>JAVMKO010000009.1:8390000-13810000 GCA_032164245.1 Sternotherus odoratus | reverse complement strand
AATGGACATTTACATATGCAAAGCAGGCAGTCAAGTGCTCAGCTACTCAAGTTGCATGTGGAATGTGGGATTTGTACACAAATGTCAGCACATTCACTACTGTGGCTACTAAACTGACTATGGAATATTGGAACCAGGCGGAATATTTGGCCTAAATCACAGACTTCAGTTTACAGTATTTATTATTATTCATTTAGATTCACTGTGTTGCTTAGAGGTCCTAGTCAGGACTCCATTGTGCTACCTATTGCATTTGAACTCAAAAACCAATTAGAAACACTCTTCTAGAGCTCCATAGGAATGGGGTTTGGTGCAGCCAAAATTTTTCTGTTTTCTCTGTTCCTTCAACAGGATACCTGTCAGAGAGACAATTAGGAGACTCATCTTGTCAGGTAACAAACACCCGTCAATTTGAGAAGTCAATGGGAATTGAACATAAGGGGTTCCTCTCCAGAAACACTCAGAACTGGATTCTTAGAATCCCACGATGACTTATCCCCTCATTCAGTATCTATTAAGGGCCAATCCAGTAGTCCTTAACTCTAAAAATTTCCACGGACTTGCAGAGCAGTTTTGGTTGAAAGACCGAAGGATTTGTCTACATCTTAATAGAGCTGTTAGCATTCAAATGAGACTAATAGAGTGCAACTGCGACCAGAAATTGCCCAGTGAATAGAGATGGTCATAAACCATCAACTCACAGCTTTGCATTATATAAAGTTCATATTTCCAACCGAAAATCATTGGATTTTTTTAGGCAAAAAAATGCCTTTTTGCTTGGCAGAGGCTGAAATGTCACCATTTTGCTGGGAAACCTCACTGTTTGCTAGACCAACATTACTCTGGCTCCAATTAGAAACACTTTTCTGTTTTAAACCAAGGTGGCATCTCATCATTATCACAGCAAAAAAAAATGTGCGTACTGGAGGAAGTGGGGAAATATTTCACCATTGAATAAAGGAATGAATGTCTGCTGAGTGCTCACAAGAATCTCATATTGGACACAAATGCAGATTCTGAGTGTGGCACAGGTCTAGCAGCAAAGCTTGAAAAATTAATCAGAACTCAATGGATTATAAAAGTAGAAGGGAAAAAAGGCCAAAAAAGGCCACTTCTATTCTGCTAAAGAAAGTATAGCCATACCCCACAGAACTTTTGCAGACTGTGAATCACAGCATAAACCCATACTGCCTGTACCAAACTACCAGAGTCACAGCACTGCTCTCTCATTTCACAAGGAAGATCTCCTGCATCCAGGACAGCTTCAGAGGCTACCAAGAGCAAGGCAAAAACAGAACCAGAAACACAGCACTTTCACTTCCAAGAATTCAGCCAATTTGCACACGTGGGAGTCCTGGAAACATTACTAGCCACCACTTCTGAACTCTGTATTTCGTTTTGGATGAAAAGAGAGAGTAAAGAGCACCTGGGACCTGTAGGAGTGCAATTCATTTCTACAAATGAAGCCACACACCCTGAAAGGCTCAAATTGGTAGAAATCACAGCAGCCTGTCTTCTGAGAAACATAGTTTGCTGTGAAAACATCAGTCCAGTGCTCTACTTTCTTCACTGGCTTCCCACTGAATAAAGAATACAACTCATGGTCTCTCTTTGCTGATGTTCAAAGCCTTCCTTGGGACTTGTGTGAGAACACCTATGCTTCTGTGTTCAAGGCCTTCCACAACCACTGTGGAACGTGTAAACTGTCAACGAGAAAGCATGTGAGACCAAAGACAGAACTTCACAGGAGCTGGAAGTAGACTATGGAACTCATTCCCTCAGTTAATAAGAATGCCCATCGAGCTCACCGCCTTTAGGAATTCAATACAGCAATTAAGTGTATGTCTAAATCCATCCCTGCTCAGGAAAACAATTAAGCATGGTGGAGGACTGTCTTCTAGTTCTGTGTTTCAATGGTAGCTGGCCAAATAGGGTCCTGAACCATAACGAGGATGCATAGGCACTATGAAAATTCAAATAAATAAAATAAAATTAATGCAATTAAATTAAAATAAAATAAAATACATAAATAAATAATGTGCTCAACTTTAAACAAGTACGTAGGTACCATTGACTTCAAATGATTTCCAGAATGGGAATGCTTTCATGAATCCAAGCCAATAGAGTAAAACTTTTTTCCATGGTGTAGCTTTCCTTCAGTAAAGACACTCACTGAGTACGGCAAAGCCCAAGTACTCCAAAATCATGAGTAAGTACCCCTAAAAATCAAGATTTTAAATAATAATATATTGGGTTATTTTTCTTTGCCTTCTATTTTTGAGCTCTTAGGGTCCACTCAAGTCATGTTGAAACTTTCTTCTGCAACCAGGAAGGCTAGAAACTTACTCACATTTTAATAAATGTTGAAAGACTCATAAACGTGTGACTCCAGGAGCTGTTGCTCTAAGACATATGCTAAAGGTTTTTGATACAATTGGAAGAGTTGGCAACACATAAACAAACACCCTCGTTCCCTCCCACCCTCCATTATAAACTCATCCAGCTATTTCTCTTACAGGCTGGAAAAGAAGACAGAGATTGCCATTTTTACTCTGATTTTAAATACTTGGAATGCACTCAGATACGACACTGTTGCAGGTCATATAATTACCAAGATTTAAGACAGAGAGATTCTAGATTTGTAGATACCTAGATCAATGCAAGCCTTTGTCCAAACTGCAGATTGAACATTTATTTTCTTTAGAAAATTCTCCATTAACTTTTTTGCTTTAAGTTTGTAAATTCTTTCATTCTTTTCTACTATTGCTGGTACTGGCCAAAAGCAGAAGTACAAAACTACCATAAGAAGGACTGCTACTTCATTATAACTGGCTCAACTATACGCAAAGGAGGTCTGGAATCTTCATAAAAAAATTGAAAATAAATCTATTTTCATGAGATTTGCAGACCAGTTTTTCAAATTCAAGAGGTTCAGATACTTTGGATAAATGCCCAAACTTCTGAGAGTTTATCAAACCTAAACCAACCAACCCTCCCTTTTGAGATTTGCCCAGCAACAATTACTATCAGCTCTAAAAACCACAAGGACTTAATAAAAACTAAAATATGATAAATCTTCTGTCACAGGAAGCTAATAAAAATACATAATAATACATTTTTATATTTAAGGCACCCTGACCAAAAGGCACTACACTGTATTGGGCCTCTTAAGTGAACAATATAAATAATTCCAGAAATATTTTGAATAAACGTAGATTTGTCTAAGGTCAAGTTTAACGAAAGAACACCTAGGAGTTAGACTGGTTCTACTGTGTGCACTACAACATATAAATGAAATTATTTAAAAGATTATTCAATTTATATGTACATCTGACATTATTAAATCTCTATTTGTTTCTGTTACAGAGAAAATACAAATATATTCCAGAGTGTATTGCTGGCCAGATGTACCATCCTCAACATCATTTTTTCCAGCTCCATGTTAAAACTGACAGCACAGATGCTGGATAGGACTGAATGTTCAGTCTGGGATAACCACAGGCAAACAGCCACAACAATCTATCCTGGACTGAAAGAAGCAATTTATTTTTCTGGCTCAGAAATTTTTTTCTTTGCTCACTGCCTCATCCTTACTATTTTTACATTTTTGTTTAAATGCAATGTGTCCTTTAATGGCACGAATAGTAATACCCTTCCTTCTCATCATAAGCCTATTCAGTTCATATTACTTTTATAGCTCCCACACACAAGAAAAAACCATATATTTTTAAAGAGGAATGCTTGGTTTTGCTGGCCTAGGTCTTATTGATTTTAATGGGAAGTGTGTTGTTAAAACATCAAATACCACTTTGAAAGTTTTAAAGGGAAAGTGGCTAATTGCATTGTGAATCCAATACAATGATTCTAGCTGGTAGATTCCTTACTTTACTCAGTTCCTGTCCAAGCAAATTCCCATGTGAATCTTAATGTGAACTGAATAAAAACTATGTAAAGACTTTGTAATTCCACCAAGGGTAACTGAATATAATACAATATCGTGATATTTTTTTAAATATATTCACATACAGGGAATACATGATGGGGTGGATTTATCCTCAGGAGTTTGGAATGGGTACATTGCTCACAGAGAATGAGTTAGGTAGTCTTCCTAAGCCCTCTCTATCATGTCACCTATTACACATAAAAAGCTATTTTAATTTTTTATACTTTTTTTTTAAACTTAGTGGCATTATTTTGCATTATCCTTCCACCTTTAAAGCCAGGTGCCTTAATTACCATGAGTCTAACTACCCATAGAGGGCTCATGAAAAACCCTTTTAAAATGCCTAAAATAGTTTTTCCTTTACCCAAAATATCATGGTTTTTAATTCAAATATTTCTAGTTCTCCCTGGGCCAGCAACAAGTCCTAGGTCAGCTCCATTAGGAGGATGGGAATCTCCACTTCATAACAGTATGAAGTTCTCAACCGTAGACTCCAAGCCGATACTATACTACCAAAATCATGATATTATCCTGTATAAAAGAGCGGTTTCTGGTCTATAACTGAATCTTCTGGCTCATCCAGGTCTTGGGCCAGAATGCCTTTTGAGGAGGAAATTCCACATTTGAGAAGAAAAGAAGGAAATATTTCTCTGGCAAGTTAACTTGAAAGAGAAGCTGCTTATGGATTTGAAACGTTAAAATAAGTGCCAAAGGATGGATAGTGGGCAGAGTACAGGCGAGGTGATCCAATGTGCATGATAAATGAATCCATCACATGGCTCTGCCACTCATCATATGGATATCACCTCTTCACTTGTATATGCATAGATCATTTATAACATACACGGTAGAAACTTGGGGCTTTAAAAAATGGGGCAAGAATATAATATTGCACGAACATATGTTTAGACTAGTAGTCAGCCCCATAATTTTCTTTCTGCAAAGCCTTGTTGCCATACAATCTACTATACTTCTACTTTAATAAACTATCCTACGTGAGTTGAGAAAGGCCTGGGACCAGAACAAGCACTATATTATTTGACATGGGATCAGCCCCTACCATCCTGGGTTAAAAGACCTAGAAGTTGCCCACTGGACTCACTCCCGAATAGGAGAGATGAGAGAGTCAAACATCCTGGGACCCACACCTTGATAAATACAATTTTCAGGAAGACCAAGGGAGCCTAGTGCACCACTGACTTATTGTTTGACTTTAGGCAACCAACTTGACTTCTCTGTCTCAGTTTCCCAATCTGTAAAGTGGGGCCTAACATAATGGGGTGTCTGGCCCATGATTAAGGCTCCTAGGAACTAAGTTAACACAAATAAACAAACAAATAAATAATAATCCTTATGCACCTCCATAGTGCGCTTTGACATCACCGGATGAATATGCTGGAATGCCATTAACTATGTCTTGTATCAGTATCTGAATTAGGGACATTCAAGCTTTCAACGTTAAAAGCCAAATTCAGCCTATGTAAGCAGGTGCAACTCCACTTGCTTCACCAGAGTAGCAATCACTTACTCCAGGGCTGATTTCACTGGTGTTCATTTCTTAATTTAAAATATACTGATAATGTAAACCAACCACAGATCCTTCAATGAATGGTCTGATTTAATTTACATCACTTGTGCTTGCTGCTGCTGTATGATGCTTAGATGTAATTGTGTCCGTGTATTAAATATAATGGGTTAGATTTTATGAACAGGAATATGAGATAACACAGTAAAGGAGGTTTGACAGCAAGAGTGAAAGAATGAAGATTCAACTTAAGCTGTTGAAAGCCTAACAAGATAAAGACAGGCAGGGGAAAGTTCCCTTAAATGTGATGAAAATAAGGCCTGAAGGGGTGGAATGATAGAGAGATTGAGGAGTACACGCTTCAAGACAGAAGATGAATGTGCCCAACATGACAGTAACATGTAGCTAAATTAATCAAAGTACCAACAGCACTAAGGAGCACCAATACATACAGATTTATGCAGAAGTCCCAGTAAGATTTTTATAGCAGATCTGGAGATTAGTATTCCACAAAGGCGTTTCTTTTTTAATCTAAAATAATTTGCAGTATTTTCAGAGGATTTGAATTGTATGTCATAGAAGTTTATGTCACTGAAATCACTATCTCCCTTCTACATTTTAGATGTGTGCTGTGCGCTTCAGCATGTGATAAGCATAGCCCTCAGAAAGCAAATTGTTATGGGACGCCATTAAAGATACCACTGCCCTTGCAATATATTTTGAAGCTGAATTGCCATAAACAGATTTCTAAAATCACACCTGCCTATAACAGTGTGAGAAAAAAACAAAAGTTATAACTACTATTATTTCACAAAGGAGGTATAATTTTAAGTGAATTCAGTATTTGTGATGCATGCTGAATTTACAGTCTTTGGTGAGCCCTCTGCTTATCCACATAAGAGGTAGGCATAGCATGATTAGCAAGCTTCCCCCACACTGCCTCACCACTGTGCTTTGGCACCCTACTACTGGAGCAGGCATCAGAGGGTACTTCATTCTTTTGCCTTCTTTGCTGAGGTTGCCGATCTTACTGCTGGACACTCTCCATTATCAACAGGCCTGAGAAAAAATTGGGGTAATTGTCTGCCATGGCATGGATTGGAACCAGTGGCTGCATTGGTTAGAAAGAAGGTAACCTCTGCAGGTGATGTCAGCAGCTTGTGCAGATGAATCAAATTCCTATTGAACACTTAAGGCCGGATCCTGATCTCATTTACACTGTTGTAAATACAGAGCAACTTCATTGTCATTAGTGGCTGAAAGCAGAATATGGCCTCAAGGGTTCAAACATCATGCATGTCTGGAAAACTGGACAAGGAACATTGGGAGCATGATAATAAGAGGTAGGGAGAGATAAAACTCAGGGAGAAGGTGCATCTCTGTGGCTAACAACTGATTGATAGTGATACATTTATTATTGGATTTTGATACCCCCTTCATCCTTGATGGGTTATCTTCAATTTCTCTTTAAATAAATCCTAGTGTTTCGAATGCTGTAGATACTCTACATGGTCTGATCTCTCTGGTTTCAACTTACATTAATGTTTATTTGTAGAAATTCACTCTGTTGTTTAGACAATAAAATCTATGTGGGATTTCCCCAGGTGGCTAGTCAGTATTAGTGTGAGGCACAAGCCACAGTTTTTAACTGTTTTCCTTATACCAGCTGTTGTCTTGATCAATGTGATCCTAGTTTTTGTTTTACCTTTGGGGAGCAAGGGGGTAGTTTTTTTTAAAGCCATCAACATTTTAAATCGTGCATGAATGAGCAAAATTCAAAATACTGCTTCTACTTTTTTGCCATCTGCACTCTTCTTCTATAATTAAAATGGCAAAGGCTGCATCTTTCCATTTGCTTAGGAACAGAGTAATGACAGCCCAAATTTGCCCCACCCAGCACTCAGAGACAGTGTAGGGACACTTTCTGGTTTCAAAAAGTTTCCAGGAGTAGATGGACATAGTGTGCAGGTATCAGCATGCACATCAGTCAGCTGGGGGTGACCCAGGGCTAGGATAACCCATAACCTTAGGGCTAGGATATCTGACCTCATTAGGGCCATGGTGCACCAGCCATCAATGTAGCAGGTGACATCCACAGCACTCTGTTGATCATCTGCTACAAGGTGGGGCTTGAAAGGGTTAGACTAGTATATCCAACAAGACAAGGCAGGATTTGGTTTTAGACCGGAGCCACCTAGTTCAGATAAAGTAGGGACTGTCCTAAATCTTGTGGTGTTTTATTTTTTAAAACACTCACATCTGAGAAGAGTGTTAGCAATCTTGTGCTTGGATCATTGAACCAAATTGTAAAGATCTTGGCCACTTTGCATTCTGAAAGGGCTTCCATTGGACACTTGGACAAATCCACATTTGAAAGGATTTTTAAGATTAGGGAAGAAAAAGGATGGTCCTGTCGTAAAGCAAAATGTTTCTTTCTGGATATTTAGGTCAAAGAAATTTCTTGATGAGGCTTCCCTTCGACCAAGGTAGGTGCAATCAAGAATATCACTTTTAGAGTATGGAGTTACAGAGAGGTAGTAGCCACCAGTTCCAAAGGAGGAGAACACAATTTGTTCAGGACCAAATTCACACTCCAAAGAAGTAAAAGATTTTTCTCAGGAGGTTTTTAGAGAAGGGTCACTCTGAAGAATTCAGAAAAATAGGGATGATGATTCGTGAAACAATCAACTATTTAAGCCTCAGACTATTGTAATAGTTGAGACTTTTACTTTTAAAGAGGTGTCGGCAAATCCTTCTCCAGCTCCTTTTTCAGGAAGACAACGAACTTCCCTACCCAGACCAGTAGCAGTAGTCAGTCAGCTCATAGGGGGCCCAGTCAAATTCATCCATGCTTAACAAGAGATATTACTGCAAAGTTGTTTGACCTGATCAAGACTTCCTTCACTAGGACTGAGGGATTGGGCTTGTGCAGTTCACCTCCTAGGTTTCCGAGTGTGGCAGACTTTCATGGGCTCTCTGGAAATTTAAGTAAACTGCTCAAATTGATAGTCTGACATATCTGTTTGAGCAAAGGACTTCTTGAGGATGTGGATTTCTGTAATCCAGTTTTCCTGGGAAATATTTCCTGTGTTAGAGGGAATATAAACTGGCATTAAGTCTTGTCCTGGTAAACACCTAAGTGCAGGATATTTAAAAAACCTAACTGAGCTAGATCTTGCTGAAGAGAGAATATCTGAGGTCTTTGTTTTGATCATTTGATTTTGACCTGGTGTTTTGATGATTCTTTTCACTGTGTTGAAGTGCATGCCTAGGCAATCTAGACCTGGGAAGGTGGTAAAGGGCCTGTCTTGCCTGAATACTGTAGCTATCACCATCCCTTGGAGAACATTCATGTTGCATTAATGAGTCTGAACATTAAGTTGCTGTATTTTCAGCCATTGATTAAACCTGTTTCTGACTGTGCTGGAAAAGGGAGAGAGGAAGACAAATGTTATGAGCTGGTGAATAATTTAACAAAATTAGATAAATATGGATGCATAAATTAGAAGAACAATAATCTGGAACACAGATCCTCAGTGACTGAGAGGTATTTAGAAAGCAACAATACTAAATGAGACCTGAGGTGAAAGAGGAAACTAGAGAATTAGAGCAGGGCTTTGAATAAAGTAATGTGACCAAAAAAAAGAGAAAACAATGAAATTTGGGGCTGAATAAAAACAATATTTTATGGATCAGAAAGTTGTTAGTCCCACTTCAGAGACTTCAGCTATAATCAGGGTGTTGATTGGACAGATGACTATCAGAAAAATATCAACAAGTTGAAGGGAAGTCAGGTAAAAGCAGTAAAAATAAATAAGTAATTAGAAAAACTAAGTCACGAGGAATTAAGTGAAATATGTAGAGTTTGGCCAAATAGGGGGAAATGACTTTCTACAGGCATATGAAGGGCATAAAATCTTTTTCATGGAAAATTTTCACTTTGGGAAAAGTTGTCATTGAAATACCAGAAACTCCCCAAAAATTATTTTCTAAAACTGATGTTTTTCCGGCTTCACAGGAATTCACAGGAATTTTTTTAAGTATTTTTTTCAAAATTTCCCACAAAACATAACTGGCATTTTCCAACCATTTTAATATATTAAACAATGAACAATATCCTAATGGTTAGATCCATGAGCCTATACAACAGTATGCCATGAGAAGCCGCAAAACCTTCAATGCTTGATTCCTTTAGAAGTGGACTTAACAAAGCACTCAAAAGAATAATATAGGAAAAAGTCTTACACAGACAGAATAGACTAGCAGGTCAAACAGAACTTCGCTCACTTGAATGTGTACAATTCTATTATTTTCTTCTTTATCAATGAACTAATTTATACCTAGGTATTTCTTGGAGATCTCCTGTCCAACTACTTACTCGGTCTCATCCTGCTTAGTTTGCGATATAAGCACACAAGACAAGGTGTTATGGATGAAAGCAATCTGGTCACAAAGATATATTTTCTTCCGCTCCAGGCCTCACATAAAGCTGTTCTTCTACCATTGGTTTCTTCTGAGATTCCAAAATAAACACGCATTCAAAAGACTTATTCCCATATTTCCAGCTACATCTGAGTCATTCTGGGTTTCACTTCTACCTTGGATATACTTGCCTGTGTTGATTCAGAGGCAGACTAATGTATGGGAATTTAAATTCTGTATGACTCTGTATAACATAACCAACACCAACAGACTTTAAATTTCCTGTATCTCATGGGTTTTTTATTATATCATGGCAAAACTCCCAGAAAAAAAATTGTAGGAGGAAAAAAAATCAAAAATGAAAAATACATTACTATGAAATTTTCCAGCAATATCATAGGAATGTGATCTACATTTAATATACATGCTGGTGATCTATTTGAAAATTTTATCCACACTTAAAAAATAGACAAGCCAATTTTCACCTTGCTCTGGAATTCTCATTTACCGTATTTTTCGTCTTATAGGACGCTCCGGCCTATAAGACGCCCCCTCGTTTTTTAATAAAAAAGCCGGACCCCCCAAAAAAAAAAAAAAAGCGCCTCGCTCTCCCGTCCCCGCCGCGCGGGGGGGCTGCCGGGAGCGTCCCGGTTCCCCCCTCCCCGCGGGCAGGCTGCCGGGAGCGTCCCGGTTCCCCCCTCCCCGCCGCGGGCGGGCTGCCGGGAGCGTCCCGGTTCCCCCCTCCCCGCCGCGGGCGGGCTGCCCGCCCGTGGCGGGGAGGGGGGAACCGGGACGCTCCCGGCAGCCCGCCCGCGGCGGGGAGGAGGGAACCGGGGCGCACATTCGCCCTATAAGACGCACCAACTTTTTCCCCCCCATTTTGGGGAAGAAAAAGTGCGTCTTATAGGGCGAAAAATACGGTAAACATCTCAAAGAACAACTTTGCCATTTCTAGGTATTAACCATTATTTTTCTCTCATTCAAGAGTCTGTTATCATATTAGCTATATGGAAACAAATTCCTAATTATACTTTTGGCAGAACAATCCACTTGGTTGTGCTCATCTGATTTCCAGTGTTTTTAAAAAGGTTTATTCTCCTCTAACTGAGCATGTTTAGCTCCCATTAAAATCAATGGCGGTTACAATATATGTGCAGATCAAGGGAACATATTCCTTATGCAGGAGAACTATCAGGATTCCTATAACTGGACTTACTTCAAACTTCCAAGAGGTAGAAATATGTTACAGTTCTTGCAATAATAAAAACTGTTTAAAAACCCTCGATTCTCTTAGAACATAAGAACGGCCATACTGGCTCAGACCAAGAATCTAGCCTACTATTCTGTCTTCCTACAGCGGCAAATGCCAGGTGCTTCAGAGGGAATGAACAGAACAGGGAATTATCTAGTGATCCATCCCCTACCATCCAGTCCCAGCTCCTGGAGGTCAGAGGCTAGGGACACCCAGCCCCCCAGGTTGCATTGAAAACAATGAAGTTGCACTAAACTGATGTAAATGAGTGGAAAATCAGGTACAAAGCCACTTGTGCTCATTTTTAGGTAGTTCTTTCTTATTCAAAAGTACAATTGCATTGGAGCAAAGCCCCAATATTCAGCAATCAGCAAGAAGTTTCCTTGTATGAAAGCAGCACTGTATTGATGAAACCTTCATCCTTTATTTCCTATCTAATATCCCACCTAAGCGCACAGTAAATTTTACAAAACTTCAGGCCTGATTCTCCACTAGTTTGTGCACCACACAGTCATTTATACCTGTGAAAATTGGGTGTCAAATGCTACCACTCTGATCTGGCAGCATTTAACGCACATTTTTCACTAGCTTTGCAAGATGCAAATGGCTACATTCACATTCATTTTCATATTGAATTAGTAATTATAGATTTGCAAGGTGAAGTCACAGGAATTATTTTTAGATCTCCCTTCCCCCAATTCCCTCTGCCTGCTTTTTCCCTTCAAACACCATCAAAGCACAGGGGACAATTTATTAGTGTATCCGATCCATAGCATGTGTCAGCCAAGAAATTAATAACACAAGGAATGTGGTCATGCTATAGATCTCTCTGTTGTAAAGTGGTCGCCATTTAAAAGGTCTATATTTGCCAACAGCTACTGACTGCTCATATATACATACATTTAAATATCGATTCATAAATTCCAATGCCAGAAGGGACAATTATGACCATCCAGTCTGATGCTCTGTATAACACAGACCATAGATATTCCCAAAAATAATTCCTAGTGCATATCTTTTAGAGAAACATCCATTCTCTATTTTAAAATGATCAGTGATGGAGAATCCACTACAACCCTTGGTAAGTTGTTCCAATGGTTAATTACTCTCCCTGTTAAAAATGTACATCTTACTATGCATCCCACTGGTTAGAATCCAAAACAAGATAGGTAGTTCGTTTTGTGGTAACTGTTCATTATTATTTTTTAATGGAGATAATTGTAGACAGAGACACCTTATTTAAAAAAACCATTCTTACCTTAAACACCCCCATATAAAAATGTTTGGATTGTATCACACAAAGTGTTTCATTTGCATTGAGAAGTGTCCTGCTTATCCAAACAAAAGCTATGGGTGAAAGCCTGGCCTCATTAAAGCCAATGGCAAAATCCGCTTCAACTTGAACTGGGGCAGGATTTTGCCATATGTCTCCATTCTGTATAAATGGAATGGAGTTCTACTGTATACTACACTGCCAACACCACCACCTTGCATTCTCAGGATTTGATTCTTTACTTCATTATACCACTTTTCTCCAGCACAGCTCTAGTCAATTTCAATGGCATAACACTAGTGTAACTCTGTTTTGGGGTCTTAGGTGCTATATTCATTTAAGCATAAACATTTCACATGCACCTCAAAAAGGAATAATTTAATACAGTGTCTAAGAGAAAACAGCAAGTTGCACATTAAGAAAATAAAAAGGATCTAGAGTTTTAAAAGATTGTTTAAAATGAACATTTAAGTAACAGATATTGTGAAATACAACCCCAGTACCTTTGCCACATTGCTTCAATACAAATGCACTGATGACGTCTCAGTCTGTGGAAAGTATTAGTGCTATGGATTGCATACTGCTCAGAAACAAAGAGCATGCATTTATCTTCAAACTTGGAACCACTTGGGAGGAATATTTTAGACAGTGAACCAAAACATTCCATGATCCTTAACACAACTATAATTGAAGAATCAACATCTGCCCTATATAATGAAATAGCTCTAAAAAGAACTTAGACACTGAAGTGCCCTAAATAGCTTTTAAAAATTTATCTGTACACGTTTTCAAAAACAGTGCTCTGAATTTTCTGCTTTAAATATTTTTCCTTAGCAACATTCTTTTTTCTTTCCAGAATTCAACCTCCTTGCACCCAAAGTTACTGCTTATAGGTCCAATCCTGTACTCTTTACTTGGGATAAACAGTTGAAGTCAATGGGCAGGGCTGGGTGGCTCCATTCAGAGAGTAGGATGATGATGGTGCAGAATTTCAAAAGTTCTTGGCTTTCATTGAGACACCAAAATATGTGGCTGTAATTTTCAAAAGAATTTTTCAAAAGAACATTAGTTGCTGAGCTCAAAAGATTAAGTACAAGATCCTCAGATGGTCAAAATCAGTAGAGCTCCACTGAAGACAATTTAAGCTACTCCAATTTACACCAGCTGAGAATCCGACCCTAATGCCATGTCATTAATTTTTATAAAAAGAAAAACATATTCAACTTGTCCATCTTCTAAGATGATTATAGAGCTATAAGCAAAGGCAACAATTATGTTTTCTATTTAAGAGATGCAAATCAATATTAATTAAAATTAGACAACTGTTTGTGATGTCAGGGGTCCTTGTACTCAAAGAACATAGTGGCCATTAAATATATTTAAAGACTTATTACTTAAAAGATTTTAGGCAAAGCCAAGGCATCGTTCATCCTAAGGGAGAGTTCAGTGCCTCTGTACTACTGTATAACATTCAACTATAGGTGCCACAATCAAAGGCAAACACAATTAAGTATCAAACAGTTAAATGTTATGTGTCACTCTCTAAAGAATCTATATTAAAACACTTAATTGCACTTTTTAAAAAAAGAATCCCTTAGCGTGGGCTAGAACCAAAATGAGTGCTTGTTTGGCTCCTGTTAAACAACCTGCATATTAAGGGACCTGTTTTTTCCTGTTCATTATCATGAAGGCTGCATTTGCATTTCTTGATAGACTATTCCTGTTTTCTTACCCTTTTTTTCTTGTCTTACATCAGTCAGTGGAAAGAGTGCCACCACAGGCCATCATTAACCTTCCAAATCTGCCTCAAAACAAATAGTACAAGAGCTCACTAATTTGAAGATCAAAAAGCCACTTGTCCATTATATAATTGGAATGAAAGGCAAAATGTTGCAATTCTGAAGAGCACAGTAATTACTAGCTGTTAATTGCTCTCTCGTGGTGGCTCACTTTTAATTAAAAAGAACAGCTCGTCGCAGGCCGATAAGCAATGGTGGAGACCACTGGTTTAATCAACAAAGCAGAAAAATTTGTTTCTGCCGCAGCCAACAACAGCTTGAGTAATCTTCAGATGTCCAATTGAGATTAAAAACTGTCTATTTAGTGAAGTCAGATTTTATTTTAACCAAGGAAATGACTATTTGAAGTCTTCCAATGTGAATGTCCCCACCACATCCCCGCTGGTGCTGCAGGGACTAATCACTTGCTTGTGGTTGTGATCATTCAAGTAAAGAAATTTAGCTACTTTCCTCTTGACTCCATCCTTCTTGGGTAATTGGCCTGTCTGAGGTGAGCATTTATTTATTTTTTAAAGAAAGAGCTTTAAAGTATGGAAGGCCCACAGACTGTGCATTTAATTACTGTTCATATTTCATGCAGTCAAACAGAATTTAATTTAAGAGGGAAATGATTTACCTATCTTTAAAAAGCCTTAAACTCACTGCTTTGGGGTCTGTCTTTTTGGACTCCCCCATCCCACCTCCTTTAGCAGTAACATTTACATGCCAAAAAAATGTATGCAGGCATCAAAGTTAATTCTTTATGAGGCTTCTGTCTTTAACTCTTCCATCTAATGACAGATATCTTTAAGGAAAATAACTCTGTGGGTTGGGGTAACATTTTATTTAGGTAAGTAGGTTAGCTGGGTTAAGTGGAACCATTTTGCCCTGGCTTGCCTCATATCTCTCCAGCCATGAACTTTTTACTTCTTTTAACAGCTTTAATTTATTCTGTCCTTCTTTTATGGGCCTCGGGGTTCCCTGAGGCATTATACTTGGACCTCTGCTTCTTCAAATTCACGTGATTCTGTTGAGCGAAGGGTTCTGCTTCATTTTGAGTGTTACACAGACAAGACACGTATGTATATGAACCAATCTTTCAAACTTCAATATGCTTTCTGCCTGTCTTGCTAACATTTGAATATGAATGTGTGACAACTACATACAATCTACTCTAAGGAAAAGTCATTTCCATTCAATGGGCTCCAGGCAACACTTTTCTATCTTACTGCCATTAACATATGATAATATGTGTAGCTACCTACTGTTATAAGAAGATCAGAGAGTTGAGTAACTTTGGTCTCAACTTTGAGATTCATGTTTCTTCTCTGAAGAAACTATTATTTCCTCATTTGCCAGAGATTGCCAGAGTATGTGTCTCGACATACCTTCTTATGATCAAGGAATTATTCACTCCTTTGTCTCCCCTCACTAGACGATTGTACTGAATGTAAGTTCATGTGCCTGATAGACTACTAGGATTCAGTGTGGCAGAAAGTTGTTTGAAAGTGTTATACAAGGTTTTCTGTGGTCACATTGGCTTTAGTTAAATTTTCCTTAACTTATAAAGTTTGCCTGTTGTGCTTGCCCTTAAAACCAAATCAAAGTTCTCATTTACTGAGCCCTCATTTCTCCAGGTACCACTAAAGGTCACTTTCATTTGAAAATATACCACCTCGGTAGCCTACTCTTTCAGTT
This sequence comes from Sternotherus odoratus, assembly GCA_032164245.1. Taxonomy (NCBI): domain Eukaryota; kingdom Metazoa; phylum Chordata; order Testudines; family Kinosternidae; genus Sternotherus; species Sternotherus odoratus. Next base: position 13,794,109 of record JAVMKO010000009.1, on the reverse strand, counting down.
CGTATTCCATATGATGGAACTCCTTGGCTAGGAATATCAGGAATTTATCTGCTGTTGCTCACTTCATTTTGGAGTGGAATAGAATGAGAATTTGACCATTAACTACAATGGGAGCATGACTGGTATAATTAAACCCAAAATTATACTTTGCTTTATTTTTCATCTCTAATAAATCATCTGGATTTGGGTCCAATACAAGATGTTAGCTTTGTAAATTGTTTGGGAGTTATTTGGATTGGGAGGGTGACTTCTTTGTATCATTAAAATACTGAATATTACATACCTTTTCACCTATTCCTTCATTTGGATTCATGTAAATTCCTTTATTCTCCCCTAAATTTAGACATTTTGAAATTACTAATGAACATGACGTAGAATGCAATATACAAAATTAAACTCTATCTGAATAAACCTAATTCATTATCTTGGTCAATATAATCCTTAAACATATTATTCCTATTTATATGTATGCCAGTACAGATATCTATACCTAAAACAGCTACAAGAGAAAAACATCTGCAAGATTTGCTAGAGACAACGAACAAATTTAGGCCAAGTTCTGCCTTCAGATATGTCTGCCACCCATGCCATGTGTTTTTGCTTAGTCACTGTCATTAACATATAAAGGCTCACCTAACTTTAGGGTTAACCTGGGCAACCTCTGCCAGTCCACCATTTGTTTAAAAAATGTTTTGAAACATATTTGTCTGTTACAAACACCATCTTAGATAGTTAAAAATGAAAGTATTTTAAAACCCAATTAAGTTTCCTGCTGTAAAGCTGCTTTTTCAGTCTTTTTATCACTTCACTTGGACAGAGAAAATCGAGCTGCCAGTTTCATTTTCACTCTTAGTCTATTTCACTCTCAGTTTCTCCTGCACTAGCTCCACACTGTAGTCTTTGGGCTGTAAATGCTGTCAGGACTATATTAAAAAACAGTTTCCAGTGGAATTTTCTACTGTATGAAAATATTTCTACTGATCTTTGGTTTACTTCAAAGTTTATTTTCACATAACCAAAATTTGGGACCAAATTTAACTTAGTATCCCTTCATTGCTCATACAGGAATCAGTATTGCAACCTCCTACACATGCATTCCACTAGATAACATTGAAATGCAACAATGTGTTTATCTGTAGACTTTTCTGCACACTCATCTTCCTGTATTCATTCATGTCAGCCTGTACCAAAATGTGATAACTCTGTGACCTCTTTCGTTCACTTTGTGATAAAGCAGGCTGTGAAGAAGTTTTTTTTCCCCGCTCCTTCCTGTTTCTAATTTTCAGTCAGCACCTGTCACTGCAGTCTTGACTTTCACAGTTTTCTTTTGGCTCACTTTGCTTTTTTCTCAGACTTGTTCTAAGGTTTATCAGAGGAAACACTTGCACTCACAAGGATGGCCTCCACACTGTGACAGATTAATCCAAGTTGAGTGAACTTCCTTCAGACAGAGGACACTAATTATTATGAAGGCACTTAGAACACAATTAAAGCTGACATCTGACAGACTATTCTCTGCCAGCTCCACATTGTCTTACTGTCAGGCCCTGTCAGTTCCCAGCCTTAATTACATCCTGTTTACAAACATTAGGCCTGACTTCAGATGAAGTCTTAACAAAGGTTGACAAAGGTCAGGGTCACGTCACAAGGATGTTATCTGTCTGTGTGCTCCTACTGATAAACTAGGAGTAGACTCATAGCTGATTTAGGAGATACGTTTTTGTGTTATGAAAGCTACTACAGTCATTTGAAATCTCTAATCTGTGTGCCTGTATTTTGCCTAAGAGTCACTGTACAGAAGGAAGAAGGCTACAGAGTTACCCAGGTTTAGCCTGAGCTGGTTGGACATTTTACAAGGGGTTCGTACTCTTCAGCTACTATAATCAGAAGCATCAAGAATATGTCCATGCAGCCACTTTAAACAGGAAGCAATTGTCCTGTTCATCTGTGCTCATTTTTACCCAACCAAAAATTTTGGGGTTTAGATAAATTATGAACACAGCTGTCTGAGAACAGTTTGATTTTTTCCCATGGTCTAATAAACTACTTAATAATTTTTCCACTTTTTTCTTGGTTCTGAAGATGGTTGAACAATATACCTCAAATAAATTATTCATATTTTTTGTCAGCTAGCAAAATATTTGTTCACAAATCATGTTTTATTGTTTGAGTGCACATATTGTGGGAATCCTTTGTGTATGTGTGTGCACTTGTATGGAGGAAACTGAGCATACACACACTTATATTGATATTTAGAAAGACAGGTGATAGAGAGAAATAATAACCAATAACAAATTGAAATGGCAGCCCTCATTTTTGAATAATAAATTCCAATGAGAAAACTTTTAAAAATTGTGTTTCTCCTACAAAACTAGAATGGTTACCATTAAAAATTCAGTATGTTGTAGTGTCTCCTTTCTCTTAAGATATAACTGTGGTAACTGTGTCATGGTAGTTGGCAAATATTGACTTATTATAATGGCTTTTATTTTATATTTCTGTTTCTGTGGTATTCTATTACTAGTGGCCAGAACCTCCACATCTGATAGCTGAGTTCAATGCATGTCACCATAGCTAGGAATCAAACCTGGTTGTCATAGTTTGAATATGACATATCGATGGGGCAAGCTAAAGGATATCTTCCCATGAGCTCAAGACAAGAGGGGCTATGACCAGATTGTGTCACCTGAAATCTCCTCTTTCTCCAACTCTATACAGAGCTGGGGTCTGACTCTGGTCCCACTGACAGCCAATAACAAAATCCCTAATGGGTGGAATCCTGGACGTATTAAATTCAATCGCAACATTTCTGTTGACTTCCATGCAGACAGGACTTCAACCTCTGGCTTTAGTGAGAACAGGAACATACCAGAAGGTTTGAAGATAACAGACAGTCCCTCATTCTCCATTACAATTTAGGTGTTTGACTAAAGAAAAATTGTAGAAACTATGAGAGAGGACTATTGCTCATTTGATTCACAAGTGATATCAACCATAGGTACAACTCACTTTCCCCATCTGAAATAGATTCTAGGCAGTGGCTGAAGGCTATAGAAGCTCAAAACTATTTTCAAGTTCTACAAAAAGTCTGTAACACCACACTTTACTAAGCCAAACAAGAAAAGAAGGAGAGGAGATGATCCTTGACAATTCCTTAGCAGGATGCCTGGCATATATTTGACATTTTTGGTGTACAAAAGTTCAAGGTGCTTAAATGAAATCTGAAGTTTTGAAACTCACTGCCTAAACTTATAAATACTCATGGCCAGTCCTGGACTTTCATTTTGCGTGGCCTGAGTTTTGCTGTACTACAGCATAGAACATAGACTACCTGTAGATGCAAAACCAATGCATCTGCCTACATCCTCCCACATACTTAAGTCTTCAATGAGAAGTCAGTAGATAACAAGAAAATGAGGCACCCATTCTGAGCTAATTTATTCAGTAAAATAAGGAAGATGCATAGTACATAAAAGTCTTCTGATGTTTTCAAACTTGGAGCTAACATTTTAAAAAATGGCTGAATACAGGTAGGCGCTAACATCCATAGTTAGGCACCAATACAAGTGGCCTGTTTTTCAGAAGTACTGAGCAACCAGCAGCTTCCATGGACTCTGGTTCCAGCAGGATTTATCCATTACCAACTGATATGATGTTTAACTACACTAACTGCAAAGTCGTGTTTGACATTGTGTTCGTTAACATGACTTCTCGACTCAACCTCATTTTCTAATGAAAACAAGCTGAGAGAGAACTTCAAACACGATGCACCTTTGAAAATCATGGCACTTATTTAGGTGCCTTTATTTGGAGATAGGTGCCTAATTTGATGCTGTCAAGTTTGAAAACTTTTAGCATTAGCATTTTTAAAGGTAAAAATACATATAAGTACAGAGGGGGATTTTCAAAAGCGTGAAGCACCTAAACACCTTTAAAAATATGATTCTTAGGACACCTTTGATAACTGTTCTTATTGAAGACTGTTAGTCCTTACATGTTTTTAGCAAAAAAACCCCTCATTTTTCTACAGTATCCCCCCTAAAAGCTCACTTTGGCCAATGTATATCCATAGAATTAAGAAGGTATGTCCCCTCCTTCTCTCTAAATTTATTCATCCAAACTCAGTGTTGTCTATTTTGACCACATTTTGATAATGTATTTTGATAATCAGACCTTAGGGAAATTGTGATGACAGACCTTTCCCATAGACCGATCCACCAAACTAAGGCCCATCAGGAACAGATCAGGTGCCAGAGAGTAAACAGTTACTTTAATACAGACACTATATAACTAATAAATACAGCTGTGCCCATTGGCTGACAACTTCCAAGCATGAGTAGAATCACTTTCTTAGGGTTTTATGTGGGTATTTCAAGTGGTATCTCTCCATTTGTTGTTGGTGAGGGCTATAGTTATATTTGCGGCGAATAATGAACTGGTTCCTGATTGAGGCACTGTGTGGAACTTGCATTAACTTTGAATAAATAGATGACTTCAGTTTAAAGATTACAGACTGTTTTACAAAGCCTACATATGCTGAATTAGATCATGTTAGTGTTTCCTATAGCACCCATCACCACAGTATTTAAGTGCCATAGTCCCTTCAGTTAAAACTGTATTTAGATTTTCATGCCAAGCATCACTGTTGTGTATATATAATACTATACATCTTCCTGAATCTTACAATACATACTCTTAGATTAATAACCTCCTAACGCATCCATTTGCAATTTAATAATAGCACCTTCAGTGTACACAAAGCACTGAAAATCAGTTGCAAAGCACAGCCGTAACTCTGACTTTCGTGATGGGGTGTACAAACCCCACATTGGACCTGAAGGGGTTAAGGGACAATACCTGGCCCAGAAAGCCCCTGCCCCTCCAGGCCTGCACCAATTGCAGATGAAATTTAAAAGGGACCAGTTCAGCTCAGAAGAGAGAGGAAGACGGATCTTCCCACAGGGCTCCTGGACAAGGGTGCCACAAAAGCCTCACTGTGAGGAATAAGACTGCATGCTGAAGCCCAGGTGAGGCTGAAGGATTAGGCCTTTCCTTTTTCTTTTGTTACCATGGGGACAGACAGATGGCAGGAAGTGACCCAGGGAGGGTTTAACTCCGAGGGCACAGTCGGACATTCTTAACCCTCATGGGGCCCTGGGTCAGAGCCCAATGGAGTGGGAGAGTCCAGGCTCCCACAGACTCCAGTCTCACTGTCCCTCTGCTAAGAAGAGGGCAAGGACATTGCAGTCCAGATGTGAAGGTAAGCCCATCCTCAGGCAGGGGTGCTGAGAGCCATTGAGCCAAACTGGAAACCACTTCAAACCAGGAGGTGCTGCAGGACTCTCAGCACCACCAGTTCCAGCACCTATGTCCTTGTGTGAGGAACTGGACTGAAAGGCCTTCCAGCTGAAAGACTACTGAGTGTGCTACCTACTAGACCCCCAAGCCCTCTGAGAGCTCTAGTACACCTTCCAACACTACATTACTTAATGATTTAGGCCCCCATTCAGCAAAGCACTTAAGGGTCTGTTTAAAGTTATACATGTTATAACATAATATACACAAAGTTATACATGTTAAAGCATGTGTTAAATTGGAGCCTTAATGACAATTATAATCCTAAAATTACAATCTCTGCAACTCCACATACCCTATGCGATACACAGAAGGAATAAAGCTGATTACATATTAATTATTTATAGTCTCAAAAATGCAAATTTCTACTACATAACAACATTACAACTTCCAGGAAAAAAATCACACTGCATACATGCACACATAGACAAATCTTGCTTTTCTGCATCAGTGTAAATGCAGAGTAACTCAGCTGAAGCCAATTAAATTAATCCACACTTCACCAGTGTAACTGAAAGCAGAATTTAGCTTTATTACACCACTGTTCTCTTTCCTTTTTCCTTCAGTCTGCCTTACATTTTATAGACATCCTCATCGCAGCCAAAGGAAGGGTGTTCTGTTTTAAATGCCTCAGAAACAATGACAGACAGCTACAGCCTTCATATATTTTCTTTCACAACTTAAAAAAAAGGGAGCATTTCACTCAATGTGAAATCAGGGAACTATCTTAAAAGAAGATCACAGGAATGTTTGTCTAGCTATAAAAACAGTCACTGTTTTGCCAGACCCATTTGCTTTAACATGTTCCTTTAAAAAAATAAATACATACTGCATTTTAAGTGATCCGTTTTTCATTCTTTTCATTGCAGCGTGCTTTTTTCCCCCACATAACCCTTTGAATGCCACTACCGGTGTGCACTCAGCACCCATTCATTTCTTTATGGTGCCCATTCTTCTGAGAAAAATTTCTAAAGAACTCAAAAGAGCTACAGTTTTTATGGCCATAAACGTCACTTCAATAGTCACCCAATGAACATATGTAGGGCTTCGAAGGGTTAATCCTAGGGCAGGTCAGAACGTTTTTAACAAAATGTATTTTCATTGATGCTATTTCTTCAAAGTCAGAAACATTGCATGGAAACTATCGATTTCAACAAAGTTTTCAATGGAAAGGTTTCTGAGGTCTGGGTTCTCTGGTCACTTATGACCAGAGATAGGAACCCAAATTGAAAACCCGACATTTTCTATCCAAAAATGGATGTTTCAACAAAATTCTGTTTCATGAAAATTTTCAAAGGTTTTGCTTTCATTCCAGTGTGGGACCAGAAACAAAATGTCAAAACCACAACAGTTGTCACAGAACAGTATTGTCATCCTCTGGTCAGCTCTAATTAATCTCTTTTTAATCAAAAAAGCAGATACAATGACGCAACAATTGCCTGGCTAATCATGCTAGCATTGTATAAAATGTAAAGACTGTATCTTTGAATTACAAAATGGACCAAAGTATGGGGGGCTATTTTCTCACTGGAAGATACTGGTAACTCTCAATGATATTTTGTGTAACATCTTAATTAGGGTCCACAAGTGATGGTGAAGTATAGGCTTCTGACATTTTCACACCTTTGCTTGCAAGTCTTTGAGAACTGAACTTCTAATAGGCATCAGTAAGTTATACAGTAGACTCTCGATTATCCAGGATGATAGGAAAAAAATTAATCCTGGTTAATAAAATCCCGGATAATCACCATCCATAGGAAATATGGGGGGGGGGAGGTTGGTTCACCAGCCACCCTGCGCCGGGGGGGAGGGGGTGTTGATTCACTGGCAGCCCTGCGCCTTGGTGGGGGTTTTTTGTGTGTGTGCTTGGGGTGGCAACAAAGCCAGAGCTGGCCCTGCGAGTTGCACATTTTTTTTTTTACATCCTGGTTAATCCAATCCTGGATAATCGAGACTCTACTGTATACTGGAACCTCTCTAGCCCCACGGTCGTTCAACCCTGATTCATTTTTCTAAGCATTCCAAGACTCCTTCCTTTTGCTCAGTTGCCTCAAAGCAAGAGCTCAGATCCAAGAGCATACAAAATTGACCAACAGAGACAAAACAACTCATGTACAACCAGGGTGAAGAAAGCGTTAGATCACCCTCAGTGAAGCATGTGGCATAAACCTTTCAAAGATGAGAGTGGTGTGTGGCCTAATGGGGGAGGTGGAAGGCTTTGCCTACAAACTCCATGGATTGTGAATATCTACAGGGGATGTGGAGTGTATCCCTGAAGACCCTGGGCCATTCACCAAGAGAATCCGCCCCTTTGTTCTTCTCCTGGGTTCCCCTTCCCTCATCCACCATGCCTTTTTTAGGAGCCAAAACCCCATTCGCTACTCCCCTGTGGCTGTACACTAGCCTCCTCTAGTTGGTTGTTTTTTTAAAAAAGGAAACACTACATGACAAAAGTGTTGCAGGGAACAATGTAGCACTTCCCCCTCATTTTTCATTCCATTTGTTCAACCTACCTGTGTAACACACTAAAGAAATAAGCTCAGATCCCAAATGTAACCACTGGGTGGTGGTTTCTCAATTATATTTATTTGTCATCAGTATTTATGTCTGCCAAGTTGAATAGCTCCAGAAATGAAGCCCTCGGCTTATTCACAAGGCAGGGAGTGAAGTCTTCAAGCAGAAAAAAATATGGATTTTCACTTCCAACTCACTGTCTGACTCCAGAGAGGAGGTCCCTGCAAAGGATTCCATCTTTTTGTGAAATTCCTTTTGATATATGTCTCCATAAAGTAGAGAGAATAGTGTCCAGTTGTCTACCTCCTCCTTCAACAAAGCCCACACTCCCTTTTTTCCATACCCTTCCTCCATCCTCCCTGATTGCATGCCCATCTGAAAACATCACTTTGTCTTCCCCCATCACAATATCATCTCCTAGCTCCAGGACGACACTGATGTATCAGCAGGGATGGTGTCTCAGTCAGATGTTGCGTTTACACAGGGTGGAAAGAAAGGAAGTTCTGTATGAAAAAGCTAGCTTCATTCAGAAGGAATATTGTATTCATGAACTGGGCTTGAAATATTGAAATCATAAATGACTCAGAGGTACAGTATGTTGCAGAGGACATGATAACATAGCAGAAATGCAGCCCTGAAAATTATCACTGAAGAATGACATTGGAGATAAGGACGTCCAATATTACAGGACTGTGCTGGCATTGTAGGAAATCGATTCAAGCAGACAAGCTAAATTTATTTACTTTATTGATTTTAAATTTTACATGAACTGCAATATAAGTAAATCTTTCATGGTAATTCTAAATCTTGAAACATATTGTAAATAACAAAAAAAATGTCCAGTGTTCAGAAGAACCATTTCTCTGTACTGAGAGTGCATTATTCTTAAAGCCCAGGACAAAATTTTTGTAATGAATGTCTTAAATCTACCTTAGCAGTCAGTGCTGATATTTTCTTTAAAATAAGAACCTGCATTTGGTGTTTCCAGTGATTCAAAGTAACACAGTTTTTAAGATAAAAAATAACCAATTAAAATTGATCCTGTTGTATAACCAGAATATAGCATAGGTTGTCATTTCATGAACAAGTGGTTCATTGTATAAATAGCTGGATTTTTATCAATGTGGGCAAACTTTAATTTAGAATAATAAATGAGTGGGCTGCAAATATTGAAATGATATGCAAATCCATAGATATGATAGTAAGCATGATAATGCAGTAGGAACAGTGGTACCATCACTGGATGTCAAAGAGAAACTGGTGATGGGAAAAATTGCTGGGCTAAATCCTACTTGCCTTATTCCCAGTCAAGTCAACTGGACAATCAGCATTAAGCCATCATCCTATCGCTGAGGAGGAGAGATTTCACTTTGGGGTATCCATTCATATAAATCAGTGGTTTTCAACCGTGGATACACATACCTCTGGGGGTACACAGATGTCTTCCAGGGGGTACGTCAACTCATCTAGATATTGGCCAAGTTTTACAACAGGCTACATAAAAAGCACTAGCAATAAAGTCAGTACAAACTAAAATTTCATACAGACAATGACTTGTTTATACTGCTTTATATACTATACACTGAACTATAAGTACAATATCTATATTCCAACTGATTTATTTTATAATAATATGGTAAAAATGAGAAAGTAAGCAACTTTTCATTAATAGCGTGCTGTGGCTCTTTTGTATTTTTATGTCTGATTTTGTATGCAAGTAGTTTTTAGGTGAGATGTAACTTGGGGTTATGCAAGACAAATCAGACTCCTGAAAGGGGTACAGTAGTCTGGAAAGGTTGAGAGCCACTAATATAAATGTCCAGAATTCACCCTTATAGCTGTTTACCATTTACCAGAAATCGTTAAAGATCTGACAGTGTTATCACTTCCAACAACTAAATAAATGTCTAGACTTAAGGCAAGTGCCCAACCTTAATGCTATTGAAGCTAGTGGCAAAATTCCCATTGAGCTCAATGGGGCCAGGGTCATATCCCAAAGGATAAACATGAAAGAGTCACAACACTGGTGAAGAATTTACTATTTTCACCGATGTTCAGCCTGCCACGACAGGAAATATTGTGATATTCACAGCTTTGAACAACAAATGTGTCCACAGAATCATAAGCTACAAGCCAAATTCAGAGGTGGTACAAACAGGGTTGGTGACAGAAATTTGGGGGCCCCCTACTTTGATAGTTTGGGGGCCCCCCCAGCCCAGCCGCCCCCCCCCCAGCCCAGCCGACAACGGATGGGCCCCCCCAGCCCAGCCCAGCCGGCGCTCCCCTCCCCCCAGCCCAGCTGAAAGCGGATGGGGCCCCCCCAACCCAGCCGGGGCCCCCCCCAACCCAGCCGGCGCTCTCCCCCCTCCCTCGGACAGCGCTGCTGCCGCCGGCCGGACTCACAGCTCCTGCTGGGGCCAGGCTCGCTTGTCCGGGGAGAGCCGCGCCGCCTCCCCGCCCCTTCCCCACTCTCCAGGTCTGGCGACAAGGGGGGACGACAATGGGTACAGCTATGTACCGGGGCCCCCCTAAAGTCGGGGGCCCCGGTACAGCTGTACCCGTAGTACCCCCCTGTCGCCAGCCCTGGGTACAAATGATGGTGGAAAGTTGCACAATGGTAAATATGCCTAGAGAACGAAATCGACACATAAGGGGTAAAAGGTGGGGCTGTGGCCGAAAGGGCAAGCAACAGGCAAGTGTAAGATAATCAGCTTCCCTCCACCCACTCACTAACTCTGGTCATCTAGGGCCCCCAGCCAACAGTTCCTCTGCAGTGGTTTCTCGTGACTCAACCCTCCAGCCAGTCACACTGTGGTCCCACCCTTCCTGGCATAATAGAAAATCTAGCAAAAGCAAGTGTCCAATCCCTCCATTCAGTTTGCCACCTTCAATTCTGGGCCCAGTGGTTCCTTTGCTCAAGTAGTCCATGTCCCCTTCCCAAGGGCATGTTCCAGTAGCCCATTTCCCCTTCCCAAGGGCTTCTCGCTAGCTTGGCAGTGGCTGGCAGGACAATTTAGGCCCACCTTGTACACTGGGCTCCAGTCAGGGACCCTAGTACAGGCAGTCAGGGTTCACTCCACTAGAAGATTTGCTGCCACCTCCCTAGACTTCTTCTACCAAGACTTTCCCTGGATTTTCTCCTCACCCTGCAAGAGGTTTCCTGTTCCCTACCAGACTCTCTTCACTCCCTGCTATCAGGAAAGTGACTGCAGAACTTTCCCCTGCAGTCCTGTTCCACTTCATGCTTCCTCTGCACCACCCAACCCCTCCCCAACTGGGTTTCTTCATTAGTTAGTCTGGTACAGCCTCCAGGTGCAACCAGGCTGGTTAATTGGCTTCTCGGGCCCACATTAACCCATCCACCATCTGTGTGGGGTAGGCATCAAATCACAGGAATGTAAGCAGTGTCAGGATGAGCTCCACCCTGACATCTGGTGGTGAACTGCAGGAATTGCAGTGAGTTTTGGAAAATAACATCTTATTTGCATAGACACACCCACCGCACCTAGCCTGCGCTCTAACAGCCCAAATGGTCACTTTGGCTACTGTGGGACCCCCCAGTTTCTCTGGTATTGGGGCAAGAATGATAAAGTGTTGATTAACCTGTTTATGTGAATGAGGGATTGGGACATGTACTTGGCCTTTGGCATGCTGGAGGGACTCGCCATCAGCTAGGTAGCACTCACTAGCCAAGGGACAGGGGTTCCAAAACCCACTGAATTGAGGGAGGCTGTGGATAGGCTTCTATACCTTGTGGTGAGGGTCTTGTCTGAGGGTCTTACAGGCCTATTGCACCTGGCCTCTCTCCCCTGTGGAATGTTAGAGCTGACTTTTGCTTCCATTAGGAGTCTAACTTCAGCCCACTGAGCTGAAGTCACTTTGGGTCCTGGTGGTGCATCTGCACTAACACCCCCCCCCCCCCCCAACTATGAGCTGAAATCACTTAAGAGCTGAAAATCACGGAGCATTATCTTAAGTGGGGGGCCCTAAGCACAGCAGTTCCTGTGTCGGCTAGCAGAGCAACCAGCAGAGCTGTTCCTGAGACCACTAGCAGAGTTGAGCTGCTGGCAGAGCAGTTCCTGTGTTGGCTAGCACAGCAACCTGCAGCGCTGTTCCTGAGACAGCTTGCAGAGCAGAATCGAGCTGCTGACAGAGCGGTTCCTGTGTCGGCTAGCAGAGCAGTTTGTGGGACAGCTGGTGGAGCAGCACAGAAAACGGAGCAGCAGCACCCCACTGAGAGACGGGGCAGTCGGCCTCAGACCTCGTAAGGTACCCCTCACTGTGCCCTCCATTTCCACCCAGCCTGGGAGGTAAGACTCTGCAGAGTAACTTTTGACAAGGGACTCCAGAGACTTTGGGGCTGTTGGACTTGTGGAACTTTGGGTGATGTTTGGGTTGCGGGACTCCTGAACCTACAGGAGAGGACACAGCCCAAACTTGCTGGGGAGGGGCAATTTGCTCGCGGGTTGGTGTATGAACCCTAGGTGTGGTGTTTTTCCCAGTTTAGTGATGTCATTTACCTCATGTTATTAAAGATCTTCTGATACACCAATCTGTGCTTGCAAGAGGGGAAGTATTGCCTCATTGAGGCGCCCAGGGGTGTGTGTAGGATTTTCCCAGGTCACGGGGTGGGGGCTCGAGCCAGTTGCATTGTATTGTTGAAGAGGGAACCCCTATTTACTGAACCCGGCCCTTGTTGCTGTCAATTCTGAGGGGCAGAAGGGTTACAGAAATATTGTGAAAATACAGCAGCAATACTTTTTCCAAGACAGAGAAGAATTATTATGAGTAGAGAGAATCCCCTAACCCTTTAATGTTAGAAAAACACAGCAATGTTGACTATCATTATTATTATTCATTATTTGTATTAGTGCAGCTTGAAGGGAGCCCCAGTTAGGGTGCCCAATCCTGATTTTGGGATCTTTTTCTTATATAGGCTCCTATTACCCTCCCCCCCCAGCCCACCCCCATCCCGATTTTTCACATTTGCTGTCTGGTCACCCTAGGTCACCATAGCCCCAGTCCAGGACCAGGATCCCATTGCATTAGACACTTTACAGACACAAAACAAAAGTCAACCTGTGAAGTTTAGGTGGTGTTTTTTTTAAAACTGATCCATGTAGCCTCTACTTTTTGATCTCATTATGTTAGATGCTATTAATCTGGACATAGGATTTCAACAGTGAAAAGATGGAATTTGTCATCAACAAAAGGAAAACATTATTTTTAAAGGTGTGAAAGATGAATGTTTCACCATGGACTACTTAAACCTTACACAGCAACAGAACTACAATATTAATCCAACTTTGATGGGTTTTGCATAAGGCTCATAATTAAACATTTTCTTTGCAATGCTTTATAGAATCCCCATTTGTTTTTAATGGCATGGTTTTGATGTTTTTCTTACTAATTCTGGCAGCCTGTTCTTGAAGCTTCAAGCTTTATTTTTTGTTCCTAATGTCTTCTTCTACAGTGGTTTTATTGTGCCAAAGCCGAATGAAGATTTTGGAAACCTATAGTTATGATGTGTATTGCTTTCTTTCCTTGGATTCCAGGGGGGTACAAGGCAGTCTGGACTTTCAGTTTGCATGTGTGATGTTATTAGCACTTATGGCAGCTTTAGGATGTTTGGCTGGGTCTGCAAAAGAGGTATTTACCACCCTGCACACACAAGCAATTCCTGACAGCTATGATCATACCACTAAAAACAAGGCTGGTGTGAGGATTTGGGGAAGGCAGGTTAGCAAGAGGATTATCTGGGGCACTGTAACAAATTGACAATAAACACTGAAGCTCCCAATATCATTTTCCTGAACAGAATTCCACTCTAAATAATCAAAAATGACTCCCACTACACTCAAATGCAGAATGTGTTCCCAAAAGGAAGAAGTGGTGGAACATATGCTATGCACCTGCAGAAGCCTGACTGGGAGAGAATATATGAACAGGCACAATGAGATCACCAAGTATCTCCATTGGAACCTCTGTGACAAGTATGGATTTAAACTAACCATGTGATACTATCAGGGTACGTTACCATGAGGCGAACTGAGGCGGCTGTCATTTGCGCTCCCCACCTCAGGAGCCAAAATGTTGTGGGCCAGCCCTGGGTACTACAGCCACTGAATTGAAAGCTCTGTAGAGGCCAAGATTTATGGAATCTGGTAGTTGTCACAGATGGAATGGTGCAGGCAAAGAGACCAGACATAGTAGTAGAAAAGAAGACAAACAAGACCGTGTTAATTGATATCGCCAAACCAGCAGACAGAAACGTTAAAAAAGAAACAAGAGAAGATAGCAACATACGAAGAACTCTGCTCCGAAGTAGACTGATTATGGTAAACTGGAACAAAGACAATCCCAGTGATTATTAGCCTCCATAATAGTATGAGGGAGCATCTCCAGAATAGAAGTGCAAGACATCATCATCAGAGAGCACTTGTGGGCACTGCAAGAATTTTAAGGAAAATCAAAGGAGTACAAGGGCATTTGAGCACCTAGAATGCAAGAATGGAGGGTTTAACAATATTCCTCACTACCCAAATCTACAGACTCATTTCATGCTCAGGACTCATGGGTGACTCATGGGGATAAATTTTAGACAGAAGCTTTCCCCTTTCTATGCTTAAAGATCTTTATGTTGTGAAAGCTATTTGCTTAAAGAAAAAATCTTGAGGGATAATAATACATCTATTTGCTAAAGAAACTGAAATAATTATTATAGATATCACACTCACTTGCATACAGAGGGAATTTGATCTACAACCCTTGACTTTCAGCTACAAAACCAGTTTATTAACACTTGAGATGAAGGTGAATTCCTTTAACTGGAGCAATGGGTCCCATATCCTCTGTGTGGGTCTTGCCAATGGGAGGCAACATCACTCCCTCATATACACAAAGCTAATATAGGGCTGGCTGAAAAAAATTTGCCAAAATTGTTTCTTGATTAAAATCTGGGTTTTCTACTTAAAAAATAATTTCAAGAAAAGTGTCTGCTTTCCATGGAAAATATTGATTTTTTTGGCAACATTGGGACCAAAAATCAAAATATTTTTGTAATTTTTTTTTGGTTTGCGGCCAAAATGTTTTGATATTTGAATTCCTGCTGAAAAAATTGAAATTTTCCATGGAGATGATTCCTTCCCTCTCTCCCCCCCCCCCCCCCCCCCATCCCCGCCATCAACATTTTCTCAAGAAAAAAAAAATGAAACACCTCCAGCCAGTACGATGTGTTACAGCACCTCCAAACTTAACTTGTTCATTCCATATTAAAAGCGTGTCTAATGATCTCATGCCCCCCAATTCGACTAAAATCGCTTTAGACTGAAAAAGAGACTTGTGAGTCCTTGCTCCCAGTCTTGTGCTCAGACCAATAGGCCACACATTTCTCTTCCATGTGACTGGATATTGCTCTAATTTTGGCTTTGAATCTTTAGTAGCTTTCAAGTGCTCTAAATATATTATAATGGTCGTCTGGTTCCAGGACAGACAGATGTGAACCACAAAATTGAAATGTTTCATCTTTTGCCACCTTTCATTATGTTCCATGCTGCGATTCAAGTTTGCTAAAGGATCAGAATCACTTCAATTTCAACCAATATAAATGGAGTGATCAAAAACATTTAATTATTCAGGGTCAGCAAATCTTAAGAAACTAATAGAAACAGACAGAACTAACCCTTTCTACCATGCTCATTTTCATTAATTCTTATAAAACACACAAGTGTTAAATTACCAGAAAACAGCCCATCACAGAACAGAATCAGCAAACTTCTCAATACTGTTTCCCAATGTCTGTTCAAATTTGGTACAAAAGCAGAATTTTAAAATATTTCATATTGACAAATAGCTCACTACCTAATCATATGACACCTTTAGATTGACTATTTAAAAGCAGATTCAGGTTTCCAAAATACACGATAAAAAAAGGACTTTAATATATATTTTGATATTTGTTACGCTGAAATTCAATGATTTGGGAAATTAGAATGGAAATAGTAACACAAACTATTTCCTTGAGGTATCTCCCCATTTAACTTCATGTTATTTACATATGTGCAAATGAGAGTTGTGCAAATAACTGATTTTTCAGGTCCATGGTAGTTTGGAATAATTTTTTATAAATTAGTTTGGGGTCAACCTGAATGGAAATTTTTTCAAAAATGTTGGTGACCCAAGAAGTAAAAAAAAAAAAAAATTAACATTGAATGAAATGTTTTTGCTTGACCCCAAACAAAATATTTTGTTTTTAATTTTGAGCTTTAAAAAAAGAATTTACTAAATGAAAAGTCATTTTGAATTTAAAAGTATTTCATTTTGAAAAAATGTTAATGAAAAATTTCATTTTTTTCAGATTTAACTTTTTTAATTTTTTGACCATAACAATTCACCAAATTTGATATAAATTCACAAAACATTTCAATCAGACCAAATCTACATTTTTCAGCCAAAAAAATTTCACCCAGCCCGACTCCAAATGGCGAGCTCAACTGTGGAAACCATAATGGCATTTAAGAGCATCACTCAGTTAAATTTTGTTCAAGGATTGCAAGGAATTGTTTTTGACTTTTGGTTATAGCACACAAGGACACCTTAAATGACAACAGCCACCCCAGCACATACAACATGGTACAAGTTCACCAACCAACTATCCAGAAAAAGAAATAACGTGGAAAAAACCGAGCATGGGCCAGATTCTGCTCTTGGATACAGTCATTTTATTCCAGTGTCTCTTCATTAACTTCAGCATAATTATTCCTGGTTTATGACAGTGTAAATGAGAGCAGAATCAGGGCATATGTGTTAATCAGCACCATGTGATCCAATGGTGGAAGAGCAGCACAATTTGTCATAGGGTATTTCAATGCCAGTAAGTTAAAATTTGACAAAGAATGTGGCAGTGATATTTTGGGGATAAGGTCACAAGGGATGCACACTATCAGGACTGGAGGGCAGCTTACTGAATACAGAATTTAATTATGCAGGAATTACTCTGATGCATGTTTTGCCATATCTGTTATCCAGCAGATATCTAAGTTATTTACAAGACAACATAATGATCCAGAAAATAGAAATTCTAACCAGAATTCATCCTGGATCTACTTATTGGCAGAGAGGAAAGGACTGAGAATGAGAATAGCAGCAATAACCATAATCTATTCACATCCATCTATACAACCATTCATAATTACATTCATCCATCTATAGCAATAGTTACACATATATGGGACCACTGGGAGGTTTAATAAGAAGACATGGGCTATGTTTTTTCCAGTATGCTGATGATTTCCAGCTCTCTGTCTCAATTTCATGTGATGATGATTTGTTTACATTTGTTATTTGCAAACAGAATAAAGTCCAACTAATAATTATACACACACTGTACTTTAAAAGAGCCAAATTTTCATAAAGCTGAAGACAATTATGAGTCAAATCAGATGGGAAAATGAATTTAAACAAAAAATGTGAATGATAATTGGGAACTATTTAAGAGTGTTTGGTTAATTCATAACCAAAAAGCCACAATCCCACAATTGAGAGAGAAGTCTGCTCTGGTTAAAAAACTAACTTGGCTGAGAGGGGAGGTGAAAGCAACTGTAAATAAACAAACAAACAAAAATACATGTCAACATGGGTGGGTAGAAGAGGAAGCTAATAGCTATGAATATAAAATAGACACTAGGAATTGTAGAGAATTGATAAGGGAAGCAAAAGAACACTATGACTAATCTATGGCCACAAGAAGCCAAGACAATAAGGAGGGGTTTCTTTGAGTGTATTAGGAACAAAAAGGAATCCTTGCAATGGTATTGATCTATTACTAGATTTAAAATAGTTGAATTAATAGTAACAATGCAGAAAAGACAAAAGCGTTCAATAAATATTTCTATTGTATATTTGGAAAAAAGCCAAAAGATTTATTTACATCATAGTATGACCATGAAATACTTTCCATTCCAACTGTAATTCAGGATGACATTAAACAGTATCTTCTAAAGTTAGACATTTTTAAATCAGCACCCAAGAGTTTTAAAAGAACTGGATAAGGTGTCCACTGGACAGCTAATGTTGATTTTCAATAAGTCTTGGAATAATGAAGACATTTATAGAAGAAAGCTAATGTTGTTCCAGTATTTTAAAAGGGGGGAAAGGATTCACCCATGAAAATAGATCATGGCAAACTAATTTATGAGATTACAAGTTTGGTTTATAAATATAATAGTGTTGATATAATATATTTAGACTTTTGTAAGGCATTTGACTTGGTACTGCACAACATTTTAATTAATACATTAGAACAACCCAAAAAAGCTTGCCACACATTAAATGCATTTAAAACTGGCTAACAGACAGGTCTCGAAATGTAACTGTAAATGGGGAATCGTCGTTGAGTGGGTGTGTTTCTAGTGGGGTCCCATAGGAATTCATTCTTGGCCCTTTACTCATTAACATTTTTATTAATGACCTGGAATAAAAAAAATTAATTACGGGTCAAGGCTTCAGATGTCAAAAAGATAAGGGAGTGGTAAATTATGAGGGAGACAGGTCACTGATACAGAAAAATCTGTATTGTTCAAGCTCAAGCAAATATGTGTTTCAGTACTGCCAAATGTTAAGTCATACATCTAGGAACAGAGAATATAGGCCATACTTACAGCGTGTGGGACTCTATCCTAAGAAGCAGTAATTCTGAAAACAATTTTGGGGTCATGGCAGATAATCAGCTGAACATGAGCTTCAAGTACAACACTATGGACAAAAGTGGTAATATCCTCAGATACATAAATAGGGGAATCTCAAGAAGGAGTAGAAAGGTTATATTACTTCTGTATTTGGCACTGGTGTGCATGCTACTGGAATACTGTGTCCAGTTCTGGTGTCCACACCTCAAGAAGGAGGTTGA
This sequence comes from Sternotherus odoratus, assembly GCA_032164245.1. Lineage (NCBI taxonomy): Eukaryota > Metazoa > Chordata > Testudines > Kinosternidae > Sternotherus > Sternotherus odoratus. Next base: position 13,775,334 of record JAVMKO010000009.1, on the reverse strand, counting down.
AAAATTGGAAAGGATTCAGAGAAGAGCCAAAAGAATTATTAAAGGATTGAAAAACATGCCTTATAGTGAAAGACTCAAGGACCTCAATCCATTTAGCTTATCAAAAAGAGAAGGTTAAGGGGTGACTGGGAAACAGAAATTTGATGGTAGTGGGGCTCTTCAATCTAGCAGATAAAGATACAGCAAGATTCAATTGCCGCAAGTTGAAGTGAGGCAAATTTAGACTAGAAATGAGGTTCAAATGTTTAATAGTGAATGTAATTGACCATTAGAACAATTTACCAAGAGCTGTGGTGGATTCCCCATCACTGGAAATCTTTAAATCAAGAATGGATGCTTTTCTAAAAGACATGCTCTAGTTCAAACTGGAATTAATTCAGGAAAGTCCCATGCCCAGTGTTATGCAGGAGAGCAGACTAGATGCTAACAGTGGTCCCTTCTGGCCTTGTAATCTATTAATCTATTCATGTGACCCCTAAAATGCTATCAAAGGAAAGATTTGATTATGGGCCTTATCCAGTTTTTAAAAGCGACTGGGACATGGATGCGACTTTATTAGTAAGTGTTTATATATCTGTCTGATAATGGAATCAGCTTTCTTTGTCTGACTGAGACCTGGCATAGTGGCTGTGATTTATCATTTTTATAACATTCTCTTCCCTCGGGCTTCACGTCACAATGGTGGCATTGCTACAATTTATAGTGCAGTCTGCTCTATGAAAATGTAGACCCTTTCTGAGTTAGCTGATTCTGAACACTTGGTTTGTGTTATTTTTGCTCTAGTTTCTGCACTTTGAGCATTATTTGCCATTCCCTGAATCACACCAGTTTATTTTTGTGTGGCTGTATCGAATGTTTATATTTCTGTGAATTTTTATTTTTCTGTCTTCACACTGATTTATGATACAAACATATATGGGGTAGATTTCTGTTGATCATCTTTGTCCATCAGGAACTGTAAGTTCATCTGTGTACAAGTGAGACCTTTCACGATATTCTCTGGACTCCTGGTGAATTATTTAACTATATCTGTACAATATAAACATACACATCCTCCTTGATGATCCGAGATGAAATTCACCCCGCTGCAAAGGGCCTGCATAATGCCCTTTGAACCACTGTAGCCATCACAGTCCCATGTTGAGACAGTTAAGTAGCTCAGAGAGTATTGGGCAGTGTCAATGACCTGGACATGGGCAGTCATACCTACTGATTAGAGCAGGAGTCGGCATCAGCAGTCACAGCCAAGGGTCAGAACCAGGGCTAGAAGCCAGAGCCAACAGTCAGAGCTGAAGACAAAAATTGGAGCCACGGGTCAGGATCAGGTTACCTGGAGCAAGGCAAGGCAAGAGCAACGCTGGTTCCAAGGCAAGAACATGACTAGAAACAAGGAAGTACAGACGCTATCATAAGCAGGGGAAAAGGCTTTGAGCAGCTGTTGAACTGATGATGATGCTGGGCTTCCAAGCCAACCAACAAGGCAACCTATTACAGGCCAGCTGCACTTCCTGGATGCCCAGAGACTGGCTATGCTGCAGGTCCTGATTCCTAATAGGCAGACCCTCTACACAGGAATGAGCATCTCTCTTATTGAATAAAGACAGTATTGCCAACCCCAGGCATTCCAAAACCATGAGTCAGGTTCCACTATAAAACTAGCTCAAAAAATAATGAGATTTTTAAAACATAAGACATTTGGGGTTCTTTTTATTTGCCTTCTGGTATTGGAGCCTGTGAAGTTCACATTTTTCAGGTTTTCTTCCATCCAAGGATCTCAAAGCACTTCACTAACTTTAATTAATATGATCTTCACAACAGTATGAGAGGAGAAGGAAGGGTTAGGAGGGTAGATATTATTATAAGGAAGAGGAAACTGAGGCACATTAAGGTTTGTTGGCTTGGTCTCAGAGGAAGATTTTAGAAGAGATGGGAAGAGAATCCACTTGCATGACTGAACTACAAGATTGTCCTTTCTCCCCTCTCCCAATATCATAAGTAAAAATAGTGTGTATTTTAATTTAGAAAAATTGCTAAAATCTGTTCATTTCTGTCCTTTACTTGTGTAGACATGTTCATACACCTACCTGTGCCTTTCTGTTTTTACTATTATAATCCCTTGTTTATGGGCCCTCCAGATCATTTGTAAACAAGGTCCAAACTCTGCTACCAAGGTTCTGAACCAGACTAGATGGTGCTCAAATCTTGTTTTAAATCAGCTGTATTGGCTTCCAATCAGTCAGTGTGATACTTTTAAAACTGCACTGCTTGTTTATAAACTGGTTTCACTTTGGCTTCTGCTACATAGTTAACCAGAAAAACCTTCACCAAACCTAGCGTACTTTATGTTTGTCTGACACGAGCTTTGTAGAGACCTTATGTATTACATTAAACATTCCAGAAAGAAATTTCCTTGGAGAAGAATCTATCCTCCTAATAAGTAGAATTCTTGTCTCTGAAAATCTACTGTAGGTCTAAGAGTAGTTACAACACTTTGAAGACATATTTCAGCTCACTTTGGTATTTACCTAGGGATATATGTAAAATACTTTATAAAAATAGTTTTTTTAAATAACTGGAAGTATACTATATAAAAGGGCATTAAAACAAATGTTGCCCAACGTGTGGCAGATATGGTAACAGACTATAATACATCCAATGTTAAGAATTCCCACCGGAGACCATGAAAATCTTACAATGATTGAGTCATGCTGGACCTGAGATGCCCTGAAAAACTTCCAAATGGTAAAATATTAGAAATACTTTTTTGAAATATTCACCAGTTAAACACTAACGTACTGTTACTGGCTGACCTTTGCACAGCAGTTGTTTCTGTTGTACTTTTGTAACAGCAGCCAAGAGTTTTGGAACAAAAAGAAAAAGAAGCTTATTTTCAGTCTAGCTACCACCCCTGGCCTATGCAATAACATCATAATGGAAGAATAATCATTGTAAACGATACCTATGGGATTTTGTTGGCTACAGCAAAGGACTAGGGCAGCCAACTTCAGAACTTTTCTTTACAACATCACTGCATTTTTGTCTGCATGTGAGTAAGAAGAGACTCCATTCAATACAGGTTGATGGAAAGTGCTAATTGTTGACACATTAGCTAATTGTTATGATTATTTCTTAACAGTTTGTGTCTAGGAGTCCAGATTGCATCCGCTAAAGTGTGAAGATGTTTTACTGCAACAAGTGTTGTACAAACATTTTCATAATGTGGTCCTCATCTTGCAGCTCTCTCAAGCTAGTGACAGCCTGGCAAACGTGCTGTCACAGTGCAGACATTCAGGCAGGAAAAGAAATTCTAACTCACTCATCCACCCAATATTTCAGACACAGGTCATCTGTTGTTATCATTAATGATCTGTTTTTACAAACACAGTAGCAGTACGGAAAGCTGAGACCAGGCCAATCAAAATAAACCAAGCAAAAACCATAATTGTCTACTGACAATCTGGGTTACTTGGGATGTAAGATAACGTGGGTGTATATAATACATAAATGTGTATTGTGCCACATGGTGCAATGGCTTTGTTACCTGTAGAGCTTTATACAGCAGGGAAGTTTGACCTAATAATTATAGCTGAATCTTTGCTCCAACATAAATATCCTGGCATCAGTGAAATCAGTAGCAAAACTCTCATTGACTTAAATAAGGCCAAGATTTCAGTCATTATGTTGCTTTGAAAAAATTACCTTTATTTAAAAAATATAAATCAAGATCTACATTATTAATAAATAAGGGGCTAAGATTGCCAGCACTTACTCCCACTGATGTACACTTACTCACATGAACATTACCACTGAGGTCAGTTTTCATTCTACCAACCATATACATTACAAAACAGTTGTCAAGAAGAGTAAAAAGACCACAATTATCTTATTATTACACTGTGGTAGTATCCAGAATCCCGCATCACACTAGGTGCTGTACCCACAAAATGAAAAGTTCCTGCCCAAAAAGCTTATAATGTACGTGGGTCAAGTTCTGTTCTCAATTACATGCATGGCTCCCATTGACTTGAATAAGCTTACTCATGTCAGTAACTGTTCTCCAATGAGACAGAGAGATTCTCAGTTGTGCCCATTGTTCGTTCGCCATCTTAAACCTGTGTTTCATACTGAGTAGTTTATTAGAAATGATGTGTATCAGGAATACAAATTTCCCCTTCCCCACATTTCATTAGAATTAACCATTTTAGACATAAGAGAAGCTCTTGCCGCTTATAGAAACAACGTGGAAAAATAACTGAAAGGAATCACCAAAGATGCGTGGTTCCAATTCCATCTCAAGATCCTAAGTCAGCATCATATTCATCCGGAAGATGGCATCTCACTCCACTGACTGAATTCTCAGTCAGACCAATTGGACTGATTTAACCTTTAGATCCATGGGTCCTTTCAATACAGTCCAAGAGTTAGACTGTGACATGGTCTACGTACCTGCACAATGGGGGTAACAACTCCCTTTGTGTTACTAGGGACTGTGCAGGCTGAGCTTCCTTGACAATCTGGGCAAGGCACTGTGAGGCTCTCCTTGTTATTTACATCCTGTTGGAACCAGACACAGAATAATGTAGATCTCTTGCAGGCATCTTAAACACTGAATAATCTCTGGACATCACACACTTCATACCTCTCTGGGTGGTAGCCGTAGCCGTGTTAGTCTGGAATAGCAGAGTTAACAAAGTCCTGTGGCACCTTAAAGACTAACTATAAAGTTTTGAAGCATGAGCTTTCGTGGGCTAATACCCACTTCGTCGGATGCAGGCAGTAGAAGGACCTAACCAGATCAACCATACCATCACTGGCTCATTCACCTGTACATCAACCAATGTCATATATGCCATTATATGCCACCAGTGTCCCTCTGCTATGTACATCGGCCAAACTGGACAGTCCCTACGAAAAAGGATAAATGCACACAAATCAGATATTAGGAATGGCAATATACAAAAACCTGTAGGGGAACACTTCAACCTGCCTGGACACACTATTTCAGATTTAAAGGTCACCATTCTGCAGAAAGGGAACTTCAGATCCAAACTGCAAAGAGAGACTGCAGAGCTTCAATTCATTTGCAAATTCAGCTCACACACTTTGGGATTGAACCGGGATCTACAATGGTTGGCTCATTACAGACATTGTTTCTCATCTCTCCATGTCCACACACCCCATTCAAATGCTAGACGAATAATCCACACTCCCTGATCGGAGATAACAAGCTGGCTCAGCTTAATTGGACTAACCTTTTCACCTCCCCCCTGGCTCTTACCTACTTTTCTATAACTGCCTGTTTGTGAACAATTGAACACTTCTACTGCCTGCATCCGACGAAGTGGGTATTAGCCCACGAAAGCTCATGCTTCAAAACTTTATAGTTAGTCTTTAAGGTGCCACAGGACTTTGTTAACTCTTCATACCTCTCTGTGAACTTCCTGGGACCTGGGGAGTAAACAGGGCTGCTTACCCACGTACTCCCTTCCTGGAGTAGGTAGTCAGTGAGTGGGAAGGAAATGGATGAAGTTTTGACTCACCTCACCGGCCAACTAGTCTGTAGCTGATATAGGCCAATGATAAATTATTCTCCCTTCCCCTGACAGGAGCAAGTAGCAGGGCAATTATGATTCAGAAGTATGGCAGAGTCACAATGCCACCCAGGGCTGTTCTTGGGGCAGTGCATTTTATTGCACCAGACCTTGTTCAGGGACATGCCTACAATCAACCCCAACCAGGGGACCAAGCTTGCAAACATATTTGAAAGCAAGGAGACTGTTCTCATGGGCGAGGACTGTTTGCACTGAGTAAGACTTTGCACAGACTCTAGATTGTTTGTGACATAATTTTTTTCACATCAAACTGCCAAGTCATTTTAACTCTAAATCTGGAGTAACTTGTTTAATTAAAGCTTATAAATATTAGATGTAGCATGTCAAACTTTGCCAAAAAAAAAAAAAGTCTAGACTGGAACACAGCTACAAATTTTGAAGATTTTAAACATTAATTTGATTTGCATAGTTTTACCATTTTTAACCCAAAAGAACATACATGTGTTTTTTCTTAATGTAGCCATCAATATTTTAATTTAACATAGGACTCTAATTTCAAGATTTCCCTTTATAATCTCTCTTGGAATTTTAAACAAAACTTTGGTGTGGAATGAATGATTTCAGACTCTCTTTCAACACATTTTCAAAGAAAAACTTCTCACTTATAAAAAAATATATAGAAGGAATGGCAGCCAAAAAAAAGGGTGGAGCTCACAAAAGCGAAGGTGTGGCAAGAGCAGCCTGGAAATCATACAGTCCCATTGCACCCTCTGCCTCCATATCTCTGCATATCCCTGTGTAAAAAGAAATCCACTCGTTGGAGACAAACACATAAACACTCCTTGGGGAGCTGGAAAAAGAACCGCAGTCTTTCAGCTCCATAAACACAGGTCTCTATTATTAAGCTAAAGGAGTTCTCCTTTAGCAGGTAGTAATAGCAGGTCCCTTATCTTCTCTGTGGGCCAGTAATTAGAGAGCAGTCCTCTCACACATGCATGCTATATATTACACCAGGTCATAAACTAAAGCTGCCCTAAACTAGCAGGACTCCCAAGAGAAGGATTCCTATCATGTGCCCTTCTCCTGGTACCCTGCCATCTGCACTGGGGCAGGGAAATGTAGAACCAATCCATAGTTGCCATATTTCCCTAGAGATGTAACTTCCTTAGTCCCTCCTCTCCTGCAGCACATGGTTTCATTATGCAATGAGTATCAATGGACTCAGCACACAGTTATATTTGACCAGTGGATCAATGTAGTAAGAGATCCATAGGTGAAAATCCACATACCTACCTGAGGCTACAGCAGAGTTGTGCATCATGACACAGTGGGCATGCACCTTCCTGCTGTGACAGATCTCTTGTTTGCAGAGCCTTCCATGGCCCCTACTTTGGAAGGAGGATTTAGGTCTGAATAATTCATCCTGACACACTGCTGTGAGGTATATAAATAATAACCTATCTTTTACATATAGGGGAACTGAGGCAGAGAGGCTAAGGGACTTTCCCATGGCTATAGAAATTAAGTGTCAGAGCCAGAAACAAAGCTCAGGAACTCCAAGTCCCATGACCAGACCACTGCTTGCTCTCTGGTACATTGCAAAGGCGCAAAAGAACCTACTGAAAGTCAGTCTCTCAATATTACACATTTTTATTAGAGACTTCCCACTTAAAGGCAATTAACACCCAAAACTTGTGTGCACTATTAAGGTAGGGACAAAATGAATGAGTAAGAACCCCAGAAAGATTTATGGCTCAGGTCCCATCCTTAGTGCATCACACTGTGCCCAGGCATTGCACAGATCACCAGTTGGCACTTGGTATTTTATCCCACATGTGCTGCCATACCAGACCTAGAAGTGGTAGGAGTGATCCCAGGACAACATGTCAATCTTCCATTTGAATTTCCTGACTTTTGTTAGTCTGGGTCAGTTTTACCATTAGTAAAATGCAGACTTTCGAGTGTTCGTCTGAAACATCATACAGGTGCCAGCCACTGCTGTGGTTCATATGCTAACAAAACATCTTAGCGAGACCACTGCTCCACAGCATGATTGCAAGGCAGGAACAATAAACAAGGTGAATGAGGTAAGTGAGGTCATTCTTCAGAGCAACAGCCCCAGGTGAATGGAATAGTCCAAAAATAAGACATCTGTTGACTTGATACCCTTGACATAGCATACAAACGCACTGGGTAACGGGGCCAACATCAGTCTAAACCTTGCCATTTCTGAGCAGTCCAAGAGAGAGACAGGGTGGTTTAAAGGATTAAACCCTGGGCTAATTGCCAGGCACTGCAAAATTCTAAGCCTAGCTCTAAGACTGACTGACTTACTGTGTGGCCTTGAGCAATGCACATAAGCCAAAACTTTTAAATCTGGGTACGCAACCCAGGCACATAAATATGAAGACTGGTTTTCAGAAGTGTCAAGTACCCACAAGCCTTGCTGAGCCAACCTATCAGTGTCGCATCATGCCAATCTGCCAAATGGAAATAATGGGCGAGATTCTCAAAAAGCTAAAATCAGCGAAGCTCCATTGACTTTAATGGAGCCATACCAATTTACTTACAGAATCTGGCTCAATATACTTACCTTGCCCACTGATTAAGTAATAAATATTTATATTACACTGGCACCCAAAGTGTCAACCAGAACTGGGTCCTTATTTTGATGAGTGCTTACACTAACACAGATAAAGAGACAGTCTTTGCCAGAGAATTTACAAGCAGAACAAATGAACAAAGACATTAGAATGAACAAGTTAGAGATGGGGCTATAGCAAAGATTCCTGAACACATGAGAATCACTTTGAAAACACAAAAACCTATAAAAGTACTATGTATTATTTCAACCTCTGGACTGATCATTTAAAGACACTACAATAAGCTCTGTAGTTCTGAACAAAGCAAAATTCTCCTCAAAATGCTGGTAAAATTCCATGAAGAAAAAAAATTGTGTTCATTTAGATTCTCCAATTGGTATTGATTACGAATGCCTTTCCTCACACCTGGTGTGTCAAATTAGAGGTTTAGGGCCAAATTGTCAGCTAACGTAAATCAGTGTTACTGGCTACAGTGGAGCTATATCAGCTGAGGAGCTGGTGGTCACTTTGAATTTTTAAAGCAAAATTGAGTGGGAGAGACAGCAAATTTTTCCTTTACTGTTTTAAATAAAAAATGTCTAAATATTTTTCAGCTTCCTGGCAGATATTTATAAGGGTATTTTCAGCAAGGGAAAAAATCAAAGTGGAAAAAATAATTAAAAAAAAAATCTGTTGACTTCTGTCCTTAACATTAATCTTAGGTTTTACTTGCAGCTAATGTAGGCACAGATTTTGAAACACAAATGTGATTTTTGAAGCTGATAGTATCCCTTAAACTCGAGTTTCCTCTTTTTAAGTACTTGTTTGGCTTCTATATTTTCAGCAATTAAAATACAAGCAGATTAATATTTGAATGTTATGAAAGGATAATGATTCTACAGACTTGGAGGATGTGGCCCTTTTAATGGAAAAAAGAAATGCCAACATCTCCTGCTGCCTGTATGCAATTAGATGGTCTGTACGGTAAAAGAAAGGGAAAGCCAAATTGAGCACTTATGTGAGCCACCATAGAACACTGGGTTCATCAGAGGTGGCACCTGCTTATTCCAGGGCTGAACTTGGCAGACAGTGAGCGCATGAATGCTTTATCCTAGAAGAGAATATGTGCTACACTTCTGCCCTTGGGGACTTAGAGAATGATATGAAATGACAGGGTACAATTGTAACATACTGGAGCAAGAGCGGTTGTAACCTACTGCTGTGCTCAACAAATTTAATGATTTGCTGTTAAATCTGTAGTACCCCAAGTTTTATTCCCCACTACTTCGCCAGCCCAACTAGCTGACTTTCAGGAGCTATATTTTTAATTTAAAGAGCCACCTATCTCCCAGACCTCAGAGAGGAACAAGACTGGTTGAGAAATACATTTTAGGGATGTCACCTCCTGCTTCACTACCCTCCAAAACTATATTTTGTGTTGTAGGGTAATGAGTAGCCTTAGAAAGATCTACAGTAATGTGGCCCTCAGATAAATAATTTGTCTCATTCTTCTCTCAGATAAGGATAGGGTGACCAGATGTCCTGATTTTATAGGGACAGTCCCAATTTTTGGGTCTTTTCTTTATATAGACTCCTATTATCCACCCACCCCCAACCCAATTTTGCATACTTGCTATCTGGTCACCCTAGATAAGGAGGCAGTGGGAGTAGAGCTTTCAAAATACATGCAGTGGTACATGCCCATATGAAAGAAATCAGAATCAGGCACATTTTTAGCATTAACAAATATTGTTGTTGTGAACACAAGTGTGAATGCATCAGAAGGTAGGTCAGGTGGAAAAACAGGAAAAAATAAAAGGAAAGAATATTTCAGTCATTTAAAAGTTATGGCTCAACCCTCATCTCACTATTTTGACTATTAAAGATGAAAGCAAATGCAACTCTTCATCTGCTCTGACATCATTTTAACCTGGAAATTAGTTAGTCAAAGAAAATGCAGAAACATTCTTAAGTCTCAGATGCCATGAAGTAAAGTCATAAACTGGTCCTACTAGAGCACATTTTAAATAACAAATAAAGAAAAGGTGTATTTTTAAAACAACTGAACAAATATCTTTATTTATTCCATGCATGCTGGTGGTAATTTAAACTTCAGAAAATAGTAATTTCAGGCAATTCTACCTGCTATGATTCACCACAGTGAATGATTCTGCCAGTCACTGCAAATCGGGAAGTGGATGTGAATGGCTTATTTTCCTGCTCCAATAAACTATGACGAGTCATTCAACAGATTTTTCTTTGTTTCTTATTAGTTCACCACATAAAACAAATATGAAGAATAAAAGGGAAAAAATGAATGGGCTGATGATCTCAAAACTTATTTAATCTTTCACATTTGTGTCGGAGCAGCCATAACTCACTTCCTGCCAGTCGTCTGTCATCTATGCTTTTTCCATATTCAAGTAGACTCCTGTAACATGGAGCTCTACCTTTCCAGCTATTAGCCAAACTCAGTAGGATTCAAAGGCCTAATCACAGACTTTGAAAAAGTTTCTGTAAGGGTTCCTTCTGACAAATTCTGAACTCTTGTCAAACCAGGAGTGTGTGAAATACAAGAAATTTCATCTGTTGTTGTAGCATAAAGAAAATCAGCCGGACATCTCCCCAGTTTATTAAACTCATACCGTAGAACCCTTCCAGTAGGTATCTCATCGCTAGTTAACACATCTGGGATGTGACCCGAACCCATGGCTTAGACAAAACAAGGAGGAAGCCAATTAGGTTGTCTGTATGTGCACAAAGTCTGGTGTGCAGGAACATTGAGCGTCCTCAGCTCCATGGAGTTTTGGGTGCTCAGCACTTCTGAAAATCAGCCCCGCATCATTCTGATTTAGTTTTCAAAGTTACATATTTTCCACAAGACAAGCTCACGGCTGGAGATGGGAATACTGCGGTGGGTACAGTGCCCTTTAACCTATTCCTATTCCACATATGTCTAAGCACGTATCAGAGCTACCTGCATGCAAAGAAAACTTGAGAAATGTTCAAGGTCAAACTCATAAGAGCAGCTTCCAAAACTGTGCATGCACATTTTTCTGCATGCAGAAAGAAAAAAAAACCCACCTTTGAGCGTGAACATGGAACCTGAGCATCCAAGTAACTGCAGGAGCAAAATGGCTCATTAATATGATTTGAGGCCCCTTTACAAATCTGGTTCTAAGTGTCTGGAGTTTAATTTACATTACAAATATAAGGGACTGTAAAGCACTCATTGTGTCTGCTGACTAATGCAGCGTTTTACTGCACCTCATTCGGATGGTAATAACCAGGTCTACCAAGTATAATCTTGCTGTAACTAGGTAAACACAGCCACACAGCTCTGGAAATGTTTTCTTAAATGATTTCCTTTTGTATCCTCCGAACCAAAGACTAATACATCTCTTTCTCAGAAATTCATAAAACATAACTCTCTGGAGAGCTCTTAATAGGATAATCAGCTTTCCTGATGGATACATTTTAAAGAGAGACCATCTCCACTTCTATATGCAACAGTAAAGGCAAAAGCCTAGTCCCAGTGAAGTCAAAGGGAGTTTGACATTGGTTACCGAAAGGGCTGAAATTTGGTCTTCAAACTGTGCCACAGAACATCCTGAACAGTCATCAGAGAACCACATTCAAACTTCACTGTGGATTGCAAGGAGTTGTACCATCACTTGGGTCGACTGGATTATGAGCTCTATCATTGCAGCATCATTTTGTCATTGATTCTTCTTCAGTATCTTCTTTTGTGGACTAGTCTTTAATTCTGAAGATACTTATTCACTTGGTACCCTTTTTGTTAATATCTACAACCCATTACTGGCCAAAAAATGTGACTTTCAAGTGTGACATTTACAAGCAATACATATACATATGGTCCTGATTGTTCTTTGGGGTGGAGAATGTGTTTGGTTCTTGTAATATTCTTAAATGGCTAAAATGGATGGTTATGTTTTATACCTTCTCTGCATTATGCCCCAGTAGTTGTTGACTGCTTAGAGTCCTTCTTCTGTACCTTGAAACAGAGCAAAATTGCAACAGCTAAATCTTTTCCAAATGGAAATGATTATCCTTTTGTTACTATAGAGGGAGCTCCCTGGCAGACAGCCCAAACTCCACAGGTAATGGTCACATTAGGAGGTGCCACAAAAAACACTGGCACATCACTGAAGGGGAAAAAGGGATCACTGGTGCTATTTGTGATCACATCGCAAATGTTGTAGTGTAAATGCATCAGCAATTTGTCAGAGTGGCGAGTGACCTTTTCTGTTCACCTATGATTAAAGTAGCAGATTTGTTCATTAAGGTTAATAAACCAAATGGAAGATGGCTGGGCAAAGGGGATTCAAACAGTTGCTCCCATACCACTCCTTGAACTCATCTTATTAGCATGGGGGACAGGAAAAGGAACTCATGGCAGGCCAAATCAGTTCTAAATCGGTCTCTCTCAACCTGTTAATCATCTATTTTCTTTCTATAAGTTAGTTTGGAATGTGGAGCAAATCATACTAAAAGATTTCTCCTCACTGCTGAATACTTCAGGAGCTTTAAGGAATTCAGCTTGCAAGCAATGCCTCATTCAAGGCAGTTGATTAGTTCCACTGTGGAGTGCACTACATGGGACAATAAGTGGACAAGAGACACAGCAACTCATAGATTACTCTGCTGAGAGTTGCAGGTGTTTTTAGGATAGAATGAAAGGAAAAGAGGTGGGGTCAGTTCTCAGACTGTCTTCCTGTCAAAAGATTAACATGAATAACTCTGAGTTATGAAAATCACTCTCAGATATGTAAGTCAGAGAGTTTCTGAAATTTCAAATGTGCTTTGTTATTTTTTTCCCTCTGCTTCTGACAGGAATGGAGAACATATCACATTAGTTTGAATCAGTGGCTGCACTAAATTGAACATGATTTCATTGAAGAAACGGGACTAGATCCTCATCTGGTATAAATCAGCATAGCATTGAAATCAGTGGATCTATGTCAATTTACATCACCTAAGGATCTGCCCCACAATTTTTCCCTCAAAGACTTAAGAATAGTTTCTAAAACAAAAAGGCAAACAGCTTTGAAAGGGTTAAACTACCGTGTCCTTTTAAGAGGAAATTTCCACAGAAAGGTAAGAGCATGCCTTCAATACACTGACAATTTAGATATACACAACAGAAAGGCCCAGGCTGAAATATAGGAATGTCTGACAGACACCCAGGATCCTTTTGTTATTTCACAGAGATGGGCAAATTACATAAAATATGTGTAATTTTCATGATACGGGGAGCCAATGACATTGTTGGGGCCCATGTTACCTTAAGTTCTTTCAGAAGTCCCAGCCAATATATTTTATGGCAAACTACTTCAGATGTCTTTCTCTACTGCACATAAATTACCTTAATGGTGACAATAAGCAAAAAATGCAGTGATTAAATGAGTATATTTTTTGTTGGAAATCTCTCACAGATGCTTCTTTAAAAAATGGAGCTGGCATAAAGCTGGGACATTCACTCCTGGAACTTGCTGTGCTACAGAATTTAGGCTGTATGGTCACGCTACTTAAAGAGGCCTTTCTTAAATAACTGTTGTTACTAAGCTATTAAAGCTCTATTCTATGCAGATTTTCAGGTCCCTGCAAGTCAGTGAGGAGGGGACTAAGAATAGAAGGGAGATGCCTTATTTGCAAATGTTGATGTGATTTTTGTTGAGTATAAATGCAGTCTATGGATATACTGTAATGCCTGGTTGCTTAATTAATTATTTTATATGGAATAAAGTTTTTTAATGTATCACCATTGTGTCATTCACAGTCCAAGACGAGACCATGGCTCCTCCAAACAGGCTCATAGTATGAGACAATACCTGCTTGCCTTACTCTTGTAACTAGTCCCATTGGCCTCAATAGGACTGCTCATGAGAGTAAGGTGAGTAGAGTTTGGCTTATATTTAGTGGTCAGTGGTCACTAAAGATAGCAGGATAATGGAGAGAGTGCTGAAGTTAGGATGTCTGGCATAATACAAGGGCAAAAAAAGCCTTTTGCAAGCTGTTGGGGAGAATTTACCCTTATGCCAGTGCTGAGCATGGCATAGGGACTGAGGGGTCCACTGTGCCTCCCCAGTCCTAGGATAACTCCCAGCACAGTTAGGATAGCTTTCATGCCTGACTGATAGCAACCCCTGAAGGAATAGTCAAGGTATATGAAAGTTCTGGTCCTACTCTCTACATGGGGAGTTAGCATCTGGTGAGGAGAGGGAAGTATTCCTTGGGAAGCCTTATGACTTCTTTAGAGTCCCTTTTGGCCACTGCAAAGGGGCTTTGGGACAGGGATGAATTCCCCCATTGTATTCTCCCCCAACAGCTGCAGATTTCACCTCCAAGACTCACCATAGCTGCATTTCACTGATGGGTTAAATGAAACTTCTATATAGTCTGTAAGGGGGAATCTCTGGGGACAAAAGGCCCTATACTAGTGCTATAATATAAGCTATTATTACTAGAACATGTGAAAATATTGAAAGTGCTATTTTAAAAGGACTTTTTTTCAAAAGTTAATTTTAGGCTGGCCGAGTAGATTATTTAGCTGCCATATAGAGGCCCTGAGTTTGAGTCCCCAGGTCCTCTTGAATTCCCAGGTCAGCAAACAACTGGAGCACTGCAAAGGTGCCCTTAAGCAACCTCATGTGGCCAATATTCAATGCAGCACTAAATGGTTCTGAAATAATTTGCATTCATCCCTCCTTGGCTAGGTGGGGAGTCACTGCCATGCTGGACTCTTAAGGGGGATGTCACCAGAAGTGAGGGAACCCAGCAGTTCACCAGCCCCCTTTATCCTTTCCTCCCCCAGAAAAAAACCCTCTTATTGCTATGATTATAATTTTATTAATCAAAATATTTCACCTAGCATGTTAAATAATAATTGATAAAATAATAATAATAAATTCATGCCAACTTCTATTTTCAAAGTGCTATACAAATTGTAGTTCATTAATCTAATAGTTACCAAGCTATTTATTCATGAATTGGTACTGGTTCGGGTTAAGAAGACATGGACATTGCCCAAATGTATGACTGAGGAACTAGCACATTGATGCACTTCTCAGTTAGTTAAGGATTAAGTATCCCACACAGGTAAAAGAATATTTCATCTAATCCCATTTGACGCAAAATCTCTGGGGCAGAAACTTACTGTACCTTACAAAGCCTTTATATAACACTGTGGGACTACTCCTGATTAGAGTGTCTTTGGGAGCTACAGTAATATAAATATTTAGCCTTTGCAGAATAAAATTTTTATTTTTTTATATAATTTCAACAGATGATATTGCTGTTTATTTTCAAGCATTTTTTATTTGTTAAATTTTCGAAATTTCGGGAAATTATGTGGGAGTCAGACAATAATAATTAATGACAGTACATATTGAGATCCAAAAATTTAAAACTTTTTAAACATTAAAACACAAATTGTCACCATCACATGTCAAAATGTACAAAGTAAACATCTTTAAATCACACTCCAATAAGTTCTCAAGCACCGTTTTTCTTACCTTGCCTATCAGTAACTTTTACTGATAGAAACTGAATCCTTCCAAGCCTATAAAAATTTAATAATAATAAATAACAATAATACATTTGCAATAGCTGAGAGTGCTGGTCCATAGGCAAAATCAAAACTTAACATATTCAAATAGTTCAGGACCATATAGGGGAAGATGACCATTCAAATTAGTCACAAAAGATAATTCAGGACTTGACAATGAGTACAAATCCCCTCGGATTTACACTAGTGTAACTCCAGGAACTTCAAAGGAATTACTCTGAATCTACTCATCTATAAAACAGAGAAGAATCTGGCCTAATATTTCTCCTTTGTCACACAATACACACAGAAAGGCAAGCTGATATTACAGATCAGTGTTGTTTCCTTTCAAACGTGTAACAAAAGTAGGAGAAAACTATCCTGACAAAGCATACACTAGCACTGCGGTACAGCACGGTGTCAGAGTAACAGTGCCATCTGCACTGACCTTACTCTTTGATGGGCAATCTCTTTACCTTGACCCCATCACATTTTGAAATCACTATTTTGCAGAGAAATGGAGATCAGGTGCGCAAATGACAGTCCGCTCCTGGGCATGGCTCAGCACTTACGAATGCATGAACGACAACAAAAATTACAAGTGTGCCTGAAGCCCCCTTGTGGAATGATGTTTTAAAACTATTCTGAAGAGAGACATTGTTTTAATTTAACTGTGCTAAGGACTTATTTTTTAGTTCTTTAGGGGTCTGACCACGTGGGATACTGAATGCCTTAAACTCCCAGTGAAGTCAATAAGAACTGAAGATACTCAGCAGCTTGCAGGATTGCACCCAGATTGACCGATTACCAAGAGAAGAATGTAGCTGTGTATCATATTTAAACATTAGCAAAATGTTGGTGCCTATGATCTTGAGATAGCCTAGCATGACCTCCTTGCTGGTTTTCATAATTTTTGTTTTGTTCTGTTTTAGGGGGGAAAAAACTAGAATTCCTTTTGAATTATTCTTTTTTTCTCCCTTTGCTCTTATTTTCTGCTGGATTCAGCAGTCATTGAATGCACTGTACTGTTCTTGTCTGTGCAAGCACTATTTTCACTCACCTGATAAAAGAGACTGTCAGGTATAAAGTTGCTTATTATTTCATTTCCACTAAAAATGTCATTACATTTTTCAAGATACACTTGAAAATAAGAGGAGCAATCCAGGACCTCATAATTGGTCCATTTTCATACTCCTGAAGAAGGGATACTGGTTTGTAATGTACTTACCAAAAGCAGTACAATTAATGTGTATTTTCCCCTTACATACATTTTATAAAGTACATAAAAAGTGGAAATTTTAAAAACCCATCATTTTACTGAACTAAGAGGAAAACTTTTTTGACTTTCATGATGTACATATGGTCATTAATTTCAATGTCATATTATGTTTTTTGGCTGAACTGACAGTATGTATGTATGTATGGAAGCAAAGGAAACAAATGCATTTTGTATTCAAATTTATACAACTCCATACATTTTTATGCTGTTTATTTGAAAATTAATTTTGGCTTACGCCTCAGAGACAGCAAATGTTGTCAAGATTTGAGGGCTACCTGAAAAGCCTTGGGGACAGCATTACCCTTATGCATAAGAAACAGCAAAATAAAATAAAAATAAATGAATTTCCAAATACGTCATAGCTAATCCCTTGAGCTGACCTACAAATGAATTATGGAGGTTTTGCTACAGGACTGAGTAGATCTTGTGATTTCACAGAGAGATTTATCTTGTTTTCCAACTTATTTTCATATCTTATTTCCTTTTCTTTTAGAATTAGACTGTAAATAAAAGAGCTAAGACTGAAAGAAGCTCCCTTTCACCACACTCATATTGGATTGATAAATTAAAATGGTGAGATGAGTTTTGTATGACCCATCCTCGAGGATTTGGGAAATTTAGCCGATGCAAAACAAGGCATTAATTTGGAGAGGCCTAGCTACTTACAATGCTTAGTATTCTGACAATGATGAATGGCATCATTCCAAGCAAATGGTAATTTCACTTTTTGTGACAGTACTTTAGAGCAAAACCGACTTTCTTCACACAAAGAATTTGCAATCCTATTGAACAGAGGCTGTACCTGAATATCAGAAATCCTTCATTGTTTAAGTATCATCTGATATTCTTGATTGGCTCCAGACTGAAGGTTGCAGTTGAATTAGGGAGAACGGAGGTTAAGTCCTAACCTTGAAAGATTTAGCAGCCATTGAAACACTGCCTTTGGGCACTTATTGGCCTGTTTTTATCAAAAAAAACTTTTCAATTCAATGAGGGGAGGGAGAAAACACAAAACTTGTCACATTCATCAAGTGAAGCCACTGGAAAGACATCTACAGAAGAACACCCAAAAAGCATAATCTTTCAGAAGAGCTGATAGAAATGGTAATTGGATGGGATGAGGAATAATAGTTCCAAGGCTGGGGTAGCAGAGAATTTAGCTAAAAAATCAAGGTCACAAGAAGAGAATGTGTCCTTTTTAACTTATTAAAACTTACATTTGGCTTTTATATTATGAAAAACATACCTGGTACCATCCACAATTTATTTCTTCACAAAGAACTTTTAAATGAAAACAGAATTATAGACAGGCTGGGAGCACGTTCTGTTTTAATGTATGTACAGCAAAAATTAAGTTGTTAACAGATATAATTAAAAAGAAACTAACTGAAGAAGTCCCATATTATTTAGAAATGTGGATCAGCCTTCAAAAACACAGAGAGCATCTTTAAATAAAGCATGTCCCTAAGGTACTCAAAAAGCCTCTTCTAGGATTGGCAAAGAGCACTAACATTGTCTCCTAAACAGGGAACAGAAATGATGAATCATAAAAACTTGATTGCACTTCTTCCTGCATCCTTACTAACGAGCTAATCAGAGGCTGTAAAGCAAGTGACATGTGTAAACGGATGAGTTGTACGTGGATGCTAGATTGTCCCATTTTTAATCTTACACAAACACCTCTGGCCTGAACCTTGAAGGCTTTTGGCACATTTCTGAGGTTTTGTATCATGGGTAGTATCCAGCTGGAAAAGAAGGGGAAATACAGAAGAGCTGTGTCGCTCTCCTTGGCTGAATTGCACGGATGCAGGTGTCTCCTTACTGACGGAGACATCAACTCAGGGGAAAAAATTCTGTGAAAGGTCAGTATCTGTAGACACAAAGAACACATTAGACTCCCTAAACAGTTAACAGAAAATGCACCTACCATCAAAAGGCTTCCCCATAAAAAATGTGTAACTCTTGGAATGAAAGAGAAGATGAAGGCATTTGTTAATTTTCCACATTCTAAGGAATTTGGCTGTCAGTTCCCATTAATCCAAGAAATACAGCATTATATTTATGAAGAACTCCCCGGCATGTAAGGATGAAGGAATCAGTTACGATTTGTGCTGACAACATTTTTTCTCCCCAGCCCATGCACCATATTTTAGGGTTGTAGCACTTCTAGGGATAGCATCAACCATTCCATTTAAAAGCGCTATTCCTCGCTATGGTTTTCCTTTCCCTGAGATACCAGGGGAAAACAACCTTTGTCAAATAAATCTCAGGTCATTCCTTTCTCCAAAATAGTATATGCAACACACAATGGCTACAGATTGATAGAGACATGTTAAAACTGCAGTGAAGGAATGTGTGTGAGAGAGAGGATAGAAAACAACAATAGCAGCCTGAAAATACAGAGTTCAGGGTGAAATGGACCATTCGTCCTTTGAAATCTTGACAAAATGTGGTACATCAATAAAGTAGTTATTGGGATGCCTCATTGTGCCTAGGTGTTTGTGGACGTATGGTACGTTTTACCATTAACTGCAAATTTCCTTCCTTTTATTGTTTTCTGTCACAAGTGTAATGTTTTCTTGCATGTGGATTTGTGGCGTGAATGAATGTATTATTATTTGTTTTGCATTTCCCAATGTCACCACCTTTGTTAGTGAGTGGGGGCTCTCTGCACCTGGGCAGGGAGCTCTGAGAATCCCGACTAGTTTATGGGAGCTTTGCCATGGAAGCAGGATTGGGCCTCATACTTGCTGCTTCTTTCATGCTTGTTTTTATTTCCTCTTTCAAGTCCAACAAGCAACCTCCTTCCCCTTTAAATCCTACCTTAGCCCCCACTTTCTTTGCCAAGTCTTCCCATGCCAATCCCCACCAGGCAGTTGTCCCTCACCATCGCTTTCTTGAGCTTTTTATTTTCCTGGTTGAGTAAAGTAATATTGCAAATATCTTGGGCCAAATTCAGCCCTGATGTAAAGGGAGTAAGTGCAGCCCACTGCTTACACCGTGGTTGAATTTGGCCCCTTGCTTTTATTGGTGAGCCTTGGAAGGAGAACAGGACATTCAAAATAAAAAGGCTGATAAACATCTGGATGAACCCTGAGGTTCTATCACAGTTTCTACTCAGTCACTGCAAAGGCAAACTCACATTGGCTTTAGTGTCTCAGTGAGTTCTGAGTAGTGACTTGAAGAGTTAGCTCATTGGCTCTAGTAACATGAGCAGCATGGCCTCATCCAAAGCAGGCATGCTGAGTCTTTAAAGAGGTTACACTGACAGTGATGAAAGAGATGGGTATTTATGAGCTTAGCATTTTTAGACAGGTTTTGACTGCAGAACTCAGAGAAATAGAATATGTTTATAATACAGAGAAAGAGAACTGACATTTTACACCCACAAAAGAAATACTAGAAAAATCCCCAAACTTTTCCTTACCTATTGAGGGCCAAATCCTAAAGTTTCTTCTCAGCAATTTCTCAAAGCTCCCTTTGACATCAAAGTATGCTTTGGTTGAGTAAGAATCACAGGATTTGACCCTGGGAAATTTGGTAATTGGTGTCGATTTGCTGCGTATGGTCCCAAAATACACCAAAATATAGGTTAAATCTTGAATATAACATACTGTATGTAGGAAAAGTTAGCATGGAATTATTTGTGGTGATGGTAGTGGGGTATGTGATCTTAAAAAAAATCTGTTTTATGGGAAATCACTGAATTAATTACTAGAGAGCATAAAAGGGGTATATTCTACAATGATTTCAGCATGCCACTGTGAATTTATTCATCTGCCTAATACCCACCTGTCTAGCTATTCATTCATCTAACCAGATATTAAGGCATCATAATAACCATTGAATCTGGAGCAAGACTACTAAAATTCCTGAAGACTATCTGCTTATTAATAAATCACAAACTGTTATTTTCACAATATGAGCCCAGCCACACGACATTGTATGTTAACAACCATTATTTAATTAACAGATGAAGAAGCCCTTAAAGCTGCACTAGCAGATTTTGAACTTGATCTTCTATCATTTGATGTCATGCAAGACCAGATAAATGACAAGTATTTCAAGAGTCTGCAAAGGCCCTTTAGAACAGCTGCACAGTCTTCACCCCTTCTTTACAGCAGGTTTCTCACTTAAGAAAAAAACACGCTTCATTACATCGCCTCTTACTTGAGCTGCAAGGGTCTATTCAAGGAAGATAAGCCTCTTAGAAATGAAGTAGCGTTGAATTTAGGTTTTGAGTGACAGCAGGAAGGTTTATCCATTCAACAGACAATACTGCTTTCTCTGCATTAATCTAGGAGGCGGACAATGATCTGTTTTTTAGGCCGCATCTCATCTCTTTCCCACAGCAGAAGGTGATTAGAGTTAGGAAGCAGGGACTGTGAAAGAAAACTGAGCACTATCTCTCCAGCCCTCCTGTTTCCTGAATGGGTAGGAGGGAAGTTCTAGGCCAAGTGCATCAATCACAGATTCACAATCAGGATGTGCTGGTTTATCAGTTGCTGACCAAAAGGCTGGCAGGTGAGGGTACAGACAGCATGACCCAGGCAAAGTAAATCATTGTTATCTTTGTAGATAAAGACATGAACATGATGGAGAAAGTTTCATAACTGTGTGTGTCCCCTGTCTATTATAAGTTTGGAAGGAGGGGGAAATAACTCCCTGGTATGAGTCTAGAGTACGCAGTAAGTGTCAATTAATACTTTTCACTGCACAGGACTGAATGTTATCTTATCAGGTAAGAGTGTCAAGATTTCTAGTTACAGCATCTAGTATTCACACTAATACTACTTTGTACTTACACAGAAGCTTTCACCAGAGGACCTCAAAGCACTTGCAGAAGTGAATAACATTATCCCTAGTTTACAGAGAGTTAAATTGAGGAAGAGAGGTAGACTGGCTCAAAATCATGCAGAGAGACAGCAACCACATAAAGAATAGAACCCCCGAGTCCTGACCCTCTCTCCCACCTCTTAACTCTTCCCTCTGTGGAATTTGAAAATAGGTTGGGTGAATCCCAACAAAACCATTAACTCTTCTGGTCTCATCGTATCTGTTTTCTGTGTTTAAGAGATGCCCATACATTCAGAAAACATCCCCAGTAAAAAGTGTCAACCACCAGCAGACCAGGGGGCAGCCTTGACCAGCTCCAAAAAGCTAACTACAGTTTATTTCCTCTTTCTGAAATCTGCCTCCAGTTAGTTTTTTAAAAAGTATTCACTTATCATGCGTATGTCTGAATGGACAAGTTAATGTGAGAAGCAAACATGGAAATGTAAATAATTATTTACACTAAATGAAAGTCATAGGCATTGTTTGTATCTACACATGAATCCAACAAGTTATATTGCTCAGGGTTTACCAGCTGGCCAGTAAAATAATCAAAGATTATGTTCCAAAATCACCAAAAATAACCACTGCATTTTGAAATTTTCTTTTGGCAATCACAATAGCACTTACATCTGCACAGTATTTTTCAGTACAGTAAACCCTCGATTTAACGGACCTCGATTTAACGGACTTCGGATGCAACGGACAAAATTTCTGAGCAAGTCTGATGCATTCCTGATCCATTTCTGGCGGGCTGGCTGCCGGCTCCCGGCTGCCGCCCGGGTCACAGCAGCAGGAGGGTTGGCTGCCGGGTCCCGCCCGGGTCCCGCCCGGGTCCCGCCTGCGGGTGGGCTGGCTGACGGTTCCCAGCTGCCGCCCAGGTCCCGGCAGCAGGCGGGCTGCAGAGCTGCCGCCCTGACCCTGTGGCGGGCGGCCTGCTGCTCCGACAGCTTGTTTTTGTTTTTTAATTAAATAACGGACTTTTGGATTTAACGGACACCCCCTCGCCCGAATTAGTCTGTTAAATGGAGGTTTTACTGTATTAACTAATGACCCCTCACAACAGTTAGCATCATTATTCCCATTTTAGCACTGGATAAACTGAGGTACATATATGAAATTATTTGGCATCAGAGGGAGGGAAAATCATAGTAATTAGAATTCAGAAGTTCCTGGCTCCTATTTCTGTGCTTAGATCACACATTTCTTTCTGAAAACATATTCTTATAGAATAGTCTATTGACCGAAGGATGAAATATAGGACACACATTCTATTTTTTAAACCCATTTGATACATAGTACAAGAATTCCTACATCTCCTTTCAAGCCTTCACTTTTTAGGTTCAATTTGGAAAACACAACCAGATAGTTAATATGGGATATGCCAACTCAAGATTATCAAAAGCTATCAAGATGGGGGTGGGGGAATCCACACCCAAAATATAATGGAAATAAACATTCTTGGAATAAATAAAATGACGTGTATCAGCTAGAAATCAAAATGCATATCTATTCTTTCACTGCAAACTGTTTGAAGACACAAAGGGCCTATT
Source organism: Sternotherus odoratus (assembly GCA_032164245.1). Lineage (NCBI taxonomy): Eukaryota > Metazoa > Chordata > Testudines > Kinosternidae > Sternotherus > Sternotherus odoratus. The sequence goes on along the minus strand of JAVMKO010000009.1, from coordinate 13,751,968 downwards.
TATATCCAACAGCAGTAAAGGCTTCAAGAAATGATTAGCAAAAGATGTCCTAAAAATTTTGTTTTTACACTTTATATAATGCCCTCTGGACATTATTTTTTATATGAGCAAGCCCTGTACAAGATATAAAACACTGTCTGTCCCAAGGGGACACACTTGTACCCTTAACTGCAGTCAGAGGAAAGGGAGAGAGGAGAATCCCAGAAGTGCTGGATAACTTTTAATGGACAATATAGCAGCCTTTGTTTCTGTTAGCGACAATATAAGGCCAAAATGAACCATGCTCCGGCAATACAGCAAACGTTACACAGATAGAAAGAGTATTGACACTTTCTCTCTTCCCCCTTTCATGCTAAGCCTGTGTAACTGTGCTTTGGTGAGTGGCTTTTTGTTATTCTTATCTATGTGCCTCAAAATTCCTGAAAACACATCTGTCACAGCACAGCTTGACAGCCAGCTCCTAACAACTCCTATGTAGCAGTTCTCCTATCTCACCCCAACCTCCCAGGTTGGAAAAAGTTAGCACAAACATTTCTTTTGCATCAGATGCTGTGTAGTTTGCCTAGTCAGCACCTACCTAGTTAGACATTACTTTTGCCACTTCACAATCCCAAGCAGATCCCAAGAAAAAAAAAACCTAATGGCTTCATTTCAAGATGTTATGTTTAACCTCAGGAAATGGTACTATAGACATTGCAAACAGCTTTCTGGTTGTTTCAATCACTACCATATTATAAAGTATAGCCTGTTAAGAATCCTATTCATTTTCTTGCCTTGTCATCTTGATCTTATTTGAATGTCTGGGGAGCAGGAGGTGCTTAACTGGCCCTGGATTTCAGAAGTCGGGGAGAGTCTGTGCAATGTGTTAGAGACACTGAAAGTTTTCATTTTGACTCCTTAATGAGACTGACCTTTGACACAGGCTGATGAGTTCCATACCTGTCCTGGTGTGTTTTCTGAAAACATTAGACGCTGGTTGCAGGTTTGACGGGGATATGACTAATGAAGTCTTAGTATAAAAATAATGGGCTTCAATTGCAAGTCATTTGTGTGAAACCAAACTCCTTAAAACTTGTCTCTGCTCACTTTCTGTTTTCTAAATGAGTCAATAATATGAATCAGATGGCTTGAAGGAATAGACCCCCAAATATTTCCTCTCTACCTTCTATAAATTAGCTGCCATTTTGTTCAATTTTTGTTGCCTCCAGGCATAGTTTAAATTGGACTGTAGTTACTAAATTGCTGGAGCTATTGCAAAATGTGTAGGCTAATACATAATACCTTGTTTTTGTTAAATGTATAGTAACAGCTCTTCTTGTGAGGTCAAGAGGCTCACACTGCTACTATTCAGAATGCATAACAATTTTATATAAAGTACTAGGGAGTCAGACAGACATTTGTTTCTACTGCAAGTTTTAGGTAATCAAAAAAATTACAAAGTGTTTTCACCATCTCCTTCTGTTTTGTTGGGAGTGTGGCTGCCCCGCTGCTGTAATTTTCCTGCTTAACCCATTCATTGCTTCAGGGACTTTCTACGTGTCCTTGGGGCACTGCTCTGCAGAACATTTTCATTTTAGTGAAACACCAAAAACACTAAGCACTCAGAGTCCCATTAAAGAAGCCTGGTTCCTAGACTTACCAAGTTGGATCACCATCCGTCTTTAAAGAATTTGAATTGTCTTCATAATTAATCCAGTATAACATAAATCTAATTTCCTGGATTGCCCCATTTATAAATGTGGTGAATGTCATGCTTAGAAAAAGTACTGGAAACCGAAGCCTTCTACTTTATCCACAGTGCAAACAGCAGTGCTGCCGGTTCTCACAATTTTGTCCTGAGACTTGCAATGTTTAGCATTTTTTCTTAAAGCCTCAGCCCCTGGAGTCATGTGAATACAGAAGAATCTCAGCTTTCATTAAGAAACAAGCACATTTCTCACCCTCATGACTGGAGATAAAAGCTGGAAGGTATCATCCAAGTGCACCCAAAGGTTCAACAACAAAAAGGCAAATTTAAAAAAACACAAAATATTTTTAATCTTATGATTTTTAAATCAATTTCATTATTTTTGAGTGCCAGACCCAAGATTTTTGAATGCTGGGATTGGCAATACTGGGGCAGTGGCTAAGCAAGCTTCTGCCAACACTGTGCGGCTAACATGCTTCAGCCCTGTCCTGGCAACTGTCAAGGGGTAACAATTTCCACACCCTTCTCTTCTCTAACATGAACACACAGCAACACGTGTATGTATCACACACACACAAATCCAAAACAAAACGCTCCACACACTTCTACCCCTGAGGAGAGAAAAAACATATGACAGACAGTAGCCATGTTGCTTAATGCACTGCTGGAAGGTACTTAGATACTCTGGTGAAGAGAGCAGTAGAAAAACCTATACAGACCAGAAGGCTAGCACAGAAAACTCTTCAGCCAACAGGCTCTCTGTGGATTCTGACAGCAAGGGTTCCAATTAGTGCCAAAATGGGAGTGATTTTTTTGTGAGACATGTAACATACAGTAAGAACTGGATGAGCCAACCAAGTCATTCCACAGAGAACATCATTTCAGTCACACTCTACCTGAGAGGTGAAAAGTCAATAATTTTCCAATTTAAAAACTCCAATTACATTTTTCATCAAAAGTATGAATTTTGACAGGAGGGAAAATCCAAGGATTCTCCCCGCTCCTCTCCCCCCCTCTTTCCCCCCAGCCAGCTCTAGTGAAAAGCTTCTTCATCCATTAGGAATACTTGGTATAAATAATTTGCCATACATATACACCAAATATATGTTAGGAAAAATCAATTACTTGTTTGAGTGATTGCACAGACATATGCATGTGCTCTCTATCATATCAAACATAAGCTACTTGTCTTCACTTACAAGGCCCCATACAGCTTATCCCCATCCTATGTATCATCTCCCATCCAAGATCAAAAAGTCAGTTCCCATCTCCAATCAGCCAAAGGTATCAAATCTCCATCACCCGCTTGTTAAATTTTCAAGCATGCACATTTGTGTTTTCTTCTATGCTGCCCTCACACTTGGGAGGAGCTCCCTGTCAACATCCACAAAACTAATTCATTATCCTCCTTCAGATACAGCTTTGATACTCTCTTTTAATGTGAAGCCTACAAAAAACTTGACAGCAGTTAGGCTGCTGGTATGCTGAGACCACTATCTATCTTGCAGATCAATTTGTTTCATACTCTTGTACTCCGCCGTCTGCCTGTCTAGATCCATCTGTTGTCTCTTGTTTTATACTTAGATTGTAATCTCTTTGGGGCAGGGACTGTCTTTTTGTTCTGTGTTCATACAGCACGTAATACAATGACTGGGGTTCCAACATGCTAAGATAATACAAGTTACAAATCAGAAGAACAACAACATGCATGATGACAACAACATGCAATAGCATCAATGGGACTACTCACAATGTGTAAAGTGAGCCACAGGCATAAGTCTTTGCAGGATTGAAGTCTAAATATGCATTGTTCATTAGGCATCCAGGTTTGAATATGTTGCCCTTAGTCCCATGGATAGATGCAAAACTCCATATAACTAAATACAGAGCAATATAAGAGCAATCTTTTTTGTTTGTAGCCTCTCCTCCATGACCCAAGAGAAGTTACAAAACAAGCTGTGATTGTAACATAATGTGTATTCACTGTTTATTGATGGTGTCTCACCCAGGGGCATATTTGGATAATGCCCTCCCACATAATAAGAAAGACATGTCACTTTCTAAGGCAAGCAGTATTGTGTATTGGTGCTAGTCAAACACAGAGGCTATTATCTATCAAATACATACTGTTCCTTCAAGACAACAGCATTCTTGGCCTCAGATAAAGGCGGCTATTCTTTTAAGTTGCACTATAGTAAGGATGTTACAATGTTTTGTTGCTGTTGTTGCTCAGAGACAAGATAAACTTACCTTGTATGAAAGTTTGCTTATGATCACCTTCTACAGCTTAAAAGAACTACAGCTTCATCCATTAAAAGAAGTCACCCCTCCAATTATACATTCCTTTTTCTGAATAAAAAAATAAAATTTACACTCTCGCCACTCAAATTTCTTCTACGCTAAACTAAATAGCTGGACTTGGCATTGGCACATTCCCCAGGGCAGAGACAAGGAATCCTTCCAGACTGGGGCTTTGAGACCATTGTTTAAGTCATAAGAGTTCTACAGCCCTTTCTGGCTGCTATTGTGCCTCCATCTGAGGGAGAGCAAGGGATATTAGCTAGTGGCAGATCCACCAGCCCTGTCCCCCACTCCTTTCACCTCTCAAATTAACACAACAGTTAGCAATCTGCACCCCTACATCTGTTCTCCAGGGGTATCTGAATATAGGAAGGTTGGTCTAGGCCAATTTCTACATACTGTTTTGATGGTGCCCTCTCTTTTGGTTACAATCTGCACTCAAAAAGTGGAATTACAGGCACAAATTTGACAACTTCCCTTTTTGCTCACACAAGGGCTACTTCATAGATTAAGTGGAGGATTTTATATGATAGAATCACCAGCCATTTTTTCTCTCCCTCCCTCTTTTAAAATTATTTTTAAACCTCCCCCATCCTTACAAAGAAAGTGTGGAGATTTGCTTAGCTTTTTGATAGGACCGATCATTTGCCTCATTTTAAAAACCGTCACAGCATCTTGCCCCAGCTTTGAGAAGACGAATATAAAGCTTCATAAGCAGAGGAGGCCAATTCTACTCCATGGATCTGCCTGAACAGACTTCTTTAAAAAGGAACACGGACCTAGCCTGCCACAAGATAACGAGGGCCCAATTCTGCTCCCACTGATCAATGGGAGTTTTGCTATTGATGTCAATGGAAGCAGGATCTGGGAAGTGACCGTTCTTATAACTGGGTCTCTTGCAAAGCCACACATTATCCAGTCATCACAGACCTTACTGAGTCAGTGGCCATCTTTTATCAAATTGTTTCAGTCAAAACAAGAGGATGCTACAGCACGTTAATTTGTTATTCTCGACAATCTACACCACCTTGCATTCAGCTGTGACACACCTGAAAAAGAGCTCTGTGTATGCTCAAAAGCTTGTCTTGTCCACCCACATAAGTTGGTCTAATCAAAGATATCATCTTACCCCACCTTGCCTTTCAGAAATGCAAGAAGAGATCAAATATTTCCCAACTGTTCCTGGCACCAACCATTCTGCCAATCTGTCCAGAACTACCCCCCTTGCGTTTTCCTTTCATGATAACTGTTCATCTTGAACTGGCAAACAAATAAATACATAGCAGATGAATTCTTTAAAAAATTTAATATTTGTTATAAATCAAGGTCCAACCCTTTAAACATTTTTGCAAATACACAACTTTTTGTGCAGTCCCATGAGACCATTCACAAGCGCAAAGCCACCCATGTGTGTAAGTATTTTCAGAGCTATGGCCTAGAGTAAAATTAGAAACGATGTATTTGGTAAAGGAAAACTTTTCTTTCTTTGGTTTGAAAAAACTTAACTAAAGATACCATAAAGTCCATTCTGTATTCATGAGTATATTGCACGTCTTACAGATAATATATACACTCTGTACACTGCTGCAGTTTCCATGGTAAGGACTCATATTTTATTGAGCAACAGAGTAAATAACAATACAATATAAAATCCATGTAACTGTAAATTATTGGCATGAAAATTAAGGCTTCCACTAGGGTTCCAGCAACTTAAATGCTCTCCACTGATAATTTCCTTTTGATTTGTTTCACTTTTGTTTGTTTTAATTTTCCACACTGAATTTTAGCACAGAATCTGTGAGTAACCCTTTTTCTTGACGCCTCCCTACTACAAACCTTGCTTCCTTCTTGAGGGCATAACTGAGACATATTTGCTTATGCTCTGGAGGAAGAGGGAAAAAGAACTGAATTTGAAAAATGTATATTTCATGTGGGCAGGGATGAAAGTAAGCTGGTACTCTCCAGTACACAGTACTGGATCAGCTTTCCCAGATGGCAGTTTAAAAGGTGTGGTGCCCCCAGCAGTGGCTGGAGCCCTGAGCCCTTTAAATTGCCATCAGAGCCCCATTGCCAGACCGCCAGGGCTCTGGCAGTGATTTAAAGGACCTGGGGCTTTGCTGCAGTAGGGGCGGCTGGGAGATCCTGGCCCTTTAAATCAATGCTGAAACCCCATCGCTGCTACCCCAGGGCTCCAAAAGCAAGGTTCAGGTGACGATTTAAAGGGCCAGGGGCCACTACCACCCTAGGCCCGGGCTCCAGCTGTGGTAGTGGCTGTTGGGAGTGCCAGGCGCTTTAAATGGCCCCTGGGCTCCAGGACTCCCAGATGCCTCTGCAGCTGGCAGCTCCGACAGTGATTTAAAGGGCCCGGTGCTCCAGCAGCCACTACCAAAGCTGAAGCCCTTAAAATCTTGATGTAAAGGGCTTGGGGCTCTAAAGCTCCTGGCTATTCCAGTTTGAGGCCACACCCCCTCCTCAGGACTCTGGCGTATCAGTAAGTCCTTTAAATTACTTTCACCCCTGCATGTGGGAGAAAAGGGGCATTCTATTTATAAACTTGTTTCTGTTTATAACAGATGGGAATCCTGTATAAAGGGGCCTTTTTCGATTTGGACGAGTGACGGGGGAGGGAGACTTAAATAGTCCTTTCTAATGGGGAAAAAGGTTGGAGTTGATCTATACTTGCTTTTCATGTACTTTATATGGAAACATTGCCAGAGCTCACAGTTTCCACCTTAGGTACATTTTCCATAGTTAATTAAACCCGCTTTCTCCACATGACTTATGGACCCTTCTCGGGAAAGGGCATGATTGCAGATGAGGATCAAGTCAAAGGGGGCATTCTTTGTGATCATACATAAAATATGGACTTAAAATCAAATTTATATATTTTTTAAAGAGTGGATAACTTATTGCATCCTTGGGGTAAAATTAATGTATGCATCCTATAGCTAAGTGATTTTTCTGTATTTGTTTACTCTGGTTCGCCAAAAAAAAGTCTATTTATTTGGTGGTTAGGGTTTTTTGGTTTTTTTAAGTGCACTCCTATGGCCCTTCATTTCAGTATAATGTCTGTATGTGTTTCAGAATCACAGTGCAAATTCATTAAAAATAAGTGCCACACTGATTTAATATGTGAACGTTCAACTATCTTACATCTTCATGCACATTAAACAAATGACTGGAAAGGGTAGCCAGTGTGGTCTAATGGTAAGAGCTAACCCCAGAGTTCAAAATTATGAGTCAGGCCTCAAAATACCATGAGACTGACTAAAAAATCATATGATGACAATACATTTGGGGTTCTTTTTATTTGCCCTCTGGTTTTAGAACCTTAGGCTACAGACAAATCAAATTTCCAAACCTCACTCTGAAACTATGATAGTCAGAAAGTACCTTCTTCTTTTTTCTTTTCTTTTTTTTAAGTGGAAGGAAAGTTGAGCGTCTCATGAAACAATCTGACTTCAGCAGCTGGGGATTTAAGAAAAACATGTAATAGTGTGAGAGTTGGCAACAATGCAAATCTCTTAACCCTTAAGTCCCTAAAATACTGGCTAATCATGAATTGTTAAAGATCTGAAGGACTGGCCAATTTTATAGGAAACTCTCAGGATCCGTGGGGAGTATGGTGAAGGAGACAGTATTTCTTAGTCTAGGAAGCAGGACCAGATAGAGTCTTGCCTGGAGCAAATAACAACCGGGTCTGCTGGAAAATCCTTGTCCTTCCCAGGCTTGCCTTTTGCCACACCCTCAGAGCCTTACCCTGCTGTTTTTCCTGACTGGTGTATCAAAACAGCTCCATACAGGCAAGAACCAACCAGACACCTGGGAAGATTGTTGCCTATGTGAGCTTAATTTAGGCCCCCTTGTGAATTATGATAGATAGTCTTTACTTATATGATCACATATGATTTTTTTCCACAGGACCCCTGACACAATCAGAGCACTGGTGAAGCAAACATCAGACATGGAAAATATCAGCCTGAACAGTTATACAGTAGACTCTCCATTATCCAGGATGATAGGGGGGAAAAATCAATCCTGGTTAATAAAATCCCAGATAATCACCAGCCATAGGAAATATGGGGGGGAGGGGGTGTTTCACCAGCCACCCTGCGTCAGGGGGAGGGGGTGTTTCAGTTCACTGGCTGCCCTGCACCCTGGTGGGGGGGGAGGGGGTTTGTGTGTGCTTGGGGCGGCAACAAAGCCAGAGCCGGCCTTGCGAATTACGTGTATTTTTTTTGACATCCTAGTTAATCCACATCCTGGTTAACCCAGTCCTGGATAATAGAGAGTCTACTGTAGTTTGACAAAGTTATAAGCAAATAAAAACAGGGCCTTATAAAGGAAACTGCTAGGCAACTTTAGTTATAGTTACAATAATACTGAAGAGCACTCTGGAGCGTACAAATAACCAGATGTATCAGTCTGTGGTGATTTTCCTGTTTTATAGGCCTTGTAACTCGGCCATTTGCACCTTTACTAAATTAGGGCAAAATGCTACCAATTCAAAATTACTCAGTCACACCAGTGGTAGCATTTCACACCCATGTTGCACAGGTATAAATAGATGTACATTAGGGTATAAAACAAGGAAGAGTCAAGCCCTATATGACAAATTATATTGTCTCTGGGAGTTGTGCATGCTCATCTGACATCAGTGGGCTACTCCACTTACTGTATGCAAGGTTTCTTCATCCCATAGTTCCTTTGCAAACCTACTTGCTATAGAAGTTGGAGGCCATGTCTGGAGGACAGTTGCCAGGGTCCAAGAGAATTTACTCAGCTAACAAACTCACATAAAGTTTGTGTATCAGGTTTTGGAGACACTCACCCACACACCACAAGGTACATTTACTTTGAAAGGGGGTTTGAGGTCAGGGAATGTAATGTACCTACATATGTGCCTTGCAACTGCAGACTCAGCAGCTTGTCTAAATCAAAACTAATGGGTAAGCATTTGTTATATACATGTATACAAGGTGGGGATTCCATTTCAAACCTCCTGTATAATGTTTGATAATCATTCCTTACCAAATACTGGAAAGGGGGATGGGAGAGCAGGCGGGGGGGGGGGGGGGGGGGGAGAAGAACCAAAAAATGTATAGCTAAGACCAATAAAACCACCAAATAAAGGCAATTCTTTGTCATTGTACCATTTGATATAATAAAAGCACGTGTATAAAATTACAATCCTTACTCATGTGAGCAGCTCACTGAAATAAATGAAACTACTTGCATGAGTAAGGATTGGTTAAATGAAAAAGGGATCACAGGATTGGGCCTTAATTGCTAAGAAAAAAAAATACACTACCCACCAATAGTTACTTAATTTAGCAGAATATATTACCACTCTGCTTCATAAATCTTAATTAAAGCTGTTAGTTTTCCTATTATATGATCAAGAAATGCCCCATTAAAGTTAAACAGTTTCTACAAGTAATTATGTACATTATATATGTGTGTGTGTAGATATATATACACTCCACTTTACAATTATTTTGCATGCTCTGAAAGCACTATCTATTAAATCAAAAACTAGCAGAATTTTATTAATGCAAGATTTTTTAATCTCCCAAAAGTCAAAGCTGTCCCACAGGAGCCTGTGTAGTCAATGTTGGCTCCTCATAATACAATTTAATGCTCACAAACACAACTAAAGTATTTAAGTATTTACAGGGGTTGTCATAAATGTTTTTCTTATTTTTGATCAAATTCAACCCTACATTTAATGTAGTTAACTGTAGTTATTTAATTTCAAATCTCAAGAATCCAACCTCAAAAATTTATAACAATATAAATTTAGTTACTCTGATATAGGATACGTATGCTACTGGGAAACCATTTTTCAGTAACAACTGCAACACAGAGACTAAGAGGAATCATTTTTAAAAGTAAGCATTATTTCAGAGAATTCTTGATAGATTTCAAATAACGTTATCCTGTTCAATTCCAAAATGGTCCCATAATTTTTTTTAGTATATTTCAAGTTTGTACTAAATGCTATCAAAAACTACATGCATCTTTATTATGCTTTCTCTTTTGATAAGAACTTTATATAAACACAGGACAAGTATTAAATGGATATATTGCAAATGCATTAGATACCATGTTAGATAAACATTTTGGATTTTGTAGCTATTGTCTGGAAAGAATGAAAGTTGGAAAATTGTTCTTAGCTCCCCTAAGACACAAAATGTATTGCCTTAACACATGAACAATTAAAAGGTATATGCAAAATGTTAGACATTGAAATATAATGAAAAAAGCTTAACATTTGCTCAAATAAGGCAAGCTACCTACTTCTGCCTTTAAAAACCAACATAATCAGGCTTGCAGGAATACAGTATTTTACTTTTAAGTGCACAGTAAAAAGAGTCACTCTGTTATGCAAAAAAGAGGAAGAAAGGAATGGAGAGCAGATGCACAGGCTAACACTGATGATCCTTGATCCAATGGAGTTTAATATCATCCCTCAGAGTTGACAGTACATTATTAATTGAAACATCGGGGCTGAACTGTGTTCTCTTCCGTGGCAATCATAATATCATTATATCCTATAGGCAGAAAGACTATTCCCCCCCCCCCCAGGAAACTAATCTACAAACTGGTGCAAAAATGTGAACAACCAAATGATATTCCAGCAGTATATTGCTCATACTATTAATCTGTGTGAATGGATCATAATGCATACCATGCAGGAACAGATAAAGGAATGAAAATATCAGACAGATTATTTGTAGATGATATATTGTAAAAGTATTTCAGATAGCCTGATCTTAAAATAACTGGCTGGATTTCTTTTTGCATTGTTATCATTATTTTTCTATTTTTAATTTTCACATAGATGTAAAATAACACGTATTTCCTGGCATGGTTGAAACATCAAACCAAACATATTTTCCATTATTAAACTTTTGCATTCCACTATGTCATTACCATTTAGAATAGGCTATAAATTAATTGACAGAACAGCTTAACACCAATGCCTGATCTTATACCATACTTTTATTGATAGAAAATCAGCCTCTTTTAAAACATTAGCACGTTACCCATTCTAGTAGAGCATATCAAATCACATTAGTGAAAAAGTTGCCAAGTGAAATGGAAGATTTCATGCCAATTTGTGGTGGGTTTTTTTCTTTTGAGGGATCAAATTACTTACTAAATTTGTGGCAATGAACATAAAATATAATAATAACCTTTTAACATTCCTATCATGATTTTGGTCCTAGTGCTTACACTAGTTGAAGACTGAAGGAGTTAAATGGTTTAAAATGTGCAGTAATTCAGGAAGAGATGTTGGGCGATTTTCAACATACATTTTTTGAAAGATAGACTCTGGGGCAGACAGATCAACTTAACTAAAAAAAAAAAGGAACTCTACAACCAATCAAACTGAATGCCAGAGCAGAGGGCAAAGGGATATGGAAACTGAGAAGATAGACTTCCAAGTCCTTTCCTGAAAGTGCTTGGATTTTGAGGAGAGTCCAACATCGGCTGACAAAAGTGTCTTTGTGCAGCGACACTGGGGAGAATGAAGGAGAGCTCGGGAAACCTAATGAAAACAGGCCAACCCTTGTACATTAGACCCCATGGAGAACTTTGAATCATATGAGCTGCAGACAAGCACTGTGTATGTAATGCCAAATTAAAGACCACCAAATATGGGCAGTATCAGAGCAATACCAGGTCAGATGTACTTACAGCATTTAGGACAACTTTGTGTCCTGCAATTTAAATTACATTTATTGTCTAAAATGCAGCAGCTTACAAATTCCAAGAAAGGGCCAAATCCCCATTTGGTGTAAATCAGCATAGCTCTAATGACCTCAATGAAGTTACATTGATTTATATCGTATCTGGCTCTAAACTGTGAGGATTAAAATGTACTTTTCAGAAACTTTTACCCTGCATTCTAACTTAATCGTAAGCAGTTTTCAAACATATCCTATAGACTGGGGTCCCGATCCTGTAATTTATAGTGTGCAGGTGATCCCCTGCATCCACACAGACCCCTAATGAATTCAATCTTTGTGCTGGAAACTATAGGATTACAAACAATTTTTTTTCCAAAACAGATGCTCACTTTATCAGTGATAATAGCCTGCCATTATTTCATGACATGCGACATATTTCATTTTACCTTTGAATAAACCTAACTTCATAATTGTAATCATAGAACTCGTTGGTAACATACAATCTTTTCCTGCACTGCCCCATGCACATAAAATGTCCTCTCTTCTGGATGATGAAGCTAATTATCCTTCTCCTTATTCCAATCATCCCTGTATGAAACCTAATCCATAATACCCACAAGAAGGGAATCAGGAATTTTTTAAAATACAACTGCAGACACTTTTCTTTGATCAGTCGCGATGCTTCAACTGAGTAATTGCAATTTTGTTTGTACATTGGTCCTTCCTCTCTTCATTCCGTCCCGGTTGTCTGTTTCTCTTACTTGCTGTCCCCATGACTCCAAAAATAGACAGTAAGTAATGCAGGGAAGGGGACACATCTTACTATTCCTCCTGAAAGGTGCCTAGCACATAAAATTATAATAAAAAATAAGGATAGGGCATTGACTAGGACATTGGATTTATCTCAGCTCTGCCCCGGACCATCTGGTGACCTTGGGCAAGTCACTTCATCTCTCATCACTTCTGTTTCACCTTGCACTCTGGCTCTGTTTAAGCTCTGTAAGCTATTTGGGACTGTCTTTCCCTCAGTGTTTGTACAGCACTGAGAACAATGGGGCCTCTAGGTGACCTAGCAGAACTATGAAGAACTGTAAAATACCAGCATGATTAAGTATAGTAGTTCTAAATTAAAAAATGAACCACCACATACATCCTTTGCCTCCACGACTCCCATACTGTGTTTTCATTTCATTATCAGAGCGCAAAATGTAAATGCTGTTCTTTTTCATTCTGTCTTATGCAGATATATAAAATTCTCATCCATTCCCACCACTCAGTCAAAAATTCTGAAGTTTCTAATGATTTTAGAAACGGACATTGTGAAATGGACAGTATAAGGTGATATTTGTAAATTGGACTGAATACAAGATGTTAAGAGCACAATGAGCTGAAGCCTGCTTTCATTCAAGATACTGGGAAAAAATCCCATTAATCTGAGTGGGAGCAGGAGTAGACCTTAAATATATAAATCCTGAATCTTCTATCCTTTGTATTAGTTTTACCCCAGTGTTACCTCATTAACTTCACTGTTGTTATTTCAGATTTACACTGCTTTCATTGTGAGGTGATTCAGGCCTGCTATTTTCCAGCACACAGCCCATGGCATAAAAGAATGATGAGTTCTATAAACTTACGTGCATCTCTGCAGCACTTTGGGGGTGGAAGTGGTATATAAGTGCCACCTTGTTTTCCCCCAAATAGAGGTGCTTTAAAAGACACACACACACACACACAACCCGGTGTTGAAGAAAAACACACCAGAACATCCAGCAATATGAGTGACATTCATTTTTCCTTTCCTATGGAAGGCCCTCCACACTACAGAAGTTCTGCTCAAGAACACTGCAAATGCCAGGAAGGCAGCCATTTCCTGGGTCCTTCATGCTCCTTGTACGCTCTTTGCCAGCCTTCAACAGACCACTGGCTCTCAACTGAGAATGAGACAGTGAGGAGGCAGCTAAGAATGCATGATTACATGGAACAAAGGGTCCTGAACCCTTTTGTGATATTTCTGTTTGACTCCATAACTACATAGTCACAAAAGGAGGTTTAAGCTCCTCCCTCCCCTATAGAGAGCCTGATTAATTCAAATTCAGTCCAGGGATGAGTGAATTTTGTCTTAAAAGCTAGAAAAGTCTATTTGAAATTAACACAGAATAACCTGTTCAGCATCTGTTACTCAGAACTCTCATGACATAAGTGGCAGCTTTGCTCCAGGAGGCATTGCTAAATCAGGATGATATCTCAGAATGTCTAGATGATAGAAGAGGGAGCCAGCTGAAAAGAAACCAAAACAAAGCAAAGCTCTGGGGGGAAAAATTAATTGAGTAATTTTTCACTCACTATCATCATCACTACTAAAGTGTAAAAGTATAATTAGGCAGGCCAAAAAAAAATTTTTTGAAGAGCAACTAGCAAAAGACACAAAAACTAAGACCAAAAAAAAAAAAAAAGGAAGCCTGCCAAACAATCAGAGGACTACCTGATGATCAAGGTGCTAAAGGAGAAGTTAAGGAAGACAAGGCCATTGCAGAGAAGCTAAATTAATTCTGAGATTGCCACACCTGAGGTGACAAATCTGAGGAACAGTCCGAGGTTCAGATGTTTTTAGAGGAGGACAGAAGAGATTTTGGAACAAACTGATAAATTAAATAGTAATAAGACACCAAAAAGCGATGGTATTCACTCAAGAGTTCTGACAAAACACAACTATGAAGAAAAACAACAAGGTGATACAAATATGAAGTTGCAGGACTACAAAATGTGGCATATAACCTATCGCAGCTTTAGTATCAGATGATTGGAGGATAGCTAACGTAACACTAATTTGTTTAAAAGGCTCCAGAGGTGATCCTGACAATTACACTGCAGTTAAACTAATTTCAGTACCAGGAAAATTGGCTGAAATTATAGTAAAGAACAGAGTTATCAGACACACAGATGAACATAATATGTTGGGGAAGAGTCAACACAGATTTTGTAAAGAGAAGTCCTGCCTCCTCAATCTATTCAAATTCTTTGAGGGTGTCAGCAAGTATATGGAAAAGATGCACTGGATATCATGTACTTGGACTCTCAGAAAGCCTTTGACAAGGCTCTTAAGCAAAGTCATGGGGTAAGAGAGAAGATCCTGTCATGGATCAATAATGGGTTAAAAGATAGGAAACACAGCGTAGGAATAAACGGTCATTTCTCACAATAGAGCTCACAATGGAGATCCCCAAGGATCTGTACAGGGCCCTGTGCTGTTCAACATATTCATAAATGATCTGGAGGCGGCAAAGTTCACAGATGATACTAAATTCGAAGACAGTTAAATCCAAAGCTGACTGAGAAGAATTACAAAAGGATCTCACAAAACTGAGTGACTGGGCAACAGAATGGCTAATGAAATTCAGTGTTGATAAATGCAAAGTAATGCACATTTGAAAACATAATCCCAATATACATACAAAATGATGGAATCTAAATTAGCTGTTACCACTTAAGAAAGAGTCATTGTGGATAGTTCTCTGAAAACATCCGCTCGATGTACAGTGGCAGTCCAAAAAACAGCTAACAATGTTAGGAACTATTAGGAAAGGGATAGAAAAGAACACAAACTATCATAATGCAACTAAATAAATCCATGGTACACCCATACCTGGAATACTGTGTGCAGTTCTGGTTGTCCCACCTCTAAAAATATATATTAGAATTGGAAAAAGTGCAGCGAAGGGCACCAAAAATTATTCGGGGTCTGGTACAGCTTTCATAAGAAGAGAAAATAAAAAGACAGGGATTGTTCATTTTAGAAAAGAGATGACTAAGGGGGGTTATGATAGAGGTCTATAGAATCCTAAGTGGTGTGGAGAAAGTGAATAAGGAAGTGTGATTTACATCTTCACATAACACAAGAACCAAAGGTCACGCAATGAAATTAAAAGGCAACAAGTTTAAAACAAACATAAGGAAGTACTTCTTCAACAACGCACAGTCTATCTGTGGAACTGATTGGCTGGGGATGAAGGCTAAAAGTATAACTGGTTTCAGAAAAGAACTAGATAAGTTCATGGAGGATACATCCATCATTCACTATGGCCCAAGATGGTCAGAGACACAACCCCTTGCACTGGATGTCACTAACCTTTGATGGCCAGATGCTGGGACAGAACGATGGGGGATGTATCACTTGATAATTGCCCTGTTCTGATCATTCCCTCTGAAGCATCTGCCATTGGTCACTGCTGGAAGGCAGGATACTGGGCTAGATGGACCATTGGTCTGACCCAGTAGGGCCATTCTTATGCTCTTATTTTCATCGTGTTCAATAAGATTTAAAAATACTGGACCAGTTCCTTAGTAAGTGTAAACTGGCCTACCTCCACTGTAGTCAATGGAGCTCGCCCTATTAACACCAGCTGAGAATATGGCCTCATGAAATCTGGAAACTAGGATTGTAGAAAATAATTCATGCTCAGGGTTGGCATGTCACTGGCGCACACACACAAGCACATTCTTGTAATATCCAGAGGGCCATCTCCAATTTCAAACATTAGCAAACATAAATTGCCCAGAGTTCATGATTAACATGTCATCTCCCTATGAAGGGGAAAGTGCTAGAGAATGTGTAATATATTAGTGCTCGGCAAGCCCACTGTAGTGAGGAGTCTGTCAGCATTTCCGTTCTAAACCACATTTTTCAGGGGTTTACTACTTGGATGTGTTTAAATCCCATTGGGTTCAAACTGAGCAAACAAGTTCTAAGTCTGATACCAGATTTTTTTTTCCTCTTCTTTAATCGGTTTGGCTGCTTTTGTGCAAAATGCATAAAGTTCTGCAGATTTCAGGTGATTTTTATTTTAATTTTGCACAGATCCAGAGCTGAAATTGTTAAATTTTGAAGGAAAAAAAATTTTTTTCTTGTAATTAGAAAAGACTAGCCACTTTTTGTCTCTGAATTATGACCATGAAAAGAACATTGCAGATATTTAAAGTAACAGTTGAGATATTTCATTTGAAATAATGACCACTCTGCTTCCTCGGTAGCAGCTGAGCCAAATTCTTCTTTCAATTACATCAACCAGTAAAGCAACATTTACTTCAGTGAGGTCATACTAACGTAACTGACATCTGTCAACCAAATCTAACCTTTGATTACATTGGTATAAAGCTAGCTTAGCCACTGACTTCAATAGAGTCGTCTTGGATTTACATCAGTATAGCTGAGGAAAGAATTTGACCCCTGGTTTTCTGAATACACTTTTTTTTTTTTTGCTGACTGTGCAATTTCAGTGAAGTCTGTGGTGCTGCATAAACAGAATCCAGCTCTGATTTTCTGGTCATGTATATTTTTGGCAAAAATCTGCCCTCATTTACACCACTGCAAAGTGGATACAGTCCTGATCTCAATGAGATACTATATCTTGAGATGTATCAGTTAGACATTTTTAGAGGTTTGCCATGGCAACGCTATTCCCATATAACCTCACATATGCACAGGAAATATTTTTTCAGAGATAAGAAGTTTGTTTGGTTTATAAGCAAGTCTAGGTGAGTTGCTTTTCTCTCTTCTTTCCAATGAAGGAGGAAGGAGCACCCCAGGTGGGACCAGCTACTCTTCTCTTCTTCCCTCCTCCAGGAAAGGCTTCCCACAGTTCCTCTTCTCCTTCCATCATAGGGATGGTGGGTTCCCTTGACCAGAGCTGTAGCTCCTCTCTTTTACTTCAATGACATACCTACCAAGGCACCCACAACTTGCACAAGAGAGAGAGCCAGGTGAGAGAGCATCAATCTACATGTAAGCTACGCTATAATCATGCAGTTGATGAGTTTGCTGACATGCTAATACAGACTTCATACACTTACTCTGACAGGGCAAACTTCTGGCTCCTGCAACACCCTTGCAAAGCTGCATCAGGCTCAGGATATAACAGAGGGCAGAATTCAGCCCAGACATTGGATTACAAGAACACTATTTACCAGGATTCTGCGTAGTATCTGAAAGTTCCATCATAGATTAGAGCACACGCAACTGAATGAGTGGTGTCAACAGCAACACTGAATCTGACCATTAAGGGAGGGGGCATTGCATAGTGTCCAACCAATTACAACGGACTGAAATATCAGAACTAGCACATATCCTGGAGAATGGAAACTACCATCCCAGAAGACAAGATCAAATTCTTGGTTCTTCTGGTCCAATGCTCTCCAATAAGCAGGACCATCCTGTTTAACACTCCCTTGAGTGTATTTTGTCTAACACACCTCTAAACTACCTCCCCAGGCAGGTCATTCCATCGCCTTACTGTCTGTTCAACTAAAGGGTTTCTTTCCATCGTCTAACCTGAATTCTATTATTTACTTGTTTCAAGCCATAGTTCCCCACTGAGCCTTTCACAGCAACTATAAATAATCTCCCTCCCTCTCTCTGGGGTGACTGCACTGGGTTCAAACAGAGGCAAATATCTGAGGCCAGGACCAAAGCAAAATGACATTTACAGTACAATGCAACAAACGTGTCTGTATGTTAGGTCAGATCTTCAGCTAGTGTAAATTAGAGTATTCCCACTGAAGTCAATGGAGCTCTGCTGACTTACACCAGCGAAGAATCTGATCCTATTGTGTGAGCACCCACATGCAGACTGAAGCATTTTGTATTTTATTGTAACAGTTGGGTATCAAACATGGTAGGAAATATTTATCCAAAACTCACCCTCTCTTTCTGTGTTATCTTCATCCTTCTCTTTCTCTTTCCTCTTCCTTCATTCCTCATTCAATCCTCCTGCCTTGCACCTTGGTACATCCTTCCCTCTACCTCTTTGGTCCTTTTTCTCTCATTGGTCCCTAATATCCAATACAAATTTCAGTTCATTTTTCTCACAGACCAAATTTCTTTCTTTCGTTCTTTCTCTCCTCAGTACCTTTTCCTTTTCTTCTCTCATCTCCAACTCTTCACTTTCTTGCCATATTTGTCCACTCCATATCTTCTCTACTTGAGGTATGGAAAGGCTGCCTCATACTGCCACTCTTCCCACCTTTCCCTTCTCTTCCTCGAATTCCCTCCCTGTGTTCTCAGTCTCTCTCTCATTCCCCAGATTCTCTGAGCAGCTCCTCCTTTTCTCTTTTTCATGCCATCCATTTACTCCTTTACTCTTTCATCTCCTTCCATCTCTCCCTAGTCCCCTTTCGCCTTTCCAGTCACCTCACCCCAAAGCTCCCAGAATAGATTAACATTGGGGGGGAGGGGCAAGGGAAAGCAAGAGGGTGGCAGGATGCTGCACGTTCCTGTATCCTGAGGGAAACTTGGCCCCACAAATACTGATTTCATAGTTCTGCTGCTCCAGTGGGTAGCCTGAAGAACAGAGGGCAGAAGCAAGAAGGAGAATGAGGAGTATAGTGTAGAGCCAGGCATTAGTCTGACCCATGGTAGAGAGACTCATCTGATTCATAGATTCCAAGGCCAGACAGGACCACTGTGATCACCTAGCCTGTCCTCCTAACACAAGCCACAGGACTTTCCCAAAATAATTCCTACAACATATCTCTTAGGAAAATCCAATCTTAATTTAAAAATTGTCAGTGATGGAGACTCCACCATAACCCTTAGTAAGTTGTTCCAATGGTTAATTATTCTCACTGTTTAAAATGTAGGCCTTATTTCCAGTCTGGAAATCATCTAGCTTCAACTTCCATGTCAGCTTAGAGAATAGTCAAAATATTCCAGACAGGGTATCTAGCACATTTTTTATTCTTTTACAATAGGGTTTTCCTACTCAGGGTGGACGAGGATTTTTTTAAAAAGCATGCTGTAGACATTGGCCCAGACTCTGCTCTCTCTTACACCCCTGCCAACCCATAGGAAGCCCGCTGACTTAACTGGACTTCCTCCAGGTTTAAAGGTGTAACTGAGATCAAAATCTGACCCTCTCCTCCTATGGTTTCTGAATATGGCTTTTTAGATTTGGACCCGGACAAGGGCTTTACTGCATTTGAAAAATATTTCAAATATGGTTGCAAGCCACCGTGCAAACAAACCCCTTTAGGTCGATTCCTACTCTTATTGAAATCAATGGCACTATTCTAAATAAATATCAGAAGTCAATGCAGAATTCCTTTGTTTCATAATCCTGTGACTTCTTTTCATACCATTTTAAATGTCCCTTTTCAAATAATCAATCAGATTTAAATTTATATTTTAAGAAATCTGGTCACAATTAGCACATCTTTAATAATACCATTCAATATACATACCAGGCCAAATTTAATCAATTGCATTTTTACATGAAAAATTACATATAATTAACTTTAAGATCTCTGTAAAATGGTTCAGATGTTCATGCTGGGTTCACTTTCACTAAGAAGGTGTTTGCAAAGATGGTGAAGTAGTTCATCTAGGACATTCAGGTCCATTGAAAGAGAGGAAAAAATAGCATAACTTTCCTCTTCAGCATCTTAGATGGACAGTGCTAGAATTGATGACCTGATCAAATATTGCAAACTCTGTGTTCCTGAAATTATTGGGCATTCATTGCACTGTAGATGCATTAACAGGCACATCCCAAAAACTTGCCATTCAACTATTGTTAGTGTCCCTGTTTGATAAGAAGTCATTTGCAATTATAATTAATATAAAAATTACTGATATGCCTGAATCAAAATTACAACCTTAAGAGCCCTGAACTTTGTGGCTGTTTGTATCTGAGCTTAATGACTAGTTCACAAGTATTTGAATCCAGCATTTTGATTCAAGCCTTTCTCTACATTTTATATGCAGCTCTTTTCCATCTCCAGCTAAAATTTTCCATTGTGAAACAAGATGTCATTTTCTAAAAAGCAGAAACATACATAGACTCTAAACAAGTACTGAAGAAGTGTGCCCTTGGTTTCAGTAAAACTGTTCATTTTCTCATGTTTTCATCTTCTCAGATGATAAGCTGTTTGGAGCAGGGACCTTCTCCAGCGGGGGTTGATTTATTGCATATTGTAGACGCAATAAATTGACCCCTGAGCTCTCCCATCAATTCCTGTACTCCACCGGCACAAGAGGCGCAGGCGGAGTCGAAGGAGGAGCAGCAGCAGTCGACTCACCACAGTGAAGACACCGCAGTGAGTAGATCTAAGTACATCGACTTCAGCTACATTATTCACGTATCTGAAGTTGCGTAACCTAGATCAATGCCCACCCTCCAGTGTAGACGAGGCCTTTGTTTATATAACACCTTGTACAATGGGGCCCTGATTACGCTCAGGGCTCTTAGCACTACCATAAAATAAATAAAAGCAATGAGGACTGTGCATCTGATTTCTTGCAACTTTTTGTGTTTATTAGGTCACTTAAAAATACAAAAAACAGTAGTGATTTATACAGCGCCTGTACTTTCAGTGGGATGCTATGGCCAAATTGAACCTACACCTAGGAGTTCATAAAACATAATCTTGAAGGGTTGTTTTTTTTTTTTTAAGACATGCTCAATTCAATGAAGGGCAGCAGAGAGGTTTAGTCTTTTCCCTGTTTACTACAGTTTGGTCAAATTTCTGGTTTACTCACTATTGTTCCCCATGTGTAGATGAATAGAAGATGGATTCGGTAACGTGGCTATATTATACCTCATGCAAAATATATATCAATGTGTTTTCTCAAGAAAACAGTGTGACACAACTCAGACTGGTAGGTTTCATATGGAGATGAATGTTAGAAACTCCCTTTAGAAAAAAAACAACCAAAAAAACCCCCACCATTTCGATGCCAGTGATTAAAGCACCCCTTTGTAGTATGTTGAAACAATGAATTTTTCCTACTGCAGCAAAATATGTCTGTTAGATAATTTTAGTCATAATTGTCATATTGATAAAGAGAGGAGAGAAAGCTCACATAGAAACACTTTGTTATATTTTACATCCATGATCTGCAGCCATCAAGCAATGGTTTAGAGTTTTGGTACAATGTGTGTGTATATCTTTATAAAATAGTATCTCCATTTTCTGTTAATACTAAAACTCCTAAACACCTGGATGCTCTCATGTCATGAAATAAATGCTCGTAGAATAAAAATTTACAGTCCACCACATGCATTAAATTTGTTTAAACACTTTTTCAAAGCAAGGCACTTTTTTAATCGCGAGTTGTATTTTATAATGTACATCAAGCTCTCTGGCAAATCTCCATTCTTTTAGACCTGACAGACTGTTTGTCAGTTAAACTCCCCTTGTCATGTATCCCTACCACTGCCAACTCATGCACGGAGACCTTCACTTTTACTGCTACCACTTGCACCCTATGCAACCTTTGTCATTGATCACTGATCCAATCCAGTGCCCACATGTTCTTCAAGTGCCTACACAAGTAATGAGGTACTTGTGGTGTAAAATTAAACTGTCAACTGTCAGCGATTGATAACCACAGTGAGAGCTGACCTAGAACACCTGCACTAGTGGCCAAGACAGGTGTGACACGTTTGATCGCTGAGGCCTACTAGTCAGTCTGACCCAACAGTGTCCCTTCAGGGATTTGCTCATGACAGAGACATCGTATTTCAGCACTGCATTTCAAAAGCACCACAACAATTGTCACTAACTTGGAAAGACTCCTCTCCTGATCAATATTCGCAGTGGTTAGTTGCAGTAAAAGTGTTTTGCGATCTTGTTAAAGGCAACCATGTTGGTTTGCAGCATGATCTGTCCTCACAAATTTTTAAAGACGACATTTTGTAGCAACCAAGTGTCTTTATACCCCAGCAAAAAATGTCCCCTCCTTGGCAGCAGCCTGCACATTTATCAACATTGGTGCCCCTTTCCTCACTCCTTTACCAGTGTTTTTGTTAATGTGCCAGCTCTCAGCCAGGGCCTCCATTCCCTTATGCACATTTGTGTGGAAATAACACTGAATATCATCTATGGTTATTTTTGTACTCTAAAGCCTTCAGTTCAGCTTCTGTGTTACACTATGTGGCAGAAGGGTAGAGCTGAATATTTCCTTGGCATCGTTCAAGTAAACTCGCTCTGGTTTGCTGAGAGCACACTAAATAGGAAATCTCTTTATTTTTCTTCTCGGTATTTTTTTACCTTAACCACCATAGTGGAAAACTGCAGTCTTCCTCACCCAGCTATCATTATTTTTAGCCAGGGTTGCTATACAGAGTTTAGCCTTAAGTTCATATTTGAGTATTTTATTATTATTTGAGTTTGAATTATTGATTTTCACTTTAAGCAAAAAGGCATTTTAAAGACATAAAATGGCTTTAAAAAGCCCAAAATATATTAGAAAATAATGGCAGGAGGGTTTTCCTCCCCTCAACACAGTTGCACTATATTAAGTTCATGTGATGAGAAGATAAAAATCTATTAACTTGCTCCTGACCTTATCGACACAGAATCTCTGCAGACATTACAGGAGCCATATCTCTTCTGACTTTTACATCCAGAACCTCATGCACCAGAGTCCCTAGCCAAATGTAAAATCTTCATGATGAGTGAAACAGTGACACCAATTCAGATTCTGGTCTTGCTGGCTGGCAGTAGACAGAGAGTCCTGTGGGGCCTGAGACTGGCCTTTACTTTCAATTTGACTTCGGGGGTGGTTTTTTGCCATATGCTACTGGGGGCTCTGAATCACAACTGTGTCCTTAGGACCATATGCTACGAGGCGCGTGTGCTGGAAACTGAAAAGCTTTATGCTCCCCCATATCACCGTGATGTATTGCAAACATAATTAAACCTGAGTAATGTGCACTCCTGTTTCGGTTAATCATTCCTTTCTTCATTTTAAGCCACTACAAAACAAACCAATTTTCAAAATTCTACCAAAAGTCCATCTAAATACACCCCACACACATACAGTCACATTTTCATGCTAATATATGTACTAGGCTCCTACACTACATATAAGAACCTAGAAGGCTCCTTTGGGTGTGCAGCCTTTTAAACAGGAGTTCATAAGAGGTTTTTAAATGGGGCAAGGGTTACACCTTTTCCAGCAGCACATTTCAAAAGTCAACAAAACTGTGAAACGTACAGAATGGCACCAGATTATGGTGCTGTTCACCTGAAAAAGATGTTGGTTGGGTGATCATGTATCTGTCAAAAGATGGGCAATGACTCATTGATGGGGCACAACAGTGAAGACGAAGAACACAGTATGTGTGTTCTAGTAGCCAGCTCTGCTTCCCAGGTTGTGGCATGTTCCCACAAACAGAGAAGTAAAATTAAATGGGACCTGTAAGACTGTGCCCTGAACAGGCCGTGATATGGTGATATAAAATACTATCCATTGTCCTAGTAACACCATGCCCACAAGACGGAAGCTTGAGTGGCTTGTTAATGTCACCAATACCTGAACTGTTATAGTATGTCCATTCCAGTGATAATTCATTCAATAATATGCGTAAGTTAAGGGTAAAATACCCTTAACAGCCAGTCAGAGGGTAGCACAGTTATCGACTCACAGCTGCACTCTAGGTTTTCAGTAATTATGGCACCCAATCCCCTGCACCCAAAATCTCTGTTGCTCTCCAAACTCACCATCTACATGTCCATACCCTGTCATTCCAGCCAGCCTTTCTTCATGTTAAAACATAAGTTCACTTTCAAACCAAGTTAGGTCTTTAACATTTTTAAACATTAGCCAAGTCACTGTCATATTAATAACTTGGTAACCCAGCAATAAATAGATTGGTTTGCAGCCTCAGTTTGTTCTGAAGTCATGGAATTGCTGGAGTGCAAATAAAGAGTTCCTCTAGCAGAGCCCTGCCCAAACCATTTCTCCATCTCCCACCCATTCCAACATCCACACCCAATAAGTTTGAGGGATCACATTTAGGAGTGGAAGGATGATCTTGTGGTTAGACCACAGACCTGGCAATCAGGCACTCTGTGTTCTACTCCTGGGTCAAAAATTGCCTCCGGAAGTCAAATTGAAAGTAAAAGCCCCATTCTCAAACCTCATAGAATCCTCTATCTACAGCCAGCCACCAAGACCAGAATCTGAGCTGGGGTTGCTATTTCATTATCATGAAGATTTGGTTTGAAACTCTGGTGCATCAGGTTTTGGATGTAAAAGTCAGAAGAGATCTAGTGCCTGCAGTGTCTGTAGAAATGTGTGTGTCAGTAAGGTCAGCAACAAGTGGAGAGACATTTATCCCATGTGACCTCGAGCAAATCACTTCACCTACATGTGCCTCTGTTTCCGCCATCTGTAATATGGATCTAATAATACCCAGCTACCTCACAGAGGAGTTATGAGGCTTAATTTATTCCTGTGGGGGAGGCACTTGTACACTACAGTGATGAATGCAACGTTAAGCCTACAAGTAAAGAAATAAAATGGGATCCAGATCTAAACCAGCACTGGCTGTGATGTTGGTTTTGTAAAACAAAAACCTGACCAGTGGACAAAATGCAGATGCTTTCCCCCTTTTTCTTAAAAAAAAGTATATTGTTAAATTAATCTAATGGTTCAGTAAATAAATCCCCATTATATATTGGAGGGGGGGTCTGAGCTGAAAAATTCAAACCCTGATCAAAACTTTTCCAATGTTCAGGGATGTAACATACACCTCCATCAGGCAAGCCTGGTGAATCTGGCCTAGCACTGCAAATAGCTATTGTTAATCAATCTATTCAGGCTTCTGTGTTTAATATTGGAGTTACACAGTTTTGCCGTTGTATTGTGTGAGAAATGCCCTGATATTTTTAATACATGTGCATCTTTTCTTTTGACCCAGAACCTTAAATGGATCTAGTCCTGAAGGGAAAGTAGCTCTGTTCCTTCTTAATATTGTTCCCTGTTGTGAGTAAGACACAAAGAGGTCTGAGAATATAAACCCAGTGAAAGAGAAATCAGTATGTAAAATATGTCTGAAGCACCACATTCTGTACATACTCCAGCATGCTCTGTCAAGGAGAAATTAATGATACGTGGAAAGCTCAGACCAAATGATCCCAGTGACCAAAACTCTTGGATCAAGAGTCTCTTTCTTTTTTTCAAAACCCAAAGAGAATCTCTCTTGTTTTTATTCTAATCACACAGTTGAATGGGAAACCAGACCTTCCCAAACCTCCCCAGTCAAAATAGAATAGCAGATCACAGTGCACAAAAGAGCAAAACACAGACTCGATCATGTGACTCCCATCCCTGGGATTTGGAAACCATAAGTAGTGCACACCTATGGGCATCAAAGAAAGAGAAACATAAAAGAAAAATCAGCAGTAAAACTCTTGGGCTTTTCTTGGACAAAATATGACATCAAAGATAGATTGTTTACATATTAGATGACCTGTCCATTTGCCTCTTACCATTGATTTCTACGGTACAAAAATATTATTTCAGTGACAAGGATGTAAACCTTATTCAAAACAGGATTTAAACCATATCCTGCAAGCGAGGCATCTCTTCAGATAGCCTGCCTGCATTTACAGTATATTGAAGGCATGCTGATTTTCATTTTCAGTGTTTGTTAAGAGGGTCACAATATCAGGAAGCAGGAGATGGCTCATCAAAGACTCGTTGCTTGCCTCCACCACTCATCAACTAGACAGTACCTTGTTTTTAAAAATTGAGCGGAAATGCATCTCCAGTGACCCATTGTTAGGAACTTCCTTTTGTCTTTAAGTGTGTTGGAAGGAGTACTGGGGCCCCTTTTAACTCTTTTCCAATAGGTAATTTCCCCTAATTAGGGGTCTCATTACAAGTGAGAATTTATCATACGTGATTAAAGAAGAATTTTGTCTCTTTCCTATTGCCTCTTTGGGACATGTTCTTATCTCCCAACACGTGTTTAAAACACCTCTCCCGGAGAAGCACATGGATCCCAGGCAGAACTCTGCCTGAGAAACAGAGTTTGGATCCAAACATCCCCAGATTTCCAGGCTGTAGAAATCATCCCATTATTGTTGTAGGTGCAGCTCCTATGGAGGGGAAAGCCAATGAAACCTGTGCACGTGCAACCGATAGAGTGAGCCCATGGGCTTCAGTTTGGGCCCATGTCTAATCACAAGAGGAGAATATTTTTCTCTTATAGGCCATGTGCCAAATTCAGTGAAGTCAATGAAGTTGAATGGCGTGTAAGTCAGGATGGAATATGAACATGGCTCCTTGTTTTGACATGGACATGATTGATATCCTGTGCCTTTCAGTTTTTAATGGGGTTTTTCCTTGTGATTGCATCTGACACTGTAAGATACTGAGTGCCCTAAACTCACATTGGCTTCACCGTGCAGGAGGTGATCGGCTCTTCGCAGGACCTGCCTTTAATGAATGTGTTGTCTTTGAAAAAAGAGGAAGCTCATGGACTTGTGAGTACAAACAGGGCAGGATACAGATATACTTAGCTGCCCAAGACCATCTCCTGACTTTGATCCACGTATGAAGTTCTGCATGCAGCTCAAGGGTGGTAAGTGGTCGACATATGTTAATGCTGCCTTTTATGCTGCATGTAAAGTAGGAGGTACTTGCTCAGCTCCTCCTATATTCCTTTTAACTTCACCCCTTCCAGACACATTAGCCCCCAGTATGAAAGTGCAGCCATTACCAATTTCAATAGGAGTTTTGTTCAAAGGTTCAGAATAGAATATGGCCCATTTGGAACACCCAGAAATCTGTTTTAACATGGGTCTTTTCTTACGGGAATAGGCTACACTGTTGTCAGTTTGAGAGACTTCTCTTGTCCAATTAATTACTTGGGTAATATAAAGGATGTGATCTGCAGGTGCAGCCCTCTTTGCCCTCAATATACTATACATTGGCATGGGTATACAGAAATCTAGAAATTAGAGCTGGAGGGCTGGATTCTGATCTCACATCTGTTTTAACACTGATGTAACTTCATTGACTTCATTGGAGTTGCTTCTGATTGATGCCAGAGAAAAATCAGGCACAAACATAAATAAATAAATACTTTTACTTCCCCTAATCCATCTCTCTGCAGATTACTCCCTACAGTCCCTTTTCTACAGTTTTGTCCAATCTAGTTCAAAACAAAACATTCCAAGCAATGAATCTTCCACCACTTTCCTGGG
This sequence comes from Sternotherus odoratus, assembly GCA_032164245.1. Lineage (NCBI taxonomy): Eukaryota > Metazoa > Chordata > Testudines > Kinosternidae > Sternotherus > Sternotherus odoratus. The sequence continues at coordinate 13,724,290 of JAVMKO010000009.1, read as the reverse complement.
GAAAGTATCCCCCAACCCTGCCAGGAATTTTTTCCTTGCTATTCATGATCATTTTTCCTTCTCTTAATTTCATCCCGTTATGGCCACGCTGACTACAGAGCGTGCTTTGAACTCCATTGTGACTGCCTCTCCTGCACTGAGACTTCAAGCTCAAGGGGAGCAAAAGGAAGAGAGAGCACAAATGTCACATTAATGGAACGGAGCAGCACTGCAGGAAAGGAAAGAGATGAACTACATGAGACGGTGGGGAGAGAAGAGGTCAGTTAAGGGAGTTTTCCAACCCCCTAGTCTTAGAGCTGAAAGGGAGTCCTCTCAGCTACAGCAGAGTCAACCCTGAATATTTCCACCAACTTCAGTGGAGTTGCTCTAGATTTACAGCTCTGTAATGGAGATCAGAATCAGGACTCCCATCTCCTCCCTATGAGAGTTCTCTAACTGAAAAAAAAAAAAAAAAAGTAAAATCCTTCCAAACATTCGCGCATATAAATCAAATGTTATCAGCTAAACGGTCACATTAATTCATCCACCCTGACATTTTCATCTTAACTGTGTTTCCTTTTAAAACTTCCTTGTTTTCTAATTCTTATAACAACATGCCATTGATTTTGATATCAGCATAAAGAGTGTTTTTGTGAACCACATCACTCCAACAAAACTACAAAGCCCTGTGGGGATGTCATATGCAGAACTCCCATTCAATGAACTTTTCTAGCTCAGAGGGCTGGAAGAATCGGGCCCATGAAGAACAACTGAGCTATCTGAAAAGAGATGAAGGAACTGGGAAGAAATTATTTATAACAAAGATTTGTTCAATAATTATACAACAAGCAGGTCTAACTCAGCAAGTCTTCCACCTGCAAAACTCCCACGGCAGTCAATGAGAGCTCCAAATGCCGAGTGGCTGCCAGTTAAGATGCAATATTTACATTTATTGTTAACAGTCACTAGTATTCCCCCATCCCTGCTATCTTCTTGTCTTACATATTTGACAGCCTCTCTTTTAAGGTCTTATCCAGTTCACTTTGATGGCAATGAAAAGACTCCCATTGACCTCATTCTTCTCATGTTTTAAAAAAAAATTGTACTGTCAACAATTTTGTTTACCTTTAATAAATATTAGTAACTAAACTATGGATGTTTATATTATGAACTAAGGACCTAACAGATATAATAATAATCATTGTTTTTATGGTGAACTAATCAGAAATGCCAAAAACATAAACAGAAGTAAAACGCATTCACAGGAAAAACCAAAATCACCCCCAAACACTTCCTCTCCCATCTCCATATGATTACATATAAAGACAAATTTATGCACATGCTCATTAATTATCTGGTGTTTATTATAATGATACTGATCATAGAGTAACTACTTAATCTAATAATCATAATGATGTTAGTAGGACACAGTTCTAAATCTCTGAATCTTCTAAAATCTGAACCTAATCTAAATATTTAGCTCCATGTAGGTCACTGGTTAACAATTGTCCTTTTTCCCCCTTCCCATGTACATTTTAGGACAGATACAATCAAATTTCAATTTTATTTTTCTCACATAACGTTAATCAAGAGCTAAAAAGATAATTTCCTTCTACCACAAAGCAATTCCACTGTGGTGGAACAAACTGTTATCTTAAGTTTCACAGAGCAATTGTTCAATAATTCCTGTTTGTGGCTCTTTTCCAAATCCTTGAGAATAGCTCAGACTGCCAGCCCTTCAGAAAACACACACACACACACACACACACACACACACACCAGAAGCCAAAAAGCATTTGCTGTCACTCAGTAGTTCAACGGTGGCACCCTCGACCATTTCTCTCAGAACAAACTCCAACTTTGGGACTCTGACATGAAGAAATGCACTGTCTGTTTGAAGACAATTGCCTGGAAAGATATAAGCCACAAGACTGTAAATATGTCACAGCACAGGCCTTTTGAGATAGTGTTATTTTGGAGTGGCATATTAAATGAATTGGAAGCTCAGAAGGAAAAAGAAGTAGAATGCTTGGTGTTTCTGCACCCAAAATGCTGTACAAACCTTAACCACATAATGTTTCATAAGTAGGAATGAAAGGGACTTTTGTTGTGTGAAAAGGAACTGATAACATGGATTCCTCCAACTATGCTAATAAAATGTTTCGTTCCTCTGAAAAAAACTATTAATTAATAATAACCACTCTTACTTATGCAGCACCTTTCATGTAAAAATCACTATTAAATTTAGGCTGCAAACTCATTAATGCAGAGACTTATTTTGTTTAGGTCTGCACAATGCCTAGCACAATGACGTCCCAACCTGGTTGGTCTGTAGGAACAATCACAATACAAATAGTAAATAACAATAAATAGTCATCACAAAACCCCTGGGAGCCAAGGCAATGTTATTACACTCATGGTAGAAAAAGGGAAGCACAGAGGGGCCATTTCATCCCTGGGCCCGAGTGGAGCTTGGCACAGAGACCAAGGGGGAAGCATAAAGGTGGGTTTACATCTCCCTTGGGCTGGGACTGCCCAGTGCTGGTTTGATCCCCAGCATGGTTACAGCAGTCTGAGGGGTTGGTCTAACTTGTGACCAAGCTCCAAGGACCCCTATATGGGTTGTTCCAGTAGCTGGAATATCCAGGCCGTTGAAAGCCCAAGCCACATCCCCGGGGATACCCTGACATGCCCCTAAATAGAGGGATCCTGCAGGGGATGGCACGCAGCACCTATCCCAATTCTGGGCCTGCTGAGGTCTCTCCCGCATAGGGGAAGTCCCTGGGAGGCATGGGGGGCTGGGGGGATTTTGACAGGGTCCTGGCCACTTTACACTGGCAGAGCTCGTGTGAAGTATCCGCAGAACAATGCTGAATTCAGCCCACAAAGAGGCAATGTGACTGTCGCAAGGTGACATAGTGAGTCAGTGACAGAGCCAGAAACAGAACCCAGCAATCCATTCTCTGGTGCCAAGCTCTGCCTATAGCAAATACTGCCTCCCTAGGTGAAAGATGTCTTGTTCATTGCAGAGGTATCCAGTAAAATGCCCATGATATCCTACCCAACTAACGAGAGCAACAAAGGGCAACTCTCATAGTATCATCCAATACTGATTTTTATGGGCCCGCTAAAAATGTGTGTTTGATGTGGCCCGAAAGCATACCAGGGGAGCTGGGGTGACTAAACAACATTCTCTATCCCTACTCCCTAGCCACTTGCAGTTCCTCAATGCAATCAAAAGTAAGTTACTTTGATGGGAAAGGATGTACAGAGATGGAGTGAGGCTAGAAAATATTTACATTCCACACCACCCTCCCTGGCCCATAATCTAGGCAAAAAACTGCTGCAGGATTAATTGCGACTCCACAAGCTTCTGCCATCTTCAGGCTGGGTGAGAGAGGAGCAGACAGCAGGCAGGGAGCCAAGGAAGAAGATCACTTCTAATTTTAAATGTGCCCACTGTCAAAAAGCCACCACACAGTTCACGGTGTTTGATAGTCTCTGCCCAGGAAAGAAATTGAAAGTGGTCAAGTTGAAGTATACTGATTCCTATTTATATTGTGCTGAGTGGGGGAAGTTTGTCCATAAGTAAGCCAATGCTCTGGACACGATTCTTCCATCAGATGCATGGGTATGACTGCTACTGAATTCAAATTGTGATGCGCCTCTGTATCTTAGGGCTCAATCCTACACTGAATAAAGTTGGTGCTACCAATATCTCACTTTTATCAAATTTGAGAGAGAGAGTCACAATACAGCAACATAAGAATCTATAACTCTCAATTAAAGATAATCATGGGGAGGAAATTAATCATAAACCTGGGCCTCATTCCCATCTTTTTTTAAACTAGATTCATATCAGTGTAACTCCACTGACTTCAATGGAGTTACTCCCAATTTACCCCAGGAAGTGTAAGAAATAAATCGAGTCCTTTCTCTCTTTTGTATGGCTAGAAGTCTCCACCCTTTGGTTAGAATAGGACTGCAGGCTGTCAGGGCTAGAATGTACTGTTTTACCTAGTGTACAAAACCTTTCTACTCAGTCACTCTATAATTAAGAATCAGAGAGGTAGCCGTGTTAGTCTGGAATAGCAGAGGTAACAAAGTCCTGTGGCACCTTAAAGACTAACTATAAAGTTTTGAAGCATAAGCTTTCGTGGGCTAATACCCACTTCGTCGGATGCATCTGACGAAGTGGGTATTAGCCCATGAAAGCTTATGCTTCAGAACTTTATAGTTAGTCTTTAAGGTGCCACAGGACTTTGTTACCTCTATAATTAAGGTCACTTTGTCAGTTATAGAATGCTGTTATCCAGACAGTTGAAAGAAAATGATGGAATTTATCAACTGTGTCGCTGGACTATCTGTTTTATCTGTGGCCTGCACCTCACACAAACACAATGAGAATTAGAAAAAGAATGGGTACAACTAAGATGAGAAAAAGAAAATGAAACTGTACAGGACAAGACAGTTTCCAGCATTAAATCTGCGGTCACTTATTTTCGAATGGGTTGCTGTTTCTAAAAAAGCAAGTTGTTATGCAAATATAGACCTGACTTTAGAGTTCAGGCCTACTTGAGACCACCACTAATCAGACAGAACATACTGGAACAGATCCTCATCTGGCAAAAATCAGCATAACTCCATTGACTTATGGGTCAAGCCCAGGCTAATGTAAACTGGCTTAGCTATATTGATTTGTAGGACATATCCCCAGCATAGCTCCATTGAAGTTAATGCAGCCAATTCACACCAGCTCTGGAACTGACCCACAAGAGCTGATTAGCAATGAAAAGCTAGAATTTGGGGGAGGAGGACAGAGGGGAAAGATAATATTAGTTTTGTTGGTAGATTAATCAAATATTACACTTTAGACAGTTCCGTACTCAGCAAATCAGATGCTGCATTGAAATAACAGATTTTGATGGTCAGCATCACAAATCAAGATACTTCATAATTCTTGTTCTTTACCTACAAATCGGCTGACATGCCAAGCGGCAAATTCTACCCTCAGATACTCATGAATAAATCCCACCCAAATCAGCTGGAGTCAGATGTGAGGCCAGAATTTGGCCCGAAGAACACCTCTACACTTCATTCCAAAATCTACTTCCCCACCTTCAATCATTTACAAATGGTATTTCATGCCCTGTGAGCATTTGAGTATCATTGAGTGAATCCCCCTGAATTGATTTGGTGAGTTGAGGCTTACAGGGACCTTTCTTTTGTGTGACGGCCTGCAGGACGTGTGTTTCAGACAGACAAGAGTTGCTATCCTGACAGGGTTAAAAAAAACAAAAACAAAAAATCCCTGACACTTATCCTGCTGCTGCTCAAGGCTTCATGCTGTAAGACAGTAAATCACCACACTTCCAGAAAACAATAGCTGCCTCTTGTTTAAATTGGAACTGCACCTGTTAAATTAACATAACACCAACTTTTGTTTTTGCTAGGCATCCAGGCTGAGACAACACAGCTTCCTGACCCATATACTGGAAGACTTATTCTTAGAAAGGCTTAGAATTTTCACGTAGCACAGGGATGCACAGTGATTGTGATCTTCCTTCCTTCTTTTGTACTTCTTCAGACTGCATCTTTTTTAGCTTTCAACAGGTTTATTTCCATTGTAATTTGCCAGCTTCCAAAACCTGTCATAGCCCTTATTTGGCAAAGGTTCCCTCATTCTGTTTCCTATCTCTGAACATCACAAGCTCTTAACTGTTTCAAATGGTTTTTCAAAAGACTCCTCTTCCATTGAAATAATTTGTGCAAAGCTGGAGCCAGCTGAATTTTTTTTTTTTTTTTTTTTTGCCAAACATTCAATCTTCAGTAAATCATTTTGTTATTACTGGAGCAGGTTAATTATGGAAGCCTGAATAGATTGATTAACAATAGCTATTTGCAGTGCTAGGCCAGATTCACCAGGCTTGCCTGATGGAGGTGTATGTTACATCCCTGAACACTGGAAAAGTTTTGATCAGTGTTTGAATTTTTCAGACCCCCCCCCTCCAATATATAATTATGATGTCTGTTTCAAGTTTATTTATCTATGATTGAGCTACGCCCCATCTTAATGAGTTATTTTGCTCAAATAAGCTGCTCACTAGAATTTGAAAAACGGAGTATGTTAAGAGTTGGGTCATAGGCATAAGAAGCAATAAATGTTTAGTAGGACAAGTGTGTAGGGAATATGAGGGATACAACCTTTCTCGGTTTCTGTGAGACGTATGCTCACAGATATTATGGAACTATGACTCGACTAAGCCAACAGTTTCTTTTCACTCTGGTCTTGGTCTAAGGTCCTAAATACAATATGAACCAAACCTAATACCAATCAACACACATTCTCTTCTAGCTGTGCATCATCTATCACGCTGCCTCCTATGCTTGAAACAATATTGCACTTAATGTAGAAGTCTCTTCCCTCTGCTACTTCAAACATTTCCTTAAAGCCAATTTTCCATGAATCCATTCTACTGATACCTTCTTCTCCTTACAGTCCCTTCCTTGAAGTATAATCCTATGTCATGTCTTCTGCTCGTCTTATCAGTCTTAGCACCATTTCCTGACTCAAAGTGGTAGCCTACCGGATACTAGTTGAAGTCAATAAAACAACTCACATGAGTAAGGACTGCAGGAGAAAAGGCCCTCTACTATCCAAATTCAGTTCTGTTGGTGTAAATGGACACTATCCAAATTCAGTTCTGTTGGTGTAAATGGACACTATCCAAATTCAGTTCTGTGGGTGTAAATGGATCAGCTTCAGCTGTATCCATTTACACCAAGTCTGAACTTGTAAACAGTGAGTGAATGTAGGTTATTATACACAATTAGTTTAATAAATAATAATAATAATATTCCTTGTTGTTAGTACCTGTAGCAGCATGCACCGTAATGCAAGGGGACTGCTGCCTCAACAACTGGCTTTAATGCAGCAGTTATACAAATGTTAATAGCTTCAGAATTAAAGGAAACCTTAGATTTGAAAATATCAGGAGTTCTTCAGTGAATCTTTGTGTCCCAGCTACCCATCTTAAAGGGACCCACCACAGAAATTAATCAACTGATAAAGATTATTAGGTATAGTGGAGATTCCTCTCATGAGCATCAACAAGCAAATACTCATATACCAGCTCCATACAACATGGCTCACAGGGGTAAGGAATTTTTTTCCCCTTATCTGCAAAGTGTCTGTGCAGTTCACTCAAGCTATTGCTCCCTTCTAATCAACATAGCAAATTATTGTAGAAAGCTTTAGTGAACAGGACTTTACAGACACCGGAGCTCCCATTTCTAAATCTCCATGATAGAGGAATTAAAAATGAGAACTACTCAAGGCACCCGAAGGCCAGCATAACCTTCTTGGTACAGTAAACATGCTGTGCAATGGCAAGTAGCAGTGAGGTTTCTAGCCATAAAGCAGGGGAAAGCATAGAACTTTTTTGCAGCCATTAGCTCAGCAACCCTGTATCTGCACTTTCTTGCCCCTCTGTGCTCTAAATGCCTGCACTCAATTGTAATCACATTGGGGCAGAGGCTGCATCTTTTTGTACATGTTTTGAAAAATGTCTTTAGCTAAAATCTTCAGAAGTGGATGCCAGTTTTTGGTGCCTCCATGCCAGGGGCCCCATCTGGAAAGCTTTGCACAGGTGCTGAGTCCAAGTCCAAGAGAAATCAATGGGAGTAGTAAGTGTTTGACAACTTTGATATAACATTGTAAGTTTCTTAGTTTGGGGCTCCAGAAACGGAGGCACCCAAAGTTAGAAGCCAATTTTGGAAATGCAGCTGTGATTACACTATAATTTTTAGAGGTTGGCCCAAACAAAAAACCTGGATTCGAACAACCTTCAATTTTGGGGTATTTGAAATACAAGCCTGGATCTGGATTCAAGGTTTGCAAAATGGACTGTCTCATTGTAATAAGCTGAGTCAAAACTCTTGATCCAGTCACCCCCAAACATTGGGCCATTTCAAATCTGGATCCAGATGCGAGCTTTACACCTTGCACCCATTTCGGATAATGAGTTCCTTGCATTCAAATGTACAAAGACAAACTCCTGAGATGAATTCTCAAGCACTGAATTCAGGTTAACATTCCATGGCGAACTATTTTTCAGATTGGTATGCATCAGTCCAAGTTCACAAATGGTTTGCAAATCTGGGCAGGTGTTAATTTCTCAACCAGCTTCCCCTGCCTGACTTCCTAAATGCTTGGACTCCCCTTAACTTTGCTGTTTTTGAGGAGTTTCTCCCCTGCTCCCACTCCTTCCTTAGGCTAGATAGTCCCCTCATCTACTCCCGCAAATAGGGTGGCTGCATGTTCTGTAGGGGAGGGATTGTTACCTGACATACCTGCTGCCTCTTCCAATCCTTACAAGGTTTTTAGGGCATAGAGGAAGGGTGCTTCTTCCTCCATAGGATTCAAGAGACAGGCAATATACTCCCACATTCACTCCCAAAATGCTTGTTATTGAGCACAGGTGAAGAGCTGCCCCCAAACAGGCAGCTACGGAATGCTTTTTTGCTCCTGCTGCTCAATTCATAGGGAAGGGGGTAGCAAATACACCCTATGTATTGCCTTACAGAGGGACCAGGGAACTCAGCTGCCTCATCAGGCAGCCACATAACACATCTTCTTGGGTGAAGTGACCACTGAGTGCCCCTGAAGAACAAAGAGAACCTGACCCGAGACTGGAGATGGAGTGGATAGCCACAGTAGGGTGACCAGACAGCAGGTGTGAAAAATCAGGACAAGAGTAGGGGGTAATAGGAGCCTATATAAGAAAAAAGACCTCAAAATCAGGACTGTCCCTATAAAATCAGGACATCTTGTCACCTTAAGCCACAGTCCCCCTGAAGACAGAAAAAGTAAGGGGGAGGACCTGGGATATTATTGTTTCAGCACTAGCCCTGGTTCCCATCTCCTGTTCTAACCACTAGAGAGCACTCCCTCTCTCCCTTTTATCAGTCAGGCTCACAGATTGAATGTTATCAATTGACAGCTTTAAAGCTAAGGAATTGTATAAATTAAATGCAGTCTGCAGTGAATATACTGAGAAGCTGGAATTTATATACATACTAGATATGGGAGCCCTTAGTTATTACCCACTTAAGGCTATGGCACTGATGAATGATAAGGCCACCCTATCCCTGAAGGCACTTTTCATTATCCCCAGTATAGGAATATTGAGAGAGTGTGTGTATGTATCGAGCATGACTGCTCATTTCCATAGTTCTCCATCAGGTTTGCATTCAGTTTATAAAATAAAAAATTACTCCAGGGACATATTTCACTCATTCCAGAACCCTTTCTCTCTCCCTCTGTATTTTTATTATATTAGATATACATACATACACACATATATAAATATATACCTAAATCCAGACACTCCCATTCCTCTTACAAGTCCTGATACTCTAACAATGCCTTTAAATCTGATTACTCTTATCAAATGAGACTGTTTAATTACTGTCAATATATAATGTTGTGCACTTCAACCTCCGCTCAGACTTCTGATCCCATTCTGCCCATGACCCTTAATGGCCATCAAATCAAAGTAATTTTGGTCAGCTCAGTATAGATCTGACATATGCCCAGGTCATGAAGATAAAGGGCCAGGACACTAATCTACCATGTTACCCTCTCCATTGTTTATTACCTTTTTCAATAGAATCTAATAACTGGAAAATTGCCAGTTTTCTGTCTAGTTTGGGTTAAAACCTCTTTCCTTGGAAATAAATAATTATAGAACATTCTGAATAGCCTAGGGTTTACATAATTGGTGCCTCTTAGACAGCGCAATATACTTCCCTTTGATGTTTAGAAGGAGAGGAATTTAGGAATTCAAATCAGTGGCAACGCTCCTGAGTACACTCTGCTCTCCACCTTTGGAGGGGCAGTCTCCAAAGAAGGCTTAATTAAGGAAAGTGAAAAACAACTTTCGATTCACCAAGGTAACACAACAACAAGTGCACGGCTTCCTCTGAATGGAAGGAAAATTGCAGGAATGCTCTGACTATATGGCAGCTATTTTGCAGTCTGGAGCTCAAGTTCTTTAGAATAAATATAAATGTCACTGCATAATGAAATGACCATTAGAGGATGGCCCAATGCATAGAAACAACTAGAGTGTTTAGGCCTGGTCATTGTGATTTATACATACCGGTATCACTTCCCTAATGGTAAATAAAACAATTTTTCCCATGCCAAAGTCGGAGACACTCCCAATGTAGCTAGACTCTGTCTGGATTGAACAAACATTTTGGCCTATTAACTGGGCATCTTGAACTTGGCTATATTTTATATCTGCATTACTTTGCTATTGCTCATGTATTTGTATTAGGCCTCTTATAAAGTGGCTCTACAATTCAGAAAACTGTCCTGAAAACTCCCCACTGCCTTAAATATAAAGGCAGGAGATGGGGGAAATGTTAAAGATTCACTTGGCTTTGGAACAGAGTTACTTTTTCATTTGTAATAAAAGAAGGTAACAAATTGTATTTGCCTGACTTTTAGAAATGTCAGAAAATCAGCAGAAAACAGGGTATTTCTGTTAAATACTTTTCTCTAATGGTTTTTGCTTTATCTTGATACATTAGAGATAGAACACAACAGGTATATAACTTAAAAAGTAATATTCTCAATTTATCTGGTTTCTTTCATCCTGAAGGATCCCAAAGCATTTTATACACTAGGGGCTATATCATGTCATTGATTTTTAAGCAGTCACTGGTTTCAGTGGGACAAAGCCAAAAGAGCCAAATCCAGCATATACTTACTACCATACATAGCACTTACCACAGTGAGTATTCTCATTAATTTCAGCAATGTTATTCAGGGTTGTAAGCACTGTGCTTTCTGTACTGGCCACCCTCAGCTCCCATTGAAGCTAACAGAAACTGAGAGTGCTCAGCTTTCAAGATCTAACCTATTTACAGAATAACTCAGTTTTCTTCTATGGAGTTTCTCTGGTGTAACTTAGATCTGAATTTAGCCCTTAATTTTGACTTAGCCCTGATTCAGTCGCTTACTTGAATAAAGAATTCAGGGTTTGGCTCTATATACAGAAGAATCACTTCATAAACACTGAATTACTGTATCATCTTTAGTGACTGCTCTTAAAATGATACATTATCCATTTAGGGTCTGATTCTGTACAATAAAAGTCAAAATGAGTTTTGCCACTGACTTCAATGAGAGCAGAATCGAGACCATTACAGAGTATGGCAGAGTTCAGTATGTAATACACAGACAATGCCTTTGGGTAGCAACATATATATGAGTCAAACTCATATTTCTTTTATGTTGGGGGAACTTTTACCATTGGCTTCCATAGAAGCAGAATTGGGCCTTGTTGTTTGAGGTTCAGAACCAAATTCTGCTCTCATTTATGCCAATTTAAATCTAGCGTATGTACACTGAAATCAACTGCAAGCTGAACTCAGCCTTTAGAATGATCAGTACTGAAAAGTGATGCTCTTATTATGTATTCATAAGCCAGCTTTATTGAAGAACTTGCAATTGCTACTGTACACACACTTCCATGCCATCAATTTACAACTGGGCTGAAATTTGGTCTGCAGACAGAAACAGACAGGCACATAGAGATAAAATGGAAAGTCTCCATATGAACTATTCAAAAATTTCTGAATTTCAACCATAAAAAGTTGAAATATCAACACCAAAAGAAAAAAAAAGGATGTTTGCTTTGTAAAATTTTCATGAGAAAATGTTCTCATTTTCCTACCAGCCCTAGTCTCTGTCTGGTCTCACACCTGGTTACCCAAAGCAGAAAAAATTAGTGATGCTACATGCATGAGTTGACTTCCATAACTAAAAAGGATTTAACCTACACCACCAAATCACTATTTAGTAAGACTTCTGTATAAGGTTCTGCAGATAGAACACCACTGTTTTATTCACCTATGGCCCAAACCTGCAGAAATTTACTTCTGAGTGGATAATTTATTACTATAAGTAGCCCAATAATCAAGGGACCTATTCACAGTGGTAAAAGTCTGCAAGATCAAGTTCATATTTTTATTACTATTGTATTATTATTTGCTTGACTATTATTGGTCTACTCAGAAAAAAATACTATTATCTTGATGTAGTATTTGTTTGTGTTAAATGTATTTTTAAAATTGCTGATGCTAGTTTGCACCCATATCACCTTTTAAAGGGTCCAATCAATTAACCCTTTTACATTCTGCTTGTAATGAGTTGCAGCAGTCAAAAAAGTGATACATAGACTTTTAAACTATGCTAATGTATTCTCATGAAATGATTCACTGACAGCTTTATGCAGCTGCAGATTCCACTAAAAGTAGGTTTAAAACACAAAACAAAAATGACATGTAGTGGGTGAGTCAAAAGCCATTTATATGTTTTGTATCTTTGAAAGTGCATGTAACCATAGTCAAAATTACAGCTACATACAAATTCTTATGTTTTCTAACTGGTAATATTGGTAGGTGCAAAACTGAAAATGAGTTTGAGTAATGTGTCCAAGTCAGGTAAACTCTTCTGAAATGCTTTAAAAGAGGGATAAAACTGTTCACCACCTTTTAACTGCATCATAATTCTTCTTGTATCTTGCCAATAACAATAAAAAACCCACATTTATAAATAAAAATATAAACAGACACTTGGCATAAAAAAACATTTTGTGAAATATGAGTAATACAGCAGGAAAGTCAACAAATATTTATTTTTACTGTATTTAACCAACAGATTACCATAAAGAATATGTTAAATGTAAAGAAATAACACAAAGTGCATTATACTTTAAAAAATCCCACTCTTAAGGAATTTGTTATGCTATATTATATGCAGTTTGGAAAGCACTAAGTACAATGTATGCATTGCAGTTTTCCAGGTAGAAACAAACATTTGGGTCACCTTTGGATCTGATTTGCACCTGTATTATACTGTTCTAACTCTAGTGACTTCAGTGGATTAAGATTTCAGTCCAGCAAAGCCCTTAAGCACACACTTAACTATAAACAGGCAAGTAGTCCCATTGAAGTCAAGTCAAGAGCACGCTTACGGGCTTTGCTAGTGCAGCCATACTACTGATTTACAACAATGTAGTCAATGTAGTGAGATCAGAACCAGGCCCTACATTTTCAGTAGAGATGCGCTCAAATGGCAACATAGGCATCCAGATCGAAATCCAACTGTCAAACACTTCTGAGTTCTAGAGGTATTTTGGTCCAAGCTGATCTGTAATTTTAACACCAAAACCCACATTCTAATACACCCCAAACTGCCACTGGCTTTTAAGAGATGTGGATATGCAAGCAGTGCAAGATCAAGACATTAGAGACCAATGTCCCAATGTATATAGAACCAAAATGTAACATTTTTAAACCTTTAGATTAAATTAAGCTCCCAGCACAATTAAACTACAACTCCACAACATTTCTTTCCCAGATTTCTTTTTTAAATCACTTCACTATTCCTTTTGGCTAGCATTCACCTTATTATGTAATATTAACCTAGAAAAAATAATGTGTGCCTTCTAATAAATGATAACTTAAAGCATTTGCAAATAAGTGTCACTTGTGAACCAGTAGAGAGTGCAGGACTTAATTTATGTTACAAGAGATTAGCTAAACACATAATTTACCATTTAAATTTCAAATGACAACACAGAGGTTAAGTAGCATGTTTTAACATATTTTGCATATACAGCAACTGGACATCTGACTTAATCCATAGCTGTAGGTAAACTGCTCAGCAGCAACTGAGCAGAGCATAATGCAAATATAATTTGATGTCACCTTTGCACACTTATATGTGCACCCATGCCCTAATCCAGGAACTAGCCTGGGGACATTTTAGCCACTGGTGCAACATAGAGCAGCCACAAGGCTGCTGTAAACTCTACTACCTGCCAATTGACCCTCTATTCCGGATTACCAAAGCAGAGCAGTTTTCCAAACAGGCCCCCTTTTCCAAGATACACATTCTACATCAAGGCCCCCACACTTAAATGCACTTCACCCAAAAGTAACTTATCTGAAAATGGTTTTACCTGAGCCCATGTCCAGAATTGGGTTATGTCTCCTGATGAGTCTCATTTACATTGGAAAGGCCCAAAAGTATCCTTGACACCATTTAGTATATAAATTCCACATCCTTGCTCTATAAGATAAATGGGATTCTACTGCTAATATAGCTATTCATTATACAGTATCACAGCTAACCAGAGTCAGCCCTGGGCCCTGCAAAGCCTGTGGCTGCTGGTTCCCCTTAAACTGGGAGAAACTAGAAGGGTAAAGGAAAATCTCCTTCAACAAAGATACTGCTGCTAGCACAGCAAGAAGTTGCAAAGCCATTTAATTTTAGTGCAGATTTATTCCTGGCATGTGTCCTGCACTTCAGTGAAATCTTCTACCTCCCTACAAAGTCCCTTTCACTAGCCACTGGTCTCTGGTGCTCTCATTGACCACTAGGCTGTGACAAACCTCAAGACTCAGAGTTAATCCATATAATGTAGAAGGCTTTATCAGAAAGAAGCTGCCCGCTACTATTCTTACAAGCCCCACTCTAACAGGTTTTACACATTTTTCTGATTCATTAACCAAAGCAGAGTTAGAAGGTCATACTCCATCACTGCTGCTGCTAGTGGTGGTCTGTCCACCAGCAATGGAAAAACCATCCATCAAAACAACATGTCCCAAAGCACAGCATAATACCAGCCCTGGCTGCTAGCCTCAGACAGACAGCCATGCTATTGAACATCACCCAGGGTCTAGTCTCCTTCCTTTCCCATTACTAGTGAAACTGGGGAGGCACCAAAATTAAGAACTGAGTGACCCGCTGATGTTCTAGGAGAGTGCTTTGGCCCTTGCCATTGTCCTGTATCAGTCTAAATGACAGCCAAGTTTAAATCAATACATCCATTGTCCATTTGCAGTGAGGTGTGAGAATCTGACAGAATCAAAAGGTCAGGAAAAGAAAATGAGGGTAAGAGCTCTGTCACTCAGTCTTGCGGCAGAGAGGTGAAGGGAGATGGGGCAAGTGATCGAGCTGCTTCTTGAAGTGTGTTTGCTGCAGGTGGGGGATTCTGTGGCAGGCAGCAAGACACCAAGAAGCAGAAATTCAAGGGGTGAGCAATATCGTCTCAGAAGTCCTGTTTCTATTATTTTCAGATATTGTTACTCTCCCTAAACAGCCACTGGCGCTACCAGACCAAATGAGTCAAAACTCTGATAATGTTAAAAAAAAACGTTAAAAAAAAATGTTAAAAAATCTTTCTCCACAGAAGACTGGAGCATTTGCCTCATCTGCGATACAAGCCCCAGGGAAAGGAATAGTTGTCAAATATTGGTGCTTAGATACCCTGTGGAATGGATGGATTAAGGTGTCCAGACACTTCAATACTGAAATATCATTGAAAAGGAAACATTCCCCCTACTGATTAAAAGCCATGAAAAAGAAGAGGCCTCAGTCTTCACCAAAGCCCATACTGGAGGGTAGTGGGAGAACCTTGGATCCCCTTACTCAAATTCCACCACCAGATTAAAGAGCTGACTGAGGTCATTGCTCAGTCTCTGATGGAGTCACTCCCTCCCTGGGTACTACTAGCCCATTCCTCACAGAGAAAACTACTCCCTGGGTCTCAAAATACTTTCACAGTGGTTCCCACATAATTCCATGGATGGCTCAAGGAAATATTGCAAATATTGCCTTTAGCTGGTTCTAAATTTACCTGCCATTAGTTTCAGCAAGTGACTCTGATGAGATCACATGAAAAGGAGAGACTGATCAACTTGCACTGCAGCCTGGGGTAATAGGCTCCTTCTGTTGACCCGGCCTGTTAGTAGGTGCTAGAGCCCTGCAGGGAGATGGTGACAGATTTCTGCTGACTCACTGTGGCAGGTGTGGCTCTGGACTACAAAGGGAAGTAAGAGTGCTTGTTTGGGCAGAAGGATCTCTGAGAAGTCTCTGCAGGGCATCCATAGGAAAAACCAAGAGCAGTGAGAAAGCTTGGGCTATGTTCACTTTTTTTGTTGTTGTTGTTATTTTAATTACCAATAAACCCAAACTCTGGGAAGGGGTTAAATTCGGACTAACTGTAATGGGCCAAGTTCTCAGCAGGTGTAAATAGGCATAGTTCCTTTGACTTCAATGTAGTTACATTGATTTACACTAGTTGAGGATCTGACCCAGCATGTGTAGATTCTGTTCAGAGTAGATGGAGGAACACCACTGCAATCTCTTTTTTGCCCCCCGTTTCCTCTGTTCCATACTTAGGAATCCTCATTTTTGTATGTCTTGTCATAAAGCAACCCCAGCCATACCTCTGACCATCTGCTGTATAAGATATGGGAACACACTGACCGTCCTCTGAAGACCAGACAAAATCCAAATCCAATTGCAGGAAGAGATCAGCTGAAACAGGATGCTCCAAGTCATTGGCACTCTGTATTCTATATGCTTGAAAGATTTCTGGGACAACACACAGAGTACACAATCCTGCTTAGCCAGCACACAACTGTAAAAGCAGATGTGGTGCTCTCTTTCACACACTAGAATCTTGTTGCTAACTGAAGGGTTGTGGTGGATAAATGGTTGGAGTGGCTAATTACTCACAGTTTAAAACGTATGCGTTATTCCCCATTTGAATTTGCCAACTTCAACTTCAAACCAATGGATACCTTCTCTGCTAGACTGCAGAGCCGAGTATTAAATATTTGCTCCCGTGTAGATACTCATAGACTATAATCTAATCATCCCTTAATCTTTTCTTTGTTAAATTAAATAAATTGAGCTCATTGACGCCAAATCAATCTAGCACTTTCTATGTTTCTAGGTTCCTAAAAGAAACCAGCAACACCTTGGTAATTCCAAAACTAGCACTGGCAATGAAAACAGCTGGCAGGCCGGACTCTGATCTCATGTTAGTTCCATTGACTTCTCCTGGTTTAGAGCACTGTGAGAAAAGACTCAGGTGTCGTGTTTTCTATGCTGAATATGAGGGCTATAGATTATATGTTGGTTTGGACTTTGTCTCAGCCGAGTAGAAAAGGACTGTCCATGTAAACTAATTTGTCATTCAGTGGAAGGATAGTTTTCAATGAAGAGGTTAAGAGAAGCATACATACATGGAAGTGAGAAGATGGCTGAAACCATATACAGCAAAAAATACTTTTTTTGTCTGAGTTTCACAGTATGCTACTTGTGTTCAGAATGCATCTTCAGTATTACTGGTGTATTTTAACAGACAGATCTGTCTTATTGCAACTACTGTGAAATACCTCACCTGTATAAAAATAAATCTAGACTATTTCCCAGATTAGACATATCTTTCTAGTTTACACTATCCATCCAAGGTATTTCTAGGACACCCATTGCTGTAGCATCAATTACAGTGATTATGATTTGGCTCAGTTTGTCCACAGTAGATTATTCTATATCAACGGCTTTACTTGCTCTTCCTTTTTTCCTTCCCTTGCTCTCTTTCATTGCTGTTGTAATTCCTTGTCTTCAGTTGGGGAAGGGAGGCTGGGTAGAGTGGGAATGCTGTTGCAAAAGGATGAGTCTTCTAACATGCTCTGACAGTTAGATATCAGCAGGGGCTTAGACTTATCTCTTCTGATTTGTCATTCCACAGGTAGGAGCCTTAAACAAGACTGTGTTATTTCCAGTCTGGCAATCTTCATTCTGGAACTTAGGTGCACAGCTGTCTCTGTGGCTCATGAATAGGGAGGCACTTTCTGATGTAACTCAACCCCAAACCATTAAAGGGTTTAAAGAGTGAGCCCAATACCTTGAACTGGCACCAGTTGCAAATTGGGAGCCAGCAAAGGGTACAGAGCATTGGTGTGATGATTATTTAGTTGTGTTTAGCCACACTAGCTTAAATACATCTTCAGCTTGTCAAAGGATGAGACTAACCAGAGAGGGCAGGATAAAGATAGGTGCTCTAGTCAGTCTGCCAAGCAATGCACATGTTCCTAATTTAGAGTGTGTTAGGAAGAGGACACAGTGGAAAGTGAAAGAGAAAAGGTTTAGAGCACATTGGAAGGGATACCAATTTCAAAATATCCAATCCTCAAACCAAGCATCTGTTACATCGTGTGTTCTGAATTTCTTTAAACTTATTTTTTAGAAAATTCCCACTGAGGTTTTTCTGCTTGCTTCTTTATGCTTAAGCAGGCCTGACAGCAATACCATCATACCTGCTCTTCACACCCCTCTCTCTCTATAGATATAGGCAGAATCTACCTACTGCCTCGTCACCTCCAGTTTCATTTCTGCTGCTACTTTTGCTACTAAACATCCTCTTTCAGAGCCTGGAGAACCCCACCTCCAATACAGTGAAATTCAGAATGCTGTCAAATACACAAGACAAACCAACTGAAAAGAAAGAGAGTGAAATAAAAATATTTCTCTAATTTCTTTCTGTTCCAGTATTGTAGTGGTTACATTGTTACAACTGCAGGTGCAACATTTTCAGAAGACAACAGGATTGTTAAGTTGATGATAGTGTCCCTTTAAGAAGCCTTTGTCTACTCTCTACTTTTCACTCTTTTTCCTGTATTTCTTAGTGGACCTTTTTCTCCTTCATGCTATGTAAGTAGTATTCAGCACTGATGAGATAAAATTCTACTCTACCCCACTTAGGCTTTTTCAGGTAATGACTTGGACACTGTGAATCATTCTGATCTACCCTGATCTACTCTGTCTACTAAACTGCAACTGAGATTCATCCAGGGTGTATCAATACCCAGGAATATCTGGAATAAAAATATTTGAGTCCTTACCCAAATTAAAATTTGAGGGAAGGTGTAGTTTGCTCTTAGTAAGAGCTAAATTCAAACAATCAAGGTCAAAACTTCTCTCACAACAGAATGGTGAGGGGCACTCAACTAAGGACAGAAATCGGACATCACCATATCAATGATCTTGAGGGCAGAGCACTGTTAACTAGTAACTCTTGAAAGCTGACCAACCTATCTGTAATTGTCACATACACCACAGATGTGCATTTCAATAACCAGTCACCTTTAACTCCTCTCTAAATGACTTTCCCCAGGAAAAGTGATAGTGAGTATAACTTTGTAAAATGCTTGAACAAGATGGCCTCCAACCTGTGCCAGATCACTGTAAAACAAACTAATCAAGTGAGCATCACATGTAAAATTAATCTTGCATTTAAAACGTAGTTGTATACCTTAATATTGATACACACACATTTAGGCAAAAATTTTCAAAAAGTGACTAGTGATTTTGACAGTCTCCATTTTTGAGGGCTAGTTTCAGACAGTGCTTAGCAACCATGCTGTGAAAATCAGATCCCTATAAGGCAATTCCAATTAAGCACCCAAAAAATGAAGCCACACTGGAAAATGTTGTGATTTATCGCCAAATCTAGTTCAAACTATTTAAAAGCCAATGAGGCAATCCCACAAAACTAAGTTCAGTGGAGAGCCTCCAACAGCAGATATATGGGGTACTGGACAGGCCTGCCTTGCAGGATGATCCAAAAACCAAACATTTTATATGGGGTGCAAGTTATTTGAATACACACTGTATCCTGTCTTTCCTTCAAAACTCGTTATATTTTGCAGAAAGCCTTATCTCAAATATCTATTTTGTGAACAGGAAATTATATCTAAAAACACTACACTGCTATCAAAATTAAGAAAATTTCTGCGTAAAGCCAATTTTACAACTAGCTCCCTGGAAAGCCATAATATCAATCTTCTTGTTCCTTAGCATATTTCATTCACACTATGTTATGCTCCAGGGGGGTATTTCTCTACATGAAATCTGTGGGGGTTTGGCTCCAAAATATCCCAACAAAAAACTGAGTTCATGGAGCCTCACTCGGAGGTTGCCTGCACCCTTTGTATTGGCACTGACTTAAAAGAACTTTAATAGGCCCTGGTAGACTTGGAGGATTCTTCGGCTGCTGGCACTTCCCAGCTATACTGCTTCAGCCTCCCTTGCAGCAAACAGATAGGCGGAACCACAACCTGTGGATTTTATAACATCAGGTTATCCAGCTGTATTTCCCCACTTTTTTTTCCTGCAAGCACCAGTGAAAAAAATTGTCTTTGAAAGAGGAAAGCTGCTGCTGCAAGGATACACAAGGCTTAAAGTGGTTTGGGTTACCCAGGGTGGAGCCAGCCAAAAATAATACAGGCATCTGAGGATGGCATGAATGGGGCCGGCCGCTGGTAAGGGGAGAGGGCCAACATGGCTGAATCTGACATAGCATCTGCCAGCCAACAAGCAGAAAGCACAACACCATACACCCCCATCTGAGGGGATTTGCCTAAAAGTGACCATCTCGCCTCAGGACTTGATGCTGATGCTGTAACTGCACAGGTGGCACCCTGGAGATGGGGCTAAGGTGCACTTTTCTTACATTCTAACCTGTGCGTTAGCTGTGTAAGTGTATAACAAGCTGAGCACAAAGGGCCCTGAATGGATTTGGTAGTCGCTGCTCTACTTCAAATAATAAATACATAAATAAATAAATAAATAATAAAAACTGTCCAACTGGAAATAAATCTCCTGGTTTTGGTTTATACCTGACACTTGTATGAGGGGGTTGGTACTATTACCAGTTGGGGTGCACTGGGGACCTAATCTGGGTCATCCTAGGCCTTTTGTGTGGTTGGTGTATTCACATAGTGCCCCCTGGCTAGCTAAATCAGACAATTCCACTTTGCTCTTTCACTTTGGATCTGTTCACTAGTATTAATTAATCGTTTATTAAGGGGGCTTGAAACTTTTTATTCAGCAGGCATGACACATCCCCCAGCCCTTCCTGACATGGCAGACCTAGATCCTCAATCCTCCATTACTTTGGGTAAGATACTGATTTCAGGTAGCACCTTACTCTGCAGGTTGTTGAGTAGTACTTACTCATGTGAATAATCCATGGACTACTCCTGTATTTTTCATTGTGAGTAAAGGTTGCAAAATCTGGTCCTTAACTATTAGTCCGTTCTATTAATGCTATGTTTTTTACAATTGTTTACTAAGAAATAATAAATCAACATTATTATGATATCCTATAGTAACCCAGTACGACAAGTTATCAATAGTATAAAGCAAGGTAGATATCCTCTTCTCCATTTTGTATGCCTAGCCTGACCTCCCAAACTGGTCCTTATATCCAAAAATACATCAATAGCTCAAAAAATACAACTTCAATCTTCTTTCAAGTAATTTATTTCCTTTTGTTCCTTAACACCTGGCTACAAAGAGAACGGGGAAAGATTAAAACACACAAAAGTGATTGCATAATTCCTCAAAAAGGTGCAATTAGTGAACTGTGGTTAAAAAGTGACCACATCAAGGTGAAACTGCAAAGAGACTTCAAGTGGGAAAAGTTAATCATTTAAAAATACAATTAAAATTTAAAATGTTTTTTTTAAAAAATAAAAGCACTACAGGTCCCCAAAGCCAGACATATTTTAGATACATTGGGGGTGATTTTTTTTTAATATGGGTTAATCTTCATCTCTGATTCCTGTCCCCTCTTCTCTTTAGTCTGATGAATTAAACTGTAAATCATGAAATGCTAGGAAGTACTGGGAACATTCAGCAGCACAGAAGTTGCTTACTGGATGTACCAGGGACCTTCAGCACGAGTGAATTGGTTTATATAGATGATTGCAGTGCTTGTGAAAGCAAGAGACTGATAGCATTGATTAAAACATGCCAGACTTAATGGGAGCTGGCATTGTGCAAGATTCTCTACAACACTCTGCCAGTGTACCTCACTCTTGATCTCCAGCACCCTATTATTCCCAGTCCTGAGCCGCTGCAGAGCAGAGACAGAGACTCCGTCACATGCTGTCAAACAGGGGGGCAGTTAAGTGATGAGGTAAAGCAAAAAAAAATGTTTGTATATGTTTTACATGCCCCCCCCTTCAGCGCCATTCATATTTCATTGACGAGGCTTGATGCACATTATACTTAAGAAGCCCTTAAATGAGGCCAGATGACAGGACCAAATCCTGCTCTCATTTACACTGATGTAAACCCAGGTATTTGTCACAATTTAGGACAAACTATAGAATAAAAGGATGCTAATAAAAATATTTCTAAATAACAAAGGAAGTGGATTGCTACTGTTCTAGAGCCTGATCCAAAGCCCATTGAAGTCAATAGAAAAATCCTTCCATTGATTTCAATGATTTGGGATCAGGCCCATAAGATGCACTAAGCCAATTCTGCTTCCAAGATACAAAATCTTTTGCGAGTGAGTTTGCCAGGCTGGTGGTCACACATGAGCAAAGTAGCTTCTTTGAAGGGTAAAATTCACACTTCCCTGCATTTAGGCTTTGCACAAGAAAGAGAACCCTACCAGGTACTCATATGGCCCATGTTAGTGTAGCATCTGAGCACCTCACAGTCTTTTGAATGTTTATCCTGCAGAACACTTAAATGAGCTGGGCAATCTTGGGCAAGACACTTCCCCTCCCTGGGCCTCAGTTTCCCCACCTATAAAGAGGAGATTATGGGACTGACCTCCTTTGTGAAGTGCTATGATATCTACAGGTGAAAAGGATTATATAAGAGTAGGATATTGTCATCATCATCCCCTTTTTACACATGGGAAACTGAGGCAGGGAGAGACTAAGTGACTTACCCAAGGTCACCCATGAAGTCTGTGACAGGGCAAGCTATTGGACCCCAGTCTCCCAAGTCCAGGCTCATGCACTAACCACTGGACCAGCCTTCCTTTCCTGCATCGCTACATACACACACACCCAAAATGCAAACAAGTTGATAGGCTGCAGTGAAGGTTTCTGAAGCTGCCATTCCAATTACAACTCCTTTCCATCCCTCATGAGTGCATGCGACTACAGATACAGCATTTCCTCACCTAGCCTGCACTAATACCTTCCCAAGAGGCACTGAAGGGATAACAACAAATATAGCTTAATGGAAGGTGCAGGAGTTGGATGGCTGTTGTCCATTGCCTGATCTGTGATAACTCTAGACACACTGCACCATGGCAAAATGTATCTTCTGAGCATGGTAATGCCGTCATACATGGTATGTAGTGATTCCTGAACTGTGCCCTCTCTGAAACACAATTTTTCTACATGAGCAATAATCAATGCTCAGCAGGCACTAGAAAGCCCAGATGCCTAATTCCAGATTAAATGTACCTACTACCAATTAAACATCTACAAAAATTTACACTAGCTCCGATTTGTCTCACAATTACAGTGGTGTCAAGCTGTAGTCACTCATTGATTGAAATAGAGGCACTCTAGATTTACAATACCCATTGACCCGAATGCAGTTGACTTCGATAAGGGTTGGATCAAGCTCTAAATCAGAACAGCACTGGGGCCATAGAGGCTCTGATGTTGCAAATCTTTATTCTCATTAAGAATCCCACTGAAGTTAAGGAAGGACTCACAATTGTATGGTTCTGACAGAATTCAGCCCCGCATATATGAAGGATCAAAAAGACTCACTTCTGTTGTGCCTCTACCAGTATGGCCTTGCACCTCTCATTCCATCACTCCCTCCACACCCTGCATCTCAAATTGAAATCGGTGAAGATCTCAGTAAAATGAAAGGCAGGACTGGGCCTTATTTACATTCATGCTGGAACGACATTAGCAAGAAGTATACTGTTGGCAGGGAGGGTGCTAACACAGTTTCCCTAACCACTTTAGATTGGGATGAACCATTTTATAAACCAGATTACAAAATCATAATATAAACCATTGGAGACCTAGTGTCATTTATTCCCTCCCTTCTTTTACTGATTTATATTGTTTTGAAACATCCTACAAAATCATCTAATATTCACTTCTTCCACACTTGCCAGATGTTTATATTCCATGATCAATTTGCTGTGTGGCATGTACTGTATTACATATATATTGTATTACATCTTATTGCCAATGTGGCTTTTGGGGGGCTGGGATCATGTCCTCCTGTGGATATGTACAGTGCATAACACAATGGGGCCTCGTATTTGACTGGGACCTTTGCATGCTACCACAATATAAACAACAAGAAGAGTGTACATGTTATATAGTAAAACTGTCTGAAGCCAAGCATTTTCCCACAGCACACAATAAACATACATGATAAATTGCATTATGCAGAATATATTTATGGCTAATTTTTTAAATTTAGACCATCTGGAAGTGTTTGTTAGATTGTCTGATGTGAAATGCTCAGCATAGTGAATATCTAATGATATTTAAAAGACAAAATAGTATGATATTACAACATTCCCCAAGCTTTCCTATTTTTGTAACCCTCTCGACAATTAAACTGGCAGAACTAATATTTTTTTGAAATTTTATACATAATTGATGGTACAGTTGCCAAAAACAACCCATTCGCAGAAGCCTTGCTTTTCTGGTTTCTAACATATTACAATCAAAAAGTGGAGTTGTGCTCTAGAAAGACTTTGCTGTAGAATACAGAGGTTTGTCAGGAGCTATGGTTCAGGCTGGGTTGTAGTTTTCATTCTATATTTTATTTCACTGGGATTTTAAACTCAATTATAAGTTTACATTAAGCAAAAACTTGGGGGGGGGGGAATCAAACACTCGAGCTACCGCATCTAAAATAATTAAAGCACTACATTTGTTCTCCTCTGTTAAGAAAACAAACATGTTTTAGTGGATTCAGACTCCATTAGGCACTTTTCTAGCAACAAATAACATGGTTATTTTTAATAAAAGGCTCGATCATGTAATCCTCACTCCAGCAAAACTCCTGGGGGCCCTAACTTTGTATACAGTGTCCAAATAAGATTTTTGAAAACTTCCAAAATCCTTACAAGGATTGCAAAGTCAGCTACTCAAATCAAGAAGTCAGGTTTTGCATTGTGCTGTACATCTGTGATCTGAACTGGGCCCTTAGCACTTAATAGACTCCTTGTTTTCAAAACACAAAACATACCTTTAGCTACTTTCTTGCTGCCTGTAGTTTTTGGAGTTTGGAGGCCATATGGTACATTTCAGCCTTAACTTTGAATTTCCTTTATTTTGTAGATCAAACTTTGACATTCCCTTAAGATACTGGTTTTTATGTAGCTGTGTATATCCCAGTGAAACAGACCAGAGTATTAAAACCCTACAAGAAAATAATTGATTTGCACTTTACAGTCCTTATCGTTATATAAGACAAAGTTAATTATATTCAGTACTTGCCATTAAATACAATATTCACTGAAGGCTAAATTTTCTCCCTCCACATGTTTTGGGCTCCTATTTAGTTGAATGGGAGCTATGCATGTATATCTGAGAGAAGTAGTGAACTCTATACCTATATCCTGGAAACATGTCCAGGAGATTTCTGAGACCTGACATACTAACAAAGGGAAGGGGCATAATGTCCATGAACAGTCAGGCAGGTTTCACCTAATCCATCAGGTGTTGTAATTTTGATAATAGCGATGGCAATATAAACAAACAGCCCTGTGTCTTTATTTAGGCAATAGCACTCTTTGTTCACACTGCTTCGTCCCCTCCACTGAGGCTCCTTTCACATCCTCAGTGCTCCTTACTTATTTGCACCTGCCTCCTGATTAACACCTCACTAATGCACATACCTGCCACAGTGCCAACTCATTAATCCAGGCACTCAGGTGTGGCTTTTTAAAAAATAAAATAATAATAATAATTGTAGTGGTAACCAAATGAAAGTCAATAAGATTCTGGGGGAAATATTGCAATGCCACTACAAAACATTTTATCATAATGGTATTAATCTTAAATGTATCGCTTTTACCTTGTGCCTCCTGCAACTCTTCCTTCATTCACCATCTGTTTATAGTATCCACCTGTTGTCCCCTGCCATAAACACAGACTGTAAGCTATTTGGGGAAGGGACCATCCTTCCATTATATGTTTGCATGGTACCTAACACAATGGGGTCTCTGGGGGCTACTGGGATACAAATAACAGGAATGATGCCAAAGAGCCAAATAAATAACAACAGGGATGCAAGAGAGTAATGTGGCCATTGTTAAGACCCTTGAACCCACTTTTTCTTAATGAATACTATTACTTTTGTTAAATAGAAAAGTGAAAGTCACTGTATTCTTAGTTTAGTTTTTAAAACTACACTTATCATCCCAATCTTAGGCTTGGCCTACATGCAAAATTGTCCCCATTTAACTAAAGATGTGATGTAAAATTGATTGTGTTAAATTGGGTGAAAAGGATGCACTGAGCACCCTTAAGTAGATATAAACCTGGTTTATCTTGACTAGCTTAGGTCAATCAAGAGAAATTTAAAATGAACTGAAATAATCTGAAATAAGAAAGTCTACACAGGATTTTTCATGAGTTTAACTAAGTATGTTTAAAACCTGATTTAAGTTAATTTGATCAACTTGTATGTGTGGGGCAGACACACTTAGCAGCTGAGTTTTTATAAACCTCCATCTGCTTCCCCCATCCCCTCCCTTCATCTACTCTCTATTGTGACTGCAGGGGATTTTAATGATCATTGATACTTTTAGTTTGTCTCTTGCATAATGTACCTGTCATAGTAGAGAGTAAATTCCACTTCACTACTCAACAACTTTGATGACTTTGTTGGGGAATTACACTCCTGAAGAGGGCCAAAGAACATTTTCTCAGTTAGGACATGGCTGTTTACAAACTGAGATCAGGAAATACTGTAAATATGTTCCTTCTCTCCCTCTCCCCACCCCCAACGATGTAGATTAGTGTGTTCAAACACATACACACCCCATATCTAACCTATGCATGTAGATATTTTATATATACAGTAATTATGTATAGGGGCACACACCGCTATATCTACTTTCCCTAGATTGTTGACACACCATCTTTGCATGTACACAATCTATACATGTAGACACTGTAGGATGACCAGATGTCCAGATTTTATAGGGACAGTCCTGATTTTGGGGGCTTTTTCTCCTACTACCCCCTACCCCCATCCCAGTTTTTTACACTTGCTGTCTGGTCACCCCAGTAGACAGACAGTGATTGTGCACATGTGCACACAAACATCTGTAGCAATTCTGTATCTACACACCTAGGTACATTTATATATACACACTCAGCCATGTCTATTTATGTATCCATATAGATACAGATTCTATCTAGATATATGCACAAATATATAGTGGTACTCTCACGCACGCCTATAAACAGAGACATATATACACACCAGTTTAAATAATTAGGTGAATATGAACACTAATAGCCATTTAGGGCAACAACAGTGAAAGCTGTCCCTGGAGCCTGTAGGTGGGACAGCAGCCAAAATGACTATCTACAGGGCATTGCTAAAGCAATGGCACCCACCATGGGCCTCCTTTTAGAAATGATTAATATTTAACTGGCTTTCTGAACCTGGCTTTGTTTTTCGTTCTGATTAGAGAGCCCGGCCCAGAGAGCCGAAAAGGGAGGCGTGTTACTTCTGGACTTCCGCGCCCGCTTCCACTGCGCACTGGCCAGAGGGAAAGAAAGAGATACAGGGCTGTGAAAAAATAAATGGGTTCCCCTGTGTTTGTTTCTAAAGAAAAGGGAAAATCAGCCTGCAAGGCGGGTGTAATAAGATGCTGCAGCTTTTATGAAAGAGGTGAAATAATTTTAAACACAGACACACAATGAGTTTATTTATTTAGAAACTTGTTAAATAGAGTCTGGGAATTCAAATATTCAATGTTGACATTGTACAGAGCTGGCTGGGAGCCAGATTCAACTCTCTAGAGAGATCCACTGGACAAGGAATCCAGGACTTTCGCCCCTCCCACTTGAACTAACTAGGTAAAAGTCATTAGTTATACCCACAAGCAATATCTGAATCCGAGTCAAATAATGTTGCCTCAGCCAGGGAACTTCAAAGGCGTATAAGTGTGTTTAGCTTTTTAGGGTTGGAACTGCAGCAATATGTCACACTTCTGAAAGAGTTTTGTAAACAGTTCCTTCCCCTATGCAGAAACATGTCTTAAGTTTCTTGTACCCCATGTAAACAGCCTTAATTAACCGAGGTTACATTTTTCACGTACAAATAGATCTCTATTAATAATGAGCTCTGCTTTCTGAGTGCCCTGCTTTCTCTTTGTGTTTGGGTCCTTCTTTTTTCTCTCGAAACCCTTGTAGACTACATAAATTTCACCAGTGGAAGCAGACAGAAGGCAGACGAGGTGGAGAAGGGCGGCGGGGGGGGGGGTTGTCGTGAAAGATGATCTAATTTTAGAAACAGCATCGGGGGGGGGAGCAGAAAATTGTTTTCAAATTCAATGAAGTCTATCGACCCCAGTGAGTCGCTGGATGCCCTGGAGAAAAAAAAATCACACACGCTTTCCATCCTGAAAAGGGTTAATCAAGTGCCTTGTGGAAATGTGCTTGGCATATAATGCGATTGTCTCGCCCCCTGTTCCTCACCCCCCTTTGCTATGAAAGAGCCAATCGGGAACAAACTAGGTACTAGTTGTGTACTACATTATATATAGTGATATGCGCGCACACGAACCCCAAATACGTGCCACGTGAAAGACAGATGGTCCCCTCGGCACCTCCAAAGTTCCAGGCAGTGAAAGCGGTTCCCCGCCTAGGACGCGCCCTGATGATGTTTTGCCACATTGTAAATTGCAGTGTGAACATTCCAAGGGATCCGCGCAGATTCCGCGCCATCCGCGCAGATTCCGTGCCTATGTCCCGCTGTACGCGGCTGTCTCCAGATCCCTTCAGATTCCGCGTCTACAGAGCCGCAGGACCCATGTCTAGACTCCCCAGACTCCCCCAGACCCCGGACTCAGCGGCCCTGCTCAGCGGGATCTAATCTCTCAGAGCTTCCTGGAGAGATGTTTTTGACCATGCGTTTAGATGTGGGAATGAGGGTGATGGTGGTGGCTGTATTCCGTCCTCTCTATTTGGGGGATTAGCTTGGTTAGCTTTGCAGCGGGGGAGGAACGATTCGCCTGGAAGTGGGGAGGAACACGTTCAATCCCTCGTGTGCCTTAGATCGAGATGGGAGTCGTTTGGTTTCTGTGCACCAGACGTTTGCAGAGGGTGGGGGAGTGACAAGAGGCATGCTAGAGACAATAGCGCTGATCGTAGGACGTGTCCATGTCCTCCCTCTACCCGGGCCCCCTTTCCTAAAAAGCAGGACTGCGAGTTGAAGAACCCGTCTCTCCTTCTCTGGAGGGCCACATCAAATCACTCAGCTAAACGGGACTCTTGTCAACTACTCCACATGAATCGCAACTGGTGGGGCGGGGGGGGGGGGGGGGGGGGCTAGGAAACCCGTTTGTTTCCAAGCCATACAAAATGTGTTATGGTTGGTGTGGATGAGTGTGTAGGGCATAAGCTAAAGCGATCATGTATCATCTATGAAATATACATATCCAGAAATCCCGTGAGCTAGGAATTGGCAGAATGCATAGCGATATAGATGGGGAGGGGGGGTTACCGTCCAAATAAATGGGGGGGCGGGAGAGAGAGAGAGAGAGACTCCCTCCATCTTTTCCTTAATGAACCGTCTCTCTCCTCTACCCCACTATTTCAAAACAGAGCGACGCGTTATTAACCTTCCTCTAAACTTGGAGGGTTTCTTTGACGAAGTACACCGAAATGTTTTAGGAGACTGTTTACACGAAGTGCCAAGTGCAATAAAGAAGTACTAAGCCCGAGGTAATGGCAAATAAACCGCCTGGCTAAAGGAGGCTGAAAGCCTGGACACTGGCAAACATTTCCCTTTTCAAAAACAAATTCCCGGACAGAGTCTTAAAGAGGCAAATAAACTGGCCAGGGTTTTAAGCAGCAGAGAGGCAAGTTACAGGCGCAGGACTGCAAATACTGCTGGAACTCGGGGCAGTGTTATTTTACTATCTCAGGTGGTTAGGTTGCTCTCGACCTGCATGTACTAAATTGCCTGTTTTAAAAGAACGGTGATAAAGTGTAAAAGTAACAAGTGCTCCCTTATCCACGTGCGTTCTCCTAATCTGATCACCACCTGTCTCTTTATGAGGCTACTGGGGGGGGCTAATGGCTACCCCTGGTTTAGACTGTCCTACTTGTTCGGTGCACAGGGTTGAGTTCACTGATCAGGAGTGATTTTCAGGCAGGGATACACTCGGACTGAAACAAAAGCATATAGCACAGAGGCTGGTCACTGTAAATTACTGTCGCCGTACAGGTGCAACCCTGTAACTCTGAAAAGGTGCAGCGGTGTCGATACTGTCATTGTTCGAGAACTTAACAATTTGCACCCTTCTTTTTGCGTTTGATAGACTTCATTTCGAATATGCCTGCAAAAAGAAAAAAAAAGTCTTGCCTCTTTTCCTTTCCTTTATTTTTACAGCTGGAGGTTTTAAATATTCACTAACTCTTCATAACCTGGCTTCTTTTGTTTCGTCTGAGATTTTTCAGGTTAGCAAAAAATCCCTAAATTGCTATTCAACATACAGAGGGGAAATATACGTATCTAATTCCCCTTGGTTAATTACGGGCAGAACTTTCCCGACTACTGGTGTTAGTCACAATGGGGGGGGGACCGTTATCTCTGGTTTATTTCACACATAGAGGCAAACGTGGAATAATAAGAGAATTCCAATTGTATCCCGAGTGGGGTATTTTTCCGCAAAATGTTTTTTTTTCACAGCTCCGCAATTAAAGGGGTCACAGTATGAAACCAAAAGCTGCAAAAGTTTCCTGTTGAATGATTGAATTACAGGGGTCACCACTAATTTCCCCCCACCGACACAGGCGCGCATACACCACGCCATGAAAACTCACACGCTATTCGAAAGAGAAATGAAAGGGGGTTTCAACATACAAAAATCTCAACTTTTTAATACGATTTCCTTTATGAGCGTCTTGTAACCGAAGGATTATATAATGCAACGCATCTGTCTAGGGAAAGCTGCTGCTGCTGCTGTGACTGCCAAAACATGCAACCCAGAGAAGAAAGTTTGAAGGTGGTCAAATCTAAGCATTGCAAAGCAGCAGCGCAGAAACGTTAGGGGAGATTTAGTATACAGATGTGCTAGCGAATGTAACACACGATTTCCACAATTAGCCTAAAAGCAGGGATGATACACTGGAAGCGTATTTGTTTTCAAATTATGCTGCTGGATCCAGTTTTAAATCAGCTAATCAAATAGAGGTTGTTACGTTTCACCGGAAAGTATATACAAATCCAAAGAACTTTTCCTTTCCCTTTTCTCTAGACACATATTTTTTCACTAGCAGACAAAACCCGATTATTAGTTATTTATTATGTTATGCAACGTTTCATCTCCCATTTTCCGGCACATTTCCAGATGGAAATGAAAGTTGCAATTGAGATGCATATCAAATGAAACTTGCACTAACGATATCCCTACTCACACACACAAACTAGAAGACAACAGTTGCATTTAAAATCAGACAGAGGCAGGCCACTTTTTATTTTTTTGCAATTGCAACTGTTGCCATTAAAAGATCATTATCACTGTCAAAAGGGAGAAGATGGAGTGCCTGGGAAAATAAATAGAGCCCTATTTAGGTCGATTGCTGAGACCCAAGCTAGCACCAGCCGAACTGAATAAACGGCGAGAAAAAGCGCCTGTAATGACAACATTTAGATCAACTTCATCGTCTGGCTCCTGTGGGCTAAGAGCTGAACTAGCGTTTGAACTGCACTGATGGCCCGATCACTTCTGCCCTCTCCCCAGCTCCTACTCCATGGATTGGGAGTCCCAGCAAAACACCACC
Organism: Sternotherus odoratus; assembly: GCA_032164245.1. Taxonomy (NCBI): domain Eukaryota; kingdom Metazoa; phylum Chordata; order Testudines; family Kinosternidae; genus Sternotherus; species Sternotherus odoratus. Next base: position 13,692,613 of record JAVMKO010000009.1, on the reverse strand, counting down.
CCTCCGGGCTAGGGTATTATTCGTCTGAAGCGGGCTCCGGGGTTGGTTCGTTGAAATCGACCAGAGCACTCGATCCCAATAGTGGAAAGTTGCAGGAAGCCCCTGAAGAACGAAACCCTTCGGCCTCGTTTTGCAGCTAGGAATCACCCAAGCCCCGCCACCTTGCACCTTCAGGCCGCACTGGCCCGAGATCGGCTGAGCCTTGGCCCCACGCGGGACGAGTTTAACTTAAAAGTTTAACTGAGCCTAAAATCAAAGGCACCCAAATCTGCTCACCAAGCCATGTGCCTGGTGACTCGGGGTGCGTTTGACAGCGTCCGCAACGGTGCACACAGGAAACAAACTGGCCGCGTTCGGGGAGGAGCGTGTTTCTTTCTGTTTCCTGGGGGTTCAGGAATGGGGCGAGAGGGGGGCCCATTAATGCACTGTCTGGGGGGGGGTCCCCGTGAATGCAAAGTTCCCAACGGATCCAGTAAGATTTTTAACTTTCTGCGCCTTCTCATTGCCACCCCTGCGGGAGGGGGGCTGCCCTCCCCCCACCCCCACCCCAGAGATTGAAATCACACACCCCAGTGTCGAGAAAACGGGGAGCCGGAGCCCCAGGCTGGCAGGTCCCCGCCCCGCCCCCCTCCGGAGAGCTCTGCTTGTGCAACCCCGAGCTGGGCTGGGAGAGCTAGAGGGGGGAGGGGGCTCTCACTCCCCACCCCCACCTGCCTGGACTCCCCTGCTTCGCCCGCGGGAAGCTCGCAGCGAGACCTGCCGCCTGACTCGCCCCCCCCCCCCCCCGCAGCCCCCTCCCATCCGCGCTTGCAGAGAGCCGACAGCGCCCACTATGGGCCCCGCTTCTCCTCGCAGCCCCGGCGGCGGCAGCCGGTGCTCAACTTCCAGCGCTCGCCCCTGAACTTTTCCTCAACTCCTTCTCCGCCTCCGCGGCCAGCCCGAGCGGCCGGGCAGCGCCTAGCCCGGGAGCCCGCCGCCTTCCCCTCCCCGCGCAGCCCAGCGATCCGCCTGCTGGGGGGAACGGGGGGGCGCCTGAAATCTCCCCCCCTCCGATCTACACCCCCCCCCTCCGCGCGCGCGCACCCCCCGCCTGGCCCCGCGCCCGCTCTGCGCGGCGGGATGCGCTGCGCGGCCGGGCTCCGGCGCTGGGATGCTGCAGGTTGCGCCCGGGCCCCCCCGGCGCATCGGACATTCCGCGCAACATGGCAGAGCGCGGGGGGAAGCCAATGGAAGGGACAGTGCACCTACTTGTGGCCAGTTTCCTTGCCCTGCCTTTGGATCTCATGCTGCCAGTCCCGCGCCGCTGCTGTGGTGGGGGGGCGTGGGGGGGTCCCTCTCGGATCTTTTTCTCCCCCCTCTCTCTCTCACTCACTCTCTCTCACACTCTCTCTTTCTCTCAATCCAGGCTCGCTATCTCTCCAGCATTGTCAGTTTGGACACCTTCGCACATGCGCACGGGCTGCTCCCCCCCCCCCCCCCCCACTCTTCCACATCTCAGCGCCGCCACACACAAAAAAAGTTTGGGGCGATCTATCACTTGGATTTCAGGATCTTGTCAGCTGGCAATCGGGGGAGGGGGAGGAGGCCGCCCGGGGAAGGGAGCGAGGACACCTCTTCCTCTCCAATCAAAACAACCTGGCCCGAGCCAACCAGGCGCAAACAGCCAGATGCCCGAATTCTTCTTCTTCATTCCGCCATCCACTCCACCCCCACTCCCAGCAAGTATTATTAATTCATTAATAACCCGGCATCAGGGTAACACACTCGGGAACTTTTCCTGTCCCAGGCTGCCGGAGAAGGAACGGATTCTGACCCACAGATTATTTAGAACAGAAACAAATCTCCCTGTTCCTGATGTTCCAGGGAGTCAGAGTCGAATAAATGACACTTTCTTTCTAGCTGTTGCTGTAAGATTAATGATACTCTGTCATCTTTGCACCCTGGCAGTAGTTTATTCCGACCCACGCGCAATTATCCTAGATCTGTGGATAAAAACAGACACACGGATATAATTCAATTATATATTTTATGTATGCATATAATTAAATGAGCTACTCTTCCAAACACACACAGTCGCTTTCCCACCGTCCGCTTGACTTCGGTTTTCCCCAGCTGGATTTTTTTGTATAAAGCACTTTAGAAAGGATAATCCGTATTGTTTGAATCTGTTTTAATTACAGGGTTTGCCTATCAACAAGGGGACCCACTAAAACTGGAAATTCCTTTAGGGGATGGCTCTGTTCAAGGTATGAATCAGTCCAAACTACATATAGATTTTCCTCTGGTACAACCTCCTTGCATTAAACAGTTTTGTTCAATACCTTCCATGCGCTATTTATGTTCCCATTAATATCTGTTGCAAATCCTGCCAGACACCATAAAAGAAAATTACAATCTTTCAGACTGGGGGCCGCGCCAGTACATACATGCTGCTCAAGTTTGGGTTTGAATAAAATCTTAACGCATCACTCGCTCCTTTTAAACAAAAACCCTGCTGGTGTTCACGGGCAGAATCGTGGCCACTCGAAGGCGAAAAAGCAGGAAACCTCTGCCATTAGATGACAACAGAACATGCCCATGGGAGAGCCCAGGGACCCGACTGCAGAGGGGTTTGGTTTAGAACTTTGTTTAGATTGGGGGGTGCAGCAAATTTCCGACCGCTCCCAGCCTTCGTCCATCCCCACGGAACCGTGTTCCCCAGACACACGCGCGCACACGAAACAAATGGAAAGGACTGACTAGCAAAGGCTCCGTCTGTTCCCCTCCCGCGAGGCACAAGTCTTTGAAACCCCGCCGGAGAGTGAACTTCTTGAGCCTCGCCGTTATTTTTAATATGTGAATCATAATTTAAAAACCCATGCAGCTGCTTTTGGGGAGGGGGGGGGGGAATTCAGCAATCTAGCGGGAGTACTAATAAAGCCCGAGTCCTCTGCATGACAGAGCCCAGTGTGGGGCGGAGGAGAGAGGTGCCCCTTCTTGGAAGGGTTAGGTTAGCACACCAAGCTGCGTCAACGCAGAAGTTCAGCAAAAGTGACTCGACTTCTCCTCCCTCTGCAATCACCTGTTTCTTCCCCCCCCCCCCCCCCGCGATTGTGCGTGTAACCGAGACGTACTCAAAGCACACTGACAGCCAAAGTATCCCCTTGGGTCTGTGCCCCGCAGCCTGGCCCTTCCATGAGGCTCTCTGCGTCCTGGGAAGCAGGGCTTGTGGGACACTTCTTAGCAGCTGGCCAGAAGAGAAAGCCACGCACCCCCCTACCCGCAGGGCCGGAGGGGGGAGGGCGTGTGCTGCAATTATTTTCCTCCTCTGCCCTCCTTTTGGAAGCCCTTTGGTTTCCTGGTGAAAGGCTATGAAGTGATAGGCGGTGGATGGACTGATCCGCTCAACTAAACGGTGCCCGTGGAAAGCGTTAGGCTGGGAGTACAGCACAACGGGGGTGGGGGGAAGAGAGATCAAATTAATTCTGGAAAAGAAGAAAACTTTAGGAGTGGGGCTCGACCCCTTTCCGTCACTGAACCTCCCTCCTTCCCTATCAGACATTGTTTTCTGTCGGGTCCTTCTAAAGATGAAAGAAGTGACCCCGGCCATGCCAGCTTTCTAGCCCTCATCGAAAAGGGCTGAGAACTTTGACAAACTTTTTGTTTTAGCAACAGCCTCGAAGTAACTGTCCAACGGGAAGTCCGTTTCAGTCGCTTTTCTCCGAAGATCCAAAACACCAACCAGACAACAAACACACAAGATTTTCGATAGCTTTACAGACCTACTGCGGTTATTTAAACGACCCCTTGGCCCCTTTTAGCACATCTGCACAAGAAATGCAGGCGTCTGATTTTGTACGCCTTTCTGTGGCAGAAGGGGAAAGCGACAGTTTAATATATTTCAGCGGGGGGATCTGTGCAGATATAGACTCTTAATCTTAGCAGCTCACTCGGGTCTCTTGACCTTGGAAGGCTTGTCAGTTTCACCTGTTTAAAGTCCCCAGCGATCACAAGAGATCACAAGTCCACGAACAGGTGTCCTTCTGTTTTCCCTGTTTTCACCCAGCAAACATCTCGATTTTCATTTCGGTTGCACCAAACAGATTCTTCTGATGTCTGATCTCTCTATTATCAGTCACGGACAGAACCTTCCTAAAGTTTGCCACCTTCCCACGGAGTTCCCCGCTAGACCCTCTAGAAATCCGTTTAATTTCACTTGGTCGTGTTTTAAGCGTTTCTAGCTCTCAATTCCCTTCAAGTTGGGAAAACTGCTGGTTAGCGAACACTGGAATTGTTGTGTGTGTGTTTGAATCAGAGCCACAAAAAAAATATTTGAAAGGGGGGAGGGTGGAATCTATTTTAATACATGTTGGGGGTGGGGTGGTCAGCAACCCTCAGGTTTCAATGCATTCTATATAACAGGAAATTTTTCCTTCCTCACATTATAAATGAATAAGCTCCGCAGTGTATTCGGAGGCAAGTTGGAATTCTTCATCGAGATATTTGCTGTGCTATTGTCTTTGTGCAGTGAACTTTACATCGTGTTACTCAGTCTCAACCCATATTCTCCTAGCTACCAGTAAGATTAATTTAATCATTGTAATGCAATTATTAATACTGTTTACCCAACGCTTGATTTCGGCTTTGCTGTTAAGAAATTAAACCTCTTGCCGGGTGACCAAAAATCCATGCAGGGGTTTCCAGTGCTTGTTGAAATGAAACAGTCCTCTTTATTTAGTCTCAAAACTCAGCTTTCAGCCATGGGGCTCAATTAGCCAAAATGGAAACAATTTTCATTCATTGCCATAACTCACTGTTCTGGGGATCACTTTCAAAATATACACTTTATTATTATATGCTGGCCTCAATGCCGTGAAGTGGCGAGGCTAGAAAGAGGCAGTGGGATCGCTCTAGCCCCCTTGGGCTGTAATTATTAGAAATTAATTGGGTTCAGGACCCTGGGAAGCATGGGTAAATTAATAGCTTGTCTGGTTGTTTAAATCCGAATTCTCAGTCCACAGGAGAAAAAGGGAGGGAGACTCAAACGTGAAATTCAGACCCAAGAGACATTGAGTTTACTTGCAAGTTCCGTATCTATTAACACTAGTGCAGAGCATACATTGGAGTGGGGGTGGGGTGAGAAAGAGCAGGGGGCGTAATGGAGACTGCGAGAGTTTATTTTCTTACGATTTTCTCCAATGCATTGTTTTCGGGGGGCTATTTAGGGGTTAAAATAAAAAATCAAGATCCTGTATACTTGGAGCTGTCGCGCTGGAGTAAAAGTAAAAAGGGAGCCTTAGGCAAAAGGAAATTACTGCAAGCCCGCGTGACCTTTCAGAGAGGTAATCAATCAAGTGATCAACAGGGATATTTATCATTGCTAGATGGGGCTACTTTAGAAATGCACAGAAAAGGGGGGGGGGGAAGAGACACACGAAAGTTTGGATCAACCCGATACGCCTAAAGACAAATACGTAGACTTTAATCAATGGGAAGATTGCACTTTTCCCCCCTTGTCCTCACATTCTCGAAAGAAAGGAAAACACTAGGAAGTTTCCCGGTAGAAAATGCCTCCCCATTCGGTGTTCGCTTTAAGCTGTCTACTTAAAACAGGGGGAAAGGCTGGCAATGATAGATGCGATTGGGAGAAAAAAATCTAAACACGAGAGAAAAATAATACAAAAGGATAGAGGGTTTGCTACCTGGGCACTGTGTTCCTTTGAGTATCTTTGTTTGCTTATTACTGTGGCATTGAAGAATTTGCAGCGGAGAACGCGATCCTGTCTGCTTTTAGTCCCCGACCCTTAATGGCTAATTAAACACACACAGAACCATGCCCCATATTAACTGAAATCGGCGATCTTGTTCAATTAAACTCGCTCTCCCTGGCATAACGCATCCACCTCCCCACAGGCAATGAAAAGCACCCATAAAAGCAAATGCATTTTCTGCACAGTTTCCTTCACCCTTGTAAAACAAGCCGTCTTGTAAAGCACCGGACATTTAATTCTCCTCCCTAGAATTTACCGGATTCCTTGGCAAACCTTTCATTGTTTAGGTGTTTGTTTGTTTGTTTGTTTAACATTGTGTGTTCGCCCCCCTCTGTGCTAACCCGGAAGGGGTGGGGTTTTATTTTGTACTCGATGTTGATTGTTCACCTCTCTCTTTAAAAGACTTTAAATCAGAGCAGCAAAACGTGGGAGGCCTTCCCGCAACGGAGTGACTATTAGTTCTCGGAGAGAAGAGGGGCTACCGGGTGCTGAGCGCAATCATAGGGCTGGCTTGTGCTGTGGACACCGAAATACAGAGGTTGTTTTCAGATGCTGGGGGGGGGGGTTGCCCCCCAGGTAGCCAAACGATCCTCCTGGGGTGTGGGAATGTGGTGTGCTCAGGTTCACACTAGATGCAGTTCTGCTGACACCGCCCCTTTCTCCCCAGCCTCCCACAAACCGGCGAGACACAGCGCCACAAGCTACCGGGGGGCAGACACAGCTCGGTCTACGCTGCCCTCGTCCGGTGGCAAGGAGGAACTGCAGCACTCCCGGACGTCCAGGCACTGGGGAGCGATTACCTCCTCCCGTGCCCCCTGCTAGCAGACCCCTCGCTAAGGTCATTTAGCGCAGGGCGAGAGAGAGGAGCGCCCCCACGCCTGCACGACGCGAGAAGGGAGCGAGAGCCACCCCGGCCGCTCAAACATTAGCATAGGCACCTTCCGCTATGCAAACAGCGCAACCTGCGGCTCATTTCCTCTCCGCTGCTGCTGCTACCTTTCCAGAGGAGCCGCCCGCCCCTTCTGGGATCCCCGCAGAAAGCTGGGATTGCAGGAAAGCAGCGGGAGCAGGGCTGATGTAGAATAACCCCCCACGTGCGTGAAGATAAAGTGTATGCAACTATTCTATCCCCAGAGGAGGTTCCAGGCGCTGCCTGCTCTTTACACACGGCTAGATGCAGTAGGATTCCTAACTGCTTCTGTAACTAGTCTTTGAATCACCTTCCCATTTGCAGAGACTCCATTGTATCCCTCTAGCGCTGTTCCTGTTCTCCCCAGGTATGCCCCAGCTAGCCACGTGTGTGTCTCTATTAAGACTAGATCATCCAGTTCGGAGAAACACTTCCCACACACCTCCGCCCAAACCGTTGCCCCGAATACTAATCCATTTCTAAAACCTACCTCCAACTTCACCTTGCTGTTCAGATTCAGAAAGCTCTTCATGTCTGTAATTGTGGCGGTCCTTCTCTCTTGCCCTTCTGGGTCGCAGTGGGCGTGAAGCACCAGGAGAGCTGCCCAGGCTGCAGGTGGAACCAAACGCAGGAATCTGAAAAATAATCACATAGGGTTCATGGAAGATTTCCATCCTGATCTCAGAGTCCGAGATCTGGAGAGCGCGCAGAGGCATCCAAGCGCTGAACCTTTCGAAATTCACCTATGATGACTATCAGACATTACACAACGGGCCTGATCCAATGCTGATTGAGGTTAAAGGAAAGACACACACACACACTCTGACTTCAATGATCATTGAATCAGGTCCAGTAGAAGGTAGTGATAATTATTTTTAGAGACAAGTTTCAGAACACTTTAAGATTCGGGCTAACTAGGGGTAAAGTCTGAACTTTCTACTATCCTCATTAGTCTCGCAGGAGTTGAGCATTACCGATCAGTGCTGAGGTACACCATAAAGGTAATGGGGAAAAGCTTGCTTGTTTGGTTTCCTCCTCCAAGAAAAACCCTTACCTATCAGCATTGGCTTGGCTGGGGAGGATGGTATTCCATACGAATTTACACCCCATGGGTGGAGTACCTGAACACACCTATACACTGATGCTTTTAAAAACTCCCACACCCCAATCTGGATCTATGCTGGATATGTGATATGCATGTGCCTTGTAAACCCTGTACCTGTTACCTACAATCGCCCATAACCCCAGCCTGACTTCAGATGTCCAGTACCTTACCTATCAATCTGTGTATGTTTTCATGTTTAACATTAGCTTTAATAAAATTTTAACTCTGATACTTCCTTTGATCAGTGAAGACAATTAACTGAAAACAGATGCTAAACTGATTTAATTGTTATATACAATGTTATCTTGAGATATTTGCAGAAAAGCAAAACCTGTATAATGTTTCAAAGAAGCGGGGGATCTAACCTATACTTGGCATAACCTTTGCTGAAATCTGTGAAATTAATGGAGGGATGTATTTGGGCCCAAAATACAAGATGCCAGTAGGGGGCTATACAAAATATTGCCCTGGGGGGAATAAAATATGGAACAAGATGATATGGAGGGTGTATGCCTACTGTACAACTACCAGCAAGATTGTGAATTTCACAGTACACACTGTGAGGGGAGTGAAAAAACAGGCAGGTGAGAAAATTGCTAGGATACTATCTAGAGGAGACAAGAAAAAAAGGATGGGGGGGTTGAAGAAAGGATCAGAGAGGGTGGTTAGGACACTACCTGAGATGCAAGAGATCTGGTTTCAATTCCCTGCTAGATGACTCTGGACAAGTCATTTAATCACTCACCTCTATTCCCCATATGTAAAATGGGGATAATAGTACTTCCCTACCTCAGAAGAGCATTGCCAGAATAAATACAATAAAGGTTGATGTTGTGGTGATGGGAGGCATACAGTAAATACAATAAAAATAACACAAGTATATCCCCATCTCCATTCTGTAGCTTTTACCCAGGCAAACCTGCACCCAAAGCTAGAACCAGACACTGGTTGGGTTCACGGTAAGCTGAAGGATTCAAATAGACTTTGGATTCACTTTGAGTTGTTATCCCATAGGAATTATCATTCTAGTCCATCTAGTAGGGTTGGGGGGGCTTCCCCCCCCCCCTTTAACTGGCCAGTACCTGGTGTTTCAAGATAAGGATTCCCCTAAGGGACAATTATGGATAACTTGCTCATAATTATTTATTTACTGAGTTCCCATAAGTCAGAATTTAGATATACACTGTGAACACAGTCTTTCTCCCTCCCCTAGAGTTAACAGCCTTAGAATAGATCTGACAAGATAAGGAATGGTCAAACAGAGGGACAGGTGAGGCAAATGAGGATTAAAAGTTACAAATGTAAGGTCATAGCCTCTAGAGGCATAGATCTTGTTGGATTTTCAAAATGAATTAATTATATGGTCAGACTATACTGATGAGTTTTTGTGAAGAGACAAGCTGATTGGAAACTGCTGTGAATGGGCTGGGGGCAGAGGGAAAAGGAGAGACAAGGCAGAGCTGGGTGAAGAGTGACTGTGAGCATTAGGATAATGATGATCATGAACATGGTGAGATGACCATAACAGCAGGCTGAATGTTGAGAGATGCTTCCTAACTTCCATCACTTAACAATTGCTTTATATATTTTATATTATACTGCAGCCTTTATTCAGGGTGGAGCTCTTGAGGGAAATCTTGGAAAGTGGACTTCGCAACACCAGTTACTGCAGCATTTGCTCTCTTATTAGCAGACCCTTGTAGGTTGGAGTGGCATCTCTTTCAGTGCATGCTGCAGTGTGAGCTGAGTCTATGAATATATGGTCTAGCAAAAGGAGTATGACATATTAGTGAAGCCCTAGCTAGCCATACACCCTAGATTTTAAAGACAAGATCCTAGCTTCTTTCAAGTCAGTGGGATGCTTTGCCATGGACTACATTGATGCTAGAACTTCACTCTGAGAAAGCTGTCTTTGGCATATGCCCTCTTCAGGGTTAGCAGGAAATCCCAGTGCTCCTGGCTCCTCCACCAAACATTAAAAGTATATAATATAATACAGTCATCTGCACCCCAGAGCCTAAACAGCAGTAGAACTCAAGACCAAACCTCTTTTAGTAGCAACAAAAGAAACATGCAACTAAAAGAAAGCCAGACACCACTAGTACCTTCAAACTTTCAAGATCTGCAACTCTTTCCTTTACTAAAGACTGGATTGATTTCCTACTGTTGTCCCTTGTTTTATATCCTGGAGAGGATTCCCAGCTTGCCCTGCTCTTAAAGGGACAGCATAGTGCAGACACAATATTTTGTAAAATTGGAAAGAAAGGGTGTGGGAACTAGAGAAAAGAGAGGAAAAAAAACCCAAATGTAGACAAAACAGTAAATAAACAGGAATAATACAGAGGTTCAAAGTGTAAGTGGAAAGATCAGTGAAAATGGAATAAAATGTTATCACATGGAGATAAAACAAAGAAAATAATAAAGTATGTGACTATGTATGGGCCCATTCCTACAGCTCTTTCATAGCCATTTAAGTTAATGGGTGAAATCCTGGACCTACTGAAGTCAATAGACATTTTGTCATTGATTTCAATGGGGCCAGAATTTCACTCCGTGAGTGCTTTGCCTGAATAATAGCAAGATTGGACCTTACATCTGAAAGGAACAGGACAAGGTACAGCAAAATCACAGGTACAGTGAAGGATAGTTTCAACAGAAGAAGCAAGGGAGAGGAAAACCTAATTATATGACCCTCACATGTCAACATTATAACAATATAGGTACATGACCCACTATGGACTCAGTCCTGCTTCCACTGATGTCAATGGGAGTTTTACCACTTGCTTAGGTCTGTCAGACTTCAATCCCAAAGAGTCAGACCTGGTGTCCTCTTGCCTCAGCCTCTGAAATGGGGACTGCCTATGGTAAGCATGGCAAACACAGAGTGGAAGAGGTCTCCAGTACTGGAGCCAGAAGTGAAAGCAATTATAAAGTAATGCACTGTATTCCTGGGGAGGGATGAGGAGAGAAGGAGAGAAACAAGAAAGCAAATACTAAGGAACCCAAATTGATGTGTTTTAATGGGTAAGTAAGATACTTGCTTTCATTTGCTTTCTTGCACTAAAGCCACTCTCAGAAACAACCTTGTACAATAGTTTGCAAGTCTGGGGAAGCTATTTTTTTTGGTTATTGAGCTATTTTGGTAAGATTTTAGTATTACTGAATACAAGAATGATTACCCTATAGGGTAAAGTCTTTACACGGATAAAGTCCTCTTTGGGCCTAGTCCTCTGAAGTCCAGATCAAAGCTCTCACTTGCTTTAATAAGAGCAGTATTGGGGTCTCTATCATCAAGAATGTTCTCAGTTCCTCTAAGTCAGTGGTCTATTTGCATATATCTGTAGTATCATTACAAGACAAACAGAATTCTGCTTTTCTTGTTAAGGAGCCACTAAGTAAAGCCAACTCTAGCACATTTGTAAAACCAACAAATCTGTTTTTTCTTTAAAATGTAAGGAACACATTCATATTTCACTCCTATTTCATTCCAGTACAAAAAGCAGTGTCAGAATTAATGAATAAGGTATTTTTGTGGCGTTTTATATTGCATTGCATTGTATTGGCATTTATACAGTGTTTTTCACAGGCTTCATGTCAAAACCCTTTACAGGGCAATAAATCATATACCTTTCCTGATGAAATTGTATGCAGGCAATTGGGCACCTATCCTGCCCACATGCAAGCCACAGGGCATAACTATGTAGGAACCTGCAACGCTATTTCCCAGAAATGGATATAGGTCTTCCCTATTGAATACCTTACAGAATATGTCTTTAGTACCGCTGGATCAGGCACTGGAAACAGGTCCACAAGACCTAACCTTAACATGTTATGGAAAAGATTCTGTGTATTATGCTGTCTGTGTTATCCACCAATCCAAGTCTTATTGTGGATTGTGCACCGCTAGCTTTCTGGTCACCGGCAAAATTGTACAAAATGTCTGTCTACATTGACAACAAGAGATTCTTAAACTGTTTTTTTTTCCCATGAAAAATAATAATGGTTCCTTACTAGACTAAACCTAATTACAACAATTTTAGATCTAAATTATTAGTATTTAAAATATAACCCCAATTGTAGATTTCAAAATGAAGGAATCTCCATATTTCTGTGGTTTGTTTCTCTTTTGCAATTAATTCCTATACTTAAAAGAAGTGCCAGAGGATTGACTATATGACTAAATAGATTATTTCCCTGTAATCTTCCAATGATTCTTCAATTCCTACAATATTCCCACAGTAAGTTTTCGGTAATACAGAGTAGGGACTCATAAATTATAGTAAAACAATTGTTAGTAAATATTATCTATATTTACATTGCATGTTTCATCTTGGATGATCACAAAGTACTTTATTTACATAATAATCTGAGGTGAAATTCTGACCCCACTGAAGTCAATGGAAGTTTTGCTCAGATTTCTCCCTGATATACCAAACAGTAGAATCACACCATCCACCACTGAAATGCAGCCACCTCTAGGATGCAACACAGCAATGACCTAAGAGAACATGGCAACTCTTTACAATTTAATAGAATTAGAAACAATTTTAAAACTACATTTCTACCTAGGTTAGGTCAGAAAACACTTTTAAAACTAGTACTAACATTCCTTATACCTACTCATACTGGTTGATGGTTACTAAGTTAACTGGAACTTAATTTATTGGCCATGTAAACTGTTAAGAGTGGTTTTTAGCCTTAACAAAGAAACACACAAATTTTGCCCTCCAGAAGACTTTGTTTTTGTCCTTTCTTGGTTTTGATATATTCAGTCTGAAACAAAAGTCATTCAGCTGAAAATACCATGTTTGCTCTTTTTGTGTATGTAAAAACATAGCACTGAGCACTACTAACGTTCATTGACTTCAATGGAAGTTGAGAGCACTCAGCACTACCCAGAAGGTAATCAGTACCTTGCAGGATTAGGCCATTAGGTAGGCAGTATAACTATACTAGTATATGTTTCCTTTCTTCTTAGTCCCAGCTCACACTGAATTCATAAGAGGTCAAATTCACACATGGCCCAAGATCACACTGTTGTACTCTGATGATAACATAGCATAATTTGAACTCTTGATCCCTTGTCTATATACGAGTCATTTAGTAGTTTCAGGCATAATCTGTAAATAATACACATGCACAGACTTTATTGAGATGGATGACATTGATAATTAAGATAGTCTTTTCTGTGGTGGACACCCTCAGCAGGTCAATAGTTAAAGTGGAATTTTAAGAGTAACCAATGCATTAGAGCTTGTCAATTCTATTCTTTCTGGCAGTAATATATTCTGGAGATTAAATTAGACCACATTTGTTACAATGGAAATGGATTTATGCTAGCATTCAGGATTATGTTCCCAGTCAATTTTTATTATGTTTTTGTTCATATTTATTCTTGAGGTCTCACTTCATCATTTCCATCATTTTTGATCAATTCAGTTTAAACTGGAAAACCGTTTTTAATTTTTAAAAATTACTATTTATTCTCCTTTAAAACTTTGTGTGTTATGGTCTCTGAAGTACAAAAGAAGAGAGAAACAAGAAAAGAAAGAATAATTTACTATATGATCCATCTATGGTATTTCTAAGGCAGCTATTACCATGGTATCAAAGTGCTGGATCTTTGATAAAATGTGATCTTTGATCTTTAAATTGGACTCTATAGTATTTTAATTAAACTTTTTCTTCAATGCCAGCAGTACTTAGCATGCAAACAATGCTATAGAAAACACAAAAGCCTAAGAGCTCAGAGAGTAGAAAATGGTAGCCAGTTATGGCATTTTTATGATAGCATTACAAATGGTCCAATCCTCTAATCCTTGCTGAGTCAAAATTTCCTACTATTTGGGGGAAGTTTTGCCTGAGTAAGAATTGCAAGATTAGGCACAAAGTAATAAATCTACTAAAACTAAATGAATAAAACAAGCTATAGTATATGTAGGAGGCAAAATTAAGCTATTGACTTGCATAAATTATTCCAAAAAAGTCACACCTTCCGGCATGCATTGTAGGGAAGATTTAGGCTACAGTATATAGCAAATATTTTAGTCACTTTGTGGGCTTTAAACAAAAGAGCTTTGTTTAGGAATCATTTTATACCAATCTCTCAGACATTTTCCTTCATCATTTTATTTTCTGCTTGAAAAGTTACACCACAAACTCATAAAACATTCATTACTATTAAAACACACAGAGACATTAAATAATCTTTACACAGCAATTGAACCCATGGTTGATTTAGCAAGATGACTATTTTTATTAGAAAATAAAAAGGAATAATTAATTGTATCTTCTTTTGAGTATTATCACTATTTCTACTTTCAGATCTATTGAGGCTAATATGGAGACACATTCTGAAGTCTATTCTTCCTCTGATGCATGGAAAATATACATGGGTAACTCTCTATTAATGCTAATGGAAGTGAAGTGTGTATATTTCCTCATTCACCAGTATGAGAATCACTTTCTTTGACCCGAACAACTGAATCCAGTGGCACTTTAAAGTCTAACAGATTTATTTGGGCATAAGTTTCATGAGTGAAAAACCCACTTTTTCAGATTCTTTGACCTGATATTCTGCTAATTATATTCAGTTATAGAGCCAAATACTGCCATCAGTGTTGAGCAGATCTACATCATCAGACGTAGGTGATCAAGAAGAAACAAGCACAGTCTTGGAACTGTGGAATATCTAAAGACAAGACAAAGTTCTGCCACCCTTAATCACACTGACCACCAACCTATTCCACGTTTTCATTGGGACTCTTCCTGAAGTATGATACAACTCAAGGGTCAAATTATGATACCCTTATATGAGTGGTGTCTTCTCCACCAGGAGTCCCACTAACATCTATTCTATTCTTAAAGCTTCTCATATTGAACTCATCACCACAGTATGAATGTCTTCCAGTAGTGCATTAAGCATCATGACTAACAGCTGTCATGTGTGACTGGTTCTCTCTCTCATCCTCTTTCCAGGTGGAGAATGGCATGAATAGACTAGCATTTTGGTTTGGTAGGATTTTTGTTTTTGTACTTTGTTTTTTATGTGACCCAGTGAATATACATTTCATGTGAGTAAGGGTATCACAATCTGGTCCCTTTGCATAAAGATAGAACCAAATTTATAGTAAGATACAGCTCTTGGGACAGGCACCTTGAAACTGATCACTTGAAATGGACCGTAGATGTCAGTTTATTCACACCAGTAAGAGATTAGAATCAGACCTTCTGTTTCAACATCCAGACAGATTTTAAAAGCTTTAAGATTTGATTTAGCTTTGAATAAATCTATTATTAAGAGTTATAAAAAACTATGGCTGCACCAAAAGCAGAGAGTGAGTAAATGACATAACAACAAGTGCTAGGCTGCAGGAAGAACAGCAGATGGTATCATTATTTTCATTTAAAAAATGTAAATAATCAGCATTTTAAATAGTTATTTTAAAATAAACCTTATGTATTCCTGGCTGCCGATCCAAGTAAATGTGTGGCTTCCCTTAGACTGAACAGTTTTCAATGTTGTCAATTGTCAGTGGCTCAAACACAATGTTGCCAACACATATTCTTCTCTTTCAGACATTTTGCTGACGCTGCTGTCTGGAGCCAGCTTAAAAACTCAGTAAGTTCCTTAGACAGTTTTACCACAGTGATGTTCCATTTTTATTTCAGTGTTGAGCAAGTGTAGGTCTCCATCCATGGAAAGCACTAGGATCAAGCTATCATCAGTATCAGTGACTTCCTGAATCAGCATTTGAGAAGGATACATGATAATAACCAAATTGGCCATAAGATTCCAGTGGATGGGCTGGAGAAGAAAGATCTTTGCTTTTCTCTCTTGCACTTCCTGAAAGTTTTAATTCTTTGGGAAAGCCTATTAAACCTATTTCACAGTAACCTTATGTCTGAGAGCTCTTTCATCAAAAGCAAAACCACATGCACAAAAACTACATGATACAGTAATGAGGTATACCACTATGAGTCTAGGACAGCACTGCCACATACGGATTACAACAATACAAGCCAAAATTTCAAACGTGTCTCCTTACAGAAAGGTGGGAGATTTTCAAAGCACAAAAGACTTTAAGGTAGGTTTTACTGTAAATGCTGATATACAAATAATTCCTGGAGGTAAAGAACTATCCAGAGAGAAAACTGAAGTAATGCCATGTCCTCCCTACTATTATGGCAATTTCCACATATATCTATATCTATCTATAATCTAGATAGATAGATAGATAGATAGATCACTGATGTGTGAGAAGACACTGGTGCTAAATCTTCTCTGCCAAAGATGTTTATTAACTATATAATCTTCTAAAAGATAATATAGATAACTGGGGCATCTTCCCAACAATCGCTTCCTGTATTCTCCTTTGAGAATTTCTTGTACAGATGCAGATGTGCATACTCTTCTGGTGCCAGTAAAGCAGTGAGAGGATGGAAATAACCAGAATTATGCAACTGATGACCTACAAATTGTGCCTTTCTGTTCAACTAAGTCATTTTCTTCCCTCATACTCCCATCCTGTTTATCGGTTTTGAACTCCTATTGTGTTCTGTTATTTAAATTGTAAGCTCTGTGGGGCAAGGACTATGTTTTTACATTTGCACAGTGCCAATACAATGGGGCCCAATCCAGGATGGGGGTTCCTATGTTGCATCATACTTAAAAAGCATGCTAAATAATATATGCATATGCCTGGAATGAAATATAATTAAGGTCAGCCATGATCAATTCACACTATTTATATTGGTTAATAAAGGATACATTGTGTGTTCTATCTTCCTGTGGGGCTGCATTTTCATATTTAACAATAACATATACAAGACCTGATCATGCAGTGCTCTCAAAGGCAAAAATTCAATTAAATAGGCAAAATTCTCCATTGTCTTCACTGAACGTTTTACTTGCATTAAAACGGTACGTCTGAGCCCATCATGTATAACTATGCCGCTCGTTGTCTGAGAGCAAACAAAGCAGGGATTTCCTTTTAACAAGGTAATGAACTTTCTTATGTGAAGTTTAGCAGCTGCTGCTTGTTCATATTATGGAACTGGCTAAAACTGAGCAGTCAGATTTTTGCCCAATGTGCGGTAACAGACATGAGTGTCTGGCTACTTATCCAAATTCCTAGGGGTGAGGGCAACTTGGCATCCTTCAGCTTTAGGAGATCATCCATTTCCCCCTGCTCTGCAATTTTGTAAACCTTTGAATGTGCTTTTCTGGAGAAGAAGTCCTGAAAAGGAGCCTGCTAATGTAGGCCAGCTGCTGCAGCTGTGAATCTGAAGAAAGGTTTGCTGAAAAGCACAGCAAAAGGCAAAATGAGTCCCCATATCAGCCCTATACTCTGTTCCTTTTAAATCTGCACAGCTAGATGTTTTGGATGGGTTTGCTTTTCACACTTCGAGGCAGTGTGTGTTTTTGAAGAGGTGGGTGCTGATTCAGGGGACACTATTAAAGGCCATTGTTGCTCTTTAATTTTCTACTGCATTACTGAGTGCAGGAAAAGTGGGGAGTATTTGGAACTTGGCTGGTGTTATCTTCATGCTAGGCGTCAGACATACTCTTCTCATTACTAGACTCAGACCAGAACAGTGATTTGCACTTGAACACATGCTAGCCAATCCACTATACCTTCATCATCCTTTGAATGCCTTTTTGTTTCCCAAGACAGACACTACACACAAAATACTATCACTAAAACAGCAGGTGTTACCAGGGGAGATGAAAACAGGATCCTTGTAATAAAGGCAGGAAAGATCTTCACTGGTTGGTCTCGCCAAACAGAATATGGAGGAAGGGCTCATTTCTCTGGGGTGGCTTAGACCGAACAGCCAGAGTCTGGAAAATATAGTGGTCTGTTTGAGGCCCAGAAAAAGCAGTGGTGGGAAGAGAGGCCAGGACACAACATCTGATTTCTGAGTTGTAGATCACTGTGAGCACACTAATAGTTTTACTGATTTAAAGTCTGTTCCGGTACTCACTGAAGAGAATAGAAACACTCACTGACTTCAGTTGGTACAGAATTGGGCCCTTACATTTATTTATTTTAGTGATTTTAAAATGGGCGATTCACTCAGAATCAACTTATAGTAGATATTTCATCTTATTCAAGGTTTAAATAGTTCTATACGCACAGCAGTTTGAGAAGATGTAGCGCTTTGTAAGTGCTTATTTTCATATCAATATTTATATTCTTTCATTGCTTCCGAGTGCTATTGTTCCTCCCCCCAGGCCCTAGGATCAATTTATAGGCCAAAATACCACAGGGTCTTTTTTTTGGCGACATCTAGGAAACTGAAATAGAGTAAGAAGGCTAGTTTCTCTCATGGGAGGAAAGGGTTAAGGTCATCAGGAGAAAGTTCTATTCTTGGCCCTACCACACACTTGCTGTATGAGCTTGTAGAGTAAGACAGAGACCAGGAGTATAGACTGAAGCCAAAAAATTCCTCCTCTGTAACGTTTCCTCCTTCATTATTCATGAGAGCAAGTTTTTCCACAATTCTAGTGTATGGCAGAGGGTGGGGAAATGTGACTCAATCAAAAGACAGAACAAACAGAAGAGAAAATGTTTGGAAAATGTCAATTAAAAGGTTTTCTTGGGAGCTTATAATGTATGAAAATTGAATCTCTGCTCATACAACAAAGACAAAGGGCCAAATTCACCCCAGCGTAACTAAGGACAAAACCACTGACTGCACCAGAGTTGCACATGGGCTGAATTTGATATAGGGTAGCTGTTTTCTGCTTTGGGTACCCTTTCTGAAAGAGACAAGAAAAGACTCAGGTCAAGATTTTTAATAATATGAGCCTAAAGTTAGGTTCCTAAATAAGTAAACTGGTTTTTAAAGAGTGCCAAGCAACTTCCACTAAAATCAAACTGAACTGCTAAGTGCTCAGGTATTTGAAAACCAGACCGCTGACTTGGCTTTAAGCTCCAATTTTTGAGAATCATGATCCCAACAATATAGCTAAGGGTATAGCCTGATAATAGAATCTAGGCATTTTTAAGCATTTGGAGGCAGGAATCTACACTCAGCTGTGAAAGCTGAGGACAAAATGATTTAAATGACATTGCAGGTTCCCAGATCTGCTGAAAGAAAAAGAAAAGTGAATATAACAACAAAAGTTCATCAAAACATTATGCACTGACCAAGATGTTAATAGTGATTTTGAGATTCCTTCAAAGGGCCTTTTTAGCAGTCTGGAACATTGCTGATATTTGTAGAACATTGCATAGTATTTGTAGAAAAATGCTCCATATCGTAACTGCTGGAATATTATGTAGATCCCACCTCAAGTCTTTAAGCTATAGCAATAAGTATGATGCATACCTGATATATAATAGCAATTATTTCACAATAAAATATAATAAAAATAAAGGGAGCCTCAGAGTGTGTGACTGAACTATGAATCCATTCAAGGGATTATTCAAAATTTATGTATTTTATGCATTATATAAAACATGGGATTTCTTAGGATATTATCAATGAAGGAGAAAGTGGATTATTTTTAAACTTGAGTTTCACTCATTGCATTCAATTCAATTTTATTAACCAGAATCTTCTGGGAAGGATCTTATTTTAATAAGGCATAAAAGGTTTGTCTTCTAATTGGATGATGGCTTTTGATTGATTCTTAATGTAATCTGTAATTACTATAGCAGCTCCTGTGTTGGCCAGAGTGTTAAGGTCACTGGAAAGCTATACTCTATAGTACTTGGTGTACAAGAACATCCTTCTGGTGATTGATGTCTACACCCTATGGAAGTATTTTAATTTTGTCCTTGAAGCATGTGCTGTCAACATGTATTCTTCCCTGTCAAGCATTACATGGTATTTAGTTAGGAACCTGTAAACAGCTTAAGAAACATGCCTTTCTGCCAGTGGTAATATGTCTCCTCTGGATTTGAAATTTGGTTCCAAAGTCTTCAACCAAGTAGCATACATACTTGTTAACAACTAGAAATAGCTAGTTTAAAGATATAACCCCAACAATGATGTCCCACGGGGAAAAACAACCATCCCATTGGGAGGAGTGGTAGGGATAGGATACAGAGGGACCTGGACAAATTAGAGGACTGGTCCAAAAGAAATCTGAGGAGGTTCAACAATGACAAATGCAGAGTCCTGCACTGCTACAGACTAGGGACCGAATGGCTAGGCAGCAGTTCTGCAAAAAAAGACCTAGGGGTTACAGTGGACAAGAAGCTGGATATGAGTCAGTGTGCTCTTGTTGCCAAGAAGGCTAACGGTATTTTGGGTTGTATAAGTTGGGGCATTTTCAATAGATCTAGGGACAAGATCATTCCCCTATATTCGGCATTGGAGTACTGTGTCCAGTTTTGGACCCCACACTACAAGAAGGATGTGGAAAAATTGGAGAGAGTCCAGCAGAGGGCAACAAAAATGATTAGGGGTCTGGACCACATGACTTACGAGGAGAGGCTGAGGGAACTGGGTTTGTTTAGTCTGCAGAAGAGAAGAATGAGGGGGGGATCTGATAGCTGCTTTCAACTACCTGAAAGGGGGTTCCAAAGAGGATGGATCTAGAATGTTTTCAGTGGCAGCAGATGACAGAACAAGGAGTAATGGTCTCAAGTTGCAGAGGGGGAGGGTTAGGTTGGATATTAGGAAAATCTTTTTCACTAGGAGGCTGGTGAAGCACTGGAATGGGTTACCTAGGCAGGCGGTGGAATTTCCTTCCTTAGAGGTTTTTAAGGTCAGGCTAGACAAAGCCCCGGCTGGCATGATTTAGCTGGGGATTGGTCCTACTTTGAGCAAGGGGTTGGACTAGATGAACTCCTGAGGTCCCTTCCAACCCTGATATTCTATTATTCTAAAATCACCGAGTTGACTACCAGATTCCAATGTGTAGTGTTTATTCTTCACAAACATATCATTCAAGAATAATTTCTCAATGGCACAACCAGCTCCAATGTCTGCCCTGCATTTTGATACTGATCTGATGCAGCAACAAGAGTTTAGTCAAACTAAGTAGTTGAAAAAGAAAAAGATTATGTGGACAACAACGGAAAAGTGATTTGTTTTTTTTCTAAGCACCTGTCTTTCCTTTTGCCCCAGCATCAAGATGGAAAAAACGTAGGCCCTCAACATTTTGAAAAATCTACTGCAAGAGCTGGTTACAACAAGGTAGAGCTTGACATTGTTACAACATCATTCTGTCTTGCAGTTACCTTGCTTTAACCACATTCCTGAATCAGGCAACACTCTGGGCAAGGCTGTAGTATAATTCAGTATAATGGTTAAAACATGGCTTGAACCCATCTATGCTGCAAGACTAAATCACATTTCAAACAGGTTAGCCATTACAATTTTGTAACCAAGTCCTACAAGACAGAGTTTCACCCCATAGGGGTGACCATCAATTCAACAGACAACTCTATCACATTATATCACATATACAATGTTGGTACCACTGACTGATAAACTTGAGTGTGGTAGAAAAACACTTGGAATATGCCAGTCCTGCAGTACTTTGTGAAGTCCTTTTAAGAGCCTGGAATACCCAGCACTATGTGTGCTTTGATATTTTCAGTGTTATGTATAATCATGATGCATGGAATAAATATTTCCCAATAAGAATTTACCATAGGATCAATAATTTGACCACTAGTTTATGTATCGGTTCCTGAAGAAGATATGATGCTCATTGGCTTTATAGAGGTCATATGAGACTTTTGTCCATAAGATGCAGTTATGCTATAGTGAGGAATAGCCTTTCCCGAGGGCAAAGAAATTGGCTATTTTTAAAAGCTTATTAATGTGCATGTATTTTTAATTTTATTTATTTCGTTTAGTTAGGAATAACAATTTTCATTTAAGCAGAGATGTTAACTATATATTTTTCATCAAATTAATTTGTCATAAAGTGTAATTTATGATTAATTGCAAGGCATATAATTATTTTTTCGACAATTACTTCCAATGAAAAATGGGTTGTACAATGTGTTTTTGCACAATGAATCACTCATAGAAAGGCCAACAGAAAAACCGTTTTCATCAAAACGACTGTCCTTACACCCCAGCCAATTATACATGCAGTAGCTTCACTGGCTGAGCTATAAGAAAGGATCCTGTCTCAGAACATGCCCCCTGAATGTCAGAAAGTCTGCACAAGGAAAGTTGTTCTCCTCCAGACGTTCTAGGTCAGGGCCGGCGACAGGGGGGTACTACGGGTACAGCTGTACTGGGCCCCGGACTTCAGGGGGCCCCCCTGAAGTCCAGGGCGGGCCCGGTACGCAGCTGTACCCCCTTGTCGCCGGGCCTGTGAGCAAGGCGCGGCTCTGGGCAGCCGCTGCAGCGCTCACCAGCCCCACTCCCCCAGCACCCAGCAGCCTCCCCCCGCCTCCCTTTGCTTCTCCCGGCTGGCCACGCGGCCAAAGCGTATGCGGGGGTTGGGGCCCACGGGCAGCGGGAGACGCCCGGGGGGCCCTGTGGGCGGCGGGAGAATGGCCGGGGGGCCCGCAGGGGGTGGGAGACCGGCCGGGGGGGGCCCCGCGGGCAGCGGGAGACCGGCCGGGGGGGCCCCCCCGGGCAGCGGGAGACCGGGCAGGAGGGGGCCCGCGGGCGGTGGGAGACCGGCCGGGGGGGCCCGCGGGTGGCGGGAGACTGGCGGGGGGGGGGACGCGCGGGCGGCGGGGGACCGGGGGGGGCCCCACACGATCTGTGTACGGGGCCCCAAAATTCCTGTCGCCGGCCCTGTTCTAGGTGCATGAAATATCTACATTTTGCATCTCCTAATGCAAGCAAGACAGAATCTTTTCTCCAGCCAGTCCCTGGGAAGGCCCGTTTGCCCATTACTGTGGACATAATTTTGTCATAGTAAAATTAAGTAAAATTCACCCAACTGTCATGGTAAAAATGTACAGAATCAGGTTAGGCTCATGGTGGGGCTGACACCAGAGCCCCTCTGCCCAGAGCTGGCAGTCCGAGCCCAAGCCTGAGCCATGACACCTGCGGCTGATAGGCCCAGCCCTACCATCCACAGCTGACAGCCCCATCAGCTGGGGCTGACACTAAAGCAGTCATGGAGAGCTGTTAAAGCTAAGGAATCTGTGACCTCCATGACCAAATCGTCTCCTTACTCATTACACCCTGACCAGTGACCGTTGAGTCAATGCTCCCTCCTGCTGTTTCCACATCCCTGTTATGGGACGTTCTCTACTACCGTGTAAAGCAGGGGCTGGCAACCTTTCTGAAGTGGTGGCCGAGTCCATTTATTACTCCAATTTAATTTTGCATGCCAGTAATACATTGTAACGTTTTTAGAAGGTTTCTTTCTATAAGTCTATAATATAGAACTAAACTATTGTTGTATGTGAAGTAAATAAGGTTTTTAAAATGTTTACGAAGCTTCATTTAAAATTAAATTAAAATGCAGAGCCCCCCAAACCAGTGGCCAGGACTTGGGCAGTGCGAGCGCCACTGAAAATCAGCTCATGTGCCACCTTTGGCACGTGTGCCATCGGCTGCCTACCCCTGGTGTAAATTTTTCTACTTGTAAATTATAAGCACATGTGTTTTTGATATATACATTTATATATTTTCAGTTATATATACAGTTATATATTTTCTATTATATTTTTATATGTCTAATCTTTGCAAGCAGTAGTTATGGCTGAAATTTTCAAAACCACCTAGGGATTTTAGGATGTACAATTCCCACTGAATTTAAAATGAGTTGTGCATCTAAATCCCCTAAGTGGTTTTGAATATCTTAGCCTATGCATATAAAAGTTAAGCATTTATAGTCTACCAGGGGAACACTGGGTAAGTCAGTAAATGTGGAGAAGAAAGTATCTGCCTAGGATTTAAAGCATGGGATGGAAACTGGCTGAGGATCTTGGAAGCAGAACTGGCTAGAAAGCAACATTAGGGAAAACAGGAGGCCAGGGAAGCAGTAATATCTGCTTTGTTTAAAACTTCTCTCCCGATAGAGAAAGTTTTAAATGACATTCATTTTTTCTCTGTTCAGCACTCAAATTTTCAGTCTGCCAGGCTCCTGCAGCTTCATACGAAAGTACCAGACTGGGGAAGCTGTAGCATCAGTAAAGCTCTTTCCACCAAGCATGCAAAGTTTTAAAGGGAGATGATATAATAATTTGACAAACTCTGCAGCACACCCATCTAGACCCTCTTCAGCAAGTTTCCACTTTTGGTTCCCCAGCCTACATATGTATTATTTTAAACACTAGGAAATTCCACCATACAAAAATACCATTAACTTGGAGTTGAGGTTTCCCAAGCATTTTTCCTTACAACATAAGCTCTCAAAAGGAAGGAAATCATAAGTTAAGGCAGCACTCACACCCAGCATAGCACCAGTCTTCAGGCATTAGCCCACTACCATTACGACACTCAATCACCCCAATGCACTAACAACCTCTCTCATACATTCACTTTCAGATGATCAATATTATCACCCTCAATACACATCAAAAATCTGAAAATATGTTCATGTCCTGTTTTTAGAGAAGTGAAATGTTTTTCACATTTAGCCCTCCTGGTTAAGTTTCTTTCTAGAAAACAGAGATCCCAATTCAGTAAGCCAATTTCAGGCTAATTTTCACTGAAGTCCATAGGCGTTTGCAAGAATAAAGAATGCAGTTTGCATTTCCCAATATTTATCATTCATTCTGATGGCTCCAGATGTGCAGAGAATGATTGTATTATGGGCCTTATCCTGTTCCCATTGAAGTCAATTAGAATTCTGCCACAGACCTCAATTGTAGAATTGAACTCCATAATGTAGGTTGCAGGAAAGTAAGCCATGTAAATGCAACTTTTCTAAAGTTTTTAACTTTTACCATCATAATGGCAAATCCTGGAGGGATGTGGCTGCCTTGCAGATCAAGTACCACCCAGATTGATCTCTGTCAAGGTCCCTAAGGTGGTCTAGTTGTGTATTCAGTTTATGCCCAACAATCACAATCTTGTCGCACCACTGAAGCTTTTGATGCCCATGTGATTGGCAGCCATGTAGTGGCATTCCTTGGGGGGGGGAGGGGACACTTCAGAATTCATTGGTCTTCCAGTCTAATGTGTCCATATGAAAAACTCCACCGAAACAGAGCTAGTATTGATGGAGACGGTTGCTGGGTTTGTCTTCAAATATCCTCATTTCTTATCTTGTCCTCCTACATAGCATGGAGCAGCTGACAAAGACAACAAGAATCGAAAACATCAATCCAGTGTTCTTCAGCCTCTCTCAGCACCCAGATTTCAGCCCCATACAACGGAGTTGGTAGAGCCATGGCTCTATAGATCTGTGGCTTCATAGCAAGATTGAAGCCAACAACATCCCCACAGAAGCCGCTGAAGGGCCTGAAAAATGGCAGCAGCTGCTGACACACAAGCATTCCCATCTTTTGACTATCTTCCAGAACTGTCTATGACACTGCCCAAATATTTGACAGTGCCACATGCTTGATGTTCCACCCAAATTAGTTAATATTAAACTGGTAGTAATCTATAGTTGGAGACTGTTTGATGATAATGGTCAGGGACTTAGTTATAATAGGATGAAATTGGCAGAAGCAGGCCAATTTAATTTTCACCAACTATTCTTAAACATAGCTATAAGAACACAGACCCCCTAAAACCAGTCTCATTCAGCCAAATATTTTTTATTTTATTTTTTAGTCTAAAATTGGAGTATAAGGGAGCTTCCTCCTTTATTCACAAATTGCCAGTTAACTAGGTTCACTACAACATCATCCAAACATTGTTGCTAATCTTATATTCATTTCATATTTAATGAATGGCCCAGTCTAGGGAGAGGCTGAGTCCTTTCAGCTCCAACCCTAGACAACTCTGAGTATATTTTTATGCACCTTCTAATCCATACTGACAGTGATATACGTGCTTCAGGCAGACAGCTACATTTAAATTGTAGATGAGAGCCAAAAGAATGTATTATAATAACAATCAATTCATCTTACCTCTCATCTTACTTGCTGCTACACCAACACAGATGTTTCACACTTTCAGGGTAATTGCACCTGTACCCATCCAGGTACCATTCCAAGAGTTCCCAGTCAGGTCTCCTGCCATCATTTGACTCCCTTCTGATTGAGGATTTTAAAACTTCACAGCCTCCTGACATACACTGTGATATCTGCAGCAAGGTAGTCTCCTCCTGGTAGCCAGCACCTATGTGTTGCTTTCTCTTCAAGTACTAAGAACAGTGTGTTGCCATCAGTTACAAGTTGCCACACAACTCTTTCTAAGCAAGCACATTTATTCCTAAGGTAAGCGCACTACATACGAAACACACACACACACAAACATTCCTATACACATGCTAAAAGCTGCCAGAGGTCACTCATCAGTTTTATGGGATGTCTAGTAGGTAGGACTGGAGCACTCGTTAGAACAGAAAGTCCTGTCCATTTGCTGAATCCGAAAGGCAGCCCTGAGCAAGTTTAAACACAGCCTTTTTTTTTTTATCAAAAGCCCTTTCTTTCTGTTGATCTCTTGAAAACCTGGTTTGAAACAGCATATCCATGAGGAGGTACCTCTCTGAAGGTGTTTATAACCCAAGTGATTCACCTTAATCATGCCCCACTGTTTTTGATTCCTGGGGGCACTGCACACAATCCCTGGACCACAGTGATGCATCAACTTAGTACAATATGGTCCCCAAAGGCATTGTTTGTGGTTGCAGTATCTGTCACAAGATGGAAACTAAATGTATTCTTGGTCACATCTAATGAAAGAGCAAAGTGTGTTTAAACAATGCTTTAACTACGAAATAACATTTTAGCACACAGAAGCCAATAAATCTCTTCCCTTTAGTGAGTCTTATGATTGTCTCCACTGAAAAATGAGTTTTGTTGTTCTTGTCAGCTGTGTTGCATCATTGTCCTCTACAAACTGCAACAGTCACAAGAAACCAGGCAGCAAAACAACTACAAACTTTTTTGCTTAATCAGATCAAGATCAGACATGTCCTTGTCTGCAGGTTTACCTTTTAGCTATAAATAATGGCACAGTAAGATCAACATAAGCACACAACAAAATTGCTATTCAATACTGCCATGAGTATCCCAGTTTGCCTGCAACGCCCCTACTGTAATCTCTGATAATTTCTTGGGAGCAGAATCAAAGGGCTGCAACATGACTTCAACACTATAAAAAAATCCAGCCAGAATAAATGGAGAAAACACAAAACCCTCAATTTTCTGGCACTCTGTTTAAAAGGAAGAGTTAAATTAATACATGAAAAGATCTTATCAGCCACAATTCATCTGAGCTATTAATTGAACACCTTCTTGGAAACATGTAGATAAAGAGGTGTACCTCAGAGAATTTGAGATAAGAGTGAAAGAAAAGGGAAAGAAATCAGCAGACTTTTGCCAGTTCACTCCCTTAATTGTCATGCTAAACTTGTGCAAAGCTTCCTATAGAAGCATAATATGAAATTGTAACTAGAATGTAAGCTGATGGTGCAGAAGATAAAAACTTCAGAATTATACTTAAACATACTTATCTTTAGACACAGAAGAGGACATAAAAGCAGCTGAATAGCATAAAACTATTCTAAAACAAGACAAATGTACACTATGTGTTATAAGCAGTTCAAGCTGCTTCCTGTGATGAAAAACATGGATGGTATAGTAGACATACTTAGTTAAATATAGTAGATCTCATGATACCGTTGTTTAAAAGAATATTAGTGTGATGAAATGAGTGATGTAATTCTCTTCTTTAGAAGGTTCTTAGGCTGAAGGAAACAAAATTTAGTGCAAGTATGGTAGCCTGAAGGGTTTGTGCTGATCCTGAGATTTTGCTGTTAGAAGGTATGTTCACATTATGAAATTATCACATTCATCTGATTAGGTGGGTCTTAACCCATGAAAACTCATGATCCCTAAAATCTGTTAGTCTATAATGTGCTACAAGACTCTTTGCTGATTATGAAAAGCATGGCCTCAAAAAATAAAGGGTGCCTGGAGTTTTTACCCTGGGTCAGGAGGATTAAGAGAATAATATAATTAGCACTTTTCATCTGTAGGTCTCAAAAGAAGGTAAGTATCATTATCCCCATTCTATGGATGGAGACACCAAGAAGTTAAGTGCCTGAGGGCACAACAGGACTCAACAAAATAGCTGGGACTAAACCCTACATCTCCTAATTCCCTGTTTAATCCCCTATCCTCTGTACCATATTTTCCCCCTCACAGATCCCAGCAAACAATTCACTTGACCCGGATATGCAGCAAAAAGAAACAAAATCTTAAAGAAAAAATATGTCACCAATACAATATTATTACTTCTATGAATGATCCATAATTCGGTACATCATCACCACACAAGAGTCTGGCCATCTTCTCAATAAAACTGCTATTCTTGAAACCTGTTGTCTGCTCAGCACATTAATTACTACTATAACTCATGAGAACTTTTGGAAATTTTAGAACTGGAAACCAATGCTGTGAAGTGGTTGTAACTTTGGGCAACAGACCACTCACTCTCACACCTGACATGACTGACATTCACACTTGCAGAGCAAACCAGATATTTCACAGAATCAAAGAGTGAAATTATTTAATCAGTAAAAGAAATTGGAACATATTATATCTGCATTGGCTTAATTTTTCTTTTCTTTTTTTCATATTTAAGTACTAAATAAAATGACCTGATTTTCAGAAATGTGAAACAATAAAAAAATCACTGAAGTCAATGAGAGCTGCAGGCACTCAGCATTTTTCAAAACTCAGGCTATCCTAAACAAAGATTTAGGAGCTTAACTTTGGGTACACAGGTTTGAAAATTTTGGCCATTATCTATTTAGGTACATGTATCCAAACAAATTATTACTCATGAGTGAAATTCTGGTCTCTTTGAAGTCAATGCGAGTTTAATTTCAACAGAGCCATGATTTGAAACTCTTACGTCTTAAGGTAAATCCTAAAGTAACAGGTCTACAAATCATATTCTCTATCTTGGGTGATAAGCACATTTTGCACATTTTCTAAACACAATGCAAACTATAATGCGTAACTGATAACTGAGACAAAACGATTAACCATCTTGCTTGCAATCAGGTGTAGACGCTCAAACAAATTCCTTAGTCTTTTACAAAGTTTAACAAAAGTATATATGCTTATTCCATACTTCCATTGCTAAGGAATGAGGTTTCACAATGGTGTCCTGCTGCAAAGCTTAGCAAACATTCATCTAATCAGCATAAAAACTAGGAATCTGCAACAATTGCAATTGCAGACTACAGGCTCTTTATTACCTCTACAGTTTCACTGTTACCCCTTTTTGAGTTGGAAAACAAATAATCACAATCATAGCATATCAGGGCTCATATAAATTGTTTCACTTTGAATCTACAACTGTAAATGATCATTTTAAGAATGATTCTATTTCACACTATTGGTATTTTCAGACTTGTACAATAGGTCACGTAATGTGTTGAGTATTTGTGTTGGGTTATTGCTACAGGTGAATAGATGTTGCCATCTACTGTTCAAAAAATATATGATGGATCAGCCAAGGCATATACAGTACCTCTAGGACAAATTTGCTTCAAAGCACTGATTTAAAAAGTAAAAACAAATACTTATAAAGTTATAGGAAAGAAACTCATTAAATAAAAATCTGCATGAACCATTCTCTTGGACAAAAGAGAGAAAAAAAAAGATAGTTTTGCTCCTACGCCATTATTATATTAGGGGCTGACAGAACTAGGAGCTGAATGTCCATGGTTGCTTTTTTGTGTAATAAAACTGAGTACTCTTAATTACCATTGGCTTCAAAAGCTGAAACCCCCCTGACGCAGATAATTAATTTTAAGATAATATGAGTCCTGATCCTGAACTTTTATTATGTTTTATTAGCAGCAAACAGTGATACATAGGAAACAATTCATACCTGTGCTGTCTGTGCAAAGCTTACACACTATTGAAGTCTCACAAACATGCATAGACCTTGTTAGTACTCTGTCCAAGGATGAATTTCACCCATATAGAAGCAACTTGGTCTAGTGGCCTGGGCAATAGGAATGCCTGAGTTCTAATACTGACTCTGGGACTTATGTGGCAGCAGGCAAGTCTGTGAATTCTCTGGGGACATCATCCAGGCCCCACTGAATTTAATAGAAGTTTTGTGTTGAATTCAAAGGAGACAGGATTTCACTGAGTTTCAGTTTTCCCCTCAGTAGAGCAAGGGCAATACTTATGTTTGCAGAGCACACTGAAGACAGAAGTTACTAGGTGTACAATAAGATACAATAGTATTTTTTATTTTATTTTACTTATTTTCAATTGGGTAGAGTAAAAGCATTTAAGGAATTTCATTACTTTTTATTACAAATTCACATTTGTCCAAATAACACCTAACAGTAAATGTGGGATTAATGAAAGACAATACAATTAGGTAATTCAAAGACCAAAACAAAACAAACAAAAAACCCAGCAATCCACAGAAAAAGAGATTAATTTGAACTGGGAAAAGAACCTACACAGCTGGTACCATAATGGACCTACTGGAACCAAAGAATTCTTGAGACTGAATAACACATTCATCCCTGTGGCTTCAATTTCCTGAATCAAGCACGTCAACTTGAAAATGCAGACCTTTGCAAAGCAAAAACGGGTATATAAATATGAAAAGCCAATATGTGTTTCAGTTCCTATTTTTACCAGTTATGCAGATTTGATTGAATTACATTTTACATATAAAGATTATTTCCAAAAATCAATACAATAGTTTTAAAAAGCTACATCTCTCCCATTGCTGATTCATATCTGTATATATACATTTACATATAAAGATATACATATCTGTATCACACCTACATTTAAAAAATTTCCAAAAACCCTTAGATTAGTCTATGAACAGGACTAGGTTAAATTCTATTAATGTTTAACCAGATTCATCAGTAGTTAATCTTTAAATAAAACAATTATTCATTGATAACTATTATTTCTCATCAGGACAGTTTTTAGCTTGTTTGTTTCACAAGTAGTGTCAAACTGTTTTGTTAGACTTAATACTGTAGTTCAATTTAAACTCTACCTTCATTTTCTTACACAACCACTCAAATATTTGTTTTTTAAAAAATATATATTTTATTGGAATTTTATTTAACTATAATAAATATTAATAAGCAGCCCTATACAGCATTTTTAAAGCATAAATCTCACTTTCAGACATGGTCTACACAAAAAGTTGTACCAGCTTACCTACCAAAGGTGTGATTTTATACAGATTTACCTCAACTGGTACAAACTTCTGTGGTACCACTTTTATATGAGTTAAACCTGGCTTATGTTGGTTTAGCTTGTGTCAGTAAATTTATAGGAACTAAACCAATACAGCTAATTTTAAACTAATAGAAGAGTTCACACATGCACACACACACACAAGTTGCAGCAGTTTAATTGAATTTTAGCTAAACGTGTGCAGCTTCTGCATACAGATAAACCCTTAGGTGGTTATTTTACTGATAGGGCAACTGAGATTATGTGACTTGACCTAAGTCACAAAATCAGTGGCAGACCCAGGCATAGAACATAGGTTCCCTGTTTCCAGCCCAGTGTTCTAGTCACTGAACCACAGACAAAACCAAAATACATATTGTAAAACATGCAGCCAAAAGAGCATATTAAAAATAGAAGGGGAAATGTGCATACTTCTGTGTCTCAAACTAAACAGCACATATAAATTCTTCAGGGCCATCAAGATTCATTTTATCATCGCATTTTCAGGTCTTCTACAGTTAGAGACAGTCCTGCTGTTTTTACTGTCTTTTCTATATTATTACATTGTTATTCCTACTACCTGATGCAATTCAGCAAATTCACCATTTTTATGCAGGCAGGCTGAGGGACTGCTTCTAAGAAATTAACTGGAGTCATGTTTTTACCAGACCAACAATGCTTTTGGATAGCATCTCCTCCAAACTCTCCTCTTTCTACCATTCCTCCCATACTAACCTATTTAAATAGCAAATTCAATTGTTTTTATTTGAAAATAGCAAAGGCCCACTATGTACCAGCATGTGACAGAAACCCAGAGAGGGAAAGAAATGCTATAGAGTGCCTATCTCAGAGTTTTCTCCAAATTCTTTTACTGGGAACTCATGCCTCAAAACCTGAGGCCCATTCAAGAAACACACAGCTCTTCGGGGATACATAGGAGGAGAGGGCCATCTGTGTAGCACTTTGCACTTGCAAACTGACTTTCTGATCCCTTTCATCCTCTAACTCCTTGGCAGCAGCATTGCCACTTCCACAGATCTGAAGGAGGAAAGTGTCCCACTGCATAGAAGGTCTTTGAAGAAAAAATTAACAGCCCCAGGCTGTTCTTTCAGATACTCTACAGGGCCAGTGGAGCTATAGGGAAACTTTCCCATAGCCAGCCCTCCGGCCACAGCATCTCCCTGCCAATATGGAGAACATGCCAAGGTAAAGAGGCACAATTCCAAAGGCAGCCACCGATCTTCATCAAGTGGAACCGCAATGTATAAATCATCAGGTGCAGTGGGCCCCATGTTTTAAAATTAAACCATAAAATTATTCAAACCTTACAAAAGCAACTTCATAACCTTATTGTATGTAAACCCTCCTTTTTCCCTCCTTGAGGGATGTTCTCTCTCCTTGTATCACATCATGTCATACCCATCCTAGATTATGAGGTCCTCAAAGCAGGGATCAATCATGTCTTTATTTGTTTAACACACAAAAAGTGTACAGATGGCACTGTACACGTGTTCAATAAGTCATAAAATAGGTTATGCTTTAAAAAAGAATTTAAAACTTGCAACATGTAATGAAGCAAGGGATGACACGACTGCAGAGCTGCTTCCAGAAGCTGCTCATTCTCATAGGGGCTCCTGCTTGGTACCAGTTGAATTTCATCAAAGAGAGCACTTTCAACTGTGATTTCCTTCACTTTCTGTGGTGGCTGCCACTTACAAATAGTTTTAAGCTCTTAAGGAGAAAACATGCTGAGAGCTTCAGTTATTTTGATTCCTGAAAAGCCACAGCAGTGCTCTTTCGTACCATTTCTGTGGTAAAGCACTAGTGCAGCGGGGAAGGCAGTACAACCGCAATACTGAATCTTCCCCATGATTTTCTTGTAGAATCATCAGTAGTACCGCCCCAAGGCAGCCATCTCACACAAAACTTTGCTTGCTGTCGTACAAACCAATAGTAGTAAAATTGGAGTAATATACTCCCCAGTTTCATAAAGACCTAAGTTCCCTGAAATT
Organism: Sternotherus odoratus; assembly: GCA_032164245.1. NCBI lineage: Eukaryota > Metazoa > Chordata > Testudines > Kinosternidae > Sternotherus > Sternotherus odoratus. The sequence goes on along the minus strand of JAVMKO010000009.1, from coordinate 13,659,596 downwards.
TATAATTTGTAAATCTTATTAAAATGAGGCACACAAGGAAAAGATTTTGTTCAGTGCTATTTTCACATGCTGGACTGAAGATCTGGAAAACTGAATTAAATACAGTAAGAACAGAAGCCTAAGAATTAAAAAAAAAAGGATAATGAACTACATAACATTTCCAACTTTATTTAAAATTGTTGAAAACAAAATGTTCTCCTCTTCCCTTCTGTGGCCTGCAAGGCTCCTTTCTCTTTCTGAACAGCAATGGAATGTCACCAAAGATCCTGGGGTGGTGGATTGTGATATCAGTATGAAGACACACACTTCTAGATATTGTTAGTGGTCTATATGGACCATCGCTTAGCTATTAAACTGTCTAGCCAACATTGTCAGTGGTCTCACCAACATAAAAAACTCAAACCAAGTACACCAGGCAACTTTCAGAGCCAAGTGGGAGGATTTTGAGAGTACCCAATTATTCAGGGAGCACACCCCTGCTGGCCAGATGCAGAACCCGGGGAAAGGGAAAGAAGGAACATTCAAGGGTTTGTCTCTTGACTGCTCTCTAGAGATGCTGCAAAAGTAGTAGACTCCAGCACAGGCTTGAGGCTCACTCATTTCTCTTATATGAAGATCTCATCAAACTCGCTGCCATCCCCAGGCTAGCCAACAGCAATGCATGCACTACTGAGCTTTCCATGCAACTGATCTGGAGGCTGTGATCATTGCAGCACATGGACAACCTTTCACTCCTTTGTAATTACATCTACCTCTGCAAGCTACAACTACCAACATAAAGCCTATCATTACCTAGGCCCCAAGTACTTACTCACTTCTTGCCCTATTCATTTTAATTTATAAAACATCCAGCCCAACCAGTAAATCAACCCAAGGGTTGTTTCTTAGGCATTACATCCGGGCCAGACTGGATCTTTAATTGTGGACTTTTTCCTCCAATTTCACCTTAGATGGTCCTAAAGCATTTAGCAGGATCCACATGTTTCATGTGGACCCTACTTTCCATCCAGTTTTGCATTTTGGCACTTGCCATCTTCTTTCCCCTACCTTGACCAGTGGTACATCTAGAGGTAATTATTTCATCCAGTGCTAGATTTGTTTGACAAAGAGGCATGTTAAACAAAATACTGAACAGATGTATCTTGAGCTGTTCCCTGTTTACTTTTAACTTACAAAAGAACTGAAAGGAGAAAAAAGAAGAGTGAGGGTTTTTTAGGGTGACCAGACAGCAAGAGTGAAAAGTCAGGGCGGGGGGGGGGGAGAATAGGAGCCTATATAAGACCCAAAAATCAGTACTGTCCCTCTAAAATCAGGACATCTGGTCATCCTAGGGTTTTTTGCAGAGGATTCCAACTGTTCAGAGACATTGTGGAGACAGTTTATATAGTTTATAGGAAAGTAAGCATCCTATAGCAATAAACATCATGAAGTAACTGACACTTGTGTAGTTTCAGGTAGAAACCCCAAATAATTCTATTTAATTTCTGTCAAAGAGAGTGGAGGGAGAGTCTTGAAGGACAGAAAGATAGGAACCCTCACTTGAAAATATTTTACTTTAGGGTGCTTTGTCGAGTGTGAAGTAATCTTGCCTTCTCTTGGGTTAGTTCCAAGTCCCAAAAGCAGTATTTAATAGATAAGCTAAAGTTATAGATCGGGGGGAAAAGATGGTATTCCAAACTTATCAAATAAAAAGGAGTAAAGCTGTTACTTTGAACTAAGAAATTGGACCACAGGACAACGGTAAAGAGTTGTAGAGCTTTATATTTTTTAATAAGAACAAATTCATTAGAAGTGTTATACATAACCTCTATCAAAACACAAATGTATTATCTTTTACTGATGCACAAGAGACACATAGCTTTCTTACTTTTCCTTTGGCAATGGAGCAGGTATTTCCCCACTTACTTCACTCTTTGCCTCGGTCCACCCCCATTTTATAGGTGAAGAAAGAAAACAGCCACCAGGTGGTGCTGGTCAAACATCAATTAAGTTACTAAACTGCAGCTATACCATGCAGTTAGGCCTGCACAGAGTTTGAGGTCTGGTCTACACTTAAAATAATGTAAGTTGAGATAGCTATTCACTTAGAGGTGGCATTCTCACACCAAACGAAAAACCAGCGTAGGCTGCATATACACTTTGGGGTTATGCCAGCACAGTATAGCCCCATAGTGTCAACATGGCCTAAGATATACATTCATCCAAAATAAGAACCTAAAACTTTATTTGACCTGTTTCATCACTCAACATAGGTGTGAAAAATTCACCACCCTGATAGATGTAGTTAAGCCATCCTAAAGCCTGGTGTAGACACCTTGAGACTAACAAGAGAATTTTTCCTTTGGTATCACTAACTTGACTTGAGGTATGGGATTTGCTAGAGACAGCAAAACTCCTGTGTCTGTAGCGTCTACACTACAGCAGCACAGCTGCCACTCTGCTTGCAGTGTAGACATACCCTGTCTAAGCAAAACCCAGGCTCTGTAACAAAGAGGTAAATTAGAAGACAAGTCTGAACACTTTCTCCTACACACTCATCAGGCCTCACTGCACAGGATATTATTTACAGACAGGTTTCCTTTGTGCTTGTATAGACAGGATTGTTGTGTTTCTTACACAACTAGTCTGTCAGTAATATTTAGACCTCAGTGATCCAGGAGCCAAATTAGCAATCAAAAGAGCCAGAGTAGTGTGAATTCATTGTTTCATTTACAATAGTACTATATATTCATATTTTAGAGATTCTCACAGCACAGTGACTGACCAAATATTTTATCAATTGCAATTGGTTAACAACATGATAATCTGATTAATAATTTACATTGCTTAATAATTAAATCAGTGTTTTAACATCACAAGCCTAAGTCTGAGTGTCACTGTGTGTATGTTTGAGTTGTAGCACTTAAAAAATTAAAAATCTACATGGCAAGATTGATGGGCAAGAGAACTGAAATAAACTGTCTGTCTTTTATTCCTGAACAAAAAGAGGCTTCTCCTCTAAAAGAGGGTGAACATTCAAGGCCCCAGGTTCCCTAATTTTGTTTTTACCTGCAGATCTCCTCTTGGGTGAAGCCCTCAGAATGAAATTGGGCCTCTGTGAACCTCCCTTCACCCTACAACCTCTTTACCATGCTTTGACCCTGCTACTCACCAAACTCCATCACACACACACAGCCAACCTATGACCCTTCTTGCCATACTCACACTACCAAGCATGGAGAGTCAAAGAGCATAGCCGTGTGCCTTGGGGGAGCGGGCCAGAGGTGGAACAGTAACATATCACGCAAGTGTTGGGGCCCCAGAGCAGGGTCCTGGTCATGGAGCAAGGCCCCAGGGGCAGGTTGGGGGGCATCAGAAAGCAGGCCCCAAGTGCCGGTGGGGGGGGGGGGGGCGTCAGAGAGCACGCTGAGGCAGGGGACACGGAGCCAGTCCCCAGGCCCGAGTCTCTGGGGGAGGGGAGGCGGGGGGCCCCAGGCCCGAGTCTCTGGGGGGGAGGGGAGGCGGGGGGCCCCAGGCCCGAGTCTCTGGGGGGGAGGGGAGGCGGGGGGCCCCAGGCCCGAGTCTCTGGGGGGGAGGGGAGGCGGGGGGCCCCAGGCCCGAGTCTCTGGGGGGGAGGGGAGGCGGGGGGGCCCAGGCTCTGGGGGGGAGGGGAGGCGGGGGGGCCCAGGCCCGAGTCTCTGGGGGGGAGGGGAGGCGGGGGGCCCCAGGCCCGAGTCTCTGGGGGGGAGGGGAGGCGGGGGGCCCCAGGCCCGAGTCTCTGGGGGGGAGGGGAGGCGGGGGGCCCCAGGCCCGAGTCTCTGGGGGGGAGGGGAGGCGGGGGGCCCCAGGCCCGAGTCTCTGGGGGGGAGGGGAGGCGGGGGGCCCCAGGCCCGAGTCTCTGGGGGGGAGGGGAGGCGGGGGGCCCCAGGCCCGAGTCTCTGGGGGGGAGGGGAGGCGGGGGGCCCCAGGCCCGAGTCTCTGGGGGGGAGGGGAGGCGGGGGGCCCCAGGCCCGAGTCTCTGGGGGGGAGGGGAGGCGGGGGCCCCAGGCCCGAGTCTCTGGGGGGGAGGGGAGGCGGGGGCCCGGGGGTAACACCGCGGGGCTGAGGAAACCGCTCGCCCGCCGTGATCTGAGGCCCCCAGCAACACAGCGGGTCGGTCTCGTCCCTGCAGACGGAGCTCGGCGCAGGTTCGCGCCCCGGAAACGCGGCCGAGCGGTGGCTGCAAGGGGCGGGGTCCCCGCCCGGCCCCGGCCCGACGTGTCTGAGCGCAGCCCCGACCGCGGGCCCCACGGCTCAGGGGCGGGCGGGTGCGCAGGGGCTGCCTCTCACGTTTGCTCTCCCGGCCGAGCCGCCCGGGACCCGCCCTTCCCCCCCGGCCGCCCCGAGGCTGACAGAGACGAACTCTTCGCGGCAGCAGTGGCGCGAGCCGGCTGACCGCGGCCTCCCCAGGGCGGGGCGGCGGGGACTCCGCTGGCGGGCCCCAGCACAGGCCCAGGCCGGCGGGGGAGGGGAGTGCCCCTCGCTGACGTTTTTTGGTTGGTGTCTCCGCCCGCTCCCCCCGTCCGCTGAAAGTCAGCGAGTAAAACAGCGGACGGCTGCGGCGGGGAGCGGCCCCATTCCGCTTAGGGTTAGAAAGACCAGGCCCTCCCCCCCCAGCCGCCACAGCGGCCGAGCCCGCCAGGCCGCGGGTCTTATATAGCTCCCCACTGTCCCGCCCCCGCGCATGGATTGGCCAGCGGGAGTGTCCTCTATTCCCATTGGCTGGGCGGGGCACGGATGGGGAATGGTATCACGAGCGGGAGGTTGGAAATGCCTGACTCCGCCCACAAGCAAACCACGTGGCCTAAGAGTCTCTTTTCTTTCTCTAGCCTACCCGCGTTCTACGGTGGCCGGCTTGTTCCTTACTTCGCCTGCTCCATAGGCACAAAAGCCACATAGCCAGAAATCCTGTTCTGCTCTCCCCCCAATTACCCCCACAAAACCCACATACTCCAATGGCACCACATCTCTATGGTCAGAGAGGCTATTGTCTCTTCAACATAGGCACCAAATCAGAGTTCTCTGCCCTAGCCTAGGGAGAATTTTCCAAAATGAGGCAGGACCTTAGTCTGACCTTAGTTCCACTCACAGGAAAATAAAGTGAGTCTCTTTATCTTGTGGTCATAACTCAAAGGAGAGGAGTTTGTTCTGTGAATATCTCTCTTCCAACTAGGTCTCACTAGAAAAATAATCTACCAAATCTGCATAATAACATTAAGCCTGTGTCCCTCAGTTATTTCCTTCTCAATATTACCTTTTAGTAATGGACATGTTTGTTAGAAAGTGTGGGGATATTATACTTATACGTACATTCAGTAATAATGGGATAAGATTTCAAAAGCCATGTTGTAAAACTGTCACTTTCATCTACTTCACTTGTTATCTGCACTGTTTTGTCCTTGTGTAAAGAACTCTTGCTAGAAATCCAAAACATTTTATACATATTCATAAAGATATATTCTAGAACAAGCACACCCAGAGCCATGATTTTTATTAGGCTTTCACCAAACAAATCCAACAGGGATAGGCCTCCTAGAGTTTTGGGATTGCTATAATTTGAGGTTCTTTTCTTTCCCACAACACTTTCAGTTAGATCATTTTAAAAACAACTGGATTTCAGAAGCATTTTCTATGCACTATGTTAGGCCCAATTTCTCTGTACTCTTCCATGGTAATCCACATATTTTGGAAGGCAGAGAGGGAGGAGAGGATGGAGCCCCCCATCCAAACAGAGAGCTTCCTGTCAGGGGGAGCTATGACTTTCAACTCAGCATCACTGGGGATCATGGGCAGTAACTCTTTGATCATACGATCAGCCAGTCCAGGGAAGAGGCTGGAACCACCAGACAGGATTATGTTGGAGTAAAAGCTGGTCCTCAGGTCAATGTCACACTTCATGATGGTGTTGAAGCAGAGTTTGTCAATCCCTGGGGCCTCCATTCCAATATTAGATGGGGAGAAAAGGGTCTCAGGACAGCGGAACCTTTGATTGTGGACATTAACAATCTGCCCATCTGGCAGCCTGTAAGATTTCTCTACTTCACTTGGTGGCTTAGACATCTCCAAATCTGGAAACAGACTCACATAACACAAGGTCTCCTTCATGTCTCGTACAATCTCCCTTTCAGCTGTACTGACCAGGGAGATACCACTCTCTTTAAGGATTCTCATCAGGTAGTCTGTAAGGTCACGGCCAGCCAGGTCAAGCCGGAGAACGGCATGGGATAAGCAGTAGCCCTCAAAGATAGGTACAGTGTGGGTAACACCATCACCAGAGTCCACCACACAGCCCGTGGTAAGGCCTGACGCATAGAGTGCCAGTACGGCCTGGATGGCCACATAAAGGGCTGGTACCTCAAAGCGCTCAAAGAGAATCTTTGTCATATGCTCTCGATTGACCAATGGGTTGAGCGGTGCCTCGGTGACCAGCACTGGTCGTTCACTTGCCTTCATCTTCAGGTCATGCTCATAGACATGCTTCCACACAGCCTCCATGTCTGCCCAGGATGTGACAATCCCATGTTCTACTGGGTATCTACATGGGGTTCAAACAGACAAAAAACAAAGGCAGCGTTTTCCAGGTGCACCTTGTCTGGTGCTTCCCAAGTATAGCATATTACGAAGTGTACTTTAGATAAAACTCTAAGTCAAAAGTGTTTCCTTGAAAAATAAAATGAATAATGGCCTGGACTAAAGAAAGTTGGTGATTGCCTCCTGGAGCTGCTGAACATCCTTAACTCTCAGCACATCTAAGAAGGGATGTAGGAAGTTGCAGGATTAGGACCTACATTTTAAAAAGTATCTAAACATGATTTTTAAAATATTACTGAAAAGTGCAATATGAATCATTTACAATTTATTAATTTCACTATTGATAATGTATGTTTATTAAACATTATTGTGGGAGTATTTCTTCTGCCAGGCCTCAAAAATTCATCCAGTAGATTAGTAGCTAGATTTACCTTACTCTCTGATAGAATTCAACAAATATAGAGAGTGTAAAGCAGGGGCAGCCAACCTGAGCCTGAGAAGGAGCCAAAATTTACAGTGAACATTGCCAAAGAGCCACATTAATATATCAGCAGCCCCCAAGCAGTTCTCCACACCCACTCCCAGTGTCTCTCACTCACTAGCAGCCCTGCCAATCAGTGCCTCTTCCTCCTTCCTCTCTGCACCTCTCAATCAACTGTTTCGTGGCATGCAGGAGGGTCTGGGAGGGAGCGGGGAGGAGTGAGGGCACGGCAGGGGAGGGGGAGGGGCCTGTGGAGGAGTTGAGCAGTGAATACCCCCTGGCACATTGGAAAGTTGACACCCATAGCTCCAACTCCAGAGTCGGTGGTTGTACAAGTAGCCTCATACTAACTTCTGAAGAGCCACATGTGGCTCCGGAGCCACAGGCTGGCCACCCCGGGTGTAAAGGGTAGAGAGAGATGATTAAAGATTCTTGGAAGTCTCAGACATTAGCCTTGAAATCTTGAAAAAAGTCATGATCAACACTGGGAGCCTTAGCAGACACTGGGTGCTGCCAGTGTTTTAAGCACCATGTCGATTAATTCTGATCTGGACAGGGCTAGACAACTAGGTGTTTAAAACACTGCTGGTGGCAGTGGTCTATGATAGTTCTCACAACATTGCTGATGCCAGTGGAGCATTAGCAATGGTAGGCAGTAACTGAAGACCAGAGAATCTGGTCTGCATCTAGTGCAGTCATTTACACCAAAGCTTAGTGAATACAAAGTGGGTGCAAAATGCTACTATTCTGATTGAGTAGAATTTTACATCTATTATGCACTCCTTTTGAACCGGCACAAGTTGCAGTGCATGGAGAGTCTGGCCCTACACAGTCCTCAGTGTTAACTTTGAAAGGAAGCAGTTTGTAGTTCTCTAAAGTTATTTCAGACTGGCTGGCTAGAGACACAAGAAGGGCTGGTCTATGCAGAAATTTGCCTCATAATAATATGCTCTGGGAGTCTGGGTGAAGGCTTGTTGTGGGTTGAGTTAAAAACTCATTGAGATTGAGAAGTGTGAATGCTCCTTTCACTTAAAATAGTGGTAAGAGTCATTTAAGAGGCCACACCTAAAAACAAAGCCTAATAGAATCTGCCCAGAAACTATCACCATAGAGGTGGGGAAGGGTTCAACAATGCATTGGGTGTATTGCATGTAAAGATTGTATGAGAGAACAAACAGACCATGTCTACGGGTATGTCTTCACTACAGCAGTACTTCAATTTCCTTTATTTCGATGTTGTGAACGCGACTGTATACAGTCGACGTTGTGTGTCTTCACTAGGCAGAGCTAAGCACAGCAAGTCGACAGTGTCTGTCCGCAAAACTTTTGCAGGCGTCGACATGACGAGCGTTGCACTGTGGGTACCTATCCCACAGTTCCCTGATCCCCCAGCAGGCACCATTTCGAGTGCTGCACTATGGGTAGGCATTTCCAAATTTCGCGCCCTTTTTCCGCGCCGCCGACCCCCATTACGAGCGGTGCACTGTAGGTAGGCATCCCATAATTCGCGCCCTTTCTCCGCGCCGTGCTAACGCCATAGCATTGCAAGCATGGAGCCCGCTGACACCACGGCTGCAGTAATGGCCATTGTGAGGACCTCGATCACGGTTGCTGAGTTCCTGCTGCACCGTCTGCAGAGGAGGAATGCGATCCGGGGAGAACTGCGCTTTCTGGAACCCGACGACAGTGAGGAGGAGATGGACGAGGACGTGCACGAGATGGACGAAGAAGACGTGCACAGCGGGGACGACAGGGACACTGACGGTTTTGGAAGTAGGGCGACTGACAATCTGTCAAAAATGGTGGCAATGGGGCAGGCTCATGCCATCGAACGCCGATTCTGGGCCAGGGAAACAAGCACGGACTGGTGGGACCGCATAGTGCTGCAGGTCTGGGATGACTCCCAGTGGCTCAGAAACTTCCGCATGCGAAAGGGCACGTTCCTGGAACTTTGTGACTTGCTGTCCCCGGCCCTCCGGCGCAGGAATACCAAAATGAGAGCGGCCCTTACAGTGGAGAAGCGAGTGGCGATAGCCCTCTGGAAGCTTGCAACGCCAGACAGCTACCGGTCAGTGGTGAATCAGTTTGGGGTGGGTAGGTCTACAGTGGGCTTTGCTGTGATGCAAGTAAGCAGGGCAATCGTCGAGCGGCTGCTACACCGGGTTATAAACCTCAGAAACCTGCAAGCCACAATAGATGGCTTTGCCGCCATGGGATTCCCTAACTGTGGTGGGACTATAGATGGGACTCATATCCCTATCCTGGCACCGGACCACGAGGCCGCCGAGTACAGAAACCGGAAGGGATATTACTCAATGGTCATGCAAGCAGTGGTTGACCACAAGGGACGTTTCACCGACCTGTACGTGGGGTGGCCGGGAAAGCTTCATGACGCTCGAGTGTTCAGGAACTCTAGGGTTTTTAGACAGCTGCAGCAAGGCACTTTCTTCCCCGACCAGAAAATTTCCGTGGGGGGAGGTCAAAATGCCGATCGTGATCATTGGGGACCCAGCCTACCCCCTAATGCCCTGGCTTATGAAGCCCTACACAGGAGCCCTGGACAGGGGTCAGGAGCTGTTCAACTACAGGCTGAGCAAGTGCAGAATGGCCGTAGAGTGTGCATTTGTCCGTCTGAAGGGGAGATGGCGTTCCTTACTGATTCGCTCGGACATCCGCGAGAGAAATATCCCCATTGTTATTGCTGCTTGCTCTGTGCTCCACAATATCTGTGAGAGGAAGGGGGAAACGTTTATGGCGGGCTGGGAGGCAGAGGCAAATTTACTTTCTGCTACTTATGAGCAGCCACACAGCAGGGAAAGTAGAAGAGCACACCGTGAGGCCCTGCGCCTCAGGGACGCCTTGAAAGACAGTTTTATGAGTGCCCGAGATGGCGTTTGAGAATCTGCTCCCTTGCTGTGCTCTAAGCCTGCTGCCCTTGAACCCTCTTTCCCTCCCCCCTCCCCATGCTTTCCCTCCCCCATCCCCATGCTTGCAGAGGAAATAAAATCACTGTTTGAAAAATCATGGTTCCTTTATTGGTTAATCGGAAATACAAATACAGGGGATCACTGTCCTGGTATCCTGGAGGGAAACCGACAGTCGCAGTGGGGGAGGAGCGGACAGAGGAGGGGGGAGTGGGAAGGGGGGAGAGGAGGGGTGGCCAAGACACAGCAGCTTTTAAAAGTTTTCCTAGAACGTCAGCCTGCTGCTGCTGCTGCTGCTTCTGCTGGCTTGTGGGGTAGAGTGGAGCGGCCCACGGAGCTTGCCCCCCCATGTTCTCACCCCGCGTCTGAGTGGGGAAGCTATGGGAGTTGGGGAGGGGGGGAGGTGGTTACACAGGGGCTGCAGAGGTGGTCTTTGGGCATGCTGCAGCTCCACCAGAGATCGCAGCATGTCGCTCTGGTCCTCCATTATGTGGAGGAAAGCATCCATGCGTCTTTCCTCGCGCTCTTCCCTCTTTTCTGCAGCGGCTCTCCATTCCTGCCTCTCTCGATTCCTTGCCTCTCTCTCTCGATCCCTTGCCTCTCTCTCTCGATCCCTTGCCTGTATCTCTCGATCCCTTGCCTGTATCTCTCGATCCCTTGCCTCTATCATTCTTTCCCTCCAGTCCGTCTGGCGGACTGCCTCAGCGCGCGAGTTCTCCACGAGTTCACTGAACATCTCATCGCGCGTTCGCGTTTTCTTTTTACACTTTCTTATCTGCGGTGCACGGCGGGAGGAGGAGCAGGACGGGGGATTCTGACATACTTGTTCATCTGTGGGCGAGTGTGGGAAAATAAAGTTTGAAAGTTATGAGACAGATACATTCAAGGTTAGGAGGCAGATGCAGTCTCGGACGGTACACAATGGAGTACTATGCCATTTGCAACCTCAGTATTCAGAGGCCTGATGTGATTTCTGTACAAGGTCATGTTCTACACCTAAAAGTGACTGACTAGCTCACAGAAAAGTCAGAGCATCTCAGACACATATGCGTGCCTCAGCCCAAGACGGCTTCTGAAATCACCGTGCAGCCGGCCATGGTAAGTTAAAAGTGGCGCTTGCATACTGTAGAGTAACCCCGCCCCCTTCCCCCCACCGCGTAGTTGGCTCCCACTGAAACCGCAAACTGCAAAGCAAATGCCAAAACATCTCTCGCTAAGGGCTAAGGTCTTTTTGGGGCTCTTCAGACCGCGTGCAGACTGCTCAGATTCCCTGCTAGCTACCGCTACGGGCTGGGGGGGGGGTGCGCGTTGGATCTGAAGCGGAAGCAACCGCGTGCAGACTGCTCAGATTCCCTGCTACCTACCGCTACGGGCTGGGGGGGGGGCGGTCAGCGTTCGTGGGGGGGGGGGTGCGGTTGGTCGGTCCTCAGCAGAAAAGAGTACTTTGCAGCTGGGAATCTTTATCTCCCTACTAATTGCAGTCCGTATCTCAAACAGGCAACCCTGAATGACATCACTTTGCTGAGAATTTCTCAGAGAGATAGGGAGCGCATGCTCCTTGACTCCATGCAAAGTCCTGGTCCATACGCCGCAATGCTAGCCTGCTCAATGATACCAGACAACTTACTACTTTCGTGGCGTGGGTTGGTGTCCTATCACGGGGGACCACATAAGGCGGCTCTCCCCAGAAATCTGCTGCGCTGGATTCATCGCTACCTCCTGGATAGCTTCCTTGAAATGTCCGCGGAGGACTTATGGTCAATCCCGGAGTATATTGACAAACTCTTTGAGTAGAAATTGACCAGCAATGAAAGCACGCTAAGTCCTTAGGGCAAGTTACTCATTAATAAATGCTTACTTTACAAAATCACGTGTCATGTAATCACTTAAAAAAGAAACACTTACCCCCCTGGGAGGCTTGGGAGGGTACTGGCTCCAGGGTGACAAACAGCTCCTGGCTCTCTGGGAACACGGGTTCTCCGCTGGGCTCCTGCTGCTCCGTGAGATTTTCCTCTTCTTCATGGTCGTCCTCCTCGGAATCAGTCTCCTCCCTGACGATTATCCCATCGGTGGAGTCCACGCAGACCGGCGCGATGGTGGTGGGGGCGCCCCCCATTATCGCATTTAGTTCATTGTAGAACCTGCATGTCCGTGGCGCGCCCCCTGATCGTCCGTTTGCCTCCTTGGCTTTCTGAAACGATTGCCGCAGCTCCTTAATTTTCACGCGGCACTGTGTGGTGTCCCTGTTGTGGCCCCTTTCTAGCATGGCCTTGGAGACTCTTCCATAGGTGTTGGCATTCCGTTTGTTGTTTCGTAGTTCCAACATCACGGATTCCTCTCCCCAGATAGCGATGAGATCCAGCACCTCTCGAGTGGACCATGCTGGAGCTCTTTTCCTCTGGCTGGTTTCCAGGGTAGATGAGCTCTGCATGGAGTCTTGTGATGCTGAGCTCTGCATGGCGGCTAGTGCTGCTGATTGCTCTGAATGGCGACTGAACAGTTCAGGTGAGCTGGCCACGCTGACCAAACAGGAAATGGTATTCAAATGTTCCCGGGTCTTATCTACCTGGCCAGAGCAGCGAGTTCAGAGTGCAGTGCAGAGCGGTCACAGTGGAGCAGTGAGGCAGTCCAGAGCGGTCAGAATGGAGCATTGTGGGACAGCCTCTGGAGGCTATTAATGTCGGGTTCCGTCTTCACTAGCCCACAGTCGAGCTTGGAATGTCGAGATTAGCCTTATTTCTCTCGTCAGGCAGGAGTTCCAATTTCGATCTTGAGGGCCCTTTACATCGACGTTAAGGGCATGTATGTGAAGACAGGTACACGTTTAATTCGACCTAACGTCGTTAAAATTGAATTAAAGTGGTAGTGAAGACAGGGCCTACATTACCAAGACTATAGCAGCATAACCCTGTAGTGTAGATTCAGCCTACAGAAATGTAAGGTTTTAATTCACATCTTTGTTATTCCATGTAAAGTGTGTGTGTGTGAGTGAATTGCATGGAAATAACAAAAGGTATTCATTAAAACTAGTGTAATTATATTAGCCTAAGTTTCTGCATAGACCACACCAAAGAGAGCCCAGTCTTCACATTCAGATTTTCCTTACAGTCATAAAGTGCTAGCAACCTTTGTCTTTAAATTCCAATCCCGCAGCGGTCGTGGGTTTGTCTAGTCTAGAGTTTGTAGTTCTGTTAATAGTAGGGCCTCCCCAACCCTGTTTGTCATGCATCTCCTCTATGAGCAGGGATGGCTCCTCCTCCTTCCTCAGTACCTGATAGACACATTTTCACTAGACCAACCCACCTCTCCACCTTGGGCACCCCCACACATCTCCTTTCCTACCTGGTATCCAATGAAGAAGAACCCCCCCCCCCCAATCTGTCCTGCTCCCTACCCACTTTCCATCTTTCTATGTCCCCCTCTTTAGAACAGATTGAGAGGACCCACTCCTTGGCCTGCTCTCCTCATTTCCCCAGGCCTAGCCACATTACTCTCTGATACCTGATGGAGAGGATCCCCCGCTTAGCCTGTGCCTCATCCCCAATGTAGAGGTCCTTCTGGCCTGCCCCCAGCATTACAGCCCTGGCTTTAGGCCGGCCTGTTATGTTGCTGTAGATGAAACGTGGTTCCTTGTCCCCAGCTATGCCTGCCTTGATCAGGCCCGAGCCATTGTCTATAACCACAGCCGTTAGCAGATCCCCCATCCCAGGAGGTGGCTTTCCACATGCCTCTTCCCACTCAGGCCACTGAGGAGTGGTGGGGGCCAGCAATTTCCCCTTCATGTGATAATCCCCTCCTATTATGACAGAGGCACATACACCAGTAGTGCCCTGGTTGCTAAGACACACCCTCAGCCCTTATCAAGCTAAGAAAAGTCCACCCTGTTCACTACCTGCATAGGAAACTCCCTGATTGTTGGAGGAGCTTAACTTGGTACCTGTTACTATAGTAGCTGATTGCCTTCCATGTGAAAACTAATAACAATAACAACATGGCTGGGGCCTCCTCCTTTTTAGGGTAAAATATTTGCTTGGGGTAGGGCTTTTGTTTTTTAAATTTTATTAATATACTTTAAAATTAATTACAATAATCTGCTATAGAGACCCAGGATCTGAAAGTTACCCCCGGGAACTGATGGTGTTGAGTCTGGTGGTGGGACTTTTCCCTTGAGTCCATAATGAAATTGTCTAGTATGCCTTCCTCTCGGGCAAGCCTGCCATCAACATATGGACACAGACCCATGTCTCCTCTGGAACCTCTCCTTGTTCTGTTGCTTAAAAGGGAGTCTGGACAGATCCACAGAGTACTAATTCTCTGGGTTCCCAATATACAAGTCTCAGAAGATGCTTATTTTGCTTTTGCCTAAGGCAGGATGTAGCAATTTAATTTAATATACGGGATATTGATGATTTGAGGTCATTAAAGAGTCCAAGACACTTTTTGTAAGAGTCAAGCTGTTAACCACTGTGTCCAAGACAAATTCCAACTCAGGCAAATGCATTTTGCAGTCTAGGTTCCCAGTATAATTTTAACTGGGGACAGTCTTCTTCACTTTCTCTAAACTAAGTGGCATTGTTAAACCGTGGATGAATTTCATCCCAGAGATAGTTGCATTTCTGAGGTGAATGAAATGATTCCTATATATATAGTTTGCATATTAATTTGTTAACTTTGTAAAGGGTTTTGTTATTCTTTGGGATTAAAGACACTGTAGGTATGTTATTGCTCATATAAATACAACCTATTTATTTTTCTTCTTATAGCTCTTTTCAGCTTTTTATATGAGAAATTTTTCCCTCTTCAATGTTGCTGTTTTCCCCCCTTGGACCTACAAATAAAGGCCAGGATTTCCTCACTGGGTCTAAGTAGGTGGCTTTTGGGGTCCAGCTATATATATCCAATTGCAGGATCAGAGCCATAACTTACGCTATTTACTAACACAATGCTGCATTGTTTAGATACAAACATCACGGGGTGAGGGGAACCGTTTGCTTTCTGATCTTAAAATAACAAACAACCCTGCTTTTACTGTCCTTGTTTTTTAAATTAACAGAAATATTTGACGGATTTTCTGTTTTGTATTTGTGTTAGGAGCTCTATTGAGTGCCTGGAGACCTGATCAGATGCACATGTACTCCCTCTGAATGGGGGTAGGGGTTGCATCTCCGATAAATGTGCCAGTTGCAGGCGCTAATAATATTGTAAATAAAGGTACTCCAGCACATTCATAAAAGAAACGGTTTCAAAGCTCTGTGTCAGAGAAGTTTCCGTAGTGTAGTGGTTATCACGTTCGCCTAACACGCGAAAGGTCCCCGGTTCGAAACCGGGCGGAAACATTTTTTTTTAAATTTTATTTTAAATCTTCTCAGTAAACTTGTGTTTTTAAACTTCTTTTAAATACATTGTATTGGATACTGTTGCATTAGGAAATAAAAAGTTCCAAAAAGGACAGTTTAAAATCTCTTTGACTGGTGGCACCATTTTAATCCTTTCATTTTGCCAGGATGATATCTTCAAAAAAGTCAGTAAAGTGCTTTATAGCATTAACCAGCCAGCTGTCTGTTTTTCTTTTCGTTTTATAAATAATTAATACTTGAATATACACTAGTGGAATCTGTTTCAAATTAATAGTTGTGTTAGATTCTTTTTAAATATCAGTTTAAATTAGTTTTAAGCACCATTGTAGATTTCAGTTATGGGTATTTTGTAATATCATACCTCATATATGAGAAGAGCCTAAGGGCAATATCAAAGCCCCGAAAGTAGTGAATAATATTCAGAAGCTTATTATTTTGCTAGTCTTTCTTTGTTAACAATGACATTAGTTTAACATTAAAGTAGACTCCTTCTGCACCATCCTGTGATCTCCATGGATAACATAAAATAAAAATTAGTATAGAGTATTAATTATTATTGTGTTATTTTTATTATTCTGATATTGCTTAATTATTCAAATAATTCCTTAAGAAACACTTCTTTTGCAAAGCCTTTCAATGTTAAAGAAAGAAAGAAAAAGCTGGTACATTCTTTGTCTGAACTGTATTATTTGTCTAATGCATGTTCTGACCATGCAAAATGTTTACACACATAGCATTAGTCCTCTGAGTAGTTCCATTGCATTCAAATAAAATTGCACATGTGCATAAATGCCTGCAGGATTAGGGCCTTAGCATGGATACTCTTTTGGGCAGGGACCATATTTTCCTATGTGTAAAGGAAATGGTGCAAAGCATACTGACGGTCGTCAGTAAACAACAAATAATAATAGAGCAAGCAATAATAAAACTAATGTAGCAAGTAGGTTAATTTGCAATGATAATATGGAAACAATTGTTAAAACATATATATTGTGATAATACAATTAACCATTAGATTTTCAACAAGAAATTGTAATTGTGTGCATATATTTAAACTTTTAAAAGGTAGATAGGGGACTTACATATCTTGCGATTTGTCAGATAATTAGCCTGAAATGCACTGTCTGAATCTTTGACAGTCAATATTAGTGCTGATAAATAATTATTGTAATATTGTCACTTTCATTTGTATTATTGATATGTGAAATGTAGGGACAGTGGTAACAAAAGCAACGGAATCAAAGAGACATGCCAGGAAGCTCAACATTTTTAACAGCAAATAAAACTGAATTTAATTTAGTTTATCTAGTAAAATGGAACCTTTTAAATAGAGTATTCTACTGGTTTAATTAAATATTTAATTATCTGCATAACTCTAGACTATGCCAATTAAGATTCCCTTAATGGATCTGTGAAAGCCTCTTCCTGTTTATGAGTCAGCCACAGATTCACTTTAGTTATAGTTGCTGTGACAGCCTTGAAGATGGTATGTAATAAGCTAAAGATACTGAAATGTAAAAATGTATTAAACACTCTATGTGACCTGATCAGTAAAATAAAGTTACTGTAGAATTATGTTGGATTATTCAAATTTCCTATTTGCATGTATTATTCTAACAATTAATAAGGGGCTGTGGGAAAAACAAGCAGAAACCAGTACAATGGATCCAGATAAATAATTTCCCAGCAAACATGGGGAAGAGGGGGAGGGGCCATTAAAACAGAATGGTGTAATTCCAGACTCCAATTTGCCATGACACAGTTCTTTTCCATATTGGGAATCTAGAGATTTTTTAAAAAAAACCCACAAAGGGCTTGTCTACACTTGAAAAGCTAAGTGGTGCCACTGAGCACTTCAGTAGACACTATCTGTGGTGAAGGGAGTGGTTCTCCCATTGATGGTTTGGTAGGTAATCCACCTCCCTCAGAGGCAGTAGATAGGTCAGTGGAAGAATTCTTCCCCTGTCTACACAGGGAATATAAGAGTATCTCTGAGGGGGGTAAACCAGTATGGCTGCATTGATACCATGGTAAACTGGTAAACTATCACACCTAGTCATGGTCTTCCACACCTTGGGCCCCGCCCTTCTGGAAATCACACGTGGGACTCAGGGCAAGATGCTGCCCAGAGGTTGTAACACGAGCTGCCAGACCTCGGCGTTGGAGGCCCATTTCTGGCAGCCACATGACCCATCACCCGCCCTAAGGACAGCCTCGCTGGGACTACATCTCCCACCGTGCACTGCTCCACGCCGACTCGGGGCTCCCGCTCGCGGTGCACGATGGGAATTGTTGTCCACGCCCTGCCCACCACCTCTACTCCACCCCCCGTAACCCCACAAGGCTTGAGACCCGCGGGTGACGCCGCGCCACTGTGGGAGGCAGGTCGTGTTAGCTACGTCACGTGGAGCGTGGTCGGCTCCTATGTGGATGGGGGCAGAGACCGCCAGGGCTGGGACCGGAAGTGATATGCCGGAAGTGGACGAGCGGTGCGTGTGCTGTCATCATAAAATGGCGGCCTGAGGCGAACGGACTCGCTCTCCCCTTCGTCAGGTGTGTATACAGTTCCCCCCACCCCGCTGGGCTCGACCAGTCTGGGGGGCTGTGGGAACGGACGGGACTAAATCACCCAGCTCCGGGGGGGGAGAGGGAGGGTAGACAGGACGGAACCAACTACCCCGGGGTAGATGTGGGGGTAGACGGAGCCGCCTCAGCCACTCCTTGGAGGTGAGCGACTCTGGCCGAGTCAGTCGCCTCGGGGGAGGGCGGGGGGCTGACGTGTCGGGAGAGAATTGGGGATGCGACCGAACCATCTAGCGGTGCGGGGGGAGGGGGGAATCGGACAGAACCAAGTACCTGTGGGGGCCGGGGGCAAAGGATCCGCCCCGGGGGGGTAATTGAGGAGGGGGTGGCACGGGGCGGGTGCCCCCTTTACTCCTCCCCGCTGCCATGGAAGCCAGTAGCAGCAGCGCTGGCCCTTGGGGGTTGGCGAAGCCTCGTCTTTGCTGGGCACTTGCCTTCCCCACTGGGTCGGGGGCAGGCGGGCCTGGTTCTGCCCAGCCCACCGTGGGGAGGGGCAGTGCCTGCTTGAGACTGAGGGCAGGGAGTCATTAAAAGAGTGAGCTGCACCCCCCTGGCACTTGTGCTGGCTTTACCCAGATTTTTTCTCTTGGTGCTGTGTGAATGACCTACACAGACAGTGGCTACTGGCGGCCAAGCAAGAGGAGTGCCTAGCCAGGGCACTCCGGTCTGGCCAGGTAAAGTGATTACAAACACAACAAAGTTGATAAGTTCTCTGATTTGCACAGCACTCCTGTGACCTAGCTGTAAGTAAACGTTATCCCCCTTGTATAGCCACAGAAAGTTAATGCACAAACAGGCTGAGTCTTGCCAAAAGCCACACTATTGCAGATCTGGCATTAGAACTCAATAGTTCCTAGTAACCACACCCATGATCTGTCCCATGGGGGAAAAAATATCTGTCTGTAGGGAGATGCTCCACTGATGAGAAACTTTCATGTTACATGTTACAGGACCATTTCTGTTGAAGCATCAGGTGGATAGATTTGGACCAATCAACGATTCACTTAGTGGTCAGATGTCAGGGATGGGGCGCGCGCGCACACACAATTTCCTTCCTACACCTTGTTTCTGTATGCATTAAGACTAACAGCTCCCACACAGAGGGATTGTTTCTCACTTTTTTTTATATTTTGTACAAAGGACACTATAATAAAGTGAGTTGTACTGCAATGATCATGGTAACGGTATTGAACACTGTGTCCCATTTAACTTACTGTGTTTGAAAGACCTGAAATTAAAGTTGTAAACAAATTCCTTTGCTTCTTTAGGCCAAGACGCTCCATCTCTCTACCAAAATGCAGTATTCCCATCACTGTGAGCACCTTCTAGAGAGACTGAACAAGCAGCGAGAGGCAGGCTTCCTTTGTGACTGCACGGTAGTTATTGGTGAATTCCAGTTCAAAGCTCACAGAAATGTGCTTGCCTCCTTCAGCGAGTACTTTGGTGCATTTTACAGGGATGCCTCTGACAGTAATGTGGTTTTGGATCAGACTCAAGTTAAGGCTGATGGATTTCAGAAACTCCTGGAGTTTATATACACAGGGAATTTAAACCTTGACAGGTAACACCATTTTTTTTTTTAAGTGGACTTAAAGAGATCCAGTACTGATTTATTTGCCATAAATTATGGAAGAACACATTTAATTTCTGATAACAGTACACACCAAAGAATAAAGCTGTCTACGTGGCTTTTAAAATACTGCCATGCATATAAACCAACAAAGGTTCCTTTATTATTTTCTATTCAAAGAGTGGGATAGTGTCTAACCTGTTAATACTGAAATTGGTTTTCTATTTTCTCTCTTGCTCAGGTATCTAAACTCGTTATTAACCCTTACTATTGCTGTCACCTAATTATTTTTCAGATTGAGTTGCTGTAGTTCTCTCTGCCCATTCACCTACTCAGTTTCTACACCATAGCCTTTCTTTATGTGCATTCCAGACTCACCTTGGCAACAGTGATTTCATTACGTGTGTATATATAGATACATCACCAAAGCACCCTCCTGTAACCGACCATGATGCATCAGGACTAGTCCTCCCTCAGTTTCTCCTACAATCTCCAGGGCTGAGTTAATTTCCCATCTTCCTCCATGGATCACCCTGAAGGACACCTTTTCCCACCCAGGAAAGGACTGTTGTTCTTTTATGTCTAAGTGAAGCCCTGCTTCTAGGTATAACTTATTAATAGAATTTCAACCTTTAGCAAGTCCCTCTGAGCAATACGGTTCTCAAAACCCGCAAAATAAGGCAGGTTGAAATACAGCAATACTTCAACTCCACACTCCTTACTGCCCTCCCAAGAGTAAAGAGTCCCTCTTCTCCAATTCCTGTGTCCAGGCTGCCACATCTCTGGAGGACTCTCCACAGTGTTTCATTCCCCAGGCTCCTTTGCTTGCAGGTCCTACCCCTTCTTATGGGAACTTCCCTCTAGAATCAATTCTCTAGTTCATGGGCTTGGCCTACCCAGACTCAGCTAGTTCTTCCCCTTTACCTTGAGGCGTCTATATGAATCTTCTGTTTCTCAGGGTTTCCTCATCTGGCCAGTTCTTTCCAACAGCTCCCATCTACTTCACACTCCCAACACTTTTCTAAATTTTTTTCTCTTCACAAGAAGCTCCCAACTATCACTGTCTTATGTAGTACTCTCCAAGTAACTCTTACATGCTCTCTTTTCTTGGTTGCTGCCATGGTCTTTATAAAGGCAAGGTGCCTTCTTTCAGACTCTGTTGGGAGGCAGCTAACTAGTCACAGGTGAACTGGATCCATTTCCTCTTAAAGGGGCCATTCAACCTGTGATAGATAGTTTAGTGCAGGGATCGGCAACCTTGGCATGCGGTCCCCCAGGGTAAGCACCCTTGGCGGGCCCGGCTGGTTTGTTTACCTGCCACGTCTGTAGGTTCGGCCGATCATGGTTCCCACTGGCCGCGGTTCGCTGCTCTGGTCCAATGGGGGCTCCGGGAAGTGGCAGGCAGCACCGTGCCACTTCCCGCAGCCCCCATTGGACCAGAGTGGCGAACCGTGGCCAGTGGGAGCTGCGATTGGTCGAACCTGCAGACGTGGCAGGTAAACAAACCAGCCGGGCCCGCCAAGGGTGCTTACCCTGGGGGACCGCATGCCAAGGTTGCTGATCCCTGGTTTAGGGACACGATCAATTCAAAAGTTGCACTTCTGTATGAATTTGTTTTACCTGTTCCTGTCACAATTACACCTCTTATTACTGTACCCAAAAATTATTAGAGAACAAATATTTCTCCATCTTTTTAGTTATTAATTTTGTGCACTTTACATCACTTGTGTGTAGTCAGTTTTTCCTGTTGTTCGTGTGGGGAAAGAAAACAATTGCTTCCATGCAGAAGTAGTTAAAGGATTGGAGCCATAGAAAATTTCACTCTGCAATCGGTGCGTGAGAGGAAAACTTGTATAATACCAGGTATTCTAATCACTACCTGAGTACCAAAAATAGCAGGTTTTAGTTATTTAGGCTCTGATCCTGCAAGTGGATCCACTCTGGCAGAAACTGAATGTAAATCTGTTAGTACAGCATCTTGGTTGCACAAATAAAATGACAAAAAATCAGGCAATGTAAGAGCATCATTAGTTCTGCCACACTGCACATCTGCAGTAGAGTGGGCATTATTCAAAATATGGATATTTTTTAGCACCACTCTATTTACTTTTTATACCTTTGTATTTTTGATAGTCCCTATTACACCAGGATATATTTCATGTACCATGATAAATGTCTAGTTTTTAATAGTTTCCACCATATTTTCTATTCTTTGTGTATCTTTAATATATATATTTTTGTTGTAAAATCATGTACCTTTCGTATAATAAAACTGAATGTTCCATTAACAATGTTGAAAAGTTAACACAATAAATGGAACCTTAGTTTTGTATCTCCTGGCTTGTTGTGATTTGAACTGTGCAACCCTAATGCTGAACTAATTTGGGGGCTTGTGTTGAAGATATTATTCTGTAGTTAATATTTAACTTTCTAAGCTATTAAAACCAATTCCTGTAGTTTTTCTTTAAGAGAGTGCTTTTACAAACCACTGCAGCATCCTTAGAATGCTCCTGTAACTGATGGCCTTGCCCTTAATGAAGAGAGGTAAAGAGAGAGGAAGAGGAGGAGAAAATAGATGGACAAGAAGAAAGGCAGGAAAGAAAGATAAGACAAGAAAGGAGAATGGGAAGGAGATAAGAAAAAAGGGTTTGAAAGAACACTTGTGGTAAATTCTGTTTTACTCACTTTAGTATTGCATATTATTTCACGTGAAGGAATATTCAGAATATCAAAACTTGGGCTGACCTGAACTACTCTGCTTTTCTTTTTTTAATCATAATTTTTCCCTTTTGCATTTATACTGAACCCCTATAAGCTTAGACCAAGGTGATCTGTATCATTCTTAATCATTTTATTGTACTAAGAGTAACTGCTTTGTATATTGTGTTAATGGAGAATAGCTTTGTTATTTAAAATCTGTCCTTTTGGTAACCTATTACTATAATAAAATCATTTTGTTTACCACTGATTTTGTTTCCAAGCATTGTAAGCTCAGGATTAGTTATTTGTTAGAATACTGTATAACACATTTTTTAGACTTTAAAATCACTACAGGTGACCTCTGTTCAGGTATAGCAAAAGTATAGTCATCTAAAGCTATACTTCCTGGATTTTACTTGTATCTTTGCCACTGATCCACAGTAATGACCATTTGAAAACAATTTTGTCTGTAGAATGGGGTTAATACCTACTTCACACAGGTTTATTCATTGTCTGTGAAGTGCTTTGAGATTCTTCAATGAAACCACTATAGGATTATTATTTTTGTCAGCTTGTATGTCTCCTATCATATATCAGTCTTAAAAAAAATCTCAAAATATCAAATATATAAAATTAGATTTTGTTAGATTCTCCCCTGACAGTTGTTATAATTTTTAACAATTAGATTGCTGTTCTCTTATTTAAAAATAATGTAAAAGTCTTAGTATTTATCTATTTATACTGATTTTCAGAGAGACAGGTTTTTTTGTCCAGAATATTGTCATTTAGCCTTGTTTCCTTGCAGTTGGAATGTTAAAGAAATTCACCAGGCTGCTGACTATCTCAAAGTGGAGGAGGTGGTCACTAAATGTAAAATAAAGATGGAAGACTTTGCTTTTATTGCTAATCCCTCCTCTACAGAGATTTCTAGTATTACGGGAAACATTGAACTGAACCAACAGACTTGCCTCCTCACTCTTCGAGATTACAATAATCTAGAGAAATCAGATGCCCCTTCTGCAGACTCAGTTCAGCCACAAGCAAAAAAAGTGGGTTTAGCAAAGAAATCTACTCAGACCAGAAAGCGAAAAAAGACTTTTAACTCTCAGAAAAACATGAAGAATAAACCAGTGCAATATCAGAATGACATAATTGAGAACTCATCAGTCGATATGTTTTTAGATGCAAATAAACTGGCCACACAGATAACTGAACAAGCTGCCCAAGGCAGCGATAACTCAGAGCTACAGCTAGCGGCTGTGATGGAAAGTGAAACTTTTGCAGCACAAGATGTTTTGATTCAGACAATTACAGTAAAACAAAAACGGGGGAAGCCACAGCAGAACTGTGCATTGAAAGAACACAGTATGTCTAATATAGCTAATGAAAAGAACTCTTACCAACTGGAGAGCTCCGGAGAAGAACTCGATCAGAAATACTCCAAGGCCAAGCCAGTGTGCAACACTTGTGGGAAAGTATTTTCAGAAGCTAGTAGTCTACGACGACACATGAGAATACACAAAGGAGTAAAGCCTTATGTGTGTCAGCTATGCGGGAAAGCTTTTACACAGTGTAATCAGCTGAAAACACATGTCAGAACGCACACAGGTAAGCTGTGGTCTTGTTGGGCTTTTTTTTTTTTTTTAAATGATAGCATGGGGAAGCATAACTAGAAAGGAGCCCTATTTTCTTCTGATATGTTGTTTTAGAAGCTTAGAAGCTTCATGCTGATGTTCTGTATATTTGGATGGTAACTGCTGGTCAGTGCTAATTGCATTCCACTAGTCTGTAATATTTTAAAATATTACAATGGATGTGTCTAGAAAAATAGTATAGCTCAAAAGGATAATATTGCAGGTAAAGCACTCTATAGGGAATACCTTGACTTCCTGAAGTTCCAGCAGATCTGATTCAGTCCTTTATCCTTCTAAGGTAAATAAGTGGAGTGCAATGCAGAAAATGTCTGACTGATGTACAAGAAATCAGACTGTCCTTTCATGCTATGTCACATTAATGGCATTTATAATTTATTAGTTCACTGTCTTTTGGATTTCCATGACGTACACAATATAGTAGTTTGTGCACCTATTTATTTCTGTCAAGTCTTGATGTACCAGAATGAGTTTGATAATGTTTGGGGTTGAAAAATCCACTCTCCGGTGGCAAGTAGGAACATTTGACGGTGATATTTTGTTATAGCACATTGCTAAGCCATAAATTATTACAGAATTTGAGCTTTCATTTATTACAAAAAGTTTATAGCACATGGTTATGCGAATAACCTTCCAAATATGAATTGATGCTGTGCTGTCTGCAGAGAGCTCCAGTGCCTTTGCTGTTGCTGCTCATAGCTTTCTTAGTAGATGACAGAGTAAAACTGTCTACACACAAGTCCCTTTTACTGCTGTTATTCAGGACTCTAGGGGAATAGTGAAACTTCCAAAAATGTCAGTTTCATTATGCTCCTCTTTGGGCAGATTCAGGCAGCGGAGCTATTTCCAGGAATCTCAGGAAGGAATAGAGTAGGGAGAAATAAGAAGATGTAATGATGGGCAGATGAAGAACTCCATGGAAATTCCAGTAGTCAAGGGGGAAGGCTTCAAATCTACCAGACCCTGACTAGCCAGAGTCGTATGTGAAAGTTGGAGCTCCTGCACAGGGTCCAAAGAACAATATCTTTGGTAGAAACAGCAGTGCATTTCCCTTTCCTGGTTCTTGCACCTGGACTTTGCATGGATTGGTGGGAAACTTTTTCATTTGTATCAGCATCTGGGTGGCAGGTTTAGTCCTCAGGAGAGAAGGTGTCTGGTAATTTTATTTTATTTATTTATTGGTCAAGCCTTCATCTATGGCATTATGTATTAAATTTAAGGATCTCTGAAACCTTTGCCAACTAACAGATTCTGCACTACCATAGTAATATAAACTCATGTTCTCCTACTATACAGTCACATGAGACCTAGGAATAGTACTTAGCACATATTTATTAGAGAATACCATAATATCTATTAAAAATAGTGAATGGTCAGTGAATTGCTGTTAGCATGCTGCAGCAGACACTAAGGAAATATTAGCAAGAACTGAAGAACATACTAGTTGGGCAGACCAGATGACTTAATAGGTTTTCTCCATTTCCAATATCTAGGACTTTGCACAACTTAAAATGATTCTCTGCCTACTAACAGTGCAGTGCTAGTATTAATTGTGAAGAATAGATTTTATTAAAACTAATAGTTAATTACCAGAGAATTTTCAAGTGGTGATAATTTTTTAAAAGCATCTGCTGCAGTTCTGATAATGTGTAGGCTCAGCTGCTTAATTGTTGGTGCTATGTGGCATCACTAAACAAGAAGTACTAGGATCAGCTCCTGAGTTTGGGTCAACTAACTTAACTGAAGGATTTCTTACCTAGACACTAAGACAGTGGAAGGGTAACAGTTTTTCTCTTTCCCAGGTGAGAAGCCATACAAATGTGAATTGTGCGACAAAGGCTTTGCCCAGAAATGCCAGCTAGTTTTCCACAGTCGTATGCATCATGGGGAAGAGAAACCATATAAATGTGATGTATGCAATCTGCAGTTTGCAACTTCAAGCAATCTGAAAATCCATGCCAGGTGAGTGAAAGTACTAACTAAAACCCTGATCCTGCAAACATTTATGCACAAGCTTAGTTTCATGCATGTGAATATTTGACTTAAACTTGCGCAGGAAGTTTAGCATGTGTGTGCACGTGCAGGATCAGGCCTAAAGAAATGTTGTACTTGTTTTTGTCATTCCCAGTCCTTCCCTATTTTCAACTCCAGGTCTTCATTGCAGACTAGAGTATGTATTCGGCATGTTTCTTCCACCCAAGGTAGTGATTTGGAACAGCAATCCAAGTGGGATCATTCATCCTAGCGCCCCTGTTGCATTTGGTAATTTCTTCCCTTTCTAATCATACTGAGAAAAGAGAACTTCTCTGTCATTTTGGTGAAGAGATGAGTCCATTTATTTTCTCTGGCAGGGGCGAGTTCAATGTGTCTCTCTGCAGTGGCTGTCAGTGTTGTTTGTAGTCAGCTTTCATCCTCGAGTGACACAAGTCTTGCTTACTTCCCAGGCTTGACCTATTGTGCAATGCCCTTAACCTGATCCAACAGCCACTGAAGTCAGTGGGATTCTTTCTGTCCACTTTGGGAATAGGAGCTGTTCCTGAGGGTGAGAAATTTCCATCTGAAAACCAGACTCTAATCTTACTCCTGTTAGGCCACAAAATATCACCATAGTGAGGCCAGAGATAAGATATTAACTGGTGTAACTAACACACAGTTCCTTTCATCTTACGTTCTCTTCTAACTTGTGTGGTATTTTCTAAGGTGTGTGTTTCTTAATAGGAAGCACAGTGGTGAGAAGCCCTACGTGTGTGATAGGTGTGGACAGAGGTTTGCTCAGGCCAGCACCCTGACATACCATGTTCGTCGCCATACAGGAGAGAAGCCGTATGTGTGTGACACCTGTGGGAAAGCATTTGCAGTGTCCAGTTCTCTCATCACTCATTCACGAAAACATACAGGTGAGGATAAATGGGCTGCTGAGTGAACTGGCATAAATTGTGGATCTGTCTTGGAGAGGGTTGGCTGCAGTGGAAGAGGTAAAGGGAGTACGTAGTGATATGGGAGTTTAAAGAGTAGGATTTGGGGAGGGAGTGGAGTAATGGAGTCTGCATTACTGGCTATGAAATCTGAATAGGAAGAAGTACCGGAGTAATGTCGGCTCTTTCCTTGGGTTTTCCTTGATTGCTTAGTGATGCAAATCTGAATTTTCATTGGGGTCTGGGGAGCTCTTCACACCATTGTACACTGACCCTGTTTAACACGTATTTTACATGGACATGTCCGTATATTGAAATACTAACCACCTTGTGTACCTTTCAGGAGAAAAACCATATATATGTGGCATTTGTGGCAAAAGTTTTATTTCCTCAGGAGAGCTCAACAAACATTTTCGGTCTCATACAGGTTAGTTTCCAGATAGGCCACTTCCTGTGTCATACATTTTTTTCAGTATGCCCTTTTGCATTTAAAACATGATGTACTGTACTATAATTGAGACATAAATTAAGAAGACTCACTGTGTTTCTGTGTTAACTCATTTAAAAATTGATAGTTTTTCTTTAATTAAATCTAAAATAACAACACGTCAGCAGAGCAGGGAATCAGGAACGCCGATGCTAAACTTTCTCTGTGTGAGTCAGCATGTCACTTAACCTCTTGGAGGTTCTGTTTCATCAACTGTAAAATAGTTTATACTTTTAGGTTATACATTATGCATTCCTTGGACTATAAAGTGTGGTCTATTTGAAAAGCATTGTAATATGGAGTAACATGGGATTTATTTAAATATTAAAGAAAATATTCATGTTGTAGTATTAGTTTTCAGATAAACATTTGTACAAAGACAAGTTGGGTGTATGATCTGCTTCAAATGAAGCAGAAGCAGTCTGTCCTGTATTCACCATTTTCATCTTGTCTTTCTTTGAATGTTTTCATTCTGGATATTGTTTTTAGATGGGTTTAGTTCATAAAGCTGTTAAAGTAATTTTCATTGCAGTTATTTTGCCTTTTGTCCTATAGACAGTTTAAGAAATAGTTTTTCTCTGTCACTTTGCAATTATCTTCTACAATTCTAACTGTCAAACCATTTTTCAGGTGAAAGACCATTTATCTGTGAACTGTGTGGAAATTCTTACACAGATATAAAAAATTTAAAAAAGCACAAAACAAAAGTTCACACAGGTAACTGTTAGTCTTTTATAAATGAATTTTTCGGGTCAAAGAATAACAATTCTGCTTTAGTACTGAATAAATGTTTTTAAATGTAACAAAATTAGATAAGAAAAGAGGTCTGGCTAGTAGCTCTGGTTAGTGCCTGGAATATCTGCTCTAATGGCACCCAAATCTTTCAGATAAGGATTAAAAAAAGCAGGCCTGGGGAGATGTTAAAAAAGAAAATGCAGTGATGACTACACCGTTAAACCACTATTGTCGATCGGGAGTGGGGGGCTGCTGCTAAGACTATTACTTTTTAAAAATCTGGTTTTATCTAATAGAGCAGAAATCTTTCACAGTTTTAAGACAATTGTGAAAGTCCATCTGGATCACAAAAGACTTTTGTGAATCCTATTCAGTCTGGCTCTACCCCACATTCGAATGGCTCTGATGGCTACCATAAATCATTTGAGGTGAATGATTCACACCAATTCCAGGAATTACTCTTCCTGATTCTTTGTAGGCCCAAATGTTCCTTTATGCAATGATTAAAGAGGGTGGGTTTGTTTGGTTTGGGATTTTTTTTATATAGTCAAAGTTAATCCATGTCTGAGCTGGATTAACAGGCACACAAGCTCAGATAGACAGCTGGTGCAATGCTTACAATTAGGAATTCTATCCTAAAAAGATTTCTCAGTTATACCTATTCTTCGTAGATTCCTAGATCCATGCAAATGTTTGAATGGCAGTAACTCTGGTATACAGATAGCTTACAGTACTGAGCATGGAGGAGTTGTATATGGGCAGGTCATGTAAACCAGTGGTCCCCAACCTTTGTATGACCGCGGACCAGTCAACGCTTTTACAATTTTACTGTGGCCCGAGGCACAGCGCGACCCCTTTTTTTTTTCCTCGGCGCGGCGGACCCGTGTATGTCCGCCGAAAAGCCGCCGAATACATTATCTCCGATATGGAAGCTATCACGGCTACGGAAGCTATCACGGCAGCGGCTTTTCGGCGGACATACAAGGGTCCGCCGCGCTGAGGAAAAGGGGTCGCGCAGTAAAATTGTAAAAGCGTTGAAGCGAAGGCGGCCGCGGCCCGGAACCAAATGATCCACGGACCGGTACCGGTCCGCAGCCCGGGGGTTGGGGACCACTGATGTAAACTACTTCCCTCCTGACTGGCTCCGCATGCCTTATTACAATGGATCACATCTGTCCATACTTAAGTGCATTAATACAATAACTCCCTTGCCTCTAGCTGTATATAAAAAAAAAATCACTGGGGCTGGCCCAGACAGTACAGGGGAGAGTCTAGCAGAATGAGAAGAGAAGTAACGTGCGGTGGCAGCTTTGAGGATCATGGACTGGTGAAACTGCCTGTGGAGGAAGATGAGTGAGGAGGCTCTAGTAAAGCCGGAAGATAGAGGAAGGGAGTGTGAGGGAGAGACAACCTTTAAGCTGCTGGGGAGGGTTTGTTGGAAGTGGAGATGGAAGAATAGGGAAGAGACAGGTTGGGAGAGGGATGTAGAGGCTGCCAAGCAAAGGAGGGCCAGGCTAGGGGAGCTGGAATGTGGTGCAGGCTGGGTATGTGGAGACATGGAAGATGATGAGGTGAGAAAGAAGCAAAAGTGGTGGCAGGGAGAGAAGGGAGTGAAAGTAGCATCAACAGGAGAACTGCAAACCTTTGCTTAGTGTGTGGCCTTTGCATGCTACCATAATATTGTATTAGCGTGACATGATTAATTAATATCCTTATCTAGCCTCAGCAGGGCCTGACTCAAAGCCCTACAAGGATTCAGGGGCAGGGGAAGACATGTGAAAGTTTTTAATGAAAGATCCAGTCACCCATTTCAGCTGAGACCTGAACAAAAGTGATTTTTCAACTGCACTTGTACTCTATCCAGTCTTTGTTCCCTAGAAGAGAATAGTTATGACAAAGTGTTTTAAGGGGACTGAACTAGGTATACCTGTTCCTGCTTCCAGGATTAGGGGAGAGGGAGACTGGATTAGACGACTTCTCGAGTTTCTTTCCACTCCTGCATTTCTATGATTTATAATTTGAGGGTGGGGGACAGTTGAGGTTTTTTGAGGGATAAAAAGGGTTCATCTCTTAATTTGCCTCACCCACTCAATTGTTTTTCCTGTCACTAGTGTACTTTTCCTTACATTAATTGCAGGCATTTTACTTTTTCCTTATGAATGAATGTGTTACAAATTATGTGTTTGTTTTGTTTTGAGGATCTGAAACCACCCTTGATTCTAACACAGTCGATAATTGCTACAATGAGCAAGAATCTATTCAAAATCAAAAAAGCCCTTTGTCAGAGTCTGCAGATGTGAAGCCTTCTGAGATGTCTTTACCACTTCCTCTTCCCATTGGGACTGAAGACCATCAGATGCTGTTGCCTATAACTGGCAATCAGTCTCCTTCCTCAGACACATTGCTGAGGTCTGCCGTGACTGGATATTCAGAACCTCAGTTTATTTTCCTGCAGCAGTTATATTGACCCTGGGGACCAACAAGACAATCCTAGTAGTGAACACACACATTATTGGTAAGATGAACATAATCATCCAAGCGGTTGGATTTACTCTTACTCATTCTTTTGAGCGAAGACATTTGGTAATGTATCTGCACTGTGCAGTGCTGTTTCTCACTTCTTGTTAAATTTTGCTAATCTGGAATCATATTTATCATTGTAATGAACCACTGACATTTCCTAGGAGGAAATACCTTTCCAGAGCACCTGCCTTAAGAAACGTCTGTTGAATAGATATGTAACTGTACTCTGGAGATCTTCAGTGCTCATGCAGAGCTAACATGTTAGTGTCATTTTTGAGCAGACTTTCAAGCCATATTGTTTGTTAGTTAGTTTATTTTAAATACCTTAACTCACAGGTGTGGCCCTTGTACACAGCCTTGTATAAAAATAATAATTGCATGACAAATTTATTAAACACAGACTCCCAAACTCCAGGCCAATGTAAAAGTAGTATATGAAGTATATGATGGCAACTGGGCCAGTTCTCTGGTGAAATGTTTTTGAAGCATTATTGGTGTTGATCAAAAGCAGCTGTTTGCCAGTCAGACTATACTAGATGGAAAGCTTTGGGCAAATGCCACTGACAATTGAGGGGGGCTTTTTCCTTAAGCAGTGATTTAGAGGCTAGATAGCACATAGCCTTTCCCTTTCCAAGACCTGGATTCACATTCAGAAGTGACAAACATGAGTTTGATCCTAGCTGTCATCTCTCCACATCCCCCAGACATCTCGTAGCTTGACAGAAGTGAGAGTCTTCTGTGCAGGAGAGGTCAAAAGATGGATTATGATGAGTGCTGTAGGTCATATTGGATTAAGATTATTGTAAGTAAGAAGGTGTGTTGAGTTATCTGTGAGGAGACATGGGTAGCACATTTCTGAACTCCCAGTCAAGATCAGAGTCCTTTTGGGGTAAGGACTGTACAGACACATCAGTTCCTGCCCTGAAAAGTTTACAATAAATGAGCAATAAATTAAGTAAAAGCTAAAGATGGGGGTGTTTTAGTAAAGAAGATTGACCGGAGGCCCTAAACTTTGGAGTTACTCACAATAGGCTCTTACTATTCCATGCTAGAATTCAGGAGGGCATAACAGAAGAACATTTCTTTTAAAAAATCAATGCAATCTCCTGCTTTATTTCCCATGCCAGTAGTGCAGTTTTAGGCAGTTGCTGTGGTTTGTACCAAGATTTATACCACAATGTTGGCACACAGGGCAGAAATTAATTCTTCAATTCCTCTTTGTCTTTAGCTGCTGCTTCTGTCTGCTCTATGGGGCTGAGACAAACTACTCTGTCCTCTGCTAAGGGTTCTTCTTAAGGTTTTTCTTGGACTCCTTATTTTCTCACTCCAGTTGGTTTCCACTGAACTGCTTAATGTGGAGTCTTTGTGTTGACATCCAGAGTATGTGCCCCAGATATGTTCAGGGCTTCCTTCTGAGTTTGGTGGAAATTAGTTGCTGATTGATGATTTCATAGATCTCTTCATTGGTAATGGTCTTTCTTAATGTCCAGAATCTTTCATAGGCACTTATTTTCAATGGTGTCTAATTTTCTATCTAACCATTTGGTAGATTTCCATCTGTGACAACCACATGTTAGCACTGAGATTACATTAGAATTGAAAATTCTCAATTTTGGTCTGATATTTCTCTCCTCAATTTCCATATTAAGGTTAGTAAATGCTGTGGGTGACTTTCCTATTCTTGATGTCACTTCCTCCTTGTGATGTGTGCATTGGTCAATACGGTGCTGCCAAGGTAGATGGATGGGTTTACTTGATAATTTTGCTATCTAATATTACTGCTTGAAATCTAGGTTTCCATGTTGTTTGTTTTAGCATGACTAATTTTGAGCCCCGATTGGCCTTTTGTTCTTGGCAAGGTTGTCTGTCTTATTAATAACTTTTCATGGGTGTCATTCAGCATGATGTCATCAGCAAAGTCTAGGCCTTCTAAACATTTGCCAACTCCCCCACGCTATAGCAGTGTTAGTGTTGCTAATATACTTCTTCAATATTCAGTCTATGCCAATGCCAAACAGCAGCAGCAATAAAATGCAGCCCTATTTCACATTAGTGTCCACACTGAACCATTCAGTTGTCTGGATGTCCACCCTTGCAGAACACTTCACATCTCTGAACGTGGCCTTGATGATGATTACAACTTTAGCTGGGATTCCATAGGAGTGAAGAATGAATGTCCATAATGTATGTCTATCATTGGAAAAAAAAAAATTCAGTGAAATTGTTGAGGGGAGTTTGCTATTCTATACCTTCTTCTGTGGTGGTCCTTAGCTGGATAACTGGTCTACATAGAATCTCTTGGGCCTGAATCCAGCCTGTTGTCTACGCTTTGCATCCACTGCCTCTTCCATCCTGTTCAGAATCACACTACAGAAGGCTTTCCCTGCAACAGAGTAGTGTAACTCCTCTCCAGTTACTACAGTCAATAACTCCCCTTTGGACATTCTGGCAATGATTCCATGTTTCCATTGGTCAGGAGGCTTTTCTTTTTTCCCAAACTTTATCAGACAGCTCTGTCAGTGTCATTAAGGTGATGGTATCAAATACTTTTAGCATTTCTGATGTGATTTGATCATCTCCTGTTGTTGTTTTTTCAGCTTCCTGATTGTGGCCTGTACTTCTGTCATCTCTCTTGGACTGATCATAGAATATCAGGGTTGAAAGGGATCTCAGGAAGTCATTTAGTCCAACCCCCTGCTCAAAGCAGGACCAATCTCCTACTAAATCATCCCAGCCAGGGCTTTGTCAAGCCTGACCTTAAAAACCTCTAAGGAAGGAGATTCTACCACCTCCCTAGGTAACCCATTCCAGTGCTTCACCACCCTCCCAATGAATTTTTTTTCCCTAATATCCAACCTAAACCGCCCCCTCTGGAACTTGAGACCATTACTCCTTGTTCTGTCATCTGCTGCCACTGAGAACAAGCTAGATCCATCCTCTTTGGAACCTCCTTTCAGGTAGTTGAAAGCAGCTATTGAGTCCCCCCTCATTCTTCTCTTCTGTAGACTAAACAATCCCAGTTCCCTCAGCCTCTCCTCGTAAGTCATGTGCTCCAGCCCCCTAATCATTTTTGTTGCCCTCCAATTTATCCACATCCTTCTAGTGTGGGGCCCAAAACTGGACACAGTACTCCAGATGAGGTCTCACCAATGGCAAATCGAGGGGAATGATCACGTCTCTTGATCTGCTGGAAATGCCCCTACTTATACAACCCAAAGTGCCGTTAGCCTTCTTGGCAACAAGAGTACACTGTTGACTCATATCCAGCTTCTCATCCACTGTAACCCCTAGGTCCTTCTCTGCAGAACTGTTGCCTAGCCATTCGGTCCCTAGTCTGTAGCAATACATGGGATTCATCCATCCTCAGTGCAGGACTCTGCACTTGTCCTTGTTTAACCTCATCAGATTTCTTTTGGCCCAATCCTCTAATTTGTCTAGATCCCTCTGTATCCTATCCCTACCCTGCAGTGTATCTACCACTCCTCCTAGTTTAGTGTCATCAGCAAACTTGCCTCACCAAGCCAATCTTAGACCTGCCAAGAATCATCAAATAAAGAGCCACAGAGGCATTTTTTTCTCCCATCAGACAAACAGTACCTGTGATATTTTTAAGTGCAGTCTTTGTTGGTTGTTTATTTGTTGATACCATTTTAGCTGCATTGGTGCCTTGGGTCTAGGCCTTGGTAAACAGAAGGGCATAGAAGATTCCTCTTACTATAATTCCTATTCTACTGCATATAACAACTCCTCTTCACCTTAATTAAAAGGGCTTTGTGAAAAAATTTCTAGTGGATTTATCCTCTGCAAATGGACCCCTGAATCTTGGGCATGGCTCTGTCTTTTATTTGTTGCTTTCTTTATCCATGTGTCTGTTTTCCTCCTTTATCTGTACCTTTTAAATGAAAGTAGACCTTTCAGCTTTTGTTGTTTATTATTTTTAATGTGACATGTGTAATAGCGTTTTTGATTGTTTAATGCTTAATTACATGCGGACAATTTACTGGACATTATGAAGTACAACCAATGCTACCAAGAGTCTTCTCAATGCACTGAAGCCAATCCTTGCCATTGCTTACTGACCACTACATTTGCTTTACACTTGTCTCCATCATGTCTATGTCACAGCATTTGCCAGCATCTACTGTCCTTCAGCATATGGGTGTAGGACACTGGATGAATCATTTTGGGTTTTCAGTGGTGCAGTGTGGCTTTTTTCATTCTTTTGAAATCTTTGTTTTTTCCCTCATAATCTTTCAAGGATCCCATGGCCAACTGGTAATTCTGTGACTGAAGAATCGCACCAAAAAGCAGGGTTTTCAATATAAGTGACAAAGGTCCACTCCATGTGACCAGATCTAAGGCTGCATTTTCTGACCAAAAGTACAGCAAAGGTATAAAGATGAATGCAGTTTTAGTAATTCGTATTGCACAAAAGAAAAGCCGTCTTAAGTGCTCTGCAAACCCATATGGCTACACTGCTATTTGGCAAGTTCATTTTTAAATGTATTGAAGTACATCTCTTCTGATGTGCTACTACTTTAAAAAAAAAAAAAAAAGTTTAACTTGTTCAGAATTACTGAGTAATGCATATATTACCAGAAGAGCAAACTAACTCTGAAAAATACATTCCTATGTAGAATATGCATTCCATAAGAATGTTTGTTTCAACTGTTTTTATATTTCTAAAATTTTAGATTACTACAGTATTCTTACAATTCAGACTTTTTTTTTAAAAAAACGGTGCTTAGATTTATACTGGATCCAGTTTAGATATTTATAGAGGTGACATTTGCTTTATATTACTCATTTAGTTTTCTTTATACACAGGAAGATCATCATTTTTACAAGACAGCGGTTTTAAACTTCTCTTCACAGAATACACAGGTTCTGATAAAGTTGTTCTCTTGCAGCAATAATTTAATGATCTGTACTCTTGAGTACCAATTCTTATCCTCAACTTCGGTGAAAATGACTCATCTGCTGAGTTGATTTCCCTTAAATATATTAATTTAATATAACAATTTTAAAAAACATGTAGGAGTGTTTCAGCTGGGTGCTGTAGAACTTTGAGAGAGAGCTGTACTGCATATCTGTGACAATGCCTGGAGTACTTTCCATGCATCTCTTATGTGGCGGCTTACTGCTCTCAAGTTCAATTTGGAGCTGGAAATTATATCAAGAGGACTAATGGTCCATGTAAAGAGTGAATAGAGGAAAAACGTGAACATCTTAAATGGTCAAATGTCGTTAATAGTTAACCAAAGTTCTCCGTTCTGAAAAATGAAAGCGGGAGTATTAAATTTTGTTTAAAATCTTGAAAAAGACTTCTAAAGAATATCTCCAGAGTGATCCAAATCTCAGCAAGTCCACGAACTTGAATGGAAGTTTTGCCTGAGAGCTTGACTACTCTTGGAGATTTACCAAAATAGCTAGCTATTCCGGAATGGGAAGTTATACCAGAATAGCTACTCTGCAATAATGATTTTGGTAAATTCCGAGTGTAAAAAAGCCCAGAATAAGGATTACAAGACTGGACTTTGTGCGAAGGTGTTGGTAAGACTTACAGAAATAGGTCTAGATAAGAACTAGTCATTGATTTGGGTTAAGTTATTTTTGAAGTACTTTTCCTGTATATACAAGTGTTTTTTCCTTCCGCTATGTGTATATAGTTCAGTTCTTTTTTATAATCCCATGGAGGGGAAGGGGGTTGTACATACTTAGGTTGCAGTGTTTATGTTTGGCTTTAATAAACTTGTTTTGTAATTTTCCCTCAGCTTGTGTCTGGTGTTTGTAATTATGAAGGGTAGCAATTAAAGGAGGAGGGAAGCAGTTTAACATAACCACCATCACAACACACTACACTAGCATCAGAGGGCTCAGAGACATCCTTAGCACGGTATACTGCTGTTATAGGGGTTATTTGGGAACAGCATCATTCATTACATTTTTCTTCCAACAGAAAAAAAAAACCACCTACGTCCCTTACCTAACTCAGTACTGTAGACCAACAGTAGGAAGAAACTATCTCGAAGCAGGCTATTCCATAAGTGTCTGTTATGGGCAATATGCATATTTCTCATGGACCCTGGGAGACAGAATACTGGAGCAGATCAATCACTGGCCTAAGTCATTACAGTGATTCTGATCTTTTAACAGGCACAAAACCCCAACCTCTCTCTCTCTCTCTCTCTCCACTACCACGGCTAACGCAACTTTGTGCATGGCCTGCTTTTTTTTTTTTTTTTTTTTTTTTAATTTGTGTTCAAGGAAAGCTTTATTGGAAAGGCATATTTTATACCTGGAGTTGAATGGCATGTATTGGTTGGGCTCATACTGATCTCTACCAAGGAACTTGAACTCCACAGCCAGGGTCTGCACCACTGAGTGTTCTATTCACAGTGATCGTTGGAACCTAGGTCTATCCAGCTGCATTATTCCCTGTAAAGAAGTTATCTTGGGGGATTATAGAGAGAGTGCAGTTTCCAGGTCCCAAACTCTAACAGCATCTATTCTCTGTTAAAGTCTCTTCTCAACTTTGCTTCAGAATGATTTACAGGCTATTAAATATTTATAAGTTTTTTATAATTATTCTTTAAGTTCCATTGCATTCTCCTTTCTATAAAATGCTAGCGAATGCTTGGTTATTGTCTGGAAGAAGTAGTAAAACTGATTAGGTCCAACTTCAACAAGTATGTTTATGATATTTAAGTAGGACCATCCCACCACCACCACCCCGCTCCCTGCCCCACCCCCTTACCATACTGCTCAGAGCAGCAGGAGCTCACAGCCCCACTGCCCGGCAGGAGCGGTGGGCCAGAGTGCTGACGATGCACTGCAGGGGAGAGAGGACAGCAGGCGAGGGGTCGGGGGTAGCCCTCCCTGACCAGGACCTCCGACCGGGCAGGACAGTCCCATGGGCTGTAGTTTGCCCACCTCTGATCTAATGTAACCAAATCATCTCAATTCTTCCTATTTTACCCTTCATCTTTTCTTGAAGATCCTTAACTGAAGGAGAAGGTTTGGCTCAGCAAAAAAGGACAACCCCAAGCCCTCCTCTCAGCTTGCCTTATTAGCTTAGTGATTGCTTGGTAACACACAGGTTCTACAGCAACTGGCTAGTTAGTTATCACATCAGTTGGATTTTGTTACTTCCCCCTATGAGTGTTATTTTTAAGAGCAACTCAAAGAGTAAATTCTAAGCAAGCACACACAATCAGTATCAATACCCTCTTGGATATTTCTGCCTCATAGAATGGGACCCTACACAGTCACATAGTGCTAGAATAGCAACATTGTGGCACTGAGAGTCAAACAAACAATAATATTTACATAGTTGCTTTCTAAGTGCATTCCTGTGGCTACTGGACAATTTTGCTTTTATTTTAGATGCCTGATTTTCTTGCCAGTGCACACTCTTTGTAAGGGCAGTATAATCTGTCTCTTAACACACACACCCCTTTGTGCTGTTCTTGGGGAAAATACCAGTGCAAAGTACTGCTGTCATAATTGGTTGCTCTTCCTCTATTAGCGGGTGGATCATATTAACTAAATGAGCAGGCAGAGAAAGAAGACAGAAGCTTGAGATAATAGTCCGTAACAGAGATAGTGTTTCCTTATATAAAAAATGACAGCAATTAAACCCATGCACTTTCATCATAAGAGTCCTTTAATCATAGTCTGGGCATCATTTGCCAAACTTCTGTTTATCTACAGCAGTGGTTCTCAATCTGCAGCCCAATCAACACACAGCTGTGGTGCATATGACATCCTCAGGGCCATATATAGGTAGTCTGTATATTGTGTGGATAACACATAACACAGAGAGTGGCCC
The DNA here is from genome assembly GCA_032164245.1 of Sternotherus odoratus. Lineage (NCBI taxonomy): Eukaryota > Metazoa > Chordata > Testudines > Kinosternidae > Sternotherus > Sternotherus odoratus. Next base: position 13,621,289 of record JAVMKO010000009.1, on the reverse strand, counting down.
ACAATGCGAAATAGGTTGAGAACCACTGCCTACAGCAATAACATACACTTCTTTGTTAAAAAAACTCATGTTGGACTCCGGTTGAGTTGGTTTTATCACTAGTACTTTTCAAATGTATAATTGGTGCACTCCAAAATAACTTCCTCAAGAAACTACATATTATGATTTTGATTTACAAAGAAATAAGCCAGAAAAACCCTCAAGCTGATAGATATAAATGCATCAATTTGTTACCTTGTTCACAAATGTTCTGTAATTGCTCCTATTGCAAGACTGGCATTAGCATCTTTGTTATCAACCTTCCCATAACTTGGTGTCCAATAGTAATGCCTTTTAAGGCCATGAGAGAGTTCTGCAAGATATACATGCCCATCCACTTCATACGGATCCACATCTGTACAATTTGGTTTCAAGCGGCCAGTTTTAATTAAGTCTGAAAATGCCTGAAATGAACAAATGCAAAGGATTTAAACTAAACATTCTTCTAAAATATTCTACCTGCCAAAGGCTTAGAAAGTGCAAAGCAGAACAGTAGAAGATGATGCAGACTGGGTCAGCACTCAATGGCATTTTAATCACTTGTATATTTTTACTGTCCCATAATTGCTTGGTATGAGAAGACCAGGCCACAACTATCATAATTTTACAATAAAATAAAATAGTAAGAACTACACATCAGTTTTACAAATTATTTTAGTGAGCATATGTCACAGACTCCCAGCATACTAGTTGTATGAAACGCAGATAAGCTGTGGAAAAGGTCAGTGATGAAGAAAACACTTACGACACAGGTGGCCTCATCAAATTTGTTTCCCCAAATATAAATGTAAGAAAGCACCATGTTTGTTGTCATTGAATCTGAAAGAGCAACAAGTCCTTTTCCACTTATATTATTGCTCACTACTGCTAACCTAGTAAACAGAAGAAATAAAACAAAAACAAATTATGTAAGTAAATTCCAAGCCATTTGATTCCTACCTCATAAGTACAGTATTTGGAACAAATCAGCAACAACAATTATTTTTATAGCTCAAATCTGTTATTAAGTCCTATATAATTCTAATATTCCTCAAGGCACTTCCTTGATTTGGGTGGCAAAGACTTTGACAATTAATTTCTTCAAAGCGAGTGACCCTATGCTTGGTGGTCAGTTCTCATATTTAGCGTTTTGAAGCATTGGCTCTGGCTTCTAGCCAAGTTAAACTTTGATCCTGGAGCTAGGAGAGGTATTTTTGTATCGCTGAACCTGAACATTTTTCAGAGGCACCTAGCAGAGACTTTAATCTTTACTCCCCAAAATTAAGAGATTCAGGTAACACCTATGATCAGTGCTTTCATCCAGCCAAAGATATAGTTTTCTGCAAGACACAAAACATATCCTGTAGGACAGGGGTGGGGAACCTTTTTTGTGCCAAGGGCCATTTGGACATTTATAATGTCCTTCACGGGCCGCTCCCCCTCCCCGCCGCGGGCCGCTCCCCCTCCCCTTCCTCCCCCCTCCCGAGGAAGCCCAGGCTGGCAACGGGAGCTGAGACCCCAGCTGGCAAGGGGCCAGCGCGGGAAACCCCAAAGCAGTGGCAGGCGGAGTGCTTAGCCCTGCACTGCTTTGGGGTTTCCCCGCTGGCCCCTTGCCAGCCGGGGTCCTGCCGCCTGCCCCAGTCAGCTCCCGCTATCAACCTGGGTGTAGGGGGTGATGTTGCTTTACCCCCGCCCAGCCTCCCATCTAACTGCTTTTCTTCCCGCACCCCTGCCTGGCCCGGCCCACCCCACCGAAGCTAACCTCCTCCCCCCTCCCAACCCAGCCTCCTGCCCCCCATGCCTGACCCACCCAGCCCAGCCTCCCCCCACCAAACCTCCTTACCTCCTGCACCCACACCTCGCCCACCCCCGGCATCCCCACCCCCCCATTGACCGTCGGCTCTCCGCAGCGCCGGCGGCCCCCCCCAGGTTTGAGCCGCCCCCGCCTGGCGGCCCCCGCATATCCCTGGCCGGCGGCTCCCCCAGGCGCTTGCTGGCCCCAGCGCGGAGCCACGCCCGCCTGCTGGCCAGAGCGGAGAGCCACCCCTGCGCGTCCCTGGCCGGCGGCTCCCCGAGGCGCTTCCGGCCTCTTCGCTGAGCGCGGAGCCGCCCCAGGCCGCTGGGGGGGGAGGGCGGCTCCGCGTTCGGCGAAGGGGCCGGGAAGCGCCTGGGGGAGCCGCCGGCCAGGGACGCGCACGGGCCGGACGGAAGGCTTTGGCGGGCCGTATAAGGCCCGCGGGGCCGGAGGTTCCCCACCCCTGCTGTAGGAGAGCATAGGTCCCGGCTCCGTGGATGCTCTGGGGCTGGAGCATCCACAGGGAAAAATTTGGTGGGTGCAGCAGCTCCGCACCTCCAGTTCACCTCCGCCTCCTCCCTGAGCATGCCTTCCCTGCTTCTCCTCCCAGTGCCTGCCACCATGAAACAGTTGTTTTGGGCATAACAAGCTGTGGCAGAGAGCGGGGAGGAACAGGAACACGGCCGCTCAAGAGAGGAGGGGGAACGGGGCACGGATTTGGGGAAGGAGTCCAATAGGGCAGGGAGGGGGCAGAGTTGGGGTGGGGACTTTGGGGAAGGGATTGGAATGGGGGCGGAGGGGCCGGGGCAGGTGTGAGCACCCACCAGCTCCAGGAGAAGTTGGCACCTGTGTAGGAGGGATTAGACAATATCCTGGTGAACCTGAAATAAACTAAAAAAAGGCTTCAAGAAACTCCTTTTTAAGACCTGAAACAACACGCACAGACCCTTCTTCTTGCAGTGTGTCACACTGACTTAAATGGCATTCTGTGCAGCAATTAGGATTTTTGTTTGCAAATCCCTTTTCAGGAAAGGGCCTAGACCGTCAAGATACTAAAAGGAAGTGAGTACCACCTCTGACAGCCAAATGTTCATTAGAGTGACTCCAGATGTGTACTGTGAACCAAATATAATACAGGGGAGAGCACTATCAAATTAATTTTAGATTCACCCATATGGGGAAAAGAACTTGCTAAAATATCAAAAGTATGAGAACAAGCAGTACAAACACTTTGAACAGAAACTACTGTTCTATAGCAACGAATAACTTTAACCAACGGGGAGGGGAGGGACCCAAGTAAAATCGAGAAAAGTGTAAAAGGGCTTTTAATAGAATTGGCAATAGAAAGGGTAAACTGGAAAATTTAGCAGCTTGGAAGTGTGCCTGGTGAAGGGAGGAGAGAGTTTGGGACCTTTGCCATGGAAGAAAGGGCTTGGCAGGAGTAGTGTTCCAAGGTTTAGTCACTGAGTGGTAAAGAGTTCGGCCTACTTTTGTCAGGTGGATGATCAAATTTAGGGTCAGAAGCTGGGGAGGGAAACTGCTAGGGCTTTGTCATTGGTCGGAAGGGAGCATCTTCATGTTTTCTCCCTCTCTTACCTCTCTCCCTTCTGCCCCTGGCCTTTCTTGTTCCTAGCATCCCTCCTCCCAAAAGAGGAGAGTCCATGTGGCATCCCTCCCACAGATTGACCCAGCAGTTCAACCCACCCAGTCCAAACACTCAGGTTTGCTTTGCTGAGTGGGGAGCATTCCTTGGAATGGCATTTCACTGATTCTGCCAGAGCCCAGGTAAAGCCATAGGACTGTCATTATCTGTGTCCCCAGCAGCCCCTAGCCATGTGTGATTTTGGAAACTATTTGACTTTGCAGTTTGGATCATTAGTGTAAAAGACTGATATACCACAGTACCAACTCATATACTGCTGTGTCACATTTTTCAATATTCTAGTAGTTACACCTGCAATCTCTTTTGGAGAGTTTTATCTATACTAACGCTTGAAGAGTCCTGTTGTACCCAGCCAGGGCTTCACTCAGATAGATGGCTCCATCATCTTCTATCCTGTTTGAATTAAGATCTAGGATTTCCAGGGTTTGGTTCCGTTTCAGCAGTTCTCCCAAAAATTTCACACCATCACGAGTTATTTTATTACTGAAAGAGAAATCTCATTTTAAACAGGGGGATACTATTGAGAAACCTGCCGTATTCCTTCCTAGACAGAAAATGCCTCATAGGCTGCTGAATAAACTGTTCTGAAATGTGCAGCTGTTGAAGCAATGTACAATATATACGCTTTAACTGGATTTTTACTCAAACTGGCAACTATTAACACAAGATTAATAGATTAATGGGATTTTTAGAACCCATTCTTGCAATCCATGTGCAGGCACTTCCAATAGCTGCTGAATAACCAGATCAGGTCCTAAATGTCTTATATTGGATTCTTTCCATTCTGATTTTTTACATCTTCTGTAGAGTGGCATAATTTGACACACTGATTAGTATGTACTGTGGAGTAAGTGCCCTTTCTCCACTCAAGTGTACGGTACTACAGAATTTAAGGCCAGAAGGACCATTAGATTATCTAGATCACAGGCCACCAACACCACCCAGCTATCCTATCCCCACACTAAGCCCAACAGCAAGAATTAGACCAAAGTACTAAAGCCCTCAGGAGACTAAACTATTGTGTGACAATGGGTAGAAAAGAAAGAGGGACTGAAATGCACTCAGGCCTGAAGCCCCTGCAAGGCAGGAAAATGATTTAATGAGATATAGCTGACCACTTAGGCTGAATCTTGTAAATTTAGGATTAGACTATGGCATAGTAGCCCTTAAGCAGCGAGTGAGGGGAGAGGGAGACCTCTCTTCCTCTTCTTCTGCAGCCCGAGTCATAGCAGAGTTAACCAAACAAGCTGGGGAAGGTGCACCCCTTAAAGGGGTGTTGTCAATTGCTCCTCCATATACACAGGGGGCATTGCACCTCCCTGAGGCAGAATGTTTTCTGGTGTTCCTTCTATGGTGGCATAGCTCTGCACCACCGCCACGACCACGGCTGTGGCTAAATACTAATCTATCCCTTAGTAACACTGTACTCCTTCCAACTATGGCTTCCACCCCAATGCTCCATCTCACCTAGAAAAATCACATTTTTTCTGGAGGGAACAGTAACACGTGCCATATAATACCCCTCCTGCCTGCTATATTGATAATTGCATTGTGCACAGTTTTCACCAGCAACAATATACTCTATGTTTGTGTAATTTAAACAAAATCAAATGGTGAATCTTTTACCAACTAAGGTCAAGATATCGCAGGCTGTGGTTTTCATATAGTGCATCACACAGTCGCTCCACACCGAAGTTCTTCATTTCATGTTTGCACAAATGCAATTCAATAAGACAAAAGTTATTTTTCATCATTGCAGCTGTGTGAACTGTGGTCTCTTCCTAAAAATAAAATCTCAGTTAAACTATACTTTTAACATCAGATCAGTTTTTAGGGCCAAACACCACTTTTTGGTGTTTGGCCCCAAGAACAAGTACAACTTTCCCTGTATTCAACGGTAGATGTTTAAGACATCCAAGAGCAGAATTTGACCTTAACTCATATTCCTTCTGATTTATTTATAACTTGATATACAAAAAAATCAGGAAACAATTTCTTATTGTGATCACTGGGAAAATAATGAAAGTTACCAAAATGTGGCTGCAGATTTACAGAACTGTATGTGTAAATGTCAGGCAAGTCGATACTCTAACTACTAGTTCTCTCATCTACCTTGACCATTTCTTTTTCAAGTTTCCACAACACAATGTTTTAGGACTTGATCCAATTCCCATTGACGTCAATGGTGTGACAGAAATAGATATCAGCAATTATTTTATGAAGAGCAGGAGTCTTTGAAAAAGGGTTTAACTATAGAAAAAAAACATATCCTGCCTTTATAAGAGGCAGCAAATTGATTTCAAAGTTATCACCTTTGGTTAAGACAATAATTTATAAAGGGCTTCAGTCAGGGAGACACAAAAGCAGGTTTTTTTTCAAAAGCAGGAGCCTAAAATTAGGCTCCTAAATCCATGGTTTGGCACATATGTTCTTGTCAACACAGGAAAGTTTGTTTCAGTAAAAGCCAAAGTATGAACTTAAATTGATGTAGTTATACTGTCATAACCCCCAAATGGACACTTATCTAATTTTAAGGGTGACATTTCTTGGTTCTGTTTATGTCACTTAGGAAGGAGTTTAAGTTAAACAAAAAAAGCCATTCTTACTCTGCAATTCCCATTTAGACAACCTCTAAATAAGTGCTGATCATCTAACTGCTTCTATTGAAGTTAAGAACTGAGCACTTTGAAAAGGAGGCTGTTTCTTCATGTGCCTAAATTATGATTCAGGAGCATAACTCTAGGCAAGGAGGTATGAAAATCCTAGCCCCTGAGTCTGAGTCTACAATCCTTTTTGTTGGTGTTCTCTCTTCCTTGGGCAGAAAGACTTAAAGAACAACTCTGGCAGCTCTCACACAAGCATATAAAGAAGCCCCAGAGAGTCACACTGTCCAAGACCCCTATAGGCCTCCAAAAAACTATCAGTATTATCTGTTTAATTGAACTGACCCTACAGTATATACACTTACCTCTTGGCTGTACAGTATAGGACGATTTAGATTTAGGGCTTTCATCGCTTTGTTATGGCTCATAACTGTTGCTATTGCTATTAGACTTTGTGTACCCTGAAAACAAAAACAGAAACTCTTTAGAGAAATCTGTTCAATATATCAATAAAGCAACATACCAAAGATACCATGCCTTCTTACAGGATGTATTTTTAGATCATAAATATCAAATTGACATGAGTTATACAGTAGACTCTCGATTATCCAGGATTGGATTAACCAAGATGCGGATTAACCAGGATGTCAAAAAAAATACATGCAACTTGCAGGGCCGGCTCTGGCTTTACTGCTGCCCCAAGCACACACACAAAACAACCCCACCAGGGTGCAGGGCAGCCAGTGAACCAACACCCCTTCCCCCCAGCACAGGATGGCTGGTGAATCAACTCCCACTCCCCATATTTCCTATGGAAGGTGATTATCCAGGATTTTATTAACCAGAATTATTTTTTTCCCTATCATCCTGGATAATCGAGAGTCTAATGTAAATACTATTATTTTTAGCTCCATGTGTGTTGGAGATATTCAATGGTCATCTGCCTCTGCAGTTTTGCAATACATACAAACATTTCCTGAAAATACCAGCAGGCAAAGGATGTTAAGAGAGTGGAACTGAACTAATTGGCACAAATTACTATGACACTTGCTGAAAATAAACAGAATCTGATAAATTGGAGAAGAAGAATTTTTTGTAATGTATGGGGTAAAGCTGTTGGTAATATCACGGGTTAGGGGGAAGAGCTCCCTGGGTTCGGGATAGGGTTGTGGAATGCAGGCTATCTGGGCAAAGGTTAGGATCAGGTAGGTGGGCCTCACTGAACTAGGGTGACAGTTGTGGAGCGGAGTGCTCTCTGAGCTAAGGTTAGGGTTGTGGAGGATAGGGCTCTCCAGGTGAGGGTTATGGTTCAGGTGAGTAGGGCTCACTGGAGTAGAGCTTGGGACTTCCAGGTTAGGGTTTCAGGTGGGTAAGCCTTCTTCAGGAGGGTAGGCTTCCCAGAGCTAGAGTTAGTGTTCAAGTGCGAATGTCTAAAATGGGCTAGTATTAGGGATGTGGAGCTAAGGTTAGCTTTCAGGTCTATAGCCCTCACTGTGCTAGGGTTAGCGTTGTGGAATGTAGGGTTCCCAGCTAAGTGTAGTGGTTAAGAGCATAGGACTCCTGAGGCTAGGGGTAGGGTTCTGGCTCCCTAGGCTAGCGTTAGGACTGGGCTCCTTCATTCAGGGTTAGTGTTCAAGTGAACAGGCCTCTCTGGGCTAAGGTTAAGCTTGTAGAGAGTGTGGGTCCCTGGCTTGTGTTAGGGTAGGTGTTGTGGAAGGTATAACTCTTAGGACAAAGATAGGATGGGTAGGGGGTCCCTAACATAAGGCTGGAATTGAGGTGGGTTGGCCTCTCTGGTTAAAGTTTAAGAGGGTAAAGCTCCCTGAGGTAAGGTGGGATTGTGGTGTGCCCTGGCCAAGGGTGAGGGGCAGGGTAGATGAGAACTCACTAAAGCTAATACACTTCTATTAATTATCTTCATATTAAGTGGATATGTATTGTCTTCCACATGAAAATTATGAAGTGTGTGAATCAGTGAAGTCAAACTAGTGAGGTTCTACGGTAGAGCCAGTTCTAATCTTTTATTCCTTTCCCCTCAGTCATACTTCTGTAACATGCTGAACTGTCAAAGGAACACTGTCTTTTGACAAGCCGGTTACGCTCCTGTTTTTATAGTCACATAGTGAAGTAGGAGACACTCCCTTAAACTGATTTTACTCAAGCATAAAGGTACAATTATCCAAAGCTTCTAAGAGCTGTGTTTATCTGTGGTGACTATATCTTCCCAGTATACATGCTTGTAATACCTTTAATTTTTAAAGACATATTCACCTTCCAGTTTGGGAGCACCAGAAATATTAGTAAGCTTAAAATGAAACCTCATTCTCCTTAGTTTCTTCATTCAGACAGTATACTCCACTAGAAACTTTCATTACTTATATTAGCAGCCCTGTTCTCCAGGAAAGAACCCACTGCCATATACGGATGGCCTGACAACTAGACTGCGTAGTCTGTGACTCCATAGCAGAAATTGGGTCCATCCATACAACATTATTTTTAACACAATGTGACTGACAGTGAGAGGAGAGCACCTCTTGAAAGAGAATGCACTTTTCAATGTTTCATATGCTTGCAGATGCTGCTTTAGAATGAAAAGGGCCCTTAGGAAATAAGGAATCTCTTTCTTACATTAACTACATGAGTTCTATATAATATGACACATAACACAAAATGAATCTCACAAAATATTAGAGAGGACAGTACAACAGTCAAACTCCTCTAATGGTGCTTTGGGAGTAAAGGAACTGACAGTTAGAGGCTATGATAGCACATACTCCTATAAACACTATGCTACAGGCCCTTCCTTGCTAGTTGCAATAGGATATTTTGTGATAGTTGAAGATATCACAGTATTTAAAACAAGTGGCAACAGATGGCATCTTCCACTAATTTAACCACAAGACCTTTATAATACACTTGAAAGGCTATTAGTTCGCAGTTTAAGTTGATAATTTTACTTTACTCACCAGATCACAGTCTCCAAGATCTAACTTCTGTAAGGTAGAATTAATTTGCAGCATTGAAGCAAAGTACATCCCACCTTTGTTTTCAATTTTGTTGCCAGTCATTCTCAGGTATAGGAGTGTTTCATTCGTCTAGGCAAGAAAATTTAAAAGGATTTTCCTAAAATGATCTAAGCTGTAATATTGAACATTTTACTACAGATTTTTTAATTGTGGCATAAAGACAAAATGTCATCTTCTGTAAGTAACACAACCAATTGCTAACAATAAGTTAGCTGCCTATCTTTTCATAGAATCATACAATATCAGGGTTGGAAGGGACCTCAGGAGATCTGAACATGATGGGGAAAATAATCTTGGCTATGTATGGAATTGTGTGAAATTTTGCCCCATCAAATTTTGGTGAAATACATGACATTTTGCTTTAGTTTTCAGTTTCATAATTTTCACAAAAAGATATCCAGCTATTTTATAGTTGAAATCAATAAACATCAATGGCAGCAGAGGGCAGATTTCTCTTCTTCTGAAAGATGATTAAAAGTAGCAGAGAAACAGCCCGTCTTAAGAAGATAAGCACAAATACTACATATAAGGAAAGAAAAGAGGTTTTTCAGATTAACTTTGATACTGATGAGAGAGTTACGGTTGTCCATAAGAAGATATAATATCAAATCACATGCTATTGTCAAAATTATGATATTGTTTAATACTTACATGCAATGCTTTAGCTATCAATTCTGCTCCATTGATGCCAACATCATTAAACATCAGATTGAGGTAGCGCAGGGTTGAGTTTTCCTACAGTACACAAACAGGAAACCAATGCCAAACTCAAAAATACATTTTACATAGCGTTGTCACATTTAAGGGCTGGTCCCCAGTACGGGGGGGGGGGGGGAAGGGGGGGCGAAATCGACTGCAGATACGCAACTTCAGCTACGTGAATCACGTAGCTGAAGTTTTGCATATCTGCAGCCGACTTACCGCTCATCCCCACAGTGGCGGCGGTCGGCGGCGCGCTCCCCCGTCGACTCCAGCTTGCGCATCCCGGCAAGCTGGAGTTCCGGAGTCGACGGGGGCGCCACGAGCGATCGCTACCCACCGATCCGGTGGGTAGTGAAGACATACCCTTAAAGAGCTGATGCCTCACATGGTTTTGAAAGACATTTTGTTTAGAAACTTTAGAAAAAACTGTAACACAAAAATGAACACAGCAGTAAATAACCAAAAACTAAAACATCCTTATTAACCAATGGCCCAGCTTCAAACATTTGCATATTCAGTTTGCAACATGCCAAAGGTTTTTGTACCTACAATAAACATCACAACCTTCTCATCACAGATGACGACAAGGGGCAAATTAAAGGTTTAGGCAAGTGTGGAGGTATTTGGTTAGATACTTGAGGAGGTATGGGAAGCAACCTGGGACTGGGGGATACCAGTGCTAAAATGATGATGATAATAATAATAAAGTTAATAGTATTGATATTTAAATTATCACCTGAGGTTATTGAACTGAGGTTTCAGTTCAAAGCCCTGGGAAAAGACTGGGATAGCATATGCTTCAGAGGTACTGTTTCAGGCTGTCAGCAGACTCAGGAAACCAATACTGCATTGGTTTGCACTAATCACATTTTCAAGATTTTCTACATAACTATTAGAGCTAGAAACATACATTTTCTTTTAAAAATGAAAGTTTAGCTTTGGAGCATGATTCTGCAGCAATGAGCTGACTCCATAGATGTGGAGTTGCAGATTACAGGGATTCCTGTATATAGCTTGCTTCTGGATGACACTAGATGCTTATGTTTTTAATTCCATACGTATTAAGGATATACAGTATGTTTTTGTTCATTTCCATTAATTTTTTGTCATGCACAATTTACTACCAAAATGCTATGCAAATGCCTCTTTTGCATGTAAATGCAAAATACTATGCAAATGCCTCTTGTACTGTAAAAACCACATATATTAAAACAACTGCAAAAAGTATATGATGACAGTAATGTGATATTCTAAATTGATGGATTTGGATATGATAAGCCAAGATTTATGGAATTTTTCCAAAATAACACAGACTGTCACCAATATATTACACATAAATGTTATCACGGCCAATGAAACCACAAACTTGAGGTAAAAATCAAATATTTTGGCACAGAATAAATTACCTGGAGGAATTTTGCAGCATGCTCCGCTCCAACATCAGTTAATACATTATATCTAAGGTCCAGCCCTGAAAGGCAAAGAATACAGAAATAAATAAGACTAACAACACTTATTAATAACTGATTGATCTCCACATGAAAGGTAAGAAGAAAGAACCAAGACTCAAAAACTGTTTCTTGTTTCCAATTTATAAAGAGATATGTAGTAATGAGACAACATACCTGTAACAAATATGTTATTGCCCAAGATGCAGGCAAGCATTCGAAAATCCTCATCTGTAACTTTCTGTACTGGCACCAAGCGGTTATTTCCAGCTATTTTTAATGTGATTCCTTTTGTCAATCTGTTGTAATGTACAAATACTTGGAAACATAAGGATTGCAGGAGAAAGAAACACTATACAAAAGTATTAGTTCTATATGTATTACGGGACAGAGATACAATGGTGCTTTCCCCCCACTGGTATATTTATCAGGATTGTGAAATCTGGATCAAAAAATCCCTGGAGAACAATGCTATACTAGCTGTAATTCATAACTGTTCATTTTGGCAGCCTGATAGAATTTTAGCTGCAAAATGATTCAGGAGATTATTTTGGAGGGTTCATTCTCTCCTTTTTCTTATCCCTTTTCCTTGGTTTTATTCCACTCCACCCTCAATAACTGAGCACAGAAGAAAGCAGTTCCCTTTCCATTTTCTTTACATCATCTACATAATCTTTCCTTAAACACTGAAGAAATCTGTCATCTATAGCAAGGCACTCAGATGCCACAAAGTCCTGGCTACACACATTCCTTAACACACTTAAAACTGTGTTTGCCAAACAAGGGACACTCCACCAGAGAAGTAGATCACGTCACGGAACAGACCACCCAAATACCCCAAGAGAACCTGCTTCAATACAGAAATAAACCCGTCTGACCACACATCCCTACTTGTCCTCCAGCACCCTACATTGGAACCCATACACAGTGCCATCAAACAACCACAACCCAGACTCAATCGGTACATTCCCCCTCCCCCATCCTGAAAAAAATCTTTCCTGAACCTCCACTTCTGGCCTTCAAACTACCCCCCAACCTTTCCAAGCTCATCATCAGAAGCAAACTCTCCACTGACCAAGATACACCAACTCAAAGCAGTACAACAGATGCAAAACCTGAAGAGCTATCGCCACTGCCACAATGATCAACACACCTTTCAAGATCCAGGGGTCCTATACATGCCTATCACATCATCCAGTCCACTAACTGCTCAAATAACAATTATGTGTGTGAAACCCGACAATCACTACGCTCTCGAATGAACTCAAACAGAAAAATGATAAAGGACAAAAACACCCTATCACCTGTGGGTGAACACTTTTCACAATGCGATCACGCTATATCTGACATATCAGTCCTCACCCTCAAAGGAAACCTGCTTTCAAAGATGAGCCTGGGAGCTTAAATTCATTACTCTGATAGATACCAAAAAACAGAGACAGTAGATTTATGGTTTATTACAACAATCTGTAATCCACTAACCCCTTCTTTCTCTGCCTAACGGGCAGTTATATCCTGCCCCAGTGGTGTTCCTAGGAGGAAGCTCTTTCAAGTCAGACAATGGGCTAGAATGGGGTAGACAACCTGCGGCACGCAAGCTGATTTTCAGTGGCACTCAGAGTACCTGGATCCTGGCCACCGGTCTGGGGGGGCTCTGCATTTTAATTTAATTTTAAATGAAGCTTCTTAAACATTTTAAAATCCTTATTTACTTTACAAACAACAATAGTTTAGTCCTATATTACAGACTTCTAAAAAGAGACTTTCTAAAAACATTAAAATGTATTACTGGTACACAAAACCTTAAATTAGAGTGAGTAAATGAAGGCTCAGCACACCACTTCTGAAAGGTTGCTGACCCCTGGGCTAGAATTTGATGTTTAATTCCCAGGAATGGCTCAGCAAACCAACTGGAGCTAATCAGGTGCAGTTGAACCTGTTAAGGCTATATCTACACTATGGACCGGCGTAGCCATTCTGTGCCAGCAGACGAGACCTCTCCTGCTGACATAATTAACCCCCCCCCCCAACAAGTGGCAGTGGCTTTTGTCAGGCAGGGTGTGTTTCATACCCCTGACCGACAAAAGTCCCAGTGCAGACATAGCCTTAGGCGCAACAAAGAAGGGCATACACTTATGGAGAGAATGATAGAAAGGTATGTCCTAATCAGAAGCCAGGAGAGACTGCTCTGGGAAGAACAGAAGTGTTACCCTAAATCAGTGGTTTTCAAACTTTTTAGGCTGCATACCCCTTTCCAAATAATGTAATCTACTGTGTATCCCCATCTGAGATCATAAGCGATGCATGGTAGGGAGGGGGGATCACATGCCCCTCCAGATTTATGCTTTCCATATATCAACAGCTTCTAAAAGTTTTCAAACTGGGGGGTGCAGAGAAACGTTCAGAGGAGTGAGTGGCAATGCCAGGCCTGTCTGAGTTGAGGGGTACATCCAAAAATTATAACTCAAAAGGGTGGGCTCAGTTCAAATTTGGATGGCCTGCTGAGGTGAGTCAAGGTGGAGGTGGCGCTCCCCACCCATCAAGCCTCAAAGGCCCAAGGTGAGTCAGAAGTTGGAGGTGGCACTCCTTCCCCAAACCCTGCCACTTGAGGCTGGCCCGAGGCGCCTGGCATCACCGCTCCCCCTCCCCGCAAACATTCCTCCAGGGCATGTTTCAGTTTGAAAATCTCTGTACTAAATAAAATGTGTTGTCCGCCATTACAGGATTTTTCTCATGTATTTGTTGATGAAAGCTTGCATACTATGGAAACCACTGCCCTAAACGTTTTGTACATTTTGAGTTTTCTGCCTGGAAGGAATATGCAGCTACAGACTTTTGCCAAGCTCGTGTCAACTTGAATTAAACCAGAACTCCTATAAGAAAACTTAAACCCAAAAAGAGTGATTTGTGTTTAAACCTGAGACTCCAGAGAACTGCCTTTTTTCATCATTCCATTCCTGGTCTTGTTACACTATAGAAAACATTCAGAAATATTTTAAATATGCTATTTATTGTTTCCTTACGTTATATCTGCTTTCTCAGCGTCTTCAAGCATGTGTGCAATGAAAGGGTTTTCTGGCTGGCTTGACTCTTGGCAGGCTTGTGAATACTGTTTATGGAGACTTTGATGAGTTGACATGTCAGCTTGAAAATAAAAGCAATTTAGCAGACAGTTTTATGCATTTCTAATGTGCCCATCTTATAGAATCTGGGGCCCCCACAAAACTGAGAGACAGCAGTCAGTCAAAGCACGCTATAAACTTTTAGTGTGCTGTAGGAGTTTCCATATGGTCAGTTAGTACATGGCAGGCTAGAGCGCTGTAGATTTACACTATTTCCCGAGCACCAACTCTCCATACAGATAACCCCAGAGTGCTCTTTAGTGTTAACACCAGGTAAGAGTGTGTGTTGCAATAATGCAGTCTGGAGGATTCACATGCATCTAAAGGCCTGTATCTTATATTGATATTTCCTTAAATAATATATAATGTGTGTCAATATGCAGCAGTAGAGAATTTCAACACAAATTAAATCTTAACTTATGGTATAACTTTTCAAGCAACAGAGTTACTTTCAGGGGTGTGAGCTGTCATTTCACAAAAAAATCACACTGTACTCTAGGTGCTCTCACTGATAACTCAGATGTCTGAGAGGCTGAGAGAACTGGGATTGTTTAGTCTGCAGAGGAGAAGAATGAGGGGAGATTTGATGGCTGCTTTCAACTACCTGAAGGGGGGTTCTAAAGAGGATGGATTCTAGACTGTCCTCAGTGGTACCAAATGACAGAACAAGGAGTAATGGTCTCAAGTTGCAGAAGGGGAGGTTTAGGTTGGATATTAGGGAAAACTTTTTCACTAGGAGGGTGGTCAAGCATTGGAATGGGTTACCTAGGGAGGTGGTAGAATCACCTTCCTTATTTTTAAGGTCAGGCTTGACAAAGCCCTGGCTGGGATGATTTAGCTGGGGATTGGTCCTGCTTTGAGCAGGGGGTTGGACTAGAACTAGATGACCTCCCTTCCCTTCCAACCCTCATATTCTATGTCACACTACACAAGGGGGGAAACAGTCTAATATTAAAAAATAAAACAATTCCCCTTCTGCAAACAGCCCAAGACACACACGTCCGGTTTACAGGCGTTCCCCTTACTCCTGTTACTAGTGGATATTTCAGACACTAACTATATTATCGCCTCACAGGTTTTAGTTTCAAAGAAGTTTGGTTTAAACCAGGCCCCTGGCCGGTGAGGGGCCCGATCCCGCCGAGCGTGCCTCGCCTTCCCGGCGGATGGGGGCCCGCCCGTTACGCCCACTGGGACGTGTGGGGCCCGGGCTCAGTCCCTGTGGGTTCTTCCTTGCCCCACAGGGCCAGTCTCTCCCCCTGCTTGGACCTGGGGGGGGGCTGATCACGCCCAGAGACGCGTGGAGAATAAACCCCCCCCCCGTACACGCCGGGGTCTCCCACAAAACGCGACAGCGTGACTGAGCCCCCGCCCCCAGCCTGGGGTCTCCATGGCCGGCGGGCCCCTGCGCCCTGGCTGCCTGGGGGGTTTGGGGCGGAGGGGGGGGTCAGAGCCCGGGGGGGCCAGGCGGCGCGCGGCTGCCCCTTCCCCGTGGCCCCGGCGGCTACCTGCAGCCGTTGCCATGGGGGTTCCCGAGCGCCGTCCCCCGCCGTGGTTGCCATGGGGACACCGCCCGCACGCGCTTCTCTTGCCGCCGGAGGGTTCTCCAGTGCGCCTGCGTGGCCGCGTCCAGCTCCGCGAGCGCCCCGGGTAAGGAACGACCCCCTCCCCCGGGCGCAGCTAGGGAAGCAGCGGAGCGAGCTTGCAGCTGGTCTCCCTCCCCCAGGCAGGGCGAGGTGACCCCGAGTCCCTGCGGCTGCTGGCGCGGAGCATTCCCTGTGCCAGCAAAGCCCCTCGCTTGCGAGACATGAAATGCATTGGCTTGGGGTATCCCCTGAGCGCCATGAAACTGGGGAGGAGACCCTTCCCAAGGAGTGTGTTGAACTGGGGTGCTCGGCAACGGGTTGAAACTGGGGATCCCTCCCCATGAAGAACATAAGGGAGCAGGGTTCCACTCACTATCTTGATATTACCCTTGCAGACAGGACATGTGCTTCTGCCTCTCACAGGGCAGAATCAGGGTGTATGACAGTGCACAAACTTTGTTTCTACATCAAAAATAGAGAACTGGGGACTCTCATTTTGTATTTAGAAATTGGTAATCCCAACCTGGTTACTGCTTTGATGGCTTCTGCTTTGTCTCCAAATCCAAGCTTCTTTTCCTCTTTCCCCGTCTCTTTTTCCATTCATATGAACACAAGAATCACCATACTGCATCAGATATGTGGTCCATCCAGTTCAATACCCTGCTGAGGCAGTGTCCAGCACTAGATGCTTCAGAAGAAGGTGGAAGAACCCCTACAATAGGCAGATGAGGTATAATTTGCTCCGTAACAATTCTCCTCTTAGCCCCTAATAGTCAAAGATTGATCTAAATCCCAAGGTATGAGATTTTATATGCCTTTCAAAACTTTTTTTTTAGCATTTACTATTATAACTCTGGATATTCTTGTTATAAGCATCCAGTCTTTTTTTGAATCTTGCTAATTTCTTGGTTTCAAGGGCATCCTGTGACAATGAGTTCTGCAGTCTACTTTATGGCTTGTGTGAAAAAGTAGTTCCTTTTATCAGTTTTGAATTTGTTGCCTTTCAATTTCATTGATTGTTCCCTCGTTTTTGTTTTATGAGATGAGGCAATAGACATTCCAAATCCAATTTCTCTATACCACTTGTTATTTCATATATTTTTCATTCCTCTCTCCCTTTTTATGGGTGCTTGCAGACAGCTCATTTTTGGATTATGACATCCTTTCAGGTGAGATTATGATGTAGACGTAAATGAGTCAGCCACCAGCCTCTTGGTTTTTCCTCCCATTGCTTTCTCTGCTGCTGCTCATTGAACATTGCTTATGTTATGGAATTGTGACATCCAGCCCAGTAGGTTTAAGACATCAGATACAAGTGAGCTAATCACCTCCTCTTCCTGTTATTCCCTATTTTCCTTTATTCAGTAACATTCTGCAAGGATTTTAAATGCATATATACATAGGATTCAGATGACACTTACCTTGTCATTATTGGTTAGAAATGATAGAAGTAATAGGTTTAAGAATAGCAGCCGTGTTAGTCTGTATCCGTAAAGAAAGCGAGGAATACTTGTAGCACCTTAGAGACTAACCAGTTTATAAACTGGTTAGTCTCTAAGATGCTACAAGTATTCCTTGCTTTCTTTATAGAAGTAATACATGTCATGTAAAATGGTGATATCATTAGTAAAACTCTGCTATTATTGAATTATTATTTAATACAGTAGTGATCCAGGGGCCATTGTGCTAGGGGCAGTATAATCATAAAACTATATCCAACATGGTGTCTGTTACACAAAACCCATATGACAACTCTATGGTCCTGATTCAGCAAAGCCTTTAAACACATCCTTAGTCTTAAATGTGGACAATCCTGTTCCTATTCAGCAAAGCACATCGGCACATGCTTTAAGTTAAGGGTTTTGCTGCCTTTGAGCCTATAAAGCCATGCCGCTGCTTAGGTTCATCAACTCCCACCGAAATCAAGATCATGCCCCAGTTGAGCAAAAATTCCAAAGCAATAGCAATATATGAAAATCAGGACACTTTAATGATAGAAAAGATCTAGTTTCCAGGAGGTATCACTGTTTGGTGATCTAGTAAACTGGAAACTTTGGGGAAAAAAACACTGAATTTTGGGAGGAGAAATCCAAATTGCTCTGTACTGAAAACATTTTAAGAATATGAGCACATCTCCTCTGCTGGTGTAAACTTTTATAGATCAGTGGGGCTATGCTGATTTACACCAAATAAGGATCTGGCCCATAATCTTACTTCAAAAGACGTCTTGAATTTATTTAAAATCACACTATGTAAGAACTGTGTATTCGATTTAAAATCACTTGACAATATAGGGCCAAATTCTGCTTTTGACTACACTGGTATAAATTGCAGTAACTGCTTTAGCGTCAATGGCATTACTCCAAATTTACACTGGTGTCGCTGAGAACAAAATTTGGTCCATATAATTTTATACCTAGGACTTTCTGGCTTATTGGGCTAAATTCAGTCATGGTGTAAGCAGATGTGTCTCTGTTGATTTCAGTAGCATTTCATCCACTGAATTTGGCCCTTTGTGCCTTTACCAATACACTAAGGGCCAAAAAATGTCCTTACTTACATTCTTTCAAGCATTGGATGTCAGTGGGTAACATGAGATTCAGTGGTATGGGTGCACCTGAAGTCAGAATCTGTCCCTAAATATTGAATTATTTCAGCCTTTTATTATTATTTATAAAAGTGGGTTAAAGTTGGAGTATTGCTGATTCCTTTTTTTTTTCTCTTTAGAGTTAAAAATAAGTAGCACAGATGGTTGAGTTTCAGCAGAGCCCCGATGCCAACGCAGTGAATGATCATTTCTCAAGAGCAGATACCACAATTCTTGAGAATGACAGTTTGCAGATTTCACAGGAAACACAAGTGACTAAAGAACTAGAGGAGGATGCTCTGCCTGAACACGTCACAGATCGGATATTTTTTATTGATTTAGCCAATAAGCAATTGACAATTATCCCTTTACAAATCTTTGAACTGGAAGATCTGGAAGAATTGCACTTGGAAAAAAACTTAATTGAAAGCATCCCAGGAGACATCCGTCATCTTAAGAAGGTGAAAGTTCTCTATCTGAATAAGAACTACATACACGACATATGTGAAGAACTTGGGGAGCTGAAATATCTTCAGAGCTTAGATTTAAGTAGCAATCCACTCTCTTACAGTTCACTGCATATCATCAGCAAACTGCAGGCTCTCCGTCAGCTCAGGCTCTATGATGTAAACTTGGATGAGTTGCCAGTGGAGATCTGTAAATACCTACATCATGTTGAACTGCTTGGACTCTCTGGCAATAATCTAAAGTATCTGCCTAAAGAAGTAGTGAATCTGACAAAACTTAAAGAGATCTACCTGCAAAAAAACAGATTTGAAAGCTTTCCCCTGGAGCTTTGTCACCTTCTTAATCTGGAAATAATAGATCTGGAACAAAATCTAGTGAGTTTTGTCCCTGAAGAGATTGTCTCTTTGACAAACTTGGTGAAACTATTTTTAGCTTTCAATAACCTGTTATCAGTCCCTGATACTTTGCATCACTGCCGGAGACTGGCTGTGCTTGATTTGTCTAATAACCTCCTCCGTAGGCTCCCTCCTAGCTTCAAGCAACTGACAGAAATGACCGAGCTTGGTCTGTCTGGTAACAACTTGGAGAAGTTTCCACGGCAGATTTGCCATTGGATGTCCCTTTGCCTCATTTACTTGAAAAACACTGGCTTGCAAATGCTACCTTCTTCCTTTACCAGATTAACCTGTATCAAGATATTAGATCTTAGTGAAAATTTCTTTGATGAATTCCCTAAAGAGATTTGTGCTATGGAAAATCTGGAAATATTGTCACTGGATGACAATCAAATATGTGAGGTATTGATTTCTTTATTTTTGGTGTGGGATTCTATATACACTTCAAACTCACTAGGCTAATATGCGTCTCAAATGTAATAGTATGAGCCACTTAACTCTACAACATAGGGAGGTAATCCTAAATCTAGTCTTTTGGGCTAGGATTCATCTTTTTGTTCTGTGTTTGTACAGCATCTGGCACAATGGGGTCTTGGTCCATCATTGGTGTTCCAAGATCAGGCGTGGGCAAAGCTTTTGGCCTGAGGGCCACATCGGGGTTGCAAAATTGTATGGAGGGCCAGGTAGGGAAGGCTGTGCCTCCCCAAACAGCCTGGCCCTGCCCCCATCTCACCCCCTCCCACTTCCTACCCCCTAACTTCCCCCCTCAGAATCCCCGACCCATCCAACGCCCCCTGCTCCTTGTTCCTTGACCACCCCCTCCAGAGACCCCCCATCCCAACCACCCCCCTAGAATCCCACCCCCTATCTAAGCCCCCCTGCTACTTGTCCCCTGACCACCTCCTCCTATGACCCCCCCCAACCCTAACTCCCCCCCCAGGATCCCCCCAAGTCCCCCTGCTTCCAGTTCACTGACTGCCCCAACCCCTACCTACCCCCCCACACCACTCCCTGGACTCCAACACCCTATCCAACCCCACCATCCCGACTGCCCCCCCCAGAACCTCTACCCCATCCAACAGCCCCCTGCCCCTTATCTAACCCCCCGGCCCTCTTACCAGGCTGCTCAGAGCAACATGTGTGTGAGGTGAAACACTGTTATATACTACAAAGGCAGCAAGGTGCTAGAACACCACATTCTTAAAGCCCTTGGAGCGGATGAGTGACTGAGGCATAATTAAAATGGCAATTAATAAAACTACTGATAGTTATGTTCACAGTGTTTGTTTCCTAATGCTGATGTGCATCACAGCCTTACTACCCCCTGTAACCAACTGCCATTGACAGGCAGATAGTCAGCCAGTTAAAAAGGAATATCAAAACCAAACCACTAAAAAATGAGAAGCTAGACATGGTAACCTGCTTTGAATAGTATAGATTAGATGCTAAAAGGGCCTGGTTCCATTTATTCCTATCTTTTTCTCAAGTAATGGTCTGATAATTGCACTTGCCTATCAATAAATGTGACAAACCATTTGAAACAGAGCAGGAGGCAAGTTTACAATGGATGTACAAATTATTAATGCTTTTAAATCCATTATCTTATTCTAGACTAGGGGACAATTATATGGCTGAAATCTGTCAATATATGAACAACAATAATGGATGTCTTACTCTTAGGGCATCAAACACATTTCCCTTTTGTGATATAATGCAATCCTCCCCATCTTGTGCAACGGGATCGCGACTTGTGTCACTTTTTTTCCCCTTGAAGGCTACATTTGTGGAAGTGGTGATACATGCAAATGACCCAATTTAACATTTTAATTTATGTAAATTATCTTAATGCACAGATACTGTCAGAGGGATTGGGAAGAACAGGGGCAGCTGTTACATTTCATTCTCCAGGCAGCCACTTCTGGAAGGAACATGTGTGCTAAGAATTAGCCTAATTCAGATAAAGTTTACACAGAGACACCTTTTCAGTAACGGAATATAGCAGGGAAACGTTGCAAAAGTTACAACCATCATGTGGTAATATAATAGACTGTGGCCAGCATGATATTCTTCATTGATCTGTTAGTAATCTGACAGAGCATTTCCCAGAACAGCAAACAACAAATAACAAAACATTGCTATTTAACGGATATAAATGTATTTTTAAATGTATATTTTGGAACATGTCTAGATACCTCCAGAGGTGACGGGACTCTCTAACTTAAAATGCCTTGGTCTGACTGGAAATAGATTCAGTGTCTTTCCAGAGGAAGTCTTTCTCCTTGAGTCGTTAGAGAAGTTATTTCTCGGACAAGATAAAGGGATCAAATTCATGACTCTTCCAAGCGACATCTGCAAACTGCAGGTAGGAAAAAGAGCACAGAGAGGAGCTCAGTAGTAACTCTGCCTGGTACCAGAAGAATTAAGCTGTTTGAGGAGAAGGAAGTCCAGTCCTGCAGGCCTTGCACAAATGCACCTTCCCTGGACTTCAGTGGGAGAGAGAATGAACTGAGGTGCGGAGCACACTAAAGTCCCATTTAATTCAGTGGGACACAGCACCTTGCAGAATTTGGCCTATTGAGGTCTGGCAGGATTGGGTAAAACATTTGTAACAAACAGGTCTTATTAAAGTTGATGGACCCAAAACTCAGATCTCTCTATCTATATATAATCTATTTTATATAGGGAGATGGAAATAATAGAGCAGGGGTCGGCAACCTTTCAGAAGTGGTGTGCCGAGTCTTCATTTATTCACTAGAAATTAATGGTTTCGCGTGCCACTAATACATTTTAACATTTTTAGAAGGTCTCTTTCTATAAGTCTTTAATATAGAAGTAAACTATTGTTGTATGTAAAGTAAATAAGGTTTTAAAAATGTTTAAGAAGCTTCATTTAAAATTAAATTAAAATGCAGAGCCCCCTGGACCGGTGGCCAGGACCCAGGTACTCTGAGTGCCACTGAAAATCAGCTCACGTGCCGCCTTCGGCACTCGTGCCATAGGTTGCCTACCCCTGTAATAGAGATAATCTATGTGGAATAGATGATGTATGTATATCTTTTTGATCCCATAAAATGTGTTGGGCCTCTAGACAAGGGCTGTAGCATTGTTAAACCCATGTTTTACTGAGTGATCGATCACCACCAAGCCCTAGGCAATAAGCTACTTTACCACTGCTGATAAAATTCATGTTTTCCATTTTCTCTGCCTGCCTACAGAGCAGCCGCTACCTTTCAAGAGGTTGCTAGCATGCAGGAGTGACAGAAGGAGCACATAATGCATATGCATGACTGTGAACCAAGGCAAAGGAAGTAAGTCCTCAAGCCTTGATAGGTCATGCTGCACTTTAAGGGGAGGCTCATTATCCAGCAGTGTTCTCTGAGTTTAATTTATCCAGTTAGATCACACATAGTATCTGAGCACCTAACAATAGTCGTATGTTTTGCATTTGCTGCTGTTCAGTTGTGCATTGTTCAATGATCTCCCTAGGAAACATCCTTGTTTTTTTGAATAGAAAATCATGCACTTTTTCCCCCCCCCCAGAATCTGAAAGAGCTGTACCTAGAAAACAACTGTCTGGAGTACCTGCCACCTTCCATAGGCTTGCTGAGCAACCTAGAAATAGTTGACTGTCACAACAACCTCCTTAAAGAACTCCCAGACTCCATATGTCAAGTACAAGGTGAAAAAACATCCTATGTATTTGTGTCTATAAGGGCACAGGTTTAAGCAGGGGTTTCAGAGTTCAAAAATCTTCCTTTTTTCATCCTTTGAAGAATAGGTTGAGTAATCTGCATTTTTAAAAATTCTTATTGTCCGATGATCTGTTGAAGACTTTTCCCTACTGAACAGTTTTAGATGCAATATATACCACGGGAAAGTTAATGATCTGCAGATGTAAGTGTCACTGGTTTTTCAAATTGGTCAGTTGATGACAAATTAGAATAATTAACAATTCTTCTGGCTTTCTTACTAAGAAAGCATTTTGCTGCTTCACTAAACTCTCCTGAGTATGAGGCACAGATGCAGTGTGTAGGTGGTGTTTATGTAACCCTCACCCACTCAATGTGGCCTTCTCTCCTCCCCTAGTGATGGTTGGGCTACAAATAGAGGACAGTAAGCCTGATTCAGCCTGGGCTAACAGACAGGTATCTTTTAAGCTTAGCGGATCATACTTTAAGATCCCCGGCTCCCAAGTCTATTTCTCATTGCCAGCAACCCACCTCAGGGCATGGCATATCATTTAGGAAATGAAGCTCTCTCTTGAGTGCTTCATTCTACTTCCTATTTTGGGGGGGAAATAATTTTGTCTTCTTGCAATTACCTTGATCCTAGGCCTAAAAACTCATACCGCAGGGCTGTGAATGTAGAAAGGCACAACAGCAGTACTATGCTTCATGTTATTTTTATAGAAAAACAAACAAACCTTTGATCACACCATTAAAACAAACATATTGGTGTGATTGAAGTCCAGTAGAAAAAAAAACTCTCTCCATGTTTGGGAACTAGGCCCTTTATATTATATAATGAAACAATGTATTGATGTGCTGGGAAATATTTATATACACAATAAATATTTCACACCCAGCAATACATTGTTCTATTGTAAATATACCCACGGGAACACTCCAGATTATTATTAGTCTGTGCATTGCAGTTTTGTGATTTTATTTGTTCAGGTTTGCAAAAATTGCTTGTTCAGAACAATCAGTTGTTCCAACTTCCAGAAGACTTGGACAATCTTCAGAAACTGCAGCTTATCTTGCTGGATGGCAACCCTATGACAGATCCTCCAATTGAGGTGTGCAGCCGGGGGAAGTTGGCTATCTGGGAGTATTTACAGGAAAAGAGGCGTCAAAAGGCCAAGGCTACAAAGGTACATGGCATAAGAGATCTACTTCTCTGCAGAAACTGCATTATTAATATTCCAATGTTTTATACAACATTCTACAGGGCATGCTATGTAAGGCCCTGAAGTATCTTAAAAATTCTGTCAGCTACGATGGGTCAGTAAAGCAGCAGATACCTCATTGTGTGCAATAGAGTGTCTATCTCATTGCCAAACGGGGAATGTGGGCTTGGCAGGGGAATGGCCACTGGGTCCATGCACAATGCAAATCCATAAGACAAATCCCTGCTTGGCAAAGAAGATATAAACTGCATCCTCTAGTCCCAAGACTGTAGAGCCTGGGGGCACAGAGATTCAGTCTAGAACGGCACTAAATCAGTGATACTCAGCCTGGAACGTCCTTACATCAGTGAGGTACAGGAGCCACAAGTGACTTTTTAGTGTCTCTCCTGCAGCTCATATTAAAACACTGATAATTAACAACCAATCAGGATGCTTTTACTGTGTTATTATCCAATTGTAGAATACTTTGTCAGTCATTTTGCTTGATATTCTAATTACCGTATATAATATAAATGAGAGAGAGAAAATGAAACAATGAATTACAGTGGCTCTTTTGGGTATTGGTGATTGCTAATTTGGCTCCTGAACCACTGAGGTTTGAGGTTCACTGCACTAGATGGTTATTAGAAGCTCAATCTACAGCAGTAGATTGTCATTTTGCTCAAAAGATGGGGATGAGGAACAAGGGACAGGTCTTTCCACCTGTGATTCTCCTGTACTTCAAATTCTTCCCTTCCCCTGGTTATTGTCTCTTATTTCTAACACATCGCTACCCAACATATGAAAGGAAACAACTTCCCTTTCATTGGGCCAAATGTAGGACCATTAGCTAGGTCCAAATTAGCTGTGGGTACATGGGCTAATGGAACAGCCAAATCGTGACATTTGAAGCTGGGAGGATGACTTTTCTTCCCCTTAAGTCCTTGCCTGGACCAAAGAGTGAGAGAACAACAATGATAGTGTTCCCTCTCTTAAAGAAATTTTAGTTTGATTTTAAAATTGCACATGGAAATAGTCTGAAAAATATAATTTAGTTGGTTGGCAGGTCCTCTTTATTTAAATTAATTTAGTCTAATCAGGAATTTAACCCGTTTACTCCAGCAGATCCCAATGCATTCAGCTTTTTGCATCAATACTAGCCAACACATGCACACTTCAATTGTTTGAAGTCACCCTCTTCGTAATAATATTGTTCCATCCTGTCTTTCAGATCCAGGCGTGGTGGCGTGGGCAGATGGTACGGAAGGGGTTTGGAATTTTTGCTGAGCTTCAAAAACTGTTAAAGAAAGGAAAGAAAGATAAGAAAGACAAGAAAGATAAGAAAGGAAAAGAAAAGGTGAAAGAAAAGCCTGGCAAAGGCGCAAAGGGCAAAAAGTAGTAACTGCATATCAAACTGTTTAGAGATTTTGTACATTGGAAGGGCAGATACTTTGCCTCTCCCTGTAAGGGATAATCAATACTAAAATTTCCAGAATGCTGAACAATTATAAAATAACGTAGGTGTTTTATGGCAAGTTTTGTGCAGGTGTCAAGATTACTTCAGTTAAATGAGGCTAGATGATAAAATAATGTATATGACTGCAAAGCACAAGGGCAGTTGATTAACTGGAAGTGAATTGCAACTGTGGAGCTCTATGCTGACCGACTTCTTTAAAATTCATGACTTCTGTAATGAGAATGGTGTTACAGTGGTTTAGTGTTTTCATAACATCCCCACTGCATCAGGCCAATTGTCCATCTAGCCCCATATCCTGTCTTCTGATGGTGGCCAATGCCGGGTTCTTCAGAGGGAATGGACAGAACAGGCAACCACAGTCTACTCCCAGCTTCTGGCAAACAGAGGCTAGGGCCACCCAGAACATGGGGTTGCCCATCCTGGCTAATAGCTATTGAAGAACCCATCCTCCAGGAACTTATCTAGTTGGAGATATATTTTTTTTACACACCCTATTATAGTTTTGGCCTTCACAGCATCCCCTGGCAAAGAGTTTCACAGGTTGACTGCATTGTGTGAAGTATGACTTCCTTTTGTTATTGGTGACGCCTGGTGCAGCTGCACTACTACAGTTTCAAATGTACATATGCCACTAGAGAGCACTTTGCCTACCACTGAGGTGCAGCCACCTCTGGGGCAAAACACAGCAACTGTAGCACTGAAGAGAGGAATACTACACAAGAGTTTGAGAAGTGATTGCCTCACTCGGCAATATAAAAGGAATGTTAGGTGAAATATAATTATTCCCCCAAGGACATCTTGATTACCATCTTATTCTTATTAAAAAGTCCAAAATGTCTAGATTTTTGAAAATGTCCCTTTGTAATTGACAATTTTGAGTACGTCTAGTCACAGCATTTAATAACTGCAAATTGTCAGGTCCTCAGATTTATGTCTAGTCCCAAAAACCAATACATGCAGTTGCAGATGTCTTCATATGAAAGGCTTATTTGCAACATATTGTGAATTTGCAAACTACAAAACGGTACTGTGATTTCTGGGTTTCACATATTAATGTGCCTCTGCTCATAGACAGCAATTTATGGATGTTTCTAGTGTATGGTTAATATAACCCATTTACACAGCACTGCACATTTAAACAACAGCACTCCACAAACAGAGGGCCATAGTCTGAATCACTGCCTAGTTTTGATTAAGTACTGCTCAGGCAACACCTCCTTCCCTTGACTTCACTGAGAGATTTACCTGGGAAAGGCCTGAATCCAAACTGAGAGCCAGGCTGTGATTAACCATATGCGGCTTCACAGAGCATGAGTGGGTGGAACACCGGGATGGTCTGTGTGAGACCAAAAGTGCAGGCATGCTCCCTCCCAGCATGTACTAGAGGTGGGGAGAAGGTAGGGCTTCTGCCCTTCCCTATTGACTCACATAAAGGACATGTGTAATAGGGTCACCATATTTCAGGTTCCCAAAAAGAGAACACTGCTATGGGGGGGAGCTGGAGGGGTGTGTGTATTGAGGGTCATCGAGAGGGTACCTGGGGCCTCACTCCCTGTCACAGTGGCAGGACAGCTGGCACAGGCCTAGAAGGCAGTACATCTCTGTGGACCTCTTCCCTGAGCCAGAGGTGGAGCCAGGGCCTGGGCATGTAGGATCCAGAAACTGTGGCTACAGCCAGGGAAGGGACCAACTGGGGCACAGACAGTGCTTTCTGAGCGGCAACAGCTGCGCCGCAAAAATCCTGGACATTGCCTCTTATTTGAAAAATCTGCCCAGGCTGAGGATCAAAAAAAAAAGTCCGTCTGGGAAAACCCAGAGGTATGGTAATGCTAGATATGCAATACTCCCTGAAGGGATGCAAGAAGTACAGACAATCAGATGGAATGCTTCCATCCTGGAGCTTTCTACGCAGGGCTGGGCCTACATTCCACAACTAAGGATTTGGTCAATAGATTGACCTTCAAGACTCCCTGCAAAATCCATCTATTTAATAGATCTTCTGATGAAAGCAGGGGCCAGGGCACTTTGGGTGGAGAGGGATGGAGTTTTGCTGTGGTTTGAGTTGGCATGTAAATACTTCCATTGTATTGGGTTACTAGATAATATTTTAATGGATTGGGGACATAATTGCTGTTAAGGCCCCTAGAACTCATACAAAGGGTTTTTTTGGCAAGATTTTTTTTTTAAACCAGAAGAACAAATAAGGCATGTTTCTGACCCTTGAAAATCTTGCAGACCCATTAAAGTCAACAGTAAATAAAACAGGACTGATTGAAGAGGGTGTTGCTGGAAGAGGAGGGATTTGAAGGAGAGCTTGGACATTTGACAGATGTGAATAAAGACAGGAGGGTTCTGTAATCAAGGGATGAGACAATCTGCATATGGACAAGGGTCTCCACACTGAGGACAAGCATGAGAAGCTGGGGGTTTGGAGATCTCAGAAAACTACTGATCCAGTCTTGGATACTTGCTAGGGGGTGTAGCAAAGAAGCGGTGTTTCAGTAGATCATTGTAATGTTATCTCAGTTTGGATGCCACATAAAGTGTGTGTTAAGACTAATGTTGGAATGTTTTCAGTGCCTCTATTTTAGAAAATTCTCCTGGCATGATATTTATGGCTAGAAATGGACACTTTGACAGCACAGGCTTCAAGTAGCAAGTGTTAGTCCTGAATGGAACACAAATGGATGCTCTTTACTTCTTTTTAATGGTTGCATTATCAGCTTTCCATGCTCACCTTTCCAGAATTTCTCTTCTGAAAACAACTGGTTACAAACTAACTTTTTTATGCCATGTCTGACCAACATACAATTTGATCTCAGTTTTGCCTCCTGGGGATAGTAAAGTGCATTTTTACAATCAAGCTGGACTAGAACAAGGAAGTTCAGAGATGCCTAAATGAAATCATAAAGTAAACGGTGTAGTAATTCAGTATGGGAAGGGTAAACAAAGCAGCAGTATATTTGGCTATTACACATATTGACTAGCCAGAAGGGGATTTTCCTCTACAGAAATTAATGCTCACAGTGTAGCGTGCTGCCAAAGAATCTTCAAAGTACTGAACTCCTGAACAGAAGTGGTTTGCAGCAGGGGCTTCTTCTGGAGTTAAGTGACTTGGGCTGAGAATGATCCTAGTGTGTCTTTGCCACTGGGAAGAGGTTTCTGCATGGAGGCTCAGGGCTAATTGAGCAGTACTTTATTACTCAATCTGTCCCATGATTTCAATAGGATATCTCCGTGTGAGCAGCTTCTGATACTACTACTTAGTACCTTAAAGTCAATGGGGCATCTCATGGATTAAGGTGCTACTCAACATGAGTACATTTTGTAGAATCTGGCCCTTTGTAAGGCAGCAATTAACATGCACAAGGGGGAGTGAATTTGGCCCTAGGAAACAAAACAGAAGGGTTACTTAACACTGTAGTTTGATTTAATGGGTCAGATAGGCTAAGCTCAAGACTGGACACCAGGAAATCCTAAACTCTATTCCTGATTATTCTGCCCTGTCTTGCTGTATGGCTTAGAGTAAAGAACTCAACTTCTTTGTGTTGATGTTCTCCATTTGTAAAGCAGAGAGAATATTAATACTAACAGTATCTACTTCACAGGGACATTGTGAGACTGTGATGGGAGGTGTAGTGGGGCGGATGCCTCACTCCAGAAAAGGATTTAAAACAGCCCTGCAAAGGGGTGTGGCTGGGGGCAAGCAGCTCCCAGACTGATTGGGCAGAGCAGCCACAGCTGTGGTGGGTTCAATTAAGGCCCAGCTGGCCCTGATATAAGGGCTCAGAGTTTAGTGCTCAGAAGAGAGAGTCTCCTCTGGTTGCAGGGGAAGCTAGACAGGATACGCAGAGTAAAGCAGGGCACGAGGCGCTGGGGAAGCTCTCACCTGGAAACCCCCAGGCTGCAGGGTCTAGGGAATTGGTTCTCAAACTGGGGGTTGGGACCCCTCTGGGGGTTGTGAGCCAGTTCTGTGCGGGTCACGAGTCCCTGCTGCCAGCAGCTGGCCCCGAACATTGCCACTGCCGTGGGCTGCTGGCATCCAGCCCCTGCTGCTGCAGGCAGCCTGTGCCCCTGCCGTGGCGGGCTGCTGGCGCCCCCATAAGGCTGGCCCCGGCCGTGGCTCCTGCCGCTGCTGGCGGCCCTGCGAGCCCGGTCCGGGCCTTGGCTCCTGCTGTGGCGGGCTGCCGGCACTCCCACATGCCCACCCGGCCCCAGCCCCTGCGGAGGTGGGTTTCTGGTGCCCCTGTGAGCCCAGCTTCTGCCGCGGTGGGCTGCCGGCGCCTCTGTGGGGCTGCTGGAACCTCCCCCTCACTGGCCTCAGGGGGACTGCTGGAACCCCCTCAATCTTGACCCCTGTCCTGGGGGGTGCTGGAAGCCCCCCCATTTCAGCCCCTGCCGCAGTGGGATGCAGGCTTGCCCCCCCGCCTGACCCCTAGAGGGGGTTGCGCTTAGAGGCCTGGTGTGGGAAAGGGGTCACCACTACAAAAAGTTTGAGAACCACTGGTCTAGGGGAAGGCCCAACAATGGGTATTGGGGTGGCAGGGGACAGCCCAAAGCTACGGAGGCAGCAGGCCAGCCCCCCCTTGTCTGTGATGAATGGCAATGATACTGCAGTTCACCCCAGAGAATGGGGGCAAGTGATGACTAGCAGTTGCCTAGACTGAGGCAAGGTGGGGCGAGAGAGAGGGGGGTTCCCCAGGGAGGGGAGACCCTAAGATCTGAGGGGGTACTGCAGGGGTGCAGCACCCCAGGTAAAAGGGCACCGGGGTCTGGGAGGGACACTGGGCCTGTGGCAAGCGGGACATCGGCCTGCAGAGGAAGCTCCATAGGCTGGAAGAAACTAATTCCTGGACGGACCAGCAGGAGATGCCCCTGGGTGAGTCGCTGCCTTGCTACAGGAGGCTTTTGCTGCATATCAAACATGTAACACATGCCCTATGGGCCTGAGCCAAGACCCAGAGGCAGGAGCAGCAGAAGCTCCCTAAAAGTGTGGGGGGCCACTGGAATCCTTCGCCAGAAGCCCCACTCCTCTTCATCCTCCAGCTAGTAAAAAACTGACATCCCCCCAGCACCCCTGCTCAGAGGAGTCACTAGAAGGGTTCTGTCACAGGGAGTGCTCTACTCACCACTGGATGGCACCTCCTGCTGGCAGTTAGCTCCGGCTGCTTCAGCAACTCCTTTCTTCTTTCCACATGCCACTCCCCCTCCGCTCCACAGACTTGCAACACAGCTACTTTGTGACTCAGCCCTCCAGCCAGATCACACTGTGATTTCCCCTTCTGGGGAGTCTCTTAAGATCTGTCTTCCATTGGCAGCATCAGGCAGGCCTCACATCTGCTGTCTTGACTGCTTTACTCCCTAACTCAGGCAGTCTTCCCATTCACAGCTCCTAGCAGTACCACTCTGCGGTGGATAGTAGGGGGAACCCAGGCCCACCCTCTACTCTAATCTACCTTCCTGCCCTGCCCACTCCAATCTCCAGCATGCTCCCTTTGCTGGGGGCCTGCAATGCCATGGAAATTGTCCTTCAATCTACTGTGTTCCTTTCATGGCCCCCATATATCATTGGCATAGCATACAGGAGCCAGAATTGTGTGCAGTCCTGAATTATGAATAGGTGTTCAAAGGTGTTCAACCTTTCTATTAGCAAATATGTATAAGGCCATTACCACAAATGAGGCAGAAGAGGCTCACATTTAAAATGTAGCTTATTAAAAACAGTTAGATATGTATATAAGAAAGACAGTCCTTCCTTACATACCCGGACTTTTGGAGTTTGTGTGATCAAAAGGGTTATCTGTGTATTTCACAAGTTAAATAATGTTGTAGTTGGGAACTATTTCAAGAGACATGATGAAGAAGTGAGCTATAGCCCACGAAAGCTTATGCTGAAATAAACTAGTTAGTCTCTAAGGTGCTACAAGTATTCCTCGCTTTCTTTACATGATGAAGACAGATTGACTAGTAAAAAAATACGCTATTTTCGGAGTCAGAATCACACAATACATAATGCACGTACTACCTGGAAAGGTCTTTTCAGAAACCCAGGCCCTGCATCAATAGTCAAAATGAACATTCCTTTTAGTGTCCCGATTAAAGCTTTCCAGTTGTCTCTGCTGTGATTCCGGAAGGGCCCACCTTTGCATCCCTATCTCTGTGAATGCAGGCAGCTTTGACAAATCTGTTAACAACTTGCTGAACCACATTCCACAGTCACGACAAGATGAGGGCCGAAGACTGACATCCAACTCTGCAAGTTCTTTGAGTGCAGTTAAGTCTTGAAAGAAAGTGGCCCATCCTTCATCAGAAACACTGTCATTATAACTCAAGTCTAGCTTCTGTAACTTGGCTAGATGACCAGCTTGGGCTTCTAATGCTGAAATAAATGGATATTGGAATACACATTAAAGTATTGTTTTTAAAAAGCATATGACTAAAAATAGTGTTCTTTTACTACAATGTTGTTTAAGGTCCTTTAGCAATAAAACATGGCAATGATTAGTTACTCAGTGGTATGAATGAAGCACGTTGCTCATACTAATCAGACATGCTTGCTATTGGTCTCATAAAGCCTATTTTATTGCACAAGAAGTTGTGTAGTTTACAACATGCAATTCAGAGGGAACTAAAGGGATTACAAAGGTGTTAGGATAAACGTGTGTGGTAACCTCATGATGGATCAGTCAGATGGAGTTTAGTGTCAAGCATAGGATGAAACCAGCAGGAACATTTTACAGTGAGATTTAAAAAGAGAATTCTTGAAAGAGAAATGCCTAATTCTGGAAAGTTAATTGGAGCAGGGGCCAGCGTAAAGGTTGAAATGTTGTCAACCCTAAGAAAATTAGGACCTGTAATTTACCACTGGTGTCATTTGGACAACGGTAGGAATGGTGAAGGCTGAAGGGTCAGCAGGGCTCAAGCAGTTTTTACCATTGTGTGATGTACAGGGACCCAAAATGTTTTAAGACAGCTATTACTGTACTGCCAACTCCAAGCATTCAAAAGTCATGTGTCAGGCTCCCAAAAATCAAGAGACTGAATTAAAAATCATGAGAAATTTTAATTTGATTTCTGGTGTTTGAAACTTCAGGATTCACAGTTTCCAGCATTTCTCAGCAACTAAGAAGGCTATAAATGTACCTTTAAAAAAAGCAGATGTTCTCCTTTAATAACATGACTCCAGGAGTTGGGGATTTCACAAAAACACCTAAAATCAAGAGATTTGGCACCACTGCAGTTATGTGTAATGCTGCCAAAATACAATTTAGCTGGAATTACTGAGCCCAAAAATACTGGTTGTGCAATATAAAACTTCAGAAGAGGCTATAAATCTAGTGTTTATATTGTACATTTGTATTTTTCTAAGTGTTGCATTAGTGACATAATACAAATAGCTCAGCTAAAATGGGTCCCTCTATATTTTTCAAGTATTGTCTACACTTTTTTTTTTCAGTTTTTGCCCCCAGCTGTGTACAGGACTGAGTAAATATCCCTCATCAGCAGGATGAAAATTCCCTGGTGGAAAGATGCCTCCTGTCATCTGATTTATGCATAAATCTGCTCTACCCAAGGAACAAGTCTCTGAATTGTGGTCTAAATGCAGTGGCTGCTTTCCTGCTAATAAACATCACATTATACGTACCTAAAAGAGTCAGATCCTCAACCACCAAGTTACAGCTGCTCAGTCTCAACGTTCGAATCTCCGTTGCAAGCTTTAGTGCTTCCAAAAGCAGCTTTAGGTTCCCACCAACGCATTTATTCCAAGAAAGGTCTAGTATCTCCAGTTCAGGGAGGTGAAGGGCAGTCTCAGCTGAAAAGATTAACACCAGCAACTTCTGCTTACTAACAGAAATCATTGTGGCCTTAGCAGACATTTCACCATGTATTCACCTGTAAATAGGTTTTAAGTATGTATCCTACTTACTTGTGATTAGAACATGGGTTTATTGTCTCTCAGTAAAAGTTAGACAAAATAAAAATCTCATATACTCCCTAAACTAAAGAGTTCAGCATTTGATTTTTCACATATAGAATGGGTATTTAACATAGACAACTCAAAGACTTGTCTTTCTTAAAAGGGTTTGGGATGGTGTGACTCTATGGGCAACTCAGTGTCAGATGGGCTGGAGCTTCCTGATATGCAGCAGTGATGAGTGGCAGCTGGCCAGACCAGCTCACTGCATCCAGCTGTACTGAAAATATGTCACTAAAATGTATTTAAACCAAGCATGTCAGGGATAGCTGATAAACAGGTTTTTCCTGACAAAGAAAAGGGGCTGACCCCTCAAGCCCATGTGCCCAAGGACATTTGTATCAGAGATTGCAGGAAGATCATTTGCATTGTAAAAATCACAAGGGGGGGGGGAGGGGGAACCAGCATGGCATTTACACCAGACAGCATGGTGTCTACACCTCTAGAGGAAAGGGACTGTGTGGTCAGAAACTGTTACAATGCACCTAATTCCTGACCTAAAGTACTCCTGGTATTCCACTTTCAGACTTCCCTTTGCAGACAGGCCAAATTATGTGATGGTTTTGTGACATGGGCAGACAGAGCCAAGGGTGAGACCGAAAGATACATTTTTATTCATGACCAAAGCCAGAATTCAACCACAGCTCTGCTGAGTCCCATCAAAACACAATGCAAAGCTACTGCATTATCTTATCTTGCTGCATACAGAGAACATATAATAGTTTAAAAAACATTCCTACCTAATGACACAAAAGAATCTTCCTCTAAAGAGCAACTGCTGATGACCAGAGATTTCAACTTTGGTAAAAATCTGAGCCTGCTAAAAATGTAGCTGGAAGACACTCCAATGTTTTTATTGGATGATAAATTCAGCTCCTGAAGACTTGAGAGTAATGGTATCACCTGTGCTTTAAAAATACACATTATTTATTGGTCACTGTGATCCTAAATGACTATATACCGGTAGCTGTAGTTTTATTTGCTACAATTTCTTTTATTTATACCTCACCCCAAAACACATTGCCAGATTCTGACACCCTTACTCATGCTCAGTAATACTGTACTCCATAAATAGTCCCATTATTTTCAATAGGACTACTCAAGAAGTAGGTACTATTTAGCATGGAGTGTGTCCGAGTCTGGCCTCCAGTAGATAGAGTGGCTGAGATTTTCAAAGCCAAATAGGGGGTTTAAGCATACAACTCCTATTAAAATTAATTGGGGACTCTATCTCCAAATCTCACTGCCTTTGCTAACCTTAAGTAGAATATGTTCATATAATATATAGCAGTAGATAGTTATCAAAGTCCTATTGCATGTGCATCAAATGAAAAATAAATAACGAATTGAAAATTACTAAAATGATTAAGTTAACTTTTCTCCTTACTAGTATTATGTCATCAGTAGCTTTTCACATTATCTTCCCCATCAGAAAACCAAGCTTGTATGCTTCAAATCGTGGGATTTTTTTACTCTAAAGGTTAAAATCCATGTCAAAATACAATGGTAACAGAAACAAAGAAACCGAACCATCTCCTTGGTGGGAAATGAACTGTATATTTCCTGTAACATGAAGTGAAATTAGTGCTCTTGAAAGGGATTTCAAAAACCAGCCCCGGAGAATGAAGTCTTCAGTTTCTTCAAAGAACAGCAGTGCAAGCTTTCCTCCCACCACCCTGCTACTGTACTTCTGCCTGGATGTGGAGTTACCACTATGGGCTACAGAGGAGTTTAATTTTCATGTACATTCATCACTTGGAGTCATGCCAAATTTACACCATCTTAGGATCCGGCCCTTGGTTTCTCCGGTGGGATCAATTAACAAAACAAGATTGCCTAGTTGGTGCTAGTGTCTATGACATGGACATTTGTCCAAATGTGCTTATGTCGCTTGCATTGAGAAATGCCCCTTTAGTGCTGTGACCTATCAAAAATAATATCCTAACAGTATTGTCTTTCCATTCAAGGATCTCAAAGTACTTTATGAACATTAATGAATTAAGCCTCACAACATCTCTGAGACAAGTAACTGTTACTATCTCCATTTTCACATGGGGCTATCTAAAGCCTGGTCTACACAAGAAAATTAAATCAGTTTAACTGCCTGAAAAATCCACGCCCCTGAGTGGTGTAATGAAGCCAACCTAAGTCCTGTGTAGACAGCACTGGGTCAACAGAAGAATTCTTTCATCAACCTCTTGTGGGGGGTGGATTACTTGTGCCAATGGGAGAATCCCACTATCAGCATAGGTAGTGTCTACTCTGAAGCGCTACAACTGGTCAGCTGCAGTGGTGCTGCTGTAGCGTTTATGTGTAAGGAAGTCCTAAGGTGCTGACTAAGGGAAATTGCAGGTTCTTAGCACCTCCCAGGATCAGCCTCCATGTCACTAGCCCACAATCATGACTCCCAGTCCCGTACCTTAACCAAAAGGCTAGTTCACAATTACTGCACTGCGAAATCTATGAATAAACTAGTCCAGACTATTAAAATCTGATGGAGGTGGGGTCCATTTTCTGCCGGTGAGAAGTTTTCAAAGTTAAAAACATTTATACTCTTAATGAATTTTCTAACAATGTTCTTACTGAGAACCACCATGTCCTCTTCTGTTATACAGCACTGGTGAAGATCCAGGACTTCTAGGTCTTTAAAACTGGCCATATGAGCTGCTGAGTCCTTAAACCCTCCACCAATCTCTTTATTGCAGGATAGGTCTAATTTGTTTAGCTCTGGTAAGTACTGGAAAGCCCTGTCTAAAATGAAAAAGGAGAATTCATGGTCACTGAATATTCTAACACACAAGGCAGACTGTGAACTTAACGTTTGTTTACTCTAGTGTTAATATTTGCTAAAGGTGTCAGAATGACAGCTCTGGAAAATGAGGTTTTCTGTGTAGTTACAGCAGCAGTCAACATTGCAAGGCTCGTCCCACCAATGTCACTCAACCTTACTCCAAAAGAACCACCCAAAAGTGTGAGAACAGCTCACCCTTCATACTCATTAATACTACAGTCTATTTACTGAGAATACTGTCAAGGGTGCCAAATAGCACCAATTGTAATACTGAGTTTTGTGTGGTGAATAATTAGTCCACTAGGAACTAGACAAAGATAATTTGAACAGACTTCAGATGACGACTTTTAGGGAATGTCTGTACTGCAATGTAAGCTCATGCTTGAGCCTGGACATCTACATTATACTATAATTGTGCTAACCCAGGGCTCAGACCAAGCTCAAGTCAAGCTGCGGCCCTGGGTCTGAACCCTATTGCTTTACAGTGTAGTCACTGCTCTGCTTGACTCAGATTCTGGGAGGCATCCAGAAGTATCCCACAATTCCATGGGATAACTTACTTAGTCCGCTCTAGCGCAACAATTTGCAATCCACTCTATTGAAAATGGAAGCCCCTCAAACTTCACCCTCCCTCTGGCAAATGGCAGCATCTCAGGTCAGTGTTAACCCCTTCTGTTCTGATCACTAATCAGCAAGCATACAATCAGAGTCTTCTGGGTTTGCAAAGGAAAGTGAACCGGCCAAGCCTTTTGCAAAGCGAGCTGGTTCCTAGTAATGTGCAGGCCAGGCAGTAAAGTTTTCCCACAGTGTACCACATTCCTAGAGCTAGAGCAGCAATATTTCAGGAGGTAGAAAGGGCAAAGTACTAAGGACTCTGGGATATGATTATTTTGGCTTGGGTATGCGCACTGCAGTGTGGATACCAGAGCCCTAGCTTTGAGCATGGGTCACAAAAGTCTAAACCTAGGGTTAAAATACAGTGTAGATGCTCAAGCCCAGGGTTCACTAACATGAGTCAGCTGACTCAAGTCCCACTAACCCTGGGCTTACATTGCAATGTAGACATACCCTGTGTTACCAGCTCCTTAAGATGACTTTGAACCAAGAAACTAGTGCTGAAAGTCTGTTTCCTTTACTAAACAACTTAATCCCGAAACAGAAGAGAATAATTGTATCAATATTTTTGATATGATTCTTATTATTTCTATCACACAAAATACCTATTTCATTGTCTTTAGCCTAGACATTTTCTTAGACGGGTTTTAGAGTTAGATTTGGGATTCTAAATCTAGACTAACCTAAATACTGGAGGCCATCTTGCTTTAATCCACACATGTGCAAATTTAATTCTTTCAAAACTGGTACATTTTTCAATTCCTGAGCAATACTCTTCAGACTGCAGCCAATGTTCCTGTTAATAGAAATATCTAATACTTCAAGTTCATGGATGACCTTTAGAACCTGAGCTGAAAAAAAAGAAAACAGAATTGATTAGTTATAAATAGGAATGAGCCATCTTGTTTTGTCTATATTCAAACACATTCTAACAACATGGGTACAAAAGTTTGATTTAGATTAATTGGGTTCATGTTCTGCTTAAGAAATACAGTGAAACAAGGAGTTAGAAGGGACCAGAGAAATAAAATCAGAGAAATAAAATCAGTGAAACAGTAAGGTGAGAAAATGGGAAAATACAAAGAACTGTACAAGGAACAGTTGGGGGGAGAGAGAACATTCTACTGCAAAAGGATGAACTATATATATTGAATGCAGACCACCGATTAGAGCTATTCTAGCTTTGTGGAGTGGGAAGAAGGTTTAAGATCATAGCATAAACGTTTCCCTTTGGACAGAAAAACCTTTTAAAAATACAGAATCACTTCAAAAGAACACAGTATTAAGTTATAGAGTGGGTGTAGAGGGAAAAGAGAAGTGTCATAACTCAACTAGTTTTGCAAACCCCGTGAATCCCCCCCCCCCCACACACACACACCAAAATCCCACAAGGTTCGGGAAATCTTAACACTGCAAGGATCATAAATGGCAAATGGTGGCATCTTTCCACTGACTTCCATGGCTTTTGATCAGGCCCTACAAGTGAATAAATAACATATTTCTAGTACCTTCCGTCCATACTACCACATTTTATAAACGTTAATGAATTTGACCTAATGCCATCTTGGTGAAACAGGTATTTTTACCCCATTTTGGAGATAGTGAAAGCCATGGCACAGATAGACTTGAGCCAGCAATTATAAATTTGGGCCCTATATATATATATAATGAGCTTCACAGCGTTGGGGCTTGGGTTCCCAAAATTTAGTCACATAAATATAAATAGCCTTATTTTCAGAGAGGGTTAGTACTTGACACTCTCACTTACGTCTCTGTTTGAAGAGTCTCCAGACCTCTGAAAATCAGGCCATTTTTATTCAAGTGTTTAAATAAACATTTAATTGTCTAACTTTAGACTCTCAGCTTTGGAAATTTTGGCCCAACTGACTTGTCCAAGGTCACATAGGAAATCATGGGCAGCACTGATTTCCCAAATATCAAACCCAAATATCCTTCATCCCAACCCCATGCTATAACCACAAAATCATCCTACCTCATACGGTTAGAAAAAAGGACTTCTTTGGAAACCAATACAGATACATGAAGTGGGCTATAGCCCACAAAAACTTATGCTGAAATAAACTGGTTAGTCTTTAAGCTACTACAAGTCTTCCTCATCCTATTTACGGATACAGACTAACACAGCTGCTAATCTTAAAAACAGATACTGTTACAGCCAGAAACTGAATAACTTTCAATCAATACTAAGCTTAATACTGATTCCTGTAAAATGCCAAAACTGAAACCAAACTAGTTGCAGTTCTGAGGAGCCAGTATTTCAACATAGATATGTGAAATACACTTACCTAGAGATTCTCCATCTTTTGCACTTAAACTGCAATCTGTAAATTTTAGGATTTTGATCTTGCAGCCGGTCTGGAATCTTTTGGTCAAGAGGGATAGCTTTCCACCTATGTTATTATTCCAGGATAAATCCAGTTCTTCAAGATGAGGAATGGTTTCAAGTGCCTCTCCTGTTATAAAGCACCCAGAAGTCTAAGTTTAAGCATTCTAGATACTATTTTGAGTACAGGATAAAAATACAGTTTGACACAATATGAAAGGATGTTTCTAATAATTTAATTCTCATTTTAATTATGCAGTTTTGTTTGGTTTTCTTCTTTGAAAAAGAAAGTGCAAGTCAGGAGGTGATTTGCTGTTGTATAAATACACATACTTTGTGACATACATCCATCCCTCCTACTCTCCAACCCTAACTCTTAAGCCTTGTCTACACTACTACTTTACAACGCTGAAACTTTCTCGCTTGGGACTACGAAAAAACACTCCCCTGAGCGATGCAAGCTTCAGCGCTGTAAAGTGGCTGGGAGCCATGCTCCCAGGGCTGGTAGCTACTTCCCCCATAGGGGTGGGTTTTTTACAGTGCTGGGAAAGCTCTCTCCTGGCGTTGGTGCCACGGCTACACAGCCATGTTAAAGCGCTGACGCGGCAGCACTTTAACATTGGCAGTGAAGACATACCCTTAGCCTGCCCTCAGAAAAAATGTCACATTGCTTGAGTTTCCCTGCAGACCTGTGTCAAGGACCCAGACTCTGTAATCTACAGGGAAATCAGTATAAGTGGAAGATCTATTTGGCTTTTCCTTTATAGATCGACTTTTGTAGACATCTGGCAAATTTCCAACTCCTTCTGCACTGCATCTGGAGACCACAGTATTGCCAACCCCAAACATTCAAAAACCATGAGTCAGTGCAGTGTGTTAATGCTTGGTACAGCAACATTCCAGACACTTTTCCCACCCTAAAGATAAATAAAGGACAATGACTATTAAGAACAGTTTTCTTCCACTTCTCACACAAGTCAGTCAGAGCTTCTTCAAGAAACATACTGTAGTTCAATAACTGTTTCCAGGCCTATGTTTTCTTATTGTGAACACATTCAGTGCATCCGCAACCCCCTGCTTTTTCTAAAGCAGACACATATATTCAAGCAGGCACACCTGTTTAGTTTAACCACTTTATCACAAAATGTGCATACGGTTTTCAACCTCCTCTTAAACCTGTTTTACATCAGTGTAAGTCCATTAGCTTCAAGGAAAGTATTCCTAATTTACATTGGTGTAAGCAAGATGAAAATCAGGCCTCCAGACTTCAACTTTAAATAAACCTATAAAAATAAAACTAAAGTTCTGATCTGACCTTGAAAGAGCAATTACAGTTATAGTTGCATTTACAGGTTTAAGAATTAATGCTGGACATTTTGCCTAAATTCAAATCCAGCCATGATTTGAAAGTTCAACTCAGCTATCATCAGATTTACATCCCCTTAAGGAAAAGGTGTGGTGGAAAAAAGGACAGAGACAGGACAGAGAGAAAAAATATCCATTGGATCAGATAAAATATAAAGCACACAAGAAAGAAAAAAACGATAGAGTATTAAAAAAAGGATTTTAAAAAAACCCAATAAATTAAAAGCAGATTCTAGCTCATGCCATAGTTTGTGAACCTTCAAAATAATTCATACACTTTGCAGAGCCTCAAACGCCACTGAGTTTGCCCTTCCTTTGTCCGTAGAGAATGAACTCACTCACAGTAGTAAATTCTATGTTCAATTTTAAGTGTTTGCAAAATCAGGGTTTCTTATACAAATACTATCTCTGAAATGGAACTTCACCCTTTGTTGGCTGCAACCGACCACCCAATTACAGCAAAACAGTGAGAGAAAGGCAAATCTTGGCCAAATTTCTTACAAAAAATTCAGAAGGATCTTGAATACTTACACTGAACAGACAGCTTGTCTGTTTGTAAGGTCTCTTCCAAAAGATATCAGAACACCATCATCTGCACAGAACTCTCTGTATCTGCTGCTGAAGGAAAAAGGCCTAAACTGATCATGCTGTTATTTGTTCTTCCAATTCTGAGCAGTCTACCTGTAGGCATTTCAAGCCCGTTGCTTAAAATGTTAAACCAGTTTGGGTAATTTTGTTGCTCTTATAGGCTCTGATTCTTCAACCATTCTGCATGTGAGTGACTTTTTGCCCATGAATAGCCCCATTGAACTCAGTGGGACTAATCCGATGTATAAAGTTACTCACGAGAATAAGTGTTTTACACTTCTTTATATCTGAGAGTTTACATTGTCAGTGCAGAGACACTGATTGAGATTCTGGCTGCTGTGGTGTGATGGAAGTACAAATTTACTAGCTCACAACAGACCTTTGGTAATGAGCTGTTTGGAAAGTAAATGTAACTGCCATACTGTACCTAAAGAAGTAACATCCTCAGCCGTCAAACTACAGTTGTTTAGTTGGAGGATTTTTAACTTGCTCACATGAGAGAGCCGAAGAGCAAGGGGTTTCAGAGCCCCTCCTACAAAATCATTCCAGGAAAGATTGAGCTCCTCCAGCTCTGGTAGAAAAGGTAACACAGCAACTAGAGGTAAAACAAACAACAGCAAAAATAACCTACTTAATTTGTGAATCTCTGTGTGTGTCAATATGCTTTAATATAGCGGTGCTTTTCTAAACCAATATTGTAACATGATACAGAGTGATTTGTCTTCGGAATAAACACCCTGTTCCTCAGTTTTCCTATCTGTAGAATGGGTATAAGGCTAGTTATCTGATTCGGACCATTGCTGTGTGGCTTAAATTGTTACTTAATGTTTGAAAAATGCTTTGGGCTCTTCAGATGAAAATGCTGATTAAGAAGAAAGTATCATTATCAGAGGGGGGGGAGGGAAGGAGTGGGGTTGGACTATTTCATTGGAAAATGAGAACAGAATACTCTGTTCCAGAAGCTTTCAGTAGGTAGGTGGGAAAACTTGTGCTTACCTAGCTCCATTAAATCTGTTGCATCTAATGCACAATTATTTAGGTCCATATTCTTGCTATTGGACTTCTTACCCAGCTTCCGCATGAACTTCTTAACGCTCCACATACCAGATATTTTGGAAATGAGATGTGGAGGTTTGTCTGCATAACCAAAAAAACAGGATTGTGGTTACCAAGTAATCTTATTGATGAGATTTTGTCTTGTGTAACTACAACTGTCAGTTTAAGACATAATGAAACATACTGACCCTGGCAGAATTTGTGGAATGGCTGCATTCCCATTTTAGAGATTACTGGTGGAACCTCTGGACCATGTCTATTGTCCATTGTTACCCTGAGTAATGGGAACAGGTGCATCATGCCCTGGTTGATGCTGAATGAGAGAAGAATTTGCATTGGAAGTCTTTGGGCTGGTCTACACTAGAGACTTTTGACATTAACAGCACCAGTCCAAGCACACAAAATGCTTGTAAATCACTGAGCAGATGTACTCTGTGTATCGTTACCCCTGCATTAGTCCTGCACAAGTATTATAATCACCTCAGTTCAGCCTGACTATTACAGGGCTGGTATAGATTGGAAGCACAGGCAACAGAGCTTCACAAGTTCAACTATCCCTTGCAGTGCCATCCCAGAAGGCTTCTGCCCCGTCCTTCAGTGACAGCTCTGACTACTGTCTCTACCATCTTTTAACCTTGTTTTATGCACACCCAATAGGTACTGAGGTGGCTCTTGGATGTGCACAGCAACCCCTCTTTCATCTTATTTATTCATTCCAATTTGTAATTAAAAGTAACAGTGCACCTATCCTAGCCTTTAGGAATGCGTAGAAAATGTGTAAAAATACTCCTCCAGCAATTTTACCTAATATCCCTGGCCAAAAATGAGCAGCCAAACCCTGCACAAAAGGAAGTAACTCCTTTTTTCTGTATTTTGCCTCTTCATTCCATCTCCACCTCTTTTGTAAACCTTACCTTCCACCAGCCTTTCAATTATAGCTTTATTTCCTCCATGGCACAGAGGTTATTAGCAATCTTGTATACACACAAAAATTAGAAGATTGATTTCCATCC
Source organism: Sternotherus odoratus (assembly GCA_032164245.1). Classification (NCBI taxonomy): domain Eukaryota; kingdom Metazoa; phylum Chordata; order Testudines; family Kinosternidae; genus Sternotherus; species Sternotherus odoratus. Next base: position 13,577,767 of record JAVMKO010000009.1, on the reverse strand, counting down.
TCACAATATCAAGTGGTGAGAAATATCCGCTATTGTTGTTGGCTTAAAATTTCTAGCAGCCGGGTGTGCAGAAGCTGACCTTAAACACAAGCAAACCAAGCTACCCCTTGAGGTGCTGATGTCCCACATAAACTTTGCAACTGATGAGCTGGCTCTGATATTGACTTCTGGCACTAGGAATCAAGAGGGAGGTAACTCAAAAGCTTTAACCTTCCAGCCTCAGCAACATGGGTCCCGGTTCTTGCTTTGTGTCCCTCATATTATAAGGCACAACATGATAATGGCTTAATCAGGAGAAAACACCACATATAAAATAAACTATCAACAACAAATCGGAGGATTCTGGCTAGCAGTAAAACCAAACACCCATTTACCAATACATTTCTAATGCACCCATCACTGTGGTATCAGCATTACCTGCTACATCGAGAGCTTGCTCCTCATTCTGATTATCTGGTTTAGAGTTAATGATTTCTGTTCCTTCACTTTCTCTTTTGCTTTCACCATCAGATTTCCCAGTGTGTAAGCCCCTCAAGAATCTAGTGCCTGAGGAGCACTGATGTTTTTCCTTTTTCACAGAGGAGTTCTTCCTTTTGATCTGGTTCATAATCAACTGAAATGGGGATCTCTTCAAGATGCCCTCGTCCCATCTATCCTGGGAACTCTGGTTTGCTTCTTTCAGAAGATTGACAAACAAAGGCAGAACTGTTTTTAGCAACATTTATTAGCTGGTTACCCACCCCACCACCCATAGTGGATAGTATCAGGAATTTCTTAGCTACTTTCTCACCATTCTCTCCATGTCAATATCAATGGTATGCAATTCAGTGGACCAGATTCTGAACTCATTGCTATTCCTGTTGCCTTCAAAGGGAGCTGAGGGTGTTTAGCACCACAGTGGAGGTGCTCTGTATTTTGCACAAGTGAACCTAACAATCCTAAATCTCTGTTATACTGGTGCCATTTTATGATGGTTCATTGGGCATAGTAGCCCTAAAAGTCAGCTTATCTCATCAATGGAGGGGGATACTTGGGTGGGTGGCCCTATGTCATCTCCTTCCTAACAGTCCACATGAAAATTTATTCCATATATATCAGTGCCAAGTGTTGGGGATGACATTCTTGAAAGGCTCCCACTGGCTTCATGGGAGTTAGGATTTTACCCTCTGTATTTACACCAGCCAGAAAAGCCTTGTGATTTGCTTTTACCACCTAATTTCAGGTATAGTGCAAGCATTACTTCTCTCAAAAGAAAAACAAAATTGTAAAGTAACACAAGAAACATTGAGTCCTTCATATATAGTTCGCATGCTATTTTACCAGCCATTAGGCTGAAGGAAGAAATGATAAAACAGTCTATTAGCAAACATTCCTTTTGTATACAGCTCATTTTTATGCCAATTAGTTTTTAAATATTTTATTTGGTTTTCATGATGTCTTGCTGGAAAGTCTGTGCAGTGACAGGTTCTTAAGAAGTGGGAAAGGAGAACTTTTAAATACAATTATTTAGTAGTTGATTAGTCACAATTATGTTTCTCATGACCAATGTACAAAACAAATGGCAGAATATAAAGCACAATTATATATACACGATATAAAGCAATTTTATTTAAATTTGTAACTTTTCATGCACGGGGACTGTACTATTTTTAACACATAAAATTACATACCTGTCTTTTCCATTTCTGGAATAAAGGATCAGCTGCACTTTTTAAACCACTTTCACGGCTTGGAAAACAAAACACATGCTCTAGAAGTGAAGTTCTCTCTTCTTTAAATGCCAGATTTGTCTGGTGCTTTCATTTTTTGTTGTTGTTGTCCGGCAGAGAGTTCCTGTCTTCACAAATTTGAAACCAGCTGCTCAGTACAAACCAGATGATCAACTGCAATTTGTTGGGCTGTTTGTTCTGCTGATTTTGAGCTGTCAGGTCTCACAAAATATTTAGCAAACACTCTTTTTATAACCAGGTCCATGAATAATTAATTTGACTAGTCTTGTTAGTTTTCTTTTTAGAATAAATTAAGAGTAAAAAATGAGGAAGTCATTGCAATTGCATGGACTTCAGTACTGAGCTTTCTACCTCCCACAGGCTGTTGGAAGCAGCTGATTTTAGAAGGGCTGAGTCAGTTTATAGATCAAATTACATGACTATCTGAAGAGAAAGCTCTTTGTTTCCTCCACCTCTTCACTCACCCTCAGTAGACTCCAAAAGAATGGCAGGAGTGTGAGCAAAGCAGACCATTTAAATAGTTTGCATACTTTGGTTGGAAATGTTTTAGTAAGAAGGATAATAGAGGCTAGCTCATTTTCATTCACATTAGGTATTCAATTGTCTGGACTGTAAACTGATGCAATTCTATGGGCCAAACTTGAAATCCTTGCTCAGTCATAGCTCCAACTGAAGTCAGTTTTGACTGAGTAAAGTTTGCAGGAGCTGTCCCTGTGTGTTTAACTGTACAGCAATATCAGTTCAGTGCCTAGTCGACAGGAGTCCACAAACCAAGACATAATAGCAGGGCCAGCCCTTGATCAAATGGTGCCCAGCCGAGGATGTGTCTTTGGCACCCTCATCCCTCCATTTCCTAAACTTTTGAATACCTTGCAGCACCCCAAGCCTGGCACCCCAGGCAGTCACCTGGCTCACTTGCCCCTAAATCCGGCCCTGACTACTTGTAAGCAACTGTGTTTACAGTCACAGAAGAAAGGCTAAGGACTGTCTGGCACACGGTGACTGAACAACCCTCCTCTGCAGAGGCAATTCTTCCAGGTCAAGGAAGAGGCACATGGATAGGGCTATATATGGAAGCTTGCTCTGCCATTTCCTGCATTGTATTTGTTTTGTGGGTAAACAGAGTTACCTTCATCTCCAGGACTATGAGAATGGCCTGAGTGAGCATTTAATCCATTCAAATAATATATTAATGCAAATTAAGGAATATGAGTTACTAAATCCATCCTCAGAGGAGCCTGTATCCCTAACACACAGAAAGCTACTGTGATCACAAACAGAGACCCACTGATAATAAATCATGAACCCAGCAAAACCTACCCAACCCACCAAAGATACTGGCAAATCAGAGGGCATTTGGTAAAGAACAACAAAATTAATCAGTGGGGCTGGAGGGACCGATTTAAAAGTAATTACATCGTTTGGCTAAAAGACAGGTGGTGTGAGTAAACATGATACCAGTCTGTAAATAGCTGCATGGTTTAAACACCAAGGAGAGGAAGGAATTATCTAGGGCGATGCACAGGGGTATAGCTAGGAGTAAACAGGATGAGATTAAGACAGGAAAAACCTGGAGTGAATATTAGGGAAATCTTCTTGACAGTATTAGGCTGTGAAAGAGTCTCCCAGTTATACTTGGGGTGGGCTGTTTACACTAGACTAGAAAAAAGAACAGAAAACATATTGCAGTGAACTCACTATACGTCTCTGGTAAGGAGATGGAGGAGTTGGCCTAATGGGTCTTTTCCATTTCCAGTTACTACTATAATTCTCCAAGTAGGTCTCTACTGGCCTTTACCATTCTTTAGTATTATCCTACACCAGGAATAGTAATGCTATCCTGACTCCCGATGCTAGTTTCTTTGCATGGATGATGCTTATTCCAGCTGGTCCCATCCTGTGAGCTATGCTTTTATCATCTCACTATGTTCAATCTCATGTCATATCTCCAAGCACCTCATCTCACATTTGCTGCCACTATCAGACCATCTCCAATCTATCTGACCCACTGCCATGCCTTGCTCTTTTCCTTCCTGTTTGGAAATTGAGTGGTGGGGGTTGAAATGTGGACAAGCTGTTCCCTTCTTTCCTGCAATATAAGCTCCGGTGCTGATGGAACAAAATGCCGCACTCTCACTGCAATGCCACAAATGTTATTAAATTGCAGTTTGTGACAATCTGTGCTCTTGGTGCTTGGGGATTTCTTAGAGACTCATTCAAGTCCTTTAGCTTAAAGCTAACATTAATGCTTTGACACTAGCACTTTATGGGGTATACTGTCTGTTCAAAAATGCTTTCACTGCTACAGGTTTTTAAAGGATTGTGCAGGAAATCTAGTGCCACAGCAACAACATCTAGAAATGCTGTTTGGCAGTGACCTAATTTCCTCCTCCCTTAGAGTATATCTCTGGCTTTACCTGCAGGAGCTATGAAGGGAAAGGGGGCAGCAGAGTGATTCCACTGCAGAGCAGGATGATTCTGGTCAGACAGCTGCAGTGTGGTGGAGTAAACACTGATATTGCTTTGGAATGGCAGTTTGTGCCCTGGATTAGCATGTACTGCAGACTGCAGTATATGGGCCTGGTCACGTCCTCCTTGACGTTACCCAGCTGTGCATTGGTCGACTTTCCCTCCAATGTGCACTCTTGGGTCCCTGCTCTACTGCAGCATGATGAACAGACTCTGTGTCTTCTTCCCCCACTAGGGCATCCACACCGGACAGGGCAGGATTGGCCAATGAAAGATCAGCTGTATCTCCCAGTTGATATGCAGGTGGTTTGTGATCGTGCCACTGTTTGAATGCCTCATGTAAACACGCTCATGTGTTCTTTCCACTATGTAATAACTGGAGTGAGGGTAGGAACAGAACTTGCTCTAGATAGAACAAAGTCGTTAAAAATGCATCCTGTTCAGCATCCTCTAGAGAGAGATTAATTTGGATTTTTGTACTCTGCCCCATCGTGACTTCTTAATCCAGCATATATTCCCAGGGAATAATGCCATTAGAAGATTAGTGCCACAAATGCATTTGAAAAAGGATTTGCCAACATTGAAATACCATGTTCCATGTACTTAATCACTGAGTATCATTTTGGGGATTTTCTCTTCAGTTTTGTAATGCCTCTTCTAACATAAATCCACCCTCACGATTATTTATTTCATGCACCTATTTTAAAAAAATACATCTAGTTAAAATAACACAGAACATAAATTTAGTGGGCCAAATTTCACCCCTACTCTTATTCCAGTCCCTTCAATGGAGCTCCACAGGGATGAATTTGCCCCAAAGTCTATACAAAATTTAAGGGACTTATATATTTAATAAGTTTTTAAAATTCTTGGTTATTTTGAATTCAGATTATAGCATTTAATGGCTATGGGGTCCTTGATTTTTTCCTAATGTGGGAAACTTCTTAAGACAGAGATTCTGTCTTGTAGTTTGCTCCTACATCCACTGAAGTCAATACAGCAAAGCTCCCATTAACTTCAGTGGTGTGGGACCAGAAATCACCACCTTATCTTACCAAACAACATCCCAAAACTGGTCCCACACCTTATTTACAGCAATTTCAGGTCCTGGTTATATTAAAATGTTATGTTACAACACCATTAAGGAGACTGGATGAAAATAAACTTGTTTTAACGTGATTATTATGGCTGCCCATTCTTCTCACTCCTTAATTTGCATATCTGCCTTTTTCTTTCTTTTTCCTGGGGCAATCTCATTGTCTGCAGCCTTCAGTGCTATAACCTCCTCATGCCTCCTCCCAGTTTGGTTCAAATGTGTGTGTTGGTGTCATCCACTAATCTGTTGCTGGCTACGTTTAAACCAAGGGAACTCCTGCCAAAGACAGATGTGCATCAGCTGTGCAAAGTCAGCCAAAAAGTCTTTAGATACCCTGAAAAGTAACCCGGTCTAGGCTACAGTTAGCAGGAAATGTCATTACTTGAAGATGGGTGCAGAAGAAGCAGCTCCATTGACCCTCACTGGTGTATATCCATTGATTTCAGTATGCATACATGAGGGCTGAATTCAGCTGAAAGTCTTTGGAGTTTGGCCTTTAGCTAATTCTGTAAAACAATCTGTTTTCACTGGTTTCTTGGGTGGCTGTTTAAATCAAGTTTCACTGTGTTATGAAAAATTAAACCAACGCCTTATTCTAAAATTTATCTACTGTCTTAGAATAACCTGAGAGTCTTTGAAGTTACACTGATTGTATTACAGAGAACATACCAAACACTCCCACAAACATGTATGCATATGAGTAATTTTGCACAAGTAATCCCACTGAACTCAATGAGACCATTCATGCATACAAGGGTGCTGGAACAGGGCTTCAGATTTTAACTTTTCACTATGTTTTTTACATTTCAAAAATACCATTCAAAATGTTCCTCACTCAAGTTTTTGTAGTGTTTTGAAATTATGGTGCTAGTATCTTCAATATTTTTCTCCCGTGGAAGGTGATTGAGATGTTAAAACTTACAAACAGGTGATTGAGATGTTAAAACTTTTTCTTCAGTCCTCCTTGTGACCTTCAAACTGTCTCAGTTAGGAGACTGTAGTGGTTTCCTGAAGAAAAAATATGAACTCATTAGAGTGCTTATCTGGTCCTCCCAAAAGTTCATTGTAGCAATAAAGGTGCCAGGCATTCACAGGGCCGGCGACAGAAATTTTGGGGCCCCCTACTCTGATCGTTGGGGGCCCCCTACTCTGATAGCGGAGTAGGGATAGTGGTCCCACAGTGGGGGGACGGACGGGGGGGCCTGCGGGTCGCGGAGCCGGTCCCACAGTGGGGGGCTGCCCCGGTGGCAGCTGCCCCGTGGCCCATCCGGCCCCGCCGTGGCCCCCCCCACCCCACGAGCAGACCGGCCGGTCGCCACGTGTCCGCTCTGCGGCAGCAGCTGGGCAGGCACCACTCTGCATTTCCCGGCAGGCTCCTGCCAGCGGCCGGCCGCCCCGCCTGCTGCAGGCGGGTCGGTCGGGGCTACCCCGGGATGCACTAGGGCCGCCCTGCTGCACCCTGGCCGGGCCCCCGACCCTGCCGGCCACGGTGGGAGGGACCCGGCCTGGCTCCCGCCCCAGCGCGCCGCGGGAGGGGTTTTCCCAGGCTCCGGCACGGCAGCTGCTCCTGGCTCCCCCCGCGCCCCTAACCTCAGCCGCGGGCGGTGGCAATAAACCATCCCGGCACGAGCGCTGGCTCCCGCCCGCCGGCGCCCAGCCCGCGGAGACAGGCCCGGCGACAAGGGGGGACTACGGGCCCCGGTACAGCTGTACCCATAGTACCCCCGTCGCCGGCCCTGAGCATTCATTCTCATATACATACCACCCAAAAGTATCCATTTGTAAGACTGGGACTAAAATTCATTGAATTTAAGTATTTTTAAAAATGAATTGACCTTTTTGCTAATTTCCATTCCCAAGAATCCCACTGAGAATGTGCTTTGATTTCATAAAAGAAAAAAATGTGATTGATAATATGAAATGTATGTTTATATTATCATGTTTGTGTTCTTAGTGCTTTGATATTAGATTATTTTGAAAAATTGCAGGGCTATAAAAATACATTAAATTTTTTTTATACTGTATTACCATTTCCCAGTTTGTCAGAGCAGCTTTTCAGAGCTGGAAAATTCTTTTTGGTTGAATTTATGACAGGAGTAATCCCATTTCAATTAATCATTTACAGGAATAGGTAATCTGGTGAGTTCACACAAGGCCTGCAAACTATATTAATTACTAGAAACCTAATTAGAAATCAAGAGAGTCAAAGGATCAGTGTTTCTTTCATAAAGTACCATCTGGTAGTACGGATCTGATTCTACAGGCCTCACTTCAGGAAAACTCTCCATTCAGTTCTATAGAATTTTAGCCAGAATAAGTATTACTGGACTGAGCATGACTGTATTTGGTGGTCAGGAATTAATTCTAAAGTACTTTTGATAGTCAGCCAAAATAATGATGTCAGACTGTGTATTTCACTGAGTAGATGGGGAGGAGGGCAAGTCTTCTAAAAACTGACAAGTCTGAATTCCTGGATACTCCATGATTTTAAACCCATAATTTTCTATCATTTTGATTTAATGAGCTATGACACAATCTCCTTTAAAAATATAGAAATCTGTAGCCCCTGTTTTAAATTGTAATACAGGTCAGACTACATGATCTAATGGTCCCTCATGGCCTTAAAATCTATTACTCTGAACTGCTAAAAGAGAGGAAAAGAACTCAAGGTCACTGTTCTGTGCTCAACTTCTGACCTTTGTGTTTGGGAACAGTCATGGACTGTTTCAGTGGCTTCTAGGTATAGTTTTCCAGTTTTGTCTTTGGGTGGTTCCCATTCTTTGTTGCTAATTAGATTAAGTCAGATTTCCACTGAGAATGAGGCAGCTGTGTCATCAGAGTATAATCCGCCACATCGCTCCAAAACTTCCTTCAGGTGCTTTTGTAAACTTAGTAGAACCGCTTCCAGTATAACATGCATGCTGTGTTTCAGTGAAAGTCCAATAGATGTTCACTGCAAATTTCAACATACATACAAATGCCGAGACACAATCTTCCAAAGAGCCCCACTGAGATCATTGGGAGACTAGGGCATCTGTCCTCCTTTCACAGTTAACCAACCATGAGTCTGATGGTGACTCTGGAAGAATTTTTGAACTCCCACCATGTGCTCTAGGTCTCTGATAGGTGTTACTACTTTCTCAATAAGGTTTGGGTTGAACATTGATGTGTCAGATGCTTAGGATGACTGTCACAACCTGGCCAGTCCGACTAGGGACTGTCACCAATCTGTTGTAAGTGGACCCAATTGCAGGGTCCCAAATGCTTCTAAGGCAACTGGCTCTGAAACTGGGTAGAGTCTAGTCACTGTTCCTAACTCTGGGATTCTAGGGAACACTTCCCTGGCTCAACTTTCCTTGAGACAGGAGATTCCACAGTCCAGTCATCCTCGCTCTCAAAAGCAGGGCCTTCTCTGCATTCCTGGATGACATCTTCAGCAACTCAAACACAAAGTTCTCTTCTCAGAAGCAGTAGTAATGATATTAAGTAGGAATGCTTGCCACCTGGTAGGGATGCTGGCAGACTTTATCAAGCCATCTCTCATGTTTCATCAACCATCTTATATTAATGTCAGTGACAATTCTTTTAGTCTTCTCTTTAATTTTTCCAGTTCCTTCACTTTCAGCCTCATACTGTACTTGCAAGTTTAAATCTGTCTTGAGGAGTCTGACATGACTCCTTAAAACAAATAACTGGACTGTATCAGGGCATGTTCCCTCCCCCCCCCCCCACCTTTTTGCACTATTGGAACTAGATTGGACTCTATTTGTTGTGTATCCACCGTGTTATTTGAGTTCCTTCCACCAACTAATTCAGTCCTGTGCAATAATACTATTGTACTGTATTTACAATGTCCCTGTGCCTCTGTGAGAATGGGTTCAGCTAGCACTAGTTTTAGCTGCATCTATCCACCTGCAGCACTTCCTATCTGTGTCTCTTTATCAATCTTGAGCTGATGGACTAATTAGCTCACGCAGCTGATCAGCCTGATAAGCAAATTATCTTTAATTACCTCAATCAGCTTTCTTGGAGAGGAAGAGAAATACTAACTGGTGTCAGAGTGGTCAGAGTGCAGGCTAACCTATTAACTCCCTGCACTCTGTCACATGGACTCTTAGCTCCATTTGACCTCTTTTACTGAAAGAGGCTGGATTAAGGAAACAGACTTTTTTACACAAATTCTAATTATTGAAATTTTTATCTGCTTTTCCATACTATCTTATGATTTATTAAAAGTCTTAATTGATCTTTAGCTTTAAAATCTCTTTTCTGTGGTTTCTTAGGATAAAAATGTGGAGTCTGTTCTGGAACTAGATAATTAGACATATTCCAGTTGGCATTTCTGCTTGAGAATTTAAACTGCAATTTTTGTACCTTGTCTTGACGTATGGCTCAGTTTTATCTCTATGATGGGGCCAAACTTGACTATAACATCAGAACAGTCCTGAACTTTCAGAAAAATGGTGACTGTGGGGCTATTTCTGCTCCTCAGTCCGTTCATGTATCAGGGCAAAGTTCCTTTGGGCAGCATCCGCTGATTTCCTTGACACCTTCAAGGAACAGTAGGCGCTGTTCAGGGTTTTCTGCTTGGTGTCCCCCTCAGGTTCCCTTTGTTTAACTCTGTGACCTCACTCCCGTTCCTGCTATCTCCTTAGCTGTCCTCCGGAATTATTTGGTTTCCCAGACCTGTGGCTCCTCTCCTTAGGCTGAGGGAAGTCCTTTAGCAGTGGGCGGGCTTCCTGGATACCAACAGGACTGATGCATGTGGCAGCTTAAATGGAGCAATATGGCTCATTCCATGATCACTGCGTCAGTTTTTAAATAGTTAAACCACAAACAACTGAGAATTTGGCTGTTGGTGCAATTAAACGAGCAAAGGCATATAAAAGTAACGGCTTGATTACAGCATTTTAAGCAACGGCTTTAGCCTGCCCTGGGAGTTCTGGGTTAGTATTCACTCAGTTCCTACACCAACCTCACCCAGCACGCCCCCAAGCAGGTGCAAGAAAGCCTTCTTAACTGGTCTACTGGCCTGATTGGTCAATGTCTCCTTCTGGCTCTTCCAATCCCCTGGAGGACTAAGTCTTGTTGGTGGCCTGGCCTGAGAGGGTTTTCCTTAAGCAGGGAGGTGTCAGGGGACTGATGCCTCCAACAGGTGGCAAAGGACTAATAGGCTCAGTGACAACGTGACATAAGAGGAGATTTCTTTCCCCCACTCCCTATGTCCAGCTCATGATTACATTTGGTTCTGTTACCCATAAATTCCCCTCCGTTTCTTTGTTCCCTTCCACATTTCATTCCTTGGGTCTCTCTCTCTGCTCTTCTTGCTGCTTTCCCCACTTTCCCTCCAATGAAGATGTACAATAGGAGTAGTAGAAGCATAAAGAGATGTGCAGTCCACTGCAAGATTCAGAACCCTGTGCTTCAGAGCTGGTAAAATCCAGCTAAGACCAACTAGATCCACCACTGACAGATGTGCTTAGTGACTCCTTCAGAAAATGATGTCATCCCACTTCCCTAAAGCATGCAATAATCCTGCTTCTTCTCAAGAAACCAACTCTGGGTGCCACCAGTCTTGCAAAGTTACTTCCCTGTCTCCAGCCTTCTGTTGCTAGGTAAAATCAAAGAAAAAAGTCATAATTATGTTGCTGATTTTGTTTCAGCCTGAGCAGGCCTTTTTGTCTATATGTATTAAACTGTCTTTTTGAAACCTGATTCATGTTTCCCAGCTAATTTTGTGAGAGACTCTTGATGCAAGCCCGGTTCTCGGTCTACTAGGGAAATGGGCCAACTTACCCAATGTTTCCTAGTTTTAGGCTGCAGCCATCCTACTTAAAAAATCACCCAATTAGGAAACATTTTTGAAGATTAGTTTTACTAATTACATTTCAGATGTCCAGGTTTTGCATGCTAGGTACCTTGCTGGGTGGATGGGAAACCCAGGTGGGAAAAATTATTCTTGAGCATAGGATGCTTCCTAGCACTACCTAGGCTTGCACGAATTGAACAACTATTAAAACAGATTTCTCAGTCTATGCCAGTTGGTGCCTGCTGGGAAAATTATATTCATGAAATGAGTTTCAAGATCTGATACTGGAAACTGAAGATTTTGGACCTGGCCTTTATGTTCTCACTGATGGGGAAACTACATGAAGCAATCCAGTAACCATGACAATGTCCACAAAAGGGAAAATTTACTCTATGCCAACCTCTAAAAAGGCTTCAAAATTAATGTCATAATACTCTTTAGGAAAAGGCATCATTTAAGGTAAATAAACTCTCTGTTGGTGAAAACTCCTTTCCAGAAGCAATGATTAGTGGGAGTGGCTCAGTGTTTTTCCGGGTTTAGCCATTAAATTAGCAGTTTTTTGGACCATTTTACTGTTGCTTCATTTAGGTTTTCTCCCTTCCCTGAACATTAATTCAAGTGCACAGGGGATTAACCGTTACAACAACATTAGTAAGTTTCCTGTTGGCTGAGACTGACAGAAGAAACAAATAGATGTCTGACATTTTAAAGTCTGCCCTTTACCATGCATTCACTATGAGAGGTGTTAACTCACTGACTGTGAGAATTAAAGAGTAAACTGTCAGCTTGAGCAGTATAACCATCTGATCCCTCTGTTAGCCTCACAATATGCTTAACAGGATTGTCATCCTCTAGTTCCCCCCAATCCAATAGGATACATAATTCTGAACTATCTGCTTGCCAAATGGCAGAAGTATGTCGTTTCTAAAAATCAATAGGAAAAAAAGTATTATAGATAAGCGCTGAGGCAATTCTGAACCTTCTCTTGTATTTCTTATGGGAACAGTAAGATTTTAAGTGAATGCACCAAGCATCTTAAAGGCTAACAACAGATTAGAAGGTTAACTGTTGAAATAGGTTTATCAGATCAGCAGGGTGCTCTTCTTGTAATTACGTTTTTACAGCCTCTTTAGGAGATGGTATAGGAGAAGGGCTTGTGATGTCAGAGTGGGTAGGGCTTAAAAAGAGGGATGAGAGCTAATCAAGATAAGTTGAATTTGTATTTAAAGCAAAGTCAGCGTTAGTTAAGACAGTTTTTTGACGTGTTAATCTTCATGTGTTTTAAAAGCTGCCAACCATGTGACTAAGGCAGCTTGAAATGAAGGCTGATGGTGAACATACAAACTCTTTGATGTTCATGGTGTTCTTCTTTATCTTGAAACTAAGATCTTCATAATAGGTGTAAGTATATATGTTAATGGAATAAAAAAAATGCTAGTTGTTTTAGTGTAATGTGGCAGTATAGTCAAGGTTATACAGTATCAGGAAATGTATGATTTTTCAGACTTTGGTATTAAATATCCTCACATCACAACAGAAAAATCATATATCTACTTAATCTCCTTTATGGTATTTTTAAACCACGGTACTTAACTCTAGATATGGTAACTTTAGGAAGAGATAGGCATGGTATATGACAGGTAGTACAGATGATATAATGTGTGTTGGGACACTGGCGATCTGTTAGAAATATTCTCATGAGTGAATATTCCTTGCACAAGTGGCTGGAAGCTTAAAAATTTTACAAAATCAAATGAATCGGTTTGAAAATTTTTTCAAAAGCTCTTCCATAAATAGAACAAGTCCTATTTTTCCAGATGGTTCATTGTTGCATACATTTACTCTTCTAAAAAAATGCTGCCATACTTAGAAAATCTCAAACATATACAATAGAAAATTGAATGCCAGTTATCTTAACGCAGCGGAACTAAATATATTTAATGATAAAATATTCCTTAAAATGAACTAGCTGTTAAGCGGCTACAACTTAGTCCTCATGTTAATTTCTCTTATTTGAAGTAAAGAAGAAAACCTCAATTATTTGCACTAATGACTGGGAGACACTTTATGGACTGTTCAGGCTACTGAACCATAAAATGTACTTCATTGTTTTATTTTTACAAATGTACAGTAGTTTAGGCCGATCTATCTAAGATGTCTCTATCATATGTGGTCTCTTGATATCTAATGGGTCCTAATGATACTATTCTGCAGAATAATAGTATTGTGTACATTTTTATACATTATATTATATTGTGTAAAAATACTGAAGTTTTAGTAAGGGGAAACTTCCCTACATATAGTTATTAAAGGCAGTGTGACCACTAAGACTTGAGAAGAGTTAATGAATTTGTAGATTGAGGCTCTACTTTATTGCATTGTAGACTTAATATTTCAAGAACTCTGTAATTTCCTTAGCATTTTAGTGAACATGAACTACATGTCTGTTTTCATAGTGAATAATTTATCTCAAAACCATGGGAAATCAGGATAGTCTCTTTTCTCCACACTCAGTACAACATGCTCTTATCTTCCAGTCACCATCTTATGGAGAGAGCACTGTATTTACTAAAGACAGTTTTGACCCAAGTTACCATTTATGCGTCTGATTCTGCACAGTGCTGAGCTGAAAGCCCTCAGCTTCTGCTGAAGCTGCTGAATGTTGGGCTGCTCAGTACCTCTCTGAAGTCTGAGATTTTATGTAGTAATTTCACAGAATAAAATGTAGTTTGGTTAAAGTCTTGTGGATATGCATATTAACTCAGAAAATAACACTAGTCATTGTTATGGGCTTGGTATGTGATAACAGCAGCTTATATATAATGTGAGGGGACCTCCAAAGAATTTTTTTAAAAATTGGGTTTGTGCCCTTTTTTGCTTCATGATTCACAAAGAATGCCTGAAAAGTTGTTGTTTTTTAAACCAGCTTGTTTGAACTTAGACATACAATAAATGTCAAGTACAGTTTTCTCTGATTTTGCTGGAGAACTTCTGGGAGGTTTCTGGGATCTCTAATACCTTAACTGAAGGGAGAAAACATTGAATATTTACCAAAGCCTTTCTTTAGTCACACTGTTAGTTAGTCACTGAAGTTGAATAGGTGCGTAAAAAACCCCCAAACAGTTTTAATCAGTCTGGATAAAAGTCCCTTCCTCTTTCAGCATCTCAGTTTTCACTCTCTCAGCTCTGGTGATGTTATCTGTACTCAGATAGGATTTTCAAAGGAATTTAAATCAAATGCCCAAATCCTAGTAAAATTCAATGGGAATTGGGAGCCTAACTCCCTTAGGTTCCAGTCTAGTTCTCCAGTTGTCAAATACTTTTCCAGTTTATCCAGGACCTACATTTACAGTGTTACATAACAGGCAATATAAAATCCCCAACCTTTTCATGCCAGCTTTATAAGTTAAAAATATTAAAAGGGCACTAGCTCAATTTTTTTCTCTTTGCTGGTCCCCATTAATACAATAGACCATCGACTGCAAGGTTGTAGGTCTGAGGTATTTAATGTGATGTATGAAGCCTGGTAATTATTATTACTTTGTTTTCACTGTACCACACCTTTATGTTTCTAAATAGTTTGTGTTCAGAAACAACTCCTCTATTGATAGTCCTTGTAATGCAAAATGCATTACATTTAGAGAGAGTGTACACACAGAGACACAAACGTACTGTGCTCTTATTTAAACTTAACTTCCACTAGAGGTCTGCTTGAGCCTAATTTTAAAGCCCAACCTGGACCTGATCTGGATCTGATCTGATCCCAGGCCACCTGATTGTACACGAGTCCAAGAAGTTCATTTTTTGCCCCAATCTCTGCCCACCAAATGTGAGTGAACACCATCACTACCTCGGCCCGTGGGGTTGGCGCAAAGGCTGCGTGCCCCACTCCTGCCAGCCACTGCTCTCTGTTGTGCTGTGCATGCTGCAACTTGTCAGCACACTTCACAGCACAGAGAGGCAGAGGCCAGCAGGAGCGGGGCAGGCAGTTGCCATCATGCCAACCCCACAGACAAGAGAAGGCCATCAGAGCTGACCAGAACCAAGTCCAAGAGGGTCCAGTGGCTTTCTATCCTGACCCAAACCCAAAATTTGTAGGAGGCTCCATCTGGATTTGGGTTGGGTTGCAGGGCTCCTCTCTTGTTTTGTTATTTCCCTTAACCTAAATACGTAATTCAGACTGATACTAGATTATAAACTCCCATGAGCAGGGCTTGTGTCTTCCTACATGTTTGTAAAGTGCCTACCACAATGGGGCCTCAACTGAAGCCTTTATTTGCTACCACAAATACAAATAAATATTAATAGCGCTAAGGTCAAGAGAAAGATGGTCCTCTGGTTAAAGCACTACACTGAGACTCAAACAATCTGGGTTGAATTCCCAGTTCTGCCATGAGCTCCTGTGTCACCTTGGCTAAGTCACTTAATTTCTCTGTGCTTTAGTTCCCCATGGGAATAATAACTCTTCCTTTCTCCCACCTTTTGTTTGTCTTATCTATTATACTGTAATATCTTCAGGGCAGGAATGGTATCTTACTAAGTGTTTGGACAGTCTGTAGCACATGGGTCATGGCCTAATCTTGGTCATGGCTTTGAGATGCTAGTGTAATACATGGAGCTAAAGATTGCCTTAGAAATGTGCAGAATAATTAGCCATTAACTACCTCCATTAACTTCAATGGGAACAAGATGAGTTCTAATAATAACAACTATTAAAATCAGCTCCAGCATGTGGAAATTAAACTCCATTTACTTCAGCAGGGGCGGCACCCACTAACACCAGGATTGAATTTGGCCCTAGAACTATTTCTTAACCCACTATACTTAAAAGAATAGATGAATGAACTACAGCTTCCAATTTTGGTATTCAGATGGGTCAATAATGGTGTAACATGCTGATATTTTCTACAGTTGCACACATTGTAAAAGTATGCAAGCTCCATTGATGACATACAGAATAAATATAGTTATTTTTCCTCCTTGAGGAGGAAAAATTGTTCTCAGTCGAGTTTTAGGACTAGACTCTAATTTCAGTCTCAGAGCAGTTTGCGCCCACGTATCTGGGATTAGACTTTAGCCCTCTAAATCTAGTCAATTTGTACCTTACCTCAATCAAGGATGCATGTTTTATGCTGTTGTCTGATACATCAGCATATTTTTTTCTTTATTTGTTAGAACTGCCATTTATTTTGCTAACTGTGGACTCATGAATCCAGCATAATTTTGAACTTTAGTAGTTATAGAGTAGTTTTAAGGCAAAAAATATAAAGAGATCAGGTTTTACTGTTGGGACTAAATATGTTTCCTTTTAAACAGAATCTAAACTTGTTATAATTGAGGCCACCAACAAAAGCTTTCTAAAAGAATAGGCAAAAAATGTCAGGAGAGAAATATACAATATTTACATTAATATTATGTTGACTACTATTCAAGAATAAGATTTTTTTAAAAATTGAAAAAAATTATTGCCTTTCTCTTTAACTTACTTGAGGATGTTAAAAGTACACTTACGTCCTTCCAAAGGAGAAGAGCGGAGCCATTGCAATGATATATTGCAAATTACTTTTTAAATGGTAATTCTATATGCACACAAAGTATGTCAAAGCAGCATTTAAATTAATGAAATCTTAATTTATATAACTATAAAGAATGACATTCTTCCAACAAGTCCATATTATACATGATATATTGTGATTGTTAGGGTAGGTTTTGCCAAAAGAAGTAGATTGCTTTGAATAAAGTGTCTAGATACATATGACTGCTATACACATTTTGACACTGCACATAACATGATTAGGTTTAGGAGTGCTTTTAGTTCATGAAGTTTGTGTCTTGCCACCTCTTGTCTAATAATTTGAGACAGAATTAGCACTGGGTGAGTGGTTCTGCCTGCTGCCAAGAAGGGTTTGTTGAGGGTAAGAATCCAAAGCTAGAGATTAACTTGTCTTCATCCTTGTAATGTGCTGTACAGCCAGGATTTGTGCAATAGGATCAGAGAAGAGTCATACATGAATGTAGCACTGGACAGCTGGTGTGTATGCATTTTTTTATATGAGCCCTACTTCAAAATTTTGAGCGGCTTTTTAGTTCTCACCAATGTCTTAGCTAACATGAATCACAAGTATGCTTTCCCTATTTTCAAAGTGTTTTTGTTTTATGTGACAGTTTGTAATATGATAGCTGTTCGGATGCAGAGTGAGCCTTTTAAAAGAATCATGAATTTAGGGCACAAGCTAATTGCTGTTTGGTCTGTGTAGGAATTTTCCCAAAGGAAAGAGTATTAATGAGCTTGCCATGTACATTATACATGTTTTTACTTCTCTCTGAGGCTAGGTCACTTCTAGTTTTGAAGCAGGCTGAACTAAACAAACTACTGTTATCTTCCAGTAAGAGCAGTTTCTGTGTTTTCAAATCAACTGAAACAAAACATTTAAGTTCTAACCTTCTTGTAGAGAGAAACCATATGCAAGAGTGTGTTCTCTATGCAAAATGAACATGTTCCAAATTCTCACTAATGATATTCTGAAGTCCAGTAGAAACAATTAGATTTGGAATTTCAAAGACAAGAGCATTTGGAAAAAATTCCTAGTATAATCAAAAGAAAACCTAATGTAAATTATATGCAATATACTGAGGCACCAGTAAAAAATAAAATGCCTTCACAGAACTACTAACATGAAAAACTCACATCTGAGTGGAATCTTCTCTCCGGCCTGTAGATTTTCAAAGCCTGGTGTTTCGGAAAAAACATAGGGCTACTGCCTTTGTGGAGGACGTCATAGATTTATGTTGCTCAATTATATTAAGACCATAGTGGCTTGAGATGGACAAGACCTAAGACTCCTATATTGGGTGTATCAACTGATAGTAGCTTGGGACTTGATATTTGCTGATCTTTTTTCAAATGATAACAACATATCTGCAAATATGAGCAGTACAGCATGGATGTAACTTCCCTAGCTTTGGGCTACATTCCCCAAGGTACGACTGTGAAGAACCTTGAGTTGAGAACTGCTGATGTAGAATGAAGTTGGTACAGTCTTGTGTTCACAGATGAGCGTTCGGTCCGCCGAGTTTTGATTCAGCACGAGTACAAACATTTTCGGTCTTGTTTTGTCTCCTAATGATAGAGCAGAAAACATCTGCTAGTTCTGAAGACCTAGAGAGTAAAAAAAAGCTTGTGGCACCTCAGCAACAGGTAGGTACCTTAGAGTTGTTTTTAAGGATAGCTTATTAAAACTGTAGCCTAAATTTAGTTGTTTTTGTTTTAATTTTTACAAAGAACAGGAACTGTTGTGCTACTATAGGCTTAGACTCTGGGACAGATTCCAATCTAATTTAAACTGGTATAATTCTGAAGCACCTTCCTTCACTGTACCTGATGGGGATACACTAGCTTTACCCCGTCTCTGTGTGTGTTTCTTTGCTTTATTACGTATGTAAATATCATGGTGTTTTGGTTCACTTTAAAAAAATCAGGAGGCTTTTGGAATACAGGAAAATCAGGAAAAACAAAATCAACTGTTTGAAATGGGCCATCCTGATATCACCATAAAAGTTTTTTTCCACCTGCTGGTAACAGCTCATCTTAATTGATCAGTCTCTTAGAGTTGGTATGACAACTCCCATTTTTTCGTGTGTATGTGTGTAGGCAAGGTGGGCCATAGTTTGCCGACCCTTGTTCTAAGGTGCCACAAGTACTCCTCATTTTTTTTGAGGAAAATCAGTGTTGGTTTAAGTTGAATTTTTAAAAGTCTGCACATTGGCCTTGCAGATCTATTTGTTTAACAGGTCTGGGACCTGCTCTCTTTTAAACTATTCAATATTTTATTATCTTCTTGGGCCCTTCTGACTTCATTCTTTACATTGGAAAAGGGAGGTCTGCTGAATCATCTCATAACATGACTCCCCGAGATCACATGAGAAAGATGTCTATCCTTGGGGAACAAGGGACGTTGGATGAAAAGCACTTATACCGATTAGCAAGTGGCATGACAGCAGGAGGTAAGCTAGAACTAGAACTTTCCAAGACCGTGTTTATAGTATTCACAGCATGTATACAATATGTGAGAAATAATGCCTGACAGGTCTAATATCCTGGAAAGAGCCCCTCCAGATTCCTGACCAGCACTTGGGAAAAACTGAATAAATGGCTTCCAAAAAGATCACACTACATTTTATATGGAACACAGTTTATGTTGGAGTGGGTCTTTGGGAGTTTAAAGTTTGATTCTGAGAGGTGTTCTAGCACCTGGGAGGACACTTCTCCTGTAATTCCCATAGATCTAGGGCCCAATCCTGCAAGTTGCTGGGTACTGAATAGAGCTCTGATCTTGCACCTTTGTCACTGACTTCAATGACTGCAGGATTCTGTCTTACAAGAGGTACTTACTACTTACTACTTTGCAGGGTCAAGCCTTTGTCAACTATGAGCAAAGATGATCGTTATGTTCTCCAATGTTCTCCAATGCACTTTGATTCTTTGATTTTTCTTTTCTTTTTCTTTTTTTTTTTTTCTTTCTTTGATTCAAGAAACTCCCGGAACTCTGGGATACAAAACAGGGCATGCACAAGCTGTGTGATACAAACATAGTAGCACAAGATGGGCATAACTCTAACAACTTATAGCCATACAATGTAAAACTTCAATGCCTACAAATCCACTCAGTCTTACTACTTGTTCAGCCAATCACGAAGAGAAACAAGTTTGTTTACATTTGCAGAAGATAATGCTGCCTGCAGACTCTAAAGTTTTACATTGTTTTATTTTTGATTGCAGTTATTTTTTTGTACCTAATTCTACATTTGTAAGTTCAACTTTCATGATAAAGAAATTACACTACAGTACTTCTATTAGGTGAACTGAATAATACTATCTCTTTTGATTTTTACAGTGCAATATTTGTAATAAAAAGAAATATAAAGTGAGTGTGGTACTCTTTGTATTCCGGTGTTGTAATTGAAATCAATCTATTTGAAAATGTAGAAAACATCCAAACAAATTAAATAAATGATATTCTCTTATTGTTAACAGTGTGATTAATCATGTGATTAATAACAATTATTTTTAATTGCACAACTGTGATTGACAGCCCTATTATAATATGCTATATTGATCAATGAGATGCTCAGGATAGCTAAGGAGGATATAAAACTACTTTTTTAAAAGTACCTTAGAGACTAACCAGTTTAGGTGTTACAAAGTCTTCCTCGTTTTATTTACGGATACAGACTAACACGGCTGCTAATCTTAAACCTGTCATTTTTTTTTAAAGTGGCAGTAATTACTTTGTGTCTTGTTTTCCTTTTTAACAGGTGGAATATAAAGAAAGATTATATGATAACTAATTATTATATTTCTTGTAAAGTCCATACTAGGAGGTTCACACTTACTGAATTTACAATGGAATTTTATATGCTTTGTGTTAGAACTGCGACAGCGACAAGAAATGCTAATGAGAAACCAGATGATGGCAGTAAATCCTCAGCTAATGGGAGCAGGCCAGCAGAGAATGCAGGCAATTCCTTCACAGTTTGAACCTCGATTTGTAGACAGGTATTTCTCCCCACTTCTCCATTGCATTTAAAGAACAACAGATCACCTTATATTCATGAATATGTTGTAGACAGTGTTAAGATTTTAGATAATTTTTAACACTTTTGTCTCTAGTCTCTAAAATAGCCTTCATAACTAAGGACTGGATGAAGCTGTGTGTGTATCCCTATCTCTCCTCTATATTTAAATTTAATATCCCTGTCTTTGGATATAGAATATGATATTGTTCCTGCTATGCTACTATCCACCTTTGCACACAACCCTAAGTTCCACATGGACAATTGCTGAAGCAAATGTCTAATACCAGTTACTGTGCTCTGGAACATATTTAATAAGTCCCTCTCAAATCCTAAGTTGAACAAAGAACATTTTCTGACATAACTGGATGGTCTATTCCATCAGTACCCAGAAAGATCAATATAAAAAACATGCAATTACTGACTCCTACTGCCAAGAACAAGAAAGTGTTTGAGTTACTTCCCCAGCACATAATGCCTTTCCTGACCACTACTGATACAGACCAATCTGCCAGGAGAGATGTCCGAAGGGCCAATGGGCATCAAAACATTACACAAACAATACAAACAAAACAGGGCAGTAATTTCTTTAACAAATGTCTGCAGCCACCACTACTTAAGGCTGTGATCTATTCTAAGGAGACTTGTGGTATGTCTACACTGTGATAAAACAAAAAACCTGGCACCAACTCTCAGAGCCCAGGTCAGCTGATTTGGGCTTGCAGGGCTCAGGATGGAGGGCTATAAAATGGCACAGTAGACGTTCTGGCTCAGGCTGGAGCCCGGACTCACCTGAGCCCAAATATCTACACTGAAATTTTAGAGCCCACAGTCCAAATTCTGTGGGCCTAGGTCAGCAGACCTGGGCCAGCTGCAGCTATGCCACAGGTCTTTTATTGCAGTGTAGACATACCTTGTTGAGAGTTAGAATTTAAATAGAGCTTTGGCTAGTCAGTACTTGCATGGGAATCTTTGAAGAAATGCTAAGTGTTGCAATAGGTGGCATGAATGATTGATAGATCTTTTATCGGAGTCACTTAAAAATCTGTGCTCAAGGGCAGGGTTCAGACACTGTGTTATCGGTGGTGCTGTTTTTCAGCTGAAAGTTAAAACTGAACCTGACCACTTGGGCTTGTAAAAAACCCCAAGGCCGTTTACATAAGATTTTAGGTGTTAATCTGAGTTATTTTATTATTTTATTACTTTTTAGCAAAAAAAATTGAGAAAATTCTGCAAACAGCATCCCAGTTCTGCCTCAGTCAAATGTGCCAGTGCTGTTAAAGTCAAAGGGAGTTGAACCAATGTAAGCGAGTGTAAGTAAGACATATGCTTTACATGTCTAACTGTAATTTTCTCTCTTTCCCTAGAGATTTGTTGCCTTCCACTGAAATGATGGCACCAGCTGACCCAAGACAGATCCATGTAGCTTCCCACCTTGGACCTTCAGTCCCACAGCATGCAAACATGCCAAACATATTGTCCAACCGGGTTTACCCTGGTCCAGGTAATGGCTTTTCATCAGGTTTGTCACTGATGGCAATAAATAGGTTTTCTAATATTTAACTTTGTAAAACAGCCTTGAGAAAGGGAGCAGCCTGCTGAGCAGAAATCCCAATCTGCACTAATATGAGGCTTCAGACATGCAAATGAGAATTTATTAGGTACACTGGGCTTTCAAGTCCATCACCATCTTTTATGCTTATTTGTGTGCTCCCTCCCCTTGCTTTTGCATTTTCCAAATAATATAGTATTTGTCTATCTTTCTCCAAGTAAGCAGAATGTTCTAGCCAGCAACATTTATCTGACTGGCAATGTTCTTTGTGTTACACACATCTAACTCTCTGTAATAGGATTTTTTTTTATCTTACCTATTTTAAGGAGCTGTTTCACTGATCACTTTCTTTGATCCTTTTGCCAGGACCCATGCTACCTGGATATAATTTATTCCCATATAGGATGGCTACATATTTGTTTTAATAAAGTTTAGATTGTGGTGCTCAGTCCTAAAGCTAGGAGTGGATACAGTAGCAAATTTCATGGCTGCAGAATTGTGCAACACAGGTCATGCTGGGAATAAGAAGTTAATAATGGACTATATCTTGAGGTACTTACTCAGGTCTGGGTAAAAACTGATCAAGGACCCCAAATTCAGTCCATGAGGAATAAAAGGGCCCTAGAAGCCACAAGGACCCAGAAACAGGAACTTCTGGCTTCAGCTTCTATCCCCTCTGTGGGTCTCTGCCTTTGATTTACCACATTTGGGTCTGAAACAGTTCTCAGAGCAGAAATGCTATTAAAAAATTACATGTAAGACCATGGCAGGTAGGCTATAAATAGACTTTTAACGAGTATTCTTACATTTCTTTTCCTTTTTTAAACTATAAGTTATTATGTACTCAGTTGGTCCTTCATGTACTTCAAAGACAGAAGTCCTCTCATAAATGTCACTGCTCCCTTGCCTTAGAAGTATCAATGGCAGTTGTTCCTAAGGTACTGACCCTACAAACACTTGATACTGGACTTAGTTATTACTACTGTTAGTCCCATTGAAGAGAGAAATGTTTGCAGCATCTGGCCTATTACACCTGTGACTCTGAAAAATATTCCATACGCTACATTTTCAACAGGCCTTTTAACTGTTAACTTTTAACAATACTTTTAGGAGCATCCACCGACTTCAGGGCATGTGTGAAATGTGAGTGCGATTCTAAGCCTTTCTAACCATATATATTTATTCTTTCTAGGATATAGTTTTCTCCAGCCAGAATCCATAGAAGCTGTGGCCAGAAGGCAGGAGTTGGTTCAAAAACAAAATATTGCCAGGTATCTGAATGTAAATTTTGCACTGAAATGCAGATCTGGAGTGGGGAGAAAGAAGTCAGACTGAGATGGTTAAACTGCAGATTTTGTAATACATACATTTTGGTGCCCCATTAAAGGTAATTGTAGTACTTGTTCAAACCATCCAGATCTGTAAAAAATCCTCTGTTTCAGGAAGCCGGGGCACAGAAAAACCTTCTGCTTGTCTCACTCATTCTGCTTTTAGCTTTAAATAGCTGATTTAAGAGAGAGGCCCCAGCTGGAACATCCAGAACTTGGTTAAAGATTGGATATGGACCTAGACTTTGCAGCTTGGAACTCTGGATTCAAATACCCTTGACCTTGGGAACTCAGAACCAGATCTGAATTTGGCAGCTTGGACCTATCATGCATAGTATTTTGAATTCTACAGCTGGAGTTCTGGGGAGGATTGGAAATCTCTACACCATATACAGGATGACCAGATGTTCTGGTTTAGTGATGCAGTTTTGGTGTTATGGATGATTGTATGGAAATCTGGTGATTTGTCCCAGTTTCAATGTAATCAGCTGGATTCCTTTTCCCACGTGAACCCCTCACATTATTCTTCAAAGAGGAACTTGAATCCAAAGTAGGGTTATTATATTTCAGGTTCCCAAAATGAGGACACTGCTGGAGAGGGGAGGGGGTACAGCTGGGGATGCTGGAGCGAGTACCTGTAGCAGAGTACTCACTAGAGGTGGGAGGGGAGCCAGTCACTGCTTCCTGCTTCTGCACTGGCCTGTCCTTAAAGGATCTAGTGCCAGGAGAGGGCTGGCATAGCTTAGTGGAGCTCCACCTGATCTTCAGTATCAGCCTCCTTTCTCTGGCAAGCCACCCTATGCCAGATACGGTGGGGGGAGGCTAGCACAGGAACCTGTTCCATTGGCTTTATATCAGTGGCTAGTTCACTCCACAAAGGTAATTTTCAGATTGTCATTTACTGCCAGAATACAGCCCTTTTCACCATCTGAGTATCAGACATAGACCAAGGTGCATTGGAGAGTTGACCCAAGCTCTTTACTGCTGACATTCATTGGTTCTGGCAGAACAGTCAAAGCTCCATGTATAATACAATAATATTGCTGCATCAATTGCCACATAAGTGCCCCTTTTCAAGATGTTGTATAATTTTCTGCTTGGAATTGGCGCTTTTTAAGTTTCTAGCCCTTGTGGTTGTGACATGAGTGTAACTGATGCAGGGATGCCTGTGTTATCTACTTACAAATCATGCTTTTGTCAGAAAATATTTCATCCCTTATTGTCACAAGCATATTTTTCTGGGAGGTTTCTTCTGTGCATTTGACAGCACTTTGTGTATAGTCACTTTCTCTGTTTCCTATGTTGTTCACATGGATCTTTCACACACAACAACATGGGGAAGAAACATTTTCTATTTGTGTACTATATCATTCTAGTTTAACCTGCCATTGAAAAAGAAATAACTAGAGAACTGATCAGTCCTCACGGCTAATGCTCTGTTTACCTCTTAGGATGGAAATGGAAATGAGTGCTATTTTTCAACAAAAAGAAATTGAGAAAGCTCATCGTAAAGGGCTACTGGGTTTGGAAGCACCTTTCCTCTACCATGGAATCCCAGCTAGCCCAGTTGCTTTCCGTGGCAGGCACAGACTTCCTGAAGGCCACCTTCCTAGTGACCTATATGTTCATCGAACTACCCTTGATGACCTTCATGGCAATAATATGCTAATGGCAACCAGCCCATATCCTCCTATCAGCAGTCTGCAAAGGGAGAGAGGCCGTCGGCCAGGGAGAAGAGCTGGGAATCACAAAACTAGTGATTGCAATGCCAATGGCGCGAAAAGCCAAGCTGAAGACAAAAATGCAGATTCTGCTTCCACCGCTGCTGCTGATGAGAAAGAGGACAAGAAAGAAACAGAGCTCGAGATGCTGAACAAACATGAGCAAAGCAAAACCCATGTTGAGCCATCTGCTACAGCTGTGAAAAGCTGTGAAGAGTATGAACATAGCCTGAGAAAAAGTTGTGCTACTCACGAAATTCCCACCGAAACAAATGGCTGCAGCAGTGCAAATGAGAAGGATCCCAGTAACTCTTGCACAGCCTTTGATGACAAGTACATGTATCCTTCTGCAATCCCATTCTCAGCACTGCCATATAGCTTCCCAGTACCCAGCAATCCATTACTGCCTCCAGGTTTGTCAAGTTGGCCTCTATATTTTTTACTGATTAGCTTTCCCATCATCCTCTCCTTATTTAAACCCCACTTACAATGATAGAGTCAGGGTTTCAAAATGTGGACTTCATTAATCGGGGGCATGTTCTGCAGCTTGACCTGATGGCAAACATAGTTATTTCTCCCACTTATAGATATCTTCATATGTTATTTGCTGGCATATGAAGGTTTCATTCTCTAAGGCGGTGATGTTCAATCTTGGAGAACCACGTGGGAAGTAGATGGAGTTACAGAGGAGCAACGTCACAAAGTAACCTCCTGATGCAAACATCACAATAGCGTGTCATGCCATTATGTTGTTGCTAAATGATCTTATCACATGTTGATGGGATGCTAAGGCATGTATTGCATCAGGATAATTTTGTGTTCTCTGCAACCCCATTTGATGCATTCTGTCCTCTCATCTCCTTCAAGCTGCCTGGTGGAATCCTGGCAGCAACTGCCCATTTGAACAACACTCCTATGTGTGTGTCGGGCAGCACAGGTAGTCCTCACATCAGCTGCCCTCTGCTTGAGACCAAATTCATGCCTCAGGTTTGCTATGTAGACATGACAGCTTACGTCGGTATAAATTATGTCACTCAGGAGGTGAATAAGGCCTTGTCTACACGACACAGTTTTGTTGACAAAAGTCAGCTTTTGTCGACAAAACAATGGAAGTTTACACACCGAAATGTTCCTCTCATCGATGTAACTCCACATAATAAAACCACCTTGACGAGCAGCACAGAGCTTTTTGCGACGTAGTTAGAGTGATGCAGCGACCAAGCAGACACCTCCGTTGGTTATGTCAACCTAACTCACCTCCAGGTGTTCCGCAAGACCCATCATGACCACTCTGGTCAGCAGTTCGAACTCTGCTACCTGAAGATTCACAGATACATGACCCTTCTCCATTTAAAGGCCCAGATTTTTTAAAATTCCTTTTCCTGCTTGCTCGGCATGAACAGTTCACATAGCATCTTCCCAGCAGACCATGTCAGCTTTATGCAACAGATGTGCTCCCATGTGGAGCACACCAGAGCTAGTGGAGCTGACGATTATATGGGGAGAGGAGCCTGTGCAGTTTCAGCGTCACACAAGCCGTAGGAATTTCATAGTTACGGACTGATTGCTAGTGGCATCCAAGAGAAGGGGCACAAAATGGACAAACAGTAGTGTCATGCTAAAATCAAGGAACTGAGGCAGGTGTCCCTTTGGTGTGGCTCCGAAGACATGCTGCTTCTATAAATGGCAACCCCATCATCAGTGGCAACCCCATCTTCACTGTAAAGATTCCCATGGATACTTCGAGGGGAACAGAGGCAGCGGCCAACAGACTCTACTCCGATGAGGGAGTGGTGGATGAGGAGGTGGAGCTGGAGGACTATGTGGAGCACACAGCAGAGTTGTCTGGTGTTGTGGTGTGTCAGGACCTCTTTTCTACTCCGGAGGGATCTAGCCAGTCCCAGCACTCCAGCTCTGGCACACAGGATGCAGGAGAGGGGAGCTCGGGACAGTGCTCATTTTGATTTCATACTGCACGGTGAGAGGAGATTGAGCTCTCATGTACTTTGTTATATGGTAGAGGAGGAATAAGGGACAGAAATTAACACCAGAGCTTGTCCATCTACACAGTGGGGCCATGGTGGAAAAGTTTGTTAATATACAGAGATGTCTCTGGAATCCTCCACCATGGCAACCTGATCCGTGGATGTCAGCAGCAATCTTGAATTGTTTCCATGGCAGACAGAAAGGCAGGCATCACAATTCACTCTGTTTTGAAGCTCATGAAACACTGCAGGACCAGCCATGTTGTGTTCATAATGCTCATCAACAGAATGGTCAGCAGCTCAGGATCCACGCTGTCAGGTAGAGGTGGCGGGCACAGTAAGGGCTGTTGAAAAACCTCACAAAATGAAGTAGGAAGCCCACTGAATGATGGGATGGAAAGAAGTGCATCACGGGATTGCGAGGAAGTCTCCATGATGCACAGCAATACATTCTCAGAGCTCCCAGTGGCAGAGATTGGCGAGTTTCACTGTGGGATAGCTTCCCTTGATGCAATGCTCTCTCTATTGATGCAAGAGCAATGACTTTGGACGCACTCAGCTGACACAAGGACCATTGTATAGACGTGCTCCACTGATGTTATTAAAGAAACTTATGATTGTTGACAAAACTTAAGTCGACTTAACTCTGTAGTGTAGACCCCCTGAGTGACATAAGTTACGCTGACCTAAGCGCTGGTATGGACAGCGCTATGTCGGCAGGAGAGCAGGATCACTGTTCTAAAGTTTTGCAGCCATTGCTAAGTGCTCTAACAGCAATGGGTCCAATCCTGATAAAACTTCCATTCACTTACATGGCAGCAGGTTCAGGTCTTTATCCTAATACATCCACAAAAGCCAGTTTATATTGCTGCAAAATGAATTCATTAGCTTACAGACTTGCCCTACCTATTTGTTTCCTGTCTGCAAAATGAATTTAGGTTAATTCAATGCCAAACAAAACAAAAAAAACCTTGAAGTTTCTGAACTAGCCTATCTCTTCTGCCCAAAATCTTTCTGCATGCATATACAGCAGATACTAGTTGTGATGGGCTGAGTTTAAGTGCGTATATAATCTGTGTATAACAATGGTTCCCAAACTTTGGGTCGGGACTGTTTTAATGGGGTTGTCACTTACTGGGACCCAGGCCAAAGCCCTGGGTGGTGGAGCTCAGGTTACAGGCCCCCTGCCTGGGGTTGAAGCCTTTAGCTTTGGCTTTGACTCCCCAGCCTGGGGCAGAGGGGTTTTGACTCCCTCCACCTAGGGTGGTGTAGCTTGGGCAGGCTCAGGCTTCGGTCCCCATTCCTGGGGCCTTGTAGTAATTTTTGTTGTCAGAAGGGGGTCACGGCAGAATGAAGTTTGAGAATCCCTGGATAACATGCATTCTAAGCTTTGTTATATTTTTTATGAAGTGCTGTTTTGTCATTTTACAGACTATGTCCCTAGTAGAGTGTTTCACCTAGAGACTGATGTGCCTTCAAACAGTATAGAAGATGTTGCATTTTAGTATTTATCTGGAGATGACACACATAATGAAGTTCATGTTTCATCAGTACCTTGATATGAATGAGTGTGACACAGAGCACTCTAATCGGTTTGCCTGTTTGTTCACTTGAAATATTAGTCAGTCAAGCTAAAATAGTGGTAAGGTATAACAAACCAAAAGCATCAGATAATATAATGTAGTCTTTAGAGAAAATGTTGTGGCATGATAGGCATGTACAGTGCCATCAGTAGAGAAAATAAAAGTAATCAAATAAAAGAAAAAAACAAACCCTTCAGAATTAGAAAGTGATGAGTGACTATTTAGTATGTTGCTTAGGACTATGATACACGTATGTGACCACATAGTATTGTTAGTATCTGAAGTAGGTTCTGTAGATGTATATAAACTCTTACTTTTAATAAGGTTTTCCTATTGTTTTGCCTGTTGAAGTCATACAAACACAACATTTTTGTTTCCTTCTCAAAGGAGCGCATGGCCTGATTTTGAGTGGAGAAGATATTTCTTCCATTGAAGATATTCGCAAATGGACTGTTGATGATGTATACAATTTTATTATTAGCCTACCAGGTTGTTCAGACTATGCACAGGTGACCATAAGTATTAATCAAACTTACATTTTTAGATGTTTAGAGATACATGCCCTGGATTTAAAGTTCTGCTATTATTATTTTATCTACTGAAATTAAATTATTATTACTATTTATTATTTGCATTAGAGTAGTACCAAGGCCCCTTTGTGCTAGCTAGGCAATGTATAACTATCCAGCAAAAGACAGCATACAATGTAGGTTAATGCTCGTTTGTGGTTGTATGCTGCAATATAGAGTGTTCTATCATGGTGTAATATGAGTTAATAGGAAAGCAACTGTATAAGGAAAGTGTTTTAATCCCCCACACTCTGCCAGTAAAGCACTTGTGCAACTTTCAAACAGGCAGAAGCAATTGCATGTTGTTATGATGTTAAGCAATGTTTTAAGCAATAGTGAAATTACTTCATTCAATTTCATGAAAAATCATAAGCAGTGTAAACAGGGGGGCTGAAAATCTGCATATTCATGGTTAAAGAAAGAATGACTAAGACATGAGCCACCCTTTAATTGATCACTTTTGTTAAAATAAAAAAACTAAATAATGTTACAACATTACACAGCTGGAACTCTCTGAGAGCAAGTGGATGTGCTGCAGACACAAATGATGGCAGCCACATCCATCTGCTCTCAGATTAATATAAATCTGAATTACTTCCATGTTACTTTCCTGCCTTTATTATCTGGGGATCAGGATTAAAATAGAAGACATAAAAGAGTCTCTTTTAATAAGCCATTTGTGTGCATTTTATTGTTTGATAAGATATTTAAAGATCATGCTATTGATGGAGAAACCCTGCCTCTACTCACAGAAGAACATCTCTTGGACACAATGGGATTAAAACTCGGACCAGCGCTAAAAATTCGATCTCAGGTACTGAAACACTAAATGAAGGGAGAATGAAAGATTTGTGTTGCATGGGAAGGTGACAAAACTTTCTTGATTTTCTTTGAAGTTATATAACTTTTTCCCCCATTAAATATATTTTGTGACTGTGCACACTATCCAGTCCCAGCAGACAGCACATTAAGTCCAATTCAGCTTCCCTTTGCTTTTCATGAGTTCCCTGGGGAAGAACTATTAACAGCTGCTTGAGAGACACTGATGGAAGAGAATGCCTTTTGGAAAGGTTGGGCTCCATAGCCAGGGTCATAAGATTGGGCTGAAATTAGAAATGAGGAAGACTTGTTTGATCAATTAATGCATCTCCCCTATTTCCTTCCCTCCCCTGACCAATGGAGGGTTGTTCTCTTCTGTAAATTCTCCAATACTTTGACCTGTCCTTCAATATAACCCAAGTGATGAAGCTTCTATCACTTTCCTTGGGACACTATTCCACAGTGTTACAGATCTCACTGACAAGAAGGTTTTTCTGCCTATTAATTACAAAAGTCCTGTTTTTAATTTCATCCACTGACTTCAAACCTGTTCTCATTTCTATTTGTCTCATCTATCTTTCTCTTAACCCATGTTCCTTTTCCTTTTCTTAACCCTTGTATATCTCTTATTCTCCCCTTATTAAACCTATTTCTCTCTTCTCTTAATCATTTGTCTTATGTACCACCAATAGTCTGCATTATGCATGCTGAAGCGCATTACCTACTGGGAAGGAAGGAATTTGTTGTCTAGATTCAACAGGGTGGTTGCTCCCTTTCCCCTACAGCAGGGGTGTCCAAACTTTTTGGGAAGAGGGCCAGATTTGGTAAGGTGAAGATGTGTGAGGGCCGACCCCCTCCCCCCCCTCCGCGCTCCGGCCGCGCTCTCGCTCTTCTTCCCTCCTCCTCCCCTCCGGCCGCGCTCTCGCTCTTCTTCCCTCCCCCTCCCCTCCGGCCGCGCTCTCGCTCTTCTTCCGTCCCCCTCCCCTCCGGCCGCGCTCTCGCTCTTCTTCCCTCCCCCTCCCCTCCGGCCGCACTCTCGCTCTTCTTCCCTCCCCCTCCCCTCCGGCCGCGCTCTCGCTCTTCTTCCCTCCCCCTCCCCTCCGGCCGCGCTCTCGCTCTTCTTCCCTCCCCCTCCCCTCCGGCCGCGCTCTCGCTCTTCTTCCCTCCCCCTCCCCTCCGGCCGCGCTCTCGCTCTTCTTCCCTCCCCCTCCCCTCCAGCCACGCTCTCGCTCTTCTTCCCTCCCCCCCTCCAGCAGTGCTCTCGCTCTTCTTCCCTCCCCCCCTTTCTCCCTCCCTCCCCCCCCGCTCCAGCCGTGCTCTCACTCCCCCCCTCCCCCGGCTTGCCTTGCCTTGCCTTGCCTCGCCTCGTGCCCCGGCCCTGACTCCGCTCTTCTCCGCCTCGCTTCGCCTCGTGCCCCGGCCCCGGCCCCGGCTCCGCCTCCGCTCTTCTCCGCCGGCTCCGCCTCACCGCGTGTCCCGGCCCCGGCTCCGCCTGCGCTCTTCTCCCCCGGCTCCGCCTCCGCTCTTCTCCCCCCCCCCGCTTGCCTCTTACTGACCCCGCCCCTCTCCTTCGGCTGCGGCTCCGCACACTGGTTGGCGACAGTGCTGGCGGGCCGCATAGTATTGATTTTAGAAAAGCGTCTGCGGGCCGGTTAAAATTAGAACACGGGCCTCAATTGGCCCCCGGGCCGGACTTTGGACATGCCTGTCCTACAGATTGTGCAGAGCACAGCCAAACCAATTCAGCAAAGCTGGGCGTACTGAAACTGAGGCAGGAGCAGTGAAGGCCATTTATGAACTTTTGATATCCATCTTTAGATCTGCCCCTATGAGACAGCTTGAGGCTATACAACCTGAAGGCTCTGAGGCCATGTCCCCATCAGTCCTGTGGATAATCGGGACCTACATTCAAATTTAAGGTTAAGATGAGCAATTAGTTAAATTGACATTATTTGAAGTAATTACTGTACTTGCTTATGTCTTTAAAGGTGTCTCGGCGACTGGGCAATGTGTTCTACATGATGAATCTTCCTCTGTCCATTCCCCTTCCTTCTGCTACAGGCAAACCATCAGATCAGCCCTCCGATATGGCCCCCTCCCCTATACACTGCAATAGCAGTGGTGATATACTGGGCAGTCCCTGCTCCCAAGACCCAGAAACTTCAAAAACAGTGGAGCAGACTGTTTTGGAAAACAGGGAAAATCCATGTGACACAGCTGGAGTCCAGGCTGACTTTCAGATGATCAATTTTCAGAAGAGCTGAGCTGAGTCCAACATGTACAATGTTTTCAGTAATACAATAGAACCCCTATGTTACAAATGGTTTCAAGGGACATCTGAAACCTTCATAAAACCAGGGATGAAGAAATGCTCCAAATGCAGCAGGACTCAGTAAGGTATTTTTAAAAGCATTTTTTTAAAAGTGCAAATACACATTAGTGCAATTAATTTCAAGTGCAATTCATACAAGTGAATACTAATACAATTAAAGCCTAAATTTAAATCAAAACTCCAAAATTATGATTCAGAAGTGTTAGGGATTCAAAGAATACTGTTTTAGGGCTTGATCCCGCAGACTCCTGAGTGCTGAAGAACTAGGTCTGAGAGAGAAAAGGATAGCACTAAACAATTGGCTTTTGCTCAGCATCTCTTTGTGACTTCTGCTGAGAGCCCAATTCTGCTTCCACAGAAGTCAAGGGCAAAATTTATGTGGAATTTGATGGGAGTATATGGGAACAATTTCAAACTATAGAGAAACTTTCCTAGTGCTCTGCAATTTGAGTAAATCTCAATACCCTCCCTGAACTGAGCACTTGTGAGTACAGTGAAACCTTGATATAATGGACTAATTCGGGCGAGGGGGTGTCCGTTAAAGCCGAAAGTCCGTTATTTAATAATTTTTTTAAATTATTAAATAACGGACTTTCGGCTGACAATGGACACCCCCTCGCCCGAATTAGTCCATTATATGGAGGTTTTACGGCCGGGAGCCGTCAACACGCCCGCCCGGGTCCTGGCTGCTGGGACCCGGGCGGAAGCCGGCAGCCCAGCCGCCCGCCCGCAGGCGGGACCCGGGAGCCGGCAGCTCGCCCGCCCGCAGGCGGGACCCGGGAGCCGGCAGCCCGCCCGCCCGCAGGCGGGAGCCGGGAGCCGGCAGCCCGCCCGCCCGCCCGCAGGCGGGAGCCGGGAGCCGGCAGCCGGCAGCCCGCCCGCCCGCAGGCGGGACCCGGGAGCCGGCAGCCCGCCCGCCCGCAGGACCCGGGAGCCGGTAGCCCACCCACCCGCAGGCGGGACCCGGGAGACGGGAGCAGCCCGCCCGCCCGCAGGCGGGACCCGGAAGCCGGCAGCCCGCCCGCCCGCAGGCGGGAGCCGGGAGCAGCCAGCCCGCCCGCCCGCAGGCGGGATCCGGGAGCAGCCAGCCCGCCCGCAGGTGGGACCCGCGAAAAACGCGTTGCATCCGAAGTCCGTTAAATCGGGGTCCGTTAAATCGGGGTTTTACTGTAGTGGAGAAGTGGATGCAGGGTGTGGCAGAGCCAATTAGTTAAATCCTGGCAATTAAAATGATGCATGTTACTGCCATATTCATTATTCTGGGATATTGCTTCCCTTGAGTGCTGCTTTGCCGGATTGCACATATGAGCTGAGTTTAGGAGAAAGTGATAGTAGAGGCTGTCATGAAGATGAGCCAAGAAATAAATGTTTCACAGTTCTTGCAGCTGACTGGCTCAACGCCTCACAGTCACAACCAATGATGGATTCAGAATTCCTGCTGGCCTATTGACCAGCATCAGCACCTATTCCCCATGTCTTAATTTAACTTATTAAACTTTATTAGACCACTTATTAAAAAGCTCCATGCTCAACTGCATACCTTTTGAGTATAACACATTTGAAGGGCCATCACCCATTTTAATGCCAAAGTTATCTATGTTCTGGACTAATTTGGTGTCCCCTCACTTTTTCTGTTGAAAATGATTTACAACAGAACAAACCAGGATCACGAAGCTGGGGTTTTAGAAAGGGATAAATCTCACAGCATTTTGTGATGTTTCCTGCATTAATTATTTTGTGTGTTCCTCACTGTAGGTTTTTGTCACACACTTTGTTCCACATTCAGGTCTTGATAGGCTGAGAGGTACAGTCAGTAGCCTTAATGGTGGCTCTGCAATGCTTTCTCCCAGTCTCATCTGCATCCCTGCAGAACTGAGCCCTTACTCCAGGAAGTATACACATTTTTTGGATAAAATGGAGTTTTGTAAATTGAGGGTTGATAAATTGGGGTTCTACTGTATGTCATTAACAGAGAGTCTCTTTCCCCTACTCTAGTTGATATGGACTTGAGTGATTAAACAAAAGGAATACTGATGCTTAGGACAGTAATTGTCTAAGTATGTTTTTAATTTACCATGATTGTGGGGGGAAAGTAATTTAACATATTAAATTATGGGCACCTGTTCTTTTGTTTTATCTTTAAGTAAATTATGTTATGTCTTCAGTCTTGTAGATCACACCTTTGTGCATTAGATAATGTGTGACAAGATGCTAACAGCAGCAACTAAATGAAGATACTTATCTTACTGTATTGTACTGTTCATACTGTGTGGCCTTTAGGAGTATTCTCTTTTTGAAACAGTGAAGTTTTGGGCTAAAATTGTAGGGGTCTGATTCTGCTTTCAATGGGAGTTCTGTCATTGACTTCTATTGGAGCAAGATTGGACTTTAATACTAATATAGTTGTGTATTTCTCTACATACTATAACTATAGCTTTAGGGCTGAATCAATAAAACCCAATAAACCCTATGGATGCATATGTCTGATATATATAGCAAAATATCTCAAATTTGCCATTTTTGCCATATTTTAAACTATTTATAGTGCCGAAGGACCCTAAACTTTAGTCCTCTCATACTCACAAGGGCCCCAATCCTAATCTTGTTGAAATCAATGGGAGTCTTTCTATTGACTCGGGTTTTATATCAGAGCTCTGGAGATCATCCCTGGGAGTACAGGGCTACAAGGGGGAACAATATTTGATATAATTAAAAGAAAACCATTTTTTAGACTGCAATAACAAAGCTCATATTGTTTATTCCTAAAATATGAGTAAAAAATTCCCTAAAAATTAACACCTATAATCAGAAAAAAACAAAATAAAAACCTGAAGCCAGAAATCCTAAGTATAACTCCATAAGGTTCTCTACAAAAAACAAAACAAAAAAACCCTAAATGTTATTCAACTAATTGTAATGGCATTTAGTTTGCTGTTCAACTTTTCTGAGATAATGTTATCAAGTATTGATCTCAACCCTTTTCTGTATTTATCACGGTTAAATACTTTCTAAGAAAGGATTTGGGTGGGGTTTTTTGGTAAAATAATCAAAATTTACTTTTAAAACTTTTGGATAAAAGGCCATGTCAACTTAAAAATCACATTCTTCCTGAAATATCTTTACCCACTACTCTAGTCAGTAATGCCTACAATTACTAAAAATGAAAGAGATTAGAGTAAAAAATTATTCTTCATTCTTTCATTTGTGCTCTTAACAGCTCCTTATTCGTAGTAAGTTTCACTATAGTCACTCACTTTCCCTTTTGTTTGTATAGGTTTTCAACACAGCAACAGGGGAGATAATTGTTTTTAAAAAACCAACAAAATGCAATTGTAAAACCACAAACATTGTCAGGGAGACTCAGGGACAGGTGTAGTACCTGAAGCTATTTTAAATATATATTGTAAAATTCATTACATTTTGATCAGTTGGCAGTTGATCAGTTGATCAACAATTTATCAGTTGGCAGTGTCCCTTTATCTTATTAAAAGCAATTAATGCAATGGTCTTCCAATTGTTCCCTTCCCTTCCATTCCATTTGTGACTTAATTTTAAGTTGCAAGACTTTCAAACTTGTACCTTCATGAAAGTCTTACTCTTTTTCTTTTTATATAAAAAGAGTTTACACAGTCCCCATGAAATTCCCCTCCATGTAGGAGGGTAGATCTCTGCTATTCTCTCAGGTCAATTGGTCACAAGATGTCACTGCAAAGTTGAAAGAGGCTAAGGTGACATCTTGTTGCATCTGCGCTCAGCACCTTTGCAGTACCTATTAAGGATAAGGAAGGGAAGGAAGCCAGATTTATTTTTAAAGAAACCAGAGGGGAGCTTAACACAGTATATCCTATATCCTAGAATAAGAAGATTTCAGATCTGGAGCTGAATTTTCGGGTTTAAGCCTATCTTTCTAAATGGGCTCAAATCTGAAAAACTCCAAAAGGTGTGGAAAATTAGGATCCGAACTTTGAAGCTTGGACTGTGAAAGAAACATGATCATTTTGCACATATGGGATTATTTATCGGTTTTCTATTCCATTAGAAATTTCACTTACGGCAGCCAAAATATAATGAACACAGGTTTCCAGGGTGGAAATCCATGGTGGGAAGAAATGGGAAGGAAGAGGAGTCATATAAACAGACACATCCATTCTCTTTATAGACAAGGAGAAACCTCTAGCGGTGAATGTTCTCTTCCACGATTTCCCTTCCAGCTCCTGGAATAAGAATGAAAAGCAAAAAAAATTCTTCACAGCACTACTATATAAGGCCACATATTCAGCCCTTATTGTGCTTTTCAGATTATTATTATAAACAAACATTAAAGGCCTTATTGATTCTCAATACCTGCACGTTCTTTCTATATTTTTAACAAATATTACATGCTGCCCCACAGAGTAACTAGCAATCTCAAATATGTACCCATGTGGACTGAGCTTTGTTACCTACTGGGGTTCAAGTGTCCATGCCACCTCTGAGTTCTTTTGTCCTGAGGTGCCACTGAAATCACAATGGAACACAGATGATGCACCTGAATACATATTGTAGCACTGGAAATGATTTACTTAATATATCTGCCACATTCAGCAGCAGTGAAACAGTTAATAAAGGGGAGTATGTATGTCTTATATGTGTCCAAATTATTTTGCTTGTGTCTGCACTAGATGTGTAAGCTGGTAGGGATAGGGCCTGTGCCTTCTTGTTTGTACAGAACCAAACCCAATTACAAGGCTTAATAAATAAAATTTAATTCTGGATGTGTTGAAAATCAGTCTGTGCTAGGAATAACTGAATTAGAAATACTTCTGACAAGAAGAAAAAATAGAAGTTGGAAGGTCCATCAATACCAGTCTTCTCTAACCCCACATTGCAGAATTTTATTTTGTGGACTGTGCCCACATAGTCTTAATAGATTATTCCATTCTAATAGTCCAGAGTAAGGTGAAAAATCTCTAAAAGAAACAAAGTATGACCAGTGAGAGGAAATTCCCACCTGACCACATCAGATAATTATTGTAATTCAGTGCATCAAAGAAAGAATTGCCAGTTAAGAATCATGCAACACTGATGTTTCAGGCCATTCAGTGACCAAATAATTGCCCATTTAAAAAAAAAAATCCTAGAATTGTGGAATAGACGAAGGACAGAGAATTCACAATGTTAATTTTTTTGAGTGTGGAGGAGAAAATAGCATCTGAACTTTTTAACCTAAATTTATGTTTTCTGGGCTGTCCAGATATTCTTTTACTGTTGTTTAGTTCAAACAATTTCTCACCTAAACTTTTTAGGTCTCATTTAAGTACTGTATTATGATCCCCATAAGCTTTTCTACACACAGTATAGGCTTCTGCTCACCAACCTGTTGTCACAGCTATGAATATAATGAATTCAATACCATGAATTTCTTTTCTACACAGGTTTCAGAAATTGTGTAAGATGCCTTTTAATGAAAGGTCAGTATGTAGATTGAATTAAGAAACTTTGCTGTTCCACTTATTTAAATTCGTAATGTGATGATGACTCAGTTAACAGGTCTGCTGTTCTAACAGCAGAGACATGCTACCTCGCATGCACGACAGAGAGGTATGGCACAGTACATAGTTTCTTGTTCCAGGGAGAGAGAGCATTTTCTTCCTAAAGTGTTTTGTGTGTGTATAAATATGTCTCTAACCTGAGCAGCCAAAGCTTTCTTGAAGTATTAGCAGGCTTCTCATAAAACAGATTTAAGCATTACATCACATGCCATTTGTCATTATTCTGCATGTCAAGTCATGTTTCCACATCAGTGTCCTGTGCATTCCACCACTTTCCTGCCAAGTAAAGTGTTATTACCCTTGGTCATTCAGGAGATGGGCAAAACCTCTTCCACGGGAACATTAAAGCAACAGCCTCAATTTGCACCTGCCGTTTTGTCACTTCAACAGCTATGCACATTAAATAATTATTAAAAGACTACTGTCAACTTAAAAATCACACTTCTGTCTGAATATATCTTACCCACTATTTTTAGAGTAAAATAAGGTGTTTCTTCTATCTAAAACAGCGGTTCTCAAACTAATTGAGACCGCGACCCCTTTTTGTGATCCGACAGCACGGCGCGACCCCTCCTCCAAAAAGCTGCCGAATTACAAAAAACAAACAAACAAACAAAAAACACCACCAAAAAAAAAAAATCCGCTCGTGCGCCCTGGTCCCCCGTCCCCGCCGCGGGCGGGCTGCCAGGAGCGCCCCGGTCCCCCGTCCCCGCCGTGGGCAGGCTGCCAGCTGTGCGCCGGCCCCCAGCCCGCCTGCTGCGGGGATTGGGGGCCGGCGTGCAGCCGGGAGCCCACCCGCGGCGGGGACTGGGGGCCGGGGCGCAGCCGGAAACCCACCCGCGGCAGGGACTGGGGGCCGGGGCGCAGCCCCAGTCACTGCGAGTTGCGGTGGCAGGAGCTCACGACCCCCCGGGGAGCGCTCGGCGACCCCCCGGGGGGTCGCGACCCCCAGGTTGAGAAACCCTGATCTAAAATATATTAAAACTTTATTTCTCTATATTTCCAGTTTATTTTATGTATAGTCCCCTCTACAGTCTATGGTGAGATAACTGACTCTATGGATACGGGGAAAGTGGTAAATGTGATACATATCTTGACTTGAGCAAAACATATGATATGGTCTCCCACAGTATATTTGCCAACAAGTTAAAAAAATATGGATTAGATGAATGGACTATAAGGTGGATAGAAAGCTGGCTAAATTGTCGGGCTCAATGGGTAGTGATCAACGGCTCAATGTCTAGTTGGCAGCCGATATCAAGTGGAGTGCCCCAGGGGGTCAGTCCTGGGGCTAGTTTTATTCAACATCTTTACTAATGATCTGGATGATGAAATTAATTGCACCCTCAGCAAATTCACAGATGACACTAAACTGGGGGAGAGGTAGATACGATGGATGGTAGCGATAGGGTCCAGAGTGGCCTAGACAAATTGGGAGGAGTGGGCCAAAAAAACCCTGATGAGATTCAACAAGGACAAGTGCAGAGTCCTGCACTTGGGAAGGAAGAATCCCATGCAATCCCCAGGCTGCGGATTGACTGGCTAAGCAGCAGTTCTGCAGAAAAGGATCTGGGGATTACAGTGAATGAGAAGCTGGATTTGAGTCTTTAGTGCGCCCTCATTGCCAAGAAGGCCAATGGCATATTGGGTTGTATTACCGGTAGTAGGAACATTGCCAGCAGATCAAGGGAAGTGATTATTCCCTTCTATTCGGCACTGGTGAGGCCACACCTGGAGTACTGCGTCCAGTTTTGGTCCCCACACTACAGAAGGGATGTGGACAAATTGGAGAGTCCAGCAGAGGGCAACGAAAATGATTAGGGGGCTGGGCCTCGATTTATGAGGAGAGGCTGAAGGAACTGGGATTATTTAGTCTGCAGAAAGGAAGAGTGAGGGGAGATTTGATAGCAGCCTTCAACTACCCCAATGGGGGTTCCAAAGAGAATGGAGGTAGGCTGTTCTCAGTGGTGGCACACAACAGAACATGAAACAATGGTCTCAAGTTGCTGTGGGGGGAGGTTTAGGTTGGATATTAGGAAACACTATTTCACTAGGAGGGTGATGAAGCACTGGAATAGGTTACCTAGGGAGGTGGTGGAATCTCCATCCTTAGAAGTTTTAAAGGCCTGGCTTGACAAAGCCTTGGCTGGGATGATTTAGTTGGCGTTGGTCCTGCTTTGAGCAGAGGATTAGACTAGATGACCTCCTGAGGTCTCTTCCAACCCCAATCTTCTAATATTCTATGATACAGGCAGTCAGATTAGTTTGTAGCTTGTGTGGATCTGTTGTCCAGCAACAAGGGAGAGAAAAACATTTTAAAAAATAGGAAATTTTGATTATAAAATCACAGAAGTGGGTAGGGTAATTAAGGGGCAAGTATACTATCTGAAATTATTTTAAACTTTTTTTTCTGTCTGGTTTTCAATTGATAGTGTAATTTTCATTGGTGCAGGAATACAAACTGAGTCAGTTGAGTGCTTCCAGATTAGCAGGAATAACCAGGTACAACAAGGTTTGGTGTGGCTTGCACATTCTGGCACAGAACTAAACATCCTTTGCTAATATATATATGGCCTATTAGTAAAAGCATGTGGGGGAACAATTTCAGATAAAAAGGTATTTGATTTTTATGTAAGATGTATATCTGCACCTATTGCTTAAACTATGGGGAAGGGTCTGACTAACCTAAACAGGTACAATGCCTTCGTGACCTGTGGACATATCAACTGGCAACTACAAATGGAGGTATGGTGCATCAACTATCTTTGCTCTGATGTAATCTCTCATCTACAAATGCGTAGTCAATTGTCCATCCTAAATATATACACCTATATTCAAAAGAATGAGTTATTACTACTCTAGCTTTGAGGCAGACTTTCAAGATAGAGAATAACGTCTATGGCCATTTACGGATACTTTCTGGTTTGTTTAATCTATTGCCTGGCATAAAATAGCGTACCTGGCAGAATGTACCTGGAGTGCTGCCACGCACATTTGGTACATCGTGACGTGCTTTGTATTGCACATGAATAGAACACATTAGCACAATAGGCAGAGATGACCAAAAACACCTGAATAAATATAGATTTAGATTAATTTTGGGCCTTCAGTTTAAAAAAATTGACCAAGAATAGTGTAGCCTTTTGTATACAAATTCTGGACCTTTTCAAAACGGGATGTCTCTAGCCAATGTGCAAAAATGCATGTACAACTGGTCACCTACATCTGTGGGCTCATTCCAGGCAATTGTTCTGTTGTGAAAGCTGCATAGGTGAGTTTGTGTATAGTGACAGAGTCAGAGCTGAAGGCTAGAAGAGAACATCCCATCAGATTCTAGGCTGACCTGGTTATCACCCAGTTATCCCCTGAATTGAACCCAATGACTTGGATTTTAGACTAAAGCATTACAGCCCTCAACGGACTAAACTATTGTGTGGCACAGGCTAGGAGGGACGGAGGTGCACCGATGCCCCAAACTGGTGATGACCCTGAGGATCATGGGACACAAGAGTGAGAAAAGAACCCCGGGGATATAGCCACACTTGAATGGTTAGTTGAGTTAATTAAGTCGTGATAACTAAACCATTGCGAGCGCTAGTGTAGACACCACACCAGCACCGACCCCGGGTGTCCCGTGCAGGGGCGCTAGGTGAGATGCAGAGACCACAGTCCCTTCAGGCGGGGCGGCGATGAGGGAGCAGGGAGCGCGCTACTGAAGAGAGACGCTGAGGCCGCCTGATGCCCAGCAGGGCCCATCCCCCCCCGCCGGGCCGGACAGTGGAAGCGCAGGGCACGTAACCCGGATCGAGCCCCGCTTCCCGCCAAAACTGCCCCCTCACCCCCGGTTGGGGGTGTGTGTGGAGTGTTCCTCGCTCAGTCGCGCGAGCCCCGGCCCCTATCCCAGCCCCCATTCCACCCCCCGCCCGTCGCGAGCCCCAACTTAACTACCAGCCAGCTCCGCCCCGCTTACATAACGGCTCTCGCGAGACTCCCGCCCCCACGTCACCGGCAGACCAGACGGCGACAACATGGCGGAGCGGAGGAGACATCGGAAGCGGGTCCAGGTAATGCAGCTTCTCCCGGGGGCTTGTTGCGTCCTCCTGCCCTGTCTCTGCTCCCGCTCGAGCCCACTGGGGCCGGCCCTGCTCCCCACCCCCGGCGCTGGAGGGCTCCTGCCCACCCTTGGGGGGGAGGCACCAGCCTCTCGCCCCAGCCCCTATGAGGCCCTGCCCGAGTGCCCCTCGTCTCCCTGGAGCACCTCTGCCCGCCTCCGCCGCATGCCCCTCGCACAGCCCCGCTGGGACCCTGCATCATGTGAGCACACACGGACCACGGCCATACTCGACATGGTACCCTTGTGGATCCTGCCTGCGTGCACCCACCCAGCTCCTGTGGCTGCTCACATGCACCCTCCCCACACCTGTGCAGAGAGGTGCACCCCCAGTGCGCTACACCTGTCGCCAAAGGCAGCTCTGCGCTGCCCAGTGAATTAATGGGAATAGCAATTTTCTTCTCTTGGAGACGGTGGCAGAAGGGGCCTTCACATTTAAGGGCCAGTATTTTATAAAGAACGTCTGAATTTCTCAGACCTTCTTGCAGCTTAAAGACCTAATAATCAGTTGTAAGCAAAAATATATTTTCTTCATAATATGGCTTAAAACGTTTCATTATTTGTCTTAGAGATAAGGTGGTGAAGTAATAGCTTTTATTGTGCCAATGTCTATTGGTGAAAAAGATCATCTTTTGTGAAATTTAGACAGATAAATGATTGGGTGTTTCTTCTGGTACAGTAAATCATCCCTTTTCCTCCCCCACCCCCCAAATCCTATAGTCTTTAAATAAACTTTTAAATATATATCTAGACAAATACTAACCGGGGGAGGGGCTTTTTTCAGTAAATATTGAAGTGGGGGAGTAAAGTATTTATTACAGCTGGAGAAATAAAGGCATCTGTAGTGCAGCTTGCCAAAACATATTGTGTAGAATCCACAAGGTACTTCGGTTCCTAAATCCCAGTTTTGGTGCCATTGAGACCCATAAAAACCCACTAAATGCTGTAGGTGTCTAAACTCATTTGGCACCTAAGTTTTCAGGGTAAAAGTTCTCCTTTGTGCCTATGTTTATGTCTCTGAGAGTGTGCATGTCTGCCTTTCTCAAGGTGTTGAGACACCATCTCCTGCCTCAACCCCAGAGGAATTCATCAGACCAGGAAAGATAGGCAGCCAAATGCCTATCTCATATGCATGGCCCAAACTGGTAGGTGGCCTCTGAATGTGCCTACCAGGTTGGGTCATATTCAGAATCTGGTCAGAGGAGAAGGAGGTGGTGCCCATCTTATAACGTTAGCCCCATGCTTAGCACACTCACCTGAGATATGGGGGATGCCGATTCAATTCCCCCTTCTCTAGAGGGGTATCCCACATCTCTCAGGAGAGTGTTCTAATCACTGATGTGGGGGTACCTCAATGTCTCCTGCTGAAGCTGGTCCCCTGTGGATAAATAATAAGTGAGTGGAGCAGAGAGACTGAATCTGGGGTCTCTGATTTCCCAGGTGGATGCCTTACCCTCTATACTCTAGTCATTCTCTCCCCCATTCTCTGCCCCAATGACTATTTAATGATTTATCCAGAGTGGAAACAGTCATTGAGTTAGAGAGAGTTTCTGAGAATTTATGAATTATTTTGTTAAATTAGTTTAAAGACAATCCTTTAAGAAATTAAGCAGCTGTCAGTCTTTTCTTTGTCCCAAATGATTTTAACAGTGGAATAATGCAAGCATTTCAGCATTTCAGACTTCCTCTATAGTTACAATTAATTGAAATCTTGTGCAGGAGCACAGGGGGAACCCTGGAAGCAGAGGGAGTCCAGATTAAGCTCTCTTACCCTCCTTCACATATCACCAGTTTTGCTAATACAACCCTTTCTCTCACTTAAGTCAATTGCAAATTAAGGGTCAAATTCTCCAGTATTCTTAATGCTGCTCTGATGATGCAAAGCAGCTGTAAAACCATTTTAACTAGCTGATGTGCTCTGGCTGTTTGGTGTACTGGTGAATTTGCTGCAACCTAAATTTAAAATTTCCCAAAAAGATTTGTTTGATATTACAGATCTTCAAATAATTAGGAATGTTGTATGGTAATATTCTTCTTAGGTTTCTTGTTTTATATTCATGTATGAAAAACCCCTAGAGAAACTGAGACAAGAAACTGCATTAACATGGAATTTAGTTTGAGAATATATATCAAATAATCAGTAACTTCCAGGTTGAAAACATTATAGAGAAGTTGTAATTCTCCTAAAACCAAGCATTACAAACCCAGATAATGATGCCATGCAGGGAGGAGAATATGTAAAATAAATATATAAATAAATCTGTTTTTAGAAATAAATTTAATCTGGGATCACAAATACAACATTACTTCAGGGCAGAGAAAAGGTTGTTTAGATTTCATCATGTATTTTTTTTTAACCTGAATATGCTTGGAGTTGTTTTAAATGTAACCTTAACTCTGAATTTCCTGGGTTTGTAATGTATCTTTTGGAAATAAGTACACCATCTCGGTCATGTTTTATACTGTTAAATTAGTAATATACTCTCAACCCTAACTTCATTTTAGCATATTTTGTGTGTGTGTGTGTGTGTGTGTGTGGTATGCACATTTGTGAACTCATGGAGGCAGTGTTCATGTAATGAAT
This sequence comes from Sternotherus odoratus, assembly GCA_032164245.1. NCBI lineage: Eukaryota > Metazoa > Chordata > Testudines > Kinosternidae > Sternotherus > Sternotherus odoratus. Next base: position 13,532,975 of record JAVMKO010000009.1, on the reverse strand, counting down.
TCTAGAGTTATACAGTATGTGTATTTATTCACTTTGATCAGCCCGCTATTCTATCACACTGAGCCTTATTCTAGCTTCCCTGCCCATGATCAGTGTCAAACAGCTGCCATTTAAAAAAAAAAAAAGTCAGAGAAATGTTTTCTCCTTCTTCCTCCCAATGTGGAATTTTCTGGGGGAAAAAAAATCATACCTGGTTTGAGGCCCAAAAAAGGCAGGATTCATTCTTGTGCTTGTGACCTGTTTTTTTGTTTTAACTTAAAAAAATTACAATTAAAAAAAGAAGAAACTGGAAAAAGCATAATTAGAACAAAGAAAATATCAGGTGCTTTCAAGTTAGAACTGCATTTAAGAAGTACTCCTGAATTTAACAAGACTACTCACATGCTTAAAGTTAAGTATGTGTATACGAGTTGGCAGAACCGAGGCCTAAATTTGTAATGCAAATATGTAGATAAACATATGTTGCCTTCTTAGTAGTTTCTCCATCATATATCAAACAGAATGTAGGAGATGAGTCCACAAAGAGAGTACTCTATAATTCGCAGAGTTCTTAATTGGCCAAAATGAGTCAATTGTTTTTTTAGCTTCTTGGACTGACGTGGCATAGTTCAAAAAAGATCACCAGTTTTCAGAGTAATACTGCAAGCTGCCTCTATTAAGATAGTCAGTGTTTCCATTATAAGTGTATATTACATTTTCTGGAACCAAGGGTGGAATCCATGAAGCAATGTAGGCTCTTAACTCCTATTGTAATCAGTGGAAGTTAGGAGCCTTAATATAAATTAGGAGTCTATATTGCTAAATATCCCTGTTTATTATAACTGGTGTTTAAACTTCCAGTTATTTGCCAGTGAATAGTTATACAAAAGCCTGACTTTAAAGTCTGTCATCTTGTGGCCTTGCTGGGCAGTAAGCAGGAACTTTATCCCATTGAGAAGGGAGAGATTTCCAGCAATGGGACATCTAGCCATAGAAGGCGCAAAGGTAACAGGACAGTCAAAACAATTTTATGTTTAGAAAAACTGTTTTAAATAATTTCTTAGAGGGTTTTATGTGTCTGACATTGAATTCATGGTAATTAATTCAAATTATTTTCCAGGAGGAGAGAGATGAGATAAAAACTAACTCTAATAAAAAGTTTTAAAATTCTATAAAATGTTCTTTGCTGGTGGCTTTGAATACAATGCAATGGCTAATACATATTCATAGGGTTTTAAAGGGTAAACTTTGCCTGATACACACGGCACAGATAACAATATATAATTAACCATGACATACATGAAATGGATTAAAAGCTGTCAGGTCTCAAAATGTAATTGGAAACAAGAAATCATCAAGTAGGTGTGTCTTTAGTGGGGTCCCACAGGAATCAGTTCTTGGTCCTACACTGTTTAACATTTTTACCAATGACCTGGAAGAAAACAAAATCACCTCTAAACGTTTGCAGATGACACACAAATTGGGGGAATGGTAAATACTGAGGACAGGTCACTAATACACAGCAACCTGGATTGCTTGTTAAACTGGGCACAAACAAACAATATGCATCTTAGCCCTGGTCCCCACTAGGGCTTAAAGTCGACTTTAGCAAGCTAAAGCCTGTACCCATCCTCACATGCATGCCCTTAAAGTAGATTTAAAGGGACCTTAAAATCTACTTTATAACTCCTCCCTAACGAGAGGAGTAGCTGAAATCGACCTCTCTCTGGGTCGATTTTCAGCTAGTGAGGATGCAGGTGACATTAAGCCTCCGTCCGCCCGAGCAGCCCCGCGCCGGACCCCCCGCCCGCCCGAGCAGCCCCGTGCTGGCTTCCAACCTCCCCCCCCCCCCCCCCGGCTCGGGCGGGGGGAGCCGGCACGGGGCTGCTCGGGCGGGTGGGGGGACCCGGCACGGGGCTGCTCGGACTGGGGCTGGTCCCCTGGGGAGCGTGCCTGGCTGCCCCGAAAGGTGGTGACAGCTGGGGACTCCCGGCACTGTGGGATACCTACCCACAGTGCAACACTCCCTATGTCAACCCCTGCAAAAGTTTAAGGACAGACACTGTCGAGTTGCTGTCCTTTGTGGGGATGCACTAAGTCGATTTTCTAAAGTCTACTTTAGAAAATCGACTTAAGGGAAATTGACCTACTGCTGTAGTGAAGACGTACCCTTAGTATGGCTAATGTAAATGTATTCATCTAGGAACAAAAAATGCAGGCCATACTCTCAAGAGAGGGGAACTCTATCCTGGAAAGCAGTGATTAAAAAGATTTGGCATTGTGGTGGATTATCAACTGAATATGATTTCCCAGTGTGATTCTTTGGCCAAAAGGACTAATGCAATCATTGGATACATAAACAGGAATCTTCAGTAAAAGTAGAGAGGTTATTTTATCATTGTATCTGGCACTGGTGCAACTGCTCCTGGAATACTGTGTCCAATTCTGGTGTCCACAATTCTAAAAGGATGTTGAAAAATTCGAAAATGTTTAATCATTCTCATAGTTCTTCTCTAAAGGATTAGCAAACCTGCTTCATAGTGATAGACTCCAGGAGATCAATTTATTTAACTTAACAAAGAGATGGTAAAGGGGAGATTTGATTTCAGTCCACGAATATGTACATGAGGAATACATATTTTTATAGTGGGCTCATCCATCTAGCAGATAAGTATAATAGAATCTAATGGCTGGAAGTTGAAACTAGACAAATTCACACTGGAAATAAGGTGTACATTTTTAACAATGAGATAATTAACCACTGGTACAATTTATCAAGATGCATGGTGGATTCTCAATCACTAGTACTTTTAAAATCAGGATTGGGTGTTTTTCTAAACAATATGCTCTACTGGTTATTTTTGGGACATATTATGCCCTGGGCTACACAGGTGGTCAGACTAGATTACTACAGTTGTCATTCTGGCCTTGGAATCTATGAATCTAGACATAGAACAATGAAGGAGGTTAGCCTCTTGACTTGGACAAAATAAGAAAAAAAACAAGTTTCTCATATCCCACCAGGATTTATTTCCTTTCCATAGTTATGTAGTCTCTCACTTTCCCCCATATCTAGTTGTGTTGTTTCTCTCCCTCTTGAAATCCCACCCTCATCTCTTTTCCTTTTTGCTCTGTTTCCCCGCAGTGGTGTTTCCCTGACACACAGCTCTCTTCTGTGTAGTGTCATGGCAGCAAGGTGAAATTTACTAAATTTTGGGTTTTATAGGCTTAGTAAAAGGGATTTTAGAGATAAAGATTCTAGTAAATCTACTTGGGTGGCAGTTTAACTGAGGTAATAAGAGCGCTATATTAAGCAAAATGTTGAAAAGAGAAAATCCCGAGGAAATCAGATCACTAAAAATGGTGTGATACTTAGTGATATGGAGATTTCTGAAGACCCAAGATTTTAATTTCTCTGAGAAAGCTCTATCTCTATATAAAGGATCTATTAAAAAAAAACAAACCTTTTTCTTTAAAGTCTCCAGCTTAAAATGTGTTTAAGAAAAACTCTAAATACATATGTTCAAAAAAAGAAAACCACTATAATAACCCCCCTCCTCCGAATGCCTGTTACCCAAGAAACCTGATCCAAGGTGCTCTTTCATCTCTTGTTAAAAAAACAAACATGTTTTATAACCTACAATGAAAGTATTCACTTAAACACAAAGTCGTCTTAGTCCAGTTCATTTGGACAGGTGTTCAGTTGAACATCACAGCTGGCACTTTGTTGGCAGTTTCAGAGACTAAGTTATTGACTGAATAGGCCCTTAGTTTGAACTGCACTGACCACATTCTAAAGTGGATAGTTATATGGTGCCCACCTAAAATTGTGCCTATACTTTCATTTGGATAAATAATTAGTACTTATTAAATGTCTCTCATCTTAGTGTCACTGTATTTCACAAATACTAGCAAATGTGACCACATTACCATTATTACATAGATGGCAAAACAGGCAAATGTTGTGATTGGCCAGTGACTCAGTGCAAGCTGGTGGCAGACTTGGGAATAGAAATCCAGATTTCTTGACTTTCAGTCAGTTTCTCTAACTGCTATACATGGGCTTTGGGATTCAACTAGATGAAAGATGTGTTGATCATTATTTTTATGAAGTCATTACCTTTATAATCCTACAGTTGGTTCTTTCACATTTGGATTGGAATTTGTGGGTAGAACATTGTACAATATCTTGCACCATTGTTTCCGTGGTTTACCCGTTCAGTGGATGAATAAAGGACTGGTCTTTAGAAGTGACAATAGAACACTTTTCACTAAAACTAAACCAACTTTCCCATTTGTTACAGCTCTTTTCAGTTAGTTTCAGGGTGATTTTTTTTTTAAAAAAAGAGGTCAGATGCTGGGTGGAGAGACAGAGAGGGAAAATGGCAGGAGGTAGAGAGGAGTGTACACACGAGATGTCAGAGGAGGAAGAAAAGAAGAACAAGAAAAACAGGAGAAGTAGCAAAACAGGATATGAAGACAAAGATAATTTATTCCATTATGACAGCACTTACCTCCAGTCAGACAAGTAATATGGTCTTTAAAAATTCCAAGTTAGGTGTGGGGAAGGAGCCAAATCACCTGGCATATGGCTAGGAGAAAATACAATATTAGGCATGACCTTTGCTTTTAAAATGTTGTTCCCTCCATCTATTTTGTAATTAATTATGAATTTTGAAATGTGATGCTTTTAGTTGTTGCACAACAAAATTAAAGCCAAGACTGAATATAATAAAGGAAAAAATAGATGATTCCTTTTTAGTGAGAGAGATTTATATGGGACACAATGTCAGTGAGCAATAGTAGAGAGAAGGTGAGTGAAGTAATATCTTCAATTGCACCAATAACAGATATTACCTCACCTACCTTGTCTCTTTTTTAACCTGGGACCATTATGGCTACCAGAAGACTGCAATGAGCAATATTATTCATCTTATTTCTTAAAGAAAGGATGCCCTTTCTTATGGTTAAAATATAGTACCCCAGTAGTCTGGAGATCTTGCTTCTAGGGCTGATTCTGCAAAAGGCTTCCTTTGAGGTACCTTGGGCCACTTGCATATCAGTCACTTAGTCCGGAGTTGGTCTTAGCTCATCACTTAGGGCTAGATTTTCAGGGGTATTTAGGTGCCTGATGGTGGAAATAGGCACTTTTGTAAATCTCACTAAATACACGGAGATGTAAGAGAGACACCTAAATACTTCTGAAAATCTGACCCCTAACCTTTGTGACTGTGTTTTCAATACTAACCTGCTTGATGGGTCTAAATTCTAATTCATGCCTGTAAAGTGCTTTGAGATCCATGAATGAAAGGTATTATAAAAGAGCAAAGGGTTCCCTCCCTCCCCCCGAGTGATACTTTTACATTGACAGATTTCTTATATGAATGCTAAGGATGTTACACAAACAGAAAATAAATGTTCTTTCTCTAGAGCACAGTGTAAGCTTTAATTTTGAAAGTCTCTCATCTTTCATATGATTTAGACAAGATAATTGAGTTTCACAAGCTTAGATATGCTATGTGCTTGAGGTCATTTGCTTGAATTTTGAATAAAAATGTCCTGAATGTGAATGTAAGTCTTTGAAAAAGAGTGAAATTAAAAATTAACTCATAAATGAAGCCTGTCCCAGGTCCTAGGCATCTTTGCCATCCGTTAAAAATACTCTCAGATCAAATATAATCCTTTTCACACTAAACAGGAGCATATTCTTTTCTCCACAAATGTTTCCTACCAGACAGCAAAACATTTGGACTGGCACTGTACATCAGAGGTGGGCAAACTACAACCCGAGGGCCATATCTGGTCTGCAGGACACTCTTGCTTGGCTCCTGAGCTCCTAGCCTGGGAAGCTAGCTCTGGCCCCTCCCCTGCTGTTCCCCTTCCCCCACAGCCTCATCTCACTGCACCTCCGGCAGCGCAGCTGTGGCCTGACCCAGTGCTCTGTGCTGCACAGTGGCATGGCTGGCTCCAGCTGGGTGGCATGGCTGCCAGCCACCGGTGCTCTAGGCAGAGCAGTGTGGGGGCAGGGTTGGATAGAGGGCAGGGGAGTTTGGGTGGATGGTCGAGGGTGGGGGGGTGGATAGGGGTTGTGGTGGTCAGAGGTCAGGGAACAGCAGGGTTGAATGGGGGCAGGGGTTCCAGGGGACAGTCAGGAAGAAGGGGGGGTTGGATGGGGTGGCAGGGGGTAGTTGGGCAGAGGTTCCGGGGGTGGTCAGGGGACAGGGAAAAGGGGTGGTTGGATGGGGCAGGAGTCCTAGTGAGGCCATTAGGAGACAGTTGGATAGGGCAGAAGTCCTGAGGGGGCTGTCAGGGGCAAGAAGCAGGGGGGGGGTCGGATAGGGGCCAAGCCACACCTGGCTGTTTGGGAAGGCACAGCCTCCCTTAACCAGCCCTCCATACAATTTCAGAAACCCAATATGGCCCTCCGGCCGAAACATTTGCCTGCCTCTGCTGTTCATGCTTATATACTTTTATAAAATATCCACTATCTTAACTCCTATTAGGAGACCCATCTTGCAGTGATTAATAGTTTAAACAAATTCCTTCAAATTCTTTCAAAATAGTACAAGCTCTGTTAGCCCAAGCTGAGTCCTATTTGTACCATTCCACTTAGTGATGCTGTGAAAGTGTAATTGGGGAAAACCCTGGTGACACAGAACTGGTATAACAAAATGCCTGGGGGACTTGGGGGATAGCATGATGATGTACTCTGGTGATCCTCTGTCAACAGAACAACCTCTGAGGACTGTGGCTGCTTTAATTTATGCCCCCCAAAGTGGGAGGTGGTGGAAAGATAGGATAATGACACCTCTGCCTCCTCCATACACCGAGTAGAGCTCTGGTGTCCCTTAGGATCCATCCCAGTGTTTTCTGTGTAAAAATAGCATTTAACTAAAATAATTTTAGTAATTGCAATACTGTAATAAGAGGAGAGGAGATGTTAGAACAAGGGACTGAGCCAGGATCTATATCTGACTTCTCAGCTCCACCACTTGCTGTGTAGCTTTGGACAAGTCACACAGGGCCTGTTTTTTCAGGCTTACTGAGTATCCACAAATCCCACTGAAGTTAGTGGGACTTTTAAATGTCAAGCAACTCTAAAAACAAAGCCTATAAATTCTCTTGTTTCCTCATTTGGAACTTGAGTAAAATATTTACTCTACTTCATAGATGTTTTCAGATGTTTTGAAATCCTCAAAGGTGCTATACAAGTACAAAGTATTATTACTAAATATTCATGGATAAATTCATAGACTGTTTAGAAGTATGATCACTTCTTTAGTGTTAGAAGGGCACCAAGATTCGTAATATTTTGTCTTCACAGTAAATATCTTGTGAATGACAGTCCTCATTAGTTGTATTTTGTTTTCCCAGAAACTTTGTTTATATTGCGACAGGGAAACGTCCTATCTTAGGTCATGTCCATCATTTTACAAATGAGAAGAGCCCCAGTGAACAAGTCACACGTACGAGGGAACAAAAGAGAGAGAAGTTTAAGACCAGCTTAGGATGCACAGGTTTTAAAAGCTTAAGAAGTTTTTAATTTGTCAAATATCTGTAGCTCTGTCCTCCGTTTGGGCCCACGCAGAGCCATCATTAGCATCAGTGGAAATTACAAATGCATGTGGAGGGGAGAGTATAGTACATAGGGTTATTGTTTCAACTGTATCTTCACCAGGCCTCCATTTGCAGGAATAGTTTTGAACCTGCAATCATTTGAGGAAATAATTTAGGGCATTTGTGCTTGCAAATTACATACATAATCTGTTATTTAGGCATCTAGATGACATAAAATGTGCCTACAAGAAATGAAATGTGCATACATGGAAATTAGGGCTGAAATTCTGGCCCCACTCAAGTTAATGGGAGTTGAAGTATTTGTTGTTTTGATATTCTTGGGTCTGAAATTAAAGGTCTGTCAAACTGCATCTTTAAAAAGAGCAATATATTTAAGTCTCTGACATTTTTTTTTTTTAATATTTGCCCATATACACTTGGTGTCTGTCACTTCCGCTTTTTTCAATCACCAGTCTATTTTAACATTGCATTACAAATCTGGAACTACAAGTAATGGGATGAACCTGAGAGGGAAATGTGGGGTAATTATCAGGAAAAGGTTTGTAGAGTAGGAGCTATTTAACTCTAGAATGGTCTCCCATGGGAGAGCCCTGTTGCTTAGAACATTGAAAACTAGATTGGACAGAACATTAGAAAATGAACTGTAGGTAGGAAACAGTCCTGAACTGGCCGGATAACAGATCGGGGAAAACTATAAGCAAGACTAGCAGTAAAATTAAGCATTGATGCTAAATGTGAATGGTGATAATTTTTCCAAGAGAGCAGTTTCATACTCTGCAGTGTGAAATAAGGACATTTGTCCTGCAGGGAGCTATTGTACTAAATATAATTTATTTGATAGGGTGGCAACTAACAAATATTACAAATGCTTGAAGTGAAAATTAAACTACTCTATTTATTCATCAGTATTTATAACATCAGTATGCATGTCAAAGTATCAATAGAATAGAGCGAGCCGGGTCATATCAATTATAGATGCATATAGATGTGTGGTGTTTGGGTATATCTATTTATATAGGGTTTTTTTATGCATTGCTATGGGATAGATTTACAAAGATTTCAAGTTAAAATTTAGAAATCCAGTATGGAATAATGCTTCATTTTGCCTATACAAGGGCTAATGTACAATCATCCAGTGTAATACAGTACAGGCATGTGTTTTTAACCTCACGTGTGTTGCATATATATGTATGTACAAGATACATCCTCCAAAGGATTTAGTCTGGAAGATACTGGCATTCTGAGAATTACCCAATGTATTCCATTTGCCAAGTGCCTTCCTTCTCCTTGGTTCTTCCTTTAACTCAGTTTTGCAAAGCCTCCAAGCTTTGATCTCATGACATGGTCTTCAGACCATCTTAGAACTGAACTTTTGGCTCAGTTTGTCTTATGCAGACTGAAAGCCCTTTGGAGCAAGGGCCATGCTATTCATTATTTATATGTTTCCATAAAAAAACTTGCTGCTTTTTAAAGCAGTTGAGATATAAGTTCAAATGAAGCTCTTGGCTATGTGTTTAAACTAGTATTAATTTTATATTTTTATATTATAGGAAGTTGGTGAGCCATTCAAAGAGGAGAAAGCTGTGGCCAAATATCTACGTTTCAACTGTCCAACAAAATCTACCAACATGATGGGCCACAGAGTTGATTATTTTATTGGTAAGATTACTTGTAACCAAATAATGATACTGCATATTGTACTTTTTTAAAATGTAGGTTACTAGTATTTTTAATTAATAAGCTGTATAAGGTTTATAGCCAAGGGAAATTAACAAGGCACTTACTAGTCAGAAGATTACGTTTACCAATCTGAAGTAGATGCAGAAGACACAGTCAGGAAAGCAGAAGTGAGGTCCAGAGTAAGACACCCTGGTCTGCCTTCCACCACATCTGCTGGTAAGGGAGGAGGACTGAGATTTCTAACAGGGAGTTGTCCCTGCACCCTGCTTGGGGGCTCTGATGTTTACATCAGTCACTGAATAGTAGGTGTCTGAATGCACCACATTCTACCTCTAGCTGCTGAAAGGGGAAGTAGCTTTCTGTCTCTTTCCCATCCTTTTGAGTATCCTGTTTGCTGTGAAAGGGACAGACTCTGCTACTTTACTTCCCCAGAGCCATCAAGCTGCTGTGGGGAAAGTGGCAACAAATTCCCACTACACAGCCCCTCTCTTAGTCTCCAGTTTTGGGGTCTTTTTTTTCTCGGTGAGTAAAGCCAGAGCTTTGTCAAACAGCATCAGCAGCATTAAATTAACATGATTCATGATACCTTCACAGTATTCCTCTAGGGTCTGAATGGAAGCAGGAAACTAACCAGAATCTTGTTAACTTAATTGTCTTGATGCCTCTCTGAGCTATGAGGTGTAGTTAGGGCTACTGTGTGCAGGCTTGGCAAGACAATACTACATGGCTATTCTGTTCTCATCTGGAAACTTACCTTTGTTATGATAAGGGGTATATATAATCTTTTAATATGAAATGGATGGTGTAGTCTCTCACTATCACCAGGAAAACTTCCCATGTGCCATGGTTAGTGATTTTTTTTCAAACCCTATTTTTAGTTCACTTTTCATTGTGAAGTAATGTTACAAAAATTGTGAGGTGTTTGGATTATGGGACAAGAAGTCTGTCTTCTACTTATAACTTCATACAGTCTCCTTTCTGGAGGCTTGGATGAGCTTCTGAACCTTCCTGCCCTAGTTTCTCTACCTGTAAAATGGAAATGAGGGTAATAATTACATACCTCAGATAGGTGTAGAGAGACTCAATTAAGCTTCATAGTGTTTTTTAAGCTATAAAGGGCTATGTAAGGGCTATATACTTGTATTATAACTTTCTTGGTAGTTTGAATGGTTATATTTTATATTTTTCAATCACTTATTTTCTTTGTAACTTTTGGAGGCGACATCCTAGCCTCCTGATCTTTTATTCACTGGTAAAATTTTCTACAAAAATGGCAGTAATATAACAGCAAATTCCAGTCATAATATGAAAGCATTTCTTGCTTGAGTTTTCAGTAAGTCATGTTGATGTTTTAAAATGTTTATGCTAATCGTTTGTTTTATTTTTTGAAGGGCATCTGTCACTTCCTTTCTCTACCCCTCTCCCATCACCACCCTTAAAAGCCCCAAGTAAAGGTGATCTTCCTGGCTGAAGGGGCTGAGGATACTACTTTCACTTGTACCCATCCCCTGCTGACTTAGGAGTAAGGCATGTGTGGTGTGATATCAGCATCCCTCCACCTGTATTTGGTATAATGGTGCTGTAATACTATAGTAGTTCAAAGTCTCAGTTTTGCCTGGGTAGAAAAAAAGTGCTCTATTGTGTATCCCTCAGTGTTACAGGGAAGCCTCAACGTGGGCACCCTCCTGCTGCCAGCATTAGTAGCACAGGCATATCCCACTTCAGTTTTAATTTCAGCTGCCTATGCAGATGAATATTGTCTCTCTCAGCTGCAAATTCAAACCCTTTTATTCATATAAAGTGCCACAATCTTCAGATCCCTCCTGGTAAACAACAGTTTCTCCCGAAACCCCAAAGTAGAACACAGCAGTCTTCAAAGTTACAACATAGAACTCTTCAGTGCTGTTCAGAGGTCACCATTCTCTGGTCGCCCACTTGAGAATTGTTAACTCTTCAACTCCAGTTTCTTTATTCCTGTTCCAGAACCCTCATTCTCAGGGCATTCACCTGAGAGTTTCAAGACCAGTTTCTTTCCCACAGGTCGTCTTCTGTAGCCCCACAGCATTCCACTCCCCAGGCCTCTTTTACCACTGGTCCTGTGGATCTTGCTCTAGAATCAACTCCTTGCATCTAGGTCTGGCTTGCACTGATCAGACTGGTTCTTTCCCTTATTTCTAAGGCCTCTGCACAAGCTTTCCTGCAACTCATAAAGGTTCCCCAGCCCTAGTCAATCCCCCCAACAGCTTTCCTCAGAACTCATCACCAGCACCTCACAGTTACTATTTTCCTATTGTTCTTTCCCACTAACCACTCTTTGCTACAGAATCATAAGACTGGAAGGGCCCTCGAGAGGTCTAGTCCAGTCCCTTGCACTCATTGCAGGACTAAGTATTATCTAGACCATCCCTAACAGGTGTTTGTCTAACTTGTCCTTCTTTTGGATAGGCTATACAAGCCAAGCTCCTTGAGTCTCCTTAAATAAGACAGGTTTTCCATTCCTCGGATCATCCTAGTAGCCCTTCTCTGCACCTGTTCTAGGTTGAATTCATGCTTCTTAAACATGGGAGACCAGAACTGCACACAGTATTCCAGATGAGATCTCACCAGTACCTTATGTAACGGTACTAACCTTATCTCTACTTGAAATACCTCGCCTAATGCAACCCAAGACAGCATTAGCTTTTTTCATTGCTATATCACATTGGTGGCTCATAGTCATCCTTTGATCAACTAATAGTTCAGGGACCACCGTCTCCTCTGTTACTTCCAATTGATGCGCCCCCAGTTTATAACTTATAGAAAGACACTTTATAAAAATGTTACAATGTATTACTGGCATGCAAAACCTTAAATTAGAGTGAATAAATGAAGACTCGGCCACCACTTCTGAAAGGTTGCCAACTCCTGATCTAATACATTGTCGTTTTGTTTACCTGGAGCGTCCGCAGGCATGGAGCTCCTCAGCTCCCTGTGTCCAGGGTTCCTTGTTCCCAGCTAATGGGAGCTACGGGAAGTGCTGCCACTTCCCGCAGCTTCCATTGGTTGAGAACAGCAAACTGCGGCCACAGGAAGCTGAGGGGCTCCTTGTCTGCGGATGCTCCAGGTAAACAAAACATCCCGACCCACCAGCCGCGTACCCTGAGTAGCCGGGAGCCAGAGCTTGCTGACCAATTTATTGATGTCAATACTGAAGCCTTTTAAAGTTGCAGAGGCTTTGTTTAGTGGACTAGATTGGCTTGAAATGAATACTAACAGAGCAGTGCTGCAGATCTGCATGATATTTGACCCATGCCTTTCACAAAGTGCTACACCTTACAAGCCAATCAGAAAAATAAAATGAACGAGATAGTACTAAAGCACTGGTGTCAGTCCACTACTGTGTAATTTGATCTCTTCATGATTTCTACCAATGGACCTCATAAGTCTTGAACCAATATGAAAATATAACATGCAGAATCGGTGGAATCGCTAATAAAATTTAAATAGTCTATCACCACAGACATACCAGTCTACAGGGCTGCTTTGAAATAAAGCGCAGTAATAATTTGACAGTGATAAAGCAGGTAACATTCCTATATTAAGCCCTGCAAAATCTATAACTATAATCATCTACAGTGAAACCTCGATATAACGGACTAATTCGGGCGGGGGGGTGTCCGTTAAAACCGAAAGTCCGTTATTTAATAATTTTTTTAAATCATTAAATAACGGACTTTCGGGTGACAACGGACACCCCCCCGCCCGAATTAGTCCGTTATTTAATTAGTCAGCCCACCCCACCCCCTCCCCCCGCCCGGCTCCCCGCTGCGGGGAGCCGGGCGGGGGGTTGACAGCTCCCGCCTGGCTTCCAGCTGGGGGGAGCCGAGCGGGATCTGTCAAACCCCCCGCCCGGCTTCCCGCTGCGGGGAGCCGAGCGGAGGCTCTCAACCCCCCCCGCCCGGCTCCCCGTTCCGGGGAGCCGGGCGGGGGGGTTGACAGCTCCCGCCCAGCTTCCCGTTGCGGGGAGCCGGGCGGGGGGGTTTAACAGCTCCCGCTCGGCTCCCCCCAGCGGGGAGCCGGGCGGGAGCTCTCAAACGCCCCCCCCCCCGCCTGGCTCCCCGTTGCGGGGAGCCGGGCGGGGGGGTTGACAGCTCCCGCCCGGCTTCCAGCTGGGAGGAGCCGAGCGGGAGCTGTCAAACCCCCCCGCCCGGCTTCCCGCTGCGGGGAGCCGAGCGGAGGCTCTCAAACCCCCCCCCCCCCCCGCCCGGCTCCCCGTTCCGGGGAGCCGGGCGGGGGGGTTGACAGCTCCCGCCCGGCTTCCAGCTGGGAGGAGCCGAGCAGGAGCTGTCAAACCCCCCCGCCCGGCTTCCCGCTGCGGGGAGCCGAGCGGAGGCTCTCAACCCTCCCCCCCCCCCCGCCCGGCTCCCCGTTCCGGGGAGCCGGGCGGGGGGGTTGACAGCTCCCGCCCGGCTCCCCCCAGCGGGAAGCCCGGCGGGAGCTGTCAAACCCCCCGCCCGGCTTCCCGCTGCAGGGAGCCGAGCGGGGGCTCTCAAACGCCCCCCCCCGCCCGGCTCCCCGTTGCGGGGAGCCGGTGGGGGGAGGGGTTTGACAGCTCCCGCAGGGGTCCCCGCTGCGGGGAGCTGGGCGGGAGCTGTCAACCCAGCCGGCTCCCTGGGGCAGGAGCCGGCAGCCCCCAAAACGGATTTCGGATGCATCGGAAATTTTGTCCGTTGCATCCGAAGTCCGTTAAATCGGGGTCCGTAAAATCGAGGGTTTACTGTATTTTCTTAATAGTGTTTAAGATGAACAATGGTGAAATCAAAAGAAAACGGTCTGATTATCATGCAGCATTCAAACTTAAAGTTGTGGAATGTGCAGAAGCAAACAATTGTGCCGCTCGCTTGTGAATTTTGTATCAATGAGAAGCAAGTAAGAATAGTGAAAAAATAAAATACTAAAAGACATGCCAAGAAGCAAGAAAAAATGTCCAACAAGGTGCACTTCATTTCCTGAGCTGGAGCAAGATGTCAGTAATTGGGTTGTTGAATGACAAAAAATGGGTACATCGTCATTAGAACTGGAATTTGTCTGCATGCTCTGCAGATGCCAAAAGACGACAAATACTAGTCAGTAAAGCCATCGATATTTGTCGCATCAGTGGGTTGGTGGACTCGCTTCATGAATCATCATGGTCTCTGTCTTCGTCAGTGAACAAAGATCGCGCAAAAGCTGCTGAGAGATCTGGAAGAAAAAATCAAATTTTTCCAAAGGTTTATTATAAAATATTGAAAGGAATATACATTTGAACTGTCACAAATACGAAATATGGATGAAACACTGATGACATTCGATCTCTCAAGCAACAGAACAGTAACAGGTGTTGGTGGAAAAACAGTTTTAATTGAAACCCCTGGCCATAAAAAAAAATCCATTTTATAGTTTGATCATGTTTGGCAAATGGATGAAAGCTCTCTCTTGTTGTTTTTAAAAGAAAAACCTTGCCTAAAAACATGAAATTCCTGCTGGTGTCATCATGCGTGCACACGAAAAGGGATAGTTGGATGAAAGTGGGACTACTGAACAGTTGGAAAAAGTGTGGAATAAGAGACCAGGAGCACTTTTCAGGAAACTTGCTATGCTCATTTGGGACTTGTTCAGGGCACATAAGCCAGATGAGGTGAAAAATGTGGCCAAAAATTTGAAAGCTATTTTGGCTGTAATACCTGGAGGCTTAACTTCAGTTCTACAGCCACTTGATGTCTGCCTGAACAAATTATTTAAAGACAGGCTATGCAAAATGTGGTCTGAATGGATGTGCTCAGGCATGGCGAAGGTGACAAAAGGTGGGAATCTTATGAAGCCCGAAATCAATCTGGTCGCTTAGTGAGTCAAGGAGCTGTGGGCATCCATTCCCTCGGAAATGATAGAAAAATCATTTGGGAAATGCTGTATCAGCAATGCACTCGACGGGTCAGAAAATGATGCCATATTTGATGATGACACGACAGAGGCTGATGAGAAGGAATCTGAGTTTGAAGATGACACTGCCGACATCTATGGTGACAGTGTAGGTGCAGCTGTGACTGAAGCAGAGTTTAAAGAACTGTTTGGTGAATCAGAGACTGATTACAACTTTGAAGGATTTTAAGTCCCATATTATTCTAAGTTACTTGTTTTAAATATCCATTTACTGATTTTAAATATTGACTATAATTTTGAAGGCGAATACATATTCAGTTGTTGTTATAACCACAACAGGTTTTTCGTTAGATTACATTCAAATAATTCTAGCAAAACTTTTGAGTGTTTCTTGTGACGCCACCTTTTAAAATATAGCAAGGGTCAGAAAACTTTGGCTCCCAGCCCATCAGGGTAAGCCACTGGCGGGTCGGGACATTTTGTTTACTTGGAGTGTCTGCAGGCACAGAGCCTCTCACTTCCCAGTGGCTGTGGTTTGCCGTTCTCAGCCAAATTGCGAATGCTCCAGGTAAACACAACATCCAGGCCTGCTAGTGGTTTACTCTCGTGGGCCAGGAGCCAAAGTTTGCTAACCCCATAAATATAGGGTCGGCTTATGAAAGGGTAATACAGTTTTTTCTATTTTTACCTATCCATCTTGGGGGGGTTGGCTTATAAACAGGCTAATGAACTAGTATATATGGTAATTGGATCTCTCAGTTGAGTTGTGTTATGGGAGTTGGGGTTTTGTTTTGTTTGATTGTTTTAAGCTTTAACATCTTCATTATGATTTCAGACACTCTTTCTGCGCTTGTATGCACATGCTTACATCTTCATACCTGTTTGGACATTTGGTGTCTGCAAGTCAGTTTATACAGAAAGTGTGGGACAGCAATTTCAGGGAACAGGCTAATCAGAATTTTCCAGGATAAACAAATAACTCTACACTTGTTCCTTTTATCTTATCTGCTCCATGATTAGTGTGTTGCTGTTACTTTTAGAGCCTGGACATAACAATCCGTTTCATATATTGTGCCAGATTTTTGCTTTAGAGTCCCATGGCTCCCTTTCATAGAATTTGGCCAAGAATATTTAAAGATTTAATTATCACGTTAAAAATAAAAAAATCATGCCTTGAAATAAATTTTAAAAATCTGACACTTTTTTTTAACTACTTACATGTTTTACTTCTTGCATTTCGGCTAGGATAGTAAAAATGGACTAATTTAGTTTAATTTTGTTGATTTTTCATTCAGTAGCAGCATAAACTACTGTAGAGGATGATCTCTGTTTTTTTTTAAGGTTTCATTGGAATTTCTTAAACAGAAAATCACCACACCTTAGTTTTGGAATTATAACAAAATTCTTATTTGGGATAGGATTTGATCTTGTAATGTCCTGTTAAAATTGGTTTGTAATATAATGTAAAAAGTATGCATCTGAACCTGGAGTCTTTATGCAGGCAACATTCCCATTGGTATCAGTAGGAGTTCTGTAGCATCGCTGGTCTCTCTCTCTGAGTGGGTTGTTTTTGTTTCATTATGCAGGTAGGGTTTTGTTCCTGTATTTAGCAAAACTGAGATAACTTATTACAGATTCTGTGTTTGTCGTATTTGGGTGAATTCAATATTGAAGTGAGTTCTTTCTATATTTTATCACAGGTTTGTTTTTCCTTTCTTCCTTTCAGCCTCAAAAGCTGTGGACTGCCTTTTGGATTCTAAATGGGCAAAAGCCAAGAAGGGAGAAGAAGCCTTATTTACAACTCGAGAGTCTATAGTTGACTATTGCAACAGGTATGGCCTTTTAGTCTAGATAAATAGGCTTAATATGTACAGTTTTCAAAAGTATTAGTCCCATTTTCTGAAGATCCTAAATCACTCAGGCCCTTTTGAAAATGGGACAGACACTTTTGAAAATTATATTTTCATTATTTTTTAAAATTTTTTGTCGACCTTAGTTACTTCAAAAGAGACTGCCAAAGTAATGTATGTTTTTGATTAGAATGTTTGAAAAAATATTTGTAATTTTGTCTCAGTAACAGAAATAATGTAGTTTAATTATTGTGATTATATAGTCGTTAACAATTAGAAGAACTTATTGGGCCCAATCCTGTAATAACTGGTGGCTTTCCACTGCCGTAGCACCCCTGGAGGAAAAAGGAGACAGTAAAATAATAGCAAAGTAAGTATTTTTCTCCCAATTCCACAAACATTTTAATGTTTATCTAGAAGAATAGCTGCTCTTTCAGATGAAGAAAGTATTTTTTCACACAACACACAATCAATTTGTGGAACTCTTTGCCAGAGGAAGTTGTGAACACCAAGACTATAACAGGGTTCAAAAAAGAACTAGATAAATTCATAGAGGATTGCTCTACCAATGGCTATTAGCCAGAACGGGCAGGGATGCTATCCCTAGCCTCTGTTTGCCAGAAGGTGGGAATGGACAACAGGAGATGGATCACTTGATGATTACCTGTTTTGTTCTTTCCCTCTGGGGCACCTGGCATTGGCCACTGTCAAAAGACAGGATACTGGGCTAGATGGACCTTTGGTGTGACTCGGTATGGCCATTCTTATGTAAGAATTCATGTGGGACTGCTGCTCTGAAGACTTGGTCTCTATACCTCACAAATATCCAGTAGCAATCCATCAAGAAACTGTCGGCTGCACTGGAGGGCAGCAAAAATAGATTTTAAGTTCCTACTTCATGACTTGTAGGAGCAAAACGAACTTTCCAGTAAAGACTGAAATTGGGAGAAGCTTTAAGTGCCTTGTTCTTCAAGTGATTGTCCACATGGATTTCACCTTATGCACACCTGGTTGGATTTTTTTGGTCAGCAGTGCTTGTTGGGGGTGGGCCTGTGCTCTAGATGTCCTCCTGTCCCCACACTCAAGGGCATAAGGACAGAGCGGGCCCAACAATTCCTCAGTTCCTACTTATCAGTCACGGCAGCCTTATGCCATATGCCCTCAAACCAACATCCTCTGCCCTCGCATCTAGGATAAGATCACCTTCCCCTACAAGGGAGAAGACTTTAACAGGCAGGGGTAGAGGAACGGTTGATCCTAGCAACGATTTCATTCTCCTCCCCTGTTATGGCAGCCAATCTCTCTACCTTGTCCAGCAGATGACTTTAAGGCATTCTAAAACGGAAGAAATGTACCAAAACCTGATGAGGCTCTCCCCTTGTTAAAGGATTCCTGAGTCACTTTATGTTATTTGGGTTGTACACCTCAGTCCTAAGAAGAAAGCATAATCAGACATAATCCCTCTGCCACGCTGTTATAACTTTCTGAGGACACCGGAGCCAGTAAGGGAGAAGCAGAGCTTCCAGAATAGACAACCCACCGCCTCTTTCTCTGCTACAATGCACTCAACATCTTCCTCTCAACAGCAGTTTTCATGCCATAGTTGAGCTCTTTTGGCAACTGCCTTTCTTTTTTCATGGAAGCCTGGGCTGGGATCACTGTGGACCAGTGGGTGTGAGAGATTGTCAGCAAGAGGTATTGCTTGCAGTTCCAGTTTCTTACTACTCTTCAGATGCCTTCCCCATTCCTCTTCTGAGACCCTCTCACAAGATACTATTGAAGCAAGAGGTGGTTTCTCTCCTGCATCTCTGAGCAGTGGAAAGAGGAGTTCAAGGGAAGGAGTTCTTATTCACATTATATTTTCATTCCAAAGAAGAATGGTGGCTGGCGACACCTTTGATGTCTCAGCAGCTTCATCCACCATTTCAGGTTCAGGATGGTGACTCAAGCCTCCATTAGATCCTCAAGACTTTCATGTCTCTAACCTTTCAGGACACCTATTTTCAGATATCATACATCTGGCTCATAGGAAATACCTCCGATTCCCAGTGGGAACATCTCAATACCAGTATAGTGACTTGTCTTCTGATCTTTCCATAGCACCAGTACTGTTCGTCAAGGACTTTGTAGTTGTAACAGCTCACATAAGGAGAGAAGGAATTCAGGTCTACCAATGTCCCAGTGATGGGTTGATCCAGGAAAGATCACCACAACAAGTGACCAACTTGATTAAAGTAGCCTTACAGTTCTTTACCACACTGACTCAAAGCAGAGAGTTCATAGAAGTCTTGTTAGATTTCAGTTCAGCAAGAGCCCTCTTCCACAGAAAAGATTTAAAACTATTGTAGTCCTCAACAGTTCTGTTTAATGGACCTGAAACAACTTTGACCTCCTATTATTTCCATAAGGATTTATCTGCACATAACCCTGCTATTCGGGGCCAAACTATTTTTTTCCATCCTGCAGTGGCTAGATTTCTTAAAGGCCCTATTCATTCTTTTTTCTTTTTTTTTTTTTACTCCCTCCAGTTCAGGAGTCACCTGCCTTTTAAGATCTCAATATAGTTTTAACAGGATTGATGTCACCTCTTAGAATCCTTAGGTGGTATAGGGAACAGGTTGCTCTCAGTGAAGACTGCCTTTTTAGTTGCCATTACATCAGCTCAAAGGGTTGGGGATTCAGATCCTTATTGTGGGGACACTTATTCTTTGGCAGAGGCTTCCAGAATGGACACCTATCTTGGTAGGGCTGTCTTGCCATTTTTGTTTAAATAGGATACCTACAAGCAAATGGACTGTTTGTTACTCATCAAGTGTAGAATCTGTGTGAACAATCTCTGAAAGAAAGAGAGCTTACTTACCATAGAGTAACTGATTCTTTGAGATGTGTTGCCCAGGTGAATTCCACACCCTGCCCACCTTTCTTGCTATTAGAGTCCTACTCTTCTGGGATTCTGTTTTGGCGAAGGACCTGAAGGATGGTTGGGGTCGCTCCACCCCTATGCCTCAGGTGGGGGGTAGATGAGAAGCAAGGAGATCTAGGGCACAGGTGCAGCCCAATGGACACTGCTGGCCAAAAGAATCCAATCTTACAGGCATGAGGAACATGTGCACCGAGAGTGGAATCCTTGTAGAAAACACATCCCAAAGAACTTCAGTTACTGTAAGGTAAGTAACTTTTCTTTTTTTCTTTTGAATAAGGGATTGAGGTCCTGATTCTACTGCCATTTTGCATTAAATATTCCCACTAGTTTTAGTGGGAGTTTGTGTGCATAGGAGCTGCAGTCGGGCTGAAAGCAGTGCAGTGCAGCTTAGGATCAGATTAGAAGAACTGGACTATTTTTCAACATATTCGTACTAAAGTTACTCTGCCTTAAAAAGGAAAAAAGAATGAAACCTTGCTTTTCTTTTCTTTCTATCTGTTTCATCTTCGTTGTGCCTCCAGCTGTGTGTGTTTTATTTTAATATCATTCTGAATATAGTTTTTACAATGAAGTAGTTCAGCTAATTTCTTTCCCTATAAAATATTTAGGTAAATTTACCATAAATAGCTCTGACAAAGGCACCTGATCTACAATGATAATAGATAAATGAAAGGACAAGAATCAGTTACTGGTGAAGCGATTGCAATTCAAAACTAACTAGACCACAACGTAAGGGCCAGATTCTCTGATGTTTTAATCTCTGCCTCCTGCAGCCCCAGTCTGACCTGCTCTTATAGTGGCAGAGGCCATGATCATAGTATTCTATGCTCTGGCTAGCTCAGTTGGCATATGCTTGGTTTCTCAGGTGTAAAAGTCTCCCCAACACTTTCTCCCTCACGTTGCACCAAGTTTCTGCTTGGGACAGCACAGAATGTGGTTGTCTAGGTGTGTTGCCTTGGTTCCAGTAGTGCATCTTGTGTCGACCTACAGCTCTGAACCACATGGCTTGGTAAGTTGTATGTCCACTTCCCATATCTCTTGCTTCTGTGGGAAATGTTGACATGTAATTAAAGAGAAATGTTAAAAGGAAGTGTATCAAATGAGAAGGTGTAAGAAAAATAATTTAAACAATGGACCTGATTTTCCACTCTCTTGCACCTGGTGGTGTCATTTACATCTCTGCATCCAAATCAGGAATCTACAGGTTTTACTCCCACTTTGCAAGAGCGTACAAAGAAGGCACATAGGTGTGAGGCAGAGGAGAATCAGGCCCACTGTGTTTATTAATAACAAGTCCTGCTTGGTGTGACACTGTCTTTGCATCATGCGTTCACAGATATCCAATAATATAATTGTGTTCTAAACATATAACCACATCCGTAACTGAAATGATTTGGTAATATAACCTTTTTATTGTAAGACTCCTAAAGAAACAGTTCTTTCATCGAGCATTGAAAGTGATGAAAATGAAGCCTGATAAGGACTCAAAAAAAGAAAAAGAGAAAGGAAAGACTGAGAGTGGGAAAGAGGATGAGAAAAAGAGCAAGAAAGAAAGTGGCAAAGATGAAAAGACTAAGAAGGAGAAAGAGAAGGAAAAGAGAAAGGATGGTGAGAAAGAAGAGTGCAAGAAGGTAAGTGCAACCCAAAAAAGAAGACAGTTAAACTTGTTTGCAGATACTGCTAGCTATTGTGAAAAACCTAGTTTTTAAAAGGGTAAGGTTGTTCAATCCAAAATGTAACCTACCATCTCCTTGCTATTCTATTATTTTGGGCTTTAAAATATACTTTAAATATCTGGATCTAAATTTTCCATGCAAGCCCAATCTGGCCTCCATTTGTGCACCTGATCATTTTATTGTAATGACAGAGAAGATAGAATTTACACTAACAAACAAAACACATTGGTCTTCAGTTGGAACATTCAGTGATCCTTTGTACCAGTTGTGATGTGATCCCCAAGGTACAGCCTGGAACTGGGGTACCTCTGTGCCCCATTAACACTCCAGCCTGGGCTCTCTCTCAGAATTGCTTTGCTAATGATAAGCATCAAATCTCTCCAGGCTCTATCATCGCTTAGCACAACAGCATGTGGAGTCCTATACCCAGCTAATTGTGTGAATGCTCCCTGAGCCACTCCTGAATCACCCAGAGAAAGGCCCCAGCAAATCTCGCAAGCCCCCAGCCTTGCACCCGCAGAATAAACCACCTTGCCCTAGTCAGAAGCCTGACCAGTGTAAGTTTAATACTCGGTCCACCCCTCCCTCGATGCGGAGAGGACACACACTAACTAACCTTTGTAAACTGAGCTGAGATTTTCCAAGCACTTCAAGCAAACCACACGTTTTTAGGTAAAATGTAAAACACATTTATTAATTACAGAAAGATAAATATTAAGTGATTGTAATTGGTAACTACAAAAAGTGAGAGAGTGTTACTTTTTTTAAGTGCACGGTCTAAATCTTAAATCTTAGTAGACTAGGCAATATTTAGATCAAGCAGCTTTTCTCAGCTCACTGGATGTTGCAGGTAGGTCATAGTTCTTAATACACGGGCCTCTCCTTTAAGCCTGAGACCAGTCTCTTCAGTTCAACTCTTTGTCTTCACAGCGTTCTTGTCGCTTCCAGCATAGGTGGGGGATGAGAGAGGTAGAAGCATGATGCCCCCGTCCCCTATTTTATATCCTCAGTCCATGTGCCTGGAAAACACTAGCCCAGATATATCCTGGGGGGCTCTGTTGAGTCACAGAGTTGAGCAATCCCCCATTGTGTGATGCTTGTGTAGCCCTATTACAGCATTGTAAACCCCTTGTTTACCACTCCCCTGCTGATTAATGGTCTCTTACCACCCTCCTGGGAGAGGAGAACCTCCTTTGTTGTCACTGGAGAACTAGCACTTGACAACTCTCAGGGTATGTCTACACTGCCCATGTTACAGTGCGGTCATGGACAGTGTAGACACGTTTTATCGCCGGGGGAGAACTCTCCTAATAATAATAATTAATAATTAAAAAAAACCACCCCGAACAAGTGGTGGTAGCTTTATCACTGGGAGCAATAAGTTGCTGTATATGCTGGTGCTTTTCAGTGCTAAAACTTGTTGCTTGGGTTTTTTTTCATTCCCCTGAATGACTTAAAGTTTTAGCGCTGAAAGTAGCAGTGTAGACACCGCCTTAAACTTACAACATATTTCAGTAACAACTATATAGCAAAATTTCATAACTTCATACATACTAACAATATACATACTTTGAAGAACAGTCAGTTTCATCAGATTGTGACCTTTCGTATATCTTACGTGGCAGATTTTATAGGAAATATAATGTATATGACCAGAATGAATATGAGAGTGCCAGGGTGCTGCATTGAAGTGCAGAGTGCCACACCAATATATTAATATGTGTACATATATAAGACATCAAATTTGTGTGTGCTGCTGCATGTGAAGAATGGAAGTCCTAGTTTGAAATGTTGGCTAGTAATGGGGAGTGTTTCCGCACTAGTATTTTTGTTGTTCAGCCCTCATAAGCAACTTTGTAATAAGGATATGTGGATGCAGCCAAAATTTCAAAATGGGACCTATGACTCTGGAGCCTTTTACAGTCTCTAAGTTCCTTTTTAATTATTTCTTCTGTTTCATGATTGATGTATGTTTTTAGGATGAGACCCCAGGAACACCCAAGAAAAAGGAAACCAAGAGAAAATTTAAACTTGAGCCACATGAAGAGCAAGTTTTTCTGGATGGAAATGAGGTGAGGTTTGTGTGCAACTCATATTTCTACACTTCCTACATTTATCGGTGACCAGTACATTGACAACAAAATACTGAGACTGATTAATTTCTCCAGACTTTTTCCTTCTGCCATTTTGATAGTTATCAGCATGGGCGGAAACTTGCCGGCCTCTCTTGCTAGTAGGTCATGCCACATTGAAGTATTTTTAAACAAAAGTTGGAGCTTCAAATTCAGTTATGGGGAAGGGAGTCCAAGGCGGCTGCCATCTAGAAGCCTCATGGTCTGAACATGAGAATTCAGGCACCAAATTTCTGTGTGGCCTTAAGTTATTTAATTTCTCCGTGCCTCACTTGTCTCTTCTTTAAATTAGATGATTTATTTCTCTAATGATACCATACTGTTTGGATTCCTACTCTTGCACTTATATCTTGACACAAGAGGGAATTCCTGTACTTCTCAGTGATTTTGCCCATTTAAACAGAGGGAAATGTGTCTCATACATAGACCAAATGCTGTGTCTCATTGGCCCCTGAAATGTTTCCTTAAATTCCTTTCTGACGGTGGTCAGCAAAGGAGTGTCCCGTTAGAACTCTGACTGTTATGACTGGTTCCAGTTCTCTGCCTATCCTGCAGACTATACATCGAGAGAAACTTTCTTCACAAAATTGGTGAGTACCTACAGCAGTGGATTTGTATAGGTTTGGTGTGCAATTGACGTAACAGTCCCCTTCTTTTCAGCTGTGAAGGTTACCAGTTACTGCTGTCAGGTACTTTGAGTCTTCACTATGAGGTGAAGATGCTATCTGGCTTTAATGACATTCATTAATCATACTAGTTCAGAGTACTCTGCATTTTGGCAAGAAGCTTTTTTCTTAGGGTGAGTGAATTCTTGGCTCAAATGGATTGTGTAGTTCCCATGAACACCTTTGGTATAATGTGGTGCAACTGTGGGGATTATGATGACATTGTACCTTGGTACTCAATATAAATTATTGTTCCTAATTGCCATTTGTCTGAGCCTGTCGGATAGAATTTATCTCCCGTACCTCAGTTTATTTCTACATCTGTTGTCTTTTGAGCATCCTGTCTTACTGCCAGTTATCCTTTGATCTCTTTTTCCAGGGTGCCTCTTGGCACCTAGAGCGGTATATACTTTTTCCCTTTGGGAACGAGGGATTTTGTGTTTTACTGGACCTTATGGCTTCATTACGAGTACCTCCAAAGCTCCATAAACACTGTGATTTAGGATTATTTCTGACGCTCTTTAATTTTCATGAGTTTGTTACCTAATGTGAACTCCTGGAGAAAACATCTGTCATAAATTATCCTTAGCTAAAGCTTCTTTTGAGAAGTAACGCTTCTAGGAATCCATTCAGGAAAGTGGTTTTGTTGCTTAAGAGAAGGGAAAAATCTCTGAAGATATCCTTTGTGTTACCACTTTCTTACAGTTGGGAGATGAACCCTTGATGACTTACCTTTTGTCCACTTACCTAATATTTTGCTCACAAATAATTCTTAGAGGTTAGAGAGCTCCATGCTCCCCACTCATTAAAGCATTATAAATGAATGCTCAAGTGGGATATTGAGGCACCGCTGGACTGCTTAATAAATGTGACACGACTATCAGCAGTGGAAAATGTCCGTCTTTGAGAGCTAGGGAAGTTTAGCATGAGACTGGCATAAACTTCAAGTCCTAAGTAAAAATATAGAGCTAAATGGTGTTTTCAGCTAAGCCAGATTAAAGTAACGTTCCTTTCTTTATCTCTGATGTAGCCATGAGAATTAATGGTTGTAAGATGCTGAAAGTGCAAAGGGCTATGTATTATTAATGGAAAATATACTCCTGGGGAAATTCTGCACCACTGCACTTGTGCAGAATTTGTTCCCTGCAGATTTCTTTGCTTCCCTTTAGAAAAATGACTTTCTGATGGGGGAAGCCATAAGAGTGGTCATGTGACCCTCTCCATCAGTAGGCTTTGGGTGCTCAGGGCAGCTGGCACAGAGGTAAATCCCTGTGGGGCAAAAGATGGGACTAGGGAAGACCCGGCTGGTGGCTCTTACCCTGGACTGGGTTCAGCTGCTAGTCCCAGCTGGGCTGGGGAGGGCGGGACTTCCTCTTCTCCTGCACAGCATCCAGGGCCGTGTCAGATTCACACCCAGATTTCTCCTCAGCTGTAGGTAGCTTTGCTAATTCCCCGCTTCCTTCACTTGCCACTCCTCAGCTGCAGGGGGAGGGATCACTGTACAGCAGCGGTTCTCAAACTTGTTGAGACCGCGACCCCTTTTTGTGCTCCGGCGGGGGGGCGCGACCCCTCCGCCGAAAAGCCGCTGAATTTTAAAAAAAAAAACAAAAAAAAAAACCATGCCGGGACACCCCTGCGCCCCAGTCCCCGCCGCGGGCGGGCTGCCGGCTGCGCCCCGGCCCCCCGGCCCCGCCGCGGGCGGGCTGCCGGCTGCGCCCCGGCCCCCCGGCCCCGCCGCGGGCGGGCTGCCGGCTGCGCCCCGGCCCCCCGGCCCCGCCGCGGGCGGGCTGCCGGCTGCGCCCCGGCCCCCCGGCCCCGCCGCGGGCGGGCTGCCGGCTGCGCCCCGGCCCCCCGGCCCCGCCGCGGGCGGGCTGCCGGCTGCGCCCCGGCCCCCCGGCCCCGCCGCGGGCGGGCTGCCGGCTGCGCCCTGGCCCCCCGGCCCCGCCGCGGGCGGCCGGAGCTCGGGGCTCCAGCCGCTGCCCAGGGAGCGCGGCTCCAGCCCCCGCCCAGGGTTCCAGCTGCTGCCCGGGGAGCACGGCTCAAGCCGCCGCCTGGGGATCCAGCCGCCACGCTTCCCGGGGATCCCGCAGCAGGGAGTTGCTGCGGTGGGGGCTTGCAACCCCCACAAAAGTGGCCCGCGACCCCTCCAGGGGTCGCGACCCCCACTTTGAGAACGCCTGCTGTACAGGGATCTATCTGCTCCCCCATCCACCCAATCCTCATGCATCCAGATCCCCTCATACCCACACCCTCCTTACAAGCTTCACTCTCCCCACACCCAGAAACCCAGCAAGCTCCACTCCCCCTGCTCCTGGACTACCCCAACAAGCCACCCGCACCCGGATCCTCACCCTGCTGAGCCCCAACCACCTTCACCTGGACCCCCCTCCAGTCTCCCATTACTGTTGCACCAAGAATCCCCCAACAAGCCCCTGTGCATCCAGATCCTGCATTGAGCCGTCTGTACCCAGAATGCAATAGACAGAACCCGGTCAACCCACACCTAAATCCTGGTCCTGGGGTGTTTCTGGGGTAGGCATTCACTGAGCAGAATTGACATAGACCTTTGGCTTCATGTCTCATCCAAAAATACAGAACCTCCAGCAATGCAGTGCCCCCTCACCCCAATGCTGTACCGTGGTTCACTGCTGACTTGGAGGGCAGAGTGGCACCTGGTGGTGAATGTAACCTAGTACTAGAGTAATTTGGTAATAAAGAAACATGCAGATGAGGGTACAAATTTGAAAGCGCTTACCAAAGATCTTTATTTTGGAATACAATTTGTTAATTTTAATCTGATTATTCTTACTGCAGGTGTATGTGTGGATCTATGACCCAGTTCATTTTAAAACATTTGCCATGGGACTTGTTCTTGGTAAGTAAGAATGGATGTTAATGTGTAGTATAGAACCAAACAGACACATCTGTTCCTCAAGACGTCTGTCTGTTTCCCATGGACAAACCTTTTAATGTTTACACGTTGCTCTAATTTGATGCCTGCTTCAGCCTTGTTACCAATGACAGAAAAGGTGCATGCAGTAAAAACCTCAGAATAGTGAGGTTCCTTTTTATTCTCTCCTCTTCACACCCAGAGTTAACATTTCTATCAATTTTCACCTCGCTTACAGTTTCATCTATTATAACTGATCTGTAGATTTCAATTACTTAATATGAACAGATTGTGTCTTTAATAGGGTACTGAACACTCACAATTGATACCCTTTCCCTTCCACTCCCCATATTATTTATGTAGATCACTGGCCCAAGCAATTTTTTTTTTTTTTTACAATCTAGACCAATTTTAATGTTTACAAACTGGTCTATTATTCTTCATTAGATGTTGCTGTGTAATGGGAAAATGGAAAAAGTTAGGGCCTAAAAGGCACCCAACTTCCCTGAGTTTAGAAATCATGGTAGCCCCTTTCTAGAGAATCATGTTGTCACTTTCTACCTAACCACTATGGTGATGGGTACCTTGGAAATACCTAAGGTAGATGGATAAATATTTTTGATCAGTATATAAAGGGCCTAACCATGCTACAGTTGGTAGGGATGTTGTGTACAGCATGCTTGTATATTGGGTTCTGTCTACACTTACCAGGGAATGCTTACTACTTCTATGGTGCTTTTTATCTTGAGAATTATACCAGTTATCCTTTCACACACTCTGAGAGGCAGGTAAATATTGTTTATTCCAATTATAAGATGAGGAAAACTGAGGCAGAGAGGTAAAGTGACTTGGTAAGGCCACATGGTAAGTCAGTGTCAGAACTGGCATTATAATGTAGGAGTTGCTGGCTCCCAGTTCCATGTTCATATCATTTCTCTATCAGCACAATTCTCTAAGGACATGATATAATTTGTATGACATTGATATATTTAGGGCTTTGAAAGGTAACGTGCTTAGCTTCTAAAGTGGTGTTGGGAGCCAGTTATGTGTTGCCAGACTTCAGCAAATAGCAGGAGGGCAGAAACTGCACAAGTCTATGGAAAACAAAGGGGGTGAGGGTAGGGACTAGAAAACAAGCAAAAAATGAAAAGGTGGGGATATTCACTTGCTCTCCAAAGTTAAGTATGTTCTACTGGGTTTTTATGGCCTAAGCTGGTCATTTATGTATGTGTACTTGTGGGCCTAGAGAAATCCTACTCTGTTTCTGAATGGCAGTCAAATAATGGGAATGCCTATTCAAAGTGCTGTACGAACGTTACTACAAGCAATACCACCAGACCACTGTTGCCCTTTAATTGGTAACTTATCCATGTTTCTCAAACTCTTATCTTCATTTTTAGTGATTGCGGTTATAGCTGCAACTCTCTTCCCGCTTTGGCCCGCAGAGATGCGAGTAGGTGTTTATTACCTCAGTGTTGGCGCAGGCTGTTTCGTAGCCAGTATTCTCCTCCTTGCTGTTGGTAAGTGTCGTTTGTTATCAATAGAAGTTAGCTGAACAGGACAAGCAGGGTAAAATTTTCAGAAGTGTCTAAGTGACTTAAGACTTCACTTTTGAAAATGTTACTCCTATTCTTTAAAATAGCCATAGACCAGTGGTCCCCAATCTGTGAGGTGTGCACCCCTTTGGGAAGTGTGGAGGAAAGTCTGGGGGAGCCCATGTCAGCTCCGGTGGGGGGGGGGGGGGGTAGAGTACCACCCAGAGGAGGGAGAAAGTGCCACCAAGCCTCACTCTGCCCTCGGCTCCACTCTCAGCCACAGTTCTGCTCCTGGTCCCAGCTTGACGACATCCTCCCTCCTCCTCTTCCCCTCCCCCCCCCCAGGCTTGACCTTCTCACCACAGCTCTGCTCCTGGCCAGGGGAGTGTGGACACACTCCATTACTGCTAAGGTGGTGCAATATGAGCGGGAAAGTTTGGGGACCACTGCCATAGACTAATCTTATGTGAGTAGTTCCTTAATGGCCACTATGTCACTATTGTGGCATTGGAAAAAAGTGTTCCTCAGGGTCCATTTCAGACTGCAGGCTTACACCAGCATGTGCAATCTTGATCTTGCATAGCAGAGATCATAGTCCTTAGGACAGCACAAGCGCTTTATCCTGTCCGAGCTCTCTGCTCCACTGTTCATGTTGGACCTCTCTTGCTGCTTCACTCTTGTTTTAGGCACTAGAGCCACTCCACATTAGATATGCCACTTGTATCTAATGTGAGATGTGTTAGTAAGGTTGGGAGAGAAGAAAGGTGGCCACGGTGGTGGGGTATTTAAACTAGAGAAGAAACAGTGGCCACAGTGAAGAGAAAAAGTTTGAGACAACAGGGAGGGGAAAAGGACCATCATCTACAAATTAGAGGCAATGCTGCTTGTTGGCGAGACAATGTGTGCTTCCTCCTGAAAAGCCAGTTAAGGCTTTGGACAGAGGTGGAATCATCAGACCTAGAAACAGTGTGTTATTTATAAACATATGGGCATTGCTTATAGATGGAATACAAAGGAACATAAAACCACTTGAGTCTCATTCAGGTATGTGCTGCATCTTGATATACAGGCCAGCACTTTGGCCACCTGCCTTTCTTCTAGGCAGAATTAGATGCAGTGCCCTTAAGGAATAGCTCAGGACCAGCACATAGGCACTTGCAAAAGAAATAAAACTGAGACCGTAGATCACCTATTAAAGATTTGGGTCCAAATCCTCTCATCTGAAATCAGTGGACGTTAGGGGCCTAGCTACCTTTGAGGAGCTGGATGCAGGTAATCTAGCTTTCTTTTTCACGTGCATGGTGTTTAGCTGAGCAAAACAATGCTTAAAATGCAGATAAAAGATCACTGACCCTGATTTTTTTTCATGGAGATTTACAAGATGCAACAGAGAAAACTTGGTCTTTGGCTAAGATCAAATGATGATACACCATTGCAGGAGACTACACTTTTCTGTCTATTAGCATTTTACTGTTTCTAACCTTTATCATAAAACCTTATATCAGACTTCTGTTTTTGGGAGGAGGTTGAAGGATAGCACCTTTTAATCCTCCCCCTTGCTTACTTCTACCATTAAATATCAGAACATGCTGTTAGACCCATCCTTCCAGCCCAGGAATTTGGTTTCATTTGTATTTTGAGTGTTTTGTCTGTCCTCATCTTCATTTTTAGTTCAGTAGGAGAGAGGCATCTAAAACACAGTTGCAACAAGTTGTAAATATTTGTATAAAATATTTGGGCTTTCTCTCCTCACAGCCCGCTGCATCCTCTTCCTTATTATCTGGCTGATAACTGGAGGAAGGCATCACTTCTGGTTTTTGCCAAATCTGACAGCAGACGTGGGTTTCATTGACTCCTTCAGGCCCCTGTACACACATGAATACAAGGGACCAAAAGCAGACTCAAAGAAAGAGGAGAAATCAGAGTCCAAAAAGCAACCGAAGTTTGAAAGTGAGGAAAAATCAGATAGTGAGAAAAAAGATGAGGAGGATGGAAAAGTTGAAGCAACAGGTAACTCAGGAGCAGAGGCCTCTGGAGGGGAGCGGCATTCAGACACAGACAGTGATAAGCGTGAGGATGACCGATCCCAGCATAGTAGTGGAAATGGAAATGATTTTGAAATGATCACAAAAGAGGAACTTGAACAGCAAACAGATGAAGGAGATTGTGAGGAGGAGGAGGAGGAAGAGGAAGAGGAGGAAGAAGAAGAAACTAGGTCTTTACATGAAAAATCCTAACTCACTCTAGTTTTGAGACTGAATATGTGCAAAACAATTGGATTTTCTTCATTGGCTGATCACCAAAATGTAGTTACAGTAACATTCTTTCTATTTGTTTGCTGAAATACATGTTATCAAAACAGTTTTATATCTAGTTTCTTCATTTTAAAAAAACTATTAGCTTGATTACTTGGTACAATCTGAAGTCATTAATATACATTTACAAAAGTTTTGTCAATTTGACAAGCTTTCTGTCAGATCCTATGATTTGTCTAGATAGTCCTCAAACATACAGAAAAACATAGTTTCCCTATTGTCATTTTCTGGTACTTGCATAACTTTTCAGTAAGTATAGTCTACTCAAAACAGCTTTGTAAAATTGTAAAAGTTGAATGACCAAATCTCAGATTATTTCTAGTGTATTCATTTGATAGCTAGTTAAGTAAAGCACTTCTTAGCTCATGGCTCTCTGGACGGTCGTCTTGATTTTTATAAAATTGTAAGAAAGAACTTTAAGACAACTTGTTTTAGCAGAAGGTAATTTTAAAGTATTTTGCTAAAGACATACAAGCTGGTAGTGTGTATTTGGCTGCAGTGTTTTCAGTTGTGTACAAATTGTGTTCCACCAATTTAAGAAATCCAAACTGTTTTGTACATCTGGTTCAGAGAAAGATGATGTCATCTCAAGGAGGCAAAGGGAACAGCAGTTTAGAAACTGGCTTTCTTCTTTTTGTCCTCACTTCCCCCGTCATCATAATTCAAGAAGAAATTATTCTGTACATAATTTTAAAATAAAGCAACCCTTTTTATTTTAACTGTTACTTATTAATTAGAAGTTTTCTCCAAATTTAAATTTGTATAATTGAAGCCATTTCAGGGTGTGTTTATTAGAGAAATGCAAGATGGAGGACCTCACAGAATCTGTATGTGATTGGTAGATTTGTCCCAGGAGCTAGTTTCCTGCCAACATTCCATGTATTCAAGTGAGTAAATTGATCCTTATTAAACAAAAGCAGATAAAATACAGCTGTCTGTATGCCTTAATGTTAATCATTTTCTATATGCAGAAACTGGAGTACTGTATTAACTGATGAGTAGGCACTGCTTGAGAGTATTCACCTGTTCAGAAGTACAGATAACAAAAAGGCTAATTCAAAAGATGACCAAGATCAAATTGCTTTTAAAACTCCGGAAGCAATTTGAATGTTTGGTTTGTCTCGCACATCTCTTATTTGCTAGACTGTTGGAGGACATTTTGTGTTTAATTATATAAAGTTAAGACTTGACATAATTCCTCTGAATGTTCAATTTCAGACTGAAATTGAAATAGTGAATACAGATATTATTCCTCCATGACACCACTCTGAGGAAAGAATGCTAGGTATTTCTTGAATTTTCAATAGTTGACAAATCTTTTTTTCCCCTTGAATTGCTCTTTTCCATCACCAGTGTTTGGAACGAAGATGTTCATTTTTCTGATTGTGCAGATACATAAATTTTACATGTGCATTGATAAGGTCTGATTTGCTTACTACTTCTGAATATTTATTGTGTGGGGAACAGAGATTGGATCTCTTATGCATTTTTCTATTAATAGGGAAGAAATTGTTATTAACCTGTTCCGTGGCAAACTTTGATATTTGTGTGTTGCTGTGTACAGTGACTTGTTTTAACAGCTCCATCACTCCCATCCACTACCTTATTAAGATTTGCATGTGTAATGGGATAGTACACTGGCTCAAAACTCTTCTCTCCATTCAGTGTAGCAACTATTTTGAACACCACCCTGCCTTCTGGCAGAAGCTAATATCTACCACGCTTGCAGTTCCAATCTCTGTTGCTAGCATTGGGAACTGAACTGCAGTTCTTTGTGTACAACACTCTTTAGCTATTTGGTTCTGTGATGTGTCTCAGTACCACCCTAAACACCCAATATTATCATATATAAAATGGTAGACACGCGTCCTCCTTTCAGATGAGCAGGAACAGCACAGAACCCTTGCTTTTACTATAAAATGCAGGGTGGTAAAACCATTTTGTAGCCTATGCTGAAGCTACATCTTGTCTTTATTCAGGTGAAACTCCCATTGATTTCAGTGAATTAATATCAAGTAAGACTGATGTTTGGCCTCTATCTAGTTTTTAAAACCAGTTGGAGAACAGCACCTGAGGTTAAAAGGAGTGTTTTATACATAAGGTGAAGATGGCTTTCCTAATATTTGAAAATAAGGTCCAGGATTTTTCCAAGTAATAAACAATTGGGCTACCCCACTTTGAAGCCTTTAGGGCAATGAATTATAGCTCTGTTTCCCCAGCTAAAATGAAGTGACATCTTAATAATCCTATTGAGAAAATTAAGTTTAATCATTCTAAATTGGAATAATAAATGCCTTTTTAGTAAAGCAGTCACCTGCTGTCTGTGCTGTCACCTATTTGAGCTTGTGGTGGCAATCCATTTCCTAGTAGACTGGTGTCTAGACCTCAAAACCCACACCAACCCTGGCAGGAGAGTTCATAGTTTAACTAGGCATGAAAATGGAATTATCCTCTAATTTACAGGCTCCGAAACTTTATTGGTTCACATATCCTCTCTTAAAAAGAACTGTTGCAAAGTGGATGGAACAACCAGCTCATGTAGGCATCGAACCCCTGATTACCCATTACTCTAATTTGCAGTGATCAACTCTGAGACACATTAACAGGGTAACATGAGAAAGGGTGCACTATTGTTGGGAGCTGTTCTGTGGATATAAAAAAATATTTTAGGATTAGATAGAAGATGAGTGGCTACAATTTGATATGCCAGCAACAACTAAAGAGAAAAAGGATCAGTGGACATGTGACATTTTGCATACACACTTCCAAAACAGACACGGTCCAAACATAGATATGGAAATAATGAAGGTACTGACCAGCCTTTAGTTCTCTTAAGATAAGTGGCTGCTTTTTAAATCAAAGTATTTCAGAGTAAGTTGCTTCTACTCCCCTTACTGGTTTTGACTTAAACTTCGTAACTTATATGCCTGTCTAGTAGGATGACTTTAATGGGAACAATTTTATTTATATTTAGTGGAACATTTAAACAGTTACTCTATTAAAATTTCCTTATTGCAATAAAATTTTAGTGGTCTCATTGATTTTTCTCCCTATAGCTATATAACAAGTATAATAAAGTTACTCTCTTCTGATAAAATATGATTATCATTGGTTTAACCAATTTTGAAAATAAATTATTAAAATTTTTAAACTAAAGCAGAAAACTATGCAGGTCAACATATAGAGATGTTATACTGAAACCTGCTCCGGGTACAGGATAGATTAGTATTTTCAACCTAATTTCTCTGTCAGATAGTGTACATTTAATTTTTTTTCTGATCTTTATCTGGTAATGTCTAAAAGACTAAAATACTGTATTCTTCAATCAACTCATTCTCAAAGCAGTACTGTACACAGAGAGCATGGCAGTGGGGAGGAGGCTTACTAGTAGCTGTGGAAACTGAGCAAATATATGATTACTAGCAATTTAGTAGAATTTTAATACATATTAGATAAATGGGACCATGACCATTCTGTGATGTGTATCTCAGATTTTCTTATATACATATTTTAAAAATTAAGTCTTTGTTATTGCCCCAATTCTAGTGAAGTCCTTGAGAGTTGGATTAGATCCATAGAGTGTAATGTAACTTCAAAGAGAGACAAAAGGGAAGGGAAATGACTGATAAATTACACTTTAGCCATGAGCCTTTTTTATGCCTGATTAGGGAAAGAGTCCAATGGCAGAAATGCTATAGGAACACAATGTTCTGACTGTATTGGAAATCTTCAGGTTGAAAGACTATATGTGAATATTGTTACTGTAGGACCTCTAGACATCCCACATGTTTACTTTTTACATCTCTATTAATTGGAACCAAATTGAATTTGGAATCACACTGGCGTCAGTCAGTCTGGGCTCTATCTCGGATGCGTTCGTGCTAGCCTGGGGGCATCATCTAATGTATGCTTTCTGCCGATACCACTTATCCACAAGGTGCAGCTCAAGATCTACAGGGACAAAGCAGAGAGAATTCTGCTGGCCCCAGTGTGGTCACGCCAACATTGGTACACCACACTTCTGGAGCGGTCAGTGGACACCCTGATCGCACTGCCGCTCAACCCCGATCTGATCACACAGGACTACAGTCATCTCCTTCACCCGGACCTCCAGTCCCTCCATCTCCTGGCTTGGACACTTCATGGTTAAACCAATGGGGCTCCAATGCATGGAACTGGTGAGGGAGATGCTACTTGGTAGCAGGAAAAGTGGAAAAGGTTCTTGTGCTGGTGTGAGCAGTCACACATCTCCACTTCAGTCATCTATACCATTCATTCGGCACTATACTGCATCTGAAGCAGCAAAGTTTGGCAGGATCATCCATCAAGGTACACCTCACGGCCATCTCGGCGTTCCATCCAGGAGAGTTGGGGTACTCTGTATTCACCAACCCTGTGATGGGCCATTTCCGGAAAGGCTATATCCACAGTTCTGCCTGCTTTGGATCGGAATCTGGTCCTTTCTAGGCTAACGGGGGCCGCATTTAACCACGGCTACATGCTCCGTTCTGTATCTCTTGTGGAAGGTGGCATTCCTGGTTGCCATCACATCAGCCAGGGGGGTGTCAAAGTTAAATGTGCTAACCTCCAACCCCCTCAACACAGCCTTCTAGGACAAAGTACAACCCAGTCTTCCTGCCCAAGGTGGTATCCCAGTTCCACACTGGCCAAGACATTTTTCTACCAGTCTTCTATCCCAAGCCACATGCTAATGGGCAGGAGCAGAGGATTAACTCTCTAGATGTCCAGAGAGTGCTAGCATTCTACATTGAGTGCACAAAGCCTTTCAGGAAGTCAAACCAATTGTTTGTAGGTGTGGCAAACCGAGGGAATGGGCTTCCAATCTCCTCAGAATGCATTTTCTTCCTGGGTCACAGACTGCATCCATACCTGCTACGACCTTGCCAAGGTCCCAGCCCCGGCTATTACGGCCCGCTCAACACAAGCTCAAGCCTTGTCCGCCTCAGGTGCCCACCCAGGAAATCTGCAGAGCAGCAGACTAGTCTTCGTTGCACACGTTTACCCACTATGCCATCACCCACCCTGCTAGAGAGGACACAGCTTTCGGCAAGGTGGTTCTCCAATTAGTGATTCCTTAACTCTGACCCCACCTGTGGGGGAAAACCTGGAAGTCACCTGATTTGGAATCAACCTAAAGAAGCATTCTAAGCAGAATAAACCATTACTCACTTTCTTGTAACTCTTGTTCTTTGACATGTGGTGTTCACATACATTCCAATACCCACTCTCCTTCCCCTTTGTCGGAGTAGCTGACAATAAGGAACTGAAGGGGGGTTGGGTTGTCGGGGTCGTATATAGAGTGCCATGAAGATGTCACTGCAGTGGGCTCCCTAGCTGACCCGATAGGAGCTGATAAGGAAAAAAGTTTCTGATGGCCATGCATGTGGCGCTCGCACAACTGGATTGGAATGGATGTGAACAACACATCTACAAGAACAAGTTACAGGAAAGTGAGTAACCATTTTTTCTGCTTGCAGTGGGTATAATGCACTAGATCTCAGACCAATCTATCTCAGTTCATATATAGCACCTATCACCAGACTGAGCAACTTCAGAAACAAACAAGGAGAGAAAAGTTATTAGTAAGCAAGTTATTTGAGTTAATGCTCCAGCTGCTGAACAAACAGCATTATAGATAACTGCACCTCTCATTTAGGCCTGGTCCACCTGCTAGCTCCATATGTGTTTACCAGTATGATTCTTATCAGGGGGAGGCAGAGCTTCCAGTATGTACCAAAGCTGTTAGGACAAACTGAGAAAAGTGCAGCATCATAACATAGGAGCAACGGTTACACCACAGATGGGGAAACATGCTGCAGTTATAAATGTTAAGGAAACTTGATAGTTCAGTAAATGAAATACTGATCATGATTCAAGGCTGGATTTAATATCATTTGTGACCTGTGTGAAAGATGAGCTGCAACATGCAGCAGAAGAATATACACCGAGGTACAGTAGGGTTTACTGGTGTTCAACTGAGTATCTGGAAACAGATTACATGAATTAAAAGTTGACAAAGAAAATTGTTTGAAGTATCTACCAGGAACACATGGTAGGAAATGGGCCTGATCAGGAGCCCTAATTAATTGCAATAAGGAATCCCTTAAGGCCCAGATTATAGAAACAGAAAAGTCCCTTTAATTGAACAGTAATGCAGTATGTTTCTTAAATATAAACACATGGCTCTTTTTTCCTCTGTCAATTAAATAGTTTATTAAGTTTCCATTAATACAATAAAACTTATCACCACATAGTGGCTCAGCCTAACTTCTCTTTTTTTAAAAAAACATACTAGTTTCTCATACAATTCCCCTGACAGAAGTTCCTGCCACTTTCAGGTCCTTTCATTTCTCCCAGACCTACTTACATTATTAATCCCTTCGCAAGCTTGAAGCTTAGATCTGCTTCTGATCACCATCTCTTGCTCCCTGAGGGTCAAAGTGGGAGAGGGGGGAAAGAGAAGACTGTGAGCCTATGCAGGGGCCAGACAAAACTGCACTCACTGCTCTTTTCTGGGTGCAAGAACTGTTGTCAACTGGCCTCTTGAAGAACAAGACACTCCAAAATGAGGGGAGCGGAGGAGAGTAGATGAGGTAGCCATGAGAAGAAAACAGCTTGCACCTTTCTAAAGCATGGCACTGCAGCTTGGCTCTTTAGGAAGCTTAAGGAGATGTAGAGTCATAGGGCATGGAACTATTCATTACCTCCAATATACCCCCGTGCTTAATGAGAATAACCTGGCCTGAACCAGCCAGAGCTGGGGCTGATGCAGAAGCTGCACACAAACTTGTGATCATGGAATCAGGGAGTCCATTGTGCTTTTCTGTGCTAGTCCTTCCAAGCAATTTCAGAACAGTCTCAATGAGCTGCAAAGGGAATGTCATCAGACCATCTTTTACTGGAAAGTTGGAGTTTACAGTATGGAGCCTTGTTGGTGGAAGCATTAAATGGGTTGAAAACATGGAGGACGGCGGTCACTGTTCCAGAGGAGGGGACCCACTGGATAGACTTAAGTCTGTTTCTTTTCCCCAGTGTTTTTCTCTCACTGGGGGCTGATGGTTTGCTACTGTAAGCTTCTTGGCCCCAAAGTGTTTGTTTAGCGGATGGGGGAGGAAAAACCAAACAAACTCAAAGGACTGCATAAATAATGCAGAGAAAACCTTGACTGCTTCCAAGATGGAAGGTAGAGTTCCCTATCCATTCCCCAGCATAATCTATAGTTAATTCCTGGGAGAGAAAGAAACAGCAAGGACTCATCAGCAGTGGGGAAGAAAAGTCTGTTTCTACACCCTGTTCAACAGGAAGCTGATCACCCAACAAAGAAAGTTACTCACCTTTCGTAACCGTTGTTCTTCGATTTGTGTTGCTCATGTCCATTCCAACAAGTGTGTGCGCACCACACATGCACAGTCCCGGAAGCTTTTTCCCTAGCGGTACCCGTAGGTTTGGCAGGGGAGACCCCTGGAGTGGCGCCCTTATAGCAATGTATATATGCCCCTGCTGACCCACCCCCCGCTCAGTTCCTTCTTTCCGTTCATGACGGTTGCTGGAACAGCGAAA
The DNA here is from genome assembly GCA_032164245.1 of Sternotherus odoratus. Taxonomy (NCBI): domain Eukaryota; kingdom Metazoa; phylum Chordata; order Testudines; family Kinosternidae; genus Sternotherus; species Sternotherus odoratus. The sequence goes on along the minus strand of JAVMKO010000009.1, from coordinate 13,494,273 downwards.
TCTTGTGCTAGTAGTTACTTAGCGGGGTGTGGTCACGGGACCCGGTGGATGCTCTCGGCACTTTACAGGACTCGCTTATACGACCCGAAGTCTGCCATGCCAGTGAGGGCTCACCCTGGGCTCTGCGAGCCGGGGAGCGACCTCTCGGTCTTTTTGATGGCACCGGTGATCACAGCTTCTCTTGCAATAGCCTTTTGTGCTCTCTGCACTTCTTGCAGGACAATGATGGGTTTTAAACGACATGGATGGTATGAAACACACGCTACCCCTAAGCAAATATAACTGCCACAGCCCTCAAATGTTTCCACAGTTGCAAACAGGTATAAATGTCAATATCCTAAATCTGGAGGGGCAATCCAGGCCATTTACAAAACTTACTAATAGATGCTAACACAAAGCTTGTGGGCTTTTTACATAGTTAAAATTAACATGGTCCTAAAGAAAAGATAATAAAGAAGGAGGCCAATCCTGTGCCACACTTCAGGCTCTCAGCTCTCACTGCAATCAAAAGAGGCTGGCCGAGCTCTGTTCAGCACGTCACAGGAAAGGGCCCAAAATGACCTCTCTTCTGAAGGGCAAGGTATTCAATTTTTGAGACATTTCATTCTACATGATCTATTTGTTTGTTTTAAGCACTCGGACATGAGACACTGCATTAGGAGTAATAGCAATTACCATATTAATTCAGAGGAGATTAAATACTGAGCAATAACCAAACTTTCAAGCACCTACTACACTGACTGTTGGAGGAAAGGATGGATAGCAAAAGTGGAAGTCCTAGTGAGGCTGCTGTAACCTATGCTGGGGCTATTGTACTTCCAAACATGGACTGAAAAGGTAGCTTAAAGCCATCTCCCCCACACCTCCAGCCATCAATCCATTCGTAAACTCAGCACAGAGAAAGAACTGGGACCCGTCTCTTATGTAAGTTTTATGGCACTCAGATACCATGATCGATGGTGATGCACACATTTTAAATACCTATACAGTAAAACCTCGATTTAACGGACCTCGATGTAACGGACTTCGGATGCAACGGACAAAATTTCGGAGCAAGTCTGATGCATTCCTGATCCATTTCTGGTGGGCTGGCTGCCAGCTCCCGGCTGCCGCCCGGGTCCAGACAGCGGGCGGGCTGGCTGCCGGCTCCCGGCTGCCACCCGGGTCCCAGCATCCGGGACCCGGGTGGGCTGGCTGCCGGCTCCCGGCTGCTGCCCGGGTCCCAGCAGCCAGGACCCGGGCGGGCTGGATGACAGCTCCCGGCTGTCGCCTGGGTCCCGGCAACGGACAGGCTGCGGAGCTGCCGCCCCGACCCTGTGGTGGGCGGGCTGCTGTTCCAACAGCTCGGTTTTTTTTAATTATTATTAACTAACGGACTTTTTGATTTAACGGACACCCCCTCGCCCGAATTAGTCCGTTAAATGGAGGTTTTACTGTACAGATATTTCTAAGGCACCTGTCTCTGCAATACATAAGTGCCAGCTAAATACAGTTAGCACCAACTCAGAAAATCCTCATTTGATTCCCAACTCTGTCAGTCTCCTAGGCCAGGTGCTGTGTCCCTATGCCCCTGTGATGCTCTCTACCTCAGGAGAACACCCTACACCCCCATGTTCATCTTTATTAAATGATTATGTGGTAGCCAAGGTAAAGTTGGTCATGTTGGATGTCTTCGAAAGGCTGGTTGTTATAGTGATGTTACAGTAAGGTTACAGTAAGGTTATAATTTTATGTATCTATCTATATCTATATCTATATAATTTCATGTACATGAAAATGTATCTTCATGGCTTAAAGAAAGCCCAGGCAAAAACTTTCCAAGAGCAGAGAGGCAGTTCACACCTTGGCAAACCCAGCCCATCCTCACAGGAACAATGGACCCTGGTTCAGGCAGCAACAAAAGAATCTGTTAGACCCCTGAGGGAGTCACCCCTATCCTTTGGGCAATTAGGGACTGCGATGAGGTAATGCTCGCCTGACTCTTTACAAGCTTTACACATAGTAAAATGGATTCATCTGGGGTTTAGGCTCATAGAAGGATCGAATACTGGGAGCTGGGAAAGTCCCTGTTAATTGAAGTGACAAAGAGTCCTGTGGCACCTTAAAGACTTAACTAAAGTATTGAAGCGTAAGCTTTCGTGGGCTAATACCCACTTTGTTGGATGCAAGCAGGGGCAGTGTCCAGGGGCAGGTATAAATAAGTAGGCAAGAATCTCCAACCTGGTTCTTGCCTACAAAAGTCAACAGCTTGATCTGGAAACAGGAGGAAATTGGTTAAGGAAGGTTCTTAACTCAATTTAAGAAAAACAATGGAAGCTACGCATTAAAGGTAATATGCGATCAAAGTGAACTAGCTTTAAATCTGACACATTTCCTTCCTGAAGCCATTGCAGAAGCTTTTGCTGATGTTCAAAACAAGCTACAATCTCCTAGTTTCATTACTAAAGGGGCTTTAATTTCTCAGAACATCGAGGGTGGGAAGAGGCAGCTTGCTTTTTGTTTTTAATGCTAACCATTCCTCTTCTAAACTTATTGTAAACTGTCCTCTGAGAGCAGTTATTGTGTTATAATTTGAAGTAAAAGTTGAGGGTCACCCTGTCCCAAAATCACTGACCAAGATTGACTAATGGTCTGTCACAGTGGTGCCATAATTTATTCGGCAGGTGAGAGCTGGGTGGGTATTACACAATGAAAAAGGGTTATTTAATGGTTGGTAAAACAATAAAACTGGTTGTTTAAAAAAAAAAAGAACACCCAGAACAAACAGAACTGAATTCCATCTCCCTACAATAACATTAAATATATGAATAATATATATAATTATTTGAATACACACAAACAATAACTTACTAAGTTTGCTTAACTATATATAACCTAGTCCCTCAATATATATCTGTATGCACAAGCTATTATTGTATGTTATAGATTATTATTATTTCCAGGGTCCCCTTTTCTCAGTCTTTCACTGGGTGCTGTCTAATGCCCAAATGAGTGTCTGAACCTCAAGCACCTCTCAGAACTTCCTGCAGAGATGGACTAGACTCCAGTGGTGTTTGCTTATGGGGGTACACAGTAGACCAGACCCATGTGATCTGGTTCTCCTGTTCTGGACCTCCGGGACAATATGAAGTAGTGATAGGAGATGACTGGATCTGATGCTCAAGGAACATCAAATATGGACTGACTTGACCAGACAGCTCTAAAACTGAAGGGCCCCTCTCCTGCATGTCTGTCTCTGTCCTGCCCAGTCTCAGCCTCTCCATCCACTCTTGGTTTCTCTCAGTCCCAGTTTCCCTCTGTCCATCCCCTTCCCTCGTACTCTCTGAGCTATTCCCAGACCATTTCGCTCTCTCAGGCTCCCGCCCTCACCTGCCTATCCCTTAACTGTTCCCATTCTCCTCCAACTCACTTCCCCTCCCTCTAAGGGGAGTGGCCACCTCCCAATTTCCCAGAGGGAGGGGCTACATCCTTTCCACAGAACAAGGACATTACATTTGCCCTGAACACACCCTAACTAATATATCCCCAGACAGAGTCGAGTCCCTTTATCATATTTACATTCTGTACAAAGAAAGATTCCTGGTGGAAATATCTTCTCACTTGTATACACAGTATTGTTTATGGTAAGGGGTTACCAGCTCAATATGAAGTTCTCCTATGAAAGACCAAATATGGTTATGAGATTAGATAACATTTGAGCTGTACTATGGATATGAAAACATTCAATACAAGCAATATGTAATGTTAATAATTGTAATGCCATTTTAACCAGGACACTGCAGAATGCTCAAACTTGTTGCCTGGTTTTTTTAATCAGTCTTAAGTGTGGAAACGGGGTGAAAAAGGGTTGACTTGTCAAGTATTCAGAGGCTTTATTCTGTAATGGGGAACAGACTCAGGTCCCAATCCTGCCCACTGCTACATGGGAATACACAAGAATGACAACCATGACTACATCATGATCATGTAGGTCCAAATATGTGAGGTGGGAACCAGTCTTCTGCATTCTGGAAATCTTCAGTGAGATTTAGTTACAATTCCTACCCAAGACTCTGTCGGAATAGAAATCCCTACCAGTGGAACTAGTAGAGTTCCCCTGTGCTAAGGGCAGAGGGGATGTGGAGAGTCCATGAATGGGATAATCACCTCATGTGCCAGAAAGCCCAGGGGCTTTCTGCATGCTGCCACACAAAGGCTCCTGGGGTTTGAGCAGGCAGATTAATTGTTAATCACTAAGCAGATCCATTGGCCATAATATTAGGGGTGGAAGGCCTACTCCAGTCCTGAGATTGGAGTAGAAGCTGAAGAATAGCTATGCTGCTGCCCTGTGGCTTTCAGGAAATAGAGGGAATCATCACATCTGCCGTCAAGTAACTCTTAAATACACAGGTGTGTGTGCACGGGGTGTGTGTGTCACACTTTAGGCCAGGGATCGGCAATCTTTGGCACCTGGCCTGTCAGGGAAAGCCACTGGTGGACCAGGATGGTTTGTTTATCTGCAGCAGCCACAGATTCGGCTGATCGCAGCTCCCACTGGCCAATAGGGGCTGCAGGAAGCGGTGGCCAACACATCCCTCAGCCCACGCTACTTCCCGCAGCCCCCATTGGCCTGGACTGGCAAACCGTGATCAGCAACTTTCCCTGATGGGCCACATGCCAAAGGTTGCCAATTGCTGTTTTAGACTTTGGTGTGGTTTACTGCAATCAAATATCGGGGACATGTCAGTCGGATAGGCCCACATGACGCCTATAGCAGGGGTATGGATGATTTATTATGCAAATATTGGGTAGTATGTTTCAGGAATGAAACAGAGTCAATGCACCTTTCACATGATCTGAGTACCTGTTATCACCTTAACAAGCATTAAAGTCAGTGAGAGTTTATTCTTACACATTTTGGAATGTTAAAAGTATTGTCTACTCGCTTCCTATAGCAATTTCAACATGCTGTGAAGACTGTGTAAGTGCTGTAGTGATACAAATTTCATAGGTTAACCTCCATTTAAATATAAAAGACTTTACTTATGGCAACTATTTTGGGCTCTAGCTTCTAATATTTTATTGGGGCTATGTCTGCCACTTTGATCAATCACTGTTGGGTTTAAAATTGGTCGCTTTTCATTGTCTTCAATGGACTTTGGATCAGGTTCCCACTGCACTTCAGTAATGACACCTTCAGAACATAAAGCAGCTTTAGCAACATTTTTTTTAAATAAATGGAGATATAGGTATGTCCTAGAACTGGAAAGACCTTGCTTGAATGGTCATCAAGTCCAGTCCCCTGCCTACACTTGCAGAACCAAGTACTATCCCCCAACAGATTCCGCCCCCCCCCAATCCAATCCAATCCAATCCAATCCCTAAATAGCCCTCTCAAAGACTGAACTCACAACCCTGGGTTTAGCAGGCCAATACTCAAACCACTGAGCTAACCCTCCCCCTATGGCAATAGCTATTGAGAATTGTCTTTCCAATGTTTATGGCATTGCAAAATTTTGCATTGAAAACAAACATTGTTTCCTGCACATTTTTCTGCTCTTACTACAGTATTTCCCATTTCAAGTTGGAATATTTTTGGTTCAAGGATACATTCAAACATCTGAAAATCATAACTCTAAACATCTGGATTATAAAATGTTTCCTAAAGCATTGACAAAGAGATTAGATGAAGGCTAATAGACACAGGTGGCCTAGATCAGACAGCAAGCATGAAAAACTGGGACAGGGAGAGGGTAATAGAAGCCTGTATAAGAAAAAGACCCCAAAATTGGGATTGTCCCTTTAAAATCTGGTCCCCTAAGCACACTGTACTTTTCTACAGACATGTTCTTATAATACATTCAAGATGTGCAGATTCCTGTAATTGCTCAACATAGGCTTGTATTGCTTCATGGCTCGCTGGTCTGGTTCTGAGCTACCAGGGATCTGTTGTGGCTGTCAGGGATTGGCCAGTCCTAATGACTTTCTGACTACACATTTTTTGCTAGAAACCAGGAATGAAGCAATGGGATTGGAGTGGCTATACTGGTTTTATGTCTTCTGATGATTTACCCCACGCTATTTACATCAGCTTGTTTGCTTGCACTGCAAGAGCAAAAGCCAGGCTCTGGTCCCAGCTTTTCATCTGTAAACAGTATTTGTAGCTTCATCTTTTTCATTCTGTGGATCAATTTATAAAATAAATCTCAACATCCCCATTCCTCAATGTTTGGGTCTCAACATGTTTCACTATCAACTGCTGGCAAGTTGCCTGCAGTTTGCAAGTTAAGGATCATGTAACACTGTAGGAAATAGTATCCACACTCATCTGGAGTTATCTTTACCAGTTGAGTGCCTAGAAAAGGAATGTAACAGCACACTGAACATTCAAACTCCAACAAAATAATTTCAAAATAAAACATGTACACTCCATATTCCAAACTTTAAAATTCCCAGAGCCTGGTCCTGTAGGTTGTTGATTTCACTTGGACTTGACTATTCACAGGCCCCATGACTGTCCCCTAGCCCACTGGTTCCCAAACTTTTTACTAAGGCAACACCCAACTGCAGTTTGTCTTTTATTGTGACCTAGACAAGAGGCCCAAAATCACAGGTCAGAGTCCTTTACCTACTCTTGTTCCTTGCCGTGCCAAGGGAACATGCACCATACACAACAGCACCCTGTGCTCCAGCACTGTAACCCCTAATCCCAGCCCAGCAGAGAAGGGAGGCCCCTGTATGTGGGGAAGAGGTGTGGGGGGGACGGAAGTGAGCTCATCCCACAGCAGCACTCATTCAAATGTGGTCTGTTTGCCCCTTCATCATCCTAGAGAGACAGTGGCGTAACCTTTTGCTTCAGGTTGTAGTACCTGGAGTAGGGAGCAGGACCCAGACCTTAGGACTGGAGCCACTGCTGTGGGATGAGTGCAGGGCAGTCTTATTCTACAACTCCCCTCCCAGCTCTCTCCTCCTCTTCACTGGGCCTTGGACCTGCTGCCTTGAGCCTTCGGCAACCCATTGGTGGGTTAGGACCAACCCTTTGGGAAACACCTCCCTAGACCTAGGAGCGCTTGGCTCCCTCTGCCACTAGTGGGTATGGCTAGACTAGAGATTATAGGGCGTTTTTTTGGTAGCGTTTCCCAATGTAACGCAATAGGTATCGCGCTAGAGCCTGTGCAGACTGAAACCCTGGAGCGCTAAATAATGGATACATTTGTAGCACTTCTGGCTGCAGTGACAGTAGCGGGATAGGGCAGGTATCCCAGCAGCTGGGTGCAAAGTGTTTTGCAAGGAGGGGGGTGAGGGGGAACTGGGAAGTTGTTCGCAGGGAGAGACGATCAGGCTGTCAGTGAGTTTTCCATAGCGAAAGCTGACAGGCTCTGTATTTAAGACAAAAAGCTCCGTCCGCAAGCATTTTCACTGGTTATTTGCTGTGTGAGTTGTTAGAGAGAAACTGCAAAGCTACTTCCGCTTTTTTCATGCCCTCTACAAAACACCTCACGTCATTTGCCTTACATGGCATGTTGATTGTCTTTAATGGCTTGCTGATGGCTTTACATGGCTCGGAGGCATGCAAGGGTGTCCACATTCCCAACCTTGCGCTACAGCACTAGCGCTAAAAGCCTTCTGGGAGCACGAGCACAGTCCTCAGTCACTAACTTCAAACCACACACGTCACCAATACTTCCATCTGCCTCCCGCCAGTCTTCTCCTCTCCGCCCCCGGAGCTCCCACCATGGCTTGGGGTCTCCCCCCAAAGAGACTCCAGTGAACTCCACCCCTCTGCCCGTGCTTAGTGCCCCTGCCCCGGGCGAGAGGGCTCGCGCCACTACCAGGGTGGGTAACTCTAGACCAGGCTTCCCGGCGCTTTGAAGAGCAGGTCGGACGAGGTCGCGCGGATTCTCGTGACTTCTCCAGGTCCGGGCCAGCCCTGCACGTGCGGGAGCCTGACTAGAAACGGGCCGGCCCGACCCCTGCACCCAACCCCGCCCCGGCTCTACGCGCGGGCCGGGCCCCGCAGAGACGCACGTTATGAGGAAGTTGGGGGCCTGTTTTCCCGGCACGGGGCCGTGGACTATGCAAACGACCTTTCCAGTCCGGCCCGGCTGCAGCTCGCTGGGGAGCGGCGTGGGATGGGCTCGGCGCCGCCCGCGGGCGCAGGGGGCGTGCGGGGCCCCGCGCTGCGGCCACACCCTGTTCTCGTCAGACCCAACCGCTCTGCGGGCCCGCCCGGCGCCAAATAGGGCAGCGCTGTGCGCGCTGCTCCGCACCAGCAGCCCGCTCCGCCAGGCCCGTCTCGCTTCCCAGGGCGGAGCCCCGGGGGGGCCCCCGCCAGCCGCTGCTGCCCCCCGGGGAGCGGCAAGGAGCCCCCCGCGTAGCCAGAGCTGCACGGGGCAGCGCCGACTGGGGAGCTGTGTGAGGCAGCCCCGTCCGCGGCGGAGGGGCAGGAGCGCAGCAAGCCCCTTCCCCGGGCTGCCAGGCGAGGAGGCGGCAGCGGCAGGTGGGTTTGGCTCCTCCGAGCTCAGCGAGCAACGGCTTCCCCTCCTCGCTAACGCTCCCCAACCGCCTGCCCCGGCCGGTTGCGGGAGAGACCCCCCGTCCCTCCCCCGCGCGGGGAGAGACCCCTCCCGCCCCGCGACCCCACCCGCCGGAGAAGAGACCCCTCCTACCCTGAGACCCCACCCACCTCGAGCCCCTTCCTACCCTGAGACCCCACCCACCTCGAGCCCCCTCCTACCCTGAGACCCCACCCACCTCGAGCCCCCTCCTACCCTGAGACCCCACCCACCTCGAGCCCCCTCCTACCCTGAGACCCCACCCACCTCGAGCCCCCTCCTACCCTGAGACCCCACCCACCTCGAGCCCCCTCCCCCTCCTACCCTGAGACCCCACCCACCTCGAGCCCCCTCCTACCCTGAGACCCCACCCACCTCGAGCCCCCTCCTACCCCGAGACCCCACCCACCTCGAGCCCCCTCCTACCTCGAGACCCCACCCACCTCGAGACCCTTCCTACCCTGAGACCCCACCCACCTCGAGACCCTTCCTACCCTGAGACCCCACCCACCTCGAGACCCCTCCTACGCTGCGACCTCCCCCCCTGAGTGGGGAAAGAGACACCCCTACTCCCTGACATGCCCTGAGACCATATCTCACCCCCCCGGGGGAAGAGACCCCTACCACCTCGAGACTCCCCCCTTGCTCAGAGACCCTGGCTCGCCCCGAGATCCCAACTTGCCCTGAGACCCCTATTATCCCAAGATGTCCCTCACTCTTATACCTCACCTCACCCATTGTGGGAGATCCTCCCCCTCCCCCCCAACTCACCTGCTGTGGCCAGCTATTACCTCTTCTCTGTCCCCAGACCTCTGTTTATCCACTATGAGAGGACCCCTATCCCCCCCAACCCAACTTACCCAGCATGAGATGCCCCCTCCCCCCCCCCCCCCAGGTCCTACCCGGTTTCCCCGAAAATAAGACGTACTTCCAGTTTTGCCTCTCGCTGTAATATAATGTAATGTAATTTTGGGAGCAAAAATTAATATAAGACACTGTCTTATTTTCGGGGAAACACGGTTGTACACCCACTGTGAGCAATGTTCCCTTCCCCTTTTTCCCCAGAACTCAGCTCACCAGCTGTGATGATGTCCCCAACCGCTGCCCTAGACCTCAACTCACCTGCTGTGGGACATGTACCCTACCCTTCCTGCCCCTAGACTTCAACTCACCTGCCTGTGGCAGATGCCCCCTTTCTCCCTCTGTTCACAGACCTCAGCTCATTTATTATGAGGGAGGACCCCTACCTGCCACCTTTCCTGCAGATCCCAAGGTTCCCACTGTGGGAGATGTCCCCTACCTCCCCTGCCATCTCAACTCATTCCTTGTGGGAGATGTCCACTGTCCCTTCTCTCTGCCCACACACTCACCTGCAACTCCCTTATCTGTGAGAGAAGGGGAAGCAGTGCTCTCTGATCACCCCTGGCTTGGAGAAAGCAGGTGTATGAGTCTGTCAGCCTCAGGCCCCAGCTGAGAGGATAGGCACTGAGTGGTGCAGTCTGGCAAGGAGAAGCATTGCCAGATAGTAGGAGGGAAAACAATGGCACCAGGCAGAGAACAAACCCCCTCCCAACACTGATGCTTGTGGTGCTTCTGAGAACTGAAAATTCAAGTTTAGGTCAGATGTGATGCTGACTAGCAGTGAGAGCAGATGCCAACACCAGGAATTAAGGAACTTCAGAGCATAACCCCTGACCATTAAAGTAATATGGGGTTATCAAGAAACACAGTATGTGGATAGCCCAGCATTATAAAGTCTTATAAAATAATATTCCCTGTTCTCAGATCTGAGCTCCAGAGTTTGGCCCAGTTCACTCATATAGTATGATAAGAGATGTATTGTCCCTTCTGCAACCTATTTGATATTCAGAACTCAGTTATGCTGAAGACAAATAAATCCTTCACATTCTAGTCTGGGTTCCTTTTTTATATGGCTGGTTATTCGCTCTGGAAAAAATTCTTTCCTAGAATTGCAGATCCTTTGCCTCTCTTCATAATCCTTTGGCTGCACTTTCAGACAACAGCCAATTTGTTTTGTTGTTTAAGGGGCACCTGGCTTTAAAATCACACTTAGAAAGATTTGTTATCCCATTTTATTTATAGTACTTTTTACCACTTCTGCTGCTCTTTTGTGCTTGTTTTTCAGCATAGACATGAAAATAACTTGTCATTTCATCTACCGTATATACTCGAGTATAAGCCGAGTTTTTCAGCCCACTTTTTGGGCTGAAAAAAGCCGCCTCGGCTTATACTCGAGTCAGTGAAAAATGTGCGCCCCGGTTCCTCCCCTCCCCGCCGGACCAAAAAAAAAAAAAAGCGCCTCGCTCTCCCGTCCCCACTGCGCGGGCGGGCTGCCGGGAGCGTCCCGGTTCCCCCCTCCCCGCCGCGGGCGGGCTGCCGGGAGCGTCCCGGTTCCCCCCTCCCCGCCGCGGGCGGGCTGCCGGGAGCGTCCCGGTTCCCCCCTCCCTGCCGCGGGCGGGCTGCCGGGAGCGTCCCGGTTCCCCCCTCCCCGCCGCGGGCGGGCTGCCGGGAGCGTCCCGGTTCCCCCCTCCCCGCCGCGGGCGGGCTGCCGGGAGCGCTCCCGGCAGCCCGCCCGCGGCGGGGAGGGGGGAACCGGGACGCTCCCGGCAGCCCGCCCGCGCGGCGGGGACGGGAGAGCGAGGCGCTTTTTTTTTTTTTTTTTTTTTTTGTCCGGCGGGGAGGGGAGGAACCGGGGCGCACATTTTTTTTTTGGTCCGGCGGGGAGGGGGGAACCTCGGCAGCCCGCCCGCGGCGGGGAAGGGGGAACCTCGGCAGCCCGCCCGCGCAGCGGGGACGGGAGAGCGAGGCGCTTTTTTTTTTTTTTGTCCGGATTTGATATCGGCTTATACTCGAGTCAATAACTTTTCCAGCTTTTTGTGGTAAAATTAGGTGCATCGGCTTATATTCGGGTCGACCTATACTCGAGTATATACGGTACTGGTTCTAGGCTAGATCTATGTCTGAGTGCCCAACTTGGCAGCAGAAAGTTTACAAAATTTTAATTTACTATCATGATTTTTTTGCATTAGGACTTGTAAAATAGGTAATCTGCTTTGGTGGCACCCACTTCAAGGGACTATTTGTTAATAGTTTATTTAAAATGAAACATTTCTAGTGTCAGATTTTGAAAAAGATTCTTTTTACAAAACCCAAAGTTCGGTTGGTCCATGGCTACAACATAGCTTTATTTATGTAGTGTGGAAAGGAATTGTTTCCCCACAACTGGCCTAAACCGTGCTAAATCATGTTTGATAGCCAGGTTTGATTCATACTATGAATTATAACAGTGCTGTAACTTTGTCACCTTAGTTCTGTTTGTACTGTAGATAGCAGATCTTTTAATTCCCAAAACTAAGAACATGTATAGAAGATAAAAGAGCCTGTGTCAATAAAATGGTGTTTCGTTTAAGATTTATACACAAAGACTTGTGAAAATTCAAGGAGGAGTTTTACAACTGCTCAACTGACAACAAAGTTATGATTCTATGCAGTGTTGTAGCTGTGTTGGTCCCAGGAAATTAGACACACAAGGGGGGTTAGGGAGTATCCTTTTGGGGATCAGTTTCTATTGGTGAGAAAGACAAGCTTTTGCGATTGCACAGAGCTTTTCTTTAGGTCTGAGAAATGTATTCAGAAACATCACAGTTAAATACAAAATGGAACAGATTGTTTAGCATAAGTGGATAAAACTTTTCAAGGGACCACTGAAAGTGAAGTGCCTCGTAACATCCCTTCCAGGGTGAAGTTATGACTGGCAGGAGAGTTCTAACAGTAATCAGTTAATATAGTTTAAGACTGACATTAACTCTCTTTTCAGGTATGAACCATTGTGTCTTGTAAAATTTATTTTGCTGGCTCTTATCCTTGAAGAATGGCTGTCATGTCTTGTGAAAATTGTTCCTTTCAATACTACAGCCAACTCAACCAACCTCTTGAAGCTAGCTGTATGCTGCTCCTGATTATGCTTGGAAAAGTGTCCCTCAATCTCTTCATGTTGGGTGTTAGAAGACGGGATGTAAAACAAAGTTTTATGGGATATTTCTGTATTTCACTGGCACTCATTGACATCACACTTCTTGTGAATATAGCTTTCATCGCCTATTTTGAGGACTTTGCACTTTGGGGTGTGAGATTTACCAAGTACCACATTTGTCTTTTCACTCAGATAATTTCCTTTACCTATGGTGTCTTGCTTTACCCAGTTTGTCTTGTGTCTGTTCTGGATTACTACATGACTATATCTCAAACCCCTAAACCTGCTAGCATAGGTCAAAGACTATTTTATATACTTGCTGTGATTTTTATATGGATTTCAGTCCTCTTTTATATTCTGAAAGTTCCAGCTGTGTCTGCAGAATTAGAAATACAGAACCACTTTTTTACATGTCCTTTCTACATCAGTGTTCAGAGCTACTGGCTATCATTAGCCATCCTATTTGTCCTATGTGTGGCTCTTGTGATTTGTTGGCCAGAAGTTGTAACTATGGTGCGGTCTGTTCGGATTATTTCCTTTACAAGTGAGACTGTTTTAATCTTTTCATATGCATCTGACTGCGATTGCACAGTCTGTAGAAAACAGCTTTTGACAAGACTACTCATCTGTTTTCTTGGCACTTGGACACCTTTTGTTTTCCTTCAGATGATGATTTTGTTGCTTGGTGCTCAGATTCCAGCCTACATGGAGATGAATGTCCCCTGGCTGTACTTCATAAACAGCTTTCTAATAGCAACAGCATACTGGTTTAGATGTCATGACATTCAATTGACAGAGGGGATGTGGTCTGCAGATCCATTTGTCAGTTGGAAATTCTGCTTCATCCCATTTAACAATCAAAATACAGAGCAAGCTGAAAAGTCAGGCACAGTAATCATCTGTTAATGAACTGCTGTGTGAAAAGAATGCAAATAAGTGCTGTGCTGAGCATCTGACAATGCTATTTTTATGTCCTCTGTGAGCACATGTAAATGGATTATACAAGGAAATTCCTCATACTACAATCTAAAGAAAAATTCACCAAAATTCTCCAATACATCATGGAATATTGCACTATAATATGGAATACGGCTTGTTTTCCAAGCTAGACTTCAAATAAAAATGGGTGCTTAATGCAATGTATTTTAATGGAATGCAATGTATTTTAATGGAATGTTATATTTTCAAAATATAGTTGAAAAATCTGGGTAAATAAAAATGTCCAATACTTCTGAAAAAAATGCTCGATTTTAACATTAAATGCTAATCAACAAAGATGAGACTGTTTAAAATAAAGCAGGTCTGATGCATGAACTTCCATATATATATAAAAAAAGAAAGGAATAAAATCTTTAGCTAAACTTGACTTCTACGGCTATGGATAGGGTGGCCAGATAGCAAATGTGAAAAAACGGGATGGGGGTGGGGACTAATAGGTGCCTATGTAAGAAAAAGTCCCCAAAAACGGGACTGTCCCTATAAAAATGGGACATCTGGTCACCCTTGCTCTGGATTAGTATTATTTATTGTCAAACGTTTTATCTTTAAACACCTCCTTTATAATTTCAGTTCTAAAAAAAGGTTTTCTTATTTAAAATTGAAGATTCTCTCTTTGCTTAAGGAAAGAGAAACTGTCTAAAAGGAATGAATAACTTTTACTACCTTCTCCCCCTAAAAGGTAAACATCATGTAAACTATGTTTAAAACTGTCCACAAAAAAGGAAAGATGGGTGAGATAATATCTTTTACTGGACCAACTTCTGCTGGTGAGAGAGAAGCTTTCAACCCACACAGACCTGAAGAGCAGCTCTGTGTGGCTCAAAAGTCTCTCACCAACAGAAGATGGTCCAAATAAAATATATTACCTCGCCCACCTTCTCTCTCTAATATCCTGGGACTGACACACTGCAACTACGCTGCATACACACAAAAAGAAAGACCAGTAGTTGCACAATTACCAGGGTGACATTAAGTGTGACAGTTTTACATTTAGTGCTTACAAAAAATGTACTTACACATTCACAACATACAGTTTGCACTGTGGAAGCAAGTGTTATTTATTTGTGTTACTTCATTGCAGTCTTTACATTCTATATTTAGCGTTACAGTAACTTTACTAGTAACATCAGAATGCAGTGTCTTTCCTTAGTGTGCAAATAAATGTAAACATTTACTTTAATGTCAAAGGTTATTTTGATTTCCATACAGTTATTTGGTACAAATAAATTAAATTGCTGATAGTATAAAAAATGTGAATGACTTATCAAAATGCACAGGGTAGGTGTGAAAGATCTGCAGCTGTATGTAAATCTATATAAATAAATCAATGGAAAAAATAGGAGCTTTATCAGAAAAAATATTTTTCTGCACATTGTTGCTTAAGTCATTAGGTGGCCAGTGAAAAAAGACAAATGTCACATAACATTAATAAAAAAAAAAGATAGTGGTAATTGGATAAAACAAATGATTCACCACTATACAAAAGTAATGCTTAATGATACTAATGCTGATTGTTCCAGGCACTGTGCAAACACACAGTAGGCACTATGAAGAATATAGTCCAAATAGAATTCATGGACAAAGGAAGAAAGAGAAGTGACTTGGTTACAGTGACACAGTAGACTAATGGCAGAGCAGATCCTTAGCTAAATTACAGAGCTCTGACAATGCAAATTGTCAGAGCTCTGTAAATTACATCAACGGAGGCTCTGGCCTCTGGTGTCTTGACTCTCAGTCTAGTGCTCAACCCATTGGATGGCACTGTGTCTTTGTACTTCTGAGTGGAGTTGACATAGGAACTTATTCTGCCTGGCCTTTACGTGCACAGTATGTATCTATGGGATGTCAGTCTAGTGAAAAGGGATGGTAAATTACTATACAGTCAGACAAGCAACAGGATAGAATTAAGTGAAGGAGTCTGCTCTACATCTTAGATGTATATAGACAAATGCAAGGAGTATGGGCAACAAACAGGAAGACCTGGAAGTTTTGGAGTGTAAGCTAAATTATGACTGACTTGGCATCACACATTGGTGTGGTAAACAGGGATATAGCTTGTTCAGGAAGGTCAGACAGGATAAAAAGGAAGGAGGTGTTGCATTATATATTAAGTGGATGAGGCATTTCTAGAATAAACAGTAATATCAAAACCAGAAGACCTGGTAATACTGGGGAACTTTAACTACCACAGACATCAGTTGGAAAAGTAATACTGGAAAACATTTCAGAAAAGTACCAGAGACATTCCAGAAGACTGGAAAAGGGAAAATATAGTGCCCATTTTTAAAATGGGAAATAAGGACAACCTGGGGAATTAGATCAGTCAGCTTAACTTCTGTACCCGGAAAGATAATGGAGCAATGCATTTGCAAACACCTACAAGATAATAAGGTGATAACAATCAGCATGGATTTGTCCAGAACAAATCATGCCAAACCAACCTGATAGCTTTCTTTGACAGGGAACAAGCCTTGTGGGTAGGGGGGAGCAGTAGATGTGGTATATCTTGACTTTAGTAAGGTTGATAGTCTCACATGACCTTCTCATACACAAACTAAGGAAATACAACCTAGATGGAACTACTATAAGGTGGGTGCATAACTGATTGGAAAACCATTCCCAGAGCATAGTTATCAGCAATTTACACTCATGCTGGAAGGGCATAATGAATGGGGTCCTGCAGGGATCAGTTCTGGTTCTATTCAATATCTTCATCAGTGATTTAGATAAAGGCATAGAGAGTACACTTATAAAGTTTGCGGACCATACCAAGCTGGGAGGGGTTGCAAGTGCTTTGGATGATAAGATTAAAATTCAAAATGATCTGGACGAACTGTAGAAATGATCTGTAGTAAATAGGATGGAATTCAATAAGGACAAATGCAAAGTACACCAAGGAACATTCAGTTGCACATACACAAAATGGGAAATGACTGCCTTGGAAGGACTACTGTGGAAAGGGATCTGGGGGTCATAATGGATCACGAGCTAACTAAATTGCAATCTGACAGTAGTCAGAAAGGATAGTTACTTCCTGTTTAGAACTAGAAAGTTTTTTAGTAGTTGGAATATGAAAGCAAATATTTTAACTAAAATTATATTTTAAATGGAGCTATGTTAGTGGGAAAAATATTAACTTGTAACTGCTAACCCAACTCAAGTGAATAGATGTTATTTGTTCTTCTCCTGTCCTTAGCTTTATGTAGCATCTGATTTTTAATTTTAAAGTGAAAAAGTTTAAAAATAGATTAAATAATCAAAGTAAACAAATGAAAGTAGCTTTTATTTCTGAACCACTGAACTCACAATACAACATAGTACTGAAATATAATGATATAAGTAAATGATACTGTTGGTTGGCTAATTTCCACTTGACCCACAGGAGCAATGTTATCACACAAGAATGTTCAAAAAGAAAAAATGAGCAGATAACAAAAGGTGCAATTACAAGCAAATTTAAGCAGCATAGTATAAGGTGCTTTGATTCAACATTTGTATAATCAGATTATCCATTCACAGACATGTTGTTAAAGGTAAATTTTACTTCACTCTGTTACAGACTAACAAATATGAGCATCTATAATTCATTCACATGCTAGTTAATAGGAAAGTGCTTTTTCTTCAAAAATGATACACAAAGTGAAGATAATATTTTACATACATCACTGTGCTCTTAAACAGGAAAATTTCTTTAACTTAATTTTGGATTAACATTTACATTATTACACCTTAATTATAGACACTGATATTACACTTTAATTATAGACATTGATCTAGTTGCTGAATTTGATGCTACATATTCTAAAACTTCTTGGTAAAGAAGAATCCAGTATGATATCACTCCATGATAAGAATACTTTATTATATTAATCTAAAATTTGTTTCTGCAAACAAAGTCCAATTGTCAGTTTTAATACGACTTTACCTTGCATAAAGCTTCTCTCATCCACCATGTGCCACATCTTTCTGAGGTTTCAATAACTAAAGTATCCTTTTTTAAAGATGTAACCAAAATGAGGAGCAAAAATTTAAACATATGGAGTATGGTTGGGGGAAGTATAGTTAAAAAGTAAGTGAAATGGTATCATTTGCTAAATTACCAATAAACAGTTGAATTTTAAGAACTAGTGCAAATAGGAAAAGGCAATATTTAACAATATGTAGTTTGAAATGTTTGGCACCATAATCACAGCTTCATCCCTAATGCTGGCATACACAGCATGGAAACGGTATTGTATCCTATGTTAAAAATAGGAAAATAACAAATACCTTTAAGAACAACCCTGAAAAATACCAACCAATACACTTAATTTCTAGTTACTCTGAAAAGATATAGGGCAAACCCCGCCCTACCACATTTCTGAACACTGTTTTTTCAGCCTATATAAACTGAATACACACCAAAAAGGGCTGATAAAATATTTACAAAAACCCAATGGAATTTAAAAATCAGCATGTATCTCAAATGCACCAGGCATTGAAAAAGATAATGAAATAAGTAAAACTTTACCGAATCCACAGGTTTATGTATGAAAATACTTCATTTTAACTTCATATGACAATAGCTGATGATTATAAGGTTATGTCCTGTCACATCCACTTTAGCAGCTGCTAATGAGGTTAATCTTTAATGAGGTTAATCTTATCTCAGGTCCAATAAGAATTCTGATATATCAACTTCTCAAATGGAACTGGAACTATAGATGAAATGGTAAAAAGTTAGATAAGGTTGCTAACATACTGACACGTCGGATTTGGCTTTTAAAATCTAGATCTAATAGTACATTAAACACATTTTTTCTGTCCTGAGATGGCAGCACTCTTAATATTTGCTGCAATCATTTTAAAGCTAATGGCAATTTTTACAGGGAAACATGACATCAAATCAATTTCAATTCACAATATATTACAAAGAATACTTTAAAAGCAAGATTTGGAAAACTTTAAAATAGAATCCTACTTTTTTATTTTACCCATACACTTTGGGAAAAGGTATCAGGTAGGATTTCAACCCTCAGGATGCCAGTGTATCCACTGAATAGATAACAGCAGGAAGACAAGCTTCCACATAGCATCCTTAGCATAGTACTGTGCTTTAACCCAATGTTGGAGTAACCATCTTTAAATATGAAATGGTAGTTTTCTCTTTATGCTCATTTAATCCTTGTCTTCTTATTTAAAGAAAGCAATTAGAATGTGGAAAAATTGTTCATTAAACCCTAGACTGAGATCATAGACTCAGTCATGTAGGATACCAGCTTGAGGAGAAGGATTTATTATTTTTAAATCAAGCTAAACCCCAGTGACCTATAGTAAAACTATCTGTATTCAGATAAAGGATCTTCTCTCTATAGCCCATCTTCTTCTCGTAGCTGATACTACAGTGAAGCTATAATGCTGCATCTTTGATATAACAATACAGCTGCACACCATGATACGATTAACAGGACTATAGATTCACTGCAGAATCCTATATGTTGAGAAGGTGCCAACTGCAAATATTTCAAATACTGTACTGGCAAAATAATTATGGAAAAATCACTGCCAAATAATGTGCTTTGTGCATTAATTTATGTGCATGCTTGTGTCAGCATTAAAGTCCTCCTTCAACAGGCCATATGCCATCCAAATGCTGTATAGTCATCTAGCCCTCATTATGATAAACACCCAAGAAATTCATGATGATGGTGCTACCTTAATTAAAAACTTTCTGTACCCATCTCATCTTAGATTCCATTGAGAAACCAATGAAGTGACTCAGATGAGACCGACAGTATAAATCTGCTCTATTCAGCTCCAAACAGAAATATTAGGTACTTATTAATAAACCTTTTATTTTTCTTACTAATGCTAAACCACACCTCTCCTGGATCAAACTGGTTTTATCTGCAAAGCAGTTGTAAATAATTGATCATTCTATACTTGTGTCAATTATTTTTTGTGCTTCTATTTCTACTTCCTCATCAGGAGGCTGAAATAAGCTGATTTATTATGTGTGAACAATGCTGTACTTTCCAACTTCAGCTATGTAAGAATACAGTATTTTAAAAATGTTCATTAAGTATGAATTAAACATTGTTCTCATTTAATATTTATTATCATTGTACTAAGATATTTGTGCTCAAATATAATTCATATACAAATCTCTTCAAAAGGCTCCATTTATAGATACTACTTTATATCTAGATGCCATTTTGGATAATTTAGCAGAAAGTAGCTTGCATTGGAAGTCAGTCTGAAATTCTCACTCATCCTCTCAATTCCTCTGAAAATATATTCACATCACTGATTCTTATGCATGTGTTTTAGGAAAAGCTGAATCCACATCTATGTCAACTTCAAGTGAACTGAAAACTTATTGAAAAATTTAAATAATATGATGCCTATATATTACCTTTCTTCTCTGAATTTCAACATTAATTTGCCCCATAATAGCATATGAGATCTATAAATATTACACTCAATTTACAGAAGGATGAAAACTGAAGTGTAAAGAAGTCAACCAAAGTTGCACTGCGATTTCAATGTAAGGGACTTGAATAGAACCCAGAGAGCCTAATTATCAGTCCCTTGTTCTAATCATCACACAAGAGGCACTGGTGCACACAGCCTACACTCAATGTAAAAATCACATATTTTAATCTCTATGGTGATGCTTGGGGAGGAAATCTGGCATAGTTTAAAACTTCTCCTTAAGATGTGTGGTTTTAGAAGACAGCACTGTTTCTCTCACGCAGATTTTTTTTTCTTAAAATCAAGAATATTTTAGTATTTGCAATGCAATGAGAACACAAAAATTAAACAGAGTCAAATTCTTCTCTTCCATAAACAGGTGCAACTCTATAGAGTTGAATTTGCTTGTGCCAGCACTCACCAATTCCTTTAATCTTTCAAAACAAATATTAACGTATCTAATTTTATTCACTTTTTCCATTAAAAAGTGAAAAACTCTCCTCTCTAAAAATATACTTAGCCATATTCTCTAAATTACATTTAAAACAAACAGGAGGAAATGACCTTTTAATCATGTTTACTTTTTTTTTGCAAAACTGATAAAAAGTTCTTACCTTGTGGCTCAAACTTACCTGATAAGCACACTGCAAAACCTGCCTCAAACTATAACTTATTTCACAGTAACTATATCTACAGACAAATCTTCAATAAATAAGAGAAAAGACTTGCAAATACTACCAGTGAGAGGTCTTACCCTTAATTAAGTCAGTCATTTGGTAGTGCTTGGTTCAGTAGCACTTTCAAATCCTTCTCTGTGTAGCTTCACTGAAGACCTGATCCAGCACCCATTGATGTTAAGGGGAATCAACCTTCAAAAAGTGCTGGATCAGCCCCCAGTTGCCAAAAACTTCATCCTTTTAGCAAAATAAAGCACAAAACACCTAACTCAAGTTATTACAATAGTAAATAAATAAACAATGTTTATAAAAACCCTACTATAGCAACTGTACTCACGACTTGAATGTAGATGTTGGCAGGCCCTACTACATAATGAATAAAAATTAATATTAAGAGTATGTCCAAAAATGTATAGAGCCTTTATGACACAAACATCTCTCCTCTGGTTCCACACCATTTTTACACACTTAGGGCTCAATAAAACTTCCCTTGTCTCCAGTGATAGTTGGATCAGGCCCTCTTACTCTTAATTTGTAAATCATTGGTATTCTAATATTTTAACTGTTTTCTGATGTACAGTGGGAAAGTTTTATTGCATGTGCATCCTATTGCTTTCAATCAAAATAACTGAGTTGTTTTTTAAAAGGCCTGGCACATGAGAAATCAATAAAGCTTTTGTTAGAATGAAGATGCAGCACACCTCTAAAACATGGGTCGAACATTTCCATGTATAAAAGAATCTGAAAATGATATTGGGATTAAAGTTTTTAAAATGTCCCCATATTTCCAAAGCAATCTGTACAGATTTAGTCACACAGAGTCTACTGGCTCTAATGCTAGTCACATGATTTATACCCATATTAATTCCTCTGAGTAGGTAGAAGTTTTATTCTATTTTAAATTTCTTTAAAATATTTCCAAACTGAAACTCTAGCTCATTGTGCAAAAGTGTCTTTTTAAAAAATGACAATTACTGCTATAGGAACAATAAACAACATCTAAGAGTAAAAATATGAATTTAGAGCTCTGTGCAGCCCCATATCCCAATCAACATTCAATAGTAAGGATTAAAAAAAAAATAAAAAAACCAACAACTCCCAAACTACACACATTAGAGAAAAACATACGGTTCTCTTCCTTTTTGATCAACTAGATTTGAAGCAGCATCAATTAAAAAAGTGGTCTTATTGAATAAATTATACCAGGAAAAGCCCCAGTGTGGATGCAGTTATACCAATATTAATTACTGAATTCCAAAATAGCTTATTTAATTTTTCCAAACCAGAATAAGCAATATTTCTATACTAATAAAACTGTATCTACATTAGCTTTTTTTGGGGTAAGTGCTGCTTTAATTATGTTAGCATAGTTAAAGCAACAAAACTTGTATGTGTGGACCAGCCCTACAATCCCCAGTTCTTCAATCCAGGATATTTTAAAGAATTCATAGTGTTTTGTGGCTCTCCCAGCTCCATAAGGAATCTATATATATAAAAGTCAAATGGTGTATGCGTGTATGTACGTGCACTTACTCCTTCCACACCATTTGAGCTAGAGACTTGACATTTGGTACAGTTATAGGTCTTAGGTTCCTAATCAGGGTAAGAGTCGAAAATTTTTCAAATCTCACCTCTGACACCCCCCACGGGTGAAATTATTTAAAGGACAATCACATCAGCTGGGCAGCTGCTGTTCTCTGTGACATAGTTATGATGTCATAATACCCCCTCCAACAGACCCTGCATTCGCTCAGCTCTCTGCCCCCTCCCCACCTCCGACGGACCCGAGTTGGGTTTGGTCAGAGGGTGAGGTAGGGGTGTCGGGTTTGGTCGGGGTGGTGGTGGGAAGGTGTTGGGGTGGGTGAGGGGTGAGGGGTGGGTGTTGGTCAGGGGGTGTTGGGTTTGGTGGGGGGGTAAGGTGGGGGTGTTGGGTTTGGTTGGGGGAGCGAGGAGGGGAGTCGGGGTTGGTCGAGGGGTAAGTGAGGTGTGAGTGTCGGGTTTGGTTGGGGGGGAAAGTGAGGTGGGTGTGTCAGGTTTGGTCTACGGGGGGGTGAGGTGTGGGTGTTGGTCAGGGGGTGTTGGAGTTGGTAGGGGGGTGACATGGGGGTGTTGGGTTTGAGTGGGGTGTGTGTGAAAATGTGAGTCGGGGTTGGTCGGGGGTAAGTGAGGTGGGGGTGTCAGGTTTGGTCGGGGGGGTGAAGTGGGGGAGTCAGGTTTGCTCTCTGCCCCCTCCCCCCTCCAACGGACCCCGCACTCGCTCAGCTCTCTGCCCCCTCCCCACCTCCGATGGACCCGAGCAACGCCGGGTATTTTCGCTAGTTATATATAAAAGTGTAGCTCAGCAAAAGAGCCAGAATGAATGTATACAGCAATTTGGGTTATTTTGAACTCTGGCAGTCCATAATTAGTCAACAAGGATTTATACATATAAAGGCTAATATATATAAAAATTCCTTGTTGACGTGTGTGTATGTTTTTTATACACATAACAGCTAATTGAAGAAGTGTTTTTCTGAAAACTGTCCAACAATTCAAGATTAAAACAATAACCAAACTAACATGCATGTAACACTACAGACAACTGTAGATCTAGGATATAAACCTCACAATATAAGATCACACTTTCTAACATACTGTAAGTCATTATCAACTCATGTGTAACACATGTACTTTCTACACTGCCAAACAAAGAATAACACAGTAATCAAAGATACAAATAATTAACCCTCTCTAGTTTTGACAAATCCAAGAGATAAATATCAACATATCTTTAGTCTTATCAAACCAGCACAGATAAGATAATTAAAAAAAAAAAAAAAAAAAAAAAGCAGCTAAGCAGGACCCAAAGTAACCATTATTTTACCACTGAAATGAACATTGCCAACTATCTGTACAGTGTACTTTCAGTTAAGAAGTTTGAGTTAACCACACTATGATTAGCCAGATTAGACTCTCGTTCCCATACCATCCCGTATACAGAAAAATAATAATCTAAAAGTGCTTAGCAAAAACACCCCAGCTTTTGGCTGTGTATTTTTCTAAATTTGTGGTGCCCTACTGAGCGTTAAGCTCTCACCACACATTTTACAATAGTAGGTAACTTTGGGCAATCCTAAATTCCAACTTCAGAGGCTGATAGAAATATCAGAACAGAATCTTTTGATATAGTCAGGTCAAGAAGTTATAATTCAATGGAGTGGTTCTAATGCGTCACCTCTGGTAGATATCGACAGAAAGTCTGCTGATAGAAACAAAGTGTTATGTCTACTGAAGGAAAGGGAAGTACACATTTTTCTGCAAGTCCAATTTGCTCTTCAAGGTCATCTGTGAAATAGGAGCCAAATATCAGCACACTTTTAACTATTTCCTTTTAACCAGCAACTGTGCATTGGTCTAGGTTAACTAGCAGCAAGCAAACTAGAAGTATAACAAGTTAGTGCCATCTTTGTGCATACCAGCATACAAACAACAAAAGTAATGTATGTGCTTCAGTACTCTCTGGGAAGAGTGTCATGCCATTTGCATGTCAGTAGCTCTACCCCTGCGAATGTCAGGATTATGATGAACATCCTACATTTTACAGAATGCTTCCAAACAAAGAAAATACTACAATGGCAAACAGATAAACTTTAGGCTATAAGAAGAGGTTTGTTACAAATTCCCTCCAAATGATATGCTCATGGCTAAACTAAACTCAGAGAGCATGTCTAAATGCATAGCATTTTACCATAATCAGTGCTTCCACAGACTTTGTGGACCTGTCTGTTATTCCATAGTCTAAAAAATGTTTCTGTGGGAAAATTTGTTTTTCTGAACATATGAACATAATTTAAATGATGATCAGATTGTGTTCTTTTTTTTTAAAAAAAAAACCTTAATCTTGTATGCTACAGACCATGGGGTTTGTTTGTTTTTGGGTATGGGGAGGAGAACAGTAACATCCACCTCACCCTCTGCTTTATTCTAAATGATTCCCCAGCATTGCTTATAAATTTGCTAATTACTGGAAGTTTTGGAGGATTATATGATATAGCTGGAGGAGTAAATTTTAAAGTCCTTATGTGAAAAAAACATATTTAGCAAAACATCACAGTTATAGGTATGCCATAGCGTGCTTCAATCGGTCAGAGAGAAGCTACTGTCTAAAGCTTCCCATTAGGATTCCTTCAATGAGTTGATGCGTGCACAAATTTTCAGTGCAGGTCCCAGCTTAATGTTCATTGCACTCATAAGGTGATCCTCTTTCAACAAGAGAAGAGCCTGTCCATCAATCTCTTGTGCTCTAAATTCATCTGCAATATCTTGACAACCTGCAGTGAAATAAGAAATAGTAGGTTAGAAATAAATGCTGACAGATGCAATGGCCTTGTATACACTGGAATTTTTCTGATTCATAATTCCCAACGGTTGTATTTTTTCATTGGTCGAAGTTGTAGTGTAGATGAGAGTTAGACAACATTGCAAGAGCTCTGAGTTCAGCTGAGTCCTATCTTCACTACATCATAGACTGGTGCTACCACTGGTACAACTTTGCCCATTAGAAATTAAAAATCCTAGTGTAAAACAAGGCAATTTTTTCCTATTTTGTTTACAAGAATGATTGCTACGATATCAGAGTCCTTTGAAAGGATCTGAGATGTAGACTAAAGAAACATCTATTAAATAAAAACACAGAATCCATCTGGGTTCTCGCCGGCAAGAAAAGAGTACATTAATATTCTCCAGGTGCAAACAGCTCAAATCGCAGAGGCTCAGAAAAAACTACTTACCTGTAATTTCTGAAATATGCCCAGTCTTTGGGTTCACATGTGCAACTCTGACTTATATTTTCAGAATTTTTAGCTTGAAGTTTTATTAGAATTCCCCCAACACAAATCATTAATATTACAGGATTGATCGAAGGACATACTCTATGTCCAAAGAAGAAAAGATAGTAGATTGGAATGTCCATGGAGGTGAGTTAAGGTAGTTGGGTGTCTTGTTTGAGGAGTGCCATAATGCTGCATTTCCCAGGTTTCTGGGGTTTTTTTCCTTTGCTTAACTAACAAGGTAACAAGCATTCAGATCCCTGATACATGGTTGTAACTTTAACACAGGAAATTGGGATGTTCAATGGGAAAGACTCGTATACTCCGGAATTTCAAATAATCAACAATCTCTCCTACAGATTGACATGGGGGAAAGAAAATGATTCTCTGAGGGATGTCCTGATGAACAGTTTTCCTAATCCAATTAAGTGGGGAATTCTGTTATATATTTCAACCTGATCTGCAACACCTTTGCTATTTCCAGCCCAGGCATCTGTTAAGCAGAAATTGTCAATTATGCCTAATTGTTTGGTAGCTGTGTCCTATGAAGAATGTATAAATGTCCTCTAGCACCTAGAAGACCACTTATTTTCAGTTGTGACCTGAAGATTCTCCTTTCCTCTGTATCTCATATTTTTCTTTGTGAATTAATATACTTATTTTCTTAATCCACTTGTCTGACACATTTCTTCTTATAGTCTTTCAGATTTTTCTCCCCTAATTTTCCACCCCCCATTCCTGATTTTAATTATTACTCAATAAGTTTTACTTTCTTGATTTCATTTAATGTTTTTGGCCTTTCCCCTTGATAAAGAATCTGTACAGTTAATGGGGAAATCCTCAACATGGAGAACTCCCTATTTGTGTTCCCAACAGAATTGGGCACCATTGTCCCTACGATGAGAGCAAGTGACTAATTCTGGAACTAGTTATAACTTCATATTTAAATTCTATAAAAGAATGAATATTGTTCTCTTTTCAGTCTGATTTATAAAGGAGCAAAGGACAGGTAAACAGAAAGTGGTGAAAGTGTTAGTTCAGCTTCAATGGAGTGTTATTGCGTATGAAAGCAAGAAAAATAATGAGCTGAAACAGGAAGCCCTCCATAAAGAGTAAACCCACTTTCTATATAGTAGTCTAAACACAGATTTGGTTATGTACCAAATCAACTGACAGTTTATTAAGGAGATGTATGAGGTACGTTCCAGAGTGATGCAGATTAGAGGACTGTTGAGCTAAATCATTAGGAAACAGGAATATCCTGATGGGGAATCCATAGCATAAACTATGTCTACAGGAACTTCAAGATACAACTCAGTATCACAATAATTAAGATTATCTTCTGTTTTAACTGTCTGTATAGCACCTACCACAATGGGGGCTTTAATACCTGATTGGGGTTCCTGGACATTAACAGGTATAGAGTGGCATAAAAAGGGGAAAAGAAAAATTAAGTATCTCATAATAAGGATTTAAACACCCTGATAACACATCAGAGAAAAGATTACATTCTATTATGTTCATTAAGTGATAGAACAAGGGGGTTTTTTAGGCTTAGGTCACAAATTTATTACACAACTTCTACTACACCAAAAGCATTTCAGCTGTAATACAGTAATGCTTTTGTGGAGCCTAAGACGATGATAATAAGAAGAAGATCCACGTAACAACTAGATCACAACCTATATGCTAAGAACCACTGATGTAGTAGTAATATACTTTCACCATGGATTCTTGATGGTACAGACATACACAGAGAAAAAACAACTTTTAAAAGCATCAGAAATTAACCTTTCAGCTATGAATTGAAGACAATGGCCTCAATAAGCAGAAATGAAATTAAAACAGCATAGACTACTGGTTCAAACACAAATGACTGCCAAACTCACACCCTTGATGCTACAACTATTGCAGACAGATGTGATGTTTTAGACATCACTATAAAGGCTCTTATTTATTGATTGAATGTAGCTAAAACTGTCAAAACTGGAAAGTAAATACTTCTGTGAAAGGATATCATCCTATCTCTGGCATGGGATCTGAACATGGCAGTTGACAGACACTTACATGCATTTATGGAGATGGACAAAAGCAAATGTTTATTTTTAAAAAACAAAATCAATTAATCCTGTTGGTAGAGATTACCTTTTTTTTAATAGGTTAGCTTTATTAGGCACCTAGATAAGAGTTTTACTAAGAAACCTGTTTTAAAGTCAGTTTTTGAAAATTAAGGGATTGGAGTTTGGATTATTTCAGTTCCCTTATTCAAATATATACTAGTATTCAGAGCTGCCAAAAGAGTGAGTATACTGTATATACCTTGTATTGCACCCAGCTGGTAATGAGCATTTGGGTTTATTTAAAGACCACTAACCTTGGAACAGTATATGTGAAATTGGAACATCTCTGGAGAAGTATATGCCACTGCAGATCCAACAGTTCTTCCTCTTCTCCAGGAGAAATTAGTGGCAGTAAAAATGTTACAGAAACCAACAGTCCCTAAAAAGCTCCAAAGGAATTCAGGAAAAGCTATGTATAGAGGCCAGATGAGGGGACCCTATTCTGTGCTTAGATTTCAGTTCATGAATTCTAGTTAGAAGGCTGTAAACCAAAGATATTGAATGGATTACCAAAGACAGAAACTGACGAATCAATATTGTATAACAAGATTGATGGCCTATATGGAGTGCATTAGATTCATAATCCAAAATAATATATGCAGTTCAATTGCTATCCTGATACTTTCCTGTACAAAGGTCAATCACCTCTGCCAATTCAGTTAGCAATATAGGAGATCATCTTCTAGAATACTGCTTAAAAACATACTAAAAGGTGTGATGAGAACCTGGAAGTGCCCAAAAAGATAAGAAATGTAGCCATATAGTAATAAGGAAGCTTTTTGGTATGTTGGACCCAACATTTCAGTAGCTAGAAGACAATTTCCAAGGAGGGGAGAAAACAAGAGCTTAGACTGGATTGAAACCTAATGTTAAACTGTAGGAAAAAAAATTCTGAACGAGTCTCATTGAAATTCAGAAATCAACGTATTTATCAAACATATGTGAGGAACAGATTAAGTATCCTATAGAAACTTCCTCAGGTAATTGTTTCAAAGTAGAGAACTATACATTAGGATTTTAAGAACAGTGTCCTTGTTTAGCACAGCTGCACAGGAATTTCTCAAACCTAAGCCACCCTGCATGTTTTAAAAACATACTATTGGGTGATCCAAGGTAGATAATGCAGCTTAATATACATCCACATATTCTAGTCACCAGAAGGAATGTACATCAAGGGTAATTTCTGTGGATTAAAAAACTTATAGAAGCATCACTTACAGTCAGAAGTTAAATCTTCTACTATATTTGATTTACTTCATAAAAGACTAGTGGCAAAAAGGCAAGTTTTACCACCCAGGGATGAAGATACTTTCCCACAAAAAATCATCCTACTAAAATGTTTGTGTTTCAAGATAAATTGTTTGATATCACTATAAATCCCAGAAGCGAGTAAACCAATAAGAACAGAGCCAGCCTGAGTTTCAATGTGCAGAGAGGTACGTGGCATGTTTTGGTGAGAGAAGAATCTTAGATTGCTTCCAGTAGTGAGGTAGGCCTCATCACCAGCAAAGGGTAAGGATATGTGCTTGGGCAAAACTACATTTCCCCAAGGGGGAAGCAGATATGGGATCTAGTCACAGAAGAAAATGCCAAACAAATGTAAAATCACAACTATGAACACTGAGCTAAATGAGAAAAAATGTCAACAACAAGATAGGAGACCCATCCTAGATATTAGAATGGAATATTACAATTGTCTGTCTGATTTCTAATACATGCATACTTAGAGGCTACATAGAAAAGGCTCTCTGTATTTCAGGTCCTCTGAAAAGCCATACAAACTATGGATTTAATTTTATATAGGGAAAAAAAATTAAATTAGTCTTTTATATTATAAAAGATCTTTAATGTTAATCTTTCAATAATATATAAGGAAAGAAGAACCCCTTTCTTGCTTTCTCTTTTAAATGAAGAATGAGTAAGGAGGGAAGAGAATAGAAAGAGAAAAGCATAAAAGGGAGGAAGTGTGTCTGATTCAATCTCTCTACTGACCTCTTGAGAGAAATCAGACTGAAGGGAGGAACACCTTTACTCTCCATCAGCTGGGATGCCACAGCAGAGGTGGGACTAGTTCTATCGACATGGGGCTTGGAGGGGAAACCCGGTTGTGCTGAGGGAACAAGCAAGAGGAAACAAATCACATTCCAGCCTCTACTACCAATTAACTAGCATCTGAGTGCGGTTACAGTACCTCTCCATCATAACCATGCTAAAAAAAAAGTTAAGAGCTTTATTGTTACAAAACTGTAAAAAAAATAAAGAAAAAAAGTGAAAGTACTCAACATTACATACCAGGCAAAGAACGTATGAAGGCCCAAACGTCATCCACTGTCCACATTGATGGATCTGCTTGTACAGATGGTAGCAAGTCAACGTTCTCTGGCATTTTCCTAATTTTTAGTTCCCTAAGTTCACGCTCTCTTTCCCTCTCACTTTGTCTTCGCAGACGAGTGGTCATGGCAGCTGGCACAGCATCAGCATGAGAAGCCAAATCATCTTCTGCGGATGGATAAGTAATTGGAAGCTGGAAAAATGTAATACAAATAAACTACAGTATTATATTTCTTTTGCAATTCCTAACATGGTGCTCTAATTTTAAGCACGTATTCCACAGACCTGTCTAAGGAAGTGATCTCGTGATGCCCCATCAGAGCCACTTGGTCGAAGCACACGTCGTCCAAGACTTTGGCTATCTGACTTCCGATTCCAACGACTGTTCTTGTCTGATGTAAACAGCCCAAATTTTTTAGTGCAACTAACATTGTGCCTAAGGAAACAAAATATATTCAATAGTGTATTGATAATTCAGTAGAATTAAGTTAAAAAAATCAATATAAACAAAGTTTTATGCTTCCTACGGAAATGTAGTCTGCTTGGTGGAACATATTTGTTCCAATCCTGTTTCCCTAGAAAAGTTGGGGAGCTGTAATAGGGCTTGGGCTGCATGCTAATACTTGTGTACTCCCTCAGTCAGCCGTACCCATTATTCAAATTATTCTTAACTTTTAGTAGGGGCGGAATGCCCATTGTGGCTGTACATATAATTGCTATTATCCAGATTACAGGCACATATTAGCAGTGATTTTGCAGTGTGTACATTTTGGGGATAACTGCACCACTTTTCGTTCCCTTATCGGAATTTGGCCATATTAAACAAAATAATATTTTGAACAGGTGACACCAAAAAAAAAACCCATGACTTGACAACTTATGACCAAAAATGATAGGACAAGGTTACTTACCAGTAACTGAAGATCTCCAATATATTTTCTCTGCAGAGCCACACTGTAGGAACCACAAACTTAGTTCACAGATCGTCGAACCATTGCCATCAGTAGCAAAAATCATCAGTGCTCAATGCATTTCCCATCCAGAGATGGTCTGGCAGGTAAATCTTGTCTACACTGGGAAATTTATAAGGTTAACACAAGTGGGAGAAGCCCCAGTACAGACAATCACTGTCTACACTGGGGCTCCAACTGACACTGCCTTTGGGTTTGAACGGTCCTTCCCATTAACTGTCCTTCTGTTTCTCTCAATTTAGAAGAGCGTAACGCAAATTCCGAAGGTGGAGGGGAAAATGTCTGGGTCCAGTATGGAGTGGCAGAGGTAATATAATTGGAGAACTTTTGTTACTATTATGAAATATACTTTTTTTCACCCCTCTCCTGAAACCAGTTCCATAAAGTCCTATCCTGGAGAAAACAGTGAATCCTCAGGACAAGGGCTACATGGTATTACATGAACAGAGACAAAAGCACTGCCCCCTGCCCTCCCCCCCAGCAGCTCCAATTGGCTGAAGTTCCCGGTCAATGGTAGTGTGGAGCCAGTGCTTTGGGCGAGAGCAGTGCACGGAGCCTCGCCTCAGAGCCAGACCTGCTGTCTGCTTCTGGTATGCAGCACAGTGCCAGCACAGGAAGAGACTAGCCTGTCTTAGCCCTGTAGCACCACCAACTGGACTTTTAATGGTCCCTTTTCAACTGGGCGTTCTGGTCAAAAACCAGACACCTGGCAGCCCTATTTAAATGCCTCAGTATCTGGACTCCAGAAATCAAAAAGAGTTTAAGCTCTAGTGTGATCACCAACATCAGATGCACCTAGGAAAAGCAGAGTCGCCAAATCTCATCTCTCCTTGGATTTATAGTACCCATGTCCAGCCTTGAGTTTAATAGATTCTATTTACTCAACCAATTTGTGACAAAAACTGTCTGACTTTTTTACTCATGATGATCTCAATCAGTCTTCAACAACTTCAAAAGAAGATCAAATTGGAGGAAAATGACACATACTTTTCTGTTTTAGAATAGTCAGTGAACAAATCATACTTTCCGCTCTCTGCTCTGCAACTAATGAAAGCAGCTCTATGAAAACTTACAGTAAAATGAATTTAGTTTACTTTTTCATTCTAAATTAAAACTGGTTTTAAACATTCAAATCAGCAAAAAAACACAAGATAAAACTTCTACAGCGAAAGATCACTAGAAGATTAATACCTCTAGCTAATTAAGTGTAACAGTGTATCTGCAGATTTCAATATTAAATTTCTACCCCAGCATCACTGACTGAAGAGCTCACAAATAAAAGTTTCATTTTTTTAAAAAACAGTCAAATATAATCAGACCACAGAAGGACCTGAAACCACCTGTTACTTTGTTAATTAAGTAAACAGATAGCTGCTGTGCAGCTTAGTTTATTTGGAGCATCAGAGAAGCTTTGGAAAACACCAGCTTAACTATACTTGCTCATTACATTTTTTGTATGTAAGTAAAGACTATTCCCACTCGGTCTAATAAACATCTAAAACCCTACCTATTCTGTGCAGCATTTCAGCTATGCGGAACACAACACACTTTTCTGAATTGCTTTTTAGTATATTACACTGTATCCCCTCATCACTGTAGGTTGTAAAATCTTTGGGGCAAAGACCCTGTTTGTTATTTAGCATGGATGATTTAACTATTTTTCAGGGCCATATATAATTTTAGTGTTATATCCTGATTGATAAATAAATACATTAATAATTATAATGCAGAATACCTTTTGGCACAGGACATGGAGCAGAATCGCTTTGATCGTAGGAACTGATTAGCATATCCCATTTTTCCACAAAGCTCACACTTCAGGAGATCATTTTCCATTTCATCTAGTCCCTCTAAAGAAAGGAGTGACACACACTATAAAATATACTTCATTTACTGTTTTAATAATAATATTACTTCACAAATTTTATCACTCATTGATATAGTTATGTGAGAATGCATGGTCCTAGATACAAAGGGGGTGGTCAGAGATGCTAATAATTTAAACATTTTTCAGCACTATACTTTGATTAATTTCAACAGCAAATTTTCCAATTTACCGACACAAGAAAACTTATGGCATTGTACCCAACCATATCATATAACCCATAGAAATTATCCTTCAGCCTCTAGCCCTCTCATCTAGGAAACTTAACTCCCCAAAATATTATAAG
This sequence comes from Sternotherus odoratus, assembly GCA_032164245.1. Classification (NCBI taxonomy): domain Eukaryota; kingdom Metazoa; phylum Chordata; order Testudines; family Kinosternidae; genus Sternotherus; species Sternotherus odoratus. The sequence goes on along the minus strand of JAVMKO010000009.1, from coordinate 13,461,215 downwards.
AGAAATCAGACTTTAAATCGTGCCAGGAAAGTTAACAAATCCAGGTTCTGCTGGAACCAGGAGGGAAGCAAATTCCAAAGATGAGGACCTGTCATGCTATAGACCCTGCTAGGTCAACCTAGATACTGCCTCTCAAGGGGGTGGGTTTACTTATGTGATGAAAAGAATCCCTTCCATTGTTGTACCAAGTGTCTAAAACTGGAAGATGCATCAGATCTCATCAACTTTACAACTGAAGTAATGAAAACCACCATAAATGTACCTTTAAAATCAATCGTTCTTCCTACAGAAAAAAGGAATATACTGATACAATTCAACCTAGATGACGCTAGAAAAAAAAGAAGACGCTTAGAAGACTGTTGGGGAATATGGATAAAAAAGAAACTGATCATTTGCCTCCTCTTCCTCCTGTTACCCACAGCATAGCTGTTGAATGATAGGAAAAGGTATTACATTTATTTGATCTTGGTGTTTGTGAATGGCTCAATGCTGGGTAAACATTTGCTGACTCATCAACTGAATAACTGCAGAATCTTTATGATACAACAACCAACTGTCAGAAATGGTAACTACAAATGGTAAAAAAACCAATGTAAATGTTTGAACACTGCTGTAAAACAGATAAACTGTCTGCTTGAAATCTGCTCAGGAATAAATGCTTTTTGCCATGGCTACGATTTAGTCACGGAATCTGTGACTTCAGCGGTCGGGAGCTGCAGAGTCCCCTGCCTCCCACGGACCACCTCTGGCAGCCTCACAGCTCTGGCTGTCAGTACCCCCGAACTCCCAGCCGCCAGGGGAACCATCGAGTACCGACTGGGGTCAAGGAAACCCAGAGCTCCCAGCCACAGCAAGCCCCTGGAGCTGCAAACGGCAGGGGTACCCTGGAGCTCTCAACTGAAATGGGGCACCCACAGCTCCCAGCCCCCACAGGCAGCAGGGGACTCCCAGAACTGCAGCTGGCAAGGGTATCCCACAGCCCCAGCTGCTGCAGGTGGCTCCTAGCCCCTGTGCAACTGCCCTGTTTCAGGTGATGTGAGGACCCCCATTTTGTTCCACGTAGTTTTAGTAAAATCACTGACAGGTCACGGCTTCCATTAATTTTTCTTTTTTGCCTGTAACATTTTACTAAAAATATCCATGACAAAATTTTAGCCTTACTTATTGTTAGTACACAAAGAACCCTAGAAAGTCCTGTGAGAAATTAAACAGACACTATTCAGTGTAAACTACTGTGGCAAAGCTTTGGCCTTGTCCCTGTGGGTCCCGCGCTTCCAGGCGGTCTGTGCTAGCCTCAGAGGCTCACTGTGACCCCTACCTTCTCTCTTTAGAGACCAGGTCACAGCAGGCTATCAATTGCTGGCAGTTCAGCTGCCCTCCCCATACTGCCATGTGCTGCTCCTATATATTGTCAGGTGAAAAAAAATTTCCTGGAACCTAACCCCCTCATTTACATTAATTCTTATGGGGAAATTGGATTCGCTTAACATCGTTTTGCTTAAAGTCGCATTTTTCAGGAACATAACTACAAAGTTAAGTGAGGAGCTCTGTACTATATCCATTTCAATAAAGTGTTTTCAAGATAAATAAGTTATCTATGTATGTCTGTTCCAATGTGTTACTGAAATGAACTACTAAGATGAGAACTTACATCCAATTTGATCCTCAAGGCATCTGGTCCCAAATAGCATTTGATCTATGACTGAATCTCAGTTTTAAATAATCTAATTGTGATTAAATTTTCTATTATGTCAACATCAACAAATATTCCTCTTAGCTTCAGAACTGTTAAAAACACTATGCTTTTTCCCTCCCCAAACATCTTCAATTCTTCTTTCTGAAGTAGTGGCAAAACAAGATAGTAAAAACAATGTTCCAGAAGTTAATAATTAAATAGGTTGAATTTTGAGCATATACGATATTGAGATATACTATAAATACAGTATGTTTTTCCATCACTTCTATGTCAGTTTCACTAGTGGGAGAACCACAGATGTGAACAATTCCAATTGCTATAGTGGTTTCTGAGGCCCTTTGAGGAAAGATTAGAAAAAAATGTACATATGGTACAGCTTGGATAACTAACAACCCATTTGGGGCAGGGGAGAGGACAAGTTAACAATATATGGCTATTTGAAGGACAGAAAGGAATTATGGTACAAGGAGGCATAAACTAGAAGCTTAGGTAGAAAATTAAGAAAATCATAGGCTGAGTACTGAAAACAACTCCCCCCACCCTCCCCAAGGGAATTTGGGACGTTGGGATGGAATTTGGGTCTTTTAATTAGACTGAAAATATATTAGAAAATGCAAGGCAGAGAGGCCTGGACTTGGAGGTCTAAATCTCTTCTCTCTCTATGGGCTTGTCTTCACTTGAGCCGGCAGGGATCGATTGTTTGGTGATCGATTTATCGTGTCTCGTTAAGACACGATAAATCGATCACCAGCGGCTCCCCCGTCGACTCCGGAAGTCCAGCTCCTGAAGAGGTGCAAGCTGGAGTTGACGGGGGACCGCACCGCCGACCGCCACCGCCGTGAGGATGGGAGGTAAGTCGGCTGTAGAGATGTCGATTTCAGCTACGTTATTAACATAGCTGAAATTGTGTATCTACAGTCGATTTCCCTCCCTAGTGAAGACCAGCCCTATGATGCTATCCATATTAGGGCTTGAACACAGAATGCTGATAAATTGGAGAAGGGTCAGAGAAGAACGACAAGATTGGTTACAGGATTCAAAAACATGCCTCAGTGATAAACTAAATAGACTGAACACCTGGAATCTAACAAAGAGAAGGCTCAAGGATGACTTAATCCCAGGCTACAAATACCTACCATGGGTAACAAATATTTGATAATGGGATCCTCAGTGTAGCAGACATAGGTGTAACAGGATCAAATGATGGGAAGTTGAAGCCATACAAATTCAGACTGGAAATAAGGCATCAATTTTTAACAATGAGGGTTATTAATCATTGGAGAAATGTAGCCAGGGTTGTAGTAGATTCATTCTTGATTTAATATTTGCCAGTGATGGAGAATATTTTTCTAAAAGATATGCTCTAATTCAAATAGGGGTTATTTTGTGGAAGTTTTATGGCTTGTATTATGAAGGTCAGACTAGATGATCACAGTGGTCCTGTCTGGCCTTTGAATCTATGAACCATGGTAGTAAAATAATCTATGTTAAAAAAATGTTTGATCACAGAACTGTCTGTCACTGTCAGCATGGTTTCTTTTTTGAGACCTGTGCTAGTCCCAAGGGATGCTATACTACTTAGGTAAGTCAACTGCATAGTTTCTTAAAACAGTGTTCATCCACACTGAACACCTTTACCATCTGTGTTTGGCTATACCTGTTTGAAAATAGTTTCAAACATCATCACTAGATATAGTGTCGAAAGGATCTAAGATAGAGACAGTCCAGATGTACAGACCTCACAGTCTATGCCATAGCATTGACTGGAATAATATGTATTAAATTAAATCTACAAACCTTCTGTAATTATGTCCTCTATCTCTGTGTCTGAGGAGTTCTCTGCATGTTTTGTATTGTTCTGCAGCTCTGACTCAACACACACGACACTCATGAGCTGACCCTCCATCAGGAGCCTTTTTTTCGCAGGTTGCTCAACCAGCAGAGATGAACGACTTACCTGTTATAATAAAAGAGCAGCATGAAACAACAATTAGAAGTAAATGGCACGTGGTATTTAGCACTTGTAGCTGAGCCACTACAACAGTGTTTGCATTCTTTATCCTGTTCTGTGTTATGATACATAGTGCCACTCATGCACACATCATTTTATAGACAAATAAACGGACAAGTTCCCTCCCTAAGGATCTTACAACCAAAACTAGACTTCACATAGGAAGACCTTATCGTAAGCAAAGGGAGATGAGGAAGATGAATGAGAGCATGCGAGTTATCCACTAAAGTGATTAGCAATACAGAAGACATCACACTTTTCAAAACTAGAGACCCGGTAGTCTGGAACTGGCCATTTCTGGCTTTAAAAGTTTACAGTGCTTAGCAACAATCTGCTCTTACAGGGCCAACTCCTGTCAGTGTTGTGTCAATGACTTTAATGGGATCAAAGTTTGTCCAACATATCTTAACACCAAAGTCACAGTATATGCAGAGCACCATCTCAGATATATACACTGATTAATCTTTCTATAAGATGGATAAAAGTAAAACTAAATATTATAAACAATATTACTAAAACTATTTCATCACACTGTATACATCTCCTCACAAAAACATATATACTTTTTAATACACCCCCGGCCCCTTTTTTTAAGAAAAATTCTCTGGTGTAGTTCTATTGAAAGCTAGTAACCTGCCACTCAATTATACAGCTGGATGAAATAGGTAGTATGACTTTGAACCATACACTTAAGATAAACCTGATTCACATATGCTGTAATACATGTAAATATCCATATATAAAATACGCTATAAAAGTGCCATAACAAATTGGCTATAAAATAGAAGGAAAGACGGTCAATCCCAAAATTCTGAAAAGTTATTCAGAATATAAAGAACTTAACTATGTAATAGCCACAAATAACTGAACCAGATTTGTTTGCCTTTTAAAACATATGTTAATAGCTTTTAACGTTTACACTTACAGGAAATGGCTCTAAACCCTCCTGAATCACAAAGCCCTCAATAACATGGGTCAGGATCTGTGGTTTAACAATAGCCTGTGGAGGTCTGTTTTCTAGACTAGGAATGCTATTAGGCATTGATGTGATGTTACTCTTTGTGGCAGCTGCTGGAAGCAAAAGAGGAGGTGGTGGAATAGAGGCATGTGAAGGGTCTGATGGAGATTTAATTACTGAAGCACTGACTGATGATGCGATTGCAGGAAGTCCCACTTGTCCTGGAAAAAATAATTAAAAATAATATATTATACTTGTAATCACTGTGTCCAGATATTTTCACAGAGTTATAGAAAGCAGAGATGGAAAACACCTGCATTACGGCATTCCTAATTTTGCCAATACAGATTCCACCCCCAACCCCCACCCCCCAGTTTATATTATAAACTTTAAATTATACCAATGATAGGACAACCTTACTTTCTGTGGAACGGTCTTCCAAGGCAAAGAGGCCGGAAGCGCCTCAGGGAGCCGCCAGCCAGGGACGTGCGGGAGTGGTTTTGCGCTCCGGCCGGCAGGCAGGTGTGGCTCCGCGCTGGGGCCGGCAAACGCCTGGGGGAGCGGCCGCCCAGGGACGCACGTGGGCCGCCAGGCGGGGGCGGCTCAAACCTGGGGGGGAGCCGCCGGCGCCGCGGGGAGCCGCCGGTCAATGGAGTGGGGGGGGGGGGGAGGCCAGGGTGGGCGAGCTGTGGGTGCAGGAGGTAAGGAGATTTGGTGGGGGGAGGCTGGGCATGGGTGGATCATGCATGGGGGGGCAGGAGGCTGGGTTGGGAGGGGGGAGGAGGTTAGCTTCGGTGGGGTGGGCCAGGCCAGGCAGGGGTGGGGGAAGAAAAGCAGTTAGATGGGAGGCTGGGCGGGGGTAAAGCAACATCACCCCCTACACCCAGGCTGATAGTAGGAGCTGACTGGGGCAGGCGGCAGGACCCCGGCTGGCAAGGGGCCAGCGGGGAAACCCCAAAGCAGTGCAGGGCTAAGCACTCCGCTTGCGACTGCTTTGCGGTTTCCCGCGCTGGCCCCTTGCCAGCTGGGGTCTCAGCTCCCGTTGCCAGCCTGGGCTTCCAAAGGGGGGGGGAGGGGGAGCGGCCCGCGAAGGACATTATAAATGTCCAAATGGCCCTTGGCACAAAAAAGGTTCCCCACCCCTGCACTACACAATAAAAACAGGTGAAAATCACATACTTCTGCTTTAAGCATTTCACACTAGGAAAAGTACCTGATCAGAAAGAGATTCAGGCAGAAAAACTGACCTAATTCCACCAGTCTCTGCACTTGCACTCACCTGACAAAGTCTCCTCTGAAGCAAGCTCCTCGCCATTCCCTAAGGTTATGACTGGTGGAGACAAGGTTGGTGGGGTAGGGGTTCTAACCATACGGACGCATTCGGACTCTCCTGGCATCTCTTCCTCACACACGTTCTCCACTTGGTAAATCTGCATTGAACAGATCATTGCTTCAAGAAAGCTTTCCATTCTACCATAACACCCCAAAACAGATACATGAATGTAATCTTGACAAATTACCAATTGATTTTTAAAAATATATTATCACCTATTAATAATATACTTCAATTTTTCCACACTACAGACATCCCCCACCCATCCATGACTGGATTCGGATGACAGTCATAATGAGAGCAAAACTATCAGCCAAATTCTACCATTCTCTTCACAGACAGGTGGTCCAGAGAATTTAATTGGTCCTCCCAATCTCTAATCTCTCTAGTCTTCCATGTTTTATTATATATATTTAAAGACTACTACTAGATTTAAGCAATAAAACAGAATGGCAATCTCAGTAAAGAGGACATGGATTGAAGTTGCAACACTTTACATTACAATATCCTTATTTTCATTTGTTTATAGTTTTGTCAAACTAACTGTTTCAGCTGATATTTAATATGCCAGCCATTCTTGCCTCATACTGAATGTTTTTTGGAAGTTTCCACAAACATGGTTCACCTATTTCTCAGAATGAATTTAAGGGAAAATGCAATGTTTTGCCCATGTTAAAAAAAAATCTTACAACTGTTTCATTGAGAAGTTTTAGCATCCCCATGGCGCCCGGCTCCTGGGGCCGGTCCGCCACAGCGCCCGGCTCCTCGGCCAGAGCCGCCACGGCCCCCCATGGGTGGTCTCGCAAACCCCAGTTTGCAGACCACTGACTAGTCCAACCCCCTGCTCAAAGCAGGACCAACCCCAGCTAAATCATCCCAGCCAGAGCTTTGACAAGCCTGACCTTAATAAAGATTGTCACAGTGTTTCCCTTCTGTATTTTCACCATTTGTTTCAAGTCTAAATAAGCTTAGGCACATTATTTATCTAATAAACCTTCTCTAAATTATCTTCCCTCCTCCACCATTGTATGAGCATTGAGGGCTTATTCATTTTCCTTATGTGAACAAGTAAATATAGATGTTTGACTTCCAGTTTTAGTTTTTCGCCTTTTATGCTCTTTTCGGTGTAAATCCTCACCTGTTTAATATTTCCAAAGATACCGGTTTGAAACATAACACCACCCTTTCAATATTTAATAGATGGACACATGCAACACCACAAAGAACATATAGTATGTGAGGAAATAAATATATGAATAAATAAGAAAATATGCCTGAATGAAAAAGAATATTTTGTTGACGTGAATGAGTGAAAAATTGAAATGCAAAATGGTGAGTGAATTAGGTGCTTTAATTATGATAGCAATAGGAACTGCCAAGTAGGTGCATCAGGAAAACCAGATAACAAAGACTAATCCAGCAAAACATTTAAGCATGGTCTTATCTTTAAACATTTGAGTGATTCCACTGTCTTCAAGCGGACTACTTGTGCTTACTGTTAAGCACATTCTTAAGTGCTTTGTTGAATCAAGGTCAAAATGAGTAATACAACTAAAAACAACCACTAAGAAATATTGAGAGCTAAGAATAGCAACAAACTACTTGGTTAGGGGCTGTGACTGTGAACACAAAGTGGACATAAACATTCCCTAAATCTCTTGGTGTAAAGGCTTTTCAGTTACAGTACCAACTAAACTATCCAAAATTCAGTTACCCATAACTTCCTTTTATATTCCCTGATGTCTATTATATTGAAAATTCCCAAAGCTTTGATTAGACAAATGTATTTGAATATTTAAAATTGCACTGTATGTAATATAGAAGGCCAAAATTTCATAGTCCAGAGGAGAACTTCCCACTGGCATAAAACCTGGTGAAGATGGAACTTTCCACTGGCATACACCTGGCAGCTCTTGCACCAACTGTTCCCCACTCTGGCATAAGGGGAAGAAGGGATTATGTTAATGACATTCCACAGGTATGGTGAAGCTACTGATTCCCTGAGGGACCTTATGTCAGTGGTGTAAGTAACAGGTGCTCCTGTGCAGTTCTCTGTGTCCCTCTATCTCCTTCAAATGCACTCAAGTGGAATTTGCTGTAGGATGGAGAATATGCCCCAAAAGCTGTCTGGCATTTGGCTCATATTCCTAGGCTTCACTCAGTTTCACTTGGTTTTGAAGAACAACAAAACATTTTCTTCAAACGATACGGTTTCAAAATGGAAAAGTCGGTTCTGCAAAAGATAGTAATATTACTTGCTTATACAGCAATAAAATGAGTGTCAGACTGGGAGCCAGCTTTTCAACAGATCACTTTGTTCAGATGCCATGCAGTAATGCCAGTTTTACCAAACCTGTAAATTATTGTAAGAACAGATTCTTCTTTCCTTACACACACAAGAGATTTTTGTCGTCTATGGCCATAACAGAATGTTGTTGGAGAAAGGGTTTTTCACTTTTAGTTAAACATCAAAACCAAAAAGAAAATTTCTTAAGGCTTACCACAGGGGTTTCAACAGGTACTGATGGTTGTATTTGAAGGTTTACTGCAACAGTCTGCGGTGGTGGAAGAGTCTGAAATGGCAGCTGGACCAAAGCTTCTGCAGCAGGAAGCTCCTCCTCAGAAACCAAAGTATTTTGCACCAAAACCTGGCCCTGGGATAGAATTTCAGGCTGCATTTGTAAAGCCGGCACAGACTGCAAGGGCAGTTGTTGAATCTGGGTTGGAGATGTTGACAGCTGTGGAGGGGTTGCAACTGGGATTGGCACAGACTGTAAGGTTGGATATTGCTGGTGTGATGTTGGAGACACTATCTGCTGGCCCGGAGACATCAAGTTCGGTTGATCTACTGGACCAATGTGTACTACTGGGGAAGGTGGAACTGTAAGATGGGATGGAAGATTAAGCGGTTGTGCTACTGGTCGTACTGGACTAGTAGTGGGCTGCTGTGGATTCTGCTCTGACTGTAGAGCTGATGGCATAAGAGGATGTGATTGTGATTGAATAAGTGCTTGTGGATGAATAATTATGGTGGGCGACTGACTAGGTGAGTGTGCAGGGGTAGGAGATACCACTACTGATTGCTGAGCTGACTGGGACGGAGTAGGAGATATTGTTAAAGGAGGAGGATGTATGTGAACAGGTGAGCAGTGCTGTGACTGGACACTATTGGGAACTGGAGGAAGACCATGGCTTTGGAGTGGAAGATAGTGTTGTGATGGAGGTGGTTCCTGATTGGGGGAAGTCTGAAGTGTGATTGGCTGAACTTGCTGCTGTTGTAATATCAGCTGATGGTGGGAAATCTTTGGAGGTGGTGAATGAAGAGGTATCTGCTGATGTTTTATTAGAGAATGAGGTTGAATTGCAGAATATGAAGCTGAGGGGGAAAAAATTGTCAATTAGTATTTGTTTGCTTAAGTCCAAAGAACATTACAATAAATGTTTAAATGAGGAAAATTTTCGCATCAGATAACTAAAGTCAGCACAGAACTTGACCAAACCTTTCAGATGAGCAGAACTTAGAAATACATTAGAAAATACCCTCTTCAACCATCTACAGTGTCTCAAATATAACACACTAGCGAAAATACCCGGTGTTGCTCGGGTCCGTCGGAGTTGGGGAGGGGGCAGAGAGCTGAGTGAGTGCGGGGTCCGTTGGAGGAGGGAGGGGGCAGAGAGCAAACCTGACACCCCCACGTCACCCCCCTGACCAAACCCGACACCCCCACCTCACTTACCCCTCGACCAACCCCGACTCACATTTTCACCCCCCCCAAACCCAACACCCCCACCTTACCCCCCCACCAAACCCAACACCCCCTGACCAACCCCAACACCCACACCTCGCCCCTCACCCCTCACCCCTCACCCACCCCGACACCTTCCCACTTCCCCCAGACCAAACCCAACACCCCCGGCTCACTTACCCCCCGACCAAACCCAACACCCCCACCTCAGCCCCCGACCAAACCCGACACCCCTACCTCACTTACCCTCCGACCAAAACCAACTCGGGTCCGTCGGAGGTAGGGAGGGGGCAGAGAGCTGAGCGAGTGCGGGGTCCATTGGAGGGGGGAGGGGGCAGAGAGCTGAGCGAATGCAGGGTCCGTTGCAAGGGGGAGGGGGCAGAGAGCTGAGCGAATGCAGGGTCTGTTGGAGGGGGGAGGGGGCAGAGAGCTGAGCGAGTGCAGGGTCCGTTGGAGGGGGGTATTATGACATCATAACTATGTTACAGAGAACAGCAGCTGCCCAGCTGATGTGACTGGCCTTTAAATAATTTCACCCCTGGGGGGCGTCAGAGGTGAGATTTGAAAAATTTTCGACTCTTACCCTGATTAGGATCCTAAGACCTATAACTGTACCAAATTTCAAGTCTCTAACTCAAACGGTGTGGAAGGAGTAAGTGAACGTACATACACGCATACACCATTTGACTTTTATATATATAGATGAATGGAATGCATTTATTTTGGTGAAGTCCAAAGTGAAATACAGCAATGAACAATTTAAAAAAACACGATTTCTTAATACTAGTGCTTCTACAGAAAGTTATCTTCCTTTCTGCCACCAGTTCTAAGACTATTGTTAACAAAACTTCTCTTAGTTAAAAAATACCACCCTCAACTCTGAAAAGAACAGCATTTACCTGCTTTAAAATAGTTATAATATAAAAGAGGTAAGTACTTGAAAGTCAATAAGGTTTGATTAAAATTGCTAATTTAACGTCAGTCAGTGCTATTTAAAAATATGGTTTTAAAAGTATTGGGCTGAAAAAGTTTTAATTTAGAACATTTAGACTAAGCCTGTAAAAACTAAGTGCCTAAAGTTATGCAACTAATTAGTAATTAGGAACCTAAAAAGTGGCCTCATTTTCAGAGACGTACTCACTTCCCTTCCTCACAAAGGAGCCAGTGACTCCTTGTCATAACTGCCCTACAGTGGAAAATTGAAATGCCTGAGATTTTTCTCTGGGGCCTACCCTTTCTTGTCTCCATCCCTTTTCCTAGAGCCCTGCTTATTTTCTTTTTCATTTGAAAAATAATCATTTGAAATCTAATTTTTTTAAAGTAGGGGACAGATTACTTTCCTGATTGACAACAATGCGGGTCAAAAATTCAAGAGTTGTCTGCCTTGCAGCCTCTCTCTCTCAATAAGCCTGAAATTAAGCAGGTCTGGCTCACCAGCCCCACTCAGCCCACTTATCATGGCAAAATTTCTACTCTATGAATCGGCAGGAATTATTAAGTTATACAACAGCCAACCTAACTGCATAGTTTTTGCTTGGTTAACTTCATCCTCTAGCTCGCCACCTTTTTTCCTTTTGTTTGTCATGCTCATTGTCTTGACTTCTTCTAAACTAGATTATAAACTCTCTGAGGCAGGGACAGGTCTACCTATGAAGTTTATGCACTGTTGAGCACAATGGTGTCCTGATCATAACTGAGCCTTTGGGTGCTAATGCAACAGAAATATTGTATCTACCACCACCCTGGACTGACCAGACACACACACATGCGCACGCACAAACGCACACTCCTTTTTGAATTCCTTTTCTTTCTCTCTCCTGCCTTTCTCTGTGAAGGCACAGAAAATTCTAAGATACAAATATTTTAAGCACCACTGAATGTAATTATTTATCTCCAAATGATTTAAGACCTCAATCATTCAATGAATATTTGTGGCATTAGATACTTGTTTGTGGTCTATAAATGACAGATAAACAACCTTTTCAAAGCTAAAGCTTCATCGCACCTGGTGCTATTAACTGATGTATACTTGATGTCCGTGTGACAGATGTACTTCGACACTCAGAAGTTGGACTCTCTCCTTTTCTGTTGCTCTCTGGAGAATCCGGTTGGCTGGCCCTGGGACCAGTTATAGTTTTATTAGTACATACAGCCAATGACTGAGCTTGACTGCTGCTCTTTGGTGGGCCATTCTGTGAACTACACAATACCCCCAACTTCTGACTGCGCAATGTTAAGTTCTGAACCTGAGAAAAGAACCAAATATGAAAAGTATAGATAGAAATCTAATACATTAAAGACAAAGACAATAATAATGGACTTTATATGATGCATTTCATCAAATGATACCAAAATATCTGTAAAAAAATAAAATAAATTACACAAGTTAGGATCAAGGTATTTTACACATCACAAATCACAATTTCAGGTAAGTAAGAAGACTACCATTCAATTCAGCTTTAAACTGATGACAAAGGAAATATCGCTAAAGTGCTGATCTTTAAAAGCTTTATGGTAAAGGTCTCCATTCTTTCCAGTCTTTTGAAAAGAAACTGTGATGATTGGAAAACAACTTTACTCTAATTTGATCTGGACTGACAAATTGCTCCAATATTGCTGTTTCTTTACAATTTAAAGAGATACATTGCGTCTTCACAGTATCGAGAAAATGCAGTAATCACCAACATGTGTATATTAGGAGAGGTTGTTTAACTTTAGTCAGAAGACCATATTCTTCTGAAAGCACCCTTAAATTCAGTAGCGAGCCCTCTTAATGTATTCTGTCACAATGAAATACCTTTTATCTCCTCCCCCAATCCTCAATATACACAACTATGTCTCATAGGACATAAAATTAGTCAATGATTATTTTCAAAAATGATTATTTCTGACAGTGGATTTTTCTGTTATGTTCTTTAGGTGGCCTTGTCTCTACCCAGATCTCAGCTCCCACAATGTTATCCAGGCAATCCAGCTCAGAAGCTCTTTCTCTGCAATTCGTGCTGGAGAAGGGAGAGTTGGTAGCCAGTAGCTCACATCTCCAGCTCTCCAGTTGTTAGTTGCTATGCCAATCTCCAGGCAACCCAGCCTAATGCTCCCTGATTGTAAACTGAACTAACCTGTCTCCTCTATCCTTGGCTGCCACAATACATGCAACTATGCAAGGAGTGTATCCTGTAATCCAGAGGGAAGCTGGAAATCAAGAGGCAACTACAGGAAGGTCTAGGTATGGCTAGGAGACAGAACAATACATGAGACACATGGCTGCAGCAAAGTGGCCAATTCCATGACAATGTCACATTTTGTGGCATCTTGGAAAAATATCTGACTCTAAGGCTATGGAATCGTAGAGGCCATAGCACCCTGACGGAAACTAACAGTCACAGTTCTGTGATACAATGGCAGTTTACATTTCTCATAGCTATTCTGATAGTTGACAAGGATCGACTATAACTATTCACTATTTTTGCAACCACGATAGAAACCATTTAAAAAAAAATCAAGACCGACTCTGGAGCACAATGCTGCAAATGCCACATCTGCAGAACTGCAACCTTAATTCAGCATTCTTGTGCACATGCATTACAATACACTCTTTAATGACATGACCACATACTATTTTTCTACAAGAATCAGAGAGGTAGCCGTGTTAGTCTGGAATAGCAGAGGTAATAGAGAGTCCTGTGGCACCTTAAAGACTAACTATAAAGTTTAGAAACATAAGCTTTCGTGGGCTAATACCCACTTCATCGAATCCGATGAAGTGGGTATTAGCCCACGAAAGCTTATGCTTCTAAACTTTATAGTTAGTCTTTAAGGTGCCACAGGACTCTTTGTTACCTCTATTTTTCTACAGAAACCTGTTTCATTCAGTGCACAGGATATATGGCACTCAGTTAATGAGCAGCCTTTCAATATTTTTTTCTTCTCATTATTCACTGTGTGGCCCCATGCCTTAGTCACTGCACACTATTCAAACCCTGCTGTGAAGACAGAATTATTAATTTCTTCCTGGGCTTTTCTATGGTGTTCATCACTATAATATCTGCATGCTTCACAAATAATTAATCAATCTTCACAACACCTCTGTGAGCTGAGGGGGTGGTATTATCCCAATTTTACAGGTGAAGAACTGAGGTACAGAGAGATTAAGTGAAAAGTTTCCATTAATTCTAGGTGCCCAATTTAAGAAACTTAATAGTTGTGGTGTCAGGACCTAGCTCTGCCCACAGCAACACCCCAGATTTGCCTCTTCTACTCTGCTTGGAGCAAGGAGACTGGGGAATTTTACCAGGACAAACCAACATATTTTTATTGGAAATGGCAACCATTTGGATTGAAATTTCAAGAGAAACACAAACAGAGAGAGCGAGAGCGCGCATTTGGGGCAGACACCCAGCAGGGGAAATTTCAGCTCAAATGGTAAAAGTTTGCCAAAAATTATAAACAACTGAAAACAGGGTCTTACAATGGGAAGTGTCATGAAACCTTAATCATAGGCAACACTACATCCCCACCTGTAATATCCAATTCTTTTGTGGATCCTATAAAGCCCTTAGCCTCAATGATATCTTGTAGCAATTCTGAAATATTTTCTTTTACCCATTACAAATTCTTTTTAATTCCATCTGTCTCCTTGTTCACAAATTATGAGAAAGAATAAACAGACATGACCAGTTTATCTTTGATACACTGTTTGCTATTTTATACATCTCCATGTTCTCTACTATTCTTCTCTAAACAATCCCAAACTTTTCAATCTCTCATCCTTCCAAAACCATTTCTATGCCTGCAGTCAATTTGATTGCTAATCTCTGAACCCCTTCTGTTCCTGTGATATTTCTTTTGAGATTCATTATGAAAACTAAACACAGTATCCCAAATAATTAGGTCATTTTTACCTGTGCCTCACTTCAGGCAACCAAATGTTATCAGTTTGACATCAACTTAAAATGGATATATGCATTGTTACCAGGCAACGAGAGTCATTTCCCACATATTCAGTGAACTAAAATATCAAAGAAAAGAGAAAAAAAAATACTATTTCTAAATATAAATGGTACTTTAAATTATTTAATTTAAGAGAGCATTCAGTTATGTTAGTGGTCCCAGAATTCTGTCAGCATTTAATTCTCATAGAAGGTTTCATTTTTTATCCCCTATCCAACTCTACTACCTGTACTTGATCAGGGTACCCCACTTTGAACCCTTTTTCTGCATCATCTACACCTATTATCTGTCAAATGAACTATAATCTACATATTTAGTTGGTATCTGGTACTATACACTGTAATTAATTGTGAAATATTGGGCAACATTTTTGCACAAACGTTTTATACGAGTATGTTGTAGCTAACAGCAAAGGCAAACTGAGCTAGAAAAAAACACATAATGAAGGAAAATTGCTGTTATGAATATTATACAAAATACTCAACTGCTGACTGTGACAGATATATATGTATGTAATTATTATTTGTACTATAATCATACCTAGAAGACCCAACCTAGATTGGAGTCCCATTGTGCTAGGCATGGTACATACATGTAGTAAGACACAGCCCCAAAGAGGTTACTATCCAACTAGACAAGACAGGTAAAAGGTGAAAGAAAGGAAGAGTTATCATCTCCAGTTTACAGATGGGAAACTGGGAATTAAGAATCAGACTGGTTAAGTGACTTGTCCATGAACTAACAGGAGATCTGTGGTAAAGCTGAGAATTGAACTTAGATCTCTGAGTACCAGTGAAGTATTTTAACTACAAGAACATCCGTCCTTTCTAGAGCTACAAAGCAATAATCTACAAACAGAAATGTCATCTGGGAGATTTAACATTAATCTTACAAACCTATGGTAAATATTTTATAGGGAACAACCCTGCACTGGCAGATATATAGAAAAGACTTTTTGTCATCTGATCTATAAATTCTACAATTTTATGATTTTTCAACCATCTGATAATAGGGGGTTAGAAGCTAGTTTGGTTTTATCATCTCTGTCACACTGCCTGTGTTTAGATTTACAGATTTTATTTTATTTCAGAGTAGAGGGGAAAAGAAGGATACACAAGCTAGTCAAAGAGAAAAAGGAAGGAAAACAACAAAAGGAAAAGAGAGGAAGAGAAAAAGAGAATGAGAGAAAAACAGGGAATGGAAAGAGAAATAAGATATTTTTAAAGTATAGAGGTTTTTTGTTCAGCTATTATTGGTGAGTGTTGATCTGTGTGATGTCACCACCTCAGGGAGAACACCATGAGACTACCACCATCTTCATTCCCTCTTCTAATCAAAAGATAACCTCTGTCATATACTATCAATATATTCATTGCATATCCAGAAAATGCAATTTAATGCATGTTTCTTTGTTAAGTGGTGCTGACTCTTTGTGTGTTTTGTTTTCCGTATAAACAAAAACAATTTTTCGTAAACATAAACAAAGTCTCCATTCCCTCAGCCCACCTATCGGAAAACACCCTCCAAACCCAAAGGATACAGGTTTAATACAGGCTAAAGGAAAAAAATGTATAGCAGCATTGCCAACGCATCATTGGTTGTTGGTGAAACTGGTTCTTTGTGATGTCACTGCTACTATAGAAACCATGAGACAACACAGGTGAAGATCCCATCTGGCAGTAGAAGAGCATGGAAAGCTGAGAGAGGAGGCAACATCTCGAGTCTGGCAGAGTCATCACAGAAGCTCAACTGATAAAAGAACACTCTACGGTCCTGGGTACGGTTCTATTCTCAACCTGCAAAGATGTCTCAGGAAGTTGACTGGTTACACAGCCAGGCAGGTGTGTGTAAAGTAGATCTGTACAACCCTGATGAACAGAAGGACCAGGACCGGAAAGTGATTTGTTTTGTCGACGTCTCAAGCCTGAATGTAAAAGACAAAGATTCAAAAGCAAAGAAAGCAGCTAGCCAGTCCAGCAGCATGTCTGAACCTTCAAATGAACTTGATCTGGGGAATCTGGAGGAAAAAGAAGTCATTGTAATAAAGGACAATGAGAAACATGATCAATCTAAAACTGAAGGAGCAGTATGTCTTTTCAAACAAGGTTCCACTGATGAACTCAGCATTGTGAGCTGGCTCAACAATGACCTTCAGAAATATGCAGTTGGATTCCAACATGCACTGACCCCTTCCGATGCCCCTCAGAAACGCAAAGGTAGTGAAACCTTCAATGACCCAGCATTGTCCCAGAACAGTGACACATCTTTAAAGTCTGGCGGTCCCCAAACAGGAAAGAGAAATCCAGATGATGTTTCATACTATGTAAATAAGCTCTGTTCTTTGGTTGTTCAAATGGCACGTAAAGAAATCACAGATAAATTGGAAGGCACTGCCAATAAGTTTATATGTCAGGGGATTAATGGTAAAGGGAAAAATAACAATACCCGTGGTTCTGTGAGCAAAATTGCATCACAAATGGTGAATGAAGCAGTTGAAGCAAGCACACAGGACCCCCAGAGTAAACTGCCATCCCCCAGATCAAGTCAAGAAAAGGCCATCAAGAAGGACGATAATTCAGGTTCTAAGAGAACATCACTCTTCTATGGTGAGATGTCTAACCAAAATGGTTGTAAACAGGGGGGAAACCCTGGAGATAAACAAATGTGTCAACAAGCAAAACAGTCTGGGCAGGATGATTCTGGCACTTCTGTAAGCAAAGGGTTAATGGTTTACGCAAATCAGGTTGCTTCAGACATGATGTTCTCTTTCATGAAGACCATGAAAGTCCAAAAGAAGGATGGCAAGCCAACCCCAGCTTGTGTAGTTTTGAAGAAAGTAATCCTCAAACATACCAAAGACGTCATATCAGACTTGATAGACTCAACGATGAAAAATCTGCATAATGTCACAGGGGTGCTCATGACAGACTCGGATTTTGTTACCACGGTGAAGAAAAATCTATTCAACATAGGAAGCCAAAAGTCTACTGAAATTTTGGAAGCAATGGTGAAACGCCTGTTTAAAGCCCTAGCAGGGGATGAAAAGCAGTCCAGGTCTCAAAGCCTAGCATACACATCACTTAAAACAGGCTCCCAAGACAGCAAATCTCAAGGCATGCAATTTACAGCAATGAAAAGTGAAATGCATAATCAAGGGAAGGACAAAGATCGAGGAGCCACCAAGTGTCAATCATCATCAAGCAAAGCTTCGGAAAAGCATTGCTCAATGGATAAGTATGCAAAAGACCTCATTGTGACTGCATTAATGTTGATACAACAACATCTCTTACAACAGACAAATGGCAAAGACTCAGCACGTGAATCAGGCACCACTTCATTTGGATATGTTTCTCGTGATTCTCATTTTGAAAAAGCTGGGAGCAGCCAAAGTTCCAAGTGCCTTTCTATGGCTGCTGGATCCAGGAACTCAGGGGCAAAGAATGACCACCACCAACTTGACTCCCAAAAGGGGGACATATCAAGTATCCTGTTATCAATCATCCAGAAGGTCTTACGTGAGGCTGGTTTCAATATAGATGACAACTCCTGTGAAACAAACAAGAATTATAAAGAGGCTGCTGCCAATGATAACAAGTGCAGCAAAAAGGCCTTATCTAAACAGCCCAATTCATCCATGGATCAGTTTGACAATATGGATCAGATGAATAAGCAATTTATTGATCAACTGGTAGAATCTGTGATGAAGTTGTGTCTATTCATGGCCAAAAACAACAGCCCAGATTTAGCTATAGGTGACCTGTTGGACGAACAAAATGCCTCAAAAATGCCAGCAGTACCCAGGAAAACTTCACAATCCAGGGGTAATGGAAAACAGCTATCAGGTTCATCATCTGGTTCTGAAGTGATAGTGAACAACCAGAATGCCAACAGCAGCTCACTGAACAAAGAACTCCAGGCTATCCTCCAGTGGATGGCTGCTTCCCACTTCAACGTGCCCAACCTGTCATTCATGAATGAAAATGAAGGGGATTTGAAGAAGCTTCCTCTTTTGGCTGATAAAGCAGCCAAGAAGGGCCACAGCGTTGGGGATATTCTCCAAGAGGTAATGAAGTACTTCGAAAAACAACAGATGGATGCTGCTGTGGGAAACATGCCTCGCTGTGGGCTAATGGACTGGTTGCTTGCTAACCTGTAAGCAAGTGCCGACTCTTCCTCCCTCTCATGTTACTTTGACCCAGCCCAAGCGCCCAAATCAAATCTTTGCTGGCGCAACAAATAAGAACATCACAACCCATTTGCAAGAGACAACACTGCATTGAATTCAACAGGTTGTCATACGCTAGCTGGGCAAGATCATCAATAAAAAAAAATTAAAAAAAGGAAGACTATTTTATTAAGCACTTCATCAGAGTGTGAGAAATACAAGGCACTAGCCAGAGCAATAAACCTGCTTCCCCACAGATAGATATGAAAACTAGAGTGGGGTGAGGAGGAAATGAAAAGATGGGTGGCAAAGAGGAGCAGTAAGGGTTTGTGTGTGTCCATTAGAGAGGTCTCTTGCTAGAAGCCTTTCTAGATTAGCCTAAAAAGGATAGGTGTTGTGATTTATCTTTCATAGCAACCTTTGACTAGTTGATGTCTGTTAGATTGGAAACTCCACCCCCCCCCCCCCCATTTTGGATAGAAAAGGAGCTTTCTGTGTCTTCTCCCTTTCAAAGGCTAGGAAGGAAAAAGGCAAAAATGTCTCCAGTTCTCTGTCACTCTCCCAGACTATTTTTAATATCTTCTTTCCCAGTGAATAACCCCAGTGCTTGCCTGTGCTGTTACTCAGAGCTTTCTCAAGCAGTAGCAGCATTAAATTAATATCATTTTTGCCAAATTTTACTACTGTCCACTATCTTCCAAATAGTAGTAGTGAAACTGACCATAGTCTTATTAATTTCACTCTGGTAGTGTTTAGCAAAGTACATGTCTTCAAAACTTTAAGGGCTAGAAATTTCATTATTTGAAAAAAATAAAAGTGTAGATTCTGTGGAAGATGGTATAGATCCCTTCACAGTAAGCTTCTCACTTGCCCTGGTGAGTCTCTATTTCAAAGTTCTTACTTCTGTAGACAGCATGTATTGTAAAACACTGCAAAAATGGAGTTTGGAAACACATCTGTATACTGGGAGAGTGGAGAGATGAGAGGATACAGAAACTGATTACTACAAATCTTTGAAGATTTCCCAAGAAGGAAATAATGCAAAATAAGGATTAGTTCTTGCTTTGACTTTTATAACCAACAGTACAAACCTAGTTCATCAGATACTTTCTAAATACTGTTCCCTACCCTGACTACTGCCTTCAAATATCCCTTCCACTTTGTTAAAGCTTTTTTATGTCCAATTAACATTTTCTTAGCACCAGATTTCTTTTTTTATTAGTTAATTTCACAATGAATATCTAGTAGGAATCCAATTGGAATAAACCTGGAATACATGTTTTGCTTCCATCTTTTTGAACACTGTGTAGTTGATATTTAGGAATGAAATTAGCCTATACAATTTACATTGTCTATTTTTATTTATACGGAGTGAGTAGAAATTAGCTACTTGCCACAGGTTCCTGGACTGGGACCTGAAGAGGGAGGGAGGGTCTGGATTTCCCTACTGGTTCACTGGAAAAGGTGGTATAGAAACACCCTGGTGCAAGGGGGAGGAGAAATACTGAGTTTGTAGCTGGGCCTCCTAGGATGCTTTGCTCTGCAGCCTGCAGAGCCTGGGAAAGGGTGAAGAGTCTGCAGGGGGTGAGCCTGGCAGAGAAGAGTTATATTATATTTCTTTGAGTTTATTGGACTCTGTTTACCCTGGAAGGATCAGACTAAACATGACATGGACAGAGGGCTGAGTCATCAGAAGAGGCAGACCACCACAGGGTGGTGGCAAGAGTAGAAGCCTACAATGCCACTCCCAGCCACAAGGAGGTGCACCAGCAGTTAAGTCCAAAGCTCTGCTTCAACTTCCCTCTCACAAGTCCCCAACATCATGTCCAGTACCTTTATGCTCTCTCTCTCCACATGAATAAGCAATTCACTCCTAAGATAAATATATGAAAAAACATTCTCTAAATGATGTAATATCTTATAAGTACTGTGAAAAAATAGGACTTATGGAAGGATTTAAATGAGGAAAGTGGTGGTGCTCAGGAGAGACGGTCCATATATAGCAGAAGACATGGAAGTTTTAATTCCCCCCCTGCTCCCCCTCACCCCCCACACACTCCAATGGGCAGTGTATCTTTAACAATTACCTTTAAAAATTACAGGAATCATATGCAACTGCAAGCACCATACAAAAGTTTTAGGAAAATGACAAGACAACTGCCTACTGGACCCTGGTTTCATAACAAATTCCTTTATTAAAGCAATAGAATATGAATAATATCTTCCTGAGAGATATCAAACTGTATAATGGGGCAAAACCATTAACTTTATCACCTGAGAACCAAAGGAAACACTCTCTCCAGCCTAACAACCATAGGTTCTCTCTGTAAATATGGTTCTTACAACATTTAAACTCTAAACAGATTCAAAGGAGAGATGCTAAAGGAAAATTGTCCTGAAATTTAAGGTATTTATCAGTCTCATAAACCAGGATTTTAGGAAAAATAAACAATATATTAACATTCATCTGAAAACTAATGTAAATTGAAATAGTTTTAAGAAGGTTGACATCTAAAAGCTTTTCAAGTCTTTATACCAAAGACATACTTTCTTCCTAAACTATCCTCTCTTTGCCCCCCACAATAATATCAAGTAAATTACACAAGTTTGCTTTGGTTCTAACAAGTTACACCAGTATCACCATTAATTTCACACTGTACTTAAACTACTACTTGTCACTTGGAAAGAGATCCAGAATAGCACTGTTTAGAGATGTTACATATGAGGAATAGTTGGCAATCATATTAATAAAAACATGTTTAGCTTTTTGATACATTTTTGTTCAAGACTTTTAATCCTTCTTTAAAAAGAAAATATCTCCATTTTATTAACTTTACCCTTTATTCGCATCTTTCCACTGTAGTATGAGTTGCTTTTCTGAATTGCAGGGAAAGATGAAGAGCAACAGTAACAACATTTAATACAGAAAAAGCTCTTCGTTTCACATTAAGCAGTATTTTCAAAATGTCTGCACACTTAAAAAATACATATCTAGTGGGAAGTATACCCACCGAACATTTTCAAAGAGAAATACAACCAGAGTCCAATCAGCAGTAACTGGCTAAACATGTGCTCAGTAGGAAGGAAAGGACAGGTAAAAACATTGCAATGAGCTTCCTACTTAGTGACCACTCCAAATCACCTGCCCTTCAGTGGTTTACTAGACTAGCTATTTTACACACAAGCCAAACACACAGTCATTTGAAAGCACATTGTGGCTACTGGGCATGGCACCAGCAATATCCTTACAGCTCACATGTGGGCCAGTCCCTGACAGGACCAGGAAAGGAAGCAGAAATGAAAACTCTCAGGTCTTGTATTTGAAACAACATCCAGTCAAACTCCTAGCAAGAGTCACCAAACACAAGTAGAAATAAAACCAGTTCAACTGCTAGTTTGAGTTTCCAGGGGAGACGCACAAAGGATTTATGCTATGCCAGACAGGGGGATGGGAGGAGAGGAGCCATCACCGTATGTAGATAGTGATGAGAAATATGACTTATATGTGTAACTAGATGGGAATTTGCAAGAAACACTATTGGCATCAGAAACCATTTTATTTCCCTCATCTGCCTAGAACAGTTCAGGAGTTATAGTCCAAAGATATCAATTTATTAGAGGAAGTATCTCAAAAAAAAAAAAAAGAAAGAAAGTGAAGTCCAAAGAGAGTAAACTCATAGTGCAGAGTGACCAATCAGTCCCAGACTAAATTCACTTTTGCATCAGGTGACTTTTCAAGGACTGAGGAAACCTATGGGAGCAGGAAAGGGCTACTATCTATGAATGTACAGCACTTTTGCAACAATAAACGCCCAACACAGAAGCAATGGCACAGATACCATGAGCATATCACAAGTAGAAAGCTCTCAAAAGGTAGACACTGTCATGACAGTTGAACACCAGGGTGGTATGGTCTGAAGGCTGATTAACACCCTGGACTCTAATCGCAGTAGAATCCCTATGTGGGATACCATTGGGAACAGTTTATCTGACAAGTAAAATGATGCACAAGACACTGCTCATCCTTTAAAAACTGATAATTACTGTTGAATCACATCTTCCCACAAAAGAGAGTTATTCTGCAATCCACAAACTGTGAAATTCAACAGCCCAATATTCTGGCTAGTTGCTATGTTTTGTCCAGAGGTTTCTATGTCAGAGGTGAGAGCAGGCCATTGTGGGCTGCTGCCTGGCCTGCTAGAAGGGATTCTGGCTAATTCTGCGGGGACTTGCTAGCTATTTGAGTTGCCTGCTGTTCCCTGAGATATATTTCTCACAGAGGATCCCTCACTCAACACCTACTAGTCCTTACTCCCCTCATCTCTTGAGTGGCAGTTTTTCCTGGCTCTTTCTTCTAAGTATGTTCATATTTGTTCTGTGGTCTTTGGGGTCCCTTCCTTTCAAGTTCATCCTCCTCCACTGTACAGGAGGGAGAAATGGTTAAACTAAGTGGAAGATGGACAGAAATATAAAAAAAATATAAACCATGTAAGTCACCCCAATATTCCCCTCAAAACTGAGGCAACAGCTGGTGCTGTGCCCTACAACAATGTATTGAAATAAAAGTATTTGTGGCTTGTGTAAATGAACTGCTTTAGAGGGATGTCCAAAGTAGTCTCATCACTTGTGAACTCAGACCAAGTTTTAAGCTCTCAAATACAAGTGACCTGGTAGCTGATGACAGTAAGAATTGCTCAGCATCTCTAAGAATTAGGTCACTTTTATTTGAGTGCCTATATGCGGATTTAGGTGCCCGTTCTATCATTTTGGCCTCTGTCTCTAAGATTCATGCATATATGGTCAGCAGGCAATTAGTCATTTCTTATTTTAACCAGTTAACTAAGGTAGCAGGAAGAAAAGAAAGAATACCATTTCAAAATATAAAATAATGCTTTCCACTATATTATTTCAGCTATGTAGGCTAGTAATGAGCACTGGGGGTTAGGAATACTGAATTCTAATCCTGGTTCAAAGAACACTCCCGTAGTGGCCTGGGTTGTCCAGTTTAAAAACAGAGATAATACCTACCCTCTCCAAAGAGCTTGAGCAAGGGGAGAAGCATCCTGGAGTTCAGGAAGACAAATCTGAAGGTTCAGATAAACACTGAACTCTTGGTGCCTATTTAAACTGAATCAGATAACCTTTTGAGGTTCATAGATTGCTATGGTAAAGCTTAAGTGGGGACAGAAGAACATTCATACTATTAGTTCTACGAAACATTACAAAGAGCTTCACATGTTTTATTGACATATTACTAATGAGTATTAATAGTTAAACAAAGACACAGCTGAGCCACTACTGAACACAAATTGTTTACCAATAACTCCCAATGGAGTGTATTTAGTCCAGTGAAATATAATCTCCTCAAGGAAAAAAGAAATGTTTTCATCTTTGGAAAAATGTGGCTTTGAGCAGAAAGCTGGTAAGCACATCGACTGATTCAGGTGGAAATCAGATACCACTTTTAACAGAAACTTAGGGTGTAGCCCAGAGATCGGCAACGTTGGCGGGCGGGACTGCAGTGCAAGCACCCTTAGCGGGCCCCGCCACTTTGTTTACCTGCCATTTTGCCAACTGCGGCTCCCACTGGCTGCGGTTTGCTGTCCCGGTCCAATGGGGGCTGCGGGAAGCGGCGGCTAGCACCAAGTGTCCTAATCTCTGGTTCTAATCTCATATCTCCTTTTGTGGGCGTGAGAACAGGATCTGAAGGAAACCCTAGACTGTCAATAATAGCATGAGATCCAAGAGCCCACTTTGAATTCTGACAAAGAAGTGGAATATTCTGAGAACCAAGGTGGCGCAGTACTGGAAGCAGTGGTCAGAGACTGTGACCAGGATCTATGCCAGGAACATGGTACCAGAGAAAGCAAAGACAGCTTCCTAGCTGCTGGTATTGTGTGACAAAATAGAGATAATACAGCAGTGGAGGAGTCTGAAGAAAGAGTAGCAGGCCTATGGTTGATGTGCCCACAGCAAACTGCCAGAGCTGATGAGAACGGTACCTGGAATGGTGCTGGATGAGAGTCTCCACCCTGAATTAACAGCAATGGTGGCCTGACAGATGTAATAGGTCTCTCATTGCTACAGAGGCCTCTAGCATTGTCAGTACCAATAAAGGCAGATGTCCCATCATGATCAGAAATGTCTGATATAGTGTCAAAACAGAGAAAGTAACCAGTCTCAACGGTCCCTTGGAGGACACCAGAGTTAATGCCTCAGGTCAATGAGAGTCAGTATGAGCCAATACCAGAGAGTGGGGAGCCAAAGGTCATGCTCTACCACTGGCATCAGAACAAACCTCCGTGGAGGAATCTTGCACCACAAATGTCAAAGAGCCCAATACCAACTTCTTATCCTTCTAAGGCTGGAACTGGTCTGATGTCTTTGACCTTGAAGAAGATGGTCCCAGTGACAGGGATCTCTTATGGTTCCTATTTGCCAGTGAAATGGGGAAAGTACTCTGGAAAAGAGTTGTCAATGAAATCCCCTTGGAGAACAAAGGGGTTTCAAATACTGGTCTAAGGGAAACCCCCATAAGAATATATCGAGGGTACTCTACCTACAGCTTCTTTGTCCTGGTCTTGAAGCCCTGGCAAACTGAGCACCTGTCTCTTACAGGGCCATCATCCAAGCACTTTAGATAGCAGGAATGAGGATCACTGCAAGGCATCAGCTTTCAGCAACCAGAACAAGGCTTGAAACCTGGGGATGTTGGCATGGGATCCCTCTGTACAGGGAAACAGCCTGAAGCTCGCCTTACTGAGAAAAATTAACAGAAAACCTCTACCAAAAAAGAAAAGAAAAATGTGCAATGAACAAAAACAGTACCACTAGAAAGAATATGTATGTATCCATAACTCTGTTCCCAAAGATCGAGGCAGTAAACACAGACTGCTCTGACTACAAACGGTAAGAAGGAACTGAAGGAGTGGACAGGTGTCATCATCCTTTGCCGTCCATTTGGAATACAAGGAGCCTCGGTGTGGGTGGGACTGACTCTATGGCTACTGCTAGGGAAAGCTCTCTGGCACAGGTGCACAAGACATGTAAATACCTCCAGTGTAATAGACATGTGGAAGAAGTCAAAGAAAGTATATTGTATTGCACAACATATGTGTACCAAAGACAAATTGGATTGGAAAAATAGTAAAATAAAAGGGAAAATACTGCAGTATCTGCTGTATGATATAAAATGCTTAACAGAACGACAAAAGAAGTTATTGATATACAAGAATTTTTTCAGAATCTCAGAATCTGGAAGAATACAAACAAATTGGAAGGAGTTCAGAAAAGAGAAAATTATTGGAAGGCTGAAATAAATGATTTATGAGGAAAGATTAAAAGCAGTAAATATGTATCTCTTGGCTACATTAGATTAAGAGGAACATGTTATATGCAGTGTAGTTGTAGCCATGTTGGTCCCAGAATATTAGAGAGAGAAGGTGGGTGAGATAATATATCTTTTATTGGATCAACTTCTGTTGGTGAAAAAAAAAGAAGCTTTTAGACCTGAAAAGGAGCAAAGTGTGGCTCGAAAGCTTGTCTCTCTCACCAGTAAAAGATATTACCTCACCCATCTTGTCTCTGTAATCAGAAGAACATAACAGTTTAAGTGTAAGAGTGTCAACATCAACAAATGGAGAGGAATTATTTAGTGTGATACATTGCAGACTGGAAGGGATATATTTTAAGAACTGCCCTAGATTATAGCTTTTGGTTGTACTGCAACTCGTATTAATTGATTCCAGCCAACTCAAATTAGCATTGTAAATGCTAGACTAGACGCTCACAAATATTTGGTTTTAGTTAACCTGATTTACACATCACAAACAAAATTGCAGTCTAGACAAACTGTGGAAATAACTGGATAAAATTAATAAAAGAAAACTCTAGTCAGATAACTAACTCTCTGACAGTTTCAGGAATTAGAATATGGAGAAGTATGTATCCTAAACTAAGTGGTAGAAGCCACCTGAGACATTTAAAATTATCACTGAAGAAAGCACTATAATCAATATGGAACAATCATGCATTGACAAAGGAAAGAACTAGATGACCGAATAGGTTTTGACTATCTGAGATTGCTATCATTTGTTGCACCAAAAATATAACTTCACCAAGGGTCACATAATCTTCCTTAAGCTATGTCTACATAAGAGCTGGGAAATGCGATTTCCAGCTTGGGTTAACATACATGTACTAGCTCTTCTTGAACTCACATGCTAAAAATAGTAGTGTGACCACAATGGCAATGGCAGTAGCTCCAACTAGCCATCTGAGTACAAACCTGTCTGATGTTCTAGATACATACTTGACTGGCCAGCCCAGGGGTAGGCAAACTTTTTGGCCCGAGGGTCACATCGGGGAATAGAGATTGTATGGCAGGCCATGAATGTTCACAAACTTGGGTTTGGGTTGCGGGGAGGAGGTGCAGGCTCTGGGCTGTCCAAAGGGCTCAGAGGGTGGGAGGGGGATCAGGGCTGGGGCAGGGATGTGGGAACAGGTGCAGGTTCTGGCTGGGGGTGGGGGCTCTGGGGTAGATCTCAGGATAAGGGGCTTGGGGTGCTCCAAGCTGAGATCAAGGGGTTTGAGCCGGTTCGGCTGGAGCAGGGCTGAGCCACGTGGTGCAGACACTGACCCAGTGCCCCGGCTGGAGCAGGGCCGAGCTTTGTGGTGTGGCCCCCGATCCAGCACCCCAGTCGGAGTGGGGCTGAGCCACATGGCACAGCCCCAACCCAGTGCCCCATTCTGCTCTATTCGGCATTGATGAGGCCTCATCTGGAAAACTGTCTCGTCTGGGGCCCCACACTACAAGAAAGATGTGGAAAAATTGGAAAGAATCCAAAGGAGGGCAACAAAAATGATTAGGGGAATGGAGCACATGACTTATGAGGAGAGACTGAGGGAATTGGGATGATTTAGTCTGCAGAAGAGAAGAATGACTGGGGATTTGATAGCTGCTTTCAACTACCTGAAAGCGGGGAAGGGGGTTCAAAGAGGATGGATCTAGACTGTTCTCAGTGGTACCAGATGATAGAACAAGGAGTAATGGTCTCAAGTTGCAGTGGAGGAGGTTTAGGTTGGATATTAGGAAAAACTTTTTCACTAGGAGGGTGGTGAAGCACTAGAATGGCTTACCTAGGGAGGTGGTGGAATCTCCTCCCTTATAGCTTTTTAAGGTCAGGCTTGGCAAAGCCCTGGCTGGGATAATTTAGCTTTGAGCAGGAGGTTGGACTAGATGACCTCCTGAGGTCCCTCCCCACCTTGATGTTCTATGATTCTATGACCCAGCCCCCAGCCGGAGCGGGGTGGAGCCACGTGCTACGGCCCCAACCCAGCACCTCGGCCAGAGTGGGGCTGAACTGCATTGTGTGGCCACCAACCCAAATCTGCCTCAAGACAACCTCAACAGCGCTGTACTAGTTATATAACCAACTCAGATTTCATAATTGCAACCCTATTGAATTTATAAAAATTAACTGCTTTCTTAAAAATCAAATAAATATGTGATTGGAAATGTTGTGATTTGGATACATGATAGTGCTTGTTAAACAGTATTCAGAGCATTGCAAGCCCATCAAATATTGGTTATTCTTTGGTTGTTGGTTTATGAAGCATTCACGAACCAATCTCAATTTTTTCATATCTTCACTTGAAAATATTTTGCAAATATTACAAACAATTGAGTTTACAGCTTATTTACAAAATCTCTTTGGTCATCCTTGGCAATTCACTAAGTTACCAGAATTTGGGTCTGGTCCGTGCTTGACTAACCTACCGCGTACAAATTGGAGCCATGCCTCCAGAACTCAATGTGGCTTTGATTCTCTCATGTAGAGGATGGACTCTGGGGTGGAAGACTTCTCTTGCTGTTGCCAATATTGAATAGCACAGTAGCGTCTGACCACCACCACTATATTCAATGCCACCAAAGTGGGCACCCACCAATAGTCTATTGGCACTTGTGCATGCATAATGTTTTCCAGTTTATGATAATGGTGGTCTGGCTCTCACATGTTCAACACCCAAACCACATCATGACTAGAAAAGTGTTCAGTAGAGGAAAGAAGGATTCTGTTGCCACAAAGACAATGTAATGATGCCATGCAGAAGACCATGGCCATTTGTAACATGGACACCACCAGCTTAGTGGTACAGTCATCCTCACAAGCAAGGACTGCTGCTGCAAGCAGTAGGCTGCAGCAAACAAGCACCATACCACCACAGCCATTTCTGGTACAGTGACAGAAGAAAAAGTAGAAACACTGGGGAAAGAGCATATGGTGAACTCCCAAATCCAGTACTCAAACAAGATGAATAAGGAGGATTCAGACATATTTGGCTTTTAGCTGAACAATTTTCAGATGAACATGCACTAGGGCCTGCTACTGAAGACCATATGTTCAGCATTTTGTATTTGCATGCTTTTTGTATCTGCCTATTTTGTTTATTTTAATGAATGGCTGTCTCATCACATGGCCTATGAAGAAGAAAGTATGCCTATCAGTGAGAACAGAATCCACAGCACCGCAGAGTCATTCAATATACACACTAAGGTCCCAAATCAGCAAAATTTAAGCACACGGATAACTACACACAAATAATCCCATTGACTTCAATGGGACTACTCATGGGCTTAAAGTTAAGCTCTTGTTTTACTAGGACCTAGAGCAGCAATCATCTCGGTGGTGGAAAATTGTGATAAGTGAGGCTAGCTATTCACATCTTTTCAAATGCCAACACAGGAGTAGGTTTGTATTAGCAGATATCACTTAGTGTTATGCATATATCCCTTCACCACCCATGAGGCTGTCACAGCATTAGGTACACTAAGTGCATTTGGTAAATGAGGATAAATATCACTTTATGAAAGAAATAATTTATAACATCACAGTAGTGTTATGACCTTGGCTTTTCCAACACACACATGTCCTTTGTGATTCAGAGTGCATCTACAAATACACATTTTTAATTTATTTTCATGAATGTACGTCTAGAAATACATGGGTTTGTTGTTTACAGGGTTCATATGTGTGAGAGAAAATAAATTGACCATTACCTTCTATCCAGATGGTAGTCATGGGGGGTGTATTGCATAAAAGTGAATAAGAGTATATTCTGGGTGTGCTACAGTCTTTCACCTACCAAAAGTTTGACCCTTTCTAAACATTTAATTTCATAACACACTGTACTAAGAAAAGGATATTGCATAACTGTGGCCAATGGCAAACTTTATACATCAAAATTTAACTGGCACTTTGTCTTTATGTACTCTGCAGCGAGTACTTTCCTTCAGTAGCACCTATAAAACACATGAAAAAGCAGACTGATCAAGCCATCAGTGGTATGAGATGAGGGATACCCCATCACAAGGAAAATCCTTGCCAGAATCTCCACTAGCAGCTACAACACCAGCCTCAGCCAACTCTGTCTCAGTGAGAACAGGTGCATCCATGGCATGTTCTTCCTTCCTAACCACATCATGAACAGGAGATTCTCACCCAAATTCAAAAGCAACCTGTTCTTCCAAAAACCCAACAGAAGAAGGAAATTTGTCAGCACAGTCTCAAGGAACAATGGCTCACCATTGACAGAAATATTCAAATAATCCAGAAATGCCTCTGACTGGTCCTTTCTGTCTACGCTTCATCCAGCAATTTGTTTCCTCTCTATATGCTGACTGGCAATTGAAGCCACCATAAGTCTACACTTCAACCTGTGCTGCTGCCTTACAAAGTAGCTATTCAGAAATATGCTATGTAATACGATCACTCCACATACACATCAAATTATGATCCCAGAAGTTGATGGAAATGTCATCACCGAGGCAACATCTAGCCTCAATCCTCCCCTTGACTGCTGATCAGTATGTGTCTGCTGTATGAAACTGAGTGACCAAGAAGTATACTAGTTAGTCATAGGAAGGATTTCTTCCAGTCTCCCATAACAACTTCCTATCTATCTATCTATCTATCTATATATATATATATATATATATATATATATATATATATATACATATACACACACACATATATATATACATACAGGGTGGCAAGAAAAGAGACTTCTCAGAAATAATAAAATGAATATATTCATATGTAAACAAACATATGTATAATCATATTGAATCTATTCATGCACACTTGTATTCATTTCAAATAATACTGTTCCCTTTCAGAACTTTATATACAGTATTCATGACAACTAAAGGGCACTGATTCTGTTGAAATGAACCAAAACTTTAGTATTGGTAAATGCCATATTTTAGTATTGGCTCAGCTCTACAAGAGGTATGTTCTATCTTGAAAAGTGACTATGTAAAAAGAGCACCCTCTTAATTAACAGATAAGCCTGCGTGTCTATTCAGTCACATCAGCTGACTTCAGTGAAAAAAGTGAAGGTGTGAAGGATCAGGGTTTTCTTTTTGTGTTTCCCCTCCCATCTCAGCTTTTTACATAGACACTCCATAGCCTTGCAGAGACAACATAACTAAGAATAAAGATTCCAAATGTAAAGACTCAGACCCCATGTTATCTTGCTCATCATTATAACTGATTCCTAAATTCAAAACAGCTACACCTGTGTAATCACTATGGGCAGAGAGGCTGCATACGGCATAATGTGAAGCATTACAGGACATAACTGATCTTTATTGCTAGTTGTGGTGATCAAGAAGGAAAGCAATCAGCCTATTAGATTCTAGATTAGTTGCAGGACAGGCAATTAGGAAGAAGTTTTTTACTTGGAAATTGAGCTAATTTCATCTAGAAATGAATTTCATCTAATTTCATCTAGAATGAAAGTAAAACAAGAAATATAGAATCCCAGTCTTACAAAGTAAGTGTTCAAAGTTGAACTGGATATTAATAATGCATGGTTGTTCATCATGTAATTTAAGATAGATAAAATGAAAGCTTGTGTTTGAACATGCCAAAAGTGCTATCATGTCTCATGAACATGTATTCTTTCAATACATACAGAAAAATCCCTAAATATTATTATCCATACAACTGCCTCCCTGTTAGCACCACAACTACTTCAGCAACTATACTGTCATGGGCACTTGCCCTAACCCCCATTCTCCACTGCGTAGAGTAAGTAACAAGGAGAGAAGTTAATTTTGCTTTGGTTTTGGGACTAATAAAAAGGTTTTTTAGGATTGGACAGAACAACAGCATGTGTCCCATATTTTAATACATATTTGGACATCCTGAGACTATCTCCAAGGTGTTTGTCTCCAGAGGTATCTTCTCCTTTAAAGCTGAACTCTGTGTTGTATTATCAATATACAGAT
Organism: Sternotherus odoratus; assembly: GCA_032164245.1. Taxonomy (NCBI): domain Eukaryota; kingdom Metazoa; phylum Chordata; order Testudines; family Kinosternidae; genus Sternotherus; species Sternotherus odoratus. Next base: position 13,429,059 of record JAVMKO010000009.1, on the reverse strand, counting down.
CTCTCTCTCTCAGGTAAAAGTATAAATATTTCCAGCAAAAATGCAGCTTAATGCTTTATTTGTCAAGTCGTGTTGCCTTTATCCTTGGTTATGGTTATGAGAAGTGCTTCTGTTTATATGATGAAGTAGACAAATAGACCACACTCTTCCCTTGCACCTCCTGTATCTAAATCCAACTTTCCCACAATGCAGGACAGACTTCTCACAAGCTAAAAAGAAAATAAAAATTATAGCAGCTCCTTGTTAAATAATTGGAAACATCACCACTAGTAGTTGGTAAAAATCTCTTCTTTATGATGTCAACACAACTATAGAAACGATGTGTTAATAAAGGTGAAGATTCCATCTGGCAGTAGAAGACCATGAAAAGTTGAGAGAGGAGGCAACATCCCGAGTCTGGCAGGGTCATCATGTCTAATCAAAGTGGCTGTAGACAGGGAGAAAAGTCTGGAGATAAACAAATGTGTCAACAAGTAAAACAGTCTGGGCAGGATGATTCTGGTACTTCTGTGAGCAAGGGGTTAATGGTTTATGCAAATCAGGTTGCTTCAGACATGATGTTCTCATTTATGAAGACCATGAAAGTCCAAAAGAAGGATGGTAAACTTCCTGCTTGTGTAGTTTTGAAGAGAGTAATCCTCAAACACACCAAAGACGTCATATCAGACTTAATAGACTCAACCATGAAAAATCTGCATAATGTCACGGGGGTGCTCATGACAGACTCTGACTTTGCTTCCACAGTGAAGAAAAATCTATATAACATGGGAAGCCAGAAATCTACTGAAATGTTGGAAGTAATGGTAAGACGGCTGTATGATGTCCTTGTAGCAGAGCAAAATGATAAGGGACAGTCCAAGTCTCACAGCCTAGCATATACCATACTGAAATCGGCATTCCCATCTGACTCAACATCTCAAAGCATGCAGTTTGCAACACTGAAAACACAAAAGAAGGATAGGGAAAAAGCAAAGCCAAAGATGCTATCCTGTGCTGAGAAAGTAAGTGAGCACATAATTAAGGAGGGACTAACCACACTGCATTCCAAACAAACAGCAAGCAAAGCTCCAGAAAAGGTAAGAGGAAGCCAAGAAAAAAAGCCAGAAAAGGTCGGCTCCGCAACAGAGTCACTAGCGAAAGACCTCACTGTGACAGCATTAATGTTGATACAACAGCACTTAATCCAACAGACAAACAGTGGCAGAGATTCAACCGCTCATGATTCGGGCACTTCTTCACTTGGGTTTGTTTCTCGTGAATCTCATTTTGAAAAGGCTGGGAAGAGCCAAAGCTCCAAGTCTCTTGCAATGGGTGCTAGGTCAAGGAATATTCCCCAAGAGCTCAACTCCCAAAAGGGCGATATATCAAGTATCCTCTTATCAATCATCCAGAAGGTCTTACGTGAGGCTGGTTTCAACATAGATGACAATTCCAGTGAGACAAACAAGAGTTTTAAACAGGTGGCCACTACTGATAGTGAGTCCAGCAAAAAGGCCTCATCTACACAGCCCAGTTCAACCATAGATCAGTTTGACAACATGGATCAGGTAAACAAGAAGTTTATGGACCAACTTGTGGAATCTGTGATGAATTTGTGTTTATTCATGACTAAATGCAACAACTCTGATTTAGCAACAGGGGACCTATCAGATGAGCAAAATGCAACTGGTGCCTCATTCTCAAGAAACAAATCCACAGCTTCTGATAAGGAAGGGTCAAGGGAAGCGTCACAAGTGAAGTTAAGTGGAAAACAGCTATCAGATTTATCATCCGATTCTGAAGTGATAGTGAACAACCAGAATGCCAACAGCAGCACACAGAACAAGGAGCTCCAGGCTATCCTCCAGTGGATGGCTGCTTCCCACTTCAATGTGCCCAATCTGTCATTCATGAATGAAGAGGAAGGGAATTTGAAAAAACTTCCTCTCTTGGCTGAAAAAGCAGCAAAGAAGGGCTGCAGTGTGGGGGATATTATCCAAGAGGTAATGAGGTACTTTGAAAAACAACAGATGGATGCCGCCGTGGGAAATGTGTCTCGTTATGGATTGATGGACTGGCTTCTTGCTAACCTGTGAACAAGTGCCAACTCCTCCCTCTCATGTTACTTCAGCCCAGCTAAAAGCCCATCTTAACTACCTGCTGGAATAACAAGAACAATACAACTGATTACCCTGAAACAACACTGCACTGAATTCCTCAGGATGTTACACACTAGCTGGGTACTATCATCAATAAAAAAAAAAAAAAAAAAAAAAAACCACCCCTATTGCCATTTTTTTTTAAATTAAGCACTTCATCAGACATTTAAAATTGCCACACACCTACTAGCCTGAGGACAGTACTGGAACAAGGATAGATATGATAAAGCGAGGAAGGTATCCACCTACAAGATGCAGAGGCAATGCCCTAATGAGAAACCTAACTCTCCTGCCATAAGCTACTGTGAAGTGCAAGGGTGCTGGAGTTTCGACTAGGGTGTTGATCGTGGGCCTTGCTCACAGGTTTGTCTTTCATATCATCCTCTGAATAGCAGGTGTTAGATAAAAACTTATCTCCATCCTCCATTAGTTGCTGGAAGGGAGCCTCTTCTCCCTCCTCAGAACCTGCTAGCTATTGCATGGAGCAGAGGGTGGGATTGAAGAGATCTGTGTTCCTGTAGCTATTTCCCAGTCACATTTTTGTGTCCTCCTCAGTGAGTTTGCCTCTGTTCCTCCTTAGAGCCTTCTAAAACAGTTGTAGCATGGAATTAACACAATTCTTGTCAGCTCTATAATCCACAGAGTTCAGAAATGTAGCAGTAAAAATGAGCAGTCTTGTTAATTTTACACTGCTGCTGTTTTGCAAAGTTACCAACAGCAGCACCGGAGCCATCTCTTTGCAAAAAGATGAAGCAACATTAGTTTATGCTCTGTTCACATTTGGAAGGTATTTTTCAAAACCAGAAAGGCTAAAAAGGTTGGAAATTTTAAAATAAAAATTTAGATTCTGCAGAGGTTTATGGCTCCTTCTTGCCCAAAGTGAGTAGATTTTTCAAGCCCCGTACTTAAAGGGACACAGTCAACTTAAAAATAAAAAGCATACATCTATCTGTAAATATATATGTAATATTACAATAACTGAAAGTTTAGAATTTTTTTCCAATCTATTTATTTTAACTGTACAAAAATGGCTTCCAAATGAAGATTCACTATAGCCAGCTCCCCATTTGTTTAGATACAATGTAACTGTAAAACCTCATATGAGCAGGGTGTCACAAAACAAATGTAGTCCCTAACATTACTTTTAACTTTCTTTTCCCCCTAAACAATGAACAGATTTCAAGTTGACACTGTCCCTTTAAAGCAATACTGACATTTGCCCTGAATTATACACCAAACTGAAAAGAGAGATAGGGACGATTAGCCCATCTCACTGCTTGTCATGATACTATATACCATACATGAATATCAAAGGAAATAGTCCCTATGCCAGAAATAACAGGCTATTACAGAGGAGATACTAGGGAGTATAACCCCAGAATTTAGGATCTCCAGGTATTTTTCAGTCCTATAATTCCAGGATTTCGGAAAAAATAGAGAGAGATAAATAACTATTGTGCATCTGAAAACTGATCACAAAGAAAATAAGTTAATGAAGAGTTTTCTTTGCAAACTTATCACGTTTCCAAGCATTTATAGCAATGGCCTCACTTCTTCCAAATCTTTTGGACAAAGAATAACTTTCCACATTTACTGTGGAGGTTTACAAATTACTTCAATTTTATTGTTTATGACAAAATAATAACAAATGCAGTATCCTTTAAAAAAAGGATTCAGAATTGCGTTATGTAGAGATGCTTCAATTTGCATTTTAATATTTAACTTGAATTATTATAGGCACAGGTGGTAGCACTATCTGTTACTAAGGTTGCCCAACATTTGCATTATAAATACCTTATTTTGAGTGGCAAATAACTTTGTCAAACTTTAAACAGTTTGAGTTAAATGTTTCGATGGCAGATGTCTACCTCTGATTTTTTTGTTTTGTTTTTGAAAATTGTAGCCAAAATGGTTCAGTCACTTCTGAAAGCAAGCCTAGGGGGAAATACATTGTTTTGCCCAACTTAAAAAATTCTGGCAACTTTTTCTTGGAAAAACTCTAGTGTCTCTGTGCTTTGGAGACGATACAGTAACTCTTAACTTAATGTTGTACTTATATTCCTGAAAAATACAACTTTAAGAGAAACAATGTTAAGCAAATCCAATTTCCCCATAAGAATTAATGTAATGGGGGGGGGGAGGGTTTAGGTTCCAGGGAAATTTGTTGCCAGACAAAAAAAACGATATATATCTATATCTAGAGAGAGAGAGAGAGAGAGAGAGAGAGAGAGAGAGAGAGAGAGAGAAACTAAAGAAATGTGGTCTAGATTAAGCTACTATAAGGTGGATGCAAAACTGGTTCAAAGACCATATTCAAAGTTATCAGTGTGTACATATATATAAATGTGTGTGTGTGTGTATATGTATAAATACATGCATATTATATATACATACACATACACATACAGTGAAACCTCGATTTAACGGACTAATTCGGGTGAGGGGGTGTCCGTTAAAGCCAAAAGTCCGTTATTTAATAATTTTTTAAAATCATTAAATAACAGGACTTTTGGCTTTAACAGACACCCCCTCACCCGAATTAGTCCGTTATATAGAGGTTTTACCCCCCGGGCGGGGGGGTTGACAGTTCCCGGGCGGGAGCTGTCAAACCCCCCCCCCCCGCCCACCTGAACAGCCCCCCCGCCGGACCCCCCCCGCCCGCCCGAGGGGGGGGGGGAGCCGGCGCGGGGCTGCTTGGGCGATCGGGTCAGCTGCCTGGTCAATTTCAGGTGAAATTGACCAAGCAGCTGACCCGATCGCCCAAGCAGCCCCGCGCCGGCTCCCCCCCCTTTGGGCGGGCAGGGGGGGGTACGGCGGGGGGGGCTGTTCAGGCGGGCAGGGGGGTCCGCGGGGCTGCTGGGGGGGGGAGCCAGGGCGGGGCTGCTTGGGCGATCGGGTCAGCTGCCTGGTCAATTTCACCTGAAACTGACCAGGCAGCTGACCCGATCGCCCAAGCAGCCCCGCGCCGGCTCCCGCCCCACTCCCCCCCCCCCGCCCGGCTCCCCGCAGCGGGGAGCTGGGCGGGAATTGTCAACCCCCCCGCCCAGCTCCCCGCTGTGGGGAGCCGGGCGGGAGCTGTCAACTCGGCCGCCCGGCTCCCCTCTGCGGGGAGCCGGGCGGGAGCTGTCAGCCCGCCCGCCCGGCTCCCCTCTGCGGGGAGCCGGGCAGCCGGGTTGACAGCTCCTGCCCGGCTCCCCGGGGCGGGAGCCGGCGGCCCCCGAATAACGGATTTCGGATGCATCGGAAATTTTGTCCGTTGCATCCGAAGCCCGTTAAATCGGGGTCCGTTAAATCGAGGGTTTACTGTATATACATACACATACATATATATGTACACACTGATAACTTTGAATATGGTCTTTGAACCAGATTTGCATCCAACTTATAGTAGCTTAATCTAGACCATATTTCCTTAGTTTACTTATAAAAATGCCAGGTGTGACTATGTCAAAAGCATTACTAAAAATCAAGATCTATCTACTGCTTCCACCCATCCACCTTTCACCTGCCACCCCCTACCCCAGAGAGGAGCAGAAGAAAAGTCCTCCAAGTGGCCTAGTGTGGCTGCAGGGTCTGCAGTCAATCAGAGGGGCTGCAAGAGTGGCCAGTCAGGGTACAGGAGGGTCACATAAAAAGGAGCTGCAGAAACAAAGGCAGTCAGTTGCTGCAGGAGCTGGAAGAGAGAGGACTGTGTTCCTGGCTGGCTGAAAGTGAAGCAGGACTATGGACAGCTCAGTGCAGAGACCAGGGAAGCCAAGAAAGTGCTCCTGACTGGCTGTGGGGATTGAGCCAGGACTGAGCCTAGGGAGGGCTGCAGGAAAACAGTCTCCAAGGAAGAAGCCCTGGCTTAAGGCCCCATATGAGGGCCAGGAGAAGGTAAAACTGTATACTCTGGAAGGGGTTTGTTCTGTTCCAGTACGTGTTCTGACAATATGTGCGACTCAGCTGCAAGGCTGAGTCACTGAAGAAACCTTTGTCCAAGGATGGGAGGCACTCATAAGATCTGGGTGCCACCCCATTCCACAAACTGAGAGACTGTGGGTGCATGCACTTGACCAGGTGGGGTGCTTGTGTGAGATGAGTGATGAACCTGTTATAGTAAATTAATCATTTTCAGGACTTGAGTACTGTACAGTAAATAAGACATAGGCCACACACTGAACAATGTACAGAAAATAAAATATTGAATAGTGGTTCATTAAGTGAGTACTATCCACTCTGTGGACTGAATGATGCAGAGGTCCTATGGAAAAATAGAATGTGTTCATGTAATTAAAGACTGTATTACAATATATACACAAGAGGGTTAAATTGAAGTTACACAGGCAATAAGTAACCTTAAATCGTGGCATTTGCTAAGCTTTGGGTGATTTACTCTGGCACTTCAATGTTCTTCTCACCATTTTGTGTGTTCAATAGGATTATACAAGTATTTTTTCCTAACCTTTAATGAGCTTGAATTGCACACAGTGTTACATATCCCCAAAGACAAAAACCTTTGAGTAGCTTCCACATTCTTTATCATTGTATTCTGAGTGTGAGTTGTGGGGTTGGGTTTTTTTGAGAGTCTGAAAAGGTCATTTTAGCAAGTTCAATGCAACATCAGAATATTCTGTAATTGAAAATAAGCCTTTCTTGACTATTGTTGAAACTTGAATTTCTATGCTAATTGTATGGTAAAATTACATCTAGCCACCCCTGAACAGAATAGCCCAAACAATAAATCTAGCACCATGCAAGCAAAATCTTCTAGACATTTTCTCCAACCTGTTAGTAATCTTGATCAATCTTGATCAGACAGGGAGAGGATACTGAGGCTGAATCCTGGGATCTGAAAGCATGGTCTGAACAGATCCAGGTTCTATTAACATACTGACATTACTGAAAACCCTGCCACTTTTCAATTCTCTGTGGTTTCATACATATTGAACAACATGCTAATATGTAAATTAATATTTGTAAAATGTAATAATCCTTTCTATTAAATTAGCTTTTTAAAAAAAATTAGGTCAGAAGTTATTGAATGATACACTGAAACTATGTGAAGAACTGTCATACCTATAAACAACATGAGAACCAAACAGTAAGGTCTTGATCTTTAAAGGACTGTGTCTGCTGCACTGCAAAATAAGACATACAATGTAACCTACAAAATAACTATTACTAAGTGAGTTGTGGAAGCCTGCAGTTAACTAATTATTATTGTAACAAAACAACTTATCTATGGTTTGTAACATCTTGAAAGCCAAATATTTAATGTATTATGTTATTACATTAACAAGAGCACATATTATAATATGTAGTATTATATATATATATAATATAAATATAAATATATATAAAATAGTATCTACAAGTCCTTAAAGACGGAAAATATATGCACGTTGATATTTCACTTAGAGCTCTCCCTCAGTGAAAGGGATACACAATGAATCCAGGCAAGCTCACCTGAGTACCTGCAGACTGACAGGAAGAGGAGTAAGATGGTGAGACAACAGGAATGTCAGACTGGACAGCAGCCACAGTGGTAGCAGGAGTAAAAATCAGCTGGGAAGACAGAAAAAGAAAACTGAAGGAAACAAATGTACAGATAAAAGAAAGTAGTCAGACAAAAGTAAAACCTTGAAACGTATGAAAGAAAATGTTTTATAATAGAGAAGGGAAAGTGTTACACTTGAGATGCATGAATTCTTGTTTAGATTTTTGTTGCCTTTAACTCAACTTTATTATTTTTAAAGCAAATGTTTGTCGTATCTCAAACAATATACATTATATAAACATAAGTATTAATTTTAAAAAATTGTTCTGCATTTTAATTATAATACTTTCACACTTATATGTTGCCTTCCATCCAAGTGTGTTTCAAAAGAGGCTTAATCTTACTTCCATTTTACAGAGCAGGGGGGTGGAGGGGGGTGGAGAGGGAGGATGAACAGAGGCACAAAGTCAAGCAACAAGAGTTAGATAAAGATATGGAATGAAGCAGCAACAGAACCTGACATCTCTTAACTCCCAATATCTGCTCAAACAACTGGACTACACTGCCTCAAAATGAATTTTCAAATTAGAGAATATCATGTTTAGTAACAAATAAGTGACATTTTCAAGTATACAAATTAAGTGTTTTGTGGAAAAAACTGTCACAGCTAGAGCCTGAAATCCTCTCTTCATTAAGAGAACATATACCATACTGGCAACACCAATGTAAGCTTCCACAAAGCGCCACCAACATGTCTCAGTTATGGCCTGCAAGGACTTCCTCTAGGGACAGTTCAGACGCTGTCCATTCAATCCACTCTATATTCAGATGCTGAGATTGCTAACAAGTTTGTTCTAATGATCGGGGTTTGGTGTGGCATATTGTTTTAAAAGTATTTTAGCTTATCTCACTGAGAGACAGAATAATTTGTAGGAGTAAGACTAGATTTGATACATGTGTTCCTCAGAAGAATTACTCTTGCAAAACGCTAAAAAGAATGCTTTTAAAGGATAGCCAAAGAACAGAGAATTGTGGGGGGTTGGATGGGTGTGGGAGTCCAAGGGCTCTGTCAGGGAGGGGTGTGGATGAGGTCTGGGCAGTCAGAGGAGAGGGAAGTGTTGGATAGGGGGAAGGTCCGGGGGGGGGGGAAGAGTGTGGTCAGGAGCGGGGGGGGTCTCTGGAGGGGGTGGTTGGGACAAGGAGCAGGGGGGCTTACGGGGTGGGGTCTTGGGGGTGGTTAGGGGTTGGGTGTCTCTAGAAGGGCTAGTCGGAAGACAAGGAGAAGGGGGACTGGATGGGTCAAGAGTTCTGAGGGGGGCAGGAAGTGGGAGTGAGTTGCATAGTGGGCAGAGCCAGGCTGTTTGGGGAGGCACAGCCTTCCATACCCAGCTCCCCATACCCCAATGTGGCCGTCAGGCAAAAATATTGTCCTCCCCTGCTATAACCTATGAATTAATTCTGAAAGAACTCTTTGCAACTACAAAGCTCACCATCTCTACTATGAATCTGAATGTTAAGAACTATACTTGTGTCTGTATGTATACTGATCTTTTAACCAATACTCTCTCTCTCTCTTATTTTTTAATAAATTTTAGTTTAGTTAATAACTGGCTGTAAGCATGTATTCGGGTAAGATCTGGAATATTCATTAACCCAAGAGGTAATGTGTCCAATTCTTTGGGATTGGTAGAACTTTCTTGTATATAAATAATTCTTATAATAAAATTTTCAGTAATTCTCCTCTTATTTGAGGTCTGGGTGGGGACCGAAAGCTGGGTTGCTTTAAGGGAACTGTGTTGTTGGCTTCCAGGTAACCAGTTAGGTATTATGGAAGTGTTTTATGCTGGTTTGGTAAATGTAAGTACTGGAATATCCACCAGCTTTGGGGATTGTCTGCCCCATTCTTTGCAGTTCACCCTACTTCAGTAACTAGAGTGTGGCTCCCCTGGGACTCCGGCCGCACATGTATATATCGTGTCTTTTTCCATCCAATTCAATACATTATGTATCCACAATTAACTTTACACATCAGTCTCTTTCAAACTCCCTTTACTTATTTTTTTGCAAATTGGAGACAGCTACTTCCAAGTGTCTGATAGCATATACTAGATTGCTGTATCTATGGATTTAACTACTTTCTCAATAAGTATGTAGGAAATGTAATAGGACAAGGAAAAGCTCTACCAGGGTCTACCTACAGAAAATTGTTTTACAAATCTCAGGGGGATGAGGGGATTTTTCCTAAATACAATTATAGGTCCCAATCGTACAAGTCTTATGCATGTACCGTGTTTCCCCGAAAATAAGACAGTGTCTTATATTAATTTTTGCTCCCAAAATTACATTACATTATATTACAGCGAGAGGCAAAACTGGAAGTACGTCTTATTTTCGGGGTATGTCTTACTTTCGGGGAAACAGGGTACTTAAGTTCATACGCTGTGAGTTGTCCCACTAATATCAAGAGCCCCTATTATGGAATGAGATCTGAAGTCAGTGGGGAGTTCCCAGTGCACAAAGCACATGCATAAATCTTTGAAGGACCTGGGCCATAGCTTGTATGCAAACAATAGAAATATTTATGGCCCCACACCAGCACTGAATACCATCTGGATGGATCTGTGCACTTGTGCAGAGCCCCAGTGCCTTCAGTAAGGCTCCACACAAGGGCAGGGGTCTGCCCATGCAAAGCTCATTGCAGGACAGGAGCCTGTGTTTGCATTGTGAACAACATTACATTTTTTAAATCTCCATAATGAAGGTTTTACAAGTTATTTTCTTTTACTGGAGAATTATTCAAACTTTTAACATTACCCTTTGTTTAAAAACATGAAAATACAACACTGACAGGAAATTGCAAAAATCAAATGAATCCCATATGAATCTTAACAGAATGAAATCTATAGACCAACCTCAGTTTCCAAAGCATCCATCAAACTCCATCAAAGTATATTCTTAATTAAATGTGAAAAAGCTTTAATCAAGAGCCTGTACACTCTGATTTTAGAAATGCATTAGAACAATCTACTGGGAATACAGACAGCTACAGCATGTCTTGTCAGATATCCACTAAGCAAGGACAGATGTTCTCTTCCTATTTTACATGTGTTCAATCATCTCATTAATTACAATATGTACCGAACTAATAACATTGAGCTATTTCTGTATTTTTACAAAAAAACAAAGCAGAAAAACTTTCAAAAATTAACTGAACATGGCAACTTGTGAAACTTACCATTTGTGCTCGGAGGTACATTTGAGCCTGGCTTGCACTCAGGGTAGGAGAAGTGCTCCCCAGCAACATAGTCTGTTGGGTTATACTGCTACTAGTAGTGTTGGAGGTCTGTGAACGGCTTATTAATTGTGGAGGTGTAGGAGAAGTGGAAAGATTAATCTAAGGAAGTAAAAATGTTACTTTGGTCATGGCCCTTCATCCTGGGTTTTAAAAATCAATCAGCCTTACCAAATACACCAGGGCAGTTGTAGCATCCAAGCTGTAAAGACTTCAACAGTATTTTGATCTGAAGTGTATGACTGCTACAGATTCTCATCAAAATAAGTTAGCTACTATATGAACGTTCATAGAGTACCTTTTTTTTCATAAGCAGCAATATTAGTGTGGCAGTATTATACATTTTCTTTGTAATAATGCAATTTACTTGTCGCCATAAGTTTTATTTTTAGTTTAGCATTGAACATGAAACAGAAATAGCTGAAACGTATACAATACAGAAATATGTGTGGTCTGTCACTAGCTTAAGGCACCAATTCAAATCAGTGGCATCAATAATTTACACTGCAAAACTATCTACTCCTTTTCTAACACCTTAATATTCATGTGCTGCCCCTGTCTAAATTAGGATGGAAAACATATCACTATAGAGGTGCATGGTGTTTATATAAATGACATAAACAACAAAAGAAGGGTTCAGACAGGTACATTTTCAAATGAAGAAATTCGCAGTATTTCCGTAAAACTGTAAACTAGTGAAGATAATGAAGAATGAAATTTTAAGCCGACATTTTCGCACAGTGCCAAAGATAACTGGCTTCAAAGAATTGTGCATTGGCATAATTCACTGGAATACAGGTTCTAAATAATTAGTAATTCATGTGTATATAAAAAAACAACCACCCCAAAACCCCAGTAAATAGGGGGCTTAGATTGATGAATGTCATTTGGAGGAAGACAAGGCCATTACAAACAAAGCAATAATTGGGTATTTGTGTACTTTAAAACTGTGTCTCAATCAGAATCTGAAACAATAATTAACATAAAGGGTAATGTGAAAACTGATTAATCTAAACGGCTACCATGAATAGATACTTACTGAATGTGGTACAAGCCAACAATTAATATTTTAAGAAAAATATTAACTTTAGACACCCAAATGTTAAGTGCCTAAATCTATATTTAGGCACATGAATAAAAGTGGCCTGATCTTTTAAGGTGCTAACTACCCACAGGTGTCTAATTTTAGATATTCAATTTTGGCCAATAACTGTAAAACATTATGCAACTTAACGTTAAATTATGCATTCTAGAAACTGAACTTAATATTTTCTTAAGATAAAGGCTTAGATTTTCAAAGGGGAATATGGCAACTACCTACCTCAGATTCCTTTGAAAATCCCAGACTAACTGGGGTACTAGTTTAACACATGGTGTCCTTTTAGAGGAGTGTATCCTACATTAATGAATGGATTCTATGATCTAATACATCTTTTTACCTCTAACTACTACAATCTCATTATGTACCTACTTCTCATTATGTTACAATAATTTTAGTCAGATTTATTTATTTTAAACATGAAAAATATTTTTTCTTTACAAGAAGTTTTATTATAGTCATTGAAGGCTAGAATGGGATATAGAACCTTGTTTGATTACATACCGAAGTCTGTGACATGCTTGACTGCTGAGTGACGCTCCCAGTAGGGGATGCACACTGCCTTCCACCCGACAGGCTTGCCTAAATAGCAAGAACATGTGTTAAATACGTCATCTAAATGGAAATAAAATAATGTTTAAACAACAGATATTATTACATGAACCAACAGAAACCCACTTCTAGTTTTACCCTTTCTCTGAATTACCAGTACAAATAAATACATTTTACCCACTAGAGCTAGGGATATGTTTACAGCAAAGTGTACTCGAAACTATGGGCCCTAAACTGTATGGTGTCCAATGTCCTTAATTCACATTAATATAAAGGCACTAGATCAGGGATCGGCAACCTTGGCACACGGCCCCCCCGGGGTAAGCACCCTGGGAGGACCTGGCCAGTTTGTTTACCTGCTGCGTCCGCAGGTTCGGCCGATTGCGGTTCCCACTGGCTGTGGTTCGCCGCGATCGGCCGACCCTGCAGATGCGGCAGGTAAACAAACCCACCAGGCACACCCAGGGTGCTTACCCTGGGGGGGGGGGCGCGTGCCGAGGTTGCCGATCCCTGCACTAGATCCTTGCAGAGTTAGTACCTATGAGAGGAACACAAACTAACAGAAACCAGGAAAGTGTTAATGATGAAGCTGAGTGTTTAATCCACCACACACAGCACTGAAAACTTACATGACAGACCACTGATATTAAAGTATAAAAATCACTCCTCACTAAAAATCCTTATGAAACTGATTTGCACTGTAATAAAAATCCTCATAAAATACCTTCCAAAGGTAATTACGCATGCTCCAAAAACACTCTTCACAGTTAAATATTTGGTCATTTCAGTTATTTTCACTCTCCATTTTTGTTTAGCACCCAAAACTACTTGATTATTTTTAAATGATAAATTCCAAACCCATAAAGGGTCAAAATATTTTGAAACTTGAGAGGAAAAATTCTATTTCCAGAAAGGATTTGCATTCCTGGTTGCAGTAGGAACCAAATTTTGATGGCTAAGTCAAAAATCTCTCACAATATAGGGTAGAGAACATCAGCCTTTCCATTCTAAATTATAAGTGCACAAGCATTTATGTAATTGTATTCTGGATTATTTTTACTGCCATATAATTCTTAATACTAAAAGTAAATCCTATGGACACCCATTTAATGGACAAAACACAAAATTAAGTTTGTTCCAGTAGCAGATCATGTAAATAGAAGAAAGGCTTCTCTCAATTTTTACAGATTCTGCCTGTCACAATTGCTTAATATCATGTGTCTCCCTATTGCTGGCTACCTTTGAATGTGTTTACAAATATTCGCTTTTATTTGCATGGCAATCTTGCTTTGCTTTTGGTGATGAGAAGAGGGTTACCTGCAATGTGGATAACAGCTTAAAACATATCTGAACAGCAAGGAAACAGTATCCACTTTCTAATTAAGAATGCAATCCCACTTTGCTTACTCACGTGAGACATCCCCCACATATTTTAATATATACTCACATGAGTAAGGATTACAAGGTCAAGTCCTGTGTGGATTATATTTAATTGTTTTAAATTCAAGGTCCTTTACTGAACATGGATGCAACATCAGTTATCTTTTTCTGAGGCATCTCAATTTTAGGTTGGGATCATGTGACTGTCTCAGGCAATCAGCATGATCCCGTGGAAGAGGTACATGACTGTGATCCATCAATTCCTGAATCCTAATCCTATGTCTGATAAAATAAAGCTGTCTAGACTTGAGGTCCTTTAACTCTTCACGTCTCAGCTTCTCCATGTGTAAAATTACAATTATCTCTCTCACCAGGATACTGTTCCCTTTCCAAAAACCACAGAGGCCAATGGAAGTCCTTCCATTGACTTTAATGAGCATTGGATAAGGCTTATTGTGATGATTAATGCTAAAACTTTGCAAATGGGAACAGAACATGGCATTGTCTCTTACTTTCTCTTCCAATTTCAGAATTACAACTAAGGTTTGTTGTAACTTATTATGTACCCATATTCCTCAGCATGATTCACTAAAACTAAGTACCAAAATACCGTATTTTTCGGCGTATAAGACGCCTTTTTAACCCCCAAAAATATCCTCAAAATTAGGGGGGGCGTCTTATACGCCGAATATATTACTCACCGGGCAGCTGGAGCTGGGGCGGCTGCAGGTGGCCCGGCGGGCGGGGCGGGGCGGCGCTTCCCCCCCGAGCCCACCCGCATGTGTTCGGGGCCGGCGGGGAACGGGAGCAGCTCGGGCCCCGGGGAGCGCCCGCCCGCGCGGCGGGGACGGGAGAGCGGTGCTCCCCCAGCAGCCCGCCCGCGTGGCGGGGACGGCGCTCACCCAGCAGCCCGCCCGCGCGGCGGGGACGGGAGAGCGGCACGCTTTTTGTGTGTGGTGGTTTTTTTTTTTGTTTGTTTTGTTTTTCCGGCTTTTTTACTTAAAAACTCGGGGGCGTCTAATACGCCGGAGCGTCCTATATGGCGAAAAATACGGTAAGATAAAGTAAAAATAATTAGTGTTTTATATCTGTATTGAGGAGTATTGTGCTCCTTCTCCCTTTGTGGAGGGGAGTGAGGGTTGGAGAAGTTTGGATTTTTCCTGTTAACATCATTAAGTCCTTTATTGTACCATATAACTATCTGTAAGTGTATTTTAATAAATGTAATGGACCCCCAGAGCATAGGATGGGCACCTACTGAGATTCTTACAAAACAAAATATTCAAGTGGGTTTGCAGTCTCAACAGGGACAATTAAAAGAATAAAGTCACTAAAATACTACAATAAATTATTGTGAGATATTTAGACATGCACAGTAAAGCTATTATTTAGGTTGGTAATGGTTCATGTTTTTCATCCTAGCTAAGTTAACAGGCTAATATGTACACTCTCTCTTTGGAGGGAGAAAACTTAATAATTTCGGTGAATGCCTAGTGGGAGAGACCACACATTGACAGAGGAACTAAGAAACTGAGATTCATAGATTCACGCTGGCAGAGTCTTGAGGAGATTGCTGGTGAAGCAGACAAGTTGCTTTGGCAAGGAGCAGGGACAGAGTTTAATTTTCAGCAAAACTCTCTCTTTCTAAGGCAGAGGTGGCTCACAGTTCTGGGTGTCCTGAGCAGATCACCACCACATATTTAACTCTCACCTGTGGAACGGCTGCCAGACTCTGAAACTGGGTACTGCTTAAGTGTTGCTGTTGTAGAGCAGCAGTCTGCAGCATTAAATGCTGCTGTTGGGCTGCATACATCTGCTGAAGATACTGAGCAGCTGAGCTCGGAGGACGATGCAAGGCTTGTTGAATAACCTGCAATATTCCAATATGTAACAAATCACAATTATAAACACTGGGTCTGTCGAGCAATTAAAAAAATTAATCGTGATTAATCACAGTTAATAATAGAAAACCATTTATTTAAATATTTTGGATGTTTTCTACATTTTCAAGTATATTCATTTCAGTTACAACATAGAATACAAAGTGTAGAGTGCTCACTTTATAGTTATTTTTATTGCAAATATCTGCACTGTAAAAAACAAAAGAAATAGTATTTTTCAGTTCACCTAATGCAAGTGCTGTAGTGCAATCTCTATAACGAAAGTTGAACTTACAAATGTAGAAATAAGTACAAAAAGAAAATTAGTATTAAGTACAAAAAGATAACTATAAAGAAATCTCACACTGGTGCCTTCTTTGCATTTTGTCAAATCTGCTGCAAACGTGTTCTTAAAATGAACATGTGCTAGGTCCTCATCTGAGACTGCTATAACATGAAATAAGTGGTAGAATGCGGGTAAAACAGAACAAGAGACATACAATTCTCCCCTCAAGGAGTTCAGTCAGAAATTGAATTAACGCATTACTTTTTTAACGAGCATCATCAGCATGGAAGCATGTCCTGTGGAATGGTGGCTGAAGCGTGAAGGGTCATACCAATGTTTAGCATATCTGGCACGTAAATACCTTGCAATGCCAGCTCTAAAAGTGCTATGTGAACGCTTGTTCTCACTTTCAGGTGACATTGTTAATGAGAAGCAGGCAGTAGTATCTCCCATAAATATAAACAAATTGTTTGTCTTAGCAATTAGCTGAACAAGAAATAGGACTGTGTGGACATGTAGGCTCTGAAGTTTTACATTGTTTTTGAGTGCAGTTATATAACACCACTACCACAATCTACATTTGTAAGTTGCACTTTCATGACAAAGATTGCACTATGCTGTATGAGGTGAATTGAAAAATAGTATTTCTTTTGTGTATCATTTTTACAGTGCAAATATTTGTAATAAAAATAATATACACTTTGATTTTAATTACAACACAGAACACAATATATATGAAAATGTAGAAAAAAATCCAAAATATTTAATAAATGTCAATTGGTATTCTTTTGCTTAACTGTGCAATTAAAACTACTATTAATCATTATTAATTTTTTGAGTTAATCACGTGAGTTAACAGCGATTAATTGATAGCCCTATAAAATACTCAACTATTGTAATCTTGTTGTTATAATGGAAGTTCACCATTGCAAGCAAATAAAAAACAAACACTCCCCATCTTCCCCTCTCACACTCACCTGCAGAACACTAAACTTCCTACATAATCATTCCTTAAGTGAATTATAGATGCAAGTAACACACACATTCTGGTCTACAGAATAAGTCTGTTCCTTGACAATCCACATTATATAGCACCTTTCAGCTTAATTGTTCCCAAATCATTTTACAAATAAAATACATACTATACAGCCCTACTGAAATGTTGGCTCTTCTGAGCTAAATGACAGATAAGCAGATAACTGGCACTGAGAAATGTTTCACAACAGCTGGGATTGGAGAGAAAAGATTGGCAAGAACACTGCGGCAACCTTCTACACCTACTCTTTGAAACGTGTCACAGGACCTTTAGGATAAAATTCTAGCTCCAAGGAAGTCAATGGGAGTATCAACGTGTGCCTCCCCACTCTGAACTCTAGGGTAAAGATGTGGGGACCCCACATGAAAGAAGAAATAACCCCCCAAGCTTATTTTACCAACTTAGGTTAAAACTTTTCCCTAGAACCCAAACTTCTCCAGTTTGGACTTGGAATAACGCTGCCACCACCAATTTAAGCCCCCAAAACTATGGGTTAGGGTAAATTAGAACCCCCTTGTAACACCTCTCAAATCTCCTCCCTTCACCTGGGAGAGGTTTGAAAAACAAAGACCAAAATCCTCACTTGCTGGGAGACGTGCCCAATCCAAACCAGGATCTATCAATAGAAACAAGCAGACAGAATCTTAAAAGGAAGATTTTAATAAAAGGAAAAGAAGGAGCATAAACCCCTTGTACAGAAATCAATAGAAAACACCTCACTTACATCACATAGCATAATTGACCCCTCCCCTGGGAATTCTTCCTCTGCTAAAGTTTAACAGTAAAAGAACACCATGGATCAATTATCAAGTGATACAGTTTAAGCATACAATTCACTTACTACTGGACTGACTTCTTAGAGATTATAGAAATGTAGAATAGAGACAGAAGGCTGGTTTGCCCACAACCGGCGAACAGAGTCACAGCCAGAGCGAGACGAGGAGAAACAAACAAAAAACAGTCTCTTTGTTCCTGAGGTTGATTATGTCATCTCCCTCTCAGGTTACTTCAGGTTAACCTTTCACAGGTAAAACCGTAATTCTAAGCTACTTTATACTTATGACAGGGAGTTTTACCTCTGACTTCAATGAAGCCAAGATTTCATCATTAATGTCTATGCACGTTGTTTTTTAAAGATCTCATCAGAAAAACCTCACATACAACCTTACAAAATACATGGTACGGAATTTATCTATGCAAAAGACCGGAGAGCTGAGCTGATCCTTATGACATGGCTGTGGTTCCAGGGAAACTAGATATTTCATCCACTCCACCACTTATGATCGTGATAACAAATCTAGTCTGTATAATATAAGATTCAAGTCAGTAGCACAGTTTCTACCACTAAAAGATTTTGTAGACAATATTTAATGAAAGCACTCAAACAAGCCAGACTGCGAGAACCAGAGGGAAAGCAAGAGTGAAACTGTTAACTTAGTAGCATGCAGCACTCCCCAATGTATTTGTATAAGCCAGTACTGTTGCCTATGTTTGAGTTTTTAAATCAGTAAACGTTGTTTATGAATTTCTTTCCATTCTTCTGTACACTACATCAGAGGTTCCCAACCTTTTTCTTTTGGAACCCCCACCCCTCCAAACATGCTATAAAAACTCCCCAGCCCACCTATGCCACACAACTGTTTTTTTTTTACATATCCAGTAAATTAAAAGCCCAGGCCAGCGTTACAGGGTAGCAAGCAAGGCAGGGGCCACAGGGGGCCCAAGTTGCTCGGACTTCGACTTCAGCTTCAGCCTCACATGGCAGGGCTTGGGCTTCATGACCTGAGCTCCTGCAAGTCTAACACTGGTTTTGCTCTCTTATTTTGGAGGACCCCCTGAAACGTGCTCATGGCCCCCCAAGGAACCCAAGATCCATAGAGAACCTCTGCACTACATCACAGCCCAGTACCTGTACAGCATGTCTGTCCGGGCCACTGTAGACAGATATCTGTGGTGGTTGTGTCCGAGAGGAGGAGGTGGTGGTGATGGTAGTTGTACATGCAGAACATGTTGCATTTGATTCATTCTCCATAGCAATGCAATGTTCTTTCAGTCTGGCAGGAAATTCAAGCAGTTCATTTATATTAGTACATGATATACTGAATTAAAAAAAAAAGTCTAAATTATTCCAAAAAAAGTAATCATGGACAATTTATGTTCATTCCTAAGAAAAGGACTCGTATCTCACTTGTGGACAGGCAGACATAGTTTTAAGCTGGTGAAGGTATTCTATTTCAAATTGTTAGCTATAATAAACCTATGCTACATCAAAAACTACATCAATAAACTACTACTTTAGGAATCACTGTCAAAACTGAAGAACACCATGCTACACGTTATATCACCATCCTCCAAAGCACAGTGGGAAAGTCAACTGACTACTCACATCCTGCACCTGCACCAAGATAAAGTTTCTGAAAAATAATAATTGGTGGTTCGCTTTTCCCCTCAGGAGACAAGACTGTGGTAAAATTGCTTTTACTTCTCTGCTGCCTTATGAAGAAGAGCAGTATTGTATGAAGGGAGTCTTCTCATCTATTCTGGCCTTTCTTTACCCATCACCTAAAATAGCAGATTCCATTCACTTAATGCAAATCTCCTCAGCTTTCCTAATCAACCTTTCTTTCTTTCTTCTGTAGAAGGTGACTTCTCTTCATAGAAGTCTTGTTTAAAATTTAAGTAAACTCACTATGAGTTTCTGATGGAGTTAATATTTTTGTTCCTTTTTCTGTTTCAGTATGGTCAGAGCAACAATAAAGAGCAGGGGTACTATTTTTGGAAGGAGTAGGAGCATTGGAGAACATACTTTTTCTTTTACTTTATTTTTAAGAGAGGTAGCAGAGCACAGAAAGCAGTCCTTTAGAAAGCTGCAGACAAACTGCATTCTAAGAGCATAACAAAGCTCTGTAGAGTGCTCTCTTACAGCACATAACTTGTAATAGTCAATAAATTCAAACAAACATGTGACAATCTGACTTCACACTTGTCACTATGCTGCTTGCCATTGCCTTTCGGAACCTCATGGCAGTACAATAAAACTGTGATATAATGGACTAATTCGGGCAAGGGGGCGTCCATTAAAGCCGAAAGTCCGTTATATAATAAAGTAGGTTTTCCGAATGCGTATGTTAAAAAATTGACAAATTAGTTAGTTTACCTGTTTTTAATAATGTAGACACATTTGTGTAATTAAAATTAAGTATGTAAGAAAAGTTTAATTTCACAGAAAAGTTTTCTATACAGTAGACTCTCGATTATCTGGAATGATCGGGAAAACCTTAATCCCAGTTAATAAAATCGCGGATAATCACGCATCTACTGGGGGGGGTGGGGTGTTCGCCGGTCACCCTGAGGGTGGGGGGGATGGTGGTGGTCCCACCACCTGCCCCAGTCAGCTCCCCTGAGAGCCTGGGCGTAGGAAGCCCAGGCTGGCAGCGGGCTGAGACCCCGGCTGGCAGGAGCCTGGGGGGAAATCCCAAAACGGCGGCAGGTTGAGTGCTCAGTCCGCTGCCTCTTTGGGCTCTCTCCCCAGGCTCCTGCCGCCTGCCCCAGTCAGCTCCCGCTGCCAGCCTGGGAACCCAGGCTGGCAGCGGGACCTCAGACCCCGGCTAGCAGGAGCCTGCGGGAAAACTCTAAAGCGGCAGCCGGCTGAGCGCTCAACCTGCCGCCGCTTTGGGCCATACCCCCAGGCTCCTGCCAGCCAGGATCTCAGCCCGCTGCCAGCCTGGGCTTCCTATACCCAGGCTGGCAGCAAGTTGAGACCCCGGCTGGCAAGGATCCACTGGGGGAAACCCCAAAGCGGCGGCAGGCTGACTGCTCAGCCCGCCGCCGCTTTGGGCTCTCTCCCCAGTCTCCTGCCAGCCAGGGTCCTGTTGCCTGCCCCAGTCAGCTCCTGCTGCCAGCCTAGGTGTAGGAAGCCCAGGCTGGCAGCGGGAGCTGAGACCCTCACTGACAGGAGCCTGTGGGGAAAGTCTAAAGCTGCAGAGATCTGAGAAGCGGCAGCAGCCGAGCTCTCAACCCGCTGCTGCTTTAGAGTTTCCCCGCAGGCTCATCCTAGCTGGGGGTCTCAGCTCCCGCTGCCAGCCTGGGTTCCCTACACCCAGGCTGGCTGCAGGCTGAGACCCCAGCTGGCAAGGGGCCAGCGGGGGAAACCCCAAAGCAGCGGCAGGCTGAGCGCTCAGCCCGCCGCCACTTTGGGGTTCCCCCCCGCTGGTCCCTTGCCAGCCAGGGTCCTGCCTCCTGCCCCAGTCTGCTCCCGCTGTCAGCCTGGGTTCCCTGCACCCAGGCTGTCAGCGGGAGCTGAGTGGGGCAGGTGGCAGGAGCCTGGGGAGAGAGCCCAAAGCCGGGGCGGGCTCAGCACTCATCCTGCTGCCGCTTTGGGCTTTCCCCCCAGGCTCCTGCCAGCCGGGGTCTCAGCCCGCTGCCAGCCTGGGTTTCCTACACCCAGGCTGGAAGCAGGCTGAGACCCCAGCTCGTAAGGAGCCAGTGGGAGAAGCCCCAAAGCAGCGGCAGGCTAAGGCTGAGCCCGTTGCCGCTTTGGGGCTTCCCCTACCGACCGGTTTAGACATCCCGGTTAATCCTCAGCCCGGTTAACCCGCGCCTGGATAATCGGGAGTCTACTGTAACAGTGAATTAATAACAAAAAATAACCTGTTAATTTAATTATAAGCAAATCTTGGTTAAAAGCATTTTAAAATTAACATGCTTGCATCCGAAGTGGGTATTAGCCCACGAAAGCTTATGCTTCAAAACTTTATAGTTAGTCTTTAAGGTGCCAAGGGACTTTGCTACCTCTGCTATTCCAGACTAACACAGCTACCTCTCTGATTCTTAAAATTAACAGCGTGTTAATTTTCACATATGACATACGGACCGGAAATTTTGTCCGTTAAATCCAAAGTCCGTTAAATCGAGGTCTGCAAAATCGAGGGTTTACTGTAGTGGAAAAATAACTCAGAATTCTTGCTCCAAAAGCATAGGCCTCCTACCACTTGAACTGAAAGAGAATCTCCATGTGTAAAATGGGAATAATGATACTTGTTTGCAAAGTGCTTGGAAATCTACTAATGAAAAACAACATGCAAGAGTTAGGAATGGTAGAACTCCCCAGCAGAGGATAACAGCCTACACGCACATGCCAGTATCATTCAATTTTAAGAAAAAAATGTAACAGGTAAGAAGGCAATTAATATTAAGGCAAACTTTGCAGTATTGTATCTCCCTCCTGTGCAGGATCTTGCATGTACTTACATTTAAACTTTCTCTTTCCAAATTAAGCAGAATCTTATGTAATTCAACTAAGTCATCATGAATATAGGGAATCACTCTGGATGTTTAATCTTCATAATTTATAAGTATTCTGGAGGTACAACACTGGCTATGTGTGTGATGCATCCGCTTCTAGTGGCTGATCTACAAGAGGCCAACAGGCTACTATTTCTGTGAGATAATAGTTACTCCTTCAGCTTAAACTGTTCCACTTGCTCAGAAAGAGCTGTTACTCTCCCACCTGTCCATAGCATTAATTTGTTGAAAATTAATGCAATAATTATAAAAAGAAATATATTATAATGATGCAGTTTTTGTTATGTTTAGTTTGAGGTACAATCTTAAAGCCAATGGGCACATAACTCCTCAAATCAACACTGCTCTTGTGTTTTTGCCATTAATTGTGTGGACAGGGCTTTACAGAACACAGTCCTTCATTGGTGGCACATAGGTGCTACTGCAGTACAAACAATAGTAATGGAGTAACATTTGGACATTTTATTTGTGTGAAAGAAAAAGGGAACACTATCTTTTCTATTGATTGATTGCACAGAAAGAACTACAGGTATTTCATTAGGTGGCAGCTAACATGATCTTTTGTTAGGTCAAGTGACAAAGATTTATAACTTTTGAGAAATTTGTATTTTGGGGTCTGAAGAGCCTGGAATCCAGAATCAGTTCAGCAGGTGGGTGATGATTTATGACAGAGTATAATCTCTCCATATTGAATGTTAAAATCAAAGTCCCTTTATAGGATTGACTTGATCCTGTTCACACATAGCAGCTACAAGAGAGATCTCACAATGGCACAGCTGCCTCTAGTGTAGACATAGCCTTTGCCTAGAATTTACAGCAACCCAAGCACCAGATGACAGAGTCATCAAACACCAGGAAACAGGAGAACCACAGTGTTGAGGGTTAGAGTGAAACCTGTTCTGCTATATCCAGTGGGTCTTCAGTTTCGCCAAGAAGATCCTATGCAGGTTATCCTATGCAAGTGAACTTAGAGTCTATGAAATTACCTGAGGAGGGCTAGCCCGTCACCTTCCCTGACCCCCATATCCTGCCCTCAGCAAATTGGGAGAAACACCCCCACCCCCGCCACTACCATGTCCTCCCCGTGCCAGCACCCACCTTAAGACACACCACCCCGCTGCCCCAGGCCACCCACCCACGACCCCCAGCGCTATAGCCTCCCACCACGACAGTGCTACCTCTGGGCCAGGCCACCCACCACCGCGTCCCACTTCAGACCAGGTCACCCCCTGTGCCACCGCCCCCCGAGTGCTGTCCTGTGGGGTGGGCTGGCCACAACAGGGCCCCTGGTGGGGGCAGCGCGGCAGGCAGGTGCCCTAGAGCCAGGAGGTGCCCGTGGCCCAGCGCCCGGCGATGCCCTGCCCGGCCCCCCGCTGTCAGACGGGCTAAGAGGAACGGCTCCCAAGGTCGCCGCGTTATCAAGTCCCAGTTCCCGGCCCGGCCCGGCCCCGCCCGCTTCCCCCTCCCCCATCCACCCCAGCGGGACCGGATTCGCCTCGAACGAATTACTCACTCCGCTTCCGCCATCTTCTCTCCTCCCTCACGGGGAGGCGTCGCGCATGCGTCGGACGGTCGGAGTCGGGGGAAGGGCCCCCCAGATCCAGACGTCCTGTCCCCACCTGCTGCACGTACTTCGCCTAGCACCGCGGGCCTCCCTGGGGCTGTGCGGGCGCCATAGCGTGGCAGGTCGCCGCTCCCCGAGTCCTGTTCCCCTCACGCTGCCCGCTGTGTTCTCAAGAAGCTTCTCTAAGTCATCACACACTGAAAGCGGCAGTGGGAGGCTGCGGGCAGGGGACTGTTGCCCTTTGAATTAAGTCCCATCTCCCAAAACTGCCACGGCCCATGAAAGGGTATCAGGGGTCATGGTAAAATGGTGGCTGCGCTTTAGCCCACCCCAATTGCAGTCCCTCCAGCCCTCCTCCCCAGTGTTTGTTGGAAAGAGAGGACAGGAGAGACAGGCTGGTCAGGATTAGAGGGGAGATCGAGCATGGGGACACCTGGATTCTGTTCCCAGCCCTGCCCTTGACTCACACTGTGCAGTGACCTTAAGGCCTGATTTTTAGAGGTACCAGCCTTCACATCTCCCCCTGGAATTAAGGAGACCTGCAAGAGGTCGACAACTCTGAAAATCTTTGCTCTGTTTTCCCCTCGTTAAATCTGTATAATTAAGTATTCCACTCAGAGATGCTGTAAATCACTTCAGTTTGTAACAGGTTCAAGAATAGCAGCCTTGTTAATCTGTATCCGTAAAGAAAGCAAGGAATGGGGGAGGGATAGCTCAGTGGTTTGAGCATTGGCCTGCTAAACCCAGGGTTGTGAGTTCAATCCTTGAGGGGGCCATTTAGGGATCTGGGGCAAAAAATCTATCAGGGGACAGTACTCGATCTTGCTAGTGTAGGCAGGGGACTGGACTCGATGACCTTCAAGGTCTTTCCAGTTCTAGGAGATTGGTATATCTCCATTTATTTATTTAAGGAATACTTGTAGCACCTTAGAGACAAACTATTTAGTCTCTAAGGTGCTACAAGTATTCCTCGCTTTCTTCAATTTGTAAATATTTTAAGATCCTTGGATAAAAGTCACTATAGAAATGCAACTAATGTATTTTTATTGTTGAACAAATATATATATAAAATATTAATTTCCCCTTTGATATCACACATGCAGTGATGATGTCATTCATGACCACATTGGGTCATGTGTTGACATTTTCACACCAAGATAATGACTGCATGGTAACAAAATGTCATCATGTTGCATAGTGTCATGCTAACTCAGTGATCAAGTTAATTCCATCCATCACATTAAAAAAGCAGTATAAGCTACCATACAAATAACACCTTCAAACATGAAGCCACACTACATAATCAATTAAATCAATGGAGCTAAGCACGTGCATAACTGTAGGAATGGGACCAATGTAAGATAATTACTAAGGTATGTCTATACAGCAAAGAAAAACCCATGGCTGGCCCATGCCAGCTGACTTGGACTCACGGTTTATTGCTGTGTAGACTTCCAGGCTTGGGCTGGAGCCAGGGATTTAGGACCCTGCAAGGTGGGAGGGTCCCAGAGCTCAGGCTTCAGCTGAAGCCTATAAATTTACACAGCAATGGAACGGCCTGGCAGCTTAAGCCCTGTTTAGGTTTAGTCCTGTATTCAGTTTAGGTCCAGTAAAAAATAGTGACAACTCTACATTATTTTTAATTATTGAGTCTGAAAAAAGCCTTTACATAAATAAATGACAATGAATTGGACATGTATATGTGCATATTTGTTTTTCCTAAAGTTAAGTATTTTAGGAAAAATTGTCAGAACGGCCACCAGCAAGAGTTGGTGGCTGTACTCTGAGGTCACCAAAAATGTATTGTGAGAACCCCTGGTCTAGTACATCTTGAAATTTACATACAAGTAGATTGACTTGATTACAATTGTAATGCCTTCTGTTAAATTGTTATGGATCATTCAATATGGGTCATCAGGTTGGTTGGTCTGTCAGTGATACAATGACAGAATGGGATAATTTAAGATTTTGCATTACAGAAGTATGGCAGGCTGATATTTTGTCTGATGCCTGACAAGCCAAGGGTTAAAATATTCTTCCAGGTTTAGATTTGTAATGCAGAAGCTAGATTTGTAATCAAATCCGTGGGAAATGACTGTTTTCTTATCAAAGCTAATGGGCTGCAGTCATATGATTCCCCTCACAGATAAGGTAGTAAATTAACAATGGAGAATGAACTAGAAAATAACACTCTAGGAGCTTGAAGAAGCAGTAGATGAAGCATGTGTTTGACTAAATTACAGGTATTGTTACCCTGTATTATTTGACCTTTGGTAAATGCAAGTCTTAGGTTATAGCTATACTACAGAGACTATACCAGCATAGCGATGTTGCTGTAGCTATGCTGGCATTACCCTGTAGCACTGATGCAGCCTACACCGGGGAAATGGGTTTTTCCCATTAGTGTAGGAACACCACCTCTCTGGATGATAGTAGCTATGTTGACAGAAGAAGACATAACTGTCTCTACACAGGCAGCTAGATCAGCATAGCTACATAAGTCAAGGCATGGATTTTTCACACCCTGGACCAATATCACAATATTGACCTAATTTTTAAGTGCAGAGCAGGCCTTATTTGTTTATTTAATGCCAGTGAATGGAAGTTCCTAATTAGGTTAAGTCCATATCTGAATGTGTGAATTCCTTTTTTTTCCCTGGAGGTGATTAACAAGTGCACTGAGTGTTTTATTACAAACTATTAAATTATCCTATAATATTTCATTCCACCTACCTCAAAGCAGTGGCAGCAGGAACAAGGTCTGTAGCTGAGTGTCAGGAAAGAAAAACAGGTCTAGAAACCTCTAATTGTAAGATCGTCTACATTATTTATTTTAAGCAAAGAGCTACCATAGCTTTTTCCTTCTGATAAATTATTGATTACCTGTTTTGCTGCCTACAGAAACAGGTTTAAAATTACACCCATATTAGTGGATGGAGTTTGGGGGGGGGGGGGATGAGAATAGATCACACAGGCTTCCTGAGTCACTACTGCAGACCACTCCTCACCAAATTATTTGTTTCCCTTGAAAACTTGAGTAGATTGTCCTAGCAAATTATTGCTGACACTCTATCCTGATGCACCTGAATGCTCAATGTAGTGAACAGTGTAATGTATGCAGGTTTCAATAAGTTGTTGAATTCATACTTGTTAATTTCAAGCTTACACAAAGCTTGACTCTCTCACCTATAGAAGTTGGTCTAATAAAAAATGTTACCTCACTCACCTCATCTCTGTAATATTCTGGGACCAACAAGGCTACAATGATTGCATTAAAACAGGAATTGGATTAGGCTCAAATCCAGCAAAGCATTTTGTGTTTAACTTTAAACAACAGAGTGCTCCCCTTCATTTCACACACCACATGAGTGATGCGGAGGAAGTAGCAGTTGTTCTGGCACAACAACAAGCTCCCCCTCCTTAACTCCTCCAAGTGAAGAACACTACACCCTTAAGAAATCTCTATCAGACACTGCTATTCCACCCCGGACAGATCCGTCGCTATAAAACCCGAACACACCTACCCACGTCACCTACACATACTACGGCAAGGGTAGGGAACAGCAGCGGCGCACGCCTCCTAAGTCTGAACCTTCGTGACTACAAGCCCCAGAATTCCTTTGTAATGCTCCACACACACACACAACCCCCCCCCCCCCAGCGCTATGGACTGTACCAACTGCGGATACCAGAGGCATCGCTGCTGTTGCACAACTTCGCTTTACAGGATGAGAGAGGAGGTGTGGCAGTTCCTGTCTTTTTCTGTACAGTTTGTCTCCGGATAAATCGCTTCGGTGCCTGTTTAAGGAGATTTGTGTTTGTTCCCCCCCTTCCGTCCTAAGAGCGTAGAACAGTCCCCTCGCCAGGTGCGCACTGGAAGAGACTAAGGAGGCAATTGATAGGGGGATGAGGTGGGCGGTCCCTTCCTGTTCTCTCCGGAAGTAGTGGTCCCCTCTCTTTCGCTCCAAGAAGTGGTTTGTCCCAGCCTCCCGCGATGGGCCCTGGGCTCGGCCCGTCATGGGCGGGGCTGGCTCTGAGGCGCTCGTAGCGCCTGGTCAGAGGCGGGACTGAAGCGCTTCCGGGAGCCTGGGCGGTGCGCGGCTAGTGCGGCTCCAGCGGCCGCTCTCCGAGTCGCTCGGTTCTCCCCTTACGGCTCCTCTGGCCGCCTCGGGGGCCGGGGTGATGCCGACTCAGCGGGACAGTAGCGGCGGTAGCAGCAGCACCGCCACCATCATGTCCCACCCGACGCTGGGCGGGAGCAGCCTCGGCGGGGATAGCGCCCACCAGGTCCGGGTGAAAGCCTACTACAAAGGGTGAGTGACACGGCCTGGGCGGGGGGAGCTCGGCGGCTGGGGGGTGGGGCTGGTACCCCCGGGTGGGGTGGGCGGGGGGGAGGTACCCCCGGGTGGGGAGCATTGGGTGGGAGTAAAGTCTGGGGGCCAGGGTCCTGATTTGGAAAGGGCGTTACCGGGTCCGTACTGGTGTGGATCGGGGGACGCAGCCTGAAAGGGGATGTGCGGGGCGGGGAGTTGAGGTGACATTTGTAGGGCTGCGGGGGTGGCGGCGACCGGCACTGAGCGGACAGGTGATGCAGAAAGGCCCCAGGGGAGGTATCCGCAGTCTCTGAAGAAGTTTGGCGTGAAGGGAAATATGGGGGGTTTCAGCGGTTGCCTGCCGCGATTATGGTGGGATTCCGGAGTTGCATGAGAATGGGAAATCGGAGGAAGCCGGAAAGAGGATCTGCTGAAGCCGAAGGGGATCTAAGGGAAATGGGGCTATTGGGGGCGCAGGGGGGTCACCCGCGTGTAAATTAGGATAGAACTGTGTTTATGACGACTAGTCGGATAATGTGGACTTTGGGGCTGACTGGCCCTTATGAATGGTGATTTGAAAATACTCACGTTCTCCCTCCCCGCCCCAACAGTGTTGGGTTTTTTTGGCTGGGAGGGAGGGCAGTGTGAATTTTGCCTATGCTGTTGCTTGTAACAGTGTTAAGGGTGGTTTTCGATGCTAAACGTATGTCCCTTAGCTTATGAAATACATCTATAGACAGTGTTAAACTGTGCTGGCACTTATGAATTTCTTCTAATTATCCATAAAACACCAAAACTTACCAGCTGCAGCATTTTTCAGAAATGGCTCTTAAGCACCCTTTTGAACACAGTTGTAACCAACAGAGATTGTGCTCCAGCGAACATCTTGGGGGTGGGTGGTGGTGTCGGGTTTCATGAAGCTACTGGTGGGAACGGAGAAGTGGAGAGATGAACCCATCCTGGCTCCAGATTCTCAGCTGTGCTCATTGCAGTGCATATTGCTCACAAATATGAGCATACCTGTGATAACCTTTCCCTTTTGTCTCTTCCTTTCCAAAGTCTCTAATTCATTTTACAACAGTTGACAACTGTTCAGAATGAGCACATTCTGCTTGATTTACTTACAGGATTTGAAAAGACTTGACTTGAATTACAGTAAACCCTCGATTTAACGGACCCCGATTTAACGGACTTCGGATGCAACGGACAAAATTTCCGATGCATCCGAAATCCGTTATTGGGGGCTGCCGGCTCCCGCCCCAGGGAGCCGGCTGGGTTGACAGCTCCCGCCCGGCTCCCCGCAGCGGGGACCCCTGCGGGAGCTGTCAAACCCCCCCCCCCCCCGCCCGGCTCTCCGCAACAGGGAGCCGGGCGGGGGGGGGGGTGTTTGAGAGCCCCCGCTCGGCTCCCCTGCAGCTGGAAGCCGGGCGGGGGGGTTTGAGAGCTCCCGCCCGGCTCCCCGCAGCGGGAAGCCGGGCGGGGGGGTTTGAGAGCTCCCGCCCGGCTCCCCGCAGCGGGAAGCCGGGCGGGGGGGTTTGAGAGCTCCCGCCCGGCTCCCCGCAGCGGGAAGCCGGGCGGGGGGGTTTGAGGAGCCGGGCGGGGGGTTTGACAGCTCCCGCCGGGCTTCCCGCTGGGGGGAGCCGAGCGGGAGCTGTCAACTCCCCCGCCTGGCTCCTCGCAACGGGGAGCCGGGCGGGGGGGCGTTTGAGAGCCTCCGCTCGGCTCCCCGCAGCGGGAAGCCAGGCGGGAGCTGTCAACCCCCCCCTCCCCCCCCCCCCCCCGCCCGGCTCCCGGCAGCGGGAAGCCAGGCAGGAGCTGTCAACCCCCCCGCCCGGCTCCCCGCAGCGGGGAGCCGGGCGGGGGGGAGGGGGTGGGGTGGGCTGACTCACGGCTCCATATAACGGACTAATTCGGGCGGGGGGGTGTCCGTTGTCACCCGAAAGTCCGTTATTTAATAATTTTAAAAAATTATTAAATAACGGACTTTCAGTTTTAACGGACACCCCCTCGCCCGAATTAGTCCGTTATATCGAGGTTTCACTGTATTTACTTTATGTACTAAGGTAACACGTATAGGTCCCAACAGAGCTTGTGATCCTATTGTGCTAAACAGTGAACAGATACCTAGGAAGAGACGGTATGTGCCCCCAAAGAAATCACAATCCAAATAGACAAAACATAGGTGAAAGCTCATTTCAGATAGAGGTACACCTGGTGAAAACATCATATTTCTTGACAGAAAGCTAGATGAAGGCATAGCAGCCATTTTATTAAGTTTGTAGTGCTTTCCATTCAATAATAGTGAATATTTAAGGCATATCTGTATTTCATAATTTTAAAAGGAAAGTTAAAAATGAGGCTTTTCTGCATTTGTTAGTTGTCAATTAATTTCATTCCTGACCTTATGTGTAAAGGAGTCTGTTTCTGGACTTCTCTTGAACAAGGTCTGTATTATGCCAGTTGGTATGATTTATTTGAATTGGCATCACTAACAATGACATTGTTCTTTTTTGAATGTCTCATTTATTGACTCTTTACCTGAGTGGTGTTCATGCAGTCAGTTCATTACTAAACCTGGAACTAAAATGACTCGCACAGGAAGTTGGTTATAAACAAGTTATCTGACTGGAATGCCTTAGACATGATTTGTAATTCAGTTCTTATATTCTGACAGGGTTTTTCTTATCATGGGCAGGGGAAATCAAAACAGGGGATCCCAACAGCCAAAATACTTTTGACTAACCTACACAGTGGCAGACTTTTCACCTTGTTCCATTGAGAAACTGTTGTTAGCATGCAAGACCTACTCCTTCTCCAAGCCTCTCTGCAGGCTTTGGAGCTGAGGACCTGAAACCCTGAACCTGTGTGTGGCAGCATAGCGCTCTTCTTCAACAGTGACAGTAACTCAAGATAAAACAGATCTTTTACTGAAACACTTGCTCGCCAGAGTGGTCATTGCAGTTAGAGCATAAAATAAATTCCTAAGAGTGGGAGGTGGCAAGAGATACAACTATTGCTAATAGGACTATATATATGGCTATGTTAGGCATCTTAGCCATACCCTTATTTATTTACCAGTAAAAAAAAAAATTACGTAATACTTGCAAAGTGACATCCATAAGGAATTCAGCAACAACAAATTAGAAAAGCCAGCACCGATTAGGATAAGCACGTATATTTTCTCTCTCGTGTACATTTTCACCACTTTGTGTTTGGAAGTACTTTAGTACTTGATGTATTGTAAGATACCAGTTATCAGTGCTGTCCAATAATATATATGGAGATATACCTATCTCATAGAACTGGAAAGACCTTGAAAGGTCATAGAGTCCAGTCCCCTGCCTACACTAGCAGGGCCAAGTACTGTCCCCTGACAGATTTTTTGCCCCAGATCCCTAAATGGTCCCCTCAAGGATTGAACTCACAACCCTGGGTTTAGCAGGCCAATGCTCAAACCACTGAGCTACCCCCCCACAATAATAAATACAGTGGAACCCCGCAATACTGTGCCCCACTATAGCGCGACTCCACTTATAACGTGGGGTGCGGCACTTTGATGTTGTGCGACCCCGCAATACCCTGACCTCGTGTTTACCGCAATTGGGTATTTTTGGATCCCGATCGTCATGGTATTGCGGGGTCCAACTGTAATAAAACTATATGATCTCAATACTGTAGAAGTAGATGAATAAATTATTAGTGGCATCGTTTAGAACAGCTAGAAATAGGTCCTGCAGTAATTATGCTATTGTATGCTATGATGAATCCTGTAAGATCTATCATTGTTAAAGGCAAGTCCTGAGGAGGAACCATTATCCATCTAAGTTAAGATGAGATGGCAGGAAGTGCTGAGTAGTGCTTATCTTTAATGATTGGCATAGATGGAGTATCAGAAAATTCTTTATCTATTTTTCAACAGCAATAAGCTCTAATTGAGACCAGGCTTGGAGCACAGTTAGATGACAGGGTAAAGATGCTTCGGCCCTGTCAACTGTATAACTTATACCAATAATGAAAAGTTAGATTCCCAGGAAAATTGGTAGTCCATTTATAATAGATCATGAAGATCTCCTAAGTGAATGTATAGTAAAATAAACTGAATTCTTGTTCTGGTATCAAGACCAGGGATCAGCAACCGTGGCACACAGCTCCTCAGGGTAAGCACCCTTGTTGGGCCTAGCCGGTTTGTTTACCTGCCGCGTCTGCAGGTTTGGCTGATCGCGACTCCCACTGGCTGTGGTTTGCTGCTCTGGTCCAATGGGGGCTGTGGGAATACTGGGGATATTGGAGGACCACAGCGCGTAAGTAATCTTGTCCCCACAACAAGCAAGAAAATATTTCTATCATGAGCTTCCTGGTATGTGTTAACTTTCTTTTTCTTTTTTATATTAATATAGCAGCACTGACTAGGAAAGGGAAATAAATGTTTAATATATAACCAAGGAGCCAAAACAACTCAGCAGACACTTGAAACTGATTTGTTGTGGATCTTCATTTTAGAATTATTTTCTGGATTTTAATAGTACTGGGCAAATTATGTGCCATAAAGTTGTTAGAGCGGAAAGTTTTTCTCCATTGTCTTGACGAAACTTCTTATGGTCTTCTGTGGAGGAATATCTTGAGAGTAAAAGGTTTACTCCTTTCTTTTCATAAATATCTGTCCGTGCAGTAAATACTCCACTGTAAAAACTAATCTAGGTAGGAGGATGACTGGGTCTTGAGGCATGGTTAGCAGTTAAATCTCACTGTGCACAAGTGGGTGATCTCCAGACCTTGAAGCATCCATTATGAGAAGGGTCACTTTAAATCATGCTTTAAGGAGTTCTGATTTAGTACTGGATGAGTATATTGAAATAGCAGACTCATTCTGGGAGTCGCATATTGTGTGACTTTCTGAGTAATGTAATTAGACCTCATCGAAAGCATAAATGTTTGACGTGGGTGCATGATAAATGTGTGGAGAAGTTTTTTCCAAAGCATAGAGATGTAAGATTTTGAAGACTTTAGTCGCTATCCCCACTGTGCATAGTAGTTAATCTTAGGCTTCCATTGGAGACCAGTGGTATAATAAACAATGGGATAAATGTATCCATTTGATTACCTTTAACCAATAACATTGCTTTTTTTTATCAAAGGATGTATATAAAGTGACCTTTAGGGATAATGAAGAAAAGCCATTTGATCTCTCTTGAAAAGTGGGAGGGCAGCAACAACATGTACAGCGTGCCTTTTTAAATAGTATAATAAATCAGTCTGTTTTGAGTCTTGACTGCACTGAACTTCAGGAAAGACAACAGTGATACACAATTTTTCTGTACCTCAGGGTTTACTAACTCTGTTGGAGTGGCCACTCGTGTGAAATGCTGCTTTTAAGTTTTTTCTTCTAGGGGTGGAGCAGGCTTTTTATTTACTAAAGAGGATCCTTTTCTCTTTGTAAACATTTAAGATGAGCTTTTCAATATTTGTTGTAGTGCAAGGTATTCAGGCCAGTGTCTCTCTCTGACTCTATTTGTAAAGGTACTTGTAAAATAAGGCCTTGATTTGGGCCTATGCATACTACTGAAATTAAAATAATACTCTGAAAAATAGTTTTTATAGTGAGGTGTTTGCACCACCGTTTAAGGTTAGCAAATAATAGAAATGTAGGCCTCGAAATGGACCTTGAGAAGTAAAGTCCAGCTCCCTATGCCGTGGCAGGACCAAGTAAACCTAGACCAGTGGTCACCAGCCAGTCGATTGTGATCTCTGGCGGTGTAGCAGGGCTGCCACTAGGGCAGGCTTGCTCCTTGCTTGGCCCAGCCCCACGCCGCTCCTTGAAGCGGCCAGTGTGGCCCTGGGGGCACAGGTCTCCCTCTGCGCACTGTTCCTGCCTGCAAGCTCCACCCCCACAGTTCCCATTGGCCACAACTCCCCATACCCGTCCAATGGCAGTTGTGTGGGCAATGCTTGCAGAGAGAGGCAGTGTGTGGAGCCACGTGCCCCCACCCCCTCCCCATGGGCAGCAGGGGTGCGTTGACCCTTTCCGGGAGCAGTGTGGGGCCTGAGCAGGCAGGGAGCCTGCCTTAGTAGCAGCCACACTGTGCTGCCTGCCAGGATATTGCACCCCAGCCATGAGCCCGTCCTGACCCCCTCCCAGAGCCAGCACCCTGTACCCCCTCCTGCACACCTACCCCAAACTGGGGCCTCCTCCTGTACCTGAGCCCCCTCACCTGCTCCTGAACCCCAACCCCCTGCCTCAGGTTCAGCCCAGAAACCCCTTGCAAACTGCTCCCAAACCCGAACACTGTACCCCATCCCAGTGAAAGTGAGTGAAGGTGGGGGACAGCGAGCGATGGAGAGAGGGGGGGGTAGGATTTTTGGGGAAGGGGCAGAGTAGATGCTGTGTAAATTCAAAACGTGATCTTGGGCATAAAAAGGTTGCAGACAACTGACCTAGACCATCCCAGGCAGGTGTTTGTCCATCTTGTTTTTTAAAGATTGTAATGATGGGAGCTCTATGATCTACCTTGGAAGTCTATTCCAGAGCTTAACTGCCCTTTATAGTTTAAAAAGGTTTTCCTAATAGCCAATCTAAATCTCCCTTGCTGAAGATTGTCCATTATTTTCTTGTCCTATCTTGAGTGGACATGGATAACAACTGATCAGAGTCCTCTTTATAATAATCCTAAACATATTGGAAGTGTGTTATCCGGTCCCTTCTCAGTCGTCTTTTCTCAAGACTCAGTTTTTTTTAAACTTTCCTCATTGGTCATTCTATCATTAATTTGTACACCTTTTTCCTAACTTGTGATACCCAAAATTGGACACATTATTCCATCTGAGGCCTCACCAGTGCCAAGTGTGTGTGTGTGTGTGTGGGGGGGCCAATAACCTCCCGAATCTTGCATACAATGCTCCTATTAATACACCCAAATTAGCCTTTTTTAAACTGCATTACATTGATGACTCATGTTCAATCTGTAGTCCACTATAACCCCCAGATCCTTTTCAGAAGTGCTACTGCCTACAGTCATTCCCCGTTTTGTAGCTGTGCATTTGATTTTTCCTTCGTAACTACTTTACACTTGTGTTTTCATCTTGCTCAATTCAGAACAATTCTCCAATTTATCAAGGTCAATTTTAATTTTAAACCTGTACTCCAAAGTGCTTGCTACCCTCCCAGCTCAGTCTCCTCAGTAGATTTTATAAGCATACACATTACTCCATTATACAAGTCATTAATGAAAGTATTAAATATTACTAGACCCAGGATTGACTCCTGTGCTATTCCAGTACTTACGCTCTCTACATTTAACAGCAAGCCATTGACTCGGAGTATGGTCTTTCAACCATTTGTGCACTCACCTAAAGTAATTTCATCTAGATCACGTTTCCCTTGTTTACTTATGAGAATGTCATGTAGAACTGTGTCAAAAGACTTAGTAAAATCAAGGTATATCATGTCCACTGTTTCCTCCTATCTTTCCAAGTACTGAAGTTAGGGTGACTGGTCTATAATTCCCCAGGTCCTCCTTGTCCTTCTTTTTAAAGATAGATACTATGTTTACCCATCTCCAATTTTCTGGTACCTCTCCCATTGTCCAGGAGTTCTCAAAGATAAGTGTTAATGGCTCAGCGATAGCTTCAGCTAGTTCCTTCAGTACACTCAGGATACTTTTTTTTTTGGTGGCCTTAGAGTGTGGCTACCAACTCCTGCTGGATGTTTTTACACTTTTCCCTAAAATACTTAATCAGCTTTAGGAAAAAAATAAATATGCACATGTCCAAATCATTGTAATGTATTTATTGCCAGCTAATAAACCTGTTGTGAAAAGTGATATTAACAAACATGCAAGTATCACTTTTCACAGCAGACTTGGCAAGCCTGGGGACGAATTAAGCCCTGTTTTTGGAGGAGGGCTGCAGCCTGAAGCCCCATGCCCGAAGGACGGAGCCCAAAGCTGCACAGTCAGGAGCCCAGGGTGGGAGCCTGCCCCCCTGCAACCTCAGGACTGAAGTTCAAACCGCTCCTGGGAAATTGGGGAACTCCCCAAGCTGTCTGCTTCTCCAGCATTGTGTCTTGGGGGGACCCTTGCTGGTGGCCCCAGCAACCAGCACCAAGATGGTGCATCTAGGAGCAGGAGGGAGAGAAAGGGGCTGCTACTACTGTAGTCTCCACCTCCACCTCCCCAACAGTCCAAGAGACTGTGGCTCCCAGAAAATCCCCTAGGGGTTGCATGTGGCCATTCTTTAACCTGTTCTTTCCCTATTTTGGCTTGCATTCCTTCCCCCTTGTTGGCATACACAACTGGTGCCTCCCCGATTGCGGTGGGGGCATATGTTAAGGGGGAGGACATGTGACCTCCCCACCTGTTTCCTCCCTGCCCCCTTCTAGTCCCACATTACTTGCTGGAGAGTATGGAGGGCTTATGTCCTCCTGCTGCACCACCCACATTCAGTTGCTCTCCCTAGCAGCCAAGCCTGGACGGGATGGAGCTGTTCCTGGTCGCTGCTCTATACAGGGTAGTCAGCGGCCTGGGAGAAAGCTTGCCTGGGAAGGGGTGGCAGCAGCAGCCCATTCCCTGCCTGGACTCGCTTGGCTTTCAGGGACAGGGACTGTGTATGCCAGGAAAGAGGTGAGGGAAGGCTCTGGCTTGCTCGGCCACAGTCCTCAGAATCCAAGCCCTGGGCAGCCTGGGACAACTGCAGCCAGGTGCTGTCCCAGGCAGCTGGAATAGGCTTTTGCTGCCCCCACCCCCCATTCCGGGATGGTTGTTGGGGGGGGGGGGGAATTTGACCCTGCATTCCTTTCCACCCATGTATCACCTCTGTTTGTCAGTATTAGTTGTACTGAGTATCATTAACCTTTTAGTCAAGACTGAAGCAAAATGTAATTCGCTTTCCTTCCTCACTAAGTCAAGGACCTTTCCTTTGTCTTTCTCTTGCTCCAATGTATTTAAAGAACCTCTGCTGACTGCCTTTAGTATCATTCATTTTGTGGTTTTGCCTTTTTGGTTTCTGTCCCTACATATTTGTGCTGTTCTTTTGTGTTGTGTGTTAGGAATCTCTTGTTTAAATTTGGACCAATAATCCTACCCCATGCAGCCATGAGCTACTTCAAATGTCAGGATAATCCAAATTGGCATATGGATTTCAGAGGCTTAGAATATTGTCTTCTGAAACATAGTTGACTGTCTTAATTATGACAGAAGCTGCTGCTTATGGCAGAACAGCGCTGTGTTAGTCTGAAGGTAAATACAAGCAATACCACTGAGTGTTCCATTTTGCATTCTACAGTTTGCATTATAGAAAGGCTTACAGGCTCCAGATAAGGGCTTGTCTATATAAGAGATGTCTATATGAGGTATTTCCAGTTATACTAGTATAAACTATTGTTCTATCCAGGGCTTAAATTCTCAGAGCATTTCCCGGAGCTCCCCACCCCCCATTCTCCGCCTACCTGATAGACAAAAGGTATTCGAGGAGGCTTCACAGCTATATCAAGTACCAGAGATTGTTCCTGTCCTGAAGAGTTTAAGGTCTAAACAAGGCAGAAAAGGGTGGCAAAAGGTGATGGCTTAAAAATTTCATGTTAGATCATAAATGTATAGAAACCACCAAACACAAACACAAATTGTGGAAATAAATGGTAGTGCTATTAGTTGCTGGTCATTTTAATAAAAATACTTTGCTTCTCTGGGATTGCAGGTAGAGCTTTGTTAAAATACCACCTACCCCAGCTCTTCACTGTCAATGGCTCATGTAATTTTTTTCCTGCTGCTCCTTTTTCTCCCGAAACACACTTTTCTGTTCCTCCTTCTGTGTTCCTGTTCTTTGCTTCATGCTTCCACCCCCGCCCCCAGCTGCTTCCAATAGTTGGAGGTGGTTTCCCACCTTTCTGATAGGTTACTCATTTCAGATACCTTCTTAGAACCCACTTATTTCACAGATCCTTCCTTTGATGGCCTCCTGCCCAGTTATTACTGGAACTGTTAATGTTTTGTTGCATCTGTCAGTATTAGTTCAAAAAGTAGGGGGGATGATTTCTTCTGTCTTGTCAATTACCATCTACAGACTATATGAACTTTTCATAACTTGTTACACATTTGTTGCCAAAATAATTTAGATTTTACTTCACTATAATGTACATTCATGAAACAAGCTTAAGGTACTGCTTTTACCTAACCTTAAGAGATTTTTTTTTTCTTCCTAGCTATAAATTGTAGCATTACCCTCTTAGTCCAGCTTCTGTTGGTACTGATTACTTCCATGTGTAGCTAAAATCTGTTCTGTTAAGTGGTGTTTTAATGATGTTGTATGCATGTTTGAATGATGTAGCATGGGGCTATACATCTTAATTTTTCAAAAGTTGATGATTACTCTTCCAGTTTTCAAAAATAAATAACTTGAAGCCAGGGTCCTAAATTGCAGAAAATAAATGAGTGCTTATTAATTCTGTTTTAATGGCTTACAAAGGCCAAATTATTTCCGTAGCACTTGTGTATTCATGTTGCACATGGATTAAAACAGATAAGAGTACAAGGAAGCACTTGAGTGTGATCAACTTTTTGGGGGAGACTTTTTTGGCATTGGCAAACAGAGTTCAGGAAATGAACAACTCTAGTCTTGCATGCAACATTGTCATTTCTGAGTGTGAATAATTTTGTCAAACTTATTTCTTATTCAGGGACATCATGATAACCTATTTTGAAC
Source organism: Sternotherus odoratus (assembly GCA_032164245.1). Taxonomy (NCBI): domain Eukaryota; kingdom Metazoa; phylum Chordata; order Testudines; family Kinosternidae; genus Sternotherus; species Sternotherus odoratus. Next base: position 13,390,044 of record JAVMKO010000009.1, on the reverse strand, counting down.
CTTCCATCTCGTTTGAAGGACTATGTAATAAGGTTCGAGACTTGTGCTTCTTTGACAATGAACAGCTCTTCACTATGAAATGGATTGATGAAGAAGGTAAAGTGACATCATGTAGTTTATCATGTGGAAATTTAGATCTCCATCCTTCTTTTCCTACGTAAATTAAGAAGGTGTAACTGAGTTCAGAAGACAACCAGTCATCTTTCATCTGTAAACTTATTTTCTTAATGAAAGTATTTATTTATAAAACATCCATTATGGTGGTATCTGGTTTCTATACTAAATTAGTTCCAAACAAAAAAAAAATAGTAACCTTAAATTCATAGCTACCACTAGGATCAAATGTTGCAGAACCTACCCACCCTCCCTTCTTCCAACCCTAGTCTTAAACTATGGAAGTGGACTTGTGCATCTTATCCACAATATCTTAATGCAACATATCAAATCCCGTTGAAGTCAAAGGAGAGACACCCCCCTCCTGTTGCTTTCTGTGAGCTGTCAATCAGACCCTTTGACTAAAAACCTTATTTCTTCAGGGGAGAAGAGTGGTGCTGTAGAATGAAGGAACAGTAGTATAACAGTTCAGCACATACATCTGTCTGAGGAGCAGACTTGTAGAGGAGTAGTTAGTATACCTCTACCTTTATACTAATGTGGAAAGTTTGTTGTGAGTGCTACTTCCATTCTGGGGACAGACACTAGTGACTGACTACAAATCATTTTCTGTTTTCTTTTTAAAGAGAAATAGACTCTGTGCACAAATATCGACAACTGTATGTACAAACTAAACAGATATTTCCATTTTGAAGAGAAGGCCATAAAAACCATAATTTCTTTTTTTTCAAATGTGTAAAATACCTAAGTTAAAGGTAATTTTCCCCCCCAAATGTGTAAAGAGAATAGTTTAACTTCTGCGTATAAGGAATTTACGCTTATTTTTTGTACTCAATCTGAATTGTAATATTGGTATTTTCTGCCAAAGGTCTTTATCCCTATTCTAAGTTAGAGAAGGGTGAAAAATTAGGCTTAGTAATGGTGCTGTGGTTATGTTGAAATCTTTTAGGTACATAACATATGAAACTAAATTAGCACACTAGGAGCAAAGTTCGTCCAATGCTGATTGCTTTTGAAAATCCCACCCATGTGTACTAAGTATAGTTCTTCAGTATACATTGTTTGCCTGCCTGCCAAAGAAAACCTTTAGTCATGTGAGTTTTCCTAGAATCTTGTAATTTAGTTTATTGCACAAAAATTCTTTTCCCAAAGCTTTTTTTAAAAAAGCCCTCAATACAGCTTGTTTATACTAGTATGTAAACTGACAGCTTATAATGCACATGCTTTTACTTTCGAGTATTTTAGACTAAATTATTCATGCTTGTTGGGAATATAATACAGGAAATATGACATTTAATAAGCAAGCAGTGAAACTATGGCTTAAAACTGAGTAAACAGTTTTATTGGAGAGACATACACTTATGTGATTTCCCCCCCCCCCCCCCTTGTTACTACGTCTAACTTTTTTAGCTCTTGTAAAATAAAGCTTGATGGAATGTAACTACTTTTTTTTTTTTTCCACACAGGAAGCTAGTCCTACCTTAGATGCTAAATGAGGAATTCAAAATGAGTATTTCTAAAGGGTTTATGAATGCATACTGTTCTAGGATTCATTACTTCCAACTTTCTTTGAATGCATACAAAACAGCAAATGTTGATGTTGCTCCTGAAAGGATACATGCTGCTTATTCCCTGTAAAATCTACCGTATTTTTCGGCATATAAGACGCCCTTTTAACCCCCAAAAATAATCTCAAAATTAGGGGGGGCGTCTTATACGCCGAATATATGAAACACTCACCGGGCAGCTGGAGCTGGGGCGGCTGCAGGTGGCCGGCGGGCGGGGCGGGGCGGCGCTTCCCCCCCGAGCCCACCCGCATGTGTTCGGGGCCGGCGGGGAACGAGAGCAGCTCGGGCCCCTGGGAGCGCCCGCCCGCGCGGTGGGGACGGGAGAGCGGCGCGCTCCCAGCAGCCCGCCCGCGCGGTGGGGACGGGAGAGCGGCGCGCTCCCAGCAGCCCGCCCGCGCGGCGGGGACGGGAGAGCGGCGCGCTCCCAGCAGCCCGCCCGCGGACGGGAGAGCGAGGTGCTTTTTTTTTTTTTTTTTTGGTCCGGCTTTTTTATTGAAAAACTCGGGGGCGTCCTATAGGCCGGAGCGTCCTATAGGGCGAAAAATACGGTATCTCCTTTTCTTCTCTTCATGGCTGTGCTGTTATGAAATTTCCTCTACTTCTCTAATAACACTTAACTGAATAACCTGCTATGATTCTTAGTGTTGGGAGCACACAGCTGAAATCTGTAGGTCATGTCAGATGACTCACAGTCAGTGCTGAAAAATGTACTCACAGTCAGTGCTCTGTTTGTTTGTCTCTAGACCGTGGGTGTATTCAAGCAGATGGGTGACCTATTTTTTGTTGTGGTGCAATAAGTGGCTGTGCCCTTTTGTGAATGAATATTTTTATTGTTCACTTTTAGATTTAAAGGAAAGATTGTGTGAATGTGGTGGGGAGGACTTTAAGGTTTTGTGTTGTATAGGAAGGATGGAGAAAATATAAAGGCAAAGTGAACCCAGTTTTAACATTGTGCATTTATGAAATATTAGAATGTATGTGAAATCTCAAGCAAAATCTTATTAATCTCATGTGGTGAAATAGTACCTTCTCAGGCATGTGATGGACCCCAAACCACTCCATATTTTAGAGTTTTAGTGTGCTTGCTTCTTACTGGGCATCCCTTTTGAGGCTGAGACAATCCTGGTTCTGATGGAAATTGGAAGTGCACATAGCTGCTGTAGGAAATAGTTCAGTCTGGAAGAAAAGATGCCTATTTCTTGAAGAAAGATCTAGAGATAATAAACAGCATTCCCATGGGATTCATAGCTCCCTTGAAAGTAATGCTGTGCTACAGCTACAATAATCTTTTCTAGCATCGTAGACACCAGATGTATGTGTAAGAAAAGCATGATCTTCAGAAAGAAACTCAGGCTTTGTCTACACAATGCCAAGACTGTTTGAAACATGACTACATGAGTGTGCACTAGGGAACTTTTAATGCACACCAGCAGGGCCCACATGTACAGTTAGTGCATGGCACACTGGTGCACACAGAAGTTTACATCCCAGCTGGTACGCACTAATGCACAGTGCAGACAGGCCTTCAGATCTGTAGCTCACATTTAGTCCTACCCAATCTCAATGGGTGTGATGACAGGTCATGGGTGTAAAGACTTGTAAGTCAAAATAGTTACTGAGTAAATAGGTCTTAAATTCTTATTTATCCTGGAGGGAGTTCCGATGCTCTCTCTGGAACATGATTCTTTCGGGATGAGTGTTGAAATATTAGAAGCTAATATTAATCTAGATCGGGGTGGCCTGAGCGCTACATTGGGTTGCAAAATTGTATGGAGGGCTGCGTAGGGAAGGCCGTGCCTCTCCAAACAGCCTGGCCCCACCCCCTTTCTGGCCCCTTCCCGCTCCCCTCAGAATCTGACCCATCCAACCCCCCCCTGCTCCTTGTCCCCTGACCACCCCCTCCCGAGACCCCCTCCCCAACTGCTTCCCCAGGACCCCACCCGTACCCAACCCTCCTTGCTCCCTGCCCACTGACAGACCCCCAGGATGCCTACACCCTATCCAACCTCCCCTCCCCCCCCCACTCCTTGTACCCTGATCATCCCCCCCAGAACCTCCACCCCATCCAACAGCCCCCAATTCCTATCCCCTGTTTGCCCCCCCCCCCGGGACCCTTCTCTTCCCCCCCCCCCCCTTACCATGCCGCTCAGACTCAGAGCACCGCATCTAACAGCCGTGTGGCCTGGCCAGAGCCAGAAACACTGCAGCCCCGCCCCCCAGAGCACTGTGCCCATGTGGCATCATGGCTGCGGTGGAGGGGTCAGAGGTAGCCTTCCCAGCCGGGAGCTCAGAGGACGGTCCTGCGGACCGGATGTGGTCCACGGGCCATTCTTTGCCCACCCCTGATCTAGATCCTAGCATAAATATTCGTAGTATTACTGTGATGTAAAATTAATTGCCGTTAGTCGTGGGAGGACTCCATCACAATGCTGTATTCTCAAATTGAATTGATTCTTTTTTAGGAGATCCATGCACTGTTTCTTCTCAGCTGGAGTTGGAAGAAGCCTTTCGGTTGTATGAACTGAACAAGGATTCAGAGCTTCTAATTCATGGTAGGATAGAACTTTGTCTTTCTCCTTACACCCAGGGGCCAGTACATATAGAGAAAAAATATGTTGGTATTTTATGGCCTCTCTCATAATATCTGAATACTGAAGATCCTTCTCTATTTTGCACTTTTCTCAGTCTCTCCATCCCAAACATCAAAGCCTCATATGGTATTAAATGGCCTCATGGCAAAAAACTGCCCCAACTCCCATTGTAGTAGGTCAGCATTTCCTTAATTGGGGGATACATACTTCTCATTGTACTACATCAAATACACAAAAATGGAAGATGGAAGAGTAACCATCACCACTGCTTGCCTGTTTATATTCACAGGAGACTGTGAGATCTATATCATGCAACACCCTAAGATGTGTTTCTTGTTCAGTGGTTTAGAGGAGAGGTTGTATTATTAGGAAAAACAAATTTCACTTCGCTCCATTCACAATCCCAAACTAGCTTTTTGTTACATTTTAAATGCTTCGAAAAGTGATGGGTTGCCAGAGAAATGTTACTATGTGCCACAGAGCATTTGGCCCATGCTTCAGTGAAAGGTGAGAGCCCTTAAGTTCAGTGCCAGTCTGCTTGGAAGGATACCTTCACAGTCCTGGTTTTGGGAATCCATTTCTGTGCACATGAACAAGAATCATAACTTCAAGTCATACTTGGTCATTGCTGTTTCTATTTTCAGTTTTGTTTTTCAAGATTCCTAAAATGATGATTCTTTCTACCTCCTAGGACAGAATTACTAATGTTAATCATCTTCACTATGGGAAGGCATGGGGGAGAGGGAAAATTCCGTGTACTTAATGTAGTAGTTGACATTCACTTCTGAGAATGTCTGTAGGCTAAGAAGTAATGGGCTTAATCTGCAGCAAGGGAGATTTTGGTTAGCTATTAGGAAATTGCAAACTGTAAGTGTCATTAAGCTGTGGAATAGGCTTGTGGGGAGGTTGTGGAATCCCCCATCACTGGTCGTTTTTAAGAATCTTTCAGGGATGTTCTAGGTTTAATTAGTCCTGCCTGAATGCGAAGAGCTAGACTTGAGGACTTCTCAGGGTCCCTTCTAGTTTCTACTTAGTTCAAATAGCTCGTTACCCAAGCCTTTGCATACATGGTGACATACTGTAATACAGTGGCTCTCCGCCTTTCCAGACTACTGTACCCTTTTCAGGAGTCTGATTTGTCTTCTGTACCCCCAAGTTTCATCTCATTTAAACTACTTGCTTACAAAATCAGACCAAAAAACCCCAAAATGTCACAGCACACTATTACTGAAAAATTGCTTACTTTCTCATTTTTATTAAATCAACTGGCATATACTGAAATGTAAATACATTATTTACATAGTCTATAGAATAGTATAAACAAGTAATGTGTCTGAAATTTTAGTTTGTACTGACTTCACTAGTACTTTTTATGTAGTCTGTTATAAAACTAGGCAAATATCTAGATGAGGTGACATACCACCAGAAGTACAGGAATCCCTGCTTGAGAACCACTGCTGTAATATGCTTTCTCTTATGCCTTGTCTCCACTTCAGTTGTGACAGGCTGACGTGATTAAACTAGTACCATGTCTAAGGGCTGGTCTTCACTACGGAGGGGGATCGACTGCAGATATGCAACTTCAGCTACGTGAATCACGTAGCTGAAGTTTGCGTATCTGCAGCCGACTTATCACTCGTCCTCATGGCGGTGGCGGTCGGCGGCACGCTCCCCTGTCGACTCCAGCTTGCGCCTCCCGGCAAGCTGGAGTTCCGGAGTCGACGGGGGCGCCGCGAGAGATCGATTGCCAGAAGATCGATGGCTACCCACCGATTCAGCGGGTAGTGAAGACATACCCTAACTCTGCTCAGTGATCTACACTAGTGCTTCCTCTGTTACTATTTCTGGTGAAGTATCCATGGTGATAGGCAAACTGAAAAGTACTAGTGTAGGTAAGACTACAAATGGCTGGTTATTAAAGCACCATAACATGGGATATTTATGACTGAGGTTCCTGAACTCAGGTCCATAGCCGGCGGGTGGTCTGTAGAGAGTTGGAGATTACGTCGTGCTGGCTTCTGAGTTATTGTTGCTCAGTTACCTTATTTGACATATAAAAATACACTAAACAATTTCCTAATATTATTTTGCCATGTAGGCAACTGCTGTAGCTGCCACATGGACACAACTAAAAATGTGGTGAAGTAGCCATCAAAAATGTTAAAATGTAGTTCATCTTACAGAAAAAAATTCAAAAGCCTGATCTATAGATTTGGTAGCAATGTAGCTCTTCTGATGAGTACCTGAAGCCAGTTTTTGTGTCCGTGATAATATCAGATGCACAAACTTGCATTAATCCATCATGTTCTTATGAGGAAAGTATTGTAATCTGCATTTTACATGAAGAAATTAAGCCAGAATTATTGTAACTTTGCCAAAGGTCACAGAAGAAGTCAGGATAGTCTTAGAACATGGGAGATCCTGGCTCCAATTCTTTGCTTAAGACTAGTCTCTAGCATAGCAAGAGGTCTGCAGTGGACTAATTCAGTACAGGGTGGATTATGGAATGCAGGAGACCTCTCAAGCAGCTGTTTAAAAAACCCTTTTCAAGGAGCCTCATTTGGCTGCACACCATAGGACTTTCATTGACCTTGACATCTGTTTTCTTCCCAGATAATATGAGTGCTTTTTGTATCTGTTGTATATCTTGAGAATGTATCTTTATATCTGAAGTAAAAAGATTAATCTGGAGCATTACTCTTTACCTTGCAGTGTTCCCTTGTGTACCAGAAAGACCTGGCATGCCTTGTCCAGGAGAAGATAGTAAGTAGGCATTTTTGTAAAAAATACTTTCTGTAAATGGCCATTGCAGAGTTATCCCAGAACACAAGCCGAAATGATTAAAATAGTACGTTTTTTTTCTTTTCTCTTGATAAGCTTTGCTATAGAACCAGGGTCTCCACTGGGGGGAGAGGAAATCTACTGTAGATACGCAATTTCAGCTATGTCTCTACAGCCAACTTACCTCCCGTCCTCACGGCGGCGTGGTCCCCCGTTGAGTCCAGCTTGCACCTTTTGACGAGCTGGACTTCCAGAGTTGACGGGGGAGCCGCTGGCGATCGTTTTATCGTGTCTTAATGAGATGTGATAAATCGATTGCCAAAAAATCGATGCTTCCCTGATGTAGTGAGGATAAGCCCTAAGAAATAGAAACTGAAATGTGGCTATTACTCTTCTCGACAGGTTATCCGGTTTTCCCCAACTAACAGTGGTGTCCAGTCTTGTTAGCTGAAATGGCCAAAAATCAAACTACATTTCAGGCACCTTTCAGGCCCTCTCCCATTTCCATGGACTCTGAAAATTGTATATGCTGCTGAAAATGTTTTACAATCCAATGAAATGTTGGAAGAGGAAATTAACTGTTACCTCTTAAATTATACTCTTGGGAATTCCTAGTCATGTCAATTGAAATTACTGTTTCTATTAAGATTGGATTGGCCCTGATAACTTTTGAATGGATTATGAAGCTGAAGGTAGCTGGGGCTTTCCTTCCCCATTCCCACCAATATATTTGATTTTACAATGGTTTGCATTTAACCGCTGCTCTTAAATTAAGGTTGCAGACCTGCCCATTCATCCTTGGATGCGGTCCCACCAGGTCAGGCTTGTCATGCTCGTAAGGCAATGTGAGGAATCTTGCAGTGTTGCTATGACACATACCTCTTTTCTGACACCACAGAAGACCAGTGTCCCAGAGGTTGGGACTTTCACACACATTTCTACACAGATTACAGAAAACTAAAAGTTTCTCGTGTTTTGCATTTAGCTTCCTGTGCTGGGAAACTCTCATGAGAACCAATTCAAACCTTTACTACAGAAGTAAACCCACTTGATGCAAGTTGAGTGTTTTCAACCAACATTCATTTGTTCAAATTTTTGTGCTGGAAATCCCATTGAGTTGATATTCTAGGTCTTGCTACACTCAAAGGTGTGCTGGATTTTGTCACTCCTGGATAAGCATTTACCTCATTTATAACCACTTGTGCTTCTTTGTATTACTTGCTCCTGCTTGCCCCATAACATGACAGTTTTCTTTTGCACATCAGCTTCTCTTGGACAGTTACCAATTTGCTGGTTGAATATTGTAGGTGGATCTTTGTAGTCCTCGTCAGCAGTGATGTCATTTTTATTTTTATTTTTTATTGTCTTCCTGGGTACAGCAGTGGTTGTTATAATCTCCATTCACCTCCTGCTCTTGAAATTTGAGGTCAGGTTACTCAAGTGTTAGTTCTCTACTAGCCCTTAAGAAAAACCTCAGCTTTAACTTGGGTACTTAAAGCTATAAAAAAGCATGCTATTGGTACAAATTTTGTATAGAAAAGTAGCTATATGTTTAGCTATTAAGATGTTGACACTGCATTTGCTAGCACGTTATGAGTCCCTGATGAATTGAAACACATTTAACATTTTTGATTGATTTTGCTTGACCATACACATGGAGAATAACTGACACAAATCCAACTTAAGTGGATTTGAAAAACAACTTAAGATGCAGTTCTGTGTGATTCAGTTTTAATCCTTTACGTTCCTAATGTGGTGCTGCCAGTGCAAAATGCATTGTGTGATGGCAGCTGTAGACCTAAAATATCAGGGGAATATAGTGCAGCAAAGCAAGTGTAAATCAGGGCACTTCTCTTTATTCTTTCAATTTAAATAAAATAGTTGCTTTTTTTATTCAAATATTTGTAATACCTGGACAATATCGATTCTCTTGGCTCAGTCTTGAATGCTTTTAGGCAGTAGCAATTATTTGTAATTACCATCAGTGTTTGGAGGTCTTGATTGGTGAGGGCAGCGCTCACGTCAGTGAAGAGGTTTTAGAGTCCTAAACTATAGTTCCTTCTCATGGCAAGACATTCCCATTGACATAGAATTCTGCTGGAGTAGAGATTTACAGGATTGGGCCCTTTATTTGTAAATTCGTGTGTATAAAGTGTCCATGAATACATGTTATGGTGTAATGTTCACACTTACATGGATATGACTGTATTTTACTTTTCTTAGAATCCATTTATCGTCGCGGTGCCCGGCGGTGGAGGAAGCTCTATTGTGCTAATGGTCATACTTTCCAAGCTAAGCGATTTAACAGGGTAAGACTTTCCGTGGGTAGTTGAATGCAACGTTAAAACCTTGCACTGTCCTTCTCTTCTGTAGTTGTACTGTTACTGCCTCCAAAGATTAAAATGTTGATTGTCTAAAGAAAATGGACTTTGCCCTCAGTATATCAGGTGGTTCCTTTTATATAAATTCTGATAACCAGAAAGTGTACTGAAATAATTCACTTTTACATTTCTGGCTTCAACACCTCTGATTTATTTGTCTATAGTATAAGTAGGTGTTGGGGTTTTTTTTTAACTTAATCTATAGCATTTGGTCCTTTGACCTGTGCTTTCAGTAAAATCTGCCATGTGGGCTATTTAAATGTCTCTCACTTAAATAAGTAAATTATAATCCAAATTCACTGATTGTTTTTTTTAATCCAAAGTACACCAAAATAATTTATTATCAGAAAACACCGATATTCTTTTCGTTTTGTTTGCAGAGGTTACATGCCAGCACTGATTTTTTTAATGGCTGTGAGCTGGCAGGGCATTCTGGGTACTGAGCTACCAATAGGCATTGTCACTCACTCATTTTCACCAGACTGGGGCGGGGGGGGTGGGGGTTGAGGGTTGAGGGCTGGGGGTGTGGTCTATGGCATGAGACCAGAAATGAGGGATTCAGAATGCAGGCGGGGGGCTCTGGGCTGGGGAAGGAGCGGGTGAGGGCTCTAGGGTGGGGCCCGGAATGAGGGGTTCAGGGTACGGGAGGGGTCTCCAGGCTGGGGCAGAGGGGGTTGGGTGCACGAGGGGGCTCAGAGCTGGAGCAGAGAGTTGAGGTGTGAGAGGTGGTGTGGGCTTTGGGGAGGAGCTGAGGATGAGGGGTTTGGGGTGCAGGAGGGGATGTGGGCTCCAGTAGGGAGTCTAGGTGTTCGAGAGGTCTGGGTCAGCGGGCTGGGGTGTGGACTCCGGGCAGTGTTTACATCAGGCAGCTGCCTTAAGCTGTCAGCATCTCCCTCTGGCTCCTAATCAGGGGTGTGGCCAATCAGCTTCTCACACTACCCCCGCCCACAGGTGCCACCCCAGCAGTGGCCATTGGCTGCAGTTTCTGGCCAGTGGGATTGGCGCTGGGGCCAGTAGTCCCAGCAAAACCAGCACTGGGGACAGAGGAAACACATGGGGCCCCTGTGCCCGCCACTGTGCCTAGGAGCCAGAGGGAGATGAGCTGCATGGAGCCAGGCATAGACCCTGCCTGCCCCACTGCAGGCAGCCCACGGGACTTTTAACTAGTCTCTCCCATTTAGTCAGGCACATCACAGCCCTTTTTCCCCATATGCCTCCACCTCAGTCTGCCCCCCCCCCCCACTAGCCCGCCTTATGTGCCCTCCTAGCAGCCCCATGTGACCTACTCTTTGGTTCCCCTCCCCCACACTCTCTTATCCCATGCCTCCTCACCTGATACTGTGAGCAGAGAATGCAGCTTCTCTTCCCTATTCCCTCTGTTATGGTGCCACAGCCAGCCCCTGGTGAACAAAATGCATAACAGCTCCTCTATGGCAGAAAATATTTTCTGCGGAGGGAAAAAAAATCTTCATGGGGACATGAATTCTGTCCATGCATAGTGGTGCAGAATTGTTTTCTCTTGTCATACACTTAGATCGAAAACTACTTGTTGCCAAGACCATCTTTTTTTAAGGGTGGAAAGTATGATGGGGCCCTGATAGTGGCTTGTGTTCTACTGCAGAGGCTCTCAACTTTTCTTTTTAACCCCCCTTCCTCCAACGTGCTGTAAAAACCTTCACTGTCTACCTGTCACAACTATTTTTTCTGCATATAAATGTCAGGGCCAGTGTTCAGGGATAGCAAGCAGAGCAGTTTCCCAGGGGCCCCTATGAAGCTACATTGCTCAGGCTTTGGCTTCAGCCCCGGGTGCAGGGCTTAGGATCCCGGGCTTCAGCCCCATGCAATGGGGCTGAGGCTTTCTGTCTTGGGCCCCAGCAAGTCTAATGCTGGCCCTGCTCACAGCCCTCCTCGTTGAGAACCACTGTTCTACTGTAATATAAACAATGAAAATGCTGCTGGTTGCTTTCCTGTTTCTAGTGTTAATTTTTAATCTGAATTTTGTGATTTGTCCTCTTAGCGAGCTCACTGTGCCATCTGCACTGACCGAATTTGGGGTCTGGGGCGTCAGGGATACAAATGTATCAACTGTAAACTCCTTGTTCACAAGAAGTGCCACAAACTTGTCAACATTGAATGTGGCCGCCACGCACTACAACCAGTAAGTGAAATTGTTATCTAGTAACTATTCTAAAACAAAACTTTATAGCACAGTGGAATGGTAACTAGGGCCATGGTCTCCAAACTTTGCAGTGATGAGGACCTCAGTGACAATTGGACAGGAGCCTCATAGCTGCACCCAACTTGCCTATCTATATATCAAAAAGAAATGTACATGCCTGCCTATTGCTTGTATCTGTGTCTTAATTGATGCTACTTACTACTAGTATAATGCTTTACATCTTCAAAACACCGTGTGGGAGTGGGGAAATGGTCCCTCACATATCACTGTTGAGCGGGAAAGTATATGTCCCATTTTACAGATGGGAAAATCTGAGGTACAGACGTTGAAGTTTGGCCAAAGCCACACAGTGAGTCAACTATGCTTAGTCCATTATATCGTATTCATGAGAATTACCTGTCAGACATCATCAGAACATTGCAGATCAGTTTGTCTTCACCCTGCTATTAAAAAGGAGACAACTACAGCCACATCTCAAGAATTTAGTAGGCTGTATTTTTGGAACTAGTAAAATGACTAGTAAGGCCATTTGGATTTTCCCATTCCCACTGCTGTATTTTTCTCTACAGTAGTGGGTTGCTAGTTCAGTAGCAGTCTGAAGTATGAATAAATCTAGATCTATGTAAAATAGGTCCTCAAGTAGTTGCTGCCTTCATGCATTTCTGATATAAATTTTTTCTAGTGAGGATAATTAACCATTCAAACAGTTTACCAAGATCCATTGTAAATTCTTCATCACTGATCATTTTTAAAACAAGATATGGGATGTTTTTCTAAAATATATGGTCTTAGAATTATTTTGAGGATATTTTATGGCCTGCATATACAAGATATCAGGCTAGATCACAATGGTCCCTTCTGGCCATGGAATCTATGAATCTGATAACTATTTGAATTATGCCAATATGGATGCTGCTTAGTCTAACTTTTTTTAAGTTTTAACTACATTATATTATCAGATAAAGATTGTATATGGTGGTCTAGTTTTTAAAGTAAAATGTGAAAGGAATAGGAACTGGAGTCCCCCTGGTTAAACTTGGCTCTTTCTGAAAAGGAGTCTGAGTCTGACTTGAAGGGACAAATGCCTCTGCTCTTCCATGTTTAGTCCTAAAGATATAGTTAATTGTTACAAACTGTAAAAGGCAAGAAATGAACCATTACTGTGAACATTTTGTAGGAGCCTGTAATACCTATGGATCAGTCATCAGTGCACCCAGATAACACAGAGCCAGGTAAGATGAATTAATGTTTTATATAAGAAGTTTCTGCAATTTCAAGTACTTTAAACTGAATTAATATATTATTTCAGAGTTAATTATGATTTGTTAAATTTAAAACATTTCATGTGAACAGACAGAATAATTTTATGTGGTGATGGTGTAGCCATGTTGGTCCCAAGATATTGGAGCAGAGGTGGGGAAACTATGGCCTGCGGGACTGTCCTGCCTGGTCCCCGAGCTGTTGGCCGGGGAGGCTAGCCTTGAGCCCCTCCCCCGCAGTCTCAGCACGCTTCGCCGCCAGTGCTCTGGCTCGCTGCTCCTGTCAGGCAGAGTTGCAGTGGCATGTCTGGCTGCGGGGGGGGGGGGGGCACGAGCTTCTGCCTCTCTGAGCAGCATAGTAAAAGGGCAGGGACCTGGGAGAGGGGGTTGGATAAGGGAGTGCCGGGAGGCAGTCAAGGGACAGGGAGTGGTTGAATGGGGTGGATGTTTAGGAGGATGGATAGAGGGTGGAGTCCCAGGGGGTGTTTAGGGGCAGGGGTATGGATATGAGTCGGGGCAGTTGGGGACGAAGCGGTTGGATAGGCATGGAGTCCCGGGAGGCCTGTCGGGGGCAGGGATGTGAATATTTTCTTAGAATATTTGCTGAAATCTCTTCTGTAATCCTCTCTTTTTGTGCATGGAAGTTTTAAAAATAGAGAATATCTGTTTTAGGGAATATAGTAGAAGTTTAAAAAACAGAGAATATAAATATTTTCAGCTAATAGAGTGAACGTCTTCATTTTTTTACTTGTTCTTTTAGTGATTCCATATAATCCTTCTAGTCATGAGAGCTTGGACCATGTTGGTGAAGAAAAAGAGGTAACTTGATTTAGAGCAGTACACCTAACTATTCAAAGGTCTGGAAATGTATATCAGTCCTAACTATAAAATTTTAGCAGTTTTAAATGATACTGTAACTTAGCACACAGTGATCTACATACAGATTACCTAATTTAACTCCTGTACAAACTCAAGTTAATCTGTTTGAGACTCAGTTTGTGTTCAAACACAGAATTCAATATGCAGGAAAATCTTCAATATGAAACTGACAGGAGAGATTAAGCATTTTAAAATACAAAGCTGTTCTTTAAAAGGGGGGGAGCAGATAATTAATTACTGCTGCAGCACAGTAAATGAGCTATTTGAACCCCACGGTATCCTAAAAAAAATGCAGTTACCAGTATACTATAATGGCAAGGTTGCTCAGTTGTGTTTAAAATCTTTATTTATAGGCGATGAGTATCCGAGAAAGTGGTAAACCTTCCTCCAGTATGGGCCTTCAAGATTTTGATCTGCTCAGAGTTATAGGACGAGGTAGTTATGCTAAAGTACTACTGGTTCGATTAAAGAAAACTGAACGCATTTATGCAATGAAGGTTGTGAAAAAAGAACTCGTCAATGATGATGAGGTAAGCAATATTTCTATCAATAATTCTTCCTCTAGAATGGGCACATAGTACCCACAAGAACTAGATTTGCAGCCTTACTGTAATCACACTATATATTATGCATTAGGCTGCAAGTTTATCACAGAGGTAAATTTGATACAACTAAAACTAGATACAAGATGTAAACATCTCAGTGTGTCTGACACAGTTTAAATAGTATTTGACCTAAGAAATGCAAAGAACAACATTGTCTAAGCTTGGGATGTTTTTATAAATAGGATATCGATTGGGTACAGACGGAAAAACACGTCTTTGAACAGGCTTCAAATCATCCTTTCCTTGTTGGACTACACTCTTGCTTCCAGACAGAAAGCAGGTAAGATCCAAAACTAACAGAACAGAAGTGTCTATTTGTGACACTTCATGACCTTTTTCACATTGATAGGTATCCCAAAGGACTATCCAAATATTGAATGTATAATCATTACTAAAAACTATAGCACCGTAACAGTCTGCGGTGATTTATAAACAAAAGGATTCCTAGAAGAAGGGAATTTGAAGGAGGGGTGCTTTGTGAAGAAGGAAACTGTCCTAAGCGTAGGAGACAGTATAATAGAATAATAAAAGCTCAATATGGGAGAAAAGAAGTAGGAGCATAGGGAATGAGAGGGCATATGAAGAAATGAGAATACATGTAATAGGAGATGAGGTTACATGGGGCCTCTATGAGGGAAGGGAGCTTGAATATGATACAGTGAAATAGGAAATGAATGAAGTAATTAAAAAAGGAGTGGTGAGGTGGCAGGAGAGATTACTTTAGTAGTGGTATTTGCTAGCTTGGATATTACTTGGATCCGACTTGTCCTCGTTACACGGCGTCTTGATTCCGCCATGAATGCAAATCGATACCGCTCCACCTTTGCCTATCTTGCGCAAGTCGATACCATCTCTGCCCGAACATCTTGACCATAGGATCCTCCCAGCATCGTCGAGGGCGACCACGTTGGCGCGGTTGTCCTCGCGGAATCCATTCTGTTAATCGTACAGTGCATCTGTTGTCCTGGAGTCACGCTACGTGACCAGCCCACCTGCGCTTATTTTCATAGATTGACTGAATCACAGTGGTGGGATTGGGTGTAGAGATGTCTATTTGGGAACCATTCACATAACTAGTGGGAGCGGATAGTTCAGCCACAGCATTGGTTGTTCGGTGGTAGAGTTCTTGGTTCAAAAGGAATTATTTTGGGAAAGTTCTACAGGAGGTCAGGCTGGATGCTCACAATGGTCCCTTCTGCCCTTGGAATCTGAATAATTGTTTTTATAAAAAACTTAGAAGCCCTGGTGGTTTGGGAGGATGGGAAGGGACAATTGCCTTCCTTTAAAAGGAAGCCCAAGAACAAATTTTGTTGAATATCCATTGTTTGGCTATTGAGAGAAGCCCTGAAATATGGAGACATGGACATAAAATGTTGAAATGGGAGCAACCCATTATAATCCATATTATGAGAGATGGAAGGAGAGTCTTTGCTAGACCCTGTCATTTCTACTGTTCAGAAGTTATCAAGCTTCAAGAACTCTGAGGGTAAAAAGGAAGATCAAATGCAAAGTTGAAACAATCCATTTTTGCATAATATACCTTTTGTGTTTCAGATTATTTTTTGTGATAGAATACGTAAATGGAGGCGATTTAATGTTTCATATGCAGCGGCAGAGGAAACTGCCCGAGGAGCATGCCAGGTATGTGTAATTTGAGAGAATATTGTTCTGCGTTTCTGACGTTGCAGAAGTGCAAAGTTTATGTTGACACTGGCCTCCCAACTCTTGCATCCTCTCCCTCCCCCTCCCCCCCCACACACATGGAAAGGAGTTGAGATGGCAATATTTGTGTTTAAATTCTCCTTTTTCCATGGTAGCTATTTAACTTTTTAGTGCTGCAAGCTTCAAGCTACCTTTTTAAATTTAGAATAAAGACCGTGATATTAACCAGAAGTACTTGTTTCTGTTCATACTAGAATCACTCTAAAGTATAAAGAGTGACTCTGTAACTTAAAATTTTAGAGAATAGAATTGGATAAATGTGGTGCTAGAAAGGACCTTGAGAGGTCCAGCACCATATGTTGAGGCAGGACCCAATAAACATAGACCACACCTTTTTGTCCAGCCTGTTCTTAAAGCCTCCAAAGATGGGGATTTCACAACCTTCCTTTGAAGCCTACTCCAGTACTGAACTAATATTTTTAAAATTACATAGTTTTTCCTAATATCTAACCTCAATCTCCCCTGCTGCAGTTAATCTTTCAGTTACTACTTGTCCTATTTTCAGTGAACACTGAGAAGTCAATCACCCTCCTCTTTGTAACAGTTTTCAAATACGTTAAGAGCTATCACCAGCTCCCCCCTTGCATTTCTTTTCTCAAGACTAAACATACCCATTTTTTAACCTCTCCTTTTACATCCGATTTGTCTAAACCTTACTGGCTTTTTTTGCTCTGCTCTGGGTTTTCTCCAATTTGTCCACATCACTTCTAAAGTGTGATGCCCAGAATTGGACACAGTAGTGCAGGTAAGACCTCATCAGTGCCAAGTAGAGCATGACTGTTTCTTTGTGTCTTAAAACCCCGAATGTTAGACTTTTCTTCAACTGTGTGGCATTGTTGACTCTTGCAGTGCATCACAAACTAACTGATTCTCCAATCCTTCTCACGTTATTGCCACTTTGTCAGTTATTCTCCATTTTGTAGTTGTGCATTTGATTTTTTCCCCTTCCAATGTGAAGTATGTTGCGCTTTATTGAATTTCATTTTATTTCATATCAATTCTCTAATTTGTCAAGGTCACTTTGAATTCTAATCCTGTCCTTTAAAGTGCTAGCAACTGCTCCCAGCTTCAAATAATCTTAAAATTTTGTGTGTACTCTACACCCTATTATCCAAACCGCTAATGAAAATATTAAATAGTACCAGACCCAGAACTGACCCCACTGGGATACCACTAGATACACCCTCCCAGTTGAACAGTATACCATATAGATTGTATATTGATAAGATTTTTTCCCTTTACAATCAGAGGTGTGTGTATATAAATCTGTGATCTGAGGTTTCAACGGAGTCCTTTCTATTTATGTATCATTACTACTAAGAAAATTATTCAGCCCCAATTTACATCTGTGAGGCTTCAGTGGGGTCACAGGTGGGACTGAGGTCAGACTTTGTCGCTGCAGCATGAACTTGGTCAACAATTCTGATGTGCAAAATGGAATAGAATCCAATTCACCTTAGCCCTGCAGAGCCAATACATCTATCATCACTGAATGTGTTTTTGCATTTGTAAGGAGCTATGACTGGAAAAAAAAGTGTTGGTTTTCAGAGTAGAATTGCACTGAGGACACTTCATTGCTGCACTATTTATTATGCTGTAGTTGCAAATCTGAGGGACCGTGTGTCATCAATGTATCTTTCTTCATTCTAGGTTTTATTCTGCAGAAATCAGTCTAGCATTGAACTATCTTCATGAGCGAGGGATAATCTACAGAGACTTGAAACTGGACAATGTGTTACTGGATTCTGAGGGGCACATTAAACTCACAGACTATGGCATGTGCAAGGTGAGGGAGAATTATTTCCAAACAGATTAAAATGTGAAAATTCCTGCCTGGGGATCTTCCTGTAACTTATGGTAGCTTATTAACAAAGTCTGTTATCAACTTATATAAACCTTCTGTGGAAACAAAAGGCTTTATTTCATCTGCAACTAAAAGGAGGAAGAAAAAACAATCAATGCTGAACTACTCAGATATGTAAACATTCCTGCCTTCTGGTTCTACAACAACCCACTGTTTATTGGGATCTAAAGCTTATCACAGAATGTAGCAGTATAAAATAATAAACTGAAAATGGAAAGTTATAAAATGAGGGTATCACCACAATCCCATGACTGTGAATGTTTCTTTTGTGTTATTTTAGTCATATAAACCCTAATACACGAAATCTGTGTACATGTAGTAACAGCTTCCTGTGTCTCTTAGCCTGGATATGTGTCCACTCAGTCTTCTGAGAATGGGAAAGAAGTCCAGTTCTATAAAGGGCCTTGGTTGCCTCTCCCATATCCCAGTGTGCCACAGCCCAAACGGAAGGGCTTTTGATATCTGTCTTGGAGGCAGGTTAGGAGCAAAGCCCTTTCCAAAATGGTCATCATTAGGCTGCCAGTCCTTGTTTCCACACCACAAGAGAACTGCCCAGTGTAATTTTTCCCCACATCTTCCAGAGGAGTTAAATATTCAGACCAGACTGAAGATCATTCCAGGCAAAAATATTCAGGCACTACTTTTCTTTCAGGCAAAGCAGACACAAAGGTATGCTTGGGCTACAGAATGAGGATAACAATTCTTTCAGACACTAGAGCGGAGAAAGGTCTCACCCTAAAAATAGCCACGGAAAATAGGTCACGTAAGGAATATCAGAATGTGTCTTTAGACTGCCTTACCCTTCCATTTCCAACATAGCACTGTCCATTTCCATGTTGTGGATGTAATACTGAAAAATGAACTTGTCTTTTCCTGTTGTGTACTTTTCAGTTGTAAGCTGGCTGGAGAAAAATAAGTTGCGTAGCAGTTGCTTGTCCGGGAAATACAATCACAACTTATTACAAAGTGTGGAATTCAGCTTTCAAAATGATAGTTTCCTTCTGATTTAAATGAAGTCTTATGTTTAGGATCAAAAACCTGTGTCTGCTTGCATGAATTTGCTCATTCAATTAAAATGACTGGCAATTAGAATTTCTTCATTGACCAACATTCTGGGTCCATTCACCTAAACTGGATCCTCATCTCAGAAAGTTTTACTTGTGCTTTTCAGGTGCTTCAGTTTTACAGGGTAGAGCATTCAAGTTTCAGCTATCTTATTAAAGGCCTGAAGTAGAGCTCTGCATATGGGCCACTTAAACTAGGCTGGGGGGGGGGGGAGGGTGTTTCAGGGAAGAGTAAGAACTGCATTGTATTAAACATAGTGTTAAAAGCTTTTAAGATTGGCATTTGTCATGCCAAATCAATGGCAGTTTATAAAAAAGTATTATTTTGGCTGCTGAGTCCGTTTATGGGGAATGTCTTTTATTGTGGTGGGTCTATTTAATGTATATAGAATCTTACACCAAATCTAGATTTATGTAAGACAAGCTTTCCTAAAAGTCACGAGAGCCTTTCCTTCCTTTTGACAATTGAAGCGGCTTGATTTTTCATGAAGCTTTGTTTCGGTGGTGTGAAAGGTAGCTGCTTCCAACAAATGATGAAATTTGACTAGAACTGCTACTCAGCTTTTCAGAATCACTATAAACTTTTGTTTTGACCATTTTTTCCTGCACTTTGGCTGTGTATTGGGCATTAAATGTCTGGCTGAAGTATTTCACTCCCTTACACTGAAATCCTCCTCCTGTTTAAGAAGTCTAGTTGTGAATTCCCATTCCAGTGCTGTCTTGTTTAGGCTTTTACTGTTCCTTGGGTTGCTTTTTAAAGTCTGTTAGAAATTTGCCAGAATTCATCACTAATATAGCTGTTCTCACGGTATTCAAATGTACAAATATGTATGTATTTGAGAGCATCCCTATAGACCATTACATTTACCGTATTTTTCGTCCTATAGGACGCTCCGGCCTATAAGACGCCCCCTCGTTTTTCAATAAAAAAGCCGGACCAAAAAAAAAAATAAAGCGCCTCGCTCTCCCCTCCCCGCCACGCGGGCGGGCTGCCGGGAGCGTCCCGGTTCCCCCCTCCCCGCCACGCGGGCGGGCTGCCGGGAGCGTCCCGGTTCCCCCCTCCCCGCCACGCGGGCGGGCTGCCGGGAGCGTCCCGGTTCCCCCCTCCCCGCCACGCGGGCGGGCTGCCGGGAGCGTCCCGGTTCCCCCCTCCCCGCCACGCGGGCGGGCTGCCGGGAGCGTCCCGGTTCCCCCCTCCCCGCCACGCGGGCGGGCTGCCGGGAGCGCTCCCGGCAGCCCACCCGCGGCGGGGAGGGGGGAACCGGGGCGCACATTCGCCCTATAAGACGCACCAACTTTTTTCCCCCCCGTTTTGGGGAAGAAAAAGTGCGTCTTATAGGGCGAAAAATACGGTAGTAACCTCAAGAGAGTAAAGGACCATTACTTGAGTTTGTGAAATCTTAACCTGATTAATAACTTGAAATAAAAAGAGCAGCTTTTGTTTGGGTTGCAGGAACTCAGGTGAATGTTTGTTTAAATCCAGACATTCATGCCTGAACTGTGATGAGTCTTCAGAAAGCCAAATGGATTACAATGCAGTATTATATAACACTTGGACGCCTATGAAGACTAACTTGATTTTCAGCATCTGTAGAAAAATGAGCCAACTCAACCCTTTATTTGCTTTACATAGTAAAAGCGTGGAAAATTATCAGCCTTTTGTAAAAAAAATAAAATAACATACTATCTGCCCTATTGTGTAAGTGGCAAATAGCTTACACAAAGTAAAGAAACTCACTGTGTGGGGTCTATTTAAAATATTGCATATTACTAGCAAATTACATATCACTATTAAAGTATTGCAGTAGTGAATAATCTTGCATTCTCTCTCTCATATCTGTCTATCAAAACAAAGCCACAGCAGAGCAAAGTAAGCATGGAAAGCAGCTTCATTTAAAAGGTTTTTTATTTCTGTGCCTGATCGTCACAGGGCAAGGGCACCCCATGCCCTTTTGGGGCAGGATGAGGATAATTTCTTCCTCACAGGCCCGACTTTACAACCACTCCTTGTCTTGGGATAGCATGGCTTAGCGATAAGTCAATAGAGCTGCACTCTCTCTCAAGGTTGTATGGCCCAAGTCAATCTAACTGCCTGCTTCAGTAGGGCTGTATGGCCTGGCTGCCAGAGTCAGTGAGGCTGCCCTCTCTTAGGGTAGTGTGGCCCAATGGCCAGAGTCAGTATAATTGACCAATTCAGTAGGGCTGCGTGACATAGTGGTTGGTCAGGAGAATGGGCTGCCACACCAGGATGGGTAGTGGCCAGGTTGGGGGACCTGGGCCATCCCTGCTCCACTGGGTCCCAGCTTAACGACCTGTTAGTGGGAAATGTGTGCCACTGAGTCAGCAGGGAATCTGCCCAAAACATGCTGACCCCACTCGGCACAATAACTAGTCCCTGTGAGCTATCATTTCCCTATCCTGTCCCTGGTGCAGCGGTCCCAGGGCCTTTGGGCTCCTCAGTCTGTGCGGCTCCCAGCAGCTCTGTCATTCCTTGGGCGTCCTGAGTCTCGATGTCTCTGGCCTCCGTTGTCTGGGGCTTCTCTGGTTCCTGAGCTGGAGCTCGCAGCATGAGTCCTCCCTCTTTGGCGATCAGCCCAGAATGAGCCGAGCTGCTCCCTTTTATACCGCGTCTCCAGCTGGAGCATGCCCAGCAGGGCCGAGGGGGCATGGCTTCCTCAGCTCAGAGAGTAGTTACCCTCGCAGTACCATGCGGGGCAAGTGTGCCCCATCACACTGATCCTCAACCTCCACTATAATTTCAAGGTTAAACTTTGTTTTGAAAAATATCAAGTGTTCAGCTCACATAATGTAGTTCAGAAAGTGAATGTTTATAATATGGAGAAAATTGTCTGAAACTGTTTGAAAGTGAATTTCCATTAAAACTGCTTATAGGATTCATTTTATGTCTGGGACTTCTGTGGACTGTTAAGTGTTATGCTAAATCTCTTTCATTTCCAAGAGACCTATGTCCAGTTGCTTTGATTGTGCCCCATATTTGGAGTGACCGTATTAAAGTTACTTAGCATTGCAGTATTTCCCTAGAAATGGGGATAATGCTTGGCTGCTTCTCAGGAGTTTTGTGAGGATTTGAGCTGCAAGGCTCTGAAAATGCAAAGATGTATTTAAAAAAAAAAAAAAAAAAAAAAAAAAACCTGTCAATGTGACTGACAGTCTCCAATCTATTGGACAGAAACCTGGGCATGGCAATCAGGGATGTTTCTTTCAAAATCCTGAAAAAACACTTTTTTTCCGTCCCCTCCCCCTGTTGGAAAATAAAAGGTTTTATGAAGTGAAACACCATACATTTATTTATTAATCAAGGGTAAAAATGGGCGCACTTTTAAAACAAAAGATAATTCCCAGTCTATTACCTAGTTAGATCTGCCACTCTCTTTTGTACCAGCTCTTAGATACCAGTACTTTTCTGTTTACTTGTTCAAGCAGTAGGCTGTTAGTTTCACCCAGTTTAATACAAATGTGCTAAAAGTGCACACTGATGCGGAATTGGCTGGAGAACAATGCAGTTCTTTTTAAAATAGTCAAAATTCTGAATTCAGTGGTGGTGTGGTCACCACTTCTGCAAAAAAGGTTTGGGATAGGAATCTGGAGTCTGTTTTAAATGCTAGAAGAAAAAATAAACTTGTTACTTTTCCTCAGCCATACTTCAACATCTGTCCTGAGTTTAACCTCTGACCTTCACTGTTGGGATCAGTTATGTCGACTAGTAATAGAAACAGAAGCATCTCTAAATTGTTTTTTGACTTTGTCATTTTGTGGTTTTTTGCTTTTTAGATTAGATGAATCCAGATTTCCACTGACACTGCAGTTGCTTTAAATTGTTTTAGATCTGTGTTGTACCTTTCATGGGAAAGCATTGCAATCCATTATACCTTAAACACAGAATTCTGATTGGTAATTAAGATAGGGTTGCCTAAAACACAGTTTGTTTTTAATGAACATGCATTTAAAATAGTGTTTTTGCTTAAACATCTAGTATGTTAGAGAATATATAATTTAATTCTTTGACCATTATTAGAAAACAGTGAATGTAGACAGGTGCAATGAAGACAGCTTTTTTTAGTGCACTGTACACTCTGCATACATATCTATTTTTGTAGAAGACATGCATGGTATTTGTATGCAAAGCACTATACAAGTCTAGTAACTTATTTTAGTATGGGTCACTACAGTATAGTTTTATTATGTGATAACCAGGAGAAGGAATTTTTAGCAAATGGTGTAAAAACTTTTCCCCTCTCTGTTTCCCTTTTCTTTTTTAGGAAGGATTAAGACCTGGAGACACAACCAGCACTTTCTGTGGAACTCCCAATTATATTGCGCCTGAGATTTTGCGAGGAGAAGATTATGGTAATTTTATTTATTTCAGTGCTGCATCATAAAATACTTGAGCTGTAATGCATTTCTGTTAACTTCCTTATAAAATGATTAATGGAAGAAAATGAGAATCACCATAATAGATCAGACCTATGATCCAGCGAGTCCAGTATCCTGATCAGCAGTGGTTGGCATTAAATGTTTCACAGGAAGGGGCAAGATACCTCATTTTAGGCAGATGTGGGATAGTCCATTCCCACACTAGGTAGTGGTTTAATCCCTTATAATTAGCATTAAACCCTGAAGCATGAGGTTTTAATATCTTCCACAGTTTATTAACATTAGCTATTATAACGCTGGATTGTTATTCATATAAATGTCCAGTCAGTCCCTTTTTCCATCTTGTTAACTTCTTGGCCTCAATCATGGTCTGTGACAGAGTTCCATAGTTTAGTTATGCATCCTGGGAAGGAAGGGAGGAATTCCATTTTGAATTTGCCATCTTTTAATTTAATAGAATGTTCTCTTGTGTCATGACAAGGAACAGAAACTCCTAATCTACCTTTTCTATACTATTTATGTATTTTTATCACATCTCATCTTCATCTTCTAAGGTAAAGAATCATTCTTTTGGGGGCTCAAGATAAATTTGCCTCCCCTCCTGTCTCTGTGGTAAAGCATTTGTTAACATAGAACTTGATCATTTTCTTTTTTCACTGTAGCTCTCTATCGTATAAACCTAATTATTGGGTCGCAGTTATCATGTAAAAAGGTACTTAAGCATTTTAAAATGCTTTATTCATGTGAACAAGTAAAATGTATCTAATACCTATTAAAATTCATAACTTCTACATACTGTGTGTGTTAGTTGTAGGTGTAACACTTTTTTTTTTTTTTTTTTTAGGATTAATTTGTATAGCTTTTAGTTATACAAATGTAAAAGGGTATTTTGCTAGTTGCAGAGACTTCTGGAACATTGCATTACTTGGGTCTTATGTTTCTGGCCAAAGCCTGAGGCTCACCCTATGACCTATCACAGTTGCCTTCCTTCCAGAGTAGTGAGATGGCTTAGTATTGTTTTCAGTACTAGTTAGGTGTGCTTAATTTTCAGTGCCACAAGACCCTTCCTCTTTTCTGCCAGATTCTCCCCAGGTTAAGAAGACTATCTTTATAACAGTCTAAGCCTCAAGGAGAATCAAGATACTAGAACTGTTAATTGATCCCTGTCTTCAGCAGTGAACAATAGAACATATGTCACCTGCATAAATAACCATTTTTATTTATTTGTGTTTGACACTAATATCTGTGTAATCTTCCACCAAAAAATGCTATTAATACACAGCTGAGACTGCGAGGTTTTTATTCCCCCTTTAAATACTAAAATTACTGTTTAAATTTATTTGAAGTTGAGAACCTAATCTTTAAGGTTTCAGCAGTCTCCATACCTTCTCCTTCCTGAGTGCTGCCTTCCATCCTGCACGTAATGAACCAGAGGACTCCTGTTTCCACTGTCACACCCATCTTCAACGTACAGTAGTTTTTATTGCATGCCTTACTGACTATCAAGACATTCGATTGTTCATTTATAAAATATACCTTGTTCTTCATATAGTTTGCATTGATACTTGCTTAAGTCCTCCCTGATAAAATAGCTAGCTTTGTTTTATTTTTTAAAAATTCTAGGCTTCAGTGTTGACTGGTGGGCATTAGGTGTCCTTATGTTTGAAATGATGGCTGGCAGATCCCCATTTGATATTGTTGGAAGCTCTGATAATCCCGATCAGAACACAGAAGATTATCTCTTTCAAGGTGAGTAGTGGTGAGGTTTTAAGTACAATAGATTCTGCTTATTGGCAATCCTTTGACTGACAGCAAAAAGTTACTATTATCTGGGAGCTGCCAAAAAGCAGACGCTAGGTTTGCAGGGCTGCACCTGGAAGCACTGGAATGTGTCTTTCCTGGCTGCAGCCCTGAAAATCTGTGTGGGGAGGATGGGTGCAGCTCATGCCAGGGCTTTCTCCAGGGAGGGAAGGCTGTGGCTAGAGCAGCAGTAGGGGTGCTGGAGGGTCACTGAACTGCACCAGTATCTCCACAGCTGTCCTGCCCCCACAGCCTCCTCTTCCAGTCTGCAGCACTGGGTCTCTGGCAGAGTTTCCCCCATTGGGTGTGGATACAGGCATCTCTGCCCCTTATCTCCTGCACAGTCCCTGGGCACAAGCAGGTTTGCAGGACTGCAGCCAGGAAAGGAAGCACTAGTATATGGCAGCACCAGCTCCAGGAAGATTTTTTGGAGTTGCAGCTAGAAAAGGCACCTTCCAGTGCTTCCTTCCTAACTGCAGCCCCACAAACTTACCTGTGGCTGTGGCCTCTTCCCCCCCCCCCTCCCCAAATCAGTAAGTGATATGCCATTGCCAGTATCCAAATCCCATTAACATGAGTTAATGGGATGGGATTGGTTCCTAAAAAAATGTTGCTGTTAACAGGAAGTTGTTTATATTAGGGTTGCTATTAAGCAGCATCCACTTTATTTAGTGGTTTTTGTTTTCTCTACAAAACATTGTTTTACGAAGAGAAGAAACTTCGGTTAAAGTTCTGATGTCTTAAATTCTCTATTCTTCTAGTCATTTTGGAAAAACAAATCCGTATTCCACGATCCCTTTCTGTTAAAGCAGCAAGTGTTCTAAAAAGTTTCCTTAACAAGGTAAGAGCTAAAACCCTATATTTGGACTAAGGTTGTTCAAGAGCTCCCATTGTCAACCTACACTTACGAGGCTATCACTGAAATTAAAATTGCCCTTAAGCTGAAGCTTTGCAGACAAGGTCTGAGCCTGGGAACGGCTGTTCTAAAACGGAATTCTTAATAGATTGAATTGACTTGTTTGGTTTCTTAACTGTCTTAAAAACATGAAACTGCAAATATTCAGCCCTAATGGGTAAACCACAAAATAAAAGGTTTAGAAATGCACAGAATGGCCATATTAACCAGGCATTGGGGAAACCGCTACTTTGACCATAATTTTTGAAACATCACTTCTGAAATTCTCTGGTGTGTACGGTGTTCTAGATCATAATCAATGACTGATTGGAAGTAGGTGGAGTTGCTATATGTGGAATTTTGATTGCCAGAATATTTCAGAAGGGAACTTCTGAGAGGTCACTTAAGACATATTTCAGAACAAAATGCCTCCCCCCATGTTAGTTAGTGAAAGCCTTTAATGCATGTTTCTGTGCTTGACAAACTTCACTTTCAAATGTGACGACAGTCTATCTCATTTAGTGTCTTTGGTATTTAAAAATAAATTGCTTGAAAAATTGACATGAACTGGCTGCAAATGCTTATCAACTTTTTCAAGAAGAGTCAAACTTGTGGTGTTAGTGGTCACCAACTGGTCGATCCTAAAGGATTTCCCAGTCAATCGCGAGCTCCGGCAGTGCAGTGTGGCTGCCAATAAGGCAGACTCCCTGCCTCCTGCAACCCCATGCCGCTCCTGGAAGTGGCTAGCACAGTCCTGAGGCAGGGGTCTCCCCCTGCACACTGCTCCTGCCTGCAAGCACTGCCCCCGCAGCTCCCATTGGCTGGAAGAGCTGCAGGGGCAGTGCTTGCAGAGGGTTGCAGTGTTCAGAGTCTTCTGCCCCCTCCCCCCTAGGAGTCACAGTGGTGCGTTTGGCTCCTTCCGGGAGCTGCGTAGGGCCGGGGTAGGCAGGGAGCTGCCTTAGCCTCGCTGCACCCACCGCTGACTGGGAGCCACCGGAGGTAAGTGCTGCCCGGCAGGAGGTCGCACCCCAACCCCCATCCCTGAGCTGCCTCCCAGAGCCAGCACCCTGAACCCCCTCCTGCACACCAGCCCTGGGCCCCCTATGAAAGCCAGCACCCCATACTCCCATCTGCACCCCAAATCCCCTCTTGTACACCAAGCCCCAGCCCTGACCCCACTCAGAGCCTGCACCCCAAAACTCTGCCCCAGCCTGGAGCTCCCTCCTGCACCCAAACTCCCTCTTAGAACTTGTACCTTCACCCTCTCCTGCACTGCAACCCCCTGCCCCTGGCTCAGCCCAGAGTCCGCTCCCACACTACTAACC
Organism: Sternotherus odoratus; assembly: GCA_032164245.1. Taxonomy (NCBI): domain Eukaryota; kingdom Metazoa; phylum Chordata; order Testudines; family Kinosternidae; genus Sternotherus; species Sternotherus odoratus. The sequence continues at coordinate 13,362,622 of JAVMKO010000009.1, read as the reverse complement.
TCTCGGCCAGAGCCTGACCCCCACTCCCAAACCCCAACGCCCTGCCCCAAACCAGTTCAAGTGAGTTAGGGTGGGGGAGAGCGAGCAACAAAAAGAGGGGGGGGGATGGAGTGAGTGGGGTGAGGCTCTGGGGAAGGGGCAGGGCCTCAGGAAAGAGGCAGGGTAGATCCTGGATTGCCCTTAGATTCAAACGTGATCTTGGGTATAATTGGAGACCGCTGTGCTATAGCATTGCTGCAGCTGACCTACAACTAACCCACAGATACGTTCACAAACTAGGTTTGTTGTTGTTCCATTTAAATTTGGAGCATTACCAACTCATCTGAGCTATGGACGTATCGTAACCAAATACAGAAGCTTGTAACTGCTGAATTACAGCGTATATTAGGCAATTCTTCCCATTTCCGAAGGCAGAGTAAAACAGTTGCAGATTTAAATTTGAGAATAGGGCTACTTTGGCCAGTGCATTAGCCTAATATACCCAGACACCTCGCAGGCTTGACATGAATGTGTCTTTATCCTTTTATGCTAGAGATCAAACATTCGCCAAATGATTTTTCACTTTGAAACATTTTTCATTCTTCCACAGGATCCAAAAGAACGTTTAGGCTGCCACCCTCAAACAGGATTTGCAGATATTCAGGGACATCCATTCTTCCGCAATGTTGATTGGGATCTGGTATGTAAACACTGATGGGCTGGTTTCTTCTGTTGTATGCAGTATAGCCCTGATAGCTGAAAGTTAAAGGGGATGCCAAATTTGATAACTTCATAATTTATTTTAAGTTTTAAACTATACTGTGAAAACAGGACATAGATTCCATTAACCCTTTTACACACAGTAACCATAGAAATTTATGTAATTTGCTGGAATATTTGTAAGATACAAATGAGAAATTTAATCTTTTCAGAACTCAGTCCTTTTATGTTTAAGAAATATAATCTCTGTGTTAGGCTGTTACTCAGACTTACTTTTAAATTATTTTTAGATGGAACAAAAACAGGTGGTTCCTCCATTTAAACCGAATATATCAGGTGAATTTGGTCTGGATAACTTTGATTCCCAGTTCACTAATGAACCTGTTCAGCTCACTCCAGATGATGAGTAAGTAACTCCAAACTTAACAAAATCTTTTTTCTTTTTTTTAAAGTTAGTAAATTATAAAGGTGCAAGATAAGTTTGATTAGCTTCATAAAAGATGTACTTACAAGGTTTTTATTGCAGTCTGCTGCTGGGGTGTGCAGACTTCCATTCAGTGTGGTTCTTTCTAGACTTGGAAAAAGTGAACCAAATTTTACACCAAGGCATCATTACAAAAACTTTGGGAGTGGAAAAGATGCTCTCCGTGTTTGTTTGTTTTATGGAGGCAGTCAGAGTGCTCTTTTGGAAGTGGAGGCTTGAGGGTATCCTTTTCAAAGAGATCTTTTGATAACACAAGCACAGGTGCTGACTTTCCAATGTGCTTGGAGGTGCTCGACCCCTGGCTCTGCTCCAGACTCTGCCCCTACTCCACCCCTTCCTCCAAAGCCCCGCATTCTCCCCCTTCCCCAGCATGTGTCTCCCTCACTCCTCCCCCTCACTCCCAAAACCACCTGCAAGTGGTGGAACATATAATCATGGTGCGGACAGAGGTGGGGAGACACTGATCAGCAAGACCTGTTGGTGGTTGCCAAACGCTGGGGGGGGGGGGGGGGAGGCAGGGAGGGAGCTGATAGGAGGGCTGCACTTGGTGCTCAGCACCCACTGTTTTTTCCTTAGGGGGTGCTTCAGTCACAGAACACCCACTGAGTTGGTGCTTATGAACACAAGTTATGTTTTGCAGTCTAATACATCTTCAAAATCAACATTTTGGGGTTGTTTTAATTTAATAGATTTCTTGGGAACATTGCAGTCTTAGAATTTGTCTATCAAACACTCTTGGTATTTGACAGAAGAAAAGGGTGGGGCTTTTTTTTGTTTTTTTGTGTATTATTTCTTTTTTTAGTCGGGTTAGATGTAGAGTTACCTTAACAGGATTGAAAAGTCTCATTCAGATGCTAGTTAACTCATATGAAGCTAACGGTGTAGCTTAGACTTCCCTGCTGTCCCAGGAGGGCCTGCGGGAGAAAATTCAGCCACAAATAAGATTTGCCTTTCCTGCCTCCCTTAGTAGTTTAGCCTAAAACAGACTGCTCTCTTTCTTTTAGGAGCTTGAGGGCTTTCTATAGTATTTATTGAAATAATGTTGGAACATATGGATGAATAGCTTGTAATCACTACCAGACAATGCAAATGTTCCATAATTATTCAGATATTGGGGACTTCTTACACGTCTTAGACTGACTGCCTGACTCTCTCCCCTTACACTTTATTGTAAATAAGTATCTCACTTGGCATAGTTGAGTGAAGAGTAGTAACTAATTTTTAAGACCCCCATCCATTCTAAAAGGGTTTAATCTAACAGACCTATAGAGGGCGCTGTGCCAGGAGGACCTAGTGGCAGGAGAAGCCAAGTCCGCTCTCCTAAATCAAGCCAGTCTCACACCTTTTTTCCTTCGTTTGGAACATCACTTCTGTATGCAGCTCCAGCCCTCACCTCTCTTTGATAAAGATCAGGGACAGCAGCAGCCATTGGGAAAGCAGAACATGGTATGAAGCCAGAAGTAATTTTGTGTTTAGAAGCTGGGCAGAGAAATAAGTCTGAGTGTGAGGACTCAGCTGCACTGAGATTGAGTGGCTGGGCTTACTTCGGTGGCCTGGATGAAGACCAGAATAGGGCTGTTAACCTGTTCTTATGCGCTTGCTTCCCTGCAACTTCTTGACTCCAGTTCCTCAGAGGACTACAAAAAGTGCCCTCCTTAGGGTTCTAAAGTTTAAGACCAACTCTTCATGCTTTATTTCCTCATCCTTTTTATACAAACTTTGATACTCTTAGTTGAGTAATATTGCAAGTAGCAATTTTGTGGTAACTCAAGATACTAACTAATTTTTATTTTAACAGTGATATTGTGAAGAAGATTGACCAATCTGAATTTGAAGGCTTTGAATATATTAATCCTCTTTTGATGTCAGCTGAGGAATGCGTCTGAACTTTCATTCCTGAACTGTGCCATATATTGCACCCATCACTTGTTTTCTGCATGGATAAACAAATTGCCATTTGGTTGCACTTGCATCAGATGAAAAACATTTTACCCTTGCCGCCAGCTGTGGAGTCAGAGATTTTTAATCTTGGTTGTTACAACTTGCTATCGTGAAACTTTTTGTGTTAGGCTGCAAAAAAATGTTTGAAATGTTAATCTTCCAAAAATCTTGCCAAAGTCTAATTTTAATATAGAAGCAGCCATTGGTTGCTAACTCTCAGCTAGTGAATTTTTCTGTTTAAACTGCTGTAAGTAATGTAGCTGTCTGCTTAAAGAAAAATCTTCTTACTGCTTTAAGAGCATGTGTTGCATTAGGGCACATAATGAAACAGCATTAAAAGCCATTAATACTTGGATTTTAACAGCAAGACTGACAAGACTTTAGTTCTGGTAACTTCTAAAGCCTCTCTCCTCCAACCTTGCTACGTACACTGATCTTTCTAGGTTTACAGTTAAAGCTGTAGTGTTGCCCCCATACACTCAAATGACACTATGACAGCAGTTTTTTAAAATGGGCAGAATAGAGGAGAGTTGCTGCTTTCTTGGACTAGGGAACATTGACTCTGTTGCAAGAGAAGATTATGCTCATGTAATTGAATGAATAGATTGATAACCGGGGATAACGCGAATGAAAACACACACACACTTTGCTATGTGAAAAGTGAGTGCCTTTCCACGCCTGTCCCTTTCAGCAAGGGCTGTAAGTGATGTAAAGTGTCAATTTAAATGAGGAACTCACTTCGTACTTTTTTTAAAGGAAAAAATCTGCATAGAGAATTCTTTTTAGCAGAAATGGGCAGCTAATATTCAAGAATGTAGGACCTCATTCAATTTTTTCCTTAAGTTTTGGTAGATCTGAAATGGTTATCTTACAGTAAAACTAATAGAATCTTATTGCTATGCTTTTTTCCATCTTCCCAGTGGAAAAGAGTGCATGTGTTTTATTCATGTAACCCAGTATCTGAAAAGTGGAAAGGCTAGCCACAGTGACTCCTGACCCTTTTTTGGTGTTTTTCAATTATGAATAATCTCTTCCAAATCTTGGGTGTCCACAATGGACTCAAACTAACTGGCAGAAAAACTGGAATAAATGGAAGTAATTTAAACAAGAAGTGACTTGATTGGAAGTGTGATTCTTATAAATGTCCATATGGATAGCTAAATATTCAAACTATTTTTTGAATCTTTGACAGATATACTGGCTGAAGAGATATCAAATATATTTTATGCTTGGTTTTAGACCATTTTTAAGGAAAAGGAATGTTGAAAGACAGTCAAATCTACATAAATTCTCCTATAAATGGCTTAAGCTAAACTGTTAAGTTTTTAATAAAAGAAGACTCGATAGAACACTATAATGAAAACACAACATAGTTTAGGGCTTGTCTACACTGTGCTGGCAAAGCACATCAGGTGGTGTGATTTGTAGAGTGCACTAAGATTCTGCACTGTGTACACCCTGCTGGTGTGCTCTAAAAGGTACCTAGTTTGCATTGATGCAGTTGCGAGCACCACGTAGAAAAGCCTTTAGCAAGAGTTACCTAAGGTTAATGAGCTTCCCCTCTGCTGCTGTTTTCCCTTGAAAGCTATAGTGCATTGACACTATAATTTCAGTTTTGGTGATGTGAATTATCTTCATTTATACACTTAAACTGTTTCATACACTGACTTAGTAGCTTTAATAAGAGATTGACACTACTTGGTACATGCCCATAGTACAGTACCTAGCTCACTTTTGTTTACAAGATGCATTGTAAGACTAATCTAAAAAATATATTAGGCTATATTTTCAAAACTGACCAACCTTTTTGGGTGCCTCAACTTTTGGGGAGTACTGAGCCCGGCCTCCCTAGTCTCATGAAAATAATGTTCCTGTAAGATGTCTCATGTTGGGCCCTTAAAATCAGAGGCTGATCTGTAGGCTTTAATCTATTTAAATCTTAAAGGGTTTTTCACTACATGAGTTAAATTTGGGATAATCTTAAAGTATTTAGCCTTTGACTTGTAAAGTCGTCATCTGTATAGAAGTCTGGAATTTGTTGGCATTAAACTCAGAAGCTGCTATCAATGAGGAATGAACAGGGCTCTGTACAGTGACTTAAATTCATAGGATACTCAGTGCAAAACAGTTTTATATAGGGAAGTGTATTTTCAGATTTTCATCATGCATATAAAGATGAATGGAATTCTCACTTTGAAGTTTTTGTGCTTGATGCAAAAAAATTTTTTCAGATACATATTTTTATTTGTATTTTAACCTTAAGATCTGCCTTCTGTTTTAGTATCAACTTAGTCAACAAAAAAAGTGATAAATATTTTAAACAATTTTCACTGCAAGTCTATTTTTTACTTTCTCTTCTAAACTCTAAGTGCCATGACATTAACTGTTAATTTTTTTAAGTTGTTAAATGTGTAGAGGCTGTCTTAGCATATTCAGCAGGGAAATCGGGCATGGACAGTCAAGTACAGTAGGTTATTATATCTTGTAAAGATAAACTGTCTACATTAGGATCATGTGTTTATGTGGAGTAACCTCATTTTTGTATACAAATTGGACCCTGGGTGCTCTTCTAGTTGAATACTGTCACTACTGTATTTTCTGCTTCACCTAAAACACTGTTTTGAACATTATATTATGTATCATTTCCTGTATTTGTGCACACATTTTTTTACTTCTTTAAATAAAACATTTATATTAGGGTTCTGAATATTGTATTACCACCAGTATAACACTCTCGAGGGATGAGGGATAGTTTCGTGTAACTGGATTGTATGCTGGAGTGGGAAACGCTCTACAGTTTTATCGAAGTCTCCTGCAAGCAGTCCTACAGCACACTGACTTGCACTGACTTGTATTTCAGAATTATGTAGCCAGGGCAGTCCTGAAATAGTGACCCAACAAAAGAATCAAGTTTGTGTGCAAGAGAAAGGAGCAAGATTTAGGAGTACTTAGAATGATGCTAGCCAGTGAATGGGCTGCTGGCATATGACAGGTTTGGGAATAAAAATGTTGACCAGTTACAGTGCCATTTCAGATCAGAAAGAATGGGATAATTTTGTAGCTGTCATATGGAGATAATGTTGCAACTGTAACCTAACTATTGATTAGTTCTGTTTACAAAAATATTACATTAAAAGATTATGGCAAGGATATATTGTTTTTAAGACTGCTAGATCATACTCAGTTCAGCCCAATTGTTTGCTTGGGTACATCCAAGGGCCCCAGCAAACAGGTTCCATTCTGCCACAAGGAAAACCCTTTTTCTGGTTTTTATGTGGGCTATGTTGTAGTGAGGCCCTAGGAAGATTTTACTTCTCCATAGGTGGGTGCTGCAGCCACCTCCTACACCCTCTAACTCCCTCCACTAAACACCATAAAAGCAAAAAGTGTGTTCTCACCAGGAAAGCATCCCACTCTCAAGATAAGTCCGACCGGCTTCTCCTAACCTGTGAGGCCAAAACATAGTCCAAGCCTATGTTCCCCCTGCCCTCAGAACCTGTCACTTTCCTATGTTTGAAGCTGAACTTTGATGTGAGAGCTTCCCCTGGAGTTTTAATGAAGGGCTCAAAAGACACTTGCCCTCCTTGTGTGATCCTTTGGTTGATTTCTCCAAGGTGTGTGGTTGTCAACCTGGGTCTTATGACCACAATGCCCTTCCTATACTGTTCTACAGGGGTCCTGTTGTGGAAAAAGTTGAGAACCATTGCTCTTGAATTTCTTTCAAGGTGTGTGTATCGGGGTGCCCACCTGCTCCCTGCCTGAAGGGGTTGAAACAGCCCAGGAAGGGGGTTGTGGCTGGGAGCCAGCAAACTCCCAGCCTGATTGGGGATTTAGGCTCAGCTGGGTGGCCACACCCCAAACACTCGCAGGCCTGTATAAAGGCTGTGAGGCAGGGAAACAGTAAGGGAGAGTCTCCTTCTCTTGGGGGAAGGCAGACAGGCCTAGCTGCTGGGAGCCTGAGTAGTGTTCAGGGTGGTGCAGGGCTGGAACTGGGGAAGCTATAGCCTGGGAGCCCCAGGCTGTAGGGCCTGGAAGGAGGCCCCACCCAGGGGTACTGGGGTTGCAGGGGGCAGCCCCTGGCTAGAAATAGAAACAGCAGGCCACACCCCCCCCCCCTTGCCAGTGATGAGTGGCAATGATAATCCAGTCTGCCTGTGAGTGGGGGCAAGTGGTCACTGGCAGTTGCCTAGTCTGAGGCAAGGTGGGGATAGGGGGTGGAGGGTTCCCCAGGGAGGGGAGACCCTTAGACCTGAGGGGGTTCTGCAGGGGTGCAGCACCCTCAGTAAGAGGGCACCAGGGTCCAGGAGGGACACGGGGCCTGAGCAGAAGTGGGACATCGCCCTGCAGAGAGCGCTCTAGATGCTGGTAAGCTAATTCCCAGACAGACCAGCAGAAGGTGCCACGGGTGAGTCACCGACATGTGACAGTGTGATTTTGAGTTGCAATGACCCTAAGCTAGAAGGATAGGTGAAACCACAGATTTTCTTGCAAAATTCTATTAACTGTATTTTTCCATGACATACTAGTGCCAAGAAATAATGCAAGTACCAAAAAACCCTCCATGTTTCACATTGATCAATTCCTCCTGTCCTATCATGAAATAAAAGGATATATATATATATAGGTATCTATTAAACTCCGGCTTCAGTCATTTTTCTAAAAATAACATTGTATATGATTTACATCGATACAACTTTTTTTAAAACAGTCTCTTCTTAGGTTGTCAAGTGGCTAACAATTTATGATGTACATTGTAACATTCTAGTTACTACAATTTATCAAATATTTAAAGTGTGAGATTGTTACATTTCCCAAGTCACCCCTTCAAAGGCAGAATATCAGGCTGTACATTGGAAATATGCACAACAGAAAACAAGTAATGCAACTGGTCCAGATTTCTATTCTAGGTGGACTTGTGAACATTTGTGCATGGTATTAGAATATTCTGAGGACAATCTTCTGTATAGTAATATTGGCTGTGCTGTCATTTTTCCACTGATGAGGAAATTGATCTACATGACTTGTCAAGCTAAAATGGGCTTCTGCTTATTTTTGCAGTGTCTAGAGAGAAAATTCACCTTCAAGTTTTGTTTAGAAATTAACATAGGCTATCCTTGAATACTCCTATGGCTGATGTAGTAAGATTGATATCAAATGCCAGCACTGCTAATTAAAACACACGGAATAATGAATGAAAGCTCTTTGAGATCAACACCTGTTCTTCCATTCAGGATGGCGTGTTCCTGCACACATTTGAGATATCCAAGAGCCCTCCACCAAGACAGACAAACAAGACTTGACCTTCCTTGTATTTCAAAGGGGAAGAAAGACACACAGAACAATCTTTTGGGGTGACACGAACAAAAGTTTTATTAAGCCCACACTAGCAATTTAATAAGCACTTGATACACAGTTATTCCTAAAAGATCTGATCCTGCATGCTGTTGAGCACCCTAAACTCTATTGATGTCTCTCTAGCTGCTTTTCAGTCCTTCAGAGGATTAGGCCATGAGTAGGGCCTACAACCGTGTTACACAACTCAAATGCAATATTTAGAGTATATATGTTATAGACTAAACTATCTTAAGAAATATTACTAAAGCAGCTGTTTTAGTTTTAACTTGTCAGAAAAAAGGACATGCTAACAAGTACTAACTTCACTAGAAAATGCATATTTTTGTCCTTTGCCTCTGTGCTCAATTAAATTTTACTTTTTGGCAATTTCAGAGACTGTATTAGGAAATGTTAGCAAATGCTAAATTTCTCTGTAGAAAACTCCCTTTGTTCACAAATATGCCACTTGAATGGAATCTGATTCAGAAAACAGTGTGACAAGATTTTTTTTTACACATTTAGCAGTTTGACAAACAGTTTTAGTATGTGTGTTAACCAGTTCACCTGAAATATTCTTTTATTTTAAGTCTTAGTACAACATTAATTGACACGTCACTTTGCAGGCAGTAATTTGGAATGAGATTTTTCACTTACGCATTAGAAATGCAGATCATTTTTCTCACTCTTCCCCTTCATGTGTGGGTGAGAGGTATCGCCCACCAAAGACTACAGTAAAGAATGTTAAAGGTGACCTGTAATGGTTTTTTTTTTTAAAGTGTCTTTATTATATTGAAGACCTACATTTTTGTGGGTGTGCTCTACTTAGATATATATATTTTTCTAAGATATATATATATTTATTAGAAATAGCAGAAATGTCATCTCTTGTCGTCTTGGCTTTTGTAGGACCAGTTGGATATCTTAGATATGGATCTGTTATCCCACTTCAGTAGAAAAAATAAACACCCCTTTCAGGCTATATCGATATATCAAAAATACAGAAAAAATCTTTATGTATTGCCTTTAAAGGTCTCATGTAAAGACATCAATTGAGGCTGTCTTAGACTTAAACATATCAGTATTTTGAATGCCTGGGGGTGTCCAGTTTTGTATTGTGCTGTAAGAATGCCTTAAATATGTTTCCTTGGCATCCTAAGAAATTGGTTAATTTTAGTTTGTGCACAAAGAAGCTAGTAGTAAACAAAATTATCCTTTTTTTAAAAAAAATGCAACTCATAAACAAGAACTGTAGGCTAACATATTCATTATGTAGCAACATTTGTGCCAAACCACTTTATGAACTTTAATATGTACAGGAATTAATTTACAGATAAAATGTGATGGCCAGGCATCCAAAAGAACTGTACAATAGGACAGAAGGCTAGAAAAGTTTTGGACAAGGATAGCACATGCTAACTTACAAATTCATGTAAACTACCGTATTTTTCGCCATATAGGACGCTCCGTCCTATAAGACGCCCCTGAGTTTTTAAATGAAAAAGCGGACACACACACACACACACACACAAAAAAAAAAAAAACACCCCACCACCACACACAAAAAGCGCCTCGCTCTCCCGTCAGCCCGCCACGCGGGCGGGCTGCCGGCAGCGCGCCGCTCTCCCATCCCCGCCGCGTGGGCGGGCTGCAGCCCGCCCGCGGCGGGGAGGGGGGAACCGGGACACTCCCGGCAGCCCGCCCGCGGCGGGGAGGGGGGAACCGGGGCGCACATTCGCCCTATAAGACGCACCATCTTTTTCCCCCCCGTTTTGGGGAAGAAAAAGTGCGTCTTATAGGGCGAAAAATACGGTAATATCCAGGCAGGACAGTTCCCACACTCAGTATTCTTCAGGCTTTATGTCCCTGAATCCCTACATGTTACATGAAAACACACTATTAGTACTACTCCAAAGTTCCCTCCATAGAACTAATTAGTGTCCTAGCCATAAGAATTTACTTAACTAAGAGAAAAAGGAAAGAAATCTAAATGGGGATGATCTCCATCTTTTAAAAATGCTTGGAGATCATTTTAATCTTTATATGTGAAAGGTGGTAGAAGTTATATTTCAGTGCTTTTCTTTCTCTGCCATGTTTTCTGAATTCTATTTCTTCCACTCCTTTTTCTTTTGTCAGCTCACATTCACTTCACTTAGGAAGAAAGAATCCTGTACATAACTACAAGATGGGAAATAAGTGGCTAAGTGGTAATACTGGGATCTGAGTCTTATATTGGATCACAGATTGAATATAAGTCAACAATGTAATATAGTTGTGGAAAAGATTAATAGTTTGGGGTGTATTAACAGCTGTATGTAAGGCATGGGAGATAGTTGTCCTCTTCTAGTCAGCACTGGTGAGGCCTCAGCTAGACTATTTTGTCCAATTCTAGGCACCACACTTTAGGAAAGATATGCCCAGAAGAGGACAACAAAAATGATAAAAGGTTTAGAAAACCTGACCTATGAGGAAAGGTTTAAAAAAACTGGATATGTTAAGTTTTGAGAAAAAAAGATGGAAGGGGCACCTGACAGATCTTCAAGTATGCTAAGGGCTGTTCTAAAAAGGACCAGTTGTTCCTATGTCTACTGCTGGTAGGACAAGAAGTTATTTGGCTTAATCTGCAGCAAGGGAGATTTAGGATAGATGTTAGGAAAAACTTTCTAACTATAATCTTAGTTAAACTCTGGACTAGGCTTCCAAAGGAGGTTGTAGAATCCCCATCATTGGAAGTTTTTAAGAACAGGTTGGACAAACACCTATCAACTATGGTCTAGGCTTACTTAGTCCTGCCACAGTTCAGGAGGCTGGACTTGATTTCTTCAGGTTCCTTCTAGCCCTGTACTTTTATAATTCTATGACTCACATACCATGCTGCTTTCATATTTAACCTTTTCTTCAGCCAGTCCCTAACTTACTCTTAGTAAGAAAATATGACTTCTTACTGTTATAATTATAGACACAATTTTTTATAAACATGTGCATGCTGATGTGTGTATTACTACCCTCTACTGCAGTGGTGAGCAAACTACAGCCCATGGGCCACATCCGGCCCATAGGCCTGTCCTGCTTGGCTACCTCACCCCTCCCCTCACTGTCCCCACCTCCCCACAGCTTCAACATGCTGCGTGAGCAGCTCTCTGGCCCGCCGTTCCTAGGTAGCGCTTCCTAGGTAGCGCTGCATTGGAGTGGCTGGCTCTGTCAGGGCTGCACACTGCACTCCTGTAGGGCAGTGTGGCTGGCTCTGTCAGGCCACGCGGTTGCCAGATGTGCTGCTCTGAGCAGCATGGGGTAAGGGCACTGGGGGCTTGAATAAGGGGAAGGAGGTTCCAGGGGGCAGTAAGCAGGGGGTGGTTGGCTGTGGCAGAGGTTCGGGGGGGGGTAGTCAGGGGACAGGGAATGGGGGGTTGGATGGGGTCGGGGTAGTCAAGGGACAGTGGGGGTTGGGTACAGGGTAGGGTCCGGGGGGGGGGGGGAAGTTCAGGTTGGGGGACTCAGGAGGGGGCAGTCAGGGGGCAAGGAGCAGGAGGGTTTAGATAGGCTGTGGGGTCCTGGGGGTGTGGTGAGGGGTTTCTGGAGGGGGCGGTCAGGGGACAAGGAGCGGGGGGGTTGGCTGGGTCAGGGATTCTGAGGGGGGGCAGTCAGAGGGCAGGAAGTGAGAGGGAATAAGATAGGGGGCAGGGCCAAGCTGTTTGGGGAGACACAGCCTTGGCTCTCCATACAATTTTGCAACCCTGATGTGGCCCTCAGGCCAAAAAGTTTTCCCACCCCTGAACTATTGGGTACAAGGAAAGTACTTTCTCCTCTTTGGCTGTGTTTTTTGCAGGTTAGGCGTGCTCTGAGAACTCCTATCAAACCAGGCTCTGCAGGCAAAATGGACAGTCACACCTCATTTGCAAATCCCCCAGGAACTCAGGCATGAGTTAGATCACCAAGCAAGCCAGTGGCATCAGGAGTGAGGTGGCTTTGCATACACACGCCAACAGAAATGTGGGCACCTAAATTTAGGGTCAGGCAGCAGCTGAACAAGGATTTTGGACTTAGGTGGCTAAAATGGCAGTTAGGTATGTAAATCCCTTTGTGATTCCAGCTCTTGTAGAAGAAAGGGACAAATGAACCTGAAGGTTTATTAAAGATTGGCACTACTGGTGGAGTGAAGGGGGTGGTTGACAATGTGATAAGATAGAGGGGCAACATATGGCAGGATTAAACTGTGAAGGGTCTTAACAGGGGAGTCAGTATATCCTGCAGTCAAGGAAATCAAAAGATTGTACAGTAGAACCTCAGAGTTATGAATACCTCAGGAATGGAGGTTATTTGTAACTGAATATTCCAGTTGAGGCCTAATCAGCGTGGAGTAGATTGAAAGAATTACTTCGCGTGTCCTGCTTATAGATCCCAGAAAGATGTTTGGTTTTCTTGCCACAGTGTTACACTGTTGACTCATATTTAGCTTGTGATCCACTATGAACCCCAGATCCCTTTCCTAGGCAGATATTTCCCATTTTGCATGCATGCAACTCATTGTTCCTTCGTAAGTGGCATACTTTGCATTTTACTATTTACTTCAGACCATTTCTCCATTTTGTCCAGATAATTTTGAATTTTAATCCTATCCTCCAAAGCACTTGCAACCCCTCTCAGCTTGATATCATCGTCTGCAGACTTTATAAGTGTACTCTCTATGCCATTATTTAAATAACTGATTGAGATATTGAACAGAACCAGACCCAGAACTGATCACATGACTTGTTACCCTGTCAAATAAAACTATTAGGTTCTTTTGACACTATTTGTTCTTGACAAATCCATGCTGACTGTTACTTATCACCTTATTATCTCCTACATGTCTGCAAATTGATTGCTAAAAGATTTGCTCCATTATCTTTCCAGGTACTGAAGTTGACTGGTCTGTGATTCCCTGGATTGTCTTTATTCCCCTTTTCATAGATTTGCACTATATTTGCCCTTTCCCAGTCCTCTGGAATCGCATCCATCTTCCATGACTTTTTGAAGATAATCGCTAATGGCTCAAATATCTCCTCAGTCAGCTCCTTGCATGTTCTAGGATGTATTTCATCAGGCCCTGGTGACTTGAAAACATCCAACTTGTTTAATGGCAGGTCTACATTACTGCTTATGTTGATATAACTTACGTCACTCAGAAGTGTGAAAAAGCAATCCCTCCCAAGCGACACAAGTTACAATGACTTAAGCGCTGTCCACACAAGTGCTATGTTGGCGGAAGACGCTCTCCTGCAAACATGTTTCCAGCTCTTGCAGAGATGAAGTAATTTTACCGATGGGAGGACTCTCTTCCATCTGCATAGAGCATCTTCACCAGAAGCACTACAGCAGCAAAACTGCATTAGTGCAGCCACGCCAATGTAGCACTTCTAATGTAGACGATCCCTAAGTAATTTTTAAAGTATTATTTCCCTATTTCCTGGTTAGATGTCCAATTGCTACTACATTTTTTGGTGAAAATAGAAACAAAAAAGTCATTTAGCACGTCTGTCATTTCCACATTTTCTGTTCTTGTTCATCCCCTCATTGAGTAATAGGCCTACCCTGTCTTTGGTCGTCTTCTTGCTTCTAATGTATTTGTAGAATGTTTTCTTGTTACTCTTAATATCACTAGCTGGTTTAATCTTGTTTTGTGCCTTGGCCTTTCTAATTTTGTCCCTATGTACTTATTTGTTTATATTCATCCTTTGTAATTTGACCTAGTTTCCACTTTTTGTAAGATTCTCTTTTGAGTTTTAGATCACTGACGATCTCCGGGTCTCTTGCTGTACTTCCTATCTTTGCTATAGTTTGCCCTTAATAATCTCTCTTTGAAAAACTGCCTACTTTCTTGAACTGTTTTCTGCCTTAGACTTGCTTCCCAAGGGATCTTACCTACCAACTCCCTGAGTTTTCTGCGTCTGCCTTCTTGAAATCCATTTTCTTTATTGTGCCGTTTTCCCTCCTACCATTCCTTAGAATCACAGACTCTTATCATTTAATGATTACTTTTACCCAAGCTGCCTTCCACTTTCAAATTCGTTGTTAAAATCAAATATAGAACAGCCTCTTCCCTAGTAGCTTTCTCTGCCTTCTGAAATAAAAAATTGTCTCCAATACAGTCCAAGAATTTGATTGGTCAATCTGTGCCCTGCTGTGTTATTTTCCCAACAGATGTCTACATAGCTGAAGTCCCCCGTCACCACCAAGTCTTGTGCTTTGGATGATTTTATTAGTCATTTGTAAAAAGCCTCATCCACCTCCTGTTGCTGGAGAGGTGGTCTGTAGTAGTAGATCCCTACTATGACATCATCCTTGTTTTTTTACATTTTATCCTTGCCCAGAGACTTTCAGCAATTGATTGGGGGGGGTGTGTGTGTGTGTGTGTGTGTGTGTGTGTGTGTGTGTGTGTGTGTGTGTGTGTGTGTGTGTGTGTGTGTGTGTGTGTGTGTGTGTGTGTCAACACCTCCTCCCTTTCCCCCCAGTCTGTCCTTCCAGAGCAAGCTGTACCTTTCTATACCAGTATTCCAGTCATGTATATTATCCCACCAACTCTCTGTGATAGCAACTATGTTGTGTTTATTGACTAGCATGTCTAGTTCTTCCTGCTTATTCCCCATACTTCTTGCATTAGTATACAGGCATCTAAAATATGGATTTGATGTGCCCAGTGTTCTCTCTTCTCTCCTCCTTATCGCTGCTGTAACAGCCCATACTTCCCCCAGATTCTGACTCTTCATCCAGGTCTCCATGTTTGTCTCACAATGGAAGAAAAGGGGAGCCGCATTGTATGTACAACAATACAACAAATTTAACTTGACATTAAAAAGAAACAGAAGTAAGGAGGGGGTGTCTTTGATGGAGGGGAAGCATCTCTGTGAGGAGGGCCCTGGAAGAGCTTTGGGGGGCTTGTTGCCATGGGCAGTGGGGAGGGAGATGGGCTTTGTTTAGGAGTCAGAGGGAGGGTCTCTGGCTGGGGGTTCCTCACAGTAGGGGATGAGCCCCTGTGGAAGCATGGGGCTCTCTGTTGGAAGGGGTGAGGTCTCTGTGAAGGAAAGGGAGGGTGTTTGTGTGAGCATGGGGGTCTCAGGATCTCTGTGGGATCGTGAAGATCATTCTTGGAAGGGGCAGGCTCTCTTGGGATTAGGGGTCCCCATAGGAGGGTTAAGGTCACTCTCAGAAGGAGGCTGGGTCTCTATGGGGGGGGGGTACTGCAGTCACCCATGGAGTAGGGTGGGTCTCGGGACAGGCTGGGGGGGTAATAGGAGCCTATATAAGTAAAAGACCCCAAAACGGAACTGTCCCTATCAAACAGGACATCTGGTCACCCTAGGGCGGGGGCCCTGGAGGGGCGTTGAGGTCACTCTCGGAAGGGGGCTGGGTCTCTGGGAAGGGGGGGGGGAATCTGTGGGGTGGGTCCCTGGTGGAGGAGCGTGGGGTTCTCTCAGGGAAGGGCCCAGGGGGCGCGGCGCGGTCCCCGTGGGAACGTGGGGTCCTTATGGACGCGCGTGGGGGTGGGGGGGTCTGTGGGGAACGCGCCGCGCACTGGGACGGGAGCGCTCGTCACGACACCAGCCTTTCCCGGTGGGGGGAGGGGCAGCCGCTCGCTGCAACCGCGGCGCTACCCCAGACAGGAGGCGGGGCTGGAGGCGGGGGCGCGCGCCCGCCGGGTTGGTGCCCGCGCGCCGCCGTCTCCGCAGTGAGGTCACGAGTGGGCGGTGCGTGCGCGGCTTCTGCTCCACTGTTGGGGTGTCGGAGACTCCCCCTCCCCCCCCCCCATGCAGGGTGAGCGGCGGGGCGAGGGGACCTGCTACAGGCGCGGAGGGCAGAGCGCCGCGGGGGTGGCCGCAGCCGTGGGTAGGGGGAGTGTGCGCGGCGGAGGGGGGAGGGGAGGTTATTCGTGAGGGGGGGGAGCTGATTATGCCTGGGGCGGGGGTGGGGGGGAGTTCTTAGGCGTCTGTGGGGGAGGGAGCATTGTCCCTAACCTGGGGGAGTGTCGGTGGGGGATGGGGCTTGGTGGTGGTGGGGGGGGGGAGGGGTGTTATGTCGTGGTTGGGTGTCGTTCGGGGGAGGGGGGTCCCCGAATGAAGGGAATTGTTCCTGGTCGGGAGGGGGGGTCGTGTGTGTCCTGGGGGGGGTGAAGAGTTGGGGGGTGGGATTGGGGGGTGGGCTGGGCCGAGGAGAAGTTGTGTGTGAGGGGTGCGTCGAGAGGTGGGAGTCGGGGCTACACGAGCATTGGCAGGGGGTTGGGGGAGTCGAGGGTAGGTCTGAATGCGGGGTCACGCCAGTATTGGGGGTGTGTGTGGAAGGAGAAAAGGGCAGGTCCTGTGCTCGATGACTCCAGCCAGAGGAGAGCGTGAGTGAGTGATCTAGACGGAGGCGGGGGTGAGTCATGGGCGAGAGGGGGAGTCTAGTCTGGGTGGAGTGTGAGCGAGACGGGGATGGTGGTGAGTGTTGGGGTTATCCCAGGAAGGGTCAGTGTGTCAGAGGAAAGCATGGGGGAAGAGATGTTAATCTCAGGGAGAATATAGTTCATGTGAGCTGTGGAAAAACACATAATAAGTATAGAGTTTGGCTCTGAGGATGCAGTAATGGTGAGTGTGGCATGGTGTCTGGTGTGGGAAAGGGGCTGTTTCAGTTTATGTTGGATTTGTTTGGATGGCACTGAATGTAAAAAGTGTGACGGTTGAGGTTGGAAAATACTGTACCTTCATTCAATGTACATATTCAAGGAAAGAGGGGCTAGTTGTCCCCTTTCCCTGTGTTAATCTTCTACTTTGCAGTGCATGGAAGAGAGATGTGGTAATCCCCCCCCCCCCTTTTTTTTTTCTGGATTCTGTTCCTGGGGTTTACAAAACATTGAATGGGGCAAGGGAATAGGTGATCCCCCTCTTGTGTCCCCTTTGCCACATGTTTGCAGCACTCTGAATTAGTTACATTGCTGCTGCCAGGTTATGCAGCTGCCATAATAGGGTTTATGATTTTAAATCAAAGCTCTCTGCAAATCAGAGTTATTTAGGGAACATATCCCTACCTTGGTATATTGAATCCATTTCAAGATTGAGAGACCGTTATAGGTAAAGATTGTATTATTCAAATAAATTTGAATGGTGATTACTCATCTTTTCCTCTTTTTACAGGTTATATAAAAGGATTGACAGAGATTTGTTGTATTAGCCCAAACAATGAATCTTGCAGATGGCCTGGACCTTATTTTCATTGTCAATAATTTAGGGTAGGAAAACTGACACATGCTAGGGTAATTTTTACTGATGCCAACCCTATAGGGATGTTTAGTTTCCACCAGCAAACCTGGATCAACCTTTAATTTGTGGATTTATCACTGAATTACCATAATACATTTCTCCACCACTGGAGGTGTGATTTAAACTTGGCTGCACAATAAATAAAGCGACTAAGCTCTGTGTTCGATCCTGTGAGTTGAAAGGGATGTGCTGCATAAAGTGTACACACAACTGAAATTATCTTTTGGAAGATTTGCATTAAGACCAGCACTGCTCAGTGAGAACAAGTGAGCATTTTTGTATTTTAATACTTAAATGCAAGCATATATGAAAAGTCAATATGTTTTTTAAAAGAAAATTTTGATCAAAATCAGATTATTATTTTTTGCACCAAACCCCAATTTTTCTACTATATTAATTCTTTAGAATGATCTATAAATAGTGTGGGTATGAAATTATACCCTTTTGTATGTACATTGTGCAGTCCATTTAATAAAAGAGAACTCAACAAATATTTTTAACCCCCCAAAAAACCTCTTGTTAACACTTCCACTTTTGAATTTTATGCTGCTATATGCAAAACAGGTTACATTTGTAGCTCTTGAGATTAAAGGATTAAATCCTCGCTATAAGGAAGTGGCACAGCATTTACTGGGCTTGAGATAATAAAATAGGTGGAAATTGGTGCGTCTTTAAGAAAAACAAACACAACTAGGAAGATGCACATTTCAAAATTATGTATTTAAAGTTCTGCAGTTCAGTGATGGAAAATCCACAAACAGATTTCTCTGTAAATCCAGACTCTGACCAAAAAGAAAGTGAAATCCAAGAAGATGGCAGTCCACCAGTAAAAAAAGTAATGACAGAAAAGCATGTAAATAGAAAAGTACAAGCTGTAGTAAATAAGCTGCCAACAATAAAGAAGGAAAACGTGGATGAATATGAAGAAACTCCCATGGAGTCTGAGGGAGAAAATGCCAAACCAAACAGTACTATATTATCCGAGTCTTTGAATTTAAATCCTGGTTTGAAACACACGTTGGCACAGTTCCATTTAAGCAGCCAGAGTTCACTGGGTGGACCAGCAGCTTTTTCAGCTCGTTATTCCCAGGAAAGCATGTCACCCACTGTCTTCGTGCCTCTTTCATCACCGCAGATACTTCCTAGTCCACTGCTCATTCCTTCAGACAGTTCCACAGAGCTCACTCAGAGTATATTGGAGGGAGAATCCATTTCTTGTTTTAAAGTTGGAGGGGAAAAGAGACTTTGTTTGCCTCAAGTGTTGAATTCAGTGCTCCGAGACTTTTCACTACAGCAAATTAATACAGTGTGCGATGAACTGTATATATACTGCTCGAGGTGCACCTCTGACCAGCTTCATATCCTAAAGGTTTTGGGGATCCTTCCATTTAATGCCCCATCCTGTGGGTTGATCACACTGACTGATGCTCAAAGACTATGCAATGCTTTACTGCGTCCTCGCACTTTTCCTCAAAATGGCACTCTGCTTCCTGCAAAAAACACATTGGTCCAATTGAAAGAGACTGGTAGTGCCTTTGAAGTAGAGCATGAATGCTTGGGCAAGTGCCAGGGTTTGTTTGCACCTCAATTTTATCTTCAGCCGGATGCTCCGTGTATCCAGTGTTTGGAGTGCTATGGAATGTTTTCACCCCAGACATTTGTGATGCATTCGCATAGATCTCCTGACAAGAGGACCTGCCACTGGGGCTTTGAATCAGCCAAATGGCATTGTTATCTTCATGTTAACCAAAAATATTTAGGCACTTCAGAGGAGAGAGAACTGAAGCATCTTTTGGAGGAAATGAAGGAGAAGTTTAGCATGAAAAATCAGAAAAGAATTCAATCCAAAGTAAGTTCAACTACTCTTGAAAAACTTCTGGATCAAAGGTGAATTGTTTATTTTTAGAAGTATGTTCATTTTTATCAATATGAATAGGTATCAAACCAAGTATAAGTTAAGTCCACTATAAATCTTCAACACAGATAATACAAAGCAGTAATGAATATTCCTTTCGTGTTGGGGTTTTTATGGTGGTAGGAAACTTGCCAAAAAACTTTTAGTTTAAAAGCTAGGTTCCTTTTTCTTTAAATTGGTAAAAGCTAAGAACTTTAGAGCCATCGTGGAAACACTGTGCGACTTCTCTCATTTCAATTACCAGTTTTGTGTGATGTTCTATGTAGTGTGTGTTTCCATGGCTAAGCAAGGCAGGAGGGAGCCTGAGAGTGAAACCTCAGCTTTAATTATGTTTGTGTCAGTTAAAGCGAGTTTGTTAGCTTGCCAAGCACCATGCCATTCGCATGCCATGATTTTTCAATTAAAGGAATGGTGAATTGATAACATACTATTTAAAAACAGAAGACATTTGGTAATGTTTTTTTCTTCATTAAACAGATGATATACAATATAGATATGCCATAAATGTTTTTTTAAGTAATCTAACAGTTCTTTATGCCAGCACCTTGAGATACTATGGAGGGACTTGTAACAAAAATATGCAGATAGTTGTGCTATAAGTCTACACATTGCTTCACAAACATAAAGCTAGTCTGTGCCACAAAGAGCTCATAATCTAAATAATAAAATATTAGCCAAAACATTAAACAGTCCTAGTGAAGGAACTATTAGTGCTTGAAGAAGTGGGTTATAAGAGATT
The DNA here is from genome assembly GCA_032164245.1 of Sternotherus odoratus. NCBI lineage: Eukaryota > Metazoa > Chordata > Testudines > Kinosternidae > Sternotherus > Sternotherus odoratus. The sequence goes on along the minus strand of JAVMKO010000009.1, from coordinate 13,342,241 downwards.
TGGAGGAGAAGTGAGGGGTGAAGACAGAAGATTGAGCCACTGGTTGCATTGATGTTTGTGTGCAACTATTAATTTCTCTGTAGGGAGAGTTTAAACTTTGAGGTTTTGAAATGCTTCCCTCTTCCTGTTGGGCTACATTGTGTTCTTTAAAGCATTTACCTGTCTACTTGCAAGCTACATGCCTAATCACACATCTATTAAAGTGAATGCAAGTTTTGCCATCCAATTCAATGGAGCAGTAGCTGGCCAGGAATGTTACAGGTAATTGGTACCCCCTGGAAACAAGTCCTGAGGAAACCAACAGTGCAGGGACCCAAGGGATGCCCACGTTACAACAGTAATGTGACAGTTATTAATAGGCCCATAGAGAATTTTGACATTTTAACATTATAGCGTGCCTGTAACACATCCTCCTTCTGCACATACGATTGTTACTAAGTGTGCACAGTTGTTCAGAGTATGGTTGGTGGTGTGCTTGCGCCTAGGAATGATTAACCCCTACATCACTCTGTCATTGCATTGCTACACACTGGCATAGCAGCTGCAAAAGTACAAATATTCTTTCTGTGCAATCCCTGTATGCTTTCTATTGCTCAGTTACAGTTTTGACAGCCTGCCCTAAACGACTGTCTCTGTCACTTCTCAAGCTGGTTGTATGCAGGCCCAAAAGTAACAAGGGGGATGTTCAGGTGGTCTCTGCTGGGTCCAGTCCATGAAACCCGTCAGATCAGAGGAGGTCTGAGAGCCGCACAGGCAGTATTCAGTTATGACTGTTCATCATAGAAAAGAGACAACTAAAGGGAGGTATGATAGAGGTCTATGAAATTATGAATGGTATAGAGAAAGTGATTAGGGAAGTGTTGTTTACCCTTTCACATAACACTAAGAACTAGTGGTTGTCCAATGAAATTTTGACACAACAAAAGGAAATATTTCTTCACACAGTGTGTACAGTCAACCTGTGGAACTCATTGATATGGGATGTTGTGAAGTCCAAAAGTATAATGGTTCAAAAAAGAATTAGATAAGTTGGAGGATAGGTCCATCAGTGGCTATTAATCAAGATGTTCAGGAATGCAGCCTCATGCTTCGGGTGTCCTAATCCTACCTCTGCAGTGGTGCTTAAAAACAAACCAACAAAAACATCTCATACAGACCCCTGCCCAATGATAATGGCTAAGTAGGTTATGAACTGAAACTACTACCCACTATGCTCATTTAACTGATACCTAGTCTTCTCATTCCATGACATCACCATTCACATGTTATGTCTGGTCTTGCCTTGTGAGCTTATTTTGGGGACAGAAAGGCTCTGAGTTACTTGTTTGTACAGTACCTACCACAGTGGTCTACAGATCGCTGACTGAGGCCCTTTATGCTGCCACAATATAAAGACATTTCTTCATTTTTTTTAATATACATACTGTTACGTTTTTGGCTATGATTTTACTTGTTTTGGGTATTTATAAAAGCCTGGAAGCATTTGTTTTATGTAAAGATCATTTTTATTCAGCCTTTACAAATATGAGAAAATGAGGTCAAATTTTAGGCTTACCAGCTTTGATAATGTCTTTTTATGTAGACTATATATAAATATTCATTAATTGGTTTGGTTGGATGTGTCTATATGTGAATATACAGTCTATATTTAAATGGACACTTTCCCTTGGGGGCTGAAAATGTTGTTAATTTGGTTTAGCTGTACCTGGACAGTGAGTGAGAGAAAATGTTTTTAGTAAAACATTTCAATGATACATTTAAATATATCTGCCAGAGGCTTTACCAAGTAACATTTTCATTGTATTTGGAATAATTTAGTTGTAAATAGACACCGAAGGAGAACATGTGCATTAAAAAAACTGGTCTGATAGCATATCAATGTATAACATAATTGTATAAAAGATTATCTGTAAGTTAAAACATCTGATATAAAAGGTGGATATGATGTAATCCAGAAACGATAAAAGTACAAATCATATAATACAATAGCCACTATACAAGTAAAAGAATGATTATAAAGTATTTAAATTATCTGAATGACCTAATAGACTGGAATCCAGTTTCTCAGGCCATTTGTGTGGAAGTTGTGTTCTCTGCATTTCAAATTGTTTATATTTAAGGCAGTATTTATTGTCTTAAAAGCTTTTACCATTCTGGGACCTAGTTCCTTTCAGGCGTACATCTCCCCAGTGTCCTGTTCTGAGATCAGTAGGGGGCATTTTTGATTTTTGTTCAAAAGATTGAACTTGGTGGACTGGAGATTCTGATTGGAAGGTTGTCGGCTAGGGAGCTTACTCTCTGTTATGTTCTGTTAGAGTTCAAGTTTGACTCTACAGTGCAAAGTGCAGATACACTTATCTAATCAGGTATTCTCTCAACAGCTAAGGATATAGTTATGATAACCTTACAGTAAGAATCCCCAATATAAGTTATTATATACTGATAGATGATATCTGTGTGCACACTTTAAAAAAAAATCATAGGTGTTAAAATGTGCGTTGCTAAATGTGTGTATTAGACTCTCCTGTAGTAATATTACTGCTTTTTGCACAGTGGAGTATTGAATATTGCCAGAAATTGATAAGGAATATTTGTCAAGCTCCATATTCATGAAACAAAATGAACAAGAATTTCTATTCAAATATGAAATGAGGTAGGCTTTTAAGATGTCAATCCTTAGTAATATTTAAAGTATTTCAAGATAACATTGTTTAGTCATGTTACTGTGGTGAATCTTTCCCTCCTCTATAAACAGAAATCTATGACTAGTAAAATCCCCTAGTGTGTGATTGGAATAATTTGCTGCTGCTTTTTCTTAGTAGACTTCATTTTGCAATAAAGTATGTGACAACTGCATAAAGTGAGATGAACATTTCATTGCAGCATGGGCCCTGTTCTTGCTTCCATTAGCAGTCCTGGGTTGTACTTCCCTTTACTACATATAATATGCTTCTGGCAGAAATTTGGAAAGCCAATGAAAACTTTGTATAGATTTTTAAGGAGTTTTTCCATGCAGTTCAGTATCTAGACTTGACTCAGGGATAAAGCACATATTACTATTTTTTCCCTCTTGCTTTCTAGATATAACTAATATAGATATTGTTAGTTGAATTTATGTGTAATACAAGACCTTTCTAAAATAAATTAGAAGCATCTTTCTTTTTAATCAAGAAGTTAATATCTGTAGTTTTAAGGCATATATTAGCAGTGAAGACACCCATTCTGTCTTTTTTGCATGCCATATTTCAGTATAAGAGTTATCAGTTACTGAGATGCTGTATTTGAAAAATAATCCATTTGTGTTGTGTCTCTGAGCCAATTTAAAACTAGCATTAGTGAATGTTCTATGTTTATATTTAATGCAGTGTCATCTTTACCCATAGTTGGATGGGACAATTAGAGGTCATGCAGTTTTCCTTACCCCGCTTTGCTGCTATTCATTGGCCTATATTTCCTTTCTCGTCTCTCTGCCTTATGCTGCTCAACTTGAAATAAAATTAGTTTATTGTATAAATGCCATTAATAATTGAATAACATTTTTATGAATGCTTTAGCAAAGCTGACTTCTTAGAAGTTGAAAGATGAGTAAAAACAATCCTAATTGGTTTTATTTATTTATTTTATTTTTTCTTCAGGCAGATCCTCAGCAAAGCCTAGAATTGCAGCAATGGTATCCAGTTATAAAGCATGAAGCAGACCCTGTTACTCAATCACATTCATTTGTCCATCCCAGGTAACTAAATATCTTCTACAGAGATGTGTATGTTCAATCTAATAGTTCTTTAATGATTAAAAGATTATTTTAGGTTTTAAAATGTAGAATCATAGAATATCAGGATTGGAAGGGACCTCAGGAGGTCATGTCGTCCAAACCCCTGCTCAAAGTAGGACTAATCCCCAACTAAATCACCCCATCCAAGGCTTTGTCAAGCTTGACCGTAAAAACCTCTAAGGAAGGAATATTGTAATTGTAACTTTACTTGTTAACTAAAATTTTATGGGAAAATTGCAGCCTATTGCACAAGGATAAAGTAAATCTAATGGATCTTTTTAATGTAAGGTAGTGAAGTGGTCATGCTTAGTACTAATAAACAAATGATACATCACTTAATAGTAACTTTGTTTTGCTTAATAGAGATGTTTGAGCATTGTTGAACTGGAAAAAATTGGAAAGTGCAATTACACAGAATCACTTTTTAAAGTAAAAATGGCTTTGTGGTGGATGCTAAATGCTAATCTTAAATCTAACTTCTCTGTAACTTAAATGTGTGTGTAGAAAGCCACACATCTCATTAATGCTATAAAGAAACATAATTTCTATATATAACTAAGGCCAACTCCTTTCCATAGTTTGTATTCTACACAAAAGCAAGGTGATACCTCACCCTTTTGATGACACGTCTGTAAAATGCTGATTACATCTATTGATTAGTCAGTTCCCTGATTTCACAAACCAAGCACATTTCTTCAGTATAGCACTCACTTGGTCCCTGTAGCAGTCATAGAAACAGTGTTTTTTCTTTGAGTATGTGTCAGTGTGGATTCTACTGTAGTTGCACGGTGCCTCATGTGCATGAGATGAAAATTCCTTTGAATAGCCATGTTTATGGGGCCACTCATGCATTCTGTGCCTCCTTGTGTTTCTGAGTGAGGGGCATAAAGGATGGAGTGGCCATGAACCTCCCTCAATTTCCTCTTACTGCCTGTGGTAGCAAAACAGATTTTAACCAGTGTCCAAACCGGTACTCTTAAGAGCTTCAAAACCTCTGTTTTTCACAAAAATGGGTGAAGAACTTCATCTTCTTTACCTTTTCATGTTGGACATTTCCAAAAGAAAAGAAAAGAACTCCAACATCAGTGCTGTTCCCCGCTGCCAGACACACCGTGTTATGGCTATGTGAGGAGCTTTGCAGCAGTTGTCTCTTTTTATGGTAGACTAAGCTGCCAGGGTTCAACCCCTGCTTCTCCTATGGTGGCCTCATACCACTTATGAATGGACACAGTCTCTGCCTTTCCCTCTTGGGAGGGAGCCACATCCCAGACAGGTGCTCTATGTGCTGGTCTTTTCCCTCAAGGATTCACAAGTCCAGTGATGCTGGGCTCAGTTAAATCTGCTAGAGCAGTCTATCCAGGTCACTTATGAGCCCCCTCCCATGCTCCAAACCGCTTGGCCCCACCCCTGCCACATATCCCCTCCATAATGGTGAACACAGCAAAATTCACTCTGCACATGGATGTTAAAAATTAGAGGGAACATTGCACAAGACCTAATAGTTAAGATTGGTGGGAAGACGTTTTCTTCTGAACTGAAAATGTTCATCTAATTATGATTCTTCAAAACTGTATGACTATAATGCTTTCCTTCTACCTTTTTGCTGTCATCTAAGATATAATTTTTTTTGTGAAAAAATATATTTGCTGTGTGACTACTGTATTGGTGATTAAATATAAATTTCTTTTTAGTACTGAAGTAATTTGGGAGATTTCAGCAGTGCATTGTACATAAATCTGGCTCTCAAAAATAATCTTCAGAGAAGAACATCCCACTTAGTTAACTGAGTAAGGAATCTGAGTAATTTTTGAGTGTAACTGCTGATTTCACATTATTAATCTTCTCTAACAACTTATTACGGTCACATACTGTTAATGTAAGAGTTGTAAGAATTCTACGGTGTCTTGTAACAATCTAGAGACTGTGAACCCATTTTTTAAAAGAAGAATCTTTAATGGGATGTATATATCCAACATTTGAATCCTCGATTAATACTTGAAAAACGAAAATGGTCATTTAATGTACATAAGTGCCTTTATATTTTTAATTTTATTTTTTGCATCCAAATGAGGAATTTGTATGTGATGTTAAAGCAATCAAATAAAAATTAAATTCCTTCACTTGATTTGGTTCTGAAGATCCTAGATTATGTAATCACAGCTATCTACTGAATCTATATGCAATGCTTTCTATGATACCAGAACAATTTTAAAAGGGAACATAAGAACTGCCATACTGGGTCAGATCAAGGGTCCATCTAGCCCAGCAGCGTGTCTTCAGACAGTGGCCAATGCCAGGTGTCCCAGAGGGACTGAACAGAAAAAAAGTGATCTATTCCTTGTCCCCCATTCCCAGCTTCTGGCAAACAGAGGCTAGGGACACCATCCCTGCCCATCCTGGCTAATAGGTCCATTAATGGACCTATCTTCCATGAATCTATCTAGTTCTTTTTTGAACCCTGTTTATCATCTTGGCCTTCACAACATCCTCTGGCATTCATTTATTTTCTCTTGCAAATTTTTGATACTTATAAAACATTTGATATTTGAAATCATCTTAAGTATAACTTATTGCTACTTTAGTTCACATTTGTTAAATCTTAGTTTTTCTTGTTAATTTTGCTATTCTACTCTTTCAGCTATTACCTTTACATGTGTGATAAAGTGGTTGCTCCAAATGTATCCCTTACATTGGAATGTAAAGAAGCTGCAAAAACAGCCGTCAAGATTTCAGAAGTCATTAAATCTTTACCTGGACAGTCACAGAAACAATTCAATAGTGTTAAACACAAAAAAGCTGCCTCCTATCCAGAGCTCTCTCTTGAAGAGCAGGAAAAAATCGACTTAAAAAGTAGCACAGAATTTCGTAAAAGTGTGGGTGAGTAGATAAAATTTGAAACTTGCTTTCATATTCTTTCAGTTTTTATACCCAATAATATCTGTTTTAGTAAAGCTCAAAGGCAAGCCAGTTTTGTAATTTTTCATATATTACTGCATTCTTTTTCTACATTCTTATGCATTTTGCATAATCTTATATGTTTTGTATTTTTGTAATCTGGAATTTCAACAAATAAATTTCCACAAGTGTTTTTCTACCTTTTTCTCTTCTAAAGGTCTATCTAAGTCAACTAATTCTACAAGAAGAGGGAAATCTGAACATGCCACTTCCACAGCCACAGAATCTAACCAGGTTGAAGTAGGCAATGGTGCACAAACCTCATCCCCAACTCCTATCAAGGACATAAATTGTGAAGATGACAAGGGAAGAATCATGGAGGAAGTAATGAAAACCTACCTTAAACAGCAAGAAAAACTGAATACTATTTTGCAAAAGAAGCAGCAGCTTCAAATGGTATGGTACCAACCTTTGATTTTATCACCAGAAAACTGTTGTTCCTGTTAACTTGTTTGTCCTAGAACAGAGGTGAGCAAACTGTGGCCCGCCGGCCGTTTTTATCCGGTCCGTACTGGCAAGCTGGGGAGGGCCCCGCGCTCCTGGCCCAGAGGCTGAGCGAGCGCGGCATGTTGCAGGGCGGGCCGAGCGCGGCGTGCCCCCACCCTCCCTGCCCGGGGGCTGGGCCCAGCATGGCGTGCTGTGGGACCTGTGCTCCCAGGCTGGCGGCGGGACGCAGCCCAGGGAGCTGCGGGGCCTGCGCTCCTGGACTGGAGGCAGCGGGACGCAGCCCGGAGTGCCGGCTGAATATGGTAAGAAGGTGGGGGGCGGGGGGGAGAGGTGATCAGGGTGGGGGGATCTCAGGAGGGGGTAGTGAAGGAACAAAGCAGGGGGGCTTAGATTGGGGAATGGAGTTCCAGGGGTTGGGGGTTAGGGTGGTGGGGTCTCGGGAGGGGGTAGTTTGGGAAGAAAGAATAGGGGGCTTACATAGGGGGTGGGGTCCTGGGGTGGAGGTTAGTGTGGGAGGGGTCTCCGGAGGGGGTGATCAGGACAAGAAGTGGGCAGGAGGGGGTTGGATGAGTCGGGTGTTCTGAGGGGGGCAGTCGGGATGGGGAGTGGGGGGGGGGTGGTCAGATAGGGGGCGGGGCCTGGCTGTTTGGTGAGGCACAGCCTTCCCTACGCGGCCCTACGCACAATTTTTAAACCCCGATGTGGCCCTCGGGCCAAAAAGTTTGCCCACCCTGTCCTAGAATCAGTACTACTATTACAAATGAAGCAGAAGTGATACTTCATATTAGGAACCTGACGTTCACTATATTGTCTTTCTAATGTAAGTTGTGTTAACATTTTCAGTATAAATTATACAACTATTTCGTAATGGATTTTACTGAGTTTCAGATCTTGGTACACGTGTATTGCAAAAAAACCTACATGGTTCACTTTCTAATTAATTTTTAGTGCTTAGATATTTCTTTCAATGTGCATTGCATATTTTAATAGAATTCTTTAAGTATAATTATCAAAATCCACTTTTTAACCAAAATAATCCATAGGTCTTATATGGTGTTAACTTGTAGATTTGGAGGCTAGATACTCAACCACTATATGACCTTAATAATTAAAGTATAGCTTAATAGCTGACTGTGTTCAAACCCTGTGTTTTTTCTATCACATGCCAGGTAGTTTAAGATCTTGTTGGTGTCTAAACCATTACTGAAATAGAAACTTCCTTCCTTTGTCTAATATTGTTTCACTAGCAGTTGACATAATTTACTCTACATTTAACCATTTCAATGAGCCGCAAGTTGCTAACTACTTGAACAATAATTATTTGACTCAGTTTAGAATAAAATTTAAGATCACCTCTCACGTACTGTCAGATGATGTCTTAGGCTTTTGACCTATTATGTAAAATTAACAAAAGGGAAGAATTATTAATGAATAAAAACTCTGCTTAGAGTTTATATCTGTGGTAGAAAAATTGAGGTAGTTTGGTCAGTAGAAAAATCTCAACCTTCTACTAGCTATCATTGGCATTTAGGATTGACAGATAACAGAAGCTTTGACTTTTATCTTTGCATGTGGTACAATATGGTACACTTATTTTTGAAATAATGTAGCAATGCTGTATTCATTGACAGCTAAGATTTAATTCAGCGATAATGTCATTTCCAGAGTAGTGTAATATATTTTTAAAAAACAGTTCAGGTACTGTACTTAAATTTCTTTTTTACAGGATATTTCTATTGTTAATTAGAATTAAACAGCATTGGCATTACAAAAATAGTTACCTAATATTCTTGCTAAGGTTGTAGTCACACAATTTTTATGCAAGCACTACATTTGTATACCAAATTTTACTCCAGGTCTTATGTGTGTGAAAATATAATTTAAAAGTAAATGAGGCTGAAATTCAGCCCATCGCAGAGGTTATGGTATGCATAGTGCCCAAAGATTTGTGCAGGCCCTCTGCAATGGGGTGAATTTCATGCTTATTTAGTTTACTATGAAATTGTTTTGTCTTTGTTTTACCTGGAGTTTTCATCTACATATGCACAAGGACCTTTGCTCTACTTGAGTCCTTCTTAAACCCTGTGATAAAGTTTAGCATTGTCAATGGTATATAGGTCCTGTTGACACTGGTAATCTTTACTCTGAATGAATAAATATTAGCACTGATACTGCAACTGGTTCAATGTGGGCAGATCCTTGTTCCTACACAGAGTAAATTGCAAGATCTGGGCTTAAGTAACTTCACTGTGTTAACTCTCTAGTTCAGTTAGCAGGTAAATACATTCTCCCCAACCATCTTCATAGAATTACAGATTAAAGCCACAAAGGACTTTTATGATCACTTAGTCTGACAAAATACTGAACTTCACCCAGTAATTCCTGCCTTAAACCCAATAATTTAGGACTGAGTTAGACCATATCTTTTAAGAAGCCATCAAATCTTGATTTGAAGACTTGATGTAATGGAGAAATTACACATTCGATAAGATGTTCCAGTGGTTAAATGCTTTCATTGTTTTTTTCCTTAAAAGTGCATTATTTCCTGTTTGAATTTTGCTAGCTTGAACTTCTGGACACATCTTGTTATGCCTTTGCCCGCTAGATTAAAGAACCCACTAGTACCAGGAGTCTTCTCCCTTTGTGTAGGAACTTACAGATTGTGATCAAGTTGCCTCTTAACCCTTACTTTAATAAGATCAAGCTCTTTAAAAGATTGGGTCTCCCTCTGTAAAGCATGTCCTCCAAACCCTAAATTATTCTTGTAGCAAATCTCTGAACTTTTTCCAATTTTCAACATCATCTTATGGTGTCAACATCAAAACTGAACACATTGTTCAGTGGTAGTGCCACCCAGGCCATGTGAAGAGATAATGACATATTTTTATTTCTATCTGATATTCCTCTTTATTACAACCAAGAGGATTTAGCCTTTTGCCAATGCATAAGAATCGAAGCTCATGTCAGTTATCTACCCTGACCCATAAGTCCTTTTCAATGTCACTGCTTTCCAGGATGCAGTCTTCCCCATCCAGTAAATATGGCTACATTCTTCTATCCGGGATGTAAGATCTCTCATTTGGCTAAATTAAAACTCAAGTTGTCTATTGTGCCTAGAATACCAAGTGATTTAGAATGTTCTGTATAAATGATGTCATTATTTCCACTCCACCAATCTTTGTGCTATTTGCAAATTTATCAGCAATGCTTTTATCTTCCAGATCTTTAACAAAAATATATACTGAATAGTGTCGTACTAACAATTGATCCCTGTGGAATCCTAGTAAAAACATACCACTCATTGATGATTTCCTAATAACAATTGTGTTTTGACATACGTTAGCCAGTTTTTAATCCATTTAATATGTCCTATATTGATTTTTATAATTGTTTTTTAATTAGATTGCGTGATAATTTTAATCTTGATGATTATTTTTTTGGCACCAAGAATGAAAAAATAAACATTTGTCAAAAAATATTGAACAGTGTTTCAAACCCTAGTAGGATTCAATCACTTCTCGCTAGGCAAGTCTGTCTTTTCAGGTGGCTTGAGCACGGGATTCAGCAAAGGATTGAGTTGCTCTAGGTCTAGGTCATTGTTAATCTGTTATGATTTTATTCTAGATTTTTGTGAGATTTATTCCAGGATTATTCATTTGTGGCTAAAAACACTGCAGTTGATTGTCCTGGACACCTAGTTGGCCCATATATTTTCTATTTCTTTATGCTCCAAACCATCAACTTTTCTGTCTAGTTTGTTGTGTTTTGGCTGACCCCACAAAGTTTTTTTTTTTTTTTAACCAAAATATGATTGCTTTTGAAATTTTGACTGATTCCATGCGCCGCAATGTAGTTTTTCACCAGTCTTTCTCTCTAGTGTCACAGTTTGGTAAATGTCTGATTTTTACAATGGGCACCAGCATCAGGTATGAGACTTGTTTCAGAGTTGCAGGGAAGTTTTATGATTCAATGTTTAGGGCACCGGACTTGGAGTCAGGAGGTTTGGGTTCTGTCATCAGCTCTTTCACAGTCTCACTATGACCTTGTGCAAGTCAGTTTACTTTTCCATACTTCAGTTTTGACAGCTGTAAAATGGAGAAAAATGATAGTTATCTACCTGTGTAAAGTGCTTTGAGATCTGTGGATGAAAGATGCTACTTATTGGTTTTTAAACAAAAACAAACTTTAGTGAAAGTATAAATATTATCTTCCTTTCTGGTTCCATGTAGCACTTAAGTTTGCAGTTAACCACTTCTGCCAGCTTCAAATATGTTTATATTTACCATTTAGGCTGCTTATAAAGGTTTCCCTTTTGTAGTAACTTTTTAACTAAATATTCCAGCAAAGTTTCTGTTGTTCTCCTTGCAGCAGAAAAAAATATCTCCCCTTGAAAGTCTTTGTCATCAACAGTTTGGCTCTGCTTCTTTGTTAAACTCAAATTAAGGCAAAATTAATATAAATATAGAAGATTTTTTCTTCTGTTTGTGGTAGCAGAGACCTCTGCAGCTCTCCATAGCTAGTCTTAAAACCCTCTCTTCCATAGATACTTATCAGAGAAATTGTAGTACAGGCACTGAATTGAAAAAAAGCTAAATGTAATTATCGTAAGCTCTAATCACAAACTAAACTATGCCACTTGAGGCCCTAAAGCAAGATGCCACTTAGATCAGTTTCATATCTTTATAATGTGATTCTCTTGCTTTCTTGCATGCTTTGCATGCATTTATATCAGTTGATCATTGTCTTTGTTTCATGTGTTCTTTGACCAGCAATAAAGTAGTTGTTTGCATTTTAACATTGGTATAATTAACTTTAGGATCAACATAATTGAGGTAAAATGGGACAGCTCACACCTCCCAGAGCTGCTATTTCAGGCTGCCTGCAGACTCTGGTATATATCAGTAGTTTGATAACACTTGGGTTCAAAGACTTCTTGTTCATTTAATAAAATATTAATACCACAGATGAAAAGATACTGACTTGTTAAGATAACATAAGCCAGCCCATTTTGGTCTCTGTATTTTCATATAAAAGAACAAATGTTTTTATTATTTTAATTGGCTTATAAAATGAAACCGCTGCTCACATAGGTTCACTTTTGTGACCTGTGAGTTGGTTTCTGGAAGCTCTGGGTGTTTGACAATACCACTTTGTTATATTGCATAATGACTGAGGAATTCAACACTCCTATTTACATAGTAGCAAAGTGGCCATTCTGTTTGTTCAGTATTTCCAGACATCCATTTAAATGAATATAAACAATGATTTTGATAGTAATGATTTTAGAATCACTCTGTGTATAATGCTCATCATTTCTTGACAGGAAGTGGAAATGTTAAGTAACTCTAAAGTTATGAAGGAACTAACTGAGGAGCAGCAGAATTTACAGAAAGAACTTGAATTTTTGCAAACTGAGCATGCTCAAAGAATGGAGGAATTTCATGTTGAGCAGAGAGACTTGGAGAAAAAATTGGAACAAGTGATGAGGCAAAAGTGTACTTGTGACTCCAATTTAGAAAAGGACAAAGAAGCTGAATATGCAGCACAGGTAAGGAAGAAACATTGTTTGAAATCTGTCTCATATTTTGTTCAGCACCACCTACTTAATTATGACATTGCCAAATAAAGTTAGCTGTACTAGGCTGTTGCCAGCTCAGCTTTTAAACTTTATGATGAAGAGTGTGTTATCTGCACCACTGCCAGCTTTCATCTTCTTTGGCCTTTCCCCTCCTGTTCACCTAATGGCAACAAGCTCATGAGGATAGGACACCTCTGTCCATGCCTGTTGACCAGCGTTGAAGGGGACATAGGGTACAGAAACTCTTTATTCTTCAGCATCTCTCGTTTGCCAAGAATGATTTGGTATTATGGGAGTCATTGTCTTTGCAACAATAGATGACTTCATGTAGAAAATTAATTTAAATTCTCTATCACTTTAGTGAGTTTGAACTATAACCAAAATCTCTTGGCTTTGGGATATTGTACATTATATTTTTCACTTAGCATGGCTTTCTTTGCGAAGTAAGCAAATCGATTTTATATTATTCAAAATATTTGTGCTATATGTATGCTCCATGTTTTAACTTATACATACATATATAGAGAATCAGAGAGGTTGCCGTGTTAGTCTGGAATAGCAGAGGTAACAAAGTCCTGTGACACCTTAAAGACTAACTATAAAGTTTTGAAGCATGAGCTTTCGTGGGCTAATACCCACTTCGTCGGATGCAAGCAGTGGAAGTGTGGACACTTCCACTGCTTGCATCCGACGAAGTGGGTATTAGCCCACAAAAGCTCATGCTTCAAAACTTTATAGTCATACATATATAGGTAATTTAAATAGTCGTCTGCTCTTTAGTTTGCACAGTTCTCCGGTTTAAACTAAAGGTAATCATGGATGCTTATACCATCATGTCTTATTCTGGTGACATCCTTAGTTATAGAGGCACATTACAATTAATGCCTGTGGAATAAAGTAGCATTTTGTCAGGCAAGATAATTAAACGGAGAGAACAAAAACAATGAGATACAATACGGGATATGAAAAGCATCTGGTACTGAGTATTGGCAGAGACTTAATATCTGATTACATGTACTGTGATATGATGTGGTATGACAGTTAATATACTAATATGAAAACATATATAAATATACACAATGTGGGGATCTACTTGTACTGTACCAGGATGGGTACGCATGTATAGTACTACATTGCTGATATGTAAAATAAAATATTCTTTATTTTGAATAAGTCTGTATGAACTGTTCTGAGACACATTGTTCATCTGAAATATTTTTATCTGATACTTAAAACATTAATCACCTGGTTCATTAAATGAATACTTGGCCTTTACAAATGTATATTTTAAAATTAAAAAAAGAAAAATTGCTCTCTCCTTTCTTTTTAATTATTTGTGCAGTTGACAGAACTGAGACAGAGACTGGATCATGCAGAAGCAGATAGACAGGAACTCCAAGATGAACTGAGACAAGAACGAGAAGCAAGAGAAAAGTTAGAGATGATGATTAAGGAACTGAAGCTTCAGATTTTGAAATCTTCAAAGAATGGAAAAGGAAACTAGAAGTTGGTAGAGGGAAACTCAGTTGTATCCTTCAAACCTGTTTTTTTGTAGTTGAATTGTGCACAATTTACCTGTATGATAAGACAAAGTATTTCTAGTTCCCAAACCGAAACCCAAGGTGATGATATATATCTTGATATACATTTTTAGATTTTCTTAACTATTGAAAATCTGCATTTATTTGTACTGGTGTTTTTTCTCAGACAGCTATTGGCAATATGAAACCTTTTGTTTTGTAACAGTCAGTTTCTGCCTATATTTCTAATGCAGTCTTGAGGACTCTACAGCTTTTGAAAGCAGCATTCTATATTTAAAATATATTGTGGTCATTTTTATTTTGCTACCTATTGCATATCCAGTTATAGAAATGTATCTTTTTTTAGTTATGATCTTTTCTAAACCTAAAATAGAAAAGCAGAATTTAGGTTACAGTGAGGAATTCAGTGACAGTAAGGGCAGCTTTTCATTTGTAAATTAATGCTGCATGTTGGCACGGTGATAAAAGGATATTTGACCATCAGAAATTTAATAGCCAGAGTTTTTTTTCCCATAATTTCATCTGTATGTATTTTCAAACTGTTATTTTTAATAGTGCTATTAAATGTCCATTATCAAGATGAAAGAATTTCAAAATCAAAGTTGTGGTATTCTGTTGGCACTTTGGCGGATAACATTATTGTGTATTTTAGCGTGATAAGGAACAACTGAAATGGAATCCTGTGTATTTTAAATTTTAAAAATCTCCTTTCCTTGGCTCCCATCTCTCTCTCTCTCTCCCTCCTCTTCCCCCTTGCTCCCTGCGCCCTCCTTTTTTTCAGGTAACAACTATTGAAGAAAGTCTTTAAAAAAATAAAATTGGGGGTTATATTATAGAAACCCTGAACATTTTGATTAACAACATTGTTTTTAAAATATTAATGCTCTGGAGAATAACAATTGTTCTTCTTCGGGAGATGTTCCCGTGGGTGCTCCACGCCAGATGTTGGTGCATCCCTGTGCCTTCGCTTGGAGATTTTTGCAGCAGTACTCGGAGCGGGGCTCTGAGTGTACCTTACTAGAACGCATGCACGGCCGGTCTCATAAGTTCCTTCTCTACCATCGCTGGCCTGAGATGGAGCTCTGCAGACTCGCTAAGAACTTTCTTCCTCTCGTTACTATTACCTTGTTAGTTAGTTTTAGTGTTACAGTGAAACCTCGATTTAACGGACTAATTCGGGCGAGGGGGTGTCCGTTAAATCCGAAAGTCCGTTATTTAATAATTTTTTAAAATGATTAAATAACAGGACTTTCAGATTTAACGGACACCCCCTCCCCCGAATTAGTCCGTTATATCAAGGTTTTACCGTCAACCCGCCCGCCCGGGTCCCGGCTGCTGGGACCCGGCGGCAGTTAGCAGCCCGCCTGCCGGGGTCCCCGGCTGCTGGGACCCGGGCGGGAGCTGTCAGCCCGCCCGCCCCCGGCTCAAACCGCGGCGGCCGCTGCGAGTGGGCAGAGAGCCTGCAGGGTCCCGGGTCCCGGGACCCTCCAAGGAGGGTGAATGGTGCTGGGAGCCGGGCAGCAGCCCATCCCCGGCTCAAACGGCGGCGGCGGCGGCGCGCGGGCTCAGAGCCCGCAGGGTCCCGGCTCCCGGGACCCTCCAAGGAGGATGAATGATGTTGGGGGCCAGGTGGCAGCCCGCCCCCGGCTCAAAAGCGCGGCGGCCGCTGTGCGCGGGCAGAGAGCCCGCAGGGTCCCGGCTCCCGGGACCCTCCAAGGAGGGTGAATGGTGCTGGGAGCCGGGCAGCAGCCCGCCCCCGGCTCAAACAGCAGCGGCTGCGGTGCGCGGGCTCAGAGCCCGCAGGGTCCTGGCTCCCGAGACCCTCCAAGGAGGGTGAACGCTGCCGGGGGCCAGGCGGCAGCCCGCCCCCGGATCAAACCGCGGCGGCTGCTGCGCGCGCGGGCTGACAGCCGCAGGGTCCCGGCTCCAGGGACCCTCCAAGGAGGGTGAACGCTGCCGGGGGCCAGGCGGCAGCCCGCCCCCGGATCAAACTGCGCGCGGGCTGACAGCCGCAGGGTCCCGGCTCCAGGGACCCTCCAAGGAGGGTGAACGCTGCCGGGGGTCAGGCGGCAGCCCGCCCCCGGATCAAAGCGCGGCGGCTGACAGCCGCAGGGTCCCGGCTCCCGGGGCCCTCCACATAGCCAGCATGGTTCCGGGGGCCGGGCAACAGCCCGCCCCCTGGCTCAAACCCCGGTGGAACCCTCCACAAACGGATTTCGGATGCATCAGACTTTCTGAAAAAATTTGTCCGTTGCATCCGAAGTCCGTTAAATGGAGGTCCGTTAAATCGAGGTTTCACTGTAGTTTATTGTTTGTTTGTTGTTAGTTGTACTTAGCTACCTTTTTCTCATTGTTCTTTTTTAAAAAAACCCACTTTTTTTCTCCGTTTCTGTCAGCCGTAGCCACTTCCGACATGCCTGGCTCCCCAGGCTTTAAGCGCTGCGCTACCTGCGAGCCATTCCCTCTTTCTGACGGCTACTCAAAATGTATCAGATGCTTGGGAGAGACCCACATTCCCCCAAAATGTACCCACTGCACTAAACGTAGCTCCAGGGCATGGAAGGACAGGGAGCGCAGACTCAAAATGTTCCTCCTGCAGAAATCATTGGGGTCAGCTTCAGACCCAGGCACCGAACCCACCTCTGCTGCCTGCCACAGCCCCCCGCCTTGAAGAGGAACAAGAAAACATCAAAAAAGAGCACCTTCACTCATCTAAAAAGAACACCCTGCGGGACAACACTTCTCTGGGCAGGTCTACCGTTTCCCTCCGGGTGTTTCCCCGCATAAGCACATTTGACGCAACGGGCTGCTCTGGCACTGTGCGAAACCCGCCTGTGGCTGCAGCACGAAAGTCTGGTGCCAAGGCTTCAGACTTCCAGCTGCCTGCCTCTCTCCTGGCACCGTTTAGCACCGCAGTGGACACGGTGCCAACATATCGTGACATGTCTGACCCCCCGCAGGCTGATATTGATCTCCTGGCTCCGGCTCCTATTTCAGTAGATCCAGAGGTGTGCCGCCTGAGGAAGCCTTACTTCCCCCTCCTCCGACATCTTTGGATGACTTCTCAAAATTTCAAGGCCTTTTTAAAAGAGTTGCCAATTAATTGAAAATTAATTTGGAGGAGATTTCTGAGCAACAGCATGAGTTAAGACATCCTACAGCCCCTCTTCTTCCTCTAGGCTTGCATTACCAATTAATGCAGCCCTTCTAGAACCTGCTAAGGCCATCTGGCAGACCCCCGCAACAAGCCTACCTCCATGTAAATGAGCAGTTCACAAGTACTTCATCCCTTCTAAGGGCTCTGAATTCCTTTTTACCCATCCAGTGCCAAACTCATTGGTGGTAGAGCGAGCCAACCAAAAGACTAAACAGCAGTATCCCTGTTTGACTCTATCTGACAAAGACCGTGAGCGTTTGGATCTCCTTGGAAGTAAATTGTGCACTTCTTCAACGCTACAATTTCATATTGCTAATTCTACTGCTGTTTTCGCAAAATATGACCACAAAAACTACAATAAATTCATAGGCTTTATTAATGACATTGCAGAAGAAATGTACTGCTTTAGTTTCCGAGGGACAGATCATATCACATACTGCTCTCCAAGCTACCCTGGATGTTGCCAACACTGCAGCAAGATCTGTGGCCATGGCAGGGGTCATGCACCGAGGTTCATGGCTCTCCTCCTCTTCCTTTCCTTAAAAGTACCATTGAAGAGCTTCCTTTTGACGACAATAAACTCTTTTCTTATACCGCGAATGATGTACTTCATTCAATGAAGGACTCACAGGCAACCCTCCGGTCCTTAGGAATCTAAACCCCCTATGACCAGAAGACAACAATATTATAGATATTAACCTTACCACCGTCCATGCTACCCCGCATATACACAGCACTTCCATAGATCACAGGACAATCAGCAACATGCTCCACCTCATAGCCTGGTTCCTACGTGGTTCTCCCAAAACAAAATGGCTTGCTCTGACCAAGTTCAAAGAGTACTCCTACATAGCAGAACTCAATGTGCTTGCACCACCTTTCTGTAAAAGTGGAAGCAGTTTGCACAATGGTGTTCAGCTAAACAATTTTCTCCTACATCGGCACCTCTTCCGATCATACCTTAAACAATCTGGCCTTTCTTTCAGCTCCATCAGAGTCCATTTAGCTGCCATTACAACCTTCCATGACAGAATCGATGATACCTGTTTTCACTCATCCAAGCATTTTCTCAAGGGACTCCAAGCCCTATACCCAGACATTAAACCGCTTCCCCGTCTGTGGGACCTTCATTTAATACTATCCTGCCTAACTCAATAACTATTTGAGTCCCTAGCCACTTGTTCCCTTTGACATCTTTCTATGAAAACAACATTCTTAGTGACAATCACCTCTGTTAGACGAGCGGGATCTTATGGCAGATCCACCATATTCACTATTTTTCAAGGACAAGGTGACCCTTAGATTACACCCCATATTTCTTCCAAAGATAATTCCTCATTCCATATCAATGAGCCAATACACCTACCAATCTTTTTTCCAAAACTCTTTTGAGGCCATAATGTATACGTTAGACATGCACAGAGCCTTGTCCTTTTTACTTGGATAGAACTAAACCTTTTAGGAACTCTTCTAGACTCTTTGTCTCCAACACAGAGTGTCCCGAAGGAAACCTGTTTCCACCCAGAGACTTTCAAACTGGATTTCTGAGTGTATCCGATTATGCTGTCAGATTTTTTAAAAAAGTTACACCTCCAGCCAGCAATAGAACTCACTCCACTAGATCTGTGGCTACCTGTGTGGCTTTCTTATCCAAAGTTCCCCTGGCTGACATTTGTAAAGCAGCCACTTGGTCCTCTGAAAATACGTTATACACTATGCCCTTACTTGAGGCCCTCTCTCTGATACACGATTGGGCAGAACTGTATTATCTACTGCATTCCTCTCAGATCCGAAGTCCCTACCTCTTTGAGATACACTGCTGCTAAGTCACCTGGAGTGGAGCACCCACAGGGACAGCTCTCGAAGAAGAGGAGGAGGTTACTCACCCTGTGCAGTAACTGACGTTCTTTGAGATGAGTGTCCTATGGGTGCTCCACTACCCAACCTCCTCCCCTCTACTTTGGAGTTGGGGTAGCCTCCGTTGTAGAGAAGGAACTGAGGAAACAGACCGCGCATGTGTACTATTAAGGTACACTTAGAGCAGGGGGGCAGCCACTACGAGGACTGCTGCAAAAATCTCTAAGAGAAGGTGCAGAGACGCACCAACACCCACAGGGGCACTCATCTTGAAGAACATCAGTTACTGCACAGGGTGAGTAACCTCCTCTTATCATTCATGTGTGTTCGTTACTTTGATATCCAATACTCTCTGTTCTCTACAGATTTCTATTAGAATGTAGAAACAGGCCTTATTGACATTTAGGTAATTAGTAAAGAGGTTTTTTAAAAAATCAAATTTTGAGCTATGACACTTTGAAGGTCATTTTAATACTTTGTATGGTTAAATAACATTGCAAATATTACCCTAATCTTCAAAAATACTGCATGTTCAACCCATAATATTTAAAAATATATAGAAGTACAGAATCCCTATATTGGTATACCGAATATTAATGTTGAAAAATCCTGGTCAAAAAGGGTTAAATTTAGAATGCTGTATTATTAGAATCCTGACATATTAAATGCATTATTACAAAATTGGGTGAAAAAATAGTCTTTTACTTTCCAAAATATTTGAAGGATCTTTAGTGACAAACTTTAGTAGTTGTTGTTTAGAAATACTTTTAGTAGTTCCATGTTACATAATCTGAGCCCACTGTTAACTGAAATTGTTTTCCTATGGTTTTTGTCTTCATTGTTCTCTCCAGGGTTAAATTAGTGTTAGATAAAACCATGAATAAAAATGCCAGCTTCCATTTTTATTCTGAATTAGCTAAAATTAAAAACTTTGCATGCATTTTAATTGTTTCACGAATATAGAAAATATTGTACAAAAAAGATTAAGTTGGTATATGTGCCATATACTCGTTGCTAAAGTTTGGAGAGGTAAAATTAAGAATATTGTTTTGCATTCTTTTAGAATTTTAATAAATTCTTAATGTCCCATCTACATTGAGGATCAAAGCAAGTTAAATGAAGCAATTTGAAACATTGTGTCCCTTGCTATTATGGATTTCATAGCACAGATTTTTCACTCTGGCATCTTGGGATCATTAAAAAAAAAAAAAGGTATACCTATCTACACTGGGCAAGCCAAACTATTTAAAGGGGGCTATGGGGTAGGGGAAAGTGCCTGTTTGCTCCTTATATGCTTTTGTATTCAAAGTCATGTCTCTTCTCTTTAAACGCACACACACACACACAAAAAGTCTTACTACTATATACATAGTCAACACAACTATGGGAGAGTGAGCTGTGTTCTAGTCTAGTTTACATATCAAAAAAACTGTTGACCACATTCCAACTGCAAAACCCTTTTTATTGGATGTTGAAGCCTGAAAGAATACAGTTTGGTTCTCAGGTCTCAGGCTGTAAGTGCTAGTTGACAGCTGGGAAAATACCCTATTTTCTGGTTACTGAAAATGTTTGATCTGAATGTCAGAGGCAGTAAAGAATCCCATTATGCTTGCTTGCTTACATTTCTACTTACTTCTCAGAGTATATCTTGCACTTCAAATGATGTTGGTTCACATAGGTTAATCATCAGTGTAGATAGGGCCTAAAGGGGTTGTTTAATATTCTTATAATAGCTGATTTACCACAGTATTTTGTTTAGTTGTTGAATGGGTAGAGTCCTCAATGGATAATCACAGCAGTAGTAATATACTCAATTTTCACTTTTAGTCTGTTGTCTATGCTAGGTGATTTCTGCAAAATTTCCCATTGTTGTTGCTATTACTTACCAGTGGTAACAACAGTGGGAGTCTAGTGCTACTGTAGGCAGCTCCATGGATCTGCCAGCATTGTAACTGCATGCTATCTAATTGATCAAAACCCATCTATATGATAGTGTTTAAAACGCCAGTGGCTACAGTCTATACTAGTATTCCCATTACTGCAACCAGAGCTGTGGTAAGTTTTAGCCAAACAATTCCTATTGCAGATAAGGCCTCTTCATTATAAAATAATTGGCTCAAAATGCCACTTAAAATTGATTAAAATCTTTTAAAAGGTAACTTTGTAAATATACCATTCAATTCTAAAATTACAGTAGTTTTAAATTACTGTAGTTCTCCTACATTGAGTAAAGAAATAACCATTTTAGGTTCTTTACATAACACAATTTCCACATGTGTAGACTTAATTTTATACAGATTTTAAGTAATAAACTATATATAATGTGCCATAGGTTTTGTGTCCATAGTAATTGAAAGATAGTTTTCTAGTAAGTTGTAAATATTGTATAAGTTCTAGAATAAATAGTTTTATGTTGAGCTGTTTTACTGACCTAGTGTAGTTATGATGAATTTCTTATTTGACAATATATATAAAGACTTGGAATGCCCATTTAGAGAGACTGCTGGCAAAAGTTAATCTGTCAATAATAACTTAGTCTCTTAGCCATATGATGCTCATTTTATATATTAATAATGAAGTTTGTTTTGATTCTAGTTTCTGTATGTCCATCATTTACACAGGAAGTTTGTTTCCCAGATATTCCTAATATTAATTTTTTAGAAAAAGACTAAAATATTAATTTTAAAAGCTTCATTCATGAACACTTAGAAGCAAAGTTGCCCCAAGGCACTTTTGGAGGAAAATAATTAGTATTCAACATGAATACCTAGTTTATTAATATACATTTTACTTTAAAGGAAAATATTCATATACTAGGTGCATTCAAGACTGCAAGAAAAATGTAATGACTTTTGTAATGTTGGAAGCTGTAAAATGACCCAGATCCACAAATGCAACCATTTAACACTAGATAAAGAGGTTAGCAAAATCTTGAAGTTAATTCAAAGAAGCTTTGCTTTAGTTTTTGTTATCCTTGTTACCCTTTAACTTTAGTATCTGGCTAAATATAGTAGTTATGTTTTACATTCTTGAAGTAATTTTATTCTATATTTAATATATTAATAGCTTAGGTGTAAAATTATTTGTATATAGTAACGGTAAAATGCAATTAGTGAAGTAGGCAAAGTTAGAGGGGGTATAAAGCTACTGGTATGTTGACCTGTCAGGCACTGCTCAGGCCCACCTTTTGGAAGTAATAAAACAACTTTTTATTCATACATTCTTGGTTTTAATTTAAAAAAGGAAATAAATTAAATTTGGAAAATTTAACTATAATGATGGAATATTAAATTTTAGAAACCTTTTTGTAGGATTAGTTGTGAAGTTGACCTTTGAAATTCTTTCATAGTCAGCTTTCTAAAATTTACTTCTTGTTAGTAGGATATACATTTTGTCTAGCCAGTAAAAATATTGACACTGTATTTTTTCCCCTGCACTTAATTAATGTAATTATCACATGACAGAACTTTTTATAGTATGGTAAAGTTAACAAAATACTTAAATACACCTACCTGTAATTCTGTGCTTGCAATTTTATCTAAGCTGTCAACAGTAAAATATCTTAGTACAAAAAGCTGCAGATTTCAGTAATGTTACATTTGTTTGTTGTATTTGTAGTATGAGAGGCAGTTATACATTTTCCTTACTGGAATGTTGGTTCTAGTATTTTATATTGGTTACATTTCTCCTTAGTTCAAAAGGACAGTCAGTTTTCTGCCTATTAGTCACTTTTGTGAAAGTAAAAGTCACCAACTTACCAACTCATAATACATTTCATGATATGTCTCCATTATTCTTAAGAATAGAAATTTTTGTTTTCTGCTGAGTTACTTTTTCAGTTGGAAAACGCTTGAAAAATTGGTTGAGACATTTCTTCAAGTACAGCAAATCAAAAGGTTTTAAAAAGAAAGCAACACACTTGAAAATCAACCAGATGTAATAGAAATCTATTAAAATATTTTCTTCAAATGTAAATACCTCACTTTAAAACAAGGAAAGCACAGTTGTACTGTATTTAAAATAATTCTAGGAAATATAAAAGTTTGTCTAAAAATGTTTTGCTGCAGTTATGTTGCCTTCCAGGGTTATAAGGTCTGTGATTGACCAAATCTATTTTTGTGTTTTCATGCTCGCTGTTGGAAGTATTTATTGATGCTGACATGGCAGTATAATTAATCTTTCAATTTCAAAGAATAACTGATAAAACATTGTAGAATCTATCTCCAATCAAGGCAACAAGTGGAATAACTATTCTGAAATTAGTAAAAAGCCAGTTTTTAATTTTCTGCCAATGATGTACAGTTTTATGGTTAGCATTGCTGTGGTTGCATTACATGACATGCAAAGCTGTCCTCTACCTCACGTGAGATTAAACAATATTTTATATGTTTTTAGTAAAACAAGATGCATCTATCTGGTCACTTAGTTTACAAATTTTGAATTATATTTATTGAAACATGACATACTGTGCTCTTAGCTTATACCTCAAATGTATTTTGTGCTGTTTTCCATTTTCATGCCTTGTAAATATTCTGTATAGATTGTGCATTCAAACACAAATAAAGAACTGTACTGTCAAAACACTTGTTTTCATGGTATTTATTTACAATGCTCTGTGAACTTAACCTTTGTGCAAGGCCTTTCTGAGTATTACAGTTCTACACAGGACATCAGAACGTTCAGGGATTGTTTTCAAAAAACACCTACTCATCCTACCACAAAATACTCAAGTTAGGGCTTGGGTTTTTTGTTTGTTTGTTTGTTTTAATGCAAAGAATGAAATCCAGGTCCCCATTAAAAGAATAGCAAAATTCCCATTGGCTATAGTAGAACCAGGATTTAATTCCTAAAACTTTTTCATTCCTAAAACTTGTAGGTCCACTTTTCTGTAACTGTCACTGCCTATAGCATCAGTACATTACCTTGGAATTATGGAGCCAAGATTCTATATACCTGGAAATACTGGTATTTGTATCTATGTAAATAAAACTTCCTTTGTGTGAGTGGCAGATTCTGTCAGGAAAACAGGCTTTCCCTAAGCTAGCCAGGGTAAAAATACCATATAGTCTCTCTTTGAGAAAGTGAAAACCCTGAAGCCAGTGAATCTACTTTTCATCAGTGTTTCAATAGTAATGCTTAACATGTTTCTGTTGTATTCTTGGGTTAATTATGAGCTCTCTTCAATGGTCAAAATAATGTTTTGACATTTCCATAGATGTTGGCGATGCTCTCCGTTAAAAGCACATTTTAAAAAGGTGAATTTCCTTACCTGTATTACTAATAGCAACTTAATACTATGCTGTAGCTGCCCTTGAGCAGTTGCAGAGTGATTGGGGGAGGGAGCTCAGGGCAGTTTTTTCCCACACCCATGCAGGAAGTAATTAGAATATGGACATAGTATTTCTTGGAGCACTGGGTCTTTTGGCTACCCACTGTATCTTCCTTTGAAGGAATGTTTATCAGGATTGCATGGAATTTCCCTGCTTCCATATCTGGAATAGTATCAGACCTGGGTTTTACCCATGGCTGTGCCAATGACCTGCTATGTGACTCTGGGCAAGTCATTTAATCTCTCTGACTCTCTTTTCCCTCCCATCCTTTGTCTGTCTTTGTCTAATAGATTGTAAATTCTTCTGAGATGGACTGTCTCTTACTATGCAGTTATACAGTCCCTACCACAATGAGACATGGATCTCCGCTGTGGACTCTAGGTCATAATACACATCAAAGTGTTTCAATGCTAGAGTCTTGTCTATGTGAAACGGGAAGTATGTTATCCTTTATCATCTCAAAGGAAATTAAAAAGATGTTCTATTGAAAATGTCTTTGGCATCTCCTACCTTTTAACACACTTTAGGAGAATTTAAAGACTGCCCTGGGAAGCTGAATAGGAAGGGCAGAAACCCAGAGAAACTAATCCTGTTCGCTATTGAGTCAGAAACTGGTGTTGGTCACTGAGGGCTTGGTTACACTTACAGCTTTATAGTGGTTTTGGTTGTACTTGCCCTCGTATACAGCTATAGGGATAGCGCTATAGCGTGTCCACACAGAGACCTGCCAGCGGTATAGCGTGGCCACATTTGTGGCACTTGCAGCGGCACAGGGAGTGGTGCATTATGGGCAGCTATCCCAGCATTCAGGTGGGTGCAACGTGCTTTTCAAATGAGGGGGGTAAGAAGGAACATGTTGTGTGAATGTGGAGGGAGAGAGCGAGTGGATTTTCGTCGTGCTGAGAGCCTGTCAGCAAATTCCCTTTGAAATACAAAGCCTGCTAGTTGTCTCTTTCACACAGGCTCACTCCGTAAACATTTGCATTGCTTATTTGCTGAGTTAAGAGAAACTCTGAAAATGTACTTCCAGCTGAGATCAAAACAAAGGGAAGAGATGTCAATTGCCTTAAATGCCTTAGAGGCATCTCCAGAGATCACTCAAAGCGTTGTATTGTTAATACCCATTCAGACTGGAGATAATACAGAGCACTAAATATGCTATAGCTCTTAATCCTCGGGGAAGGGAGGATTACCAGGATCGGTATAACTGGACTTATAGCGCTCTACGTGCCTCACCAGTCTGGACAAGTAGTGAGTTATAGCACTCCTGGAGGCTTTATAGCGCTATAAAGTGCCAGTGTAACCAAGCCCTGAAGCTTCCACATTGCCAGCCCTTCTCAGCAAAGTGACCACTAACAACAGTAGTCTCAGAAACGGCAACTACTTGTACCAGGAAGATTATGGTATATAGGAAGGCTATATATAAACTAAGGACCTTATCCTGCAAATATTTACTAATGTACAGTTACTACCATGAATACTCATGGGACTACTCACTGAAGCTTTTGCAGGATTAGGGTATAAAGCTGTATATTTTTTGGTCTGCAATTCTGGGCTGTTTCCTAATTTCACTTTCCATTTTTTAAGAGTTCACTCACTTTCATAACAGATCATGGAAACCTATGCATGTTTTAATTGAAGTCTATAGTTTTCAGGTTAATTTTCCTGTAGTTTCACAAGGTCCCATCTAATAAAGAGATCACCGCTGCAGAAGGATTTGTTTGAGAAGGTGTGTTCTTGTGCTCTGACTCCTGGGACCATAATTCTTTTCCTCAAATCTTTAATGAAATCTACAACAAATTCTGGACAGCATACAAACAAGAATTCATACTTAGCCATGTCAAATCAAACAGTGCAGAAATCCACATGCAACAGCTTTGTTAATTTAAACACCATAAAATATGTATTCTCATTCTGAACTTTATATTATTGTTTATATAATGCCTACAATGTGCTAGCAGCTGCTTTACAGATAAAAGGCCCTGACCCAATGAACTTTAAATCTAAATAATATACAAAGAAGAGCAGGGATGCAATAAAAAGTAAAATGATTGACGCAGAAGCTTAGCATGTGTCTTGTTAGTTCTTGTGCTTTTGTGTAATTTATTTGCTGAGGTTAGGGTGACCAGACCTCAAGTGTAAAAAATCGGGATGGAAGGGGGAGGGGGTCATAAGTGCCTATATAAGGGGAAAAAAACCAAAATCAGGACTGTCCCTATAAAATCAGGACATCTGGTCACCCTAGCTGAGGTGTAGGGCTGAAAGAATTTTTAGAAGAAGCCTTGAAGTTCTAATATTTTTCAAAGCTGAAAAATAACAATCTTACAGGGAAACCATTTTGTTTTAATTGTGTCTAAACTAATGATCAAATTCATGTTTTCTCTTTCTTCTATCTTATTACTAAGATTTGAAAAATGAAGATTTTGGAGGTGAGATTCTTAGAAATTGACTAGTTAATCTCTTTTTAAGGCCACGGTGCATGATTTCTCACAAGCTTGCAAACACTTTAACAAACTATGTGCCAAGGAAGACCTGCTCCAAACAATCTGAATTCATTAGATTAATCTGATTTCTCCTCTGGAATGACAGTGATGAGCAGCCCATGACTGCTATATATTATCAGTATCTTCATGGTAGTGATCAGCTCCCAATGCTTTCCTTTAACAGCTCTAAACACAAATTAAGAAAAGAAAGCATTTGATGTAACCTTACTTCACATTAGATTCTTCCTTTACACGGTGTAATTGTAAAAGAATTCCACTAGTGGTCTCCACAGGCACATTTTATTTGTACAGATCTTAAGCATTGCAATTACACTCAAATCTCTGACAGATTCCAAACATTGGATACTGCAGCACCATGCAATTTTGCTAAAACTCTGCTGGCGAAAATACTTTATGCTTTTTTGAAAATAAGTATAAGAATAGGAAGATCTCTTGCCTCTCTCAACCTTTCTTGACCTGGTTCGGACTAAGAAGGAAAATTGATTTTTTCTTCTTTGACATTAAAAAAAGTATTGCTCCTCTCTTTAAGAATAAATAATCTGAAATGTAGAAACCTAAGTAGTTATTAGTGAAAAATCAGATATTCTGGGTCTCACGATTCAGAAGTGGAAATAATAAGATGCTGTAAAGTTGATCAATGAGACATTGAGTCTGAATTACAAAGTACTTTGAGAACTGGGGCACAGTAGAGGTAGTGCAGGAACTTGTCTGTTCTTTCTTTCCATCTACAGAAAAGGCATCCGAAAAGATCCCAAGGAAACATCACTGATCTTCACTAGGCTGCTTACTCCAGACAGCTTCTGTTTTGGTAAGAGGATCATTTTCTTCTTTCCAGTAACTTTATCTGCTGGGTATATTTCCTCCCTTCCCCAGCCCATTCCCCCGGGAGTGTCTTTTAGTGCGATGACCTGTAGCCAGCCCCACAATGTTGCTTAACCATCACTTTCTTCTGCATTTCCAAAAGTCCAACTATTTGATTTTTTTATTATTAATAATCTGACCTTTCCTTTTATTAGTTCAGTTAGCTAGAGAGAGAGAGAGAGAATGTACTTTATATAAATACAAAGCCAGCCTCAACTCTGTTACATTCTGATAGGTTTAGTTCTCTGACAGTAACGTAGGACCCCCAAGGCAAGGTAATAGGAATGGAATAAGCCTACACTTCTGTACCCTTCTCTTCTCCACCTCTCCCTGCTCTCTGATTGGGTAGTTTGTCTTTCGGCTCCTTCTTGATTAGCTGGAAGAAGTAAGTCTCCCTGTGTTACTCCTCCCATCTCTGTCAGTGGGGCTGGCAGGAGTTCCAACCACTCCCAGAGGCTGAACTGATCAGAGGCATCCCTGCCATTAGAGCACCACTCAGGATCTGTTTACACCAAACTTCAGACCTATCTGCTGACAGCTTAGGGCAGGTCCCAGCACTTGTTTTCTTCAGCACCAAGGCTGCTCCAGCTTACAAGACCCAGTCATCTCCTTTACTCTTTACTTTTTGTGCTTTTCCTTTCAGCTGCCTGGCTTAACATGGTTGCCACCTGCTTGCACCTAGTTGGATTTGTCTCTAGTTTTATCGGCTGGATTGGTGTGATCGTGGCAACCGCCACCAATGAGTGGGTCGTGACTTGTGGCTACACCATCACCACCTGCAGGAAGATGGATGAGCTGGGATCCAAAGGGCTGTGGGCAGATTGTGTCATGGCAACAGGGCTCTATCACTGCAAGCCACTAGTGGACATCCTCATATTGCCAGGTATGGGCTCCTTGCTGTCTCCCTTATGGTACAGAGATGTAGGGAGACATGCTGCTTCTCTTGCAACAAGTCCTGCTTCCGAGTGAGATCATGGCAAAACTCCAATTGATTTCAACAGTGCAGGATCTCACTCACTAATTATAATACACATAGAATTCAAAATTCAATTAGATTGATATTATCCTATATTTCAGCTAATATTAAAGATAGATTATGGCTAATATTTTAATTACGTCTTAGGTATGATTCTATGTTATTACACAGTCGATCTATTTTATTTTTTATTCTATTTGCTATCATTCTTGATACACTAATTCTTTCTCTCTCCCATGGTCTACAACTGA
The DNA here is from genome assembly GCA_032164245.1 of Sternotherus odoratus. Taxonomy (NCBI): domain Eukaryota; kingdom Metazoa; phylum Chordata; order Testudines; family Kinosternidae; genus Sternotherus; species Sternotherus odoratus. The sequence continues at coordinate 13,313,012 of JAVMKO010000009.1, read as the reverse complement.
GTCTTCTGGGTGCTACTGCCATACAAACAGCACTTTATAATAATAGAATATGGCCTAGAGTTTTGAATTATACAATTATTTCTATTAACTTTAGTTTTTGACTTCCGATAATAATAAAGTTCTTTAAATAAATAAGCTGCTCTTACAAAATATTTTAGATCTACTGAATTAACCTATTGATGAGTATAATTAATTTTAATATTAGATTAACAATGATTTATTTTAATTTAGCAGACTTAATCTTGATATTCAAATGCTTTGTGTTCCTATTAAGACTATACAATAGAGAACTTTTAGTTATACAGTTATTCCTATTTGCTATATTTAACTACTGTTGATATTTGCTAATTGTATCATTTGCTAAACTAGTTTCATACTAACGTCCAAGTTAAACATGATTTGTCATTAAGTTTGAATATGTCCTTTTGTGCTAACAAGCCAAACTTCTGGACCTCAGCATATGGATTCTTCGTACAATCTTGGCATCTCTAAATAGTTTAGCTGGTAGCATTATCCATTTCCATCACCATCAATATTGTAACACTTCTTTATTGTTCTGTGCCTTTGGCTGTATTGTGTGTAGCTTCCTCCCTACAATTCAGGAGGGGTAGGAGGTGGTTTGCCAGCCACTTTCCAGTGAATTGTTTTTCCTTATTTGTTCACATTTTTAAAAGGTCTCAGAAGAGAGTTTCAGTGAAGATGGAAGGACTCTGGATTTATTTCAGTCAGTCAGTGTTGCAGAGCCCTAAATTTTGTTGATCACAGGTTTCTTGTAGTGTCTACCACCATAGTAACTAATTAGACTCACTCATATTTCTGTTTATTTTCCTGTGCCTTAGTTTTCAGTAAATTTTCCCTTCTTGTTTATTGCTAGTATAGTGCCAAACTGCCAACAATATGCTTGCTGCTGTAGAAGACACTAAGAAAACCCTTGCCTCGCAGAAAAAAGTTGTACAATTAAACTTTTATTAATAGGTAAATAAATCTTTTAGAAGCAGAAAACAATGCCCCTCTTCAACAAAAAATAACATATCACAGACCAAAATACTACTTGCAGTAGCTTTTTTAATACCAGTGGGTATATATCAGGGACTAATTTATCCTGATTTGTCTAGTAGCTGAAATCCACACCGTGCCTCTTACTGAATGCATTAAAAGGATTTAAGATGAATGTGAGTATATGTATGTTTAATTGGGATCAATTTTACTGAAACCACACAGGGCTTTTCAGTCTCATTTACTACGTACTTTTTAAAGAGTTTGTTTTCAAGAAGACATTCAAATATACAAGAAGAGGAAGATGCTTGAACCCTGCTTTCCCATCTGCACGATAATTAATTCTGAGATTCTTGATTCAAGGCACTGTTTGCAGATACACTGTGTGGTTCCATTAGAGTTCCTGAACTCATGAATCCTCTCTCCTATGGCAATGCTGTTATTTCCTTCTGTTGAACAGGATGGGAATGGGAGCTGGGAGTATGTGTGCATTTCCCCTAGAACCTCCCTATCCCATTAAGACTACGTCCGGACAAGTTAGGAGATTTCCCAACCATAGGAACAAACTTTGTACCAAAGCCAAACAGGTCACTCTTCTAACAAAATCAAATTGTAGCATTATTATGATGTATGTAATTACTTTGTTAGTCATAATAGGAGTCTATGGCACTTTGCAGACAAATATAAATGACAAGTGCTTTGTCCTGGGTCCCTTACAGTCACAAGAGCTCTGTGATCTCCTATTGTCTTGTGTTGGGCTGTTGTTGCATAGGTGACAGGAAGCTCAGAAGAGGACATGGTTTGCCTGCCGGCTGAAGTGGCAGGGGCTTCAGCCTATTAAACCCCTCAAGTCCATATTGGCCTTAGGGATTTGTGGAATTCCTATTTGTTAGAACTGGCACCCGCCTCTCAATCCCATGCCTTGCCTGGCTGATCAAAGCCTCTGGAAATTTGCCTCCACTGTGTGTGGGGGGGTGGGGGGGTGTGGACATCAACAGCACTGGAATATTATACAATGAAGTATAGAGTGGAGCTGTCTACTGAAGTTCCATGGATTTGGGGGGGGGGATCAGTGCATGGGTCAGCTGGGTACTGCCTGTCCCCACTTCTGGAAGTACACCCCCCCTAGATACTTCGTAGGAGAGGCTACCATAGGGTTAGGAGAAAGAATTTGATATTACAGAGTTGAACATTTTCCTTACTTTATTCTCCCTTCAGACTATTGGGTTTTGTCCCATATCTCAGCTGTGTCGGGGTGGTTTTATATCCCTAAGTTATAAGAATGTAAATGACCCTGAATGCTCTCATTTTGCAGGCCACCATGATGGGCTTTGTGCTGTGGACCCTAGACCACAGTCTGAGAACTTCCATTTTAAATTTCTGCAGTTAACCAGGTTCATTTCTGTGTTAGGGATTGGGAACCTAGGGGGAAAATTCCTCCCACACCAAATTCTTCCCTTGCTGTCCTATCCCCTGATCCCCAGCTCCAGAGCTTCTTGGTGGCTAGGTAGTTAGGTTATATAGGAGTGTTTGACTGACTCTCTCCTCCTGTTTTTGTTTATTAATCGTGACTCTTCTTCCTGTCCTTGTCAACAGGTTATGTCCAGGCATGCCGAGCGCTGATGATTGCTGCCACAGTGCTGGGCCTCCCTGCTGTTTTCTTGCTGCTGACTGTTCTGCCCTGTATTCGGATGGGCCATGAGCCTGGAGCTGCCAAGTACCGGCGTTCCCAGCTGGGAGGAATCCTGCTCATTCTCTTAGGTAAGGTGCACATCTGGCCCCTGGACACAGTTCTCTTCTTTTGGTTTAAAGATAACATGGTGTACAAACTGAGCAGGCAGGAGATGACCTGATCCATCACTCAGAAGACATGGCTGTCTGAGCTTGGCCTAACCACAGTCTGGACAAGTGGACTAACGACATAGCCTGTTGGGAAAACAAATGCATAAACATGAGGAGGAGAACAAATAAAAGAAGCAATGAATGATGGCGGGGGGAGGAGAAGGGTTTCTAAACCCTACTGTGCATTGTCTTAAGGAGTCTTTTTGCATCTTGCTCTAAGTACAACATCCAGCACAAGTCTACAGCAGGATGATCGGTAGTGACAGACACAGCTGCCCAGGGTGATTGATTTGGCTAGCTACCCTGCAGTAGTGTTACTATGTTTGTGGGATAGGGGAGGGGAAAGAGAGGACATGAATTAGATTCTCATCACCAGGGGTGCTGACACGGGGGTGCTTCCACACCCCTGGCTTCAAGTAGTAATAACAAGCATCAAATGCCTGGTTTTCATCATCCGTACCTCCACTATAAAAATTGTTCCCAGCACCTCTGCCCTTGGCCCCAAACTTGCCTAGAGGAAAAAAAAACGAATCTCCAAATTCTCCCCGTCTTAGCTCTGTGTCTGTGAAGCATCACAGGTACGATCGCATAAAAATAAGTTGAGGTGCAAGGGTGAGGAAAGCGGGATTAAGAAGGGACAAGTCTGGTAGGCATACTGGCTTCAATAATGAGATAGGGTATAAGGTTGAGGGCGAGGACCTGTGCCTGCATACCTTCAGCAGCTCTCCCCTACGTGCCCCGTCAATCATGCCCTTTCCCCCTTGACACTGAGTTACTCTCACAATTTTTCCCCTATCTCTGTAACCGAGTGGGAGATTGTTTTGACCAGACTCGGACTGTGAAGCTCATTGTCCCAAGTGTCACACCTGTGTATTCTTGAGGCCTCGTCATCTCCACAGCAGCCTGGGTGCCTTGTTTTTTATCAGTTTGTTTAGCAGAGGAGGAGGGGCGAGGGAAAGTGGCCTCTTTGTGCAAGCTCGGCCTTGTCGTTGGCTTTCTCAGCGTGGCAGCCAGCACTGACATCATGCAGTTGTTCTTTTATTGTTTTTATTTTGTTAAAGTGAATGCTGGGTGTAGTTGCCACAGAAGAGGTAGTCAGTGCTGGGGCTTGGGAACTGAGGAGCGGCTGCAACGCACGCCAGGGTTGGGGACTGGAGGACAAGGGTCAGTCAGTGAAAGAGGAATGAGCCCAGCAGGGCAGCTCCAGTCACAGTCCTCCCTCCCCCCCCCCCCAACCCCCATGGTTATGAGTTTAGCCTTTAATTTGCTGTTTGTTCTGTAAATAGTTCCAGCAACTAAAAACTAAACAAAAAACTGAACACCTATAAAAACGCCATGTGACTTCATGTTTTTGAAGAGCACCCTGGGGAAGTCCTTTTGAAGTCCTTGGAAGAGAGGCAGCTCCTCCTAATCCCTGACCTGGAGGGAATCCCTTCCTTTCCTATAGTGAGCCTCCATGTTTGCTCAGTCCTTGGGCTCTCTCCGGAGATTTCCAACAAGGGTATGGTGGTAGGTTTTGCCCCTGTGGGGCACACTGGGAACTGGGCTGAGTCCCCTGATGCATTTAACAGGCCACTGGTCAGAGGATAATATTATAATGTGTAATGAGACTGACTCCATGCCTGTGCTACTGGGGCCTATAGCAGTGCCTTAGATTTTAAATGGATATTATCACAAATGGTGTTCCTAAAATCAGATCTGCAGGCCCTGCGAGGGTTTGCAGGTTTGCCAGACCATCACTATAGGAGGTAGTCAAAGTAGAAGGGTAATGTAATGTGTGAACTCATCACTGACTACAGTCTAAAACCTTAAGCACCAAAATAGCCAAGCTTGGCAGAGGGGGATCCTGGTGGAGGAGAAGCAGGAGGGGGGAAATAGTTCTGGCTTCCGTGCCCCAGGTCTGTGAGGTGCAGCGGTTGGTGGAGCTGAGTAGATATGGATCTGCTAGCCCTATCATAAAATCAGGACAAGAGAGGTCTGACTAATGGATTTTTTGATTCACTATCAATTCCAATAAGTCAGCACAAAAATTTGTTTGGGGTCAAGCAGATGTTTCCTTGACCTGAAACAAAATGTTTTGTTTAGCTTTTGAAGATTTTCTAATGCTTTTAGATTTTAAAAAATAAATTAAAGGAAGATCTCAAAACAAAAAGTCATTTTGTATTGAGAAATCAAAACCCTTCATTCTGAAAATGCTAGAACAAAAAACATTTCAGTTTTTTCAGAATTTTTTAAATTTGGCAAAATTGACACAAATTTGTAAAACGTTGCAAATTCTGCATTTTTCACCTAAAAAAGTTTTGGTTGAAACATTTAGCCTCACTCTCATTGGGATACAGGAGTCCAAGCAGAGCAGGATGTGAATCATTGGGTAGGTTCCAGAATATCAATGAGAGGAGAACCTGTCTCCTTAAGTCCAAGGAAAAGCAAAATACATAGCTGTAGAAGCACACTCCATGCACTTGCTCACAGTAAGTAAGGGTATTTCTACACTGCAGCTGGGGGGGGGGGGGGGAGCTTCCAGACAGGGTAGACAGGCACAGACCAATCCTGTTGAGCTAATGATAACAGTGTGGTTTTGCAACATGGACAGTAGCACGGGCTAGCCACCTGAATGTAGATCCAGGCGGTGGAGTGGGCTTGTAGTCAGGTGACTAGTCTGTGCCATCTCCTGTGCTGCATTGTCCACATTGCCATTTTTAAGCATGCTAGGTTGAGCTGAGCTAGCATGTGTATCTACCCTCTCTGGGACGTACACTCCCAGCTGCAGTGTTGACATACTGTAAATTTCCAACCTAGCAACTCCTTTCAGAAAAGAAAGTGTTAGTGTTAAAATGACATGGACCAGTTAATACTCATTAGGTGTGATTCTGATCACTCACTGATTTTTCTCCATTGAGACCAATGGAATAATTCCTTATAAACACCCATGTACATGAGATCAGAATCAGTCCCACTGTCTGTAAGGGCTCAGTCCTGCAAGGTGTTGGCTACCCATGGCAATGGGAGTGGAGTGTGTTCAGGAGGATCAAGTCCTGAAGTGCCTAGCAGATGTTTGGTGCTGTATAAATAAAAATAAACAAATTTCCTAACCCATGTTATCAATAATACTATAGCTGATTAAAATTGAACAGATTTGTTTTCTACTGCTCGTGTTGTCTGCTCTAATCCCTTTGGTCCTAGTTTAGCTCCTTCCAGTATAACATTGCTTACTCTGTGCATTTCACTCAGTTCCAACAATGAAAATATATTACCACAGTCAGTTTTGCTTTTTATTCTAATCAGTTTCAAATCACTTTCACTTTCTGGTTCTCCTGCAGTAGCACAGCGCTGCAATGTTTAAATTGTGGGCATTGCAGGGAAATGTTTAAAATAAAACTGTTTCAGCAAGATTACAAAAATCATGGATGCATCATAAGCTTTTTAAAATTATTTTTTACAACCCCTAAATTTTCTAGGTCACATTTTGCCAGGCAGTGTCCTTGGAATGTGAATACTGGACACAAGTACATTACTTTGGTACTACTGCAGCTTAATGCTTCGTCCTCTGAAAAACAAATATGGTGTTGCCAGCCCATAGTATTCAACAGTCATGAGTCAGGCCCCCAAAATCATGAGATTGGGTTAAAATGGTGGTTTTTTATTTGCTGTCAGATTATTGAACCTTTGTGGTTCATGTTCTCAAGCTTTTTTGAACATCCATGAGGACTAAAAACTTGCTTTTTTCTTAAATGAAGGCTGGAAAAAAAAACTCACTTAGTCACATGACTCCTGGAACAAAGGCTTTAAGAATAATACCAAATATGGTGAAACTTGAGCTGAAATCATAAGAGTTTCCAACACTATAAATATCCGTGTTAATTTAAGAAACTGATGTGTGTTTAGCACTGAAATTGTTAAAAAGAAAAACAGGGGTTGTGATACACATTATAGAATTTAAAATAACTACTGAAAACTTGCCTGGAAAACGGTGGGCTCAGATATTCCATTGATTTAATGTCCACTGAAAATAGCATGGCCAAAGTAAGAACAATTGTATATGTGCACACCTTTCTATCCTGTGAGCTGACATATATTTTTATGTCTGTTTTAATCCTGTCTGTACTAGCAAATTGATCTATTGCTGAAAACAGCTGTCAGGAGTGGTTCCCTCTGATTCAGTGGTGAAACAGTTCAACTGCTAGTGTTGATGGAACAAAAAACAGACTAGCAGCCAAACTGTTGTTGATTGTTTTGTGGGGACCCATTGCTGATAACAAAAGGTCAATTTCCTAGTGTAGGTTTGGGTGGGGTCTGAAATAAAGAATACTGAAAAACAAAACCAAATACCTACTCTTCTGATATTGAAAATGAAGAGAACTGAAAACCATATTGGTTATTTTATACATTGAATAGTGGAAAGTCTGTAAAAGATTAAATTGGGGTGAGTTCTCTCATAGTAGCCCCATTCTTGTAAATCTGATAGTTTTGAATGTTATCAAGTCACATTTAAAATAAAATTATCACAGTCAAGAAGGAAAGATTGCCTTTTATTTTTTAATCTCAAATTTCTGCTAATCCTCACACACTCTAAAGGAAAACTCCAGATTGTTTCCTCTTTGGTAATCCAGAATCAATTCATTTCATTGTAAAAAAAGTGTTTAATATAAAAAGAAACCCCAAAATTCTATTCAAGACCTGGGAAGCTGCCATTTGGGTAGAATGAGGATCATGGAAACTCGCTCTGGATAACACTGAACAGGAGAGAACAGGAGACATATTGAGGCAGATTTCAGGGAAATTTCCATGTGAAGTGACACCTCTCTCTCCCAAGTATAATACCGTCTACTTATTTCTTTGGTAGATACTTTCCAATGCTTTTAGAGTAAGGAAGATAGTGGGAACGCACTCCTCTTGACAATATGTCAAGCTAGATTCATGCTGCTCTATCCTCCACACTAGCCCCAATTCCCTTTTTTGCTCCCTGTTTAAGTGAATGTCCCACCCAATTAAATTAAGTTTATAATTCGGAAGATCAAGAGTTTCAATGCAGTGGTCTGAACCCCTGGAAGTACATGGCCAACTGACACATTAATGGCATATTTGGGATTTAGTGTGAAGGACATGACAATGGGAATTTATAGTAGCATGATGGAGCAAGTATAAATGTACCGTATTTTTCGCCATATAAGACGCACTTTTTCTTCCCCAAAACGGGGGGGAGGGGGAAAAGTTGGTGCGTCTTATACGGCGAATATACAGTGAAACCTCGATTTAACCGCGGATCGAGCCGGGGGCGGGCTGCCGCCTGGCCCCCGGCAGCAGTCACCCTCCCTGCAGGGTCCCGGGAGCCGGGACCCTGCGGGGCTCTGTGTTCCCCCCAGGACTCTGTCGCTCCTCCCCAACAGACCCTCTGTGTCCTCCCCTCCACCCAACCCTCCGTGCCCCTTCTTGGGGCTTCCCCCTCCACTTGACCCTCTGTGCCTCACCCCTCCCCTGTCCTCCCAACCTGATCCTCTGTGACTCCCCTAGGGCACTGTCCCCTCCCCCATACCCAATCCTCTGTGCATCTGTGCCTTCCCCTGGGACTCTTTCCTCCTCCCACTAGACCCTCTGCACCCCTCTTGGGGTGCTCTTCCCCTCCCCCCCCCCGACTCTCCTTCCCACCCCAATCCTCTTCCCACCCCCCAGGCTCTCCTGTTCCCCTCACCGATCCTCTCTGCCAACCCCCTCCACTCCACCCGGACTCTCCCTTCCCCCTCATCCGATTCTCTGTGTCATCCCCCTTCGCCCCACTCTGTGACTTCCTTGCGCTCTGCCCCCCCAACCCTTTGTGCCCCCCAGTGCAAGAGGAATTCTTGGGGTTCGAATAATAACATTACAGCCTTATTTTTGTTACTTTCACTGTTTACTGACTTTACTGACTGTTAATGAGAGTAAAGATAGTTCTTAATATGTTACATGGTTGACATAAAATTGTTCTTAAACTGCTGTTAACTTTATACAGTTGATATAAAATATTTTACTACAGTATTTTGTTCAGAATCTTTTTTTTCTAGATTTTCCTCCTTTAAAATTAGGTGCGTCTTATATGCCGGAGCGTCTTATATGGCGAAAAATACGGTATGTTGTGTCAATGCCCAGTCTTATTTGTGAGGGATTCTGCAGTAAAAATCCTAGGCAGTATTAGCAGGAAAAGAGAAGTAGGGACAGTTTATATTCAGACATCTTGTAGGGAAACCTATTTCAGGAAACCCTGAATCCTGCCTAAAAATGACCTACAAAATTTCCTGCTTTTTCTTTTCATTGCTATGCAGAGCATGTTTTCTTGAATCCTACTCTGTGTCACTTCCAGAGTAAAATGAGAGCCAGCTGACTTGTAGAAATATTGAAATTGTGGCATGTTCTTTCCCAATAGTTTTGGGGGGGATTTAAATTGAAATGTTACCCATGCAAAGTATTGGGAATCTAGCCGATTTTGAGCACATCCCTCATCAGGATCAACAGACTCATCTAGAACTGGTGGCAGCTGGTTACAACCAAACGTGGGGACCTGAAACTGACCCAGAGAGTGTCTTTGATTGGCTTGTGTTGCACAGTTTCCCAACATTGTCAACATCAAAATAAGGTGGCTTACACATATTTATCCCCATATACAAGAAATGTTATTGTTCCGATGACCCTGAGAGCTCTTCTCATATCAGAGCAAGTGTTTTCTTCTCTCCTGTGTTGTGGGGGAGAGGTCTGGAAGGATAAGGCATAAATATATATTTTTTTACCCTGTGCCAACAGAAAAGAAAAGATGATTGTACTCTTTGTGGGCAACAAAGAAGCTTTTTACATGAGCTATCAGATGGCTTTGCAGATTCTCAGTTGATACATTCATGTTTGAAAACATTAGAAGCTCATGGATTTTCTTGTTTGTAAGAATCGGATAAAGATTGACCTACATGCAGGACAAATTCCATTCCCCCCCCCCCCCCAAAAAAATGTCCTTTAAAATCCACTGGGTCTTTCTCTTTGGGGAGGCTCAAAATTATTATTGGCTTTATTAACATCCTTCAAATGTTCCTCTCTTTTCCATCAACAAATATTTTCTCTAATAATAACTGCAGCCATTGGGGTTGCAATCTCTGCTTTCCTGGAAAGAGTCTCTCAGAGTTCTCTGCTTTAACCAAACAGTTTTCCTTTTTCTTTCCCCACATCTTTCCTCTTGCAACTTTAATTTTTGACCCAGCCTCAAGATATCTTTTAACACGGTTGGTGGAAATCTGTAACTCTGCCATAGTCTTGTTATTGTTTTGCTCTGATTTCCTGATAGCCACAAGGACTGAGTCCAGCACAGCTTGCTCCTGCAGGAAATAAAATATTTGCAGATTGATTCTTCTCAGATGTATGAGCCATAAAGAAGTATTGTTTTAGGGCCCAATCCTGCGAGTGACTAGTACCATCAACTCCTATTGCCTTCAATGGGTGTTAAGAGTATTCAGTGTTTGCAGGATCAAAGATAGATCCTTAGTGAGGGTGATTATTATGAACTCATATAGCAATGAGCATGTTCAGAATGCAGGGGCATGTTTTCTCACTGCCTTTGGCAGCCCAGATCATATTATGCCAAACTATTTTTTGACCCCGGTTGCCTATAAAGTGCTGCATTGTTTTTCAGTTGGTCACTTCTGGCTTTAAATGCCCTCAAGGGTGTGGCCTCTGGCTGCATGTGGAGCTTCCTCTATAACCTGGGTACATCTGTGTTCACACACCAACAGCTTCGTAGTCATCACAATCACGCTGTAGACCAGAAAGCCATTGTACCATTCCTGAAACTTTATGAAGAAATTCTATACAATTTAATTTAAAATTAATGTAAAAATTAATTTATTTTTAATTAAAATTAGTTAATTAAATTGATTGACATTAAATTAAATTAATTAAATTAAAATTAATTTAAAATCCCCTTTGTAGTAGATTTTTTTTGACCATGCAGTAGAATGTAATAATTTCAATCCTTGTTATAGAATCCTACACGATGGTTCAAAAGACCAGGAAAAGGATCTAATTTTCTGTTTAATGCTGTAGGTTTTTAGAGTAACTTCTGTTAGACCCCTGTTGGTTCTGTCCCTACTAAATTCTATAGATCTTCCCCCCACAAGAAAGTAGAATTTGCGCTACAGTTAAAATCTGTCTCACCTTCCTCTGACCCCTTAAAAAATAAAGTCTGAGCTCCTCCTCACCCAATCTATTTTTTTAACCTGAATGTTGTTGTCCATCTCTCCTCTTACTTTTCCCATCTCCATTCCTTTTTTGGACTTTCTCCCTCGTTGCTGAATTCTGATTTTTCTGTGAGTGGTTTTTAATTTGCCTATATTATGTTTATGGTGAAGTATGTTATATGGTCCCCAGAGTGGTGAGACGCTTCCTAAATGCATATATTCCTATCCATGTGGGACCTTTCAAGGAAGAGTATTGTAATAATAATGAGGAAGTGATCTGCTCACTTACGCTGGGGTGACGCTATTAACTTTCCTGGAATTGCTCCTGGTACAATGAGGAAGAGAATCAGGCCTAACCTGCATAGTTTGTGATTAAGGAATAGGAATAAAAGGCAAGAGTTTTGTTAGGATTGTTTTCTTATGGGTTGGAGGCATGTAGTTTTCATGTGAATTGAAGTCAATTAAGCTATACTGATTTGCACCAGCTGACCATTTGGCTCATACATCAGTGGAGTTATGTTGATTTATTTCAGCTGAGGATCTGACACACAAATTTTCCTTGCTTACCAATAGATCTTTCATGTTTGAACTGGAGGTGGGTTTTCTCTGCCTCCTGTGGAATTTTCCTTATTTTTAAATACCTTCAAATCATCCATTCCAGAGATGACTTTTATCCTTGGGCCATAACTATATTAGGCTTTGCAGAATTTAATTTTTATTTTAAATTATTTGTATGGGTATATCAGTGTTTATTTTTAAACATTTTTTTCAATTTAAATTTTCACAGTAGCTGCAAAGTGATGTGTCTTAAGCAATTTTTAAATTTTTATCTATTTAAATGTTCACAGTTATGGGAAATTATGGGAGGCTCAGACAATGTGGGGTCAGACAATAATTATTTAATAACAATAGACCTTGAGATTCAAAAAAGTTAAAGCTTTATAACTCTAAATACACAAGTTGTGAACATCACATCAAAATATACAAAGTAAATATCCTTAAATCAAACTCTAATATGTTCTAAAGCAACATTTTTCTTTCTTTTCCTCAATTTGTACATTTATGGTGAAACTGACATTTATCGATAAATACCTAATCCTTCCGGTTCTAATTAAATTTCTGTATGTTGCCTTCGGAATGCATCAGATTGCACCAAATAGCAAGTGGTTTTTTGGTATTCTTTAAATGCCTGTGAGGATATTCCTACTTTTTCTCTCTTTCACTCTGCTCAGATCTCTCCTAGAAGGCTTTTATCCTCTCACTTTCAGTTTCCCACCCCTGCTGCAGGTTCCTCAGTTCAAATACTGAAGAGAAGGTTCATGAGAACCCACAGTGGGACTGAAGGACAGTGGCGGACGGGGGAGAGGGCACACTCACTGTTTTCTCAAGGAAAAATAGTCTGCGCCAGTCACATCTAAACTACACACGTTGCAAGTCTCTGGTCTCTGTTATGCAAGTTCAAAACATTCCTGCTACTGTGCAATATAAAATGACTGTGAAGTATCCGCATACTGTCTAATCTCTGATGTGTTTATGAAAAGGGCACATTTAGTGTCTTTTCTAATCAGTAGCAATGCTTTTTAACATCTGTTTATATCACAGTAGCATCATTTTGCATTCTGTGTAATCCTGCTTTCTCTGAAGTCAATGGGAGTTTTTCCATGGACTTCATTGGGAGCTAGACCTTGGAAAGTAACTGAACTATTGAATGTGATCTTTAAAATCTTAAGTATAGTCTTAGCTTGGAGTGTATAAATGGAGGGAAGCAGAGGGGGAATTAATTTGCCTACTTTATCAATAGTACTGTGGAGTCTACACATAAATGAATTCTATGTGTACCAACAGTAAAATATTCAGGCTAGTTACTCTTTATTAGTTAATATGGATAATAGTTTAGAAAATCGTACTTATTTATTAGCAATGTTCCGCATCCATTGGAAACTCCCTGCATAATTCATCGCTTCACATGCCTCAACTAGACCAATCCCAGCTGGCTGTATTTTAGGAGGGTGGTTTTCATGTCAGTAGTATTGCCAGATCTGCAGAGACACCAGGGTTGGGACTGTCTGTAGTCCTGCACATTGTGTATTCATTTACATCAGTGTAAAGTGGCTGTCGTTCCGATCTGCTAGCATTTTGCTTGGGTGTAAATGACTACATGAGCTGCTGGGCAGTGTCAGGCACCAAGTGTTTTGCTATAGTGAGTTCTGGTTGGATTGTCTATTGATATTATGCAGTTTGATGCCATTTTGCCAGTCAGATGCCTTTATTTGTTTTCTTCAGCATTAAAAGCAACAAAATAAGGCTTCAAAAACCATTCAAAATAGAGCCACTCTCCCCCGCCCTCGCCAACCCAAAAGTGAACTTGGAAGAATGGGTAGTTCACTGCTTATCTTTAGGGGTTATTGGAGTCAGTTGCAAGAAGTCATTGAAGTCAGAAGTCATTGACGTCTGTGGGGCTGGGATTTCATACCTATGGTTTCTTCCTCTTACTGTGCTTTTAAACTTACTGGCATGTGACTTTCTTTAGTAACACTAAATGGTTTGTAGATGGGCTTGAAAGGGTTAAATTTGAACTGATAAATATTGGTAATGTTCCCGCCTCCCAAACTGGATCATAACCCGAATTTCATTAACTATCAAATAGATAGAGGAAGCAACTTATCTGATAGGAAGAGATAGTGAGGACCTGAAAAGGAATTTGCTATTCCATCCTGCTTAAAACCGAAATATTAAGCAGTAAATATTGTGCAATATTGTGATCTGTAAGTTTATTCCTGAATCCGTTGCACATCTTGGCATTCATTGAACGTTGATTGTTAAACAATGGAGACTGACTCTGAGGTCTTTAGTGTCCTGTAAAAATGTGCCAACGGATAAAAGTCTCTAGCAAAAAAAAGCTACTGTGATCTGTAAGGTCCCTCAAGGGATGAAAACAGGCTCCTTCCCAATTTGCAGTGAAGTGCCCAGTGCCCAGAAGGTCATTAATGTCAGTGGGAGCTAAGGGCACTTGCTGTCTCCCAGGAGGTGCCATGCAGGATCAAGACTCAGTGCTTGAGGTGCTAAGTACCTTGCCATTTTTATTGACTTGGGTGGAAATTGCATTTGCTCAGTCTGTCTTGTGATTGGGCCACTTGCAGAAGCCTGTACCTCACGTTTGTTTAACGCGGTTCACATGACTTCATTTATGATTGGACTGGATTTATGTGCTGCAGTTACTGTTGTTTTTAATGTCTCCCCAGCATTGTGTGGTATCGTCGCGACTATCTGGTTCCCTGTGTCTGCTCACCGTGAGACCACAATTGTGAGTTTTGGATACTCCCTGTACACAGGCTGGATTGGGTCGGCCCTTTGCCTCTTTGGTGGCAGCGTCATCGTCTGTTGCTCAGGAGATGCTCAGTCGTTTGGTGAAAACCGTTTCTACTACGCGTCGGGATCCAGCTCTCCTACCCATGCTAAGAGTGCTCATGTGTAAGCAACTTGAGATTCCCCAGAGCCTTCATCATCACATGCTTTTACTGATGGACTTGTGTGCTTTGGGTTTGCTTGTACTGTCACACACCATTACCAAGCTCCACCGTGGAGGATGTAAAAAAACCACATCCTGAGTGCCTGATGTTTTAAAGCATGAAACCCCCACTTTTGCCTTAAAAGAAACCTCTAGCGAAACAGATCAGGCCATTTCCCATTTATTTCTTGCTGATTATCTGCCCTAAGCTCTTCCATTCATGATGCTCTTGGATAGTTCCACGTTAGCTGGTGGTGGTTTAGTTATTCTTTTTTTCCAGCTCCCCTGATTCTGGGAGTGTTGAAGAAAAGAGACACTTTCCCACTGTTAGAGTGACTCTGATAGCTTCTCTGAATGCATTGCCATAGGCTTCTCCCCCACTCAAGGTCACTTCTTTGGCATAGTTAGGATGGAAAGGGCAGGGACAGGGAGAGACTCTGCATTCCAGGCTCACAAATGTTTCTCTTTTCTAAGATTGGGGGTGGAGGGCAGGTTGTTTGCCTTTCTCTGTAAATACTTCTTTTGGAATTTGATCATTTTAGTAACAATGTTTTTTCTAAATTCATCAGTATGAAGGAAATGAAACCCAAAGGTTCGAATTACAAGGTAAATGGTGCATTTGTATATAGCTTTAAATGACATGCGGGGACTTCAATCCCCACTATCCATTTTTATGTACAGATTGGTTACTAAAATGTATTTTTACATTGATTTAAAAAAAACATATTCTTTTCTTTATTCCAATTAATTTGGGTTCAGACTTGCATCCTTAAAGTGGAAGCTTTTTTAACATGCAGTAGAATGTACCAGTTACACACACACAGTAAATTCCAGTGAATACTGATGATGCCTTTGTACTTTAAATGAAATATTGTACAATAAACAACAAAGTATGTGCAAACACTGGCTTTTTCTTCCTCCGTGTGTGTCTGCAAATATCTATTCCCTGTTCTATTTTTATTCAGTTTTCTCAGTGATTCTGAAGGATTTTCTTGGCGATTCAGGGAAAGTAATTCTACTCTGTAATTGGTCCTTCTTGCTCAGTATTGTTCTGATGCTGGGTTGTAATTATCAAGACCCAAGTAAGTGTTGTACTTCCTATGCCGGGGTGTAGTGGGGCGGCTGTCCCACTCCTGGGTAAACAAGGCTCTGGCTGGAAGGAAGCAGCTCCCAGACTGGGCATAGAAGCCACAGCTGTGGCTGGGTCAATTAAAGCCCAGCTGGTCCTGATAAAAGGACTGGGAGTTTGGAGCTCAGAGTCTTCTCTAGTTGTGGAGGTAGACTGCCTGGCTGCTGAGGAAGCTTGAAAAGGTACCTGGAGTGGAGCAGGGCTGGGGGGAAAGGCCAGAGGAACTGGGGAGCGCCAGGCTGGCAATTCCCCAGGCTGCTGGGCCTAGTCTGAGGCCTAGAAGGGGTACTGGAGTTGCAGGGGGCAACCCATGGGTAGGCAGAGGCAGCAGGCCAAACCCTCCTTGCCTATGATGACTGGCTTATACAGACTGCAGTCAGCTCCAATGAAAGGGGGCCTGATGGTGACTGGCAGTAGGCCATAGGCTGAGGCAAGGTGGGGATAGTGGGTGGGGGTTCCAGGGCAGGGGAGACCCAGTGAGACTGTGGGGGTACTGCAGGAATGCAGTACTTCCAGGAAAGAGGGTCTGGGAGGGACACGAGGTCAGTGGCAAGCGGGACATTGGTCTGCAGAGGGTGTTCCGGACGCTGAACGAGCTGATTCCCTGGACAGCCAGCAGGAGGCGCCGCAGGGGTGAGTCACCGCGCTGCTACAAGGGCGTAGTTACAGTTCGGTTCATTCCTTGTATTAATGTTCCAAATGGTAGCTTGAGTCAGCATAATTATCAATAATCTTTTCTATGTCTGGAAAATGAAGATATCAGTACAGTAAACCCTCGATTTAATGGACCTCGATTTAACGGACTTTGGATGCAACAGACAACATTTCTGAGCAAGTCTGATGCATTCCTGATCTGTTTCTGGCGGGCTGGCTGCCGGCTCCCGGCTGCCGCCCGGGTCCCGACAGCAGGCAGGCAGCGGAGCTGTCGCCCCGACCCTGTGGCGGACGGGCTGCTGCTCCGACAGCTCATTTTTAAATTATTATTAAATAACGGACTTTTTGATTTAACGGACACCCCCTCGCCCGAATTAGTCCGTTAAATGGAGGTTTTACTGTATCATTGAAGTGATACAACGCACCAGCGTTGACATAGTTATACCATTATAAAAGTGCTTATACAGGTACAGTTTATAAGCTATACCAGTAGAAGCACATTTAGAACAGAGTAAAGGCATGACCTTGGGCTTGTAGAAGTCAATGTTCTAGCTCCCATTGATTTAAATGGTGCAGGATTAAGCCCTAATTTCATCCTCACTCGAGGCTGTACTGATTTAACTATATTGTTAAATCACATCCTTCTCTGAAATAGTTGCATCAATTCAAAAATTGTGTAGACCAAATCTTGGAACTAGAAAATTGAATAGCTCTGATGTTAACAAATGCAGTAGTGTGTACTTCACTCAAATTACCTACTTTGAGTTAAAATTGTAGTGAAGACATGGCCACCCTGCTTTTAATTTAGGTTAGCAGCTCGAGATCAGTCCCATCTCCACTATTGGCTTTAACTTGAGCAGCTAGCCTGAGTTAAAAGCCAAGTTGCTGTGTCTTCATACCTGTTTTAACCAGAATTAAGAGCATACCTTTTCTACCATGTGGATATATCCTCAGCAATTGAAGGTCTGATCCAAAAGCCATTGAAGTTAACTTCAGTTAATGGCTTCCACTGACTGCAATGCATTTTGGATGATGCCATAGATAAAGACCTTAAGCTGGGTTGTTTTCTTACACACCAAAATAATTCCACTGATTTCAGAAAAGTTATTCCCAGTTCATCCCTGTGCCAGTAACAGGAGACTCTCTCCCCTCTCTGTATGTCTACAAATTCCCTGAGGGCCTTAATGCTGCAGTTCTTAGTGTGCTAAGGCAAAATCCAGATGGAAATCAATGGAAGTTTTGACTGAGCAAGGATTAGAGAGCATTGGCCCTTCGTGTTTTATTGGGAGCAACACCTTTCTTCACGTTCCCGAGACGCCAGTAAAAAGGAAATGCCTTTCTAAAGTACTTGGGGAAATCAGATCAAACGTTTTGGGTTTTTTTCTCTTATGACTAGTATACATTAAACAGAACATGGATTATTTTACTGGGAGAGAAGGAATCCTAACTATTTCAAGCAAGTAGGTAAGAACAATAAGAATTTTCTTGAGCACCAATTTACTCTAATATTTTTGCCAACAACTTTAAGATAATAGGCAACACTTTTCCAAGCCATTTATTTCACACGACTAAACATTGACTGGAACGTTAACACTAAGGGTATGGTTAGACTGGTGCTTTGCAGCGCTAAAACCCTCCAATAGCACTATAATTATCATACCCTACACACTTCAAAGTGAGATTTTGCGCATTTACTCACTGTTTAAAGTGCTAGTATTAAACCTCCTTTTCGAGAGTCAGAAGGCTTTTAGCGCTAGTGCTGTAGCGCAACGGTGCGAATGTGACCACCCATGGGATCTCTTGCATGCCTCCGAGCCATTTAAGGCCATCAACAAGCCATTTAAGGCCATCAGCAAGCCATTTAAGGCAAATGACGGGAAGTGTTGTTTTGTAGACAGGATGAAAAAAGCGGAAGTACCTTTGCAGTTTCTCTCTAACAATTCACAGCAAATAACCAGTGAAAATGCTTGCGGCTGGAGCTGTGTGTCTTAAATACAGAGCCTGTCAGTTTTCGCTAAGGAAAAGTCACTGACAGCCTGATCTTGTCTCCCTGCGAACAACTTCCCAGTTCCCCCTCACCCCCCTCCTTTGCAAAGCACATTGCACCCAGCTGAATGCTGGGATACCTGCCCTATCGCGCTACTGTCACTGTCGCCAGAAGCGCTGCAAATGTATCCATTCTTTAGCGCTACAGGGTTTAAATGTGCACAGGCTCTAGCGCGATACCTATTGTGCTAAATTGGGAAGCGCTACAAAAAAACGCGCTATAATCTCTAGTCTAGCCATACCCTTAGAGCACACAGCTGATTTCTGTTTTGATCATTATTGGATAATCTTTGACTGCAGGCAATTTCACCTACTGCTCCCTTTTCACATTCCTGACTCCAGCCTGGGCTGACTGATTACACACTGCTAGCAGTTTACTTGTGAAGAATGAGGAGGAAGGACATGTGCAGTGTCTGGTCTATGCTGGCTTTGGCTTGCGTGGGAAGCCATTACAGATAGAAAGGAGGGGGTTGATCTGAGCACAGGTCTGGGAGCCAGGAACTCCTGAATTCAATCCCTGCTCAGACACTTGTGTGCTTCGTGGTTTTAGGTATATGACTTAACTGTGCCGTGCCTCAGTTTCCCTGTCTATGAAATGGGAATAATAATCCTTCCTCATAGAGTTGCAGTGAGGCATAATTCAGGTTTGTTACTCTGGTGTGAGGCACTGTAGAAGAGCAAATTATTACAATAATTTATTTATTATTCACTAGTGTAGACAGTGGAGATGGAAAGGCAACTGGTGCTTCCTGACTGACCTCAGGAACAGATCTCTCAATAGGAAAGAGCACTAAAGAAATCATGCATGGTCTAGATAGTAATGAAAACAAATGGTAGCTATTGGCAAAGGCAGTGAATGGGGATTAGACCACTCCTGATACCTAAACACTGGATAGCCCTGGGGATGGAGTGTGGATGAACTAAGGCACTATCCTTAGGATCCAGGCCTGCAGCCAGAGAAAGCGGAGTAGAAATCAGAAGCTTATTTTGGCCAGTTGTCTGCACAGGTGGGGGTCAAAATGGCTGAGCTTGTCTCAGTTGAAGACTCAAGAATGGGGGAAACTGGAGTGTGCATGGGGGGGGGAGTTATATGAGAGAATGGGGGAAGAATGTTCAGAGGAGGTAGAGTTGGAAGTGGGGAGGATTAGGAGGAAAGGTTGCTCAGGTGTCATGAAAGTTTTGGTGGATCTGGGCCTTATGGGCCCTAATCCTTCTCTTCCAAGGTACTTAGCACAACACGGCTCATGAGGATGGGACACTGGCCTCTTCAGCTCTCTCCCCCACTTCTCCTTTCCTGCAGAAAGCCATGCTGGCAGGCGCAAAGGGACTGAAAATGGGACATGGCTGTACCAGGTGAATGTCCTGTTACCACGCTCAGACTTTAAATGGTTTTTTAACGTATTGATAAGAATGAGGCCGAAGCCACGGCACACAGGCTGGAGTGGAATTCCCCCCAAAACTGTGCGGGGTGTTAGGGGGGAGTTCAGCTCCAGAGCTGTATTTTCGCCTCCTCTCCAGGGCTGACTCAACACAAATAGCGTTGGTACTGAGGTGCCTTTGGGGCCAAGCCGATCCAAATGTGGTTTTCTCACACAGCATTTTGTTGTGTTGTATTGTTCTATACAATGTACACAATGTGAACTGTAACTCCCCAGTTCTTTGGCAGAACACTTGTGCTCATTACATCACAGGCTGGGTACAGTTAGTTGTTGTGTACACTCAGGAAGAGCAATAAGTGCTGTCTTTGATATGTGGGCACCATGAAAGAATGTGTAACACACAGATGTGCAGCGCTGTGGAGACTGGCCTGTGATTGTGGCGTGTGCGTTGGGGAATGCCGCTTTGTGCTGAATAGCTCCTCTTCAGAAAGCCGAAGGAGGTGATTACCTCTTGGAGAAGTCCCACTGCAAAGGCTGTTGGAACACCAGCCTACAAACCAGGTAAACCCAGAGACCTGTTGATTCCCAAAGCTCCCATTCAAACTGTATTTTTTTTCTGCGAATAAAAATGTATCTCGAGTTGTTGAAAAGTAAATTGAGGATTTAGAACACAGGGTTACGCAGCTATATCCTGGGGCAGGAGGAGTTGCAGTGGGTGAAGTCTAGGTTGGATATTAGGAAAAACTTTTTCACTAGGAGGGTGGGGAAGCCCTGGAATGGGTTACCTAGGGAGGTGGTAGAATCTCCTTCCTTAGAGGTTTTTAAGGTCAGGTTTGACAAAGCCCTGGCTGGGAAGATTTAGGTGGGGTTAGTCCTGCCTTAAGCAGGGGGTTGGACTAGATGACCTCCAGAGGTCCCTTCCAACCCTGATATTCTATGATTCTAGGAGTGTATCTCTATTAGGTGACACAAATTGCAGAACATATATGAATAGTGAAATGTAACAGCTAAATAGTGGCATTCTGCAAGAACTCCCCATTGAGAGTAGGGCTCATCATTCCAGAAAGGGCCTCCCAGTGTCTTGAGTGGGGGGACGTTAGCTGCTAGGCTGCTCCTTCACAGCCAGCTCCCTGTGTTAGACTGCAACCGTCCTTGTGCTCAGGGTCTGCAATTTCAGCTGCGCCCATGTGGGTGGCACAAGGGCATGGGGAGGATGCATGTGTCTCATTGTTCACTCACACCGGGCTGGTCATAGTCTGGCCTGACGTGTCTCTTTGTTTGGATTGGAACTCAGTCAGTGACCTCACTTTGCTCCATCTTCCACATTAACCTCCTGTTGCACCCTCACTGCTCCTTTTTTATAGGATGCTTAAAGCACCTACTGCCAGTGCGGGTCCGGGATAGCGGATGCAGCTCTCTGACAGTCAAGAGATCCAGTTTCTATTCCTGGCCCTGCTACTAGCTCATTATTTGAACCTGGGCAAAATTCCTTACCGCATTTTTAAGTTGGAGAGAATGTAAGGTGTGGATAAAAAGTATAAAGTGCTACATATCTTTATTCCATTAGAGTACAGGGCGTCTTTCAGTTCAGTTTTGTCTTATGGCCTTTGTTTTTAATAAACCTAAATGCATGTCATTGGTACAACAGCAGTTTGCTTTGAAAAGAGCCTGTGCATTTCATCTACTCTAAGTTTTTGCAAGATACGAGTCAAACCAGCAGTGGAAAATGAGAATTGTTCCTTGCTAATCTCACAATCAGAAATACCCTGCATGCAAAGGTATATGGCCCACAGCCAGCGCTGATTTAATTTAATGGCTGTTGAATGTCATCCAGCTTTCTTTGCTTATACTAGACTATAAATCAATTAGTTACACCTTCTTAGTGCTCTTAGTGAATATACGGCAGACCCAGGCAGTCAAATGGCTCCCCTGTACCCTCTTTGCTCTCACCTATGTGATCTGCATACTCGATAAGTCTCTGCTTTGCATACATGCAAGTGTCATTTGTGCTTTGGCTTCAATCTCTTATCTGCCTGAACTGCTCAAAGGCAACTATTCCATGATAGTCCCAGACTGGCACAGTGCAAAAATGTCGTTGGTCACTGCATAAAAGTGAGTCAGTATTGGAACAGAACTTTACCTTTTTTTCTTTTTTACCTTGTGTTCATCATCTGAAGTGAGCGGGAGAAGCTCAGGCTTTTAACTTCCATTGCTAATTAGAGCTGTTAAAGGGATTATTTCAATTAAAAGATGTTTCTTGGTTAATGGATGCTTAAATTTGTTTTGGAACATCAGGATTTTAAAACCAGAGTTTTTGATTTGACTGATTGTAGAGCTGGAGCAAAATCTAGATCTGGATTTGGATTCTGAATCCCCCACCTGCAGAGTTTGGAGCTGTCTGGATCCAGATTTTTGGGTGTGGCTTTTTCCATTAGGGCTATGTAAAACTTTAATACTCAAAGCACAGACCATCTGGTTTGGTTTCAGGTTTTATTACAAACACAAATGTCAGGCCATACTCACCAGCTGCACAAACCTTTCTAGGCTGAGTTTCAGGGAGAGCCTTCACTGAAGTTTAGAGTGAATGGAGAGGTGGAAAGGGATGAATTTGGAGATGAGTTGGGCCCAGTTTCAAGTATTGAAGGCAAATTTATGGTTTGGGGTGGAAACCATGAAATACTCTGCTGCTTCATCTGAGTTTGATGTTAAGAATTGGGTTAATTCAAACACAAACTCATGGTAAAACTTGGAGTCAGTTCCTCTGTTGGTGTTGGTGGCATACAGTATATGTATCCTAGCTAGTGAATCAACAGGCACCAGAATGGAAAGAGAAGGTCACGCAAAGCAGAACCACTGTCCTCTTTCCAGCTCTCTGAGAGGCACACTCCAGTCATTGCAAAGGGTTGTATTTGCATTTGCTTGGTTTGCACGTTGATGGTGTTTGATCCCAAATCAAATCCACAGATGCCCCAGGGAGTCGGTTCTGATGCAGGAATAAAGTTTACTCCAGGGAAGAAACAGACATAGTCAAAGCAAAAAAAATGTGAATCTCTGTAAACTCCAGTGTCCTGTCAAGTGGTTGGCAGAATATTAGTGTTGGCTGAGGTGAGGGGACAGCTATTGGAGGAAGCACAAAGGATGAGAGCACAAATACCTGTTTTCCACACTTCCAAAACCTCCCTCTGTCCTGGCAGGATCTCCAGCTCCTACATACCTTTGGGCTGCAAGGGTCAAAGATTGTCTTTAAGAAACATTCTCAGCTTTTGGCTCTTATTTACTGATCTAACACCTCAAAGTGTAATTTCCCTTGGTGGAAGAAGAGCTTCATATTGGGTGTAATATTGGCTCTAAGAGCTAGGCAGTTGTGTTATTCACTTGGTCAAGGCTGCCCTCATCACACAGTTAATGATTCCCAGGGGAGCTGGGAGGTCAGAGAGGCAGTATGACCTACCCAGCAAGAATCTCTCTCCGCTGAACACAACCCCCTCCATGCCAGGGTTTCTCTGAGACTGTGCCAGATGCAAACCATTATCTATCAGGTATGTCTCCGGGCCTGAGTGGCTAGCAGGGCTTGGGTTAGCATGCTAAAAATAGCAGTGTGGATATTGTGGCTCAGGCTATAGGTCAGGTTTTCAAGCCTAGGGCATGGTGGGATTGCCAGCCTGAGGTCCAATGTCCACACTGCTATTTTTAGCATGCTAGCTTCAACCTAGCTAGTGTTCCTATGCCAGTGCAGGCTGGGAGGTACCATTAATAAACGGTTGAGATGACAAACCCAAGTAGGGGACCTGTAAAAAGAACAGACCTGTAGTTATCAGTCTAGAAAGTGGATGCAAGGATGAGTGGTGGGAAATCTTTCTAACTCTCAGCTGAAGCGCCAGCTGAAATGAAAAAAGCAACAGAAGGCTCAGGTTAATGCACTGATACATAACAGAGCTCGGGCAGGCTGGAAAACCAGTGAAATATTTCAGGAACCTTTTAGGCATTTAGGTTTAAGATCTTGATGATTTTTTCAATTTCAACAAATTCCAGCCAGCTCTAGAGCTGCTTCAAAACTAAAACTGCTCGATGATAGGAACGTTCGGGGGTTTGCCTTTATTTTTGTTAAAATGAAGTGAGAAAAATGGGGACTGATTCTGGGAAGAACAATTCAAGAATAGAGCATGGCCTGCAAGTTCTGAACCTGTGGATCATGACCACCAGGGGGCATCATGAGCAGCTCTCAGCAGTTGCAACCACCCTTATGGCTAGAGAACAGGGTGAAACATTTTTTCTGTTGTAGCATGCGGCTACAGAATGAAAGACTGAGAACCAGCGATCCTTTGGGCCTTTTACACCCACATCTTATTAATACAACCCATGCCCCAAGTACCTTGACAGGGCCTTTATCTGAGCTTGGCACTGTGAATCTGCTGATGGCATATGGTTTGAAAGGGAGGCAGAATGGAAAGAGACAGGCACTATAAACTCAGAGTCTTGTAGCACCTTATAGACTAACAGATCTTAGGGATCATAAGCTTTCGTGGGCTAAGACCCACTTCATCAGATGAATGTATGAATGAATGAATGAACTGTGGATTCAGTGAGCAAAGGGCAAAACACTCAGGGAGTGGTGTGTTTCTCTTGCGAACACAAATCCCGACAAGGCTTTTTGTGTATCCTCGAACCCTGCATGCTCCCAGCTGTGAAGAGGAAGGGGTGAGACCGGAAACTGCCACTTTGAATTTACTGGTCTGAATCAGTATTCAATCGGTCTTGGTTGCCAGAGGGGAGGGTAGAAGAACTAGTCTAAGAGGCAGAATATGACACTGACTGTTTGATACTTAAAATTTTAATAGTCAACCTTTTATCATTTTTCTTAGGTTTTTATTGTGTAAACTAATAACCATTTTTCACAACAATGCAAGTCAATTCCAAAATCAGCCCATTTAAATGTTTTTTCTACAAAGGAAATTTTGGAGCACTTAAGGCAACGTTTGTCTATATTTAACTTCAATTTGGCATTGAAAAAATATTAGACCTTCAGATACTGATCAGTTAACAAAATTTATATGGGATATTTTTCTTTCCTTTTTTGGTGTAGTCTTTCATTTAAAAGCTTTACATTATTATGGAAATTTATACTAAGACACAGTTTTCTCTGGCTTCCTTTATAAATTCATTTTTTTTAAATGTAAAGGCACACAATAAAGCTTTATGCATTTATTAAAATATACACATTTTGGTAAATTTAGATTTCTTTTCTTTATATCTTGATAAGTCTATATATATATAATATATATATATTAGTATCAACAACACTCATTTGAAAATAAAAATCACTCCATAACACATCTGCATATTTTTTTTCTTTCTTCAAGACACACCACAAATTCCCATTGTACAGTGCACCAATGGGGTTTTGGAAAACCACAAATAAAATAAAATAATATTATAACAAACTTGTTAACAAATACATCAAATTCATACCAGAACAGCTGAGAATTGTTACACCAGAAAATACCATCTGCGTAAAAGCAAGTTATACTCATAAGACCAAACAAAATGAAAAAAAAGGAAAGATCATTTACAAGCTGAATTTATAACATCTGATGTCGGTGTGTGATTTATTTTCTGCAGTGAGGATGCTGGAATGCTGGGTCTTGTAATCAAATTGTTGTAACCAAGTGCCGCGAAAAAGGTGCAGAAGGACTAAAATCGGAGCTGGCCAAAAAGAGTTGAAGTATTTATGCTTCACCAGTATAATATTCTGGTTCCTTTGAAAGGGAGGGATTATGATCATCAGGATTTGAATTGGAATTATAGGGTACATATAGGGTACATATAGGTTTGCATTTTCTAAAAGTGCCCATTAGGTTTGGATGCCTCCATTTCCAAGGGACAATTTGAGCCACTGAACATGGAATTACCGAGGTGCTGGACACCCACATCTCCCATTGACTTCACTTGTTGGGTGTGCTCAGAACCTCCGAAAGTTAGGACCTTTCAGTACCTTAAATTGGCCACCCAAAAATGGAGGCACACAGAATTAGTGGAGACTTCAGAAAATTTTGGCCTTGATTTTCTCCCTGCACATCAAAGAGCCCCAAGAGTCTACTACGAGGGGAAACGTGGGTGACCTGCAACCGGGGATGGACCTGGACTCAACTTTCAGGGGTTCTGAACTTCCTCCAAATCCATGGTAGGTGGATCTAGGGTTTGCACTGAGGCCCATCTCTGCTGCAAACTGGTAATTTCCACACTTGCTTATACACCTGTCCATTTGGGCGTTTTAATTGTTTGAATAAGGGAAAATATTATAAATTATACGGCTTGACATTGGACTGTCCTAATTGTTTCTTAATCTACTCCTAGGATTTATCAAGGGGATTATAAATTATGTTAATCTGTTCAATATCTTTAGAAAGAGCCTATTCTTATGGAAAACAGCCCTCTAGTTCTTTCACTACAGTTTTATGTGTGTCTTATGCTTTCCATACTCTTAAATACTGCTTCATTATCCCTAATGCTACCAAAGGCAATACTGCAGCATAAACGTTCCTCCTGCGTAGGCTCTTTCCTTTCCTTTTCTAGATGAGAGTAGAGTGGATGATTCCCTCTAATGGCCCATAACATAAGAGGTGATTGTGAACAAAATGTTCAGAATTTACAGAAATCTGCCTGGAAAAAGAAGGGATGGATGGATACAGAAATGCTAGAGTCAAGTAAAAGGGATATTAAAAGTCACAGGGCTGTAGCCAAAGTCCATGGATTAGAAGCACAAGTACTATTAGTGATTGCATAACAGGTACTGTTACTAGTGACTACTCTGGTACAAGCTATTTAGACGCATGGGAATATAGGCCTTCATTTAGCAAGAAACTTTGGCATGTGTTTATGGTTAGGGACATGCTTAAGTATCTCGCAGAACTGGGGCTATAATGACTATTTAAAAATATTATCTCGTACAGGAGCTGACAGGAAAATAAGGCGTATTCTTTCTCTCTGAAAATGTGGGGATAGACCTGCTTAAGTTCCATCTACCTGTCTTAGGTATTTTGAACACATTTATCACCATGATATCTAAGCACCAGATTTCAGTGAGAGAGGATCTTTTCAGGAGATGCTCAGCAGGGTTCAGGATCAGACCCACAGAGAGGATATCAGTGGCAATTAAATAAACAAACACATTGCAAAGACAGATTCTCAGTGGTTGGGAGCCCAGGATTCCTTCTTGTAATTTGTAATATATGTAGATATATTTATATCTAAAAAGTGGGTACCTGATGTAGATTTATGTGGTTGTATTTTCAAAGGCACCTCAAACTGCACCTGCAAAATATACCACCCATGCATCTGAGCTGCATCTGCAAATACAAACCCTGATTAGGTGCTCATGCCATAGGCATCAACAGGCACTGCATGCATGCCACAAAGGTGCATGTGAAAATTCTGTCTCGGATCCTGTGATCTTTATTATGGGCAAAACTCCCATTGGGATGTTTGCCCATGTAAGGGCTGCATTTTGTGGGTGCTCTATACAAAGGCCCTTTGGAAATGTACTCAGATTTTCTTTTGGACAGAGAAGAACATTTGTGGAAGATCAAACAAACGCACATACAGTAAGTTAATGAGGTAAATAGTTGAATAAAAAACTGAGTTTATATTAAGGATGTGATTTTGTTGATACTTCAGTTTTTTAAAAAATATACCCAACCAGTATATGTTCGGAGGCTGTTTTTATCATGGGATTCTAGTGACATGTACAAATCACGGAAGCTTTGTTCTTGCTTATATTCAAATCAGAAACCCCGGATGAAGATACAGTCATATATCAGATAAGAAGAGTATATAGTCTCTCTCTCTCTCTCTCTCTCTCTTTCTCTCTCTCTCTCTCTAATAGACTATACTATGTATATGCATGTGCGGATGCACCCAGTAACTTACACAGAATTTTAAAAACATGGTAAAAAACAAGTAAAAACTAGGAGATTCAGAGCCTACATCCTTCCCCCCCAAATCTAAATATAAACATGCTTGAATCTAGTTGAGGTCACATTAGGGCTAGATCCGCTCTCTGATACAGCTTTGAAACTCCTGTTAAAGTCCGTGGGTATCTGTGGGTAACACTGGGACCACTTTGACTTGCCGCGACAGATGAAAGATGGAATGTTCGGTGTCTAATCTCATTTCCTTGCTTTTTTCCCCCCGGGTTTTTCTTAATTATTAGGGTGTGTGTGTTTGTTTTTTAAATAACCAGATTCATTTCTAAATGAAATGGAAAAGCCAAACATCATTTTGAAAATGTTGAAACAAATTTTTTGACTTAAAAATTCCACATTTTGGGGCCAAACCAATTCACCTAGTTCAGCCTAAATTTGTGAATCAATTTGCTTGACCCAAAGCCGCATTTTTCAGTGAATAAACCATTTGCTTGAAAAATGTTACCCAGCTCTACTCCCTACTGTTTGATCAGCCACTTATAACTAATGGACCAAACCCTGAAGACCTTCCTCAGTTCTCATTAAGTCCTTATGCCAAGAAAACTCCCACTGACATCCTTGTTTTTTCTGTGTGTAAACTAAGGGACACAACCTCCTTTCCTCTCTCCCTGACCTTGTGGAAGCCAGCAGGTGTTCTGCAGGGTTCCAGCACCACAGAGTTTATTATTACTGTATATAGCTTATTTGTATAGCACCCTGTGCACGTTGGCTGGGAGTCACATAATGATTAAACGTGTTATTGTTTATGGAGAATACTAGTGTTGTTTAATTTCTTGTGCAGCCATCAAAAAGGATCTTGTCCTCTTTGCAGTTTCTTGCAATGTGTCCTAAGTTTTTTAATGTGATGGCTGGTGGTTTTCCAAAGTATCCTATTTAAATTTCAGCTTAGCTGTTGCGAAGTCATAATGGTGACTACAATCTGTGTCTAGCTGGGCTTTCATCTCAAAGGGAAATGAGAGAAAATTACTGCAGTTTAACCTGGAGGAGTGGAAGCAAACCACATCTCTACAAGAGAAAGAATCAAGGAGGACAAGTGCGACTAGTTAATGGACTAAGATCTCTTAGGAATGGGGTTAGTGTTTGTGCCACACAGTTGCTGAACAAGAACTTTTGTGATCTGTGCTGCATTGAGTCTGTGTTGCCTTATTGCATTGCATGGAACCTGCCCTCTATTCCTGTGTTGGTGACTGAGACAAGTGGTGTAAATCTATCTCCAGGATTTGCTGAGTGATCATAGCAATTCCTCTGCCTCTGCCTAGAGCTCCATGTTCCTTGACAGGAAAAGGGGCTGGTTTTGGTGTCCAGGTTTTACAATGTTCCTTTTCTCCTCCATGTATATTTCTTCAAAGGGGGAGGGGAGAAAAATACTCTAATTAGACCTTTCCTCTGGCTTTTCCAGGTGTTCTGTGTTGTCCATCTTTTCCAGCTGCATGCTCTCCGGGGCAGGGACTATATATCATACAGTGCAGAGCACAGCTGGTCCTTAAGAAACCAGTGATACTAGCCAGCATGAAAATGGTAAGGAAGATTATTTAAAGTATAGAATAAGTAGAAAGACCCTTCCTAGCTGCATATGTATTTAGACCAGGGGTGGGCAAATTTTTTGGCCTGAGGACCACATTGGGGAATAGAAACTGTATGGCCGGCCATGAATACTTACAAAATTGGGGCTGGAGTGCAGGAGGGGATGAGGGCTATGGGGTGGGGCTGGGGATGAGGAGGTTGGGGTGTAGGAGGATGCTCTGGGCTGGGACCAAGGGGTTTGGAGGGGGATCAGGGCTGCGGTAGGGGTGCAGGAAGAGGTGCAGGTTCCAATTGGGGGTTCAGGGTCTGGGGTGGGGCTGGGGATGAGGGGTTTGGGTGCAGGAGGGTGCTCCATGCTGGGATCAAGGGGTTTGGCAGACAAGAGGGGGACCAGGCCTGGGGTTGGGGCAGGGGGAGAGGCTCAGGGTGCAGGCTCCGTGTGGTGCTTACCTCAGGTGGCTCCTGGAAGCAGTGGCGGGTCCCTTCTCTGGCTCCTCCGTGTGGAGTGCCCCTGATCCTCAGAGAGGGGCCATGCTGTGGCTTCCAGGAGCCACATGGTGCCCTGGGAGCTCACGGGCTAGCTTAAAACAACTCGCAGGCTGTATCTGCTTAGTTATCCTAGTTATACAGTAAGCTATTTAGGGAATGGGTTTTGTTTTTGTACAGTGCCTTGCACAGTAGAGTCCTGCTCCATGACTGGGGCTCCTAGACGCAATGGCAATGCTACAGTGAAACCTCGATTTAACGGACTAATTCGGGCGAGGGGGTGTCCGTTAAAGCCGAAAGTCCATTATTTAATAATTTTTTAAAATCATTAAATATCAGGACTTTTGGCTTTAACGGACACCTCCCTCACCCGAATTAGTCCGTTATATAGAGGTTTTACTGATCACGGCCGGGAGCCGTGACTCAGCCCGCCCAGCGGCAGCCAGCAGCCCGCACACCCGGGACCCCGGCTGCTGGGACCCGGGCGGGAGCCGTCAACCCGCCCGCCCGGCTCCCCGCTGCTGGGACCCGGGCGGGAGCTGTCAGCCCGGAGCTGTCAACCCCCCCGCCCGGCTCCCCACAGCGGGGAGCCGGGCGGGCGGGCTGACAGCTCCCGCCCGGCTCCCCGCTGTGGGGAGCCGGGCGGGAGCCGGCAGCCAGCCAGCCAGCCCACAGGTGGGACCCGGGCGGGAGCCAGCAGCCCCCGAATAACGGATTTCAGATGCATCGGAAATTTTGTCCGTTACATCCGAAGTCCGTTAAATCGGGGTCCGTTAAATCGAGGGTTTACTGTACTAATAAATAATAATAATGCAAAGGCTACTAATACTGGCCCACATCCTAGATACTTCTCTCGCCTTCACAAGAGATCTGCCCTGGATTAGGTCTCCCTGCACATGGTCTGCAGATCCTGCTGCAGACCTGGGTCTGCAAAATGGTCTGTACCAGTGAAAGAGAGGAGGACTCAAGTCAGACCCCTTGAGCTACGGGGCGTGGGGGTGAAGGGCTCTGTACTGTCTCCTGTCCCCCCCCCTCCAACCACCTGGGGGGCCATGTTTTTTGTTTGCTGATGGGCACCCTTCCCTTTTGAAGATGTCAGCCATCTCCTGTTTGTGGGTGGGGTGGGGGGTGCTCAGTGCTCTCTGGCTGAATGCCTCAACTGTTGGTCAGCAAGCGAGACCTGCCCCTTATGTAAGGACTTGGCCTCTTCCTAGCACCCTTACTGCCTTACAAGGCAGGAGGGCGGTGGAGTCACAGGCCTTGCCCCCAGAAGGAGAGGGTGGAACTGGGCACAGCTTTATCTTGACCCAGAGGGTGCTCTGGGGACAGGCTCAGGCCGACCATCACACAGTCAGGATCTGGCACAGACGCAGTATATCTGCTGTGCATAAAATCATCATTAATGGCGGGCCTGCTCCTAAACTCACCCCAGGAACCTCCCTGATTTCCATGGAGCTACCCATATAAGTAAAGACTGTTCACACATGGGCTGTAGTGTCAAGCCCTTACATGTCTGCATTACTGCATCTCTCAAGCCCCAGCATTATTTACTCTTAAGTCCATGGGAGGGAAAATTTGCTAAATGCCCCACGTTCATGCTAATGTGGTGCGACCATCTTCCTATTCAAATGGCAAAGTTGACACGAGTAAATTCACCTGACTATGCACCATGGAGTCTGACTTTGCTAAGCCTTGGTAGGGAATGTCTGGGGGAACTGAGGTCCTGGTTCTGTTCTCGATTACACCACTGTAGATCTGGAGCAATGCTAATGAGGTCAGTGGAGTTCGCTGGATTATCCTGCTGCATCTGAGGGGGGAAGAAATTAGCCCTGTATCTTGCAGCAGCTAAGAGACTAGTCATGCTCATGTATTTGATATGATCTCTGTTAATTAAAAATAGGCTTTGGATAAAAATCTTTTTCAGATAATGCAATAATTTAAAACCAGACCTGCTATCTGGGCCATTGAGCTAGGAATGGATCTTATGTATGGAAGCTGCTGATCAATAATTTACACTAGAGATGCCATCCCATGCTCTGAGTGTCAATAGCCTAATTGCCAGAAGCAGGGAGCAGACGACAGAGGATGAATCACTTGGTAATTGCCCTTGCTGTTCATTCCTTCTGAAAAGGAAAAGACACAACAGGCCAAAGTCATCCCTGGCATAACTCTACTGGCTTCAATGGAGTTACACCACAGGTGAGTTTGGCCCAGCATGCTTGTGATTAGATATGAGGAGGCTGTGTTATTCCTATTGGGTCTGATCCTGCAGTAATCACTCAGGCAAAACTCCCATTCACGTCGCTGGGAGTTTTACTCAGGTGAGAGTGGGAGGATCAGGCCAGTTCTCTACTTGTAGCCGGTGGATTAACTATCAATAAACATTACTCTCCTAAGAATCCCTGCCTTGTGTTACGTGAGCTCCCATCTCCTTTGCCTATTCCATTTGGTTTCAAAGTGAGGCAGGATACTATGGAATTTCATTAACTACAGCAGCTAGCTGCACTTCAGTATTTTTCATAGTAGCACCCAACAGTCCCGTGGTTAATTATCTCAAAAACATATACAAAGTAAGGATCCTTAATACAAAGTATAGTTTATGGCAAGGAATGAGATTTCAATGGCCTCGTTATCTACAGTTGCCACAAATATCGTCCACTGATGACCTAACGATGTGACATGAAATAATAAATAGAAACTTCAGCTGAAGAACTGAAATCTGAATGATAATCTGGACTGTGCCCAGTGGGAACTATTATGGATCAGTGAATCAGTAGAAGACACACAATGATGGAAATGGAGTCCTATCCTTGGTACCTATGGTGCCAAGAGAAATGGAGTTTGATATTTATGAGTATTTATAGAGGAACAAATTAAGCCTAGATGAGGAGTGACCCTCATCATGTTGAAGGATGGGCCCAAACCAATAAAACTTAGATCCAGATCTGAGAAATTCAGGTGTGCTGGAATCTGAAGTTTTGATTTGGTCTGTCCTAGAGTGTGGTGCCGTGAAGATGGGGTGATTGGATTCAGGAGGTTTTGTTCAGGCCCATCCCTAGCCATGACATTTGATGCCATGGTGCTGAAATGGAGGATGAAACTGTTGCTTTGTGAGACCAAGATCTCTGGATCCACTTTCAATCTACTCTTGCGATTCTCTTGGGAAATGTTTTACTGCTTCAGTGTGTTTACACCTAGCTAGCAAAGGTTTCCTTTCTACAAGTTCAAGAAAAAAATATACTTGCTAAGAAAATGCCAAATATGTTGCTTCACACCAGTATAGTCATGGAATAAATATTCTCTATGGAAAGCACAGAGAATATGTCTCATGCCCCCACCAATTCAGCTGCTCACATGAAACCCAACCAATTTGGCACATCTCTCATTTAAATCACATTGTCAGTGTTGCCAAAAGAGGTCAAAAGGATGCTTAATAGACATAGAAAGAATCTGCCAGTCGGCCAATCCATCCAGGTGCTGGTCCCCTAGGTAACATGCACCAAGATAGGCCATGCTGGTGGACTTGGAATGGGTCACTTGCTTGTTTTGTTCAATGTGACAATCTCAGAATTCAGGATAAACTTTTTAATAGACTTATCCTGAAGAGTAAAAGAGTGAGGGAGTAAGTGATGTGATTCTGGGCACTGAAATTTAGGAGGGATGGAATTTAAAATGAGAGCCAAAGAAGCCTTCCCATTCTAGCCCAAGGGGTAGGTTAGTGAGAAATAGCATTGTGGGGTTGTTTTATGCCTATTCTGGTGAGTAGTCAAGCTCATCGTTTGCAATCAGGGCCTCGAAGTTCTGTTTGTGTTTGCCTTTGCTTTTCGATTTGCTACTCGTCCGACGGCTTTCCTTTGTCTCCGACATCTGCTGGTAAGAGAAGCCTTTGTCTTCTGAAGGCTCCCAGTCCTGGTAGTTGTCACTCTCATTAGCATAGGAAAAGCCTTCTTCGACCGAGAACGGGTCAACATCTGCATCATAGCGCTGGTATGTGCTCTGATGAAGGACCTCTTCCCGGGCGCTGATCTCAAGTGTGCTGTTCCACATGCCGTAGCCAAAGTAAATGAGTAAGCCTGAGAGGGAGATGGGGGGAGACACCGAGGGGGTACAACTGTTAACTATCTGGGAAAGGAAACACTTTGGAATAAATAAATGGTGTGTTCTAGTTAGTCAAAGATTAAACAGTTAAACACAATGATCTTATAAAATTGATACTGTGATGTTGCTGTACAGTTGGTTGTCTCTCTCTTAGCTATATGGAATAACACATATTTAGAATGGTGGGAAGAGAAGAATAAGAAATACTGTATAGCTGTAAAGACACAGTTACTGGAGTTAGGCACCATTGCTCCCCTCAGATATAAGGGTCACATATTTGGGCCAGACCCCCATCTGGTGTAAATCAGTCTAGCTCAAGTGACATCATTGAAGTCAATGGAATTGCACTGATTTGGCCCAGCTGAGGATCTGGTCTATGCAATATCAGACCTCCAAAATCATGAGATGGGCTTATAATTCATGAGATTTTAAAATAATACAATTTGGATTCTTTTCAGTTGCATTCTGGTTGAGGTTCACGTTTTCAAGCTTCTCTCTGCAAACACAAGGGCTAGAACAATACTTATTGTTTTAAATGCAAGGTGAAATTCTCACATAAATACATGACTCCAGGATCTGGGACTTGAAGAAAAACATCAAATATCATCAGACTCACGATAAAATCCCCAAACTGCATTTTCATACCTTTATCCTCCCCAGCTATCCTGTCTCTTCAGTCTGTTCAGCGTTCCCTGCATTTCTATCCGCTCTCATACCATTCGTTGCACAGAGCCAATGGGCTTCACAATCATAAGGTTAAATATGTTTGATTCTAAAAGGATAGAGAAATCCTGCTCTCCTGTTGCTGTTAGGAGCTTCTTTTCAAGCTTTTCTTTCTCACGTGACCCTACACGATCTCTCTCTCCTACCTACCATGAATGTTTTGTTCCAGAAGCCAAGCTGTATGGAGATTTAAGATCCTTAATTGGTAATGGATAAAAGAATCCATCCTCTGCAGATGTGTCCTGTGGGAATTTCATCAGCTCGGGTCTGTCTCAGCTCTGGCAGTGGTTGCCGTCATCATGTGAGATAACAGAGAGTTCACACACCCTTAATGCAAGTCTCACACAACAGCAAAGGTAAAGCAAACCGGGCCCACTTCAGCTCTTTAGCATGGACGCTGCAGGGGAAATAATTAAATTTAAGAGAAGCTGCCTTTCTTTAGTAATTGCCTGTGGCTGGTAACTGAACTGATGCCATGTAAGCCACAGGGGAAAGTTAATTAAATCTAGCAGACTTCCTTGCTGTTTTGAAGTCACCCTTGATTTAAAGCTGCAGGAGGAAGTCGTTATATTTGACTGGAGCCGCAGCTTCTTAAGTGACAGGGTGCAGTTATGGCTATTTCTCCTGACAGTCAACAAATGTTTGTGTGCGTGACCTCCAGCCTCAAAATCATGTGTAGCAGCTACTGCAGAAGAGCTGTATTTTGTAAAATAGGCTCCTCAGAGATAGACGTCTCATGTTCCAGGGTGTGACCTGCCTGCAGAGGTCAGGAATAAATTATCTCCCATGAACAACTGAATACGATCACAGGATTTCTGAAGCAACAGGGTGTTGGCCACTGCCAGAAGTAAAGTACAATAGAGTAGTGGATTGCCAGTCATAAGTGTTCAAAAACAAGGAGTCAGGTCCACAAAAAAAGAAAAGAAAAGAAATCATAAGATTGACAAACATCACTAGACTAAAAAGTAATAATCTGGGGGTTCTTTTTATTTGCCTTTTATGATTTTTGAATGTTTAGGTGTCATATTTTCAAGCTTTTTTCTGAGGCTAAAATCATAAGTCTCATGATATTTGGTGTTTTTTCTTAAAGCTCCAGCTCCTAGAGTCAGGCGATGATGTGAAAAACTCAGCTTTCATTTAAAAAAAAAGAAAGAAAAAAAGAAAGTTTCTAACCATGACTGTGGAGGGAAGCTTGAAAATGTCAGCCCTAAAGGCTCCCGCACTACAGTGCAACTAAAAAGAGC
Source organism: Sternotherus odoratus (assembly GCA_032164245.1). Classification (NCBI taxonomy): domain Eukaryota; kingdom Metazoa; phylum Chordata; order Testudines; family Kinosternidae; genus Sternotherus; species Sternotherus odoratus. The sequence continues at coordinate 13,277,212 of JAVMKO010000009.1, read as the reverse complement.
CCAGAATATATTATTTTGCTTAAATCTCATGGTTTTTAAGCCAATCTCATAATTTTAGGGGGCCTGACTCATGATTTTTGAATGCTCGGGATTGGCAATACTTAAAATACTGAAAACTCCACTGACTAGTGCTTGCATACGCTCAGAATTTGGCTGTTTTTACTGAAATGTTCGCATGAAGCAATGAAGCTTTTTCTGTTCCTGCCACTGAGTTCCTCATCCCCAGTCAGCCCGGAGTATTAAAAAAATAGATGAGCCTGGGGTCCCAGAAATCTCCGGATATGGTTGAAAATTATGGATCCTGCACCGCCAGATGGTGTCTGTTCATAGAAATTTAATGAAGCTGCAGTTCTGAGCCCTGGGAAGTGCTAGTCTGCACTCAGTCCAATTAAATTCTAAAAATACATCTCATGGAGCTCTTTTGTGAAGCCCTCTGCTTACTTTACTGCTCAGATGCATGAAATAAAAAAGCCAAAGCAAAACAAATTAAACTGTTTACCACTCTTTAGATTCTGGCTGAGTACTGTGGAGCTACAGAATGTACGGCACTATTTCTGGAATGCAACAATTATGCAAGTGTGCCTGATTGGGAAGTAGGGAGAGAAAGAGCACCTTTGGGACAGGACAGCTTGGTTCTCAGGGCTCTCAGGACTCAGGGGAACCTCTGGAAATGGAGGTAATTGACCTCTTTCCCAAAGATCCTGTCTAATTCCCCCTTTCTGAAGAGTACAGAGCCAGAGAGCGCGCTCTCTGCACAATACACTCCAGATCCTTAGGAAAATGTTGAGGCTTTAGGATTGTCACCTGCCCTCATTTCGGCTTTAAAGCTGAGGTCTTTTTTTTTTCTTTTTCAAACCAGAGTTCAGCTGGAATTCCCATCCAGAAGCTGAGAGCACGGGTCAACACTCCATTGGGCCTGAGGAGACTGACACATCCTCCTCTGATGCCAGATGCATTGAGGGAACCAATTTCATCCAGTGAAAGTGAATGAAGTCTCATTAGGAACATAGAAGACACAGGCACTGCCGTATTGGGTCAGATGCGTGGTCCCTGTGTCCTATTAGAGATGCTTCAGAAAGAGGTGCAAGATACCACATTACAGACAAATCATGGAATAACCTGTATATAGGAGAAGTACTTTGCAAGCCCCAGGCAGCTAGTAGCTGTGTAATTCCCTAAAGCATAAGGAGTTACATCACTTATGCTTATTTTATCTTCACGTAAGGTAAATGTCACTGTTCTTGTTATTCATACCAATGTCTCGATTCTTTTTAGATTCTGTTAAGTTCTTGGCTTTGGTTAGGCACTGTGTAAAGCTAAACAAGTACTTCCTTGCCCGGTTTTAAATGTCTTGCCAATTATTGTTTTAGTGTTATGTGGGAGAAAATAGGAAGGGTCTAATGCCCTTCTCTGCACCACTCGTTAAACACTTCAATCATGCTACCTTATATTTGTCTGCTTTCTAAACTACAATGTTGCACATGGAGGTCTTTCTGTTCCTCTAGCCTTTTCTGCTGCCCTTCTCTGTACCCCTCCTGTTCTGTTATAACCTTTTAGCTATGAGTTGACCGGAACAGAGCACAGCATTTTCCTATATCAAGAGCAGAAGGGCTTGTCTGCATTGCAGAGAAAACTTGAGTTGTAAGTCAAATGGAATGTTACTCCTCACTTACGTCCTGTCCACACACAAACCCCCTTAGATCGAGTGTGGTGGTGCTTTCAGCTCTGGCTGACTGGCCCGTCAGTAGGTATAGGCTAAAATGTGATGTCTTACTGCTAACATGACTCTTTATTGCATGGGTGCAGCTTAGCTCCACTTGAGTGCTGCTAGTCCTCCAACACCTTCCAACAAGTTCTTTCCCAATTCACCAGGAAAGGCTCAGGTTCCTGCAGAACCATGGGATGTGCCCCCAGGAGACTTAGTGCCATGCACAAGTGATTGCAGCATCAGTGAAAACACAGCAGCGTGAGGGTTATTTTGCACTGTGGCTGCACTCCCGTGAGCCAGGCTAACTCAAGAAGAGAGAATCGAGTGTAGCTAACTCCCATTAACTCTGCAAGATGTACCCTAAATGGTGCAGTTAGCAGGAAGTCTGGCCTGAGACAAGGAATGTTCAATCATCTCCTGATAGCCCGGGAATGGGCAGAATATGCTATTGGTGACGCTCATTCTTTGGCTTGCTACTTAGACCTTTTGGAAAAATTGAACCCAAATCTGGGTTCAGTAACTCTTGTGCTGACTATGGTCCTGATCCTGCAATTTGACTCACACAATCCCTTGTGCCTATGGAGCGTCCCACTGAAATCAATAGGACTTTGCAGGCACACAGGGGCCCATCCATGTGGATTGGGGCTATGACTAGATATGTTGGAAACGAGCTGTTACACTAAGTAACACAAGCTTATCCCTTCTACTGTGTGAGTTACCCAGCTATTCTGCAATGAAGAAATCAGGACAGTGCTTAGAGCTGGTTTAATTTGGCTGTGCTCTTCAGCAGCTAGGAAAGGGAGAATAATTCATTTCACTGAATAAACCGATTGTTCTCTAGCCATCTCTCTGGTGCTCTTCTCCTGGAGGACATTCCATCAAACAACTTCAGGGTTCATTTACGAGAAACCAAAATTGGAGCAGGTACCCAAATTAGTTATGGGAAAAAAACGATACAAAACTTGATTTAGTGCAATGTCTAACTCATAAAAACAGGCAATTTACTTGCTAGGGAAAGCAGCCCCCAAACTATGCAGTGCAAGTGGAAGAACAAGTGCTGAAATCTGCCCTGGCCCTGTAGTTCTGTGATGACAGATAAGGGAGTGAGACCCACACAGCTTCCATGATGGGTGGGACAACTGTTCCCTCGGGAGTCTTTTATAAACAGGAAAACCTGCCTGCTGCTGATAACATACGTGGAGGGTATTTTTCATTGTTGATTGTTTTTCACTTTTAGTCAAATGGAGTCAATTTCTACCAATAAGAGCCATTGATAAGGCCGGACTTTGCAGCTGCCAGCTGGAGTGGAAATGTTCCAGTGGAACCCAGCAGCGGCTGTGGTAAATGCTGAGCTGCTCTTCTCTCCCATCACAACCCCGGGTAGAGATGATGATGAGAAGGCTGCTTGAGTTTGGATGGGGCAGACACATGGCGGACAAGCCGTCGGCTTGGATGTCAATCGTTGTTCCTCCTTAAAAAAGGCTTAATCTTGTAAGCAGAATAACACTTAGGATACAGCTTCCCAACTCTCCTCGTGGGCCATACAGCCACAGTTGCAATCAGTGTAGGATCCTGAGCTCTGGTTGGATTAGGAAGGGGCTGTTGGCAGGATATTTGGGGCAGGAGCAGTCTTTTTGTTCTGAGTCTGTACAGCACCCTAGTGCTATGGGGTCCATGAATGGGTCTCTTAGGCCCTACCATGATACAAATAATAATACTCCCCGTGAGGGGCCCTTGACTCTGGTGTTCTTGTCTGGCTTTGGTTCTCTATGGCCCAGATTTGTTAACCTTCTGGACATAAGGCCCATTTCTCTCCCCCCCCCCCCCCCCCCGGGCATTTGGAGAGGGTGTCTGGTGGATGTGGGACTGTTACGATTGTGAGGATAGTGTGTGTGGGGGTAGTTATGAGTGTGTGTGTGGGGGGGGGGAAATGTAAATATTTCAGTGGTGGGAGAGGAGTTTATTGCAGAGTTGTAGATTGTCTGTAGATGTGCCTGGACAGCAGGGTGGGAGGTGGAAAAAAGCAACCCTAAATAAATAAATACATCCATAAACCTGAATGCTAACCTTTAAGCGCTAACCTTTAAGAGAAGGTGTTGTACGATGGTTAAAGTGGGAGACTATGAACCAGGTTTCCTGCTTTCTGGTCTCCAGCCTGACACTGGCTCACCCTACAGCCTGCGTAGCTGGAGTTGCAGTGTGATTGGCTACAATAGATGGTCGGATTGCAAGTAAGACCTGGATTCTATTCCTGATTGTGCCTCCGCCCTGAAGGGTGACCATGGGCAAGGCACTTCACCCCTCTGTGCTTCAGTGCCTCTGTTTGCAACGTGAGGATAATGATGCCAGGCCGTGTCCCAGGGGTGCTGAATTAATTAGAATGTTTAAAGTGTTTTGGGATCACAGCTGAAGATGCTGCAGAAAGGAGAAGTCTTGTGATACCCCCTAGCTGACAACTCAGACTGGTTAGAGTGACAGCATGGCCCAATTGTTCTAATTAGTAAATTCTCCCACCCCCATTTTTTTTGGAATTTATATTGTATTCAAAAAATCTCCCCCAAATAAGGGGAGAACACGGAAAAAAGAAAAAAAGGAGGCAGAAGAACAGACAGTAAAGAAAAGGAGCGGAGGGACAGGAAGTGGGGGAGGGAGGAAAGAGGAGAGTGACATCTAGGTTTCCATCTGCTAGAGAAGTTACTTTTACAGCTCTTTTAAAACAAACTCACTTAAAAAATCCAATACTTACCCACAAAACACCAGACAGCAAATCGGACCCATGTGATTGTGGAGAGCTTCAACATGAGATAAATATTCACCAACATGGCAAATGAAGGGACGAAAGGGAGACAAGGTGCCATATATGGCAGCTTTTTGGGGTTTTCTGGCTGTTGCAAGATCACAAAGACCAATGCAATGATGAGCAGGACCATCAAAACCACCAGGAGAATAGCCCACCAGCTCTCGTCATAGATATAGTCTGTACCGAAAATGATGAAAGAGCAGAAGATGAACATCAGGACGAAAAGCAGGAGCACACAGGTGGTGACAGTGCGGCCAGTAGCTGCAGTCGGGCGATCCATTTTCCCCGGCAGTCCCAGGTGAATCCTCAGTGTGTAATAACGTGGCCCTATTAACTTCTTCAGCTTGATGAGGTAAATGTTTTCAGATTCATCTGCCTCGATTCCTGACGTCATGTCGACCGTGCCATAGTTGGGGTGGTTGATGTTGTAGGTGGTTTTATCTGCTTTCCCAATTAACATCTCGTTGTCACCCAGTGATGGCAGATTTTTCGCACCGCACGTGTTGGTGAGCGGGCCAGTAAACTCCTCCCCTTCGCTCACAGGAGAGCAAACCTCTTTCTCACAGTCAGCCAGAATCCCTTCCTTCTTCTTGGTGTGCTCCTCTGAGAGGAATTTGACAAAGCCGTCAATGTCGCTCTCTGGCTGGTATCGGAGAAGCAAGACACAAACAGAGACCAAAGTGTAGGCCAGGAGTGTGCCGATGGACATCATTTCTATCAGGTCCCGGAGGCTGACCAGCAAGGAGAGCAGTGCTGCTAGAAATCCTGAGACAATACAAGCCACCACTGGGGTCTCCGTGTAAGAACTCACATGGGACAAGAATCTAGAGTGCGAAACAGTCAGAGAATGTTAAAACTGCACACAGGGGAGGCTCCCTGTGACAGTAACACTTACCTGGATGCAAAGCTGCAATACTGGGGTTTGGAGCTAGACTAAGGTCTAGTATAATTGCTTCTCTGGGTAGAACTCCAGTGCCTGACCCTCCCAAAGAAGTGGCTATAATGACAAGGGAGCCTACTCTGAATTTTGGGTAGCTTGTAGCTCCAGGCATCTCAGTATGATCTGACGTGCACATCAGATCATTAGGGTGAAACTGCCATTGACTTCAGTGAGAGCAGAGTTGGGCCAATGATGAGTGTTTTGAGCATCCCACCCATTGGGACTGGATCGGGCATTCTTTGCACACCCCAAACTCCGATTAGTTCAGCTTTATGTGCACACGGAACAGAGGAGAGAGCTCGTGGTCATACCGACTATGGGTAAACGTTCTCTTGAGCTTGCTAATATGGGGAGCCTAATGGACCACAGCTGGGGTTCTCATGGCAGAACACCCCAAGCTTGGTACTGTTTGTAGGACTGGGCCTTTTGCAAACATATCCACATGTGTTTACCATGCCAAGGCCGACACCTCTCTGTCGGCCTACGGTATTTGTATAGTACCACGATATGCAGACTCCGGACCTCCAGGAGTTAATAGTCTAAGAGCCTGATCCAAAACTCACTGAAGTCAATGGAAGGACGCCCATTGACTTTACTGGGATTTGGATTGGGCCCTAACTACTTGTAGATTCAAAGTGGTAATTCAAAGCTCTGCAGTGCAAGTATTTTACAGTAAAGGTGCTGTGACCAATGGAGTATATTTAATTCTAAGTCACAGTAGAAGTATTGCTCCTTTTCTTTTATAAAACAAGCAGAGACAAAGTTCAGTAGGTTTTACAATCTACGCGTGAGCTTATTCTAGGGGAAATATTTACATTTAATTCCTGTACAACTCTGACTGTTTCTTTTAGTCTCTTTCTATGAAAAAACCCAGAGTGCATTTCTCAGTGGGGAAAGGTATCTGTCATGATGTTGGGATAATTTAGGTCGCTGTGCTGAGTAATGGACCAGGAACATCTCAGGCAATTTTAAAAATGACTTATTGGAAAAAGCAAATGTCTTAAACCAAAGTGTGACTTGGGCCATGATATTTTTACTTTGAGAGGTGTGTGTGTGTTTGTTTGCTTGGGGTTTTATTTACTCCCCTGTGTATGAACAGGATGCGATCATTTTGTGATCATTTTGCCCATGCAAGACATAGGCATGAGTTACTTTTATTTAGACCACTCACCCTGCTCTTAGATATGCAGACAGACATTCCCTGTGTAAACTCTGACATCAGCTACTGCACTTGTAGCTCCCTCCTGATTTCCCAGACTACATGCTCTGATTTGTGCTCGCATTCCCAGTTGCTGATTTTTAAGCTACGCTCCCATTGCTCCCATGTGCCAACCAATGGCAGGACGTGGCTCTCAGAGCACGGTGAAGTGTGGAGAGAGGGTACCCCACGTTTCCCTTCCTCTTTTAGAACTTCTGAAGATTCCTAGCAGACCTATGTGGCTGTGAAGCCTTCTCAAGGTATCACTGCTCCCTTAACTTTGTAACTCTCTGGCTATTTGATCACATACATGCTAAAAGAAAAATGCAGCTATTAAACTGAGAGCTTTCCATAGAGAAGATGAAATGACTGACAGCAGGTTTTGCATCATCATTGTGAACTCAAGTCACAAAGCACCAGGGGGCTAAAATTAATGACAGCAAAAGCATGACTCACCTGAAGAGCAGCCCATCACCAGCCATGGCATAAATGACTCTAGGCATTGGGAAAAGGGAGCCCAGCAAGCTCACGGTCAATCCTGCTACTGATCCGATGGCAACGATGAATTTAGCGGCATAGAATCCGTGGGCTACAAACATTTCCATCAAGGGGGATTCAGAATCAATGGCAGAGTATGGCACCATCAGAGTTAAGATTACACTCACCTATCAAAGGGAAAAGAAGACACCAAGGTAGGAGTGGAGGAGTACAGAGGGTTTGTCTGTATATATTTCTGCCCAGGACCCACAATGGACGAGATCAGTTTCTCAGTGACGAAAGTCAGAAATATTTAAAATATGGTTTCAGAAATGGCCACCCTGCCTATGTTTCTCATGTAGCACCCTGACACCATTATCTGCAAAGGACACAATATGGTCTTCACTGCAGAACAATTATCCACCTGAAAAATAAATGAAGGCTCTTGGCTGGTAACTGCCATGATTAAGAAAAGAGGATAGCCTGGTGGCCTTTGGATAAGTTTTGGATAAAACAGTCAGAACAACTGTTCCCCCCCCATGACTCACTCAATTTTGCTCCATTACCCTGAAGACAGGTGTGTGTTTATTTGGATGCAGAGAAGCAGAACAATGCTTCTGCCATTTCTATGCTTGCCACTCACCCCTGTTACTGCCTATGATCTATGATGTGTGCTGCCTTGGGCAGCGTCCCCAATTTGTAGCAGGGGAAGTGGTGATGCAGCTCTGGAAATGTGTTCTGCATCTCTGGGGCTCTTCTTTGTTTTGCTGCAGTCGTACACCCTGACTTCCCCTTTGTATTGGATGATGTGGATTATGCATGGGGAACAGACAGGCTGTCACATGCTCCATGTAGCTGGCACAGGGAATGGGATCCCCATCAGAATGAAACTATCTGAACCCTCCGCCTGGAAACAACAGACTGGGAGGTCAACGGGCAGCCACAGAAAGACATTGATGTAGCCAAACACATCCACAGCTGATGTAGTCGTGCACATCCACCAGAGAAGGAAACATTTGTTACATGATCTCACTGGCACATTATCTCACCAAAGAAAGCAGCAGAGAAACTACAGTAGAGGAACACTGCACGTATTTGGTACTTACAGAGACATATGCTGTTAGGCATGTGACCAATGAAGCCGTGATCGCATAGGGAATGGAGGTGTTGGGACTCTTAGCTTCTTCTCCTGTAGTGGCGATTATGTCAAAGCCAATGAAGGCATAGAAACAAGTAGCTGCGCCTTTGAGCACCTGCACGAATAATTGACTTAATCAGATACATGAAGGAAATCCGGTAGAATGAGAGATGCCTCCTTGTATTCTCTACCCCACCCACCATCAAGGGCGGGAAGATCCACTTTACTTTTACATGGGGGTGAGGAAAGAAGGGACACCAGGGCTGTAGAGGCCTCCAGTAACAGCCATAGAGAAGTTCCATTACCAACCCAGTGGCTGACATGGAGGCTTTCCCTTAACGCTTCCTCCAACAGAGTTTCCCATTGCCAAGCCAAATTATTCCTGCTGGAGAGTGGATTTTGGCTTCTGTGAGAACATTGAAATCAGTGCCTATTGGACCAAATCATATAATCCCTTTAACATGAGTGGAAGTCAATAAGTCTGTGTAAAGCAAGGCAGATGTGGCTCAGAGCGTATCTAAATTTTCAAACACGGATGCTTAAGCAAAGGAACCCAGTTCCATTTCAACTGGACTTTTTGGACACTTAATGGCCAATCTGAGTGAGTGGCCAGACGGAGCATTCTGATCTTGGGCCTGCACCTGGGAGAACCAAGAATCCAATGATTTAATCCAGAGCTTCTATTTCAACGTGCCACTTGAACCTCATGCCATACCATGAAATATCTAGAAATAACAGAGCATTCAATAAAATAAAAACAAAAAGGTTCAGCCAAGGCTAAGCGATCCATTGGATCTGAGAGTACTCAGATTGTACTCCATTCTCTGAGGCAGGAGGCCTTGTGTCGTTTGCAGGCTTGTGGGGCTAAAAGAAGGTCATTTGCAACTTACTAATGCTCGACACAGATCTGTAGTTAGGCAGCCCCTGAATCTGTTGACAGATCCGGACAGTGACAGATGAGACAATTAGCCAGGTTTATATAGTCACTTGCTTTCATGCTATTAGAATCCAAATCTGATTAAATTAATAGGGATTTGTGACATTCTCACACAGTATGGATTAGCCAAACTTTTCAACGGGACAGCATAAAGTGCTAATAGATGGACCAGAATAGACGTAATGGATGTGTGGAGCTTTCAAAAGAACTTCTGTTTTGTATGGAAACTGCAGATCGGATAGCAGCACCCACTGGGAACCCCTGAATGAAGAATGATATGTACTGTTTAAATACTTTATTGTGTTTATTTTCTTTAAATATACAATATGATCAAGGACAGTTATCAAACTGAGGAAACAAACCCTGAAGCATGTGCAATGGCTGAAAATTACTTAAATGGCAAGTTGCTATTCAAATGGAAAGCATCTCTTTATTTAGAGGTTGAAAGAATTGGTGCTGTCTTTCTGTAAGGTATTTTATGCAAGACAGACAAAAAAGGTAGTGATTTTAAAATGTTGGTATCTCCGATAGACACAAGAAGTGGGTTAGTTTGCAATGTGGGTCTGTCTGTCTATCAATCTATCTAGCCACTAGAGGTTAAGTTTAACCCCTGTGCAGAGGGCCTCTGCACCATTTAAGCCTCATTTAAATCCTATTTTAAAGGATTTAACTGTTGCAAAGGCCTCACGGTGGTCTGCTGCACAAGAGTGAATTTCACCCTAAACACAGGGCCTGCATGATTATCTTCACATAAGGTAAATTTTGGGGCCCAATTTAAGTTGATCCAAAACCCATTTAAATGAATGGAAAGGCTCCCATTGACTTCAATGGGTGTAGATCAAGCCTCTTATCCCTTTACATTCTTTTGCCTTGAGTCTTTCAGAAGTTTGAATGCAAGAGACATGGCTGTTTTTTCTATTTCTCTTTGTTTATTGTTCCTAATATGCAACTTCAAAAGATAAATGCAATATATGCTCTCAAGGGGGATTCTTTCTTCTCTTTAGGTTTTATCTAGCAGAAAATATTGATTTATTTAAGAGAAGACGGAGGAAAAACATCAGACAGTCCAGGATCCGCTCTGATAACCAAGAATCTTGGTTTACTTTACTTTCTTGCTTATTTTTCTGTACAAAACCTTATGGAGTCGAGCAGTGTAAATCTGAGAAATTACCTTGGCCTTAGTCCAGCCGAGATATTTTCAGTCTCTGCTCATCCTTGGATAAAAACCAGTTCAAGCAGGCTGAAAAAGCCAAATCTGTCCAAATTCTCAGTAAGCTGTGAGCTAACATCCATAAAATAAGCACTGGCAGGTGGCATTATGAAGTGCACAAAACAAACAGTTTAGAACATTTTTACTGAAGACCAACCAAAACAAATATTGGTATGTTTCCCCCTCTTTAGAGAAACTGCACTAGCCCTTCCTTAACGCCTTTTCTATCCATGGCTACTGTATTTTGGAATAACAGTATAACAATATATCACTTCACATGGTTGGCTCTTGAGCTTAGAGTTATGAAAAAGTTCTAAGTGGATGCTGATGGAGTGGGGGAAACTGGACCACAAGTGACTTTTTCAAACACAGGCGAAAGTTGTCATTTGGGATTTGGTTATGCAGCTGCAAAGAGGGTGTGGATCCAGACCCCAATACAGCCCAACTCGCCATGTTCAGCTGGGAGAGAGCAGGGCTTGAGTAAAACACCATGGGTAAAAGCACTTCAGAAATACTTAAGTCACTCAGGAGCCTGATTTCCCTTAAAAAAAAAATCTATGGGATTTAGGTTCCTAAATCACTTAAGCACACTGGAAAATCTTACTCCTCATCTTATTACTGTCAGTCTAGTTGTTTGAGGTGGGTCAAGGTTTGGTCTCTGGATCGGATTCTGTATGGTTTGGACTCCCAAGGTTTGAGGGGGTTTGGAAGAATGGTCCCATTTTTGGCTCAGCTTTAATCTTTTTGAAAGTCCTTCAGTTATTGCTCTGTAAATCTGTCTCTGGGAGTTCAGTAAACAGCAGCGCTGGCCCTCCCTTTAGAGAGTTCAGTCAGCTCCCTCTCCACCACTGACCAGACTTCCCCTCTTTCTCAGATGTACCCACAGTGCACAGAAACTACCTCAACTTCTCCTCTTTCCCTGTGCTCCACCCCCTCTGGCTGTGGTGGCCCTCCCCAAACTCCCCTGTTTATCAGGCCTTGTGACCTCGCTACATGGCCCTAGGAGTCAGGAGATGAAACCAAAATGGTTCTTTCTAAAAAGGGAGCAGGGGAGGGGAGGGTGGCTAAAGCCTTCCATTGTTATATAGCCTGAGTGGGAATATGAGCCAGTGACGAGGGCCCTGGACTAGTTGTCAGGACACCTGGGTTCTGTTCCCAGTTCTGCCACTGACCTGCTGTGTGTGACCTTGGGCAAGTTGCTTCACCTCAGTTTCCTCTCCCATCCTTTGTCTGTTATGTTTTGTTAGTCCCTGCTGAGAAGAGCTGATAGTCTATCTCTTGCTATGGATGTGTCCAGACGGTCTCTAGCACACTGGGTTCTGATCTCAGTTGGGGGCCTCAGTGTCTTTGCAATACAAATGAATAATGATGACCTGCTAGCACAGCGGATGGGAATTGGCGTGGTGCGGCTTATATGGTGTGGGCCCTACATGACCAGTGAAGATGCTTCAGTTGAAGGCTGCTGCTCCCCACAGCATACCAGATTGTGTGTCAGACACTTACCCCAGACCATCCAAAGGGCAAGAACTGCCCCTCAGACCAGTTGTCGCCGTTGACAAAGAAAAGCCCAGCGATCATGATGAAGATCCACACTACCAGGTTAATTGCATTGAGCACGTTGTTAAATCCCACAGAGTTCTTCACCCCCATGGCCACAATGATGGTTACAATAACAGCAATAACCAGGGCGAGAAGATCTGGATAGGATTCCTCTGCATTCCCTGGGCAAACCAAACAAAATACACGTGTAACTTGTCACGGAGAGAGAGAGAGAGACAGACAGACACACACACCCTCAGGAAAGTCCCCTCCCCTGCCGTCTGGAGCAATATAAAAATGTGTTGAGCTGCTCTGATCCTAATGCAAAGGATTAACAGTTATCAAGAGTCAATGTGCAGCAGGCCCTGTTTAGAAGGCACCAATCAAAGCACCTCTGCTCACATTAGCTATGATCCATTTCAAAGGTGTTCACCCCCAGGCTTTAAGGCATACAATAATTACCAGCTGGGGTCAGGGAGACATTTACTCCCATTTCACAGAATGGCACAATAACCACGTGCCTTGCAATGTTTTAGCACCTTCCTGGGAAGCATTTTGTAAGAATCAAGATCCTGGACTATTGGTCTCTGCTAGGTACCTTATTTCTCAGTGCTTTCAGTTGTGTGTCAAATTATGTGAATGGATTACTATTTTTCATTGAGGATGAAGGACCCACCCTCCATTCCTTGCCATGAAGTCAAAGGGAATTTTGGGTGAGCAAAGAATGAAAGATCAGGTCCTAAACTGTATGACATGCCTCCCTTTTCCAACATCACCTAGTCATCCACTCTGCCAGCCTCCAATTAAAAATGAAGCAAACATTAATTTTGTATGGAACATTTATCAGAACTGTGATCTATTGCTACTCATGAGCATCAGCTACACTAATACTGGGGTTGCTAGACAAATAGGGAAATCACAGAAATTAGCAAGCAGTTACTGGCTGTTTGTGCTCCAGGCAGCTGGTTGGTCCCTGTAGAAGGAAATCTAGAAGGTAATGATTACAAGTGGCTCTGTAGCATGGTTCCTGTCTGCTGAAGCCAGGTTGCTGAATCCCTGAACGCCCTCCACCAGCTTCACAGACTGCCATCTGCATCTGGTGAGGCGCTCAGCACTGATGATCATGAGGGAATGTAAAATTAAACTGCATAACGTATGTATTATAATTTGGCTTGAAAACCGCCATTGGCTGGGTGTTCAGAAATGTTTGTTTTCATTGCATTACTGATGCAGCCCATCTGATTAACCAGGAATTGGGGTCTGGAGAAGTTGGTTTGATTGCCAGTCGACTAACATTGCATTTGTACATACACTTTCTCACCTGCTGCTGTAACTAGATTGGAAGCACATTGCTTCAGCTAGCAGTTATCTTCATCAACGTGTGTGTGTGCGCGTGAGAGGCAGCTCCTTGAAACCATGTAGTGTCCTTATACCATAGTAGTCAGAGAGAACTTTAGCAAATGCAGAGAATAAAACACAGGTTATTTTCCACCCAATGAGGGTAAATTAAAGATGGGTTCAGACAGAAGCCCCAGCCAGACCTGTTCCCTGCCCAAATCGCAGGGAAGTTCCACTCCAAATGCAGATCATGGCTTCACCCTTTGAGCCTGTCTCTAAACCAAACTGAACTGGAACTGGATTGGAACAAGTCAACCTCTGAGGCTGTTTGTATTTGGAGCAAAACACGCTGCTTCAAACCCATTGCTAGTACCAATACAATGATTTATTCTGGCCCCTCTGATTGCATCAAATAATGCTCCCTCCAGCCAACGAATGTTTTCCAATTGTGTCACCAGATGGAGAACTCCTCAGAGGTGAGTGAGCCATGCCCCAAATTCTGTCACTAGCGCTGGGCAAAGCAGCTTACAAAATGCTGTGGAAAGAGTGGAACGGTGAGCACCGCAAACATCAGCTATTGATCAGACGGGCCAGTGAGAAGGATCCAGGATGAATGGCACTTGAATCGTGTGTTGTGGATCTCAGTGGGTTTGATCATGAGAGTTCAGCACTGTGCCTGCTTGTGGGTCAAGAGGGCCTTTGCTATAGTCAGCCTGAGCCTGTGGATCATGTTCCCTGGAGGCATCTTCCTCAGTTTGTCCAACTGTCCTTTTAATCTTTAGTTTTCTGGGAGTGTTTTGCAGCTGGGATCACTTGAGACCCCAGGGCTTTTGCAAACACCATGTCCCTTTTGAGAGGATCCCAGACTATTTGGCTTTTTAAACACTGTCTCCACTTTTACACTGCATTTTGTGCCGCCTTAAACTGCCCTGTGTCTGAGCAGCCGTCCATGTATATCAACAGGAGAGCGTCACTGTGTGAATGAAGGGATTAGCAGCAGTATTTTAACACACTCACTCACAAAGGTCTTTATATCATGGATTAAGGTTCCTCCATCATGAGCCAGTGAGGAAACAAGAGGCTCCCACTTCCACCTGTTTATCTGCATTAATCAGTAAGGTCCTGATCTTGCGAAGTGCAGATTTCAGTGGAAGTTGGGGGAACTCAGCACCTTGCAGGATTAGGCCTTAGGTGAGGAGGGAGCACTCACCAGGATTGGTTGGCAGTTTCAGACATCCCTCCTGAAAACCCACCTGTCACAAAAGCCCCAAAACAGCCAGGGCCGGGCTCCCTCCAGAAGAGAGAAGCAGAACCACAGAAGGAGGGGACCTTGGGCATGGCCGCGCGCCTGATGTCTGAGAGGTAAGCTGCCGCCTCACTCCAACTCTACTGGGATGCCTGCAAGTAACTACACTGGCAAGACTGGTAAATAGTGAACAGAGCATGTGATCTGTGTCTGATTTTCAAGGAGGTTCCAGTTGCCTATTAGGCCCCGATTAATACACTTAACTACGCATTACACAACAAGAGCATTTGTCTGATTCTCACCCAGTCCATTTAATGTTCCAACGCTGTCAACCATCCAGCGGCTGATGGTGTGATTGGCCAGGGAGTCAAACATGCTGCTCAGGGCACTTGCGCCAGCTGCTGTGCCAATCAGGTACTCCAGGATCAGATTCCAGCCAATGAAGAACGCCACAAACTCCCCAACGGTCACGTAGCTGTAGGTGTAGGCAGAGCCTGTGGTTTTCGGGACACGCACGCCAAACTCAGCATAACAAACACCTGTTTAGCAAGCACAAATGGCCGTGAGAAAATACAGAGTGCTGGACACGGAGATCAAGTTAACCATGGGCAGGGCTGTGCCTGGCTCTTACCTGGGTGTTCGGTGTGTGTGTGTGGGGGGGAGGAATGAGTTTTCCTCATATTACAAGGGCTGTATCAAGACCATGGGCGCAGTTACAGTCCCTCTGCTCTGTGGAGTGCAGGGACTACTCCTTCCCTACCCCCCTCAGCTGCAGGAAGGAGGTTGGGCTACAGCTGCTGCCCTGCAGAGCAGGGACATGCTTAGCATGTTTTGGACACTACCACAGGCTGCTCATATAACAGAAATAATCCTCCTAGGAAGCTCAGTCTGGCCTCTGAAAGGGTGAGGTGCAACTGTGTGTGCACTCCCTCAGCAGCCTTTAATGCCAGAAGGGACCATCTAGTCTGAGCTGTTCCTAACATAGGCCAGAGATCTCCACTGAGCTATTCATGATCTCTGGGGCACGTGAACGTGGATTTGTGTGGGCAAAGCAGGAGGCTGGCTAGCCGCCGAACTGCTGCAAATGCAATCTGTGCCTACATGTGGTGTGGGTGTGTGGGTGTAGGCCTCCGCGAGAGTGTGGCAACCGCTGGGAGCTCAGAACTGAGCCTATCCATGTGCTGCTGGTAAACACACAGCATGGAGGGCCAGGGTTTTTGGTTGGCTCCTGAGATAGATCAATATTTCCATGCACGTTCTTCAACCCGGCAAAATTAGGTTTAAAAAAAAGAAGAAGAAATCCAATGTTAATCATCTTCGCCCTTCATCTGTGGGATACGATAACTCAGTGAGAGCTAGGTTGTAATTTACTATGCTGTCTATTGCTCGTACTGAGAATGAGTCCCTTGGATACAGGTCTGAGGAACAGTTGCCAACCCCTACTCTCTGCAAGGAGCCGAAAGAGGACATGGAAAGTCAGACGTTTGCCACGCCCAGGTCTTGGCTGCTGCTGTTAGTCATAACAGCCTTGGGCTTTTTAAGTAAGATTTGTCTCATGCAGCAGGGATCAGTCCGTCAAACATTTCTTGCTGTGTCTCCAGAAGACTGATAATTATGTTGTGACTAAGAGAGGGACGGTGGGGGGAAGAGGGCGGTGAGAGCGACTGAGCATGTCATGCTAGAACTGAATGACAGTGTGTTCCCGTTAGTTATTGAGTGATGACTAAGTGCTAGCCCTGTACAAAACCAGCAGAGGACATGGTCCCTGCCCAGGAGCATCCAGTCTAAGGGCCCGATCCTCAGAAGGGCCGGGCACCTCGGGCCTGATGACGTCAATGGGGCTGGGCTCCCTGCTAAGCAGCTGTGACTCCCTTTTGCTTGTTTACGAGCAGCTGTAAAAAACAATGAGTGAGAATAAGGAACCATTTTACTCGCTTTCCATGCAGCTCCTGTGGTGATGAGTCTGGCACTGCAGGGGCCGACTCTTTGAGAGTCCTTGCCCCCACCTCCAGCTATCTGTATCCAGTCAGGATGGTGTAACAGAGACAAGGAAAGACTTTTGTCTCCAAGGGGTGTAAGCATTTTTAGTTGAAAATCCATTTTCCATTTAAAGAAGGGGGGGGGGGATTCAATGGAAAATTTTCGGCCAGCCCTAATAAACAGTTCAAAACACCATCAGCGAACCCGTAGACTCCCCTATAAGCACATTATACATGCACACAGGCTGCCAGACTGATCACTTGGCATTCTAACAAAGACTATGATGCTTGGAGGCTTGTAGAGAATTGTTCTTCAGTTCCTCTAATGTGGGTAAGATATTACTGACATGTTGCACTTTATATGCTGCAGCTCTGTTGTTAATTGTGGGCTATCTCAGATGAACCATGTACCATGCCAAAAAACCCCAGAGGTTTAAAGACCTGCTGTCTTGTAACCCAGGAATGAGAAGTGCGTGTGTGTGTGTGTGTATATATATATATATGTGTGTGTGTAGCTCAATGGTGTATTTGCATAAACTGTATGACAGTGTAGTAGTTTTGGTGGAGATAGAATTCTCCCTTCTTCCTCATCCAACCCAAAACAATGTGGATTCTATTCCCCCCGCCTCTGCCCCCCCAAAATCTTATTCCTAGACTCTTTCCTAAATCCCTTTCTGCATATTACTAACCTTAGCAATATACTGCAATGCCACCATCCCTGTGGGCCTTAGATGTGTGCACAAATACTAGTCAAGCTAGTGTGTGTCCTGTTTGTGCATATGAGGGCAGAAATGGTTATGGGCCCTGACTACCACAGTACTGGAGGTGCCCTGTGCATGGTTAAACAGAGACCAAGGCCTTAGACAGATCAATAGCCCATGAGAACAGCATCTACATCAGACGGAGGAAGAGGAATGCCATTGCCAGCAGGCTAGGTGAGAGGGGAGGCAGATTCAGAAATTACGAAAAAGCCTGGACAAAGCAGGGTACTTTATGGTTCTGTCTGCAAGTGGCCGGGTTTGGGCTCAGGCCAATGTCTGAAGGGATCAAACTCCAAAGAAGAGGGGTTGGTGCTGAGGATGCACTATCCCCATCCAGGTTGAGTGGTGGTCTCTGATAGTTAGGGCTTTGTAGATGGTGACCAGAACCTTGAATGTCCATGGAGGGGTTTAACTGTCCGCCACCGATGGCACTCCGAGCACAGACATCCCCCTCGAACACGTGTACGGGAAGACACAGAGGGTGCATGTGTGTCCGGTGTGGCAGCAGATTACTGGTGCTATCACCGATTCAGTGCTATTCTCTCTCTGCTATGACAGACAAGCTGTTATTAACCCCATTTACACTAGCAGCACTGGTGCCATTCTTGCTGTCAGACCCGGCATGCTGCAGCACATGCTTCCAACTCTGCTGTTTTATTCCAGTGTTTACTGTTTCTTAAGCTGTTACACACCCTTGGCCAAAGCCTGTCCCGGCTGTCTGTCTCAGGGCACTCTCTGTAGCACCCCGGGCACCGAAGAGGCTGCAATATTGGGAAGACTGCAAGCTTGAGTGAATTAATTAACCCGTTTCTCTTGGCATTGCTGACACCTGGGTGGTAGCTGCTGGGCTAATGAGACAAGTGACTCAGCAATTGGGAGAATATATAACTGGGGGGAACAGGAAGTGAAGGGGATATTCAGAGGAAAGAGAGCTGTGTGGCAGGTTCCCCTTGCTGTGTACCTGTGATAAGTCCTGCTTGGAAGCTAAGGATTAAAGGTACCTATGGTAGAAAAGAAACCGTGTGTGCTTGTGACAGGCTAGGCAGTGTTGCTCAGTGGGTAGCTGATGAGATCGCCTGTGATAGTGCTGTACTTGGGCACCTTCAGAGCATAGGGACAGAGGCTGGGGTTTTCAAAAGTGCCTAAGTGAGTTAGGAGCACAAGTCTTATTTCAATGACATGCAGGCTCCCTTGAGAATCCCACCCAGCAGTTTCTTCTCCATGTCTGAGTTTTCTCCAAGCCTGCAGAAAGGCCAGGCCAAAGGGTGCTCTGTAGGGGGAGACAGTTCTTTAACTTGTTCCTTTTCTGCTCTAGCTTGTTCCTTCCCCTTTGTTAATATTATCACTTCACCTCTCTGCCATTCCCCCCCCCCCCAAAATCTGTTGTATCTAATTTGACTGTCGGCTCTTCTGGGTAGGGACTATCTCTGTGTTTATACAGTACCTAACACAAATGGATCCCAACTTCAGCTGGGCCTTCTAATGCTATACTACAACTAACAGTAATAACATTAGACCCTTAATAGGGCATTTGCATGAGTGTTCTTCGAGTCTGACACAACTGCAGTTAAAATCAATGAACATAGGTTTCCCAAGTGCACCAAAGCTACACCCTGGGGGAAAAAAATCCCCATTCCACACAGACCAGAATCTGGCAGATTGTCTGAAAGATTGACCGGTGTAATCCTTTGAACGGCTAAAATGGCTGGAGGCTGATTGGGAAGATGCTGAAGAGAGTTCCCACCAAAGTGTCTAGAGTCTAGACCCAAGGACACAATTTATTATTTTATTTATAGTACTGTTCTGCTCTCTGTTCAATGGGAGTGGCATGGTTGTGTCAAGGGCGGTCAGACTCCAGTGCAGTGGGGACCTTTTCCAGTGATCTGAAGGGATTTTCCTTCAATTTACAACTTTTCCCCCAAAGTAATTTGTACCACTTTAACAATTGAGTTATGACTTTATTTCCATTTAGCCTGAACTTTCCTGCATAGACCCTGCCAGGTGTGGTGCTGCTGCTGCTTCCAGCAGTGATTCATTTGAAAGAAATTTCTTAGGGTGAATATTTTATCACTTTCATTGATCACCTTTGTGAATGGAAACAGGCCTATCTCCATACAGAGACATCGCCTTTAAAGCCAGAAAGGCACAGCCGCTGGAACTAGGGGTTCTGGAGGGTGCTACTGAAGCCCCTGGCCTGAAGTGGTTTCCATCATATACAAGATTTTGCAGTTTGATTCAATGGCTTTCAGCACTCCTACTACACAAATTGTTCCAGCTCCACAGCAGAAAGGACAATGGGCCTCCTATATATCACAGGCCATTAAATACTACCCCTGCACGCAGCCTGTCAACCAGAATTTTAGAGCAAAATATTGCAGCTCTCTAGAGATTAAACTATTCTGTGCCACAGGCAGAGAACAGGAGGGAGGAAGGCGCATCACTGCCTGAGGCCTCTACAACGCTAGAGAGCTGAATAGTTTTTGGATAAGGGGCATGAGGAATTCTTGGCAAATCAAGTGCAAGTATGAATTTCCAAGTCCACCCCCCTTCCCCCCCAAAACAGCTCACCACATTCTGCATATCCCATGACAGCCCAATCCTGGGGGCTTTTTGTCTGCTCTGGTGCTGAGACGGTTGGGATGCCTTTGTTGGCACAGGAGAACCACTGCTAAAACCAGAAGTCAACACCTTTCACAGCAAGGAATCTATTCTTGGTGACCATAGTCCAAAAGTTGGTACAGATGGGAACAGTGCCTTCCCTGAGGGCAGCTTGGCTTCACGCCCACTATGAGCACGAGACGCCAGTGACCGTTGTGAAAGAGGGCAGTTCTGTTTTCCACAGAAGAACATTATCTGTTAACAGAAGCTGAGGAACAATGAGCTTTCGGTTATGAAAAATAACCGTAACAAATGGCCATTAATCATAAAAAGCAAAAAAAAAAAAAAAACCCTCTTCAAATGTAGCCAGTGTTGGAGACCTCAGTGAGCTTTCACATACTCTTCAAGCTTCCCACACTATTACGTTAAGATCATTGGGGACCAAAATAAGAGAGGCCTATTCAGGACGCTAAACTTTGTAAAGAACTCATTTAAAATTTGTAACTCTAATAGATTTACTTGCAAGTTCTTAGAACATTCATTCTGTACTCAGAGTAAATGTTGTAATTTTGGGAGTGATATTCTGTATTCTTCATATTTAACAAACCAAGTTATGGCTTTAAGTGTAAAATTCATCTCAACTGTATAACTGCCATCCGTGCTCCCATAATAATTGTACCATGTTTTACTCAAGGGGTTTAACTAGTAAAATGTGACTTGCAGCCACTGTAGAGCATTGGGTAGGAAAATGCTTTACCAGAAATTACTTGTCCTTGTAAATTCAAAACAGCATTTTGTGTTTAATCAGTTTGGTATCGGAAGGAAAGTGAATTTGTAATTTTATAAAGCCAACGCTCTTAGAAGCACAGCTTTTAAACATTCAATAGTTTTGTATTCACACTGAATCTTTATGTTAAATGCAATGGCACTTGTGTTCTTGTTGGAGTTCTTGTATGTTTCACACAATTTAACTTGCAGAGATAGTAGTGCTTTTGAAAGTGACACTTGAGTTTTTTGAAATGCAGACCAAATTGCAAGAACAATGAGAGACCCTAATCATCGAGCCACATATAAAAAGTCATTATTCAAAGCTGATTAAAAATGCATGCAATCTGCAAATGTAAGACATTAACAGATTACTACATGGCTGAAAAGTTTATGAAACAGATGACTTAAGGGGAGCAGGTATTCTGTTTCACTCTTTGATGGCTTTAAAATAATCATAGTCTTTGAGGTTAGCCAGTGAAAAGACAAAGTTCAAAGAAGATTGTGCCAGTATAAGTATGTATCGGTAAGTGATGACTTATTCATATGATCTGAGGTTTTAGATCTGAGGTTTCAATTATTCCACAAGAGTTGTCATATGGAATAATGAGATATTCTTCTATGCATTAGTTGTAAGTTGCATGCATCATAGAGATACTGCCAATCATAAATACACCCTCCCCCCCCCCGCATACACTGCCACTCATTGATTTCAGTGGGAGCAGGACTGAGCCTATGTTTATAGTATGGTCCAGCAGTAAAGGTACGTGAGTGGGATACAAGACCGGGCTGCGCCACTGGCTTTCTGGGTGATCTTAGGACATTACTTCACTGCTCTGTGTTTCAGTTTCTCTGCAGAGAATGAGGCAAACGACGTATTCATCACCTTTCTATAGTGCTCTGAAATCAGTGGAGGAAAAGAATTAACTTTCTATTCTGATTTTGTGCCTCCTAGGATAGAATTGGAACTGATCAAGCATGTATCAAAAGCCCTAGGCTGTTAACAACTAATGGAGGCTGCTCTTTGACTTCAGAAGTAGAATCCTGTGCGCTTGGAGCAGGCGGGTCTGAGATCTCACCCTGATGTAAAGAAGACTGGAAATGTCAGTCCGGATTGGGCACAGAACGTCAGCTCTAGTAGGTGGATGAGCAGCATCAGAGTGATTTGTTGGCTATTACCAACCTCGAAGATCAACAATCACAAGTCAGGCCCCTTAAAATCATGATTTAGAATCAAGAATTTTTTTAAAGGTCATACTTTTCTTTTGATAATCAGAGAGGTAGCCGTGTTAGTCTGGAATGGCAGAAGTGACAAAGTGTCACTTTTCTTTTGGATATTTGATTATTATTTTTTTAAACCTCTCCCACCCATCCCCAACTTCTGTGTGACAATTGGTATTGCAGCATGGTCCCCTCTCCCTTTGTAGGCTGGGTGTGGCAGTTCTAGGGGCTCTTCATCCCCCTCTGACCCTTTTTTCCAGTTTGTTTTTATTGTACTTAACCCAGACATTGTAACATCTTTCTAATGCAGAAGAGCTAGAAAGTGAAACTGATTAGAAACAAAACTTCTTTTAGATTGTATTTTCCATAAATATAGTCAGAGGATTGCTTATGCCCCAGTCCTCTGAGTCCAGACAGTTGGTTAACTTTACTTGCGTAAATAGCCTCATTGAATTCAATAGGACTCTTACAACTGATTCCCAAATGTAAGTGTTCGCAGGATCGGGACCTTGTTGTTTGGCTTTTATTTTGATTTACCAAACTTACTCTGTTACTAAAATAAAAAAAACACCTTTTGCAAAACACCTCCCTGAAAGCAGCCAAGTATCTCAATTAGATGCTGTTTCCCTTCTCATTCCTAATTGAGGTTCTGAGGGTTCCCAGTACTTGTGGATTACAGACTTTCCACAGAATCCAATTATTTTTGCCCCTAAGCCACTTTGTATACGTGGCAGGAATACAGTTCTTTGTTTAGTGAGGTAGGAAACATTCATGCAGATGAAGTTTTGCTCCAAATTTGTAAATGGAGTGTTTGCAAACAGAAGACAAGGTATATCTCCTTGCAATATTTCTTTGAATTCTGAATTAGATTTTTCCCAATAGGGAGTGATTGCTGGCTTTCTACAGAAAACACACCCACAAAACAGCTGGTTGGGAGAACAATCTTTTTCACCGAAGACCATTTTTCTTCCATCCATTATTTCCCCCCTTGAATCTCAGCCACAGCTTGTAATTAGTATAACAATAATTACACCAGTATAATTGTATGGTTACTGATATTATTCAGGAGCAAATAAATACAGCTGAGTGGTTTGAGTTTTCAGCAGACAGGCTATTTCAATGGCCAGGAACTATTCTATAGCTTTATTTTAAATCTCCAATCTTTGACTTCTTGTTTGGGCTAAACCTTATATATGAGGTGTCGAGCAGCTTCACATCGAGCATCGGAGGTACCCTGCCTTGCAGTAAACAGTGGCTCAGGGTGGATCTGAGTGTCTTGAATAACAAGTGGCATTCCTGCTTTGAGATGTTGGGGCAGGGTGTGTCTGGCACTGGTGACTTCCTGCTTTGCAGCACAGGATGGACTGTCTCAGCATTCTGCTAAGGTGTTTTCCTGCTTCTCTGAGTTGGAGCAGTTTGACACAGCTTCTCTTGCTACCTATTCTATGTGACTGCTGGAAACAAACCCATGTTTAGCTGGGTTGTGGGCTAGACAAGCAGATGCCTATGGATCCTGCTGCCTTTGGAATGTGTTGTCCTCCGTCCTTGCTTTCATATGGGGGATGGCCTGAGACAATTTGCATTAAACATTCATCCAGATCTAAGCACGCTGAAGAAGTCACCAAATAGCTTCGCATCCCCAGACGTTCCCCAGGTAGAGGATTTCCTGTACAGTTTCAGGAGTGGTTGGGCTAGATTGTTTATAAGTGAGGACAGAGGGATAAGCCACTCATCAGCAATCCCATCTCTCTGCATGACAAAAGATGCATTATAACTGAGACTAGCCTGATTTTAACTGGTATGGATGCTTAGGACTGAATGGTCAAAAGGCATTGGGTTCCTATTTTCTATTTAAAGTTGCCTTGCTTATTAGCAGGTTGTGGCCTCTGTTGGTGTTAGTTAAGGGGGATGGGCATGTGTGTGTGTGTGTGTGTACACTTTCTAGGCGGTGTCCATACTAGGGATTTTATAGACACACAAATCCCGTGGAAGCTACTACCGATTCAGCTGATCCCATGTTAACATTGGTGGGAGCCCTAGATGTAGAAGAGGCTTCCAGGAGACAGTGGCAAAAATATCTAAGCCCTGTGTATACCAGTATTTATCTGGTTGCTACCGGCAGTGCAACTACACCATTGTTGACGGTGGCTGTGATGTGAGTACTAATTTTCTAGTGAACAGAAAGCCTAAGACAAACGCATTAGCTCTGAGGCAGGATGCTGACTACTTTGATATGAAGAAAGTGATGTTTTGGACAGTGCTGGGCATGTGAATGCTTTTAGAACTTCTGCTTTTGCTCAGCTGATGCTTACTCCTCTCGACAAATGTGAATACCAGCCACAGACTCTCGTGGTTCAGTATAAAATTCTTACCCGCAGCGATGGAGGAGGCACTCAAGTTTTTATGCTACAATATTTGTGGTGTAATTGGTATGTCTTTTCATCAAGCAAGTGCAATTCTGGTACATATGGCTGGCTATCTACTTAAATCCTGCTGTAAGGATCCACTTAAGCATCTAAATGGTCACTGCACCCAGATTCCCGAGAGGGAACTCTATAAATAGGACATGCATAGGAGAGAGTGAGCTCCGTCCTGCAAAGACAGGGCAAGTGTTGCTAGGCATGTTAACACAAGTGCAGGTCAGTCAAATAACGGGCTCTAACAGGCTGTATCATGCTTTTCCTGCAGCTAAGTGGCACTCGGGAAGTATGGAACTCTTCCTTCCTTCTGAACGCAGCAGAGTACCCAGCTGTGTGTTGAGGCAACACCGGCTGTTAGAAGTCTTTGCATTATACAGCTTTACGGTGGGTTTGCTTTCATGAGGGTACTGGGTAGGAACCTGCATAGTGGTGGAAAACTTTAATATGACACACTGACTGCAGATACAATAAAGTCTCACTCCGCTTTCTTAAAAACGAAGGCCTTAAAAAAATTCACTCTGAGCTAAATTCTACTCTCCCTTATATTCTCCACTCAAGTCCACAGGAGTTGCCAGTGTAACAGAGAAGTTTCACCCTATATTGTAAGGTGTTCCTAGAACCACCAGAGAGGAATAGCAGATTTGGGTTCTGGCGTCTTAGCATCATTAGAGCCAAGTTCTGCTCTGTCCCCCTGGTTTAAATCAACAGTAACAAGTGCTGTTGATGCATTTACTTCTAATGTACTTGCCAGTCAGTGGGGGGTGGGGGTGGCATCTTTTATATGAACAAAAGGCTGAACCATTTGCCCTAGCAGGTTTTTCAAACTAAGGGCTTGTCTACACTAGAGACTGTTGCACAAGTGCATCTGCACTAATCTAGACCCCTAGTGTAGGTGTGCTGCATTGGTGAAAAATAGGCCTTGCCTGGGTGTGACTTATCTTTAAAGCAAGGGAGAACCTGCACCTGTTGTCATAGGACTGTGTTGTAACTTGGGTTACTGATGGTTATAGGAAGCCATTTAGCATCTCTTGGAAACAAATACACTCAAAAGCCAGCAGGGAGCAGCCTGCTGACTAGAGGGTGAAGTACTGTTCCTTGCTGAGCCAGCTGATCCATTTCACTAGCACAGACCACGTTTGTGAAGTGCTTTGAGGTCCCAGGATACTACTGCAACATAAGGACAAAATACTATTATTCATCTGTCCCCCATGGACTGGGACTGGGTTCAAAACCAAATCCGTCCTCTTTATCTAGAAATACCTCCGCCAAATCCCATGTCTGATATGACCTGCCTCAGCCTTTGGAAAAGTTCAGATCCCACCACTTGCCCATTTTGAAGCTGAACCAATGACTTTTTGCATCAAGTGGAACTACCCTGATTATGGAAGAATTCAGAGACTTTGGAAAGGATCTAAGGAGGAAAGTCAATGAGTCCTTCCAGTCCCATGAACAAGAGAGGAAAGCTGAAAATACTGGAGATGAACCATTGGTTGTATGACTACCATAAAGCTGAAGGTTTTGGTTTTGTGGAGCATTAGGCCTCTTTCCAGTGGGAGAGGAGGTTTTTTGAACCTGCACCTTCCATGTAGGGTTGGGTAATCTTCTCCGATGGAAAGTAGCCAAGGCAGCCAGAAGGGTATTAAACTAACAGTACAAATGGAGGGTGCTAAGAAGATAAATGCAGTTCAAACTCAGCGTGTTAGAGACAAATTGATTCAATGTGACGGAATGTGAAAAGTTACTTATTTACCACTGCTATGAGACTTGGTAACAAGCAAGAGTGGACGGACTCATTGATGAGAAGAAATCTCAGATGACTGTCCCACCAGGTTTCAGTAATGCCAATCTGCATGATTGAAATGTTAAAATCCTTGGTTACAACCAGTCCAGGAAGGATAGTGCACATAGAGGGGTATGTGGAGTGGGGCACTCTGCATTAGAGTACCTCTTCTACAGGTTCTGATAACTTAGAAATGCAGGATCTTGAATGCATATGGATCAAGGTACTGACTAACAAAGTCCAGGAGGAGTACGGATGTCAGTCTGCTACGGATCACCTAATCAAGCTAGAGAACAGGATGAACTGTTACTTTGACACCTGTCTGTAAGGTATGGAAAGAAAAACTCTTATGGGCGGCTTCAGTTTAGGAGACCTATGCTGGAGGCCACATGCAGCCCATAGTCAAATATCAGAGTTCCTAAAAAGTATAGATAATTTTCTAGCACAAAATAGTTACCTCATGTTGGTGTGTATTGTGTGTGTCCCCCCTGCAGGATAGAATTGCATCTAAGTGTGCCGTGATTGTTGCCTCCTTGGGTTAGATTCACAAGGGGACTTGGGTGTTGCAATGCCTAGCTTTTAGGTGCCCAAAACTTGTTGGCATTTATCATCCCCAATTAGGTACCCAGGCTCTCCATATGCTGTGTGTCTCTAACAGACTCTCAGAAGCCAGCATGCTGAGTATGGTTAGCTTAGGCAGCTTCCCAAAGAAATACTGGAGAGGTGCCGCCAACGCCTCACTCCTGAAAAGGACTTAGTCACCTCCACCTGGCCCAAATTTAGATGCTATGTCTAGTCAGGGTTTACCGTGTGATTCCTCTTCTAGGGCTAGACATGGAGGTATGTCCTGTAGAGGTCTGTGAGTTCTGGTATAATTTACACTGGTGCATGTAATCTGTCCCTGTGGATTTTAACCAGGGTGATGGAGAGCAGAACTTGGCTGTAATGTTAAGAAGCCAGAACTCAAATCTGCTATGCCTCTAGAATGGTTCCAGGAACGCCTGACCACATAGGATGAAGTTCTCTCTCTAACACTGGTGTGACCCCTGTGGCCTTCAGTGGGAGCTGCAGTCTTATAAGGAAGAAGAAAACTTAGCTCAACGTGTAGTTGCAATGGAAGAAAATAAGGCTACTATTCTGTTTTCTAAGGCTTTAGTTTTAAAAGCTGAGTGAGATCACTTTAATATGACATATCACATCAGCCACACCATCAGAGGCTCATTCACCTGCACATCTTCCAATGTGATATATGCCATCATGTGCCAGCAATGCCCCTCTGCTATGTACATTGGCCAACCCGGCAAGCCTCTACGCAAAAGAATAAATGGACACAAATCTGACATCAGGAATCATAACATTCAAAAACCAGTAGGAGAACACTTCAATCTCCCTGGCTATTCTATTAAAGACTTGAAGGTGTCAATTTAAAAACAGAAAAACTTCCCAAACAGACTCCAACGAGAAGCTGAGGAACTGGAATTAATTTGCAAATTGGACACTATCAACCAAGGGTTAAACAGGGACTATGAGTGGCTTTCTCATTACACTAATTGAATGCATTTCCATTAAGTTCCCTTCAAAGATTCTTCTCACTTGACAGAGATCCACTACAAAAGGTTTTTTCCTCTTGCTGATAATGGCCCATCCAATTAAACAGCCTCTTAGAATTGGTATGGTAATGTACAACTTTTTTTTTGCTTTCTGTATATATAAATACATCTTTCTTCTGTTCCATTCTATACATCCAATGAAGTGGGCTATAGCCCACAAAAGCTTATGCTGAAATAAACTGGTTAGTCTCTAAGGTGCCACAAGTATTCCTCGTCTTATTTACGGATACAGACTAACACAGCTGCTAATCTTAAACCTTTAATATGATAGTAACTTTAAATACAATCATCCTTTGCCACTTCTCCCCATTTTTTTACCCAACACCCATATAAAAACAAACCCATCAATATCCGATTCTGCCATATAATGTAGAGACTTCTCTTAACAGCTAGCATTAGAGAACATCTTTACAGTTCAATGGTAGGGAACAGACAAGGACAAGTGCCAAAAAGAGTGAGATCATGTGGAAAGCACAGATCAATCCATATACTTGGCTGGATTCATTCACTTCTCTTCCTCCTTGAAAGTATCCAGCCTTCTTTAGAAGTGTTTAAATGACTTATGGCAGGCTTATGTTGCTACTTTGTCATTAGTCTGTGCCTGGTTTCTGAATTATGACATGTAACATTCCGGCTGGTCTCTTAAATGCAATGGCTGAGGACTTCCATATACAGGTCTACCATATACAGGTCACCAGCCATGTATCCAAAGGGAACTAAGTTTGATCACTACCATTTTATTCAGAATACACCCCAGCAACCTAGAGATTAAACATCTCCTCCTAGCAATTCCCGTCGCTCTTCAGCCACTCTAAAATATTATCAGCTTGAAAGCCTGTTTATTACAGGAAAAAGTCTAAATATAAGGGCTAGTATTTTATTTTCATGTGGTTCTTGTCACAAACAGTGGGACAATGGATTTTTGAGTTAGATTTTCAGAGCTGCATGCCTAATTTTTACTTACACACACACACAGTAAATGGGCATGCAGACAAACCAAACAACCGATAGGCTTAAGCAGTTGCCAAGATGGGCCCACACTCATAGCAACTGCACAGACAAATGCATGGAAAGGGTTCTCTCTTCTTTCCCCCATGAATTCTGACAATCTGGGTCTTTGTCTCATGGTGACCTGATGGTACAAGGTGAGATGGATGCCCTCATTTGCAGTGACTTCAGTGAGAGTTGTCTATGCTCAGCACTTTGCAAGCTTAGACCCTGGGTTATTACAAATAATTGCATCCTTAATGCAGAAGGCAAAACATGCACCATTAAATTAGGGGCTCAGTTCTCCCTGACTGACTTCAATGGGGCTACACACAGGGGTAAGGGCTGCAGGATAAGATCCTAAGTAGAAGCCACCATTTATTTTTCTCTCACGACTGATCTGAATGACTCACCTGACAAAATGGAGGCAACTGCTGCAATGATGAAGGAAACAATGACCCCAGGCCCGGCCATCTCCTTAGCAACCAGCCCAGACACTACATACATTCCAGTGCCAACACAGCTTCCAACTCCCAGGGAAACCAGATCCATTGTAGTGAGCACCTGGGCCAACTTGGTCCCATGAGAAGTGGTGGTGCCCATGCCCTCCAGCATTGACTCCACAGGTTTGGTGCGCAGGATCCTGGAGTTCATGGCATTCCATGTGGCACCCCATTGGATCCTCCTGGGGTCCAAATAGGAGAAGAAGCTCATTGTAATGGTGGGGTATTGAGACCAGATGGACTTCAGCAGGGTTCAACAACAAACTTCAACAGCATCAACTTCGGCTAATAACAGCCCTTTTCAGAGGTGTTGCACAACTTGAAGCCACATTCTTGCGTACAAAGTTTTTAGGTCCCTTTTTGGGTCTGTAAAAGAGAAGAAACATGTACTCACACACAAGTTTGGGGGAGCTCCTAGAAAAATGATAGGCTCAGCCTTCCCTAAGAGTCAGATTGGGACTCAGGAAGTTGTGGTTCAACTGGAAGCTGTGCTATAGATTTCCTCTGTGACCTTGGGAAAGTCATTTAGAAGGGGATTTCAGACATGCTCAGTGTTGGCCTAACTGTGCTCTCAAGGAACTCAATGGGAGTTTTACAATTGATTTTCATGGGAGCAGAGTTAAACAGACACTGAGCATTTCTACAAATCCCACCCTTAATGGCTCTATCTTTGTTTCCCTAATTGTAAAATGGGGACAATAGTACCCCCTTTATCTGCCCTGTCTATTTAATTTTATGCTCTTAGTGTGTATTTGCAAAGCACCTAATGCAATGGGGTATTGATCTGATCTGGGACCTCTAACCACAACTGTAATGCACACTAGTCAGTCCCTGAGAATATATGTGTACTGCTGCCTTCCAGTGGATGGAAAAAAACTGCTCAGTTGTGTTTCCTAGATCCGGTTCTGCAACAGCTAATGAAGTCTCTCTTAGCTCAAAAGGTAGAGGCCTGCACTTTTGGAGCAGGTGTTTTCATTGGTGTAGTTACTGTGGAAATTCCCAGCAGTCAAAGAATGGAACTAAGTGATAACCAAGAATGTGTAGCTGTCCATGGATTTGGTACACCATTCATCAGGTGGTAAAGAGGATTGATAGATGCTGAATCTGAACATTATGCTGTTGTCTTTCGTCAGCTCATGGGATGTGATTCAATATCATGTGCTCATGACCCTGTAAGACTGGAGATGGGCAGAAGGTGTCTTTGCTCCACCTATGCCATCTTTTATACTGATATGTGACTGGTAATGTGTCTGAGCCTTAAATAGACAGAACATGATTTTGTTTTCCTTAAAAGAAAGAACTGCTCCTAGAGGTTGGCGCTCTGTCCAGACATGAGAATTCTTGCATGGTCAGCTTCACTCAGATTTGCCTGCTGCAGCATCCTTACTGAGCCTAAGAAGAAAATATTTTAAGTGGACACTTTTGGATCAATTTAGGCCCAAAATTTAGGTTTTTGTAAAAACAATTTTTTATAAAATCTGTTACTTGTTTCCAAGGCTTTTAAAAACCTCTTACTAGAAACAGTTTAGGTTTGCAAGGGAACACTATCCCTTTAAAACTAAAGATGGTTTCATTTTCAGATTCTCATATGCAGGATGCTGCAAAGTATAAACAAAAGTGAAATTAACCAGACTAGTCCTGGTGCCCAGTCTGAGAGAAAGCAAAGAGCACCAATGATGAATGATGGCTAATTACATTTTTAAAACTGTGCAGTGTTGTCAACCTCAGGTGCTCAAAACTAATGAGCCAGGCTTCTAGTTTCTGAGCTTCAGGCGGCAAATTTAAAGTTCTTTTCCACAAGAGTGTGTGTGTGTGTGTGTGTGTATAGGGCATCAAACTAGAAGGTTCCCAATTTGGGGGCTCAGAAATGAAGCTATTCAAAATCAAAGGCCACTTTGAACTGCTTGGCTAAAGTGACTTGGCTCAAGGTTGTACTTCAAACCAGTGGCAGAGGAGGGAGTAGAACCTGGAGGTGGGCTTCAATTTTCCCCTGCGTCAATAATCAAAGTACTGCTAACAGTAGAAAAACTATTAATTGCTCAAAATGCATTGATTCTGTTTGTGAATTGTTTTAAGAATATCTTTCAAAGGGCTGGGTTGCTTTTTGGAAACATAAAGGTTTAGTAAGAAAATCCGTGAAAAGGCGACTCAATAGTCACTGACTTTGTTTCCTTTTTATAACAATATAGTTGGGTCTAGTTGCCGAAGTGCCTGTTTTTTAATATTTCTGCAAAAGTCTTCCTTCTCGATGGTTTATAAATCTTCACTTAGACTTTAATTGGGATTTCCTTTTGTCTGAGAGCTTAGTTCAACAAAAAATTGGTTCTCCACAAAGGAGCAACTGTTTCTGTGCCCTGATTAGTTAACTTTCTGCTGGATAAATATTGATTTTTATTTTTTTCCCTTAATGCACAGTTTGGCTTTCCAATCCATATGCTTTGGCAGCCTTCTGGAGAGGAAAAAAGAGGAATAATTAGCTAATGAATTTTTAAAGTCAACAAGCACTGCCTCTAGCTGTAGTTAAATTTAGTTTTCTCTTTCCCTAATGCCTTGATGCTTTCATGCTATAGCCTGTGCTGAAGCCAGAGAGACCATAGGGAAATTCAGTTATAGACTGGGAAAGTGCTGTTAGGCTTGAACTAAAGCTTTGGATCTGAGCCCCACTCTGAAAAACTCTGAGGAAGTTTGGATCCAACCTGAGTCTGACTGTGCAACTCTCTTATTCATGTTGAGTGGCATCTCACTCCATGAAGAGTCCCATTGACTTCAGAAGAAGGTGCTATTCAGTATGAGTAAAGAAGGCAGAATCTTGCCTTTAGTGACTGACCTTCCCTCTCCCTGGCTGAATGAACCCACTGAGACAATACCTTCAATTTCTAGGACTGTTTAGATCTTGATCCCAACTTGCAGACGGGCCCATCATTACCTGAAGGTAAAATACACAAGAGACTGATTCAAGGTCACAGAACTTACTGGAATTTGCTATGAGCAAAGGACTGCACAATGACTTGGACAAAAATTGGTGAGGGTGAAGAGAAGAGCCACAAGAAAGATCTGAGGGCTGGAAAAAATGCCACACAGTGAGAGTTTTCAATATGGGGAGCTTGGAGGGGTGACTTGACCACAGTATAAAGTACCTTCATGGGGAGAAGATGGAGAAAGGCATAAACAAGAACTAGTGGGTGGAAATTAAAGCCAGACAAATTCAAACTGGAAACAAGGCACACATTTTTAATCGAGGGTGATTAACCGTTGGAACAAAGTACCAGGCGAAGTGGTGGCTTCTTCATCCCTTGATATTTTCAGATCAAGACTGGATACCTTTCTGGAAAAGATACTTTAGTCCAGCACAAGTTATGGAGTTCAATACAGAGATAACCAGGTGAAATTGTGTGGCATGTGTTGGTCAGATGATCTAATGTTCCCTTCTGGCCTTAACATTTCTGAATGTTAGAGTGTATCTGTTGGGGCTGTAAGTTGTGAGGTGAAGCTGCATAGTCTGTTCTTCATTCCAAGGTGCAAGTACCCCCTTTCTAACAGACACAAAATGCCAACTTTGGTATCTCCTGGCTGCCTGACTCTACCTCCTTGTCTGGGATGAGGTCTGTGATTCTGTCCAGCCCGAACACAGCATATTGCAAATGTGTTCTTGGGAATGTCCATGGGGACACAGTGAGCATGCTCCTAATGTTAGGGGCAGGTCCTTCCATGGCTGAAATTTTAAGGGGGCTGTGATTGAATAAGACTTTAGGTAGTCCCTTTCCTACTCATGGTATGTCCAAGAGAATTACAAAATTGCTTACATACTAATATTGCAATGATCTCCTGTAGACAGTGGTCTTGTCCAGTAGTAGTGTTACTATAATGAAAGTCCTGATAAAATTATATTCAGGTGATAAAATATACAGATATTAATTAACTGTCTAGTGTCTAAATGTTGTGTTTGTATGTCTACCCCTGGCTTTCCCTGGTTGGAATCAGAACTTCTCCACTGTGTTTCATAGTCTCCATAGTAATTTCAGCTAATAGATTTTCCTAAATTCTATTGTTGCTATCCCTGTCAGCCATGAAGTTTTAGGCAGCATCAGATTTTTTGTAATCCTTTTGAGAATCATTAAGGAAGGAAGTCTCAAAGTACTGAAATGTACTAACTTTTGATAACTGCAGTTAAGATATTGAAACATCTGGAAGCATTTCAGATAAGCACTTTAATTAAACGATATTGGTACATTGTTTCTTTTCAGGCTTAAAAGCTTCCCTTTGACCCATTTGAAAGTATAGAAAAAAATCTCATGGACATAACACTATGAAGCAGTGACAAATAGCTCATTTCTGCTCTACTAATTTCTTATAGCCTGCTATACACAGTTAAAGTAACAGTGGGGGAAGGTTTGCTTTGCTCTGTGTTGTGCTTTAATCATTTTTGACTGGCAAAATCTCCTACCTCCAAATAATGCAGATCCCCATACTGTATGTAAAGCTTTAGGTCTTAAGAGACTTCTCTTCATCCAGAGCCAACAGGAAAAATGCTCAGAATTTTATTCCTGGCTATCATCATCTCTTTTCATTATAAAACCTGAAAGCTCAGGAGAGGCTCATTCAGTGTCAACACCAATAACTTGCAGCAGAAAGCAAACTCTCTCATTCGGTGAGTTTTGACTTGATTGCTGAGCTATACGCCATTAAGCAGACTGTCTGTCTGCATTGCCAACCAGTCTGAGTCAATTCTTCCAGCCTGCATTCTTATGAGCTAACATTTACTGCTGCAACCACACGCTTATTAGCAAGTGGTGTTTGTACTGCAACACTCTTCTTCATTAGGGTAAATTGACTAAAACAGCAATCAAATCAGTGCTATCCGTCTAGGTATTTACAGGCACAAATCTCTTACCTCATGGATACATTTGCTGAATTATTCATAAAGCAAACTTCATTGACACCCTCATTCACTGTCTTGTCTGTCCTTTAAAACCTTTTGATCTTCTCAATGGGGTGGATTGCGCCCCCTGGGCCCCCTTCTACATATGGGTCTGGCAGAAGGGGGTTGCTGGTTTCACAGCACCACCCGAACCTTTGCCCTGTGCCAACACCTCTCCATTGGAGCTCTCTGCAGATTAAGTTCCCGACCGTTCAGAGGATGGGGTGAAAGTGTAGGGGGTGTTTCAGGGGAGGCTGCTCTTTTTGAAGCCCCCCTGTATTTGTGCGTGAATCAGCTGGTAGCTGTAGAATCTCCCACTGCCCAGCATCAAGGGGACCCACCCAATGGTGGCAGTCTGCTGAAAGGGACTGTAGTGCCAAAGAGTAAAGGAGGCAGCAATGGCTGTCCCTGGTGTGGGCCTCTTATTACAGCGGGGAAGGGGTTTCCCTTCCTCATAGATCCCCTACATTCACAGGGTTGGGCTGTGGAGAAGCCATCAAAACCTGCAGCTTCAAACCTCTCCCACAAGAGAGGATGCTCTAAGGACCATGCTAGGAGCTGAAACTTGGAGTCTTCCTCTTCCCATGGCCCCAGCCCCATGCATTTTGCTTGAGGGAGGGAGTCAGTCTGATCCCATGTAACAAACTGTTTCAAAGGAACGGGTACAGAATGAGTCTAAAAAGGAGAAACTCGACAGCAATAAAAGCATCTAACAGCCAAATTCTAGGTTTTTACACTGAAGCCAATTTTGAGTTTGCCTCAGTAATGTTGGAAGGTGGGTTTATTTTCCTCCCTCTCACTTCCATGAATGGAAGGGATACCTCCGCACATCTCTTCTCCCCGTCCTGTGCAGAAGTGGGGCTCAGTTACTTCCAAGTCACCTTCTCCCTCGTCCCCCTGCCAACCCTATGGAGGGTGCTCTGGGATCTGCTGCAACAATGGGAGACTTTAAGGGGGGTGGGGGGAATAGTGCAGACAAGGTTTGTCTGGTTAATGATTCCTATTAGTTCCAGTCACAACAGGCACTGAAGTGGAGGGGCTTTAAGAGGACATTTTGTATTGGTTTTAAATGAAAAGTATCAGGGATGCGAAAACTAAGCACCAAAAAGAAACCCACTGATGATAAACCAAAAAGGACAACTCCCACTGCGATTTCCCCACTAATCCTAGCAGGGAGCCAAGCAAGGCCTCTCAAGATAAAATAGGTTGGATTTCCCCTGGTTTTGCACAATCAATTGTGTTATAAAAAAATCCCAATGACACTAAACTGTAGTGAGATAATCACTGCAAACACAGAGTGCTTTTTTAAAGGGACCATTATGCCACAAATATTACCTGTTGTCTTCAGGATACCTAGCATCAGAGAGAGAGGTGCCCTGCACTCCGGTATGTTTTAAACAAATGCCATTTTGTCATGTGGGAGGTGGGGGGTTGCAAAACTAATCTGAAAACATTCAGAAAGGCAGCTCTGAAGAATTTGCACAAAACACCATGTCCGTATCTTAGGGTTGTTTTTGATCTCTGGTGCTAGCAGCAGCTGACTGCATTTGGATGAAGCAGATGGTGCAGCATTAAGACACAGTGGACCGCAGTTGCTACGAAAGCACTAGCCCTGAAATGAGACACATCAGAATACAGCAAATACAGTAGACTCTCGATTATACAGGATGATAGGGAAAAAATTAATCCTGGTTAATAAAATCCTGGATAATCACCATCCATAGGAAATGGGGGTGGGGGGCTGGTTCACCAGCCACCCTGCGCTGGGGGGAGGGGGTGTTGGTTCACTGGCTGCCCTGCGCCCTGGTGAAGTTGTGTTTTTTGTGTGCTTGGGGTGGCAACAAAACTAGAGCCTGCCCTGCGAGTTACACGTATTTATTTATTTTTTGACATCCTGGTTAATCCACAACCTGCTTAACCCAAATCCTGGATAATTGAGAGTCTACTGTAGAATTAGGTGGAGTCAATAATCATAGACCCTGAGCATGCCCCTGATACAGGGAAAACTCTCTCCCTCCTGCCAATGGGCGTTTTGCCTGCCTTAAGACTACAAGAGCAAGGTAGTTGCTTTTCCCAACCTGCTCTCAGACGCAGCCTACAAAGTCTGAATTCAACCTTGCCCTTTTCCTGGATCCTAGTTTTATTAACCGAGAGTAACACTAAAAT
Source organism: Sternotherus odoratus (assembly GCA_032164245.1). Lineage (NCBI taxonomy): Eukaryota > Metazoa > Chordata > Testudines > Kinosternidae > Sternotherus > Sternotherus odoratus. Next base: position 13,240,973 of record JAVMKO010000009.1, on the reverse strand, counting down.
AACAAAGTTTTACCTCAAACCGTCTCCTTGGGCTTAGCTAGGAGTTGACACTGGCTAGGGACTCTCCATAAATTACATAACACATTTTTTGGTGTGTCCCCTCCCCGCCCCCCCGGCCCACACACTTGTGAATTAAGACATGGAGGACCTTCCTCCCCTTAATGCGTTATGTAATTTATGGACAGCCCCTTAGCTTCGGGGAGGATTACAAAAATGGAATTGTTGAGAGGTGGTATTACCCCAATCACTTTGCTTGTATGTTGCAATACTACATCACCCTTTGGACTAGACTGCTCGCTGAGTTAGCACAGCTAGGACCGGAGATGAAAAACAAGAGAAAGAGAGAGGAAGAAATGCATCCTTAGACTTCTCTCCTCTCTTTATTAATTATTAGCCTGGTGATTGTGATGCAGGCTGGTTTGAATGAACAGAAGCTATTGACTTTAATACATCTCCTAAAGCAGGGAAAGTAATGACGTCAGTAATGCAATTCAGTTTGCCAGCAATAGAATTAAGTGAGTCAGACAGCAGTTATGAGCCACTGTAGATAAGGTGGAATGCTTCTGGTGAAGATGCTCAAGTTAGAATTTTCCCTTCTTACATACCTTTTAAATGTAATCTGATTTGGGGTTCAATATGTTTATTTTTTTACTATGTCAGTGCCTCGCTGTGACACAACAATAAAAGCTGCGTCATTGTTTCCATTATAAACCTTTGTTAAATTAAACCAGTGTTTTTTCAACCTGTGGTCCATGGACTGCTGTTGGGCTGCAGACTGTATAAGATTTCCAAAGGGGCCCACACTTCAATTTGAAAATGTTTAGGGGTCCACAAATAAAAAAAGGTTGGAAACCTCTGAATTCAGGGATTTATCACCCAAGGACACATGCTTGAAATCAATAGGGTTCCATACAGGTGCAGGGCTCCACCCATACAGTTCCTGTTTCAGGATCTGGCCCTGGGTGCTTAATGTTGATGCGGGGCTGAATGTTGACATTCAGCCCCACATCAAAATTCTCAGCCTGAGTGGAGGATGAGTTTGTTTTTAAAATACAAATTTTGGTTGAAATCGAGCTAGAGATTTATTTTAAGCTTAGTCAAGTTTTGTTCTCCATCACTTAAAACTTTTTTTTTTTAAATAGCAGAATGAATTTTGGGGGGATTTAACAATACTTCGTGCTTCTATAGCATCTTTCATTTCAGTACTTTGTGATTTACCAATGTTAATGCTGTTATCAGGTGGATGAGTATTATCCATATTTACAGATAGTGAAACTGAGGCACCCAGGAATTCAGTGACCTGACCAGAGACACAAGGCAAGTCAGCAACAGAACCAGAAATAGAACCCAGGAGTCATCAGAACCTATACTGTATTCCATTAGTAGTCAAAATAACATGCATGAATTAGCTTCAACAGATTTGTGTGTGTGTGATTTTTATTTTTCCACACCCCATCAGTGGATTGCCTGGGTTAATCATCATTCTGTTTGAAGGAAGCTGGGCTAACTAAGGCAGTTTGTTGTTGTTTTTTAAAAAAATCAAAAAACCAAAAAAACCCCACCAAACCAACCCTCATTTAATACTGTGGACTGTAGGTTTAGGTGTTCAGATCTTGCCTTTGGTCACTCTGGCGCACATTTGTACATGCAAATAGCTGTTTCAGACATATCCGTGCACTAGTAAGCACTAGGATGGGGAATTTGCGCAACTAATTACAAAGTCTGAGATTAAAACTGGCGTTCGTAAGGTGCTCAGTGGTGAAGGCCATTAGGTATGTACGTAGATTGCTGGCTTAAGCTTTCATGCAATTAGACACTACCCATGCCACGAGCAATATGTCCAGACTACATTGGTCCTTTACAGTAGTCTGCATTATTGCTGTAATACAGGGCTCTCCAAACTTTTCAGCCCGAGGGCCGCATTAGCTATCAAATAGCAGTTCGGGGGCCGACAACACACTCGAGGTCCAAATAAAAAAGAATCAAAACATGGATGTTGTGTTTAATTATTTATTTAATATTATTTTATTCAGTTATTATTTAATAACACATTGATACACTACACATGAACACCTGTTCACTACACATGAACACTACACATGAACACTACACATGAACACCTGAACACTACACATGAACACTACACATCAACCCCCCAACTGACCCACCCAGCCAGGTCTCTCCCCCCAAAACCTCCTTTCCTCCAACCCCCAACTGACCCACCCAGCCAGGTCTCTCCCCCCAAAACCTCCTTTCCTCCAACCCCCAACTGACCCACCCAGCCAGGTCTCTCCCCCCAAAACCTCCTTTCCTCCAACCCCCCCCCCCCAAATGACCCACCCAGCCAGGTCTCTCCCCCCAAAACCTCCTTTCCTCCAACCCCCCCCCCCCAAATGACCCACCCAGCCCGGTCTCTCCCCCCAAAACCTCCTTTCCTCCAAACCCCCCCCCCCTGACCCACCCAGCCCGGTCTCTCACCCCAAAACCTCCTTTCCTCCAACCCCCCCCCAAATGACCCACCCAGCCCGGTCTCTCACCCCAAAACCTCCTTTCCTCCAACCCCCCCCCCCAAATGACCCACCCAGCCCGGTCTCTCCCCCCCCCCCCAACTGACCCGCTCAACCCGGTCTCTCCCCACAGACCGGTTCGCCGCCTTGTTTCGCCCCCTGCAACTGCGTGGCGGTGCGGCGCGTCCCGGCCCCAGCTGAGCTGTCCCGGCCCCGCGGCGGCAGCCGAGCACGCGGCGGGTCCCGGCCCCGCGGCGGCAGCCGAGCACGCGGCGGGTCCCGGCCCCGCGGCGGCAGCCGAGCACGCGGCGGGTCCCGGCCCCGCGGCGCGTCCCGGCCCCGCGGCTGGCGGCCCGCGCGGGCTTCCAGGCCCCAGCGCGGAGCCGTCCCTGCGGAAAGCTCAAAAGAGCCAAACATTCTCTAAAGAGCCCAAAAGATCTCCACGGGCCGGATGAGAGGGCCTCGCGGGCCGCAGTTTGGAGACCCCTGCTGTAATAAAAATACCGTGTCGGAAAGAGAGTGTAGGCATGGTGACATTGACGGAAGAGGCTAGAGCTCTTGGAATCAGTGGAAGCTGGATCCTTCAATCATGTGGGCTAAAGTCTCCCAGAATTGATTATACGGTAGGTGAGAATATTTCTTGAGGCCAAGATTGTAATGTCTTAAACTTTAGACACTGGAAAGCATGTTTTATATTTTGTTTTATATTATTATTATTTATATTGTTTTATATTCTTAGTTTTATTATAAACAGTGTCAGCACTGCTTTGAAGTGTGAGTCTGCGGATTCTCACTAACAAGCTGGTATATGAACATTGTTTCTTCAGAGGCTGCAAACTTAATTTCTGTGAGGGTCCAGTGAGAGAGACTGGACACTACAGAGACATGTCTCTGGGGTTCACTGACTGTTGTCTTGAAGGCAAGGTAAAGATTGGCAGAATTGCAAGGAGTTTGTGGGTGAGGTAGTCACACTGGGAGCTGACGGACAGTCTAATCTCCAGCCAAACTCTTCTCTTGAGGCAGAGGAGTAGCACAATGGCTCACAGTTCTGGGTGTCCTGAGTATACTAATATCCATGCCTATGATGTTCAAAAGTAGTATCTGCACAGACAACTCTGTCAAAGAGCAATGGCACATTCTCCAGCTCATATATATTAACTACCGCTGACACTTGAGAGAGCAGCTTTCAGAATTGGGCTTGCAGACAATTTGCTATTTTATTCTACCCTAACATGCTTGATGTATTCTGAGGTATAAGTAACTAATAGCTCTTGCTACATCTGCCCAGTAATATAAATTGACATTTATTTAGAAGCATTTCTGTGATGCTCATTCAAACAGTATCTTTGTTTTCCAGTAAAACACATCCCATATAACTCTAGGCACCAGAGTCTCTATTACCCTGTGCATTGTACAGTAATTTACACCTGTGGAAAGCTTGTTTAAATTCTGATTTGCTTGCATTTTACACCGGGGTTCAAACTGCTTTGCACAGGTATAAATGACCAGAGTGTAAAAGACCAGAGTGTAAAAGATTGTCTTAAGACTGAATATGTTCTCAGAAATGCAGTATGCTTAAAATATTTCATTTGAATTTGCGACAGAATATTTAGTGACAGAAGGAATCAGAATGGCAGATAGTGATAGTCAATTTACACATTTGTTAAAAAGGTCTGTCATTGGTGTCTGAGATTGCAAAATTAAAACCTTAAAAGAATAATAGTATTGCTAATGAATGTACATAAACCACTATCCTAGTGCTATTCTGAGTTTTAGAACTGGGAACCAGGAACTTCAGTGCTACTTCTGATACAGACTCCCTCTTTGATCATAGGCCAGTCACTTAACCTTTCAGTCTCAGTTTTGCCATCTGTACAATGGATACAATTGTAATCTTTGTAGGGGTGCAGTTAGGATTAATTAGCTAGTGTTTGCAGAGAAGGCTGAAGCATCTCTGAATACCATATCAAAGAATGTAAGGCTTTACCACTTATACTACATTCTATTTAGGAAATACTTTTTATACTTTCCAGTTTTTATTTGTTGCCGTTGAATGAATTTGTATTCCACATGTAAACACTACTATAATTGACAACTGTCAAATACTGCAGCCTTATACTGCTCGGTGGTTAGAGATTCTAGAAAGAATGACATTTAAAGGAACTGATCAAGATTTTCAAAAGAACTAGTGATTTTGAATACCTCAAGTTTGGTGCCCAATGTGAAATACCCTAAAGTGGCCTGATTTGCAGAAAGTGTTAAGGGCAAGATTTTTAAAGGTATTTAGGCACCCATTGATTTCCTTTAAAAATCTGGCTCTTAATGCTAAACTCTGAAAATCCCATTTCTTTGTTATCCCATATACTGTAGGTCACCCAAATTCTGAGACACTAGACTCAAACAATAGGTTTATACTTGGAACCCACCAGCTCTATTTGGGACATTAAAGATTCTGTTGCCCTGTAATGCATCTGACAAAATCAATGTATAATATTGTCTCATTTGAAATAGCTTCATAGTAAGCAGTCTGTTTTTAATTAAATGTGTGTATGATTTAGTAGTACACGTGCCATTAGTGTTAATTAGAGACAAATAGTTAGAACTCTGTTTGGAACTGTGGGTCTTTTGCTATTTGTCAGGTTATACTTTTAGTAATTATTGCCTTGGTGAGAGCTAATTTCATAAAACACATCTCACTATGCCATGGTAGTCGGTCTGCCATTTGGTAATACAGTTAGAAATAGTAAGACATAAGTGTTCATTTTAAAAAAAATGCATTTCCTTTAATGCAGCATGAAGGCTTTATAATTACTTTGCTGCTCGTTGTTGTCTTTGCAGATGCTTCCCCCCCCCCCCCATCTTCAAATGAAAACCATTGCACTTTTTACTTGAGGCTAATCATGAGAGCTATTTCATTTCACATAATTCACAAAAGTTTATTAATGTGTGAAGCATTCTAAAGAAACAGGATGGATTTTTATTTTTACAAAGTCTGTATTGGCAATGCTGGCTGATGCATCCTGATGACAGATATCCTGGATATTGCGAATTTCAGTGTCAACAATACAGTTTATCTTGTTCAGGAAAGAACTGGCATGACACTTTGACATTACACCTTCCAAACAAGAAAAATAATGAGCACTATGTAAAACACAGGCCTGATATCAAGAGGGACCAAGTACCTACAGTTCCCATTGAAATGAATGAGATTTGCAAGTCCACAGCACTTACAGACCAGATTCTAAGATGACTAGTCTTTCCCCTTCCTCCTGCTTCTCTCATGCTGACCTCACTCCTGGAGTAGCCGACAGCTATGGCCTGAGGTATTACAAAATACCCAGTGCTGCCAACTCTTGTGATTTTTCATGAGCCTTGAAATATTTGGTTTATTTCTTAAAGCCCCAGCTCCTGGAGTCATGTGATTATGTGAACTCTCAGCTTTCTGTTTTTTAAAAAGTGAGTTTTTAGTTCTTGTGGCTGTAAGAAGCTTGAAAATGTGGCTCACCTGCATCCAAAAGGCTCGACCCAGAAAGCAAATAAAAAGAACTCCAAATGTATTGTATTTTAAAAGCTCCTTTATTTTTAAGCCAATCTCATCTGGGGGGCCTGACTCATGATTTTTGAACAACTGAGGGGGCAATATTGTGTATCTATGGCGTTCTGGGCAATACAAGCTCTAGAAGATCAGGAATGCAGGAGACAGGCAGAATTAGTCAAGGGAAAGGTTGACCTGCTGTGGATTATTCCATCCTGAATAACTCCACAATTGTGATGTGGAAAAAGCACACGCAAACCTGCTCCTTGCATTCAGACATTATCTACAATTAGCAAAAGAGGGGAAAATGCCATTCTCTTCTCAGTGGTGTTTACCTCTGGCAGCTTTTGTGTGTGAGAGGGCCTAGCATGACTAGACAGCAAATGTGAAAAATCGGGACAGGAGTGAGGGGTAATAGGAGTGCATATAAGAAAAAGACCCAAAAATTGGGACTGTCCCTATAAAATTGGGACATCTGGTCACCCTAAGAGGGCCTGTCTGCCACACTCAAACTGTCAGTGTCCTGAGTGGGCCTTTTGCTTCCCCCTGACTCTATCATTGGTGTACAAACAATAACTTCTTAAAATAGTCCTTACTCCCATATGTAGTTGCATTAGATTCCAAGGGACTTCCTGTGAGTACAGACCTCAGGCAGGAATAAAAGTTTGTGGGACGAGGCTGAAGCTGCAATAACAGCTGAAGTTGTTGCTGTTTAACAAAGATAGTCGTTAGCTTCAAACACACTACAAAATTATTATTTGTAAAAGAGAAAGGAGCGGAGCTGCTTCAGATTGTAGATCTTTTATTTCGAGGTCACCAGTTCAAAACCAGTGCCGGTCTGTACATGGGATCTTTGGAGAAAGCAATTTGTGCTCCAAGAGTTGAAGACATTATAGTAGTGTTGGCACGCTGTTGAAATTAAATCTTTCTGTAGAATAGTAATATCATCTAAAAATAGAAAGAAACCAGTTATTTTGAAAACTCATCACCTCCTGTTTGAGCCCCATGCTATACTCTGAAAATTTTAGTTTTAAAAAAAGACTCTTTTCTTGAGGTTAAGTATTTTGTTTTCTTCCTTGCTTGACAAAGGCTCCCATTTTCCCATAGCTTTTCAGCATCTCGGTTAAGTTCCCCCTGCTCAATAAATGGTCTTCTGAATCTTCCCAAACTGTAAACATATTAGCCTTTCAAAGTGGTTCTCTTCTCTTTCAGTTTTCAAATGCATTAGTCTTTTTTTGTGCATCTGTGGGGTTGATTAATTGGTTATCGTGTTCTATTATTGGTTATACAACTGTAATTGATTATGCCTTGCTGCCCTATTTCCATGCTTTTGTTAATCAACTAATTAATGCAAGAGATGGATGGGGAAAAGAGGAAATTCCTGAAAACATAATAGGAAAATTCACTTTTTCATGTATAGCCTATTCATTTCTCCAAAGCAACCATATAATGCCTGCAAGATTGCGGATGGTTATGCATTTCATACAAGAAAGTGTAAGCCTGTCTCTATTCCTGTCCTGCCTTTCTGCAAGGACATGGCTGTGTGCCCTGATACTCCACTTGTCATCCGAGATTGGCACTGAGCCGGCAACATTGGACATGAGTATATGAATGGCCACTGTAAAAAGATGTCTCAGCACTAGTCGTGGCAAGTCAGCAGGAACTGTAGGTAGGTATAGGTGTTTTCTTCTGGCAGCAGGCAGATATCCTTATAGGAGGTGTACATTGTTTATTTGCTCCTATTGGAACCATTGTCAGCCTTGTGTGCAGCAGGCGGTTTTCATCAGTCATAGCCCTCCATGCAGTTTTAAGGGTAATGGCATCTCAGTGAAGTTTTGAGGGAGCTATGAGTTGACACGTATCAATTAGACGTTAATGTGTGGCTAAGGACGGGCAAAGAGAGAGAGAAGGCAACCATTAATGATACAGGTGGCAGTATTCCTCTCTGCAGCAATGAGATGCATATGCTGACTTCTTCCCAAAGTGCAGCACCACGTTCTCCTGGAGTGAATACCAGCCCTTGGACTGAGGTTTGCAAAACATTTGCCTCTGTTCCCTAGAAGGTTCCCGGTAGCTTCTCGATGAAGGCAATCCAAGAGGTGATCTTTTTCTTTAAGTGTTTTAGATGGGACTGGCATCTTAGACTGTGATCCAGCTGGACTCCTAAATAAGGGATAGCTGGCTGGAAAAGAAGTGGATGATCCTCAACAGGCTGTAAGGGGTTGATGGCCAGGTGATTGCTCAGATGGAAAGTTGTGGCTGCTGTCGTAGACTCACTTAATGAAAATGACCTACATCAGTGGAGGTTTTCATTAAGTGGCCACGGCGCTCATTGAAGGCTGACTGACCCTTCAAGCAGTCACAGCTCCAGATTGCTGTGTAGAAACACTCTCAATAGCAACCCCCCCCACTAGGAGAAGGGGAGAAGGATTGGGTCCAAGAGCCTGTATTATATGTCCGCAGGCTTCGCCAAATCTTCCTTGCCCACACACACAAACAGTCTCACTGGTTTCAATGTACCTATTCATGTGAATAATGTGAACAGGAGTTGGCTAAAGATGTCTGCTAGTAAATTCTGTTTTAGTCATTTATCTTTATAAGTAAAGGAATGGATACTTGCGTAGTATGTAGCATGAGTAACACCCAAGCAGTAGCGACTGTGTTGACCTCTCCTAGTAAGTAAATTATGAATGCATAAGACTAAATCAGTGTCTAGGATATTTCTACAATAGTCAAAGGGTCAAAAGCCAACACCACAAACACTAGGAACAATATTCTTTTCTTGAAACCACACAAGCAACCCCCCTGGAGAGCTAGGTTTTATAGCGTTATGTATGATCAAGAATATTCTGCTGAAATACGACTTGCAGTGGTTCTTGCTTCTGGTGGAACTTTCAGCCAAATGAATTTACAAAATTCCCATTACCCTAATTCTTTTTCAGTAAATGATTATGTAATTGGTTGTTCAAAACTGAAGACTGCGTGGCCCCCACTGCTTTCCATATTGCACTTCCTTACTTGTATTACCAAATCCCCTCCTTGTTCTATTAAAGCTGAAAGAATCTTGCCACAGAGGGCAGGGTAAGAAGCAATGGGTTCAAACTCCAGCATTTTATATTTATATTAAAGCTCAGAAAATTTTTTCTAACTATAAGAAGTTCAGACGGCTGTTACTTTTCATTCGAACTTTTTCCTTTCAGTATTTCATTCAACTCTGACAACGCAATTAGATGACCCAGTTTCACTTTTGTTTCTAATTAATTTCACTTTCATGCACCTCATGAGATGTTTGCAAACACTGCTGGGGGAGATTCTGTGTGTATTTCTAGATGAATTTTTTAAATCATGGAAGCATTTGCATTGGTATAAGGTTTATTTTTATATAGCTTAAAAAAAGTTCCTTTAGGACCTACAAAATCTTCACTGAAATTCTATACAGTACTTTTTTAATGAATGTCCAGTGATGCACAAAGTGTTGAATAAATGTTTGACCATTTTTTGCACCAGACATCTATTCTGCTCTTATGGGATTCAGCAGTTATTAATCATGTCTGACACAATAAACGGCAAAACATGCACTGACTTTAATGGGAGCAGAAGACTGGCCCAGGGATTGTAAGTACCCTATTCAATAGTAACCATTTGTCTCTCTGTCTGTACAGCAACTACTTCTAAAGTTTTAGGGCTATATTAATTGCTGATGCAAATAGGGAAAACTCTACCGAAGTCAATGGAGCTGCACTCATTTACAGAAGCAGGAAATTCAGCAGGAAATTCAACTGATTAATGAACAAGGAAGGCATCATCTGAATTACCCACTGGCAATATGTAGAGTCGTCTGAGATTTATTTGACTGATGTCAGAAGAACTAGTACTTAGCAGACTGTTTAATGAACAGGGCTTCAATCTCTGATATCTCAATCTCATCACATAGTAAGGAGTTGACTCTGGAACTGAAGCAGAGGGTCAAATATAAGGGCTTGTCCACATGGGGAAGGTGCTCATAATAGCTATCGCGGTCATTACTGAATAACAATAGATGTGTCCACATGGGGAGCTATTCCAGATTAGCTATTGTGCTTTAAATTCACACCCTACCTTATTTTGGAATAATTTCCCCTTGCAGACAAGCCCTAAGAAGCAGTCCTTGTGGGAACTCAGGTACTTGGCTCTGGCTTGCTAGGAGACTTTATTGCTTCTCTTTCTGGACCATGCACATCTTATTGTTTTGGGGTTTCCTTCTTTACTTTCTATTTGTGTTATTCTTTTGCACAAATGGAGGCTGCTTTTTGAAAGCTTTGCTCCGTTTCCAGGAACCTGCTGCTCTGTTAAGGATTTTGTGCCATTGGTGAAGGGTGGAATTCACTTCAATCGCATAAAGCAAGAATATCTGGGGTCCTTGCATGTGAGCTAAGGGGGTGGTGGAGGTAAAATCCCCTTTCCCACCCTGGCACTGTAGCATAGTCTCCACCTTCGCACAGCAGCTGCAACAGCCAGTGGGTTGGAGTCATGGCTGCAACCCCCTTGTAGCACTTGTGCTGGGTGTGAGGGTCACTGGCTCTGCAGATTCCATGGCCAGTGTTGGACTCTGAACTAGCTTCTCTGGGGTTGGGATATGCATAGTCGGTCTGCTCACTGCTTCCATTACACTGCTCTGTTTAAATAGCGTGGAGAGCTCAACACTAAAGCCCTCTACTTATCCATGTAAAGAGGTCGAGGACAGACAGCAGCAGTGCAGGCTTGCTTTCCTGCCAGACTAGTGAACTCCAATTTTGATTTGGAGGGACCTTCTTTAGACATGGTAGTTTATTCTCCATACTATTATGGCCAATTCAACAGAGCACTTAAACACATAATTAACTTTAAACTTATGCATAAGTACTCTTGAAGTCCTTCAATGATTCGCTAAATAGGAATGGTCTGAAGCACATCAATTATTTAGATAATGGCACAGAGCACACTCCTAAAGTTTGCAGATGATATGAAGCTGGGAGGTGTTGCAAGTGCTTTGGAGAATAGGATTAAAAGTTAAAATGATCTGGAGAGAAATGGTCTGAAGTAAATAGGATGAAATTCAATAAGGACAAATGCAAAGTACTCCACTTAGGAAGGAACAATCAGTTGCAGACATACAAAAAAAGGAAGGAGTACAGTGAAACCTCCATTTAATGGACTAATTCGGGCGAGGGGGTGTCCGTTAAATCAAAAAGTCCGTTATTTAATTAAAAAAAAAAAAGAGCTGTCGGAGCAGCAGCCCGCCCGCCACAGGGTTGCGGTGGCAGCTCCACAGCCCGCCCGCTGCCTGGACCCGGGCAGCAGCCGGGAGCCGGCAGCCAGCCCGCGAGAAATGGATTTTGGATGCATCAGACTTGCTCAGAAATTTTGTCCGTTGCATCCGAAGTCCGTTAAATCGAGGTCCGTTAAATCAAGGGTTTACTGTACTGCAGAAAGATCTGGGCGTAATAGTGGACCATAAGCTAAATGAGAGTCGTCAGTATAACACGACTCATATTTCATGAGCAGGTTGGATGAACACCTGTCAGGAATGATCTAGATAATACTTACTCCTGCCTTGAGTGCAGGGGACTGGACTAGATGACCTCTTGAGGTCCCTTCCAGTTCTGTGATTCTATGATAGTCTGAAGAGCTGTGCTGAACCATGATCAATACTCTGGCCAGCAGAACTGCTGATTAGTGCCTAAGGGGTGGTGATATGGGATGGGAAACAGGACTGAGACCACCAATTTATTTCATGCTGGCCACTAAACATGGTAACACGTCCGTCACTGCCAGCACAGGCTGTATTCAAACTGGTAACCTAAAAATAAGAGGCTTTGTATACTGCATTACTCACTTCCTGAGCAAATTTAATACACACAGGAATCATTTTGCAGTCTTTACTCTGGTAACAATCCTTTTGAATCTAGTGGAAGTTTTGACTCCATTAAGGATAGCAGGATTTAGCCTTACTTTCAATTTAAAATTTTATTCAAATTCAGAATGCCACAGAGGTATTAAAATGCTAAGATATCAGTGATGTCTCCTTAAAGATTCAGTCTTGGTTCTCCATATACCTCCTCTGCTCCATTGAGCTTATTTGTGGGTCACTTACTCATTTTAAAAAACACTTGCATAAAAGATTCAGCAACTAAATCCCCCCTACATGCCTGTAACATAATAGCAATAACTATTTTGTTCAGCAATAAGCTACTTCCCTGCTAGGCGCAAACTACCTGGCCCTGTAATTTTAGAAAGGCTCATGAATTAGAATGCAGTGTTTGGAAAAATAGTGCTGTAAAAGCTGTTCTTTTGTTCACCTGCCAGGTAGAGTTAATTTATGGTGTTATGTCTTTCAGTAAATTATTGATATAAAGGTAATGCAGAATGACGACAAAACAATAGAATCACATGGCTGAATGTCGGTCTCCTGCATAGCTCCATCTCACTGTTTTTATTTTCTAGAAGTGCCTGGGCTTCACTTTGATGGTTTTATTGCAGGGAAAAACAATGCCCTAGTAACAACATTCCAGTCTAGCCAATATAGAATGGAGGAAGTGTCGGCATTAGTAGGGCCCACAGCCTGTGTTGAGATCTCGCTCAATAACCTCCACTCTGGGCAATATGATTAATAGTGAGATGCAGGAACCACACAGGTCATGAAAACATTTACTGGATACTAGCAACATTGTTTTCAATTAACATTAATAACTCGGCTGTTTCTCGCTGCTTGAGTGAATATTTTATGATTTATGTGGGGTTGTTTTTTTGTTGTTTTAAACAGAATCTGCTTTCATTTATACCAGGAGTAGCTCCAATTATTTCATGGGAGTTGTTCTGAGTTTACATTGTGGTAAGCGAGATAAGTATCTGGTCAACTACCATTAGGATTGTCAGGCTTTCCATTATAAATCTTATTTTAATAAATTAGCCAAAAATTGCCATAATTCTTGATTTTTGCATCTTTGCATGTCATTAGCGCCCACAAATAGAGCTTTACTCACAAATGCAAAAGGATTGTAGGTTCAGGCCTACATATAGCCTTAAACTTTACATGATGGATCCAGTGTGGGAGTTAATTTCTTTTACCAAGCTTGAAAGACATAAAAATTACTCTTTAGCTTGAGGAATCCTACCACCTCGCCCAAATGAGAAATGCTTGATTTATTTTTTTTTGGTTTGCATTCTTATTACCAAATAAAATATTTAATAATTTAAACAGAAAATGTCCAGATAGTTTGTTTTACAATGGACAGATGTGTTCAGGTATTTCAGAGTTGGGGCTGGGAAGGTCCAAGTTAGATCATTTATCAACTATTTTCTGCAGAGATTTCAATTAAAATGTCATATATGGATTTTTAGTCTGGAGCCCTAGGGTTATATTTAATGCTATGTGACCCTTTGCCAACCCACTAACTTCAGAGGAGCTGCACTGGTTTACAAGGAGCAATGAATCTGGCCATTCAGTCTTGGCCCTGCTCTCTCTGAAATCACTACCAAACTCCCCTTTTACTCAATGGGAGCAGCATCATGCCCTTATTGGGCATGTGCAACCTCTGGATTAAGAAAACATCGGGGGGAGGGGGGAGAAGAGTTTATCTAAAGAGGGAAGAAGGATTTACACAACCGACTATGAGCCACTATCATCTATGGTATCCAAAATTAACTGTGCTTTTTTAAAAAGCCAGAAAGGACCATTAGATCATCTGGCCTCCTGTATGATAGGCCTTTACATTTCACCCACTTATCTGTGTATTCACCCCAATAACTTGTGTTTGACTAAAGCATAACTCCCAGAAAGGCATTTAGTCATGATTTGAAGACCTCAAAGGTGGATAATCCCCCTCTTTTCTTGGTCGTTTGTTCCACTGGTTAATCACCCTCACTGTTAAATGTATGCCTGATTTCTAATTTGACTTTGTCTGACTGAAGGTTCCACCCATTGGTTCTTGTTCTGCTGTTCTCTACTAGAGTAAAGAGCCCTTTAGTAGACAGTATTTTCTCTCAGTGAAGATATTTATACATTGTAACCAAGTCACCTCTCCATCTTCTTTTTGATAAACTAAACAGATGGAGCTCTTAAAGTCTCTCTGTGTGTGTGTGGGGGGGGGGGCATTTTCTCCAGCCCTTGAATAATATTTTTCATTCACTTCTGCACCCTCTCCAATTTTTCAACAGTCTTTTGAAAACGTGGACACCAGAAGTGGATACACTATTCCAGTATCAGTCTCCTCATTATTTACTGCTCTGACAATCTTTGTGTCCTCCACAAACTTTTTCAGCAGTGATTTTTATATGGTTTTCCATGTTACTGATGAAATGTTGAGTAGTGCTGGGTCTAGTACTTATCCCTGTGGAACCCCATTAGAAACATCCTCATTCAGTAATTCCAAATTTACATCTACTTTTTGAAACCTGTCAGCCATGTCTTAGTCCATTTAAGGTATGCTTTGTTGATATTGATAATGCTAATTTTTAAATCACAGTCCTGCAGTACTAAGTCAAATACCTTACAAAAGTCTAAGTATATCACAATGAGGTACTTATCTTTATCAACCCAACTTGTGTCAAATGACAAATTTTGGTCCATTGAACAAATATCCTGCCATGGTAAAATGAATTTGCATCCTGCTGAGGGATACTGAGAGGATTCATTCATTAATGGGCCAGATTAATGCAGTTAATTTGTGTCCAAGGAAGGGATGCATCCCTAGGGAAGACAGCTGCAGGGTTTGGAGAGCAACTTTATTTGCTACTGGGGGTTCTGTAGGAGCCCTGCTGACACAGCCTCAATGGGGATGCACTAAGTCATGGTTTGTAAAGTGACATTTAACAGGCAACAAACTGTAGGTCAGGGGTGGGGAAACTTTTTGGCCCGAGGGCCACATCAAGGTTGCAAAATTATATGGAGAGCTGGATAAGGTAGGGAAGCCTGGCCCTGCCCCCTGTCCGATCCCCTTCCACTTCCTTCCCCCCTCAGAACCCTCAACCCTTCCAACCACCCCTGATCATCCCCCCTGGAACCTCCCCACCCCTAACCACCAGCCCAATCTAAGCCCCCCTGCTCCTTGTCCCCTGACTGCCCCCTTCTGAGATCTCCTCACCCTAACTGCCACCCCCCCAGAATCCCACCCTCTCTATGCAACCCCCTGCTATCCGATTTGGCGGGTAGTGAAGACATACCTCTATCATATCCCTTAGGGTATGTAAAATTGTGAGTGGTGTGGATAAAGTGAATAAGGAGAACTTATTTACTTGTTCTCATAATATAAGAATTAGGGGCCACCAAATGAACTTAATAGGCAGCAAGTTTAAAACAACCAAAAGGAAGTTTTTCACAATGTATTCAGTTAAGTCCATTCATGGCCATTAGCCAGGATGGGTAAGGAATAGTGTCCCTAGCCTCTGTTTGTCAGAGGGTTGTGATGGATGACAGGAGAGAGCGAGCACATGATCATAACCTGTTAGGTTCACTCACTCTGGGACACCTGGCATTGGCCATTGTCAGCTGACAGGATACTGGGCTGGATGGATCTTTGATCTGACCCAGTATGGCTGTTCTTATGGATCTTAATGTAACAATTAATGTGCAACATGTTAGTGTGCTTTAGAAATCACATGCCCATAGAGCATATTACTCCACCATATAGACAAGTCCTAAATGCCTTATAAGCAGTGGCTTAAGTACTTTTGAAAATTTCAAATATGGAATAATATGGAATTACCCCAGGCTTGAATGTGCCACATTATAGCTCTTAAAGTTAATGGGAGTTATGAAAATTGTTGGGAGGGTCAAGCCCTAAATTTGGGGAAATATCCTTCTTTTAGTGATGTCAATGGGTTTTGCCACCACAAGTCAGGGGTTGTATGTGAGAATCATATTTTAATGCATTGATATTTTTTTCTAGTTTCAGTCAATGTTTTAATACCTCCATTGTCATCATCTAGGACGGTGATGCAAGAATGGAGATTTCAGCACCTTGAACAGCACCCAAGACTATTGCTGCATAGAACTTTTTTTTTAAAGTCATTGACATTTGTTAATAATACTTAGCCCTTAGCCCTTCCCCCCCTTCAAAGTGCTGTCCAAACATCAACTAATCTTCATAACACTTTTCCAGTTTAGGTAAATAAATATTATATTCCCATTTTACACATCCCTAAGCAGACAGAACTCACAGCTAGGATATGAATAGAGTCAAATCCATCAACACACACGGTCTCTTAAAGAAATGGATGAATCACTTTCACAACAACCAAAATTAGCTCCTTTGACTAAGGTTCTGTGTTTTGTCAACACCACCTCATGTAATGATGACGTCTATTTCCTTTCTACAGTAGAGACCAGTCTGATGGTAAATGAGATCACATTGATCGTGTCAGATATCGGCAACCAACTACTCATTCACTTCATTTCCTTCATTATATCTTCTTTTCCTCACCTGATTTGCATCTTTTATATCCCCACTGCCTTTGGCCCCCAAGTCCCCTGTCAGTGCACTTTCCCTGGGTACATACTTAATTCAGATCAGTCTGTGTTTATCCTTTCACTTTTCTCTCTCACTGTTTCTATTAATCCTGTGCTGATCAGCCTTAAACCGCTCATGTCCTCTGCTCCCCTTTACAGTACAAGCTACTAGCACATTTAAAAATACACATATTTCCTCCTGAATCAGTCTGGCTAGATCATTAAGAAGTCAGTGTGGTTTTCCTTATTTTTGTTTCCTCCTCGCTTATAACAGGAGCAGGGACCTTCTTCAGTGCTCTGGCCAAGGCTAGGAAAAGCTATGCAGGCGAAGGGGAAACAAGGAAAACACTATCCCAGGTGATTTACTCCTCAGCTCGTGGTGGATTCTCATTTCCCAGCAGCGGCGAAGCCTACATCCAAAGCCCTGGCTGTCTGCATCTTATCCAGCCGTGATGCTGCTCTGAGCTAGGGGGCAAGGCCTCCGCATCCCTTTAGTACACGGCAATATCTAGGGATACTGATCCTGTTTCCCTCCCAGGCCAATGAGCACCCCCGGGGGAGGGGCAGAAGAGGAGGGAAAAGACCCCAGACATTTGTCTCATCACTTCCAGCCCCTCTGCACATCTAGACACTAAAAAACCCACCCCAACCCCATTTCTGAATGAGCCGCCTCCTCCTGGGACCAGGCTGTCCCTCAGCTTCCCATGGGTGCGGTGGAAAGAGCCTAAAGCGAGGGGACCCCCAAACCACAGCCCCACTGGGTGCCCCCTCCCCTCCAGGGACGTGGGCAGCCTCTTATGGCAGGAGAAAGGGGCAATCCCTAACTCCCAAAGCAGCAGGAGTGGGGTCCCCTCCGCAGTACCGCCCCCTCCCCCCAGGAGAACAGGCAGGTCAGTCCGGCTCCTTCCAGCCCCCGTCTCTCCCCCCCCCCCATAATCCCACTCCCGGGGATGCTGACGGGCAGCCGGGGGGGGGGGGCAGAGAGCACGAGGAGCCGTAGGGGGCCCAGGGGGCTCAGCGGTACTCACCCCCCTGGAGGAGGACGCGGGAGCTCGACTCAGCCCAGCTGGCGCGGGGAGGGCTGGCAGGGCGCGGAGGTGCGGGGAGGGGGGCTCGCAGCACCTGCAGCTCACGGCTCCCCAGGAGTCGCTCGGCTGGGGGGGGGGGGGGCGGCCGGGAAGGGAGGTTCGCAGCTCCGAGCTCCTGCTGCCCTCGCAACCGGCGGGGCGGGGCGGGGCGGGGAGGGGGCCGGGCTTGCAAAGCGCCGCCCGGGCTGCGGGCGCTGCTGGGGGCTGGAGAGGGGCGTTAGCCGCGGGCGGGGCCGCGCACCGCACCTGCAGCTCCCGTCGGCCTCTCGCTGGCCGGCGGGGCGGGGCGGGCGCTGCAGCGCCTCAGTTATTCCGCTCCCCGCCCCGCCACGTGATCCGGGCAGCGCCGACAGCCGGGCGCCCCCGCAGAGCCGCCGCCGCGTTGGGTGACGGGTTTCTGGGGACCGGTCTGCTGCCCCCATTGGCGGCCCCGCACCCCTTAGCTGTTTAGCTCCCCCTCTCCGTGCGGGTGGGGGTCCCAGTTGATTCCCATTAGATGGGAGTCCTGCCTCTCCCCACCCCATCCCTCTGGGTGAAGCCTGGGCACAGGGCTGGGAGGAAAGGAAAAGGGAACCGGAGTTCCTCTACCTCTGATTCCTCCACTAACCCCCTCTGTGCGCCAGCCTGCCTCAGGAGTTAACCATGGCATCACCCATGGCCATTCATCGTGTCCCCACCAATGTCAGGCAGCATCCAATCCCTTCGAAAATGCCAGTGAGAACTAATGTCTGATATATTTCTGGAGACAACTAGATATTTAGGGCTACATCTTACAGGTATGTAATGTAAACTCCCACTGAAATCAGTGGAGGATTTCCTAGGTGAAGACTGTGGTTTTCTAGAGCTTCCAGGGTGAGATGGGTCTGGTATGACAACTGCAATAGAGGAAATCCCATAGCCTGCTGCAGAAAGAGCCTTTTCCAAATTAGCTTGCAACTGCAAAACGGTCAGGGCTATGAAATTTACTTCCTAGAGCCTGGCTAAAAGTAGACAGTTCAAATCAAGATTTTGCTTGGTGAACATAAGAATGGTCAGGCCAATGGTCCATCTAGCCCAGTATCCTGTCTTCTAACAGTGGCCAATGCCAGGTGCTTCAGAGGAACAGAAAAGAACAGATGATCATCAAGTGATCCATCCCCTGTCGCCATTCCCTGCTTCTGGTATTTGTGTAACAACTGGCCAAATGAGTCTTTGTCCCCTCTGGTGCCTGTAGTACATGAAGAGGTTTAGCAGTCTGCTGCTGCTTGAGCTAAAGTTACTCCAAACTCATAGCCAACCCTATCACTCAGAATCCTATCAGACTCAAATCTCTTCATATGGTGTAGGGACCAGAGGGGACTAAGACACACTAGGCCAGTGTGTCACGTTTCAGTCTAGTTAGGCCTTCCGTATGAGGAGAGATTAATAAGACTGGGACTTTTCAGCTTGGAAAAGAGACAGCTAAGTGGAGATATGATTAAAGTCTATAAAATCATCACTGGTGTAGAGAAAGTAGATAAGGAAGTGTTGTTTACTACTTCTCATAACACAAGAACTAGGTTTCACCAAATGAAATTAATAGGCAGTAGGTTTAAAACAAACAAAAGGAAGTATTTCTTCACACAACACACAGCCAATTTGTGGAACTCCTTGCCAGAGGCTGTTGTGAAGGCCAAGACCATAACGGTTCAAAAAAGAACTAGATAAATTCATGGAGGGTAGGTCCATCAATGGCTGTTAGCCAGGATGGGCAGCACTACCAAAACCTGGGAGATCAAGATGCATAGAAGTGTGGGACACTCATTAGCCTAATCACAACTGGCAATTTTTCAAACACTGGTGGATTTTGTTCTCTCCCGTATTCTTTGTTTGCACTAGAGCAAATTTCAGAGCTGGGGTTACCACTCTTTCTGCTTCTCTGTTGTTTCCCTTGCTCTCCCATTCTATGTTGTGTCCCTTACTGTTTGTATATTAGTTATATATACACCTTCTAATGCACCCCCTCCCACCCCAGGTGTTTTGCTCAGTGTATGGACAAGACAGTGAAAATATTTTATTAAGATGATGTTTTTTAAAAAGCGAACGGTACAGAGTTTAAGCATAGAAATTTCTGATTGTCAGAGAATAACGTACAGATTATCAAGGGGTGTGAAGTTTGGTTTAAGATCAGGTGGCATAAGGAATACATAATCTGTAATATCCTCAATTGGGGGTAAGAGGTTGGCAGGGCAAAGTACAGACATTGAGACATGAGGGTATGTTCATATAATGGCTATGTTCAGGTGTGGAGTATAATGAGTGGATACGATGATGAGGATGGATTGACCCTTATTTGGTGAGATTTAACTTTCAGTGAGCTTATGGTTCCAGTTCATATGGTCCAACAGACAAAGTCTCTTGGTCCCTTTCTTGTAACTGAAGCATGATGTCTCTCTGGCTCACACCTCCTGGTACGGTCGGTGGCTGGTGATGTGTTTGATGTAGATGTCCCTGGACGATTGGATAGTGTCTGAGACCATAAAGATGCCATGTGAGACGTGTGTAGCGTTGACCGATCCCGCAGGTCTCCACACAAGCTCGTTGCAGGGATCCCAGGCACCCAGGGCTCCGACGATCAAGGCGTCCATATGCACCTTGTGGCCCTTGCTCTCAGTGTCATCCGGAGGGAGGGGGGAATACTCTTCCAGTTTACGAGCTCGGGCTTTGCGAAACGCTGGGGTCCTGTTCTCAAAGGAGACCGTGACATCAATGAGGATGATCTTTTTCTGGTTGCTGATCCCTGATCTTGTCAGTTACGCTTTGCTGCTTCAACTCAGACTAGTGTAAAGCAGGAGAGGAACAAATCCAAGAGAATGAAATTTACTCCTCCTCTTAGTACTCTGTATCAATATGCTGCACTTCTAACAGTGTTGTGGATTATAGCTTGCAGTGTGCCTTTTATGCTCATGTCAGATCCCTTTGTGACTGCTCAAGGTGTGACTAAGTGCTACTAGGATATGTATTTCTTCAAAGATTATGTCATTGTCACCAATTCAGGCCACTTTCTGCTCTGAATTTCCCCGAGTACAAAGCCAGAGTAATTCCACTGAGTTTAACTAAATTTCTCTGGATTTAGGCTGATGTAACAGAGAGCAGAATTATGGACTCAGAAGGCCCCTTGATAACAGTATATTTTTTGCACCCTTGGTACATTTCAGCTTGGTATGGTACCGTTTGGTTGAAGTCTAAAAATAGAGAGCATTCTATACATTTTAGGGCCAACTCCATATAACATGTGAGTTATGGATCATTGTTCAATACTTGATCATTTTTAATCCTAGACCTTCTGTTCCTGCTCTCTCTCATTGCTTTTACTCTGTTACACAGCAGTTCTCCAGTTTCTCTCTTGCAGCTCAGTTCCTTGTCTGTTTCCTGAAACACTGGCAAAGATGCATCTCACACTAGCTATGACTAGCTATCCAGACCACTACCATATGCTGTTGAAGGGGTGAGGGCTTTGTCTGAGAGCTGAGGCCCAGTTAAGATCTTCCTGCTTAAAACTTTTAATTCTTCTAGTTTCATTACTTCAAATTTCATTGGAAGTTAGAATTTCTTTGGCTGCCTCTCAAGGCCACAGTGGTCCATAAACTACATTTGACTCTGTCAGCCGGATACAAATGTCCATGCTAGCTCAGACCAATGGTTCCTCTAGTCCATCTTTCTGGCTCAGCGAGTGGTCAGTAAAAGATCCTGCAGCAGGAGGTACAAGAATTTCCATAATAGCCAATTATGCAATAATATGCCTATGGCAGAACTTTTCTCTTAACCCCAGGTAGTTAGCAGTTTATGTCCTGTCTTATAATTTTTTTTATCATATCTATTGTAACAGTGGATGATAATTTTCACATTTGCTGAAAATGTCTAAGCCTCGTTTTGAATTCTACTAAGCTCTTGGCCTCAATAACATCTTGTGGCAGTGAGTTCCAAAGGCTAACCAAACATTTTTTTTGTTTATCAAGTTTAAACATGTTGCCTTTTTAATTTCATGGGGGGAGGGGGCCTCTGTGTTCTTATATTGTGACACTGAATAAGGATAAACCTGAACATCCAGAAGTGACAAAGAGTCCTGTGGCACCTTAAAGACTAGCAAAAATATTGAAGCAAAAGCTTTTGTGGGCTAATACCCACTTTGTCGCAGATTCAGACTAACATGGCTACCTCTCTGATTCCTGAACATCCAGTTAATGTTCATTATTTATTCATTATTTTGTTTACCTCTAACGTGTACCTTTTTATCTGCTCCATAACTGAATAATCCTAATCTTTTACATCTCTCAGTACCATCAACTCTCTGGATTATTTACTTGTTTTATTAATTTAGGGCCAAATAAATAATCTTGGCATGTTTACTTTCTATGTCCTCAAGGCTTTTCCATACCCTCTCTTCCCAGAGCCTCTTTCCCTGAAGAAAATTTGTCAGTCCAAGGGCTAGCCCTCATTACTTCATCCTGCTCTCTCTACCTCGGAGTGGTTGCTCTGAGTTACTTGTCATCATCAAAGCTGACCGCCGTTCCGTATCGGCTCACCTCACTGTTCATTGAGCTCTCTCTGTTAAACTCCACTGATGTTTTTCCTCTTTTGGTGAGTGTCCCTCTTTCTTCCATGTGCCTTAGAGTTGCTTGCTTGCAACCATTCATAATCCAGATCTGTCTCAGAACTCAGTGCCCTGATAATTCCTTTGCTATTGTTCTGCCCTCCCGCTTCTTACTGGAGAAGCCTGATGCAGGGATGGAGTGATAACATAAACTCTGTTCTACTCCCAGTTCCAGGTTAAATGAAATGCTCTTACACCTTATTATCAATAAACTGGAGGTTGGCGGAGTTTTGCACTGGGATTTGAGACCTACTCCTGTGGGTGTCCACTAATGGTGCCAATGTCTTCTAAGACACCAATATTCAGCACATGTAGATTTTTTTACATTCACAGATCTCAAAGCATTTTTTGCCTCGGCATTTCAAAGAAGCCTAAATGAGTTAAGTGCCGGGCTCCCAGAGAATTGCAATCACCCCGTGTGCTTTGACAGTAGGTTGGGGAAAGGTGCCCCACGAAGAACGCTTTCTGTCTGTTGGTTTTTATACTGCCATCCACCCCCATCATACACATTTGCCACACACACATTTGCACCACTTGAACATATTCTCATGAGACATTTTAAATGAGCATAGAGAAATAGTTCAACCAGAGGGCCAGGCCTTGTGACAATTTACCCCACTGATTTTGATAGGGTGCTGTAGTGTATACATCACCGCAAAGGTTGCCACTTATTCCATGCTCGATTGCAACCTTTTTGTCCTTAATATAAATGATATCAGGGCTGTCATAGTAAATATTTATCCACTCTGTTTGGATGAAGCTTGCACACTTAGCCACAAGGAATCATTCATGCTGTGTAATAGCATCTGTGCAAATATACAGCAGAGGACAAGGCAGACATAGCGAGGGAAAGGGGTGATTTGGAATCAGGACTGCTGCACAGAGGAAGGCAAGATGACAAAACAGCAGGCAGAAATGTAAACATCATTACAGGGGTGTGTGTGTAGGGGGAGGTGTTGGGAGACAATTCAGGGAGCATGGTCAGGAAGACTGAGTAGAGGGTTGAGGGTTAGCAAGTCCTGACTCTGCCACTGAATCTCTATATGACCTTGGGCAAGTCACTTAGGGCTCGTCTATATGGGGACATCCAGGAGAATTAATCCAAATTAACGAAAGGTGTGAATTTGAAGTGGATTAGTTAAAATGTATTAAAACCTGGTGTTAGCACATTTATCCAGAGCTAAAGTGGCTTTCTATGTAAGTGGATTGTTGGTCATAGAGTAAATTAAACTAAACCAAATTAAGACCACTTTAATTCTGAAATTCAAACTTTTAGTTAATTCAGATTAATTTTCTAAGATATCCCTTTGTAGACAAGACATGACGATTTGTGCCTCATTTTCTCATCTGAAAAATGGAAAGAATAATAATACTTCCCTTATTACTTGTGAGGATTAATTGGAGCAGAGGTCTTCAAATTGGGGTGCGCGAGACCCCGGCGCCGTCACAAGATTGGCCCTGAGATGCCACGGTCTATTTTTGTCCTGCCAAAGTGCCACTGAAAGTGGAAGCTTTCTATTCGGCGGCATTTCGGCAGACATATTCAGGGGGCCGCGAGTGGATGCAGGACCGCAGAAAGGGGCTGCCACAGATAAAGTTTGAGGAACGCTGAGTTAGAGAGTGACTGTTTCAAGCTATGAATGGATAAAGTGCTGTATAAATGCTAAGTAATATAAATATGCAAATCAATAGCATCTGAGGGAGATTGCTCTGGGCATTTCATTGTCTGAATCGGTGAATAGCATAGGTCTGTTATTTTCTTTTTTATTGCCTGCCTTAATAAGCCAGTTGATATTCATCTAAAGAGACATCTTAAATTTTTTCTCATCTATTCAAGTGCTTTGAAAGGGTCTACAATTAAACTGAATATAAAACCTACTACCAATAATACTATGTGAAGAGTTATTAGTGAGACTGAATACCAGATTACCAGCTCCCTTATAGTATTATTGGGTTTATTCATATTGAGCTAAGGGAGCAATTTCAGCAGCCCAGGATAGCATATACATAGTCTCCAGTCATCTGGGGTGAAATTCTGCCTCCTTGAACTCAATGGGAGTTTTGCCGTTGCTTCAGTGCGGTCAGGATTTCACCTCTGAGCTCCACTGGCCACAAACTCAAGAAAGCCATGGACTTTTTCTTAATAACAATGGTAATGCCTTATTATTCATAATTGCTATCTATCATGCTACCTTGTTGCGCTACTATTTGCTGTCCCGCAAGTAATTACGACTAGAAAAAGCAGACTTGAAGGTACAAACTCAGTCACATTCTTAATTTGCATTTCATTTAAAACATACGGGACCCGCCCCCTATTGCTTGGCTAGTGTTGATTCGCTCTGAAGAAAGATTGACACTTTTAGAGAGACCTGTCTATTAGTGCAGTGCATTTACTCCATGAGCACCAATCTGTTTATGCAGAAATCATTTATTACGCAATCGCTGTGAAGAAATGATCAGAAGCAATTAGCACGCCAGTGACTGATTCTTTATGTTCAATGAGTCAGGCCACTAGTTTGACAAACGTTTTTATTTGGTCCCAAACTTACTCAGCAGGATAATTCAGTGAATAGCAGTAGCTTCTGGACATCTGTTGCAAAGTCCAGATAGCTATGCCTTTGAATAGAGAGCAGATGGATGCCTTCATAGTGACAGTTATTTTTAGAAACGTGGCCAGAATGCTTGTCCACTGGTTTTATGTCAGGTTAAAAAAAATGCTTCGGTTAAAAACCAGACACTCACTGACTCTCCTATGAAAGAGCGTGATCGGATGTATAAATGCTGGGCCAGGCACGAAGGGGTTAAAGTGTTGCTATGAGCTGGAGTGGTCCTGACTTGGTGCACCTGCCCATCATCTCAAGAATGGTGGAGGAGGTCAAGAGGAGGGAAGCTCAGGTCAGCGGTGGGCAGCTCTGTGAGGAGAGCAGGGAGTGGCCTGGTGGAGGGCAGAGTCTTCTCCTTTGCCTGAGAGAAGACCAAGTCCCCTGAGGCTAAAGGGGCTATATCCTATTCCTCTACTGATGAAACAGCAGAGCGACCTGTGGCCTGGCTGAGATTAACTGTAGATTTCTTTTCCCTTCATTTCTTTTGCTGCTTTTAAACTGTTTGTTTGTTCCCTGTGATGCGGAAAGGGGTGAGGACTTGGCTGGAGGGCTGAGACTCTGTGCCCTTTGGTCCATCTGGTCTCTATTCCTGATCGCTCCCACTTCAGTGATTGGACCTGGAGTGCTGTTGAAGTACCAGGTTGTAGTGGTGGGAATGATAACGAGAGGAAATACATCTTTCTATCTCATCTTCTTATATGGACTAGATGGATGTGATGGATACCAGAGCAGCAAAAGGATGGTCTTGTGATAAAACCCCTGGGACTTGAGAGATCAGAGTCCAGTTTCTGATTCTGCCACAGACTTTGCTGCCCACATTCCCCATCTGTAAAATGGGAATAGTCTTTCATTTTTGCCACCATAGTTTACCGTGTCTGTTTAGACTGTAAATTCTTCAGGGCAGGGACTGGCTCCTACTGTGCGTCTGTACAGTGCCTACTACCGTGGGGGTCCTGATCTCCACTGGGGCCTCTGTGTGCTATTCTAATATAAATAATCCTCATACAGCTTTGACCTTCCTATAATTCTGGTGTTAGGGAAAGACCAGGATTTGGATAATTCACAGTGGATACCTTTGAAGTCTTCATTTACCAAGAGTTAACACACTCAGGTGCATGAGTCATTTTCATCACATAAGTGTGCATGGAAAGCAAATAAAAGGGGTTATGAATACAATTGAAATGAATATCTGAGAATACACTTTGTAGTTTTTGCCCCAATCTAAAAAGGACATGTTGATCTCTCTTGCATAAAGATTGAAGGTGTGTATATATCTTCTGGATTTTTATCTTGAATTCTGTACACTTTCAATATTTGTTACGGTGCTTGGGGCCATCGAGGGAGTGAGATTTTAAGAAATCTAACTAAGTTCATTCTATTTATGAATATCTAGCCGTATGCCGTATGTAGCTGTGTTAGGGTACACTTGGCAGAATTTGATTTTTTAAAATATAATTGTGAAGGGTAATATTGACGCTCATTTTAAGCATTTTCCCTATTTTTATCTATTTTGAATTTTCACACGTTTGGAAAATTATCAGGGCATCAGATAATTATTGAATAACAGCAGATGTTGAGATTCAAAAAGTTGAAGCTTTATAAGTGCTAAAA
This sequence comes from Sternotherus odoratus, assembly GCA_032164245.1. NCBI lineage: Eukaryota > Metazoa > Chordata > Testudines > Kinosternidae > Sternotherus > Sternotherus odoratus. The sequence continues at coordinate 13,214,552 of JAVMKO010000009.1, read as the reverse complement.
CATAAGCTGTCAACATCACTGGTCAAAATATACAAGGTAAACATCCTTAAATCAAACTCTAATATGTTCTCAAGTAACATTTTTCTTTCTTTGCGTGTATGTATTTTTGGATGATTATCAAAATATTTTCATTAGATTGTGTGTATGTGTAGTGAAATCAACATTTACCTATGTTTACCAAGAAGAATCTAATTCTTCCAAGTGTAGTTACGGGCATGTCTGGGGGAGCGTGGCTCGAAGGCCCATCCTGGGGGCGGCCAGGGTCAAGGCCAACAATGGAGGAAGGGGCAACTCCCAGGAATCAGAGAGAGACTGATGTAGGAAATACATGATACATAGATGGTTTTTGCTTCCGTTTGACTCTGCCATTAATTTTGTTCTGACTCTGTTGTCACTTGGATGCCTGTGTTCTGTGGCTTTATGTGATGCACAGGGATATTTGATCCGTCTGCTATATTAGGCAGCCAACACGACTCCGCTCCAGGCTTGTGGTTTTATTTGTTGTTTGTTTTTTTTAACGACTTGCCCCTAGGTGGGGTGGATGGAGAGCAACATGTTTAGTCATGACTCAAGACAATGGAAAGGGTTGATCCCATCCCCGGTGAGCAGAATGTTTGACAGATTGTTTGCCTTTTTATTTTTATTTTTTTAAATGTGCACTATAAACCTGCAATAGCAAGAGACTCAGCTGCATAGAGGAAATGGAGATCAGACCTGTGCAGAGAAAAGGGTAGGCTCAGCTCTGTCTTAAATGATGAGGACCCTGAAATCACGACCAGATGCCATTGTGTGACAGACACCAGTATTGATAGGACCATGGAGACTGAGGAGACGGGTGGCGACACAGCCTGCCTGCCATGCCCGGAGGAAGTAATGTGCTGTATTCTGTAAGAGGAAAGAGAAAATGCTACATTTCGTGTTACAGTGTCTGGGCTCCTCGGTAGATTTGTAGCCTGAGTGCAGGATAGTTGAAAATGAGCTGGTTCATGCGCTTATCATCAGAGGCTGCAGTTGGTTAGCACTGTGTTAAGTGTCTATTAATGGCTTTCCCTATGGTAATAATACTTTGAGATCCACAGATGGACAGCTAAGTGCCTTACAAATGTGGGTCAGCACTGCCACTCCCATTTTACTGACAGGGAAAGAGAGACTACGTGACAGAGCTATTAATAGAAACCAGGGGTGAATTCCTGGCCCCATTGATTTCAATGGGACTTTTACCATTGACTTCATTGAGGCCAGGATCTTACCCTGGATCCCCTGACTCCACTTCCGTGCTGTATCCACAATATCACATTAGTTGGCGAAGGGATTCTTCATCCAAACAAGCCTGAACTTCAGATTCAGATCAAAATGTACAGCTCCGGTCCATCTATAGTATTTGTTTTGGCCTCTTTCGTATCTGGAGGGGAGTAGGAGATGTGTGTTTAAATGAGTGGTGGCCAGGGAGTAACATAACCATCACCATCAGTACTGCTCTTCCTTCAGCATATAAACACCTGCGTTAACCCAAGGGCAAGTTCAGATAATGGCCGGTACAGTATGAACCTGAATGTCTGCATCATGTGAGGTGGATGAAATGGATGTGAGGGGCGGACATGTGATCTCACTTATCACCAGAATCTCTAGGGCTGGGTAGTTGAGGGAAAGAGCTGGTGGTTGTAAAGAAAGTAGCATATTTCCCAGCTTGACTCTTGCTCATGTATTCAGCCTGAGAGTACAGTAGGGATGCAGATAAATGTTTTGAGGAAGCAAGGATATAGTGGCCGCTTAGAGAGAGAGAACTGGGGGGGATTAAATGATTCAGTGTTATGACTCTGCAGAGTGTAATTTAAAGGATCAGATACCTTTTTTTTTCCTTAGCCACAAAAACTGGTTTAAAAAAATCCAGGAGTCTATTTGTTGCATATCAGTTTTCATCAGTAAATGCTTTGATATTAATTGATTGGTCCATTGTTTCTGTTTGTGGTAGCAGAAAAATATGGACCTGTCAAAATGGCCACATAAGTACATGACAAACTGTCTACTTTAAATGAAGACTTTTTAATCAAGTGAAATGTGGACCAAATTCCACCATTGGATATATGTATTCAGCTCCCACTGACTTCGGTTAGAACTGCAAGGGTGTAACTGAAGGCAGAATTTGTTGTTTATGTTTGTTTGATTTGAGAATTAACAGTTTAGGTATCAGACCACAAGAAGGATTTCTATAAACATTACAACCTTTGCAGCTTATATCATACTTCTAATTGTGTAGCTACGGATAATGCCTTTAAAGGAATTATTAATACAAGTTTACTCCCAATGATTTTACAGCAATCTGCTTTGGATTTCACGGACCATACAGTCTGCTTAAAGGGACACATTAAAAAGAAAACAAACATTTTCTTACCAATAATCTTAGAAAAATTAAAGTGAAAACTTTGCAAATCTGATTTTCTTGCTTTTGGTTTGGCATTTTGCATAATTAAAATAGATTAATCAGTTTCACTTCCCCCCGCTTCCCTGCAACACGCTAGGTTGCAAAATTGGGGTTGCACACCCCAGAGAGAGGTGTTCGTGTAGCACTTAGCATGATGGGGTTCTGGTGCATGATGGGGACTCCTAGATACTACTGCAATGCACATTAATAATGTAAAAAAACTTTTCACTTAAATTTAAAAAAAACCCTGATTTTTCAAGTTTCTTTTTATTTTTTGTATTTTAATGAACACCTTTCAAATGTTGTATCAAAACTGCCAGGCAGTATTTATTTAAGTGGCTTTGCATTGATCTGTCACTTAGAGGTCTTCGGGATTTATTTGGTGGAGGACTGTGAGATACGTTTTTGGTTCTAAATTCATCCTGAGTGTAATGCCATTGAATTCTGTGGAGTTCAGCCGGGAGGAATTTAATCATACTACCAAATCAATGTGGCACTTAAAATATTCTAAAATCTGAGGTTCACATCAAATTTGAATTGATGTAAAACACATTCTGTAATTGTTTAATGAAAGCACTGGGTTCCAGCAACTGAGTGTTTATCTAATCCAGTATTCATCTGCAAATGTCTTGTGTACACTGCAAGTTTGATGATTTTTCCATCCAAAGAAGATTGTTTTGCATATCATTTTAGTGTTATCTGTATAATCAGTAAAGATAGGCAGAGAATTAGGTTTCAGATTTCCACTTTGCAGCATGCATTGGAAATTAGTCTATGTCCTTTTTTAGCACGCATATGATATGAAAGTGGCTTTTGGCTCTGTTGCCGTTGGTAATTGTTTCATGTCTTATGGAAACGTCTAATTCTAGAGGGAACCATTTCAGTTGATATTTAAGCAGAAGCATGTCCGATGGCAGCAGTGATTTCACAGAGAATTTTCCCTCCTGATATCAGTGTAGCTACGGTAAATCCTTTAGTTTAAAAATGTGGTAATGCTTTAGGGCTCAGTTTTGACACAAAGACTCATCCCAATGACCCCATAGTAAGTGGCAGCATATAGCTGTCAGACTCTGGGAACCTCCCCGAGAGGAAATTGTAGTTCAATGAGTTACAATTCTCCGTTGCTCCCCCCTTTCTTCTGGCAGTAGTAACTTACTGATAGCCTCTATTACCAATAAATTACTACTACCCTCCTCCACCTCACATTGGTTCATCTGTATAGGCCAATGAGTGTTGGGGGTGGAGTCTATCCATTACCTACCCATTCCTGCCCACATCTTCCTTAGCTGCCCTCGGGCCAGAATAAGTGTTGTGTATCTCACCATACTCCTGCATAGCCAGACACAAGGTCTATGTAGTAAATCTAAGACTATAAGGTGCGTTCTTACTCCCCTGCATGAGTGTGTATCCAGTTTACAAACTAGCTCTCAGAATAATGATTTTATCATGAATATCATTAGTAATGTAGACTTATTTTTTATTTTCACCTTTCATACAAAGACTAAACTCATTCAGCATACTTTTTGTACAGGTAAAGCTGGTTAAATACTGTAAAATAATGTGGTTGGGAACACTGATTTGAATTTTGAATGTCTGAGTAAGCCACAGTTATATTTGCAAATACCTAAATGGATGAAATGTTAACACCTGTGTTTGGGGAGTGGCTGTTTGAACAAATACCTGGTTTTTGCATGCAAACAAGAGGCCATTTGCTGTTCATTTTTCTCTGAGAGTAAAAGATTTCAAAGATTTCCCTGTAATCAGGGATCAGAAACACTAGCGTGTGACTGAAGTAATCAATCACACGCCATCAGTAGAAAATAGTAGAAGTGAATGGTTTGTGAATAGTCCATAGGCTGAAATTTGTCCGCATGAACTAATTGGCAAGTTCTTAAGAATACTGGATCCCTAATCAGAAAATTGGATGTCTGTGAAAAGAGGGGGACTAAAGGGGCTATATTATTCTGATAGTTTATTTGCAATTAGTAATTTTACAAACTCCAGTAAAATGATCACTTTCCCTATTGTTCAGGGGTGTATGTACTTGTGTGTAAACACTTCACAAGAACATTTTAGGACAGAAGGTGAAGAATATCTTACACAATTGAAAGTACTGTGGAATTTTGGGTAGCCTGAATGTAAGTTCCCAGTTGAGTTTCAGCTAGGACATACTACAGAGAGCTCTCCACGTCTCTGGGTCAGGGCTCAGTACTGATTAAGGAGAAGAGTTGCATCCATTGAATTACCCACAGCACATTGGTTGAGGGCTGGTATCCAAGAACTGACTTGGTCTGATGCTACTTAACTTATGAGAGATCTTGATAAAATTAAAGCCTCTGGCAACATAGCTTTACGTTTAATTTAGTTTTCATTATATCATCGTCAGAGATAAGGGAGCAGGAGGGTTGCAGGGGCTGCTAATAGGCTATAGAGCACTTCACTACATGACCACTGGTTCAGACTGTATCTAGCCCAGGTCAATAGTGAGTAAAAGTCACCATCTGTTGGGTGTTCAGTGATTTATGTGAAATAAATTGCTGCTGTCTAGTTCTTCTTTTCCACATCGCAGTATGGTTATCACAATTGTCATCCTTGTTGTGAGACCACAGATTGAGTGAGAAGGAAAAGTGGGTATTAGCCCACGAAAGTTTATGCTCCAAAACTTTATAGTTAGTCTTTAAGGTGCCACAGGACTCTTTGTTGGTCTGCCCTGTTACCCTAGGTCAGGAGACGATCGCTGTACAAAAGGGCTGTGGTACATTGGTACAGCAGTGTGGAGAAGCTTACACTGCAGCTGTCCTTGCTTGACATAGTTGGGAATAAGCAGAAAATGAATCTCCACCTCAGCCGGCATCTATCATGAGTTTCAAAATAAACAAGACAGTTAAGTGATGAAGTCAGATTTTGAACAAGGTGGTGGCGGCTGGTTTCTCAGCTCTGGAATTTGCTTTCCCCTTGCGTCCACACCTGCTATTTCTGTCTACTTAGGCCCCCATCTCTGTAGTGTCTGAGCATCTCTGAGCCTAGGCAAGTGGTGATATCCCCATTTTACAGATAGGGACCGAAAGCCTATAGAGACTGAGTCCTTGTTTACTCTGCCACTTTACAGGACTGCAACTTTCTCGCTCAGGGGTGTGGAAACCCCCTCCATCCTCTCCTGAGTGCTGCAGGTTTCAGCACTGTCAAGTGGCAGTGTAGACAGTGCACTAGCGCGAGAGCGCTCTCCCACTGCTGGTGCCGCGACTACACACCCACGTTAAAGCGCTGCGATGGCAGCACTTTAATGTTGCTATTGAAGACAAGTCCTCAGTAACTAGCTCGAAGTCACACAAGGAAGACTGTGACACAACAGGGGCCTGAAGCCAGATCTCCCAAGTCCCAAGCTAGTGTTTTAATCACTAGACTACCTTTCTCCTGTAAAGTTGGTATCTTTATACTGGCATTTGGGGGAAAGGGTGGATCAAAGGTTACTGGGCTGTGTTGGGACATACTGATCACTTCCATGATGCAAGGCAAAGGCAAACCAACTTTGTGAAGTTGTGTGAGCTATCTGTTGTATTACTGGCATTGATTATATATATGTGTGTGTGTGTGTGTGTGTTTAAATAATCACGAGAGTACTGTGGCGGGGGGGGGGGGGGGGGCTTGACCGAGCCTGCCGCCCCTTTAAGAGGGAGCAGAAGCCCTCTGCAAACCTCCCTGGCAGGAAGGCTAATTAGCCACCTGAGGTGCAGGCCAATCAGCCTGCATGAGTTTCACCTGGCAGCCTCCTCTGGGGGATATAAGGCTGCCAGGAACGAAGCCCAGTGTGGTGGTGGTGTCTGAGCTATCAAGAGCTGTGTGGAGCTATCAAGAGCTGTGTGAGTTTGTGTGGAGCTATCAAGAGCTGTGTGAGTTTGTGTGGAGCTACCAAGAGCTGTGTTTGTATTATTGTATTAGGGGCTGAACTATATAGAGTTTGTAGAGCCAGAACCTGTGGAGCTATTTAGAGCTGGGTATTAATGAGCTGTTTAGAGCTGGATATTAATGAGTTGTATATTAATGAGCTACTTAGAGCTGAATGTTAGTGAACTGTTTTAACCTGTATATATTGGTGGTGGGGTCCTGCACTGTAAATTAAAGGGCACTGTTGGAGCAAAAAAGGGTTTCCTGCGTGTTCCTGAGGGGGGGGGTGAGAGAGCGGTCTGTCACAGTACCCAAAACAGTGAAGGGGCTTTACAAATAATTCCGAAGAATAAATAACTAAATGAACCAGATGTTTTATCTATAAAAATGACACCTTAGGTTGGCATGTATTTCTTTTAATAACTTAAAGTAATACAAACTCATGGTGCCTTTTCTTCTTTTTGTACATTGAGGCAAATAAGGCAAACCAGTAGCATGCTCAAGCAGAGATGCAGATCATAGCTATAAATATACTTCAGGTGAGCTTATGCGGCTTTGGAGGGGTGGCATTTTACTCTGGAGGATCTCAGTGCAATTTACCTCACATTACTTATGTCAGGCATGTCCAAAGTCCGGCCCAGGGGCCAATTGAGGCCCGTGTTCTAATTTTCACCGGCCCGCAGACTCTTTTCTAAAATCAATAATATGCGGCCCGCCAGCACTGTCGCCAACCAGTGCGCAGAGCCGCAGCCGAAGGAGAGGGGCGAGGTCAGTAAGAGGCGAGCGGGGGGGGGGGAGAAGAGCGGAGGCGAGCGGGGGGGGAGAAGAGCGGAGGCGGAGCCAGGGCCGGGGCACAAGGCGAGGCGAGCGGGGGGGGGAGAAGAGCGGAGGCGGAGCCGGGGCCGGGGCACAAGGCGAGGCGAGCGGGGGGGGGAGAAGAGCGGAGGCGGAGCCGGGGCCGGGGCACGAGGCGAGGCGAGGCGGAGCCGGGGGAGAAGAGCGGAGGCGGAGCCGGGGCCGGGGCACGAGGCGAGGCGGAGCCGGGGGAGAAGAGCGGAGGCGGAGCCGGGGCCGGGGCACGAGGCGAGGCGAGGCGGAGCCGGGGGAGAAGAGCGGAGGCGGAGCCGGGGCCGGGGCACGAGGCGAGGCGAGGCGGAGCCGGGGGAGAAGAGCGGAGGCGGAGCTGGGGCCGGGGCACCAGGCGAGGCGAGGCGGAGCCGGGGGAGAAGAGTGGAGGCGGAGCCGGGGCCGGGGCAGGAGGCAAGGCAAGGCAAGCCTGGGGAGGGGGGGGAGTGAGAGCACGGCCGGAGCGGGGGGAGGAGAGCGCGGCCGGAGCGCGGGGGGGGGGGGGGAGGGAAGGAGAGCGCGGCCGCAGCGGGGGGCGGGGGGGGAAGGGAAGGAGAGCGCGGCCGGAGCGGGGGGGGGGGGGTCCGGCCCTCACACATCTTCACCTTCCCAAATCTGGCCCTCTTTCCAAAAAGTTTGGACACCCCTGACTTATGTAATCTGCCTGTTAGCAATAAGATACTGATATTTAAGCAAGTGGAAAAAGTAAGGAATGCTGAGGACCTCAGGGAGTTACTTTTTCCCATAATGATAGTGATGAGAAATAATCCAGTATGCAAATTAAATTAAACTCTTCAGTTAGATCTCATACTTGGGGGGGGGGGGGGAAAGTTCAAGGTATTTTAAGAAATGGTTTCTGAGGATGGGTCAAATTTATCCCGTGTACAACCATTGAAGTCTGGAGATTCACCTGCTTCCATCAGAGCTGAATTTGACCTAGTGTGATTTTTATTTATTATGTCCTGTACATTAACTTTTCACCTTTTCAAAGCTGCATCTTAAAAAAATCACATCGCCAGAAATATCAGCTGGGAATTTTCAGCAGATCAGTTAATGTCTGTTGTGAAAAGTTAACTTTTATTTCAGATGATGATTTCCGAGTCACATAACTAGTGACAAATTGAGCTGGAAACATGGTTAAACAAGCAGCCACTACAGCCTTCTCCATAAGGAGCATGTAGAAAAGTGAAAAGCCTATTTTTAGTACAGTGACAATGGGTTTCAATTAAAAACCATGAGGCATGAGTGAGTACTTTCTTAATGCATTCAGTCTGTAAATGAGAAATGAAAACATAAATTAAACAGGCCAGATGAATCCTTGGTGCATTCTCACTGTCTATAGAAAACATACACAGTGCTGCTTCCGTTTAAAAACACACAAACGAAAACCTAAACAACGGGAGATCTGTGTTTTCCTCCGTGACGTAAGAGATCCAAGATCAGCTTACACCATGGAGCATGAGATTCGATTACCCTTATCTTAGTCTGTATAACTAACTGCTTGTCATAAAATTGTCGCTGCTCCTGCTCAGAGGTGAATGGAACCCCATTTCCCTCCCTCTCTCTATCCTTGGTTTACAACAGGGGTCTCAAACTCAAATGACCACGAGGGCCGCATGAGGACTAGTGCACTGGCCCGAGGGCCGCATCACTGACACACACACACACCCTCGCTGCCCCGGCTGTGCCCCCACTCCACCCCTTCCATGAGGACTAGTGCACTGGCCCGAGGGCCGCACCACTGACACACACCCCGCCCTTGCTGCCCCAGCTCCGCCCCCACTCCACCCCTTCCAAGAGGTCCCACCCCTGCCCCACCTCCTCCTCTGAGCACGCAGCTCCCCATTCCCTCCTGGAAAGTGCTAGGCACCACCAACAGCTGTTTGGCAAACAAAGCAAGAGCAATCTAGGAAGTCCAGAGCTAGAAACACACGGGGCCCAGCCAGGCAGCAGAGAAGCCTCCACTTCTGGCCCCTCCGTCCTGCAAACTGCTATGGGAGGGCCGGGGGGGAGGGGGGGGGCGCCAGGAAGCTTGGCGGGCCACAGGGAAGGGCTTTGCGGGCCGCATTTGGCCCCCGGGCCGCATGTTTGAGACCCCTGGTTTACAAGAATCTCCAGGGCCCAGCAAGGAGTGGGAGGAAGAGAGAAAGATGATATTCATTTACATAAGCTTCATTTCTTCTCTAAGCAGCTCCATGGCTGCTGGCTGTGCAGTGAGCAGATCCCCCTTATGCACCTGCTAGAAGAGTCAAGGAAACCTAGGCACAGTTGAATGGCTTTTAGCTCTTCCTTTGCAGCGTCAAAAGTAGACCTGCCAATCAGCCATCCGAGTTCTGAGAACTCTCACAGATGTGGGATCCCCTTGAGATCAATGGCCACGTGCTGAGGGATGGGAACAATGTGCAGAAACTTAGGGCAGGGGATTTAAAATACAGGAGCAGAAAAGAAAAAGCAAACCAATCTAATCAGCTGAGGAAGTGCATAATGTACCACAAAGTTATGGGGGAAGCCTCTAATTTGTAATGTTTATTATTATCTCTTACACACACATTGTCACAAGCCATTAACATATGGCAATGCTATGTTGTTATCCTAGATCCTTATAAATATTCCTAATTTTTCACCCATTTTTTTTTAATCCAATTTGTTCCTCTCTTCTTTGTGATAGGTGAAATCTAGATGTTCAGCCAGTGTGTATAGTGTTGGCCCCTATTTGCCTCCCTGCCAATTAGAGGTATTTTACTGCAACTCACAATAAAAATTTCCTACAGCAAGAACTGGAGATTGCAACATATAAGCCTGAAATCACTGTGTTCGTATTGTGCTAGTTGAAGGCACTCTAGCTAATATTTGAAAGATTCATGTGCAACAGACCTGCCAGAGATGTGCTCTGTGTATTAAGGTCAGAGGGGGAGAATTTGCATGGTACTATTTGGAAATGGCACCTATCAAGTGCGAAAGAATATTGAGGGTCACCACTTACCTCTTTATAACTGCACGATCCAAAAGTGACATTTATTTTTTGTGAACTGTCACTCAAACAACTCTGCTCTTCCCTGGTTCTGAGTAACATCCCCTGTATTTGACAATCCTGTTATGAAAATGTTATGGTCATGTTTTCAAACATTGGTGCTTAGCCTGCACCTGAAAAATGTGTGCCTTCACTTGTACAAATGGACAGTTCTGCTGAAGAGTGAGTGACTGTCTCTTAGCCCTGGTCTACAGTGGGGTGAGGGGCAATCTAAGATATGCAACTTCAGCTACAAAAATAGTGTAGCTGAAGTTGGTGTACTTAGATCGACTTACCACGGTGTCTTCACGGAGGTGAGTCGACTGCTGCTGCTCTCCCATCGACTCCGCCTGCACCTCTCGTGGCGGTGGAGTACAGGAGTTGACAGGAGAGCGCTAGGGGATTGACTAGACATGATAATTCGACCCTCAATAGATCAATCGCTACCTGCCAATCTGGTGGGTAGTGTAGACATACCCATAGTTTGCTCATCTTCAAAATGGGGTTATTAATACTGGTAGCGAAATACAGGGGTCTTGTGAGACTAAATTCACCAATATTTGTAAGGCATTTTGGAGCTCCACAGGTGGAAGGTGCTGTATAAGGGCAAAGCATTATTGTAATTTGATAATTGTAGTTTTAAAGTACGGTTCTCCTCTGAAAAGCGACTATGCAAAAATGGCACCTACTTATACATATAAGGGATTAGACCTCCTGAGTATTCCAAATCCTACTCCTTTTTTACTCCTTCTAGCCTTGGAGAGCAAACACAGTGAAAGGAGTGTGAGCTGGATTCCATTCCTATTTTTATATCAGCAAGAGAAGAGTTCAATAAGCTTCAATTGCCCCTGTTTAAACCCACTGAAGACAATGGCACAAGTGACAGTGGGGGCAAAATTTTCTCTGTATAACTTTTAGTACTAGTGGTAATGTGTGGAAGGGAAAGAACCCAGCTTGACTCAGAAACCCCAGATTGAGTTTGTAGAGCTGGCAATGAGAAACAACATCTGTTTACTTATAACCTGAGTATACAGTACTTGATTTGGAATTGTTTGAGACAATAAATATGGATCTCTGTGATGCCAATGTCATTTTTACAAAAGCTACTTTTGGCAATAGAATTGCGCTTTAAGAACTCATTGAAAAAAATCACATTACTTTCCTCTGCTCATCTCTTTATGTTGCCAGCTATAGTTAATAGACTGAACACAGACCTGTCAGTTCTTTTAATTTTTTGTGTATTTAATTTCCTTGAATGTTTTCATAACAGAAGCAGTGGTAATAATTTGCCAGAAATTTGCCATTGTATGTGTATGATGTTATTCTTAACAGGTGGCATTTATTAAAGAAAACAACTAAAAATATAGACACAAACAAGTAGGCTTCCACTCAGCTTGAGTTCCAGCTTTCTCTGCCTTGTTTACCAGGGATTAAATTCTGCCTGTAACTCTGTGCAACACACAGGAACATATAATGGCTGAATAACATAATGCAAGTAAACATGCCATTACAGCACCCGCTGTTGAATTAAATAGGTTCCATGTGCATATATCTAAGGACAGAACTGTATTACCTTAAAGATGAATTCAACCCCAGGGGTGTCTACAAAGCTTAAGCTTTTAGAGCCATAACATGGAGATCAGAGTCAATTGATGGGAGGTTTAATGGGGAAGCTGGTTTACACTGCTTCACAGATATAAGGGTAACATCATTGTGTGTATGTAACAGTACCACATGGAGTAATCTCCCTCTTCCTAGCTGGTGCAAGCTGCTGTCTGCTCGTAAAATGGAGAGATAAATTTGATTTAGTTTTGATATTTCATACAGTTCAAAAAATTCTCTCAGGTCTTTGAAGCTGTGAAATTGATCCTGGTTTTTTCATGTAAGAGTCTTTCCTAGCTTGAGGTTATTGCTGATCGTTTTCTTCACACACAGTGTGTAGGTGGACTGAAATCCTTCCAGTGTCAGGATTATATTGTTGACAGCCACAAAACTAAGCAGGATCCATTTCCAGCGTTTGCTTCAGTAAGAAAGTAACTCTGGAAAGTAACTCTATTTGAACCTTCATTAAACCATCAGAAATGCCATGTGCTCTTGGCACAATCTATACTAGCGTTATTGGATTATTATTTTTATTGGTATGCTGTGTTCACTGGGACATTAGAGTTGTACCTGAGTCTGTTAATACCATATGGTGTGTGCCTAGTCCTGCATAAACTCATTCATTCACATCTCACCAGCAGGCTCCCCTGGGGCTATATATATATAATCGGAGTTCAAAGTCAGATGTTTACTAGGTTCTTTCATTCTTGATTCAAGTGCTCAAGAAATACCATCCAAATGGCTAACCTTGTTGGCAGGCCAGGAGTAGAGTCCTAAGGCTGGGCTGGGGTCTGGACTCTCAAGGCATGTTGGCAAAGCAGTGTAGGGAATAAAGAGCTTTTCTACTCATCAATGTATGTCTTGTTAATTGTTTTTAAGCCCTACATAAATTACAGAGCCCACTCCTGCAGCCCTTTCTGACTTGACTTTAATAATGCCACAGTAAGCACATGACAAGGGCTGCAGGATTGGGCCTTAAATCTGGGAGTGGCGGGGGGGGGGGGGGATCCTGATTTGGTCACTGACCAAGCTATAGATATTCGTAATGGAAAAAGTCTGTCTATTTCAGAGCATGCACTGAATACTTAGCTTTCATAGAGAGTATTTCTGCCATGAAGCTCAGAACACTTTATAAAGGAAGGTAAGTATCATTATCCTTACTTTTATCGGTGAGGAAACAGTGAGGTGAAAAGACCTACCCAGCGTTATTGGAAAAGTTAGGAGTAGAAACCTGGTCCCCTGGCTCCCAGCTCAGTGCCCTATTCGCTGGCATATGATGACTTCCAAAGTGTGAAAACAAGGAGGATTCAGCTCTTGTAAAGTGCTTTCATTGTAATAACTGACATAGGGACCAATTATCCAAGCAAAGCAACTGATGGTTGATCTGTGAGGTTAGCCTGAGGAAGGACTTCTAGCATGGGTGGCTGTGCCTCCCCAAACAGCCAGGCATGGCCCTTCCCATGCCCCACCCCCAGGCCTCCCTCTGCAGTTCCCCCTGTGCGGTGGCCCGCCTCTTGGTGCTCCGGGGCCGGGGAAGTTGGGGTCGCACATCCTGCCCTCCTGGGCACTCTGGGGTCTAGGACTGAGCTGCCTATTCTCCTAGTGTTCCAGAGGGCCGGGGGAGGCTAGCCTGGGCAGGGGCTGGCGGCTGCGGTGGGGTGTGGGCCTCTGGCAGGGGGGTGAAAGGGACGGGGCTCCCCCAGTAGGTGGTTCACGCACCGTCCCTGATTTATCAAGCTACCCCATTGGGTTGAATGGGGTAAATCAGAACAGCATTTGACCTACAGGTTATTGCAGAACACAAAACAGATAATTTGCGGTTTCTAAAATTAAACTAAATTATCCTTAATTTATCATGAATGTAACATTTGACTGAGTCCAATTTTCCTAATGCTGGCACTTGGGTGGATGGATTTTGGTTTTTGTTTCTTTGTTTTTTTTAAATACAATGCACTGATCCTCCAGAGTCACCATGCATACACTTTAAATGTAGAAGATCCTCCATGTTTTACTTGGACATATGCATTTATTAAACATTGCTTCCCATCTGTTATGAATTGTCTGAGTATTTGCAAGGGAAGTACTTGGGAGACAAAACAGAGCCTATGCTATATCTTAATATTTATCACCTCTGTAAGTATTCAGACCTGGTATGTTGCTTGTCAGCTGCATTAGTGCACAAGATTACCAGAATTGCTATAGCTCCTTGTGTGTGTATTTATGGAAACAAATGTGCATTTTAGCTAAACACCAATTCTACACCCTGGATTTAAAGGAATTATTCTTCCTTCTGGTAATTAATGATTTGGAAAGCAGGCAGTGCTGGTCAGTCTCGGTTAATTAACATCAAATCTCATGGAGTGAGAAGTGCAATGAATAAGTGATGTTCTCTCTGCCATGCTACGCCTTGGGAGTAAATTCACTGCTGTTAGGAACTGATGCTGCTCTAGCTTCTAATCCTAAAGGTAGCAGATGTCTGTGAGGAGGAGGGAGGAACTCTGAGAACACAGCTAAGGTTGGATTAAAAGGTTATTGCTGAATTGGAGCCAGGCCTCTGCCTTTCCCAATGGACTATGTAACTTCATGTTGTCTGCTGGAAATGTTAGCTGGTAATTCATATTTGCTAGGACGTACAAAGTGACTAAATCCAGCTGTGGTGTAAGCAGACCTGCCTCTCTTGAAGGCAGTGGAGCTGTAGTCACTTAATGAGAGCTGAATTATTTGGTTTTATTTGTGCCTTTTCCTGACATTTTCCCAATAGAGGTTGTAATTTTCAGTCAAAATGTAAATGTAGAGCTGTGCATTTTAATCCCTCTATAATTACAGTCTTCAGTAACCCTATCATCCCATGCACCACATAGTTATTTGTGCACATTTAGCGCTATAGAAATCTATTAAAATTCTATTACAACTCAGCCCGGGGGTAGAGGGGCAGGGGGAAATTGCTTGGTTTTAAAGGGTTTTCTTTCTCCTCCTACTATTATTTCTGATACACTAACTATGGCTTTGTAACCAGCATGCTAACCTCTCCCCTTAGCTTCCACTCCAGAGGCACAGAGGCATTATAATGTACAAGCAAGCAAAATGTCTCCAAACACCAAAGCGCCTGTGACTCAGACTGCATGAGGGGGAACAGAGCTTTGGATTATTCAGAAGTTGTTGTTTAATCCAAAGTGCAGGGATCACAGGGGACTCAGTGCCATATCCTTAGGAATACAGTGTAACTCCATTGAAATCAGTTGATCTATGCTCATTGGCACCAGCCAGCTGAGCTGGCTACCAATTACTACTGCAATTCCACACCAGTACATAGCGTCGTGCTACAAGAGGGACATAAATATACCATATGCAACCATTCTGGTGGGTACAAAATACAATAAAAGTATACTGTCATTTTTAAAGTGAAAATTTAAAAAATGTCAATAGCCAATTAAATTTAAATGACGAGAAACAGGAATGGTTCATAAAAGAATTCTCATTGGTGGGCTTCTGCAGTAGGGAAGCTTTTGAAAACCATCACTTTATTCTTCCCACTTGAGGGTAAAAACAGCACTCATACAAGTAGGGTGACCAGATATCCCGATTTTATAGGGACAGTCCCGATTTTTGGATCTTTTTCTTATATTGGCTCCTATTACCCCCCACCCCCTGTCCCGACTTTGCATGCTTGCTGTTTGGGCACCCTACATACAAGCATCTCGCCTGCAGCCATACCACTGCAGCCTGTGATCATTCCAGGCAGCAAACGCTAAACAGGGTTCGGCCTGGTCAGTACTTACAGAGAAGCTCTACAAGGAAAAAACACAAGGGGCCTGGTTTTCCTCCATTTTGTGTGATCAGCTATGCCTGTGCACAGTGGGTCTAAAGTGTTACCAAAGAAGAATAGTAAGACTTCTGCACAGGTCTAGATGATCATACAATGTGTGGGCAGTGGAGAATTGGGCCCACTGTGCTGCAGGAGGCAAGTTTGATTATTCTGCCGGGGGCATTCTGCCTTCTGAATCCATGGTAGATCAGTGCTCCAGCAGTGAGGGGGTCACTGTGTTCATGCAGTCGTGCCTAACTCGGCACCTCCAAGAAGTTATTCCGGGGATCTGGCCTCCTGTCACGTCTCATGTGTTTTATTAAACAAAATTGTTGAAAGCACCACTTATTTTCTTAGAGAAGCATGAAAGACGAGGGTGACAGATCCAATTTTTAGATAAGGTGTCAAAATAAAGGGCCTCCTGATTACGTATGGTCATTGTTTCCGGCACACTTTTTGTGAGGGTAGTTTTTTCATAGCACCGGTATCTTACCTGGTTGTCCAGTTTGGGTAATGCATTCTGCCTTCTTACTACTAAGGGCTTGTTTACATGGGGACTAATGGTGTGAATTTTAAGTGGATAATCAATCCAAAATGAACTAATGGTGTGAATTTTAAGTGGATAAATTAAACAGCATTTAAATCCCTGTGTGGACTCTCTTGTTCAGAATTAGAATGGCCTTAATTTGATTTTAGTTTAATTCACTTCCAGTCATTTAGGATTAACTTTTCTAAGGTCTGGGCTATACTGAGGGCAGGAGTCGACCTAAGATATGCACCTTCAGCTATGCAAATAGTGTAGCTGAAGTCGGCGTATTTTAGGGCAACTTACCTGGCCGTCCACACAGCGGCGAGTCAACCACTGCCACTCCCCCGTCAACTCCGCTTCTGCCTCTTGCAGAGGTGGAGTTCTGGAGTTGATGGGGAGCGTGCTCAGGGATCGATTTATCGCATCTACAGTAGACACGATAAATCGATTCCCAATAGATTAATCAGTGCCCACCGATCCGGCGGGTAGTGAAGACATATCCTAAGTGTCTCTGCGTAGACAAGTCCTAAATTTACTCTGCTGTTTCAAATGGACATGGTATTCCTCTTCCACTCAGACTGTTGTATAGCATTGTTAACATAAGTGATGCATTCTGCCCCTGAAGAGTCTCATTTTCAATTATCCTTCTATGTATATAGTTTGTTGAGCACTTTTGGGACCTTCGAGATGAAAGGCGTGTTTTGTTTTTCTTTTTCATTGGGCCACCTCCAGCATCTTTCCGTAAATGAGAACATAAGACTAGCCGTACTGGCTCAGACCAATGGTCTACTTAGCCCAGTATTCTGTTTTTCGACAGTGGCCGGTGCGAGATGCTTCAGAGGGAATGAACAAAACAGGGAAATTATCATGCATAATAATCCCCTGTTTCCAGTCCCAACATCTGGCAGTCAGAGGCTTAGGGACACCCAGAGTATGGGGTTGCATCCTTGACCATCTTGACCAGCAGTTCTCAAACTTCTGAGAACTGTGATCCCTTTTTCATTTGTCGGCTGCTGTGGCGGACCCTTGTATGTCCACCAAAAAGCCGCTAAATTGATTACTTCCGCTGTCGGCGGCTATTTTTGGTGAACAAGCCACGCACTCCCGAAATAGCTCGGCATGTCCGCCGAAAAGCTGCCAAATACAGGAGTAATTCATTCGGCGGCTTTTAAGCGGCGCTGGGAGCTCGCGACCCCCCTGGGAGCGCTCGGTGACCCTCAGTTTGAGAAACTCTGATCTTGACTAATAGCCATTGAGGACCGATCCTCCATGAACCTACCTAATTATTTTTTGGCCCCAGTTATAGTTTTGGCCTTCGCAACATCCTTTGGCAATGAGTTCCACAAGTTGACTGCATTGTGTGAAGAAGTACAGTAAACCCTCGATTTAACGGACCTCGATTTAACGGACTTCGGATGCAACGGACAAAATTTCTGAGCAAGTCTGATGCATTCCTGATCCATTTCTGGCGGGCTGGCTGCCGGCTCCTGGCTGTCGCCCGGGTCCGGGCAGCGGGCGGGCTGTGGAGCTGTCGCCCCGACCCTGTGGCGGGCGGGCTGCTGCTCCGACAGCTCTTTTTTTATTATTATTATTATTCAATAACGGACTTTTTGATTTAACGGACACCCCCTCACCTGAATTAGTCCATTAAATGGAGGTTTTACTGTCTTTCCGTATGTTTGTTTTAAACCTGCTGCCTATTAATGTCATTGGGTGACCCCTGATTCTTGTGTTATTATATGAAGGGGTAAATAACACTTTCTCAATTTACTTTCTCCACACTGTTCATGATGAGAGGACATGACTTAGCAAGTAGCTGACAGATGACCTTTAAAAAAAATTCTTAGCAGTAAACTATCATGTAGATAGAATCCCTTTCATTTTCAAAGTCTGCTTCTTACCAAATAGTGGCTCTGATGTGAAATGAGCTGATGGTTTCAATCCACTTCCCAGTTAAGCTTGACTACATTGACATATTTAGATAAATGAATGGGGCAGGTTTGGATTGTTGAGTAATGATGCTAATTTATATTTATATTGCACCTAAACTAACAGTAAATACTAGCTGAAACTACTAAACACCCATTTGCAACCACTAATTTAAAATGCATTTCCTTGAACAACAGATTGCATAATATAAATAAATGTTGCATCACATAAAGCCCAAGTAACTCAGCATCCTGGTAGATTTTAGTATTGGGGCAAGTGGTTGGGAGACATGCATTGAAACCAGATTTTCGTAGTAGGGTGACTCAAGTTAGGCCTTTAAATAGAAGCGGCCTGATATTTTGGAAGTGCTGCGCACCCCCCAATTCTCATTAGTAGTCAATCTGTCTAGACTTCAGCTGGAGGTATAGGGGCACAGCATCTCTAAAAGTCAGGCTACTTGCATTTAGGCACCTAGATTTGAGTACCTACCTTTAAGTGCCCCAGTGACAACATTCTGGCTCAAATGTCAAATTGTAGTTTTGAGCTAAATAACTAGAGGAAAATTAGCAGCTAAAGGACAGATAGTATAACAAATGATGCACTCATCACGTGTGCTATCTGATCATTTATTGTCGCTGGATGTTAATATTAAAACCCAGCACCAATACGTAATAAGTCTCATGAAGCACAGCATATTGTTAGAGATTACTTCCCTGATATCATTTGTTAATAATTTGCTATTGGTGTCCTCTCACAGTTGCAAGGTTTTTTTTCTTCATAAGAGCATTTCTGCCTTAAACAGATGCATGGAGTTCACTGCACCCATTTTTGTACAAAGACATTTTAGCAATTAGCTCCATTCTGAAAAATAATTACATTTTATGAAATGATTAATTGTTTTTGGTTTCTAAATATGTAAGTGCTCTCCTGCATCCCTGCTGTGAGGTGACAGACTACTCTGAATGCTCTCTGGCTTTATATTAGTGACCTAGAGGGTTAAGCCAATAAATAAATTTACCTGATAAAAATCAGATTTAAGCAAAGATAGTTGGAAACTCCTTGAACGGTGTGGAGTGTGATAGTTGATCTTCCTATCTTTGATCCCCTGATGAATGAGAGTTCTTCTGTTGGCTTCAGTGGGCACAACTCAAATATTCAGTGCTTCAGGACTCCTGAGTTAATTCCAGAGCAGGGAAGGAGGAGTGTGATACCAGTGAGTTACGTGTCTAGACTCTAAGGGTATGTCTTCACTATCTGCCGGACCGGCAGGTATCAATCGATCTATCAGGGATCAATTTATTGCATCTCGTTTAGACGTGATAAATTGATACCCAAAGGCTCTCCCTGTCGACTCCGGAGCTCCAGCTTGCCAAGAAGCGCAAGCGGAGTCAACAGGGGAGCCTGCTGCCGCCGTGAGGACGTCAGGTAAGTTGACCTAAGATGCGCCAACTTCAGCTACATTATTCACGTAGCTGAAGTTGCATGTCTTAGGTCGAACACCCCCCTTCCCCGCTAGCGTAGTCCAGGCCTAAGGAACACCAGGGAGAGGGTCTGACCATGAGAAGAAAGAAATAGTGACTAGCACTTCAGAATGGAATAGAAGCACTTTTTAGCCTCCCTCCCTCACCCAATTCCCTATGTTGGGTCATTGTTGGACATGCCCAGGTAAGAGGGTGAGGCAGTGGCCAGTCAGGCCATGCTATGCATTCTACAGGCAGGGAGCAGATACTTCTTCCTGAGCATTTAGTTTTTCTCAGGAGAGCTGCCCAGTTTCAGCCAGAGACTAGAAGGAGATTTAGGTTTTCTTCTCATTTGCCTTCTCCTGAACTGCCCAGCTTCTTCCCCTGTTGCTCACCACCTCAAAGGACTTGAAGAATAAAGGAGATGCAGGTCAGGATGAAGTGCCTTTGTGGAGGTATGATGGAAAGTGCCCACTGCACTTGTCCAAACTGCCCTTAGCGTAGTCCATGTAATGACATCCAGGTCTGCAGCACTGAAATAAATGCATTTTCTTATTGAATTCAACAGGAGCAGGAGCAAGCCCTTTGACTCTGAGCCAAAGACCATTGACTTCATTGGAAGCCTTTCCATTAATGGTGAGGGGATTTGGATCAATCCCTTGCTTTCATTAACACTAGTTCACCCACAAATACATAATAATCATATTTTGTGCCCAACCTGTGGGAGCCACTTCTGTTTGTATAAGCTTCATTTCTATAAACCTTTTGAACATAAAGGTTTTCATGGCTGTAGAAACCTTTCCCATAACACTTGTTTTCCTTTAATGTTTTGGCAGAAAATAACATACTTTAGGTATTACTTAAATTTTGACTGAAGACCTCACTACTGCCAAAAAAGAATGTTACAAACATAATTGCTGGCCTTGCTAGCGGGGTAAAAAGTTTAAGGATCATGGCACTGCATGAATAAAAACAAATTGCAAGAGACCGTGCTGTCAAGAGTCCAGTATGTTGAATATTGAGGAGCTAGCCCATGGAGAGCATAGTACATCACTTGCAGAATTCTGTCCTCCTTTCTGTAAGGACCGGATCCAAAGTTCAGTGAAATCAGTGGAGACTCCCATTCATTTCCATGAGTTTTGAGTCAGACCCTAAGTGAAATAGGAAGTGTAAATTCATTACCATCGTTTGTTAGTATGAGCCATACATCCTGAGAACCAGCATCAGTAAGAACGTGTTAAAGAAAGCACTGCAAATTAAGTTAAAGTACGTTGTTTAAAATATTGGCTGTGGCAGAGGAAGATCTCTGAAGTTGCTATCCAAGTTACCAAATGATTCATAACAAATTAATAATAGTTGAGTCTGATTCGGATTAGGCACCGGTTAGTAAGCAAACATTGTTAGCATTTAGCGTTTTTAATGGCCTACATGAAATGAGCCAATGGCCTCAGTCTATTTCCTAGTGGACAGGTGTCCCTATCACAAAATCCACCAGTAGAAGTGGCACCGTTAGCATCCTTGTTGGCAGGTTCAGCATAAAGACTAAGAATGGAGAATTAACTACCCTTTCTCACTAGAGGTGATCCTTCCAGGACAGGGTTTTGGATCATTGCTGGCTATCTGAAGAAGCTTGGACCACTGCTGCACATTCAGAGGCCTTCAGACTCTGTTAATGCCAATCTGGTTGCTAGCTGAATTCACTTCGAAAGATAAATTTTAGAATTAGAAGTCCAGGGTGCACTTTTAAAAGTGCTCTGAACTAATCTGATGTTGCCAGCATACATCTCTTTGGCACTTTGGAAACAAAGAATTGATCACAGAACCCTGACTCGATGAGGTGCTTTCCATTATCCAGAAAACCTGCAGTGCTTTACCATCACAGCTTTATTCTCTGGAATAGAAGAAGTCACAGACTGCAAGGAGCTGGCAGGGAGGAGGTCATTTTTGGCAGAGCAGGTAGCACAATGGTAAAGAGCAAAATTAGAAAATGATAGAAAGATTGCTGGTGCATCGTGAATTCCTGCTGGGCAAAGGAGTATTGACTGTCAGTTCCCCCATCCCCTTCCATAGTTTGAGATCAACATTTCTAGTGTATCAGGTCATTTCCTTTTCAATTTTATTTTAAAGAGATGGTTTGGAGCCAAAACCCTGGCTCCAGACATTCTTGAAATTGGGGTAAAGGGGTTCAGAGTCCAAATCCGGATCTTAATCATGCATTTGGCCTTTATCTCTGTATTGGGCCAAACCAAAACCCCAGATCTGAAAACCCTGAAATTGTTAGTGTGTGCAAAATCTAAATCTGGGTCCAAGTTTTGCAGCCCAGGCTTATATCTGAGAGCCAGCAGTGTCTGGAGGAATGCTCTGACAGGTTGACAGAGGTTAAGGACAGATGTGGACAGAAGATAGGGACAAGGAAACAACAAATAGGGCTTTTTAAAACTAGAAGTTAATTGGATTCCATGTTACTTAGAGTGGTTCTAATGGACTTACATTTTAAAATCCTATTTTTCCTTTTCCCCAATATCTTGTCTACTTGCCAGGCTTTCCTTAGACTGTGAACATCTCAGAGCAAGTACCGTCCCCTTTAGAATGTCAGGGATGTACCCAGCACACTGTAGTCACTACTATAAATAAATAATAATGCACACTGATTTAGGAGTCCTGAGGTCATGAATTCTAAATATGGTTATACCACTGACTCACGGTGTGGTTTAGAGCAAGTCTCATCACCTATCTGCCTTCATTTGCCTGACTGGAAGATAAGCAAGTTAGTAGGAGCTAATCTCATAACATTGTCATAGAGATTCATTAATATTTGCAAAGTTATGCATAAATGCCAAATATTATCTCTTGTTTTTAAAATACTTAAGTTGAAAAACTATATACATGTTAAAGATTTTAATATTGTTTTCAAATTAAACTAAGAATTGTAGCTCTGATATTAGAATAAAAAATATTACTCTAATACAGTGGTAGGCAACCTATGGCACTGGTGCCAAAGGCGGCACACGAGCTGATTTTCAGTGGCACTCGCACTACCTGGGTCCTGGCCACTGATCCAGGGGGCTCTCCATTTTAATTTAAGTGAAGCGTCTTAAACATTTTAAAAATCATATTTACTTTACATACAACAATAGTTTAGTTGCATATTAAAGACTTCTAGAAAGAGACCTTCTAAAAACATTAAAATGTATTACTGGTATGCAAAACTCTAAATTAAAGTGAATAAATGAAGACTTGGCACACCACTTCTGAAAGGTTGCCGACCCCTGCTCTAATAACATGGAAGTAAAACTGAATTTGATCAGTCCTTGCTCTGTTTCCTTTCAGCTGAAAAGATGCTCCTTAACATAGATATTTTTGTTATGCATGGATTGCACTGTCTGAGTGGTACAGCACTGAAATATGCTCTGTCCCATTTTTCAGTATTGTGTTATGAAGCAACAATGGTATAAAAAGGACTCACATTGTTACTTTTAATATTGTTTTTGACCCAATCCCATTTTCCCTATAATCTTTAAATGTGTCTTTTAAAAAGAAAAAAATCTTTTTGTTAAAGATACCGCCTCTCCTTTGGTTTCTTGCAGGCTCCTTTGCATAGAGAGATTTTGCTGTCATAAACACAAGCAGTGACATCAAATGATCAAATATAGGCCGGCTTCTCGACTTTATTGGAGATTGCATTGTGTTGCCCTACTTGCTTACCTCTTTGGTTTTCCTTATTGGCTCACTCACTAAAATAATTGCAAATCAGAAACAGATTGTGTAACCCAGAGAGAAAAATCCATATTTCTTCGCAAGAACAAGGGAAGGGAAAGAGAGGCTAATCCCCTTAGTAACAAACTTTTTCTTTAAAAGAGGAAAGGCAAGAAGAGCTAACCCTTCCATCAAGGCTGCCCAGACCAAGATAAATGTTAGAGAAGGTATTCTGCTTGAAAAAATACAGTAAATGATGTTGCTAAAACGTTACCACCTCATTCATTTATTGTTGTCTTGAGCGGCCGGCTGAATCGCTGGTGCTATTTTTCTTGAGTAAACTAACAAGGGAAATTCCTATTATATTTACCTAATAAAGCTGTTTTATTTTCTGTCCTTATGAAATTATCCATTTAATGAATGAATAATGGCATGACATTTTTAAAAAGTGCTTTTAAATGGGAAGTATGTCAGTGAGTTGCTGAGAATTATTTGGTGAAAATGAATTTAGTAGCAGGTGAAAGGAGCTTGACTATGTGCCCTGAAAACTGAAGCTTTGTATTCACCCACAGATTTGGTACGGCATGGATGGCTAGAGTTTCAGAAGACTACACCCAGGGATGAAAGGGTAGTTCAGTCTCCATGTTCATTTAGCGGATTGTTGACCTTTCCTGTGACTATCAGCAAAGGGACACCAGTATGAGCCAATTTGTTATGGTTTTCTGTCACCTCTTCATCATGAATGGGAGCCAGACAACACTGAACTGAATTTTAACACAAGTTTCTCCTCTGCTGCTGCATTTAGATTATTACTGTTTGTATTTGAACCCTGTGATTTTGCTTTTGGGGCCTTGTTAAAGCACCAGTTTCAGTTGAAGCACCAGTTCCAGTAGAGCTGGAAATGGACAGCACAGAGCTATAATATTGGAATGGTTTACGTATAAGTCAAGGGCAATAAGATTGGGATTCATTAGCCTTGAGAGGCAATGACTGAAGTGGCTGGTGAGTGTTTTCACCTAGCTAATGGCTATTATCAAACCAACACCGATGATCAATTTGAGGTTATTGGACAGACCAGAATCAGGGCGATAGTTTTAGATGAAGGAGTATATGACAGGAGAGGTATTTATAGAACAGTTGGTGAATAAGTGGTATGAGCTTGCAGTTGAAGGGGAAGACTCATGTAGTAGTCATATTTAAATTGGAAACTGGACAACTTTATAGGGCTGAACATACTCTGGAAGCGATTTTCCAAAGCACTCAGGAATTTAATGCTGCTCTTGTTGAAGTCAATAGGCATTTTACCATTCACTTAAATGGGAGTGGAATGAGACCAGTATCCTGAAAGACCATTACGAAATTTTTGTTTTGGGGAGCAGCCAACGTTTTCCATGATCATGCCTTCCTCTCTTCCTCCTCAATGGATGGGACCTTTTTGCATCCATGTTTTTCCCACTTCTCTGGCACAAAAGTATTTTTTCTTTAATTGCCATTGTTAAACTTTTTTTACAAAGTTCTCGTCAAATGTTCAAGACCCAGCAAGGAATATTCAATCCTACTGCAAACTCCACTGAAGTCAACGGAACTACCGGCTCCCTCCCGCAGTGGGCTTACAGCCTGCTCTAGTCATATGTGACAGTGTCATACTTCCAGTGACTTCCCGTGTTGAGAGAGGAGCAGAAATGACTTTGGGGTGTGGTTGCATGAATCTGGGTGTGCTGCCAAAGGACTGAAGAGCTCCCAAGAAATTAAAACTGGTACAAGAGCAGAGATTTGTCCATTTGCTCATGTCTAGTGGCATCAGAGTGGAGAAACTCAAGGTTCCCTCTGTACAGCCTGTTTTTCTTCAGTGTGTCTTGATAATTCCTCAGAAGAACTGGATACTGCAAGCTGTGAACTGCTCTTAGAGTTGTCCTAGGTACATATGTGGCCCTCATTACTGTAATATCTGAATACCACACACTGTATTCTCACAACACCCTTGGGAGGTGGACAAGTGTTCTAATCCCCACACGTAAAATGGGGAAACGAGGCACTAAATGACTTGCCTGTGGTCACACAGGAAGTCTGGGGTGGAGAAAGGAATCAAATCTTGGTCTCTGAGTCCCAGGCTGGCACCCCAGCCACTGGAACTGGAGCCTTGGAAGTGAAGATGAGCACATGAGCCAGCTCTTTAGCTAGTCAAACAACACAGCTCCATTGAAGTCACTCCTGCTATGCTGAGTTACACCAGCTGAGGATCTGACGCCTGATCTTTAACAATGATGCAGGCAGTGATGATAGCAAGAGAAGACTGATCACCTTATTCTTAGCCACAGTGACTCATTGGTCAGAGAATGAGAACATCATGCGTAAGTGCCTGGAGAAATGCCAGGGAGCAGAGCTCAGACAGATTGCCGCTGAAAACCTCTGCTTGCTTTTGAGAGAGACTGGCTGCCGTGATTCTCTTAGTTTTGCATTCGTAAAGGGACAAGCCTTGGACTTTCCTGAAGTGGATCTTTCCTGTATAACTTCAGTTTCAGCCAGACACAACCTCACTGAAATGAATAACATTGCACAGGTGTAACTGAGGGCAGAGTTTAGAACAGGTGGCTACAAACGCTTGCCCCTCTTTTCTTGTGTGCTTAAGGATTGAAGCTCTAATCATTTTTTCTCCAACTGTCCTTTATTGAAATGGGTATAGCAGCAACAGTCACCTTTGAGAGCCCGCATGTTCTTTACAGCTGTCCCAGCTTCCTTGCACGTGCTCAGTTGAGAACTTCAACAATATATAGGGGGGTTTCTCCTCTTATGGGCACTGGGAAGTATGTCCCCCCATGTTCTGTGGTCAGCTGGACTGCATTAAGGATAGAGGGGATCACTTCAGTTCTTGAATCATGATTTGATTCCAGTGCAGTTCTCAGAGCTTCAGGAACCAGATTTTCCCTGATTAGACTGTGAATGCCTGATTTTGGGAGATCCTGAGCAACCTATGGCGCCATCAGGTCAGTGGGAACTGCCGGTGCTCAGCGCTCTTGAAAATCAGGCTACTTTAGTGTAGCTGCATTCTGAAAAGTGTCTGTGTCAACATGGCACCTTCTTAGTCAATTTTTACTGCTCTTTGTTCTGTTAGCCTGGCAGAGTCAACAGAGAGTGACTAGGAGTCTGTTCTTCCTTGTGCATCATCCACAGAATAGTTCACTGAGGGCTTGGCTACACTTGCAGATGTAGAGCGCTTTGGGTTAAACCAGCCTTTGGAGAGCGCGCTAGGGAAAGCACTGCAGTTTGTCTACACTGACCGCTTCAAGCGCACTGGCGTGGGCACATTTGCAGCACTTGAAGCGGCATTGGGAGCGGTGCATTATGGGCAGCTATCCCACAGAGCACCTCTTCCCATTCTGGCTCTGTGGCTTGTGGGGAGGTGCGGGGCATTCTGGGTCCTGTCCCAGTGTCCCGTGATGCATCGGTTCACATCCCAGCAATCCCTGTGCTTCCATCCACCTTTGGCACCATCTTTCAATGGTTTCTGTGCAGCACACTCTGTCTTCCCTTTCGGTATCATAATTCCTACAGCTGGAGCGCAGCTGGGACTGGACAGCTTCCTCCCCCCAAACACTGATGAGGTCCGGCACCTCCCCGTTGCTCCATACTGGGGATTGCCTGGTGCATGGAGACACGGTCACCTGGAAAGATGCGCTGAGAGCACTCCACGCCTGAGTGAGCAAACAGGAAGGGGATTTTCAAAATTCCCAGGGAATTTAAAGGGTGGGTCTGACGGTTGGTCACCTGAGGGCAGGGCAGTAGAGTTCAAACTGATGAACAGAGTGGCTAGAACAAGCATTGTGGGCACTTCTGGAGGCCAATCAGAGCGCATTAGGTGTCCACACTGGCATTGTGGTGCTCCAGCAGGGGTGCGTCAAATGTTATCCCTCTCACCGAGATGGTGTACCAGGAGTGCTCCAGCCACGAAGTCCAGTGCTCTATGTGCCTTGCCAGTGTGGACAGGGAGTAAGCTAGAGCGCTCTGAGTGGCTTTATTATGATATAACATACAAGTATAGCCAAGGCCTAAGTTCCAACTGCAAGCTTACCCCTATGAAGCTATTGAAGATAATGCAATGGCAATTGAGGGCAGAATGTGATCTGTAGAATCTCTATCACTAGTAATAAAGTGTGAGTATGAAAGAACTCAGTTTGTCTTTGCAGATCTTGGGAATAAGTTTGTGCAGCTTGTACTTAGTCCACGAGTAAAAAGTGGGTTTTCTAACTGGCTCTGGAAATCATTGGGAGACAATAACCATGATGCCATTCATACAGTAGTATTTTTCAGAGAAACTTGAATGTCACAAAAGAATGATTTATATATATCTGACTTCACTAAACATTCTGTAGAATATCCAAATCATGCAATTGGCC
This sequence comes from Sternotherus odoratus, assembly GCA_032164245.1. Classification (NCBI taxonomy): domain Eukaryota; kingdom Metazoa; phylum Chordata; order Testudines; family Kinosternidae; genus Sternotherus; species Sternotherus odoratus. The sequence continues at coordinate 13,186,974 of JAVMKO010000009.1, read as the reverse complement.
ATTGATGTGTTTATGCTTATGTCTTACCCACAGTGGGGCCTTATTTTCAGAATTCTGATTACTGACCTTTAAAAATTACTCATAGAAAATTAGCATCTTGTTAGGATGGTACAGAACTCATCCGCTAAACTTTTCAGTCTTGATCAATCTTCTGTGGCATCTAGCAATTCCTTGGCTATTCCAAGCACCCTCTCTGTCCTAGCTATGTGTAATAATCTCCAGGTCAGGTTACATTGCTCTTATTGAAACTGTGCCTGAATTTTTTTGGGGGAAAATCCAATTCATTATCCCGTTGGGAAATGGCTAAATAGTAATGTTCCAGGGCTCTCTCCTATACAGTGTACATTATGATTGTTCATGGGCTTTGAATATAGGGTCTCTACCAATTCAAGCCCCTTCCCTTTAAGGCAGTGAGTGCCATCAACTCATTCAGTATCTTGCAAGTACAGGCCCTCAATTACTCCTGTTCACATTACTTTATGCAGAGGAAGGTGGGGAAGCAAAAGTAGCTTGTTAGGGGGAAAACTGAAGCAGTGAAATTTAGTTTATTCTCCTCTCTCGCAAAATAAGCAGTTAGCCAAAAGGTGGGATTCCTAGGGGCAGCACAAGCTTTCTGTGTGTACTAGACAATGCCAACCAAAGCTTTAATTTTTTTCCTGCAAACAGCAATTCCTGTAAACTCTTCTGTCTCACAAACACCCTCCCTGAGCTCTGTCACTGCTAATGACCAGAGGAGTTTCAGCAAACGAACTAAACACACCTTCTCTTTTTTGCACCACTGAAAATATAAGGGGGGAATAAACCAAAAGAAATTATCCTAAGCATCTTATGGACTTAGGAACCCGGATCCCATTTTCAAAAGTGGCGGAGGCAATTCCCCATGACCACTGGGGCCACACTGCTGCCTCTGTAAGGTAGGGTGGCCAGAAGCTCTTTGTTTTACTGGGCCACACCTCCATGTCTTCAGGCCACTCCCCATCTCTCTGTGCCTTATATGCGGATGAGCGTTTCTGCCCTGTTGCACTCAAAGGGAAACGTAGCAGTGCAGGGGGCTTTAGTATCGCACTGACCTACTGTGACCAGGAACTGTTGGGTGCCAACTGGCAGAGGGCACAGGGAGTGCATAGAATCTTACAGGGATTTCATGCATCAGACGCTTGCATATTAAATCTACCAAAATGTGGCAGGTGAGGTCTCTACCAAGATTCAATAGCCCACTGGTTGTCATAATCATTGAAAAATGTATGTAGAGATTAAGGAATTATGTATATGTACCATTATAACTTTCTCCCTTTCTCCATCTCTGGGGTGTTTGTGCAATGATCAGTTTGGCACTTAATTTGCACATTCCTTTCTCAAGAAGCTGACCAAATGCTTTACTAAGGCTACTTAAAATCAAACAAGTACTCAGCCAATAGTCATAACTTCGAATACAAAAATAATACATGCATACAAATCAGATGAATACATTCAGTAGATCATAACCTTTGCAAAGATATATTACATGGCATATGTAGCAGAAAACATATTCCAGTTATGTTATATATACATTCATAAACATATTTCCATAAAGCGTTATGGGGTGCACCATCACATGTGTTAGCTATCCCAGTGTGCAAGTGGCTGAAATGTGCTTTTCAGATGGGGTGTGACAGAGTGTGTTGTGTGTATGTGGGGGGAGAGATGGTGAGTTTTGGGGTTCTGTGTGTCAGCATGATGTCTTATAAGTTCAGATAGCAGCAGATTGTCCCCCCCCCCCCCACACACACATACTCACACCGGAAGCATTCGACACTAATGGTTTGCTTTGTCCCGGGGCAGATAAGCATGCCGACTGTCAGAAACGGGGATATCCGCATGCCTGCAGCTGATTTCAAAACAATGAGAAGAGTGACCATTTGACTTCAGGAGATTATGGGATGTTTCCAGAGACCAATCACAGTGTAGTAATGTAACACCTCATCCACATTGATGCCCTGGCATTTCAGCCAGGGTGCGGCAAGCTTTATGCTTCTTGTGGAGGTGGATTACCAGGAGCGCTCCAGCTGCAGAGTCCAGGCGCTCTACATGCCTTGAGAGTGTGGACACTCAGGAGTTAGGGAGCCCGAGGCTGCTTTAATGTGCTCTTACTTGCAAGTGTAGCCGACCCCTTAGAGACGTGCAAAGATCATATGCTAAAGGGGTTCTCACAAAAAAAATTCTTACTGAAGTCAGTGGCCCTTAGGCCCAAGGTATTCTCAAGGGATCTGCTGAATGGGAATAGATGCAGGCATTTGCTTAAGTGCTGTGCAGAAGTGGGACCACTGAATGGAACTATTCTTTGAGACTCCTATTCTGCAAGCCGGTGTCTAACTTTAGGCACATAAGTAATTCATGTGAAGTCAGTGGGACTATTCACATGCTTAAAGTTAGGCACCTGCTTAAGCACATTTCAGAACAGGGGCCTCTAGTTATTTCCCCTCAGACCATTTGAGCCAGTGCTCTCCTCCTTCCCAAATGTGGAGTACAGCACAGCAACTTTTCACTCTTCCCCTTACCCCCACAGCTCACTAAAATGTGATAACTTCTTACAAATGAAATGGATGCCGGGATAAAATAATTCTATATTTAAAAATTAAAAACCTCAACACATTTATTTACTGCTGCTACAAAGAGCACCTTGGAGTATAAAAAGTGTAGCAGTGCAGTCACTCTGAGTTTACACCTGGGAGCAGCGTTTTGCCCAGGGTTTGTAACTGGAGTATCTCGGTTAATGACAACCCAGCTCCTGCCAGTGTAGGGCACAGTGCAGCCCAGTAGTCCGTACAAGATGGTCATGCAGAGGGAAGGGAGCTGCTCCTGACGATCCTCAGAAGAGCCTCTGTCAGTACTTCTCAGCTCTTCAGGGCTGCTCCTTAGTGCTCAGGCTGAGATCTAAATTTCCACTGCAGTGACAACAAGAGCCAGCAAAAAGATATTAAGGAAACTGAATGCAGGGATTAGTCATCGTTTTATATAACAGCCATGCCCAAGCATGGAGGGCAGGAGAACAAAGGACTGCTGCAAAGATTTGTATACAGCTCATTAGTAGTCAAAGACAGGAACTCCTTAGCCCCAGCTTATTTACCACACAGGTCCAACCTTGTTGTACTTCACTCAGCAGCGTGGAGGGAAAACAACATGATGTTATGTTGGAAGAAAGGAAAAAGTCAAAGGATAGTTTTGCCTGCAGAATTCCTACTCTGATTTCAGCACAATGACCTGCCAATCATAGACATGCCATGTGATGCTGAAAGCTAAAGGAACATCAGAGCAGCTAAGCCCAAGGAAAAGAGCATTGCTGTGTCTGTCCACAGGCCCAATCTGGAAGGAGTTGAAGGTGCTCAGCACCTTTCAGGACTGGGCCTTAAGTAAACAAAAGTAAACTCACTGTGAATCAAAGGCGGTGCACCCTGCCTCACAATGCAACCCAGACAACCCATATAAATCAGGGCAGAATTTGGCCATTCCTGGTTCCAGCACTGATTTATTATGTAATGTTGGGCAAGTCACTTAACCTTTCTGAGTCTTGTTTCCTCATCTGTATAAAGGGGATCTACCACCTCCCTACTGCACAGGGGTATGTGAGGTTTAATTACTCAGGACCAGAGTATAGCTTTTAAGCCACGGCCCCTTTTGCAAGGGAAAGAAGGGTGTTAAGAGAAGCCACATCACAGCAGGAGCCCCCCCAGAGAAATTCTACTGACTCTCCTTCAGAAACTCAGGGAGAGCACCTATTGGAGCACAGCTCCACCAGCTTTGTAAAGGGTGTAGCATGTGCTCCTCTCCATGCTCCACCATCTCTGTTTAGTGGGGCAGAGGCAGGCCGGTGCCATAGCTCCCTTCCAGGAGACTAGCACTGCTGGTGCTGCCAGCCACGAATAGTGGCTGATATCAGACATCTGTGCAGGGTCCAAGAGGAGGGATGAGGCACCTTGCATGCTCTCTCCTCCCTTCGCTCATCCACTTGAGGCTAGTTACAGTCTAGCACTTAACGTCTGTTACGTTCTGTGGGGTCTGCACAGGGAAGTCACTATGGACAGAGCAGTGTAACAGGAATTTGCTGGGCTATGAATTAATGGACCCAACAACTGATTTTTTTAAGAGATGGTAAATCACAGAGCAACAAATTCCCAACGTTCCCACTTTCTTTAGAACTAAAAACAAAATGTGAGTCATTGTGAAAGATGCCTTATTATGGTCAGCCCTGAAGCAGGAAGCCACAGAACCTGGGCAGCTTTCTCCACCCTACAATCATGTGTCAGTCACAATCTGGAGGGCCTGCTTCTATTGGGGGGGGGGAGGGGATGTATGTTGTTCAATCTCTGTGCCCCATTCAGCCCTTGGTCTTTCTTCTGAGACCTTCAGCAAGGAAGCCAATTAGTGCCAATGATGCTGGTGAGTTTTCTGTGTGTGACAGGTCCACTAAGAACCAAACTGAGACAGCAGGTGAAATCCTGGCTTCACTGACATCAGGAGCAAAAATCCCAATGATTTCAATGGGGTGAAGGTTTCACTCAGTGCAATTATTATTTAGTATTGGCTCATTTTGCATTGGAACTACACTCCGTTTAGCATTTACCTTTTTCTTGGTATGGGGAGGACCAGGTTACTGTGTAAATAAATTTAAGGTTTCACTTCTTTATATTTCCGTCTGTATAAGTCAACATAAGTAATATATCAGGATGAGAATAAAACCTTAGTAAAAACAACATTTACTCAAGCAGTATAACTAGAAGAGTTAATAGCAAATTTACCTGCTGTTATTAGTCTGTTTGACTTGGATGCCTGCCTATTAACCTATTGAAAATAACCATTTGGAAGATGTCAGGGCATTACTTTCAGAGAACAGTCAACATAGTCTATTTCATTAGCATTGCTAATACCAGCAAAAAGGAAAAGCTCCATGTTTTATCTCTTTGTCTCTTTCTGTCTCTATCTATCATGGATAAGATACTAATGTGAACAGTCATCCAAGTGTCTTTGGACGAGTTTGTTCGCTGCATCAGGCAAACCCCAGGACAGTCAAGAAACTTTCCAGTTCCCAGCTCCCAAAGTTTCTCTCAGATTGTTCCAGCAGAGGCAGTGGGGGTTTCTTCCATTTAGAATAGACAAGGACTGAGACCCGCCAGTCTGGAAATCTGCATGGAGAAATCACATGGCTCTCCTGACATCCGCACCCTGCCCCAGCATGGTGAAAATGAGCGAGTGTCAGGGAAAGCGAGGGATGGGGGTGAATGGGTACAGTGAAGGGGTGGGGCTTGGAGAAGGGGCAGGGCAGCGGTGGGGCCTTGTGAAGGGGTTGGGGCTGTTCAAGGGTATTTGGTTTTCTGCAATTAGAAAGTTGACAACCCCATCTTCAGAGAACAGGATCACTTGTACCAAGGCCTTTAGCCCCTATGCTACCCACCAGAGCTCTGAGCATGGCTTGTCAGGAGTCAGGCTCCCTCCTCTCTGCTGCCCTGAAATGTTCTGAGTGGAACTCCACTAAAGATCATACAGACAGCATCAGTGTTATTTTCTGCAGGGGACATCTCTGCAGACACAAGGGGAAGCAGGTTGCAGTGTTACTAGCTCTTTTCCCTGTTCTTTGGTGGGTCTCTGCTAGCCTTTCTCCCAACACTCAAGTTAATAGAGGGGAGAATATGGGCCTAAAGAGCACAACAGCCTGTTTCCTCTGTTAGGCTACTCATGATATCCAAATAGTGAACAGTGTTTGTTAAGAGTTATATTTGGCCAAATTCTGAAGCCCCAACTCAGTGTTCACGCTGTCCCTGCTCAGGCAACCTGCCATTGCAGCGAAGACTAAAAACGGAGTAAAATCTCAATCAGGGCATCAGGATTTTGCACATTTATGTTTAAAGTAGCGATTTGCATGAATAATAATTGAGTAAAAGTGAGTAGAAATGGAGTGAGGACCTCAGTGTCTGCCCTGCGGATTTCAGTGGGAATTGCAGGTATTCAGCACCTCTCAGGATTAGGCTAATTGCATCCAATGGATCTCTGCCTGATGAAGGACTTTAGGATTTGACTCACAGCAGCTGAATTCAGCTGAGTCTGAGGGTTGGTCTTCGCTACCTGCGAGATCGGTGGGTAGTGATTGATCTATCCGGGATTGATTTATCATGTCTCGTCTAGACGCGATAAATCGATCCCCAAAGGTGCTCCCCGTCAACTACAGTACTCCAGCTCGCCGAGAGGTGCAAGTGGAGTTGATGGGGGAGCCCGCTGCTGCCGTGAGGACGCCAGGTAAGTTGACCTAAGATACGCCGACTTCAGCTATGCTATTCACGTAGCTGAAGTTGCGTGTCTTAGGTCAATGCCCCTCCCCCCCCCGCTAGTGTAAACCTGGTCTCAGACATAGTAAAGAAAGGCCAGAAAGCCAGGAGCTTTGTAGTATGGACAGTTGTGAGGGTGGGTTCTTTAAGGAGCTTTTCCATTTATTCTTCTGTGCTGTGACTATATAGGACAAATCTCTAGGGGGTGGAGGTGGGAGGAATATTTGTGACAACAGAAAACCAAACACATGAGATCAGAGAAACGTCCCTGGCTAAAATGCTGTGATGCCAATGGGCTGAAAACTGCCAAGCATTATGCACAATGCATGAACTCGAGTGCTTTACATTGTACAACTCTAATTAAAAAGGTTCATGTATGTGAACTAGAACAAAGATGAAAGCTTTCATCCACAATGAAATGTGGGCTCCTCACCAGTGAGGCATAAAATTAGCTATTCAGCTTCCTGCTAACCAGAGAACAAGCCCCAGTGTAAATTGTTAGTGTTATTTGTCATTTGTATTTCAGTGTTGCCTAGAGGTTCCATTCAAGATCAGGGCTTGGTTTGTACTGCGTGTCATATACGTATTTTATGACTTCAGTGAACCTCTGTTTCCTGGTTATGCTGTTCCTTGTTAAAGGATAACTAAGGTTAAGTCAATCTTAAGTGGTTTTGGCCATCTGGACAGACTAGTCAATGGCTTTATATAACCCAATTACTGGTGCTCAACTGACAATACCTGTATCAAGGCCTTTGAAATTTTGGCTGTATCCAGTTGGGCAGAGCATACCTTAGCATAGGGCTTAAGATGGGAAACTTTAAACAAAGAACTTGGAAACTGTTTAAAAAGAGCAGCCCTGTCGGAGAGTGTGAGAGACAGGGTCTTCAGGGAGGAGACAGAACCCCAAGAAGCAGAGATACTTAGGATAAGTTGGGCCTACTTAAGTCTTGAGAGAAATGCTAAGCTTTAGGTAACAACAGAGACATGCAGACCTTTTTGTTGTTTTATCCATTTCTCTCTATTGCTATATTCGTATGTGGATAAATACAATAATACTTTGTTTTGAAGAAGCTGTCGGGTGTCACTGCGTTTTCCTGTTTATCACAGCTCCTGAAGGAAAGTCTCAGGCAGGCACCCAGTGCAATTGGGTCTGCTAAGGAAACAGAATTGGTAACCAGGGGAGCTGTAGCCTGGAGACACAGACCAGAAGTGGGGTGACTCACAGGATTCCACTCTTGAGAGAGCTGCAGGCACAGAGTGACAGTGAGACAGCAGAGCTAGAGCTCATGCTGAACCGGGACAGCCCTTGTCCCAAAGAACTTGCAATACAAGCGGGAACAAGACATGCCCACTGGATGTAGAACACAAGCAGAGAAGAGAAGAGATAAAATTAGCATGGTGGTTATAGGAGCACCAGGCTACATAGATTAACTTTGTGTACAGTTTGGAGGCTTCATGATTTTCAAACTAAAAGCTTATAAAAAGGATGGGTGAGAGAGAAGAATTTGGGGTAATGTTCTGCTGCCAACATCAAGGGGTATCGGTGCGCGCCCGACAGAGACCCAGCCCCTCCTTGTGCCTGGCTCTCTCGGCCAGTTAGCCACCACAAGCTACAATCCCAAGCTGCGAACCCAAGCCATGGACTCAAGCTATGTTCAGGACGGGTAACTATACAGCAGCTGCAGGACATCTAGTGTGTATGTGTTGTGTATACATAGGTATTAGATATTAGCTATTGGTTATAAATCAAATTGTGTTATAATAAACGTGACATTCTTGTCTTGTCCCCTGAAAAGATCCTGTGTAGTTTTATCTGTATAACAGGAGCATGAGATGGTCAAAGCAATGAGCGAGCAGAATTATGAATAGATGTGAGATGGATGTCAGGAAGGCCAGGCAGGAGGTAATTGTAGTTTAGAAAGGTCTGAAATTTTGGCCAGTGTCTTCAGCATTTTTAATGTAATAACTTTATAATATTAAAAAGCAGTTACTGGATTTATGCCTTGTATTGCTAGTATGGATTTCATTTCATGCTAGGAATGATGCAGCATGTTGCGATTAAATTATGATTGGATTGATGCTGTCTAAAGAACCCTTTAAATGCCAGATACAATGTCAAGAGGAGTGTTTCCCACACAGACATTGGTAACATACGGTGTCTAACAGAGTTATTGGCTAGGTCTCAAAGACATGAATTACAATGATTCCATTTGGCATCACACTGTACCTGACAAAATTAATGGATGAGAACATCAAAGTCTCATACTAAATCGCACATACTTTTAAGGGCTTCAGAAGAGCTACTGAACTATCAATGATAGATTATAATATCATGTGTAGCTGTAATTAAATGATGAATACTGCATATAATTTATAGTGGTCTTTAGAAAGGGTGGGTTCATTTTCTCATGTAGGGCAGAATACCCCGGTCTGAACAAGCTGAGAAATATGTCTCCTAGCAATGTCCATAATCTTTGGAGGTGTTTGAATCTGGATCTGAACTTTACATCTGGCTTCCATCTGTGCTTTACCTTGAAGCAGAATCTGATATCTGAATGCCCTTAGACTATGACATCCAGACCCGTACGCAGTTCCACGAAAGAAACGGTGCTTGCAGATACCTGTTGATAAATTCTTTAGAGAGAAAAGGTGGGTGATGTAATATATTTTACTGGACCAATGAATAAAAGATATTAACTCACCTACTTTCTCTCTCTCTCATATTCCAGTACCTACATGGCTACTACAACACTGCATACAACAATGGAAGAGAAATTCCTTGGAATGGAATTCAGCTTGTTTGGCTGAGTAACATGGGCTGATTCTTCAGTGTGTTGGGAGGGGCCTTCTAAATCAATGTGATCAGAAGATTGGGTGTTTGCGTTGAACATTTAAAAATGAAAACAAACATCACTGAACCTTTTCCATTTTAACAGATGGGTTAGTGGTGCGTGCATTGTATACAATAGCCGATGTACGTCATTCCACGGGCACATGATGTATTTGCAGGGAAATAATGGGCCTGATTTGAAGTCAATTAGCAGTTTATTAAACCATATAGTACACAATGCTGCTAGGATCGTATTGGAACACAGGGATTCTGTCTTTCAAATACTTTTGAATGTTTCACATTTTCTATCTCACTCATGGCAAGTTTGCAGTCTAAAATATTTATGACCCATGACAGCTCTGTTAATTTATGCTCCTGTAGTTCCTCTACAGCTCAGCATGGAATGATGAGGAATCAGCAAGGAAGCACATATGCCAGAGGGGTTAGTGCCCACTACGCTATCATGGCAGAGAACAGGTATTTTTCACCAGGGAGTTTGTAATACTATAATTTAATATCTAAAAATTAAGGCTTTGCACCTATTTAGTGCTTTTCATTTGGATGTCTCCAAGCACTTAAAGTCCTTATTTTACAGATGAGGAAAATTCTTCTCAGAGAAGGTGATTTATTATTATTATTTCTTTGTAGTGCAGCAAAGCCTGGGATCCCCAGCCACAGGGCAGAACCCTGTTGCGCAAAGCTCTGTATACCACAGAATAAAAGACGGTTCCTGCCCCAGAGTTTACAGTCTTGCCCAAAGTCACAGAGAAATCAGGAATGAACCCCCAATTCCTAAGGCCCAGCTGTATTCTTTAAATACTTCCCCATAATGCATAGTATTACCATATCATATAATACTGTTTTACATAGTCTTAAATCATTATGTATGAGACTCCCAAATCCTAGGAATTGGGTAATTTGGGGCCTTATCTTGCTGTAGAATGTGAGAAGATTTTGTTACGGTTGTTGCTAGGGAACACAATCGGTCCCACGGTCGACTCTAGGGAAAGGGTACTGTCGGTTAAGGTATCCCTTGTATGCCAGTGTTATCTTGTGTCCCAGAGTTTCCCAGCTCCAGCTGCTACCTGCTTGCCAGCTTGTGTGAGATAGGGAAGCTAAACAAGTGCAGCAAAACAAGTTATTGCTATTCATGAGCTATGTATGAGATGCAAATGTTCATGGGTATTTCTGTGTCAGTGTGCCCCTGCATGTTGGGCTTCACCCTGAGCATGGCTCCGATGCGGCAGGCTTTTTCCCCGTCTCTCGGTGACAGCAACGCTGGGGGCCCCCATTGCAGATGTGTCACACTCGCCTTCAATAAACTCACCACTTTTATTCATCTAGCAGCTGTGTGTGCGCCTCATTTCTACGGGACTCAGAGTACCCTGCAACACTTGCAGTCTTTATACATGTGTCATTGCTTTGGAATTAGGCCTATAATGGTGGCAAATGTGACAGCTGAAACAATTCAAAGCATACTTTTTTTTAAAAAAGTTTCCAATTATGATGCCTGAGGGAAAAACTACCTTTAGAAATTATTCCGTGGTGTCTTCCTGTGTCTGTGGGCAGCCTGAAACAATGTCTCTGAGAGGAGTGAATTGCTCCATTCCTCTCAATAGTTACAAGTGAAAGGAAGGAAGCTAAACACTTCAACCACCACCGGATGCCAAAAATCAAGTTGTCCCCCTTCACCAGCTGATAAACCCTCTTGCTTTGCCAGCAATGCAGTTATGTGTTCTTATCTCTGTATTCAGGAGAGCATTGGAAATATGGGAGGTAGCCTAAAACAATCCGATCCCACAATTCTTATTGAACTGAAGATGCAAACAAAGAATCCAAGGACTGCTGTACTGCAGAGTGTGTTATTCATTGACAGATTTAATTTAATAAAAGCCCTCTGTTTCTGAGTTTACTTGAAGCTCTGTAGAAATTTAATCATGCAGCGTTTGACATACTTAGTGAGCAGAAAGCACAGTTGAGATCCCGCTTTCCAAACACCTGTGGCTCTGGCTACTACCTTGAAATAAAAAATATGGAGTGGAAAGAATAGTTTGAGCTGCCGTCCTATTCAAAGACCCTTATCCAGATAGATCTTCAGTTACAATAAACTGGCACAGGGCCCATTTAAAGCAACCTGAGGCTCAAGGCATATGCCCAGACCACCCTGAACATGCCTGATCCCATCTGATCTTGGAAGCTAAGCAGTGTTGAGCCTGGTTAGTACTTGGATGGGAGACCTCCTGGGAATACCAGGTGCTGTAGGCTTAACATGGGCGTGGGGCTAGCAACTCCACCCCATAAGGGAACCAATTGCTACTGAAACACCAACACCAGTTGGTGGCCCATCCCTGGCTGGGGGGTGATGGGCAGAGAGAGGCTCAAGGCACCTATATGGGGATTCTCTAGCCCCATCCTCATGTTATAGCCCCACCCATGAGCCCACCCTTCATATCATCAGGTTTCAGAATTAAGATGAATGGGCAGTTCACACCATTTGGATCTATTATTTCAGGCTGTCTGCAGACTCAGACAAGCATCAGTTACCCTTGGGTCATATTTTAAACCTTTTTTTTGCATCCAGAAGGCTTAGGACCATTTTTTTTAAATGAAAGATGAGATTGTGATCTCATCACATGACTGCAGCTGGGGCCCTAAATCTGGGCCTGTTTATGCCTTAATCTGAGCCTGGATTGGCAACCTCAAGTTTGTTTAAACACAACAATTTATCTTGGAAACAGGAACATTTTCTGGTTTAGCTATTGTTACAGCCTGTTTCTGTTTAGTGCCTCTCTTGCTAGGAAGCAAGATCTTACAATGACCTCTCAGAACTCCTGTTGCTAGAGGAGCTCTTCCTACGTCCTCATCTGGGGCTTTAACAGCTGGGTGTGTGCCCCAGCCAGCTTTGAGGGTCATACACAGTGAGAGGTAGCAGACTTCTCTTGGGGGTCCAGCCCAAGTACCAACTAATGCCAAGCTACTACAGTGGGAGATACCACTGGGGGTCCATTTCATAAAGCTGTAGCCCCCGTTCCCAGCTGAAGGAGTTAGCAGCTATTCTGAGAAGTCATCCTAAAGGGGGCCCAAGGAAAATTATTAGGAGCAGAATCCAAAAGACCAGAGGGCAGGGCAATGTGCCTTATTCGCCTTTGAGCAGCCCAGATGGGAGAAGGGGACAGCACAAGCTGGAGGAGGCAGGAAGCCCAAAGGAGCAGGCATGCTTTCAGGCAGACAGTGCCTGAAAAAGTTAAGCAAGGCCACAGCTTACCTTTCCTCAGATCTCCTGCCTGACTTAAAAAAATGGAGATGGAGGGTATGTCTACACTGCAGTTAGACATCCACAGCTGGCCCGTGCCAGCTGACTCAGGCTCACAGGGCTTGGGCTAAGGGTTGTTTAATGGTGGTGTGGATGTTCAGGCTCAGGCTGAAGCCTGAGTTCTAGGACCCTTCCCCTTTGCTGGGTCCTAGAGCCCGGCTCTCCCCTTCTCCTGAGCCCGAACTCTCCACGGTGATTCCATAGGCCAGCAGCCACAGGTTTTTAATTGCAGTGTAGGTATACTGAGAGACTGCTTCTAGAAACGAGCTTGCTAGACAGTGGCAGCCTGCTGTCGTCAGCTCCTCAGCCCACAGGTCTGACTCATGGTTGGCTTGCCACTTGTGTTCTGTAGTTGTTTTTAAATAGGCCAGGGCATAGTGGGTGTAAAAAGATCTCAAACCTGAGTGATAATGAAATAGGAGAACAGGATAAACCCACCTTCTTTCAGTACCTATGGAAAGGCAGGGTTTCCAAATCAACAAGGGGGAAATGTTATCACAGGTTTGAGGTGGGACTGATATCTTGCAAAGAGATTTGGAACAATCAGGGAGGTATGGAAGCTAAAGTCCCTGGATCTTATGCAGAAGCTGATCAGTCCCTTGGGAATCATCTTTCTAAAGGGGATTAAGAAAAAGATTTGGAAAGGGGAATTCATAGATTTATTTACCTTAATGTTTGGGGGAAAAGCAGATGGGAGAAAGGGGGCGAAAAGGACAGAAAAGACAAGGACGAACTCTTCAGACCTAAGGTGCCTCAAACTCTTGAGATCTGGTTTGTGACCTTTTACATTTATGCAAGTATAATGTGAGAGGAGCCCCAAGTGATGTATATGCTTTGAGTATGAGGGCCTATGCTATATATGGTGGGGTAGCATGGTTAAGATATGGCAGAAGAGTCAGAATGACCTGAGGGTAAAACAGCTTAGGAACTTTGGCTGGAGTGTGTGACTCCTTACTGCTCTGCCTAGCTGTTCACAGACAGCAGGTTGCCAGTGCCAAAACCTTGGCTTCAAAATGTGGCTATAAAAGTGACCACCTTTAGGCCTTACACTTACAACGTAGCAATGGTTTTATAAGTTTTAAAAAGCTGAAGTGTAAACGTCCCCCAGCAGTGTTGTGAAGCCAAACAAAATGCCACCAGCCTGCCTCAACATTTTTGCTCCCAATGCAGGTACAAACACTGCTTAGGAGGTGCTGGGGTCAGCATAGTCCCCTCTCCTGTTTGTAGAGGTGAAGGTTGGTAGGAGAAGGGGTCTACAAGGACCTAACGCTTTGGGAAATACTACAGGAGGAGGAAGTAACCATGGGAACGGCTCCTTCTACAATTAAGTGCAGGTGTTACAGAATTTGTTATTGGACTACCCCAACAAAAAAGATGCATCTTATTTATGGAATGGATTTTTTGGCTGTTTTTCAAATCCTATATAAAGGAGTGAGGTGCTATTGCTAGAAAAATTCTCCAGCCTCCAGTTTTGTATGTCTGATCTCTATTCTGAACAAACATGAGCCATTCTGTCCTAAAATGGAAGCTGCACAATATTAAGATAGGGTGATAAGTTCAGTCAATTAGTGGACGGCCCAGAATTTCTAAGATGTCACCTTGGCAAAAAGCCAAGTATGTAGGGGTCAGCAGAATCATAACTCTGAAGTAAATAGCAATGGTGAGCATGTGCAAGAACATGCCGCGGCAAAGATCTCACAGCAATAGAGCACTGTATATAAGCCGGACACTCAATAGCTTAAATCAGTGGATTGGGAGAGGACAGACAAATTGGAAGCTGGCCTATTCATCATGAATCACTGCTGGCTCAGTCAAATACCTCATAAATGGGTATGATATCAGCGAGTTGCCCCAGGCGTGGTTCTGGTCCCTGGTTTTCCTGTACTCAATCTTGAGCCACTTAATCTGATCTGTGATGGGATGTGCACCCCACACCAGACATGAGAGAGTTGAATTAGGTCAGATGGGCCCAATCAGCCAACTAAGCTACAAAGTGGGGGAGGAGGGGGAGATTTAAGCTGTGTAGAGATCACTAATTAGAAGGAAGTTCACCTGTGAGGAAACAGGCAGGGTTTCTATAAAGCTGGGAGGCAGCAAGTAAGGAGCCTGTTGTGAACCCAAACAAAATGCCACCAGCCTGTCTCCCTGAGGTGGTGGTAATGGTAATTAATGATAGCAGCTCCTGAGAAAGGATTCCCCTACGAGGCCCAAGAGAGATGGCTCTGAGTAGGAAGGCTGATAAAAGAGGAGCATAAAGAAGCACAGTAGGAATTAGTCCAGGGGTCAGAGCAGTAGAATTGGTGAATTTCCAGACCTTAACTGCTTGCTCGAGGACCCTGGCCTGGAATTCAGAGTATGGGGGGGGAGTGGGTCCCCGACCATCTTCTGAAGAGTCGTATTGCATGGGGCAGTGAATGAGAAGACTTCCTGTGTCACCGCAGGAGTGACCTAGTTAGGGTAGCGGGCTTGAGGACTGCCTGATGCTGCTGATAGAGAGAGACTTTGAGGGACTACCCTGCAAGAGGAAATCACAGTGGGATCTGGGCGGAGAACTATGTCACACAGAGCCATTTTGCAACTCTGTGAATGGAAGGCGACCTGTAACAGTGGAAGAGAAGAAAAACCGCGCTAGTCTCCAGAATTGCCAGAAGGAGGTGCCACCCACTGGTGAGTAGAACACCCAGTGATGAACTTACTTTACTGGACTGGTAAATCTGCAACTCTGCCAGCTTCTTTGCTGGTATGCATGGTCATTCCTGGCATGTTTACTAAACTCCACACTTGCACCAGAGACTTACCAAAGTCTGGCTGTGTTCCCATGACCACGAAGCCTCATGCTTTGCAAATGACATCTTCTGTTTAGTCTCCATTGCAAATGCAGAAGTCTCTCTCATGGTATGTTCACAGTGGGGTGTTCAGAAAACAATGAAAGAGTTAAACATTGACTCACTAAGCTGTTGCACTTCAGCAAGGGGTGTTGCTTGGTTTCCCTGGAGTTGACTGGAGATTCTTGGGATAGGAAGGAGACAGGATGTTGGCCCATGAGATTGTGGGATACTTTTGGTGGACTCCCAAGACCCAAGTTGGGGGTGGGGCTGTATCTGCAGTGAAAAGCAGCAAGGTTTGAATTCTCCAGCCTTGCAGGGCCTAAGATCCTAGTTCTGAGCCCAAGTCTGAGAGACTTGTATATAGACCAGGGGTTGGCAACCTTTCAGAAGTGGTGTGCCGAGTCTTCATTTATTCACTTAAATTTAAGATTTCGCATGCCAGTAATACATTTTAACGTTGTTTTAGAAGGCCTTTCCCTATAAGTCTGTATCTATATATATAAAAGTCAAGTGGTGTATGTATGTGTGTATGTATGTATGTATGTACGTATGACTGCGAAGTCCTCCCGCACCGTTTGAGCCAGAGACTTGAATTTTGGTACAGTGAGGGGTCTTGGGGTCTAGATGCTGGTAAGGGTCGAAAAATTTTCGGATCTCACCTCTGACGCCCCCCAGGGGTGAAAGTCTTTCAGGGCCAATCACATCAACTGGGCAGTTAGGTGGTGATGATGTCATAATACCCCCCTCCAACAGACACCTCACTCGCTCAGCTCACCCCTCCCTCCTCCAACGGAACCCCGGAGATCCCTCAGTTCTCTGCCCCTCCCACCTCCCCAACGGAACCCCGGACTACATCAGCCCTGTGCCCCCCCCACCTGCGAAGGTCCCCGGAATTCCTCGGCTCTGGGCCCCCTCCTCCCCTGCGACGGATCTGAGTTGGGTTTGGTGGGACGGTAAGTGAGGTGGGGGTGTCGGATTCGGTCGGGGGGTGAGGTGGGGGTTTCGGGGGTGGGAAGGTGTCGGGGTGGGTGAGGGGTGAGGTGTGGGTGTTGGCTTTGGTCAGGGGGTGTCAGCTGTCTGCCACCTCCCCACCTCCGACTGACCCGAGCAGCGCCGGGCACTTATGCTAGTAGTATATAACTAAACTATTGTCATATGTAAAATAAACAAGGTTTTCAAAATGTTTAAGAAGTTTCATTTAAAATTAAATTAAAATGCTGAACTTACACCACCAGCCCACTGCTGGTCTGGGGTTTCGTTCACCTAGGCTGACAGTGGGCTCAGTGAAGCTCAGGTCCCGGCTCTGCCCATATAGTGGGTACCTACCTTCTCCCTGGTTTTTGTATTTTTGTAAACCTGGTGGCTTTCTGAATACGGTAAATTCCTTTACAAGTCTTTCCCCTCAGTGACAAGGCCTCAGGAAGAATCACTTGGATGAGAAGTGAAAGATAAGCAAAACAAGGATGCCTTTGTTCTGGCCCATTCTCCTCCTCTCTCCCTGCACTGAGCTGAGGGTGGGAGTGCACTGAGCACAGGGCTGGGGGTGAAGGAGCTGGGATTTGGAGTGTAGGGCTGGCCAGGAGCTAGAATGAGGGAGGGGGCTCAAGGTGGGGGCAGGAGGTTTGGGTGTGAAGTGCTTACCTGGGCAGCTCCCATTTGGTGCGAGGGGTGCAGGTGGAATGGGGGGAGGTGCGGGAGCTCCCATTTGATGCTCGGGGGGGGGCAGATGGGGGGAGTGCAAGCATCAGAGCATGGGGTGGGGGTGCTGGAATCAGGGCTGGGGGGTGCTGGAGTCAGGGCTGCGGACATCAGGGGTGCAGGGGTCAGGGCAGAGGGCTCGGCAGGGGGGGGGGGAGAGGGGTGCTCCCAGTCTCTGCCCTGAGCGGCTCATGGCAGGGGACTGGAGGGGATTTGCCCTGATTCCAACCCCTTCCCAAGGCCCTTCCCCTTCTCCGCCTCCTCCCTGAAGAGCAGGCAGTGGGTCTACTCTCTTTTCCTCCTCCCTCGAAAGGGCCATCAGCTGATTGGTGGCAGGGAGGGAGAGTAGGAGGGGCAGGAACCAGCATGCTGTGGGAAGAGGTGGGGAAGCTTCTGTCCCCTGCCCCCTTCCTCCGCAGGGGGCAGAGAAGAGCAGACCACGCCATGAAGGATTTTTAATGGCACGCTGTTGGGGTCCTGACTGCCAATGTTCGACAGCAGGCTGAGCGGAGCCGGTGTCCGGGACCCCGGCAGCCAGCAGCGTGCCATTAAAAATCAGCTTGCGTGCCATATTTGGCATGCGTGCCATAGGTTGCCGACCCCTGATGTAGACAGAATGTAGTTTAGGCCCAGGTCGACCTCAGCTTACATTGCAGTGTAGACATACTCCTAAAGCAGTAAGCCAGTTTATTCTTCCTAATTCGCTACCAACGAATCCAAATGTAAACTTCAGGCTCCACAGCTTGTGCTTTTCAGCATTGCATGTTTTGAAGTGGGTGTCCTCTTGTATGAAATGCCTTCTTGCAGCTGACGAGTATCCATTTAGTACTAGACAAACACCGACAGCTTTATTTCCTGTTTGTTTGGTCTCGTATCCTAGCTTGACTGGAGTATTGCAGCTCCTCACTAAAGGAAATGTAAATAACGATGAAATTTCATGTATTTTTAATTACCTGGAGCTCGCCATTTTAATCCAGTGAATTCCCTTGTTTGATAAAAGGAACGTTGCTATGGAAACCAGATCCAGCCTGTATATGAACAGATAGGAAATCAATGTGAGAAAAGACCTCTCAGTTATTGTGTGCAGAACATAATATTAGACTGAAAAGTTCAGTCCTGAATTCGTTCTCTTTTTAAAATGCAGACTAGGTGTCACTGGGGACATTTCTTTGATACTTGTATGGCCCCCATTACTGTAATCCAAACCCCTCAAATCTTTCATGTGTTTATTCCCCCAACACTCTTGCGAGGTAAAACAGTGAACTTATTTTCACTGTACAGATGAGCAAGCGAGGCACAGAGAGACCAATTGACTTGCCCAAGGTCATGCAGGGAATTGAGCCTAAGTCTTTTGAGTCCCAGGCTAGTACCCAAACCCCTGCAATTCTGCAGCTCCAAAGCAGCAAGAAGCTTTAACGAAGGGAATTTGAAGTATAAACTTATGGGAAGACAAGTAAACCGAGTTTGTAGAAGTGCTATTTTTGAAGCAAGTGTCAAACTGAAATATAGAAGCTGTCATTTTCCAATATTAGTTGGGGAACAGGAAGTAAAACAAAATGGAAAATAGATCTAAGGTTCTAAATCGAAATGAGGATTTATGGGGAGGTTTGAATGCAAAAACTAGACACTGTATATATCCGGGTATGAGAAATAGACATGATTTATTGTAAGATAGTTCCCTCAAACACAGTTGAAGTGGACTTAAATGGCTTTCCAATATATCCATTAAAATACAACCTGTTGGCATCAGCTGTGTGTTTATGAACTGTGTGCCTCTCGTTATTGTAGTTGAGATTTATTGGGTTCATGTGTGTGTGTGTATGTCAGTCTTAAGTGTTAAGAAGTCTGCTCAAGAGTTAGTAGCTCATTGAGCCTTGAACTGATTGAACCCAAAAGGCCAAATTCTATCCTGCAGTACAGCCTGTGTGTCCCCACTGAAGACCTTGAGCATTGCTCCTGAGCAATTGAGGGCAGAATTGGAGCCCATAGATTGTCTGTTGGTCAAAATACACAGCATTAGAGTTTGATATCCGTTAAAACCATGGTTCTTTGGCTGGATGAGATATGGTAATTGGATATAGAACTGCTAACCTCTAGGCTACTTGATCATATCTATCTTGGCTTGTAGAAGAGCACACAACACCTTAGGTAGCACATTTCAGAACCATTTCAGAATGTATGCCCCTTGGCTCCATCTTCCTCTGTGTTCTGTCTCACATCAAGCATGCTAAATATAACATTAGTGCAAGTAATGTAGCAACAGCAAGCAAGGGGCAGCTAATGCTATTAGTACTTCATTCCTAGTACAGAGAAACAGCTCCACTGTATTTTAATGATCTCCTCTAGAGTTAGTTTTAAGGGTCAGATACCAATAGCCTTGCTTGCAAGGAGAAGTATCTTCTTCTGTCGGTGATTTAAAGACCCCGCCTCTTCCGGTTGAGGCCACACGTCTTCTGACTAAGGCCTTGCCCCCTGCTCAGGACTCCAGAATATGGGTAAGTCCTTTAAGTTACTTTCACCCCTTATTGTGGGGACAGGTTCAGATCTAATATTCCATTTTAAGCCCCATGTCATCTTGTAATTTATAAATCTCAAATTTACTTTAATGGAAAAAAATAGCTGTTTTAAAGGATTGACTTTGGAAATAGTGAAAGAAAGTTTTTTGTGTTTTTTTACTGATTCAATCCTCTGCCTGTTTCTTTAAGGTTCTCTTACCTAATGAATCCAAATCTGTGTTGGTTTTTCTTGTATGGTAGCCATCATTATAAAATGGACATTTCCTGCAGTAGTTAATTTTAATGTAGTATTCCCATTCTAAATAGAGACGATTGCAAATAACATGGTAAAGGTAAACCACTGTGTGGCAACATCCACATTTTCAAGGCACCCACTATGAGACAATTGTATCTTGTTTCTTAATATAATGGATTAAACCATCATATACATCAGTAAACAATTCACATGCCATTATCCACATGGATAGAAGTATCTTATCCATCTCTCCCAGTGTAAATATATAAGATTGTCCCCGGCAAAGTCTCAGTAATTACAGCATAGTAAAATCCAACCAACAGACCACTTATATTTGCAAATCACTAACTAATGAAAACGTAACCATAACAAACATATGCTACATAGCTAAAACTTGATTTGCAAATAATTTGACACATTTGCTTATTTATTTTGGATAACGTAATTTCCTTTAATGAATGACACCGTTACAGTAACTAAAATTAAATGTGGTGGTTTTGTCTTATAAATGTAACGGAGAAATAAAACGTTAAAAAACAAACAAAAAACACACACACACATCCAAAGTAGTTTATAGGTAGTTTTCTGATCTACATAGTGGTCTTACTGACAACTCCATGTTCTCTCAATCTTAGTATAGTATATTTCTTCAATGAGTTCAAATGGAAAACTAGTCATGGTTGGGGGGCTAGTCCTGTCTATAGACAAAGAGAAGCTTAGAGCTTGTGCCAAGCAATCTACATGATCAAGGAAGAGGCCTCTTTCACTTTAAGGTCAAATTTTCCCAAGAGCTCAGACGTCCATTTTCAAAGAATAAGGTCCCACAATGGAGGCTGATTTGTTGATTATTTTTTTTTATAAGAGCTCAGCTCCCATGTAGGCACCTAATTAAGGGACAGACTGTGCAGCACCCTTGTAACACTCGTGGCCGGACTTTCAAAAAAGCTCAGCGCTATTTTTCTTGTAAATCTGCCCCATTTCGTAAACCACTTGAGATTAACTCCACTTCAGTAGCTTTCATCATATGACTGTGGGACTTGGGTTATGTGGTAGACCCAGGGCAGACAACTGCCAGAAGGACCTGTAATTAGAAGGGTTACTACAGGGAAATTGGGTCCAGCTGAGCAAGGCTGCCACAGCCAGAAGCAGGGCCAGCTGAGGCCAGTTAAGGAGGCTGTCAGAGCCCTTTAAAGAGACTCCTCCCCAGAGAGGGGCGTGGGAGTTTGAGGAGTGGGTTTGGAGGCAGTAGGAGTTAGAGGAGTGAGTTTGGTGAAAGCAGAGGAGTGTGAGGAGTGAGTTGGAGGAAGCAGGGACAGAGAGGCTGCTGGCAAGCAGGGGAAGAGAACAAAGGGGCCCTCCCAGGGGGAACCTAGCTTTCCTAGCCTGCAGGAGCCTGACCCTGCGAGAGAGAGACAGTGTGGGCTGCTAAGGAGCAGCGGAAAAATGGGGTCTGGTGCAGCCTGGTCAGGGCGCCAGTGACGTGCCAGAACCCCAAAGGACTTGAGTCAGGGGAGCCGAGGAGCCACCTTGTCACAGTTAGTTTTATTATTCCTTTCCTCCCATCCAATCCAACAGCGTTCTTTTAGAATAAATGTCTTTATTTTAGAGATTGCTAACCTGGCCACCTCTCATAGGTGTATCACATTGAGAAATAAGATTTGTCTCCTACTAAGGGTGAAGTACCAACCAGCGAAATGGGAGACCCACTGATACAGCATCATTAACTCTGCACTGGTGGATCTAGTAATGGCATCTGCCATGACATCTTTGAAGTGTTAGCTCACTCCTAGAGAATGCTGTGTGGCGACAAACAAAACCACATTTGCTGCAGTAACTATACACAATGGAGACAATACACATACCAGGGCAGATGTTGACCTTTTGCCACATTTGGGACTCTTCCCATTTTACTTAAATTGTGTTTTCATTTTCTTAATATATTATTTTTTTTATTCACAATAAGGGGATATGTGAGAGAAGGGTCTGAATTTTGCAACTTCACATGCATCTACAGTAAACCCTCGATTTAACGGACCTCGATTTAACGGACTTCGGATGCAACGGACAAAATTTCTAAGCAAGTCTGAAGCATTCGAAATCCATTTGTCAAGGGCTGGCTGCTGGCTCCCAGCTGCCGCCCGGGTCCAGACAGCGGGCGGGCTGGCTCTCGGCTGCCACCCGGGTCCAGGCAGCGGGCGGGCTGGCTGCCGGCTCCCGGCTGCCGCCCGGGTCCCGCCAGCAGGCAGGCTGGCTGCCGGCTCCTGCCCGGCTCCCGCCAGCGGGCGGGCTGGCTGACTGCTCCCGGCTGCCACCTGGGTCCTCGCAGCGGGCAGGCTGCGGAGCTGCCGCCCCGGCCCTGTGGCGGGCGGGCTGCTGCTCCGACAGCTTGGGTTTTTTTTATTATTAAATAATGGACTTTCTGATTTAACAGACACCCCCTCGCCCGAATTAGTCCGTTAAATCGAGGTTTTACTGTATTTTTATTTATCTACATCTATTTTTATTTATACAATACCTTTATCTCTTACAGCACTTTTCATCAGCAGAGCTCAACATGCATTGCAAAGGAAGTCCGTACCAGTATCCCCATCTTACTGATGGGGAAACTGAGCCAGAGAGAGGCACAGTGATTTGCTCAAGCAGCAGAGCCAGAAATCAAGATCAGCTCTTTAGAGTCTTAGTCTAGCCACTGGAGTATGCTTCCTTTCTCATTAGATGGGTGGTTGTATTGTAACAAATTGAGTTACAATGAATCATAATCCGGTTTGTGGCCAATAATCCCACTGTCCCAATTATTTTGATTGGAGCCTGCATCATCACAAATAACTTTATGAAAATGAATGTTCCTGCTCTGTAGGTAATTTCTAAACATCCTCATTATGGGGAAGTCAGTACGCTGGGGATATTTAATTCCTATGCAAAAAAAACCCCAGTGCTTCAATGTTGCAATATAAGGTTAAATTAAAATCATGTTACTGATACTACCTGGATAGATATGAATCATTAGTATAAAAACAAATTCCCCAATTATACTTTAATTGTGAGTGAATGCAATGAATTTTGTAGAGCAGTTATTTTATCTTGGTGTATGTCCGCGCCCCCTCTGTTTCCTGGAACCATGCACCATTCTCCTTTGAGGTTATCGCCAATGCTATTTTGAAAGGTAAATGCTATTGGGAAAGGTGGCAATGTGTGTATGGAGTTAATAATTAGCAATGTTCCCAACCTCAAATTGAAGTACAACAGGCTTGTATGTAAAAATGGTGCAGCGTTCGGATGCTATACTATTTGCTAACAAAGGCAAATAGTATAACATTAGCAATTAGTAATAATAATGATGATGACTTTGTTGCCTGCCTATCCATCATTCTGAAGATGCTGTAGGTGGTTCGCATAAACATACCATACTAAAACAGATAAAAATAAAAGGTCAAATTTTCAAAAGATCCTCTTCACTTCTGCTTGCAAAATTTGTGTAGTGTGTAAGTGGGTACTCATTCCTTCCTTTAGCTACAGGGTTTGAATACATAAACTGGTATGGGCACAAATTTTGCAAATCTCACTTAAGAGGCCTCTGTGAAAATCTGATCTATAACAAACACATTAAAGTGTAAGCAGTGTCAGGGTGAGTGACATCCGGTGGTGAATTGCAGGAATTGCAGTGACTTTGCAGTGTCAGGATGAGTGACATCCGGTGGTGAATTGCAGGAATTGCAGTGACTCTTGGAAAATAACACCTTATTTGCTTGGACACACCCACCACACCTAGCCTGCACTCTAACAGCCCAAATGATCACTGTGGCTACTGTGGGACCCCCAGTTTCTGTAGTATTGGGGCCAGAATGATAAAGTGTTGATTAACCTGTTTATGTGAATGAGGGGTTGGGACATGTATTTGGCCTTTGGCATGCTGGAGGGACTCGCCATCAGCTGGGTAGCACTCACTAGCCAAGGGACAGGGGTTCCAAAACCCACTGAATTGAGAGAGGCTGTAGATAGGCTTCTATACCTTGTGGTGAGGGCCTTGTCTGAGGGCCCTACAGGCCTATTGCACCTGGTCTCTCTCCTCTGTGGAATGTTAGAGCTGACTTTTACTTCCATTAGGAGTCTAACTTCAGCCCACTGAGCTGAAGTCACTTTGGGTCCTGTGGTGTATCTGCACTAAGGCCCCCCTATGAGCTGAAATCACTTAAGAGCTGAGATCACTAAGCCCTGTAGGGGGGCTGAAATTGTATTGCTGAGCAGTGGCTGGAGTAGAGCCATTTGGATCACCGCTAGTGGAGTAGCTGGTGATGAGCAGCAGCAGCAGACTGAGTGGGAGCAGTTGGGTGACTGCTAGCGGAGTGGATGGTGATCAGCAGCAGCAGCCGCCGCCGCCGCCCGTGGATAGAGCGGAGCCATTTGGGTCACCGCTAGTGGAGTGGCTGGCGGCGTACAGCGGCTGACAGAGCAGAGCGGCTGGAGAAAGCGGAGCAGTTCCGGGGCACCTGATGGAACGGCTCATGGTGAGGACTGCAGCACGACCCCATGGAGAGGCGGGGCAGTCGGCCTCTGACCACGTAAGGTGCCCCTTAACCTGCCCCCCCCCTTCCACCTCGGTGGGGAGGTACAACTCTGCTAATGAACTTTTGAACTCTGCTGGGGCTGTTGGACTTTTGGGGCCTTGGGTGACTTTGGGGCTTGTGGGACTCAAGAACCCAAGGGAAAGGACACAGCCCATTTGTGTGTGGGGGGGGGGAGGGGGAATTCTGGTTCATGGTTTGGTTTGTGACTTTTGTTTGTGGTGTTTACCCAATAATATGCCACAGTGTTTCTCTCTGTCATTAAAAGGGTTTTGGTACACTCAGACTCTGTGCTTGCGAGAGGGGAAGTATTGCCTCTTAGAGGCGCCCAGAAGGGTGGTATATGGTTGTCCCAGGTCACTGGGTGGGGGCTCGAGCCGGTTTTGTATTGTGTCATTAGAATGGAACCCCTGGATACTGAACCCGGCCCTTGTTGCTGCCAACTCTGATGGGCAGAAGGGTTACAAAAGCATAAAAATCATGTCATTAGTTACCAAAGTGAGTGTGTTTCTACAGGGGTCTGCACTGGTTTAGCTAAATCAGTTTAAAAATCAATTCAAGTTAAAATGATTAAACAAAACCTGCGTGTGCAAAACTCCGCACTTTCCTGGGGTTTGGAAAGGGTAATGTAAAAACAATAATGCAGCATGAACCTTACCCTCAACTTTCTCTGAACTAGTGCTCCTAGAGCTTTCCCTCGCGGATTTCCTCTCTCCTAGCTCCTTAGTGTCTTCTTCTTAGAGAGCCAGGCTTAGTTGGAGTTTTAATTCTTACTATTCCAGTAGTGCCTAGGGACCAGCTGAGAACAGGGCCCCATTATGCTAGGCACTGTACAGACACAGTTGATGAGCTGCAGCTGCCCCAGCTAGCCAGCAGAACTCAACCACTTTCTGTAGGGTTCTAACATCTGCTGCAAACAAGGTGAATCAACAGACAAACCCTGCCACCTTGGTACCAGAGGGAATTCACTGCTAAAAACATTAATCGAGATGAATCATGTAAGTTCTCAGCTCCACTTAGTGGGCAAAGAACAAACCACACTTCTCAAATTACCAAATTATAAAAAAGGTTTATTAGAAGAATGAAGCTTATCAGCATGTAACAAATAGCTTCTCTTTCTCCCTGTAAGACCATTCTGGCAAATCAGGACTGGGCCTATGGGAAGGTAGAGAGAGCAGCTAGATGGAATCATCTGCCATCTTTTGGCTTTCTCCGTGGAGCTGATTAAGAAATAGCTCGATGAGAGGGTTTTATTTCTACTGAATAAAGATCATTTATTTAAACCAGTGAAAAATGTAACAATGGCTTTCTCTGCCACTCCTGTGACACTTGCACACTTGGCTCCCACTTACACTTGTGCTAAAAGCAGAGGAACTCTGACAGTGGTGGATTGGTTCCAGATTCACACCTCTATGACCAAGGACAGAATCTGGGCCAGTATGTTTGTAAAATGCAGTGGGCATTAAATAGCAGTAGGTAGACTTGACTCTAGAAGAGGTTCTGAATAGGGCCCACATCCTGCATGATGCTGATCATCCTCACCTCCCAAACTCTGCAGTGAGAGCGGAGGCTGCCCAAAACTTTCCCAGACATCCTCCTGGCCCTTAATAAGAACATCACACTTTTAAAACTGTGATCTTGTCTGGTGAAATCTCTGAACAGTTATTTTGACAGATTAGGGGCATGTCTTTTCATAAAAATTCCACTGGGTACATGCTGTAATTTTCACCTGACTAGCTGGCTTCCATATCTAGCATTTTCTGACCTTTGGCATTTCATCAAAGGAAAATGTTCGATTGATATGGCTTAATTAAAAGTGTCCCCTAGTGTGGTTTCAATTCAGTTGTGCCAGATACACCTCAAACAAAAGCACTTTCTGTCCAATTAGTCAGAAATGGAGCTGTGTGTAAGTCTAGGTAAGTGGAAGATAATGCAGAAGATCAACATCTAGCTTTCAAATACCACTAATTTCAGTCCCCAAGTTCTCTGTACTCCACAGAGATTTAGTGTCAATAGTAAAAGTGAGTGGACAATGGTTTACATCAGAAATTAAAGAATCATGAGACTGAGGTTAGAGAGAGTAATTTACACAAAATGGATGAATCCTGCAGCATTTTTAAGCTGCTTCCATGAATAATTTTAAAAACAAAACTCATTAAGGAATTCTGAGAAATTAAAGTGCACATGCCGCCATGGATACAGATTGGTAATAATGTACAATAGATTTGTGTTTCTGTGCTACCTTGGAAATCCAGAGTCACACACTGTTAGAGAAGAGACTCTGCCTCACTGAATCAGAGGGAATGACACTCCCCACCACAATCAGTAGAAGTTAGGTGCCTAAATATCTTTTGGGATCTAGTCTTAAATGGCTTGAGAGGTGATTGGAGGACTCTGTCCTTTTGTAAAACTGAGAGTTTTCAGTGGTAAATCAAGAAGCCCCACAACCACCCCCTTTCAGATGTAAAACTCTAGACACTGCTGTGCCACTAAGAAAGAAGGGACCTGTAATTTTCCATCAGTGTAGCTTCACCTGTGGTAGCAATAATGGAGGCTGTAGTGTAGACAAGGCCCTGGTGTTTCTAATGAGTTATTGATAGCTCTTATTACACTAGTGTCCACTGTAACCACTTCTGTGGAAGAGGATTACAGGGAGAAAAGGTGGTTTTTCCCCATGTACATTTCCTGAGGCCCATGGAGTGTCCTGTGAACTGGAGGACAGGTGCTATGACAGGCTATATGCTCTCCTGCTGTAGAGGCGAGATCTGTGTATTGAGGATCTCTTCCTTTCTCTGTTCTCAAGAACAAATCTGGCCTAACACACAGTGTGTTCAGTGCAATACCAGTACTCAGTATGTTGTTTTAAAATGTACCATTGAACAATAAAGGCTAATAAACCAGGATTTCCTCTTAGATTTGCAGTTACAGTAAAACCCCGATTTAACGGACCCCGATTTAACGGACTTCAGATGCAACGGACAACATTTCCGATGCATCCAAAATCCGTTTTTCGCGGGCTGCCGTCTCCGGCCCGGGTCCCACCTGCGGGCGGGCTGCTGGCTCCCGCCTGTGGGCTGGCTGGCTGGCTGCCGGCTCCCGCCTGTGGGCTGGCTGGCTGGCTGCCGGGTCCCGCCTGCGGGCGGGCGGGCTGGCTGGCTCCTGGCTCCCGCCTGCGGGTGGGCTGGCAGCTCCTGGCTCCCGCCTGCGGGTGGGCTGGCTGGCTGGCTGCCGGCTTCCGCCTGCGGGTGGGCGGGCTGCTGGCTCCCGGGTCCCGCCTGCGGGTGGGCTGGCTGGCTAGCTGCCGGCTTCCGCCTGCGGGCGGGCGGGCTGCTGGCTCCCGGGTCCCGCCTGCGGGTGGGCTGCCGGCTCCCGGCTCCCGGCAGCGGGAGGGCTCGTTGCCGGCTCCCCGCTGCCTCCCCGGTCCAGGCAGCGGGCAGGCTGCCTGCTGGCTCCCCGCTGCCAGCCCGCCCGGGTCCTGGCTGCTGGGACCTGGGCGGGTGGGCTGACAGCTCCCGCCTGAATCCCAGCAGCCGGGACCCGGGCGGGCGGGTTGACGGCTCCCGCCCAGGTCCCAGCAGCCTGGGACCCGGGCGGGCGGGCTGTAAAACCTCGATATAACGGACTAATTCGGGCGAGGGGGTGTCCGTTAAAGCCGAGAGTCCTGTTATTTAATAATTTAAAAAAATTATTAAATAACGGACTTTCGGCTTTAATGGACACCCCCTCGCCCGAATTAGTCCATTAAATCGAGGTTTTACTGTAGTTCTTGCAGTTAGTTGCAGAAGACTTCTCATGGGCTAAGAGTGATCTAGGATGAGTACCTAAGAAAATGGGACCTGTAATTTTCCATCAGTGTAGCTTCATGGGTGGCATAAGAAGGGTAAAGTGTTTTTCCCACGGAAAAATGGAAGTGAAGACCCTGACTCTGGAAAGAAGTGCCAGGGCATTTTTAATAACTACAGTGATCAGGATTTTCATTATCTATCTTATCCGAAGGATGGTGCTTCCAGATCGGAGTCCCCTAGTACTGTGCTGTGGCATTGATTCAGATGAAGTGCCACCGCCCAATCACCAGCTCCATTTCCTAAAACACTTACAGCAGGTACCTTATTCTTGGGAGGTCTCCCATCCACGAACGGACTCATGCCACCTGCCCATCCTGGTTCATAATGTAAAATCTCAGGTAATCACAGCACATGTTAGAGTAGCACCGAAGTGTCAGATCTTTGCTTTGAGTCTAGTCCAGGGCAGGCTGCTATTACCACAGGCATGCTCAGTCAATCGTGTTTTGCTCTTGTCCCATTCGTCTTTTCGATCCTTTACTGTATATTTTATGATTTCTGCATATGGTGCAGTCACACATTAGCTTTAAAGAGAGTGCATCAGACTCCTAAACAGCTGTTGTTCCCAAGACTCATTAATATTTTCCCAGCTTCAATCCTGTTCTATTGCTGACACAACCCTGCTAAAAGCACTCGGTGGCGGTGATGAACACTGTGATTGCTGCACAGCAGACATTGGCCCCACAGTCCATTTTTTGGCAGTTAATTAGCAGCTCTGCTATACACATCCACAAAAGGGAAAGTTTTAATTGGGCTCATAAAGGAAGCTGGAAAATTGGCCAGGCAAGTGGCTTCTCTGTGCGTATAAGTGTAGGGCAAACTTAATTATAGCCAGTCGAGCAATTGATGCTAAAACTGAACTGCAGGAGGGTCCTAAACAGGCTGTATGACTGTGATCTAGGGTGACCAGACAGCAAGTATGAAAAATTGGGATGGGGGTGGAGGGTAATAGGCATCTGTATAAGAAAAAGACCCAAAAATCAGAACTGTCCCTATAAAATCAGAACATCTGGTCACCCTACTGTGACCCTAAGACAACACCAATGCCAGATGGCAAGAGGCGCCTTTGCACGTAACAATAAAACTCAGCTGGCCTGACCAGCTCAATACATCTCTCTCTCTCACACTCACACTCACACACACACACACACACACACACACACACGGTTGTCACAGTGTTTATTTAAAATGTGTCCTGTAATATATCACTTGAAAACTAACATGTGGTTACTAATATCTGTGACGTGTATGTAATGATGCTGTATGTGAAATTGTGGATACTTTCCAATGCGATGTTTTGGAGTCTGTAAACAGACAAAACAGTTCTTGCCACGGAGAATGGTTAACGCCTCTCGAACTTGATCACAAGTCAAGCCAGGTGTGGCCGAGAACAATAGATTATTCATTTGCACTGGGGGTCACAGAAAGATCAATTGCATTGCAAAATCACAGGAGATTGCAACAATTAACTTGGCATGAGCTCCCTGGTGGACACAGACAGCTGAGCCCCAAGGAGGCTCTGGTTCCAACTATCCACTCAGCAGCACAATAATGCTGGAAATCCTAAGGCTCAATACATTTGTTATATTGTGGTGTATTTCCATTTATATAATATGGAAGTGTGTGTGTTTTATATTTCGCAATATTCCTGTATAGGAAAGGAGAGTGTAAAATGAATTAATAAACTGATTGCTGGGTTTTGCTAGTATGTTGGTTTTTTTTATAGCTTCATAAATTATTCTGTACTTTCCATACTCATCTCTGCAAGACAGAGGAACCCTTGCTCTCTCTGAACCCTTCTATTCATCTCTCATACACTTGATGCATTTTAATAATTTATTTTCTATGCAATGCAATGCTTCCCAGGCTTGTGATTTTAATTGTAATTTTCATGCCACAGTGGAACCAGATCCTCTTGTGAAAATTAAATCTGTGACTTTAATCATAAAAATAATGTGATCCTGGAATGTTTGTCGTATATTATTTTACCTAATTTTACCCCTTTTTTTAAAAAAATATTTTTTTTTGTCAGATGCGCTTATTTTCCTCACCCTTTTTTCCCCTTTTCAGTGGCTTTAATACACATTCAGAGAAGTTATAGGGTTATAGAAGCCTATCTCCCACCAGGGAGCCTTCCTGAGGACACTACAAACAGCCTCTGAGTCATGGCTTCTATGACCATACAGGGACATGTGACCAAGTCACCTGGTACAGGACTCCATCCATTGGAATACCAGTGTTTTTCCACTGACCAAACGTGGGAACCAAGTTTGGAGACAAAGGGTTCCTGACATATTTAAAAGCTATTTAAGACAGGGGAGTGATATCGGGGTCTTTCACTGATTGCCTGCTCAAAGGAAACAGGTGAGGAACAGGACTGAATTGAGGGAGAACTGTTGGATCCAGGCTAGTGGGATTTCTAGCCTGTGAAAGAAATACCTGAGGTTTTGAAGCTGAAAGCAAGGACAGCTGGCCCCTTAAAAAGCCCTGCAACCAGCTTAAATCATCATTTAGGGTGAGAAGTTGCTACTCGTATCCAGTCTCTCAAATTTAGAATGTATTTTTGTTTATTTTTTAGGTAATCTGCTTTGATCTGCTGTAATCGGTTAAAATCTAAGGGATAGAAATCTTTTGTAGTTCATAAACTTATTTTTGCTTTGTCAAAAACCAATGTGTGGGAGTCAGAAGTGAGGGGGGGGGGCAGAAAGCTGTGCATATTCCTCTCCCCGTTGAGGGAGGGGGTGAATTACATGAGCTTACGCAGTGCACTTCTCTGTGCAGTACAAGAGGGTATCATTTTGGCTTTACACTCCAGAGGGGGTTATATGCCTTAGGAACTGGGAGGTGCCTTAGCTGAGCCTTCCCATACAGAGCTGATCTCCGCATCTGGGTGTTGTTCCAGCTCGGTGTGTCCCTACCTGAATGTGTGCTGGAAAGGGCTTCAGAGTCTGTGACAGCAGTTCAGTGTAAAGGGGGGCTCAGTGGTACCCTAGTTCCAAGTAGCACCCTGGGGGGGACGGGGACCTGTGACACCATTGATTTCAGTGGGGCCAGGATTTCACCCCGAGAGCTAAATTTTAATTTTACATCTGCTCCTGCCCATTTAGGCCCAGAATCTGCACAGGGCGTAGTTAGCAGCATTTGGCCCACACTCATTACAAGATAGCAATTAGTGGTTAAGGTGGGGGCACTTCTCAGCTGAAACTTTCCATACCTTCTTTGTTTTTGTTCTTTCTTTCTGAGGTTACCTACCGTCTCTTCCACCCTCACAGCTTCTAAATTACACCAATTTAGACCCACTTTCCTCAGTATAATTAACACCATTTTAGATCTACTCCGAATGTTGTCCTTTGTCTCTGTGTAACTGGAACCTAGGGACTGATGTAAAAATAACAAACATGAACAAGGACACATGACCCAAGGTCCTGAATATAGATTTCCCGGTATGATCCATTATCATGCCATCCAAGTAGGATATGAATGGATTTAATTACTGTATTGGATTGCTTTCCTTTCTACATGTAATTAAAGTCAGATTAAAATAAGTGCTCTACATTGGTTTAAATGAATTTAATAATTAAATATTAATGTTTATAACCCAAATGAAGCAACCCCATTAAAATGGAGAAAGATCTTTCAAGCCAAAAGTTTTTGCCTCTGTGTAATGTGTTTCAAACAGGTTTCTGTTAACATCTGTTCTTCATTTCATACAACTTTTATCTTTCATCACCGAATCCATGGAGAATGTTCTCTTTAGCAAAAGTGTGCCACATTGAGTGCATGATTTTACAGGCTGTTCTTCAGGAATAAATCCATCCAGAATCTTGATATTTCAATCTTCCTGTCCAAAAACTTCAAGTTTTATCTGCACTGTCTCATGGGTTTTACTGCAATTTTATTACACAAGAATGATTTAAAGGATAAATCAATTTTTTTACAGTCTTCTATCCCACTGGAGCAAAGTCAATATTAGAGATGGGCCTGGATCCAAATCCATTTGAGATTTGAGGAAGTCTTGGTCTGAATCCAGAATTTCGAGATTGAGTTTCTTTGCAATGACTGAAGTCCCAAATTTTGGAGAAGTTTGGATCTTTAATCGTGATGATGTACAGTAACATGTCACTTAGTCATCCCACTTAACGTTGTTTCGTTGTTACGTTGCTGATCAATTAGGGAACATGCTTGTTTAAAGTTATGCAATGCTCTCCTTATAACGTCTCTTGGCAGCTGCCTGCTTTGTCCACTGCTTGCAGGAAGAGCAGCCGGGGGCTTGAAACCAAGGTGGATGGCAGCCCCCCATCAGCTCCCCCTATCAGCTCCCCGCTCCCATAAGTTCCCTGTGCAGCAGCCACCCAGCAGGCTATCAATTTCCAGCAGTTCAGCTGTTCTTCCCCCCACTGCCATGTGCTGCTCCTGCCCTCCACCTTGGAACTGCTCCCTGGAGCTGCCTGCTTGCTATGCGGGGGGAGGTGGGGGTAGAGAAGAGGGACTAACATCAGGGTGTCCCTCTCCCCCTGCACCACACTTATCCCTTCTCCATATAGATCAGGGTGGGAGCATGGACGGAAGGAGAGAGAGCTCAGGAGAGAAGCTGCTGTCTCAACTTCCTGATCAACTTAAAAAGTCAATGTACTTACCCTCTGCGGGGGGGGGGGGGGGAGGGGGTTGATCTAAGATACGCAACTTCAGCTATGAGAATGATGTAGCTGAAGTCGACATATCTAGATTGACTTACCACAGTTCATGACAGTGATAATATTAGGCTGAAGACCCGGAGGACACTTGAAAATGACTTTTGAGGATAGGGTTGCCTATTAGCGATAGACTTAATGCAGCTTTCACTGTACGTATATGGGGCCTAATTCCCCTCTTGTTAATTTTATGACTGCATTGAC
The DNA here is from genome assembly GCA_032164245.1 of Sternotherus odoratus. Classification (NCBI taxonomy): domain Eukaryota; kingdom Metazoa; phylum Chordata; order Testudines; family Kinosternidae; genus Sternotherus; species Sternotherus odoratus. The sequence goes on along the minus strand of JAVMKO010000009.1, from coordinate 13,153,959 downwards.
TTCAGTGAAGTAACTCCTGATTTATACCGGTCGGTGTGCCTGAGAAGAGAATGGGGCCAGTATGCATTACCCTGCATTCTCTTCACTGGTTCTCTCCTTGCTGGTGTAAATCAGCAATAACTCCACTGGCGTCAAGAGAATGACTTGAGTATAAACCTGGTGTACCATAAGACCATGGAATCAGGCTGCACATTTTCAATTCTAGACACCTATAATGTGCACGCCAACTGTGCGCAACGAAACAAACAGAGAATTAACGCCCTGCATAAAACATGCATCTGGATGCACCAACAGGTAGCTGCATGTAGAAATGCCCATTTATATGGGCATCCATTCACTTCTCTTCTCACACTGATGTAAATCGGAGGTGACTCTGCTGATGTCACAGGAGATGCAGTGTGATGCTGGAAATGAGGAGAATTGGGACATGTGTATGCTGCTAGCTGGCCGCTTGCATCCCCACATGAAATGGAAGTCTTTGAATGCATGAAGTAGTGATTTCCTCAACGTCTGGAAGTGTTGGGAGCTGGAGTTTTTGTCCAGGCCCATCTCCAGGGCAGAGCTACATGACCATAGTGAAATATTTCCTGTCACTGCATGGTGGGATAGCAAGACTGTCATCTGTACCATTGCCTTGTACACAAGACTAGTATTAATTCAACATTCCCTTTCCCTATTCTTGATGTTATGAACCATGGAACAGTTGACAGCCATGGCAGATACCAACTCCTGCTCTAATGTCTTTCGCTTCATGCTGAATGTACAGTATATAAAATGCAAAAGCAACGAAGCCAAGTGAAACAAAACTATTGCACTTCTAAAAAAAAGTAGATGTGATCCTTTATATATTTTACTTAGGGTCTCTTTGGCCCTTACTTTCTTTGTAACCCAGCAGTTTTCTTTGGTTTTGCCATTACATTATGGTAGAGGTCACCGGTTGAGGGATGCCCTCGTACGGTGGAATGTCAGGCAGCTGAGGCAGTTATAAGTCATTTCTGCAAGCTCCGTGGCCTATTGTTGCTCAACTTTTCTGTGGCTACTTGGGCTCAAAACCAAGTCACGCTTCATGAACTAGTTGGGGAATGTCGTTAGAGGTGTATGTATGGCTGTAACAGCAGAATCTGGCCCCATTAATAGTCTCTCACAGCCGCTCCTCTACAATAAGTATTTATTATCACCACCGTTTTACAAATGGTTAATCTGAAACACAGAAATGCACCGTGATTGCATGAGATCCCTGGCCCCATGTCACACTGTGACTCTGAAGCAGAACTGGAATTACAGCCTAGAAACCCTGAATCAGTCCCCAGTGTACAGTGTGTAGGAATAATGCCATGTTAATTCTGTAGATTGTAGTTCTGGCCCAAGTTTGGTATAGTTAATATGACAACACAGTAGCTAGCAGCTTACAGGATGCATGAGAGCTTATCTAGTTTACGGCCTGCAATGGCATTCAGCACTGACTCTGAAAGCAATTTTATGCCTGAGGACTCTGACAGGAACTCTACAACCACTGTGAAGAAATTGACAAGTGATCGTGATGAGGAGGCTGAGTCAGAGATTGATGCAGGAGCTAAAATAGAACTCTGGCATGAACACACACATGATCTTTGAAGCCTGAAGATATTGGAGAGATATTGGAGAACCCAGCAATTGCTTATTGCAGGTAACCTCCTTAGCTGGAATGCCTACTGATGGATAAGACCCATGTAATTTCAACCCTGTCCCACTTTTTTCTATTGTGCATGACAATCTCTTCTCACAAATTTGCCCAGACGAACAGTCAGCAGCATTTATTAACCAGCACCATTCTGGTGTCAATGACAAGGGCTAGATACTGCAACCCTTACTCATTTCTTAAGCAGTGAATGGGAAGTATGAAGTAAGGATCGGTTGTCAGGGATCTAGAGTTGGGTGGAGGAACAGGTATAGAGCCCCCATTTTGCAGCCCCAGTCAGTAATGTATTAAACCAGTTTTTGCACTTGCCCTATGAGAAGTATTTTCATAAACACATTTGTATAATCCACAGTGGAACAGTACAAAGGAAAGAGCCAGCTGCTCCTCCCAGGACAATGAGGATTCTGGGTTTACAACACCATATGCCTTTTTTGTGTTTAGTGAAGCTTTTTCAGCAGCACAAAACTCCATAAACGTTCCACAAAGCACCCCAGTGGTTCTGAAATATCAACTGGTAGAACCTTCTGGATGAGGGTGAGAGATGAACTCTAACTGGAGCTTTTGAATAATTACGACTTGCAATTCCGTACTGGAGGAGGTGGAAGAATCTGTGTGGGAAGACCTTGAAGAAAATGAAGCACAGCTTGATAATTAGCATGAACTACCTCGAGTTGTGGTTGATCACAAAGAAGAAGTTGAGCGGTATTCTAAAAAAAAAAACCTTTTAAATGTCAGAACAACAGCATTCTGTGCCTAAGGAGCATCTGTGGGTTAACACTGTCCTAGAGAAGGTCATGTTCTGTGTTTTTAATGGCAGCTGAAAACCATGACAAATTAATATTCAACTACTGTAGTGAAGCAAGCCAGCCAGCCATTCAATTAACTTCATAGATAAAATGCAACGGTTTTATCACTACTATAGGGCCACACTACAGCTGCTCCTTTCCAGAGTACTAATGCTCTCATCTTTGAGGTTTGCATCCATAGACGTGTCTCTGATGCTATAGCAAGCTAAAGATGTTTCTCATTGGTTGCCTGGGTCACTTGACACTGTTAATGATCACTAGCTGAATGGTGCTTTACTCCTTCAATGTACAGTTACAGTAAGTGGTAAGTTGTGTGTGAGAATGGCCACCAAATAAGGCAAGACTGAGATCTTTGTTTAAAGGAGAGTACTTGGTTTCACTAAAATATGCTCTCACTCTACTACATTTCTTATGTATGGCTGAGCAATCAATTATGTTCACTTCAAAATATTCAACTCTCCATGTTTAGATGAGCCACGGGATCAGCCATCTCCCTAAATATCCATATTGCAATACAGCAAAGCAATGATCACAGCTCATTGCAATGAAATGTCACTAATATGAAGCACTGAAGGTTGGTAGCTACTTCACCGTCGTCGGAAGAATTAAGCGATGATCCAATCCTGCAAACCCTCTTTCTTGGAACGAATGCTTACTCCTGACAAGCATCTCCTTGAATTCACTTATGGAGTTATGTGAGCAAGGGTTTGCCAGATCAAGCCCTACAGGAGGGTGTGATCCAAAGCCAGTGAATTTGAAGGCAAGACACCCATTGACTTCAATAGGCTTTGAATAAAGCCTGAAGAATACGGTGACCACTGGAGAAAATTTCCCTTAAATATATAGGGAGAAATCCTGGTCCCATTGAAGTCCATGGGAATTTTACCATTGATTTCAATGGGACCAGGACCATTCATAATATAGTATCTATTCTCCTTTATATACATATACTCTATTATTTGTAAAGATTTTATAATCTTTTTAACAATAATCCTATTCAGCTAAGAATAAACACCGAACTAGCAGGGATTTATTCATATGACAAGTGCATTTATTATCTGAATTTAGTTGAATCAACATCTAATGTATGGCTTTTCTTCATTAGGGACTCAAATGTGCAATGATTTGGACACCACTGAAGTTTCCAAGAGATGTCCTGGTTCAACGTTAGCATGGTGGCAGGGCACTGTGAGCTTAGGTGCTGCACAAACACAAAGGTAAATATGGTCCCTAGCATGAAGAGTTTACAATCTTTCTATGTTTCACTTATTAGATCACTGAAATAAGGCTAATGAGAAGTGGATGCATTACTGCCAGTATTCAAATATTTTTATCTCTAGTGGCAAAAAAATATAAAGCCATCAAATGGCATCTGTTAAAAGGTTGCAAACTTGAACATCAATGCCAATCATTTTGAGACAAGAACATAAATGGATGCGTGGCTAAACTATGCTAGAAGAAATTGGTCTAGTTGAAATTGGTCTAATTGAAATGCATGGAGCTATGCTGATTTACCATAGCTAAGGATCTGTCCCTATATAAACACAGTTTTGATAGATTGTTTGTTTGTTTTGCTTTTATTCATATAGATCCACCTTGCATACGTTTCCTGTGTGAAAATACCTTTTACTTTTGGTGAAGGCAAACAAGAAAGAACAAAAGTGATGTCTTGATGAGGTGGGGAAGTGGTAAAAAATCTTCGCTGTTTCAGGTTAAAATCAGCTCTGCAAATGAAGTGGGTGATGAAGTCTCCACGTAAGCAGAAATTTAGGGATTAGATATTGAAAGCTGCAGTACACAGAAAACAAACAAATTTACCCATAGTTTTGTCTGTATACAGCACAATTACAGGCTTAATCTGGATCCATTTTAATGAGCCCAGATTTAGCCTTAATTTTAAAGCAGCTAATTATCAATAAACTTGAAAGTAAAATGTGAAACCTCCTGGTTTTCCTGGAATTTATTTGTGACGCATCACTGATCTGCTGCTCATCTCTGTTTAGTGAACAAAGAAATCAGCCTTGCAGCTAATGACTCAGAAGCATTTCCTGGTATTACACTGACTCTGTGCTGGTTTTTTCCCCCTCCATCTTTCATTATGTTCTGTGCAGTGTCCTTGGTTCCCACTCCTTAGATAAGCCATCCATGGAGTGAAACAAAATATTTGAATCCGTGCAGTCCCTTTTAGCCTACACACAGTGTGACTCTTTGGAAAAGCCAGTCCGGCCCATGTACAAGGATATCTAATAATAAAGAAACGTAAGATTAAATTGTTGCAGACACAGCAACTCGTACAACTGAATCTCTCTCTCCTGTCAACAGGTTATAATGAAACTGGGGCAGTTTTGTCTATGTTATCTTTGGTCTGTTTATGCAGATGGAAAAAAAGTTTCACCGAGGAGGTTCCTGGTTGTTTATTCAGGAGAAGCCACTTATTATTAACTCCTGCTTTGTGCAGAACAGTCACTGTAGGTCAGGGATTGGCAACTTTGGAACGCGGCCTGTCAGGGAAATCTGCTGGCGGGCCAGGACGCTTAGTTTACCTGCAGCATTCGCAGGTTCAGCTGATCATGGCTCTCACTGGCTATGGTTCACCATTCCAGGCCAATGGGGGCCACAGGAAGTGATGTGGGCCCAGGGATGTGCTGGCCGCCACCGCTTCCTGCCGCCCTCCATTGGCCTAGAACAGCGAACTGCGGCCAGTGGAAGCTGCGATCGGCCAAATCTGCGGACTCTCCACGTAAACAAAGCATCTTGGCCCACCAGCGGATTTCCCTGACAGGCCGCATGCCAAAGGTTACCGATCCCCACTTACAAAGTGTTCAGGCCTTGTGAACACATTGTAAGTCCTACTTAGGTCTGGTGTGGACCTCAAAACAGGCATAAATTTCACTGCAGAGAACATTGTGTAATTTTAACCAGGGAACCTGACAGAACCTCTTATTTGTCCTCTGTGTCTGTAGGGAGCCAGATGAGACTTCCCCTTCATTCCCTGTGACTGAGGAGGAAGCCAGCAAGGCCTCATCCAGGGTAGATATCAGCAAAGACTCCTCTGTCCATTCCTGGCAAGCGATGGGGGAAAAGGTAAAGTCTTCTCCTTATCACCTCGGGCTTCTGTTGGGGACACAACCTGCCTTTCAACTGTGTGTGTGGGGTGGGGGGGGAGGGGGTTAGAGCTAAGTCCTCTTCTCTTCCTGGTACTTTGGCTGAGCAGGGTGTGGGAGGGTATAATGACTTTAACAGGAAACAGCCAGATGTGCCTAGTGCTGCATGTACCATAAGAATGGGACCTTTTTCACTATAGCTAGAGTGAAGCTTCCCTGTAGGTAGAATTAAATCCCTCTCCATTGTACTGAAGCACTGAGGGACTTTCATTCCACTTCGCGGTTTGCAGAGATGCACTAAGAGTGGACTCTGCTATAGATGTCGGCTCTGACTGTGTGTCCAGATCTGCTGTCATGCCAGTGAACGTAGCGTGAGTGGTGTAGACCCACTGAAATGTGACATGAAACACAGTAATTGTAGGGAAGGAGTTTTTGGGCCAAGGACTGTGACCGTTTTTGCATAGCGTCCAGTATAATGGTGACCTCACCCTGATGGGGCTCGCTGGGGACTAGAGGGACTGCGTGCAACGTTCACAAGTTTCAGTTGATGGCACAATTAGCTGAAACGTTCTGGAGCCAGGTTTGTCCGTCCTACGTTGTCCGCTTGCCCATTGCAGTTATCTTGTTCAAAGTAGGATGGTGGAGGGAAGCAAAATGAGCGTGATGCTACGTGGAGTGTCGAGGAGTCAGGAACACGCTGACTCGGAAGTAATGCAAATTCAGTTTGTCACGAACATAATGGAAGGCAGCGTTCTGAGCTTTTCCTGAACCCCTGGGGTCGTCCGCAAGTGGCTATGTGAGGGACTCTACAGCACGAAGAGGAAGGATCTGACCTGAGCTACCTTGTTCTGTCAGTCGTCCACACGGCGGGTATCCGTTGGGTATTCTGAGAGATCCCTTTTCTGCTGCACTTTCCACTGAAGTGAAATGGCGGCAGCCAAACTAGAAAGAACACCTCTTGGCTACCTTACTGTATTTTGAACCTCCACATCTAACTGATGATTGTTTTCCCTTCCCATAGGAGTGGGAGCACTGTTAGGTTAGAGAAGGTGACCAGGGGTTGGTACAATTCCTGATTCTGCTGCTGACTCCTTGTGTACCTAAGGCTAGTCACTTAGGCCCAGACCTTCTATCACCTATTGATTTCAAGGGATTTAGGTGGCTAAATATCTTAATCTCTCCATACTTCTTTCCTTGTCTGTGTATCATAACACCCCCCTTAAAAGAGCCTTCTTCGGCTTTGTCATATATAACAGCCTTTCAAATTAGTTTTCATCACATGAAAATCTGTGAGTCATCAGCCTGTTCCTATACATTTATAAACCTCTCCAATCCTTCACTGAGGCCCTGGTCTAATCTAATTACATCCTGTGTATCTCTTCTTTTAGCATATTTATTAAAACTCCTGTAATGTGGCCCCTTCTTGCATTTTAATTGTGCAATGTAGATCTTCTCTTTGCTAGACTGGTGGGGAGGAGCATTGGGGTGGGATGCATCTCCGGAAACCTGCTTTGTACTTGGGAAAAAGGCATGCAACCCAGATGGAGTAGAAATGAGGCAGGGAGTGGCTACAAGAAACAAATTACACTCCTTCCAATTTAAAGGAAAAAAGAATCTCAGAGAAACTGTGTGTGTAAGTTTAAGCTGGTCTGAGCCACTTGAATTTGTGTGACCGGCACTCTACTAGCAGATCCCTTGGGATATGCTAACCTTGGCAGTGCAACAAAGGTCATGTACTTGCACGAATAAACTGTTCCCGAACAACTTCTACAACTCGCTGAGATACTAGCGGAGTTTCCCTCAGGACTGACATGCCTGTCATCTTTCCATCCTCCTCCAAAATGAGGAAATATTGGGGCCATCGCAAGGCAAAATGCCACTTGTCATTCACACATCTGAAACTTCTTGCATCGGAGGAGACTAGAATACAGTGCTGCATACCGATAGGGTGCCTGTTTCTGTCAGAATTCTCGTCTCTAATTCCGCAGAGCAATTAAGAGTGTTTAGGATCCGCTACAGATACAGTGTGCCCCACTATTTCTGCTGTCAGAGATAAAAAAATAACAGAGTTTTCCTTTATTAAAGACTCAGTCTGTCTCCCTGTACAAATAGCAGGAAGGGCATAGCAGGATAGTTCTGCATGCCTCCCGTTTCCTTTGATTTGTGAGGGACCCCACTCGGTCAGCGCTGGGTGATGGAAATTAGAGCAATAATTTCCCTTCCTGATGGAGGTGGGTGTTATTTCCTCCCCATCACCACAGCAGGGCCCTTCCTTAGACCACACGTACATTTGTTAGTCTCTAAGTGCCACAAGTACTCCTGTTCTTTTTATGGATATAGACTAACACAGCTGCCACTCTGAAACGAGGCACACTGTAAATCAGAGCAAAGTAGGACTCGGCAGAGAAGGCTGAGAGAATAAAGGAATCGGTCTAACTTCTTTCCAACACTAATCTGGATACAGGAGCTGATTGTATGCTATTTTACCAGTTGTTTTTCCCAGGAAATACTGTACATGCAGATATTATATAATAGTGTCTATACAATAAAAAAAAAATGTTTAAGCTTACCCACTTAAGCACCCAGTCAGCAACTACCAAAGTTAAGGCTGTACATTCAAGCTTCAATCTGTCCCCCTGTGCACATGCAGAACTTCAGCTTTGGCCCACTGTCTTTAATTGCATGATCTCATCATATTTTTCAAGTACAATATAAAACCATAGGTTTTTTGTCTAAACCCTGAGATACCCATGTTTAGTCTCTTGTTTGGCATACACAGAATAGTGAACAATGTTACATTTGGTAACGTCATTTGTGTGCAAAATAGACAGGGAAGGTGAAATTGACTCCATATGAAAAGCCAGCACAAGCTGCATTACTACCACTTATATTCTGCAGAAACTTTATTTATGTGAGGGCTACAGTTGGACGTAAGGAATGTTAGCCCTACATAAAGGTAAAAATAGCTTTTCCAGGATCCATTGGTTCTTAATTCTCACTGATTAAACTAATCCATGCCAAATTGTAAACCTGGGTAATTTTGTAATTTGTGTCTGAGCTGAGACTACAGAGCCTTCCAGAGGGGACTTTTAGATCTGACAAGTTAAAAGCTTTTTCTTAACCAAGTTATCCAGTCCAGTTACAACAGCTGCTTAGCTGTATCATGAGACTGCTGCAAAGCGAATGTACAGTGAAACCTCCATTTAACGGACTAATTCGGGCGAGGGGATGTCCGTTAAATGAAAAAGTCCGTTATTTAATAATAAAAAAACCCCGAGCTGTTGGAGCAGCAGCCCGACCACCACAGAGTCGTGGCGGCAGCCAGCCAGCCCGCCCGCTGCTGGGACCCGGGCGGCAGCCTGGAGCCGGCAGCCAGCCCGCGAGAAATGGATTTGGGATGCATCAGACTTGCTCAGAAATTTTGTCCGTTGCATCCGAAGTCCGTTAAATCGAGGTTTTACTGTAATATTTATGCCTATTTTCCAGACAGCCAGGGAAGAGTCTTATTAGTGTCAGAAACATGACTGCATATAAGAATCAAGTCATGAAATTTCATCTATTTTTGGTTGCTCCATGCTCATGTTCAGTCTCCTGGATATGTCACTTCTTGTGTGGAAATAAAAAATGGATCTGCTGTGCAAAAGAATGAGCAGCCGAAACCCGAAGAAAGTAAACGTTTCTCATTTGGCTCTAAGATGGACAGCGCCCACAAAATCTAGAGACAGATTTTCAATTGGGCAGCAAGACAAGTGTCCAGATTCCAGCAGAGCTCAGCAGGTGGAGAGTTGTTGGGTGCTGAGCACTTGATTACATTGGCCACGAGTGATTTTAAAAATCTGGCCCCGCAAGTCTTACATCCTTCCTGAAATCATTTGAAAATACCAGATGAACCAGCTAAAATCATATTGGGAGGATTACTGCATCTATTTTCTTAATGAAAAATAACTATTGCAAACCTTTCAAAATAGATGAGGAGAGAGCAATGAACACTTCCCTAGAGCTGTGAGCAATAACTACACATCCAGCCACAATGTTGAGGGAGAAAAAATGATAAAACTTACTAGGGACAGCCAGTGAAAGAAGTGAACCCGTTGCTTAGCACCTGTGAATCCAAAATTTTGCTGCCAGTGTTGAGATTTCAACTCGTAGTCTGCTTAGCTGCATTGGGAGCAACTCAATGTCTGCATCCCTGAAGAGAGGGAACTCTAAATAATCAGATCTGCCCTGGTTGCATCGTGTACTCCTGCAACTCTTCCCTGCCCCAGGCTGCTAGACTACAGAGGGATTTCTGTGTCTAGTGATCCATGGACAGAGAGGATGCTTGTGGGATGATAGAGAGCTGAGTAAGGTGATGTGTTTTGTCCCTGGGCCCGAAGCTCAGGAACTAATACAATTAGAGGCAGTGTGGTCATTGAACTTGGAGTTAACTCTGCCACTGCCCTGTTGTGTGACCTTGGCCAAGTCACTGCATCACTCTATGCCTCTGTTTTCTAACACATGATACTTTAAGCATGAGTGGTCCTATTTATTTTGTTTTCACTTCCTGTCCTAAATCGTTGTGCAGTCTTAGTGAGCTCAGTAACACTATTCAGATGCTTAAAAGTTAAGTGTGTGCAGAAGTCTTAGCAGAATCAAGGCCTTAGGGCCAACTTTTGCAGAACTGGACCCTACACTAATTTGAAGGGATTATTTCCTACACTGCTGACATGCAGCCATCTCCTGGGGGGAACCTGGCAGTAGTTTAGCAGCACACAATAACACTGTAAGAGTTTAGGACAGGACATGAATATTATACACAAGTGAAACATAGGGAGAATCTTAGGGACTGAATGTGCACCCATTATTCATGCAGCTGCCTAGTCATGCACATAACCCTCCTCCCTCCTTCCCCCAAGTCATTAGTTGAGAATGGAAAGTCAGTGGGGCTACTTACGTTAGAGAGAATTGAATGATCATGCTCTAAACTTGCTCTGTACAGCATGGGAAAAAATGACAAAAAGGTCAACATTAGAATGGCTTTATGGGGGGATTTTATCACTTCCAAATCACGTTACTATTTTCAGCCTATCACAGTGGAACAGGCTGAAATCCTCTGCCGCTAAAGAAATGTGGAAGTGATTTGTTACCTGGAGAACGTCTGTTGTCTGTGGACCTCTCAAGAATACTGATTGAAAAACAATGAAGTTATTCATGGAGCCCCAAATTCTTGTGGAGAATCTTGTTATTAAGCAGTCTGATAAGATTTTAATTGCTGTCCATGTTTACTTTGGTAAAGTACAAGCCTTCTACAATGTATGAGCCCCAGGTAAATGCATGTAATAAATGCATGCAACAAGCCAAACGACAGTAAAAAATGGTTCGTTGAAGTAAACGGGAGCATTTCAGTAATAAGATAAAACTTACTGTGGGTAAGGGGTGAACAGCCTATCTCAGAGGTTGAAATTCACCCCATTCAGAGGATCTACAAAAGGCCTATCTGCCATTTACATCCCATTTCAATCATTGACATAGGGCTTAATTGGTACATAGTGTTGCTGTCCGCTGTTCAGTGATGCCTTTCTCCCATAAAACACAGGAAATAGTAGAGCTGGTTGAGAGGTTTCATGCAAAAATCTTTCTCATTGACCAAAGACAATGTCTTCTACACTGAATTGTACTTTTGAGGTATTGTGGACAGTACCAAGTGTTCAGCGTACTTCAGTGTACAATTGTACACTGTACTTTTGTACAATTTTATACTGTTCGCAATATCTCAAAAGTACAGCCCAGTGTCAATTCCAATTAAAAGTTTCATTTTTTTTCCAGGGGAGATTTTGAAATGAGAGTTTTCATTTAGAATTGATGTCTCCATTTAAAATGTTGTCTCACTGTGGTAGTTTGATTTTAAAAAAGCCAAAACAAATTGACATTTTGAGGAAGTTGAAACTTCCTGTGGGAAACCCAACCTGTTTTTATCAAAAAAAATTAGAATATTTTTTTCAGAAATTCCCATTTTTCCAGATAGCTCTAGGAAATGAGAAATCCTTCCCAAACAAAAGATAGTGAAGCACTTCCTTTGCCCAAAGACATGGGCTCCTTTGTAAAGAGTGAAGATGTCCTCCATTATTTTTCTCCTCACTTCCCCTCTACTCCTAGCCTTCCCTCTTTTTGCTAGAGGACTTAGGAAGACATATGGTAATTGGCACAGGTGGCTGTCATCTGAATCTGTCAACATCCCTTCCCCTCAGTTGGTAGCTGGGGGAACTACAGCACACTTTTAAGGCTCTTGTGAAATCACCATCCTGGCCCTCCCAGTATCTCACCAAAGTTCCTTAACAGATGAGACGAGGGAACTCAGAACCTGATGTTACTACTGCAAAAATCATGTAACCATGGAGCAATCACCATGCTCCTGCTCTTCCCTTAGCCAAATTCTTCCCTCCTGGGCTGGACAATACAGAACTCAATGAATGTTCCCACTAGGTACATTTACTGCTGTGCTGGAGATAGGCAACTGGAAAGCTGCCATGCTTCCATTTGAATTTCACTCTGAGTATTAAGACTGCTCAGTTTAGTCATGACACAAAATGAGACTCTCTCTCCATGTATATTTATAAGTCCGTTCAGAAATATAGCTGGCTAAATCCTGCATATCATATGCATTAATTACGGGAAAGCATCTGAGGATTCTCTTAGTGTACAGCAGACCCAACAGCTCTCTGGGAAAATTAAAAAAGATAACCTTGAGCCAGTCAAATATTTGAAACTAGAATTGAATTTGATCTTATACAGTACATTACTGACTTAAAGCATCTCAAAGCACATTACATACATAATGGGTTAGGTTAGGTACCAGTATTATACTGACTGCAGAGGCAAACATGGCAGCCATTATTCATTCACCTTGCATATAGACTTGGGCATTAAAATCTGTTTTATTGGCCAGGCTACTGGGGATATTCTATCCTTCTCTATGAGTACTAGGGGATCTTTAACGTCTGCGTGGACACATACCAGAGGCAAAAGCAGAGGAGACAGTGATTTAACAGCCACTAGGACAGCCCCTAGAACAGAACACCCTTCATAGTGGATGGTAGGGTCAGCACTGGCTATGAACATAAGACCAGCTAGTCCAAAAGCACAAATGCTTCTATCTGACCCAGAGAGCTTGAGCTTAATTATTTCTTTTCTCGCCTTGATTTGGACAAGGACACTGTGGTCACCTTTGTCATACATTTGTTAACATGATTAATAGAGAAGCACGTGTGGGATTCTGTTTGTCTTGGCACCAAACTGTTCTGTTATCAAGGAGATTTAATTAAGCTTATAGTGGACTGTGTAACTCGCTGAAGGAATTACAGGTGATAATCACACTTCAAAGGCTGGTCTGACTCCAGTGGTTTTTGCAGGTCCGCTGCATATTGTAGACGGTACAGCTGTGTAATTACATTGATATCATGAAACACTGGACATGTGCCCATGAATTATACCAGACTGAGTAACAATCACACAGATCTTTAGCATACTGAATATGAGGGGCTTGAACTAAAACCATGGAGCCACATCCCCTGAATTTTGGGATGTTAGGAATCAGAGCCAGATGGATCTAAATATTGCAGCTGTACCTTCTCTCTCTGATGAGCTACGCTAAAACCTGGGACCCAGACTTTGAAAGCCATCCTCTGAAATTTTGCAGGTCATTCCTGTCTCCAAACAGAACCTGGAATTTCCAGACTGTTCATCATTTTCTCTAGCTACAAAACAGGGTTGGCATGAAATGTGATTTCTGCATAAAAATTAGAAAAGTACCTGTCTGTTATCTTAGGGATGGTCTATACTAAAATGTTAGGCTGGCTTAACTACATCACTCAGGGGTGTGAAAAATGCATCTCCCAGAGAAGCATAGTTAAACTGACCTGAGCCCCACTGTAGACACCACTAAGTCAACAGAAGAATTCTTCTGTCAACTTAGCTGCCACCTCTCAAAAAGGTGAGTTTATTACACTGATGAAGATCCCCTTCTGTCACTGTAGTGGCTACACTACAGAGGTGCTGTTGCAGTTGTGCCATGATAGGACTTCTAGTGTAGACACAGCCTTAAGCCATGTTTTCCCTACAAACTTTGATTGATGTGAGTTACGTTGCTGCCGCAGTTAGTATATAATTCGTGTGCATGCACACTTGGCTTCTTGCGTTGATGCTACACGTCCTCCAAGGAGCGCTCGTGTTGATGCACAATGTGGTGCACTGGGGGTAAGTGTCCCAGTGTGCAACCTGCCTCCATCCAGTACACTATCTTTTGAGAAATTTTGGCAAGGCTGGGTGGGGGCAGAAATGAGTCATGCTGGGAGGAAGGGGTTAAGACCTGAAGAAGGCTTCTGTGTAGCTCAAAAGCTTGGACCTGCCACGAACAGAAGTTGGCCCAGTAAAAAATATTACTTCATCCGCCTTGTCTCTCTCAGGAACTAGAACATTAGACACACTGAAGTGGCAAATTAAATGCAAGTAGCAATACACATGAATTTTTCAATGACCCACAATGAGTTAGATACATTAACAGCACTTACGGCTGAATTCTGGGTCCCAGGCTTAGCCCCAGTATCCTGGCTTGACTCAGGAGGCTTCTGCAATGGCTGTGGCTGAAATCATCCCCACACTTGTTGGGGGCAGGGCAACAGCCCTGAGCATACAATAGATCCAACCTGTCCCGTCCTCTGTGTTCTACAGGTGGTAGTGGCTGAGGGATTTTCATACTGACTGCTCTATCCCTGTCCCTGCTCCTCCTCCAAACTCCAGGGTGCAGCATTCCCTACAGAGCTCCATAGCACAGAGACTGCCGATCCCCCGAATCTGGACCCCACCCGCATATGGGGAAACCACACCAGTGCGGCACTCCACAACCACAGACAAAGGTGGAAACATTTGCCCCTTTATGATAAATTGATACAAGCGGAGTGATAATATATACAGCCTTTGCACTTCAATAGTACCTTCCTCACAACACCCCAGCAAGGTAAGTCAGGATTGCATGCGAACTCCAAGTTGCAGAGGGGCTAAGTAAAATAGCTGGGGTTACACAGCCGGTCAGCGGCAGCCCTGAGAATCAAATTCAGACCTTCTGTGCCTGAACCACAAACTCACACATTGGATTCCTACTGTAATTATTCAGACCATCTTTGTCAAATAAAGTGGCTGATGATAACCGGGGAGAGAAAAAATGTATTCAAAGAAGAAATCTCCATAAGATTTAGCTCTTCAGGAAAGTTCCAGATACACACATCTCCCATCAAGCACTTTGAATCTAGCTTGCCGCAAGAGCTGAGTATGCAGGGTCCTGAGCACATCCTGACAGGAGCTGTGCGCCTTCCCATCTCATTGCCTTCAGTGGAAGCTGAGAATGCTCAGCACCTCTGATGAGCTACTTGGCACCTTCAAGGATCAGGATGTAACGTTGCTAAGCAACAGCTAGCTAACTGTTCTCTCCAGCAGTTTTATCTCCCTGCTCTCCTGCCCCAGTTTGCTTCTGTGGTTACCAAAACATCCAAGTAGCTTCCTTTCCCTAGCAACTCACCATGAATGCAAACCATCCTTCCCTGCACACAGCATGCAGATGAAAATAATCAGTCTTGGAAGGAAATTGTAAGTCGTCTTTAACTATCCTTCTTGCTGGTGTCTATTAGAAACCACTCTTCTGCCTAAGCTGACCAAGCTCTTACGGCTCAAAGTGATCAATATTTCTGGAGTAACACAATTATTTTGTCAGAAATTCCCTTGCTAATACTAATATCCAGATTCATATTTCAGAGGAGGAGAAGGAAAAGATAAAACCGTGTAATCACAGCCAAGCTATGTTCTCTAGCCAGTGGTGGAACATACTGTACTCAAATGTGGCACTTTAACAGCTGAAACTGCAGACGTGGGGAGGGATGTAGCAGAGTCTGTGTTCGAGAATCACTTTTAATGGTCACAGTGAAATTACTTGGGAAGACCCCGCTTTGCTCTCAATTCCTGTTTACCCATCTAGCTACTTGTACCTCACTCCTTACTAAAGTATGTGAGAGCCTACGAGTCAAATATCAGCTCCGTGAATTAATAGTAGCCACTGCATAGAGGAATAGCAGAAGTGACAAGGAGTCCTGTGGCACCTTAAAGACTAACTAAAGTATTGAAACATAAGCTTCCGTGGGCTAATACCCACTGCTTGCATCCGATGAAGTGGGTATTAGCTGACGAAAGCTTATGCTTCAATACTTTAGTTAGTCTTTAAGGTGCCACAGCACTCTTTGTCACTTCTGCTATTCCAGACTAACACGGCTACCTCTCTGATTCCTGACTGCATGGAGGAATGTTTTCCAACAAATTGGAGGTCTTGAAGGATTGTTAGTAGTATCACATGATGACTGATGCTATTCTGGCCTGCACCGGGAGTGATCAAACGTCCTTGCTGTTTTGTGTTTTGAGGTGATTCAGAAAAGTACTTGACCACATGCTTAACTTTAAATGTGTGCTAAGTCCCAAGAAGCCAATGACACTTAAGCAGGGAGCTGTAAGCACCTGCATAGGGATTGACTTAACCCTGCCTAAGTGCTCCTCTAAATCAGGGCTCAGGCAGAGATCTCGCTCATAACACCAGGATAACCCACTGACTTCACTGGAGTGAGTAGAGTGACCAGATGTCCCAATTTGGGGTCTTTTTCTTATATAGGCTCCTGCTACCCCCACCCCATCCCGATTTTTCACATTTGCTGTCTGGTCACTCTAGGTGTGAGTGAGATCACACTCAGACCCTCCACACATTTGTGTGTGGTGTTCCAGTCGCACGATTCCCGACGTCAAATTCATAGAACACTATAACTGGCTGTTCTCAGAGAGCTGCAACTATACAAGTATTTATCTCAACAGTACAAAGCACATTTAGTTCAAGGTTGTAATGGTGGCACAGGAGCATGGTGGAACTCATTCCGTACCCATTTGTTTGGTATTGCACTCTCTGTCTTTATGAACAGACAAAGAAATATAGCCACTCAGTATGTCTTTAACGTCTTTCATTTAAGAAATGAAACTAGAGTTTGGCTAGTCCAGTTTCAGAGACAGGCTTAGCCAATCTGTCCTCTAATAATATAACAAACCTTGCTCGGTGTTTGCCAGAGATTCCTTTCTCATATTAAAATTCCAGTCCTCTCCGTTTTTCTTCCAGTTCTGCCTTTGCAAAGTGTGTGTAAAATGAATTACAGCAAGCATTACTTCATCAAATCTTAATCCTCCCTGCACCTTTGTTTGTATATGTTAATCCATTCATCCAACGTGTGCTAGAGGAGACCCTGTAAAGTCACAGAGGCACAGTGGTCATTAGGAAACTTAATTCTTCAGGCTGGTCCAAAATAATTAGCTTTTATCTGTCTTGGTTCTGAAGATTTAGGATCAAATTCTGGCAAGAACAAAGAAAGTGACATAACTGCCTCCTAACCAGGTGAATTATATAAGCAGCAAAAATAGCGTTAATGTATTCTGGCCATAACAGTGGAGCCTCTCTGCACAATCTGTGTGTGTGACGATATACAGGAGCCACTGCAAGATCTGGGAGCACGTATATACAGTGTGCAGAGTTTCCTGGCTCCTCAGCAGCCCCCCCTGCTGCCACGGAGACAGATTTGGGGTGGGGTGGAGGGTGGGGAGGGACGGAAAACTGCCTGGCCTCCATCAAAATTTTGTTGAATGTTTCCATTTTTATAAATTGACATTTTCTGACCGAAAAATGTTCTGTGGAAAAAACTTTCAATCAGCTCTAGCTCTCAGGGAGTAGTAATTATACTGGTAATAAATTACTCCTGCCTGCACCGGCTCAGCTACTTTGGCCAATGAGTTGGTTTTACCTGTTCCCCACTCAGACCCCATCAAACTGCTTTGGCGAAGGACTAAGTGAGTCTATAGCCCTGCTTATGCCTATGAATTCTGATCTCATTATGTGTAGGGGGAAAACTCTGTGATCATGAGGAGGGCTTCAGTTTGAGTGACACATGCTGGAGATCTCATGCTGCCCGTAGTAAAATATCCTTGGCATTTCTAGACAACAATGTCTAGAAAATATCCTTGGCATTATAGACAACAATGTCCTAACTCCAAAAGTGGTGCAGCCAGCACGGTGGACTTCTATATTAGATCTTGTCATAACCAATAAAGAGAAACTGATCACAGAACTAATTGTTAATGGTAGCTTTAGAGATAAGTGATCATGACTTGATCACTTTTATAATGGGTAAGCAAAATAAAGTTCAGGCCATTAATGTATATACGTGGTGCTTTTAATAGGGCCAATTGCCCTTAGATGAAAACAATTATGAGAAAATCACCCCAGAAAAATACAAATAATTGGGAATCATTTAAGACCACCTTACCAGATGCCACATCCCACAACTGAGGAAGAAAGTCATGCTGGTTTTAAAAAAATAATCTGGTTTAGAGGGGATATGAAGGCAGCTATAAAAATAATACAAAAAATATAAAAAATGGAAGAAAGGGGAAGTTGAGAATAATGAATATAAATCAGAAGTTAGAAATTGTAGAAAATTGATAAGGGACACCAAAGCACACAAGGAAAAATCTATGGCCAGCAGTGTTAAGGACCATAAGGAGTTTTAAAAATCTTATTTGGAATAAAAATAATCCTGACAATGGTATTTGTCCATTACTAAATGGAAATGGCAGAATTATCAATAATATTGCAGAAAAGGCAGAAATATTCAATAACAATTTCTGTTCTGTTTCTGGGGAGAAACAGATGATGCAGTCTCATGATATGATAATAACATTATTTCCAGTCTACTAGTATCTCTTGAGGATGATAAACAGAAGCTACTAAAGTTGGACATTTTAAAATCAACAGGTCCAGATAACTTGCACCCAAGACTTTGAAAAGAGCTGGCTGAAGATATTGCTGGACCATTAACGCTGATTTCCAATAAGTCCTGGAGTATTCCAGTAAGTTCCTGGAGGCTGGAAGGAAGCTAATGTTGTGCCAGTTTTTAAAGGAAACAGGATAACCCAGGTAATTGTAGCCCTGTCAGCCTGACATTGATCCCAGGTAAGATAATGGAGTGGCTGGTGCAGGACATGATTAATCAAGAACTAAAGGAGAATAACATGACAGATTGTTATGGAAAAATCCTTGATTCTTTTTCATGAGATTACAAATTTGGTTGATAAAGGTAATAGCGTTGATATAATATACTTAGATTTCTGCACAGTGGGTATAAAGGATGGGATGCCCATGGGAGAATCACTTTCATTTTTATGCATAAGAATGGAGGTTTTCAAAGGCGCAAATGGAAGCCCTCCTCCCCCACATTGGAATTCATTGGCAACCTTCATTGGCTTTCAGTGGGCATCTCACTGCCCTTTGTAAATTTTGAAAAATGTCCCTGCTTTGTTTGCAAATGATTTGGCTGTAAATTATTTAGAGAGGGTTGGGGGGAAAAAATAAACCAAAAAAACCAACCAAAAATATTTTGAATCCACTCCTGTCACCATTGATATCAATGGCAGCATTTGCAGTGTTCTTAATGTGAAAAGAACGAGAACCTGTTTTTTGGGTCTTTATTTTATTTTTTTAAATATTTGTGTATCCATCATCACAAATCACTGCTGATGCTTTAAATAAGTGTGAGCTGCTGTGCATGTAAAAGCATGGGGGTCAAATCTTCAGCTGGGCAAATCATTTTCTTTATCAGCTTTGCCAAGTTATATGAGCTGTGGAGCCAACTCCTTTAAAAAAAAACTCATCAAAAACTTGGACATGCAATATTGACTACACCGATGTGGCTCAAACTGCAGATGACACATCCCATTAAAGTGTGCCATACAAAGCTGTAATAAACATCTAGGCCTAACCAAGCACTCCTTGATCAGCCCTAAAATTCAAATATTTCCAAATCCTCCAAAGAATTCTATACAGCTCCACATAGATGCTGGAACTAGGGGTGCTGAGGGTACTGCTGCACCTCCTGGCTTGAAGTAGTAATAACAACCCAAATACACGGTTTCCGCCTTCCTCTCCCCCCACTATAACAATTGTTCCAGCACCACTGCAACTCCATCAATTGGTTCTTTTTTAAAATTCAGCACCATCTGAGCAGTATTTGACATTCCTCCTTCACAAATTAAACCCCTATCGGACCCTCAGATCACTTTCTGTGTTACTTATTGGCTAGTATCTGCATGCACAACCATTTTTCTGCTCATTATCATTATTATGTCTATGTTATGTTAGAAAGGGTTTGAATTTGCATTTAGGATAGAAACATAATAGCAGTGTTCATTTAGGTGCATCATGGTTAGCCAAATACTGGTATTCTATTACTAATCTGTTCAGCATACCAGTTATGTGTAGCTAATCAATTTAATGATAATCATTCTTTACTGACCATCAAATTGTTATTACAGATGGAATTTCACTGCAGTCAGATCACATTTTAGTTCTCTGTGATATCATTAAACACAGACTCTCTCTCTTTGCCTTTTTCTGTTTTTGTTTTCACATTTCTGGGCCATATACTTGGCTCCAAGTATTCAGGGGAAAATAATGTATTCCTTTAGTTCAGCAAAGATTAAGATGGTTGATATATTTTAAGTTTTGGAAACAAGTAACCTATTTATCAAATTCTGACAATGAGAAATATATCAAATATGTTATCAAACCTATGGGAAACATTTATGGCAAATGAATGCCGCATAGTTTAAACTCTATCCACTGTAAAAACCAAAAACTTGTGGATTGAATTCCAAAAGAAAAGGTTAATCATAGACCTGCCTAAATATTTTGTAGCAAATAATGAATATGATCAGGTATCGTGCTTTGCTGTTTGTGCATAAGCCATTTATGATTTTCTCAAATTTGTTTGAAATTATTCAGAAAATTATTTCGGTAACTCATTCTTGGTCCATAAATCATTTGCAAACAGTTGACTGCAAGTATTCAATATACTTATTTTTGATTTAAATAAACTGTCTGTACTTTGTGAACATTTATAACAGGAGCATAGCTTGTCACAGCAGCACAGTGTGAGAGGGAGTCCAGACTGCTGGATCAGAAGGCTCAGTGGTACCCCAATTTCAAGTGGCATCCCGGGGGAACCCATCACAAACTCTCACTGTTCTTAGCTCCTGAAGGAGCGGCGGCATTCCCCAATCCCCTGCACCCCACAGGATTGCATACGTAAACCATTCATACACTTAATACAATATGTTCCCCAAAGTTATTGCATGCCATTGTCGCATCTCTCACACTTACCACTAGCATCTTTTCCACCTCAGCAATCGTTTCTTTGGCTCAGAGGCTGCAATTCCCACTGTCTCTCACAGTTTTGTAGCCGGATCTCTGAGATAGCTGAAATCAATGTTCTTTAGATAGTTCCTCCTAATGCTGACAATGTCTGCGTTTTGTTTTTTCTGGTCAGAGTGGTTCAGGAAAAGATTGGTCAGGTTCAAGATCCTTTCAACAAGCACATTGTTGTCAGTTTGCATAGTTTAATGGGGAGCCTTGCAATATCCAGAGGAGGTTCTGGAACTCATTGATAAACTTAACTGTAACAAGTCACCGGGACCAGATGGCATTCACCCAAGAGTTCTGAAAGAACTCAAATGTGAAATTGCGGCACTATTAACGAGGGTTTGTAACCTATCCTTTAAATCGGCTACTGTGCCCAGTGACTGGAAGATAGCTAATGTAACGCCAATATTTAAAAAGGGCTCTAGAGGTGATCCTGGCAATTACAGACCAGTCAGTCTAACGTCCGTACCGGGAAAATTAGTTGAAACAATAGTAAAGAATAAAATTGTCAGACACATAGAAGAGCATAAATTGTTGGGCAAAAGTCAACATGGTTTCTGCAAAGGGAAATCGTGTCTTACTAATCTATTAGAGTTCTTTGAAGGGGTCAGCAAACATGTGGACAAGGGGGATCCGGTGGACATAGTGTACTTAGATTTCCAGAAAGCCTTTGACAAGGTCCCTCACCAAAGGCTCTTACGTAAATTAAGCTGCCATGGGATAAGAGGGAAGATCTTATCATGGATTGAAAACTGGTTAAAAGACAGGGAACAAAGGGTAGGAATAAATGGAACTTTTTCAGAATGGAGAGGGGTAACTAGTGGTGTTCCCCAAGGGTCAGTCCTGGGACCGATCCTATTCAACATATTTATAAATGATTTGGAGGAAGGGGTAAACAGTGATGTGGCAAAGTTTGCAGATGATACTAAACTGCTCAAAGTAGTAAGGACCAAAGCAGACTGTGAAGAACTTCAAAAAGATCTCACTAAACTAAGTGATTGGGCAACAAAATGGCAAATGAAATTTAATGTGGATAAATGTAAAGTAATGCACATTGGAAAAAATAACCCCAACTATACATACAATATGATGGGGGCTAATTTAGCTACAACCAATCAGGAAAAAGACCTGGGAGTCATTGTGGATAGTTCTCTGAAGGCATCCACGCAGTGTGCAGCGGCAGTCAAAAAAGCAAACAGGATGTTAGGAATCATTAAAAAAGGGATAGAGAATAAGTTGGAGAATATCTTATTGCCCTTATACAAATCCATGGTGCGCCCACATCTTGAATACTGCGTACAAATGTGGTCTCCTCATCTCAAAAAGGATATACTGGCACTAGAAAAGGTTCAGAGAAGGGCAACTAAAATGATTAGGGGTTTGGAATGGGTCCCATATGAAGAGAGATTAAAGAGGCTAGGACTTTTTAGCTTGGAAAAGAGGAGACTAAGGGGGGATATGATAGAGGTATATAAAATTATGAGTGGTGTGGAGGAAGTAAATAAGGAAAAGTTATTTACTTGTTCCCAAAATAGAAGAACTAGGGGCTACTCAATGAAATTGGCGTGCAGCAGGTTTAAAACAAATAAAAGGAAGTTCTTCTTCACACAGCGCACAGTCAACCTGTGGAACTCCTTACCTGAGGAGGCTGTGAAGGCTAGGACTATAACAGGGTTTAAAAGAGAGCTGGATAAATTCATGGAGGCTAAGTCCATAAATGGCTATTAGCCGGGATGGGTAATGAATGGTGTCCCTAGCCTCTGTCTGTTAGAGGGGGGTGATGGATGGCAGGAGAGAGATCGCTCGATCATACCTGTTAGGTTCACTCACTCCGGGGCACCTGGCATTGGCCACTGTCGGTAGACAGGATGCTGGGCTAGATGGACCTTTGGTCTGACCCAGTATGGCCGTTCTTATGTTCTTATGTTCTTATCTGTGTTTAAAGTACCAGCTCCTGAAACCATGTGACACAAAGACCTCTGCTTTAATTTAAAAAGCAAAATCAGCATCTAACCATCGTGGCTGCAGAAAATAGTTGGAACACGTGACTCCTATAGGCTCAAAAAACCCAAAAGACAAAAAAGAACCCATTTTTTAAAAATGTTTCATTTTAAGCCAGTCTCATGATATTTGGGGCCTACTCTAATGACTACTCATGATTCGTGAGTGCTTTGAGAAGGCAGAACTGCAAACCTTGAACCAAAAACAAAGGGTGTGTGTGGGTGAGAGAGAGAAATCATAAATAAACAGGCAACTGAAGCAAGTGTTATCTATTTTAAAATATCTAGATATTCCACAGTTATAGACCTCATAAACATTTTAGTTTTTGGCAGTTCTGCTGGGTCAGTGGGGTATAGTCGTACTGAAAACAAACAGCAACTCAATCTAGCTGCAATAACAAAGTCTTCATAAGAATGAGTCTCATCTTTGTTTTGTTTTCATTAATTTCTTTCAGCTGCGATATGGTTCCACATGAAAATATACCACATAAATATAAACCCCCTTGGGCAATCCACAGTCACTTTCAAATTCCAAATAATGAACAGTCTCCATCATGTTGGAAAGCAGCAAAATCATTATGGCAGGATTTATGGGGTGAAGAGATAGGTGATGTCTAGCCCTCAGCAGGGTAGATATAAACTCATGTTTTAAAAAAATAGTTACACTAGAAGAAAGACAAGAAAAACATTTATTATGCCAGGATTCCACAAAAAGACTGGCAGGCCACTAGTATCAAAATAGAAGGAAAAGAGAAGTAACTTCTGGTATTCTCTGGTTTAAACACTCCAGTCTGGTTATGATCTTGAAGGCCACTGTGAATCCATATCTCAAAGCCCTATCATTGACAGTGACTCACGCCATGATATCTTTGAGCGTACACCTTCTTCACAATAACCTAATTTTGTCCTCTGTCATTTGGATCAGTGCAGCAGTGAAGTCTGATCACAGATAACTGAGCCAAAAGAAAGGCATGCCTCTCCTCTCTTGAGTTGTATTGTGTTAGGTGTATCGGAGTACTGTATGTCACATCTCAGTGTAACGGATCATGTCAGACTGGGACTCAGACTTGGGTTTCTGACACATCACAGTATAAAAAACAACGCTCCTTTCTCTAATCAGCTACCATTCTATGCGTTTGTTGCAATTAGCTGCTGCCAAAAACAACTCCGTTTGCCACTCAAGGGGAAGTCTAACTGTGGTCCAATTAAAGTCTGCCCTATGCAATTACCTCAACATGCTTTACAAGATTACTGGATGACTGAGGCACAGGGGGGGGTGGGATTTTGAGAAACTCAGAGTACTTCTACATTGCATTAAAAAAAACCCACACCTCCTGGGCTCATGCTACGGGGTTAAAAATAACAGTGTAAACATTCCTGCGGTGGCTAGTCTGAAATCCACCCCCTTCACTGGCTCTAAGAGCCTGGGATCCAGCCCCCACGGGAATGTCTACACTGCTAATTTTGGCCCCATAGTGCAAGCCCCAAAGCCTGTGTCAGTTGACCTGGCCTAAGACTTGCTGCAGCATTTTTTTTTTTTTTTTGCAGTGTAGCTGTACCTATTGTTGGTGTAATTCTGCTCCCCTTGACGTAAATGTTGAAATCTCAAAAGTTAGGTCATCACTGAGAGCTTCTGAAGAGCCCATCCATAGTGGTTAAGTGACTTACCCAGAGCCATTGGCAAAGCCAAGAACAGAGCCCAAATCTCCTGATTCCCAGCTTTGTACTTTAACTACTAGACCGTGCTTCTCCGAATAAAGCAAGGGACCACTATTAGCTAGTATGAAAGATGAACCCTAAGAAGAAGACTGATAAATATTAAACTCAGCCCAGGTCTACACTGGGGGTGGAGTGGGAGAATTGACCTAAGATATGAAATTTCAGCTACAGAAATGCCTGTGCCTCTCTGGGCGATGGAGTACTGGCATCAACAGGAGAGCGCTCGGGGATCAATTTATCACATCTAGATTAGACATGATAAATCAGTCCCTGATAGATCGATCACTACCTGGCCTAAGTCTATAAATACCTCCTGGTTTTTGCAGCAATAACAAAATGTGGTTTGTTTTTTCACATTAATGTGCTATGTGTCAGCACTCCAAAGATTTTATTAGGACCAGAGTCTCAGCTAGAGGAATAAGGCTATATTCCATCAGGTATCCCATTTCAGCCTGATGCCAAAGAGAAGGGGGACGCTCATCCCCCAAGGGTTTTTCATCAGTCTGAACGTACACTATGAGTTGATGAAAGAAAATCTCTGAGAAGACTAATGTGAAAAATGCTTGGAATCTTTTCAGCACCCAGCAGTCAGTGGCAGTAAATATTTTCTACATCCCATGGACGTTATCTTCCAGCAGTGCAAATATTATTAAAGGAAGTGGCAGGATGGAAGTGAAGCACTTTAGGTTCCTTTCAGCACTGCTCCAAGGAGACAGTAGAGTGATAAGGAAAAGGAGAGGGAAATAATAGAACTGGGACGCAGACTGCTTCCCCAGAGCAGCGCCATTCACATGTAACACTGAGTAAGTGGAGTGGTACATGTAATGGTGACAGCAGAATGCTATGTCAAGGATGCTTCTAGGAAAACATATATTGGGGGTCATTGAGGGTAGGAGAATAGTGAAACAAAGAGCAGTGTAATCTAGTCCCTTTGGTCTGTGAGCCTCATGGTGGAACCAGGGCTCAAAGACATTCTAACAGCCAATGGCAGCATGTCATGTCAGCTGCTGCTGTAGCAATTACTGAGGGGTGAGCAGAGAGTGTGGAAGGAGACAAGATCCTTTCGCATCTGGCTTGGGTTCTGAGAGGCTGTGGCTGGGTTTTCCCAAGATTCCTGGCGTCTGTGGCTTTATTTGGTGTCCAACTCTGCCCCTGCGGCAATCCTGGATTGTTTCCTGCCTCTTTGGTTTTATATGGCAGGGAAACTGGGGGCTAAGAGCCTGATTCTCTCCTTCGTTAGGCCACTTCATAGAGCAATGTGGAAGGTATAACTGACTGGAGACCCAGACTACTATCGCCACCTTTCTCTCCTGCACCTCAGCTGTGCTGAGCACAAGGTTGGCACAGCTAAGACTGTCTATTTATCTTCAGTATTTATAGAGCCTCCATCGTTATAGAACCCACGCTCCTCACCATCTTTAATGCACCACAACAGCCATGTTGCACAGGAAGTCGGGGCACAGCAGGGATTTGAACCCAGCACTCTCACAGCCCAAGCTAATGCCCTGCCTACTGGATCCTCTTTTCTCTCCGAGGCCGTGATCGTTTGCTTTTGAAAAGAATATTAAGCTTTTGCCTCACTTTAGAGTTCCCTGTTTCCTAGTGCTGGGAAATTAAATGCGGGGGGGGGGGGGGGGGTTTGAAGATAATTACGGGCATGAGGATAATTGGATGGATTGTAGTCTCAGCAGCACTCTTAGAAATGAAATAAATACGGTTTTCGCTGCCACTGTGGAGAGGTGGAGAGGTTGAAGTTAACTAAAATAAACTCTACTAATTTTTCAAATCTATGTTTTTATTCTTTAAACCTGCCATGTGTATATTCCAAAACTAACTCCGTGGTATGTTGCTGGCTAATTTGAGACGCAAAAGGGGTTATTTTCATGCTTTGTGGGGTAGTGCTGTCCAAGTGGAAAGCAATTCTTGACCTTCTGTACCAAAATGAAGACTCCTCTTTCATCTGGTTTCCATTCTATTATTTGTGCACCTTGTTGTATTTATAATTGAAATCCTGGTTTCTTCTCCTTGACCCGTGTTCCAGTGATTTATGAGAAATTGCTGATCCAGCTGTTATCTTTGGCATCTGGTGATTCAGTTCAGACAGACCCTGAAGAATGTGGAGAAAGTAAATGTGATTTTTGAACTGCCTAATGCCTCTACTTTACATGCAGAAGATGGGCCAAAAAATGCCAGTTGAAAATCATTCTTAATGAGTCGCATATTCCTACTTGGCATTGCTAGAACAAAACTAGTGTCACAATAAACTTTTTATGAAAAAACTAAGATCTAAATGACACTTAATATTTTTGTAGCAATTAGTCTTGCCAGGTTAAGCTATTTAACACGTTAAATCACAGGTAATCGGATACAGAGCTTTTTGCTTTTCAAGTGCTAGCTAAGAAGTTGATTAGTGACTCAAAGTCCTCACCGTCTGTTGGCTGTTTGGTTTGATGGTCCAGTTCTAGGTGGAAAGCCACCAAGTGGCAGTTTCAACAGGAAAGGCCAAGACCTGAGTGGACATGGAAACTAAAATTCCTTTCCACATACTGAAGGGGTCACTGTGGACTGAGTTACCAGTGGGGAAAGCTTGCCCTGGCAATCAAAGGATGTCAGTCTCCAGGACTGCCACGTGACACTTTTCCTGTGCAAAATTCACCCTAAATTACAGGGGGTGGAATGGTGGGGGAGGAAAGGATTGTAAAAAACAACTGTAACATTGTACATCTATCCCTAGATGTTTACTATCATGGAAGACCTGCTCCTATGTCATATGTTAGTAACCTATCACAAAGATTTTGGGCAACCTTCCTACTATACAGGATATTTTTTAATACGCTAATCAGTCCCAGTGTGGACGGGGAGTAAGGTAGAGCACTCTGGGAGGCTTTACTGAGGTATAAAGTGCCAGTGTAGCCGAGCTCTGGCTCCCCGTCCACACTGACAAGGCACATAGAGCACTCTGACTCCGTGGCTAGAGCGCTCCTGGTACGGCACCTCGGCGAGAGGATTAACATCTGATTCATATTGGGTGAGATGCTGCAGCGTCAGTGGGACCGAGGTGTTCCATTACTGCACTCTGACTGACTTCCGGAAACGTCCCATAATCCCCTTAAATTAAGTGGCCACTCTTGTCATTGTTTTGAACTGGCTGTATGAATGCAGATCTGCCCTTCCAAAGCTCTATTTCTGACAGCTAGCATGCTTGTCTGCTCCGAGGCAAAGCAAACATTACTGAGGAATGCTGCTTGCTTTGAGTGAGGGACCCCAAAAATCCACTCTCTCTCCCCCCACATACACACAACACATTCCCTGTCACACTCCCCCCCCCCCCCATTTGAAAAGCATGTTGCAGTCACTTGAACGCTGGGATAGCTGCCCATAATGCACTGCTCCTAATACCGCTGCAAGTGCTGCAAATGTGGCCACACCAGTGCGCTTGCAGCTGTCAGTGTGGACAGACTGGAGCGCTTTCCCTACTGCGCTCTCTGAAGACTGGTTTAACTCAAAGCGCTCTACATCTGCAAGTGTAGCCAAGACCTTAATCTTCTTGTGGGAGGCACTTAGGCCTCATCTACACTAGGAAATTAGGTCAGTATAACGACATTGCTTGAGGTACGAAAAATCCATGTCCCTGAGTGATGCAGTTAATCCTTCTCTCCTGTTGTTTCATTAGATCTAACGCTGAGGTGCAAAGTAACGCCGAAGACTTACCGGTACGGGAGCGGGGGCTGCCTCCGGCCTCCGGAAGGGGCATGGCCTTGGACAGAGGGGGCAGCCTGGAGGTCAGCCTTCCCCAGCCAGCCCTTTCACGCCACCCATGCTGCCTTGGGCTCCTGCAGCGATTTAAAGGACCTGGGGCTCTGGTCACTGAGCCCTAGGCCCTTTTAAATCGCCAGGCCTGGGGCAGCTTCTCCCTCCCTCCCCACCCCCCATTGGGGCAGGGACGTCAAAGCGCTGACGGGTTGCTGCTGGCTTCTTACTGGTACACTGTTCCAGCTCACTTTCACCCCTGGGTGCAGTGTTTATGAGAGACACAGTACAGAATGAAGTCCAAACTTGCTCACCAAAATCCTGAGGACTACCTTTGACCTCAGTAAGCGTTCAGCTTCAGCGGGATTGGACCCACTTGAAATGTATGGTTTGCTTAATCTAGACTTTAAGATCCTTGGGTCAGGGACTGTCTTCATTTATGTACTGTACAGTGTCAAGCACAATAGGGAATAAGATTAATACTTTGTATTGTATTCCTTGGAGAAGCATGACAATGAATATTAATGGTAATAATGGGGACTGAGAATTGTTTTCCAACTGAAATCATTTTCAATTGATCTTAATACAGCGTCTTCTACATGCCAGAGGTTAACAATACGACATTCAGAAATTCTGACAAATTCTATTTAAAAAGCAGTGCTTTCCTATTCCATAGACATTAAAGTTCCAGACAAGTTCTGTGAAATGCAAGATATGACCCGTAGAAGAGCTCTGACGCTCAAAACATTGCCTCTTTCACCAACGCAAATTGGTCCAATAAAATAAGATATTACCTCACCCACCATGCCGCTCAAATATTCATCAGTAATTTAGAGACATTGCTCCATCTACTGGAACATCAATCCACTTGCAAGCTTGAATTGTATTCTGTTGTACTGCAGCAACCAGCCATATATCAGCAACAAAGACATGGGCTGGACAAACATCAAAAGGTTCTAATGTTCCATACAGTCAGATAAGCCTCAACATTTGGAGAACTCTTTGAGATCACTTGTTGGTCTCCCTAATTGCAAATTAACTCAGCCTAACAAAATAAGCTTACCTGCTCTGAATGGGGAGCTAAGAAGACGTTTGTAGACATTAAAACACAGGATAGGGAGTTATAGATTCTGTTCTCCACTCTGCTACTGACATTTTTTTATAACCACAAACAAACAATTTAACCTCTTGGTCCCTCAGTTTCCTGGGAGGAGAAACAGAGACCTGGGCAGGGAACGTGACTTCCCTAAAGTCACAGCACGTCAGCTGGAAGCCAGGAATAGACTCCAGATCTCCTGGAGCACAATGTGGTGCCATAGTAATTAGGCACTACCTAAAGGTGAACTGATGTCGTCCCATTTACAGTAATAACCATAGTTAAGCTCTAGCAGTAGCTGGCTGTTATGTGCTGACTATTTTTTTCAGTGTTTTTTTTCAACCAGCACAAGCATTATGGCAAATATTTGCTCTTAAACCCCCTCCCGCCATCATCAGAAAATTCAACATGTTTTTTTTTAAAGGACTGTAGCATGCGACCCATGAAGCATCAGACTTCACACAGGACCAGGATACCAGAATGAGTCAAAGATGAGACTAAATCTGACACTCAAATCAGCTTCTTCCCTGTTTCCCTTGATGCAGGCAAAGCGTGGGTATACTATAGATCTGGGCCGTCAATGGGGAATATGTAAAGGTCAGTGCCTAATTATCAAAAGGAAATGCCATTTCCACGGGTGTGACAAGTTTAAAACGGATATTAATGAGCTGATGCAAATGTTCAGTGTCAAATGAAGGGGAGTAGTCAGAGAAACTGGACAGTGAATGGGAAAGTTGGAGAGGAGGAAACCGAATCTAAAGCACAAAAAGGTAAAATAGGAATGCAATGGGGAGTTGGATCCTGGCTGAGCTGGACAATGAGAAACCTTTATTTTATTTTTTCCCCGCTTATTTTTTGTTTGCATTCAACACCACTGAAGTTTGTTTTGTGCTCTCTGCTGTGATAAAGCTTTTGCTTGAATATTAACAGTAATTCTCCCCAGTGCTCTGTTTCCAATAACATTCCCCTAGTTTGCACAGCTATGCACTGCCTGTACCCTTTAATAACGGGCTTCTGCTTATAAGTAGCCTGTATTAAATGGTTTGATATCCCAACACATTTTGCGATGGTGGTTGTTACCACTTCTTTATTTGTGGGCTTAGTTGTTTTTTTCCGTACAATATAGTAAGGTGCTCTCTGAAGGTGCTGTAGGCCAAAAGAGCAGGAAGGTGTGGTATGATATGCAGGGAAATATGCAACTACTTCCATTGATGCTCACTATTATTAGCTGAAGCTCACATTCCTCAGTCTTTACTCAAGCTAAAAGTCCGCTGGGCTCAATGGGCGTTTTGCTGTAACAAAGACGTCAAGATTTGCCTGTACCCCCTTTCACATACACACGCACGCGCTGACTCTCAGACACGATTATTATATGTGAAGCTGGTAGCGTCACCTGTAGTAAAGGTTGCCTGGTCCTTTCTATTAATGGCTTATAACTACCAGACTAGTTATTCCTCAACATGTGTGGCCTAAAGCCTAGGCTTCAGTTTGCCCTCTTGCTGGCCAGCACTACACCCTACCACATTTGGATGCTGGAATGTGAAACCGAACCGATTTCAATTACAAAAAAGAATTGTGCTTTTTCTCAAGGTTTTTCTGAGGTGCTTTTCCTGACAGGACTGCATTGGAGCTGGTGACATTTTTCTCATGGCATCAATGCTAAGACTATAAACAAAACCACTCATATTTAAACAAGCCTGTTATTGGCTTCCAGGTGTAACATAATTGATAATGCTTTCTGGGCTATATACACTTATTTTAACGCCAAGCTATTCAACTGCAATATTGATTTGAGTTGTGAAGCATGCTCACTGACATTGTGCTGTGCACAGGAGCGCCTATGTTGGTGTCACTTATGTTGCTTGTGGGGAGGGAATGGGGGATTTACACCCGTGACAGATGTCATGTGACCATAGGCTGTAGTGTAGACGTAGCCCTCCTGCCACTTCAGCCCGTATGTAATAGCTATCATTTTGACATCAGTGAGCGCCAGAGCTAAATTTACACAACTGCACAACTAGAGCTAAAATACAGCTGTCACTCTAGCTGAGAACAGTAACAGACTCAAATCCTCTAAGCCAGGGATTCTCAAACTTTGGGTCAGGATTGAGGTTATAATATGGGGGGGGGGGGGGGGGGGGGGGGGAGAGAGAGAGAGGGGGCATGAGCTGTCAACCTCCACCCAAAGCCCTGCTTTGCATCCAGCATTTATAAGTGTTAAATATTTAAAGGCATTTTTAATTTATGGGGGTGGGGTGTTGCACTCAGAGGCTTGCTGAGGGGTCACCAGTGCAAAAGGCTGAGAATCACTGTTCTAAGAGCTAGCACAGATGTGGGCCACATGGGACTTCTGATTTTTAACCAATAAGTACTCCCAATTGGGAAAAAACCCAAAACCATGATTTTTGGACATTTAAATACAATTTAAATTGCTAAACCCCCAAAAAATATTTATAAACACCACAAAACAGAAGCCACACATACTACACATTGACCCATGTGCCCCCTCTGCACCATGCAGTGTAGACATAGAATGCATGTATGTGTTTGACAATCGTTAGTAATCATTTCCTGGCCATAACTTTACAGGAAAAGGTTTTTCATCTGACACCAAATTCCAGAGCAATTTATATCAAATGCCTCTTGGAAAATGTGTTTCATAGTGTGAAAAGTTAACACATATGTGAAGGCCATGGAAAGGTGGGCCTTTGAAAATTCCGCTCCCTTATCAGTCAGCACACACAATCAGTTCTCAGGAAATAATTAAACTCCTTTTTAAAATATCAGTTTGAAAACATTGAATGAGTATGTTGGCAGCTTGCACACAGCCATATCTATGGAACAATGTTGCAGTGCTGTGAAAGCCCAGCTCTTTGTTTTTAGAGCTTGTGATTTGAAGTGTGTGTAGCCAGCATCCTTTAAGCAAAGGAGACAACATGGTAGGGTGTGTGTGTTTGTGTAGCCAGCACCCTTTAAGCAAAGGAGACAACGTGGTAGTATCCCTTAGGTCAGGGGTCTTCAAACTTTTTCCTTGGCGGCCCCTTCTCGACGAGGAAAAAGTTTTACACCAGTGGAACTCCACTGACTTCATAAGAGTTACTCCTACGGTATGAAAGAAAATTGCA
Source organism: Sternotherus odoratus (assembly GCA_032164245.1). Lineage (NCBI taxonomy): Eukaryota > Metazoa > Chordata > Testudines > Kinosternidae > Sternotherus > Sternotherus odoratus. The sequence continues at coordinate 13,121,377 of JAVMKO010000009.1, read as the reverse complement.
AAGTGAGTACAATTCTCTACACTGGCCTTTTACTGTGAATGAAAGTGCAAAAAAGTTGAGTAAAAGCTGACCACACTTCAGCAGGAATTTTTATTTGAAACAGTGTACAAAATCTTTATTCACCAATAAGTTAAAGTGCTTTCATAAATAGATGTTTAGTCTTTGCACGCTGTTGTAAGAGTATAAAGCTTTTACTGAAAGCTTCATTTATTCCTCAGACTCTGATCCTTCCTCCTCTTGACTGATTTGGAAATAGCGCAACTCATATGTCTCCTTATCAGATGCGACCACACGAAGCCAGTCACGAAGATTGTTCTTCTTGAGATATTTCTTGGTGAGGTATTTCAGATACCTTTAAAAAAGTTAAATATCAATTAACATTCTCTCATAAGACTACTTATTGATATGTTCTGATAACATGCAGGATTCAATTTTATGAATGTAAAATACAAAAATCGCAGTTTTTAGTAGATGTTGAATATTTCCAAAGGTCACAATGCCTAACACTCCTGTTCAGAAATTAAAATGGATTATTATGTGCATTAACTACCTCATATGCAGAATTTCATTCCTGAAGTATCAAATTTTTGGTTATACTTCGCTATCACACTATGCTATGGCAGTGAAGACAGTGAAGTCAAAGCATCAGAAACTGACACTAGCCAACTTAGTTTAGTATTCTCCTCATCTTAAAAGCTTATCTACACACACAAAATGTAATCCTTAACTGTGCAAGGGATACAGTCCTCAACAAACTCCCCAGTGTGGATGCAATTACGCAATATAAAGGTCCTATACTGATACAGCATATTTCCGTAAATTATGGGAAATAAGATAACCTTGTACAAGTCAACTTTATCAAACAAACACTGTGACTATGTCTACCCTATGACTTTTGAGAGTCGGGGTGTGGTTTAATTATGCCATTCGTTGGGGGTGGTTTAATTATGTCAATGGGAGAGCGCTCTCCCTTAGTTCACACTCATTTAATTATTTCTCTAGTCCAGGCCTGCACAACTTGGAAAGCAGTGAGGCCCATATTACTGCAAAAAAAACAGCTGTGGTCCGAAAAGCCGTGACCTCATCTGCTTCCCCTGACCCCCCACTTGGCTTGCCCCACCCCTACTCACCTCCCGCGGGCTGGCACAGTGAGCCGATTGGGGCCATATGTGGTGCAGGCCTGATCTAGTCCAACCCCCTGCTCAAAGCAGGACCAATCCCATTTTTTTGCCCCATATCCCTAAATGGCCCCCTCAAGGATTGAACTCAACTCTGGGTTTAGCAGGGGAATGCTCAAATCACTGAGCTATCCCCCTCCCCTAAACCTACTAAGTTTCTCACCAAGAATAGTGGAAGGAGAAGTGTTTTTGGAGCATTGTGCTCATGCCCCATCTGATATGAAGGGCTTTTGATTTGGTTGACTGATTCAGTAAGGAAGGAAAGGCTTCAAGTATTCTCTCTACTTCTATGAAATGGTGTGTGAATACTTAAGAGTAATATGGAATTCCTTCACAGAAACTGTTTTGTTGGAATGTATATAATGTTCTTTCCTCAATATGGTTTTTGAGGGGCAAACCCTCATATTGTGGTGCTATAGACTAGTACAACATGGAATCACATATTTTAAAGAAATTAATAAAAACACCTTTTATTTCCAAGCAGCTCTTTGAACTTTCCTATATAGAGGCTGAAATCTGGCAACTATTGTGCCCAGTCCCATTTCTCTCTCTTTCACTAGACGTTCCCACCTCCAAAAAAGCCATCCTACTGTAACAAACTCATTGAAAGTCACTTGTAGTTGTAAGTGATCACACTGACATTTTTTAAATGAGAAAAAATGAATAATTTAAAAAATATTACTAGCAAAAACACAGCTAAACTGCCTAACTGTTAGTTAGGACGTCTGCATAGGTACTACATAGGGAGATGTAATATCATTTTCTCTATAAATAACACTTTCATTGAGCGTCTGAATTTAATGCTTCTGCACATGAGGTACTAATACTGTTGGTTTTTAGTCAGGTGAAGAGTGGGTAGGTGCTGTGCAAGTTTGGACACATGGCTAAGCATAAGTTGAATTGGTACAAAAACTGTGTAGGCCTGGTTTAAGTCACTGATATTTACATGTTAAGAAAATTAGATATTACACTATTTTTCTCTATATATATCAGAATTAAATTATATCCTGTCCATCTAATCATTCATTCAAAATCAGTTGAATCATAATATGTATACAAGGACAACTAAATCAACAACCACTTTATAGATCAAAACTATGCTCACCTTTTAGAGAACTGCTTCTCAGATATGACCGTGATCTTGTTCTTAAAACGTTCAATGTGAACTATATTTCCCAGGTTTCCAGTTTTTCCATTGACCTTAACCTTCTCCTTTAGGAACTGTTCCTATTTCAATAAAAGAGGAAACAAGGAACACTAGGGAATGGTGCCCTAGGTATGCACTAGGGAAGGGACCCTAGCCATATAGTATGGTACATGTTAAAAATCCAAATGTACTGTATGTTATGTACATAAAATCTTACTGTAAACAACTGAAACAACCTCTAACAATCAAACACTTTTAATGTAATTAATAAAATATTATACTCTAAAAGATGTTTCATACTTTTGTTTGAAAATTCAAGCCTTTTTAACAAGCATTTATTTAAAAGATAAAACTATACTGACTGACAATTTACATTTAAACTCATAATATATTTTGTCAGCTGTGGTCTGATCTCCATATATACTTAAACATATTAAGTTGTTCACTAAGAGTATGAATAATAGAGCTACTTACAAAATTTCCAGAATCAAATATTCCATCTTCTACAGGATGGGTGAGGTCAAGGCTAAACTTCCAAGCTGATTTTTTTGACCTTCTGTCTTTTTGCTTTAAAAATAAGACAACTAGTTATTACATATCACTCCTCCACCTCCCCCCCCCTTTTAAAACCCTACTACAACCAGGGACATCTGCACAAAAACAGAATCTTGTTTGTTAGTTTATTTATACTATCATTAAATGGACTCATTCACTACCCCTTGCAAAGAGTAGGCCACACAATTGCCTGACACCTCCAGGGCTGATTATACTAGCTTCTAAGACCTGGGCTAAACTTATGCACTGTACTGCATTGGTATGTCAGAGAGGGAGTTTCATATTTTACTAAAACAACAAGGAGTCCAATAAATCTGTTAGTATTTTTTAAGGTGCTACCAGACTCCTTGTTGTTTTTGTGGATACAAACAGGGCTACCACTCGAATGTTTTACTAACATAGCTATGCTGTTAATACTACTGTAGTTACAGTTTCACCAGTGTAAAGCACTTTTGTACAAATATAAGAGTTTAACTATACTGGTGTAATTATACTAGCAAAGCCAGCTTGTTGCAGGCCTTAGTTTATTTTTCAATATATCATATCAGTTATTGGACTTTTCAGTATGATCAGTGTACTTACTATAATTACTGAAAGCCCTCATGCCTCAGAGGACGGAGACTTTAGGCACCCATGTTTTGCTAACCAAAACAGGTGCCTTAAGATTTTCATTAGTATTTAACACGCTTAGCTCCATGCCAATGAATGAAATCGGGGAGTCTCCAGCACCTCTGAAAAAAAGCGAGCCACGTTGACTGAGGTGCTTAAATATGGATTTATGTGCCTAACTTTAGGTGCTCATGTCTGAAAACCTCAGCCGGTGCACAGTGGCCAATGCACAGCTGAGATTTCACAGGGTCCGAGTCCGCCTTTCACCTCACGACCTCGAGGGGACGAATAACCACCTCGGCGAAGCAATGAGGCGTTAGCGCGACTTTGGGGAAACTGAGGCACGGACGCAGTGAAGCGCTTAGTCAAGGCGCTGCCGCGAGCTCTGCGGTTCCGAGCTCTACCCGCTTTAGAACCCCCCCCCCCCCCCCGGCCCGCAGTGTTTTGCCCTCGAGATCGTGTCGGCCGAAGGCGGGGGGCGGAACTGTGCCGCTGGCCGCCAGGCTCGCGTGCACTGAGGCGGGGCAGCGGCCCACGGGAGCCACGACAACGGGGCTGCCCCCCAACTACGGGCTGAGCGCGACGCCCGGCGCGGGGATGCCTCGGTCCGCAGGGGCAGGCTGGCAAAGAACTGCCCCCCCCTCCCGAAAGGAGCAAGATGGAGCCGTCCCAGCGGTTCCGGGACTTGTCTGACACCCCGCTGCCACGCGCCCGCCCCGCTCACTCACCGGCGCCATCCCGCCAGCGCTGAGGCCTCTCAAAAGGCGGAAACCGCCGCCGCGCGAGGCTTTTATCGCTCTCGTGGGTGTGATGTCATCACGCAGGAGCGTGGGGCGTAAAGGAGGGACGCGGTGCCGCTGGGAGGAGGCTACTACGTCACAGCCTGCGAAGGGGCGGGGCGTGGGCTGTCCGCCGCGCTCTGCCCTAGGGCGCTCGCCGGCCTACGTCACGCGGCGCGGGGAGGTGGGCGGAGGAGGAGGGGCAGAGTCAGGCTGGAGGCTCCAGGTCCTACGTGGCTGTAGCCCATAGAGCCAGAGCGGGGTGGGGGTGGGGGTTGTTCGGTTGTTGTTGCTCAACATTAAGAACGAAGCAACAACAAGAAAACAAATTAAGGGGGGAGGGGGGAAATCAGGCTTTTTAAGAAGGAAAAAATTCTTTGAACTATTCAATCCCTTCAACCTAAAACAAAACCTTGGTGCAGTTTTTAAATATTTAAGTTCCTGCTCCTGCCATGAGCTGTGCCCAGGTGGCCCCCTAAAGCCAAGCAGGCTTGGCATCTTTAAACTTGTAAAGGGAAAGGGGGGAGAAAGCCTCTGAACTCAGGCTTGTGCCCTCTGCCTTGCAAATATAGATTGTATGGACTGAAAATGTTGAAGCAGGCACCCTTTGGGCCAGAATTGACTGTTTTTTTCTTGGCCTAGGCCAATTATGGCCCTTACCCCACATTAGGGTAGTGTGGAAGTGTGATAAGGGGAAAAGGGGATTTGTATGGCCATCTTAGAGACAGAGCAAAAGTCAATCTAACTCTAATCCTAATAGCACGAGAGTTGTGAAGCAGGACTTGAGTGTATGAGAAAGTTATAACTGACGAACTGGGTATTAGCCCACGAAATCTTATGCTTCAATCCTTTAGTTAGTCTTTAAGGTGCCACAGGACTCTCTGTCACTTCTGCTATTCCAGACTAACATGGCTACCTCTCTGATTCATAAGTGAAGCTGTGTTTGGTCTTGCCTTGAGATAACAAGGGAATGCTATTGTAGCAGGAAATGTTGAAATAGGTAAGATATCAGGAAGGAAAATGTATAAACAGAACATGGCTGTCGATTATGTAACAAGGGGGTCTAAATATGGGTCTTAAATCACTTGTATGTTGGAGATTTGCTGAGGCTCCATCCCTTACAATTGCTTGAATAAGTTATTCTGACGGAGGACTCATTTTCTTCCACAGTATATTAACAGACACTAGCACCTTTCCAGCAATCCCCCTGATTTCAGTGGAACACCACAAAGGTACAGGCCTCTTCTGTTAGCAGCTCGTATGTAGCTGTTATAAATATAAAAGGGAGAGTAACCACCTTCATGTATGTAGTAATATAAAATCCCTGCTGGCTAGAGGTACAGAATCACTTACCTGTAAGGGGTTAATCAGATCAATTAACCTAGTTGGCACCTGACTAGAAGGACCACTAAGGAAAGAAGATACTTTCAAATGTGTGTGGGGTTTTTGTTTGTGCTCTCTGAGACAGAGAAGGACCAAGGCAGGAAAAAACATCTCCTAAAACCCTGGCTGAAATAAGCATCTACAATTACAAAAATTGTAAGTAAAGCAAGGCATTAGCTTCTTTTTAGTTTGTGAATTTTCCCTATGCAAGAGGGAGACGGTCTTTTTTTTGTAACTTTGAAGTTTGAGCCTAAAGAGAAATCCTCTGTTTTAGTTATCACCCTTCCTGATTTTGCAGGTGTGATTTTATATTTTTTGTTAAATAAAATTTTTCTTTTAAGAACCAGATTGATTTTCAGTGTCCTAAAGACCCAGAGGTTTGGTCTGTGCTCACCTGTACCAATTGGTGAGAATATTATTCTGAAGCCTGTCCAGGAAAGGGGGTGAACTCCAAGTAGTCCTTTCCCTGAATCTTTGGGCTGGTCTTCACTAGTGCTGCCGGAGATCGATCTTCTGGCGATCAATTTATCGCGTCTCGCTAAGACACGATAAATCGATCGCCCAGAGCTCCCCCATCGACTCTGGAACTCCAGCTCGCTGGGAGGCGCAAGCTGGAATCGACGGGGGAGTGCGCCGCCGACTGCCGCCGCCGTGGGGACGAGCGGTAAGTCCGCGGCAGATACGCAAACTTCAGCTACATGATTCATGTAACTGAAGTTGCGTATCTGCTGTCGATCCCTCCCTCCCCCACCCCAGTGAGGACAATCCCTTTGTCTAAATCACTCTGTGGTGACAGCAATACCGTCCAAGGACAAGGGAAGAAATTTGTGCCTTGGGGAAGTTTTTAACTTAAGCTGGTGGAATATAAGGTATGGGGATCTTTCATGAAGGTCCCCACATCTGTACCAGAGTTCAGAGTAGGGAGGGAACCCTGACCGTAGCATTCAGCCTACAAATCATTTTCCTGTGCTGTATGCTTTTCACAGCCAGTATAATGCTCTCTAAGCTATATTGACAGGTTTAATCCTGAAAACTTCTGCACCTCGAAGTTGTAAAACTTTCTCTCTCTCATCCTCAACTCCCAAAAACCATCTTTCACACCCACTGTTGCAACATCTAGTCACCCACTCTCGACTGGAATCCATGTAAAGTGATGACCTTTTGTCAATACAAAAGGCTTCAAGATCTAAGTAGAATGAGTCAGGGCACCAGTACAGTGGGAACAAAGGAAGTATCTCTTCATACTATGCAGCGTCAACCTTCGGAACTCTTTGCTAGAGGATGTTGTGAAGGCCAAGACTAGAATAGGGCTTTTCTTTTTCTTTTTTTAAAAAAACAAAACCCTTAAATAAATTCATGGAGGATAAGTCCCTCAGTTGCTATTTGCCAGGCTGGTGTTCCTAACCTCTGTTTACCAGAAGCTGGGAATGGACAACTGAGGATGGATCACTTGAGGATTACCTGTTCATTCTCTCTGAAGCATGTGGCATTGGCCACTGTCAGTAGAGAGGATACTGGACTAGAAGGACCTTTGGTCTAACCGAGTATGGCCATTCTTATGATGCCTCTTTATGGTATGTCACCCGATTTGTCTGTTATGTTAGAAACAATGGATTAGAAAAACCTTGCTTTCCTATTTGGATGAACCACCACAATTTGAGCAATCTACAAGGAGCATGAATGCAGCATCCAAAGAGCGATCAACTTTCTTTCTAAACTATCACTGAGTTTGTTAGGGAAATAGTCTTCCAACATCAGCAAAGCTTTTACCTAGTCACATACAAACGAGTATTTCCTGATGAAATCAGGTTCTTATGTATCATGCCCATAACTATGGTAGGTCTTCATTCGTGAAGAAATTTACAACATTCACAACATGCCAAGAAATAGTCACTATAAAATGTTAGAGTTTGATTTTATTTCTTTTGACAGGAAAGTCAGCACTCCTCTTCCCCTCCCCCCAGTACAACTTTATGACAAGCCCTTCTAGTTTAAAAAAAAAATTCACATGGAATGAACACATGTATTGCTAAAGGTAGTGAATAAAAATAAAAAGGTATTTCAAGACTGGACCTTAGTTTAGCTTCCACTATTCCCCTTGCTGTAACTAAAAGTCAAAATGCACAAACATTTCATAGAAACGTTTTAGCCAGCTTCTTCATCATCTAAATGTTAAAGGACCTTTTTTCAACTATGTTTTGTAAGCCAAACAAACTTCCCTTACTCTTAGTAACCGAGAACTTCACCGTTACAGAAATGAAAGACATACAGTTATACCTTTCAAGTTACTGGTTTTATGACTTTAAAAGCAATATTATGTTCTACAATATACAAATATTTGAATCCTTCCAGCTGATAACCAATAGGTCTAATCGCTCACTTATCCAGAAAGACTAGTTACAATAATTTACAGGGTGTGGTTTTTTTGTTGTTGCTATGATTAGTAAGATGTCATTGCATAAATACAGTAATTAAAACATCTCTCCTCTTCCCTTGCCCTTTTTAAAAAAATACATTGACTAGTACTTGATGTTTATAATATAGAATAATTTGAGAATGGGGTATTTTACAGTAATATGCAACAAGCATTTAAACTAGAGTGTTTCTAAGTTTACACTGGTTATTTACCACAATACAGAATCACCCTCAAAAGCCAAATACTTTAGGGTTAGACTACAGGTGTTAAAATGAGAGTCAAGAAGCTCTAAATGAACAGTGCAAAACAAATTCCACATGTTCAGCATAATATATTCGTGTTAAGATTTATACCTTCATTAGAATTGTCTCAATACATAAAATCCACTGTGATACCCAACAGCCTTAATAGTAAGGACATACTGAATCTTCCTCACCAAACCTGAATTCTTATAACAAACTATTTTCTAATTATTCCACAAAAGTGTTATTGAATTTTGAAGTCCATTTAATATTTTAACATGCTTGAATTCAGTAAGCCTGCTAACTACAACAGTTTGACCTATTCCCAAATGTGATTCTTTTACAGATTATGAAGAATACAAGTATTCTGAGACTATATAGACTGTGCACCATCTTGGGCAAGCTACAGCCTACTATGGATAAAAAAAAAAACCCTGTAAGAGACTTGCAAGCAGTTACTGTTAAAATAATGAACTTCAGCCCTGAGAACAATGCATTCAAATCATGGCTCAACTGACAATAGTCTAGTTGAAAAGCAACCATATCAGGCAAAAATTAAAAGGGTCCATTTAAGTTGTTAAATAATAATTACCAACATTTGAGGCCAAAAATAGCTTAGAATACATTTAAAGAATTGAAAAGACAAAACCCCTATAAAGACTGGTGCCATAAAAGTGTTAACAGTAAGTGAAAAATATTTCCTACCTTTTAATTTAGGGAATTGTAGTAGCTGCTAAGAGTTTGCAGTTTTCATGTTCTGGTAGCGGCAAGTTAATTAAAAAAATCCTTAATTTAGAAGCTAATAATACAAACCAGATAGGTAAGATCTGTTTTAAAGTAGAGTTTTGAGAGTAAGAAATTCACCCTCATGAAGTTTGACATTTCAGGAAGATGCAGCAATTTGAACTGCAACTAGTAGCAAATTAAAGTTTTATTTTAAATTACTATGGACAGTAAGCTGAAATAGCTTGATATTAAAGAAATGGCTCAAACATTGGTTTTAAGTTTAGTAAAACATAATACTGTAACTTAACTGATGAAATGTCTAAGATACAAGTAATAGATTAATTTTCTCCAGGCAATTCCAGATGTATGATGACCTAATAACTACTTTCACAGATCTCAAAGTGCTTTACAAAGATAGATAAGCAATAGGTATTTAGTCATATACAAGACTGCTACAGAACCAGCCAACAGAACAAACTCTTGTTTGGAGAAATACGGTCATCTCAAAGCCTACATTTTGCAGAACAGCAAGCAGTGGTTAGTAGAACTGCCTTTTAGCCCTCAGAACTCTCTCAAGCAAGGGACTACTTTGAGATACCTTTTGGACACACTTGTGGATCAGCTGATTCCAACACCTGATTGCATCAAATGTTTTAGTTGCATATGTGACTCTTGAAAGTGTACTAACAAAATGCTACACTTTGGAGTTGAATTTGTCCAGCCTTTGAACTATATTTTATAGTTATAGTAGCCGGCACTTGCAGTAGCTTGGTTGTTAGTGCTAGACATCCTAGCTGGTTGCAGGCACCTCAGCTTCCCCCTAAGACCAGGTCTAGAGGCATTGGTTATTACTGACTGACACCATGAGATATGGAAACATAACAAGCACTGCTGTTCCCCTTCCATCCCCCACTCCCTGGTAGGGTACAGGAAGACAAGGACAGCATTAAGGTTCAGCTCTTAAAGCACTATAGTTTACAAAGGTTTCAGCCTCTCATAAGGTGGAGCCTTGTTTTAAGAATCAAGTTTATTGTTGCATATGAAACAAGGTGCCATTTAGGGAGTTCTCACAATGCCCCGTAAGCAAGGCAGAAATATGTAGTGATAGTTGATTGCTGTAAGGATAGTGACAGTACATTGTGCTTTGATGATGGATTAGGTAGCTATTATTGCTAGCCTGAGCTGCAAGATGCTTGACCCCCTCTATCATGGTATATGAGGCACATGCATACCCCTGCAGTGTGTGTTTTACTTTTCATCACTTAGGTTCTCTGTAGTCTACCATGATGTAGACTAGGTTTCATATACAAGTTAAACTCATAAGTGTTGCTCTGCTCCAACCCCTTAATAAGTAGGAGAGTTTCTACTGCTAAATTAAACCTATTTTAAAATAGCACATAGTAGCATCAAGTCATGGCTCCTGCAGCCACTGAAAGAGAAATGACAGACAGTGTATGTTTTGCAAGGGCAGTATTTCAAGTATTTAAATTGTCCCAAATTAGTCAATAGCCATTGAAGCCTAAGGCAAGTTTATGATAGTTTGATGTATGTTTCATTAGAAGTAGGCTTGGAAGGACAGATTTTTTTAATCTGTCAATAAGCATCCATTTAACCAGGCTCACAAACCAACTAAAATGTGTGATAAAGAAAAATGCTCCTCGAGAACTTAGTTTGGTTTAAGGACAACTATATTTTGACACAGGATGTCGGCCATTTGTGTTTTAGAGATTTATAATGGTTAACTAGACATTCTCACCCTGTTCCCAAATTTTACAACTGAAATTTAAAGTTGATAAAGATGCTTAATATAAAAAACAAATCTAGTTCTGCCAAGCCTCATTATAGGGAAATGTGACTTGAAGTTTAAGCCATGAACTGGTCTGAACTAATTTATAGTAGAAGAATGAAATTCATATGTAAGAGCACCATACAGAAAGCACAAGATGCTAAGTTAGTGACAATTGTCAGTTTTGAAGAGCTTTTCATGTTTGCCATTGACAAGCTAACAAAGTCATGCCTAAATACACATTTTTAAATGAGTCAGGAACAATTGCTGTGTTGATGGCAAGCTACCTATGTAGCTTCTGCCATGTTTATTTCTGGAACAGTTTGATGTAGTAACTTACTATTACTACTCCTACATTTGAGCCATGATTATGTTTTATATTGGTGTTTGCTGTGCCTATATTTTACTTTTCAAATGCAAAAATGTTTGCATTTATAATAGTTAAGTTTCCTTTATACAAGAAAGAGCTGCATTAAGTTCAATGCTACAATTCATTTTAAAAAAAAAAAAGTGGTCAAAAAACTATACTCCTTGTGCTACATAATCAAAGTAGTTAGATCCTGAACATTTACACCTAACATTGGAAGCACTGCAAGAGATTCCTGTGGAGTTAGTCACTCCTTTTTATAGTTTAAGATAATACAATAAGAGCAACTGAACTACATTTTTCTATATTTATTTTTTTAAAGTCTGACAAAGGCCTCAAGTGAAAGTCTGTCACTTTAACATCTAATCCCACCTATGTGTGCACCTTTAATCTGGCTATGTAACATCCCACCAACATTCTGACTGCCTACACCAAAAGGCAGATTGACATTTTTATAAAGTTACAATAAGCAAGCCAACAAGTTGGCAAAGGGAGATTATAACAAGAGGTAATACAGTTAGTTGTACATGGCCACCAGGACTTTGTCAAGCTAATTGGCATTTTTTTTAATCACTTGAGTTTCAGGGTCTAAGAAATGTGATCAGCACCCACAGTTCAGTGAGAATCACAATTCACAAGATATTACTGTCTAAATTAAAATAATTCTATATTAGGTCAGTTCTATCTAAATGTTATGGCAAAAAACTAAATGCTATTTATGTTCTAGGCTAATTTATAATCGCAGATACCATCTATTTTATCTAAAATCCCCTGAATACTGTACAATGTCTGTTCAGACATGTTTTGCTCAAATAAAATATACCTGCTAATGAATGAAACCATTAGGTTTCTTGGACCCATGAACTGAAAAATTACAGGCATGTTAGAAGAGTTACACAATTCAGAAGGAATTAAAACCTCAGTGATTATGAAAATTGCCAGACAGCAACACTAATCCAGAATCCAGCACGATTTTGAAACAATCCAAAAAGAAATGAGGTTGCTTGTGAAGGCCATAGCTTTGGTGACAATCAGAACCAAATTTAAGATCTGTGGTTTGTCTGGACCTGAGCAATTGCTCGAGCCTGGAGATCCCATTTATTTGCAGGGCTTTATGGCTACAGCATATTCTTCACTCATTGCACACATGACTGACACCTAGAAGACAGAAGATAAACATTAAGAAAGTATGGCTAACACTTAGTCACAAGAGTCTTAAGCAGATGTGATAAAAGGCACCCCTCTGAAAACTAATGTTGGAGGAACCCCTATCCCACCTCCTCTTATTTGAGAAGTAGCAGTAACTACAGATAACCTGGAAATGTATTTACTCTATCTTTAATAGAGAGAGTTTTCTATACCTGGTCATTCCATATGGCTCTATGATGCACTCTCTCTCTGGATAGGTATCCCAACCAAGCAGATGGACTGAACATCTGTTGTCAGTAACTAGCAGCTCTAGGATCTTCTCTCATAGCAGAAGATAGACAACTAGATCTATTAATACTGACAGACCCTCCTAGTGGAGATGCATTTTATACTAGCAAGAGTGCGCTTTTGTTCAGACAAGCCACATTTCTGTTTGAGCTTTTATCTTTATAGCGGTGTCGGGTAATAGTGTAATTTCCTCCCCGCAGTGCTCCAAACCCACACAACTATGCCAGCAAAACAAGGTTAGACCAGGCCTCAACTTTGTAATTTCCAGTTTGTGGCACAACAAAGTGTCTGGACACAGCTGAGGTAAGAACCAGCAAGTTTTCTATCAACCACAGAAGGGAGACCACTCAACTGCTTGAGTTGGGCTACTGAGATTCATTTGGAAGCAGCTATACTCTTAAATTTGGTAGGAAGGAGTTTCAGAGTTTGAACTGGGAAGTGTACCAGTTTACCAGATTGTGAGAATAAGAGACCAGGACTATTCTCACAGAATGTTATCACAGACACCCTTTAAACTTGTCCTTTAGTGGCACCTTGATTGCTTTCTGTTCTTACCTGTACGTCTTCACCTGCATTGTATTTCACCTCTATTTCTTTGCCTAGTTCACCTTCTGGCAGCTTCAGGTCCTCACGAACATCACCGCTTTCTGTCAGCAGAGAGAGGTAGCCATCCTGAATACAGATCAGCTACAGGAAGAAGTTAGTTTTTAGAAAATTCATACTGCTAATTTGCCTGAATACCAAGATTCGCTAGTTTGTATTAGTTCAGTGAATCAAGTATTGAAACTAGGTCATCCTGTTACTTGTTGCTTCTAATATATCAGTAGTTTGTAGACAAATTCTACATTACGCAACAAAAACTAACTAATCAGAGTGAAAGTCATGACATTTGACAGTTTTAAATGACCTTTCAAGTGAAGGGATTGAAAGCTATTAACTCCTGCTAAATTAAGTTACATTGCACATGTTTTCAGAGGTCAAGTTATTAAGCACAGGGGTAATAGTGTCCTGGATGGTAGCACAACTACAAAACAAATAAGCAGACTTGATGATTTGGAGTATTTCTCTAGGCCATCTCCTCAGATTCCATTTATCTAATGAACCACTGCAGTGGTTTTTAACTCTAGCTCTCAAGTTCTGCTTTACAAGGCGCACACAAAGTGAGTCAGGAAGAAAATTCTAGACAACTTTCATACAGAAAATGGCAAAGCTATTTCTAAGTTTTGAACGGTAATAGTTTTGGACACCAAAAGGCTAGAATTTCTCATTAGACTCCATCACATATGAAAGTTCACATATCCTAACAAATCTAGAGAGAGCTTTCCTTTTCAATAACTTACTAGAGGGACCTTTAAGTGAAGCTAAAGAACCAGGACAATAGTCCTAAACACACAAATGGGAAGCTCAAACTCTATAAAATTGTGATTTAGTACTTGGTATACAGAACCAACAGCTCTGAAGTTACTATCCAGAACATGTACATTACAGGCTGCAGAATACATGATGCGCACTGGAGCAATAAAGAACAGTCCACCTTGATTAGAAGGTTCAGCATTAGTACTCTAACCATGTGACCTTGGTTTGCCAATTAATAATTGAGGATATCATTCACTGGACAGAAATCAACTAATAAGATAACTCAACCATATTGTTGAATTCATCACAGCGGTCGTTTCACACCGACTAAAAGACTTAACAGACGTGACAAGACTAGAAACATGACTATCCTAAAACATTAATTATGTTAAGGAGAAGTGAAAAGTATCTCTGCCACCTGCCAGTCTTTGAGGTCTAGTTAATTTGTCAACATCCTAGCACACTTCAAAAAAGTTAGACTTAAAATAATTTTGTTAACTAGTTCCCTGCACCTACACTCAATAGTGTTCAGGAGGATCAGAACGACTTTGGAGCAATGTCATCTAAAAGGTTCAAGGCTATTTCAATTCAAAAGAAATTCAATAGGTATAGTCAGAGTCAAGAGTAAATGTGCTGCTCTGAAGTCCAGAAATCTTATCCAAGATGTCTTTTCTAGCCCCCCTACTAAAGATACTTTCCCATCCTCCGGTATAGAACCATTCTCCTTTCCCCATTAGGAAGTAATATAACTATTTTAACTTCATTTTGCTGTCAGGGAGTTCAACATCCCAGACTTCAGGCTAAAACTTGAGTGCACTGCTAGTACACTCAACAAGGGAGGAACAACTACCCTCAGAAAAGAGAAAGAAAGGGTCTGAAGTGGGAGAAGCAACTTTTTTTTAGTTTAAGCTAGCTACAAAATTATGGCATGCAGTTTAGGAGCAGAGATACTTTAGCTGTAGTATCCAAAATGTGTCATGGTGACAGTTAGGAAGCTGTGTAATAGTACCATCGATAAACGGACTCACTTGATAGTCATTCCTCTTGATATTTGGAACATCCATGTTATGAGTGGATGGGCAGATATCTTCATATTTTTTGCCAGTGAAAATATCAATACCAACCAAATGAACCTGCAAGAACAGTAAGAGAACAATTAGTTTTTCTGCACTTAGCATCAGTCACTGGCAGCCTGCTGTTCAAGGCAACAGTTTAAGTTACTGGTCATTACACCATAAAACCAATTCCACTTGAATGGGAGGAGCAAGAATTTTAGTCCAAGAGTTCTGCTTGTATCCCCCCTCACCACCAATCACATATGAAGGTCGTCTGAAATGTGTCAAAGGAGGCGAGAAAGAAAATTAGAGCCTTGGTATCCCAGTTCTACAATGACATTACTAGATTTGAGATTACGGCTATGTTGGTTAGGAGTGTGAAAAGTCACTCCTAACTCGTACAGCAATGCTATTCCCAGTATAAGCCAAGTCTACAGTAAAAAGTTTACTGTATAGATATATTTACAAACCTTTGCTTGGGTTAGGCCTGAAAGATAAAGGAAGTAGGATTTAAGCCATTCTCCCCCAGTATAAGGGGCATTGCTAGAAACTCCCCAGTATTGCCAACACCAATAGTCTTAGACATGTTTGTGCTGTTACATGTCTTACGCGAAGACTCCCATTATTGCCAGACTGAGCTGAACCAGTATTACCACAGTAGAATGTAGACTAAAACCTGGTATAACTCCAAAATCTGGGCTGTTTCCAGGTCACTTAAGAGACCCAAATTAGCAGCATTGTTACCTGCCCGTCTCTTTATTTTGGTAATTATTTCAGGGCATTTTAGCGAATGGCAGGCATTGAAGACATTAAAACTAGTTTTAAGAATAGTTTCTTTAAAAGTATCTAGAAAAGATACTATCCAAAAGTATGTCTACACTACAGCTGCACAGCTACTACAGCACTGCGGTCACACCATAGCACATATGCTCCCTGCATCAACAGAAAACATTCTCCATTGATATAGATAATCCAACAAAGCCCTGAGCCATGTTAGCTATTCAACCTAACAAGATGTAGACCAGGTCTGATCAGAACATTTTAAAGCCCTAAGTGTCCCCTATAAGCCCATATCTCCCTACTGGTGGATGTAGGTCTCCTAAATATGTTTTTAGTGATCTTTAGTTAACGGCTGTTAGCCTCTATATTGTTTAGTAGACAGACATACATTATGACAGGTTCAAGAATAGCAGCCGTGTTAGTCTGTATCCGTAAAGAAAGCAAGGAATACTTGTAGCACCTTAGAGACTAACTAGTTAGTCTAAGGTGCTACAAGTATTCCTCGCTTTCTTTAGACATACATTAGGCTTCTACTTCAAGGTACAAAAGTGTAGTGAATTAGCACGTGGTAAAAGCCAAGTGTTTGTCACCTAGAACAGAGACAAGGGAGTGCCTGCAAAAATACATTAAATACATCAATTAATTGCTAGTTAGCCAGAGACACAACAATTTACTGCAGTCATACCAAGGACTACTGCAAAGCATGTCTACTTAACCAAACCATTTAGATAGTCTCAGAAAGTGGGAGACTCTTCCACACAGTACCTTAATCCTAGATTCTTGTCTAAATTAGGATTTGGAAAGTCTATTACATGGGTTATATGGAGTACTTTAATATGTCAGAGGCCCCTCCAGTTGTCTACAGTAGGCTGTCAACATGCATTATTCAACACCTTTCAAATCCTTCTTTAGGCAAAAGCTAGTCTGTAATCCCTCTACCTTCTCAGAGCACTTCCATCAAGTCCATAAACTCTGGTCCAGCCACATGGAAGTTTCAAGATTCCTCAAGCAAAAGGCATACATGAAATCTTGTTTTGAATATTACCCCCATTGTTTATCATTTGCTGTAAATCTAGGATTGAATAGTGCAGAAAACGGAGGCATAGGCACACTGGTATTATGTAAATAATAATTCCATAGTTGGAAGGACTAGTAGTGTAACTAAGATCTGACAGGTGATTTGTGCTCTGTGTGTGTGTGTATAGTCAATCATATAAAAAGCCATTGAGGGAGGAGATATTCAAGACCCAAAGCAAAGGTGAGAGCGTGCCAGTCTCGTTTACCTTAGCATGACCATGCTTGCCGGTCTTAGAGGTTGACATTTCAACAATTTTGCAAGGACGCCCCTTGAGCACGACGAAGCCGTTCTTGCGCAGCGCAGAGCACTGGATGGGGTATGTGGAGGAGGCCCCAGCATCCCCGGTGGTGAAGTCAAGCTCATCGGCCATGGCACGCTGGGTCCGTTAGTGGGTACTACGGGAGAGTAAGGAGAGGATGCAACTTTTACCAGCAACCAGTTCAGAGGCGCGTGTCTTGGGGCGTCTACACGGCAATTCAACAGCCCATGCGCCCGGGCCAGCTGCAGCGCACATGGACCCCACCCCCGCGAGGAGCGAAGCAAGGAGCCGACCTGCCCCAAGGCTGGCCCGGCATGAGGCGAGTGCCGGGGACCCGGGCAGCACGTGCTGCGGGGTCGACCCTCCGCTAGAGCCAGGGGGCCGCCCCGAGGGAGGAAACGGGGCACCGGGCCCGGCCCACGTGCCGGTGGAGACTCCGCGGCAGCGCCGGGGACGCGGAGGAGGCGGCTGGGCGCGGGGAAACCGAGCCGCCCTGGCCACCCGCACCGTGTACGAGGAGCCCCGCGCCGGGCCGGGCCCGGCCCAGCCCCCGGGGAGGGTGAAGGGCGCCCGCCTACCACGGGGCGCCCGGCTCGGGGGAGTAAGGAAGCGGCGCGCGGCCTGGAGCGGCGCGCGCCAGGCCCGGCTCTTACCCGCCGACAGGAAACGGAGCGTCGCTCGCCGCGCGCAGAACACACGCGCCCGGCCTCGAGCACTGCGGCAGCCGGGGGAAGGAGGGAGACAGAACAGAGCGGCCGAGCCTCACGCGCACCCCTTTACTCCCCCGCCCGCCCCCCCACTTCCGCTTTGTACCCGCGGGCGCAGCTCTCATTGGCCGCCAGGGGGTCAGGTGAGGCGGAGTTCTGCGTGGCCCCGCCCCCTTCCATGGGACTCGGAGCGCACACGCTTCCGGGTCACCCTCGCGCCTCGCCCCGCCCCGCCCCTACCGTGGCGCTTCACCGCCGCTCAGCATTGGTTGAAGTTAACCACGTGGCGGGGAAAGTTCACTTTTGCCCCCCCCTCGATCCGCTCCTCCGCCTCATGCCTGAAAGCAACAGCACTTCCGCAGGCGTGTGGGGATGATCCGCGTCCCGCCTACTATGGAAAGCGGCTTGGGTCATAATACCCGCCAATACCCTTGTCACGTGACGCTGGCGGCCATTACTACCGACGCAACTTCAAAGTCTGTAAAGGGGCTGGCTTGGCCTGCTGCTGACAGGGGGCGCCGCCGCAGGGGTCCTGCCACTGAGCCCACCCACCTTAGCAGTGCCCCCAGGCAAGGACAAGGCCCCTGAAGCCCTTCCCCGCCCGCCCCTACTGTAAGGGCCATGCCCCCTCTGGTGTCCCATGTCCCCCTTCCAGCCCAGATGCTGGGCACCCGGCCTGCCTGATAGAATCATGAATAATCAGCAGAACTCACCTACTTCCATCAGGGGTCTTTCCTACTCTTTTGCCGCACTCAGCAATTCCCGATCTCTATAGAGATGAAAAAATAAACGACGTTCTTTGTAATAACGAAGAGTCCTAACTAAAAAAAAATTTAGTCTTTAAGGTGCCACAGGACTCTCTGTTACCTCTGCTATTCCAGACTAACACGGCTACCTCTCTGATTCTCTGTAATAAGGGACTGTTGGCAAATCTAGGCTTGACGGGCATGTGTCCCCCCACCCCTGAACCTATAAAACACCAGGCCTGGAGTGAGCCTCTCCCCTCGCATTCCACCCTTGCCCCATTTCAGGGTTTACTATCCAAATCCGCAGAGCACTAGCTCAGAAGTAGCTATTGCTCACCCAGTGTAGAGAGGGGGTGGACCAGAGCTGACTTTGCCACGCTGCCTTTCAGATAGACAAGCATACTTCAGCCCGTTTAACTTAAGCTCTGTGTCGATCTTTGTCTCTTTCTCGTGGCTAGATGTATGCAGAGATTAATGAGTCTGCTACTACCGCCATCCTAATGTGCACTGTTGTTGTGCTCTAGTAAAGGTTTATGCTTTGAGATTCCCAGGTTCAGTTCCCATAGCTGAGAGAAGAAGGGGCATCCTTATATTTGCTATGCTCTTTCTAAGCCTATGTCTTCACTACAGCAGTAGGTCAATTTCCCTTAAGTCGATTTTTTAAAGCAGACTGTATAGAGTCGATTTTGTGCGTCCCCACTAAGCACAGCAAGTCAACAGTGTCTGTCCCCACAACTGTGGCAAGCGTTGACATAGGGAGTGTTGCACTGTGGGTAGATATCCCACCGTTCCGGGAGTCCCCAGCAGGCACCACCTTTTGGGGCAGCCGGGCACGCTCCCCAGGGGACCAGCCACCAGTCCGAGCAGCTCCGCGCCCCCCCCCCCCCACGTGCCCGCCCGAGCAGCTCTGAGGACGCCCGCCCGAGCAGCTCCACGCCGGCTCCCCCCACCCGCCCGAGCAGGTCCGCGGACCCCTGCTTGGGCGGGCGGGGGGAGCCGGCGTGGACCTGCTTGGGCGGGCATGGGGGGTCCGTGGACCTGCTCGGGCAGGCACGGGGGGGGGAGGGGGGGGAGCCGGCACAGAGCTAGCTGCTCGGGAGGGCAGGGAGGGGAGCCGGCGCGGAGCTAGCTGCTCGGGTGGGCGGGGGGGGGGGGGGGAGCTGGTGCAGAGCTAGCTGCTCGGGTGGGGGGAAGGGGGGAGCCGGCGCGGAGCTAGCTGCTCGGGCGGGCGGGGGGCTGCTCGGACTGGTGGCTGGTCCCCTGGGGAGCAAACGGGCATTGTGGAAGGTCAGAGGCTTAATGTCACATGCATCCCCACTAGTTCACAATCGACCCAGAGAGGTCGATTTCAGCACTACTCCTCTCGTTAGGGAGGAGTACAGAAGTCGATTTTGAGGTCCCTTTAAATCGACTCAAATGTGATGCATGCGAGGACGGGTACATGTTTATATCGACTTAACGTCGCTAAAGTCAACGTTAAGCCGTAGTGGGGACCAGCCCTTCCTAGTAGGTCGTACTCTGCTAACAGAAGCAGGAACAGAACCCAGGAATCCTACGCAGCTTCTGGGCATAGCGACATGGACTTAGTTGATGTGTTTTTTCCCCTGTGGAGACCTGAACTGGATAAGGGCTATAAGCATAGCGTGGTGGGAATCTGCTATGATGGCAATATGAGATGTCCAGCAGTGGTCCCCAAACTTTCATATGAGGAAAGCAACATTCCTTTAGCTGTGTGAGAAGCTTACCCCAACCCTTGAGCTCCAGTACACCTGGATGAAAGAGGCAATAATACTCCAGAAACATGTTATTGCCCTCTGAAAACTGGAATCTTGGACTGCTACAGATCTGTTGGTAATTGATTCAAAGATGGCTAACCTGGTCCATCAGGGTAAAGTCACTGGCAGCCGGACCTGTTTGTCATTGAGCCCTGCACCTCCCACTGGCCGTAGTTTGCCATTCCAGCCACTGGGAGCTGTGGGAAGTGGTAACTAGCACGTCCCTCCGCCAGCCCCTCTTCCCGCAGCTCCATTGGAACTGCGGCCAGTGGGAGCTGCGGGGTTGCTCCAAATAAACCAGCCCAGCCTGCCAGTGGCTTTACCCTGACAGGCTGGATGCCAAAGGTTGCTGACCCCGGTCTAGACACTTCATGGCCTCTCCTTGTTGCTGCAGCCAAAAACCTCACAAACACCCCTGTGAGGTGGAATAGTGCTGTTGTCCTCATTTTACAGATGGGGGACTGCTGTACAGAGAGACTAAGTGACTTGTCCAAACTCACCCAGCCTGTGGTGGAGCAGGACATTGAACTCAGTTTACTATTATTTTTTATTTGGATGAAGTAGCACCTAGAGGCACCAGTCAGAGATCAGGGCCCAATTGTCCTATGGCCATTTATATAGTATGTCTACATTACAAGTGCTACAGCAGTGCAGCTATGCCACGATAGTGCTGCAGGTAGGCGTTTGCTACAGTGACGGAAGAGCTGTTTCTGTTGCTGTAGTGAATCTACTCCCTCAAGACACAGTAGCTAGGTCAACAGAATTCTTTCATCAGTATCTATAGTGGGATTTAGGTCGGCTTAACTACATCTTCAGGTGTGAATTTTTGAGGGATGTAGCTAGGGCAACCTCAATTATTGGTAGAAAAATCAGGACTAGGAATCAGGAAATCTGGGCATAAATCCCCGCTCTGTGACATACTAACTTTGTGACAGTAGGAAGTATTCTGACAGAGGTACCTGTCAGTTGTAGGTCTGAGCTACACCCAGTTTTTGTACAGTATAATTTACAGTTAGGGGTGTGATTTTTTTCTGAAGTAATTATAATGGTACAACCTCTAGTATGAATGCAGTTATACCAGTACAAGTAGATGGGAATAAGCTATAGTACATTTATTTTTGCAATTAGCACATTTAACAGGTATAACTGTACCCACACTAAGGGGCTGGTAGTTAAAGTGGTGCAGACAAGGTCTTGTGGAGGGTGGAAAGTGAGACCTTTATATTGTGAGGTTTCAATATGGCGCCTTGTATCACAGCGATTTCTTTGAAACAACCTCCATTCCCCTCACGCAATATTAGTATGTTCCCCTCCAAGATAAATCCACTGAACCTCACACAAATATGAGCTAAATGAAATGAATAAAATCAAGTAAAATATGGTTGCAGGTGGTTCTCCATTAGCACCTGTCATCTGGGGTTGTTCCTGTGAAAAGTCTCTGATGCACTTTACTACTTTGGTCTGCAGATGGTGCTGGTGATTTTGAAAGGAAAACATTAAGCTAAATGTGGCATTAGCCTATTTATTACTCAGGTATTTGTAATAGGCACAGTTTTGACTAATGGTGTTGTAACAATCTTGGGGTTTATTAAATAACAAACCAGTGAATCAGAAAGTAATAAAACTTTAATAAAACAAACTGGAGAGTGTCTCAGGTGAACAGCCATGGGGTGTTCCCAACCTCCCCCCCCCCGCCCCCCGCCGTTTCCGGCCACATCTCCGACTTCCTACACTCATAACACAGTCCCTTATGAGGGAGTCTCTCCAAATCACAATAGTTCATAAACATAAACATCTTCCCATTTAAAGAAAAAAGAATTAACTCTCTCGCTCTAACAGTTAACTATCTAATAGCACACACACATTACATTTTCAACCCATCTAGTACATTTCTGTAAACCCAATGTCTCAACTACTTAGAGAGGAGAGGTTACCAGCACCTCACTGTGGAGTTCATCTTTATCACTCACTTTCCTCTAATACCCCTTCTGCAGGCAAGTTAGCAAGTCTCTATGAGTCTTTCGGGATCTTTAGGCTTTGTCTACACTAGCACTTTTGTTGTAAATGTTTTGCCGAAATGCCAACCTATCAGCTTCCTCATCCTCTATATTCTTAGTCACATGTTCTTCTGATGTGGTGGATTAGTATACAAGAATTTACTGAGTCAAAAGTGGCAATTAACTTGTCTGACATCAGACCATGAAGTTGGTGCTCATGCCTTCTAAAGGTAACAAGCAGATTTCTGTGTTTCAATGCTAATATGTACTGCAGATGGCTATAATAGGAGTTGATATTTCTTGTGGGGGAGTGCAGCAGTTTGTTTTGTGCTATTTCCTTTGCAGTGAATACCATACACACACACTTTCAGAGGTGCTGACTGCTATGATGTCACAAATACTCCCATAGAGCTAGACAGATGGCACCTAAAGCAGAACAAGGCCTGCTAGTTATTTTTGAAAGTCAGTTGCTTTAATGCTATTAGTAAGCCAACAGAAGCCACTTAATATTCCCCCAACACCCAATCAAGAGCATGCCTGCTTAATTGCAATTGGGACTACATTCAGTGCAATGTATATAAATGACTCTGAACAATAGGCTAATAGTAAGTACCGTTGTGAAAAATCCATCTCAGTGGCACCTCTTGGTGTTGTCTGCAAACCTGTTCTCTTCAGTTAACAGCTGTGAATTGATATTTGCTGGCATACTTTTTGCATTGCAAGACATTTTTTTTTCACTTAAAGCAACTTCTCTGCTCTATTGTGGCTAATAAGCAGATCAGTTTTAATGTTTTAAATGGTCCATTGCCGATTTCTAAATGAAGCTTTCATTTAGTGGGCATATATCTTTTCAAACTTTTTGAGCCAAGCCCTCTCCTTTGGGTACCATTTTTGGCTGTGTACCCCCAATATCTGCCCCTCCCCCCATGGGTTTTCGGGAAGGGAGAAGGCAGTGAGCATGGAGGCGGTGCCAGCACTGGGCATGGAGGCATTGACATTGACTCACAGGCTGGGTGGTCAGGGGGTGGAGGTGGCACTCCCTCCCCGAACTTCAATGTGCAGGGCTAGCCCGAGCCGCCTGGCATCATCACTTGCCTCCCCGAAGGTTCCTCCACACCCCCTGGCGGTGCACACGCCACAGTTTGAAAATCCCTGATTTAAGTGCATGCTTAACTTGAATGGGTTTTGTATAAAATTAAGTGTTGTGCTGGATCAGGGCCTTCATCTCTGCTAAATTCATGAGAACTCTGGCAAAGGAGCTCCCACTTGTACATGACTTCAGCGGGAGATGAACACCTCACAGAGTGCACAGCACCTCAAAGGGCTGCCCCCTGAATTTATAGCAGAACGATTGACTCAGCCTCTTTCTCATCAGTTGCTTGATTCAGTGGAAAGAGGATACCCCCATTGGAAGGAAATCGTGGAAAACAGCATGAACTGGGGCAGAAAAAGCTGCCATAGATTTATGAAAGAAAAAAAAAGTTAATGGGTCCAAATGTCCTGAGCTTGTTGGATTAGGGAAATCAGGCTAATTTTAAAATTATGCGTAGAGAGGTGGAAAGTGGATGTCGTCAGCCATTTATCTGACACAACAGAAGAGTCCTAATGGCAATAATCTCAGAGCATTAGGAAAACAGCATCAAAGCTCTTGCTGACAGGATGCTTTTCCAGGGATTATTAATTATAATGTGTTATTAGCTAAATGCAGCATGGGAACATCCTTTGCATGTTAACTAAAGTGCAACAACCATTTAGCTAATAAGCATGACTTGGTCTTTTAAATTATCTTAATGATTAGCAAGTTGGTAAAACTGTAACATTTAAAGATAAAAATAATGATTAGACAAGCTGGATATCAGGAACAAGTTTAAGCCAGATCATGCAGATAAAGGGTACAGGTTCTAAGAGCCAAACTGATATGATGAGACAGCAGTAAACATGTTTCTAGATTTAACCAACTCTGTAATGACCTTTTTTCTTCGCAAGTCACCAGATATGATAAAGTACATTTGCAATAGCTTGGCCTAATGTAGAACATTAACCCTACAACATAGATAAAGGCTTGCACGTCACATAGTGTTAATAGTCTGGTCACTATTGGACCACCCAGTGGTAAAAACAGCTTTTCCAATGTTACAGCCTGCACCAGTGCTACCACCAGAAGAGGGGCACCCCCTAGAAATTGTGTGTCTGAAAAATCCTTGTGTACACATAGCCCTTTTCGGGGTGTCTAGCGGGGCTAGATTTTGAATAAAAATCGATCAAGGAATGTTGTTCAGGAACAGTATAGAGAGCACAGATAGGATTCCTCACCATGATTTTGTAGCTCAGACTGCAAAAGCATCTAGATGCTCTCCTTTGTGTCAGCATTAGCTGAGAAGCTAACAACGTTTGCCCAGGAGCTTTGTACCAACAGAGCCGAGTGTGCGTATTAAGGTGATGCATATTCACACTGCCGGATTCGCATCATGTTATCATCAGCGCATAGAAAAAATAGTCATATATACAGCAAAGATAAGAAATGAATCTATTGAGGGATAGTGGCTGCTGCCTTTGCTGGACTCCTTCTCCAAGCCATACAGACAGTGATGCTGGCATACCCGCTACCAGCTCTTGCCAAGCCTTTAAGGCAGGGGTGGGCAAACTTTTTGGCCTGAGGGCCACATCGGAGTTCAAAATTGTGTGGAGGGCCGGGTAGGGAAGGCGGTGCCCTCCCAAACAGCCTGGCCCCGCCCCCTATCAACTCCCACTCACTTCTGGCCCCCTGACTACCCCCTCTCAGAACCCCAACCCATCGCCCCCTGATCACCCTATCTGGAGATCCCTTACTCTAATGGCCCCCCAGAGCCCCACCCCCTATCTAAGCCCCCCCTGCTCCCTGTCCTCTGACTGCCCCCTCCAGAGACCCCCTGCCCCTAGCCACCGCCCCAAGACCCCACCTCAAGCCCCCCTGCTCCTTCGCCCCTGACCACCCCCTCCACAGGTCTCCTTTTCCTTACTCACCCCCCAGGACCCTATCCACTTATCCAAGCTTCCTTTTCCCTGACACCTATCTATACCTCCACCCCCAACAGGCCCCCTGGGACTCCCATGTGCCATCCAACCTCCTCCCTCCCCCCCCCCCCCCCACCAGCTTCTGCCCCTTTAGGTAACCTGCCTGGCCCCGGTCCTCTTACCTCGCCGCTGCCTAGAATAGCGTGTCTGGCCCAAAGCCAGACACACGGCTGCGCTGATCTCCCAGAGCGCGCAACGTGTCTGGCCGGGAGCTGGACACGCTGTCGCGCAGCCCCGCCCAACAGCGCTGCTCACGCGGCCCTCTGGGGCCGCGGGGGAGGGAGACAGGGCAAGAGGGGCTGGAGCAGTTTCCCTACCGTGTCCTGCCGAGGCCACGCGGGAGGGGGCCAACGGGGGAACAACTTCCCCAGTGCAGCAGCTGAGGCCGCGGGGGAGGGGCAAGAGCAGCCTCCCCAGCCAGACCTCGGGGGCCGGTTTGGAGGAGCCCGCGGGCCGGATCTGGCCCGCGGGCTGTACTTTGCCCACTTCTGCTTTAAGGCCTGAGCCAAGCACTGACAAATTCGTTGCTGGTAACCAGTCCAGCTCACCTGTGTGTTAGCATGGTTAAGATGGGTATTGAACTTATAACAAAGTTAGAGGTGTTTAGTATTTAGACCTTTATGAAATGCTTGTAAAGTGCTACACGTATTAATTAGGGTGATCATCCATTCTGTTTTTAAAGGGACAGTCCTGTTTTTTGGAACTTTTTCTTATATTGGTGCCTATTACCCCCCACCCCGGTCCCTTTTTTATTTTACAGTTCCTATCTGGTAATGCTAATTAATCCTACTTATAATATCTGTGTCCCATGCTATAAGGTGATGCTGAAGTGTTTGCGCTATAGCTGCAAAATGTTTGTTCTGAACTATGTAACTCACCAAACAAGAAAAAACTTGTGCAAAATGTATCTTGTGCAAAATGCTAAATCCCTATGAAAGGTATTACCTCTTGCTCCTCAGGAAGGACTATAAAAACTAAATGGGCCTTTGTGGGACATCACAGTACAAAGACTTTGCTAATTGCCCCTGCACACCCACGAAGAGGCTGTGTGCAAAAGCCTTTTCATCTCTTTTGCTGTCTGGATTCTGACAGGGCCAGAGCTATGAAACAATAGAAGAGATCCCCAGCGTCAACCTGGGGTAACCCTAAAAGACATTCAGAGCTGACAGATGACTACAGCTCTGTCACTTGTTAAAACCATAGACGGTAACTCATTTGTGTATTTACATTTGCTTGCTTTAATATTGTAATAATATTTTCATTTCTTTTCTTAGTTAAGAAATCCTTAGTTTACCATAGGATTGGTTGCAAGCGACGTCTTTGATGTGAGATCTGAGGTACAAATTGACCAGGGGTAAGTGACTGGTATCGTGGCACTGGAAGCAACCTGAATCTTTTGTAATCTTTGATGTATGGCTACCAACTATCTCTAGGGCCTCGGCTACATTGGTGGGGGGGTGAGGGAGGCTCAAACTAAGATACGCAATTTCAGCTACACAAAAGTCGAAGTATCTTAGTTCGACTTACTTGGACGTCCTCACGGCAGCGAGTTGACCGCGGCGGCTCCTCCGTCAACTCCGCTAACTCCTCTTGCAGAGCTGGAGTTCCAGAGTCAACGGGGAGCATGTTTGGGGATCGATTTATCGCGTCTAGACGCGATGCGATAAATCAGTCCCCGATACATCAAACACCACCCGCCCATCCAGACCTTTGTCCAGCTTTCCTAGGTGGCAAGATAGACTGGAGTGCCCAAAGGACTGTCTGGGACTCTGTGGTAAGGTTGTTATGGTGCTTCAGGAGTTTACATTTGTTACTGGGTTGGTGAAATCTAGTTTTAGAACATACCACCAGTTTGGGGGGCTCAGCCCTGCTTTTTTTACACTCTGCCCTGAGGTTGGCACTCATAGTCATGAACCACTTCAGATAGCGTGACATGGACAACACTCCAAACTTCAGTACAAAGCTTCACAATAATGTGGTCTTAAAATGAAGAGAGAAAGACTGCTTAAAAATACAAAAGTACTTTTAATGGACAGTTCTATTTAGGGAGTCATTTTACAAAAGGGCTTCTGACTCTTTGGCTAGATGTTACTTAAAATGCAGGTGTACATTTATCAGTACATGCTTTTTCAATTAGTCTAATTGAATAAATATATTAATTTAATCAACGCTTTCACTACCATTCTTATACGGACACACTAGCTCTTAATGTAGAAGGGCTTGGCTGTGTGAATTGCAGCACGTACCATAGTGCTGTACTGTAAACGTGCCCCCTACCCCTGTGGATACTGCAGGTGTAAACTAAAAGGTACCTAAGTTCACATGAGTGTAGTTTTCTTCCAACAGTCTGTGCCAGCAGTGTCCATACTGGGCAGTTTCAGCATAGCACTTTTGTGTGTACTGCAGTTCACACCTCCATAGTCTGAATTATGGAGCTGTGTAGAAATAGTCCAAGACACTACTTTAAACTGAGCTCATGTTGACAATGATGTTTTATAGAGACTTAATACCACCGACATCCATCTTTATGAAACAATGTGAATTATATACATAAAGCAGAACAGAGTTCAGCTGAAAGTGATATAAAAGCCTGTGGACATTTGTTATCTCGTGTTATACAGTCTACATGAATGTCTTAAAGAGCATCTTCCTACTAAAACCTAGTTTCGTTTTGCCTCGAAACATTTGCAGCACCCTGTTAAAAGACAGGGTATGTCTTCACTGCGGAGTTAGCTCAAATGCTTTTGTGGGTTTTAAATTAATCCTCTGCCGTCTATACACAAAAACCTTTTCCTGAGTTTGGAGGTGCGTTAAGCCCAGGCTAGCCGGGAGGAGGATGGCGTGGGATAGAGCCCGTCCTCTGTTGTACCTGGGTCTGGAAGGAACCTGCCATCTTTGCAGTGAAGACATAGGCTAAATCACTCACTGGAGTGGTTCTCCAGTGCTGTCCCACAATTCCCCCGAAGGTTCTCCTGCAATTGATTGGGAAAGGATCCTAGAACATCTCAGCATGAACCACTATGGGACACACATGGGTCAGTGCAGAACTGGTGCGGACACAGTGATGCAGGTAGAGCTTCGTTGTGGGGACGCTCACACTCAGACGAGGCTAACTCAGCTGCCAATCATCCAAGCTAACAGTACAGTGAAGATGTAGCCTTAGTATCAGCCCCGTGAAGGCTTTCAATGTAATAATGCTTTCCTTTCCCAGGCAGGCTCTTGAAGTGCTTTCCGAATACTAAGAAGTCAAGCTGCACAACATCCACGTATTGTACTCATTTTACAGATAGGCAAACTGAAGCATTATTTACCCAAAGTCAGACAGTGAGTCAGTGGCAGGGCCAGGAATATAAACTAGGGCACACACAACTCCCATTTACTTCAAGGTTATCAGGCCCCAGGATTCCTGACTCCCAGTCCTGTGCTCTAACCACTACACAGCACATTTTAAAATCAGTTTGCTCAGGACCAGTGCAGGGATTGCAACACAGGGAGATCTGCGTGCCAAATAAACCTGTCCTGAGACGCTAGCTCTTACATTCAAGGGGTTTAGCTCCCACAGTCAAGACTGACTGAGGGGAAATAGCAACAAAAGCCAACAAACATCGACAGCATTGTTCACGGTCACTTTTATGTAACAGGCAAAAATAATATCATTGACGGCACAAGCCTAATTTCTTTTACATTCACAATATCTATTTTATATATTTAATTTACTGTGATATATACTGTCTATATGTCTTGACTGGCAATCACAGCTGTACCGTTTTACTTCTGAACAAGCATTTTAAGGTCTGACCCCCTACTCTGTAGTATCTCAGTTGGCACTGCTGGTTTTCACATGATCTTACATCCATAGTTTCAGCTACTGCTCACCTGTGATGAGTGTATTACATGACAGTCATTGGTCAAATTCCTTTCCAGTATAACTGCAGCCAAGATAATGGAATTACACCAGGAATGAATTTAGCCGATTGTGTTAATCTCATTACCTGAATATATGCTATGGGGTCAAATCTGGGTCCCACTGAAGTTAATGATCGAACACCTATTGTCTTTAATGAGTCCAGAATTTGTCTTGAAGCCTTAACACAGGACTGGCCAACCTGAGCCTGAAAAGGAGCCAGAATTTACCAATGTATATTGCCGAAGAGCCACAATAAGAAGTCAGCAGCTCCACCCCATCAGCTCCCCTCCCCCATCACTCTCACCGCCTCCCACCCGCCGGCAGCCCTGCCAATCAGCACTTCTCCCTCCCTCCCAGCATCTCCCCATCCGCTGTTTCGTGGCATGCAGGAGGCGCGGGGAGGAGGGTGGGCAGGAGGGGTGAGAGGCAGCACGACAGGCTCAGGGGAAGGGGCGGGAAGGGGTGGAGCGAGGGCACGGCCTGTGGCAGAGTCAGTGGTTGAGCAGTGAGCACCCCTGGCACATTAGAAAGTTGGCACCCGTAGCTCCAGCCCCGGAGTCGTTGCCTATACAAGGAGCCGCATATTAACTTCTGAAGAGCCACCCGCATGTGGCTCTGGAGCCACAGGTTGGCCACCCCTGGCATAGACCATCCCCCAGCCAGATCCTCAGGTAGTGTAAGTCACATAGCTCTGATGTAGTCAACAGGAAGCCATTTGAAGTTAATGGCACTAGGCCAGTTGAATCTGGCCCCTGGTTGTTATCTGTTTGGATTACAGTAGTATTTTAAGGTCCAATGAAGCTCACAGCCCCTAGGCGCTATGCAAACACATAGTAAGAGAGAGTCCCTGCCCCAGAGACTGTATGGTTTTAGTCAGACACAGGTTGGGAGGGTAAATAGCAGCAGAGGGATGCAAAGACTTACCTAGGGTCTCAGAGAGGCTGTGCCAGAGCTCTCTCCCCTAGAGTCTAGACTATAGTGCCACCTTTCAGGCTGTAGTAGTAAAGATGATAAAGCAAAGGAACACAGTGAAAAGAGAAATTAAATAGATTTTCCCAAAACATCAGTCCCGTGGCCAGCATTCATAAGACTTTCCTCAAGCGTGTTACTGGTTTGAAAAAATCCTTATGGGGCTGGCCAGTATGTGTGTAGCTATTAAATACCAAATAAAACAAACCGGGTTTAATTCTAACAAATACGAGTGGACATACTGCTACATCACTCTAGGATCAGGTGGCAAATTCACTCACTTTTATATTTAGCACCTTCAGCTAGTTATGTCTTTATACCAATATGCCAACTACAGTAGCATTTGGTTTTCCCAGGCTTCCTATCATTCAGCAAAGGAAGAAACAGGCATGGGAAAAAAGGGTGAAACCATCCATAAGGATAAATAATCACACAGAGTTAGCTCACATGCTTGTGTGTGTTTTAGACCAACCCTCTGCCATCTATACACTTTTTGCCTCTTTCTTTCTTTCTTTCTTTCTTTCTTTCTTTCTTTCTTTCTTTTTGCCCCTTCTGCATTATGCTCTTGGTCGGTCTATACCAGTTTCCAGTGAATTAAGATTGTTACTATACTGAATCAATTCAGTGCACCATGGAAGCCTATCTGTATCTATCCCTTCCATTCTTTCCTATGTCTTTTTAGGACAATACCAAGATATACCCAGCTGTTGGAATGTAACATCAGGTTAGTCTCGGGGCAGTAGGATACATGCACTATCAGGCATATCCGTCAGAAGCATGATACTGATTTGACCTACTGGTTTTTGAGCTGCAGTGTTTTTATAAAATCATGCTTTTGTCCAAGGTTCTTGCAGATGCATTTAAAAATATATGTCCTTTAATCTTCTTGTACACATTTTACAGTTTTTTTATACTTCCTTGCTGCCTCGCAAATCCTCCAGTTCAGCAGCAGCTCTGGGTCCTTTTATTGCTGAGCGCTTCTTGCGGCGGAACTCAGCTGAAATCTCTTCAAAAGACTTTCCTTTTGTTTCTGGTACTTTAAAATGTGCAAATAAAACAAAGCCTAAGAGCAGAACGGCGAAGATCATGAACACATAAGGGCCACACAGATCCTGTAATGGGAAAAGTGAAAAAACAGGGATGAATTAATAACCGTGGTTTGCTCAACATTTGCAATACAAATGATAAAGATTTTCAAAGAAATTGAGAGAGATTTAGACACCCGTCTTCCATGCTTCTTAGTGGAAGATGTGTGTGTCCATCCTCATACTCCGCTTTGGAAATCTCAACCAATGTTTTAAGGGCGTCAGTCACGCGCAAGACTTTAGGAACTTTTCTTACTGCAATATACTGGAAACACATTCCAATGATGAAGTTGCAAGTCCAGTTGCAGAATCCAGCTATGGCAATGGCAGCAGGGCGGGGTCCTTGACTGAACAGTTCAGCAACAATAAACCAGGGGATTGGTCCAGGCCCGACTTCGAAGAAAATGACGAAGAGAAAAATTGCAACCATGCTCACGTAGCTCATCCAAGCAAAAGTGCTCTAGAAACAGAAGCAAGTAAAAATGAATTCACAACATGAGTGATTAGGTTTCCAGTACAGTTACCTTTCATTACTGTTAATTTCTTGAATTATTCTGGAATCAGAGAGGTAGCCGTGTTAGTCTGGAATACCAGAGGTAACAAAGTCCTGTGGCACCTTAAAGACTAACTATAAAGTTTTGAAGCATAAGCTTTCGTGGGCTAATACCCACTTCGTCGGACCCACTGCTTGCATCCGACGAAGTGGGTATTAGTCCACAAAAGCTTATGCTTCAAAACTTTATAGTTAGTCTTTAAGGTGCCACAGGACTTTGTTACCTCTTGAATTATTCTGCTGCTGCAGAAGTTTCTTTCAGTTCAATCAAGCTGGGTAAAAGCAACAGACATGCAGAATTAAACTTGTAATGGATTAAAGACAACAGACCATTTACTGGTCTCCGTAACACTGGGGTAAATCCAAAGTAGTGGCATTAACATGAGCTGAATTACTCTGGGTTCACATCAGGGAGAAGAAGAGTCTGTAGACTGTTTAGAACCACATCCACTGATCCAAATGCAACTTATATCCCTGTGCATCACCTCTGGAGGTGATCCACTGAGCCAGCTCCGTAGTTGGTGTAAATCAGCACAGCTCCAGTGAAGCCAATGGAGTGGTGCCAGTTTTCACAAATGAGGCTTTGGGCCATAATGAATCTGAGTCACAGGAATCTAAGGGTACATCTACACTACAAATCGGGGCTGTGTAATTGCAGCACATGGAGATATACCCAAGATAGATTGAATCCATCTAGTCCGGGTACCAGAACAGAGATGCCATGGCAGCATTCAGCCTCGGCCAGCCATCTGAGTGCTTACCCAGGGTCGCAGGTGGGCTTGTTTAGCCTACCCTGAAGCCCATGCTGCTATAACTTCACTGTTACTGGTACCCAGTTATTGAGTACTAGTTTAACAGCCCGTGTACACGGGCCAAAGTGCTTAATGCTGTTTGTCCGGGCTGTCTCTACGGCTCGCGGCAGCGCACGCATGGTGGCCATTTTGTGCCACCAAACTACAACTCCCAGCATGCTGTTTGTCCGGGCCGTCTCTACGGCTTGTGGCGGTGCATGCGCAGTGGCCATTTTGTGCCACTGAACTACAACTCCCAGCATGCTGTTTGTCCGGGCCGTCTCTACTGCGCATGATGGCTTCGGACAAACATCCTCTGGCCTTTTATTATATAGGATTATTGGTACTCAAGCTATCTAGATTAAAGCTTGCTCGGGTATATCTACATGGGCTGCAATCAGAGCTCTGCAGCGTACACATACTCTAAGAAGGTGAAACATACATTGATTATATTTGCACTATGCCCCCCTGGCAGCAGCATGTGGTACACGTGTAGCTACACACCACAATGACAAGCAAAGGGCATCCATACAGCAGGGCGTAGCTACAGGTGTCAGTGAAAGGCTCTGGCAGAGGGACAGAAGCAGAGGGAGATTCCAGCAAGGGGGAAAGGCTCTGACTGGCTCATTTCTCCTCCGTGGGGAAAGGCAGTGGGACACTACACTGCTAAAAATAGCAGGGTAAAGGAGGAGGCACAGCTTGGGCAACAAGAGAACGGGTACGGTGTGTGCTGGCCTACATGCCCACACCCTCCAGGCATGACTTTGCTCTACTTGCCTAAGCAGCACCTCACTAGCTCCACCACTATTTATATCCGGGCTAGGGGTATATAAACTACTTGCCACTGAAAGAAGTGTGCTGTGTAGATGCACCCATTGAGTGGCCAGGGGAAGCACCTACCAGGAGAGTGTAAGAGGGTCTTTATTAAAGAAAGCCATGCCCTACATTACATTAGAGTTTCTTTACATCTAATTTATACCAATATTTTAGATCTCTCACACTCAGATTCTGTTAGGCTCAGAGGGTGAAATCCTAAACCTATTGATATTAGTGGGAATTTTGCCATTAATTTCAATAGGGCTCGTATTTCACCCCCTTATATTTACACATTGACAGGTAAGATTCATAGCCTCATGCATCACCTATGTATTTAGCTCAGTGGGTTTACGCTAGTTTAACTGAGGGTAGAATTTGATTCCAGATTCTAAAGCACAAAGTCACATATTTGATTAATTATAATGGGACAAATTCTACCCTCTAGTGGGTACCAAATTCTATTCTTATTAGGGAGGAGAGAATCTCAAATGGTTCAGAAGATCCATCACCAAAAGTACATTCCCCTCTGAATCACCCTGTAAATGTATTCAGATGTTATAGCCTGTTCCTAATTCCAAATGAAAGTTCCCACCCCAAGACTCAAAATTGCAAGTATGAGAACTAGAGACAGGTCAGAACCACAGTGCTTAGGTTCACTTCTAGAAAAGGTGCTTCTACAAAGCATGAAGGTATATGGGTCTCTGGTTGTGGCTAGGACTTATAAGAAGAACATAGGAATGGTCATATTGGAGCAGATCATTGACCCTGCAAGTCTGATATCCTGCGTCCAGCAGTGGCTGGTGCCTGATGATTTAGAGGAAAGTGAAAACACAGGCTAACTGAGCAATGCCTGGCATAGTGAACAATTCCTTCCTAACACTTGTAGTGATCAGCTTATGCTCTGAAGCATGAAATTTTATTACACCTGCCCACATAACTGTACACATAACTATAAGTGTTATGAAATGTCTTCAAATTAGCCAATGACTGTGCTACATGGAAAGTTCTTAAATGCACTTTCTGACGGTAGAAGTTCCAACATTCTCAAAGGTGTCTGGAGGTTAACAAAGCAGGCATCACACTTTACTTATGTTGTGTGAGATCATTGCACAAGGCAAGGTATATCATGATGGAAGGGAGTGTTCATCACTTGATTCGGATGAGGCTTATGAAATTGTGTATGAGGCAGGATTATTTTCTGATCTCCTTATCTGAAATAACCTTGCAACACACACACTCAGTGTTAAATGAAGTCATTGGCAATAGGTTTGTATGCAAACAGACAATAAAACAAACATGGAGTGAAATCAGGAGGGAAAAAAAAATCTCACCAGGAGCACAAGTCCAACTGTCATGGCTACGGCACTTATTAGCATACCAATCAAACCAGCAATAAACAGGGACCGTCTCCCTGTTTTCTCCACAAGGAAGACCTGTAGAAATGCATGAAGTATAGTAGGCTTTATCAATCCTGCAGTCTTCAATTAGTAACATAAAACCTACATCAAATCTCCTTCCAGGAGTTGGTCCTCATCGATTACAACAGCCTACTACTGCTATCAGCTAATGGTTTTGCTCTTTTAACTCATGTGTTAGAGCTTTGCACTTAGGTACTGAATGAAGATCCTTAATTTACATTATGATGATATCTGCTGGTGTGGATTGTTAACCACCTACTGCACATAGAAAAATAGCAAAGGACAATGCAAATCCATAGTTGTGCAGAACTCACACATTCCAAAGACTGAAGGTCTCTCCACTGATTTCTCACACAGGTTATTTTCTATAGATTCTAGCCTTCCAGTTTGAAGGGGGAAAAATCAATCACCAGAATAAGAAAGGTCTTGTCTTCCCAAATTAAAGTGATTCATCACAAAATTTTTGTATTTAGAGACATAGGCTTTGTCCATATTGGAGCAGATGCTAGTCCCCGGTACAAGCCCTTGGTGTAGATGTAGTTCATCAGTTTAAATTGTGGCTGACACGAATGCAGCTTTTCTTGGTTTTAATTAGGATTTTTCTCTAATGAAAGTGCCCCAGTGATCCCTCACGTTTACCAGTCCATTGAGATAAGCGGAGGAAGCTTGCACCTCTTTGTGGATATTTTACTAGTCTGACCTTGTCTACATTGGGGGTTTTAATCCACCTGGATATCCTGCACCAGTGCGAGTTTCAAACCAGGGTAATATGCACCAGACAAGTCATGGCTTATTCTAATGTACCATATAATCTACTCACAAGTGCATCAGGGTATGTCTACACTTACAACACTACAGTGGTGCAGCTGCATCGTGGCACCTGCGTCACTGTAGCACTTCAGTGTAGACACTACCTAGGCTGACACTAGGGACTGTCCTGTTGGTATTGGTGATTTATGTCCTCGACCTTCTGTCAACCTAGCGCAGTCTACACCAGGGGTTAGGTTAGTATTGCAAAGAGTAGTGGACTTCACACTCCTGAGACACATAGCTATAGTCATGTAAATTCCTAGTGTATAGCAGGCCTCAGTCTTATTCCTGCAGAACATCTCAGGATATCTCAGGACTTGCTCCACCCATGAGACTGGCCTCTCTTCCCGGTCACCAGGAGCACTCCTTGCCTTCTACACAGCACTAAGTAGTGGTCACCCTGAGACTGTCGATAGGACATGATCATCTATTTTCCTAGAGGTTAAGTGGGGCTTTTAGCTCAAGCAGCTCATATCGCTGGGTTGTAGAGGGCAAGTTCTGGTGGCGCTCTCTGCTTCCTTTGTCAAGGGACAACACAGTGCAAATGGCTCGGGAAAACAGACAGGTCAGTCTGTAATTGATTGACAAATGTTAGGTAATATTTAATTACTCATGGTCAAAGAATTGAAGGGCAAATGTCACCAGGCAGCAAGCTAAACATGCCCATCACTGATCGGCAATGGCAGCAGAACACACAAAGGGCTGTCACAGGAACACATTCTAACCCCCTCATTTCACAATAAACACCAACCACCTTCTTATAGGGAATGCTGGTGTTTTTTTAATTTTGTCCAGGGAGACAGGCGTGGCTTACGGACTTGGTGATGGTAGGCTACACACAGTCCTGTAACTGTAGATTAATGGTTCAACCCCACTCCTGGTTGTCAGTGGGTGATAGTCATCTCATCGGCAGAAGGCTATTTGGGGGCCTAAGGAAAATGATTTGGTTTTCTGTATCCAGTTCCTGTTGTTTAAAAGGACCTCAATTGGTTACTAATTGGAATTTTGTTGGCATTCTAGGCAGAAAGACTATTGATCAAATGGGCCATGAAGCTTGAACTATCCTCTTGGTTGTACAGAACATTATCTAGATATTACCAGAGTGGGTGCTATATAAGTACAATGGATAATATAAGAGATAAGACAGAGGTTGAGGCGCACTGGCAGGGCAATAGTGAAAAGCATTCACCTGTGTTCCCCAACCTGTAGCTGTTCGGTAGACAAAACTATAAGCAAGAGAACTTCAGTCTCCAGGACTCAGTTTGACAACTGACACAAGTTTTATTTTTGCAGAGAACACACACCAGCAGAGGTTCATGATTTGTACAGAATCAGGCAAAGTTTTCATTCCCAATACATTTGGCAGTGCAGTTTGCTGCACTTTGGGACTTGGCCTTGCAATCATTACTCATGCAAGTAAGGATTTTTCCTGTGAGTAAGGTTTGCAGGATCAGCTCTGTGACTTTCTTGGCTCCACAACTCCCTTGAGCACTATAACTAAATCTTTATCTTATAATCAAATTATAGTGAGTGTTCTTTTTACTGGGCTGTCAAACTATCTAAACACAGAGATATTTACTTACGGAGATAACGGTGAAGACAGTGTTCACAACGCCAACACCAATGGTTGCGTAAACTGGTTGATCAACTCCCGCTCTTACAAAAATGTCTGTAGAGTAGTAAAAGATCTATCAAAACAAATTAGGATGAAAGGTTATATCCCACTGAGGGTGGAATTTTCGGTTTTCGAGGGAAGATTTGCATTTTCTTGGCTGAGATTTGAAGTAATTTAATTATGATTTGTTTTTCAACTATTTTTTTTAGCAGTTTGTTATAATAATTAAGGTTCGAAATTTCAAAGGAGCCTAAGGGAGTTAGAAATCCTACTGAATTTCCCATCTTAAACCACTGAATATACACATTTTTTTTAAAAAAAGAAGGTCAAACCTGTTTTTCCTCCATATGATTCTGGGTTTTCTCTTGAAATCCAGTTCGCCAGAATGGCAAGCTTCTTTTGCATGCTAGACCAAACCCATTAATACGGCTGATTTTTAAAATTAATTTTTAATACCCTTTCCTTCATTAGAATAATTTAAATGTTTTCCTTTCTCTCCAAAGAGAATGTGAATCCTTTCTCACTGATGTGGAGATAGGAGGAAAAATGGGTAGGTCACCTAGTCCTCTGCCAGTGCAGGATTTCCCCTTTCAATATATTATTGGAAGAGAGGAAGAATGGTGCAGTAATTAGAGCATTAGTCTGGTCTTTGGGAGATCTAAGTTCACTTTCTTCTCTGCCACTGATTTTCTGTGTGACCCTGGGCAAATTACTTAGGCTTTGTGTACATTGCAGCTGGGAGCCTCCCAGCCTGGGTAGATGCTATAGCCAGAAGGAACCACTAGATCATCTAGTCTGACTATATAGCACAGGCCAGCAGCACCACCCAGCATTAGTACACTAAATTCAACAACTGAAATGAGACCAAGTATTGCAGCTCACAGGAGACTAGACTGTCACCGGCAGAGAATAGGAGGGTCTGACATGCTCCAAAGCCTGAGGCCCCAGCAATGTCAGGGAAATGATTCAGTGAGAGTTAGCATGCTACAAATAGCAGTGTGGCCGTTCCGACTCTGGTGGAGACTTGGGCTAGCCACCTGAGCTCGGGCCTGGGGGCGGGTCAGGTATTTTCCACCCGAGTTGCAATGTCTGGTCTTATTTTTGCACAGTAGCTCGAGTAGAAATACCACGAGTCTGTCTACCGAGGCTGGGAGGCTGGCTCCTAGCTACAGTGTAGACATATCCCTAGTCTTTCCATGCCACAGTTTCCCATCTGTAAAATGGGGATAACAGCACTGCCCAGGGTATGTTGTGAGGATAAGGACATTAAAGACTGTGCGGTGCTCAGATACCATGGTGATTGGGGCCATGTTAGTACCTAACATATATTAAGCAATCTGATTTTCACAGAACAGCCTCACATATACACACATTTGGTTTCAAGGATGATTTCTTTTGCAAATACTGAAGGACCACTATGGCCTTCGATTTTCCTTACAATACTGATCAGTATCCATTCTTTTAGAAGGCAAACTCACTGCATTGATTCCTGAAAACTGCTGAGATATTTGAACCATCAGTGCCACAAGGACTGGCGGCCTGTAACTGGAAGAGCTGAGAAGGTGCCTTATGGAGACTTTCTTTTCACTGGCAGCTTCTTGTTTTTCCTTTTCCATCTCGGCGATCTCTTTCGTGGGGTCACAGTCTCCTCTGAGCCTTTTCAAGCCTCAAGGGAAAGAGAACATGCTTTTATCTCAAAGGAAATATCAAGGGACTGAGAGCATTAACAACCAAACCATTCCAATCAATATCAGGGTAGGAACAGTTCAAAATGAGAATTAACAATACTGTGTACATGAGCTGTTCCCAAACTATGGTCTGTGGACTACTGTTGGTCTACGAAGCACCACTGAAGGACTCAAAGGCTACAGAAGTCTTGCTCCTCCTCTCTGTTTCCAGTTGTTTCCTAATGTGGACTGCTCTTTCTTGTAGAAACAGCTTGAAATAGAGAGGAGGGGCCAGTCACGCTGCATAAAAGCAATTGCTATAGTTGCCACACATGTGCAGTGCAATTGCAGGTGGCACTGGAAAAGGAGGAGAGGTGTCCTTGAGGGATGCGGTTCCACTAAACGTGGTTGATGATGTAGCAGTGGCATGTCTGTCTGTTGGAAAATGCTGATTCACCAAACTGAAAATGTTCGTAGCCAGAACAGGTCCATTACAACCAAATTTCACTACAAAAATGACGACATGAAGCGATTCAATAACATTTTGATTCTTTGTTTCAAAACAACCTTCTGTTTAGAAATTTATTCATATTATAATTTATAGCCATAGATTTTCCTTGAAACACTGAAATTCAGACAGATGGCCTATTCTAAAGTCTATGGGAAGTCAATGGAAAGTCTCCCATTGACTCCAATGTGCTTTGGATCAAGCCCAGAACAAAAAGTTTAAACAAGTCAAAGCCAAAATATTTCATCAGTTGACCTGAAAGGATTTTTTTTTTTTTTTGACAATTTCATGTTGTGGGAAATATTTGAAATTCTTTGTTTTCATGCCAGTTCAGCATGTAAACTCATTTTAGAATGGTGGGATTTTCCCAAACCTGAAATTTTGTGGAAACAGCTGTGGACTCCATTAAGCTGTGTGCATTTTGACAAACCCCAGATTGGTAGATATAGCAACTTATGATGCTGTGTGCATTTTTCATTGAATAGACACACATATTGGTGTCTATGGTTCTCAGTCCAACAAGACTCATACATGGAATAGAACAAAGACCCACAGCTATGTAAATGAGTTATCACCCAGGCACTGCTTCAGGCAAACACAGTGTTTTATTTTATGTGTGATTTAAAAACAAAATAGAATGGTTGTCTTACTTTTTTTAGCTTCCTCCACCTTTCCTAATTTAATGTAAAGATACCGAGGGCTTTCCGGACACAATAAGAGCAGAAAAAACTGAAGAGCAGCAGCAGCACCAGAGAGACCAAGAAGCAGAGGCCACATGTCATCATTGCCGAGTAGAAAGTCTAGTCCAAGGACCTGAAATTATGGAGCCGTGTTAAATGTATCAGATGAAATTAGGTTGTAGAACCAGAAATTCTAGACTAATATAGTATTATATACACCCCAAATTTCCCTTCACCTTTGAGCAGGGGGCTGGACTAGATGACCTCCTGAGATCCCTTCCAACCCTGATATTCTATGATCCTATAATTGCACTTTCAAATAGCAGCTGGGAAGGACGTTGGAAGCAAGTAGGAGCTCCCTATCCCGACAGCTGGGTTCCATAGATTATGGAGCATATTCGTAATGGACAAACTAACAACTGGCATGAAGCCTTGGACAAGTCATGTCAAGGCCCCGTTTAGATGATGGATCAAATGGTGGTGCTCTTGGTAATGTCACTAACTTTGGAATAACTCCATAGACTTAAGTGAAGTTACTTTGCCTTTACACCAGTGTCGCTGACAGTGCGATCTGATCTTCTGTGTTTAACTACACATGGGTTTCTGGAACAGTTAGGAGTGTGAATCTTCTGGGCCTGGAGCCATGCCAATTTCCACAGCGAGGTTCTTGCCCACCAAGTTTATTAATACTGGGTATTACACTCACTGTGTTCAACTTGAATGTGAATGGCAGTGTGTGAAGCCTTTCTAGGGAGAGGGGATAATCTGCCATCAGAAGTGTTTTTCATCTCTTGGGGGTGAGTCATTTTATTAGGAATGATTTAGTATCCAGGAAGGAGGGGCCATCAAACACCCCAAATTTCCCTTCATCTTGCTAGTGGCATCTTAAGAAGGAGCCCCTGTCAGTATGTCAACCCAGCTAGTTTAAAACACCATTGCTCAGTGCTTCTGTGCACGCGCTTACGTACCTGGCTGATGAGAATACCTGTGACTATAGCAAGCTGGTGCAGCGTTCCCAGGGCTCCTCGAAGGGCTGTAGGTGAGATCTCACCGACATACATTGGAACAAGTCCTGACGATAGCCCTGCACAAAGCATACCTACAAGTCACTTATTGTAAACGACAGTTCAGCAATCAGCAGAAATAGCTCACCACAGAATGAATTGGGGTTCAATTCTGTGTGACCCTCAGCGCCTCCTGCAGGGTTCTGAGTTTCCTCCATGCCCATTGGTTGGAATGGAAGTGAACACTACTCAGCTTTTGGCAGGAACTGTTTGTGGAAGCCCCAATTCAGAAGGACATTTTTAAGCAATGCTTACATTTAAATATATACATAAGTGCTATCCAGAATAAAGAAACCTTCCTGAATCAGGACCAGAATCAAGCTCTTGTTTTGGGTAAATCTGTTTCCAATAGATCAAGATTCACCATGTTACTTCTGGGTAACCAACTTTTGACATGCTATTTCAGGTCAGAGATCCCTCCTGAAATCCCTCTTCGTCTGACTCATAGGACAATATTCAAATGTATTGAACTTATTATCAGTAACCTGTGATAAAGAACTGATTAAGGGAGTAGATGCTTTTCTCTAAGGTAATTCTTTTTTATTGATCTGATACCTTGTATTTCTATGTTTATCTTCCGGACTATAAGCACTACAGGCCAGGGCTGCATCAAACAGCACCAAGTACGCCACTGCTTAACAAATCTATATATATAAAAGTCAAATGGTGTATGCGTGCATGTATGTACGTTCCCTTACTCCTTCCACACCGTTTAAGCTAGAGACTTGAAATTTGGTACAGTTATAGGCTTTAGGGTCCTAATCAGGGTAAGAATCGAAAATTTTTCAAATCTCACCTCTGATGCCCCCTAGGGGTGAAATTCTTTAAAGCCCATTAACATCAGCTGGGCAGCAGGTTAACACCGGCCGTTCTCTGTGACATAGTTATGATGTAATAATACCCCCCTCCAACGGCCCCCACACTCGCTCAGCTCTCTCCCCCCTCAGGTAAGAATAGAAAATTTTTAAAATCTCACCCCCCCTCCAACAGCCCCCGCACTCGATCAGCTCTCTCCCCCCCCCCAACGGCCCCCCCACTCGCTCAGCTCTCTCCCTCCTTCCCCCCTCCAACGGCCCCCCACTCGCTCAGCTCTCTCCCTCCTTCCCCCCTCCAACGGCCCCCCACTCGCTCAGCTCTCTCCCCCCTCCCCCCTCCAACGGACCCCGCACTCGCTCAGCTCTCTCCTCCTTCCCCCCCTTCAACGGACCCGAGCAATGCCGGGTATTTGTGCTAGTAATTAATAATAATAATAAACCTGATCCAAGAATATGGATGAAATAAAACCCCATTCATTAAGATACAGCTCACTGAAGGTAGGCTAAGCAGCTTCTGGTGGATATAAAATAAATTCAGTGCTTTCTTATTCTGGTCACAATTTTTTTCAATTAAAAGTTTTTATATTGTAAAATGGGATTTTGTCAAAAACGAGAGGTAAAAGAGTGAGATGGAGGGTAGGGGACCCAAAATTTAAAACATACCTTTTTTAAAAGGAAACATTTTTTATTTATAAAAAATTAATTTATAATTTTTGTTGTTGAAAAAAAGGAGGGGGAATTTAGAACAAAATGAAAACTTTGGTTGAGCTTTCAAAATGTTCACAAAGAAATCTCCCAATATTTTGATGACCTCTCTACTCCTTGTAGTTGCTGTGGAAATTAGACACTTTTTAGCTAAATGGATAATTGGGCATAATGTCCAACTTCGTTAGTGATGATCACTGAACCTCTTTTTGACAAAGCCAATTTGTTTCTGTGGCTTGACATTTCTGATTTAATATTAATATTCCGGATAATGAAAAATGGGGCCAAATCTTCAGCTAGTGTAAATCAAAGTAGCTTACTTGAAGTAAATGGAGCTATACCGATTTACGCTAGATGAGAATCTGACATGACTTTTAATTCTGCAGAACTCTCAGCATTGTGAAATTTGGACTTTTCTCCTGTGCATAATGGGAAGTATTTGGAGTTTCTTTCCCTGGTCTCAAGGCTACCATTAGTGAGTCATAATTTATCAAGGGGCTAGACCAC
Organism: Sternotherus odoratus; assembly: GCA_032164245.1. Classification (NCBI taxonomy): domain Eukaryota; kingdom Metazoa; phylum Chordata; order Testudines; family Kinosternidae; genus Sternotherus; species Sternotherus odoratus. Next base: position 13,078,035 of record JAVMKO010000009.1, on the reverse strand, counting down.
TAATAACTAAAAACACACAAGCCTCTGCATGATTTTTTTTTCCTGCAAAAGAGAAATCATGGCTATACAAAAGGAATCCAGGGGATCTGCCTGTGGGGTGTCACAGTTCGAAAGGCAGCTGAAGTTTGGGGCAAAGCAGCATATTAAACTGCTTTAAGAACTCAGCTAGAACGCCAACAGGGCCAGGGGCTTTTGAGGAAGTTCTGAGAGCTTCTCGTTTGGTAGGTTTCTTCTGTAGAGACGGAAATGCTCAGCTCTTTAATCAGGTCTTGACTTAAACAGGCTTTTGTGAAGCTCTGAAAACATATCATTTGCAACAACAAACACCCCATGAATGCAAAATTTGTGCTCCTTGTATTTGAATATTCTTATAATATTTAGTCTACCAAATCCTCCTCAGTCTTCCGGAGCATCTGATTCTTAATGTTAGACACACCTTTCACACATGTTCTATTTTTTTTTCTTGTTTTAAGGAAACAAAAAAGTTCAAAGAAACCCTCGATAAATTCATGGAGGATAGGTCCATCAATGGCTATTAGCCACAGGCCCGGTGACAGAAAGTTTGGGGCCTGTTACTCTGATCGTTTGTGGGCCCTCTGGTAAAGTTGATAGCACCTCAATGTCATTCGCGGGCCGCTCCCCCCCTCCCCCCTTCCGAGGAAGCCCAGGCTGGCAACAGGAGCTGAGACCCGCTGTGGAGTCTGCCGTTGCGGGCGCTTGGCTACAGCACTGGGGTGGCCGGTGGGGGATTTGCACGCGGCCGGCCGCGCGCTGGGGCTCTCAGCAGAGCATCCCGTGTTTCCACCCCGCCTGCGCACTCCCACCGCCAGGTTGGTCCGGCCGTCTCTGACATGGGGGCCCCCTTAAAGTCCGGGGCCCGGTACAGCTGTACCTGTAGTCCCCCTTCTCGCCGGGCCTGATTAGCCAGGATGGACAGGGAAGGTGTCCCTAGCCTGTTTTCCCGAAGCTGGGAATGGGCTATGCTGGATCACTTGATGATTACCTATTCTGTCCATTTCCTCCAGGGCACCTGGCACTGGCCACTGTCAGAAGACAGGATTCTGGGCTAGATGGACTTGAGGTCTGACCCAATATGGCCACTCTCATGTTCTAACAAACTAGCAACTGATCTGATTTATTTAGCTGAAAGAAAAACCTGCCCATTGGTACACCGTGGAGTTATTTAAAATATAATGAAAAGGCCATGATTTTTAAAAATGGCTGCCTAAAGATAGGTTCCTAATTCTAAATAAGTGTCTTGATTTTCAAAAATGAAGAGCCCCTACCGGCTTCCATTAGACTCCAAAGTTTGATTTTGTTTTCTAGAGTTCACTGGACAGCAGCATGATCTGAGAGGATGTCTCACATGTTTTAAAACATCACAGATACAGTCTTTTTTTCAATAGGAATGAGAAAATTGGTTCTTCTGTCAGTGTCTGACCTCTGTTACACCCAGGCAAACTCCAATGATGTGTAAATCCCAGTTGCAAGAAGTTTGGATAGTTTTGAAAAGCTTCAAAACTTTAGGTTGCTTCCCTGAACTAAACCCAAACACAAAGCATTTGTGATTCACCTACCTGATCTCCAATAACATGAGTCTTCTCTTGTGCCAAATATTAGGCAAGCAGCTTTCTGAAATATAGCCCATCCTCAAAGAAACATTCACTGTGGAGGTTATGTCTACGCCAGCACTTTTGTCAGTCAGGGATGTTAAAAAACACCTCCCCTCCGACTGACAAAAGCGCTGGTGGAGACAGCGCTATGTTAGCAGGAGAGTGTCTCCCGCCAACATAGTTACCATCACTCATTGGGGTGGTTTAATTATGACGGCGGGAAATATCTCCCCCCGGCATACAGTGGCTACACAGAAGACCTTACAGTGGTGCAGCTATAGTGATGCAGCTGTCATTCAAGGTTCATAGTGTAGACATAGCCTTATTTCAAGCAGGTTGGTGATGAGATTTTTGACATGAGGGACTGTGACATTCCCTTCATTTCCATTAGAAGGACGATATTTGACTTTTCCTGTTCCTGTTTTCTTTAAGATACTTTTCAAGTATTGAGCTTAACAAAGGGAAGGTTACAGGGTAACTTGATTACAGTCTGTAAGTATCTACATGCGTAGGCACTGACTTCCACTGTATGTGGGGGGTGCTTGACATCCCTTCCACCCCAGGCCGACTTCCACTCCACCCCTTCCTCCAAGCCCTCCAAAGATAAGCATGTGTTCAAGTGCCAGGCTGAATTGGGACCTAACTGGTAAGTGATCCCCTAAATGAAAATAGATCCCCCTCTTCTAGCTCATATGAGTCTCCTTCCATTTCTCACGGTCTTGGCATAAACATGAAGTTCCATTGGTGCTGGTTAAAAAAAGACAAGTCCCTTCACTCAAAATTTCTTCTTCATTATTTTGCAGCCATTTTGGTGTGCACTAGGTTAGTACAATGGGCTCGTACAATCCACTAGGAATACACACAGACAAGCAAGATGTTAGAACTTGCCTTAACTTACCACAGTACAGCCCCGTGATCGCTCTCCCAGCTATAATAAAGATGTGAGATGGACCAAATTTTGCCAGCCCCATGAGGAGATTTCCAATGATAGAGAGAACATTCACAGCCAGCATGGCTTTCACTCTGCAATTCATTAAGAAGAAAACTACATTGGGATAGTAAATCCAGCACCGAATTCAATTACACTTTAGATATTCTGGAGCTCCAGGAGTAATTCCATGCTCTTTCCATGGGCCTTATTCATTATTATTATGCATTTCTGGATATAAATTCAAGGAAGATCACTCTTTCAATATAGTTGCATCTGCACTGCCAGGAATAATAATAAAGACCATTCAAATTACCATATGGACTCAAACTGACCCAATTCTAAGAGCTACTGGGCACTGTGTGTGGCATGGGAGTTAAAGTGCTCAGGGAGTTAAAGGCACTGGCGTTACTTCATATTTATACTGGTGTAACTGAAAAGAATCTTGATTTAAATTCTTAATCAATGTTTTGTTCACTAGTTCTGCATGCTTCTGAATGGCATCAGGGCCTACTTGATGTCTATGGACCTGAGGGTACAAAGCACTACACATGATCTGAGGACCGTCCATTTTTTTGCCATTTACAGTAAACCCTCGATTTAACGGACCTCGATTTAACGGACTTCGGATGCAACGGACAAAATTTCTGAGCAAGTCTGATGCATTCCTGATCCATTTCTGGCGGGATGGCTGCCGAGTCCCAGCTGCCGCCCGGGTCCCGGCAGCGGGCGGGCTGGCTGCCGAGTCCCGGCTGCCGCCCGGGTCCCGGCAGCGGGCGGGCTGGCTGCCGAGTCCCGGCTGCCGCCCGGGTCCCGGCAGCGGGCGGGCTGCGGAGTTGTTGCCCCGACCCTGTGGCAGGCGGGCTGCTGCTCCGACAGCTCTTTTTTATTATTATTAAATAACGGACTTTCTGATTTAACGGACACCCCCTCGCCCGAATTAGTCCGTTAAATGGAGGTTTTACTGTACTTTATTTAATTCTGGATTAACTTCCCTGCTATTCACATGATTTGCTGTCTGTCAAACTACTTTGCAAGGATGCTGCATGTCTGTTTCCCTGCCCCCTGAGTGAAGAAATAGGTCTATCTTTTAGGCATTATAATACAGATTTAGACCATCAGTGAATTAATCAAAGCTAAAGGATACAGATTAATGATTGTGCATATTGAAAAATGTATGGCAGAGGTACAGTCAGAATAACTGAATGGCTAATGAGTTCTAATATACATCTTGTACAAGTTCCTTTCACATAGTCTCTTTTGTTATGGGGGGTAAAAGGCTAGAATTAAAACGTAATAAAGGCTGGTCACCTCTTTATTTTCTGAAGTGATAAATGCTACAGGTAACAATAAAAAAATCAGATTTATAATTTAGGATTTTAATAAACTAGGTTTTTTCCATTTTTCAGTTTCAGGGGCCATGTTTTGGAAGGGTGTTTTTTTTTTTTCAAGCTGGAAAAAATAGTAGAGAAACAATTTCAGGGGAGGTGTCTCCATGTGAAAATTCAGCTCTAGGGGCTTAAGGTTTAATCACTGGAAATGGATGGGAAAGGATTTCTGCACTGAATGCTGTAATGCAGTTTGGAGGCCAAAGTCTGATTTTAGATCTAGATTAGGCTGTCGGTGTGTGGAAAGTCCTAATCATCAGGTAAGATATTCGGTCAGATCCTTGCCCCTAGGTGTGGCTGCTTTGGCAGCTCATTGCCAGTTAAGATGGCTTTCTGATGGCAATCTGAGGATTCCCATCCCCTTTCCGGCTCAGTGTTTCCTGGCCATTTGTCAACTGACAGAGATAGAGTGTTTCTCACCTGCCTAGCTTGTCTCCAATCCATCCAACAGTGAAAGAGGAAATCATACCACCAATGGCAAACATGGACACAGACAGGGACCAGTACAGAGTGAGTGTACTCCTGCCTATATCCAGTCCTTCTAGGTCTGGGAAGATCCTACTTCCATTCGTATCTGTGAAATTGGTGGCACTTCTGTCAACAGGGGCAAAGCCCAGCACACGGCTGTAATGGGCTTCTATTACCTGCAGTGAGCAAAGGAATGTATCAGTTCTTCTGCGTCTAACTAGCGAAGAAGCTTTCATTTCCTAGGCAGGGGGGTTTCTACTTTGCAGCTCATAAAACCCAGTGTCACCAGGTAACTGGTCCCTGTGGATGCATTAAGACCAGTGCTCCCTGGACCATAAGCGCAATCCAGCTAATTAAAGAGGGCTGGGCTACAGCTGAGTCTACAAAAGCCTGTGTCCTGGATAGGGAAAGCCACCCTGGAGTAGAGCTAACGCCTGTGCTGGGTCCCTGGAGCAAGGGGCCAGGGGCTAGGGCAGGGGTGGGCAAACTTTTTGGCCCAAGGGCCACATCTAGGTATGGAAATTATATGGTGGGCCATGAATTCTCATGAAATTGGGGTTGAGGCGTGGGAAGAGGTGAGGGCTCTGGCTGGGTATGGGGCCAGAAATGAGATCAGATTGTGGGAGGGGACTCTGGGCTGGGGTAGGGGGGAGTGGGGGCTCCTGCTGGGGGGTGTGGGCTCTAGGGTGGGGCAGGGGATGACGGTTTTGGGGTGCAGGAAGGTGCTCTGGGCTGGGAGTGAGGCGTTTCGAGGGCAGGAGGGCGATCGGGGCTGGGGGAGGAGGTTGGCACGTGAGGCGCTGGTGGTGGCTTAAGGGTGCAGGCTCTGGGCTGCGCTTACCTCAAGCGGCTCCTGGAAGCAGTGGCATGTCCCCCCACTGGCGTCTACGTGAAGCCAGGTCAGGCAGCTCTGCTACGCGCTGTCCAGTCCACAGGCACCGCCATTGGCTGTGGTTCCCAGCCAATGGCAGCTGTGGGGGCAGTGCTTTGTGTGTGCAGAGTGGGGGCCCCTGGCCATCCCTCTGCATAGGAGCCGGATGGAGGACATGCCGTTGCTTCTGGGAGCCGTGCAGAGCGGCCCCCGACCCTGCTCCCTGGCTGGGGCACTGGACCGTGGCAAACTCCGGACCCTGTTCCCCAGCAGGAGCTCGAGGGCTGGATTAAAATGGCTGGTAGGTTGGATCCAGCCTGTGGGCTGTAGTTTCCCCACCCCCCGGGCTACGGGCTGAGGGAAGCAGCCCTGCAGCTGCTGTGGCAGAAAGGGAGTCGAGTCAACGGATGCTAGGTAACTGCCAAGAACTGAAGTGCCAGAGATCCCTAGAAGGGGTGACTGTGGAGCTGAGGGCAGAATTAAGTTGGTTTTTGGTTTGTTTGATAACCTCTGTTAAAGAAATAAACCCCCTTGCCTGAGCCTGGGCGTGGCAGGACAGGCTCTGGAGCCGGGGAGAAGCCCAGTTCAGTGACAGCCTGGCTCTGTACACGTTATGGGTGAAATCCTGGCCCTGGTGAAGTCAATGGCAGCTCTGGCATTGACATCAATGGGGCCGGGTTTGCAACCTATGAACACACATGTGTGTTTATACCAGTTTGTGCCACTGATGTGACCAGTTTGGGGAAAACATGGCTGTGTCCACACTGAAGCTTTATTTTAGAACAGACCCACGCGTCATGCATGTCTGCACGTCCATACCTATCCGGCTACCTGACTGGGTTCGTTTCAGTGCATGCTGGGAAAATCTGGGCAGTTATCTCATAAAACCCAGGCAGGAGGTGCAGACTGTTGAGAGGACACAGGACACAGCTAGAGAGGGGTGGCGGGGACATCTGGGGTGTGACCTTTGAAACTCCCTTGCAGCTGTCTCAGGGATTCTTCGGTTACTATAGTCCCATTCCTCAGCAGGTTATTTACCTGATTTCAGACTCCCATTGTATGCTCTGCTAGCACTTATAGGATCTGACCAACAACTTCAAAACCTTTTCACTTTATAGGAACAATGGCAATGAAAGCAATGACAATTTCATTTTTGTGGCACATGCTTTTGTTAATTTATTGGTTATTATAGATGAAGACTTTGGGGGCAGTATGTTTTCCTATGCATTTGTACAGTACCTAGCACAATCTTGATTGGGGCCCTAAGGCACTAACACCATATAAATAATAGTATGATAATGAAGCACTTTTGAAAGGAAGCCTCTTTGCTGAACTTGCCCTTTGAGGAGCGTTGATGACACCGAGGCTGTATCCATACTGGAAGAAGCCCAGCACTGCAGTGAAGACCGAGAGAACCAACGTTCCTGTGAGGTGCTAGGAGAAGATTGCAAAATAGAAAATAGGGTCACTTTTCTATTTCCCAGGCTCCACGTCTGCCATATAAACCTTGAACACATTGGGATGGATTCTGCTGCCATTGCAGGAATTTAAGTGGTAGCAGAATTTGGCCCCTTCTGTCTGCAGTGTCCTGGCCCTGCAAACAGCATAACTAGCTGGGGGAGGATTTCTTCAGTGGGCGTAAAGCTGTTGCAGTAATTCCTTCATGCCCCCAGTCTTGGCCTTCCTGGTGTAAGGGCATGTCTAGGAGAAAGGGAGTGTGTCCAGTTTCTGGTGACTCCCAGATGCCAGAATGATCCCCTGGGTCATAGGTAGCTGGGAGTAGGGAAGAGCAATCCTGAGGCTTCTTCAACTTATGCCAGTCCCAGTTTCATAATGCAGCCAGAAAGCCAGTGGAAGTGGGAGAAGGGGCACCTAGTGCTGAGAGGAAGCCCTGTGGCCAGGGCTGGTTCCAGGCACCAGCTTAGCAAGCCGGTGCCTGGGGCAGCAAATGGCAGGGGGCGGCATTCCTGGCGCTGTCAGGGGGGCACTCAGGCAGCTTTCGGCGGCACACCTGCAGCAGCTCTGACACTCTTCTCTCTTTGGTGGAGCTGCCACAGGCATGCTGCCAAAAGCTGCTCTTCCCTCTTCAGCAGAGCTGCTTGGGGCAACAAAAAAGGTAGAGCTGGCCCTGCCTGGGACCAACTATAACAGCTCTTGGAGGGTCCTTCCAGTCAGGTGTAGCTTAGAGCAGCCCTGAGGTTGCTCTAAGTTGCACCAGAGACCAAAGTAGCCCCCAGCTGGCCTCAGGATCAGGGGGATAGAAAGGTGGCCCACCTGCACCACAAGTAATTAAGGCTTTAGCCCAAAGATTTTATGCCTTTTACCGTGATGACTGAATGGCACATTGTTTATAAGAGGCGGTCCCTTGAAAAGAATTCACTAAGGCAAGATCCAGTGAACACTCACTCTCATTGATGTCAATTGTATCAGTAAAGGCAGTTTATCTCATGATCAAGTCTAAAATGTGCTCTCCTAATTCCTGGTGCTTTCCCCCAGATCTCTTCCAGGACCTGCCTTACAACATAGAGCAGTTGTTCTCAACCTGTGGTCCTCAGACCATGTCTAAGGGGTCTGCAAAATACTTTGACTGAAAAGAATTCATCTATCCATTCAGACAACAAATTTCTAATGGAGTCTGCACCTCCATTCAACCCTTTTCAGGGGTCTGCAATGGTTGAGAACCACTGATTTAGAGGACCCTTATCTGCTGGACAGCAAGCTCAGACAGCGCATTGCCTTTTAATCCTATCCCACGACCACATGGAGAAATATGGGTAGTCGGCTGCTCCCCCGGTCCCTCTGTTGGAAGGGAAAGGTGGCCTGATCTGTAAATCACTCAGTCTGTAGAGGCCTGGGAACGACGTTTGCTGGCTGTGGCAGGACATGGACCAGGAGATCGGAACATCCAGGAGGTTTGCAAGGAAGGGGAAGTCTTGCTGCTTCCCCTACAAATCAAATTCAGTCTGGCCTGATCCTGCTGTCACTGAGGTCAGTGACAAAATTCCCCCCCGACCAACACACACACTTTTATGCTGAGCACCTTCAACACCACTGAAATCAGGGGGTGCTGAGGTTTTGCCCACATCATGCAGTACTGAGTGCTATAAAAGGTGGAGATCCCATGACCTAGTGAGTGCCTCCGGGAGGTGGTGAGCACCCGTGATGCCCATTAACAGTATCTTTGAGAGGATGCTCCCTCCATTGTAGGACTGGGCCCTACAAGTAGAACTGCATATTGTGAGGCATTTGGGATTTTCATTCTGCTCACCAGTGTGAGCCGAGACTGGCCACAGACAGACTCTCAGTGAACAGATTCCTCTGCACACCTAACAAAATACCCCTCCGGAGCAGCAATTCAAGTGCCTCTTTAATATGTTTAAGATTTAGTACAGAAAGTTTTCAAAAGAAGATGTTCAATAGGATGGGCTCAGTTCCTCAGTCGTTACTCAAACTTAAATCCTACTGAAATCAGCATCAATTATGCCAAAATTGACCCCCAAAAGGCACATTTTAGCAAAACATCAGGTAAACAGAAATGATCCTTTAAAAAAAAGTTCTAAGCAGGTCCTAAACCTGGACAGTTTCTTGCTATGAGCAATCAGTAGCTCCCCAACTATTAGGTATGATTCCCCATTAAGCAGCCTGACACTGGCAATGCAGTAAAATACCACTAAGTCAGTTTTACCTTTTCTTCTTGCATTTTACTAGTCTTCTCCATTCTGTTGGTCTTGCAGAGGATTGTCTGGGTGCTGTCCGTTCCCAAGTCTGGAGACTCTTCCAGACACGGGGAGAGTACTTATATCTCAGGTGGAGGAGGAGGAGGGGCAGGTGAAAGGAGACACGGGGGAGTGGGGGTTGGAGAAATTACTTGTAGGCAGGAAGATGGGATTAATCAACATGAATGTTAATGAAAAACCCAGAATTTAGCAGCACTTCAACACTGTTTAGCTCGGAACAATGGTAAAGGATAGAGAGATTTGGAGAACAAATCAACAATTTGGAAACAGAGAAGGTGATCAGAAGATACGGTGAAATTTAAAATGCCACACTGGGAAATTGTGACTTCTCATTTTTCTATCAGTCCAGCTTCGTAAAGGGTAAAAAAAACAACAGACAGAGTCTACAATAATGAGAAATTGTGTTGTTTTGTGCAGCAGCAAAAGTATAGGATGCATGAACTGCTTCAATATATGTTTACCGTATATGCTGTTTGGTTCTAGCATGATCAATAGAGCCATAATCACCTTCCTTGCCTTCAGTGCAGGATTTGTGTATTGAATTATAATGTTTCCTTTTGCCAGTCACAGAATTTCAATAGGGAGATTGTCTTTCCAATCTTTCCAGCAGCTATAATAAAAAGAGATGGCTCACAAAATGAACGGAGAGGTCACAGTAATTAATTCTTAATTGGCATAAAACTTGTTTTCAAAAAGATACTGGTGTGTACATTAGCACTATCGTAAGACAAATAAATAACATATACACCCACACCAAAAGCAAGCTACTTATCTGTACACCTGTACACACAGCGCTATACAAATAAATAGTAATTTACTGTAATGTACTAACCTTTTTTTTTAACATATTATAAATACACAAAATTACTCTTAATGTTTTCACAATCCGCCTTCATTTTAAAAAATCTTATACCCAGCCTTTCAATAACAGTTTGTGTTTTCTTGTTCATTAATACCATTTAACCTTTGGCTCAGGTGACTAATCAATAATGATGAGCTTTGTACGAGGTCATTAGTTTGATCTTGGCTGCTAGCTCGTGAGCTCATGTCCCTGCTGGGCTAAATGAGTTACACGGCTGCTCCTTTAGTCTTAGCGATTGGTGGCATCTTGAGCAACAAAAACCCACCACAATAACTCTGGCATCTGCAGCAGAGCAGCAAGAGGCTGAGTTACTGTAGAGACGGAGTAATACTTTTACTCCAGAAGGGAATCCCTATTGGTCAGATCTGAGGAATTTCACGTGGCTGCAGCTCTGTTCCCTCTGTCCTTTGGACAGGGGACCTAAATTCCAATGTAGTCAATCAGGCACCTTTCACATGGGCATAAAATGAACTTTGTAAAGAAGAAAAAAGAAATCTTTGCACTGGGTGCAAGTAAAACTTTAACTGAAGGAGAAAAGTTCAGGCCGTTAATCTATTCCAATTGATTTTCGAGCTGTCACGAGAACGGCAGGTACTGAAGTGCGTTTATTTTTGAAGGGCGTGAGGGAGTCTAGTCTGGACCTTTTGAAGTTTTCCCCAGGTTTTTAGCTTGCATTTGTTATTTTTGACCATATCCTTCCTTCTTTCCATCAGGGTGTGCTTGGAAACTGTGGATTTGACAAACAGCATTTTTTTATATTGTATTCAGACACTAGGCAGAGCAAAATACGTACATATAGGTTGGTTGGCAGGACAAGGGAATTAACAGCTTTTCAAGTTTGGATTGGATTCAACAGTGAGTAGAAATGGGCCTAAACCAATGTATTGAATCTAAATAATCCTGAACATTGTGAAAATCTGAGACTCGAATACATCTCTCATTTAGACAGGTGGGATTTTTGCCTCAATTTATTATTTATCGGTAGATATTCGAGACATAGGCTAGGATGTAGGGCAGAGACAGATGAATCGTAGCAGTGGGAATTTGCAGTTGCTCAGTGTTAACGAGGATTTGGCTCCTTGCATTTAACAAATTGGTTTTGGTGACAAAGAGTCCTGTGGCACCTTAAAGGCTAACTAAAGGATTGACGCATAAGCTTTCGTGGGCTAATACCCACTTCGTCGGATGCAAGCAGCGGAAGTGGGTATTAGCCGATGAAAGCTTATGCTTCAATACTTTAGTTAGTCTTTAAGGTGCCACAGGACTCTGTCACTTCTGCTATTCCAGACTAACATGGCTACCTCTCTGATTCTTGAAATTGGTTTTGGAATTCTTTACAGAAAATGCTATAAGGCACACAGAGTAATAGCATAGATGTACTTCTGGACTTGTGAGAAGTCAGAAGGTAGAACTCTATTCCTGCTTGGTTATACATTCGCAGTGCCAAGAAAGAGCAATGAGCACACTGCTCAAGTCATCTCCCTCTTTCAAAGTTAGGGTGAGCAGATGTCCCAATTTAATAGGGACAGTCCTGATTTTGGGGTCTTTTTCTTATACAAGCACCTATTATCCTCCACCCCGTCCCGATTTTTCACACTTGCTGTCTAGTCAGCCTATTCAAAGTCAGAAATAACGTCTGAGGCCTTGGTCACACCTACGCCTCATATCAATGTAGTTTACTTACCAACTTCATTCACTTACAATTAAGTAAACTAAATTGTATTTAAATTTAAGCTAAACTGATTTAAGTACTTTAAAAATTGATTTGACAGAGACCACAGAGTTTTGCACTGATTTAACTAAATCAGGTTTAAAACACACTTTAATTACGGGGGTTCAAGTTTATGTGTAGACAAGACCTAAGTGGGGATGAATGGATGTGAATGGATAAACATTACATGCTGAGGAACTAGAGCTCATTTAGGCCCCAATTCAGCCTCCAGCCCTAATCAGCAAAGTACGTCATCACATGCGCATGTCCCATTGACTTCAGTGGAACTTGCGCATGTGCTTCAAGTTAAGTGCGTGCTTAGGTGCTGTGCTGAATAGAGATAGACTTAAGCATGTGCACAATTGCTGTGCTGAATTGGGGCCTTAGCGTCTCCTGAGCCACCTTAGATATCACCTCTGAATTTGGCTCTTCTATGGGAAAATTCTCCAGGTGAGAAGACGTGATTAAAAAAAAGAAAGCTCCCTGCAGCATGTGCCTTGTATGAATGAAAGAAAGCAGAACTAGTGCTCACAGCAGGAGATAAACTGCAGCTGCCCACCAGCATATAATAAGTGCCGTAGCACCCTTCGGAAAACGGAACAGATCGCCAAGGAGCATGACGGGGCTTCCACATTCTTCAAATAAGTCCCAATCGTTTTTAAAGAAAGCTATTGTATGCATGGGAGCGAGTGAGAGCTACAAAAGCGTCTGACCCAGTCCTTGATCTTGAGCAACTCAAACCATCTTCAGATTTCAGTTGAACCTCCTGGTTATCCTCTTTGTCTGAGCATCATCTGAGTGCGTACCAGTCTTGTGTGTGTCAGAGACACAAAATCTTCCCAGCCGTTCAATGCAAATAGAAGTTTACATCCAACTGGCGTGAAATGCATCAGGACAATCAAGGAGATTCCATTTGGCTAGACTGGAGAATTGTTGAGTTTGTTCCACATTCCCCTGATAAAACAGAGTTTAGATGGCGGGTGTTTACTGACCAGATTAATCATTTAGCCATGAATGGCTGAATTTACCGACAGACACCTGAAGTCTTTTCACAGGAAAAGTGGCTGCGAGGGGCCCAATCCTACAAGCTCACCATAGGCCCAATGGAACGCTCATAGAAGTCAATGTAAAGACTTCAATTGACTTCAGTAGGCTTTGTTATCAGACTCCATGCGCAGAATTCCCATTGACTTCCAGAGCAGCACTATGTGCGGAGGGACTGCAGGATCAGAATCTTAGCTAAGTGAATCTCAAACCGTATCCATGGGCAATGCATAGGAAATTAACCTAATGGACCATTAGTAATCTGTGTTGTTTCAACAAATGCCAGGGAAGCACATTTATCACACAGTAAATCAAACCATGGTTTAACGCAGAGGCTTGGTGTTCACCACACCTCTGCGGCAGACACACTCATATTTACAGTTTAAACAACAGAGAGAAAAGCAACTGCCAGTGATATTAAAAATGGGGAGCTGCCACAGGCTGACAGAAGAACCACACAAAGCATACGCACAGCAAATTCTGCTCTCCTTCATGGAGTCGATGGGCCAACCATTGCGCTCATGTAACTCCAAGAAGAAGCTGGCCCATAATAAATAGCTGGTCAACAACCACCTTTTTAAATTTAGGGCAAGACTTTTTCGTCTCATCCCAAGTTCCGCCCTTGTTCGAAGAGAGAAGCCACCAGCCCATAGCAAAATCAGACTATTGTACCTACCGGTGGATCTCAGTTGTTTGGCCTGCATGTTGGAGGGGGAGGAGTAGGGATCCACCCCTTTCGCCCACCTCTCTTTGCTCACTCCCTACTGACCCCTGACCTGTAGAGGGGATAGCTGCCCTGTGGAGCCTGCTTTCACCCCACTTCCCCCCCCCCCCAGGCCAGCAATGCGGGGAAGTCGAAGGGGAAATCGTAATGTGCTCCTTAATTCTTATATGGCCATGTATGGTAAGTCACAATCTTGTCTTTAGGAAATAGGGGGAAATTCTCCTCTCTTACATCATTGTAAATCCAGAGAAACTTCCCTGAGCTCACTGGATTTCCAGGGGTGTCACTGGGAGCAGCATTTGGTCACAATTACCTGGCTAAAGAATACAACACTTGTATCATTCATTTCTCCCTCATGCTCTGACTCTCTGTCATATCTGAATCCTGAAACCTGTGATTTAATGTGAAAGAACATGGCAGTTCAAACTGTCAGCTTCTGAGGACCATCTGTCATCAGTTACTTCAGCTCCTGTTACTACAGCGGTTCTAAAAAGGGGAGCAAAACATACACTTTGAACAAAAAGCCTCAGCAAGGAAAGGCATTTCTTAACCAGATATTCCAGCTCCTCAGTTTGACCCTCCAGGACCAGGCGAACATATTACTGACATGGAGAAATGGCGCATTGTATAGTATAACATGGATAGCACCCTGGTTCAGGAAAGCAGTCCGGTTCAGGAAAGCACTTATACACACGCATAAATCCCATAAAAGTCAATGGAATTTAAGCACAAGCTTAAGTACTTTCCTGAATTGGGGCCTAGATTTATAACTCTCAGTCTTCCCTTTGCTGGTTCAGAGAAATTGATTTCAAGCTTGCCAGTAGATAGATGTTATTTGGAAGGTTGGAAAGCTAATGGTGAAAGATAATTCTCCCTCCCTGAATGATGGCTGTTAAGGTGGAAGGACAAGGAACAGCGTGTCAGGGAAACTTTGCTCAGCCTTCAACAGTGTAAGTTATGATAACAAGAGTCACCAAGATAACAAGATTCAGCGTAGTAGCCTTGTTAGTCTGTATCCGCAAAAAGAATGAGGAGTACTTGTGGCACCTTAGAGACTAACCAATTTATTTGGGCATAAGCTTTCTTGGGCTAGAACCCACTTCCTCAGATGCATAGAGTGAAACTTTGGGCATGTCTTCACTACCACTTTAATTCGACCTTAATGACGTTAGGTCGAAGTAAACGTGTACCTGTCTTCACATACATGCCCTTAACGTCGATGTAAAGGGCCTTAAAGATCGATCTTGGCACTCCAGCCTAACCAGTGGCATAAGGCTAATCTCGACGTTCCAAGCTCGACCGTGGGCTAGTGAAGACGGAACCCGACATTAATAGCCTCCAGAGGCTGTCCCACAATGCTCCATTCTGACCGCTCTGGACTGCCTCACTACTGCTCCACTGTGACCGCTCTGCACTGCACTCTGAACTCGCTGCTCTGGCCAGGTAGATAAGACCCGGGAACATTTGAATGCCATTTCCTGTTTGGTCAGCGTGGCCAGCTCACCTGAACTGATCAGTCGCCATTCAGAGCAATCAGCAGCACTAGCCGCCATGCAGAGCTCAGCATCACAGGAATCCATGCTGAGCTCATCTACCCTGGAGACCAGCCAGAGGAGAAGAGCTCCAGCATGGTCCACTCGTGAGGTGCTGGATCTCATCGCTATCTGGGGAGAGGAATCCGTGATGTTGGAACTCCGCAACAACAAACGGAATGCCAACACCTACGGAAGAGTCTCCAAGGCCATGCTGGAAAGGGGCCACAACAGGGACACCACACAGTGCCGCGTGAAAATTAAGGAGCTGCGGCAATCTTTCCAGAAAGCCAAGGAGGCAAACGGACGATCAGGGGGCGCGCCACGGACATGCAGGTTCTACAATGAACTAAATGCCATAATGGGGGGCGCCCCCACCACCATCGCGCCGGTGTGCGTGGACTCCACCGATGGGATCATCGTCAGGGAGGAGACTGATTCCGAGGAGGACGAGCATGAAGAAGAAAATCTCACGGAGCAGCAGGAGCCCAGCGGAGAACCCTTGTACCCAGAGAGCCAGGAGCTGTTTGTCACCCTGGAGCCAGTACCCTCCCAAGCCTCCCAGGGGGGTAAGTGTTTCTTTTTTAAGTGATTACATGACGCGTGATTTTGTAAAGGAAGTATTTATTAATGCTTGCCCTAAGGCATTAATGCTTGCCCTAAGTAACTTGCCCTAAGGACTTAGCGTGCTTTCATTGCTGGTCAATTTCTACTCAAAGAGTTTGTCAATATACTCCGGGATTGACCATAAGTCCTCCGCGGACATTTCAAGGAAGCTATCCAGGAGGTAGCGATGAATCCAGCGCAGCAGATTTCTGGGGAGAGCTGCCTTATCTGGTCCCCCGTGATAGGACACCAACCCACGCCACGAAAGTAGTAGGTTTTCTGGTATCATTGAGCAGGCTAGCATTGCGGCGTATGGACCAGGACTTTGCATGGACTCAAGGAGCATGCGCTCCCTATCTCTCCGAGAAATTCTCAGCAAAGTGATGTCATTCAGGGTTGCCTGTTTGAGATACGGACTGCAATTAGTCGGGAGATAAAGAGTCCCAGCTGCAAAGTACTCTTTTCTGCTGAGGACCGACGAACCGAACCCGCCCCCCCCCCCACGAACGCTGACCGCCGCCCGCCCCCCCCCCAGCCCGTAGCGTTAGCTGGCAGGGAATCTGAGCCGTCTGCACGCGGTCTGAAGAGCCCCAAAAAGACCTTAGCCCTTAGGCATTTGCTTTGCAGTTTGCGGTTTCAGTGGGAGCCAGCCACGCGGTGGGGGGAAGGGGGCGGGGTTGCTCTACAGTATGCAGGCGCCACTTTTAACTTACCATGGCCGGCTGCACGGTGATTTCAGAAGCCGTCTTGGGCTGAGGCACGCATATGTGTCTGAGATGCTCTGACTTTTCTGTGAGCTCTCCTCTCCTTTTAGGTGTAGAACATGACCTTGTACAGAAATCATATCAGGCCTCTGAATACTGAGGTTGCAAACAGCATACTACTCCCATTGTGTACCGTCCGAGTGCCTCCTAACCTTGAATGTATCTGTCTCATAACTTTCAACCTTTTTTTTCCCACACACTTGCCCACAGATGAACAACAACAGTTGAACTCCCGCCCTGCACCGCAGAAAAGAAAGCGTAAAAAGAAAACGCGAACGCGCGATGAGATGTTCACTGAACTCCTGGAGAACTCGCGCGCTGAGGCAGCCCGCCAGACGGACTGGAGGGAAAAAATGATACAGGCAAGGGAACGAGACAGAGAGGAAAGGAATCGAGAGAGAGAGGAAAGGAGAGCCGCTGCAGCAAAGAGGGAAGCCGCTGCAGCAAAGAGGGAAGCCGCTGCAGAAAGGAGGGAAGCCGCTGCAGAAAGGAGAGTAGAACGTGAGGAAAGACGCATGGATGCTTTCCTCCGCATAATGGAGGACCAGAGCGACATGCTGCGATCTCTGGTGGAGCTGCAGCATGCCCAAAGACCACCTCTGCAGCCCCTGTGTAACCACCTCCCCCCCTCCCCAACTCCCATAGATTCCCCACCCAGACGCGGGGTGAGAACACGGGGGGGCAAGGCCCGTGGGCCGCTCCACTCCACCCCACAAGCCAGCAGAAGCAGCAGCAGCAGCAGGCTGACTTTCTCAGAAAACTTGTAAAAGCTGCTGTGTCTTGCCCACCCCTCCTCTCCCCCCTTCCCCCCCCTCCTTTGCCCGCTCCTCCCCCACTGCGACTGCCGGTTTCCCTCCAGGATACCAGGACAGTGATCCCCTGCATTTGTATTTCCGATGAACCAATAAAGGAACCATGATTTTTCCAACAGTGATTTTATTTCCTCTGCAAGCATGGGGAGGGAGGAGGGAAAGCATGGGGAGGGGGGAGGGAAAGAGGGTACAAGGGCAGCAGGCTTAGAGCACAGCAAGGGAGCAGATTCTCAAACGCCATCTCGGGCACTCATAAAACTGTCTTTCAAGGCGTCCCTGAGGCGCAGGGCCTCACGGTGGGCTCTTTTACTTTCCCTGCTGTGTGGCTGCTCATAAGTAGCAGAAAGTAAATTTGCCTCTGCCTCCCAGCCCGCCATAAACGTTTCCCCCTTGCTCTCACAGATATTGTGGAGCACAGAGCAAGCAGCTATAACAATGGGGATATTTCTCTCGCGGATGTCTGAGCGTATCAGTAAGGAACGCCATCTCCCTTTCAAGCGGCCAAATGCACACTCCACGGCCATTCTGCACTTGCTCAGCCTGTAGTTGAACAGCTCCTGACCCCTGTCCAGGGCTCCTGTGTAGGGCTTCATAAGCCAGGGCATTAGGGGGTAGGCTGGGTCCCCAATGATCACGATCGGCATTTCGACCCCCCCCACAGAAATTTTCTGGTCGGGGAAGAAAGTGCCTTGCTGCAGCTGCCTAAAAACCCTAGAGTTCCTGAACACTCGAGCGTCATGAAGCTTTCCCGGCCACCCCACGTACAGGTCGGTGAAACGTCCCTTGTGGTCAACCACTGCTTGCATGACCATTGAGTAATATCCCTTCCGGTTTCTGTACTCGGCGGCCTCGTGGTCCGGTGCCAGGATAGGGATATGAGTCCCATCTATAGCCCCACCACAGTTAGGGAATCCCATGGCGGCAAAGCCATCTATTGTGGTTTGCAGGTTTCCGAGGTTTATAACCCGGTGTAGCAGCCGCTCGACGATTGCCCTGCTTACTTGCATCACAGCAAAGCCCACTGTAGACCTACCCACCCCAAACTGATTCGCCACTGACCGGTAGCTGTCTGGCGTTGCAAGCTTCCAGAGGGCTATCGCCACTCGCTTCTCCACTGTAAGGGCCGCTCTCATTTTGGTATTCCTGCGCTGGAGGGCCGGGGACAGCAAGTCACAAAGTTCCATGAAGGTGCCCTTTCGCATGCGGAAGTTTCTGAGCCACTGGGAGTCATCCCAGACCCGCAGCACTATGCGGTCCCACCAGTCCGTGCTTGTTTCCCTGGCCCAGAATCGGCGTTCGATGGCATGAGCCTGCCCCATTGCCACCATTCTTGACAGATTGTCAGTCGCCCTACTTGCAAAAACGGCAGTGTCCCTGTCGTCCCCGCTGTGCACGTCAGTGTCCCTGTCGTCCCCGCTGTGCACGTCAGTGTCCCTGTCGTCCCCGCTGTGCTTGTCCATCTCCTCCTCACTGTCGTCGGGTTCCGGAAAGCGCAGTTCTCCCCGGATCGCATTCCTCCTCTGCAGACGGTGCAGCAGGAACTCAGCAACCGTGATCGAGGTCCTCACAACAGCCATTACTGCAGCCGTGGTGTCAGCGGGCTCCATGCTTGCAATGCTATGGCGTTAGCACGGCGGAGAAAGGGCGCGAATTATGGGATGCCTACCTACAGTGCACCGCTCGGAATGGGGGTGGGCGGCGCGGAAAAAGGGCGCGAAATTTGGAAATGCCTACCCATAGTGCAGCACTCGAAATGGTGCCTGCTGGGGGATCAGGGAACTGT
Source organism: Sternotherus odoratus (assembly GCA_032164245.1). NCBI lineage: Eukaryota > Metazoa > Chordata > Testudines > Kinosternidae > Sternotherus > Sternotherus odoratus. Next base: position 13,059,192 of record JAVMKO010000009.1, on the reverse strand, counting down.
GGGATAGGTACCCACAGTGCAACGCTCGTCATGTCGACGCTTGCAAAAGTTTTGCGGACAGACACTGTCGACGTGCTGTGCGTAGCTGTGCCTAGTGAAGACACACAAAATCGACTTTATACCGTCGCGTTCACAACATCGAAATAAAGGAAATCGAACTACTGCTGTAGTGAAGACATACCCATAAAGTAGGAAGACATATAGAGAGAGAACATGAAAAGGTGGAGGAGGTTGCCATACCAACTTTAAGTGGCTTAATCAATTAAGGTGAGCTATTAGCAGCAGGAGGAAAAACCTTTTGTAGTGATAATCAGGATGGCCCATTTCAAGCAGTTGGCAAGAAGGTGTGAGTAACAGTAGGGGGATACTTAACATGGGGAAATAGATTCAATTTGTGTAATGAACTACACACACACACACACACACACACACACACACACACACACACAGAAACTGCGGAACCACCTGATCAACATTCTATACAGCAAACAGGGAAAGATTAAGAATGAGCTCTCAACTGGACACTCTCATAAAAAAACAAAAAAAAAAAACCCCACCCTTCCACACAAACTTCCTTGTGGCTGGACTTTACAAAAAGTAGACAAGCCATTTACAACACACACTTTGCTTCTCTATAAAGGAAAAATGACACTATACTCTTAGCCTGGCAGAAGATTCTGTCCTGGATTTCCTTGTATTTGCATGGGCCCAGCAAGGGAAAAACTTCACGTTCCCCAAAGACAATGCAAATAGAAGTTTACATCCAACACATTACTGGCGCGAAATCCCCAATGGTGACCAAGTGGAGAGGCCATGGCTTATGTACTCAAAAACCCCAAATGCTGCATACTGTTTTTGTTGCAAACTCTTCCAGTTTAACGTTCCAGTCACATTGGTTTCTACAGGAACAAAGGACTGGAAAAATCTGGCTAGAAATCTGGCATGCCATGAGAAGACAGCAAAACACCAGAGAGCATTCCATAGGTGGAAAGAGCTTGAGATGAGACTAAGGTTAAAGGCCACCATAAATGATCAGCACCAAGGGAAGTTTGCATCAGAGTCTCTTTACTGGCAAAACGATCTGAAAAGGCTCATTGCCATTGCAATGAATGTGTGCTACCAAAAACCTAGCACTGCACGGCACTCCAGATCAGCTGTATGTGCCAAACAATGGAAACTTCCTTAAAATTGTGGAGCTGATGGCTGAGTTTGATGCTGTACTCCAGGAGCATCTAAGAAGAGTCACCACCCAAAAATATAGACCCCCCACTACCTTGGAAAAACAATTCAAAATGAGATCATACAAGTTACTGGCAACAAGAGTCAAACAGAAGATTACTCTGTTATTCTGGACTGCACACCTGACATCAGCCATACGGAACAAATGACTTTAATGGTGTGTTTTGTAACAACAGAACTTAGTGAAAATGTCCCTGCAATGGTGACTGTCAGAGAGCAGTTACACACCTTTCACAGCTCCAATGACATGTGACAAGGCAAATGATAAAGGGAAAAATCATTCTATGTTCAGTTCATAATTCTGTTTTTAAAATGATTCAATTTAGAAGGAAAATACAAGAGCAAAGAAAATGGAACTTCAATGTATCCGCCTTACAGGAATGGACAGATGACAAATAATTCCGAAGGAGGGTTGGGGACAGGGCCGGCGACGGGGGTACTACGGGTAGGGCTGTACCGGGCCCCGGACTTAAGGGGGGCCCCCTTAAGTCTGGGGGCCGGTACACAGCTGTACCCGTAGTCGTCCCCCCTTGTCGCCGGGCCTGCCGGCGCAGCCCGGGGCTCGGAGGCGGCAGCTGCGGAGAGGCCGCAGACGGCCCAGGAGCGGGGGCGCCAGGGGATCGGATCCTGCCCAGGCCCAGCGGAGGATGTGAGCAGAGCCGGGCCCGGGCCTGCCGCAGCCGGAGCCCGAGGTAAGGGGGAGCCGGGCCCGGTTCGCACCTGGCGCTGCCGACCGGGGGCGGAGGGGTCCCGGGGCGGGCTGGAGAGCTCCCGATTGGCTCCGCTCGAGACCCGGTGGCAGCGCCGGCGCCGGGCTCCGGTCCCTGGCTGGCGCCCCCAGCCGGGGAAGTGTCCCTCTCTCCCGGGACCGGCCCAGCCGCGCCCTGCGCCCCGGCTGGGAACCAGGCTCCTTTGACCCCCCGCAGCGTCCCCAGCCCCTGGTCCCCAGGCCCGGGGGAGGGGGGACGCGCCAGCTGGGCTGGGACCCCCCCAGCCGCTGTCAGCTGGGGGGGGGAAGCGCTGGCTGGGCTGGGGGGCCCCTCAAACGATCAGAGTAGGGGCCCCCCAAAATTTCTGTCACCGGCCCTGGTTGGGGGTAGTCCCAACAATGAAATTTCATGCAACACACACATAGCATTTTAACCAAATATAAACTCAGCATCTGAACCCTAGCCTGCCTTCCTTGTGCACCCATAACTCCCACTAACTTCACTAGCCAGGGCACGCAAGGAATGCAGACAAAGGCACAGCCACATAAAAGGAAGTTGAGGAGAGAGAATGTGAGAGTCCTGAAGCCATGGTGGAGGGGAGTGGCATTAACAACGTGGGGGAGGGAGGACATGGTCTCACCATCTCCCCTAGTGGTTCCACCTATGAATGCAGGCCTGGCCTCTCATTAAGAGCCTAAAATGTATAGCAGCTTTTCAGGAATGAATTAAATTCCAGGATCTTCAACTCAGCAGGCAGCTGAAGCCACTTGGTGAAATCAGGTGCTGACACTAAAGAAAATGAACAATACCAATGAAAACTTTAAATCTGACTCATTAATAATACTAAAGTACAGCACCTAGCACAATGCGGTATTGGTTCATGACTAGAGCTCCTACAGCATTTCCTGAGATGCCAGAGATTCAGGGGAGACCCATTTCTACCCAGAACCAGAACCCTCAAGATGGCCTTCAGGGCTGACATGGTCTCTTTTCTACGGCTGCACAATGCCCAGCACAAGAGGATAAAGAGTGAGATGTCTGCCCTGTTGACTCAGCACAGCTCGACTGGAAAGCTTCTCCAAAATCATCACTGGTCTGAGGCGGCTACCCAATCTTAAACGCTGCCGCATGCTCACATCCAATGAAAATCAACCAAGTACAACTCGGATATACAGGGAAAAGACCTTCCAAGTTAAACTACAAGGACTCTTTCCTTTATCATGTCTGGATGCTTGATACAGACTCACTCCTCTTCCTATTGAAGTCAATATGAGTTTTGCCATCAACTTAAATGAGAGGAGCTTTGTGTCCTTAAATCAGTGTTTCATTTCATCTACGTGTACGTGAAAAGAGAATTTTATAACAGTTCCAATGCACACCTGGGTACAGTAAAACAGTTACGTTTTGCAGAAGCCGTATGTCAAAGTGCACCACAAAACCATGCACCCATAGCTCATTAACGCAGCATGCATTGGCTCCCTGCATATGTTGCCCTCTTGATCAACCCTGAGAGGGCTGCGAGTTTCTCAGCACCAACATTCAATCAATCAGATCTTTGCTATGATGAGTTAAATTAAAAAGAATCGGTACAGCGGATCAACATTATGGTTCTGGTTCTGGATAGAAATGGGTCTCCCCTGAATCTCTGGCATCTCAGGAAATGCTGTAGGAGCCCTAGTCATGGACCAGTACCGCATTGTGCTAGGTACTGTACTTTAGTATTCTGCCCATCTGCAATGAAGGGAGTTTTCACTTTGAGCAACTACTGACAGCAATTTTGAACTTACTAGGGAGTTTGAAACAGAAAAATAAGCTGGGTGATGTTTATCACTGTAGAAAAAGAAACACCTTTGGTTAATATTATAAGCCTTGCAATTGTACATATCTATGAACACTGTAGACAGAAGACAAATCAGCAATACGGAGAGATTTGTACAATACATCCCATTTTACAAGCCAGATAGCTGCTGTGTCTGTCCAGTTATACTTCCAGCTGCCATAGAAATAGCAGCTTGTTTTTTCTTTTACCGTGAATTGCAATCAGAAAACATTTCAAGAAACTTCATGAGCAAGACAGAAGCCAGCACACTTGAGTTTTATCAGTGGGATGGGGCTACTCAGCCTATGGGGTAGATAAATGGTGCAGAACCAGGAAATAGAACAAAGCCTTCACTTCTCAGCAGATATGAATGGAGAAACTCATGTCTCCCCTGTAGTACGAAATCGAAGGCAGGCCTACACGAGAAGCACTGACACAGCATCGGTGTGGACAGTGCTTAGCTTGCTGTATATTGCGTTGCTTTGCAGGATGTCTTTTTCACACTGCCCGTCTCTTGTGCTCCTGCAGAAACATTAGTGTCTGCATCTTAAGAGGATCTTTGCTCCGGCAGTTGCATACATGTGTCTGAAAACCTGATTCCGATCTAGTTTACACCCATTCTATAGTGGTGTAACTTCAGTGGAGGTAATGCCTCATTTGCACCAGCATCAATGAGATCAGATACCAGGCTGGTGGTTTTATAAATGGATCTTCAAGCATAACATTTAAAGATGGGCATAAATCCAATTGCTCTTTGAACATAGGAAACCTTTGGATCAGGATCCAGTTGTGGCTGCTTAGGCCCGTTGCTACTGTAAACATTAAAAGCAACATAACGCGTTGGAAATTACATCTAACTACCTGTCAGACTGGAGGGCACAAAGCTGCTTACTCTTCACTAATTGTTTTCCTAATCAAACATGAAAACATGCTGTAAACACATCAAGTTGGTTAGCAAATTACAATATTTGTAATAAAAAAGGTGGCAGCCTAATTCACCTCCTACTCTCTAAGTAGGGTGACCAAATGCCCCCATTTCATAGGGACAGTCCCGATATTTGGGGCTTTTTTAAAATATAGGCTCCTACTACCTCCCACCCCATCCCGATTTTTCACACTTGCTATCTGGTCACCCTATCTAACTGAAATGAGGACTGAGGAGTAAGTGATCAGCACATGTGCTTAATGCCCCTGATTCAGGGGTCTCATGGAGTGAACGAGTGACTGGGAGCCGCAGAAGCTCCTGAGTGCTAAGGTGGCTCTGCCACTGAATTGCTGTGTGCAACTGGGCATGTCTCGACCCCTCTGGCTCAGTTTCCCCTTATGTAACCATAACACCTACCGTGCAGGAGCGTGCTGATAATCAAGATTGCAGCATCACTGATGCTGCCGAGTGCCGTAGAGGTGTTGTGTATTATACGTTCTGAGAACAATGAATGGCCTTTACGGTCAGGAAATCGGATTTTCCAACACAAACTGTTAATGCAATATACATTAGGGACCAGTGTGGGAAAATCCTGACTCCCAATATCATGGATTGAATTGTTACCCAAGTACTAGCTCATCTGCCTTTTCCTAGATTGCCCATGTGGCTTTCCAGACACACCAGAACACAGCCCTGTAAAATAAGCAGCCTGGTGCCAACATGATGCTGTTCTGAGGCCTGTAATGAACGGTCATTCTTCGAGTGACCTTCCATCCATTTCTGAGAGAGTGGGGGAAAATTAATTTCAATATAAAAAGGTAGAGATGTTTATATAAAATGTAGCTAGTGCTTTCCTACCTAGTGAGTGCAGTACTGTGTACTGTCAATAAAACTGGATCAGGAAGGCTGTTTCACAGGTATAGGACTTGATTCACCTCTGTGCCAGCACCCTGGGGGAGGCAAAGGGTGTTTGTATTACCCTAACTGTCCCTCTTGTGTTCCTGCCATGGGATAGCATATTTAAAGGGAGTCAGGACTCCTTTGAGAGCCCTGCTGAAGGGAGCTGCTTGTGCAGAGATTATGCCAAATCAGGGTGTCTCCCAGACACAGCCGGAAGAAGCTTTTCAGACTAAACTCTTTTTGCCCCACAGAAAAGAGCAGATTTGGGTCGACTGAAACGTTTTCGTAAATTTTTGTTGAAGCCACCAGTTGTTTCAGTTACCCCCCCCAACCCCCAAGAAATCTGAAAAATATACATCATATTTTGTTTTGACATTTTCTGTTAATTTTGAATTTTACTATGTTATTAAAAAGGATAAAACTTGACAATGAAATGTTTTGTTCTGATCTGAACAAATACTGTATTCAACCCCAAAACTATTTTTCTTCCACTTTTTTGATTTGCTGAAAAATTCAAAGTTTTTCTTTTTTAGTCAACCCCAAATGAATCCCATCCCCCACCCCAATTTTCTGGGTCAGCCAGTGAACCAAGATATCAGCTCTTCATATAGCCCTACCTCCAGCAACTCTGGCTAGTGATGTATACTTTGGGGGCTGCGCTGGCCGACATGGAGAATACTGCTGTAGCTTTGCACTGTCACAGTCTCCTTCTGGGTCTCTTGAGAAGCCAGTGTCTTCACAGGCGGAATCAAGCTCAGGGTTGTACAGGAGCCAAATATTATGGACCCAAACACAACTGAGAGTTTGAAAGCAAGAACAGCCTTGCATCCGGCCTGCCAATATAATACAAGGCTTTATCACAAGGGTGCATTATGTGCTAGTCTGCTTATCATACTTTATCTTCTATACCGATGACTATCTGGATCCACGAGTGATACAAAGATGTGGAATACAGGGGCGTTCACTGAATAGATGCTTTGCAAAAAGGACAAGGGGCCTCTTTTAAAAACAGCTGCGTGTTTGATATTACAACAGCAGAGGTCTGTTGAACACTGACTGAAATTTTTTGTTCACAGTTTTCTCAGTTTCACCTAGGATGCTATCTATTGAGGGATAATAAAAATCTCTTGGTTCAGGGCATAAATGAAAGCTGCAGGCACCAGGGGAGAGATTTCCACACTCTTCTCAGGCAGGGTACCAGATGTGATGGGTCAGTGATCTGATCTTTTATGGTGAATTTTATTTTTCTAAGACCTTCTGTTTTTCTAAGACCTTCTGTTTCTAAGACCTTCTGTTTTGTTGCAGAACACAGAGCCTCTGCCTTTGAAGGACTGTGGTTTATTTTGCCTCTGTGACATGCTAATGGTTATTGCCCCGGTGGAGAGGGTTATACAAAAATATAAAAGGCATGGCTTGATGTTTGAAGTTTTGTGGTTTATTGTAGTTGGCACCAGAAATGTTTTTGAGCTATGTTCTGTTCACATACATCCTCTGTAAACAAGAATGCATCCATATCGGTTTCTCACGATTTTGTTTCAATGACTGTATGGTTTTAAAAAATACATTCACAAACCACCTTATGTTTAAACACAATGATTCCCTTTTATTTCATAACTGTTCCCCAAAACCCCACAATAAAAAAAAATCATTTAAAGCTGTGTATTCTGAACATGACACTGGAGGGGGAAAAAAGTCATCAGTTTGCAACATAAATTAATAAGAAGCTTCTGGTTTAAGGTAGCCACAGTGAAAATATAAAGAGCTGGTGGCAATCACTGACAGTGAAGAGACTTTCTCGGATACCGTTTTCATTCCAGTATCCAACAACTACAGCAGTTGCTAAATTTAATCAGAAAAGTTATTGCTAAATAAAACATCCATTGCAGTAAAAAGCACAAGGGTGTGTACATGTGCGGTAGTGGGAGATGTGAGTTGAAAATGGAGGTCCTTTTCTGATGGCAGCTCTAGGTTGAAATTATAGCTAGCCCAAGTTATATACCTGCTCTTTAATTGAGGACACTTTTCAAAGTACCCACAGTGCTTCGCTGTGGCTGAGAGCCTGAAGTCTCCTACTGTTGATCTGGAGACCCCTACAGGAATGTGCTAGCCGAGGCTGGTTACTTAGGAGTGCTCGTAAGTGCTCTGCTATGGTTTCCCGAGTGCTCAGTGAAATACTGCTGCTGATTTCCAGGTCCCCGCTGGGAAAGTGCACCAGAAGCTTTTCTGGCATTTACCCTTTTCAGAATTTCCCACCACTTGCAGCTTCAACGATGGTCGCGCTCATTCGGACCAAATGCTGGCGGCCGCTGGCATCATGCTCACAAGGTTGTGTAGATGTGCTCTGACCAGGATTAAACGACAATGCAGTGGCTAACGTGCCACTGGCTGCCTGGAGACTTGTCTGCATTAGGGCTCTTGCCATTCCTGCCATAGGTGGAGCTCCAATGATGCTAGCAACAGTGGGAAATTTCAGATAGATAGGCTAGAACCACAGGCCAGAAGTGGCACCTTTTCACCAACCTGCTAGACATTTGCCCCGGATTTCTGATCTTTAATTGTGCTCTGAGCCACCAATTTTAAATGACTATGAACAAAACGAGTGCCTACCAGCACAACAATGGCTGCTGCAGTCCATTACAGGGCCAGGGGGACTGACCGCGTGAGATTCTTTTTTAATCAGTGAAGGATTCAGATTTGACCAGCGACCGTTGATTTGGTTTTTTAATAGCATCATCATTATTACATACAGTATCAGAGATTGCCAGCTGAGCTCTCTACATCTTCCTGGAGGTAACAGTGCTGCAATGAACCGCAAAATGAAAAACAAAACCCAACAAAACGAGGTAGGTTAAAAACAGCAACACAGATCTCGTTATGCAACACCCTAATACCACAGGCAGCCATGCTTGTAGCTACTGAGAAAAAAAAAATCCCAGATACTCACTTAAAAGTTAAATAAGTTGAGCAGAGTTTATAAGGACACAATTCAACTTGAATGAAATACATACATATTTCTGCACAGATCTTGTCGTTCACTGTATGTTGGGTAACTCGTGGGGAGTGGAGGCGGGGCAGAAAGTGATTATAGCTTCAGAATCTTCACTAAAGAAACCCTATTTTTAAAAATTCTTTACAGTTCAGCCGTGCAAAGCACCTTTTGGCTTGGTTTGGTAGCTAATCCCCTCTCTCCCCTACACTGAGTGGACACTGGCTTCTCAGAACCTTCTAACTTGCCCGTCCCAATCTTCATATCTGGAGACAGACAAAGCCAACAGAAGCCAGGTTATCACCGGGGCCGCAATCCTTATCGGTGCTAGGCACCCTTAGCTGTCACTGACTTCCAGGCAGTTCCAAATGCACAGCTTCACTCTTAAGTGGGGCCCACCCATTCAGCTGAATGGGCCCACCCATTCAGCACACCCAATTAGTTCTCAGTATGACTGATCCTAAATTAAAAACCCTCTCATCCAAGTGGCTCCATGCATCCCACCAAGTAGATTTGTCACCTGAATGATCTTGTGTTTCTCTCAGCCTTTGTTCCATCCCATTCTTTTGACTTGACCTCTTGCATAAAGTATCATGGGGGGAAAAATGCTAATCCACCTCCCACTGTTTCAGGAGTAACAACAAACGACACTACTTTCTCTATCAACACACACCATTATGTGAAGATCCATATAGAAATATGGACTGACAGACTGACAAAAATGGTTGTTGATTTTATTAGTCTAAGGCTAGTAGTTAGCCATTTAAAATCCATTTCCCAAAAGAGGGGAAAAACTATTATTTTTCTCTTCTTTAAAAATCCATTAAGCTGTTGCTACCAAAAGCAACATGTAAATGTTGATGAAGGCAAAAGATTTCCCAAAATTACTGAGCTATATGGTTATGGCCTTCATCGCAAAGATAAAAGGTACATTTATTGTGCTGTCTTTCACCAGTTTTAATTAGTAACTTTACAGCAAACTATATATTTGATGCTAGCAGGCAGACAGAATTAAAAACATACGTTTTGACACAATTTTCTTCCCCATTCTTACAAAGTAGGGGACAAAGAAAAAGTAAAATAAAAAAATTCATAACCCACTATAACACAGCTTAATCAGGAGACCTTCAGGGGTTTCTTTCCCTACTTTCGAAGTGCATATGTCTCTTTCTGCCCCAAACACAGTGTTGCATCCTTGGAGATCTCCAGTCAATCTTCTCTCTCCATTACCAGACAGCAACAATGAAGGGTGTACTGTATTGTGAGAGTGTGTGTAGGGAAGTGGTGTATTCCACAAGGCTTTCCATATCTGCCTCGAGTGTTAGTCCACATGTTTAATGTCCTTTAAATTAGAAATAATGCCATGAAGGTAAGTGTCAAGCGTTCTTCTGTTACCAGTTCATCATGGAATTTCTGTTGAGGGTCATGAAAAAAACTTGGCTACTTCCTCCAGATCTCACTGATGCAAAAAATACCTGTATGGGAAGAAAGAAAAAAACCCCACCCCCAACAAGTAGTTAATTGCATGTTTTTTCAGCTTTTAAGAGTTAACAGCCACCAAATGTCTTTTAGTCACTAACGACCCAAGCTAGAGTCAAACAAGCAACCCAGAGATGGAAGGTTCCTTATCCCATTACCAATACCTTGAGCCAACCAGTTTCCCTTCCTTGTTTTTTTTAAAATTTTCTCAGGAGAGCTGAATGGAGACAGGGCACCTGGTTTCCAGTGAAGTTCTACTTTAATCCTGTTTATCAGGTAGTGTGACTGCAATACAAGGAGGCTATGGTGGAACAGAGAAACACCATACCAGCAGAGAGGGGCTAAAAGAGAACCCAGTTAGTCCTGGAGGGAGAAGAAAAGGAGAGGACCTGGCTCAATTCAGAACTGTCTGGTGAGGGAGAAGGATGCAGCGCTGTCTGTCTGCACATGGGGAGCTTTGCTACAAGCCTGACAGCTGGGACAGCCACTGGAGGCAGAAGCAAAGTGTCCCTAACCAGAAAAGATTCTCGAGGAGAGTGGGGGACATCCAGTAATGAGTGGAATCTACTGGTTACTTGAAGGAAATTGTGGGTCCAAGCTCCCCCAGTCTTCCAATCCCCATCCAAGGGGTGAATGTTAGAGAAGCATTCAGCAAACACAGGGGGATGGAGACTTTCCTCCCTACTGTCCACAGAGACCTGCAACTGTGGGAGGAGGCCGGAAAGGTCCACAAGCAGACACTACTCCAGGCAAGCCATTACAGAGGGCAAAAGAGCTGACGGATGCCACAAATTGTACGAAGTTTGGACCTTGCTAATATCTCAAGACGACATAAGAGTTTATGAATGGCAGAATTTTCTTCTGGGGCGGGTCTCAGTCCATCATGTAACACAACCTCTCTAAGTCAGTCACTGCAGAGGACAACACTCTTCATTCCCACATTTTCTATATACAAAGGGATGCTCTCCAAGACTAGAACAAGGAAACTGAAATCTAACACTTAGGACATCAACTGAGAGAACTGGTGCTAACATCTAAGGCAAGTCCAGCAGGTTGGTTGGCTCTGTATTGGCTGTATTCTGAGCAAATCAGAACCACTGGAGCCAGATCATCATTAACATAGGTGTCAATAAAACTATGGGGCTTTCCTGACTTGCTATCGGTACCAGAGAGCAGAGCTGGGTTTGGGGTTCTCCCTAGTGCCATGTTTATTATAGGAAGGGCTTCCCATTTTAAGACCTGGTTTCCAACTGTTTACCACTTTGCCAGGCTGTCTGACCGGACATTTTCCATTCTGGTTGTCTGCCTCAGGTCACCCTTTTGGAAAAATTCAGCCAAATTGTTCAGCTGTTCCTGAGAATGAAATTAGGGGAAATTATCTTCTTTCGCGGTGTTAAAAGCCGGTGACCTTTTCTTTGAACAACCCTAGCACCCCTGTACTTCATACCCGGGATTTGAAATTTGGCAGTGGGGTGGCCTTTAGGATAGGGACGTGCCTGTTGCCATCCTTGTGATATTCCACCTAGCTATAAGCCTTTGAAAAATTGCAGCTTGCACATGCTCAGCGGAGACTTTTGATTTTAGCAGCTAAAAATCTCTAAAAATTCTGTCTTCACTGAGCATGCTCCATCCCCTCCCAGGTCCCATGTGTAACCAGACTGTGTATTCACCACCTCTGAGTGTCATCCCCACAAAGCAGCTCAGCATGCTCCCTCCAGTCGAGGGCTGCAGAGGCAAAACTGGACGTTCCCTGTAATGGCTGCTTCCAGCTGGAATGCGGCTAGGCACTGGACCTGAGAACAGGGAGCCCCTCTCTCTCCTGTACTCTCGGTGACCCCACTTTTCACACCCAGGAAGGGGAAGCTGCCTCATGCAAATGCATCAGAGGACAAAAGCCGGGGCAGTGGGGAAGAAAAGGAGCAGAATGGGACAAGGAGTCTGGTGAGACTGGAACTGAAGGGGTAGAAGGAAGAAAGAGTAACAGGCTGGGCAAAGACCCTGGGCTTAGGAAAAGTAGCCAGGGATGAACAGACAGGTGTGGGGACATGTTGGAGAGGATGGGGCAGAAGGTCATCAAATCTGGGGAAAATGTGTAGAAAGTCTGTGTCCACTAGAGAGCACTCTCCTCCAAAGCCTGGAATGCAGCTCCCGATTCCTGAGTCTCACCATTCCTCTGCTGTTAGCATTCATCTGTAAAACCCTTTGGCAAACATGGTCTCTCATCCCTCCCTTGTGCTGGTCCACACAGACGATGAAATCCTATTACTGCTACTACTTATTCCATTAGCCCAAGAGGCAGAGATCTCTGCACTGGGTCTAAACAGTCCAACTCTGCTGATGAGTGGGTATCAATATGATACCACATGATGGAAGATCTGCTTTATCAATTTGCTTTTTGAAAAACCTAGGAATTTACACACGAAAACCTACATTCAAAGACCATTATTAAGATTGTATCATAATGCGCACACAAAAAGTGGATCCAATTAAAGTTGCATAGGCAACCTTCAGTCTGGCATTTCTTAACTTCTAATTACTTGACTTTGCACATTAAGAATGTCCTTTTAATGTAATGTGTGTGGGTAATTGTAACTGACATGACAAGATTTATTTCATGGAACTGATTTGTAGCCATGCAATATTTTAGAGTACAGGCTATTGTTTAGGTGAGGCAGCTTGAACTGGAGTATTATTTCAGCAGCATTTTCACTCTGCAGGATGGGGGAATAATTATGCAGAAAATCATTACACTAGAATCTGTAAATGGAAACACAACCGATCCGCTCCAGCGGATCAAAGATAGGCAAATGGTCCCATTAGGTTTTGAGCAGACTTCTCAAGTAGCTTTGTCATCACCACTTAGGAGAAATTCAGGCTGAATCAATACAGGGCCTCTCCCCATTGCTGGTGGTCTCTACTTCAGAGAATTACTTGGAGTGGTTTGCTTGTGTGTTGTGTGCATTAAGCAGACCATCAAATTGATTACTTATTAACCTCAGGACAAACTAGATTTGAAACCTCAAGGTAGCTGGTTGTATCTTAAAGATGTAAAGCATTGATGCACACTTTGAGGCAGACTTACCTTATCATTTCTTTCACATAGAAATTTTAACCTTTGAGCTCGCTTGTGCATAAATACTCCATCCAAATGTCCTGTCTCCACTGAACGGATCTCAATAGCTTTTTCTCCCCAGCCCATTATTTGATTGGAATGAATGTAGGCTGTCAAAAGGAATTTCCAAAAGAGCATTAAAAACATTTGGCAGGCTATTAATAACAAAATGGGCAAAGCCGTTCTCAACAATCAGTATTCAAAGACTGTTTAGAGGAATCAAGTAGCTCTCCGTTTGCCAGAGGTAGCAGAAGCCAGCCACATCAAGAGAAAGCATTCAAATAATAAAGAATAATAATGGTTCTTATGTAGTGCTTTTTCCTCCAGGGATCTCAAAGTGCTTTAACAAGAGGAAAGTATCCTTATCCCCATTTTACAGATGGGGGAAACAGAGGAACTGAGAGGAGAAGAGACTTGCCCAAGGTGACACAGCAGGCCAATGGTGGAGCCGGGAGTTTAGAATTCAGGTTCTCCTGACTCCCCATCCAGTGCCCTCTCCCCCGGAGCACATTGTCTCCCCAGCCTAGTGACTTTAAATAGGGAGTCCTCAAGGCTCAATCTATGAATGGACAACAACTAGGTCCATCATCTGAGTGAGAACAGTCTGCTTTGATTGGCAAGTGCCCCAATGACCCCGTCTTAGTTTCCTTTATTTCTCATCTTATTTTACATTTGTAAATGACGACGGAGAGGAAGAAGGGTTAACCTACCCACAGAAGTAGGCATTTCTCCCCACTGCAGCACCACGTCTTTAGTTATCCGTCCATAGGTGTTCACATACACCCCTTCATCCTCATAGCACACGAGCATCTCCATCCCATCCGTTTTCGGCAGGATGACAATGGCGTGAGGAGTGATATTGCCCTGAATCTGTGATTAAAATACCCCCCGCCCCCCCCCCCCAAATCAGAATTAAATCAAAGAGGGGGGAAAAATCTAAGAAAATCTTACCCTGTTAAACAACTATGTCTGGACATTTAAAGCAAAGGCTCGAAAGAGAATAATTTGTCATGTTTACCCCACCATCAAACTGTCTGAAGTGTCAAAGATAAACAACCTCAGTCATTATAAGGCAAATGCAACATTTATGCCCCCAGAAAATGATGTCTGACATCACAGTACCATATGTCGCCTGCTATTGACCACTAAATACATCTTGTGTTCAAATGATAGTGAAACAGAAATCAAGAATATGGGGTACAGAACTGGGGAGGAAATATTCTCCTTCCTTGACTAGTCAGTGTTTGGAGGAAGAATGGAAACTAGGATGCAGCTACTTTTCTTACATTTCTGATTTTCAGTAGTTACAGTGGCTATCTTGGTGGCATTTCCTCCACCTTCCTGTCAAGTATCAGGCACTGGCAGCACTATCAGACAATATGAGCCAATAGTCTGACCAGATATGTTGATTTACAACAGCGGGTCTCAAACTTATTGAGCCCGCAACCCCTTTTCATGCGCCGTTGGCGCGCTGCGACCCCTCCGGTCTGGCAGCCGGCTGCGGTGCGACACCCCCCACCCCCAGCTGTGGGCGGGCGGGCGGCTGCGGCGCGACACCCCCCCCCCCCCCCCCGCCGCGGGCGGCCGGCTGCGCACTGGCCCCCAGTCCCCGTCGCGGGCGGCCCCCCGGCCCCGCGCTGGCCCCCCGGTCCCGCCGCCGCAAGTTGCAGCGGCAGGAGCTCACAACCCCCCGGGGGAGCGCTCGGCGACTCCCAATTTGAGAAACCCTGATTTACAACATAGCTCCACTGGCCCGTTTCTCCAATGGCTTTCTCAAATACAAATATAAGAACATAAAAACATAAGAATGGTCATACTAGGTCAGACCAGTGGTCCATCTAGCCCATTATCCAATAGTGGCCAGTGCCAGATGCTTCAGAAGGATTGAACAGAAAAGGGCAGTTATTGCGTCATCCATCCCTTGTCCACCAATCTCAGCTTCTGGCAGTCAGAGGTTTAGGGATACTCTAGCATGGGGTTGCGTCCCTGACCATCTCAGCTAATAGCCATTGATAGATCTATCCTCCATGAACTTAACCAATTCTTCTTTGAACCCACTTACTGTATTTTTCGGCGTATAAGACGCCTTTTTAACCCCCAAAAATATCCTCAAAATTAGGGGGGGCGTCTTATACGCCGAATGTATTACTCACCGGGCAGCTGGAGCTGGGGCGGCTGCAGGTGGCCCGGCGCTTCCCCCCCGAGCCCACCCGCATGTGTTCGGGGCCGGCGGGGAACGGGAGCAGCTCGGGCCCCGGGGCCCCTGGGAGCGCCCGCCCGCGCGGCGGGGACGGGAGAGCGGTGCTCCCCCAGCAGCCCGCCCACGTGGCGGGGACGGCGCTCCCCCAGCAGCCCGCCCACGCGGCGGGGACGGCACTCCCCCAGCAGCCCGCCCGCGCGGCGGGGACGGGAGAGCGGCGCGCTTTTTGTGTGTGGTGGTTTTTTTTTTTTTTTTGGTCCAGCTTTTTTACTTAAAAACTCGGGGGCGTCTAATACGCCGGAGCGTCCTATATGGCGAAAAATACGGTATATTTTTGGCCTTCACTATATCCCCTGGCAGTGAGTTCCACAGGTCGACTGTGAAGAAGTAGTTTCTTATGTTTTCAACCTGCTGTCTATTGATTTCATTGACCCCTGGTTCTTGTGTTATGTAAAGGAGTAAATCACACTTCCTTCTTCACTTTCTGCACATCATTCATGATTTTATAGACTTCTATCATATCCCCCCATACTCATCCCTTTTCTGAGCTGAACAGTCCCAGTCTTTTTAATCTCTTCTCACATGAAAGCTGTTCTATACCTCAAAGCATTTTTGTTGCCCTTCTCTGTACTTTTTCCAATTCTAATACAGTACATCTTTTATTATACGGGGCAAACAGCACTGCACGCAGTATTCAAGGTGTGGGCATACCATGAATAGAACTAACCCCATCTTAACCCAAGTTAACCAAAACCCTAGTATGTTTTGTAACCTCAGTTCAGTCCTGCTTTGGCCTTATTCACAAAACGTGCTTAAATCCATTTAACTGAAACTATGTGATGAGAGATTCTTAGCACAGTTCAGCAAAATCGGCTTCCAGGACTGTACAGAAAAGGCCACATTTACCTCATATTGTCTTGTCTCACTCAACTGTCCATTTTTGTCTATTAACCATACACAGAGTTCTGAACACAGCTTATCCTGTACAGAGCCTGTCACTCAGGAAAATTGTACTTCACAAGGGAGTGGATGGAGGGCAGGATTTGGGACTCCCCACAAGGAAACTGCACTATGAGCCCAGTTCCTTGGGGTGCCCATATTGTTTGTTGGGGCAGAACCTGGTTCCCAATTAATCATCCCCCCAGCAAGGAAACAAAAGCTATGGAATGCCACCACTGTTGGTCCGTGCTGTATGATTCCTCCTTCCATGGGACTTGTCAGCACTAAACCTGATTATGTAGGCTTGGCATGGGGCTGAATTTGTCTCCAAGTAAGTAGAGACTGTAGAATTGGATCCTTTATCCTTATTGGCTAGGTATTTGGTACCTCTCAGCCTTTTGCAGCTGCTTTTCAGAGTGGCTATTACCAGAGATTTTAGTACTCACAGCAAGATGCCATGTAATTAGCCACAATTTCCAACAGCCGAACCCTCTTCCAAACCTAGTTTGGGACGTACTTTATTCGTCATGTTAGTCATACAGTAACACAGCTCCTCTGTGTACTCACGTGAGATGGTATATAGATATCATAAGAGTTTCCCGAATCTACATCAATCACATGGAATCCAGTGTGTGATCCAAAGATAACCTTCAATCTCTGACCCTCTTCTACTGTGAGGTCCACAAGCAACGGTTTGTGCTGGAGATCTGCAAAAGACTTTTAAAATCCATTCAGTCAGTTTCCTGATGTACAAACAAAGCTCACTGTTGTCAGCACATTACAATTGTCTCTTATTAAATGTGTCATTGATATTCCTATTACATCTCGAATGCCCCATAGGGTATTACTTGGTCACTCTGTCTACACAGATTTGCTAGTCTGGCTCTTTTTATTGCTATATCTTACAAGAAGCTTCAAAGTGCTGCTGTAATGTTTGTCTTTCCTGGTATAACAATCAGGCTGCCTGACATGTTACATACATGCTGCATTTCGCCATGCAGGGATAGCAGTCACTGTAAAATATGGAACCAACAGCTGGAATGAAAGCTCGAAAACCAGGTCTGTAAATATAGGTCTGTAAATATACTGGCATATGCCACCCACCCACACCAATGGGGAGGTGGGGGACTTGATGGGGCCACTGTGAAAGGGAGACAGATCCAATAGCAAGGGAGGGAGATACTTGCCATAGGACAATAAGTAGCTCCTCCATTTGGGAGTCTTTGGCACCCATTGGGCAGCAGGAGGAGTGGGGTGTTGATTGGTCAAGATTCCCCAGCTGCCACAATTTAGCTCCGCATGGGGGTCATGTGGAATCTCATTCACCACTGTTCCTGCAGCTCACCCTCCCTATCCGAACTCAGAATAGAACCCAGTCTGATAGATGCTGTGGGTTTAACCAATCGTCTGGTTAGGTGGGTCAGGAAGGAATTTTTTGTCCCCTAGGCCAACTGGCAAAGTAGCGGGGGGGGGGGGGGAGGGGGGGTTGGGGGTTTGCCTTCCTCACAGTGCCTTGAAGCCACAGTGGGTTGAGTAGGAAAATGCATGGTACATAACTGAGGTACTGGGTGGAGTTGTCTACTCATTGAGACTTGTGGCCAGTTTCCAGTGCGGTTAAGAGACTAAAGTGAACAGGAAAAAGACCTGGGATTTTGGTGTTGGATCTTGGGCTCATGTGATAGCATGAGACCCTGTGGCCTTTGCATGAGGAGGTCAGAGCTTGTGGCCCTCGCTGGCTGAGGTCCCCACCCTGCTGCTCCCCCTGTTCTCCTTGCTGTGGGGAAGGTACTAGGACTCTGAGAGCTGAGTCCTGGGGCAATAGGCCAAGGACAATCTACCCCACGTTATGGGTTATATGATAAGGAGCCCTATAGCCCCATGCACTGGAATCAAGTAAATACCAGGTATAGGAGAGTATGGGTGATGGGTGGGTAATGCCCCTCCCCCCGCGTGGAAAAAGTTGCAGCCTGCTGCTTAATTCCATGGATGTGTCCGTCCTTATTTTGCTGCTGTGTCCAGATCAAACTCCATCAGCCTACAGAATAATCACTTAAATTCCCTTTGTCTTTTCCTTACAGAGACACTCGAAGTTTCAGATCATAACCTGAAAACACCCTTGCCGCTTCAAACAAAATATGAATCTCTGCCAGTATTTATAACAGGGGTGGGCAAATGTTTTGGCCTGAGGGTCACATCAGGGTTGCAAAATTGTGTGGCCCCGTCCCCTATCCAACCCCCTCCCACTTCCCGCCCTCTGACTGCAGCTCTCAGAATCCCCGATCCATCCAACCCCCCCTGCTCCTTGTCCCCTGACCATCCCCTCCAGAGACCCTCCACCCCTAACCACCCCCCAGGACTCCCATGCCCTATCCAAAACCCCCACCTCCTGACCGCCCCCCAGAACCTTCGCCCCTTCCAACCACCCCCTGCTCCATGTCACCTGACCAAACCCCCAGGACTCCCTTCCTCTCATCCTCCCTGAAAAAGCAATATTTGCTAGAGGGATGCAGTGACTACTCAGCATGAAACAGTCTGTGAATCCACTGCCCCTTGCAGGTAGCCCTCTGCAAAGATGTGTGGATGGAAAGTGCTATAAAGTGCTGAATATAAAGTACTCAGAGCATAGGTAATTTAGGTACAATGTAGGTACAATCAGGAAACCAGTGAAAAATCCTGGGGAGGAGAAAGAAAAAGAGAAAGTGGCCTCAGACTATTAGCCTTTATACCTGAACGTAAAAATTAACGTTGAGGGGGAAAAGATGCAAAACAAACTTCTAAAAATTCAACTTTTTTATGTCATTAAAAATGTAAATTAGTTTGAGATAAAATAATTACTTAGTCCATATTAAAAAAAACCCACCACAATACAGCATTGGCCAAAAAAAAATTCAATTGCAGAAGAACATATAGCAAGAGCAAAAAATACTAATAAATAATTATCAGCAATACCTAGCACTATTATAGCACCTTGCATCCAATAATCTCAACAGTAGTATTAAGTACAATAAATTCTTGATTCTTGAAGAATCTTTCTGTGTGCCTGCCTGGAGTATGAAAGAGACATGCCACTGAAAAGACTGTCGGCGAACTCTGCCAGGTCATTTCTATGCATCACACAAGAGACCTGTGTTTGGTTACTTGTCTGGCCTGATAAGGGGTAGATAACCATTCAAGGAAATGATACACTTTCATAAACTGTACAATAAAGAAATTCCCATGTATTTATGATGATGGATTGTATTTTTGTAATAACATCAACATACCTTAAATGCCATAAACTTGTGATATGGTTTAGGAGCCCAAGCATATATCTCTACAGCATTCTTTAAGGCAATCACCAAGAACTTGATTCTTTCATATTTCACTAAAATTGAAATAAAACTAATATTTAAAACATCCATTTTACTCAAACAAGTCTGCACAATTTATCGCAAGGAAGAGCGTCTCACTATCTTTCCACTGGTAAGGGTTTTATCTGGTACAAAGCGATGGCTTTAAAGTTTAACTAGGATTGTGGCATACTGATATTTTGTTGCTTCATTCCTTCACCTCTGTTCAGAATACTATCAAAATACAAAATAGTGCAATGGAATTTTTGGGGGCCAAACCACCTAGAAACAAGAGGGGGGAAATCCTCTTCCTTTTTGATTAGATCAGATCTAAAACTGCAGAATCAACAGAGAAAAATAAGATGTTTGATTATCTTTCTTCATCAATTATTGTTATATGTGATTTAAACATATTTAATAAAGGGGAATATTTAATAAGCTAATTTCAAAGACATTTTGTTCAAAAACTCTTCCATCAGACTAAACCTTCCTCCACAGTGGACTATGAGCTGTGAAAGAGAGAGCACAACTTAAAGCTGATTAGTCCATTTATATGAATTATCACCAGCAGTTATAGTTAGGATCAAATTTCCAGGGACATCAATATTCATGCCTCATGGCATAAACAGATCACCAACTGATTTGCTAACTGAGTTTGGGAAGACATTTTCTTGCCCACGGTAGAAAATATTGTAGTTATGTGGGCTTTTATATCACCCTGTGAAGCACCTAGCACTGGTCACTGACAAAAAAAAAAAAAGGATTCTAGACTAGATGATCCATTAGTTTGTTCTGATATGGAAAATCCTACATTCCTACCAGAAGAGTGCAAGAATACGATCACGGCTGAGAGGTGTTAATTTGAGCAGTACCACATGAATGCTTGTCAGTTTAGTGGTTTTCTTCAATATCTATAATCAAAGCAATAGTCTCTGCCTGATTGCTGAAATTGATAAAAGAAAAGTCCCTTCAAAAATTGTGAATCGTTCAGAAAGAAGGAAACCTGAGTGAAGAACACTCAAGACAATTGGTCAGTGATTAATGGGAAGGCGAATGATTCAGAGTCCAATTCTCCTCTCAGTGACACCAGTTTTGGATTGGTGTGACCCTATAAACTTCAGCAGAGTTACTCCTGATTTACAACAATGAGATGGGGAATCTGGCCCATAGGATCATGTAAACATCAAGCAGAGTTGTCCCTCAAGTTCACAGCTATTGATGCTTCACATTTCCTCTTTCAGTACTAGAGCAAATGTAATGGCTGCTTAATTTGTGGTTTTAATGGCTACACTGAATTTCTTAAAACAGCCTTCCAGTGAAATCCTCATGAGGTGACCAGATCCAATACATACATTCTGTCCCACTTACCAACTTTGTAATGTATGCAGCCTTCCAAGTCTCCCACAGTTATCCAGCCTTGCTTCTTTTCTACTTCCGGGTCATTGTGTAAAATTCTATTTCTTAACCATGAAAGGTAGTAAACTCGCAGCTTGTTCTTCTTTCCTAGTGACAAATGAAAAAATACAATGCAACTGTAACTCACACTCACTCAGTGTGACACTCTGTCCCCCTCTATGTGTCCCAGCCCCCAGTAGAGGTTCATTAATATTGGCTAACAGAAGAGAGTCTCTTAGTTTTGGCACTGAAGGCTCATGGGTTTGGATCCAGAGGTCCTGGGTTCAATCCCTGTGTCTCACAACTCATTTAGGGTCATCGCATTGCATGACATTCATCCAGTACACATTCCAACCTCACCGCATGTGCTTTCCTCCTATCATTCTCCCACATCTAAACACCTTCTGACATCATCTGGTCCATGAACCCTTCTGAGTAGCTCTGCAATTTTAATCTTGGTCACCAGCTACTGCTATTTGAGATAAGTTCCATTATTTGACCACACACACTAAGGGCTGGTCTTCACTACCGGGGGGGATCAACGGCAGATACGCAAACTTCAGCTACGTGATTCACGTAGCTGAAGTTTGCGTATCTGCAGCCGACCTACTTGCCGTCCTCACGGAGGCGGCAGTCGGTGGCGCGCTCCCCTGTCGACTCCAGCTTGCGCCTCCTCACCATGGCAAGTTTGTATTAGTTAAGCTTACCACAAATGCTCATTAATGGAGTTCTACCTTCACATTTTTCTTCCTGTGGTACTACAATTCCTATAATTTATATTTCAAAAGTTCATAGGAGCAATATAAGCAGGTAAATCAGGAAGTAGCATTTTTAAAGAAATCTTCAGTGAAGGGAAGAAAAGTTTGCACTTCAATGGTTAGTAGGCTCAGGAGAAAGAAAATGTTACATAAATGAGAGAAAGGGGCAGGATTGCAAACAAAGCTCCGCTATCAAATTATTTGATTGGAGTAAATTTTATCACTCTACCCAGTGAGAATTAAATATGAAAAAAAAGTCAACAGGAAAGGTTTCTGCAATTCCCTATCCCCTCCCATCTATGGATGATGGGGATACTAGTGTCAGATTTCTCAAACGGGAGCTTATTCTAATGGTCTGATTCTGTAGCTTCTCTACAGGTGGGACTGTCACATTACATCCATGGGAGTTCTGCAGGCTTGAATATTTAAATACCCAAATTATCCTTTGATTCAGGGTCAAGAGCACAGAGATGTTGGCTGAAAACTGAAATGGTGACGAGCCCTTGATTATAGTGGTGCACCCGGGCACTCTGGGAACTGACGATGGAATATGATGTCCTAAGAGGTGTTTTCCAGATCTAATTTCTTTGATTCTGTAATTAAACTCAAAGCTAATCCTCCAGTCCTCCTTCTGATGCTAAGGGTCTGGGTTCTATCTGAGACAGAACTGCCCCCAGGAAATTAGAAGGGAAAGACTTGTGAACAATGAAGCCGAGTAACAGGTGTACCTGATATTGTTACAAGGACATTAAGCCCCTCTAGCACATCCATCTGTTGAAATCGCCTTCTGTTGATCAGGTTGTACACCTTTCCTTGGCCACTTCGATCCAACAGCATCAGTCCATTTTCTGTACCCACTAGTAGATTAACACCTAGATATTAAACAAGCAAATGGGAAGACTTAAACCTCACTGCACTGCTGCTGCTTTAAGGGCTTGGTCCAAAGCCTATTGAAGATAACGTAAGTCTTTCAACTGATTTCAATGGACTTCGAATCAGGCCTTATCTCATTCTCTGCTACCTCGGCTCCCAGAAAGGACAACAGTCACAACCGCATCTAGCACGAGACAATGTACCATAAGTATGTCCAGCATCACAAGAAGCACCCCATTGCTGCATTCCACTGGTGTAGATATTATTATCCCCATTTTACACACTAGCAAATCCCGGCACAGAGAGGTGAAAAGTGCTTTGGCCAAGGTCGTCCAGCACAGTAAGGAAGTGAGGTGACTCGCACTTATTCCCTGTCCACTGCTCTATCACTGGAGCATGAGTACAACTTTCAAGAATGCCCAAGTAACTTAGCTGCCAAAGACCCCTTTTCCAGTAGTGAAAATATCCATGACACTTAAACTGCTAATTCTCACTGACGTTCACTATTGAAAATTGGACTTAGGCTGCCAAGTCACTTGGGCATTCTTGAAAATTTTACCTCATGTTGCCTCTTAGTATCCTGACTGCAATAACGTAAGCACAAAAAGCAAGCACTTATAACGTAGATTGCTGGACAATACACTGCACTGATGAAACAAATACAAGACAGAATGCGTTTCTGAAACAGATCTCAGTTTTCGAGCTTGAATGCATAGACGGACACCCACCTCTGAAACTGGGGGCTTTAACTGGCAATGGAACACCTTTGGGTCTTTAAGGGCCCATTTAAGAGCCTCCAGGTGCAGTGGATACTTAACTTAGAGCTTGCCTACATAGCAAATTACTGCGCTTTCAAGTAGTAAAGCTGCACTCTGGGACTTTCACTGCAGTGTACCAGTGGCCACAAGAGACGCTATTGCCTGGCAAGCTGGTGTGCTGCAGATTCACACCTTGGTTTGCTACGCAGTAACTCATGAGGCAGACAGGCCCCTGGGTCCTCAAGTTTCCATCAGTTACAAATTGTTCAAAGTGTTTGTTGTGTCGTGCAAGGCTGCTGCAGATTGAGGCACGGTCGCATGGTGAAACAGTCTTTAAAACCATTCATGTTTCATTTTTAGCCCCAGGCTCTAGAAAACGTTGCAAAGAGTGTTAGGCAGTTAGCAGTTTACCCCATAAAGCAGCACAAAGTATTTCCGAATTGAAGCGCTTCTTGTACTTCCGGATCTCCGGCGTGTCGCTATGAGGGCGGATATTGGTAGGGTTCACATTTACCACAGAGATTTTCCTTGCCTCATTCAGTTTGGCCTGTTCTTGTCTAAGCAGCTCACTGGTAAAAAGGGCTAAAAAGAAAACATATTAGTAGCAGCTTCCTCAACTCCATCACAACTTGGCTACTTTTCCAGTCTGCTTGATTCAGTAGGGAAATGTTCATTTTATTTTCTGATTAGGGATAAGACATTAAAAATGCAACAAGTGACCTGGCCTTTGATTTAAGATAAATATTTAAGTGATGAATGAACACCAAAGGCTTAGGTAGCTGGTTTGCTAAGACCACAGTTTATCATAGTCACCAAAATTGTCTCATTGTTTCCTTGAGCTCCCATCCTGTTTGTCTGTATCCACCTGCTGTTTCTTGTCTTATACTCGATTGTGAACTCACTGGGGCATGGACTACCTTTTTGTTCTGTGTTTGAACAGTGTCTCGCCCAATGGGGTCTGGGTACAATTAAATAAATAACAGCCGCAGCAACCAAACTTTCTGAACTAAAGGGTCCTGGAAACCTCTCCCTCACTGACCAGCATATTTTCACTATAGTTCCTGCTTCCTCTCACACCTCTCTCATGGTATTTCATCATTTCTGGTTTTGGATGGAAAGTGGAAGGAATACCAAAAAGAAAATCCAAACAGGAGTTAATGAACATTTTAAGGTTTGGGTTATGTTCTGGCTATACATTCTGATCTCATTTATTCCATACCCCATGTTGGCCCCATTGCTTCTTACCTGTAGCAGATGATTCCTCATCATCATCTTCATCCTCATCAGTAGGGGAGGTCTGATACACTCTGGTATCCACAAATGGAGTGAAAGAGGCTTTGGTGCTACTTCCCATGCCATACTATAAAGCAAGAAACAGGATGATAGCTCAGAAGAAGGGATGTTTTTGCTTCTAGTGAACAACAAACTATAATCTTCTCCCATGGGGGACTGTTCAAAACCACTCTCTTTGCCCTGTCAGATCAGTTTTCTATATACATTGAAAATATCAATAAACATTATATAAAAAGGGTAGATTTACAAAAGTTTGCATTGTGCTTTGAAAATGAAAGGTACTACAATATGCATTGTAAGCGCTAATTACTGAACACATGATGATGTGGAAGAAAAGTCTTATTGACAAAGGTTTGGGATGACTGCATCTCATGAATGGTGAACCCCAGCAGTGAATTTTGCAGGACAACCCAGTGAAGCACAAATGAAAACTTGAAACCACACAGCCCTGCATCATTGTGTAATTGGGACACGTCACACATTTGACGGAAAAACGATTTCAGGAAAATTTGAGAGTTTTTTAAAGTATTTCCATTGCTTTTTCTGGATGCCTATGCTTGTAAAGCTGTTTTAATTAGCATATATTCAACTATACAGTTCTCAGAAAGAAAGAAAAATAAATAATACATTTCAGAAACCTCCGTGAATTGCCTTGGTGAGCTTTTGCAGACATAGTAATGTGACAGTTTGTGACACTGCCCTGTGATATGCCAGGGCAAAAATAGAAATATTTATCCCATTGATAAAGTTACAAATCCTACCCATTTCTGGTCCTGATGGGGTAAGGGATATTGGACTTTAAATCTATCATTGATCCAGGACTAAATACTGCTCATCTTGTTTGTCAAGTTATTTTAAATTCTCAGATGAAATCACATGTTTGTGGGAATGTGGAGGGTAGGAAAGGGGAGGAAATATTTGTGTGCCAGATTCGTAGCAGAGATTTGGGGTCTTAAAAGTAGTCCCAATTGCTAGCAGAAGTGGATTAGTGGGTAGAGCCCAGGTGAAGTGTTCCAAGAAATACATTAAGTGAAATTTATCACCTTGCTCTGTGATCTGCCATAGTTCTGCTGTATATCACATGGATGTAACCACCTTACCTGTACAATATAAATTGTTATTAAATCATACCACTCAGCACTGGAGGTATTTCAATGGGCTACTTTGTTTCAAGAAGTTGGCTTAAATGACTGCACAATTATCATGAGAGGGCCCTGAAGGCCATTTCTTGGCTAATAAAACTAAACCTGAACATATCTTAGTTGATGACAAAGCTGAGACTTTGCGATAGGAAACTGAGAAAGTTATGAGAAACTGAGAAAGTTTAAACTCATGTTTTGTTAGAGCAGGAAAAGGAGGCTAAGACCTTCTCCTGAACAAAATGAAATTCTTATCGTGGGACTCATGGTGGCATATTTTCTTCCCTGTTCTTGAGCAGCTTATTCTTCTATCATCATATTTTCCCAGGATATGCTATATTTTATGACCTATATTAAATGCTGTTACAATAGCAAGAATCAAGTGTTTCCACAAGAGAAGAAACACCACTCTCATTTTTCCTCCTTAGCACAGATTTCTTTTAAGCCACTAAGGGACAAAATCAAATCTGCTATCTCTGTGCAAAGCCAGAGCTCAAAGCCACTGCACTGAGTAATTGCATATCACCCTGACTATAAGAAGATAAGCATACACTTTTATAAGGGTAGTTCTCTCGAAGGTAAGCGTAATATTACACTGCTCTCAAAATGCTACTTGGGTTTCAAGCAAAAATCTCCCAAGGAACGAATTAATCTAATAAGTTCAAGAGCAAATATTTTGTTGAAAAGAACTCTCCTGAGTTTTTCATGATTCAGATATTTGGCTTCCAAAATCTCCCCATGAAGGTTCGGTGAATGAAGGTGGACTTAAAGTCTAACTCATGGAACACTCCGAAAGGCATTCGATTTAGAAACAATTCTGCTGTCAGATTCTCCCTATTTTTCTTTGCTCTTTATCTCCAAGGATATTTTATACAAAAATAAATATAAAGGGGTAAAGCAGAAGGACTGGGAGCCAGAAGATCATAGTTCTAATTCTGGCTCTGAACTTTGGCACACTGCATAACTCCAGGCAAGTCACTGTGTCCCAGAATGTCCTCACAACGGAGTTGGGAATCTTCTCAATCAACATACTTCAAACAAACCAAGTTTGAGAATGTAAAATGCCATAAAAGCACAGAAGTAGTATCACAGTGAACAAAAGTCCAGTTTGAATAAACAGTTTATCTGCAACAAGAATTATCAGGGCACTGGGAGGGCTGACATAAGGAAATTTGAAAAAAGCTTTATGAATAAGCTTTTCAAAAGCACTTAAGTGACTTTGGAGCTAAAGTCCCATGGACAGTCAATGGGAGTTAGGAACTTTGAAAACCCCACCCCCTTATGTAAAGCCTGGTTAAAGTATAATTAAGGAACTATTTTAACAGCCTACAAATATCTGAAAGGTGTAAACACCAAGATGGCAGAGGGATCATTTAGGATGGTACAGGGAGATATATCTAGGGCTGAGGGGACTACATTTAGAAACACAAAATTTAGGCCTAATATCAGAAGAAACTTCCTGACAGGAAAATGTACTGTGGGATAGCCACCAAGGAAAGTAGAAGCAGCCTCATTGCTTAAGACTTAACATTAACTAGAGAAAACACTAGAAATTGTACCTTCCGGCACATTCCTGTACTACAGGGAGATGGTTCAGATGAACTAGCAGTTGTTTTTAGTGTCTACCTTCCATGATTCTCCTATTGTTTTCTCCCTACCTCTCTCTCCTATTCATAATCTTCTGTGACATCACTATTGTCTCCATAACAACAGAATGTGATGTCAAAAATAAAGAATAATTAATTCCCATGTAGAAAATTAACAGCCTGAGATAAATTCTGCAAAAAACGGACCATACTTTCATGCAAACATATTAGCAAAATATAATACACACACAGAGGCACAATTTTGTACACACACACACAAAGATAAGAGATAAATATACACAAGCAGAATTGTTTCTACATAAAATGTCTTTCAAAATTTTCCATGAAGCATCAGCACCTCTAGAAAGGAAAATTTAATAGTTGGGAAAAAAAATCCCTGTAAATAAGGATAAGGCACTTTCAAATACACGATTTACGATGGATGAAATCCTCCATTCTGATGCGTCAAACTTTTTCTTTCTTTGCTCAGACTCAGCTATTCTTCATCTAAGATACTGGCATTTTAATAACTTCCAAATCTGTTATTTAAATATTAAGACCTCATCTTCCTGCAGGTCCCATTCAACCTTTTATAAACCTCTCTCTCAGCTTCTCAAGCTGCAGTATGAGATAATACTAGGTCTCCTCCAATCTGTTTAGCCATGACATATCACGGCTGGCTCTGCCGAATGATACAGATGGAGTAATCACTATCTGTCACTTCCGTAGCCTAGGTTCAAACCCACTCTTGATTAAAGTGACCAAAATAAAAAAATACAAGAACACTGATTTTTAAGACATACCCAAAGGATTCACTTTAAAAGCAGCTTGGGTCATCTAACTCCCTTCCTACACAACACAGGTACATGCCACAATACTCACTATATAATCTTTGACATCAGTCAGCAAGACCGACACTGTTTCACAAGGGATGAACGTGTAATCTGAGTTGGTTACAGGGCAGTTAGAATACATGTGTGGTGGTGAAGAAATGCAGAAAAAAATATTTCTTTGCAGGAATAGATTGCAGCCCTTGGAATTCTTCTGCGCAGAGCCCTCTCTCTAAAGGAGAAATCTATTCTGCTTATACAGACTTTTCCACCCCACAAAACAGAGCCAGGGCAAAGTGCTACCACATAAATTCTTCCACAGCTACTCCTCCAGTCAGTGGGCCTGTATAGCAGCTGCAGTCCCACCATCAGTATGGTGCGCCCAGGGCCACTGGATCCATATAAATGTGACTCTGAAGCCCTTTCCCAATGTGGCCATCTGCACATATACAAGGCCAGCATAGGGATCTTTGCCCCGTGGCATAGGGGTACGTAGGTAGCCCTGCATGAACTGACACCACAAACCCCATGAAGCCCTTATGCAGGGCTTAAGTTTGTACATACATGCTCTGGGGTGAGTTTCATCTTCTATTCCAAACTGCCATGCAACAAGATATCTATCCAGATTCCTGCTGTGACAGGAGGATTCTGCTACCGGTACCGCGAGTCATTCAGGAGTCTGAACTGAAGCCAAAACTCTCCGCTTACACCCACCCTCAGCTTGTCCTGTCCCAAACATTCTATTTTTGAAACTTGCAGGATTTTTTTGGTGCATGGATTATAAATGTAGGTATTTAAACACAATCCCTTCGTGTTGTGTCTCCATTTTTAAAAACAGTCTGAGAATGAGGGGGAAATATTTGCTTTTATAAACAACCGACTCCCTCTTGTCCTTAGAAGGAAACAGATAAAACCTTTAGGCCAAAACATGTACCATAGCGCATTACATTTTAGAAGGAATGGAATCCTTTATTCCAAGCAGATTTTTAATTTATTATTATTAAAAAGGGCCCTTAAAAAAGCTGGATAATCTAAAGTGAAGAGATGCTAGATCATTTAGTTTCTATGTCCTACATAACAAAATAAAAGGTTTCTGAAAATAAA
Source organism: Sternotherus odoratus (assembly GCA_032164245.1). Lineage (NCBI taxonomy): Eukaryota > Metazoa > Chordata > Testudines > Kinosternidae > Sternotherus > Sternotherus odoratus. Next base: position 13,029,818 of record JAVMKO010000009.1, on the reverse strand, counting down.
ACCCCCAAATCTCATTTAACCACTTCACTGCCAAGCAGCTGGTATCAGAATCACTTTACCCTGAATGGAAACACTCACAGCTTGAAAGATATGCCACATTTTTGGCCTAAAGAACTTCACAGCATCTTTGTAGCCAATTTTTTAGTGCATCTTACCATTAGAGATGAGGCCGAGGGTGGAATCCAGGCCCCCATGGAGTCAATGGTAAAATAACTTCAATAGGGCCAAGATTTCACCCCAAGTTGATAAACTGAGACCCACATCTGGACTTTCACAAACTTCTGGGATGTTTGGTTCAAGCCCAACAGCACTAACCTTTGTTATCCAACGGCTGGATTTGAAATGAGCTGTAGTGTAAATTTCCACCACTCAAACACATAATGATATACCTATTACTAAGTGTATTCAATGTTACTTCAACAACGTTCATAATCACAATCACGGACTGGAAACAGAAAGAGAGGAGAGCAGATATGACTGGAGGAAAACACTGAGAAAACACTCCGAGGATGTTAATTCCTGTTCAGAGCAAGGTGAAGGAAGAGGAATAGCCATGTAACAAAGAGGCCCCACCACCTACTTCAGCCACTGAGTCCATGTCTTGCGCATGCGTGGAGACTCGCCCCAGGGCCTCAGTCGGTGTGCCTGCAGGTGAATGGCTTTGCTGTACCAGATCAGGGAGATTGATGTGCCCTGCCAAGCCATTGCTGGCTGCATGGCTAGAACGTTTTTTTTCACCAGTGGTCTGCAGAGACACAAGGTACAAAGAAGAGAAGAGCGGAAATACAAAACAGATCTACTGCAGGATCCCAGGTACCAAAGCAAGCACAGAACCAAAGCCCTCTCTGCCATATTCTCCCCATGCAAATCTGGCAAGCAGCAAAATATAAAACAGGAGAAAGAGAGAATTAATCACAAAGTAACGTCAGAAGCAATTAGCCCTGTTACACCAACAGGAGAAATCTGATGATGATGATTTTGGCTCAACCTTTTTGTTACAAAGTAACCATGGAACAAATTCTCACTTTAGGGATGCAGGTGCAAACTCCCCTGAACCCAATGGTACGTCCAAAGTTGGTCTGTGAGAATAGGCCAGGCCCATTGACTTCCATGAGATCTGGGCTTGTATGGTGGAGGGCAGATTTGGTCCCTCTGCCTTTTAAAAGCTACTGTGATAAGGGGTCGGATTGCAGGATTCCCACAGTCGCTAATACAGCCCCAAAGGCACGCTTCTGGAGTACAAAACAGCAGTGAACACCATCAACATTTCCCTTCCACCAAATAAGAGATCTATTCTTGTCTTGCTATGCCCACAAAGCTTCCATTAGTGTCAACAAGGGTTACACGCCTCTGTGCAGAGGAGAAAAAACTATTCCATATATATTTTTAGGTTAAGTGCTCTGATCCAAGAACGTCTTATTTAATTCTCTCCTCTCTTATAGGCCCCCACTGGCAACCAAAGCAGATCTCTCTAGACTGCACAAGTCATGTGTGATACTTGTTTGAAGAATTAGGAGTCTAGCAGAACTCACAGGGAGGACACTACAATTCCAACTCACTGCTACTAATACCAGATATCAGAGAAATGCTTGAGGAGGCTACAGTACCCGAAAGATTACTGGGGTTGTGATAAACAGCAACAGATGACATAGCCCTGATCCTTGCAGCTGCCAAATTCTCAGGTTAGTCAAGTACCAAAGACAGAGGAAGGAAGAAACGATTTACCTGGAACTTCTTTGGGGCCCATCAATGTTTAGAATTAAAGGTCATTCTCCATGACATAGCTGAGTCTGCCAAGTAACTGTGTATATCAGACGCCTTTGCAGGCAAGGGTCCTGTTTCTTTCATACAAGCAAACACCCTCACTAGAATATGTTTTTCCTATGCAGACAGGTATTCTTATGAAAGTTCTCCCCCTATTGCTTTTTTTTAATTACCAGTCAGACCTGCAGCATATGAATTTCTGTAGCTAAGGAGATGGGTCCATCCGAAGTGTTTGTAAAGATCCCTCAAAACACACTCTGACTAGGGTAACAAGTACTGCTGCTAAATGTGATAGCCATTTGCTTCACGCACTGTTGTTGTAGCCTCATTGGTCCCGGGGTATTAGAGAGACAAGGTGTGTTTTTCCTAGCATTTTTCCTGCACTATGGCAGGGTCCGCTTAGACTGGACACAACCAGTGATACGACTGGGGTATACTCCAACCGATGCGTCATTTGATCTGTCGTTGGAGGCATTTTATACCTACTGCCAGTTTTCAAGCCTACAGCACCTGGTATTCCCAGGAGGTCTCCCATTCAAGTACTAGGCAGGCCCAACCCTGCTTAGCTTCTGAGATCACATGGGATCGGGCGTGTTCAGGGTGGTTTAGCCATATATTAGAGAGACAAGGTATGGGGGGTAATATCTTTTATTGGATCACCTTCTGTTGGTGAGAGAGACAAGCTTTCAAGCTATGCAGAGCTCTTCTTCAGGTCTGGGGTAAATACTAACCATGTCACAGCTAGTTTAGCATAAGTAGTTAGCTTATGGGCTATGGGACATGTCCTTTGAGTACTGAACACCTTTCACCTTAAAGCTGTGCACTGTCCTTGTGCATGAAAGAGGGCAGAAAAGTCCTGACCACAGAAGTCAACAAGAACCTTTCCATTGACTTCATTGGGCTTTGGATAAGGTCCTAAGAGAACAACAGAAGACTTGTATATGACACTGTATTTTCTATTATCAGGTAGATTTTTCAGCTGCCTGTTAGTTTTAAAGTCCTTATCTGATCCCAGTGCTCTCATCTGGTATTGTTTGTGCAGAGCAAGTTTTACAGCAGCAATGCTTAATACTAGCATTTCAAAAGTGGCTGGTTAATCATGGCTATGGCTTGTAATTGTATTTAATTTAACTCCACTGGCATGACAAGGTGGACAAGTATCACTACGCTTCAAGAATCTCTGTACAAACCAGGCTGAGGAGCGGCAATGGATTTGATGGGTTTTATACAATGTGCTCATTTTGCATCAAATCCATTTCTGATTCGGTGACAGGACAAAGTTCAAGTTGTGAGACTTTTTCTGCTGTCTCCTTTCTTTCTTCTAGAGTTGCATGGGATTTCTCTCTCACACTTTGGGTCTCAGTGAGAAGTCTTTGGCTATTTCGAAGGGGGAGCAAGTAGCTTTCTTTGTATATTCTTCCTGCAAATGGCGAGTTCCAACTGACATGTGTTTGGCTGGTGGAGAGTTTGGACCCATAGCACTGCACTCTTTCCCCCATCCCTGTCATGGCCTGGAGTAATATTCTGATGAGGGCAAACAGCTACATTATCTACTGTTGGAGGGCAAGTGCCTGTTCATAGGTCACCAGGGCTAGATTTATTTTTCTCCAAAGGAAAAAAGAATTGATACAGTAATAAACCATCATTCTGCTCTAAGAACACTGGGGACTGTGAGTAGGCACCTTTTCCAATCTACTCTAAAAACAAAGTCCTTCCCGCACTATGTAAAGTCCAAACTCACATCCCTCCTGGGGTTTGGCTTTATTTCTAAACAATCAGATATCAAAGATCAGCTTAAACCTACTCCACAGGCTTGTCAGTTCCTAAGGTTCCTCCCTCAGGACTGCTCACCCCACATCTTAGATCCTTTCCTTCTAGACAGCCACTGTCAACTCCTTTATGTTCAGGCAGAATAAGGAGTCACTGGCTGCACTAAGTCAGCAGAATCCACTTACCCCTCCCCAGGGCCGGCAACAGGAATTTGGGGCCCCTGTACGCAGATCGTGAGGGCCCCCCTCCGGCCGGTCTCCCGCCGCCCGCGGGCTCCCCCCCCCGGCTGGTCTCCGGCCACCCTCGCCCCTCCCCCCCCCACCGGTCGCCCGCCGCCCTTGCCTCTCCCCCCCCGCCGGCGACAAGGGGGTACAGCAGCGTACCGGGCCCCCCTTAAGTCCGGGGCCTGGTACAGCTGTACCCGTTGTACCCCCCTGTCGCCGGCTCTGCCCCTCCCCCCAAAAGATCAACACTTGCCAACAGAGTGGGGCTTTTCAGGCAAATATCAGCCGCCTGTTTCAGGAAAATCTACAGCATGATAAAGAACCACAACAGAAAAAGAATCTGAGGCTTCTCCACAGGCAATTTTTTTTAATGTGCCTTCCTCAGTCTTGCTCTTTTGTCACAGTTGAAATCAAAGTAGCCTCTCTAAATCATCCTTGCTTATCTACTGCACTCCTCACCAGGATACCCACCTGAGAACCAAGCATGGTGGAATAGAAGCCATGTAGCATTGAACTGGGGAGATTTGAGGAATGTGGTGGACCAAGATTTCAAACTGGAAAAGCCAAAAATGTACCCAAAATATTCGGTGGGATGACCACAGTTTATTTCAGCAACTGCTTAAAATCAGAAGTCAAGCTTATTGTGGCCTTTGGAGATATGCTTGTTGTCCAGCCAGGAGACTTCTCCACCTTTACATTCCCTCGTCGAAAATGCACTCATTAACATTGTGTTCTACGTTTTTTTGGTCCTCCTTGTACAGGAGCCAACACATTGCAATTAGAGTGAGCAGATAAGAAGTTATAATTATACTAAATCAACTGAATGTCTTTGGCAGATGGCTAAGTGGAGGATGGGAGGGGTTGAAAAATGGTGAAGAGAAAGGGAAACTTTGGGCCAGATTCCAATCTCTCTAACAATGGTGTAAATTGAGAGCAGCCCTTTTGGCTTGGACTTCCTTTGGCTTTCCAGCAGAGTATATTAGCTCAAATCCTATCCCAGTCTTCTAGGATTACTATTCACTGCTGTTTGTAGTTGTGAGAATCATTTGTTTGTCATATTTGTTTATACTGTATAATTTATTACTGAGTCATTAATAAGCACAATTTAATCAATCATTTTCTGTTTAGAATACACAGTATAATTATTTTTCATGCTTACAAAGACAAAATCTCCTGAAGATATTCCATAGAAACTCTTATCTTTGACTTACCTCCCTTACCATTAAAGTCCCTTCCCTGGAAATACTGTTAAATGTATCTGCATGGGATGTTTCTAGACCATGGGATGCCACCATTCCTAGGTTGTATGGCTCATTGCTTCCAGGAACTCCTGTTGGTCTGGTGGTAAAATGGAAAACATGAGTGTTGCAAATTCCTGTCAATGTAGAAAAATGTATTATTTCTTCTGCATCCTATTTCAAGATAGAATACGACTGGGTGCACCACAAAGGACCTAAGGGTATGTTCACACTGCACGTTAAGCTCTGGGATGCCAAGAGTGGGGAGGGTCCCCAAGCCCAAACGTCAACACAGTAATTTTTAGCCCTGCAGCCCAAACCCAACAAGTCCAAGCCAGTTGACCCATGCCCGTCACAACAATGCTGGGGGGCTTTTATTCCACTGTAGACATACCCTGTGGGACCTGGGCTTGCGGGCTCAGTGTTTCCAAGTGAGTGCTTGAGCATCCACATTGCATGGTAAACCTGGGTTTACGATTGCTGGAGCCGGATCTCACAGCCATGCTAACATGTGCATTCCGCACTACGCAGACCTTCTGAATCAGGATTGCAGCTTGACTGGCATCCACACTGTAAATGACAAGGCTTGCTCCTGAATCACAGTGGGACTTGGGCTCTGATTCAGCCCCCTAGCCAGGTCCTAGGACCCAGGTCTTGAGCATTTGCTGATCTGGGTGAGACTGAATTGTATGTGAACAGAATGAGAGCTTGGGCTCAAATCTGAGTCAGAGCCGAGGCTCAGTGTGCAGTGTAGACAATCTTATTCCTATTCTGGCACTAAGAGTAAGGATCAGGTTGTCATGAATTTTCACAGCTTTCTCTTTATAGGGTTTTATTCATTTCTTGCCTATTGTAATCTTGCTCATTCTGTTCTTATATGCATGTGCGACTGATTGTAGCAGCAAAGAAAGTCTAACTGTCTACTCGGAGGTGAATGCAAGCATTTTTATGATCAAGAAGTACAAGTGCTATCTCCAGGGAGAAAATCCTTCAGGCTTTACAAATACAAGTAAAAGGGCACGAGATGGAGGGTGGATTCTCCAGTCTGTAAAAGTCACTTTGCCTTAAGCAATTGGCTTAAAGTGGCCAGCAAGAGCCAGAAATTTGCCCTATGTAGAGGGGGAAACAGAGAGGGCATGTCAGGGGCATTATAGAGGCAGTTTATGCCTGATCCTCCCCTGGCATAAGGTGCCTTACCTAGTGTGGGTGAATATTGCATTCATGCTTTAAGCTTGTCCCCATGTAAGACACTGTACTGTGCATATATATAGAAAGGGCTCCCCCTGCCTCTCTCTTTAAGGTATTACAAAGTACACTCATGACTTGATTGGTCAGCACCAAGGCCTGTAAGCCACAAGTAGTGTTCTCCTGGTATCATCAAAACAAGAAAGGGAAGTACTTTATAATGCTAGAAATACAGTGACAAGGTCTTATAGATATATTATAAACAAAGCACAACAATTTAAGAGCGTTTTTAATACATATTTAACACCTACTACTCTCCCTCATGGTATGCATTAGAATTAGAGAGGTTGGACTAAGTTTATCATGGTGCTGAGTAAGTACAGATATGTCAAACCAGAGGTTGCACTTCATTCTTCATCACATTCAACCCTGGAATGCTCATGGCTTGATCCTGCCTGGTGTTGAGGGCTGTCAACTCCTACTGGAGCCACACGAAAATTCAGCTGAACTCAGAGGTCAATGGCAAACCAAGGAAGGGTTAATCAGGTCTGTCTATATTACAAAACATGTCAACAGCTGTTATGAAGTTGTTGATGAGTCCTGCAACTTCGCATTGAGACTGCTTTCATTGGGTATTTTCAAACAACACAAAGCAATCTATTTTTAAACGCATTATTCAGTGCACACCTCCTTCTCAATAGCTATTGTTGCCAAACAGGCCACTTTGGGCAGCACCCATAAAAACGTGCATGCACCAATGCACGTGCACTATCCCACCTTTTGTCCACAGAACACTGCTTATGTTGGGCGTGTGCACCCATTTGTGCCCAAGCACTAAGTGTGACCGAATGTTTATTGGCACATGTGTTCTTGATGTTTAGATTCTGAATCCCATTCACAGCTGGTATCAGCTGGTACAAATGGAGTTATCCCGGCTATGAATTTGATGCTTTATCTGTAATTTACCCTGTCATGTATTTGGCAATCACTTTGGGAACATCTGCAGTTAACTGATGCTCTTATTCAGGTGTTCCCCCTCACCTCCCTCCCAAGTTTGGCAGTGCCGTAAGCCTGGTTGGGTTGTGGGTTAGAGTTGGGATGTCACTTTCACTTGGGCTGGTAACTCACCCATTATGGATATAGGTTACATCCATTGAGTGCTGATAGTCTCCAATACCTTCCCACAATTCCCCCTCTCACCCTGTGTGCCCAGGAGAGACAAGTTCTCCTACAGTTCACTGGGAAAGAATTAGAGTGGCTCAGCTTACTGCAGCACAAAAACCATGACCCTGGAAGTCACAGCAACACATCGTGTCATCACTCATGCTGTGTAACTCAAGTGTGGCTTTGCAGTGTGGCTACTCATACCAGGGCTAGACTAACCTGGGGGGTCCCAATCACTGTGTTAACTCTGCAGCGAAGACATACCTTTTGGGACGACAGGTAACATCCTGCACTAATCTCATAACACTGCAATACCCAACTATGAGTGACTTGCAAAGGAGTCACAACCTTAATGCTGTAGTAGATGGATTTTAAGTCTCTAATGCCTCCACTGTTTATTTCATTCTTCTCATGCCAGTGATGGGCTAAGGCAGTGAACTGGGTCCCAGGAGAGCTTTGTTCTAATCATGCTTCTACCACAGGATTCTTGTGTGACCTTGCACTGATCACTGAAGGCCAGATCAGTTGAAATCAGCAAAGCTCCACTGAAGTCAATTTATGCTCACAGGGGGCACTCAACATATTCAAGGAGCGGGCCCTGAAGCATTGTTCTGTTGTGGTTTTGGAAGATGAACAGCATGTACAGTTACTATAGCAACCACAGAAGGCCTGATCTGGCTCTCACTGGACTCAGTGGGAGTTTTGCTGCTGAGTTCAGTGGGAGTAGGATCAGGCCCATTAATTTAAGGGCAATGCTGAGGATTTGCTCTCTTCCAGTAAATAACTTTCCAATTGGCCTTATGAAATGACTGATTTTCAGAGTCCATGAATTATCCCATGTTGTGACTGAGCTCCTAGGACTAGTCACTGAACTCAAAAAGATGGTGTTCAGTATCAAAGGGATAGCCATGTTAGTCTGGATCTGCAAAAGAGACAGAGTCCTGTGGCACCTTATAGACTAATAACTATGGACTAAGGACCGAAAGCTGTCTAAAATCCTACCTGCCACATGGGTACCCCTAACACACCCAGCAATATCGTCAATCTATCCAGCTACACACTCAGTTCAGCAGAAGACTCTGTCCTATCTCAGGGACTTTCTTTTTGCCCCACCACCCCCACAAACAAGATACAGTTCTGTGGTGATCTGGAAGCCTACTTTCGCCATCAGAAAGATGGACTATCTTAGCAGAGAGTGTCCTACAGTCCTCTCTCTTTCCATTCACGATTGCACTGTGGCAACTATAATGACTGCAATTGTCTACATGGAAAGTAAAATCAGAGTATTTTGCACTTAAAATTCTCAGTGAAGAGCCTAGACAGTGAAGCACACGGCAGCAAGGAGGAAGAGCTAGACCATGTGACCTGCCAACTCTCCAAAGACTACCAGCAGGTGGCCAGTAGATGGTTAGTGGCCCATGGACCAGTTTGGGAATGTTATGCATCAAGGTAAAATTATGACTTCCCGAGGAGAAAAACATTTTGCAATTTCACAGCCTCGCCCTTAAATAATTGGTCTCTTACATAAGTCTTGGGATGTCACTGACAGGCACTGTCCCATCTTGCGTTTCGCTTTCACCATCCTCCTCTTCCTCTTCACTGCTTTCCGATTCCTCGCTGGAGGAAGAGTAGTCAGTCACCTTTTTCAGAGGGCGATTGGTCTCTTCGATACGCAATTCCCTCAACTCTTTGGCTAATGCAGTCAGGTCCTAAAAAGGCAAAAAAATAATATAAAAGCCAACGTGAATTCTATTTAAAGCAAGAAAAGCACATCTCTTCGAAAGCCAATGCTACAGCACAAGCAACAAGAAACAGCATAACAATTATTACAAACATCAAACAAACATAAAACAATGTTTGTAGCGTGTAGCATTTATTAAACAAAATGAAACAGACTTTATGCTGGTTGAAAATCAATAGCCAACCTATTTTTAATATGTTTGTTTGTGTGCGTGCGTGTGTGTGTATATATATAACACATATGTATATACACGTCAAAATTATATTTGTTGAAAAGGTGAAGTTCAGTCACCATCATAGTAAACTGGAAAACAATGTTATTGCAGAGGTAGAGTGCTGCAGGAGAAATTATCCAAACCTGTCTTCTTCTGAGCCTCTCAAAGACACAGCATAATGGTATTTGCTCTGTGATAAATGCCTTTGGAAAGAAAGCAATGGCCGCATTTCTGACAGAATGGTGCAATCCCCAAGGCAATCTGTTTCAATTATCAGTCTGAGCTGGCAGGAAGTTGCCGGGAAGCAGTGACACAGCATCAGAGTCAAACTGCTCAGCTCACTGCAGCATCAAGTTTGATGAAGTTTTTGAGTCATGGCTCTGATTCAACCACAATTTTTTTTAAAAAAAGCCCTTGGCAGAAATAGCTTACACACTTGACGTGAAATGTGCACTACTGTACCCCCTAGCCTGGAAATTAAGGAAAAAATGAAAAAGAAGTCATAAAAAAGGTCATTTTTCAGTTTACCATGACTCTGATGAAACCTTAGAACTGACAGTTATATAAAATAGACAGTTACTTAAGTACAAGGGACATTGCAGGCACCGTGTAGAAAATAGACTTTTTATTATCTTACATGCTTTTATAGCAATGCAGGGGGAAGCAGTAGGGCAAAAAAAAAAGCATGAGAGCTCTAATTAGAATGGGTTAGAGTACTCAATTGCACAAAGCATGCACATGATGAACAATGCATTGCAATTGTCAGTCTTACCATTTCTCCCTATATTAGTGACCGATGTAGCCATCAGTGCATTCGGTCAGAGATAAAGGATTAGGGAGAAAGAAACTCATTGAAAAATTCTAAATTCCACAATTTTCTTATGGCCATATTCTCTCTCTACTGCATTCCACCAATCTCCAGTATACTGTTCCAGCAGAGTGACTAGGATAACAATATTAATTAAAATTGTACAGGGAGGTCTTAAAATTTACCCCTTGGCAGCAGAGGGAAAAAATATAAAACACACACATAATTGAGACTGAAAACCCAGCTTATTTTTCATAGAGAAGCTGTAAGATTTTGCAGAGCAAATTTTACTTTAGTTGTTTGTTACTCCTGCCTTAAGGACGTAATAAACTCTTCAGGCATCATTCGGATTAGAAACTCAAAATGAAGCCCTCACCGCGTTAAGTGAAATAAGTAATCATTCATCTCTAATTCCACACAGGTCAAGGAAAATGCTTTATTGACATTTAAATTTGCCCTAAAGTCAGATCTAATTGGTGCCTGTTGCAGTGAGAAACCATCAGAAACGATCAATCATTTGAAGGGGGAAAAAAGAATCAGCATGACTGTTTCACACTTCAGAGGGGATTTCTATTAATATCATGGTTTTAGGTCAGTAGTCTTTATCTCGGTGCAGTGACTTAGTATGAGGACATGCCTACATGCTGCTCCCAGTTACACCCTATTGACTAGCAGCTATAATCCCTTTGATTTACTCCAATGCAACCATACCAACTTCATTTGAGGTCAGTGTAACCAAGTTTAGATTTTGGCAGTCCCTGCTGCAGGGCTTTTTCCTCTCTCACGCTTTTCTGTGCCCCACCATCACTAAGCACAAGCAACATGGCCACAGAAGAAACTTGAGGATCAATTTTTCGCTCAGTGTATTACTGACATAGATCATCTCATCCATGCTTTCAGAAACAGATAAAAACATATTCCATATTAAATAGCATGGTTAGGGGTTCAAGACTGAAAATAGAGGGCCAAATTCTAAGCCCATGAAAGTCAATGACTAACTGAGTTCTCTGGGCTTTGACCAGGACCCATAAATGCCAGTAAGGTAAACTAAAATTAAAATTCAGGTTCTGTTTTACAGGAACTAATACCTTGCTTTTCTATAATGCTTTTTCATTTACAGATCTCCAAGCACTTTACAAAGGGCTTGAGTCATTATCCCCATTTTAAAGATAGGGAAACTGAGGCACAGAGAAGTAAAGTGACTTGCCCAAGGTCACCCAGCAGGCTAGTGGCTGAGTTGGGAATAGAACCAAGGTCTCCTGAATTCAAGTCTTGTATTCTATCCATTAGGCAACACTGCCTCAGATAAGCTACATTTCTTATGAAAACAAATTGTTGCCTGTTCCTTTAAGAAAGGATCTTTATTATGACTAAAGAGAGAATATGGTATTTAAGAGTTTATTTCCAGTCCCAATAACTTGGTGATTGAAATATAGTTAAATCCATAATCATGATGGCTAATTAATCAAGCGGCTTCTATGGCTTGTCTGTTTGGTTTTCCTAAACTGATGAAATAAGAGTAAATGAAGATTTGAACTATCTAAAGATGTTTTCAGTCTATAGTCAAAAACCTATTCATTTAGTAATCACTTTTCATTGAACTGGTTAGATTTCACCCCAACTTTCTAAAGTAGTTTAAACCAAAAAACTACAAAATAGCACCTCTTTTAAAGTTGCAATTCTCCCTATATTTTAGGACTAGCACCAATTATTTCCAAGTATCCAGGGACCAGATTGTGAAAAACTGGTCTCCATTTTCACACCTGCAATTTCCAAGCAAAGGTAATTGTGCATATGAAATTGAATTCACATTATCTCTGCTCGCAAACTGCAGCAACCAAGATATTTAAATCTGAGCATGGAACTATGGTTTCTTAGGAACATTCAACCATCCTTAAAGATACTGACCAGTAACTTATTCTACAAGCAGTCCCATTTAAATTAATCAGGTTGCTCTCATGGTAAGTTACAACCTCCAAGTAATAGTGACAGAATCTAGTGCTTCGAAAACAAGCATGTAATGTTTCTCAATGTTAGAGAAATCTGGAAGTGTTACAATCCTTCAGCCAGACAGAGTTGATTAGCATAAGTATATTATCAGTCTGCCATAGTAATCATCAACAGATAGTTAACAAGTATTGTTTAATATCTTAATTAGTTTGTAATATCTAATTTTGAAATTATAGTTGCAATAATACTCACAGTGTCAGACAATACCATGAGATAATCAATATTTTCCAGTGTAGGCTCTGCCGTGGGGTGATTAATTCTTTGGTACTATCATTTTCTCTAGATAATCACTTTGTAGGGTTTTACTGATTCATTGCTTCAATCTTGGACCAAGTAACCCCCAACCCAATAACTAGAAAGGAAGTGCTCTTTAGCACCAAATATATGTTTGAAATGTTATTACTGAAGGTAGGAGATAGCACTATCAGTGCAGTTAAATCACTCTTAATTCCAAAGACTTCTTTAGATTTAACATTTCCTGGAAACAGGTCAGTTCAGTTTCCAGAATCACAAAGCTCATTTAACTGGAGTTTTACACGAATGTTGCCCCTATCTGGATATTGATTGAAGTGTTTTCATTAGCAAACTCTCTCATTAAACAAAATGCATTGCTCATGTTCAGTCCAAGAGATCTAGCTAGCTCTTTTCTCTTTTATTTCTTCTACTTTTTATAGTAAATCATGTTAGAAAGGGGTCACTTACCACTGTATGTAGAAATGCAAGTTATCAGTGCAGTTAACAGAGGTTAGTGCATGTTCAAATATTTGTAAGACATTTAGTAAATACTAGATAAAAATTGTAGTACTGACAATGTAGTCTTTTCCATGTACATATTTAAGACTTTAACATTGCTAGATGTACAAATCTGCTTTGTACATACAGTAAGAATTGTAAAATTCATATAGCTTAGTTTTTGTGTTTCAAAAGTAAGGATGGGCAGTAAGACTGGCACTGCCAATCAGCACTCATTGTAGCAACACTAGCTTTGAGCCTTCTAGATTCAACCCAGTTATCGGAATGCAATTGCACTGTGGTTACTGGTAAAGCGGTGGGTAGGTTTGGAAGCCAACATAAAATCTGTTCTTATATGTGAAGACAGACACAGCTCAGAGGTGAACCCAGGTCTCATCAGCTACATTAGTGAAATCCACGTGCAGAACCTGGCAAGAAGCAGCCCCCTCGCAAACCAGCTCTGAAGGTTTACTGCATTTGCCTGACAATATTGCATAACTTTGAGCCTGATCATGCCGGTGCTGAGTGCCTTCAACTCCCACCAAAGTGAAGGAGAGTTGAGTGCACTTAGGCCCTCACAAGAGAACTGCTCAGAACATGGCAGGATTTGGCCCTTTATCAGCATTTCTATTTAGTATAAATTCACTCCTACTGTTAGCTAGAAATATTTTGTGGAATCATAATTACAACTGCATTAAGTGACATCTGTATGTCAAAAAACTTGCTACCATGACTGTCCTAGCAGATAAGATTTCATTAGGCACAGCAGGGACAGTGACTGTGCAATCTTCAACCTATACTGCCCACTTATGTACTCAAACCTTATTCTGCATGGAGCTCCTCTGGGGACTGCAAGAGAGTATCCCAGAATCCACATCCACTGAATTCTTGCTCTTTTCATTTAGGCTGCCAACAAATTGTGGCGATGTTTGGTGAAGTCTTCTTCATTCAGAATCAGACAGAGCCAATCAAATCATTGCTCAGGGGGGCAAAGGACTCCATATTCCACCATCACTTTGGAAATATCTGAGCTCCTTGCTTACTAACCATTTTCTAAAGCAGAGGAAATACCAGGGTTTTTTGGTCCTAAAATGTACCAAGGTGAGTTTACACTACCAATAAAACACAAATGGTTTTCCATTCAACAAGTGTGCTTTAACACGTCACCAGCAAATTCACACGATAAACATTGGTTTTTTTTTTAACCTTGACATTTTAAAAACAAAAATATCTCCCCATGGGAGAAGACGGGATACTAGGTTAGATGGACTATTGATTTCATTCAGTATGGCCATTCTTATGTTCTAAAATTAGATTCTCTGAACTGTTATTAAAGCCTGAAACTCTGAGATTGTTGCTCCCATTGAGTAGCAGCTTTTCTCTGTTCATAGCCCCACTGAAATAAATGGGGGGGGGGTACCAGTAGAATAAGGTACTACTCAACATGAGCAAAGACATTGGAATTTGGCCCTGTTTTCTTGCCTTAAGTGCTAATGTTGGACTTTGTCTATACTTGGGATTAGACCCTATTCCAGCCAATGGTATAACTGCAATCGGTATAGCTGCACATGTGTAAACCCCACACATTAGGAAAGAAAGATGGCAATTTGGACCAGTTGTGCTTACCCAAAGCAGGGCAAGTTCAAGCAGGAGTAAGTCATTGCTTTCCTTGTCTGCATTTAGGGTTCTGCCATTCATCAGTGCAAACCCCAAGGATACACAAGGCCTCAAAAGGTATAGGGTCAGATTCTTAGCGGGTGCAAATCAGCACGGCTCTGCTACTTACAATACCAATTTGTACCAGCTGAAATTCTGGCTCATAATATTATAAATATTATAATATTCTGGCTCATAATATTATAAATTATTTCACCTGCGATTAACCAGCTCCCTAACGTTATCATGTGATAGCCAGAGCAATGCAATCTCAGAGCAGCAGCCCTGACACACACTGTCAAAAAGAATCATTATTATTAGGACATGGCTTCATTTGAAAAGCAGGTAATTCTGCTCGTAGTTAAATTTGTGCGTCCCATTGAAACCAAAGGGGTCACATGGTGTTTAACAGAGCAGAATCTGGCCTTCGCTGCAATCCATTAAGACAGTCTTTGTCCGGGTAAAAAAGTTCCAGCCTCGATTTATTCCCTATAAAATCCACAGAACACTGATAAAAGTGATTTGCTCTGCTCATGAAGGTTCACAGTACAGTAGTTCTTGGTTTGGCCTTTGTGCAAGTGGTCTGCAAATGGATTTTGTGAAGCAAAATATACTGAGCAAACAGATCAATTTCCCCCCCTTAGATTAGCTCACTGTATCTAAATACAATCTTCCACATCTGAAATCTGAACCATGCTAGCATTGCCACCTTTTTGAATGTCAGCACCAAGAAAACATGGTTTGATATTAAGCTCTAACTAGCCAACTTTGCAAAGGCTTGACCAACTAAGAAAAGATATCACTAACCTCATCTATAGCTTTCTTATAGCTCTGGGAGTAAGGGAAGATTAATCAGCATCAGAGGAAACAGATCGGGACAGGAAAAAGCCAGAGGAAGGGCAAGCAGGTTAGAAATAAAATTAGAATTGTTAGCACGACGCTGTGAAGTGTAAAGAAAAACAACATCAACAAAACATGAATACACATTAAAGGAGAGAAACCGTGGAAATCCATTTGGTTATTGAGCCCAACGCACTCTGCAGTTTTAAAATACGAACATCAGACATAACATTAAATCAGAGACTTTGGAAGGGTTTTTCATGGGCCTTTTCTAAAAAAGTCATAAAAGTGCACAGAAATTACTGTCAGATTTTTCTTAAACTGGGTTGACTAGCAACGACTGGGTATCAAGCCTTTGAATGCAGCACCCTCTTCCCCCCCACCCGCAAGGTTGCTCTAGAAATCACTCTACAATAACACAATCCCGAAGTGCACTATACGCAAACCCTGGCCCTGAGCCATCAAAACGTAAAATTAAGCTGCGCTGAAGTTCTTCTCTTGCATGGGGCCACTGTAAATCATGCAATCTCTATGCATTAATATATCCCACGGACTCTTGCTATGCTGCTGATCTAGAGCCTCAGAACTGGTGATGGGACTGCATGTGCCTCTTTCTATGGGTTCAGACGGCTGCGTGATTGCCACTGATGAAAACATGGTAAATTCCACCGAGGCATAATTTAAGACTCACAGCAGGTCGGCTCGGTCGCGTCACATCCCTGTTGTCCTCCTGTTTCACCTTAGATGGCTCATGAGAGAGCACAGGCGACCCTTCAGGTCTGGCATTTCCTGGGCAAAAACAAATCACTGTTGTTAGTGGGAGATAAAAGACTTTCACCGGGCAGCAGAATATGCAGAATGACATTGCACACCTTTGCACAATGGCACCTCTGAGAAACCCAGTGGCTCTTCATCCATTTCAGGATCCAGCTCAAAATGATCCTCCGTGTTTTTAACACACACATAATCCAGTCACAGTCTAATCCAGTCACAGTCTCTCTGCTTCCCTGTCTGATCTCTGTACTTGTCTGAGGCCTGGGCTACACTGGGGGGTGAGGGGATTCGAGCTAAGATACGCAACTTCAGCTATGCTATTCGTGTAGCTGAAGGTGAAGTATCTTAGTTCAACTTACTTGGCCCTCCTCACAGCGGCGAGCCAACTGCCGCGGTTCCCCCGTCTACTCCGCTTCCACCTCTTGCGGAGCTGGAGTTCCGGAGTCAATGGGGAGCGCGTTCAGGGATCGATTGATCATGTCTAGATGAGATGCAATAAATCGATCCCAGATACATCGAACACTACCCGCCGATCCGGTTATAGAGAGCAAGCAAGCTGCACCATCCTGTGGCAGTGAGCCTGTAAAGAATGGGGACAGCCCATGGCCAGTCGCCTTTGGTGGTGACTTGCACCTTCTGGGATGCAGAGAAAGAGAGGGAGCAGTACCTGTGCTCCTGAGCTCATAGACTGAGGTGGTCCCTGGCTCTTGCAGAACCCTTACATAAGGGTTATGGCTAGCCGGGCCCTGAGTGACTTGTCCAAAGCCATAGAGTGAGACTGTGGAAAAGTCAGAAGAGGATCTCCCAGAGCTGTGATTTGATCACAACTCTATGTAGCTTAGCATTGTCTTGCCAAACTATCATGTCATGGTTTCGCCCCTACAGCATCTGTTGCCTCTTGTTTGGAAAATCCTTTTTTGTTTCTCTCTACCTCATCTACCGCTTAGCTGAAAACAGCTCATATCCTCTCTCCCTCAGCCATCACTTTATTTCATTTGTAATTGTATTAGGTGACTCTGTAAAGCCTGTTGCCATGCAGTTTATTTGAAATGGGCTCTCCACGATATAGCTCTATTGCATTGTAGCAAGAGAATTTATAACTAAATCTAATCCCCATATACGGAACTCTCAACATTCTTGTCCTTTTTCTATTAAAGAAACATTCGCTCTGCGGAGGAGCTGGGCATATAATAAATTAGAAGCACTGTGTTATCTGATAGAGCAAGGATGTTATTACTCACAGAATTCCTCATTAACTAAAATCCAAAACCAGAACAATTGCTGATAAATTACTTCTCTTGACGACCTAGAGGAATGATTATTTTAACAAGAGACATGCCAGCTTACGGTCAAGGTGGGTGAGGTAATGTCTTTTATTGGATCAACTTCAATTGGTGAGAGAGACACGCTTTTGAGCTTACACAGAGTTCTTCTTCATACTCGAAGAAGAGCTTAACTCAAAAGCTTGTCCCTCTCACCTCTCACCTTCAGAAGTTGGTCCAATAAAAGACATTACCTCACCCACCTTGTCTCTCTCATATCCAGAGACCAACAGGGCTACAAAAATATTGCATAAACTTAAAGTCATAAAAAATTCAGATCACTTGTTTTAATGTGCTTTAGTCTGGATTTATGCTCCAGGACTGTGAGAAATATAGATAAACTGGCTGGATGTGCTTTGGCAACTCCTATTTCAATTAGATGGGGAAAAAGAAGATCTTCAGCAACTAGAAGATGCCAGGAAATGAATCAGTCAGGAATGTAAATGGTTCTGTTCGGAAAGGTTTATAGAAGAAACGGCTTAAGACATAGATGGGCAAACTATGGCCCACGGGCCACATGGAACTGTGCTGCCCCAGAGCTCCCAGCTGGGGAGGCTAGTCCCCGGCCCCTCCCCTGCTGTTCCCCATCCCCTGCAGCCTCACCGCGCTGCTGCCGCTCTGGCCCGCTGCTCCACGGGGGGGCTGTGGCAACCCGCCACCACCGCAGGATTGGGCTGGGACGCCGCCGATATGGGAAGTCCCACTGGAATGCGCCGAAAGCGGAAGCTTTGCAGTCAGCGGCATTTCGGTGGACACCCCCCCCCCCCCGGGGCGCGAGAGGCATCGGGGAAGAGGAAAGGGGCCACGGTCATAAATCTTTGAGAGACGCTGGTCTAAAATCAGGTGCATCTCCATGATTTCAGTGGATCTATTCCAATCAGCTTTTCACACACATGAGATCAGATCCAGGGAGAGGTTAAGTGACTTGCCAAAGGAGTGGAGAACGGTTACAGGATCAAGGCCTAAAGAGCAGTTCAAGAAAGAAGTCATCTCACCTCTGACTCTATTACGTTCACTGGAGCCAGCTTGGGAACCAGGCTGGGATCCTCCCTGGGAACTAGGCTGGGAGCTGGGGGTGCTGGAACTGGAGGAGCTGCCACTACTGGTCCTCTGTAGGGGACTCTCAATGACTGGCTCAGTTCTCCTCAGGTCAGGGTTACTATTGCACATCGGAATGAAGGAAAACAGTCGTTAGATAGTGTAACTGCTCTGGAGAGTTGGGTGAAAAGCTTCAATCAGTTGGAAGCAATGGAATAGGTTAGTGTTATTGAAGCAGCAAGTCCTTTCAAAGTTAACATAAGAGGGGAAGATCTACCATGGTGACATGCAATACAAGATGACAAAACTACTGTGGTAGCGTTAAGTCCTGTATAATTCTGAGCATTTCAGAGCCTAAGCATCCTGGGTAAAATTTTCATCGAAGTGTCTTTTCAAAAGTGCCTACATGACTCAGGAGCTTACATTCCATTGCAAGACAGTGCGGGCTTGTCTTCACTACCTGGGAGACCGACACTGCTGCCGTCGATGCCGCGGATGTCGCTATAGCGGGTATAGTGCCGATCCGCTAAATCGATGGTAGAGCACTCTCTGGGCAACTCCAGTACTGTGGTTCCCCAAGAAGATTAAAGTAAGTTGACCGGAGAGCATCTCCAATCAATGCAGCGCAGGGAAGACACCGCAGTAAGTCGACCTAAGCTACATTAGCTCCAGCTACATTATTCATGTAGCTGGAGTAGTGTAACATAGCTTGACTTATCCCAGTACTGAAGACAAGCCTTGAGACTTAGTCTGGTAAGCCACTAAGGATGCATCTGCACTAGGACAAAAAAGGTGCGGTCTGAACTCAAATTAGCTAACATGTGGTAACTAACATGTGGTAACTGCCGAGCGAAGACAAGGCAGTTTGTACTTTTAATGAGCAGATCAAGGATTTCACCTCAAGTTAGTTACCTTATGTGTTAGCTAGCTCATGTTCAGAAAACACCTTTTTTCCTAGTGAAGACAAGATCCAACTGACTTTAGGCATGTTTGAAAAGCAGTTTAGGTGCTTTTGCAAATTCTTCCCTCTATCACTACCTAGTATTTTCCAGGAAGTAAAAGACAACTAGTTGATACAGCAGCTAGGGCCAGATAGAGGGTTTTGCTGTGCTAGACAAACTGGAATTGGTCACATCCTCACAGTCCCAACAAACATTTTACTGGCTGTAGTATTTTAGTATTTTTTGCCCTAAAAAAAGCCAGGAATGGCAGAGCTAACCCTGATATCTTCACCATTCAGTGCCACTAAAGTTAATGAGGCTACACAAAATTTATACCAACTGTCCTTAACTATAAAAACCAAACAAAATCAAAAACTGCAATTTAAAGGGTATTTAATTTTAAATGGTTAAAATATTCTGTTTTAAAAAGTAGGTGCTTACAGATTACCTATTTTTCTGTAATCTCTATTCCTCTGTTGAAATTTGCAATGTGACTGCAAAGTATATTTGCTGTGCATCAACATTCCCAGATTTTCATGGTCTCCTATCTCAGCCATTTCAAATTGCACGAGGCTGAAACCTGACACATAAGTTGCCAACTTTATCATTTCTCTTCTTCTGTCTCGCTCTTTCTTGCAAACACATGCAGAGTTTTAAATTTGAAAAAAAAGTGGGTTTGATTTACAAATGCAAACATTTCTCAGGGTTTCACGTAGCTTTATGAAATAAATCCTAGATACTTAAATGGCAACAGAAAATACGTTCATGCAGCATTGTACAATACCATTTTTACACGATATTTCTGTTAAATGATTTTATTATTCAAAGTCTTTCTAGGAATGGGTGGAAGCTTGTTATATGGAGTTCAAGTAGGACTCTGAGTACTGAGAACAACATGTGGCAATACTTCTGCATTATATAATATGTAATTTGGAATCAAAGGCAATGCATAAGCAACAGAAGATGTATGTAACACATGAGATATAAGTGATCCTGAATAATTTAGCCAGTGCTCAGAACAGCACAAATTGCATTTATTGTGCAAAGTTTCATTGCCTTAAATGATTTCTTGGCAGGATCCATTTCATTTGGACTTTGTCTTGGATGAAGATTATGTAGAATTACTGTTGAGTGTACCTAGATTTTGCACAGGAAGTTATTAAGACGATAACAGCAATATTAACATGCTTGTACAGAATGACAGTAGCTTTCTGTGCATAGGGCTGCCAGGTGTCCAGTTTTCAACCGGAACGCTCGGTCAAAAAGGAAACCTGGTGGCTCTGGTCAGCACAATTGACCAAGCCGTTAAAAGTCCAGATGGTGGTTCAGCAGGGCTAAGGCAGGCTCCCTGCCTGCCGTGGTTCCTGGAAGCAATGGCAGGTCCCTCCTTTGGCTCCTAGGCACAGGTGTGGAGTGCCTCACCCCAAGTGCCTGTTTGGCAGCTCCCATTGGCTGGGAACTGTGGCCAATAGGAGCTGCGGTGGCGGCACCTACCCATGGGGCAGCACGCAGAGCCGCCTGGCTGCGCCTCCACGTAGGAGTCAGAGATGTGACATGCTGCTGCTTCTGGGAGCTGCTTGAGGTAGGTGCTGTCCGGAGCCTGCAACCCTCGACCCCCGCGTCCCAACAGTATTCCCCAGCCCTGATCCCCTCCCACCCTCCAAACCTTTTTCCAAACCTGAAGTGCCATCCTAAGCCCCAAACCCCTCATCCCCAGCCCCACCCCAGAGTCTGCACCCCCAGCTAGAGGCCTCACCCCCCTGAACCCCAACTCTCTGTCCCAGCCCGGAGCCCCCTCCCACATCCTGAACTCATTATTTCTAGCCCCATCCCGGAACCTGAACCCCCAACCTACAGCCCATACCTGCTCCCACACCCCAACCCCTTGCCTCAGCCCAGAGCCCCTTCCCATACTCCAAACCCCTCAGCTCTAAAGCCCCCTCCTGTACATCAAATCCCTCATCCCTGACCCCACCCTGGAGCTCACACCCCTCCAGCTGGAGCTCTCGCTTCCTCCTGCACCCCAACCCACAGCTTAGGACCAGAGCCCCTTCCTATACCCCAAACTCCTCATTTCTGGCTCCCCCCCAGAGCTCACACTCCCAGCCGGAGCCTTTACCCCCTCCCACATCCCCAAACCCCTGAGTCAATGAGAGAGTGTGGGTGGGAAAATGAGCGAGTGAAGATGGGGAAAGTGAGTGACAGAAGGGGGGGGGATGGAGCAGAGGTCAGGGCCTCAGGGAAGGGGTGGGGCAGGGCAAGAGTGTTTGGTTTTGTGCGAGTAGAAAGTTGAGAACCCTATTAGGAAATGGCCCGTATAGGTTACAATAGAATAACCAATAAAATGAGAGTTTATACAAAGCTGGAAGGAATCCAAAAAAGTAGCGAGGAATGAAAGGACAAGAAGAGAAGATACAAAAATGTTATTGCTGCTTTGAAGGGTTAATTTAATATACTTTCTGAACTTATCGGAATTGCAGTTGAGCAGTTGTGGAACTCCACCTTATGTGGTGTAATTGGTGTTAACTTGGCTAAGATGTTATCTGGTTGGTTGATGAAACTTCTTTTAAAACTTTAGCAACAGACATAGTAATCTATATACCAACTGTGGTCAGGTCCTTGAGTCTGATAGAAGAACTGGACACCCTTACTTGAGTCAAACAGTCCAATGGTATCATCATTATTCTAAGTGCTGGTTCTTTCTTGTGTTATGACTATGTACTGGAATATTCCTTGCTTCTAAAAAAATAATGTTCTTTAGGGCACAGTTGACTAATAGTAAGAGATTCTGTTTCAGGTAACTGAGGATGCTTTGGCCATGGGTAATGGATGTAACTAAACGCAAACTGTAACAGAGCTGGCTACCTTCGGAGCACCCCGCTAGGTTGGAGGTGGCTCTGTGGCACCCTACCTCTCTTTTCCCTCTCCAAGATCCCTTAAGAACTCCAAGTGGTCTTTGCCCTGACTACTATCACCCATACCTGGAGCTGGTTTCATACCAGAAACAGTTCAAAAACAGTCCTCAGAGTCCCAAAATGGAGTCCATCCCCACATCACACGTTCATACTCAGCTCTGGCCTCTTCTACACTCAGAGCTTGTCTTCTGACTCAGTCTGTTCCCCAGGAAGCTGCCACTCCCTGCCTGCCCTTCCTAGTGGGAGCTCAGCTTTCTGGCTCTGGCTTCCCAGCTCCAGCTTCCTGGCTCCAACCCTTCTCCCAGGCAGGAGCTTCCCGCTCACTCCAGCTCCTCTTTGCCATAGCTGCTTCTTCCTGTTCCCCTCGGGCTCTTTACAGGGAACTTCTGTCTCGATCAATTCCACACTGAGGCTGCCAAAGAGGCCCCAGTGGGCTGGAGCACTTTCTTCTTAAAGAGCCCCGTTCACCTGGTGACATCCACAATAGAGGTAAAGGGCCTTTCTAAAAATATCTGGCAATACCATATTTCATTGGCTACCCTAGGACCAACCTTACACTGAGTCTGTTACACAGCATGCAGTGCTGCTGCAGCGTGAATCAGACTGGCCGGGAAGAAAAGCTTATGCTGTCATGACCTATTGGTAATTTGGCTAAGAATATCCTACCTAGGAACATCTCGTTTGAAGCCTTTTACCTCATCCTAAAGGGACAAGGTGAAGAAAACATCAAACATTTCTATCATACAAAGATATATGGAATACAAATATTTATCCTGAGATTGAAGCTGGCATTTCATTTGAAGAGATCTGGAGTTCTTCCCACCATGCTATCACAATCTGCAAATCAAAGACATCGTCTCACCTGTCTAAGCTCATTCTTTCGCTTCTGATATGTCTGAACCAGTTGCATTTTCTATTGTTTTAAAAAGCTCAGGGCTAGATCCTAAAATGTGCTGTCCTGGTGCACAAGGGGAAAGGGAGAAGAGATTATAGTGAGGATTGGGGGGGGAGTGCTAGGGGTGGGAATGGTTAATAGGTCAACCTAAGAGAAATGTTTAGTCCCCAAATACTTGTCAGCAACACTTGCTAGTCAGGGACACACACTGTTCCTGTAGGAACCATTTACCATAATGGGAATTTTGTCATTGACTTGAATTTAAGTTGGATCAAACCCATATTGAATAGCAACCATGCACAGTCCTCCCCACTTCCCCCCACACAGTCCCCTGCACTGCTGATGAAATCCTCATCTGACTAGCAGGGATACTGGAGAATGTATCTACCACCATCTCTGCACACCCATCAGCATTACTGAGTTAGGCAGAATTTGACCCTCGGTGTGCAGCAGGAAGGAGCTGAGAGGACCAAATCCAGCTTCCACTAGAGTTATGGCAACACACCCAATCAAGTCAATAGCAATAACTAAGGGTCCAGAGCATCTTCTGCATCTAGCTAGAAATCTTGGAGAGTCTAAGAATGTAGACATTTCAACTCATTAGGATTTTGCACAGATAATATTAGGAGTCCCAGAGTCCAAACGTTCATGGCTTACAATTCTAATTAATGCAAATTTCAAACATCATTGAGTGACAGTAGCGATGCAAACGTTTGTAGTTTATCAGTAAATCCATGTTAATAGAGATCAGAGAGTGCTTTAATTATTTTTTTAAATTTTGACTAGATTTATTGACAAGATGACTAAGGAGTGTGCATCCTAGGAATTTTGTCATTGATTCCAATGGGGGCCAGTCTGGGGCCTAAAATCATTGGTTTGGTGTTTGTTACGATCAGACTCTGTTTCCCCTAACAACAGGATATAGACTGTGGTAATCCGTCCATTGAATTCAGTGGGCACTGGCTCATGACCCAATGACCCCACTTTCTTTGTGAGGCTCACAAACCAGGACACCAGGAAGAAAATTATAAAACAAATACATGGATTCATTAATACTTTTTCCCCTTTCCCACGTGGCCTCCTGTACCTTGCTCTGATGGGCTGTGATCCTAATCTAGTTCCCAGTGCAGTGCCATTCCCAGGAGAGTTCTTTCTAGCTAGTGCTGGGGATATGGAAGTTGTTCGCTGAGGCACCTGAAAGAAAATTGAAAGCATCAAGGCTATTAGGATTGTACAATTGAACTTTGATATTCTCTTCATGCATTTGGGGGAAGATCAGGTTTTGGCAGGTTTTCGAGCTGGATATGTAATTACTTTTCCACTGAGAGATATAAAATATTTACAGCAGTTATAAAACACAAAGTTCTTGGCACATCATAGATGTCTGAGACAGGAAAGACCTGAAAAGTCATTTATTTTATCCCGCGTAGGGCAGGGCCATTTCCAACAGTATAGTTGCCTGAAGTCTAAAAAAAAAGTAGGTGTTAATATTGAGCAGTGAGCACCAAAATTAGCAAAAAACACATTCAAAACAGAACAGTCCTAAAATCTGGGCTTAGAGCTACTTGTTCAGGTAAAAATAAGTTACATTATAATAATTCCACAGAGGTAATGCCGCCTAGTGGTCAAAGACCAGGGATGGAAAGAAGGCAGGTCCCTGTGTGGAATCCAGGCTGAGCCATTCAACTACCTTGATCCAGTCACATGACATTATGGCCTCAGTCATTTCAGCTGTACAATTAGCTGAAAGCCAGACATCACTGAAAACCAGATGTTCAAATTAGGATGGATCACCTCAGATATCCCAGAACAAACAACATTCCATAGCAAATAAGAGCTTCTAGACTCAGCACCTTTTTACACAAGGCTGGAACCTTGACCTTGACTCACTCTACTGTAATTTTGAGCTCTCTGTGTGCCTGGTACACATCAGCATCATACAGGATGTTATGCAATACTTTGGCCCTATGATAAGAACCAAGGTCATTGCTTACCCTGTCGAACTCCGTGCCACAAGATGAGGGAGAAGCCAAAATTTTAGTAGGATTCAAAAAAGGATTAGACATTGTATTGATAATGGGAAAATCTGCTGTTCAGTTAGATAGTTTAAAACATTATTTAGGCTAAGAGAGGGGAGGGGTGTCTTCATGTTTCAGGCCATACCAAGCAATGAGTGGTTAGATTAGAAAGAAACCTCCTCCATGGATAGATTATTCCCTAGTTGTCTTTTCTGAGCTTCTTGCACCTTCTTCTAGAGCATCGGGTTTTGAAAACGGTCAGACACAAGGCACTGGACCACAAAGGCCTATGGTCCTATCAGGTGTGACAACCATGTCCCTTTTTATCCATGTCCCTTTAATGTCTATAGCAAATACTAAGTAAACAAGAAACAGCTAGTCCTGGTGCAGCAAAAAGAAATAGGCATCAATAGCAAATTGCAGACACTGTGGCCCATCTCACCAGCTCTAACATATCCTCACATACTGTTTGAACAGAGGGGTGACAAGACTGTCGCTAAGAGACTCGGCAAGTGAGAACTCTGGGAGAACAGCCATTCCCATTCTTAACCTTTCGGTAGACAACGAATGAAGACAATTCACAGCAACTCCTATCCATCCCTGCCAAGTCCTCCAGAAGAGTTGGCAGCACTTCCCAATCAGAGTAGTATTGAAGGACACTGATAGGATTATCAGGCAGCCCCCACTGCTGTCCATTACTCTGAGTAGAACATGCAACAGCCACTATTACTGTCCTGTGTCAGGTCTGAATCACAACTGATTGGATTCCAAAAACACTGGAGTGTAGCAGATGTTGCCAGAGTTGGGCAGCTGACATCTTCTGAATCATTAGTAAGGAAAGGCGAGACACTGCCTGGTACCTGGTCAGTGCATTAGAATCAAGAGCTGTGTTTTCACCAAAGGATTATCATATTTAAAAATTACTGCCAGCTTGCTCTCCCCTCAGGTAAGCACTAATGGAGCCTCTCAATAAGATAGTAGCCAAAAGTGTAAATGGTATATGCTGACACAATACATCATGGCTTCCATACATAAATAGCAGATACACCGGACCCTCGCTATAGCCCGCGTCTCTATAGTGCGGGTTTGCGTACAGCACGGTCGTTGCCATGGGTCCCAAATTTAAATATTTAAATAGGGATCCATGGCAACGCATCTCCAACGTTAATGTGGTCCCCGCATTAGCCGGGACCACGCAAGGATCCAGAACCCTGGGCTATAGCGACGGTCCAGTGTACTTCATTTTAAAATGTACGTTGCTTATTTCCTGGAGCACAGGAAAACTGCATTTGAATCATGGAAAAATACTGTTTACTTCAATGTCTCTAATCAATTTGCTATACCTTTTTCTTTGTATATATGCTCCTGAGCTGAGAGCCGATTCCATTTCAGGAAAAATTTTAACAGCAAAGTTATAATTCATTCCACTCCACCCCAACCTGTTGCAGAAAAGCTTATGAACAACGCAACTGAAATACTGTCACCGAAGAGCCTTAATTAAAGAGGTATTGCCAGATGATGCCGTAATGTCATTGAAGGTATAAAGCTGCTGGAGCCCGTACAAATCTTCCATCGGGTATTGATTACAACTGGAGGCAGGACACCGAACTAGAAGGACCACAGGTCTGAGTATGACAAATTTTATGTTCCTAAATAATTCAATTTAAGAAAAAAAAGTATTTTTCCCCAAGGGAAAAGAGAGGTTGATTTGCTCTGGATTCAACCTGGGCTTAAGGACTTTATTTGCAGTGTATCACAAGACTTACACATCTAGTGGTAATAGGAAAAAAAAACCCTGCATACCAGCTGAGGGCTGAGCCTGCAAACTGCTGAACATCTCTGAAGTCCTGAGCACCCTTGTGCTTAGCACTATGCAGGAGACACTCAGCATTGTACCGGACCAATCCCTGAATTTAACAGGATGTGAACTCCACCGGTTCAGAAAGAAGCCCCAAAATTCTGTCCCCTGCATTGCAGCACTGAGCAGTGCTGAGGGGAGGAGCTCTGAGATTGCTTCTTTCAACCTTTCAAAGTTAGGAGCAATACAAATGTTACCTTTGGTGGAACGTCCTCCTCCTGACGTAACCAAGAACTTCGGTCAAACTTTTCAATGCGAGGGGGGAGAGGAGGGTTTTCTGAGGTGGGGTCCGAGTTCTGCCTTGGCATCTCAGTGCGGTGAGAGGTCACCGGCAAAGCCTCCTGAAACCCAGCCATTCCCTTTGTGGGTTGTTCGTGCAGAGACTGAGAGCCAGACAAGGAGGTTCCTTGGGATTTCACACTGATCAGATGTGGAATCTAAGCACCAAGTCAAAACAAAACCATCAGCATAAAATGTCTAAAAAATAATTTCAAAAAAATCTCATTAGTTCTAATGTCTTTTAAAAAAACACCTCAGTTTGAAATCTGCACTGTGTTTTGGTTTCAGGCCTTTCTGACTTTTTATACAAACTCCATACAAAAACTTTCTGAAAAGACCATTAAGGTTGCTAGTTCAGCACTTTAAAGTCAGGAAATGCCAAAGTTAGGGTTGCACATATAACCTTTACACTGACTATGTTCCCATATGCATGACAATAGTCTTCATATAAACAACTGCATATTATTTCTCAAACAATACCATTTAAATATATAATGTATTTTCCCCCTATAACCTCAAATACACAAGGAAGCATCATTAAGATTGTATGAGAAACCTTAACTTGGCATTCCTGGTTTTTTAAGTTCCTAGCCAGGCAACTTTAACATTACTCTAATGATTTTGGTATGAAATTTCCTAGGGTTTTTACTAAAAAAAGAAAAAGTGATGGAAAAAAATAAATGCATAGAAACAGCTTCAGTCTCCAGGAAGTCTGAAGCACTGATGGCTTTAAAAAATGAAAAAAACAATAATGGTGTGAATTTCCACAGTCCAGCTAGATAGTATCTTGTCCAATAGACCTCCAAGCCTTAGGAGCACTACAGTTTGGAAGGCAGTTGCACCTCATCCATCTGACAATGCCTAGGTTACATCAGGTCACAGTTGCTTCCCAAACACCTTATTAAATCTGCAATTGGCCTTGCTAAACCCCTTCACACTTACAAGATCGAGAGGGATTTAGCCAAGGGCTCCTTTGATACGGCATAAAATGGCATCCTCTATTATCAGTGTAAATAAGAAATTTACACACATATTTATATGTGGTTTGGGGCATGAAATGATCCAGTCTTTCAACAACATTTTAGTAATGAAAAAATAAATGCCAGTCACTGACAATGAATGCCAGTCACTTTTTTTTTTTAAAGCATAAGGTTTGGAAACTTTTAAAGGAGGCAGGCTTAGTATATTTCATTTCTGTCAGTTAAAAGACTACGGTGAGATGGGATGTTCATTGTTTGTTTAATTCTGGACTCCATTGGAAAAAAGAAAGTATGCTGCAGGGCCTTCCTCACACAGCAAGTTGAAGTTCACATTGCACTGCTGATTCACCGGGTGGTACTAAAGTAGAGGCAGATACCAGAATGTGGATGGAGTTCAGTTAATTGGTGGATGTTCCTGTTGAAACCACATACAAACGTGAGGCAAAGATTTTATATCCAGTGCTGGCAGCATACACATCCCTGGAGCCCTCACTCCACAGGAGTTTTGCCTGCATTTCCGAGGCCCAGTCTCTACAGCCTTGTCTTGTGAAAGAGTATTTTAGGAACTTAGGGTCAGGCTTTTCCAGATGTGTGATTGCGATTGATGTGAACTGAATGTTTAAAAAGAAAAAAAAAAAACATTGAAGGAAAAGAAGCAAAATCTTTTTCTGATAATCGAGCCATACTAGGCCTATGGTCCCAGGCTCTGTGGTTTCACTTTGATTAAAATGGGTCCCAACAGAAACAAAGGAACAGTCATACTGGAGCAGACCAATGGTTCACCTAAGTCCTTTAGCTTGTCTCCAGCAGCAGCCAATACCTGATGCTTCAAAGGAAGGGAAAAAAACATCATAACATACCTAACAGTGCTGTTATACTATGGAGGGAAGAAGAAAGAACATAACCTTGTCTTCAACTAATGATCATACTATACTTGGCAGCATGAGAGCTGTAATCCTTTTATTTTTATTCTATCTAGTGCAAATGCAGATGCTGCTCTTATTCACAAACAGATCTAGAGCTGAGAAACCCACATGTTAAGAAATCCTTTCCTTTTAATCCACAAAAGTTGCGGTTCTCTTACCAGAACCAGCAGCCTCCTGGTTTCTGTAATTAAACTTGCAGGTACCTAGAACCAAAGCACCATACCTGTGGATCCACTGGTCTGAGCATGGGTGGTGTCCGAGCTGGTTGCACGCCACTAATGCTAAAGGACTCTGACCGAGGAGGCAGGTTTGGATCAGAAATCCTATTAGCCACTTTGTGAGGCATTGCTGGGGAGCTTTGCCGGTTGAGTCGAGAACGTTCCTCTACCTGAGGTAACACAACAGGAGAATCAATGAGCACGAGTTGCTTCACTTCCCCCAATTCTATACCCAAGTCACCTGTATAGCCATTTTCCTGTATTTCTAATCAGTACATTGTTTCATGCACCTCTTTCCTACCAATTAACACTGAGTACTAGATGCTTGGAATCAATAAGGACTTCCATACTAGGGCAAACTTGAAAAGGAAAATGTTTAAACCATGTTCCCTTTTCTGCATTTCCTTGCTATCAATGCAGATCAGTGGGGTGAAAAGTGGCAATTTTAGAAGCAGTAATTTTGGAGCTCCAGACAAAAGGAGGCTGGGAATTGGGTGGGGGATGCTGGAAGCTGCCTAGCCTCCCAGTGGGTTGCAATACAGAACAACCAGCAGGAAACTATAGACAGAAATGGGCAGTGCAGCTGAGTCAGAAAGAAAGATGGAAAGAAAGACGACACGCAGAGAGGGTGGGTGGGATGAAAAAGAGGTACAAAAGAAAAGGCGCCAAAAAAAGAAGCTAAATTTGCATGTTGAGGGAGATCTGCCTTTGAAAAGAAAACCAATCTAGAGAAATTTTAATGTGTGCACTCTTCCTTCTCTCTGTCCTTTCCGTATTTTGGTCTAGTCAGTTGATTTTTTTTCTCCTGCTCTTCCATGTCTAACTTGGTTCTTCTGAAGACACCAGCTCTTTGTCACTGAGTAGGGGCTCTATTTCTAGCAAGACAGATTTCCTACATCTCTCTCATGTTTTCCCTTTCTCCTCTACTTTCTCTCTCGTGCTGCTTCCATGCTCCAGTTTTCTCCATCCCTTGGTCCACCTCTCTTCGCCACCTTTCTTTTACCTCTCTTACTTCTTTTCCTCTCTCTCTTTAGACTTCTTCCTCTCTCCGGGGCCTTTCACTCCCCAGTTGCTTTCTGTAGCACAAGCAGAGCAGAGAAGAGCTGCTGGACAGTCTGGGGGCAGCAGAAGAAAACTCTCAACATTGTAGGCAATATTAGTGGGAAACAGTGGTGCTGGTCTCAGGAGAGGTAAAATAATAAGACTAAAAAAGGGTCTTCCCAGAAGCCATTAGTCCTTTGTCTGCCACTTTACACTTGAATTTAATTTGGCTTATGTCCCTTGTTGGGTAGAAGTTCTGATGAATAAGCAGATTCTGAACTGGTCCCACTCCATTTTTGCCAATTTGAGAAAGCAGGTTGCTTAAAGTCAGTAGAGCTGTACCAGCCCAAACCCACAGAGAACTTGGCCCTCCACATACAAATGTCCTCCCCAATATAGAAGTCCTTTTTTGATTTTAACAGAATCAGACTCCACCCTGCGAAATCCACCAGCCTATCCCCTCCCCCGAGCCGAAACGGATCTGTTTGCTTGGAGTCTCTTCAAATGCAGTTCAGTGACAGTTTCGTAATTGCTAGCCAGACCAAACCCAATTTTTGTTTCATTGTGTAACTGAAATGCGCTGGTACTGATTTGAATAACCCTACAAAATGGCTATACAGGTTACAGACAGTTTTACACTTGCCTTGAAAGCAGGCCCCCAACCCTGCCAAAGCTCACCACTGCAGGCAGAACCTGGCATTACTGCGAGAGATTGTAACTGGACAAGAATATGTATTTTTGCAACAATTTACAACAGCAGTCATTTGACTGTTGTGTTTGCAAAATCTGAGACCATAAATGGATCATGTGATCAGGAAATCTCACAGCGGCAGTTCCAACCCCTGAAAGATGAGAAAGTCCCATAAAAACAGCAATAGGACCCATGCATGCAAAAACACCTTCCTCCTTCAAATATATTAGGCTAGTGGATGGCTTGAGGAATCCAAGTTACCAGGCAGACAATACGGTAAATGAATTTTCAAGACACCAATAGATAACTTATATTTCACACATGTCCTTTTAAATCTGAAAGGGGAAACAAAGCGTTAAGAGGGTTTTCCAGCAGATGCATCTGAAGAAGAGAAGCTCTAAAAATTAAGATCCCAGCGCAAATGATCTGCAGTGCATTCCCACTGAAAGAAATGTCCTTACCTTCAATACTGAAACACCACCAGGAGTGCTTTCATTAGTTTTGAAAGAAATAATGAATATGGCAGCAAGAAGGTGGTTTGTTTTGTTCTGGAATTAATAAATCCAACACCTTGTCCTCTATTGAGGACTAATCCAGAAATGAAAAAAAATAAAAAAATCCATTTGCTTTCAGCTCATTCAGATGGAAATACAATTGTTTCAGCCAACCCAGATATAAATACAATGCACGTGTTATTGAAATCAAATTGTACAGAGAGCAAATTAGTGTGTGCATAAGCTTGTATTGGAAATCGGCTTCTAAAATAACAAAAATTGTATGTGTGGAAGGAATAATCATTAACTCTTCTTAAAGTAAGAAATAGAACATAAAATTCTTCAAAGAGACCTTGAGTTGATACAAATGAACCATTCACTCTGAAGTTGGGGCTTTCAGAGAGACTGATATGGCAAACCTAAAATTAGGAAATAGACTGTGTCCTTCAGGGAGCCTGTAAAGAGTTTTTTAGATCACGAATGACCAGTGAGCATATCTAAAGGTCCAAACAGAACAACTGCACTTTCCCCTCCTGCATACACTTTTACTGGCAGTTTTGAGATCAGTTTATAAACTCCCGCAGAGAGGACTTAGCTGCATACACAAGGACAGAAGGGATAGCTGAGAGAGAACCAGCATTTCTTTTGAACAGGGATGCATCTGCATAAATACTGGGATACAGTCCAGTCAGCCACAGCCTTTCAGTCTGCCTCAAAGGAGTTCCAGTAAATCTGCCTATTATTCAAGCTCAGACACTAACTACAGCAACCAAGGATGATGAAACCGGAGTCCTCCAGCCAACTTCTGGAGCTCGTTGACAAAGTGCCAAACGAGAATATTTCACAGCTAATGTGGAGGAATAGGTGACAGAGTAATGTAACGGGGAGGTATGTGTCAGACCAGGAGGCAGGTGGTTGTCCTCAATGGGCAGAGCAGGAATCAGGTTGAGTGGTTTAAGCATGTGTCAACAGCCAGGAGCAGGAGCCCAAGGTCAGAGATGGAGTCAGAGGCCAGATGCCAGAACCCAAGTCAGAAATCAGAGCTGAGGGTCAGGACCAGGTTATGTGGAGTGAGGCAAGGCAGGAGCAGGGCTGGAACAAGCAAGCCCAGGTGCTATCGCAGCTGTGGGAAAATGCTTCGAGCAACCTAAGAACTGCTGCTGGGCTTAAGAGTTGGTCTGCTGACTCTTCCAACTAATCAGGCAGCCTTCTTCAGGCCAGCTTCTGGGAAGACAGCCACGCCTTGTCCCCTATGGCCAGATTAGAGAAAGCCTGACCGTCTTAATCTGCATGGTGTTTATAGGCTTCTTTGGTGGATTTCAAGTGTTCCTTCAGCTCCCGATGGGTGTAGATGGGAGGCTAAATCAACAGCAGCCCATTCGGGGGAGCTCATGGCTACGTTTGGGTGTAAGCAGGGGGTGAAAGCCATCATTTGCAAATAACGAGCTGTGTTGGGCCGTGGCGTGGATTGCATTGTTATAGGTGAATTTGTCGTAGCACAGCAGAGGAAGCCAGTCGTCCTGGTGGGAACACAAAAAGGAGCAGAGATACTGCTCCAGGATTTGAGGACTCTCTGCTTTCCCTTTAATCTGCAGGTGACAGGTGAATGAGCTCAATTTCTGCCAGAACTGGGAGATGAACTGGGGACCCCAGTCTGATAAAATGCCCATAAGTAGCAAAACACATTTCCCAAGAAGAGCCAAGCTGTCTCCTGTGCAATAAGAACAGGGCAGTGTGGGATGAAGTGCACCATTTTTGTTAATAGGTTGGCAACAACCTAGGTAACTGAGTGTCCCGGGAAGCATGTCAGTTCCACAATGAAATCCATTGATACAGTAGACCAAGACTGTGGAGGCATGGGCAGAAGATGGAGGAGACCTAAGGGTCTTGCTTGTGGGTTATTAGGTATGGGCATTGAAGTTGCAGGATCTTATATAATCCTAGACGTAAGCTTGTAGGCCTGTAAATCTGGGCCTGCAAGGTATGTAGGGCTCCCCATTATCTCCATCAGACACGCACTGGCCTTTGAAGAATCCAGGCTTGCTATGTCAGCTATAGTTCTCTTATTATTTGTGTTGGGACTGCTCAGATTGTCAGAGACTACGACTTGGGAGGCGGGACCAATGGTTAGTTAGAGGCCACGCACCAGAGCTGAAGTCACAAATCAGGAATTGGAGCCAAGAGTCAGAACTGATGTCAGAGGCCAGAGGCCAAAGTCAGGAATCCGAGGGTCAGACCAGGTTACCTGGAGCAAGGCAAAGCTGGTGCCAAGGCAGAAGCAGGGCAGGAGGAATGCTGGGAATAAGCAGACATAGGAGCGATCGCAATCACGGGTCAGTGTTTGGAGCAGCTGCTGAACACTGCTACTGGGCTAAAGACCCAGTCTGTTGACTCTTCCAATCATGCAGCCTACTACAGGGCCAGGGCTCTCATTAGGTTGCCCAGAGACCAGCTCTGCTACAGGCCTTGCTACCAGATTGGCTGTGCTTTGGACCATGATTCCTGACCATATGGACTGGGAGAGAGAGATGCTCCTTTGTCTGGCTACCAATATCTCCTTTCCATACACTATGGGCTGGTCTTCACTAGGGGGGGAGATCGGCTGTAGATACGCAAATTCAGCTACGTTAATAACATAGCTGAAATCGGCATATCTACAGCCGACTTACCTGCCATCCTCACGGCGGCGGCGGGCAGCGGCGCGCTCCCCCATCGACTCCAGCTTGCGCCTTTTGGCGAGCTGGAATTCCGGAGTTGACGGGGGTGCCGCAAGCGATCGATTTATCGCGTCTTCATGAGACCCAATAAATCGACTGCCAAAACATCGATTCCTCCCCGCTTTAGTGAAGAGAAGCCCTATATGTCAACAGCATATCAGAAAAAGATACATTCAGGCCTCCCCAGTTCATCTTCTCAGCAAGCCTATTGATTATATCATTACACAGAATAAAACTGAAAGGGCTCCCAAGTGCCAAACTCTGCAAGGATCCAATATAAGCTGAAGTCACCGGCTGCTTCTTAGATAATTCAGGTTTCACCTCTAATGGAAACGAACCCCCCCGCCCCCACTTCCACATCCCATAGGCAAGATAATCAGAGAGAGGCACCATGTGGAAAGCGACTAATCATTTGATACATTGTTTCAGTGAAAAAAAGGACAACAAAAGCAAAGTGAGCAGAGGGAAGAGGTGAAATATTAATCTAATGTGAATGACAAAGAGTGGCATTTATAGATACCGCTGAGGTGGAAACTGTGCATTGCAGGAGAAGCATTAAACACATGCAGAAGGTCACTTCAAGGCCAATTCCAGCAAATCTGGGGTCCCTTGGAAGACATTCATTCAACAGAGTCCCTGCCACCTAAGATCCAGCAAGGGGCCACCTTTCCCCCTACCCCACACTCCTCCATTTGTTGGGCAAGCTAAGACTGTGACTATGGCTACACTAGAGAGCTTACAGCGGTACAGCTACACCAATGAAGCTATGTCACTGTAAGTTCTCTACTATAGCCACTCTAAGCTGATGGGAGAGAGCTCTCCCGTCAACTTTACCAATCTACCTCCAATGAGTGGCGGTAACTATGTTGGCGGGAGACGCTCTCCCACTGACATAGCGCTGTCCACACTGGCGCCTCGGTCGGTGTCACTTACGTTGCTCAGCAGGGTGGCCTATTCACACCCCCAAGTGACATAAGTTATAGCGACATAGCCTGTGTCTTCACTGCAGAGTTAGTTCAAGTTATCGACACTTGACTTAACTCCTCTTGAATTAGCCTCGCCAGAGTGAGAGCAGCCACAATGCAAAATCAGGCTGGAGCTTCACAGGGTGACTGGATTAGCAGCACAGAGTAACTGCATCTCCACTGCATTGTTATCTTACTCCTCAGCAGCACTCATGCTCTAGACCAGGGGTGGGGAACCTTTTTTCTGTCAAGGGCCATTTGGACATTTATGTCATTCGCGGGCCGCTCCCCCCGAGGAAGCCCAGGCTGGCAACGGGAGCTGAGACCCCAGCTGGCAAGGGGCCAGTGGAGGAAACCCCAAAGCAGTGGCAAGCGGAGTGCTTAGCCCTGCACTGCTTTGGGGTTTCCCCCGCTGGCCCCTTGCCAGCAGGGGTCCTGCCGCCTGCCCCAGTCAGCTCCCGCTATCAGCCTGGGTGTAGGGGGTGATCTTCCTTTACCCCCGCCCAGCCTCCCCCCATCTAACCGCCTTTCCTCCCCCACCCCTGCCTGGCCCGGCCCATCCCACCGAACCTAACCTCCTCCCCCCCTCCCACTCCCAACCCAGCCTCCTGCCCTCCATGCCTGACCCACCCAGCTCAGCCTCCCCCCCACCAAACCTCCTTCCCTCTCGCACCCACGCCTTGCCCACCCCGCCCAGCCTGGCCTCCCCCCCACTGCCCCCTTGCCTGCCCCCCAGCCCAGCCTCCCCCCCACTCCCTCTTGCCTGCCCCCCAGCCCAGCCTCCCCCCCTCTCCCCCTTGACCATCGGCTCCCCACGGCTCCTCCTTTCGCCGCCCGGCTAATGGTGGCCGCACGGCGCCGGCGGCTCCCCCAGGCGCAAGCCACCCCCGCCTGGCAGCCTGCGCGCATCCCTGGCCGGCAGCTGCGGCGCGTCCCCGGCCCCGCTGCGGGCCGGACAGAATGATTTGGTGGGCCGTATAAGGCCTGCGGGTCGGAGGTTCCCCACCCCTGCTCTAGACCATTTCCTGGCAAGCCAGCTAGTTTGAGTTGAGGCCCAATTTAATTCCACAGAGATCTGTGGATGTGTATGGGAGTTGGGTTAAGGGGAAAAATTGAGTCATGCTTCAAGCTAATATTGCAAGTGAAGTCAAGCCCCCAATGCCACAGAAAGTGGGAGTAGAATGAGCATGTGTAGAGAACGGGGGGAGGAGGGGCGGTGAGGATGGGGCATTGGAACACTAGTGGAGGAAGGTTTCCTGGGAGGCTATAGGAAGGTAAACCCCAGACTAAGCTCTAGTCAGGGCTGGGATAGAGATATTACATTTTAATTTCCTAGGGAGACTCAAATGATCACCACCACTGAACTCTAAGAACATGAAGACATTCATTCTCCATGCCAGGCAGTAAATTTCACCCCAGCAATGACGGGGCCACCCAAGACTTGGACACCCCCTGTGGCTGAAGACTTGGTAATATGTCTGCGCCTGCTCTGTATCTTGGAGACACAATGAAGAAGCAAGCAGGTGCAAAGACTGGCAAGTCAGGGAAAACAGGTCTAAATACATGAACGAGCAGTGCATTGATGCCAGTTAGGGGAGCTGGTGAGGGAGAGGGGGGGAAATGATGTCCCTTCCCCCAAGGTTTTTGCATTTGCTCAAAGTTCCACAGGTTGCAGAGCCAGGAGGCCCTTGCCCAACCATTTGTGAGCAGTGGCCTTGTACTAAACCAGCATGGCTGCTGCCAGGGCATCCAGAGGACCACTCCAGCTACGTGGTCGCAATGCCGAAATTTGACCCAGCTGCCCCCTGGTACACATGGAGGGATACCCTGGCCAAATTTTAGTGAATGGCACTGGGACCTGGTGTATGGGTCACAATGCCACTTAGGTTCTCTCTCCACTAAGAGTTGGGGGTGTGATTCCAAGCTGGCATAGACGTACTACTAAAAATAGTAGTGCACCTGTGGTAACATGGGCAACAACAAGTGGTGACATGGGCTAGCCATGTTGAGTACATACTTACAGAGTTCAAGCAGGTTTCTACAGCACAACTAGCCCACATTGCTGCCCATGCTACCTCAGCTACACTACTATTTTTAGTGAGCTAGCACAAGTAGTTCTACGTGAGCTGGGAATCCCCCACCCCCACCCCAGATTTTAGAGTTCACATACCCTCATATTTGGCCCAGCGGCTCCGGGCCAAATGGTGTCACACAGGAAGTCTGTTCCTGCTGAGCACAGGAGAATCTGCTGACAACTCCATGCCTGACAGCACTGGCTTGTGCACTGTGTAAGTAAAGAGAGGGGAGACTCCCCAGCTGAGGAGACTGATGGTTGTTGGGGAGGTGATGAGTGGGAAATGGAATGGGAGTGGGGACCAGAATTTTCCCCCTCAAGAAATATCCGAATTGGCACCGCTGGCAGTGTGAAAGACTAGCAGGGAGGCCTCGATGTGGGGAGAATTTTCATGTGCCAACCCATATTATGAAAAAATTCCCAAATAGCTTGATGCCAAGACTCTACAGCATTAAATTCAGGAATGGTACCTTCCCAAACCATCAAGAATGATCCACTGACACAGCTACTCCGTGTGCTGCTACCTCAAGGCTCCAGTTTGAATCTCAAACGTACTCTTTTGCCCCAGAACCTGGTAGGCATGAGGAGATGTACAGAGCAGAAACCTCTGCTCAAGAGTGAATCCTGCTGACCCCAGGCCTTTTGGGGGCCCTTCTAGTGGAAACAGTGATTTTACACATGAAAAGGATATGCAGGGGGTAAAATAATCATAATTTTGGGTACTACTGTACTTAGGCCCTGCACATAAAGTATTTTGGATGCTGTATAAATTCCTACAAGAAACCACCATTTTGTGAAGCCTACATCCTTGAACATCCACGTCCCTCTCCCATCTGAATTGTATCTCATTAGACTAATATACTTACTGCAGGAATTTCATTTTCTGTTTTTCATTAATATTTTATACCTATTGCTCTTTATAAATAATATAAACAACAAGGAGTGAGCCATATGACATTTGGAAAGATCTTACGCCCGTAGCTAAACGCAGTTATAATTTTGCTTCTAATAA
This sequence comes from Sternotherus odoratus, assembly GCA_032164245.1. Taxonomy (NCBI): domain Eukaryota; kingdom Metazoa; phylum Chordata; order Testudines; family Kinosternidae; genus Sternotherus; species Sternotherus odoratus. Next base: position 12,991,314 of record JAVMKO010000009.1, on the reverse strand, counting down.
ACATCATCTGGAAAAGAAATGCGCAGGGAACAAGATCAAAAGTGGGTAAATGTCTGGCTGTGAAGATATGACTCTGGACTCATTAAAACTGCTGATTTCAACCCAAGAATGATCCTGGAAAAAGTAGAGGACTGTCACTACCAATGCTGATATTAATCAATCCAGAAAAGCTTCTGTGCAATATGTCCATGCAATTTGTTCTGGAATTTATATATCTGGAATATAATTTCTAGCATGGCCAAAATCTGGCAGCCAGAACAGCAACAAACACCAACACAGACTAGCTTGAGAACCAAAAATGGAGTCTGTCAGGACAAAACTTAAGGAACCTAGGGCAAAAATCTGTGAGCAGTGGTGACCCATGGTTCAAGGAGGCCAGCTATCATAATAAAGTAGCTTGGTGTGTGATAGCAACAAACATGTGCTGTACGATTTGACAGTATGGTTAAGAGGGGATCCCCTGTTTTTATGTCCACAGAAAATGAGAAGGTTTAGACTATTCAGCTAGATTGTACAACCCATGATCATGTTACTCACTCCATAAAAGTAACTCCCAGTGAAGTGCACTAGTGTAAGCACTGAGAGAGTTTGGGTCGCACAGCCTATCCCTTAAATACAAAATGCTGTAAATACTGATATTTATTTATTATTTATATGTATATGGAGATATGTACGTATATTTTATAAAGGCCTAAAATGTGCACTCTACCTCATTGTATTCCAAACCAGCTTCATCGTATTTTTCCCTTTCATTAGAAAATTGACCTGATTATACAGATAAATTAATGATTAACGCTCTGAAATTTTGACAGTAAATCACTCTTTCCCTATAAACAAATAAATCTGTTAGTCTTTAAGATGCCACCGGACTCCTCAGTTGTTTGGATACAGACTAACCTGATATATCCTTCCCTACAGTTTGTATGTCAGCAAAAGGCTTAGGACCAAATTCTGCTGCCCTTACTCATGCCGTGTGATACCTTATGTACCAAGAAATGGGGTGACTCAGAATCAGATATTGCTCACTATGAGTAAGAATGACAGAGTTAGGCCCTTGCACTGGAACTGATGGACAAATCTAGCACTGTTCTCCCTCATCCCAACCAAGAGACAACATATTAAGCCTTGACTTTAAGGAACCTTTTCATAGACACACCTGAAGATAGTAAAATGCCAGAGGCATGTTAGGAATTTTGAACAGTTTATTCAAAGTTGTACCATTAAAGATGGAATTTCATCACATTTTCCTGCTTGCTGCCATACATTTCCACCTCAGCAAAAGCCCAATAATCAGCCCTGATTTTTACAAAGCTAAGAAAGCGTTAAGCCCACTGGAAGTTTGGGGAGATGTCACCCACCAGAGGTAGCTCAGAGTTAAGTTGTCTGACATCTCTCAGATCAGGAGTGCTCGATGACAGGAATGTCTTGATCACAGGCAAATTTACGAGACTTTTTCCATTACATACTTGAGGAGAAAGCTTGGAAGAACAATAGGAAGAATGAGAGAATGATCCTGGGGCTTCCTGTGAAGACATGCTATTTGGAGCATTGCCTCTGAAATCTTTAGAAGCCTGAATCAGATTGGAATTAAGGGGAATGGAAAGTAAATCCACAGATGAACGGGAGCGAGAAGACAAAGGAGACAAAATGGCTGCTTTCCAATGAGAATATTGTGGAGAAAGACCACGAGATGGAAGGGGAAGCTGATCCATGCTTCTTCCTATTTTCTGTTGCATTTGTGTACGATGGATCCCTATAGATGGCAGAAGTCCTGGAATACTTTCAAAGGAAGCATGGAGCTTCTCATGAAGGCCTTGAATCTTCATTTTTCTTAAAATGTGCTCAGGGTTAGAAGCGCTTAGGTCTAGGTCATCACACTTCAAGTCGATGTTGTTTAATGATGGAGTGCTTCTTGAAAGAAATAAAGGACTTCTAGGCATGAGCGAGGGAGCAAATTTTCTTACCCTGTCTCCATTATGTTCTTTAAAGTCCATTTTCACTTCGTTACTAGACAAATGGGAATTTATTCCTTTTGACACACGAGGAGAAGAAACACATGTGACCTCTAATCCTGATTTCCTAACCGGACTACATCCTTGAGAGCGAGACCCTTTGAGGGATATCATACCATCATTCCTTTTTGATCGCTCTTGATGGCCAAGTCTAATTTGAGAATGGGCCAAGATGGCTTCTTCACCCTTCTTCTGTACCGGGGATCTTGGTTTAGAAATCTTAATAATTGGCGGAACCTGTTTTGACTTAGCAGAGACTAATGGGTTCACTTGCCGAGCATGTAATGCTTGTCGGTATTGCAGATTTGGTTTAGCTGAGGGTTGTGACTTGGAAAGATTAGAAGGCTTACTGTTGGATTGTGGTGCTACATCTTTGCCAGTAATGAAGGGTGCCAAGTGGCTGGCAACAGATGAGTGATTCTGCTTAGCTGGGAGAACAGGCGAGTTATTAAGATATCGTTGTTGTACCTGGGAGTAGAATTACAAAATTATACTATTAAAACACACTATTCTAGGACAAAACAGGAATAATGGACAGTGTTCTTTCTGGGTAATAAAATATCTCTGGGGTGTGTATGGGGGAAAAGGAATGCATCTGATTCAGAGACTGTACTGCATGCTTGCATGTGTGCATCTCTTAATACTAGGCAGAAAATTATATCTAGTATTCACATCTCACTTTTAAAATAAGCATTACTAGATGATGTTCCATTTTTTTGCATTAAAAAAAAGCAACAGAGATTGCGTTCCTGAAAAGCACACAACAACAATAACTTTATAGGACACTTGATATCATATACTCTCTACAACAGGAAGAACCACCATTTCGGTGCATATCACCAGCAGCTTCGAGTTCAGTACTCAATTAGAATGTGAACGGTGTAAAGGAATCCACTCCAAAGCTACTGAATTGCACTGGACCACTTTTCATCCCGCAGCTCTCACCGTAATAATTACAGCAGAGGGGAAAATATCACGCTCCTAGTCTTGGCCTGGCTTCAGGAATCCTCAACAGTGACTGAACCACAGAGTAAGCAGGGCTTGGCATTCTGGGATTCCCATTCCTTTAGCATTCCCTCCCAACACTAAGTGAAAAGTAACCCCACTGAAGCCTATGGCATTACACTGTGGTAAGTGCTTTTTTCAGTGAAAGTCTTTCAAACAGAACTACATCCCCTCCCAGCTTTCCATTTATAAGGGGTAACTGTGGTGACAAAACAAGGATCTGGCACAAATGGACTCCGTCTTTCCTACCTCCTTGGCCCAGGCTGGCTTCTCACTTGCATTCATTCCCTCCTTGTAATGGTACAGCGGCTTCTTCTCCGCCGGCCTCTGGTCTTGCCGTTGCTGCTGCTGCTGTTGCAGGGAGACCAGGTAGTCTCGTTCCTGTTGAAGTTGCCTCTGCAGCCTCTCCGCTTGTCTCTGCTCCTCTAACTGTTTGCGCTTATACTCCTACCCAAGAACAACACCACCGTAAGATGGGTGTGAGAAGCGGAATAGAGATAGCCAGGCCATCATGTGAGTGATCAGATATTTATCAGTTTGGTGAAAAATAAACCCAAATAAATAGCACGGCTTGGCCCTACGATGACAATCAGTTCTTAAGCCTGTGGAGCCCCAGTGATGGAGTAAACCATAAAGAAACCTGGAGACATATATTGTAAGAGTCAGAACCAAAAAATCCTGAGAGTTTTAACTCCAGATTTCACACACTTTGACAACTTAGGCTCTCTGCCTCTGCTTCCCATATGGAAACTGGGGGTGTTAATATTCTCAATGGGGCACTGTAGAAATCAATTACTTTGGGCCTGATTTGGACTTCTGTCTCACAGGGGAGCAGCTGCTTGCACAAGTAGTTCCACCTAGCCCAATTGGTCTGAGCAATCATTCGCACCGGAGGAATGGGATTCCTGGCCCTTCATGATTATAAAGAAATTTGGAAATGAAGGTCCCCAGCAAGACCTTGTACACACAGTGCAGCTCCAGGGCTGTCAACATAGTCATTCACACCCTCTTATGGAAGGGTTAAATTTGGTCCAAGGTGGGCTACATAAGTACTAAGTATACTAACTTCAATCACCGTGGTTGAGATTTTAAAGCCACGTTTCAAATGGGAGCTTGGTATCTAAATCTAAGCAGCCTGTATGTCTGTGGTTCTCAAACTTGTGGGAGCGGCGGCCGTTTTTCTCATCCCCGCAAAAGCGTTCGGCTCGGCGGTACTTCAGCGGCGGAGGGACCTCGCGACCCCCCCGGCAATTGCCCCGACCCCCAGTTTGAGAACCACTCCTGTATGTTCAAAGAATAAAATCAGGTTCACACTGAGTTGACCAAACAGAAATCCATTGAATAATTTGAGCTCCTCACTGGGTTTGTAAGTTACAACTGCTTATGGCCAGGTTTTGCAGAGGGGGGTAACATTGGACTCATCTAGTGAGGTGCTGAGTGCCTTCATTTCATACTGAAGCCACTGGGGGTGAATTGGAGCTCAGCAGCTCATAGGAGTGGGTGATTGTGGCAACACTTGAATTGCAGAGCCAATTAACAGATCTCTCTGAAGCACTGGGGCTTTTTAAAGGTTTAATTAATAATCATTAATACTTAAGTACCCTTAAAAAGGAGGGATTTGAATGAGTTCCCTTTTTCTTTGAATAAAGCCAGTGGAAACAGAGACCAATAATGAGCTCTGTTTTATTGAAAAAGAAACCCATAAATACTGCTAAATATAATTTTCACTTTAAACAAAAAGAAGGGGGGGGGCAATTCAGGAGATAAGGCAATTAAAAACATGGTCTAAAATGGAAGCAGCATGAGAAGGGAACACAAAATGTTCCTGTCAAGAAAGTAAACCGAATAGTTTGCAAATGAAATATGGCTCTCACATCCTGTAAAGCTGAGTGGGTATGCAGAGGACAAATACATTTCAGTTCGATTGTATTCCAATACGCTGCAAACGGCCTTAAAAATGACTCTGTAATAAACACAGTAGGGTTGAGAAGGGGCCTGCACTTCTAATGAAGCCGAACGCATGCCAACCTTACAGAGACAGACTGAGTGAGAAAGGAGCTTGCAGCAAGGATATCGAATCAGTGAGAGGTCACGGAATTGAGAGGGGACAATACAAGAACTCGGAGGGCCGTGCCATTTGCATTTATGAAACAAAAACCTCAGCATGTTATTCTTAGCAGAGCGGAGTCTTGGAGAATTGTGTGGTTATGAGGTTTATGGGTTTAATTAAATCCGTGCAGCAGGTGATCGATCGTATGCAAGTTGCCCACACAGCCCGACTCGTTATACTAGCCACTCAGAGGACGGGGGGACACACAGGCACACACAGACAGGCACACTACAAACAGACAGCGGGTAAGCAGGGATGTGGTCTCCCCATTACCAGAAGTAGCGCTTGTTCCTGCAGTAACTGCTGCTGCAGGATCTCTAACTGTCTCTGCTCCTCCTCTAACTGTCGCCTGATGTACTCCTGGAGACATGGGCAGCGGGGATCAGGGTTGGGGTGGAGGGGAAAGAGAGAAGAGAAAAAGAGCCAGTAATTCCACAGAGGAAGGAGCTGCTTCACGAAGGATAGAAATGGCAGAAACTCTAAGGGGCCCTGGCTCAAATACAGACTCAACTGCAAAAATACCCCACAAAGACAATTAGTTTAACACTGAGAATTTCACATGTTTGTAGCTGACTGAAGTGACACAAACTTTACTTTCCACTGTATTGAAAACAGTAAAAGGCACAGCTATAATTTTAGGGCAACGTTTTATTCTGCGTTACTCCAATGTAAATAGAGATTAACTCCATTACAGATTATGGAGGTACTTTGGATTTACACTGGTGTAAGTGAGTTCAGAATTTGGACCTTGGAGGGTTGTTTTTTTTTTTTAATTAGGTTCTTCCGTATGAGCAGAAGAAGGGAAGTGGTTTTTTGTGGTCAGAACAAAAAAGTGATTCCTTTGGGCCTTTGAAAATCTCCCCCTATCCTCTCACTTCCCTTATCTGGAGGACATAATGTAAGGCCAGGTCTACACTACCAAGCTTTGTTGGCAAAGCTATGTCTGAGAAAACTATAGCCCTTAGCGGGCATAGCTATGCCAGCAAAATCCCCACTGGAGATGCAGCTACACTGACAGTGTCCAGATAGCTAATGTGGTCTGAGGAGGTAGCGTAACTATGCTGGCAGAAAAACTCCTTCTGTTGACATAAGCTGAATCTACACCAGAGAGCTCTGCTGGGATAGCTATCCCAGTAAAGCATTGGTAGTACAGAGAAGTATTCACAGCCTTGAAGTGGCATTGCAAGTCTTAATTAGTTAGGGGACAATCCGTTAAGAGCTTCTCATGGACCACTCCAGTGTAGGTGATGGTAGTTCCAATGAAGTCAATGGGAATTTCACACATGATTCTTAAACAGGATAAGGTCTTCAGTGCTAATATAGTGTCTTGAAGATGTAAAGCACCTTTGTAAGCTCAGCAGAGTTGTTAGAAAAAGCTGAAAAATCCCATGGCTACTATAAATTATGCATAGTGTTGCTCAACGGGACAGCCTCAGGTCTGTGAAATACATCTTGTGTTCATGAGTGGGGATAAGGGACAAGCGTGAAGCACACCCCATTCAAAAGCTGGCACTGACAAAACAGCACCTCTACTCTTTTTATATATATTCCTCTACTCTTTTTACCCTACTATCCTGAGAAGCCTTAAGTCTTCTGAAAGCTATAAAAAGGTAAGTTCAGGCAGAGGAGGGACCAGTTTTGTTGGGAACCAAGTAAAGTATTAGAGACAGTAGTAAACAAAAGCTTTATATAGCAAGAGTGGGAGTGGGAAAATGTATATTAAGTGGCCCCAGAATTGCTGGCCAGCAGAGAGAAGGGAATTAATACAGTGAAAAGCAATAAACACGGGGTTAGCAATTAAGCAATTTACTCTTTAGTGATGAAAGTGATCAAATGTGAGAGTAATAAGTAGATTTGCTTTTAACTTATTAAATGACTTGTAATTTACCACTGCTTGCAAAGAACTAAAATATCACAATAGACAATAATCCCAAGGGGAAGCAATTTTGACCTCAGACTTCATCCTTCCATATTGGGGACTGATTCACCCAGAATCCTCCGCTGATTACCTGCTCGTGCTCAGCACGCCTCCTCTCTTCCTCTCGGCGCATCTGTTCCTCATAATGCCGCCTCTGCTCTCTTTCCTGCTGCTTCCTCATCTCCTTCTCTCTTCTCTGCTGCTATGGGTGAAACCCCCCAGGTAAACGATTAAGGTTTATTTGCATAGGCAAATAAAAAGCAGGCAGAAATTCTTACAAACCCTATGTCACTTAATACAAACATTCTTGTCCATGCTTTTGAGAAGCCATTTTATGAAAAAAACCCAAGGTGCTGTGTTACCCTCTCGTGACTCCCAATGAATTCAACAGATCTCGTGCACATGTGTAACTGACAGGGTAGCTGGGTCCCGAACATGGAAGTACAAACATTAAAAAAGTGACACAGATGGCTGCCAAAATCATGACATTTCAAAGTCTGGCAGAAACACAAGGACAGGATGGAGGCAGAAAACGTGTGACAGAGCAGGCTGCTGAATATTGTCAGCAAGCCATAATCAGGCAAACATGTCCTTGTTTGCATACCCAGCCAAAACTGTGTGGCAGCTTGGATGTTGCTCATATGGGCAAGAACGGGGTGCTTGGTGAGCCCTATGTGAGAAGAAATTCTCTCCAGCTCACGGCCATTTCACAGAAGGGCTCGTGTCTGAGCTCTGAACGACTAGAGGGATGGGTTTGGAGGCACCCCGATCTCTTCTGTATGCTTTGCAGACCACAGCTGCAATTCAGAGGCTGCCTGCGTCTGCAACCACACTGGTCACCAACAAAAGAGTTAGACAAAGGCAGTTTAGCGCTGACAGACATCCTCCCACAGCCCTCGCCTGAGCAGTGAGGCACACAAGACATAACAGCAGCTCCATCGAGCACAAGGGCACTTCTCCCATCCGCTTGCAAAAGAAAACAAATGAAGGGGCCAAATTGCTGCGCTTTATAAAGAAGAATCATGCGAGAGGCCTGATCCAGAGCCATAAGAGGAGTCTTACTGCAGTGAATGGGGCTACCCACGGAGAAGGTAACACTTGCCTGTTATGCTGGCAGGATCAGACCCTTTGCATGGTCTTTTCCCACCAAGTTATCTTGTTTATTGAGAAAAATAAAGCTTTTACTCAAGCCATTTGAAGATCAAATGGCTTTTTATGTGGACGATCTGCATATTTGCAACCTCTTTCCTGGAAATCAATATGGTTTTCTAATGACATGCCACTCAGGTCCCACATGCAGCGCGTTTGCACTATCGATCGCGGCGAAGGGTGAGATGTGCTGACAACGTGCCCAGTGTGCTCCAAGACACAAACGAAAAAGTGTAAAATAATTCATTGGCAATGGGCTTAAGGGGTTCAGGCACCTCAAATACAAAGGTGGCTGGCTTTCACTTTCTGCTGGGCGGTTCAAAATGTATTTCCCAACCTTCTCAACCTGTGCCACTGCGTACTGTTTTATCTACCATACATGTGTCTTTCTACTGGGGGGGGGGGGGGGGGAAGGGAGGATTGCATCTTGCCACACTTACGCCGCCATTCCAGATCCCATTTTACGTAACCTCTTCCTGGGGCACTAGTTCAGTCCTGAATCCGAGGGAAGACTGCCAGTTCCCAACAACCAAAGCACCTGGTTATGCCTTAGCTGAGGGGAGTGACTTGTTCAAGTACCGAGTTATGGAGAGTTCACTCAACTTGTGGTGATCTGCCTGGGGTGTGGAGGGGTGGTAACCACCAATCTGAGACTAAATAAGCTTTAGAATCAAAAAGCCTGTTTCGCCTTGTCTTTATACTGGTCTTAATCCAGTGCAACTCCACTGACTTAATCCTGATTTTCATCTGTGCCAGAAGAGATTCAGGCCCAAGATATCCGAGCTACTCTGGCAAAGAAATAATAGAAAGATGATTGGTGCTGGGCTATTTTGCTCAGAGCGGCATAAAACTAAAATGCTAGACAACGCTGCTTCCACTAGGGGTTTCTTAGGCGCATGACCTATAATAGACAGGCTTAGAAACAGGAGCCAAAAGCAACAGACACACCTGTATGTTGTGGTGTGCCGGTTTCCTATTCACATTATGCAAAAACATCAATTCCATGGTTAGTATGACAGATTGACCACCAGAGGACAGTAGCGTGCAGATATTGGATAACAGGGACCTTGTGGGTCTGTGGGAACTCCATAGGTTCCAGTGCAGTAACAAACACACAGCTGTAATAAGATGGCAATACACACACTTCAGAAATTACGTGCATTTTTTTTGTATGTAATGCAATATATTAGGCAAATTATGTGCATAACAATAGCTCCTATGGAGCTGATCTGTTTTGGGAAAATAATGGATGTATTAAAAAAAAACCTGTCATTGTGCACATGCTGTGTTTAAGAGTTTTTTAAAAAATGTATCCCACGGCGCAGTCCAATAGTCATGGTCCCTCGGTCTCTCTGAAAGGGCCTTGCACCTGACAAACACTGGTCTCATTAGGTAGGTCTGCACTGCTGTCTTAGGTGTGATGCAGCTTGGGTAGGTACACCCATGCTAGCTTTCATCTAGCTACAAGAGTTAAAAACAGCAGTGAAGACCTGCTGGAGTAAGTTTCATGGCGGTTAGCAAAGGGAGTGGATACCCAGGGCGACCAGATAGGGTTACACAGCTTATGTTACCCCATCTTCATGGCTATTCTTAGCTGTGCTACCTAGATTAAAGCTAGCCCGGGTATGCTATCTGAGCTGCAACCACACCTGCATCCACAGTGTAGCTGTACACTACTAGTGACATGGATGGGAATGAGTATTTGGCTGCATTTTGGAGAAATCCCCCATCGTGATTCTAGTCCCAATTCAGCTCTAATGATAGCAGCGGTGGGAAAGTTAGCACAGGGTGGCCACCGGCATTTTTACCAGTGTTATCAACCCTCCTCAGAGCAGGAAAATTACATTTTTGTAAAACTATTTACAGCTGAAGGGTTCAGAAAGCAAAAATATCTCTCTGTGTGTGATCTTATATATTTGTATCCTTTTTTGAATCTATATGACTGTATGTTGTGGAAATCTATACTATAAAACACACAGGACACGGCTGAATTAACCCTGCAGCAGTGGCCATAATTTATGGGCGTTCCTAACTTTTGAGTGCACCCTAAAATGTCCTGATGAAAGCTCTCGATCAATGGAAGTCATTGCCATTACATGTGCGCACAGACACACCATATATATTTACACACACATACACATGAAAATGCTCTGTATAGAACACACACCATTTGACAACTAACTGGATACCCTAATCGGAACTTGCAAATAACGACTGAGTGCTAAGCTAGAATATTGCACTGTTATTTTTTTCTGTCGATGTGTTATTAAAGTAACACCTGGCTCTTCAGACTGATATGATGAAGCTGAAATATATTTGGGAATCTAGACTGAGAATACTGAGCTACTGTATGCCTTCCTGCCAGCATGATAGTCATTTGTCAGGTCACATTATGACCGACTGCAGCTAACAGCTGAGTGAATTAAAGGCCATTTCACCATAGATACTATGAATTAGCAGAAGACTCAGTCTCCTGAGGTACTGCAATTGCTTCAACTCACTGCTCTGCTTCTACAGCCAGCAGGCATTCGGAGGTGACCTGGAAGCGTGACAGAGTAGGTGAAGATTCCAGCACTGCATTGTTTTCTCATCTACCCCTGCCTTTGCTGCTGCCAATTTCACCGGCTCTGGCTGTGCTAAATCGATGCTGTGGGAATGACTGAAACAGAGGTTCCTCTCAATCAGGGATTCAGAGCAGAGGGAACATGACAGAAAATGGCAGCAAAAGATTAGAGGATGCTTTTTTATTTGTCTCCTTTTCTCCTCCATCTGTCCATCTTCTCTTTTTTTTCTCCCACCATGTGATAACGCTTTCCTAAGCCCCGGGCCTATTGTATATGCTCTCACTATATAGAACTTTTATTCATACAAGGCAAGACTACCAATTAATTGTGAGTGTATTTATACAGCTTCACAGGTGAGGCTACAGGCAGCTTTTTAGCAAGCCACAATGAGATTTATACAGCATTAGAAATGACATGTTTTAAATATTGATGGGTGAGGGCCAATGGAAGGCAAAGCCACTACTAGGAAGGCTCTCTGAGGCCTGGCATGAAAAGATGACTTCAGAAGAGTAACAGTTCCCTCTGCTAAACTAGATACACTTGGGACTAGGAAGTATAACTGAGTCATATAAGGTTAGAACCAGGGTACAAACTTCAGGCTAATTCTGAAAGGTAATAATGTTCATAAGCAGCAGCTCTTGGGAAAAATTCAGCTGCCGCTACCAAATATAAATATGAGTCACCAGGCAGGAAGGGGAATTCCAAGTAACAAATGGAAAAACACATTCTAGGTGGCAGTGTCTTTGTGATATGCTATCTTTCTAAGCCACCAGTGAAAAAGGAAGTGTGCCTGAAATAACCATCTATTTAGATGGGTCAAGCATTGGAACACAGATAGATATTTCCCATGAATGTATGGGCCAGTTAGGTATTTCCCATTACTGTGCACAAGGGTTTCGTATGCACTGAATGAGAGTTGGAACTTTAGTCTGGGACCATCATGGTTAGCCCAAAGGACCCTATTTTCTATGACAGCCTCCCCACACCAGAAGCCTCAAAGTATAAGCTTTGCAAGACAAAGCAAAGGTAAGGGTAAGAGAACGTTAAGTAAAGGTGACTTAAGTGAAAGAATTCTGCATGAATTGCACACCTGTCTCAAGTTTTAACATCATGATACTAATAATGCAAAGGATAAACCATCACCCGGACATTCTGGGTGCATGAAAACAATGGCCCTGTCTATACTGAGGGTTTTGGCAGTGGTGTAGCTAGGCAGGTGCAAAACCAGCATAGATGTGTGGCTGAAGCATGACCAACCCTGTAAGCGGCAGTGGCAGCATGCTTCTACATTGCTCGTTTGCACTGATGCAGCTGCGTTAGTGAACAGTCTCCCGATCTATACAAGTCATTTGTTTCTTGCTCCTGCAAGAGAAAAATGCTGATGGACAGAGTCATAGCTGGTCTAAAATCTATGAGAGGGTGACTGCTGGGGCTCATATGCATTGTGTTTCTAAGAGTTTGTCAATTGCCCCCGGAGTGTGGAATGGATGCTCTTATAGACTTTCATTGATATTTAGATAGATAAATGGCAGTGCTACAGAAATTTTTATCAGCTGAGGATCTGGGCCCTAGAATGGCACTGACTGCACGTTCCCCTGTATACAACAAGGCACTTGGATTTGTCTGATGTATTCACTGTAAAGATTTGACCTTTATAATTTTCTGCCTAGCAGCAGAAAAGAGAGCTACAACATCGCACAGGAATGTGGCTACATAAAACATTGGCTAAACATGTCTGTCCCTACTGGGGCTGGAACAATTTTTATAGTCGGGGTGCTGAAGACAGAAAGCATGTATTTGGGTTGTTATTACTACGTCAAGCCAGGGGGTGTGGTAGCACCCATAGCTCCAGAAGCTATGCTGTTCCCTTCTACTGGTTAGCCTGCACTGAAGAGACCTGTTGATTCAACTGAACTGCTAGTCGGAACGGCAGAGGTCTGAGCCTTGATGCTGAAAGTCCAGGGTTCGAATCCTGCTGATAACCTGAGGGGGGTTATTAGACAACTATCTTTTGGTGACAGTAGAGGGGGAGGGGAAATAAAAAGGTGTTTAAGCCAGCTAAATAACTCTTTGCCATATGAATATTTTCTTTGATGTTCTTCAGCTTTGATATTCTTTCTGCGATTAAATCTTGGACCCCTTTTGGATTCATGTGCCAAACTTTCTGTAGCAATAAAATCATAAGAGGATGACCCTCGTATCTTGAATTCTCTTTTATTTTCAGGACCTGCTTATTTTGCTCCCAGAACAACAAGACTTTGGACCAAATTCTGCTCTTTTACACTGTTCTGACTTCCATTGTCTCGGAAGTTGCAGCTGTGTAACGGAGAATAGAATCTGACACGCTGCTTCGAATACAGTCAACAAATGTGAAAAGTTAAGTGGCACCTGCGATCTCAGTGCACACCCCTGTAGGATGGAATCCTGCCAACATAGCTGTAGCATTTCTGTGTCCCTGGGGCATCATTTGAACTTTAATTAACTTTCCGAGTCAAAAGGCTCTGTCTGTAAGTGTCACTAAATCCTTTTAAAAGTTAATAACATAGTATCACAGGCTTATTTCACTCAAAGGGATGAATCCTTCCATTAGGACGACCCCATTAATCCAGTTTCAGGATACACTGTACTGCTGTACTCTCTCTCTCTCTCTCTCTCTCTCTCTCTCTGTGTGTGTCTGTGTATATGTGAGATGCATATTCAGCCACATTCAAGCTAAAATTCTAAGTAATTTTTCAAATACTGTTTTGATGCTAAATAGTTAAGGAAGGACAGGTCTCATTCCCTCAACCAATATTGGTCAATCTGTAGAATAGGGGTAGGCAACCTAAGGCATGCGTGCCAAAGATGGCACATGAGCTGATTTTCAGTGGCACTCACACTGACCGGGTCCTGGCCACCGGTCTGGGGGGCGCCACATTTTAATTTAATTTTAAAATAAAGGTTCTTAAACATTTTTAAAACCTTATTTACTTTACATATAGCATTAGTTTAGTTGTATATTATAGACTTATAGAAAAAGACCTTCTAAATACATTAACATGTATTACTGGCACGCAAAATCTTAACTTGAGTGAATAAATGAAGACTCAGCACACCACTTCTGAAAGGTTGCCGACCCCTGCTGTAGAAGGTATTTGGAGATGGTTCCTTTCTGTGGCACTGTCTGCTTTCTTCCTTCCTCTTTATAGCCTTTCCAAATCACATATTCCCCACTCCCTGCTATGATACACATAACCCCACACCTCTCATTGCTGTCATTTTCCCATGATCAAAACTGAAGTCAGGTACTCCTGACAGAATGCAGGTTTGAGGAAAAACAGCGCTGGGGTGGCCATTCCTAGAATAACGAATTCACCTCAATGCCAGAAGAATGTGGACCAAGTGAGAGGGATGTCACAAAACTACCACAGAAAGTGTGAAGACTAAGATGGAGATTTTCCCATCTGCCTAGTGGATTTAGATGCACAATTTTCACGGAAATTAGTGTGCACCTAAATCTCCTAGATGGCTTTGAACGTCTCAGCCTTAAAGAATAAAATATGGGTAGGTTGTTAAATAACCAAAGGAGATATCTCCAAGGGTTTCACAGGTATGAACAGAAATTCTCAAAGCTCTTGTTGGAAGCTTGTAGACAGCTGGCTCTCTTCTTTAGTTTCATCAACTGAGCTGCATTAAAGATCTCGAACAATGTTCAAAACTTTCTTGATTTTACTTTTCCCACATGCGCATCTGCTGTCTGTGTCACAGGGATGTCATGAGATTGTGAGTGGGAGGACAAGTGTCCATGAGCAAGTTTTCCTACTGAGCTGTGGTCTACATTATGAAAAAATTCAAGAACCCCTGATTTAGGATCACCATACAAGTGATCGGATGACATCAAGGAAAGAAATGCAGAAGGAGGATTTCTGTATGGTGAGCTCTATTAGGTGGGGGAAGAGGCCATCACTTGTGAAATGTTGAAAGTTCCCTCTCTTGGGCTATTTAAAACTAGACAGAACAAAGCAATAGAAAATGCCAGGAAGATGGACTAGATACCCTGACAGGCCTTTCCCATCTCTAATGAATATGATTCTATGACATAAGCAACCATGTTGCATTTCCAAAGCCTGAGGATAGCATCCTTCTAAGTCATTCTCTTTGGTACTGTGATGACTTCCAGCTGATTCACTTATTCATTCAGCTTGGCCTTCTTCATAGGGATTTATTATGTGTCTGGACCCTCTCTTTAAACTCTGATACATCGGACACTACTAGGTAGGCTGATTTAAAAGCCCCCAAACAGCCCCAGGCTCAGCGTGTTTGTATGTCCCAGATTGGGTTTTAAAGGCCAATTTTATTTTATTTTGAAATATCAGTAGCATCCTTCTTCAATCTGCTCCCCCCATTCCTCTTTTCACGGGCCCCGTCCAGCACTCACCAATCACGCTTTTAAACAGTATAGAGCATATTTTGCTCTTAATTACACCAGTGTAAACCGGGAGTAGCGCAACGGACGTCCGTGTAGAACTGCCGTAAGCGAGAACAGAATCAAGCTCATAGTAAAAATGCCCTAGTGCTGTGGAAGGGCTTGCCCCCACAGTGGGATAATGTATGCTATTCTCTAGAGCAGTGGTCCCCAACCCCCGGGCCGCGGACCGGTACCGGGCCGTGGATCAATCGCTACCGGGCCGCGGCCGCTTTCCTTTCAGCAGCACCGCGGGGAACTCATCGCCGACGCGATCGCTTCTGCATCGGAGGAAATGTATTCCGCGGCTTTTTGGCGGACATACGACTGGTCCGCCGCCGCTTTCCCTCCCTCAGCGCCGCGGGGCACTTAGCGCCGCCGCGATCGCTTCCGCATCGGAGTCAATGTGTTCGGCGGCTTTTCGGCGGACATGCAAGGGTCCGCCGTGCAGAGGTAAAAAATTAAAAAGGGATCGTGACTGTCAATAGTCTAACCCCCCCCCCCGGGCCGCAGTAAAATTCGCCAGCACTGAGCGGTCCGCGTGGATAAAAAGGTTGGGGACCACTGCTCTAGAGCAAACTCCAAACATTAAAGTAACTTTCTGGGGGCAATAGACTCAAGGGACCGGCAATGACATCCAACCCAATATTAGCTTTTGGTGACTGTTTGGTGCTCTCAGTCCAGTCCCTGGTGAACAGGTGATCATTAACACAGTTGGTGCTATCTGGCATCCTTGAAAGGGTATGTAGACTAAGCTTCCCATTCACCCATGGCAGTGGTTCCACCAGTCAAGATCAAGGAACGTTGACATTGGGTACTGTGGGGAAGTAGGCACTGATTCATCCCTCTTCAGTGGATACAATACTTCAGTCTCCTGGTCTCATGCTATGACCCCTTTCATGAGCATTAAACTCAAGTGGAAAATAATAATAGCTAATTATTGGGGAGGTAGGGACAAGGAGCCCATTTCAAAATTTGACCCAAAGTTACTTAGGAAACAGCAACAACTGTAAAATTTGAAAACATTGCAAACAGTGAAACCAAAATATCATATTCGTTTGACTCATAATGCCAGGAGAGGTTTTCACTGACACGCTCTTATTCAGCAACTTGAGAAAACCACCAGTTTCCTGATGAAGACAATTGCTGCTGCTGCTAAAAACACCAACCGAGAGCACAAGATATACACTCAGACGCTAGGTTAACCACTGCTTGACGCACCGCTTCTTGTGTCTGGTCTACGAGAACACATGAGCTGAGGCAGAGAGTTGGTGCGAACAGCCTCAGATGTAAGAGGAAGCAAGGCCCAAAGTGGCTGTTATAAAAATTCAACATAAGAGCACCAGACAAAATGAAGTGTTGACATTGGAATCGGGTTTGTGTTGAGGACGCTGTTCAATTAGGGCTGTGCTTTCTTTTCCTCCACTGTGTGGCATGACAAAACAGCTGAAAGCCGCCTGCCTCCACAAGCCCCTTTGGCTCATAATATATTTCCCTCTCATTTTAAAACCTAAAATTTTAAAGGGACATGTCGACTGGGAAGGAGGCAATGAGAGAACAGCCCAGGGTGCTTTTCCAGTTACCCAGAGTTAAGGCATTGGTTTCAATGGCTCGATGTCGCTGCATCCATTTTGAATGAAAGAGAGAACGGAAAAAGAAAAGCGAGTGACTTCCCCAGAGCCACACACAAACTAGAGGCCTGATCTTGAAACATGTTCAGTCCCAATAAAATGAGCCCCTCACAAGAGCCCAGCCAAGGGGATTAGAGCTCGAAATTCAAACCCTGCTTGGGGAAGAGAGAATGATTTGCTTCAATTTAAAGGGAGCATATTAATACCCTAGCAAGTCGAGTAAGTATTGTATTTATTATAGGATTTCAGCTAATCTGGTGTCTGCTTTGATTCTGCTGTTGTTCCATTTCTCTATTGCTTGCAGCAACATCCATTTACACAATGGCAGAGTCAGCTTCCCTTACGCTAGTCCTCAAATAATCACTGACTATAGTGCGAGGGATTTTTTAGTGTGTGGAATCCTATTCCTCTTTTCAAAGCTATTCTTGACTCATCAACAGTAGAGAGAAAAGAAAAAAAACCTGACCTGCAATTTATCAAGTGTAGAACATGCTGCACACTAACAATGTTACAGACCGACACATCTACCAGACTGGAAAATGCTTAGCTTGTGCTTTGCCCCTCTGCTGTTTACAGCCCTGAAGGAGGCTAACAGAACCACCTTGAAGAACAACCACTCGCTGCTCTTACAAAGTATACAATCAGCTGCTTGAAATTCTATCATGTCTGAGCTTTTAGCCTGAGGTAGATTATCCATTGCATGGAAATGCAGAAAATGTACGGAGATTTAGGTTAAATATAACAGACACTCTGGCTGGTTCAAATTAATGGGGGGATGCCCTGATAGGAAAAACCCTTTGCGGCAAATGGGCTAACAGTGACCTCTTTGCAAAGCTAGTATAATTGCTCTTAATGTATGGACCCTTAAATGAGGCCATTGGGATGACTCCAGGATGAGACAGACAATGAGTTTCTTTAGGAGAGGCCATGTCAAAGGCAGAAATGGGTGAAACCCCTCTACTCTTTCATAGACCATTCTGTAACACAAGAACAAAGGGCTTCCTCAATGAAGCTAATGGCTGGTCAATTTGAAGCAAAAGGAAATATTTGATGTCGTGTGTGCTCAGTCTGTGAAATTCATTGATACTCAAAGTCAGAGTCAAATACTATAGTTGTATTCAAAATGGGATGGATAATTTTACGATCAAAATTTTTTGCAGTTAGTATGCTAAGAGCAGGGTAATCAAATGTCATGCTCAGGGACATAAACTAATCACTGCAGAAGCCGGAAAGGAATTTGCCTTGCCTCTTCCATGCACATCATTGCATAATGGGGCTTAAAGATGAACTTAAAGGCAGTCCTATGTAGATAGTATGGGGGATTTTCAGCTTCCAGTCATGCATCAGGCAGAGGTCACCGCAAAAGGATGGATAATAAATCTGATGGACCACTGGTCCAATCTGGCATGGTAAACCTTAGAACAAAATGCATGTACTGGGGAACCTCACATCTGACAAACATTTCTGGGGACTCTTTTCTGTTCATTATAATGAAGGGTCATTACATCATAAGCCCGACTGACTTCAGAGGAGATAGTCATTTGGATAGCCTGGTGAAGAGTAGTGTAAGACCACATATAGAATAGGGATTGACAAGCTGTATGTTCAACAAAGCATTTTGGTTCATCTGGGTTTGCTCTACCTAGGGTAGAACATATGCCTTTTAAACAGGTTGAGAGCAGTATCTTAGTTCTGCTGCAAAAAAATATTACCCATTACAGTGTCATTTAAAAGCCCATTTAATGACCCTGAGTAATTACCTCTTCTAGCCTTCGCCTTTGCTCCTTCTGCTCCTCAATTCGTTTTTGCCGCTCTGCTAGCAGTTGCCGCTTGTGCTCTTCATTCTCTCGCTGCTGCTGCTCCAGCTGTTGTCGTCGGAGGGCTTCTGAACGCTCCTTATTTGCTAGCTGAAGCCTCAAGAAATCCCGTCTCAGTGTTGACTCTCCAGGCAGATTTAGGATGGAGCTTCACAGGGAAAACGCATCAGAGGTGTTTTAACCATGCATTTATGCTCCCAAAAGAGAAATTCTGCATGTGTATCTATGTTTAACTCCCTTTCAGCTTTGCATTTTCCCATTGAAAATATTTGTCTAACAAGTGGATGGGGGAGTGCTGGCATAGTATTTGGTGAAGGAAAGCAGGGAATCACAAACGGACTAGGTAGAACAGCTCAGAGACTTGCCAGGTGAAATGTAGCAGTTGTTCTGCTGCCTCATTTTTTAACATGGGTTCAGGACACAACAAGCTTAGTGGTGGATCAGCCTTGAATTTGTGGCATAGCTCACATGGAGAGAGTCATCACACTGTTCACAAACTCACTGGTAATGTGTGTCCTTGAGTTTTTTTAAGTAAGTCTCTAAACCAAAGGTCTTCCATTGCAGTGACATGCACCATATTTAGTTGTTCACAAAGCAGATTGAATGAGAATCATTGAAATAAAAATACTAGATTACCTCAGTAAAACAATGGAATAACCTGATACTAATTACAATGATTCTTAAAAATGTCATCAAAAGAAAGTTCAACCCCTGTTTTGCTTGAAGAAGCAATCGGAAAGGTTTCATGATGAGAAACTACACATAAATAGGGAGCTATCCTTGGAAATAAAGGCCCACCTTGTCAAGAACTGTCTTTAAATTGAGCCTACAATTTACCACACCTAAACTCTTACACATGCAGTTTCCCACATCTAGATTCTTGTGAGCATAAACGTTTGCATATGCAAAATTCCTTCACACATGTAAATTAGTTAAACTGGTTTGTTTATGCAAATATACTTGCATATACAGTTTTATGTATATAAGATGTGAAAAACTGCCAGAACAATTTTAGAGGCTGGATCCAAATGAGTATGTGGAAATGTTCATCTGTATATTTAAAAATTGGTCAGATTAAGGATAGAAATTCAGACATGTTAAGGGGTGGATACAGCTGATAGGGACTTTGACAGCTTGGCATTGATGAATTTTGAGGCCAGTGACTAAGCAGACAAGTTACACAGCTGTCCTCCTACCATCATATGAAAGAGAAAATGCAGCTGTGGTTATTACCCAAGGTTTTTATTTTTTTAAAGAAAGAATAGAATAGAAAAATTATAACTGAGACATCAATGCAGTTTCAAACCCTCAGTGTACAGAAGGCCGCCAGTGAATATTATACTATATGGAACCTCTGCTTCCTTGTGGCATTAGCATACTGTACTGTAAATCACAAAGAAAATAAGGTATTGCTTCTTCTCGGCCTTTTGGTTAAGGTGAGTCATAGCATTAATTTAATATCCAAGCATCATCTATCAGAGGGACTATATATCCCACCTTTGCACGGGATAGACTCAATGATCAAATTGGTCTTTTTCCATTTCTAGCTCATACAATCCTATAATCCTAACCAATTTTGTACACAGAGAGATACAAGGGGAGAAATGAGCACCCGATTTTTACCTGGGTTCTCCAGAGTCATTTTCTTCTTCCTCTTCCTCACTTCCACTGTATTCATACTCTGTCTCATCTAGGAATATAATTGAATGTTAGTGCCCTTTACTGGACTCATTGGTTTTTCCACTGCTTGAAGGCCCAGATGCTCTGGTATGAAAATAGTATCCTCCTTTATTTTATCCTGGGAAAATCAGTAATATTCTCAAGTTTTTTGCCCAAAAATTCTGATTCTAAATGAGGGCCGCAAAGTCAAAGAAATTCAGTCAAAAGCCTAAGGCATTCAGCTTTGACTAAGTATACAACAGCAGTCGCTGTGCAGTGGTTGTCTGACATGCCATACACTCCTTTGCACAATAGGATGAGTTAAGGATGGAGTTTCAGTCTAAATTCTGAATACAGGGTTCCCGATTCAACACTCAACATGGATCTACATTAACAGAGCAGAAAGATGCTGATGTACAGATCAAAATTGCCAACACCCTTTTGTAAAATAAAAATATACACCTCTACCACGATATAACGCAGTGCAATATAAGGTGAATTCTGATATAACATGGTAAAGAAGCACTCCAGGAGGGGCAAGGCTGCACGCTCCTCTGCCTCGATATAACGTGGTATCACCTATATCGCAGTAGGATTTTTTGGCTCCTGAGGACCACGTTATATCGAGGCAGAGGTATAACATTAAAAAGATGACAAATGTGTAAAGTACAATTTCTGAACCTCAACTCCAGGAACACTCTTTGCAAAAGTTAAGTGCAGGGCAGAATTCTTCAGCAACAAGCCTGTGAACTGGGATTTAAATACTGTTCAGAGGCCATAAACTTCCTTTTCCCTAAACATATGCACATTTCTCTCTCCTATTAATCTCTACATTGACTGTGAAATATCAATAAAGGAGTCTACACAAATACCCAATTACAATGCTGTACCACATTCTGCAATTTCTATTGGGATATAAGTGAAATGTAGAATTTTTATCAGATGAAGAGAATTATAGCAAAAGAAAGGCTCACATTTATCCAATTATTTTCCATCTCTAGGGTACAACCTTCATTTGCCAGTCTAAATACATTTAATACTTCACTAGAATCTGGCTTTGTTTTCATTTTACTGAAAAAACATACCAGGAAATGGAATTAAAGCATGAAAAAATGATATTGCTTAAAAGAAATCAGAGAAATAGTGATGTGTTAATTGGCTGGATTCTACAACAGATTTCAGCCATTGACATCAAAAATAGAATACAGTACACATTCAAATGTTGTTAAAATGAAATATTGCCAGTATCAAGTTTGTTTATCTATTGAGTCTTCCTTTTATGAGACTTAACTGTGTCTCTGTAGGATTTAAGTCAGGTCATTGAAAATGTATTTGTTTCAATTGGTTATTCCTGTTATTGACATTGTTGTAAGGTCTTTGGGGCAGGGACTTGGTTTTATTTGTACAGACGATTGCACAGTTTATAAATAGGATTTGTGTTGTCCCATTTTATAACATGACATAAGAAAACATGACTAGTTGGTTCCACCTCTTGAGTGTGCACGGTGTGTATACATGCATATGTATTCGATTATAAATACACACTCACAAAGTGCTTAGATTCAACATTACAACAGTGCACTAGGTCCCTATCCTGCTCCTACTGAAGTGACTGGTAAAACTCCCATTGTCTTCAGTAGTGCAAAATAGTGCAAGATCAGATGCTAAGTAATATTTTAGATAATGCTTTTAATACACATTAGATCTGCCCAAGAAATGATTTTTGTTCCTGTGAAATAATTAAACAAACACAATTTAGTATTTGTTAAAAATGTTTTTCAAGTTACTGGATTTTCATTGAAAACCAACCCCCAAATGTCTCAATTTTTGTTATTTTTTTAATGAAGAGGGTTGAAAGTTATATTTTGACTTCACTTAGACAAGAAAGAAAGAAATTTGAGCAAAACTGAAATCTCTTACCCTTCATTTAAAATAAGAGTGTCCAACCCGCAGGCCTGCACCCATTTGTGTTCCAATTGTGACAAGCCCCTAAGTACAGTCTGATCTCGGTAGAGCACCATGGCACAGTCTCTGAGGCAGGGACTCTATTGTGTATTTATCCTGTGTCTAACACAGCAGGGCCTCGGTCTATGATTGAGGTCCCAGGTACTCCAATAATACAAATAGCCTCTACTGCTTCGCTGCTAACCTTTTTCTCCTCGCTTCTTCTTGGTCCTATCAATATGGTCCTTAAGCTGGATGCGAACCTGCCTTTCATTAGGTTGGTCTCGAATAAATGGGTGCTTCATCAGCTGTTCAGTTGTTGGCCTCTGACTATGGTTCTTCACGAGGCAGCTCTCAATGAATGACTGGAATTTTTTAGACCTAGCAGAGAAAGAAAAATACGTAAAGGTGTTAAAAAAACCACACCCATAAATCCAGAATTACGTCCAGTAAAAATGTGTCAGACATTTTCTGGATACTTAAAAGGACCAGCCAGCTTGATTTTTTTTTTTTTGAAAATTGACTAAATTTTTAATAAATGGATTATTGCTAGAGTGTATCCTTTCAACAGTATTGTCCTGAAATATTTTTTCTCATCTCCTGTTGACGGTTAGAAGGATCCCTCTATTGCTCATTATAAAATACAGATAAAGGGAAACAATTTTTATAACTATCTATTATTTTCTATGCGGTAATAGATTACTGGGTGAAGTGGGATAAGCAAAGTGATTTACATTTCCCAATTGATAATACATAAATTCTTAAACATTTATAGTTTGTACAATCTCCAACTCGTTCTTGCCGTTCTTAGCCCTTCACTTGCTCCCACCAAGAGCTTGGACAGCACACACTAATCCCATAGGGCATTACATCTTGGCTATAGTACATTTGTCAGATCTACACTGTCAGCAGGTATCCACACAGCTTCAACCTCCACCCATCTGACCTAATAGGGTGACCAGACATCTCGATTTTGGGGTCTTTTTCTTATATGGGCTCCTATTACCCCCCACCCCCAACCCTCATCCCAATGTTTCACACTTGATGTCTGGTCACCCCGTGACCAAATGACCTGCCATTCTAGCTGTGCTGGGTAAAAGTGGGAATGAGGCTGTGTTGACTTAGCCTAGCCCGTCCTCCACTCCCTGCCTTGCTACAAAGAGTTAAGCTAAACTCCAGCCAAAGCAAATCTGAGAAAACAAATTTCTCTTGGCCTAGGATTTTGCATATCAAAAGTTCTGCCTGGAACTAATTTCAGCACATTATAAACCCAAGACAATAAGGATTTATAAGAAGGAGATGCTGACAGACCACTATGGTGCATGTTGCTTTAGCAAACTGGAACATTTGTGTAAATTAATGTCAGAAGCCAACTGATATTACAGAATTGCATTGAGGGGCAAAACAATAAGCTTTCAGGGATTTTATTTTTAAACCGTCAGACTAAAAAGTGATTTATCTTTTAAGTACTAATCCATACAAATTGGGATGTGAAAATAAACACTACTGGCTCCAATAAAATCCCCTATCCAGATTTATTGGCGAGCAAATCTCTACTATCTACTCTCCCTCTAAAGAACAGTTTCTTGGTGTATCCCAGAAAGAGAAAGTCGGGTGAAGCTTTATTCAGACTAGTTCTTTGTACATGTTAAAGTACAGACTGAGGCTCTGAGCCTGTATTTGGATCCATGTGGGAAGATTCCTCTAATTGCAGGATCGGGGCCTGGATCATTAGAGAGAAATGAAGCCAAAGACTGTACTGTCTGGTAGGCTGGACAACAAAAGCAACTGAAAAACATCTTATTGAAGTGGGACTCTATTTTATAGAATCTGTTCGCTTAAAACAAGCCTTGCAAAGTAATTTGCTGTCCCCTGCTGAAGTGAACTTCTCCAAGAATCAGCGTTTAATTACATATTTGAAGTGTTTATTTGACAGTTATTATAAATAAATACCAATTGGTTAATAATTGGCTCTTTCTTGGGTTTAACAGGTATATAAAATGCCTACATGTAAATGATCATGAATCCCAGCTGCCAGTAATTTGATTTTGGGTTGCAGTACATTCCATTAGATTAGCACCTCCTGTTTACCAAGTCTGCTTATATGCAGTACTAATATTTTAATACACACATGAAAGTTAGTTAGTTATTGACACTACATACCACAAAAATGTCAAACTAACAGTCAAATTATATTAGAAGTACAGACATTAGTGAGACATTCAGTGCTTTACTGGAAAGCAAATACACTCTTTGCACTGCTGGTCTGACAGGTAGTCTTACAACAGTAGTTAAAAAGTGGCCTCCCTTTGCATGAGATCATCTGTGCACAGGGGCGGCTCTACGATTTTTGCCACCCCAAGCGCGGCAGTCAGGCGGCTACGGGAGGTCCGCTGGTCCTGAAGATTTGGCGGCATTTCTGTGGGAGGTGGCTTCGGCTTACATGCCGCCAAAATGCCGGCCTGAAAGGGACCATCAGGCCACCCCTCGCAGCTTGCCACCCCGGGCACACGCCTGCTGCACTGGTGCCTGGAGCCGCCCCTGTCTTGTGCATGTACTCATCTGCATGTGCATGTAGTGAAATTTACAAAACCTACTTGTATACTTTTCTAGCAGGCGCTGGCTTCTATTTTAAGGGGAAACGCTGCAAAACTTGGCTTTCACATATGCCTTTAATCCTAATAAGGCAAAACTTTGCTATTTCAAATGTTTTGCACTTTGAGTTTTTGGATTTTTTTGAACACGAAATTCAAAATGAAACGCAGGGAGTTGGAACCTTCTTGAATCAACGGGGGAAAGAAGGACCATCCAAATCCCTATGAAACATACCTGCAGCTACACACAGCTCTATCTGAGGCCCTGCATTCTGTCACACTGCAAGTCCTGGTTAGCATACAAAACAAAACCCATCTTTCTGAAAAATGACCTGTAAAGCTCTGACAAGGATGGGGCTAACGGACTGCCCACCCTCATCCAGAAACTGCTAAGAGTCCTGCAGGTAACACGTTGATCAAATCCTCCCGGTACTCAGAAAGTGTAACATGTGAGAATAACCAAGCATTTCCTTAACAATGTTATGATTCAACACCTAAACCATTTCAGGGCCAGGTTATCTGTTGGGGTAACTCCATGGAAGTCAATGGATTTACGCCACTGAGAACATGGCCCTCAGTTTTGCATGTTTCCTACAGGAAGCCTGGTAAAACACATCGGTTTCACATGAGTTTCACTTTGAGATCATGGAAACTTTCAACCCCAAAACTGAAGGTGAAACTCTGGGTGTGTGGAACCTGTGTGTAGCAAATCCAAAGACCTTGCTTGTACTAAAGTTATCAGAGGCAAAGCAGACAAATGTTGCATAACTCCAATTATTAACCCATTTTACAGATTAGAAAGATGAGGTGGAGAGGGTAAATGACCTGGCTAGGAACACAGATTAGTTTACTAAATAGTAAGAACAGTCAATGCTTACACAACACTAGAACTCATATCTGCCGGGCTGCCAAGCCTGTGCTAAGACCATGCCCTTATAGGTTTTTTCCCTTCTTTATCCATTCCCAATTATAGTTCCCTTCCCCACTCAGGCAACTGGCATGTGTTATGTTGTGATGGCAGAAGTAGACACAGCTGTGATGGTGGGGCACACAGGTTTTCCAGCTTCTAACTGATCACTAACCCACCCGCAGTCAGACCTGCCCTCCAGCCTCATTCTCTTACTCTCTGTGGAAGAAGGGATGTGAATGGGGAGAGTCATATAGGATTACTGTACACACAGGGAAAGGCAGAGTAGTCCGTTCTTGTGAGCACACACATACACTCCTAGTGCATCTATGATCCTAAGAAATGCAAATTATAGGGGAGATGCATTACTGATTACATTATGACTGATGTATGAAGTAACCCTGTTATACAGCACTTCACACTTTAATAGTGCCTTTCACCCACAGCATTCGTCGCATTTCACCCATGTTCGGGAGACTTGCTCCTGGTCACGTTGTGAGCTAATGACAGAGCCAGAACAGAATACTCAGGAGTCTGGACTTCCAGCCCCTTGTTCTAACCTCTGTCTGCACTGAGAACAGGGACAGAGCTGCCTCTAGACAGCTGCATGCTGATGGGTTGCTGCACTTACTCTCTAATACGCTCAAGTGATTCCCAAAAAGAAAGTGAAGTCCAAATGTCTGACACTCCAGAGTGCTCCTGGCATACAGGGCATAGGTCTGCCACGAGCCAGCGGAGCTCTGTGCAAATTTAAATGGCCCAGGGAAGCCAGAATGTGGCTCACAAGGCAAAAGTATCAGCGACAGTCACGGAGAACCCCTGAGTGCAAGGGCTGCTCAGAGCGAGTGCCTGCCTGACCTTATGCTCTCCGGAAGATGAGCAGGGGAGGAGGATGTGGCCAGCAGACAGCTGGCTAACCACACAGTGGCATGTCTTTAAACGGCTACTGCCTTCAGCAGCTCCAGAAGCCAAAACACCTCCCAGAGACCTACACAGTGTAGGGCAGAACTCTGCTTTAATGGGACAGTCAGGCTCTTAAAGTGTGTGAAAGAGAAAAGCGTGGGTTTCACTCCTTGCTCGGTCTCCCATTCACTGTGATACCTTGGGGGCAAGTCACATCCCCTCACTGCCCCACCTCCCCCCATGGGGATGCACACATGTAATGGCACTTCCCTACCTCGGGGTGTGTGTGTGTGCATGGAAAGTGCTATCCCAGAGCAAATGCCCCGCTTAGCAGAAACAAGGAGAGATCTGCTGGGTCCAAGCGTTTACGAAAACGGCCCCAAAATTCAAGCTTCATTTGCTTCAGAACTCCAGGGGCAGAAAGGAAATCACCATCCCTTGCTGATTTGAACCAGAAGAAGATTACAAGGAGCCAGCCTTTAACTTCAAAGAGGAGCAGGGCTATTTTCAAAGCACGTGCAGGAGTTCAGCAAGAAACCAGGCAGACTGTATTTCTACAAGAGTTTTTCTATTTGCAGCAGCAGGCAGGATCCCAAATCCTTTCTACTTATCAGTGGATTTCACTGACTTAACGTCTTCATCTTCAAACCATCAAGGGTTTTGCAGCCAGTTAGCCATTTTCCTCCTATGGAAAAATCCATCTTCATCTCAGTGCTTTACTGTGGTGGAGGTCAATATTGCTGCATACGGAGAGGTTGACAGTCCTAAGCCCATTTAAGACTACTTGTTCTGGGAGTGGAAAGCACAAAACACAGAGGAGAGCTGCTGATCTTTGATATCCAGCAAGCTGAATTTTTAAATTTTGCTCTTTTCCTGTGACTTTAGTGCTTGTAAAAGATACCAGACTACATTCTGGGGATGTGCAAAGCATGCATTGCAGGGATCTGGGCAAGTATTTTTGAGGGTTCAATTCTTTGGGTTTTGCATAGACAGCTTCTTGTCCTGCTTCAATTAGACCCAAAACCTCAGGCTAAAACTCAGTCAAATGCATTGACTTGCACCTGACTTCATGCGGACGACATTTAAAACAATGTCAGATTATTTGGTTCAAAAACATGAACTAACCCATGCTTGCCACATGATTGAGTCCAGAAGGGTGAGCCTGTTGGTACTTCATCTGAGTTTCAAATTCATAATGAAACCTAGCAAGACTTACAGAGCTCTGCTGAGAATAACAGAGCTGTAAGAAATGGAGAGTAAGAAAGACTTCTATTTATCCACAGAACGGATCTAGCCCCAAAAAGCACGCTTCAACTGAGACTTGGAGAGGGGGGTGTAAACAAAATTCAATGTCCATTCAACCCTTCCCTTTGTTGCCAACTGTCAGGAAGGATAGACACGTCTATCAGGCACTAGACGAGACCACCATTTCATTTCAGAAAGGTCACCCAGTGGCCATCAGATGACAACAAGGTTGGCAACTACAGACCTCGTCTGGAATTGAACAGATCTAGAAGAGAAAGGTTCTGTAACGGATGACAAGTCCCTCAAGCCATCCCATCCCCTTAGAAGTTTTTAATTCTTACTCTTGTCTCTGCAAAAAGAGAGGCTGCAGGGATTAACGACACGAGGGAGAGAACATGACAGCAAAGTAACATAGTGGCGTCGCAAAAGCAGTTTTCTGTCCAAGTAGAAATGGACCCAAAAGTCAGGTGTGGATTTCAAACACCCCAAAGATCAATGGAATCAGGACTCAGGAGGGCCAGTGCAGCTCATCAGAAAAAATAGGAGAAAGATGAAATATATGGATGTGAGTTTAAATATCCCAAAATCTGGGGACATTTAAATCTTATAGTGTTGGTTCTGGCCCTTCCCTACTCATGAGCTGAACAATTATTGCATCCCCGTCAACTTTCTGAACATAAGAACTGGGAAAGTTGTATATTAACAGTGAGACCGTTGGCTGGAATATAAGGGAAAGATTCCGTATAGCACAACTCTGGCTTGTGCAAGATGGATTAAAATACTGCAGGGACCCAGACTGCAACTTATCAGAACAAAAAAAACATAACTCCTGCTACTGTTCGATTTTACCTGGAAGGGGGACTTGTTCAGAGATTTCTTTCTTCAGCTGCCTTCTTTCTGTCTGGAGGCTGAGACTGCCTTTGGCTATGTCCACATGATGGGACTGGGGCTGTCATTTCCCTACTCCCACATGCACACTCGTGGAAGCTCGAGGAGAGCTAGTGAGTGTATAAATAGAACTGTACCTGTGCTAGCACAAGCAGTGACAGTGCAGGCCTGGCTGAGCTGTGCCAAGTAGAAACCTGCCTCAAACTGGTGGGTATGTACCGGCCATGGCTCAGCCATGTTTCTGCTGTTACCGTGGCGACACTGCTATTTATGCTGGCGCTCGTTCTCCCTGAGCTACCGCGAGTATTTGGACTAGTGAAGTGGAATCACATCCCCCTCGCTCTTAGTGCAGATGTAGCCTTTGATGAATGAACAATGCAACATAAACCCTCCTGGTTACGTCCTGGGGTTCGCCTTGTGCAGTAACAGCTGTTTGCCAAGCAGTCCGAGGTGTGATTCCAGCATGTGTAGACGTGCCTGAGGTAGATCTGATCTAGCTAGCGCGAGTACCCATAGCAGTGAAGGTGCTGCCCAGCAGACTGGGCTAGTCAGCAGGTATATTCCCAGGCTCTCTGGCAGATGGGTACTTGAGTGGCTAGCCCATGCTGCAGCAGCTTCTCTGCTATTGCTTCCCATGCTAACTCGATGAAAGATCCTCGTACGCCTACACGCTCTGCAATCACAGTTCCAGTGGCAGCACAGACATCCCCAACGTGTAAGTGGGAGACTGATGGCTCCTCAGAATACATATCTGAACACCTGGCTGCGGCCGGATCGCTTCAGGAAGTCACACAAGAGCCTGAAGTTCACAGATCATCACGTCAGACAACCCACGCACTGCTCTCTGCAGACTTCTGAATACCCACTGTGAATACTGTTTCAGACTGGTAAGAAAACTCCCTCGTACATTGCCATTGCACTACGATCCAGCCAGCTGTGTGTGTGTGTGTAGATGTGCGTGGCTCTCTGGATGCTGGTTTCAAGCTAAGATGTACCAAGGAATTCCGTGATCCCCACAGCAGACACACCCTAGAAACACTGCCACTTGGACCTCACTTTTCTTCAAAACCTGCCTTTAACTGTGCACCCACTTACCTGTGCTCCCAGCACTAAGGGATGGGAGGCAAAAATTCTACCACAAAGACAGCACTTTTCCCTCCAACTCCATGCCCCTACCCCTCTGTATCACTAGCAGTTAGAGATGAGTGGCAGTACTCTCCCTCTCTCCCCCCCACACACTCACACACACACACACACACACACACAGACACACACACACAGACACACACAAAGAGGCAGGGGTCCTGTCTTTTCTGGCTAAACCGCAACTGAACCTGGGATGAGAAGAAACCAAAGTCCAGTGCACTTTATTGGGTCCTACTTACATCAGCACAGTAACAAAACATCTGCTGGGCTTCAGGGATTCTTTTTATTTTTTTAATGGGTGTTTTATTGGCATGTCCTGGTTTTCTTCAGAGGCTGTTGCATTTTTTTCCTTCCGAAATTTCAAAATAAAACCCAAACTTAGTTCAAATCTCCACATTCCTGAGCTTTCAAGATAAACGATCCCTTTTTGGAACGAGTAAATGTTTCCACTTGAAAACAGAATCTCTTTGGAAAGAAATGGCAGCCAAGTGAAGTGTCATGTGGCTTCAGGCTGCATAAACCTCTTCAGAAAAGCCAACTCTTTACTGTGAAATGGCAACACGAGAGAGCATCTCCTCTCTCTGAGAAATTGTCACCCCACCCACAGAGCGCAGCCATCTGAGATCAAAGCAACCTTTCCTTAGGCCTGATCCTGTACCCACTGACATTACACCGGTGACTTCACTAGAAACAGGATCAAACCCCTAAACCCGAAAAGAGATTGTTTAGTGCTAACAATACAAACAAGTTATAACATTTTACAGCATCTGAACTTTAGGTTGAAGACAAGACTCACCACTTCTTCGATTTCAACCGCGGGGCTGGATTCCGGGGAATGAGGAACAGAGCTCTCATGGGATGCATGTCACAAAGGGCTAAAAGGCACAGCAAGAGACATTAGGTAGGGCAGGAAGCAGAACAGATACTGAGCATTTCACAGATAGCGTATATGTTAGGGGCAGGTGGAGAATCTAGAGACAGGATTTCTCTGAAGTAACAAGAACTCCAGCATACCACTACACAGAGGGATTTGAATAAATACCCCTCCAGAGGCACTGCCCAGTCCAAGGAGTGGCATGATTCTAGAGATGGGCTGGAGCTGCAAGCTGCTTGGATCAAGATCTGAACTTCCCCAAAGCCTGGGGGCGGGAGGAGATGTTCCTGGAGTTTTGGTTTAGAGTTAGGGGCTAGCTATGAAGTTTGTATGCCTGCAGCTTTCTGTTTAACCACACTGACAGGCACTGATGCAGGCAACGACTCACGTATGTGCTGCACTTCAAAGCCATACCATGTGCCGGGATCTCTGCCCCGGTTACTTTTAACAAACAAGATTATGAGCTACCTAAATGCATCAGCTAAATCCTTTGCATTGTTATTTGCCTCACAAGAAAGGCCACTGAAATAACGTCCAGTGCATTGACCATTTTTTTCATCGACACACCTCAGAGCTTTTTAAAAAGGGGTAATGATTTTTTAATCCCCATTTTAACTCAGAGAAATGGAAGCCCAAGATCACAAGTCAGTGAGACAGAATCCAGGTCTCTCGACTCCCATTCCAGTGTTCTATCCACTCGATCACACGGACTTATCATAGCATCTAGAAACCTCCCTGTTTTAGTTCTCAACATTTACCCCCCTCTTCTGGGCGCCCCAGTGCACCCTTTGTCAGTCTGGTTTAGATTCTGCATCTCCTTGGGGCAGGGACTGTTTGTATGTCGCTTGCGGTACAAACAATATGCGTGGGTGGTGTTCAGCAAATAAGAGCGAGTTACAATTTAGTCGCAATAACTCAATCAAGCCGGCACGTCTACTTACGAGGAGCACCTTCTGCCATCTCGATGGCTGTTATCCCCAAAGACCATAAGTCACTCTGAAAAACAAAACACAGAGAAATGTCTAGTGCAGAACCTTGTAACAATTGAGAGTCCTCTGAGAGAGGAGTGACAGTACAGCACTCCACAGGGAGGGTTTCTGGGCCATTTTATTACTGAGAGTCTGATCTGTATTCTCCCTCCAAGTCCTTGAACTCCCAGCTCAGAAGATGTTCTTTGATGTTTTTCTCATTGTCAGTGTTTCAGAGCAGGATTCCCCTCCCCAGTGGAGATGTGGTTTTAACTTTGTTTGAATGACTGAAAAACAATTGCCGTATGAGAACTTGGAAACCGTGATCCAGTGTGGTCATGTTTCAATAATAAAGCAATACATCTTTGGAGAATAAAATACTGAAACTCAGACGCATGATATTTCATTTCAGCTGCCGCAGCAGCAGCACTGGGCAGCTCTATGCTGAATTGTTTCACCCTGCTCCCTCTTCCAATACTGCCAGCTTCTGACTTGTGTGCACTTTAACCTGCAGCCCTAACAGAACAAGGCAGAGTAGGGATCCAAGCACGAGACACCTCCGGACTCTCCAGACGTAGATACGCTGACAGAGTAAATAAGTCAATATGATTCAACCTGCTCTATGGATCTTTCCCTCTCCTGCGGAAACTACTCCTCAGATACCACACCATTCATGCCAATGTCTGTTGTATCTGCTGCATCTTCTCTCCCCTCCATTTTACTTCAGCACATTTGAAACGTTTTAATACTCGTGAAAGGAGTCAAATTGGCAGTCCCACTGCCTGGGGCACTCTGTCGACAGAGGGACAAACCCTGATGTCCTTATTCAAGACAATTCTCACTGGAATCTTTGCCTGGGGATGGACGAAATCAGACTGGATGGCCGGTTCATGCCTTTATTTATTTAAGGCATCTTCACTGGCATAGCTGAGCAACTTGCATATATTCATGATGTAGCAACATATTACCATCCTCTTGTTACAGATGGGGAAGCGGAGATAGAGCGAGGGGAAGTGACTTGCCCACGGTCACATGCAGTGTGTGGCAGACCCAGATATGGAATTGGGACCCATCGGGGACTTTGCACACAGAAGTTTTGCCTCTAACTATATCAGTACAGTTAAGCAGCAGAACCCTTCTGCTGTGGACACAATTATAGCAGTGTTTATACCAGTACAGCTTATTCTGATTCAGGGACAGAAATAAGCTACAGTAGTATAAGGCACCTGGCAGAAATTAATCTAGGCCAGGTCCACAGTATAAACTTGACCTGGCATATCTACGTCGTCAGAGCTATCAGTGAAGGGAGATGAGGGCTGGCATATGCTCTACCAGCCATGGTGCTTGTATAAACTGTGTCTACACGATACCGGTACAGCTATACCGGTAAAGCATTCCTTGTGGAGTCCTGGACCTACGCTAGGGCTTTACGGATATACCTTTATCGGGGGAAGGGGGAAATTAGTTCACCCCTTAACAGTTCTATCACTAAAACTTTTAAGCATAGCTCAGCCCTTAGACTATCCCACCTAACTGCCTTGCTTACCCTGTCCCGATGAAGGGGCAGGGGAAGGAAAACTTCCAATTCCTGTTAGGGGCAGCAGGTTTTGCCCTACTTTCCTCTATAGAAGCAGCATTGTGTCCAGTCCCAGATCTTAGGGGATCCACCAAATTCCAGGACTATGCATAGATGTCCCATAGGCGCTGTGCTGCCAGGGCCAAAGTGTCTTCTACTAAAGGCCACCCCTTTATTCCACTAATGGAAGGGTGCCAGAAAAACTAACACAGCCCATGGTTCCTGCATTGGACTGGGGGAGGCGGGGAGGTGTGTCAGTGCTCACACAGGAGAGGTGAGGGTATATGTAGAAGGGCTCCTTCATGCCCGTATTGAGGAAGTATGATGATCCCTGCTGGCGAGAGACTGGACTGAGATCCACCAAAGTATAATCTATAAAAATCTAAACACTTATCAAGGATGCATTCATGTCACAGCTGACCTGGGCTGGATTTGAACTGATGTTAAAAGGCTCCATGGTCTCCTACCAATCCCCTGAGCCCCCCATAGCACTACCATCAAAGTAGTGGGCAACGGACCAAGGTGGAATGGCACGGCTATGCTTTTAATCCTTTCTAGCAAGACTTTGGTGTTACGAGCTACTGGCTCAGTTGATATTCTCGCTCTGAGGGCATAAATAGCCCACAGTATCAATCAGTGTGCCCAACTGATAGTGGCCAGCTCACTAGTTAAAATTAGGTGATCTATAAAGGGATTCGATGCAGTGCCCATAGACCGGCTGCTTAGGATTGCTTCAAAATAGAAAGCGCCTTGAGATAATTCAGAAGACAGAGGGGACTGAGTGAGGTACTGTTGATTAAACGGGAGACAGGAGAGCTACGTTTCTCCAATGGGATCTGCTTCCTTGAACTCTGCTCCGAAACCGTCTGCAGCCCACATGGCGATTTCAGAAATTGATCTGCCAAACACCTAGAGCAAAAGGGGAGCTTCTTCTTGGAAAACTCACTGGATAGAACACTTGTATCACTTCTCCTGGGATTATGGCATTTTCAAATGGCAACATTTATATTCCTGGCTATTCACCGGGAAGCATTTGTAAGCGGCGTTCAACTGCCCATGCTAGAGAGCATCTAGAAGCCATTGATGTGCTGGGTTTACGCTTTTAGATCCATTAATGAATATCAAAGTCACTTCAGTTCTTGCATACTGGAGAAAATGCTTCAATTACCAGGACACAGGAAAGAATTAATGTATATGCATGAGAGAAAGAGACACAGTGATAAGTTTCCTTGGTGGCCATGATACAACTTACTTTTGGCAGAAGTTAAGTAATTCATTACTCCAGACACTGTGTAGGTAGAGCTATAGAATGATTAATAACTGAGTACCCAATACATTAAAAACAGAACACAGACTAATTTCAGTGCCTTCATTTGAAGTATAGCCTCAGACGAATCTCTGAGGTTGGTGGAAAGCCAGCTGGCACCATAAAGAGACTCAGCTAAAGCAAAGCCAAGAAGGTCTCCTATAGATGATATACTCCACTGCAGAGCAGGGGGAAAGACCAAACCACACTTTCAGATACAGCCATCTACTCCAGCCGGGGTCCACTGGCAACAGTTTCTCCTTCTGGTGCCTTTCAACATATCCAGTTCTGTACTGTAGTCCACTAAGATGATTTCCTGTCTTCATTTATATGAAGCCAGTTATCTCAACTGTCTTTGTGGTGGATTATTGCATGGGCCCATGGGGCCTGTGACCAGGGGCCTTGGCCAATTTGGGGCCCCTGGAAAAATCTCCCCTTGCTCCTTGATGCAGCCATGAAGTCATGGTGGGGACACTGAGCTTCTCCAGTCTGGAGGCCTCAGTGGTGGAGAGGGCAGAAAGGAACGAGGGAGGACAGGGAAAGGGGTGGATGGGATGGGGCTATGGGTGGGGCCACAAGCTGAAGAGGTGAAATGGAGGCAGGTTCGCAGGCGGAAGGGGTGGGGCGGGGCCATGGTTCTAATGTCAGAGCTCTGCACTTGCTCCAGCCCTGGACTCCAGGAAACCTTAATTCACTGCTGATTGGGATAGTAACAGATACACTCCCCCGCCCGCAATGATACAACAATGTACTCTGCCCCCTTCTGCTAGGTCCCTTGAGACAAGGTCATGACTTGATAGTGTCTTTAATTTCCTTGCACCAAGGTATCTGAGTAAAAGTCATGGTCATTCTGGTGTTATCAGTGCATTAAAAAACTTTTTAAAAACCACAATTAAATAAAAGCTGTTGACTATTGGGGATCAGTGGCATACTACAACACAACCTGCAGTGGAAGGGTCAACACCCATTGTTACCTGGTAGAGGTGGAACTTTAACTACAGCTCAAACAATTTTTTACTGGAAACGCTGGGGATATTCTTTAAAGTGGTCTCCTAAAGAAAGAGGCTGCCTATTGGGGGGGTCTTTACATGGTGGCTTCACTTTTATAGGGATAGACTTAAACACAAATAGTTACATTTTAAAACATAATAGGCCTGATTCTGCCTTGGCATGCCAGGGTGCTATTCCCATTGAAGTCAGGATCCCTTCCTACTATGCTTTCTGCCTTTCCTCTCTGCCTTCCCCTATCTCCACCTCCCCTTCAGTTTTGCTCTCCATTTATCCAGTGCCCCCTGCAAAACCAAACCTCCTGAAACCACATTTTTATTGTGTAAAGAAAATGAATATTATGTCTAATAAGATGTGCATTTTGCCTGTTCTCTCTCTCAGGCTTTTTCGAGTGTAAGGTCTTCAGGGCAGGCAGTGCGTCTTCCTGTGTGTCTGGGAAGCACCTGACACATTTGGGAGCTACTGAAATTTAACGAACAGCAGAAGCAAGGAGAATTGCAGATGTGTTAGCGAGGTTAGCACCAAGTCCAATTTTTTCATTCATTTAGGACCCAGTCCTACTCCCAGAGACCCACCGACCAATGAGAGTGAGATTGAGTCCTTAATGACATGCCGAGACCTGGTTCCTGAGTTGAGGATTCAGTGTTTTCTCTGAAAGAGTTGACATTTCAAGCACATAAATAGATCTCTTCATACTATGTTAGCTACTAAAACCACACAGCTTAGAGACGGACAAGACCTATTAGGTCATCTAGTCCTTCGCGAAGGACCAGTGCAGGACTGATCCTCACTGAATGCAATTAGCAATAATACTTATGTATGTAACTCTTTTGTATAGCCACAAATCACCTTGCAAACACTGGACTCCATTCAGCCTCAGTGGCAGAGTCTCCTCAAAGGGCAACTGTGGGAGAACAAGGTGCCTGCAATTACTCAGCCATGAGGGCACCTGCAGGAAACTGCATTCCCCCGAGTAGCTAGTGCAGGCCAACGAGAGGTGCACAGCACTCAGCAATGGACCAATTCAGCACAAGTCTTGGGCAATCTGTACCAGGAGGATTCTTAGGATCTCTGATGCAACGCTGAACTTCCCTGGCCCTGGAGCCCCCTTGGGTGCAGTCACCTCTACTGGTGCAGGAGGGTAAAATTCACATCTTTCTGTGCCAGAGGGGGGCCAATCGAGCCCATTCACTCATTAATCCTCACATCATCTGCCCTACAGGTAAGTCCTGTATTGTTATCCTCAGATGGGAAGAATTCATCTGTGCTGAAATTCCACCCGCTTCATGGAGTTACACCCGGGTTGAATTTAGCCCAAGAGAATTTAAGCTACCGATCTAACAAGAGTTACATTCTAACCCTGGGCTTCCTTCTAAGAGGTCCTGTCTCCTACTCACACCCACCAAGCACTAGACATACTGAGATGTTCTTAGAGCTTTGCCCGGCCTAGTTTCAGATTCACAGTTGACAGGTCACTGCCGCATCCCTTGGGGGGACTATTCTGAAGTCTAATCATTTTCAGTGGCATGATGTTTCTCCTGCTGTTCCCCTTACGGAATTTCATCCCAGGTGTCCTAACTGCAATTTCCTATACTGCCCTCAAAACTTCTCTCTCCACTGTGGCCATTTACACCTTTCAATCTCTTGTGGATCCTCATGTCCTCCTTTGTTGTTGTTCACCACACAGTGCATATTGACTCTCTCAGTCTTTCCACAAGGGTTCATTCTTATAATCCCTCTCATCATCATTACTGCTCTTTTCTGAACGCCTTCCAATTTCTCAGTAGCCTTCTGGTATTCAGGTGCCCAAGATTAAAAGCAATACGCCAAGTGATTTAAACTAGATATAGAAAGGGATTGGCACCTCCGTGCGTCTGAAAAGGAAGGGAAAAAACAGCAGGAAACACCCATTTTATACTGATTTGAATTTTGAAAAGTTTTTTTTTTTTAAGAATTAGAAAAACTTTGCAGTCCACCTGGCAAAGAGAACGCACACAAACACATCTGAAACAATCTCATTTGGAAGCAATCGCGGTTTCCTTTCATTCTAAGCATATTGACACGATTTCTGTCAACAAAAAAAGAAGAAACCTCTATGAAAAAAACAAACCTCAGCAATGTGGGTTCTGTATTCACCTTTCATGATGTGGTTTATTTTTGTGAGGTTATTGCTCTGTCCTTCTGTACGTTACACAGTTAAACTCTCTTTGCCTAAGAAAACAGTGAGATCAGAAGCAGTTTTCCCTCCTCAGAGAGTTAAGTCTGTGGAGGTTCCATTTTTTTAACCCACTAATTCCAGTCTTTTATATTTGTTATCTCCAGCCATTTGGCTTTATACTGATTTGGGATTGTAGGATCTGATTTGCATCCATTTAAAAAAAAAGTCATTTGCGGTTTTCTCTCCGCTTCAAAGCTACAGCATTAGATGTAAAGAGGTGAACCTGAGACTGGAGCCAGACCCAGTGGCCGCCGGATTACAATAAACTTTGAAAATGCCCCACAGTTTGGAGTGTCGGCAGCAATCAGCCTTTTGTTTTATATTCACAAACAGCCAATGCCAGCTTCAGAGACAAAACCGTCTAGTCTGCTTAGAATATTTGATCCTCGAGGACAATAGGGGAATTCTGATCCCAGCTCCTGCTCACACTTCCGCTGCATATTAAGTTTCCTTGCTATCTGGGAAGAAGAAAACATCAGGGATTTCTGAGCAAGAAATGCTGGCTATGAAGATATAAAGCCAGGATTTTTAAGAGCATCAGGGGATTTCAAGTGCTCTTTCCAGTGTCGGACTCCTTTTTGGGCCATAAACCTCTCCAAATTGTATTTAGACTATGCAACATAACAGGGAATCTATCTAGTGCCACCAAGCAAGAGTACAGAGGGTAATTCAAGAGGAAGAATCAGGCATACAGGTGAACCACAAGCTTACTAACCTAAGGGCATATATCCAGTGGATGGAAACCCACAGGATATCCGAGCCAGAATGTCGCCTTGGCTGGGGATTTGCAAGGGAGGAGCAGTGCTTGCTGGAAGGAGCGCTGCCAGTGAAGCCAGGGGAAATGCCAATTCAGCAAATCCCCCCTGCAACCTCTTTCTGGGACGCTCCTTTGAGGTGCTGGCCAAAGAGTAAAGCTGATCCCCCAGAGTGGAAATGCCTGGTGGCAGCACCACCTGCCCTCCTGTGTTATGAATACCCTTGGGGGCACAGGGACGTATGATTTACATTTCCCCGAGCCAACGTCTATGAAACCAAATCCATGCCGTTCAGCAGTCACGCCCTGGAAAGCCAGTTCCTTAGTGCGGGATGTGCAAAGAGGGACCCAGTGGGGGGCAAGCTCACCACTGCTCCTTCTTGGTTCCCTCATTGACCTGCGGCCTATGACCCATAAAGATTGTAGCTCATGTCTCAGGAGCAGTATCGTGCAGACTATATGTACACACACATAGAGAACTGGGATGTCCGCTAATTGGTTAAATCTGCTGCGGTATTTGTCAACCAGTGGGCAGACACTACATGCACTAACTAACTAAACCTTACCACTGCCCATAAAGTTTTGTATTCTGAACTAAAATGTTTGCGGCTGACATACACCATATAGTAGCTAGTGTGGGTTACTTATAAAAATAAAGTTCCCTAAATAATCCCTACTCTGAAACAGACTAGCCAGCTCTTCAACAGATGCATGTCGTAGTGGTTAACCAAAGAGGATTAGCTATTTGCACATGTGCATATCATTAACAATTGAAATAACCCTCAGGATGAAGTCTGAAGCTGGACAGCTGCTCTCAGGGAAACAATCTGTTAAATTGCCGACTGACATACTTTACTAGACGAAACCTACAAGACTTTGTTGGACATTTTTGGACCCTCCATCATAAATATTTTATTTGCCCCATGGGAAAAGTAATCATCGATCAATGCAATGATGGTGTGTCACAATGGTAGAATGTTTGCATTGTCACGTGGGAAAAATCGTTTCACTAATATAGCCTTCTATAGGTCCTTGCCTCAAAGGGGCTAACGGTGCCTTCCAAACACGATTTCTCACAATGCCCTCATGGGATGTGGAATGGGCAAATGCACAGCAAGGTTTAAACTTAGTTTTCAA
Source organism: Sternotherus odoratus (assembly GCA_032164245.1). Taxonomy (NCBI): domain Eukaryota; kingdom Metazoa; phylum Chordata; order Testudines; family Kinosternidae; genus Sternotherus; species Sternotherus odoratus. The sequence goes on along the minus strand of JAVMKO010000009.1, from coordinate 12,951,537 downwards.
AACTGTCTCTTCATTTTGGAAGCCTGACTTGAGCCATGTCAGGGCTGGTTTTCAGAGGGGAGGAGCACATATTGGAGCTTTAGACGACCAGCACTTCCAAAAATCAGGGCCTGACCACCCCAGGTTAGATATTCAAAAATGAGACACCCAGAACTAGTGGACACTTTTGGGGACTTGGGCCCTAAGTGACTTGACCTACAGGTAAAGTCAGGAGTAGAGTATAGGAGTCCCAATCTAACCTTACCATCGAGTTCTACTTTGAACTGGGAGTCATGATCCCTGGCTTCTATTCCTGCTTCTGCCATTAACTTGGGGCGTGATCTTGGGCAATGGCAACATTGCATCCTCATGACAAGTCATAGGCACCGATATGACATTACATTGCCATCGGGCCTCCAATAAAATTGGAACGCCACGCAGGACATAACACGGATCAGTGATAACTGGCATGGTCCCTCAAATTTCTGAACACGCAACAACCCTAAGACCTCGGTGTGAATGCCAGCCAGAAATGTAGACTTGAAGATATTATTTCAGCTCTTCTTCTCTTGACAGGATAATATTTCAATATATACACTGAACAGCACAACAACAGTTCAAAGGAAGCCCCTAATACCTCATTCGGCATTGAGAAAGCCCTTTTGCAGTAATCTTTAATGCTTAACAGCACGACAAGGATTCACATTAATAACAGACTGACATCTGGGAATCTGACTGCTGTAATGCAGGAGAGCACTTTTCTGCACTTCATTGTGCACTTACAAATTTGAAAAGCTACCAAATCCTTTGCCAAGATCCTGACTATTAATAACGTTCATGACTGGGACATAACATTTAAGGTCAAATCAAGTGTCCTCTTCGTGTGTTTATGATCAGAATTGTAAATTCAAACAGTGACAATCATGATTACAAAAAGTCTAACTCAGGGGTGGGTGAAACTTTTGGTCCCAAGGCCACATCTAGGTGTGAAACTGTAGAGAGAGCTGGGTAGAGAAGGCTGTGCCTCCCAAACAGCCTGTCCCCTGCTCTCTAGCCGACCCCCTCCCACTTCTCAAACCCTGACTGCCCCCCTCAGAACCCTCGACCCATTCATCCCCCTCTGCTTCTTGTCCCCTGACTGCCCCCTCCAGGGACCCAACCCCCAACCACCCCCCAGGATCCCGCCCCCATCCAACCCCCCCTCCCCTGACTGCCTCGACCCCTATCCACTCCCCAGCCCCCTGACTGCCCCCCAGCATCCCCTTATCCAATCCACCTCCACCCCGGCTCCTCGTCCCCTTACCATGCTGCTCAGAGCAGCAGGAGCTCGCAGCCCCGCTGGAGCCAGCCATGCCACTACAATGCTATCTGGCAGGAGCAGTGGGCCAGAGTGCTGGTGGCAGGGCGAGCTGAGGCTGCAGGGGAGAGGGGCGAGTAGGGGTGGGGCCGGGGGCTAGCATCCCCAGCTAAGAGCTAGGGACCAGGTAGGACTGTCCCGCGGGTTGCATGTGGCCTGTGGGCTGTAGTTTGCCCACCTCTGGTCTAACCTGAGATATATTCTTTCTGACTCTCTTTGCTCATTTTAATATCTTGACTAACTCAGACACCTTAATGAATATTTTTTAGACCTCATTAGTATTACATTTGTAGCCACATGCAAATAAACAAGATGATGCTTGATTGGATACCTTGAAGTCATAAGTGGCATCAGGATTTTCATCACAGGCAATGACTTCGGGGGCCATCCAATAAGGAGTTCCAATGAAGGTATTTCTTCTACCCACTGTTCTGTCGAGCTGAGCACTGACACCAAAATCCACTATATATATATATATATATAAAAAAAAAATACCATATGATCACAAGTTAGGCAGAGACAAAACTGAATGATATTTTTCAGTTGGAACATATGAAGATAGAAAATAATAAAGTCATGTTAAGTTCATACAGACTGACTATTCTCGGCCTTCAGAAAAAAGATGTATTAGGCCAAAGTCACCCCTGATTGAACTCCCCTGAGTTCAATGGAGTCCTAGCAAGGATGGATTTGGCCATCTGACCTCTTTGTATTGTTTGGAACAACACACAGGCTGCTCGTTACTAGAATGTAGTTAGAAGAGATCATGACTCCACGTACTAATAGAGAGGAGGGTTGGGAACAGAAACAAACCAGAGCCTTTATTCTGTCCTATTCCATGTGTGTCAAGGAAAGCCAAACGTTTTTAAAAGCTCCATTTTCTGGAAACACTCTTTCTGGAAATGGCATAAGTACAATAGGCATAGGGAACTAAAGACTAGGACAAAGGATCATAGGGAAATGTTAAGTGTGGAGTTGTAAAATGAAGCAACAAGGGGTATCTTTCTAATCCATGGTAAAATATTCTGGGCTGGATTCTCAGTACTGGACAGCTGAGCCTCAAGCTCTCTGTGAACTAATTGTAAACTGTCAGGGTGGTAGCCGTGTTAGTCTGGAATAGCAGAGTTAACAAAGTCCTGTGGCACCTTAAAGACTAACTATAAAGTTTTGAAGCATGAGCTTTCGTGGGCTAATACCCTGCATCCGACGAAGTGGGTATTAGCCCACGAAAGCTCATGCTTCAAAACTTTATAGTTAGTCTTTAAGGTGCCACAGGACTTTGTTAACTCTGCTAATTGTAAACTGTCTCCTATATTTTCCTCTTCACTTGTATGTTGTGGGGCATGGGAGGGTGTTGATGGTACCATGACACTGGAAATGGAATGCAGAATAATTCCTCTGACTGAGGTTCTCTCAAGTGTATTGATCATGACACTAACAAGACCACCACAGCGCAATGATTAGAGTGCAAGACTGATTGATTGTTCAGTGCACCAACATGCAATTGAGATGGAATCTTCTATTTAAATCTCAAGGGCATCGAATAGAGTCAGGGTAGAAATATATGTTAACAAATTTTCAACATGCAGAGCTGGGGTCAATATGCAAAGATGATCATGAATGTGTAAATCTACATACAGGTGCACAACTACCCAATCTACAAGTCCAAATGTGATGGTGGAAGTTTGGAACCCAGCAAGTGTCAGCGCGTGTGAATTTTTTTACATTTGGATGTGAGTTATCATCAGATGATAATTTAGTGCATGGTATTAGTCAAATCCAAGTTCATTTGAATGACTCCAGCACAAAACAATAAGCACAGAAAATACTTAATCTGTCCCCATTCCCAAAGAAGGCAAGTCAGTTACTCACTCTCTACCAGTTTCATTTCATCTTCCCAGCCAACCTCATCCCACACTTTCCTTACATTTGCCACAAGTTCTATGCCATTCTTACCCAGTTTAACTTCTGCATTTTCTGTCAGCAATACATTCTGCCCCTTGATGTCTCGATGAATTACTTTATGCTGGTGTAAATGACTCAAACCCTAGAAAATTCAGTGGATAAACAAAATCAGTAGAAACCAAATTCAAAGAGTACTATTTTATACCATTTCCCTCTCGCCACCAGCACACTAATTATCCAGCAAAAATGGGAGCTTTGTGTTGGAATTAAATCACCTCAAAATACTTTGTCGTGTGTACAAAATGTCCTATATTCCACATTGGAAAGGCATGAGTAGAAACACCCACTTAATGATGGAAGTCAGTGCTTTATATGGTGGGTGAAAAGAACTGTAAATTCGATAAGGGTTTTAGGACGGAGCGTTCAGCTACTTCAGCAACCAATATTAACTTGAATACCTCAGTATCTATAGTAATGTTTTTTCATGTGCTTTTTTGCCTTAGGGAGCCATTTGAGTAGTTGAAACAGAAAATTTGGTCCTCTCTCTGAATTTCTATCAACCAGGAACTGAAATACCAGATCTCATGTTATATTGCCCCAATAAATAGTACCCACATGCATTAAAAACCTCTATTAAAAATACAAATACTAGAAGTTGCACATATCCCTAATAGAGACATAACTCAAATTAAAAGTCTCTCTTGAAGGCTAGAGGTAAACTAGCTTCCCATTGTGCCTTTATTAGTTCATTAATATCTTCATGCAACCTGCATTTTTATTTCATGTGTTTACTATTTCAGGGTTTAAAAGTAAAAGCCATCTATATGCTTGTCTGGTACAATATGGATTACTTTAAAAACTAATTTTGTATCAGTTTTCATTTCATATTAAATATTCATTTTTTAAAAACGAAATAATTTCCGCTATCACTGCTGGCAGTTATTAGTCATTTTATGCTTGTTACTTTGGGACGGCTACAGAAAACAATTTCTACAGAGATCTGGAAGCCTTCTTCCATTCCAGTTCTAAACTGAATTATTCCAGTTTTGGTCTTTAGCTGTTCGATCCTATGTACATCCAAGGAAATGGCACAGCTTCCATTCAGCTAGGTAGGCTCAAGCCATAGGTGTTATAAAAGCACATCAAACCTTCAATGATAAATAATATTTATGAGTTCCCATTGATTACTTTGACAAGATAAGCACCATTAATGACTCACAATGTTATATAGCATTTTAGGTATATGATCATACACTTCTACATGCCACCCTTTGACTATCAGTGATCAGAATGAATTAATTTGAAATGCATCTAAATGTCCTATGAATAATTTACTTCTATAGGATTGGAATTATTTTAATTGCTAATTAACTAAAGAACTATAAGGACTTCTAGTAGCTGCATTCCCTAATAAAAGAATGACTGCCACCTTGGGCAGGCTAGAAAATGTGTCTAACACCACACCACGTTGATTTTTCACTAGCCATATAAATGCATACTTGCATCTTCAAAAATATACCTGGAAGACTTTAAATACAAATATTGCATATGGACTGAAGTTTCCTTGCTGTACAGTGTATAAAAATGTAACAAGCCAGCTTTTCTTTGTATTATATGTCTTGAATTTTGTTACAAAGCACAAAAGAGTAACAAATGTTAAACACTTGAGAATGGCATCTTTCAATATTACAGATCTCTCAGATTTTTATGTGGTTTGTAAAACTAGATCTGGGTTTTGGATCTTCTGCCCATGGTTTCTCCCAAAACTAAAGGGAAATCTGTTTTCTGAATGAAGGATAGGAAGATCCTGAAAGAAGAATAGGGATACTGTAAGCAGTTACTTAGATTGTAAGCTCTTTGGGGCAGTGACACTTTTTGTTCTGTATTTGTACAGCATCTAGTACAATGGCACTACCACAATAGATAGATAGATAGATAGATAGATAGATAGATAGATAGATAGATAGATAGAAAGAAAGAAAGAAAGAGAGAAAAAGAGAGAAAAAGAAAGAAAGAGAGAGAGAAAGAGAGAAAAAGAAAGAAAGAGAGAGAGAAAGAGAGAGAAAGAAAGAAAAAAAAATCTGGCATGGTACCATTCCTTTCAGAAGTGCTTCTGGTTGGGAAAGTGGAGAGACAAAGAACTAGAAGCGTTCCAACGGTTCCTTCTTGCCTTCTTAAGCATATATACAACAAATCCCTTTTCTGCCTCAGATTCTTTCCCCACCTCCACAAACCCTTTGAGGTCATGCAGTGACTCGACTCTCCTCTCCTCAGCTCTGCAGAAAGAGCAGACCACCAGCATAGGTTGGTCGGCTTTTCAAGGCAAGCTGGGCTCAGCCTGGCCCATGCCCTAGCAGTTATTTCTCAGCCTCACCCCAATCTGTTTATGTGGGGGCAATTCGTGATCCCAGCTGGGTGTAATGGAGACTGATGCCACCTGCAGAGGACTACTTAAACAGCACTGAGCTCAGTTGAGGGGAGAAGAGGGGACAGGAAGTTTCCTCTTTCTTTCTGGGAAGAGCCTGGGGTAGGCCACAGGGATTGAAGAGGAGGCAAGACTCTCCCATGGAAGCAATCCCACGGGAGCAGTGAAGGCTCCTGGAAGCTGAGGAGATGGGGGGTGAGGGGGTGAGTTAGGGCCTACAATGGGTAGAAGAGACTCACAGGGAACAGAGTAGGCTCTTGTGGGAGAGCACCTTGACACAGGGTTTGTAAGGGGAAGTAGAACACTTCAGTACCCCAAAGGACAGAAGAATTTTTCAGATGTTTAGATTTTCATTTGGACTTTTCATTTACCCCAAAAGGGGTTTGAACTTTATATGATTTGGTTGGAGGGCTGAGTCATGGAAGACTCAGTGAAGAGCAGACGACCCACAGGAGGTGCTGCAGCCAACAATACAGGCGACATTATGCACAGATGCAAGGGACATTCCAAAGGTGTGCCCCACTGCAACTACGCATTGCATAGCCAAATGTCGAGGCTTGACACTTGATGGTGACTCTGGATCATGACCCAATGGTTAGGTTCTAACTCAGTGGTAGGGCTATTTTGCAAAACAGGCTTACCAGTTCATATATGTAAATTAATCCTGTGTTACTGTGGTTTCCCGAGACTGAAGAAGCTGTCACTACAACAGCTGATTAGTTACAATGCTTGTTATTTTGTTCATCAAATTGCGGGGGACAGCGAGGATGATGGCATGTATTGTAAATAAACAAGCGCTTAGTCACCACTGGACAGCAACTGGAACTTCGTGAGCCTTTTATATCCTTCCATGTGCATGTCTGAATACTCACTTCCTTCCTTTGTTTTTTGGCACTCATTCAGATGCTGTTGTTTCTTGAAATCTACTCTGTATGGAGTTCCCACACCATGTGTAGGATGGACTTAAAAACAAAACTTTTTTCTTACACTCATAGATTTTTAGGTCCTACTATTATGATCATGTAGACTGGATGACGCCTGAATGACTTGGGCATCATATGTAAGTGCATCATTTACCGAATGCACCAATGCACTGCTATGAACACTGGCATTCCCCAGCATAAGCCATTTCAATCAAACACTTTTCTTATGGGCATAAAAGTTCCAACATCCTCAATCCAGCCAGTGACACCAGGCAAATTGAAAAATAAAAATGTGCCACTTGAATCAGCATTTAATAAAACGTCTTTTTAAAACACGGATTCCTTCTGCAGACTGTATTAGGACTTCTCTTTCTGTTAATTGAAAATGGGATTCTAGCTTACATCAATTTTTGTACCTATTTATTATTAAAGGGAATTAAATTTCTGTTGAAGGAAAAATAGAGTAAAAGTCGAGAAAATAACAGAGCTAGGGTGCATTAACTAGCAGTTATTCATTATGCATCAGACAAGCACATGAATCATTCAAACCTACAGGCACATAAGAAGCATTAGCTTATTCCAGGATATCGGCCATACAGCCTTATGTGCCATCTCACAAGCTTTACCTCTTGTCTAAATCAATCCTCAAACATTGCATTTGGTGAATGACATTTAGAACTATAGTAGCTCACTTTGGACACATACCCGTAAAATCTCCCTGCAGATGTACGCAATCCACTCCTCCTTCAAAGTGTTCCCTTTTGTGTTCTTGATCAGATCGGTGACAGAGCCAGCACCACAGAACTCCATCACCAGCTGGCAAAGGAAACAAAAAAAAACAATGATTGTAATTAAACTTGAAAGCATCCTCTGGGTTGCAATAACTGAATGTAGTACATTGTAGTTGGCAAGGTATTTATGATGCAATTTCACTGCAACAGAAAGTGATCATAGTATAATTTTGAGTTTATTTGCTTTTAAGTTGCAAGAGTTTATTTCAAAAGAATTTTTTGCACTGCTTGAGAAGCCTGTTTTCCTTCAAGAGGCATCAGAACAAGAAATGGGAGTAACTTTATTACTGAAGAGCAATGGGAAAAAAAGTTAGAAATCTGGACGTCACCAATCCCGCTGCTACATATTCTATATTCTCACTACAGGGCCTAGTTCCATATCAATGCAAATAGGATATATACAGAGGCTCCGGAGTCCATCTCTTGAACATAAATCTTCAATAAATGTGTGCAGACACCATTAAATCGGGAGAAGTTTTCCATCTAGAATTCCATTTCTAGTGGTCTACTCAAGTTTTCACTCCTTTCTGCTGGGGGGCTGTTCTCTGCTTCCTTCCATGTCAGAAAATGGGAGAAGTCTGTTAATCTGTGGAACAGTCTGCCAAGGGGAGTGGTTCACTAGAGTTGTTTCAAACAAGACTAGACATACTTTTTCCGCTCTTCCACTGTTTAATTTGTTTTAACAGTAAATATAAAAATCCAAAGAGAGGGCATGAACCTGAGGATCTTATTCAGGCTCAGTCCCAAAACTGATCAGTCATAAAATAAGAGAGACAAGACCAGCACAATGGGTCTGATCCTGCAGTCCATGCACCCACAAATTCCTACTGTTTTCCAAGGAAATTTTGTGCACAAAAAAGAATGCAGGACTGGAATATGTGTATGTATATACAACCCCCCACCCAAAAATTAATAATCACAAAAGAAAATTTCCCAGTCTGTAGATTGGTTTGCACTTCTGAAATATATCATTTTAATTTTGGTAAAATAATTTGGCTTATTACTTAGAGCTTAAACAATATTTCATGTTATCAAACCCATTGACATCACCTTATTAAAAACTGAAAGCTGAAAAGAGAAAGGGGGGAAAAGACAATAAAAGGGTTAGTTGCTCTCCGACTACTTGGATGAATCTGTTAAAGGGACTATCCTATTGGGACAGTCATAAAACAAAGACCAAACACTATTATAATCTTCAGTTCAGATAATATACTTGAATAGAACATCGGGAACAATGCTGTACCAGCAGGAAGAAAGACCATTTTGACCTATTATGTCCTTTCCATATCTAGACAGGTTCAAGAATAGCAGCTGTGTTAGTCTGTATCCGTAAAGAAAGCGAGGAATACTTGTAGCACCTTAGAGACTAACTAGTTTATTTCAGCATAAGCTTTCGTGAGCTATAGCTCACTTCGTTGGATATGCATTCATCGCTTTCTTTCCATATTTAGTTTTGGTAACTTCTAGAATCATTAGTTTCTCAGGTCTGCTACAGATGACGGCTGATAAATTCTTTGCATGTCCCTAAGAAACAAAAGTTACTTCTACATTATAAAAGTGGACTTAAGAAATGAACTTATGATTGGCTAAATCAGTCATGTGACTGCACAGGTAAGTAATGCATCCACACAGAGTGCAACTTTCCCCTCCTAAATGATGAGAACAAGGATCAAAACACCAAACACTGTAACCTGGTCAACAGCTTCACAACCCAGAAAATAAAATAATCAATTACTAATTGCTCCCCATAAAATGGAATAATACAACTCTTGGTTAGAAAGAAGTTCTTCCCTTTCTCTTTTCCTTCTTAACTGATTGATGCTAGATATGGGACTTATATTATCTGCATGTGTATCTGGTGAAGTAAGCACCTAGGATACTATAGTGATGAGGACTATAAAAAAATCTTTAGATAGATAGGTCAGTAGCTAAATATAATGAGTCTGGTATACACATATAGGAAATAAACATTGCATGCTGCTGTCATGGAGGTTGAGGGTGGTTGATGTGTGAGAGACACACTGGTTATACCCCCAGAACCTCAGAACTTCCTCAGAAATTCAGAACCTCAACTCCTAACACTACCATCAGCTCACACTCACCTCCCAGAACATCTCCCTCAACCCCTCCCCTGTCCCTGCACATTCATCCAGTGCGCTCCCAGTAAATCCATTTGCAAGTTCCTACTGTGACTCCAAACCGACAATTTTGCATCTGCTAAAGGATGGGTGAGTTGTGGCAAGAAACTGAGGGTGAAGTTTGAGTCCCAGGCAGAAAAAAAAGGTTGGGAATCAGTGTGCATTTGTCTTCTCCCTGAGGACTGTCGGATGCACATTGTACCTATATGTTATATTGCTCATAACTAGAAAGCAATGAAGAATGAAAGGACCATTATACTACAGTCAGACCCTGCAATACCGTGACGATCGGGATAAAAAAAACCCCGATCGTGATAAGCGCGGGATCGTGGGATTCCACTGCATCAAAGCAGCGCCCGCCACCGACATCGGGAGCCAGCAGCACCCCACGCTATAAAAGGATTCGCGCTATTGCAGGGCGCGGTATTCTGGGGGCCGTCTGTACATACTGCAATCACAAAATATTAAAAAGAAGGACCAAACATCATTATAAGTATCCACTTCATCCATTAATTTGATGGATCATCTCTATAGTCCTGCCAGCTCGCTCGGTCCTATACTCGGTCCTTGATTTTAATCTGGCAAAGATTTTGTAGCAATAAGTACAGCAAGTAGCCACTTGCCTCATGTAACCCCTGAATAATTGTGATGTCTCCTAGAAATTAAAAAGAAAAAGCAGGAGAGTCCCAGGAGAGTTTAATGCCCAACTCAGCTTTTCAAAAATACAAGGAGCTGTACAATCCCATAACGTGTGTAAGAGAATATCCAGCAACCACCGATATTATTACAGTACTGGCCAGCCCAACGGCACGCAGGTCCAGCGGGGCAGGGGTCCAACAGGGCTTAACAATGAACATTTGTTGCGACCTGTGAAGCATTTTGAATACGCTGTGCCATTGATTCTTTAAGAGAAGGGGGCAGTAGCCAGTGAACAACGTTGTGGATGTATCTCAGCCTGCAGGAGAAGGATAATGGACTTCTGACTCCAAGAACAGCATTTCTTGCAGAAGCTCTGTCCTGAAGGGATAAAGAACTAAGCAATTGCTACCAATGGAGATGGACCAAATATGTGAAGAGAAATTGTTCTTCCACAACATTTTGAATTTCTTGTTTGTGTTTTAAATTCACAAAAGTACTGAAAAAAATATAGCTTTGCTCTGAGAAATTATTCAGTGAAGCTGGCCACAGGCTGTATCGAGCTTTATCTTCAGTTTCTCCATTGACTAGCCAGAACAGCATTTTGCACATGTACAGCAATTTACACACATTAAGTATCACGACATTTGTGTCATAATGCCAATATCTTCATTTTCTACACACAAGAATGGAGGCTTGGAGTGGTTAAGTGATTTTCTCGGGGTCACCCAACAAGTTGGTGGCAAAAAGCTGATAATCACGTCCAGGAGTCATGCTCCCTGTCCTGTCTTCTATCTCACTACTCCCTACAAAGGGAAGGGCAGCCAAGAGACGCTAAACTAAGAAATGGGCTGGAAATCAAAAGATCTGGGTTCTACCCCCAGCACTTCAATAGACTTCCTAAGTCTCAGCTTCCCCATCCATAAAATGGTGATAAACTTGATGGTCTGCAACAGGATTTCATTTGTGCACTGCTCAGAGATCTTCAAATGTACTCGCATCGTGTGCCTTCTAATCTGGGTAATATTGCCTGTAAATGCAAGGCTAATAGAGCAGTTAGCCTAATAACAGCTTGTATCATTATCAAGCTTTGTTAATTGCTGGAGATACTGAGGGGTGGGGGAAGATACCAAATCAAGAATGCTGACTACATTTTTATTACTCTTAACTAAAATTATAAGCAGGATGGGATGGAGACAAGATCACATTCTGAAATTTAATTTCCATGGATGATCATTAAGGATTTTTAATGGTGTTCATTTAGTATTTATTTTCTCTTTTATGCTCGACTGGAGCAACAATCTTTATAAGCAAGGCATGTCAAGGCCCAGGAGCTGTTACTCCATTGTGGCCTGCCGTCTCTGAACGTATTGCTTCAAGAATCCTCTCAGCTCGTGAATGAATCATTTTTCTCTTGATATAGAAGTGGCCTCCGAAAACATTTCCCAGGCCCCCTCTGACCCCACCGTCACCATGCATTACGTTCGGCTAGTTCTCAATTGCGGTCCAGAGCTCAGAAACGACTCTCACTTGTGCATGAAGTCATTATCCAGCAAACTGATCTGGACCCCTCCCATGGGAATGTCAATACTATAGACTCCCCTCCCGCCTCCCCGAACAATTTTGTCTGGAGCAACTCCCTGTTCTTCCTGTGATTTTCCTGTCCCTAACACCAAGTTCTTTCTTACCACACCCTTCCCCTCAAGAGGACTGAGTCCCAACTGTTCGATCAATCCAAGCCATCTTTGACCCTGGAATCTCTTTGGTAGTCAGTTCACATCAGGAAGGTAGGGCATAGGAGCTCTGAATAGAAACATGACAATGACCTGCCCTTTGGTGGGTTCTGGCCTAAGGGCTTGGCTACACTTGCACATTATACCGCAATAAAGCCGCCCAGATCCCTCTACCTCACTCCCTGTCCACACTGGCAAGCCACCGAGGGCTTGGCTACTCTTGAAATTTCAAAGCGCTGTTGTGGGAACGCTCCCGTGGCAGTGCTTTGAAGTGCGAGTGTGGGAATCCACCTCCACGAGGGGATTAGCTCAGAGCCTGTCCACACTAGCGTTTTAAAGAGCTCAGACTTGCCGTGCTTGCGGGGTGTGTGTGTGATTTTTCACCCCCCTGAGCCAGCGAGTTAGAGCGCTATAAAATGTAAGTGTAGCCAAACCCCTACAGCGCTCTGACTCCTTGGCTGGAGCACCCCAGGTACTCCACCTTGGCGAGAGGATTAACGTCTGATGCGTATTGGGTGAGAGGCCCCAGTGTCAGTGTGAACGAGGAGCTGCATTACTGCACTCTGATTGACCTCTGGAAACGCCCCATAATCCCCTTAAGTGGCCCCTCTTCTCATTGTTGTCAATTTTGTTGTAGGAATGTAGAAGTGCCCTTTCAAAGCTCCGCTTCTGACAGCTGGCTGCTTATCTGTTCTGACAGAGAGAGAGATGGGGGAGGGGTGGTCTGAACTTACAAGACAGCATGCTGACACACTCAGCACCCCCAAAACCCACTGTCCCTCACATACACACATCACACTCCCTGTCACTCTCCACCCCACCCCCCACATTGGAAAAGCACATTGCAGCCACTTGAACGCTGGAATACCTGCCCATAATGCAACTGTAAGGGCCACAAATGTGGCCATGCCAGTGCCAGTGCAGCTGTCAATGTGGATAGGCTGCAGCGCTTTCCCTCTGAACTCTCCGAAGGCTGATTTAACCCAAAGAGCTCTACATCTGCAAGTGTAGCCCTAAGTTACCTGCATGGTCACATAGGTCCCAGCTCTTCACCGGGCACTGCACTACACCCCAAAGGTAGGATTTTCCAAAATGCTCAGTGTTGTGCCAACTTTCCTCCCACTGGCGACAATGATAAAATTCCCATCAACTTCCATGGCAGCAGATCTAGACCAACACCGAGTACTACTGCAATCCCCCGCCCCAACTTGCCAGCCAATGCTCATGCCAAGACTTGGATTCGATCAGCTCGCATTCGCAGAGAGGAAAGCATAGAGAAAACCTGTGACGATACTGCATGATATCCCACATCTATTGTTAACTGCAGACATGTTTAATCCACCACATAGTCGTCTGCCCTCACGGTGCCCGCGGTGGATAAGTTTACTAGGTGAAGGACTTATGGTAGAGGACACGTGGCAAGCTTCACGGTCCGCAGAGAAAGTGACAAATCATTATCTTGTCTCGGACCCCATTCAACATCGACCCAGGTTTGATTTACCACAAAGGCAGTGGAGCCTTCTCATCCAGTTTCAGACCGGACCTGGAATCTGTGCTGCAGTAGAATTTCTTTGGCATTTTAAACACAGTCCACTAGGTCACTGGGGGGCAGCCACAAACCATGACACACATTGCTGAGGACTGCAATGTGACTCCTCTTTCTGGAGGCCTTCGTGCCTTCAACACTGTTGATAAGAAAGCTGTGACTTGGCTTGCCCAGCTGGCATATACCAAATAAATAAATAAATAGTCCGAGGCTCCCTGGGCAATGGTCCTCTCAGACTCTAACGCCTGCAGGCCACTTCAGAGAATAAAACTCTGCCCAACAAGGGCCAAGCTGCAATGATATTAGCTCCACTTCCTGGTTTTCTCTCTATGTGGATAGGCTGCAGAAGACCTCACAAAACACAATTAGTAGTGATTATCTGTATGGGGGCTGGAGGCAAGTGTATTACCACAGCCGGAGTTGTCCAGGTGCGTGCTGTGGGTAGAGAGAGTTGACAGAACTGGGGAGCAAGGTGGATCAATCCCTATGCTTACTACTTTGCATATGGGGGTACAAAACACATACTCAGCTCTGTGGTTGGATACAGAATGGAGCTGAGTACAGGTCAGTGTGTTGACCCCAGCCAACAAACCTTTTAGGGACCATTATGTTTTCATAGGTCCTTAATAAAGGCTCACTTTATTGTCCACACATCACTACTCTTTATACTACAACCACAGTTATTAACACCTGGAGCCAATAGCGGGGCATTAAGAATTCAATAACCTTCACCTGGTAATTCAGCAGAAAAGCTGCTGCTTGTTTCTGAAAATGAGAAAACAATTGATTTTGTATTAAGCATCGATTCAAATATTCAGTAGAAAGGAACGTTCCCGTTTAGCATGCTGAACTGAATAGATAAAAGTGGATTTTAATTGACTCTACACACGCCCCAGGTAGAACAGGCTGTAAATGAGAGAGCACTACCTACAGTTCCCTGACTCTGCTCCTTTTAAAGCTTAAGCACCACAACCACAATGACATGTCTGTCTGGTTGCGTTGGCCCACGGGGTACAGAAATGCATGGCACTGATATGCCAGTCTCCTTTTTTTCAAGGCAGCAGCCTACAATATAAACACCCTTGCAGACTTTCATAAGAAAATAATTTGCCTGGATATATTCTGTTAGCACCTTCTAACAGCACGAGGCCAGACAAGTAATTCATGTCACTTAGGAAGCCTGAAAATAGGTATTGTCAGGACAAAAGAAGGACTTCAAAGAGCGGAAGAGAAATGAGTGGACAGTCACAGGATTGAGAGTTACAATACATACACCGCTCCTGCAGAAACAGCTTTGAACAGAACTGGAAATTAAATAGCTTAGGCTTACTTAGCCACAAAGCAGCAGAAAGTCTTGCTTATGACAGACAGTCTATCCTCTCAGCCAGACTCCATTAACCAGTCCTGTTCAATGGCAATCTCCTTAGAACTGCCTCTTTCCAAGCACCCCTTTTGTGTTTTGCTCTCAGATCATTTGGATTATCACAGAAAGTGGGCCTTGAAGGAACTGACCAGAATTGAAGGTCAGCTTAACTCTTTCCTGCTAACTCAAACTTCTAAATATTTAATTTGAGTTGGTTAAGGTTTCAGCTGTGCCAAGACGTTCTCCAAGGAGTCCACTCTACAGAACGATAGAGCCCGGCACGGATACAAAATCTGTATCCGCCACCTATCTGTGATCTGCAAACATGGTTTGCAGAATGAGACCAGTTTTGCTCTTAGGTAAACATATGTGCAACGAAGGTGACCAGACAGCAAGTGTGAAAAATCAGGACGGGGGTGGGGGGTAATGAGTCTATATAAGAGAGAGATCCAAAAATTGGGACTGTCCCTGTAAAAACGGGACATCTGGTCACCCTAGGTGCAACCCTCCCCCACCCCCGAAAAGTGGATGAGTTTGCATGCATGTAAATGACAGCAGGATTTGGATCATCACTCTGGGCCAAATTCTACTCACAGGAACACCAGTGTACATCTAAAGTGCAGTGGGAGTTCCCCTGGATTTACACCAATAATACCAAGAGTAAAACAGGCCCGCATAGATTTTAAATGCTGAAAAACACAAGAAAAGATTAAATGGCTCCAGGTCATATTGTTACATTTTAAAATCTTCCCCTTTCTATTTTTTGCAGGATTCCCCTGACGCACGTACCTCTGTAGCTGGAGCATCTGCTCACTGATAGCCTGGCTTCAGTTGGAGTTACCCTGATTTAGGATAATTCTTGGGCGAACCACCCCTCAGCTGATCTGTCTGTAGTGACATTAGATCTTAGGAAAGGGTGACTGAATGGACTCCCTCCCAGCTGTGGCAGGGGACAGCACGGCAGGGTACAGAAGCAGGGATTCTGAGGTACTTGCCAAGGGTAGGTATTCTGCAGGCTGCATGTTTGTAATTCCCCCCACCCCCCATTATAAATCTACCTTCCCACTCATTTTTAGGGTTGCCATGGAAGCAATCCATTTCCCGCCAGAAAGGCAAGTGCCTCTCCCCACTGGGGAATAGCTACTTTACCACTGCTCTGCCCTCAGCTGTCACCAGCCTGAAGCTTACTCTGCATGCAGTGTAAATCCAATTCTAGGAGCAGCAGCAAAATCCTATACAATTGTACATGCATGGCAGATCTTTTCGGTCAATCACTTCAATGCACTGCAGATGGCAAGGACAGATGACAATCATCCAGCAAAGCAGCACCCACATTAACACACAGTGCACAGCCACTGGGTAACATACTGCACTTAAGAAACCCCACAGCTTCCGATAACGTTTCCAGAATCAGTCCTGGAATATCAACGTGCTCAGGAACAACTTCTTTGTGTTGGTCACTTTTGCAATCAAAGTACAAGTATCTTTATGCTCCCCTGCATAATTCTATCCCTCTCTAAAAATCCGTCACTTACATCCCCGCCCCATGCTCAGTGCTCCGTCGTTGATGCCAGCCTCAACATCTCAGGGGTCTGCCTCTCTCAGCTGACCCCATGTTTTCTTGAACAGAGCTGCAGAATACGTGGAATGTTCTCTTTGAGCTGGTATGCAAGGCCACCACCCTATTCATGGGATCTTTCTTGATGCCTACCATGACATCTACAAGCACTGTCCTCTACTCTATTTACTTTATTTATCTGATGAGTGAACTACTCATTTAAGTGGGGATAGGAAGCCCTGCTATCAGAGACAGGTCATAAGGAGACTGGAATTAAGGCTGGGCATTGATGTTTGGGATCAAATAGGTGCTAGGATGGAGGGATGATAAGGGGGAAGTGGGTTTAACTTTACAAAAAGTTCACCCACAAAGTTTGTGCCTACCATCACATTGATCGCTTCGCTTGTAGCTCCACTGCTTATCCTCTGTCGTCTTAGACTGCAGAGCCTTCTGTGTAGGGAATGTGTCTCTCTGTGTTTGGAGCTCCCCAGTTCATAAGGGGTGTGCATGCTGCCCCCCACCCTCCACGGGGCTGTGCTAAATGGCAGGGCACTCTGGAGGAGTGCCCTGCCATTATGTTACGATAATTGGGCCTACAATTTTCCCCTAATTGTGAGCTCAGCTATGAACAGTGTCTGAAAGTTCAAAAAAGTCACAATAACCTATAACAACTAATATTCAGGGGGAAAGGTGCAATAATGAGACAGATTGAATTAGTCCAAACAAAAAGGCCTACTGCCCTAAATCAAGGATCTTGTATTAAGATCATGCCTGAAAAACAAAACAGCGTGGGGCTGGAAATCAATGAACCAAAATTGGAGTGTGGGAAATTAGAACTAATTGGTAGACAAAATAATGAGAGGAAGGGCTATTCTGCCCATCACCCCCTTTTGGGTTCCTTAAAAGAAGAGAAAAAAAAATCAGTGGAGGCGAAAAACTGGCTATTGGGACACTGACTGGCTGAAAGGTGAGAGCAGGAGAAGTGACCTTCACTATCATGTCTGCCATGGGATCCCTAATCCTGAGAAATGTCCTGATCAGACCAGGCCTGAAAAAGGGACGCAGAAGACACTGCCACCTCCACCCTCTCCAGCTAAAACCTGATCACCACCTAGGATGAGACACTTGGTCGTCCCACCCTTTCAACCGCCCTTTCCCTTCCCTGCCTTATTTCTTCTCTTTCCTGTTTCTCTTCTTTTCCCTTCTGTCTCTGAAGAGTCTGGCTGAGCCAGCCAAGACTGCATATTTTGCAACACACTGAAAGCCAATGACCAGAAAAAAGCAGCTAGAAGCAATGCCCTAAACAGCCAGACGCTGACACATTTGCCAGGTCTCAAAGTAGCTGATAAGACCGTGTATTGTGCCTGTGGTGCATTGTTGAGGTTTTTTGTTTAAAGCCATGAAGTTGCAAGTTAAATTCAACACCAGAAACAGAAGCTGCCTTTTAAAAAATCTTTGCGGTTCTTTTCTTTCTCCCCTCTTGCGCGTGTGCCTATCTTGTTGTCTTCTAGGAATTGGGATTGGACTTTAACAGCAGCAGCAACACTGACAGCTTCAGCCCATCTCAACAACTAACTACCGTATTTTTCGTCCTATAGGACGCTCCGGCGTATAAGACGCCCCCGAGTTTTTAAATAAAAAAGCCGGGGGAAAAAAAAACAACAAACCCACCACCACACAAAAAGCGCCGCTTTTTTCGCGCCGCTCTCCCACGCGGGCGGGCTGCCGGGAGCGTCCCGGTTCCCCCCTCCCCGCCGCGGGCGGGCTGCCGGGAGCGTCCGCCGTTTTGGGGAAGAAAAAGTGCGTCTTATAGGGCGAAAAATACGGTACTTCTCTTTTCTCCAAAAGGGAAGTTATTACTATCTTTAATACCAGCTAGGAGATGGCCAGACAGGGGGCTTTTCCTTCCACAGATTCCCCCCAGCTAAAGAGAAAAGGAATGTTGTTAGAATGAATGCCGTACTTAGTAACTTACTCTTCAAATGCTTTAACTGTTTTCCTTCTTTTCTATATCTTTAATAAAGGGTTAATGGACGTTTAACGGTGTTTGCCCTGGTACAAAGCATATCTGTATCATTCTGTATATCAACCCCTGAACCTTATTTAACACCCTTTAATGTTGGACTATTTCAGGGTAATGTTAATACACCGGACCCTCGCTCTGACGCGGGATTTGGGATCCAGGCCAAGTACTGTGTTATAGCAGGGACCGCATTAAAATGAAATTATATTTTTGTGACCAAATTAAATTTGGGATCCCTGGCCACGACTACGTTACAACCAAATCCGCGTTATATAGATGTGTGTTCTAGTGAGGGTCAGGTGTACTTTTAACTCTTTGGGCCCATATATTCTATTAAATTAATGCAACAGGGGCCATTGTCTCATTCCCCCGCTGAAGGAAGATTTGCATCCAACAGGGGGATGTGTAGGGAGCAGTCCATGCACTACCCTGAGCAGACTGATCGTCCGCAATTACCAGGGAATACAAGCAGGAGGGAAGATTTCTTGTGCCTTCTGGTCGGTGCACCCACAAGGACCAGGCACAGTCTGGCCCTAATAAACGAAGACCTTAGCTGACAAATCACAGCAACACACCAAGACAGCTGGGGAAACCAGAGCTGCACTTTTATGTTTCGCTGGTTTGCTTTAGCTCTATTTCCCAAAAAACATTCCTCAGGACTGAGTGACTTTACGACCTAGTCCCCCTGTTAGCTGAGCTCTGCTACTTTCTGCCCATTGCTACAGCCGATCTACCTGAATAAGACAAACTAATTCTTGTTTGGGGGCAAAATTCTCTAAGATTTGCGGTGAATTTTCTCTCCGATAGTCTCCTCTAGCTACATGCACAGAACCTCCAAGGACAGAAGATCAGCATGAGCAGAGAGAAGACTGAAGAGATCAGTCATGCACATCTGAAAGCAACATTTTGACCAAAACGTGGTTAAACCCATTCCAATGTTTTTTACGCTTACAGCCACAGTTTAAGGCTTGAAAGACGCATCAGATCACCACAGTCTGACCTCCTCTATATCACAGGCCACCAACACTATCTAGCAGCTGCACACTAAACCCAGGAACCAAAGTATTACAGCCGACAAGAGACTAAACACAGACTGAGAATAGGAGGGACCTAGGTGCACCAACGCCAGAAGTGCCTGCAACAGCAAGGCTAAGTGAAATACACCCAGATAACCCCAGCAAGTGACCTGCACTCCATGCTGCAGAAGAAGGTGAAAAATACAAGTGATTTTTATTTCACCTTTACAAATATGTCAGAGTTGTGATACTGCATCTGTAGTGTCAGGAGACTGCTGTGTGCTGCTTTCTAGTTGCAAGAAAATTAATCGGTGTAGTAGCTCATTATTTCTTTGCTGGTTGCTGTTACTGAATGGAGAACAGTAGAACTGAAAGACCTCCTCACCACTATGGTACAGAGCAGGAATGACAATATGCTGTCAGACGCTTGCCTTATTTCCGAGAGATCTTAATCTCTATTGAAAAAGCTCCCTTTTTCGACTTCCGTATCAGCCCTCTCAGTGTCGATAAAGAGAATTACTTGAGCATTATCAGAAACAGTTTTATTTCAATAAAGAGCCGGTGAAAAATAAACAAGCCTTTATCTCCGAAGCAAACACTGATGAAATTGGAACGTATGAGAATTCTATCAGATACCTCAAACTACAGCGATGTGGAGACGAAAAGCATTGCCCTTCTCACACTGTCAAAGGAGTTTCCCTCGAACACCTCTTATTCAGCTCCAATCTAGGCTACAGAGTTGCTAAAACTCCTTCCACTCAACCACTTTGAAATGTAAAGAGGATGGAACTTAGCATGGCTTTCATCAGTAGCCTCCAAGCTCTAAATTGCTGTAATTAATCCCTTCTTCAAATCAAGGTCCAGAATCTGGCCATGCTCCTGAAAGGTTGATTCATAGATATTTTTTAAAGGCAAAAGGGTCCCTTAGATCATCCTGGCTGACCTCCTGTACAACACAGGTCATAGACTTGTACCCAGTTATCGAGCCCAAGGGATGCAAATGGAGGGGTGGGTATAAGAAGGGCTGGCATTAGACTTCCTTGGCCCAGGGCTGAAGCCAAAGCCCAAACCTGCCCCGACCTGAGGCTGAAGGCAGGGTTTGGGCTCTGGATCAGGCTTCAGTCCTCCCTCCTGGGGTGGTGTAATAATTTCTGTTGTCAGAAGGGGACCGCAGTGCAATGAAGTTTGAGAACTGCTGCTCTGGGGGAATCACAATTCCTGCTGTTATCTGAAGGGGGTGGAGTTCATTTATTTGCCTGGTAGGGAGGGTTTGACAAAGGAGGTTATTCTATTTATGGGAGGTTCTTTCCAGGCATTATTTATCTTTAGCAAGTCGGGTGGCTATGGAGGCCCTTGGATAGGAGCTTTAAGGTGCCACAGGACTTTGTTACCTCTGCTATTCCAGACTAACACGGCTACCTCTCTGATTCTTAGAAATAAAACTGTCTGACCAGAAGAGAGTTAATCATCAGACAGAAACAGCAAAAAGGTAAAAACAAATTCCAATATATACACCTGTAACAACATGCTCATGCACCTTCAACAGGGTGGGAACCTAGAACTTCCATTAGCCCTGAAGCATAGTCTGCTACCACTTGAGCTACAGGGCTAACTACAAAGCCAGCAGCAAGAGAAAGCTATTATCCCAGAGACAAGATGGACTGCTGGTCCAATGGGCTAATCAAAGGGAAGATCAGGGGGAGACTACCCAAGCTCTCCCTTCCTAACCTGTCAGGTTGATTAAGCATTGGAATAAATTGCCTAGGGAGGTTGTGGAATCTCTATCATTGGAGATTTTTAAGAGCAGCTTAGACAAATACACCTATCACGGATGGTCCAGATAATACTTCATCCTGCCATGAGTGCAGAGGACTGGACTAGACGACCTCTTGAGGTCCCTTCCAGTCCTACGATTCTATCTTGAGAGTTTAGGAGAGTTCCTGTGCCATGCGGTGCCCCAGAAGATGGGATGGGACACTAGGACCATAGAACATGGTCAGCAGAACACAAGCCTAGCATGGCACAGCTGAGCTCTCTCTCCCTACGCCAGCTGTTTCAGCTGCTCTGGCAGCTCCCAGATGTTCTCTTTACAGCATCTGATGCTGTGGTGGCAGCCTGAGCCTGATTTTTTAGATGGGTTGTGTTTAGTTTTGTTGGCAAACTACCAACATTTTCCCAAGGAGCACAAGGAACACAAAGGAAATGGTAATTTTTACAATTTCTAAGACCACTAAACCTGAATGGAATTTCATGGGACAAAGACAAGGCACTTCTCTAGCCCAATGGCTTTCTTCTTGTTGAACTGCATAGACCTGTCACAAACAAAGGATGTGCAAGAGGTTCTAAAAATAAAAATATTAATAAATAAAAGAATAATAAATCGTAAGAATGTTTAATAACCCTGAGACAATCTAAATACAGGGATCACTGACAGTACTCCTTCAGTTCGGCTGTATTTTTTGTCATGGGTGCCACGGAAATCATGTATTTATTTTATTTTATTTTATTCCCATGACTTGTTGACATTTTGGCACATGCATGTGACGTTAAACAGCTGAACCAATTTATCTGGGAACCTTAGAGAGCTGCCAAATAAAAGTCTGGACCGCTAAGTAAACGCTAAGTAAACCAATGCTCTGCAGCAGCTCTACGGGGTTCAAAGGAGCATCCCAGCGAACCGTCAGCGAGAGCAATAGGCCCACATTTTCAAAAATGGCCATTATTTTTGGGTGCTTCTCTTTTTTGGGTGTCTGACTTGAAACAGTCTGATTTTCCACAGTGATAGGCACCAACCACTCTGCACTGATTTGCACTGGAATCGTGGATGCTCCTCACACCATACAAGTCATGCCTGAGAGCACCCAAAAATTGGAGAACCCCAAATTAGTGAACACTTCAAAAATCAGGTCTGAATTCCTCTCTCCCCATAATGTAATTGAAAAACGGCTGAGTGCAGGGCAGATCTTATAAGAAGGTTGGCTCCAGTATGGCAACTATTATTTTCATATCTGACTGTGGTTATCACAGCACAAATCGCAGTTCTAGTTACTTGCAGTACAAGTGTTATTTAGACTACAAAACAAGACCTACGCTGCTGTATTTAAACTACTTTCCCATTATTTTTAATCTTCTCAACATGACTACCATGTGACTTCCCCTAAAAAGGGCCATGCTAATAAGAGAAGATATAATTACAAGGACAGATGACGATGTGAGTTACACAGGTGTTACTCAATGGAGTACAGATTTACATCAGTGTAATCAATCAAAATCTGGCATATTAGCTTGACTTAATTTTTAGTGTCCCTAATAGTAAGAGACAAAGAACTAGATGGAATCCTGAATTGCAACACCTTTGCTGATGTCCAGCCCTGAACAGGTGCTGCCTGATGTGTGGTGGACATTTGTCAATTAGGATCCAGACTGAGATCATGGTCATTTCTCTTGAGCTAGAAGACCTAGATTTGAACCTCATTCTCCAAAGTTTGGGAAATTGCATAAATAACCAAGATACCCACTGGAATTTTATGTCTTTGCATTCAAGTGAAAACAAGCAGGACAGGTAGGGAGGGAGGAGAGTTTGGGATTGTGATCCTGTGAGGTGCTGAGCACTTACAACTCCAATTGAAACCACTTCCTTTTCTCCAGTGCATCACTAAATTCCACCTATGTGTTTATTTTTGATCGAGTCCTGTATCAAAGGTGTAATCCTGTCTATGCGGCAAAACAGCTTGCAAGTGGGTTCATGCAATATGAAGATATAGCGTTTTAAAAAACCAAAACAAAAACAGCTCCTAGGGTGGAGGTTAGACTGCAACTTAATAGATCAAACCCAAATGCTCCTAAAAGGAAGAAGAGGCCATTTAAAAGCACTGCCTACCCAGAGTTGATCATCCATTCCAGGTGGGTTCTTTTTAATAAAAGCACCATAATATGTGGCGATATTTCGGTGATGAGAATATTTCTTTAGCATGTTAATTTCCTGTTTGATCTCCTCCTCTTCATCCTGGGATAAGAAAAAAAACAACAAAACTCGGTGACACCAAAGAACACATTTCACAGATTATTCATTGGTATGATTTCTCTTCATTTGTTGCAGTTAGTTAATTTAACCAGGCCACATCTCTGTCCCCTCCCCGCCCTTCACCTGCACTCATTTTGTTTATGCCCCTTACTTAGGTCTGTCCTTCACAATGTGGCACATATTCAATCCTAGTATAAATAGGTGCGATTCCAATTTAAGGCAATGGGACCCATAGCTGAGCCTTGGAAGGTTGAGAGTTAGGACTACAGACTTTGAAAAAGATAAGTTTTAGGTGAATTTAGTGCTTGTGATAAGTTCTGGTTAAGAGGCCTGAAGACTGAAGTCTTCTCCTTCTCCTAGGCAAACCACTTTGAGGGTAAAAAAGCAGTTCAGTCTCCAAGCACATTCAGAACTTGGCCTCTCTTCTAAGACCAGTTACCTGCTATGATGAGGCAAACTGACTGGCTCATTTTACACAGGCTACAAAACAGTCATCACATGGTAAGAAGTTTAAATCACAGTAACGTGCTCAGGAGTCAGACAACCATGGACGTAAAGGGTTCCTGAGTCTATATCAGATTGTTGAGCCTCTTGGTCAACAAGGATAGATTATACATCTTTATTGATGGCTCGGTTACTATTTACTTATCCATTTTACATTGTTTAGTCTTTCAGAACTCTCTGAAGATAACCATTTGAGATCGAGGGTGGTACCGTACACAAATTACTTGGCAGCTCCATCACCTTCACTATAGGTACTTTTCTATCCCTACTGCCAGTGGTCCATTTGGATTATCTATAGGTAAAATCATGGCATTTTTATTTAGGTGCTCTATTATTAGGGTCTTTTCATTGCAAAGAAGAGGCTCAACACTTGTAGAGGAAGCTGAAAGTAAGGAGGAGGAGCTAGCGGTGTATGACCTGCTAATTTGCTGCACACTACCAGTAAATGCTCCACTGACCGTCATCCCATGGTCTTTACCCTTCTGAAATCAACTCACAATCCAAATCAGATAGTAGCCAAAAATTATGATTATAAGAATTCATTCATGTTAAGGAAAGGTTATACAAGCTGAGCTGGGAAGTTCAAAGGCCAAGTTGCAAAACTCTGAGGTCATGCAGCTGTTCTTAAGTATTGTAGGGCATGTCAGATTTGTGATTTAAATGTATAATTATACAACAATAGTTTAGCTATGTAATATAGAAAGAGACCTTCTAAAAACATTACAATGTATTACTGGCATGCAAAACCTTAAATTAGAGTGAATAAATGAAGACTCGGCACACCACTTCTGAAAGGTTGCTGACCCCTCCCTGATCTAGCCCATCCAGACAATTTCAGAATATTCTCATGAGAACAAATTCAGTCCTGGTGGAACTCCTTTGGCCACCATGGAGCTGAGCTCACTTACATGCAAGCTCAATTTGGCCTGCAAAACATCAAGAGTTGGACTAGTCTTTTGGTAGAAGAATGATGAGGATACACATTTTTGGGTTCCATGTCTTTTGCTTGTTTGCTTTGTTTACACTGGACTCGATCTGAGGAAGCCTAATTTTATTTTATGTTGATTCTATGATTCTAGTATGTTGAAATCAAAGAGTCTGTAGAGCAGAAAAGAGCAGTTAACACCTTGTTGTTGACGAGCTTTATTCTAAAGAGCCCTGAATAAATGTTACCTCCTTACTCCATTACCACCCCATCTGTTTTGTTCTGACTTCAGTTTTATAAACTAACAAATAAAAAGACACCCTGGTGATCAGCTAATCTGCAAACATGAGCTCTTTCTAAACAACTGTATTTTCTGACCAGATGTCTCCCAACACATGGCGAGAAGCACTGATTTCTTTCTTTACTACAGAGAGCGGCTAAATTATCATAGTCTTTAAGAAGGAATTCAGAGAAGAGCTGCAAAAATGATGAAGGGACTGGAGAAACTGACATGAGGAAAGATTTAAATGAGCTCATTAGGAATAGCTTGGGTAAACATCCACCAGTTTTATTGCCTACAAGAATCTGAAGAGTGTACACACCACAGAGGGTTAGGAATTGGCATAAAGTGTTATGAGTAAGGACATGTCTATACGTGCATGTTTATACGTGCCACTGCAGCGCATCTGGTGAGGACACTCTATGCTGATGGGCAAGAGCTCTCCAGTTAGCATTAAAAAAACACCTCCACAAGTGGCAGAAGCAATGTCCGTGGGAGAAGCTCTCCCACTGACATGGCACTGTGCACACTGGCACTTATGTCAGTTTAACTTGTATCACTCAATGGGATGGTTTTTATTCACACCCCTGAGCGACATCAGTTATACCAACATAATATGTGATGTCAACATAGCCTTTGACTAATTATGGGGTGACCTAAAGCCATCTCTTCTCCTGTTGTTCTACTGTGCTGACAGAAACTTTTGCTTGGTTTTATTTGTCCAGCATAACAGTGGAATCTGCTGGCACTTTAACAAGGCCACAGACTGTTACCCGGGGTTTTTAGAACCCGCAACAGGGCAACTTAATTATTTTACTCCAGGCAGTGTAATGAATAAATTAACAGGAACATAGCACTTCCGTTTGATAAGATTTATGCAAGTAAGCGTGCTTTATTTACAACTGCAATTTATTAGATTTAAGCGCACACAGACATAAGCAATAGGTTTAGAACATTCCAGATATTTACCTAATAACATGAGTAATTAACAGCAGGTTTGCAGTGGCCAGTTTCTTACCCACCAGGGATAAAGAGTGTCAGAAAAAACATTTTTTTAAAGATGGCTTTAGTAGACTGCTTTAAAGGACACTTTATTAGCTAAGTTTTTATAACTAATGTTTACAAAACACATAGGTTACAATGACCCCTGTTATACTATTACTTTAACTTTTCATATGAAAGCCTTTTAGACTTAAGGTTTTTTAACCACCAAGGTTTTTAGTTTTCATTGTTTACTTGGTTTGTTTTTAACTCCCATTCTGATTAGCAGAAACTGTAGTTTTAGCCTTGCTTTTAAAAGTCTGTTTTTAAATTAAACCTTACCTATGTGGTGTTTTATTACTTTAGAGTGGCTGAATGCACATAATATGGTTGCAATTAACTTGATCACATTCTGGGGTATACACACCCCTCAAATCCAGGGCAACAACACCAACAAAGGATGATTTAGGCCACTGTTTGTCCTCACAAGGAAATTAGATTCCAATATCAACTACCCATTGGCTCCAGCCCACCTCTGCTCCTAAACATCCTGTCCCAGCTAGAAAGACACCTGGCTGCAGTTTACACAAATACTGTTTGATACTTTAGGAATTCAGAATGGTCAGAGCCTGGGGAGGGCGGCTGCTGGGAACAGCTGCTGAGAGGAATTAGACCCTTTTTATGAGGACAATGTATGACCATCCTAGTTGTCACTTCGGGACTGAACACAAAACCTCAACGAGCAGAGTAGTACGGGGAATAAAGGGTTAGGCACTCCTGAACCCTAAAAGCAGACATAGGCCAAAACCTTCAGACCTGGGTGCCCAAAGTTGGGCACTGAACTAAAAGCAGCCTGGTTTCTAGAGGGTCATTGGCAGTGCTCACTGAGGTCAGTGGGATTTGTAGGCACTCTGGACCCCCTGAAAAATCATGGCATCCTTATTTAGGTGCTCTATTATTAGGGTCTTTTCATTGCAAAGAAGAGGCTCAACACTTGTAGAGAAGGCTGAACGCAAGGAGGAGGAACTAGCGGTGTATGACCTGCTAACTTGCTGCACATTACCAGTAAATGCTCCAGAGACCTTCAGTAATCCATAAACCACTGGTCTGGAAGCACCCCGCTAATGAAAGTGGAGAGGAAAAGGCTAGGACATTTGGAGCCCAGGTTTTATTTTGGGTCCCTATTCAGGTTAAAATAAACTGAAACACAGAGATCAAATGCTGAAGATCAATGTTGTGTGTCAGAGACTTTCAGGGACGGAAATAAACAAAAGTGTGAATTCTGAGGAATCGCAAGGGGCGGGACATCAAATAAATCCTTGAGGAGATTTATTTCTTAAAAAAAGGAATCACTACGCCAAGATCTGGGGCTACTGTAGCTGCTCAATTCTAAGTAAAAGCCCCATAAACCACAAACAATAACAGCAGTCTTGCTTCCATGCTTTTATCTCCCTCAGTTTTATTACAATAATCTCTGTGAAGTAGGTCACATTGTATGTGCAAGGGCCAGCTCCTGAAAAATTAATCTCAGTCCATAATTCAGAGACCATAACTACACACACTGATCAAATGCAGTAATTTGGGGACAGCTTTCTGCAACCTTCTGTACCATACAATTAAGGGGAACATAGTTAAGGACAACTAAGCACTGTGACCTGAGGGATTCTACTAAACTAATTCACTGAGTCAGTGATGGGAGCAATGGAATACCTGTTTTATCACACAGGGATTTTCCATTGTGAAGTGCAGATGATTTCTTTTGCATCTGCATCTTTCTTTCTATAGCTGGTCAGCTGATACTCACAATCTCTTGTCGTTTGAATATTTCTCCCACTTGCTCTCTCAGAGCTGGGGTGTTTGAGGGTTACTGTACAGGTTTACTGTTCACTACTGCAGGGGTGCAAGGGAAGCAGAGGCCAGGCTGTGATAGGTTTTCTGCTTTTTAGCAGATTTGTTTTTCAGAATTGCTTAATAAACATCTAAAAAACCCTTTATTTTTAAGTAGGGGTAAGTGCAACCCAAGAGCTAAATAATTAAATAGCTGA
This sequence comes from Sternotherus odoratus, assembly GCA_032164245.1. Classification (NCBI taxonomy): domain Eukaryota; kingdom Metazoa; phylum Chordata; order Testudines; family Kinosternidae; genus Sternotherus; species Sternotherus odoratus. The sequence continues at coordinate 12,923,385 of JAVMKO010000009.1, read as the reverse complement.
ACAGAATATCCAATCAATGCCAAATATTTAGGTTTGGACCTGTAATGTTTTAGATTTTCACACATATCAATATAAGAAAAGCAGGAAGTGGAGTACTTGCCATCCTGGCCTTCCTAAAACAGAGTCAAAAGGAAAAGTGACAATTGCTGCTGATTTTTGTTGGCTATGCCCTGCCCTGAAACTGTAATAAGATGGATTCAGATTTGAATCCCCCAGATCTATACCCACACTCGGGTGGTGATTCAGATTCTAAACCAGAATGCTTCTGTTTTCAGATGTGTCCCAAGTGGGCAGGAATCTTGCAAGATCAGCATGTCTCACTAGATTTTCGCTACTTTCTGATGAAATTTTTGGGTCACTGAATGCCACTCTCACCCAAATTTAGCTCTAGTTTGGCCTCACAAGGGAAATTAAGTGTTCAGGCTAAAATCTAATCCAGACCCAAACAAACTTCATCGGCTCATTATTTACCTATTTTGCCACAAAGTGGCCTGGCTTTTTTGTTGAATCTCATCTGCCCATTTCCTGTATAATCTGATTTCTGAAGTTTCTGGGATGAACTCTCTCTGCCCATCACTCCCCAGCCGGGGTATCGGCCACCAACTGGTGTTGGTGTTTCAGTAGCAATTGGTTCCCTTACAGGGTGGAGTTGCTAGGCCCACGCCCATGTTAAGTCTACAGCACCTGGTATTCCCAGGAGGTCTCCCCATCCAAGTACTAGCCAGGCCCGACCCTGCTTAGCTTCCAAGATCAGATGGGATTGGGCATGTTCAGGGTGGTTTAGCCGTATTGGGATGAACTATACTAGGGGATATTTGTTTCCACTTCCTTCCCAGCTCACTTACATTTATTTACTCTTTGTTTCCATACATCATTTTTCTCTCTAAGGTAAAACTAACCATGGTTGTGAGGCCTATTGACTATTCTGATCTCTATGTATCTATGTAGTTTTGTACGGGTCATAGTCCTGAAATTCAAAAATTCAAAAATGTTAATAAAAAAAGGTGGGAGGATCTGGCTCAAATCCTATATTCTGAAATATGTAATTTCCATTTAAAAAACAAAACCTTAATCCCAAATCTGGCGTTGTTTATCCAGGCAAGAACTTTGCAAGTTGTGATTCCTTCTTGAATAAGGCTCTTTTTTTACTAAGCAACCTTCTCAAATGCATCTGTTTAGGCTTTGAAGAAGTACAAGAATTACACTGCTTTTTCTCTCTCATTAATCTGGTTATTCATTACATATCTTGAAAAATTTTATTTTCTCAGTCTCATGTAAATTCCATGTTTATGTGATCACTGCAATACATCTTTCTCTAGAACTATGAAACCATGTTAGATACATATAGATACATCTTCATTGCAGGCAGGGGCATGAGGGACAACAATATAGATATACACATAATGTAGTTGGTTAGACTCACTGCAGGACTGGGGACCCTAATGGGGTAACTAGCCAACGACTTATGCATATGAGTAACTATGGGTATAAATGGCATCGTGGACTGCAATGGAACTACTCACATGAATAAAGTTTCTCATGAACATCAGTCTTGGTAGGATCTGGGCCCTAGATTATGTTTATCGTTCGCACTGAACAACATCTATATAACAAAACTTGTATTCAGGACCTGGCCCTGTTCCCACTGAATGAATTTTGCCATGGACTTCAGTGGGAGCAAGATTGGGCCCCAATACCTTTGCTTCTCCCAAACAGAATCCTTTTGTGAGTCATCACATTGTTTCACATGTGACTTCCCTCCCACTCCTGTTAGTAATTTATGATACAGAAATAGCCAAAGTAGGATACATTACCCCGGTGACGTCCATAACCTTAATCGCAGCAAGCTGTCCTGTTTTAACATGGCGACCCTATGAAAGAAGAAAAGGACTAGTTTAATTTTTATTGCATTATATTACATACTGGCACCAAGAAAATGATTGCAATAGGCCCCAATTCTGTAAAAGGTTACGCACAGGTAGTCCCACTGACGTCAACAGGGTTACTCATGGGAGTAAGGATTTTCAGGACTAGGCCTATGATGAGTAACCTCATGTACAACACAAGTCTGACATGAATTTGTCACTGTCTCACTGTTTCAACATTATTATTTTCAGCATTATTAAACAATCTTATTGCTTTGGCAGCATTCCCAACATTTCTGATTTGTCTTGAGTACCCTCTGAGCATCCATAGTGTGAAACTTTCATTCCAGTCACCATGCGTTTGATCAGTGAGTGAAGGATTCTTAGTGCTTGTTACATTTCCCCCACAAACGAGAGCTTTGCTAGCGTCACTCAGTCATGGACTACACTACCCTTCACATTCCTGTACCAGGCCTCTCTTGAGCAAAGACAATCACCTTGCTGCAAACGATCCATTATGGATAAATGCCCACTAGAATACAGATTGACACTAATTTCAGTTTTCAACTGAGTTTAGAGTACATTTATTTTATCTATAACAACAAAACCAAACATCTAAACAAAACCATTAAGGATGTCAAAAATTATTCTTTTGTTTTGAATTTTTCCCCTCTACTCTGAAGCAAAAGTTCACTGTGTGACTGGACAGAGGAGTGACTAATATACCTCTGAGAGTGCACTTTGATGCTAAATGAGGTCCTGGAGGTGGAACAAATTAGTAGAGTAGATTCAATTTGATGTGGACATATTACAAGACTGAAAACATGCTCATCAGCGTAGCAGTCAACTTCTGAGGAGTTGAGCCCCCATGAATGAACTAGGACAAAAATGAGTCTTATATATATCCAACCACTTTAGGGTTGGAATTCTTGGCCAAACCTCGGGGGGGAACTTGCCAAGATAATATCTAGCATTACCCACCAAGTTAGCATAGTTACAAGGACATTTTATTTCAATAAATCCCGGGAAGATAAAATGTAAAATTAGTTTTCAATGCCTTAGTTTAGTAATCTGAAGGAATTTTTATAAATGAATTTGCTATTTCACCATGTCCTAGGTCACTCTTTGCACTTATTCAAGTTCAGAAAGTGAAAACTAGCTGGCCACTTTCTTTTCCTCTCTACTAGGTTTCACTTTCTGGTTCTCACGTTTTAGCACAAAACTGTTATGTTTTGATGCAAAATTTTGCAGGGGAAGCTTTAAGTCCAAAAAACCCATTTTCACTGAATTAAGATAAATATCAATAATGAGTAATAATAAATATCAAAATAATGAGTAATAATAAATACAATAAACAGGCTTCAAGTGTGTAATACTGTCCAGGTGAATTGAGGAAGTAGAAAGACAGACACAGTGAACCTTGTGTGTATAACTGGCAATACCATCAGATCCCCATGCCCACCCCCATAATAAAAATAACTAGACAAATAAATACATGGAGAGGATGGTTACATAGATAGAACTTTCAAATGGCTGACTCCACCTACTTTACAAAGAGGAAAGTGAATAATGAAGAGGAAAACTCAGCTCGTCTCACATGCGCATAGTACACCAATTTCATCTTCTGGCCCTGCGCATTACACATGGATGATGCAGCAAGGACTGCCACTCACAGATTGGATGTTTAGCTACTTATGATGCTGCAGTATGACACACAGTAAATGAACTGCTCTACTTCTTACACCATCGTCTTTTAAAATGGGTGATTGCCACTGATACTTAGATAACAGCTCAGGAATTCTCCTTGAACTCAGGTAATACAGACCAGATTATAAACCCACCAAAATTATAGGAATCTTCCCATTAATTCAATAGGCTTTGGATCAGATCCATAACGCTGAGGATCCCATGCTTAATCACCACTGAGAATTGTGTCTGAACATACAAGACGGTTTTATTTCACAAACATTTCATGCTGTGATTTTTTTGAAAACCACTGTTTAAAATGATACCTACATCGCTGGACACAAATGAACTGACCATGCCTTTGAAGGAAAATTTTTAGCTAAATTAAAAGTTCTGACAAACATGCATACATATAAACACACCCTTGTTACTGGATTCATTGCAATATGAATTGATATTAACCCTTTATTTTTTTGGTAAATGATAAACTGACAAAGTTGTAAGAAGACGATTATTGGACAGCACTTGAGTAGCTAATTTGTTGATGGAAAAATGAGTGTATGCACATGCAATAGCGGTTGGGGGAGACAACAAAATGAAGAACCCAAACTGTTGACTGTGACTGTCTCTTAAAAATAGCAAACCACAAATAAAAGCTGTACAGTCAGAATGTGTCAGCAGATAACGTCACAATGGTTCAAACCAACCCCTACTAGCAGTGAAACAGAAAAACTGACGTTTAAAAAGCAAGACTATGAAAAGGCTCATTTTCTTGAGCTTTCTGGAGTATGAGGCACAGGCACTGAATGGCTCGCTCGTATGCAAACTGTTCACTTTTTCATTCCATTCTATAGCACAATCTATTTTTGTACCATAATGAAGTGCTGCATTTTGCTCAATGCTGATTTCCTTCTCCCCACAAATGAATCACACATTATATTAAAACTGCTCACATCAAATGTTCTCTTTCTCTCTCACACACACAGCAAGCAGGCAGAAAGTAAATAGGAAAGAAAATGAAAAGAAAGGGTGCAGCTTCTGAGAAAATCTGTAGGCAACTCTTTTTATGCACTGATGCCAATACAGAAGGTTCACCCATTTCCCTAATGATTGTTTGTATCACAGTAGCACCCAGAAACCCCACTGTACAAACAGGGCGAGAGAGACCCTGCCCTCCTGAGCTAACAATGAATAGGCAGATGGTAGAAGGGGAAATGGAGACACAGTAAGAAGTGACTTGTACAAGGTCACATAGCAAGTCAGTGAAAGAGCCAGAGGAAGAATCCAAAGCTCCTGAATCACACTCCTATGCCCTGCCTTATGATCACATTATGTGTGAGGCTTAGCTGCAGTTTTCACAATGGAATTTGTGCATGTTCCTCCAAGCTGGAATTTGGTCTTGAGACTTTAATAAAAGAGCCCCAACGTTCCCCAGTACGATTCAGCAGTTTGGTTACTGTTGACTCTTTCATCTTCTTTAAAAAAATATTTAGCTATTTTAGAATGTCGGGAATGATAGGACATGAGGTCACAGGAGACCGAGTCTTTCAACGCTGAATGAGATACTACATGTGGAAGATGTTACCGAAGTAGAATTATAAGGTCACCTCGCTGCATATGATCTTATTCAATAGTCAAAGGGCTAGATCCTGCTCTATTCAAGTCCATGGGTTTCCATTGACTTGAATGGGGCAAGATCAAACCCCAGAGTACCAAACCTGCGCCAAGAGTCAACTAGTGAGGAAGCCCTGCACGCATGAAAAGTCACCAATAGCACCGGAACAAGGGTTGTGTCATATGTGATGATGTTTGCACCAGGCTGACGCAGCGGCAGGACAGCAGGATGTGCCAAGTGGATCCCAAAGTTCAAAACCTTTTAAGAGGCAACTGCAAGTAATAATATGTCATTTTACATTGACACACAGTAGAACCTTTGAGTGTATGGCCTTGCAGTCTTACAACCTACGGCCCTAATTTTGCCAGGCATAGGCAGACCCTACATCTCTCCAGCAGCTCTACTGAAATAAACATTACTGAAAAAAACAGTCACCTTGGGGGGGAATGGAACATAGCACAGTGCATGAAAAGAGGATGGGCAGGAAGGTGATTCCGACCAAGAATAGAGGTGCAAAGCCGGTCTCTTATGAAAATAAGAGGGGTCTGAATGTTGATTTATTTATTTAGGAAGTTTTAATGGGTTCACAAATCCTAGCCATGTAAATATCAGAGACAAAACAACAAGAGTGAGCTTCTGCTTACAGAAACACCATACAGTAATATAATCATCAGATCTCTCTAGTTAACAGGGTGTTATCATAGTACAGGCTGAACATCTTTATGCTGCCTACAACATGCTGTTTCTAGTGACTGTTAAATTGAGAAATCTCAGATGACACGTTTTCTATGTGTCTATCAAATGTTAATATGCAAAAATATTGGACTTTTTTTTTAAGCAGGTGATTTTTTTTTGTCTGAGTATTGAATAAATGGTAGCTAAATATCTTAGCATCTATTTGTCCTTTTTATAATTTGCTGGGTATATAATTGGTGTGTTAATTTTTCCTTAACAACCACCTCCCATCTTTTTTTGAATCATTACCCAGGGGGTTCCACAGAGAGCCTTTGACTATACGAACTGATCTCATCCAAGTCAACGGGCCCAGTGCTCTGGTTTGTCTACCTTTGCTCAAAAGTAGACAAACTGTCCAAAAGTGGCCCCTTCTGCCTTATCTCTACTGCCATATAGCTGAAGGGGGCTACACAGACACCTCCAACTCTAGCATGTCTCCTGCCCCTGACGTGGGGGGGGGGAGGGGGCATGCCTGGGGCATGTCAGAGTAGAACTCCAATAGACCCAATCCTCCACTGGCGTAAAATCACCTAGGGACCTTACACCAACGTGGTGCGTTAGCGGTGCTGGGTGATGCAGGCTCCCTGAGGGCCTCCCACTTCACTGCATCCTTTGTGTGTTTAAAACCACAGAACTGTGGGAATTCTAGGAGCTTCAGCTTGTAACTTCATCTTGTATTAACTTAAGTTGGTGGCGTATTAAAAAAAGCGCACATTGGGGAATTTGAAACTATGGTTTTATCAGAGTTTTGCTTCTGGAGATCCTTGACTTTCAGGCTCTGCTGCCAGAGAGAGACATAACATGAGGGGAAACAAATACAGATGGGATTTTTCTTTAGGAAATATCTTCCTATCAACTACAGCATTTCTCATTCGCGTGGTATAAACATGGAGGGAATGGAATGTCTCAGCTGTTGGAGCAGTTTCGTTTTGTCCAGAATATCACACGGAAATATTACAACCTTTGTCCATACAATCTTTGCAAATTGTATGAACAAAACTAGGTCACTGGAGAGAATCCCGGAGTCCTGGGGGAACAGCATTACCATTCAGTATTCCAGGACACGTGCTCTGGTGAACAAGAAAGGAAAAACTGGAGCAAACGTGCCGCCAGACTAAGCGCTCTCAGCAGTCACCTTTCCCAAAGGAAAGCTGAGATTGCGGTTCTGATTGCATTTTCTTGGGGGAGAAAAAAACCCAGGAAGAGGGATTGTTAATATAATAATAATAATATTGAAATCAATGGACTAAACTCGCCTTGGGTATCAATCTAGAGTAATTCTGCTAATATCAATGTAGAATTCTGCTAATATCAATGTAGAATTACTCTGGTTTTACAGTAGTGTAATTATCTGTAGCATTTGACCCCATATCTTGCTTCTGTTTTAGGCTGAAACCATTGTCTGGATCTCTGAGGACAGCAGGCCCTTTTCAGGCTCTACCACACCCCTGTCTGCAGATTAAAAAGATCCATTACATTATCTTGTCCTTAGCAGGATAGGTATTTGTCAGCCATTGCCAGACACCAGAGCTCTCACCAGGGATTTACAGCCACTCCGTTGTTGTGGGTGGACTTCGGATGTGCGCGAGGTGGCTCTGCAGGCAGCCGAGCGATTTCAGAGAGCGATACGGCATTTCATTCCACCTAAATTTATTACTTGAATAGGAAGCCAATTCGCCCACTGGGACTTCTCACTCGTTTAACAAGGGGATTTATGCAGGCAGAGAGGCAGCATGTATTCCAACAATGCACCAAGAGAATTGTAGAAAATGAAAATATTATTGCGCTAGTTTAAATGAAGACACGCAAAGAAGGAGCAGCTGCCGGTTTGATGGCTCCTACGTCATTTCAGATTTTAGACACAGAAATGTGCACAAGCCCAAGCTAAAATTATGCCTCGCCCAGGCACCAAAGCACTCAGGAAAAAGGAGAGGATGCAGGCAGCCCACATCCTCTCCAGCAAATCCAGAGGAATAATTTATCTACCAATGCACAGGAGCACAAGGGTGGAGAGTTTGCGGCCACAGAGGGCGTATTTCATGGTGAGGCACTGACTACACCCACACCCTCCCAGTGCTCCCCTTAGGCCACCCTAAGGCATTATGAGTGAAGTTCTGGACCCACTGAAGTCCCCTCACCCTGTTGATGTCCTTGAGGTCAGGATGTCACCCCCAGCCTCTAGACACTGCTCTTTGGACAGCACCAGTAAAGTGTTCAGTAAAGCAGAGGCAGTGGATGGGGGAAATAACATCGACAGACCCCAGTCTGCAAGTGGGATTGAACCTGGGACCTCTAGAGCTAAATGCATGAGCCACATGGCCCTTTGTAAGGCTATAGCAGGCTTATTAATCTCCAACAGTCTCGGTGCCACTATAGGGGACAAAGCACCACACCCAGAAGGTGTGTGGGTTACACAAGCACTAATGAAATTTAAAACAGTAAATCATCTCGTAGTTCCAAAATGAATCACTGCAGGTAGCAGCTGTTTTGCCTGGGTGGAAAAATGTTTTCGGAGCCTCCCCTTGCTCCCGTGCAGCAGCAGAGCCAAACAAAACAATAAACGACAATGAAATAAAATGAACTACAGGCTGGCCACCAATGAAGCAACAGTCAGTCAGCCAATCAGAATGGAGAGGGGGAAAACAAAACAGATGAGTGGCACAGTACTCCCTGGAAGAAGGCATCCAGGGCTACCACCCAGCTCATAGCAGTTTTGTGGGTCCCTTAGGATGAGACGAGCAAGTCCAATTATGAAAACATGGCTTGTTCTTTGCACTTCCATAGTGTCTTCAACCCAAGACTCTCACAGGGGCTTTATAGACATAAATCAACTGAACTTCACAAAACAGCCCTGTGAGATAGGCCAGTGTCGTCATCACTAGCGACCGACCCAAGGAGCACAAAATATTTAGTTTAACAAAGAGAAGAAGGTTAAGGGGGACTTGGTTACAGTTTACGAGGGCCTATACTGGGAACAAATATTTGATAGTAGGCTCTTTAATCTAGCAGACAAAGGTAAAACAAGATGCAGTGAGCAGAAGTCGAAGCTAGGCAAACTCAGACCAGAAATACAGGCGCACACATTTGTAACAGTTAGGGTAATTAACCATTGGAATAACTTACTGAGGACTGTGGTGAATTTACAAACACTGACAATTTTAAAACCAGGAGTGGATGTTTTTCTTAAAGAGTTGGTTTAGTTCAAACAGAAATTATCTTGGGTAAGTTCTAGGGTCTTTGTTTCCCAGGAAGTCAGATTAGATGATTACTGTGGTCCCTTCTGAGCTCAGAATCAGTGAATCCTCCAACATGAGACTGCTGAACCGAAAAGCAGTGTGGATATGTGCCTTAACCCAGGTGGCACAGCAAGTCAGAGGCCAGACTAGTAACAGAACCCAGATGTCAACTCCCACTCTTGTTCTTTAACCACTGAACCAAAGTTCCTGTAAATATATTTGCCAGTTTGGAGATGGAAAGAAGAACTAGGTGAAGATTAGGTGAGATGTAGTCGATAAATGCCCTAGCCCACAGAGTTGTAAACAAAACATACAAAAAGCAAAATCACCATTTGCAATGATGTTGCCCCTCCAAAGATTTTCACCTTCATCTTAAGTCAATGAAATGATGAACTCTTTTGTCTAAGAGCTGGCCTACACTAGAAAGTTAGGTTGCTCCAGGATGTAAAAAATTCACACCAAGAGATGTCACACCAAGAGATGACCCAAGCCTCAATACAGACAGCAGTAGATCAATGGAAGAATTCTTCCATCAACCTAACTACTGCCTCTTGGAGAGGTGGATTTACTATAGCGATGGAAGAACCCCTTCTGTCATTGTAGTAAGTATCTACAGTACAGAGCTACAGCAGCACCGCTGCAATGTTTCCAGTGTAGACATTGCATAAGCATATTGTGATGTTACACCCCATATTCTTCATAGAAATATGGTTATGATATGAATATGGTATAACTAAGATAAACTTTATGCAAAATGAGTCTTGTAAGATATCATTGGAAAGGTTATAATTTATTGAATGTGTTTATACAATTTGTTCACATGTATCATTTTTGTATCTGAAGCTGGGAATATTGACCACGTCTCTGTATTTCAAATGTGCTACATTGGATGAGGCCAAAACAATGTTAGTGGCTGATTGAAGAAATGCACACAAGCATAAGGATCACCCCAGGAACTGTGTGCAAAAGAAACCTCTCAGAGATAGCTCCACACAATGGGAACAAATTTGACCCAGGTCACAGCAAAAAAGCTTTCCACCAAGTGTGTGTGTAGGGGGGGGGGGGAGATATAAAAGAGGGACAATGACAACTTGAGGTGTCCTCACTCTCCCTACAACAAAACACCTGAAAATAACTCAGGAACAAAGATTGAACTGTGAGAAGTGATGGTCCCCAGTTAATTAGCCTGTGTATGATAACCTGGGAAGCCAAGGTAAGAATCTTCCAGTCCATTCATCACTCAGGGTGAGAATTTGCTAATTTTCTATCCTATCTATCTAGTGTGTCAAGCTTAGTTTGTGTATTTTGTTTCATTTGCTTGGTAAATCTGCTTTGTTCTGTTTGCTGTCCCTTGGACCACTTAAAATCTGCTTTTTATAGTCAATAACATTGGTTTTGCTTATTATTAAACCCAGTTTATACAATTTATAACTGGGGGAGCAAGAAGTCGTGCACATTTCTTCACATTGAGAAAGAGGGAGGATTTTTATGAGCTTGCGTTGCGCAGATTTTTCTATACAGTGCCAAACAGTCAAGAGACTTGAATTTTTTTCCGGCTGTGCTAGGGATTTGCTGTGTCTCACTACCACAATCACTTTGCCCCAATCTCTCCTATCCTAGTATAGTGATAAAGCACACTGACCCACTACTCAGATTTATGGTGCGCAGTAGCAATATAAGTATCAATATGGCTACTATAAAGCATTTAGAAAACATGCAGAATACTTTTAGCCAAATTCAGGTATTTTGTTTCATACTACAGGGGTGAAAAGCGCATATCGATGAGATAGAACTGTGAAAACCGAAAGCAGCTATGCACAGTATAGGAATGAAGGTAGCATCAAATCTTTATGTATCACTGCTTGCATCCGACGAAGTGGGTATTAGCCCACGAAAGCTTATGCTTCAAAACTTTATAGTTAGTCTTTAAGGTGCCACAGGACTTTGTTACCTCTGCTATTCCAGACTAACACGGCTACCTCTCTGATTCTTAACCCTTATGGTGACAACTAACACTTTCTACAGCATTAGTCAGTAACCACATCCTGTGCAAAGCGCTAGCAAACTTAAGTGTATGCACCTGAAAATTAGAAATATGACTTCAAAGACTGTTAATATTCTAGCAGTGTCTCAGAGCTCGTTTTAACAGGTGTTTGTTGTCATGGAACAGCGTAACTGGTCTGGATCTATGCAGGGAATGGTGTAAGATCAGCAAACATGCTCCTTTTGACAGAAGAGGAACAATCTATTTCAGTTCAGACAGACTAAGCCTAAGTCCAGCATGAACACAAGTGTCTAACTCCTGTCAAGCGCTAAAACAGCTCAGTGGGTACTGTGCATGTCCCCATAGAGGTTACAAGTTGGTATCCAGATCTCAACATGAACCAATAACTTGAGAAAGAATATGTCTCATGGTGCTGGAGAAATGGCCACAGGCCAACTCTGGGAAAACCAAGACGAGGCTTATTTACTTCCTTTAGAACCAAGGCAGCTGTCCTAGGTTCTGTTTAGAATTTTAGAGCTTGACAAAACCAAAGAGATTTTGGGGTCCCCGAGTTCAAGAGAAGCTGTGTTCCAGTCCCAGGGATCATGTAAGGAGAGCAAGAAAAGGACTGGGCCTGCTTTAAACTAGGTTGAGGTCAATTGCTGCTGCATCTTCTCTCAAACGGCCTGATTAAAAACCAACTGAAGCCAGTGGAAAGAATCTCACTGATTTAAATGGGTTCTGGATTAGGCCCTAAGGCTGAGAGAAGAAAGGGGTGAGGTATCAAAGATTCCGCAAACAAACTGCAAAGGCAGGTACCCAAAGGGCATCTCCTGGGTGATAAGAGGGACAGTGGAAGTCTACTTGACAGTAGTCTTAGAGAAGTACTGTAGATTGAATTTGAAATGTTTATCCTGTATACAATCCCGATTTATGCTGTAAAATGCATATGTATTCCGACACCTCTTATTACTCCATTTTTTAAAACTGCCAGTATTGTCACTTTGTATCCAAACGACAGAATTTGCTTCTCCTTTACATTAATATCAGTGTAAGCAAACTTTGACACTATTTTATTTCTGGGAAGCTGCCATTTACATGCAATTTTTCTCACCTCCTTCTACCTCCAGACTCTTCCAGACAGATGCCGAGCACGTAACCCCCTTCTACTCCCTGACCCAGGCAGCTGGGAACAACCTTTGCTTAGGAGACAGAAAGCGAGGGCAGCTTAGACAGTTTGTAGGATGGAAGAACTAGGCAACAGATCTCCGGAGGCAGTTTACTGTAAGGTTGAAGTCTACGTTATGTGAGCTCTGTGCAGGAGCAAGGTCCATCCACATGGAACTCATTGCAGGATGTGTGCCTTGGTCACTTCCCAAGACTCTTCCTCCTTGCCTAGACTCTTATAGACTTGTAGACTTCAAGGCCAGAAGGGACCGTCATGATCACCGAGTCTGACCTCCTGCATATTGCAGGACGCAGAACCTCACCTTCCCACTCCTGTAGTAGGCTCATAACCTTTGGCTGAGTTACTGAAGTTCTCAGATCTCCATTTAATAAACCTCCAAAAATAGACTATTTTGAAACATTGGTCTAAAGGACTTGCAACTTTGTAGCATAGGCAGGGGTAGAACCCAGAATTCCACTTTGAATGCTTCCTCATGCCTGTCTGACGTTTGCCAAGCCTCACACTCACCATCCCAATTCCCATGGAGATCAATGGGCATTGGAGAGGATTCAACACCTATCACAATGCCTATCATCCTCCCATTAAAATCCAAGGGAGCGTTGACTCCGACCTTGTTAAGATTTGCCTCAGGACAGGCCTTTCAATCAGGCTTTATTTTATTTCAAGGCCTCAAAATAAATGACAGAACCAAGAGCCTGAGCCTCCTCACATCAAACTTAATGGGGAACACTCCTGTTGACTTAGCTGGCTCCTGTTCCCATTGCAATCCACACTGCCCTTACCTCCAGTCTTTGGAAAAACTAATGTAATAATAATTCTGTTATGCAGTCTAACACAGACATATACAGGGGCCTGGCCAGCTAGGTGCCTGAAGAATTAGGCAAAGGGGCATATACTGTTTGCTAAAGAAACCTGAATAAAGTTGTGACCAGTGTCATTATAAAACAACGGATGAACCCCATTCCTGTGGCTACATGATCTCTTAGATTGCTAATATACTATGTTATTGCTGCATTCAGAAAGGAAGGTAATCTGCACTTTATAAATATTATTACTATATTCAGTTCCAATGTATAGTCATCTGCTTTTTAACATTTTGATTACTCTCCACCTCTGGTTGAATTCCATATGCATGTTATTTGTTGTAGCCTTTTTTCTTTAACACTTCAGACCCATTACTAAACCCATCTGCTAGCAGCTTTTTAAAATCTGTATTCAAGTGAATTCATATCCTACTTGATCATATCTTTGGCGGTGCATGATCATGACAAAGGTATGGTCAATATGTTGACAAATATGCATTTCATAGTGGAAAATGCAAGCACTAGCTTTTCTCCAGCTGCCTGTAAGTGACAAGCTAAGGGCGAGTTCTCCTCAGATCTATGTGGTAACATTCCACTTCGATCTTTGGCCCTCCCTACATGTGCTCAATCTCCCAAATGATGACAATTGATCCATACTTCTAGTGGGAGCAGAATCCCAAAGCAGAACAGTACTATGCAGACCTCAGATGAGAATTTTGCCCTAAGTCTTTAGTGTGAACGTGATCTTGGAAAACCTCAAACACACTTAATCATCCTAGTTTCGCTGCTTGTGTGGATGACAGAGATATCAGAAGAGAGTGAAAGTAATTTTTCAAAATACTTTGATTCCCTGCCCCCTTCCCCCCACACACACTTTGTGAAGCTATGTTATCAACTCTCACCAACGTATATAGGGTTGGACCAGCACAGTATTTAGATGGAAGCTATCCAAGGAACCCAGTAAATCCTCCAAGGAATTCAAAACTCCGCATGCTGCAGGAGGTGGTGTGGTGTTTCAGTGGGTAGTGCTCACAAAAGTAAATCAGTATTGAGCCAATTTCCAAGATGGGGGCCGGGGAGGATTTTGTGCTATTGGAGATGCAGGTAGTTAGATAAAACAGATTCTGGCTACCTGAAGTCACTGAAGAAAGAGGTCGGTTCGGGGGGAAATAAGCTCTGTGAGCAGCCTGACCTAATTCTATCTTGAGTAAATGTCATTCTGCCTACTCAAATCCCCTGATAGTTTCAATTTTATATTATATGCTTCAAATGCCCTAAGCTGTATAATGTTGCTGTGCACTGTTTAAAAACAGCTGCCATGTTGTAGTTCAAAGAGAGTTGCATTTCAGTGGTGCATCAGCTGTTATTTTTTAGGTGTAGATACAGAAACGGAGGATAAGAGAGAGAGAGATGTATGTCAACCACGTGCCAAAAATTCCTTATGGCTTTACAAAGCCTCACTCGTGGGAGCAAAGAGTCCCCCTGAAGCCTATGGGGCTACCCATGTGAGTAATAACTGTTTATGTGAGTACGGGTTGGCAGGATTCGATCTCATGAGAGGTTAAAAAAAAGCTTTCAAACACTTAGGTTTCTAAGATGGTAACAAAACCATCCTCCAATCACACTCCCCAAAATAAGCCAGTTTGCAAGCTTCACTTATGTTGAAATAGTTTTACTTCCCATCTTTCACGGATATATATATATAGATATACCACTGCACTGCATCACGATCCATTTGATGATGTAAAAACAAAACAAACCAAAAAAACCAAGCACCCCCGCCTCCCTCCCCAAGCCTTTGTTTGTTTTTTTGTTTGTTTCTGATTTTCTGTCATTGCTGATATGGGTATAAACCCAAATCTCAGCTTCAAGTTTATTCAAGTGTGACCTTCAAAGCGATCTTAGTTTTTGATCAAGCATTCAGCTGTGCATAAATTCATGCTCCTAATTACCTTCAAAATGTTATCCCAACTATCACTAACTTGATAATGTCATGTCAATATGCAAAAGTAACTCGAATTTCTGTGAATGAGGACGACAACAAAGTCAGATTTTAAAGCTTGTGTGGCAGCACATTAGAAAAATGTTGGTAAGTTTCCACAAGTAATACACTTCAGTTGATTCATTCAAGTATTTTAGACCCACGGCATTCTGGATATTACATTTACTCAATACAAATATTGGCTGAAGTAAGGTACAGCTCAAAGAGGTCACTCCTGGTATAAATGAAAAGTGACGTTGTTCAAACAGCAAATAGCAGAAATTCTCAGAGTGGAACACAGGATGCTGTTCCTTTGTGCAGGGGTGAATTTCATTTTCAAAGGAAAAGATAGGGGTCACTTCACAATCATGCAATGAAGGGCCTGATCCTTCAGTTAGTATTCAGGAAAAACTCACATTTTTAAGCAATTGGGAGTTTTGCCTGTGTAAAAACCTCCACCAGTGTCCCTGCCTTCTTACATACCATTTATCCTCCATGTATCTCAAAGTGCTTTACAAAGAGAGTTGTATATCTTGATCTCCATTTTCCATTGGGAAACTGAAGCACTGAAGAGTTAAGAGACTTCCCAAATGTCAACCCAGCAATACAGTCAGGAACAGAATCCAGGCCTGCAGAGTCCTACCCACTAGGTCACACTGCCTAAGAACTACATAGTTTATTCCAGAGGTTTTAAGCCCATACTTAAAAGAACAGGGTGAAATTTACTCTCAGGCAGAAATTTAGCACAAAGACATTTAAGTCCCAAAACATATATTGCTCATACAGACTATTAATTTCACAGCTACTAGGCTCACTCATGTACTGTCTGGTATTACATGCACAAATTATTCCCCTATATTAAAATGGGCCAGACACAATGCCTACTGAAATCAATGGAAGAATGAACTAGGATGGTCATTCACATGGGGTATGTGTATACTTCAAATGAAGATTGTAATCTAGCAAACATGGCTAACGATAGAAGTTAAGACATGGAGGGATTAGCTTCAACGCCGGCTGTACAAGCCTACCCAGGACCTTGAGTATGTACTTACATTGCTAGCCCATGCTGCCACACGTTCACTGGTATTTTTAGCTACGCTAGCAGTGTAGACATACTTAGAAAAAAACAGCCTTCAAAGCCAGCCATGGCATAGCTACTCTGGAAGATACGATATTACATCTACTTCCCAGGCCCACTGTTCAGCTTCCAAACCTCAAACCCAATACATAATCCTACAATTGGGAAATTTAAGGGGAAAAATGTGTGTTCCCCAGTTTAAGGCCTCAAATTGAAACCCTTGAGGTTCAGCTACCGTTTGGTTATTATTTTATGATGCCTGTGGGCATGTACAAGATTACTGATAACTGAACATAGGAATAAGAGTGCGCTCACAAAAATTGACTACTTGCATAATTATCTGATGATATCTGTAGTGTACCCGAGAAAAGATCAAAAACCCCTCCTTTCCACCATTCAAAGACAATGAACTAATACATAATCCAAATACACTATATTTTTAACTCAATTCTCCTCAATAAGGAGACAGAAAACAGCTCAACAAAAGTCATCTTAAAAAGATCAACAATTTTAGATTTGTCTGGACTGGAGTCTCCAGGAAAGTTAAAAGTAATTTTCTTCCTTTAAGTTTTTGCTTGAAGCTAAAATAATCAATGGAATGAAACCTAACTCCTGTCATTTTTATGGACCATTTTTCTCTCTAAAATGTTATGTTGAAAGGTATATCCTCAGACCTTTTAAATCCAATCAACAAATGTTCCCACAAAAAAAATAAATTAGAATGGCGTGTTCCAATTTTTGCCAGGTGAGAAATCATCAGTTACTTCTCCCACATTATCACACTCTACCTCTACCTTTGTGCTTATAGGCAGCTTAGCAAATGGGGTTCCAACCCTATTAAGGGTCTTGTCTCAGGGTGAGTTGCACCTTTAAGTAGGATTCTGGTCCCTGCTCTGACCTGTGCCCAGTTTCCCTCCAGATCGATGGAATTTTGGGACTTGTAGTCCAGGAGTCATTGGAGTTGTAGGCCTGACAGCAAGTCCTACTGTGGGAGGAAATGGTATAAATGCAAGTCCTTGTATATTGTGGGGAGAGACCTAGAGGAAACAGGGAGGCTTGAGACATACTCCCCCAGGTTATTTTGTCACCAAAACTTCACTGTATATTGCAGCCATTCAATCCCTATGCAGATATGAGATTCTGCCCTCAGATACCTTATCTAATTGTAAATGAGGACAGAATTGACTGGGAGTTATGCCTACAGAATTGGGCATATTTCATATGCCATTCTTGGTGAACAGCATTCAACCCCAGCATGAATCCCGCTATGCAGAAAACCTGCAGAGAGGAAGAGAGATGTGCGGAGGGGGGAAGATCTCATCTGAAAATATTCAGATATTAATATTGGCTAGCATTATAAAACTATATTCAATAAGTACCACCACTGTAACAATACACTAGTGTTGACAAATTATAAATTCCATTGTGAAGTGCAAGATACAGTGCTCGGACATGCATCTTCACCGTCACAGAGCATTAAGTTACAACAACATTTGACAGAGGCCAGTATAATTTGTTCTTGGCTTTACAAAGTCAATCTGGGATCATTTATATATTTAGCCTTTAGTAAGAAAGCATCCTAATAAAAACCCTAAGATGGCTAAAATGCTTGATGAAATGGTTAAATATTTACCTAGGAATAAATTGGGCTTTTTGTTTTTGTGAGAAAATTAGCCCACGAAAGCTTATGCTGAAATAACCTAGTTAGTCTCTAAGGTGCTACAAGTATTCCTCGCTTTCTTTATGGATACAGACTAACACGGCTGCTATTCTTGAACCTGTCCTCTTGGGGTACTCAAGAGAAAGAGAGAGCTCGGTACTGAATAGGATACCTACAGATTTTAGTCATACTTGCATATTCCTCACATTTCCCACTCCTTCCCGCTTTTATTTAAGAAGTCAAATCAGTCCTTGGAAACCATCCAAAAACAAAAGCACAATTTTCTTTTTAACCAAGACCACTCTGTTTTTTTAAACTCAGATGGGCAATTTTTATTACTCTCTTAGTTGGGACTGTACAGTCTTAGCTTTCAGAAGGGCATCAAAGGTGGAAGCCTATATATCCTCTCCTAGCACAGAAAGCTCTAATTGCAAAAGACCAGGCTACTGCTCCATGTCGACCAAACAAGGCTGACCTTTAGAGTGAAGTATTTCTAATCCTCCGTATCAATCCAGAATATGATCAGGGGCATACAAATCAGGGGAGAGCTCAAAGTCCATTACTGGAGCTCTACAAGAGATTTGACATTAAGTAAAGGAGGGCAGGATTATTAGATTAGTGAACTAAATTGTTAAATTAGCATATTTATACAGCATCAGAAAATAACACTGTTGATCGCACGGAGGTGAGTATGACCACCATGAAATGCATCCCCTATTTCTGCACTTCCATTTATTTTGCACCTTTCATCTCCTCACCTGGACTTTCATTCTCCCATATTCTGTAAAAGTTCAAATTAACAAGGACCATCACCTAACCCTGCCTCTTACCAACAAGGAAGGGAGAGAGAGAGAGAGAGAGAGAGAGACTGCTGCTGTTTGCTCCTACTTTTGGGAAGCACAGTGTTGGGCACCAATATATGGGGCAGCCTTGATCAACTGGAAGTAGCACTGACTCCAGCCTCCTAAACAACTTCCAAAGGGGATTTCAAGATAATCACCATTCATTTGTTGTTTGGGGTAGCATCCACAGTGTGCTGGGTGCTTTCCGGCCACACAAGGAGGAATGGTCCCTGTCCCAAAGAGCTCCTAGTCTGGGGAGCAGCTGTACAGATAGGCAAACAGAAGTACAAGAAGGGAAACAACAAAAGAGATGTTCTTTACAGATCAACACAATTCATGATAGGCAGCACAGCAGAAGTGGGTTTTTCCAAAAGGATCTTAAAATGCAAAGAAAGCATCTGGGCCTTGCAGATAAATTCCAGGCAGACATACCACGCATAAGGGCTTACATGGAAGAAGGATGCTGATAGAGGCACATACGCATGCATTGGGAGCTTCAGAACTCAATGCCAATAAATTATGCCAAATATCCAAGACATTCTCAACAGAGCCTTCCCACAGTGTTCTGCATCCTCCACTCTCCCAAGTGTACTGGAGTCCTCAGACATTATGAAGCGGTAAACTATTACCTGTCCCAAACACTTGGCTATAGCTATGTCACCTGGGACAAAAGCATGTCGGTCAATGTGCACCTTCACCTCTCTTCACACCCCCTCCCCCACACCGGTCTGGTTCCAGAGCCTTTATAATCCAAGCCTGTAGAAAATGTCAGCCCACGAAGAGATTGTAAACCATTACAGAACTGCAAATTTCTATAAATAGCTGTTCCAAGTACAACTTCTTATCCCTTCAAAATGTACATTCAGGAATCAAGAGGAGATGTAAAAAACTCTTCTTTTACAATTGGCGATATTGCTGTGGTATAATATATTCAAACTTGGATACCTGGTTACCAGTAATGCTGTGTGCACGAGAGGGAATAACTCGCACAACGGAATAAAGTCATTTTTGTTCTCAGATGATTGTAACTGTAGACTGCATTTCATAATATCTCACATACTGTGCATTGTAAATAAATAAAAAGCTTATGCTGAAATAAAATTGGTTAGTTTCTAAGGTGCCACACGTACTCCATGTTTTCTTTGTGCATTGTAACTAATTATATGTAACAGAATTCAGGAGATTTATATAGCACCAATGTGGAGCTTTATTAATACATGGGAAGACAAGGTCTCTGCCCAAACATAGGTTAACATCTAAATTAGAGTAGATACAACCTGAAAGATAAAGGATCAGGCACAAGAGCGTGGAACAGACAGTGCTGGAGAGCAGAACAATGTTGGAAGGCAAGTGTAAAGGAGGGAGATTTAAGGAGCTCTCTGTAGGGTTGCTTTGCACATGGGGAAAAGGGAGGATGGTTCAGGGGTAGGGAGCACTGTGGAAAAAATGGTACAGGTGCCTGAGCAGACAAAATCTCATCCCTGCTCTCACTGTCTATCTATTGACTTTCAGGGGAGTATGATTGGGCATGAAGGAGAAAAGCAAAGGGGTAGCTGGTCTCATTAACTGGGTCCCTTGAAATCTCCTCCCTCCCCACAAAAAGTCTCTCTAGCTGCTTCATAATGCAGTCTGCAACTGTCCCTCCAATAGATGCAAAAGGGAATTTACAAATGATGTTGGGGTCATTAGATGAGCTGAGTGGGATTAGTTTTGCAAACTGCCTGCCAAGGAGGAAGGGAAGGATACAGCTGAAGGCTGCATTATGAAGCAGTAGACTATTACCTGTCCCAAACACTTGGCTATAGTTATGTCACCTGGGACAAAAGCATGTTGGTCAGTGTGCACCTTCACCTCTCTTCACACCCCCTCCCGCACACCGGTCTGGTTCCAGAGCCTTTATAATCCCAGCCCCTTCCTTTTGCTTTTGGTTCCAGTCTCCCAAGCTTCACTCCCATTGTACATAATAACGGAAGAAAAAAAAAAACCCAAGCACTTCCAGCAAGTAAAACCAGGCAGTACAGTCTGTTCTCAATAACATTAGTTCATGTTATTACCACCCTTTAACACCCCCTCAGTGCTTCTGTTTCATTTCCCCACCTATTCAGTATCACAGTTTTAATAACAAAATTAGGCTTAGAGAGACCCACAAGGCAAACTGGTTTACAAAGCCCACATTTCTGATAACAGGGCCAGATTGCACCTTCCAGCAGGTGCACTGGGCAGCTCTGTGCTGAAGAGAGGAATAATGCTTCCCACAATGTTCTGGCATGCAAGGGGGAGTGCATTCACTGTTAAACCTCCTTAAGAGGAAGAACTTCCACTCTCCTGTGCTGCGACATATCTGTGCTGGCCAGTGGGGAGAAAAACAGGACCTTCCACCAGTCTCAGGCGTGGCTTACACTAGCAGGGTCTGTAATTGTGTCTCTCTCTCCACCTCATCCCCTTCCACATCAGTGCAGTGGCCACCACAAATCTCATCCATGACTGCCTGTATTGTACCTTAACCCTGCAAAAGGGGGTGACTTACCAACCAGGACACCAAACACAAGTCTAAGAGCACTCTAGCAAGCCTCTCATTCTTACCAAACGTCAACTGGGATCTTTAGTATCCACAAAGAGTGGGCGACAGGGTGTCTGTTTTTAAAATCTCTTCCAAAGCAGCCCCCCTCAGGAAACTATATGGAACCCAATTAATCCCTGCCTGAATCTTATCGGGGAGAAGTGCGAGTCGGCTGAGCCACGACAGGAACAATAGTGTTCATCTTAGGAAATTTAACGATTTCAGAACTTAACTTCCCAATGCAGCCGAGCAAGTTTCCTTCCACTATCAGGATAAGACTGCTCCATATAAAATCGATAATTTATGCATCACAGAACAATGAAGCATTCTAGTACCTCTCTTATATCATTATGGCTGTTTATTACTCGCTGGTAAAAGAAACCCAACAGATCCCTTTCTAGAAATTAGCTCCATTAAGCTCCATTAAAGCTTATGCTGAAATAAACGGGTTAGTCTCTAAGGTGCTACAAAGTCTTCCTCATCTTATTTATGGATACAGACTAACACGGCTGCTAATCTTAAACCTATCTCCATTCAGTGGCACAAAACACATCTAGAATGTAGACAGAATAGCTGTTTAATGTTGCCTGTAAAAAAAATGCCTAATTCATGTTTTGTATCATTTTTATTTTAAAATCATTATAAAAATATCATTGGGTTTCTCATGGTGAAAAAACCCTGGATTTAAAAATAAAATAATAATCACCACAATTCTCTGCCTGGAATTGACAGTTACCTAATGTAAATCCATGTTCAGAGACATTGTGGGTATTTCTACACTGCAATTAAACACACACTGCTGGCCCCTGTCAGCTGGGCCAGGCTACGGGGCTGGTTCATTGCAGTGTAGACGCGGGCTTGGGCTTGGGCTGGAGCCCAGGCCCTGGGATCGTCCACCCTCCCTGGGTCCCAGAGTCCGAGCTCTAGCCGGAGCCCAAACATCGACGCTGTAATCAAAACAGCCTCATAGCCCAAGCTCTGCTAGCCCAAGTCTGCCCACCTAGGCCAGCCGCCGCTGTTTGATTGCAGTGTCGGCATACTCTGTCGAGGTTCAGCCTACCATATAAGCAAGCGTCAGCTGTGTTGTTACTATGATCCCTGTAACTATAGCAAAGATAGCCCCTTAGGGCATGTCTACAAGCCAGTGGAAGCAAGCCACCCGGGTCGATAGACTCAGGTCAGCTTGGCTCACGCTAGCATTCTAAAAATAGCTGAATAGCTAGCGCTTTGGAGCTGCAGCTCAGGAAGGAGCGCGGGCTCCGGCCTTCACCCTCTTCCTAGGCTTCTGATCCTGAGCCACAACTTCTACACAGCTATTTTCGGAGTGCTAGCGTGAGCCAAGCTAACCCAAGTCTCTTGACCTGGGCTGGAACGCTCACTTCTGCAGGCTGTGTAGACATATCCTTAGGACACTAATATGCTCCTTGCCCTGTGGTAGGTAGGGCTTAATACTTGCAACCATGAAGTGTTTCTTCTACGGTTAGTGATTTCTCACACGGCGTCTGTACGTGCCCAATATTTTCCTAGCACATTCAACACCTCATTTGTCTTTGCCGTAAATTAAACAATGTTTGATTTGAAGCGGTGGACTCCAGCAGTTTTATGTGCCCTTTTATCCAGGCCCAGACTCTGACTGCAGTACAAACCTCTCTGACTTGGGCGTGGGGGGGGAAGCCCCTCAGATAAAATACCACACATATGGATAGAACCACAGCTTCTTGAAACACCTCCTGAATGCCATCTGCTTGGCTGAAGTTCTGGTTTTATAGTAGCAAGCTCCAAGTATAGAGCTGGAATGTAAAGCACGGGGGGAGGAGCTCAGGCTCTACATCATGCGGTTTGTCACCAATAATACGCTGAAGGAAAAGATCACAGAACAGACTCTTGCAAAGCCGAGTTATTTTTTCCCCAACTCCTCTTGGTGCCAGGGATACTCACGGCAGAGGACAGTGAAAAAGTCAGTCAACACAACCGTCCACTCTTGGAATACTTGCATCCCAATGTAACAGCATCAGTGATTTAGAATTAATATCCATAATCAAGTTTAATAAAGAGGTTACATAATCTTGTGGTTAACGGCTATTAGTGTAATAAACACAATGCCAGTCCCCTTGCTTCATAAGGATATGGACAAAAATCTGTTTCTAATCATCATGGTTAACAAAGACTGGGACAATGGAAACTAGAATTCCACAGGGTGTCTACAGCCATCATAAGGGATGTCTGTTTGCACAGTTTTCAATGGAGATTTCACAGTTGACCTCAACTGACTGCTTTCTCTGACAGGCAAAGTGCTTCAGCTAACAAGCTGACTTCTATCTACCTATGCATCTGCAGTGCTCCTACCACCAGGCGCCATATGCAGCAGAAGAACAGCCTGCATCTGTCTATTCCCACCTGCGTCTTAGGCTGCTTCAAGGCAGATTATCCTGTGTCTCAGTTTCACGGGGAAGACTGCATGCTGCTATGCTCTGGCTGTTATTATGGGAGGGCCTGCACAGAGACACATATTACATTTTGCCCTGAGAGTAGGAAACCTGACGTCTTTTTGAGGTCTCAAACTAGGGAATTCAACAACCAAAACCTATCCACCAAGATTTACCTCTCTCTCATTTTTCCAAAGAACCAACCACTGTGATCTCGAAACACCAGTCCACCTGAATTTCAATCCAGGCTCCAGTCACCCTATTGCAGCAGGTTGTGGAGAGACCAGTGGTCTCCAACGTGGCTCAGTTAATCCTCTTAAGAACACAACAACTCAGATTTTCCTTGTCTGGCTGAGGGGAAAACCTCATGTGAGGGAGCACTCAGGCCACTTCTAGTGTTTGTATTGCACAATTTTATCCAGGGTGTTTTAACTGAGAGGTAGCACATGGCTTTCTGTAAAGTTGTGTGCTTCTACTGAATTTTAGAGGTTAGTTGGCAGAGCTACAAGCAGGCCAGTACTTGTTCAAGGTCATGGGTAGTGCAGCTGGCTATAGAATCCTACCGCTTTCCTCAGTCATTTTCTATACCACTAGACTTTACTAGCTTCCTCTCCCCAATCTCCCCAGCATGCTATAGCTTATTTTAATTAAGCTGCCTCCTGCCTGCGGGTCACACAGAGGTTTTTGAGGCCTGGGACAAAATCTGAAACTGAGCCCCTACCCCTGCTTCCAAAAAAAAAAAAATGGCACCGACAAAGATAATGGAACAAAGGATTCAAAAACTCTGAAGGGATTCACGTAGCTGAAGTTGCGTATCTGCAGTCGATCCCTCCCCCCACCCCCCGTAGTGAAGACCAGCCCCAAAAGTCTTTTTTCCCCTCCTGACCTCAGTTTCTCAGAGGCTAATGCACGACCCCCCTACACCGATGCCCTACATTTCTTCTAAATTGGCTACAGTTCACTTTGCCTCTGCTCAGGCAACATTACAACTCTTTGGGGCATGAGAGAAAAAAAAGGGGGAGGAAGGAATCCGGGTAGCCCTCTAGAAGCTGCTAAACACCCTCGAATATTCACATTTCTCCTTTATCTCTTTCACGTGTGTGTGCCCACTACTAATGAACAATGTAGTAAGGTGATGTCTACACTAGAGAGCTTACAGCAGCGCGGATGGACTGATACTGCTGCGCCGCTGTGAGATCTCTTGTGTAGCCGCTCTATGCTGACGGAAGAGAGCTCTCACGCCAACACAGCACTGTCCACACCAGCACTTGTCAGTGTAACTCAATGGGTCTCAAAGTGGGGGTCGGGACCCCTCAGGGGGTCACAAGGTTCTTACATGGGGTGTCGCGAGCTGTCAACCTCCACCCCAAACCCCGCTTTGCCTCCAGCATTTATAACGGTGTTAAATATATAAAAAGTGTTTCTAATTTATGAGGAGGGGTCGCACTCAGATGGTACGCCTTCACTACAGCGGTAGGTCGATTTCCCTTAAATCGATTTTCTAAAGTAGACTTTAGAAAATCAACTTAGTGCGTCCCCACAAAGGACAGCAGGTCGACAGTGTCTGTCCTTAAACTTTTGCAGGGGTCGACATAGCCAGCATTGCACTGTGGGTAGGTATCCCACAGTGCCGGGAGTCCCCAGCTGGCACCACCTTTCGGGGCAGCCGGGCACGCTCCCCAGGGGACCAGCCCCAGTCCAAGCAGCTCCGTGGCCCCCGTGCCCGCCCGAGCAGGTCCGCGGACCCCCCCGCCTGCCCGAGCAGCTCCGCGGACCCCCGTGCCCGCCCAAGCAGCCCTGCGCTGGCTCCCGAGAATTCCAACAGAAGTCCCAGCACTATTATAAGCCAGGGGCGCTTGCCTCTGTAGCTCAAGATGCTCTGTCTTTGTGTTAAAGCGACAGAGTCTTGTAGCACCTTTGAGGGCTTGTCTTCACTACGGCAGGGAGGGATCGATGTTTTGGCAGTTGATTTATCATGTCTCATCAAGACACAATAAATTGACCACCAGCGGCTCCCCCGTCAACTCCAGAACTCCAGCTCTCTAAAAGGCACTAGCTGGAGTCGACTGGGGAGTGTGCCGCCGACCGCCGCCGACGTGAAGACGGCAGGTAAGTCGGCTGTAGAGACGCCAACTTCAGCTATGTTATTAACGTAGCTGAAATTGCATATCTACAGCCGATCCACCACCCTTGTGAAGACCAGCCCATAGACTAACAGATCTTAGGGATCAAGAGCTTTCATGGCCTAAGACCCACTTCATTAGATGAATGTTGTGGAAACCTCCAGAGCCACAAACTTTGTGTTGTATGATGGCTTCAATTTTAGCTCAGTTACCTGTTTAAAGTTCCATATGTGGGGGAGGGAAGTGGGGAGTCACTTTCTCTGTTATTCAGAGCTGCCCCTAGGTTTTTTGTCTGCTCTAAGCAGCACTGAAAATGTTCTGTGCACCCCACTCAGCTCCAAGTTTACTTACAATCAACAATCAATAAACATTTTGCAACTGCCTATGCTCCACTCATCTAGAAGAGCCAGCCCGGTTCAGATTGACAGACATGAACTATCAATACTAATATGACTTCAGAGTGTTACATGGCTGCTAAAAAGGCTTTTTATGTTGTCTGCTGCTTTAATAGCAACTTCCAAATACTGTACATCATTGTAGAGTAGCTACATAGCAAAGAATTTGTTGGGCAAGAATGAACAAGAAACGACTGTCAGGCCCTTTGGGATCTACTTCTAGTATTCGCTCCTGTATGTGACATATGTGTATGTTTATATGGGGTAAAACAGGATTTTGTACTCTTGAGCTGCTGCCAAGTGGTACTGCTGGAGCTTATCTTTTAAGAGCTGTTTGTGCATTTTGGGATCAATAGATTTGATTAGTTGCTAGATTAGGCTGCACTGCTTTTTATGGCTTTCACTTACCACACCTCTCCTCTCAAGTGCAAAACCTCCTACTCCTAGGAAAGCCATACAATGTAACACATCACTGCCTCCCCAGCTCTCCAGAATGGACCTGGGTCATGAGAGGTGTTCACTGCCTCACTGCATCTGATGGCAACATCAGAGCCAGAAGCAAACAACTCAGAGCTCTGCATTGTGGAGTGCAGAGCCTGCCTCTCTATGGTAGGAAGGCAGACAGTGTGAGATTTCTCCTTCCCAGATTGGGTGTGCTCAGTCAGGGTTTTGTGACACTGAGAGAAGGCCTGTACTCAAGTCTACACTGGTTCTGGTTGTAGGAACTGCTGTTCAGGGCCTATCCAGCAGAGAGGACACGCAAAGGAGAACAGAACCCCAAGAGGAGTTTGGCCTTATACCTAAATTCAGACCTCGCAGAGCCAGCGTAAAGTTCCCAGCAGCAGAGTTCTGTACTGCTTTAGAAGTTCTTCTCTTCAGCAGGGAGGTGGA
Organism: Sternotherus odoratus; assembly: GCA_032164245.1. Lineage (NCBI taxonomy): Eukaryota > Metazoa > Chordata > Testudines > Kinosternidae > Sternotherus > Sternotherus odoratus. The sequence goes on along the minus strand of JAVMKO010000009.1, from coordinate 12,896,313 downwards.
CAGCCCCAGCTTTCAGTGTTTGACATGCTTCTCACTGTATGAAAGAGCAACCACAGGATTCCTGCCACACACCTCAGCGTGCGGGGTTAGGAGAAGAGTGGCAGAGGTGAGGAGAACTTCCCTCTCCAATCTGTAGCCACCAGTCACAGTGAATGAAGCCCCTGTTTGCTGTTTATCAGTGAGAGAGAAATAGGGTGTAATCCTGTCAACTTCATGTCTCAAGTTTTCCCTAATTCTCCAATTCCTGGATCCTCTCTGTGCTCTAGTCACACTTTGGTATTTGTCTTGCTTATAGTAGGGTGGGCAGCCATAAATGATGATGATATTTCTACCCAAAGGGCCTCTATAAGATTCTATCTACTTGACTTGCATTTTTCTCCCATTTTACTGATCAATGTTCAGAAAATTTCCCCTAAAACAGGTAGGAGAACCTGGGAAGTAAAGAGTTGAGACAGAGATATCTTCTTCCGTCACTCTCATGTCTTCAGTATTAGTATTAGTTAGTATTAGTTACTTGTTTGGAGTACAAGTACAACCCACGATGTGCTAGGTGTTTTCCAGAGATACAAGAAAAGGCAGGCCCTACCCTTGGGACACTCTACGCAGAGACAGGCAGGACAAGGTCATGGAAGAACAACAACAAAATGAGATTTTCTATTTAAAAATCAAAAACCACAAGATTCACTATAGGGGTGGATAAGTTCAGGAAGGTCAAACCACGCATAGGGGGTTACAGGAAAGAGAGCCTAAGTCTGTGTGAGCATAAGAGAAAGCCATACTGTACTTCCCTCACCCCTTTACCTCAGGGAATGGAGGAGACCAGCGCTGCATTAGTATAGTACATAATTCACTTTATAATTGCTAGGGGATCTCAAACATTCTGTGCACTGCTTGGATTGGGTTATCAAAGCAGGAAAGGATTTAGAGTACTATATAACCATTAAGGCTGCTACTCACAAAGAAATAATTTACATAGACACAATCAATACTGCATAGTTTTAATGAGCTATGTGGAGGCTGTGGGTTTGTACTCAGTTACCAAGGGGAAAAATCTGTCTCCAAACAGGCTGAGTGTCGGAATGCAGGCAGACTGATGGTCAGATTTAGAGAGGACACATATGGTCATGGGGTGATGGCCTTTTATTTGACTGGATAAGGATCTTAGTGGAAATCTGAAGGGATTTGTGTGAAACCTTATCCACGGCTAATCCAAAGTTTACACTGATTATGCCATACTGTAGACTTAGCAGGAAAGAACCAGTTCCAAAGCCAAAGCTTTCATACTTCCAAGTATTTTTTTCTTACACTGTACTGCACATTTGAAGTTCCTTCTCAGTCTACCTCTACACTTCAACTGAGGTGCGAGTCCCAGCTTGAGAAGACATACTCATGGCTTGCCCTCACTGAGCTAGTGCACTAAACACAGTAGGGCAGCCACATTAGCACAGGCAGTAACAAGTGGCAGCTCAGGCCAGGTACACCACTACGTACCCACAGTGTTCAGGTGGGCTTGTACGCATTGCTGCCACACAACAGAAGCTACGCTACTATGTTTAGCATGCTAGCTGGGTGAGACCTAGAGCAAGTATGTCTACTCGAGCTGGGAATCACACCCCGCTGAAGTATAGATGTAGCGAGATGAGGTGGGTGTGGTGATATCTTTGATTGGACCAACGTCTGTTGGTGAGATAGACAAGCTTTCAAGCCATATACAAAGCTCTTCTTCAGGTCTGGGAAAGGTACTTTAAGCATCACAACTCAATGCAAGGTGGAACAGATTTTTACCCTACATGGCTAGTACATATTCAAGACCATTCAAGACAGAGTGGCCCGTTAATACTTCTGCAGTCATAAAACAAAAAGAGGGGGTTAGTGAGTTACAGATTGTTGAAATAAGTCATAAATCCAGTGTCTCTTTTCAGTCTATGATTTTTAGCATCTAGCAGAGTTATGAATTTAAGCTCCCAGGCTCATCTTTTCATAGGGTTGTGCAGGTTTCCTTTGAGGATAAGGACTGATAGGTCAGCTATAGAGTGATCACTTTGTGAAGTGTTCACCCACCGGGTGATAGGGTGGTTTTGTCTTATTTCCCTGCATGAGTTGATTCAAGGGCATAGTGATTGTCTGGTTTCACCCACAAAGTTGTTGTTGGAGCATTTAGTGCACTGGATGAGATATGCCACATGCTGTGATAGGCGTGTGTACTATGCATGGATCTTGAAAGGTGTGTTGTGGGTGGTGTTAATCATTGGAGTAGTGGAAATATGCCTGCAGGTTTCGCATCTGTTCTGGCAGGGTTTGGTACCACTTTAAGTTGGTGTTTCCTAGTCTGTGCACAGCTTGCTTGTGATGAGGAGCTTGGAGAGGCTGGGGGATTGTCTGAAGACCAGAAATGCGGGTCAGAAAAGATGTTTCAGGAGGGGTCGCCATCGTGTGTGGATTGTAGTTGTTTGATGAGATCCTGTATAGGTACCAGTGTGGGGTGGTAGGTGACAGCTAGGAATGTGCAGTCAGGGTGGATTTTATTTCTGTACTGAACTAGGTTCTCCTGGGGTATCCTGGGACTGACACAGTATCATCCATGTATCTGTGCTGAGATCTGGAGGGGAACCAGACTTCATCTTTAGTGGTGAACTGAAAATGGACAAGTTGTCAGCCAAGGGCAGTGGGAGCAAGTGCCTTTCCCAACCAGCTCCAAAGCAAGTCTACGTGCTGTGTAGAGTCAAACTCCCTTTCCCAGCATTTTGGCTGTACTGTATTAACAAAGAAAACAGTACGACAACTTTCATCTTATAATCTTCTCTCTGGGCTCTGCTGCTCCTACCTTAAGACTGTTCAGCCCACCCACTAGATCAGGGGTGGGCAAACTTTTTAGCCTGAGGGCCACATTCGGGTCACAAAATTGCACAAAGGGCCGGGTGGGGAAGGCTGTGCCTCCCCACACAGCCTTGCCCCGCCCCCTGTCTGACCCCCTCCCACATCCTACCCCCTGACTGCCCCCATCAGAATCCCCAATCCATTCAACCCCCTCATTCCTTGTCCCCTGACCACTCTCTCCAGAGGCCACCTGCCCCTAACCACCACCCCCTAGAACCCCACCTCCCATCCAAGCTCCCCTGCTCCTTGTCGCCTGACTGCCCCACCCCTAACCACCCCAACCCCCATCCAACACCCTCTGCTCCTTGTCCCCTGACCACTCCATCCCTAGACCCTCCACCCTCCCTGCCCCCTCAAGACCATGCCCCCTACCCAACCCCCCTGCTCCGTGCCCTGACTGCCCCGACCTCTATCCACTCCCTGCCCCCTGAAACCCCCCCGGGACACCCATGTCCCATCCAGCTGCCCCCTGCTCGCTGTCCCCTGACTGCCCCCCAGGACTCCTTGCCCCTTATACAACCCCCTGGCCCCAGTTCCAGTCCCCTTACCATGCTGCTCAAAGCAGCAGCCCGAAAGGAGATAGATGCACTGCTGCGCAGCCCTGCCCCCTGAGCACTACCCGTGTGGTGGCGTGGCTCCAGGAGAGGAGGGAAGGCAGGGTTGGGGGAAGGGCCGAGGGGAGCTATTTGGCTGGGAGCTCTGGGGCCGAGCAGGATGGGCCACGGACCAGATATGGCCCACAGGCTGTAGTTTGCCCACCCCTGCACTAGATCCTCTCCAAAGAGGTAGTCCGAACCTCTGTGTGTGTAGACAGGCAATAAATCGCCCATCTCATGTAGTCAACAGAACCCACTTAGCCCATTTTAGCAGGATCAACCCCTGTTAAGTGGCAAGCACAATTGGTTGCCAGCAGATTCCAATTAAAAATTCAGATTTTTCACCAAACTAAGAAAATTAATACAAGAAAAACACAATTTGCTTCTATGCTTGCCAGTTGAAATCAGTGGAGGCTGGCGACAGCTGAAAGCAGGCCGGCCAAATTGGTCAAGAGTCAATTTCAACTATGTGTAAAGCTCTTAATGTCTCTTCGTTAGGGCATGGTAGACAGTGCTGACTTATCTGCTCCGAGGAGCCACCGCTGTTGGAAATAACGAACACACTTAACAGGGTGTAAAAATTTTAAAAAATCCCTTTACATCTGTTAGGACCGGAAGATATTGTGACGGGCAATCTCTAGGAAGTGCAGTTATGCTTCTAAGTCAACTCCAGGAGAGTGCATAATGGTGGTATTATCTGAAAATGACCTTGCTGTTATCTGTGTGTTTGGGAACCAGTTCCCAGCTGCATGAGTGTTTACCCAGTCTATGTGAGAATGAATGCATGGGAAACCAAATGGGGAAACTAAGGCAGGACTGCGTAACTAACAAGTGTTAACCAATCAGTTTGTTGCTTGCTATTAATGAGATGAGTATGTATGAGATGCAAATGAGCATGGGTATATCTGTGCTGACACACCTCTTTGGGTTGGGCTTCCTCCTTGGGCTTCTACATCGCCCAGGTGTGTCAGTCATCTTGTATTGCGGCCGTGCTGGCAGATAAGCCCCCCCGCACGAAATGCCGCCCCCTCCAATAAACTCACCACTTTCCAACTAGCCACCTGTGTGAGGCCTCGTTTCTCCCGGCAACGAGATAAGCCCCCTGCAACAACATCATAGCCTTGATTCAGTGAATGGAGAATTTTTAAATGCAGTGTGGAGTCTTGAGTTTTGGGGCATATGAGAGAACCTCAGGGTACACTTTTCCCAAGTGATATTGTTATAAAGGAACTGAGGGCTTGTAATCAGAACATGGGATTATGAGGCAGGATAGCTGTGCTCTATTCATCCGTAAACTTGAATTGACCATGGACAAGTGACTTAAGCTTTCTTTGCTTCAGTTTGCCCATCTATAAAATGGGTAAAATAATACTGTAACTAGCTTACAGGGATATTGAGAGACTTAGTGGCCCACTGCCAAAGGCTTTCAGATCCTTCGACGAAAGATAGTACAAGAGTATTAAATATTTCAGAAAATAAAAGGTGTTAGTTATATTTCATGTACCGCTTTACTGCAGTAATGCCCCCAATGTAAACAGCTTTGAGAGCACTGTACATGCTCCTGAATTTATTAGACTAAGGGACTGTAGTTTTCCCCCAAGAAGCTTTAACAAAAAGTGAGCACAGGTTCTATAAATTTGTAATTCAAATGTTCCCACGTAGAATTTCCAGAAGACTGCTTAAGGGTGTAGTAAAAAATGTAATTAAAAACTGTATCTCCTCAAGAAGATGACTCATGTTTTTGTGATTCAGAAAAATGTGTCAATAGAACACTGTTTACTAAATTCACATGATAAACTGCTGGGGTTATTCAAAGGATAGAGGAGTATTTGAAGAAATATTAATGGCAAACTGGGAAATTATGTTATTTTTGCCCACAGAAAGTCTGTTTACCCCAGTGGGACAAGTAGATTTGAACTCTTACCAGTACGGTACTGAGCCCGCACACCCACTCACAAAAAATGTTCCCTGACTAGAGCCCTGCACAGATACAAATTTCAGCCCTTCCACACAGCTGCATCTCCTGCCTGGGGTCTGTTCAGCCCCACCGAAGGACAGGGTTGGGGGTGGTACAGCCACACTGGAGGAGCTCCTGGGAGTGGCGGTCCCATGTTCTGCTCCTTTCACCGCTGCAGTTCCCGGGAGAGCCTTGCAGTTCTGAAAATGTGTCTTTACCAGTACTGTGTCCCAGCAATAAATGTGTTAATGGTACAGCGTACCTGACCGTACTGGCTTCCTTGCACTATTGGTTTTCCCTCTGCCCTAACTTTTTTACTTTGCCTTTTCAAATACAGAAAGCAAAATTAAAATTCGCAAAGGCAAAACACTATCTCCAGCAAACGTACAGTTGTCTGGTCAATCAGTCTGCAGTCGTGGATGGTCTCAGGACCTCAGCAAAACCCCAGGGGGTGTGGCATGCAACTGGTCTCTCATGGCAGCTGAAATTTAGGACATGTGGATCATAAATCTGACCCAAGTTCTATGCTTAAGAGGTGCCGCATGCAAAGAGAGGCCATGAACTCAGAATGTTGCTTGAATTAATAAGAGGCCAGGCTTGAATTCTACAGTCCAGATAACAGCAGGGATCAGTTAGCCAAGGGGTATGTCTTCACTACCCGCCGAATTGGCGGGTAGTAATCTATCTTCTGGCGATCAATTTCTCGTGTCTTATGAAGACGCAAGAAATCGATCGCGTGCGGCGTCCCCCGTCAACTGCGGAACTCCAGCTTGCCGGGAGGCACAAGCTGGAGTCGACGGGGGAGCGCGCCACCGACCGCCGCCGCCATGAGGACGAGCGGTAAGTCGGCTGCCGATACACAAACTTCAGCTACGTGATTCACGTAGCTGAAGTTGCGTATCTGCCGTCGATCCCCCTCCTTCCTCCCCCCCGTAGTGGAGACCAGCCCAAGGATTTAAATGCAGAAATTCCTCCCTGTGCCTGCCCTTATTGGAACTAAGGTTCTCTCTTGGTGGGAGAGTTGCTTCTTATTTTTCAGCCCTACAGGATTCCTGCTCTCCAGCAGCATCTCATTTGTTAATCTACTTCAGAGATCTGAACGTCTCCCTACAGTCTCACTTGGCCTCTCTCTTCACTTATTTCTGCCCCAAAAGGAAGGGTCCTATTAAAGTTATCAGTGGAGCTCCACTTGCTGCTAAATCATCACCGCAGATAGGGGTCATGCCCTGTTCGACACTATGGTGCAGATTCCAGTTCCTGTTGGTGGGGGTCTCTCACCAGTTACAAGGGAAGCCCTGCACTGGGTTCGCAGATGGATTTCCTGGGACATGAGAGAGGATGGAATCTTGGTCACATTGAAATCAATTGCGAAACTTCAGTTGACTTCAATGGGGCCAGGATTTCACCCTGTGTAATTATGTCGTGTCCAGCATATTGGGGGATTAAACTGGAGATCTCCAGAAGTAAAAGTATGAGTTGCTGCTGCTTAAACTGAGGCCCCTGAGCCCTAAAACAAGGAGCTAGAACAACTCATATTCTCTGCAGATTGAGCACAAAGAGGGACCTGTAATACCCATTTACCAGTGGTTATAAATCCGTGGGGAAAACTGCCTCTTTACGAAGACAGCCCTATAACATGCCAATATTAATAAAGACCAGATACCATCTAAGGCACTTTCCTGATACCTTTCAAAATACCTTTCATGCCAGGACGGACGGTCCTGCAGTTGAGAAGCCCATGTAAACAAAGGGGATTTAAGTAGATTTTGCTTTTCCTTTTGCCAAACTGATTTAAGATCATATGTTTACTAGTGCACTTCCAGGCCTGTTCAGAACAGCCTGACCTGATTAAAATCAAAGGGCAGCCCAATTTTCTCCTCCCGCCCCCCACCAACTTTAAGCCCTTCATTTATAAGAGGGACACGTCCAGAGGAAATGGACTGTATTTGCAACATTTCCATGATTTTCAATCACATGATACTGTGGCAAAATCTTTTTCCTACTGATCATTGCAGGAGGAGTGGGGGTGGGGGGTGAAGGGAGAAAGGGAGTGAATAACTCAACAAACTGCAAAGGAAACTACTCCTGTGCGACATCACAGCAGGTGCCTCTCCACACAGTACGCCTATGGTTTTGCTGATCTTTTATCATGGAAGCCTTGTGATGGGGTAAAAGGATTCCCACACAAAACCTGGCAATTTAGGACTAAAATCCTAACACACAGCCAGAAATTCCTGCAAAGGCTGCCAGTATTCAAGTGGATTGGAGCCACTTGGCTTCCCGCAGTCTAGTCACAAGGGCTGGTAGATCTGCACAATCTCTAAAGGAACCACCTAACAAGGCGCTGTGCCTGCAAGGGGAATTATAAACCAGAACTGGGGGAGTGCAGAGGGAGAAGAAGAGAAAACAGCTCAGAAGCTTAAAGGAAGCCACTTTATATTCATCTCCAAGGGCACAATGATTGCAATGGGGGATGACTCTCTCATAGTTTTGGTCATGCCTGCATAGACAGGACCAGACACGGTTATTGAATCACGTTTTAGCCCTTGTTTTTCAGTGTGGAGAAAATTTTACAATCATTTTTTTAAAATTCCCCTCCCCAAGTCTTGCGCTCCACTGTGGACATCACAGACTGCTTTGCCTACCTCTCACCACTCTAGTCAGCCTCCCACAAGCCCTGAAGGGCCTGAATCTAGTCAGCATGAAGGGCCTGAATCTAGTCGTTCCCAGCCCCTTTGGTCAGCTCAGGAGGTGCAAGGGAGCTGAGTACTGGCCACAGCTGGTCAGCAGAAAATCCCTGTCAGAAGATCTGTGCTAGATCTTGCCCCTGCATCTCTGAACACCCTCCCTCCTCTCCCCTTCAACTCCCAACATGGTGAGGAGCATTTGGGGAGCAGTCCCGGGCAGTGTTGGAGCCTCACCCAGCCACATAAGTTCAGCCCCGGCGATCCAGTACAGACCTCCGATTTGCAATTAGCCTGACAGCTGAAGAAAAAACCCTTCTTATTTCACATTAAATGGCAAGCAATTTGCTGTGTTGTAGCAGGTCTGTTTGGTTCAGAGCCACTTCATTAGTGTATTACAAAAAACCAACTACCTAATAATTTAACCACCCCTGAATTTAGAAGAAGTTTTGTTGCAAATCTCGGTTCGAGTTTCCCAACTTGAGCCCAGGTCTATCCAACATTAAGGCTGGCCATGTATATGGAGGAACGTTTAAATACAGAGCCAGATCCTCAGCGGACATCAGTCAGTCTTCGTGCCATTAGCTTTTATACCCGCTAAGGATCTGATCTATAGACATGAACAAGATCATAAAAGCATTCTACACATCAGCAATCAAAGGAAAAAGACACAAGTTACTAGGGTTTGGGCTGGCTGCGGCACAAGCTATTGACACAACAAATATGACTGTCACTTGAGCCCCCACGGCATCGGCTCCCACATTTACTACTAAGCAAAAAAGACCAATGTTGCTCTAGTAGGATAATTAAAAAGCCCACGTTCTTCAGAATATAGATTCCCACAGGCAGGGAGAACATTTTTGGGTGGGCGTTGCATCTCCGTTTCAGAGCAACGAGCCATGACTAAACTGTCAAGGGTTTACTGATGGCAGCTGGGTACAAGACGCTTTCAAGATTAGTTCAAGCTGATTTTAATAGATTGCACAAGATGGAATGTAATGGAAAGGAATTTCAGAAGACTAAACTGTTGCCTCTTGGGATGTCAAAGAAAAAAAATCAAGTACTGTTTTTCTATCAATAACACAATGAAGTCATTTTGGTCATAGTTTGGGTCGTTTTACAGACCTAGCGTGCCCTCAGTGCATCGCCACACAAATTCAGTTTTTCCCACAGCAATTAAATAACACGCCCTCCCCCCCAATAAAAACATATCACACTCAGGGCATTGAATTTTTGGGTTTTGAGAACCCAGCATAGAACCCCATGAAGACTCAGCGGTATGAATCGAGTTTTGGATGTTAGGTTGAGTAGTGTGTCCAAAAATACAGCACTGAACTGGGACTCAAGAAACCTGGATTCCATTCCTGGCTCTGCCATGGCCTGCCTCCCTCCCCCCCCAATCTCAGTTTCCCCACCTCTGTACAGTGCTTTTTGTGTGTGCTCCTGTGAAAAATAAAAACCTCAGGACAAAGGCTCAGATGCTGACCTCAACTGCACCACAAAAATCAGAGTGCTTCCAGTTGTCATTGATATCAGACATTCAGGGCATGTCTATGCAAGGGAACTGGCTAGCCTAGCTAAAGCAGAATTATTCCACTATAGCTACACCTATGTAACCCCCACCTCCCTGCCACCATGGAGTGTTTATTCCAGAATAATTACTTTACAGAACAATCACATTCTGATCTTGCATGTACCTCCCGAGTAACTTCAGAAAAGTAACTAGAATTATTCTGGATTTACAGCACTGTAATTCACAGCATGGTTTGCCCCACAAGAAACGTTTATGCTGTCCCGAATGGAAACTGTATTGAAATATGGTTTCGTCTTGCCCACAAGGATGGGATCAAAGTTTGTCCCAAGTATGTGACAGAACTGGGGTGCAGTCTGGGGTCAGATTCACTGTGTGAACAGTGGAAAGCCCACGACAGCACAGACTATCTGCAATCGCCACTCCCCTAAGGGACCTGGAATGAGGCAGTGCATTCTCCAAATAGTAGGTGTGTCTGGCTGGAGAAGGCGTGTGTCAGGCCACCCAAGAGATGTGCTTCTCCAGTTCACCTCTGAGGCACTTCATCTTCCGAGCCCCAGACAGAATGTCAAGCTGCTTCTTTTGATAGAAGCCTTAGTACTGCCTTCCTCTTGGGATGAATATCCCCACCTTATTACAGGGGGGGGGGGGGGGAGGTTTCACACGGAAGCCCAATTCATCCCCCACAGGAACAAGGGATGCCGAGACATGGATGCCAAGCATCTGGTACTGGAAGGAAAAGTTGTTTTCACAGAAGGCTGTTTGTCATGGGACTGGACACCACAGTGAAACAGCTGATTATTGAGCTGCTGCAATGTTTAGAAAGGTCTGAATCATTCTGCTTCATGATACTGTAGCAGAGCTCCAGGGAAGAAGACAGGGGAGAAGGCTGTAAACCCCATTACATTTGAGCTTCAAGAAAGATTACCTCCTCATTGAAACATGTGAAGTCCTCTTAGAATAGCTATTCATAGCACTTCAATGCAATAACTTCACTGGCATTTTCAAATTAAAGCAGAATCCTGCAGGGATAGTGCTCAAATGAGACAACTGTTATAAAGAAGCCGTGGGTATTACATTGTAAGTGCTTATGAAGTCACTGTAACGCCCACCATTTTATGGTCGGACCTTGAAAGATGGTGATGCCTCCTGTAAGGTGCTCAGCATCATCAGCGTGCATTGGTATGGAGTTGGGGTGCCCAGTACTGAGTTGGGGTGCCCAGTACTTAGATGGCTCATGACCTAGGTACTCCTACCAAATTTGTTTGCAAGGCAATGAGAAAGCCACACATTTAACCAAATTCAAATGGAAGATAATCAAAAATGCGTTCAAAGGACTGTCACATCACCACCACGCTTTGATCCAAAGGAGCCAGTCTAATAAACACAAAATGTTGTATTACAATTGTCCTACTCTCTAATATGAAGGTTCACTCAATGGAGAGTACAGGTCCCAATGTGCAATGATGCATCTTAGAATCAGAGAAATGTAGGGCTAGAATCAGAGAAATCAGACCTTAAAAGCATCACCAAGTCCAGCCTCCTGTCCTGAGGCAGGACCAAGTAAACCTAGACCATCACTGACAGGTATTTGTCCACCCCCTAATGATAGGGATTCCACAATCTCCCTTGGAAGCCTATTGCAGAGCTAAACTACCCTTATAATTTAAAAGCTTTTCTTAATATTAACCTATATCTTCTTTGCGACAGATTAAGGTCATTACTTCTTGTCTTATCTTCACCTGGCATGGGGCACAATTGATCACAGTTCTCTTTGTAATAGCCCTCAGCATATTTGAAGACTTATCACGTCCCCCATTATCTTTTTTTCCTCAAGAATAAGCATACTGAGTTTTTAAACCTTTTCTCATAGGTCAGGTTTTCTAAACCTCTTGCAATGTTTGCTGTTCTCCTCTGGACTCTGATTTGTCCACACGTGTGGCGCCTCTTGGACCAAGCAATCTCTCCTCAGTTCAAAATGAATATTGCATATTGATACCTGACCTCTCTGTGAATCACTATTCCGAGTAGAATGACATTTTAAACAAGGAAGAGTCCAAGATGCTTTCTGGCTGCAGGACTACAAGAAACAAACCTCTGGAGAGGAAGTAGTAAAGGATGAATGCAGAGTGGAGGTTCACATTGTTCATAATGATCACTGTAGCATTTCCAGCCCAAAATGGCCTCATGAAAATCTCTGTATAAAACTCGCTAACCTCAGACACTATGAATTAGTGCAAAAGTATTTCTGGGCCATGCTCAGTGCTGGCTTATCCCTCTTTAAAATCAGCACTAAGTTCGACCCTCTGTTTATTTACAAATTTAAAATAACCCAATATGTTCCTGATGTAACTTTATTGGCCCAACTAGTTAGAAATGCAGCTAGAAATAATCTATCCATCAAAAGAGTCCAAGGATCTGCACCCACTCCCCCTTTGGAATTTCTTTGCGTCCTTCTGAATGTCTGAAATTTTCTTTCTTGTGTCAAGCTGCTAATTCTCTTTGCACTCCACACCCACTACCCAGGCCTCCAATTAGCTGTCTGACAGACAGAGCTACGAAGAAGCTGTTATGCTTACTTCTACAGATATTAGGATCAAAGGGATTAAATGTGCAAACCGGAATGACACTTCCCTGGTTCACTTTGGACAAGTCTTATTTACCTGTAAATGGAGGTGTAGACAATGATCACTGGGTTACGCTCTCTTGTCCATCGGATCAAATGGAATATTTCAGCAGAGAGGTCAAGGAAAGCTCCCCACATGACCTCACAGAAGGCCAACATTTTTATAGATGACTTAGAACAATGCTTCCTCAGCTCTTGTTCCCTAGCACCTCTACTCTAATTGTGCTACATTGATGATATCTTCATCATCTGGACCAATGGGAAGGAAACCCTTGAGGAATTCGACAAGGATTTCAACAATTTCCATCTCTTCATCAACCTCAGCCTGGACCAGTCCACAGAAGAGATCCACTTCCTAGACACTACAGTGCAAATAAGTGATGGTCACATAACCACCACCCTATACTGGAAATCTACTGTCCGCTACACTCTTACCTACATGCCTTCAGCTTTCATCCAGACCACTTCACATGATCCACTGTCTTCAGCCAAGTCCTAAGATACAACCACATTTGCTCCAATCCCTCAGTCAGAGACAAACACCTACTACAGGACAGTCCCAACAAAGAAAGTAACAGACCACCACTAGCCGTCACCTACAGCCCCCAACTAAAATCTCTCCAGTGCATCATCAAGGATCTACTTGCATCCGATGAAGTGGGTATTAGCCCACAAAAGCTTATGCTTCAAAACTTTATAGTTAGTCTTTAAGGTGCCACAGGACTTTGTTACCTCTGCTATTCCAGACTAACACGGCTACCTCTCTGATTCTATCCTGAAGGATGATCCCTCACTCTCACAGACCTTGACAGACAGGCCAGACCTCGGCAGACAGGCCAGACCTCGCTTACAGACAGCTGTTGTATCAAGCAGGCAAGGTACTAACAAACTTTAACAGTGAAACCTCTTTACAGAGCTGCTGCTGCACCCCTCTGTAGCTCTAACTCAGGCTTGGCTCAACTCCTTCCCCCTCCTTCCTATTTCCTGTCCTACAGTTCCCCAGTCCTAATAATTACAAGCAACATCTAAAAACACCACAACAGCCCCCCAACCTGAAGCAAATACTCACCAGCAGTTACACATCACACAACAAAAACAGTAACTCAGGAACTAAATCCTGCAACAAACCTAGGTGCCAACTCTGTCTGCATATCTATTGAAGAGACACCATCATAGGACCTAACCACATCAGCCACACCATCAGGGACTTGTTCACCTTCACATCTACAATGTGATATATGCCATCATGTGCCAGAAATGCCCCTCTGCTATGTACACTGACCAAACCAGACAGTCTCTACACAAAAGAATAAATGGACACAAATCTGACATCAAGAATTGTAACATTCAAAAACCAGTAGGAGAACACTTCAATCTCCCTGGACACTCAATAACATACTTAACTGTGACAATTCTTCAACAAAATAACTTGAAAAACAGACTCCAGTGAGAAACTGCAGAACTAGAATTAATTTGCAAACTGAACACCATCAAATTAGGCTTGAATAAAGAGTAGGAGTGGATGCATCACAACAAAAACTAAATTTACCCCTGCTGATACTCAGACCTTCTTGATAAGTTAGAAATGGAACACCTTGTTACATTGGCCTCATTAGCACTACAAAAGTGATTTCCACCCCTTCTTGTCAACTGTTGAATAGTCCACTTGGACCTTACTTGAATTGGCTCGTTAGCACTGACCCCTTCTCCCCTCCCCCACTTGGTAAGGCAACTCCCATCCTTTTCATGTGCTGTGTATTTATACCTCTCTACTGTATTTTTCACTCAATGCATCCGATGAAGTGGGTTTTAGCCCATGAAAGCTTACACCCCAATAAATTTGTTATTGGGGTGTGAGAAGATACGGAGTGTCCATCCTTGGATTAAGAAAACCAACAACAACCAATCAACCCAGACATGTTAACAAAAATCAAATCCAGAGGCTGAATGAAAAGATGAAGATGATAAACTGCAAAGTAAAGCTAACTGGAAGGACTGGAATGCCGCTGCTGAAATTAACTGGAATGACCAGTTTAAATAATCCTGCCCCTATCGCTGGGGAAAGGTTAAGAAGGGAAATGGTTTTTGTGATCCCAGAGAATGAGTTGTTGATACTAAGTATCCAGCAGCATTTGAAGATTGGAAAAGCTTCTTATGCATGTACTGAGACACACCATCTGCAGCATTTTCTTGACGTACTTAGGTCTTGGATGTTCTGAAATAACAGTCCCACTCACCTGAAAGGATTACAATGGGGACAAATATAAAGTCAGTGTTGAATATTCATGTTCCTGTGTTTTGGTGTTTTAGGAGGGGAAAGAGATTCTTTTAAAATCACTCAGGCAAAAAAATAAATAAATTAGAAATTCTGATTTATGAAGCTTCCGTACAGCTTAAGGTTGTGACTAAATTTAGGTGGATTGGATCTCTTCTTAAATAGCAATCAGGAATTAAAGAAGAACACCAGGTGTTACTAGACACAAAGTCCTTTTCTTCCCTGAAACTCAGGGGCAGTTCAAAACAATCTCTGTGAAAAGATCTGAAAGCATTTATTTTCTATAAGGTTCGACAGACATGTCCAAAACACAGCAGCCTTTCCAGGTAATAGAAGAGCCTTTGAGAGAATACTTCTGTGCTAAATGGACTAACTGGAAATTCTTCTTTCCTTCTAAGCTGAGAGCTGGGAGACTTACTCCAGACACCTTGAAAAGAGAGTGCACACCTACCACATTTCAGCGGTTTTTCTGTATTTTGTTTCTTTACCCTTCTCACAACCCTCCATCTCCTTTTCCTCTTTCCTTGTCATCTTCCCTACTTTACTTTTCCTGTAGTCCACCCCCCATTCATCTTCCCCTTTTTCCTCATGTTTTTATATTCAATCTCTTCCTGTTGACTTCTCCCCCTTCAGCAAACTGCCTTCTCAACCTAGCATCCCCTGTATTATTGTTTATTTACACCAGGGGTCTCCAAACTTTTCAGCCCGAGGGCCGCGTTAACTATCAAATAGCAGTTCAGGGGCCGACAACACACTCGAGGTCCAAATAAAAAAGAATCAAAACATGGATGTTGTTTTTAATTATTTATTTAATATTATTTTATTCAGTTATTATTTAATAACACATTGATACACTACACCTGTTCACTACACATGAACACCTGAACACTACACATGAACACCTGTTCACTATACATGAACACTACACATGAACACATGAACACTACACATGAACACTACACATGAACACCTGTTCACTACACATGAACACCTGTTCACTACACATGAACACTACACATCAACCCCCCAAATGACCCACCCAGCCAGGTCTCTCCCCCCCAAACCTCCTTTCCTCCAACCCCCCAACTGACCCACCCAGCCAGGTCTCTCCCCCCCAAACCTCCTTTCCTCCAACCCCCCCCCCCAAATGACCCACCCAGCCAGGTCTCTCCCCCCCAAACCTCCTTTCCTCCAACCCCCCCCCCCCCAAATGACCCACCCAGCCCGGTCTCTCCCCCCCCCAACTGACCCGCTCAACCCGGTCTCTCCCCCCAGACCTTTTCGCCGCCTGGCAGTGGGTGGCTCCTTGTTTCGCCGCCTGTAACTGGGCGGCGGCAGCGGAGCACGCGGCGCGTCCCGG
This sequence comes from Sternotherus odoratus, assembly GCA_032164245.1. Classification (NCBI taxonomy): domain Eukaryota; kingdom Metazoa; phylum Chordata; order Testudines; family Kinosternidae; genus Sternotherus; species Sternotherus odoratus. The sequence goes on along the minus strand of JAVMKO010000009.1, from coordinate 12,880,407 downwards.
CCCCGCGGCTGGTGGCGGCAGCGGAGCACGCGGCGCGTCGCGCCCGGTGGGGGCAACGGAGCACGCGGCGCGTCCCGGCCCCGTGGCTGGTGGCGGCGGCCCGCACGGCGCTTCCAGGCCCCAGCGCGGAGCCGTCCCTGCGAAATTCTCAAAAGAGCCAAAAATTCTCAAAAGAGCCAAAAAGATCTCCACGGGCCGGATGAGAGGGCCTCGCGGGCCACATCTGGCCCGCGGGCCGTAGTTTGGAGACCCCTGATTTACACAATACTGCCCAAAGGTCCCCCAATTAGGTTTGAGGCCCCATGGGGCCAAGCACTACACAATCACAGATGAAGAGTCACTCCAAATGGTTGGGTTTGGTCATTTTTAAGTTTAAACTCCAAGGTCTGCCAATATGTCCAATGAAATTAGATTTCTTCATCCTGATTTCAGCAGGGAACCAGACTGGAGAGATCTCCAATGAGGTCAGCAGCAGTTTTTGTCACAGATAGGTTCAGGCAGCGCAAAGAGGCATGTCAAGCCCAGATGCCTACGGGGCATGCACCATTGAGTTGCATGCTTGACAAGGCCGGTTTGCCACAATCTGAATTACTGGTGAAGAGGTCATTCAAGATCCACCATGGAGAAATACTGATCCAAGCCAAGCCTCTTTGAAAACCGACTCCTCACAGAAGTACTTCAAATCCTTCAGCATACTGAGAGTTTCACAGAGGAAGAGCAGAAAGCCACCTGAAAGCACGATTTCTCGTGTACTACATTCTTACGTTGTAATCTCAAACCTCCAGCATAGCTGGGCCTCTCACCTGGTACCTCAAGCAACATCCCAAATGCTCTATTCTAGCAATATTTACTTTTCTTCCCATTTAACCCACTTCTGGGATGGAAACAGAGGCGATACTTGGTCCTGGTTCTGAACTAAAATAAGGCTTCACAAAGCAGTTAAATAATTTTTCGAGTGGCCCCCTACCCAGAGTGTATGTGTAACTAGTTCATTTGCTTGTTTACACACACACACACCTGTCCCAATCTGCTTCCACTGAAATAATGGCAAAAATCCCTTTGATTTAAATAAGATTAAGATCAGAACCTAAATTGTAATAAAGTATTTCAATAAAAACAAAGTACAGGAAAGTAAGCAGTGTAAAAACAAACCCAAGAAATGCTGCCGCAGGGGAAACTGAATAATTTAGGATAGCTCCAGTACACACAACCTTGTGTCAGTGGCTAGATTAACTAATGGCAAAAGAACAGGACACAGTTTCATGACTTAGTTGTAAAGGTACCCCACCCTTGGAAAAAAGTATTACATGGGGCAGAAGGGTGGACTCCAAAAATATTTTCCATGTACCCTCCTACACTGGCAGACACAGATTTTGCTGCCACACTAATAGGAAGCTATGACTCCTGCCCACACTCTAAGGATCCATATTTTTCAGCTAACTCAATTTTCTGGCTGGTGCTGGGGATATAAAGAGAAATGTTTTTTAAAATAGTTACGTATTACCGGAATCTAGTTTGGCTAGACCTCCTGTCTCAGGTTTAAGAGTGCTTTCATCAAGAATGGATTCGGCAAACCACTTCAAGATGAGGGTTTTGTCATGTAGCTGGAACCTAAGAAAAGGCTTTTCTCTGTACATTACCAAATAGAATCCCCATCCTCAAATGCCCTCTTTTATGAGATAGGCTTCTACTGAACACTCTTGTAGTGGGTGGGTGTGGCAGGAGAGGGGGACTTAATGCTTTATTTTTGGTGAAAGAAGCTGTGATGACATCAGCTCATGCTGTTAATTGTTGTCTTTTAAAGAAAAGTAACCCTTCAAAGTTATTTCTGCTGGAATGGCAATTGTTGCATCTAATAGTTACAGTTGAAGAAAAGCCAAAGGGATTTTTAATAGGAAGAATTGTTGACTGGATCACGGTTTAAAGTCTTCCTAAACATGCTCTGACATAATACACTGTGAAGACCTCAGGAGCAAGAGAGGGCATGTAAAGGCTTACATGTCAATGCTCTTTAGATTAAGGGTTCCCTAAGCATACCAGACTCCATATGATCCAGCTCTGAAAAACCCACTATACACAACCAGTCAATGGCCTGTGGATAATGGCAGTGTGTCATACCCTTCCACTGAAAGTGGAATAGGTTGTGAAAATTATAATGGAAGCACTCTTAATTCTAGAAGCATTCTTCCTAGAAGATCAAAGCTATTTATCCCTATCTACTTTACTTCTCCTGGTGCTTAGTAACCAGCAGCAGTAGCGGTTCTACTCTGAAAAGAGACTATGCAAAATTAATATCTTACATCTGCTCTAAATGTGTATTCAGAGTCATTTTCTGTGACCATGAGTTTTTGCTTTTTATTCTTGGATGGTACAGAGCTATGAGAACATCAAAGCATCAAGCTTCAACATTGCATAGCCAGAGGGTATCAACAGAATTGTTAATTAAAGCCAACACTGTCAAACCTGGGTCCCTAAAGTTAAGCTCCTAAATGCGTATTTTGGCACCCCAACAGAAGCAGCCTCGTTTTTTGAGGTGCTGGGCAACCCCTGCTTCCACTGAAGTCATTGAGACTGCAGGCACACACAGCTTTTGATAGTCACAACATTAGGATTTTGGCAACCAGGCTTGAACGATTTGGCATAAGTGCCAACAGCAAGAACAAATTCCAGCCTCAGATCCCCCTGGACAAATGGAAAAAGGATTTCTTACTGGCAGCAATGAGAGCAGAAGAAAAGCGACAAGAAGAATGTGGCTTAATTTTCAGAATATAGGTTGAGTTTAGAGGGCTGGCAATTAAACAAGAGACATCTTTTATTAGTCAGCTGATTGCATTTGATATGGTGTTAAGGCGCAAATAAATATGGAACCCCTGTAGGCCACTTTTAGGGTCATTTTTTAAAGCTGAACCACACTTTAAGGTAGTAAGACCATTTGTTGTCATGCTCTGATTTTACATACTCCTAACTTTCGGAAATATTCTGAGATTCTCTATGTTTGGTCTCTGTCTAAAGGCAGTTATTTTTATTTTTAAATTAGAAAAAAGTCCCTGAAAAAATGTCACCTACCATTGTTCCACCTAACATGAATATTGTAATAATTGAAAGCCATTGGGGACATGGTTTTCTTCTTTACACAAACAGAAAAGTTACTTGTGCATTTTGTGTACAGCAAGTTTCACTGTTTTTACCCTGTACAGCCCCAATTAGTAATATTTTCTATTCCTCTTACCCCTGTTTAATATGCAGGATGAAATCAAATTACCATTGCCCAAGCAAAATTAACATTTGGAATTTCCTTACTTCAGGCATTGATCTTACATCCTTAATTGTGTCTTGATGATTTTATGTATTTATTTATTTATTTATTTTGCAATACATGTACAGAGAGAGAGAGAGTGTGCAAGCAATTGCATGATGAGTCTGAAAAATTTGCCACATGCCTTACATAATAAAATATTTGCATTTAGATCATCTCAGTATTTGTCATATTCTAGGTATTTCCCATGCGTATTATAGGGAAATATGAGGAAATACTTTAGATGTTGAATTGACCTTATCTATTAGGTGCAATTGGCAAGCTTTTCCATTTCACCACAGTGTTGCTTTTTTTTTTTTTTTAAGTTTCTTAAATTTGTATTCTAAACAAATTTTGTATTCTAGGATTTAGCATGAGCAATTGTTTCTGGATTTGTGATCTCTATCTGCCACTCGCCTCATCTGTTTAACTTTTACCTTCCCAGGGATACAAGTGTTCCATTAGCTTATAAATGTCACTGTCAATCTGAAATCATGTTGCTAGACACTAAAGGTGATGTAAAAGACAAATGTGACTGGCTCATAAAAATGCAATTCCTCTCGTTCTGAATTTACATTGATTCTATTATAGCCTAGCCAGCTGTTCTAAAAGCATTTTTTTGTTTTGTTTCTAACCCACGCAAGCCTTCATGCTTAGATTCTGAGGTGAATGCAATGACATCACATGACTAGAAAGCAGCTGGTTAACTATGTACTGTAGAGATTACTAATGGATACACTGCAGTGAATGTACAATTATAATCCCATATTTTGGGATGCCAATATCTTTAAAGTAACAATAATTCAAAATCCTTCAAATCCATGAAGTAACTGGAATGGTCAAGGTCCAAATCAAGGCACCAAAAGCCATTGCCAAGAATCTAACAAACTCTCCTACCAGATTCACCTACTGCCGGCAGCCCATCATCTTCTAAACAGCCACTACATATGCCTATAAGAAATGGATCCAAAAGAAACAAATCTCTTCCACAAAGTAACTACTAGGGCCTCAATCCTGCCTCCCGCAATGTAGCCCTGGTCTGCGCTACCAATTTATGTTGGTATAACTACTGGAAAATCCACATCTCTGAGCGACAGTTATACTGACCAAACTCCCCATGTAGACTCCCCTATGGTGATGGGAGGGCTGCTCCCATCAACAGCTATCATCTCTTGGGAAGGCGGAATACCTACAATGATGGGAGAAGCTCTCCTGGCAGCATAGGTAATGTCTTCACAAAGATCTACAGCACTGTAAGCATACACAACCCCTCAGACGCTGTCCTATTGACTTCATGGAGGATCAGGACTTAAGGGTTAGATTTTCAGAAGTGCTTATTTCTTGAAAACTTCAGCTTTCATTATCCCAGATGAATACAGGACCCAGAAAACATTTATCTATGCTGTTCACAACAGGCAAATGTGGAGCATCTACAATTATGCTCACTGTATTTGTGCATATACAAAACATTGTAGAAGACAGTCTCTGCCTCAGTGTCCAGAATGAGGGTGTCCTGGTCCCTGGATGTAGCCTCTAGGTGCTACTGTAGTTACAATTATAATATAGCACCACAGAGGTGCATGGGATTTTGCAAAAATATAAAGATAAGTCCCGGAAGAAGGGAATGCAGGGTCACAAGCAACAACAAGAGATATTGCTGAGAGTTCCAACAGATAAAGACCATACGATTTGTTTTTAAAATTCTCTTTTGATTTTGAGAGACTAGGGGCTGGTCTCCACTACAGGGGGGGATTGACTGCAGATACACAACTTCAGCTACGTGTACCACGTAGCTGAAGTTTGCGTATCTGCAGTCAACTTACTGTCTGTCCTCATGGTGGCGGCAGGCGGCAGCGTGCTCCCCCGTTGACTCCAGCTTGCGCCTCCCGGCAAGTTGGCGTTCCGGAGTCGACGGGGGTGCCGTGAGCGATCGATTTCTCACGTCTTCATAAGACGCGAGAAATCGATCGCCAGAAGATCGATGGCTACCCGCCAATTCGGCGGGTAGTGAAGACATACCCTAAGAGAGAGCAGAAGGAGATGATAGTGAAAGAAGAGATGAGGGCTGGATATTACACACATATCTACCGTACTACACAGATGAACATGCATTTTCTGTTAGATGCCCATCTCTGCATTTAAAATAACGGCAAAGAACAAAAGTGCATCAAGAAAAGGTTATATGCAAGAGAAAGTCTAGTTGTGTTTGCGGGAGAGCTCTCTTGGTAGTCATTTAGCAAGATGTATTTAGAGTGTCTAGACCAGAGGTAGGCAACCTATGGCATGTGTGCCAAAGGGGGCACGTGAGCTGATTTTCAGTGGCACTCACACTGTCCCAGTCTTAGCCACCAGTCTGGGGGAGGTTCTGCGTTTTAATTTAATTTTAAATGAAGCTTCTTAAACATTTTTAAAACCTTAGTTACTTTACATACAATAATAGTTTAGTTATATATTATAGACATAGAAAGACACATTTTAACATTTTAGAAGGTATTACTGGCACACAAAACCTAAATTAGCGTGAATAAATGAAGACTCAGCACACCACTTCTGAAAGGTTGCCGACCCCTGATCTAGACTGTGAAATCCCATGCCTGTGGTTCCTTCAGAGTTGCTGTTTAAATATTTTATTTAATCACATCCCAGAGGAGTAGGTCTTTTATAGAGTCTGGAGAATCCCCACCTTCACCTCACCACACGTTTAATCCTTCACGAAAGAAAAGGGAACGTTTCAGAGCCAGGTTGTCGGAGACTTCCCAAAAGTGGGGGGAGGGGGCAGGGCCCCCATACCCTGAGGACCTTCCCCAAGGCCCTGCCCCCAGCCAAGCCAGAAGCTAGTGTGGGGCCGGGGATCTCCTCTGAGGCGGGAGAGCCAAAAGGAGTCCCCTGCCCCCACCCCCCAGACCCTCCACCCAGGACAGATGGAGGGACCCAGGCTCCCCTTGTAGCTCTCCCCTCAGAGCCAAAGCCCAGCCATGATACGAAACGTGCAGGCAGCCGCGGTGGATCCTTCACCTGCCCATGGTACAGGGAGCCCAAGGAAAGCAGCCCCTGGCCCGTATACCCATCCCCTGGACTCCCGCCCAGGGCAGGTGGAAGCTCCATGCCATTGCTCCCCCCAGCTGCCCAAGCAGCTCTTACCATGGCTGGGCAGTGGCTCTGAGCCCCCCCAGCCAAACACACTGCAGCTGGAGCGGGGCTGGGGAGAGCTACGGAGCCAGCACCGACCCTCCACGCCCATCTGCCCTGGGCCAGGCAGGGAGCATGGAGGGATGCGGACACAAGCCCAGGGCTGCCCTGAGTCCCTCTCCTCCCCACCGCAAGCATTACTTCCATCTCACTCTACCCCCATTTTAGGTTATTTGAAATTTAAAAGTTGGAAACAAATACATTCAGGCTGGAAGTATATAGTGGGTGTTACCAATGCAGCAGAGGTTAAAAATAGGTTTTAAACCAGCTAATGTCAGCATGAAAGTGAGGGAAAGGACATAATGACAGTGCTAATTATTACATTCTCTTGTTTTGCTCTTCTGAAGAGCAACAATTAAATCTCTAGTTAGGCTTAAAATGAAAAAGTAAACGGTTTGCACCTGCAAGACAGATTCTTTTACGCTGGGGAATTTCAGACCCAGTAAGTACCTTATTCATTCCAGCCCAGAGAACAAAATATGTCTCAATGGAAGAGCACGCTCTTCATTTCAACAATGCATTGTAATATTTTGATACCAACTCAGGAAATAAAATAGAAGACTAATCAAAGCCTTCAATTTTTCCCTTAAAAAAAATTTAAGTAAGGCTCACCATTACCTACATAGGCATTGTCACACGTAATGCCCAATAATGCCCAGCACTGTGATAAAAGCATTGAATTCATGAGAGGTTTGAAATATATGCTGAATGCAAGATCCGGCACTATATGGGATGTTTTTAGATGAGGTGAACAGTGTTCCCAAAGCACCATTTAAAAATATATCTGGGACCACGTTTCTGGAGGAAACTAATGTGAAACATGGATAGCCATGGATAAAACTAAACCCACTAAGCCAAATTCTGCCTTCTGTTAGACATCTGGCAACTTGTCTTCAATAGGAGTTTCACGTGTATATAGTCTGATGTGAAAATTTGGCCCACATGAATATAAATAATTTTAGTGCTGTTCCAAAGCTCACAGATAGGAGTCTTTCCATTGAGTTCAATGGACTTCAGCCCTTAATCTGTAGATCTCAAAACTCTTTACAAAGGTGGATTCTGGTATACAAATGGAGAAAGCGTGAGGTAAGGAAGGAAGGTACCTTGCACAAGATCACCTAAGTCAATGCTAGAACTGGAAACAGAACACAGAGGATTCAGTTCCTAGTACAGTACTATGCCCTGTTCATTGCACTATGCTACCTCATGGAAGTTGAGGAGAGGAGGAATTAAGCCTCTTGTCTTTTTGGGAGTTATGTATATTTCACAGAAATCACATTTTTCTTCTCCATTTTTGATATTCCCCCCCCCCCATATTTTCTATTCCCCTTCCCTTTTCATCTGTGGGTGCATGCACATTTTTAGACTGTAAAGTGTTAGGGGCAGGAGCTGTCTTTTTGCACATCTGTATAGCACTCAGCACAATCTGAGAAGATCCTGATTTGCAAACTCTGAGCGCTTTAATCAATATAAATTACTACAGGCAGATCATGGATTTATTTATTTTTTGTGTTAAAAAGGAAGAAATTGAAGAAAGAACTCTCCAAGTTAAGACCTACAGTACTAGAATCTCTATCCTGCTAAGCTAGACAATTTTGGTACCTATCCAAGGCAGTCAGGCATCTGTTTAAATATTTTGAGGCAGGGTGACACCAATAAGTGAGCAGTAACGGGGCAACTTATTTACCATACAAGATGGCAGGCATTTATAACTGACTCTTGATTTTATAGTTCAAAAGTACTTTGTAGGACTTGTCATTTTGGGAATAAATGAATGATCAATCTCAACATAAACTCATTTTGCAATACAGCTAACTTTCTATCTCTCCATAGACCTCTACTATGGTCTTCCCAATGGAGCAAAATGATGTGATCAAATCCTCTTAAGGTACTTTATCACAGCAATAATGTGACAGGAGATAAGACAGATATCAGAAGCGCACCCTTGAGTTTACTTTTTAGGTGGTAACTTTATACTCAGCCCCAAGGTCCAAAAGATAAAGATGGTGTATTTTCAGCTGCGTGTCATGCATAGCCCTATTCAATAGAAGAGCCTCACATTCCTCATGTCAAGAAGAAATGTTTGCAGTTACCACTTAGTTAGAACTGCTACTGAGCTGCACCAGAGGAACAGGAAAAAAAGATACCCTCTGGAGAGGAGTGAAAAAATTACATTTTCTTCTCTCTGCTCTTTGACAGCAGCAGAGACGCACTTAGTGTGTCTTTCACAATTTTGTGTGCTATCACACGTTGTAAGTGTGACTTAAAATCAAGGTTAATAGCTACTGTTTTATCTCTCTTCCTTGATATCCAAGTGCCTAAGAAATATTAGTGAATAGCTCCTTACAACACCCCTGTAAGGTAGAGAAGTACTATTATCCACATTAGACAAACAAGGACCTGAGGCACAGAGCAATTAAGTGACTTGCCTGAGCCACACAGGAAATCTGTGTCAGAGTTAGGATTTGAACCCTGTTCTCCTGAGTCTCAGTCTAGTGTTTTAACCATAAGACTCTCCTTCACCCCAAAGAGCAATGAATGGCAACAAACACATCAGGTTCAAGTGTTCTTTTAAATTGATGGTGTTTGGACAGACAAGATCTTTAACACTATACTTAAGCTAAAGATGTCTTAGGACTCAGAAAGCTACCTTTACCATTTGAGCTAAGTAAGACTCAGTCCATAAGCTTCAAGCACTAGCAGACAAACTCATGTGGAATAGCCACTACAGGGCAACAATGATACACTGCACCCAGTGTGGGTTACACTCATGTGAAAAAAGGGAGGGCTGGGGGGTTTCAATATTTTATTTTCTGTGTTTAAACCCAATTTCAACAGTACTGTACTGGCCCAGGAAAGCCAGAAAGGGACTATAAAGAAGAAAGTGAAACTGACCCAAACCAGACTATGGCACTACAGTGGCACGGCCTTACAGAGGTACAGCAGAAAGCTTACCAATGCCTAATGTCAGTTAACTGCGTGTGGAATACTGTTACATTCCCATGGGGTTAGAAGTAAAAACAATGCCTGGGAAACAGTTTTCTGACAGTCTTCAAAGCAATGTCTCAAAGCCATCCTAGGTTCTGGTTTTCTTGAAATAATGAACCCACTGACATGAGTGGTTGATCCAACAGTCTCGGTGTTAGGAGAAATCCCAACCAGCTGAAATGCAAATAGACTAAATCAAAGCTGGCAGGCAGCCAGCATTGTCAATAAAAGGTCAACAACATGCTTCATGAATTAGAAATCTTCGATTTACTTCTAGAGTAGAAAGATTCAAACAGGGCTATTATGCAGATGCTGTCTCCAGCACTGGGGGAAGGGGGGGTTGGGGGGGAGGGGGGACTTCAATGTGAAGGGGTAATCATGCAAGACAAAGAAATATTGTTAATCTCAAACTGGAGTGAATGTCCAGTTTTATAATTTTGCTTATTTTCTAGATTTGATTTGCCAAAAATATTGGGGATATTTTTTTCAGGCTTATAAATCTCGGACGTCTAATCCTGGCTCTGGTGTTGATGTCCCTGTTCCTCAGCAGGTCACTCGTAGCATCTTGGTGTCTACGTTTCTTCATATGTAAAAGGACACTATGCAGTAGAGGGACTTCTGCGTGCTTCAGTTAGTTAATATCAGTGCAAGTGCTGAAAATCTTAAGTAACATCAAGGAACCTCCTGGCTTAAAAATCTACTTGACAGTTGCAGGGTTGGTGGAACTTGTGTTTTCAAGCTTCCTTCCTGCTCAGTCTGTTGCAATTCCTCTGGTACTTCCAGACACTTCACTGGGGCTCGAATGGAAAACGGAACATCTTGCTCAGTCCAAGAAGCAGGAAGCCCATTTCACTGTAAACAAGCTCTGTAGCACTCTGGTTTACACTCCCTCTGCTCTGCATAAGGTGGTGTACCAGTGTTCCGGGGCTCCCAGAGAGAAATACAGCTCTATATGCAAAAACACCTACTGTGAGACTGTAGTTTAACAGCCCCAATCTACCCCTAAATATTAAATTAACCCTGCACAGAAGCAGGATGGATACCTCCTCAGCAGTCAGCGTCACAAGTGAGATCTATTTGAAACAGGACAGGAACAGAGGAATTGCCAGATTGGATCAGACCAGCACCAGATACTTCAGAGGCTAGCATAAGAACCCTGTAGTAGACAGGGGTATAATCTACCTCCCTTCACCCGCACAGGTTTTATTAGTTAGGCATCGGCTTAAATCCTGATGCACAAAGTTTAATATCCCTTCCAAAAATGTTGTTTGTTATTCTTTATATCCATATAACTATCTTTATATCCATATAACTATAGTCTTTATATCCATATAACTATCCAATCCCCTTTCTGAATCTCAAATTCTTAGCACCTCAAGATGGCTGCTGACAGAAAGCAGCTCAGAAAAAAGTCAGCTGCAGTCCCTAAACCAGAGACCTGATCCTGGAAGATGCTGAAGCCCCTGAACTGAAGTCCTTAGCAATTCAGAGAATGGAGGCCATCATCTTCAGATACATGGTTTAGCTACACAGAGTTTCACTTGCTAATCAAGCTCGGAGATGGCAGAGCAAGGCAAAATGGAGGCTATTTCCCTTAAAACTCAGCTGCCATTCTGCAATCCCAGGTTTGTCATACTAATTTGTTTACAACCATTTTTTTCTGTGCATCCGCACATTAAAATTTACACAAGAGTTTTATACAGTGGGTGTATTTTATAAATATTAGCAATCCTTCTTGTTAAGCTTTATTGTTATCTGTACAGTTATTCTAGAGACTATCAAGCCCATAGAAGTCACATCACAGGGAAGGGCATAAACCTTTTGTTTATTTGTTTTAAAAAAGCATAATCAGTCTGGTATTTATGGAAATAGGCAGGCTGATGGCTCTGGAGACCGAAGATGTCACTTTGTGCACAATAATGGCACAGGATGAGCGACGGCGACACCAGTAGCAGCAACAGCACACACGTCTCCTCACTGCCCTGACATTGGGAATCGCCTATGAGCTGGGACGTGAGGTGAGATGCAACTTCAGAAAGATGGGTAAGGTGTATTCTTACCTACACAGGGTCAATTTCGCTGCTGGCGTAAATGAACAAGAACTCCTTTGGCATTGCTGAAGCTGCTCCCTTTACCCAACAGAGGCAGGCTTACGGGTGGCATCTGGTACCTCCAAATGTTACTTCACTTCCCGTGCTATTGGGTTGGTTTGTTTTCAACCAGTGTTTTATCTGACAGCAAAATGAACGTTATGCAACACACAGAGATCCTTCCTGGTAATATCTGCAGTTGTGCTGATGAAGATAAACCAGATATCAACTTCACCCTCTTTCACTACTCTGGCTATTGAAGATTATCAGCACACAGTTTCTGTGGGTCACCCCACCACCCAGCCAGCATCAGAATGTGTCATTTAACAGTTTGGGTACAATTTTCATGATGCACAAGGGTGTGAAAAAACACCCCTCTGAGCAACATACGTTACACCAACAGATGTGCCAGTGTGGACAGCGCTACGATGGTGGGAGACACTGTCCTGTCAATATAGCTACTGCCGCTAGTTGGAGGTGGTTTAATTACATCGATGGGAGAGCTCTCTCCCATCCGCATAAAGAGACATGAACCATCTTATAGCTGCATCAGTACTGTAAGCTTGCTAGTGTTGATATGGGCCCGATAGGTGCTTTTGAAAGTTTTCTCTGTCCTGCCTACTGGCACTCAACGGTAAGATTTCACCACATTACAGTTAGGTCATTGTTCTCTTGTACCTAGGGGTGGATAAAAACCAAAATGTTGACACCTTACTACATGTAATATTTGAATTTTAAGAGGTACCCTTCAAGGCTGATAAGTCTAAAATTATACCTATAAACTTTGGCTTGATTTGCTGTGTGGCATGCATGTCACACCATCCCTCTGTTTTGTCTACTGTTGACAAATAGTAGTAAAATGGCAATTTGCAAGACATCTTGTCCTACCTCGGAAGCGCATTGCCCTTACTATATTCTCAGTCTACTTGCTCATTTCTTGTGAGTAGGCGGTGCAATGAAGTTTACAAGAGCAGGCTTCTTTTACTTTATGATGCCATATGAGAATCCGTCTTTTCACTGTATCCAATCAGTGACATTTGTCAACCAATTTCCACCAGGGCCTAGCGTGATTATGAAAGCACCTAAGTATATACAGGTTCTGTATGTTACAGAAATATTACAAGAATGTACGTGCTATGCTTATTTTAACTAGATACAGAGATTGTTACTAGATGTAGAAATACAGAAAAATGGGAGCAATATAAAGTCATAGACACAGGGCTCACCTCACATGCAACACTGGGATATTGCAGTCTCATGAACAGAATCTCTATGCGCTATGGAACAAATGCGGTTCATCAGGGTTTTTTATACTCATTATCCATGTTTTTGCTGCAACTTCTACAGCCAACCACCGTATTTTTGTTTTCAGTGACATTTATGGGCTTCCTTCTGCACGGCAGAAACAATGGGTAAAAGGTGCGGAGAGGGACCTTCCGTCATTTCAGCAGCATAAATAAATCCTCAGCCAAAGCCGAGCTCAGCGCTGGAATGTGCAACGGTCTTTAGTTGCTCTTTAAACGCTGACAGCTTGGTCCAGTAATAATAAAGTTGCTGCTGCAATTCAGCCACAGGCAGAAGTTCCGCATCAAAGTATTTGCAGGTTGTGGTCACTGTCTTACAGTCCCGGGATTTCCCACAGAGAAAATGGATTAAGTTTATAAAAATCAGTTTACAGTTGAAATGACCGACACATTACAACTTTGTTACCGTATTCTTCTCTCAGCTGGTTTTGGCGCCCAGACAAAAGCTTTTTTATCAGCACCAGTCTTTTACAAAACACAGACAATTATTGACCCCATTATAAATCTGTACCGCAAGAAAATTAGTCCTAAAGAAGAACAGCACTACTTAACTTTGGAGGAAAAAGCAGCAGCAAAAGAATAATGTAACATTTCAACCAAATGCAAAAAAAAAACGTATTAAACCACCAGACTCAGAAGTGGAGAGAGGGAGGAAATTCATTCTCCTAACAGAGGTTGAGCTTCAAATTCAAAGGTCAAACAGGAGTGTTTTAGAAACCACATCATAGAATTTAAAGTGATTTCTTAAGATGGGGTCTGAGCTTTAGTGGGGGTTTCACTCTATTAAAGATCCGTAGTAGGGTTTGGGGTTTTTTTGCAATGAAATATTTATATGAAATTTAAAGTGAATGGAATTGTAAGTCCCAGCAATTAAGAAATAAAGTTAAAGCAAGTCAGATATACTTTCTATGCGTTTAGGGGAAAGGACTGTAGACGCCGATGGGCAATAGCAGGAAGTGTCAGGCATTTGGAATCATTCTCGAGCACAGCTGAGAATGAAATAACTGAGAAGTAGGGATTCAATTGAATGCATCAGCAATCCCAGACATCCCAGCCGTGTTCCAGGGGGGCAGATTCTGAGCTGTTTTACAAAGGAGTGGGGCCAGATTTTCACCAGCTTGCCCAAGATGCAAGTCTAGTCCTATGTGTAGGTACATACTTTTCTGAAGCACATGCTCTATAACTAGATATCAAAAAAGAAAAAAGATAAGAATATTTCAAAACTATGAAGCAAAATATGGTACTTTACCAAAATATACAATCTGAAACCATAGTACCAGGGAACTGTCAGATGTGAATGGAGAGAGTGGAGGGTGCGGTCTAGTGATATAATACGCGATAGTTAACTAGGAATTTTTGAGTTCTAATCCTAGCTCTGAATTAACCCATTCTGTCATTTTAGCCACTTAAACTCACTACCTCTAATTCCCATCTGTAAATGGGGATAATATTTACTGACCTACCTCGCAAGGAGGGTGTGGTTGGGTTGTGAGGATTAGTTAACATTTGTCACTCACTTAGACGGAAAGTGCTCAGTGTTCATAGCGGGAAAGCAAACCCTTGGTATGCAGAGACTGGAATTAATCTAGCTAACTCCAGCAACTAAAAGTAGATCTGGCACCTCTGTTGTGACGGAGTGGACGGGGAGAGCTCAGACTCCTAGCTGGCATTGCTGTATTGTGAAAATAGCCAATGTGTTTTTAAAGATAGGATATGCAAAGTAGAGATTTGCATGCACACTAGTATTTTTTTTCCAAAGAACGCTTCAGAGATCACCTCCAGCTAAATTCACCATGCTCCTACCATAGTAATCTGTTATCTTCCCATTCTCTCTTTTACATCCCCGGAGGAAACAGTGTAAGGCTGAGTAATGTGGACTCTAATAGAATATTACATATTGTAATTAGTGTAACAAAAGGTATCTGGATCAAGGTGTTTTATTAGAGACCTAACCCTTTCCTTAACAGGAACATTCAGGGAAGAACACAGGGCTGTACTCCTGGCTGAATAATATTCCCATAACAATAATTATGCTTCCAGACTTTAAAACTTGAACCTACTTCCCATTCTGCTTAATCGGAATTTTGTCAGACTTCATTAGAACAGAATTAAGCTCTTGTTTCCAGGGATGAGCACACTGGTTTCACTGGAATAGAGAGATGCCCAGATCTGAGCACCACTGAATTTTGGGGAAATTCAGTAGAATGGCCCCTCATCTTGTGCTTTAGCCATATACACCCTTCTCTGCTGCCTTTCAAGCTTTGACCATTATTAGATATCAAATACTGAATCCATGGAATAAAACAAGCTTAAAGCTACATTTCCTTTCAGACAGAAGTTTTAGGAATGGAGCTCAGTGTCTAACCCAAACAACAAAAGCCAGAAGGAAACCGTTTTAAAGCCCTTCCATGAAGGATCTAAAATGTATTTTTTTTAAATGGTTAAAGCACAATCTATTCAAACTAAACTGTCTTAAATGTATCAAGATGACTAAAAATGGCTCATCCGTCATTGGCCATGAGTACAAGACCCATTTTTGCCCCATCCCGCAAAGAGAACCGTGAGGTAATGGATATGGATGCTGTTGCCAGATCCACTATATGTGGCACAGGAGGGAAGTGAAAAGGGCCTGCAAGATGCATTTGCTATTAATACTTACCAAGCAGTGGAGACATTTGTGCTTGTACTGGCACACAAGAGAACCTCTCTGTTCCCTGTTAGCGCTGTGCACTGGCATATTGAAAGTGTTCTTCCCCAAGCAAATTATGCGCGAAATTCTCTGAGCAAAGTAACTCCCACTCATTCGCAAAGGACAAATAGTTCCAGCTCATGATTGGTACTAAAAATAAGCTAGTTGTCTCAACTGTACAACTCTTCACGTCCCCCTCTCTCAGGAAGCTTTCAGCCTTACTTCCTATAGGATGGAGAAAGGACCCAGAGCTGAACAAGCACGTGAGTGGATATTTTTTGTGTTCTCATTCCAGCTGGCTCGCCGGCTGTAGAGCTGGCAACATCTCCCTATCACAGGCTAGAGGAACAATGGTTGTTGCAAGTGAAATGCGTCATAATCCGACTAAGCTTTAACAAGGAAGCCGGGTGTCAGATGGGAAGCCTAGACATCCAGTAGCTATGACATCTGTAACTAGGGCAATTCCAATTAAAAAAGAAAGTACTGTACATTGAGGTGGAGGAGAGATTTCACCAACAGCTGCTGTTCAAGATAAAAAAAATCTATCATCAGGGCATACCCAAAAGCATTCATTTCAAACTGCTTATTTCCTACTTGTACCCTCAAACATTCACGATATGCATATAAGGAAAGGCTCCAAAAAAACTTCCCCAAGGTCAAAGTGTTGCATCTATTTTCCCAATTGCAGCAAGCAATCATTTTTTAAAAATTACAAAAGTGCTAGAACTTTCCAGTTGCACTTGTTGATACAGACCTTTGAAATTTGTGTCAGGGTGATCATGTGTCTCAAGTATTTTGAGTTATGCATGGCAAATGTCTACATTACACTAGAATAGTGACAACCTGCAGGAAAATAGTCTCCCCTGGCAACCTTCTTTGATGCAGTTTGACTTTGAAATAATAAAGACGTTCTCTGATTAATAAGACTAAAATAAATCAGATCATCCTAAACCACCTGGGAAAGTACTTTCACCTACTGTAACTTTGAGACAGATGGTCAGTTGGCCAAGCTCCTACACAACTACAAGCAAACATACTTCAGACTAGAAATTAAATAAGAAAAAGAACATTCTCAAACTATTCGTACATTCAGATCTGCAACAGCTCAAAGAGTTTCTAATTCTTATCAAGAAAGTTTTTTACATCAGAATAAGGAAATAAAAATAGATCAAGGGCTCAAACTGGACCTAGCTCTTTATCCTCTTATCTTTTTCTATCTATCTGTTAAATTCAGATGTAGGTTCCAATTCAGCCTACTGGTCTTTGAAGTTAGTCTTTAATTCTTAAGGATTAGTCATCCCCATTGAAGAGATGGGTCTTTACGAGTATATTTTTGTCTATCCGTGAGGCATTTCCCTTCTGGAAAGATACTTACTATTGTCATTTATTAGAGGAGATCATCAAGAAAGTGTTTTGTGAAGTGGGAAAGAGTTTCTCTTTCCATATCACTGAGGCATCTGCTTAGCAAAGCTAAAATTAAAATGGTTTTGAAACCCAGAAATCTGTGTGCTTGTGTGTGTGTGTGTGTGTTTAATGCTTTTATAAAAAAGAATTTAAGTGTAAAAATCAATCATTTCTCCTTGTTTTTCCAGGTTTTCTGGGATTTTATTTTTATA
The DNA here is from genome assembly GCA_032164245.1 of Sternotherus odoratus. NCBI lineage: Eukaryota > Metazoa > Chordata > Testudines > Kinosternidae > Sternotherus > Sternotherus odoratus. The sequence continues at coordinate 12,863,236 of JAVMKO010000009.1, read as the reverse complement.
GTAATTTAGAATGATTTCATTGTAGAGAATGATTTCATTGTGGTCTCATCCACCACGCCAGGATGTTAGGACAGAAACACTGGTGAGAGGAATGGATATCTGTTATAATCCCCAACCAGTCCCTCATCGCCGACCCCACAATTTGCCTGGCTGGTTTGACCTGCCCTGTCACCAATGGTCCCTGTTGAAGAGGTTCTGGACCGGGCAAAGTCTCTGTGGAGCCAATCAGTATCGTTGAGGCCTTTCTGATAGCCCTTTGTGCAGCTGTGGCACAACACAGATGACACACATTGTCAGTGAATGTTGCTGACTAGGTTCAGTGGTGGCCTAGAAGAACTGCATCATGTCACTGAAGATGCCATTATTTGGCTAGACAATTATGCACATGCTAAATAAATATTGTAGAGATCAGTTTTTCTAGTGACCTTTCAATATGGTGACATGTTTAACAGGAAATATGTTATTTGCCTTCTTGATGGTAATTATGGAGGTTATTTGAGTTTCTTAAAGGGAGCACATCTGCCATTTTTTATCTGGGTTTACAATTTGGGATGCTACTGGATCCCTGGCTGAAGATGGATGTCCATGTAACAAGAGTGGTTAGAAGTACTTTTTTTCCCCCATCTGCACTTGCCAAGGTGCAGGCAAACTTCTTTCTGATCTAGATCACTCCCTAGTTTACACCCTCTTTCTGCTCAAGATTAGATTACCATCATGGTCTTTACAGGGGATGATTTGGAAACTTTAGCTGATATTGTGAAAGATTCCCTCTCACACAGACAGTGCTCTCACATGTTCTAAGTCCCTCAACGGTGCATTCTGAATCATGAGTACGAGGTGGTAGTTCTCAATCAATCAACCACAGCGTGGAAGTGTTGTGTGCCAGCATTGCATATGTTCAATAACTGAAGCCCTTTAGAGACCCCTTTGAAAGTTTGGCCCTTTGCTCCTGTTGCTCACAGGTGGAGAGACAGACAAGGTGGGTGAGGTATCTTTTATTGGACCAAGTTTTGTTGGCGAGTAAGTTATTCTAAGTAAGTTTCCCAGCCCTAAAGAAGAGCTCTGTGTAAGCTCAAAGCTTCTCTCTCTCTCTCACCAACAGAAGTTGGTCCAACAAAAGATACTGTCTCTAATATCCTGGGACCAACATAGCTACATCAACACTGCAGACAGACAATTAGGGCTGTCTGATTTCTCTTATTCCCTCTCCTCCCCCAATGCTTGACTTCTTCTAAGTATATTCAATTATCCTATTAAACCCATGATATCTGGGGTCATGACCTCATATAACCAGCAACTGAATACATGCCAACATATGCCACAATCACCAGCCTTGAAGGCAGGCTTAAGGAGGTAGAATTCAAGCCCCCGGGTGTAGGTATTAATCCAGAGAGATTTTTGTAATAGCCTTTCAGTGACATTCATTTTAGTCCTAATGAAGATAGAAATCTAGGGTGATTCTTTGCTTGACCCTCCTTAGCTATTACACTGAATGCTCCTTGCTTAGCTGACAGGATCTCTTGATATATATTAGAGTTGAAAGTCAAAAGAAATTGACTGTAACCTTGGGTTTTCTTAGCTTTCGTATCATCATAATAAGAGGGTGATGTAGAACAGACATATTGACTGTAATATGTCCTATCTTGATAGCATTGGTTTATCAGTGACCCCATTCCACATTGCAAATCTAGATTACAGCTCCAATTGATCTATTCAGTTTTTTTGCTTATATCTTGTTAAAATAGTAATGACCTCTTTCATTTCTTTATTGTTGCAACACCTGGTGCAGCTTCATACCTACTAAAACGGCAAAGTTTATCTTAGTGGTTACTAGTAATGAGCTACAAATGCCAGAGAGCAAAAATAATCTAAAATATGTGGGGGCCATTAAACATGAAACGTGGCAAGCAAGTCAAGCTCCTTGATTCACATCAAGTGCTTCCAATTGTACCCCTGTGCTTGAGATAAAAAATTGCCAACATAAACCATCAAGTATGAACAGTATTTTATACCTCTACTTATAGATACAGTAGATTCCACAAAAATTCACCACCAAGGTGCTTATGTGCTGTTGGATGGCACATTTATCATCAGTGGTAGATACAAAATTTCTCAGGCTGTGAAACAATTATTATTTCTTCCCAGAAAGTAAAGGATTTATTACTCATACAATACATAAGGAAGGTATTTTTCTTTATTAAATTAGTGGTATACTTTACCTGAGTGATACAAGCATAAATGGGTCAATCTTTCCTACAAGAGCTGTGATTTTAGACATTGTATGAATTCCTTAACAATAATTAACATTCCAGAGATTGTTGGCGCCCCATTCTCCTTCTCATGCCTCCATATTGCAGGGCTACAAATATGAACTTTAGTCCCAATTCACTTTTAGCCCTGGAAAACACTGCAATGTCTCATTTTAATTGGGACGTTTTGAAGACCAGAGAAGCTATATAAAGGTCATAAAAAGTTTTTTTACTATGGCAAGTCACATTTACAGAGGACACTATACAATGGGGTGGTGCAAGGGGTTGATTAGCACTTCAAGGTTTGCTATGCTCACGCACGGCTGTGCTCCTAATGAGAAAATGCAATCACACTAAACTCATGCTAAAAGTTCTGTGCCATAGCACATCATGGCATGTAGAAAATATATTTTAAAGAAACCATTAGAGGAGCTCATGCCCAAACTGAGTCAGGTGATCTTACTACTGTAACCTATGTTTTATTCCCCCCTTCATTTATGTCACAAGTAGGGCTGTCAAAAGATTTTAAAAAATCTATCATGATTGCACATTAAAAAAATTAAAATCGCGCCATTAAATAATAAAATGCCATTTAAATATTTTTGATGTTTTCTACATTTTCAAATACATTAATTTCAATTACAACACAGAAGACAAAGTGTACAGTGCTCTCCTTATATTTAGTTTTGATTACAAATATTTGTCCTGTAAAAAAACCAATAGTATTTTTCAATTTCAATAAATAATGTAGTGCAATCTCTGTCATGAAAGTTGAACTTACAAATGTACAATTATGTACAAAAAAACTGCATTCAAAAATAAAACGTCAAATGTTAGAATCTGCAAGTCCACTCAGTTTTACTTCGTGTTCAGCCACTTTCCAAGAGTTTCAACTTCTCTATGCTTCTGTTCCCTTCTTTGTAAAATCAGTGACCTCAAAGGGATGGGGTGAGGCTTAAATAAGTGGAGCCAAGCACTGCTTCCCCCTCTACTGGATAACCCTGGGCCCAGACCCTTCTTTGCAGAAAGGGAGCAGGATTTGACACATGACTCCACATCCTCCACCAAGGAAAGATGTAGACTTAGCAAGAAAATATTAGTGACTGAGAACAGTGAGGATTCATCCATCTCCTCATTCTCAGTGATGGAGGTGGAGCGCAGTAGCAGCTGCAAAGAAGTGCCCATGATGCTCTGCTAGCTGGGTAAAAGGAGGAAGCCTTCTCTTTCATCAGCCTCCCAGGAGCTCATCTCTAGACGGACACTCAGCCACCTGAGTCATGCACTTGTTTCACATCTGAACACTTCATGTTTTAAGCACAGAGATGGAAGGTGCTAGACAAATGCATGTAATGAGTCACTGAAATTGCCCTCCGTTTGTATCACTTTTAATTTTGGCTCTGGATCGTTTATTCTTTCTGTAGCATCAAAACTCTCCCAGTGTGCAATAAATACTTCTTAAAAGTGTTGCAAATCATAACTGAATGGTCACATTAGGGTATGGAACTGCACCCTTTGTCTATGACTCCCAACCCCACATCATTATGCTAATACCATAGGCTTAAGTCTGGTTCTTTTCATTTTGAAGGCTGCATCGCCAGGGAATATCAGTACACCCCCTATGTTCATTAAAGCTCTCAGTCATGCACCCTTTAAATATGGTAATGACTTCTTACCATTTTAAAAAATAAGAGATTAAAAATGATGAGTCTAATCAGCACTGATCACTCACAAAGATGGTCATCAAGCAGAGAATCATTTCAAATGGATTTTTTATCGCTGCTTGTGCATTCATTTGCCAGGCTTTGCCCTTTGAATCTAACTCAGATATTGTCTGATTTCTTGCACATCTTGAATACAGGCAATTTCACCGGGAGAACTGTTCATCACGCTGCACTTTCCATTCCTCCTAGCAGGCACCTTACAACAGTCTGCAATTTAAATACCTTTAACTGAAGAGCCTCAAAAGACACTGCTGTTATACAGACATCCACACCAATTTGATTTTGAAGACTGACAGGCTCATTGTTTTAAACATAATGGATCAAATCCATCTCTGATGTCCAGGGATGAACGTAGTCTATTCATTTTGAATATGATTATTATATTCAAAATGTTGAGTTTGGTCTTTAAAGCCTTACTAACTTTAAATCCTAGATTCCATGCCTGAGAGATCATCCCTTTCCCACCTCTTCTCTTTCATCATGCACCAGTGGGGCACAGAAGATCATCTAAAAAGCTCTCTACAAATTATATTTTAATATCTAGGTGCTGAAGACACAGAATTCTAGAGGAGAGGAGGACAGCCGCTCTGGATTTCACCAGACAGCCAGGAGCCATCCATCTGCTTTCAGGGCCTGCATACTCCCTCTAGCTCAGCGGTTCTCAAACTTCTTGAGACCGCGACCCCGTTTCTTGCTCTGTCGGCGCAGCGCGACCCCTCTGATCCCCGCGGCAGGCGGGCTGCCGGCTGCGCCCCGGGCCCCAGTCCCCGCCGCGAGCTGTGGCGGCAGGAGCTCGCGACCCCCTGGGGAGTGCTCGGCAACCCTCCGGGGGCTCGAAACCCCCAGTTTGAGAAACCCTGCTCTAGTTTTCATCTCAGGAGGATTAGCTGTGAGGAGTAGTTTTCTTTCGGGAGGGTTAAAGTAATAGGATGGGGTTTTGTCCCTGTGAATGCATCCTTATTAGGAAAGGGGCAGGTACAAATTTGGGAGCATCCTTAGTGCAACTATGAGTGCCAGGGAGGAGAGGTTGTTTTGTTTTTAATTTCAAACAATAAATAAGATAGAATAGTCAATCTGACTTATATTGTGGAGTAGGTTGTTTAACAGCACTTGGAATTGGTCCTTTGAGAGGGCTGCCCTTCCAATGTCGTCAAAAATCTCTCTCACAGCAAGTTTTTATTGATCGCTTCTGGATCCATCTGGATGAAATGGAAATGCAAGATTATTATTATACCCATTACAATGGATTGGTTCATGTATGCATTCATGCATACACAGCTGCATGTGCCCTGCCTTCCGAACACCACCGTCCTCTGCTGGATGGAATTGAAAAACTACTTAACAGTGAGTCACAGACACTATATTGCTAATGTTAAATAACGTAAACAAATGGAGAGCCTGATTCAGTGGAGATAATTTTATAACCGGACTGAAATTCTACTTCTCCAACTGCTGTCAAGTTGCAAATGACCGTGGGTGCCATCTAGTAAGTGAAAAGTAGTAGTTGGCCGTGGATTGTTAGGTTACATCCATATTTTTCACTTCCACAGTATAAGTGAGGCCATGTATATTTCACAAATCCATAAGATTCACCCCCCTTTGCTCTAGAATCTAACCTGTCTCTAAAAGTGTTGGTTTTAGTCCTTATGGTTGTGAAAACCATCAACCAAATGTAGCTAATGCCCTGCCCTTATCTAATACTGCAGAGAGTATGAAACAAGCCCTGAGCGGTGTGAACTGTGCCATTCATCTCAATGGGGGAGTTAAATGTGAAACCTAACCATAGGCAGGTCTACACTATGGCAGGGATTGACGCTCTGATATCAGTCCACTGGAGGTCGATTTAACGGGTCTAGTAAAGACACACCTAATTAACTGCAGATCGCTCTCCAGTCGATCCCTGTACTTTACCCTCGAAGAGAAGGTAAGTCGACGGGAGATTTTCTCCCATTGACCCCCCACGGTGTAGACCCTGCCAAAACTCAACCTAAGGAACGTTGACTCCAGCTATGTTATTCATATAGCTGGAGTTGCATAGTGTAGGTCGACTTAGTGCAGTAGTGTAGACATAGCCTAAAGTTGATGTTTAAATTGTCATCTGTAATGATTTCACTGCTGGTCATTTTAGCAGAATTATCCAGATATTGCATTTCTCCTAAAATCCCCAACACTGCTAGTGCTAATAGAGATAGAGAAGACAGCACATTCACTATCTCCGATTACCTGAACTAGGAAATTTTAAATAGAGAGAATAAAGAGCTTTCCCAATTTTATTTGAACCAATACTTAAAAAGACAACATACTTTGTTAACTCTAAGCTGCCATGAATAAAAAACCAAAAAAGTCAAAAAAATGTGAAGCAATGTCAAATTCATTTTTACAATACGACCTACTTTGAGTCACAGGAGTAACTGGAGCTTCAAGGAAGGGATTCCAGAAAGTCTGGTCATTAAAATCACTTGCTTTTCTTAATGGCTTTTAGTTTCAAGGGATAAGAAAACACATTTCAGTTACAGGAACTCTCTGAAGAGGCCCCCTGGGCATAAATCTTACACTGCAGCTGGGGTGGGGAAAGAGAGGAGAGAATGTATATGAGTGCTAAGGTTATTTCAGAATTTCAAAACAGCCTTCATTGAGTTTTTCTTTCATTTGGACTCACTGATATAACCCCATTATACAGAGTGATCCCCAAAACAGTTACTAGGATCTTGTGTCAAATGCACATTTGTAGAAATAAACACATGTATAGGACTGACAGCTCAGAAAATCCCACTTCACATGCAAAATAAGGAGGATTTTGGGTAACCTTCATTTTTGCTCATAGTCACTCTGCACTGGTCTTGCGTCAGTAAGTCTGGCTGAATCGACACAAAAATTATTGAAAAAAATTATTCTAATTTTTAGTTGGTTGACTTTGCCCTCTCTCACCCTCACGCCCAACTTGCATGGCAGTGCTATCTTTTCTTTCATTCATGTAGGCTCCATTGTCCCCTCTCCTGGAATCTGAAGACTTCAAGAGGCAGGAGAGCAGGTTCTTTCACGTGTTACACACAAAGGGAATTGGAATTCCTGAAGTCTGCTTGTTTATACTCTTTCCCAGTGCTAGCATATGTGCTTGAATTCACCTCTTCCCCTACCCCCACAACATATATATACACACACACGGATAGAATAATGTGATCATGGCAGATTATCTTGATATTCTTCTTTGAGAGAAAAAAACCTGATTTTTTAGATACTGGAAGTGCAGTAGATCTTATAGACTTGTACTTCAATGAAGCATTTGACAGCGTACCCCATGGGAAATTATTTGTTAAATTAGAGAAGACTGGCACTAGTACAAGAACTGTAAGGTGGTTAAGCAACTGGCTAAAGGGGAGGCAATGGCCTGCATTGAAAGGTGAACTGTCAGACTGGAGGGAAGTTATTTGTCGAGTTCCTCACAGATCGGTCTTAGAACTGATCTTATTTAATATTTTGATTATTGACCCTGGCACAAAAAATAGCAGCTAATGAAATTTGCTAACAAGCTGGGAGGTATTGTCAACACAGAGGAGGTTCAGAATATTAGACAGGAAGAGAGAAAAAGAGAGAGAGAGTGCACACACAAGCACATGCCGTCAGAGCTCACATCCATGGGTAGGGTGCATCTGAACTCAGGTGGATAGTCTGAGCTTTTGCTGGTGTAGCAATGTCCACACTGCTATTTTTAGTGTGCTAGTGTGAGCCCCTCTAGTGCCAGTCCATCTACCCAGGGCGGGAGGCTTGCAGTGTAGACATACCTAGTGATCAGACTATGCAAATGCACAGTCTAATCCAATATTTCTCTAATGTGGACATCAGCAGATATTTTTGCTGCCACAGCAGCCTCTAAAGCCTGGGTGAAGATTGAGTGGGGGCAAAGCAGCGGCCCCTCCCTGCAGCACCGGCTTGGTGTTTGAGCTGTTGCTACCAACAGGGATCAGCACCCTAAACCACGCAACTTCCTCGGAGGGGGGGGGACACACCAGGCAGTGCCTCTGGAGGTACATGGGGCCAGTGTGAGCAGACTCAGAAGCAGCTCATGTCAGTAGAGGTGGCTGCAGCATTCAGCCATTCCTGGGCAGCTCTCCTGCTCCCACCCAGCTGGGGCACAGGGAGCCTGGGATTCCATGGGTGGCCAGTGAGTTCCTGATTCACCTTCCCCAGGGAAGGCCCTCGCTGAAGGGCAGTGTGAGACAGGGACAGAGATGGGTTTGTCCGAGTGGCCGTGATCAAGAATTGGCAGCCGCACACGGAGGCCATCAAAAAAATTAGTTGAGAACCCCCTGAATCCATCCAGAGTGTTAACTCCACTGAAATTAATGAAGTTATACCAGGGATGAATTTGGTCCATTAGTTTTAGTTTTCAGTACCTATTTAGGTAACATCTAAAGTACACCCAAAATTGTTAGCTGAACTAGAAACTTACTTTAAAATGTACTTTAGACACTATCTGTACCGGCACATCACACTTATCTAGAAATATTACACAGACAGCTCTTGGCAGCCACACAAGAGACTCAAATTTGGCAATGACCTCAGGACTAAAGACTGTAAACGAGTCTTGGAGTCTGTAAACGAGTCATGGAGTTGACACATTCAGATTGCAGGGGGAGATTTGATGTGTGCTGTTCATTCGATGCCCCACACCTAACAAACAGTACCTGATGGAGGTGTCGCAGGGAACTGGGGTGAATAGGTCTTTCATGCCTTTCTAAAGATCCATGATGAAGAGGGACAAAAAAAACTAAGGTAAAGGGTCAAGGGGGGGAAAATATATCCAAGGATCCTGATCCTGTACTGATGGTTTTGCTATTAACTTCTATCAAAGCAACATCAGTCTCCAAGTGCCCAGCTGTCTGGGGATCTTCATAGGACTGTCACAAGTCCCCTGAGGGAATGTCCTATGTCTTAGAACAAAAGGATGCATATTTTAGGGGTGTATTGATGACATGATGAGCCATTATTGCATTGGGCCATATTAGGATTCCCCCATTCAAAACTTGTGGGAAAGCTACCCACATGGAGTACTGATTATTTAGTCTCATTGACTGCAAAGGGATTACTTGTGTGAGTAAATCCTTATATTGAATAAGAGGTTCATAATCTACCCCATAATGAGGATGTAAACTAACATGACAATGCATGCAATATCACCATGTCCCGGATGCAAAGAAAGTAGTACTTCATCACAGAGCAATACAATACAAACAGGTGGCAATCCTGTCCACGACTGAAAAGGGAAGTTGAATAAATCCCTTGTGTGTGTATACGTCTCTCACACACACAAGTTCCTGGACACATCAGCTACCCATGTTAAAGGCTGCTCTTTGGTACAGCTTTCAGAATAAAGGGTGGATGGCAGAATAATCGGGGATCGGTTTATCATGTTTACACTAGACGTGATAAATCGATCCCCGATAGATCGATCACTACCTACAGATCTGCGGGGTAGTGAAGACATACCCTGTGTTACTATATAAAATAACTTGAGCAGATGCTAGTGTTTATGAAGCAATCTTGGATCAGCTCAGCATGTTACTCCCAGACACTGTGGTAAGTTTCTGAACATTCACTTTCCAGGAATTTCTTTTATGAAAACCTCTTGCTTTCCCTCTTTCCTTGAAAGTGAGATCTGCTTAAAAATATGAAAGGTCGGCAATACCCTTGTATTAGCAAACCCGCTCCTTAGCAGTGATGAGCAACAGAGACAAAGTGGTGTCAAACGCCTCATCCCTTATTTCACCAGAGAGGGCATGCTAGTCATCAGTGAGAGCTTTCAGAAAGTGGGGAGAATAATCTGTCAAACAATAATTAGAACCGAAATGCTTCATTTTTGTGCTCTCAAGTCATTGCTCCTCGCACTGGATGACAAAAGGCATAGTCACCTCTACAACTGCTGCCAATTAGATGCTCTTGCAAATGGCAGCTATTCACTTCCCAAGAAGGGCAAATGCTTGGTCTCAGATCACACTGCAGAGATCAGAAGAGGCATTTTTATGGGGAAATAGGAGCCTTTGAAACCCTTTGATTTATTGGGCTGCCTAATGTGTCAAACTGGGCAGAAAATGGCCATCTCATGTTTTGAAAAAGAAATGGGTCACAAATTGGGACAGAAAGTAAAAAATAAATGTGAAAATTTTCCACAGGAAATGGTTTCCATAACAATTCCCTTCTGGGAGAGCCAAAACAGAATGTTTCCACTCACCATCACCCTCCGGAAGGCTCCATCAATTTCACTCTCTGCTACAGCTGAGCCCTTGAGGTGGGCAGCTGCAAATTCTATTTTCCCAATGAGAAAAAAAAAAGTCAAATTTTTTTTTTGATAAATGAAATTTTCCTGTGGAAATGTTTTGCACAAAGGGCATTTTTTCCATTGGAAAAGTCATTCTGATGGAATATTCCTGCCCAGCTTCACTTATTAAGGGTGCAATCCTGCAGCCTTTAAACAAGCTCTTACAACTGACCCTCATTTGTGTCAACAGGAGTCTTATAGCTAGGGCCTTACCAAATTCAAGGTCCATTTTGGTCAATTTCATGGTGATAGGATTTGACAAATTGTAAATGTCATGATTTGAGCTATTTAAATCTGAAATTTCAGAGTGTTGTAATTGTAGGGAGTCTGACCCAAAAAGGAGTTACGCTGGGGCAGGTCCATAAAGTTATTTGAGGGGAGGAGGGTGTTGCAGTACAGCTATCCTTACTTCTGTGCTGCTGCTGGCAGCGGTGCAACCTTCAGAGCTGGGCAGCTGGAGAGCGGTGGCTGCTGGCTGGGAGCCCAGCTCTGAAGGCAGAGTTACTGCCAGCAGCAGCGCAGAAGTAAGGATGTTATGTAGTTGCCACCTTTATTTCTGAGTGGCTGCCTGCAGAGTTGGGCTCTCAGTCAGCAGCTGCCACTCTAGGGCCCCTCCCAGCTCTGAAGGCAACAGCGCAGAAGTAAAGATGGCAATACCACAATCCCCTAAAATAACCTTGCAATTCCCTTTTGGGTCACAGGACCCCCAATTTGAGAAATGCTGGTCTCCCCTGTGAAATCTGTATTGTATAGGGTAAAAAGCACACAAAAGACCAGATTTCACAGGGGGAGACCAGATTTCAGTCTGTGATGAGTTTTTCATGTGAATTAGGTAGGGCCATACTTACAGGCATAAGGGTTGAACAAATAAAAACCCTTTGTGAGTTTCTGGACAGAGCTCTGTAAATTATGTTCAAACCTGAACTGTAATAGGTCTGGTATAGTGGTGTTAACTTTCACCTAAAGAAAACAGCTACCCAACTGTATCACCGTTTTCTGAGTTATACAAATGATCCTTCTGGGAGTTTTGGGGAGCTCAACATAATCACCACATGCATTACTTAATCCACACCTGAACCATCTTCTCTAGTGTCAAAACACAAGTGCATCCCCAGGTAGGCAAAATATGCCTTTTGCACTATCAAGTATGTATATTTTGAAGGGAGCTGGTATATTTGAAGTGCAATCAGTCTTGCATAAGAAATATGAAGAAGTCTTAGAACTGCCCAATTTTCACCATATCTACAAAATATTCACATAACCTTCCTAAAATAAAGTAAACCCAAGATTATTCCCATATTTTTGAGCGGGATTTCTCCAAAAAAATTAACAGGAACCAAAACTTTTTATGGAGAGGAATGAAGAGATGAAGGCCATCCTGGAGAAGTACAGTAAGCCTTGGAAGAAAAAGACTTCTCTGAAGGCTGAAGTGCTGACAACACAGATGCAGGCATATGAGCCCAGCAGTGAAAGAGCTAGGCTCAGCAAGCTGCATATACCCAGTGTATCACCCACATAGACTTAAGACTGAGGCACTGAAGGTGGGTGGCCATACTAGAAAAAAAGGAGGTGGTTGGTATGGGAATCACCCCGATCTGTAAAGCGGTGGAAGATGGGAAATGGCAGAGAGAGAAGCAAGCCAGTTGCAACCTGGCCTTTTGTAGCAGAACATCCTGTCCTCTGAGCTAGTCTGCCCCTGATTCCATGACAAACCACAAAAAGTCAACAGGACAGTGAGATGTTGTCAAACCCTTCACTGGAATTGTTGCCTTGTTATGTATGCTTAGCATAACATATATATCTAGAGAGGGTCTGAGTCACACCGTCATACTATTTAAACTGCCTGCCTTCCTACTAGGTCAGAAGTAACAGGATTATTATTATTTTTACTCACTGCTGCTTTTCCGCTAGTCAAAATAGACAGTGAAACATGGAGGCTGACAGAAGAGATTTCCAGTTTGTCACCAGAATCAGAACTTTAAAAGCCACCAGGAGCAGCAATCTCTCTGCAATGCCAAGGCCAAGAACAGGATGGAGAATGAAGTGTACCATTATGGCCAGCCTCCTATCTTGGCATAAGGAGATTTGCTAGTTCTGCTCAAGCTGCAATATCAAAACAGTTTTGCGGGAGCACAATCCACCAGGCTGACTGGGGGTTCCCGAGGCCTCTAATTTTAACTTCTCCTATCCAAGCCTGCTTCATGCATCAAAAGATGCCGTCCTTTGTATAAAATACTACATCAGAGGGTAGATAATCTATTTTTAAAAAATCAGATTTTTATTTAAATTGGATTTTTTTTTATTTTGTTAATTATAAGTTTTTCTTTTTTAAAAGTAAGGCTATTTAAAATGATATCTGGATTTAATACAAAATAGGTCTAAATTTATTATAATCTGCTAAAACATTTAAATACAAATTAAGGATACTGAATCCATGATCCTTTATTAAAATGTGAGTTAAAGGTCACTTTTCTATACAAAAAGAATCCAGGAGAAGTATTTAAATTTTCACACCAAGCTTTATAAAACATGGCATAATAGGTCAGGTACTGCATTTGTTTAACAAAACCTAATTTTATATGCTGTTTCTGTGTGTTTAATCTAGTTAAGCAGTTACCCATCCAAATGCAATTTGACACAAATCATGAGGAAAAAATATAATTATCTAGTAAATAAATATATCATTCACCATTTTCTAAAATACTAAAATGTACAATTAATATGTATCTGAAAATATTATGTAATGTCTTAAATGTATATAGCTATAGTAGCCTCCTAGACAGCAAAAAGATGTACCAAGTCTAGTGTTAAGGCTTTATTTAGTTATAAATCAACATGTCTTAATGGTTACCGTTATATCAACCAATGAGAATGCACCTTTCTTCTGAAAGTAACTGAAGTACAAATGGAAAAGATTATTAAAATTGATTAAATTGAGGCTTTTCACTTGGTGATTTAAATCACTGTATTTAAGCCACCTTGATTTAATTCAGTCCACCCTTCTACATCACCTCCCTTATTTACTTGTTAAAAATATTCTCTTCTTTTGATTTCAATTCAATTATTATAGATATTTTTAAAACAAAAAAATTCTGTTGCACAATAATTCGAAGTGCCTACTGCGAGGTGCTGAGCATTTCTCTCCCACTGATTTCTGGGGCAACTGAATGCACACAGTAGCTAAGGGCTGGTCTACACTGGGGGAGGAGATCGACTGTAGATACGCAATTTCAGCTACGTTAATAACGTAGCTGAAATCGGCATCTCTACAGCCGACTTACCTGCCGTCTTCACGGTGGCGGCAGTATGGTCACCCGTCGACTCCAGCTTGCGCCTTTTGGCGAGCTGGACTTCCAGCAGCTCCCCTGTCGACTCTGGTGATCGATTTATCGCGTCTTGTTAAGAGGCGATAAATCGATCGCCAAAAGATCGATCCTTCCCTGCTGTAATGAAGACGAGCCCTAAGAGTGAGATTTTTTTTCTTTGATTTAAGAAGCTGAATGTGAATTTTTAATGGGAAGAGAACCTCTTCGGAGTTAAGCCTTGTACAGAACCTGGTTAGGGATGTTCTCCAGCAGAACTGCCAAAACTATCACTTCCTTCCCTCCCAACAGAGTTAGAAGTCCATCGATACATAGGGCATATAACATACCACAGACTTGTACCGCATCCTGTGAGGTGCTGAGCACCTTCACCTGCCTACTCACCTTTCTCCTTACTGAAATGCCTTCTGTTTTTTATATCCAAGCTATTACATTATACACTCCAAAAGGCTCACAGCCAATACCATCCTAGTGAACTTGCAGATTCCATGCAGCACTATAACAAAAATTGTTCCAAGAGTTCAAGTAATTTATGTCCAAGGCTTTCTATCAACTCTGTTTCATTTCTTCTTCAAAGCATCCCACGAGTTTGTTAGACATGATCTCATTCTTACATGAGCCCAAGATGACCCTCCTTTAATTAGAAAATAATTTCATAGGTATTCCCTTGTTCTGCATCCAATTAGGTTTTCTGTTGTCTCCTCCACTGCTGAATTCAAACCAAATGTCTGCAGATTTCTATATTTTCCCATCAATCGCTCTTTAAACAGAGCGTCAAACTTTCAGGATTTTTCTTTTGCTAAAATTGGTATTGTACCTTCTGGTAGCCGTCACTGATACAAGGCATATTTTATTGATGTCCCTTCTAGCTTTCCAGTCAGTCAATTATATATTTGCTTTCTCCCGTTCAGTGATATTTTCCTGTAAGACTAGGCTCAGCTGGGGAACTCTGAACAGGTTCCTGCATGCTTGTCATTTGATTGGCATGTGTTTTCATGAATGATTTGGGAAAGGCCACTCCAGAAAGACCTGCCTTACTCCAATGTTATTTTTGAGGTGCTCAGAGATTAACGATGGCACATGCACCAAGAGCAGTTTGTTGATGTCCTACAAAAAGACTACCACTGCCAATCAAATGGGTTATAATTGCTGCACATTCTTTTTGCTCTATTTGTGCTTTACACAAGTAGTTTCATTACAAAGATCTGCGTCCATTAAGACCTAAAAGATGAGCCTCTATTGCCTTTGTAGGTTAGTCCATGAGAGATCAGGGGAATACAATACATACTGTATATTGGAATAATTTGTTGTATAATATATTAGCATAAATATTAATATCATCCATTGAATAAGTGTGTTGAATACACTACTGGCATTTTTAGACCCCTCCAGCTAAATTAGGACTTAGAAGTAAGGGATTATTCAGACAAAAAGGTCCTGAATCATGGAGTTATTCCAGTTTAATATTGTGAGCCTGTTTTATTCTAAGCATTAAAACAAAGTAATAGAATGTGTGACAGACCGCTCTCTCACCCCTCTCAGGAACACAGGCAGGAAACCCTTCTCTGCTCCAAACAGTGCTCTTTATTCACAGTGCAGGCCCCATCACCAATACATACAGCCTTGTACAGTTCCTAGCTCTACAGACTCTATATAGTCCAGCTTACAACTCCAAACACTCAGCTCTGAATAGCTCAAACCACCACCTCACTCTATACCATCCCCACCACACTGGGCTTGCCTTCTCGCAGGCCTTTTATCCCCCTGAGGAGGCTGCCACCAGGTGCAACCCCTCAAGGCTAATTGCCCTGCAGCCCAGGTGGCTGATTAGCCTTCCTGCAAGGGAGGTTTGCAGGCTTCTGCTCCCTCTTAAAGGGCCCGCAGGGCTGGCTCAGGCACTCCTGGCCAGCACCCTGCCACAAATGATGAAGCAGAGGTACAGTGCCCCCCCCAAAAGGTTCATGTACAAATGATTTACCATTATTGAAATACAGACATTCCACCAGATCCCAAATCACTTTTGCATGCCCATGTGTAAGCATTTTACTGATTTAAAAAAACCACACACACAAGCAGAACACAGAACAAATGCTTCACAAATAGTGCAGTGCCAAGGTTCCCAGAAAGGGAAAATCAAATTATTGAATGACATTCTGTAAGATGTCTATATAGTTTATTTTTTTTATGCTGGCTTTATATTAAGAACCACCATCGCCATTGTCCTTTGATAGAGATTCAGTCTCTCTCCATTAATATTGTGGTATTTTCAGTAACTATTCTTGTCTCTCACTCATTTTAGATTGCTCGGCCTACGATATTACTTATTGGGGATTTGTAGATCCTTGTAACAAAGCCCGACGCCAATTCTGTCCATATATCCATTCAACTGACACCATCATAGAACCTAATCACATCAGCCACACCATCAGAGACTCATTCACCTGCACATCTACCAAAGTGATATATGCCATCATGTGCCAGCAATTTCCCTCTGCTATGTATATTGGCCAAACCAGACAGTCTCTATGCAAAAGAATAAATGGACACAAATCTGACATCAGGAATCATAACATTGAAAAACCAGTCAGAGAACACTTCAATCTCCCTGGCTATTCTATTAAAGACTTGAACGTGTTAATTTTAAAACAGAAAAACTTCCAAAACAGACTCCAACAAGAAGCAGAGGAAATGGAATTAATTTGCAAAATTGGACACTATCAACCAAGGGTTAAACAGGGACTATGAATGGCTTTGTCATTACACTAATTGAATGCATTTTCCTAGTTAAGTCTCTTTTATGGGTTCTTATCAACTGTTAGACACAAATCCACTAAATTTTTACTACAAAAGGTTTTTTTTCTCCTGCTGATAATGGCCCATCCAAATTAAACAGCCTCTTAGAATTGGTATGATAATTTACAACTTTTTTTTCTTTCTGTGTATATATATGCATCTTACCTCTGTGTGTTCCATTTTATGCATCCGATGAGGTGGGCTATAGCCCATGAAAGCTTATGCTGAAATAAACTGGTTAGTCTCTAAGGTGCCACAAGTATGCCTTGTTTTATTTACGGATACAGACTAACATGGCTGCTAATAAACCTTTTCTCCCTGAATTCTGACTCCACTTTCTCCCCCTCCCTGCTGCCTTGCCCTGCACATGAGTGCACAGCCCCTTTAATCTTCATTTCAGATGTACTTTTCTTGAAATTACACATGTATTATCTGCAATGGACAGTGCTAGTCATCTATTTCTCCTCAAAGGACACTGTTTGATCTTGTACTTGCTTGCAGTGCCTGAACATTACCTATGATACATTCAAACAGGAATCACTTTCCAGTAGCCTTCATTAGCTTTTCAGACAGCTGGTTCACTGCTATTGCTTTGGGAGCTTTTTCCTCCCCCCCCCCCCCTTTTTTTTTTTTTTTCCAAATGAAGCATTTTTCCCAGGCAGAGATATATTATGGTGATTCAGATGCTGAAAACTGTGTAAATCACACCCAGGCAAGAGTTATTGATGACCTCATTCCAGTGAAGTATTATATTTGACTGCCCCACGGTATTTTGATCTCAGAACCCTGAAATTGGAAGTTGCAAGCTCCGTTTTGCTTGAAAACATAACAGTATTTCTTTTAAATTACTCTATTTCACACCAGCAGTTAATACTTATTTTCCTTTATTAAGAGGCTCTCGCTCAGCCAAAAAGTGTTCCCATTTTTCTAATTTTGAATTAAAATGCTTTCCTACAGTTTTTTTTAGCATTATTAGCTCTTGTACAGTATCTAATTTTAAATAATGAATGGTGCATCCAACGTAACCACCTCTCAAGCAAGCTTATCTCCTGGGAGTTGCTGTGATTAACAACTCCCATGGGACACAAGTCAGATTCTTTATACACTGTTCCAGCCATATAGCCAGTTTCCTTAAATTGGTACTCTGTTCTTTTACTAAATGATAATTAACGCATCTCCTCATGAGCTGGTAGTTTTTGCATTGAAAAAAAGGCTGAGACTGGGCTCCAATAGGAAAAGACGTTTTTAAATTGCATGCTTGAGCTTTAACAAGCTACTAGTCACATTTCATTTTTTCCTGTTTTACATGCTGAGATAAGTTCACCTACAGGCTCACCTGTGAGCTCATGAGATTTACAGCATAGATGCTATTCTCACCCAATGTAACAAATCCCTGTGCCGAGGACTAATTATTAGATAAATTGTGCATACACTCATCTGTGGAGTTGGAACTCGGTCTACAAAACTTCAGTAACTGCTAGTAGTAACAGGGCCTTTTAGTCCTGCCCAGTCAATGCAAGGAAGACATGGCTCACATAGGACAACAATTCTAGTCCTTGCCCACACTACAACATTTAACATTTGTATTGGCATAACCTGGTCCTTGCTAAACATAGCTTGTATCTCTAACATGTCCGTAACAAAGGCAGCAAATGGACTTTTTTTCCCCCCCGCCACAGGATTTGCCTGGTACATGATTGTTTTCCTGTAACCAGTGTGGTGCTGTCTTAATTGGTTTGGCCAACCTTCCTCATACAGCAAGGCATCCTACAATAAAATTACCTCATGTATTGATGCTGCTGCTTTGCATGGATGCCCTATGGTACTCTATCCATTTCTGAGGCACTGTGGGATAGCTTCCCAAATATGCCCCAGAATGCACGGATACAAAAAACACAGGTAGGTGGCATGTAGACGTGGATGCACACAGTTCAACTATGGTGGAGAAAGAAAAGCTTCAGAGTGGGTGCACTGTGTTTCTTCTAACTGGGTCAGAGAAGTGTGTCACATGGATTAAACCCAGTTGTTGTACCTGTAGTTTTATAGTTCGTTCGTGCAGGATCAAAGTCTCTTCCTGCATCACGTATGTTCTTCTCATCTTCTCAAGTAATAAGCAAGTTCACTGTAATCTTGAGTCATGTAGGACAATCTGGTGTATATGTACAGCAATGTGCATGGTCAGCTAGAGTAAGACCTACTCATATGTTATCAATTATGTATCCTTAGTAGCTTGCAGGCAAAGAGGAAATAGCCCCAATAATAAAAAGGAGAGTTTTACTGCACCACAGATTACTACATCACCACCCGAATGGGCATGCTATTTTGCTACTAACTGAGATTTTGATGAATCAACAATGTATTGAACCCAACTCCTCTTCCTTGCCATTTCCTTACTGGGGATCAGGACGTTTTAGAGCCTTCTTACAAAACTCATAATTGTATGCCTGGCTGGTTTCTTTAAGCCCTGCTAATATCTGATCCATGTACCAAGCCTTTGGCCTCCAATCCATGATCATTGCAAAGGCCATCCTACCAATACAACTCAAGTCTCTACTAGAGACATCCACACCAATGTAGTCTAGCCTCCTTCTTCGGTTGGGGCAACTCACATTTGGCCCTACACAATCTTATGTCATTTCCTATCAGGCAAGTCCAATCACTTGGCCATCTCACCATTTTAATTTCCATGGTGAAGAGCTTACTGATTCTTTTCTTGTGGCTGTTCAAGTCTCTGTTCTGTACATTAGGGTGGATCAAATTACAGTTTTATATACTCTACCTTTTAACTTTACTAGCATATTTTTATCAGAGTGCATAATTTGACTTTTCACAGACTCTTAAGATTCTGTTACTTCTAAATTTATTCAGCTCCCAATCGCTTCTTTGTTGATCTTAATTCATTAAAAATCCACAGGAGATCTAAATGTTTATCTGTTAGGGCCATTTGCTGCTCATCTGTCATAGGACTGCATGTAGATAGTAAATGAGTACTCATTTCCTGTGTGATGGAGTCATTCATTCATGGATTACTGGACTTCTTCAGCATTGGGGGACAAAACTTCTGCTTCCTTTAGGCTCTTTTATGTAGTTTCTTAAAGACATTTTTGCCAAGTGCAAAGTGGAAATGTGTCTGTATGTTGCAGAGCTCTGCAACTAGAGAAATGGAATTTGGTCTACTTAATAAAAATAGGTTTCATAGTAGTAGCCGTGTTAGTCTGTAACCTCAAAAAGAATGAGGAGTACTTGTAACACCTTGGAGACTAACCAATTTATTTGGGCATAAGCTTTCGTGGGCTAGAACCACTTCATCAGGTGCATAGAGTGGAACATACAATAGGAAGACGTATTATATACACACACGGAGAACATGAAAAGGTGGAGGTTGCCATACCAACTTTAAGTGGCTTAATCAATTAAGGTGAGCTATTATCAGCAGGAGGAAAAAAAACTTGTGGTGATCATCAGGATACTCACACCTGAACGTGAAATACAAATTGATTTTTATTAGTCCCTGCTATTCTAGTGCTCAGACCACAGATATTAAGCCAGCTTTGTGATTTGTTATGGCTATCAAAAAAACACCCCTAACTAGCCAGAAGTCATCTGAGCAGCAGCAATATTATGGACTCCAGGGTGTAAATTTGAAATTTCGCTTCAAATAAAAACACAAACAAAAAGAAACAGCTGACTGATCTTCTAAACAAAAGGCTTTTATTATATTCCACCGCTGATGAATTAGCCCTGACAAAGTGGAAGGAAAATCAGGCACCAGGCCCCATGTCACAGCTGCACCACAGAGAAGCCTAGAGAAAGCAGCTCACTGCAGTGTCTTTTTGTGGGCAGTCACAGCTCGACCCTGCAAGGTGTTGGTACCTTCGGCTCCCACTCAATTGTGAGCTTCTCAGCACTTCAAGGAGTCAGGCCGCAAATGAAGGCTTAACTCATGAAAACATTTAAAAGGCTTTTATCAGTTGGCATCCAAAGGTAGTAAAAATATTAGGATTGCAGCTGGTAGGATTAAAATGTCTAACTCACTCAACATTGCCCTTAAAGCAGCATTTGTGAAGATAAAATTAATAAACATAGCAGCAGCATAGGTGTAGCATGAATGTGAAGAGAGATCTTAGCAGTTCCATCAGAAAAGGGATTCTTATCGTAAAATTCCTGTTCCAGTGCCTCTGTTTTATTTCCACTCCTCATTCTGAAGTAAACCAGATTCAGACAGAACACTGATAAATAAATGCAAAATTGCCAAACCTCAAAAAAGGCACTAACAAGGTCTGAGCCATGCTCCCAAAAAGTCATGAGATGTCAATCATGACAAACTTACTTAAAAAAAGTTTCTTTTCAATTGGAACCAGGACCGGCTCCAGGCACCAGCGCTCCAAGTGTGTGCCTGGGGCGGCGAGCCACAGCGGGGGAGGCCTGACATTCGCCGTCAGGGTGGCAAAAACCTTAGAGCTGCCCCATTGCTCACCCAATGAAATTAATAAGCAGCAGGTTTAAAACAAACACACGGAAGTTGTTCTTCATGCAGTCAGCCTGTGGAACTTGTTGCCACAGGATGTTGTGAACGCTAAAACTATAAATGAGTTTTCAAAAGACCTAGATAAGTTCATGGAGGATAGGTTCACCTATAGCTATTAGCCAAGATGGCCGGGGATACAGTCACATGCTCTGAGTGTCCTTAAACCTCTGACTGCCCGATGCTGGGACTGGACGACAGGGAATGGATGAGTCAAAACCGTCCTGTTCTGTTCATTCCCTCTGAAGTGTCTGGCACCAGCCACTGTTAAAAGACAGGATACTGGGTAAGATAGGCCATTGGTCTGACCCACTATAGCCATTCTTTTGTATCTACTAACAGGAAGAGACCTGACTAGATGCAGATGTCCGCTGTGCATAAGCGCCATGAACACATCAGACTGCAGGGATAATCACTCTGGGATAGTTTGGGTCCTTAGGAGCAGAACTGGGAGTCAGATGGTTCTCAGGGGAGCTCAGCTCAGGGACGCATGGCGTCCACTGGAAGCAAAGGCCTCACACCTGCTGCTACTCCATTTGTGGCACACATTTCTCCCCACCCTGCCAACTTTACTGCTGGCGCAGTGGGGGGCAGAGCAATGACCTTATACCACCTCAGTGGATCCTTTGGAGCACTGTGCCCCCCCGGCGAAGTACAGATAGACAAGACCTGCAATTCCACCTAACTCTCATATGGACCCCAAGCAACCCTTTAGATGCTTTTCTCTCCTTTCCATCCCTCACCCAGGCTTCCTCTCCTACAGGCCAACAAGGCTCTTGCCCCTATAATAAATATCTTGTACACTGTGCTCACAACACACAACTGGGTGGTGGCAATCCCTGACTCTCCTGGTTCAGATCTGAAGCACAAACACATGGCGATGCTGCAGTTATTCCATGAAAGGAGGCTACCAACCTGTAAGGAAGGAAGGGATTAGAGTTTTTATCTTGTAACCAGTAAGCACTCTCGTGTTATAACTGTAATATTGCTCTCATACTGTGCAACCACCATATCATTCAATTTTGACTTTAAGCCAAGCATCTTCACATTGAGCCTGCTATTCACTATATCTCCCCTGAATTAAGTGATAGCAACAAACCAGTACTACTATTTATTTTGATTTCAACATGTCAGCTTTAAAAGAATGCCTGTACCGGGCTCTCGGTGCAAAAATTCAATCAAGTAAATGGACATTCTAATGTAATCAATCTAAAACATTCTCTATTGTACATTCCCTACAGCAGAAGTCAAGCATCACCCCTTCATGCTGGAAGTACACAATACAAATTATTTTCATTCAGATAAAGATCAAGAGATGCATTTTATCTCCACTTCAGATTAAATGAAGTCAGCACAGCTTCCAACCCAAGCTAGTGGGATGATCATACAATTCTCTGGTCTTGTCATTTCACAACCTCATCTCTTACACACTGCACCTTACTACTACCTCCCACCCGCATGCTTAATCTCAGTTTTAGATGTAAAATTAGAAGATCCCATTTAAACCTGGATAAAAACATTTTAGAAACTTAATGACCATTTGAATTTATATTTGCTTGGATAAAATTAAAGGGATTATGATCTCTCCTACTTCCAGGTGTTCCCTGATCACCAGCTAAAGCCAGGAAGAAACTAAAGTACTCCATAATCAGCCCCAGGGAGCATTTTAATATCCATCTTTTAAGCATCTAGTGTTGACCACTGTCAAAAGATGGGACATCAGGCTAGATGGACCATTGCTCTGGTCTGAAAAGGACACCACCTATGTTTCTTTATCCATTGCTAACTTGTATTGTCCATAGCACTTTAAAAAACACACACTTTTTTTTTTTAAGTATTCAAGAAAACATTTAAAAGATAGTTTAAAACCAGAAGGTATTTAAAAAAAAAAGTTGACTTGATTCTTTCATGTGACAAAGGAGGAACGGATGAAATTGTACGATGGATCAGATTTAGTTTCTCGTGGGCTCATACCTTAGACCTTCAGGATTGAAAAGCCCTAACATTCAAATTGATATCTAGCTGAAACCACCATATTTTCACCTGAAACCACCATATTTTCACCTGGCTTGGGCTGAAACCATGGAATTTTACATGGCGCTATCTAAAAGATAAAACACAAATCCAAATGAGTTTGAGTATAAAATCTTCACATAGATGTAATCTGAGTAAAAGGAACCCTAAGGATAAGAGGCCTGTTGTAGCTCCCCTTCGCCAGAAGATAGACAAAGGGTAGTGACAAAGGGATTTTTCATTGGTTAAAAGGTAGACGACCACACACACCTATGCAGAGTGACAAGTGTTCCAATCCTTCAACGACCTTCACATACACAGATCCTGAACCCACTGACTCCTGTGGAGCTTGGTGCAAATCCCAGGCCTGCCTGTGTGGGGCTCATTCCAGGATCAGGGCTTGAAGAGGAAAGTTTGGCATGACCATGATTTTTCAAGGTTTGTGTTTGGAAGATCGATGTGTGTTTGTTTTAGGTAAAGTCAGCCTTTCACCCAAATCTGCCTGCGGGAACCTCACCCTGTCATGTACTATTTGTATTCCAACAGCCCCTTGCTGCCTCAGCCATGGACCACGACCCCGTTGGGCTAGGTTCTGTACCAACAGAACAAAAAGATGGTTGCTGCCCCAAAGAGTTTACAATCCAAGTAAAGTAATTTTTGTTGGCATTTTGCCATCTTCATGTGCTATTAAACTGATATTGGTAGCTACAAACACTTTATAAAGTAAACATAAGAAAATATGGTGCGACTTAAAAAAAACAACCCTCAGTTATGACTTTTCCCATGATAAAAAACCCACCAGCCATAACAGTAACCAAGGACCCAGCTTCTGAATGCTTTAGGTGCGTTCCATTGATGGTTGCGTCCACAGTTGTTTCCAATGGGACTGATCAAATGTGTTTGGGTATATGAGACTGAGGGGCTCAGAGGTAATCAGCTGTTCAGGATTAGAGCAGCAGAAGGGGAAGGGCAGCACAAATATGCACAGTCTGCAATAGCAAACAACCTCAGTGCTTTGATCCTTTCTGTAAGGTCACTCAGAATGTGACAGAAGTGAACTTCAGGAACAGAAGAACAAATAGCTTTCTATATTTAAAGGTAGATAAATTTGGGGAGCCTGTCAATCCTTGTCTGGACTGGTTTACCATCGCTAGACCTAAACTGGCTTCCTCTTCAACGTGACAAGGAGTTAAAGGAAGTATGGTTGACAGTCAATATCAGTCTTGCTCCAGTGAGTATATCGTAGAAATTGGAGAGTCTTAAAATAGCAAGATGTATAAAGAGTCATAGGACAGAATGGCTCCGGGACTGGTAAAGGACAACACAACCTTTAACCTCTAGGTTCCCAGTTCAAACCCAGCGCATGTTTGTAGCAACTGGGGGAAGTCATTCACTTAACAGGGCACAGTCATTATGCGAGTCTGGTATTCACAGAAGTACTTAGTGGCCAAGTGTCTACATCACAAGAACCAGACACAAAAGCCTTTATCCTGCCAGGCCTCATGTGGTGTGCATCAGGGAGCCCAAGAAACAGTGGCCACGTGTGGATTAAGTGCCAGGCTTAGATTCCTATGGTAAGGAGACCTCCAATGTCCTTTGTGTGTTTCCTCCCTAAGTATGCAAATTAAGGAGGATGGTGTCTCGCTGGAGGATAACTGTGTCTGATACCTGCCTTATCGATGCAGTCCCCTCTTTGGCCTTGTTCCTGTTACTAAGCAGAAATAGTTTGGCAGTATTTCAGAAGTTCTCTCACTAATCATGGCATAGGCTCCCCAACACCCACTCCTGTTAATTACTTTTTACCTTTCATTTTTATGCAGAAGTCTAAAAATGACAGCGCTGTGCAGCTTGAGGCCCTAATTGACCTCTTTACTCTCTATATAAGCAGAGAAGCTAAGGACGGAATAGGTCTGGAGCCAAAACTACCCTCCCATAGCAGGGACGTTCGCACTGTTAGGGTATCTCTGGTGAATAAAGAGAGCGCTTCGGTCTCTTAAGCTGTCAGTCCAGATCCTTTTCACAAGCAAATTCTCAGAAAAGAAAAAAAAAATTAGGCCAAGCTGCCATTCTAATGAAATGGAAACACCGCTACCTTTCCCCTCCCCCTCCACCCCTCCTCTGCCCCCGGCATAAAAAAAAGACATTCAGAAGCAGCCCATATTTGTTTGGCACATTCCATCTTTAGGTAATTAGTACAAAGAGCTTCTCAGGTAAGCCTAAGAATAAACGGCAACGTTCAAAAGAGACGCTTAGCACTGCAGCCCGCTTTCAAAGATTAACTAGCAGGAGATGCAGAGGGATCCAACCGGCTCCCCTTAGGCATCTTTTCTTCAGCTCTCCCAAGTCAGACTTCAACAGCGAGTCAAACGGCATCAACATTCGAACAGAGGAAAAAAATATTACAAGCAAGAAAATGTCTCTAAAGACACAAACCCCAGTGACCACCAAAGCTTCAAAAAAAAAAAAAAACACAACAAAAAATACAGTCTGAGCAAACACACAGGATTGCACTCCCCCATCTTCTGCCCACTCCTTTGAAACCATTGACAGGGTGCTCTTATAGGCACTGGCATTTTTGATGAGAGAGTCAAGTTCAGAACGACGATACCACCGAAATATTCTGAAACGCATTTTTTTAGATCAGTGTTGTTTAGAAATGATTTATTAACTGGAGACATTCACTGTGTTTTAAAGGGCAGTAACCAATACAGTTTTGTAGCTTGGTTGTTATTTTTTAAGTTAACCCCCTCGTAGCTGCATTTCATTGCTATAGGAAGTGACTTTGAAATGCGCTTTGTGCTTTCAAAAGGCTGATATCTTATTAAGGGCATCAGCATGAAGCACTATATTGGGTACTTACACATCCTCAGTACCATCCTATGAGAATACCTCAATCTTTAATGTATTTAGTCTCATAATACTCCCATGAGACTGAAGTGCTACTGTCCGCAATTTACAGAAGAGAAACAGACCCAGGGAAAGACCAAGTAACTTTCCCAAAGTCACACAGGACGTCTGTAGTAGAGCGGAGACTGGAACCCAGGGCAAGTGTTCTAACCACTGGACCACTTTTCCTATCATTAAATTTTACTGAATAAGCAAGACCCTTCATCAAGCTAGCCTTAGTGCCATTAAAAATCTGGTATTTGATACCTAGAACAGTATTTTCCTCTGCTGAGAGAGAGACATCCCACGGTATCACAACTACTGATTGTGGCAAATGTTAAGGTTTTAATGGTGCACATCTAAAAAAAAAAATCACGCTCTTAAAATCAGTCATATCTAGAACAGGTTACTTCTAGTTTTCTTTTCAAATAGAACTCAAAATATTAAAGGAACCAAAATTAACAATGCCTGGAATAAAATGCCTATAGTATTTAGATAATAACTAAAAAGATACATTACGCATCAGAGAGATGCAGGGCTATGGAAGTGAGTCAGACATACTCCCTGCCCTTAGGAATCTATTGCTTTCAGTTCCAATCCTCCAGTGTGCTCCAGTTCCTGAGTGAAGTCCCATTGTCTTCCAAATGGAGCTCATTTCAGGATCAGAGTCTTAGACCCCACCCACCCACCCACAGCAACTCAACAAGAAATAGCTTGGAAGAAAGCCTGGAATTAAGCTTGTTTATTAAAATACACAGGTGGGGAGGATTTCCTGGAAGAAATTAATTAGTTTTTTGGATCCTTGTAAAGTCGTATGAAATTTCAGCTTGCAAAAAAAATGTATTGAAAACCCCCTTGTGCCTCCCCACTCCAGGCACACTTTCCCCAAAAAATCCCACTGGAGCTCACCTCCTTGATGACACGACATTGCTCCATTAACATTAAAATGAGGAAGAACAGACAAGAAATCCCACAAGCTAATCACAATAAACTTAATATTTCTGATGCTTCTAAAATTTAAGTTGTAATTTATCCATTTACAGAGCCTCTCTGCTTCATGAGAGCTCTGGGAGACATTTGGCACTGCATGCCTCTACCACCAACCTATCCCAGTCAGTCACATGGCAAAACTCACATTACCACTGCCCTTCTCCATTCTTTGTCTTAGTTCACTACCTGCAAAACACAGTAGGGGCCAGATCCTAAAGTCACATAAATTGGCACAGCTCCACTATATGCTATGGGGCTGTGCTGATTTGCACCAGCTAAGGATCTGGCCCTAGGCACATTCCAAATACTGAGCATTTCTAAATTAGACCTTGAAAGAAGAAACTTGCTCTGAAATAATTGTACTTTTGAATATTCTTTTGCAGTTGGGAAGTACCTTGGGGTCTGCTGCCACCATACCGCATCAATATCAGAACCACCTTCATTTACTTTTCTCAAAGTTACTAAGCAAATTGCACCTCTGAACCCTCATGGTAACAAATCGTAGACCCCTCAGCTGTGTCTCAAGTAGCTGGCTCTATGTTGCTGTTGCTGGAATATGGGTGCTAATTTATTTTATTTTATTTTGGTGTAGGCAATGCCACGATGAATAGGTGAATAGTCCTGACCAATATGAAAACAATCTTCTCAGCAATTTCTCCACTGGACAGTGGTTATAAGACCCAGTGTTAAGCAACTTTGGCTTCTTCTATTTACAAATGGATTAGCTCACATTTCAAAACACTGGTGTCACCATGCTCCTTAGCATGGGCTAATGGCTCAGCATGCGTATTTGTAACGCAAGAAACACAATATTGGGGGGTTATTTGCACTACATCTAGTGCAGTGTCCAGGAAAAGGGCATTATTAAGTAATCAACTCCTGAGCCCAGGTTGAAGATAGCTCCTCATCATAAGCCTAGTTTTCCAACTGCTCCTAGAATTTACTGATCATCCTGATATGTTGCATGTTGCAGCTCATCACCGGGTACAATTTGTGTCTTGGAAGTTTGGCAATATTCAACTTATTGGCTTTAAGTTACAGTGTTTTGGAAATGTACCTTTAAAAATATTCTAAGGCCCTTTTAACTCGTTATGGCCCCCAAGTCATCTGCTGTGGATTCACCCACATAAAGGGATTATAAATCTAGTAGAACTGGCTCCCAGTCAAGTGACCTCTTATCAATGGATATGAACCATTTATCTATATACATACAGCATGCAGGCTGTTATCAAGTATAATAGCGTAATGTCATTGCATCCTGGTTAAGAGGGGGAGCCATGACAGTGGAAATGACAATTTAACATTTAATAAAATGTCAATCCCATCTCGGGATGACTGAGGTGAGTTTATAAATGCCCTTATGCCCACTAAGAGACATGAAAGGGGACAGATATGTATTTCCTTGACCAGTCATCCCATGGTATCATTCCCTACTGGATGGGTGATTCACTAGAAAGAGCTGCTGCTTTTCAGGGAAGCAGTTTGCATTGCAACATCCTCTGCCCCAGTTAAGGAACAAGCCAAACAGAATGGCTATTCTCCAAATGCGTGCCCCTACCTTTAACCATGGACCTCAGCCATCTACACGGCCAGAGTTAACACAACAGGAAAACTCCTTTTCTGCCTCTCCTTCTCCCATGCCTTTTGCACCACACAGCACTGTGACCCTCATCCTGCATCTTGAGATTATCTTTATTCAAACACCTACAGCTACTATTCTATTGCTTGCTGCCTAAGTGATACAGGGGACAGCGTAGACAAATGTCATCTCATAATACCACAGTTGGTACCACATAATACCGTCACACCGTCCTCTTCCACCACACACGTGAGGGGTAAAAAATTTAAAATACTTATAAGGAATTATTAATTCATTAATCTCTTTTTGTTACCATTTAGAACCTGTGCTCTATAGGCTTGAAGCACAAAAACACCTTTCCTTGAACTATTCATAAAGCACAAAAGTTTTAACATGACATACCGGCATGTGGGCGTGAGTGGGATGGCTTTGGGGGGAAGGGGAAGGAGGGTTCTCTGTATCTTTCAGAGATTAAGCTGCACAAGATGTACCAGTTGCTCTGGAAACAAAGCTTTTTTCTTTTCAAAAAAAAAAAAAGAAACATAATTTTAAGTATTCTCCCAGTTAAGACTTAGCAGCTTGTGTGGCATTAAAAACAAAAAAAATCAACTGGGAAGAACAAGTCCACATTCCAGGGACGTGCACGCAATTTGATTCAGCTAGGGAAAGGAGCATCTGGGCTATTTTTTAAAGAATAGTAGCATGATAGTGGCATGCCAAATTTAGGATTTATGTTTTCATTCTAAGCATCAGCTAGTAGGTATTATTTCATACAACTGTATTAGCTTAGTCTTCTTTTCTGCCCCAATAAGAGTTGATGGAAATTCACCAGGTATATGTATATGTACATATTTAAGGAAAGGAACAGGTCATTAGTGGCTGAAATCCGACTAAAGACTGCAGTATCCAGGCTGTTATCAGGCATATCAGTGTAATGTTCAAAAAAGAACTAGATAAATTCATGGAGGATAGGTCCATCAATGGCTATTAGCCAGGATGGGCAGGGATGGTGTCCCTACCCTCTGTTTGCCAGAAGCTGGGAATGAGCGACAGAGACAGGATTACCAGATGATTGCCTGTTCTGTTTCTTCCCTGTGGGGCACCTAGCATTGGACACAGTCAGAAAACAAGATATTGGGCTAGCTGGACCTTTGGTCTAACCCACTATGGCCATTCGTATGTCACTGCATTCTGGTTAAGGGAGGGAGCCATTACAGAGGAATAGAGGACTTAACGTTTCATACTGAAGGATCCCCAAAGCACGGCAATATCATCGTCACAGGCAAACCCTTACAACCTTGAAGTCAACAGGGCTTCACAAGGACACAGATCTGCCTATGCAGGTCAATTTGCTGGACCCGAGATACTGTATATATGAATGAAATGCTTCGCCCTCCTGAAATGCAGCCACCACTGGAGGTGAAACACAGCAATTACTAAACAGTATGCAGCAATGCTACACAATGGGGCGGGAAACCCAACTCCATACTGACCGGAGCTCTGGGGGAAATTTTAGGTATTCTAAATGTTACTATCCAAATTAAAGTTTAGCTAAGACTGTGGAGTTAATATCCTCTCTTACACCTTGCTTAGTTTATGAAATCTGTCAGTCCATAATCACAAATGGTTATACTCCCATAACGTGGTGATGGGCAGCAGAACAAAACCCGGAGAAGGAAGATAGCTGGAGTCTAGAAGAACACACACAAATGAAGAAACAATACTACACAAAAAACTCTAGCTGTGCACTGCCTTACATAACCATGTGATCTTGTCAGGTTTACCTTCCCTCCTATTGCTTGCAAAATGCACTTGTTATATCTTGAAAATTAGATGTTGGCTCGTTTGAGCAAGGTGCTTGGTTTACTAGGTGTTTGTATAAAGCCGGGGACACTGGGGCCTCTCTAAACACTATTACAATGTTAACAGTGATAATTCACATAGTTAGCTAACTATTCACCCTTAAAATCTTGGTCGAGTGTTTCTGGTAACTCAAATACAGCAGTCTGTATGGTGAACAGACAAGACGGGACCAACAGTTAGCTGAGCAAGTATGCAATGCATATGGTTTTGTTTGTGTTTCTTTCTTTTATGTATCTAGCCCAGTCTCCCAGACAAGTCACAGCGGTTAGTTTTCAGATATGAAAGCTCTGTGTATAAACCAGGATTCATTCTTTTCAGTAACGATCCCCTTGGGTCATAATAATTTTGTGCTGTACAGTAACTCTTTTTCCACTCAGCGAAAGGACCAGTGATTAATCACCAAACTGTTGACCATCCGTCTTTCAGACAGAGAGATAATAAAGCAACTATTATTAAAACAATTAATGCTGTCCTTGTCTTGCATTACTTGCTTGAACTCTCTGGGTATCAGCTAACAACAAGCTCAGGAATCTGCAATGTCTGTTCCATAGTCTCCACGAGAATAATCCCTAGTCCAATGTACAAAGAAACTTTCAATAATAACCTGGCTTCCCCGGAGTGCTGCATGATTGACAGGCTAAACATCTAACACAACTTAGCATTGCAACCCTAGTTATTTGCTTCCCTCCATAAAATGTTGAAGAAAATATCTCAAAACAACCTTTAGCAAATCCGCTTCCTACAGAAACAACATTCAGCCACTCAATTAAATTCACAAAGCACTATTGTCAAATAGCTGTGAGCCAGCAGGGCATTCTGGGTATTGATATGTAAATGAGTACACCAACAATGGTGCTTGAAAGCTGTAGGCCCTTCGTTATCCCATTTCATTGGGCCAGCTCCAGATTTAGGCAAAAATATTACTGGGTTTATGCCCTGTTCCCATGGCATTTTCTATGGTTTGAGCTGAGCACTAGAAGTTACTGGAAGTCTAGAACCTTCCAGAACTCTGCTGGATGCTAACTTCAAGTGCTTCATTTACTTAAAGATACAACACACACATATAACCTGCCCAAGTAAAGTTAGACTAGGCCGAATTCATGCACGCACGCACACACACACGATCCCCTTGGGCCATGATAACTTTGTAAAGATAGGATTGTAATCAAAGCACAACACAACCTACCTCTTGTAACCCTGGTCCCTCCCCACCTGGTTTAGTCAGAACTGGTTTTGTTATGTCTGTGATTGAACGCACCTTTTGCTTGCTCTGTAGAGAGCCACATACACCTTTGACTGGTTAAACAAGTGACAAACCAAAAGGCTATAAATGTTGGTATTTTTAAAAGACAGCCTCCTCCGAGTGTGTGATCAAAGTCCATAGATATGGTATCACTCAAATCATTTTAAAAATAACCCTTTCCATTGGCTATCCATTCCTTAAGACAATTCCTATTCCTGTAGATAGGCATTCAAGGGGCTAGTAAATACCTTCTGTAGACATCTTTAACATAGCCACAGATGATAAACTAGAGAGAAAGATCATTCTAAAGACACATCCAATTAGCTATATTCAATACATTGTATTGTTGTGGCTGAGTGGGATGCCGTTTGTCTACCTACAACAGCAATATAGGGAGCAAATGGCTGAACAAGGGAGTAACTACCACTCAGCCTAAGTCGGTGCTTAGAGTTACTATGGTGAGTAGTCCCATGGATTTCATGGGGCTGAGCACTGTAGTTTGGCAAAGACATGGCATAAAAGAGTAGGATGGATTAAAGGAATTCTCTCAACGTAGGCTGCATACAGAGGATTCTGCTTATTAGCAGCCTCTCAGTTCCCAGAAAAGTGTCGCCATTTTCCGGAGGTTGCAAATATGTGGAAGGCAGGTTTGCGGGGCTGCTGCCAGGGTAAAAACAAGCTAGGATTTAGCTTTCCTGCCCTACTGGGCAGCAGCCAGCGAAGGAAGTATGGAGATGCCCTGAGCCTGGGCCCCCTGTGCCAGGGTGAGATGCACACTGCAGAGCACAGGGAAACATAGTGTCCCGTGTCGTCTCCTTCCCCCCCCACACTCCTCATGGAAAGCTGCCATCCAGCATGCTGCCCTGCCTGTAGCCTCTCTTCCCATGCCCAGGACAGCAGCACAGGGGGGGGAAAAAGCAACATGACAGTTGATAATATCTGAATCCCATTAACATTAAAACAAGATAGGATTGGTTGGCAGCAAAGTGTTGCTAATAATTGAAAGATGTCAATAATCAGGACTGACAATAACCGGCATCCACTGTATATGCACACCATTTGTGAACTCAGATGTGCTTGCCTGTTGAAAGATCAAAACAGAGGAAATGTGTACACTATTTTACCATGCACCCCCAAGAACAATAAGCAACTACCCAAGGCTGCAGGGCATTGGTGATGGAACCCCCACAGGGTACAGGTGATCAGTAGTGCTCTTCCTACTGACCTGTCCACCTCTTCCCTGGCTCACCCACTGTCTGCAATATCCTACCATGTAGATCCCTGGACCAGCCAAGAGCCTTCCACATTTGCTGAAGAGGTGGCAGACACGTTGTCTGCATCGGGAGTGGGAGAACCTCATTCAAAAAGGCGTGTCATGCAAGATCACGAGGCAAACAAATCAGACCCTTTGTTACAGCAGTCTTTAGCATTATACCTACCCCTACCCTAAAAAAAATACAGTAAAGAAATCTGAATAAACTTATCTCTGTTCATTATACAGAATTCTAGTTTACATGTGCATATGTGATATATAGAAATAAGAGTATTTGTCTCACTATTCTTCCCAACTATTTTTAGGAGCATCGTACTTCGTTATTCTCACAGTGCAAAGCACCACAAAGTCACATCACCATGAACAAGAAATAAATATGCAGGAGTCATTGCCCAGCAATCTTCAACATTTTGTGGTCTTCACACAGCCTTGAGAGCATGCAATACTTCATTCCATCCAGGCAGCTACATCACAGAGCCACCATGAGTGTCCCCTGCCCCAGTGTTAGTCCCTGCAAAAGTTGCTTCAGCAATCTTCCTCTCCTCATCCGACCCTCATGTGCCACACCATCAAGGGTTCTTTGATTGACTTGATGTCAGATAGGACTCTGGTTATGTTGTAAATTTGGGTGATTACTTCATTAGTGTTGTGCACAAGGTATAGCTAACATGCAGCAATTGCCTGTAGCATTTCAATTCAAAGGCAGCAAGCCTCTGAATGTCCTGTTTCCTTAGCATCCACATCTCACATATAGCAAAATGCTGAAGACAAAACTATAGCAATTTCATTTTACACTTCCAAGTAATACCTTAGCTTCTCTAAATGTGGCTGTGTCCTAGAGCAGTGGTCACAAGTCCAATTCTGTCAGATCTGTGATGTTTAGCATCCCTTGTAAGCCTGCTACGCAGGTATTTTAAGTGCTCACACTCCATTGCCTCCTCTGATTTGGGGAGGAATATCTTTGCCT
Organism: Sternotherus odoratus; assembly: GCA_032164245.1. Lineage (NCBI taxonomy): Eukaryota > Metazoa > Chordata > Testudines > Kinosternidae > Sternotherus > Sternotherus odoratus. The sequence continues at coordinate 12,829,495 of JAVMKO010000009.1, read as the reverse complement.
TTTCAACAGACTTCTGTAACCATTGTCTTTGTCTTGTCATAGGATATCTCTGCACTGAAATTCGCTGCTTCCATCACTACTCATTCTAGCAATTTTTGAACCTCTCCTTGCAACAATTTTATCAGGTTAATATCATCAATGAAGCACAGATGACTAATTTTTGGTACACCATCCTGTAGCTTACCATCAGTGACTCCTCTTAAGATTTCTTCAATAGAACCATTGAAGATGGTTAGTGATAGCATTCAACCCTGTCTGACACTAAATCTCAGGTGAAACCGCTCTCTTCATGCCCCACAAAACATTAAAGTCATTGTGCATCTTTCGAGATTTGTATCAGTCTTAATTACACCAGCTCCAGAATTACCGAAAGAGGTTTGTGCTACATGCTATTGAATACTGTAACAGATCGCCTTCTCGCCCCCCGGCACAAACAGGCAGGAGACTCTCTTCTGTGGCTCCCAACAGTGCTCTTTATTCACAGTGCAGCTTATGCAACCCCACCACCTACTATACACAGCTCTACAGTTTAGCTCCTTCACAGCTCTACAGTTTAGCTCCTCTACACACCACCACCCCACTTCCCTGGGCTTCCTGCCTGGCAGGCTTTTATCCCCCTGGAGAGGCTGCCAGGTGCAATCCATCAGGCTGATCCCTCTGCAGCCCAGGTGGCTGATTAGGCTTCTCTTGCAGGGAGGTTTGCAGAGGCTTTCCTTCCTCTTAAAGGGCCCGCTGGGCTGGCTCAGGCACTCCTGGCCAGCACCCTGCCACAATACCTTGGCAATGAAGTCATGGACCACCTTCCCATCATTCTCCAGCACCGCCTCGTAAAGCTCACGCAGATTGAATATTTGCTCAACTGTACTTCTTCTGGGTCTAAACCTGGCTTGTTCAGCCAAAAAGTTCTCTATCTTGGGTACAATCCTCTTCAAGATGAGGTGTAGCAGTATTTTGCAAGAGAGTGTGTCAATAATGAGATTGTGCCATCGTTTTCACAAACCATTGGGTCCATCTTTTGAAGAATAGGGTTCATCAGGGACTGTCCCCCGGTCTTGAACCATCTTCCAGACTCCAAAAGTCACATTGGGTGCCTCTCCACCACTTTTAACTAGTTCTGCTTGTATATTATCCACTCCAGGGACTTTACAGCATTTATATTCTGGGCCAATGCTGCAGTCCTTAGGGCACTGGGGATTTTGCCCTACATTTAGAACTTTAGCATTGCTTTATCTTGCAGGGTACAAACTACTGTGCTGTGGAATAAGTCTATAATTGCACAGTAACTATTGATTCTTTAATTAGCTGGTAAATGCCATCTAATCACTAAGCTGTTACAGGGTTTATTCTGTCTTCTAAATTAGAGTGTTATGAGATCTGAAAGCTACAAGTCATATGGGTATTGTTCTTAGAGTTACTTGGCAACTGATAGGTGGGAGAAGGAATGGCATTATTTCAGGATTAAAAAAAAAGAGAAGGCATCCCAGAATGAAAGGGATGGGCAACTCTGAAACCTCTTCATGCTCCTCCCAACCTCCAGCTGTGCACGTGGTCTAGTTATGTAGTACAGCAGTGGGGGAGGGAGTCCCAGCTGGACACCAGAGACCACAGCACCACAAAAAGGCAATGCGATGCAGAAATGTTAGTTATATGCAAGATGGTGGTGTGATGTACAAGAAGAATATCCTATGCAGTGAACGCTCCTCAAGGTTAAATAATTTCTCCTACTTTCCACATGTAAGAAAAATTGTTGCCTATAATTTTCACCAGTCCCAATTAACATGTTTGCTCACTTTAAATCATCAAGGCATTGTATAGGAGGTCAAATATTTCTGATGATATAGAACTCTTCAAAGGGGTTTCCATTATCGTAGTAGCACATAGCTGAACGTAGCAGCAAAAGAATGAGTCAATGGCAGATTATTTTAAGACCAATTAATTGTATTCATGTACTCAAGAGGGCAGAATTAAACACAAAACAATAACCTCACCTTAAATAGACTACGTAGCTCCTTCTTAAAATTCTTCTAAAATCTACTCCATTAGACACAGAATTATTAGAAAAATTAAGAAGCTCTTCCAGTTCAATTGAAGAGATCAACCACCACCCAAGTGGTTTCTCTTTAAAGCAACCACCGCCACAGAGAGAATAAGATATGCAGCGCATGAGGATTTAACTGACACACACACACACACCCCCCGCCGCCCCAAAATTATTTGTAGTAGAGAGCTTCCAGTGATCTATTGCAGTTAGGAGCAAGATACATGACTAGAAAAATCCTTATTGCTAATCTCTCATTCAGGTGATCCTTATATGTAGGTCACTTTTAGGATCAGACTGTGGCTCACACTTATATGGGAACCACATAGCGGGAGGCTGTTCATGGAGCCTCCGGCCCTAACTCGTGCCCCTGAGCAAGGGTCTTGTTCTTGAGTTCACAGACTGATCCCTGCTACCACTTCCTGGTCAAACAGGCTTCTCCCAAAGGGGCAGGAAGCAGATGTGGCATTCGTCTGTCATTGGTCTACAAGAACACGGCTCCTCCATAAGGTACAATTCCTCCCAGTGGTCCTGTTGGGATAGTGCAGCTCAAGTGGGGAACTACTTCCATAGTTATGAGGGATACAGGTCGATAGTCTATTTTTTTTTAATTGTATAACAGTCTAAGGGTGAGAGCCATGTGACTTAAAAGTAGGCTGACCATACGTACCGTTTTGAACGGGACAGTCCCTTTTTTTCATATTTCTGGACCGTCCCGTCTTTTTAACAAAAATATCAATTTTGTCCCGACTCGGGCATCTTTGCCATCACCCGTCCAGCGGTGGGACACTGGTGCTGGGCTGGCGAGATGCAGTTTGCTCATCGGAGATTTTGACATCTGATACTTGTCCTTAGGTAGCGAGAGGAGGCAGCGGACGGAGGGAGAGAGCAGGGAGGAAGGGAAGGATGGAGAAGGGGGATGGAGAGAAGGGAGGAAGGGAGGGATGGAGAGAAGGAGGGAAGAAGGAGGAATAGAGAGAAGAGGAGGCAGCGGGCGGCGGGCTGAAGCCGACGGCGGAGCGGAGCTGTCCGGAGCCGCAGCCGGGGGCCGAGCGCGCCGGCGGGGGGGCTGCCGGCTGGAAGTTTTATGAGACATAATCACATTATCATTTATGTGATTATGATAATGTGATTATGTCTCATAAAACTTCCATCCGGCAGCCCCCCCGCCGGCGCGCTCGGCCCCCGGCTGCGGCTCCGGACAGCTCCGCTCCGCCGTCGGCTTCAGCCCGCCGCCCGCTGCCTCCTCTTCTCTCTATTCCTCCTTCTTCCCTCCTTCTCTCCATCCCTCCCTTCCTCCCTTCTCTCCATCCCCCTTCTCCATCCCTCCCTTCTCTCTCTCCCTCCGCCCACTGCCTCCTCTTCCATCTCCCTTCTCTCCATCCCTCCTTCTCGCTGTCCCTTGCCTCCTCCATCCCCCCTGCTCCCTACCCCCATCTCTTCTCTCATCCATCCATCCTCTCCCTTCTCACCTTCCTGCCTTCTCTCCCTCCGTCCCCTCCATCCTCTTCATCCCGCATCCCCCCTTCTCTCTCTCCCTCCATCCTCTTCATCCCCCCCATCTCTGTTCTGCTTATTCCTCCATCCATCCCCCCCCGCCCGGCGCGGGGGGGCCCAGGTGGGGCCATGGCGCTGGTCACCTCGCCCACCGAGCTGGAGTGCCTGGCCAAGCCGCTGTTCTGCCGCAAGGGGGCGCTGCACCAGAAGGTGATCCACATGGTCAAGAGCCACAAAGTCACCGCACGCTTGTTCAAGCTGTCCACGTTCTGCAGCCACTGCACCGACTTCATCTGGTGCGACCTCCCTAGAGCCCCCCCAGAGACCCCTTAGAGCCCCCCGACCACCCACCCAGCGCCCCTCACCCCACGTTCTGCAGCCACTGCACTGACTTCATCTGGTGAGACCCCCCAACCCCGTCCCGTTTTTGCCATCCCAATGTCCCATTTTTGTTTCAAGGAAATATGGCCAGCCTACTTAAAAGTGGCTTTGCATCATTACCCTTCTAGTTGTCCGGTAATTTTGAATGATGAAAGACTGTTCATCAATATCACTGAGAGCCAACAGCAATCACCAAGAATGGTATTTTAGCCATTATGCCTACAAAATTTGTCGGCAATTAATGTTTTCTATCATGCTGTGCCCATCTCGCACAATATGGAGAGGGAAAGACATTTCACAGCAATGTCATATTGGACCAACGCAAGCTAGAAAGTGTAATGTGCTAATAGTTCAGGAATTTTTATTTTCATGTGGCAGTCTTGGGCTGGTTGACGAAGACATAGCTAATACATGAAGCTCTTTGGTAAGATTTTTGTTACTTCCCCCCAGAGTCACGCTCGCCCCCACACACAGTGGGAAACAAAGAACGAAGGAGTGTGGAAAAGAACTCCTTTAGCAACACTTTTTATTGCAACCGCTCTGACTGTTCATATTCTTGCTCTAGTAAGAAATGTCAATCCTCCGAGCCCTCGCTGTGTCAAGATTGTAATAGCATTCAGTCATCAGCACACTAGGACTAGCTAATTTATTAATGCAAATTAAGGGGTTTTGCATTCCCCTGCAAACCCCACAGTCCCTATCACCCAGAACCAGCTCCCTTGAGATCCACGGGAGACTGAATCCTAGTTTATTCTGGCCCTTGACAGCAAGACCCCAGCGGTTGTCATTACAACTCCCCTTGGCTAGTGGCTATGGGCACTCCGAGCCGTTTGAAGAGAGTCAACACAGACCAGGAATCTGCACCAGTGCAAAACAAGCCCTGTGTAAAAAAAACCAGACATGAGTGAGGCAGCGGTGGCCAACATATTGGGCTTACAATATGTTTGGTTGAGCACTAGCCGACATATTTGCAGACGTGGGTTCGATTCCTGGTTCTGCAATCAATGTGCTGTGACACCTTGAGTAAGTCATTTAACGTGTTTCACCACCCACTCTTCAGTCTTGTTTATTGAGGCAGGGCCTGTCTCTTACAGTGTTTTTGTACAGCACCTAGCACGAGGCCCTGACCTCAGTGGAGGCCCTTTAACAGTACAGTGATTACAGTAGTGCATAAAGTAACAGCTGTGACCAGTTCTAAGAATCATCATGAAATGTTTTATTTTACTTTGGTTTTATTTTATTTGTTTCCCCTCTAGCCCTGCTCCCCCCCGCCCCCCGCCCATGAGGCATCGCCTTGTTGGCAGAACCAATGCTGGTGCTGATGGTTACAGAAACAAGAGAAGGGGATACAAGACAGGCAGTTGGAAAAGGGAGGAAACCCTTCTCACAATTGAAAAGAGGGAGTTGGGGGGAGATTCTCTACTGTAGCCAGAAAATTCAGTTGAAATCAGCAGAGTTTAGGCCACCCAGCGGGAAATCGGATGCATAATAGATTCCATAAACTCCTTTATTTTCTCTCTCACAAGCACCTTGCTCTCCTTTGTAAGGAGGAAGCACTCTTAAGATTTACTCTATTGCAGGCTTACTGTACAATGAAACACTTGTCAAAAATGTTGGGTCAAACAACCAACAATTTAAGTGAACGCAAGTGACCGAGATTCAAGATCTCAAATGCTGAGCAGACTACAAATCCACAATGCTTATGTGTCAACTATTCATTCCAAACTAACACATCACATACAATTCTTCTCTCCTGATTTACACCCCTGAGCAATGGTGTTACACTAACTCAGCAGTTCTCAAACTTTGCTGAACCGCAACCCCTTTTTACAAAATCACTTTAAGTGACAACCCTTGTATGTCTGCCAAAAAGCCGCCAAATAAATTACTTCCGCATTCGGCGGCTATTTTCGGCGGACATGCTGAGCGCTCCCGAAATAGCTTGGCATGTCTGCCGAAAAGCCGCCGAATGCAGAAGTAATTCATTCGGCGGCTTCTAAGCAGCGCCGGGAGCTCGCGACCCCGCTGGGACCGCTCGGCGACTTCCAGGGGGGTCACGACCCCTGGTTTGAGAAACCCTGCACTAACCAAATATCCTAGTGTAGACCAGGCTTTACAGTCAAAACACACACAAGTTAGGGTACTACCGGTGGGTAGTGATCAATCTATCGGGGATCGGTTTATTCCGTCTCGTGTAGACATGATAAATCGATCCCCGAGCGCGCTCCCCGTCAACTCCTGTACTCCACCTCTTCAAGAGGCGGAAGTGGAGTCAACGGGGGAATAGCAGCAGTCAACTCACTGTCATGTGGACGGCCAGGTAAGTCGACCTAAGATACACCAACTTCAGCTACGCTATTCGTGTGGCTGAAGTTGCGTATCTTAGGTCGACTGCCACCTCCCACCAGTGTAGTCCAGGCCTTCGAGTGGGGATGAGAGGCTTTAGATATAGTAGTAATAATTATGAGAGACAAGCAGAATTTCTGTTTTGGATAGAAAAAGGAGTGTTCAGATTCGCATAAGCATTGGCAAATTTGAAAATCTATTTTGCTCAGCTAGCAGTACAACCTGCATTAGTGTGTCCATTAGACATACGCAGTTCAGAAATATTTCAGGTTCAGGCCAGCTAGTTTTACAAAACAGACAAATAATTCAACAAACCTCATGAAACTTCATGGAATCAAAATCCTGCCATCTACTCACCCCTAACTACCTGCATGGAGCACAAAAATGCATTGAGCTGCAGTGAACCATGAATCCATCATTCACTTGCATTTGGAAACATGGGTCAAATTCTGCTATTCTAAGTTTACACTGCTGTGACTATTGCACAGGGCTGAATTCAGGAAGTTAATGGGAGTTACTCCAAAGCTACCAGAATTGAATTGAATTCAGACATTTCATAGATTCCTAGGCCAGAATGGTGAAGAGGATCACCTAGTCTGACAGCCTGTAAAACACAGGCCATAGAGGGTCCCAAAAATAATTCCTTTTGGACTAGAGCATATGATTTTTTTTCTAAAGGAGTCAACCTTGAGGGTGTTTACATGGGTTCTAATCTTCATTACTCCAAATTAGGTATCCAAGATACAGCAGATTATTCTTGCACAGTGGCATCTCCAGAAAATAATTTAGAGCCAAAAGGCCAAAGCATCTTTGGAGATCTTCTAGTGATCAGTTTCTTTGTCCGGCTGAAGAAGACATGTACAGCATTTTGCCAGGGAGATTTTGATGGAATGGCCATCAAGATCTTATTTCTCCCCAACTGTCAAGGACCAACACCATTAACAGTCAGTTATGCTTCATATCAGCAGTTACTCTTGTTCACATGGCTTAAATTTTGTTTCGAGGCTTAAGATCAAGCGTAATATGGTTAATTAACCATTGGAACAATTTATCAAGGACCGTGTTGGATTCTCCAACAATGGCAATTAAATAAAATAAAAAAGTCTTGATTTAAAAAAAAAATTTAAAAAAATTATATGCTCCAATTGAAAAAAGTATTTTGGGGAAGTTCTATGGCCTGTGTTATAGAGGAGGTCAGACTAGATGCTCACAGGGGTCCCTTCTCGCCTTGAAATATATGAAACCAAAGTGAAAAGAAATTCTCAGTCTAAACTAGATGGATGACCAAGCCAGAGAGTTCATATTTGGATGCAAATTTCTTTCTAGCATGTAGATATTTAGGCCTGTCATTTTGGTTTGAGCATAATATTCTCTTCGAAGTCCACCACTTCATTTGCAATTAAACCATGTAAAGCATTCTGCATCATTTTAATTTTAACCAATCTGAGCACTCTGATTGCAAACAGTTAGTGAGAGGTTCTGTGCAGAAGTAAAAAAGGGCCACATGCTGAAATGATCAAAATAAGTGTGAATAATTTTAGAGAGTTTTCTGCTTCAGATAACTGGACTCTTTAAAAATAAAATATTTTGACAGGAAACACAAAAAGAACTGTGTAAAGAAGAGTGCAAAATATGTGCTGTTTCTCTGTTTTTCCATAGAAACATTAAGCTTTTGAAGGGATGTTATAGTCACATAGTTTCCACTGCTTGTTAGAAATATGCACATGTTAAAATAAGGTCAATCTCTACACTTATTTTACTAGCTGAGAAAAACAATATCAACATTAAACTAATGCTCTTGGCCTTGATGATTCAGGAAGAACAATGGAAATAAAAACAGCATATCACCATCATTTTAATGCAAATACACCATCAAAAAAAATAGCAAAGAGGAAGTGTCGCCAGAACATAACCGTGATAAGGTTTGTAATTTTTCCAGTTTAGAAATCCACACACTTAACTCCAGAAGTTTTAGTTCATCCTCAATTCATTTAAATTCTATCATCAGATTAAAGGGATTAGGCTACAGCAATGGGATGAGGTGGAAGCCAGAATTCAGAACAAATATTTCCTGACAGCTTTTAAAACAAAACTTTTCCTCCCTTCCTCTCCTTGATTTGGGGGGGAAGCTTGGTGTCTGCCAGTGCATAACAGTCAGTACATTATTTTCCAAACGACTGATTGGGAGTGTGCCAAAAAAGAAAAAAAGATGACTTAGTTGCACAATCAAAAGTAAATTTGTGCACACATATTCACTAACTTTGTTCACAATGATCTGAGCTGCAGATGCAAATAAAGATTCTGTGTATAAATTGCATTGTACACTTAAGCCTTGTGAACACTAAAGGGAGAAGTCGATCTAAGCTATGCAATTTGAATTACATGAATAATGTAACTCAAGGTGACATATCTTACATCTACTTACAGTGGGGTCCACACTACACAATGTCAATAGGAGACGCTCTCCTATCAACTCCCCTCACTCTTCCCGATCCGGTGGAGTACAGGAGTCGATGAAAGAGTGATCTGCAGTCAATTTAGCGGGTCTTTCTTAGACCCGCTAAATGTGTCAATCCCCCGATAAGTGTAGACAGGCCCTTAGAGCCCAATAGAAAAATTGAACCAGAGGGACCATTAGTTATCATAGTCCCATGTAGAATCTAAAAACAGGTTTCAGTGATTTTTAACCCTCACCATCATACCATGCAATAAGTATATCTAAGACCAACCTTAAAGAAACCCAAACAAGCAGAGATCCAAATTCTGAATTAGGGCGGTATTTAGCAGGGCCGGCGACAGAAATTTTGGGGCCCCCTACTCTGATCATTTGGGGGTCCCCCAGCTCCCCCCAGCCTAACCTCCTCCTCTCCCCACCCCCATTGGTTCCCCAACGGCCCCTCGGCCGGTGCCGGCCGGGCTGCACGCACCTGGCTCTCCCCAGCCCCGCTCGCCCCTGCCCCCGCGGAGTGGTGCGCCCAGCCAGTCCTCTGCAGCCATCGGGGTGGGGGAGGCAATGGAGCCGGCATCCTGTGGTACCGCCTCCCTCCCCCCTCCGCCCGCCCGCCCAGGGCTGGCCCTGCTCTTGCTGCAGGTGGGCGGAGGAAGCGCTGCAGCCGGGGGTGCCTCGGGGCAGCTCCTGGGGCGCGGGACGAGCCGCCGGCTGAAGGGCTCGGGAGGCAGCCAGGCACTGACACCCGGACACAGCCCGGGAAAGAGTAGCCAGGGAGATGCGGTGCCCAGGTGGGACGACTACGGGTACAGCTGTGTACCGGTCCCCGGACTTAAGGGGGCCCCCCTTAAGTCCGGGGCCCAGTACAGCTCTACCCGTAGTACCCCCCCTGTCGCCAGCCCTGGTATTTAGATCTGGGGATATGATTAGCTCATTAGAGAAGTCAGGGTCATCATCTACAAGAACTGCATATAGATTTCAAAGAAATAGCCAAAGTTTCCAGGGCTTTGGTTGAGAACCATTTCCAATACTAAGACGAATTTTAAACCAAGTTTCCAGACTATGAAGTTCCTTCCTTGCAGTGGCCCTTTGCTAAGTAAAGATTGGAAGAACGCGTCAGATTGTGTGCTGGTTCTGCAATGTGAACGGAGGACTAGATTAAAACCAAATTCATTTTATTTGTCAACCAGTCTAAATCCAAATTCAGCTCTCTAGAAGTGACAGACTAATGTATTAAACTACGGCACCATCTAGATTGCTCCCCACTAAACACATTCAGGCAAGAATGAAAATAAGGGGAATTTTAAAAAATGAAAAGAAAGTTTCCAAGAACAATTTCAGAACTAGGAACTTCATTGTAATGAAGTTTGAGAAGGAGGATCAAATACAGGTACTGAAAGAAGTTGAAGTTCATAAAGAAGGCTTCTAGTTTCTGTTCAGCTCTGAAACTGATCTAGCGTAATGTAGATAAGCACTGAGCATTTTAATATGTAAACTGGAAATCAAATGTACCAGGAAATCATAATTGCTGCAGACACAGAGACCTTACCTTATAAACTTGCCCATATGTTCCATTGCCAACAAGTTCCACCAGTTCAAAGATACCTGCAGGATCCTAAAAGGAAAAAAAAAAAACACAGAAACATTTAAAAAATGTAAAGAACATTTGCAAATTTACTCAAAATAAATATTTGGTTGGAATGGAGTCCACATTTCACTGACAACTGTTTAGGAGTGCCTCAACCTGCCCATGTGTGGCAGAATTATTTTAATATTAAATGGAAGGGTTAGTGATGCAGTAGTTCCTTAGAGTTGGATCCAGTGAACGATTACCAGATAGCACAATGCTTACTTAACCAGTTAGCGGAACTACTCGTGGTTATAGGCACTATGCCTCGCACTAATCACTTGCGAGATCTGGCCCTTAGAAATAGTTGTCAAGATGGTGCTCGAGTGTACCAGTGCTGTTCATTTACTGCTCACTGCAGGCTCTATGCTGTATTTTTATGGTCACTTATGAATGCACAGAAATTTGAACACTCCACGTGCATTCTACAGATAATCCAGTCACTACTTATTCTATGGTCAGTTAAAATAAATACATCTTCAGTTAAACAAGAAGAGAGACTCTGCCTGATTAGAGTCTCCTAAAGCATACTGGGTTCTCGGAGAACGGCTCGTGCACAAATTTTATCTGGTTTTGATCCATGTGGGCTCACGTTCCCTCACTGCTCCCACACACCCCGAATGTAAAGTTTAGGATTCAAATTAACTCAAAAATCACTACACCAAGGAAGGAGAGACCAAATTCTGGCAGAAGAGCAATACCACCATGGTGGGTTTGAGACCTATGGCCTGAATCAGAGATCTGCACACTACATGTCATAGCTAAAGGTACCTTTTAGGTATCCTGATCCATACCTTTTGTGAGCAGGTGAGAGAAGAAGGGGAAAAAATATGAATAATGCCCGGGGTGGCCTGCAAATGAATTGGAGTCAGAAATGGAAACTACCTATTAGATCAGCTGGTCCATCTGTCAGTCAGTGCAGGATAGTTCCTGACTGTATATTTACTAGTGTTTGGTCTGGTCTAGTTTTCCCAAGCAAAGGAGCTTCCACCTCTTCCTTTTGGGAACTATTTCAGTCCAAAGCACCTCATTCCTTGGAAGTTATTTGTAATAATTGCCATAATATTCTCTCTTTCATAACACAATCGCATTCCACCTACCCAGCCCCACAGCACACACCTCTCCAAACCTCCCCCACTCCACAAAACCCCCCCTCTATTTTGTTATGCTAAATAATTCCTTCTGCTGTTTCAGTATTTTTAGACCTGTATCTTGCCTTTAGCTGTTGCTTAGCCACAATGGCAGACACTTGATAACCAGGGTTGGAGTTCTTTAGATTCCAAGTGTTTGCATATACTGTACGTAAAAATCGCCCTGCAAGACACACTGCTCTACCACAGGCATTCCTACACTGAACATGACCACTGGTATGCTAAGCACGTACTCCTGTGGAGGAAGATCTGAGCTAGCCATGCAACGCCCCTGCCCTGTAAGAGGTACAAGAGAAGGCTTTTTTCTATTTCCCTCCACCAGGCCACAGGCACCAAACAGCGCTGTCAGAGATATGCCTGGTTTGGAAGAAGCAACCAAAGAGTGCTCCCAGAGGAACTAGATCACAGAGGCTGGAGGAGTGCTGCTGTAATGCAAAGAGTACAGGAGACTGAATTGAAAATAGCAATCCCAAAGCTGACAAAGCAGTGTTCTTTATAGAAATGAAAGTGGGACTCAGAGCCATTAGTACACTAGGTTCTTATAAACAGAAGTCAAGGAGCAGAAAAATAGATGGCAGCTGCTGTTTATTTTCAAGTTCTGCTTCCCAGGAGTTATTTTGTTTCACTGAAACAACCTTGGAAGAGGTTTTTCCATGTGCCATGGATAAATATTCATTGTGAATTTAAAAAAAAAAAAAAAAACCCAAACCACTGTAAAACGTTCACAGAAGTTAGGAAAAGACCCAGTGAGGTAGCCAGTCAATTCCAGATCAAAGCTGGATTATTCCCAACAATACATTTTCAGGGGCTTTGTCCAGTCCCCCTGCCCCACACAAGGCCGAACTGAGGGCCATCTTAGCAACTTGCTAGCAGCCTGAAGGCCATTTCTCATTTGCAAGGCTGCCAAGGTTTGTGCAACTCCATTAGACTTTTGTGCAAATTAGCTCACGAATTTGCACAGAAGAGTCAATTGAAGTTCAATGTGTCCTGTCCCAAGCAGTGGTGGGGCAGAATACGAAGCTGCACAACAGCTGTGGCTATTGCAGGTGGCAAGGTGTCAGGGGATGGCAGGGCACATGGGGTAGTGGATGGGAAGCTTGTGAGGGGGCTGAGTGGGGATTCAAGAAGCTGGAGGCTCCACAGAGAGTGCCAATGGCCAATATCGAGCCCTGCGGCTGGGATGCTGCTGCCAGTTGCTCCTTCCCCACTGGGATCCAGTGACTTATGCAGTGCGGGGCGGGGATGGCTGCCTGGCTACCTGCAGAGCTAGTTCCATATTGGGCCCCAGTGAATAGGACAAGCAGCATAAGCCTCGTCCCTGCAGCTCAGCTACAGGCAGGAGATATCAGCGGAGTTACAGACAGGCATTACTGGGCTGTCAGCTGTACAAAAAGTCTCACAACCTTCAGGACACCCGGCAGTCCGGAATGCAACACTAGTTCTTCCATTAGCCTGTAGGAGTCACATGACCCCTGTGATCTAGGCAGCTTCCTGGTGATTGGAGCAAGATGGCTGCACCTCTGTACTAACGATACCAGCCCAGGCTTTACCACAGCATTCCTGTCAGCTACATTTGGCCACCCTGGCACTTACCTGTGCACCTATTAGGCCAAAAGCTATTTTTGTCTCCTGATTCTTACGTCCTCAATTGACTTGGCATCTCTCTATACTGCTGGCCCAGCATTACCATTTCAGTGTAGCCATGGAAACATGACTAGACTGTTAGTTATTCACAAAATTAAAACTGAGATTGGTCTCTATTTAGGCGAGGGTTACGCCATTCTTTGGCCCTGCTCGTCCCAATGCAGCCTGCAATTGGCAGGAGCAATGATTTTTCGGAGTTGCATTTTGAAGAGACTTTTCATTAAGTGTGCGTGGAGCAGTAATATTTTGTTAGCCTGCCTTTCAATAAGATATACACTGGGGAGGGAGAGGAGAAAAGAAATCTCTTTCTGTCCACAGAGGCTCTAAATCATATCTTATGCAGTGAAGCACTTTTGCATCTTAATAGCTGATGTGGGATACTCTGGCTCTTTGACATGAGACAAAATATTGTTACCATTTCTTTCCCAGGGCTGCAATGCAAATTGGTCATCACTGCAAGTCTTGCCTGATATGGTAAAGATAATGCAGGAATGTAGTAGAGAGCAACAGCAGCCTGGGAAAGTGGAACCGATATTAAGGAATCAAATATGGATGAATTAAAACGGGGGCTTTTATGTTATTGGGAGGGTAGGGGAGGGGAAGTAGAGGACTGGCAAACCAGTCCAGGATAAGCAATTCATAATCTCAAACCAAACAGTGTCCCATGGATAATGGCATTTCCACTCTCTGATGCTTACAATGATGTTCTATATTCCATTTGGCAACCCACTGATCTTCCCCTCCCCACCAAAAAAAGCTCATTATAGGCAAGTGTTCCAAGGCTCACTTTTATCCTCTTGCTAATACCTATTTCCCCCACCCCCTTTACCAAATGGCCTTGAGACGAAAATAATGGCAATGACAGAAATGATACAATCAACATCTTAAATCTGCGGAGTCCTTGCAATTGTTCCTTTAACATATTTCTGCCTGTTGGAGGTTTCAACATCAGGAAAAGCTATTGTTACTGCTGCAACTCAGCGGTGACAACAATCTCCCATTTTTACATGCTCCAAACTCTCAAAAAGTTCTTTAACTAAAATTTCCAGCATGTGTATGCGCACACATAATGTTGAAGTAAAATCAAATCAGTCAGGAAAAGTTGGAGAAAAATCAATCTTTCAGATTTTTTTTTTAATAGATTTTTTGTACACAAGTAACAGACTCCACATTGCACTTTGGGGGGGGGGGGGGGGAAAGGTTATTTGTATTATTGTAGCAACAAAGGGCACATTATGCTCAACTATGTACAAACACGTCAAGACAGTCCCTTCCCCAAATAACTTACTGTCTACATAGACAAAAGACTGGAGGGAAAACTGAGACAAAGAGGTGAAGTCCAAGGTCACACAACAGATCACTGGCACAATTGAGAATAGATCTCAGGGTTCACAGTTCCTATACATACCCATGTTTTATGCACAGTGACTACACCACACTGGCTCTCACATAAGATTTACATAATAATAATATGCAGATGAATGATACAAGATTCGTTACATTATTACTTAGTTTGCATACACCTTGTAAGGCACAGTTCCAAAACAGGCTGAATTAACCTATGGTTTTGCATTTAAACATATGCTTTAAACCAGGGGTGGGCAAACCACGGCCCGGGGGCCGCATCCGACCCTTCAGACATTTTAATCTGGCCTTTGAGCTCCAGCCGGAAAGCAGGGTTTGGAGTTTGCCCTGCACTATGCATGCCAGGGCTCTGCGCAGTTCCCGGAAGCAGTGGTATGTCCCCCCTCTGCCTCCTCACACCGCCCCCACAGCTCCCATTGGCTGGTAACTGAAGTCAATGGCAACTGCGGGGCAGCACCTACAGATAGGGCAGCACACTAAGCCTCCTGGCTGCACCTCTGCATAGGAACCAGAGAGAAGCCCTGCCACTGCTTCTGGGAGCTGCTTGAAGTAAGTGTCACCCAGAGCCTGCACCCCTGAACCCCTCCTGCACCTCTGCCCTCTGCCCCAGCCCTGATCCCCTCCCACCTCTCAGTCCAGCCCAGAGCATTCATGGCCCATCAGACAATTTCCATACACAGATGTGGCCCTTGTCTAAAAAGTTTGCCCACACCTGTTTTAAGCATTAACAAAGTCCACTCCTCTTAATGACTTTGCTATTAACTCTGTCATATACTGCGAGGGTCCAGGCCTGCAGAATTACAGGAGTAATTTACCTGAATAAACACTTCATTGACCTCAGCAGGACAACTCCTAGACAAGTGTTTTCAGGACAGAGTCCTTAACCAGTACAGCGCTGCCATAAAAGTGACTCATTGAAGAGTTATTCTGGATTCATGCCAACAAAAGAGGAAAATTTGGCCCAGACATCTCTAGCAAAATGTTTAAAAGCATGAAGACCACCAGTCAGTTACTTACAAGAAATTAAATAGCATACATAATGACATGTGCCTGTACCCAGCTCTCCAAACTCAGGTAGAGCAAGCAGCCAATTCCATGCCCCTACTGCACAGTGTTCTTCCTTCCTGAGTTACTTTCCCTGACGCAGAATCCATTCAAAGTGGGTTTTTTTCTCCTACTGGTAATGGCCCATCTACATTTTAGCAGCCCTCTTAGAATTAGTATACTAATGTCACTATTTTTTTCTTTTCTTTCTGTGTGTATAAATGCATCTTACTTCTGTTCCATTCTATGCATCCGATGAAGTGAGCTATAGCCCACGAAAGCTTTATACTGAAATAAACTAGTTAGTCTCTAAGGTGCTACAAGTATTCCTCACTTTCTTTACGGATACAGACTAACACGGCTGCTATTCTTGAACCTTCCTTTTATGGTTTACTGAGTCTCCATAGCTTTCACACTCAGTTGTGAACAATGCATTGCTCTAGGACTTAGAAGACACATTCTGGAACTAAGGAAACTCCTATTGTTCTTTTGACATTGGGCCTGATGTTGCTCCCTTTAAAGTCAAGGGCAAAAAACTCAGACTTCAATGAGAACAGGCACAGGAACGCCAGAAGAGGAGGTGGGAGGAGAGAAACACAACAAAGAAAAATTGCTTTTTAGCAGAAGGTGAAAGTACTTTTAACGCTATTGTAGAATTAAAAGAATGTCAGAACTTCTGTGTGTAAGTGATAAAGCAGAACCTATCCAAACTTTAGTGACCAAAAAAACAACAACCAAAAACCACCATAAGTTCTTCAAAAGGAGAAAACTAATCAGTAAGACACTAGCAGCAGCAGAATTCGCAGCAGGAAGAGTTTTGCAATGAAAGTAGTTTAGCTCTGCATAATCCAGACTCCCCGCAAAATTAAAAGGGGGAAAAAAATCTACATACCCCACCTGTGACTGTACTTCAGGATTTCAATAACTAAAAGACATGAAGGAACCAACTGTTAACCAATTTGTTATTTAAATGACAACTCAAGGATGCTTCCTGTTTACAGGGTAATAAACATATCCCGGGCAAAGTAAACTCAGAGCTGAAGGCTACAGGTGTTTATCAGTGCTGAATATGGTTATTACTGAATTAGCAGAGGGTACCCTAAAGTCATTATTATACTGGAACATGTTCTGCATCTTTTAAACCCCAGTGCTCAGCTACTGTCCTCAGAACTCCCTATGCAGATGTCTGCAACAAACATGACTGCATCTAATGCTGTCCCTTGCCCATCTTATCACCCCACTGTGTATCCCAACCTCCTCCATGTTCCTTGAAGGAGGCTCATCTTCTCCCCACAGGAATGACTCCTTTAAACTATAGTAGAAGGGGCTAGGCCGGAATGAGTGGAGACGGGGAGAGACAGTGATAGTCATTATTGCTGTGGCAGTATAAATGGGGAAGTAATAAATCAGAATGAAGGGATCTGCATAATCACTATATAGTTATCCTTCCATGCTGAATGGAATAATAATGGCCCCCAGCTGAAGTATGGCAATAACTACAATGATGCAAATTTTATACTGCTTCAGCCAATCAGAGCAAGGAACTGCACAATTGTAAAATAAGTGAACAGTTATGGGTCAAGAATCAGCGAGGTAGCCGTGTTAGTCTGGAATTGCAGAAGTGACAAGGAGTCCTGTGGCACCTTAAAGACTAACTAAAGTATTGAAGCATAAGCTTTCGTGGGCTAATACCCACTTCATCAGATGTATGCAGTGGAAGTATCCAGTGGCAGGTAACCCTGTTATCTCTAACCTGGTTCTTGCCTACCTATTTATACCTGCCCCTGGATACTTCCACTGCATGCATCCGACGAAGTGGGTATTAGCCCACGAAAGTTTATGCTTCAATACTTTAGTTAGTCTTTAAAGTGCCACTGGACTCTTTGTCAGTTATGGGCCAGTGACTGACTAGCACCCCTTGTAGATTGGCTGATGCAATTCCACTGCAATAGAATCTACTCTCACCTTCACTAAGGATAACGACAGCCTGTGTTTCTAACATTTCAAAGTACCGTGATTTGATGCACCTCGGTCTACAATATGTGCTCCCTTTAAATGGATAGGAATTTTTTTCAAAAACTAAAGTATCACCAACCAGTTAACTTAAAAAGAGATCTAGATTTTAGAGCCAACTGTCTCTACCTGTCAACATGTGGCTGTGGTTAGACTGGTAACTGCAGTCAGAAGAGCAGTTTTCCAGTTTGGGAAGCACCAGGGAAAGGGTCATTTTACAGAACAGTTGGCTCTTGTAAATCAATGGTAATGTCACAGTATTCAGCCAGTTCACATTCATCGGAGAGCCATAATATCTGGTAAGCGTCACAGAGCTTAGCATGAAACAGTGAATGTTTTCTTTTGACACAGGAGATTTTGTTAAACATACTAGATCACTTGAAGGAAGAAACATTGCATTAGCTCATTCAACTAGAGCCAAGAGGGGAAGTCTTGTTAATTCAAAGGAATGGGAAGACCTTACCAAGAATGTGTTCTGTTAAATCACATGGTATTGGTGATACAATGTAGTACATCAAGTAGCCATCAAGGAGTGACATTCCTGGTTACACCATGTGTCAACCTAAGTAGGGGAAGGGAGATTTCCAATCTAATGCCCTTGGCTTGCTTGCTTTATTTTTAAAATCCGTTTCTCCTTCAGCAAGTTTAATGGCCATCTCAACGCATCCGTCCATCCTATCTGTCCAACGTGGATTAAACAAATGAAATAGGACTATTCTCTTACTTAATCACCTTAGGCCATTCACCTTAGGCCAGTGTGGGAGTTTTACTCACAATACATTTATTAGTACATTGTTCAGTCAGTTAAGCATCCAAAGCAACAGAGCTTCCACCACATCTCACTGTTCAGCAACTTAACAGACCTCCTTGCCAAGGCCTCCTGAAGCCACATTAACCGCTCCTTTTCTTGTTTGCTTCGGGAACAGGGGAGAAGGGGGGTTGCTGGAGTTGCAGACTGTGTTTCCTTAATTATGTTGTATTTTGATTTCCCCAGCCTTTCCACACTGATCAGTTTGAGTACTTGTCCCCATCACACTTTAATCACTAGAGACCTGATTTTGCAGCCCCTAGATGAGTAGCCCTGGTGCAATCCAGGAGAGAGATTATGATGTGATAAGAACTGCAGGATTGGGCCCTAAATTGGTTACGTTCCCCCCAAAATTGTTTTCCTGAAGCCAAGTAGATATGTTTGAGGCATTCCTTGTGGTGGTGAATTCAGAACGCTTAGGCTGACTGGTACCAAGCAGTGATGTCTCCCAGACATCTCATGGGCAACAGAATCTACACCTGCCTCACATTCTAATAAGTCACCTGCTGTTGCCTCTAATTATGCATTAACCCGTTCACATTGCTTAACTGTGGCTTTTCCCAGAAAGCACAAATATAAACATAATGGGAACATGAGGAAGTCATGAGAGTTAGCACAGCAAGCTCCAAAACTTCTCAGTATACGGTAACTGCCCATAACAGTATGTGACTTAAGGAAAAGGTAGAGGATTTTCAAATGAACTGCAAAATGGGTTAGTTAGTACATGGCTAGTTGCCTCTGCCTCCAATGTATTCCTGGCTAACATCCCTTTGAATAATGGGCAGAGAACAGCAAAGAAAGCAGTAAGAAAACCAGCCAATGTTTTGCCACAAGCAGAGATCTGGATTCTTTTCTAGCTTTAACTCCTTTCACCCCTCCTCAGTATGACTTCCTGAACATAAGACCTTCCATTTTTTAGTGTTTTGCTTTGGTTATAAGCTGAGTAATGAAGCAGAACCATATTGGACCACCGAGTCCTATTCACACACATTGAGCAATGTTATTTCCCCTTCTCCTAGTTAAGTATTTTTTCTCCTTTGCCCACCCACCCAGAGACTTATACCAGTAATTATCAATCCATATACTACTGTACCTCGTGGTTACTCAAGCAATAAAAATGCTTTCTTTGAAATACTAATAAGGGAATTCATGGATGGGGGTGTGTCTGTGTGTGTGTAAATCGTACTCTTTTCTGGCTGCAGATCCAAAATGAAAACTTTAGTCATGAAATAGCACCTTAAATAGTGTTTCAAGACAATTGACAAGGCTCGATTACTATTCACACCTCGGCTTGCTACACACACACTGTGCAGACAAGCACTAAGAGAAAAACAGCTCTGTCACAGCTGTCAGATGTGTAAACAGTTGTCTCCGTCTATTTCAAATCATTCCGTTTTAGCATCTCAGGAAGAGTCATCTTCTGCTTTGTCCACTCCCTCTTCCGAAGGCACATGTTGAGGGTCCCTACTTCAGCCCTCCCCTAACTTCATGCTGGAGTGGAGATTCCGTGTAAAATAATGCTGCAGCCTCCATTCCTTTCCGAGTTGTCCAGATCCGCTGGTTGTTGGGAACAGCAGAGCTAATGGGAGTGAATACAGATGGTAGGTTCTCACTGGAAAAGTAATTCAATCAGAAGAGAGAGAAGATGGAAGATTTCCTTCATCTGTCACTTGTCCACTGCTGGACATAAGCAGCTCTACATTGTAAATAATATGTTCACATCTGGATTGGAAGCAAAATAACTATCCAGGAGCAGGAATAGCAGAGACCAAATTCTGGCTGCCCAGCATGCCCAGGTGTAGAGCAGAATCTCTGCTAGCAACATAGGGTCATCAGGAAGGTTTCTGACCCAGTTTCTGC
The DNA here is from genome assembly GCA_032164245.1 of Sternotherus odoratus. NCBI lineage: Eukaryota > Metazoa > Chordata > Testudines > Kinosternidae > Sternotherus > Sternotherus odoratus. The sequence continues at coordinate 12,809,272 of JAVMKO010000009.1, read as the reverse complement.
TTTCTACTAAAACCGATATAAAGGCCACACTCTGCAGGCCCTCGTTAGGAGGCAGCATGGGAACATTAAACTATTTAGATCAGGGATAGGCAACATTAGCACGCGGGACCGCAGGGTAAGCACCCTTAGCGGGCCCCGACGCTTTTTTTACCTGCCGTTTCTCTGACTGTGGCTCCCACTGGCCGCGGTTCGCCGTCCCGGTCCAATGGGGGTCGCGGTAAGCTTGCTTACCCTGCAGTCCCGTGTGCCAACGTTGCCGATCCCTGATTTAGATTCATGGGACTGGAATCAAACATTGAAGTTATGAAACCAAAATCCTGCATACACACTGCTGTAGACAGACCATGGCCTGAGCAATCCCATCTACACCAGCTGAGAATTTGGCCCAATATGTCTGCACTGAAAATCATGAAGTGTTTCTGTGGGTAAAGTCCTCTTCACAAAAAATAGACAGCTAGAAAACCATTTAAAATGGTAACAGTCTTAATTTAAACAAAAACAAAAAAACTGACCATCTTATGCTTACAATGGGGACAAAATTGTGGTAGCTGAAACAAGTAGGAGGTGGCAGAGGGGTTGTTTCGTCTCAATGCTTTTTTTTATGCTTTTATCGAAGGCCGATCTTAAATATCTGTAGCACAAGGTCTACAATGAGGTGGTCATGCTCGTTAGAGATTTCAGATCGGATTCGAATCTCAATCATAGTACAATTTAACTCCAGATTAACTTCATTGGAGTGAGTGTAACCAAGCTAAAAATCCACCCCATGTTATCTACCAGAACACGGTGGTACTGATTGTAAATCCTAACAGACATATTTAGCATCGTCTTAGAACCGGGCTTCCCAAACTTGTTCCACGGCTTGCGCAGGGTAAGCCCCTGCCTGGCCGCAAGATGCTTTGTTTACCGGAGTGTCCATAGGTTCGACCACTCGCAACTTCCAGTGGCTGCAGCTCGACATTCCCGGCCATTGGGAGCTGCCTGGCCTGTGTGGCTTCCCGCAGCTCTCATTGGCGGGGAATGGCGAAGCACGGCCACTGGGAGCTGCGAGCAGCTGAACCTACGGACACTCTGGTAAACAAAGCATCTTGTGGCCAGGCAGGGGCTTATCCTGCGCAAGCCGCGGAACAAGTTTGGGAACCCCTGTCTTAGAATGTTAGTTTCTCCAAATTCTTCATTTTAGTTTTGACCAGTTCTTTAAAAAGAAATCAGAGCATTCTCATTCCACCTGCTTCCCCTGATAGATCAGAAAAATCTTTCTGAATATCCACTAGGAATGGTACCTGTGAATAGTCTCTAATTATTCGATATCCCTTTCCTCCAGTTCATGGAAAAGTTGGTATCCAGAGTATCAGAATTTCTGTATGGGACTCCATCTTCTCATGAAGAAACAAGGTGTCAGCAAAAACAGGACTGTGAAGAGATCTTTTGATGTTCTCAGTGCAGTACTCAAAGGGATGTAATCCCATTGAGCCAGCTACTTAAGCACATGCCTGGCTTTAGACAGGAGAGTAGTTCCATAGAAATCACGTACTTAGGGATATGGCTGAATCAAAGTCTCGTGTCTATAAAGAGCTGGAGAGAGAGAATTACAAATTCTAGCTATGGTCCCAAAAAGACTTAAACAAACCAAAAGTAGCACTGTGCCACGCTAATTTAGGTCAGACTCATATTAAGAGAACAAAAGCCGGAAGCTTTCTTCACTGAAGACATTCTCTGCAGTCTTATACTGCTAAGATATTACTCATAAAAATTTAGATCTTGCCCCTCTGAGGAATAATGATTTCACATTAGCCAACAAACACTTGCACCCAATTGAAATTGCTACCTACTAGTATAGTCAACGGTTTAAGACTACCAAAAGGAAATGGATTAATTCATTACATAAACAGCTTCTAAACAGTACTTCTCAAAACAGGAAGTGTCCAATAGGTACATTTTAAAAGCTGAATAAGGCCAAGATCCCACATCAAATGGAGCATCATTCCAGTATATGCAGTCAGCGATCCAGACTGCCAGACAAGTCAGGCTTGTGGCTTCCTATAGACATGGTAGCTTGAAAACACGTTCGTATCTTTACAAATCATTGCATCAGCTCTGAAGCCTTTGGTAGCAGAGCACTAAGGGCCCCGGTCTAGGATTTTCCCACTGAATGCTTTCCTTATCTGTTCATGCTCCACTGCTCCCTTTTCTTTTTTTAGTTAGGGACAGATTGATGGACACTGGAATGACTGACAATGGGAGATTTCTTATCTCTAAATTGATTTGTTTAAGAGCTAAAGAGAAAGCCAGGCAGGTTCTAAATACAGGTCTGCAATTGGCACTGAGTATTCTGACCATCCAGCTTCAGGGATATGTATCTAAAACTCGGGACCACTGAATCAAGAGGCAGTTTTGCCCTGGACTTCAACATGAGCGTGGGCTGGCTTTGGGCCATATTTGCTTATAACAGTTCAACATCATTGAGATCAATGGAGTTATACCAGCATGGAACAATCAGGTCTCCTTTTCTAAGGTGAGTGGGAGAAAGATTGTGAGAGAGAGAGCAGCACATTTTTAAAGCCTTACATGTATTCAAAAATGCATTTGGTGTTTACTACGCAAACATACTAACATCTGTCACTGACTGACTGGAGACCACACGTCAGAAGTGAGAGTGTGACAGGAATTCATGCACTTAATGACAAGACCCTCAAGGACACCTAGGTACTTACAATAACAATCGTGCTTTATTTGGGCATAAGCTTGCATCTGAAAAAGTGGGGTTTTTACCTACAAAAGGTTATGCCCAAATAAATCCATTAGTCTTTAAGGTGCCACTGGACTCCTTGTTAGTTTTGGGGCTACAGACTAAGATGCCTACCACCTGATACTTGAAATCATGCTTTGCAGTTCTATAGCACTTTTCACTCTAGCATTCCAGAGAGCTTGACAAACAATGCGCTACCTCAATACAATCCCTCAGAACTCCATGGGATGTACCATAGCTAAATACTCTTGCCACTTGAAACACTGCCTGATGTAGGCCAAAATTTTCAAGTTTGGGCACTGGAAATGAGGCTTCAAAGTCAATATTTAATCAGGTTATGCCTTATTGGGTGATAAGTCTATGGGTGATAAGTCTAAGGTACAGCACCCACAAAAGTTAGATCACTTATTTCAGTGCCTGTCACAGGATGCTTTCCCCTTTAAATGAAGCCAGTCCATTTTTCTCCTTTAAAATGGATACATTCACATTTAAATTATTTGCTATTATGTTGACAAATCCTTGTATTGTGCTGAAGAGTTAGAGGAAAATGTGCGAATGTTTTTGTTTTCTTTTAAAATCTGATCACTTTTACACTGGAGTCGGATGGGTTTGTCACAGCTCCCAGTTTTCACAGCTCCGATATTTTACTATTAGCACTTTTCAAACAGTTCTCCCCCAGCCTGTCACCTTTCATCAACTCCTCGCAACAGGCACCATAACAGCTGGTTACCAGGAAGGGATCAGATAACCCAAGTAGCAATAGCTCCAAAAAAGGACAATACGGAGAGCAGGTTACATTGAATTATTCAGTGTTCATCTCCTTGAGGAACTGTGTAAAATGCAGCTGACAGACCAGAAAACTATTCAGCTCTATTGAATAAGCTACCTCCAAGGGTGCAAATATGCCAGTCCACCCCGGTACGGCGTACCAGCTAGAGCCAGTGCACCGTACCAGGGCAGACTGGCTTCCCCAGGCAGCAATCTAAAGGGCCTGAGGCTCCAGGCAGTGGCTATAGCCCTGGGCCCTTTAAATTGCCACCAGAGCCCCACTGCCGGACCCCTGGGGTAGCAGCAGTGGGGCTCCAGAGATGATTTAAAGGGCCCGGAGCGGTAGCGCAGCCAGAGCCCCTGGCCCTTTAAATCGCCGCTCAAGCCCTGCTGCTGGAGCCCCAGAGGTCACAGCGGCAGCCAGGACACACACACACACACACCACCCCACACCCCCCCACCCACACCCCCCGAGGCTCTGTTGGCAATTTAAAGGGCCCAGGGCTCCGCTGTGGTAGCAATATATTTCTGCTGGTTCACAAAGTAGTTCCCCATAGCAAATGTCTGAGTTCCTTTGTGGCTGGCGTTGTGCTACACGGATAATCTAATTCAGGATGTTGGGGTCTCATACCAGTTACATTAACAGAAGTTATTAGGGCTCCACTTCTCATTTTCTTTGCTTCGTAGGAATAAAAGAATAAGTCAATTGTGTGATCAAGGCCAATATCCTGCAAATATCAGATACCTCATAGGAAAGGAAAACTTCTTATGATGCACCTAGCCAATTGCATGGTGCTACAGAAGTGGCATAGGGCTAGGAAAGCATCCTCCTTGTCCCTACAGTCAGAAGATTGTGCCTCAAGCATAAGAGTTGTTTACCCTTCTCTAAACATAGAACACTGCAAAAATTGTTATTGACCATTATTTTACTATAGGCGAAGATGGCAGAAATGCCTATAGTTAAGATTGCTTGACATTTTCCATTAGAAGTCTCATTTTTTCACTTATTTACAACTTCACCAAAAGTTTACCATTTGGGTTGAAACAGTTCCCTCCCAGGTTTCTGGCTGAGGCTGGTTTTTGAGGGGCGTTGTAAGGGGTAAAGTTTTAGCTAGAAGGGTTCAGCTATTTCCCCAAAGACACTACTAGAGGAAAATATTGGTATGCCTATGTTACCAAAAAAATTCGTATGACTCTTTAATTGAGAAGCTCTTCCACGCCCAGATTTTGAAGCAGCGACTTGAAATTTGTTAAAAAGGGTTGCCCTAGTGTCAGGGCCTTTTGCGATGCCCATGAAATTCACCTTGCTTTGGCCAACTTACGAGCCTCCCCAAAATTGCAGTTCACCTGTTCTCAAAGAGTAAGTTTGGCAGCTAAACTTTGTGAAGAGTCTGCTTGCAGTGAGCATGCTTCCTCACCACACAATTCCTATATGCCAACCAGACTGGGCATCACCATCCCCACAGCACAACTAAGTGTGCTCCTTCCATGGCTGCAGGGGATGAGCGGGACTTTTCCTGCGATTGCTCCTCCTGGCTACTGCATCAGTTGAGGAAAATTCTGCAGAGGATCAAGTTGTGTCTGCATGCAGAAAATTATGTGATTATATTATACCCTGCAAAATCTGGGGGGGAGGGGGAGGCATATGAACCTATGTAAGGTCTAGAAGAGCAAATCTCCCCCCTTCCCCATAGCAAATAAAGCCCCTAGGGCATCAGACACAGGGATTGAGAGAAGGGAGACTCTCTCTCATTCATACCCTTGCTGATGCCCAGGCAGCATGGAAGAGAAGAAAGCAACAGCCCAATTTGAATGCAGTGGTAAGGAAGAGGAGGGACAATAACATAAGATAAAGGGCGAGTAGCCAGACAGCCATAGTTACATCTCTCTCCTAGGGGACGAGGGGAAGGCTGCATATAAAAATCAGGCCCCAGGTGCCATGTGACCAGGATGTGGGTGTGCCTAGTGCTGGAGAAGGAGTCAGGCCCAATGTCCGGCTTCATGCCTAGCAGTTAGAACAGGAGTCGGTAACCAGGAATCTGCACCACACGACAAAGACCAGAGCCAAGAGTCAGAGGTCAGGAATCAGAGCCAATGGTCAGAACTGGGTTCCCTGGGATGCGGTGAGGCAAGGCAGGAGAGGAGCTGGGAACAAGGCAGGAGCTATCTATCGCAGCTGCAGCCAGATGCTTTGAGCAGCCACTGAACTGCTGCAGGGCTTAAATGCCACTCTGCTGACTTCCAGCCAATCAGGTAACCTACTACAGGCCAATTGCACTCATTAAGTTACCCAAAGACCAGCTCTGCTACAGGCCCTACTTCCAGACATGAGGCATTTCAAAAGCAGGGCCCGCAAAATTAGTGGGCATTTGACAGTTTTGGCTTTATTCTGTCTACACCTCAGCTACCCATCTGTGAAATCGGGACAGGAGACCAGCAAATCTCACAGGTGTGTTGTAAAGATATCATGTAGTAATGTTTGTGACATACACAGATACTGTGGCAAGACCACCAAAGAAACACCCAGGAGGAAATCTGTAGGTTGGTGGCCAATGCAGGGTTTGGAGGATGAAAGAAGCAGGAGCCTGGGGAAAAAAGACATGATCACATAATTATAGACTGTATCTTGCACAAAGGGCCAAACTAAAGCTGCACAAGCCACCTGCATTCTGGCATTTCCTATGACTTGAGTGCTTGGAAGAACATTAAAGATGAAGGGTTTTTTTGGATGTATTAATGTATTCATATTACAGCACCACTCTTAGACCCCCTAAGCAAGAGATAGCGGTCCCATCATTTTGGTATGGCAGAAATGCATCCAGTCCTCGCTCACAAATGATCCCTGCCCATTAGAAAATCCAACTGCAGTATTTGACGTGATGGGCTCAGTTCAACTCCCTGGTAAACTGCCCTTCCAGCACCATGATATGTTCTATTCTGGGGACTTGCTACCCTGAGGATCTCGGGCAGCAGCGCTTCGAAGTGCGAGTGTGGTCGCATGGGAGCGCTGGGAGAGAGCTCTCCCAGCACTTCTGGTAATCCACCTCCATGAGAAGATTAGTTCAGGGTGCTGGGAGCCCGGCCCCCAGCGTTTGGAGCCTGGCCACACTAGCGCTTTAAAGTGCTCAGACTTGTTGCACTCAGGGGGGGTGATTTTTCATCAGCGAGTTAGAGCTCTATAAAATGTCGGTGTAGCCAAGCTCTCGGTAATCGTTGCAGACTCTAGAGTGAACTGGGCCCTGGGTTTCCTAGGCAATCCAATATCTTGAAACAAAGAATTTCATTTATATTAGCCCACCAAAGTAGACTGGAAAGATTAAAAATAAATATAAATGTAGAGCAAATCCTGCCTTAGTGGAACAGCTTGGTGCTAGATACAAGGTACAATGGGGAGTGGGAAGCCATGCACAGGTTGTCTTTTGTCTTTTGACAAGGAGCAGCACACTCCTCTGTCTAATGGGTCCTGCAGAAACGGCCCCCTCACTGCAGACAGTGTCCTTAACAGGTAATGGCCAGTCCCCTGTGATGGGCCCATGGACATTGGCTATTCCCCATACCTAATGCCCTCCTGAGCTCTAGCTTGGAAGCCTTCCATACGGGAGTGTAGGGAGTCCGATACTCCCCACAAATGTATAGCATAAACGGATCTGGCCCAAGGTCAAAATGACAAGATTAATTATCTGGGTGCATATTTGTGAAAGGGGACGGGGAAAACATTTGAAAAGGCTTATAAATTAATTGCCGTTATTGTTATTTGATTTGCTAAACCCTCAGGGACTAGATTTTCTTTTAGAAACTAACATAAAATACATGGATTTGAGTTATTTATTTCTGTAATATCTATTCCCATTTGGGTTTGGCACATTACTACATTCTTTCCACTTGGTGGATAAGAAAATCATTTTTCAGGAACTGCCGCCTTTACCAAGTACAACCGTTATGTGAATTTATAAACATGGTACTCGGTAAGGAGCACAAGCTATAAAAATACAGGTGCAACCCTGAAAATGGGTTTCATATTTCATAGATAAGTGTGATCATGTTTGACCTTTTCCTGAGCCCACCACAGTGGGATTGGAAGAATAAATCATTACTTGTGATAGATGCACTGGGTGCAGTTGCGACACATTTATTTGCCATTAGACAAAAACATTACTTTAAAATTAGTAGCCATTGCCCTCCACGGGAAGGCAGAGCACAGCATGTGAGCCAACAACATAGTACAATAGTGTTGGTACTAGTTGCCGAAATGTTTGTCCAATATAGTTTCAGGTGAGGGATGAGGAACCTATGAACCAGAAAACGTTTTATAGAGAAATTCTCCTCCTTAAGGTTCACCCTCTTTGCTCATTTGACTGTATGATCATGTTTCTAGTGGAGTATGAAAGAGCATAGACTGATTACAAAGCTCCAGAACTTTCAAATTAAAGGATTTGCAGCATTTGGAGGGAGGAAAAAGGTATGTTTTCCCTGAAGCAACCCAAATAGGCCAAATATGATTTTTGTCTCAGTCATCAACCTCAAACGAAACCTGCACAACATCTTCAAAAGACGAGCTTGGGAACTTAAAGTTGTAAATCTGCTAGACTCTATAAACTATGGACTGAACAGAGACACTGGTTTTATGGCTCATTACAATAATTTGTAACACATCCTACTGTCTGCCAACCCTTAATTTAAATGGTCTCCTGCAGAATGCTTAATCTATCCCAAATCTGTATTAAGCTCCGACACGCTGAAGAAGAGCCCTGTGTAGCTAAAAAGCCTGTCTCTTCTGCCAACAGAAGTTGGTCCAATAAAAGATGTTACTTCACCCACTGTGTGTCTCAAATCATATTGTTAATATTTTGCACTTATAAAGCATCTTCCATTCAAACATTTAAAAATGTTTTCAAAGGTGGGAAAGTATCAGCCCTGGTCTACAGATGGGGCAGTTAAGATAGAGATGCAAGGTCCAAGGTCACACAAGAGCATTGCCTTTGTTCCAGGAGAAGGAAAAAAAAGTGTTTTGACCATAAAATAATTAACATGCACTAACTCTGCAGCTATAAAATTTACCATGAGAAAGAGAAGAGGTCAATCCTAGTCAGAGGATATAGTGCTGAGCTTGCCTATTTACCCAATGGTAAAAACTGTAGGTAGGTGCCTTGTTTCCACAAGGATTTTATAAGAGGAGAGCTCTAGTTGTGTCTGTTATCCTGTTTCTCATATAGACATAAAACCATTTTTGCAGTGAAGACGTAGCTAGAGAGTTAAGAAAAGAGGTCAGGTCACCTCAAGCCAACACCAGTGAAGACAATCCAATGAAAAATGCCTCAGCAGTCACCTGACCACCCCCTCCCAGGCCTGTGCTTTAGTGACTAGGCGACACCTCTCCCAGCCAATCAGATATTAGAGATTAATCTTTGTTTACACAAAGCATTAAAATGTGTTAGACTTATAGCTACCAAGGAGGAAACGTTGATTTCCATGTCTATTCCTCCATTAATTTCTCTACCAGAATAATTATAATGCTGATGATTTCCAAAAAAATGTATTATCCAATTCAGTGCTTAAATAGTGTGAATATATATATATATAGTTTTTTAAGGCTTAGAAGTTTAGCCTTAAAAAACAAAACAAAAAAGCACAAGTCCACTGGAGCAAGACACACCTTCGGGGTTGACTCAAGTGCAGCCTGAATCCCTCTGATCCCTTTGTGGCAGGATCGTCTTCTAACATCAGTTTCCCCCCTCTACACCAAAGGATACTTTGCATTCCAATACTCCCTCTGGACAAATTCCAAGGATATCGCGGTGGTGGGTGGGTTTCAAAGAGCCTCCAAAGAAGCCTCAAAGAGCCCTTGGATTGCTTCCAAAGAACCACTCAGACAAAGTTGATGAATAGGCACTGGTGGGCTTATATGGATTTTGACTTGGTATCCCATAGTTATGAAACTTGAAAGCGGTACGAGAACAGTTGGGACTACAAGTTGTCCCATCTGTTCCCCACTTCATCTGTTGGGAACAGGGCATGCTCGGACAGTCACCCTAAAGAGTTGCCTGACAGGCCCTGTAGTAGGAGGACTGAACACAGATGCACAGTTACCTTAAACTACTGTCTCACTGGCACGATTACATTTAAAGTCCAAATCTTACAATCAAGCCAAGAACTATACTTCTAACCCACACTGAACCTTGGGAGATGAGGGGGAATATGCAAGGAGCTAATGAGAGTTCCACTGCACGGAAAACCATGTTTCATTAAGGACCAATACATTAAACATCTATATGCATAGCATTTTACAATCAGTCACAAACCTTTTCCTTAGGCTGTGTGAATAATTCATACTTGGGTCAGACCCATTCTTGCTCATTTGGCCTCTACCTTACATTTATACAGGACAAGATTCTGCCACCCTTATGTTGGTTTACACCTTACTTCACAATTATTCCTTCTGAAATGTATAGGGCTCCGCACCAGAGTAACTTACTAGTCAATGTAAAGAGTTTTGGAATCAAAGACGTAAGAGACATGACAATATCAATTACATTTTTGTGATTAGATTTTGATTTTTCAGAGGTCAGACCAACTCTCATGAATAAATTTTAATGATCACTTTTAACCATATTGATACCCTTTAGAAAACCTAATGGGCTCAGTTCTGCATCCCTTAGCACTTCACATAATCATTTAGTCCTGTGTAAAGTGTGACCATTTTGATTTACTAGAGTTTTACACCTTCTTTGCAGAGGTGTTAATGACTATGCAAAGCACAAGGCAGCAGAGAACCAGGTTAACATATTTAAAATATTAACGAGGAGAGTCTGACCTTAACTAGCACTGGATTGTCAGCTGGTGCAATTTGGCATAGTGCCACTCTACTCTAAGACCTATCTCAGACAAGTGTACATCAGGAGTAACTCAACAGCATTACACCAACATAAGCAAGATCAGAATCACACCTTCCCTCCGCCCCCCCCCCCCCCACCGCCCACAAATGCAATTGACATGCAAAGAAGTGAACAAGACCAGAACATGTCTTTGTGAATTTCTGTGTGTGAACATTAATAGATTTCAAGGCCAGAGGAACCATTATGACCACCTAGTTTGCAGCAGGAGAGGGGGGGAAAAATGTAGGATGATGATACAAAAAGCTATGCCAAAGCAAACTCAGGAAATGATCTTACACCAGGTTTCACTGCTCACCACCCCCATTCAAACTTAAAGAGCTCAGCCCTTCTCTGAAGAATGGAGAGATTTATGCCTTCCATTTAAATCCATCCAGACATTAGTCTGCTGCAAACAGAAGTAACACACCACCTCAATCTTACTTCCCACTCTCTGTTCCCCTTTGTTATCATCCTAGGACAATTTGTATTATACCCAGTAAATGTCAGTGCTAATTTGAAAAATTTCTCCTGATAAAATAACGCACATAATTTTCCACATGGGCAGGATAGGAACGAAATATCAATTATAACCCCTGGTAAGAGTGTTCATAACCAGCAGTCATCTTGACACAAGAGAATTTCTGCAATAGCATATTCTGTCCACAAAAGTAAAACAAATGGCACAACTAATTCCTCATTTACCAGACTCCATTGAGGACATGGCTTCCACCACTTATACACAGCTATTTTCCCTGGGCTAGTTCCTGAGCGGGTGTAAATAATTGGGGATGCGCCATTGACTTCATTAAAATCTATCATTTACACCACCTGAGTGTGTGGCCCTTTTTGGCCAAATCAGTTATGGAATCCCTGGTTGATGGGGGAGGGGAACACTACAACCCTCTAAGACTTCCAGAGATGTGTTTCGGTCTTGCACGGAGACCAGATGTGATCCATAGGGTTCTAAAACACCCTCCCAAGTTGTGCTACAGGTGTGCAGCTCCAGGAGACTAAGGTTCTGTCATGCCGTGTCTAGCTTCCCCTTTTCCTACAACACTTTTCGGTGCTTCTGATATGTCAGCCCCTGCATCAGCGCTCTTGTGACAGTCCTCTTGACGTCCTGACACACTGCTAAACATTTTTAAAGTCAAGCAGCCTAGGACAAGATGCCAGCATGATATTGGCTATGTTGGGTTTCCTGCATCACTCACCTCTTTCAAAGAAACAGTGTGAAGAGGTGTAGGGCCTGCTTCAGATCACTTGTTCAGATTCTCCTTATCCCACAAGGCTAACTCTGTTTTGTTCTTCCTCCCGCCTTTTCTTGGGGGGGAGGGGTGTCTCCCTTTTCTTTGCTCCCCCCCCCCCCAGCTTGTCTTTTTGTCTAGTCTAGTGTTTTCCATCCTTTATGTGCTTAGCTTCTCCTTACCCTTCCACGAGGGTTTTACTCTTCCTCAGTGAGGCACTGGGCTACAGCCTGCCTCCCTACTGGGAAAAAGCTCCAGTCTACTGCTAGTACTATGGGCTGGGTTAGGGAACACGTTGCCCCTATTTCCAACTAAATCTTCCCTACAGAGCAATTTTTTATCCCCACAGCTGCATTCAAGCTACAACCTTGCTCCCAGGAGCATCCCATGGGGATTCTTTCTTGACCAGTGAACAGACTAAGGCCGCATCCACTAGATCCCTTCAACACTTCCTCCCCAGCTTTACAGTAACCAGAGGTTTGTTCTTTTTCCTTTCATGGCCCAGAGCCCCTGCCCGTCGCAGAACTCTGCAAATCGACAGTTCATATAAAGGCAGGTTCTTTTGGTGTGTCCCTGATGCCTACACAGATAACAGACAATACCACAAGTCCCAGCTGCAGTCCTGCTAGGTTCTTCTCTGTGACCTTTCTGGACTGGGTTTCTCTGACCTGCCTCCCTGAGAGCAATTACAGACTACTTCCCTGATGCTGTAGCCACAAATATATCTCCCTTTTCCCAGGGCATGATTGCAATAGTGATAAAGAATGGAGCTGGCTATTAGGGTGACCAAATGTCCCGATTTTATAGGGACAGTCCTGATTTTGGGTCTTTTTCTTAAATAGGCTCCTATTACCCCCCAATCCCCTGTCCCGATTTTTCACATTTGCTGTCTGGCAACCCTATTGGCTATGCATTTCAGCAATAAACATGCAAACGATGCCACATTATACAACTGCCCTTGTAGTGCTCCTATTTCTCGCCTCTTCCTGACTTTATACATGCTTAGCCTGCCTCTGCCCAACTGGGCTTCATCAATTAGCCTTTATCACACCCTGGCTCTCTTCCAGGTGCATCCGATCACATTAATTGGCCTTTTTTTCTCCTGGTTAAGCCTTGTGTTGGGTGGACACCCCATTACAGGGCCTAACACACACTTATTTCTATAGCACTTGCCTCCAGAGGCTGAGAGCGCTGTTTGGGGCCAGATCTTCAGCTGGTATAAAATCAGCACCCCTCCACTGACTACTCAATCTAAAGAGTGTAGCTCTTCTCTGCTCTGCTAACCGAATGTGCATTTTAGAGAGAGGGAGCAAAAAGGATTTTAGGAAAGGCGAGGGTTGATTTCAAGCTACTTCATTCTGATAGGTAGGGAGCACCTGAACTCTGATGACAATGAGGCTGCACCAGTTTACACAAGCTGCCTGTAATATGGCTACGTTTCGTCCCCTGAGTAACTCCGTGCTAGCGGGCTTGGGGCAGGCAGGTGATGCAGGGTGTGTCGCCTCTCATTCCAGATGAACGGGCCTGCAGGCATGTATTGTGCAAACAACCAGTTTCGGGGTGGGGAGGGGGGGAAGCTGGAAAGAACACATGACTCACTTGCTAAGCAGACTGGGCCTGCTCTCTGGGAATACCCCTAAATGCTCCACTGAAGTTCATCTCGAAAACTAGCCCCTGAGAAAGAAAGGTGGTCTTGAAGTTAACCATGTGACACATAGCGAACGAGGCAAGCTGGCTTGGAAAGAACTCTGGCTAGGGGCTGGTCTGCACTGCAGTCTAGCTACATCTCTCAGGGGTGTGAAAAATCCACAGCCCTGGGGGCAGTAACGATGCCCACCTATCCCCGACAGCGCTAGGTCGATGGAAGAACTCTGTCCACATAGCTACCACCTCTCGGAGAGGCAGGTGAACTACCCTGATGGGAGAACTCTCTCCCATCACTGTTGAACGTGTCCATAGCGATGCGGTACAGTGGCTCCACTGCAGTGCGGACGCTGGATGTGAGGCAGAGCCTCTGACAGGTGACAAAGACAGAGCCACCGTGAGGGTTCTCTGCATAGAAGGGAACTTTACCCAGCCAGTGGGGTCAGCTGCAGAATCTGATAGTATGTAGCATAAGGTTCCTAGCCCAGGGAGTAGCAGTAATACTGTGTGTGTGTGGCAGGCGGGGGGAGGGGAGAATAGGTTTACTTACTTGCAGATTTGGTGATTTTTCCTTTCTCTCTAATGAAGAGCTAAATATAGAATTGGTGGTGTTTAGCGCGGTAAACCCCAGAGAGAATGAAAATTGGCTTCTGACTGCAAAGATGGCAGAAGCGATAGAGAATGGAGCCGTGCATTTCAGCACTAAACATGCAAAGGATGAGCTACTAATACAACTGTCTGAGGTGTACGAGGAATGTGAACACAGGGCACCATTCCTCCAAAATAAGCTTGGGCCTGTATTTCTCCACACGTTTCTCCTTTATTTCCTTGACGCCTCACTGCATTGCCCTCTCCTTCTGCTGGGAATTCTCACCAGCTTCTTGTTGGCTTTTCCTGCCGGGAACCCTAACCTATGGGCCATTTTTATTTCCCCATCTCCTTCCCCTGCTGGGAATTCAAACCTGCAAGCAATTTCTCCTCCCAAACATCAACACTAGCATTTGGCCTTGGCAAGGATACAAGACATTTAATGGAATGTGTTCATCAGCTCTTGCAAACATCAAGAACACTTAGGACCACACCTCATCTAACCCAATTAGACCATAAGCATAGTGGATGGTTACAGCACAGGGTAGGGAACTGGCAGCTCCCATTTTTATTGCCGGCTCTGCCACTTTTTTGGTTGTTTTTGCAGTGACCTTGGGTGAGACGCTTGACTTTTCCCGCAATAAAACAGGAACAACATTCCTTACTCCACAAGGGGGTCTCCTCTGGATCTCCCTATTGATGGATTCATTTAATTAACATTAAATAAAATGGGAGTTCCTGCAATGAAAGGAGTACATAATCAATCGAGTAAAAGGAGGTGGACACACAATGTTGCTCATGGACCTCATAAGCACCCCCGGAAAGTGTATCCAAAATGACTGAACTGTGTTTTACTTCTACTCAATGTAATTTACATCTGTAGTTATGGTGACTTAAATTCCTTTTTCTGCTGCCTGGAAAGAGTTGAGGCTTGAGAAAGCTCTAAGAAAGAAGGAGAGAATGACATTAAGAGAGTGGTCGTTCACAAATCATGGCAAGTGTGTGGGGTACAGCCAATAAACCAGATGAAAGATATAGGCTACCATTGATCTGGGATCGCAGCAACTACCAGAATAGCCAAATACATCGTACAACTAAGGCTGCCAAGTTTTGTCCGGCTCCAGGTATGGCATCTCATCAATGAGAAATAGTCATGTGTTTCTTCCTCAGGGTGTCTCTGTGCAGGGGGACACAAAGGAGTGAGGATGGAGGAGAGAACCTGCAGCCCATCTATCCTTCATGCACTGCAGAAAGCAACAAAGAGTCTTGAGGCACCTTATAGACTAACAGATCTTAGGGATCATAAGCTTTCGTGGAGTGCTAAGCTATTTTCAAAGCGTATAGTGTGTGCAAAGTGTGGGTGCTCAGCGCTTGAAAAATCTGAACCTGAGTTCTTGAAAATTTTGGCCACCATCTACATCTCTCGGGCTCAGACTCACACCACAGATCCATTCTCTCAGACAAGGGAGGCATAAGTATTTATGTTCCTGGCAGAGCACACAAAGGGGCTTTAGAACTCCTAGGTGATTGTCCTGCTGGGACTATATATGATTTTATATAAAACCTGCAAGTTAATAGCTCCCCTCAAAGGGTCTGAAATGTTCAGATGTGGCTGAATCCTCTCACAATTGCCTTAGCTCTCTTTATACAGTGAATGGGACTATAGCAGTGTCAGCAGGTTGTGACTAACAAAAGTCACAATTTCAGCCGTAAGTGGGGCCAAGAATCTTTTGCTTATACAACTGTGAGAGAAAATAGAACACCGCCGGTTCTGAGACGTGCACAACTAATCTACCACCCCGGCCAGCTAGATTCCCAGCTGGGGATCTGGCCCAGACACTTGTATAAGTGTTTAACTTTCATTTAAAAAAAGAAAGTGGAAGTATCTCATTGAACTCCAGTTTGATTTAAAACGTACATAGCTTTGTTAACTTTCTCTGAAAAAGAAAGCAAATGTGAGAGGGCACATTTTAGAGTGTTGCGACCACAACACTTGCTACTTGCGTAATCTTGAAACAGTCTCCTCTGCAGAGTCATAAGGAAGTTATGTAACTTGGGCTTTCTACCTGACACAGTTTGCGCAATAAATTGCACAATAAATCTCCTAAGTGTTTTTTGAAGTAGGCTCTGCAGCCTTCATTGAGGAAAGGCCTGTCTCTGATAAGGCTGGGTATAGGATATGTATATGTGTACAGTCTTGCAATACTGTTATCAGGTACAGTGTTAGGGATCTGCTCCAGCAGTCATTACTCCAGCAAAACTCAGTTGGATTCATTTCAAGTTCAACTCATTCAATTCCATTGGAACTAGGGTGGCCAGAGAGCAAATATGAAAAAATCAGGACGGGAGGGAAAGAATAGGAGCCTATATAAGAAAAAGACCCCAAAATCAGCAATGTCCCTATAAAATCGGGACATCTGGTCACCCTAATTGGAGCATTGCCTCAGTAAAGATTGCAAGTCCAGGCTTCTGATTTTAAAGCAAGGGTATAAATATGTGGAGGAGAGGGAAAGGATGGGAATAGGAATTCGGAACTGCTACCCCACTTTAAAGAAAAGCTCTTGGAAACTCAAGGGCTGTGGTTTTCAGCTAGTGATCTGTGGACCCCAGCCTATGCCTAAAAGGTTTGTGAAAGGTTGTCATTACCACAGAAGTGATTTTCAACGCCGGGGGTCTGCAGACTATGTCTAAGATTTTCAAAGGAGTCTGCACCTCCATTTGGAAAACTTTTAGGGATCTGCAAATGAAAAAAGGTTGGAAGGAGGCTCTCCGCTGCTCAAGGACGATTAGATCTTATTTGACTTTTAGAGCAATGAGAGAAGGGCATCTAGGATAATAAAGAATAAAATGGGGGATCACTGGGGCCAGATTTTGGCCTCCAGACTCTCAGTGTTGAGCATGAGTCCCCCTAGAATGAATAAGCTCACTTGGCCCATAAAGTCACAATATGGCGTAGTAGACATGTCTTCTGCTATTAGCTTGGCTTTGCTGGACATTTATTTACAATTACTTCTGCTTTTAGCTAGTTAGGCCACTTGAAACAGCTCCTTCCCTGAATTCCAGTAATGGCTAGGCGTTTCATGCCACTCACTGTCTCTAGGTGACACTTACTCCTCCAGTCACTCTCTGAATGAGCACTTATTGTTTGCAACTGACTTGCTGATAATGATCAAAGGACGATGAAACGACGAAAACAAACTTTGACAAGATCTAGAACTTCTGGGAACATGAACCTAGGTTTCAGTCTATGCATAGGTTGTCTATTTAAGATTCATCTTGTAGTGTCGGAGTCCGAGGGAAAGACTCCTATTGACAAGGCACCACATATAGTCATCCAAGTATATAATTTGTTTGGGGAAGAAGGAAAGAATGTGCCCTGAACAGATTTTCCCTACATGCTACAGCTGGGAAGAAGGAAAGAATGTGCCCTGAACAGATTTTCCCTACTTGCTACAGCCAGGAAGGTAATGCTGGTTTCTTTACCTATTGTGCAACAGATGAGCGGTACATTTTAGGTCAGATGCTTGCAACTTGCTGACTCAAGTACATTAAAGCTTGACAGCATTTGGCAAGAATTTGTACATTAACTCAGCTCAACAGTTGATCAGATTTTGTATTATGTGGTCTTGTATCCAGAGAGTTCTATCAGATTACTCACCCAGTTCCTCTGCCACAGACTGAGCCAGTGTGTTATATGGGCTTCCTGTTCTCAAGTTGAGGAAGAGCCTGGTGGTTTGCCTTATAAAGTCTGAATGGTCAGGAGGTGGTGATCTACTAAGGGCAATGTCAGATTTCTCCAGCTACCGTTGATCTTTGACACCCTGACAGAATCCAGCACACACAAGTACTCGGTCTCAGTTGAGACTGAAACTAGAGTAACTGGATATAGGGACACTGAAAGACCATTCAGGTGCACTGATTTACACCAGAGGAGGACCCAACTGAGAAATTAATTGCTGAAGTTTAATTAAAACCAAAAGCTTTCAACAGAAAGGTACAGGTCTTCCTGGGAAAGCCCTTCTATGGGCCTCTTTTATAGACACCAACAAGGATTTTGAAAGAATGGGAACAAGGCTCCACGTGGCCTGATAGACCCCCAGAAACAGCACAGTGCAAGAACACCATGCGAACGATGGAAACTGTTAAAGACGTGGATTAAAGTATAAAGTGGATGTCATGGAGAATAAACTCTGAATGAGGAATGCAGGGGTCATCAGCCTGACAGTTTCAGCTGGGCTGGAGAATCTGGAAGCCTTAATTAAAGAACAGACACCAGCTGTCTCAAGAGGGAAAGCAGCAGATTTACATCTCTGGCTCTTCTTTGAGTATCTGAAGCAGTGGAAACATTTGCCACTCTGGGAATCCTAGCCAATTTCCCTGCCAGTTTTATAAGGAGGAGTTTCAAGCCATCGCCTAACACAGGGGTGGGGAACCTCCGGCCCGCGGGCCTTATACGGCCTGCCAAAGCCTTCCATCCAGCCCGCATGCGTCCCTGGCTGGCGGCTCCCCCAGGCGCTTCCCGGCCCCTTCGCCAAACGCGGAGCCGCTCCCCCCCTCCCCGGCGGCCCGGGGCGGCTCCGCGCTCGGTGAAGAGGCCAGAAGTGCCTCGGGGAGCCGCCGGCCAGGGACGCGCGGAGGCGGCTCTGCCCTCCGGCCGGCAGGCAGGTGTGGCTCCGTGCTGGGGCTGGCAAGCGCCTGGGGGAGCCGCCGGCCAGGGATGCGGGTGGGCTGCGAGGCGGGGGCGGCTCGAACCTGGGGGGGCCGCCGGCGCCGCGGGGAGCCGACAGTCAATGGGGTAGGAGGGGTGGGCGAGGTGTGGGTGTAGGAGGGAAGGAGGCTTGGTGGGGGGAGGCTGGGCTGGGTGGGTCAGGCATGGGGGGCAGGAGGCTGGGTTGGGAGGGGGGAGGAGGTTAGCTTCGGTGGGGTGGGCCGGGCCAGGCAGGGGTGGGGGAGGAAAGGCGGTTAGATGGGGGGAGGCTGGGCGGGTGTAAAGCAACATCACCCCCTACACCCAGGCTGATAGCGGGAGCTGACTGGGGCAGGCGGCAGGACCCCGGCTGGCAAGGGGCCAGCGGGGAAACCCCAAAGCAGTGTAGAGTTAAGCACTCTGCTTGCCACTGCTTTGGGGTTTCCCCCGCTGGCCCCTTGCCAGCTGGGGTCTCAGCTCCCGTTGCCAGCCTGGGCTTCCTCGGGGGGGGGAGCGGCCCATGGGGGGGGGGGGACGCTCCCATTGGCCAGGAACAGCAAACCACAGCCCCTGGGAGCTGCGGGCGGCCGTGGAAATGTAAACAAACTGTCTGGCGGCCTGCCAGAGGATTACCTTGATGGGCCGCGTGCAGCAGGCCCGCAGTGCCCACCACTGGTTTAGAAGCTGCGTTAAGGCCCCTTTGATAATTTGGCCCATTATTTTGTTCCAAGAGAGTTGTATTTATTTTTTATATCCAGCTTCGGAGACCAGAACTTGGAAGGCGAGAATGCCTTGCGTCTTAAGCCCTGGCCTGGATATCAGGAGATCTGAGTTCACCTCTTGGCTCTACTACAGCCTTCCTGTGTAACCATCAGCAAGAAACTTGTGCTTTGCTGGTCAAGGTCCACATTTAAAACTTCAAGCATGTGAGCAGCCCCATTGACTTCAGTGGAACTACTCACATTGTTAAAAGTTAAGCACATGCTTAAACCCGTTGCTGGATTAGGGCCTTAATCTCTCGGAGACTCATATTTCCATCTGTAAAGTGGGACCAATATTACTACATCTCTCTTTTAGTTTCTCTGTCTCGGCTTCTTAGATTTGAAGTTTTACAGGCTAGATTATCTCTGGGTGTCAACAGTCCCTACCACAGTCAGGTCCACAATTTCAACTGGAGGCACTCCCAGCATTCAAGTACTAAAAATTTCTTGTGACTATTTCACAATCTTTTGCTACGTGTAAACATATGGTTTCAGTCAAGTTTGCACAAGCTGCTGAGAGTGAGTTTACACTGAGAATGAGCAGCACCAATTCAGGAAAGTCCTGAAACCTGGTCTTAAATTAATCCCTTTCAAGACAGCAAGGCAAAGCTAATGAGCAAGTGCCAACCTGAAGAGGAATGTTCTCACTGATCCCAATTCGGCACCAGCTGCTCCCTTTCCTTTTGCATGTATCAGCTCTCCTCTCCTTTTCATAGTACTCCTGATGCCCATTAAAAGCGGACTGAATATTAGTTCGGAGCAAATGGCTAAGATTCTGTCCATCATCACCAGGGAAGAGAGTGTATTGAATTTGGTAAACTTGGGCATGCTGAACATGGACAAAAGCACATTTCCCAAGCTATCAGTGCAGAGCTCTTGGCAGTGTTTATATTTAGAGCAGTCCAGTGTATTGAGACAGGAGGAGGTAGTCACTGTGGCTGAGTGTTTCACTTTGGAGACCATTTGCAAAGCTCTCTCATTACCACAATCCCATTTAGCTATTCCAGGTTCTTTGAACATACTAATACACTGATCCCTACAGAGCGGCAAGAGGAAGACCACAGAGTCATCACAGTCTCTCCGCTAATCAATATTTAAAGGTCTAAGACTTATTGCAATGAAGACAGCTTGTCTGCGTGGCCAGAAAAAAAAAACTATTTTAAACCCTTTTAATTTTAAAACCTGGGGCCTAGGCAACACTCCAAGAACATTGCTTCCCTCCCCACCTCATTCCCATTTCTTTCTTCCTGGGACATTAGCAATTTAGAAGATGCTACATATTGCATGATTCCTAACCCCGCCCACCTGACACTGGCAGCCAGCGTGCTAAGAGTGACTATTGAAGGAGAGGGAAAACTGTGTTGCTCTGTGTTGCACATGAAGTGCTGGCAACGCTACTATGTTTAAGATTAATTCACCATTTCCATTCTAATGTTGGATGGGGAAGTGGGAGCAAAAGGTTTTAACTGAGCCCGAAACATTGTTTGGAAGTTATTGGGGTTTTAATTCCTGTGGTACATAACATACAGGACAATGCCCTTTTCACCCTATCCAATAGATTTAAGAGGAACAATCTGAGTTTTCTTTGGAGGCCTCTATAGCTATAGGGGAGCCTTTTTTGTTAAACTGAAAAATATGCAGGGTCATGCATCCACAGCGCCACTTGGTCCCTTGAGAAGGGAATTTTTAAATGGCTAGTTATAATAGTTACAAGAGACTTCTGTACATAAAGTGAATACCATTTTGTTCACTGAATTAAAAGAAGAATTCGAGGCTCATTTGGCTTGCAGAGCTCAGATCCATGCCTTGACTCGTTTGGATCAGCATTGGCAATGTTGGCTGCCTAAAATCAAGCACCTTAATAAATGAGATAAAGAGTTCTGTGGCACCTTAAAGACTAACTAAAGTATTGAAGCATAAGCTTTCGTGGGCTAATACCCACTTCTCGGATGCAAGCAGATAAATGTGTCCCGATTTTCAGAGCTGCTGAGATCCAGCATTGATTTCAAGTTGTGGATGCTCAACACCTCTGCAAAGTTAGGCTGCTTTTGAAAATGTAGGCCTATAGTTTCCAAAGGTCTCAATAGCACATATGGTGGGATTTTCATGAGTATTTTGCACTGGACTAACTCAGCACTCACTGTGTGTAAACTTCTAGCAACTTCACAGGGAGAGGAGTTAGGCCAATGCTATGTGCTTTTGAAAGAGTCTCACCCAAAAATGTCCATGTACACAAAAACCAACCATTTGCTTCTGCGAATCATTTGCAGGTATGTATTGTAAAGTCAAATTTTCAAGGAGGCCTTCAAATATCTGGCTAACTGAAGAGCTACAATCAAAGAGAAAAAATGAAATTCTGCATTGACGCTGGTTCTTCAACTTCTTCTCTGATCATCCTGTTGTGCCTCTTAAGTATTGCAATGACAATAATCACACTTGGCATCCCTATAGCATCTGAATTAGAAGATTGACACAATGACTGGGGATTACCACAGACATACGACAAGTGATGCAGTACAGTACTTAGTACATAGGAGAATGAGCTAGAGAAGAAATGCCTATTCACTTTTATGTTAATTTCCGGTTACCAATTTATCTTAGAAGTAAATAAATAAAATGAGGAAGGAAGTAACAAATGTATTGAGTTACCCAAATTCATTGTGGATTATTCCTAGTTTATAAAGCAACATCCATACTTTGCTATATCTTTTGCGCCTAAAAGGTGTGCTTTCCAAAAGAACATACAGTAAACCCTCGATTTAACGGACCCCGATTTAACGGACTTCGGATGCAACGGACAAAATTTCCGATGCATCCGAAATCCGTTATTGGGGGAAATCCGTTATATGTTGACAGCTCCCGCCCGGCTCCCCGCAGCAGGGACCCCTGCGGGAGCTGTCAACCCCTCCGCCCCCCCACCCGGCTCCCCGCAACGGGGAGCCGGGAGGGTGGGCTGACAGCTCCCGCCCGGCTCCCCTCTGCGGGGAGCCGGGCGGGAGCTGTCAACCCCCCCGCCCGGCTCCCCGCAGCGGGAAGCCGGGCGGCGGGGGGGGGGGGGTTTGAGAGCTCCCGCCTGGCTCCCCGCAGCGGGAAGCCGGGCGGGGGGGTTGACAGCTCCCGCCGGGCTTCCCGCTGGGGGGAGCAGAGCGGGAGCTGTCAACCCCCCCGCCCGGCTCCCCGCAACGGGGAGCCGGGCGGGGGAGGGGGCGTTTGAGAGCCTCCGCTCGGCTCCCCGCAGCGGGAAGCCGGGCGGGGGGTTTGAGAGCTCCCGCTCGGCTCCCCGCAGCTGGGAGCCGGGCGGGGGGGGGGGGTTTGAGAGCTCCCGCCCGGCTCCCCGCTGGGGGGAGCAGAGCGGAAGCTGTCAACCCCCCGCCCGGCTCCCTGCAACAGGGAGCCGGGCGGGGGGGGGGCGTTTGAGAGCCTCCGCTCGGCTCCCCGCAACGGGGAGCAGGGGGGGGGGCGTTTGAGATCCCCCGCTCGGCTCCCCGCAGCGGGGAGCCGGGCGGGGGGGGGGGGCGTTTGAGAGCTCCCGCCCGGCTCCCCGCAGCGGGAAGCCGGGCGGGGGGTTTGACAGCTCCCGCCGGGCTTCCCGCTGGGGAGAGCAGAGCGGGAGCTGTCAAGCCCCCCGCCCGGCTCCTCGCAGCGGGGAGACGGACGGACGGGGGGGTTTTGAGCCGGGCAGGAGCTGTCAACCCGGCTGCCCGGCTCCCCGCAGAGGGGAGCCGGGCGGCCGGGTTGACAGCTCCTGCCCGGCTCCCCGCAGCGGAGGGCCGGGCGGAAGCTGTCAACCCCCCCCTGCCCGCAGCAGGGAGCCGGGCGGGCGGGCTGACAGTTCCCGCCCGGCTCCCCGCAGAGGGGAGCCGGGCGGCCGGTTTGACAGCTCCTGCCCGGCCCCGCAGCGGAGGGCCTGGCGGGAACTGTCAACCCCCCCCTCCCCGCAGCGGGGAGCCGGGCGGGCGGGCTGAAAGTTCCCGCCGGGCTCCCCGCTGCCGGGAGCCGGGCGGGCGGGCTGACAGTTCCCGCCTGGCTCCCCGCAGCGGGGAGCCAGGCGGGAGCTCTCAGCCCACCCGCCCGGCTCCCCGGCAGCGGGGAGCCAGGCAGGTGGGGGGGGGGCGTTTGACAGCTCCTAAAACCTCTATATAACGGACTAATTCGGGTGAGGGGGTGTCCATTAAAGCCAAAAGTCCTATTATTTAATGATTTTTAAAAATTATTAAATAACGGACTTTTGGCTTTAACGGACACCCCCTCGCCCCAATTAGTCCGTTAAATCGAGGTTTCACTGTACAACCTAGTGATTTAGCTCTTTAAAGCACTTTACAGAGGAAGCATTGCAGCATACAGACACAGTTTCTGGGTTTATACACCTTTTATAGCTAAAAAAGCCCCTAAAACACACACTTTTAGGAGTGGGGTAATTAAGAAAAGCACATTATATCTACCGGATTGATGAGGATTCACACATCAGGAGGGACTTATCATTCCCAGGCTCTTGGGCAAATTAAACAAGGCATTTTCTTTGCAGTAGGCCATGCTTGTTGTAGTTCATGTAGTTCACATGTAGTAGATCATGTAGTTCACAATTGTGATACTATCTAGATTTCCCAAGTCTGAGCTACCTAAAACAGGGGTGTGGTCCCCAACATCCATTATTTGATGATCAAGCCTTCCTACTGGAGGGAACTTCCCATACTGATTATCAAAATTGCACTGAAGATGTTTTCTTTTTAGATACCAGAGATTACCCATGAAGTTATTGTTCTTCCCTCCCAGTTTCCTTATGACTGATATTATTCCAGTTCCCTTAGGTAACTCAACCCATTTCTGTCTCTCAGACAAAAACATCCACCACATAAGGTGTTGTGTAAAACCCAGAGAGCAATTTGAAATCAAAGGTCTTCCTGGAGAGGCTACCAGCTCATTGGCTTGATAGGTAAACCCAGAGCCTGTGACCTTTGAAGGACCTTTTATTTCTGCAGCAAATATCACCAACTGAATACATTTGGTAGCAGTGACTGTTGCACACAGTTGCTCATTCTGAAGTTACCCCATTAATAAAGCATATTTGCCACTCTGAGACCCAAGGCGAAAGCAGCAAGGAAAGGGAATTGACTCTTATTCTTAAGGGAGCAGACTTTATGTTTCAAGGTCAAGGTTATAGAGGCTGTCTAATTTCTGGCTTGTCAACAAACAGGCTTTAAATAGTACAAGTTTCTGTCAGTTCCTCCACAACCATAAAACATACACATGAGCTATCCAAGCCATCCAAGTATTGGGAAAGGTTCCCCCACCTTTTGGGGAAAAAAACCCATTACCTATCATGATCTGGGAATTCAAAGGTTGGGCCTTTTCTCCGGAATTTTCTCCACTGGGTACATATCAGAGTTTGGCAAAAGTGTAATACATTGATAGTTATCTTATGCCGAGGTCTTCCATTAACTACAAGTTGGAATCCTCTCAGTCAGGGTTTGTCAGAAATGTTCCACTGAAACTTTCCTCTTCCCCCAGCCACAAAAATTGACTCAATGAAACTTTTCATAGAAAGCATCTACATTCCAAAAAAAATAAAAAATCAAGATTTCATCAGAAAGCCAAAAAGTCAAAGTTTCCACACAAACACCCCACCTCATTTTCTGACCAACTCATCTCCAAAGCCAAATATTCCTGTCACAAGACAGGGATCAGTATCCTTCATTCTGTTACACTAGCATTTAACTTACAGCCTTGATTTTGCTCTTTGCTAAATTCATGGTAGCTTGTTAGTTCTGCACTGGGCACTTACTTTAACAGCATGTCTGCTCACCTCTTCTGTAGGGGAGAAATGTTGTTTGCTCTTGCCCTAAACTATATGAAATCCACCTGGATGCTATAGTGCTAGCTGCCTTCTTTTATCACCTAGCAATTAGCCAAACTGGGTACAAAAGCAAAACGCTAGGGGCCAGTCTTGCAAGAAGTGGAGCTCCCTGCTGGGAAATTGAGGGTAATGGGCCCTTCCCTCAGGATTAGTCCTGCAATTAGTGCTGGAAAAGAAAAGTTTTGCCATTTCCTAAATGTTCTTTAGACAGGTCTCCCTCTGAAATCATAAGCCTTTTACATGCAGAATGTCAAAGCTCATCACATTTGCTACCTGCTCTATTCTCAGAGAGTTTCAATATGCAGGCATAGTTCAGAGCAACAAAAGGAGAAGGGAGGAAGCTGGGGGGAAAGGAGGGAGAGAATCAAAGGCTACTGGCTTTATAACTACTAAATGCAGTGCTTCATGTAACTGAGCTTGAAATGATTGAGGCTTCTCTAAGTGTAGTATAGTCCAGTGGAGAGGATGCTAGGCTAAGCCTAAGCCTCAGAAGTCCTGGGTTCTTGTCCCAGCTCTACCCCTATCCTGCTGTACAATTTTGAACATATTGCTTTACAGTGCAGGATATGTCTAAACCACACCAAAAAAAACACCAGCACAGCAAGTCTCAGAGGCCAGATCTTCAGGCTCACACTACAGTGCTAAAAATAGCAGCCTAGCTGTTCCCACTCAGGCTCTGAAACCTAGCAAGGGGGTGGATCTCACAGCCTGAACAGAAGCTTCTATGCTGCTCTTTTGTATCGCAAGCCCTCGCCTGTAGGTGCAGGCTTTGAGGCTCGCTGCAACATGTTTTGTTTTCATTTTTTTTCAGTTTTCAGTTTTCCCCACCTGTAAAATGGGGAGAAAGCCAGTCTCCATCCATAGCTCTCCAAAGGAAGGTAAGCATTAGAAGAGCTAGATGCTGCTGTAACTTCAACTCTCAAAAAGCAAGCTTTTCAAAATGTAATAATATAAGACAGAATCAAAAAGAGATTGGCATGATACCCTATATCGTACCAAACAGTTGAGTCGTCTCTTGCTATCTTTAATGGCTATTGATGATTGTGACCATTGTGATGTTACAAATTGCATCAAACTGTGTTTTTCCCCTCCTCCCCACTATGTTACCTATTTGCCCATTATTGCTAGTTTCCCTAGAGGTAGAACTGAGTGAAATCTAATAGGATTGTTTTAGAAGCTCCTTGTTTATATTTTAAGTCTGTGGAAGTCAGAATGATGATCAATATTTTGCCGTTGGTCTTCAGGGATCAATCTGGGTAATTTAAGATTCAAATCCAGTTGTAAAGGAAGGATTTTCAAAGAGCATCACGGAGTTTGCAAGTTGACATTATGATCACACTGTCCAGGCACCATGGTCCTGCATACAGTAACTTTCAAATGCATCTATTCCTTGGAAGCACTTGGTGATTATTGTCAATTTACAGCCAGTTCAAATTGAGATCACAATTACTACTAACAACCTGTTCTACCCACTACATTTAATGTAGCTGGGTAGCTGAACACCTGCACGTAGAAATTATAGGGTCTACACTGACCATTTGCCCCTGTGTGTGTATAAAAGGTGTAATCTGATGTACTGACTGTCTTTTATATACATGCACCATTGAACTGCCTTTTCAAAGAGTTACTTTTACCATCCTTAGGCCCCAATGTAGCCAAGCACTTTAAGCACATTCTTAAAGTTAAGCATGTGCTTGAGCAGATTTAAGTAAGTGCCTTGCTGGATTTGTGCTATATTCTGTAGTTAACTAAACAAAACAATCCACAGTTGTCTTGATAGGTGACTAGAGCAGAGGACAAGGCCCTACAGCAGCAGACACATCATAGCCATGTTTTTTAACAACATGACACATCTCTGAAGGAATATGATTTGGGGAGAGAAGGAGAGAGAGAGAGAGAGAGAGACTCCGTGAGACCACTGGCAGGAAATGGATCAACCCTAATGGTGAAAAATCCAGAACTCAAGAATCTGAGAGCATTTCAACCAACTACTTACTTGTATTTACCAATAAATATCAACATCAGATTTGAAAATACTCATGAGATGATGTGCTTCATGACCCCACTCATGGAGGGGAAAGGGAAGAAATCGGAGATATTTGCTAAGATCGGGACTGTACAGGAACAGGTTACATCAGTGCCAATTTAAGGAGAGCCAATGATTTAAACAAAATCCCCCATTCCCTGGTATTCAATAAACCTCAGGTATTGGAAGGTAGAGAGGAGAGGCAGTGCTTTCTTTTGTTTCCCTTTTAATCAAAAACTAATTTGAACCCTCACCAAAGAATGTGGCAAAAGCATTACTAAACACAGGCCAATTCAGGAAAACATCACCACTGATCAGAGGCATTTAAACATTTGTTAACTTTAAGCATGTGCTCACGGGCTTTCTGATTCAAAACACATTAAGTGCGTGTCCTGGAAAAATTTATACCTACGAGTCTGAAAGATCCACAGTATATTGATAGTACAGAACATTCTTCTGTTTGTGTCATGTAGAACGGATGATGATGAAGACCTAGTTGGGTGTGTTGTTCCCCAGGATTACCTCAACCTTTCACCAAAAAGAGAGAGAGAGAGAGAAACCATGCCCGCTGATCTCTAGCAGCCAGGTTTATCACAGAGAGGAGCTGAAATTGTAAATCCAGATCTGGCTTTCAAACACCCCAGAGTCCACAGTCTTCAGAATCAGGGATTTGCTTTCAGCCTGTTCTTGGTTTATAATGAATTAAGGACCCACATAGGCTCCTTTACCAATTAGGCGAAGAACAGCTGTTAAGTGCCTTCTATTTTCCACAAGCCCCTTCTCCTTATCCACCCCAGTGGGTCCTTCTCTGACTAATGAAGGGTTGCTATGTGGTCCTTATTGCTTAAATCACATATAAGAACAAAGTGTACCTAAGCATGTTAAATCCAGGCATGCCAAGACTAGTCAGACAAGGCACAGCTGTGCACTCACTAGCTCTGAAAGTGATGAAAGAATAGGATTTGTTTTTCTAGAGCAACTTTCACACTCAAGTGGCTGAGAAGGGGTGATTCAAGATGGATTAGGCAGTAGCTGATCAAGCTATGGCAACCATTGCAATAGCTCACAGGCAGTCCTGGGGCCCAATCCTGCTAACATACATGTTTGAAGAACTAGGCTCCAGGGTACTGAAATCTGTTGTATTGAGAAGTGACATGCTGACACTATCAGGCTGGAGGGAGGTTACTAGTGGAGTTCCTCAAAGATCGGTCTTGGGACCAAGCTTATTTAACACTTTCATGAATGACCTTGGCACAGAGAGTGGAAGTGTGCTAATAAAATTTGCAGATGACACAAATCTGGGAGGTAAAGCCAGTACTGAGGAGAACCAGCATATCATACAAGACTGGACAACCTTGAAAACTGGGTAACAGAATGCAATGAAATTTAATAGTACAAAATGAAAAGTCATGAACTTAGGGACTAAAAACAAGAATTTTTGCTATGAGTTGGGGACTATAGTTGGGAGCAACAAAGGAGGAGAAAGACCTGGGTATATTGGTCAATCAAAGGATGACTATGAACCACTGATGTGATGCAACCATGAAAGAGGTAGCTAATGCACCTAAGACACACTAGGCTAGATATTACCAGCAGAGACAGGAATGTGTTATTACCATTATACATCACACTGGTGATACATCATCTGGAACACTGTGTGCAGTTCTGGTCTCCTATGTTTAAGAAAGATAAATTCAAACTGGAACAAATGCAGAGAAGGGTTAGTAAGATGATCAGAGGAATGAAGACCCTAACTTACAAAAGGAAACTTAAGGAGCTTGTCTTGTTTAGCCTAATAAAACAAAAGCTCAGGAGAGATATGATTGCTCTCTAAAAATACATCAGAGGGATACACCAGAGAGGGAGAGGAGTCATTTTAGGTAAGCACCAATGCTGGCACAAGAATAAATGGATATAAACTGGCCATCTACTGGTTTAAGCTTGTAATTAGACAAAGGTTTCTAACCATCCAGTAAAGTGCTGGAACAGCCTACCAAGGGGACTACTGGGGGCAAAAAAAATGAACATATTTCAAGACCGAGCTTAATAAGTTTATGGAAGAATAGTATGATGAGATTGCCTACAATGGCATATGGCATTAGCAAATATCTCCAGTGGCCAAAGCCGGGACACTAGATGGGGAGGGCTCTGAGAATATCGAGAATTCTTTCCCAGTGTGTGATTGATACATCTGGCCCACATACTCAGGGCCATGTTTGTGACTGGGAAGGAATTTCCCCCCAGATCAGGTTGGCAGACACTCAGGGAAGGGAGGAGGTTCGCCTTCCTCTATACACAGGTCCTCTACTTTCTGAGTTACAGTAAATGGTGGATTTTCTATAACTTGAGGTCTTTAAATTAAGGTATGAGAACTCAGTAACATAGCCAGAGGCTATGGGCCTAGTACCGGAGCGGGTGGGTGAAGTTCTATGGCCTGTAACGTACAGGAACTCAGCCTAAATGATCATGATTGGGCCTTTCTGGCCTTAACATCTATGGTGTGTCTGCAAAGCAATAAACACCCAAGGTTGGCCTGTGTCAGCTGCCTCAGGCCAGCGGGGTTTGGACTGCGGGGCTGTAAAACTGGAGTGTAGAGGTTTGGGCTCAGGCCAGAGATCTGGGACCCCACTAAAGAGGAACAGGATATAAAACCTCTTAAAGGAAAAAAAAATCTTTAAGCACCTTACAGACAGAGATATGCTGGATTTACAACATATTGTGAATTTAACAGTAGCAAAAATATCTTTTTAGATCTCTAGTTACTAAATCTTCATTTTTATTTTGAAAAAAGTCCCCCTATTTAAAGTGCATCTCAGCAGCCTGCACCATTCCTGATATTGAACATTATTCTGCTACCAGCCAAGCCAATTCAACTCATTCTGCTATTAAACAGGTCAAAAAGAATGGCAAACATAGAAAATAATATCTTCCATCCCAGCATAAAAGGACATTATTTTATTATTTGTCTAATCCTCGTGTAAGTGTAATATGTGGTGCTACCTCTTCTTAAGTATCTTCATCATCTTAACTTAGTTTTTTGTAACATTCTGTAACATTAACAATACTCATCAGCCTTCTGAATGATCAGTATTTCCAGAATTCTTCCAACATGTAAGGCCTTATTCTGCCTTTTCGTGTGCTTTCCCCGCTGAAGCCAAGGCACACAGACACCATGATGATAAGCACTGTATAAAATGATTGATGGAGACAGACAGTGAAGAAGGCAGAATTGGGTCCTAAATAGGCTTACCAAGTGCACCGAGCCATGCATTGAAAGCAAGTCACATTTCAATGCATCATTTTAAATTGAACGCTTCAGACCTTTGTTCCACATACACACACTACTCTGGTGGACCAATCTTTGGTTGGCATAAATATAAATGTGGAAAAACTTTATTGTTTTTTTTTAAATGGCATTTGTTAATGTCAATTTATAGTCCAAGTCTGCAAATTCCTACTTAGGCAAATAGTGAATGGGACAACATAGGCCACGAAAACCTGCTTGTGTGAAAAAAGGTTTGCAGGACTCTTCGTTTTATTCAAATCATGTTCAATATTTAACTGCACATTATACTTTAATTCTATGGAAGTGTAGAATATTACTTCAGAGAAAAGGAAACCAGAAGAAAGAAAGATGGCAATCTCATGATTAAGACTCAGCATAGTGTATGTTTATTTGACAACTTATTAATAGGCATGTTTTCTGTGCATTGTGTTCTCTTTCTGATCAGTCTGTTTACACAAACAAAATTTCAGTTGAATCAAAAATAGTGATACATATCATAAGTATTTCTATTCGTTTTTCCAATTTTGTTTTTAGGCATGAATGGTTATATTAACCTGGCTTTGAATGGCTGTCTGCTTCTGGTTTATAACATTTTTAATAGCTATTTCTCACTATTTCAGACATGTAGAGAAATCAACAATGTTTCTTCCACCCAGACACACACATTTACAAAGCTGCAGCAACACAGCCCTTTCCTTATTTTGTAAGGAATTAAATTGTGTGACCCTTATGAAATTACTCCTCACTGACATGTTTTGTGCGCTGGCAGCAAATTTACTATTGATTTCTAATTCAGACACTGTGGAATGATTGAAACTCCACGACGTATCAGCTGAATAACCTTCAGTTATTCTAAGTGCTAAATGAGGTTAGTTTAGAAGATCTATTCCTCAACAAATTAGGGACCCAATTTTTGTTTGACTTGAATAATTGAAATGAAAGTGCCACAACAGGCCTCTCCCATTTAAATTATTCAGCGTCTGGTATTCTTCCTCTTTGGATGTTGTGCATATCCAGGAAATGTCTGCTAGGCCCAGAAAATGTGTACCATGTACATTGGGGAATAAAGCATTAGAAAATTAAGTTCAGGCCAAATGAATTAATGACATCTATTCTTTACAGCTAGGTGTTGAGAAAAATTTGATCCCTAATGCTAAGGGCTACTTCTGAACTCGAACAGCAGCTCACCCTAGGTCTTGCCGACCTTGGAGCATCACACAGGGTCAAATGTTCACATAGATTAACTGTTCTTGAATAATTTATCTGATGTAGTAGATACAAATAGGCTTTTCGCCAACCTGATACATGTCTCTTAATTTTGGGAGCTCTGGCCAGATTATCTTCACTTTGGTATGTGAAGATTCACAGCTTGCCCTTTGTTTTCTCGTACACCCTCCTTCCCCACCAGTCAAAAGTGGCACCAACCATTCTTCAGGGATTCAAAGTGGCAGCATAAAGAGATCTAGATACTGTTGAGGCAGATCTACCATTAATCCAAGCCAACAAATCCTGTGGCTGAACAAATTAATGGGGTCTGGTTTTTAGTTGCTTTTTTTAATTTTTATTTGGGGACAGGAGCACAATGCCATGGAAATAATGCATACCAAGAGGCAAAATTAATGCAATTTCAGTAGAGGATTTCATATCTCCATTTCTGGGGAAAAAATGTAAATGCAAACAGAGCCCTGCTCAGAGGCTAAACGATTATCACTTATTTTGGACAGAATATATCTTTCACAAGATCTGACATTTTAAAAAAAACCACACAGAGAGACACAAACAAAAATATGATGACATAATTGTAAAACACTCAGGTCCTTAAGTGCTAAGAAAATTCTTAAAATAAGTGTTATAAGGACATTAAACTGCTGATGTTCCTTAAAAACAAACAAAACACAGTTATGTAGGGGCTGATTCGTCTTTCAGATTACATTTGCTTTACAGTGGTGTTATGGCCAATCACATTTCTCTGGATATTCACCAGCACAAATGAGAGGTGAAATGGACCTAAAATGATTATTTTTAAAATACAAGGTCCTCACAGTCCAATCTTGTCCACACCTTGAACTGCTGAGCAATCATTTACAGTTACACCATTTTCCAGCCAGAAAGTGGGGCAAATGAGTTAAATGGGAATATTGTTTCCATTGAAGAAAATAATATTTCTAACACTACACTCTTGAAAGTCTTCAGTGGATGCTGCTTTTAATTTTCCTTTTTCTTTCAATGCAGTGTCAGCAGTGAAATAAGCAGCCTTGCTGTAATAAAGCAGGAATGAGCTTTCATACAGGAATTTCAACAGCCATATCCATGTTGGGTACTACTCCTTTAAGTGACTAATAGTTGAAATCAGCAATATATTCTTAGGACCAGAAGGATGGAAGAAAATTAAAGTTACAGAAACAGAAGGAAAACCAGCAGGTCACAAAGAAAGTGATGGCTGCCATAGTTGGTCAACTTGACATCTAAATGGTACATTTTAAATTAAAATAGGGGCTGTATCTTTTAAAAAGTATGCTTGTGGGCGAGGGGGAGGGGAGCTAATGGAAACAGAGGAAGACACACAAAAAAGACTCCCCGGATTTAGCATCAGTGTGTAACAATGTGCTGTACCACAAGGGGTGACCTTCCACACTCCAATGCCCACCCACCACATCTGTAGCCAACATTGCTTCCGTTGCATGATGACCTGTGTGTAATACACACATACATACACACACACACACACCCCTACTTAATCCCACTCCATGAGGCAAGCCTGTGCCTGATGAGGGTGGCAAGGAAGGAAAGGTGCATCCCATTCTCCTGAGGGCGATGGAGGCGAGGAGGGAAATCATTAAGGGCTCATTATGTTCTAATTTCACAATAAAGTCAAAATGGACTCTATCCCCCTTCCCCCCCCACACACACACACAGGGGAGAGGCAGCTGCTGAGCCAGGCCCCCCCAAAGAGCCCGGAGATCAGCAGGGGCAGCGCTGATCTGCAGGAATCACCACATCTCTGAGGCCGGAAAGAAAGGAAAGGCCACATCCTCCCCCTTGCGCCCGGGCTTTCATTCCAGCCCATGCCTCTGCCACCTGGCTGACCCCAGACGAAGGGAAACGTCTCCCGTCTGGCCGTGGGGAGCGGGGCCGCAGAGACAGCCCAGCCCGCCGGGCGGGGACCCAGCGGAGAGAGACACAGACACGTCCCCAGCCGCTACCTTGCAGCAGCAGGTTCGCTCCGTGCGGGCCGAATAGCAACGAGGGGGAAGCAGGAAACAAGCCTGGTAAATCACCCCCCCCCCCATTGCCCCCGCTAACAGAACGAAACCCAGCCAGCCAGGCGGGGATGCCTGAGGTCCAGACGCCCCTCCTCCCCCATGGGGAGCACACACCGCCCGGGGGGGCACAGAACACGTCTCGCGCAGTGTGGAGCAGCAGCGCGCCCTGGGCTGGTTATTCCGGGCAGGGAGGGGGGAGGGGATAGGTTGCAGTTAGGCAGATTTATTTATTTTCCCCCTCGATCTTCAGAAAGCATCACACACACACACACAGGGGCTCTGTCTCACACACACGGGGCTCTGTCACACACACACACACACACACACACAGGGGCTCTGTCTCACACACACGGGGCTCTGTCACACACACACACACACAGAGGGGCTCTGTCTCACACATACGGGGCTCTGTCACACACACACACAGGGGCTCTGTCACACACACACACACACACGGGGTCTCTGTCTCACACACACGGGGGCTTTGTCACACACACACACAGGGGCTCTGTCTCACACACACTGGGGCTCTCTCACACATACACACACAGAGGCGCTGTAACACACATACACACTGGGGCTCTGTCACACACAGGCGCTGTAACACACACACACACACTGGGGCTCTGTCACACACACACTGGGGCGCTGTCACATACTGGGGCTCTGTCACACACACACGGAGGCGCTGTAATACACACACTGGGGCTGTCACACATACACACACAGAGGCGCTGTAATACACACACTGGGGCTGTCACACATACACACACAGAGGCGCTGTAATACACACACTGGGGCTGTCACACACACACACACACAGAGGCGCTGTAATACACACACTGGGGCTGTCACACATACACACACAGGCGCTGTAATACACACACTGGGGCTGTCACACATACACACACAGAGGCGCTGTAATACACACACTGGGGCTGTCACACACACACAGAGGCGCTGTAACACACACACACACACACTGGGGCTCTGTCTCACACACAGAGGCGCTGTAACACACACACACACACACTTGGGCTCTGTCTCGCGCTCACTGAGGCTCTGTCACACACACACAGAGAGGCGTTGTAACACACACACCGGGGCTCTGTCTCTCACACACAGAGGCGCTGTAACACACACACACCGGGGCTCTGTCACACACACACCGGGGCTCTGTCTCACACACACAGAGGCGCTGTAACACACACACACCGGTGCTCTGTCTCACACACACAGAGGCGCTGTAACACACACACACCGGTGCTCTGTCTCACACACACAGAGGCGCTGTAACACACACACACACCGGGGCTCTGTCTCACACACACACCGGGGCTCTGTCTCACACACACACCGGGGCTCTGTCTCACACACACGCGCTCACTGAGGCTGTCACACGCGCGCGCCCAGAGCCGCAGCAGAGCCGAAGAAATCCCCCCCCCCCCCCGCTCGCATAAACTAGCGACCGTCTCCCCTACCGAGCCATGCAGCGCGGGGGGGGGGGGGGGGGGAGACAGGCCGGGGCTGTGGGGAGGGGGGTGCTGGATTAGGAGAAGGATTCGTTTCGCTCACCCTCAGGGCTGAGAGATCGATCTCATCCAGGCTCCGAGCCGGAGAATCACTCGCCATGTTTACTTCTTTGCCGGTGAAACTGTCCAAAAATATAAATGAAACGCTGCGATCTTCTGCGTGGATCCCCACCGGGGTCTATTTCACTCCTCTCCTCGTGCAGTGGGGCGGGGTGCGAGACGCCCCCACAGCACACCGAGGAAAAACACAACCAAAATAAAAAAAACCCACAACAAAACAAAAATCCCTCAGCAAACGGTGCCTGCCTGGGCAAATCTTCCTTTGCAATCCTTTTGGTAGGGAGGGTGAGGCCGGTGCAGAGCTAAGAGTGATGCTGGGGAGTGGGTGTATTTAAATAGGACATGCTTTTTGCTTTTCTGTGGATGGCGGCTGCATTGGCTGCTGTTATAATGAGACACATCAACTCCTCCAGTCGGATGGAGAGAGAGCCACACAAGTGTCTATCACGGCTTCCTGGGAGGAGTGAGAGTCACAAAGTGGGTGTTGCCTTCCCTCAGGAGAGAGGCAGCATTTCCATGCCATGTGTTTTGTACTATTATCCTTCAGGGGAAAGGAATAAAGGTAAAAACTTCCCGGACCTGGATCCTGCCGACTTGTGGACCTATAACCCTCAAATTAAACCATCAAAATAAAGAACAATTCTAACAGATCCTGTCACGTCAAAAAAAAAAAAAAAAAAAAAAAAAAACATCCCCACAAACTCACACATCCTACAGTTGGAGCATCACAAAAACCCGGATCTGGCACTTAGATCTGTCTGGATCGTGGCAAATTTTGGTCCGCTGTACTATGTAAATTGAAAAGAAGTGTAGCTGTTCCTTCTTTAAGAGAAAAATCTGGACCCTGAAATAACCCAGCCCAATAGCACTGGAAAGACGCATGCATGGTACTGGATCCTGCAGCATTCAGTCAATTTTGAGCAGTACTTCCCTGAGTTTTACTGTCTAAATAGAGGGGTATAAATGTAGATATTCCAAAAAATCAATGCCCTGTTGCAAACTAATGCAGCATCTCTTCAAAAAAAATTGTATTCCATGTGTGAATCCTACTAGATTCAAGTAGTTCTATTTAAATTCCAAATCCAAGAATCATAGAATACCAGGGTTGGGAGCAATGGTCCCTCTAATATAGAACAGGCTGTGTGTGCAAAAAAAATCTGTGAAAATTTTTGTGCATGTGGATGGATCTGGGTGCACACACAGCTTAGAGGGAACAGTGGTTGGAATAAAGCTCAGGTAGTCATCTAGTTCAACTCTGTGCTCAAAGCAGGATCAATCCCCACTAAATCATCCAACAGATTTTCACCCTCTCTCTAAATGGCCCCTCAAGGATTGAACTCACAATTCTAGGCTTAGTAGACCAATACTCAAACCACTGAGCTAGTCATCCCCACCTTAAAGAGAACAGTAGCTCCCCAACTTCCACTTCAAAAATCCAGCTCCATCTCTGCACAAAAGCATCATAAATATTTAGCAGTGGGCTCCTTCCATTTTTATTTTTTTTTTGGCCCCCAACCCTCTTAATTAAACCATTAAAATAGATAACACATGTTACCACTCCTCCTTTACCAAGAGAATTCAGCATTCCACACATTCTGGTCCAAGAGCAGCCACTTACTGTATATCAGGTTTGTACAGTTTTGGGGACTGGAGCCAAAATTTGCCAAGATTCAGATGCATGAATCTGGGTTTTTGCAGCACTCTTGTTCCAGGATGAATTAGGGCCTGAACTGTTAGGTACAGAGGGAGTGCCTTCACTTAATTCTCTATCTATGCCATTCAATATGGGGTTGCGGCCTAGAAATTGACTTGAACCAATAGGATCCAGATATCAGATCTGTTTGGTGTTTTTTTTTGAAGTGCTCTTGCTCTGAGATGTGTCAACAACTGGAGTTTTTTGGTTCAGTAGAAGCAGCTAGACTGGTTCTCTACTTTGAGTGCAGTAGTATCTAAGAATCCACTAAGATCCAGGAAGATCCAGCTTTTACCTTTTTCCTTATTTGTTATTCTCAACCACCCCCAAACCTGGTACATTCCATGTATTTGTTGCCTCAGGAAGGATATTACAGAGGATGCACTGGGGAGATGGTCAAATTTCACAGGTTTGTGTGGGGATCTTACAAAATGCAGATTTGTGAAGTGGCAACCACAACCACACAGTAACTTGTGTACAGACGAGCCGTTGGATTTTAATTGTGCTTCATGGATTAAGATGCTCTTTGCACTTCCTTTTAATAGCAAACAATCATGCAATTGACAGAAAGGCTTGATGCCTACAGCTAGTGCATAATGGGCTTTGTAGTCTGAGATGCAGAACACTTACAATAACAGGAGTAATTTGGGAAGCACAAGTAGCCAGTGGGCTAGCCTAGCAAAACAGAGCCTAGCTACTGAAATTTTCCCATAAACAATAGGATATCGTAAGCCAGTCACAGATCCAGGGCAGCCCATTGCCCTGCCCTACTTTGTCCCCTCTGTTCACGGTCACTCTGCTGTCTGCACAGTGAATACCCTGCAGGGAAGGAAGTTCAGAGCTCTAGAACTGAATCAATGTCTTATTATCATTATTAGCACTGATCACAGAGTTACTGATTCATGCCGAGAAATGGAGCAACAGCGTCATCACCCAGTGCTGGTAGTTAGAGCATTTTCCCCTAGAAAATGCCAAGTGCAAAGCAGAATGTAATTCTTTTAATTGAACTGCCAAATATCTCAGGTAACTGAAATATACAGAAATATAAGGGTTGAAAGCCTGCTTAGTAGTGCAGCAATGCAAGCATAGTTGAGGTCATAACATGGTTTCCAATACGAGAATAAGGAAATCATTAACATATCACAAAAAGATTAATCTCTGCTGACATTTAAAGGATCTAATTTGACTCAAATCTTAAATTATGGGGACAAAAGCTTTTACAAAACCATGGAACAATCAAATTGTTGCCATGCTTCTCTTGGTTTTTTAAACAATGGATTGTTTTTTTAAACCTAGTGATGTTTATATTGGTTGTAACCTAAATATTGCAATATTGTGCTAATACATGAGAACCTGAAAGCCAAATTGACTAGAAGCCAGCAACAAACAAAAATGAAAGCAGTGTTACGGACTTCGTTGTTCTAGATGAGAGACATGAAAAGAGCAAAATGTACTTTTCTCATTCTTTCAATTTAGAGACTATAAAGTGTAATTTATGAAACAGATTATTTTATACAGATATAGGCCTTAATCCTTCCACAGGCCTGCTAGCATGGACGCCTGCAACAATATGATGCTACCATGCTGGCAGAGTTACTTGCAGAATTGAGCCCTATAATTTGTTCTGAGGATGGTAAATGTATAGAAAGCCTACTTATATCAGTAACAGAATAAATATACTGAATTGCTAGTCACAATTATACTGAATATACTGAATTGCTACTGATAGTTTATGGTGAAGTGTAGTGAAAAATCTAATTGCTTCAATGCACTTCAGTGTGCAAATGCAGCTCCAATCATAATGAACATCTCTGTTGATAGGTTGTTCTGTGAAAATAAATTACTTTATTATTCATGTGCGTGTGTACATTTATAATATCTAAAGCTGTGGACTTCAAAATTATTGTAACTGTGCTACATACAATGACTTGGTAGCAGTGGATATAGACTCCAGATAGCAGAAATTTTAGCCAGCTAGGAAGTTTCTATTGGAATGATTTTTTTAACGGAAAATGCAGTTTTCTGCAAGATCAAAATTTTCCAAAAGTTTTGCTGAACATTTTTGATATTCCATCACAAAATTGAAATGAAATACTTAATTTTGGATTAGTTTCACTTGAATCAGAATATTTCATTTTGTTGAACTGACCAGAAACTCTTCATTTTTAATCAGTTCATCATTAAACAGCATTTTCCTGTTGTGTTGCATTGCCTCATGGGAACTATAGTTTGGGCACCCATCCTATCCTATTGGCTGGGCTCACTAGAGAACTACATCTCCCATGATACAAAGCAGAGTTCTGTTTCACAAAGTAGCCTGGTACATGATAGGAGTCATGTAACTGTAGATGTGTCTTGGTAGATGTAGTACCATGTAGCATGGTCCATAGTGGAGAATGGGAACCTGAGCCTTGTGAACTACAACTCCCATAAGCAATGCACTACAATACCCAAATGCAGTTTAATAATGAACTGCTTTGAAATGAAGCATTTTTGGATCAGTTCAACAAATCAAAATTAAACATTTCAGTTTCAAGGACTATCAAAATGATTTGTTTCCCCCCAAAAATTAGAAACAAAATATTTTGTCATTTCTGAATTGAAAATTTTCTGAATATTTCATTCTACAAAAATATTAATAATAAATATGAATAATAAATCAATTTTGTCCCAATATGGGATTCAAATTGTGTTTTAAGTTATAAAAATGATCTGAGTTATAAAAAATAATGATTGACATTAAATACTGATTTAACTAATGCTTTAAGATTTTAAAAAATGTGTGTTCAAAGGACACACTTGCTTGATAAGATTCTAATTGAATTCAATAGGCTTTGGATCAGACTTTGCAAAGGAAAAGAGTGACTGAAATAAGGCAGAATAGTAGGTCAGATTTGGAGTCTATCGACTGACAATATCCTGTCCACTAACATATTTTGTTAATAGGGGAAGGAAGGGCAATTCATCCAATTCACTGGTTTCAAAAGAATTCCATGACTATTAGACCAGATCTTCAGATGGTGTAAATTGGCCCTGCCACATTGACTTCCATGGAGCTATACTGATTTACACCAGCTGAGGATCTACGCCAGCATTTTTACATGAAATGCAGTAGTTAAAGGGATTTGCCTAAACACACTACAGGGTGTTTAAATATTAAGACTCTATTAAATGGATAATAATTGGATTTCAAACTAATGTGTTTCCTGCCGCAGCTGCGTTACAAGATACTCAGAAATTAAGGGTTACTTGTGTCCATCCTGCGTCTATTGATTTCCCCAAATGCATCTTAACTGATACATTGTCTGATTGTCCCTTCTCATGCTGATGTGAGTTTCCACAGGCGAGATGCAAAGCAATGAAGAACGCTCCGGGTACGTCACTATCACACTGAGAGACTTTGCCTGTGTTTTATTATTAGTGACCATCACTATTGTTCAGAACAGGTGGTGTCCACACCAATCATGAGCGACTGTAGCACAGTATTTCTATGCGAGCCTTAGCTGCATCACTTGAGTCACTCCACAACTAAATGGACCTTACTTACTCAGAAGCTGTGTGTCAATAAATATTGCTTGGAAGAGGAGTGGGCATTAGAGGCCACGTTAAGCCTTAGGACATGCCAAACTGCATGCCCGAAAAGCTGCAGTAGAAAGGGGAGCTGTGGGGCATGACTTGCATTCTGCTCCTGGTTCCTCCAAGCCCTGCAGAGTTCACACTGTGATAGATCTCCACAGTCAGAGTTGCAGTGGAGAGCATCATGGGGTAGCACTTAGCATATGGTCTGTGAATGAAATCCTGGCCACACTGAAGTCAAAGGGAAAACTCCCATTGACTTTAGGGGCCAGGATTTCACCCCATGTATTTTCATTTTAGTAGCCTACATGATTGGGACTACTCTTGCTTCTGAAGCTGGGAGTCTGTCCAGGACTTGAGAGATCACTCCCATACTGACCAGGGGTCAGACTGAGCCTGCATGTTGTATTACCCATAGCTGCACAATCTAAGCTTGCATGGTAAATAATTATCATAATAAAATGCAGCCCTTGTGGTTATGTAGAAAAACATTTGAATGCAGAGTTGCCTTACTAAGTCTGTATACAGCCTGCCCTAAAACAATAATGCTGGGT
Organism: Sternotherus odoratus; assembly: GCA_032164245.1. Classification (NCBI taxonomy): domain Eukaryota; kingdom Metazoa; phylum Chordata; order Testudines; family Kinosternidae; genus Sternotherus; species Sternotherus odoratus. The sequence continues at coordinate 12,768,115 of JAVMKO010000009.1, read as the reverse complement.
GTTATCTCAGTGGGGTGTTGACCTTGAAGCCGCTCGATAGAAATTACTCTAATTCCCAGTCAGTGTCAACAGCTCCCTCATGAGGGCTCCAGATGGAAACAAGAAGTTGGAAGGGGCAAGGCCCTCCAGTAGGTCATTTAGACCAGCCTCCTGCATCATGAAAAGATTGATTTCATTACCAACAAGGAAGCCACCCCTAACAGGTGAGTGTCAAGCCTACCTATAAATGCCTCAATTGAAAGTAATCCAGTGTAGTTGTAGCCACATCAGTCCCAGGATATTATGCTTAAACTATTTATATTAGACTACCTCTTCGACCTTTGCTGTGATGATGGGAGTTCCTTTCCCAGAGTGGAAGAAGAGCTTTATGTGACTCGAAAGCTTGTCTCTCAACCAACAGACATTGGACCAATAAAAGACATTATCTTACCCACCTTGAGACATTGGACCAATAAAAGATATTACCTTACCCACCTTGTCCCTCCATTGAAGGTAACTCCGCTATCCACCATCTCCCTTGGCCATTTGGTAGATATACATTAGCACTTGCTGGACCACACAGAAGCAAGGTGATGCCTTTTGAAGAATTTAGTATCTGAAATTCACTGAAAGGTCCTCTGCTCCCTATGAATGTTTTCATTTCACGTAGGGTTTCACTAAAGCTCTGCTAGGATTGTCTCTGCAAGATCCACCATGGGAAAGACAAAGGCTTTTGGTGTCTTTTAATCAGTATCCCCCTTAGAATGAACTTTCATATTCAATTGTACACGAATGGTGCAAAAACAATTTCTTCCTTCCAATCCTCAGTGCTAATTTCTTCCTTCCAATCCTTGTTACCTCCAATCCTCAGTGCTAATACCTTGTTACACTGGTGCAGATCTGGAGTAACTAATGAAGTCAATGCCATTATTGATGTTGCCTCTAAAGCAAGTAGCTCAGAAATGGGCGTTTTAATGGAGAACTTCAGGGCCTGTTCCCCTCCAATAATCAAGCAAGTGATCCCATTTGCATTCTTGGAGTTCAGCAGGGCTATTTTTGTGTGCCAGGCCTGCAGGATTTGGCCCAGAGTGAACATATGACAAAAAAAGCTTCTTAAGGTAGTTAATTGTTGCATCACTTAACCCCAAAGATCTGTAATCAGTGCAGTTGGGGAATCAACATGGGCTCTTTGAAACAACTCCATAGCTTCATATACAGAGAACAACACTATGCATTTAAATATCTAAGGACACTGCAAGTAAAGAGACAGGATGATGGTACAATTTAACATGCTGTGTTAACCATATCTCCAAGTACATGTTCTTCCCCTACACATTTTGCATGTGGTTAGGGAACAATATTTCTTTTGTTTACCTGCCACTGCAGGTAAGATTTCATCCTTGGGGGAGGGGCTACACCTGATGACTCATGTGCAATTTGATCAGACTGGACTACATCCTACAAGCAGTCCAAAAACAATGGTATAAAGTGTATCAAAATAAGCCCCACTGCTTTTTGTGGCACATGTAGCTTATGATTAAGCCCTATAGGTGGCCGGTGTGAGTTAAATGACGGTTTTCAGGGCCAGGGGATGCTCACGCCCCTTGAAGTGATCGTCTATTATTTACCCTGGCTAGGGCTGAATAGAGCTTCAAGTAAGAAGCTGCCATTTTTAAATGAAGTAGAACTGCATCTGCAAAGCTGTGCTTGCCTCAGTTAGCATGCGCACGCTGACATTCGTGTCTGTGATAGTCCCCTATTAGTCCATATATAGTATCTGAGGCCTAATGTATTATTTATTTGTGTAACACATTTCCAGGATGCTTTATAGGACTTGGCTTAATTAATTAACCTCTTCTCTGTTGTGCCTCTTCTCCAGAAAAATAAACTATCAAAGATCAAATCTCAGGGTGGAGGATGTGTGTGTATTGAATCTTTTATAGGACTTTAGACTCCACAGATTAGAATGGCCAAAAAAACCCAAACCTATGCAAAACCTTATTTGTGCACTGATTGTAGGGAACATAATATGTTTTCACCCCTTAGCAAACTCTGGCCCTGCTTAGGAATATTAACTCATGCCTTTATGCTGAGATCTCAAGGATAAAACTGGTGAGCATAACTGCTATAATTAGTCAGCTATTGCTATTCAAACCACTAATGGTACCAGAGCCTTCAGAACATGAAAGTCCTTCCAGACTGTGCTAGTGAATATCTCTTACTTCACAACCTGACTGCAGTTCTGAACATCTGCACTGTTTTGAAGTCCCTCTGATCTGAAAGATTTGGTATTTTGAATTTATCTTAATGTTGATTATTCTGGATTCTAAAATATACTGTATATCTTGATTCTCTCTCTCGTCCCCCCGCCCCCAAAACTGGTCTATGTAAATGAATTGATGGTCTCAGTCCACTTCCGAGCTCTGCTTCACACAAAAAACTGACCAGCACTAGCTGACTCCTTGTTGGCAATCTCAGATAAACCACCAAGGAATGCCTGGCCATGAAAACCAAGTCACCCTCTCTCTATCTTAGAGGTAAGACACATTATCAGGGCGGGGAGGGGAAGTTTGTTCTATTATTACTTGCCCTGGATATGTTTCTTTTAAGGTTGTGAGTCTGGCAACTTTCACAAAAATGAAATTCACGTATACATCGTTATGAAGTACAGTAAACTCTGTGAAAGTTGTCTGAGTAGGATGAGCAACCCGTTACCGGCTTCCAATATTGCTTTTTCCACACCTTGCTGAACTCCCCTGGGCTTTCTTCATTTGGACTCTGGATTATACTATGGACAATAACAGGTCTATAGAAAATATACATATTTTTTTTAATTGTAGTCTAACAAATCTAACAGCTAATTAATTATCACCATTGGTGCATCTTGAGAGGGGAGCTCTATTTAAGAGAGAGCTAGTTGTATGTATGGAGTTAACAGAAAGAGTGCCATCTACTGGCACATAAGGATAGATAGCACTGTTTATAAGTAAGGAGGATCAATCAATACAGTAGTTGTCATGTTCTGCACATGGCTTCCATAGTTGCTACTCACAACATGCAACTGTCTGGGCTCCTGCTTGCCAAATGATTTGCCCCAGAAACCCAATGTAAAGATTGAGAAAAAATCTCCCCCTCTGCTTCTGCTCATTAAACAATCGGGACCCCTGGGCTCTGAATAGCAGCATCCACTGGTTCCCTTTGCTTACAGGAAATCAGCAGTTCTAAGTACAGTACTTCAAGCCTGTAGTTCCTGGCAAAGGTATCTCTCAGCTCATGGACAGTGGGCTGGGACTGCTATTGTGTCTGAATCCTTTACATTCCTTGCAGTGGCAATCATAATCTTATTAGGCTTCGGGTTTAAAAGCTAGAAGGTGAAAAAGAAAATCCCCAACATCTTGATTAATAATCTTTAAATCTCATGACTTGAAGCTAGTCTCACAGTTTCTGGCAGCTTGGCTCATGGGGGTTGACCATTTGGGGTGGCCAATATTGCAGGAGCACCAGAGAACTGGTCAGAAGCTAAATGTTCCCATTTCTGGAAAAGAATCAATGGAGCTTCTTTCATCTACAGCTCTGGAGTAGTCTCACTGGAGGCAACGTATTGGAAACACTGGTGACAATTTGGTTTACACACCATCTTCTAGACACACCCGGTATAATTTAGTACACGATCAGTAGCCTGGTGTCATAAAAGGAAATTCTTATCTAAGAAGTATGCTCAAATCTTTTTGAACTGGCAGATAATGATGAAGCAGTGGTTGTAATTCAACTGGATTTCAGGAAAGCATTTGCTATTGTCCTGTGCATCAGACTGATTTACAAGGCCCGGATGAATGATGCCAAGGGACAGAACACAGACTAAACACTGATTAAAAACGGTTTCACAAAGTGGTACCAGAAGGTGGCAGTTCAGTTAGGATGATCTTTTGCACAGTGCTGCAAAGCACCTCCTGTGCTGTACCCTGAGCAAACCTTTCTCTTGGGGAAAAGGTCTTTTGCTCTTGCTACCAGGGCTCTCCAGATTGGCAACAACTCTTTACAACAGGAAAAGGAGTCCGTTCAGGAGAGAGCAGTACCAAGGGGAGCACCACCAGCTGCTGTCCTTCAGAGGTGACAGTGACATAGGTCCCCCTGTCCACATTGTACTCCTGGGGCTTTAAAGATCACATGGTGGAGTGGATGTTTAGCTAATGGCCAAATTCAAATTTGGGTAATTAGTTAGGCCCAGATCCTCAAATATATTTAGACTCCTAACTTCCCTTGGACTCTAAGTCTCTTTGTGGATCTAGCCCTGACTGCATCCCTAAATTCCCCCTGCATTTTGAGTTGGACATGGCATTTACTTCTTCCCCTAAACTGGGATTCTCAATAGTGCTCTGAATTGACCCCTTTGCTGCCATTGAAGTCAGTGGTAAAACTCCTGTCGTCTTCAAAAATCCTATGCCTCATATGGATTATTGCTGTATGTGTCAAACATGTTGGATTCCACCCCAGAGGTGGCTGCATCTGAATGGTGATTCTTGCATATAATGTTTGTAGTTTTTGTATGGTGTTTAGAGAACTTTGGGGTGAAAAGGGTTTGATAAACATGTACAGTTGGTATCTTCAAAAGTCTTCAGCATTGCCCTAACTCCGAGCCAATGGTAAAACTCCCACTAACTTCAGTGGAAGCACTGTTAGGTCAATGGTGGGCATTTTTGAAAAACCCACCGATCAGCTACTATTATTGTAATGGTTGGTAGTAAAGTACTGGACATTCTTATTTGGCATATCATTTGTTTTGAGTATTGGCTAATAGGGCTTCATCATTCTGTAATTCTCTTGGGTTACTTGTAAGGCCTGGGCTACACACAGTTTTTGTCCCGATTTAATCATTTTGATGAGGGGTGTGCATTTTTACCAAAAGAGTGAACTAACTCAGTAAATCATCAGGTGCTGATTTAACTACCTTTCTAAAAGCAAGATGCTGATATAACTCCTTTTTTATTGCAAAAGTTAAATCAGCAGCTACATTTACAAGAATAAGGAGTTATAATGGTATAAGCATCTTCATACTGGTAAAACTGTGTCCACACTGGGCTGAGTTGTACCACCTTAGCTATACTGCTTTAGCGCTACTGAATACTATATTGAAAGTGCTATGCTACAGCCTTTGTGTGTAGACAAGCCCCAAGAACTACTAGTGCTGAGGTCCTGAAACAATTTGTATAGTCGGGGTGCAGAGAGCCATTGAACCAAACTGTAAACCCTGGATATGATGGAAAGCCAAGGGGTGCGGCAACACCCCTAATTCCAGCACCTATGTACTAGTGATATAGGATGATGTTTTCCTTGTTTAGAGAATCAAAAGCTGCATAGGAGATCACTGCCCACCATGCTGAATAATATTGTCTCAGTGTTTCCTTGGGCTCCCATCCGCCTGTCTGTCTCTACCTGTTGTCTCTTCTCTTCTACTTAGACTGAAAGTTCTTTAGAGGCAGTGACTTTCTTTTGGGTTTGTGTGTGTACAGTGCCCAGCACAATGGGATCTTAGTCCATGACTAGAGCATTACGGTAATATAAACAACAATACTCTGAATGAACTTTGTTTTAATCTGTTTTTATTATAGCCACCATTTTGATCCTACTGCAAGTTTCCTTTCAAAATAAGATGTCTCAGCCCAAAGAGAATTTTCCCAGTGAGATATTTTGAATAAATCTTTTGGAGAGGGTAATAATAGTCATCAGAATAAAGCCAAGAAGCACAGGAAATGCAGAAACACAGCACAAGCCAAATTCAGAATGATTTGGATGATTCAGGCTCTTTAGGGCAATAAACAGTTTATGTAGTTCAACACAAAAAGAGTTGAAAGTTAGTGTGCAGGTCTGAATGAATGATTCAGTATTCTACTCACACATTGGTTCCAGAGCCGTTCTCGTCTGTACACATCTGGATCTCAGGAGAAATTCCTAGACTGTGTAATTTTATATAATGGGATGATCCTGTAGCAGGAAATAGGTTTGTAAGCATTTTGATTCAGTACAATTGATGTCATAGAGATATGGTCTGCGAGGAAGCAAAGTGGAGATATATATTGCAGTGAATCATTGGGGAGTTGATACAGTCTTTTGAGAGATGATCATTTTTAGGCAGTGAATGTATTTAAAGACAAAGCAAGCAAGAGCTGCTCTGTATTTCGTCACACAACGTTGGAGATACAGAATGTTTAAGTGAGAACTTCAGCAGCTCCTCAGATTGCTGATACGGACAAGTGTTTGCTTGGTAAATACACAGCCGCATGCTTGGGTGCTGCAAAGGGGCTCCATATCACCTACCTCCAAATATCACCCAGGTCCATTTCCAAAGCACGAGTGGGTCACCTTTTACTGTGATCATCACCGGGATACCTGGGGGCACTACAGAAATTACGGTGAGCAGCAATCTACACCGTTGATGTTTGGTTCCCATCTCCTTTTCCCAGTGCTCATACATTATCTTTGTCACTTGGCATCCTCCATTGGCTTAGCTGCCTTTTGTCCGAGGCAAGTTGTTATTGTGGCTATTCCATTTTGTAGGGAAGGCAGTAAGAGTGACTGCAACTCTTATCTCCTTTGGAAGGGAGCTCCACAGCCATTGGCCAGCAGCTGAGACAGCTCCATTCCCTGCTCCTGTCTCCTCCTTGTTGAGGACAAGTCCTTTGTTTCCTCATAGATGTCCTGGTTTGTCTTTCTCATGATGGAGGGAGAGGCACTCCTTGAGATTGCCACCAAGTGAGCCCAGGCTATTTGTTAGGTTGGTGCTTTTAGCTGTTTCTGCAGCACAGGCAGGATTACTGCATGTTATGGGAGACATGGTAGACTGCTCTTTCCAAAGGTGGGAATGGGGGTCTCCAGTGGTAGAGGACCATGGTGCTCTTGATTGTCTTTTACCAGCATGAGTCAGTCACGTATAATACAATGGGACCCCGTTGTAGCTGTTTAGTGGACTGTTGTATTTGTAGTTAGATCTAATTTAATATTTGGCATCAGCATTAACTGGGTTGCTTAAATACTGTGTATTTGATACGATTCAAAGGTACAATGGTATAGGCTCTTGGAGCATTATTTTGCCTCATACATGATTTTCATATTCTGATGTGGGATATTGAGAGTACAATTCTAAGGCAAGAACCCTATAGTAGAAGCGGTATATATTGTCTATGTATATTTGGACTACTTCACTGCTACCTCATTTGTACTGCTAGGGCTACATGTTCCTAGTGACACTGAACAAATTCACACAGAGCTATGGGAGAGGCTCGTTCCAGTATATAAACTAGACTCAGTGGTGTGTAAATATCATACACACGCTGTGTTGGAACTTATAACCTCTGAATAAAAATTGACACATTCTTATATTACATGACATGTTTCCCCAACGCTGGTCGTATTTAGTATCTACCACCATCTACAGGGCAGCAACTGCATAGCTCTTTGTTTTCTGAGACAAACCAAAAACAAACCCCAAAAAATGGATGTGCAGTCATTACACCTGGAGATTGATTAAGGCCTCAGTCAGTTATGGAGCATCTTTATTCTGAGCCTCTTGCTTCCCAGGGAAGCTATGTAAGTCTGAGCCTCACTCTTCTACAGAGCTTGCGTTCCATGTGCACACTATACTGCGAGTTATCTGACATGCATCAAAAAACTTCAGATTAACCCGCCCGCAGACATGTAGACACACCCTTAGTAGCCCAAAATGTACCTATCTATAGTAGGTATATGGCTCCCATCCCCATGGTGCCTGAGTACCTCACAAGCTTTACTGTATTTATCCTCACAGAACCCCTGTGAAGTAGAAATGTGCTATTAGCCCCACTTTAAAAAACAAAGTTGGGAAACAGAGCCACCGACTAAATGACTTTCCCAAGATCACACAGGAAGTATGTGGCAGAGCACACAGCTGAACCCAGGTCAGTCCTAGGCTAGTGCCTTAGCCACTGGACAGCCTTCCTCTTTATCAGCAGTGCAATCTGTAAGGAGATGTTCACAGCACTGATGCTGGGATGAATGGTACAGGGACCTGCAGAGGGGAAAAGGTGGAAAGAATTCTGAAGTAGAAAATAGAAGTGGATATCTGAAGGCAATAATTTAGATGACCCAGTATTCTGAATCCTCAACTCTTACATCTCCATGAGGAGTTCCAGAACTCTTTGGTATGTCCCAAGCTGTGTAAAGACTTGTCTTCAGTGCACAGTTAATCTGAGAGTAGCCCCTAACTCAAGGCCCATCTGCACACAAAAACCCTTACCTCCAGTGCGGTGGTGGTATAACCTGGTGTTGGATGGCCAGTCAGGGAGTGCAGGCTACAGCCTGAGTTAGCACTCCTGACTGCTAACACAATCACTCTGTGCAGCTCAAGTGCCATTTCACAGTGTGGAGAGGCTAACTCAAGAGGAGTTAATTCAAGCGTAGATAACTCCTGTTAACTCTGCAGTGAAGACACAGCCTTAGCATAACCCGTTATATGTCTCTTTCTGTACCCAGTCCATACAGGGCAAGAATCTGTTCCAGTTCCTAAGCCTCGCTGTTTATCTTAAGCCTGCTTTCTGCTCCAGAGGCCTTAGTTCAGTGCCTTGCGTCAGTCAAGATGGCGGACATGTCATAAATGGGGGCTCATTCATGATTCAACATGCTCAAGACAAACGTCCGCTGTCCAAGGAGAGTATGAAACCTACTGGTCAGTGTGTTTTATGCATCCCCTTCTGTACCTGATCCACAGATGATGCGAGTCTGCTACAGAGCCTAGCTCAAGTTGTTGTGATTTGTGCTTTTACTTCTGGAGACCCCAGATTAAACACCTGGAGTGCCAGTTTAAAAGGTATGGAGAATACATAAGGAGAGTACATGGTTGGCTGTCCAGGGGAACCACCCACCTCCCCCGATTACCTCTAAAATCAATTGTATGTAGAGTAAATAGCTTGCGTTCCTGAAGTCATCATGGCTTACATTTGATATAGTCAATAATCTATTTTCTTCTAGAAGAGATTTGCCCAAACTCCTGGAATGTTGGAAATCTGAATCCAATTCCCAGTCCTGAATCCATCTCTCAAGACTGTATTAAAAAATGCCAGGGAAAATAATCCTCCCTCACTGAAGAACACATTCTTATGGGTCTACCTCTGATACACAGCTACTGTGCTCTAGCTTGCAAGTCTACTGAAGGCTGGGACTGCTCTTTGCATAGCGGGCAGTTTGCTGTCAAAGAAAGGAAAAAGGATTTCCATCCAGCTCTGGGTGCTGGTTTGAACACTCAGGCTATTGATGAAGAAATTCTCACTTTCACATTCCCCACTTAAATCCTTGCCTGTTGGAAAAACAAAAAGCTGAAGGGAAGGTATGAAAGGCAGGGGTGGATTAGTAGCATATGGTAATTACTTGAAGTATTTCCAAAATGGACTAACGGCTCACACACACTTACTCAGTTCATGGGAATGGCTTTGAAAGGGGTCATTGTAAATATGCAGTAACACGGAGTGCTAGCCAACTGTTTTGCACAGTTAGGCTCCTGTTCTGCTCTCAGAGGTATGCGCTGAAGGTGATGGGCATTGCGCTATGTGGAAAGGGGTAGAAACAAGTTTCCTGGAGGAACTTAGACATGTGAATGCCAATACCAATGTTAACATAAGCAGGACAAGGCAATCCAAGACCATCTGCATTGATGGTGCTGATGAAAAACTTTGCCTTCAGCTAGTCTGCATTGAGGATTGTTGTAATACCAGTCGTGCATTGTTCCAGCTACAACTTGCACAAACCTCTCCAGTTGTGTTATTGTTTCCATTATCTGGACTAGTGGTTTCTGTTCCTCCCTTCTGCACAGCATAGTAGCACTCCTTAGAATTTCCCAAATGCCGTCAACCTTCCCAGCCCAAGTGGAGCTTCAGGAGATAAAAGACCATCACCCATTCCCAGTTCCTGTCTGTTCTGCACTGTAAACCATAGTACCCGCCTCACCGATAAGAGCTTCCTTATGATTCAAGGCTCATCAACATGCACAAACTTGCCGGCTTCCCAGGAGGGACATACAGTATAGAAAAGCCATTAGTAGCAAACTACACAATGGTTGAACCGCATGCTAACAGCTCTTCCATTTCCTTGTGGGCAGCACTAATCTCAAGATAACAGAGTCGTGAAGCCAAAATAAAATTATCTTTGTGTTATTCTTTCCCTTTGTCCTCAAATACTAATTCACAGTATGTTTAATTATTCACACCAGCTTGGCAGTTGAGAAGATTATTCATCTCTGTTTCTGGTTATAATATAAACCCTTTACCACTGCAGAAGAGTTTTTCTTTAAAAAAAGAAGAAGAATTTTTCCAAAATTAATTTATGTGCCAGCTTCAACTTTAATAGGCCTTCTTGATGTAATCATTCTGAGCTAACCAGTCTAAGTAATCAATCAAAGTGGTGGAACTAATTTTGTATCTGTCACTTTCGATTTTTCCAATAAAAAATGAGCATTTTACTCACCGTGCTGTGGTGATTCAAGCTCCGAACGCTTTCACTCAACTTTCATCAGCGCTTCAGAGGCATCCTTGGAAATCGGAAGAGATGGCACAAATTTCAGAAATGAAAACAGATTGATTTTTAGGGGGAATAAAAGAAACCTCTTGTTATTTTCTTTGAGTCTTTAGAGCAGTGGTCTTCAAAGTGGGGGGGTGCACACCACAGGGGGTATGTGAGATCCCCCCCACGGGGGGCCACGGTGTTCCCACGCACGTGATCAGCCCCAGAACACCGCTGAAATCGGAAGTGTTCTATGTGTGTCCCGCCAAAATGCCACCGAATGCGGAAGCTTTTTATTAGGCAGCATTTTGGCGGACATACCCCTGGGCCACGAAAGGATGCAGGAAAGGGGCCGCAGAGTGAAAACTTTGAGAAATGCTGCTTTAGAGCTGTCTTCACAAAGCCTCGTCCTTTTTCCTTCTTCCTCTGCCCAAACACCTAGAATGCTGCAGTAACTCCATGAATACAAAAAAATACCAATTGAAAAGTTAGTGTATTATTGAGACTTCAATAGATCAGAGGCCAAAAGAACGGATCTCACAAAATGGCCCTCAAAGGCAGATGCTCTAACAGCCTCAGGGAGGGAGAAAGAAAGAATCAATCCTCTGTTGCTGCCTCTCTGGCGCACACTGTTTTGAGCCAGATTACCTTTAGAACAATTTGCCTGTTGGAGGAAGCAGAAACTGGGAGATTATCTGGCTGCACGGTCAGTTTACCTCGGTGTAAAACATCTGGAGAGGATCATCCTGGAGAAGAACCAGTCCATTAAACACAGCAGGGATGTCAGCTATTGTTCAAAATATACATATGCTGCCTTTTCCCTCAGCAAGGATTGAGAGCTACAGGAATACCCAGCTGCGTAAATTGTTTGAATTGTGTATGGTGGGTAAAATCCGTGTCATGTTGAAGTCAATGGGAATTTTGCCATTGATTCCAGCAGGGCTAGGATTTCACCCATGAAGTTTTCTCCTCTTCCTCCTTGCATGGTATGCAAACTGTGGATTATGAACCAGAAACTACACCTTAAAAAAACCCAGACAGGCTACCATCAGACAGAGACAAAATAACTCTCAACATGCACAGTTGTTATGTGAGAACAGTAACCATGGGCTTGATTCTCCTTTACACTAAGGTATATCTATGCTACCCGTTGGATTGATGGGTAGTGTTCAATGTATCAGGGATTGATTTATCGAGTCTTGTCTAGACGCGATAAATCGATTCCCGAACGCACTCCCCGTCAACTCCGGAACTCCATCTCTGCAAGAGGAGGAAGAGGAGTCCACAGGGGAGTGGCAGCGGTCACCTTGCTGCCGTGAGGACGGCCAGGTAAGTCGACCTAAGATACTGTGACTTCAGCTACGTTATTCGTGTAGCTGAAGTTACGTATCTTAGGTCGTACCTCCACCCCAGTGTAGATCAGGCCTAAGACTGCTTTACAGTGGTGTAAAGGGGCCTTGCTGTAAGTGACAGGCCCATAACTCTTGATTCAGGGCAGTGTTTTCTTGTACACTAGGTCTACACCAACATGACTGCACATTGCGATAGCACAGATTTCGCCCGCACTTAGAATAGGAAATAACTGTGGGCGCTGTAGACAAATGCTGACTTTTTAAGTGTGTCCACAGTACATTATAATAATAATCATTGCAACCTCTCCAGCCAGTACCTCCGTGACTGAGAAGTGACTGACAGGCCTCAGTGTTACTGTTGCTCTTCTCTGTTATCTTCACTTCCAAGATCATAGACGTTTGATGCAGGAAGCATATAATTAGCTGTGAGATTTAGAAGTCAGGGCCGAAAAGGCTTAAGGTGTCAATCAAGAGCTGCTTGCTTTATCTCAGCTACATCCCGCCTCATTGAAACTCCTTGCTGCCTTATCTTAGTTTATTGCGTTTAAACAGGGAACAGATTGTATTGGAAAGGTTTGAAGTCAGAGATAGCCTTGGGGCACTTGAAGGGCGGGTAAAGCATAAAAAAAGAGAGAATTAGCACGCTTCTGTTTTTTGCCAACACGTTTGAATATGCCATGGCTGCTTTGTTCATGGAAGTCAGCAATTGCCTGCTCCTTTCTCAGCCTAGAACTTCCTTCATTCAACTTTAAAATGGACAGTGACAATTTAAAGCCCAAGTTAGAAACAGACAAAATTTCCTTGCAGTTGTACCTTTGGATTATTAAAATAGAAGTCAAATTTTCTCCATCTGTGTTTTACTTTTGCTGTTTCTCTCAGCTTGGACAAAGCAACCTCAATGAAGTCAGCTTCACTTTTGTGTATAATAATACGTAGGTCTTATGCACTGCTTTTCATCAGTACTGCTCAATGTGCATTACAAAGGAGAACACTATTATCCCCATTTTACAGATGGGGAAACTGAGGCAGAAAGAGGTGAAGTGACCTGGACAAGGTCAACCAGCAGGCAAGTAGAACAGCTGGGACTATATAAAGTCACAATCCAATATCCTATTCAGGAGGCTATACTGACTCTCCCTTAGTAAGTTTCACTTTCAGGGTCTCGGGGCTAAAATGTTTGGGGTGCACCCACCATAGGACAGTTTTTAAAAAAATATTCCCATTAGCTCCCTTAAACCATTGTTTCTGAACCTTTTCAGGTTGGTCACCCCTTATTCAAAGTCAACATTTTTCACAATCCCTTTACATTTGTTTTATTAGAAAAGTGAGAGTAAAAAAATGTATCCATGATAACAATGATCAGCTTATATAATTAATTGGTGTGTATTTTGAGAGGTTAACAAAGAATACTTGACCTTGGTGAGGGAGGGTATATAGGGAGCATGATTTTCTTTGCGGATAATAAAATTTTGAATGCCACACAACTGGCGATTGCCTTTTGTAACCTCCTACAGGTTGAGAAACCTCACCAGTTGAGAAACACTGACTTAAACATTGATAGAAACATTTCTACTGCATGACAAAGCTCATATTCCTAAAATCTAAATGTGGGGCCGGATTTGAGTGCAGTTGTCAGGGCCGGGTCATGGGCAGGTTGTGGGCACAAAGTGAGCTGCTCAGTTTCAGATCGAAGGTCAGAGATCAATTCGGGGCCAAGCAGCTCAAACTGCAGAGTCAGAGTGCATTACCAAACTGAGAGCATGGAATGAGAATCAGGGTGACGCGGGGCCAGGGTTCTTCACTGTGAGGTCAGTAATGGTCCTAAGCCAAAATCAGTAAACCAAGATCAGAGTCAGGAGCTGAGCCTAAGTCAAGAGCCAGGATCAAGGTGAGTCACAGCAAGGAGAGGTGAGGCAGGTTCTAGGACAGAGGCACACAGCAGAGATCCACTTTGCTCAAACAACTCCCCCCAAAGGCTTCCTGGTTTATATTGGGAGAGACAGCCTATCAGGGAATTGCAGAGGGCCGCCATTCATGCCTCATAGGGTGGGACTTCCTGAAGTACTCCCTGGTGACAGCCCTGACTGGGTCCCTGGTTGCAACAAGGATGTAGCACCTCCCGGGAACCCCACAGGCCCTCGTTATAGACCTCAGGGTTCTTATAGCAATGTTCCTTTAAAATGTATTGGTTTTCGTTGACTATAGACAAGTTAGCAATCCCCTTGTCCCAGTGGTAACTTTATCTTGGGCTACGTTTTTAATGATTTTTTTCACCCCGAGTCTGCTTTCCCTTTACATTGCCATGGAGTTCCTCTGATTGCTGAGGAAGTTTTCTTCAGTCAGGTGCAAGAGCAGAATTAGGTCCATGGTTTGCAAAATGATCATAATTCCAAAAGCAATTTAAAATGAAAAGTCATCACCCACACGTTTTTGGTACATTATATTTAGTTATATTTTAGTCACTTCATACATATCTATTTACCAAATACAGTAATGGATGGGGAAGGAAGCAGCCATTAGCAGAAACAGGGACACAAAACTGTCAATTCAAAACCCTTCACAGAAGGAGCATTCACTGTGTTCACAATGTTATCAGTCTACAGCGGAGAAGTACAGCGATTCGGAATCACGTCAACCCTTGTCCATCTGAAGCACAAATATTTTGGAAGCTCTCATTTTATCAATTCATTTAGTTAACAAAAACGTGAACATTTCTTGACCTGCGAATTTAAAAACTATCTTATTTCCTGTATGTCAGGATAGGGCCAGATAAATTAGAATTACTCACAATATCTATGTTATTTTATGAAACTGCCCTGGTAGGTTAAAAATGAACTGATCACAAGTGCTTGAAAAGAAAAAACGAAAGAAGGCAAAAAACCCCAAAACTATTGCATTCAGTTTTAGATCTACAGTCTGCGGGCCTAAATCTATCTAATTTACACTGGTTTTACAATGCACACATTCATTCACTGCAGTGCAGTTGTACACAACCAATTAACACCCTGATTCTGCAAGGGTCCAGATGTCGCTGGGGCTGAGCAGCGGTGAGAAGAGCCCTGTGGCTAGTATGACGGATGCCCGCCTCGTCCTATTGCACACCTAAAATGACATTGTGCAGGCTCTTGCTTTGCTCTTAATCCGAGGTCAGGAGGCGTCTGGGCCAAATTCTCTGCTGGTTTTGAAATGGTGGAACTTCAGTGAAGTCAATGGAGCTATGTTAATTTACACCAACACAGGAACTGGCCCTAAGTTGTCAATAATAATAATAATAATAATAAAACAAACGCAGTCGTGTAAACTTTACACTGCAAAGGATCATGCTGACTTTTTTTCATTTGTCCCAAAACTGCCTCTGCTTGATTTTTAAATAAAACGCACAGTGGAATAACTGTGCAACCACCTATAAACATGCAGCTGTTTCCTTTTAAGGCAGATAATCACATAATTTGAGTAGAAGGATACATTAAAAAAATATCAAAGAGGGCGAGTTGTGCAGTTAAGCAAATCTCCTGCCGAAGGCAATGGGACAGAAGAAGGGCTGTAAGATTAGATTCTAAAACTTGAAGTTCTTTTTCAAAATAGGCCTGGATCCTAATATGACAAAAGAAATGTACAGCTGGCATGAGTCTGTCTGCTGGGCTGGGAGTGAAGACATACCTTAAGTATGCTGTCCTTGAGCACTCTCAGCCTCAGCTGGTTTGGGGAGTACAAGCCCATACGTTAAGTCAAAGGCCTGGGATCTCCTGCATAGTAATGGGTGGCTTTTTTGGTACAAACTATTTTAAGAATCAAGTGCTTAGATTATGAAATCTTATTTTTCATGGGTTTTTTTTGCCATGCATAATTTTCCATGCTAAAAAGTAAGTCCAATCCTGTATCTATACAACAAAACCTATATTAAAATATCCCGTCATTTAACAAT
The DNA here is from genome assembly GCA_032164245.1 of Sternotherus odoratus. Taxonomy (NCBI): domain Eukaryota; kingdom Metazoa; phylum Chordata; order Testudines; family Kinosternidae; genus Sternotherus; species Sternotherus odoratus. The sequence continues at coordinate 12,752,335 of JAVMKO010000009.1, read as the reverse complement.
TTAGACAGACATGATAAGAAGTGACGTTGAATTCTCATACTGGCACCTGCTTAAGAATATCCACCATAAACCTTCCATCCAGGTTGAATCATGAAATATCAGATCTGAGCCTGGAAGTCTTTTCCCCTCTTTTCTTACAATTTTTTAAAAATAAAAGCCACAAAAACAGTTCACATATTTCAGGAACTACTATGATTAAAAACAGCATCACTGCTTACAGTACTGTACATTTGCAAAGGATTAGGCCATGATTTGCTTTGGGTATTCAAAATAAAAGTAAAACTGCCAGGGTTTTAAGGACTAAAGAGCCATGACTGTTTCTGTGCAGAGGCCAGGTGTTAAGCATCACCCCTGCTGTGCCTTCATAGCATGGGAAAGAGAAGTCTAATTAACATACATTCACAAAAGACACCAACTTCTGAGTAGGCTGTGAATATGTATGAAGAATGATGTGAGGGCGCATATTGCACTGTAAGTGCTACAGAATACTTCCTCCTGTCAATACTTGTAGGCCTGTGTACTGTGATGTACCTTGATACTGCAAGTTGTTCTGCAAGCGTGAACCCTGGCCTTGTAGTGTGAAGCTTCACTGAAGTCAGTGGAACTATTCATGGACGTAGGTGTCCATCCGTACTTAGCAGCTTGCAGAGTCGGGGCCTTAGCATGTAAGAGGATTACAGAATCTTGGCAACATTTGAATGGCTCCATTGAAAAACACTGGAGAATGGCACCGTTTTGTCTTGGCTTTCTTCTTCTAATATTTCTTTCTTTTCCCTCCTTCCATGAAGGAAAATAAAACAAAGGTGTTCAGATAACGTCAAGAGTCTGGCAACCAATAAAATCAGGGAAATTCAAAATGAAGAATTTCTTAACCTACCCTTTCACACTGAGTGGAATTCACTCCTGTACAGAGAGCCAGCACACTGCCTATAAATTACTTTAATTCCATTTGATCCTTATTTAAAAGCCTGCATGGATCCTGTACTCTATGCACAAGGGTGAATCCTTCCTCTGTTTTCAGCTAGTGGCAAGATCTTCAAGTAATGAGGTACTTTATATGCCACAAATGTTGCAAAGCCAGTGGATAGTACAAAGGGGGTGGATTAAGAATGTTGTTTCAATACTAATTCAAAATTCCTGGGTTGACATCAGACCCCTAACATCATCTGTGTTGGGCAAATGCCTGATAGTTTGGGTTTTGCATGTCAGTTGCATTGCAGTTTTGGAAAGACAACCTGGGGTACAAGCTGGGTCCCGATACCTATGAAGTCACAGTTTCAATAGCACTTCAAAGAGGTGCTGTAAGGATTCCATGACGATCATGAGATGCTCAGGTACTATGGTGATAGGAACCATCTGAGCATCTAGACCAGGCCTGCACAACTCGGAAAGCAGCGAGGGCCGTATCACTGCAAAAAAACCACCTGCAGGCCGAAAAACCCCGCCCTCATCCGCTCCCTCCCACGCCACTGCTTGGCTTGCCCCACCCCTACTCAATGCCCGCGGGCCACACAGTGAGCCCGTGCCAGCCTCGTGTGGCCCCCGGGCAGCATGTTGTGCAGGCCTGATCTAGACAGACAGAAAATGATAGGAGCATTATATGCTTCTTTAGGTTTGGTTGTAGGTTTGGTGTGAATGAATATGAAAATCTGGTTTGGGCCTCTTTCAATCTATGAATCTCTACTTGTGTGGTTTAATGGTAATATGTGGCACGCTATCATCATTTCATTTTAGCAGTTTTGTTCAAACTAAAAATGGCCAACAGTTTTTAGCATGAAATTAAAAGCCTTGGGCAAAAAAGCAAAAATATTTTGATGTTTTAGTTTCCTGGCTTTGCAGTGGTTACCTGATAGCATATTTCCCTAGCACATGAGCTGGCAGGTCAGCCCTGCATCTCATTTTAGACAACAAATGTGATTTTAAATAAACAACAAATCTTGAGGGAACCTAGTTAGCTGCAATGCACTACACAAAATCACAGTACCCATACAAACTGCAGTTTTCTTCATAAAAGCTGTGCATGCAGTATTGACAGATTAAATACACCATTGGTTCACTGAGTACAAGGAATGGTTGAGAGTCCTGTCCATATCACTAATTAATTGCATCTATAAAATATGAGCCTAAAGTAACACAAAACATAGCAACTAGCTAGGACTTGAGGAATGTTAGTGTTTGTTACTTATTAATGTGATGTAGTGTTGGAAAATGACTCTACGCCTAATTACAGTTCTTAAAATATATAGAGCAATCGGGTTAAATGTATGATATGTGCCAACTGTGTTTTGGGCATATCTTTCGAAAGTGTATTATGCTTTTTTTTTATATAAACTAATGAATGTTAAGCATGTTGGAAGCTTGACAAACATCTTATTTTGTTTAAAAAAGGGACAAATTTATGTATAATCATTGGAATTTTTAGCAAAGAGAAACATAGCAATGAAAGTTTGTAAGTGTTATGGATAAGGCATGGTGTGGGCTTTTACTGGACCACAGATTAAGGCCCTTGCTTGGTGAATGGCACTCCCACTGAATCAGTTAACGTTCTGCATTCAGAGATGGGAGTTTCAGTTTCTCACTCTGTCTAGGCAGGAACCCAGTATTATGAGTTTCTTATTAAACTCATAATTAGTAACTCGCATTAGTAAATGGAAAGCCAAAAGATTGACCATGTTGGGTGAGAGTATCAGTCCCTGATCAAACTCAGTATGAGTGACTTTGATCAACCTTGAACATTGTCAGCTCAAAATTTCAACTCTTACTCAACTGGGTTCTTGTTCCCTATATGTAAAACAGTGGAAAAGAAAGCAGAGGAAATCTGAGTATTTAATGCAGTGTATACACACAGCACTGTGATCCAAAACAGAGGACCCAGTTTTGCCATCCTAGCTTCTCCCTAATACATAGCAGCAGGCTTTCCTCTAGCTAGAAAAATGTAGGGTTAAAAAGTTGATTCTCCCTTGGGGAAAAAATTATAGTTGTACGAAAAAGGATTGCTGAACTCAAACATGTCCTGCAAACCCTGAAAACACAGAATTCAAGAGATTCCCATCACCTCAATCTCCATTAGGGATTACCCATCACAGAAATCTATACAGTGCCATGCTGTGCATGAGGAATGTTGATTGGTGTAGTTGTAGTAAAAAAAAACCCATTGTTTTCCCCTGGGGCCAGGAGAAGAGACACCACCACTGATCTGATATAAGAGTGTTAGTCCTTTGCTTATAGGCAATGTAACTTAGATAATTTTTTACTTCTCAGTCCAGGAGACACAGACAAGGTTTTCATCTCAAGACCAAAAGACCAGAAACATCAAGACACTTGATCACAGCCTTGGATAGGTCAAGAAACTACTTGCGCTTGATCTTAGCTCTAAGAAGCCAAAGCTCGATAGGCAATAATCATAGGAAAACCTGAGTTGGCCTCAGGGAACATTTCCCAACCATTATGGAGGTGTAAACAGTGGGGGAATACTTGAGGGAATACAAAACAGAGACGATGAAGAGGGTAACTCCAGCTAGGTAATAAGCTGCGAGCACACAAAGATTTAGAAAGCACAAACAGCCTACAACCCCTGGGTATCACAATCACTGTACATGTGTGATCACGCTGGCAGTAGTAATATTCATTATGATTTGTCTCCCTTCGTAGGAGTGGTCTGCATCTTCAAGGTGCTTAGAATGTCTGTAAAGAAGCATTGTCCTTTTCAATTAATAGAGCTTGCTGCAAGCACACAAAGATTTAGAAAGCACAAACAGCCTACAACCCCTGGGTATGACAATCACTGTACATGTGTGATCACGCTGGCAGTAGTAATATTCATTATGATTTGTCTCCCTTCGTAGGAGTGGCCTGCATCTTTAAGGTGCTTAGAATGTCTATAAAGAAGCATTGTCCTTTTCAATTAATAGAGCTTGTCAGTGATCAAAAGTGCCACATTTTCTTTCCCTCCCCATAACAGTGTCATTTTGTCTGAAGCTGTTCCACCAAAATCCTTAAGAAAGGCACGTTTGGCCTTTTCTGTAGCTATCTTGGCAATACAAAGCTTCCTGAAATCATCAGATATGCACACCTGTCTCCAAGGAACCAGACTTTAAATTCTAAAGCAGTTTAAATCACCCTAAGTCCAAACTTCCATGGGCACCATGGATTCTTTTGTTCCAACTGAAGGCAGCAAGTTTTCTTCATACAGGAAACGAAAGGGGAATTGCACTAGAAATCCATGGATTTTCTTTAATTCTTCCGCTTCTTTTGCAGCATCGTGGGTTACCAATTTTGACTTGGCAATGAAGTCACGCAGCTGGGCTAAATTAGTCACCTCATCACTGGGTAGGCATCGGAACACCTGATTGAAGTGGAAAGACAAGGTGGCACATAAGCACAAAGAAAATATCACTCCATGCATTCCACAGTGGAAATTGGCGCTACTATAAACACCTTCATATATATTTAAGTGAACTGGCTAATGAAGCCTGGGGAGCTTAATAATTTGTACACATGCCTTTATGAGAAAATCTGTACAGCAATCTCCCTACAGGAGATTATCCAAAATTAGCAATAGCTAGTTTGCTTTGCATGTGGCCAAATGGAAGATTGTTTCATACAGGGCCTGATTCTCTCCTCACACATGCTGATGTAAATCAAGAGCTCCAGAAACGAACCACAATACCCTGTAAAACCAGTGTATAAATGCAAGGAGAATCAGAGTTGCTAACTTGCTCGTCTGCAAATTGTATTTAAGAGTCCAAAAAGTTATGTCATTGGTTAAGAGAAAACCCTTCCCCTGATGTGGTCTTTTCCTGCTCAGAGCTTGTGTAATTTCATGAAATGACACAGTATTCAAAACATCCCTCCCCACCAGTCCTTCTCCTACAAAATCAAGACATTGCTTCTCTCCTTTACATCATCAACAGGGAGCCTGCTGAAAGCAAAAAGAGAAACAAGCCAAGTACTTCACCTTATCAAAAATAGTGGCATTGCGGGCAGCTGTTGAAACCCACACCTCCTTGAAGAATTTGTCAGAGACCGGATCCTGAAGATCAGCACTGAGGTCTGCTGAACAACCAAGAACAACCCTGAAAAGGGGGAGGAAAAGAACTGCTGTCATTGGAAGGTAACACACAACCCTCCAGAGGATTTTCATGAACAGGACTGTGATCCTTGTAATCAGCTTCTTTCTTCTGGAGGAAAATAAAACCAGCAATTATTGAGTCAAGTGACCCTAGAAAACCATCCAAAAGCCAAGACTCATAAAGGAGTCATGTTATTATTTTTATTATTATTATTAGCATTGCAGCAGTGCTTAGAGGTCCCAGCCCCCTCGTGCGAGGCACAAACATATATCAAAGGGGTGGGGATATAGGGTTTGTCAAAGAGTGAGAAGCCTTCTTCTAAATCAACAGCAGGTTTTCCAGAAGGTAATAATGGAAGGGGACTGAAGTCACCCGTTCAGAATACCAGTCAGTCCCAACAATGGGAGCTGAGCGCGTACATCTCACAACAGAGGTTCAGCATCTTTCAAAATCAGGCTGTCATTAGCGGAGCCCTGTGTTTGAGTTCCCATACTCTAACCACTAGGAACACTCCCTCTTCTATGTGGAAAGAAACCCTCAACAACTCAATTCTGAAGAAAGAAAAGGGTTCCCTTAGATCAGCGTTTCTCAAACTGTGGGTTGTGACCCCTTGGGGGGTCGCCGGCCGCCTCCCGAGGGGTCGCGAGCTGCTTGTGCCGCCGAAAAGCCGCCACCGCGATCACTTCCGCATTCGGCGGCTATTTTTGGAAGCTTCGTGCCCTAGAGACCAAGGATGCTTCCCCAGAGTCCTGACTGGCTTCGTAGGGAGCAGTTCCAGAGCATCGCCCGGTGACTCCATGACAGGGGGAAAGTGTTTTAATGAGAAAATAGCTGTGCTGGCCAGATGGCGTCTCTGACTGAACAAATTCCCAGTTTAAAAAAAAAAAAAAAGACACCACCACCTAAAACTGACACAGTGCAGTGGCAGTATTTGTTCCTTAGCAAAGTCCCACTGTTTTCTCTGCACATTCCCCCAAGGGTCAAGGAAACATTTAACAAAAGCAGATTCCCAGTATTTGTAATCCAAACAAACAGTCATTGGTGGTGGCGGGGGTGGGGTGCTTGAATGGGGCGCTGCATGGGAAATCCTAAGTCTGGGCAACCACAAAACTCTGTGGACTAAACTTAGTCCCAGTGTATGTGGGTGAAGGTTCATCGCTTTTCTATGAGTTAAATGCACTCAGATCTTTAATCCATTGCATATCCTTTATGGACAACTGCACAGACGCTCCCTTTCCAAAATCAATGATGCCATATTTGGGGTCAGGAAGGAATTTTCCTCCAGGGCAGATAGGCAGATAACCTTGGGTTTTTTTCACCTTCCTCTGAAATATAGGGCACGATTCACTTGCTGGAGGAGTCTCTGCACCTTGAAGTCTTTAAACCATTATTTGAGGACTTCAATAGCTCAGACATAGGTTAGGGGTTTACTACAGGAGTGGGTGGGAGAGATTCTGTCCGCCTGCATTGTGCGGGAGGTCAGACTAGCTGATCATAATGGTCCCTTCTGGCTTTAAAGTCTATGAGATTGCATCTTCCTGCACAGTACTAATGACCACAACCTGCTGGGAAAAGACCTTACTGGATAAGATCTTCCCAGCATCCAAGGATTTAGTATGCGATTTCCATGCACCGTAATTAGTTTCTAGCACTCATACCGAAAACACCGGAGGCGGAGTGACTGAGCAAATCGTCCAGCTTTGTAGTCCTTTCCATCCATCATTGAAGGGACGGTTTCAGTGTCTTGCACAATTATAGCCATTTCACTGTCACGTTTTCCCAGCATGCTGCGGTCATTGATGTTAGCAGAGCCTTTCAAGGGAAACAGAGGAACTATAACACCACAAACAATACATACTGATTCCTCAAGGAATGCGACCACAACAAAAGCGATAGGCCTGTTTACCACCAGCGGAACGTGGACCCACATCCTCAAAGCTATGGGAGTTAGGCACCTAATAACTTTAAGAACTGGGTCTTGCCAGCTCCTTCTTTGCAGGGCCCCAGCATTCACAGTATGCCCTGAGACTAGGTAGAAAGACCCACCACTCTTGTGTGTAAAGGAGAGTTTGAATCAGTAGTTCTCCTCCAACCTCACACTCTTCTGTGTATATCCTACCACCATCACTCTACTGTTGACCACCCTCTACCATCCCACTGTGTGGTTCCTTGCCTGTGCACATGACAAGTTCAGCTGCCTGGACTTAGCCGACCTGTACTCAGATGTCCCCAGTCTCTTCCAATTCAAGTGATAAAACACTATGGGAGTTCATAGGTTAAAAATCTCCCCCTTTGTCAGTAGGTGGTAGAGAGGAGGCTGAATTACCTTTGAAACGGGAGAAGATCAATGTAAATGCCATGTGAACATTATCCATTTTATTCTCGTTAGCAAAACAATTTAGGTTGCTAAGGATGGAGAGTCTTGAGATGAAGATTTGTTAAAGCAGACCCTCTACCAAAGCCACTTCTGATATAAAGAGCCACAAAAGAGCTAAGGTCAGTATGTGGGGGGAAGAAATCTCCACATTATCCATAAACTCAGGAGCATGAAAGAAGGTTAAACAATTTTGAATCCAACACAAAAGGTTTTAAAGCTTAATTTCTCAGTAGCCTCCAGCTATTCTTGCAGAGCGATACCACGGCATGAAAGGCCAGGGGTCAGAGTTTAATGTGGTCTTTATTTAATATGTTTAATGACACAAGCCCGCTTCTTTGTTTGAAGTCATTCTATGGATTTCCTTTGCTGCATTTATTTCATAACAAAAGAAAGGACTTTTTTTTTAACTTGGATTTGTGCCCTTAGCCCAGGCAGAATCAGCATTAAAGTAAATTGCACAGCAGAGCCCACATACGCAGAATTAGCGTTTCTTCTAAAATAAACAACAGAAAAAGAAAACACCTTCAAGGTTTTCTCTGGGGGGGGGGGAGTGAGGGAGGGATTAAGAAAGAAAGAAATCATTTCTGAGTCATACTTCACTGAGGGAGGAGGAGGAGGACTCCAGTTTCTAGCAACTAGTAAGTAAGGCTTCCAAAACTCCCAGGGGCCAAATTCTCATATCTCTGTATGAAGAGCCATGTGTGCAAGTTCTTAAGTATTGCCAGTACACTGAAAATGTATGCTCCGGGGGTCTAGAGGCCATTTTAACCAACAGGGAGGTTTGTTCGCTTTCTATTCTTTGCTGTGCTGTTGACGTAGCATTAGAACATAGTGTGCGTAATGTAAAGAGCCAAAATATCAGACAATTCTTTCAGAACAGATGCAAATGTCCCAATATATAATTATAATTTCCCCCCTCTCTTTAAAAATGTTTTGAGTGCAGTCATGGCAGTTTAAAGATGCCAGAGTGACGGCACTGGAGAATAAGGTTATTTGGACACATAACAAGAATGGAGATGGGTAGTAGAAGCTTCCCTGTGATACCCGACTACTGTACTTCACTGAGTTCTGCAAGAGATCATCTCCAAGACTGGCAGGTTCTCTATGACCATCCAGTCTTTAGTCACTCTTTCCAGGTGCCAATTAGTTCAGATTCTGATTGTGGTCGTGAGGGTGGAGAGAACCAACTCACTCAACACAGATTGGCTAACTGCCAGTGCAGCCAAGAATCATTCTAATGCCTGAGCTATTCCAAATGGGTGCTTGGGTCAGGATCCTGTTATCGCCAGGGAGAAATGGCAACTATCCCTAAGCAAGCCTCTGACTTTGTGTGCCCATTCCTGCATCTCCCACTGACTGGACATCCAAAAGTGAGCGCACAATCCCTCTGCATATATAAAATGGACAATGCACTTAGGCACTTTGCTTAGTTGCCCACCCAATGTCTTCAGAAAAACCTAACTCCAAAGGAGCTTAACCTACACTGCACGGACATAAAAAAAAAACATGGTACAGAAAAGCAGACAAGAGTTTGTCCCGGGGGAAGGAGCAGCAAGAGACTACAATAGCTGGGATTTAACAAATTAACATGTACCAACAAAACACTCCAGGCAAAGCAAAAACCCTGCACCAAGGAACCCAGATGCTTTAGTAATCCCAGTGACTGACTATACGGACTACCATTTTATCAGGAGTTGCTCATGAGAAGGAGGAAAATAAAATCAAACCTTTCAAAACACTCCCAACTCCTCCACAATGCAGCTGAACTAAGAATTTATTCCCATGTGCTTCAACCGCTCAGGGCTTTAGTCACATGAAGTTCTTTTCTTTTGGGGGGTGGGGAGGAATTAACCAAATTAATTGATGTTTAAATCAATTACTCAGCAGGAAATTGAGGGTAGGACAAATTTGTGCCTCACCGGCTTGTAAACATCTGTGTCACAGCTCTCCTTCTGCAGCAGCAGAACCAGGGCTTTGCTTTTTCCACTGGAATGTGGGCACTTCAGTAGGAAGGTGTCAGGTGCATTTATTTAGCGGAGGGATGTATTTAGCTCCACAGCTGGTACAAGGAGCCCAAGCCTCTTGGAGTACGTCTACACTACAAAAAGACCGGTGGCAGCGAGTCTCGGAGCCCGGATCAACTAACTTGGGCTCCCACTACAGGGCTGAAAATAGCAGCATAGACATTCAGGCTCAGGCTGGAGCTCACGCTCTGAAGCCCAGCTAGGGAGGTTAGTGTCAGAGTCCTGGCTCCAGTCCAAGCCTGAACATTTGCGTTGCTATTTTTAGCCCCAGAGTGAGAGCCCCCCTCACACACAGATCAGCTGACCCGGGCTTTGAGATTTGCTGCCGTGGGTCTTTATTTATTTTTGCATAGTAAACATACCCTTGGATGACAGCAAAACATAGAGATAGCACATCACCATGCCCACCTGCATTAATGTGGATACACCACAGAATTAGTCCTATCTTTATGATCATCAATAGTAAAACTATTCTGGCTGTTCTTCATACTAAAGACTTGGGAAGACTATCAAAAGGACAACAACGTAGCAAAACCCTCCCGATCCAAACTTCAACCTATCTAAGGCCGTATGCTATCAGGATCATCTCCGAGGAGGACAGTATCATTCTGCGTCTTACGAGACCTAATATTATGTTGCTCATGGGCAAAGCCCTCGTATTGCTACAACCGGATGAAAAGGGCTTTCTTAAAGAAATAGCAGTAACTCTGGGTCAAACTCTGCTCTTGTATTCTGTGGTATAAATCAGAACTGAATTTGGCCGTATGTTGTTATTTTATGGTCTTATAATGAAGATACAATAAGAGAGACAGATGAACATGCATCTATGACTTGTTAGAACATATTTTTCCAATGGTCACATGTTCCCCAAGCCTTCCAAATTCCACAGCACATTCTGTTCTTTAAGAAACAGATGACAACTCTCACAATTTAGTGGCTAAAGCGGAGTTTGATGAAAACAAATGGACAGAATTCCCTGCGGTGGGAGAAGTTTAACTGCTAGTGGGAATTTCAAAGCCACATTTCTTTATCAATTAATCAATAGACTTTAGAAACCTTCCTTCATCTCACTTCCCCCATTAACTCGTAATTATTTTCCATTTAGATTCAATATACAACACAGGGAATGGGTTAGCAGGTAAAACGGAAGAGAGCACAGCAAGTAGAAATAGCCATGTGCACTTGGCACAGGGCAGAGAAATCTAATGGGATTTTTCAGTCGGAGTAGTCAAATGGTACTAATTTCCCCTGCAACCAACTTACTCACCAATGATGACAGTGTTGTCATCAGCTATAAGCAATTTGCTGTGAACGTAGATGAGTTCAGTGACAAGATTTCCGTCTAGCTCAGCATATGTTCGGAGCCCGCAGAACGATATGTAGTTTATCCACTGATCTCCAACTGAGGATGAAAAAGGACAATGAGGTGGGAGAGTGAGAGGTAGTCATTAGGAATATAAAGGCAAGGAAAAGCAAAACGCTTAACTTTCAACATCTCCTTAACAATCACATAATGTAAATAAGTCTCTTTAAAACAGATATTACTCTGCTATCCCTCTCTGTGCCATTCTGATAGATATAGCCAGCCTGACTGGCTACCCAGGGCTTCCCCCATTTTGTCTTGTGTTGTATACTAGCACCTCCAATTGATGCTAATGTCTGAGCAGAGCTGTCCCTAGCTATTCTGGGGCCCTAAGCAGCTCCCCGCCAGGGGAGGAGGCAGCGGGGGATGGGGGGCCAGGCCTCTGTGGGGTGGGGTGGGGTGTGGCGGCTTGGAGGGTAAAGGGGAACCACATCCCAGCACTCACTGGGGACTTGGATGGGGCCGGGTTGCTGCACTTCCCGCCACCAGTGAGTGCAGGCCCGGCCCTGCTGCAGAGCTCAGGGGGCTGGGGGCAGACCTGTGGCAAAGCAGGGGCAGGGGACCTGGGGAACAGCCAGAGCAGGGGCTGCAGCAGCATGCAGCTGTGCAGGGCACCAGGAAATCTGGTGCCCCAAATTTCCTGGTGCCCTATGCAGCTCCGGGCTTTGCATACGGGTAAGGACAGCCCTGCAGCTGAGAATCATTTGGCTAGTTGTATCAAGGATGTATTATGTGGCATGTGTATTTATGAAACATGTTTTTCATGGTGCTCTGATTTCCATCCAAGCAAATTTAAGGAGGCAGGCTGACCCTGAGAAAGCAATTATAATAACACTGTTATAATTAAATAGTTTTATCTCTGCCTGGTCATTGGGTGCCAAGCAACAGTGTAACAAAATACCATCTCTAAAACAACCCAAGGCTATATGACCCAATAAACAAAATCCAAGTGTGGTGAACAGACATAAGAATTCCCCACCCAACAATCTATAAAATACCCATTTCTATTGTCCTCACTCCATCTTTGTGCTGCATAACCCAATGTTAGAAACCAACTTGACCACAACAATCTCAAGCTAAAGTGAAATAAACTTTGGCAGTCTTGTAATTGTAAGTGAAATAAACTTTGGCATCATGAGGATGCCACCGATTGGATCTTACTGATTGATTGTATTTATTCAGATACACAGATGTTTTTGGCTAGTGTGTTTTCCTTATTTTGAAGATTTTCTTGACATAACTGCAGTATTTTCTGTTATTGAAGTTTATATAACTGGCGACTGGATGAGCTCATTTATGCTTTATAGCTAATCAATCAAAGTTTAGTGTCCCCAGGACCTAATGATGAACATCACACAGAGAGGGAAACAAAGCACTTACTCTCTGCTTTCAACTGTCCCAGGATAGAATTATCTCCTCTGCACATGGTCCTGGAAAAAATTAAGGCAGCAGTTATAAATATAAATGACCTGAAGCGATGATGTATAATTAGGTATGTGAATTTAGTGATACTCCTAACGGGCTAATCAGAAACACAAGCCACATTTTAAGTATCTTATAAAGAGAAGAGCTGTGACATTCTCAGATACATTTTTCTTAGACAAATGTTAACATAGGTGTAGGACACAGAAGGCACAGAAGTTCGAATGCACCCCTGGTTGGTCACTTTATGCAGGGGTGGATATAGTTGTCTACATGGGGATAAAAAACTCATATCTGGCCTGGGTCAGCTAAGTCAGACTCACGGGGCTAAAAATATCTCTGTGTAGACATAACCGAAGTATGATTCCTACCAGTCACTGGACTCTCAATGTTGATCCCTTGGTCTCACCACCTCTATGGTAGCATGCCTCCCTTAAAAACCCATGCTGCCTTCATGTGTCCCTCCCTCAGAAAGCAGTCACAGCAATGCCACTTCCTTCCCCTTTCAGAGCCTCCCCCTCGCCATCACCCTTATGCTAGGATTGCTTCTCTCTTCTGAATAAGGAGAGCGGAGCATTGGGTCGAAAGGACCAGAAGGGATCTCTGAGTAGTCTTGAGCATCAGCTCTGAAAAAGACTATGGGGGAGATTTTCAAAGGCATAATTGGTAGCTATGTGCCTAATCCCCAGTGACTTCTGAAAAAATATCCACACGGATAAACTAGAAAAAATGTCGTGGTAGCATCTAAATTCCTAAAAGAAGGATGGAAATGTCAAGAATTAATAAGTTAAGTCTAGCTCTATGTGCTTGTAGAAACACTTATTTTGGAGCCTTCTGGTGCATGCAGAAAGCAGGCTAGACAATGAGCTTGGACTTATTAGCTCTAAGCCCAAGGTAACTATTGCAAATAGCAACAATAATATACAAAACTTTTGGCGTGTTATGTAAAAGCTGGATCACAGATAAATAGTTCATTTTCTTTTACTTTCCCACCTACTGTCTGTCTGTATGTACAGGCCTAGCACAATATGGCCTTGATTCTGATGAGAGCTTGTGATCACTACCACAGTACAAATCACCACCACCACCACATCATCAACAAAAGCCTGGAGATCACTATAAAGATCTCAGAGTGCCATGTCCTTTTTTGGACTGTGCCCAGTACCTGTAGTTGAAGTGCATTATGGCCTGCAGTGCATTCCCACCTCCGGTTGAAATATCTCCTTCAAATCCAGGCAACAGCGGGATCACCACATACACTCGGTATCGTTTGCTTTCCCTAAAATAAATAATCCAATAATTCTTTGGGGATATTTTCCTGAAATTTCATCTTCTTTTCACTAGTCCTTATTAAGACTAAACTTCCGTTGTCTTCACTGGTTCCATTCCATTGACTTACTCCTATGGTTCCTGCAGTAGGCTTCTACTTCATTTTTAAGAGCGTGCGAGTCAAATGTATTTTTGATTCAGTTGTGGTTAGTGTTAAAGCAGCATTTATTTAAAAACGCACATGCACAGAAAGTGTAATTTACTAAGAACTGAAAACAACAAAAACAGGTGTAGAATAAAGAGAAAGGTTGGGGCATATTCATTTAAGTGTAAGAGGTATGGTACGCATCACAGAGATGCAAGGGTGAGGTAATTTTCTTGATTGTTGTGTCTAGCTTTATGGAAATAAGCACATTTGAGAATCTCAGTTCAAATGGACAGCACCTTATTGAACATGGCTAGCAGCAATAATTAGGATTGTAAACTCAATACAAGCATGAAAACAAAATTAAATCTACAGTTTTCCTCTTCTCCCAACCTTGTCTTATTTCCAAGCTGCAGATCACACAGGGAGAGGAGATAGGTAGAAAACTCAGTGAACTGGCCAGCTTTTGATGAATGGGCCTTCCCAGAATATTTAGAAAGGGCAAATATTTGGCCTCATACATCACAAGGGTTCAGTTTTCAAGTATCCTTAATTGTGATCTGATCCTGAATTACCACTGACTTGCTAAATCCACGCAGTTTTGCTTTTTCTTTGTTGATAGCTAGATGCTTATCTTGAGGTCCAGCCAATTTCCGCTTTGGCTTAATTCTAGAGATGCCTTTCAGCCTGAGTAATCCAAAATAACAGTAGGGTGCCAAACAACTCCAATTCAACTAATTCAAATTCAAATGCTCCATGGCTTTAGATGTTGTTTTTACCACCATGAAAATAAGGGTGGGTAATTTCTGTTTGCCTAGATTATCGAAGCCCAAATTTTTCTGTTACTGTACTCCATCTGTGAAAAGAGTTTTATTTAAACTACTCCTCACTAGGTGGCAATGTATTTCAGTATGTATAAAGCCATTTTAAAAAACAGTATTGAGGTGGACCAGTTTACATTTTTGTTAAGACCATTTTTTCCTGGTAAATGCTTAATTAGCGTGCACCCTCAGATGAGGGACCAGAAAAATGGCTAGGCGATCAGAACTGGTTCTCATGTGACTACCAGTATATGTATCAGTGGAGGAATTTCTACTATGGTGGCCCTGAAATTACTGCCAGTTGCTCTGGACTATTAATAGGATTATTCATGCTTAAAGCTAAGCATATGCTTAAGCACCTCATGGTTTAACAAGCATGTGTCATTTGTAATTTCAGTATTTGAATAATACGGTGTATCCTTTAGTAATTAGAAGGAAGTACAAAGGAAATACAGTACTGAAGGAATCGATTTATCCTAGCTTAAGCTGTCAAATGTTTATAGGTAAAATCTTAATTAAATATTATTTTTAAAACAAACTTTAGAAATGGTTAAAATGTCTGATTTGCACATTATAGAAAAGATGTAAATAGCAAAGATTTGGAAATTAAGCATATAATTATTGATAGTGATGAAAATAAGAAAAAAATTATAATCAGCTAGTTTTCACACAAAACCCAGTTTGCTTATCTAAATATATAATCAAACCTACTAAAATATGCCAATGAAACAGAGGAGACAAGAAGAGGAACATTATGAATTGTCTATAGAATAGAGAAATATGATACTTGATTGGGAACACTCCACGAAGCTCTTCCATTTAGAATTAAATATCTTCTAAATGGAAGACACTTCTGGCCTTTTCCCCCTTCCCTACGGAAGTTACAATATATCCATTTCATATGGAATAAATAAGTGTAACATTACTTCTCTCTTCATCCTACCATGCACTTTATGGCAAATGCAATCTGGATGTTTCACCATGGACTTGATCTTCTACTCCATTAAGTCATGAGGTACAGACACCGGTGGTTTAGGAAGGTTTGTCCTGCCACGGCTACATTACTATTTATACTTGTGCTAACTCTCAGATACGCAAGTACATATACATGAACTGGGAATCTCATGCCGTACTCAGAAGGCAGATGTAGCCTAAATAGCAGATTTTCTGCTGGCTCTAATGCAGCTGTTTAAGCTACAAAAGGAAACCCAGTCCAACAGTATGGGTTAAAACAATCTATTACATCCAGTCTTGGGAAGATAAATATGACATTATAGATAGGTAAGAAATCTACAATATGTTTGGAATGGTTCTCCAGCCTAACAAGACTACGTTCATAGTCTGGAACTATGCTGTAGCGCAATAGCCAAGTGCCAGGGAGCCACAAACACTGGGTTGCCAGATAAATACTAGCATTTTTGAATAGTGAATGCCATTGTGAGGCACACTGCAGAAGTGGGTAAATTTGGTCAACAAAATATTTCTAGCCTTGATCTATATCCAATTGCAGTTGCAGAACACGATTCTTCTCTCACTGATAATTCCACAGACTTCACTGAACACTGGTTTGCTATCCTCCACCACTTAGGGCTGGTCTTCACTACCCGCCGGATTGGCGGGTAGCGATCGAACTGTTAGCGATCGATTTCTCGCCTCTGGTGAAGACGCGAGAAATCGATTGCCTGCGGCACCCCCGTCGACTCCGGAACTCCAGCTTGCCGGGAGGCGCAAGCTGGAATCGATGAGGGAGCGCGCCGCCGATGTGAGGATGGCAGTCTAGTCAGCTGCAGATACGTAAACTTCAGCTATGTGATTCACGTAGCTGAAGTTGCGTATCTGTAGTCGATCCCCCCCCCCCCCCCCCATAGTGAAGACCAGCCCATAGAGAAGGGGCTGGCAGTGCAGGAATGGTCTAAACTTGAAGCACGGTCAAATTCCTCAGAGTATGGCAGCTTTCCCTCTCCCCATTTAAAAGCCATCCCTGCACAGAGATCTTCAAAAAACCACGTATCCAGTTTATACGATTAAGCTTCCTTGTGTGTAAAGTTGAAGAACCGTTAGAATCATGAAACTAACGCTGACGATGGGCCCATAATGATAGGTAAAATTTACCAAATACAGTAGCAACAACTTGCTTTTTGACTGAAGTAACATCTTATAAGGCAAAATTCTATACTCAGCGATACGGTGCAAGTCCAGAATAATGCCATCAACTTCAGCGGAGTTATTGCAGATTTACACTGGGGTAACAGAGCAGAATTTGGCCCAAATAAACATTGCCTCTAACTAAGGGTTGTGTCCCTTTACATATTATTTTAGATCGTGTCTTACAAATGCAGTCTGGATTCATTTACAATATTTTTGATATCATCCTAGTAACAACATCCTGACAGTTCTTTTGAAAACAAAAAACATACCCGTGTGCTTTAAGAATCCTCTGAGCGATGGTATCTCCAATCTTGTTAGAAACGACTTTGTCATCAGCGCAGCTAATAAAAAATTGGTTCTAAGGGAAAAGTGAACACAAAGAAATTCAGAATCAACTCGCTGTCTTTTTGCCAAGGATGGTTCAGTGGTTAGGCCTGGGATGCAGAATACGCAGATTCACTTCCCCGTCCACCACTTGACTTTGTTAGTCTTTCTGTGCCTCAACTCCCCATCTGTGAAATGGGGATAATAATACTGTCCTGTCTTACAGAGAAGTTGAGAGAATTAATACATTAAAGATGCATTCAGATACTACAATAATGGGGGATGGATAAACAGACATTGGGCGGGGGGCCCCATTTTGCTACAGTTTGAAAGAACCTTTTTTTTGCTGAACACAGCACAGCAAAGACACAGTATATTCACAGGGTTTAATCACTACAAAAATCTCAAAACCCAGAATGTATGGGTTTGTTAGGATATGAAAAAATTAAGTGACTGTTTCCAGCATCAGCATGGATAACGGCCTCAAATGAGAAATGCTCAGAATTGTAAAATAATAATAATAATAATCAGATTTTGTGGCTATGGCAAAGCATGAAGCATACGCAAGTTAGAGACTGCTTCCAAGCATGTAATTATCTCCAGATAATTATTCGGCATTATTGCCATTATGAAACTCTTACTTTGACACATGAGGTGAAATCCTGTCTCATTGAAGTCAATGGGCGTTTTGCTATTGACTTTACTGGGGCCGGTATTTCACCCATGGTGTCTACAAAGTCATAAATCTCCTTGCTTTCACGGTTGTGGGACTATTCTGAGTCAAGAAGCAAATAAAGCTACGTCCTGCACAACGTTTTCCTGGATGGCAACGTATTATTTTAATTAAATGGTGTCTGTGTGTGCGCTCAGGGGGAGTAATTCTTCTTGATTAATCTCTCTCTTTAAACACTACCAAGTAAAAAACATCCAAACCATAGATGGAAACGGATACAGAATAAGTGTCTCCATTCAGCTATTTATTCCTGCATTTATAAGTCCATTCAGACAGAGGAGAATTATGCAAGTTCTAAGATACTATTAAGTGAGTCTATCGATGGGAGACCAAACACTCTGATATATAGAGCTGGGAAAGCAGCAGGGAAGGGAGCAGAGCCAAGAAGGCAGTTGGAAGAACATTGCCTGGGAGACAAAAGTTGCTAGAGGTTCTGGAAAAGAGAAATAGTAATGGAGGGGCCTTGTATTTTAAACCACATTTAGAGTTCTGAACGGGCTCATTAATTACTGACTTGATCCAAAGCCAATTCAAGTCAATAGACATAATCCTATTGACATCAGGGGGCTCCAAATCAGGCTCTATATTAAAGTTTCAAAATTTACAAAAGGAGAATAAAATAAGAACTATCCTATTGAGGGTCACAGGATGTGCTCAGCACTTCACTGAACCCAACTGCCTTTGCCTTGTATCTTTGACACGTACTTCGATATAGATGTAGTGTTTGCTGTTTTCTATCACGCTAACATAAGCGTTGTGGATGGATTCTTCATGGTACTTGATACCAGCTGACCAATCTGCAGCAGAACGGAGCACCTGTAAAGAGAAAGAAGAGCTGTTTTAGTTCTGCCCTGATATAAGATGGCACTGGCACTTCCTAATTGTTTTGACCTGGTTGGCTTATTTTTCATGGTTTCAGTGACTTTCACACAACATTTGTAATTCCATGTTATCTGTATAACAAAGGGAAATGAAGCTTAGAAATGCGGTTAAAAATTAAAACAGTCTGATGAAAATATAAAGATCTTGATTCACCATTTTGTTTCCCCAATTTTATGCCTGAGTAACTTCAGTGAAGTCAATGGAATTAGACTGGTGTAAAACTGGAAACAGAGTGGCGAATCTGGTTGCAAAAGTCTATTACTTACTGTAGTTCTTGTAATGCTGAATTGCCTTTAATATATTTTCTCAAGGCTTGATCCTCAGCTCATTGAAGTCAATAACAAAATTCCCATGACTTCTATGGTGCCAGATTAGGTATTTATTTCTTATGCACAGAGACACATGTAATCAGTTTTACAGTTGAAGTATCTATTGAAATCAGTGAGTTTTGCCCAAGAACTGATGGTGCATTATAATACATAGGCTAATGGCACCAAATGTTCAACAGAAAAGGCAGTCTTTGCCCTAAACAAGAACGGTCATTTATTTTTTGTGAAAAATTCTTCCCAAAGTGGTCAGATTTGTAATTTTTTTAAAACTTTAGTTTGCAAGAGGTCAAATTCACAAGAAAAAATATTCTGACTGTCAATCAGAACAGGCATTTCTGAAGCAACAGATGTTTCAAGATCCTCCAAATATATTATTACAACCTCAATGCAGCATGAAAGCTTTCGTCAGACAGCAACCAAACTAATATGAGAAATACACTTTGCTCGCATTCTCTCCCATGTTTAATTTTGTCCTTTGCTGAAACCCTGGTTTCTGCTCTTTCATAGTTTCTTCCCTCTATTACTATAAACTCCTACTCACTGTCCTTTCCCCAATCTCATCTCTCTCTAGTTCAGTGTGTGCAAACTCCCACTGCCTAGATAGTCTTCCCCACCTTCTTCTCTGACCACGCCTCTCCTCTTTTTAAGATCTCTCCAGTGGATTTCTCTTCTTCACCCATTTCTCTTCTTCACTCTGGACTCCACCCAAGCTCTTCCCTCACCATTTCATTCCTCTCCTTCGTGCATCCCACCCCTATGCCTGGAGCAACCCTTCAGTCAACATGGTGGCCACCATCTTGGCTACTACTGGAACTGAACCCAAAGAACCACCTGGGGGAAGGTTATCATCTCCACTGCCTTCGTCAAGACATCAAGTCAGCTGTTCTAGATTGAAAGCTGGCTGATTTTTCACAGCCCAGTCTGCATGCTGTCTTGCGAAACTCCTTTTTCCAATTGCTGGTTGTTTTCTGTGGGCTCTCCAGTACAGAGTTCTCTTCTGCAGGCTTTAGCACTGAAGGAAACAGCCATGATTCCTTACAGACAGCCACTGGCAGCTGCAGAAGCCAAATGCTAAGTCTGGGAAACAGTTTTGCAGCAGAGAATTCTCGCTTTTTGGTTCCTGGCCCCCTCACAGTCTGTCTCTGGCCAGTGGGCAAGCATTGCCTGCAAACAGCTGTGTGATGTGGTAGGTGTGAAACTGCAGATTCACCTAAGATAGGGATCAGTTTGTTAAGGGGATAGCTTGCCAAAGTGGATGCATCTTATTCTATGATTTATCTCTTGTTCTAGTCATGGGCTACATTTTCTGGTATGTAATAACATACAAATCAACCACAGATGTGTTTAAGGAAGCAAGTGTCCATTCCATGTTCTAATACATTTTAATAAATATCTGGATTTTCTTGGAATTAACAAATAGGAATACGTGGGCAGCATGTTAGCCTGCAAAATACACTTTTTCAACCATCTTGACTAATATGGATATATTCTGGCATACGCTAACCCAGACAGTGTGACAGCCAAGGAGACCTCTGACCAAGCGAAAGTTCACATGGGCTTAGCATGCCCATGTGAATCCAAATGGGATCACCTGGATAGTACCTACTTAGCTTCCTTTTAAATGTCTGATTTAAATGCCTTATCTGCCAAATAAAAAAATACAGTGAAACCTCGATTTAACGGACTAATTCGGGCGAGGGGGTGTCCGTTAAATCCGAAAGTCCGTTATTTAATAATTTTTTAAAATTATTAAATAACAGGACTTTTGGATTTAACGGACACCCCCTCACCCGAATTAGTCCGTTATATCAAGGTTTTACCATCAACCCGCCCACCCGGGTCCCGGCTGCTGGGACCCGGCGGCAGTTAGCAGCCCACCCGCCGGGGTCCCCGGCTGCTGGGACCCGGGCGGGAGCTGTCAGCCCGCCCGCCCCCGGCTTAAACCGCGGCGGCCGCTGCGAGCGGGCAGAGAGCCCGCAGGGTCCCGGCTCCCGGGACCCTCCAAGGAGCCTGCAGGGTGCTGGGGGCCGGGCGGCAGCCCGCCCCCAGCTCAAAAGTGCGGCGGCTGCGGCACGCGGGCTGAGAGCCCGCAGGGTCCCGGCTCCCGGGACCCTGCAAGGAGGGTGAGTGCTGCCGGGGGCCAGGCGGCAGCCCGCCCCCGGCTCAATCCGAGGCGGCTGCCGCGCGCGGGCTGAGAGCCCGCAGGGTCCCGGCTCCCGGGACCCTGCAAGGAGGGTGAGTGCTGCCGGGGGCCAGGCGGCAGCCCGCCCCCGGCTCAATCCGAGGCGGCTGCCGCGCGCGGGCTGAGAGCCCGCAGGGTCCCGGCTCCCAGGACCCTGCAAGGAGGGTGAGTGCTTTCACCTCCGGCGGCAGCACAAAGCGGACACTCTGTCCGCACGGGTCCCGGCTCCCGGGACCCGCCAGCAAGCCTAGCTGCTGTGGGGAGCCGGGCGGCAAGCCCCCCCCCTCCCCC
Organism: Sternotherus odoratus; assembly: GCA_032164245.1. NCBI lineage: Eukaryota > Metazoa > Chordata > Testudines > Kinosternidae > Sternotherus > Sternotherus odoratus. The sequence goes on along the minus strand of JAVMKO010000009.1, from coordinate 12,730,953 downwards.
CGCTTCAGCCTCGGGCAGCAGCAGGGAGCCCACAGCCAGCCCTCCAGAAACGGACTTAGGATGCATCAGACTCTGAAAAATTTTGTCCGTTGCATCCGAAGTCCGTTAAATGGAGGTCCGTTAAATCGAGGTTTCACTGTAATACCCAAGGATGACAATTTATCCAGATGACAAGGACTCTTGAGAACCAGGTCTGTAGTAGGTCTAAATGGGCTTAGCTCCATGGAAGTCAATGAGGATATGCTGATTTACACCAAGTAAGTATCTGGCCCTGATTGTTGTATATTGAAGTCAATGGTGTTACTTTGGATTCGGAGTATTGCAAATAAGGGCAGAATTTGGTCCACAGTGTGTCAACGAGGAAATCAGGAAGTGATACTTCAGGTGTGTGATATCTTTAGAGTCACAGAGGTGGGACAGCACTTAAAGAAGCTACACAAGGGCCTGATCCTGAAAACACTTCCTCTAAGTGCATGCACTTCTCCTCTGCAATGAAGCTCTGCTGTGGAGTGGTTGCAGAATTGGACCATAAGCTTAAAACTAGAGCAAAAGTGAGGCTTAGAAATAAGATAATGGTGTGCCTCTGGGCAGATTTTGAAAGTGTGGGAGAAATGCTGGCTGAAAACAAGCGGGATAAAAACAACAACAAGTTTGTCAAGAAATTGCGTTTAGCAGAACACAAAACCAAACCAACCCGGAGTAACTGGGTCGTTGCAAAAGAACAAGAGCATCTAAAGTAAGAAACAGGGATGTAAAAGATATGCAGCAGAGGGACCATACCTAGCACAATAGAAAGAATACAGCATCAAGCTTGCAATGGGAAGGAAAGGAAAATTACATTGGTGGTTTCAACAAACAAGACAGTTTTCAAATACTTTAAGAAAAGGAGTTTAAAGAGAGATTCAGATCAGCCAGAGTGATTTACTGATCAAAAATATAATTGTTAAAGGACGAGGTAGAGAGGAAAAAAATTCAGAAATCAAGTGAACAGAAAGTAAAGCTGATGAGTGAAAAAACTCCAGAGCAGAATGGGATCCATCCCAGAATTTTAAGGAAAGTATGAAAGAACTTGGCAAACTTTTAGTAGATGTATTTAATAATAACTCATTGGATAGGCATAATTCTAGTTCTATACATAGTATTCTTACCCTGGAAAAGAACATTATTCAAAAAGCCAAAGTTATAGCAGACAGCCGCCATCATAATATGGGACTTGAAGAGCTTTGATATTTAAGCAACAACTAGAGAGAAACTGTGGCTGAATTTTTTGCTTTCTTTGGTTTATTAAAGAGTTTCTTTGAAAAAAAGGAGAATTGAAGAGAGCATCTCATTGAAGTACATATTGTCCTGAAGATCTGTGAAGTAATGAGACAGGACGCTGCAAGGATATTCTACTAGCAGACCAGAGGGAAGGAATCTTAAGGGAAATTAATCTGTTTACCTATGATGAATAGTGGGCATATAAAGAACAGCCAGGGAGTCATTTCTGCTTTCCAAATAAGTCATTCAGTGCTGGTACGAATGCAGTGATTTCAACAGTTCAAAAAGCCCTCAAAAGTCAGCAACAAGTATAACTGACTTTAAAAAGATGCCACTATTAAATGATACTTCCATCTATTTTAATGCTCCTCTACACCACCAGAGGTCCTCTTGTACATGAGGATCAGGCCCTTATGTTCTCAAGCAAACTTACACTGCCCAGCCTCTTGGGAGTATCTGATGATATCTGGGCCAGGAGGGAGAAGCTACCTCTTGCTGCTCCTAGGAATGATCTTTCTTGGTATGGGGGGGAAATTCGGGCTGCCCAGATGGCTTCTGCTGCTGCGCCAATGCTCCAGATGATGGGCTCCCAAAGAGCATCAATGTTCTCTACTCGTCTCTGTTCCCTCATGCTGGTCACACACTCCTGGGCTTCAACCTCCATGTCCTGCAGCAGTGAAACTCAGAGCTCAGCTGCCTAACCTGGGTTTGCTGGTGCAGTTGGCTTCAAGCAGCTGAGCTGCAGCTCCTCCACTACGCTTCCTTACCCCCTTGTTGCAAAGGGGGTAGCGGCACAATGCAAGCAGCCCATTGGCCAGAAGCTACCGAGGCAATCTGCTGCAGTTTGCAGCAATTAGCAGCATATGGCAGTGGGCTTCACGGGTGCCAAGAGCCAGCCGTGCCTGAGGAATCTGCAAAAACATTTGTAAAATATATAACTCCCCTCTACCGGTGCTTTCATAGCACCTGAGCCACCAATATTTAAAGGGTGCTTTCAAATAGATGGCCAACTTTCCCAGTGTCCCCCCAGGGGAGTCATTTCTGCTTTCCAAATAAGTCGTTCAGTGCTGGTACCAACGCAGTGATTTCAACAGCTCAAAAAGCCCTCTATTAGCAGGAGTAGTTGCTGTTCTGCCGGAGACAAGGAATAAATCAACGTGGGTGGGTGTTTTTTTTCATTTTGGACTTGATGTCATAAGCCTCTCTCAATTTGAAAAATGGTTTTATCACTCAGACACAAACTAATGGTTGGCTAGAAAAATCATCCAACAAGAGAACCGCCAGAAGTGATCAGAAAGAGATTGATCACTTTCAATCCCACAGTTTTACAACTAGCCTGTCCAGATGCCTCCTCTCCTTTTAAATTCTTTTATCCCCTCACCAAATCATCACACCAGCTTGACAGGTCACAGCATCATTGCTCCAAGCTCTAAAGGAATTCCTTCTCTGCCATTCTTCCATGTAGTAAAGTTCTTCAGTCAAAGATAGGAGTTAGTGACTAAACAAAAATTGAGAGTTCTGCTTCTCACTAAAATCAGTCAACATGAGTCCAGCAAGGTCACATAACACATTGATGACAGTTTAAAAAAAGATATATTTCAAGGTAGGCACCAACCAGCCATCTATCTATGGTTCATCTATGACCCCCATTACCATTGCAGCTGAGATCCTCGCTATCTTTAATGTATTTATCCTCGCAACACCCGGGTGAGATATGGAATTACTTTTATTCCCATTTTACAGATGAGGGACTGAGTCACAGAGAGGCTTAGGGCCAGAGTTTCAAAGGTACCTGAATACCTTTAAAAATATGGCTCTAAGTGATTCACTGAACATCACACATGAAGTTTGCGGTTGACCAAGGGCTTGAATTCAAGTCTCCCAAATTCTAGGTTACTGCTCTGATCATGGGAACGTCCTCTCTCTTATATGCATCATCATTTTGGTAACATTTGTATATTGTAATGAATTGGCTTGTGTCTGCATGTGAACATGTGTACTACCACCCTCTACTGGACGGAACCAGAACTGCTTAACTCTGTATCATGGGAACCATACTGTTAACAGTAAAATGTGATTCTCCTTTAGCAGGTGTCTGTGCCTTTGAAACAGGAAGATTTCCGTTGCAACCCTGTTTATTTCATAAAGGTCTGAGTGGTATGCTCCAGGAAAATAACTGAAGTTTAGGTTGCCACAGATTAATTATGATATGCATGTGTTCTGAACTTTCTTTAAAATTAATATTTACTTATTACTAATTTGTAATCTACCACTCTTGTCAAATTGTCCTCTCTTGTCAAAGCATTCAAAATTAATAAACTGAAATGCAAAGTCCTTCAGTTTCAGAGAAAAGATCTGCATACTACTTAGCATAGTGCACATAAACAAGCACTGGTGTGCTCTCCTCTCCCTCTCCTCTGAGCTCTGCAGCCTCCCATCGCTCATGCAATTTTTATGCAGGTGTTGTCATCCCTTTAACCTCTTTAATCCAAGCAAAAACAAAGCCACCAGTATTTGCTGGGAGTTATTCCATAACTGCAAACAATATGTACTGTGGAGAAAATCTGCAAGAGCTAGTACCTTGGGCCATTCAAGGTACATGATGATTCATTGTGTCTTATAGTATGAACAGGGTGTGATGTTGTCTCACCATGTCATAGACTTACTGTGTCTTGCTCGGATAATAACAAATTAGAGTTGGAAAAACCGACAGTGATTTTAGTTAGGTGACTCCCTGTCAAACAAGTTTGGCTCATGGAAAAATCAAAGGTGCTATGATAATCAAACCCCAGACCTTGAGAGAGAATGCCTGGCTCAACCCACAAGCTGTCTAACTCTCCCTCCTCCTTCCTTTCTAACTCCTGTCTTCACATCTGTTCCCAGTGCGTTCCCTCAGGACTGACTCGACTGCCCTATGATATAAGCCAAACCCCACCCAGACCTGTTCAGCCATGCTTTCCCCAGTCTTTCTGCCAACAGCTCCTTACAACACACTTCTTCCAGAAGGTCTATGGACCCCAGTCCTCCCCTCAAAGCAGTGACAACAAAACAGATGGAGGGAGCAAAACCAAACCTGGGAAACTAACCAATAAAATGTCAGCATCATAGCTCACCCAGTAGGATTTCTGTGGCGATGTCCCACCCCCTCCCCATCCTTCATCTAGTCAAAACCAGAATTTCACAAAGGCTCAGTCAGAACTCACAACTGGAGTCAGATTTGCAAACAGAGAGTTCAGCTCCCATTCACACAGATAAAAGAAGTGGCCAGAGTTTCAATAGTGCCCAACACTCAGCAGCTCCCATTAAATCTGTCCATTAGATTTTACTCTTCTTGGAGCAGGGAATTTGCCTCCCATTTGCCTGTAAAAGGACTCTACCCTACCACTGGTGCTATGTAAACAATGATAACAAATGTTTCCGGTTTTGTCCCATCTCTACTAGAAGAAGGATTTACATCAATACATATCCCTGCTGCCCTTCTGGGTAAGAGTGCCCGTGAAAGACTATAGGGACTCTGTTCATGTCTTGAACCATCATGGCAGTCAAATGGAAAGGTAAACAAGATGCCTGCGCATTGCCCACAGTTACGCCCTTTAGACCGACAAAGATCAGCTTTACATCATTAGAGTGTCTTGTGGTGGGGAGCTGATAAGAAAGAGAAAGGTAGGTTCCATGATGGACCCAGCTGCCTCACTAGCATAGTTGGAAATACCAAAGGTGATGTGCTGGGTATTTATACAAGTAAGCTAAGCACCCAAGCTGATATCCTGAGTGTGTGCACGAGCTGGAGTCGACAGGGGAGCGCGCCTCCGCCCGCCGCCGCCATGAGGATGGCAGGTAAGTCAGCTGAAGATACGCTGACTTCAGCTATGTTATTCATGTAGCTGAAGTTGCATATCTTCGGTCGATCCCCCCACCCCAGTGTAGACCACCCCTCCTACTCAAAGTGGGCGTATCTGACTTCTATGCAGTGTTCATTACCTGCAGCCCTCTCCATCCGATCTCTGCCTGCAAAAGCCAGAATCTCCACCATCATCAGTAATGGATGTCAAGCCAGTCATTAACCTTCAGCTATAACCTCAACACACATAACATTTTTTATAACACTGCTTAGTAAACTGCATTTCCACTGCCAGCCAGAGCTCCCTGCACTTGAGGTTCCTTATATCGCTTCCTAGTAACCCAACTTCCTATTGTGTGCATTTCCACTTAGACAAACAAATCAAAGTCAGGAAAACAAGCACATTACGGAAGAAGCAGCTGCCAGAATTACAATATGTGCATACACAAATACGCTTCAGAACTGGAGTGGGTCATCTTGCAAATACAGAGGGCTCTCTGGCCTGCTTCTACCACATAGCAATATAAATACTACTTGCTCCGTGCAGGTACATTAGGAGGGATATTGCACTCCAAGAACATTCAAGGGAGAAACCACATTTGCAGCAAAATATGTTTTTACAGCTCACAGATGAGCCATGCTGACAGCTCTCGAAAGGCTGCAGTCTGCCATTAGAGATGAGCGTGTGTAATTTGCAATGAATAATTTACAAGAGGTCCATAAGCAGATCAAAATTTTCTGGAAATTTGTTCATTACTGGCATTTCTCAACCAATTTCTTTGTTTTTTGCTTAGTGTTTTTTCAGTTGATTGATGGTTAATGGTGCACTGGGTTTGATACTTAACATTCTGTATTCAAGCTCTGTTGGTGAGTTGTGACCAGTCACATAAGTCACCTGAGTATTCATTATACTTTCTGATTGGATCAGCATAACTCAACACGAGGAGGCAGGCTCGAGAAAACACACTAGATTCTCAGGATGGGTCTAAGCTAGACAATTGCACTGGTGTGACTGACATGGTGCAAGCTGTCACAGTACAGACCATCTGCACTGGGCATCCTAGTTCTGGTGCATACAGAGCACTATATCCATGTGTGCGCGCGCACACACACACACACACACACAGCATTTGCTGCAAGTGCTGCAGAGTCTCTCAACATTTGCATTGATCCCACAACTCTCCATGCAGCTCCCTGGAGCAGGTACCTAATGTCCACAGAACACTTACGCCAGTTCACGATGGGCCTCTCCATCATGAGCAGCAGTTTGCAGGTGGCATGGCAGAGTTGCCAACCTTTCCTCCAGCTGTTGCCAGGAGGAGTCTGGGCTGAAGAACTTATTTCGGGCATCCCAGACGCTTTTTTCCTTCTCAGCTTTGACCATCTGTATTTGACACAAGCGCTCTCTCTCTCTCTCTCGCGCGCGCGCGCGCGCACACACACACACAATCCTATCACTTCCTAGGCACAGCCGTTTCCACCCTGCATTCCTCACATGTCTAGTTCTGCTGTTTAATAATCACATTTAACATATGCATTCAGCACAACTAATGGAGTTTAAAATGTCGTTTGTATAATTCGTCTTACAGACACTGAACCCGAACCTCCGCTGCTGTAAATTGGTCTCTTTCTGCTGAAATCAATGAAGTTATGCTGATTTATACCAGCTGAGTATCAGGCCTGCTAAGCGGTATTTTAAAATAAAAAAGTAGTTTACACTTTAAATCCTTTAAACTCTTGTAAGTTTCAGCTGGAAGACTACCAAGGCCTCCTATTACAAAGAGCTAAAAATGAGCCCAAGTGGCAAGAGGTTCTCCATTTTAGGATTCTGTGAAATGCCATTTACACCCACCTGTACATTGGCACATACAGACTCGGGCACTTGATACTTCATCTCATTGGCGGTTCGCTGAGATTTTGGCAACAGGAATGGGTAGGACAGGGATCTGTATTTGGGCTTCATGATCTTCAAAAGAAAAAAAAATGGAGGATACCGTATTTTAAAACACATTTTCTTCAGATTTTTATGCTGAAGACTTCTGCTGTTTTTATGCTCCTCTCCTAATACAGAAAACTGGGGGAAGAATGTAAAGTTTTTCATATTCATAAACTCAATTCCTGTTCTGAATGGTTGTGAAAATATCCATGAATTCTATACTCTTATCTGAAATGTGCTCTCAGTATCTTGAAATTAACATTCAGACCAAAAAGTCTGTGCAGATGTCAGGCTATCAGTATGTCATGCATATTCTTTGCCATACATTTGCAGTTTGAATGCACATTTGAATATCACTCAGGTTTTGGTCAGGGGAATATAACCATAGGACCATCCTTGTTCTAAAGTCCCACCATAACTGGAAAGGACACATTTCTGTCTGGAAGTCATACCAACCATTGCTCCAAGTAGGACCTAACATGAGGCCTTAAAATGTTTTTACTGGATATCCAGTAGCCTAAGCAGGCCTGCTCCAGAATGAGCCTTGCCACTTCCCAAGCCACACCACCTCCTTTCAATTTTAAGCATTAAAACAGTCTTAGGCAGTGGTGAACTTCAAAACACTTGTTTGAAGTATCAAAGCACTTCTTCCCCAGGGAGAGGAACATCAAAAACAGAGGGGAGAGAGAGAAGGAAGAGTGGGGAGTAAATGAGGAAGAACAGAGGGGTCTCTGTTGCTCCATTAGTCACCATCATCCTTGGCAACAGGGCCTACTGGCCTAGTCCCCAATGTGGGTTGCCTTCCAGACTGCCCAAGGCTCCCTCATCATCACAGAGGGTCCTTAGCTGATAGGATCCTAGCCAGTCCTTTCCAGTGGTGAGGACCCTATGTGCTTGCTAATTGAGTCCTAGTGACTGGATCCCCAGTAGGCCCGGGCTCCTCTGGTGATTGGATCCTTGTTGGTCCAGGACTCCAACATGGCCTCCACTGGCAGATTCCCCTGGTTTCTTGGCCCTGAAAATCCTGGTCATTGCTAGTTTGCCCAGGTGGCTAGATCACCTGGCTGTGACTTTGGCTTGATGGCCCTGGTCTTCCTTGCTCCCTTTGGTTGCGGGATCACCGACTGACCTGCTCCTTGTGCCTGTCTGCTGCTTCACAAGAGGGCACATTATTGGCTCTTGTGTCCCTCCCGACAGCCAGCAGGAAGTGCTAGAACCGCAGCACAATGGCACTCGCCCCTTGGTTAACAACATCCCAGATCCCACTCTCACACCATTTTCCACCTACTAAATTCAAATTATACCTTATTTACACTGGTGTGATAGGAGAATGAGAGTACCTATCTTCATCACTTGTGGTCAGAGTCACAGGTTTTCAGGGTTACTTGGTGGGACACTAGGGAAAGCAAATATATACTTTGTTGGCCTAATCCAGCAACACTTGACTACCTGGCATAGCATTTGTTCCTGCATATAGACCCTTCATGAGGCATCTGTGAAGCATTCAGATGTGAGGGCTGGCAGGACCTATTGCATTGCACGCGTACCTTTGTGAAGTTCCAGCGCTGAATAAAGTGTCGAGCAACATCCCGTGCAGCTTTGCCATGCACAACGGATGAAATATCATGCCAGGGCATTCTGGGTGTGGTGTATCTGTCAATGAAATCTATGTGGACAGGGAAAATGCAGCAGTTCATCTCAGATCAGTATCAGGCATTAGTTAAGACTATCACAGCATCTCTTACTACAAACGGAAACTTTCCAGAAATAAAAACTAACAAACAAGGAATTCAAATTGAGGACAGATCAGCTTGTGGGAGCTGGTAGGCCACAAGCTCACTTATCCATTACTGTCATAGGCTATCTGTTTTTATTACCTTTGGGATTCTGGTGCCTCTTCCCAGCAGCCAGACCAGGAGGGTCTCGTTAGCGCCAATTCAGGAGGGGAAAAAGGCAGAGAAGCCTTCTAAGGCAGCAGAGGAGCTAGAGAATGAGACAAAGTGTCTTGCACGGAAAAAAGTTGGTTCCAGATTGCAATGGCACTTACCAGCAAAAGGTTTGTCGAGTTGAACCCAGTCTTTAAAGACGAAATTGCAATAGTCCTTTCCATGCCAGAACCTGGTCTCCCCAAGAAGCTCTCCAACACCCGTCTTCATGCTGCGGATTGATCCTTTATCTGTCCCAGGTTTATAAAGTGACAAAGACGTATGCCCTGAGGTTGTTTTTAAGACTGTTCTCAACATAACACAGACGAGAATCACACTTGAATAGGGAACTATCGGCATAACTTGCCAGTTTTTGTCAACTAAAGTAATTTTCCAGTTAAGTCTCTGTTTCCCTTCTCCAGTAGAACACATCTGGTACATAGTCAACATGTCTTGTTATTGGTAATGGAAGCTAGATTTGAATCCTTTCTGCACTGGATTGAAAATTTACCCTTCAGCTATTTGTCATCCCACAATAACCTGCAAGGAAGGATACCTACATAGAAAGCATTAAGAATTGTAATTCTGCTCTCATATACCACTGACTTCAGTGGGAGGTGGGACTTTATATCGATGTAGCCTGTATATTTAGTTTGTACTAAAGTACAAATCAACTCTAATTGCAAGTTACATTTTATAGGATTCATGATTTTGACTCCACAAAAAGCTCTCTCCACTGCAATTTTAGCAAGCACAAAGATGGGTCTCTCTTCCCTTTTTCCAGTGCCTCTTTAAATAACAACTTCAGCTTCTGGGATTGTGTTACATGTTCAGCACGTGGATGCAGAATTTCAGTTTCTGGGTGAAAATTAGGGCTTACCACCCTTGTAATGACTGACATGCAAAATTACTCCCATTCCCCCAACTCCTTTCTTGAAATGTACACCTCTTTTTGTGACTGCCATGAGCATATAAATGAGGAGTCGTGTGATCCCTTCCACCTCCCTACTAAGAAAACAGTAAAGATCACGCTGGATCAGATCTATGGTCTAACCAGTCCATATCCTGTCTCTGACAGTGGCCTCTATCAGATAGCTGAGAATGGTGTAACAACCCCGATGGGACAATTATGCCACAAGGTGTCTACAAGGAAAGTTTCTTTGTAACCACCTTAAGTAATGAGCTTCTGTCCTGAAGCAAAAAGCTTAATATTCCCTATACGTTTTTATCCTATATATTTTATTTATAAATGCTCTGGCCAAGGTTTTCACCATGGGGATACTCGGCTCTCAGACAATAACTAAGTATTTGGGATCAGTCTCACACACAGCCCAGATGGAGTGAAAAACCCTATTGTTATCTAGTCCCCTCTGCATTCCCTCATGACAACTGATCTGTTCTGTGCTGCCCCAGTTGCTGACAGAATTCTGCACTATTGCCTCCTTTGAGGTTTTACTGTTAGTTCAAGGCGTGACAATCCCAAAGATGTTTAGGAACCTGAACTACTGCATCTCGTATACTGGGCCAACCAGGCAATCAAGCAGTCATGGACATTTTAATTACAACAATCCACACGAGTGATAATACGATAACCACCTACTGCAAGATACACAAAGCACGTCTTGCCAGCACCGTTGGAACACCACAAAAAGCCAACCCATGCCCAATATGCCATGCAACAGGTATGAAACACTGACACTCTAGTTACAGCCTTAGCGAAACTACAGCCAGCCAGCATCGTTCTGCATGAGTTAGTGAGAGTATAGGTGGGGCAAGGAGATCACTGACTGTACATGCTGGAATACGAACATATGTAACATATATGTGAATGCTACAGTAGAATATGGTTTATGTACCGAGCTTATGTGATCATACATTGACTCCTATGAATGAACATATAAATGGCCACTGTCATATATGGCAGTCCATATGCATATGAAACACACATGTTCTTTTTACACACCCTGTCTATATTTTATATAATGCTGACCAGTTACATCTTAGAAGACTATTATTGAAAGAGTCCATAAAAGGAAAATGTGGGCTCAGTGTCCAGTGTTATGAAAAGTGACTTTCATTTTTTGGTGAGTATCAACTGGGTTTTAAGGTCATGTTGACTGTAAATTTTCCACAATGTAGAAACTAACATGACAAAAATGCTGGTGAACTATGGTTATTAAACAAATGATAATTTCTACTCAACCAATATTCCATGCATACACTGCTCACTAGAAAGGTATTTTGGTCCAAATTCTGTCCTTGGGTTTGTATGTATAAATCCTTACAGATTTAAAGTATTGAGTCACTATTAAAATACTTGGTTTGTCAAAATGTTGTAGCCATGTTGGTCCCAGGATATTAGAGAGACAAGGTAGGTGAGGTAATATCTTTTACTGGCTCTAATGGTGAAAGAGACACATTTTTGAGAACTTGTGTCTTTCACCAACAGAAGCAGGTCCAATAACAGATATTACCTCACCCACCTTGTCTCCTTAGTAAATATTTTGTCATTTATCAGAGAGGTAGCCGTGTTAGTCTGGAATAGCAGAGGTAGCAAAGAGTCCTGTGGCACCTTAAAGACTAACTATAAAGTATAGAAGCATAAGCTTTCGTGGGCTAATACCCACTTCGTCGAACACTTCCACTGCTTGCATCCGACGAAGTGGGTATTAGCCCACGAAAGCTTATGCTTCTATACTTTATAGTTAGTCTTTAAGGTGCCACAGGACTCTTTGTTACCTCTACTTTGTCATTTGGAACCTTTGTTTAATCTATGACATTCCAGTAAATGAAAATATAAAAACATTTTCCTGCTATTATTGGGAAGTCTCCTTAATGCTACAGAGGTTCCTTTAAATTGTTTGTATCAGCGTTTTCCAGTGTAAGCTTTAAAACACTCCCCAGCCTATGAAAACTCAGAGTCAGTTCCACACAGTCACCCTCTCAGAAAAGTCTAGTCCGGCAGGCCAACAAAGTTGGGCTCTGTCAGAGGGAGGTGAGGAGTCCAGAGCTCTCCTTCGAGGACATGATGGCTGTAACTGCTCCATAAACAATCAGCTCAGTTTTCCTCTTTTGAGGAAGAAACAACCCTCCCTTCCTCTATAACTGAAATCAAAGCCACGTACATCAAATATGGATGGCCTACCTGTAAGGGTCCTTTCAGCCACACAATCTATTGTCATTCAATGGATCAAAATACAGGTGATGCTGATATACTGATGATGTGCACTCTCCTGCCTTTCTCACCCACCCACAGGAAACCCTGTCTTGGAGAACAACAATGGCTAAATCTTCATCTAAATGTAGGTCTGGCAGTGTTTACACCATCATATTCATGATCTTTTCAAGGCTGTCTTCATGCACTGGGCTGACTTTAAAAAAAAAATCCATTCTGGATTTAAAGGTGTTACTAATTTCAGCAATATTCCCATTATTTTGCATGAGGAATACAGCTGGAATGGGCGGAGCTGTGGAACCTTCCCAAGTGCACCTGCTGTAGTTACATATTTATCTTCTCACTTATGCAGCTTCCTAGAGTCTTTTAAAAATAAGCCTGTAAAGAAAGTGATTTTGCGAGGGTCTCTTTAGTGGGGAATATAACAGAGATTGAAGGTAATATATGTACCGAAGGTGTAGAAAGTCAGTCCATAAACCCCACCTAACTCTCACCATGACTGGACAGCAAACACATCAACAGTAAAGCCTGCAGGTAACTCCACTTGGGTGGCCCTTCACTTACCGTCCTCACTCTCAGTGAGCCCTTGTTTGGACTCAGTGGGATGATGAAACATTTTCAGGTGGGGTTTTAAACTCTGGATTAAATTCTGCTGGCTTCTATTAGGTTTACAATAACCTGCAGAGAGTTGAGACGCTCCATTTACAGGGAAAGTGCATTAGAGATTTTACCGTATCAGTTACCCAATAATGTTTAAAATAACTTGCAGGACTTCAGTCCAATCAATTGTAGACAGTCTGAACAGAACATTAATAATGGTACAGTGACAAATACAAGACCTATTTGATTTCTGAGCAAAGATTGGCAAATATTCATGTTGCAAAACCACCACTAATGTAGGCTCATATTCTGAATTGGCTCTGACCATTGGCAAAGCATTCTCCTGCATATCATTCCTAACAGAGACATAAGTAATCCCTGTAAAGCCTGAAATGCTCCCTAGTACAAGACCCCACCCAAAAACAGCTCTTCCACTACTTCAGAAGTGGAAGCCTTGCTGGTATGAACTCTGGCTTTTGGATGCACCTAGTGACACCCTGTAACTTCAATCATGCACAGAAGTAAATGTTGCATTCACATATTCAACTTTTGACCTGATTTTCCTCTCTCCAGCACCAGTGTAAAACAGGAATAACTCCACTGAGTTAAATGATTTAAAACTTAGTAAAACCAGTGCAAGCGAAAGCCCAGAATATCTTCAGAAATCCTACTTCATATGCTATAATGAATACGATGCAAAAATGACTCTCTCTGCTACAAAAGTAAAACATTCCTAGCACAAAATCAATGTACATATCTATAAATACATTGCAGCACATAACACAACACTTACACTACACCATATCATAGAATGGTTTCTTCAGTTGCGGTTTGGGGCTGTCCCCAACCAAATTTCTAGCATTTTAGGAAACTATTAACTCTCCTCCCTAATTATATGCTGTGTTGGTAAGGTGGAAAATTATTACTTACCCGAGTCACTGTCTATACTGCTCACACTATCAGCATGGTGTAGGCCGTGCTTCTGGAGATGCTTATAAATGCTGAACCTGGAAAACTTTTTGGGTTTTCCTATTCCTTTCATTCTTGAAGAATCTAGTATGTCATCACTATTTCTGTGCTGTGGCAGGCTCCCCAGGGGCTGAGTTTTCAGGGCTAAACCTTCAATGGACTCAGCTGTAGGCTTAAGACACAAAGGATACTGCTGACGGTGATGAATAGAAGATTATCCATTTAAATTACAAGAGATCATTCATATCACAGGTACTGAAACATTCACAAGGCCAAGTTCTGGCCTATGACATGAGGACACAGCTCGCATCGATTTCAGTGAGAACTGCAAATGCGTCTTACAGAGATGAACTGGGTAGTGATTATTGGTGACTATTAGGGCATGTCTTCACTACGACTTAACGTCGACTTTAACGACGTTAAGTCGAAATAAACATGTACCCGTCTTCACAACCATGCCATTAAATTCGATTTAAAGGGCCCTCAAAATCGACTTTATAAACTCCTGCCTGACGAGAGAAGTAGCGCTAAAATCGACCTCTCTAGGTCGATTGTGAGCCCCGCGGACCCCCCCCCCCCCCGCCCGTCCGAGCAGCCCCGCGCCGGGGATGCTCGGGCGGGTGGGGGGTCCGGCGCGGGGCTGCTCAGGCGGGCGGGGGGGGTTGCGGGGCTGCTCAGACTGGGGCTGGTCCCCTGGGGAGCGTGCCTGGCTTCCCCGAAAGGTGGTGCCAGCTGGGGACTCCGGGCACTGTGGGATAACTACCCACAGTGCAATGCGGGCTATGTCGACCCCTTCAAAAGTTGAAGGACAGACAGTGTCGACCTGCTGCTGTAGTGGGGACACACTAAGTCGATTTTCTAAAGTAGACTTTAGAAAATCAACTTAAGGGAAATCGACCTACTGCTGTAGTGAAGACATACCCTTAGTGACTACTGGTGTGGTGCATATGTTCCAGAGATCTTTACACACACAGGCTCCTTTTAATAAAAAAATAAATAAAAATTCTCTAGTTAATTCAGTCACACAGAGCCAGGTTTTCAAAAGAGCTCAGTTCTGTCTTGTCTACACAAGCTCAGTTATTGTCTACACCACACAATTAGCAATGAGGCTATGTCGACACAGCCTTGTCACTAGAAGTCAGCATGTGTGAATGCTCTTTTTCGGTACTTTTGCAGACAAAATACTTCCAGCCCTGTGAGCAGCATTAGATTTGTCAAAGCTGCGTTCACACTGCCACTTGCGTCGGCAAAACTTTTGTCTTTATTGTGGGGAGGGTCTTTTTAAAGTATCCGTGAAAGACAAAAATTTTGTCGACAACTTCGCAGTGTAGACAAGCCCTTGGATAGAGCCAGATATCCAGAGGTACTCAGCACTCAGCTGCTCTCACTGTGACACCTATGGTGAGATTTTCCAAAGAGCTTAGCACCCAACATGAGTTCCTATAAAAACTGGCTATTTAGTTTGGTGCCGAAACAGCAGCTGAACTATTTTGAAAATCCCCGAAGGATCATTCAGTGCTCAACTATTGCACTCGCTACACTTACAACTATTTCTCTCCATTCCTGCCCCGGCCCCTGCAGAAGAGCCTCACAGGTCTTAACTGGCATGGGCTTTCTGGCAGCTGAAGGATTTGGCTCTAATAAGGGTCCCATTTTGTAAGCCACATTGAAGCCCACAGGAATTCTGCACATGCAAAGGCTACAGACTCATGCCCTAAAAATGCAGAAAGACTTGCTTATTTCCATTTTGCATGACTATTGCTTAGTGTACATGGCATTAAATGTTAACAGCCACGTGTACAAAATGCACTCTTACTAGGAGATTCACTGTAGATGTGGACTTTGTTCCTGCAATTCGTTTCACACTGCCAACGTCGGTCAGCCTGTGTTCATCATCATCCCACCTCCCGTAGGCCAAGTCGATGCCACCAACGAATGCAACGGACTGGTCAATGACAACGATCTTCTCATGATGGGCCCACAGGTACACTGAGGATGACACGTGATCTGGATGTCTCATCACCTAAATAAAGAAAAATCACTGAGTCTCAGCTATTATGTAGAAGACCAGAAACAATTCTAGCCAAGATATGATTTAATATCTTTACCCAGAAGGCCACGGGGCTTTAGTTTGACCAATACCTACCTACCAATGTCCAAACATAAAGAGCTTTTTGTTTAGGACTTTGTCTACATTAGACAGTTGCACCGTTTTAACTACACCAGTATAGTTGAAGTGGTACAGCTCACCTAGTGTGGACACATTTACGATGGCATAAAGGTGCTTTCTACTGGTACAGCTATTCCCTTTTAGGAAGAGGCATAACTATACTAGAATGAGTCACCTTTATGCTAATATGGCTGTGTCCACAGTAGGGCTTTTGCTGCTCTAAGTATTTCAATAAAAAATTTGGCCAAGTTGTTGATAGTTATTTCACACCAGAGTAAATGAGAGGAGAACCAGGCTCATTTTCTTTATTTCTGAAAATGAAAGTGTGTGATAGATAATTTCAACATTTATTTATTTCAAAGCGTAATTGCAAACATTGACTTGAGTGGAGTTATGCCTGGTTTTAAAACCACTGGCAATCAGAACCAGGCCCAATATATTTCGGCATAAAGAGATGTTCAGGAATGTGGATAGAAGTGCACATATTTTGGTAGATTTTTTTATGGGCGGACTCTTAGCTAGCTCAGTCTGTGTGTGAGCAGAAAGGGTGTTTCTTCAGACCCACATCCGAGTGTCACTTTCCACTTGCTCTAACTTAATGAACTTGCCATATAAAACAAAATTCTTTTGAACTAGGTGAATTTTTTGTTGATTAATGGAACCTTGTCAAGGTTAAGCTAAATATATTTATATATAATTATAACTTTCAGGTACCTGAGCTGCCACAATCAAGTACTGGTGTCCATTATAGAGTAGAACTAAATATGGATGTGTCTTCGAAAAATATTCTCCCTTGTAATGGTGATTGCAAACTGCATTTCCTATTTATTGAGATGAGTTTCCTCATCTCGCCTCCAAATTTGGAGAGCTTATGTTAGTCACACAGGACAATGAACACGCATGTTTTCCATAAAATGATAGATGAATACCTTGACGTTCGGATGTAGACGCATTAGGGTCCGCTTGCTGTATTCACTGTTGATTCCTAGAGCAAGCTCCACTTCTTTGTAGAGCATTACAAAAATTCTCACGCCTTGTTGCTATTAGAAAAGAAAAGAAATACATGGCAGGCACATATTTAAATGGCTAGAACAAAAGCAAGAAAACCCCAGACTTCTCGATTCAGTGGGATGGTAAGCTAAGGGGAATACACATGTTGTTCTTGTGGGCAACTGTAGAGGGCGCCTGCCCCACTCCTGAAGAACGGGTTAAAACAGTCACGTTAGGCCGATAGGAGAAGCAGCTATAGCTGTGGCCAGCTCAGTCAGGGCCCAGCTGCCCCTATAAGGGGGCTGGGGCCAGGAGCTGGAGGAATCTCTCTCTAGCAGTAGAGAGAGGAGACCTAGCTGCCTGGGAGAAGGGTACCTAAAGCAGAGCAGTGCTGGGGAAGGGCAAATGGAGCTGGGGAGCTCCAGCCTGGTAAACCCTCACGCTGCAGACCTTGTTAAAGGCCCCCCAAAAGGTAGTGGGGCTGCAGAGGGGCAGCCCGACGATAGACAGAGGCAGCTGATCCTAACCTCCTTGCCAATGATGGGTGGCCATTATACACTGCCCCAGTGAAAGGGGGTTAGATGATGTGACAAGGTGGGTTTAGAGGGTTGGGGGTTCCCCTAGGAGGGGAGACCCAGATTGTGGGGGTACTTCTCAGGGCACAACCCCAAGGAAAAGGGGCAATGGGTTCCAGGAGGGACACGGGGACCAGCAGCAGGCGAGACATCAGCCAGCGAAGGGCGCTCCAATCTGAAATGAGCTAATTCCCAAGATGACCAGCAGGAGGTGCCACACCAGTGAGTCTTCACTTTGCTATATCAATGCTCAGGTCGAGATCGTACATCCAGCAGGTCAGTTCCTGGACAGAAGGCCCCAGATTCACAATGGGAGTTGAAAGTGCTCAGCTGCTCACGGGAGGCACTCTAAACCCCGCAACGCCAGCCCTCGGCCTGCACCCCTTCCCGCACCCCAACCCTCTGCCCCGGCCTGGGGAAAGTGAGTGAGGGTGGGGGAGACCGAGCGACGGAGGGATGGGGGAATGGAGTGAGCGGGGCGGGGTTATTACAGGAGGAACATTCTAGAACTGACAACAATGCGTCACTCTATTTTCTAATCTCAATAGCTAATGAGATTTCGGAGAGGCTGGAGAAATGAAAACGAACAGGTTCCAGAGGTATGGTGGGACCGTTCCTTGTCCCCAAGCTCGAACAGATATTTGGGAGCACAGCCTTTCAGCCTCCCAAAGCCTCATACCAAAAAACTGCACCGGAGACAAAGAAAGGCATCGAGTCATCAGCAGTTTGAAATGCTTCAGTCAAGGACAGAGAGAGAAAGAGATTATAGTAGAAGGACAAGTCTTAAATATAACAGAGCTATCAGAGCACAGAGGCCTGCTACGCAACCACTTGCTTACGCTGCCTCCTCCGTTGAAATGTGAATCAGGGTTCAGGACTTTGAGTCGTCTTTATGACTATATTGTCTGCGAGTTCAACATCACATCCAGTTCAGAGGAACCTGACCCACTTTGTACATGTTTATATTTTATATCATTTATACTTAAAAAAAACAAAACCTCAATGCCCTCTAATGACATTATGTACTTCAGTAAAACATCCTACCACTCCCTGCCCCTCTTGGTTTATCCGCAATGGGGAGGAGCAGGCCAGGTGCTCCTGCTCCCCTCCTTACTGCTAGAGCCACAATCTGAGCAGGGCTAAGCAGGAAAGCAAGGGCCGGTCTGACAACTGCCTTACTCCCTTTTTTGACCAAGCAAAGGATGTGATAATCTGACCCATGGGGGCAAAGGAATGATGTAGTGGAATAGGGGCAGAAAATGATGGTGAACTACCAAAAAAGAAGCTTCCGGGGTTTCTTCAGTCACATTAACACAAGTCACATTTAGGGGAAGAAAATGTATCACCTTCCTTTCTGTTTTTTGGCGGAGGCCTTGTCTACATAAGTCTCCACTTCACTATTAGTCCTCACGGTTGCTCTCATTGGTGCAGTCACACCGGCAGTAGCAACAGCGTGAGCGCTAGTCTATCCAGGGCTGCAGAGAGCTGCAGGCAATGTAACAACTCTCACTAAACCTGCTATGAGCAGGGCCTGGGTGGAGCTGCACTGGCACTAACAGGGCCAGGAAATGCTAAGAGCAAGTGTATTGCAGACAGGCGTTTCCTTACTAAAATAAGAAACATCCTACCCTGCACACAGTAGCTCACTGTTGTAGTGCACAACTTTCAGCTGTTAAACTGGTTAAGCTAAGACCTTTAGAAGTACACAGAATGGACCCATTTAGCCTAATTCATCATTACAAATTGACAGCCCAATGATAAGCCCCCTCTAATTTAGACATAAATGATATACACCACTGAATGACTCTCTGGAGATCTTTATCTCCTCGGAAGGTGGGTGGCACCCTCAGCAATTTAATAAGAGTCAGTTTTGGAAGCAGATGCATATATCATCGTTGATGGAAATAACATGAATGAAGTGCACAGTCTCTGCATCGCCATCCCCGGCAGACTGGTCACTGTGTGGGCTAAGTGTAGCCCTGGTGTGACTCCAGTAACTGCAGTGAGAAGCCTGGCTCAATGTCTCTTCATTACCTACACCGAAGAGGGAGGGGGCAGAGCAGGAGCAGCTGTATCAATGCCCCAGGAACCTGGAACAGCTACTGGGGGAGAGAGAAACAGCTCCTCCCCTATGGAAGAAAAGCTGCTGGGGGTATTTAGGAAATTGCACTGGTGCTGTATCCTGGTATCCCCACAACTCACCATCTGAAAGCTGAGCCAGCTGAAGAAAGCAGCGAATGAAACACCGTCTCCCTCCAAAAACTGCAGCAGAGCAGGGGCTGAACGTCGCTCAGCTGGTTGGCTACCAACCCTGGCTCTCAGCACCGAGCTTCCCTCTCCCACCTTCCTTTGCATCTTTGATCTGTTGCTGCCCTTGCTGGCTCTGTGCCCTTGCACTGTTGCATGAGCCTACCTGGGTGGGGCTTCTACCTACACACAGAAAGCAGGAAGGGCGGGTCACCTAGGGACAAAAAGGAGCAATGCTGCACTTTGAGACCTGCAATCCTGCAATGAGCGGCATGAAGCTGCCCCGCGCCTGCCTGGAGCCTCAGCATGGGGTTCACAGCAATCAGGGCCTAAGCGAGCCGATAGGCCCAGCACACTTACCGCTTTCCGCTTGAGAATGCAGTCTAGTCTCCAGCGATTTCCTTCCACCACAGGTCGCTTCATGAAGATTTCCGGGCTCAGCCTAAAAAACCAAACATTCTGTGCTGTGAAAAACAAAGCATAAGTCAACTAATCCAGGGCTGCTTAACCTCGGCCTACCTGCGACACAACAACTGGTTTTCTGCATATAAAAGCCAAGGCCTGCGTTAGGGGGTAGTAAACAGGGCATTTGTCTGGGGCCTCATCCCACAGGGGCCCCTGTGAAGTTAAACTGCCGAGGCTTTGGCTTCAGCCCAGGGTGGTGAGGCTCATGGCCTTGGGCTTCAGCCCCGTGTGGTGGGGCTTCAGCATTTTGCCCTGGACCCTTGTGAGCCTAATGCTGGCCGACACCCAAACCTGCTCATGGCCCCCCAGGGAGCCCTGGTTGAGAATGGCTGAACTAATCAACTCCAATAATGACAGAGAAACTAAAGAGTTGATTCATTCGGTGTGAAGTCTGCTCTCCCACAATTTATTTTTTCACACAACTGTTGTTTTCTTTTTACAACCGTGCCATATAGAACAGCTGATGTGTCCCATGTGTAGCACAGAAGCCGACTATCTATCATCAACAGGGATCAGGCTATTGCATTCAGCACCCAGTGGGACCAAACGGAATGGTGAGGCATACGGTAGACTCCATATAGAAAAGAGCAAGTTCTCATGCAGAAAAAAAATATACTCCTGGTAGATAACTTGAGGTTAAAAGAAAACACTCAGGACTCCAACTCTCCTGACACGTAGGCTATTTGAAGATTTCAGATTTGTACAGTTTTTTCCTTGCTACCTACCCCACAAGATAGGGGACCATTCTTTCACATCAGGACAGCATTCACTGATACGTAGATATTAAGGCCAGAAAGGACCATTAGATCTTGCAATCTGCCCTTCTCCATAACAAGACCACCGAATTTCATCCAGTTACTCTTGTATTGAGCCCAGTAACTTTGGTTGCTGGAAACATGCTTCGGATAGGCGGGTTCACTGGGACCCCAGCACATCCGGTGGCACCCCGGGGCGGGGGGGGTCCAACCCATCACACCAGCTACAGGAGAAAAAGATCCAGCCAAGGCACTTTCAATCCCAGTAATTATTTCGCTCTGGAAGTTGAGTTGGTGCAGTAAACATTTCACAGCATAGAACAATACCTACTAAATGAACAGCATAGGGCTACATTATGCTTAAGTCTTATGCTGGTGTGCCATGTGGAGGAGTGAGAGCTGAGCAGATCTGCAGCCCCTAATTACCCCTCCTCCCCCAGAGGTCTGTCCAAAGAGGAGGGGGACATAGGTTTGTTACCCCCCGGTGGCAGTCAGCAGAGCTGAGGTAGGGGAATGTCCTGCATTGCCTAAGTGGGGTACAAATTTGTACATTCCCCCATGTGTTGGGAGATCTTTGGCTTCCCTGAGACATTCCCAGGGAGTTCCCAGTAAAGCCGTGCAGCCCCGTACCACTCTCAGTGCAGGTGGTGCCTCACTGTACCCTGCACCCCTTCAAGATTATCCCTCAGAAGGAGAGATTTTAAGCATGCACTGTTGCTGCCAAGTCTCCTGAAAAGGCCTTTGAATGAAAACCCTCACTGTGAGAGGTTTGGATGTGCTGCCAAACCATCTGGCAGCCCTGCTAGTTCCCATACTGTAAGGCCTTCGAACAGTGCAGCATTGTAATGAACGTTCTCACAGAGACTGCTGGAGAAAATCCAAACGCAAGAATACGAACCACCAATCTGTGATGAAAATTTCTTCTTTCGCTGCCTCCATGGCATTTGCTACATCTTCAAAATACCCTTTTGCATTTACATACCTAAAAAAAAAAAAATCAAACAATACTGGGATTTTTCTTTTGTTCACATGGAGAATTCATAGTTGGGGGGGAAATTTCAGTACGAGCAAATGAAAATATCATTTAAATTCCTTTCTCAAAAGCAAATACGTTGAATTTCATGCACTGGGACAACATGCAAGGAGAATTTCACATCATCGTTAATATCTTAATTAAACCAGTACAATCAAATACCGTTATGGCAACAGGCATGACCAGGTGGCCCTGTTATACGTAGTCTTCCTCATTCTTTTTTTCTTAGTGTGCGAGCAAGGTTTGACTCTTGGAAGGATATGTAGCGGTGGTGTTAGTTTTGGGTTATGCAAGGTTTTGATGTAGAGCAGAGGTGAAAGTAAGGTGGTACGGGCCAGTACACCGTACCCGTAAAAAGCCTGTCAGGCCCCTACCGCCTTACTTTAAAGCGCTGCTGTAACAGCGCTAAAAGACCCTGATTAAAGCGCTGTCACAGCAGCGCTTTAATGTTGCTGCTCCTTTTGCCCCCTCTCACCCATCTGCAGTCCTGCCAGGTCCCTACCGGCAGGGCTGCCAGTGGGGAGCGCAAAAGGGGCAGGGACGCTAAAGCACTGCTTCTGCACGCTTTAAGCAGAGTCCTTCAAAGCGGCAAAAGGACCCTGCTCAACGCCCCCCTGCCGCCGCCACCAACGGTGGGGGCAAAAAGGAGCAGCTACCCAGCCCCGGCGGCAGCGGGCGGGCGCAGTAGGGACAGGGACGTTAAAGTGTTGTCACGGCAGCGCTTTGAGCAGGGTCCTTTTGCTGCTTTGAAGGACTCTGCTTAAAGTGTGCGGGAGCAGAGCTTTAGCGTCGCTGCCACAGCAGCGCTTTAAGGTCTCTGTCCCTTTTGCTCCCCCCCCAGTTGCTGATGGGGGAGAAGGGCAAAAGGAACAGCTAACTGGGAGGGGGGTGACTCCTGAGTCCCTAGCCACGCCCCTTCCGTCAGAGGCCCCACCCCTTCCAGGGAAACTGTGCGCCCCCCCCTCCCCCGCCCGTCCGGTAAATGAAAAATTTTACTTTCACCCCTGATGTAGAGGCAGCTTCCAGGGATAGATGGAGCTGTGTGAGTAGCAGGAGAAGTTGCTCTCTGCCTTGGTCTATGATTGGAGTCTTTGAGACAGAGTTCTCTGGGAACCAGGGAGTGGAGTTGGACTGAGAGCTGTGTAAGGAGAGGTCGCTCTGCATGCTGGTTGATCACCACACTTCAGAACTGGTGCATGTGCATCAATAAACCAAGTTATGCTTAAAATATACCCAGACTCCAGGTCACAGATTTCAGCCCACTGGGAAGCCCACCTGTGAGATCCCAGATAGGGGATAACGTTCAGCAGTGGACTGATTCCACTGTCACAATGGAGCCCAGCTTCCAGGAGGGGCAACACTAGAATACAGCTTTAGGGTTAGACCCTGCAAACACTTTCTACTGGATGTTGTGTTTACTTCTCTCATTTGAGATTGGGGAAGATGTGACCATGCCAGAATCAGAGCAACTACTTTATGGAGAGGCTGTTGAGAAGGGAGATGAAAGAGGTACAGGATGAAATTTTCAAAAGCATCTAAGTTAGCTTTTGAAAATGTTACCCAAAACCAACAGTCAAGCTAAGAAGTGAAAGTAGCAGCTTCTAAAGTAAGGAGAATGTTCTGTTCTCCATTCATAAACATACTGTTTATTAGCTTTGCTATGAGTGACATATGCATCAAGGTATCACTTTTATTCTGAAATTAATAAACCACTCGTGTGTTCAATCTCAACAAAAATAAAAAAACCCAAAAGCTCTGACCACTGCAAAGCAAAGTCCTAGCAGGAGCAAAATGGGTATGCTACGAATCCCAACATTTTTCTGCAGATCAGACAAGGAAGATGCATCTTTGATACTCCCATAGTGATTTGTAGTCAGCGAATTCAAACACCCATGTTCTTTAAAAGTGAATGATAAATCAGCAAGGCCATGACCTCACTCCCACTGAAGAGAATTACAGCTTTGCCAGTGATTTCAATGGGAGACAGAGCATATTCTTACTACTGCAGGGAGAATCTTACCACTTTGCCAAAGTATTCTCCTGTATAGCTGCATATGACCCGAATCTGTGATGTGTTAGAAAGTTTTTGCCATTTTTCTGAATGAACTCTTCTATTCCCTGTCCCCACCAGCGGGCATGTCTGTAGCTGTTACACTTCAAAATCAATGACCTGGAAAATAATCAAAGAACCGGAAAGAATGAGTAAGCAGCACATTTTTATTTAGCCTAGTTCTCACTATCAA
The DNA here is from genome assembly GCA_032164245.1 of Sternotherus odoratus. Lineage (NCBI taxonomy): Eukaryota > Metazoa > Chordata > Testudines > Kinosternidae > Sternotherus > Sternotherus odoratus. The sequence continues at coordinate 12,706,769 of JAVMKO010000009.1, read as the reverse complement.
AACATGTTGATATGGGAACTGAATATCAATCACATTTTGTTGAATCACAAGTGACCAATAGCCAGCTACTTAGGCGAGGGTTAAAAAAAAAATCAGCATCTAGGGATCACAGTTACTGACAACTTGTAAAAACAACAGCTATTACCTGCCCGTTTTGCACATCTTGGTCTAAATGTTGCTTACATTGGTGCAACCCCATTGATTTAAATGGGATCACACCAGTGTAACTGGGAGCAGAATATGACATCATGGATGCTAAAAGTTTTAAATGGCCATTGAGCTGTCCCATTGATCTGGATTCTTCTCTCACAATAATAGGGTAGCTGGATTCATCTGGCATTCCTCCCTGGTAGAAGGGGTTGGAACCCTGAAGGGAGGTGCTCTTTGAACCGTGCTGACTCACTGTAGCAGGTGCAAGTTTCTAACACATCCTGCATATAAGGGAGTGGCCCCCTTTTAATTAAAGGAAGCTAATTTTTGAGTGAAAAACTGGGGGGAAATGGTGTAAATAAAAAAAGACATTTCTCACCTGGAGAGATTGTCAATCCGCAACCCGTACTCTGTTTCAGTGTCTTTCTTGCCAATCTTAATTTTGAATTCCTTATCTACCAGCAGGACAAAGGAAATGGCTCCGCTATCCATCTTCATGTACATTAGGAAAGAGTCTTTCACTACTAACCACCTGTAAGGGGAGATAAATGTTATCTCAAATTCACTTCAAAAATGAGAGCCATCCGCCCATAAGAGAACTCCAAGCCATTCATTAACAGGATCCGAAGAAGGCAAGGAAGGGTTTGTAACCTATTACAGGCAGTTTCTTTGCAATATGGTTTACAGAGTTGGTGTCTGTGCTCTCAGAGTGGAGTAAAACAGGGGTAACTCCACTAAATTTAGTGTAAAACTGTTGAAAGGGAAAGGAGAATCTCTGGAGAGGTGATTACAGCAATGGATGTTATACAAAACCCTACATCTGGATGCTCAAATCAGCAGTTAAGTGAGAGGAAGGATGGTGCAGTGGTTAGGGTGCTAGATGGGGACTTGTGCAACCTGAATTCCATTTTCTGCCTTGCGACAGAGTCCCTGTGTGACTTCAGGCAAGTCACTTGGCCTCTCTGTGCCTCAGTTTCCCCATCTATAAAACAGGGTAACAGCGCTGGGATAAATACATTAAAAATTGTAGAGTAATCAGACATTACAGAACGGAGGCCTTTATAAGAATCTACGATAGACACAAATCCATTTTATGCACTTGGATCGTGATGTGCACAACCAAATTCAGTTATACCATTACAGTGAGAACCGGGTTCTGTATGACCACATCCTGTATAAGTCCTTGGAAATTTAGGCTTTCGTGTCTGGGAACATTAATAGGAATACACCTGTTGGCCATCAGGGATTTCCAGCTAAGGGGCTGCGTAATGGACACGGTGGAGCAAAGATTCTCTTCAGGCAGGAATATTATTTTGGTAGCCTGCAAGACCTGTGGGCAGTGTAGGAGCCGCACACTCTCTTTTGAGTTTCTCATGTGTTATTTATAAAGGCACCGAATCCTATTAAAGCTAATGGAAAGTGTACAAAGAGGACATTTTGGAAAGGTTTCATTGCCAAGCAACAGTAAAAAAAAACAAGATGAGAAATGACTAACAGGTTGTGTCTGAGCACCACAGCCCTCCAGCACTCTGGAAAAAATATTTCCTTGTCAGCGTCCAAGTATTTTTGCCCTCTCTGTATACACATATCCTGTATGAATGATGTGCCTAATATCCTCCCTCCTCCACACATCAACGAATCAGTCACCTGGCCTTCGTCCAGAGCTTTGTTCATACAAATGAATGTACAAGGGAAGAGAATGTATTTTTAAACCAACGGAAAAGACATATTTATTGCATCTTTCATAGCAACCTGAAGTGTTATGTTGCTGGGCCCAATTCAGTTCCATTACTCCATGTTCAAACTGTGCAGTGCTCCCAGGTTAGCACGACACTCATCACCTAGTAACAGGGCATAGTCGGGGCCAGCTTTAGGAAGATGGGGGGCTCTAAAGAGGTTATTATCGAGGGTCCCGTGCTTTTCTTTTCTCCTCCCCCTTTCATAGACTAAGATTAGCCCTAGTAATCAATAATTAGATAACAACAGACTCCTCACTCTCACATTAAATTTGGGGGGCCCCCAAAAAATCAGGGGACCCCCATCCCCTCGCTCACAGACTCCATGGGTCTTGCGTACATATTGATCATGAAAACAGAACAGAAACACAAGCGGCTCTGCTGATGTGTAAAGCAGCCCTTAAAAGAAGGAGCACTGTCTTTCTTACAAGCCAGAGTGTGCTCAATTTGCTTGTTATGAGGCGCTGGCCTCATTAGCAAGTTGAAAATTACAGCTGAACTCCAAGAACGCGTCAGCCACGTGATATTACAACAGACCCGACTTGTAATGCTTTTGCATACCTAAAACGACACTAACAGTTAAGAAGAATGAACGAACATCCCAATGCACCATAATATGCAAAAAGAGTAAGTCGAGTTATAGAGAACTGCCACTTGTAAAACTGTTCGGTGAAAACAATGATTTCAGTGTAACAGGGTCGCACTATATTCAGAACAAGATCTCTGCTTCATGTTTCCATATTGAACTGAATTGGGGCTTTGTGATGTGATTAAGGACAGTCTGGTGTTTGCCAGTGACAGAAGAAAGAGCTGGGAATCACAAAACCTTGACACTGCACTTTTAACTGCTTGGCACTAAAGAAATTAGTGCAGTCACCTCTGGCAAGGAGTATCAAGCATGGAAAATCTGACTCAGGACAATTTAAGTACTTCAGGAGAGGCCCTGGAGACTGACTTAAGAATGGGAACTATGGATTGGCCAGGAAATGTTTGCCAAAAAAGAAAACCCAAATAGAGTAATTCACATTTTGAGTTTAGCTTTTATGAATCCAAAGAGCAATGACTCTGAAAGGTGATTATAAAACCAGAACCTTCTTACTTAGCAAGCCTGCTCCACATGTGTATATCGGCATACTTTAATGACAGAAATAAGAGTTTTTCACAGAGCTCTTTGGTGATGTAAGTTCCAATAAATGCAAGACCATTGAGGACAACGGAGTTGTATAGGTGGCCCTGGGGGCACAATTACAGACCAGAACCATTTTTGCAGCTGATGATGAGCAAGGAGGAAAGAAATCAGCTTGATTTTTAGATCCTGGTTGAATTTGTAAGGCTGGCAGTTAGGAAAATAAACAACATAACTGGGTTTGTAAATAGAGCAGATTTGATCTGGAAAGGATTTTTAAAAACATAGAACCACACAATGCCATTTTCACAGACACTTTTCAGACACAAATTAATTCATTCATTAATTATTCTCTTCTAACAAGCTTCAAGCTGGTCCAGATCTACAAATATTCTTTCTTTGCAATATTATTGTTAGTTCATTTGTATACATGTTATGGTAGTCTCTATAGTTACTAGAGGCCTTGGTCAGGGCTTCCTCATGCTAGGCAGTATACATGCATATAATTAAGAGATAATTCTCACCCCAAAAAGTGAACTCAAACTATTTCTATACCCCAGAGAAGAAAATAGACTCATTACAGAGGTAAACATGATGCATGGCTTCAAAGAGCCTGATTATCACTGATGGATCAAGACTACATTTATAGAAAAATGGCAAAAAAAACCCCTAAAAACAGATAGAACTTCAGAGCAACGAGCAACATAGTTGGAAGAAGATCAAAACCTCATCTCTGTTTAACTGTCGCAGGGTGGCACAGGTTTCCTTCCCCTTGTCCCTGCACCCCATGCTCAGGCTGGCCAAAGAAAGGGTCTCAGACACTCCTTGCAGGTGCTTCACCTGTGCTCTTTGATTTACAGTGATTACACAGCCCCCACTTCCCCAAAACAAGGCCCCCTCACAGATCACTCACTGAGTCCCCTGGCCCCTTGAGGCTTGTCTCAATCAGCAGAGGCAAAGCTAGATTCCTCCTACCTGGCTACCCTCCCTTTCTGAGCTCTTCCTTGGGTTTTTATTCCTCCCCAGTCATCAATCCAGCTGGTTCCACCTGGCCCAGTAGATTGCACTGAGCCTGCCCTAATTAGGGCCTTCAGCTGGACTCCCTGCTGAGGGTTTTGGCCCATTACCCCAGCCACATTGCAAGGAAGCAGGGGGAAGAAGGGTCTTTAGCAGGCACCAGAGGTTTTTAAAACCTCTGCCCTGCAACAATAACCTTTCAGGAAAATTATTACAAAATACTTTGTCAATGTCACTTCCCTCTACAGTAGACTCTCGATTATCCAGGATGATAGGAAAAAAATTAATCCTGGTTAATAAAATCTCCAGTCAACCACCCCATGGGAGGGATCTCTCCAGTGCCCAGGGAGCAGTAGAGGCTGCCCACTGACTTATCTGTTCTGCTGATACAATAGGCATCTTTCTCTGTGCCCTGCCATCTCTGGGGGTACCCCGCTCTGCCTCTTTTGGAGTGGTTTATGGGTCGAGGCAGCGAGGAACAGTCAGCTCCAGGACCTGAGTGAGAACAGGGACTACAATTAGGCCAGGTTACTGTGTGAGGTGGCTTCTTGTGCCTCCTGCCCTACGTATCCACGAAGCAGATGGGCACAATCTGGTCCTTTGTCTTTATTTCTTAAATCAATTAAACTGGATCCAAAACCTGCCATCCAGGTTTTCTCTTCAAAACAACACAGCCCAGGCCTCTGTAGGACTCCTTTCAAAACGTCCGGGGGAAACACAAAAGAGGGGAATATATTTCTGCTTGGGGTTAATGGCATCAGAAAGGATTCTTTACCGTCGTGGTTCAGGTCTGATTTAATCCATTGGTGAGTGCAGCCTGGACAATGTTCCAGTTAATTTGGTTTGGTTTTTTTAAAAAATCAGAAAGGTACGGTAAGCTGAACTGAAACTTCCATGTGCAGCAACAACACATCACCTCGACAGTCCGGCACGGGAGAGAGCAGGGGCTGACAGGACGGTCATTTCTGCTGGATGAGTGCTACACAATCATGTTTCACATGGGGAGCTGGCATGTAATTTCTGTTGTGAATTAAACACTAGAGGAAAACAAAAGCCATCTTGTGTAGGCAGGAGGTCAGACTAGCTGATCTAATGGCCCCTTCTGACCTGGGGGGGAAAAAAGTCTATGACTACACAAGAGGTTTCCGCAATTTTGTTGAAATCTCAGTTATAGACAGAATGACCTTCTGTGTAGGAAATGTGAGTGAGACTATTTACATTCAGTACATGGTCTAAATAGAATGACTAATAAGCTAAAGTTTCAATTCATAACTCTGCTAGACACCAAAAAGCCAGGACTCAATAGAGACGTGGGTTTTATGTCTCATTGCAACAATCTGTAACCCACTTTGTAACTCTCCTTCCTTCTATGACTGCAGAAAGTGTTAATGGCCTATCTCATTTTGAATGGTTCCTTGCAACCTGTTAACTCCTTATGCCTAACAATCTGTTCCACTTTGTATTTCGCTGTGACCCTCTCATTACCTTTCCCAGACCTGAAGAAGAGCTCTGTGGAGCATGAAAGTTTCTCTTTCATCAAAAGAAATTGGTCCAATAAAACAGTGCTTCTCAACCAGGCGTCTGGGACCCCTTGCGGAGCCACGAGCAAGTTTCATGGAGGGCCACCAAGCAGGGCTAGCATTAGATTCACTGGGGCCCAGGAAAGAAAGCCAAAGCGTCCGTCCCCCACCACATGGGCAGGGCCAATTTTAGGATTTATGGGGGCCTATGCAGTATTATTAAACTGGTGCCCCTATGCCCAACGGCAGCCGGGGGGAGGGGGCAAATGAAGAAGCAAAGGATACCAAGACCCTTGGCCTGCTTCATGGCAGCAGAGAGTCACAGTTCCCCACAGAGACCCCCGTACCCTCTCCCTCGTGCAGAATGTGCGGTGCCGGCACATTCGTCTCTATGAATATGGCCTTTGCCTAAGGAGACTGCAACGCGGGCTGGATGTGTGGGAGCTGACCCGCTCTTACCTGCTGTCATGAGCAGTGGGTGAAGCTGCCACTTGGGGAGGCTAGTTCCCCAGCCCACCTGTGGCCCTGCCCATACTCCACCCCCGCTCTGCCTCTGGCCCTGCCCCCACTCAGCCCAGGCGCCCTCTCCCCACTGTCTCCCTCCTCTCTTTCCTCCCCCTCCCTGCTCATCCCCTTCCAGCCAAATCCCTGAACCCAAATGAAGCAAATGACATTTGAAAAAACACCCTCCTGCAGTGTCTTTCTAAAGAAAACGGAGCATGTTTTCCACTGCATGCCAGATGGTGAAGACTGGACATGAAGAAGGTACCTAATTAAAAGCACTAAACTTGGGAATAAATAATGTCAGTCACGGGTTTTTTGATATACCCTGAAGTTTGTCAGAGATTTATTTGCAAAACCTTTGTAGTAAGGGCAAGCCAGCAGTCCTGCTGAATACAACATTAAATATTATGGAATACATCATGCAGCTCGTCTTTCTTAATCAGTATTTCTAAGATGATTTTATATTCTAAATGTACTCAAGCCTTCATAAAGTAATCATTCCAGATTATTACATATTTAACTCACTGAAACAAAGAAATTATTTTAAATTAATCAGTCAGAGAGGTTTAGTGTGTTCATAACAATGTTCATTGCTTTTTAAAAAGGGAACACTAATTTACTTTGTGTGATCTCCATAACAATAGACATGGTTATAAAATTTCACCAACTTTAAAAAATATGTTTCCAAAGATTTTAGGCATAACAAAGGATTTATATCTCAAAAAGGTACTGATTTTGCTAGAGGGTTCTCTTAAAACTAGTTCATCAAATAGTCAGAAGTAAAGAAAGCTGAACAAATGGGTTTTCCTATCTGGCAGGAAAGGGATGTTGTCCCTTTAAGGGCTCTCTTCAAGGGGTGTGTGTGAAAGGAATGGACAGGAAGGACAGAAAGACTTTGGAAGCAAGGTTTTTGTACTACAGAAATTATCTAAAATACACATTTTAATTTTAAAGGTTTGAAGGATTTATTTAAAAAACGATATATCTGAAGATCCAAGCACTTAAAGCTGAAGATGAATACCCAGATTGTGCATCTAAAAATCTATGCAAGGATTTTTTAGAAATGTGATTTTTATCGTCTTCAGCAACAGAATAATGAAATATTTTTAAAGCAAATTTTAAACTAAGGTCCTGTAGACTAACATGTTCTGAGGAAATATTGGAGTAATGCACAACAGTTTTTGTCAGTAAATGCTAGGGTGACCAGATGACAACAACAAAATATCGGGACACATTGGGGAGAAGGAAGGGGAGAAGGGGGGGGGGGGGGGAGCAGCCCGCCCCCATGGCTGGGTGCATCCCCGGCTGCAGCCCGGCGGTGCAGGACCACCCCCACCATGGCAGTACTTACCTGAGGCGGCCCTGTCCTAGCCCCAGGAATGCCCCAAATTTTCGGGTGCCCTACGCAGCCTCGTATGCTGCGTATGCCTAAGGATGGCCCTGAGCGTGAGGCTGAAGCCCAGGGCCTTTAGCCCTGCTATCCAGGGCTTAAGCCAAAGCCCTTTAAGCAATGTAGCGTCAGGGTAGCCCCTGTGGCATGGGGTGCCCTGCTTGCTATCCCCTAACACAGGCCCTAGCTTTAATATGCAGAAAACCAATTCTTGTGGCATAGGTGTGCCATGGAGTTTTTATAGCATGTGGGGGCCTCAGAAAGGAAAAGGTTGGGAACCTCTGCAATAAAAGACATGAGGTCACACAGCCTGTCTTTCTAATAGGTAAAAAGTCACCGAAGAGACAACTCCCCCTGCTAAAGTACCTTTTGGACCATCGGTAGCAGACCCTTCCTTGCCCACAGCAGTTCAGACCGGGTATTCTGTGGCCCCCAGATCTTTTCATGATCATACCTTCTCTGAAACAAATGTAAAGATGACAAATAAATGGCAAATTTGATACATGAACACACAGCTTATTCATTATGCCTAGATGAAGCCATATGGACTGGAGGAATCTGACCAGGAGGTACCTAGGCGAGAGCAAACACAGCACTGTGACACCTGCTTGACCCCTTTCACCTCAGTGGGGTGGTATGGGCAGAAGAGAGCAGAAGTGGATCACCTCTCTCTCATGATCTATAGCCAGGTCGTCTCTCTTATTCTCCTTGTGTCTCAGACGCGTCATCCGCCTCCCAAGCAGTGGGTGACTTGAACCTAACTCTATTGTACATCCAGCCAATTAACTGAACCCACTGTCACAGCAATAATAAATACCACACCAGCAATAAGAAGGGCTAAGGGTAAAGTCTCCGCTTACAAATGAACTGAGGACAAAGAGGCATCTAGGGTGCAAACAGGGAACGAGCAGCAGCAGGGAAGTGGGAGGGGGCAGAATGAAGGCTATGGAGAATTAGGTGGATTGAAGATACATCCAGCCTACCCTCCCACTTGGCAGGGGAAGCGAGAATCGCTTCTGTGCACAGAAAGAATGAGTTAGAGCCAAGGACTGCAGTGCAGACTGAAGCACTACAAGCTTGTCTACACTAGCACGTTACAGCGCTGCAACTTTCTCACTTGGGGTGTGAATAAACACCCCCCCTGAGCGCAACTTGTTTCAGCACTGTAATGTGCCAGTGTAGACAGGGAGTGCACCCGTGCTATGCGCTGGTAGCGACACCCCTTGTGGGGGTGGGTTTTTTAGGGCGTGGGGAGTGCTGTGCCATGACTACACAAGCCACATTAAAGAACTGCCGCAGCAGCATTTTATCGTTGCCAGTGAAGACGCGCCCTTAGTCTGGGAATGTCAACGTGGTGGAGAGATCTAATATCTGAGAGAGGGCCTAACACAGAGAAGGTTCTATCTTTCTTGCCTATTGTCGAGTCCTTCCTTGTTTATAACACTGGATGCCTGGAATCATTGCATTTCAAATACCCAGGTCCCATCCAAATAACCTGAAGAAATTTTCACTACTGCCTGCGATGCCGTTTACGAACGCAACAGACACTTTTGGTGGTAACCAAAACAACATCGTTTCTATTCAATAGTGTTCAAAAGAAGGGAATTAATCCCAGGGCCAAGGAAATTTTGGAAATGTTTGGAAGTTTAAAGAAAAAAATGGACCTTTCTTGATTTCAGTGCACTCTTTCCCTCTTCTAGTCACAGCCCAGGGCTGACATATCACCATCGTACAAGAAATAAACTAACCAGTGATATCAGATATGATGACAGGGCCTGTACATTGCTCTGGTTGTTTGCATTGGGTCATATTATTATTTGACGCAACTCCAGTAGATGACAGGATGAATTTGGCCCTGGGAGTCTGGCAATCAGAGTGTTCTGCCTTTTACATTCATTATTATTTCCCAGAGCTGTAATGTCCTCTTGTGAATAATAATGGCAGATAAGATGTTCCCAAATTAATTGCTAGCTTGGCAGGAAAACTACCAATTTGGACAGTCTCTCTTTATAAAATGATGCTCTTGATGAAATGCAACTGTCACAAAGAAATGAAATTCAACTTACATGCCCTTTGGTCCTAGATCATGGATAAATGACAGCTGACTTACACCAATGAATTCCATCTGGAAAATAAAAAGTTCCCCATTGTTTACATTTTGGAGTCCCACAAATCACAGGAAATGCTTGGAAAAACAACATTGATAGTGAAAATAATTCATCAGCAGGAAAAGATGTTCCAGGGCTCAATCCAACACCCACTCAAGTCAACAGAAATGTATGTGTTTTGGATCACGTCTTTAATGAACATGACCAAGGAAACCAAAATCAGATTTTATGGGGCATTATATGTGGTTTTTTAGAGGCTTGGGAAGGACCCATTGGAACTTCACCTGTAGGTCACTGGTTCAAATTAAGTTCACGTCAGTAATGACAAAATTTACCATTGCTTAATAAGTGTCTGGTAACCTACGTGAACTTGAGTGCGTAGACTCAGTTCAGTTTCCATTAGATGTGCGTCTGCCTCATGCCAGTTGGCTCCACCAAAAGGCCAGTGACTAAATGGACAGACAAAAAATGCTAATATAAACTGGAAGTCTGTTGTAATCTCATGTAAAATGTTTGGGTTCATCAACTGACCCCACTTAAAAAACCTTGAAGTGATCCAGAGAGATCACAGCAGAATATACAGATGAGCAGAAGTGTAGTCCTCTTGCCATTAGCAAGCCAATGACAATGAGCTCCATGTCTGCATTAAAATCTAGAACTAGGCCTCTTCCAAGCAACCAGGCTTTCTTGGCAGAGGAAGCCATTCCTGGCATATATGCTGCTGCGTAGTCATCTCAGATCCTGTTAGAGAGCATCTCTCACCACAGGGTTGAAAGTGAGAGCCTGTGATATAGAGCTAAACAGATTTCAGCCACTCTCCTGTGGCCGTATTGGGTTAATTAGCCAAAGTGCACTGTAGTGGGGTGACTGCCCCACTCCAGGAAAAAGGGTTTAAAACAGCCCTGCAAAAGGCTATGGCTGGGAGCAAGCAGCTCCCAGGCTGTGGCTGGTTCAATTAGGGCTGGCCGTGATATAAGGGCTCAGTTTGGAGCACAGAGGGAATGTCTCCTCTGTCTGCAGAGGCAGACAGGCGTGGCTGCTGGGGAAGTACCCAGAGTACCCACACAGGGTACCCAGAGTGAAGCAGGGCCGGGGCAAGGCTAGAGGAGCTGGGGAAGCTCCAGCCTAGAACCCCCCAGGCTGCAAGGCCTAGGTGAAGGCCCCAAAAGGGTACTGGGGTTGCAGGAGACAGCCCAGAGCTACAGATGCAGAGGCAGCAGGCCAACCCCCCTTGCCTGTGATGAGTGGCAATTATACTGCAGTCTGCCTCAGTGAACGGGGGCAAATGGTGACTGGCAGTTGCCTAGACTGAGACAAGGTGGGGATAGAGGGTAGGGTTCCCTGGGGGGTGGGGGGGGGAAGATCCTGAGACTGTGGGGGTACTGCAGGGGTGCAGCACCCAAGGGAAAGGGCACCAGGGTCCAGGGAGGGACTCCGGGCTAGCAGCAAGTGGGACATTGGCCTGCAGAGGGTGCCCCGGATGCTGGAAAAGCTAATTCCCAGACAGACCAGCAGGAGGCGCCGCAGGGGTGAGTCACCGCCCTGCTACATGCACAAACACGCAGGGGTAGGAAGCAGGGGGTGGTTTTCTCATTTGATCTGGCAGCAAAGAGGCAGAAAGAAGAACCTAACTTTCTAATGAAATATGCTGCCATCCAGAGTCGAATGGGCTAAATCCAAGTCTCAGATCCACATACACAGCTGCAATTGACCTCATGGGAGTCATGGGCATCCAAGGTCAGAATGTATTCAGAAAAATACCACTGACAACATCTCTTTTGCAATAGCTACACTCACCTCTTAGATTCAGAGCGAGTGGAGATGCAGAACTGGCAAAGGAGCATGCCCTTATCATGGTGAAAATCCCCACAGGGGCCAAACCTACATAAGGGTTTCACAGTCCCCCTGGCCTGAAAAGCTCATCCCAAACTTCAGAGCCCCACTTTAACTTTGCTCTGTGCCATGCGGCAGAAAAGTCACCTTCCACACACAAATGAAATCAACAGAAGCGAATGGGTTTGACACGACACAGATCACAACAATCTTAGGCTCCGATTCTGCCACCTTTCTCATGTGGAATAATAACGATGAAGTAGTAGCACTGATCTCATTGCAGGAAGTCTGCAGGAAGCACTGATCAAACTGCAGGAAGTCTGACACACCATGACAGAGACACTGATTTTGGCCCTTAAGGCTAAAATGAGCCTGTAGGCCAGGCTGTAACCATGTCATTCCAGGAAGAGTCCCAGAAAGAAATTGCAACTCAGAGAAACAGTTCCATTCCTGCCCTGTTCTTTTGCCCTGTGCAGAGGAGGGGAAGAGTATTTTGCCACAGCTTTTTTTAGGGCACAGCTAGGGTGACCAGATGTCCCGATACCATCGGGACAGTCCTGAGTTTAGGGGACTTGTCTCGCATCCCAACCTTACATTGGTCGGGATGCTCTTTGTCCCGATATCGGTGACCGTCCGGGACCCCAATGCCGCTCACCTGTTCCTGGGGCAGCTCCCAACGCCCACCCGCCAGCATCCTGGCGATTTGCTCTGAAAAGTAACTAGGTTGTTGTTTGGGGAACATTTAGTAATGAGAACGTGAGAGAATAACTGTGCTCAAAGAAGGAAAAGAAAGACAGGTATGTAGGAGCAATTACCACTCAGGTGGAAACGGAACAGTTTATTTGCTTAATTTTATTGCCTGGAACTGCCAGATCAAAGGCAAATACTGTTCAACATTGCCAGTCCCCTCCACCCAACCAGTCTTTAAAATGGTGTCCATAGTAACACAAACACAGAACCACATTCCTCTCTGGTCTGTTCCGGATGGTAGCCAAATACGAATACCATACGAGATCCTTTAGGACAAACTCAGCCCTTGGCGAGGTCTGTAGGTGCACAACGTCCAGTGAAATCCTATGAGAGCATCCGAAGGCAAAGCTTGGCCTTTTGGCCCCAATCCTTACTTTCTTTTTATGCATATGAGTAGTCACACTGGACTTCCATTAGATGATTCAAATACATAAAACTAAGCAGGTAAGTGTTTGCAGAACTGGGGCTTCACTATGGAAAAATCCAGTAGAATACAGGAAAAAATATTTAATGGAATGGAAAAATACGATTATGTGATCTCATTATCAATCGTATTATTTTGTTAAATACTTTTGCTGGTACAGTGCCTTTAGTCTGAGGATCTCATAATTCACAAAGAAAACTGAAATAGAGGACAGTAGGATAGCAGTATCCTTTCATCTCCTTTACATTTGAATTCTTACACTACCCAGCTGTTGTTGTGGTGAACTGACATCCCACTCAGGTTTCACAGGGATCTGCCTCAAAATATCTTAACTATGAGATGGGAGGCTGAAGTTTCAATGATATTGTAACAAGAGGGGGGAATAAAACAGACATGGCAGATCAGCTGAAGAGCAAATGAGCTATGAAAAATGAAACAACAGCTGGAAGGCGAAGAAAAGACACTTTAACCATCTTTTTTTCCCCCTGCTGAACCAAGCACTTACAATATATTTAAGCAAGATTTTAAGAAAGATTGTTCACATGACTTTGCCTTTTGAAGTAAGATTCAGCAGTTCCAAAGTCTGTTTTTCATTACAGCTCTAGCTTTTTTTTAAAAAAATGATAAAACAAATAGTTCATTAGTAGCTCTGGCAACATAATAATACACATCACCACCAGTGCTCAGAATAACATTGTTCTAGGACAGTGTTCCAATTTTATCATACCCAGAAAAATTGCTTTATGCTAAATGCACATGTAAACACTATTCTTGTTTGCTACAATTCCATGTTCAAAGGCCCCAGTCCTGTAATCAGATCTGGCAGTGTGGGGCTCTGCATGGCTGCAGAGGTCTGCCCTAGCAGCTCTAATTGCAGGATAAGAGCCTTAAATAGCAACCATAGTTGGGTGTGTGAAGTGTTCTTTAACTGTATAGCTGTGAAACTCATTCAAGGCTTATCTTGTTGCACTGGTTTAAATTGGAAGTGTAATTTTAAGCTGATTTTGTAAAGCCAGTGCAAAACCTATTGGTTTAAACCAGGGGTCTCCAAACTTTTCAGCCCGAGGGCCGCATTAACTATCAAATAGCAGTTCGGGGGCCGACAACACACTCGAGGTCCAAATAAAAAAGAATCAAAACATGGATGTTGTTTTTAATTATTTATTTAATATTATTTTATTCAGTTATTATTTAATAACACATTGATACACTACACATGAACACCTGTTCACTACACATGAACACTACACATGAACACCTGTTCACTACACATGAACACTACACATCAACCCCCCAACTGACCCACCCAGCCAGGTCTCTCCCCCCAAGACCTCCTTTCCTCCAACCCCCCCCCCCAACTGACCCACCCAGCCAGGTCTCTCCCCCCAAAACCTCCTTTCCTCCAACCCCCCCCCAACTGACCCACCCAGCCAGGTCTCTCCCCCCAAAACCTCCTTTCCTCCAACCCCCCCCCCCAACTGACCCACCCAGCCAGATCTCTCCCCCCAAAACCTCCTTTCCTCCAACCCCCCCCCAACTGACCCACCCAGCCAGGTCTCTCCCCCCAAAACCTCCTTTCCTCCAACCCCCAACTGACCCACCCAGCCAGGTCTCTCCCCCCCAAACCTCCTTTCCTCCAACCCCCAACTGACCCACCCAGCCAGGTCTCTCCCCCCAAAACCTCCTTTCTTCCAACCCCCAACTGACCCACCCAGCCAGGTCTCTCCCCCCAAAACCTCCTTTCCTCCAACCCCCCCCCCCAACTGACCCGCTCAACCCGGTCTCTTCCCCCCCCCACTGACCCGCTCAACCCGGTCTCTTCCCCCCCCCCTCCCACTGACCCGCTCAACCCAGTCTCTTCCCCCCACTGACCCGCTCAACCCGGTCTCTCCCCACAGACCATTTCGCCGCCTGGCAGTGGGTGGCTCCTTGTTTCGCCGCCTGTAACTGGGTGGCGGCGCGTCCCGGCCCCAGCTCTGAGCCGTCCCTGGCCGGCGGTGGCAGCGGAGCACACGGCGCGTCCCGGCCGGCGGCGGCAGCGGAGCACGCGGCGCGTCCCGGCCCCGTGGCTGGTTCCCGACCGATCTCCACGGGCCGGATGAGAGGGCCTCGCGGGCCGCATCCGGCCCGCGGGCCGTAGTTTGGAGACCCCTGGTTTAAACTAGGGTTACGTTGGAATCTTTTAACTATCAAGCTCATATATGTCCTGAGCCAATTAAGGCAATTAAAATCAATGGAGTCTTTCCATTCAACTTCAGATCAAGCCCATAGAAATGGCTTTACAAGGTATTTGGGCCACCCTTACCCAACTGCTCCAATTACCTGTATCAGATCTATCTGATTATCATAACAGGCAATGTTAACTATACCCTCAACTATCTGCCACCTCCTAATACCCTGCCATAACAGCAGACACACAAATATTCCATTAAGAAAAATTTGAGAAGACAGTTATAAAATTTCCCATTTACGGTTACATAGTCAGAGAGCGCAGCCCTTGTTACATCACTAAACGAGGTTTAGGTGCATGCTATTTTCTAATTTGCACGCAAATCATTTAGACACAAATTGTATAGTCAACACATTATGTAAGTCCCTTTCGATCCCACAGGGCTTCATCGCCCTGAGCTCATCGACAAGGGCGAAAAGAGCCACAGGTTAGGTTTGCCAAGGTCATCCAAGCTGAGCCAATTTTATACAAATGAACGAAACACACGAGCCACAAATACAAACTAAAAACATAGCCGGAATAAATGGAATTGTCCAGATCAGTTGTTAAAATGCCTCTAGGGGACTGGGTTAGCAGAAAGAGGATCCTCACAAGATTCAGGGGGCAATAAATCACATGGGTCATCTGGCCTTTCTGAATCACTCAAGTTAGCCCTTTGCCTGAATGTGCAAAAATTCAGCTGGAGACATCTACACGCCAAAGATCTCTCTGGACCTCAGCCTGAGGATTGGCAGAGCCTCACATACAGGAGCCAAAATTTGCACGTGCAGCAAAACAAGCAGCACATCCTTCCATTTTCAAGTGATGGACTTTTTGAACACAAAAACAGCAACAACCCAGACTATTGTAAGGAGGTCAGATTCCAGTCCAAGGTGAACATCAGAAATCTGAAGCTGTCTCTCTGATCTGAGAATGATAATCTTAAATTAATTAATACGTTTTGTTTCCAGCATCTCTCTTTCCCCATCAACTGCACCACCTGTTGCACCGAGCAGTTCCGCCAACATCACAAGTTAAGTTCTTCCTGAGTGCTTCACAGAAGTCAAATCCATTGAAAGCCAACTAATACTCTAAGAACGTACGTACAGAACAATATCTGTGTCTGTTGGCCAGGGACAAAATGGAGCTGACACACTGAACTTCATATGTTTTATGGAAATATACATATGAATGTAATTATGATATAACTGGAATATGTTTTACACAAATGGTCTCTTGTAAGGTATCATAACAAAGGTTTCAGTGTAGCAGCTGTGTTAGTTTGTATCCGCAAAAAGAACAAGAGTACTTGTGGCACCTTAGAGACTAACAAATTTATTTAAGCATAAGCTTTCGTAGGCTAAAGCCCACTTCATCAGATGCACAGAATGGATAACTACTGAATATATTCCTCCTATTTGTATGCATGTATCACTCTCACATCTGAAGCTAGAAATATGAAGTATAGCACTGAGATCCTATTGTAAATTATGCAAAGTGCTACAAGACACTGTCACTTTTGCAGATCCAGACTAACATGGCTACCCCCCCCCCCCCATATTAGAATCTTGATGACTCCCATTGACTAGAACAATTAGTTGTAAATGGTTTATTTACCTTCAAGCCTTCCTGTGTACCTGTGGCCCAACCCCGGAAGAATGGAGCCTAGGGGTCGTACAGTGACATGTGACAATGTCACATGATATTGGAATCCATCTTAATCCTTGTACTTTTCCATTGATGAGGTGGGGGTGGGGACAAGCACAGACAAAAGATTCCTGCCTAGTGCCAAAGCTATAAAAGGGGATGGAGCAGGACAAAAGAGGCAGCCAGTCATGAGATAACCCCTGCTTACCAACTGAGATGTCGGCTGGATCTAACAAAAACTGTACCAAGGGAAAGGATTGGGCCCAGACTAGGAAGGAGTCTAGTGTGTGAAAGAAGCTTATTGGAACATCTCTGAGGGTGAAATATCACCTGTAATCAGTTTCTCAGTGTATTAGGCTTACTTGCATGGGTTTTTTTTTTTTTATTTTGCTCCCTGACTTACTTTGTTCTGGCTGTTCTTATTTGAAACCACTTAAATCCTACTTTTTATACTTAATACAGTCTCTTTTGTTTATTAATAAATCCAGAGTAATTGATTAGTACCTGGGGGAGCAAACGGCTGTGCACCTCTCTCTATCAGTGATACAGAGGGCAAACAATTTACGAATTTACCCTGTATAAGCTTAATACAGAGTAAAATGGATTGATTTGAGGTTTGGATCCCACTGGGAGCGGAGTGTCTGTGCGCTGGAGACAGGTAATCTGCTGAGCTACTTTTAGTTAAAGTCTGCAGCTTTGGGCGTGTGGCCCAGACCCTGGGTCTGTGTCGCAGCAGGCTAGCGTGTCTGGCTCAACAAGGCAGGGTTCTGGAGTCCCAAGCTGGCAGGGAAAACGGGCTCAGAGGTAATTTCAGCACATCAGGTGACAGTCCCAAGGGGATCTCCGTGACCAAACCCATCACAGGAGCTGCACTGGAAGAAGATGGGAGAGAGAAACACAGCTGCTCATGGTTCATGGGCTTTACCTGCAGAGGGCCCAGGGTTCAGATGATGCATGTTTAGAGGGGGAAAATACTAATGCCCTGTTTCAAACTAGGACTTGATCAAGAAGTCTCTGGTGTTGTTAGATTAGTGGACAATATCAGAGAGATCTGACAAGGCAATGCCTGCACAATACCATATACTCTGAATTAAATCTCCCCCTCTCAGCATACACCACTGTCCACAACAGCAGAGCTTCTCTACATGGCAGCCAGTTCATTTGAGGTGCAGGTTTCCCACTGTAACATTAACATATTGGCCAGCATGGGAGGGTATTTTTGCCCTGTATAACCGGTACATTTGGCATGGGCAACATTGAAACCACAGGACATATAGTGAGCAGATATACCCCCTTAAAGATGTAAAGTTGAGTCTGCATTTCAGTCTCATTTTAAAACCAAGTGTACTCATTCATTTTGTCTTGCTCAGAAGGATAAACTGCCTCTGCTTATTCAGTAAGTTCTGCAACAAACCATTTTTTGCTGATGATACAGAAGAAAGGTAATAAATCCTTTATGCGGGATCAGGAGAAGGGGAAATAAAGGCCATGGCAGTTAGCCTTTAGTTTGTCACCATGGCAGTGGAATGTTAATTCACATACAGTTATGGCCTCTAAAGTCTCCTCCAACTAGCAGGTGAGACATGTGGACAGTCAATGAGGTGAAACTCCAAGTACATAACAGGGATTTCAGGAGACACATTCTTGCACAAAATGGGCCAAATTTTGGACAGAACATGAACTCTCTGACTTCAGTGAAGTTTCATAGGAATGAGGGAACATTTGGATTACAACATCCCTGTGCAGGGAGGGGATGAAGTATTCGGGGAAGCCAGGGTGCCAAATGCTCCTCTTAATAATACCAACACAATGGGGTTGTAAGGGATATAAGCCAAAGCATAGTTTGGCCCTATGAGGTTAAATTCACAAAATTTCCAAAGTGAAGGTAACATCTGCCACATAGCACAGTCCCCAGCCATTTAGGCATTTGAACTTCCAACCAAACATCTTAACTGCTACCTAGAACTAATCAGAAGCCAGTCATATTACATGTGTAATGAGCTGTCTGCACAAGACTGCCCTTAACAAGCAGGTTGTCACAATATGTTGTAGCTGTGACACCCCAATAGCTTGACAGTATAGCATTTTATTTGATCATAATCAGATTTACGAGGACGTTGGAGAAAATATTTGCCCTAATAAAAATGGCGGCAAAATGCTTTTAATATACTTCAGAGTAAACTACAGGATTTATTTCTCTGAGTTAAGTACTTATTCGTGAAAAGAATATTCATTTGTTGCTTAAGCTACTTACCGTTCCATGGTAGTTCCTGTACATGGGCATTTTTAAGATCTTTGTCAAGTAGTCTTCCAGTTGTTTCTACAATGCAAGCATGAAAACTTTAGATAGGATGTAGGGATTACTATAAAAATCTAATTATATAGCTTCAGGAAGTCATGAAGAGAATCAAAAACAAGCCACCAATTGCATGAAAAAAGTATACATGTACACACACAAGCATGTAGCACACCCTCACTGACCCACAATATCCCAGCAAAGGGGAAATAACTCAGATCTTGGCAGAGGGAGTGCTCCTTGGGGCAGTCTCTTCTTCTTTCTGCAGCGTTTCAGTTCACTAAGCAGAACAATTTACCACAAACAAATAGAAGGCATGTGAACTTGGTCAGAACACAGTTCTTCAAACAAGCTGGCTCCCAACAGTGAAAGTCAGAAAAATCCCAAAAATAAGATGGACAGCACAACATGTCAACTCTCTTCTACCAGCACACCCACATCTCTGAACAGAGTATTTGGAAGAAGGAAGGAAACTTACTCTTCTACTGGAAAAATGTTCTTCTCGGACCATGTTCTCAGACGTGCGTGGCAGACTTGGCATCTGCCTCGCTTCTCCCCTTTTGACAGTTTGTCTTCTAACTGTGTGACTGGAAGAGAAAAAAATCCCAGATTATTTGATCAGTAGAACGTGAGTGTATTTTCCTGATGTTCTATTTAAAACTTTATTATAAAATGAGGTAGCAAGGAAAGATAAGAGGAGGCGTAAAATTGTCTAACAAATTACTATGTACAAGTCAATTCAAACTAAAGTACAATGCAAAAAGCAGAGGATATTGAGCCAAATTCTCCTTCGATGCAAAGGGCCACAGATCCACTGACTTCAAATGAGTTTTGCCTATTTAAGCAGAAGAGAATTTGGACCATTTATTGGATCGTTATGTTTCACTAATCCTTAGCCTTTCATATCTCTACTCGCCAAATTCTTTACTCTTGTTTCCTGCCCCCTAGCTTCCTATAGTCTTCCCATGCCAATCTCCAAACTATCCTTTTGTAACACTCCACCACTCAGGCCTCTTTCCACAACTCTCTTTATGTTTGGAGCTCTGTCCCAATCCCTGGGCCCAATCCTGCCATCTGCTGAGCACCTCATTAGAGTCTCTGGGAAGGGGAACTGAGAGCTCAGCACTCACAGATATAAGCCCTTAAAGGTAAGAGACCATATTATGCCATACATTTTTAAGCACGACAACCCAGTGATTTCAATGGGAAATTTGGCTTAAAAACTGACTGCAGAAAATGTCTCACATGCTTTCTACATCTTGCAAGGGAGAGATCACTGGATCATTCAGATTACTGCTGCTTACTGTTATATTGATTTGAGCCTGATTCTCCTCTCATTTATACCAAGGTAAATCAGGAGTGATTCTTGGAAGTCAATGGAGTTACACCTGTGTACTACAGGGTAAGAGAGCCAGGCTTTTCGTGTCTTTCCAGTGCAATTTGGGCCTTGAACCATATTTGTAAGAGTGCATAAAATAGTTACCTCCTTGTAGGGATAGGAATTCGTATGAAGGCTTTGTATCTCAGCAGTTCCCTGTGAAATTCTTGAAAATTCTTGAATTTCCTTTTCACTTGCCATGTAAATTCCCCATGTGTGAGCTCAATAGTGTAAACATTTGGACTTGGTACCTACGGGAAAGAATAGCACCAGTGTTTCAGTTCTCAATGGGTAATCTTCTAGTATTAAATCCTCTAGAGTTTATCATTTTTTATTTAAAGGTATAGTCATTTCCTATGACTTGTTACAATTTTTATTAGACTCTAAACAGAACAGGCAAAGATTATTCACATTGTCCTTGACAGAATTATTCCCATACAGACGAATTTATATTTTCTAAAACCCACTAGCTGATTTACAAAAAAGTTGACTTGTAAGTGATGTGTTAACTCATAATAGGAGCATGAAATTAAAAATGGGATTGGGATTTAAAACAAATGTTCCAATAACATTCACATTCTGACCTTTTTTGTTGAGGTAAAGCGTTCTACTTCCAGAACTCGGACTTTAATGGGACATCCGGTTAGATATGTCTCTATGTGAGGCTCTTTGAACCCCTGAGTGTTATAAATTGCAGAGAAGGGGATGCTCCCTGCAAATGACCATAAAAAGGCAATTAGCTTAACACTATTTTAAACTATGAATAAGAGCGTAATAGCCAAGGGATATTGTAACACATTAATAATGATTATATAAAATTTTGAAGTTCTGTAGTCTCCCTCCCCCCAATGTATAGCATGCCTTACTCAAACCTATTGTATCTTAGCTCATAGAAGCATTCACATTAAGTGATCTGACCTGAAGAGTTCAAATGCCAAATATAGCACTTTCTTGTCATAAAATAGGGTCAACGGTTACCTTGAGAATTACAGTAAAACGTCAGCAGTTTACATGTAGGTAAGCAACACATTCCATAATTCATGCACCAAATGAGCAGCCTCACCCATTTCCTCAGCAAAGATTTAACAGCCAAGTGCTGAGATGAGGTCTATCACTAAGTCTTCATCCATGTTGCAAAATATATTATAGGATGTTCACTGATGTATTATGAAATGTTATCCGGAATAATTAAATTACTCACTTATCAAAAAAGTGAACAAAAAGGGTGTTTTGTGTAGCAAGGTTTTTTGGTGGGGGGTTACCTGTATATGTTTGCAGACTTACTCATTCATAAACTTTTGCAATTTGCAACAGGTCACCCAGATACTAATGGAAATTGTGAGTAAGACAAGAAGCAGCATTTGAGCAGTTTTAGGGTAGTTTGTAAGTATTATTTTAAAGAGTTCTGAAACAGCTAAGTATCTGAAATCTCGAGTAGATTAGAAAAAAACACATCAATCCTGTTTAAAAAACAAAAGCAAGCAAACAAAAAAGCCAGACCGCCTTTATTAGATAGCTAGAAATGCATAGATGACAGACAGATGCAGTGATGTGCAGCTGCTGTGCCAAAACGTAATGAAGGGTTAATACCTTAACACACACCAAAAGAATGGAAATCCAGATGAAATCTTAAAGGTTACTTAACACCTGATCCAAAGCCTATAGAAACCAGCAGGAGTCTTTCCACTGATTTCAAGGGGCTTTGGAGGTGCTTCTTGTGGCTCATTCCTGTGAGCAACTCCTACAAGGTGCTCTGAATCCTCAAATCCAGGTTTGGTCCTTCATGATGCTGAACACTCAACTCCCAATTTAGGTTGAGGGCATCCAGTTATCTGTAGGAGTGCTTTGCAAGACGGCACCGTCACAGCCCTAAAGAACCAAGCACAGTTTCACGAGGCCTCATAAGAGCTTCAAAATCCTAGCCCACTCTCTCCGCCCACACTGCCTAACACCATCAAACTGAAAACTTCATCTTCCCTTCAGCTGCACTGCATTGCTAAATGCTAGTGGGACATATGGTGAAAACAGATGGACACTAACTCACCGGTTGTTTTCGGATCATTTAACACATCCGCATCCACCTCTTCCCCCTCAAAGTGGAGCTCCCTGGTGTCCAGGTTCTCTATTAAATTGCTCATGTCTGCTGCAATTTTCTTCAGCGTCGAGGTATTTAGTCTTCTTTCACTGCTCAGGGACATCTTAAATTCTCGCTCACCAACACCACAGGGGGCTGTTCAAGGGAAGGGATCAGCATTGTTATTGTTTCTGCAGCATCACACAGGATAGGTTCAGGAGGATGCAGGGGAATCTATCTGTGGTTAGGGGCCTGGTGTGTGGAGACCCCTCCCCACTGTCTCTCTGGCAGCATAGCGCAAATGGAACCGTAACCTTGGATTCCTCCAATCTATCACAGCCTCTGGAATGCCCTCTACAGACACCCTACAGCACGCCTGGCCACTGTGGACACAGAGGAGGACAATTTCAACAGAGTAGGGCAGGCTCAGCTTCAGGCTGGAATGGAAAACTTCCCTTTGATTTCAATGGCAGCAGGACTGGGGCCCCAGGACATTTCCATTAAAGGTTATGTGTTTCCCATTTAAAATACTGATGTTTTAACTAGGAGGGTTTCACCAGGATTGGATGTCACTTGGAACATGTCTACACGGTATCTGGGAGCAAGCCTCCCAGCCCAAGTCAACGGATTCGCACAAGGACTCTAAAACTGGCTGTGTAAATGGTGCTTTTATGTTGCAGCTTGGCCTGGAGTTTGGGCGCTCAAGCCTCGAGAGGGAGGTGGACTCCAGGCCCAGCCTGAGTTGCAATGTAAAAGCACTGCCTACACTGTGATCTTTAGAGCATTAGTGCAAGTCCCACTAGCATGAATCGGTTGACGCACTCTGGGAGGCTCTCTCCCAGATGCTGTGTAGACGTGCCCGGAGAAGCACTCTCTTGCGCGGATTTTAAATGGAAAGCAAACAGTGAACTTGCTTAGTCCGTGCATTAATATGCAGCTAATTGTGTAATAAATTGTACATGGGATAAAAACACAAAATACAATCCGTTGGCCTATTTGGTTCACTAACATTACCAGCCAGAACGGATTCATACATAGCTATGTTTTCAAACCGATGCGGCACAGAGAAAGAAACATTCACAGTCAGTAGCTTTTTCCTTTGTGATTAAGGGCTTGTCCTCACTGGGGGGGGGGATTGACGGCAGATACGCAACTTCAACTATGTGAATCACGTAGCTGAAGTTTGCGTATCTGCCGCCGACTTACCGCCCGTCCCCACGGCGGCGGCAGTCGGCGGCGCGCTCCCCCGTCGACTCCAGCTTGCGCCTCCCGGCAAGCTGGATTTCCGGAGTCGACGGGGGAGCCGCGGGCGATCGATTTATCGCGTCTTAGCAAGATGCGATAAATTGATCGCCAGAAGATCGATCCCAGAGTAGCCTTGTGAAGACGAGCCCTAAAAGAACAATATTAGTTCTTTGTATTAAAGGATCTTCTATGGCCTCCACTCGCTTAGTACCTGCGCACAGGGCCGACCTTAGGGGTGGGCCACCCGGGCAGCCACCCGGGCAGCCGCCCAGGGCACCTGGTGGTCAAGGGGGCACCATGCGGCAGTGCAACGGTGTGCGCTGCTGGTGTAGTGTCAGAAACTGCTTCCTGAGGGACTCTGTATTGGGGCAGCTGCCCAACTCTTGGGTAAAGGGATTAAAAGCAGTGGAAGCAGCAGGGAGTGGCTGACCACAGCTCAATCAGGCCACAGCTGGCCCTGATAAAAGGGCTGTGAGCCAGGCACTAAGTCAGCCTCTCTCCAGCTGTGGGGGAGCTCAGGGTACAGGCTGAGACAGAGCAGTGCTAGGGAAAGTGAGGAGGAGCTGGGGAGCTCCAGCCTGACAACTCCTCAGGCTGCAGGCCTTGAGCAGGGCCTAAAGAAGGCACTGGGGCTGCAGAAGTGCAGTCCAGGGTTAGGCAGAGGCAGCTAGTCCAGACCCCCTTGCCAGTGATGAGTGGTTTACAGACTGCAGTCTGCCCCAGTGAGCGGGGTCTGGACGATAACTGGAAGCAGCCACTGAGGCAAGGTGGGAATAGAGGGCAGGTGGTTCCCTAGGAAGGGGAGACCCAGCGTGTGGGGGTACTGCTGGGGGAAGCACCCCAAGGTAAAAGGGCACCAGGATCCGGGAGAGACAAGGTGGCCCTAAGGCAGGCGAGGCACCAGCCACCAGGAAGAGCTTCGGAGCTGAAAAGAGCTAATTCCTAGACAACCAGCAGGAGGCGCCGCAGTGGTAAGTCTCGACCTCGTTACAGACTCCCAGATTTCCCCTTCTTCTTCCCAGCAGAAGAACATTGTGGAGATGGGGGGGGGGAGTGATGACACACAGATAAGGCTCACCCCCAACATTCCTCTGTGCCCCCATAGGGGGCTGGAGGGGGAGCGAGGAGCGACACCAAGTGCTCCATGCATACAGGTCACTTTCTCCACCTGGGCTGGACTGTGAGACGAGCATCAGAAGCTGCTGCTCTCTGCCCTCCCCTTTTGCAGCCCAGGTGGGGAAAGTGACCTGAAGACAGGGAGCCCTGACTTCGCTCCTCGCTTCCAGCCCCCTAGGGGTGCACAGAGGAGCAGCTTTGCACAGGGGAGCGGGCAGCAATGCCAGTTGCTCCATTTTCCCATGTGGGCTCAGGAGGGGAGTGCAGGGGTTAGGGGCAAAGGGGTAAGGTGTAGGGGTTAGGGCACAGATGGGGACAGGGTGAAGGGGGTGCAAGGGCGGGGAGTGCAGGAGCTAGGAGGAAAAGGGGAGTGGGAAACCCCCAGGGACCGGGGGCAATGGTGAGGGGGAGGAAAACGCCAAAATACAAGTTTGCCCAGGGCACCATTTTCCCTAAGGCCAGTCCTGTCCGTGAACCCCACAATCTTTAATGTTTTTATGTTCTCACTGCCACTGCGGAGGGGAGTAGTGCTGTTATCCCTGTTTCACAGATGGGGGCCCAAAGCACAAAGAGACAAAGTGACTTGCCCAAGGTCATACAGGAAGTCAGTGGCAGAACAGAGACTCAAGTCACAAGCCCTAACCACTGGACCATCCTTCCTCTCTAAAGGGCTTGTTACAAGTTACACAGCACTTGAGTAAATCTCTTCATTGATACTGAGCCTGCAGGAGGCTACACCTAATACTCTGTTAGTGGAAGAAGCAGGTGGTGAGCAATGGAAAAACTGCACCTGAGTTGGGTCATCTACAACTAAGCAGCAGCATTTTGGAAGACGTTTCCTGCAATTATGACTAACGTACTCCCTACCTCCTTGTTCCCCTGGTAGTAACTTGAGTCAGTGGAAAAACTGGAGAAAACGAGACATGACCCAAACCTAGTAAAATCTTACATCACTTTTTGTTGCTCATGGGTTTGGTTTGGTTTTTTTTAAAATTTATTTTCCTTCATCCCTACTGTCCAAGTTGCATCCCTCATTAAGGTCCAGCAGGGCTTACCCATGTGAACAAGCTCATGGCTTCAGTTGGACTTCTTGTGTAGGGTGACCAGATAACAAGGGTGAAAAATTAGGACAGGGGGTGGGGGGGTAATAGGTGCCTATATAAGAAAAAGCCCCAAAATCTGGATTGTCCCTATAAAATCGGGATGTCTGGTCACCCTATTCTTGTGTGAGTGCAGCTCAATATGACTAAAGGTTGCAGGATCAAATCCCTTGACCTTAAAACACAGTTATGTTTAACCCCAGATAATACCCTCCTACATATCAGCATAGTAAGAGTCCCAATCAACCTTTGTATGACTCCACCATAAACACGCAGCTTGATAACTACACTGAAAAGGCTCCGTGACAGATTGTCAGCAGGCGTGAATCAAAGTGGTTTTCAGTCAATTAATGGAGCTAAGCCCATTTATACCAGCTGGGGAACTGACCCCCTTCAAAGAAATGATTTACAAGAGGCACATGTCATTTCTGCTGTGAACTTTTGTACAGAATATTTGCCATGATTATGAAATTGTTTGCTTGGAAAGGGGGAGTTGTAACTTTTGGAAATAATTCACTTCACCTTTTAAAACAATAATTCACTTTTAAAGGAGTATTTGTTTCTGTCTTGAAATAAAGCGATTGCTGTGTAATTCTAAAAAATAAAAGGATTGACTGCGTCAGAAAGCATATACCCATATTCCATGCACGCAGAGCCAAGAAACACGGGGTCAGATTATCCACTCAGTTACATTAGTGCAAATCCAGAATCAATTCTGTTTCATGTGTAATAAAAGCACGAAATCAGGGTCAAATCTAGTGTGTCAGTGCTCGGTGCGTGATTTTTAAGCATGTTCGTGGTTCTGACACCTTCCAATCATCCGTGAAGCCGCTTATGTCACAGTAGCAAAGAGTCCTCGACTGGGCTAAAAGGGATGATACTTCCGGCTAGCCGTAGACTCTCATAGAATTGTCAGATGCCTTTCTGACTAAGTAAAAACACACACACACACACACACACAGTCAGATACCTTTCTGACCCTTTTGTCCAAGGAAAGGAAATAAAAAGTATAGATTAAAATGCAAAACTACCAAACCTCTCATTTTCATCCTCTATTCTACATCACTATAGAGCCTGGCCTTTGATGTGAGTTCTGCATTAACCTGAAGAACAATGCTATACTTTTCCTTGTTATGACCAGGTGCAAAGGCACCTTGCTTGTGCCCAGGAGACCTACATTTTGTCTCCTGCTGTTCAAAATGGTCCTGCTATGCTAGCTCCTTGTATACCTCTGTCTATACTCTTCGTATGGTACATAAACCATAGTCACAGGAGCAGATTTTCTTTCAGCCTTGAAGACAGGTATGCCGGAGTCTTCACAGCTGCAGTTGGCAGCCCTTTCCAACCAGCCGGAAAGGTGTATTTGATTACGGTGGAACAATTTCAGCCCAGTGAATCCAATGGAGTTTCACCATGTGCGTGTTTGATGACTGGCTCTATAGAATTGTAAAATTCCAAACGTTTCTAGATCAGAGTATACAGTCCACTAGAAAGCATGGGTCTCCCAGTGCGATCCCCTCAACAGACCAATTACTGACATTCCAAAATAACACAGAGAAGTTTATGTCTGATTTCATTTTGAATACGAGACCCAATATTGCACCGCTAATGTCAGTAAGAGCTTTGCCTAGGCTGGAGGATCAAACCCTCAAACCTGCAAGATAACAGTATATTTCATTTCCCACCCCACCACCATTATACTGTGCAATCATCTACTAAGACACTGCCACTTCTGGCATACGCATACCATTAAGCCGGGGATGGCCACTAGTAGCATAACACTGCGTATTTATTCTATCTGGAAAGGAAATAAAATTTTCTTCAATTTGAAGAGATGTGTTGTATCCTTCTAAATTCAGCCCAATGAATCATGATGGCAACTGGCATTGGAAGAGAGCAGGGTTTGCATGGTAAAAGTTAATATTGGACACAAATAATGATTTTCCCTCTTTATTGCCTGTGTACAGGTGATAAAGACTTGATGAAATGACATGGCAAACAAGCACGTTAGAGATTATGTCAAGGATGAATGAATATGCGGTGGGATCGGTATCGATCATACTGTCTTCACCTTCCCTTCGTTCTTTATTGTGCCAGGCACAAGAGTCCTGCTTGTCAGATGAATTGACATAATAAGTTAATGAGTAAACTATTAACAAATGTATTGAGTCTGGTTATTTGCTGGGGGCTGCAGCAGGCCTGTTTGCCAGTGGATAACTGAGGGAAGAATTCTATTTCGGCTACATCAGCTTTTACAGTAGCAGCCAGATAGCACAAGTCAGCCAAGTGCAGCTGGCACAGGCAGCAGTGGGGGTGACAATCCCCTGGAGCAAAGCAGGTGCGGAGACAGAAGTACGGCTCCGTGAGCTACAATTCTCTCCCTGGGACAGGGCAGCAACATGCATTCCTTAGTACAGGCCATGTGCCTGTAGCAAAAATCTAGCCCACAAGCTATAAAATACCAACTCAATTACTACTATTCCCTGTCCCTCCCTCCCACCTCACCCCCCCCCCCCATGTGATCTACTTATGGGCTGATCAGACTGGCAGCTCCTGAGCACAGAGGCTGCTACTGAGTTGCTGCCACCAGGAGCAACTTGCTAGAAAGGCAACACCGAGGAGCAAGCAAACCCAGGGCTCGCCTCTTCCCCACTACATGTCAACCATGAGAACTGGCTGGCCACGCAGAGGGAATAGCTAATTACCCCTCCCCGCCACATACACACAAGCAGCACAACCAGGGAGGTCCGAGAAGCACCACGTCTCACTGAAGGGGCGGCATGCCTCCCTACGGCCCTTTGCAATGAGCTGAGTCCAACTGGTCCAGTTTGTGAGCCTGAAAGCTGACCACCACTTTGAATGTTATTGGGCTCATGTACTGCCTAGAGGCTAAAAACAGGAGGGAAAATCCATTGAAAGAACAAGGTGTGCAGTGGAGCAGAAATGAGGGTTGAATGAAAAACAAGGAGGGAGGGAGGGAGAGAGAGAGAGAGAGAATACACAATCAGAAAGGGCAGAGAGAAAAATTCTAGGGAAAATAGTAAATACTGTATATACGGCATCCCATTGTACCATCCTGGTTAGAGTTTTTCTCTCCCTAATACATAGCTTACTCCACCTGTGTCACGTTGCCTATCATAGAATGTGAGTACAAACTTCCCGTCATCTAGCAAAAAAAAGATCTGAAATCCTGACTAACCCTTGAGGGCAGGGTTTAATTACAGGAAGACAGGATTGAACAAAAATTATCTTTCTTGACCCTGAAAAGAGTGTGATAGGTTTGCAAAATCTCAAACTAAGGGTTGCCAATCTTGCCGTTTTATCACGAGACTAATGAGAGTTGGGGTTTTTTAAACCCAAGCTCCTGAGATCAGGTCATCACATGATAATCTCAGCTTTCATTAACATAAAAGTTTCTAGTCCTTGTGGATGTGGGAAAAAACTTGAAAACGTGACCCCCTAAAGGTTCAAAAATCAGAGAGCAAATAAAAAGAGCTCAGATTTCTTTTAATCTCATGATTTTGAAGGGCCTCACTCATGATTTTTGAACACACAGGGTTGCAATAATGCAGACGACATGAGATTCACTCATCCCCAGTTTCTTCCATTATGTATATTAAGTTAGCTAATCCACACCTTCACCACTTCGCAACGAGGTTCTGACGCTGACACAAGCTATTTTAAACACTTATCCAAGACAATGCAATAGCCTTAATTTAGGAAAAATTCAAGCTGGCAGTGCTGACTTCCAACAGAAACAGCAATTTCCTGTTAATGCTTCCCAGCATTTGATACTGTGGATGCGCTTTCATCCTCACTGAGACAAGCAGTCCCACAGCCACTGTTGATTAGCCTAATTTCAGTTCTCATGACTTCTCTTTCAACCTAGTGACCTTTCAGTGAGGTCTCTTAGAAAAATCCCCAGTTCCCATTTTTGGTTTTGTGTCCCAGCATGTTAAAGTCTACTCATTCAATTCCTGTGTACAGCGTTGAGCAGACAAGACTTGTGATTTTCAGAGTCTTGAGCCAGAACTAAGAGCAGAGGAGGGAAAGAAAATAACTGAACGGCTGCTAGGAGTTGCTGCTCATTCATTGCTGCTGAGTTAAGACAGGACCTCAAAAGGACCACAGAGTACATTGCCCTCCATAATCATTTACTCTGCTTTTGATGAAACCTGCTTCTGTCCACATTACTCCCAATTCTTCATCTTCTAGTCTTGAAACTCTGGATTTGATCTGCTGCCGCTTTCCACAGCTCCCATTGGCTAGGAGCAGCAAACCTTGACCACTGGGAATTGCGGGCAGCTGTGCCTGCGGACAGTCAGTGTAAACAAACTGTCTCATGGCCCACCAGTGGATTACCCTGAGGGGCCACAGATTGCCCACCAGTGCTATATAGGGTAAAGTCCTCCAACCAAGTGCCTACACCCCTGGGAGAATGACACTGTGTCATCCCACACCCCTCCTTCAGCAGGCAATGGAGGTCTTGTGGGTCATGGGTATCTCATATTCTCTACTGAGTCTGAGTGCCACAGGACAGCTAGCAATCTTAAGAAGACCAGATTTGTAGACTTTCATCTAAACATGGTTCCTTTCCCGTTCTCACCTCACAGCTGTTACATTCATAGAAGGATATTTCTATCTGGGAAGATTCAGGAGTAGTTAAAATTCAAGTTAGAGTTTGAGAATTCTAAGGCAAGGCTGCAGATTTGAGATAATGGTATGAGCCTGGCTTCCACAGGAAGAGCCCATTGGGAACTCTTCTCATGGGGTAAACAGATTATGTTATGAGGCAAAAAAGATGGAATTTAAGGACGGGTGCTCAGCTTTGGCCTAACTCTGCCTTCACTGACTTCAGTGATAAAAATCTCATCAATTTCAGGGAGGGCAGAGATAAGCCAACGAGATCTTTCGAAAGCCCCATCCAGTCTCACTAAATGTGCTCAACACATATTTTGACAAGCTAGCATGCAGGCAGAGCCGTGCACAGGGACCCTTTTTAAAACCAGGTGCAAAATCAGCAGATGCCAGGCCAGACTCCACAGAGATGCTACAACAAAGCTGGGATTTTTATTATAACCCAGAACAGTCCCTAAAACAGGAAGTTATTTATGCTGCAAAACATTCCCATTAATCCAATATAAACTAGACTTGATCCAAAACTAGAATATCAAAATCAAACAGCCATCCAATTTTGGAGTCAGATTAGATCCTGGATCTAAATTTCATGGCTAAGGCTCACCTCTGCTCAAAATAAACACATTACAAAATTATTATTGAGAAGAAAAGCTCATGAGAAAATCTCCAGGAGCAGGAACTCAGTATCTTGTTCCTGATGACTTGTAGCTGCTACCTTTCGGCTATACTGGGTTTGTATTATTGATTTATATTGTTCTTTTTGTGAGACACACTAATTGGCAAGCCATGAGTCAGCTAGTTTGCTTAACCACTGGCATCAGAAATCCTATATGACTCAATTGTATGAATTAGACTCAGAGTTGGTAGCGAGTTTATGGGCCAGATTCCATTGTAAATCACAAATAACTCCATTTAAGTCACTGCCTATATTATTATTCATTATTTGTACTGGTAGCACCTTGGAGCCCTAGTCATGGACTGAGACATGCTGGTGGTAGGTGCTATACAAACACAGAACAAGGATAGTCCTCTGTTCCAAATAGCTTACAATCTAAGTATAAGACAAGGGACAACAGATGGTTGAAGGTAGATAGATGGGAGAATGCAAGAAAACAATGATGGTCAACAAAACAGGAAGTGGTCTCAGCACACCAGTTGACTAAACCACCTCTAGACTAGAAAAATTACCTTGTTACTGATAGTGAGTATTAGCAACAGGTGAGCTGAATGAGCGCTGAGCACCGTCTATCTGCAAGTTGAGATAAGGAGAAGCCATGTTGAGCTCCAGTCCAGAGACTGTGGCTCAACCTTGAAGAAGGGTGGGTTCTGATGCTCTGGGTCCATATCTAGCTGAAACAGATTCTTTCATCTTGCACCTGCACAATTCTTAATCACTGATGTCATAACTACTTACCATCCCAGAGGCAATAAATGACTCGCCTAGAAATAACTGTTTATGGACACAATTAAGTGTCTGTTACAAACCTGACTCCCTTCTACACTTGTGACTTCTTTCCTCATGCCTGTTTTGCCCCATTAGTTCATTTCATTTTTTGAGTCTCCTCTCTGTATTAAAGACTGATCAGCTTCTCCTTACATCCATTGTAAGGTATATTGCAGGAATGGGTGAGTAAAATGATGTGACCTGCATTGTGCAGGAGGTCAGACTAGATGATCATATTGGTCCCTTCTGACCTTAAAGTCTATGAGTCCCATCAGTGATTATTGAAAAGAAGTGAGAAATATGCAAGCTTTCCATTGCACTTGGTGCATTTCCCCACCCTTGGGACCTGTCTCAAAGTCATGCTGTTCTCCACCCTTGGGACCTGTCTCAAAGTCATGCTGTTTCCTTTCCAATGGTTGGTTTTTGTTTTAATGCTTCGCAAAACATGAATGTTTACAGAACACCATCTGATTCTGATCTTGCAACAATTTTACATGATGTTACTTCACTGGCTTCAACTGTTACTCCAGATTTACACTGGTTCAAGTGAGATCAGAATACATCTCTATGCGTCTGGACACAATTAATGTTTTCTTAAGCCTGTAATTTGCAAATAATGGGCCAGATTCCCAACTGGCATCAATCAGGGTAGCTTCAGAGGAATTATGCCAATTTATGCCAGCTGAGAACCTATCCTTTAGCTTTAGGAATTGGTTTATATGAAAACGGATACATATGAAGAGAGTAGAATATTAATTGGTTTACGGACCTAAAACCTTTAGTGAGTTCCATAAACTGTAAGGATGCACTGAGAAACAGATTTTCCATTTGGATCTCTATCAACTCATGCACCCAGATAGCGCTCTATTGGCTACACATCTAAATTAAGTTCATAAATATAAGCTCTTCTTTCCAAAGTCAACAGTAACTAATTTCCTAAACAGGCTCCAGAGCTGCCTTATTAAAAAAGCGGCATATTTTCTCTTCAGAGATCCTCCAGGAGACTCATGCAGATCTGCGGCTAGCTGTTTTACCAGAATACCAGCATATCGCCAGTTAATAATGGCTGCTGACAGTCCCGCTGATAAGTAATTTGTCCAGAATTTTGGAAAGCTGCTTCTGAAGTGAGAATTTAACTCGCGATAAAAAATGAAATGAAAGAAATATCTAAATACATCATTTACAAAATTACTTTTGATCGTTAGTGCATGCACCTTCCAAACAGCTATGTTTATTTAACGGGCTGAGGTAAGCAAGGACCTACACTCAACTTCATGATGTTTTTTTCTGTTTGTCTGTCTGTCTATAAGGCAATAACGCCTGAATGCTGCGCCCAATCAATTCTAAAATTTCAGGGAACGTTCTAGGCATCAACAGGCAGAACCCTAATGATTTTAGTGAAAATTGGAAAACCAGAAGGGGGAAATAAGGGACACATGGAGCTCCTGCCATCTGGGTAGCTGACCCAGCAGCTTCAATTGAGCCAGCTCAATAACTGTGGACAGATCCAAGAACCGGGCAGCCATTAGAACCTTCTTGCAGAACACCACATCCCTTCTCAGCTCTGCTCATTCTCTCTATATTTGAGATCCTAAATTAGAAAGAAAAGAAATAAGAATGGTGGTAAGAAAGGGGGAAATGCGGGGAAGGGGACATTGGAAGTGAACCTACACCCGTGGCATGGGGGGGGAAGTTGGAATGGGGGCACACCGAACCTCTGGTGTGAAGGGGGAAGAATGGGAGAGGACATGAGGGACACACAGAGCCCCTGGCAGGTGACAGAGGTGGAAACTAGGAGGACACACCGAGTTTCTGCCATGTGCAGGGAATGGGGCAGTACACAGAACCTCTGGCAGAGGGGACTGGGAGAACCTGGTATAGAGGATTGGGAATGCACATGAAGGCCTGTCAAGGCGAGGAAGGAGGGCAAGGGGGATATTTAGAGCCTCTAGCTGGGGAGGCGGTGAGGAAAATTGCAGGGAGTCCCTGAAATAGAGGGGAATAAGAAGTAGCATACAGGGAGCTTGCGGGGTCAAGGGAATAATGCAAGGAGCCCTGATCTATGCTATTCACTTGGCCTACAGAAGCAACCAAAGCTTGCAACCCTCTAGTGTAGCTGCATTTGGAATATTAAGACTTTCTTTGTCTATCATAAATAACGGCAAGTACCTTTAAAAACCATTGTATGATTTCAATGATCTTCATGCTCACATTTACAAAGGAGAACACTTCACCACCAGCAAAAGTTTCATGTGTCATTCAATACTGTTCTGGGATGGACAGACTGCCACCTGCCAAGTTGTATTTTCTGCATTAAATTTCAAGTGCTACGTGGTGAGTGACAGCACTGGAATCCAATCTGGCATTTGAATCAACTGCATTTAAGTGGATTTAAGGCATAACTGGACATATTACAGTAGTTCCCATAACTCATAAGAACCAAATTCAACCCTGGTACACTTTAACAAGGCTGTGCCTGCTTACAGCAGGGCTGAATTTGGCACTAGATATCAAAATTTCATGCATCCTTCTCGGTTCTTTAGGAAGGGTATTCTACCAAGACAACTCAACTGCCCACTTCCCACCCTTGCCTGCTCATTCCACACACACTTGGGCAAGTACTTGCTCCCTATACACAAACCAAGAATGAAAATAACCCATGCAGAAGAGTAAGGGGGCACCTTGCCCACTTGCTCCTCTGTTTGAGTTCACTCGGTAATTGAGCTCGTTATTCTGCTGGCTGTCAAGCTGACCTAACGATATTCTTTTTCCTCTTTCACCCTGTTGATTTTGTTAACCTCCCTATATGAAGAAAAAGGAACTCCAACTCCTGTAAATTACATCTTCCCCAACTGCTACCCCCTGGCTTAAATAAGTGCTATATTGCACTTCTGCTTGACATGACTTTGATGGACTTATG
Source organism: Sternotherus odoratus (assembly GCA_032164245.1). Lineage (NCBI taxonomy): Eukaryota > Metazoa > Chordata > Testudines > Kinosternidae > Sternotherus > Sternotherus odoratus. Next base: position 12,672,144 of record JAVMKO010000009.1, on the reverse strand, counting down.
CTCTCAGGAAAACACCAAAGATAGTGAGTTACAATTATGATAAATGTACTCAATTTTCTTGACTTCCTTTCTATTGTCGCAGGCACACCATTCGGGGAATGTGATCTGTTTCGGGAAATACTAGAAGATGTGCACACAGGGGATTGCAAATTTGGCTCATGTAGCAAAACCATTGTCCTGTAGGCTTTTGCATAGCCTTCTGGGGCCCTCAGAAATATATTCATTGTACAAGCATTTTGGGGCCTCCATAGGTTTACAATTAGAAATTACGAGAAGCTGTTGACAAGAACGGGGACTTATGGATTTATAAACGGGGTGGGGGGAGGAAAACCGGTATTGAGAGAGAGAAGGGAACTAAGATGCATTTTCTGAATTAAAGATGAACAGACCATTATAAAACTTAAATGGTTAGATTCCAATTTCAGTGACATTGGAGTAAATCCAGAATGACTGCATTAGCTTCAGATTTGCGCTTGTTCAACTGAGGTCAGAAACAGATCTATTAAACGGTAATCATGTTGATAAGAAAGAAAGAACTGACAGAATAGGAGTCTGTTTCTTAATTAAATAAAACTAAGCGCCGGCAGATTTATGCAAAGTAGCATGCAATACACTGATTGACATTGCTGACAGAAGTCTTTTTAGGATTCCTTAAAACAAAAGATAGATTATCACATGATCAAGGAAACCAGAGCATCATAAATATTGCCAAGGTACTTAAATGTATAACCCATCAGCCCTGCTGCCAAGTGGTTACCTACACACTTCCAATAATATACCAACAGATTAAATATTACTTCTTGTCAGTTGCTGTGCCCATTTGGGGTATTACTGCTCAGTAGGCTTTCAGTGGACAATTTCAGCAAATACACAAGAAATACTTGGGGGTAGGGGAAAACAAAATATACAGGGCTCAGACAGACACCTGCGTCTTGTTTGCTCCTTTTCTCACTGAAGAAAATGGCCAAATTGCCACAATCTCATTAAAAACTCAGCGTGATCAGGCCCAGTCTCAGGAATTTCCTTCTCAGTAAACATTTCAAAGCGGTCATGGACATCTGTTATATTGTAAGGATCCGATCCAAAGCTCATGGAAGTCAGTGGGAATCTTTCCACTTACTTTAATGGGCTTAGGACAGGCATGTCCAAAGTCCGGCCCGGGGGCCAACTGAGGCCCGTGTTCAAATTTTCACCGGCCCGCAGGCTCTGTTCTAAAATCAATAATATGCGGCCCGCCAGCACTGTCGCCAACCAGTGCGCGGAGCCGCAGCCGGAGAAAAGGGGCGGGGTCAGTAAGAGGCGAGCGGGGGGGGGAGAAGAGCGGAGGCGGAGCCGGGGGAGAAGAGCGGAGGTGGAGCCTGGGGACGAGGCGAGGCGGAGCCGAGGGAGAAGAGCGGAGGCGGAGCTGAGGGAGAAGAGCGGAGGCGGAGCCGAGGGAGGAGGGAGAAGAGCGGAGGCGGAGCCGGGGCCGGGGCACGAGGCGAGGTGAGGCGGAGCCGGGGGAGAAGAGCGGAGGCGGAGCCGGAGCCGGGGCCGGGACACGAGGCGAGGCGAGGCAAGGGAGAAGAGCGGAGTCGGAGCCGGGGCAGGAGGCGAGGCAAGGCAAGGCAAGGCAAGCCGGGGGAGGGGGGGAGTGAGAGCGCGGCCAGAGCCGGGGGGGGGGGAGGGAAGAAGAGCGAGAGCACAGCTGGAGCGGGGGGAGGGAGGGAGGGAAGAAGAGCGAGAGAACGGCTGGAGCGGGGGGAGGGAGGGAGGGAAGAAGAGCGAGAGCACGGCTGGAGCGGGGGGGGGGAGGGAAGGAAGGAGAGCGCGGGGGGGGAGGGGGAGAAGAGCAAAGAGTGTGGCCGGAGCGGGGGGGGGGGGGGGGGTTGGCCCTCACACATCTTCACCTTACCAAATCTGGCCCTCTTTCCAAAAAGTTTGGACACCCCTGGCTTAGGATCTGACCCTTAGAGCAATAGGTTTTGATATATCTATATATATAAAAGTCAAATGGTGTATGCGTGTGTGTATGCGTGCGTGCGTGTATGTATGCTGCCTTACTCCTTCCACACCGTTTGAGCTAGAGACTTGAAATTTGGTATAGGTTTTAGGGTCCTAATCAGGGTAAGAGTCGAAAAATTTTCAAATCTCACCTCTGATGCCCCCCAGGGGTGAAATTCTTTAAAGCCCATTCACATCAGCTGGGCAGCAGGTTAACACCTGCTGTTCTCTGTGACATAGTTATGATGTCATAATACCCCCCTCCAATGGAGCCCGCACTCGCTCAGCTCTTTCCCCCCTCCCCCCTCCAATGGACCCGAGCAACGCTGAGACGTCTGAACAAAATTTGTATTAATAAAAAACATTGTTAGTCTTTTTACATCCCAGTTTCCAATTACAAATACCCCGAGCAACGCCGGGTATTTATGCTAGTAATAAATAAAATGTTTTTTCAAGAGCATGTTTCATATGATTTCATATTTTCAGACTTTATATAGCCTTTTAAAGTCCAGTCCAGCAATCTTTACTACGCAAAGACTGCATGATCAAGCACTCAGAAAACTGATAAAGACCAGAGACAAATTTCTGCATAACAAATATGAGTTTTAGGATAGCATTCTCTAGTTTAGATTGTTTCCACGGCCCTTTAAGCATGACAGACAGGTAACAGTTGCAATTCACTAGGCAGATCTGAGCGTTGACATGTTAAGTGTCTCTGACTGAGCATTCAAGAAAATACCAAACAATGCATGTTTTGCATTCTTTATAGAAACATGCCAAAGGAACCACATAACTCTATATTCCTGAAAGACTTCAACCTTGAATAAAGAGAGCACGTTTGTACAACATAAAATGATTCTATGAGCTATTTATTTTCTTGTGTAATAGAACAATACTAAAGCTCAGTCTCTCTCAACCCAAATATCTCTGTTTCATTTGTACAGTGAGATCACTTGACATCACAATGTGTTGTCATGGAAATGATTAGGCCATCACAAATTATTTATACCCTATGAGAAATGCACATTATGATTATTACCATATTGGTCTCTGGACCCTGGGTCCAGAGGCCTCAATCAGAAATGGGTCTGACTTGTAGTAAGTAATTGGGGCAGTGATTGTCTTTTATCTAAATGTTTACAGTGTAATTTGAGATGAGGTGCAGCAACTGAGCACACTAAAAAGTAGACTCGATTCCACAAAGGAAGAGAAAAGGGCTGAGAAACAAATACGTCTATGTGACTCAGAGTAACGGACAAAAATGGTATCATCCCAGAGACCTTGGAAAAGTATCTGGAGAGCAACTCTAAGGTGCCTGATCCTACTCATTAGTAATGTTCCTAGGTAAAAAGATGGAAAAATAAAAAGGCACCTCACCAATGGGGTTTGTAGCGTGAAAGCGTGAGAAGGGTTCAAGACACGTTACTGCATGAAACAGTGGCCAGGAAAAGCAAGTATACGGTGAATCATCCCCCAGCACAAGTCTGGACAAAGAATGCCAGAGAGCTGATCTGTTGAGCGATAGTACCTTTTTGTTTCCTTGCACCGCAATGCGGGCTTGTGATAAAGATCTGTCCTTCAGTCTCCAAGTGACTTCCTTTATCCTTTGTATATCCAGAAACATTAGGTACAAACAAGCCTGATCCGCCATTGTCCTGCACCCTGTGTAATCATTTACAACACAGTGGCGAGAGGGTGAAGCAGGTCTAAAACATGATATACCCGCTTTGCACTGGTGTAAATAACAACATCAAGTTCAGAGCAACAAGAAACAGGCCCATTATGTTTTGATATGGAGCCACTCAGCCCTGGTCTGCCCTTAAAACACAGACTGACTTAGCTATGTCGCTCAGGGGTGTGAAAAAAAATTACACCCCTGACCATTGTAGGTAACCAGACCTAATCCCCAGTGTAAAAATTCTAACATCAACCTAGTTACTGCTGGTCAGAGAGATGGATTATGTACATCAGCAGGAAAACCCCTTCCACCAAAATAGGAAGAAGCATCTACAGTCAGAGCACTACACCAGCACGGTTGTAAGTCAGGAAAACAATGGCTGGAGTCCCCTTCTGCGGACGCTGATGTGAAAAAAGTTAAAACGTTTTTTAAAAAAGATTGACATTGACACAAAAACTTTTGTATTGATCAAAGGAATATAAAGTAAAACTCTGAGGTCCTACTGTAATTATGCAAAGTGTGGGACATTAATAGTGGTTTAGAAACTTGATGGCTCCTATTGACTAGGACAGTTGACTGTAGATGGCTCTGTTTACCTGAGGGCCAAACCTAGAAGAATACATCAGGGCTCAGGGGACATGTGAACATGACATATGATACTGGAATCCATCTTAAATCTGGTGCTTTTCCATTGAGAAGGAGGGATGGGAACCCAGAGAGAGAGACAAAGGATTCCCGCCTTATGCCAAAGATATAAAACGGAGTGGAATAGAACAAAGGGAGCTGCCAGTCATGAGAAATGCTCTAGTTACCATCTGAGCTGGAACGAACAAGGACTGTACCGGGGAAAGGATTGGGCCCAGACTAGGAAGAAGTCTAGTCAGTGAAAGAAGCTTATTCTCTCTCTCTAAGGGTACAATTTACCTGTATTCCGTTTCTTAATGTATTAGACGTAGACTTGCCTATTTTGTTATATTTTGCTTGGTAACTTATTTTGTTATTACTGTTATTACTTGGTACCACTTAAATCCTAGTTTTTATACTTAATAAAATCACCTTTTGTTTAATAATTATAAAATCACTTTTATTAATTATAAAATCACTTTTGTTTATTAATAACCCAGAGTAAGTGATTAATACCTGTGTCTTGTTTATTTAGATTGTAGGCTCTTCAGGGCATGGACTCTCTCTTATTCACAGCTATATCATCACTAAAAGAGTGCATTTTTACAGCAAGGTAACTAATGCAAGTTAGCTTCTGCTGTAAAATCCTAGTGGAGGTGGAGACTTTTTCACCTCACTGTAGCTAGTTAAGGTCAATACTAGACCCCTCTATACTTGCAAGTTTACCTTGACTAAGGTAAAAGCTACTTGAGCCTTGTCTCACTAGGATTGTCCTTGTGCTCCTGTGTTTATGTTCGGTAGATGCAGGAGAACAGAAAGACAGCAATTCAAGGTGATAAAGCAAGATAGCAACTCAAGGGAAAATACTGCAGAAAGTGGTCAGTAAAACAAAAGGAGAAAAAAAGAAAAAAGAAAAAAAAAAGTTTGAACTATTGGCCATAAAGAAGTGCTAGCAAGCTGAGATAAAAGATAGTCCAGGAAAATACCCAGAGGAAATAAAAATGTCTAGTTTAGCAATGCCATACCACTTATCAGATTTAAGATTACCACATTTATAGTGAGCCCCACACTCAGGTGATGTCTTCACTGTAAAATCTGTTTAGACACTGAGGTCTGATCTACACTACAGATCTATGTTGGTATACTTATGTCATACAGGCATGTGAAAAATCCACTCCCCTGAGCAACATAGTTATCCCAGTCTTAGTAGTTATACCAGACAGCGCTATGTCAGTGGCAATACAGCTACCGACTCTTGGGAGATGGATTAACTATGCCAACAGGAGAGCTCTTTCCAGTCTGCATAGGATCGTCTTCACTTAAGTGCTACAGCAGCATAGCCGCATAGGTACAGGTGCCCCAATGCAAAGTTTTAAGTGTAGACCTGCCCTGAGAGAGAGCGAGAGAGAGCGCACTACCTCAAGTTAGCTATCTTAATATAAAAACCTAAACCTTTCTGACAGTGAAGAAATAGTGGACCACATCCACATCTGACTGAACTGGCCTTGTTAACACTGGTTCTCCACATGTAAGATAACTCCCTTCTCTTCATGTGCCAGTATATGTATGCCTGTATCTGTAATTTTCACTCCATGCAGCTGAAGAAGTGGGTTTTTTTACCCATGAAAGCTTACATCTAAATCAATCTGTTCGTCTTTAAGGTTCCACTGGATTCCTTGTTGTTTTTGTAGCCTTACTCTATGTCATTACAGTGCCTAGCCCAATGGGACCTTGGGTCACTACTATAGTAGAAGTAATAATGCATTACTCCTATGTTACTTTATCACTTTGCCCTGTCCCTAACCTCCGTATTAGCAAATTTTGGTTCAAGCACAATGTCTAGAGTGGGTCCTTCCCTGCTTTTGCCCATGTGAAGGATGGAGTTATTTTGTAAATAACAAGTTTTTGTTCTTCTAGGCATAAATGATGCATCTTTTTACCCGCATCTCATCTTTCTTCTCCCTTTGGGAGAAGTAAAAATATTCACAGATTGTTTAGAGGCTTTCTGTTCTCATGCATCCACTAAACACAAAACACATATGCAGAAGGACAAACTCACAGAAGTCACTTTCCACTCCTGTTTAGACAGATGGTTTTCTCGGAGATTAAAGCGCCTCTGAAAAATACTAGAGTGGGCGAGTTGTCTGACAAATGAAAAAGATTATCTAATCTTTCATTTATATTGCATATTGACTTTAATGATCTAGAAAGCATCTGTGGACAGCATATTCTCAAGAGGAGTGATATGTCTGAGCCAGGTTTGACTTAGACATGATCCCAACACTACATGGAACCCCTGGGATAGTACCATCGAACAATGTACAGATCCAGGGTTCCCAGCTCTCATGCTTTCATAGCAAGTCTTATGAAATTTGGTGGTGTTAAATCCCCAGCTCCTGGAATCATGTGATTAGGTGAGACTCTCAGCTTCCATTTAAAAAAGCCCAGACGTTTCTAGGCTCTAATAGCTGCAGAGAAAAGCATGAAAATGTGAATGCTAAAGCTTCCTACTCAAGAAGGCAAATAAGAAGAACTCCATATTTTTAAAAAAATCCTTGGGATTTTAAACCAAATCTCATAATTGGGGAGGGGGGGTGTTAACTCATTATTTTTGAACTTCTGAGGCAGTACTTGGCAATACTAAGATCACAGATAGGCATCTGTTCCTATGCAAATGCATATATTTATATATTACTGATGGGCGGTGCTGCTGTACCACCCTCGGCACAGAAGGTACAGGACTGTGGGAAGAAGAGAGAAATGTGCTCGCCCTCCTCCTCTCACTCACTGGCTCTCCTTCTGCTGCTCCTCCACTCAATGCAGCACAGCAGCTAGCTTGAGCGGAGAGAGCAAGGAAGCCCAGAGAATGTTCCAGGCGGATGAGGAGAATACACTCAGAACCCTCTTCAACTGTAAAACTTTCCAGGGCAGCATGTGTCTTTTTCCCTGCCTTGCCCAGCACTGCATTGGCACTTAATGAAAAGTAACCACAGGCCAAAGTCTGCTGTCTTTACTCGCTGTCCATTCAATCCTTTCTTGGTAAACTCCTCATGATGTCAATAGCAGTTTGCCCAAGCAAGTAAAAACGGTGTAAAGATCAGTGAGCCCGACTTCCCCTTCCAGCAGAGAAACACTCAGGAGGGGGAAAAGGAAGAAAAATCTCCTCAGGATCCCTCGCTGAGTTTTCAGAGAATTGTCCCCGCTGGGATGGAGGGGCCTATCCACAATTCTAGCAGCTTCACATGGATCCCAAGAGCTCAACAGGAAACCTGGGCTATCCAGGTCTAGGCTCTGTTTTAGAGGGAAAAGGAGAAGCTGAGGGAAATGTGGGTGGGGACCGCAGCTGATTGGGACTAACTGGAGTCTCTCTCTCTCTCAGACAACCTCGCCTTTCTGCAAGGCCACTTCCCAATTGCATTTACAAGTAAATGGAAGCGGGGTTGGTTGAGTGGGTATATTGTGGTCATACACCTGGCGGTGACACCTGTTTTTATTAATGAAAGCAAAGTCCACAATAACGGAAGAGAGAACAAACAAGTTTCCTGGAAATATCATGCAGTTGTCAACATTGGCCCATCTATTTCTCTTGTACGAAACAAATTCAAGCTCAGTTTTGCTTACACAGCATCAAATAGGTAAACAGAAGTATTGGTCTCCAGGTGAGGTTTTGTCACTCTCTCATGACTTATGGTAAACTTACGATGGACCAAACCAGAAACATTTATCTGAAGCAGCCCTCTCTCCGTGCCCTGCCCTCCAGAGAAAACTGAACCAGACTTGAACTCCCCTTAAGTTCTGTAAAAATAAACACCTGACCAACAAAGGTTTTGTAAAAACCTAAACCAAAATGTGACTTCCTTGTGCAGCTCTAGCCAACATTCAAGAGACTCTTGATGGCTCAGGAGTGAGTCATGTTCAGCCCCTCCGGGTGAGTTTCCACAGAACAGGACTCATGAGGGTGAGGTAATAAAGAGGGGGAAATGGTGGGGGGGTGGAGGAGAAGGTCAATAAAACAAGAGCAGCAAAAAAGGAAAATGAGACCACTGAAACACTAACTGCACAGTCCAGGAAAAACACACTCAGGGAGGAAATCAGACCACTTTTTAGCACACACCTGCCATTCAGTCTTAGGACCACCACATTTACACTGAGCCCCACCCTCACGCAAATGACAAGTGTGTTCTTAACTTGGGTGAGCAAGTCTGTGTTAGGTAACTCAGGATAAAATGGCAGTGAAGACACTGCAATTTGACTAACTCAGATTAGCAGTACAAATTCAATGCCATGTTGCCCTAAGGCCCAAACTGCTAACCTGAGTTAAAAAGGTGAGTGGCCATGTCTTCATTGCTGTTTTAACGTGAGTTATCTAAACAGAATGAGAAACAAACCTTGTTAAGGGGGAGGTCTTCACTGGGGGGGGGGGGAGGTGTGGTTTACAATAGTTACCTTGATGTAAAACCACAGCCTTTTGCAATGAAGACAGCATAACAGACCAGAGACCAGGATAGAACAAGTTCAACTATTGCAATGTTTTCGGGCTCATGTGAACTATTTTTGTAAAGCAGAGTCTTCCAGACCCAGCTCTCATGCTTTCATAGCAAGTCTTATGAAATTTGGTGGTGTTAAATCCCCAGCTCCTGGAATCATGTGATTAGGTGAGACTCTCAGCTTCCATTTAAAAAAGCCCAGACGTTTCTAGGCCCTAATAGCTGCAGAGAAAAGCATGAAAATGTGAATGCTAAAGCTTCCTACTCAAGAAGGCAAATAAGAAGAACTCCATATTTTTAAAAAAATCCTTGGGATTTTAAACCAAATCTCATAATTGGGGAGGGGGGGGTGTTAACTCATAATTTTTGAACTTCTGAGGCAGTACTTGGCAATACTAAGATCACAGAGAGGCATCTGTTCCTATGCAAATGCATATATGTTGTTAAGCTTGTTAAGGGGGAGGTCTTCACTGGGGGGGGGGGGGGAAGGTGTGGTTTACAATAGCTACCTTGATGTAAAACCACAGCCTTTTGCAATGAAGACAGCATAACAGACCAGAGACCAGGATAGAACAAGTTCAACTATTGCAATGTTTTCGGGCTCATGTGAACTATTTTTGTAAAGCGGAGTCTTCCAGACCCTCATCCAATGTATGCAGAGAAGACATTCTTAGAAACCTGAATAAGTATAAATGGCTGTGATTTTCAAATAAAAGCTGAAGTTTAGGTTCGATAAAAATCTATGGCAATACCAGCAAAAGGAAGATCTTGTGCTTCTGAAATTCCAGAATTTGCTAATTGATTTAAAATAATGTCTACCAGATCGCAGAGTTAACCACTGTGTGAAAAAATGTGTCAACAATTTGTAATAGGTGGATAAAATATGCAAAACTGCACCTAAATTTTCTCAGCTTTTTTGTGAAGTCACTTGTAAAAAAATCCCTGGTTGGGGAGGACAATCCCATTATGAATCACAATTATTTTCCTTAAAGTAGACACACCCACAGAAAAAAAACTTCATAAAATTCTTTAGGTTAGCAATGTCAGGCCCGCACCCTTCGTTACTGTTACAGAGCTAGTAAAATTTTATGTTTGTATCATATGATCTATTCTGCTTCACGACAGACGATCATTTCACAAGAAAAGTATTTTACATAAACGAGATCCACAGGCCTTTTAAAAGAACAAAATTGTGACTGCAAAAAATTGCTGTCATCAGCTGTGAGCATGCTAGGTGTAGACCTAACACCATTAAGTACAGCACACTTACAGGTGTATCTTTAATGGAAGAAGTGCCTGTTTCTGAGACATGAAAGAACAGTTTAAGCACAATAATTCTCCATCTATTTAAATTACAGTCTTTTCCAGCAACATTAGCATGAACGCATCCACATAAAAAATTTCCCATGATCCTGAAATGGGAACTTTTACAACACGCACCTTGACTAAAGCAAATATCTGAACTGGTTTTGGATCAGGTCCCATGAGATGGATTTTGAAATCTATTATACATCCTACAGTCAACTCCCAGTGAGAGCTGGATGTCTAATTTTCATAGCTACTCCTGAAAAATCCAACCCTTCAGATTTGCTGACTATTCAGACCTTTAGGAATAGGTGCTTTCCACATATTCTTAATTGGTCACTCCATGACATTTTGATTTGATTTTTATCAACAGGTTCCATTATCATTTGTACTCCTTATTTAGTTTTATTTACTGAGGGCTATTCATTTTATAAGATTATAATGAAACAGAAGGGATCAAACTCTACCCACAGATACTTCCATGTAACCTTAATGACTTCAATAAAGTTGCACTGGTACAATTAAGAGCAGGATCTGTGATACTAACATATAATACATATATTCTTGTTATGTATGATCAGCCAAATTCAGCCCTAAGGGGGAAAAAATTCCCCTGAAGTCAACGGAGTTGCACTAGGTCTGAATTTGGGCAGCATTTATGCCTAGTGCTTAATGCTTAGCACCTTCCAAGATCAGGCTCCAATTTTGGAGCCAGAACATCTTAAACTCACATCAAGCAAAGGAACAGTCATACAAACAGGCAAAGAAACTTCAACTTCTAACTAATCAAACTGTTCTTCCTCCAGGTCCTTCATTGAGCAGCAGGGGTTGTTCAAATGTGTGAAGAGAAATACCCACTTTTACCCAATATTCTGAGCTGGCAACTGTTCAAAGAGATAATGGTAAAATGACTGTTCACTTCCTCTCTGAAACTACACTGTCCAAAGTGCAGTACACACCTAATTCAACACACAGGACATCTCTAGGAGATGCTCAAGTTCACAACAAAATATTGCACCGTTTGAAACTATTAAGACACTTATAATTTTCAGGGAATGAAAAACACCCGCAATTTCCATTTTGACGTCAGTGACAGCAGAGCATTCAGAATCACAGACAAAAAGTCAATCATACCACATTTAAAGTGTGGAAGGTTACAAAGGAAAGTCAGTCTAGAAGTGTATTGTATAGATTTACAAACAAGGGCAAAACCTTTGAACTTGCTTTCCCAGCTTCTAAACACTTAAAGGCAATATCCAATCAATGTATTAATTTGAAAAGCGCCATCACACATTTAAGTATTTTTCCTTTTCTTTCTGAAAAATTCTAAAATTGCTACCCCCTCCCGGCCCCAGCAGACATAAAGCAATGGTCTGACAGCATTACTCTATCAGCTGTTCCATGTTAGCTTGGTAGCAAATACAATGAAAGAAAATGACGTTTGGCAATCCGTGAATAACTTCAAATCTTTCTTTACTAACCTTAAGCCCCTGTGAAAGTAGGTGCCTCATGATGCTTTTAAAATGAAAACTCTCTTTTCCTAAGTGAATATCCAGCACAATGTTACTATAAGAAAAATCTGAAAGCTGCACAGACAGGAAAAACTGCGTCTTCCTAAGTGCTTCAGTTCAAGTATTCAGGCTGACTCCCTAAAGGCAAATTGAGGCATGCCCAGCCCACAAGCTACTTTAGCCTATGAGCACTGCAAATAAAGTGAAAACCACGCCCCATATGTTAAATAGAATATTGGGAAACAGAGAGGAGGAGGGGAAAGCCACAGGCAGAGCAAGCTAATGATTTCTGCTACATTTTTATTTGATGTACTTATTACAGCCAAACATGCAACAAACGGTGAAGGTTTAGAGACAAAATTTGCTCTTAGTTATTCCACATTGATACCTGTGTAACCGTACGGACTCAAGTTATTTTACTTCAGACTTAAGTGGTGTAACTCAGAGAAGATAGTTAGAAGGGAACAATTTTCTCCTCTGTCCTCTCCTCATATAAACCACAAGGGAAAGTCAGTTTTCCAGCTATTGCAGCCAAGAAATAAGTATACTTGACTGAGGAAAGGGAGAGAAAGTCATGCAAGTTCACACTGAGAGAAATACATATGATGTTATTAGTACATCACAAGCTGGTCATATTGGGTCAGATCTGAGTAGCACTAGTCTCCAAATGTTGAGCTAGTCAGATAATTTCAAGAGCACATTCCCAAAACCCTTTTTAACATGTAGGCTGGTAGGTTTCTTTTAGAGAGTAAGACAGACAGTATTTTAGTACTTAGTAAGTACTAGTTAGTACTTTAGTACTCTGAACCAACAGTCAGGGGGGAAAATCCTCTCTACACATTATTTATTTATTTATTTAATTTATTTATTTGTATTATCACAGATCCTTAGTCATGAACCAGACCCTACTGTGCTAGGTGTGGTACAAACACAGAACAGTCCCTGTAAATATGCTTAAAATCTGTCTACTACTACTACAGCTTCACTGCACCTGCCCTACAAGAGACGAATGAATCTGAACCTTGCCCATGTAAATGTAGCCAAAGAGAGATGGATACTGTAATCCAATCTTCTTGCCTGCCTCTTTGCTGAGATTGCTATAAGGGGTTGTGGTTTTTGAGAAGTAAACACTTGTTTGCTAGGAACTAAATTATGACCATCAAACATGCATCACATAAAAACAACTTGGGAACACACTCTGACCTCTGTTCTACTAAAGTAAATCCAGAGTAACTTCACCTACTTCAGTGATGTAAGTGAGATCAGAGTCCAGCCCCTGAACAAGATCCAAATTATCATTAAAAGCTCCATTTACAACAGGTCTCAAATCATGCTAGCTGAACTGGTACATGAACCATTTAGTCTAACTTGGTTTAAACATGGCTTGTTTAGCCAGTGTGGATAAGTCTACCTGGCATTTAAAACCAAGTTTGAAAACCTAGACTGGGCTTCCCAACTGGTTTTAAACATCACTTGTCTCAGTTCACACCAGTCAGCCCCACTGGTTTTAAACTGAGTGAGCCTGTATCCACTGAAAGCTGTGATTTAAAGTGGTTCTGGAAGCTTGATTCTTGGACCAGTGTAGATGGGATTCAGGAGTCCAGAGGCTCCTACCGATCTGCAGCAAGGAGGGGCACAAATTTGTGATAGAAATCATAGTGGAGCCCTATGGAAAAGAAAAGTAGTTGCACAGAATGCTGCACCCCCATCTGTGACATCACCTTGCCTCCTCTGTAAGAAGCAGAAAGCGCCAGTGCTGGAGAGGCAAAATCATACTACAGTACACTGCACATAAATCAGTCTGCAGGGAAAGCTGCAGTGTCACAGAGAACAGCACTGGGCAATGTGCCAATGACACTGCATGCTAATGCACCAGCCATGCTGCTGTGAGTGGAAAGGGATGACGGGATAGTCCCTCAGAGTAGCTGCCTGTGACCTGTAGGCCAGGATTCCTGGCCCCAGCTGTCTATTTGAGTTCTGCCTTTGCTCACGCCACATGCTTGCCCGGACCATGGATTGGGATGGGGACAGGAGAACAAGTGGCTTCGTCCTTCAGTGGAGCTGTGGCATTTCCCCATTACTTTGTTCCCCTCTGCATGCTCTTGTGCAGGAGGGGAGATACTGGAAACAGAGATGGAAATCTCTCTGTCCCAGCACCAATTTCCAGGACCATCCATCACTCAAAGCTACTTGCTTCTTAAATTTATCCAAGAGTTAATTTCAATTTCCTTACTTCTATTGGAGCTGCGAACAGTTCTGGCAAATCTTTCCAAGCTCACGACCTATAGCTCAGCTAATGTATGTTTGTCTTCTCTCCTATAAAGACGCCCTTATTTTGGCAGAAGGAAAGATTGCTGCGGAACAAGCAGCAAGGGGAAACAAACATTTTAAATGATTAGGCTGGCATTGCTGTGAACTCTATCCAGCAGCAGAACAGAGCATATTTTATACCCCTCATTCCCATTCCCTTCTCTAAGAAGATGCAAGGTTGCGTGCGTGCATATGCCTTGTTGGCATTCCACAACATTCCCTTTCTGAGATATAACTCTTCAAATGATACTTGGCATCGGTCCTTTCTCAGTTTGTGATTTTGAAGGAAGACAGGACGTCTAGTGGCTAAAACATGGGCCAGCAAGTCCGAATTTTGTTTTCTATTCCCATCCCTGCTCCTGATTTAATCAGTATGCAGTGCAGTTGTAGTTGCGTCAGTCCCAAGATATTAGAGAGACAAGGTGGATGAGGTAATGTCTTTTATTGGACCAACTCCTGTTGGTGAGAGAGACAAACTTTTGAGCCATAGAGAGCTCTTCTTCAAGGCTGGGAATAGGGGTGCCAATTTGGTTTGGACGTATTCCTGGAGGTTTCATCACATGATAATCTTTAAGTAAAGATTAATCGAATTCCTGGGAACTCCAGGGACAATCCTGGAGGGTTGGCGACCCTACCTGGGAAAACGTACTCCAAGCATCACAGCTAAATTCCTCTAGTGCCCTAAATGCCACACCAACAATTCCGTGGGTGAAACCAGGCAATCACTACGCTCTTGAATGAACTCATACAGGCAAATGATAAAAAAATAAACCACCTATGGTGCACGTGATCACTCTAAATCTGATCTGTCAGTCCGCATCCTCAAAGGAAACCTGCACAATACTTTGAAAAGATGAGTCTGGGAGATTAAATTAATCACTCTGCTGGACACTAAAAAACATGGACTGAACAGAGACACTGGATTTATGGCTTATTACAACAATCTGTAACCCACTAAACCCCTCTTTTTTGTTTTATGACTGCAGAGGTGTTAAAGGGACACTCCGCCTTGAATGGTCCCTTATAATATGTGCTAAGTGTACACTAAACAATCTGTCCCACCTTGCGTTTTATCTGTGATGCTCCAAGTACCTTTCCCAGACCTGAAGAACAGCTTTGTGTGGCTTGAAAGCTTGTCTCTCTCGCCAATAGATCTTGGTCCAATAAAAAAAAAAAATTACCTCACCCACTTTGTCTCCCTGATTTAATCTGTGATCTCCGGCAAGGCCCTGAACCGCTGTGTAAACTTCCGTATGCATCAACACTTACCTACAGCACAGGGCAGCGTGAAGTTTATTTAACAGACAGCACTTTGAGTTCCTGGTGTGGACGTGTCACAAGCGGGTCACACTTGCATCGAAGATGCTGTATTCTGTAATTGCAAAGG
Organism: Sternotherus odoratus; assembly: GCA_032164245.1. Lineage (NCBI taxonomy): Eukaryota > Metazoa > Chordata > Testudines > Kinosternidae > Sternotherus > Sternotherus odoratus. Next base: position 12,656,859 of record JAVMKO010000009.1, on the reverse strand, counting down.
ACTGATATTAGCATATTTGTTTATTTTCACTGATTAATTCTTTTTCTTCTCTTTTAAATTTTCCATTGACTAATGCCGCCATCTGGCAAAAGCCTGTGCATATGAGAAAGAGGTGCACACACACAGATCTTGATCACAGAACAGATTTTCCAAAGGCCCCTCAAATGATTTCCTTACAACAGACATTGTACACAAGCAGCAATCCATTTCTGCTCCCTTTGGCAGGAGTCGGTGTTGTCTGGCTCAGAGCCCAGTAGACAAAACTCTTTGGGGTAGGCATGGTCTTTTACTAGGAATTTAGATAAGGCCTACCACCATGAAGCTCCACTCTAAATGGGGCCTTTGGGTGATGTTATAATGCAAATTAATAATACGGACTGGGAGTCAGTGGAAGTGGATTCTAATTCCCAGTCTCAACACTGACTGACTGGGCAAGTCATTTAGCCTTTCTGTCTCCCTGTCTGTAATAACGACCTCAAATGGGTGTTGTGAAGCTTAATCAATTAAAGTACTTTTGAGAATTTTAGATGGATGGTTCTATGTAAATGCTAAGTGTTACTATTATTATCTTCAGCTCAGGGACCTGCTCATAAAATCAAGTCTGGGAGCTGTCAAGATCATCTAATCTTAGGTTCTTATAATTCTGTAATTGAACCTCCGGAAAGAAGAGAACTAAGAGAGAGAGTTTTCCACACCGTCATTACTGGGCAAATAGAGATAGATATATAGAAGACCAAAAAAAAAATTGTCCAGATTCTCAGAGACTTCAGTCGAGTCACAGTTGGGATTAAACTGACTCATGCTTGGTCTAGACACATTTTTGTACAGGTATTATTTTTGTTTTATCATAGCACTTAGGAGCCCTAATCATCTACTAGAATCCAACTGTGCTAGGTACTGTACAAACACAGAATAAAAAGACGGTCCCTGCCCTTGTGTCTAACTGTGACACAAGAGATAACAGATATATAACAGGGGTGTACAAGAAAACAATGAGACCATATTGGTCAAGCGTCTCGGCACAAAAGTAGCCACCATCTGAAGGATGATAACACAGTAGCTTTGTGGATATTGATGGGGAGCACCTCCCAACCATGAGGGGGGAAGGGTGGTGGAGAATGGGAGAAAGCACAGGGATGCTTGTTGGAAAACGTAACAAGAGGATATTGGGCCATGGTATAACTATGTCAATTGGAGGGCAAAAGGGAGTGGGTGGGAGTGGAGGAGTTCCAATAAAGTTATATGGCTGAAACCCCTAGTGCTGAAGCAGTTATACCAGGGATCGGCAACCTCGGCACGCGGGACAGCAGGGTAAGCACCCTTAGCGGACCCCACCGCTTTGTTTACCTGGCGGTTCGCCGATCGTGGCTCCCACTGGCCAATAGGGGCATTCCAGTGGGAGTCGAGATCGATCGGCGAACGGCCAGGTAAACAAAGTGGTGGGGCCCACTAAGGGTGCTTACCCTGTGGTCCCACATGCCAAGGTTGCCAATCCCTGAGTTATACTTTTATGAAGGTGTGTGTGATGGGGAAGAGCAGCCCTGCACTGGTACTGCAGAGATTAACCCTTCCTTCCTAGCAGAGGAAGCCACACCCTGGAAGCCCTGCTGGGCATGCTCCAACTAGAGACTAGGTATAAAGCCTGCAGAGCCGCTAAATCTGGGCTGACTGCGGAGGGGAAGGAGGCCCATACCGCCAGCACCCAAGGAGGGACAGCCAGCGCTCCAGGATCCAGAGGCTGGCCAAGCTGGGACGCGCCCTGAGGCCCAGATGGAGGACGCCACAGGAGGGGAACAGATGGGAGGACCCCTACCTCAGAATGGAGAATGCGACGATGATGGTAGGAAGTGACTCAGGGGAACTTTAGAGACAAACGGCGTTAGAGCCACACAGACGCTCGGTGTGTTGCAGGCAGATCCCTGCCGAGCTAGGGGCAAGGGGAACCCTGCCACTAGGAGAGCCCTGGTTCGGGACCCGGTGGAGAGGGTGGGCCCAGGACTCCCTACTACTCCAGCCACTAGGCCACAGTACCCTGCCTGCGAGGGGGAAGGTATCCGGACTCTGGCCATTGGGCCACACTGTCCTGACACTTGGAGGGCAAGTTACATAGACTCTGTCTGCTGGGCCATACTGCCCCACCACTTAGGGTGGGTTGCATGGACACCGGCCATTAGGCTGCACTTCCCCGCCTGAGAGGGGGAAGATACTTAGACTCTGGCTGTTGGGCTATACTGCCTGAGACTAAGAGCATGGTATATGGACTCTGGCCATTGGGCCACACTGCCCTGATACTAGGGACACGGTATATGGTGTGGCAGGGTGCTGGCCAGGAGCTGCTAACCCAGCCCTGCTGCCCCTTTAAGAAAGCAAAAGCCTCTGCTAGCAGCTTCCCTAAGCTAGGGAAGCTGATTACCTAGCAGAGTGCAGCCTGGGCTAATTAGGGCCAAATGGGTTACACCTGGTAGCCTCCCCAGGGGATATAAAAGCCTGGCAGGGAGGAAGCCCAGGGGGTGGTAGAGTGTGAGAGAGGAAGGAGACAGAGAGGGAAGGAGGCTAGGGAAGCAGGATAGGGAGGAGTATTCAGACTCTGGATCCCTGTGAGCCAGGAAGAAGGGAGTTGTCTTCCTGAGCTGTGGCCTGTTCTCCCTGAGCTGCAAAGCACTGTTAGTGCTGTACATAGAAGGTGGTGGGGGTTTGCACTATAAATAAAAGGACACTGGTGGAGCCACAAAGCAGTCTCCTGCCTGTTTTTGGAGTGGGCAACAAACGGATCTCCTACAATGGACTCTGGCCATTAGGGCCCACGACCCCAATCAAGGGGTGGTTGTGTGAGGACAGACCATTAGGTGCATTGGTCTGCCCACAGAGAGGCGGGTGGGGAGACTGGAGAGTGGTGAAGGGTCTGACGCCCCATCCCACCCCTGCCACAAAGAGGCACTGTGGGGCCAGACTCGCCACAATGCCTTAAACCAATATGGCATATTCCCAGAAGGAAACAACAAGCAATACCAGTATAAGACACCTTTATATCACTATAACTAACTAACTGTGTCCACACTAGGGGAGTTGTATCGCTTTACCTATAGCTAAAGGCCTTAGAGGTGGCATGCAAAGATTTTTTTTTAATTGGGTTTGCACCTGTAGCGGGGTGACTACCCGCTCCCTGTTCTGAAGGGCTGGAGAACAGCCCAGGGAAGGGGTTGTGGCTGGGAGCCAGCCAACTCCCAGGCTTGATTGGGAAGCAGGCTCAGCTGAGTGGCCACGCCCCAAACACTCAGGCTAGTATAAAGGCTGAGAGGCAGGGGCCTAGACAGTCAGTCTTCTCTGTCTCCAGAGGAGGACAGGCCTAGCTGCAGGGAGCCTTAAACAGGGTACCTAGACTGGTGCAGGGCTGGGGCTAGGTGGTAGGAGCTGGGGAAGTTTGAGCTTGGGAGCCCCAGGCTGCTGGGCCTAGCAGAAGGCCCAACCCAGGGGTACTGGGGTTGCAGGGGGCAGCCCGGGGCTAGTATTAGGAGCAGCAGGCCAACCCCTCTTGCCGGTGATAAGAGGCCATGATACTGCAGTCTGCCTCAGTGAGCGGAGGCAAATGGTGACTGGCAGTGGCCAAGTCTGAGGCAAGGTGGGGATAGTGGGTGGAGGGTTCCCCGGGGATGGGGAACCCTAAGACTTGAGGGGGTGCAGCACCCTCAGCTAGGGGGCACCGGGGTCCAGGAGGGACACAGGGCCAGAGTGGGAGTGGGACATTGGCTTTCAGAGGGCACTCCGGAGGCTGGAGAGCTGATTCCCCAGACGACCAGCAGGAGGCGCCGCCGGGGTGAGTGGCCGCTCGCTTACAGCACCCCTTTCTGTTTCTTTATCATGGTTGAAGAAGGCCTGAAATGTTGGGGTTTTTTTTTTTCCTCTTCTTGTGTTTCACCTTTAGACATATCCAGAATGTCAAGTCTGATCTTCCCCATTGTGCTGGGGACCTCCTGTGGGAAGGTGGAGGTGTCTCGCTGTTTTTACTAATTATGATGATTTGTGAGCTCTCCCCCCAGGGACTGAAAAACTGAGGGCGTGGATACGGATACTTTAACAGACATTATTGTCAAGTGTCTGCTAGGCACTCAAGTTAAATAGGAGTTAAACAAAAAGGGTTTGAACAACCTGACTCAAAGTGACTTCTATTCTTAATTGTTCAATTTTCACTCTCTCGATTTGTCATGTCATTCTTTTACTACTGCCCCTGTCACCATAAGAGTAGGTAAGTCTTAAATTGATCATGTAAAAAATACGTGGAGGAAAAAAAAGGCCATACATCATAATGAAGGAAAAAAGAACACTCTTTCATGTACCTTAGAGGAAGTCTGCTTAGCACCATGTGAAGCAGGAATCAGCAGCACCACCTGGTGGCAACAAAACAAGAAATGCTGGCAATGGTCCTCAGAGATTTTTAAGGCCAGAAGGCTCCATAATTTATGATCATCTAGCCTGACCTCTTGCACAACACAAGTCATAGAACCTCACCTAGTGATTTTGCATCAGCCCCATAACTTCATTTTCTATAGGAAAAAAACACATGTTGCAACTAGCTATAAAAAAGATTTGTACACTGCTCAAAGCACGGCAGGAAGGTTATGCTCCTTTCCTAATTATATTTTAAATAGATCCAACACCACATGGTGAATTGGCATTGAAAAGAATTTTCAGTGCCCTATTTGTAAGAACACATATGAAAGTCAAAGACTTGGCCTTGATTTTGAGTGGCTTTTCATGGTGGCAATAGGTGCGCAAGCAGAGCTGAGGCACCGTTCTTCCCTGATCTTCCGCTAATATGGTATGTCTCCAACACTGCTCTCTGCTCCACTGTAGGCTGCATCTGAGAACCACAATGAACTACCAAGGAGATAAGCACAAGGCAAAGAAATTGCATTTGCTGCTGAAGGTTTACTCCAGGTAGTTCCCTTATGATTATTTTCTCATGCCTAATTTGCCTTTGGGTGGGGAAGAGAAAAGATTTTCCTTGGCAATCAGCTCACATTTGCATTGTTACATAAAAACCTGGATGTCACCATCTGGTTGTTTCCTTGCTCACATTCTATGCTGTAGCCACAGAGGTAATCAATCCCCATCAAACGAAAAGGATAAAACGAATCCCTTTGGAAAACACAGGGCCACGTTACCAAACAAGGGGGGGGGGGGGAGGACAGGGCCACCTTCAGATGTGGGGAGGGGCACAGCAAATGTCCAAAGAAAAAGCATAGTTTAAGAAGCAACAGGAGCTTTTCTGCTGCAATTTAGATAACTCTAGAGAAGTACAAGCTCTGCAGCTTGTAGAAGGCAAGCTGACAAGAGCCTATTTTAGCTCCCTCCTCTTAGACATAAGATTCTTAGTCAAAAAGCACGGTATTAAGCTGATTGTAAGGGTGTCAGTAGGATAATAAAGTAACAGCAGCAATGGGTCTGAGTGGAGTCAGCAGCTCTATCACAGATCCTTACACATCTCCCCATTACCACAGTATCTGAGCCCCTCGTGATTTTTCATATATTCAGCCGCACCGCAATCCTGTGAGGTAGGGAAGTTCTATAATCCCCAACGTACAGATGGGGAACTGAGACACTGAGACATTAAGTAACTTGCCCAAGGTCACATAGCAATTCTGTGGCAGAGTGGGAAAATGAACCCACATCTCTCAAGTCTCAGACTAGTATCCTAACAACCATATTATCCTTCCTCTAGTCTACAGAGCTACCCAAAAGTTAACAAAAGGGCCAGATCACAGATCCCTTCCTCACCCTCACAAGTACTTATGCACCCATACACCTGAGTGTGGTGCTCTGTCCCATCTAGTGGTACAGAGACCACTTAGAGAGAGATTAATGAGTTTGCTTTATACCCTTAGTTAAGAGGCTCATAGAGTAGAGGCTCCTGAACTAAAAGGTCCCAGGTTCAATCCTGCTTGCCGACAGTCAGGGTCTGTGGGTGTTGTACTTAACCTTTCGGACGGCTCACCAGCATGAGTAAGGGCTCAAGATTCTGGCCCAAGGTGATCTGGCTGGAAACTGCAAATATTGCAGGATTCCCCTGAAACGTCTTGAGACCGAAGCCTCACCAACCTTATATCTTGTGCTTTTGCAGATTCCTGTAGAGACTTCCTCCTCCCCATCCCGCCTTTAAGTCAGTCCCAAATCACACTAAGACCATTTTAAATATTCTCCCCTCCTTTCTCTGAACTCTCATTAGTCAAAGGCAGCCTCTCTTCAAGAATGGCGAAGGCACTCTAGGTCCAATACCAGGAGTGAGCAGGCCATGAGGATCTATGCACAGAAACTCTGCAAACAACCCCAAGACGCATACTCACTCTGCTCTGTCGTGACTCTCTCTCTCTCCCAAATCCCACCGGTTTCTGAGAAATATAAATATTTATAGCAATGTGTTTTTAAAATACAAGCTCCATTGTTGAATCTTAGACGTGAAAAAAAAATTCTGTGGCAGAGAATGTAAAGCTGCCATAGGAATCTGGATGTGAATTTCCCCCCAATTTTAACGGAAATATTAATTGTAGCGGGAATTAGGCATCCAAATCCAGTTCTGAAAATCTCAGCCTACAGAATTACTGACAATGCATCCAATCCTGCAAACACTTCCAGGCGTGGTGCTTTCTAATTGGGAATTGTTACAATCCACAGCAGTGCCCCTTTTATTCCCTCGTGCACTGTCCACCACCACCTATATACAGTTCTATGTACAAATCTATATACAAGTATGCTTCCTCAGCTACTTAGGGGACAGCTAGCCAGGAACACCAACCAGTTGCTCCTCCCCTTCCTGTTCCCCCCTGGGCACTCCCTGCCTGCCAGCTTTATCCCTCTGGCTCCAGAGGCGTACAGGTGCTTCACCTTAAGCCCTCCCAGCTAAGGGCCACACCCTGCCAGCTCCAATTATTCCCCTAGCTGGGGCCTGAGCTAGCAGGAGCTCAGCTAACAGGGGCCGGCTCAGGGCTTCTCAGCCAGCACCCTGTTACATCTCCCCTCTGATCCCAAAAAACTATTTACGGTAATAGAATCCAGGCTGGATTTTTTTTACTTTATCTGTGGACACCCTTACTTAAGAATCAGAACAGGTATAGAAGACACAATTAAGACACTGACAGTCTCCTCGCAATAGAACTCCCATTGTTGCTACCATATTTGGTGTACCTAAAAAGAGAGAGTAAAGACAAAGCAACATTCAAGCTTTGTCCCTTAATCCACACTGACTGTTCTTTATCAACCACTTCCTGTAGTAGCGTTCAATACGTTCTTTCACATAATCACACCATAATGCTCCCTCAGTCAGGCAGCTATTTATAACATCCCTTTTGTCACATTCACTTCAGACAGCAAAATTAAACTTGAACACCATAACCTGCTTACATATTTAACATTCTATTAAACTCCTTTAAAGTCTATATCATCATACATATAACACTTTTTTTAAAAACTAACTCTTAACTTTTTTTCAACTAAGGTATTTTCCTCAGAGTTTCAGATGGTTGTTCTTTCTTGCCTTAGAATTATACCAAGTTATGTATCTACCTTGCAGGTGGCTGAATGCTGGAGGGAGTGAGAGTTTCTCTTGTGATAGCAGGAGCGTCTCTTGCATTTGACTTTTCTGGTGGGAGTGTGTTTTGAGAGTCTGTTCCAATATCTATCGGTGGCTTGTCAGCTTGTGTTTTCTTCCATTTCTTGCTGAGCAAGTCTCAGTGGGGTGCATATTTCACCATTCTCCACTTCCTGGTTTTGTCTGATATTCACAGTGGGTGAATGTACTTCTGGTTTTAGTGTCATATAAACCCTTCCCCTGCTATGTAATATGAACGAGGATTTGTCTGTTCAACAGATGTAGTTTGCTTCCAGGTGCATGATTTGTTCTGCAGAAATAGTTTGATCCTGACAAGTCTCCTGAGTGTAGCTATTCAAGTGTAGCAGGCTTTTCCTTTGCGTGTCGTCTTTTCCTTCTTTCTTTGTTACTCCTTCCACCACTGCCAGTTGTAATAATGCTGGGGCACCAAGATAAGTGTGCTTCTTAACATCAAGGATTGTACCAGGCTGCTTGCTTGAAGACCTTCTGCAGGAGATTTTCTCCATTCACGAATGCCATGTATTTTCTCTGCTATTTGCAGCTTACTTTAATAGAGCCGCAGCAATTTTAATTGCCAATTTGGCTTTGCCTCTTGACTGGCTGTGGTATGGTCATGATGTGATATGACTGAATTCTCATTCCTGGGTAACATGTACACTCACTGCAAATGAACTGGAGTCTGTGGTGTGAAACTACACAGTTTAAGATACCAAGCCTGCTGAAATGCTTCACAGCTTTGTCTATGATGGTCATGGAGGTAGTGTCTAAAGCTCATCTACTTCCCAGAAGTACAAGTTTGTGTGGTTTGCAGTCAAAGGATACGTTCCTACTTTGCTCCAAGGTCTGTTGGGAATACTTGTGTATTTTCATTTCTCTTTTTGCTGCTTGGCCTTCATTTCCGATAGGTATCACAATTGTTCACCAGTTCTGTGATATCCTGGGTCACATTTGGCTAGTATTATGGCATCTCTTGCCTTTCCAGCTATGATCTTCTATTCCAGAATGGCTCTGTCCGATGTATTCTTGAAAGAATTTCTGGTCTCATTTATTCCATTTTAATACCGCACTCATCACTTGTAGTATCACAGTGCCTTCCAGCAGTGCTGTAATCAACAGGATTACACATCAGTTCTTTGTTGTTTGTTCTCTCATCCTTTGCTCAGGGGAGAAGCATATGGAGTGGAGTGTCTTGTTTTAGTAGAGCTTTAGGTTTCTTTATTTATTTCCAATTTTTTGCTTCCTCAATACGGCACATTTCATTTCTTTGTTTTTCTTGTCTGCAAGCTTTGGCATAATGGTTTCTCTTGCCACAATTATTACACATGATCCCATATTTGGGACATTTGCCATTATCATGTTTTTCCTCCATAATACCCACGGGTCTTTTTACATTTTATCTCCTCTGCTTTGAAGTTGTGCGTTGTTTTTACATACATTTTGGTGCATTTTTCCTTTTTTCCTAGGCTTTCCCTGTGAGCCTTGGCGTTACCTGCATCTGTTCCTCTTATGCTCTGTATCTGAATGTGGGCTTGTACACTAGCTTTGCACATGTCTATAGCTCTTGGGAGAGTTCGTATGGGTGTTCTGAACATTTTCATTCAAGCTCCTGTATCTTTCAGGTGCTAGGACGGATATGAAAAAAGTTTGAAAACAACTGTCCTACAACCCGCCTGCCAGAGTCATGAGCAGAGAGTCTCAAACAATAATTTTACACCTTGACATGTGCGTTGACTTCAAAGGTACAAGATCAGGCCCTGTGAAAGGCCAAGAACACGCGAAAGAGGAAGGGCAGAGTGATTAAATATTTACAAAACAACAAAAACTGCATACTGCCATTTATATTTTGACTTACCAGCTTGTCAGTTTCACCAACCCTAAAATAACACACTGGGTGTGTTTTATATCTTTAGACTCCATTAGACTGAATTCTGTCCATCCATCTGGGAAAAGAATTAAAAATATCTATACAATTAATCTTTGGGCAGCAGACCAAGATGCCCAGGTCATATACCACCTGAGGCACGTTGTGCATATGCTAAGACGGGGGTTCTCAAACCGGTGGTTGCTGGCTGCCTCCCGAGGGGTCGCGAATTCCTGGCGCTGCTGACAATCCACCGAATTAATTACTTCCACATTCAGCCGCTTTTCAGCGGACATGCCGAGCTATGTCGGGGAGCGCTCGGCTTGTCTGCCGAATGCAGAAGTAATTAATTCGGCGGCTTTTCGGCAGACATACAAGGGGCCGCGAAGCAGTGAAGGAAAGTAAAAATGGGTCACGGTGGGGGAAAGTTTGAGAACTGCTGTGCTAAGACAACACAACAGAATGTACTGCCTTCTCCGGGATTTCTTTCTAAAGGAAATAATCAAGAACAGGTGTTTATCCAAGGCACATAAGTAAATACTACACTTGTGTACATAATTGGTAACACCCATTTACCTACCTGATCCACCCAGTGCTCTTAAACAGGGGAAAAGTGAAGGCAAAAACTGAAAAAAATCTGCATTTCATCTGCTTTTGCACCCTGTCATCCTATCAGTCTTACAGCAAATCATTTCAAAGTTAGATCAAGAAATGGTAACATAAATCGATAGCTACAATTATTAGTTCTTACTACACACAATATTACAGATGCCCCTCATCACTGTATCCATAAATAAAAGCACAAGAAAAGGGCCAACTTATCTTCTGATCTACCACTTATAACTCCACCTAAAGCCATGTAGTTGTGTGAAAGGTCAGACAAAGCAGAATTAGATCCCAAGATAAGCAATTAAAAGTATAACTGAAACATACAGCAGCCCCATGCCTGCTCAGAGATGGATTCTTTGTTTGACCTGGTGAGATTTACATAATAATGAAATAGCTTCCGATCACTTTTCTTTTTGCCATCCTACAGATCAAGATCACACCGGACATTCAATTATCCAGGATAAATTGAAGATAAGCCATTTATTTAAGATTTGCCAGTGCAGCAGGCACATGTGAACAACATAAGTACAGCATGTTTGATCAGGTTCTACTCCACATTTACAGGTCTTGATTCTAGGAACTGGAATTTCCAGATGAGAGCAGTGAGGTGTTCTGAACTTCATATAAAGAGGACAGGCAATTGCTTACAATCAAGGAGTCATTGCTGGCTTCTTTTCAAGCACATATTTATGCAAACTAGTAGAGTTTATTCTGAATTTGCATTAACCTTGACTAAAGAACTGCTTCCAAAGACACCTGTTAACCCCTGCCCCACTTTTCCTATCCAAACATTTCCCGGCTCACTTTGTGAGAGTCAGGGCTGTGTTCTATTCAGAACTGCATTTGGTTGTCTAGAAAGTAACTTCAGTAAGGATTAGTGTGAGCTCAAATGCTTTACTTGTGATCGGCAAGATTCTTCAAGCTCTCCTGATATTAGTTCAGCAATTCAAAAAGGAGTGTTCTCCAAAACGGAGAGGATTTTAGCCAAAGAGAGGGCATGGTAGGTTCACTCTAGTTGTATGGTGCTGTACAGACTCCCTTAAAGTCCAGTTCAGCTAATATACATACATCTCAGACTCATCCCTCAAGTCCCTATGCAAGCAAAACTCCCAGTGAAGTCAACAGGAATGTTACCTGCATAACTATCCAATCAATCTCCGTGCCTGTGAATGCAGTTCTCATAGATGGGACACACTTGCACTGCAATAAGATTTAAGACTCTTAAGAACAAATCAAGAGAACATGAAAAATAAATCTAAAATCTCAACATCACTATATCCATATGGCCGAATAGCAAATTTCTTTGTTTACTCCCATAACGTTCCATGGTCCTATTATGTGACAAGGTCTTTATTTTAAAGTCTTTACTGAAAACATACCACTCTTTACTGATAACGAGGATCTATATAGATTGCATATCAGGAAGTAGCTCACTCACAAGATGTTTTCAAGTTAAGGCATAACTGTAAACAGATATACAATGAAACCAGACTCACAAGGATACTGTATGTGTGAACAATCTATATATATATAAAAGTCAAATGGTGTATGCATGCGTGCGTGTATGTATGCTGCCTTACTCCTTCCACACCATTTGAGCTAGAGACTTGAAATTTGGTACAGTTATAGGCTTTAGGGTCCTAATCAGGGTAAGAGTTGAAAATTTTTTAAATCTCACCTCTGACGCCCCCCAGGGGTGAAATTCTTTAAAGCCCATTCACATCAGCTGGGCAGCAGGTTAACAGCTGCTGTTCTCTGTGACATAGTTATGACATCATAATACCCCCCTCCAACGAACACCGCACTCGCTCAGCTCTCTCCCCCCTCCCCACCTCCAACGGTTCCATAGTATACAATAAAAACAAAATTTGTATTAATAAAAAACATTGTAGTCTTTTTACATCCCAGTTTCCAATTACAAATACCCCGAGCAATGCCAGGTATTTTTGCTAGTATCTAATAAAGGAGCTTCCTGTTTCCTAAATTCCTGTAGTACCATTATGAAGCAACTTATTTTTATTTTATTATTGGGTCCATTATTTGAAATTCCCAGTGATATTAATAGCAGATCACTTCTTTCTAGCTGGAAACTCAAAGCTTATGCAGCAAATCCCACAACACTCGTGCATCTAAACACGAAATGAAACTAGAAATGAAAAGGCCCAAGAAGTTTCTTTATTTATAAATTGTAGTGTCAGAGAAGCACACAAACAAAGATATTGATAAAGTCGTAGTTACTCTCCTCCAGAGGAGGTTGAATCGTAACCTGGGCAAGGCACAATTCTGCTCTTGGATGAAGATACATGTACGCAGTCTCATGGAGTACACTGGATGGGGTTCCTCAGGTGTAACTGAGAGCATCATTTGGCTCAGTGAGAGTTACAAGTGCGTACGTATCAAAGGGCAAAATTTGGCATTTCAGCCTCTAAGGTCCTAATCCTGCAAGATCCTTTGACCATTGCCAGTGAATTCAGGCTTAGCTGATGTTAAGGTCCTTTCTTTCCCAAACTCTCTCTCTCTCTCTCTCTCTCTCTGCTTCAGGGCTGATTCCACCTCACTTACCTACAGGTGGGACAGCCAAACCCACTTTATACTTTCACAGCAGAATCAGCACCTGTTAATGGGGTGAGATGTTTGAGGCAAAGTGTCCCTACACTGCCAGCCTTTCTGGCAAGCATGAACTTCATCCATTAGGGATAGAAATTTAACTACTCCTGACTTTACAATTCCAGCAACTTGCTACCAGCAGCAAAATACCAAATAATCAAGAAAACATTCACTAAAATGCCCACAGTGCTAACACTGCTTACCTGGATTCAACAAGAAGGGACCCTGGTCAAATTACTCCACTGTTTAGCAAATGAACCAGTGGGGTGCCAAGGGCTAGGAGGTCTGAATGCTTTCTGTATCTCAAGAAAAATTACATTTTCTTTAGTGCATTAAAAAACAGTTTGGACAAGATCTCCAGACACAGCACTGTTTGTAGATCGTACACAAGACATTTTAAACTAAAGCTAGACCACATTACAACTGGCTGTTAAAAGACAAGTCATATGTCCTGTTTAAACATGAAGCCAGCAAACTATTGCTAAAGAAAAGAGCTAATTGAGGGCAACCCTGTCCCATTCGTGTACCCAATGTTCAAAGACATTACAGCACTTACCGCAATTTTGCATTAATTCTAAAATTGCAATAGAAGTTATCTATTTTGCATAATATTTTTCTAATGAGAGTCCTTTCCCCTTACTTTTCAGAGTTGCGAGCCAAATATTTGTTGAATATAGTTCTGCAGAATAAAACATATAAGGCCCAATCAAAGGGGAGCAGTGCCATAATTACTGTTTATGGCATTTGGTAGGTGGGGAGCAATGACATTTGGGGGGGAGGGGGAAGTTATAGTTCTATTATATATGCAAAGGTCCTACATTAGGAAGCAAATACTTCCTGGTTCTTTAAATTATGCTGATCAAATTAGACTATAACCAAACCACAGTCTAGCAGGAGTGGGAATAGCACAAAGCTTTATGAAAGTAGCAATGAAGCATGACTGCAGTGATGCAATATGTTCTAAATAAGGCAAATTATTTATTTTACATATTATTCATCCATGAGCAATTTGCCATCACACACAAGGGTGATCTGGAAACTGCACAGCTGACAAACCAGGAGCAAATGCATCAGGCAGAAACCAGCACTGGGAAGACAGCAAAAGTTTTCTAAAAAAACCCAAACAAACTAGACTGAGCTCTCAAAAGAGGCTGGAATAAAATCCCAGGAGAGGCTGCTAAGCAAAACCCAAATGCAGAAGAAACTTTCTGCCTTGCAGAATCCCACCCTCCAAGACTCCAAGTAGTTTAGCTCCTTTACTCCTTCAAGTAGTGTGCCCTAATCAAAGAGTTGTGGGTTACCTGTGCCCAGCGCAGGTCTGCGTGCCTGGGCAGGTGTCTCCAGAGTTCTCTGTGCATGGAGTGGGAGCTGCCTGTCTCCATACCCCAGGGCGGGAGGCTAGCCTGGACGGGGCGGGGCCACAAGGTTCCAGCTGTGGCCTGGGGCAGAGCTGTGCGGGCGGGCCCTTGAAAGAAGAGTAGGGGAGCTCCGATGCCTTTGGCTTTTAGTTTCTCAAGGCGCGGTCGCATGAAAAGGGTGACTGGAGCCTGGAGGTGGCGATTGTCCCTTCGCCAGGCTCTTCTGCACGGCTCTCTGTGCATGCAGAGAACAGGGGGCCCACACGCAGCGCCGCAGGCGAGAAACAATCGCTTGCCTGTGTGCCTATAAAATAATAAATCGCCTCCATGGGACAGCTGGTTAGGAACAGTAATTGGGAGTGTTCCCTTTCAGCCACGGAAAGACGGATGTGAGGCTGGGTGTGTTTATATAGACAATAAAGGGAAGGAATATGTGTGTGTGTGTAAACATACATAGTGTATGAATTATGCAAAATGTACATCTACGTGTCTAGAGAGGGGACACAGAGTTTACATACAAATTACAATCTTTGCATCGGAACAACCTGTGTAAATTCCATACCTGGTGTATATGCAGTATCAATGATGGCCCTAAAGGTAGATGTGGCTCAGTGAAAAATAAAGTGTAGAAGAGAACTAAATAGAGGTGCGGGGCTTTTGTTGGACACCTAACTCCCTTAAGCCTCTTTGAAAATCTCGCCTAGTGACTATTGCTCTTGAAACAGGCTCTCCGGCATATAGAAGAACTCTGCATTCAACAGCTGGTATATAAAACAGCAAGGGTATCTCCAGCTTTGCCTCCTGATACTTGGCTAACTGGCTGCCCATCCATCCCACCTGCCTCAAGTAACTCACCACATCCCTCCCTTCCCATAGGATCCAATTCAAAGCCCACCAGAGCCAATGAATGCTGCTCTGGAGCTACCTGCTTCCTTTAAAATGTCTGTGCTGTAACCTTCTGTGTAGTTTGCAACTGTAGTGATGTTTCAGGTGGATCCAGAGCAGCCACCAACTCTATTGGATTAGAGTTGCATGACCCATTGCCAGGTGGGTAGCCACGGCACACATGTATTTAGGGTGACCAGACAGCAAGTGTGAAAAATCGGGACAGAGGGTGGGTGGGTGGTGAGGGTGGTGGTAATAGGAGCCCATATAAGAAAAGTACCCCAAAATTGAGACTGTCCCTATAAAATTGGGACATCTGGTCATCCAACAAGCATTAGTTACAGCTGATTTGCTAATTACACTACACATAAATATCTATCACCGCATGGGATGCCCATAAAAATATAGCCATGTAGTATCAGAGACAGGATCATGAAATATTATCCAAGTATCAATAGGGTGACCCGACAACAAATGTGAAAAATCAGGACAAATGGTGGGGGGTAGTAGGAGCCTATATAAGAAAAAGACCCCAAAATCAGGACTGTTCCTATAAAATTGGGATATCTGGTCACCCTAAGTATCAGCGACTAAGCTTGTTTTGCACAAATTCTAGCCACACTAGGTCTTCATTGCCAGCAGGCATTAGCAGTGAAAATTATCTAATTATTCCTCACAGTAATTTAACTTTGTTTTTCTGTTCCTGTGAAAGACAAGGAGGTGTCATAGGTATGGAGATAAGGCTGATATCTTTCACAGCTTTGCTCTAGATAGCTGCAGGTAGATTTAATAAACTTCTATGAACTCTGAGTGATTACATTTTGCTGAGAGTTTTTAAGTAATCCTTATTTTCCCTATTCCAACTCCACTCAATGTCACGTGCATGTCACCTTTTACTGGGGTGGCTTATACATCTAGTTGCTTCATGGCCACTCTTCTACCTCAGCATCTGCACTCCTGTGTCCTATTGATGTCCCATTTAAATAGTAAGCCATGGAGATTTGTCTTCATTAGCAAGTACCTGTGGTCAGCAACATTTTACTGCTCTTCCACACTTTGTAGATAAACACTTTGGACCAAATTCCATCCTGACTTAGATCCTGTCCAACCAGATGAAAATCAATGGACAGAATTTGGATCTCTATATGTTTCTACTCTGGGTTTAGTAGAGTAACTGCACCTCTACTGGCATACAATGATGTGCCAGGTTGTTGCCATCACATTGGTTTTATACCAATGTTATTCCATTAAAGTCAATGGAATTACAACTGCATAAATCCAGTGTAATGGAGGAGAGATTCGAGCCCTTTCTGTTTTATTTTGTTGGAGGGCTGTCTTCTTCCTCTCACATTCCACCCAGCCGAGCAGGAAGGATACAAAACCAAGAGCCAGCCTTTTACAAGACAACTTTGAAAATGAAATGAGATGTGTCTGTGTCAAGAAAAGACCCTCCCCCAAAGGAAAGAGCAGGGTCAAATCCATCAAAAAAATCCAACAAGAGACTTGTGACAAAAATAAAAGAGCAAGGGAGGTTGTCAATTCATAGTTTAAATTAATATTTATTCCAATAAACTAGTTAAGTCCTGAAAAAGACCTAATGTAGGTTTTGTAACTTAATAGAGAGGTAGTGTTGTTCTGAATAACTTCAAATGGGAACAGAATGGTGTTTTATTTTCTTGAAACACCACACTGATTGCTCACTTTTTAATTGAATTCCCATTGCATTTTTATAGCACTGAAGATATGACACTGTTCATTATCGAATTCCTTTGGGTCACTTGTGACCTGTGCCGTACTTTCTGGCATTGCAACAGCCAGATTCAGATTCAGATCCACTAATCTGATTTTCAGAAGGCTTCTCCTGACTTCAGCTGGAGTTCTGAGTGCTCAGCCAGTCTGAAAATCAGGTCCAAGATGTCTCAAACTGGTCACCCAAAAACTGGGATGGCCAAAATCAGTGGCCACTGGTGAATATTTTATCAATAGCATAAATGTGTTTTCTCATAGTGATGTTGAGGTTCTTGATGATGGCAGCATCGTTAGCACAGGATTACTCTCTATTATGATTGTTCATATTAAGTGATCTAGGAGGCTATTTCATCCACACAACATTAAACATGAGACAGAGCTAATTTCCTTTTCTTTTCCCTCATTTTCTGAGATATTTCAGTTTCTAGGAATACAGGAGTCAATACTAAAAGCTCAACAATTAAAGACAGTTCTTTCCTGTTAAACAGGTTTAGCAAGTCTCCTTCTGAAGAAGATGATGTCAGAATTCAGGACTTCCTGAAAACATAATTGTTTATATTTTCATGATGAGAGAAACAGGCAGCTCCTCAAATACCCAGTTCAATTAACTTTAAATGCTGTAATCTTTATCATTGTTCTTACTGATGCCAAACAGTAACCTGGATCTAAGGAAGCCCTTTTCAATTTGCCTTTGTATGTGGCTCTGAAACAGCAAATTCAATAAGGCTGACAATCACTTCAGTGCTATTCACAAACCCTCAGAAAGCAGAGTTTTAGAGGCTAAGCTTCCTCTTTTTTCTACAGAAGTTCCCTTTAGCCTTTGATAAAGGAAATAAATAAACTGCTTAATCATATGCTGTAGAACTCTGACAGACCAGACCATCTTCCCTAGTATGACTCATTCTAACAGTGTGCTGATCCATTAAGGGAGACTCCAGGACTAGCTGGGCTCTGTTTCTGGTTCAGCCTGGAAAACAGGCATTCTGGGAGTTGTAGTTCTCAGAACATATGGGACCTGTAGGCTTCACAGGGAGGTATGCTAGGAGAGAAGGCTGTATACAACCATCTCTCTTTCTTTAGTGTAGAAGAGACTGAGATGGAGCTCAGGATTTCTAATTAATCTCTCTATTAAGAATGAGACCTGGAGGGAGCTGTTGGTAGGCATCTTTGCAAAGAAAGCCTGGGAAGGCTGTGGTAGAAGGACTAGCAGTGGTTCTCAAACTTTTTCTATTGGTGACCCCTTTCAGACACCAGGCACACACACACACCCCGGGGCAGGGGCAGAGGCTGGGCTTGGGGGGGGGGTGCCAGAAGCCCCCCGGGGCAGGGGACGGGGCCCGGGGCGCCGCCAATATCCCGCTGCGGCAGAGCCTGGGGCTCGGGGCACCGCCGGCAGCCCACCGCGGCAGGGGCCGGGTCTGGGGCTCGGGGCGCCACTGGCAGGGGTCGGGGCCAGCTGCCAGCCACAGGGGCTTGCGACCCCCACATAACTGGGTCACGACCCCCACTTTGAGAACCAATGGACTAGAGGAAGCTAGAAAAGAAAGGATACCTATAAACGGTCTGTCTAGTGAGGACACTAGGGAAGGAGCTCTGGGTCTTTCCTGTCAAAGGGAAAGAACCTTGGGGAGGAGAGTCTGTGAAAGAATCCAGTTAGTAAAGTACTGTGAGAAGAGGGAGTGTTTTTGGTCAGGAACAAGACCTAGCTAAGTCCTGAGGGGGAAGCTGAGAGATTGTGGCAAAGCTGACGAAAGTAGCCTTGGGAAAAGGTGGACCTATTGCTCACTTTGTTATCTAGGACACAACACTGGAGTTCTTGGAAGATGGAGCGCCAGAGACATTGCTATTATACCGCCAAAAGAGGATCCTGTGTTCCATGAAGAGTGAAATGGGAGGAGGGGAGAGATTGTTTTCATTTAGACTATTGTTTATTGGGACTTTTGTGGTTTGGTTAGAGTATTAACCTAACTTACAAGTGGGGAAATACTGAATAGTCTGAATACTGAATTTGCATAGTGAGAAGGCAGGCTTTTCATCATACCCAATCACTACAAACTCCACAACAGTTTATAAAAGAGAAACGAAGGCTACCCCTGAAACGAGAACTGATTATCACAACCTGTATAAACCGTTGCTGCCTGAGACATACACTGATAGCATGTGGTTTGCGTAAGAAGTTTCAACAGCTACCACATGCTTCATTATCTTGAAAAACTGTGGGGAAGTGCTTCTAAGAAGAGAATATGAAGCAACTGAAGACAACATACAGATTCAGCTTGATAAATTGGAGGAAAGACTGGAGATAGTGGTTACCCAAAGCTTTCAATACAGTAAACCCTCGATTTAACAGACCTCGATTTAACGGACTTCGGATGCAACGGACAAAATTTCTGAGCAAGTCTGATGCATTCCTGATCCATTTCTGGCAGGCTGGCTGCCGGCTCCCGGCTGCCGCCCGGGTCCAGGCAGCAGGCAGACTGGCTGTTGGCTCCCGCCCGAGTCCCGCCAGCGGGCGGGCTGGCTGCCGGCTCCCGGCTGCCACCCGGGTCCCAGCAGCAGGAGGGCTGCGGAGCTGCCACCCCGACCCTGTGGCGGGCGGGCTGCTGCTCCGACAGCTCATTTTTTAAAAATTATTAAATAATGGACTTTTTGATTTAACGGACACCCCCTCGCCCGAATTAGTCCGTTAAATGGAGGTTTTACTGTACTATGATTTTTGTGTAAATGTTTTACACCAGGGGTCAGCAACCTTTCAGAAGTGGTGTGCCGAGTCTTCATTTATTCACTCTAATTTAAGGTTTCGTGTGCCAGTAATACATTTTAACATTTTTAGAAGGTCTCTTTCTATAAGTCTTGAATATATAACTAAACTATTGTTGTATGTAAAGTATATAAGGTTTTTATATGTTTAAGAAGCTTCATTTAAAATTAAATTAAAATGCAGATCTCCCCCCCGGCCGGTCCGGTGGCCAGGACCCGGGCAGTGTGAGTGCCACTAAAAATCAGCTCGCGTTGCCGCCTTGGGCACACATGCCATAGGTTGCCCTGTTTTACACTGTTATTCTGAAAAATGTTGTTGTGACCATGTGTGTAAGTGGATTCTTTTCTCCGATTGGCCACATAGGATTCAGTATAACTTGTTCCCTGAAAACTCTAAACTAAAGCTCTTAATAATCTGTCTGTAGGACAGTAATCTCCTCTTGCCCCATTCAAACATAGTCATTGAGATACCAGTTCTGCAAGTCTAACCCATTGGGCAGTGTGTGCTGTGTGTGTGTCACTCTGTGCCCAACACAAAGACAAGGAGAGCCTCTAATAGTCCCCTGCAACCTGGACTGACTCTGTAGCTCAAGTTACAGAGATTCATTCTTTCAACTCTGAAGGTCCCTTGATTCAATCATTGGTGTTGACCAAGGCATGTGTAAGAGTGTGCTACCCAGTCCCTGTGCTCTTGAGTACAGAGAAAGGGACTCTTGTATGCCAGACCACTAACTTTAACTGCTCCCCAGCTTAAGTTAATTCTCTACACCCCCAGACTCCCACACTTTACCAGCTGGGAACTTGGGGACCCCCGGCTGCCACCATCTGAGTAAATCTCGAAAGCCCTGGAGTGGGGTACTCAGACTCCCCAAAACCCTAACTCTGAGAGCCAGACACTTGGAGGCTGTTTCCCCTCCCCCCTCACCCTTTTCAGCTGAAGGTAGAGACAGACTCCACTTCTCAGCTCCTACCCTGAGCTGTTCCTTTTACCTACTCCCCTCCCTCCTCTCTTCCCAGTCTGGAAGCAGAGAAAACCTTAAGGGAAATAAACCAAACGCTTTTTATAACTAACAAGATTTAATAAAGAAAAAAGATTAGAACATAGGCTACAGTACAACTTACAATTTAGAGTTCTATAACTCCCCCTCTGAAAAGGACAGAGACACCCCAAATAGGTACAAAACTTAGAAAAATCAACATCACTTACAGTCAGCTAATTAGAAGTATAAGAAGGAAAGTAGAGTCATTCTCATTAGCCAGAGATGCTCCGGGACCCTTGCCAGCTACATGGCAAGCCAAACTGAAACTAAAAAACTCCCTCCTTGCCTCGTGGCAGGGAAGCTCTTACGTCACTTGTTCTCAGGTAACATTAACCCTCTCCAGCACTTTACACTTATGACAGCATGGTTGTCACACAAGGTACTTTGTGCGAGTAGATTGGCTTAAGCATTAGAGTCCACAAACAGTACAATTTGCAAGACTGGAGTCTCCTATTTCATTAATTTGGGATACAGAGTTAGTAGATGTACACTGTCGAACTATAGTATTGGGGTGAACAGCAAATAACTGGAAATAATATTGGGCAAAGTCATTTATTAACAGTAGCTGGAACATAAAAATGGTCACACTGGGTCAGACCAATGGTTCATCTAGTCCACTATCCTGTCTTCCAGCTGTGGCCAGTGACAGATGCGTCAGAGCTAATGATCCATCCCCTGTCGTACAGTCCTAGTTTCTAGCAGTCAGAGGTTTAGCAATACACAGAGCATGGGGTTGCATCCCTGACCATCCTGGTTTATAGCCATTGATGAACCTATATTCCAGGAACTTATCGAATTCTTTTTTGAACTCACTTATACTTTTGGCCTTTACAACATCCCCTGGCAATGAGTTCCACAGGTTGACTGTGCATTTTGTGAAGAAGTACTTCCTTATGTTAGTTCCCAACTTGCTGCCTCTTAATTTCACCGGATGACCCCTGGTTCTTGTGTTATGTGATGGGATAACTAACACGTCCTTATTCACTTTCTCCCCACTATTCATGATCCTAAGCTGGAAAACAGGCTCAGAGTCTCAGCACATCAGGTGGCAGTCCCAAGTGGATCTCTGTGACCTAACCCATCACACCCTTGCCAAGGAATTCTAAAGGGATTAGGGATCAAAGGGCAGTCGGCTAGGGCCTTGTTAGGAAGCTCTCTACCTTGCCTAGCAGGTCTCAGCAATAAAGGATGATTGATTATCACTGTTCATTTTCTATTCTAGCAGGTTAACAGTAAAAGCCTGTACCAGTGGGTTGCCTCATAACCTCACAGCACACACACAAAAATCACTTAGCTCTTATTTCAATGATTGTATGTTGTTAACTAGCTATTGTTACTATCACGCAACACGAAGAACAAGTAATACATCCCTCCAGGTGATACATCTACTTTCTCTTAAAGAGGTGTATGGGGATTCGAGTGCCAATGCACAATTAGCTGCTTTGAGTCCCATTTTCTCTAATGATACTGACCTCCTTTGTAAAGTGCTTTGAGATCTACTGATGAAAAGCACTACACAAGAGCTAGGTATTAGTATTATAAAGACATTTTGACTGTTAATATGCTCTTACAAGAATAATATTTTACTGATGTGCTCATAAAACATTAGAGAGCTTAATCTGAATGCCCTTTTACTTCTGTGGACCTACCAATCAAGTTAACATAATAAGTCTACACGATAATATTGGTAGCTGGCTCTGTTAGGCAAAGTTGATTGTGACCTTAGGTCCTCTCTCTTCAGACTCCTGAATTTATTCTTGACTTGCAGCATGTGTGTAAGAAAGAGACGGTATCCCGGTGGTTAACTCAGGCAGCCCGTTTAGAACAGGCACAATTTCCACACCCATTATCCAGCTATGTGGTGTCAGCAGGGGAAAGTAGCACCCACTTTGTCCAGAAAAGAACAGGTAAAGGCAGGATCAGCAGAATCTGCGAGATCAGTTGTACTGATGAACGCTGAGGAATGCTGATGAGCGGTGTATTGCCATTTTTTATTCCTGTTGCCTTCATCAGCTGCTCCATATTAAGTGGCAAGACAAGATCAGCAATGAACCCAGTAACCACCTCCATCAGCACTGGTTTGGTGCTGGCAACTTTCTTGGTACAGACAAAATTATAATGGAAGATCAATGAATTACAAAGCATGCAGACCAAAGAATGACCCTATATAATGGGTGATCACATAATCAGACAGCCTCAGTGGTACAATAGGACTGACAATAAAAGATGTAGACTGAACATCCAGCCAAAAAGTCATAAAGACCTAGCCAGAGAGGTGGTGTTCAGTCTGAAAGGAAGCTATATGGTTTTGGAATGTGCCTCGAGGAGGATGAGAAGAAACAGGATGAGAAAGTGAGACAAGGCAAAGGAACAATTGTAGGTAGCACTAAATGTGAGTTTATGCTGTTGCTGCTGTTAAAACCTTAGCCATTGATATTGCTATATCCAGTCCCTGGTATAGGGGATACTAGATAGGGAACTAATGCAGAACTGACAAATAGATAGCATAAGTTTAGTAAAAGCACTGGTCAAGACTGAACACAATATTTAAAATAGGGTGACCAGATGTCCCAATTTTATAGGGACAGTCCTGATTTTTGGGTCTTTTTCTTTTTTTTGGGTCTTTTTTCTCCCACCCCTATCCTGATTTTCCACACTTGCTGTCTGGTTACCCTAATTGAAAGTCAGAGTTTGCCATCAGTTTATGTTGACAAATATTTCTAGTATTAGCCTTTCTATCTTTCTTATTACAAAAACCTTTTGTTTGCTTTCCTGACCAACCCTGGCCATTGAGTTATTTTTTGTTAATTTCACTGTCCACAAATAAATCTAGGAACCCGACTCTTGATGGTTTTACTGCTTGTATGAACTGCACTGAACTCAGAAGAGTTATACCAGCCTAAACCTGAGTGAAGAATAATGCCCCTTGGTGACTATTTTTTCAAACCTTGCACAAGTAGTTCATGTTGACCCTTCCAACATGAATTACTTTACTCTTGCCTATACAAGAGTTTTTCTATACAAGAATTTTCTATACAAGAATACAGAAAAATTCTGTACACAAATTCTGTATACAATTTTCTATACAAGAATTTTCATCTCTTGTCACGTTGTCTGATCATCTAGCTTTGTCAGGTCCACACAATTCTCTAAATTGGGATGTTCTTCACAAATCACTCAGTTTGATTGAACTAGATCATATTGACTAACCTGCTATTTCAGCATATCTCCAATGCCAACCTCCCTATTCAAGAGAAGGTAACAAAGAGTCCTGTGGCACCTTAAAGACTAACTAAAGTATTGAAGCATAAGCTTTCGTGGTCTAATACCCACTTTGTCGGATGCAAGCAGTGGAAGTGTCCAGGGGCAGGTATAGATAAGTAGGCAAGAACCAGGTAGGAGATCACAAGGTTAGTCCAATCAGGATGAACCAGCTTGTTATCTCAAATCAGGGAGGGTGAGGTATTCCTCTAGCAGCTGAATTGGAGGTGTGAACTTGGAGAGAGGAGAACCTGTTTTTGTAATTAGCAAGCCATTAAAAATCTTTGTTCAATTCCAGATTGATGGTGTCAAATTTGCAAATGAATTGCAGCTCTGCAGTTTCTCTTTGCAGTCTGGTCTTGAAGTTTTTTTGCTGCAACATGGTGACTTTTAAATCTAATTGTGTGTCTCCTCCTCAAACCTTATTTCATAGAATCATAGAGTATCAGGGATGATCTCAGGAGATCATCTAGTCCAACTCCCTGCTCAAAGCAGGACCAATCCCCAATGAAATCATCCAACCAATTTTTGCCCCATATCTATAAATGGCCCCCTTAAGGGTTGAACTCACAATCCTGGATTTAGTAGGCCAGTGCTCAAACCGTTCCCACCCTCTTCTGTGCCAAGCAGATACAGGACATAATGGAGAATCTGGACCATAGAAATGGTGAACCAGTATGTCACCTAGCAGTTTGGTGTGGCGGCCACTTAGAAAGGAGCCTGTGAGAGGGGACACCTCAGTCAGAGGAGTATGAAATCTGTGTACAGGAGAAATACGCCACCTGTCAGTGAAGCCTAATGTAAGGCGGAAGAGACTCAAGCCATATGTGTAGAGCAAGTGGGAGGGGAAAGTGGAAAGAGGTTCGTTCTGAGCTTCTATGAAGATTCCAAAATGAAAAGTAGCAAGTAGAACTATATCCCCAGCGAGAGAAAGCGAGCTTAGAAAGGATGGGGGTGAAGAGGGCCTGCATGAGTGTTTGAAATCCAGTCTTCTACCAGCACCATCTCAGTCATCTCATAGTGAGGTGAGAGCCTCCGTGGAATGTCCTAGTACTCGCCCTCTAGTGGCTAAGAAAAAGAAAGCACTCGCATGTGATTGGCTTCTCTGTAAAGTAAAAGAATAGTCAAGAGTCTCCACAGTGAAATTTTGTGGACCTTTGAAAACAGTAGCCAGCAAGTCATTCTCTCCCACAAGCCCAAGTGCTAAGAATATGAAATTGAAAAGCCTGGCTTTTCCTCCCACCGTATTGTTCTAATGCTTAGAAAACGGCAGTAGGCTAAACAGTGAGTCATCTGTCACTAGATGGGGTTAAAGTCATTTCCATTTTCTGTTGCCATGGGAAAGTCAGTGTCCTGGAGATTTGTCCTTTCTCCCACTCAAACATGTAGGAGTAGAAATCCCAAAACTCAACAAAGCTAAACAATTTTTTTTCTTCATATTCCCCCCCCCCCCCCCCATAAACAAACTTCTAGGACCTGATAGGACAGTCGGTCCATTCCAAGAATCATCCCATTAATAATGTCATTCCCCTTGGACTGAAAAAAAATTGAGAAGCAGAGTTTAAGTAAATATTTGAATGAAGACAATTTGAAACATTTAGTGTAGCTTAATTTTATTACTCATCGGGGCGTATGCTGCTTAGCTTGTTTTCTGTGTGTGTATTCAAGGTAGTGGTAATGCACAGGGATGCAAAGCAACCGTTCAGAAACTAAAATTCAATCTTTGTTAAGCGAATGTGCATTCAAATAGCATGATTCCCAACAGTCAAACTGTAGATAATAACATTAGACAGGAGCGTGGAAACTGCTGCAAATACTGTTCAAAACCTTTGCTAATTTATATTTCATATGAGCAGCCGCAGAGCAGCACCTAGTGTTGATCATGGATATAGCTGAAAGTTATCAAAACACCTTGTGAAAAGTCTGATTAACCATACACAGTGGGGCCTAGTTCTTCTCTCAGTAACACCACTGAAAATCAGTCCGACCAGCTCTATCGGGGCCTTAGAATCTCCTCCTATTAGAGTTTCACAGTATACCATTTTTTCAAGGTCAGTGTTTTCATTAGCCTATGAATCTTTACAGACTTGCACTTACCTGCACCTATTCCCAGTCTGTCTAGCTCTTTCTGGCAGCTATTGCTGTTCCATTTAAATTGCCAGAGGTACAGACCTAAATGTTCAAACCCAACTGAGCTCTATAGTGACCAAAACTTGTTACCACCTGCATTACAATGAAGACGCTGATTGCTAATGGACAGCTAACCACATTACTGAAAACACCATAGAAATTAACACAAGTTATGCCTTTGGTGACAATCTCAGCTGGAAGCGTGAAGGATAGAAAGGCCACCATAGAAGTGGCCTCTTGAAAGCAGGGCAAAGACATGTTGATGGGTTTTATGGGAGAAGCTTGCTAGGTCACTCTTTCTCCTGTACTATTCTGTGAATAAACCGAGACTTAGGCCTGGTCTCTACACAAACTTGCATCTGTTTTTGCTAACGGACTGGTTTTAAATAAGTTTAGTCAAACTGGCGTAAAACGCTGCAAAGACCCTCATCTCCGTTTTAATAGTATTTTATAGTGATTTAGCTTTAGTCAGTTCCTTGTCACAGGCTAAATTGTCACGAGTCACTCAAATCTTAAACATGTGTCTGTGCAGGATTTTGCACCCATTGAACTCAAATTCATTTAAAAAACAACTAAGTTAAGTAGACAAGCCTTCCTATCACCAGTGCTGTCATTTTGGTACCCAGAAGGAGTACTAAATTAAAAAGAGAAACCATTGTTCTCATTAGGTTCTGGCCACTATTGCATAGATTCTGCTCCATAATTTCTAGTACATCTCCAGTACAATAACATCCTCTGGATTTCTCAAAACAAATCCATGAATGGTTCCCTTCCTAATCCAGCTCCATCCCTCACATACTATGGGATAGAAGAGATTTGTACCGTGTTACATGCATAAATATGTAGGCATATAGGTAGGGAGTAGAACTGAGTGTACAAAACGCTGTACATGTATTTTGTTGTAGGCACACTTTCATTAAAGACAAAGGCCTGGATCATTGTATATTCCCCACAGACTGTCCCACGGGGGGAGGGAAGAAGGAGGAAAAGGGCCAGGAAAATCTGTGAGGTTCAAGTCTATAAGGAGAAGCCACAATGTGCTCAGGGGGCCTGGCTACTGAAATCCCCCCCCCCCCCACCCCCATACCTGCCTGATAGTGATGAGTGGAGGCAGAGGTCTCCATGCTACCCACAGCTCCCTGGCACTGACAGCAGAGCTCCTAAAGGTGCTGACTCCCTCATAACTGCAGAAAAGAAGCTGCAGAAAGGACATTGCAGGAGTTATACTGATTGGTTTTCACACTGTGCTGTTATCTGCTCTTTTACTGACATGTCAGGATGCTTTAACCTCCAGATAAAAGATTCAATAAAAGTCAAAGCATGACTCAGACCAAGGACTAAATTCTTTGTAAGCTACTGTGCAAAGGTCCCTCTTCATTCGGGAATGAAATACAACCCCAATTACCACAGAACAGCGAGGAAATATGGAATGTTAACCATTCTGGTCATGAGAAAGGCATTAAAGAGTGTATTGGAAACATGCAGCCAAAAAGGAGATCAGAGCTGTGATTTGTTATTAAGACATTCACACTAGATGGGAAGCACTAAGTAACATTAAGCTGTTAGGCTCCCTTTCTTCACTCTACATGCAGGAAATTACATTTTAAAGCAGTGTATGATTTTTCTAAGTCTTTAAAGGGGTCAAGCACTATGAGCATCTGGAATGCTTATGTTGTCATTCAAGACTATGAAGTCATCTTGCATTCCTAATAGAGCCAATAACGGAAAATTATCCATGTGTCACTTCACTGATTTGCTAACAGAACAGAGATTAAAGGTAATCTAAGAGAAGACAGACTGTGCATATTTAACAAAATTACAAGGTCTGCTAATTTTAATTTAATTAAATTGGAGTTTGGATAATATTTCATAAAGAATGTCAATGTTGTAAGAATAAATATACTTTTTAAATCCTATGGTGACAACCCGTAGATCAGTTAAGTGCCAAAAGAACTCCAGATTTATCCAGTAAAATTAACATTGTGAAATCCATCAAAGGTACACATTCAAAGTTAAGGTTGAGGTCCTACCTTCATGTCCGGCTTTACTGAGTTATTGCAACTCCTATTAATCCTGAGCATAAGAACATAAGAACAGCCATACTTTGGATCAGACCAAAAGTCCATCTAACTCAATATCTATCTTCCAACAGTGGCCAATGCCAGGTGTCCCAAAAGGAATGAACAAAACAGGTAATCATCAAGTGATCCACCCTCTGTTACCCACTCCCAGCTTCTGGCAAACAGAGGCTAGAGACACCATTCCTGCCCATTGTGGCTAATTTATCTAGTTCTTTTTTGAACCCTGTTATAGTTTTGGCTTTCACAACATTCTCTGGCAAAGAGTTCCCCAGGTTGTGTGATAAAATGCTTCCTTTTGTTTATTTTAAACCTGCTGCCTATTCATTTCATTTGGTGACCCCTATTTATTGTGTTATGGGAAGGAGTAAATAACACTTCCTTCTTTACTTTCTTTACACAAGTCATGATTTTATAGACCTCTATCATATCGCCCCTTAGTCGTCTTTTTTCCAATCTGAAAAGTCCCAGTCTTATTAATCTCTCCTCATATGGCAGATGCACCATACCCCTAATCATTCTGAACCTTTTCCATTTCAATATATCTTTTTTGAGATCAGGCAACCACATCTGCAAGCAGTATTTAAGATATGAGCGTACCATGGATTTATATAGAGGCAATATGATCTTTTCTGTCTTTTTATCTATCCCTTTCTTAATGATTCCCAACATTCTGTTCATCTTTTTGACTGCCACTGCACATTGAGTGGATATTTTCAGAGAACTATCCACAATGACTCTAAAATCTCTTTCTTGAGTGGTAACAGCTAATTTAGATTTTATACGTATAGCTGGGATTATGTTTTCTAATGTGCATTACTTTGCATTTATCAACACTGAATTTCATCTGCCATTTTGTTGCTCAGTCATCCAGTTTTGAGAGATCTTTTTGTAGCTCTTTACAGTCTGCCTGGAACTTAACTATCTTGGGTAGTTTTGTATCATATGCAAATTTTGCCACCTCACTGTTTACTCCTAACGTCATCTGGTTTTTGGGTTAAATGTCTACAACCCAATGCATTAAAGGATTGTGTCCCATGCCACTTTGGCTTTCCAGGGCTAGATTCTCTAGCCTGTTTGCACAACTGCAGCCATGACAGCAGAAATCTTCTCACATATTGCTAGCTCAGAATTCTCCCAACCTGGGGAAGTCTTTAGCTGGCACAGAACTGGCCTGGCACCCCCTCCTCTTCCTAGTCCTAGGACATAAGTGGCAGGAGGAGAGCTAGATCTCTGTTTGTTACCAGCTGGTGTATATTAGAGCACCCAGGGCTAACATAATGCCAGCCTAAGAATTAGGGAGCCACAGGTGAATGTTTTGACCTTCTGACCTCTGCTGGGCCCGTTGGCCCTGAACTTGCTATCAATTCTTGTCACAAATAAACTAACATTACGCAGGTAGAGATGTATCCATTCATTCAGGAGGGTTGGACAGTAGGTCCCTTGTGACTCCATGTAACAGCAGTGCCATCTCAGATGACACCCTAACTGAAGCATCACATAACCATGGCAACTCTCCAGGGGCAGCATGTTTGAAATGAGTTCTGCTGTTTTCAGGATTGTGCAGTTGTGACTCAGAAGTTACGTGTATTAATGTGCATCAAATATAATGACTTACGTTCTTTCCATCAAACTATTTGCAGTGGCAGGTACAGAAGCAACCGTGGAACCTGTTCAGTCAACAGTGTTGTTTGTGTGGTAATCACTAGTCCTGCTCTGACTACAGCCAGTGGCCATTTTGCCCCTGAGTTCAGTGGCAGCAGGAGCAGGCCCCAGAATCTTTCCAAGCCCCTCTTCTGTCCCACGCTTGGAGCTGAAATGATCTGCCTGTTTTGGGGGGATGATCGGAAGTTAACAACATGAATTGTGTGGTGCACTTGATTTTAAAACAGAAACAAGCAAAAACCCCAGTGAAAATCTCCTGACACAAATTGTATGTTATAAATAACTATTGCTAGGGCTGAGCATGGTCACATGCAGAGACATATGCATCTGCGTGCTGCACATGCTGACCTATAAGAGACATAGGATATTGGGTTCAGTGGCTCTAATAGACTAGTCAGAATTGGAAACAATGACTATAGTGCCGTCAGCAAATTTCTGGCTCTCCACAGACTAGGAAGTGGTTGCTCCTCATGGGAAGACAGATGAAGAAGTAATTCAAAATCACTAGATGGGTTTTTCTGCAGCTGAAAGTGGACGGGGATTATTCTTTTAAAGAAAGCCATTTTATGTTACTGGGCACGTTAGGTGCCTTTTTGATTATACTTATGGCCATGTAGGATTAATTTAAATTAACTAGAATAATGTTTTGTCATGGTAGGTACACAATCTGCTAGAATAATGTTTTGTCATGGTAGGTACACAGTCTGCATGCGTCATGACTACAGTCTCTAAGAAACTTCTGTTTATAATAAAACGTCTTTGACTAGGCTTTAGTTACTAATCCTTGATGTGAATCAAGCAGAGGAAGAGAGGGGTCGAGAGAGAGAGTGAGAGAGAGACTCACAATGAAAACAAAGAGCCTGTTTGAGGGTACCGGAGGGACACTTATTACCTTTGGGATTATAAGCATTTTCTCTGGAATTTTTGCTTTCTTTCCTGTTTTTTCTTATAAGCCTTGGTTTGCCGGCTGGAGCGTTCGAATTGCCTGTCCCATCTGGAATGGAACTTTGGTAGGCCACAACAAAAATGTTAACAGGGAAAAGATATTAGAGAAGTTACTGAAATTCTACAAAAAGTGAACCACGTCTGAATTAGTTTCCTATTCATATAAACTCATATAAAGAAAAAGAAGTACTTGGAGTATTCAACATTAAACTAAATACAAGGAGCTGCCTGCAACTCCTTGATAAGATTTAACTTTGCAGTAAATATTAACATATTGATTGTTTCAGGATATTTGACTCTCGACAATTTTTCTTTGCTAGCAAAAACAAAACTCTGGGCCAAATCTGGATTTCAGTTACACCAGTGTCAATGTGAAGTAACATGACTGGAGATATACTCATGCAAGTGATATCAGAATTTGGCTCCTCTCTCACACTGATTAGCTGCTCTTATGTTCATGTCCTTTAGTTTCAGCAGAAACCTGTTTATGTTTTAGGTTTCAAACTATGCATGAAGATGTATACAAGTGCAGCAAGTTTTTGAGTTAAAAATGATGTAGCCGCAAACCCATGAAATCTCTATAATAGTTTAAGACTCAAATTCTGTTCTGACTTGCACCAAGTGCATCCTCACTGAAGTCAGCTCATTGCAGGGGGTTGTATGTTACAGGGCAGAATTTTGTAACAAAGTAAAGACATTGCAGCCTGTAAAGGGTTACAAGTTCCAGGCTGGTCCTATTGCTGCATGGCTGAAGTGTAAAAGGAAGGGGAAGCTGGGTCAAAAGGAGAATTAAAAGTGTCCTCTCTTCTTCCCGGCTAGCTGGTGCCAGTGTGGGGATCTTCTGGGGGATTATTGTCAGTGTTTTTCAGTTGATCTGCTTTTGGTTTTGTGATTGTTTGAATGATAATCCAGCCCTGAGGAAAGGGCTTTAAAAAGGATGGGGGCTTGGAGTTTTCCTTCAGTTCCCTGGCCTGTGAAACCACCAACCAGTTTCTATCTTCATTTACTAGAAAAGAGGCATCAGTAGATGCTCAATTAAAAATCCTTTACTTTGAGTGCCTTCAAAGTAAAGGATTTTTGAGTTACTGATGTCCTGCCGATGTTAGGATCCAAATAATAAATTGCATTAAAATAATATGCCAGAACTGATTGAATTATGTTCTATGATCCTCATCCTATCCTTTCCACCAGTGTTTAATTGCAGTTTGGGGTATCACTTTACTTAAAACATTCCTGTTGATAGGATTAGTGTGTTTCTAACAGCGGCATTTGTTTAGGGATGATGTTGTGTTCACTTCCTCTGCTACTAAAGTCTTCCTTCACTTGGTACATTCCACATGTGGACAACATGGAGTAGGTTTGATTTAGCAAAATGAAAATAAGGGTGGTACAGCTATAGATCCCAATTTATCCAAGCCACTCAATTTAATCTTCCAGCTTTGCCTCAGCTCTGATTCCACAGCCCTTGGAACTAAGGAAGAACTATGCTGTTTCATCCTTTTTTGAGCATAACTTTTCATTGCCTTCAAGAGGAAGGTCAGCGTAAAACTGGATGGAAGACTATGGTCTCAAGTCCTGAAGCTGGTCATGCCAGTGATAATTTAGTGAACACATAAGTTGTTACATGTATGAGCAGCTTTGTTTGCACTGTGATGGCCAAGATACCATATCATGGTAATAGAAAGAATTCATCACGTTGCTTATGTTTGGACCTGCGCATTGATCCAGCACCATTCATCCTAAAGTACAAAGACAGACAGAGAGTGCTAAGTAGAGTTGGCTGAAACTCGGAAGTTCTGGTTTGCAGGAATTTTCAACTTTTTGAAATTTGGGTTTGTTTCAAGCGTGAATGAAATTTATTTAGTTAGTTAGTTCCCGTGAACCAGAAATTCCAACGAAGGTTTGGTTTGGAAACACCAGCACAGGAAATGAAATACACTCACTCCATGGGCCCTTGCAGCTGCTGAAAGAGCAGCAGTGAAACTGACAGGAATCACGTCAGCCTAACAAGCGGTGGCCAGGACTTCCAAGGTCTGTGGCTTCTGGGCAGCCCCACCACAGGGTCTGCCCCAGGGCTTCCAAACTCCTGGGCCAACTTGCTCCGCAGTCTGCCTGACTCTCAGGGCAGCTCACTCACCAGGCTGTGGGAGCCAGGTAACCAGCTGGCCTAGGGGGTTGGATGCCCTAGGCCCCGGAAGCCCATGTGGTGGGGCAGCCTCTGAGCCACAGACACGAGAAGCCTATTCCAGGACTTCCATTCTCCCAGCTGTGCTGTACAGGAGCCTGGAAGGCTTGAGAGCCCCACACTGACCAGGCTATGGTGCATTAGGGGGTATTTCTGTGAAACCTCCCCCCCCCCCCCACCCAGGCATTTTTAGATTTTCTAGCCAGCGGTTCCAAGCCTGGTGGCAGATGTCACAGGACATCCTAGGCACACCACTGTGGTGAGGGGCCTGTTTGGTTGGACGTGCTGAGAATGGGCGGCACCCATTTCTACTTTAGCCTTGCACTTATGGCCAAGTTATGACCGAGCGGAAACGAACTGTCATAGGCAGATTGGTTCCATGGACTAGGAAAGGCTGTTTGCAGGGGGTGAAGGTGAGAGACAGGGGGCTGCTGGGAGGTAGTTTGATGCACAAAGATGATTGCGTAGGGGCGTTGGAATAGGCACCCAGAGGTGCCTGAATGATAGGTAAGGGCTGGTAACATGAAAGAGATTGGGTGCTATGGGAGGGTCTGACAAAAGAGGTACATAGGGGCTGGGGAAAGTCATGGGACGTGTACCATTTTGGTGGGTTACGGGCATTTGGTGGGGAGGATCAGGCCAGACTGGGTGCGTGTGGAGTAGAGGACGGGGAAGGGAATTTGAGTGGATAGTGGCAGAAGGATGTTTTACTGATGGGCAGCCCATGGAGAATTGTCTGGGGTGGGGAGGTGTCAAAGCAGGATCATGCACTTGGTGCTGAGTGGAGGTGTAGATGGGAAGAACACAGACTGAGCAGAAATACAGATTATGCAACCCAGTGGGAAATCTGACTCACCGTCCTCTCTATCCATTGACTGCCTGGAGTCCAGGAGCAGGAGGCAGAGTGCATCATGGTCAATAGCCTCAGGTACTGACAGTGCTGAGGGGAGATTTCAGAGGGAGAGGAATTTGACTCCTTGTCCTTCTCCAGCTCTGAACGAGATCATGGAAATGGCCTTGTAGGTGTAGGAGCTGCAACAGGTGAACTTGGTGCAAACCTGAGGTGCAATTGTTTCAGGCAGACACTGGTGCACAGAAGCTGATTTAAAGGTTGCCTGTGTTGGAAGTCCTGTTAGGCAGGGCAGTAATCAGATCACAGGACTCTGCAGCCTCCATATTTAGGTGTGTACATGACCCCAGGCAGCGAATGGGGAGATAGGTGGCTAAGTGCCAACTACTTTAGTTCTGAAAATTCTGTTGGTCAGCGACTGTTTAGGGAGTTTGGCTGTATGGAGCTGAGCAATGCCTTTAAAAACAGACCCTGAGTCAATGGAAAGAATCCCATTGGCTACAGTGGATCAGATTAAGAATTAAGAAAAAAAATGGCAATGCTTACAAAACTGCAATGTTATGGCATTTTAATCTTTGGGATAGAAAGCAACATTTCTTGCCAAAGTATTTAAAACAAACTGGAAACTGATCATCTACTCGTTTAAATTCTCTGCCTGGAGCTAACCCAGCATGATGTATAATCCCTCCCCTGCTTTTATCCATCTTCAGTTTTTCCTTTGTTCCATCAACCACATGTGCATTAAGTGTAAATTGAGCCCCTCTCAGTTGGCAAAGAAGAGTGTGAAAGGGTTTGGCCCTCATTTTATAGTGCAGCCTCAGTATTGCAATTACTCTTAATAGTACTCTTTATTTTGTAGCCTAATTTATTCTGGCTAGAACCCTGTAGGATCCCCTGCGTGTGCCTTTTCTTCTGATTAATTTAGCCAACAACCAGTCATGACTCCAGATGTTTCTGCTTTTATCCATGAGATCTTTCTGTTACGGTTATGCCAAGATTATCATTTCAGGCTCGGCCTCCGAAGAATTATTTTCAAGTTCCCTAAATCAAAAATTTAAAATACAAAGTGCCATGGAAAATTAAAATCTAGATCTCATTTAACATGCCAGAAATGGGAAACAAACCACAAAACCATATTGCTCAAGGTTCTGGGTTTCAAACTTGTTGATACATTTGCCTCTGTGTCAGCACTGAGAGCCCAAATTATGCCATTTTCTGATCTTTTGACCTTTAGAGTCTTATTTCAGACCCGTTTTCCTTTAGTGGTTCCATTCACCAACAATATATTAATAGGAGCAAAGATACAGGTGATCCAAGATTCATGGGCTGGCAAAAAGTTGAGCACAGTGAGCCAAATTTATGTATGATATATTTAGCATGAATGGAGTTGTGCCTCCAATGGGGAATTCAACATAGTAACCACACAGGTCCTCCTTGTCAACTTCCTATTGATGAACTGGTGTATATTCCTTCTCCTAGCTTCAGCCAAACTTGTTAGCATATCCATTGTGCAGTCAGACTCATTACGGTTAACAACTCTCTATTGTCCACAATCTTATGGGTATGTGCTAAAAAACGTCAGCCCCTGGTGGATTCCACATGTACACAGAGGTATTCAATGATACCGTAATTTTCATAGAAACAACTTCATAATTCACCCAGAATTCATCGGCTGTACAGGCAGAGTTCCCAAAACATCACCACCACATACAGTCAACCTCAGTCTAATTGTTACCCTCAGTTACACCTGTCACTCCACTGGGAGTGATGCAGGTTTAATGCATATTAATTAAGGCAAAATTTGGCCCATCAAGTTGTGATAACAATTAAAACGTTTGCAAAACATTTTAGAATTTAAATTACTACTAGCATTATGAAGTATTACAGGTGTAACTTTCTGTTTCCCTCATCCACAGGCTGTTATTGATGGGGTACTTATCCTTTTGGCTGACAGAGGACAAACACGAAGATCACTTGTAAGCTTATGTCATTATTCAATTGAAGAAGTCAGGGGAACTGCAGAGTTAATCCAGATGATATAGTCAAGAGGAAAAAGCATATTTTGCTACGAAAATTGTGGATCAAATAGACTATACATGGCTTAAAGCGAACAAGCTCTAAACGTTCTACCATCTTGGTGATTCTATTAGTTCCAGATTTACTTCCTGTCTTTAAAATGGGTTTGTTTGCTAGTGTTCGAGTTTGGAAGTTAAGGCTGCCGACTGCAGTTTACTTCTTTCTGTGAGACATGACAAATGCAGAAATAATATACATCTGCTCTAATTTGTTCTAGTGTTTTTAGCAACATTTGGTTTCACTGCATTCGTCCTCCCTGTAGAGAATCCACATCATTTTTTATAGCAAGTGGCATAGATTATATTTATTATGCTTATTTTCCCCTCCAATATGTTTCGTGTTCTGGTCACATTAGGGTTTAGAATAGAAAAGAAGTGAAATAATAGGAAATCTCCCACCCTCTTTAGTTAAAGGTTTTTAATAGAGCTTTTTTCTCTCATTAGTCGGAAGAGTAATAGTATGTTTCTGTCTCAATTTCAGTGGGAAGCTAGCTTCACCTTTGGCATATTGAACATCATGGGCTCCCCACTTCAATTTGCTGTTGCAATTGTCTCCATCCTGCTTGGCCCATACTGCTACTATTCATTTGCTGGGATTGCAGGGACCAACTATCTTGGTTATGCAGTTTTGTTCCCTTTTCCCTACAAGGAATTTATGTCTCTTTGCAAGGACCCTTTGCACTATGAGTGGTACCACCTGGTTCTACAAATACTAGACCTTTGCTCAAGTTTTGTCATGTTTTGTGCTTCTTTGGCTATTGTGATCACGCTCACTGCAAGACTGCTCCAGTTTGGACATTTAAATGTGAGTATTGATCATTAGGGGAAGGTGGATTACTGCCGGTAACACAGTAGCTATGACCACTATTTAGTGAAATGTCAGACCTGCTCAAGGGTAGGCTAGATCCTGAACTCACTCACACCAGATTTACACTTCAATAACTCAGCTGAAGAAAACAGAACTAATCCAGATTTACATCCAGTCAAACGAGATCAATAAGTGGCCCTGTGTATCCTTTGTACCCTAATACAATTTCAGCTAATTTGGATATTCCTTTAGCATATGCAACAAGAGCCTGTGATATTAGGCCCTGATCCAACACCCCCTGAAATCAAGTGGAGCCTTTTCTTTTACTTCAGTGGGAGTCAAACCGTCAGAGAGAAGCTTTTGAATTCGCTCCTCTTTTAGGACTGTGAAATTCTGATTGGCTACAGTGTGGGGTATGGTTAAAAGCTATGCCTCCAGGCTAACGTATAGATAACACTAGGAGTCAAAGCTTTCTCTGTGTATAAATGCATCTTACTTCTGTTCCATTCTATGCATCCGATGAAGTGGGCTATAGCCCACGAAAGCTTATGCTGAAATAAACTGGTTAGTCTCTAAGGCGCTGCAAAGTCTTCCTCGTCTTATTTACAGATACAGACTGACATGGTTGCTAATCTTAAACCTACCCACACCTGTCAACTGTTTCTCCTATGAGGCAAACCACTTATTTCAAACCCAGATTTGCTTCTGTTCCACTCAAATCTGGAATTATCTCACAGTTGGTTCAGATACATGATTGACATTAGAAAGCATAGCAAACTTTATGGAAAAGAAGCCCACATTGTTTCAAGCCTCCTCAATTGTTGTTTTTCCCTGTAACTGTCACTTGGAACCACAGGGCTGGTCTTACCATGAGGCGAACTGAGGGAAGAGGGCACTAGGACCCAGAGTGTAGTAAATTGTGTCTGCTGCTGGTGCATAGGTACTCTCTCTCCTCTAAATGCACAGAGATGATGGAGTGCTGTGCTGGAGGCCGGGGGCACAAGAGACCTTTCAAAGTTTTGGCCCAAGCGAGGAGGCATGGGGGCGTCATTTGAACTCCCCGCCTCAGGTACCAAGATGTTGTGGGCTGGCCCTGGGAGCCAATCCCGCATCCAATGAAATAATGCCAAGATTCCTGTTGATTTTAGTGGGTGCAGGATTGGGTCCCTTATGGACATTTGAAAATCCAGTGTAATCAAAAATGATCACTGCTTACACCACCTCTAATATGACTCCAGCACACCGTGATTCATTGGCAACAGACCTCTCTCATCTTTGGATTTAGTAGATTGTGAATTACTTAAGGCAGGTGTGACACTGCACCCTATATT
The DNA here is from genome assembly GCA_032164245.1 of Sternotherus odoratus. Lineage (NCBI taxonomy): Eukaryota > Metazoa > Chordata > Testudines > Kinosternidae > Sternotherus > Sternotherus odoratus. The sequence goes on along the minus strand of JAVMKO010000009.1, from coordinate 12,619,059 downwards.
TTCATAGTGATATTATTATGATATGATTATAGCATAATTATGGTGTATTTTATGCATGATAAGGCATATTAGGTGTCATTGAAAAGGTTATGATTTGCTGAATATGATTATCCTATTGGTATGCATGTTTCATTTTTGTATCTGAAGTTATAAATACTTACTATGTATCTGTATTTCAAATGTAGTTATGCCCATTAGATAAGATGCTTTTGGTCAAAATAGCGGGTAGAGAAGGTCTTATTCAGGGTAAAGGGCATTAGGAAAAACAATAGGCCATAGGAGAATGCTACAGAAGCCTGTACGTAATGGCTTGTGTGATAGAGGAAGGTCAGGGAGCTGTGGTAGAGTGTTTGAGGGGAGATATATCAGCTCCAGGTTCATTAGGGCGTGGCTCCCTGTAGACTAGGGAAGCAGTCAGCAGGTTAATTAGGAGCACCTGCTGTCAATTAAGGCCTTAATAAAAACCCCTGCCTCAGGCAGACAGGTGTGGGTGTTTGGAAGGAGTTTGGAGCAGAGAGCAATTTGGAGAAGTTGGAGCAGAGAGAGTTTGGAGAAGTGCTGCGGTGAGCTAAGAAAGACCCAGACCCTAAGTAAAGGAACACCTGGCTTGTGTAGAGAGAGGGCAGAAAGCCCCCCACAAGCTCAAGAGTAGGAGAGGGAAGTAGCCCAGGGGAAGGAGTAGCTAATCCCAGTGGTTTACCGCTATCCTCAGGGCCGCTGGGCCGGAGTAGAGGGCGGGCCTGGGTCCCTCCTTCTCCCCTCTAGGATACTAGTGGGACAGTTAATACCCTGTTCAGAGGCAAGAAAAAGGCTCCCTGAATTCCCCCACAAGAAGAGAAAGTGCAGGACCCATCAATATCGTGGGAGTAATTGGCCACACTTGCTATGACTCTACAAGGACATGTGACTACATGATGCTGGACTCCATCTTGGGGTGTCAGTATTTTTCCACAAACTGGTCTGGGAACCAAGTTTTGAAACAAAGGGTTCCTTCCCTAGGCTAAAACTACATAAGGCATTTGGGGTTCTTCACTCCCCCCACAAGAAGACTCCTGGAAACACCTGAGGAACAAAGACTGAACTGGGGGAAGTGCTGGACCCAGGTAAAGGGATTTCTAGCCTGTGTATGAAAGACCTGCGGATTCTAAGCTGTAAAGCAAGTGTAGCTTGCCCCTTAAGAATCTACAAGTCCACCTGTACAATCAGTTAGGGTGAGAATCTGCTATTCATATCCATCTATCTAGTATAGTAAGCTTAGTTTCTGTTTTTTGTTTATTTGCTAAGTAGTCTGCTTTGATCTGTTTGCTAACACTTATGATCACTTATCACTTAAACTCTATCTTTTTTGTTTTAATCTAAACCAGTGAGTTTTGACTGGAGTGCTTGGTTATCACAAGGGTGCATTGTCCTCTTCACATTCAGGGAGAGGTGGACCGGGTATTAAACCCATATACTGGCCAGATTTGACCAGGGTAGTATGGTATTGCTCTGGGGTCCTAGGCTGGGAAGCTGGTGGGTAGAGAGTCTGCATGCAACTGTAGCTGGGTGTGTCCCGACCTGTGCGAATGCCAGTGAAAGTGTAGGCTGGAGGGCTTTGCAGCTTGTCACAGCAGTACAGTGTGGAAGGGAGCCCAGGCTGGGCGGAACCTGTCACAGCAGGCACCTCGCCTTCTTATTTGGCCCGGTTGGCACTTACTGAATAATGAATCATGCCGCATCAGTGGCCATTAAAGGGCTACAAGCCTAATGAAAAGGTTGCAAGCCATGAGCCTAGTTTAAAATGAGGTTCAAAAGACCAAAGAGCTTGTAATCCACAGCACGGGACATCTCTTGCGTTTGTATTTCCCATGAGCTTTATTGATATTGTTCATAAGTTCCCTGCCTTCCACAGTATTTTTCAGAGGACATGGACTGACCTTTTGTTATTTTTATGGTTACTACTTCTCCTCCGATATATATTTCCCCAGATGGATGTTCCTGCATGCTGTTGACCACTGTTAACCACTTCCTGTTCTTCACTGAGTTCAGTCCTGTTAGATACTGAACATTCTGGCCCTCATCCAGCACTCAGTTAAGCACATGCTTTGAGTTAAGCACATGAATGGTCCCACTGAAGACAACAGGACTAGATTTAGGTACAGTGCTGGGCCAAGGCTAGAGGGCTCAGCACTTTGCACAATCAAGCCCTGATTATCTAAGAGTTTTCTCCTACAAGCAGTACGGTCAGTATCCTGCCTGTAGTCCACCCTCCAACTGAACACCAAATGGATCCACCAGTCTTCTAAAACCCCTCCTTCCCTGCCGCAGTACTGAGACCTCCCGCAAAGATTTGAGAGTCTTAGCTGTGGATGAGACTGCAGAAGAAATTTGAATGGTTTGATGCAAAGCTAATACAACAAGCTTGATTGAGACAATACAAAACCCTCCCTTCATATTTGGACCTTATTCCGTACTGTACTGGATCATTTTTAGCATGTACGTGTGGCACCCAGGTACATAGGAGCAATTCAAAATTAAAACCTAAAGAAGCAGGGGCAAAATGTGCCAGCCTGACCATGGGGTTTCATTGAATAAGGATAGATGTGAGGGCGGAAATCAAATCTGAAATGGTGATCACCAGCATTGTCTGCGTTCTTGGAGCAGCACTCAACTAGCAGGAAAAAAAGAACTGAGACGCTGGTCCAGACATGCTCCAGCTGGCTGCAACTATATCTTCCCTTCTCCATGAAATGTAACCATTCCGCTTGTTTTCATTTCATTATTGGAGGGTATTTTTGCAACCTGCCTGGGGGGGGGGGGGGGGGGGAAGAGACACATTCTTTTAAACGCTTTGGTATTTTTTTAAAACTAACCTGTGGTTATTCATGTAACTTGTACTCCTTTTGCATCGAGCAACATACAATTAAATAGCCATCTACAACAGCTACAGAATCAGCTACAGCTGCCTCCAGGTAGCTGTACATTTTGCACTCTTTTTTGCCAAGCTTTTCAGTTCTCTTCTTTGAATGCCCATATGCATGTGGGAGAACAGCCCCTCTTTACTATCATTATAGTTGGCACCTGCTAGTCAGAAAACAACTGGCTAATAGAGTAAAAGAGGCATTTAATGAATTCATCTAAGGCCTGATCCTGCAGACTTTTACTCCTGGGTGCAGTTCCATATCAACTGGAGGCTCAGGCTTTCACTTTGTCCTGGGGTGACCAGATGTCCCGATTTTGGGGTCTTTTTCTTATATAGGCTCCTATTATCCCACACCCTCTGTCCCGATTTTTCACACTTGCTGTCTGGTCACCCTACTTTGTTCCCCGCCTAAGGGGTGAACCTTCCAAGAACAGAGCTCATCAGTTTTCATTTTACAAATGTTCATATTCCAAATGTGCTACTGTGCAGAGCGACTCACTCTCCACCCTCACCCTGAAGAGCTGGTGGAATTCCACCTTGGTCAAAAATTGAAAAGCTCTGCTGCTTTCAGACCAAACTAAAATTTCAAGAAGAAATAAAATTCACAGCCACCTAAAGGCAGTGACTCTACAGAGTCCTACAGGACATGAAAGCCTCATTCAGTTCTCACTAAACTCTTTGGGCAAAATTCTCTCCTCAGTTTATACCTATGCAGTCCAACTGAAGTCAATGGGCCAAATTCTGTCTTAGCTATGTTGCAACCTTGCCTGAAGTCAATGAAGTCGAGAGAGCTGGTCCTAGGAATATGCAAGTGCAGTTACATGTGACCCGTTACCCATGCTACCTCTTAGTTAACTAAACTGATGGATTAGCTGGCTTTTTATAGCTTGCTGGCTATAAAAAACACCTTACTTTAAATAGGGAGCTGGTATACAGCGTGAGAACTCTGGGAATCTCATGAAGGGGCTGGCTTTCATCGGTGAAGACACCTAGTGATGGGAGAGGACAAGAGAAAAAAATTGGAGTCCCAAAGAAACTGCCTATCACGTAAAAACAGGGTGGACAAAAAAATATTGTAAATCAAAAGGTTTTTTAAAATTTAAATTGGATATTTTATTTTGTTATTTCAATTATAATGTGTTTTTCTCTTTAAAAATCAATCTGTTTAAAATGAAATCTGAATTTAACACAAAATAGGTTAAGGCCTAAATTTATTATACTCTCTTAACACATTTAAATAAAAAAAGAAATAGGCTGAATCCATGAGCCTCAATCTAAAGCTTTGTGTTAAAAGCTGCTTTTCTATATCAAGAAAAACCAGGGGAAAACACATTTAACTTCCGAGGTCAAGCATAATAAATATGGCACAGTAAGTCATGTATTTTATTGAGGGCCTGTTTTGTTTAATTACAATGAATTTAATATGCTGTTTGTGTGTGTTTGATTAAATTCCAGTGACCATCCTAATGCATGAGTTTTATCCTGCTTAAACCACAGGAGCCCTCACGTCTGCTTAGCAGTGCCGACAGTATAAAGTTGTTCAGTTCATAGAGAAAAGGTCTCTTATGGCTTCCACTCAAACACTTTCAAAATCCACAGCAACAGCATTTGTCTGTAACTTGGGCGAGAAGGAAGCCAAGTGCTTCTGAGACTACCGTGCTACCATATAGGCATAGGGTGACCAGACAGCCGGTGTGAAAAATCGGGACGGGGGTAATAGGTGCCTATGTAAGAAAAAGCTCCAAAATTTGGGACTATCCCTATAAAATAGGAACATCTGGTCATCCTACATAGGCATTCTATAGAAGATGAAAGACACATCACTGTGACTGCTCCCTACCCACCTAGGTGCAAAGCTGGTACATTGGGAAGCCTGAGTGAATTTTACAGCTGGTTGAATAATGGGGAAATGTGAAAAAAATATTTTGAAGTTGTTTCCATTTCTCAGCATTCAGCTGGGCTCACTTTTGTCTAATTTTTTAATCAAAGAATTTTTAAATACTTCTTAAAATCTGTGTTTTTCTACTGAAAAGTGGTTTTCAGTAAAGGAGGGAAATAACTATTTAAAGAATGATTTTGATAAAGTTCCACCATTCCAAGGAAACACTTAAGAATCTGCTTAAAGTTAAGCCCTTGTGTAGTCCCATTAACATTAATGAATCTGTTCATGTGCTTAACTTTCAGCACTTGCTTAAGTGTTTTGCTGGATGGGGCTTCAGTACTCAGCCCCTTCCCGGATGAACCCAGCTGTTACCATGATGGGCCAGCTTCATGCACATAAATCCCATCAGCCAGCTTGGCATCGCCTACACACAGATCACTGTAAGTACAAATCTAGATTACTTCATGAGGATCATCATGTTCTGTGCTCCAGCATAGCTAACGTAGAGAGGGACCCATAGTGCGGATCCAAAGGCCAGTGACATCAATAGGAGTCTTTGTAACTGGTCTGTGGATCAGACCCCATGTGAACAGAAGCTGCTTTAATCCTGGGAATAGTTGACCAGTTAGGGACAACAAAGCCTTGTGTTAGTGTTAAGATATCAATATTTATTTTGTGTATTGCATCCTGCTGTGCAGTAGCCGCCAGTACCCTCAGAGAAAGCCATTAATGGGATGGTTGCCTCAGAGAGGTAGAGTAGCACATGTATTGCTAAGCATTCAATGAAACTAGGTGACCATATTTCCCAAAGGGAAAATGGGACATCACTTGGCGCTAGCCCGAGCCTTCCTCTTTCTTGCCGCCTCTCCCCCCCCCCCCCCCCCCCGCCCTGGTGTGGGGCTGTCCTGAGCCTAGGGGTGCTGGAACAATTTCTATAGTGAGGGTGCTGAGAGCCATTGAACCAAACTGTAAATGCTGTATATGATGGAAACCACTTCAAGTCAGGGGGTGCAGCTGCACCCCAGTACCCATAGTTCCAACACCTATGCCTGAATTGCTCAGCCAAGGCCCTCTCCTCATGCAGGGCTGGCCTGAGACGCTTGCCTGAGCCCCTCAGAACTTCCTCAGGTGGGGCTGGCATTGCTGCTCACCTGAGCCTTGCCTGTGCCCTCCCCTTCTCCACACCCCCCCACACAGCTGGGACTGGGGCTCGGCAGAGGTCTGCCTGCCCCCTGCCTAAGCGCTGCCTCTCCCCCACCTCCCCGCATAGGGCAGGCATTGCTGCTCACTCCCCTCTCTCCTCCCCCAGTCCAGACCCCACTTTTGCCAAAAAAGTCAGGATGACCTAGACAGGGCTCAAAAAAAGGGATTGTCCCAGCCAAACAAAATGCCACATTAGCACTCACTTGTGGTGATAGTCACTTCAGGGAGCACTCTGCATTATGGTGCAAATAAGGAATATCAAGTAACCTCTTCAGAGCCCCTGCCAAGGGAAAAAGCAATTCTGAAATCAAATCATTGGTAGTAACAGCCTTTTGGCTTCAGTTATAAAAACTATATTCCATCAGCTGTTAAGGCACCTCTAGAATTCAAGGCACTAACCCACAACATCTGAATGAACAGAGATTTGCCATGTGCTTCCTGTTTGATTGGATGGGAGCGGAGTGGATTAATTCTTGCACACCATTTAGATATAAAAGTTTCCATCCTTCCCCATACCCCCCCCCCAGTTGCATAACATTTAAAGCCTTCTCAGCAATCCCTTAGAAAAGGGAGTTGGGGCATCTCTCTCTGATCTATTGCAAGAGATTTGGCCACAGGTGCCATCTGATTTATTGAGATTGGGAATATTTTGTATGCCAGCCAAGGTGAGGGAATAAGTGGAGGGATGGGGTAGAAAGGCAGGAGCGAGAGACCTACCTAAAACAGTTTTGATCTAGAGAGAAAATAAAAGCCCTTATTCGGCAAGGTACTTAAACACGTGCCTAACTTTAACCAGACCAGTAATTCCTATCCCACTTAATTTAATGCATCTTTGAACAAGGACTGAATGATGCTTGGTGTTCTTGCATGAAACGATAATGATTTTTGTTGCTCTGAATTACAGCTATGCAACAAACTTGTATTTTTCATCACTGGGCTATTTCCCCTTCTCCTCCAGCTGTCAACCACATGTTAGAAGTACAGTTTAAGTTAAATATGCAGGTCAGCCCTTTTAAAGATCATAGATGGTTAAGGATGAAGATCAAAGCTTTCAGTGTTTTGAAGTGACCAACGGTGTCTACTGCCTGCCCATACCCACTCACCTCTCCCATTCATGTTAGTATCCACGGAGAGTAAAATTGTACTTTTTGATAGCACTGAGAAGAACCACGGTCTACTCTGCAAAGTTATTCTAATGCCCAGCAAAACACCTTCATTTACAAATCTATTGTTTCAACGTTTTATGTCATTTTCTTCTTTAATTATTTTTAAGTACTGTACCTTTTATGGCATGCATCCTTTCAGGGCATTTTTTGCGAACTACATTCGTGAAATAATCAGATTCACCCGCTAAAATGTGGAGATATTTTGAGAGTTTGTTTCATCCAGTTTTAGCCGCTATTTGTGAGGCATTCCAAAAAATAAAACCAACATGCAAACACAGGCCCCTGTCCTGCAAACCCTGGCTCCAGGTAGGTCCAGGTGTCCATCTGCAGAGAGCAGTTTGCTGGAGGCCTGATACTGTAGTCTTTACGCAGACAAAACTCCCACTGAAATCAATGCACCTTTGTGGTCACTGGTTCTGCTCCCTCAGGGGGTAGCCATGGTGAAAGCACTAGTTTAAGCCATGCCATCTAGACCTATTCTGGCTAGGATAGTTAAACCCTGGCATCTTGTCTATCCCAGCACCATCATTGCTACCATGGATGGAGCTGCACCAATAATAGCAACAGTGGAAAATGTTTTGAAAGAAGTCTAGTGTAGGCATAGCCTATGTACCTCAAGCCTGTCCTCTAGGCACAAGGGGCTTATTCTGTTCCCATGATCATTTATTCATTTGCCTTTCTGAGAGTGGCAACAAGGGTGAAATTAGAATAATTTGCAATGTGGGGAGGGGGTTATGATTGTAATGTGTGGAGCTATAAATGAGGACCTGAACTGAGCCCACCAATGCCTCTCTACCAGAGGAAGGGCTTTAATTCTGATAATACATCCCATAACCAAATGTAGCCACATCATCTTTATATGGAAAAAATGTGAAGGAAGCTGTGGTTTGCAAAGTATTCAGGGCTTACAAATTTTACGGAAGACTTGAAAACGTGGAGTCTACAAACTACCAATTAAGGAAGGGGCACATTTTCTCTTACATACAAATATAATTATGCTTCTTTGTGCAAAGAAAGGTTATTCAAGTTCACATTCCCCAAACATTTTTTATAAACATCCATCATCCTCTTGATCTTCTTACCTAGACATTTCCACTTTACTGATCTCCCTGCTGAAATTTCTGGTTTCTCAGCAACCTCTTCTTAAGTTACCATTCAAGTGCAATCACTTCTGTTTGACCTAAATTAGCAAATGCTGGACATTAATCCTACCAGGCAGGTACTAATAACACCAAAGAAAACAACATCATTAAAGTCCCCTCTCAACCTTTCCCTCCTCAGGACACCTGCTAATGATTTATTATTGACAAACTACTTCCTCCTTTGATTTAACATGAGACTTTACTACAAATGGTAGTCAGTAGTAAGAGTCACCTCAGCTCCTCTCATCTGTTGCCTGCAAGGCAATTTAGTTTAAAATCAAGCCACATGAAATGAGCCAGTGTTTGTCTGCATTTACAGCTAGACAAAAATTGCCATCTGATATAACAAAAAGGCAATTTTTGCAGTTGGCACGGATAAGCGGCAGGTATAATAGGCCAGGGCAAGCTAAGCCTCCGCTGGTGGAGCTGCGGCCACTGGTTGCAGGGTTTGAATAGGAAGTTTTTGCTTATTATTAGAGCTGTTGATTAATTGCAGTTAACTCACACGATTAACTCAACAAAATTAATTGTACTGTTAAACAATAGAACACCAATTGAAATGTATTAAATATTTGTGGATGTTTTTCTACATTTTAATATACATTGATTTCTATTGCAACATAGAATAAAAAGTGTATAGTGCTCACTTCATATTTGTATTACAAATATTTGCACAGTAAAATGATAAGAAATAGTATTATTCAATTCACTTCATACAAGTACTGTAGTACGATCTCTTTATTGTGAAAGTGCAACATACACGATAAGATTTTGTTTCATAACCACACTCAAAAACAAAACAATGTAAAACTTTAGAGCCTACAAGTCCACTTAGCCCTACTTCTTGTTCACCCAATCATTAAGACAAACAAAGTTGTTTACATTTACAGGAGATACTGCTGCCTGCAACTTGAAAACAGTCTAGCTCCCTCCCTTCAGGTAGTTGAAGGCTGCTATCAAATCCCCCCTCACTCTTCTTTTCTGAAGATTAAATAAGCCCAGTTCCCTCAGCCTCTCCTCATAAATCATTTGCCCCAAACCACTAATCATTTTCATTGCCCTCCACTGGACTCTCTCCAATTTTTTCACATCCTTTCTGTAGTGGGGGCCCCAAAACTGGATACAATACTGCAGATATGGCCTCACCAGTGCCAAATGGAGGGGAATGATCACTTGCCTCTATCTGCTGGCAGTGCTCCTACGAATGAGCCCAATTTGCCATTAGCCTTCTTGCAGGAGGTCAGGCTAGATAGTAACAATGGTTCTTTTTTACCTTAAAGTGTATGAGCCATTGGCATTCTGTTTCTTCTACCTGCAACTGGGATATGCCCTGCCTTTGAAAATGGTTCCTTTCATTTTGGAGAAAAGGTAAATCTCTCAGGAGAATTTATAGCGCATGAGGTGGTTTGTATTTGAAAACTGTGCTGAGTTTGCTTGTATTGTATAGAATACCCCATAGCAGAACTTAAAGTTTATTTCCCAAGGAAGGCACCTTGTATTGCTGGGCATATTCTAAAATCTCATATTATTGTTTGGCGCTCCTTTTTCACTCACAGTTACTGAGTTTTGATTCAGGAAATATGTCAATGCAGATGAAGGTTCAAAATAAATGCTGGGAGTATAATTATGCACTGGTACTATGGTGATGGGCGACTGCAGAAAACTCTTAAAATAGCCTTTATAAATCTATCAAATATCTTTAGTAGAGGAGGGCCCTTGGCAAGAGGGACTTGGAAAAACTGACTAGAAGGAATTAATATACAGATTTTATTAGCCCATACCTATCAAGGAAACACCAAACGAATACTCGGGTTTCGCCTAGCTATATAAAAGCAGACATGCAGAAATACCTTTGAGAGCTGATAGATTACCATAGATAGTTGAATAAGCAGCTTGTAAAAATACCAGCAATAAAATGTAAGTGAAATGGCCTGAGTGAGTACACTCCGCTCAGATCATTATAACAATGTCGCTATGAGGTTGCTTCTAAAATTATATTTTCATTTGAATCCAAAAGGAGACTGGTCTTTCCAATTTTAACAAGCCTGAAGGAGTGCCCTGGGAAAGACATAATTATAGCTCATCTGCCCTGTCATTTAGGCTCTAATTGACATATTATTAACAAAGGACTGTAGAACACTTCTACTGACATGTTTTTGTACCAGCTGTGGTCTTAGGGTACAAAATTCAGATTTCAAACACTCCGCATTAAGTTCAAAGGCTTTTAGAACTGGTTGTTGGGTTCTCTTTGTTATAGAGGTCAGGGCCAGTCACAATGCGGAATCCCAGATTTGGATAGAGTCCATTCTCCCCATCCCCATCCACCTCAAAATGGAAAATTAAGGGTGTTCAGAGCCAGCACTTTTGGTCCCCTGCAAAAACAAGTAGAATATACATTTCAGAGATAGGTCCAAAGTGAAATCCCTACCTCATTCACACTCCCAGGACACCAAAGATTATAGCTAGTTAGCTATATGCACTCCACACAAACTAGCTATCAAGTCTTTTCCCAAATGATTGAATACACTGGAGTTTGGAGGACTCAGGCAATTGGTGCAGGACTGAAGATTTTTTCAGTCACCAGGCTGAATCCAGCCCTGTTAATGACTGAAAGTCCTTATACTCTGTTGGTTGTTACTTGTTTGTGGTCACTGTTCAAGCTGGTAGCCTTTCAGTCCAGCACTTGCCATAAGAACACAAAAATTAATCAGAGGAGCAAGTGAGAGACTGCTAAAAAGGGAAGGTGTTTTAAGTCATGGTCCAATCCTCAGGGATTTACATAACTCAGTGACAAATGATCAAAAACAACACCTCAGTATCATCTGAGCAGACAACAGGAACAACTAGAAAATGAGGAGACGTTGTTTAAGATGCATTAGAATTTTCCCCGTCTCTGGGGCACAATTATGAAAGATGAATGACAGACAGCAACCTGAAGCACCGGAGAGTTTCACTGGTAAATAGGAAGTCTGTGTGAGCCCATATCAGCCTCTTCACTATCACAACTGAGGAATGAATGGAAAGATGAAGATATTTAGTATAGATTAAGTAAGATTTTACACTAGCTGCAGCTCTACTTTATCCAGCAGGGATGGGTTTCTCAAAGTCAAAAGCTCAGTCATGTCACACAATCCTTTCTATTTTGCCATTCCATTGTTGCCTGCTATAAAGAGTACAAAGGGGTGAAGACTCAAAATTCCGCCTATGAAATATGCTGCCAGCTGACCTGAGGCCATCCCAAGGCCACTGGTGATTATCCAGCCTAGCTGAATTTGGATATCAGGATCAAGAGAACCTTTTTGGTGTATGGCTGGGTGTCCTACTATCTACTTGAGATGGATTTAATTTTGAGCAGCAAGCAGCATTGTGAATAAGATCATGGGACTGAACACCCAATACAATGGGTCTGGAATATTAACAGTAATTCCAGCACAGAGCAGAACTTGTCCATTCTGGGAAGACCTTTACTAACCTTCAGGGATTGCTCTTTCATGCACCCTAATGTGCTTTTAGACATTAACCGGGAGGTTCGATGGAATTCTGTGGCAAGGAAGGATAACACCAGATTGATGGACTAGGCAACCAAGGACCTGAGTAGCTGAACTGAGAGATGCCCAAGACCTTGTTAGGCTCTCAAGATCTCTTTAAGGAGCACCAGGATGGCAATATACTAATGGGGGTGACCGCCAACCTCGTTCATCCAGTGTCAGAGGAAGAATTGAGGGATGACAGGCCCCCCAACAGCACACAGTGATTTTATTGAAATATTACAAAAGGGGTCTTTTGGGGGAAGAGATTTCTAGGTTCTATTGGATGCCACTACTAGCCTTTTTGAAACCACAAATATTGAACACTGAGGAAGAAGCATCCACCTCTCCCCAGCTCCGCCAGTTCCTACTGCCCAGTCATCTTCCACCCCTATCTCTGCAATGCTGACATCTAGGTTATGTTCCTTCCAGCACAGAGATTTGTTCTCCCCATGCTGCCACCAGCTCAGTAATCTATATATATAAAAAAGTCAAATGGTGTATGCATGCATGTATGTATGTATGTGCGCTTACTCCTTCCACACCGTTTGAGCTAGAGACTTGAAATTTGGTACAGTTAGAGGTCTTAGGGTCCTAATCAGAGTAAGAGTCGAAAATTTGTCAAATCTCACCTCTGACGCCCCCCCAGGGGTGAAATTCTTTAAAGCCCATTCACATCAGCTGGGCAGCTGCTGTTCTCTGTGACATAGTTATGATGTCATAATACCCCCTCCAACGGACCCTGCATTCGCTCAGCTCTCTGCCCCCTCCAATGGACACGAGTTGAGTTTGGTCGGAGGGTAAGTGAGGTAGGGGTGTCGGGTTTGGTCGGGGGGTAAGTGAGCCGGGGGTGTTGGGGTGGGTAAGGTGTGAGTGTTGGGGTTGGTCAGGGGGTGTTGGGTTTGGTCGGAGGGTGAGGAGGGGGGTCGGGGTTGGTCGAGGGGTAAGTGAGGTGTGGGTGTCGGGTTTGTTTGTGGTGGTAGGTGGGGTGTCGGGTTTGGTTGGGGGGGGAAGTGAGGTGGGTGTGTCAGGTTTGGTCTACGGGGGGGTAAGGTGTGGGTGTTGGTCAGGGGGTGTTGGTAGGGGGTGACGTGGGGGTGTTGGGTTTGGGTGGTGGGGTGAAAGTGTGAGTCGGGGTTGGTCGAGGGGTAAGTGAGGTGGGGGTGTCGGGTTTGGTCGGGGGGGTGAGGTGGGGGTGTCAGGTTTGCTCTCTGCCCCCTCCAACGGACCCCACACTCGCTCAGCTCTCTGCCCCCTCCCCACCTCCGATGGACCTGAGCAACACCGGATATTTTCGCTAGTAGTTAATACATGCACCCCCTTCTCTCTCACCCCTTTCTGGCTGCACACCTAGCTGTTCCTAGATAGCTCAGGTGTGCCCAGAATGACATGTATGGATAAGAAATGCTGTTCAAGAGGAAAATAGACAAGCAAGATCCCTAAACAATAAACCATATTTCTGTTAAACACACAAGTCCCATCTATATTTCAACTAATGCTAATATAGTAATGTCCAGAGCTGCAGTTAAAACATGAGCTGAGTTTTGTTGGGGGACTATCATGTTGTAGCTGGCTAACATGGTTGACTCGGTCATGTAGATGTGACCTATGGGAAGAGCCATCTTTTGGATGGGGCAAATCGGGGTGACTGCTACGAGCCTCGCACTTTTGGGGGCCACGCAGGCTGGTGCAATTGGTCAGCATGGTCGGTCCTGGAAGAAACGAATCCATCACTTCCGTCCCGGGCCACGCTCCCTTTTCAGGGATGGCCCTGCCAAAAGGAATGTTTAAATGTAATACAGCCAAGTAAAATTTTGATGAAAACTTTCTGGGGGGCAAAAAATACAGATTCAGCATCATGGAAATATTTTGCAAGCTAATTTCACCAAATTGTTTCCTTAAAAAAAAATCTAAAAGCAATCAAAATATTTTGTTTTGACGTTTTCAAGGTGAACTGTTTTGATTTCATAAGGACTTTTTGTTCCAAAGTTTCCTTGAGTTTTATTTAAAAAGGAATCAAAGACATTTAAAAATGTTCAGAAATCAAGACAACCAAAGCTAACCATTTTGCTTGTTCCAAAATGAAATCGTTTTTCAACTTTTTGATTTTCCAAGAAAAAAAATTAAAATTGTTTTTGGTTCAAACAAAAGTGATTTGGGGGTACTTTTTTATTTTTCAGGATTGCCAGCAAACAAAAAAATCCTTTATTCACCCAGCTGTACTCCCTAAGCTTTGATTCATTTTCCCCTTTCTAGAACAAGACTACGGGCTGAACAGGGGCTGGATGACTGTGACTCATATTCTGGTGGAGAGAGCTGGGATGGACTTATTTTGGTATAGGTTTGTTTTACATTAATATGCATAAGCAAAAAGATGAAGAGTAAAGGAAGTATTTATTGCTGAAAAGGCTAATATGGTCATCACCATGAAAAGCTGCAAACTTTATGGAGATTACACAGATGTGCTGTATATTACATACGAGTCAAGGTTCCTTGTCCTTCTTTGAAGATGATAGACAGAAAGACCTTTCCCTTTGTTATCCTTGGTAAGATTCCTGTTAAACAGAATTACCATGCATTTTGCCTGTTCAAAAGACTCTGTCAAAACTCTCCATAAAAATATTCTGCTCTGCGCATAATCATGCAGCTGTGTTTCCTGTGGGGTTTTTTTATGTGACAAATAACTGAGGACAAGTTACTTGCCAAAAAGGTAGTTTTGAAAAGCTACGGTAGTGGTGAATTACATGAGTAAATCACTTGAAAACTTTAGTTAAAATTATGGCGATTAGATAGTTCAAGGGGCAATAAAGGGCAAAGGAACTTTACCCATAGTCCACTTGTTCAGGTTGATGATGGGCTATTGGTGATCAAAAATCTTTACTCAACAATGTCTGTTCAGCATCCTATGTAGTGAGTTTGTCAGCCTCATGCTATCTTCACTGCAAAAAAAAAAAAAAGTTTTTCTATCAAGATAGCGAACTTGCATTAGCTAAACCCTAGTGGAGACCAGGCATTGTACTTCATACTGCAATATAGCTAATCAAGGTCCAACCTATACCACCACCTGGTGTTGATACCTACTAGCTACATTGTGGTTAAAAACAACCTGTGCTTTGTCCCCATTAGGCTTTATACTGAAATACTCATATTAGCTATCTTGATATAAAAAGACAAACAGTAGAGACCAACTTAATGGACTGCTGTCCCGCAGTCTGTGTTGAGTAATATTGACGGGTATGGAGAAGCTTGCACAGTCTGTGGCAATGGTAAGCCTCCTCTGTGTATAAATGAATAGAGACTTCCCTGCCAAACTCTGTTAATCTGCAGTGTTTTACAAGACCTAATTTCATGCACACACAAATTTGTGGGTTGGGGCTTTCACTGGGTATTGTGCCCAGGTGGGAGCAGGGGTGGGAGAGAAGACTCAGAAACTGGAGATAGATGCATAAAAGCAAGAAAGCGAAGCAGGAGCCTGTAAGCCTGGAAAAAGGGGGCACTTTGGGGGTGATAAGCTAAGAAAACTGATTCTTTTGTTGTTTGGTTTTTCCTGCATTCAGAGAAGCAGGACTTTGTACATTTCTTGTAAATAAACAAGATAGCATCAAAGAAAATAGTAGACTCCGTACATTTCTACTTTCAACTGCAATATCCCCTGCACGCCAAAATTTGATTAGCTGTTTGGGCTAAAGAAGCAATATCTTAGTGCAATGTGTAATTTTAGCAGCTGATTAGAATCCATTCACGGAGGTGTTGCTCTGTGTGGCTGATATTTTTCTGCCTATACTGTATCATGAAATTAAAGTACTGTAGCTCTTATCTAAATCTTTTGAGAACTTATATTTTGTTTTGTACGCATAAATTACATTAAGGCTACAGTTAAGCTAACTACTCTTGATAAGTAGGAAAACAGTTAGCTCAGCTCAGATGTGACAGATTCATCACTCTTGTTAGTGATGATAATGGGGTGATTACTACAACAAAAAAAGTATTCAGAGATTTCTGAAGGGCAATGTCTGTCAACTTGATGAGCTATAATCTCAGACCAGGAAACAGATGGCATGTGAATCAGAATCTAGCTTCCCCTCCACCCTTAATTCTCATAACCTGGGCTGGGCACAAAACATAGACTAAGGGCCAAATTTCGTACCCCTTACTCACATGGGTAAGGTGTATTCACCCAAGGATAGTTCTACTGGCATCAATGGGATAGTTCATTCGAGTGATTTTTCACTGTGAGTAAGGACTTCATCACCCAGCCCTTAAAAGGAAAGTGGTGGCTTTATCAGGAAGAAGGCATGTATGATCATTTTGCTTGCAATTTAATCCAATACAGTCTTTTTAAATTACCACTTATATTCTGCCCTGAAAGTAGTTTTATGCATCATGTTCAACCAGGGAGATGTGCAATGGCTCAGTTCCTTGTTCTCCTGTCAGGCTGAAAACAGAACCCTAAGAACTAGTCCACAGGATGCCTTAGTGCCTACCAGAGGAATGTACATTTTAGTATGCATTAGTATACTAGTATACTATTAGTATATTGTGCACTAATTGGCCTGTGTAGACCTTCCTGGCACATACTAGTTTTCCTTCTCTCAGGGAAACTACCAGCATTCTTCACTTTAGATCACTGAGGTGACTTGGCCCTCTGGACAAGTTACAAAAGATCCTCCCCCGCCCTTCAGGGTGCCAGCTCAGGTGCCAAAATTTGAACTAAATGAAAATCCCACTTTTATATTGAGTGCTGCCCTTCCTTCTCTTAATATCTTCCTGGTCCAGGGCTGGGTCATTTTTATCTTGCAGTGAGAAATTATTACATATTCCAAAATCCTTTTTGCTAAATACACTGGTTATTCTAGAAGAATGGAACATAAAAGGAGTTGGTGAATCTTTCAAAGTATTTGAGCTGAAAGAATAGTTATCTCTCTGTGGTAGTCACACAGACACAATATACATGTTTGTCTTACTCTGCCTCACTACTTTACAAGGCCCCTTATAGTTTTCAAGGGAATAGATTACAGGACAGTGACAAAATTGGCAGCTTCCTGGAGGATTTGCAGTAGACTGCTCTAGAGAAGGGGGGAAGCTAAAGGAGCCACCCAGACAGTCATTGCCTGGGGGTGATTATTAGGGGCAGAGGTACAGTGGGATAATAATGAGGAGAAAACAGCAGATAAAATAAGGAAGAACTATGCTGTGAAGTGGGAGAATTATCCTGCTCCAAACCCCTGTATAATTAAGGGATTTTTTAATAGTAAACTAATTAATAACAGTAATCTAATCAACCCTCTTTCTATTCCTTATTCCACTCTTCTCACAGAGCTACTTCACTGTGGCCCAAATCTGGATATCCTTATATAATTTTTTTCACTCCTACCTCAAGACAAACTCTTATTGGGCCATGTTCGAATCTTGGGTACACTGGTGTAAATCCAGAAACACACCATTCTTTTGGGGAGTGAACAACTAATTTCTGGTCCCATAAATGGGTTGTCTTACAGTTCATCAGTGAAGGGGAAATACCCTTTTCATCTACGTAACCTGCTAGAGTTGAATGCAAAGTACATCCGATAAAGCCTAGTAAAACACAGTACATGGGAGGATGAGGGGGGTGAAGCATCTTGGTGCCTCAGCATGCTCTCCTTTCTCACCGAGCCATCGGATAAAGAAATGAAATGCAGTATATTAACATACACATCATGAGTATGTGCTGGGCCACATTTGCTGATTTGTTTTGTTTGAGGGGCACTTAAAAGGCTTTGACACAGGGCTCCAGGAAATATGACAGCAAAGAACAGATCCTGTATCTTCAAGCTACCAGCCACTGCTCAATGTCCACTCTAGGCACTACAAGTCAGGTAGCTTCTGCCCATTTATAAACTTCTAGTCCCTCTGTCAGGTGATCCTAGACCCCTACAGCTGACTCTGCTGCCTCTCCTCTGACAAACCAGTTTTCCTGGGTGGGAGCCAGTCTATTGTCTAGGCTGTTTGTCTTTCAGTAGAAGACTATCCAGGTTTAATGATCCTTCAACATCAGTCCTGCATCACTCCCATTTGGAATTCCAGTCCAACATGGTAAAATCACAACAGAGAAGAAAAAATGTTTCAGCTTTAAAGTAGAGCGCTCTCGCTTGCTCTCATAGATATATATCTATTATATAAATACCGATATATATGGAGCTATATATTCACCACCCTCTCTTCCCTACCTTTGAGGAGTAGGTGCATCATGATAGTCACTCCCCCATATTCCCTCTCCAGTCCTAAGATTTTCTTCCTCCTCCCACAAGCTTCATTTGCTTTGATCCAGGCAGTAACCATCCTTAAGCGGAGGTGAAATACACAAGGGCAAGGGTTCTTACACTTTTATAGCGTGGATCACACCTCCATCTTGAGATCTCTTCAGTCCCGGTCATGATCATATAACATCCCGGTGGCAACTATAGCAAGGGCTTGCATGAAAAAGTAATGTTGGAGAAGTGTAGGTCATGTGATTTAGCAGCTAGAAATGAGGGGAGCCAGCCCCATGTGACCAGCCAGCTCTCAGCAGACTGCCTACAAGTGCTTCCTCCACTGGCACCTGGGGACACTGCCTCTAGCAATGCTCACACCCCCACACCCATGCCTGCCTCCACAGCCCTTTTGGGAATAGAATGCCAACGCCCCTAATTCCTCTAGAAACCAAGAGCCTCCTCCCAGCCATGAGAGAAGCAAGAAGATGCAAATAGGACCTACTTGCTGTCCTTCCCACCTCTAGGGGTAGCCACCAAGATAACTGGCATCTAGAAGCATTCCAACAGCTTTTGGGTAGTGGAGCTCCAAAGCCCCCCAGCTCTCTCCCAGAGGCTGCCCCTTGACAATCTGCTCTTCAGACATACTCACCTGCATCCTGAGCGACCAGAACTGCACACATCTTTAGCATGACTTAGCTTTCCATCACCAACCTGGCATTTAAGCAAGGGCTGAAGGATAAAAATAGATGCAAAAGGCCAGGGTTAGCTATCTCTATATATAAAAGTCAAATGGTGTATGTATGCGTGTATGTACGTTCCCTTACTGCTTCCACACCGTTTGAGCTAGAGACTTGAAATTTGGTACAGTTATAGGCTTTAGGGTCCTAATCAGGGTAAGAATCGAAAATTTTTCAAATCTCACCTCTGATGCCCCCTAGGGGTGAAATTCTTTAAAGCCCATTCACATCAGCTGGGCAGCAGGTTAACACCTGCTGTTTTCTGTGACATACTTATGATGTAATAATACCCCCCCTCCAATGGACCCCGCACTCGCTCAGTTCTCTCCCCCCTCCAATGCCCCCCCACTCGCTCAGCTCTCTCCCCCCTCCCCCCCCCCTCAGTTCTCTCCCCCCTCCAACGGTCCCCGCACTCGCTCAGCTCTCTCCCCCCTCCAATGGCCTCCCCCCCCCCAAAGGACCCGAGCAACACCAGGTATTTTTGCTAGTAGCTAATAAACTCAAAAATAGGAAAGGTGGTTCTCTATGATAACTAGAGACAGAGGTTAACAAAAGGTAGGGATTTTATATTTATAGGTTTATAAATTTAATTGTGTTATATTTAACTCTCCCTTGCCTTATATATGAAACATATATAGGAAGGGTTAATAATAAAATAAACATTAAATATAAATAGCCATTTTAATAAATAAATAAGGCACTAATGAGTTGCCTATCAGTTATCATCCGGACAACTTTACTGCTGCAATGTACCCTGTTCCCTCTGCCTTCATCAGTTCTGGTCCCTGGCCCATTCAAAAAAGGCTAAAGCCTGAATCATTATGCACTTCCTAGCACAAGTAGTCCCAGTCTTCATTATATACTACCACTAACGTCTGCAAGCAGAGTATGCATTTCTGCTGGCATCTGTCAGCAAGTAATCCCTGAGAAGTTACACTTTTTGGTTAGGTCTTCCCAGAAACTAAAAGAGCAAAGAGAAAAGGCCTGAAGTTAGTTAATAAGCCGAGTAGGGTGACCAGAGAGCAAATGTGAAAAATTGCGACGGGGATGGGGGTTAATAGGAATCTATATAAGAAAAAGACCCCAAAAATCAGGATTGTCCCTATAAAATTGGGACATCTGGTCCCCTAAAGCTGAGCCACATTAAAGAAGTAGAAGAGAAGCAATAGTAAGAGCAATTTAGTCAATCACCCAACCAGAACAACTGTAGAGAGTTTATTATTTGATAGTTATAAATGCTAAGGAGGTACTGGATCACCAAAAGACATCTGCACAACGTTTTCATCAGCTTAACAGAGCCAACAGGAACTGAGCTAAGTATATTAAATAAACTCGTCAGTATTAACCTGTTAAAACTTCATGAATCCTCTACTTAGCCAAGTCCTTCTTCATTACACCTGGAGAAGCATATGGTACCAAAGCCCATATTGATTTTAAACTGGGGAAATGGGGAATTAGTAACGGGATACAAAGCCTTCAACCTCTAGGTCACTGGTTCAAATCCAACCCCAGAACAACAATGACTTTCAGTCACTACTATTCCATAGATGGTTTTTATAAAATTGTTTCAATTACTGTTGTGATTTAATTTTGTAATGGACATGTGTCCACTGGAAACCTGGCTAGCAGTGTCAGCAGAGAGGTCTGGGACTGAATGAGCCATAGAGATCAAAGTACACTTTCAGCCATTTTGGCAGTCCCTTTAGGTCATGGGAGAGACAGTGGTGGGGAAAGCTGTTCCACAGTTGCTTGGTCTGTATTTGGGCTGTGATAAAACAGGGGACTTCAGTCTCAGGTTTTCAATCTCATACTTTGTTTTAAAAGCACTACATTTGAAAGAGTATATTTGACCAGACTAATTCAAATGGCAGACACCCTCCAGAGCACATTGTAAGGTTTCTCTACATGGCCCTGCAGTGCAAACTAAGGGGGTGTGATTTGCAGCAGGCACTAAAGCGCTGTGCTGCAATTGCCCTGTGTAGACCCTGCTAGCGCGAACTACAAGGCATCTACTTCATGCTAACACAGTCCCATTTGAAATCGAAGGGAGAGATAAGAGGAATACAGGCAGAGTATTTCTGACAGGGCCTCTGGAGGTTTGTAACAGTTTTCAGACCAGACGGGAGGTGGGGCAGCTCCATTGGAGTTAGTTCACTAGCATAACATTTGCATTTCTATTCTTTTCTACCATACTGTGTGCAGTCCAGTGGCTCAACAGTGGCTGACACTCAGGAGACTTTCCCCAGAAATGGATTCCTGGGAAAAGACTTTCCTATCTGAAGTAACACTGCCATAAATTCCATGGGACTCTTGTTACATTATATAATCCAGGGTAAATGCACCCTTGGGCTTGGATTCCTGATCTTAATCCTCCCATTTTATTATCCTACATAGATGTACTAATGTACCCGAGTGAATGGCATCAGATCTTCAACGGCTTGTGATTTGCCTCCTCTAATTACTAATCTATAATAAGGATGCACTAAATCATATTACTAATGACAATAAATAGAGTTCCTCCTTTTGGCTCAAGCCAAAGAGGATGGAGGGCATTTTTGGAATATGACCCATATTTTCCCATGCCACATGTACATGGTACAGTTAACAATGTTGGTATCTGTATACAGCCTGTATGTAACCAGAGATCATTACACAGTGAGTATTTTGGGTCTTATTAGCATCATGCCTGGGTGGGCCTGACCTGGAATGATCTAGTTATCCAGGGTGTGGGGTGGCATATACAGTAAGGCAAATACTGAATCCAACTATGTTGCCTTCTCCTAGAGCAGTGGGGCTTTTTCCTTTGGGGTCTGTACAGGCACAGGCTACTTTCTCAATGAGTCTCTGTTTCTTTTGGCAGACGGGGTTTTATTATTCTTGCATAATTTCTCTTCCACGTGGTACAGTCCCTGACTGCTTTCAAAAGTATTTGGCAGTCTTTTTCTCATCCCCACTTTGGCTGTTTCTGTTTTCTGGAGCTACTAACGCAGTGATGTATTTCCGCTGGGTGACATTTGCTGGCATATTGCCTGGCTTGACGGGAACAGTAAGTGAGCTACAAAGATTTTCTGTGGATAAACTTCCGGATGGTGTGTGTGGTTGCTGCTTCCATGTCATGTGCCAGCTGTGTTAATTACTTCATCACCATCCTGGTACAAACCCCACTCAAATGGATGACAGCTCCTCTGCCTGGAATTAAGAGCCCCAGGTTGGGATGAGCCCAAACTGAAAGGTTTGGAACGAACTCCGACCTTGGGTATGGAGTTTTGGTTCAGGTCCATCACAGCTTTAAAACCATGGCCATCATTAGGAAGTGACTAATACCAAGTCCCCTAGCAGATGTTTATCTGGGTTACTTAACATCAGAAAGATGACAAGTGGAATATCATGATGGAGTTCTGCATTTACTCTCAATTTCACATCAAGCCGTTTTAGCTTTACAAGTTCAAAAGAGTCATCTCTCACTGGCAAAAGTGCAAACACAACTTATGATTATCTGAGGGAAAGGGGGGTTGGAATCTCTTTTCTGTCGCTTACAGCATCACCAGTAACAAAGATGCTGAATTTGGTACATAAGTGGCAGTTTGTATGATGAAGAAGATATGCAGGGCAGAATACATTGAGCTTGCATTGTGCTTTGAAAGTGTCAAGTTTCATACTTAAACTGATCTCTTAGGGGTGAGATCCAGATTCAAGGGCGACTTGCCAAGATAAGTCCTCTATAGACTTAAATTTCATTGAATTGACTGCTCCATTGTTCTGGTGGAATGCAGAGGTTGTGATAGGTTAAGAACATGGGCTTTGAAGGTGAGAAATGAGACTTTGCATATGACCTGCTATTCAGGGGATGTTAGTGAAGAGAACAGAGCATGGAGGTGATGTGTTCTGCTTGGGCAATATTACTGTGAAGGCCCGATGCTGTAAATTGTCCCTGGACTATTAACATTAAAAATGGGCTTTCGGTTTGGGGAGCACCGGACTCTGAGTCATTTCTGAACTTGAAGTGCTGTGTGAGATCACAACACTTAACATGGTGATGTTTGAGGCTTAATTTATTAGTATTTGTAAAGCATTTTGAGATCCTTGGATGAAGAGCTAATGTATTACTGTTTGGACAGCAGGAGACACTTTTTCCATTGAGAAACACTCAGGCAGCAGATGGAGAGACCAAAGGCTGCAGTTCAGCAAAGCACGTGCGTAACTTTAAGTGTGCAACTTCCAGCAGTCGCCTAAGAGCTTTGCTCAATTGGGGCCAAAAATATAAGTTTTTACATATTTCAGAGTGGTAGCCGTGTTAGTCTGTATTTGCAAAAAGAACGAGGAGTATGTCTGGCACCTAAGAGACAAACACCTACAAGATCTCTATCAAGCATTCTTAAAACTCCAATACCCACCTGCTGAAATGAAGAAACAGATTGACAGAGCCAGAACAGTATCCAGAAGTCACCTACTACAGGACAGGCCCAACAAAGAAAGTAACAGAATGCCACTAGCCGTCACCTTCAGCCCCCAACTAAAACCTCTCCAGCGCATCATCCAAGATCTACAACCTATCCTGAAAGGACGATCTCTCACAGAGATTGGGAGACAGGCCAGTCCTCGCTTACAGACAGCCCCCTAACCTGAAGCAAATACTGACCAGCAACCACACACCACACCACAGAAACACCAACCTAGGAACTTATCCTTGCAGCAAAGCCATGTACCAACTCTGTCCACATATCTATTCAAGTGACACCATCATAGGACTTAATCACATCAGCCACACCATTGGGGGCTCCTTCACCTGCACATCTACCAATGTGCTCTATGCCATCATGTGCCAGCAATGCCCCTCTGCCATGTACATTGGCCAAACCAGACAGTCTCTACGCAAAAGAATAAATAGACACAATTCTGACATCAGGAATCATAACATTCAAAAACCAGTTGGAGAACACTGCAATCTCCCTGGCCGCTCAGTAACCAACCTAAAAGTGGCAATTCTTCAACAAAAACAACTTCAAAAACAGTCTCCAACGAGAAACTGCTGAACTGGAATTAATTTGCTAACTAGATACCATTAAACTAGGCTTGAATAAAGACTGGGAGTGGCTGGGTCATTACACACACTGAAATCTACTTCTCCATGTTAATTTTCCCCTACTGTTATTCACACCTTCTTGCCAACTGAAATGGGCCATCCTGATCATTACTATAAAAACTTTTTTTCACCTGCTGATAATAGCTCACCTTAATTAATTAGCCTCCTAGAGTTGGTATGGCAGCCCCCATCTTTTCATGTTCTCTGTATATATCTATACCTCTTCCTACTGTATTTCTTAGTCTGTATGGTGCCATGAGTATTCCTTTTTCTTTTTGTGGATACAGACTAACACGGCTACCACTCTGAAACTTGTGGCACCTTAGAGACTAACATTTATTTGGGCATAAGCTGTTGTGGGCTAAAACCCACTTTATCACAGTCACTTTGAATGGTATTACTGAAGAAAGTTTATCCTGACTGCTATCTAGGGAGTGAATTCCAGAGAATTCAAACGGATGGGAGACTGTTGTCAAAAAAAAAAAAAAAAAAAAAACCAACCCCAACCAGGCAGATCAGTTACAGATTGCCTTTTTTACACATCAACAGATTTATTCTTGCAGCTGAACATGAAACCTATGTGCACTGTGTTTATTTTCTGCAGCTATGTTACTGACTGCATTTTAGTGCAAATGCATGTAAACACTTCAGCTCCACCACAGATTTTTTTCTGGTCCTTATTACATTGCTTTTAACATTTTAAAATGCTAATTAAATGCAGAAATTATTAGCACGTATAGTTCAGCCTAGGGGAAAGTTCACCGTGATTTCAAATATAACCGACATAATCCCACTATGAGCTGAACATCCTCAACTTCTATGGAGGTCAGCTCAGCATCACCTTGCAGGATTGGGCACTTTATGCCTGAGTCATGGTCTGTTTTTACCCTGCACTAAATTGTAAGTGCTACTATTTACCCCAGTTTAAATAGAGTTTTAGATTGGATATTTCAATGGCCTTGTAAGGAACTGAAGTTGTTTCTTATTTCAGGTTTAAATGGGTAGCATTTCAATAAGTTAGTTAGGTGCTCTCGTGACTAATTTCTTTGAAACACTCATTTGCTCCATGTTGCTATGCCCATGACTGGAAAAATTGCCCTCCTGTCATCAGAAATATTTTACAATCTTACAGCCCGTCTGGGTGCTTCTCTCTAGTGACTACAGGATCAAACCCACTATCAGAAATACTGTGTATTTGTCATGGCATTCCGTTTATTAAAAAGAAAAATGAACACATAATTGAGAGGAGAAGTAAGTTAGAGAAAAATATATTGTTAGAATTGTGCTAAGCACTACCCAGGATACAGCAATTACAAATCTTGTCTGAAGATCCCACATTCACAAGGACATACACAAATGGGACAAAATGCCTTGGGCAAACCAGAGAAGAGAGACAGCTGAGATTTCTGTTCTCTTAATGCAATGTTGGCGTAGGGAAAGCATTCAGCATAGGCTATTATGTATAGGTTTGTAGCTCTAGTGGAGTCTTCAGGAGATCTTTGATTTGATGGAATGGGCTTGTGAGCTCATTCCACACGTGGGGAAACATGGAGATAAAATGGGATCGTATATCGGTAAAGTATACAAACTGGCTTACTGGCAGAACAAAGGAGGGGGATAAGATGGCACAAGATAAAACCTAACGTAGACGTGTATGGGCTGAGATACACAGTCCCTTGAAAGTGAAGTCCCTTTGGCACAGTGAGTGAGTGGAAGAATAGTGAGGATAAGAATCTTAGCCACATTTTACTTGTATCACACACTTCTAGGGTACCAGGCAGATTGGAAAAGAGGCTGAAATAATCAAGAAGAGTGATGGGAAGAGCCAGAATGAGGCTGCTATTTAGGCAGTATTGTTCCACATCCATGTTCATATATAACCAGACTTTAATGCGTTTTATCTGGCTACAGAGCTTTCCCTATAAAAATGCAATGGCAGGCTGGAACTAAAAGTGCAGAGCTGCACGAAATATACTGAAATAACAGGGCTGAGTGTTTACGGATAGGCATTAAACCTTTGCTTTGGATTCAGTTCAAGTTGTGGGTAAGAATTCAGGTCACTTATTTTATCCAAACTAGTTTTCCATCCCTAACCAGCTGCTGGTTTTGCTAGCTCAGGTGAAGAGGAAGAGAAGATGGTGAAGGGATGTCTTCTGTGGCAACTTTTGCCCTTGCTGTCATTCCTGCCTCACCATGGTCTTCTGCCACTTGATGTAGCTACCTCTGCTTTTTGTCCCGACTCTCAAATGAAAACACTCCTTTAATGGTAGATGAGATGTTCAATTAGATGGGCCAAATTCTGCTTTCTTTAGAATACTTGTCATGGTAGGATACTGGTTCTCAAGATCATGGCCCATTTGTGCTAAATTTTGGAGAAACCTAGGGGTAGACATGATCCCTGCCCTAAAGCATTACAATCCAAGTACCCATCCCTGCAACCATTTGTGTGATCTTAACTTTACCCACCCAAGTCTTCCTAGGGGAGAACACCATGAGAATAGCATAAAAGTATCTTGCCGCCCTATGTGACAACATGAGTGTTACACTTGTAATTAAAAGCAGAGCATTAGTAGCTAATGGTCTGTAGAACTTACTTATTTTACTTCAATTCTATATTGGCTTAATAAGTTACACCCCTTTATCATTACTAGTGGAAGTGAGTATTAGAGGGTGTTCACCCCACACTAGCCCTGGAGGGGTTAATACAGGCAAGAGAGGTCAATTAGCCATAGGCTGCACCTGGAGGGGAGCTAGGATGCAGTGAGGCTTAACTGGGTATGAATCTCACCTGGGCAGAAACAGGCAGGGCTTCTATAAAGCCAGGATGCTGGCAATGGAGAAGTGGAGATGTCTTGCAGTCACACTCCTTGACCCTTGTTATAAGAAAGGAGCCTGTAATAGACAGTATAGGAAGCAGTCTAGGGAAGGTGCAGTAAGGGCTGGGAGAACAGAGGCCTGAACTGTGGGTAAAGGATCCCTGAATTGGTAGCTAGTATAAAGGGTGGGCCCATGTTCCCCTACAAGCCACTTCAGAAGTGGCCTATTTGAGGTCTGTTTGGAAGGAGACTTTGATAATACCCAAGAAAGGTGGGGGAGGACTTCAGTGTGACTTGGCCAGAGGGCTGAGAAAGCTGTGAAGAGCTATTGCCCTAGAAGTGTGAGAGAAGCCACAGTGCTAGTGAGCAGGATGCTGTACTGAGCAACTGCAGGAAGGAGCATCAGACCTCGTGGTGAGTTAATCCCCCAGATAGTCCACTAGGAGAGCAGTAAGAGAGTGTGCCCTGTCCCACTGAGACTCATATTGCATCGGACATGTGCATGTCTCTTACCAGTCCTGCACAAAAGAAGCCTATCTGGACGGAATAGGCATTAGATTAAAATGCTGATACTCACCAAAAAAGGACCAGAATAGGCTCTTTTGAATGGAGTCAGGCGACTCATTTTTTGAGCACTGCGTAAAAGGGAAGTTTCCATTGGAATGACTGATTATTATTTACATTATCGTATATTACAGCTGGGGTTGCCAACAGTCCCATTTTACAAGGAATGTTCCTCATTTTTTCATCTCAGTTCAATAAGATTGGTAGTTGCGGAGTGCTGCAAAAAGTACCACTGTGAATGGGAGTACTGCTTATTATTAATAATGTTGGGAGGAGGTGGGGTGGGGGTGCTAATAAAACAGTCCCTTATTTTTTGAAATAGAATGTTGCCAACCCTAACTACAGTGGTTCCAAAATAGTGGTTTGTAGCTCACTGGTGGTCCACAGAGAGATGACTGGTCATAGGGACCTAGCCTCCTTGTTTTCAGCTGCTAACTTGCATTGGAAAACTGCTTAATATTTACCTAATACTTTTCCATAGTGTTATGGTTGCTTTGAGGATGTCATGTGTGAGCCATCTCCCCTCCCATTTGCAAGCACAACTGTCTCACAGACACTTTCCATGTCACTATCTATTAAGATATGCGCTGCACTATGGAATTTCCTTAGTCTATTACGTATACTGTAGTCATACCAGACAGCCTAATGGATCCTTCCAGCTAACGTCTATGGGTCTACATAGGAAAACAAACTGTTTTTATTGCCTTTGCTAATGTCCCATATAGGATTTCAATAGGACCCAGGAGAAGAGGTTAAGTTGGGGCTATGTAGGAACTTACCCTCCATTTGCATATCTGGTGTTTTGGGAGGGGATAATAAGGATAATTACAGCAAGGTACAGCTTAGGCCCTGACTCTGTGGTGGTCCCTATGAGCACAAACACACGAACCTATGCAAAGTCCTACTGTGGCCTGAGTCTCTCCACATATGGAGTCCCTACCTCAAGATCTGGGATTGACTTTCATCTTATTGGCCTGATCCTGCTAGATTTGCCTGTGTAAAGATGGCCCTATCAGGTCCACTTTCTTCTACCAAGACCCTGGGTTAACACTTACATTGGTGCCTTATGATTTTAACCATGCAGCTTTAATTTTGCATTAACACTGGTTTCTTTTCATTTGAGGAAAAGAGCCAGATAAGAAATAAGAGTGAATGACTGAGAAGAGAAAAAGATTCAGGCTTGTGGATCTTAGAAGCTTTGCATTCTGAGACCACTGAACCAAAGGTCTGCTCCTTTCATCTTGTCTCCACAGCATCTCCCCACTAAGTCATTAATGTGTTTGCTCTGATATGGGTTTCTAGGATATCTAAAAATACTGTGTGTGTGTGTGTGTCGCTGCATATAGTAACTTATTAGTGCTGAGTTTAATTAGGAGGGCAGAGGAAGAGAACCCATACAAATTTGTTCCTCTGTGGCTTCTGGTAAACATAGAACTTCAGTAGCTGAGGGATGCAGTGCATTTCTCAGTCTGAAGTTTGAACTAATGCAAGCCCTACAGTCACATTACATGCACAAATCAAAGTAACAATTTATTTATGTTTGGGCTGCACTCACTCATTCACCATGTCACTCTGAATGTTTTCTTCTGTAGTATGTCTTTTTCCCTCCCATTCTACTCTATACATAGGTGTATTTTACTGTACCAAAAATAGGCAGTTCTTCCAGCTTAGGGAAGAAGTGGAGAAAGCTATTGGAATGTACCTTTTACCAGCAAAATGTAGCCATTCATTCTCTTACTATTGAGTTTCTGGGCTGTGTAAAGTTAATTTAATAAAGAACAGATGGAAGATATATAAATTATTTGTATCTTATTGGACAATGCCAGTTTAAGCACAGCTATTTTATTGTGCTTCCTCTCCCCCTCCCTCCCCATAGGGCCAGAAGTTTCAGAACCGCCCTGTACCCACAATTGAGGACAGATTTTCAAATTGGGTCCTGAGCCATAAATATTATTACAAGGGCTTCTGGATACTCAGCATTTTTAAATTCTGGCCTTGAAGGAAGAAGAATCACTCTGCAATCTACTCAGTCCACACAGCTATGCTTCATGATTAGAGGGAGGGAAGCATTAGGAGATGGGTTCCCAAATTACGGGGACAGGGGATCAGATAATGGAATTTTCTTGTTAAAACAGAGTGGGGAGAATTTGCAACATCCTAAACCAGCACACCGAATCAGTCAGATTCCCAAGGTTGTTTATGCTAGGAACAGCACAGAAGGTGGGAATTAGGCATTTAGTTTGGGAATGAAGTCCTATTTCTTGTTCATTTCTGTGCTAACTGCAGGAAAGAGTCAAGTGTTGGAAACAGAACTCTGAATCCAAAGCAGTATGATCATTTATTATTATTAATATTATAATATCCCACTCACAGTTTGTTTGTGATTGGTCCTCTGCTATCACAGGCAACCCAATGACCCAGGAGGTCTCTTCTAGATGCACGTCTTATGTTGCTCATTATTGTCCTTACATACCTAGAATATATACAGAAATATAACAGCCAGGCAGCTGTTGCCCTGCTATCTGCTATCTATCTACAAATGTGCCAATACAAATGCTGCTAGAACCCCACTGGCTAGTACAACCTGAAGAACAAGACCCATTGTATTGTCATTGCTTCAAGTTTAGAAAAGGCATTTGAAAATGTCATCTAAATGGAGTGACCTTTGGTCTCCTTGGATCATACAAGTGTAAATACAACATGTCCATGTGTAATGTGTGTATTTCTTCAAAATGCTTTTCAAAGCAAATATTTGTGCAGGTGAGGTATCAGATCCTGGCTGTACTGGAACTTGAAAGCCCCTGTTTGTTCACAGGTCAGGTACAAATCAGATAGCTAAAGCACGAACTGACCCAGCACTGACCTCCACTGTGATCCTTTGCAAGGAAGTCTAGGTTAAGTATAACAAGGATCTGTCGGCATATGTTAGAGGACCTGCTCCATTTTCACAGCAAAGCTGTGAATTTTTATACCTCCAGTTTCATCTCTATTAGCAACAAATATACACAATAAAGTGGTGAAACTGCTCAGCTAGACAACTATTTTGGAATCCCTTTTTATAGGAGAAAGATCGTCCTACACAGGAAGAGTAAGACTGAATTCCTCCATTATTGGCTTTTTAAGAATGGTGGAGGAGAATTAGACAAATGGCTTTAAAAGAAAATAAATGAATGTCTTAAATTGACTATTTTAAAACATTTTACATGTGCGCTACTGTAGTACCTTACGTTTACATCTTGAAGAACCACACGCTAAACTAATTTGTACTGGAATGTTATCACTGAAAGTTGAAATGAAGGCACTAGTGGGGCATGCTAACCAGTGCCAGTGGTTAAGGGTAGGAAATGGAAAGCACGGTCTACTTAAA
The DNA here is from genome assembly GCA_032164245.1 of Sternotherus odoratus. NCBI lineage: Eukaryota > Metazoa > Chordata > Testudines > Kinosternidae > Sternotherus > Sternotherus odoratus. The sequence goes on along the minus strand of JAVMKO010000009.1, from coordinate 12,588,440 downwards.
ACACCAAGGGAAACTGAAGTAGAGGAGACTGCCGTTATCGGTGTTTGAGTTTAGCTAGGGCACCCATATTCACCTCTCGAAAAGTTCTGTGAGACTGTGGGTGAGGCTTTTTGGCCTGTGATGCACAGGAGGTCAGACTGGAAGATCATGGCAGTCTCTTCTGGCCTTAAAAATCTGAGGTCTTTTAACACCATTAGAATTCATGCCCTCAGTTCTACAGTCCATTTGAAAGGACAGCATCTCCATCAGCCCACTGCCAGTAGCATACTGGGACACTGCTTTAGTTCTAGGTGGTCTGGTGTGTGTAGGGTCCAGTTTGTGATATTCACCAACTGGCGTGTTCACAGAGGCTAGCACCAGAGTTGCTTCCAGGAATATTTATATTCATAAACTCACAGAAGGAATGGTGTATCTATCTGCTCATTCATCCCAATGAAAGGCAAGGAATACCTGTCTCTCTGCCCCACAAAAAGCCATTTTGATGGACGGGGCAGTGGCAGACTGCAAAAATACTGCATGACCCTCACCCTCCTGAAGATCAAGGAGAAGCCAGTTTAAAGACAGGGGTCCTTGCAGCCTGGAATGGAAGCAGGTAGATGTGGGGGAAGTACTCATTAGTTGAAGGGGCAGGCAGTAAAACACATTTTTTTACAAGACATGCAGTTCATTTTCCCCTATTTCTAAAGTGTAGCACCTGAATCAGTAGTGTGAGAGACTTAAGAATCCTTTTTTGGACAAATCAGCTGACCTGAAAATATCTCCTTCTGCATTTGATTGGGAAAAATAGGAAGATTTCTCGCTAATTAGTCATAGTTAATGGAAGGAAACAGAAGTAGTGCCAGATTTCACATCCATTGTCTATGTCAGTGGTTATCAAAGATATGATCTGCATCAGATTTAGCTTCGGATTCACATTTAAAACAAAATCAAGATTAGGATTTAGATTAGAAAGTGCCAACATCTTGTTCATTTTTTCTCACAATTTTGGTTCCAGATGGCGGAAGTCATGTGACATAGGTAAAGGCCCACTCTTTATATTTTAATCACCTTGATCCTCATACCCCTTTTCACAAGTATTTGTAGTCTGTGTGGATGTGTTACAGGAGTATCGTAAACCCCTAGTGGTCGCAGGCAGGCATCCTGAGAAACCCTATTTCTGCACTGAAACTGAGATAAATCAGCTCATTTGCTGTTTACTTCACATCCTCATCCCATCTCTTGTGGGAGAACACAAATCTCATTTGAGTCCCAGTGGCCAAGGACATCCTGATATCTTGCTTGTGTTCTGTTTTTCTTAGTGACTGAAGAGGTAATGATACACAGCCTATAGCTTTTATACTACATGTTAATGTGCTAAAGGAATTTCACCACACAGCTGTTGGCAGATTTTTTAAAACACAAGAGAGGCCTGTATTTTATTTGTTTTAGGTCTCCCTCTCACCTCTTTTTCACTAAGGTCAAGTTCCCAGATGATTGCACAGTCTTGAAGGCTGCAATTTGTTTAATCTAGTTTTAACCTTCCTTTTCCTGTTTTGCTGTTTACTTTTCAATCCATGCCAGTAACTATTGAGGCAATACTGTAGCTCCATTATCTCCATAGCAGGACCCTGGAAATGTATGTGTTGGCTTAGGTCTGTGTGTGCGTGATCAAATAAATACATACTTGACCAATAGATTCTTTGTATAATCAGTTTGAGGACAGAATTAATGAAGAGTTGAATCTTCCCCTCCACCCCAGAAGTCAGAAATATTAAGGCCACTAGTTATACACTTTCAAAGGCAGATGTGTCTTAAAAGCTGCATGCAAATAGAAAGAATATTTGCATACAGAGTGAACTAAAAATATTTCTTAACTTACTCCTTGGTAAAAGGAATGAGGGGGAAATCTTAAATTATATTTCAGTTCTCATAACCAAAGTTCAGAGGCGCTGAAGAAAATAAAGTCAACAGAGGGCAGATATTTTGATCTCTACTTTGTTTTCCTCCTTATTCCTAATGATACCAGTAGCAAGCATTTTAACCAAACATTGGGTTTACAATCCCCGTCTCTTCATCTAAAGATAATGGAAAGTCGAGACAAACTTTGCTAAATGCTTTCCTTACTCCTGCAGGTTTGCCTTTAACTGAGGCATTCAAACAAGTTATTAGGAGGAGTCTGAGAAATGCCAATGGCTTGGATACCTCTTGCTAGGTAGGGTACAATCTAGGGTGACCAGACAGCAAGTGTAAAACATCAGGACAGGGGGCAGGGGGAAATAGGAGCCTATATAAGAAAAAGACCCAAAAATCAGGACTGTCCCTATAAAATCGGGACATCTGGTCACCCTAGTACAATCACAGGTACTTATTCTAGGAATCCTCACTCTATCATGTGCATTGGTACTCCAGGTAAAAAGGCAACATCCCAGTAAGATCACAGGCCAAATGCTCTCTTGAGTCCACCAATAGAGGAGAGAGAAAAAAGCAGCAGATAAGCACAGGGGATAGAGGGCTGGCTCCATAATACAGCCCCTCTTCATTTCCCTATCCCATGGAAACCCCTAAGCAGTGGCTACATAGTTGTGGAGGCAGTGGACCAAGAGCAGAGCAGTGGAGGGGAGGGAGGGGGGACATCTCCTCTCCATGGTAATGTTTCCTCCAGCAACCTTAGGGGCAAGGGCAGACATAAACATGCACTCACAGCTTTAGGGCACCCTCTCACACCTGAACACAGCACTGCAGGGAAGTTTACCTCTTTCTCCTCTCAGGTGGCCTGTTCCTTGGTCTGCAATAGGTTCTCAGCCTGACCATTCTCCTGGCTGTACCTCTCAGTGTTCTGTGGCTTGGTCTCCACACAAATCACAGAAGTCTAAACCCCTTCTGGGGTAGAACAAAAAAAATCCCAAATGAAAGTTCCTTCCACTCCCTCTCAGGCTTCACTGTAGTACCCTTACTGGCTCTCCCTCGGGTCTTCTCCTACAGAAGCTTACCTTGCTCCTGTAGTATTAGTCTTCTGCTGTATCCTGTTAAACCCTACCCCCAAGACTTCTCTGTGCCAGACAGCCCAATCGCCCCTCCCACAAATAACTGCCCTCAGTTTATTTACAAGGTTTAGCTCTGCTTTCTCTGGCCAAGAGACTTACCCCACAGGTGCAGAGCATGACTAGTTGGTTTCTTTCTCCTGCCTTGCAAGGGATGGGGGGTAAAGCCCCATCACAGTAGAGAAACCAACATTATTGTAACCAACCTGTCTCCCTCTGCCCTACTTCTATGCCTCCAAATTTAAAAACTCTGTGATGCCTAGAGATTTAGGGAAATGACACCACCACACTCATTAAGAGAGTGACAAAGAGTCTTGTAGCACCTTATAGAGTCTATATAGACTAACAGATTTTAGGGATCATGAGCTTTCATGGGTTAAGACCCACTTCATCAGATGAATGTTGTGGAAATCTCCAGAGGCAGGCATAAATATGCAGGCAAGAAAACTTCACCACCCCCACTGATTGAATTTACCTTGTTTTCTTGCCTGCATATTTATGCCTGCCTCTGGAGATTTCCACAACATTCATCTGATGAAGTGGGTCTTAACCCATGAAAGCTCATGATCGCTAAAATCTGTTAGTCTGTAAGGTGCTACAAGACTCTTTGTCGCTTTTGCAGATCCAGACTAACACGGCTACCCTTCTGATACTAGACATCATTAAGAGAGTGAAATCTAAGCACTTGAGAGGGGAAGATATTTTTAGTCAGTCTGGTTTAAATATATTTGTGTATTTGTTTGTTAGTCTTAGTTAACTGCTGTGACTAATGAACAGTTTTAGAGAGGATTTCTTTAAAGATTCTGCACCATTGGTCCCTTTAACTAAAATATAACAGCATGTGCTATCCAGAAACTCAGACAACCAGGAGGTCCTCCCACAAAACCAAGGAAGAGCAGACTTGACCAGGCTTTTAAAACTTTCTGGCCATCATAAAGAAGCCCAACATTTTTTTGCATCCCTTTTAAAAAAAGAGACTAATTCCTTTAATGACAGTGGACTGCTCTTCAGAATGAAGCAAGTTTCATTTTGGTGGAATTTGCAGACCCAGGTTTGCTCGCCTCTGAATCATGTACCCTGTACTGTTAACAAATAAAGAAAATAGTCCTTTAGTTCAAGAGCAAGGGGCTTTTGTTTTTGGAGTAGGAAGAGCTGAATTCTTTTCCTTGCTGTAAACTTCTCAGTGGCTAGAGTGTGCGGCGTTCTGGCAGCCAGGAAATCCTAGCTGGCCACAAATTCCTTACTGTGTTTCTAATGATAGATGACTATTCTACACAATGATTTGGTGTTGCCTGCAGCACTCTCCTTCTGGGAGGTAGACTTTAGCTGCAGAAGATGAAGCTATATATTTGAAGAAAATCCAGTGGTATGAACTGCTTGGGTCTTGGGCCTGTTGACTCAGTTTCCACTTCTTGGTTTCCCAATGAATAACACACACATACAGTTCAAGCAACATCCCCCACTTGAGGTCTGGCTTATTAGACACACAAGTATAAATCTGCCTGTCACTCATGCCTTTTCTGCCTTAATTCTTTTTTCTCTCTTTGTGAAGCTGGGTCTCTCAGTTCGCTCTGGGTTGTGTGTATTCTGTTAATCCTCCACTCGGCTCAAATACCATTTCATCCTCTGCTGCAGCATTCTCTGCAGCCTTCCTCCAAGGGTCTTTAGTTGAGTTCCTTCTATGGAGAGCTCTACCCTAGGACTTATTCAATCCATGGTCTCTCCTTTCCATCTATCTTCTCCCTGGTTCCTGTTGGATGGAGCATGTTGAGGTGCTTGCTGAGCTAAGTCCCTTCTCTGACATTGAAGCTAGACCAGCCATTGCTCTATATATATAAGTAGCAGAGTGTGATGGGGTTGACCCTCTTAGGATGCTACCTGATGTGCTGAGATACCATTGAGCCTGCCTGTAGTGCCAACTAGGTACCCCTTTTACCTGGTGTGATGAGCCAAACTATTAAGCCTCCTTCAGCACACACACAGTCAGGGCCACATCCAACTGAAGAATGAAACAGACATTGAGATCAGTTCTGAGAAGGCCCAGCTTAAGGGATTTGCCCCAGCACTCAGGTGTCTACCTCCCCTGGAGTGCAGACCCAAAGATATATTATGAAATGTGCCTCCCCCCTCCATGTGGAGGAAGGTACACACAGCCCCTTGTCCTCTTCCTCCCCGACCCCAGTTATGAATTGCATAATCTGGGTTATATTATAAACAAGAAATAATGTTAATAACTACAAAAGGTGGATTTTAAGTGAATATAAGAGAGAACAGATAGAACAAAGCAGATTACTAAGCAAATAAAACCAAACACACAAACTAAGCTTGTTTCACTAAAGAAATTGGTTACACATAGTAAATTCTCACCCTAAATCTTGAATTTAGGCAGGATGCAGAGTTTCTGTAGCTCGGAGTGCCAGTTATCTTACAGTCTAGACCCCTGTCTGGACTCACCCCTGCCTTTCCCTTCAGGTTGGTTTCTTCATCCCTTCAGGTATTTTCAGCAGTCTTCTTTCTTGGGTAGGCAAAAGAGGAAGACAAATTGGACTGTCCTCCCCACCCTTAAATAAGATTTACATCAGGCAGGAATCCTTTGTCTCCCGGTGGAAAAATCCTGGCATTTCAAAAGTGGAGGAGAAGTGTCCAGTACCAGGTGACTCGGATCCATGTTCCTGGCTGTGGCAGTCATCGCTCCCAAGCTGTCTCAAGCGTCCACAGGAAGACGGAGCTCTTTTACAGTCAATTGTCTTTGCTAATGCGCCATTAGCCATGTCTGGCTTTTCCATTGTTGACACGCAAAGTAACACATTTGAAATACAGATACCTAGTTAATATTCCTAACTTTAGATACAGAAACAATACAGGCATACAAATGAGATAATCACAGTCAGTGAATCATAATCTTTCCAATGAGATCTCACGGGAGCCGTCTTTCATAAAATAATCTCAGTTATGTCAGATCCATATTTTAAGCATATTTTCATAAAGAATCTGGATTGAAACGTCACAGCGAGGTCAACCGAGTAGGGGGTAGAGGTCTGGCTTCCACTAGGATTTTACAATACTATTGCTAATGTATGTTAGTTATCTCACCGTGTTTACAAAGAAACATCTTCTTCAGTACTTAAAAATTCCTGTCTGCTGCTCCTGCCTGAGCAGCAGGACACATTTTGTCTGGTTTCCTGTAGGTCAAAAGCTTACTTCCAGTCATGTGCCCGCTGAGAATACAGCTCCCAACTTTAAAGCACTGGGGTCCATATTTGCCACGCTGGGAGATTGCACAGTAACCATTGCATACTGCAATTGAATGTTGCTTCAGTCCATTTTCTCTGCCACTGCAACAATGCAGATCACAGTTCATCGTGCACATGGATATTGTCTAACTGTAACAAGACAGTTAGAAATAGTTAACCCTGGTTGCAACAAAAATAATTCTACAGGAAAGCTGAAAGCCCTATGTTAATAACACAGGAAATGCCCTAATTTCTTTCTTCTTCTTTAGATATGAATATAATGCATGTGAAAGATGCCAATCCCAGACATTGGAGTCTTCTATTTATCCTCGGCACCGTTAAAAACACTGACAGTGGCTGTGCAAACATCTCCCATGCTACCCTACTGATGTCTGAACTCTGAGCTGAAGGAACCTTTTTTGTGGGGGAGAGATTAGCTCAGTCTCAATGGCCAATTTAATCATAAACCTCTTCTGGGACTGCCAACAATGTAGCCAATAAGTGCTAATTGTCATAGTATATTTTGTGGATCCACTGAACAGCCATTAAATGGTGACAATTTTGGGTCCTGACCAGACTGTGCTGGATTAAAATTTGTGACCTAGGAATGAAAGGCTCCATATCCATGAGCCAACCAACTCTCCACACCTTCTGCTATCATAGTCCAATATTTTATTTGGCTCCTTACTACAAATATGTTCTGTGTAGAAAGCACTCATCAGGATATGTAGATAGGTTGTGCAACTGAAGAACTAACTTGATTGCTATAAAAGTTTTAGTAAGTAAAATGTGAGTAAATTACACTCTTGTGCTTGGCATGCTCATTGACATGGTAATATCCAAAATGCTCTTCTAGCTCACAACTAAATCGTAGGAGTGTCAGAGTCTGGAGAACAATCTAAATAATCTGGACATACCTCCGTTTTTTACAGTAAATGAGATTCATTTGCCTTGAGGACAAAACCGTTTGCAGGTGGATGTGTTTCAGAACTGGAAACATCTGGGAGAAGAAGTACAGCAGCTTCCCTAACATCACAAAAATCTTCAAAAAGAGCAGAAATGAAGAAAAATCAGTGAGAACCACCAAGACTTTCCGTGAAGGAAAGCTCATGTGGAATGATGAAAATGTTTGGAAGGGAGACTTCCCTAGGGTAAAATGTATTGCTTAATTGGATTGTTTGAAATGTCCTGCCTAAACCTAATCTCCCAAATTCAGTAAATGCTTTAGTTAAAGCTGGTCACTATCAAATGTTTGTAGCCAAAGTGAGTGAGTGCCAGAATAAAGATTTCTCTGGAACTATTATTTTTCCTTCTCCTTGATTTTTGGAGCTTGACCAGAATTAGTCCTATATTTGGAGTACAAACTATAAATGACTAAGAGTGAGAGAGGAATTATAATTTCTGTTTAGTTCTCCGATATACATGCGTGCCTGGGCTAATATCCTCTATACTTTGCCCTAGCCTGATCTTCTCTTATTGTATGGTGTCAAGCCGTTTGTTTATATATGTCTCATAAATGAATCTGAGGGAAGGGTCTGGCCCTGTATGCCATCTGTATTTCACAGTTATAAATGAAAAGGTAAAAAATTATTGTGAAGGTTTATTTTATTTTTCAGATTGGGGTCAGTGCCAGGTTTAAAATGGCACCAGTGGTTCCATGGCACCCGGCCCACACTTGGAAGGGCCCATAATGACTAGATGGGGGCTCACAAATATGGTTGGTGCTGGGCCCACAAAAAGTTAATCCATAATCCAGCCCTGATGGGGATAGTAAAAGAGCAATGTGATGCTGGTTGCTATATGTTCTTCTGCTAAATAATGGTGCAAAGGAAGGGTATAGTCTTGTTCTTCTCATGGATCCGAGACCATGACTTATAATGGGACAGAAATTCAAGCTTCCTTTGATTTCCTCATCCCAAAAGTTTTGTGATATTTTTTGTTTAAAAGTTATTCTCAAAACAGCATTGAGTATTTACTATAAAGTGTCTTGTTATACTGATTAATTATACAGTACTGACTAAGGGCTCAATTCAGTGCCCATTAAAATTAATGGGATGCTTTACATTGAATTGGACCCTAATTTCTGATTTTGTGAGAACTATAAAATGGCCAATCATGGATGGATGTCATCCCAGTGCAGAGGAGCCCTCTATCTCTTAAGGCCTTAATATGGGGCTTACATGATACATAGGCACTTGCATGAGCCTTTTCTATGGGCTGAACTTCTCCCACCGTGCACCATTTGCTGGTTTTATCCCCTTTTTATACCATAAGTGTCATGTCCATAAAGTATACATATTTCTGTACTGTATTTCATTACAATAATTTTCAACAACATGGACACAAATGCTTATTGTGGTTTGCCCAGCTATAATTGGTTAGGTGAAGATGACAGAGTTGCAATTTGTAAGCATTTTATTTTTTAATATTATCAAGGGTACATAGAAACATAGATTGGAATGTTGATCTGTTTTGTATCCATCCAGATAAAATAGTATATAACTACAGATGGGGATGCCTGAGGCACAGTTAGGTTAAGTGGCTTCCCAAGGCCACACAGGAAATTGACTATCCATATTCAAGATGCTGATAGACAAATTATCCCAGCCATTACTTTTTAATTCTGGAAACGTTAACTAGGTAATCCTTGTATAGGTCAAGTCATTTTTAAAGCAACTTTTTAGCCACTTTCATGTACTCTTTTGGACGTTCTAGGAAAAGTCTCACTGATCTCATATCTGACATGAAGTAAATGAGTGGAGAGTGTGACACTATATGGAATCTTGCAGACACGTTATGATATTGGTAATACCAATATTATAAAATTGCAAAGAATCTGATCAGATGTGCCATGGGAGGTATCTGTGAAAATGTTATAATTTGCCAAGTCTGATAATCTTGTTTCTATGTTTGTATCACCTTTGTATTATGAGGTATAGATACATATAGTATATCTGTATTTTCAAACTTGTGCTGTGTTTCTTGGTCAAACATATTGGCATCAACATTAGGCCTACTTGATGGCCCATCAAGGGACATCAACTGTAGTGGACCGGTTGAAAAGGCCAGGGGTTACACCTTATGACTCAGCAAGGCATGCAGGGGCATGCCTATAGTATGGAGAGAACTCTAAAGCCTTTCAATGCCATGTTCTATGAGTTTGTGTTTGGAACAAAGGAAGTACCAGACACATGGCAAAAAGACTATACGGGGCACCTGCATCGTCTCCATTTGTCTTCAATCCTGCTTCTTGTCTTCATTCCTGCTTCTTACCTCTCCGGAGGAACTTTGCTGCAAACTGAAGCTCTGAGCAAAGGACTGAATGACCCATCCAATGGTCAATGAAATTTAATAAAGACAAGTGCAAAGTACTGTACTTAAGAAGGAATAATCAAATGCACAAATACAAAATGGGAAATAACAGGCTAGACAGCAGTACTAGAGAAGGATCTGGGAGTTTTAGTGGATCACAAATTGAATATGAGCCAAAAACATGAAAGGTTAGTATCATTCTGTTGTGTATTAAGAGAAGTATCGTAGGTAAGTTCTGCTCTGTTTTGCAGTCATGAAATCTCATCTGGAATGATGTGTCTCGTGTTCAGCAAAGTATAGACAAAGTAGAGAGAGTCCAAAGAAGATCTCTAAACTGATAAAAGTTTTAGAAAATCTGACCTATGAGAAAAGGTTAAAAAAATAAGCATGTTTAATCTTGTGAAAAGAAGAGTGATGGGGTGATAAAAGTGTTCTCTATGTCCACTGAAGGTAGAACAAGAAGGAATCAACTTAATCTACATCAAGGGAGGCTTAGAATAGATATTAGTAAAAACTTACTAACTATAACAACAGTTAAGGATCAGAATAGGCTTCCAAGGGAGATTGTGGAATACCCATCACTGGAAGTGTTTTAGGAACAGGTTGGACAATCACTTGTCAGGGATGGTAGAGGTATACTTGGCCTGCTTTAGTGTAGGAGGCTGAACTAGATGGCCTCTTAAGGTCCCTTACAATTTTACATTTCTATGATTCCTCCTTAGCAAAAATTTCAAGGAAAAATAAACATGCCAATACAGCATTTTGGATTTGTCAGGTCTGACAGCCCTTTATATGAAAGGGTCTGTATAATCTGCACAATCAGCTTGGGGGAAAAACAGACAAAGGGAAGGTAGCAAATAGGCAGGGGATACTTTCTGATAAAAAAAACTCCTGTATTAGAAAAGGGCAAAAGATCAATTTAAGTGCAGTGGTATATCCAGAAATGACAACATCTGAATTTTTACAGTGATTAGAGTCTATTAAGCTTATTTCAAATCATCCATGTTTTGTATTTTCAACTGTCAGCCCCTATGTAGGTTTTTTCTTTTAATGACAAGAGAGAAGAAACTGTGAGAATTGTAAAAAGTGCTGCAGGGGAAACACTGGGAATATAAGCATCTAATTATGAATTTCCCAAATTTACAACATGACCAGGAGCTACTGGATAAGTTTAGTATCATAGGCTTCATTGTCAGTTGTTTCATTAATATCAATCTGCAAAAACTTCCAGCAAGAATTTTTCTGTGGACCTGCTTTTCATTTTGACAATGAAAGCAACATTCTGTCACTTTCTTTACTGATGACAGATTGCCTGAGCTGAAGGAAGAGTTTATAACAAAGAAACAAACAACTAAATAAACAAAAAAAAAAAACACACAAAAAAACCCAAAAAAAACCAAGGGAGCAAAATAATTGCATAGTGCTAAGAGAATTCGACTTGAATATGTGTAGGAAAATCAAAAGAACATCCTTGTCTTTTCCAGAAGTGGAATTAAAACTGAGAAGACGAATGATTTTGAGACAGCTATGAAATTGTATTTCATTCTGTCAGAAATTGTTGTCTTGCCAGAGCACCACTTATGTGTAATCTATGTAGCAAGCTTCTTGACCTAGGTAAATGTCAATGCTCTCTGGAAACACTAGGCAGGTGAGAACCATTTATTTAGTAAACACAATGTAGGCAAAATAATGCAAAAAATGTAGTATGCACATCCTCAGCTTGCCTACAGCCACATTACAAAGAACAAAGATGCTTCTGATTGAGGGGACAATTAGAGAGAGCTTTTTAAAAGAATTCTACCTATGATGCCCTGGAAAAGCTTATGGCACAACTGGTAGAATAATGTCCCTGAACACCAACTACCCTTGTTGATACCTCACAAATTAAACTGTTAGCATAATGAAACTATGCTGGCTTGCATATAGAGGGCTCCAACTACCTCCTGTTGAAGTCAATGGGAGTCTTTCTACTGACTTCTAAGGGAGCTGAACCAAATCGGTATTGCCTAGCACAGAGGTTCTCAAACTGTGGTCTGTGGACCACCAGTGGTATGTGAGCTCTATTCGGGTGGTCCATGGATAGTTCCCTCACACAAGAGAATGAAGGGCCACCCACATAATTAGGTGGCTGGAGAACACGCACATGTAAGGTGAGGTGGTGCCCTTGGGAGGAATAGAGGGTAGGTGGGAGGGAGCAGTGGGGTGAGACGAGGGGATGGAGGGAATTTGAGACATGCAGGGGTGACTTTCCCCAGTTCCAGGGCTGTGGCTGCTGGGGAGAGGCCCTCCTCCTTCCCAGCCCAAGCTTGGGAATGCCACAGCGGGAGATAAAGGACACATCCATTATATTAGAAAGGTAAGAGTGCTGATATTAAAATATGAGTTGGGCACTTTTATTTGAAGAACAAAAAAAGTTTATTAATTTTTTTATATAGCGCTTTTATCCAAAGCACTTTACAATAGTTAGCTAACAGTACAAACAACATTTGGAAAGATCATTAAGTGGTTCACAAAGACCATCAGCAATTTTCAAGTGATCAATGAATAAAAAGGTTTGAGAACCACTGGATAGCAGTAACCTGAAAGATTCAACACCAAACTAAAGGCTTTGCTCCAAAGCCCATTTAAGGCATGGAAACATACCCAATAACTTCAGGGGACAAAGGATTGTGCCCTAGATGAATGTGTAAAGCCAAATTAATATGTAATCCACTATAAAGAGACCAGGATAAGTTTATTTTAGATCTTGGAGTAAATTAGTTTTCATATTTCAACCTGACAATAAAATTCTGGATTCTGATGTCAGGTGTTCTAAAAAGGGAAAAGACTTGTGTAAATAATAACATGAATTCAGGCTGGCTTTTGGAATCTACTTTGTTTTATGGAGGTAATATTTATTGAAGTACGTTTTGAGCGGTTACTCACTCAATGACGGGGGTTCACTTGCTCGAAATACAGATGTACACATAGACTCATGTTAATGTTTATATGTCCTGGCTCTGTAAGACTTAGTCACCTGCAGAATTTTGGATCCCGCAACAAGATATGTTATAAAGACCTCGGCACTCCACCTACCCATTTCTTCTGGCTTGTGCTTGTTCCCCCCAAGAGCCATGATGTAAAGAAAGCAGAAGAGTGAAAATTGAAGGAATTCAGTTCTATTCCAATATACAGCATTTAACACTGTACTTCAAGGGGAGGCAACCTATGGCATGCATGCCAAAGGCGACACGCAAGCTGATTTTCAGTGGCATTCTCACTGTCTGGGTCCTGGCCACTTGTCTGGCGGGGGTAGGGGGCGGCTCTGCATTTTAATTTAATTTTAAATAGAGCGTCTTAAACATTTTAAAACCCTGATTTACTTTACAGACAACAACAGTTTTGTTATATTTTATAGACTTATAGAAAGAGACCTTCTAAAAATGTTAAAATGTATTACTGGCACGTGAAACCTGAAATTAAAGTGAATAAATGAAGGCTTGGCACAACACTTTTGAAAAGTTGCCGATCTCTGCTGCACTTCCATTTAATCAGATAACAGACCTAGAGAAGAGCCACTGCAGCCAGCAGCAAAGGTATGATTTTCTTTGCATAATTAACTATTTAAATTGTAGAACTCTTTTATTATTTATGGTATATCAAAAGGTCTAGCACAGTGGCCTGAAAGAGGATTTATTAAGAAGTAAAGCAGGTATCTGTACCCTTTGCAGCCACGTCATATACAACATGAAAAGTAAGTTACATGGTCTTAAAGTGGGAAAAATGCCTTCAGAGTAATTTTGATCTGGAGTTTCTTTGAAGAGAATCATTCAGTTCTTTCATTTATGTACGTTGCCCACTCCAAGGTCGCACGTCACAAAAACCTTTCTGGCAGAGCAAGACCTGATTGGGGACTGCTTTGGAATCCATCAGTGCCCTAGGCTAGTCAGTGGGTTTGCTACAGAGTCAGGTGAAACCAAATGTGTCCCTTTTCCCCACGCTCAGCCTCTGAGGTCTGAACTCAGGTCTCTTACAATGAAAGCGAAGAGCATTAGCCACGGGACTACTCAGCCAGACCACCCAACAGCTCTTCCAAAGGCATAATAATCTGTAGATATTTTTTTTCCTGTGGTACAGTCTATCCAGTGATTGGGTAGAGCCATCATCTGTACGCACCAGTGCTATGTGGTATTTTTAAAAAATGACTGAAGGCAGCATACCTCAGGTAAAATAACAATATTTAGCAAACAAACTAATCAAAGCTTTCTCTGTACGGTGTTAAACAGAACTGACGCCAAGATCCCAGCATACTTGCCATCCCAAATACAGTATGTACAGTTAAAGCATAATCCCACCAGAAACCTGAGGGAGGATGTCTGGGGGGAATAAAGAATCTCTTGTAGAGTCCATGCTGCCTTTGAAATGAAGTCTTACCTAAGACGTCACATAGCGTTATTATGATTGTACTAAGAGAGCTCTTCTCCTTCCCCGGCCGCTTCTCTGGAATTTCTCAGCTAGTGGGACAGAGGGCTGAAGGGACTGAAAAAGGAATATAGAACCTTTGACCAGTCTGAGTCCAGCCCCAGTCAATCGTGACTTCAAGTTGTTACTGTCTGATGGCTGTTCCGTCCGTGCCTGTTAGACAGGAGTCAGTATTTTCAATCCAGTTCCTTGTGGTTAACTATCCACATCACAGATACCTCCATAACTGGTGCACAGGCTCAGCAGTGAGATCCAAGGAAGCTATGGGTATGTTGGAAACTGAATGCCCCTTTCAGTCTCTTCTTTGGCATCAGGGCTTAGGCATTGCTGCTCCTTGGCAGCGTGATGTGGGAGAGACTTGCACTGCTGCTGTTCAGCCCCTACCTCTTCTGGGAATAAACAGAAGAATGTTATTTTTTATACAGAAAATAGTGTATATTAATGATAGGGGAAAGCGGAAGGACAGAAGCTGGTAAAGTCTTTAAAAAGGAAAAGGTTGGCCTCTGAGGCAGTAGAATGTGTGGCGGCGATGAGAGGTTTAGAAAAACACCCTCCGATTTGGAAGCTTAACTTCTTGTGTCTCCAAAATTAGGCTGGAAATTTAGCAAGACCAGATTTTCTCATGAGATTTCCAATGCTCTCTGCTTCCCTTTGAGTCTGAATCAGGCAATGGAGAGACATGCAACAATGACAACTAATGAGCATGAAAAACGTAAAGGCGCCTTTTCCCACTCAGGGGTCAATCACTGTTTGTTTATTTGGATCGAGGTTCAGGTCAGTTTTTATTTTCTCCAAACTAGTTTGCCCAGCCCTGATGTGTAGTCATTTGGGATATTCTCGTCCCTTTTAGTTGTAGAGGGTGAGATAAGGTTCCCTCCAGAACCTGTAAATGGTGTTTCTGGGTCAACTGGCCCAGGGAAAGATGATCTTTTTGTATGCTCAGTCACTCTCTCTCTGTGGGTTCTTTTAAAAACAACAGTCCCCTCCCCTTTCCCTTCCCACTTTCCCCCACCCCCCCAAATCCATCCCACCCCTCCCTCCTTTCCCCCCTTATAGCATGTACAATTTCTGTTGAGGTTCAAGAATAGCAGGCGTGTTAGACTGTATCCGTAAAGAAAGCGAGGAATACTTGTAGCACCTTAGAGACTAACCAGTTTATTTCAGCATAAGCTTTCGTGGGCTATAGCCCACTTCATCGGATGCATAGAATGGAACAGAAGTAAGATGCATTTATACACACAGAAAAAAGGGGAAAAAAAGTTGTACATTACCATACCAATTGTAAGAGGCTGTTAAATCTGGATGGGCCATTATCATCAGGACAAAAAAATACCTTTTGAAATGGATTTCTGTGTCTGCCAAGTGTTGAAGATAAATTAACTCGGGAAATGCAATCAATTAGTGTAATGAGAGAACCATGCGCAAGTCCTATTTAGCCCCTGGTTAATTGTATCCAATTTGAAAATTAATTCCAGTTCCTCAGTTTCTCATTGGAGTCTGTTTTGGAAGTTTTTCTGTTTCAAAATTGATACCATCAAGTCTTTAATAGAATAGCCAGGGAGATTGAAGTGTTCTCCTACTGGTTTTTGAATGTTATGATTCCTGATGTCAGATTTGTGTTCATTTATTCTTTTGCGCAGAGACTGGCTGGTTTGGCCAAAGTACATAGCAGAGGGACATTGCTGGCACATGATGGCATATGTCACATTGGTCAATGTGCAGGTGAATGAGCCTCTGATGGTGTGGCTGATGTGATTAGGTCCTATGATGGTGTCAGTTGAATGGATATGAGGACAGAGTTGGCATCAGGCTTTGTTACAAGGATAGGTGCCTGGGTTAGCGTTTTTGTTGTGTGGTGTGCGGTTGCTGGTGAGTATTTGTTTCAGGTTGGGGGGCTGTCTGTGAGTGAGGACTGGTTTGTTTCCCAAGATCTGTGAGAGTGTGGGATCATCTTTCAGGATAGGTTGAGGTCTTTGATGATGCATTGGAGAGGCTTAAGTTGGGGGCTGAAGGTGACGGCTAATGGTGTTCTGTTTTTGTCATTTTGAGTCATTTTACTACTGGCTGGCTACACTTGATCCTTGAGCTACTCTGTATATTACTGGCACAGAATGACTGAGTAGAAGGCAGTATATAGGGAATATGCTTATAAGGGTTTCAGATCCCAAACTCAGACCAGCCTTGATGTGTTTCACATGGACCTGGCCAATTTTATGGTTTCGGGTGAGATTGAAAACCATATGAAAGTCAGTGACTATGTACTTTCTGTTGCCAAACCTGGCAAAGTGTGGTCATTGCAACAAGGTTTCTCTTGGAGTTGGGCTCAAACCTGAAAATCAAAGTGAAACCAGTGGGAACTGAAAAATCTTGATACAGCCCTATGCCAATGTAAAGCTGAGGCAGGGTAGCTGGAGACATGGTGCATACATATTTAGATTTCATATACCCTAAAATTAGAGTGTGTTTGGATCCAACATTTTGATTTGAGAGACAAACTACAAAAGAGGTTGAGAAGCTATACAGGCAGGTTTATCTCAGTGATAATTGGTAACCTTCTTCTCTTCTTTGCATCTATCTTTATCTTCTCTCACACAACTTTAACTGAGTTTACTTTTCAATTTTATCTTTTTACATTTTTTTCTAATTTAGGTCACTGATTTGTCCCTTCCACAATGAACCCCTTATTCTTGCTCCCCTGAATTAGCTCACGAGACTACAGCATTCCCTCCCAAATGTAGGATGCCATGAGTACAGGGAACTGGTCTAGGTGACCTTTCAAGATCCCTTTCAGTCTCGGATTCTACGATTCTATAATTTGGCTCAACCTCCTTCTCTAAACTCAACCCAGGAAAACATCTCTTCCTTCCCACTGCACAGGTACGGAGATGGGTTACTTCTTGTCCTTTCCGTACCAGAAGGCAAGGGTGCATGTCCCTGGTGGGTTGCACTGAGGTGGCTTCCTCAATCCAGGGGCTATGGAAGGTGGATGCCAAGACCTGACAAGGGGGATCTGTGGAGGTCTTTCGTCCCTCTCATTACTGCAGAGGCCTCTACATGGTCAGGAAGAAGAGGGAGTGCTTGGCACCAGAGCTGTATGCATGTATGGCCTGTGATGGGATCTTAGATGGGGTGGGATCTGAGTTACTAAAGAGAATTCTTTCCTAGGTGTCTGGCTGGTGAGTCTTGCCCACATGCTCAGGGTTTAGCTGATCACCATATTTGGGGTCGGGAAGGAATTTTCCCCAGGGCAGATTGGCAGAGGCCTTGGGGTTTTTTTCGCCTTCCTCCGCAGCATACGGCACAATTCACTTGGAGGATTCTCTGCACTTTGAAGTCTTTAAACCATGATTTGAGCACTTCAATAGCTCAGATATAGGTTAGGGGTTTATTACAATAGTGGGTAGGTGAGATTCTGTGGCCTGCCTTGTGCAGGTCAGACTAGATGATCCTAATGGTTCCTTCTGACCTTAAAGTCTATGAGTGGTTCCTGTGCTGGCAGTGTGCTCTACAATCCACAAAAATAAAGACTGTCCTTGTCCCAAAGAATTTACAATCTACACAAGAAGGATGGAAATAAGATTCCTCAGTAGGGCACTGGGGATTAGGAGGGAGGGGAAGGGTGATGGGGCAGGTGGGCAGAAGGGGATGGGTAGCGTAGAGACTGGGGTCAGGAAGGAGGGGATGGTACAGAGGGCAGAAGGAAATGGTTGGGGATAGAGACGGGGGTCAGGAGGGAAGAGGTGATGGAGCAGGGGCTGGGGCAGAGACTGGGGTCAGGAGGGAAGGGGTGATGGGCCTGGGGGCAGAGATTGGGGTCAGGGGAGAAGGGGTGATGGGGCAGAGGCTGGGATAAGGGAGAAGGGGTGATGGGGCAGGGGCTGGGGTTAGGGGAGAAGAGGTGATGGGGCAGAGACTGGGCTCAGGAGGGAAGGGGTGATGGGGTCAGGGGAGAAGGGGTGATGGGGTTGGGGTCGGGGGAGAAGGGGTTGGGGTTGGGGTCCGGGGAGAAGGGGTGATGGGGGAGAAGGGGTGATGGGGTTGGGGTCGGGGGAGAAGGGGGGATGGGGGAGAAGGGGAGATGGGGGAGAAGGGGTTATGGGGGAGAAGGGGTGATGGGGTTGGGGTCAAGGGGTGATGGGTTGGGGTCGGGGGAGAAGAGGGAGAGGGGGTGATGGGGGAGAAGGGGTGATGGGGTCGGGGGAGAAGGGGTGATGGTGGAGAAGGGGCGATGGGTTGGGGTCGGGGGAGAAGGGGTGATGGGGGAGAAGGGGTGATGGGTTGGGGTTGGGGGAGAAGGGGTGATGGGAGAAGGGGTGATGGTGGAGAAGGGGCGATGGTGGAGAAGGGGTGATGGGGTTGGGGTCGGGGGAGAAGGGGTGATGGGAGAAGGGGTGATGGTGGAGAAGGGGCGATGGTGGAGAAGGGGTGATGGGGTTGGGGGAGAAGGGGTGATGGGGTAGAAGGGGTGATGGGGTTGGGGTCGGGGAGAAGGGGTGATGGGGGAGAAGGGGTGATGGGGTTGGGGTCGGGGAGAAGGGGTGATGGGGAGAAGGGGTGATGGGGTTGGGGTCGGGGAGAAGGGGTGATGGGGGAGAAGGGGTGATGGGGTTGGTGTCGGGGAGAAGGGGTGATGGGGGAGAAGGGGTGATGGGGTTGGGGTCGGGGAGAAGGGGTGATGGGGGAGAAGGGGTGATGGGGTTGGGGTCGGGGAGAAGGGGTGATGGGGAGAAGGGGTGATGGGGTTGGGGTCGGGGGAGAAGGGGTGATGGGGTAGAAGGGGTGATGGGGTTGGGGTCGGGGAGAAGGGGTGATGGGGGAGAAGGGGTGATGGGGTTGGGGTCGGGGAGAAGGGGTGATGGGGGAGAAGGGGTGATGGGGTTGGTGTCGGGGAGAAGGGGTGATGGGGGAGAAGGGGTGATGGGGTTGGTGTCGGGGAGAAGGGGTGATGGGGGAGAAGGGGTGATGGGGTTGGGGAGAAGGGGTGATGGGGGAGAAGGGGTGATGGGGTTGGGGTCGGGGGAGAAGGGGTGATGGGAGAAGGGGTGATGGTGGAGAAGGGGTGATGGGTTGGGGGAGAAGGGGTGATGGGAGAAGGGGTGATGGTGGAGAAGGGGTGATGGGTTGGGGGAGAAGGGGTGATGGGGTTGGGGTCGGGGGAGAAGGGGTGATGGGGGAGAAGGGGTGATGGGGTTGGGGAGAAGGGGTGATGGGTTGGGGTCGGGGAGAAGGGGTGATGGGAGAAGGGGTGATGGGGGAGAAGGGGTGATGGGGTTGGGGTCGGGGAGAAGGGGTGATGGGGGAGAAGGGGTGATGGGGTTGGGGGAGAAGGGGGGACGGGGCTGGGAAGCAGGCGGAGAGGAGGAGTAGGGCGGCAGGATCAGTCCGTGTGTGAACAGACAACTGGGCAGCGGCTGCTCCCGGCTCCCCACTCCGCGCCCGGGTCGCTCCACACCCCGTCCCCGCCGCCTCTCCCGCGCCCAGCCGGGCTCTGCCTGCGGGCTGCGCGGCCCGTGCGCGGCTCCACGGCGGGGGCAGGGGGCCGCGCCGGGCCGGGCCGGGCGGGGCCGCGCCGGGCGCTGCGGGTCCCTCCCCCCGCCCGCCCCTCTCCTCTCGCCGCGGATCCTTTTCCACAGTAGCCGCTACTCCAGACTGCACGGTAGTGGGGCCGGGCGCGAGTCCCATGTGGTCCCGACATCACTGACATGGCGGAATCCCGCTCCGCGCGCTCCTGGTAGCCCCCGCCGGGCTCGCACCGCACCGCGCCGCCTGCCGCGCACGGGCTCGCCGCGTCCGGGCCGCCCCCCGTTTCAGCCCCCGCCCAGGTAAGGCGGCGCCCCCCCCCAGCCCCGCAGCCCCCCCGGCGGGGCTCGCGCCCGCTGCCCGGAGTCGGGGCAGAAACCAGCGGAGCCCCCCGGGATCCGCGCCCGCTCGGTGTCGGCGGGGAAGGGCCGGGGGTGGGCGCGCCGCGCAGCCCGGAGCTCGCACGCCAAGCGGCGGCACTTTGCAGAAAGTTTCCCCCTCTTTGCCGGGAGGAGAGACCAGCCAGCCTGGTCCTTGTGCCCCCCCCCCCGGGTTGTCCATCGGACCCCCCCAGCATAGTGCCCCCCCGGGTTATCCATCGGACCCCCCCCAGCATAGTGCCCCCCCCGGGTTGTCCATCGGACCCCCCCAGCATAGTGCCCCCCCCGGGTTATCCATCGGAACCCCCCCAGCATAGTGCCCCCCCCGGGTTATCCATCGGACCCCCCCAGCATAGTGCCCCCCCGGGTTATCCATCGGACCCCCCCAGCATAGTGCCCCCCGGGTTATCCATCGGACCCCCCCAGCATAGTGCCCCCCCGGGTTATCCATCGGACCCCCCCAGCATAGTGCCCCCCCGGGTTATCCATCGGACCCCCCCAGCATAGTGCCCCCCCCGGGTTATCCATCGGACCCCCCCAGCATAGTGCCCCCCCGGGTTATCCATCGGACCCCCCCAGCATAGTGCCCCCCCGGGTTATCCATCGGACCCCCCCAGCATAGTGCCCCCCCCGGGTTATCCATCGGACCCCCCCCAGCATAGTGCCCCCCCGGGTTATCCATCGGACCCCCCCAGCATAGTGCCCCCCCGGGTTATCCATCGGACCCCCCCCAGCATAGTGCCCCCGTCCCCCCCACATCCCGGGGGGGCCAGACTCAGCCGGGACCGTCGGTCTATTCTCGGGGCGGCCCCCCGCCCCGCAGCCGCCCATTGCGATGCAGAGGGGGGGTGGGGGGTGATTTCTTCGAGGGGAGGGAACGGGGTTCGGGGGGGGGGGAAGTGGGGATTTTACAGCCGGGCGGGAGGGGGGCGCGAACCGCTGACGCCTCCTCCGGCGCAGGCTGGGGGGAAGGTGGCGGGTGTCAGCGCTTGGCCCGGGGCCGGCCGGGAGACAGACTCCATCGGAGCCTAGTAATCCAGAGAGGCTCCGCGCGGCGCTGCCGGACTCAGCCTGCCCCGTCTCCCCGCCCCATCCCGCACTCCCTGCCCCGTCTCCTCCCCGCCCCATCCCGCACTCCCTGCCCCGTCTCCCCGCCCCGCTCCTTTCTTTGATAGCCCGCAATGGCCATCGGAGCCGGAATGGAAAATCGGCGTGAAACTTGGAAGAGGGTTTGGTGTGTGTGTGTGTGTCGCGGGGAGCCTCCCTCCGCCCCAGCCTCCGGCTCCCGCAGGAGAAGCTGTGTGTGTGTGTGTGTGTGTGTGGTTGGAAATCTGTGCCCTGCGGCTGGGTTTGGGAGCAGGAGGCGATGGGTGCGGGGGTGGGGGGCGGGAACCGCCGATCTGCGGCCAGCACGTACTGTCTGGCCCCTCTGCCCGGTTTGGGGAATGTCACCCGGGTGAAGAAGCCAAGGCTCCTCCTCGTTGCACCGGCAGAGTCTCCAGCTCTCTACAAACTCTTTCCAAAATGTCTGGACCCAGGGGGCACGTTGGAGAAAAAGAGAGCAAGAGACAGACAGGCCAACCCATCTCCTCCCTCCCGGAACCCCTCCTTCCCTCACACCACTTTGCAAAGAAAAACTCCTGGAAACTTTATTTCTTCTGCCAGACACCTTTAAAAACGGCACATTACCGGGAAAGTGAGCTTGAAGAATGTCATTATCTTTAAAGTTTATCCTCTTTCAAACTCGGTTTAGCTCTTTCCCCCTCACTCCTGTCAAATATTCCGTTTATATACTAAGGTTTTGGCTACGGGTGTGTGGTCTGGAGTTTAGGTATGGCATGAATTGCTCCTTACTTTATTCATTAAATTTTTTTATTTTTTACATTTGTTACACATAGGCTTAATGATAATTAGTAATATAATTAGCATTTTAATAGCACCTTCCCTCTGAGGATCTGTAATCACTTTAAGGAAGTAGGGCAGCACTATCTCTATTGCACAGATGGGGAAACTGAGGCCCGGAGCGATTATGTAACTTAAGGTCCCACCGAGAATCAGTGCCACAGTTGGGAACAGATTTCAGGTTTCCAGGTTCCCTGTGCCTTCATCACATTCGTTCTATCCTCTAACTGTTTACTTTGCTGAGCAGCCTAGTGTAGACCACAGATAATGTCTTTTAAAAGGTGTTAACATGTTGTTAAACTCTAGTGTAGACAGTATTTAACTATTCTGTTTTTGAACATGACCTATTTTCCTAGTCTAGACATGGGCAGAGTGTTGGCTGGACAGCCTCCCTGGTAAGAGACGTGCTATCCCTATAGTTATCCCCCCATATCCATCAGGAGTCAGCTGGGTCGGTAAGATGGATGGTTCCTTCTCTAGTGGCAGCTTTCTGCTTCGCTCACTCACTCCATTACCCCCTGGGTGTCTCTGGGCAATAACAGAGGAGCTAGTTAGGGAAGTATGCTGTTGTTGCCACCACAAGAGGAAGATATTTTTTGGCAGCATGCCCAGGGTCATTCAGGCTATCAAGTGCTCTTTCCTTATACCCTGTTCTCAGTGGAGTCTTGCACAGAAGCAATGTGTCACTGCTCTTCTCCCAGTTTCTTTCAATATCTGCTCTGCCCGTCATCAGTCTCCGAGTTTTGTTGGTGTACCTCTCAGAGCCCTAATATGACAGGATTCTAGTGGCCCAAAAGTGCCCTATGTCATTCATCCCAGTTTGGTATTGTCTGAGTAGCTTATGCTCTTAATGTAGCCCAAGGCATGGATGCTGAATCATTTCCCATTTTTGAAGTGACTCTGCTCATGTGGGTTCATATGAGGTCATTGCTGGGACACTGGTGAGATTTTTCACACTGTTATCCTATCCACTACCTGGCCAGGAGATAAATGAAGAATGTCAGCTTCCAAAACAGACTGTTATAACTGAGTATATAGTTTACATATACTCAATAATAACAAATATATTTTGGATGGGAAGCTTAAGGTTGTGTCTGTGGGAAGCTTGCAGTTTGCAACTATCTTCTCAGTAATGTCTGCTAATTAAATTTTTAATTGGAAGTGATTGTATTCTGGCTCCGAGTTTCATAAAAATAGCAGTAATCACCTATAAAACAGAATACATCAGAAACTCAGTGCACATAAATTTCTCATCAGATGTAAATTACATTAATCTGCTCACTTTGTCTTCCATCAGCACCCCTAAGGAAAGTGATGGGGAGTATGGACTTCTGTAAATTTAACCCCCTTAATTTACACAAGAGTGTAATTTATATGAAGAGTGTGTGAGTGAGGAACAATTCATTTGTGAACTCCCCCTGCCCCCAAAATGTAGGGCTCAATTCTGCAAACACTTACACACGAATCAAGTTTAGATTGAGTAAATAGTTTCAGTATTGAGATCTTACTTTTAACTTCTAAACTGTATATTATTACAAAAAATATCACACAACTGAATACAGCAAATGACTTTGTTCAGCCAAAATTATCTTTGTCTCTTGATCCATTTAATCACCTCTCCCACACAAGCAAAAGCCTGAGAAAAGAGATTGACCTTTGAGATCAGTACAAGGGCCAGCAAACTCAGGCTATGTCAGACTACCGTGCAAATTAATTCCAGAGTCAAGGACCCTCCACACAGAATGGTTTGGTATCAGGCCATTCAATCTGGGCGCTTGTGTGTGTCTCTGTAGATCATAATGGTGTGGTGAAACATATTGCAACTCAGCAAGACTGAAATTTTAATTTCTGCTGTATAAGCTGATATGGAGTTGAAGGATTTCTCAAATCAGCAGTTAACTTGCTTAGTTGATCTTCTCTGCATTACCAAGATCCAGCACTTGAACAACAGGGAATCCTTTTAAACAAGAATATCAGAAGTAGGGTTGTTTATGACCATGGTTTAGTGTCCCCGTGTGATCTGTCCCTGGAGACAGAAGGTATGTGGGAAGAGGGAAGTTCTTCAAACAACAAAGTGGAAATAGGAGCCAATAGATACACAGCGGTAACAGGCCATCTACAGGCAGGAATGTTTGTGAATTTGAAAATAGATAACTCCTTAAACAGTTTTCCAGTTGAGATGTGTGTGTTAGCATTTTAATCATCAGTCTAAACATACTCTCCTTCAGCATAGCGAATTCTTGATTGGATTACAAATGCCCAGGAAAAAAGATAATTTAAACTTGTGCTCTGTTATGGAATTTGTAACAGCACACTGGAGAGATTAGTCTCCTTTGAGAGGATGCCGTTACATATACTAAATCTGTACCCATAATCTGGATGCAAGACCATAATTTTATCAGTGTACGTTCACTAGAAGATATGTGCAATCACGCTAAACTTCAGTTTTGTACAAAAGAGCCTGTACAGTTTTTTAATGATATGGCATTAAAGGACAATTAAAGTTTCCTTTCCTTGTGAAAAGATAGATTGCCATCATACACAGTACTAAAAAGTTTTAGAGTTAAAATATACCACTTTTTGAGTGACACACTTTCTGTGTTTAAACTAATTAACACTCAGATTTCAAATAAACTACTGTATGTAGATAGAAGGTAATTCACCCCTTCAGTATCTTCTAAGTCAGTGATGGCGAACCCGTGGCACGCGTGCCACTGCCGGCACGCCGAGCCGTCTCTGTGGGCACGCCGCTCGCGAGCCAGATGTGGCTCTTTTGAGCCTGTCATCTGGCTCGCGCGGCGCTCTCTGTCCGCGAGGCTGGGGGGCGGGGGAGGCGGCGCGGCGCGGCGCTCTCTGTCCGCGAGGCTGGGGGGCGGGGGAGGCGGTGTGGCGCGGCGCTCTCTGTCCGCGAGGCTGGGGGGCGGGGGAGGCGGTGTGGCGCGGCGCTCTCTGTCCGCGAGGCTGGGGGGCGGGGGAGGCGGTGTGGCGCGGCGCTGCTGTGACCGCGAGGCTGGGGGGCGTGTCGCTCCTCTCCTTCCCTCGCTGGAGTCGGGTCACAGCAGCGTGACCCAGCGAACAAGTAAGCGCCGGGGGGGGGAGTAAGCGGTGTGCAAGGGGGTGTTGGGGGAAGGCTGGGCTGGGAGCGGGGGTAAGCGGTGTGGGGGAGAGACCTGGCTGGGTGGGTCAGTTGGGGGGGGGGTTGGAGGAAAGGAGGTTTTGGGGGGAGAGACTGGGCTGGGTGGGTCATTTGGGGGGTGGGTGGGAGGGAAGGAGGTTTTGGGGGGAGAGACCGGGCTGGGTGGGTCATTTGGGGGGTGGGGGGGAGGGAAGGAGGTTTTGGGGGGAGAGACTGGGCTGGGTGGGTCAGTTGGGGGGTGGGGGGGAGGGAAGGAGGTTTTGGGGGGAGAGACTGGGCTGGGTGGGTCAGTTGGGGGGTGGGGGGGAGGGAAGGAGGTTTTGGGGGGAGAGACCGGGCTGAGTGGGTCAGTTGGGGGGGGGGGTGTACAGTTGTTTTTTTTTGTTTTGTTTTTTGTTTTTTTGTTTTTTTCAATTAAAAAAAATGTTTAATGGAAAGCTCTGTTACTGTGTTTTTCTTTTTAAACAAAAGCTGTTAATTAGTTTGAAAAACTGTAAATTGTTTTTTCTAAACTAAAACCTCATTATTTAGGTTTAATTGCAGTTTTGGCACTTTGAAAAAAACAAGTCGTTTTGGTTTGCAGTTTGGGCACTCGGGCTCAAAAAGGTTTGCCATCACTGTTCTAAGTAAACAAAAGTTGAAAAACAAGATCTGCATTGGTAACATATAAACAGCAAAATGTCAATTGTAACAATAATGTGCCTGTTTCCACGTTTTCCACATATAATGTGTCCTTTTCCAACAAAAATATATTATAATACATTCAATACAGTATTTTCAAAAATAACAGCATTTTCTGTCAATACACTTTTGTCAGAGCTATAGAAGTCACAGAAACTGCATGCATAGATGTACATTTTCGAATAAGTGTAGCACTTTAAATTACAACAATAGTCTACTTAAGTGTTATATTATTAATGACAAAAAGCCAAACTTTGAATTTGGTACTTACTGGACTCTATTCGAGTCTATTTATAAATTGAAGTCAATGGGAATTTGCCCAAGATAATGACTGAGTAAGGCAATAGGATTTGATCCCAGAAGTGTATATAGCAAATGTTTTTGAGATAGATTTTGGTAAAATATAGCTATAATTATCTGTATGAAGGACTTAGAATGAAAGTTAAAAGGATCCTTAATTTAAGATGTTGATATTTTAATTGTAATAACTATATGGTAAGTTTATAATTGAATTAGAGCAAATTAAAATACTTTGCAACTTCTTAAAATTACCTATTAGTATATTGTTAGTATTTACTTGCATGTAAAATATTCTTTGTGCAAATCAAGGCAATTAAATGGGAGATGTAAGACAAATCCTGCTAAATACAGTTGGCTAAATTTTGCCCTTATGTGGGTGCTGTTCCCAGTGAAGCACTTGAGGACAACTTTTGACTTGCAGTTTTCTGGTGTAGGTGAAATTTGATATGCTGCATATCTTATTTGTGATAAAAGTACATGTGAGATATTGAAACTTAAACCTACTTTCCCCTTATCTACTGAGTTATAATCAAATAAACTGGAATCAGGACTAGAGAAGATTATAGATTTTATATGATCACTAATTTTCTGTTAAGTTGTATCACACAGTCTGTTATGAAATTCACAAGCCATTGACAGATCAGATACTCTTGTATTTGTCAGCTGTTAGCTTCATAAAAATGCATGTTATAGTTACTGTGTAGAAGGTATTCCCTATTTGCCTTTCTGAGTAATACTGACATAATTATAACGGCATGCAGTTATTAGTGAATGATGGTTGCCATTTGGGATATTCTTCCATTTACTAAACTGACATCATTACAATGCTGTCTTATCAGAGTGACTTAGAAACCATAAATCTAACATTATGAATAATTGTATTGCTTTTTTTCTCTGGAGAAAGCAAACAATGCAGTTAATATTGACATCCACTATCCAGGCATCTTCTATTGCATTTGAGTTGGATTTATCCCTGGTGTAACTTTGTTGACTTCAGTGGAGTAATGCCAACAATTAATTTAAATGTTTCACTTTGCATTTTTGCTCATCATAAAACATGAACATGGGAATTCTCTGGAATCTATAGGATGTAGACTCCTTGCTTTCTCTACTCTGAGATTTATTTTTAGGATGTAGTTATTCCCTTGCTAAAGAGTATATAATTTCCCTTTCCTTATGGTTATATGACATAAATCTGCTTTATATAGGATTATATGGAATTATTTTTGAATGGTCTATCAAACATTTAGTTTGAACACGTGTATTAGACTCTCAGGGAAGGATGAATTATAAACAAGGAGTATGTTTTGTCTCTTAAACTGTGCGTTATGCTCTTGGAAGTCTATTTCATGGAGTATGTTTTGAAAAGATAAGTGATAGAAATGGCTTTCTATGCCTAGAAGCTCTTGGAGTGTCATGGAACAGTCTCCCTCACCCCTGTAATCTAGTCAGAAAAAATTCAGACACATCCCACTTAATGAGTTTTTTAGCCAGTTTTGTCAGGGCCTGGCATAGGGATGGTAACTTTTTACTATAATAACTTTTTTACTTCTCCCCTCCTGTTTCCTGTAATGAAACGCTAATATTCAGTTGCATTATAGAACAAAGCAAATTCCACATTTATTGATCTCCATGTTTTTGTACTGTTGACTAGTTAAGCTGAGCCCTGCTATAAAGTGTGATGGTAGAGCTCCTGAACGCTGGAAGCAGAAGCTGAATTAGAATGGATAGCTTTGATTTGGTTTGGGATTCCATCTCATTAATCCATATTTAGTGCTGGATTGCTTAGCTACTTTTACACATGCTCATGTATTATGATGCCATTGTCAGGGAAGTACATATCTGTTTTATGACAAAAGAGGAGTGTCAGTGGGCAGCCTGGATAACCTGGTAAGTAACTTCACTTGTAGGAAGTTTGGTTTCTGGCCCGGGTGTCTCATTAGTGTCATGTGCCTCTTGAGTGTTATTTATCTGTGTAGATAGAACAGGAAAGGAAGATACAGCTTTCATGGATACTTGAAGGTATTAAATAGATTTTCCTGTCAGGGAGTATGCAGGAAATCAAATAATGTGAGGTGTCTAAACAGACATGAGCAAAGAAAAATGCTTTCAGGAACTCTAGTTTGGAGCACACACGTAGCAGGTAATAGCACCTACATACCAGGTCAAATCAATAGAGCAAAGATGACAGAGCCCAAAACGCAAAGGTTCTGGATTCCAGATGTCTGTGTAAAATTAGATGCCCAAATACCTATCTTAGGTATGTATTTAGCAGTGTAAGTAGTAAGTTTGAAAATTAAGCCTGAATTGTGCATTTGCACTTGGAAGTGAGCATTGTTGCTAAATCTCATGATGTTGGGTGTCTTTTCTAAAGCCTGAGTTCCTGGAATCTTGTAATTATGTGAGAATCTCAGCTTTCATTTAAATGAAAAAACAAACAAAAAACGTTTGAAAATATGAACCACAAAGACTCCCAAATCAGAAGGCAGATAAAAAGAACCCAGTGTTTGTTTTTTTGTTTAAATCTCAAGATTTTTAAAGCCAAACTCATGATTTTGTATTTCATTTTGTATTTCCACAAGTATTTCATGACTTGTGACTTTTTTGAATGCTTGAACTTGGCAATACTGAAAATATCAGCAGTAGGGGATTATTCTTGATTAGACCCACTGTTCTGTGCTTGATACTAGTTTATGTAGTGAGTAAAATACAAAGCTCATAGTGATTCTCTGTGAACATATTGGGTTAAATTCAGAGGTGATGTGTAAGTTGCACAGTGGTAAGTAGGTCTAACAGGGTCCAGGCTGATATAATTTATGTGCCATAGGGCTTGGAGATTTTTGTAAACTGCACCAACTTAGTCACTCACAACTTGTATACTGTCTTTGAATTGGCCCTTTATGTTCAAAGGGAGGCACGTAGGCTAAGATAAGAACATAGCAGATGGATTCTCTTCTAAGCCATAGCCAGGCAATATAAAGAAATAAACTGAGATCATGAGTTTTAGGCTTGAATCTCTTAGCTGTTTTCGGAGACTTGACCAGTGTTCCCTCTAATTTTTCCCAAGCATGTGCGGAGTGAATTTTAAGTGCACCAATATGGGGGTGATGTGTGACAAATCACCTCTACATTGGTGCACATAACAAAATTCATGTGGTGGGGGTGCGGCTGAGGGGTTCAGAGTGTGTGAGGGGGCTCAGGGTTGGTGCAGAGGGTTGGAGTATGGGAGAGGCTGAGGGCGTTGGTTGGGGATGAGGGGCTTAGTTTTTAATACATTCCTCCTTTTTCCACCAAACCCCTCCTGGATGTGTGGAGGGGATGAGGAGGTTTCTACAGGCTGTCGCTGGCACTCAGAGAATTTCCCCTTCGTTCACTTTTCCCATTTAGTTCTCTCACATTTAGTTTGTTACCTACTTGAGGCGGAAACTGTCTCTTCTCTTTGTCTGGACAGTAACTTGTGCGACACGCATTGTGGGGGAGGGATAGCTCAGTGGTTTAAGCATTGGCGTATATTAAACCAGGGTTTGTGAGTTCAATCCTTGTGAGTTCAATCCTTGAGTGGGCCATTTAGACATCTGAAGCAAAAATCTGTCCGTGACAGTTCTTGGTCCTGCTAGTGAAGGCAGGGGACTGGACTTGGTGACCTTTCAAGGTCCTTCCAGTTCTGTGAGAGAGTTATATCTACATTTTTTTAATATTAGATATGATTAATAAAAACGCCCTGTGTTATGTCCAAATTGTGTGTGTGTGTGTTGTTGTTGTTTTTAGCACAGATGTGCTAAACACACTTTCTTCTGGAGCTTATGAAATTGCTAAAGATGTCTTCATTGACTGATCTGAAGCACTTCCTCCTCCCTCCCACATGGGGGACGCTCTGTTTCTCTGCTCTTTTTTAAAAATTATTTTTATTTTGATAGAATTTTTCTTGAATTTGAAAATTAAATACCAACTTTTCTAATAAATAAAAACTGTGCTGTCTGGGGAAAAAAACACCCTGTCGTTACAGTGGCGGTGAGGCTATCTACCAACTGCGTACAGTACTAGTGGCTTTTGAGGTGACATGTCTGGCCAGGCCTATGACCTGTATAACAATTACAGTCATGGCCCCTGACTGCCAGCGAAACTGTGCTGGGGCAGGGAAGACTGGGGAGGAGGGTACTTCCCTACTAGATTTAGGAAGAGCCACTTTCCAGGGTGGTCCCACCAAGCCAGTGGAGGAATTGTTTCCTTACATAGTCATTGCCTCTTGGCTGAATTGCCTCCCCCACCCCAATAATGTTTTTTTCTTTATGGAGGGCACAGGTTTACCTATTGTGGGTCTCTGACATCTAATTATTTTTTATAATTGAGGTAGAAATACTGAAAACCTTTACAAGTGAATACATTTCAATAAGTGGAGTGATTGCAGTGTGAAGAGTTGGGTAACTAATGTGACATGTTAGTTCAAAATAAATTGGAACTTTCTGACCCTATGGATGGGGTTAAGCTAATAGCCAGGGCTGAAATTACTGACTAGCGTTATCTTATATAATAAAAACAGAAGCTTGGAATGCACTTTGAACCAAGTTTGTTTTTCAGCTAAAAATAAATTTGTATGATAGTACAAGATAGTGTAACGTGCTCATTCTTTTGTAGCAATTCTATAGGAACAGTTGCATTGCCAGGTGGAACCTGATTTATTTTTTACTGTGTTTGCTTACTGAACAATCCTCAGTTTGGGTATTAAAACTATATTGGTTCATTTCAGTCAGCTGCTATTCCATTTAACTTAGCAGGTGCTAACACAATGTTGTCTGGGTTTCCAGCTCTTCAAGGGAATACTTATTTCTATATTTTAAACCCCCTCTTTCCAGTGACAGACATAGGTCTTTCTATTCAAATTAGATTTTGTAACATCATTTTTAAGCAAAACCTGTTGGGCCTGAAAAATGCTACTTCAATTCACCATATCATAGTTAAGCGTGGTTGGGCTGGAAGGCTATTGCTTTAGCAAAGGTGAGAAATTTGTTCCTATTCAGTTGCACCTAGTGTAGGATGACAAGTTTTTTTCAAATGGCAGTTTCCAGTGAGTCATCATCTCGTAAGTTCAGTAGCAGGGCACTGCTAGCTGTTGTTAAGTATTCTGCATTGACAGATTGACTAGGGAACTTGTAAGGTCTGCCTTGAAGAGGACTGTTGCAAGCGTTATTTGGTAATGGTGGAAAGTGTTTGTGTGAAAATAGTGTATCTCAAAGCAAAATGCATTAAAGGAAGTAATTGTTTATCTTATTCTATATTGAAAACCAAAGCACTCTTCCTTCTGCTAATGAGATGTTTCCATCTGTGGGACCATCGTGTGTTTCAGTGGATTGCTCCATCTAGCTTATTCATTAATCAAGCACACATCTGATAGACTTGTCATTTTTCCACGTACAGTCAACCGAAAGAGCAGCTGTTCAGTCATCTTTACTATACAGTGATATTATTATTTATTATTTGTATTATGGTAGCACCTAGAGACCCTAGACAGCCTCAGAATCCCACTCTCCTAAGGATTCAAGAAAAAGGGTTCATCTCCTGAAGAGCTAATGATCTAATGACTGTACTGATACTTTGTTTTTTAAATAGGCCAGCTCTATGCAGATATAGCTGTTTTAGATTTAATCTTATTTATAAAAAGCAAAAAAAAAAAAAGATTGGTAAGTTTCCCATAGGCATCAGTTAGAAGTAGGGCTTGAAGAAAGATTTGGAAGTGGGGCAGTGGTTTTTCTGATTAATTTGCTAAGGGTATTCCTTGCATAAGGAGTGGCATAGAAGAAAGTGATATCGCTTGTGGGACAAGTGAACAAATTGATATGGAAACTGGCATCCTTTGTAGAGTGGGGGGCAGGGGACGCTTCACAAGTGGATAAATAGGAAGGAGCTAAGTTGTGAAGACCAGACACTTGCACATGATCTGGGGGGGTGAGGTGCGGAGAGGCAGAGGAGAACAACGTGGTCAGAATGACTAGATAGGATAATCTTCACAGTGTTTTGAATGGACCTGAAGGGGGAGTGAGTTGTGTGCTAGGGAGGGTTAAGTGGAGGAGGTTTCAGTAGGTGGGTTTTAGTAGTAGGATACAGCAGACGATGGGTTTCTGAAAAGCACCGTTGGTTGTTTGTCCAAATGGAAAATGATGTACAGTGGAACTCCGCAATACCGCGCCCCGTGATAGCATGAATCCGCTTATAACGCGGGGCGTGCGGGGCTCCTGACGGTGGCATTGGTGCTTTTATGTAGCGTGACCCCGTGTTTACCGTGGTCGATATTTTTGGACCCCAATCATCGTGGTATTGCGGGGTTCCACTGTATTTTGGAGATCTTACAGAGGGGGAAAAAGAAACCAGCAAAATTTGGATATGGCCTAGAGGTGCGGGTCAAGAGGGAGAAGGACACCCAGGTTCTGTTCTGGGTGGCAGGGAGGATGCATAGTGTTTGCCAACAACTACGGAGAGTGGGGAAATGAGGAGTTAAACTTGTGTCTGAAATTAAACCTCAAAGCACGAATTTCAGGAGGAGTTGTCAGAAAGAGACCATAAAATGCTTTACGTTACGTCTGTAAAGCTGAACACTTTTTTTTGCCCCCCCCCCTTTAAATAAGTGACATAATTAGATGTCGGAGAAGAAGGAAGAGGCATCAGAGCCACAAAAAGGGTACTGTTACAAGAACAGTTTAAAGAAAAAATGGGATCTTAAATGTTGTGCGATGCAAAATAATTTGTTAATTTAAGTGAGTGCTCCACTAAGGAGAATTAACTTTTTTATGCTCTACTTCTGCATGTTTGGAGCTCTGTTTGGAAGAATACAGGTCTGTTTTCCGTTGGAAGACAAGAAATACGATATAGATGTCTTGAACATAAAGACAAGGATTAATTTTGTAGGTTTAAAAACTGAATATATTGCCATTTAGATTCATAACTCTTTAGGCTGTTAGAGATGACAGTATATCTCATTCTTCTAACACAGTGGAAATTCTTGATCTAGATTATTATAGGTGCTCTGGTATCCTCAATAATTCATTTTTATCTGCTCTGAGGATCAAAGCACGACAGAATCTTCTGAGACTTGTCCATGCGCTTATGAGTCTTCCTGCTCTTATGTTGCAACAGCTGTTACCTGTGTCACTTCTTCCTTGCACAATGCTTGATTTAAAAATCCTTAGGCTATATTTGTCAATAAAATAAAAGAGCAAATAAAAAAGGTGCTTTGTATCATCTGAATCTCAGTAGAGAGCAATTTGTATGTCAGAAATAAAATGACTGCTGCTTTCATATTTACGTGGACTCTAGATGTGTTGTGTTAAAGTTCAGGACATGGTGTTTCAAGTTGGGTAAGTAATGTGATGTGTTGTAATGGCGTTTCAGATCATAGAAGTTATCAAGACTATTTCCTAGCATTCCACCATTGCATTCTCACCCCAAATTCTGGATTCTTTCAGTGCAGAAATCGGCACTATTCCTCCCATGAATGTCAGGAGTGGTAGCTGTCTTCAACTGCCTTATAACTACTCTTGTTTAATATTGCCTTTGTCGTCTAGGACGTGATCCTGATCCTAGTGACTCCAGTAGGAAGTGATATTTTTGCTTTGTTTTGTAACAAGGAAATAGGAATTGTGCCCTTCATGCTTGTGGATCCTCAGTTGATTGTATCCACTGGCCTGGTTGAGTATGTCCCCCTGCAGCATATTCGCTGATCTGTATCAGCTTTTTTGTGCAAACGCACCATAAATGTTTTTCAGCTATTTACCTGTTCATTCACCTTCCTATCCACCCACTCACTGGCACACACAAGTCCACAAAATGTCAAAAGTCATGGACATGTAAAAAAGCTCATGGGGAAATAGTGGTCTCTGACTCATGAGAGATTTATGTAGTGTTGTTATAGCTGTGTTGGCCCAGTAAATTAGAGAGCAAGGTGGGTGAGCTGTAAACTTGAAAGCTTGTGTCTCTCACCAGCAGAGGTTGGTCCAGTAACAGATATTTCCTCACCCATCCTGCAGAGCTGTTACAGATATGCAGACTTAGTATAGCTAGGTTAAAATCAGCACCCCATCAAAATCCAGTAAACTCATAATTCAGGCTGGTATTAAATCCATAACTCACTTTGTTGTATGCAGGTCCCTGACCTACAGCAGTTTATACAGAATATCAAATCAGTTTGTGCTGAGGCCCTCCCTGATGTAGGATTGTTGTGTGTAGTGTTCTTAAGGTGCAAGAAAGAGTGTGAACCTCAGCTATGAATTTCCAATTTTAATTTCCAGTTTAAGGTTAATCTCAAACTATTTTAGCTGTTATTTGTATGTTTGCTTTTTAATTGCTACTCATTCTCTCCCAAACTGACATTGTTAATGCCATCTTTTAGTCTGTTGCAAATTTTTATGGCTGGAGTTGTAACAAACCTAACCCTCCTCCCCCCAAAACAAGCTAGTGCCACTATAATAAGAATTCAATAATGTAAAATGAGTGCTACATCACGCCATTATTATTACATGTGGATAATAAAACATGTTAATAGGCAAGGAGCTCATGGTTGATTCAGATTTTGTGACTGTACAGTATGTTCTAGGTTTGATTCATGAAAGTCTAAGAATTTGATTCTTCTAATGTGATTTCACGTGGAACACCTGGAATTGCTGCTGGTGTACTATAAATTGTATGATATTTGCAGTGTTAGGTAAAAAGCAACGAAGAGTCAAATTTGTAGTACTTAATGGCTCAAAACTCCCACAGAACTTGTTCCAAAATAAAGGGGAGGGGGATGACTCAAACTGTAAAATAAATACTCTGCTTGTGCTTAAATGAAACAGATTTGATGTTAGTTTCCCATGCCTGTGGCATAATTTACTTGTTTGATTAGGCTCTATTGAGTATATGGCTGGGGATTATTTTGCTATTCCATAAACTGTTCTAACAGGGTTATATTTTTGCTGACTTTTTTTTTTTTTTGGCCAGTTCATTGGTGCTTATCATAATAACCAAACAGAAGATTCATGTCTTGGTTCTGTCTGAGACTTATTTAGACATAGAACAAGCACTGTAACTCATTTAAAATCCATCAATCACATGGAGATATGTTACAGGTGGCAGTGGTTGCTATGCAGAGCTGTGACAATGGCTGTTTGCTGGCAGCATTGAAATAGAGAGAAATGGTGTAGCTACATGATTTTCTTAATGTTTTTTATAAGCTTTTATATGGGCAACATTTTATCGGTTCTATTTCCTTTTCCCCTAGATGTTTGTAGCAGGAGCATCCAGACCTGTTAAACTGCTTTGCGAAATGGTTATGTTTGTGCAAGCTGTGCAGCCCTGCTTCAAGGAGCTATGTGGGTAATATAACCAAGGGGATCTCTGATCTTTTTCACAGCAGTGATCGTCTAGTTCTGGATAATAACACAAGATGTAGGAGTGAGCCAGGCCATTGAGAAACTCCTGTAACCACAATCTGTTTACCATTTAGAGATGACTACATTTTGATTTTCAGTGTTGTCTGAATAGCCTGCATCAAGATGTCGCTGGGAGTTGTTGGGTTGGACTTCAAGGACAATGTTTATATAAACCTATAAACACTAAAGTTACACATCAACAGTTTTATTTCCTCTTTATATTTCTTGCTTGTTCAGTAAAAGGAATATCCTAGACCTTGAGCAAACTGCTGTATGACAGTTTGTTTCTCCAGTTTGCCAACTGTTGCACAGTCTTTCCTTTGGCAGTGCCATTGTTTTAAATATCTGTCTGGGCCAACTTCATGTCCCTTAGCCAGCCAGCAAGTTGTTTGGGACACATTTTATGAAATGAGACATACCCTAAAGCAGGGGTCTCAAACTCAAATGACCACGAGGGCCGCATGAGGACTAGTGCACTGGCCCGAGGGCCGCATCACTGACACACACACATACCCTCGCTGCCACGGCTCTGCCCCCACTCCACCCCTTCCATGAGGACTAGTGCACTGGCCCGAGGGCCACACCACTGACACACACCCCCGCCCTTGCTGCCCCGGCTCCGCCCCCACTCCACCCCTTCCAAGAGGTCCCACCCCTGCCCCACCTCCTCCTCTGAGCACGCAGCTCCCCATTCCCTCCTGGAAAGCACTAGGCACCACCAACAGCTGTTTGGCAAACAAAGCAAGAGCAATATAGGAAGTCCAGAGCTAGAAACACGCGCGGCCCAGCCAGGCAGCAGAGAAGCCTCCACTTCTGGCCCCTCCATCCTGCAAACTGCTATGGGGAGACCGGGGGGGGGGGGGGAGGCGCCAGAAAGCTTGGCGGGCCGCAGGGAAGGGCTTTGCGGGCCGCATGTGGCCCCCGGGCCGCATGTTTGAGACCCCTGCCCTAAAGTGTCATATTGGCTATGAGGGAGACAAAGTGAACGGGGTTACTGGTACTTATCTGCTCTGCAAATGGGAATAGAAAAGATGGGAGAGGTAGAATATACTTTCTCTCTTATCCCTATAAGCAGAAGCAAGATGAAGGGAGAGAGCAGTCTGCGAATAGAGAGCACAGCACAATTTCTGATAAATATGGGGGCTGGCGTTTTTGAAGCACTTTTGAGCTGTTGTGTTCGGGATTGATAATTACAATAGTACAAGATCCATGACAAGCTGTAGCT
Organism: Sternotherus odoratus; assembly: GCA_032164245.1. Taxonomy (NCBI): domain Eukaryota; kingdom Metazoa; phylum Chordata; order Testudines; family Kinosternidae; genus Sternotherus; species Sternotherus odoratus. The sequence continues at coordinate 12,551,869 of JAVMKO010000009.1, read as the reverse complement.
AGTTTGTTGGGCAAGTGCTCAAGAACCCCCTTCTAAACTGATGGACCACTGATCATTTTAAGGTTTCATATCTTCCACCCTGTCAGACTTTGAATCAGACATTCTGTACTATTGGAGAGTTAGAAGTGCTGTTCTTATTCTCAGGTGTTGTGTCTGCATGGCAGTGAAAAGTGCTTCCTTCGGGGTACCAGACAAGCATTACTCAAATTTTGAGACTGTTGGCTTTGTGAACCTGTCATCATTTAAGAACCTACAGTATCCTGTAAATTAAATATGGACAAACTTATTAACATGCTGTCTCATATGTGACTACAATTGGTTTTGCTCAAAGGTGACATTATCACTGTTTGGTTTTAGCACTGAGGATAGGTGGATTTATTTGGAAACACTTTGTTTTTACTGCGTCTGTAAAACTCCGGGGAGTGCTGGATAGGATATGAGGTGCTCCCTTCTGGCTATGTATTAGCAATGTGGCAGTTACTGATCTGTCATTTTACTTTGAGAAGGAATTACAAAATTTTGGCCCAATGCCTTGTCTAGCTCCAGATGGTCAGAAAAGATTTTGTATTCAAGTCAGAAGGTATTAGTGGAACTGCAGGCTGAATGGGTCCACTTTTCCCCCTCTTCTATCCTTTTATGTGAAAAATGATTTCCTCAATTCATTGCCTGACTGCTCAGCAGTGCCCAGGCTCAAGACAGTAGAAGACTGGTGTGTGAGGCCTTCTACTTCTTTTCAGTTTTTATTTTTTTTTGCTGGTTCCTCCTCTAATAGGCTTGGATGGAATGTTTCTGGTTCTTCAACGAAGTGTATAAGACCCAGATCGTTAAAAGTAGTTAGGCACCTAAATCCCATGAGGATGTGGGATTTTAGTTGCATGACATGAGATGAAAGGTGTTTCTCTGAATACTGGATCAAAGAGAGATGAAACTGCATACAAGATACCATTGAGAATAATTATGTTTAAAGATTTCAGGATGCAAGTGTTGAGAAATACTACTTTTTCCCATCCACAGTCAAAACAGTTTTCCTTAAGGGGGGCGGAAAGGTATTTTTTACCAGGAAACTTTAAAATGTGTTTAGGGTCATGGTTTTTTTTTAAATTTGGTTTCAAAATTCAGATTTAAACTCTGTATTTAAATACTGGATGTTCACACATTGTGTTCCATTGCAATACTATACCGACTATTTATTAAAGTAGGAAATTTGAAGCTCATTAAGAAAGTGTTACATTTCATTTACACCTCTGTACTCATGGTTACACATGGTGTTAATATGAACACACAGACAGGATCTTCATGTGCCCTTGGTTTTTGTAGATAGCACCAGTTGACAGACACAAACATTTTAGTGAAAATTTAATTAATATCTTCTGTATGATTCTTCAGACCCTAAAGCTTGTATCAGCTTCATTAGCAATCCAATCCAACACGTTAATAACATAACTGAAGTCGGCGTATCTTCAGCCGACTTACCTGCTGTCCTCATGGTGGCGGCGGGCGATAAGCTGGAGTTACAGGAGTCGACGGGGGCACCATGGGTGATCGATTTCTCACGTCTTAATGAGACGCGAGAAATCAATTGCTAAAAGAGCGATCGCTACCCGCCGATCTGGCAGGTAGTGAAGACCTACCCTGAGTTTCAGCCAGTTTCTAAGTCTTTTTAATTTTAAGTAGAAGAGAATTTGCTTTTCTGTTACCTACCATGCCAAAAATAATCTGAAAATATATTCTATTTTTGTATTAGGATTTTTTCACTTTCGTATTAAGAAAAAGTTTTTTCTCTCCCCCGATGCTTGATTCAAGAACCATTTAACTTGACTGTGCAGGGGAAAGAGCGAAGCTGATGTTACTTAAAAGTGCCGTCATGCACCAAGTAGGCAACCAGGGTAGTGGGAGAGGAGAGAAATAGAAAAATATTTTCTTCTCTAATCTTTTTCAGTTTAGGAGCTACTTGTAACCGTAATAGGCGAACATTTAATATGGTTGCTATAGTCTGCTCTAGCCATGACTGGGTGTTGCTGGAGCATTACTAGACACTGAAGGTTAGATTTTCAAAGCTGACTATGAGATATAGGTGTACGGCTACCATTGGGAAAAAAAAGGGAGATTAATGAGATTTATTTCCCCTTCTGCAGGCCCTTGCGCACCTGCAGAATGTTGTACCTCGTGTGCACAGAGGGAAGCTAGCATGCCTGATGGTATAAAAGGACCCCAAGTGAGGTCTGGTCAGCTGTTATAGCTCTGCTTCGTTGTCCTCCTAGCATTCCTCCTACTGGACAAGCCAGCTTTTCCCTTAGAGCTGGATACACCAACAGAGTTCAATATCTTTGGAAAATATTTCTCGGGTCCTCACTAGTTAGGATAACCAATATGACCTTTGATTCTCTTTCTGTTGTGCTGAGCTAAGCCACCCTACTGTTGCTTTGTACAGAATTAGTCAAGTGTAGAAGAACCGTGTCACGTGAAAATGCTAACATCGCTATAGTGCATGTGTCAGAGAGAAGTTGCATAGTGCATGTGTCAGAGAGAAGTTACAGAACTGTCAGCAATAAATCATGAAAAAGGGAACCATGCAGTTAGAATGGCTGCCCCCCGGGCATGTAAAATTTGCTTTATATTAATTAATCATCTTTAAGAATTGTGCATTCCTGTTGCTGTTTAATTATCCAAAAATATATTAACCATATTTGAAGCATGTTTGATTCTATTTTTTTTAAAGTACAAATGTTTGTTTAGCAAACGGATCTCTTTTTATTTGGCGCTTACTCAAAATGTGATAAAGAGGATTATACAACTTAACAACAATCAATATTTTTTGGTTTTCTGCATATCAACTGATAAATAGTAATATCTAGGTTTACAGGCATGTTAGAAAACCCCGTCACCATTTTGCCTAATGCCAAATACACTTATACCTTAGGGCTTGTCTATACTGACTCTTTACAGCGCTGCAACTTTCTGGCTCACGGTGTGAAAAAAACACCCCCCTGAGTGCTGCAAGCTTCAACACTGTAAAGTGCCAGTGTAGACAGTGCACCAGTGTTGGGAGCTATTCCCCTCATGGAGGTAGGGTTGTGGTTGGTTTTTTTTTTTTTTTATAGCTCTGGGAGAGCTACAGAATTACACAAGCCACACTAAAGTGCTGCCGCGGCTGTGCTTTAACATAGCTAGTGAAGATGTGCCCTTAGATATAACGTTTAGGTCATATCTGTACTATGGGACTATTGTGGCATTGGTACGATACTGAAGTTATGCCGGCATAACACATAGTGTAGATCAGGGGTGGGCAAACGTTTTGGCCTGAGGGCCACATTGGGGTTGCAAAATTGTATGGAGGGCCGGGTAGGGAAGGCTGTTCCTCCCCAAACATCCTGGTCCTGCCCCCTATTGGACCCCCTCCCACTTCCTGCCCCGACTACCCCCCCTGACCGCCCCCTCCTGAGACCCCCTCCACCCTGACTGTCCCACCAAGACCCCATCTCCTACCCAACCCCCTCTGCTCCCTGTCCCCTGACTGCCCCGACCCCATCCACCCCCCCACCCCCTGACAGACCTCCGGGACTCCAACCCCTCCATTCCCTGTCCCCTGACCACCACCCCAGAATTTCTGCTTCCTCTAACCACCTCCTGCTCCCTGTCCCCTGACTGCCCCCCCAGGACTCTGTACCGCTTATCCAACCCCCTGGGCCCCTACCATGCTGCTCAGAGCAGCGTGTCTGGCAGCCACATGGCCTTGCTGAGCCAAACACCCTGCCTTGCAGGAGTGCGCAACCCTGCCCCCCAGAGCACTGCCCACGCGGCAGCATAGCTGTGGGAGGGGGGCACCAGGGGAGAAGCCGGGGGTAGCGTCCCTGGCCGGGAGCTCAGGAGCTGGGTAGTACAGTCCCCTGGGCCATAGTTTTGCCCACTCCTGGTGTAGATGGAGCCTACACCACCTCCCAAAGCCATGATAGGTCAGTGGAAGCATTCTTCTGTCTACCTAGCTAAGTCTCCACTTACACTTGTGGTTAGGTCAATATAGCTACAATCCCATACTCGGAGGGTGTAGATTTTTTTGCACTCCTGAATGCCTTAGTTATGTCAAACTAAATTTTAAGTGTAGACCAGGCCTTAGATTATTTTCAAAGAGCTTGAACAGTAGAAGTTGAACAGTGTATATTTTCTCCATAAATATTGGATTGATCCTGCGGTCTTGAAGGCAGTGCCTGACAGGCCTGAGTAAAGACTGGAGGACTGGATCCAAAGTCATTAACAATGAGTGCATTGCCTGTTCACTCCCATTTAATATGTAACTTTTAATATAAATCAGATTGCACTGTACACTCTGTTTACATGAAGCCAGTCAACATATTTCCTTTTTAGTTAAAGAAAAGATAACCAGGCCAATTTTTTGCGTTCAAAGAATATTTATGATAATCAAATTATCTGAATTTCATCTTGCTGAGGAAGTGAAGGGATTTGTGTGGAAATGATATATTCAAAAAAATGAGAAGGGGTTTGATTAATGTGAAATACATTTTACACTAGTTAAGAGTTCCTTGTGGATGCAAACTCGCATATGCACTTCCAAAGTAGGAAAGATGTTGATTGAGAAAAATAAAATGGGGTCTTTATCACTTTAGAGCTGGAAAGGATAATAGTGAATGACTGTTTATGCTAGTCCCAATACTCTGTATTGGAAAATTCATATGTACAAGTAGTAGAAGTATTTAACTGAACTTGCTTTGTTTGATGTTGATTCGCAGTGTTCTCTTTCTCTGCAGAAATACTTGTCAGTGAATGGTTAATTTTTTTGGGGGGCAGAAGAATATGGATTAAATAGTCATGCACATTTTCATCTGATTTATTCTCTTACAACATGGGAACACAGACTCTTGTTGACAAAGCTGTTTCCTCTTAAAAGAATAGGCGAATAAACCAGTGCAGAGGTTTCATTTTAAATGAGACAACATGGATTATGCTGTGTTGTTACAGCCATGTTGGTCCCAGGACGTTAGAGAGACAAGGTGAGTGAGGTAATACTTTTTATTGGACCAGCTTCTATTACGGAGAGAGACAAACTTTTGTGCTTGCACAGAGCTCTTGTTCAGGTGAAGACTGCAATTGTTTTAATTGTCTCTGTGTATTAATTGGGAGCTTGTGTTCATCCCCCAGTGCTAGAGATATAAACAAAAGCCAAGCAAACTTCCAGGTGATGGCAGAGTCTGGGTATGAGCCACTTAACCAAAATAATTAAGTGTGTCTGCCTCTATACCACTTAGCTCAGGGGTGTCCAAACTTTTTGGAAAGAGGGCCAGATTTGGTAAGGTGAAGATGTGTGAGGGCCGACCCCCTCCCCCCCCCGCTCCGGCCGCGCTCTCCTTCCCCCCCCCCCTCCGCTCCGGCCGTGCTCTCGCTCTTCTTCCCTCCCCGACCCCCCCGCCTCCGGCCGCGCTCTCCTCCCCCCGCTCCGGCCGTGCTCTCACTCCCCCCTCCCCCGGCTTGCCTTGCCTTGCCTTGCCTTCTGCCCCGGCCCCGGCTCCGCCTCCGCTCTTCTCCCTTGCCTCGCCTCGTGCCCCGGCCCCGGCTCCGCCTCCGCTCTTCTCCCCCGGCTCCGCCTCGCCTCGCCTTGTGCCCCGGCTCCGCCTCCGCTCTTCTCCCCCCCCCCCGCTCGCCTCTTACTGACCCCGCCCCTCTCCTCCGGCTGCGGCTCTGCGCACTGGTTGGCGACAGTGCTGGCGGGCCGCATATTATTGATTTTAGAACAGAGCCTGCGGGCCGGTGAAAATTTGAACACGGGCCTCAATTGGCCCCCGGGCCGGACTTTGGACATGCCTGACTTAGCTATTTACCAAAACAGCCATCTTTCCTTGTTTATGAGTTTAGACTCTGTCATTATTAGTGTGTACTTAATTGAAGAGCATGAAGAAGTACAGTGGTGCTGAAACAACCTGTGGGAGCCCTATGAGAGCTCTGGCTAAGATTCTTGCAAACAAAATGAGAATTAGCTTGCAAGTACTCCAGGCTTATAGAATGACCGGATACTCTCCTTTTAGAGTTGTATGAACATTCAGTGCAGAATTAACCTTGGCTTGAGTTTGACCCGGACTTGCAAACCGGTAGTGGTTTCATATGCATCTTTTTTTGTGCCAACAAACCTCTTTTTGCTTGCTGTCTGGAATTCATATTGAGACTGCAGTAATTTAATGCAATTAAAGTGTAAACAGCATTTGCTGGGAGCGTTGGCATGGGGCAAGTCACATGGTATTTTGCATTGTGGTCATTCTCCCTTAACAAGAGTGTTAATTCGTGTCCAGAGTGTTGATAGCGTTGTTTTTTTTAATGTGGACACGTATCCCTGAGGAGCTGGACTGACGGACTGTAGTATCCACGATTTGTGAGGCATTTTCTAAATGTTTTAAAAAGACCTTTAGGAGATCAAGCAGTCTGCAGACTTGAAACTGATATCACATAGGCTACAAAGAATGTATCATGGAGTAACACCTGTAGTCACCCCTACTGTCTTGGGAAGACTATATCCCATTGCCTATTAATTAGCGAAAATTTTAATAGTGATAATACTTGGCTGCTATATAACACCATATCATCAAATTTCAAAGAACTTTACAAAGGAGTACCGTATTTTTCGCCCTATAGGACGCTCCGGCCTATAAGACGCCCCCGAGTTTTTCAATAAAAAAGCCGGACAAAAAAAAAAAAAAAAGCGCCTCGCTCTCCCGTCCCCGCCGCGCGGGCGGGCTGCTGGGAGCGCGCCGCTCTCCCGTCCCCGCCGCGCGGGCGGGCTGCTGGGAGCGCGCCGCTCTCCCGTCCCCGCCGCGCGGGCGGGCGCTCCCAGGGGCCCCAGGGCCTGAGCTGCTCTCGTTCCCCGCCGGCCCCGAACACATGCGGGTGGGCTCGGGGGGGGAAGCGCCGCCCCGCCCCGCCCGCCGGGCCACCTGCAGCCGCCCCAGCTCCAGCTGCCCGGTAAGTGTTTCATATATTCGGCATATAAGACGCCCCCCCTAATTTTGAGATTATTTTGGGGGGTTAAAAGGGCGTCTTATATGCCGAAAAATACGGTAAATATTATCTACATTTTACAGTTAGGGAAACTGAAGCACAGAGAAGTGAAATGACTGCCCAAAGTTGCAAGCAAAGCCTGTGGCAGAACAGTGGATAAAACTCCCAGTCCAGGGCTCTATCCACTAGGTCGGACTGCCTATTTTGTTTGCAAAAGTAGAGTAAAATATTTTTTTAATTATGGTAATAAATATTTTTAATTAGAGACTGAAACTGTCAGATTTAAATCATATCTTAATCCAACTCTAAACTTCCCTGAGGCTGTGGAGTGGTGTTATTCAGTTTAGTAGGGCGGAAGAATTTAGAGTTAAAATATTGGAACTAGAATCTGAACTTCTCTACAGTTTGATGCTTGAGGGTGGGTGTGTTTCAGGCTTGGTGTCCTAGTTAAAGCCCCACTGTAATTTTCATTTGATGAGTGTGTGAGATTTAGTTCTTTTTTTTTTTTCCTCCTCCAAAATGAAAATGCCACCCTCAGGGTTGTATAAATGTTCTTTGAATACTCCTCTGAAAACATCTACTAACTAAAGATCGTGCCAAAAAGTTAATATGGCATAAACGGATGCAATTATTCCACTTTCCTGTAATAAGGAATTGCAGTATAGGAAATGTTATGAAAGACAAAAATCAAATCATGGTGACCCAGTGTGGTGATTAAGTTTGTAAATGTTAAGAAAAACTATGTTTAATCCCAATAAATGCTAATTCTTTGATGTACAACTGCAGACTAATATCAAGGTCAGGAGACAACAACACTGAATGCACTTACTTCAGAGAGAATGTCACTTGACAGATTACTATTGATCTCCCTTTTTTTCTGAATGGGAAATTAACCCATGGAACTTTATTATGGAAAATCTGTTAGAGATGAGAGCAAACTGGAGTTTTCATGTTCTATCAGCTTCACTGGCATTTTGGTACCATCATTAGAAATGCATACAATTGGTGGAACTTGATTTCAGCTGAACTGTTTGTCTGAAGCTCAGGCCAAATTAACTTGCTGTTTTTGAGGGTTTTTTAAGTAACATAATTTCTGTTTTTTCTTGTCAGGTTGGTATCTCATCTGATAATGATAACAATAGTTATAACACAGATGTAATGAGTAATACAGAATTTGGAACAATATTTTTTTGGATATTTTTTCCTGTCGACAGTGAATAGTCCTAGTAGTTTTTCCTCTCTCTCTTTTCACTTCAGTATTTTAAAAAGTGAGTGTTATTTGTTCTAACTGAACTAGGTAACAGGATTTGCCATTCCAAATAAGACCCTACATAGGTAAATGAGACTGAAATTAGTTTTCCTGTAGTAAGTCTTTTGATAGTAATTGGCATAATTCAAGAGTCTGTCAGGTCAATCAATGAATGTAAGTGGCTATTTTGACTGAATGTACAAAGGTAAAACTCCTAGTTAAGAATTTTGTGCATGCAAAAATTGCAGGGTATGAACAATCTCCCCTTTAAATGTCAAAAATTCATTGGTTTAGGTTTTTTTTTTGTATTTATATGATTTTAAAGCCATGTTAAAATTCTTTGAATCTGATTTTTCTTGTGTGAAGTAAATCAATGCATTTCTTTAAGGTAGCTGAGGAAGGAAACCCTCGTCGATGACTGGCTTTAGTGGCCACAGTCATATGATTGTTTTTAAAAACCAAATGGATAGCAACAACTAAGGTCTTGCAGACATGCATCTTGTACAATTGATGCCGTTATTTAATGTTAAACTAAGCGGAGTCAGCTGCAGCTTTTGACTGGTCCCCTGCTTTTAAATACAAAGAGTCTCAGAGTCTGTTCCTTTTTTCCCCTTTCAAATCATTGAATGCTAAATAATGACCCTGTCACATCTACTTGTCTTTGGCAACAAAACAACTTCCTGATTCCAAAGCAGAAGCGGTCACTGATATATTTTTCCAGCACGAGAGAGGAATATTTTTGGAGGTATAATTGTGGAAGTGGGAGAAGTTGGCATTGAATGAGCTATCTATCTTAGACATTTGTAGTGCAACCGGCTCTTAGGAAGAGCAATCCAAATGCTAAGGAATGTCAGTGAATGCTCACTGTGGCCCTACCGCCCCCAGTAAACACAAAAATGCTATAGGACCTCAAACATCATTAACAAATACTTCACCTAATTAGTCTTCCCCCTCTCTACTGTTTCAGCAAGGGCTACTAAATGCAGGGCTAGCATGGTATTTACCGAAGGTGGTTTTTACCAGGTAAAATCGTGGTTTTTACTACCTAGGGAAAAACCAATTAGTCTCAGCTTAAGGCTTTTTCTGTTTTAAAAACTGTTTTATTAGTGCACACCACATTACACTTTAGATTAGTTACATATTCAAATTGTGGTTATGTAAAGCAGTAGATCTGTTGATTAATTTGCACTTGTACAAATAAGTAATATTGTGGTGGGGGTAATACAACCATAATACTGAATGTATACATTTTGGTTCAGTTTTTCAGTATAGTATACACACAAGTTAAACATTTGATTATGTAAGAATGACAGTAATGCAGATTTGCAGGCTTGAAGCATTAAGCAGTCAGAAACACGCAGAGTTGCAGACAACCAGCCTAGGTCCGTCTGGCTGTGCACCATGCTATAGCAGAAAACCAACTTGGATGTAGTGTAGTGGTTTTCAACCTTGTTTTCATTTGTGGACCCCTAATACATTTCCAGTGGAGGTGTGGACTGCTTTGGAAATCTTAGATGTAGTCTGCAGACCCGCAGGGGTCCACAGTCTGAAAACCACTGATGTAGAGGAAAGACTGAGCCTATTCCTCAGTTTTGAATGGATATATCCAAAGTATGAAAAGATTCATTCTGTGGTTGCTTAACTTGCTGAACACTGATGCAATAATTTTTCCCAGTTTCCTGATTTAAACTGGGTTTAAACTGTTATTTACCAGCACGCTGTCCTATGCTACTTTCCCCCCAGGAAATTGTCAACCCTGGCTAAATGTGATGCTGTGCCTAGAAGTAGTAACTTTCCTTCGGTGATTAGAGATGGGTGGACCTCAGAAGACTTTGTGGTTGTCTCAGGGAAGCTTGGATATATATTCAGAATTTTTGATGTTCTCCCTATGCTGTCTTTATAATCACCTGCCTTCTTAGGTCTCTACTTCCTCTTTCTTTGGAATTGTCCCCAGCCTCTTGTACCTTTTATGTTTGAAGTGATCTCTTGAGTCTCCTCCCACAGAGAGAATATGAAGCCCATCTCCCTCTCTGAGAAATTTGAGGTTAGGACCATCCCTTTTTCTGTGTTTGTACAGTGCCAAGTGCAAGGGGGACCAGTTTTGACTGCAGCATTCGTGTGTACAAATAATAATGATTTCCAATAGTGTTCTCCTACATGCAGGGTGTTCTCCTTCCCTTCATATAGTTCCACTTGAAGGGCAGAACTTCATATGTCTGACAGTCTGAAGCATTTAAATATCCCTTGCATGGTATGTACAAGAGATAACACGGTTTGGGGGTAGCGGAAGTTGAGGCTGTTGGTGTGCTCCCCTCCTCCTCCCCCCACCTCGATATGTGGATATGGCTTTAAAGCCACATTCTGGTTTTCTTGTGGGCTATGGATCTTTGCTGGTCATTCACTGCTAGAATTTGGCATTTAGTCACTCTTCAAACAGAGGGTGAACTTCAGATACATGTGAAGAATGAATTTCATAGATAAAGCCTGGTCATTTTTTGTTAATTAATACGTGTCTGCTGTTTGTCAAAGGTAATTGCTGTAGAACCAGAAAGATAAACAGAAGTTCAGATGGAATACAGCTCAGCTCTAATCTACTAGTAGTCGCATTAAAATCCTTTGCATGAACTATTGTAGGGTATGTTGTTGAAACAAATGAGATGGCTGCACTGGGATTTTTATGACTGGGCTCTCCATGAAAGGGAGTGTAGCACTTTTTGAAGCACATACAGTAATTATAATGTAAAAACAAAGCTAACGACAGATATCTGTGTTTGTATACTTACCAATTTCTGGAAGTGATGTTAAGACTTTGAAAACTACTGAAAGCTTAGATCTTTTTGCTGGGAAAAGAAAAGTCCCAAATATTAGAACCCACCCACACAAAAAGAAATGTGTTGCTTTGTTTCCCGACATTTAGCAAAGCTTGCCTAGAACATAACGCTTTTTGGGTTGGTATGTACTGTTGTGTCTTCCTACTTGTATAGTCAGTATCTCCACATTGTGTGCATCGTGTTAATGGGTTTACCTCTGTTGATTTTGTCTGAATTTATTGAAGTACTTGTAGTTCCCAGATATGTCCTCTATACAGTCTATACCCTGCCTTGCGGAAGTGTGAACTGTATAATCTATTAGGCCTCTTCTAGAGGTAGGCATGAATCAATTCCTGGGATCTCAACACCTCCAAACTTTGGGGGCGGGAGGGAATTCAGAGATGAACTTTGGGGACTCCAGTCCATCTGTAGACCTTTCTATTTCAATTGCCACAGAGCAAAGTTTTTATTAGAAACAATCAATATATTTTGTATCTGGGGAAAACATCCTGATCGGGTTTTACATACCAGCTGTTCTGAATTCTAACCTATAATTCTTTCTGTCTAAATCACTAATTATTTTATTTAAAACAGCCACAAAAGAGAGCTCCGGTAGTGCCCAAATTTATTTCCAATACTACTGGTCTAACCATAACTTTAATCTCTATGCTAAAATTCTGACAACTAGGACCCAGTTCAGCCCTGGTGGAAGTGGGCACCAATTCAGTGGGAATTGTCCTTGTTGACACAGAGGCTCTGTGTCTGGGACCCACAATAGAAAACATTGTTCTACGTGAACAGGTTGGTTTGTTAAGGAAAGACTTACTTGGCCAACGCTTACAAACTTTGCAATGTTATTACCTGTACAGAAGATTCTACTGCTATTTCCTGGGACACAAAGGAGGCATTTAGTATCTGAATTTTTGCATGTTGAAATATCCACTCCACAATAACCTGTTCTGTTAGAATTCATGGAAAGGGAAATCAAAGGCATGATGGTACCTTAGCACAGTACATATAATTAAAGTTAGCATGGTGTCTGAAAAAACTTCATATTTCTATATTCCCAAATGCTCTGTTGCTTTTTATCCTCCTTTCTCTTTCTTCTAGTTTCATCTCTCACTTCTCTATTTTTTCTTCTACAGTGGCATACATAACACCACTTTTTATTAGGGACATAGGGCCAGGACCTTAACTGGTGCAAATTGGCATAGCACCATTGATTTCAGTGGAGCTGCACCAATTTACTCCAGCAAGGATCTGTCCTTAGAATTGTTAAGTTTTAAATGGTTGCAATGATATAGAACAGGGATGGGCATACTTTTTGGCCTGAGGGTCACATCTAGGTATGGAAATTGTATGGGGGGGGGAAGGGGAGCCATGAATGCTCATGAAACTGGGGGCTGGGGTGCACAAGGGGGTGGGGTGAGGGCTCTGGCTGGGGTTGCTGGCTCTGGGGTGGGGCCAGAAATGAGGAGTTCAGAGTGCAGGAAGGGGCTGGAGGTATGTGTGTGTGTGAGGGCTCCGCAGAGCTGGGGGTGCTGGCTCTGTGGTGGGGATAAGAGTTTGGGGGTGCAGGAGGATGCTCTAGGCTGAGACTGAGGGGTTCAGAGGGCTGGAGGGGGATCAGGACTGGGTCAGGAGGTGTGGGTGTGGGAGGTGGTCAGGAGTGCAGGCTGCAGGCGGCACTTACCTATGTGGAGGCACAGCCAGATGGCTCTAGTCTACACAGTGCCCCATCTGCAGGTGCCACCCCTGCAGCTCCCATTGGCTATGGTTTCCAGCCAATGGTAACTACGGGGGGCAGCGTGTGGAGCCCCCTGGCTGCCCCTACAAGTAGAAGCTGGAGTGGAGACATGCCAGTGCCTCTGGCAGTCGCTTGGAGCAAGCCCCTGACCCCACTCCTTCACTGGAGTGGGCAAGCCCCAGACCCTGCTCCCTGGTGGAAGTTTGAGGGCCAGATTAAAATGTCTGAATGTCCCCAGGCTATAGTTTCTCTCCCCCCTCCCCGCCCCGCACTCTGACACAGAATGCTCTGACAAAGAAGGTGACATTCATTTCAGGTTAGCTTTAAGGAATTAAGTTGCTGTGTATTCTTTTCAAGAAGTGTGCTCCTTCATAATGATACAAAGAGCTTGATTCTTCACCTGAGCTGAGCTGCTTCTCTTCCTGCAGTACACTCTGCTGATGCCCCCATGCCAGGCAGAGGAGTTCTGGTGCAGGAGGTGGAGGACAAAAGTGGTGTGGCAAATAGCAGTGTGTATTGGGTAGTAACTTTTTATGCAGGCAGTGATTTTCCTATGGGAATTCTCCAAGGAGTAATTATCTCTACTGTGAGTTCACTTTGCTCTACATAAGCAGGGCAAAGTGAATTTGGGATACTAACGTATCCGGCCCATAATGTCTAACTCCCAAGTCAGTCATTTTCTTGTTCTTCCAGTGTTGGCAGAAGTAAAGTAAAGAGGATAAACTAGAATCAGTTTTCCAAAACCAAGTAACATGGTAGAAGCACTCAAAGGACAAAGCCTTATAAGAGTGGGAATAATGGATACTTAAATTCTCAGGAAAATGATTCTTCAGGTGAAACTGCAGTTGCCAGAAATAGACTATCAGATAATAGTTTAAACCTTTTTAATAATTGCTGTGTCTGGGTGTTATCTAAGGCACCAAGACGTACCAATTCAGAGAACAAGAATAGAAGAGATAGGAGAGGATAGAATCTATACTTGGAAACAACCAAGAACTAATGAACTATTTCAGATCTTACATTATTTCCTGCATGTTTCAGTTTAAAAACAATGGTCTCTGTAATGCTCGTTTGAGCAAAGCTGCTGGTGAACTCATTGGCAATTCCAGACTGGATAAGGATTTCGACATGGGGCCTGTGGTCAGACATGAATAAAGTTATCGGTGTTCCTTCCATCTTCTTAAATCCAAAGTAGTTGCACTTGCAGTATGCACAAATGTTGTACATCTATTTCTGTGCATGAAAAAGCTTGATTTTAAAAATCTGTTCACTATTCATGTTGCGCAGAATTGTTACGGTAGATGGAAGTAAACTTGGAAATTGAAGTGCTATGGACAGTTTCGAAATTGTATCCTAGGTATGCTATATGCAGTTCATCTTTAATTTTTAAAAAGCTTTCTTTTTTATTAAGACCATTTTAATAGTAAGCCCCAAATAATGGGCGTTGCTGTAGTGTGCTCTACCTGACCGTGCTCTTTTTTTGGCCCAGTATGATTATTTCATAGTGATTGCTGTGTGTGCAAGAATATAACATTGTCAATGCACTTTATTAATATTGTTTGTGAATGATGTTATGGGTTGTGTGACACACTACAGTGACATGAAATTCATTCCGGTCTGACCTGCTCAGCACTGGTCAGCATATGTTGTGAACTAATAAAGATTGATTTTTGTACCTAAAATAGAATATTATTCTGTAACGTGAACTAGGCAATTAAAAACAACCATATCAATCTTAATAAATTAAGGGAACAGAACTTACGAAAGGGAAAGAACAGATATTTCCATTTCGGAGACACATACGTCAACTGTAGCTTTCTCAGGTGAGTGTATGTGAAGCTGTGCTTGTCTTTAATGTCCCCCTGGGTAGAGTGCTAGGGGTGGTACACCGATCCCTGATGCCATGTGGAATGTTGAGGGGGGCTGTAGAGAGGTTGATATTGGCTTTATGGGCTGCAGAAGGAGGTGAGGGGTGGGTGGGCTGCAGGTCAACCAGAGTCTGCAGCATCTGTTTGGAGTCTGAGAAGTGCAAGTATTATCCTGCTGCACGTCCCTCTCCTTTTCCTGTGCCTTTCTCCTCTCCACTCTAGCCTTTTCCACCGTGTCTACAAGGGTGATCCTACAAGCCCTGTGCTTGTTCTCTGATGCAGCACAGGCTTGCAGGATCTCATGAAATATGTGACCCAGAGTCCTCTTCTTTTTTCCTCCTTATCTGGCTCAAGTGTTCCACGGGTGTGGTGGGGGAGACCCTGACGGCTTCAATGGCAGCAGCTGCAGCTACAGCCGCCAGTGGTATCCATTCATGATGGAAATAGAAGCTTAAGGTGCTGAACTCACTCTCTGTGCTCCCCAAAAGCTGTAAGCACTACAGGCTCACTTCTGATAGGGATCGATTGAGCACAGTGCCAGCACGGGCCATGTTGAGTATGGCCCTTCGGAGGCTGAGGAAATGAGGAGGGAATGGTTTGGTTGCATGATACTACTAATATAGGCCAATGAAACTGAATACGGGCACCATTTTCCACAGGGGTTGTTCGGTTTATCTGATATCTCACTCTTTAGGGTAACAGAGGCAGAGAGAACGCAGCCGCTGCTGGCAGTTGGTGTAAAGTTGCATTTCAAAGAGAATATTACTGATAACTAGCAAAATCAGGCCTACGCTTAACTCTTAAATTGCAGTAGCCAGTCTTGGGTGGTAGAGAATTTCTCCACAAGAGGATAACAAAAATCAGTGATCTTTAGGTCTATTGTGAAGTAAGAATGTAGATTCTAGAAACAAACCAGAAATTGTGAGAGCATAATCATTTCCCATTGAAGGTGATGGGAGTTTCGTTACTGACCTTCCTGAGAGAAGAATCATACTTTGAATGGGTATATTTTCAGAATGCAGACTGTCAAGTTTCAATGGCTTTCTGCAAGCTAGTCTTAAATTCCCTGGTCAAAGCTTTGTTTATTGCATAAAGAAAGAGGAAACCAATGAGGGCATTTAAATCTAACCAGTGCTTACATTTGTAGTTATACGTGTTTAAACAGGTGTGACCAAATGCTTCATGGCAAAATTGCTTGCCTTAGGGATCATGAAGACATTCTCTGTCTTGCCTCTCTGAGGAGATTGGCAGGACATATTGCTGGGTTTCTTTTTTGCCTTCCTCTGAAGTTTCAGGTGTGGGCTACTTTCCAAACACAATCAATACCGCAGCCTCTTTCCTTAGAAAATACATTCTTCTTCTTGGCCTGAAGTATCCCAGATCTGTTAACTTTCAAAAGGCCATGTTGCGAAGTTCACCCTTTGAAGGGAGCTTTTGGGAAGGAAAATGCCATTGAAGAGTGATGTGTTTTCTTGATCAGCTTATTAGGTTTTCTATGGTAATTTTAGGGGCTGCTGCTTTATTTTTTTTTTGTTGGTTGTATGTTTAAATGTTTTGTGAATTAAGGGTTTGTCTACACCAGGGGTCTCAAACATGCGGCCCGGGGGCCACATGCGGCCCGCCGAGCTTCCTAGTGCCCCCCCTCCCCCCCATAGCAGTTTGCAGGACGGAGGAGCCAGAAGTGGAGGCTTCTCTGCTGCCTGGCTGGGCCGCGCGTGTTTCTAGCTCTGGATTTCCTATATTGCTCTTGCTTTGTTTGCCAAACAGCTGTTGGTGGTGCCTAGTGCTTTCCAGGAGGGAATGGGGAGCTGCGTGCTCAGAGGAGGAGGTAGGGCAGGGGTGGGACCTCTTGGAAGGGGTGGAGTGGGGGCGGAGCCGGGGCAGCGAGGGTATGTGTGTGTGTCAGTGGTGCGGCCCTTGGGCCAGTGCACTAGTCCTCATGGAAGGGGTGGAGTGGGGGCAGAGCCAGGGCAGCGAGGGTATGTGTGTGCGGCCCTCGGGCCAGTGCACTAGTCCTCATGCGGCCCTCATGGTCATTTGAGTTTGAGACCCCTGGTCTACACGGCAAAGAAAAACCCGTGGCAATGAGTCTGAGAGCCCAGGTCAGCTGACTTGGGCTTTCGGGGTTTGGGCTGTGGAGCTAAAAATAGCAGTGTAGGTGTTTGGGCTTGGGCTGGAATCCAGGCTCTAAGATCCTCCTCGCAGACTCCAGCCTGAGCCTGAATGTCTACACTGCTATTTTTAGCTCCAGAGCCTGAGCCCCACAAGCCTGAGTCATTTGACCTGGGCTCTGAGACATGGCACCCTGGGTCTTTTAATGCACTGTAGACATGCCCTTAGAGTATAAAATACTCACCTTTTTTGCTTACAATTTTAAATATTTATTATTGATGCTGTCACTCAATACCTTTTAAAAATGGATTGTTGTGAACAGTTCTTCCTTTAGAAAAATCATCAAAGCTAGATAGGACACCCACGGCCACCAACATACTTCACCCTTTATAAGAGGAGTGTTAAGTGGCCATAAGTTTAATATTCCAAAACACTGAAAGGAAAATATTCGGTTTGGGTCAGTAACTGGTTAAAAGATAGGAAACAAAGGATAGGAATAAATGGTCAGTTTTCAGAATAGAGAGAGGTAAATAGTGGTGTCCCCCAGTACTGTTCAACATATTGATAAATGATCTAGAAAAAAGGGGTAAACAGTGAGGTGGTAAACTTTGCAGATGCTACAAAACTACTCAAGGTAGTTCTGTCCAAAGCAGACTGTGAGGAGTTAAAAAAAAGATCTCACAAAACTGACTGGGCAACAAAATGTTAGATGAAATTCAGTGTTGATAAATGCAAAGTAATGCATATTGGAAAACATAATATCAACTGTACATATAAAATGATGGGATCTAACCACCCAAGAAAGAGATCTTGGAGTCATTGTGGGTAGTTCTCTGAAAACATCCCCTCAATGTGCAGTGGAAGTCAAAAAAGCTAGCAGAATGTTAGGCCCCATTAGGAAAGTGATAAATAATAAGACAGAAAATACCATATTGCCTCTATATAAAATCCGTGGTCACCCACATCTTAAATATTGTATGCAGATGTGGTCACCTCATCTCCAAAAGGTATACTGGAGTTGGACAACATGAAGAAAAGGGCAACAAAAGTGAATTAGGGGTATGGAACAGCTTCCATACGAGGAGAGATTAATAAGACTAGGACTTTTCAGGTTGGAAAAGAGACAACTAAGGGAGCATATGATAGAAGTCATGACGACGTAGAGAAAGTAGATAAGGAAGTGTTGTTTACTACTTCTCATAACACAAGAACTAGGGGGCACCAAATGAAATTAATAGGCAGCAGGTTTAAAACAAACAAAAGGAAGTATTACTTCACACAATGTACAGTCAATATGTGGAACTCTTTGCCAGAGGATGTTGTGAAGGCCAAGGCCATAACAGGGTTCAAAAAAGAATTAGATAAGTTCACAGAGGGTAGGTCCATCAATGGTTTTTTGCTAGGATGTGCAGGGATGGAAAACCATGCTCTAAACCAGGCCTGCACAACTCAGAAAGCAGCAAGGGCCATATTACTGCAAAAAACCTAGCCGTGGGCCGAAAAGCCCTGTCCTTGCCCCGCCCCCATCCGCTTCCCCCAATCCCTCCTCCCCGCCCCAGCTTGTCTTGCCCCACCCCTACTCACCCTCCGCGGGCCGCTCAGTGCGCCCGTGCGGGCCACATGTTGTGCAGGCCTGCTCTAAACTTACCTAACCTTTGTTTGCCATATCTGGGAATGGGTGTCAGGGTGAGGATCACTTGATGAGTACCTATTCTGTTCATTCCCTCTGAAGCACCTAACATTGGCTGCTGTCAGAAGACCGGATACTGGGCTAGGTGGATCATTGGTCTGACCCAGTATGGTCATTCTTATGTTCTTATATCGGAAGGTGGAATGCAAAGCCTTCCACACCACTCAGATTCCTCCACTGGGATAAAGGGTGAGTGAGGGTGGAGTATCCATGAACATCACATGTCTGCCTACTCCTTGTGAGGCATGAACACTATGGAGGTGTCTCTATCCTGGCCCTAAGTAAATCAGAATAAAATGGGCATGCTAGAGAAAGGGGCGAGTGATATACCCCAAATCTTCCTTAGCTGTGGCTACCGTTCTACCTCATGAACTACAGTGGTTGTTGTAATGTGACTGGCTCTGCATTACAACCCCTACAGAAATCTGGGCTCTGTGTGGGTGATTAGATTATATTCACTAACATGCATGCAGGATCAGCGCACAAGATTTCTTATATATGGCATGGCATGTTTTTTGGAAACAATTAACTTTTTAATGTATTCAGTTCAGCCACAAGCTTGTCAGGTGCTGTGAATAAAGTTCACTGGAAATTGAGTTAATGTTTTTAATTAAATATATTAGATGTTATCAAAGAAGTAGGTTTGCTAACATGTTCGTTCGTTTAATGCTCCATAATCTTTGATGCTTTTAAACTCATGATTACAAATGAAGGATCAGATGAAACAAAAATTCACAAACCGTAAATTAAAAGAAAGTACCTGGAAGCTCGAACAGATTTCAAAGAGAGAGCATAGTAAGATACATTCACTCTCTTAAGCATGTGTAAGAGGGGTAGTGTGGATTAAGTGTTCTTTCCTCATAAAATAACGCTTCATTATAATAATGGTTCCAAAATGTATTAAAGGTTTTGATAAAGGACAGAGTTCTATAGTTAACACTGCACTGTCAAAAATTGCCTGCGCCCTTTGAGTTAACAAAGCATTGAGTTTTTCGTTCAGCCACACTTACCTTCATTGGGCTTTTTTCCAAATTAGGCTTCTTTGGCATTACCTCAACTACTTTTCTGCCACCTTCTTCGTGGAATTTGAGTTTCTCATCATAAGAAGGGAGAGGAAGCTGCTTGAGAGTAAGAATGCTTAATCCAAGGATTTAATACCAATGGTATTAAGATTACTTTGTTGCCAGTTAAGAAACATGAACTAGCAGTTATTCTACAGGAAATGTTAGAGATGTGAGTTCATCAGTTTAGATACCAAATCTTTAAGGCTTGAACTGGTCAAGTTGGGAAAGCTGCAGGACATTGGGGTATGTCTACACTGCAGTAAAAGAGCTACAGTTTTGGCATGGGTCAGCTGACTCAGGCTCACAGCCTGTGGGGTAAACATAGCAGTGTAGATGATTGGACTCGGGCTGGAGCCTGTAAGGTAAACAAGTCTCAGAGCCCAAATACTGGACTTCTGTGGTGTGATGGAGCTTATTACCATCACCTTAGGGTGTGCGCCCAGTTAGTCATGTTCTGCACTTGGGCAGGTGAGTAACTAACTCTCTCCTGTTCAGAGGTGGTGGAGCTAAGCCCTACTAAGTAGAATTGTAGGACTGGAAGGGACCTTGAGGTCATCTAGTTCAGTCCCTTGCAACTCCTGGCAGAACTAAGTGGACTGAATGAGTTTGGTTGTGGGGAGGGTGCAGAGGAGACGGGTCTCTCTCTCCACCAGAGAATCTCCCAGGGGAACAGACAAGATATAATGGGGTGGGGGGAAGCAGCACGGTAAAGAGGCAGTGTAGATTCCTACTAGGGGAAGCCCTGAGATAGGATGTTGCATGTAGAAGAAGACTTCATAGTTCAGTGGGGCAGAAGAATTATTTAGATTAATTTGCACTTGTCTGTAATAGCTCAGAAGGGGTTTGAACTTCCGTTGCCCGGAGGGCAGAGTCACCGAAGATCTGGAGGCAAATGCAGACAGCCAGCAGGACATGCTGAAGCTGAGGAGCCTGACATTACATCCGATGAGGAGAGTACTCCCAACAGTGAATATGCCCTACTATATAGGTAGTTCTTTTGGGAAGACAGTGAGGTGAGCAGAGTGCCTGGGAGACACATTCTTGGTGGCCACTGCTGCTTAGGAGATGGGCTGCTCTCTTGGTTTGAACTGTATATAATGACTGGTGTGGAGTGTGTTGAAAGGGAAATTTTACTGAAACATGTTGCAACATGGCTACCACTGTGGTGACGTGGAATGCACAAGTAGACAGAGTAACCCTTTCAGTATGTCTATTAGTGAGTAATGCAATATATGCTGAAAATGAACTTCAGTGCTGCATAATGATATAGAGAAGAGCGAATTTACAGTATCTGAAGTGTCCCGACATTCATTATCAGTTGCTCAGGATATTTCATGTCCCCAGAAGTTTCATTTTCCAGTAATAATTTTGGCAGAAAAGCAATGAACTTGAGGAAAAACTAGGGCTTGAATTAGGTGTTTTCTCCATCCTTTACTGAACTGCTCCAGGGAGAAACGGGAAAGATTAAATTTGGAAAACTGGAAAATAAGAGCTCCTAGACTTTAAGGCCAGAAGTGACCATCATGAGCTAGTCTGACCTCTTGCACATAGCACACCACTGAACCTCACCCACACCCACTCCTGTAATAGACCCAGAACCTCTGGCTGTATTACAAGGCCTTCAAATCATGATTTAAAGACTTTTAAGTTACAGAGAATCCACCATTTTACATTAGTTTAAACTGGCAAACATGGTGCAGAGGAAGCATACCCCATATTGCAGAGGAAGATGGACTCCTCCTCTTCCCCTCCTCCCCCCGGGTCTCTGTCAATCCGACCCAAGACAAAAATTCTTTCCCAACCCCAATATGGCGGCTAGTTGGACCCTGAGTATTTCGGCAAGATCCAGTAGCCAGTCACCAGGAAAGAATTCTCTGTAGTAACTCAGTGCCCTCTGCATCTAGTGTCCCATCATCAGTGATTGGAGATATGTGCAATTAACAGTTGCAGATTGGCTACCTGCTATTGTAGTCATTTTCATTTTACCATCTCCTCCATAAACTTATCAAGCTCATTCTTGAAGCCAGTTAAGTTCCCACCCCCACCCCTCTTCTTAGAAGTCTGTTGCAGAATTTCACTCCTCTGATGGCTACAAACCTTTGTCTAGTTTCAAGCCTAAACTTACTTTGTCAGTATTTAGTTGCTGGAGTTTTTAAAAATTATTTTGATGAGGAAGAAAAGTTTTTGAGTGTGGTGCTAATAAAAGAAGTAGTTTATTTTCCATGGAACCAGTCCTTTAGTTGGGAGTGTCATGCCAGTGCAAAACATTCCCTTTTTCCACACACAACTCTGCATATTTTACTTCTGTGTGTGATGGTAAAAAGATTCATAATGTTCATTATAGCCTTATTTCTCACGAGTAAGTTCTAATTGACTGTTTGTGATCTGTTTGAACCCAAAGGACAAGATGCAACATAAAACTCCAGTGTGTTTATCGGTGTTGCTCTTTCCCTCTCTTTCATTTCATGGTTCACTCATATTACAGTGGCATACCTTTGGAGTCAGCCCCAGGTGTGGCAGAGAGGTGCTTGCAACTTCCTGCAGAGGAAATGCCTTTGCAAGCCTAATTTTGTGAGTGCTTTCTCTTGTGAATTGAAGACCGAATTCCTCTTGCCGTAGGAATTTGCCTTCACTTTTTCAGAAAGAACATTCAGTAAGTTCTCATTCTATTATGGTATGTAAATTAGAAGTCCACAACTTTTCTTTTGCATTTGTTTTCAGCAATAGTATTTTAAAAAGGGATTCCTCTACCCATAGACTTCTCTGAAGAGTTATGCACAGATGTTAACAGTTTGTTGTCAAACTCTGCAGACAGAAGCCAGTGTAATCAGGTGAGACATTAACAAAGTGTTTTGTTCCTCTTGCTATCTTCTTTGTGATAAGGAATAGAGGAATTTGCTAAGTGTTGTTTGGAGCCTTTATAGCTGAGTTATGCTTTTTAGAAGCAGGAGGGTTGTGGTTTTTTTGACATCTTTTCTTAAAACCCTTCCTGAAACTACGTTTTGAAACTGAGTGCTGAGGTTGCATTTTTAAATTGGTATACATTGTAACATGTTAAAACAGAAACCCAACTTTGAGAGTGTTAATACTGATATCAGAATAGGATTTGGAATCTTTGGTATGTGCCAGGGGCTACTATTCAAGAACTGAATCCTACAACACACTTGGTTTTCTGATGTGAATGCTATGTAATGATTTCTGATGTACAGACGTGCTTTGTGTAAAATATGAAGGGGACTTTTAACAGGCTACAGAGTTTTGTCAGGCTAAATTATGGAAAACGGGAAAGAAAAATAAGAGATTTTGTTTAATAATACTTTAAATGTCTCTAACACATCACACATTCTAATCTCAAAACTATTTTTCAAACATTGTGTCCTAATTAATCCTGTGATAACAGCAAGTAGAATTATATCCATTTTGCTGATGAGTAAACTGAGGCATGGAGACCTTAAATTGACTTAGCTAAAGGCAAGCAACAAACCATACCCAGACCGGTGCAGTGAAACCACCCTCCCGATCCATGGGCACTAGGGTCCGTATATCCTTCTCCTTGACCTCATGTTGGCTTGAGAAAGCAACTTCAGGGTGAAGCCAGCCAGAGACTCCGCAAGAGCAGGTGCACCAGCAGTTTCATCAGGGATTTTTGTATCTGATAGTGTCATCAGACTCTAGTTTTCACTCTAGACTAGACATTCTCCTTCTCTAATTGGCTACTTGCTCCAGCCCAGTACAGTCTCCACCTGTCCTCCATGCGTCTCTCTCTCTCTCTCTCATTGACAATTCTCTCCTCCCATGCTGTGTAATAAATAGAATATCTGTAAAATAAAGAACACCCCACAGACTAGTTGGAAGAACCAAAACAGGAGCACTTGTGGAACTAACAAGCAGTGCAAACAGTAGTTTTCAAGGACCATGTATGGTGTAATCCTTCCCTTCCCCCTACATCTGTGATGTCTATTTAGATTGTATGCCCTTTGTGACAGGGACTGTCTCTTACTGTTTGTATGATGCCCAGTATGTTGAGCAGCTAGGTGCTGCTGGAATACAAATAATAAGTTGGTAGCAAATGTAGGACTGGAATATAGAAGAACTGACATCCAGTGTCCTGCACTGAACTACAGTTCCAGTATTTCACTTTTTTTCCAGTGATGGGCCTACTCCTCTGTAGTGTTGGTGTCCTATTTGTGGAGCAGAGCAATTATGATGACCAGTTTTCATTTCATGGTCTAGTCTAAAAATTCTTCTGTCTTAGCATCTGGAGTGTGATTGCTCTTAGTGAGGATCATCAAGGCCCTCCAATTGTGGTCTGTCTCCTCCATTAATCTCCAAGAATACTGTAAGCCACTTACCACCAAGAAATACTTCACCACGTATGGTGAAACTCAAGTGCAGTTGGGCGCACACTCTGTAACTTCCTTTTGGTTTGATAAGAGCAAGGCAGTTGCTTTTTAGGGACAACTGTCAAATAACAGAGGATCAACACGCAAGTGTTTGTCACAAACAAGAAAAGCCACTTTGTTGGTAATTTCTCTCTTTTTAACTGTTGTGACATGTACAAAGGCAATATTCTTGATTTATATATCAAAGCATTCTTATTAAAAATATGGTAGAGAGACCATTTTAGGTACACTATTATCTCATTCATAATTTTTTGACAAAGTATTCTTTGAGATGGGAGTTACTTAAAACTAACAGCGACATAAAAACATAGAAAGCTTTCAGCTGCTTTCTCAGCAACAAGAATTCAGATTCAAAGACAAAAGCTATACAATATTCAGGCTTCTGTTTTAAATGATCATGAAATCTGTTTTCTTCTTCCCTGGACAGAGAGAGCATTGAGGGTGAAGAGACTTGTCATGGTGTTGAATTTCAGTGAGTTAGCTTTTGAATAAATAGGATTTTCGCTGTACTATTTTCTCTTTAAAACTAACTACAGTGAACAAGGAATACTTCTTGAAAGGCTGCAGGATTCATAATTATGCATGAGCTGATCTAAGCCGTTTTCTGTAGTAAGTGGAATGTTTTGCTCTGGCTACCCTGTTTAAGTGTTGACAATAGTTTTACGATCTTCAAAAAAAGAAGCATGCCCCAAAGTCCATGATTTAGAATATACATAATGGGTTTTTGATAAAGTCAGTAACTAGGAACACAAAGCAAGATTAGATGTGAAGTTTTGACTACAGGGCTTTTCTCAGGCAGTGGAAAAAATTGGTCAGAATTCATTAAAGATGAGGAAATTTCCTTAGTGAATGTTAAGAGTGGGGGATGAGATATTGTACAGCTGTCTAGAGGCTTGGAGGGTTTCCCTGGAACACCAGGCACTGCTTACATAGTCAGCAGATTTGGGGGGGGGAGAGAGAACCAAACACACACACACACACACACACACACACACACACACACACACACACACACACACACACACACACACACACACACACACACACACACACACGACTTAGAGTTGTGTTTTTCCATTTGCTTGAATAACTGGTATTAAGAGACTTTGTTAGATTTCTTGAATAGACTTGAGATGCATGAGAAAAATAACTGAGGGATGTGTTACAGTTGAGCAATCAGATAATATTGTTTGATTTTTATAGTGGAAATGAAAACAATATCTAAGACATGCTGTAGGAAAAGAGTTGTTAATAACAAAAGACAACATCTACCCTCTCCCCAAACCAGAAGTTTGCCAGGAAGGGTAGGACTCAACTTATTCTCCAGATCTGAGAGGAGAGGAGAGCTGGAGATGCATGGTTTCATGGACCAGGATTCTGTTTGTTGATATATTCTTCACATTGTTAGTAAAACATTTGCATGTTTTTCTGCTTTGTGCTGTCAAACAAGTGTGTTCATGTAGGGGTTAAGAATGTGAATGCTGGAAAAAAGAGGGTGTGCACTTCTATTTGCGGTACAAATGTGACAGTCTCCTACTTGCAAACTGAGATTTATAGATATGTACATGGGCAATGTCCTTTCTGGATTTTAGAAGGCAGCAGAATAAGTCCTTCAGCTTCTACTCCAGTTGTCCAAAGAGAAGCTGCTGCCAAGATGTCCTCATTTGCTGTTACAAGTGACACTCTCCAGAACCTCATATGTCAACAGAGAATCCTTACAGTTTTGGTTGAAAAGAAATGGAACTGAAAGTCACTAATCACTACTGTCTGCTTTAAAGCTGTGGAGTGCTGAAGTGGATGGACTCCTTAAAGAAAGACATGGATCTAGAATAAGGTATTTCACTCCATCGGGTTCTGCTCAGGCTTCTTCTGTGCTGTGCAAAGTGATGTATATGTCCAGAAAATGTTGAAGATGAGAGAGACACTAAACATGGTGAAGTTGGGACAGTTGGGGGAGACATTTGTACGTTATATAAGACACTGCAGAAAACAAAAACTTCCTAATAAATTTTGTCAATATTGTTGCAAAGCTAAAACAGCTTTAAGTACCGTATTTTTCGGCATATAAGACGCCTTTTTAACCCCCAAAAATATTCGCAAAATTAGGGGGGGGGCGTCTTATATGCCGAATATATGACCTCACTGGGGAGCTGGGGCGGCTGCAGGTGGCCCGGCGGGCGGGGCGGCGCTTCCCCCCCGAGCCCACCCGCATGTATTCGGGGCCGGCGGGGAACGGGAGCAGCTCGGGCCCCGGGGCCCCTGGGAGCGCCCGCCCGCGCGGCGGGGACGGGAGAGCGGTGCGCTCCCAGCAGCCCGCCCGCGCGGCGGGCTGACGGGAGAGCGAGGTGCTTTTTGTGTGTGGTGGTGGGTTTTTTTTTTTTTTTTTTTTTTTGTGTCCGGCTTTTTTATTTAAAAACTCGGGGGCGTCTTATAGGCCGGAGCGTCCTATAGGGAGAAAAATACGGTACCTTGTGTCTCATTGCTGAGGACAGCTCTAAGCTGTCCTGAACTCTTTTTTGGAAAGCTTCATCATCTTGCTCTCTGTGCTGGAATTGTGCATCATTCCTACCTACTCACCAGCCTCAAAAACAACATACTTTTTATTTTTTACCACATTGTTTTTTCCACCTTCCCACCCCAGCGAAGTCGTTGCGTATTTCTTGAGCTGATTTCTAGCAGCAGTTTTAGAGAATCTTTAAATGTTCATAATTATTCTCCCCTAGGGCCGACTCTAGCATTTTTGCCGCTTCAAGAAAAAAGGGAAAACAAACAAACAAACTCCTACCCACCGAAACAAACAAAATGGCTGCCAGTGCGGAAAGTGCCGCCCTAATATTGTCCTGAGTGCTGCCCCTTACGAAGGGCTATCCCAAGCACATGCTTCCCAGGTTGGTACCTGGAGCCGGTCCTATTCTCCCCTATTTTCTCATACATTTGCACTTGTGAGTTCTAGCTGCACTATGGACTCTGTGGACTATATGGACTCTAGATGGACTGTGGACTCAAAGCATGTGCCAAGATACTTTTGTCTGAGACAGAAATCCGGGGAGACAGTCTGATCTCAAGAAATTTCTCACCTCAGATTTTCGGACTTGAGAAGTCAGTCAAGATTTTTGGATCCTTTTCTGAAATGGACTGTACATCCGATCCATTTGAAGAATATCCATGAATAATTTCCATGTCCACTAGCACATCCCTAGGACTATAATACATGAGCCTTTGTTTTATGCGGGGGCAGGCTTTCTGGTCGGTTGTAACTGTTAAGATAACCTGGGAAGATGGAAAATTTCTTTACTAGTAATCAGTGGTGATAGATGGGAATGTGGAAAGAAGAGAATTCTTGTATAGTTGCGGTATGAAAGGCTTTTCAGCAGGGGGGCTGAAAGAAATATCCTCCCTGCAATAGGAAGACAGGGAAGTTTACAGTTCCCTGCTGTTTCATTAGAATATTAGGTTGCTATGACAATATTAAAGCTATTAGGATGATATTTGAGCTGGAAAAAAAAAGGATTGAACATAAATTGAGAAGCCTGTTATTGGCCTAGGATGCCTGCAAATATAATTGTCTCACTTCTATAAAACACACAATTAAAAGATTATTTCATTTTGGCATTTTTAAAATTAATTATAGCATTTAATGGAAGCAATTTATGTGAAGAGTAGCCTTTTTTAAAAATTGTTTTCAATGCAGTTTATTCCAAGCTGTTTCTTTGCTGAGTAAAATTACAAAGAAGTGCTGACAGATACTCTGAACATTTACATGCAGGCATGTATAGTTTTCTACAGACTTGAAAGCATTTCTCTCTTTTCAGGGAGAACTGGCTCTCTGAAGAGTATACAATATTATGCTCTAGGAGGGAGAAAACAGAATGGGGTGGGGAAAAATATTCCACAGCAATTGCAATGAAGCTCTCATTTCCCTGACCAAGTCAACATTGCCATTTACAGTAGGATCCATAGAGCTGCCTCCCTCATGCAAAAGTGAGCTTTCATCATAAGTAATACTTATTTGACAGCTCTTAAAGAATACAGCAGAGCTTTAACAGCAAGATTCTCAGGGATTTTAGTGCAAATCACACATTCCTACACCCTGTTCTCCCATACACACCTGTGAAAATATACCCCTAACTATCCTAAATAAAAGTGAAATTGGGGATATGCCTGTTGCATGAAGCTAGACAGTTATAGCCATCTTTTTAAAAATGGAATCCATTCATTTGAATGCATACTATGAACAGCCCAAACAGCATAACTCTGCCCCAGAGGTGTAGACTTTATTTTAAAGCATTTAATTTGAGTGCATTAGAGCTGGGTATCATTGGGGAAATACAGAGTGAAAACAGTCAACCAAGAGGTGCATAACCAACCATCTCACACATCCTTTACAGTTACTTGTTTGTAGTTTTTATTAAAAATGAGGAGTCCCATTCATCCCTGGTATAATTGGTGAAGTGAGTAAAGTTTAGTCCAAAGAGTAGTTCGCTTTTAACCTCTCATTATTGCCCTGTATTTCTCAGAATTCTTCCCTTATCTGATTCCATTACATTAAAACAGGTTTCTTGTCCTTAGCTTTGCACTTCCTTCCATGCCTCTCTTCAGGCCTGGAGTGCCCTACCCTAACTGATTCATAAAGTAACTAACCCATCCTACATCAAATCTCTCTTCAGAACCCATTTTGACTGTGACGCCGACAGAATACTACCAAGTGATAATGTTAGTAGACAACAAGTACGGACTTCAGTTATTTATTTTGCGTGTTTATATCTGATCATTTATTTTTGTTTGTTTTTATAAATTAACTGCCTTGAAACCCTCCAGCTGTGTATATAGGCGGCTTCTTTAAAAGCATGTTGTTAAGGTTTCTTGCATCCTCTCTTCCTTTTTCCTTCTGAATGTTTGTTACAGCTGCTGTAAATTAGACCATAAGCTCTTTGTGGCAATGACTTTTACTCTGTTTTTTACAGAGCCTTGCACAATTGGGTCCTGATTTCACTTGGGCATTTCTGTAGTAGAAACAATTTTTTAAAAAAATATCCTTTCATATCTTTTTTTGAAAAATTTGCTCAATAAGATGGTTATCCAGATTCTCTGAAAATAATGTGCAACGAACTGATCATTTTAGCGTGTGTAGTTGAGCTCAAGTGACCTTTCTGGAACTTTTCAGCCATGTTCCAATACTTGAAAAATGGTTTGCATAAGTTCTGTCGATATCCTTCCTTTTGCTGCTGCTTTTTTTAAAAGACGTTGGTGCCTCTTCATGTCCTCTTTACCTTGAGGGTTGCAGTAAATCCCAAAGTTGGAATATTAAGAAGTGTTCATTTACAAAGGGTTATTCATAACTTATTAACCAATAACTCCCACTTATTAGGAATGTTGCTCCTGAATGCATACTGGGCATACTGAGGGAAGAGCATCTGTTTCCCCTGGCTCAGCGCCACCCGGCTGCATTTCAACCAACAGTGCTGGGTTTTGTGTATTCTATTTTTTAAAGTGGAGTCATTTTCTAGTTTTAATATCAAAACTTGTCTAGTAATTGGCCATACTTCTTATCAGAAGGAACAGTACTAATTTAGTTTTGCTGACAACAGGTACCTCTGACTCCCACTGCACTGATGAATCAGCACCGCTGGAGGTGACTGACAGGAGACCTGCAGCCAGATACTGAATTAGCTTTGCAAGAGAGGGTAGATTAGAGGTAAAATAATGCCAGTTAAAAAAGGGAATAGAGATAGGTGGGAAGAGAACGGGTGCTATATAGTTGCTCTTTCTAGCAAAACATTCTAGTTATACCTCATATCCAGGGCAGGGCTGGGCAAACCTTTTTGGCCCGAGGGACACATTGGCGTTGCAAAATTGTATGGAGGGCCGGGTAGGGAAGGCTGTGCTTCCACAAACAGCCTGGCCCTGCCCCCTACCTGATCTCCTCCCACTTCCCGCCCCCTGACTGCCCTGCTCAGAATCCCCAACCCATCCAACCACCCCTTCTTGTTTCCTGACTGCCCCGTCCAGAGACACCCCCCCCATCCTAACTGTCCCCCTCCTCAGGACCCAACTCCCCCCCCTGTTCCCTGACTGCCCAGATCCCTATCCCCACCCCCGCCCCCTGGTAGACCCCAGGAATCCTACACTGTCTTCAACCCCCCATCTTCTGACCACCTCCCCCCAAACATCCGCTCCAACCAAACGCCCCCTGCTTCCTGTCCCCATGACCGGCCCCTGGGATCACCTGCCCCTTATCCAATCTCCCCTCCCCCTTACCATGCCACTCAGAGCAGCAGCCCAGACGGGAGCTAGATGCGCTGTCCCGCAGGAGCACGCAGCACCCCCCCCCCCCATAGCACTGCCCGCATGGTGGCATGGCTCCCGGGGAGGGGAGAAAGCAGGGGAGAGGCCAGGGGTATCCTCCCCGGTTGGGAGCTCAGGGTCCGGCCACGACAGTCTCATGTGCCATAGTTTGCCCACCCCTGATCTAGGGCCTGATTCTCATTTACACCAAGGCTGCTTTAAATTGCTTTGGCGATATAAGAGGCCTTAGAATCAGGCCCATGGGCTGCATTACTAACCTACAATATTGCCCACCCATGATCTAGGCAAACCTTTTGGCCCGAGGGCCACATCCAGTTTGCAAAATTTTATGGAGGGCTGGGTAGGGAAGGCCCCGCCCCTAATCTGGCCCCTTCCTACTTCCCGCCCCCTGACTGCCCCCTCGGAATCTCCAAACTATCCAACCCCCCCCCAACCTTGTCACCTGACTGCCCCATCTAGAGACCACTAACCACCCCCCAGGACTCACCCCCTACCCAATTACCCTGCTCCCTGTCCCCTGAGTGCTCTGACCAGGCTGGATGTGGCCCACGGGCCGTAGTTTGCCCACCCCTGGCCTAGATGCTGGTAAGACTGTTCTCATTTATTCTTCGTTGTGCTTGGCGCTGTACAGACAAATAAGACTTGGTCCTTGTCCTAATGATTTTACAATTTAGGAGCCCATTTGACTCCTGCTAACTTCAATGAGACTTAGATGTTCCGCAGTTTACATACATACATACATACGTTAGATGTTTTATTACACATCAGATGATTTCAGTTATTTGTAAGTAAAAAAAATCAGAGGTCTTTTATGAGAATGACCATATTTTTGCTCAGGTCTCCTTTACTATTGTCAGGTTACTATCTGATACATTATACATCAGGGATTGAGGGTTCAGTCTTGCTTTTGCAAAAACATAGACTTAATATAATGGGTCTCTTTCAGCTCTGTTATAGGGCAATTTGAAGTCCAAAATTATTTTGTTTTAGAAACTACTTCGGATATCTGCAAGTGCACTGTCTCTTTGAAAGTGTCATCCAGATGAACAACAACTAATCAAGTTATGACTTCATTATTCAACTCTCGATATTCATTGCTGGAATTTTAGATTGTTGCCTTTTGAAAAATTGCTGATCTATCTACAGTCTGGAATGTAGTTGTGAGCACTCCTCCCTGGAACTTTACAACACTGTTGTAAATCATCCGTTGTAGTCATTGGCATTGCAGCGATGTAAAACAGGAGTGAGATCAAATTCAGTCCTATTTCTACAATGTCACATTTTATTAATAAAAAGTGTTTAGTAAGTACCTTTTGGTTATTGGTTTTCAAGCATCATTATTTTTAATAGTCTGATATTTTACAGTTGTAATTTAATATGAAAAAGCTGCATGGTTTGCTTTCCCTCTTAAGATCCAATGAATTGCCCTTTTTTTGCCACGAGGAGATAGGTATCTTTTTTTATTTTCGGTTGGATACATAATTACTGCCTGTTAAGTTGTATTGTTTTAGTCCACCTCAAACATACATTAAAAACACAGAAAGGCATTGCATCTTTTTGTGTTGTACCATTTTCTACATTTTTCTCCATCAAAGAAATTCAGAAAATCAAAGAAGTTATTGGAGCAATTTGCTCTCTGTTGTACCAAACTGAGTCAGTACAAGAGGATGTTTTATCTATCTTGTTTTTCCCTCCTGATA
Organism: Sternotherus odoratus; assembly: GCA_032164245.1. Taxonomy (NCBI): domain Eukaryota; kingdom Metazoa; phylum Chordata; order Testudines; family Kinosternidae; genus Sternotherus; species Sternotherus odoratus. The sequence goes on along the minus strand of JAVMKO010000009.1, from coordinate 12,519,921 downwards.
TTGGAAGATATTTGTTTTGTTTTATTCTGAAATCCAGGGAATTAGAGCCTGAGAATGTGATATTTACAGTGGTTCAACATTTCCAGTGTTAGAAATTCCTCCGGCTAGTCTACAGAGGTGCTCCAATCCAGTAGCTGTTCCACCATTCTGTCTGTGAATGCCTGTTGTTCAATCCCTGGGTTGAATGGGAGATTTGTGTGAAGTGGTTTCCCACAGTAATACAATGTACTACTCACTGTCAATACCACTTCAACCAGGGGCCAGGTTAACAGTAAATGGCTAAAGTAAAGACCACTGCCTTGCTCAAAGGTGTGCTGAAAGCAAGTTGTTAATGGAATCTTCTGTATTTATTTTCTATTGCTTGTTTGCTAGAAATGTACATAAACATTTAAATCCTGTGTGGAGAAGTAGATATTTAGTTAAATTGATCCAAGTCGTCAATAGACTTAAATTAGTTACTGTAGGTGAATTATACAAAATATTAATAATTTAAATGAGACAAGAAATGTTTTCATGATCTCAACAAACCAGTTTTACTGGGGAGGAGGGTAAGGCGGGAGGGGAGGACTCTCCATCGGTTAACTATGACATTAATCTATCCGTGAACCTAAGTTACTTTTCAGACACTAGCTGTGGGCTTAAAAAAAAATTAGGTGAAGCATGTACCATATCAACTTCAAGTCTTTTTATATGAATATTACATGTGAGAAACTTGTTTGTCTGTGATACAGATAGTCTACAGCAGGGGTTCTCAAACCTTTTCTTTCTGCAAACCCCTCTCCCCCAACATACTGTATGTACTCATAGTATAGTAAAACTCCAGAGCTCAGTGCGGGGACCACATGGCTCCTGCCTTCAGACACCATGTGTGTGTTGGGGCCCTCAAGGCTCAGCTGTGGGGTGGGGTGGGCTTGGGACTTCTGCCCCACAGGGCCCCAGGACTCTTGACTTTAGATTTGAGGGGAGTGCCAGGGTTCGGGGCTACAGCCCCACGCCTCCATTCCCGCAGGGCACTGGGGCTTGAGGCTTTGGCCCTGCAACTCCGTTTCTGACTTCCGCCCTGTGGGTGGTGCTGGTGTTCCCCATGGCTCTGCTCCTGGTTTCAGCCCCATGGGTTGAAGAACTCTTGGCCTAAGGCCCTTCTCAACTTTATGCCTTTTTGACTTCAGTGGGAGACCCACAGTGGCATGGCACACTCTTCCTTCTGTGGCTTGCCAGCTCTGTAGCAATAAGCTACAGAGTAGGATGTCCTGCATCCTTCCTGCCATTTTTGGCATGGTTTGTAGAAGTTCCGAAGAGCAGAGAGGTAGTGAATATAGTTCAGCGTGCTCTGACTACTTTCATCTTGTGAACTTGTATGAAAGCTGGCCACAATCTGGTCAATAGACATTGTTCTTGTTCTTCAAATGGTTTTTATTCAGGGAGCAAGGAGAGAGGAAGCTGATGAATATCCATATTTGATGGAAGTCACATGCAAGGTTATGAAATGTATAAATGTTGATACCTTTAGAAAATAATCAATTGGCAGAAATGTAAAGGGACATGCCAAAAAGGTCAAATGCATCCTGAGTGAATCTTAAAACTGTCGTAATTTGTTAAGCTACACAAAATATTTGAAAATCCAACAACCACCAACGGCCACTGCTGTGTAAGAAGGGTTAGATCCTCATGGTGTTGTTTTAAAGAGGCAATATGATGCATCCTGGGATCATTAGAAAAGGAGGAAGAAAGATGCTCTTGTTTGGGAGAAGGGGAAGGGATACAATAGGCAAGGAAAGATGAACTATTTTTAGCTCTTAGGAGACCTTAAAAAAGTAAAGCAAAAAATTCTCGTTAAATAGTAGTTGACCGTAAAGTTACACTTCGTTTTATTATTAGTTTGGCTGTCATATCACTGAAATTACAAAGCCTGTGACAGTTTGAATGACAGTGTCCATTAAGCACCATTTTCCTTTCACAGAGCAATAATGTATCTATAAAGTAACTGATTTTTCAGAACAGCTGGTTAATTTAGCTATACTACTATCCCTGCAAATGAGAATGCTGTGAATCCAAGGGTTGTTCCCCATGGCTAGTGGAGTTGTTCTGTTCAGATGTTCTCATTATAGATCTTAAATTATTGTATTAGGCTAGATTTGCTCCTGGTGTAGCTCATGGATGCAAATGAATTTGGTGCCATTGTGTTTTGTCTGGGTTCATATCCCTTTTTGGCATGTTAATGGTGTAGGGCCACCCACCCACCTCAGGAAGAATGTTTGTAAATTGTCAACACTGCACAAGGTATCTTGGGACAATAGAAAACATGAGAGAAGGCTTGCAGAGTTGCATTATTTCTTTAATGATTAAGGACTCCTCTGCATACCAGCCTGCTGACTTTGTTCTGGTACTTGTCAGAGGTATCGTACATTGATTAGTTTTAGTTGCCTCACAGTATACTGCCATTTAAACTAATCTCTTCATTCTTAATCTTCTCCTTTCCTGTTGTGCTGTTGTAGTCATGATATTTGCAGCTAGTTAACAACACGTTTGATGTTCTCCTGTGCCTCCTTCCCGTATAATTGACTTATTGAATGCCAGGTTTTCTAATTACTTTGGCTTCAATAAATGAAAATAGTGCAAACTTTAGACTGGAAAAATTGATTCTCAGAAATGATATTGTGTGCAAAATTGACTTTTTTTTCTGGGCTAGAAATTAGAATCGTGTTTAGCACCATAGGTTGTTGCAAAGTTTCACTGAGTAATTTAAAATGCCCTTCCCAGGAATAGAATTGTGTATTTAGATCAGAGATGGGCCAAAGCTGCAAATTTAAGTACAGATTTTGCTCCTTCACACCTTTCCCAAAATTCAAAGTTAGGTGCCAAGTTGCTGGTTTAGGCCCATTTCTAATGCACCTAGTAACCTATTCTCCATACAGTACATGAGATTAGACTTGTAAATGATTTTTTCCCAGGAGGCTTAATTCATGAATGGTGACTGGCCCTAATTCTGCACTTGACTGAGTGCAGCCGCATCAAAGTCGCCGTTCCAATTGGACTTCTAGGGTGGGATTTTCAAAAGCACCTAATGGATTTAAGAGCACAACTCCCATTGATTTTTAGTGGGAGTCAGAGGGATTGGTGGTCCAAAGTCAGGTGTAGAGCAGATTAGAATATTTTTGATTAAACTTTTGTTGAAATATGCTATTTAATAATATATTGATTTTGATGAAGTCTCTGAGGGGAAAGTTTCTGAGGTTCAGGTTGGACTTTCCAATGAGAAAGACCGGCCCAAACTGAAAACTGACTTTTAAAATTTTTTTTTTGAGGTTTTGAGAAAATTACATTTTGCTAATATGTTCGAAGGGTTTTATTTTTGTTCCAATGTGGGGGAGGGGGGAGAGTGGGAAGACTTCAAAAAATTATAGTGGGAAGGAAATTATTGTCCACCATCCAGATCTACGTAGGTGCTTCTGACAATCCCAACCATTATCCTCTGTTTTAAAGTTGTAATACACCATTTTACCAACTGCATTTTGTGTGTGATGTGATATATATATATAATATATATATACATAGAGAGAGAGAGAACTTAAACACTTCATTTATCTGAGTGTTTTCTACAGGGAAGTTATGATAGCGTAATCTGATATTTGTGACACTATTGTAGAGAAACAATGGCCATCCATTTTCTAAAATGCCAGTTAGTTTTTCAGTCAGACATTCCTGCGTTTTATATTCATTTTGAAAAGAAAAAGGATGAAGACCAGTTTGGCACAGAAATCTGTTTTATCCTAACCAATCCAATTAAAACATATAAATTGTTACAAATAGGTCTGTCTCTTTGGTTGCTTTCAGATTAACCTACCATGTTTGCAATTAGACATAGAAAGAATGCTTTTAGGTTTAAGTTGTCTTTCAGACAGATGTGATTTAACTAGGCTAATGAACACACATCAGACAAGAAGACAAATTCCAGACTATTTGTTCCCTGACCAGCCAGCTGTGTGCATACCTCCAGGTACTGCTCATGTCTCAAGAGGCTTTTCCTACATGAACAATTATCACCACTCCTGCTTGCATTCAAGTGGCAAGCCATGGCAAGAGTTTTTCTTGCATACAGCTGCACTTGCTGCAGAGCCGGAGTATACTGTTCACCTGGAATAAAAATAGAATCACGTTGTACATGTTGATTTAGATACATTTTGGGAAATGTTTTTAAATAATAACATCTGAAAAGCTGGCTGGATTCATTAACTGGGGGTTTGTAAAAGCACTTTGAAGCTAGTATGCTGGGGCTGAGGTATTATTAATAATAACACATAAAAGAAGCACTTAGGAAGGTCAGAAGCCTTACTAATGGGAAAACTTGAAGTGGCTGGGTGCCTAATGTGTGCTTTTCAGTTCTTTTTCTCCAGCAGAGGCAGTTCAAAATCGTCCCAGTTGAAAAGGCCCTAATCTTATCATGTTGGGAATCTGACTTCTCTAATTAGCGAGACAGAACTACTGTGCTACCAACGCTCATACATTTAAATGAACTGACATGCTTTCTAGAAGTGGACTAAACTGTACCAAGGAAACATTCCTTTTTATGGAAGAATACTTTGCATTGCAGTTACTGCCTTTTCAATGCAGGAAAGTGAAATAAAATGAATTTTTCCCTTGCCAATCCTCCTTTTTATTTATTTATTTTCTTACTGCAAGTACTTCTGGAAACATTTGAGTACTAGTTCTTTTAGTCCTTATGAAGTGTCAGATGACATGTCTTGTGTATTAAGCCCAATGACTTCAAGGGGACAAATCTTTACAAGCACTGAGAACCATTCTGTGGTCTTTAACAGTGGTGTGAACCTCTCAAGGTTTGGCCTCTTTGCAAATAAGGGTGCTCATCAGTTCCTAGGATCAGACACTTAGGGCTGGTCTTCACTGGGGGGGGGGGGGAGATCGGCTGTAGATACACAATTTCAGCTACGTTAATAACGAATAATACGTAAGTCTACAGCCGACTTACCTGCTGTCCTCACAGTGGCGGCGGTCGGCGGCACGCTCCCCCGTTGACTCCAGCTTGCACCTTTTGGCGAGCTGGAGTTCCGGAGTCGACGGGGGAGCTGCTGGTGATCGATTTATTGCGTCTTGACGAGACGCGATAAATCGATCCCCAAAAGATCGACCCCTCCCCAGCGTAGTGAAGACAAGCCCTTAGGCCATGTCTACACTAAAAATGCTACAGCCCTCCCGTCCACAGAATGCTGTCCACACCAGGGGTTAGGTTGGTATAACTACATTGCTAGTGGGTGTGGAATTCTCACAGCTCTTGCAATGGGATTATACCATTGTAAATTTGTAATGTAGACCTGGTCTTATTTTTATAGTCTCTCTTAACTTCTCTGTTTTGCCAGCATGATATGCAAAGCCCCTGATGATTTCCTATTAAGTTACAATGTCCATGCCGTTTTTGGGTAGGTGTTGGCAATGAGTAGATCGGAAGGATGTGAATTAACTTCCTGCGGAAGATGGTTAGGGTTGCTGGAATGTAAATGGTGGGGAAGGAGAGTTTTTTAGATTATATGTAGACTATCTGCATCTTAAAACATAGGGTGCACACAGAAAATGGAGAAAATCCCCTCCTGTCATGTGCATGTTTGTGAGAATTACAGCAGACTAGATTATCTTCTCAGCTTCATGAGTGATTCAGTTGTTTTCATTTGAGATTCTATTATGTTACTTTTTTAGACACTAAGTATTTATCTAAAAGCTATTTCTAGCATCTCTGGGTGGGTCAGGAAGTGCAACTGCATTTGCAGAGTCAGGATCCTGAAGTGTGAGTCAGGATGATTACTTTTTTAAGGCAATAGATGTCTTGGGATAAAAAGGTAGAGCAATGATTGTTGCAGAATTCTTTGGATAAAACTGGTATTTTGTAATAGTCTGTGTGGTGGACCCATGATTGGTTGTTTAGATTTCTGTCTTATGTGATATAGTACAATGTTCACTTGAGAAGTAATTTTCAAAATTTAAAAACCAATTGTTTAAAGCTATGCATATTAAAGGTAATCATTGCATAACATTTCTTCCTCAGTCTTCTTCCATTTTTCTCATTTGGCAATCTCTGGGCTTCTATGGTGGCAATAATGTATAATCTTAAACTCCTATGTGGTGATCTAAGAAATAGGATGATCTAGTAGTTTGAGAACACGACTGGAAGCTAAGAGCTCTTGAATTCTAGCTCTCCGGCTCTTTGTTCATTGCGTTACCTTGTGCAAGTCAATGAGATTTTCTTTGCCTGTTTCTCTGTCTGTAACATTAGTATAATACTTACTTACCTGTCTTGCAGGGAGGTTGTGAGGATTGATTAGATAAAATTTGTAAAGCACTTTGAAGAGATATAGGACTGCATTGTCGGCACTCCCTCGGAGTTTGAGAGTGATTGTCTTCCATAAAGTGATAGGCGGTTATTGCTGGTGGATGCACAGGTGACTAATGAGACCGATTGGGAATCCAACTATCTTGTCACAGTTGGGGCAGACGTTTCCAGGTGGAAGGGTTGGATCTGGATTGGTGAGTCAGGCTGCGGTGCATTCTTTCCTCTCCCATTTCTCTATTTCCTGTTGTCTTTGTTGGATCTCTGAATGCTGGAATCCTTGATATATGCCCCAGTGGATTATGACCTTGATGTGGTGGAATGGCTTGTGTGTTCCCATGATCCTGAGAGCAGTGCCATCAGGAGTCCGTCATTCCTGGCAGAGTCATCCAAGATAGTAAGGTGGAAGGTGAGGTTCCAGATGACCAGTGATACAATTCCCTCCCCAGCTTTCTCCCCACTTGGCAAGTCCCCAGTGGCAGAGGAGGTGGATGAAGAGGAAGCTTCTTTCAATAGCTGTGAAGGTAGAAAAATAGCTGAGAAAAATGGAAGGCTGCAACAGGATGAAGGTCTCCAGTTGTCTTGGTTTCTGTGCCTTTGGATTATGATCCTCATCCTGGCAAGTACTGTGTGGATACTGGTGTGCAGTGGTGTCCCATATAACAAGACATCACATACAGGCATCTTCCATATTCAGCTACTCGCTGACCCAGCAGGCTCGAGAGGATGCTGGCTTTGACAGAGCACTGCTATAAGCTGCAGTGCCGAACTCTGAGCCGACCTCATTGATACCACTTCTGAGTCACCTAGAATGGAAGAGACATGAGCAGGCACTCAAAGATATAAAAACGGTTACCCACCTTTCAAACTGTTTTTCGAGATGTGTTGCTCATGTCCATTCCATTACCCGCCCTCTTTCCCCTCTGTCTGAGTTGTCAGCAAACAGGAGCTAAGGCCCGGTCTACAGTACGTGAGTATGTTGAATTTAGCCGCATTATGTCTAATTAAAACTAAATCCGTCCACACGACCAACCCTGTTTTGTCTACTTAAAGGGCTCTTAAAATAGATTTCTGTACTCCTCCCTGACAAGGGGAGTAGTAGTAAAATCGACCTCACTGGTTCGAATTTGGGGTACTGTGGTCTCAAACTGACGGTAGTGGCCTCCAGAAGGTATCCCAGAATGCTCCATTGTGACCGCTCTGGACAGCACTTTCAACTCAGATGCACTAGCCAGGTAGTCAGGAAAAGCCCTGGGAACTTTTGAATTTCATTTTCTGCAGTCCCAGAATGGAAAAGAGCTCCAGCATGGACCGAACGGGAGGCACTGGATCTGATCGCAGTATGGGGAGAAGAATCTGCATGAAGAACTCTGTTTAAAAAAAAAACAAACGGAATGCTAATGGGCAGCGGGGACTGTGGGATAGCTACGCACAGTGCACCGCTCCAAGATTTGATGTTAGCCTGGGTACTGTGAATGCATTATGCCGACTTAATGTGCTTAGTGGGGACACACACAATCGAGTGTATAAAATCTCTTCCGAAAAATTACTTTATAAATTCGACCTAATTTCGTACTTTAGATGTACCCTAATGGCGTGGACCGGTGGCGTCTGACATATCGCAGCACGAGTGCGGCACTCTAGAGGGTACTGCTATGGCAAAAATCTCTGGTGGCCGCGTACGTGGATGCATGCACACCTAGAATGGAATGAACACGAGAAACACATCCTGAAGAACAACAGTTTTTGTATAGAAACCAGTTCATAAAGCTAAATATTTAGAAGAACTATTAGTTTGCTAGGTTCTCATTTTGAAATTCCTCCTGCCTTAACTGGAGGAGGTTTTTTAGTTTTGTAAAAGAGAGAAGGTGGAAATACCATGAATAGTCTTGGCTTGTACCATAATTAAAGTGTACTTATAGCAGGGCGGCGACTCACCCCTGCGGCGCCTCCTGCTGGTCCATCTAGGAATTAGCTCACCAGCGTCCGGAGCTCCCTCTGCAGGCCGATGTCCCGCTTGCTGCTCTGGCCCCGTGTCCCTCCCGGACCCCGGTGCCCTTGGGTGCTTCACTCCTGAAGTACCCCCTAAGGTCTTAGGGTCTCCCCTCCCAGGGAACCCCCATGCTCTATCCCTCCTTGCCTCAGTCTAGGCAACTGCCAGTCACCACTTGCCCCCGTTCACTGAGGCAGACTGCAGTATAATTGCCACTCATCACTGACAAGGAGTGTTTGGCCTGCTGCCTCTGCCTCTAGAGCCATGGGCTGCCCCCTGCAACCCCAGTACCCCTTTTGGGGCCTTCTCCTAGGCCCTGCGGCCTGGGGGTTTCCAGGCTAGAGCTTTCCCAGCTCCTCCTGCCTTGCCCTTGCCCTAGCCCTGCTTCCCTCTAGGTACCTCCTCAAGCTCCCAGCAGCCAGGCCTGTCTGCCTCTGTAAGCAGTGGAGACTCTCTGTCAGGCCCCTGACCCTCAGCCCTTTTATAAGGGCCTGGTCTGTTTGGGGCGTGGCCACCCAGCTGAGCCTACTTCCCAATCAGCCTAGCTTTCCCTACTCAGCCTGGGAGCTGCTTGCCCCCAGCCATAGCCCTTCCCAGGGCTGTTTTAAACCTTCTCCACTGGAGTGGGGCAGTCACCCCACTACACAATTCAAAAACTTTCTAAGAAAAGTAGACCGTTAGGCTACTCAATGTGTTTAAATTCCTCTTGATATTTAAGAGTAACTGTGTTGTTAATTTATCGTACATGGAAGTTTGTTTTGGATAGTTTTACTTTGTTCCTCTCTGTGTTTTTAAGTTTCCATCTGTTGTCACATGCAACTACTATATGTATTACTAATTCACATATTGAATCAATAAGGAAACTTAAGGATCATGAGCTTATTTTGTGAGAGGTAGTAGAACATTGCATTACAAAGTAGAAGATCAGGTTCACAGTATTGACTAGTAAACCTCAAAAGGTTTGGAAGTTCAGTTTGGGTGGAGAAACATCCCAAATCTTGGGTGCTTATCCTTACTTCCTTGGTCAAGAAACTGAGCTGGAAACCTTATGAAATTTCTAGTATTTCCTGGATATAACTACCTTGGAAACACAGCCTCTCTCACTGAATAGTGGTATTTCCACTGTTCCAGCCAAACCCAGGGAATGCAGACACACAGGAAATATTTTCTGAAAGTTTAAATTTATTCAACTTTTTAGATCCTGAAAAAACGTTGGGGTTTTGTTTGATTTAGGCTTTGAGTTATATATGGTATTTCATATTTTAAGCAAAGAAGAGAAGTTCTCATGTCCTGAACTGTGAACTTGTTTTCCCAGCACTTTTGCCCAGAGTTTCCTTGCAAGTAACGTGCTTGACTTCTTGGAGACAAAGTTGATCCCAGTGTTTGCATACTGACCTGTGTATGTCAATCAAATTAATGAAATTGGTTATGAGAGAGCAACCGTTGCAGTATGTGCTGGTGGGGTGGATGTTAGCAAATTTGAAAGATAAATTGTTTTCCTCTTGTTAATCAAGAATCAGTAAGAAAGAGAAACCTAATGGGACAGTATCTGAAGCGGATTCTAAAACTTTAAGGCTTAATACATTAAAGTCTATGGTATAATTTCAATTGGGACTGCAATTGTATCTACACTAAGGCTTTCTGGTGAAAATGTATCACCATTGTTCAAAACCTAGTGCACTTCCACCTAGTGTAGAAAAGGTTCCTATGGTTGCCAGTGATTTCAACAGCATGCTACCTAACCATGCAGAGAACAGGTCTACATGACTGTGTTGGAAAATGCAAATGACCAATAGTGCCTGGTCAATAACTAGTGTTGCCAGTATTGATGGAGTTGCACCAGTATTGGCAATAGGAGGAAACGTTTCTGAAAAGGCTAATGTAGACATGGGCCTAGTAAGCATATAACTACTAAACTTTAAATAATGACATTCAGCAAATACACATCAGCACATTGGTTTGTTGTGCCTGGAGTGGGAAATTTACTATGGAATAGTATGGAAAAATATGGTTTCAAACTACAGCCTAGGTTTAAATAAATAAATAATGGCATTGCATTATTTTGAGATTTAAAATGTCTCTCTTAAAACTCAAACTTCCAGATTCAGACTGGATGGATTTGCCATTTATTTGTACGTACATTTTAATGTGTTTATAATGGCTCCTGTCAGCCTTGCAGTCCTTTCAGAACTCCTTCATGAAGTTTATATATAAACTTCATGAAGGAATTATATATATATATATATATATATATATATATATATATATATATATATATATATATATATATATATATATATATAACTTCATGAAGGAGTTCTGAAAGGACTGCAAGGCTGACAGGAGCCATTATAAACACATTAAAATTGTGTGTGTGTGTGTGTGTGTGTGTGTATATATATATTTTATATATATATATATATAATATATATATATATATATATACACACACACACACACACACACACACACACACACACACACAATATTAAAAAAACAGGAATGAATTGAGGATATATGTGCTCTAGATTGACTTGCCAATAAATGCCAGAGAAGGCGCAGTATTGTGAAGCTGTCCTATATGTGTGATTGATGAACTCACATTGAAAGTTTTCATGGGCCAGGGATACAATTAGCTGTTGCATGAATTAATCCACTTTAATTGTAAAACAACTAAAATCATGTTTTTCCTAAATCATCTGTACAACCAGGAGGGTACAAAATGGTTACAGCTAGATTTTGCAGGGCTTTGGCTGTATTGCCAATCCCCAGTGATGAAAAGTGATGAATTGTGGGATGTTCAAAACTGTGAGATTCTAAATTATTTTGGAGTTCGAGTTATATTCTGGGTTTTGAACTTGAAGGGGTCATGTTTTCAAACTTTTATCTACTGTCATGAGGGCTAGAACTTTTTTTTTTTTTTTTTTTAAAGCTGAGATTTTCATGTAATCACTCGGCTCCAGGATCTGGGGCTTTCAGAAGCCTCTGGGATACTGCCAGACTCGCAGTAAAAATTGTGAGATTTGGCAAAACTGCCTTGGTGAAAAAAGGTGTTGGGAACTTGAAGCAGATGTATGTAGTTCACGTGACAAATAGAGAAGACTTTCACCAGCTGCTAGCGTTACGTTTCAGAGCCAAGGAGATTTTGGCTGATGATGGATGGGTTGGATCATGGTTGATGTTGTGAGTGAGGGTGGTATTTGGTTTCCAGATTCCTTTTTTATGTGTGTAGTCACTGTGGGACAATATGTGGGGCAAATGGTACAGGGCTGTGATGTAGGCCCAAACTTATGCTTGATCCAGGCCTAGAATAAGACTTAAAACACAAAGACATGAACTTATTGTTTAGCTGGCCAGTAGTTGATATATGTCTGCCTTTTGTTTGTTGCGTTATGTGACTCTTCAAGCATGGTGAGAATTTGTGTCCTAAAACTGTGTCTGAGATAAAAGGAGGAGCGTCTCATTTTGAAATAGATGCCTCTATTTATATCCAGTTGGAGTGACAATTAGAAAAGCTGTATTTTCAGGGTAGTGAGACCATCAGAAAGAACTATGTGAATCATGCAAAATTTGGCACCAACTACATCAAAATAGCCTTTACAGATGTATGCCAGAGGAAGGGTAATGATGCTGAGCAGGACACTTGTTTTAGAAGAGATATAGGTTGGTTCACCATTACTTTCTATGTGTAAAGATGCTTGACATAAGAGTGAAAAGTTCAATGCTATTTAGCTTAAGGGGTGCAGAGTTTTAAATAGACACTTGGATCATTCTCGTTACACAAGGGGGCTGTCTCAGTTAATCGTGGTCTGATTTTATTTAGATTGCTCTGCAGCTGACTGGATTTTAATGTTGAGCTCTGGATGGGCTCATTTTCAACAAATCTAAGTAAATAAGTATATAATGGTGAAGAGAGAGCATATTTCAGTGTCCCATTCATTTACATTTAAACGTGGCTTTTAAAAATCTAAATTTAAACACTAGCAGCAGGAGAGGGAGTGGCTTAGTGGTCTGTGTATCGGGTTGTAACTATCTAGACTCCATGGAACCACAGGTTCTAATCCCGGCAGGATTGGCTCTGCTTCTCACCCTTCCTATAGTAGATAAATTGAATTCCACACTATTTATGTTGTATGACTCTTGTAGCTCTAACTTTAAAGAGCAAAGTCTAATGTCTATTCCATGGCGACATTAGATCCTACAATACTCTACACATAAATGGGGTTTTCTTTGTTGGTGCCCCTTCTTCCCCCCCAAAAAAATTCACTCCAGTGCAGAGACGTTCAGCATTGTGTGTGTGTGTGTGTGTGTGTGTGTGTGTCAACTACCTACCTGGTTACTACACTTTACCACAATTGCTACATTTTTCTACCTGAATTTTACTGGTGCTGTATGTTAATCATTTGCAAGCATTTGGGATTCTTTGGCATGAAAGGCATTAAATAAATTTGATTAGCATTAGGACTGTGGGGATTTGTGCAAAAGTCTGCTTCCTTTGTCGGGATAAACTACTTGACTTTAGGTCCTGTCATTCATTAAGGAACTGAATTATTGCCTTGTAAAACAGCATGATGCTGTTATTAACACTGAGTTATAAGACTTGTTATTACAAAGCTTTCATCTGATTTTTAGCAACTTTTCTTATGTACTATTTCAAATAATTATCCACAATGGATGGTATTATAGGGTGGTGTGTTTCATTACAAATTCTTCTTCTTTGCTGTCATACATAGTAGTGCACTTTCTACATGTTGGATAAGATTCTAGGCAAGAGCTTTCTCCTCACAAATAAGTAGGGACCACTGAAAATTGAAAGTTTGCCCTTTTTACAATTAATGTCTGTAGAAGTGCAATCAAGGGATTAAAAGCACTTGGCTCGTGCTGTATCTTAATGTCAAGAGTAACAGGACCTCTTATGAATGTTAAATATGCAAAGGGGATCAGGTTCCAAGAACTACCTTACAGAGGGAAGATTGTGCTGTTACAAATCAACAACCTGAACCATAAGCTACTTATATTATCATTCAGAAATTTCAGATCTGGGATGAAGGCTCTGGCTGAAGATAGTAATGCTTGAAAAGACCTGAAGAAAAAGAGTAAAGACTTCATGCTTATTTTGCTGAATACCAATTCTGGAATGTTTCTTAGAAAGCAATGAATTTATCCATGACATTAACAACCCTCTCATCCAGTTTCCTTCAGCCGAGGACATATCTTTTTAAGCAAGTGGTGTTAATGGTCAGGGTGCCACCCTATTGTACTATGAATAGAATTTTCTTAGTCTACATTTAGAAGAAAATTAATTAAAAACCTGTCCGTCTTGCAGGAAGCCCGTTGAGGAAAATTCTCCATGAATGTACGTCACAATGATGATGACCGACCAAATTCCGCTGGAGCTGCCACCGTTGCTGAATGGGGAGGTAGCCATGATGCCTCACATAGTGAATGGAGACGGATCACAGCAGGTCAGTAAGCTTTGTGGAATGATTGGGAATTTAAGAGCTATTGAATGGTCTGAATGCTACCTATCTACGGGCCAAATAGTGACTTTGGTGCATGGGTCTTGCTCACATTAACTTCATGGAGAACTGAAGGGCAGAATTTGGCCCAAATACTGGAATGCCTACCCTGAGGCCTGGCTATTGTATTGCATCACTGCTTTTGCAATAATCAGTTCCATCTGGTGTTTAAATATATTCACTGGAATTCAAAATAATGGGACAAGATTGTCAAACTTTGGTATTTGACATTAGGCATCTAATTCCATATTAATATTAATTTTTGAGCACTTTTGTTTGAACGATTTGGCCATAAGAACCTAATAGAGATGTACCTGAACTGAAACCCATGAATAAACACCTCTAAAATTTGGGAGTGTTTGAAATCCAACCCAGATCTGTATCTGGATTATGCAAATAGTAAATTACCATCCCTCTTATTTTCTGCCTGTGCCATATGGTAGTTCAGCATCCTGAGAACACTTATACCTGGGTCTAAATTCAGTTGTTGGGATTAGTATGCCGGTGATGGTTGTGGCCAGTGATATAGTCATACTTGATGATCTGGTAGTCCCTACTAGCCTTAGGTTCCATGAAATGGCCTGCTGCCTTTATAATAGGTTGAATCACAACTTTGGATCCAGATATCACTTCACTTTGAGGTATTCAAAATCCAGACTTGAATCATTTTTGGAAAGGTACCGAACCATGTCTTGAATCTAGATTAGTCTCCACTAATGATGATTTTTTCTCCTCAGGCAAGGTTATAAAAAAGAGCCTAAGACATGAAGTTTGAGGTGAAATAGACAGGGATTGAGCTCCATGAAATTGGTTAAACTCATGTGCAATAGATTTCTTGAATGAAATTTCTGTTTTGGAATTTGAATGTTGGAGTATTTGCTAATATACGGTTGTGGTTTTAAGACCTATGTTTACAACTCTCCAATGTACTTCTAATGATGGAAAAGTTATGGAAATGATTTATAATATTCCAGACGATGTTTACAAAACTGACATCTTTTATGCTTGCTTTTTTCCCACAGAGGCTAATTCTGAACAGTGTATGTGCGGAATGTTGTCCATACTTGTTTAGTCATCAATTTAGAAGGATTGAACTAAATTGGGGCACAGGGAAATCTGATCTTGTGTTAATAAGTGCTTAGCCACCAAGTCACTTCTGCCTAATATTTCTAGTAGGTCGCCAAGAGAGGTGCCTAATTATCATGATGAAGATCACACTTATACCCATGTTTCTTCAGATGCACTAATTCTGTGCCCATCACTTTTAACTCTGTGCACTTTGGAAGGAAGGAAGGGAGTTGGTATATAATGTTCATGAGATGCATCATTTCACTATGGCATATAGAAGACTCTGCATAATACTTAACTGTACTTGCCATCACATTTAGGTTGAGATTTTAACTTACCCTTTTTCTGGTCCGACCTCAGTTTATGGCCCTTAGCACCCGCTTATAGTGAAATGCAACCGATCAGCATACTCTCCTGGGAACCTTGCAAGAACTTGCAGGCTCCTAATGGCCTAATTCCTGTACAGTAGTTAAACAGCTGCATTTGGACTTGTTAACAGGATTTCTTTAGAAGCTGAATGAATGAAGGAGCTACAAATATTTGTGGTACAATACTTCAGATCAGGTTACTGTGTTGAGTTGCTTCTGCATTTTGTTCACAGAAACAGATAAAGGTCAACCAGACTGTGAGAATACAGGATTCTCTTTTGAGTCAAGTGCCACTTTATTTGATAGATCAGGAATGTAGGCTAACCTTTTTCCTCTGGAAAGGCATTAAAATAAGATCAAATCTACTTTCTAGCACCCAGATACTGCCCAACTGTCTTCTAAGCTGGTCATTGTGAGTGGTCTTCTTTCAGATAAGGGTATTGTGGTAAATAACAGAATCTGGAGATCTCTGTTTTCTTCTGGACTCTGCCACAGCCTTCCTGTGTGACCTCACTTACCCTCAGTGTCCTCTCTTATAGAAAGGTGGATAATACTACAGAGAAGTATTCTGAGGCTTCAGGTATTTGAGAGCCTCAAATGAAGGAGCTTTATTGTTATCAGGTGTTATCTGACTTTTTCCCTCTGTGAAATGATTTCTCCTTTTTGTTCCCCTCGCTTTTTGTAAATTGAAGAAAGAGTAGGGCAGCAACATTCCTTATCAGAGTAAACCACAGAGAGCGAGCGAGAGAGAGAGAGAGAGAGAGAGAGAATAGCCTGAATTGTTTAGCTGTCCCACAGGAGTGGAATGGGACTGCAGACTGAGGCTCAAGAACTAACACTGTGCATAAGAATTTATCTCTGTTGTAAGTTATTCATCATATAAATAACTTTGGAACATGAAGAGTGAAGTGGTATGTATTGTTGATAGGGTCATATTTTGAGGCTTGAGAACTAAATGGCCCCTGCAAAATGTGTGCATGCAAATAAATACCTGTCTTCATACCTGCGGCTAGGCAGCATTTGTTTGTATGTAAAAAAACAACAACTGCATACACATGCGATAACTGTGTGTACAGATTTGTATTTTGCACAAAGATGGTTAGTTTCAGTGTCAAACTCCATGTGTGTGCATGCACGTGCTAAAATCCATAATTGTGCATTTAAACAGATAATTGCATATACAAAATAAGCAACAGCGCTCGCTGTTGCTCACTTAGGTGTGTGGTTACCTGTTTTGTACACATACCTGATAGTTCACTTGTGTAAATTAGGATTTTTTATACCTTGATCCTATCACCTTATCCATGTGGGATATGTTCATGCTGACATTGAGTGTCTGCAAGTTTTGTGTGGGCAGAACAATCTGTTTTTCTGAATCAGATTGCAGGAATGGGGACATACACAAAATGAATTTGGCCAGTTTTGAAATTTCACTATGTGTGATTACATATGCAAAACTTGGTAAGAATTAGCAAATTGTATGTAATTTAGTAACCTTAATCATCATTTTAAAAGAGCATAGCCATCTTCGTAAAGGGGCAGTCTGCTACAACTGTAATCCTTATTACATCCCTTAAAAAAAAAAAGTACATAAAATGCTGCATTGAAAATGTTATGGTACATAAAAAGGGCCATACTGGGTCAGACCAAAGGTCCACCAAACCCGGTATCCTGTCCTCTGACAGTGGCCAATGGCAGATGCCCCAAAGGGAATGAATAGACAGGTTATCATCAAGTGATCCACCCTCTGTTACCCACTCCCAGCTTCTGGCAAACAGAGGGTAGGGACACCATTCCTGCCCATCCTGGGAAATAGCCCTTGATGGACCTATCTTCCATGAATCTGTCTAGCTCCCCTTTGAACCCCTTTATAATATTGGCCTTCACAACAGCCTCTGGCAAGAAGTTCCAGAGGTTGACAGTGCGTTGCATGAAAAAATACTTTCTTGTGTTTGTTTTAAAACGGATACCTATTAATTTCATTTGGTGGCCCCTTTTTCTTGTGTTATGAGAAGTAAATAACCCTTCCTTATTTACTTTCTCTCTACCACTCTTGATTTTATATATGTTCTTATGGTAGTGATTCCAGCCAGTGGAAAGATGGAATTTAACAGTTCAAGGTAAAATCTCTAAAAACAGTACTACACAGGGAGCAGTTAGTATAACAGTGGATGGCATTCTGTTGTGCAAAAGTTCAGTTAATAAATATTTTTTCCATTAACAAGGTGTAAAGTGTTGTCCAAGTCAGTTCTTATATTCTTCCAGTCTAGTGTTTAATGCAAATACTGTGCATGTTCTGCTTCAGTTCTGTTAATCACCTCTGTAGTTTGAGTGCGCTTTTTTGGAAAGCAGACTGTTGTATAAGTGATTAACTTATTGATGCAGCCAGGCCCAGCGCAAAGGAGCAGCTGGTTTCAAATTGATTTTCCAATCACGGCCTCCTCAGTGGGTGAAAAATAGGAAGCATGGCCTCGTAAGTTAAGGATATGTTTGTAGGATGATGAGTTATGGTATACATTACGCCTTTATTTCCTTATGCTGTTTTCACTTTCTTTTGTTAACATTTTAAGACACTATACTTAGACTTCTCTGCCTTTGCTTAGATTTTAATTTTCGGTTTCAGAAACAATGAGCTCTCTTAAAAATCCACTTATGCATAACCTTGGGAAGAGAACTGGAGTCACAAAGCTGCTCCAGGATGTAGAATATTGTTTTGTTGTTTTGGAGGACTTGGGAAATAAATCTTCAAGTAAGTTCACTTACCACCAAGACATACTTAGTGTATATAAACAAAAGAAGTCACAATGTGCCTGGCTGCTATTTTTCCCAGATGGATTTCTGAACCTGGCTCATTATATGGTACTGATGTCATGGTGCATAAGTAAGCCCTGAATAAAGAGGCTTGCATAGAATCCATGTGATTCCTATGTGATTGGAGTGGTGGTAATGCCAGCAGGAGGTGGGAGTGGGGATACTGGCTGGAAAATGTTTCACGTCTTTCTTTTCACTGTCTGAAGAGAACAGTGTCAATTAAAGAATTTGGAAGATGTGCCAAATGGAACAGTCTTCTGTCCACCTGTGTGTGTGGTGAGGAGGAGTGTTGGATTTGTACAGTATGTGCATCCATCTTAAATCTGTCACTTCCTGAGCAGGGGCCCAGCCTTTGAAAACTGAAATACATTTTTATACAGTGCTGTCTGTAACATCTTGACCGTAACTATAGCATTGCTAATGTCATGCTGTACTGTGAGACCACAAGCTATTGGGTTCTTGTTCCCCCCCCCCCCCTCCCCAGGAGGCTCAAAAAATTTTGGTGAGTGGTATTGTAAATCACAGAAGTGAAACTCCCCATCCACAACACAGATCAGACCAAACAGGCTCTGTGCAGTGATAGTACATGAGGGCAGTGGGGAGGGACTGAATCCAGCCTCTAGCTGTAGATAAGGTGTAGAGCAGCCCAGCAGCTCATGGTGACTTTTACGCCACGGCCTGGACTCTCAGAGGGGCCACAACCCACATGTGTTTGTGCCATGTTCTTGACATAATCAATTCCCCCCCCCCACACACACACTTTCTTCCTGTGCATAGCTATCAAGGAGCCAAACTCTGTCATGAGGTGAGAATCCCCCAAACTTCAACCCTCAGGCGGGTGTGGAATTTGTCCTCATGTGCAGCCCCATTAGCCTGGCTGAAGAAGTCAAGCTATGCCTGTGTATTTGTGTGCTTCTTTCTCCATCTGCAGCACAGGAATAATAGGAACTGTGGGCTGGATTTTTAAGGGCATGTAGGCATCGAGATGGAATTTCAGCTGTGCTTGTCTGCATCTTTAGGTGCCTTCATAACTTTTAAAAGCTTGTCCTAAGTACCTGAGAGGAATGTTATGAGTTGCAGCCTAGTTAGGTATTAATTGCAAAGTGCTGTGAGATCCTGGGATGAAAGGTGTCCTATGAATGCAACATAGAATTTAATTAAGAAACTTACATCAAGATGGGAAAGAATTAGATCTATTAGATCTTACTTAGACACTCTGGTAGTCCCACTGTGACCATTTTAGGATTGCTGACTTCAACATAAAGGATTCCTCCCAGGTAATGTTCTTAAAATAATAATTTATTATTAATTATTATTATTATTATTATTATTTAATTATATTATTTTAACACCCAAATCACCTATAGCAACTGGATAAAAGACCCAGAATGACAGAACATCACGATCTTGTACTTGGGAGATGAAATGGAAAAAAAAGCAATTCTATTCCCCCCCCCCCCAAGGAATTAATCATGATGTTGAATTTACACATTAAGGGGAAGATTTTTAAATGCAACCACGGCAGGTGCCTAATTTCCACTTGTGCTTTTGAAGAGCTCCTGCTACCTTTATAATTGATCAGTAAACCTGTTGCTGTTAGTTATGCTGGAGATAACTTGTTTTTAGTAAACACAACTGATTTTTAGATAAGAATGGATTCTGGAAACTGCAGAAGACAAAGGGAGGGAGTACTTCTACAGGGAAATTATGACTTTCTTCTCTGACAGGAGTGGCTTTATGCAGGCAGAGAAGAAAGAGTTGTCAAATGTGAGCCAGAAAATGCAGGAGAAAAGAAGTGGAAGTTGCTCTCACGTGTTTGATAAAGTCCCATGCCAGATAAGTCAGTTTATAGATAATTAGTGTTTTGAAAAGATGACTGAGCCCATCTTTAAAAGAGAACAAATAGCCACCTCACCCTCAAAGTCCCACACTGCAGAATAGAAAAAGAAAACTCAGAGGCGATGATGGAAGAATATTCAAAACCGTTAGTGGGTGCTCTGACTGTCCTAAAAGTTTCAGCTTCAAAGCCACTCCCAAAGGCTGCTCTTGCATTTCATAATGCACTTTTAAGTTCTTCAAATGTCAGCCATTTTAGCAATGCCTTGGAGCTGGGCCTTGTTTCATTTACAAGGTACAATAAATGGGCATGTGGGAGGATAAAAAAAGAGAACCTGTTGGAGCATTTCTGTGATCCTTTTACTCACAGCCCATAGTAGAAGGAAGCTGACTAGAGGAACTGCTTAAAGTGCTCTTTACATTACACACCCTCTCTACCCCCAGATGTTTTTTCTTGGAAAAGATCATTTGCGTTTCTGACCATTTTAAAATTCTTGGTTCCCGTCAAAGGGGCACCGTGTGTGTTAAGGGATGCCTGATTGATAGGTAACCCCAAGCCAAGGTCTTAAGTGGAAACCATTTTGTGGTCTCTGCTTGTGGTAGTGCAAATCTCAGAAATCCGTGCTTGCCTCCACTCAACACTGGCCCAGCGTAAGAGATGATTATTGTTTCTCTGCTGTAAATGGTGGCAGGCTTAAGGTTTTTAGCATTCTGAATGCCATATATTTCACGGCAATAGTTTTATTTCTTAGTTTTTAAAATAGATGTGAACTGCTTTATCTGTTGTGCTCTGGGACCTGTCTCTTAGTTAATAGACTTGCATAACGATGGCCAGATCCCACAGTTCTTACTTAGGCAATTATTCCATGGACATATCCAGGGGAGTTTTTCATGTATAAGGACTGAGGGATTTGGTAGCAGAGCTTTAAATGGTGATTATGCCCCTTTCTCGGTGTGTTTCTGTATTTACAAAGTAAATAGGGAACACTTAATCCTGAGTAATATATATAAGTAATAAAATAGATGTAGTCATGAATTGTGGAGCGATAAACCAAAGACAAGTAATAGCCTTTTTCCTCCTCCGCCAACAGTGGGGAAGCAAAGCTCTCTTGGGGTGTCTTCACTAGCAGCTCTGACAATTACAACACTGCTCAGAGAGCGTTGAAGGGAAACCACTCTTGTATGTTCAGTGTCAGCTGCCTGTGCAATAGTGTGTTCACATTTTAGGCACTTTCAGAGGTATTCGGAGTGCCACACTGGACAGCTATCCCACAGATGATCTCTTCCTCTTCTGCCACTAAGAGTTGTGGGAAGGCAGAGGGGGTTGCGGGGCATCCTGGGTCCTGTCCCAATGCCTCGTGATTCATTGCTTTGCATTCCAGCATTCCCTGTGCTTCCGTCCACATTTGGTGTCATCTTTCAACGGTTTGTGTACTGCGCGCTCTGCCTCTTTGGTCTGCAGGGATGGGTCCCGCACTGTTGGCTAATATGCTGCCTGCTCTCACTAGCACGTCACAAGTGGCAGTGGCGTTATTTCTTAAACTACAAATGCAAGAGCAGTTTGACGTTGATCTCGCCATGTGTAGTAGCTACGACACGAGATTAGTTGTGGCATTCATGGAGATGCTGAGCACGCTGGAACACTTCTTTGGGACTTGGGAAACAAGCACTGGGTAGTGGGATCACATCATGATTCATGTCTAGGACGATGAGCCGTGGCTGCAGAACATTCGGGTGAGGAAGGCCACATTCATGGGACTCTATGATGAGCTTGCCCCAGCCCTGCTGTGCAAGGACAAGAGAATGAAAGCTACCCTGCTGTTGGAGAAGCACGTAGCGATTGCACTACTCCAGGCTGCTACTGATCGATCTCCAAACTGATTAGTGTGGGAAAGTTGGACTCGTTTTGACGGAAGTGTGCAGTCCCATTAATCACATTCTGCTCTGAAAGACTATGACGTTGGGTAAAGTGCATGCCATTGTTGATGGCAGGGAACTAGAGTTCAAACTGATGACCATAGAGGCGAGAACAGACATTGTGGGATACCTCCTGGAGGCCAATCGCAGCGCTGTAATCGACCAGGGTGTTTATACTGGCATCGCAGCACTGTAGTTCTGGTGCAGAAAGCTCTATGTCTCTCGTTGCAGTGCTATAAAAAAAACCAAAAAAACACCACAACTGCACAGTTTCTGCACACTAAGTGGCTTGATAGTGTGCGCACCTCGGGAGTTACAACGCAGAAAGCTGATTTACTGTGCAGAAACTTGCCAGTATAGACAAGGCCTAAATTAAAGATGTTGGATTCACATCTTTGTGGATGATTCAGTCCTAGGAAGTTCTTTCCATTTATGTTAAACTTTTAATAGAAATCACTGTAAAAAATCTTATAATGTTGAATGACTTTTCCTATACTTCTGGCTCTTGTTTTCTTTTGGTGTAGATCTTTTGGTAATATTTATTTTTCATCAGATGTCTTTCAAACGGCTATAAAGTGTATATTTATTTTGTTCATATAGACCAGCGGTTCTCAAACTTGTTGAGACCACGACCCCTTTTTCTGCTCCGGCGGCGCGGCGCGACCCCTCCATGTCCACCGAAAAGCCGCCGAATTCAATACTTCCACATTCGGCGGCTAAAAGCTCCGGCCCCAGTCCCGGCGGCGGGCGGGCTCCCGGCTGCGCCCCGGCCCCAGTCCCGGCAGCGGGCGGGCTCCCGGCTGCGCCCCGGCCCCAGTCCCGGCGGCGGGCGGGGTGCCGGCTGCAGCCCCGGTCCCTGCCGCAGGCTGGCTGTGGCCCCGGAGGCGGCGGCGGTGGCAGAAGCTCGTGACCCCCCGGGGAGCGCTCGGCGACCCCCCCGTTTTAGAAACCCTGATATAGATCATTGTACAAATAGCCACCTCAGCAGTACATCTTTGAATCCATTATAACGATTTTAATCCCTTGGTATTGATCTTTAATGGCCGCCTTTTTTAAACATTATCTCTTAAAATCTACAAGAAAAAAACAGATGATCTCTCTGTGTGTTGGAAATAACTGTCCGCACTTTGGAGGTTAGGGAAAGTAATATTTCAGTGAGTGAATGAGTCCTAGAAAAAAACAACTTGGTCTGGACAGAGCTGCTGTGTTTCATATTCTGTATTTGAGAACTTTTAACACTAATGTCCGCTTTGCAGCAGAAAAGGATTCGTTCTCATGACACGAAGGTGTCTGACTCACTCTACTACTACTGTATGATGTAAGGCCTGTTGCTGTCTCATTGATGTCCGTTTTCAGGGAAGAGTCATCAGCTTTTCCCCTCATCCAAGGCAAGGAGTCTCCAACAGCCTCCCTCCTGTGTTCAGACAATAAGCTGTCGTCTGTTGATACCACTTTGGTGGTGTCAAATGAACTAGCAAAGCTTGGGTGATGTTGGATTTTGCATTTAAGTGAGATTGATTATTCGGATGTTGAAGCCTGGCTAATACTGTGAGATTACAATCAGGTTACCACAGCAATTTATAAACTATGAATATTGCAGGAATTAAAAGCTTGAGATGTAATATTTTAACAGGATGCTGAAAAGTTTCTCGTCCAGTCATTAATCTCCCTGATGCATGATGGCAACCACTAGGTTCTATTCACCTGCACATTCTGAACTGCCTAAGGCAGTGGTTCTCCACTCTGGTCCACCGCTTGTTCAGGGAAAGCCCCTGGTGCACCAGGATGGTTTGTTTACCTGCTGCCTTCATAGGTTTGGCTGATTGAGGCTCCCACTGGCCGTTGTTTGCCGCTCCAGGCCAGTGGGGGCTGCAGGAAGCAGCACAGTCCGAGGGATGTGCTGTTTGTAATGGACGGAATGCCACCCCTTACCAAGGGCCTCCCCAGGCACGTGCTTGCTCCACTGGTGCCCGGAGCTGGCCCTGGATCCAAGTAAATCTGAATTTTGGAGCTCAAAATCTGGATCCAGAAGTGAATTTTTCATATCCGATAATATCTCTAACTCACTGATAATGAGAATCTCTCTTTATGTGACCACAATAACCGCAAACCCTGAGATGATTAGATATTTTGTTTGAAATAAAGTATTGTGTCTGTAATACATTTAATATATAGTATGTGGTAAAATGCCAACTTATTCCAAATAAAACATTTCTTTAAAGATGAGACCCTGAAGGGTAAGTTGTCAAAACATGACCTGGTGTTTTAGCCATGTGAGTCTTACTGATATCAGTGGAGGTTGTGCACACCAAAACTCCACATAATGGTTGGTAAACAGACTCCAAATTGTATATTAATTTAAAACCATGCTGGTACTATGAATGATTGTATTGATTTAGGATCTGATCCACAGGAAACTTCCATTGAAGTCATTGAGTGTTCTGCACAGAGAGTGCTATCAGGGACAACCCTTATTTGTAGCTGACTAAAATAAACACAGACAGGCTCACATTGTGATCAGGATATTGCTGCTTACTAAGTCATGTAGTGTAAACATTCTTTCTGAGTCTCGCTATAAAAATAGCTTTTTTTCCACATTTATTTGTCTGGAAAGGAGTAAAACAGGCAAATGGAGCGCATTCTGAAACAATTTTTCTGTACAGTTAGTAGAGAGGGGCAGTGAATATTATGCCTTAGGTTACTTATCTAGATCCTAGCATTCCCATTATCTGGTGGCTTCAGCAGTGGGAAACCAGGAGTGGGACCAAGCCTCTTTCATTCTAAAATGCTTATTGTTTATTCTTAATAGTGTAAATTGTTTGCTCATGTACTTTACTGCACCCACTCCCATTATGCCTGGATGCTTTTCAGTAAAAACAAATACAAAGGGCCAGGATCTCTTATCATGTTGGATGGGTCCCAGGTCAGATCCAGTGAGGCAGGTTAGTCCTATGGAAAAAGCATATGTCCCAAAATTGTGTCATTCAGTCTGTCCTGCAATATCCACTCTCAGGTGCCAATCCTGAAAAGACATATCTGCTGAATTCTAAGCAAGTTAGCAGCCCAATGACTTCAATGTGACTACTTGTGTGCAATAAAACAACCATTTGCTTAAATATTTGCAGGCCTGAGGCTTAAAATTTCAGCTTTCATCTTTACATTCCAGCCCTTTGGGGTAATGTTGTTATTTTCAGAATAAATTAAGTGATTTAGACAAACTTCAAATCCTGTACTAATTCCAGGACTCTGCTACCCTGTTTCCCCGAAAGTAAGACATCCCCCGAAAATAAGACGTACTTCCAGTTTTGCCTCTCGCTGTAATATAATGTAATGTAATTTTGGGAGCAAAAATTAATATAAGACACTGTCTTATTTTCGGGGAAACACGGTAGTACCCCAAACTGTAGCTAATCCAGCCTGCTTTACTCTTTACATCTTGTCTAGTGCATAACTTTAGGGAAGAAAACGTTTGGAATGAATATACCCGATGAGATTTGAGCATTAGATTGAAATGCATGTGTTTATTTTGGCAGGTCATTTTGGTTCAAGTTAATCCAGGTGAAACCTTTACAATAAGGGCTGAGGATGGAACACTTCAGTGCATTCAAGGTAAGAGATTTTTTTTCTAAATAGCCTTCTGATAATGGAGCATCCCTAAATTTACGTGTTCAGTGGGTTAGTCATGTTTTTTTCTTATATCTACTGATGTTTAATTTTAAAAAAAGTAAAATATAGTACATGAGTCTACTGATTTACTTGGCTTTATTTTGTGAAAAGTTAGGGATTTATAACTCAGACAGGAGTGTGAAATCTGTGCCACAAAGCTGTGTACAGGTATGAGTGGGAGGCTGTGTATAGCATAGCTGTGCCTGTTGTAGGATTTATTGAAACACTGGTATGTATTCAGTTCCTCAGTATGAATCATGGAGTTTTACAAATACTAATGGATGCTCGTAGGGAAAAAGGGACACCCACTCCGCCCCCCCAGCATTTCACTTTTTAAAGTAAGCTTTTGCAAAACATAAGATCAATAGACATCTCTATATTAATTAATATAACAAAAATTCAGGTGGAAACATTTTTAACTAATGCATAATCCTCTGGAGTATTTGCAGCCCAGATATTACTGTTTTATAGTAGCGCATAAGAAGTAGAAAGTAACGATCAAAATAAAGAGAAACGTATTAGTCCGTTATGTGGTCCACATTGAGGAAAGTAACATTGCTAAAACTAAAATATTTTATCATCTCCGATAATAAATTAATAAAGATAACGTAGGTAAGGAAATTGTGTTTTCTGAAATATTTTGTTTTGACCCAGCAGTGTCGATTAAACATTAGGAATGATTAATTTTTGCTTGACTTCCCCACAAGGGAGAAATATTTGAATGCAAAAGGCTTTCCTACTTTGTATTACTTCCGAATAAAAACAAATATCTACATGTAGGCCAAATATTTACCAGTTTCCTCTTTTTTATGGTACTTTCCTTATTCTATGTTACTAACACTATTTACAGGAAAGCAGTATCTTTGCTAATAAGAGTGAATTTTCTTTTCTCTCTTATTTCTCATTTGAGGCCATAATTCTCAGTCAGTGGCATCTTAATTTCCCTAGCCCCCAGTTCTGATGTCAGAAATGGGATTATGAATCAGATGGGGAATAAGCAACAGGATTGGATGGATGTCTAAGAAACAATTATTTGGTTTATATGCAAGTGTTTCTAGTGATTGTTGGGGTTTTCCTGAGACCTCTTCCACTCAGTTCCCCAAGAATTCAGTTCAACTTCTGACTCATCACTCTGTTTTCTTTATTTGGCATACATCAAAGCTACATTGAGTTGATCAGACTCAAGCATAGGAAATGGGTATAAGTGGTATATATACCAAACATCCCAAGTGACACAGTGAACATCTTCCTTTATACATGTTTACATATTAAATTGTATTTGGGGATTGGCTTGGTGACTTTTTAGGAACCAATCTCTTTTTGGCCATGCATGACTTATTTTTTTATCTCATCTTCCTTTCCAGGCTTATCTTCTCTATTGTTATCTTGTTTTTTGTAATTGGTTCCCGGGGTGTTCCCCCTTATCTTACCAACATTCTGTTTCCAGCCTGCTGATTCATTTACCATGCTAATCCTGTCTCCCAAAAAATGAGGCTTCACCCATGTCCAATTACTCATTTCTAGCCAGGTCTACAGTGATAAAGAATGGAGGAGAAACACAGAAATTATACAGTATGCTATAGAAGCCAAATTGTTTCTAAACAATTTGTCATTGGCTCATTTAGAGGTACATGAAGTAATTTATGCAGACACTGAAATTAATAAATCAGAATTTCTTATGACTATTGTCGTTTTTACCAAATTATACAATAAAGCCCAACTTACAATAGAGTTGATATATTTCCCATGTCTGGTAATATTTATTGTAGTTTTGGGAGGTCTCTAATTATTCTGAAAGCCATGCTGTTATAAACAGTTTATATGAAGTACTAAACAAGTTGATGTTTCTCGCCAGCTTGACACTCTATCTAATACAACTAAGAACATACATTTTTTCCAGGGCATAGGAATTGTTTAGAAAAAGCATATTAAGTTTAATGGGAAATAGTTTAGATCATTTAAAGGACCTAGCATAACAATTGTACTTCATAATAATTTTCACCAATATTTGGTGCATATATATATATATATATATGCTTTTTAAAATGTTTTGATTTCCTCATGATGTTTGTTAGCATTCTCAGTATGCTGATCACCCAGTTGAATCTTCAAAATAACATGGCAGTATATTGGCAGTTGTGTAGGCATTAGATAGTCCCATACTAGAGTGGTGGTTTCAAATCTGCACAGAACACTTTTGACTGCATAAAACACCAGGTGAGGTCATAATGGGTAGGAAGGACTATACGAGAAACAGGACAATTTTCAAATAACTTTTCCCTGTGTCAGATCAAGATTTTCCTCAACATGTTCTACTCTTTTTGTGGGAAATGCTGGCAACGCTAAGCCAGTGGCTGCCTTTCTTCTGTTGCTGATGTCACTACATATGTACAGATAGTGGGGTCAGTCTCTGTCTCCATGTACCAAACTACGACTACTCATTTCAATGTCTAAAGCAGTTTAAGTGATTCTGAACAAGTTCCTGTCCTACACTCCACCTTTTTTACACCATAGGTTTCTTTGAGATTCATATGTAAATTTAAAGGTAAATGCCGAGGGGGATTTTCCTTGCAACGGCCACTACAAACGTGTTTCATCAAGAAAATATTCATGCTTGATGTTGAAGAACAGCACGTTTGTGTTTAATAGTGTTGAAGAGAGGTATTATTCAGGCAGAGTTCACTCCAGTAATGTAAAAACATTACTGCCTGTGATGCTTCCATGGTCTGGGAAATGTAGTGTTATCAATTATACATATGTGCGCCATCTTAATTAAATCATCTGAAGGCTGTGTATTTTTGTTTGCTTAAAGTTAATGCTCATGGAAGTAAGGAACTAATGATTTGAGGTAGGCATTATGAAAGTTTCTCTAAACAGCTGTACTAACTCCATTCAACCCTGATTTCCAATATGGATTCCAGTCCAATTAATTGTGCCAACTTGTAGGGATATTTTATTATATGAATGAATAGACTGGAGTAGGTCCACTAAATCCACTTTTCTTGTGCCTCAAACTAGGTATTGATCCTCCAGTTCTCTACAGGCAAAGGGTCTGAGAGCTAACTGAATTTGCACAAGTGAACTTAAAAAATAGATCTAGAGTCTCAGTGTGTGTAAATTAGAAGAGAGGCTTTAGCAAATGAAGCTACACCAATGGAGGGTTAGTCCTAAATGCTTTGCTTTTCCAATTTAAGTAGGTCAAAATCAATGGATTGCATCACTTTTCAATAACTGAAAAGATATCATACGAAATCAAATTAGGACAAATTGTGCCCGTTCCAGTTGTAAAATCAGTTTTAAAAATGATCATTAAAAACTTGTTTGATCTTGAAAGTTGAGCTGAACACTGCTGCAGTTTCTGTTGATTTGTTTCCAGTTGTGCTTATTTATCTTTTATATGGAAACACTTTTTAGATTAATTAGTTTAATAATACAAATGAAAGTACTGTATCTACGGCTTGTTTGGTTGTGAGTAATCTAAAACCACTTGTTAAGATTAATGGTCAACATGCTGTGTGATAAGGGGAGGACCTACATGAGATTTTACAGGCTAATAAAGCTGAGCAATTTTTATTTTGGATATAGCACTTTATACTGGCTGGTACTTTGCATTTTTTCTATTTTTTATCATTATAATACTTAACATTTTGAACAAGAAAAATGTTATATAGACATTCCATTAAAATGAATGTCATTTGGAGCCTCAAACATTTGGAGTGTTTTCAGTAATTTGTTGCTGTTGAATTTAGGCTAATAATGCTTGGTTGCCACTTAAAACTTATCAGCATTTTTTGTTAAAATAAGGTTATAAAATCACTACTATATTTATGTGTGTAAGAGAGTACCCTTCCCCCACTAAACTCTAGGGTAAAAGTGGGGGGGTCTCTTATATGCAAGACCAAATAACTTTAAGCTACTTTCCCAGCCTAAGTTAAATCCTTTCCCCCAAAACCCAAACTCCTCCAGTTGGGGATTGGGACCCGCTGCCACCATCAATGTGAATATTCCAAAACCATGGAGTGGGGCACATTGAAACCCCTGATGAGTAACACCCCCCTCCCTACCTAGGAGATTGAGAACACAGAGACTTTGCTCCACCCCCCTGCTACCTGGGAGAGAGATTCAAGCACACAGACCCTCACTAACCATGAGCTGCCCAATCCAAAGCTAGGATCCCTTTACTAGAATTACCAGACAATTCTTATAACAAAAAAAGGTTTATTAAAGAAAAGAGAAAAAAGCATACACTTATACAGACTTCACAGATACTTAATTTCTTAGCCTTAACCCCTCTCTTGAGATTTCTCCCCCTGATGAGATTAAGGACACCACAGATCAGTTACAAGTTTATACAATTAGCAATTCTACTTACTGTTAGTCTAATTTTGCAATTTATTCAAAGAGATGAATAGGAAGGAGATTACATGCTCCCAAAGCTGGGAGAGAGGAGCGAAGAGATGCAGACGGCTGAGAGCCGAGACCAAAGTGAAAGTAAAAAACTCTCCCTCCCATAGGAATTCTAGCTTGACGTCACCACCTCTCCTGTTCAGGTTAATCCCTTGCAGGTAAAACAGTAAGTCTAAGGCACTTCATGCTTATGACAAAGTGGTATAGCTTTGGAAATTGTAATTGGTAGTTTTGCCCTGCAAATGCTAAAGAAACACACATTTATGTATAGATACGGTTCTATAAACCTTTTATGACAAACCTTGTGTGCTGCTCTTTGTACTGCTGTTGAATCTAAACTATCAGTATTCATAGAAGTAGTCTTGGTATTACTTTAGTGGGTAGGAGCCTCACTTATGGGCGAAGAGCTGAACAAACCCTTTGAGGGGGAAAGGATGATCTCTGCCCCGAAGAGTTTCAATCTTTAGTATAAAACAAGAGACAACAGCTGGATACAGACAGACCCAGTACCTGGAAACAATGAGATGTTATCTATCACCCTGATCATACTAGTACATCAGCAGCCTGTCAAGTTTTGTGTAAACGTCACTTCAGAGGAGGGATTTGAGGGAGGAATATGAGTAGCTTTGCAGATGTTTATGGGAGCACCTCCTGAGTGCGAGTGGCAGCAGCATGGGAGAAAGCACAAAGGTGCTTGTTTTGAAAATGGAACAAGTGAACGATGGAGGCTGGCCTAGTAGAATGATCGGCGGTAGGAGTCAATATTTCAATAGTTAATGAGGGATAATAGGTAGGAAGGGCGGATTGACTGTGTTGAGCCCTGGAAGTGAAAACAAGTACCTTACGTTCAGTGCGACAGAGAAAGGGGAACTAGTAAAGGGATTGATTCAAAGAGGGGTGACCTGGTCAAAGTCATAGGCTAGCAGAGTGATCTTTTCATCAGCATTCTGGGCGGATGTGAGCAGGGCAAAATTTGAATTTCTCAAGACAAGAGAAAAGGATGTTGTCATAGTTGGGATGCAAGATGAGAGCCTGGATGAGAAAATTAGCTGTGTTCATGGGTACAAAAGTCCGTATCTTAGAGATGTTATGCAAAAGGAATCCGCAAGATTTAGACATAGCCTGCATATGAGAGATCTGAGGATTACAGGCCTGAGTGATTTACAGGCCTTGTCTACTTTGATCAAGAAAGGTGGGGAGGGGTAAGAGGAGGGCTTGGGAGCGTTAAGAGCTCTGTTTTAGTCCTGCTGAGCTTGGCTGACACTAGACATTCATGAGAAGATATCAGAAATTTTATTTTGGAGAGGAGACCGGTCTGGAGCACAGAGCCAGATCTCAGAGTGTTCAGCATCGAGATGCTCCTGAGTTTGTTGCCAAGCATGCCCATTTTGACAATAAGTTTTTGATGTAACATAGACACATTTTCATAAAGAGATCCACTCAATCCACTGCTTTATTTTTACAATAAGGCACGAATAATCATATACCGAACACTGCTAAACTTGGCAAGATTTGAACCAATGAGCTACACTTTAATCTGTATTTTCCGAGCCATCCCGTCTCCTGCCATGAGAAGTTTCTCTGCACCAATGGCACAGTAGTGGCATCAGAACCAGTTCAACAAGCCAATGCCCACTGTAGTGTTTCAGCTGTTTTTAAATGATGATTTCTTTTTTTTTGGCTTGTTACTTACAAATCCAGGAAAGTGTCTGTTTAAGGTTTTTGTTTTTTAAATGCGATTAGATCTGTGTTCAGTGTAGGAGACTCCATGGGCTCCATTTAAAGCTGGGGCATCTGCCTTTGCTTTCCTTTTTTCCCTCTGAACCTAATCTTAGAAGACCTTCCTTCTGTGACGAATCCTAACTCGCACAAGTAATCCCATTAGAGAGATTTTGCAGTATTGGAACATTGATTATGTTTTTGTTGAGAACCTTGTTCTTCACCTTTTGCTTTTTTAGTCCTCAGTTTTGAAACTTGGTGGCGGTGTCGGACCTGTCTTCTTTTGACCTCACTTGGCTCCCTGACTGTGCTGTGGACTAACTTTGAAATTGAAAACAATTGTTAAACAGTACTAAAAGATTTCATGCCCTTCCACTTCCACACTGTCACTCTCTTCACAAATTAAAATTATGGCGCCGCTGCAGTCTTAACCATGTGATTGACATACATTGATCCCTCCTTTGGAAGATCTCCGCTCTTAAATGTATAGTTCTATAGAGTAAAATCCAGTGCGTGGATACAAGGCCATGTAAAATGTCCCTGATTTTGGCTTTGACCATGTCATTACTATGATCAAATCTTAAATTGTGGGAAGAATGTTTATCTCTTAGCAGCATTGTTGTATTGATCAAAGCATAAAAACTGAGGCTTAAAACGGAATAATGGTTTATGGTATTTAAACTGCCTGATTCTCTTTTTAAAGTGCTGACCAGGTGCATTCTAAAATTATCAGCTTCTGTTGATTTTTCCATCCTCAGACAATATTGTGGGGGGCGGAGGGAGTCTTTTTATGAGAGAATTCATCATTAAGCTAATTATATAACTATAATTTAAATTTTGAGAAATGGCAAATCTTAGAACATTGTCATTCAGTATCAGTGAACTTTTCTGAAATGAAACATTCTAAAACTTTATTATTCTTTGCGGCAGATTCACAAAATAGCCTACTCTACTAAGAGCACCAAGAGACTTTTGTTGTATATTGTTTGATGTGCTTTTTTTGGTTTGTTTTAAATTATGAATGACAGGAAAACACAAAGTAGGTTGTGGCTCTGAAGATGAATATGTTCCCAATTGTGAGGGCAGAAATTATTACTCATTGGTTAGACTTTCTTTTCTACCACACTGTATATTATATGGAGCCACTTTGACCATTTTTCCATGCATTATAGTAAAGCTGCCAAAGAAAGGAAACTTCGGTCAGTGTAAAAACTAGACTGGCATTCAGTTGCTCTCCTTCCATAGTTAAAAACTTACACACGTTATCCTAGACAGACTAAAGAAAGCAGTAGATTTAAGGCTACAAGGAGACCATAAGGACTCAGGCAGGAAAAATAGTGTGCAGATTACATAGTAACCCTATATATCAACATAGCCTGGTCAATCGAGTGGCAGTCACTACTATCCATCATTATCCTAGATTTCCAAAAAGCCTTTGACACAGTGGACAGAACAGTCTTATGGAAGTTGCTACACCACTGTGGAATCCCTCAGAAATTTGTGAATATCATTCAGAGCCTCTATGAAAATATGACATACCAAGTCATAATAGAGAACTATTCAGCTTAACTACTCAGGCAAGGATGTCTTACATCACCCTTCTTACATACCCTTCTTACTGGTAATAGCTTGGGCAGTGAGACCACAGAACAACCAAGGAGTATACAATGGACTTTCACACAGCAGCTAGAGAAGACTTCAACTTTGCAGACATCATCAACTTGCTCTCTCAATCTCACAAAGATTTGCTGCAAAAACAAATGATCTGGTGACCTAGCACAGTTAGTAGGGCTGAAAATCAACACTGAGCAAACAAAAACTATGAGAATCAAGAAATATCAATAACACTTTCTGGGATTGACATAAGAGATCTGACACTTCTCATATCTTGGCAGCATCATAAGCAAAACAGGTGGAATAGCTGAAAACATTAAAGCTAGAGTAGTGAAAACCAGATATACTTTTGCAACCCTAAAGTCAAGCTGAAGAAGCAGAAATCTTGTCCCTGCAACTAAACCTTAAATACTTAACATAATTGCAAAATCTGCCTTACTATATGGTGATGCATCTTGGAGACTTATCTAGACCGTACTATATAAACTCAATTTTTAAAAATAAACAGCTGCTGGAGACAAATCGTTAACGTCAGGTAGCCAGAAAAAATAAAATATGAACATCTTTGAAGGAGGATGAAACAGAAATTGATAGGACAGGAAATTAAGGAACAAAAATGGAGATGGCTAGGACATGCATCGAGGAAAGAAGAGAACAACATAACAAGACAGGCATGGGACTGGAATCTCAAGGACACTTTGGAAACGCACAACAGAAACAGAACTGAAAGTCATTAAAATGATACAGGAAGAACGTAAGACTTCAGCAAGAGACTGCCAAAGATGAATGGCATTAGTGAAGGCCCTGTGTTTTGCATGGAATAAAAAGGTATCAGTCAAGTCAATTCATAACTGTATAGTTCTATGTGGAATTGAAACTGCTTATTTCTGCTTTCTGAGCTGCCACATGCTCTCTGAAGATATATTTGTAAACGGAATGCATTAAGATATGTTTGTAAATGGAATGCATTCATATTTAACCAATGTGCAAATTAGGAAGCACTGCCTATTATATGCTGTATCATTTTTAATCTGTTTAAACTGGGTGATCTGTTTCAATAACACTTTGATTTAATGTAACTAATCTGACAGGTCCATTTCCACATTTCTCATTCAGAAAATCTGAACGCTTTTATTTACATTGAGTCATATGTCCAGTCAGCAGCTGTGTCTAATTTTGGTTATAGAGAATGACTTATCTAAATGAAAAACATTTTTGTATTGCTTTCGAAGGATGTTAGAATCCTCTCTTTAAGCCCAGATATCCTATTCTAGGATAGCTTTCCTTATGCAATATTTTGAAGATAACCTGTGACCTGTTGATTCCTATCTTTAATCATACTTGGATCCATCATCTCATTTGTCCCTACTGCACAACATGATCATAATGTATAAGCAAAAACGAATAAAAATTGGCAAGTGCAAAAAAATTAATGCATCTAAAGACATTTTCAGAATATTGAAGAACAAAATTTATGTGAAAAAATATTTGTGGAATTTAAATCTCTGAATTATCTGCCATAAAAAATTCCAAAGTGTAATTTGTTCAAAAAACCTGTTAATATTTTTAAAAGGACAAAAGAGGAGAGGGATGTTACAATTGGAAGTTTACCTGGTACTTTCATGTGCAGATCTACCTTGACTTAATACCTTCCGGAGCTGTCAAATGGCTGAAATCATTCTGTAATCCTTTTTGAAATCTGCTTTTATAAACAAAATGGTAAATTCAAAATAATTTCACATGAACTCCAATCTATGCCTGCTCCGTAGACTTGAATGTCTTTAGAGTTCCTTCTTTCCTGACCCGTTTCTGTTCTCTGTCCCAAACCCTAGTGTATGATCTACGGTTCTTTCTGCCAGTGTTCTGTTCCTACTTCCCTTCTATTCAGGGTGAAGTCTGATGACCCACACCTGCACCCAGAAGTTAGCACTGATTAACCTGGATTCCAAATGCCTGCTAACAGGACAGAGCAACAAGAGAATTCTACCACTATTACACCTCCAAATAAAATGAGGAATCGTGATAGAAAAAGTAACATCACCAGATGATGATTAATATGTATCAAAATAACTATACGTTACACAAAGCATAAAACAAATGCAATGGAAGCGGGGGAAAGGTGGTTTTAAAATAGTAGACTGTGGAAGTGAAAATGAAGACAATAAAACAATTTTTACAAAGCAAAAGGGGACAACGAAAGAAAAAGAAACAGACAAAAAAGGGAGATTTGTAAGATGATCTGGATGGATACAGTAAAAATAAACAAAATAATTAAAAGAAAGGAGTCCTTAAAAACTCAGTGGCTATAAGATATTGTGACTGACCGATTCTAACCAAATCTGAGACTTATTCTCCTGCCTCTTTTGGGTATTGATAGAAGTTTGAGTACCTGTTGGAAGATGAAGCGGATCATCTGGACTGAATTAAGTATTATACAATGGAAATATAATTGGCATCCTTTATTTGTATGTTATAAACCATTGGATGACCTATCTTGGAGTATGCCTTTTAACGCCCTGTGTAGAGTGGTAACAAACTATATACTTCCTGCAGAATACCGTATTAACTCCACCGGTAAAGGAAAAGCTAATTGACTAATGCTGCAGCTCCTCTCCCTATCCCCATCCTCTGAAATCATTGAGATCTGCACTTGCGCGGTACCTCCGAAAATCAGGCCACTTGTCTAAAGTCAGTCCCTGGCCTAAATCTATATTTGGACATTCATATCTCTTGGTGTTGGCTTATGGTCCCTTGCAACTTGCCTAGGAAGTTTTTATTGGTTTGTTTTCTTTTCACACATTCATTTGGGACCTGTTTGTTGCTAGCCTTGCAAGGGAGAAGGAAGAACACTAGAAACTCTCCGTCATGCCCTTGAATTCCCTTTGCATTCCGTTTCCAGCCACATCTGTAGTGCACTTTCCTAAATTCAGAGACTACTTCCTGGTAGTCTTTCCTGGGCCTACTTATGCCAGCTGGATGACTTGAAGTTTGACACATTATAAGTACAGATCATTTAAAAATATCCCATAGGAATATTCTCTTTGAATATCATGTGTTCATGTACATGTACAAACATTTTAATAAAAGACAAGGAAGGATGTTCACAGACAAAAACTATTTTATACTGGAGTTGAGCATATATGTTAGTAATTTAGGGTAAAGTAAATGACAGAGGTATTGTAATTACCCCCAAATTCTCGTATTCTAATTGCTGGAAATTCAGAATTGAGACTAAACTTTAAAGAAATACAAACATGTTAATGTATAGAAATGCAGAGTTAGGATTATGATCCAGTTGGACTCTGCGCCGACTAAAGGCTCTGGTTGTCTGCGTAACAGAGCATACGTTGCAGTTCATAAAGGGCTTCTTCCTAAGGAGTACAAAGCCTCCTGAAACTTGCTGGGCCAGTGGGATTCTGATGTGACTAAAAGCAGCGATAGATCACTGGGTATGTAAAATTAAAGTAGACTGGTCAGTTTCACTTTCTGTTCTTGTGCACAAACTCAATGCTTTTGTTTGGGCTTTGACACTGTAAGTAAATAATGAAAACAAAACAAATTTTCTTTCATTTAATTCCATTTATTTCATGAATTCATTGTTTTACACAATAGGTTTTGTAATCATCTCCTTCCCCCTGCTAGCTTAATTTTTTAAAAATAAAAACATATATTTGTCCATAATCTACTTTAAAAACTCTTAAATGCATTTGGATAAGGTTTTGAGAAATCTGTTAATTGTGAACCCATAAATTGAGGAGGAACAGCAGCAGAAGAAAGAAGGGAAAAAACAAACCCTAGACTATGAAAAAGTAATTCTACTTTTTGAATCTTAGAACAAAATCATTTCAAGCTTGGTTAGAGCTTTGAATGAACCTCTGAGTGTTTTCTGACTTTATCCAAACAAACGTTCCCATCCGTAGCAGCTGATCTCGGGCTGATGTTTGTAGTCAAGTATTTTTAATATCTCATGTTGAATCCTAGAAATTGCATTAGAAACTCTCATGTTAACCTATTAAAAAAGTCCAAGGCTGGGGATTAGTTGGGGGGGGGGGAGGGGGGCTTGGAGCCATCTAGTTAAACATCTGTTCAGTGCTTTTTCATTCTGGAAGCCAGTAATGCCAAGTTGTCATGCATACTGCACTATCGTGTGAATAATTTGGACGAAATGATTATTTTGGCACAGCTTGAATTTTGCATGAAATCTCCATGCTGAGATTACATACGTCCAAACCCCCTGATACAAACGGTGTAACACTTTCTAACCAGTGATCACAGCACAAAATAAGTTATTGTTAAACCTATTTTTATATTGCCATCAATCTCAGTGAAACCCAACTTATTTTCTGCCACTAATAAGCCAAACTGAAAATATGCTATTGTAAATGTTCACACATAAAAGTTAAGTGAAAAGCATTTAACAAAAGGTATAGAGCAGGAGGGAAGAGGAGGGAGAAATGTAATAGCAAGAATGAGCAACTTTTTAGATAGGAGATCAAATTGTTGAGTGTATTTTATTTAGGCAGTGTGGTCCACAGATGCTAATTGGGAAACCATTTAAAAGTGGGGTGTGAAACCCCTACCGTTTGTGACCTACCGTATTTTTCGCCCTATAAGACGCACTTTTTCTTCCCCAAAACGGGGGGGGGAAAAGTTGGTGCGTCTTATAGGGCGAATGTGCGCCCCGGTTCCCCCCTCCCCGCCGCGGGCGGGCTTCCGGGAGCATCCCGGTTCCCCCCTCCCCGCCGCGGGCGGGCTGCCGGGAGCGCTCCCGGCAGCCCGCCCACGGCGGGGAGGGGGGAACCGGGACGCTCCCGGCAGCCCGCCTGCGGCGGGGAGGGGGGAACCGGGACGCTCCCGGCAGCCTGCCCGCGGCGGGGAGGGGGGAACCGGGACGCTCCCGGCAGCCCGCCCACGCGGCGGGGACGGGAGAGCGGCGCGAAAAAAGCGGCGCTTTTTGTGTGGTGGTGTTTTTTTTTTCCCCCTGGCTTTTTTATTTAAAAACTCGGGGGCGTCTTATACGCCGGAGCGTCCTATAGGACGAAAAATACGGTAACTGTCACTTTCTGCCTAATCACAAAATGTTCTATCCAGGTGAGGGGGGTGGTGCTTTAAACCGGGTGGAATCTGCGGTTAAAATATATCTTCTTATAACATGTTTTATTCTGTTTGCACAGGCAAGATGAATTCATGTTATGATATGTTAAGGTCACAACCACCTGTGAGATTAACTGAGGAGTTCCTGTAATCAAAGTCATCCTGGTTAACATTGTTTTGTTATTATGTTGCTGCTCAATTAGGAAACATGCTGGTTTAAAGTTGTGCAATGCTCCCTTCTAATGTCCATTGGCAGCCGCCTGTTTTGTCCACCGCTTGCAGGAAGAGCAGCCCGTTGCAGCTAGCTGGTGGGTGGTTGGAACCAGCGTGGACTGGCAGCACCCCTATTAACTCCCTGCTCCCAAACATTCCCTGTGCAGCAGCTGCCCAGCAGGCTATCAATTGCCGATCGTTCAGTTGTCCCTCCCCCCACTGCCATGTGCTGCTCCTGCCCTCTGCCTTGGAGCTGCTCCCTGAGACACCTGCTTGTTGTGGGGGTGGGGGGAGGGAAGGAAGAGGAGTTCTAGTGTCAGGGTGTCCCTCTCCCTCCTGCTGCTGCACCCTGCTTACCCCATCTTTCAAAGAGTGGGGGGAGGGAGCTTGACATGGCTCAGCTTACTGATCTAATTAACAAGGTAGTGTTACTTAAAGGGGAAATGTGCATCTCTCTCTCTCTCTCTCTCTCTCTCTCTCTCTCTCTCTCTCTCTCTCCCCTCCCTCCTTTCCTGCTGCCTTGTAAAGTGTGAGAGTTAGCCCCTGAGGGCTCAGACAATTGCTAGTTCATCAACTAGTTCATCAACTAGTATTTACCAATAGTTTTGTCATTGACTCTGAATACTGGCTTTATATGGGATTTGAATGAAAATACAACTGAAAAAGGGCACATGCTCATAAGATGCTGCTTGCTTCTTTCCCTGAAATAGTATTTTTTCCCCCAGTTAACAGAGTTTCAAAGTGCTAAAGAGTTCTCTGTTTTTTCTTGTCATTAAAATGTAGAGTGAGCGTGAATTTCAACTGCATTGTTTAGCTTTTCATGGTCCTAAATGCAAGTATTCTAAAAGGAAAGCAAATTGCATGCTGAAACTTCCAATCATGGTTCAAATTAATGACTTTTTTTAAGAAGTCATCCTTTAATTTAGTGCAAAGTTTCTTCTAAAAAGTTACCTGAATATATTTGTATAAAGTTGGGTTACAAGAGTCTGGTGGCACCTTAAAGACTAACTAAAGTATTGGAGCATAAGCTTTCATGGGCTAATACCCACTTCATCGGATGCAAGCAGTGGAAGTGTCCAGAGGCAGGTGTAGATAAATAGTCAAGAATCAGGTAGGAGGTAACAAGGTTAGTCCAATCAGGCTGAACCAGCTTGTTATCTCAAATCAGGGAGGGTGAGGTATTCTTCTAGCCACTGAATTGAAGGTGTGAACTCGGAGGGAGGAGAAGCTGTTTTTGTAATTAGCAAGCCACTCAAGGTCTTTGTTCAGTCCCAGATTGATTGTGTTAAATTTGCAAATGAATTGCAGCTCTGCAGTCTCTCTTTGCAGTCTGGTCTTGAAGTTTTTTTGCTGCAGTATGGTGACTTTTAAATCTGTAATTGTGTGTCCAGGCAGGTTGAAGTGTTCTCCTACAGGTTTTTGTATATTGCCATTCCTGATATCTGATTTGTGTCCATTTATCCTTTTTCGTAGGGACTGTCCAGTTTGGCCGATGTACATAGCAGAGGGACATTGGTGGCATATAATGGCATATATGACATTGGTTGATGTGCAGGTGAATGAACCAGTGATAGTATGGCTGATGTGGTTAGGTCCTGTGATGGTGTTGCTGGTGTAGATATGTGGGCAGAGTTGGCATCGAGGTTTGTTGCATGGATTGGTTCCTGAGTTGGAGTTATTATGGCGTGGTGTGCTGTTGCTGGTGAGAATCTGCTTAAGGTTGGTGGGTTGTCTGTGTGCCAGGACTGGCCTTCCTCCCAAGGCCTGTGAAAGTGAGGGATTATTGTCCAGGATGGGTTGTAGATCACTGATGATGCGTTGGAGAGGTTTTAACTGAGGACTGTAGGTGATGGCCAGTGGTGTTCTATTGTTTTCTTTCTTGGGCTTGTCTTGCAGCAGCAGGCTTCTGGGTACACGTCTGGCTCTGTTGATCTGTGTCCTTGTTTCCTTGTGCGGGTATTGTAGTTTTGAGAAAGCCTGGTGAAGATCTTGTAGGTGTTGGTCTCTGTCTGAGGGGTTGGAGCAAATACGATTGTACCTCAGTGCTTGGCTGTAGACAGTGGATCGTATTGTATGTCCGCGATGGAAGCTGGTGGCATGAAGGTAGGCATAGCTGTCGGTAGGTTTTCGGTATAGGGTGGTGTTGATGTGGCCATCATTAATTTGCACCGAGGTGTCTAGGAAGTGGACTTCCTGTGTAGACTGGTCCAGACTGAGGTGGATGGTGGGGTGGAAGCTGTTGAAATCATGGTGGAATTCTTCCAGAGTTTCTTTCCCATGGGTCCAGATGATGAAGATGTCATCAGTGTAGCGTAGATAGAGAAGGGGTGTGAGTGGATGAGAGTTGAGGAAGTGTTGTTCCAGGTCAGCCATAAAGATGTTGGCATACTGTGGGGCCATGCGGGTGCCCATAGCAGTGCCACTGGTCTGGAGGTATATATTGTCACTGAATTTGAAATAATTGTGTGTGAGGATAGTCACAGAGCTCAGCAACCACTTGTGCTGTGGCATCATCGGGGATACTATTCCGGACAGCTTGTATTCCATCTTTGTGTGGGATGTTTGTGTAGAGAGCCTCTACATCAGGGGTGGGGAACCTCCGGCCCCCGGGCCTTATACGGCCCGCCAAGTCATTCCATCCGGCCCGCGGCGGGCCAGGGCTGGGTCAGGTACTGGGGCATGGGGAGAAGACGCGCGCGGGCCGCCATGCGGCAGCCCCGCGCTGAAGCACCTGGGGGCATGGGGAATGACATTATAAATGTGCAAATGGCCCTCGGCAGAAAAAAGGTTCCCCACCCCTGCTGTACATCCATGATGGCTAGGATGGTGTTTTCTGGAAGGTCACCAATGCATTGTAGTTTTCTCAGGAAGTCGGTGGTATCACAGAGATAGCTGGGGGTCTGAGTAGAGAGTCCACATATCCAGACAGTCCTTCAGTAAAAGTGCCAATGCCCGAGATGATGGGGCGTCCAGGATTTCCAGGTTTGTGGATCTTGGGTAGAAGATAGAATAACCCCGGTCGGGGCTCTAAGGGTATATTAATTTGTTCCTGTGTTAGTGCAGGGAGTGTCCTGAGTAGATGGTGCAGTTTCTTAGTATATTTGTCTGCTTGCTCTTCCTACAGGCTAGTTACAGTAGTAATGTGGGAAGAAGTGTTTGTTCCTAGCTGGGGACCTGGACTTTTAGTGTCTAGTGTAGTCCAAAGTGAACGGAATGTTGTAGTGTGAGAGACTGGAAGAGAGGAAGTGACTCAGTTTCTCTGCGGAAAGGAAATAGTTGAAAATAGATAGGACATCATGCAAGCCAATGAGTGGCTGGCTGATAACTGTGGAGTTTTGCTGGGTGGAGACTGAGAGGAAATCAAGATTGGAGGAGCTGAGGGAGCAGCCAGGGGAATTGATGGACATAGAGTCAGAAATGTAGGGTGGAGCAAATGTGGAGGGTTTTGGAAAACAGAATTAAAAGAATACTAATCCAACTAGCTGCTGCATGTTTTAAGGCACAGCTAGTTCTCTTTGAACAAACTCTGGTAATGAATGTACGGCTGTACTGTTTCCTGAAAGTGTTTCCATTGCCATGCAGGTACACACATGGTTACTAGATTGATCACTTTGCACCTGTATAGTTTACTTTGAGTGAGATGAAATATTAGTGCTGAAATCATCCTGCTTCAAAAGATTCTAGAAAGCCAGAACTATAACTTTGATTAACCTGCATTCCATCAAATTTATGGACGTGTAACTTCTGTAAGCACTTCAGTGTACTTGCTATGCGGCCATTGTCTATTAACATTCCACTGAAGGCAGTGGATTGCTGGAATGTACCTGGAATGTTTAGTAGCACAGGAGACCCAGTACCTGCAATACTCAGCAGCAGTCAATTGTTAACAATATGCAAAGATTTTGAAGGGATGGTCTGGGCCAAATTTGCAAGAGAGCTCCCATGTAGGTTACTAAGTGGTCAGATTTTCAGTGCTCTGCGCCCTGCAGCATCTGTTGTTCTCAATAGGATCTGCAAGGTGCTGAGTATTTCTGAACATCTGTGCACTTAATGTAGCTGCCTAAATGGGAATTGAGCTGTTATGAAACCAGGTGTGAAGCACTTCTGAAAATCCAGTTTGCGCGCATGTGTGTGTAAGTAAAATCATATATATATTTGTGTGAAGTAATGTACTGATGGGCGCATACTGGAGATATGTAGGAAACAGATGAAGCAGAAACAGCCAATGCACCCAACATTTGTTCCTTTTAAATTGATCTTTAATTATACATTTTCTGGACTGCTTTATTCCTCCACCGTGGGGTACAGTAACAAGGTCTCCCTCTGCTTCCCCGCTTCCTGCAGCCTGCTGGTTGCCCAAATAAAAGCTCCACAAGGCTTCACTGTGCAGCACCTGTGTCCTTTATTATTTACAATGCAGTGTCCACCACCAGTGTCAAGCTATATACAATAGAGGCTTGCGCAGTTCCTCACAAACACCACAGCCCTCAGCCGGGAGACTGACCTTACCCTGGCCATTCCCCCCACCTTCTGGCTCCTTCCAGCCTTTATAGGCTTCAGGTCAGCAGGTGTAGCCAATTGACAGGCCAGGCATCAGACTCTCCCCAGCCCCAACCTATCTCCCCTGATTGGGGCTGGCTGAGCAGGGGCTGATTAGGTGCCTTCTGCAGCAGCTCCCTGTGCTACAGGTATTCTTACCTCTTGGGCTTCAGGGGATCCGGCACTCCCTTGAGACAGGAAAAGGCACCAATATATACACCTTACAAAGCCAGAATTACATGCTTAATTCCTAACTGAATCCAGTGCTAAGGCTGGTTTAGGGTCAAGTTCCCTAACTTGCCAACCCTACTAGGTAAGTTGCCATCAACCCACTCCTTCGTTTCCTGATATATGGGGATGGAGCGATCCACCAGAGCCTCAACCAGTGTGGAGGGGAAACATGGTGTGAAAAAGTTGTCAGGCGAGATTGCAGGCGGGAAGTGTCCAGAGGCATGTGTGTCATGGATAGGTAGTGATGGGTAAGGCCTTGTGAGGGGGTTTGCATCCTGAAAATCTGTGGTTCGCCTATGCTTTTTGTTTCTGATTTTTTGCCTTGTCACTTTTCCTACCTGTTTGGTGATAAGTTATGCTGGGAGCCTTGTGTCTGAAATGTGTTGTTTAATAGAAGTGTTACTCTTTTTGTGTTTATCTAAAAAGTTATATACTCTCAGTTTTGAGGGTGTGCTAGTGTCCTGTCTCCAACTTGTGGTGATACATTTCTGGTTAACGCACTGTATAGCTGTTACTTGCGTGTAGGGCATCACTTGCTACAGCTCCCATTGGCCGGGAATGGCAAACCGCCACGGCCAGTGGGAGCTGTGAACGGCCAAACCTACAGCCACTCGGGTAAACAAAACATCTTGCAGCCAGCCAGGGGCTTACCCTGGCCAAGCCACAGATCAAGTTTGGGAACCCCTGGTGTACCAGTATTACATTGTTTGTTTAAAATTTAATCTCTCTCTCTCTCTCTCTCTCTCTCTCTCTCTCTCTCTCTCTCTCTCTCTCTCTCTCTCTCTCTCTCTCTCTCTCTCTCTCTCTCTCTCTCTCTCTCTGTCTGTATATATAAAAATAATATAGTCTTTTGTCTGGTGAAATTTTTTTCCCTGGAACCTAACTCCCTCATTTACATTAATTCTTATGGGGAAACGGGATTAGCTTAATATCTTTTCGCTTAAAGTTACATTTTTCAGGAACATAACTACAACGTTAAGTGAGGAGTTACTGTACTTTGATGTTACAGCTCCTCAACGGCCCCCCAAATCACCTCAAAGCTTGAGTCCTCCTAAATCTAAACAATGGAATCCATCATCTCATTTCCTAGCATTAGCCCCAGAATACTCAGTGTAGTTTGCTTAGGAAGCCTGGAGAAAGCATGCTTGCACTGTATCACCCTCCTTAGTCTTACGGTTACATACTTGTTAATCAAGTTAGCAAATGTTCACCTAATTAAAATCCCTCCTATTAACCAGTCTTTCGCCCTGGATTTATCATCTGCAAAAATGTTCTCCAGAAAAAAACTAGTCGAGGTCAGTAGTCACTCCTAACAACCATGTGACTCTTTATTGTTCTTAACTCCTATTCAAATGGTGTCTGCAATGTTAGCCAAAATATTTATGTCTCTTCTCTCTGCAGACTCAATATCATCCCTCAGAGATCTTG
The DNA here is from genome assembly GCA_032164245.1 of Sternotherus odoratus. Taxonomy (NCBI): domain Eukaryota; kingdom Metazoa; phylum Chordata; order Testudines; family Kinosternidae; genus Sternotherus; species Sternotherus odoratus. The sequence continues at coordinate 12,475,161 of JAVMKO010000009.1, read as the reverse complement.
CCACCCATCTTTCTGCTTTATTTGATTTATTTTCTTGGTAAATTCAGCATTCTGGCATTTTTAAATCCCCAAATGTTTTTCTTTTTCAGCCATGTCCCTCTCATTGTGATATTTCTCTTAGTGTATGTACCCTTCAAAAAGGTATAGCTCCAAGTCTGCATTCTTACTGCTGTTAATGCTTACATGCAAAGTATTTAATGTGGCCCTGTCTTGCTTGAATTCTCCCTTTTTGCCCATGGTATTTGCCCAGAAGTTACATTAATTGGAAACTTTCTTCCTCTGAATCCTGAATCCATAGTTGCTAATCTAATTTTATTCCAGAGATGTGGGGATAGTACTGCGTTTTTATACTTTTGCCTTTTAGTTTGAAGTATGTTTAACAAAGGAACTGACTTCTTCGGAGTGTGTGTGCATGATGTTGCCAGTAAAACTGTAGGTTTATATGAAAAAAAATTATGAAAAAGTGCAGCATTAAACAGACATGTCAGTGTGCTGGAATGAAACCTAAGTGTAGGTTGCAGTACAAGAAATCAGAAGTAAACAGGAGGATGCTTCATTTGCTGTGAAAATAAACTGTTTGCTCTTCCTTTCCATCTTATTTCTCCATTGGAATTGCAGATTTAATACCCAAGGATTTGTGTGTGTGTGTGTAATTAATATTTTGTAACTCCCACCTGCAATAGATCAGTTTAATTTACTGAGTATTGTGTATTGAGTCCTTTTTTTTTTTAACAAAAATTGATTTTGATGTAAGGGTGGTAAATTAGTAACTCTTTATTTGATGCAGTCCTTTTGAGACAGGCCTTAAAAAAAACCTATGAAGTTTGATTTGGCTTATATTAGTCCTTTCCAAATACCTAAATTTGGATGTTGTACCATACATACTCCAGGGAGAGAGTAAAATCTCTGTGTAACTGGAAATATTTTTGGAATACTTTGAAACATGGAAACTTTGAACATACAGTAGCTGTGAAATGCTGGGCTTATATAGTGTTATGTATATTCAGAGGCTAGTCTTTTTCCAGGCTCAGAGCCCTCTTCACTTTTGAAAACCAAAGAAATGGACTCTGTGTTGCATGCTGACTGCTCCAGACAGTCATGAATGTGACCTGGCAACCAACACTGTTTCCTGCTGACGTGGCCTCCCACAACAGGAGAAGAACAGAGCAGCTTTAGTATAATGTGGAGGAGAGGGGCAAAGGATGAATCATCAACAGGATGAGAAATAAATTAAGACTCAAACTCTGACGATTCAAGTTTACAAGTATATAAAAACTAGACATTTTGCTTCATAGTAGAATAACATATAATCAAGCAGAGAAGGACTTCATTAAATTTAACAGTTCAAACATAATTCCTCCGGTGAACTGAAGAATTTTTTTTAATCTCTCAGAATCTACCAGTGAGGAAATTGATTTCTATCGAGCCCATAGATGAATATTTACTTTTCAAGACCGGTATTCGAATATACAGTGTAGGTTGTATTTTCAAAGATCCTTGAGTAACAAAGAGTCCTGTGGCACCTTAAAGACTAACTATAAAGTTTTGAAGCATAAGCTTTCATGGGCTAATACCCACCCATTGCTTGCATCCGACGAAGTGGGTATTAGCCCACAAAAGCTTATGCTTCAAAACTTTATAGTTAGTCTTTAAGGTGCCACAGGACTCTTTGTTACCTCTGCTATTCCAGACTAACACGGCTACCTCTCTGATTCTAAAGATCCTTGAGTTAGTCAATGTGCAGAATTTGCACTTGAAGTTTGCAACCCAGGTCTTCAGTGATATTTAAGTGTCTAATTCCCATTTTGATTTCAAATACCCTTGAGGGTCTGGGCTTGTGTGCCTATTCATCTCTCTTGCTAGCACATATTTCTGATTGGATCAGCAAGTGTGGAATTGGCCGTGTGCAGACACAATGCAGAACTCCTTGAATGGCAGCCATATGTTTGAACAACATAGGGTATATTTACATGTGCTGCATCTCAGAACCTAGGTCAATTGACTAAGGTTTGGAGGGCTTGGCCTACAGTACTAAAAATAGTAAACATTCAGGTTCAGGCTGGAGTCAGGGCTTGGAGACCCTCCCACCTCACCAGGTTTCAGAACCTATGTTCCAGCCCTAGCAGGAACATCTACACTACTATATTTTAGCCCCACAGTTCAAGACCTGTGATCACAAGTCAGTTGACTCGGTGCCATGGGTTTTTCTTTACAGTGTAGACATTCTTCATAAAGAAGTTTGTGTGACCCTAGAGGAACGTCACATCCAGCTCTGCAGGAATACAAGGACTGTTCTATAACAATCTGTGCAAGCGTAAATGTAGTTCCATTATATTCCAATAAATGGGGTCAGTATTTTAAAATCCAAACACCACATTCTTTGCCCAGTATTCAGGGCCATCCCTGGGGTGATGTGGGGCCCCAGGCAGACATGACGAATCTGTCAATTCCGGGACTGACCGTGCCAGCCAGTTGCACCAGCCTGTGGGGCCTCCCAAAGCGCGGGATCTGGAGCAGTTGCCCCGATTTGCTGTACCCAAGTACTCTGCCAGTACTACTGCATTTTAGCAAACAACTGAAGCACATCCAACAGTCCTTGTATTCTTTAATATAGTTCACAAATACAACCATAGTCCTAAACCAGTAAAGCAAGACTTGTGCCAATTGTATTTTTAATAGTTTTACCAGATCAGGAATTGATTTAATCAACTTCATTAAGTTCCAGTAGTCACCTTCCGTCTCACTGATAAATGGTTTGTTTCCCTCTCACTGTTTTTTTTCTTTGTCCCTTTCACCATTTCAGTAATATTTGGTTTGCATAGGCAATGCAAATTCTGCATGTTGCAACAAAAATCTTAGTGAGTTGCAAAATAATAGCTTTGTATAATATTTAATATAACTAGTATGAGCTTCTGAAATTCAGAAATCTTAGTATTTACAGGAAAAGTTTTATCTAGTTTTCTGGATAAATTTTATATTTGGGGAAAAAATTAGACGCAATCACAGTTGTTTTTTCTTTAAGTATGTTGACTTGATTACAACTTGATTGGTATCTGTTACAGACACCAGTGTGGTAAATCCACCTGAATTATTCAGATTGATAATTGAATTAGTGGACTGAAAACTTCTAATGGATTTGTAATGCTGGTATATGAAGTATTGTTTGATCCTCAAGCCTAAAACCAGTGCAGGGAATTCCAGTGCAAATTGACATGTAGCTTGATCTAAAGTGAGGGTATTATAGCCATATGCAAGGAGCAATTTGGTGTCCATGTCCGCTTTGTCTTGGGTCCCCCTCTGTGCAGTCTGTGCCATATGTTGCTGGCTTATTTGTAAAGAAGTCTGCTGTCCACTAATATTTTAACTAAACCATCAAATTAACAAAAGCAAAGACTTCAAGTCAAGGTGGAATAAATAGCTAGGGACACTAGCCTATTTGTTGCATTTAGCCCAATCTTCAGTGTAGACATTCCAGAGGAGAAGGCATTATGTCTGTGTTATCATTTATTTTTCCAGATTTTGATCCCTTCTAAGGACTATTTCTCAAAGTGTATTTGGCAAATGTGTGCTCCGTACACAACTGTAAGGGAGTGGGAAATCATTACAGTCAGGAGGATCATACTTCTGTGTGGAGTAATGACGTGATTTCTGTATTTTAAAACGCTAAGAACTGCTTTCTTGTAGAAGTGGAACTTTATATTCTCCACAAAGCAATATTAACAAGTTCAGCCAGTTTCAAACCTATTATTAACTTCATATGTTCCATTGTGACTATATTTGGAACAATTATATTGAATATTAGTTCATTTCTTTATATAAAATGGCTCAGGCAGCCATTTCCTCCTCCTGTAGGCAAAATCTTACAAACTGAAAGATTCTGTGCTTTTAACACGAGTCACCCTCTTGGAAAAACTTACCAGATCTTCCAAATGACAGCCACGGCTTATCCCTAAGCCTCTTTTAGAAACATGCTGGTGACACTCTAGGGTTTGCATTGGAAATTCTGGGGAACTAAGGCTGCCCTCAAACTTTAGAGAAGGCTGAGATCACTATGTTCAATGGTGGCAGAGACATCCTGGAGCAATGCAAGAACTTCTGTCAGCTCATCATGGAACCCATGTAGGAGCTGTGGATTGGGGACATGGGGAAGCACAATGCCACTCAATATTATAAGGGCTTTTTGAATTAATGTCCCTAAAGGCCTGAGACAAGTTGGGACTTGTATCAGTGATACCTCTGGGCAGTGTCATATTTTTGCATTAATTGAATTGCCTTGAAAATGTCTTGATGGAAAAATTGGTTGCTGGATTGTAAATGTACTTAAACTTACACACACCATCAAAAATGAATACATGCCACATGTTAAAAGATCTCTTGATCCTGATGATGAAGTGAATTGTATCACTTCCACTCCGAGTGCTTGAATCATGTTACTTTCACTCTCATAATGTTTGTGCAACTTCCAGGTGATGCTGTATAATTATATTCTGAGAAGTTTTATCTGTTCTTCATGATGATATAGTATTACCTGGAGGTTAAACAAACATTATGAGCGTGAAAGTGATCCCACCTTAGGCCTTGTCTTCACTAGCCAAAAAAATTAAAATAAAAAAGGCATTTTTTTTTACCACTGGGTAACTAATGTATGTGAGCTGCCCCAAGGTAAAAACAGTTGGGAGGGGGAAGGGGGAAAGGCACTTATATTTTATCTTGTAAATTGCCAAATGGTGAAACTCTGTTTTTACCTGGAGACATCTGTTAGTTACCCTAAGGTAAAAACACACCTTTTAGCAGGGAAGATTGGGCCTTTAGACTAGAGAATAATCACTGGCACTCTTCTAATAGCTATTCAGAATAATCTGAGAAAAATAACAAAAGTGCTCATTGGATGGCATTGAGATGAAGTCACTACATCTGCCTTGCCTATGTATTTATGCTATTTTAGAAATTGCACAAACATAAAGGAAATAGGTTACCACTTCTCCTCCTTCTCCAGTTTGTATTTTGACAAGTTGTTTTCCTCTTGTTGTGTTGCTAGGATATTTTCTAGCCTTAAAAATGGCTTAAATGGCCAGAAGTGTATTCTAATACTTAATGTCTTTTTGAGTCTTGAAGTGTTACATGAAAATGAATGATAAAGTTTAATAGAATTCTTGAGACTTAACAGTAAATCTGGAAACTTGCAAATGTAAAGTAAATGAACATGTGGGTTGGAAGCTTCTGATAGTAATCTTTACAGTTTCAACATGTGTGTGTGGCTGCAGGTTCTGTATGTGACTCTGATGGGTGGTAATACAGAATCTGGTGCAGGTCACCAGGGTTCAACTGGTGTTTTTTAACAAAACATAACTAGTTATGCCAGCTGTGGTGTAAGTTGTGAGATCTGTTCATTACTTTGTGAGCTGATTTGCATTTGTACTGTAATCGCAAAACCACTAAAACATGGAAGTGGTACTGTGAAATGAGGCTAGTCCTCCACCATATAATCCTTATAAAAACAATGAATCAAAGGTTTAGAAGGATGTGTGCTTCCCACACCACTTATACCACTGCTTATGTCTTCATAGGTGAGTTTGGTGTAATGGTGTAAAATATTATTTTACTCCCAGCAGAAGATATTATCTCATAACATATTTTTTGGGTAAATTTCTAGCAGAATTATTTTTCAAATACTGGAGCTTTGCCTAGAGAGGGAACAAAAACACAATGTCAGTCATTCTCAATTGTTCAAACTAAGAGTTTTGAACTGAGTGAGAAGCTATAGGCAGGGTGGAAGTGAGGAAGGACTAACAACTTTTCCATTCCAGTTCCCTGAACCTATTACTTTGAGCCCTATTACCAAAATGCTTGAGAGAGGTATTTGTAAATCACATTGCTATCTTAAAGAGCGTTTTTATTTATATGCAATGACTGATAATCCTAATTCATTTTAGAATTACAATTACTTGGCCATCAAATACTTCAAACTGTACTAGTCAAGCATGGCAGTTTCCATGATATAGGCGGAGCTTCCTTCCTGTCTTTGATAACAGTTTACAAATGGTGAGGAAACGTTGGGTAGTTTGCCTACATTATTTTCACTAAGAGCATGTTAAGTGTATTTAACAAGTAAGAAGTAATTGGCTTCTCTTGGGGGGACAGTTCTCATATTTTGAACATTCATAAGCCAGCAGCAAAATGGAATGAGCCTAATTTGTGGTTAATTGGTCAAAGAACTGTGAAACAATTTTGAAGAACAGTTAAATTGAAACCAATTGTGCTAATGTATGAAATCCAATTAAAACAAGTCCCACTTTAATCCTGCAGCCCTATCAAGAAACTTGATTAGCATAAGAAGTATCATCGTAATTTTCTTGGCGACTGGATGCTTTGGTTTCTGCTGCTTTTTCTGTTTTAAAATAGCTGGCGCAGACTGTGCCATCCAGTCAGGTGGTTCCTTCTGCATTTAGTGCTAAAGAATTATCATATTACTGTTTTTACTTCTGGTGTGTAAGTAGGAGGCCCAAAGGATGTTGACTAGAAAAATTGCTCTAACTCCCACTTTACAGAAACTGTCTCTTTGGGCTGGTCTTCACTACCCGCTGAATCAGCGGGTAGCGATCGATCTTTTGGCGATCGATTTCTCGCGTCTTGTGAAGATCTTTATTGTCATGATCTTTATTTTAAATCTCCTTTAAACATAGCACTGTGCCCCCTAATACCGTGCTGGGTTATAATCTTGATACTGTCTCAGGAAACTGTGGTCTACTGAATTGTCAATACCAGTTCCTGCAGCAACCTGCATTTTCCCTGGAGCTCTCCACTCCTATTACTGACCTGGCCTGACCCTGTTTAAGGTGTGATAGAATTGCAGCACAAAGTTTAGCTTTATAAGTGCAGCTTTAATTATCAATTATGCTCATCTGTCAGATTTGTGTTTTGTGTTTGTATAGCTTTAGGGTGAGCTCGTGTCAGTTGCAAATTCCATGTTAATTTTTTTTTAAAAAACACAAAAGAATAAGCTGTATGTGGGTGGCTTTTTTTAAAAAAAAATTGGACATGCTTAGTGGCACGCAGAGTTGCTTTATGGAAACTTTGTACGGATTGGGGATGATGTCTTGCTCTTTTCTTCTTTTTTTTTTTTAAAAAGCTGCAAACTACAATTATGTGGTTTCTTATTAACCTTGTTCATTATTTATTTATTTATTTATTTTGATTGAGTACACAGCACCAAGCACCCTGTTAATTTTATGCAAAGAGCCTGCCCCAGAGAGCTTACAATCCAAGGCCCATAGTTAGCAATATGATCCATGCATGCCTACTTCGGTGTGCATGTGGAACCCCACTGACTATAACCGGGGTCGGCAACCTTTCAGAAGTGGTGTGCTGAGACTTCTTTTAGTCACTCTAATTTAAGGTTTCGCGTGCCAGTAATACTTTTTAACCTTTTTAGATGGTCTCTTTCTAGAAGTCTGTGTAATATAGAACTAAACTATTGTTGTATATAAAGTAAATAAGGTTTTTTAAATGTTTAGGAAGCTTTATTTAAAATTAAATTTAAAATGCAGAGCCCCCCGACCGGTGGCCAGGACCACCAGTGGCCAGTGTGAGTGTCACTGAAAATCAGCTTGTGTGCAGCCTTTGGCACACGTGCCTACCTGTGGACTATAACGGAGCTCCTTCCAGACTTCAGGAACCACGCACCGGGCTCAGATTGCAGGATTGGGGCCCGGAGACTAGACACAGTGAAGACAAGATGCATTCAGATATCCAGTGATAAATAGGAGCTTTTAAAAAAACAAAACAAAAAAACAACACCCCCATTTATGTAATAAATTTTTATCCTATTATTCATGTTTTTTTTCTCTATTTGTGTGAATTTTTCATGAAAAGTAAATTATTAATATAATTAGATTCCTATCACATTTTACTGCCTTTGTTCGGGCCATAAACCGTAGACCTTAAAGCCTTAGTCAATGAAAGTATTTTCACTTCCCTGGAAATAAGACTCCGAGTTGAGAAGGTTCCCAAGAAAAGTGATCTCTGGAGTAGCAATCATAGATTACATATGTCTAAAATGTGTTAGGAAAACTAACTTCCAGAAAATTAAGTGCTGGTATCGTGCAGAGGTTGCAAGGATGTGTTTTATTGGGCTACATTGCATTACTTAGGAGACACTGGTGTTTATTGTGCATTGAGCTATATGTCAAATGAGTATAAACACTTTATATAAAGCATACAGTTGATATTATTGTAGCAGTTTGCATGGCTCTACTACAAATGCAGTCAATTAGGGAGTAATTCATAGAATGTCTGTCTTTGATCTGTTTAACAATTTAATTGCAACTTAAACAAATACTTGGTGCTTGGTATCCAAAATTTCCACTTGGGAAAGTCTCAGAAAGGAAGTAGTATGTGTCAGGGACACACAATGGTATTATCAAGCTGTTCCTGAAGCTTTTCTTTGGCTTTAAAAGATTTTATTATCTTTGCTCTTTCCTTGTAAGAGCTGTCTGATGCTCAAAATGTGAGGAAGAACTAAACAAACGGTAAATGGCAGGTGAAGAAAATATCATACTTTAAAAACAAGCTGTTGATTCCTTTTATAATCCAGATATCTGTCCTTTATTTTGTACATTTATAACACCATTACAAATATTTATGTATTTTGATACAATAATTTATAAATGGTTGATACTGTACTTCTGTTGCATCCAAGCAGGTGCCCGGGGAGGCAGTCTGTAAGGGGCGGCATTCCGGCCGCATTGCCCCCCTCTTCGCTCCTCCAGCTGCGCCGTAGCTGTGCTCCTCCCCCCCCCCCGCCCCCAATCGCTCCTCCGGCCGTGACGCCCTCCCTTTGCCCCTCCGGCCGTGGTGTGGTTGCGTGACTCCCCCTCCGTCCCCACTGCTCTGCCCCCCCCTTTTTTGCTTGGGGCAGCAAAAAAGTTAGAGACGGCCCTCCACCCAAGACCTAAGTCTAATGGAAAACAATGGCAAATCTCCAGCTAACTTCAACTAAGGCATGAAATGCTCATCACCTCTCAGGACAGACGTGTTTAGCTGTTCCCTGATGGCATTTGCTTTTGCGTTTGTAATGTGGTGTTTATATATATTTTGAAAACAAACCTACTTTATCACGGTGTTCAGATTCTTATGTGATGCATTTTTTCCCCATTAATAAATGCCGTCGCTGCTGTTCCCTCCTAAGATGCTTTATGGATGTCAGGTGTGAGGGAGAGAAAACTCCCCCATTCATGGGAAGGCTGTAGACAGGTTGCTGTGCTGCTGTTTTACAGTTGCCGCTTCAGTTTCTACAGAGGTTCCCAACCACAGGATACATGTAATCACAGACCCAGTGGGCTGTTCTGTGGCTCCCCCCAGTCTTACCTATGTGCTGGTGTATTTGGCGTTGGTTGGAGATGTGTCTCAGGTGTGCACCTCTGTCATTCCCCTTCGCTCTATTCATAACTCATTTGAATTCATTTGGGTTTTTCTTCTTTGAATCCCCTTCTTCTCTCTGCTTATTTTTATGGGTGCTAGCGCTCCCCTCTATCAATCATGGAAATGTAGGAATGGAATGGACCTTGAGTGGTCATCAAGTTCAGCCACCTGCGCTAGACTATCCCTGACCGTTGTTTGTCCAACCTTTTTCTTAAAAACCTTCGGTGAAGGGGATTCCACAACATCCCTTGGAAGCCTGTTCCAATCTTTGCTCTCCTTACAGTTAAAAAGGTTTTCCCAATGTCTAACCTAAATCTCCCTCGTTGCAGGTTAAGCCAACTACTTCTTGTTTGACCTTCTATGGACATGGAGAACAGTTGATTACCATCCCTTTTGTAACAGGCCGTAATATATTGGAAGACTTTTACCCAAGTGTCCCCCCCATCTCCTTTTCCCGGGTCTTCTTTTTGCAAGATTAAACATGCCTGGGTTTAATCATTTCTCATAGGTCAGGTTTTTAAAATTTTTATCAGGTTTCTAGCTCTCCTCTGGATTCTCTGTAATTTGTCCATATCTTTGCCCAAAACTGGGTCAGAGAGACCCCTTTGAGACTTCCACCTGATGTGCTGAAACTACTTCTAAGTCCTTTTCCCCTGGCAGCTTGGGACTTCAGTTCCTTTCCTGGTTGTGCCAGATATGCTAGACTGCTACAGATCTGAGCCATGTCCCCCAAAAGCTTCAGGCTTAACTGAAAACAGCTTAAGTGCTCCTGTCTCCAGCACCCAGAAACCCAGTTCCCAAATTGGATCCAAACCCCAAATAAATCAGTTTTACTCTCTACAAAGCTTGGACAGGGTAAACTCATAAATTCTTTGCGCTCTGTAACACTGATAGAGATGCACAACTGTTTCCACCTCCAGGAATTAATTACTTGCTCTGGGTTAATTAATAAGTAAACAATGATTTTATTAAATATATAAAGTAGGATTTAAGTGGTTCCAAGTAATAACAGGCAGAACAAAGTATACAAAGCAAAATAAAACAAAAACACGCAAGTCTAAGCCTAATACAGTAGGAAACTAAATGCTGGTAAATCTCACCTCAGAATTTTTCAGTAAGCTTCTTTGACAGACTAGACTCCTTCCTAGTCTGGGTGCAGCAATCACTATTCCCCCCCCCCCCCCCCCGCCACCCATTACTATCCTTTGGTTCCAGTTTCCTTCAGGCATCTCTTTGGGATAGAGAGTACACCACTCACCACTGCAGAGTACAGCAGAACAGTTATCTCCTGTGTCCTGCCTACAACACTCCTGCTAACATACCCTGGAATGATATTTGCCTTTTTGAAAATGACATCATGTTGTTGGCTCATATTCAATTTGTGATAAACTATAACCCCTAGATTGTGGCGTTCCAGGGCACCAGAATTTGTTTCAATTTTAAAATGTGTCTTTTACCTGGTCATATTTTTTGAGAAGAGAAATATTCAGCCTAAAGGACAGGATTCTTTTCCTCAGTATTTGGTATCCTCTGCTTATGAGGGAGTTTTTTCTTTTTAAACTTTCTAATGGAGTGTTTTCCTATACTTTCCCAGCCAAGGAATCTTGGCCTGCAAAGTGCTTTTTTGGAGAGGGTGTGGTTATTACTCTATACTGGAAGGCTTTTTTTCTGTAATCTGTAGAACATTCTGATGGCTTTCTTGCAAAATGCTTCCAGTATAGAATTACTTAAAATTCTAATAACTGAGGCCTCATTGAAGTACAATTGTTATAACAATCTCTTAAACAGATGCAGGTAGTTAAGTGCTAACTGTTTCTAGATTTGGCCTAACTTAAAAATACTCCAGTCAATAAAGTTACCACTAGTAAAATAAACACTGTCTAGTGTTTCGATCAGAAATATAAAGATTGCGAGATTCTGTTCTATTTCAGTGCCTCCCAAACCCTTTCCATATCCTACTCCTGAGGGCATTCTGTGCCAAAAAATTCTGCGTACAATATTTTAAAATTCTGCAAGTTTTATTTGTCAATAAATAAATGTAGAGGCTCCAGCGTGGCAGTGGGGAGCATAGGCCACTGGCTGCATGAAAGTGGGATCGCTTTGCAGCCTCCCCACCACCCATCCGCGGCTATAGACTTAGTGTGATGAGACTGCACCCGATCCTAACACAGCACAAGGCCTGGACCTGCCCCGGAAACACTCCAGGAGCAGCACAGGGCCAGGGCAGGCAGGAAGCCTGCCTTAGCCCTGCTGCAGAACCGGATTTTTAATGGCCTAGAATGTCCTAGTTTGGCTTCAGTAGCCTCTGGGAGACAGAGCCCGATTCCAGGATGCTCCTGGCGAATCCGGGTGGATTGGAAACCCTACTCCCCAGAAAGGTAGACTGAACTCTATAACTGTCTTGCTTGACCAATACTTTAAAGTTCTCTCATGCTTGAAACGTGGCCCACTATCATTATATACAACTTTTGTAGTTTTACTAAGGTGATGACATGCAGTGCTGTAGAAGGCTGGTGACTAAAGACTTTAAGAAACATATTCCTGCTTGTGCTATGCTTGGTCAACTGTGTTTTCCTCAAGGTAAACTTGAGAGTAAATTGTTAATATTTCAGGTTCTCCATCACTGAGCTCCTCTACCTCTTCATATTCATATTCCTCTTCAAGACTCTTTAAAAACTATAAAATCAGTGTCGAAGCCTGGTCAGAAGTGCATAACAAATCTTGTAGTAAAGAGTTTTTAAGGGTGGCCTGAGAATTACTTTGGATTGTGTTGCATCATTCCTAGCACAGTGAAAGGCCGCCTTAAAGTATCAAAGGAGAAATCTTGTTTGAGATCTTTTAGAGAAGTTATAAAATGTATAACTGCGGGCTAAACATTTTCATGAAGGAATGTTCTTGAAAGCAGGCCAGTTTTGTTTACAGCAGCGACTTATGTGACAGTTTATACCCCAACTTGGAAAGGCCATAAGAATGAGTCACAAATTTCCTGGCTGCTTAGCCAAGACAAAATAATTAAAAACAATTTCATGGGTTGGCCAATTCAGCCAGAAAATCATCTTCTCTAGGGAAATGCTTTTTGCCACCCACTCATTCAACAAGAGTAGGATTTATTAAATAGTTCCAAAACCGTGCCAACATATAAGGTAGTGGGGAGGGGGACCTTCACATGTTCAACTACCTACACTGTAGTCAGGCTTCCATGTGTTAATTATATTCTATAATTGTCATGTTTAAATTGAGACAAAATATAAAATAGAGTCTATATAATGTTAGATTGATAGTGGAGACAGCCTAATACAATGGCAGGATCAATCCGTCTTGGAGTTAGAAGATGTAGGTTCTGTTCCTGGCATTTCTGCTAGTTCACGCATGACAGGACAGTTCACTTAACCATTTTGTGCCTAGTTTCACTATATGCATAATGGGAATAATGATGCTTTACCGCCTTTGGCAGAGCACTTTGAGATCTGTGAATAAATAGCAGGTGTAGATCTTAGGTATCTATTATTTCCCACATAATGCTCCTTGTCTGTACTAGTATATATGCTGCATAATGTGAACTACTTTACCCAGATGCAATAGGATACTGAGGTTGCAACTGAGGTTCAAACATTAATCTGAATTTCCTTTTGAACCATAGAATTTAATATGAAGAAGGAGGACCACCAGAGCATCTGGTCTTACCTCCTGGCTATCAGCACCACCCTGCATCTTTACACTAAACCCAACAAACAAAATTAGACCAAAGTATTACAGCTCACAAGAGATAGAGAATAGGAGTGACCAAGGTGCATCAATTCATGAGGCCCATGCAGTAGCAGGGAATCGAGTAAGTGAGATATACCCAGATAATCATAACAAGTGACCCTTGCCTTGCTCCATGTGGCACAGGCAGGCAAAAAACCCCAAGGTCAGTGCCAGTCAGATCTGGGGGGAAATTCCTTTTGGACCCTCCATGTGGCGATCAGTTAGACCCTCAGCATGTGAACAAGAGCCTGCCAGCCAATCATGTGCGAGAGAGAATACTCAGGGTCACCTCAGATTACTGACTCGCCCGGTCCAGTGTCTCACTTTGTTTGTGGCCACCTGTGATACAGCAAAGAGCAAGTGCACATTTTTTGTATTAGTTTTTCTATGGTATCCTTTTATTTAAGGATGGGTGTGTCAAGCAAACGGTATGGTTGATCTTGTTAATTCAGATTTAACAGGTTGTTATGTTTGCACAAACTGCATTTTATCTTTAGAAACTTTCTCCAACAGGTTTTTTTCTTTTCACTATTTAAAACAAAGGTATAAAATGTTACTTTAAAATAAGCAGTAGCTGGTTTATTTGATGTATAAATATTTTCATACGTGCAAATATAAATTAGAGAGAGCAAAAAAATTACCCCTTTCAGTCTAACCAGCTGTAATGCCTGGGAATAGATATTACAATGGGTAAGCCAAAAGTCTTATGCTGCAATGAGCCAGGTGCAATAGTTGGATAATGAAAAATTGTCTGCTTGCTCAAATAGGCCTTCATTGCCTGTTGTCTTGTGTGTTCATGTAGCGTAATAGTGCACCGTGCATGGGGAAAACAAAGAAAAAGCAACCCTCACAATAACCTTGATTTTTTTTCATCGTAATCACACTTGTTCACTGTGGTTGTCTATTTAACTCTCAGATCATCATAATGTTGCAGATATGGAGGGTTTGTTCTCAGATCTTGGTTTTCATATTTATGTTAGTGTTTCCAGCAACCTTGTAGCAGAGATTTCCAAAAGACACGAGCAGGTCCTTTTTAATGCATTTGTAGTCTTCTGTAATAGTACTGAAGCTTCGAATTCCTCTTTTGGAACTGAATCAGAGAGGTAGCCATGTTAGTCTGGAATAGCAGAGGTAACAAAGAGTCCTGTGGCACCTTAAAGACTAACTATAAAGTTTTGAAGCATAAGCTTTCGTGGGCTAATACCCACTTCGTCGGATGCAAGCAATGGGTGGGTATTAGCCCACGAAAGCTTATGCTTCAAAGTCTTTAAGGTGCCACAGGACTCTTTGTTACCTCTTTTGGAACTGATCCTCTACTGCCCTATACCTTTCAAGATTCATAGATCCTTCTACACATGCCTATCACGTGTGGTATACATCCTCCTCCTAAGGATAGGGGATAGGACACCATGCAAGAAGTCAAGGATGTATACCAGCGGTCTCAAACATGCAGCCCGCGAAGCCCTTCCCTGCAGTCCGCCAAGCTCCCTGGCGTCCCCCCACCCCACTCCCTGGCGTCCCCCCACCCCACCATAGCAGTTTCCGGGAGGGAGGGGCCAAAAGCGGAGGCTTCTCTGCTGCCTGGCTGGGCCCCTGCCGATCCCCAGCTACCAGGCACTGCTGCTGCGGCTTCAACGAATGAGCTGGGGTGACACTTCCCAGGAGCCCTCTGCAGCGGCAGCCATGAGAGGTAAGCCAGGCTCTCCGCCGCCCTCCCGCCTCCGTCTGTGGGAGCCTTACTGCTCCTGCCGTCGCTGCAGAGGGCTCCTGCGAAGCGCCCTGGCTGGGCTGCTGCCGAGCCCTAGCTTCCAGGTGCTGCTGTTGCGGCCTCAATGAACAAGCTGGGGCGGCGCTTGACTACAAATTTTTACTTTTATTTTTACTTTTACTTTTGGGCTCTGCTTGAGATAACAAGAACTGCACCCATCCAAGTGGTCTTTGAAATACAAATGAATTTATTGTAGGCCAGATTTTGCGCTAGTATTTAGCTACTTGCGTATTTCTAAAGGCAATACCATCAGATGGCTCCACTTAGCTTTGAACTGTGTGAGTGAATCCAGTGTGTATGGAAATTTCCAGGTAAAAATTCTGCATTCCTACAGCTACTCTTCCACCTCCTTCCCACCTCCACCTGCCTGCCAAAATTGTGCAACAACAACAGAAAAACAAAACAAAAAACAAAAAATCAGTCCTCGGGAACATTGTGCAGTCTTTTCACTTGCCTGTAAGTCTCCTGAAAATGTGATGGTGTTTATAATGAAAATACTATCCCAAGCTTTAGTTTAATGGTGTAGTGGTGTTTCCATAATGTTAAATACTTCACTCTATCAGCTGTAAAATAAAACTCTTGATGCATTCAGTCACTGTGGAAAGAGGGTTCATGGAGGCCTTTGCCAATAACAGCACAAAGATGTCCATCGGAACAGGCATACAAAGGGCTTCTGTGCTTGATTTGTTTTGTGTACCTTTACAAAGGTTGTAAACTGAGCTTTGTGGGGAAAAGTAGACAAAAACTGTATGCCCTGGTTATAATGGAAGCATTTCAACAGGGAGCAGTGGTGTGTCTCCAGCAACTGGTTTTAAAAGTTCATCACATAATTAACTCGAACATAGGCTTACTATTTGTTAATGTTTCTCTGAAATCCATCTAAAGAAGCATGATGGATATAATCTTATGGAGAGCAGAGACATGAACATATTGTGCAAGACTGGTATATAGTTTTTGCTCTTTATCTCCTGAAGTGCATTGAGTTATTCTAGTGCGAGTCATCAAAAGAATGTGTAATGTTAATGATAATTCTTTTCCATCTAGAGAGCTTGATAAACTTAACAAAAGGTAAGTATCCTAATTCCCCTTTTCCTGGCGCGGTAATCGAGACACGGAGCAGCAGGAACTTCTCAGGCCTTGTGGTAAATCTATGGCAGATTTGAGATTAGGATCTTGGTGACCAGTAGTTTACTCTCAGGCTCAAAGCACAGAGAAATACTGCATCATGTAAAATAAATGTTTATGCTACATGAATGGGCAAATGTGTTAGTCTCAAAACACACTCTGCTGTAGAATGAAGAATATACATGGGAGAAAAACAAATTCTTTTGACATTTCTTGAAGCAAATACAGCTGCATTAAACATTTTTTTGAAAGCACAGTGGCATTTCCCTGGATAATCAGAATTACAGCTGAGCATGAACAGCATGGCATAGTTTTGTCTGGAGTTAATTTACTTAAAGTGTTGCAACACTGATTATTACCCAACACACAACAGCTGTTTTCATTACTAATAAAGGCAATTGGACAAAACACCAGCATGGATTTTTCCCACAAGTAACATGTGTACAAGAGATTGCGATTCCCCTCCCCTATGTTGGCTACATCTGCAAACCGTGTAATGGTCTTATGGCCTCGTAGGTGTGGTGTTTTGCCATATAGCCTTTAAGAAAAGATACATTTGTTGTAAGCAGCTGACGGAATAGTTATGTTGTGACTCAGGGTGATCTATCAGCTGGAAAATTTTAACATCTTGTAAGAAAATGTTTCTGCCTTATTTTTTGGTACTAAAATATTTTGTGGATGCAAACACACACTCTGTTCCCAACATGTATACCAAGCACATCGAAATAATTTCCTAGGATTTTGTTACTGTTAGTTGGTAAACAAATGATTTAAAGGATTTACAATTTGCCACACCCCTCCCAAGTTTTCCCTGGAAATGGAACTGTTTTCTGTTGAGTACGCATGGGAAAATATGTATTGTACAGCAGAATGCACGTATGGACACTGGTAGTAAGAATTTATTCCCCCACCATCAAAACAATAATAATCCATGCTTGATTGGCAAGCAGCAGTATAATATACATCTGACATCTCAATAGAATATTTTCAACAAATATAATCTATTAAAGGGCATCAGTCAGCTAGAGTGACCTGGAAGAACACTGGGCTAGACAATCAAAGTAAGTTTGTGTAGCCAGGGAGGGAGAGAAGGAAAAAAAGCTAGTACTGTGTAGAAACCTAAGGGGGCACAAGAAGTTCTTTATTACTTGTGATTGTCTGAAGAACTCTTTTTTTTTAAAAAAAACAAGCCTTCCTTTTTTGAAAGATCACATATTGAATAGTTTACTGTGATCAAAATAGCTTTTTAGAAGTTGGTGCAATGCTTGAACATCAATGAGTAGAGACTGTAGTTTGATTTCCGGTATCAATGGGGTCATCTGTTTCACAGCTGCCTTACCCAGCTGATAGTTGGTGAATTTTCATATCCTAGATTTTTGGGAGAGTTTCTCAGATATTTATTCTTCGAGCTGTCCTAGAAATGCAAGAAACTTAGGACTGTTGGTTGATACTAAAAAGAAGCAGCAGCTTTGCTTGAGGAGATACCTATAGGAGATGAATGATAAGACTAAAGTTTAAAGGAAAAATGTATCCAGATGAAAAGCTTGAACAGTACGAACAATCCTATGGGATTGCAGGCAGTGTTCCCTCTAATATTTCCCACCCATGTGCGGAATGAATTGTATTATGTACACCAATATGGAGGTGATCATATTAGTGCACATAACAAAATTCATGTCGTGGGCATGGGACCGAGGAGTTAGGAGTGTGGGAGGGTTGGGGTGGGAGTGCCGGCTCTGGGGTGGGGTCGGGGGTGAGGGATTTGTGGTACAGGAGGGTGCTCTGGGGCTATGACGGGGAGAGGGAGGACTCCTTCCAGCTCTCTCAGCCTGCAGCATCTCTGGGGCTGGGACCGCCGGATAGGCTCCCAGCCCCCGCAGGTCCAGCTGAGCTGGGTTAGGGGAGGGGCACCCCATGACAGGTTCAGATCACGCTGCCACCACGGCTGGGTCTGGGCCTAGTCCGAGCTGGGCTGCCGTGGCTGAAGCTGGGTTCGGGCTGGGCCACGCTGCGACAGCTAGGTTCAGGCCAGGGTAGGAGTGGGTGGGTTCTCTGAGTGCCTGAGTGGCGATAAATAGGCTCCTGTTGCACAGTCGCACAGCTTACAGGGAACTTAGGTTGTAGTAAAGGCCAAAAGTGGCAAATATGGCTGAAAACTCTGGTAGTGGGACTCAGAGCCTTTTACTTCACTGGTTAGAATTGTTTAGTGACCAAGAGTCTTGACCAACTCACAGTGGTCTGTGTGAAATGAGTAGAGAGAGCAAAGATTGAATGGGTGGGGAGACTGAATTACTCCCACACCCATAAGAGTGATCTCTCCTGGTCAGTCGCAAGGCATTATGGGAAGCTTGTATGCCACCTCCTTTACTATACCTGTTCTATGGATACACAGTGTTTGTTTTCCAGAGCTATTAATGTATAGTGAACACTGGAAATCAAACGTGAATTTTTCTGTAAAGTAGAAGGAGGAATGCATTTTCTGTTCCGCAAATACTGTGTAATAAATTTCAGAGGAAAAGATGTTTTTATTTATTCTAAATCACAGGATAGTGTTTTGAGGTCGTTGCCTCTGAACCATATGAAATCATTCCCTAAGGCTGCCAGATGATAAAATCTTCTCAGGGAGACAAACATGCAGAAAGAAAAATGAAGAGAACATAAGAACAGCCATATGGGTCAGACCAAAGGTCCATCTAGCCCAGTATCCTGTCCTCTGACAGTGGCCAATGCCAGGTGCCCCAGAAGGAATGAACAGAACAAGTAATCATCCTGTGATCCATCACCTGTCACCCATTCCCAGCTTCTGGCAAACAGAGGCTGGGGACACCTTCCCTGTCCATCCCTGTTGATTGTGCATTGTGTGAAGAAATACTTCCTTTTGTTTGTTTTAAATCTGCTGCCTATTCATTTCATTTGGTGACCCCTAGTTCTGGTGTTATGAGGAGTAAATAACACTCCCTTATTCGATTTCTCCACACCAGTCATGATTTTATAGACCTCAACCATGTCCCCCTTTAGCCACTTGAGGTAAGCGCCGCCTGGAGCCTGCACCCCTGAGCTTCTCCCTTGCCTCAGTCCTGATCCCCCTCCTGCCCTCCGAACCCCTCAATCCTAGCCAAGAGCACCCTCCTTCACTCCGAACCCATCATGCCCCGCCTCCCCCAGATCTCGCACCCTCAGCCGGGGCCCTCATCCCCCCCCCGAACCCCACTCTGCCCAACCCAGAACTCCCACACCCTGAGCTCCTCATTTGTGGCCCCGCCCTGGAGCCCGCACCCCGAACCAGAGCCCTCACCCCCTCCCACACTCCAACCCCAATTTTATGAGCATTCATTGCCTGCCATGCAATTTCTATTCCCCAGTGTGGCCCTCGGGCCAAAAAGTTTGCCCACGACAAGTGTACATGCTGATTAATCTATCTATCTATCTATCTATCTATCTATCTATCTATCTATCTATCTATCTATCTATCTATCTAGTCAAATGGTGTATGCGTGTATGTATGTATGTATGTGCGCTTACTCCTTCCACACCGTTTAAGCTAGAGACTTGAAATTTGGTACAGTTAGAGGTCTTAGGGTCCTAATCAGGGTAAGAGTCGAAAATTTTTCAAATTTTTCACCTCTGACGCCCCCCAGGGGTGAAATTATTTAAAGGCCAATCACATCAGCTGGGCAGCTGCTGTTCTCTGTGACATAGTTATGATGTCATAATACCCCCCCCCTCCAACAGACCCTGCACTCGCTCAGCTCTCTGCCCCCTCCCCACCTCCGACGGACCAGAGTTGGGTTTGGTCAGAGGGTAAGTGAGGTAGGGGTGTCGGGTTTGGTCGGGGGGTGAGGTGGGGGTGTCGGGTTTGGTCGGGGGGTGAGGTGGGGGTGTCGGGTTTGGTCGGGGGGGGGGGGTAAGTGAGCCGGGGGTGTTGGGCTTGGTCTGCGGGGGTGGGAAGGTGTCGGTGTGGGTGAGGTGTGGGTGTTGGGGTTGGTCAGGGGGTGTTGGGTTTGGTAGGGGGGGTAAGGTGGGGGTGTTGGGTTTGTTTGGGGGGGTGAGAGGGGGGTTGGCGTTGGTCGAGGGGTAAGTGAGGTGTGGGTGTCGGGTTTGTTTGTGGTGGTAGGTAGGGGTGTTGGGTTTGGTTGGGGGGGGAAAGTGAGGTGGGTGTGTCAGGTTTGGTCTACGGGGGGTGAGGTGTGGGTGTTGGTCAGGGGGTGTTGGTGGGGTGATGTGGGGGTGTTGGGTTTGGGTGGGGGGGGTGAAAATGTGAGTCGGGGTTGGTTGAGGGGTGAGTGAGGTGGGGGTGTTGGGTTTGGTCGGGGGGATGAGGTGGGGGTGTCAGGTTTGCTCTCTGCCCCCTCCCCCCTCCAACGGACCCCACACTCGCTCAGCTCTCTGCCCCCTCCCCACCTCCGACTGACCCGAGCAACGCCGGGTATTTTCGCTAGTGAAAGTATAAATGTTAAGAAGGTCATGACTTACAACTCAGAAGAAAATGCATTCCAACCTGTCCAGCTTTAGAATACCAGACATTCAGTTAACATTTTTGTTTTTATTTACACCTTTGATATTTCTTTTCCTGCCGGAAGCTTGCTATAATCTAAAAATTTCACAGCTGTGTGCCAACAAATACTTTCTGGTAGAGGCTTATCAAAACTGTTCGAGCAATAGACTGGTAAAGGAGAGCAGCAGTTTCTTGGCAGAGTTCCACCCTTTATTCCTTACTTGGTTGTTCAGACATGGGATTTTCAAGATTTTACATATAAAGTACTTCATAACTAAACCAAAAGGAAGGTGTGCAGCAATATCTGTACCGATTGCACACAGCACAGCAGGAGGGGCAAACCCACTGAAAGGTCAATTGAAAATGCTTTGTTAACCAGTTGTTTTTTTAACCTCCTCCGTTCTTAACAGAATAGACTTAAACAACAAATCCTAGGTTCAGCATTCAGTGTTTCCGCCAAACCACCTAAAAAAGAGAGGAGCGTTGTAGAAGATGCATCACAATTTCTTAAGTTTATCCCTAATTCCTAAAAATTATGTTCTGTTTCCTTTAGGTAGCTGGTTATCATGCTAACTAGGATTCTAAATTCACAGGCCATTTTAATTGTGCACAGTGTCTGTTCTTGTGTTCCTCCAGCAACATTGCACATGGTGCCTTTGAAGCCAGTGGGGGTTCTCTGTACATAGGGCCTGACCATTAATTTCTTAAAGGGGAATTGTGCCCTGTTTACAAGTCCCTTACTAATGTAAGTAATCCTACTTCAGGTAGATAGCCTTACCTACTTCAGTAACACAGCTAGCATGATTAAGGGATTGCTGGCTTCACTCCATTAATTGTAAACTCTTGGAGGCAGAGACTGTCTTAAAAAAATCTCTACAAGGAAAATTACAGCACTATGTAAATACTTAATAAAGTCCTTGTATTTATTAACAGGACAGCAAACAAAACTTCTCATGACCCTAACATTTTCATAGCGTTTATTCGCCAGTTCCTTTCTATGTACATCTGGTTAATCTTTAACATTCTCTTTTTGCCTAAGTAAGATATAAGCATCTGGCTAATATGTGAATCCTATGATTGCTCTGCATGGCAGTCTTGTAATTTATTCACAAATAAGTCTGCAGATGCTAATGAGAATGACACATGCCAACTGTTGTCTTTTCTGTTGTGTCACACTGGTCTTGTCATATAAGTTCTGCATTATTGTTGTTTTACTTTCTGAGAAGCTTGGTCGTCTGTACTTTTTGTTCTATTGGATGCTCAATTTTCAAAGAAAAGTGCCTGCCAAGATTGCAGATGCTGTTCTGCAGCCTGAAGTGATCATTTGCCTCTTTAAATGCAGAATCAGTGTGCCATTTTTGCAGGTTGATTTTAGAAATTGGGCTAAGTGTGCACATTTCTGACTAGATGAAGCAGTAAAAAAAAGTGTGTCTAATGATACATGTTTAAGTGGTTGTACTGTTTTGAAGGATTTGCTGTATTACTAAAGTATTTTATGAGGCCTTGGGGCATACACACCCTATACATTTAAATGAATTATTAATTATTATGGGATTTCTCAGATTAAAGGGTAATTTTACCTGCTGATTGCTAGAATGTGTCTCACTTTGAAACAGTGTGAGGTCACATGTTCTCACTTCCTGATGCCCAAAACCATACTAAAGTGACCTGTTATTTCTTTATTACCTTTTTTCATATAGTTATATTCCCCTAAAAATGGGGGGGGGGGGAATGCTATTTTCCTGTTCTGCATATTTAAGGATGCACAGGTTGTTACATATTGCATAATCAGTACTCATTCTGGTGTGTAATTACTTGATGAAGTTGGCATGCTGCAGTGGCTAATTTGACCATCAAGGATTAACAATGAATTATATTTAAAAAAAATCTTAGTTCTAAATGTGTCCCTTTTGATTTTGTACCTCTACATTATTATTTTGAAAATGACACAGTATTGTTTAAATAATAATAATGTAGTGCTTTTCAAAGCTTTTTACAAAGGAAGTCACTGTCATTATTCCTAATTTGCAGTTTGGGAAACAGATTCAGAGTTGAAGTAACTTGTCCCAGGTTACCAAGTAGGCCAGTGGCAGTACCGGGAATAAACCTCAGCTGTCTTCAGTGCAGGCCCACTGTCCTATCCACTAGGCCGCACTTCCCCATATAATTGATTAAGCCTATTATATGTTGTGCATTAACTTGGAAAAACTGACTCTCAGAACTTGTTGTTACACTTACAGCTTGGTTGCACTTACAGCTTTATAGCGGTTTTGGTTATACCTGCCCTCGTATACAACTATAGGGATAGCGCTATAGCATGTCCACACTGAGACCTGCCAGCGGTATAGCATGGTCACATTTGCGGCACTTGCAGCGGCACGGGGAGTGGTGCATTATGGGCAGCTATCTCAGCATTCAGCTGGGTGCAACGTGCTTTTCAAACGAGGGGGGTGAGGGGGAATGTGTTGTGTGTATGCGGAGGGAGAGAACTGGGGGATTTTCTTCATGCTGAGAGCCTGTCAGTGAGTTTCCTTTGAAATTCAGAGCCTTCTAGTTTTCTCTGTCACACAGCTCCCTCTGTAAACATTTGCATTGCTTATCTGCTGAGTTAAGAGAGAAACTCTGAAAACGTACTTCCGCATTCCTCCAGCCAAGTTCAAAACAAAAGGAAGAGACGTCAGTTGCCTTAAATGGCTCAGGGGCGTCTCCAGAGATCACTTAAAGCGTTGTAATCTTAATACCCATTCACACTTGAGATAATACGGAGCAGTGAATACGCAATAGCTGTTAATCCTCGGGGAAGGGAGGATTACCAGCAGCGGTATAACTGTGGACTTATAGCGTTCTACGTGCCTCGCCAGTCTGGACGGGTAGTGAGTTATAGCGCTCCTGGAGGCTTTATAGTGCTATAAAGTGCCAGTGTAACCAAGCCTTAGTCAGCTCACTACAGTGGGATGTTTCTCTGGGTATAGGGTGACCAGACAGAAAATGTGAAAAATCGGGACAGGGGATGGGGGGCAATAGAAGCCTATATAAGGAAAAGACCCCAAAATCAGTATTGTCCCTATAAAATCGGGACATCTGGTAACCGTATCTGGATATGAATTACGAATAGGAATGACAGCTGCAAAATTGGGCCTAATTTTTGCCTTATTTTAACCCTTGAATGTAATACTTAATTGAATAACTAGTGCTCCTGCATTGACAAACAGTACATCATGTTGAACCCACATAAGGTTATGTGTAGTCCTCTTGTTGTTTTGTTGGACGTGGGACTGTAACCACTAGTGCTGTGTGAAGTATTACACATCCTTTGCAGGAGTTCATATGAGTGTTTTCTTTGGTTTTTATCTACATGGATTTGAGTCACCACTGAGTTTCACTCTGAGGTTTCAATCTCTCTCTCTCTCCGCCCGTCACCCCCCAGGCGGGGTATGGGCCACCAACCACAGAGCACTCCATCTCTGTTGTTGGCATTTCAGTAGCAAGCTGGTTCCCTACGGGGTGGAGTTGCTAGCCCCATGCCCCTGAGGTTTCAATAAAATACAAAAATTCACATTGTGACACTATGTGAAACTGGACCATGTGAAGAGTGATTTTTTGCGGGATATGGATGCAAGCTCATAAATATACCCAGGTTCGTTTTGAAAGGATCATGAATTTTAACAAACCTTTCAACAATTCTGGTCTGAAATTTGAGTTGGTGACAGCAAAATTCTGCGTGGTTATGCTTTTGTCTCCAGTTAGCAGAAGGCCACACCCAAGTTACTTTGCATTTCATAAGCCCAGTACTTTTATATGGTAAATGTCACATGGCAAGGGAAAATGCAGGATTTGAATTCAGAATGGCAGTCCTGTTTCCTCCAGCTGGATGCTGTCTCTTGACATATGGGAAAACAGGACATATGAGGTCCTTCCACAGGATTAGCAGCAAATGTGTAATCATTAATATGCTTTTGAGCTGTTTTATAATGAGTATGGTTTTTCACTGTAGAGTATTTATTATTGTGTTGTGAAATGGAATCTGTTGATTTGGAAGCCTTATAGACAATGCTTATTTCTTGCCATTTACTGTCTGCCAAACTGCCATATACAATTATGCTAGGAACAGATTTTTGACAAATTCTCTCGGGAATTTAGTTGCTGTTGTCATGATACTGGCCTGATGGTGCCAAAGAATTCTAGGAATTCTAGATCTAGTGTGGTTGTCATTCCTAGGAATTCAATAGATCTGTAATGTGATAGGATGATGTAATGGTAAGAATGGCTGTACTGAGTCAAATGGTCCACCCAGCCCACTGTCCTGTCTTCCGGCAGTGGACAGTGTCAGATGTTTCAGAGGGACTAAACAGAACAGGGTAATTTATCGTCTGTTCCATCCCATGTAATCCAGTCCCAGCTTCTGGCAGTCAGAGATTTAGGGATAGCCATTGACAGACCTATCTTCTACGAACGTATCCAATTCTTTTTTTAAACCAAATTATGCTTTTGGTCTTCACTGCATGCCCTGACAATGAGTTCCATAGTTTTGTGCATTGTTTGAAAAAGTTCTGCCTTATCTTTGTTTTAAACCTACTGCCTGTTAATTTAATTCCCTAATATTTACCGTAATTACATTAATCACATGAGCTCATTGAGTATTAATGCAGCTTCCATAAACACTTCTCCTGAAATTAGCTAACTAGACAGGTCTTTTAAAGAGCTACCAGTACCTGTATTTTCCTTTGAAAAAACAAGCCTGGCAGTGGTAACTGTTCTCTACTATAAAAGAAAACTGCTTTGGAAAATTGGAAATATTTAATTGCATTGGCTTAATGCTCAAATGTCATCATTTGTTAATGGGTCTTGCATAACGGCAGCTATGCTCCTCATGTAGATAATTATCTGAGTGTACCTTAGAATAAATGACAACAAAAAAGCTGATTTTATATAATCAAGACATGTATAATCAAAATTAATTGAAAACCTAAGAAAAAAGCCTTTGAAAGTAAAAACCTCACTTGTAAATAATCTAAGAATTTTTTCTTCCTCACACATTTTTCTCATGTGTGTATTATATGCAAATATACTTATGTTTAAAACAGTTTGCAAACATCCTCACAAAAAGTATTTCCAATGTAAGTATTTGTTCATTTCCTAACCAAGGGAGTGCTTAAGAGAAATCAAAAGGTTTTGGTATTGAAAGTGTTAATAATGCACCATTGATTAATAAGCTTTAAATGATAGGCCACTAGCTAGAGTTACTACAGCACCTCCCAATGTGTAATGTGCTTCATGTTTTAAAGAAAACCATTGCAATGTACAGAGCGATATGATACCTGGATGATCACAGATAGCAGTTTTGTTTGGCTATAATTTTGTGGATTATCTGTAATGCATGTTTGTGATCAGTGCTTCATAATCTAAAATTTAATACATAAACACTAAGGCCCAGATCCTGCAGCTGCCATGGTGAAGGCAGATTCACCACATCTATTAAAGTCTGTGGGATTCTATATGGGCACAGGTATCTGACCAAACAGACATTTGTAGGATCATGGCCTAATGTAGTATGTGTTTGCAGTACTTATGCCTGTCTTGCAGAAATATTTACATATCTGAGCATTCATTAGGTACTGTACAGCATACTTCGCTGTGTTATACCTGTGTTTAAACTCTTTCCTTCTATTCCTATTGTGTTTTTTGTTTTTAGAAAGTGACACTAGGTAAATGTAAATGAAAGCAAAGAGGCTTGATCAATTTGTAAAAAAATCACATTTTTCTCTGATCATTCAACGTATTTACCATTGCTGCAAATAACCCCTCAAAGTATTATAATAACTGAAAATGATTAGGAAAAAGTTCTTCTGTTTGTTCACTTTATGCTTTTGGTAATATTTGCATTCATTGTTTTCTCTGTATGGTCACTAAGGAGATTTGTTTTTCCTATTTTTATGCAGATTTTTCACACAACAATACGGGAGAGAAAAGCACTTAAAAATAAGAAATTATAAATCCACACAAGGAGGCAGGAAATCTCAGGGACAGATTGTCAGACCTACAACTATTTTTTTTTTAATTGACTGACTAGATTTGAAGTTGATATTGTCCCTTTAATTACAGAAACATATAATTGATGGTATTACCGGTATATTGTTTTTTCTAAATTCTAACATGGAATACGGAACCAGCGAGCTGAAAGCATCTGTCCCACAATCTCAGGCCTGCAGCATCTCTGCTACATTTAGAGCAGACGTCCTGATTATTAATTAGACTTCAGTGTTTCATTTCATAGCTTTTACAAATGTGGCAAATGTTGTTGCTTATTTTCATTGTTACCATTTGAAAATTTTCAAATTTGTATCCATTTATCCTTTTACATAGGGACTGTTCAGTTTGGCCGATGTCCATAGCAGAGGGGCATTGCTGGCACATGATGGCGTATGTTACGGTGGTAGATGTGCAGGTGAATGAACCGGTGATGGTGTGGCTGATCTGGTTAGGTGCTGTGATGGTGTCGGTGTAGATATGTGGGCAGAGTTGGCATCGAGGTTTGTTGCATGAATTCGTTCCTGTGCTGTTGCTGGTGAGAATATGCTTGAGGTTGGCGGGTTGTCTGTGAGCCAGGACTGGCCTGCCTCCCAAGGCCTGTGAAAGTGAGGGATCGTTGTCAAAGATGAGTTGTAGATCACTGATGATGCATTGGAGAGGTTTTAACTGAGGACTGTAGGTGATGGCCAGTGGTGTTCTCTTGTTTTTTTTTCTTGGGCTTGTCTTGCAGCAAGAGGCTTCTGGGTAAACATTTGGCTGTTGATCTGTTTCTTTATTTCCTTGTGCAGGTATTGTAGTTTTGAGAATGCTTGGTGAAGATCTTGTAGGTGTTGGTCTCTGTCTAAGGGGTTGGAGCAAATATGATTGTACCTCAGTGCTTGGCTGTAGACAATGGATCATGTGTTGTGTCCACGATGGAAGCTGGAGGCATGAAGGTAGGCATAGCTGTCATTAGGTTTACAGTATAGGGTGGTGTTAATGTGACCGTCACTTATTTGCACTGTGGTGTCTAGGAAGTGGACCTCCCGTGAAGACTGGTCCAGGCTGAGGTGGATGGTGGGGAGGAAGCTGTTGAAATCATGGAGGAATTCTTCCAGAGTTTCCTTCCCATGGGTCCAGATGATAAAGATGTCATCAATGTAGCGTAGGTAGAGAAGGGGCGCAAGTGGACGAGAGTCAAGGAAGTGTTGTTCCAAGTCAGCCATAAAAGAGTTGGCATACTTTGGGGCCATGCGGGTGTCCATGGCGGTGCCACTGGTCTGGAGGTATATATTGTCACCAAATTTGAAATAATTGTGTGTGAGGATAAAGTTGCAGAGCTCAGTAACACTTGTGCCGTGGCATCATCAGGGATACTGTTCCTGAAAAGCTTGTATTCCATCTATGTGTAAGATGTGTGTGTGTAGAGAGAGCCTCTACATCCATGGTGGCTAGGATGGTGTTTTCTGGAAGGTCACCAATGTATTGTAGTTTTCTCAGGAAATCAGTGATGTCGTGGAGATAGCTGGGAGTGCTGGTGGCTTAGGGTCTGAGTAGAGAATCCACATATCCTGAGAGTGCCAATGCCCAGGATGATGGGGCGTCCAGGATTTCCAGGTTTGTGGATCTTGGGTAGTAGATAGAATGACCCCGGTCAGGGCTCTAAGGGTAGGTTAATTTGTTCCTGTGTTAATTCATGGAGTGTCCTGAGTAGATGGTGCAGTTTCTTAGTATGTTCCTCGGTGGATTTTAAAACCGTAATGCCCAGCTTTTGAGATATTTTAAAATTATTTTATACCAGTGTCATTAATTCCTGTGATTGTAGGAAGTTGCTTCTGATTTGCTCAGTCTCCAGATGGCAAAGCACGGTTCATTAAAACCCAGAAATCTTCTATTTATCATGACTTTAATGTTGATCATGAGTAGTGGTGGTACGAGGAATCCAGTCAGGCTGTTGAGAGCTTACAAAGCTAATTTCTAGCAAGTTGTCTTAATTCCATATTTAAAATTTTAAAAAAGGTAAAAACAGTAGTGGTTAGAAATGAATTTAGGCAGAGTGTTTTTATCCAGTGATACTTCATTAAAAGTTGTACTGTACTTGACCATCTCAAGAACCTTATTATTTTAGAAGCTTCTGGTCATAAGACCAATTATTAAAGCTATCTTATTTCAGAGGAAAGCTGTTTTATTGTCAGTGCCTTCTCCTCCCATGAAGATGAATAGATAACAGGTTAATCTTACAAAAAATGAAGTGACTCATGCAAATAAAATAATTTTCTTTGTCATCTATTGGGACAGTGAATCTCTCTTTTTTTTATATAAATGATTCACACAGTATTAGCATGTGCTGAAGCAAACTGGAACCAAAAGGGCTAGTAACTTCCAGGTTTCACTACCTGGTGCGATTAGAATTCTTTTCATGCTTTGCATGTTTATAATAGAGTAGCAATTCTAAGATAAAATAATAAACAGAAGGCAACTCACTTAACAGAAAAAACTGAAGAAACAATGTATTATATAAGCCTGTTCTGTAAGTGGTTTAGTATGATACTCTTGTAAACATCAAATTACTAGGATTACTTTGTGCATTTTTCTTCATGGGGCTTAGAAAGCTTCACAGATAAAACTCTTTAGGCCGGGGTTCTTTTCAGTATAAATTAAATAATCTCTAGTATAAAGATTATTGCAATTTCTCCATGCTTTTTATCCGGTTTCCCTTTTCGTACAAAAGCTACTTTGTACATCTGGACAAAGGCATGGTTTCTGGTTAAAGACAGGGTTTTTTATCTCAATGAAGAGATTGCTGATGCTATAGATCTTGAATTCCAACTTTAGTGCTTTAAAATATGGAGACTCTTAGAGCTTTGAAATTCATTTTAATGACTAGCATGTAACTTGCTGTCCAGAAATATCCAATGGTTTAATCATTTGTAAATGTTCAGGTCAATAATTGTTTTTAAAGTTTTCTTTCCTAGAGGTTTTTTAAAATGCATTTTTGGGTGTGTTCTCTAACTCTTGGTTTGAGGAGTCAGACCTCTACCCAAAACTCTGTCCACAAGCCTGCAAGGTAAATTAATCCTAATGCTTTGTCAAAAGCTTGCTGCTGTGTTGCTAAGGAACCCTTTTCATTAAGTTACTGAGTTACCTTGGTGAAGTAATGGCCTCTCTGTGCTCTTGGACACTGTGGAGATTCTATTACTCATTGCTGTGGAGGAGGCATGTCACGAAGGTTTCATTGAAAGCTTCACTAAGCTTCGCACACACCTTTCAAGAGAACCCAGGCTGCTTTTAATCTGAACTGATTTATAGGCTCATGTCTCAAACATGTAAAACGGGAAGGGAGAAATTCACTCCTGTGCTTAGGACCAGCATAAGGCCAGTGCAGTACATAAGTCGCTGTGAAGCGGCAGGTGGCCCTCTGCAGAAGAGTGCATTTCACCCTACCTATGTTAACCTTGGCTAGTTTCACATACCTTCATTTTGAGGTTGGTTCAAACATGAAAACTGGGGACATGAACCCTCTGGACATTTGAAACTGTTGGCAGAAATCTGTACCCATGGCAAGTGCTGCACGTTGCTCAGTTCTTGATAATTGGGCCAGTTCTCCACATCAATACATGGAGAATTTGTGTGACTTCTGTTGTGTAAATCCCTGATACGGAATGGCTGAATTGACCTTTGCCTGAGCTGTCACACAGCACGACACACACAACTCAGATTGCCAAGTATACGTTTCTTTGCTTTTGATTCACCTCAGAGCCAGGACATATGATGCCATAGTTGCAAGGTGCTGAGTCCACCCTGTGACCTGCTGGAGATGCTCAGCTCTCTCAAATGGCAATTGAGAGTGCTCAGCACCTTGCAGAATGAGGCAAATTTGTAAATATGTATTTATAATACAAGTGGGACAAGATGTAATTGGTTTAATCTGCAGCAAACAAGGTTTAGGTTTAGATATTAGCAAAAACTTTCTAAAAATATAAGGATAATTAAGCACTGGAAGTTATGGAATCCCTGTTATTGGAGGTTAAGAACAAGTGAGACAAACACCTGTTAGGAATGCAGGGGGCTGGACTAGATGATCTCTCAAGTTCCCTTCCAGCCCTACGTAGCCACAATTCTGTTATCTAGAGCCACAGGCTCAATCCGTATCTGGCTAGAGTGCTGAAAATGTCTTGGCTCATCAGACTGTCCACTAGGAAATTGGATATTCCTTTGTAGGAGAAGGGAAGTGATTCAGTTTAATGCACGCAGCAGAAAAACATGAAAGTAGTCAATTGCTGGCATATTGTGATTTTTTTTCTTAAGTGTGTGAATATTATAATTTGTTGTCACCTTTTTTAGACCTTTTTGCTTTCCCCTTTCAAGCTTGAATAAAAGATGGGGTTGATAGATCTAGTATTCTGGGTGAATTTCAGTTTATATTCAGCCTACAGAAATTTTCTCCTGTAGTTTCAATTAATTTACGGTACCTTTCTTCTCTTTCTGCCCTGGAATGTCATTTTCTTGCTACGTATTGTTAAACAGCTGCTGCATTTCACCAAAGAGAGAGCTTCATTTCAGTGATAGATGGAAGAATTGTGATAGTGCTCTGTTAGGATAAATCATATACAATTTGTGGTGGCAGTATCCATAGGATAAATTACATCTGACTGCCTCACCTTCTCTCTGCCTACTAATCCAGCTCTCCTGGGATTTATTCTAACATTCCAAGCTTCTGAAAAGGTGCAGAGAACCGCTATTTTGAAAATAAAGTTAAAAAAAAAAATTCAACAAAAATATGTATTTGACAGTGTCCCCATACACTGATCTAGGGTGTAGTATATGCACTATTGTGTCCTGGACTAGTGCAGGGTTTAAGGTCTAATGCCTAGCTAGACACCTTTTAGCGCCACTTAACCCTGTCAGAGTTCTTGTTTATCCAGTGGGATATACAGTATTCTTCAGCAAGGTGCCTACATCAGGCACATGAATGCCTAATACCCCTCCAAACCAGGTATTTAGGTGCCTAAATCTGGACATAAGATTTTGGACTGAAGAGTAGTCTTAGTCTTCAGGGTTTTAAATTTAGGCCATATGGCTAGCATTGTACTAAAGATAAAAAATGTGGGGAGGGAAGGTGAATGGTACAAAGCCAGCAAGAGGGTGAGAGAAGTGCACTTTGCCAGTGGGGGCGGATTATTTTCTTAAAATAGTGTTTTTTCACCTTCCCCCCTTTTTAAGTAGCAGCATGAGGGTGAAAGGCTTTCCCCAGAGTTATTTTCCATTCTTCAGTCAGTGTTGGTGAGAAGATGAAATTAGTTTGTTTTCCATAGGCTTAGTAGGTCTAAATCCAGCCTTTGAAGCAAGGTCATAAAGGATCCTGCAGATTTAAAAATCAGCTCTTTATTCTATAATCTACCCGAGACCCTCATATTTATTTTTTTTTAAATGTCTCCTTGTGCAAATGATGTCAGTGTAGCCTAAGGTTTGTTTAAACAGAAAGCTGAAGTCAGCTTGAACAAAATTTGGCTAAAATGGGGTTGTTTTATTCAAGTGGATGGTTTGAATAAAGTTCCAAAGTTTCTGTGGAAATAATTTTGTTATACTGTGTAGTTTAAAAAATACCCTAAAACCCACATTTGGAGAAAAGCCTTTTAGACAGAATTTTATATTCTGTCCTTTTAAACAGATGTGTATGTATTTAGATTTAGACTGGGTGGTGGTTTATTACAGTGAGAATTTAGAATTTTTCTATAAGCTTTAAAAAAAATTTTTTTTTAAATAGCTCTCAATTCCAATGAAGTTACATTGATGCTTCTGTTGTGTATGGTGGAGAGGAGGGGAATAATACTGCCTGACAACCTGCAAGTCCAAAAATCACCGGGGGGGGGGGGGAGAGTGTGATTGGCTTTATATATACATATAAAAATATAGCAGAAATAGAAAGAACAAAGTAGGGGGGTGTTGAAGGGAAGTGATGCAGGGCACTGGGGAGTGGGGAAGGCATGGGGGGCCCCCCCAACATGTGTGTACTAATGTGTATATTGTTTGTGCATTGAATGAGAATTTCCTGAAACACTCACTCACAGAAGTGAGTGATTCTACCTCAGGAGTTCAAATATACAGTAGACTCTCGATTATCCAGGATCGGGTTAACCAAAATCGGGTCAAAAAAAATATGCGAACTCGCAATGCCGGCTCCGGCTTTGTTGTCGTCCCAAGCACACACAAAAAAAACCCTACCTGAGCGCAGGGAAGCCAGTGAACCAACACCCCTTCCTCTCCCCCCCCCCTCCCCCCCCCGCCCGGTGCAGGGTGGCTGGTGAACCAACCTCCCATCCCCATATTTTCTATTGATGGTGATTATCTGGGATTTTATTAACCAGGATTAATTTTTTCCCTATCATCCTGGATAATCGAGAGTCTACTGTATTCAGTTCAGTTATTTTTATATATATATATAAATAAAATAAACTTGCACTTTTTGGGGGTCCGTTTAGTGATTTTTGAACTCCTGAGGTAGAATCACTCACTTCTGTGAGTGAGTGTTTCAGGAAATTCCTCATTCAATGCACAAACAATATACACATTAGTACACACATGTTGGGGGACCCCCCCCCATGCCTTCCCCACTTCCCAGTGCCCTGCATCACTTCCCTTCAACACCCCCCTACTTTGTTCTTTCTATTTCTGCTTGGCACTGCCCCTACCCATTTCTCATCCCTTTTACAGCCCCCTGCTCAACGCCTTTCTCCCTCCCTCCTGGGATTATGGCCTGCTCAGCTCCCCACCCCACCCTGGCTCAGCTCCTCCTGTTCTCAGTTGCCCCAACTCCTGTCCAGGTCTCCAACCCCTCCCCTAAAGACTCCCCCTCCGCAGCTTCCTCTCCCCAGCTCCAAATTGCTTCTTCCTAATCCCCACCCCCATCCCACATTGATCCTGCCCCAGCCCCTGCTCCTGCCCATTTATGGGAGAATGAAAGCAGGCTGCAGCTGACTCCCTATAGGCTTGATAGGAAAGTGGGGAGGGGGCATTCTCTTGGGATCCACTTCTCCCCATCCCACTTAGTCGTGAATAGAGGAGATGATGGGTACGAGCAGGTTCCCTGCTTTCCACTTGCCTCATGGGTGGATGGCTGTCTCTATCCCCAGCAGGAAAAGCAGGGGCAAGATGCGGCAGCAGAGCAGTGTCTTCTGCTGCCTCTAGCTCAAAGCTCTCCGCTCAGTCTCCCAGCAGCAGCTTGTGGCCGCTACAGCCATTGTGCAGGCAGGAATCCCGAACGGCCGGGAACTTTTCTCAAGATTGCGAGAGGTCCATGGCAATGTTGCAAAATCTTAGTATTCAAGTCAGTGTTGGGAGAGTTGGCAGCCCTGGCTGCTGTGCAGGCCAACCACGGGGCTGAGGGTGGCTGGCTGCTCCCCCTGCTTCCTGCATCAGCTTCTCCCAGCCCAAGTTTAGAGTGTGCCTAAGGCAGAAAGAGGGACAGAAAAGTCAGACTGTGGACACAAGCCCCTTGCCTGTTTAGTATAGTATCTGTAGAGATGAGACCAGTTAAATAAGTTATAGGCAGAGATGGTCGCACCACCTCTAGTTAAGTCAGCCTGGCACTTTCCATTATGAAACTATTTTTATTTGCTTATAACTTTGCCAAACTTCAGCTGTTCAAGCTGAAATTTCCTATGCCGGATGTCTGTCTGTCTGTCTCTCTCTTTTCGGTGGTGTTTCAGCAAAAATGGTTCAGTTGTTTCTGAGAGATTAGGGGAAAATGTTGTTTTGCTCATGTTAAAAAAAATAAAATAAAAATCTGTCCATTACTTCATTGGGATGCTCTGCTCCAAAGACTGGTGGCACTAGAGACTTAAAATTTGGCAGGAGGATTGCCCTTCTGTCAAGCAAGTCTTTTGCTGTGGATGTGAAAAATACCCCAAATTTGGCCAAGTTATAACACCTTTGAAAATTTTCAATTTGCACATACTCAGGGACTAGTTAGAATTTAGCAGCTAAATTCTCAGAAGATTCCGTTTGCATTGAGCATGCTCCAACTCAGGGATGTGGGGGCTGAGCAAGACTTCCCCTGCAATTCCTGCTTCTAAGCCGTTGTGCGCTGGGGCTGGGTGCTGGAACTGTGAGCACTGCCTTGCCTGTGCCCTCCTTGTCTTTCCTGTTGGTGCTCAGGCCATATGGAGGAGGAAACAGCATGACTGGAATGCAGAGGGGATGTAGGGATTGGAGGGAGTGGATTGAGACAAGGAGCCTGGATGCCCGACTTTGCTACTGAAATGTTCTTCAGTTAGTTTTTTTTAATGTATTCTGAGTATCTGTTGGCTGCAATTGTGAACATCCTAACTGAAGTTAAAATCCTGAGACAGTTCTGATTGAAGTGGGACAATTGGCCTCCCTATCAAGGTTAATAGTTATAAATCTAAAAATTAAGTAATAGTTGAAAGTGTACTTGGGGGGGGGGGGGGAAGGAAAGGGAATGGTTCAGCTGGTAGCTTGGAGGCTTAATGGCCCATCATGTCACGTTCTTTGTGTGCTAATGAGACATTTCAACTTCTTGTAGCGAGAGCTGATTTCATATTCCCAAATCGGTTTGAAATTCTGTAAAGGCAGAAGCAATGCCTTTACGTACATAACGGAGTTCGGGTGGGGGAGGAGGAGGAGAAAATTGATTAAAATGGTAGCACTTTCTACTGTTAACATGAAAAGAGCCCAGAAGTGAAAGACCATTCTATGAACCATTCCTATTTTATTGCCTTGCCTATAGCTAATAACAATCAGTGACAGGAACATAATTAGGGGAAGCTGACAATTCTGTTGCAATCCTTGGGATAAATTAATGCTATTCTGGGAATGATAATTTATGTACATTTCCAGCTCTTACAAACATTGTCAACTTTTTTTTGAGAGCCTCGGATTCCCTGTGAAAACTGAAACTTGCTGTTGCTCTGGTTGCCAGTGATTAAAAACAAAATCTTCCAAAATAATTCTTAATGAGGCATAGCCCTGTGCAATGCATTTGTCATTCACGGGCCTTTCTATCTGAAGGCATTTAAATACTCCATTGATGGGGACCAGATAAGTATCTAGACAGACAGAGTTGTAGTTCTGTCCAAGGATTTAGTTATTGAGCATGCATTTAAATTTAGTTCTAAAGTATTTCCCATCAGTTTTTCAATTTTTAAATAATTTTTAGATCTAAACATAGTGCTGAGCAGAGAGAGGACACTTTTTTTTTCAAAAGCTGCCATGTTTATTGAATTGTAAATTTCAGACAAAGACCTTTTTCTTCTAGAGACCTATCCCCATGGGTTACTAGAAACCTAGAGAAGGGCTTGCAGTGTCTGGTTCTCCTTGCTGTGGACTAATAGGAATGCTGATATTTGCCAAGTGGATGGCTGTACTTACTGTCCAAACAGATCTGTGTTTGCCAACTCCAAACATATTGCAGTCTCTGTGAGGCACTCCATCATGGCTTGAATAGGTCCTCTTGTGTTCAGACTTTCTGACTTGAGAAATATTTCTTTCAGCCTTCACTGATCCATCCATAATCTCTCCAAACCGTTAGTGACCAAATAAGAACCAAAGATGACATTCTCAAAGGAGGGGATAGAAAGGTGAGGAAGTAAAAACAAGGAACTATTGCAATGCTGGGATTTTACCATTTGCTGCCAGTTTTTGATAAATTAAAATTGGTTCTTGCAAATAGCGTGGGGTATATTGCAATTTCTCCCTGAGCAAAAACTGTAGATGTAAGAACTAATACACAATTCATTTTATTTGCAAAATTTGTTTCTTTTGTGTCCCTAACAGATTGGATCAGACATTCATTCCAACAGTATTCATTTTCTTTTACAAATTCAGTTAATAGAGTTTGAGGTAGGATGGGTTTATACATGTAGTCCTTTTGTCTTCTGAGACTTAGGTTCTAAATATGATATTGTTATGGTATTACTCTTTGTCCACACTGATCCATATGCAAAACTACTACAGTAGTGCCCTATTTTTACAGTAAGATTTGTGTGTCCAGGTCTTTGAACCCATATCAGTCCCAGTGACGTCAGTGGCATCTATGCAAGCCTAGCTTATCGTTTCCATAAACCAGTGCAATATCTTTGGAATAGTACAGATCACTTAGTGCATGTCAGGAGTGAGGTGTGTTTGGAGAGCTGGATAGGGAAGCTTTCTTAAAGCCTGCATCCCCTGATCGTGTTAATCTCGCACTTTAAACAATACTAAAATTTCCCTCTACACTGAAGAAAGAAATGTTCCCACGCTGTAGTTAAAAATGTAATTTTAATAAGCACTGTGGTTCCTTCAGAGTATGGTTCATCAATTTCCATTTTCAAAGCACTTTGCAAATAATTATTAATTAATTCTCACAACTGAATGAGACATTCCATTTTACAGATAATGAAACTAAAGCACAGAGTTACCAACGGCCAAAAAGGAAATCTTTTAAAACTGGGATCAAAATTGGTTTCAGATTTGCATTCTGTACCACTGGTCCACAACTCTCCCCATGTAAAAGGAGATAAACAAGGAAGCAATTTTTATTAATTGTTTGTTGAAAAAAGTTACTGCTTTAACAACTCTGTTGTTTCTATAGTTATAATTGATTCTGAAGAGATTATTGTCATAGTATAGTCAGTTGTTTATGGCATGACGATTTAAAGAGGAAAAACAGAACCACAACTAAGTGGCGAGACAGTAAAAATATTAAATTTGCACATGCCTTTCACTTTCCTTGCAAGACCCTACATTAATTATATAATCTATTGTGCCTTCTGAATACACACATTTATAAGCCCTTAACAGTACGCTATAAATTGTAGCTGGAAGTTAATTCATTTTCTGAGGTTCTTGTGGTGTACTGCACAATAAGATGTTAAAAATGTAACTATTGTGTGCAAATTACTTGAGTATTGCACACAATAGTATAAAATACCTGTAAATGAGCTTGGTTTCTGTATTCACTGCAGTATTTCTTGACTATAAAATACCCATAAAATAGTTAAGTTTCTGAATTGTTGCACTTTTTTTTCTAGTGGAGGAAGAGATGATTTGCATAACAGCATAGATTCTTCATGGTATGGTGAAACATTCCAAAGACTGAAGTTATTGAAGCACTCTACTGGTTATAATTTGTTTCTTTGGCTCAGTATGATAGACAGCTTGAAACTACCTGAAAGGGGGTTTCAAAGAGGATGGATCTAGACTATTCTCAGCGGTACCAGATGACAGATCAAGGAGTAATAGTCTCAAATTGCAGTGGGGAAGGTTTGGGTTGGATATTAGGAAAAACTTTTTCACTAGGAGGGTGGTCAAGCACTGGAATGGGTTACCTAGGGAGGTGGTAGAATCTCCTTCCTTAGAGGTTTTTAAGGTCAGGCTTGACAAAGCCCTGGCTGGAATGATTTAGTTGGGGATTGGTCTTGCTTTGAGCAGGGGGTTGGACTAGATGACCACCTGAGGTCCCTTCCAACCCTGATATTCTATGAATGCATAAGCAAGGGAATCTCAAGTAGGAGTAGAGAGGTTATTATAGCTCTGTATTTCACACTCATGTGCCCGCTGCTGAAATACTGTGTCCGTTCTGGCATCCACAGTTCAAGAAGGACATTGATAAATTGGAAAGGATTCAGAGACGAGTCACGAGAATGATTAAAAGATAAGAAAATCTGTTTATAGTGGTAGACTCAAGGAGCTCAATCTATTCAGTTTAACAAAGAGAAGTGTAAGGGGTGACTTGATCGCAGTTTATAAGTACCTATATGGGGAACAAATATTTAATAATGGAGTCTTCAGATTTTGAGAGAAATGTATAAAACGAACCCA
The DNA here is from genome assembly GCA_032164245.1 of Sternotherus odoratus. Classification (NCBI taxonomy): domain Eukaryota; kingdom Metazoa; phylum Chordata; order Testudines; family Kinosternidae; genus Sternotherus; species Sternotherus odoratus. The sequence continues at coordinate 12,436,777 of JAVMKO010000009.1, read as the reverse complement.
TGGCTGGAAGTTGAAGCTAGTAATTCACACTGGAAATCAGGTGTACATTTGTAAGTGAGAGTAATTAACTAGTTTCCAGGCTCTTGATTGCTAATGACCTGGGACCCTGAAAGCCAGGATTAATTGGCAGTCTGCCATCATGTTCTTGCAGAATGTTTCAATTTCAACCAATTAGTATTTTCTGAAGTTTTTTATTTGGTTTAAAACTGCCCCATCCTTTTATTTGCAGGAAAATGAAATATAATTCTTGCTTTTTTGTGGAGACCAGGATGTACAGAGACTTCTAAGCTTAAATATGTGCATGCATTTAACATGCACTTTTAGCATCCACTCTTCTGAGAATGTGTTGTGTTTTCCCCACAATTGTCTAGGCTCACAGTGCAGTCCCTAAAACACCACAGTCTCTGGACACATGTCTGATTCTGCATTGTCTGACAGCCAGATTTCCACTTAGAGCCTAAACCTGAGAACTGCCAAGCACCTGCCACTTCTATTAATTTAATGATTGCAGGTTTCCATCACCTGAAAAGATCAGACCCATAATCCATAAACACTGTACTGCAGCCAATAGTCATTTAGCAAAAGACATCCCCAGTTTTAAATTCATCAGTCATGCTCCTTCATCAGGCAGAGAGAGGGGGTCATTTTACCAACCCAGTGCAGTTTCTCCCAGCCAGGAGCCTGGGAAAGCAAGAGTGAGGTGGAAGATGGAACCGTGGTATTTACCCTGCATGACAATACAGAGTATTGGCACCATGCAGGCCTCCAGACTTTCACTGTCATAGAGAATTGCACTGTTGATTTTTTTCACTTGTCCTGTGAACTTCCTAGCATCTGATAGGTTATCTATAACTCCCACAAATGTGGAATTGAACTGAAAGTAGAGACTGTTCCCAACTTTGGACTTTTCATCTAATTTAGGTTCTAGTTTTTGCTCAAATGGATATTCAGGCCTCCAAATATACCTTTAACATACATATACAATGTAAATATATACCTCCATGTTGACTGGAATTTTCAAATGGGAAATTTCGTCATCCATCTTCAAATCCCAAGTTTTAAAACTGAACTGACCATATATATTCATCTACACTGATCTCAATTCCCTATCAAATAATACAGTTCAAGACAATCGCCTATATTTTTGTATACGTTTCTGTAGGGTGTTTTGAATTTATCCATATAAGTAGGCTAATCACACATTTATCCTAATTTTTAAAAAAAGTGTAGTTCTTTTGTGCTTGCTTACACTATGAAACGGAGGAATTCCCAGAACTGAGATGTTTTCACTTAAATAATATATTGTAAGATAGTGGCCTTTATTTTTTTAATTTCAGACACAAAGGACTGCAGCAAACAACAGTCAGTATCATACAATAGTACAGAGAATGTATTGATACTGCATCATAAATTGTTAATTATGTCAGGTTTGTGGATTCATGTTTTGCCATTAATAATTTCTTATAATTGTGTATATTGCAAAAAAAAGTTTTTAAACATATGGTACAAAATAAGCTTTCCTTTATGCTGAAATACTATGTTTTGGAAAATATAATTTTGCTAATAGGATCTGTACTGAGTTAATGTAATTCAGATGTACGGCAGAATGCACAATGACAAGCCATGTTTTCTGAGAAGTCTTTACAACTGTTTGCTTTGGGCAGGTGTGGAAGATTATGGGACTTATTGAGGCCCTCAAAGAAATAAGAAAGTGTGACATTCTGGTTAGAGCAGAGAATTGAAAATCATGATACAGTAGACTCTCAATTATCCAGGATGACAGGGAAAAAATTAATCCTGGTTAATAAAATCCCGGATAATCACAATCCATATGGAAATACGGGGGATGGGGTCGGTGGGGGTTGGTTCACCAGCCACCCTGCACCGGGAGGAGGGGGTGTTGGTTCACTGGCTGCTCTGTGGGTTGTTTTTTTTTCTGCTTGGGGCAGCAACAAAACCAGAGCCGGCCCTGCGAGGTACGCATATTTTTTTTGACATCCGAGTCTATTGTACTTTGGTTCTAATCTTGACTCTTCCACTCACTTGTATGACTGATGGCAAATCTTCAATTTCAGCTTTTGTAAAAGTGGAATACTGCTACTTACCGAACTCAGGAAAGGTTTTATTGGGATTCTTGGATGCTATGGAAGTGCAAATTGTTATTCATTGTTAACCTTTTCTCTAATAAATAACTTTGATATAAACAAATGTCGTTGTTTTCTGCTAGCTCCTAGACATTGTGGGTTCAATACTGGATGTAAAGATTTATGCACCTTTGGCTTTCAGAGGCTAGAATAAAATGTCATTGGGGCTTCCGTTCTCAGCAGAAAAATGTCAGCCCTCATTTCTCCTCTGCACTTTATAACAATTGATATGAAGAAACCTTGAAATGTTCTGAATTATTTAAAAGGACAAACCTGCCAGCTGCTGGAGAAGTGTGCATTGCTTATGGAAAACATCAGTGGAGCGGAAAGATAGGAGGTTCATGGAGGTGGAAATTCTAGTGGGGACTGAAGGATAGGGTAGAATGAAAGGGAGTATGGAAATGCTTAGTCCTCTCCTGAGACCCCCACCTCCATAACTGAAGTATGAGAGCTGTGATCGCCGTACACATTTTTCTATTATCACTGCACTAAGTTATCTTCTAACGATTGGCTGATTTTTCTCCTCTCACTGTGGTGGTTCATCAGGGGAGGAGAATTAAAGAAATTTAGTAGTATTGAACAGCTTACAAACATGTACATTTATAACCTCATAATGTATAGCGTTTCTTAAATACTTTGAGTCTTTTAAAAAAAAACAACCTGTGACTGCTGCTGCCACATGCATTCACACTCACCATTGTGCTCCTTCCAATCTCTGAATGAATAACTTGCCTCCCAGGTCTGGAGTGGATAATCTTCCTACAAGAAGGAAGAGTCAAGTGTCCGCTCAAAGAGTTCGGACAAAGGGGACACAGCCATAATGTCTGTGGCTTCTTGGTCTTTTCAGTAGGTCCTTGAGGGTAAAAAGTGTGTTTCCTGATGGTCAAACTAGAGATCTCTGCTTTTGAAGCCACTGCAGTAAGTATTCAGTGATACTAGGAGTGCAGACATAATGCAAACAACAATATTTGAGTGCGCTTTCAGTAAGCTTTCTTAATATGCATCTCAATCACTTAATAAATAAGTTACTGAGCACCTCTTAAATTTGCAATCTTAAATTTCTAGTAGAAATATGCTAAGATTATGCCTTGTGGCACCTCTAGAGACTAGCAAATTTATTTGGGCATATTCCTTCATGGGCTAAAATCCACTGTATCTGATGACATGGGTTTTAGCCCACGAAAGCTTATGCCCAAATAAATTTGTTAGTCTCTAAAGCCATTTTTACACTACCCACGGTCGATCCATCGGGGATCGATTTATCACCTATAGTATAGACATGATAAATCAATTCCCGAGTGCTCTCCCCGTCGACTCCGGAACTCCACCACTGCAAGACGTAGAAGCAGAGTTGACGGGGAAGCGGCAGCAGTCGACTCGCTGCCATGAGGATGCCGAAGTAAGTTGACCTAAGATGCGTTGACAGTTGCATATCTTAGGTCTACCCCCTCTCTTTCTCCCCCCCCCCTCCCCCGGCCAGTGTGGATCTGGCCTAAGGTGCCACAAGGACTCTTTGTTTTTTGCTGATACAGATTAACACAGCTACCACTCTGAAACCTATACTAAAAAGGGAAGACTTAAAGCAGAAAAGTGCTAACGAGTTGCAATTCTTGTAAACTTCAAGTAGAATTAACATATGGTCAAAGCTGATTTTTTTGGGGTCTTTCTAATTCAATAAAATACCTGTCCTTAGCTGCAGTAGTCATCACTGTCTAATATAAAATAATATCGCTATATTTTATCACAAAGCCTCATGTATGAGTTCTTGAGTGAAAGACCGGTTTCCATCACACACACACAAGTGACATATAGTGTAATCTACCACTGAAAATACCTGTTGGAAAGACCAAATTATGTTACTAGAAGACATTTGATTCAACCTTCAAAGACACTCTCTCGCTCTGAAGGTGCTTGAAATGGCAGAGTCAGTCACTGATGAGATCATAAATATACTGGGTGCGTTCATATGCGGAGTTTAACATTTAAAGACCAACATTACAACACTTGCAGAGCTATGCGGGTGGATGTTTTCCAAGAAGCTCACAAATGGAGAACAACTGTCATCAACAGGGGGTACATTTATACCTGTTATCAAGAGGGAAAATTATCAAACAATGGAATGGCTCTGGGATGATCAAGTGCACCCAAAACTATTCTCCCCGGTCACGTATGGATGGATTTTGGAGGACAGACTGATCACACCAGTTGTGTGTGAAATGCCATGCACTCCTGAATCAATCCTTCAGCTAATCAAATGCTCAAGGGCAAAGACCAGATGGTCACCATTCTGCAAATGGTTGGCTAGCAGCCTGCGATGTATGGAGATATGCAAGTGCACTGTGGATGAGGATCAGCCTGACAACATGTCTATCCCTAGGCAGAGACAACATTGAAAATGACTTTGATGAATAAATGTTTCCAGTTCTTCATGACAAGGCTAACTCTCCTAGGATTACCAAAGATCAAAGTGGGGTTTTTTTTTAATGTAGGCAATGAATCCCTGTGTTAAAGTGTCATTAAAAAAACTAATCATATTTATTTTCTCGAATATACAACTACATAATTGTTCTAGGTTTGTCGTGTTTGGTACCACTGTGTTTGTGGGACAGACAAAGGGCTTTCAAATGATACCCAACTCAGTCCATTTCCAATGACATGGTATTATCCACATTTCCACTAACCAGAGACCCTGGAGCTGGGTGGAAGGGAGTGGGAGTAGCAAGTATTCCCTGCCCTGGCATCAAGGGTGACACCATTGAAATTATGATTCTGCAGATTTTTACAAATCAAATGACGCCTCCCTCACCTTTCCATCACTAACTTGCCCATGAAATAAGATTTCATCACTTTATGCTCCCAGACAATATAATTCAGTTATGCTGTAAAAGTAAGGCTTTAAGAATGAGGTCTCTAGACCAAACCACAGTTCCAAGGCTCTCACAGCTTGTCGCACATGTTATTAATAGCATCTTACACAACAGCGACTAAAACAATACATCAGGTCATACAACTCAGTCCATCAGTCCTTCCAGTCACAACGAAAAAAATGAAAACAATCAAGACTGGGTGACTCAGAATTCCCATCACTATTTCTGAAGAAAGCCCTGCTCATGTAATAGCTCTTACTGCTTGAGTAATGCTGAAGTTCTGTCTCCATGAAGAACTCCTGGTCTTGTGACTCAGCTGCTTCCACTGTACATTTTGTGTAACTTACAACTCTAACAGTAATTGTTTTTTTGGTGTGTGAACATCAGTATATAATCTAGTGTAAAAAACAAAGAAAATGGGAGCTTTGTGCTCCACACGCTTATTGTCATAATTGCTGATGCTGAAGTCAGTGACTGCTGATGCCCCACTTAAAGAATAATGACAGGGCATGTATGCAATATTGTTTTTTCAGGTTTGGCATCAGCTATGGTCTCTGAAACTCACACATACTGCAAAACAAAAAGTAGTTCCCTAAAAATTTGGCAGCTTCAAGCAGTGTCTTCACATCACTACTGAGATTGATGCTTTTTTCCACTTTTGATAGGGGCCCTGCACTCCTGGGCCGGGGGCCGGGCCGAGTGTGGCGTGCTGCGAGGCCCCGCGCTTCTAGGCTGGGGGTCCGGGCCGAGTGTGGCGTGCCATGGGGCCTCGTGCTTCTGGGCCAGGAGCCAAGCCAAGCGTGAGGAGCTGCGGGCCTACGTGCTTCCGGGCCGGGCCTCGTGTGGGGAGCCGCAGGGCCCTGCACTCCCAGGCCTGGAGCGCCTGGCTGAGTGGGGTTCTGGGGGGGAGGGGCGATCAGGGGACAAGGAGTAGGGGCGGGGGCTTGGGTTAATTGGGGAGCTCTGAGGGGGGCAGTCAGGGGGCGGGAAGTAGGTGGGGGTCAGATAGGGGATGGGGCCAGGCTGTTTGGGGAGGTACAGCCTTCCCTACCCAGCACTCCGCAAAATTTTGAACCTCAGTGTGGTCCTCGGGCCAAAAACTTTGCCCACCCCTGATTTATAAAATTCTGTAACGTTTAAAATAATTTTTCAGGTATCCTATTCTGAGTATTAACTGACAACAGTTTGTTTGTGAGGGTGGCGTGTTTGAATATTTGTATTAAGGTATTATTTTAAAATGTTGATTAAAAAAACATTTCTTGACTATAGGGCTGCATAATTGTTCCACGTTTGCCATGTTTTGTGCCATTGTGTTTGTGGGAGAAAAGACTTTTGAATGATTCCCAACTTAACCCATTTCTGATGACATATTAATAAAATGTCAGTGAGTCCCCTCTTTCCCCTCCTGCCTGATGCTCCACAGAGGATGATACCATTGAAATTATGATTCCATAGATTTTTACAAATAAAGTGACACCTCCCTCACCTTTCTATCAATAATTTGTTTGTGGAATTCCATGTGGTCCCAGATTAATGTACGATCTCCACCTTTGTGTGTGTGTCAGAGGGAGGTGGGACTGTAGCTAATATTCACAACGATATCTAAAAACTTCATTTTGAGTTTTTCATATTTCATTCCCTTTCACTGAATTGGACTAATTTACCAGCTTTCGGAGGGAATCCCCTGTGAAATACTGTACTACTTCTCTTCTTTCTTCTGAGAAACATTTTTGAATGAAAATGGACCTTCTTTAATGTGGTCCTATTAGTGAATGAGAAACATATTTTATTTATAATATGTTTCTTTTTTTGCGAGGGGGGTGTAATGGAGTCGGTCACTCACCCGGCGGCGCCCCCGTCTGGTCATCCTGGGAATTAGCTCTTTTGACCCTGGAGCGCCCCTGCCAGCCGACGTCCGCTTCTCCACGTCTGGCTCCGTGCCCTTCCCGGACCCCGGGGCCCCTTGCTGAGGGTGCTGCACCCTGCAGTACCCCCTGGTTTTAGGGTCTCCCCTCCCCGGGGAACCCACCACCCACTATCCCCAACTCGCCTCAGAATGTGCCACTGTCAGTCACCACTTGCCCCCGCTCACTGGGGCGGACTGCAGTATCATGGCTACTCATCACCGGCAAGAAGGGGTTGGTCTGCTGCTGCTATTACCAGCCCTGGGCCACCTCCTGGCAACCCCCAGTGCCCCGTGGGTCGGGCCTTCTCTAGGCTCCGCAAGCTGGGGCCTTCTCGCTAGAGCTAAGGCTCCCGGCTCCCAGCTGCCTTGCCCTCGCCCTGTCCCAGTCTGGGTACCTCGGTACAGGCTCCGTGCAGCCAGGCCCTGTCTCCCTCTGCTTACAGAGGAGACTGACCTTAGGCCCTTGCCTGCACTTGCAGCCTGGGGCTCTCAGGCTAGAGCTTTCCCCAGCTCCCACCGCCTAGCCCCAGCCCTGCACCCAGCCTAGTACCTTCTTTCAGGTTTCCTGCAGCAGGCCTGTCTCCCTCTGCTTACAGAGGAGAATCCCTCTCTGTCTCCCAGCCCTTATATCCTGGCTGGGAGAGTTTGGGGCATGGCCACACAGCTGAGCCTAGCTCCCAATCAGCCTGGGAGTTTGCAGGCTAGCCTCCCAGGCTATTTCAAACCCCTTTTGGGGCTTTTCCAAGCCCCTTCCAGTAGGGGGCGGGTGGTCACCCCGCCACAGGGGGGGAATAATTTTTCTCATTGAAACACGTTTGAAATATCACATGTTTAGATGCAAAAACTTTACAAACAGTGATGTTCTGGGACCAGAAAATAGCCCTGAATGAAATCAGTGGTTTTTATCAGCTAAATTGGCACATATGGACCATAGCACTGACTTAACCCCCTTTTCTCTCCGCAATGAACCCCCAGAATTAGTGCACTCCCTACCAGTTCCTGGCACAAGAAGATTTGTGGAATAGAGGCAGGCCAGAGGAAGGAGCGAATTAGATTGGAGAATGAGGAGGTTGGCCTGAGTATTCTTATGCTCCAGCAATTCTGTATATCTGGAGTGGTCCATAGGGGCCATTACAATGAGAATGCATGGTAACCTAGCCTTGGCCAATGGTGCAAACAGCTCCCAGCAGTTCCACCCTAATGGCTGTGCAAACTCTTTGCTTTTGCCAGCGCTGAGATGAATTCGGCCTGTGGGTTCACTTATAATTTTGAGCTTTATTTAGTTAAAAACATTAAATTGTGACTCAAGATTTTTAAAAAGATTTATTCAATAATTCCCAGCGTTTTAATAATTATTTGGTGGGGAGAGATTTCATATCCAAAACACTGCAATAACAACTGTTTAAAACAAAAACTTCTCTATCCACTCAAGACTCTACTGTTAAGCCAGGTAACGGAGTCCTTAAATCTTAACATTGAAGGTCAAGTACCAAGAAATGCAAATATTTAGTTGTTACGATGAAGTCAAGAGCATTTCTTAAATATTCACAAAGAGAGGATGCATTCCCACCCTCCCATTTGCTTTCTACAGATTCCAGACTTCTAGTCATAGCTGATTTTGTTAGAGTGGTAATCCCTCTGGGAATGTTACTGGTGGGGTGGACCATGTCAATGTGATTATTCCATGATAACTGCACCTGTGAAAACCTTGCCAACAAACATGTTTTCTTGAAAGGAAAGTATTTGTTTCCTCTTGGCTGAAAGTGAGCAAACCAAAGAGTTATAAACAGCTGAGTTGACGTAGCTATTCTCATACATGTTAAAAATATTGTCAATAATCAACATACTTCCTCTCCCCTCCTTTCCATGCAATATAGCTAAACCATATGTTGTACTCCTAAACATCCTTCAGCAATAAACATCTGAAGAATGGTTTCCAGATTACAAACTGTTGTAGAAATTCTGTTTCTCTAGAGGATAAAGGCTGTCGTATGTAAAACTTCTAGACAATAAATATTTCAGAATAACAAATGAATTTTGCAGTCAATATTTAATACCAGCAGACAAGAGATTCCCCATACTCCAATTGAGTGTTTACAACATTTTAGAAGTACTACTAGAGTATGATATTCAGGAGCCACAGTTTTGAACTAAAAAAATCACACTGATAACTAGAAAAAATATATTTACATTTTGTAAACAGTTAATTCTTTAATGTTCTCTGGACTGAAGAGAACTCTAGACATTTAGTCAAATTCTGTTTTTGCATCATGCTATGTTATTAGATCAGTGGGGTTTGCATGTCCAGGGCCATAGAAAAATGAGTCTGTCTGTTTGGTACTTATGGTTATTTTGTAGGGATTTGTATGCTGCTGGCATAATAATGGACGGACTAGTGAGATGAAGAGAAGGTAGAGGCGTGATGACTCTAAACTGTATTTCCAGGTTTAGATCATAACTCAGTTTTCCCAGAATACAGATTATAGTGCATCACTTCGTGGAATCAGGGCTGCGCTCTCTCCTGGATGGGCAGTGACACTCTAATTTCTGTGATCACTACTTGATTTATTTGTGCTTACATAGTGCTTCTTACCTAAGGGTCTCAACATGCTGTACCAATGATGATGTGAGCCTCACAGTGTAATATTCCTGAGAGGTAGGTAGATATTATTACTCATTTCACTGATGGGTAAACTGTGATCCAGAGAGATCAGATGATTCACTCACGGCCCCACTGAGTTGGCGGTAAAGCCCGGAATAGAACCCATTAGTCCTGGCATCTCAGTTCTTTGCTCCAATTATTAGTCATTCCCTTTCGGGGCCAGAAAGGTATTGGCTTGCCAATTGGCTTTAGTATTAGTTGCATAGTTTAGCTATGCAATGCTTCTTACTGTGGGTGGATGAGTACCAAATAACCATTGTTGCCTAATTATCATCTAATGAAACAACATGTCGAAATTATAAGATTTTGTTTTTAAGTATCTTCTTGGTCGTGTCTCTGCTGCTGTCCTACACAACATCTGACTGTGCAATTGTGTTGGTGTTGTCATGGTAATGTGATAATTATATTATAAATAATAATTGGAGCATGTGTCTTGTTTTGATAATATCAGAAAAACTAGGTATTAGTGTGATTATAGTCATCTTTCATAGAGGATGTGATCAGAGCAAAACTTCTGCAAATTAAGGCATTCTGTGTGACATGGCACAAAATTAACTCCCACAACAAAAAGCATTGCATCATTGACACGTGTTGTTTTGTTGTCTTGAGGTTGCAATGGCAAAAGCATTTGTCCATAGGTTAATTTCTATCCCTTGTGGTGGTTACAGCATATCCAGCATTTAGTGGCTTTGTGCCCTCTACCAACAAATGATCTTTATTAGCATCAGACACTTAATACAGTAATGTATACAGTACATAGCTATGTGAAATATAAGCATTAAAATGTACATTACTTAAAACATAATCAGTATTGGCCATAAAAATCAAGTTGGCTCCATCTCAGTCTCTCTTAGACAGCATTCAGTTCCTCCCAAACTAAAATCCTGATTAAACAGCTATATCTTGCTCCATGCCTGAGATTTGAGTATATGGACTTGCTGAAAAGTTTGGTTCTAGAATCATAAACTCCCATTAGGAATTTGGTCTGTAGATGCAGGATTAGGCCCTTGAATGTTTCATTCCGCTGCTAATTTGAACAAATCAGTAGGCCACAAAGTGCGTTTATAAAGGTGTGGTGCATTGATCATTTTATAGTTTTAACAAGAAAGTCCATAGTAAGTGGAAGACTGCTAATGTATGAAAAGATAATCCATTTAGTAACAATTTTGCATGAAAACAGGCTTGTAGGATTTAGCAAAAACAGTTTTTTTTTACTTGAAGCTTTTGGGATTTTTTGTGTGCCAGTCGATGTGTTTGTTCTAATGCGCATTATGAAGACACAAAACCATGCCATCCAACAGTATCTGTTCTGCAGATAGAAGTACCTCTGTTTCAGGGCTAGTGCTATTTGAAAATGTACCTGTTGCAGTGATAGTTTTGTCTGTAATATGATCAAGTGTCTTGATGTTTCTGGTCTTTTGGTCTCGAGATGAAAACCTTGTCTGTCTCCTGGACTGAGAAGTAAAATAAATATTTACTATACATAAAATGTTTAAAAAAAATTGTTGGCAAAATCAACGACTAAAAAGTTAGGAAATGCCAGAATTAAGGTTGTACAGGCAGTGTTAATTCTACCCTTTGTGTATATGCACTATGATAGAGTCTTTAATTACATGATCACATCCTGTTTGTCTCATTCAGTGCTAAGGGTGGTCCGTGTTCACTTAATGAACAGCTATTCTATATTTTGTTTTCTCATGGTTAAACATGGGGCTTCCTGCCTTGTTTACTGCACTCAGACTATGCTATGAAGACAGAATCGGTCATTTCCTTATGAGTATTTCTATGGCATTCATCACTCTAATATCTGAGTGCTTCACAAATATTGAAGAAGTTATTTTCACAACTGCAAAATGAGGGGGTACCATTCCTATTTTATAGATTGGGAACTGAGACACAGAGATTTTAAGATCAAAGGTATCCACTAAGTTTGGGTGCCCGATTTGAGGTACCTTGTGCCTGATTTTAATGTGATCAAGCAAAGATCTTATTGAATTAAGTTGCAGCTGGGAATGCTCAAAACTTCGGCAGATCAGATCCCAGATATGCAAATCATGCGCGTGTGAAGAGTGGCTTAAGTGTTGTGATAGCATCACAAAGGAACTATGTGGCATAGGCAGATATAGAAGACAATTCTCCTGGGCAACAATCAACTGCCTTAACTATGAGTTCCTCCTTTCTTTTTCTGTAACTTTGTGACTTGTTCATTACGCATCTTCTAAATTCTGCAACAAATGAGATGGATCCTATAGACAACAACCTCCTTAGGCCATGGTTACACTTAAAGGATTATAGCACTTTTGGTTATAGCTGTCCCCATATACAGCAATAGGTATAGTGCTATAGCATGTCCTGGCATTCAGCTGTGTGCAACGTGCTTTTCAAACGAGAGGGCTGAGGGGGGAACGTGTAGTGTGTATGCAGAGGGAGAGAGCGAGGGGATTTTCTACCGGCTGAGAGTCTTGTCAGTGGTTTCCTTTGAAATTCAGAACCTGCTATAGTTTCTCTGTCACACATCTCCCTTTGTAAACATTTGCAGTGCTTATCTGCCGAGTTAAGAGAGAAACTCTGAAAAGGTACTTCCGCATTCTTCCTGCCGAGTTCAAATCAAAGTGAAGAGATGTCAATTGCTTTTAAATGGCTCAGAGGCGTGCCAGAGATCACTTATAGCGTAATGCGTGGTTACACTTGCGATAATACGCTACAGGGAATACACAATAGCTGTTATTCCTCAAGGAAGGGAGGATTACCAGGAGCGGTATAACTGTGGGTTTATAGCGCAATACATGCCTTGCCAGTGTGGACGGGTAGGGAGTTATAGCGCTTCTGGAGGTTTTATAGCGCTATAAAGTGCCAGTGTAACCAAGGCCTTAGATAATGCTTTCTTAGTACTACGCAACTCTGATTCATCACCAGAACAGCTCCATCCTGTGCACTGAATGAAGAGGCATAGATGACGGTTGATGCATTTGCTTTCTATATCAATGTCTTGGAAAGTCTAAGCTGAAATTCATCATGTAATCTGTGTTGTAGCTGTGTCGGTCCCACATGATGAGAGGGACAAATTGGATGAGATAATATCTTAATTGGAACAATTTCTATTGGTGTGAGAGAGAAGCTTTCAAGTTTACAGAGAGCTGCTTCTTCTGACCTGAAGAGGAGCTCTCTGAAAGCTTGAGAGCTTGTCTCTATCACCAACAGAAGATGGTCCAATACTGTAAAAGATATTACCTCACCTACCTTGTCTTCCTATTCATCACGTAGTCAACAGGTTGCTAGTTTCAGATTACTGAGAAGAATTGGATCATGTGCACAATGTTTTTGTGTGATAATGGATTTGGTTTAGATGGTTGATTTTTCAATATACATTTTTTTTCATTTCTTTCGATGGTAATCCTAATTTCTTTAACAGGATTTGCTATTCTAGTTAACTAATTTTAAACAAATGGTTTTTTTTCTTGCTTTATGGTCTAAACAATTGAGATTTACAGACGGTAACCCAGCTGGTAAATTCCCATGGGATTATGCCTATTTTCAGTGCGTAAAACTCTTGCAACATACTCTTTGCAAGTGTTTATGCAGTGGCAACCCGATGAGTGGACCATCAGAAAAGTTTTATTGTAGCATCTGAACAGAAATATTTATGTATGTTAATTAATCATGCAGGTTAGAGCAGCAAAACAGTTCATAGCATTTCTTAATACACTTGATATTGGTAGTACCTTTAAAACACACTAATTATCTTATGTTTATTAGAATTGAATATTCCTATGCTCTAGTGATATCTCCTTAAATTGATACTTTGAGCAGAAGGTATTTGTGAAGAGTGAATAGGTGACTGCAACATTGGAAGGACAGATTAGCAAAATATTCATGCAATTAATGCATCTGCATAAATGCATGTTCTCCTGCCATGCTTGTAAAGGTCTGCATTTGTCCATGCAAAGGGGTGTTTTTAACTACAAACCTTACTACACATTTTAAGTGGGGTGGGCACACCATTGAGGGTGCATTGGTTGGACTTGGCTTTAAAGCAGGGGTGAGGAACCTCCGGCCCGCAGTCCTTATACAGCCCGCCAAATCATTCCGTCCGGCCCGCGCATGTCCCTGGCCGGCGGCTCCCCCAGGCGCTTTCGGCCCCTGCGCCGAGCGCGGCGCCTTCCCGGACCACCAGGTGGGGGCAGCTCCGTGTTCGATGAAGGGCCCGGGAAGCGCCTGGGGGAGCCGCCGGCACCGCGCGACCGCCATTAGCTGGGCGGCGAAAGGAGGAGCCGCGGGGAGCCGACTGTTAAGGGTGTGGGGGGGGGCTGGGCTGGGGGGTAGGCAAGGGCGCGGTGGGGGGGAGACTGGGCTGGCGGGGAGAGGGGCAGGAGACTAGGTTGGATGGGGTGGGCGAGGCGTGGGTGTGGGAGGGAAGGAGGTTTGGTGGGGGGGGAGGCTGGGCTGGGCGGGTCAGGCATGGGGGGCAGGAGGCTGGGGTGGGAGGGGGAAGGAGGTTAGGTTCGGTGGGGTAGGGTGGGCCAGGCCAGGCAGGGGTGGGGGAGGAAAGGCGGTTAGATGGGGGGAGGCTGGGCGGGGGTAAAGAAAGATCACCCCCAACACCCAGGCTGATAGCGGGAGCTGACTGGGGCAGGCGGCAGGACCCCGGCTGGCAAAGGGCCAGCGGGGGAAACCCCAAAGCAGTGCAGGGCTAAGCAATCCGCCTGCCACTGCTTTGGGGTTTCCCCCGCTGGCCCCTTGCCAGCTGGGGTCTCAGCTCCCATTGCCAGCCTGGGCTTCCTCGGGGGGGGGGGGGGGGAGGGGGCGAGAGAGCGGCCCACGAATGACATTATAAATGTCCAAATGGCCCTTGACAGAAAAAAGGTTCCCCACCCCTGCTTCAAAGGGACCAGCATAAATATGTTTATGATGTGTGCAAGTGTGTCTGTTTGAAAGCTCTTGTCCCTTCCAGATTTTCAGGTTAATTCTGCAGTGTGTGAGTAGTCCCACTGACTACCAGGGACTACTCACATGCCTAAAACTAAATATATGGTTTTGAAGTATTGGGCCTATATGAGGATAAATTAGTGAGGGTTTTCTTGTTGTTGTTGTTTTTTTAACAGGTGCTGTTACTTGTTCCCACAACCATCATGGGCATTAAGTAGGTCCACATTTGGTCTCAAATATTTGAGAATAAAAATCTCACCAGTGCTGCAGAAAATGTACATTACTAGGGGAAGAATGTGATGACTGAAAAAAATGCCCAACAGTAGGGATGTAAAAGATAAAACCTCTTCATTTGTGGAACTTCTACTATTTCCAAAACATCTGGTCTGATTTCTCCCAGACTATAAAATTCTATTCTGGATTAACATCTGGTATGCAAAATTTCAGGTGGGATCCATTTGTTGTGGTTATATTTAGGTCCACATTGAGCATTTAAACTAGCTTCAACTTCAGTTATGGGTGCAATACAGCCTCTTCATAATAAACGTGTCCTATTGTGTTAGTTTTGGACAAAAAATGTTCACTGAAACGGAACTAATGTAATTAATTTCCTGTTGTTGTGTACCTTAATTTTTTATTTACATACAACGTGCCTAAAACTAGAAAATTATATCTGGGGGCTGGTCTCCACTAGGGGGAGAAATCGACTGTAGATACAGCGTCTCTACAGCCGACTTACCTCCCATCCTCATGGCGGTGGCAGCGCGGTCCCCTGTCGACTCCAGCTTGCGCCTTTTGGTGAGCTGGACTTCCGGAGTCGACGGAGGAAGCCACTGGCGATCGATGCGATAAATCGATCCCCAAAAGATCGATGCTTCCCTGCCATAGTGAGGACAAGCCCTTAGACACACATACATACTTATGTTTTAGCATCTGTTGATTAGAAAGCTCTTCATTTATTATGTTAATTATTAAAATATTTTGAAGGAGTGGTTACTGGTGTTAAAAATATTAACTGAAGTGGTCTTGTGCTGCTCCTTAACTACTGATCAG
This sequence comes from Sternotherus odoratus, assembly GCA_032164245.1. Classification (NCBI taxonomy): domain Eukaryota; kingdom Metazoa; phylum Chordata; order Testudines; family Kinosternidae; genus Sternotherus; species Sternotherus odoratus. The sequence goes on along the minus strand of JAVMKO010000009.1, from coordinate 12,421,219 downwards.
ATCCACCTTTGTGTAAGCTGCTTGAGCTTCCCATTGTGTACCTGTACATCAAGTAGAAAAAGCAGAAAAAGTAATCTATTCTAAAGGACCTGTAGCACAGAGAGATCTCATGCACACAGACCAAAAGAATGCACTAAGCACTGTCTCTGATATTCTTGGCACCAATTCTAAGTGATTTTGGTCTGATTTTTGGTCGAGACAGTTTCTCTACACGTTTGACGTCAATCAAATCCAGACTTTAGCTTGGGTTTTACTATAGCACCCATCAGTGTATGTATGTGCTGAACAGGTAAACCTGCATGTTTAGATTTGCAGATAATAATATCTCTATATATTCATAGAGAAATGGCAATGGAATATTGAAGGTAACCCTTTTTAAAAAATGCTTCTTTTGGTCTAATTATTTTGAATGTTAATTATTTTTGTAAAATTAACTTGAAATTCTTAAGGTTTTTTCCCACTGCACCCCTCCTAATAAAGTGTCTTAGGAATTTCTAGTGTAATGAACACAGTTTTTGAAGAAAGATGACCTATCATTTTTCAGCACCTAAATACATTATTACCAGAGCAGACTACTTTTCTTTTCTTTTTTGGTAATTAAAGAAAATGCACTTTTGTTTAAATGCTAATTAGAATGCATATGACTAGACAAGGTACAAAACAGATTAGAATCTGTGTGCATATTCTGTGTGAGTGTGTTGTATATCCATCCTAAGGGATTACCTGACTGTCTGTCTGTATGTTCAGAAAGGTGTTCATTATTAAGTCAGCAGTTACCACACTCTAACATTCATTTTTAATCTCAGGAAGTGGGAGATAATGCATCAGCTGCTGGTTTAATACTGGTTTAATACTGCCTTAGTGTGTCACATCTGTTTATATATCCAGATGCTTATGTGGCTCCCACCTCTGCATCATTTAAGGACTTTTCAGTGTTGACTGCTGTGTACATGTATACACAGCGTGTGTCTATATCTGCATAATATATATGTATATGAGGTGATAAGCCATGTGATAAATTCCTTTACTACTTCTATATTTTGGTAGATTGTATTACTGTATTTATTTTGCACCTTTGAGTGCCTCACCTGTGCGAACACTGATTTATCATAGAGGATTGTTTCTAATATTCCAACACCCCTAAGAAGCTTACAAATAGCTGCTCTTTTTTCCCTTCAAGCTCCTGCCACCAAAAAAGTTTCTCCTTTTTTTATGCTGAACGTGAAATATAATCCAAAGTCTGGGACCAGAAACATTTAGTCCTGGATGCGTGACATTAAGATCCAGGGTCACACTAAGCAAGATTAGAGACAGAGGGCCTGATTTTCCACTACCTACACCCTGTGATGTCATTTACAGTTGTGCAGAAAAAGAACCCAGTGCATAACATTCTGATTTAGTAAAATTTTACACCTACTATGCACAGGTGTAAATGACTCTGCAAGGAGCAAGGCAGTGGAGAATTGGGTCCAAAAGCTCCAATTCGTTAGACATCTATGATTCATGGCTTTCCAGTAACATATAAAGCATCTGATATAGCCCCGATAATTTTGTGAAATATCTCACTTTAGAATTGTGGCACCTTGTTGTAGACAGAAGGTATTTGAGATAAATAGGATGAAGAGTTAGGATTTTATAAAATGGTGTGAATGGCTTAAACTTTTTATCACACCACGGCAAGCCTGTGCTCACTAACACCGCTTCACTGCGCAGGCAAAGGAAAAACAGTATTGCAACTTGACTGGCAAAGGGGAGCCAAGCACATTGGCCTAAGCAGTGAACAGACGCATCTGATTCTTCTTTGCAGTGTCTATCTTGTAGTAGATGATAGGTTTGTTTGACAATAAAGAGAAGACTTGTATTCACAGTAGTGAAGGAGATCCTCTTTGTGCCTGCTTCATTGAGGAAATTGTTCTGGAACAGCTGCTCTCCATGTGGGAACAACAAACTCCTGGATTGCTGCCAATGTCAGTGAGACCTGGGTTGCTCTGATCTCCGAAAAAGTTCTGGTCATTTGTTTTAGAGAAGCAGGTGTATGTCATCAGCCAACATGCCCTTTAATTATCTTTCCTGCATTTTGGTCGCACCTCTTGCTTAACAGATGCGTTTCCCGAGACGCTCCCTCTATTCCAAGAAGAGATCATATACATTTTCAGGTGAATGGGAATGATACATGTCACTTTTTCTGTTCAAATTATAATCACAAAGCTAAACAAAACTTGGTGGCTTTACTTTGCAGGGATTTATGTCAGTGTTTACTGAGCCAATCCATGTAAATTCACACTCCTAAATTTTGAGTTCCCAGCATTTCTCAATTTCAAAGTGAAACTCTGCTGAAATCAGCAAGTTTCAGGTAATAATTTCACTAATTTCAATGTAAAATTGTATGTTGGCTCAAATTCTCTTGCTAAATTCATGAAAATCAGTGAATGTGGTCTGAATATAAAGTGTATTCTGAAGCCAGGTGGGTCCTGAGAGCTAGTAATAAGCCAAGGTAAAATGGTTAACAGAATCACACAACAGAGCCTCAGCCCAGCTCCTGGAACACACTGAGAATAATATTGTACACTGAACATTGTTTAGCAATAAAAAACAAGTCAAGTAATACATTTAGGTGGAACAGTGGAGGAAGGAAGAGTAACATAGTGCCATTGTACGTGTTCGTGGGCCCTCATTTGAAAGATGCTGTGTGATTCCATACGAGACGAAAGAAGTTGGCAAAGTGCAAAGGCATGGTGCAAAGCAACTGAAGTGATCTAAGGCAGAAAAAATTTACTGGAGTTGGCGCTATACCTTAGAAGAAGAAAAGAGCGTAAACTAGAGAGATTGAATTACCGTGTATATAAAAGATCCTGAAGGAACAGGAAAAGACCTGACTTCTGCCAAAAATGTCATTGTGCAGTAATTATTTTACTGCACAATAGTCATGGCCTGTGAGTGAGCCTATAAGCAGTTGAGACAGAATTTCCTGAAACAGGACATCACTTTATGCCTGGGATCAGAGGAGGAAAGAGAATTGTCAACTTGCTCATGACAGAATTGGACACTTTTTTGGAGAAAAACAGAAGTGGAGAATGTGGTGTTAAGCCACACTTTTAAGCTACAATTCATGTATCAGGGCTGTATTATTACACTATAGCATCAAAAAAACAATGACACATTTAGGTTACAAATATCATTATTTATGTTGTGCAATACACTTTACAGACCGTGTCATGTTTTAAAACCTTGTGAGGCAGATGCTAACCACAGGACTGAACCTAGTAGGCAATAGGCAGTGCAGAAGAGTGTGGGGAGAGCAGCACCAGCAAGGAAGGTCCATGGTCAGTAGTTGGTGAGAAGATCATTTCTGCACCTGTCATCTGCTGAGAGTTTGGGAGGATGCTGGATATCTTCCCAGGTACATCCCACAGAATTGCCATCTTGAAATTGCCTCTGGCTAATATGTGTCTGATAAATTTGAAGCCTCTCTCCCATTGTGGTCATGGGAAGAAGAGAAAGAGTGCACTCTCATACCCTCCCACACAGACTCTTCTGTTTTATTGGGTGGTGGCTCGTCCACCAAACCTCCCCCAGTGTTCTGGCTGGTGTGTGTGTGTGTGTGTGTTGTCTCTGCTACTTAACCACTCCTACCTAGCCGTACATTATAAAGTGCTCCTCCATTTTGAACAGCTCTGGACACAGCATAGAGTTACTTTGGATTTACACCACCCTGTAAAAAATCAACTTGCTACAGAAACGCCAACAATAGAGATAACAGAGAGAGCAGAGAGCAGAATTTGGCCTATGGTGCTATAAGTAGAGGTGTCCCACACTCCTCTGGCTTTCTGTTTAGTGCAGCCATATATTGACACAGCCCTGGCTTAGTAAACCATTCAAGCAAACCTGGCACCGATATATGGCTGCACATTAAAACAAAGTGAAATTTGGCTTTTTCAGTTCAATTTCACTTTGAATGTTGGGATTTTGTTCAGAAACTTGAAATAAAACTCATCACGTTCAGACCCTTTAAGTAAATATGGTCATGCACCTCTGACTCAAAACAATGGAAATTGGTAGAACTCCAGCTGTTTGTCCCACTTTTCTTAAAACCAATAAATATTTAATTTCCCTAAAAATGACAGTTCCTTTTGTATTTGTTCAATACTCAAGTGGTGGTTTTATTACAAAGAACAGTCTTTAACAGCTCCCAGGACATGTCCCGCTTTGGAGATGATTTCTATCTGTTATGCAATACCACTTGAAGTTGTTTTGATAACAGTGATGAGAGAGAAGAAATAATGTATGCTAAAGTAATTTGGTGAGGCTTGAAATCAAGGCAGCGAAGAAAACATTTTCTAGCAGTAAATCATTCACCTGTCTAACATTTTTAAAAAACTGTTATCCAAATGACTTTAACAGTTTAAGGGTTTAAGGCCTGAGGTTAAGAGACTGTTTTTGCATGGTGCATTTTTTGATGATAAAATACGATATTTTTATTGAACTGGCAGCGTTACAGTCAACAGCATCTGTTGTACAGGAGTTTGATTTCTTCCTGCAAGAAGATTGCTGCTCCCTATGAGCAACTGGCAGATGTTGTAGTGTAAAAGGTTCTGAAGGAAGTGGAGTTAAGTGTATTTTGGTTAGTTAAAGAGTAGTTTAGAGCCTGCTGTATATTTGGAAGTACTAGAAATGTTCCTTTTTAAATTTAGTTCAGCGCTGGGGAATGTATGTGATTATTCCAATCACAGGGCAGCCATTGCTACATGCAGATCCCAATCTGGGGAGGTTCTTCAAGTGGATGAAATGTTTTACAGGGTTTATTGCATTCTCTGAATTCTATAAAGCAACTGAATTACTGGTCACTTAAATACTAAGTTATGGTCTTTTCAGTTTATCCAGTAATTTTTTTCTAGCAGTTGTTCAAGTGAAAGACCCACCGGAGAACTCGTGTTGCACTATGTACATGTGACAGTTTTAATTATTTATCCTCGTTATTGTGATGTAGGTCAAGTTCCACACACACAAAATTGACTGTGTGTATTAAATGTATTTGATATTATATATATCTATATAAACTATAAATTTTCCTTGCTGAAATACAACCACTTCTGGAGTAAAATTTAGAAGTTGTGTGCAGTCTACAGTGGCTTAGGATCGAAATTGAAAAATATGTTATACAAATTAAACTGCATAGACAATTTACATTTTCCCCCTCTAATTATCTAAATGGAACTTCTGATGATGCCTCTCTGAACTGGTCACCACTTCATATTTTTGATGACCTAAAATAAAGCCATTGCAGATGGAAATAATTCTCACAAATGTATTGCTACTTAATGCTGACCATGTTGCTTTTGTTCCATTTCCACTTAAATAGATGCAAGATAAGGATTTCAATATGTGATCTTTAAGGAAAAGAAATGCCAGGATTTATTAGGCTCAAACTATATAAAGGGGAAAGCTTAGATGGATTGTCTCTTTTCCTTTAGTCTTCATCAGGATTTATCCTTAGGAAAGAGGATGCAAAGCAGGTGAGGTCCCCAGTTGGTCAGGTATGGAAAAGTGAGGGGGCTAGTGGATACAAGAGCACTTTTTCTGTTGGTGTCATGTCCATGGTGTGGGCCACACATTTTTGTCCCGGGATCATCTCAGAAGCTGCTTTATCAAATTGTTATTTGTCTGGCTAAATCGTCCAAGTTAATTACTTCTCAGAGCTATACCTATCTGGTGTAACTCCTAAGGTCAGAATTGATGGGTGATAAATTATTTAATTTGAGAACCTGAGGCCAATTCATAAGAGGGATGTAAATGGTCGGTGTAATTTACATGCAGAGAGGGCAAAAGGAAAATTAGACAACAGGATGGTATAAGGTGTATAGAGACTGGATTAGTTAAGACTTCGTTGCTTGCTGTTCATGCTATAACCTCATCCCTGCACCTTTTGGGGGGGTTGGCGGGAGCTGAGATGCATTTACCAATGTGTAACTTGCAATACCGTTTGTATCAGTTTCTGTTGCAGCTGGTCCATTGACAGATGTCATGTGTTTCTCTGGGGTGTTTAGCAAGAATATCTCAGCAAGCTCAGACCTGGGTATTACTTAGACAGAAAATCTCGACAGGAAATCTTAGAAGAAATATTCAGCTTGCTGTAGAAAGTGGGGTTGGTGATTAGATGACATTGTTGCTGTTGGTGCTATCTTCCCAATGAAACATGAAAACAAGGTCCAGACCATTTTGGGTGATCAAAGATCTTGCAGAACCTTTCTTAACGTTAGGAGGACTTAGTGCCAGTCTCCTGGCCAAATTCCAACATAGGTAATTGCATTCTGCCTATCTAAATTCCCTCCGTCATTTGCTTTGGATGCAGTATTCTTAGATGCTTCTTCTAAAATGCTGGGTATTGTTGAGGTATGCTGTTAAATGACTGCTGTATTGGACTTCAGTGAAGGGGATGAATTCATGTATAGAAATAGGACCAAACTACACTGATTTACTGTGCTGTAACTGAGAGCAGAATTTATCCCATACTCTTCTCAAGTGTATTTGGATATTATAGATTGCTTCCCTGTATACACATTATTAATCTAGCATCATTGGCAGGTGCCAGTACAATATTTGTTTACAATATCACTTGTAAGTGATATGCAGTAAGAATTTATTTAGATAACATCATACGTTTTCAAAACAATCCAGTAAAAAATTCCTCGAGATTTGGTTGACACTTTCCTATCCGGAGAACTTCCGCTTTTGTTGTCAGCTCTGCATCTCTATTAATTGCCTTTCCTAATTCTTAACCGCTTCCATTTAAATGTTGCTTTAAATTGCTGAGTGAACAATTTCTGTTTTCTATTTTACCTAGCTACTTTTTAGTTGTGTGGCTGTTTGTAATAAACTCATACTTATGGCACTTACTTTGTTATAGTTGTATTTGATACCTCAAAGTGGAACTCGTACATCTGGGGCTGGGTTTCTGAGTGGAAGCTATAAGCCTCTTGCTTACATAAGTCACATTCCAAGGTTAGTCTGAATTGCTGAGATAAAGAGTTTGGTCGTAGTGTGTTCTTGAAAAGACTTTTACATATGTGAAATCTGGTATAATTGGAGGCTTTACTTGGGAGCTGTCTAGAATGTGCAGTCCAAATTTCCTTAGCTCTCTAAAAGAGGAAAATTCATTCAGGTTAGTGATGTATAGGAATTGTGGCCTGTGGAAGGGGGAGTTCACATTTTTACTGCTTAGCTATATCTTCTTTGCTGTGTGGATAACAGCATAAAAGCGGCATTTTTAGTTCTTTTATAACTGGAAAAAATCATGTAATTTTGTTTTTTTTTTAAAGCTAGACGGCAATGGCGTCATTTTGAGTGTATTGGTCCAAGAAAAATTAGCCAGACACTGGAAGTTATTTGAACTGTTCAATTTCATTAGTTACAGATTTCTAATCTGGTGATATTTGTCAACACAAATTGTGTGCTCAATTGTGTAAAAAAAAATAAAAAAAATTTTTTTCCCCCAACTAGGGCCGGCAGAGGTTCCCATGATGTCACCCAATGGATCCATTCCCCCTATACATGTGCCTCCAGGTTATATCTCACAGGTATGTTTCTTCAACAACATAAATCTGTTTTTGATTTCTAAGGTGTGCTTTTTTATATGAGGGCAATAACCCTGATTCTCAAAAGTCTGGCTAGGATGTTCTTCGCTTCCTGTTGGACAGTGTAGCTATGCCCGCAAATGTATAATGCATTTTCACCCCAGAAGTGACTACCATTGCCCCAGAAGGTAAAGCAATTCTCTTCTTCCCCTTCTACATCTGTATATATACAAAATCCGTACCCATATTCTACGAATAAAAGCTACACATACGCATTGAGTAGAGAATAAATTCCTCAAAGTATCTCCTATCCGACAAGTTTCAGTTAATCAGTTAGGAAGTGTAGGAGAAAAGTGGGGAGGAGAAGAACCTAGTGCATTTTTACTGCCTGCAAAAGGCACTATCGCCCATCATTGACATCACAGCAGGAAATAATGCAGAATAACTAACATATACTGTTTTTTTAAAGGCTGTGAATTGTCTCCTATTGTTAATTTATAGGGGGTGGGGGGAAGCAAGTGTGTTTAGAAAAATAATCTGCCTGGTGTCTTAAAAAACAAACTGTTGTTCCATATAAGACATCCACATAAGATTATTTAAAAATCTGTTTTCTTTGCATCTTCTGCAAACTTGTATAGGTTTTTAAGTAAAGAGATTGGACAAGGTAGCCTTACTCTGCTTGTGATACAATATTCCTGATCCTATGGGCATTTCAATGATTCATAGGACTTTATCAGGTAAAAGTCCCACTGAAGTATACAAATACATTTAATTTTTAAATATTTTAAATTATCTGAATTTTAAAATAACCAAAGAAAATCTTTAATTATTTTAATATCAAACCTTTTTGTATTTTTAATAGGAATAGACTGGATATTCTTTTTTTTTTCCTCCAGTAAACAATGTGTGGTTGAGTTTAATGGAATCTCGAACAGCCATTTGTGTTTGAAAGACTGTTGATGGGATTACATTTACATCCCACACAATACAGTAGTCATTTGGTGAGATTTTAATTTTCAAGTTCAGAGAAAATGTCATAAATGCAGGGGAAGTGATTACAAATATGTTATTTCAAAGGACATCATGAAAGACTTGATTGTAGGCTCGTCTAATGAATGGCCCCTAGCATATAGTACAATATGATTTTTTTGTTGCAGAATTCTAGCTTCCTCACAGTTGCTTAGGCCTTCTGGGTCCAGCTGGAGATGGGTTTTAGGACACCATGTGAATCATTTTTTATGGGTCACCAGGATTGTTGGAGGTTCCAACTTCTGATTCAAGCACTGATGATGTAAAGGGTTACATAAGTGCTGACCTTCATGTTGGGGAGAGTGTGTTGGTGCGTATGAATCCATGTGCAAGATCGTAACCTTTGAGAATGCATTTGTTCTTAGTTATGCAGTTATGTTATGTTATGTTTGGGGATCTTATTTAATCCTGGCTGCTCTTCAATGTTCAGGTAGCAGCTGTGTCTAAGAGCTTGATTTTCTCTGCACACTGAGAAATGACCTTGCTTCATGCAACCGAACCCTAGTCACCTTGAGATTATCTCATACAGTATGCATAACAGTGATGGTACTCCTTAAAGCCCTTCATGAGCTGAAGCTGGTGCTGAATATTGCTGACCAATCAGCATCATACAGATAATACATTACACTGGTACTCCATAGTCCACTCTGGCTTCTGATTGGCATTCAAGTGGAATGAAAAGGGGTCATTGATTTGAGACCTGACTACCTGAGAGGTCACCTCTTTTCCATTGTGATATTGTTGTAGTTGGTATCAGTCATTTGTTTTCAGTGGGTGGGAGCTGGAGGCAGGGCTTTTTCTGTGAGGGAGTTTTGACTTTGGACCTTGCTTGTTCTTTTCATTTGGTCCAACAGAGCCTAAAGTTGGTAATATTTAGGGCACACTGCAGAGCTCATAATTTTCCTAAGGGCATTGTTTGGGGATGTGGATAATTAGATGTGGGCATTTATATTTATTTATTTATTAGTGCATTTTAAATGTTCTAAAATACCTTGGACCATTGTGAAAGGTACTTGACAGAAATCTGGGGGGAATCTCTTCAAACACAAATGGGAATTGGGTACCTAATTGCCATTTGTGCCTTTAAAAATCTTGTTTAGTGAATAAAATATAAAATCTGCTCTGAGCACTGGTGGACATTTCTGGAAGGCTCTACCAAGATACATGGCAGTATATTAGAGCGGTGTCTCCCAAAATTTGCCTTTGGCAGTAATAATCCACAAATTGTACTTGTTTCTGAAGCCAGTGCCACTTCTTCAACATACAATAATAATCTACACCAAAGAAGCCTTTTAAGTACCTTCTAAAAGATATTGTCTTCCTAAGGAAAGCAGTTGGAAATGCATATTGCACCATTTTAGGGGAAAACTATATACTAATTTTTAAAAGCCTCAGAATGTCCTTTCTGTAATGTGGAAAATGAATATTTTGCCTTTCGGATGACTTCATGCTAAATAATAGTTGAAAGAACATTGCAGTCAAATTGGTTGGTTGATGATGATGTACAAGCTGTGTGTGTTCACTCTTGCCTTTGCTCTATTGTGTTGGTATTTAATAGGGTTTATTGCATGATCATTTGAATTGGGTTCTGTCTCTTTTGGCAGAGCTTCGGCAAGGATGTAAAGCAAATAAGTGGGACTCCAAGATGTGAATAAAAATACATTTTATTTTGGTTTTGTCTGCCCTCTGTGTGTACATCTCAGACGCAGGCAGAAAGCAAATAACCCTGCAGAGAAATAACCATGTCTGTTAAGAGAGAGCGATGAAAACTTTTTTCCATTTTGTTATGCCAAGCTTTTGGAGCTGAGTGTGTTAGCCTTGAACATCACATTTGCCATCCAGTGACTGCAACCCAGGATCAAAATGATGCTTTAACACCTCTGCAGCACTGGGAAAACGTTCGGTAAAAGGGATTTGGCAGGATGTCTCTGTGCCCTGCAAGACCAAGCCTATTGGCAGGGAATAGTAAAGTATTTGGAGTCTATTTCTGGACTTAAAGGACTACTTGAGTAGTCTTGTTTAGGAGGAGGGGTTTGTCTCTGTTATAAAAGTCAAGAAAGTGTTTCATGCTGTAAGGTCTTAAACGGTGGAGGAAGAAATCCAGGAAAATAATGGAAGGAAGCATGCACCAACAGCTCTCATCACCCATGTTTGGGGGTGGTTTTTTGTGGTTTTTTTTTTTTTTTATTAGCAAGGCACAGTACAGCCAGTCTTTTTGTACTATAGGACATAACCAGGTTCCTTTTCTTCTCAGCTAGCCAACTTCTCTGTGATGGGGAAGCTGCTGGGTAATGGAAGTCAGGGGGTGTAGGTTCTACTCCTGGTTTCCACTGATGCTTGCTGTGTGGCACTTTGCCTCCATTGACCCCCTCTGTAATATTACAATGACATTTATCCACATTTGTAAAGCACTTCAGGATCTAAAATTGAAAAACGTTGCCGAAGTGCCACACTATTATTTTTCTCACATTAAATGCTATCAGGACCGGCTCTAGGCACCAGCCTAGGAAGCATCTGCTTAGGGTGGCCCCTGGCAGGGGACAGTATTCTTTCCATTCTTAGGGCGGCACACTCCGCTCCGGCCGGGGTTTTTTTTTTTTGCTTTGGCGGTGGCAAAAAGGGTAGAGCTGGCCTTGAGTGCTATCTTCCCCTTTTATGGTGGTGTGTGTATGTAGCTCATCCCTATCTGGTCTCTGTTTCAGACTCCTGCTTTATTCATTCTTACCCAGTTTCTTCACAACTTTCTGCTTTCTCCACCGGCCTATCCTAAGGAGGCCAACACTGACTGACAAGCTGGTCCCTCTATTGAGCCTGATATTCAGATTAAGTGTACTGTAGTTTGTGTTAAATTTAATTAACTAGCTGAAACACCTGGCATTGCTCGGAGTATTTGTAATTGGATGTAAAAAGACTACAATGTTTTTTATTAAAACAAATTTTGTTTTTATTGTATATCAGTACATTCCATAAATTACTATCAAATTAAATTACCACCTTTAATTCAGCCTCCTGATCCTCTGCTCTTATATTTGTCTGGAAGTACACCTGATTCTAAGCATTTTCGCTTTTTATGCAGCATAACGAATAGGGTTCTTTTTAAGAAAAAAACAGTGTATTTAATTATGTTTGCGCTACACAACACTAAGCTCTCTGGTTATCTGTATTATTACATCATAACTATGTCACAGACAACAGCATGTGTTAACCTGCTGCCCAGATGATATGTGAGCTGTATAGTTGATGTTAATGAGCTTTAACGAATTTCACCCCTAGGGGGTGTAAGAGGTGAGATTTTAAAAATTTTCGATTCTCACCCTGATTAGGACCCTAAAGCCTATAACTGTACCAAATTTCAAATATCTAGCTGAAACGGTGTGGAAGTAGTAAGGGAACATACATACATACACCATTTGACTTTTATATATATATACCGTGTTTCCCCGAAAATAAGACAGTGTCTTATATTAATTTTTGCTCCCAAAATTACATTACATTATATTACAGCGAAAGGCAAAACTTGAAGTACGTCTTATTTTCGGGGGATGTCTTACTTTCGGGGAAAGAGGGTACTAGCAAAATTGCCCGGCGTTGCTCGGGTCAGTCGGAGGTGGGGAGGGGGCAGACAGCTGACACCCCCTGACCAACCCCAACACCCACACCTCACCCCTCACCCACCCCGACACCTTCCCACCCCCCCAGACCAAACCCAACACCCCCCGGCTCACTTACCCCCCAACCAAACCAGACACCCCCACCTGACCCCCCCCAACCAAACCCAACACCCCCACCTCACCCCCCGACCAAACCCGACACCCCCACCTCACCCCCTGAGCAAACCTGACACCCCCCCCACCTCACCCGCCGACCGAACAGTGTATTTAATAATCTCTGTGCTACACAGTGCACCGTGAGCCAGGGGGGTGTCGGGTTTGGTCTAGGGGGGTGGGATGTTGTCGGGGTGGGTGAGGGGTGAGGTGTGGGTGTTGGGGTTGGTCAGGGGGTTTTGCGGTTGGTGGGGGGGTGAGGTGGGGGTGTCGGGTTCGGTCGTGGGGTAAGTGAGCCAGGGGGTGTCGGGTTTGGTCGGGGGGTGGGTGGGAAGGTGTCAGGGTGGGTGAGGGGTGAGGTGTGGGTGTTGGGGTTGGTCAGGGGGTTTTGCGGTTGGTGGGGGGGGTGAGGTGGGGGTGTCGGGTTTGCTTGGGGGGGGTGAGGTGGGGGTGTCGGGTTTGGTCGGGGGGTAAGTGAGCCGGGGGGTGTCGGGTTTGGTCTGGGGGTAAGTGAGCCAGGGGGTGTCGGGTTTGGTCTGGGGGGGTGGGAAGGTGTCGGGGTGGGCGAGGGGTGAGGTGTGGGTGTTGGGGTTGGTCAGGGGGTGTTGCGGTTGGTGGGGGGGTGAGGTGGGGGTGTCGGGTTCGGTCAGGGGGTAAGTGAGCCAGGGGGTGTCGGGTTTGGTCTGGGGGGGTGGGAAGGTGTCGGGGTGGGCGAGGGGTGAGGTGTGGGTGTTGGGGTTGGTCAGGGGGTGTTGCGGTTGGTGGGGGGGTGAGGTGGGGGTGTCGGGTTTGGTCGGGGGGTAAGTGAGCTGGGGGGGGGTGTCGGGTTTGGTCTGGGCACCCACCCCGACACCTTCCCCCCCCCAGACCAAACCCAACACCCACACCTCACCCCTCACCCACCCCGACACCTTCCCCCCCCCCCGACCAACCCCGACACCTTCCCACCCCCCCCGACCAACCCCGACACCCCCCGGCTCACTTACCCCCCGACCAAACCCGACACCCCGACCTGACCCCCCCAAGCAAACCCGACACCCCCACCTCACCCCCCGACCGAACCCGACACCCCCACCTCACTTACCGTCCCACCAAACCCAACTCGGATCCGTCGCAGGCGGGGGGGCCCAGAGCCGAGGGATTCCGGGGACCTTTGCAGGTGGGGGGGGCACAGAGCTGATGGAGTCCGGGGTTCCGTTGGGAGGGGGGAGGGCCAGAGAACTGAGGGATCTCCGGGGTTCCGTTGGAAGAGGGAGGGGTGAGCTGAGCGAGTGCGGTGTCTGTTGGAGGGGGTATTATGACATCATCACCACCTAACCGCCCAGCTGATGTGATTGGCCCTGAAAGACTTTCACCCCTGGGGGGGTGTCAGAGGTGAGATCCGAAAAATTTTCGACCCTTACCAGCATCTAGACCCCAAGACCCCTAACTGTACCAAATTTCAAGTCTCTGGCTCAAACGGTGCGGGAGGAGTTCGCAGTCATACATACATACATACATACATACATACATACATACATACATACATACATACATACATACATCCACCACTTGACTTTTATATATATAGATAGATAAAAGATGCAAAGAAATATATGCAGTTCTGATTCAGGCAGTAAAGCAACACGAGGGATAGAAAAGGATGCATTAGATTAGGATAAGATTATGTTTGACTCTCTATTAAAGGGTTGAGTTAATTATAATCAAGTTACTTTGTTGATGTGTTGCTAATTATTATGGAGTACACATTTTTAATTTTGTGTGTGTGTTCTTCCCTTTGAGATCCTGTAGTAGAGAGCAGCAACAGATATGGGTGTTTTAATTAAATTCACAAGCTTAAACTTAAAAAATCCCTTATAGCAGCAAATGAAACGGGACTTATAGCATAGCATGAAGCATGTGCTTAAGTGCTTTCCTGAATAGGGATCCTTTACTGAATCAGAGCCATGATAAGTTGGCTGAAATGTCCTGTCTCTGCTAGTTTAAATACAATGTTGTTAATATTTTTTGAAACCAGTTGGTAGAAGATGTAATAAATTCTGTCACTTTTAATTCATTGAGTGGAAAGAGTTGCTCACAGTTAATGTAACTGCTGGAATCTGTTAATCTTTTAGAATATTTTATGGCTTTGTTATGTCTTCATAGTCTTCAAGAACAACACATATACGTAGAATCATAGAAGATTACGGTTGGAAGAGACCTTGGGGGATCATCTAGTCCGACCCCAACTCAAAGCAGGACCAACCCTAACTAAATCATCCCACCAAGGGCTTTGTCAAGCCAGGCTTTTAAAACCTCTAAGGATGGAGATTCCACCACCTCCCTAGGTAACCCATTCCAGGGCTTCACCACCTTCCTAATGAAATAGTTTTTCCTAATATCCAACCTAGACTTTTCCCACTACAACTTGAGGCCATTACTCCTTATTCTGTCATCTGCCACCACTGAGAATAGCCTATCTCCATCCTCTTTGGAACCCTGCTTCAGATAGTTGAAGGCTGCTATCAAATCTCCCCTCAGTCTTCTGCAGGCTAAATAAGCCCAGTTCCATCAGCCTCTCCTCATAAGTCATGTGCTCCAAGCCCCTAATCATTTTCATTGCCCTCTGCTGGGCTCTCTCCAATTTCTCCACATCCTTTCTGTCCAAAATGGGACACAGTGCTCCAGATGTGGCCTCACCAGTGCCAAATAGAAAGGAGTAATCACTTCCCTTGATCTGCTGGCAATGCTTCTACTAATACAGCCCAATATGCCGTCAGCCTTCTTGGCAACAAGGGCACACTGTTGACACACAAGTGGGCAAATTCAGTCCATACACATATTTAGTATAAACACAGAGAAGCATCATTAATATGAATCAGTCTTCAGGACAGGCTGGGATGGAGAGGTACAACTCAAGACTATCTGTGTCAGGACCTTTCTGTAAGGTTCCTCATGAGAAGGGAGAATGAAGGGATCGGGGGAGTATGTGCTAACAGACACAGATTGAGAGGATTGGAAGGGGCATGTTAGGAGAGACAAAGAAATGTATCTTTCTTCTGCTCTATCCGTGAAGAGCTGCCCTGTAAACACCCTATATCTTGAGGAGGTTGCACACTACAGTTCTCTTATCTGTAGTATTTCTGAAATTAGGTTCAATACAGTACATAGTTTTATTTGCAGGCTCTTCATTAAATAATTGGTTTGTGTCATCATATTAAGACATGGTAATGTCTCAACACATTGTGTGGGAACAGTGTGCACAAACCAAATTAACAATTTTTGGGTGTCCAGCTGCTGCTCAGATCACCAACTCTGGGATGAGAACTGAAGTTAAAGCATCCTGGGGCGAGGGAAACTGCCTAGAGACGTCACTATTACTATTGATTTTACATGGAAGATGCTCAGATTCATAGAGTTTAAGTCTAGAAAGGACCATTAGATCTGACCTCCTATATATTACATGGATACTACAATGATCGGTGCCAGTGTAAAACTCTTAAGTGCTTGTGTACACTAGAATGATTTGATGTTTTAAATAGACTGGTATAGAGAGAGTGGGAACTTCTCCTCTCAAGTGTGAATGCAGGTACTGTATACCATACAGCTTCTTCCGGTTCGGAAACCAAAATAGGCTTGGCTTAATTGTGTCCACACTGGTATAACTGTTTTATCAGTATAAAAAAAAATCACATGCCTAATGAAATAGAATCCTAGAAATGTAGGGCTGGAAGGGACCACAGCAGGTCCTGTAGTCCCAGTGAGAGTTTTTAAGTGAGGAATGCCAAGAATCTGGCATTGAAATGGCCAGGACTGGTGTGAGCTTGGATAAACACTCCCACTAAATCAAAGTGAATAAATAAAAATGTTAAGGCACCAGTTTATTGGAGACAAGTTCATTACTCAGTACTTCTTCCTGGCTAAAAATTGATAGATGAACTGATTTGCAAATGGGTTCATGAAATGCCCAGAATATCAGTTAAAAACCAGATTGTTTAACTCCCATCATAAAATATTCCACAATCAGCACCTTCTTGCTGTGCATCAGAAATTAACCACGTTAAAGTAACTTCAAGGACTTACCGGTACTCCAGAGTTCTGAGCAAGGGGGGGGCCCTCAACCGGAAGAGGTGAGACCTTTAAATCCCCAGATCCTTTAAATCAAGATGTAAAGGGCTCTGACTGCGGTAGCGGAGCCCCAGGCCCTTTAAATTGCTGCCAGAGCCCCACTACCACTACTCCAGGACTCTGGCAGCAGGGCTCAGATGCCTATTTAAAGGGCCTAGTGCTCCGGCTGTTGCTACCACCCCAGGCCCTTTAAATCACTGCTGGAGCTCTGCTCTGAGGTAGCAGTGGCGGGCTCCGGTGGTGATTTAAAGGGCCTGGGGCTCCCAGCTGCCACTATCACAGCAGCACCCTGGGCCCTTTAAATCACCATGGGGGTCCCAGCTGCTGCTGCTACCTCAGGCCTCTGGCAGTGAGGTTCTGGTGGCAATTTAAAGGGTGTGGGGCTCCAGCCGCTGCTGGGAGCCCAGCCCCTTTAAATTGCTGCCTGGGGAAGTCGGTCCATGGTTCAGCGTACCAACTTACTTACACCTCTGCACGTTGGTGTATCAATTATTGTTCCAGTTACACTTTCTGAAGTATCTTTTGTGTGTGTGTGTGTGTGGTATGTAAGTTAAAGTATACTTTGAATGAAGATGTAAAATAAGTTCTATACAGCTAAGATTCAGTCCTGTGCATGGACATAATACAATACATGTGAGCTATATTAAATTTCCTTTAAAAAGTTTCTGCAATATCTGTACTTAAGATAGGTTTCAGCAACTTTCTCAGTTTTTTCTGTAGGAGAACATGAAAGTTTATGGGTAGAATTAACATCTTTGAATTTTGTTAATTGGTTAAGATATTTAGTTTCGTGGGGGCAAAAGTAGTGATGAGCATACAGAGCGGTTATGTTTTCAGAATAGATTAATACCACAATTTGATAGAATTGGCATTGTCACAGTGACTTAATGATGACATCAATGTAAAACCAAAGCAGTGTAAAATTAAAAACTCTACTGGTGTCAAGAATGTGGAAAGATGATGATCAACGGGGAGAGAACATTGACATTGTCAAATTAATGTCCATGTAAATTCCAATGAAAGTTTACTCCACCCAATAATTACACCCCCAAAATAAAACATGAAATAAACACAGAAATTATGCTATAATAATGTTATTTAAGAGGCATCATGCCAGCTAGACCAGAAGGCATTTAAAAACTAATGATAAATAGTCTTCTCATTATAATTTGAAAGCAGACTAGATAATGAAGATTCTAGGTACCATGTGAATACTTTTCAATATGTATAGAATAGGCAGCTAGTTGTTGTTTATATTCCAGTTGCACCTAAAGTCCACCGTCAGAGTTGGGACCCATTGTACTGGGCACTGAGCACATACATAATAGAAGACACACCATGCCCCAAGGAACTTACAGTCTATAAAGCAAGACAGGCAAACAAGTATAGATGAACAAAAACATTTGTTGACTTTTTTTAAATAGCAAAATTTAACTTTGCCCATTCTCTGTACTACTTATAGAAAGGGATCAAAACTAGATGGGACAAAACCCTTTTTATTTGGGAGGTTTGGATGAAATGGGGCCTGGATTTCATCTCCACGTATGGTTTTGCAAAACCCAAATCTGTCAAATATGAATTTTACAAAATCAAAACCACCTGAAGTGTTTTTAACGTCTTCTTAGTTACCTGCTCTTTGACATATAATATATATGGTTGTCATTTATTTATTAAGAAAATAATGTCATAAGGAGACATCTGATCTGCACCTGCAAAATTGACAAGTGCACGCTTCACCTGCAAATCCCACATTTGGCCATACAGAGGATCTTTTCCCATGTAAACAGAGCTTTGGTGTATATGGGCTTGATTTGAAACAGTTGTGTGGCTTGCAGGCACAATTGAATTGCCAACATTTATGAATTTGGAATAAACAGAAGATGTGCACTGTTTGCCTCTTGAAGCAGTCAGTTATAAAACTAACTGATCCCCTGATCCCTCAAATATGCTGATATCTCTTAGCTCCATCCAGTGGCAGAAATTCATCTGAAGGTCTTCAAAAGGGCCTTGAGCATTTTTTTTTCTGGATTCATCTTCTAGAAAAGGGGTGGGCAAACTACAACCTGCGGGCCACATTCGGCCCGTGGGACCATCCCGTTCAGCCCCCCGGCCGGAGAGGCTGCCTTCGACCCTGGTCCCCCGGAGCTATGCTGCTCTGGGGGGGGCGGGACTGTGCGCTCCCACAGGGCAGCGTGTCTGGCTCCGCGTGGAGCCAAACACACTGCTAGGAGACTCATGGTAATGGGGCTGAGAGGTTGGATAAAGGGTGGGGACAGTCAGGGGAAAGGGAGCAGGATGGATTGAATAGGGGGTGGGGTCCCAGGATTGTGGTTGGGGCGGGGGGTCTTTGGAGGGGGCAGTCGGGAGCAGGGGGGGTTGGATGGGGCATGGGAGTCCTGGGGATCTGTGAGGGGTGTGGGGTGGATAGGGGTTGGGGCAGTCAGGAGACGGGGAGCAAGGTGGTTGGGGGGCAGTTAGGATGGGGGGGTCTCTGGAAGGGGTGGTCAGGGGACAAGGAGCAGGGAGAATTGGATGGATCGAGGGTTCTGAGGGGGCAGTCAGGGGGCAGGAAGTGGCAGGGGGCTAGATAGGGGACAGGGCCAGGCTGTTTGGGGAGGCACAGCCTTCCCTACCCAGCCCTCTGTACAATTTTGAAGCCTGATGTGGCCCTCGGTCCAAAAAGTTTGCCCACCCCTGTTCTAGAAAATGGACCACAGTTTAATTTTCAGTTGTCATTACACCACAATCTTTCGGTTTGTTCTGTTTGTCGACATATTTATACATCTCCTTCATTGAAAACATAATATATAATCTAATCTAATTTTGCATATAAGAACTTGAGCTTGCCTGGTACATTCCAAGCCTTCTTTCAGGCTTGGTCTAATTAAAGCCAAACGCTGAAAAGACTTGCTCTGCTCCAGACTAGAATTTTTGTGCTTTAAATGCCAGTCAGGTTAGAAAGTGATCTAAGCTTGAAATAAGTAGAGTCAACATTTCATTACAAACTCTTGCACGACACAAATAAGTGTTTATTTTAAAATCTGAGCATTTGGACTCCTCCCCCCCACCTCTAATTTCTCTTTAGTGTCTTAGCAGAACTGATACATGGCTGGTGAATAAGGGATATCATGCAAGCAGAAGAGAGCAGAATATAGAAGATTGTCAGTCTGAAATTACAAGAACTACAGTAATCTTATGATCTAAATGAATTCTTGAAGTCCCATTTAGTGTCTGCCTGGAGTTTTATAAATTTCTGAAATCTAAGAACGACAGTTTTCAAATTGCTGACCTACACTGTACGGTTAAAGGTTAATGACCAGATATATCAAACCTAAATGCTTTGTATTCTGCTTTATACAGAGTAGCTGCTACCAGGTATTATGCTGAGACTTAGTAATACACAAGAAACTGAGATTCACACCAATGTTTTTGACTCTTAATTTTTCCTCTGTTAAAATTTCATTTAAAGGTGGAGGGTCTCCTGTGTGTATTTGTTTGATTAATAGAGGCTCTCATGTTAACAGTGTGAACCTGAACGAGTCTGTCCTGAATGAACTGTGATAAGAACACCTAGATACAAATAGTAGTACCTTCAGGACACTGTGTACTGTATAGATAGCCAATGGGGCTGGCTTCTTCCCTACATCGTTTATTTCACTATGTGGTAGGTGGCAGAACCTTGAGACTGATTTGTTGTACAGAAGGTCCTCTTTGTCACCCGTCTCCATTGCTTAACTCAGAGCTTGCTGGGTCTCCCTCCAAATGTACCTTCCCATGCTGGGATGTAGACAGCACTCCCTACAAATTTTCCTAGCACTGACATGCATGCACATGCTGCCCTTCAAGTTTGGGAGACACTCCTACTAAACATCCACAAAACTATCTCCACCTTCAAAACCCTCCTTAAAACTTTCCTTTGCCATGATTTGATAACTTGAAACTGTTAGGCAGCTGGAGTTGTGAGACAATGATCTGTCTGTTTGTTTGTTCTGTCTTTGTGCAGTGCCTAACACAACAGGGTTCTTGTCTTTGATGTGGACTGCTGGGCACTATAATCTGCGAATAGTAAATAATAATAATTAGCTGCTGTTACAGGACTATATTAAACTCAATGTATTTGAGCAAAGTACAGTTTATAATCCCTATACTTCTGACAAATCACAACCAATTTTCACCAAACCACCACCAAGCACAGCTATGACCTGGGACAGTCTTCCTGTTCACGTTTTTCACGTACACCTGAAGATCTAGTACTGTTCAGAAAATAAATAAAAGGTTAAAACACTTTTTGATTTTTTTCAAATGGTGATGGATTTTTGTCAGTCTTTGTTCCCAAAAATGGCAGAATTTTTTGGCTTAAATCAGGAAAAAAGATATTGTCTCCAAATCTGACACACGTTGCCCCATGTTATGCCCAAGATGCTAAGGGCCAAGTCATGCACATCTAGGAGCGTGTCTGCCAGGGTAAGTTGGCTGGCAAAGCTGTGTATTGAAATAAGCTATTCTGCAACAGCTATTTCAACAGAGCCCGCCGTGTGGACAGTCTGTTGTGGAATAATTGCTCCATTTTGTGAGTGGAGTAATTATTATGGAGTAAAGTCACTTTATTCTGGAATAGTGTCCATACTGGGAGCTATTCCAGAAAAACTAGCAGAATACAGTATTCTGCTATAGGCATACAAGTCAGTTTCCCTGTATAGATGAATACTTGTTCTCCTGTTGATGTCAGTGGGGTAACTCATGTAAGGCAAAACTTGCCCCTTAATGAAAACATTCTTATTTTGTTACTTTCTGGTAATGTCTGAATTGTTCTGTGCTCTAAATATAGAAACAGTAGACACTCGTTAGTAGCAACCTATCGGTGCCCTTTTAGCTAGGTTGCTCCTCAGTAGCTGTTGGTGTTATGGGGTTGTCATCTGCCCAAAGGCATATGAAGAGTTGAGTGTTTTGGAAGAGGTGGGGCAGCCACGTTGTGGCGGGGGGGGGGGGGGGAGGGGGAAGAGTTGGCGGGAGTGAGGTGGGGAAAGCCCAAGTTTGGGGAATGGGTCAGGGGAACCCTGGTTGTGGCAGGGGAGCCCCCTGAATTGGCAAAATGACTGAGTGAGCCCGGCTGTTGGGGACAGACGGTGGATGCTCCTGCAGGCAGCTTCATGCTCCACCCTCGCGAGGGATGGATGAATGGATGGGGAGGGCACCATGTGCAGTCTGCTATGGAGGCGGGTGTGGCTCCTTAATGGAGACAGGAAGGGAGAAGGGGACAGGTCAGTGCTCTGGGGAGGGAGGGCTTCCAACCTTCCACTGCAAAATAGCACACCCACCTCTGCTGCCAGCAACTGAGATGGAGGGGACAGTTCAGTGCTTGGGCGGAGGGTCCCCGATTCTCCCTACTGCAAAATAGCTACCGCCCTCTGCCCCCCCCCCCCCCTCCCGGCCACCAGACGCTGAACCTCTGCTGCTCCCCAGAGTTCTCCCCTCCTGAAAAAATCGCTTTCTTCAAGACACTCCCCACTAAATCTGCTCTCTTCTGAGGCAGGGCAAGTGGATGGGGCTGTGTGCCTTGGAGCTGCACTGAAGGGCCAGGGATCAGGAAGGGGAGTGGAAAGATGCACCCCATGAGTACCAGCACCTGGTTGAACAGGGCCTCTTGCTGAGTCCAGCCTTTGAGTGTGGCCCTGGCTGCTTTTCCTGGGCAGGCTCTGTCAGGCAGGGCAAGAGGACGTAGCTGTGTGCCCTGGAGTTCTGCTGAGAGGAGCGGAGCGGAAAAGTGCCGTTTGTGCGGGGCAGTGTCCCTGCATTCCTCCCATCTCTGCCCCTGGATGTGACGTTCCAGCATCGCAAATGTTGCTCTGATGAGGCCGTTATGTGGCTGTTACCGAGCGGACGATTCGCAGTGGGGAAATGTTGCCTGAAAGCAGAGGTTGCTCTTACGAGGTGTTGCTGTCAACAGCATCTACTGTACTTATTTTCTCTCCTACTGCCCCTGCAGATCTATCCAACTGCAATAGGTTTATTAATTAATTAGTGTGACTAGCTGAGTCTTCACTGGAAACCACAGTATCGCTAAGATTGCTTGTGCTGATCGTAACTGTAGAAGGGTGTGTTATGATCCTGGCCAAGGAGAGCTCAGTTAGATAAAAAATGTTATTTTTAAAAATGGTATATGAAATGATACCTGATGTATTCATTTCCCTGCTTCCCTTTTCAGGTGATAGAAGACAACACGGGCGTTCGCAGGGTGGTAGTTACACCCCAGTCTCCAGAGTGTTATCCTCCCAGCTATCCCTCCGCCATCTCTCCAAGCCACCATTTACCTCCCTACCTGACACATCACCCCCATTTCATTCACAATTCCCATACGGCTTTCTACCCTCCTGTCACCGGCCCTGGAGACATGCCACCCCAGTTTTTCCCACAGCATCATCTCCCCCCTACAATATATGGAGAACAAGGTGAGCAGAAAGAAAACCTTGTGTTTTAGACGTGTGTCCAACATATTTGCAATGCTGGGGAAAGTGGAGATTTTCAGATGAACTATACTTTTGAGTTAGTGGTTTCCCTCAAATGAACTGAACTCCTTCCTTTTAGTCTGCAGAAAGGACAAGGTATTGGGGAGTGGATGAACCCAGTCTGAAAGAACTCAAGAACATCACATCCTGAAAACAGGGTGCAGGATGCAAACCTAATTCCCAACTCAGTTTTGTAATAAGGGCAAAAAAGTTCTCCATTCTGTGACAGAGTGCTTCTGGGAGTCAAGCTGTTGTATCATCATGCAGCGCTGACACACAGCGTTTTTTGTCCTGTATTCAGATTTTGCCAACCCTTGTTTGGGAATGGAGTTAGAGGGGCATAGGAAAGAGGGATTAATTTTGACAAGTCTTATGGCAGTCATTGTCAGAACCTAATAAAAGGCTTCCTCCTGGCACTAATGGATGAAGATGATGTCCCTTCCTGACCCCTTGTCATGTTAGAGTGCAGTGGACTTCCTCAGAAATAACAAAAAGGGATTTTCTGTTTAATCTGCTTCTTAAGAATGTGCAATAGGTCATTTAAAAAGCACTATCTGGTCCCCAAGGGTAATATGACAGCCCTAATCATCACAGTTTAAGTAAATAATTCAAGTGAAAGGAGTGAAAGCACAATTTATTTCTGTCTGCACTATGCATTATTATGTCTATTCCACCCTTGAGATAGTCTTTGTGCAGTCTAAAACTGTGTTAAACAAAAAGAAATGAAGTTACTGTATCTACATTGGCAAAACTACTTGAATTGCTTAACATGGCAAGTTTCCCTTTGTAGAGTCACATTTTATATTGTATTGCTAAATTATGTAATTTCACAGAATTCTTAAAATTTTTCTAAACACTGGGAAACTGTAAATCAGCTGAATCATCAGAGTGAATTTTGCCTTTCAGAGCTATAGACATGAGTAATTATCTAGTTTATTTTCCCCCTCTCAATTTTATATTGATTAGTATATTTAATGTTCTTATCAAGAGTGAAGTAATATTATCCTGAATTTGATTAGACAAAAGTAAAACTCTACACTGTCTTTTAGATGTCATTGCCTCATCAGAAACAAAATCATAGCCAAAAATATTAGGAACAAATTTTCCAAGTGCAGGGCAGCAGGCGAACCAACACCCCTTTCCCCTGGCACAGGGTGGATGGTGAACCAACCCTCCCCTCCCCCACATTTCCTATGGATGGTGATTATCCAGGATTTTATTAACCAGGATTATTTTTTTCCCTATCATCCTGGATAATCGAGAGTCTACTGTAGCTCAAGATCTCGCATACCTTCACTTGTGTATGTTTCACAGAGAGCTAATAAAAGATTGTGGCATTTCCATCCAATAAAAAGTTACAATATTTTTACAACTGAAAAGTCACTTTGGCATTTTCAGTAGAAACACGTTTCATTTCAACATTTCCAGGAGGTACCACAGCAGTTTAGCCAGAAGGGAGACCAACATGCATCATGGGAGGTATAGTTCAGCCAGGGACCCTGGCCCACAGGGGAAAATGATAACACACAACACACCCAAACTATGATTCCCATGAGGCACTGCAGTAGCCCAGGCAGATGCAGATTAATGTTGAACTGATTCAAACTCGATATTCGTTTTGATTTTCCATGGGGGGTAAAATAAACTTTTTCTTCAGAAAATGTTGATTTTACAGAAAATTCCTGACCAATTCTAGCTTTTTGTACAATGGTTGTTTTAGAAAAGTCAGGACTTTTGTTTGTTTAAAGCTAAATGATACTGCCACAGTTTCTAGGCATGATATATCAGTAGGATAGTATCCAATCAGATAGGTTAGGAATTTTACTGTTCCCTTTTGCAAAAGCACAAGTTGCTTATCTCCAATGCACCTGTTTTGCTTAATAGGGAAGCTAATACAAAAGTTCCAGGGCATTAGGTAGACATTTGGACTACTAGCTGCTAGTACTGTAGGTGGTAAATATTTCTGTAGCCTGGGGTTACCAATCAGTTGTACAAATTCACAGTGCACAAAAATAGTGTAGATGCCCATTTTGTTGGAGTGGTATCATGTATGTTTGCAATACTAAAATAATCTAAACTCTGATTGTTACCTGAATGACATCTTGTATTAATGAATTCATTGTCCCCAACAAGTTTCAATGCAAAATGGATTATTCACTAACCAAAATTACAATTACATTTGATTTTCTTTTCTGAAAAGCCTTACTTGAAAATTCTTCCTTATCACCTCTGTCCCCCAAACCCAAAATAACATTGATTGCATTTAGTGTACCACATTCTTGGAATACTATATATAGAAAGCTACTTTATGCAAGCATTTTAATGTGATCATGTTACTAGATAAAGAAAAATAAATAACAAGACACTTATAAAAGACAGGAAGTAAATCCACCAAGCAACTGGAGCAATTCAACAAGTTCTAATTACAGTATGTATGGCAAACTCCACTTTAAAAACAAAGGATTAACACTAGAGCTGGACAGAATGTTTGCTTTGGAAACCAAAATTCTGGCTCAGTTTGCAAACCGGGATGATTATTAAATTAATCTAGACTAAGCTTTAACGAAATTTGGGTCTCTTCAGCGTTTTGTATTGGAATAGAGCAAAAGTGTATTTTCATTTTGCCTTGAATTTGTTCACACTCCAAGCTCAAAGCACAATCCAAAGGTAATGAACCCTTGTCAGGGAAAAATGAAAAAAGGTTTGCATAATTTCCTGCAAACCCAAGTTACTAAATTTTACACAGCCATTCATGGAAGTTTAATATTAAAGTTATTTGAAACTTTATGTATTTTAATGTTTTCCTTTTAAGATTTCCTCCCTTATGGCCTCATTTGCTCATCTCAGCTCCTACATAATGGTGTGCCTTCACTTGATGCCGCTACATGCATCAGCCATTTTGGGTGGTGATAAAGAGTATTGCAAAGTCTGGCCGTCTTAGACAACCTGGAGGGACACGGCCAATATTTTGACCTTGAGCCCCTTGCAGGGCAAAACATTTTGGTGACACTAGAGCTGTGCAAACCTTGTAGGTCTGGTTGCTGTTCATTTGTGTGGAACCTTTTCTTCAATTTCAGTCTGCCTGGGTTTTAGTACTTCCTAGACTTTGCTGTGATATCCTGTAAGAAGTACAAAGACTCAGAGCAAAACTTGGCCAAAACTTCTGCATTTATTTGATTTCCCATGCTAATCACATTATGTCATGAAACCTGAAATAATATGTAGGCCAGGTTTACACAACAGGTTTGCCAACCTTGCAAGTAACCTGGCTGAAACTCAGGTTTGCTGTGAAAACCCATCTTAGACTAGTTTTTCATAGCTTGATTTAGAGATGGGTGAGGGATTGATGAGATCTAGGTCAGGATGTGATTCTGTTTCTAAATAATGATGATTTTAGCTTTAAGGTAATGTGGATAAATTCTTGTTATTTCAGAAATTATACCACTATATGGAATGTCCAGCTACATTACCAGGGAAGATCAGTACAGCAAACCACAGCACAAAAAACTCAAAGACAGACAGATTGATCGCCAGAACCGCCTCAACAGCCCTCCTTCATCCATCTACAAAAGCCACCTTGGCAACTGCACAACTGTGTATAATGGCTATGCGAAGAGTCACAATGGAGCAAGCAGTGGAGGAGGAGGTGCGGGGGGAGCACCAGGAATAAAAAAACTAGAGCGCAGAGCAAGAAGCAGCCCAAAGTCTAACGAGCAAGACCCACATGGTAATCTGAAAGATTATTATTTTTATGTTTTTAAATTCCTCTTTATTGCACTTTTCAGGCTTGCAAAAACTTGCACTTAAAAGGAAACCATCTACCTCCTGTTTTTCATGAGTATTTCCCACTAATAACTCATTCTTAAAAAACATTTTTTTTTTCAGCATGTGATCTGAGTAACTTTCTGGGTCTGAGTGACTTTGCACTTCACAAAAATTCTTAAAGCACCTCTGAATTGTAAACCAACTCTGCCCTTTGTGTTCCTACACTGCATCTCAGTATGTAAGTGTATTAGATTTAAATGATTTATTGGACAATTTTGATCTGTTCCAGGTTGAAGAAATAAATATGCCTCATCGGGAGTGTGAGGCAAACCAAAATGTTTAGTTTGAAAGAGACTCTAGAGCAAAAATGCTTAATCTTGGCAAATTTAAACCCTAAATGACTTAACTTCATCAATCGAGGAGTACCATCAATCAAGAATGGTTTCTTGGCCCATTTCTGGAATCTAACTATTCATAGAGTTTAAAGCTAAAAGGGACCATTCGGTCATCTAGTCTGACTTCCTGTATACAACAGGCAATTAAATTCCTCCCAGGTATTCCTATGTCCAACCCAGTAACTTTTGTCTAAAGGACAGCATCCAGTCTTCAGATGGAGAATCCACCATTTCCTGGGTAGCTTGTTCCACTAGTTAACCACCCTCATTTGTGCCTTGTTTTTAATTTGGCTTTGCTACCAGTTATTGGTTCTTACGTCTGTCTTCACTACATTAAAGAGTTCTTTAGTATCTGATGTTTTCTCCAGGTGAAGACGCTTATACACTATAATCAAGCCACCTCTTCATCTTCTTTTTGATAAGCTAAGCAGACTGAGAGTTTTCAGACTCTGAGTGTACAGTGAAACTATTGTTTGGAGGAGAATTGTTCCTTATTTACATGTATTTTAATTTCATGTGTAATAAAACTGCCCTGATGGAAATGATCATATGAATATTTTACCGAGTAAAACAGAAATGAGGTAAGGTAGTAAAGTAAGAATGCAGGCAAAGGAGTGAGCAGGCACACAATGTGTAAGTACATTTATATTTGCTCCTTTGAGTTAAAATGGCTCTTCCCATGAATTAATGTAGATATTGGGTAAATTCTCTGTTGATGAAGCTGTGCCAGCTTATACACCAGCAGAGAATTTGGCCCATAATGTAATGTGTTGGTCACAGATATTAGGCTAGCTGCATCTCTGTCCACTCTCTAGTGGATTTGAGTGCATCCTCTGAGGTATCAGGTAAAAGTACAAGGCCTATCTTGCTTGGGGTGGAATTCCACAATTCTCTCAGTTTTTGACTGGGCCCTATCCTACCACACGCTGCGTATCAGCTGTGCTCCCTTCTCCTCAGGAATCTGTGACGAGTGGTGAATATAGTGACCAAACAAGTTTGTTAAACCGAGGAATTGTTAGCTTTGTGGTAGGAACAAAACATTTAGAAAAACAGAATTTTCAAATAATTCTCTACACGTCTGTTTTACGTCTGATCATCCCCTGATGGTGAGCTAGGCAGACTTGACTTCAGACACTCAAACGGGTGCCTGTGTCTTATTCTGGGACTCCCGAACAAAACTCTGTCTCTTCAGACAGACTCTTTTTCAAATTGCTGTAATCTTTTTGATCTCTGGTGTGCGCCAGCCTTTCCAGGTAAGGACATTGTCCCTTAACAGCCCCCAAGTGTTTGCACAAAGTTGCTGATCTTAAGCCATTCACTTTCCTTCCTGCTTGTTTTTCTCTGCTTTTAAACAAGCCCAGTATATTCATACAGTAAACATCCCATTAGCCTGATGAAAATACAATTATTATAGAGTAGTTCCAGATCCTTCACATTTGCAACTATATTTGTATATTCAGTATACGTGTAGTACACGGTCTATATAATATATTTATGTACACAATTGGCCAAGTTTTCGCCTGAGCTGCACCCATGTAAAAGTTGCACGACATTGCATGGGAGTAACTGAACAGAATTACTATAATTCAGGAGAGAGAGACACGGGGTCACACATCTGTTTCAACTTTTAAAATTGGGGACAATAGTGTTTTAAGACACTTTAAACCAAGAAATTTAAAATAGAAGTCCTCATTGGAGCAACAAAGTGCAGTGAATGTGCGAGGGCACATGGTAAAAGCATTAAAGTTCAGCAACAGAGCAAAGGCAGGGAAATAGTCGTTTGCCGTGTGAGCTGGGAAGGGAGTGTCCTATGAGGCCTGGATCTGTTTTAGTATGTTCGTGGTGCTAGGTTGAAGACATGAAGTAATTCCTGAATGCCGACTAAGCATTGCTGCCTTGCATTATTTTACTACTGTTTAAGGTAATCACTCAAGGCACAATGTTCCCTGAAAGACTTTGGGCACACTAATTTGTTGCTCACTTTCATTAGCGCCAATTGGTTATGGCAGACCTGACTAACTACAGGCTGTGTTACATCTGAGTGCAGCCAACAGGCCACTTCAACTGCGTTTCTGATCATAAGTTTATAGGGGCATCTGATTTTTAGTAAAGGATTGTGTAAGATTCTGCATTGTTTTGTGTCTGATAGGCTGTAGCAGACAAGGACAGCTCATATTTGTAAAAAGACAAGTTGATATTTAAATATTGGCCCTGTAATAGAACATAGAATTTTGCCACTTTCAATTCCATCTGGACTGTAACGGTGTTAGTAGATTCTAATGCTGCTTGGATCTGAATTTTACAATAACTGTCAATAATCTGATTCTCTTCTGCATGTGCCATGGGTAGCTGGGGCCTTTGGAGAGTACAACATGGTCTTTTTGTATTTGATTACCGTATTTTTCGTCTTATAGGACGCTCCGGCCTATAAGACGCCCCCTCGTTTTTTAATAAAAAATCCGGACCAAAAAAAAAATAAAGCGCCTCGCTCCCGGCAGCCCGCCCGCGGCGGAGAGGGGGGGAACCGGGATGCTCCCAGCAGCCCGCCCGCGGCGGGGAGGGGGGAACCTCGGCAGCCCGCCCGCGCGGCGGGGACGGGAGAGCGAGGCGCTTTTTTTTTTTTTCTTTCCCTATAAGACATTCGCCCTATAAGACGCACCAACTTTTCCCCCCCCCCGTTTTGGGGAAGAAAAAGTGCGTCTTATAGGGCGAAAAATACGGTATCTAGTTCCCTGATTGTTTTGTTGTTTGTATTGGGATTTTATAGGTGGGCTTTTTATCTTGTATTGTGAGATTATATTAGTGCAAATAAACACTTTGATTTAAATCAAAATAAATAAATGATACCTGCTGACTTCACACAGTTTAAGGGCTGGAAATCTCTTCTCTTTCTTTGACCTGTGCCTTTTATTCCAATACTTAGGTTAAGAATGTCTTAGGGCCCTTGTACTTGTCAGATTTTCAGGATGCTGTTTAGGAAAGAAAATCTACGGCACCTCGTTGCAGAGGGACTCAGGCTATAGGGATAGAAGTAGCAGTGAAGACATTCAGGCTTGGACCGGAGCTCAGGCTCTGAAACCCAGGGGGAGTCTCGAACCCTGGGCTCCAGTGAGCCTGAAGATCTACCCTGAGCCCTGTGAACGAAGTCAATTGATCCAGGCTCTGAGACTTGTGGCTTTTTCTTTGCAGTGTAGACGTACCTGTCGAGTCTTGAGGAGATTTACTTGAGGCTAGAGATTTAGATTATGTCTTCCTATTTATTTGATTTTTCTCTCCGCCTACAGTTCTGCCCATCTCTCTTTTTTCTCACTCTAAACTTATTGGATTGTCATTACTCACCTCTGATGAGGAAAACAGCGTTACTGTGTGGACAGCAGTGAAACGTATCAAACAAAGATAATTTCACCATTGAAGCCATTTGCTGCTCTGTAAAAGCATCATGGACTCCACAAATGGGAGACAAATGAAACAGCTTCCAGGATAGGGAAGCAACAGAATAGAGGCGTAAACCCAAAAAAGGAGTCAGAGCTTGCAGAAAAAAATATGTGGAGGGGCAGATAAGTCCCTAGTGGGGGACACTCCTGCATTAGGCCAGGCACTTTGTAATCTTATATCCTTTGAATGGCGGCTGTTTGTGCATTATATTGGCAGAATGTGGAAAGATTTTTCTTATGGGACTTCCAATCGAGGGGCCTGATTTGCACACTGTGCTGTTCATAAATTTTCCATTGAAACCAATAGTAGCTCCATGTGCGGAGTGGCTGCCAGACTGGCCCCTTAATTTTGTACAGCTGTCTTCAATAGAAATGGAACAATTGCAGAACATTACATCCCATACAAACTTCATGTTACTAGGTTCGCAAAGTGATGTCATGTGCTATAAACCCAACTGATACTGAGTGTATCAAATTGATTACCGGTGTTGCTGACAAGATAGAATATAATTACCGCAAAGTGCTAAGCTTCCAAGGAAGCTCTTCAAGAGGAATGGGAAAATTCCAGCCCTTCCCCACTTCAGCTGCCAACCTTCTTTCCAAAGAAAGCATTTGAGCAGCTAATACAGTACATAGTTCTGATGCTGAATTATTAGCCCGAGAGGAATCTGAGTGTGGATTTGCATTGGGTGTTGTTACCTGGTGCAACCAGTGTTGCTAGACTCATGTAAAAACTGTACTAGAAAAGACAAATTGGATGAAAAATAGAAAGAGGGAGA
This sequence comes from Sternotherus odoratus, assembly GCA_032164245.1. NCBI lineage: Eukaryota > Metazoa > Chordata > Testudines > Kinosternidae > Sternotherus > Sternotherus odoratus. The sequence goes on along the minus strand of JAVMKO010000009.1, from coordinate 12,389,869 downwards.
AAGAGAGGAGTAGAGAAGATAATGGGGATATAAATATAATCCCGTATCAGGCACATGTATCTCAGTAAAATATAACTCTTTCCTGCTTCTTCATATTCTGCTATCTATATAACTGGCTCAGCAAATATATGAAATCAATTGTGTGTACCTTTTGTGTGCATAAATGTTGCATCATACTATGCTTAGTGGGAGTTAGTTCGTTTTTGTTAGACACATATGTTATCTAGGGAGTAAAAAAGGAAGATGTCTTATGTTTGTTGTCTTGGCATGACAGAGTTCTTCCTCCTACATGGTTTTGTAGCCATGATGAAGCTTATGAAACAGCACACCTGTGCTTTTCTCACAGTAGTTCCCTTTGTTTCTGTGACAGTGTCTAAGGTTAATAAGGTCTGGCATGTCAAGGCTGCAGACAAAGGCTTTTCTTTCATTTGGCTTTGGAACTTTTTGCCATGTCCATTGACTGCAAGAGATAATGTTTAATGTCTGTAGTTTAAATTAGAAAACTAAAACAGGTTTTTACTATCTTGCCAGGGGAGCTATCCTTGAGAAATGAATGGAAGGGCTGCTGTATTCATTTATTCACCACTTTGTCAGGGACGATGCAAAATGGATTGTGTGTCAGAGAATAAGCCTCTCCCTATCAACTATGTTTGGACTTGATTTTCTGATGCTGTACAAGGAATTAGACCTAAAATTCTGAGTCTTGCCAGTGGCCATTACACCTCCTTGCCCGCAGTGTTGAGAAATGGACATGTCTCATCTCCCCTTTTATCATGGGGACTCTCTGCATTACAGTTTTGCCTCTGTGGTTGCTAAGGCCAGGGAGTTTTGCAGGCCTGCACTGCTCCACAGCTGTGGAACATGAGTACAAATGGAATGCCAAGAAAATTAGTGAAGTCAGAGCCATGGAACGTCCACTCTGTCAGCCAAGAAGAGTCTTAAACGTGGAAAGGGACCAAATGATGGAAAATAACATGGTGTCTTCCATCAAACTGGGGGGAAAAATCCTTCTTGGCAGGAGACCAGGTAATTAACATCACTCTGTCTCCTCCCAACCTAATAAAGCAAACAACTCGCTGGCATTTTGAAATTGAGTGACAAGCTCATTCCCAACTATGGCTGCACTGAAATAAGTCTAAGAATCATCTGGCATTAAGTCCATGGCCCAAATACTGCTTATGGGCAACAAAAGGGGAATAAAAAGCAATTCGTTAGAATTAGGAGGAATTTTCCACAGGGAATGTGCTCATTAGTATGAGCTTTTCAGCCCATGGCAGTACTTTTTGGCAAGGCCTGGAGCCAAATATGTCACAATACTAATTTATATGTTTTAAAAGCCTCCTGTGCACTGAACATTTTTCTGTCTAATTGACGTGTCAGGTGCGGTGGCAAGATATGCAGAAAGGTAATCACAGAGGCCATGGAATAATTCACAATGAACAGAGCCCCACGTCAGGTTCCAAATTTGATATCTGTACAATGCATCCCTCTAATTACAGCTGCTATTTTGTATTTACGTGTATTTTGTTTCAGCTTGAATTGTTTGCAGAGGTGAATGTTAAAAGCAAACTAAAACATGGAATCTGATAACTTTATTAGTGTGAACCAACCCAGTATCTAGACCACTAAAATAAAATAAAATGCCCAAAAGTGACAAGTAGCAAAGTTGTTTAAATTGCAAGTTCTTCTTTGTGGATCAGTCTATTAACAGTCAGGAGTTTGACTGGCTGACTGCTTCTTCTTCCAAATTTACGCATAATCCTGGGGGGAAAGTATTAGTACTGAAAGTCTCTTTAGTGAGTTGGCAAATGTTTGTAAAAATCTTTGGGATTTCAGGAGATGGACAGGAAGGTACAAACTTGGGCGAGGGAAACTTTTTAAACAGAAGTACCATAGGTGATAGGTTTTCTTGCATAAATTCACAAAACTAGATGTGTCATGTGTTTTATAGTACTTAAAGTTTGTAGGTCAGATCCTCAGTTTGCTTGATGTGTATATGAAATAGTAGCTGGCAGGCTCATTCTGAATATTCAAAGCAATCTGGTAAGCCAGCTTCTGTGATGTGATTTTGGCAGGCATGTTGCTGTCATTTAAACAACAGTCTTGTTGCCACACTGGCTGCCAAAGGATGGTGCTTTAGGATCCCTATACATAACTGGTGCAGAAACTCTCAGATACTGGATTCTGGTTGTCTCATTTGAGAGTAGAAGCAATGCTATTTAACTACCTAGTATAGAAATCAATTTCCTCAAGGGTGTGAGCTTTTGAAGAACAGTTGTTGTGTTCTAAATTTGGTATCCCAGGTTTTCTCTGTTGCTTCTCTGTTCAGATTCTGGGTTGCATGCACTGTATGTTTATTGACAGGCACATTAAAAGCTTCTGTCTTTTACAGACCTGTATGCATGCTGTCAGTAGCAGTGTCTCCTAACTGGATACTTTTTAACGATTAATTGGGGTGGCTATTTTATTGGAAGAAAAATGTGGTCTAATGGTTTGTGTGCTAGACTGAGAATTAGGAGATAAGAGTTCTATTCCTGGCTCTGACTTTGGGTAAGAGTTAAAAGCAAAATAAAATGTATGACCTTAAACAAGTCATTTCCCTCTCTTATCCTTGGTCTTTAAATTGTGAGCACAAGGACTATGTACCTTTATGTATCTGGACACTACTTAAGACAATAGGGCCATAAAGTTGAATGCGGCCTCAAGGTGTTACCATAATATTACTAAATAATATAAACAACAGTATGAAGGAACAAATGCTGTCTACCATGCAAGAACAATTTTTGTATTCGTACATGATATTCATTGGAAAAAGTGTGATACAAATCACAGGGTTTGTAATTCCCAGACTACCAACGCACTCAATCTTTAAAATGTATATTAAGTGTTCTGCTTTTCTGCCACAGCACTGAATGAACACTTTGGAAAACTTGGCCTCATGTCAATATTTCACTGCTTCCTTCCCATGCTAAGAGAAGTATGGAGCTTTCCAAAGAGCTGATTCAGCTCAGGGGGAGGGGGGAGAGGGGCTGGTGGTAGAGGGAATGGTTTGGTGGTGGTAATAATATATGTTTTTAAAATAAGAGGAATAGTGTGACAGCGCCCTTGTGGAAAAACCCTATTTTTTGCAATAGGAATTAAATCAATAGGTTTCTACAGAAATTAAAGCCTTGATTCAGAAGAGCACTTAACGTGTACTTAGCTTTGTGCACCTTTAAATCATGAGTAAGTGTTCTCTAGAATGGGATACTTTCCTGAATCTAGGCCCAAATAAGGTTATGTAGAAACTACTCTAAAATCTCCATAGTATTTAATAGAGAATGATATTGTTTCTGTGGGTTGATTTTAGAGATTTCATATTGTTCTCTATAATTTTTCTGTAGGTGAGCTGATTAATTATTACAGTAGCACCCAAAATGTGCAGAACTGTAAAATACATTTTAATTGTTAGTTATGTTTGCTAAACTAATATCCTATTCAGGTATTCTTTTTTTCACATTAGTAAGTATAGCCTGAGCTGTATCCTCTATCCTATAAGAAATTATCTATTATTTTTATAGTGCCATTATTTTGCATGCTTCTTTGAAGGAAAATGAGACTCAATCCTTGCCCAAAAAGGTTTAAATCAGTGTGGTGAGGTCCACAAAAATGGCAATAGAGCATGTGGGAGATGACGAGTGAGGTGGTATGAGACAGGAGGTACTGCTAATGGGAGCATCATTTCTTATGGAAAACATACTGTTGTTTAAGCATATTTCTTATTTGTTATGGTAGAATGTTTTTAAATGCATATAACAAATAATTATCTCTACTTTTTTTTACCCAACCAGATGGTGTTGCTTGAACTAAAAAGTCGACTAAAATACAGCATTGTTATTTTGATAATTATGCATCTTGTGAGAAATGACAGATCAAAGTTAAGAATTACATACATAGTACATGCCTGGAGGTTTCAGAATGTGTGGCTTATGCATACTACTTTTGAGCTAGATTGGAAAACCTATAGGACCCTAGAGAACGCACAGTGCTGGGCTTCATAGGTCAGATATATGCAATCACTAGGTTACAGCTTAAAATGATTGAAATATGGTCATGCAATGTAAGTGCAGGGCTGGCGCAAACACTACGTGACCTAGGTGGCCGCCTAGGGCGGCATGATTTGTGGGGCGGCATTTCTGTGGCTGCTCCTCGCCGTCGGTAATTGATGCAGCACTCCTCCCCTCCTCAGCGGCATTTTGGTGGCCATACCTGCTCCGCCGCTTCGGCCGCCAGCAACATTTCGGCGGCTGCTCCTCCAAGGGCCGGCAAACTGCTTGGGGAAGGGGGGGGGGGGGGTCGCTAAGCTGACGCCGCCACTGCGCCAGAAGATCTTGCTTTTAATAATCCTGTGAAATTTGTTGTTGTTTAAGCCCATCAGAATAATTATTTATCACCTTTGTTAATTAAACACCTCAGTTTATGCTGCTATTCATAGTTACTGGTATGTTAAAAATCTGCCAGGGCTGCTTTTACAAACTCCTGTTTAAGGCTGGCTCTGCGGCAAGCTTCATGATGCTTTGGTCTCTGTATCTCCTGGCTAGCAGAGAGATGACAATTTCGGTTTAGGAGCATGAGTGAGTTACTGACCGCTAGAGTAGATTTTCCTCCCAGCCTCTTATGAGTGGCAGGTTCCAGTGGGGGAAGAATTGTGTCCTTAAGGTGGAAGTTGTTGATGGTCAGTAAAGGAGAATGGTGCGTATGGTGGAAAGTTGTAAGATGTGCTTTAAAGATAAGAGTGACCCTGGGAGGGTGAGGGATTGAGAGAGGAGGAAGGAAAATTGATTTAATATGAACAAACTGCTGAAAGTGTAGCAAATCCTTCTGAGCACTGGAGATCGCTTGAGTACTGCTTTGTATGGACCTGGCACTCTTGGGCATATGCTTTAGGGATTCTGGTTTTTAAACCACAATTATAACTTTTTAAAGAACTGTCTTAAATAGTCCTTTCTTTTTTAAATGGCAAGGTTCCCTTACAGAGGAGCAGTCAGTGGAATTCCTGTCCCGTTCATATTGTCCCCTGCAAATTACAGCCTGTGTCACTTCCTGTTCAGAAACCCCATGATTTCCTTCTTGGTCATGTAGGGCAGCAGCCTAATAGGCTATGGGGTTTTGCATGTGTGGTTATAGACAGTGTGGGAAGATAGATTGGCTTTCAGTAGTTTTATAATGCTTATGTTTATTTTATTGCTCAAAATGATGTAATCATAATCCATGTAAATTTTTCTCTGCAACTTTAAGACACCAAAGTAGTCAAAAATAAAACTAGAAACAAGAAATGGAATCCCTACATATGTCCTCATCCAAGAATAGGGAGGAAACTGGAAATGGAATGGCAGAATAAATAAAAAAAAACATTGTGGAGGTGGGGAGGTAACTTCATAAGTTTGAGATGGTTTAAAATATACCTGGTTTGCAGAAGCTAATGTGTATACAGTTCTGTTTCTAACATCTTGTCATGCAGTTTCCTATTTAGACATATCCGTCAAGCAGACATGGCACTAACAGCTGCCGTGGGAGTGATGAATGCAGCCACAGGATTACTGGGGAGTGTGTTTTACTAGCTCTGTCTCTGTCTCATTGCGGCAAGCAGGTGGTCTCCTGTAAGTGGCACTGACATGCTCTAATGCAGAGGGTGGAGAACAAAGAGAGAGGGAAAGATTAAAAGATGATTTAGTAGTTAAAAGAATAGCTGTAGATAGATCAAAGAGCTTTCTGTACCATCCTTATACATATACACACACATACCATTGATCAAATATGTTCATGTCTAATCTTAGGTTTCAGTCATTTGTTAAATGATAGGGAGTAATATTCACATTTGTCTGTCCACCGCAGCAACTGCTAGGTAAAGTATAGTATCTATGCAAAACAGGCACTTCTGACAATGTTACCCTTCAGTCTAGTGACTTAGAATTCTGAGTTTTATTTTCCAAAGTAGGCACTTAAGAGCCAAAGTCTCACTGGAAGTCAATGGGACATAGGCGCCAAAGGGCCAGATTTTCAAAGATGTTTAGGCACCTAAAGATGCAGATAGGCACCAAGTGAGATTGTCAGAAGCACGTAGGCACCTAATTCACATGGATTTCAAAGGGCGTTAGAAGTCCACATGCTTTTGAAAATCCCAGTGCTGTAGGTGCTTCTCTGCATCTTTAGGTGCCTAGATACCTTTAGAAACCTGGCCCTAAGTCACCTTTGAAAATGGGACTTAGACTCGGAATTCATGTCAGTGCTTTTGAAAATTTTACCCTATGATCTAAAAAAACTATTTAACAGCATAGGCCAAATTGTTGGAAGCTTCAACTCAAACCTCAGAAATCAAAGGAATGATTTTCGTCCCCCTGACCAAGAGCTGCAAACTTAGGTTTGTGCGCATATGCTGCCTTTATGCATGTAAAAGCCTGGGCGTATATTGACTTGCACATACAAATGTAGCATAGCATGTGCACACAGCCATGTTTTTTTCACACTTAGCCCGATGATTATTTAAAAGCAAAAAACGCACATACAGAAACTATTCTCTGCAAAATTGTGCTGCTAGATTTAAAGCTTGCATTTGGAAATGTGGCCCAGTGTGTTTAATCCAGAAACATAAAGAATTGGTTTAAGGACTTTATGTTAAACTTTATTTAGCATTAAAAGAAATATCTATCTGCTGCCTAACATATCCTTAGAAAACATTTCCGGAAGCTACGCTTTCATTTATGGTAGCTAATAAATAATCTTTAAGTCTGTTACAGAAGGCCAGCTGAGGCAGGTGATAAAATTGGATGCAGAACTAGCTGAGTCACTCTAGCTCAAAGAAGAAAAATGAATTTTCTTGTAGTACGTTCTTTAATGCAATAACCTAGAATTGTATTCATCTGAGCACCTGTGAAATGATTGTCTGATTAACAAATTAGGTACAATAGCTGGTAAGAATAATTAACCCAGAGAGACAATACATGTAAAAAAACAAAATTTGAAATCAAGAGTATTATAAAATAGCTAAAATTATATGTAAAATATTTTTGTCACAAGCTGGCATGGTATTGCACAGTATGCGCACCAGTCTCCTGCAAGTGGACCCAGCAGCTGAGCTCCATATGCTTCTCAGCCCACTAGGTCTGGGTAGAGTCACTCTTTCTGTCTCTAGGATTCCTAGGACACACTGAGACTGAAACCTCTCATCTGAGCCCTTCTTTAGCATGTGCGACTCCACAATCAGGCTGGTTCCAGACACCAGCCAAGGAAGCTTGTGCTTGGGGCCTTATGATTAGGGCACCAACCTAGGATGTAGGACACCTCCGTTCTATTCTCCGCTCTACTACAGATTTGTGCAAGTTACTTAGGCTGGTCTACCCTTCAAATGTATACTGACATACCTATGGCTGTTGAGGGGTGTGGAAAAAGCCACACCTGCTAGGAACATAGCTCTGCTGTTGGCTTAGCTGACGTTGTTTGGGGAGATAATATCGCTACAGTGACAGAAAAACATCTTCTGTCGGCATATGGTGTGTCTACACTATATGCGTTGTAGTTCATAAGTAACCTTAGTCTGTCTATGCCTGAGGATAAATATATTTAATATTGTAGGGCGCTCAGATACTACAGTGATGGGGACAAAAGTAGTACCTAAAATAGTCAAATGCAAATAAATGGATCAAGACTAGTGGGAAGTGTTCATCTGTGAATGTGAAAAGCTTAATCTCAGGGACTTCTTCCGCCTTTGTTTTTGTATTTCTCTTACCTTGAATAAACTGCATGTGCTATGATTTTGGGGTCACCTTGACTTTAGGCATATTTAGGTGTAAGCAGGGAGAAGTTGTCCTTCGTTCTGTCTTTAACTATAGCTGAAGTATTAATATATTCCGCATGCCGTTCTTTATCTAATGTAGATCCTGATCCTGCATATGCATTGAAAGACCCTGTTGACTTCAGTGAGGCCCTGTGCAGGCTTAAAGACTCTTTTGGGTTCAGTTGTAAGAGTGGGGTTTTATTCTGCAGTCCATAATCATAGGGAAGTCAGTGAGGCTATTCCTGGGAGTGAGTGCTTGCTCAGTGTGAGCGAGGATTGTAGAATTGGACCCTTATCTTCTTCTTCTTTTATAGGGAGCTTGGCATTTTTCATTTTCTAACTTGGCCGTTTTCTACGTGTTTTACCTTCTGTTGCTGCTTTTATACTTTAAAAGATATACTGAGACTGTATGTATCCATATTGTACAGAACAAAACCAATATTAACCCTTTTGTTAAAAGATTTGTTGTACTCCTCCTACGCCATGAACACGCAGGCTTGTGTACCAAACTCAACTGTATCCACTAGGCCAAGGCTAGGCAAACTACGGCCCATGAGCCCGTCCTGCTCAGCCCCTGAGCTTCTGGTCAGGGAGGCTGCTCCAGCCCCTCCCCCTGCAGCCTCAGCGTGCTGCGCCACCAGGTAAGGGGGTAGGGCAGCAAGCTCCTGCCAGGCAGCATGTCTCGCTCCAGCAGGCCTGAGCAGTGTGGTAAGGGGATTGGGGCTGGGCCGGGGCTTTGGATAAGGGCAGGGAGTCCCAGCAGTCTGTCAGGGGGCGGGGATATGGATAGGGGTCGGGACTGTTAGGGGACAAGAAGCTTAGATGGGGGGTGCGGTCCTGGGGCATGGTTAGGGGTGGGGGGTGGGGTCTCGAGAGGGAGCGGTTATGGAACAGAGGGTTGGATGGGGGTGGAGTCCCCAGGGGTGTGGATAGGGTGGTAGGTCCTGGGGTGGGGTGGGGGCAGTCAGGGGACAAGGAGCAGGGGAGGTTGGATGGGTTGAGGGTTCTGAGGGGAGAGGAGTGGGAGGGGACCGGATAGGAGGCTTTTCTACCCTGCCTGGCCCTCTATACAATTTTTAACCTCGATCTGGCCCTCAGGTCAAAAAGTTTGCCCACGTCTGCACTAGGCACTCAGATACTTTAGTAAAGCAAAGCCAGTAACACTCATGTATATTAGCCGTTCGAGTCAGCTCATATAGCCCCATAAATGTATTAAACATATTGACATTTCAAGCAAAGTGCACTCTCAAGGTCATGTCAAAGTTTACATGTATGCAAAAAATTATGAAAACCAGATTACATTTATGGCTTTGCTTCAGCAAAGAGAACTGTTAAAATGTTTTTCAGATACAGCTGATAAAGGTGCTTTGCTGGGGAACAAATGTTTGGAGAACTCACTTATCACTCCTTCCCCTCTGCTTGCCGGAAGCCCATTTCTGTAATAGGCTTCTGCAGAGAAAATGAAAAGGGGTGAAGAAGGCATATCACAAATCAAGCAGGGGATTTGGCCAGAGGGTCCATTCACAGTGCTGATCTGTGTAGTCTGTTTCTTGTTCCATGCAACTCCAGGCCTGGGAATTTCTGACATTCGCTATCTACATAGCACCCACCCTACACTGGCGTTACAAAGCACCTTGTCACTGAGGATTCTTTCCTTAGGTCCACTGTGGTACAAAACAATTTCAAGGGAATATCGGTCTTTTAAGATTTGCATGCTTGTACCCGATTGGGACCGTGGAGAAAATTCCATACAGTACCCATATTTCAGGGACGAAAACACAGTTATTTAGAATTTTAACTGAAATCACAATCTCATCAGCTTTTGAACTTGCAGTCTTCCAAATCCTGCACTTTACTACTGCACTAGGCTATACTGTCTTTAACACCCAGGTCCTGCAAACATTTAGTTTCAAAATTAACCATCCTGCAAAACTCAGGCTGAACATAAACAACCAGAACTACAGAGTCCAATATTTTTATAGTTTCTTTGAAATTGTAGTTGAAAATCTAAATAAAAACCCTTCATTATCTGTGCATAGAAACAAAATTTTGGAGACTTAAAATTTCATGCTTGTTTGGTTTTGTAACAAATTTTTTTGTGACAGCCCTTCACATTGAAAGGTCTTTCTGGATCCCACTAAAGCTGAACTGAACAAAGCTACAAGCAACAGAGCAGAATAAACATAACTAATTGGTTTCATTTTGAATTTTAGTTCATCATACACAGTCTATGTTCTTTGTGCCTAAATCTGTGCAAACTTTCAAAGCTTGATGAAACTGATTGAAACGGAAACCTCACATCTCTGCTTAACAGCAGTGGGCCAAATTTCTGATCTCCTAATTACACATCTCATTGACCTTATGGGTTCCTTGGGCATAAGTAAGAACAGAATTTGGCCCCCTGGCTACCCGCTGAAAGTTCACATTGTGTGTTTGTTAGATGTAAACTCTGCAGTATATTTCTGATACAGAAACTCCAGAATAACAAACTGGGTACAGCACTGAATCTAAGACCACCCCCACAACTTGTCAGAGTCTGTGGAGGTTTACATTTGGTTTTCCAGTTAGAGAAAGAGGGGTTAGACTAGCAAAGTGTAGATCTGGATTGGGGGGGATTCAATCCAGTGTTCTCATTTTCAACTGCACATTTTTTACTGTGCTGGTATTTATTTATTTTTTTAAGGGCTATTCTCCCCATTCCTGATAAAGCCCTATGGATGCCTTTATTATTTTCCCTCATATTTTCATCCCTGCTCTTGGCTCATGTTGCTATCACCATCTTTCTGGGTGAGGAAGATTAGATAGGCTATCTTTTGAGGTCTATTACCACTGTCCCACAGTTTATCAGAAAGGCCGCTGCTGAGGGACATTACGGATACCCCCCACACTGTGAAAATGCTATTTAGACACTGCTCTTACTGACAATTAAATCTAGATCTCCAACAATAGTGGAAAGCACTACTACACTGCTTCCCCTGTGCCTAGAACTTAAAACCATTTCTAGACACTAAACCAACAAAAGAAATTGTCAAACACTTCTCCATCCTGTTTTAATACTGATTTACCAGAAATCCCTATGCTGGGAGAAGAAAGCCACGCAAAGGTCTCAAAGCTTCAGACCAAGATAAACAATGTATTGTAATATATTTAGCACATGATAATGCAGACTACAGAAAATTGTATACAGAGGAGGGGGAAAATGCTTTCCCCGGCTGGGAGGATCTGGAACAAGGAGAGACAGGGGAATGAGTATTTAGAGGGAGGAAACTTCTCTGCTTTCCTCACTATGCATTTAAAACACACAGCAAAACTAAAACAAACAAACAAAATCCCCAAGCACTGGGTCTAACAATCAGATACTGAAAATTTTAAAAGATATTTCTAACTTTTGGCTGGGAGTTTTAAAGGTGCCTATGGGTTTTAGGTGCTCAAATTCCATGAATGTCAATGGAATTTGAGCCCTAATTCTGTTAGGCTCCTTTGAAAATCCAAGCTTTAAAGTTTCCCTTCTGAAGCAGAGTTGAAATCGATGGGCCAGGTTTCTGTAACCTGGTGTGTCTTATCTGAGATGCCAGTGTGAATGAATAAAAGTTTTGTAATCTGCTGTCTTTATGCAGTGTGGTACTCCTGTAAGGTTTCTGAGATTCTTCTCTCAATTAGCCCGGGTCTGCACTGGGGGTGGGTGGGGCAGGGGGTGGGGAATCGATCTAAGATACACAACTTCAGCTACAAGAATAACGTAGCTGAAGTCAACGTACTTAAAGAGATTTAGACTAGACTACATGTGATAAATTGACCCCTGATAAATTTAAGGTTTTGCGTGCCAGTAATACATTTTAACATTTTTAGAAGGTCTCTTTCTATAAGTCTTTAATATATAACTAAACTATTGTTGTTTGTAAACTAAATAAGGTTTTTAAAATGTTTCAGAAGCTTCACTTAAATTAAAATGCAGAGCCCCCCGGACTGGTGGCCAGAACCCAAGTAGTGTGAGTACCACTGAAAATCAGCTTGTGTGCCCCCTTTGGCACCAGTGCCATAGGTTGCCTACCCCTGAATTAGATTAATCTAGCTATGTCGCTCAGGGCTGTGAAAAATATGGTGTCCAGAATGATGTAGCTAGATTGACTTAACCCCTACTATAGACTCAATTCTTCCACTGACCTAGCTTCCACTTCTGAGAGATATGGATTAACTACATCAATGGAAAAACCCCTTTCATGCATATAGGAATCATCTACACTGCCTCAATGCTACAGCTGAGCCAATACAAAGTCTGAGCATTTTGTTAAACCAAATGGCTTCAGCTTTCTATTAGAGCAGTGCAGTTCAATTTCTTCTCAGTTATATTATGCAAGACTTTGACCTGCTCTATGTAAAAAGACATCAGAATTAAAGCTGTGCTAAAGATATCGTTCACAGAGGTTCATGTGAACTTTTTTATGGGTTTGGCATGACCTGAATTTGCACCATCAGATTTTAATTTGGTGGTTTTGAATGTGCAAACTCCAAAACTGGAGCAAAAAGGACCCCAAAATTCAAAGTTGAGCCCTACTGATAGCTACTGAGTTCCCTTTAGTTTTGAAAAAAACTTGGCTCTGCTTTGCTTAAAACTAGTCTAGGGTAGGCATCTACGATCTGCAGCAAAATGTTAGCAAATGTGGCTGAGTTTCTTCTAGATCAAGCTGGAATTCCCCTAATTTTATTGAATTCTTTTCAGGTAGCTGTACTCGAGTCCATTTCAGTGAGACATTTTAAACATCTGAAAAGGTTCTCAGTGGTGAAAATGAATCTGTAAATCTTCAGTGTTGCCTCCTGTTTTGTTCATGTAGAGTATGCTAATTGCAGTGTCAGATGCAGGGTTTGGGGGCTACGCTTAATTTATATTTCTAATTGGTTGTGGACAGAGTGACCTGCTTTGTACATGCTGTGCTTGAGTGTAGTGTCCAGGCCATACCAATGCGGAGTTCCTAATAACTTCATATTGTTCTTTTTTCTCTTGTACACTAGAAATCTAGCACCTGTCAGTGAAATTTGTTTATCCTGCATTCACTTGAGACAAATGTCTAAAAATCAGTCCTGGCAGTGAGTGTGAAGTAAAATTTTGGAGAGTTCTGGATTCTCATGGTGAGGTGCAAGCTGTAGTTACTAAAGGGGATTAGGGAACACAGCTGGTGAGCAGATGGAATGTTTGTAATTTCAAAGCCAAACTCAGCCATAAACCAAAATGTGCACAAAGTCTGTTTGCTTCTTTACTTTTTCTCCAATAGGATCATAACTCTAGTCAAATTTGGCCCTGAAGATATGTTCTTCTTAACAGATTTCTAATTCAGATAATCATAGTTGATCATTCAGTTCAGACTGGACTAGTGTAATTTAGACTTGTAATATCATTAATTTGGGAAGCTGTTAATGAACTGTGCTTCCCACCAACAGGATAGTATTTTGGCTTAGGCTTTCTGCCCAGCCACAGATGTTTGGGCTGGATGAAAGGGAGCAGCTTCCCATCACACTCCAGTGCTTCTTACTGCTTATACTGCACCCATTGCTGTGGTATTCTCTTCGCTGCTTGACTTCTGACTCTTTGCAAGACCACCATTGCAATGGCACTGTGATACATTTTCTTGCATTTTGAGTCATAGAACCATCAACTTGTGTGCAGAACTAATCTGTGCAAGCACTTGATCTTATTTTAATTACTCTTGTACTCACTATGCATCCATCAGATTTTCTTACATTTGGTTGCCTCTTTCTTCATATTGGACTGTAAGCTGTTGGGGGGAGGGGGGACTGTTTCTTCCAGTTTGTTTCTACAGCTCTTAGCACAGTGGGATCCTGATCATGACTGTAGCTTCTGTGATCTATGATAATATATAACTCGGGGGAAAAACTATGTTAAAATGGAGTTACCATTGAGAATATATATCCATTTTAATGAAACTAGGGGGATGCTGTGTGCATCTCAAACTCAAATGTTATAAACCCAAGAAATATTGAGTTAAGGCAGGCCTGCACAACTCGGAAAGCAGAAAGGGCAACATTACTGCAGAAAAACCAGCTGCAGGCTGAAAAGCCTCGCCCTCATCCCACCCCCATTTGCTTCCCCCAACCCTCCCACTTGGCTTTCCCCACCCCTATTCACCCCGTGCGGGCCGCATGTTGTGCAGGCCTGAGTTAAGGTTACCACCCTCAAAAGAAATCCAAACATCTGAAGGCACCCAAACAATCTTAATTTTGCCCTCTATTGGTGTCATGCAACAAGGTATTGTATTTGTAGTCCCAGATTAGGTTAGTGATTTTTAAAGATGTATTTTGAATATTTTCCCCCTCATGACATCACTAGCGGGCTATAGGGCTGGTCTTCACTGCCCGCCAGATCGGCGGGTAGCGATCGATCTTTTGGCGATCAATTTCTCGCATCTTGTGAAGACGCGAGAAATCGATCGTCCACAGCTCCCCTGTTGACTCTGGTACTCCAGCTTGCCTGGAGGCGCAAGCTGGAGTTGACGGGGGAGTGCGCCGCTGACTGATGCCGCCGTGAGGACAGCAGCTATGTCTGCTTCAGATACGCAAACTTCAGCTACGTGATTCATGTACCTGAAGTTGCGTATCTGCCGTCGATCCCTCCCGGTAGTGGGGACCAGCCTATAGTTAAGGGTGCTTTTTTAAATAATGTAGCTTTTAATTAATTTTAACTCATTAATATGTTTACTTGTAAATTCTCAGAAAATTCATTCTTTATTTAGAGTGAATGCTCTAAAATTGGGAAGCTTATGTTGTAGTTTTCATATACAACAGATGTTGAATCCCTACTGTAAATGCAAAACAGAACTCATCCTTAACTATAGAGTTATGACTAGTGATTCCATAATAATAAAAAAAAAGTTGCTGCCATAAGATATTGTTAGCTGTAGGCTTCCCGTGTTTCTCCATTCTTATTGCCTTTGTTTCTTGGTATTATTGCTAAAGCAAATGGATCGGTCAGCCTATCTATCTGCATTTATCCAGTCTGTGACTATCACCATAATCTGGATCATTGATATTTATTTTTGTGATGGTGCAACATTTTAGTAGTCCTCCAAGCTGAGTATTTAACTACAGCTACTATGCACAAAGTCGTCACTTCTGTACCACTACAGAAATGTGTACCACAGAGACAGTCCCTAGAAGATGCTACGCGCTTCGAAAGAGAACTAGTGGTGTAGGGCCAAAAGTATCGAGAGTAACAATAGCATAAGCGAGTCTTCTGGAAACTGACTCCATACAGACAGACCAATTGTTATAGTCAAAGAATACTGCAAACAGCTGTAATGATTAATCTCATCAATATATTCACTCCCCTTATGGACCCACACTGTTTCCCTACACCAACGTCATTGTCAGCTGCAAAAATAACTTAACATGCGTTTCTGCAGCAAAGAAACAATTGCTGCAGAATCCTTGTTATTCCAGTGTTTAAGCACCCTGAATGTTACATTCATAGATGAGAAGAATAAAAAGAAGAAACAGCATTTTCCTATAAAAACATTTTACTGGAGAAGCAATGAGTCGTGACTATCCATCTAGCCTTTAGAATAACAATAGAGCTCGCTTAGCTTGCCAGCCAGCCAGCCCTCAAAAATGACTAAGAAATGAGGTTTTGTGCATGTTCTCAACATGATCAGCACTAACTTATAGGTGGGAATGTTATTGAAATGACTTTTCTTACTTCTCAACATTCCTTGTTTTTTATCCCATTTTATTCATAAAGGTTATCTCAACTAAACTTTAAACTCTAATGAAACTGAGGTTATGGGAATGTTGTTTATGAAGCAATCCACACTATTTTAAGCATTCTTCCCCCTTGTCTCCCTTTTTTGTGTCTCATTAGAGGAGTTGGATTCTCAAAGTAAATCCTGCTCTTTGAGCAGGCATGAACTGAACTGAATTTGATTGAAGTGGCGTGGGGAACACGGCTCCGCTCAGTGGCATCAGGAACCGGTTTCTTACCCTGGGTGTTTTCAGGAACCAAGTTGGTTGGGAGGGAGCAAGGCAAGCCAGCTCTAGGGTGGCAGGTTCATAGGCTCCCCAGCTGTGTGAACAATGACAGCCCTTACTTATTGAACTTTGGCAAGTGTGACCTGATGTTTGTAAGTAAACCAAACTTTGAACTCAAGGTGGCTTTGAATGTGTACCTCAGCACCAGTCAATCATCCATATATAGCTTTGTCATAAGTGTGGAGTGTGCCTTGCCTGGGTGGGGCTATGTTATCTGAGACAGCCTGGGTGGGGCTATGTCTCAGAGCCTCAAGACCATGAGGAAGGGAGGAGTTTAGTTAGTGAAGTTCGTTTTTGGCTAGCAACGTGGCAGGAGCCAGGGTCCGAGTTCATCTCTAGCTATGGAGATGACTCAGCGTTTTCTTCTTATATTTCTACTTAGCTGATGTAAGTGATCTTTGATGTATAAAGCCTGTGCCATCTGGGTGTTTCTTTCCATTTTAGAAGGGAGGTAGAGAACCCCAGATTGTGAAGTGTACTGTATCTCTGTTTTAATCTTTTTCTTTATTAAATCTTGTTAGTTATAAAAGCATTTGGTTTTATTTCCTTAAGGTTCTCTGCTTCCAGTCTGGGAAGGGAGAAGGGAAGGGAGTAGGCAAACAGATCAGCTCAGGTTATTAGCTGAGGAACAGTGCCTGTCTCTTCAATGGGAAGAGAGGAGGGGGGGGAGGTGAATAGCCCCCAGGTGTCTGGCTCTGGCTCTCGGGGACGGAGACAGGGTTGGGGGGGGGGAGGTAAGTAGCCCCCAGGTGTCTGGCTCTCGGGGAGGGAGACAGGGTTAGGGGAAGCAGCCTTCAGGTGTCTGACTTTGGCTCCCAGGGAGGGGGACAAAGATAGGGTAAAGGGGAAGTTCGGGGGCCCCTCCAAGGTTTTGGAAGTACACCGAAATGGTGGCAGCATTGGGTAACCCCAATCTCCCAGCTGGCAAAATGGGGCTGTGGGGGAGAAGGACTTAATTTGGCTGGGAAGCAGCTTGGTTAAGTGGTTTGGCTAGTGAAGAGTCCCAGCTTTTGTACTCGAGAGCACAGGGCTGGGGTAACAGACTCTAACAAGCTTAGAGAGAGAGAACTGTTAAAACACTGACATCTACCATCCCACTTGGCTGCCCTCAAAGTAAAATCCAAAGGGAAATTCCTCCCTTAATTACTTCTCTGGCGCTATGTCTACACTACCACGGTAAGTTGACCGCAACTCCAGCTACGTGAAAAATGTAGCTGGAGTCGGCGTATCTTAGGTCAAGTTACCGTGGGGTCTACACAGCAGGGGGGTTGATGGGAGAAAATCTCCTGTTGATATACCTTACTCTTCTCATCGGGGGGGGGGGGGGGGTAAAGTACAGGGGTTGACTGGAGAGCGATCTGCAGTTGATTTAGTGAGCCTTTTACCAGACCTGCTAAATCAACCGCGGGTGAATTCATCTCAGAGCGTTGGTCCCCGCCGTAGTGTAGACCTGCTGTAAGGTGAGGCTGCACAGTTGTAACAAAGGGCAGAATTGGTCCCAGGTAATCTCTTAAAGGCTTTCAGTCTATTATGAGCGGCCTCTTGCCTCTGTATTTGTAAAGTGCTCTACTGCCTTTCATGTTGTTTTAGAAAACTCAATGGCTTTACAAGGTTCCCTGCCAAGTAGGTTGTTAGTTTTGGCTGCAGAGCTCTTTTTAATCCAGACCAAGTTTGGGGCTCCTATGGAGTTCATTTCAACTGTGGAGTCTGACTTTTTTCCCCCCCTGTTCAAATATGTAGATTTGCAGATTATTTTGTTAGTTTTTGTTGTTTGGTCATAAAATAGCTGTTGTTGTGTATAATAGGGTGGATTATTAAAGGCTTTTTTGGCCATTTGTGGAATTCTTATGTTTCTGAAGATTAGGAAAGAAGAAATTCTTTCAGGTTCAATATGGACGCCCTTGTGCCTTTCCCTTCATTGGAACCCTATTTAAGAGGAAAATATTTCCTGGCTGGCATGGGCATCAGTAATGGGATACAGAGCCTTCCCCTGTAGGTCACAGGTTTGAATCCCAGCTATTCCAGTAACAGTTGAAAGTTGTAACAGTCTGTGGCTTATGTGAATTATTGGTCTTTATTCAATTCCCAGAGGATACAAAGAGCACGCCCACACACACAATTGGCATTCCTGTTATCTGCCTCATAGGTAACCCGAAGACTGAATGGGTAGAAAGACAAAATTGCTCTTTCCCTCTCTGGACCGTCTAGAGCCGGCACTGAGGCAGGTAACAGGAGAATCTGTCTGTGATTGAAGAGAATGCTGTCTGCCTGGCACTTTTCATTATCACTGAATTCACTTAAGGGGGAAAAAAGAAATCCATACTGCCTTTTGTTAACTGTGTTGGGTTTTAGCCTCTTACTCCTCCTGGCATCAGAGAAGTCAGTTGCCATGATTTAAGGGAACCTTTTATGTCAGAGGAGACTTGCACCAGCAAATTCCAGATAACTTCACTTTACAGCTGGCACCAGGGAGGTTTTCTCATGGGTCACTGTTATTTTTTAAGAAAGCTCAGCATTCTGACTTCCCACCCTCCTGCTCGGCATATCAGGATTTTCTGACTATGTGGTCTTTGTGGCAACTGATAGTAATAGTAACTTAGTGATCTTTTCAGAAGGTATCTTCTCTGAGTGACTCCTGAGTTCATCAGACTGGCAGGGTTGCTTCTGACTCTCTTGCCAGAGTGTGCCATCGCTCCTGAATACTGATGAAGGGGGGTGAGGGGGAGAGAGACAAGCACAGATTCAAGTGACAGAAAATAAATTAGAAGAACCAAGAGAGAGAAAATAAGAAATAGTGCACAAATAAATGAAGGGAATTGAAGGATAGTATGTAGCACTGACACACATCTCAAACACCACAGGAGAGCACAATGTATTTTAAGAATCTTTTTTTTTCTCCTAGAAATGGTTACCTTGCTTTGTCCATGTTTGTATCTGAAACAGCACAAAAGAGACTCCTACAGAGAAATTGAGAGTCCTGGGCTGTGTTCTTTGCAGTGCCACTGTCTCACTCTGTGACCTTGGGTGATTCACTTAAGCCCTCTCTTTCCATTGTCCAGATTGTAATATGGGAATAATAGTTACCCACTATAAAAGCACTATGCAATATAGCAATTAAAAGAAACACACAAATGCTACCATTAGGTTGTGGTGATACTGTCATTATTATTGCAATTCTCCTTCTTGACTGCTCACACTAATGTTACTTTCACCTGCATTCCCATACACAAGAGATTTGAAAGGACTTCCCATGCTCTGTTTGTCCTTCTCTAATCAGAAAGTGCCATCCCTTGGAGTTTGAGAAGTACTAAGTACCATGAAGGCAACTAGTCAGAGAAGTTATAATTCCAGAAAAGGATAGGCAGGTTTTTAGAGATCTACCATTTATATACAAACTAGCAAAAGTGCCCGGCGTTGCTCGGGTCAGTCGGAGGTGGGGAGGGGACAGACAGCTGACACCCCCTGACCAACCCCAACACCCCCCGGCTCACTTACCCTCCAACCAAACCCGACACCCTCACCTGACCCCCCCAACCAAACCTGACACCCCTACCTCACCCCCCGACCAAACCCGACACCCCCACCTCACTTACCGTCCGACCAAACCCAACTCGGATCCATCGCAGGTGGGGAGGGGGCACAGAGCTGAGGGATTCCGGGGTTCCGTTGGGAGGGGCAGAGAGCTGAGGGATTCCGGGGTTCCGTTGGAGGAGGGAGGGGCAGAGAGCTGAGCGAGTGCGGTGTCTGTTGGAGGGGGTATTATGACATCATAACCACATAGCTGCCCAGCTGATGTGATTGGCCTTTAAAGACTTTCACCCCTGGGGGGCGTCAGAGGTGAGATTTGAAAAAGTTTGGACCCTTACGACCATCAGGACCCCAAGACCTCTAACTGTACCAAATTTCAAGTCTCTAGCTCAAACGGTGCGGAAGGAGTAAGCTTACATACATACATACATACATACATACACCATTTGACTTTTATATATATAGAAGATAGATAGATAGATATTACAAATCTGTCCCAATCAGAAGAGGTAAAGAAAAGAAAAATTTCCAGGAGCAAGAATTGTAAGAACCGAGGTAATGCTTGTCAAAACAACAGACTTTCACATTTAGTCTTTGGTTCTATGTTCACCAGCCTTAATGTGTGACTGGGGAGACAACTCTTGGAATTAAACAAGGCAGCATGCAGGAAAAGCCACTGCTTTTGCAGACCAGTATTTCACATTTAGAAGGAATGATAAAAAGCATCCTTTTATGGAAGGCAGTGCAGTTGTATCAGGGATGATTTTTGCTCCTGATTTTTTTATGGTCACATATTACATTCTAAGCTGAAGCTATAGTCTGTAAAGTGTAATGAGATGCAGCATAGCACCGTATATAATGCTCATATACTAGAGACAATACAATAGAGTAATTTCATTTTAAAATGTCGTCTTATTTTATTCTTAGAAAATCTGAATGTTTAGCCCATTGGTCATTGTGTGCTGAGTGTTCCCTCTTTGACCAGTCCACAAACGATGAGTCTGTTCTCATTGTCAGCTGGAGGGACACTCATGCTTTTTGGTTCTGGAGATTCCCAGTTTAAACCCTGGCAGCCACTGTTACATATCCACACAGGGGAATATGCGGAGAGAGATCTATTCCTTTACATACCTTGCATATAATCTTCCTACTCAAATAGGTTGCCAAGACAATTTAAAAGGGTCCTTTGAAAATGTAGCAATTGGAAACCACACACACTTAAATATGTTGACTGACACAGGCCTCTAAATACTGTTTATTTGTAGATGTCTTTAGTGTGACACAGGGGTAGGCAACCTATGGCACGAGTGCCAAAGGTAGCACACGAACTGATTTTCAGTGGCACTCACACTGCCTGGATCCTGGCCACCAGTCGGGGGTGGGGGTGGGGGTGGGGGGGGGCTTTGCCTTTTAATTTAATTTTAAATTAAGCTTCTTAAGCATTTTATTTACTTTACATACAGCATTAGTTTAGTTATACATTATAGACTTCTAGGAAGAGACCTTCTAAAAACATTTAAATGTATTATTGGCATGCAAAACCTTAAATTAGAGTGAATATATGAAGACTCGGCACACCACTTCTGAGAGGTTGCTGACCCCTGTGACAGATATATCCACATTACGAAAAGAAAAAGATATGGGTGGCCACATTCATAAATCTTTATGCACACAGTTCATGAACCCATGTTTAGTGAGCCATTATTTCCTCTATGCAAGTATCAACCTTTACTTTATACACCCAAAGATCTTGCAGACTTTGTTGTATAATAGTGTAGTAGAAGCTGTCCAAAAATAAAAGACTATTTCTGACACAGAAAACTAGCTAAAAGGGTCAAAAATGTAACTATTCATTATAGTGGGAGAAAAGGACTGGTGCAGAAGTTGTCTGCCATACAAGCAAATCTAACTTGTACTTTATCCATTTTTGTGGGTTATGTCACTGTTTAATTTGGTGTTTCTTCAAAAACAACCAGCTGCAGCCATGTGTGATACTCTGCATCTGTTACTGTCTTTGTAAAACACAAAGCACTTCCTGGAGATATAAAACTGATGCAATATAGACTTTGTACTTGCATTTTACAAAGGGAGCCCCGTTTTGCCTTCTGATGGACCAACTGCTTGTTCTCAGCAGGAATTTACTCAGATTTTTAGCCAGTAAAGTCAGAGGTGGTGGTTGTTGCTGTGTTCCAGCAGCAGCAACGAAGAGGTGGAAAAGAACAAAACCACTTACACACTCCATTTGACCCTTGCATCCAGCATTTCATTCCACTTGCAGAGGCAACCAATATCCTTCTTTGCACTTTTCTAATTTAGAAAAAATATCAAAAGCGAAGATTTTTTTTAAAAAATATCCACTTTAATTTGATCAAACATAGCCCTAATGGGAGTATCTCTCGCCGTGCCTGTTTGACTTCCCTGCACACCCGCTTGCTCACATGCCTGGTTCTTTCCCATATTGTAGAATACTTTTTGTCTCATTGAGCACTGGGCTCAATTTAATTGAAATAAGAATCGCTTTATTCTTTCAGGCCTGATCCTGTTTCCACTGGATGGGAAAATATTGACTGTGGTAAGTGCAGGAGCATTGAGGGTACATCTGCACGGCCCCAATAGCGTGAGTCCTGCGAGCCTGAGTCAGGTGACCTGGGCTCTGAGGGTTGTTGCAATGGTTGTTTTTTCTTTTTCTTTTTTGTTGTGTAGACATACCTTTAGTGACCGGAAAGTGCAGACAAAATACAGCAAAAGAGCATTCACACTGATGCCTTTTAGTGACAAAGCTGTGTCAACACAGCCTGAATCTAGGAAAGTTTTAACTTGTTCATAGTTTTCTAGTTCACTGGTTAATAAAGTGAGTTTTAAGTGGGTCCTCCCCCCCCCCCCAGTTTTGTCATACAAAGGGGGTCTCCGAGACTCCAGTATGGAAATATTTGGGTGATTTTTGGTCCAATTTGGGGGTTAACTCTGCTTGTGTTTTAGACTGGCACAGCTGTTTTGAAGAAAAGATTTCTGAGTGTTCCTAAGCATATAACGTTCTGTTCTTATGTGTGGAATAATTATTTGCTCATTTGGGTCTAAAAATCTCTAATATTATAGAACAGCCATCTCTGTGTGTTAATTTCCAGCAAGTCTCTTACTTTGATATCAAAAAGGGCTTAATTAATAGCAGTTAGAAATGTAGCATATAACTGTAATGGGCCCTAATTTTGAAATGGCTCCAATAAAGATGCACAGTGACACAACAAAAGTAGGATTACCATGGCTGTGTTATGACAACATGCCCACTCTTAGTCATTTTTTCCTATCACCAGGTTAAGAGGTGATAATGATGCTGACTGTTCCCTATAATCCCTTGGTCCTGTCCTGCCACAACATGGATTGCACTTTTGTGACGCCTGTTGTGTGTGCTCTCTCTATAGCAGTGGTCACCAACCTTTTGGAACTCAGGGACCACTAAAGTCACAATTTTGAATCCCGTGGACCACTAACATGGTTTTTTAAAAAAAGGTACAAAGACCGGTGGTCCACGGACATATGTCTCCAGCCCCCCAAGCCCATTTACCTGCTTCCCCGTGCCACAAATTGCAGCAGCCGGTGAGAAGCCACCTCCAGCAGCGCTCGCCTGGCCTGAGTGAGGCTGCCCGCTGCTCCCGTGTGCAGGGCCGGCGATGGGGGTACTATGGGTAGAGCTGTACCAGGCCCCGGACTTAAGGGGAGCCCCCTTAAGTCCGGGACTGGTACACAACTGTACCCGTAGTCGCACCGCATCTCCCTGGCCGCTCTTTTCCGGGCTGTGTCCCGGTGTCAGTGGCCGGCTGCCTCCCGAGCCCTTCAGCTGGCGGCTCGTCCCGGGCCCCAGGAGCCACTACGAGGCACCCCGGGCTGCAGCGCTTCCCCCGCCCACCTGCAGCAAGAGCTGGGCCAGCCCTTGGCGGGGGGAGGGGGAACCTCCCGGCACCACAGGATGCCGGCTCCATCACCTCCCCCACCCCGGCGGCTGCAGAGGACTGGCCGGGCGTGCCGCTCCACGGGGCGGGGGCCAGCGAGCGGGGCTGGGGAGAGCTGGGTGTGCGCAGCCCGGCCGGCGCTGGCTGAGGGACCAGTGGGGAACCAATGGGGGTGGGGAGCAGAGGAGGTTAGGCTGGGGGATCTGGGGGCCCCAACGGTCAGAGTAGGGGGCCCCAAAATTTCTGTCACCGGCCCTGCCCGTGTGCCCAGCCCTGGCTCGAGTGGGGAGGCACCGCAGCCCCATGGCACAGAGCGGTAGGAGCGAGCTGGCGGTTGCTGGCTGCCAGGGACTGGGCGGGACAGGCGCCCAGCCTGAGTGCGGCTGCGCGCACAGCCCCGTCTCGAGTGGGGAGGCACCGCAGCCCCACAGCACGGCGTGGCGCGGAGCGGCAGGAGCGAGCCGGCGGTTGCTGGCCGCCGCGGATGGGGCGGGACAGGCGCCCGGCCCGAGTGCAGCTGCCCGCCCAGCCCCGGCTCGAGTGGGGAGGCACCACAGCCCTGTGGCACGGCAGGAGTGAGCCGGCGGTTGCTGGCCACCGGGGATGGGGCGGGACAGGTGCCCACAGCCTCTTGCCTGCCTGGCATGGCGGCTGTGAGGGAGCCCGGTGCCGCGGACCACCAAAATTTTCTCGCGGACCATCAGTGGTCCGCGGACCACCGGTTGGCAACTGCTGCTCTATAGATTGGAGCCAGATTGGAGGGGAAAACTGCCTGCTAAATTTCTGGCTGATCCGTGCACCTATGGCAGCCGGAACGTAACTGTAATTTAATAATTGCAATATTGTTACTAATTTTTCTGCGTTTTGTTCTCATGTGTGGAATAATTATTGCTCATTTGGGTCTAAAAATCTCTAATATTATAGAACAGCCATCTCTGTGTGTTAATTTCCAGCGAGTCTCTTACTTTGATATCAAAAAGGGCTTAATTAATAGCAGTTAGAAATGTATCAAGTACATTGCAGAGTTTAGTGTCTTTCAAATTGTAGGTTGCACTTTATGTGACTGATAAAAGATTGTTACTAGTATTTGAGCTGCTCACAGCCCCAGTAAATCTGGAACAAATTCTGAGAAAGCATATTGTGTTATGACTGGCGTATCTGCAAGCGTGGTGCTGTGCTTCAGAACTAGACATAAGGTTTGCAAGCCATTCCTGCTGATGTCATTCCATCGGAATGGAGGGGCTGTTATAACAGTAAATACTTTCTATAGCCAGCAACTAAGTATCCACTGGACCTCTTCTTTTTCTGTGAAGGAAAAAATGCAGAACAAACTTACAATCAGTAAACTGTATTTATGGTGAGAAATTTTAATTAGTTTAGGGCTGGTAGCTCTTTCAAACATTGTTCATAAACAGCTGCTATTCAAGCAAATGGGAAAGCCAGTATTTGTGGAAAGTTTAAACTTTGATATATTTTTTCTGTATTTTTTCAACTTGCCTTGCTGTATAAAGCACTGTTGGAATGGTAGAAGAATTATGTTTGTACTGTACATGCAGGAAGAAGAAGGGACTTGTGCTAACAGAAATCTGTAACAGGAGGCTTCAGTTCAGAAATAACTAGCTTCCTGCCTTAATAATCACCAGGCTCCAGAGCACCTCCTTATATTCTTGGGAGAAATTCACTCTTGGTGATTTTGGGTGGGTCAGATCAAAACCCCAAACTTTGGAGGTAGGGGGATCAGAATGTGAGTTTATATCCACATTTTACAGCTGGTCCCATTACTATAAAAGGTCAAATCAAAACCCCAAATCCAAACAACCCAGAACTTGGGGAGTAATTCAGGACCTGGATTCGGAATCAAATTTTGTTGCTCGGGACTATCCATACCACCTTGTGGGTATTCTGAAGTCTCCCTTTTTCATAAACAATAACTGAGGGTTTTAGATTGTCCCCTGGAGGGTTCCACTGAGCATTCAAGGAATCTTTCAACTTCCTGCTATGATGGACAGTTTTGCCATGGCAGATGTAGGAAACAGATGAGAAGTAGAAAATAATAATAATATAATAACAATAATAAATTAATAATAAATAAAATATCACTAATAGTTTTTATTAAATAGCTGTTGCTGTTTTTCCATGTGTCAGTTACACTGTGGTGTTATGTTACTGTGGGGTTATATTATGCCTTTCATGTGCATCTCTATCGTCCATTGTCTCTTTAGTTTATATTTCCTCCCATTTAAGGTGCATGTCATCATCATTATCATTGTTTGTGCTGTTGTTTTGTGTCTGAATGCAGGTTGGTGTCTTTTAAACCTCTAGGCATCTGCTTTGTACAGTGATCTGAAAGTTCATATGATGAACAACTCTTCTCTCTGTGTATAGAATGTTGCAATTATTTTCCTTCTTAAAAAGTAGACTGGTTTATGGTACTAGCAGCAATGGAATAAGCCTAAGGAAACTCAGACCTCCAAAAGTGCAAGGATCATGAATGAATGATGCAAAAGTCATGAGTGGAA
The DNA here is from genome assembly GCA_032164245.1 of Sternotherus odoratus. Taxonomy (NCBI): domain Eukaryota; kingdom Metazoa; phylum Chordata; order Testudines; family Kinosternidae; genus Sternotherus; species Sternotherus odoratus. Next base: position 12,364,025 of record JAVMKO010000009.1, on the reverse strand, counting down.
TATACAGATGTACTCAACTAGGAGGGACATTTGTATGGACCTTGCATTAAGTTTGGGAGTCTTATATTTTCCCTGAACAAGCCTGGCACTTTTGCTGGGAATATGGGAAAGGACTGCAATGCATTGTATATCCCCTTGTCTGTCTGTTTAAATATGAGCAGAATGCCCTTGATGTTGAATGTTTAAATGAATGTTCAAAAATGAAAATTCTTCCTTGGTTTATTAAACTGATATAAAAACAGATTTGGAACTGGTTTGTAATTTGAGTGTGGGACTAACTGCCCTGAGAACATTGTCTGTTCAACAGCACAAGTAATGGCAGTGCAAGTTTTAATACGTTTCCCTGCCAGTGTGTGCCTCAAACCAGAGAAACAACTGGAAGTGCAAAAAAGGACAAATCAATCTCTGATATTCATCAGACCTTGATCCCCCACCCCCACCCCGTGCCCAGTGAAACGGCCAACGTGCCTGGGTGCCAATAGCACTAGTGTTGGTGGTTTGTAGTCTTTTGTGCTGAATGCTTTGTTGCCAATGACATCAAATGATTTCACTCTGCAGCAAAATGTCAGTGGTGTGGGCCAGAGCTATTTTTGTGATTAAATAAATTACTTTTTAAGTGTTATGTGAGATGAGAAGTAGAAAATAATACTCAGGATGGGAAAAACATATTGCCAACAGACCCCTCCATAACAACTGCCGAGGATCAATGGTCCTTTAAAGAGCTAGGTGTTTGGACATGTGGATTAAATTCATTCATAGGTGAGAGTCACCTCACCACTTCTCAGCTCTCCTGAGTTTACATCGACACTGGTCTTTTTACTTGCCTGAGTTCTCTGATGAAGTTTCTTTTACTTGCTTTTAGCTTTAAACTGACCTCTACTGATTGTGGGCAGTCGTGATACAGGCATTGTACATCTGGCACCAAGCCGTTCTGAGCCTGGAGGAGTGTGGGTGGCTGAGGTAGTAGGTGTGTGCACATGTGCCAACTGTGTACTTAGTGAACTGGAATCAAAAGCTTCCCAAGGATCAGGGATATGTTAACTTTGGTTAGAAAGCTGATGCCTTTACATTTTTGTCATTGCTGGGGATACCCTACTCTCTTGGGTCACGTTATTCAGCTCCAGGACTTGCAGCCCTTCCCTGCAAGGCATCAAAAAGGGCTTAGTTACTGTACAAAGCTATCATTTTTTCACAAGGAGAGGGACGTGAAATTTCACTGAGCTTTAGGATTGATTTTCATCTCTTATATAGAGTGCCACAGATAGAACCCTTGCTAGAAAGCAGACTGAGGAGAGAAAATTCAGCCCACATGTTCAGGATTTAAGATCAAGAAAGATTCAAACTTATCTTCTGGGGCTGTAATTGAGGGTGATGTAATAACTATAAAAGAAACTTTCAATGGCATAGTAACAACATTCTCTTACCCACTGTAGTCGTAGAAGCAGTTTCATACTGACATTCTTTAGAGATGGGCCCGCAGCACTGGTTCTGAATCCCTTCAGAATTTTCAGCTCTGGATCCAAATTTCATGGCTCTGGCCTGCTTCTGCAATAGGACTAAAGGGAACTTTGTATTTGGATCAACATCTGGATCTCCTCTCAGCAGGGTCATGCCCATCTGTGTAGTTGTCAAGTCAGATTTGTCTTCTCTGTACTGAAGCATGCTAATTTATATGCTTCGGACAACTGGAAAAGTATGTTAACACTGGAAAAAAATGGCCCTGATATCTTCCTCTTATTCAGAATTAGCGTAGGTTAATTTTTGTCAAGTGGTTGAGACGGAAAAGCACTCCAAATCATAGGAGGCAATCCGGCTGTCATTCCCACTACACACTGAAGCACATTCTTTTAGGAGGCGATGAGCATTTACACTGGAGTTTTGCCTGTCTGTACTCAGCCAGTTTTAATTTTTTGGCGTGCAAGTGCATGGACCTTTTTTAAATGGTGGTGGTATCTTTTTTCCAAGCAGGTTTTTGGCAAAAATGGGCAAATTCTTGAGCTTCAAGAAGTAGGTCAGCTTTTTGGGGAGTAGCGTTTTCTAGAGGTTTTAATTTGAACCTGCTGGGTTTTTTTTCATGAGTTTCTACATTGCCTGATCTAGAATTTTATTCTACTTTATAAAGGGTCCTGCTCATTTTGATTTTAGTTATTTGTTTATAGGATAATTACTTTGCTTTAATTTTTTTTAAAGGTAATATGTTTGGCTGGCAGACTTCCATTAAAATAAAAAGGCTATTAGTTTTCCAGTAGAGCAGGCTCTAAGTAGGAAAGTGATGACTCTCCTTGCAGTTGAGTTCCATGGATGACAAAACAATAAACATATTTTTAGTTAATAAACCAGATTAATCTTAACATTAATTGAGTTATAGAATACCTTAGGTCTTCTTTTCAGCATATCTTTGGAACTAAGTTTTGTGGGGGGGATTTAGCCACATGAAACCAAATATTAACCAGTTTAGGACGTCTGCGGGTGTCAGTTCTGTAGCTGGAAAAAAGATACCACCACCATTTTAAAAAGTTCCATGCACTTGCACACCAAAAAATTAAAACTGGCTGAGTGCAGACAGGCAAAACTCCAGTGTAAATGCTCCTGAAAGAATGTGCTTCAGTGTGTAGTGGGAATGACAGCCGGATTGCCTCCTATGATTTGGAGTGCTTTTCCGTCTCAACCACTTGACAAAAATTAACCTACGCTAATTCTGAATAAGAGGAAGATATCCGGGCCATTTTGTTGAAAATTTTGTTGGCTACTCATTCTTACACCATATTTTTCATATTCATGTATAAAGAGCCATACACTATATTCCTTCTGCCGTTGTTACATAAGAGCAAACTGTGCCATAAGAAATTGTTTCTGATGAACCAATTCTACTGTTCTCTCTCTTTCCTAGTAAAAGCTTCATGATGGAGGAATACAGAGTTTGGTGACATTATTGCCATCTAATGGTGGTAATTTACTTTTTTCCCATCTGTTTTACAGAATATGACTTGGAAACCAAAAGAGTTCAAGACATTCTTTCTGGAATAGAGAAACCACAGGTACGTGTTCCAGATTTACAAAAAAAGATGACTTCACAAGTATGCCAAGTATATTTTTTTGTCCATGGTACAATGCTGGTGAAATATGGATGGCCTCTGAATTATTATATGCTAGAAGTTGTATAAAGGTATTTTCATCCAAGAACATTTTTATGGATCACAGTTCTGCAGTCCAAAGTTCACACTGAGGCAAAACTCCTAGTCCATACAGTGGGCATAATTTCTAGGTGTCTTGTAGCATATGCTGGGGTTTAATTAACTGCTATTTTTAGAGCACTTTGAAATCCTTAGATGAATTTATTAATTTTAGTTATTTCACTATGTGTGTTTTATAAGATAATATACATATAAGGACATAAATAATAAAAATACTTATTTATTTGATATCAGTTCTCCTACTCCCCTGGGCCCCAAAAGCTTTAATTTGAAATTATAAATTAGGAATTAAAAAACAAAACTCTGACAAGAACAAACCAAATTTTATTATTTAATAACATTGAAAAGTGTGGAAAGTATGTTCCTGTTGCAATTTAGACCCCAGTCCTGCAAACAGATGTGCCAGTGCAGACATTATGTTCATGTGGTAGTCTGGACTCCATACACTTTAAAGTCTGCACCAATGCATCTTGTTTGCAGAATCGGGGCCTTACAAAATCTATACATATAAAACTCAAATGGTGTATGCGTGTATGTACGTTCCCTTACTCCTTCCACACCGTTTGAGCTAGAGACTTGAAATTTGGTACAGTTATAGGCTTTAGGGTCCTAATCAGGGTAAGAATCGAAAAATTTTCAAATCTCACCTCTGACGCCCCCTAGGGGTGAAATTCGTTAAAGCCCATTCATATCAGCTGGGCAGCTGCTGTTCTCTGTGACATAGTTATGATGTAATAATACCCCCCTCCAACGGCCCCCGCACTCGCTCAGCTCTCTGCCCCCTCACCCCTCCAATGCCCCCCCACTCGCTCAGCTCTCTGCCCCCTCCCCCCTCCAACGCCCCCCCCACTCGCTCAGCTCTCCCCCCTCCCAACGGACCCCACACTCGCTCAGCTCTCTCCCCCCCCCCACTCCAACACCCCCCCCCACTCGCTCAGCTCTCTCCCCCCTCCCCGCCTCCAACGGACCCGAGCAACGGCAGGTATTTTTGCTAGTAAAGGAATAAATAGGCAAGCTAAATCCCTGCTGACTTGAAGTTGCAATGATTTATGCAGCCTTTTTTCCCCCTACAAACATCTGTGTCATGAAAAATATGATTGACCTCATCGTTTTTGGCTAACTCCTCTGCACTGTACTATTGCAATTAACATGCCCTGGGTATATTTTCATAAGCAGTGAATAGCTTGCAGAGGAAAACTAGTTCACTGTTGTGACTGCCGTGGAATTGCTATGTAATATACTCTAAGAATATTGAGATGTAATAATTTATAAACACGGTCTATGACCTGGTCAGTAAGGTGCTGTTACTGTAGGTTGGGTTGTAAGACTTTCCAGTATGAATGTATTGTTCTAGTTTAACAGGGGGCAGTGGGAAAAACAAACAGGGAAGCAACCCAGTGGATCCTGATAAGAATCTCCAAACAAAAGGTTGATGGGCAGTGACAAGACAATGGAGGAAACTGTTAGCTTTGAGGATCCAATATCCTGTCCCCAATGAAGATGCAAGCTTTGTATTACCGAGCAGCAAGCCTAGAGATCAAAAGAACACTAAGCAGTTAAAAAGCTCTTCTCAGAAGAGGAGGGTATGTGTGTGTCACTTGTCAGCAGCTATTCAGGGAGAAAAGCTAACAGAGAGAGAGACTCCCCAGAGGAGTGCCCACGCTTTCTCAGATCCAGGGAATGGTGAGCCCTTACAAAAGACAAGCATGTATATAGACTGGTTTATTTTTTAAGATCTGTTGTCTCTTAAATGCTTTGGTTCAAAATAAATAACACTCTGCTTTAAGAAGGCTGGTTGGTTACTGGGTGCCACTGTCGTTGTTCCTGGAGGAAACAGAACTGCAGGGTCTGTGTGTGTCAATCAGACCTGCTGAGATTCTGTTAGTACCAAGGGAATGCAGCCCAAGACCTGGTCTGAGAGTGAGAGAATCATATGATTCCACCCCAAGACTGGCGATGTCTTGAGGCCCAAGAAGGGAGACGCTCAAAGGAACTCTGCCCACTGATCCATCTCTGAGACAGCGGCCAACATTCTAAACCTCTGACTAGTCCCCAACGCCACCATTTTAAAAAGAAACTTTCCTTCCTCCCTCCCTCCCCCCCTTCAAGGATGGACTTGTCCATTCATTAAACGTGCCCACTCAAAGTTATAGTGGCCTATTGCCCAGGGTGGGAAATATTCAAAATAGCATGAATGACTGTTTTAATGTCTACTTAGGGAGGCCAGGTGGGTGAGATAATATCTTTTATTGGACCGACTTGTATTGGTAAGAGAGACAAGCTCTTCTGCAGACCTGGGAAAGGAATTCAGAGTATCATGGAATATTGCAGAGCTAGATACAGGAGATTGATACCGTTAGACAGGAGGAATATCTAACCTTGGATGATCCTGATAATTGTGACATTAAATCTGTGAGTATTTTTTGTAGAGAGAAGCTATTTTATAAGTTTTTATGGTTACCTTTGAATCCTGTATACTTGGACTCATGGTAACTAAGGCTATGTCTACAGTACGTACCTTTTAGCGACAGCTGTGCTACTACAACCGTGCCGCTAAAAGGCATGCAGTGTAGCCGCTGTTTGTCATCAGAAGAGAGCTCTCCTGCCAACAAAGCGCTGTTCACACCAGTGCTTTTCATCAGCAAAATCTTTGGGGAGGAGAGGGTTTCACACCCCTAAATGACCAAACTTTTGCTGACAAAAGTCCAGTGTAGACAAAACCTAAGACACTTAGTTTTATAGGCAGAGGGATAAAACAATAGTACCATTAAAATTTTAAACTCTCTAGAACATTTCTAAAATATAGTTTATAGTTGTGGGGGGGTGTAATATATGTGCCATGTGCTGATTACATGATGGTGTGGTGTAACCCTTGTATTGATACATGTTTGGGATGGCCCATGTACTTCCCTGTAACTTTAACACTTATAAGTAACAAGGCTATCCCAACCTCATGCTAATAATAAATTTATATTGTTTCCCTTTTTTCATCTGAGTGACTAATCAAAGTTTGAGGCCCTGTGGGGTATTAGTTTGGTGCAGTTTTGTTTATTTACAAAGAACAAACAAAGTCCTGTGACTTTGCACACAGAGAGAATCAATAGCAGAGAACACATTATTTTGCTCACAATACCACAGCAAACTCTTTGCCTGCATCCTGGCCCAATTTTTTTTTTCCAGGTTTCTTCCATATTTTCAGCTGCCGTTTCAGGCTGTCTTTCTCTCCATCTCTCTGTGTTATTGTCTGTCCTGGGTTTGCGTGATCTTTTTTCCTACACATACCTATCTGAAACAATACTCAGACAAAAGCACCTAAGTGGGTGCAGACAACTTTTGTCTTAGGTGGTGCATATGCTTAACTGAAGGGTGAGTTCACACCTATCAATCTCAATGGGATTTTAACTTAACCCATAACAAGTCTTCACTCAGCTCATAACAGTAACATAGGCTGCCATCATTTGTTGTGTGTGTGTGTGTACATGTACGTGTATGTAACATACACTCTACGTGTATATAATATGTACATGTAGTTGGTAGTGATAAAAATGGTATGTAATGCCATTGCTTCAATAATAGTAAAACATTTGTAGCCCAAGCAGAACATTTATAAAAGAGAAAAATTGTTTAATAAAAAGAAATGCTGAGTATGTAAAACAAATGAAGTAATGAGACATCAGTGAATTGGAATTGGACTGAAATTCAAACAATGAGTACATTGTACAATATCTAATGTTGCCACTTATTTTGGGAAATTTCATGTAGCTCATACCAAATTTTCTCTTTTCAAGGCAGCTCTTTAAAGGATTAGTTTTTTCCTAAGATTGTTTAACCTCAAATCCTAGTGAGTTTCTAGTTCCTAATGTCACAGACAAGGTACTCATTCTCTGGAGCAGCCACCTTCCTAAGAGAGAAGAAACCTGAGGCCAAGCTTCAAAAATGGCTGAGTGCCGCTGTTGTGTTCAACTACAATGGAACAGATCTAAGTGGCTACAGAGAAGCTTAAAAGGTTATTGCATCCTCTCAGCAAATGCCGAAGGGAGGTGCGGGGTGGAGGGGAGAGGAAGATGAGTAAAGAAGCAATACAGGTATGCTGGGTCTGAGTTCAAATGGAGATTGGCTTTGTAATAAATAGCCTGTTCCCGCTGTCCTTTCAAGCCATTGGGATTTTTGCCTGGTTAAGGACTGCAGCGTCAGACCATGATTTGAAAGGGAAAACTTGTCCTTGTAAAAGCCATGAGCTCATTTGACCCACAAGTCTTTCAAACGTTGCCCTCTGGGGAGCAAATGAATGCTTCTTTCAGTGTAGTTTGCACACATACAATTGCTCCCCCCCACCCCAATCACAAAAGGCCCGTGAACACTAGCCCAAAATCTCAAAGTAAACTTGTACGGAAACGTTGGCCATTGTTCATGACTTGAATGACTGGAAGAACTGATATATATCAGTCTTGTAACTTTAATAAAGTAGTGCAAGAATTGGGATTATTTTATAAGGACTTTTGTAAAATAATTATTTACTCCACCACCTTTTCAGTAGCTTATAAAGTAGCTTATAAAGCAGACATTTACCATGTAAACTGAGAAGCTTGCAGGAAGTAATTAGCTGTGCTTTTTACTAGACACAGAAAACTCCTGTGACAAAGAATGTGTAGTTATTTCTCTACCTTAAAATAACTGTAAAAATCAAATACAATAGCTTGTAGGACAAAGTGGCTCCTGTTTCCAACTGGAAAAAGTACTTCTGACAGGATGGGCCGCCTCATCTGCGTAAGGACAGTACACAAAGGAAATCATCTCCCTGAACGATAAAGAAATCTTCCAGTTTGTAATATTTTGGTAGGGTAGAATTAAGACAGCATTAAAAATGAACAAATCCTATGCAGAAGTATTTCCGGTTTAGAATTAATACCACACTTAAGTATTTTATACCAGTACTGCAAGTTCAGTGTTTAATAGAATAAAAGCATTCTATTTCCAATGGAGAAGTAGTGGAAGCTCCTCCTTCCCTTGAGTCATATAAAACTGATCTGGAAAAAACTACGGCTAACAATCCTGCACAGGCTGAGGGAGGGAGAATAGATGTTATAATGAAATGGAATTCATGAAGTGGATCAGAATCTGACCTCCTGGTTTAACCTTTGGAAAGCTGGAGTAAGATAAGAGGGAAAGTCTGCTCCTGGATCAGTAACTGGTTAAAAGATAGGAAACGAAGTGTAGGAAAAAATGGTCAGCTTCAGAATGGAGAGGTAAATAGGTCTCCTAGGGCAGTGGTCCCCAACCCCCGGTCCGCGGCCCGGTACCAGTCCGTGGAGCATTTGGTTCCGGGCCGCAGCCGCGTTCCCCTCCGGGCCGCCTTCCCTTCCGCATCCGGCGGCTTCCCACTCCGCATCGGCTGCCTTCCCTTCCGGTCCATCAGCATTTCCGCATCTGGTGGCTTTCCCGCCGTTTGCGGCGGCTTTTCGGCGGACATACAAGAGCCCGCCGCGCCGAAATAAAAAAATTTAAGGCGAGCAATTGAATTCTGTGGGTTTTCGGCGGACATACAACGGTCCGCCGCATAGAGTGAAAAATTAAAATCACCCCCCGGGCCGCAAGCATTGACTTGCCCGCGTTGACCGGTCCGCGGCGATCAAAAGGTTGGGGTCCACTGTCCTAGGGGTCTGTGCTGGAATTAGTACCATTCAACTTATTCATAAATGATTTTGAAAAAGGAGTAAACAGTGAGGTGGCAAAATTTACAGATGACATAAAGCTACTCAAGATAGTTAAGTCCAAAGCAGACAGCAAATTATTACAAACGGATCTCACAAAACTGGGTGACTGGTTAACAAAATGGCAGATGAAATTCAGTGTTGATAAATGCAAAGTAATGCACATTGGAAAACATAATCCCAGCTATGCCTATAAAATGATGGGGTCTAAATTAGCTATTACCACTGAAGAAAGAGATCTGGCAGTCATTCTCTGAAAACATCCACTCAATGCACAGCAGCAGTCAAAAAGGCTAACAGAATGTTGGGAATCATCAGGAAAGGGATCGATAATAAGACAGAAAATATCATATTGCCTCTATATAAATCCATGATACTTCCACATCTTGACTACAGCATCTAGGTCTGGCTGCCCCATCTCAAAAAAGATTTATTGGAATTGAAAAAGGTATAGAAAAGGGCAACAAAAATTATTAGGGGTATGGAGCAGCTTCCATATGGGAGAGATTAAAGAATTAGGATTTTTCGAAAGGAGACGACTAACAGTGGATATGATAGAGGTCTGTAAAATCATGACTGGTGTGGAGAAAGTATATAAGGAAGTGTTATTTACTCCTTCTCACAACGCAAGAACTAGAGGGTCACCAAATTAAATTATTAGCGAGCAGGTTTAAAGCAAATGAAATGAAGTATTTCTTCACACAATGCAGTCAACCTGTGGAACTCTCTGCCAGAAGATGTTGTGAAGGCCAAGATTATAAACAGGGTTAAAAAAAAAACTGAAGTTAGTTCATGGAGGATAGGTCCATCAATTGGCTACTAGCCAGGTTGGGCAGGGATGATGTCCCTAGGCTCTGTTTGCCAGAAGCTGGGATTGGGCCAGAGGGGATAGATCACTTGATGATTACCTATTTTGTTCATTCCCTCTGAAGCACCTGGCAGCAGACACTGTCGGAAGATAGGATACTGGCTAGACATACCTTTGGTCTGACCAGTGTGGCCATACTTATGTTCTTAACTGCATTGCCTTGACAATAGGTACTTTGTCATTGACTTCAGTGGGTTTGGACCCAGCATCATGAAATAGCTGTGATGCTCTCGTGCGCATAAAGAAACAGTTCAAGGAGGAGTATTGGACCAGATCTTGCCCAAGTGCTCAGTATCTTCTGAAAGGTGTTCAGCTCCTTCAACTGCCATTGGGACAAATAGAAGTTGAGAGCATTGAGCACCTTGCAGGATCATGCCTATTGTTTGGAAGTTGAATAGTTGGGGCTATATTCTTTCCTCCATAGCAGACATAATATTCATGGATCCTTGCAGTAGTTATTTCTTCATACCGAGAAGCAATTTAGCCACTCATCAAAGAAAACATTGAAGGTACACAATGTGTGGCCAGAGGCTTGGTGTCAGACAGACAATGAGGTTGGCTCATTGTATTTCCCTTGAGTCGTACAAATGTATTTGTTTCAAATTCTCACTCTCGTGGGGATAATACTTTTGTGGTTTGCCATGCTAAAAATGTGGACTCAGAATTTCAGTTTCTCTCCATCTAACAATTAATCCCATTTATGTAGAAATAACCTTTAGTGCCTGCCATACTGGCTTTGCAAGGGTGTCAGAAAACCTGTTTGGCACTTTCAGGGTTCACTTCGGAATTATTTTAATTGTTGGCTACCTGTTTATTTTAAAACTCAATTTGTGACATCAACAGTTGCTGTGTGTTCACCACCACTACCATCGCGTCACTAGAAGAACTGAAACCTGGATCTTCAGCCCCCGAAGCTTAAACCTATAGCACTTCAGCTAATGGAACAACTCCCTTCGCTGGTAGACATAATAAGCTTTTATCTTTATGTGAACCAGCCTGTGCAGAGCCATGTTGACTTCAGAGTATTAAATGTGTACCTGTATTTTCTTGTGGGTAGCCCATAAGATTTTCTGTTTCTCTTACATTAACTTTCTTCAAATCACTGAAGTTCATTAAAGGACAAGGCTTTTTACCAAATAGAGAGCATATATATACGTGTGTCCTAGCTAGTAGTCATAAAAAAAATTTCAATAGAACATTGGCTGGATATTGTGTATCAAGTTCCAAATCCCTGTCTGAATGTATGAAAAACAATTATGCAAGCATATGTCCATAATAACAAAAGAAATCTCACAGTAGTTCATCTGGTAATAATGTATGTTAAAAAAAATCATTTGGATCTTTTTATTGTGAAATTCTCTTTGGCCTGTAAAATACATAATGACATCAAATGCAATTTTTTAACTGTAAATATATTAAGTTTTGTCTATAATTTTATTCTATTAAGATACTTAAGAGATTTCAATTGCTTTGTCTGACTTGTGACTTTGAGCTTTTCTTCTAGATCTCTAGCTAATCCAGTGCAATTTTTAACCAGTCGCGTTGTTTGAAGCAATAGTTACTGTATTACCTTTAGGACAACAATAGGAGAACAAGAAATGATAGGAAAATTGGTGTAAGACTAACCTGCAAATGGTTCTTGAGAATTTTTTTTGATACTACTTAATATTTCATGTTCTATAATTTCAATTTATGTTGCAGAGATTTTATTTTGGGCATGGTTAACTTAGTTTACTGACATTAAAGTAAAATGTTGTTGGTAACTTTGAGAGCAATTTTTACATTAAGATGTGAAACACTTTATGGTTTCAGCCCCTTCTCAGTATGTTAAAAAATAGGACTTAATTTAGAAGGCATCTGCTTAATATATCAAGATCAGGAACAATAGCTGGGGTGCTTTTGAGGTAGAGGCAATGTATTTTTCAGATGAGATGTTAAATGATCTGCATTATGGACATTAGAACTTTCCAGAACTCTTTCATGCAGGATAGTACATCTTTAAACTCGGATATTCCAACCACATTCCCAATGAAACTACATTTTTGCAAACAATGTTGGACCTCAAAGAGTAAATTCCAAGCACAGTTGCATAGCATATTAGGTTTGCAAGTACTGTTATCATTAATGGGAGGGGATGCCAGATTTCTGTGGAAAAGTATAGAAAAATTATAACTGAGTCTCTAAATCATTCAGCTTCTTACACCTTCTGAAATAACAGAGATTTTTTGCTCTATAAGTATTTTGGAGAAATCTGCCAGAATGATAAAACTTGTAAAAGTTGACATGTAGCAGAAATTAATAAGAAACATAAAGCTTTGTGCGCTGGAATGTAACCCCAGCTCCTCCTCACGTAGGCTAATTTTTTTTCACTGTTACATTTGACATTGCAATTTTAAGAGATTAGTCATTTTCATTATCTAAACTCAAGAGATTATGTGGCAGTGGGCTCAGGGCTACAAAATGATTTCTCGGGGATTTCTTAAGAAGAGTTTCCTTAAAAGTATGTACTTTTTTTTCAGGATAGCCACTGTCGGCATTGATTTTTAAAAGCATTAACATTTTTTCCTCTCTCACCATGGTATCAGAAGTCTGTTCAAATACAAGCTACTGTACTGCACAGGCCTATGATGAGTATGATGCTTCTGGCATTATGCCAGCAGATTGTCCTATTAAGGAATGTAGCAGAGCCAAAAACAAAAAAGCTGTGCTAGTTTTAGGCCCTGTCTACACTATGTCCAAATAATCTTATAGACTCATAGACTTTAAGGTCAGCTGGGACCATCATAATTTCTAATGTGCACCTCCAGTGACCCATTTAGTCCAGTATGCTGTCTTCAGTGATAGCCAGCAGTTTATGCTTCAGAAGAAGATGCAAAGAATCCCTAAATGGACAATTATGGGTGGAATAACTAGCCTGCAGCAGGGGAAATTTCTTCTTAGCAGTTGTCCGTTAGAGATTGGCTTGTGACCTTCTGAAGCACTCCTAAATTGTTTTGTTTTTCCTGTCTCTGTATACCACTGTGGATATTTTTGGGTCAGTGTTACATCCTGAGAAGAGGTTATCATTGAAGTGCCCACAGCAAAGCCTAGGTCTTTGTTTCCTGTCTCTCAACCAGTTTATAGTTCGTTACAGTTCATCTCTTGCCAATGACTACTTAGTATCCTTAATAACTCTTAGGGGTAGTATTTACAAGCGATTACTTGGTAAATAACAAGTATATTTTTTATGCTTATAAGAGAACACAGTACTTGGAATTCACACTGAATAACATTTCTTTTATAGGTTTCAAATATTCAAGCGAGAACAGTTTTACTTTCATGGTGTCCTCCAACTGGCCTTTTAAGTGTGGATAGACACAATAATGGCTTGCCTTACACTTGTACTTATGAGGTTGCCTTATCGGACAAAGGGAGAGATGGAAAGTACAAGATAATTTACAGGTAACAATGTACTTTTTTCATGTGGTGTTCTATATTTATGTTTTAGTTAAAAATGAGCTATCCTGGTTCTTCAGGTCCTTCCCGTGTGTCCTACCAATTTCACACACAAAGTATTTTGTCCCAGTTTTTGTAATTCTAGCCCCACCTGAAAAAACTTCCTGCAAATTGATTGAGATCATGTGTGGGGGAGGGGCCACCCCCCATCAGACCGGTCCTGTGTTGTTACTTTTTGCCTCATCCCTCTCCAAAGAATAGTGTTACCATTTCCTGTCCCTCAAGTTATCAAAACCCTCTCACATACACTTTTCTGGTGTGACAGCCACCTGCCAGAGTTGAAACCATGAGCTGCTACAGCATGAATTTAACAGCCGTGTCTCTGTAGCTGGGGATTGTAACAGCTCATATCCTCTGCAGATCAGCACACAGGGGGACCTGTAATACACACTCACCAGTGCATTACATAGGCTCCCCAACAAAATCATCCTCTGTGCACTTTACTATCACTAGACCCAACTGTGACATACGTTATAATTCTAGTGAGACTTTTTTGTTTCTAAATGTTATGATCCTATGAGTTCTTTTTATGGTCAAGTATGTGTAGTGTAATTGCATATATTCTTCACCCAGTGACCACACCAATATGGAAAAAAAGTGCTGAGATGCCAGATTGGCTATTATGAAGTAATTGTCCTCCACAAATTTCACTAAAGGGAATCCAGGTAGCATAATAATTACCTTTCGTGTCCAAGTTCATCTCCATTCTCAGGATGTCCTGTAACTTAGCACAGTTATAATGTGGATAGATCATAAGTATAATGTGGATAGCTCCATTATAAGCAGCTAGGTTAACTGTTTTAAGCAAGAGAAAATCTTGCAAAGTACTGACCATCTTATCTGCCCAAGAGGTCAGGCTGCACTAACTCATGTGCCAGTGTGTCACAGAGAACAATCCTGAATTTTCAGGGAATTGGACTGCCTTGCCATCTCTAACTTTTGTCAACCCAGAAAGCACATGTTCATACCTGAAAGGACACTTCCTTGCTTTCAAAACATTTTCTAGTCTTGTATCACATCTCCATGAGACATCACTTGACCCTGTAAACAATGTATTTACTATATTGAGATATTTTTTCTTTGTTTTAATAAAGGGGGGATAAGCCAAGTACTGATGTTACAGGGATGCTCCACAGTTACGGTTTTACTTAGAGTTGACCTTTAGCCCTAATAATCCAAGAGGCTGCTTAGAATCCCATAATAGACAAAACCTCCACAGATTCAGCAATTTGTGAGTCATTCTAATTTTCCATCTCCAGCAGATGGCCTGGAAGAGAAAACAGTATATGGCCAGATTCTTCTCCCATAGATGCTACAATCAGAGAACCCATAAACTGGAGGGATTTATGGATAGCTGTCGGTTTAAAAAAACAAACCTTTGTTAACTAACCATTCAACATCTAAAGTTCAATCCTGTACCATTGGTTTTGACTTGAATGGGCACAGGCTGTGGTTGTTAGTAATGAAGATTATGTACTTCCCTGTTGAGCCCAAATATAGAATATAACATTGGACAAGACCTCAAAATGAGGGCCCCAAGTGAAGCATTAATGCAAGATTCTGAAGTTCAAGCCGTGTTAGAATCTTCTGATATAGTATTCACCAACCCTGTTTGATGATTCAGCATTTCTTTGCAATAATAAAAGTAAAACTTCATGGAACTGGGGTATGATTGAGTCACATTTTCAGCAAAACTCCGGGAGAATTGAAAGGCTTTGTAAGTTAAATTGACATAGGTGTATATGGATAAAGACAGTGTAGAAACAAATCCATATGATAGGGTTACTTTATCAATGGAAAACATAGCTACTTCTCTTTCCTTTAATATAGAAACTTGTAAAGATTTCCAGTGTGCTGGCAAGTTGATCCTATATTATTTACTTCTATTTTCCTACCCTGGAAATTATTTATTTTTTCAATGCATCATTTGTAGAAGCCCCTAGATGTCAGAAATGCAATAGCTGTACTAACTGAGGTACTGTTTTTCATGATATATGAATGATTTCTTTCTGCAGTGGAGAAGAATTAGAATATAACCTGAAAGACCTTAGGCCAGCAACAGATTATCATGTCAGGTGAGTTGTTATGAATCTGAAAATCTCTTAGATATAATCTGTTCAATTATATCTAAAAAGGAAAATGGAGCCTTTTGACTTCTGCGTGATATAGCTCAAGAATTTCACAGTACTTTCTCAATAGCCCTTAAGTATTCAGTAGTAGCTTTCCATCTCTCAGGCAGTAAATTATGAGAGAGATTTTCAAACAATGCATTGTCTATCATAGTGTTGTCATCACTAAAGTGAAAGAAAAGATGTATAGCTATATTAACTGGCTAGAGAGTGTATAACAGGCCTTAAAGCGCCAGTATGTGAAAGTATATCTCAGGCTTGCCAAAGTGTTTGACTAAAGCTACTAGCTTCTGTGCAACATGTCGTCATGTTCATTTGTTAAGAAAATAAAACCAAAGTGTTCCCATTTTTTAAAAAAATAGTATTGGCTGCCCAGTAGGTTACATCCATTGCCTACCCTGCCCTTTATTCATTTTGACTTTTACTGGTCTCTTTTAAAAAAAAAAAAAAAAAAAAAGGATTTGACCATTTTTCCAGCATCTGCGTATTTTAGTAAATAAGATGATGAAGACTTGTGGCACTTAGAGACTAACCAGTTTATTTCAGCATAAGCTTTTGTGGGCTATTGCTGGATGCATCCGATGAAGTGAGCTATAGCCCATGAAAGCTTATGCTGAAATAAACTGGTTAGTCTCTAAGGTGTCACAAGTCTTCATCGTCTTATTTACGGATACAGACTAACACAGCTGCTAATCTTAAACCTGTTACAATGCAAGACACTGGATATTTTAGGTCAGCTCTGTGATTATGGGAGCTGCCTAGATTTTAACTTTACACTGAGAATCATATTTTGAAAAGTACATTCTAATATTGCAGATACTGGCTATGCAAAACTTGGCTGTGAAAAAGAAAAGTTTGTGCTAAAGTTCTGTGTGAGCATGGGGAAATTATGAGCACAAAAATATTGGTGCACAGAATTGCACTGAAATTGAATTTCAGAATTTAAGCTGAGATCCCACAACAAATGCAAACTCTGTTGAAGCTGTTTAGTCTATCTGCAGAATGATGGAAGGATATACTATTCAGACATGATCAGTTATTAGTATTCAAACTATAAGGATAATGTCAGAATTAATCTGCAGCTTTTATAGAGCTGACTTAATACTTTAAAAGGTTTTACTGCATTTTTATATGCCTCTTTAAAACTGACAAATTAACACCCAACAGAAGGCATTCACTTCTAGGTCGTGTTTCTCCTTAGATTATAGAGATACATGTTGGTTGCACAGTTATTTTTCATTGTTAACACGTGTTTCAGTTTCTCACACTGATATTTTGACACCAGGTTTTATTATCCATGTTTTTATGGCTTTCTTTAAGACTTTACTTATGAACCCAGGCCTCAAATTCACATCCTGTTCATTTATGTTCAATATCCTGAACAAAATTTCCTTTCACTCCATCTGTCTATTGTTTCCTTCTGTTTTCTAGACAAAGGCAAAGTCTGGCACCCTTTTTCCCATCAGTGCTGCTACTTTGTGTAATGTCTTAACCTAATAAACAGAAGATTGCTTCTGAATTTCAAATATCAAACATATGTCAATCTGCTGGTGCTAGAACTTTTTAAAACAAATACATGATTGAGTTCCAGGAATATCTTATAATTGGTTTTCAAGTGGAAGAGCAAGAGGGTAAATAACTCCTTCCAAATCTATAGAGCAGGCATGCTTTTGGGTCCCAAACAAACACCCCAGTTATAGCCATTAGCAGATAATGCTGATAGTTCTCAGGGTGCCCAGGACTGAGAGTCACTTTGTTATGGTATCTTTAGCAAGAGGGAGTCTTTGCCCATGGTGACTGGGTGTCAGCCCTGCCTTCGCCTTGCAAGTTAACAAGAGGTGCACCCCAATTTTCAAGTTCCTTTGAAGTGTTCCTGTGATATCCAGTCCCTGGCACTAGCTACTCACAGAAATCTCAGAACCTTGCTCCGAAAGGAGCAGAGTACCCCAGCTTACGAGTTTTACTTTCAACCTTCGCTCCTGTAATAGACACAGCACTTTTAGTGAAACCAAAGGAAAGTGTCTCCAGTTCATTCTGATTAAAACAATTGTAAAAACCTTAAAATTGTTTACAAAACTGAATTCTTGTTTTCGGGCCAACCCTACTAAATGTATAAAGTCCATAAATAAACTTGCATGACCAGCACTTAATATGGAGATTATCCCAGGTCTCAGTGACCTTGATCAGATTTCTTAGACTTTACATTTTCCAACCTGTCCTTGAAATTTTTTTCTGATGTACTAGGCACAAAAAAACTTTAGGCTCTTGCATAGCTTCATTATGAACCTACATCTTACTTTTCTTCAATAAATATATTTTTATTGTAGCCATTTCAAATACAACCCTCCTCATCTTTTGATGAGATTCCATGTGTCCATCATATAGTACTTACGGGTGATAGGGAAGTCTGGACTTTTTGAAGGCACTTCTGTCTTTTTTTAAGGTGCATTTTACCGTACAACTCCAGAAACACAGGTGAGTTGGAATTTAGAGCCACTTCCCTAACATTAATGTAAGGGTTCAGATCTTATGGATATTGCACTTAAATTAACATTGCTGAATGAGAGTTGAATTGCTGAATGCTAGTTCCGCAGTGAATGGTTTAATAAAGTTCACCCCATGTTTCTGACCCATCTCTTGTTATATCCTCAAGAAGATGCTAGCATAGTGGGCCAAATATTTGCAGAAGTCAAGAAAAATGGTGGAAGAATCTTCCACCAATGGAAGGAAATGATTAGTTTGTGGAAGTAGTTAGACTAGCACTATAATACATATCTTCTGCTGTGAATTATTTTGAACATTCATACTGAATAAAATGTACAAGGGAGAGCTGGGATGTGAAAGATCATGAGAGTTTGGCCGTATGAATGCTTTGCTGGTGAAATGCTATGGTTGAGAAAATGCAGAGCTCCTTTTTTAATTGTCAGCAAATTCATAAATTCATGTGTGTTCATTTTCAGGGTATATGCAGTGTACAATTCAGTAAAGGGATCCTGTTCAGAGCCAATTAGCTTCACCACTCACAGCTGTGCTCCAGAATGTCCTTTTCCACCCAAATCCACACACAGGACCAAAAGTTCACTAACCTTACAATGGAAGGTAAGTAGTATAAATTGTCTGAAACCTAGAAAAACAAAGTGAAATACAGTTACCCATAATCCGCATAACCACTTTAAATTATTTAGTTCTGTGATACTGTTGGTTTCCACTGGGGGGGGGGGGGTTATTATGTGTTTTAAAATATTTCATTGCATTGTTTGAGATATCCTAAAATAATAATAAAAAATTGCATATATTGGGGAACTGCTTGTATTAGAGGCTTAGAAATAAGATTTGAAACCTTTTGCCAGTTCTAAATGCAAACGTTTTTGACTAGTGGTGGAATTTTGTTACTATATAATGACTGATGATCTACAATTAGGGCTAGCAGAATTCAAATTTTTTTATATATATAATTTTGATGGACATTATCAATGTTTTTTAAAAAACATTTTTATTTGTATTTGATTTAAACGTTTGCAGTTGAAGGAAACTGGGGAGGAAGATGACCAGACAATTATTTAATGAAAGTACATATTGAGGTTCAAAAAGTTAAAACTACATAATTGTTAAAATACAAATTGTCAACATCACATCAAAATATACAAAGTAAATATCCTTAAATCAAAGTCTAATAAGTTCTCAAGCAGCATTTTTCTTACTTTGCTGATCTGTATATTTCAATTATTATCCATGGAAATATTTCTGTCAGGTTGTGTGTGTAGAGTGAAATCGGTGTTTGCCAACATTTACCAATAAAAATCTAATCCTTCCAAATCTACCCATAATTTTGCCAATTTAGTTCACTTTCTAGTAGACAGGTGGCACTATTGAGCACTCTGTTGCTATTTTCAATGATTAAATAAAATCCATGGCATCTGGACAGCTCTCAAATCCCGAGATCTGGGCTCTCCAGGTGAGGCATAATGGCTAGATAATATGTCTGCTTGCATTGCTGTTGCCCACGCCGTAGGTTTGGTTTTTGGTTTTTTAAAGGCATCGTATTTGAGGTCTCTCAATCTAGTACCTTTCACCAACACTGAAATGACTTACTTATAAAATGTACTTAATTACTTTCATCCTCTTCTTATTACCCACTAAAATGTTTGCCAAACTGTGTGCAAAACAAGATCTCTGGTTTCATTTTAAAATGTAGCCATTTGTCTGGGGGAAGGAAATATGTTTGTAAACTTCTTTCCAAGATCTCATTTTTTGTTTGTCTGTTTTGTTTATAGGCACCCATTGACAACGGTTCAAAAATCACCAGCTACCTATTAGAGTGGGATGAGGTAAGTGATAACTAATTACTGAAACATTTAAAAATGAAATTACTTATTAAATAACATTCTGATTTGACGGATGTGCTGTGTAAAGAAAAAGAATCAAATGCTGGAAAACCAAATCGTAGGAAAATGAACTCCTGATGGCATTCAATAGAGAGGAAAAATGGGGAAGTTGGTTTTCCATACATGCTCTTGTGTATAGTGTTTTGATTTTTGTACCTTATACGTTCATTTATTTCCTGAGTTTAATTAATTTATTTATAATGCAGTAGTGTCTAGGACCCCAGTCACGGACCAGGACCCCACTCTTCTAGCGGTCAGACACACAACAAAAACACAATCCCAGCCCCAAAGAGCTCAGGATCTGAACCTGGAGTCCTTTCTCATAGAAAATTCCTATTGACTTCAAATTAATAGTATCATTTATATAGTGGCCACACTGTTGGTTGCTTTATAGAGACTATAAAAAGAATATATCCAGGGGGTGGAGAGGGAGAGGTGAAAAAAGCAGGTGATGGAGCAGAATTGTTGAGCATGCCTCTTGTTTTTTTCCATTATGCCAGTATTATTTTGGCACCACTTTTCCGAGGGGAGGTCTAGGGAATATAATCTTCATGGAAGAGGTGTGTATTGCAAGGAGACTTTATGGACGTGAGGACAGAATCATAGTGGGATCACAGAGGGGCTTCCAGGCTTGTGGCCAGCATGCAATAAGGTGCCAAAAGCAGGAATGGGAGGTCTGGAAGGAGATGTTTAGTTATGCTGTGTGAAACACATCACCTGCCTTATATAAGGATGTTATTTTGTGAGCAGTCTTCAACTGCTGTGCTGCTGACATATTCCCAGATCATTATACTACGTCTGACATCTGGAAGCACACACTGTGCAGACATTCATTCTATGCAATATCGCAGCAAGTGTGCCTTACGTGAAGAGAAACTAAAGAAATTAAACAATAGCTGCAGAATGGCTCACTGCCCACTGTGCACAATGGAAGGAAAGGTTAGCAACCGTTTTTTTTAAAAAAAAGGCAAGCAAGCTGGAGAAGAGTTCAGTGGGGGGAAAAAAATCCTTCCATTGATTATTCTCATATATTACTTGTTCAGCATCATACACACATTCATGCACCATAATCCAGGGGAGGCAGAGCAGAAAATGAGAATAAAGCAGAAGTCCAGTCAGGAGAACCAAAAAGATCTAGACTAGGATAATCAGAGGCATAAGTCCTAGAAGATATCACACCTGCAACCGGATCCAAATGCTGCCATCATTTCTCTGTCACCAAACTAGGATGAGGTGTGAAAATATGGGCTATTTCTAAAATGCAAAAAGAGAATGAAAGAGAGCGGAAATTGATAGCATACTAATAATAGAATGTGAATACCTGGGTAGTGTGTAAATTTGTATCATCTGCCTGAGCGTTAGGTTACACTTACATGATTATAGCGCTTTTGGTTATAGCGGTACCCATATACCACAATAGCTATAGCGCTATAAGATGCGATGGCGTGGCCACATTTGCTGCAACTGCTGCGGCACAGGGAGTGGTGCATTATGGGCAGATATCCTGGCATTCAGCTGGGTGCAACGTGCTTTCCAAAGAAGGGGGGGGGGAACGTGTAAGGAGGGAGAGCACTCCATGGTGTCAGTGATTTTTATCTACAGAAAGGTATCAGGCTCTGAATTTCACTCAACACAGCTCCATTGGTGAGCATTTTCACTGCTTTAATTGCTGAGTTAAGAGCGGAGTTCTGTAAAGAAACTTCCGCATTCCTAATTCCCTTTGCAAAACAACACAAAGACATCAATTGCCTTAAATGGCTTCTTAATTGCCTTAAATGGCTCGGAGGCGTGCCAGAGATCCCTTATAGCGTAATGACTGATTACACTTGCCATAACATGCTACAGGGAATACGCAAAAGCTTTTACTCCTTTCGAAAAGGTGGTTTACAAATAGCGCGATAAGATCAGACTTTTAGCGCAAAATGTGCCTTGCCAGTGTGTTCGGTGGCAGCTTTATAGCGCTCCTGGAGGCTTTATAACGCTTTAAAGTGCCAGTCTAACCAAGCCCTTAGAGCCTGATCCAGAGCCTACAGAAGTCAGTGGAAACATTCTCATTGTTGAAGTTCTTAAACAATAACATAGAAAGGGATTTAACCAAGAAGGAGGAGAATACTTTTCATTTACATAGCATTTTTATGTTTTAAAAGGTTGTAATACTACTACTCTTCTACAGCAGTGTAAGTTAAGGTACGGAGAGTCTCAGGTAGTTAACTTGCTCCGGGCAGCACAGTGTTTCAGCTGAGTCCTGGCTCCCAGACCTTTGGTCTAGCTAATAGATTACATTTCTTCCCTAGTGATAACATTGAAGTTGGATCCATGAGTGGATCCTCAGCCAATGAACATGAGAGAATAATGGACACAATAAATTAATTTGGCATGCCTCAGAATGGTTTGACAGGACCCTGAGTGGATTAACATATAGATCTGCTGGAAGTGGGGAGCAAACAAGATGGCTGGTGCAGTACAGTAAAACCTCGATATAACGGACTAATTCGGGCGAGGGGGTGTCCGTTAAAGCCGAAAGTCTGTTATTTAATAATAATAAAAAAAACGAGCAGCCCGCCCAAATTAGTCCGTTATATCGAGGTTTTACTGTATAATAAACTATCACGGCAGCCGGGAGCCGGGAGTCAGCCCGCCCGGGTCCGGCTGCTGGGACCCGGGCAGGAGCCGTCAGCCAGCCCGCCCGCCTGGGTCCCAGCTGTTGGGACCCGGGCGGGAGCCGTCAGCCAGTGGGACAAAGCAAACATTTACTGAGTGAGTGAGTGAGTGGCAGGGGGGTCTGAACTTACAAGACTGTGTGCTTGACACAGTCCAAAAACTCACTCTCTTTCTCCCCCCACATACACAAAAACACTCCACCCACCACCCCCTTCATTTGAAGAGCTTGTTGCAGCCACTTGAATGTTGGGATAGCTGCCCATAATGCACTGCAAATGCCGCAAATGTGGCCACTCCAATGCACTTGCAGCTGTCAGTGTGGATAGACTGGAGTGCTTTCCCTAGTGCGCTCTCCGAAGGCTGGTTTAACCCAAAGCGCTCTACAGCTGCAAGTGTAGCCAAGCCCTCAGCTAGAGCAACATTCATTACCTGCAGGGCACAGAATAAAATATAAACCCAGGAAAATCAGTGATGAGAAGGAAATTAAATTGTGTCTGTGAATGTAGAAGGAACTTTACATGAATGACTAATTAGAAATCTATCAAATGAATACAATTAGAAAGCCACTCTGAGAATGGTAATCTGCCTTCAAAAAATTATGCCCCTTCATATTGAGGGATGGCATGAAAAGCCCTCTGAACATGGGAACTGCAGTAAGATTATCAGACCTACTCCTGGAAGAGTAAAACCTCACACTACAAAAACAAAATTAGCATTGTGAGAACCAGAGAGCAATAAAACTGATCAAGGGAAGGCACAGGGCCAGAAGTCATGCAAACTGGCACATTCCCCCTGGAAAAAGAATGGGACTGCCATAGAACCACCTCTGAACAAAGCATGCAATCTATTCACACTAATGATCGGTTTTTTAGCAGCCTATTAACACTTCATAGCAGCAACAAGTAACAGGTGCCATCACTGTGGTATGTTTCCAACCTTGGGGTGTGTCTAATGTTAAACTCTGAAGCAATACCGTATTATTTTACAAGTTTTACACTCTTCAGTTAGATTGTGAGCATTTAAAATACTTCCAGGAATGCAGAGAGCACCATTTTCAAATTTAAAAATAAACTGCAGAAGAGACGTGCCACTGGCCAGTCAGGGGACTAGGCAGTACCCTAAAATGCAGCAAGAGGACTGCACTTTAAATCCATTGATGGCTAGTCACTGAAACTTCCAAGCTTGTGTTTATTTAAAGATTTCAGCTGGTCATTAGCACTTCATCAGGACATAGCACAGGAACAGAGCATTCTGCAGGGCTACAGAATTGCCCTTCTGTGGGGGTAAACATACCACATTCCCAAGGCTCTCCAGAAGTGACTCAACTAGCTATCCAAAGAACATTGTCAGCTTTTTTTCTCTTCCAAAAAGAGCAGATCATTCAGCCTAATGCTTCAGATAAGTGGGAGATTTGGGACTAGGATCCATCTTGGATTCTGAACAGTTTTTATCTGTACCAGGCACATGATGGTGGTACCTGCGAGTCTGTGTTAGACGTATAGGTTCAATATTCTCTTCTAAAACTGTTTCTTCTTAAGGGATACAGGTTTTATTAGACAAAGAGACTTGAATTGACCTAGAGAGTTGTGTGTTTTATTATCTGGTTTCCTACATCTTCTTGTGGGGATTTCCAAAATCCTTACTAATCCTTTGGGATCACCAGTTTTCGATCACAGCACAAATAAATTGGCATTTGTTACTTTAGTGGAATTGCAAATACAGTAAAACCTCGATATAACGGACTAATTTGGGCGAGGGGGTGTCCGTTAAAGCCAAAAGTCCGTTATTTAATAATTAAAAAAACCCAAGCTGTGGGAGCAGCAGCCCGCCCAATTAGTCCTTATATCGAGGTTTTACTGTACTTCCCCTCCGCCGAAAAGCCGCCGATTTTTTTATTTTTAAACAAAACAAAAAAAACGTGCCGCGGACCCCCCGGCCCCAGTCCGCGCTGCGGGTGGGCTGCCGGCTGCGCCCCGGCCCCAGTCCCCGCTGGCAGCCGGGGCTCGGGGATCCAGCCGCCGCCCGTGGAGCGCGGCTCGAGCCTCGCTCCTCGGGGCTCCAGCCGCTGCGCTCCCCGGAGCTCGGGGCTCCAGCTGGCTGCCGGGACCCGGGCGGCAGGCGGGAGCCGGCAACCAGCCCTCCCGCAGGTGGGACCCTGGCGGGAGCCGGCAGCCAGCCCACCCGCGGGCGGGAGCCAGCAGCCAGCCCGCCTGCAGGCGGGAGCCGGCAGCCAGCCAGCCTGCCCACTGCCTGGACCCGGGCGGCAGCGGGGAGCCGGCAGTCAGCCCGCCCGCTGCCTGGACCCACGCGGCAGCGGGGAGCCGGCAGCCAGCCCTCGACAAACGGATTTTGGATGCATCAGACTTTCTTAAAAATTTTGTCCGTTGCATCCGAAGTCCGTTAAATCGAGGTTTGACTGTATTGCTTTCTTGCTAGAAAAGTGGTGAGACTCACTGAGTTTTGCTGTCAGACAGTGAAGTCAAGGGGTGTTCCATTCTGTTCATAGAGCAGGAGCGTTATTACTTTCCTCAATATTTCTGTATGCCAGATTTATACTGATTGCTTCTTCTTTTCCCCAAATGAGGGATCTGGAGGATTTCCTCAGCTGCAGGGTCTACTACCAATATGGCAAGAAGAAACTGAAGACTAAGACCATCAACACAATACCCTTTGCAATCCATACTAGGAATTGGGGGGGGATTCCCCCCATTTTTCCTATTTGAATTAGGCTGGCTTTAATGTTTGTTGGTTTGCTTGTTTGTGTAGTAAAATTAGAAAATTGAAAAGAATGACAAAGATTAGAGTGGCACCTTTATTTTCTTTTTCATACTGAGTTCCTAGATCCATAAATGTTTGAGTTTGACTAGTAAAAATAGTTTCCCTAAAACAGCTGAAGGCTTAATAGTGATTGGTCTTTAACTATAACATCTGTGCATCTTACTAATTACTGCTCCAACTTAATGCTTACTCCTATATACCCATGCCTGCTTAATAGAAAAACACCCCTTGACTTTGAGAGAATCCAAACTGGGCCCTCTTTTCAACTCTTTTGGAATTCAGATGGGATTCCAGAGAACTTCTGAACTTGAGTTGGGCTCCCTGTCATGTGGGGTCAGCAATAGTAAGCATGGCAATGAACTAGCCATTCGTGAAAACTCCTTGTGGCTCTGATTTTCCCTTATCCCCTTTTTGAGCAGACACTGACGAAACCAGTCAAAGGGGTGGACAAACTACGGCCCACCGGCCGTTTTAATCCGGCACTCCAGCTCTTGCAGGGGGGCAGGTCTGGGGCGTGCCCCAGTCTGACACTTCAGACGGGGAACAGAGTTGGGGGCCGCTCCATGAAGCTCCTGGAAGCAGCAGCACGTTCCCCCTCTGGCTCCTACATGTAGAGGCAGCCAGAGGGCTCTGGTCTGTACGCTGCTCCCCCCTCAAGTGCTGCCCCTGCAGCTCCCATTGGCTGGGAACCCCGGTGAATGGGAGCTGCAGGGGAGGTGCCCGTGGACAGGACAGTGTGCAGCAGAGCCCCCTGGCCGTACCTCCTCATAGGAGCCAGCGGGGGAGACATGCCACTGCTTCTGGGAGCTGCTTGGGATAAACGCTGCCCAGAGCCTGCACCCGAGCCATCTGTCCCCCAACCTGATCCCCCTCTTGTCCACCAAACCCCTCGGTCCCAGCCCAGAGTACCGTCCTGCACCCCAAACCCAGCATTCCCAGAGCCTGCACCTCCAGCTGGAGCCCTCCCCCATTCCCCAACCCCTGTACCAGCCCTGATCCCCCTCTGAACTCCTCAGTCCCAGCCCAGAGCACCCTCCTCCACCCCAAATTCCTCATCCCCAGCTCCACCCCCAGAGTCTGTACCCCCAGCCGGAGCCCTCAACCCCTCCCGCACCCCAATCCCAATTCCATGAGCATTCATGGCCCGCCATACAATATCCATACCCAGATGTGACCCTCGGGCCAAAATGTTTGCCCACCCCTGGACTAAACCTATGGTGAATGATGGGCTGAGATGAATAATACAAGAGACAAAGACATTCCTGCTGGGGGCTTTTTTGTTTAAATCCTTTCCAACAGATGGACAAAAACTTTAATTTCCTTCTGGAATCCACTCAGCTGGTTGCAGTTACTCTCTATTATAATTAATTTGCAACTTCTACAATGCTGATGGAGCTGCATTGTTCCAGTTTCATGGAGCAGGCTCTGACTCTCACTGCAGCAAATATTTGCCATTGGAAAGATCAGGAGTGGAATTGGGCATCCTGGAATTTAGGACTGGAGAAAGACGGAGTAGTGAACAGATCACAGGCTGCCGTCCGTGTCTTTCCTCCCTCTGAAGCGATGTGTTTGAGGAAATGATGGTGTGTTGAAAGCAACTTGTGAAACTTTATAAGATTAAAACTTGGAAGCTGAATATTTAAAGGGTAAGAGGGGGATTCTGGGAGGATTGTAAGACATCTGGGCAGCAGCCAGTGCCAGCTTGTCTGTTCGTTCTCCAAAATTATGCCAGCATTAAATCTCAGAAAAGGACTATTTCCAGGCTATTGATGCCAGGATCATTAGAAATATCAGCCAGCCTCTCCAATTAGTGCCAATAGAATCTGAAATACCAGCCAGTCTGAGTAATTGGAAATACCAATAAATGTGGACTGGGTCAGCATAACGAGCAATACCAGCTTTGCCAGCAAATGTATACATTAAGGGTATGGCTAGACTACAAGATCATAGTGCGTTTGTTTGTAGCGCATCCCATTTAGCGCAATAGGTTTTGTGCTAGAGCCTGTGCACATTTAAACCCTGCAGCGCTAAAGAATGAACACATTTGCAGTGCTTCTGGCGGCAGTGAGAGTAGCGCGATAGGGCAGGTATCCCAGCATTCAGCAGGGAGACAAGTTCAGGCTGTCAGTGACTTTTCAAACTGACAGGCTCCACACAGCTCCCTCCACAAGCATTCCCCGCGACCCCGAAAAGCAGCAGATTTTTTTTTTTTAAAAAAAAAGCATGGACGCCCCATTCCCCTCCCCCCCACCACGCCCCAGCCCCAAGTCGCCCCCCGCCCCGCTGGGTCCGCCCGGGTTTCCGCCACTGCGGGCGGGCTGCCGGGTTCGCCCTGTTCCCCCGTCCCCGTGGCAGGGACGGGGGAATGGGGCGAAGCAGGGACCCGGGCGGGGGCAGGGGGGCCGGGGCATCCGCACTTTTTTTTTTTTTTTTTTGGTGGCTCGTAGGGGTGCCAGAGATCCCTTATCGCGTAATACATGAATACACTGGCCCTAACACGCTACAGGGAACACGCAAAAAGCCTTCTGACTCTGGGAGAGGTGGTTTTATATTTGCGCTTTAAACGGTGACTTATTGCGCAAAATGTTAATTGCAAGTGTGTAGGGTAAGATAATTATAGCGCTACTGGAGGGTTTTAGCGCTACAAAGCGCCAGTCTAACCATACCCTAACAGATTTATATTGTTATAAACTTGAACATTGTCATCTACTGTATGCTGAGGGTTTTTGGGAAGGGGAAGTTGGGGAACAGGTTGCGCAACTGCAAAAATTTGACCAAACTTTATGAAAATGATAGTTGCATGATTCTTTGGAGATGGATTCTTTGATCTTTGGAGATCTTTGGATCTTGAGATCTTTGGAGATGGATTCTTTGATCTTTGGAGATGGATTCTTTGGAGATTGCCCTTTCCTCCTAATTCAGAAATTTTCATTTATACTGCTTTGTCGGAACCTCCCATGGCTTCTTCATTTTCAACCAGGACTCCCCTTATTGTATGTTTAATCAATCCACTCATCATTTGCTCATTCCAATCCACAAGAGGGGGTTTTTTGGTGAGGGGAGCAAAAGGCAGAATTTTAATTCAGATCTGCATTTGTCTGCCAGATAAATAGCCAATATCCAAAGAAAAATGATCAAATAAACTTGAGGGTCAAACAAAAAAGAGGAGGAGCAAAAACCACGGCTGCGAACGCATCAAACGTAATAGAATCAGGAAAGTTTTTAAAGTGTGGTAGAAAAAAATCAACATTAAAAGCATCTGACTCTGAAGAAGAGTATTTCTTAAAAAGAAGAAAGGACTTCTATTAATAACCCTGCACTTTCTAACTTGCACTTAGTTAAGACAGTGGGTATGGTACATAGATTTTGTATAACCTAGATATTGAGATATGCTGAACTGAACTGTGAAGTGTCACCTATCATTTTTTCTCCAAGATGTTTTCTATCCAATGACTGTTTGTCAAGGGATTTAATGTGTCATAAACTACTTCTAGCTTGTAAGTACCTTTTTAAATAAGCATCAGTTTAGATAAGAGTCACAAACACTAAAGTGTTTTCACCTTAATTTAGCTGAGCTGTGTAGCAGAATTAGAACCAAGGCAGCTGGGAAATGTCTTCATAGATTGTGCACTGAACTGAGTTCTTGAGCAAATGGAGAATGGTACTGTATGGATAAAAGTAAGATGGGGTTGTTGGTCCATGTGTTGAACATCCCTCATCTTACTCCCAAGTTCTGTGCATCACAGGAGATCTGCATGATTGTTCTGAGCTTTTGTACACATGCTTTCTTCTTCAAGTGATTGATCATGTCTATTACACAAGAGGTGTGTGTGCTTGCCGCATGCACTGGTGTCGGAAGTTTTTCCCCTAGCAGTACCCGTAGGGGAGTGCCCCAGTGACCCCTGGAGTGGCACCTCTATGATGCGGTATAAGGGGTGCTGTGCACTCCCACCACCCTCAGTTCATTCTTGTCACCAGTGAAGGTGCTTTGGAACTGCTCTGCTCCAGCTTTGCTGGAGCGTCCCAAGAACTGCTTGTTCAATCAGCATATGGTACCTATAGTTAGGTTAGTTTAGTGTAGTTTAGCTCAAGTATCCGGGCCGGGGCATGTCCCGCGCCCTGGGTTTTAGGTCGAATTGTACCAGTGGGCACCATGGCCCCCGACTCAGCCCCTGGTGAGGGCTCGCTCAGTGACCGGAGCCTCAGAAGGACCATCGACTTTCCTCTCCAGACCGCCGAGGAAAGACCCAATGGGACGTACATCCTCGGCACCCTGCCCGGAAACCGACCAGGTGGTGGATCCTCGGTTACCAGTGGACACGCAAAGTACTGCGCCAGCCTCCTCACCCTCCCCGAAGAGGCAATTACCGCCCCTCCTCCCTCCATCTCCCATGAGGACTTTAGGGCCCACAAAGAACTCTTAAAGAGGGTAACATCAAGCCTCCACCTCCAGGCAGAAGAGATGGAGGAGTCCTCAGGCTACCTGTTTAATGTGCTGTTCCCCTCAGCACTGGGCACGGTGGTTTTGCCTCTCCACGAAGGGGTGGTGAAAATTTCAAATACCCTGTGGCAAACCCCGGCCTCTCTGGCCCCCATCTCTAAGAGAGCGAAACGCAACTATTTTATGCCCTCCAGAAGGCATGAATACCTATACACCCACCCTGCTCCTAACGCCGTGGTGGTCAGTTGGCAACCACAGGGAATGACGGGGCCAATACGCCCCTCCCCCAAAAAATAAAGATTCAAGGAAGCTGGATTCATTTGGAAGAAAAATGTAGTCATCCTCGACCTTCCAGGTATGGATGGTGAACCACCAGGCTCTCCTGAGCTGGTATGAGTTCTGTAGGGTCCCTGCCCAAGTTCGAGGACTCCCTCCAAGAGCACGGCAGGAAGGCGTTCAAAGCACTGGTGGAGAAGGGTACAGCGGTTGCCCGGACAACCCTGCAGTCAGCGTCGGATGAGGGGACACAACCCCACTGTCTGTGGCTTCTGCGGTGTCCATGAGAAGGGTGTCATGGCTCCTGCTTTCTGGGCTGTCGAGAGGCGCAGACTGCCCTGCAGGACCTCCCGTTTGATGGCAAAGCTCTGTTTCCAGAAAAAACAGACAGGAGTGGCAGATTTTTAGAAATTTTGGTGGTGTCTAGAACCCACCCACGCCCCAAACTCTGCCCTTCACCTGCCTACGGCTCTGGGAGGTAGTTTGGGTAGGGGGAGGAGGTCTGGGGTGCTGGCCCTGGGTTGGGGCAGGGGATTGGGGAGTAGGTGCAGGGTCTGGGAGCGAGTGTGGGTAGGAGGAGGAGGTCCTTGTACAATGCATTGTGTTTATCAGGGTGATCCTGGATGCCTCGTAGGCCAGAGCTTCCCTCCCACCGGACAGGTTTGAGATCCTGAAGGGCTCATCCACATGGTCACAAGGTTTCTGGTGATGACAGCCAGAGCATGTCTCCAGCTCCAGGGTCACATGTCAGTGTGCACGTATGTGGTCCATCACACCAGATTCAGGAGGAAGCTCCTCCAGCTCTGGTTGGCTTTGGAGTTCTCCCTGGCCAGGGACAGGATGGACAAAGTCCTTACGGTGCCCAACCAGTGGTCAGCTCCCTATGATGGTGGTCCTCCCCAAGAAACATGCTCCAAGGAGGTCTCGTTCAGATGCAGGCCCCCGTTGTTGGAACGGGTGTCCAACGCGTCGGACCTGGGATGGGGAGCCCATGTGGGGAACGTTCAGACCCAGGGTTTGTGGTCGGTCAGGATCTGACCCTCCATGTAAACATCAAGGAGCTCAGGGCGATCAGGCTGGCGTGCATGGCCTTCCACTCGCACCTGGAGGGCAGGGTGGTCAGGGTTCTCATGGACAACACGGCTTCAATGTTTTATATCAACAGGCAAGACAGGGCCTGTTTCTCTGCCTAGAAGCCCTCAGGCCGTGGGACTTCTGTGTAACCCACGACATTTCCTTACAGGCCTATCACCTACCCGGCGTCCAGAACTCTCGGGCGGATCGCCTGAGCAGGGAATTCTCCTCTCAGCACGAGTGGCCTCTCCACCCAGAGGTGGTGCACAGAGACTTTTCCACGTGTGGGGAGCTCCCCTGGTGGATCTGTTCAAGACTTGGCAGAACCGTCGCTGTCCCTGGTTCTGCTGCGGGGACGTAGCGGGGGCTAAGACAGGTCCTGGAAAAGACAAGGATAGACAAGGCCCAGCTCGTTCTGATTGCCCCGGCATGGCCCAGGCAGCACTGGTACGGGACCCTTATGGGCCTGACGGTCGCCCTGCTGTGGCTGTCGCTGTCCTGCCTGGACCTACTCTCCCAGGGCCATCTCCTCCACTCCTACCTGGCTGCTCTTTGGTTAGGCTGGGAGGAGAGGACATGTTTGGCAGGGGTCCAGTGCATCCTCTAGGAAAGCAAGCAGCCCTCCACGTGCCCAGTGTACTTGGTGGCTGAGCAGGGCGTTTTCCCCCATGGCTGCCCCGATCCAGCTGATTCTGGATTATCTCCTTCACCATAGAGCCCAGGGCCTGGCGCCCTCCTCAGTCAAGGTGCGTCCACATCAGCCTTCTACCCTCCGGTGCAAGACCACATGGAATTCTCGCATACTGTGACTGGCCGATTCCTTAAGGGATCATTAGATCATAACTTCCCGTATGTTAGGCCCCTAGTTCCGCAGCGGGACTTGAACCTGGTGTTAGCCCACCTCAATTTGAGCCGCTAGCTACGTGTTCCTGGTCGCACATTTCATAGAAGGTGGCCTTCCTGTAGCGATCAGTTGGGT
Source organism: Sternotherus odoratus (assembly GCA_032164245.1). Lineage (NCBI taxonomy): Eukaryota > Metazoa > Chordata > Testudines > Kinosternidae > Sternotherus > Sternotherus odoratus. Next base: position 12,332,034 of record JAVMKO010000009.1, on the reverse strand, counting down.
TGGTGGGTCTCGGAACTCAGGACCCTGACCTCCGAACCCCCGTAAACACGGGGTTTCATAAAGAGAAGGTTAGGCAGTCTCTTTTTCAGGCCCACTTTAAATTCAGATTTCCATGGAGATTGTTACCAGATGTGCAAATAAAGTTGCTTACAATAGGAAAATCCAGGATATGGAGGAAATATATTTTTGGAAAGCTGAACTCAGTTCTTTCACCGAATGAAATATTTAAGAGTGGGATTGGATTGGGAATTATTCATTAAAAAGGGTATGTCCCTGGCAGCAGGGCCCAGGCCCCTTGACCGCCCCCCCTGCAACTCCTCCTGTTCCCTGCCCCCTGACCACACCACCCTGGAGCATCTGGTCTGGCGGTGCTATGGCCAGAGCTGCAGCCATGCTGCCCAGGCATTGGGGAAACTGTGACTGCGAAAGAGAGGAGGGCCAGAGGCTAGCCTCCAGGCCACTCACGTGCTGCCAGGGAGTTGGGTTGGCTCCTCTGCGAGCCTGTCCTGACCCCGCTCCCTGGCAGGAGCTTGGGGGCCTGAGGGAAGGGTCCTGTGGGCTGGATGTGGCCTGCGGTCCATAGTTTGCCCCCATCTGTTCTGGACCATGAGGAGTGAGAGCCCCCTTGTGGGGAAAAATTAGGAGCAAGAATGGGATTTAAAAGTGTAGTTGAGGTCAGAAGGTAGGGTAGCTGCAGGCTCTGTGTAGTTCTTTGGCCAGGCTGAGAGCTGGCACTGACTTGTGGGAAAATCTCACCTTTGATTGGGTTTGTATTCACACTGATTTTGATTCATAAATAGGATAAACTGAAGAGTTACTGAAGTAGGTGGATTTGCTTTAAGTGATGCTACAGAACTGGAAGAGCTGTGTCATGAGAGTAAGATTGAAGCCCTGTGGACAATCTGATTACAGACTTGAATATGACACACACTAGAAACTTAGTTAAAATGAAGCCGCCATGGCTTAAATAGTTTAGACCTCTTTAATATCACTGGTGCTAATTTGTGCAAAAGTGTTTAACCCTAATCTCAATAATTGGTCATTTTAGTAACTAAAAAAGTTAACAATGAAATAATCAGTAAAATATATCTGGATTTATTTCATTAGATACGTTAAGAGAAGTAACAATTATGGATCATTTTATTTCTAGGGAAAAAGAAACAATGGTTTCAGAGAATGTTACTTCGGGAGCCAAAAGCATTGCAAATTGACTAAGCTTTGCCCAGCTGTGGGCTACACCTTCAGATTAGCAGCTCAGAATGACATAGGCACTAGGTAAGTTATTTCTTATCCATATTATCTCTGCCATGGCAAAGGCATTCAAAAGACTTAACTCTAAGTGACAGTATCTGTACTGAGAGGCTGCTAGTTTTTTCCCCTTTGGGCTATCTATTAAATGGCGAAAGTGTTATTGCTCTACAAATAGTGCTCTTAGAGTTGATTCTCTGGGAACTTTCACTCACCGCACAGGGAACTGACTTGAAGTTTTCAGAGCGATGAAATGGATCCAAGAGGATGAACCCCTTTGGAGGTGTTAAATGATGTTTAGTGGCCTGTTTCTAATACCAAAAGAACACACATCTGTTATGTAAAATTCCCACTAGGGATCTTGGGAAACTAAAAAACAACAAGAAGAAGAAGCCTGTGGAAGCTGAGTTACAGATTTTGAAAAGAATCCTACTTTTTTTTTTTATAAGTGATGTTCCTTTGTCGTCTTTCAACACTACAACAAAGTTTGTACTCACATCCTCCTTTGGAAGCCTTAGGTGGCTCTGCCAGCAGGAGAGTAAAACAAATGGAATAGCAGATAGGGGCTAACGTTGCTGAAGGGGATTTTAGCAACATGGGTCCCAATTCTCCATTCACTAGCACCTGGAGTTATGTTCAGGCCTGTAGCAATTGGTGGGAATCAGTGGGAGCTCTGGCTAATGGGTTTTGCAAGATCAGGGAGCTGCTAGAAACCACCGGACAGAAGATGTTACAACAGCTAGAGCAGACAAACTTACTGAAGGAAGGGGACATACAATGAAGAAGCTAAAAAATAATTTTTGAAATGTCCTGAAAATGCAGTTAGTAGTACATGGTTTAATAAAGAAACTCTGTTAATATCTATGTCGTCTTACTCTAGATATCATTGGCCTTTATTTCTCAGCCCTTTGCACATGGATTCCCTTATCCACATACCTGAGAGATCATCTTTTCTCTGTGAAAAACTCCTTCTCTTGTCAGCAGAGGTGCAATATAAATGAGAGGGGACTGCTGACAGAGCATTGTCTGTGAAGGGTCCTCAGTTTTGAAATGTGTTCACCCCTCCGTGATTTGCCAGAGCCCAGATTTGTTAATCTTCTGGACATGTTCTAAAACCCAATTTTTCTCACATTATTGAGGTGGGAGTGGGCTGCGGGTTGAGATGTTAATATTCATGGTCGGCTCTTTTATATTATAACTCTTTTAGTGCAGAAGCTCTAATGCCTTCATACTTTGGAGCAAGGACTTGAAAATTAGCAGGGAGAGTGCTAGGGTCAGAGAATTGCCTTTGTGCTGTCCCTGTGAGAATCCACCAAAATTCAACTGATCATTGTATAAAAGTCACTATGTGCACTTACTCAACAGAGGTTTGTTCAAGGCTAATTGCAAAATTCTCCACACATTCCTTCTCCACTGAGCATGTTCTACCCTCACAGAGCTCTCTTTCACCTTTCAGAGAGGTAGCCGTGTTAGTCTGGAATAGCAGAGGTAACAGGACTTTGTTACCTCTTTCACCTTTGAGAGCCTACTGACCATGCTCTATCCCGGGGCTAAGCAGGACTATTCCTACAGTTGCTCCTTGGCAAGAGCCTGCTGTGGAACTGAGGGTAGATAGATGGTCTCTCTCCTGCTCTAACTAATCCTCCTGCTGGAACCCAGGGAGTATGGAGGAAAAGGAAGCAGCCCAACTTGGGGATTATCTTGACATACAGGGCTAATGACAACACTCCTACGCCAATAGGAGAGCTTCTCCCATTGGTGTAGTTGATCCCCCTCCCAAGAGGTGGGGGGATGGGATAAGCTCTCCTGTTGATTGGCACTGTGTACATGGGGGGGGGGTAGGTCGATATAACTATGTCACTCGGGATGTGGATTTTTCACACCCCATAGCAATGTAGTTATGCCAGTATAGGTCCGTAGTGTAGACCTGGGTGAGGAACAGAGGGAGTTGGAGAGGAACAGGCTAGCAGGGGAAAGACCTGTGGAACAGAAGCTGGTGGGGATAAGAGCAGAAGGGGAGTGGGTCAGGAGCAGAGAGAAATGGGAGCTGGAGGGACAGGAACACAAGAGGACAGGTTTGCCAAGGATATATGAGAGGGGACAGGAGCAGAAGGGTCTGTGTTTACTAGCACACACTTCCCTCCAGACTAAGAACCCTCATATCCTGAGTACTAACATTATTCTGTTCTCAGCAAATATCTCTGAAACCTACTCACCATGTGTGTGTCTCATCCTCTTCTAATGGTTGGCCCACACACAGGTTCACAGACTTCTACTACTCACAGTTACTCTGTTAGCTCAGGTGACAGAGATCTGTTTTAAACCAAAAGGGTCAAACCCTGCTAAGGGACTGTGTCAATGTCGCACTGCATAAAGAAATGTCTGACTTTTTTCCCCCGATTGCTTTTTTAAAAAATTGAGAAAATTACACACAAAAATAGAAAGCCTGAAGACTGCAAAATCAAGCACACAAAAGTTAAGAAACGCTAGAATTAAGCTTGCCTGTGCCTTATGAGACGGTCTTTAATTACATGATCACACATTGTATTTTTCACACGATGCCTGACTTATTCAATGCACAGGATGGACCATATCCTGGGAATGAATCAGGGTTGTGTAGTGAATGAGGCTTTTGTCTGCAGGATCCCTGCCTCATTTGTTGCAGAAGGTGGAAGATGTGTAGCAAATTCAGCATGGGGATGCAGGAAGAGAACCCTGGTCTCATGATTAAGGCAGTTAGATGTTGTTCTGGAGAATTGGATTCTGTTTCTGCCAGAGAGTTTCTGTGTGATGCTAAGTAAGTCATTTAAACCAGAATTTCATAGGTGGCTAATAATTGTGTGTTCCTGATTTTCTGTGACCCTTTATTAAGTCACCTGAGGCCAGATTTGCATAAGTGCTCAGAACTCACAACTCCAACTGAAGTTACCTTGGAGCTGTGCTTTGAACCAAAAATTAGTGGACACTTTTAGATGTATTCACTCTTGTGCTTCAGTTCCCATTTTTAAAATGGGGTTAATAATCTATTCCTACCTCACAGAGAGAGAAATTAATTTACGTTTTTTGAAGCAGTCTGATGATGAGATCCATAAAAATATCCATGAGGAAATTAATAATTTGCTGTTTAGTGCAGGGTTTGGCTGGAGTGCAGTAAGTAAGGCATAGGAGAAACACACTGGACAATGAGGAGAAAACAAATATTGACCAACTGCTCACTCAGAGAGCACCATCCTTCCTGCGTGCACTGAATGAGGTAGAAGTCCTGTAGAAATAAATGCATGCAAATATTTCCTTAAAGATTGTGTAGTAATGCCTGTGGACAAGGGGTCTGAATTCAGGTTGCACAGGCATTCTTAATTCTGGCATTCCCTAACTTTAGAGTGCTTGACTTTGCAATCTGAATGTCCTCTTACTGTAATATTTTTGCATGCAATTATATATAATGTATATGCCTATATATTCTAACAATACATTTCTATGCCAATATATGCAAACAGTGCCATTTGGGGAAAAAAAAGATGTGATATCTTCTTTCTCTCTGTTCCTGTACAGTGGGTATAGCCAGGAAGTGGTGTGTTACACAGCAGGTAATATTCCTCAGACCCCTTCTGCACCAAGATTGGTTCGAGCAGGCGTCACGTGGATCACATTGCAGTGGAATAAGGCAGAAGGATGTACACCAGAGGAAGCGATTTCCTACACCCTGGAAATTCAGGAGGAAGATAATGTAAGTTCTGTGTTAGTATTATTATACAGTTGATAGGGTGGGCCAAATTCTGTTCTCACTTGTACAGATGCAACCCCACTGAAGAGACTATGCCCTGCATTATTGAGAACATTTCTGTTCTGAAATTTACATTGTTACTGTACAAGATCTCACTGGAGTCTCCTCAAAAGAAGGACAAGTTTAGTAGAATGCTTTGTATTATTATTTTTTAAAGGCCAGCATCTGAATTTAGGGGATATTTCCTGGGGTGCATCACCAAAACGAAAACATTCTGTTTTTCTTTCAACCTTTCTTTATCCAAATAAATTCTGTGTTCCCAGTTCCATTTGAAAAAACGGTTTTCTGTTACATTGGTGACTCACTAGAAACAGTTTATCATTGGGTAAGGGTTTGATCCTGCAAAGATCTGAGCCCTCCTGGGAAGTGCTGAGTGCCCTCAACTCCCATTGTAGTCAGATGGAGATGTGGGCAAGCCACATCTTGTGGGATGCTCAACAGTTTGCAAGTGTACATACATCTGAGCTGTGTGACTTACCTGGCTGTTCATGCCTGAGACGCACATGTTTGAACGAATAACTAAAATGACAATGTTCTGCTTCATCTCAGAAAGCAGACCTCATAGACTTAGTAAAGTCTGTAATGCAGAGTCGTGCCGAATCCCACTTTGAAATCCACAAGGAAAAGGTTATAGGAATTGGAGTAATTCATCCTTAAAACAATTCAGTCTGTCACATTCTGCCTACGTCTATGTTCAATACTTGCTTTCTGGAATAGACTGTCGCTTGCATTTCTATTAAATATTAAACTGTTAACTAAATTGCTTTCTTGCACTATTTTATAGCAAAATGACACATGATTCAGCTCAATTAGTCACTCCACCCTTTTAGAAAATATTTACCATGACAATAGTAGATTACAGAAAACAAGAGAAACTTTTGGAATCCATACTGACACGATGAATCATAGCTATGTTGTAGGATACAAATGTCATCTACATGCTGCTGATAATATATGGAAACTTGGTTTGTTCTTGATTAAAATTTTAGGATAGCATGTTTCACCCAAAGTACACTGGAGAAGAGCTAACCTGTACTGTGAAAAATCTCAGAAGAAGCACACAATACAAATTTAGGGTAAGTTTCTTTCTTTCCTTCTGTTGCAGGGCATTTTGAAAAGATTTGCACAACAACTACCCCTTAACACTGGAAAACTGAGCTATCAAACCCAAACCCTTCCTCTGATTTAAAAACTTGATCGGTGTGAAAAAATGTCTCCCCGCTGGACAGGCCTCTTTTTCCAATGATGATAATGTTATAGTTAAAATGTTGTACATCAAACCGTGTTAATTGCTTAGACTGTTTGAGGAGAATACAGTCCTTTGTTCTGAAGAGTGGAATCGTGGAGGCCTTACTCCGTAGATTTCACTCTGTGCACATGAAGGACGTGCGGAAGGCCTCCTCGGAGAACAAGATGTCAACATGTAACAGCATGACTTAGGGCTTCAGTGGTCCTTGTGGTGCATTTCATTTAGCTGTTGGTAACTCACTCAAGTGGCCAATCTGCACTGGTTACAGAAACCAGGACAGAGAAGCTGTTTTTGGAAAACAGACAGGAACACTGAAACAGGTCCTGAAAACAGGGACATTCCCACCACTCAGAGAGACAAGTTCACCCAACATATGGAAAATGAAGCTTTCCCATCTATTAAGTGTGAATTTCTGAATGTCTAGCAAGTTTCCATTTAATGTCCTATGTTTTCTTCTTCTAGTGATAATGCTCCCTAAGATATGTTTTTATAATTCTTATAAAAATATATCTTGTTACAAAATTCAGAAGTCTGTCTCGTTAATACAGCACTTTGAAGGTGTCAAGCACAATACAAGTGCTGAGTGTTATTTACTAATAAAAATGCCCGAGATTACTATGTCTGATTTTATGCAAGAGGAGTGCTAAATATCTGCTTTCTAACATAACAGTCCAGACTATCAGGCCTTTGAAAAGCCCATGCCTGTAAATTTACCATTTCTCCACAAGGTGGCATCACTCCATGCACTTTTTATTGCAAGTACTACATATTGTGTGGAAAGAGGCTTTGGCTCTAAAGTTCCTATCCACTGGGCTTCCACGCGTAACCATTATTTTACAGAGTAAATATCTGAAAAGAGCCCTGTTTAAGTTTTGGTATGAATATTGTAAACTCAAAAGAGGGTAAAATGTCTTTCATCTCAAGAACATGTGCTACAGTGTCAGTGGGTCAAAGATGAAGCAAAACGTTTTGTGCAAAGAGGATTGCTTCAGGAATTAAAGACAAGTCTACATAATATCTCTTGATGCCACATAAGAATATTAAAAATTACATGAACTTTAGAGTCAGGCTGTCGTGGATGGACTGCCATAATGTTCTCTTGAGTTTAGCATGGTTTGTGCTGCTGCCTGTCCTTAGATAATTAAAAAGGATGGCTGTTGTTTTTTTCCTGTAGCTTCAGTTTAGCAAGTTACTTTTACACTGAAACTGGGCTTTTCAAGAATGGGCTGACAGTGCAGTAATAACACAACCCAACACTGCATGAAGGGTCTGAGACAAATGTTGATGTTGGTCCCTCCCTCGTAAATAGACTGGGCAGCATACTTAGCCCTGGTCTTACTAAGAATGGTCAGATCAATGGTCCATCTAGTTTAGTAGTCTGTCTTCCAACAGTGCCCAGTGCTTCAGAGGGAATGAACAGAACAGGTAATCATTGAGCGATCCATCTCCTGTCATCCACACTTACCTTCTGGCAAATGGAGGTTAGGGATACTCAGAGCATAGTGTTGCATCCCTGCCTATCCTGGCTAATAGCCAGTGATGGACCTATCCCCCCTGAATTTATCTAGTTCTTTTTTTGAACCCTGTTATAGTCTTGGCCTTCACAACATCGTCTGGCAATGAGTTCCACAGGTTGAGTGTGATTTCTGTGAAGAAGTATTTCCTTTTGTTTGTTTTAAACTTGCTGCCTATTAATTGCGTGACCCTTCGTTCTTGTGTTATATGAAGAAGTAAATAATTACTTATTCATTTTCTCCACACATCAAGATTTTATAGACCTCTATTATATCCCCTCTCCGTCATCTCTTTTCCAATCTGATAAGTTCCAGTCTTTTTAATCTCTCCTCAGAAGCTGTTACCCTTATCTGTATCCTTTCCAATTCTCATCTGTCTTTTTTGAGATGGGACAACGAGATCAGTTCACCATATTCAAGATGTGGGTGTACCATGAATTTATATAGTGGCATTATATTTTCTGTCTTATTATGTATCACTTTCCTAATTGTTCCTAACATTGTTAGCTTTTTTGACTGCCTCTGCACATTGAGGGATGTTTTCAGAGAACTATACACAATGACTCCAAGATCTCTTCTTGAGTGATAATTTAGACCCCCATCACTTTGTATGTGTAGTTGGGATTAAGTTTTTTTCCAATGTGCATTACTTTGCATTTATCAGCATTGAATTTCATCTGCCATTTGTTGCCAAGTTTTGTGCAATCCCTTTGTAATTCTTCACTGTCTACTTTGGACATAACTGTCTTCCGTAATTTTGTGTCATCTGCAAATTTTGCCATCTCACTGTTTATCCCTTTTTCCAGATCATTTATGAATATGTTGAACACTATTTATCTCTCTCCATTTTGAAAACTGGCAATTTATTCCTACCCTTTGTTTCCTATCTTTTAACCAGTTACCAATCCATAAGACCACCTTTCCTCTTATCCCATGATTGCCTATTTTGCCTAAGAACCTTTGATGAAGGATCTAGTCAAGGCTTTCTGAAAGTCTAAGTACACTATATCTACTGGATCACTCTTGTCCACATATTTGTTGACCTCAAAGAATTCTAATAGATTGGTGAGGCTTGATTTACCTTTACAAAAGCCATGTTGACTCTTTTCTAAAAAATCATGTTCATCTTTGTGTCTTATAATTCTGTTCTTTGCTGTAGTTTCAACCAGTTTGCCTGGCATTTAAGTTAGGCTTACTGGCCTGTAATTGCCAGGATCACCGTTGGAGCCCTTTTAAAATATTGGTGCCACGTTAGCTATCCTCCAGTCATCTGGTACAGAAGCTGATTTAAATGATACAGTTAGTAGTTCTGCAATTTCACAGTTGAGTTCCATCAGAACTCTTGGGTAAATACCATCTGGTCCTGGGAACTCCTTACTGTTTAATTTATCAGTTTGTTCCAAAATGTTATCTGATGATGCCTCTATCTGGGACAATTCCTCAGATTTCTCACCTAAAAAGAATGGCTCTGGTGTGGGAATCTCCCTCACATCCTCTGCAATGAAGACCAATGCAAAGAATCATTTAGTTTCTCTGCAATGGCCTTGTCTTCTTTGAGTGTTTCTTTAGTACCTCAATCGTCCAGCAGCCCCACTGATTGTTTAAGCAGTCTTCCTGCTTCTGATTTATTTATTTTTTAAATTGCTCTTAGTTTTTGCATCTTTGGCTAGTTGCTCTTCAAATACTTTTTTGGCCTGTCGTAATTATACTTTTATACTTGACTTTCCAGAGTTTTCTATTTTCCTCAGTAGGATTTGACTTCCAATTTTTAAAGGATGCCTTTTTGCCTCTAGCTGTCTGTTTTTCCTTGTTATTTATTAATGATGGCCCCTTTTTGGTCCTCTTACTATGTTTTTTAATTTGGGACATACGTTTAATTTGAGGATCTCTGGTGTTTTAAAATAACTTCCATATAGCTTGCAGGCATTTCACTTTTGGGACTGTACCTTTTAATTTCCATTTAACTAGCTTCCTCATTTTTGTGGTGTCCCCCTTTAACTGCTGCTGTGATGGGCTTTTTTGGTGTTTTCCTCCCCACAAGGTTGTTATATTTTATTATAGTATGATCACCACTACCAAGCAGTTCAGCTATGTCAACCTCTTGGGCCAGATCCTGTGCTCCACTTAGGACTAAATCAAGAATATCTTCTCCTCCTGTGGGTTTCAGGACTAGCTGTTCCAAGAACTTGCATCGGTTTCTAATAACACACACACACACCCACCCTCAATGCCACCTGACTTCAGGGAGTAACATTAATTGGCTATGAAGGGAGACCCATCCAACTTTTTACCCCCAGCAGAGAGGATCTCTGTAAATTGAGGCCTTTGATGGAAGAGATGAGTGAAAGGGGAGTTATAAGGGAATTGGCTGAGGCTCCCAGGTAGAAAAACTTGCTAGTTTGTATTTATAATTAGTAGTTGATTAAATATTCAGTTCCTGTACAACATATTTAGAGCTGAATCCTGCAGTCTTTACTCAGTCTCCCAAAATTCCCACTGATGTCACTCACAATTTTTCCTGAGTAAAGACTTCAATAGTTGGCCTATAGAGCATATGCTTCAGTTGCATCGTTTGTGCTTCAATAAGTGTAGATTAGCCTATAGCATTAGATGTGCCTGTAACTCTTCTCATATTTTCATTGCTGTGTGTTCCATGTTGGTACAGAACATGAGGTTCTGGTCCATAACTCAGCACTGTGGTAATACTGTACAAATAATCGTAATACATTCTGAAGCTACTATTGTTTACCTTCTCTGTGGGTAAATAACAATGGATTGCTATGTGACACTTCGCTGTGACTTGATAGTGCTGTCTGTTTTAATACACAATCTTTGTGTGGACCATATTAGATTAATTCATGCAAAGCTGCCAGAAAAGAGAACTGAATAGTTACATGAGTTGTGTTTTTGTTTCAGCTGATTGCTTCTAATGTGGAAGGAAAGAGTTGTCCAAGTGAAATTTTGGTCTGCACAACAAGCCCAGACAGGCCGGGACCTCCTACCAGACCTGCTATTAAAGGGTCAATAACATCTCATGGCTTCAGTGTTAAATGGGGTAAGCCAACCCATTAAGTTTGCTGTAACACAATTTCCTTATAGCATAACATAAATGAAGTGTAAACAAAACCTATGCGAATGGCACATTAGGCTCAGATTTCGCAGGTTGCTTCTCAGCCCAGAGGTGAATCTGTTCAGAATGTTGGCTAAGCATTTGATCATTCTGAGAGATGCCTGAGCCTGTGGTGGAAAGCTGGGCCTTTTTCATAATCAGAGAGCTCAAAAATATTTGTAAAGACATTTAGAAAGTGAAAGCATAGTGGTTCAGCTATCTTCTTTCCCCCCATCTCTCTCTCTCTCTCTCTCTCTCTCTCTCACACACACACACACACACACACACACACACACACACACACACACACCTTTGAGACAATTCACTAATTCTCCATTGTACTGTATGTCAAGTTCAAGCTTCCTGTCCTGGCTTTCAAGGTCCAGTATCCTGTATCTCATGCCCACATCACAACCTATCTGCTCTACCAATTATGTTCGTTTCAATACCCCTCACAAATATCTCTGTCTTCTGTGCTCCCTTAGTGCTTTCCTGACTACCAAGCTTCCTCCATCAGATCTCTCCTAAAAACCTACTTCTGCTGTCTTGCCTATGAGAAGTGAAATGGACAAGAAAGGTTAAATAATGTAATGAAACAACCCAGGCACATCCACATTCAGCAGTCGTCTTAATGTCACCCTTGTTCTCCTTCTCCACTTCCCCCACACCTCAGTTTGTCTGTTCATGTTCCTTTCTGGCATGTCACGTTGCACATAGAATGTAATATCTTTGAGACAGGAACAATGTCTTTGGTGAGGTGAATATGCATGAGCAGCCAATGATGATGATAAAGGATCCTAGACATCAGTTTTTACAACCAGACTCCCTGGAATCACAGCTTTGCGTAAACAGTAAAAATACATTCTAATAACCTGTTAAAGCTCCTGACTCCACTCAAGTAGCAAGAGCAGAATATCTGAGTCAAAGTATGCGGTATGGTTAACAACATCATCTCTCAGAATGATCAAATGCTTAGCCAATATTTTGAACAGATTCACCTCGGGGCTGAGAATTAAGATTCCAAGTTGTCTGGAACTGATCCGTAGATCTTTAGAATGATGAATACCTCATTTGGCAGCGTCTAATTAGTCTTATCGTCAGCTTTAGTCTTGTTGATTTGGTCAAACAGCAGCTATTTGCAGTAAATATCCTCCATCAACTCTGTTTTGGGTTATTTGTGCCCTAATGAATTTGTTACAGTATGGATAGTCCACTAGAATAACATCTGCAGGGTGCTGACTAGAGAGCTCTCTGCACCATGCAGCATTAGGTCTTTATGCTGTAATTAGTGCATCTGACAAGTGCTTTCCTTACTAGATATATGAGTGATTTTGTAGCATCAAAATCTGTCGCTGTATTCTTCATTTTCTTGTTGATTCCATTTTTTAAATCAAATTTATTAACAAAAGTGTTGCTCATTTTACAGATCCTCCACAAGATAATGGCGGTTCAGAAATCCTAAAATACTTATTGGAGATTTCCGAAGGAAATTCTGAAGGTAAATTTGACAAGAATCTATCTATTCCAATACATTGTGGTTATACATATTCTATGATTTAACAACTTGGCTTTTTCAGCTATTCATATTTTTTAAATTAATAATGTAAAAACGATAATACAATAAACAATTATATCAAATATCATAGATGGAATTATTAGATAAACAGTTTAGTCTGGCATCTTTTCTGTGTCCTTTATTCATTTTATTAGAATTAAATATAAAGCCAAGTTTTACATTAAAACGTAAATTGGAAAAATATCTCTGGCCTAGGCTATATCTGCACTACAGACTTCTGCCTGCTTGGCTGTGTCAGTCAGAGGTGCAAAGAGGTGTGATCTCTGACTGACAGCTGTGGCAGTAGACATCTCTAGTGTAGACACAATAACACAGGCAAAGAGCTGTGCTTTTACTAGTAAAGCCTGATTTGCTCATGGGGCCTGGTTTCACTATACCAATACAAAGACAGCTTTGCCAATATAGCTACTTCCACGCTAAGAACATTTTGCTGGTATAGCATGCCAGTATTCCTGTACCAGTAAAGTGTTCCTAGTGTAGACATGGCCTGAGTTCAAATGTAATTAAACTGTTTAATGTTTGCTATTATTAACTATCATGGATTCCTAGGCCAGGCTACCTAAGTTACGCATGTACCATTTGTGTTTGGTTAAAATCTATTGATTTGTAGCATGTTATTATCAGCTCCCCACTCCCTTATGTTCCCTGTGCAGCAGCTGCCCAGCAGGCTATCGATTGCCGGCAGATCAGCTGTCCCTCCCCCCACTGCTATGTACTGCTACTGCCCTCTGCCTTGGAGCTGCTCCCCAAGACTCCTGCTTGCTGTGGGGGGGAGGGAAGAAGAGGGGGACTAATGTCAGGGTGTCCCCCTTCCCCCTGCTTTTGTACCCCACTTACCTCATCTTCCATAGAGCAGCGGGAAAGCACGGACAGAGGGAGCTGCTGCCTTAGGCAGCAGCTGCAGCTGGGTCTCAGCTTGCTGATCTAATTAACAAAGCAGTGTACTTCTGACCCCACTCTTTATACTTAAAGGGGAAATGCCCATCTCTATCTCTCAAACACACACAGGGTGTGTGTCTCTGTCTTCCCTCCCTCCTTTCTTGCTGCCTTGTGGAGTGTGAGAGTTAACCCTTGAGGGCTCAGCCAATTGTTAGTTCATCATTTAGCAGTAAGGAATCCCCTGGGAAATATCCCACCCTCTGACTCTTCCACCTCAACCAAGCTTCACAATCATCATCACTATGTACCAGTATTAAATTGTTTAAAACCTATAGTGTGTGTGTGTGTGTGTGTGTATGTACACACACACACACACACACATCAGGACATGTATATGTCCTACATATATATATGAAGAGGCAAGTGGCCCTTACATCTCTTTGCACCCCATGTAAAAGCCAACCACAGTTACTGATCTGCAGCCTGGCTTGCAGGTTGGATTATGATGACATTGAGTACCTGGGTTGTTTTAATTTGTTTTGGAGTTGTTCGTGTTTTTACATGTCTCTGTCCCTTTCTGTAGGACAGTGGAATTTAAGGTTCCAGGACTATACTTTGTTTAATTTTGAAAAGATTTCTTTAAGCAATAATAATATAGTCATTAATAGTGTTTGAAGATTTTATTTTCACAGAAAAGGATTCAAGTATTTGTATAAAACCATGTTAAAGATTTTCTTTCTCATATATAACTCCCTTGAGGAACAGTAACCATGTACGAGAGAGAGATAGTGTGGTGTGCGCATTGTTTTCAAAGCAAACTTGAATGAGTTCATTTAATTTTACAGCAAATCAATGGGAAGTGGCATATAGTGGATCTGCTACAGAATATACCTGTACTCACTTGAAACCAGGCACTTTGTATAAACTCCGGGCATGCTGTATCAGCACTGGTGGACACAGTCAGGTAAGAATAGTTTAACGCGGAGAACTATTATTTTTGTATTTTCCAGAGCTTCATCTAGCTCTACATTTTAGTTTTGCTTAGTTTTTACATTTAGTTTGCTAGTATTTCTGCTTTAAATAATAGATGATGTACTTAGCTAAAATTGTAGTATTACGGATACAGTAAAAACTTCACTGATTTCCATTAATGCCCCTGTGCAAGTTACTTCATTTTGAAAGGTGCTGCTATCTTTATCCATGCAAAATCTGGGCCTTGTAGTTTACCAAAATGCAAATTAATGAGGTTCTACTTCATATCGAAAAAATCCAAAGTATTCATGTTTATTAAGGCCAGAAGGGGCCTTTATGATAATGTACTCTGGCCTCTTGCATAATACAGGCCATAGAATTTCACCCAGTAATTTGTGCATACGGCTATTATATGTTTATGCTCTCTGTGTAGTTGTTGATGGTTTGCCATGGTGTTCAGACATCTCCCTATTTCAGTTTATTATTTATTAAATATATTTAGCAAAAGTATAAATGAAAAATGTTATGGATGCCTTAGTTTGGCTGCTGTTTGGATCTAGCATGTGTGTTTGTGACTGTCTGGATCCACATGGACTCAGATGCTCTGGAATATAGCGTACTATTGCTCTGTGTTCATTTCTGTATATAATAACACTAACAAAGACCCTGATCCTACAGGCTTTACTCGCTGAAAACTCCCTTTGACTTCAGTGGGTCTACTCACTTGCATAAACAAACTAGTGGATGCAAGTGATTCTTCTCTTCAAGGATGTGTGTGAAGGATCCAAACCTGATTAGCTGTCTTTTTGTGCTATAGGCCCCCACTGGAATTTAGGCTCCCTAGGCACTTTTAAAAGTATTGCCCTTAGGTTAGAGGACACCATTTGAATGCATAGTATACTAAGAAGAAATGCTTTTTCAGGGATCAACCATGGGAAATATAGGGGGAAAGGAAAATAGCATTTTTGAACTGGATGTTATCAAAAAGAAGTCCTCACAGCTATTACTGACATTGTACTACTATGGAAAAATCATATTTTAAGGCGAGAAGCATCTATTAGATCATCTAATCTGACCGTCTGTATATCACAGGCCATTAAATGTTCACGCAATTACCCTGGGTTGGGCTTGGCTAAAGCAAAAGTTGTGTTAGGCTAAAGCATATCTTTCAGAAAGACATCCAGTCTTGATTGGAAGACATCAAGAGAGGGAAAATTAACCTCTTCAGTTGATAGTGATCACCATCACTGCTTTAAAAATATGCCTGATTTCTCATTTGAATTTGTGTAACTTCAGCTTCCAATTATTGGTGGTTGTTATGCTTTCCTCTGCTGTATTAAAGAGCCTTTTAGTCCCCGGTATTCTTGAGAGCTCATTTGTGCACAGTATTCTTGAGTCATGAGAAATACAGTAAAAAGGTAAAAAATCTTTTACTAAAATATTCACAAATACTAGTGAAAACAGTCTATAAATGATGCTAATAAAATTGTGTCAATACTGCTCATATTAGTGAAATATTAACTAGTCACTTGATAGTCTCTGAGCCTACATTTTTCTTACTGTTTTTTTTTGTTTGTTTGTTTGTTTTTTGGTTTTTTTGCCTGGCAAAATAGCATTTTTTTATAAATTTCTTTATTGTGAAGATCATGACGCACATCTTTGTCCCCAGTTCGTATATGAGTTTTCAGCAGAATTACTAATCTCAGGTCACATTCTTTTCCAGTGTTCTGAAAGTTTACCCGTCCGTACGCTTAGTGTTGCACCGGGTCACTGTCGGCCACCAAGAACATTGGGGAAACCAAAACACAAAGAAGTTCAGCTACAGTGGGGTAAGTGACGAGTATTTGCAGCCTTTTTAGTTTTCAGGAAGAAACTTGGTTTGAAATTATTTATCTGGACCAAAACTTGAGCCATCCTGTAAAGAATGAATTTGCCGTCAAGATCTAAAGACTAAGAAAGTTGCTATACATTTAAAATGCATATAAGATTTCGCCTTCTGGTTTTTATTACTTGATTTGTGTCAAGTTGCAGTAGATGAAACAAGAAGTTTTAGGCCATGATCCAAAGTCCAGTTAAGTCAATAAGAAACTTACAAAGCACACTGAAGTCAATGATATCGGGCTCTTGGAAATTAATTGTCTTTATTTTTTCCTTTGGTTCTGATACTGCAGTCTGTTCCCACTGAAGTCCTACATCACTACTATAAGATCAGGGCCTGTAACAGAGTTTCTGACCATTGGCCTTTCAATGCAAAAACATCACATCACTTGAGATCCATTTTATTTCACTGTACTCCTAGCCACCATGTTCTCCTGTTTCATTCAGAATTTCACACAATAATTTATACTGAGCCAGAACACATTGAAAATATTAGGTGACTTTTTATTTTACAATTTTTATTAAGGCAAAGGTGCAATAAAACGAATATTCTAAGTTGACGTGACCAGCATAGTTCTTATAAACAGCAGCAGCTCCTTGCCTATTCAGGGAGAATGAAATAGTAATTGTGGCATTTTAGAACGTCATTGTTTGGTGACATCCCTCTGTTAAATTAAATGTTAGAAGTACTCAGGATAGTCTATCTCAACACCATCTCCATTTGACAAATGTATCTCAGGTCCAGCATGAAGTCTTAAGTTGCCCTCATGTTCCAGGTCTCACGTTGGTTTGTAGTAAACAATACATTGTGACTGAGCACCACTTTGCAGAGCTCAGCACTGGATAGCTTCGGTGACAGATAATAGTGTATTTCCTGAAGAGCCATTCAATGGAGCCAAAATAAAGCCCATGATATCAGTGAGCTGTTGGGGGGAAAAAATGAAGCTTATGGACTGTCCAAGTGATCCTTGCACACCCCTAATCCCCCTTGATTTCGCCAAGGCTATTGAATTGCTCAGAGAATGCAGGACTCGGCCTTCCTCCCCATCTGTAAAATGGGGATAATGATACTGACTTACCTTTTGTAAAGCGCTTTGAGGTCTGCAGATGAAAAGCATTGTATAAGAGCTATGTATTATAATTATTTAAAAGCTAATGAGTCCATTCCGTTATTGGTCTGCCCAGAATGGTGTGTACTGACAGCAAAATTAGCCCCACTGAGCTTTTGTGATATATTTCCTTTTAAGGTTACTTTAAAAAGTCACCATATGCTTATTTTTTCATTTAGCAATATTAGTGTAATTATTCCTTGTATTGAAGGAAAGTACAGTTACTGTTCCATGGTTTTCCAGAATCTGTGAACGGGTGACAGGGGCTGGATTACATGATGATTACTTGTTCAGTTCATTCCCTTTGAAGCACCTGGCATTGGCCGCTGTCAAAAGACAGGATATTGGGCTAGATGGACTTTTGATCTGACCCAATATGACCGGTCTTATATTCTTAGATTTTATGGCTTTGCAATTAAAAGAAGAGCACATATCAGCCCCCATTATGCAGTAGTATACCATGGGGGTTGTGCTTGCTACCAGTAGTAGAGTCCATTGATATAAATGGGCCTACTTGTAGTATAAGAATACCAGAGTAGCAGGGCTTTACAACATGGGATCCATAGCTACTATTAGCTGTGGGTCTTATCCTATAATATTAAAAGACATGAATAGCTTGATTCACGTGAGTTATCCCACTTACATATGTCTGGGTGTGGAACACTTATCAAAGAGGCAGAATCATTAGAGGTCATACATATCTGTGGTACAAGGTAAATCAATGTATGATAATCATGTACATCTCTAACTATTTATATCAACAAAAAATAAATGATATTGATTCTTTCTAGATGTCCCTGTGTCAGAAAGCGGTTGTCAAGTCTCAGAGTACAGTGTGGAAATGACAGAACCAGAAGAGGTTATTTCTGAGGTGTATCATGGTCCCGATCTAGAGTGCACGGTCAGCAATCTTCTTCCTGGGACAACATATCGGTTCAGAGTGAGAGCTTTGAATGATGGAGGGGTAAGGTTTAACGTTCTGCACAGCGTGAACAGCAGTGTCCAAAGAAAGGATGCCAGAAGAGGGGTTTTTTTCAAAATGTTTCTTAACATGTATATGGGAGAGCAGTTATCCTGGAAGTGCATACACTAGTTCAGTTATAGCTGATGAGTGGAAAGATAAAAGGCAAAGGGGAATGTGGGAAAGGGAAAAAGTTGAGAGAAAAGGAGGTATCTGGGAAAAGACAAAAGTTGAGAATAAAATGAAAGAGTTGGAGAAACTCAGGGAGAAGGCAGTGCATTGAGACTCAGAAGGCCCCATCCAGAGTGGCCTTTTAAAGCAAAGTTGAGAATGGCATTTCTTTTTAAACATAGGTTCAGCTAAATTGGTCTACCATTTAAAGTGTGCGAGAACCGTACTGAAGTGATATGTTGGCCCACATATCTTTAACAACAACAAAGATCTTTACCTTTATGGAAGCAAATGATACTTGAGTAATTTCAAGTGGGTCTTTGGATATTTTAGGGCAAACTTGCTTTGTTCATTAATAGTTTTTAATGTGATTTAATGTAACATAGGGTACATATATTTTTTCAGACTCCTTGTAAAACCTACTTACCTAATCCCATTAGGAATTAAAATCCTGATCCTGTGTCCATTGAAATCAACAGAAGAATTCCAGTTGACTTCATTGTTGGATTGGGCCCTGTCTTCTTTAATATGAGCATCGTTCCAAATGTTTTGAAAATGTATCCTCAGTGGGACCAAGTAGTCTAATGCATTGCTTTCTCTGTTATCAGACTGTTCCCAGTAAATCTATTGGGTTTCTAAAGATCTGTATGCTTCAACAGCAGGGTCCCTGCTGGCAATTACTCAGCTCTTAATAATGTAAAGCTTTTAAATAATGCAGATCACAGGGGGAAAAGACCAAAATTAGTTTAGGTATTTGAAAAATAAACGGTGCCTGCAAATTGAAAATATATCCATTTCTTTCTTATGTATTAATTAATTATGTGTATATATCAAAGTCTGATTTGCTAACAGTTCTGGCTGGCATATATAGAAGCTAAGAGAGAGCCATTTCCTGTGAAGTAGCTTTGGAGTGACTGTGTTTTAGGCAAACCATGTATTCTCATTAAGCAAGGCTACTTCTAAGCACACCTGTGAGGAGAAGTGAAGCATGCCACGATAAGCTGTACATTGTACAGTAAAGACCTAATCTGTCTTCAAAAACATTTGTTATATTAAGAATATTTCTATGTACAGCTTTAAAGTGTGTACGCGTGTGCATGCCGGTGTGTCATATTTTTTCCCACCCCTTCCTAGTATGGGCCGTATTCTGAAGCTACAGAAGTCACCACAGCAGCAGGACCACCTGGCCAATGCCGCGCACCTTTCCTTTCCTTTGTGTCTGACACGTGTGTACTTGTGAGCTGGGAGGTAAGACAAACACTCTTTGTACGCGTGATTTCTATCTTGCTTATCCAAACTAATGCCATCGTCAGTACTTGAGAGCTCATTCAAGATCAGTTCACTATCTCAGCCCACTCAAAAATACTCTTGTACATACAGACAATAATCTTCCCGCCTTTTCTTTTTTAGAGTTGATCTTGAGTCACCCAGGTTTATTAGGGGCTTGAGAATCGAGACAAGGGGATGGCCTATCACTTCATCTTAGCATAGGTCGCAGGGCGGTAAAGAAGGATCTTGCCAGGATTTTAACATGCTGAATCCAATACACTGACTGGCTTCTGACCTGGAATCATGAAGTCAACTATTCAGCTAGAATCCTTGATATCAAACAAACTCGGAGAGATTTGCTGTGCCAAAGCAACTTTCCCAAAATAGTCACTTGTCACCTGATTTCATATCAAAACCACATTAAACCTTTAGGACAAGAGATGAAAGATGGTCTTGTGAATAAGGCACTAGTTTGGGACTCGGGAGATCTGAGTTCATTTCCCAGCTCTATCACCAACTTCCTCTGGGAGTTATGTGGGATTTTTTCATACCTCCTTCCTCCAGTAACTGGGGACTCTTTGGACATATATAGATTCTACAGAAATAATGAGTCCTTGCGGCGCCTTAGAGACTAACAAATTTATTTGGACATAAACTTTTGTGGGCTAGATTCTAGTGTGTAATCAGGTTGTCCGAGGGTCCCCAAGGAAGAGAGCCTGCTGCTCACTTGGAGGCAAGAAAGGCAAAACTTCTTTTTAAAATATTGTAATACTGAAGTGTGTGCACATCAAGGACCACTGCTTAAACTTCACTTTCATCCTTAGCTGTGTTAGCTTCTCTGACTCTACTGTCCTGCACCTTGCCCATGAGCTTAATGGCTGGCTTTCACTGGGTGCCTAGTGCTGCAGGCCTCTCTCCATACTGAAAACAGTCGTTTGTAGTTGGTATGATTTTCTGGAAAATATAATTTCTTAATGACTTGAGTACATCATTTAGCCATGACTTTCACACAAGCGCATGGAGACCACTAATCCTGGTCTAGAAGCAGACTTTTCTGTATGGTTCAAGACTGAGCTGCCCAGTCAGCCGAGTGGGAAGACGTTTTTATTGTGAAAGTCCTGATGGAAATTAAAGCCTATAGTGCCTGCTGCGTAAATGTCCTCACGTATGTGAATTAGGACTTGTCTACACTAAAATGCAACAACGGCACAGCTGCAACTGCACCACTATAACACTTTGGTGTAGTCTAGACACTACCAACACCGACAGGAGATGTTCTCCCATTGGTGTAGGTAATCCATCTTCCCAAGAGGCAGTAGCTAGTCTATTGGAAAAATTCTTCCATCAACCTGCTGTCTACACGTGGGGTTAGAAAGACTTAGTTATGTCTCCCACCCCTGAGAGACACAGCTATGCTGATGTAAGTTCCTGCCTTAGTTTCTTTTAAGCAGATAGAGTTGGCACAGTTCTGCTAAATTGGCCTCATTTTGGTAGTCTATTCTATGGCACTAATTCAGAATGTGTCCATTTGCACTGATTTCTCATTATGAACTCATTTTTATGCATTCTTACATGATGAGATAGGCCTCCATCTTGAAACAGAACTACTAAATACAAAGATTTGTTTTGCAGAGTCCTGAATGCTCTGGTGCTGACATCTCTGAATACAGATTAGAGTGGGGAGAAGATGAGGAATCTCTGGAACTCGTGTATAATGGCACAGATACCTGTTTTGAAATTAGTGAATTGTCAGCAGCAGCACATTATTGCTGTAGATTACAGGTACAGAAGCTTATTATATTTTGTGTAGATCACAATCTAAGATGTAAACACAATTTATCTGCTGGATTTTTATTGTCATCATTAAATGCTTTGAAATGAGGTACTTTGTAAGTCAGAAGAAATATACCTTTCTCCTAAATTATGTAGCACTGCGGCATAATCAAACTATTTCGATTCTAAACAACTGAAATTGATGAACAGAGGGAGTTAGTAGAGCTTTCAACCTTGGAAAATCACTTTTGTTCATCACATGCTTTAATTTCAGTGAATAATACTGTTGACAAACAACTGGCCCAGATAGTGACGCTCTTGCACTAAAATAGAAATATAATGTTTTAAACTTAAAAAAAAAAAAATCCCAAATTTTGAGTTGCCTCAAACTTGGAAATGGGATGTAAACGACATTACCTCCCAAATGGAAGTTAAAGATTCCCCTATCTTACACAGTAATCTCCAACATCTGTTTCATTTATTAAGTTAAGCAAACCATCTGAGTAGCTGATAAGATTCCTATGCACATGGGAGGTTGCAGCTGGCAATATAATGTACTCGCCATTTTCACCACCTCATCTCTTGAATTTATATCGTTGAACCTTGTCTAGAGAGTCTCTGTAATGATCATCTTCTCTTTGATATTTATGCTTCTCTCATTATTTTCAATTAAAAGCAACCAAATTAAAATATAAATCCTCTGATGGAACTGGATTCTTCTCCTGTCAAGTCCCCTGAAAAAACAGAAAAGATTTAGCAAAAATGAGTGAGGCAAAATTCTGCACACAAGCCTGCACAGCTCTGGAGACTCCTCCACAAGGTTTATTATGTGCAAAGGCAGAACACCAGCAGTAAATCCAACAAGAATTCCTATACCAACCCAGCTGGCAAAGGGTTGAAAATTGTTTCCCTTGAAAATCTTTTAGCTTGGACCACCCAGGGTTCATCTCTTTGATCGAAGGCCACAGGCCCTCAGTCAAGTGTTTTTCTTTTTGAACTCTTTCAAGTCAAGTGTCCCATAAGATTCTCTCTAGTTCTTCAGCAGCTGATTCAAAGCCAAAGAGTCTCAAGTAGAGCCCCACAGCCAATTCTCACTCATGCTCTGTTGAATTCTTCTGACTTCATTGTCACAGGACCTACACCTTGTATGGTCATTAGTTTGGGAATTTAGTTGAAAGAGAATGTGTGAGAGGAGGGGAACTGCAAGCAAGAAAGCATATTCCATATACCTGAGAAGAAAAGCTGTTTTTTTTTTCTGTCTTCTAAATTGACATTTAGACTTCATTGAGTTGGGAGGACATTGTGATACCAGTTTCATGGCAATGGGGAACTCTACAAATTTTTTAATGTTAAAAAATGGAAACCACCAACTGTATATAGTATTTTTCGATGGAGAGTGTACATTTATTTTAAATTATCCACCAGAGAAATGTTTCACTATACTAATGTCTAATACAGATTTTTAACACCGCATGCAAAGTTTAATCCATAGTCAGAAGATTAAAAAAAACATAAGACGGATCCATTTTATTATTAAAGCCCACCAGCAATCCATGCAATAGAATTCTAGGGGCCTCTGCCCGCCAAGCTGGGTTTGTGTAGAGTAGTATCTGTTTAGAAAGTGTATTTCAAAATGCATTAGTGCATTAAACAGTAACAGAGTATAGAGTAGAATTATGAGATACGGGCAAATGAGAAGTGTTAAATAATTAATGGAGATTTGCTTTGGGTATGTGTTTTAAAATAATAAATAAAAGGATAAAGGGCAAAAAGACAAATCATTCTTTCCTGTGTGGCTATTAGAGACATGAACAGGAAAACTTAATTTTTCACTCTAATATATAATTTTTTTTGTCTCACCTGTGTTACTCTTTCTTCTAACAAACACACATCATTATCTCATTCCATACAAATCTAATAATGAAGCGAAGCAGGCATAAATGACTGGGGGGGGAGCCAGTTTGTCTTTGTTTAAATTTAAAAAAAGAATTAATAGCATTAGTGAAAATTCACCAAAACACTCATGCCCTCCACCCAGAGAAACACTGTGCCATTTACTAGGGGAGTGCGGGGGAAGAGGGGGTGGAGGAAGGAAGGGAAGGAGAAGGAGACATTTGTAAGCAAACAAGAATTAAATACCCATCAATAACATTGATGAGGTTGTCCAATAAAACAGTTATAAGCACCACTAAAACAAATGGCTTGGAGCAAGATACAGATTGCCAAACATTGGTTTACAGGCAACACACATAATATCATTGAGAGACCACAAAATTGAGGCTCGCTTTAGCAGCTATAGAAGCGCTTCACTAGATAAAAGATGTCCCTGGAGCAGGGTTTGTTTTTAAGGGCTTTTAAAAGCTAACAAATGCAGCTTTATCATCTCTTCCTTCAGCACACCAGCTGAACAAAATATCTAATAGAAAAACAGAATGAGGTTTTCTATTTATCCCACGCATAGTAAACAAAATTATTCAGATACAGCAAAATGTAGGGGAGAAAACACATGCCTGTTGGTTCTTTGCCCATGTTACTCCCACTGTAGACCCTGCAAAGCCCGACTCTGCCGATCTTTACTCGTCTGTTGGGGAAAATGGGGTTTGCTTGCCCTACTCTACCATGGACAGAGCGAGGTGTTTGGTGAGAGTTGCCATGGAGACACAAAGCCCTCTGTTCAAGGACTATGCCTGTGCACAAATTTTGGGCTCACTGGTAGAACAACTCCTTCATAACCTGTGCCATTACAAATTCCCTGTCTGGATGCTTTGCACTGTAACACGTAACCGTTCTGATTCCAGTCAGTAGAATACAAGCATGCACAGCTGGTTGAAATATTGCTCAAAGTGATTCACTGGTAAATTGGGATGGTGGATCTAGTGGGGACCCGCAGGGGTCTGGTACTATTCAATATTTTCATTAATGACTTGGATAATGGAGTAGAGAGTATGCTTATAAAATTTGAAGAATGACACCATGCTGGGAGGGATTGCTACACTTTGAAAGACAGGATTAGAATTCAAAACAACGTTGACAAATTAGGGAATTGGTGTAAAATCAGCAAGTTCAAATTCAATAAAGACAAATGCAAAGTACCATACTTAGTAGGGAAAATTCACATGTATAATTACAAAATTGGGAATAATTGACTAGGTGGTAGTACTACTGAAAAAGATTTGGGGGTTGTACTGCATCACAAATTGAATACAGCTAAAAATTGTGATACAGTTATAAGAAAGGCTGTATTAACAACTGTGTCATATGTATGACATGAGAGGAAATTGTCCCCCTCTACTCAGCACTGGTGAGGCCTCACCTGGAACACTGTGTCCAAATCTGGGCTCCACGCTTTGGGAAATATGTGAATAAACTGGAGAGAGTCCAGAGGAGAGCAACAAAAAGAGATTTAGAAAAACTGACTCTGAGGAAAAGTTAAAAAAAAAACCTGAGCACATTTAGTCTTGAGAAAAGACTGAGGGAGGACCTGATAATGGTCTTCAAATATGTTAAGGGATATTATAAAGAGGATGGTGATCAGTTGTTCTCCATATCCACTGATAGTAGGACAAGAAGTAATTGGCTTAATCTACAGCAAGAGAGATTTAAGTTAGAGATATTAGAAAAAACTTTCTAGCTATAAGGATAGTTAAATTCTGGAATAGGTTTCCAAAGGAGGCTATCAAATCCTCATCATTGGCAGTTTTTAAGAACAGGGTGAACAGACACCTGTCAGAATGGTCTAGGTTTACTTGGTTCTCCCTCATTGCAAAGGGCTTGACTTGCATTTCTATGATTTTGTGGTTCTAAAAGACTAGAGTAGCCTATTTGTTAGACAAGAACGCTCATCACTGACAACATGATACATGTGTGACATTTTCTCTCACAAAAAGTTTCCTGCTGATAAATTGGTTACTGTTAAATTTGATTTAAATGATTATGCCGGGAAATTATATATATTCTTTAAAGACACTTCAGACTATGAGTGACACCTTTGGGTAATAGAGAAAGATATTAATTGTTCTCGTGTAGATAAAGGGCATAAAATATTAAGTGATTAATTATTATGGTGATAGGTATCTAACTTTTCCAGACTTCCAGATACATTGAGCTAAGTTTATTTGATTGCCTTGTGAAATGAAATGTGTGTTGCTCTAAAAACATTATTTTGTTCCACAGGCTATAAACCAGGCAGGAGCTGGACCCTACAGCGATCTAGTAACCTGCAGGACTCCAGCATCAGTACCTGATGCAGTCTGTAACCTCTCTGTATTGGAAGATGAGCATATGGATGCCTATCAAATATCACCCTCTGTGTGCCTTGTTTTAAACTGGGAAGAACCGTGCAATAATGGGTCTGAGATTACTTCTTACAACATTGACCTTTGTGACATTAGCATTCCAGTTAGTAACGTTACAAGTTATGTTATTGATGATCTGCTTCCAGAAACCTCATACCGGTGAGTGTCTTCATCCTGCCATTTCTAGGTACAGTAATAAAAATTCATGTTGCTATCGCACAGATTAACTAGATAAGGGGAATTTTTATAGGATGTATCATAAAGAAGTCGCTGTGCTTAAACATCAAGTGAGGTGAATTGGAGAACTTCAGGTTCGAAGACGTGTTCTCTTTGTTCACCTTTTTCTATCTTCTTTCATCTCCATTCCCCACCCCCATTTATCTTCTTTATTTTCTCTATGTGCTTTGTCCTTGTTTTTGTCTTATGTGTTTGGAAACCCTATTAGTTAATCTATTTATCAAGACAGATAAAATTCATAATAATCTAATGGGGCTTACAAGCCCATACTGAATATGGGCAGAAGGGAAAGTCTTCCCATCCTACAGGCCACCAGCCCCCGGTACAGCTTCCAGAACTTCCAGTCATGGAGGCGTCCATCCACAGCTGAGACCAATAAGGAAAACAAGTGTAGCAATGAAGGAAAAACAAACCGAGAGAGATGGGGAGGCAGAAAGGCCTAAGCTACTGGTGGGGCAAGTGCCCTCTGGCAATCTGCCTCTAAGAAACTGACAGGGAGACAAAGGAAGACTACAAGCCCTGGAGTTTAAGGGCTGATAACCTAAAAGGAGTCTAAATTGATGGACTGGTCTAATTTGAGATGAGTAAAGGGGAAACCACTTAGGGGAAAGCTCAGTCCTTTAAAGAGACTGTCCCAAGAGCAGTTGACAAATGTACATTCCAGAAATCAGAAATTATAAATGCTTATAACGAACATAGCGCTGTGTTCATTGCAATGTATAATTATTCAGATTCTAATCTATAATATTCTGTTAAATGTTTATAGGTATTAACTACAGTAATTTTCTTATATGGCAAATAAGTTGTGTACTGTTTAAAATGGTGATTTAATATATGTTCTTTTGAGTAGCTATATTTGCCATTTCTTTAATATGAAAAAATAACTAAAGATTACATTTGGGATTAAAAGTGATTGGCTGGTAACAACGCAAATTCTAAATTTTATTCTAAAATGGCTTCTCCAGCTAATCTGATTTTCATGCTTTTCATGATGTCTTTCTAACTGCTGCTAGAATTTAAATGATCTTTAACAGTGATAAGCAGACTAATAGTAATACACAGTTGATCATGTCAAGGAAGCTGTCTTAAAAAAAAAAGTTATTCTAATAGATACATAATACAGAAAAATATGATTTTACAGTTGAAGAAATTAGACACAACACAGACTCACAATGTCATTTTTCATTAATAGTCCTGCAAGCATTGTGTAGCCTAGCTAGAATGTTCCATTCTTTTTCAGATTTTAACACAATAGCACTGAGAATAGTATAGTGGCATCTAGCTTTCTATCAGGCTGTGGAAATGTAAAATATGAATATAAACTGCAACTGGATGGTTCAGGGATTGCTACTGGGATATGGAGCCTTTCACTTTCAGGTCACTGAAAATCCAGCCAACACTGATGATGACCAAAAGTCATTTGTATTTAAAGACCCGTCAGTGGCTTATATCAAATGAGCTGGAAGTTTTAGTCTAGATCCAGCTGGACAAATGTCACTGTGACAAAATTCTTCATCAAAACTGTGACCTTCTTGGCAATCTCAAATAAATATAAGGCAAAGGATTGAGTAGGTATAGAGATGGAACTACTCTCCCCCCTAACAGTGGTCCCTGGAAGAAGCAGGACAGTGTGAGGAGGCTTTTGTTGCCTGGGCACTGGATCCATTTTAGAAATTTTAAAAATAGGAAAAAAATCAATTTTAGCTCTTTCTCCGCTTCAGAGAATCGTAGGACTTTAAGGTACCTCAAGAATTCTTTTAGTCCAGTTCCCTGCACTCAAGGCAGCACTAAGTATTATTATCTAGACCATCACTGACAGGTGTTTGTCTAACCTGTGTTTATCTTTTGAGCTACTTAATTTTTTTAAGTGCTGCCCTTAGTTGGTCTGGAACATCTTGTTTCCTCCTTATTACATGTGAGATCAGATGCAGGAGCAACTCAAACAAAAGGAAAGGCTTTGATCAGCACATAGTGACTCAATACAGTAAGCCAGCACTTTTCATCAGTATTAGTAACTAGGTCACAGAAAATGGGGCATCTACAAATTCTGATTCTTATTTTATTTTAGCTCATGTTTTGTTCTTCCATAGCTGCGGTTGGGTAAGTGTCCGGATCTCCAAAGCCTGGAAAAGGAGATCAGAACTAAAGTTGAGATAAGCTTTAGGTTCCTCTTCACTAATCATACAGCAGCTCTTTATCTGAAACTCTTGTTCTGGCTTCCTCTGAGCAGGAGTATTATATTGAGGTCATACTATGATTTATGCCCGGAATCTTAGTTTACATTCTAACTTCTTTACAGTTCATAAGATGCCATATTAAATTATGTGAGTTTAGCCTAGGAGGCTGATTGTCTCTGTTCTGAATGAAAAAGGGAAACCATAAACGTTAACTATTTAACTGGTCACAATGATTGCTGTGGGATCAAGCTTCTAAAAATGGCATGATGAGAACAAGAACTAAGTGTTGAGTCAAGAAGCAAAAATATATGGCAGGGTATCTTGTACTTTTCAGAAAATACCATCCCTCAGCTGTCTTGGAAACCAAAAAGGCCAAAACAAAGTTGCAGAAGTCGCTCATGCAGCATTGACTATACTTTGTAGTATTGTGCTAATAAAAATAGCTCTGAAGAAAGACACGTATAAAATAATTGTTAGTGGATTTTTTTAACTCCTTCCTACACACACACACACACATCCATCTGTGTGTTTCCAGCCTATCTATGATATTTTTAAGACACCAATCATATTACCTCAGCATAAGGTAAGAAGGTTGCTAGGTTTAATTAATTACCATTTGCAAATCCCTTTGAGCTGCTTTGAATTGGAAGGATTACTATTCTATGATATATGGGGCTATGGTAAAGCTATGTGAAATTTGTGCAATGAAAGCAAGTGAAAGTCACCTGGCATTAGGTTTCTTTCCAAACCCAAATGTTAAGCAAGACCTCAGAGATTATCAGATCTCTTGACAAGCCTGATCTGAGTTTAAAGTCAGTAAAAGTAGTCAAAACTCTGGGGTTTCGGAAGCATTTCACTGCAAGGTTCTGGGTTTGTTTGAAGCCATAATCTCAAATCAGACCTCTAGTTAGCAAGAACCAAAATTGGAAAAGTGTGTATTTTAAGAACATACATGTTGAAGTGTTCTTCTTCAGTTCAGCTCTTTGTAACTAAGGGATATTGTTTGTCACAAGGCTCCAGACCAGTTTATGGACTTGTTGAAAGGGTTCATACTGTTTGTCTACTATATAAGCCCATGGTCAACCATATGCATTTCAAGTTTACTCTGCACACTAATGGACTCTTCAAAATGAACATGATGCAGTTTGACATTGTCACTGAGCAAGAGCATAAAATTGAATGCTTCAGATGCTCTTGTTGTATATTATGTGCTTATTTCTGTGCTCTTTAGAGAGGAAAAATATGTAATATCAAAATGAAGCTCCCAGGATCTGCTTTTCTGTAACAAAAATGGAAACAGTGATTTCAGTTGGTTAGTACTAAAGCATTAGAGAAAAATGTCATGTGCTTACCTTCATTTTTTCAGGCACAAATAATTGCTCTGTTCATTTTTGCACTCATAGGCCATTTAACTAGGGCAATTAGGAGCTTGGACTTCAAAGTGACATAAATGGTAAATAGAAATAATTGCTGACATAAGCAAAAATAAAGGCCTGGTTAAGGTTTAACAAAGAAAACCCTAAATCATTAGGCACTGTGGCAGGGTGCTGGCCAGGAGTGTCTGAGCCAGCCCCGCGGGCCCTTTAAGAGGGAGCAGAAGCCTGCAAACCTCCCTTGCAGGAAGCCTAATCAGCCACCTGGGCTCAGGCTGGATGAGTGGCACCTGGCAGCCTCCTCAGGGGGATAAAAGGCCTGCCAGGAAGCAAGCCCAGTGTAGTGGGGATGGTATAGAGCAGGGGTCTCCAAACTTTTCAGCCCGAGGGCCGCATTAGCTATCAAATAGCAGTTCGGGGGGCCGACAACACACTCGAGGTCCAAATAAAAAAGAATCAAAACATGGATGTTGTTTTTAATTATTTATTTAATATTATTTTATTCAGTTATTATTTAATAACACATTGATACACTACACATGAACACTACACATGAACACCTGTTCACAACACATGAACACTACACATGAACACCTGAACACTACACCTGAACACTACACCTGAACACTACACCTGAACACCTGAACACTACACATGAACACCTGAACACTACACCTGAACACTACACCTGAACACTACACATGAACACCTGTTCACTACACATGAACACTACAGATGAACACCTGTTCACTACACATGAACACCTGTTCACTACACCTGTTCACTACACATGAACACTACACATGAACACTACACATCAACCCCCCAACTGACCCACCCAGCCAGGTCTCTCCCCCCAAAACCTCCTTTCCTCCAACCCCCCTCCCCCAAATGACCCACCCAGCCAGGTCTCTCACCCCAAAACCTCCTTCCCTCCCACCCACCCCCCAACTGACCCACCCAGCCAGGTCTCTCACCCCAAAACCTCCTTCCCTCCCACCCACCCCCCAACTGACCCACCCAGCCAGGTCTCTCACCCCAAAACCTCCTTTCCTCCAACCCCCCCCAACTGACCCACCCAGCCAGGTCTCTCACCCCAAAACCTCCTTTCCTCCAACCCCCCCCCCCCTCAAATGACCCACCCAGCCAGGTCTCTCACCCCAAAACCTCCTTTCCTCCAACCCCCCCCCCCCCCAATGACCCACCCAGCCAGGTCTCTCACCCCAAAACCTCCTTCCCTCCCACCCACCCCCCAACTGACCCACCCAGCCAGGTCTCTCACCCCAAAACCTCCTTTCCTCCAACCCCCCCCAAATGACCCACCCAGCCAGGTCTCTCACCCCAAAACCTCCTTTCCTCCAACCCCCCCCCCCAAATGACCCACCCAGCCAGGTCTCTCACCCCAAAACCTCCTTTCCTCCAACCCCCCCCCCCAATGACCCACCCAGCCAGGTCTCTCACCCCAAAACCTCCTTTCCTCCAACCCCCCCCCCCCAGTGACCCACCCAGCCAGGTCTCTCACCCCAAAACCTCCTTTCCTCCAACCCCCCCCCCCAAATGACCCACCCAGCCAGGTCTCACCCCAAAACCTCCTTCCCTCCCACCCACCCCCCAACTGACCCACCCAGCCAGGTCTCTCACCCCCCCAACTGACCTGCTCAACCCGGTCTCTCCCCACAGACCGGTTCGCCGCCTGGCAGTGGGTGGCTCCTTGTTTCGCCCCCTGCAACTGCGTGGCGGTGCGGCGCGTCCCGGCCCCAGCTCCGAGCCGTCCCTGGCCGGCGGCGGCAGCCGAGCACGCGGCGCGTCCCGGCCCCGCGGCTGGCGGCGGCGGCCGAGCGCGCGGCGCTTCCAGGCCCCGCGGCTGGCGGCGGCGGCCGAGCGCGCGGCGCTTCCAGGCCCCAATTTTTTCCTTTTTAAAAAATTTTAAAATGATCTCCGCGGGCCGGATGAGAGGGCCTCGCGGGCCGCATCCGGCCCGCGGGCCGTAGTTTGGAGACCCCTGGTATAGAGTGTGAAGAGCTAGTCAGAGCTGTGTTGGTTTAGAACTGTGTGTTAAGAGCTGGACTATATAGAGTCTGTAGAGCTGGGAACTGTAGAGCTGTAAGTTGAAGAACTGTACAAAGCTGTATATATTGGTGGTG
Organism: Sternotherus odoratus; assembly: GCA_032164245.1. Classification (NCBI taxonomy): domain Eukaryota; kingdom Metazoa; phylum Chordata; order Testudines; family Kinosternidae; genus Sternotherus; species Sternotherus odoratus. The sequence goes on along the minus strand of JAVMKO010000009.1, from coordinate 12,300,316 downwards.
GGGTCCTGCTCTGTTAATAAAAGAGCACTGTTTGGAGCAAAGAAGGGTTCCCTGCCTGTTCCTGCAGAGGGGTGAGAGAGCGGTCTGTCACAGCACAAAAAAAAATTGTGGATTCTTTGAAAATAGTTTCTTTCTTCCAATATTGCGGTTTTCCATTATCTAAGCTTTCATTTTAAAAAAAGGAATTGGGATTGATTGTAGAGTTGAACACATTGTCTTCCAATCAAGTTTGATCCTGCAGGGTGTTGAGAACATTCAGTACCTCAAAGTAAATAATCCTTATCTCTCAAGATTAGTCCCTGAACCTAATGAAGAAGTGGCATGTTTCATAATTCTCTATTCTGTGTTAATGAGATCTTGCCTTTGTTGCTTAGACTTCTAGATATTCATGTCAGAAGGAATTGATATGATTATATAGTTAGACCTTCAGAATAACACAGGCTATAGAAATTCACACCGTAATTTCTGCATCAAGCCCGTAACTCAGGGGTGGTCAAACTATGGCCCGCGGGCCCGGCCCAGCCCAGCTGGCCCCCTGGCTGGGAAGATTGTCCCCAGCCCCTCTCCCGCCATACCTCTCCCCCAGAGCCACGCCGCCACATGGGCAGCGCTCTGGGGGGCAGGGCTGTGCACTCCAGCAAAGCAGCGTGTCTGGCTCCACGCGGAGCCAAACATGCTCTTCTGAGCCTCATGATAAGGGGGCCTGTGTGGAGGGTTGGATAACGGGCAGTGGCTCCCGGGGTGCAGTCAGGTGACAGGGAGTGGGGGGAGGGTGTTGGGTATGGGGTGGAGTCCTAGGGTGGTGATTAGGGCGGGAGGTCTCTGGAGGGGTGGTTAGGGAGCAGGGGGGTTTGGATGGGGTGTGGGAGTCCCAGAGGTCTGTCAAGGGACAGAGGGGTGGATAGGGAGCAGGGCAGTTGGGACAGAGAACAAGGAGGGTTGGGTGGGGAGGGTTCTCGGGGGGCAGTTAGGGTGGGGAGGTCTGTGGAGGGGCAGTCAGGAGACAAGGAGCAGGGGGGCTGGATGAGTTGAGGGTTCATATGGGGGCAGTCAGAAGGTGGGAAGTGGGAGGGGGCCAGAGAGGGGATCTGGCCAGGCTGTTTGGGGAGGCACAGCCTTCCCTACCTGGTCCTCCATACAGTTTTGCAACCCTTGTTTGCCCACCCCGGCCGTAACGTCTGGTTGAGCTAAATCATATCTTTTAGAAAGAGACATCCAGTCTTCATTTAACAATTTCAAGTGATGGAGAATACGCCACACGCGTTCCTTGGTACATTAGTGATTAATGGCCCTCCGTTGAATCTTATTTCCCATTTGAATTTTTCTAGCTTCACCTTCCAGTCATTTGATTTTATGTGGTATTAAAGAAATCTATTTTGAAATCTCCCAACATAGGTAGTCACCTCTTTATATTCTCTTTGATAGCTAAGGAGACTGAACTTCTTAAGTCTTTTACCAAAAAAGGGTTTTCACTCTTTGAATTATACTTGTATCTCTCTTCTGAACCCTTTCCAATTTTCAGCATCCTTTTTGAAGTGTGAACATCAGAACTGGACACAGTATTCCAGTAATAGCTTCTCCAGTGCCATGTACAAGGGATTACCCTTTTCCTTATTCCTATTCACTACTCCCAACTTTGTGTGTATGTGTAAATCACTTTGTGTGTGTGTGTGTATCACTCTGTGTGTTTGCGTGTATGTGTATATTCACAGTAATAACAAAAAAGTTAATACCTTCGTCCTCAAATATAGGGCCTGATCCTACACAATTAATTTACTCACACAATTAATATGTACTAAGCACGAGTAATCTCATTGACTGCAGTGGAGGTATAAAGTACTGGAGCATGTAAAGGTTTACAGAAAGGGACCCTTACTTTTTATTAAGTGAAAGTTAATAAACTCTTCTGTTCTGACCTCTTTTATAACATAGGCCATTGAATTCCACCCATAATTTCTGCATCAAGTCCAATAGTTCAGTTTCTTTACTAGACTTCCTATGAGTGTTTACTGCAGTATAGTTCCTTGTATATTTTTGAAGTACTGTTACAACAATTGAGATTACATATTGCAACAGTATTTGTGTCACATAAAAATGTAATTTCTGTCAAAACTTCCTTTAATTGTTTTTGTATGATTTGATAAGACTGTAAGTGACTAAAGAACCCATGATATGCCATCTGAAAATTGTGAAAAACTTGCTTTTAATTACTGAATTTTGAGGGAGAAATTATCTTTTATTTTCCTGTTAGGTACACTTTGTTCCTATGTTTTGTCTTTCTGTTTTTCCTCATTAACCATGCTTTACTGTTGTGATTCCATCCTCCCTCCCTACTGGCCACTCCACACCCCCAAGTAAGGAGTGTTTGTTTACGCATGCATCACTGCCATACTTAGCAGTTTTCCTGAGTATTTCTTTTAATAGGATAATTTATTTTAAGTTTGGCTTATAAGAATCTATATAAATACAAACATTGCAGTTGGAATTTGTAAACCATGTCAAGGGAAAGACCTTTCTGAACAGCATTGCATATGAAAATATCTGAGGATTGAGATTTGTTTTGAAGCGAAGGGCTCAGTCCAGCTGTCCTTGAGCTACCAGAAGAAGTTTTATCCCAGTAAGGACCTGCAAAATTGGGCTCAATGTTCCAGAGCTCGCAAATGTTTATAAATATTTATATGTGTAATTTAACCATTAAAAGTCCTGAATAGAATATGCTTCTTTCTTCCTTTTTAAAATTATGGAGTTTTGCCTGAGTAAGAAGGAATGCAGACCTCCTACTATGCCAGCTAAAATAATTATAAAGCCTTCCTGCTCATTTCAATGTTCAAAAGCAGGCTCATGCTGAGGAAGGATGGTTTAGTCTTAGACTGAGACTTGGGAGATATGGGTTCAAGTACACCTCCATTACAGAATTTCCGGTGTCACCTTGTCAAAGTCACTTAATCAGTCCATGCCTCAGTTTCCCAGCTATAAAATGGGAATAAGCGTCCCTCACAGGACTGTTGTGAGGATAAATGCATTAAATATGATCTTGTGCTTAGATACTAAGGCAATGGGGGTCATATTAATACCTTAAATAAAGTAGAATTTTGAGTCTGATCATGCAGTTTTGCCTTCTTAAGGACTGAAGGATCAGTAAGTCACTGTCAAACTAGAAATAATACCTTATTGTACCACAAAATATTTAATTCAGTATAATCTAGGCTATATTATTAGTCATGAATTCTATTTTTCATTCTCATCTTTCTCCTTTCTTGAAATGGAAGAGTTTATATTTGCTATCCTAGCTATTAGACATTGCTTTTCACAAGAATGGGTAAATTTTATGAGAACTTGTATATCAAACTCTTCCCTTGTTGGGCTGCTTAAGAATAATTCAGAAGTGATTTTTCAATTTACAAATGCAATAATGTTCAAATTATTCTATTACCAAACTGAAAATAACATCTTTTTTAGCCTGTTTATTTTCCTGGGTCAAGAACAGTTTAAAAAATGATCGGTTAATAAATGTCCTATAAGAGTTTCTAAATTTGCCTGGTCTGAAAAATTGTTTTCTGAATCTAATGTTTAAAAAAGCCAGTGAGAAATATAAAAATGGATACAAGTGATAGAGAGGTCTGATGCCAAGACTAGAAGCATTAGGTAATGTCCCCTAAATTTACTGTTTACATTTTCCAAATATTTGTTTTAAAATTATGATTGGTTCATTTGAAAATAACCCTAAAAACCCTCCATTGTTTCAGCATTTTTAAGTTTACCTTTGAAATCACTATTGAAGGCTGGGTAAGACTGTTTATGAATGGTTTTTAACACAAATATTTCAATGTAAAGTCTTAAATAAAAATAATGTGTGTGTGTGTATATAGATGTTTATAGTGATTGTTTCACTGTTTTTCTTCTCCCCTATCTGTCTTATGTATCTGTTGCCTGTAGTCTTAGGGTATGTCTTCACTACAGGACTAGGTCAATTTCCCTTAATTCGATTTTCTAAACTCGACTTTAGAAAATCGAATCAGTGTGTCCCCACCAGGACAGCAGGTCGACAGTGATCGACACTGTCTGTCCGTAAACTTTTGCAGGGGTCGACATAGCCCGCATTGCACTATGGGTAGGTAGCCTACAGTGCCGGGAGTGCCGGACCCCCCCGCCTGCCCAAGCAGCCCTGCGGACCCCCGCGCCCGCCCGAGCAGCCCCGCGCCGGACCGCCCGCCCGAGGGGGGGGGAGCCGGCGCGGGGCTGCTTGGGCGGGCGGGGGGGTTCGCGGGGCTGCTCGGGCGGGCGGGGGGGTCCGGCGCGGTGCTGCTTGGGCGAGCGGGGGGGTTCGCGGGGCTGCTCGGAGGTCGGAGGCTTAAACTCAGATGCCTCCTCACTACATCACAATGGACCTAGAGAGGTCGATTTTAGTGTTACTTCTCTCATCAAGCAGGAGTTACAAAGTCGATTTTGAGGGCCCTTTAAATTGACTTTAAGGGCATGCCTGTGAAGACAGGTACACGTTTAGTTCGACTTAACGTCGTTAAAGTCGACGTTAAGTCCTAGTGAAGACATGCCCTTAGACTTAGAGTGAAAGCTGTTTGGGCTAGCTTTGTTATATGTAGAGCTGGCTGAATTTTTTTCAGTAAATAGAAATTTTATTGAAATATGCATTTTTCAGAACTCCAACGCTATTCATAAGTTTGGTTCTAATTTAACAAATAGTTTCAGCAGAAAAAAGAAGTAGAAATGTCAAAACATTTTGTTTTTACATTTTTTAAATGAACCGTTTCTAAATGAAATGCTGTTTTTAAAATGTCAGCATTTTAACCCTTTCATTTATCCTGAGTAAATGTTTTCCTATTTGTTGCTTTGTCAAGGAAAACCCAACACTAACCGAATTGGTTTGGGATTTTTCAGTTTGGCCGCCAAACTGAAAAATGAATTATTTGCCCAGCTGTGGTTATGTGCTTGTACAGTGCCTTCTACGATGTGGCCCTAGCCTCTAGGCTGGGGTGGCCCATGGGCTCATCCTGTCCAGTCCCCGAGCTCCCAGCGGGGGAGACTAGCGCCTCCCCATTCCCCTGCTAATCTTCCTTCCCCCGCAGCCTCAGCGCAAATAGCGCTTTGGTGGAGGCGGGGCTGCACGCTCTGGAGGATAAGCATGGCGTGGTATGGGGGTTGGTGTGGTAAGGGGAGTTGGAGAAGGGCCAGTCGGGACAGGGAACGGGGGGGGGGGGGGGGTTGGATAGGCTGTGGGAGTCAGGGGGCGGGGTTGTGGCTAGGGGGCGGGGTATGAACAGATGGATATACACACAGCCACATATGCCCAACATTGCAGTGACAGAAGTAATGAAGATGTCTTTGATTTGAGGCGGAATGCAGTTTTCACCAGCCTTTTGATTTTCCTAGTTCATGAGTATACATATCTGTGTACATACAACATACATGCACACACCTCCATCCTTTAAAAGTAGGTTTGAGAAATGCAAGATTACATTTAAATGAAATTGCTAATGCTCTCATAATTCTTTCTTCAAAATGTGATACTGTCATGGAGAAATGGGTGAAGCTTAAATGATTTGAAGACAGGTAGTTTGTTTTTCTTGAGGTTTGGTTAATTTACTGCAAAATGTAAAAGTAATGGAACTTCCTATTTATGAATTCGTTGCTTCAAACTTCCTGCAAAAAGCTGATATTTCATAATTTAGTCACATATCACTGTCCATATGTCCTTACTAGATGATGAATTCTCAGCTTCCTATTGAAAATTGAATATTATTTCCACCTATTTTCACCCTGGAAAGCCATTATGTGTTAATGCAATGACTTTTGAAGCTGAAATAATGACCACACAATGTGAAGTAAGAAAATAGTCTGCATTAATTATGCTTCTCGTAATACCAGTAAAGTAGTCAGTTTCGATGTCTATGCTTCTTTTTTCTTTTTCTTTAGCTTTTTTGACCTGCTTTGTCTTATTCATAAGATAGTTTTTTTATTTGTTAGTTATCTCCATGGCATCTACAAGTGCAGAACACTATTTGTGAATCTATGAACATAGACTGTGAAAATGAAATGAGTTTTTAAACATTAAGGCCTGGTTCTGATCTCAAAGGTTTTACATTAGTGTAATTCCATTCTCTTCACTAGAGTTATTTCTGATTTACACTTGTGTAACAGAGATAAGAATCAGAACTTTAAGAAATAAAGAAACACTCCTTACTTGCACTTGTTTGGTCTGTAAGAAATCTTGAAGATTACTATAATGCTACTGCTACTTAGCACATTGAAAATTTTAACTTTATCTAACTAATCCTCAAAACAGTGTTCTGTGGGAGATTAGTATCATACATACCCATTTTGCAGAGCAACTAAATGCTGAGACGAAAAATAACTTGTCCTTGGCAAATTAGTGACTAAACTGGAAATAGTATTATGAATTCCTGCCGCTTAGTTCAATGTTCAGTCCGTTCAATAAATTATGCTGTTTCTATGATATATAGGACTTTAAATGTAAAGATCTAGTATACAGTATGTGGCCTCTTAATTTAAACTGTAGTCCAGAAAATAGGATGGAAAGAAATGGAAATAAAATGACATCTAAACTTTTTCACTTCCTAACACTTAAGTTGTCTAAGTTGAAATAAGAGGATTCAAAAAAGCGAGTTTTAGAGAAATGCATCTTAAAAAGCAACAGAACAATCAGAAACCATGCATTTTTAAAACAATGAATGACAAACGTGATTTGGAAATGAATGTTCTTCTGGGACATCTTTCTGGCTTCTCTCTTGACCTCTCCTTAGTGGTTTACAAAATGAAACCGTATTTCAGCACAAGACGTGTTTAAAAACAGGAAAGGAAAACAGTGAAATAAAGAGCATGCAATGGTTCTTTCTAATTTAGAACAATCAAGTGAGATGCAATAAAGATGAAAATAAATTCTGAATACTTGATCTCTAAAAACATTGCCACCTCCAAGAAATATTGTATAGGAAAAGGCTTCGAGTCCACATGTGTACAGAACACACACAAATCTAGATGAGGCCTTAACAATGTGCATAACTTCTACTAAAGTCAGTGCACGTTATGTGAGTATAAGGAAAGAGGGCCAGACTATTAGTTCTCTAGTAGGAATAAATATTCTAAGTAAATTCTTCCAGCCAAGCTAGATGCTCAGTAGGCTTTTCTTCCAAGTACTAAATTAGAATATTTGAACCAACGTGTTTATGGAAAAGCACAACACTGTCAAGAAAGAGGCAGTGGATAGAGCACAGCTCAGAGAGCCAGGAAATACTGAGTTCTAATCCTAGCTCTGCTTTGGCTCTTTTTGTGACCTTTGGCTCACCTCATGACCTTTGTCAAGTCATTTACCCTTTTGTGTCTGAATTCCCCTCTGTAAAATGGAGATGTTAATACATGCCTAAGGGAGCATTGTGAGGATTTGGGAGCATGTTTTTTTTCCAAAGCAAAAGCATTTTGAACTTGAACAGGGCCCTTCCTGCATGGCAGCTCCAGGTAGTAGTACTGTTTTCTTCGCACAAGGGCAAGTGGAGTCTGAAGAGCCACTCCATCTGCCTCTCACAAAGGTGGGCAGTAGCAGGAGAGGAGAAAGCTGGAGTCACCAATATACCCTGGGACACCAGTGTGCTGGGGAGCATATGCTGAGATGGGCATACTTTCACAGTTTGCTTCCTCCCTGGACTAGTAGACAGAGTAGAAGAAAGAGCATGACTCCCTAAGTCATACACTCCCTCTCAGGCTTCTCCAGAGCAGCACAACTATCCTCTGCCCCTTGTATAAATCACCGCATTGATGTTACGTGTGTGGAGGTATTGCATCTGCATACTCTGCAGGCAAGACTTCCTCTTTACTGATGTATTTGTTAATGATTTTTTCCCTACATTGAATATGATTTCCCTCTTGCTTTTTATAATGAACCATAGAAAATAAACCTTCTAAGGCAAAGAAAGCCTTTGAAGTTTTAATACTACATTTTTTCCAAGTTCTTTAATCTAAGTAAGTGGCTATGTCGAGTGGAAGGATCCCATATAGCTGCTGCGTCTCTTATAGTAGGCAAAGGCAGTGTTGTGAAGGACTGTTTTTTCTGCTGGTACTTATTGGCTTCTTGGTGGCTTGTAGTTCTCAAAAGAAGCAACATCTCCTGTCGAGAATCTTTACTCATGAGAAAATTAGACTGCTGTGCATAGCGTTTCCAAAGCAGGTGGCATCCGTCCAGTCATCTCTAGGACATTCTTTGTAAAATCATAATTATTTTGTTTGCCCAGTGGGTTTTTCTCCTTTCCGCTTTAATGTTAACAGATTTTTGAATACATCTGGCTTGTCTATATCAGTATTACTGCTTATAAGTATATAGTTCAAGGATTTCCAAACTCTCTCCAAATATGAACTTTTACATATTGCGATCTTATTCATTGAACAAATTATTAAACCAAGGCACAGAGAAGTAAATAATTGAAATAGTAATAGAAGCCAGGAGCCATTATTTTGGTGGAACAATAGGGTTCAGAAGCCTAACCCAGTCACTAGAACATTCCCAGAAGAAAACCCGTATGACTATATAGCTGATTTGTCTTCCTCTTACTCCCAACTGTCACTTATTTTGATTCAGATGGCTCAGTAAGTTTTTGTCCATTGGTGCATGAGACCATGAGCCAGGTTCTTGACTGAGCTCATAAATAAGTTTTTGTGAATATTTAAGCATACAAAATTCAAAAGGGTCATGTAATAATGGAAATTATGCCCATAATCTGTCTACGTACTACTAACATTTTTCTGGGCACTTGGCTTGAAAAATCTTATTCTTAGTAATTTTCAGAGTATGAGACACTGCTAGATTCTGGGGTCTCTGATATGTTCATACCAGTTTTCAAAACTCCTTTTGTGGGAAGAGTTATATCCATTAGAATAATAGTGTCTTGTGATCAGGGCGTGGAGCCACTCACCACTTAGCTGGTGGTTCAGATCTGGCCACTGTCTGTTTTGAGAAAAAGGAGTTAACGTCTCATGATAGCTTTGCAGTAGCCTTCCCAACAATTCTCCAGACTGTTAGTGTTTGTGACAAAAAAGAGGACCTCGGTCTCCATATTGCATGTTTCACCATCCCCATGTTCCAGATCTGCCACACTGAATAGTCTTTCTCTTTGCACAGAGCCACACTGAAGAAATGTTACCATTGGCATAGTGACTAACTACCCACCATGAAAAAAGAACGAGGAGAACTTGTGGCACCGTAGAGACGAACAAATTTGTTTGGGCATCTTATGCCCATATTATGCCCAAATACATTTGTTAGTCTCTGAGGTGCCACAAGTACTCCTCGTTCTTTTTGCTTATACAGACTGACACGGCTACCACTCTGAAACCTACTCACCAGGAGTAAGGCTGACCCAAACTGGTAACAAAAATGAATGCATAAGTAGATTGGGATGTCCTTATTCACAGTGAGTAGTGCCTTACTGTTCTTGTAGTCCCATTGACTATAGTTGGACAGCTTATTACGTAGGCACTGAAATTATACTGGATAGTAGAGCACATATAGCCTTTCTGTTCATGGCTCATTGTCTTCACTGCTGCTGCTATGATGTAAAGAAGATTGTAACAGAGCAGGAAAGAGTGAGTAGGTTAAAGAGCCCTTCACTTTCCAAGACAAAATATAGACTATTGGGAGTGGACATATGAACTGCTGAATTGATGCTATACCAGATTTCACTTTGAAGGCCAGGAACAGCTTTGTCCTTTGGGGCTTTTTAGATAAAGTGCCTTCTGAAAGCATGTTACTTAAACCAGCTTTATTTTTGTTGTTTGTTTTAGGATCAGGATCCAGGCTGTCAATGAAATTGGAGCTGGACCATTTACCCACTTCATTACAGCAAAAACCAGGCCCCTACCACCCTTACCTCCTCGGTTAGAGTGTGCTGCAGCAGGCCCTCAGAGTTTAAAGTTGAAATGGGGAGACAGCAGCTCTAAACTGCATGCTGTCGATGACGTGGTGTATATCTTGCAGATAGAGGACAAAAACAAAAGGTAAGAGGTGCATGTTTCTGTTCTTAAATGTTCACGACAAACTAATCGTTATAAGGTATTTATGTGAGGAATGAATCACAGTAAGGAATTGTGCTGTTTTTCTTATTTTCTTATACCTACAGGCATGTGAAAATTGTTGTTTTAATGTGGATTCAGTCACTTAAGTTCTGTACATGTAGTTTAACCTGCAAATAAATCTTTCTGATCTCACCTGTTCAACTGTTTTACGACAACAGTGTAACTGCAAAAGTATTTTACAGTCCACAATTAGCAGGTATACTGGGTTTTTTTTCTCCCTATGAAAACCAGTCCGAGTGTTTCACAATCGCATCTAATTTGTTCCCTTCCCTTGGGATATAGCATGTAGAAAGTAATGTGATATTGCACCAAAAGTGGTATTTGCATGATACTGAAATGGCAATTAAGAAACAAGCCACAAGGATAACAAAGTATGTGAATGACAAGATAGGGGAATGCCTTAGCCTGTAATTATTTCTGTGAGGCACCTAGAATATTTTTGGACACTAGAAAAATAATATAAATCTATAATATAAATGTATCGGGTTGGTAACTGCACATTGATTGCAAAATAAGAATGTATGGGCCTCATCCAGTATTTTTTGCTTACAAAAACCTCTTTGAAGCTTTGGATATGCAAAAAATGCAGAATCAGGCATAATACGTATGTGCTTCACGACTACCTTTTCCTGACGAATGGAATGGATAAAGTGGGTTCTGCAGTGGTGGAAAGATATAAGAGAGGTTGAGGGAAAAGACAAAACACAAGTGCACTATAATAGCACTATTATTCTTTAATGAATAAATATAACAACATGCAGACTGGCCACAGCTAGCTCATGATTTATTAATTACATCTGACCCTCAACCAGTTTAATCAGAAAAATAATTGAAATCTCAAGAAGATAATCCGTGTACAGCTTCACACAGAGGTCCTGATCCTTAGCTGGTGTAAATTGGCACACTCCATTAACTTCAATGAGCTTTGCTGATTTTTGCCCACTGAAGATCTTGTTCAGAAGCTCAAATTGTAAGTAATAAAACCACTATGAAAGTGCCCATCCTCTGTACCATTTTGGGGGTCACCAATAAGGGGTTCTGTACTGCCTGCCTTGCAACTTTGGGTGTCTTAATGCTATGCTGTTCTGGTTCAGTGCTCTGACACCAATGGTCACACGACAAGCATAAGGCCCCACCACGGCTTTCACCGGCTTAGTTTCTTCTTGCAGGGTGACCTCAGCAATCTCTTCTGGGCCCAAATCCCTCTCCCCAAGTTCTTAACTACCAGACTTTTCCCCCCTGGTTTGTCACTCCTAAAGGAGTGAAACTGCCCGCAATTATTAGTTCACTTTTAGCGCACACATTCCCCACAGTTTGCACAACACATACCTGCTTGAGCTAAAAATAAAATGAAAAACAAAAAAAATGTATTAATAGAAAATTCATAGATGCAACGATGAAATACAAAAGAAAAGCAAGCACAGGTTACACAGAAAATAACCATAAAGACACAATCTCAGGCTTTACATTTCTATATTAGCCAAATTCCCTTTTCTAACACAAGTTACCAGTTGCTTCTGAAGAGTTTCCCAGTGGTCCCTCTGTCCTAGAAGGGATCCAGGGCTTCATGGACAGCACCCCACTTACATACTGGCCCTCAGTTTCTGGGTAGCCTGCACTTCAAAAACCCTTTTTAATGGCATTTGCATTTTTTTCCTTTTTCTCGGGCTACGGTAATTTGTGGTTAATCAAAGCAGAATGGGGGTCCCAAAGTGGTGTTTTCTTTCCCATTTCAAGTTGTTTCAATGTTTTAACTTTAATGGTCCACCATTGTCTCTTCCTGACTGGACAATGCTCTGCACTTGGAGCCAGTGTAAACACCTCATCTGGAAGGTGCACCCTCTGCCTGATTGCCTCGCCATCACTGTGAAGTGATGCTGTAGTTGCACTAAAGTTTACTCCTGCAGGGATTCTATGCCAATATATACGAACAATTCTGTAAAATTCTGCATATTTTATTTGTCAAAATAATGCAGTATAATCACTCTGGTTTGAATAACTATTCAGCATTTCCTAAAGGCATGAAAGTTAAGTTACAAACACTTGGTAACTAATACCTTGCATTCCAGTTATTATCCTGGATTTTCGTTTAAATTATATTAGAGAGACCAAATAGCAAAAAAAAAAAGAAAAAAAAAAGAAAAATGTCATTTTCATTTTAAATTGCTCAGACTTTCGCACCTAAAAGTTGCACAGTTTTGCTAATCATTGTCCTGCATACTTTGAGAAGTGCTTGCTTCTGATTGTCCTGACATTTTATTGATGGCTTGGTAAATGTTTTATTTGTCCTCAAAGTCTTTTTATTTAAACAGGTCAGTAAAATAAATCCTGAACTGTAATCTAAGATCAGGCTTTGGTTACACTTACAGGATTATAGCGCTTTTGGTTATAGCTGTACCCATATACAGCAATAGGTGTAGCGCTATAGCGTGGATGGCTTGGCCACATTTGCGGCACTTGCCGCAGCACAGGGAGTGGTGCATTATGGGCAGCTATCCCAGCATTCAGCTGGGTGCAACGTGCTTTTCAAATGAGGGGGGTGAGGGAGAACGTGTTGTGTGTATGCTGAGGGAGGGAACTTCATGCTGTCAGTGAGTTTTCCATAGAGAAAACTAGCAGGCTCTGAATTTCAGTCCAACAGCTCCGTCTGTAAACATTTGCATTGCTTATCTCCTAAGTTAAGAGAGAAACTCTGAAAAGGTACTTCCGCATTCCTCCTGCCATTTTCAAAACAACACAGAGACGTCAATTGCCTTAAACGGCTGGGAGGCGTGCCAGAGATCCCTTATAGCGTAATGACTGTTTACACTTGCCATAACACGCTACAGGGAATACGCAACAGCCCTTATTCCCCGTGCAGAGGAGGTTTACCACGCGCGCAATAAGCTCAGACTTGCAGCGCAATATGTGCCTTGCCAGTGTGTTCGGGTACAGAGTTATAGCGCTCCTGAAGGCTTTATAGCGCTATAAAGTGCCAGTGTAACCAAGGTCTCATTGTGCCACTTTGTCGCAAGAAAAAAGTGAGAAAGCACATAGATCTTCCTAGCTGATTCCCTTACTGTCATTTATAAAGCTTTACATCAGTCTGGCAAGTTACGGGCCTTAAAACTTTTACAGGTTTTACGCTCCTGGGGGAATTGGCTGAGAATGGGAACAGTTAACTAACAATAGAAACATTAACAGCATTACTATTGCTACATTTCTACCTCAGGCTTTGGTTACACTTACAGGATTATAGCGCTTTTGGTTATAGATGTACCCATATACAGCAATAGGTGTAGCGCTATAGCATGGGATGGCGTGGCCATATTTGCGGCACTTGCCGCGGCACAGGGAGTGGTGCATTATGGGCAGCTATCCCAGCATTCAGCTGGGTGCAACGTGCTTTTCAAACGAGGGGGGTGAGGGGTAAGTATGCAGGGGGGGGTTCCTCCGGTTGACAGTCTGTGTCAGTATTTTCCTTTGAAATCAGAGCCTGCTTTTTAAGTTTCGCACCACACAGCTCCCATTTGTAAACATTAGCAGTGCTTATCCGCTGAGTTAAGAGAGGAACTCTGAAAAGGTACTTCTGCATTCCTACAGCCGAGAACAAAACAACACAGAGACGTCAATTGCCTTAAACGGCTGGGAGGCGTGCCAGAGATCCCTTATAGCGTAATGACTGTTTACACTTGCCATAAAACGCTACAGGGAATATGCAACAGCCCTTATTCGCCGTGCGGAGGTGGTTTACCACGAGCGCAATAAGCTCGGACTTATAGCGCAATATGTGCCTTGCCAGTGTGTTCGGGTACAGAGTTATAGCGCTCCTGGAGGCTTTATAGCGCTATAAAGTGCCAGTGTAACCAAGGTCTCAGGGAAAGAGCCTTCCTTGTGCACAATAATAAGACCTACCTCTCCGCACCCCCGGCAAGCCACAGTAGCCAGCGAGGAGGACGGACTCTCTTTTCCTTGTTGGCAGGCATGCATCCCTAGCCCCGCCTTCCCCCATAGTGATTTGCGTCTCTGAGGCTGCTCCAAGCACACTGGAACAAACACACAATCTGGGCTGCTGGGGAAGAGGTGCATGTCTTTCCTCTCCTCCCCCCACCCCCAAGATTTCATTTTCATTTTTCTATGCAGGGGGACACAGAAATATGTGGGACATATGAATTCTTCGCCCCTAGAGAATGTATGCCCATGCATACGTTCATAACCATAACCTGTATACATATCTCCTAATAATCATCAAGTGTAGGACATTACAAGCTTTTATAAAAGATCTTGTTTGACATATTTATACACAATAACATTGTCTACAAACAGTTGATTCAATTGCTTATTTTGGGGAGTTCAGACCCACTGTTCTCCCATTGGGGTGTCTGATTCTCAGACTCACCTCCCATATCTACTCTTTATGGCAGCACAGTTGATACTGTGTTAAATAAACAACAAGAGGCATTCAATGAATATAAATTCCCTCTTGAAATAATGAGTGACAAAACAGCAGCTTCACAGCACAGTGACACTTGGCAGGAGCCCATTACCTGCAGCCACATATGATGAAGTGGGATATAAAGAAACTTACTTCAGAAAAGCTTATTCTGTTTGCTTTCGCCCAACACTGAAGGTAATAAGATGATAAACCTTTAACTTGCTCTAAATCGGATTATACACAGGAGAAATAAGTGGCCTTATTATTTTATTTTATTGGACCAACAGAAGTTGGTCTAATAAAAGATTACTTCACCCACCTTGTCTTTGTAAGAATAAAACATATTACCCAGGAAGTCGGGAGAGTAAGTAGCTAGATTGATTTTCAAAACAGTTCCTATCACTTCTGCACAGACCTCTCCCACTGCAAATAGTCCCCTAAATACTGGCCTGTGTGCTGTGATCCTGTAAGTTCTCAAAAGCTTGGGTTACAGTATAGCTTACATGGGGGACCTCCAAGATGCAGGAGGAATTATTCAAGCTTTGCCTGCCTTGGAGAAAATTGGTGATTTTTTTCCCCCTCAGTTGATTGAAATTTACCTTGTGTCCATGCACAAAGGTGTGTCAATTGATTGTTGGGAGGCAATAATTAGCTTGATTCACCCAGATATCTATAGGGCTAGGTCCTCAGGCCAGATCAGTTTTATGCCAGCATAGATTCAACATACCAGTACAATCACTGAACTGTCAGCTATGAAAGCTCGTCTCTCTCACCAATAGATATTGGTCCAATAAAAGATATTGTCATACCCACCTTGTGTCGCTACATAAGTAAAAGTAAGCCAATGCTCTTTAGTGTGTGTTAGTCATTAAGTATAGTTCTTCTTCGAGTGATTGCTCACATGCATTCCACTATAGGTTAGGCACGCGCTGCGGGCCTGGTTGCCGGGTAGATTTTCCCCTAGCTGCAGACTGGGTGAGCAGGGAGCCCCCTGGAGTGGCGCCACTGAGGCACTCTATAAGTACCCCTGCGACACAGTCTGGCCCTCAGTTCCTTCTTTACCGCTCGAGCTGGTAGTCGGAAGAGGAGTTCTGCTTTTCAGCGTTCTCCTTATCTCCTAGCTAGTCGATTGTTCTATTAATTGTTCGTTGTTAGCAGTTGTTGTTAGTTAGTTTACATAGTCTTTGTAGTGTAAAGAGTCAGTGCAGGGGTTTTTCCCTGCTGCCGGAGCCTCTGTCTTCAAGGCTCCGGGATTCAAGCACTCAGAGTGTGGGAAGCCTACGCCTGTGGGAGACCCACACTCTAAGTGCCTTTCAAGTGCCTGGTAAGTGCACTTGGCAGTTTCTTCCTAGATCTGCAGTACCTTCAGCCCAGGACCCGCAAAGACAGGGAATCCCGCTTGCGGCACGTCCTGATGGAGGCGGCCCCGGACTCCAGTGCGGCACCGGACCCCGCACCCAAACCGCCGAGAGCCAAGCCTCGGCACCGGTCGCGCTCCCCCAGCACCAAGCGGAAGAGGAGTGCTCAACTTCGCCCTGCTCCGGACCGCGTCCAGCCGTCGGTACCAGTGCCGCGACCTCAGCCTTCTCCGGGGAGCCGACCTGAGGAAGAGCCGCCAGCACCCGCACCGCTGACTCCGGCGCCGCAGGAGGCCCCGTCGAGTCCGGTGCCAGTGGTCTTGCCACTTGGGGTGCCAACTCCGCAGCAGCTTCCCTCCATGATGGAGGCGTGTACTGCTGCGAGAGGGTTGCTTGCCGGGGACGCCCCGCAGCAACAAGTCCGGTCGACGGGCAGGCCGCCCATGACCGAGGCAGAGATCGCGTGTCGGAGCCCGGCAGGGCATGGACACCGCTCGATCTCGCGGCGCCGACCAGACTCCCGGCAACGGTCACCCGCCCGGCTCCGGTCGCAGTCTCGGCGCCGCAAGGAGTTGAGACCCTGCTCAAGGTCTCCTCCTGGCCGTTCGCGCCACTCGCGCTCTGGCCGCCGATCAGAGTCCCGGCACCCTGGTAAGGGCCGGTCGTACTCTCGGCACCGGTCGCACTCCCGGCACCGGTCCCTCAGCTGGCGCCGAGACCGTCCGAGACGTCGCTCCACAAGCCGCTCCGCGTCCAGGCACTGCTCGTCGTCTCGGCACCGAACCCCGTCGCGGCGCCGAAGGTCCTCCCGGTACCGATCATCGTCTCGGCACCGAGACTCCCCGAGGCGGCACCGTTCAGGTAGCCACGATTCCTCGGATGGGCACCATACCGCCCGGTACCGGTCGAGAAGCCCACGGCACCGGGAGTGTAGAGAGCAGCACCGGACCCCGTCGCGGCGCCGAAGGTCCTCCCGGTACCGATCATCGTCTCGGCACCGAGACTCCCCGAGGCGGCACCATTCAGGTAACCATGATTCCTCGGATGGGCACCATACCGCCCGGTACCGGTCGAGAAGCCCACGGCACCGGGAGTGTAGAGAGCGGCACCGGACCCCGTCGCGGCGCCGAAGGTCCCCCCGGTACCGATCATCGTCTCGGCACCGAGACTTCCCGAGGCGGCACCGTTCGGGTAGCCACGACTCCTCGGATGGGCACCTTACCGCCCGGCACCGGTCGAGAAGCCCACGGCACCGGGAGCGTCGAGAGTCCGCCGGCACGCGGGCCCCTCGCTCGGCGGGACCAGTCCAAGTCACCCAGAACCCTGCCTGGTCAGAGTGGGCGGCATGGGGGTATGATCGGCCCCGGGAAACCCAGTCTGAACCCGGGTTCCCGGTGAGCTCAGAGGGTCCAGTGGACGTGCTGGCAGGACCATCATCAGCAGTCCAGCCCTCCACGGTACGTAGCCCTATGGAGCCGGGTCCCTACGCCTCCCCCGTAGGGGTAGAGGCAGTGGCGGGCACTTCATCAACTAGCCCGCCCGCCTTGGACCTCTCCGGTTACCAACATCTCCTCCAGGCAGTTGCTAAAAACATGAACCTGCCTTTGGAAGAGGTCCCAGTGGTGGACGACCCGGTCACCACCATGTTAACTAAGGGCACTCCGGCACGGGTGGCAGTGCCGTTCATTAATACTATTAAACTCCACACGGCGGTAATTTGGAAGACCCCCGCCTCTATCTCCCCCACTGCTCGTGGGGTGGAGAAGCGTTATTTTGTCCCAGCCAAGGGATATGAATACTTGTATGTTCACCCCACGCCCTCCTCCCTGGTGGTGGACTCTGTTAATAACAAGGAGCGCCACGGGCAGGAGGCGCAGGTCCCCAAGGCCAAAGAGGCCAAAAAGTTGGACCACTTCGGCAGGAAAGTTTATTCCTCCGGGGGCCTACAACTCAGAGTCGCCAACCATCAGGCACTCCTGAGTAGGCACCATTTTGACACGGTGGAGGCCCTTACTAAATTTGAGACTGCTCTCCCGCAGGAGGGCAAACAGGAGTTCAGGGCCCTATTGCTCCAAAGCAGGGACATATCTCGTCATGCCCTGCAAGCGGCCCTGGACTCGGCCAACTCTGCGGCCCGAACAATGGCCTCGGGCATTGCCCTCCGCCGGGCAGCATGGCTCTCGTCATCCAACCTAGCCCCGGCCATGCAATTTAAAATCCAGGACCTCCCCTTTGAGGGACAGTCCCTCTTCTCGGAGGATACGGATGCCCGTCTCCAGGCCCTCAAGGACAGGGGGGTAACCCTCAAAGGCCTGGGCATGCACACCCCAGGTCCACAGAGGCGTCCCTTCATCCCGCCACGCAGGAAATTCTTCCCACCTGCGCGCCCGCCCCAGGACTCCTCCCTCAGGAGAAGCCGCCCTTACCGCCGGCGGCAAGGGCCTAGGCAGGGCGGGAAACAACAAGGCTCTAAGCCTTCCCAGGGGCCCAAATCCAACTTTTGATGGTGCGCCCGAGGGCAGTTCACCAATCATAAACCTGGACCCTCCCTTTGGAGACCGTCTGTCCTACTTCCGCCATGCATGGTCAGACATTACATCAGACCAGTGGGTCCTCCGCACGGTGGAGGTGGGATATTCGCTCCAGCTCTCCTCCACTCCTCCCACCCACCCACCCTCCTCGTCCCTCTTCAGGGACCCCTCTCACGAGCAACTCCTCGTACAGGAGGTGAGGTCGCTCCTCGCACTGGGAGCCATCGAGCCCGTACCGCAGGAGTTCAGGGGGAAGGGTTTCTACTCCCGCTACTTCCTGATCCCCAAGGCGAAAGGGGGCCTCCGGCCCATCCTGGACCTGCGCGAACTCAACACCTACATGATCAGGTTCAAGTTCCGCATGGCCACCTTGGGCACTATCATTCCCTCTCTGGATCCGGGAGACTGGTTCGCTGCCCTCGATATGAAGGACGCTTACTTTCACGTGAGCATCAAACCCTCACACAGACGTTACCTCCGCTTCCTGGTAGCGGGGGAACACTATCAGTTTGCCGTCCTACCCTTCGGCCTGTCCACCGCACCCAGGGTGTTCACAAAGTGTATGGCGGTAGTAGCGGCATTCCTTCGGCGCCGCGGGGTACACTTATACCCGTACCTCGACGATTGGTTGATCCGAGGCACCTCCAGGGACCAAGTGTCAGCTCACGTGCGGCTCGTTATCAGCACGTTCGACCGCTTGGGAATCCTTCTCAACAGGGAGAAGTCCACCCGGGAGCCTACCCAGAACATAGAGTTCATAGGAGCCCTACTAGACTCCATGGTAGCAAGGGCATCCCTGCCCCAGCCTCGGTTCCTCACTATCCAGTCGGCCATCAGACAGCTACGCAACTGTCCGATGACTACGGTCAAGGTCTTCCTCAGCCTGCTAGGTCACATGGCATCGTGCACTCATGTCATACAGCACGCCAGACTACGGCTACGCCCACTGCAGTCGTGGCTCGCGGTGGCCTACAGACCGAGAAGGGACAGTATGGACGCCCTCCTCTCCATCCCCAGAGCCACCCTATCCGCTCTGGCTTGGTGGGAAGACCAGGACAATGTGTGCCAAGGGGTCCCCTTCCTTCCCCCCAGCCCGTCCATGTCCCTAGTGACGGACGCCTCGTCGCTAGGGTGGGGAGCTCACCTAGGGGAACTCAGGACCCAGGGCCACTGGTCGGAGTCAGACCTCTGCCTCCACATCAATGTCCGGGAGCTGAGGGCCGTCCGGCTCGCGTGCCAGGCGTTCCGGGACACATTACGGGGTCACTGTGTAGCGGTGCTGACAGACAACACCACAGCCCAGTATTACATAAACAAGCAAGGCGGGGCCCGCTCCAGCCCCCTGTGTCAAGAGGCGATTCTCCTGTGGGAATTCTGTATAGCCCACGCTATTCACCCGGTGGCCTCCTTCCTTCCCGGAATCCAGAACACCCTGGCGGACCGCCTCAGCAGATCCTTTATGACTCACGAGTGGTCCCTTCGGCCAGATGTCATCCGGCCGATCTTCCTGAGGTGGGGGTTTCCCCACATCGATCTCTTCGCCTCCAGACAGAACAGGAAGTGCCTCGAGTTCTGCTCCTTTCGAGGCAGCTCCCGGGGATCCCTGACAGATGCCTTTCTCCTACCCTGGACGGGGCACCTGTTCTACGCGTTCCCTCCGATCCCGCTTCTCCACAAGGTGATCCTGAAGATCAGACGGGACAGGGCACACGTCATCCTCATAGCCCCGGCCTGGCCCAGGCAATGCTGGTATGCGTCCCTCCTCCAGCTGTCCAGGGCCCCTCCCATCAGCCTCCCGCTGTGGCCAGACCTGATCTCTCAGGATCACGGTCGCCTCCTGCACCCGGACTTGCGGTCCCTTCACCTCACAGCGTGGCTACTCCATGACTGAGAGGTCCTGAGCTCTTATGCTCAGCCGAGGTACAGAACGTCCTTCTGGGTAGTAGGAAACCATCCACCAGAAGTACCTATACCGCCAAGTGGACCCGTTTCTCTGCCTGGTGCACACAACATGACATCGTTCCAAGTGAGGCTACTATCCCACGCATATTGGACTACCTGTTAGGCCTCAGAAATCAGGGCCTTTCTACCTCTACTATCCGGGTCCACCTCGCTGCCATATCGGCTTTCCATCCGGGTCAGTCGAACCACTCAGTCTTCTCCGACCCTGTGGTATACCGTTTCCTTAAGGGTCTAGATAAGCTGTATCCGAACGTCAAGCGTCCCATTCCACCTTGGGATCTCAACCTTGTGCTCTCACGCCTCGCGATGCCCCCGTTCGAGCCCCTCGCCACGTGTTCCTTACTACACCTTTCCTGGAAGGTGGCATTCCTAGTAGCTATCACCTCGGCTCGTAGAGTGTCAGAGATCCGTGCACTGACCTCCGAGCCGCCCTACACTATCTTCCATAAGGACAAGGTACAGCTACGTCCCCACCCGGCCTTCCTGCCTAAGGTGGTCTCTCCCTTCCATGTTAATCAAGACATTTGTCTCCCAGTCTTTTATCCTAAGCCACACACCTCTGGAAGGGAACAGCAATTACACACGTTGGACGTTAGGAGGGCTCTTGCCTTTTATTTAGATAGAACAAAGCAATTCAGGAAAACAACCCAACTTTTCGTGGCAGTTGCGGAGAGGATGAAGGGCCAGCCAGTTTCAGCCCAAAGGCTCTCCTCCTGGATCACCTCGTGCATTCACACCTGTTATGAACTCGCGGACAAGCCGCTTGAGAGAGTAACAGCACACTCCACGAGAGCGCAGGCGTCCTCTGCGGCCTTCCGGGAGGGAGTCCCTATTACGGACATCTGCAGGGCGGCTACCTGGTCCTCCGTCCATACCTTCGCCGCCCACTACGCCATAGTCCAGCAAACCAGGGACGATGCGGCGTTTGGGTCAGCGGTCTTACGATCAGCAATGGGTCAACCCGACCCCACCTCCTAGGTATTGCTTGCAGTCACCTATAGTGGAATGCATGTGAGCAATCACTCGAAGAAGAAAACAAGGTTACTTACCTGTAACTGTTGTTCTTCGAGATGTGTTGCTCACATCCATTCCAAACCCACCCTCCTTCCCCACTGTCGGTTTAGCCGGCAAAGAAGGAACTGAGGGCCAGACTGTGTCGCAGGGGTACTTATAGAGTGCCTCAGTGGCGCCACTCCAGGGGGCTCCCTGCTCACCCAGTCTGCAGCTAGGGGAAAATCTACCCGGCAACCAGGCCCGCAGCGCGTGCCTAACCTATAGTGGAATGGATGTGAGCAACACATCTCGAAGAACAACAGTTACAGGTAAGTAACCTTGTTTTCTTAGCTTTTCTGTAGCAATAATGAAGCTTAACTGTTAACTTGCTTTGGAGTAAATGTTTCACTGATTTCAAGACATGATGAAACAAGATGAAATTTTTCGGTACTGATTAATGTACTGTCTTAAAAAGGTGTGCGCATCACAAATGTACCTGCCACATGTCTCATTTGTTCTTCATTATGTGACAGTTAGGAAGATCAGATGAGCATCTCTTGTCTTTTTTATTTTGTGCACCCTTCAGTGGAAATTAAGAAAAGTCTGTTTTTTGGCAAGCACAGTACATTGCAAACATTGGGAGCAGTTGGCTTTTATGTGAGGCCAAAATTATAGCCTTTAATGAGAGGAATGACGTTCCAGCGGTATGGGTTAATAGCAGGATTGAACTTAGTTATGGGTTGAGTTAAAACTTCAATGAGATTCATGGGTATTAAAACATCCTCCCTTGTAAGGATATAGCCTCTACCTAGATAAAGGGAAGGGATTCAGTGAATACGCCCTGGATTTTTTGCTAAGTATTGTTTTGGGTAAAGTGTGGCGGAGGGAGGGAAAACTGACATATCCAGAAACTGAAAGCAGGCAAGAACAGAGAGAGAGGCTGAGGTAAAGTCAAGAAAGCCAAGCAGTAACCTGTACCCACAGGGTATGGCCTTTTGGGTTAGTGTTGACTAAAGAGGATTGTATCTATAAGCTAAGAAACTACTCCTTTTTCTTTATTCTTTTTTGAAGGAGGAGGACTTTGTATTAGGGTTGCCAACTTTCTAATCACACAAAACCAAACACCCTGCCTGAGGCTCCCCCTTCTCTGAGGCTCCACCCTCCCTGGTCACTCCATCCCCCTCCCCCGTCGCTCACTCTCCAACCTGCTCACTTTCACTGGGCTGGGGCAGGGGGTTGGGGTGCAGGAGGGAGTGAGGGCTCCAGCTGGGGAGGCTCTGGGGTGGGTCCGGAATTGAGGGGTTCAGGGTGCGAGAGAGGGATCTGGGCTGGAGCAGGGAGTTTGAGTGTGGGAGGGGGTATGGGCATCAGCTGAGAGTGCAGGTTCTGGGGTGGGGCTGGAGAGGAGGGATTTGCAGTGCAGGAGGGGTCTGAATAAGGAGATTGGGAGGGGGTGCGGAGTGCAGGTTGAAGGAGTGAGTTTGGGTGTGGGAGTGAGCTCAAGCTGCAGCAGTGGATTGGGGTGTGGGAGAGGTGTCGAGGTGCGGGCTCCGGCCAGATGGCACTTACCTCGGGCAGCTCCCAGAAGCAAACGGCAATGTCTGGCTCTTAGGCAGAGGGGCCAGAGGGCTCTAAGCACTGTCCATGCCCCCCGGCACTGCCCTCACAGTTCCCATGGTTCCTGGCCAATAGGAGCTGTGGAGCTGGTGCTTTGGGCAGGAGCAGCATGTGGCCCCTCCCTAGCTGCCCCTGCACCTAGGAGCCTGACAGGTCGGCCACTTCTGGGAGCTGTGTGAAGCCAGGGTAGGCAGGAAGCCTGCCTTAGTCCTACTGCATCACTGATTGGCCTGGTCAGCAGAGCTGACTGAAGATGCCAGAGACCCTTTTTGAAAACCAGATGCCTGACAACCCTACTTCGTATGTTCCTTGTAAATAACCAAGATGGCATCAAAGAAAATACCAGACTGCTTCCAGCTAGAACATCTCCAGGGCCCTGAACTTTGACTCGTTGCTGAGGTCAAAAAGGATAAACATCCCCTTGTACTGGTGGCTCAAAGTACTTACAAGAGCCAGTCCTGAAATGACCAAATAACTAAATCCATTACTTGCAGGTTACTCTGTTATTTCTATGTTTATTTTACAATGATATATAGAGTAATAAAAATGCATTTTATAACTTTGCGCAGCTAGATAAATCCACTAGAATATGAAATGAACGTTAGGAATAATTTATACATATGTTTTAAAAGAGAGTCATTGGCAAAGATGGTGTGACAGAGTCCTAGGCAACACTAGATGATCCAGCACTCTGGTTTGCCACAGCTTCAGTTAGTTGCTCTGGAGCAGTGGTTTTCAACCAGTGGTCAATGGATGTCTTGGGGTCTGCAGACTGTCTTTAAGATTTCCAAAGGAGTTCTCACCTCCACATTAAATAGATTAAAAACTGTAGGTCTCAAAATATAACTGGGAATCATTGAGTCAGTGTTTTTCAAGTGGGGTCCTGCAGAGATCTGGTCTTGACCGGGCATTACTAAATATTTTTAACAATGAACTGGAAGAAAATATAAAATCATCGCTAATAAAGTTTGCAGATGATGCAAAACTTGGGGGAGTGGTAAATAATCGAGAGGGAAAGGTCAGTGATACAGAATGAACTTGATCACTTGGTAAACTGAGTTTAAGCAAACAATATGTGCTTTACTACGGGCAAATGTAAATCTATGCATCTAGGAGCAAAGAATGTAGGCCATATTTACAGGATGGGCAACTCTATCTTAGGAGGCTGTGACTCTGAAAAAAATTTGGGGGTCCTGGTGGATAATCAGCTGAACGTGAGCTCCCAGTAAAATGCTGTGGCCAAAAAGGCTACTGCAATCCTTGGATGCACAAATGCCAGCGGGAGGTGAGGGGAATCTTTGAGTAGGAGAACAGAGATTATTTTTCCTCTGAATTTGGCATTGGTGCAACCAGTACTGCAATACAGGGTCCAGTTTTGGTGTCCACGGTTCAAAAAGGATGTTGATAAATTGGATGAGGTTCAGAGAAGAGCCATGAGAATAATTAAAAGATTAGAAAGCATGCAGTGATAGACTCAAATAGGTCAATTTTGAGTAGGATCAGTTTAAAAAAATGCTATTTAGAAAAAACAGTGAGGGGCTTTGTTTTGGAGCACACTTTTAAACTGGAATACTGTGCACTAGCTCTTTCATTTAGGTTACTTGGGAGTAAACATTTGTTTAGGTTACTGAATTGCTGTGCCAGTGCTAACAGAATTAGGAGTAGTGCTAGACTCATTGGGGTCAGATAAGAACTATTTTCTCCAATAACAGTATACAACACTGCTGAAACCAGCACAAATTAAGTTCAAAAAATGTATTTACAGTTAATCTGCTGTTGACTTCAGTGATTTCTCTAGTTTTAAAAAATTTGGTTCCACTTAGACAGTAAAGGTTGACAAAACTGCCAAAAGAAAACAATATTTATATACTCCGTTCACTTCTGCTCTTAAATCTCTGGCATACTCCAGACAGTTGGTCAACTCAATGTTTTGGATGATGTGTGTGCATGCACCTATATACATCATGTATATATGAATTCTGTCTGTCTAGGTATTGATTGATTGTGGGTCATACTGACTGTGGAGAGGGCTATGGCTCGGATGCCAGGGAATATACTGATGCAACACATTTTCCAGCTATTCCCAGCTCATGGGGCTCCTATGGAACCCAGGCAGCAAATTTAAATCTGCTCTATCTTTCTGAAATCCTCGCTAGGAAGATGTTTAAAATAACAGCTGCCTACAGACCTCTGGTGTATCCGCCCCCACCATCTCAGGAGAGACAAAATGACATTTTTTCACATCAGTGGAAGAGACGTTCAGTTGAAGACGGGAAGGGGGTAAATCTCCAGACCAATTGTGTCTGGAAGGAGGCAGGATTTGGATGTCCATCGTGATGCAGGGGTATGAGTGAGGAAGGACTTCATACTGATGGAAGTCTATAGGTGGGGCCTATCAGCACTTGGGGGTCAGGTCCTAAGCTCATACGATTGGGGGTAGCACCATTGACGTCAGTGGAGCAGCCCCAGTTTTGATCAGCTGAGAATCCGGCCTCTGTTTTTCCAATTCAAGTCCTGCAACGAACTTGATGTTCTCTCACTCCTCCAATAAATTGTGTTCCTATTTTGCAGCTTCTACTTTCCTAGGTACCACCTCACAGCGTGTGGAACTGCTGGTGGGAAAAGAAAATCACATAAACAGATGAGGGTTTGATGTGCTCTGTAAACAGAGTAGAGGAGCTATCATCTATTTTAAAAAAATCTAAGTGGGAGGCAGGGGTAGTAATTGCTCAGAAAACAGGGACATTTTTACTATTGTGATAATCCTGCTTTATTAAGCCATTAACTGCAGTTGATTCATGAAATGCATGCACCTTGGTTTTAAATTAGGCAGTTGCCGGTGTTGTGGAGAAAAAAGCCTCAGGTTGCCAGGTTAAATTTCTCTTCAGCCCATTGTTATTGCAGATCATTATATTTTTCAGCAAGACAGTAAAGCACCAGGCTTCTATTTATGCCATTGTATTTTGCTCGAGCGTGCGCTCTTATTTAGTGCTGTGCATTGGATTTTTCTTTTTAAATTAAGTTGTTGGGAGGTTAAAATGTGTTTCCAAAATCTAAGCAAAGCCCAAAGAGGAACCAGCTAATTAACCTGAGTTGAGGCCTTGTGAATGAAGACAGAGTGAGGCACATACATACATCAGCCTCTGAGTTTGATTGGAAGTGCTTGAAGAGGGGGTAATAAAATAGTGGAGACATACATACCATTTCCCAGAAAGATCTTTATTGAGGAGAAAAGAGTATTGATGAGAAAATCAGAGCAATGACCTCTCACAAACAATTTTTCTAGGACACCCTGTTCTCTCTTTTCATCTGTGTAAATAAATTAATGATTTCTGTCGTGGACAGAACGTCAGATTCTGTCATTCAAGAATCATTCAAACTCCTAAAGTAAGAAGGTGGGGAAAATTTCTGGTGAATGTCTCCACTAGACAGTCACTTTTGTTTTCAGGTTTTAGTGCTTATTGAGTGGGAGGGAGTATTACCTCCAGTTACAATGTAGTCTTTCTTAATACTAATGGTCCACTCTTGCATGGTGTGGTCTTCCCATGGTAAACACAATGCTGTTGGGATCTTTTACTGAACTGTTGAATAAAATGCCAGCAAAGTTGATCCTGCCGCCCCTACACATTACAGAGCAAAGCCTGACTTTAAGCCTGACTTTATTGCTGCCTTCAAAGTCTCAGGCCGAGGGGGGATAAGCCTCATGGAACCACAGGTTGCTCAAACCTCACAGACCAATTTTTGGGTTCACATAGATGGTCCACCCAACTGAATGTTTGAGTCCTTTTTAACCTATGTTTATTTTTCAAGGGTGGGTTACAGCATTTACATTCTTTCAGGCAATTTATAACCCACAAGGGGCAATGTTCATCACTAAGCCAATCTGAGTTAAATGTTCAAGGTTTTCAGAGAAACATGCTTCATTAACATCCTTATAGTCTCTTCAACTGCTAATTTGGTTGATCTATCAAGCAGTCTAGTTTGTCCACTAAGATAGTGAGTCCACCTTGGCTGAGATTTCTCTCTAACTTTACCCCTGCCTGAGCAAGTAGGTTTGGGGGGGCGGGAGAGGTCTGGGAACCAGTTAAAACAAAGTTGTAGTTCTCCTGGGCAAGTGCATGTAGTCATGCAGGGGAAACTGGTTCAGATCAATCTCTGGAATTGGGCATTCAGTGCTTGTATGCGTTTCCCATCTCTCATGACGAAGTCATCAGATAGCAGCATAAATTTTTTAGATATCTGTTTTCTTTATTAAGTACATTTGGAGAAGCCAATTTGCATTTTAATCGCTTTTGTTTAAGTGATAAATGTTCATGCCAAAGGGGTATTTGTCGGCGCCTGCTGCTGATCGGTTTATGTTGGTGCTCATAATGTACCCTGCAGGCATCCATGAAGGAAGATTCACCACTCAGAGCTGCTCTCTGTCCAAGGACAGCCAGATAAATGGGTAGAGGTTAGAAAAAGGGACATACAGAAGAAGCCTTTTTTATATCCAAATCACGCCCATTCTCACTTGGAGTCTCAAATGGGAACAAGATGGGGGCCTGGCAGATGGGCTCAGGACTGTTTGTCTCGTGCACAGAGGACTGTGTGGAAGAAGACATGGAAGGGATTGTACAAG
This sequence comes from Sternotherus odoratus, assembly GCA_032164245.1. Lineage (NCBI taxonomy): Eukaryota > Metazoa > Chordata > Testudines > Kinosternidae > Sternotherus > Sternotherus odoratus. The sequence goes on along the minus strand of JAVMKO010000009.1, from coordinate 12,272,722 downwards.
AAGCAGAGAAATGAGCATACAAGGATGGGAATGTCAGGAGTAAAGGGGATGGGGTAATGTGAAGTTCACCATGGAGGACAGACTGGGAGGGACAGAGCTGTATAGTGCTCAAGAAGCTGCATATTATTTTTAACTAGCAACAATAAGTTCATGAAAACAAGTGAATCTTATTTTTAATAATAATTAACTGGCTATATAACACAGAAACGTACAATCAGTGGTGTCAGAACAATGTACGCTTTGTAGATGCATACAATAGCTTACAATGTGTGATGTAGCATGATTCCAAACATGTGCAATCCTTATCCAGGGAATACTCTGATAGGCGTTCCCCTAGGAGTTCTACTTGAATAGGGACTGCAGAACGTCTCACATATATTAAAAGCTTCAGTGTCAAATGGAAAATACACAGCTTTTAAATAGAATAAAGATCACTTCTCAAGGAATACAAAGTGCCTACTGCAGGCTCTAATAGAATTCTACATGATTATCAAAAAGTCAGCTGTGTTTTGAAGTTTAAATGTTTATAATCAAGATGAAATGTTTTCATTTCTTAAATCACAATATGCATCTTCTGACATAATTAAGATCCATTATTGTTATTGCAGACTCTAACTCTAATTGAATCTGATTGACTTAATAAAGCAGCCTGTTTTCCTCTAAGTCATCTTAGAAAGGATGGCAGCATTTTAAAGATTTAAATCGGCCACCATTACAGTGTTGCGTATTGCAATGAGGATGCAGGTTCTTCCTGGAATGCATTTTGCTTTCATTGACAGATGTTTCTTGAGATAAAGGAAAGGGGTGAGGGACAGAGTAGTTGGAATGATTATGGCGATTTCCAAATGTCAGAAAGGGCTGAACAAGAATCAATCTAGGAAATTAAGAACAGCAATTTATGGAGCAAATCTGGAAATTTCAGCTATAACTTAACCAGCAACATTCTGATACTCCTCTGTGGAAAGTTGCAGGTTAATAATCTCAGTAAGTTTTCCTGCGTTTTGCCTCAGTCAATCAAATTCTTCAAATCTTGAGGATAATGAGGTGATAATTAATAGCCAACATGGATTTGTCAAGAACAAATCATGTCAAACCAATCTAATTTCCTTCTTAAACAGGATAACCAGCATAGATGATAAGGAACTGACTTGATACTTCAGGACTTTAATAAGGCTTTTGACAGAGTTCTACATATCATAGGATGAAATTTCTATAAGATGGGTGCATAACTGGTTGAAAGACCATTTTTCATATGTTGGATGTAAACAAAATTAAGCATATTCACTCTGCCCAATGTTCTGTGCATTCACCATCACTGTTAGATGACCTAAGTCACATGGTATTCTTTCTGCAATCTGGATGGCTGACTCAAACACTTTTAAACTGCAGGAGGATTTGACTTGTGCCATGAAAACTAGTGCAAATTCACCTTTGCATGGGTATTTGCAACATCATCTCTTTTCACACAAAAAATGTGCATGCAAATGCTGAGGTTCTCTGCCAGGGTAACCATCCATCCCATTTTTAAAAGGACAGTCCCGTTTTTGGGGACTTTTTCTTATATTGGCATCTATTATCCGCTGCCACCACCCTCTAACCCATTTCACAGTTGCTATCTGGTAACCCTAACTTCTGCCCTCCTGGGGTAGAGAGGGAATAGAGTGTAACATGGGTAGGCTAGTCCTCAGGAAAGCAGAGCCGTGCCTCAGTCAAACAGAGTCGTCTTTACTGGATCACTTCTTAATGCCACTACAAAACATTCACTTTTGGATTCCTTGCCTTTATTTGAAAGGTCAGATTGTAAATTGCACAATCTAGCGGCCTTGGGGGTGATGCAAGGCCATTCTGTGGCATGGGCATCTCCAGAAGGGATTGTGCTCCAGTAAGCATGTCACCTACCCACAACTCCCCAGCCTGGAGGAGAGTACATTCTACATCAGTGGTTCCCAAACTTTAACAACCTGTGAACCTCTTTCACTAAAATGCCAAGTCTCACGAACCCCCTCCTAAAAATGAATATTTCCAGGGATTTTCTTCTTTTCCTGAGTATAAATTCTAAAAGCAGTGATCTTGGAAATATAAAATTAGTTTTTATGACATGCTTATTACACACTATTATTAATTCTTATTTATCATTACAGTATTTTTATTACATTATGCAAATTGCAACACTCTTCCAAGATCTCACTTTCGTAGCTTGTATCAATTTGAATTGTTATAAGACAAAGCTCCTATATTTCATCAAGGAGTATCAGATGTGAAACAGAATGAAGGTATTTACGGAGCCAACTCAGAGTTTCACCTACACAAGCATTCAGGTTTTGAACAGTCCAGGTAAACAACAAAGTTTAAACTTGTTCTTCATAATAATTGTAAAAACAATACTAGCTGCTTATTCAGTTTTAAAAACAGAAAAAAATATCCACCTCCCTTTCCATTTCTTATAAGGATTCTTGAAGTTGAAATCTCCTCAGTGTGATAGATCTGCTTGCTTTAATCTGCTTCGCTCTTGGAAGTCCAGGGCCTCTGGGCTGCTGGCCCCGTGCTGCCCTGAGTCCCTAGAGACAGCTCTGTCCTCCATTAGGGTTTTTGGTTTTTTTCTGAGAACCCCCGTAACATTTCGAGAACCCCCAGGGGTTAAAATATCCCAGTTTGGGAACCACTGTTCCACATCATCCCTTTAGTTGGTTCAATCTGCTTCCTTTGGTACACCCACTAGTTCTACTCATCACTGCAAGGGCAGCAGCAGGCTGGGATTCTGCCTCCATCTTGCCATCCAAGTGCCCTGGATTGGTAGGAGGGAAGAATTCTCTTACTTCCCCGAGTGCTGGAACTGCTTTTGAGCTAGTCTTTAGGTTGGGATATGCAGGGTGAGGAGAATGCTGCTTGTGTGTACATACACAGAGACTAGGCCTAAATTTGCAGCCTGTTGCATTATATCCATTCTAAGCATTTAATATAAAACTACCTCCAAAAAGACTTACCCTGTGATAACAGGCTCTTTCCTGGCTATTTGAAACTTTCCATTGATGCTTACATTATTGTCAGAAGTGTGGGATAGCAAAGACAATCCGACCTGAAAACATCAGCATCTAGAGTTCAATAGAAGTATACTTCTGCTTCAGAAATTTCATATCAAATCATAAAGTGACTGAAAGAGAAGTGCTTAGTCTAATCTCTCCTAACTCTTCATAACTTGTAAGGAAGGATCTAGAATTTACAATTAGAGTGAAGGGTCATTAAAGCTTTATGGGAGTGTTAAACCTAATTAGTCCTCAAAGTACAATTCAGCAATTTTGAACTCCCTAAACATTTCTTTTTATTACAGATGATTCTTGACTTAAATTTGTGCTTTGTACTTCTATAAATTTGTACCCTAATTTAACATGAATTAGTTTCTGTCCCCTGTGAGTTAATGGCACAAGACCTTTTGTTGTGAAATCCCTGAACTGATTATTCTCTAAAGATTGTAAAAAGCCTAAAGGGCCAGGATTTATTATTCAGAATAGAACTCTAGATTTGGGGTAAGGGAAGTCAAAAGGCATAATTTTGTCTTTTTCCCAGTGGTTCAAAATCCTCTAAAATAGTTAGCATATTTGAATGCATTTATTAAACCAACAGAAAACCACATGATTCACAGTGGTGAATTTTATAGTCCCATAAATTCAGGATCCATTCAAAGAGTAACCAGCTGTGTTCTCCAGCTGAGAATTAAGGATCGTTTGCTGCAACAGGCTGAGCGTGTCCTGTGATGTGCAGTGTACCTTCAGTTCCCATTCTGCTCAGCCCTTTATAGGGACAGACCCTTACAGAGTGCATAAAGAACTAGAAATCACTGACTGATGTATGACACCTTATTGACATGATCTCTAGTGGAGACAGCAATGTAAATTGGAATGCAGGTTCTCTCTGGTTAGCAGCTTGTACTTTATGTATGGTATTATATTATAAAGGTGAGTTTTCTTTCTTTGTGTTTGGCCCAGCCAGAACCAGTGTTTTGGAAGTCAGTGCCTAAGCACTATCTCCTTTTAGAGTTCTTGTCTTCTCCCAAGCTACTCTCAGCATCTGAAACTATCCTCCTGATCTCAATCACTAGACAGCCTCTATCATTCCCACAAATCTCAAGCTTCCTCCCCCACCCCTTCCTGATGTTGATCATCTTGCGATGTGCTCTCTTTTGAGCTGTTGCCTTGAATGTTTGTCTTGTCTTATTTCAATTTGTAAACATTTCAAGACCCAGAAATGTGTCTGGTCTATGATCAGTTCTGCAAATCCTGGCATGTTGATTTAAATGGCATTACTCTGGGTTTAAACTGATGTAAATGAGAGCAGGATCTAGCTGGGGAAGGGGGACAGTGCTGGCTAATTGTATGAGTAAGAACTAGTCAAGTGAGCCTGGGTTTGCAGGATCGGGCCCTGTATTTGTGATGTGCTATAAATTACCAGCACTATATCAGTGTACAGAATTACAAACACCTTGGGAATGGAGGTTGTTCGTAACTATTAACAAAACATGATTCTTCTTTCAAAAGTTTATAACCAAATATTGATTTATTACAGCTTTGAAACTTTACTATGAGGAAGAAAAATGCTTTCCTTTTATTTATTTATTTTTAGTAGTTTACATTTAACACAGTACTGTACTGTATTTGCTTGTTTTGTTGTTGTTGGGGTTTGGGTTGTTGTTGTTTTGTCTCTGCTGATGCCTGACTGTGTACCTCTGGTTCCAAATGTGGTCAGTTAATAACTCTGGTGTTCTTAACTCTGAGGTTCTACTATATTGTAATGAAGGTGTATGGTAAAGTAAACATAATCCATTTTAATTAAGTCGCTAGTAGGCAACATATATATAGATGTTTTCCAAATATAATTATTTTGCAATATAGAGAATTATTTGCAGAAGATGCATTAAACTGTTGGTTTTTCTAATATCCAATAATAGATTTATTATATTTGCTTCTTTACGTACTAATCTTTGTAATTATATTTGATAATTTCCATTATAGGATCTATAGTTCTTCAGTCTATGGATGGTTGGGATAAAAAGCCTATATGCACATAACATTCAGAAAAGCTGTTGCCACCCCAAGTCCAACTAATTTCATTCTCTGTTTGCTGGTTTCTAGGTTTATTCCAATTTACAGGGGACCAAGTCACACCTACAAGGTACAAAGGCTGACAGAATCTACTTGCTACACATTCAGAATACAGGCAGTAAATGATGCTGGGGAAGGGCCGTTCTCAGAAATATGTACCTTCTGCACAACCAAATCTGTCCCACCTGCCATCAAAGGTATGGATTAACAATGGGATGGGATGCATGTTCTGGGGGCGGGAGGAAGAGGGAAGGCGTGATGGTTGACTAGTTAAATAACTTTCCAATAACTTATGGTAGGAAACTAAATTCTCACCAAAGAAAATCCCATATAACCCTTACTAGGTTAATTACTCTACAGAGATGGTCAAAAATACTCTTACTAACGAAAGTATTGTTGGGGGTAAAGGACCGTTACCATGAAACATTTTAATGAGGGGCATAACTGATACAATGTATATGTAGGTATGCATATGGGACTTGAAAACTAATGGAATTACATGTTGTTGTTCAACTGTGAAAATGCATTTAACACTCCTGAGTTTAGTTTTCCTTTAATGTATAAAACTCCCATTGACATTTTATGTGCACAAGAAGGGAGATTATCCCCATCTGCATAGCCTCATTTAAGTTTGTTTTCCATAGGAAATAAACTAAATTCTATAATTAAAGCTCTTTTGCGCTATATAAAATTATCACACTTTATAGCACCTTTCAAGGAAGTTGCATTACCAAGAAGATACAGGAGCTACATATAATTTTTCATTAGCTGAACTAAGTTGAATTCAGATGACCGACTGACCATTTTAATGCGTTTTACCCTGATTATGATAATTCCTACAGGCTGTCTTGATGGTTTATTCAAGACGTTTCTTTTTCTCTTTTGCCCATTTCCTCCTCTCTTTGCTGATTCCAGTGTATACATTCTACAATACACTTTTTTTTCCTCTTCCATAATTTGACAGTATCATCTGTATTGCAGTGTTACTCTTTCATTCTCATTAGTTGTTTTCCAGCAATCTCTGTGATCGAAAATCGAAATAAAGTTCACTCTTCCTCCTCCATCCATCCAATATATAATATTTATTGGAAATTTCTACCATGTAACTATTAGCAATTGCAGTTCCAGAGCAAGATCAGCACTCCTAAATACATGTACATCTTATATTAATTGAGTCAAGCGTTTCCAAATTAGAATGGGGATACAGGGTTGCATTGTTGCCCAATGAATTCCAAAATGTATATTTATGGCAATTCTTGTGCTGAAACCAAGTAACCATTAAATAAAGTCTGTGTGTAGAAGCAAATTCGAATAGACCCACAGCATTATCTGATCTGTCTTCTGGTAGTTCGTGTGGTTCCAATGCCAGTTCAGATCCAGTTCCATCATAGCCAATTCTGACATTCATATCTACTAAGATAACAATATGAAGGCAGGGTGATGTACTAGATACAGTGTCATCTAACATGGCATAAAAAGCATCTTTTTCAGCATCAGACCTTGCATCATGTGGAGCATGTGCACTAATAACTATTAGACAGCCTACCTTCAAACTGAAATTAGCTGTTATCAGGCATGGAGAATAAACCTGCAAAGCCAGTAGTGCGAATTACACCCTCAGGGACAAAACTAGAGCAATGCAAGTGTGCCCATCAGATGTATCACAGGCATTCAACAATCAAAAGGTCTGACTTCTATGAGTCATAGCTGTGTGCTCGTATTCAAACTCAACCATGTCTCCTGCACACCACATATGCCAGCATTCAGTCTTTCCAATTCTTCAGCCAGGAAAGTCACTCTTCTGATGGGGCTCTGAATGATTGAACAATCCCATCCTCAGATTCTGACATGGCTGCAGAAATGGATATACCATCTTTATATCAGGACCTTTCCCCATCTCTGATTTATGGAAGAGCTATCATCATATGGTCCAGTGATTCTGCCTGTAGTAGAAGATTTAGATTAATCCTGAATCTTGGTTCCATTGTGAGTAGCAGATGAAACTGCTGAAACAGATAAAACGTATATGTTTCAGCAGGTTTATCTGCTACTCACAATGTCCTTTCATGTCCTTTTATTCCACGTGTCAATGCTAGAGACAGTATTTGAGAGTTTGAAGGTACTAATTGAATGTCCATTCTCTTGGCTTCCACTATTTAATGACAAAAATGGAAAACACTGCCAGGATATTGATGCATAACTTAAGCATTGGCATGAGTATTTTTGTGAATTACTTAATAGATTCCCACCATGATGCAACTCCTACTACAACTTAATCCCAAAATGAACCCATCATAAAACAGGCTGTTGACGTTAGAGAAAGTGATGCTCGCTATCAAATAGTTACAAAATGATGAAGTACGTGGTCTTTGTTTCATCAAAATTGCTAAATAGTAGAGACCTGGATTTAGTTCACTGGCTACACAGAGCTGTCTTAAAAGACTGGGAAACTGTTCACATTCCAGAAGATTGGAGAAGGGGCTGTATCAGCCCATTTTTAAAAAAAGAAAAGAGTAATTAGCTTGCTCAAATTATATTGGAATAATGCTGCTTTCACTCCCAGGGGAGGTGTTTACAATCATACTTCTGAACCAACTGAAATATTGTTTCAACACAAAAATGAGAGACAGCCAGTATGGTTTCCACACAGGTAGATCTGCAGTCCATATATACTCTGGGAAATGTTATGGAAGAATCATTAGAGAGACAGGAGTTAACATTGTGTTCATAGACTCTGCAGCTGCTTTTGACTCTGTGCATCAGTCAGCACAATGGGTACTGCTATGCCAGTATGGAGTGCATAGTGGAGGAACTGTACCACTATACGTTTAGCTGTGGGAGGGTCTATGGTTCTATTACAGACTGTTTTTTGGAGAATTAGGTTTAGACCCGGAATGTGTTTTCTTACCTACATTATATAATGGTCTAATAGAATGTTGACGAAGCTGACTGAGGCAAAAGTTAAGAGACGTGAAATTTGAGGATTCATCTTTCTAGGATCTTGACTATGCAGGTGATACTTTCTTACTTGGAGAGATGACTGACCAACTACAGTTAATGCTGGAAAAGCTGTGAAAAACTTCAGAATCGATGGGACTTAAGATCAATGATGATAAAACCAACATGCCTCCTGCAAAACTGTTATCCCAGTGCCACAAGTAGATGGCAATGACATTGAATGAGTGAATAGTTTTATCTATCTGGGTAGTTGGTTGACAGCAGGAGATTCTATAACCAAAGAAGTCACATATTGGATCTGTCCTGTGCTGGTGGCATTTCAGCATCTTTAAAGGCCTCTATTTGGATGGCAGAATGTCTGTGACAACTAGGATATGAATGTGCATCACAGTAGTGATTACAGCCCTGCTATATGGAGCAGAACCATGGCCGTTAAAAACAGCTGAGGCGAGGAAACTAATCAGTTTCCAGCATCAAAAGTTAGTGTTTTTTTAATATCCATTGATTTGATTTTTTCACAAATGGAGACAGACATTCCTGGCAAGTTGCAATCTTGTACTACACGAGAACAAAATGACTGCAATGGTGAGGACACGTCCAACATGCAGAACAAGTTATTCATTTTCAGAAGTTTTATAGGGGTGAGGTCAATGGAAAGAGAGTGCAAAGCCAGTCACAAATGAGGTTGGAAGATGCAATTGTAAGGGACTTAAGAATCCTAAGTCCTCCCATACTGATTCTTGCCAAAGGAAGAAGACTTGCAAGGGACTGTTCAAGAGGGAAGTCCATTGCCACCGTGGCTACATCATAACCATATGAATATGCTCCTTTGCTCTTTACTATGTGTAGTCAATCTGCTGCAATATATTTGAAGTAAATTTCTTTAGTGATGATGTGGCACCATCATAAGGGAATTTAGAGGGAAAATACTGCAACCACACAATTTAAATTAGTGTATATGGAAACAAATTACTACTATGCACCTACAGGGAATTCCACGGGGAGCAATGTAATACTTTAGTGCTGTATCTCCAAACAACTAATATCTCTACTGATAGCCTGAGGATATGTAATATCGTTACAGGGATTTTCCCATTGTTTTAGGAATCTACTAGTATTTTATATTGAAGCTGTACTTCTGTGATAGAAAGTTAAGATGTAAATTATATTCGCACTCCTTGTCTATTCTGCTGTCCCTTGTCCAAAATATAATTGATCAGAACTCCATTTTTCATCTAAATGGAAGAGTACCTTTCTGCGGAAGTATTCAGTCCTAGTTTGGGCATGGTTCACATTCTGAACTGAATGTGAAGTAGCTATGATATACCACAATATGGGGTGGGGAAGCGTGTCAGGGAGATACTAAATGTCAGGTTGCTGGCAGTGGTAGACCTCACAATATGGCAAACACTGTAGCCACAGGCACTGCAACAGGAAAGTGATCCTGAATGGAAAAGAGATGAGTCCGGTCGAGACTATCAACAAAAAGGCCATTTTTGATTCCCTCCAATGTCCAAAGTCGTTTAAAGAAGGGGAAATGTATTGATGCCAGGTTTTGTTCGGCAATTGGCAGACAAAAGCCTAAGAGACCGTGTGAGGGTGAGAGGTGTACCAGTTCAGATGAAAGTTTCCATTGTCAGTCTCTCCAAGTAGGCAGGTGTTGGCATGAGAAGCAAATGTATGTTTATATTTGGATTTGAATATAATGCACAAGGCCTTTTTGGGTGGTAATGAATTAGTTTAGGGTTGATGTAATTTATACAGTAGTAGAACCAGTTTCTTTGACGGCTTCTCATATTACTGTATTTCCACAGGGATGAGAAATGTGTTACTTTTAATGTGCACGTGTTCTTGCATGTGCTGACGGCTCCCTGAAGTGTATTGCAGCACGTATCGTTCTCCCCAGCCTCATGGTTTCACTTTTCAGCCGTACGCTCCCTCTGTCCGACAAACAGCAAGGTTGTTATAATCTGGAGGCTGCGGCAGTTGTTTTGAAATCATCAGGAGACAGATGCTCAGGTGTACATGTGAACATATTGCCATCATTCAAAGCTCTGTGGTCTGTTGACCCTCCAGCTTGCTGTTGCTGGTGGGCACAGGGTGAAATCTGGTGGTTTTTAGTTGATGAGATTTTGTGAGGAAGACAGCGCTTCAGCTGCTGATAAATCATGCTTTCCTAGATTCTAGCCTAGACACTGAACCAAAACCTCAAATCTAATCCCTGAAACTTCCAGGATCAGGGCAAGGTTTATCTATGAATCCCTGTATTTGAAGCTATCCATATGATTTTGGTTCTAGGTTGAATCCAACCCATGCCTCCCCCACCTCAGCCCCCCGTCCCCCCCACAAAAAAACAAACAAAAACTCCTGGGATGAAATCTTGGCTCTATGAAGGTCAATGGCAAAACTCTCCTTGACTACAGAATTTTCTGTTGCAGAAAATCTTTCCAATTATCTTTCCCCTACCCCATTCCATCTCCAGCCTTGCCCCTGTAAGCAAAATAATTGATGAGGAAGTAGTAACCAAGCTCCAACAACAGGTATCTTCTGCCCACATCCCGATGCCCTCACAAGTGTACTTTGCTACAGAGATGATACAGAGATCCCAGAAGCTGGGACTAGGGTCACCAGATGTCCCGCTTTTATAGGGATAGTCCTGATTATTGGATCTTTTTTCTTATATAGACTCCACCCCTTGTTCAGATTTTTCACATTTGTTGTCTGGTCACCCTAGGTGGGACTGGACGATAAGGAATGGCTTACTCATTATTGCTGTTCTTTTCATTCTCTTTGAAGCAACTGGCATTGGCCACTATTGTAAGACAGGATACTGGGCTGACCCAGAATGGCCATTCTTATGTTCTTAGAGATGGCTCCAGTAGCACAGATGTAGCTCACTGGTGTTACAGAATTCCATGGAAAGTCTCTAGTTATCTCATTGCTTCCCACTTGAAAAGCACAATGGATACCATTACAGTGGAATTATTTACGTTCCAAGACTTTTGCTACACTTCTGTAGTTTATCGTATTGTGTGTGTGTGTTTTGCAGGGGAGGGAGGCAGAATGAGAGAGATTTTTGTCTCATTTAGATCTTGTATTGGCCTTAAGAGTCAGAAACCAATTCTGATTTTACTTTGATTCAGACTCAAGGCCCCATCTTGCACTTCTTACTCCAGCAAAACTACTTTTGAAGTAAATGAGAGTTTTGCCTGATTACTGGATCTAATCCAAAATCTACCAAAAAAAAAAAAGCTAGTGTATAGGTGGTATTTTTAATATTTTAGTTACATAAACACATTCAAGTTTCTCTTACCCGACTTCTAAAGTCCTGCAATTCTCTCTAAAGTGTTCTGTGATTTTTGTATAGAGAAGGTATCTAATTAGCCTTGGCAGAATTGGATTTTTATTTTTGTATAATTTTTTTGATAATATAAGTGTTTACTTTTAAACATTCTTTATTTATTTAAATTTTCACAGATACAGTAGATTATAGCAGGGTCAAACAATAATTATTTAATAACAGTAGACCTTGAAATTCAAAAAGCTAAAGCTTTATAAGTGTTAAGACACAAATTGTCAACATCATCTGTCACATAGGAAATATCCCTAAATCAAACTCTTAATTAATGAATTCTCAAGCAGCATTTTTCTTATTTTGCCGATCTGTAAATTTCAATTATGATTGATGGAAATATTTTTTCATCAGTTTGTGTCCAGTGAAATCAACATTTAGCAATAAAAATCTAATCATTCCAAGCCTACATATCATTTATTGCAATGTCACTGTTTACATTAGTGTCTAATATGCGCAAATTTTATTACAGCCCCTCGAGTGACACAGTTGGATGGAAATGCCTGTGAAATCACATGGGAAATGGTCCCATCCATGAAAGGAGACCCTATCAGTTATGTGGTGCAGGTAGTGGTTGGAAGAGAATCTGAATATAAACAGGTAGGGTCTTATGTTTAAGGTTTTCATTTCTCATTAATATGACAATCTTAAAATCAAGGGCTCTTGATGCTTTGAGATGTTTAGCTGTTGTGCTTACCACTGACACACTGGATAAAGCTTCTGGTACTGCTTCCAAAACTGACATTTTCAGACTTTGAATTCAGTAATGGAGAGTGGCTAAGAGCAGTGAATAAGAGGGTGTGGAATCCACGCTCTTGATGACTCAGAAAAAACCCTCACTGTTCAAAACAGTTTATTCTCATAACAAATGCTGCGTGCCATTTACATTTGCATTAGTAATCTGTTTTATGCATAAGTGCAATAAACCGATATGTGTGAATGCATCTGATTCCAGGGGAATACTATATAAAGAAAAGCTTTGAAGAAACACAGATAAAAGGTTTGATAGAAGTGCAGGCTGCAAAATACATCCACGAAAAGGATATATGTCTGAGTGATCTGCTGCTTGTTTACAGTTCCTAGTGCATTTTCCAAGAACTTTGAATAATGTAGGAGGCAGCAAGGAGATCAGTAACCTTTATTAAATGGACGTATGGTTCGTTGAAAGGGTAATAAATGCAGCAAACCACCGTTCTTATTTCTCTTATCTTACACTTTTTATATTATAGTTATTGAAGCCAGCTCTACACTTTGCAGGGCTTCAAATACATGGCCATAGATTCTCACTGTGCCCAAATTCCATGGGATGCAGCTGTGGGGAGGAAGGTGAAAGAACAAAGGAGCTCGTTGCAGTTTTCTGATTCTGAGCCTGATTTTATACCAGCCCCAATACAGAAGGTTCCTGTTTCAGGGCTCTAATTTATGCCAACAGGGTATGGCCCGTAAGGTCCATTCTTCCAGGCAGAGGCTGTCCGGATAGAGCACACTCTCCACATGCCTCCTACGATGCGGACTGCAAGAGTTTGGTGTAGGAACTGGCTATATTACCTGTAGGCCTGCTGGGACTCTTCCATTCTGGGGAATCCCCAGATGGGAAGATCTCTCTGGTTTCTGGGCCCTTTGTGCTGCCTGATTCTGACCCATGGCATTTGATTACTAAAGGGGGAGGCAAACTGAGATCTGATCAAGTGCAGAGGTACAACAGAAGCCGACAGGACTTTCCCTGTGGAAGTGCTTGTTACTGAGAAGAATTGTTGCTGAATGACAATGATGACTATCAAATACTCTGCTGCCATACATAACTGTGTTCCAGGGTACACATTTAAATATCACTTTGGAAATTTCAAAGAGAAATTTTGAGTTTGAGTATTGTCTATATGAATTGTTGGAGGATTTTATTTATTCCGTGCTGCTTTTTTTAGAGAAACAGGTCTTGAAATACAGTTGGTGACTCGCAAAGGAAAGGAGCATCATTAAGGTCCCAGCTCTCTTAGCACTTGGGTTTAAATTTCAGGATTGTTTTAGGCACTAAGTTATTTTGGTCTCAGTAGACAATACAATGGTAAAAATGCCTGCGAGCACTCCACACTATGTTTCTCTCCAATGATAGTGGCGTTGGAGTTGCATCTGTGATAAATATCCCTAAAAACCTCATTGTAGTCAAGGCCGTGAGGCCGCATGGTTCATAAAACTAAGGTACATGTGGCTGGGGCAGATAGCAAAGATAATTTTCCCTCCGAGACTCTGTGTAGTTATTTTAATATCTCTGGCAGAGAAAATGTTTTTGTTACCTGTTTAGATAGGCTGCTACTTCCCCTCATGCACAGGCAGGCCAGTGCAGCTAAACTAGTACAGAAGTGGAATTAATCTGTGCCTGGGAAAGGCCTAGAATAGCTTACTTTCCCCTTTGAGCAAGGGAGAAGTAAAACTCTGCTCCAGGTGCAGCCTAACTACACCTTTCCCCTTCCTGATCCTTGATTGTAGCTCCTATTTAGTTCATCTTTAAAGAAAAATCCTACAGTGAAGGTCATAAATTACAGTAATATTCAGGATTACGGTACATATAATAGGTAAAGTTCTAGTAGAAATCCACTTTGATTTCCTTCAAAACAGACACACGCATTATAAAAACAGGGTTTTTTAACAGTAATAAACAGATTGAAGTCAGTTCAACCAACTAAAGCAAAAACTGTTCCCCTGTGACACATCAGCCAGTAACTGTCAATTGTCAGGAGATCACTCAATTTGCAGCAATCTGGGCAGCTATTTAAGACTAGGGCTGAACAGCTTAATTGGGAAAGCGTGTTACAAGTCCATGGGACAGCATCCCTGTGATTGCTGCCAATTGATTTATTTCAGAAGAGTGTAGCTAGCTGGTAACTGGGACATCTTTGCTCATTTAACTTTAAGCTCAAGCAGTTGTGATGACGAAAGTAGAGAAAGAGAGTATGTGTGTAAATTACACAGACACACCTTTCTCTGGAACAGAACTAACCGACAAGGATGAATTTGCAAAACACTTAGGCCTAGGTCCTCAATGTTATTTAGGTATCTAACTCCCTTTGATTTCAGTCTTGCTACCTATTGACTTCAGTGGTATTGTACTCATGGTAGAAAGCATCATGCTCAACAGCATTTGTAAGATCTTTTCTTGGATAATGAATGGGAGGAATGTTTAAGATTTGAAATGCTTCTCTAACAATATTACTGTTATAAAGACGGTGGTTGGCTCTATATGATGCAGGAATCAGCATTCATTTTGTGTTAGGAGTTTTAAACTGCCCTGATTGGTTTTACAAGTTAAGGGTATTTTTTGTCATCTTAGGTTTGCTTCAAAAAAGATGGCGGTGCTGGTGTTTTTTTTAAAAAGCCCTGCTGTCAGCAGCACCCAAGTGGAGTAATAGCCTTCTCTGGAATGGTCAAAGAAAATTGTTGATCTTAAGGAAGTTTCCCTGTTCTTCACCGCATGACTATTCTGGGCCTCTTTCTGGCACCTTTGCTTATGCTGTGTGATACCATATTCCACATGGAGTCTCCTTGAACTCATTTGGAACTCACATTGTAGGCCTATCCTAGGTCTACACTACAGATCTAGATCTGTGTAACTGCATCATTCAGGGGTGTGAAAGTTCCACATCCCTGAGCAATGCAGTTATACCCAAGTCATCCCCTGTGTAGACACTGCTATGGCCATTGCAGAGCTTCTCCTGTCAACACAGCTGCCACCTCTCAGAGAAGTCGATTAAGCCAATGGGAGAAGTTCTCCCATTGGTGCAGGAACATCTTTACATAAGCGCTAAAGTGGTGCAGCTGCCCAATGTAGATCTTTAAATAAAGTAACGCTTTACTGTACTGTGCTGAAAATTCTTTTCCCCCGGGTTTATAAAACATTAATTTGTATTGTTTATTTTACTTTTTTATTTTATTTTTTTTGTTTGTTTAAATCAATAGGTAAATCTAGGACCAGCATTAGTTTTGCTAGCCCTGGCATTTGCTCTGTACATAAGCTTCAAAGTTTCCTTTCCTTTTTTAAAAAAATTATTTGATATTTTGCAATGTTTTTTCAATATTTAATCAGTATTTAAAGGTCGCTGAATCAAGTGCCCTAGCTGGAAAATGCATTTGGTACAGATGTTGGCCCCTCAATACCAGGAAGCCAGTTGAGGATGCATCATGCAATCTACTACCTCGGTGGTGGTATTTTTCATTAAACAGAAAAACAACAGGGACAATTGGGGGGGATACTGAGCATGGAGCCATCTGTTTCAATTCACTCTCTGTTTTGCCACAAATTAATAGGGACAAAGACAGGACAAATTAGAAATAACAGTGGACCAGATTCTGCCTCCCTTACCCATGCTCAGCATTTCCTTATTCTGTGAATAATCCCACTGACCTCACTGGGACCATTTGTGGAATAAGGTACTCTGTACGGTGAATAAGGGTATCACAACTCCTACTCAGTGTGCAGAATCTATGTAACAAATGGGCTGGGAAGCAAAATATCAGTAGGAGATATTAGCAGGAGAGAATAATTTCCTTAGGCAAGTTGTAGCTCCAAGTGAGTTTTACCACTTACAGAGAGTGTTAACGTTGTTGATATGATCTATTGCTGAATATTAATGAAAGATCTCTCCAGGAATAGACATTTCAGGATGTATGCCCAGGAAGGGGAGCTGTTCGCTTTACTCTTGAGGCGCTGTGTGTGTCAACTAGTCGTACCTTTCTGTCAGATGAAAGAATCCATTAAAATTGGGTAAAATAAACATTTCTGTTGGAGTTGTGTTAGTTAATTACATTCAAACTACTAAAAATGACTAATTTACTAATCTGGGAGCCCCTGTTTCTAATGGCTCTGAGCCCTCCCATCCTCTGCGTGTGCTTCTCCTTCATATGGAACAGGAAATTGAGTTTTGACTCTAAAGGGATGGAGAAAGCTACCACAGAACTAGCACTTCCTCCTTCAGTCCGGCACTTCTGGGTATTCTATGTTCTTGTCCTCTTTGCCCAGAAAGGTAGAGGATATGATAAGGACTGATGTTCTCCTCTCCTTAGCAGGTCCATAGGTACTACTTATTTATATACTTCTCCAGTTAGAATTTTATCCAAAGATTTAATTTATGATGTCTTCTCTTGGTGCCTGAAAACCATGCTATACAAAAGAAACATTTACTTTTCCCTTTTCAAGATGATAATGGAATCTTTTTCTTCGAGTGCTGTCCTGTGGGTGACGGTCTGTCCCTGCGCCATTGATCGTGATTGGAGTTTTTTAGTAGCAGTGCCTGGTCGGGACACATGTGCTCAGCTGCTGTCTCGCGGTCTCGTTAGAGTCTGCCTGAGCACATGCGTTCCGCGCCCCCCTCAGTTCCTTCTCAGCCGTCTTTGGCTGAACACGGGACTCAGGGCAAGTGCTGCTTCTCTTCGCTGGTCTCTGTAGGAAGCAGTATCAAAGAACATAGAAATAATTGTTGCAGTAGACTGATTAAGAGACTGAATAAAATAATAGTCCTAAACCTAGTTTCATAAAGAGAAATCTTTCACTCCTTTTAGAAGAAATTAAGGCTTTCTTACAGGAATGTTTTCTATATAAGGCTTCTAAGTCAGATTCTCCTCTTCTGAGCAGCATACCAAATAGGTTTTTGCTAATTACATATACTTGTCATAATTGTGGGAAGTAGCAGCAACTCCAGTGTTAAGGTTGCCTTTAGAATCTCCATTATAAAAAATTCTTGCAGTTTTCAAGAACCAAGGTACTATTCGATCAAGGTGCGATTTTCTGGCCTCATGAAACTCTGTTCAGATCTGATCATTGCCATTTCTCATCAATAGTTTGAAAGCTACAGCTTGCTTTTGGCAGCATGCTAAAACCCTTCAACATTCTGTAGTGTTGTGTATACACTGACCTGGTAACTCACATTAACCTTTCTCACAGAGCTCACAGATCCTACGGATAACTCCCTAATCCACTATGCTACCTTCATCCATTCAATGAGCACCATCCATCCAGCACTAAATGAGGCAGGGACCATGTAGGAAAAAATAGTGTGTATTACGTATATGAATAAGAGGGCCAAATTAAGGTTAAATAGTGGTATTTCTTAACTTCCGAATGCTTGATTTTGCAATGCTAATAAGATTCTGTGTGCAAGTGTATGTGTTGTGTATACATATATGTTATCTGCCTATATAGTATTTTAACACTAAAGTAACTCTTGACTGGCTTAATGTTTCCAATTATAGTCTTTCCTATTTTTCTGTGTTCTCATACCATGCCATCATTATGGCATCTGAGAGACTGTCTTTAAGTCGCCAGAATCAGGACATAAATATTGAGTGCAGAGTGTATGTATTTTTTATAGATACATAAAAGTTGATATAGAACTATTAAAGTGAATTTGGTGTTTGATTAAAAAGTTAACATTTTAAAAGTATTAAATTGTTTTTCATCTTTCTTCTAATGAAAAAGTTTAAGCATACAAAGTGTTGGTGAGAGTTTGGGAAGACTGACAGTTCTGTGCTACTCCACCATTCACTCTGTATTGTTTTAATAAGAATAGAAAATATACAGTATATTCTCTCAAATGCACCTTTGTGTACTGCCTCTAAATAAAATTACCCTGCCTAAAGCTCTCTTGGCAATGCAGTTGAAAGTCTTTTATATAATGGCATCTAAGTTAAGCAAATGCACTGTAAATAAAAGTAAAATGTTTAATTGTTACAAGTGGCATAGTAGTAAATTGCAGGCAAATGTTATTGTTCTAATCAGAATACTCTGCGTTCAACATATTCATTAAGTTCCCCTTCATTTCCAGTGTGTTGATACGGGTAAATGTTCACTACAAATAGAAAACATGCAATGCACAGGAAACTAGGCTCAGGAGTAGTTCAGCTGTGCATAAAGAGAAAGTGGAGGGCTCACACTACTTCTTCACAGGTTTGTCTCATGCATAGAGATTACTCCCTGGGGCAAATCTATGTATGAAAAGAAAACAAAAACCTCCAAGCGTCTTCAAAAATCTGGAAACATTCCCAACAGGAAGATGCCATCTGGAGTGATTCAGTCCCTCTGCTAGTGGAAATAGGAAAGCTAAGGAGAGAACCTAACTAGCTAATGTGATGCCTTTCCAATCACCAGGATAGCATTCTTTATCTCTGTTTTCCTCACGGAGGATCAGAGTTATTAAATATTACCAAGGAAAAAACCAGACATATACACAAAAGAAAATAACTTGATGAGCAAAATAAAATGTATTTTTTTTCTTATTTTAATGCATCACTTGATAGGTCCTTCAAAACTCTTCATTTTGGTGGGAGAGTCCACAGTAAAGGCACTGCATTGGCTTGGAAGGAGACATCAAAGTATTGGAAATATTAGGTCTCATTCTCATTCTCTCTCTGTCATTGTAAAGTGCCTTTAGTAATAATGAGAATCACACCTAGTATTCATAATAAGCCTCATTCTTGCTAAGGCCACATTGTGCTTCTCGTACACTTATATCAGGCACATATCAATTTGGCAACATTAATGCCCAAAACGTAACAACCTGTTCCTTCATAGGAGACCAAGGAGGCTCATTTTATTATATGACTAGGATTGAACTTTCCTGGTAGGGGCTATGGAGGGGGAAACAGAAAATCTTTTGAGTGCAGTCTGATTGCTGCTGATCAGGAGTATCAAATGTCACGGAAGGGCCCAGCAGAGTGTGTATGATGTCATAGATTGTCTCATTTTTTGTTCAATGTTGGTATAGCTCCTAGCACAGTGGGGTCCTGCACCATGACTAGGGCTTCTAGGTGTTACTGTAATACAGATAATAGTAACAACTTCCTGTGGTGCTAGCTTCAGAGATGGGTCCAGCAGCAAAACTCATCACACTTGTGTTATGATCCCAAGCTCCCAAACAGCAACTCCTGCTTCTATACGGTGGTGGATTAGCCACTGGGCCAACAGGGCCCGTGCCTAGTGACCCTATAAAAATGGGCATCCCTGACTCCGCTCGTTGGCAGGAGCACCGGGTGTTGGGGAAAGCCCCCGCGCCCGACCCCAGATGCAGCCCCGGGGCATATAGGTGTAGTTTGGGAAGGTTGGGGGAGGGGCATTTCCCTGCCAAACAAAGATGAGGCGGGGGTGGGGGAGTCATGCGCCACCCCCTCCCCATGTTTCAGCTAGTGGGGAGCTGACTGAGCAGTTTCCCCCCTGACTTCTGGGTCTTGCCTCAGTAGCTGGATGCCACCTCCTGGGTCCTGTGGGTTGGGGTGAGGAGAAGGGAAGAGAAAGGGATACAGGAATGGGCCAGGGGAAGCAGGAGCCCAGCATGTGGCATTCCCTGGGCAGCAGAAGCCCCAGCAGGGAGGCAACTGCAGCAGCACCAGCGCAGTCCTGTCCCCACCACCGCTGCTGGCAGCACAGGTACCACTGTAGGTGGGAGGGACAGAGCAAGGGGACTGGCTTCAGCATGCATAAATACAGCCGTCAAACTATGCCTACGGACCGGACTGGAAGAGCTGTAGCTCCCTACTGCTGCCTCAGGGCTGAGGGAGCTCTCCCTCACCGCTGCAGCCTGGGGGCTATGGGGGTGAGGGACGGAGCTTCCCAGTTACCTTAGCTTCCCAGTTACCTTAGGATGTAACATCGTTACAGGAAAACAGGTAACATCATCAATTTACCCAACAAACTTTTTGAACAATAAAAAGATTGTTAATCTATATCCCAGCCCTAACATTATTTAAATGTAAGCTTCCTATTGAATTAAATTTCTTTATTTGGGTTTTTTTAAGTTTTCATTTTGTTTTAGGAGTGCAGGTTGTGAAAGCAAGAGAATTAATGTATGGCATTAATAATAAATTAATTTATGGCATTAATAATAGAGACCTGGGAGGGGCATAAATTATTTACGGCATTAATAATAGAGACCTGGGAGGAGCATTGTTTATGTTTCTTAAAAGTGAAATAAATAAAATGGCATTCCTGACGGCATACATTATTCAAAGAGGTTTGGTAAGTATCAATATATTAAAAATGGTGAGGTACTCTGATATAACGTAAAGGGGAGAAGGGATGTAAGGATCTAAGATAGATGAATGGATAAATACATTCTAAGGGTGGGATTTCCTAAGCAAGTTATCCTCCTTCAACTACTCATTTAAGCTACGTTTCCTCTTCAGATTTCTATTTCTTTTTCTTTGTTTGACAGCTTGTATTTGTGTGTAAGTTGAAGCACTAGCTACCCAAATCATATGGCATGGAGAGGTAAGCTTCCACCTGCCATTAGTAACAGGATTGTTATCTGACCATAAAGTAGCAATGACTAGTTGATATAAGAAGGGAGATGTCTAGAAGATTAGTGTAGTGACAACGGGAAACGGCTCTAGTACAATTTCTCTTTTCTCCCTGCTACTCAGCAGGTGGTTCTTCATATCTTGATGAACCATCTATATTAGACACACCCTCTTTCTGATCTTCCCTCCTGACTCCAATTCTTTTTTTTACCAGGAGGAAAGAAACCAGGTTTTGTGTTTTGTTTTTCATGATTTAATAATTATGAAGTTGTATTTAAATGTTTCCACCTACTAGAAGAGTGACGTGCACTTGCATATAGGAATTTCAGTCATCAGGTTATTTCTACAGGCAGTTGCAATGTTTGCACGTGTTGGCACCTTCTGTTGCATAGCGTATTGACCCTAATGGCTAAGTTCTTTTTTGGGCATGGGAAGACCAGGAAAGATCACCAGTATGACAAGAGAAGACACATGTGGTGAATCATGGAGATTTATGGTAAGAAAATGTGTTGTATAGTGCTAGAATTTAAGACAGTTTTACCTGTGTTGAAGATTATATTCTGGCTACTGCTTTGATGCCAAATTCTCCATGAATGTTGAACTCATGAAATAGGGGGAGAATGAGAGTCTTAGTTTACATGTTTTATTTATTATTTAACTTTTGGAGCCAACTTGTATTGCCCTCTAAAATGAACCTCATCAATAGTGCATATGGAGAGATTGTAGCTGGCTTAGAGGCATTGAAAATCCATAGCACGTCTTGACCCAGGTCTTCACAGGTAATGAAATACTGATTTCCTGGCTGAGGCATAAAAATGCATGGGAGAACATGATGATTGGTCCATTATTGAGGTCTTGAATGTCTATTTCAATTTAAGCTTTGTAAAGGCACCCAGCTTAACAGGAAAGAATGCACAGAGTTATCTGTGTGTTCAATTGCTATTCATTTGAGCTATTCCTTTCGTTTGGATGTGCGATGTTGTATTTTGTTTTCTAGATCTACATATAAGATGTTTTCTGTCAGCTCAATTTTAATTTCTCTTTTGTTTCCCATTTATAAACCAGAACTCTCCCACTTAAGTGAATGGAACCTCTTTTCAGTTTTCCATTCCTGCTGTGGGGAAATGAAAAACTGAATAAACAGCAAAATGCAAGACAAGATCTTCAAGCCCTGAAGAGTTGGAGGCAGTCTAGTTTTTGCACAGGAGGCTTTTGTGGCATGCAACACATTGTTTTGCATTTCAGTGTTCAATAAAATACCAACCTTAACGATCCTTTGCTACGTAAATTGTTGTCAGTGGTTATGCGTTTGCAGAATTAACATTAATTCCATTTCATTTTATTCACTTAAATCTCAGCACCCACTCCCAGTTATTTATGCAGTTTCATATTTTCTCCCACTTACTCTGATTCATACTCACTGAGTCTTAAATTCTCTAAATGTTATTACCATTAATAGGTTAAGTTCTCGATACATTAAAAATGGGATAAAATACAACAAAGAGGAACTTTACATAAGAATGAACATACTGTGTAAGACCAATGGTCCATGTAGCCCAGTAGCTATCTTCCTACAGTGGCTAGTGCCAGATGCTTCAGAAGGAATGAACAAAACAGAAAAATATTGAGTGAGCCACCTCATCTGGTCCAGTCCCAGCTTCTGGCAGTGGGTGGTTTAGGAACACTTGGATCATGGGGTTGCATCCCTGGAACATCTTGGCTAATGGCTATTGATGGATCTATCCTCTGTGCACATATGTAATTCTTTTTTGAACCCAGTTCTACTTTTCATATTTGCAGCATCCCCTGGCAATGAGTTCCATAGGTTGACTGTGTGTTGTGTGAAAAAATACTTCCTTATGTTTGTTTTAAACCTGCTGCCTATTAATTTCATTGGATGACCTCTGATCTTGTATTAGGTGAAGGGATAAGTAACACTTTTTCTCCACACTATTCATGATTTCATAGACTTCTATCATATCTCCCCTTAGTTGTGTCTTTTCTAAGATGACCAGTCCAAATCTTTTTAAATCTTTCTTCATATAGACGCTTTTCCATACCTTAATCATTTTTGTTGCCCTTATCTGTACTCTTTCCAATTCTAATATATCTTTTTTGAGATGGAGCAACCAGAACTGCACACAGTCATCAAGGCACCGTGGATTTCTTTAGTGGCATTATCATTGAATCATAGAATATCGGGGTTGGAAGGGACCTCAGGAGGTCATCTAGTCCAAACCCCCTGCTCAAAGCAGGACCAATCCCCAACTAAATCATCCCAGCCAGGGCTTTGTCAAGCCTGACCTTAAAAACCTCTAAGAAAGAAGATTCCACCACCTCCCTAGGTAACCCACTCCAGTGCTTCACCACCCTCCTAGTGAAAAAGTTTTTCCTAATATCTAACCTAAACCGCCCCCTCTGCAGCTTGAGACCATTACTCCTTGTTCTGTCATCTGCTACCACTGAGAACAGGCTAGATCCATCCTCTTTGGAACCTCCTTTCAGGTAGTTGAAAGCAACTATTAAATCCCCCCTCATTCTTCTCTTCTGCAGACTAAGAGATATGGTATTTTCTGCCTTCTTATCTATCCCTTTTCTGATGTCTCCTAGCATTCGAGCAGATATTCGAGCAAATGGCTCCTAGCATTTGAGCGCCTAGCTCCGAGCAGATATTTGCAGAGACCTCTCCACAATGCCAATGACTCCAAGATCTCTTTCTTGTGTGGTAACACCTAATGTAGATCATCATTGTATATGTATAGTTGGGATTATATTTTCTAGTGAGCTTTACTTTGCACTTATCAACATTGAATTTCATCTACCATTTTGTTGCAGAGTAAACCAGTTTTTGTGAGATCCTTTTGAAACTCTTATCAGTCAGCTTTGAACTTAACTATCTTGAGTAATTTAGTATCATCTACAAACTTTCCCACCTCGTTGTTCATCCCCTTTTCCAGAACATTTAGGAATACGTTGAACAGCCCAGGTCCCATTACCTGCTAGTTATCTTTTTCCATTGTGAAAACTGACCACTTATTCCTACCCTTTGTTTACTATCTTTTAGCCTGTTGCTGATCCATGAGAGGACCTTCTCTCTGATCGCATGAATGCTTCCTTTTGCTTACAAGCCTTCGGTGGGGGATCTTTCTGAAGGTCCAAGTGTACTATATCAATTGGATCACCCTTGTCCACATGATGTGTACACTTTGTTTTCCCACTCTCAGGATGTCATACATATTTCACAGAAACAGTTTATCTCTGGCTCTTTGCTTCTTTTTTGGAGATCGTCAGATTTTATTTCTGACTGTGACTCATACCTGTCATCTGTTAATTTAAAAAAAAAACTTTTTTTACTCACATATACTAGTGTTTGGTGACTATCATTAAAGAGGGAATGAATCTTTCTGTTGAAAAGTAACTGTTAGCTTTGAACAATCCATAAACTCCCAACACTTTGTGTATGCTGTTCTAATAAACATATCCTTTTATTTTTATATATAAAAAAAGGCTAGGGCCATTTATGGACTACTGCAACTATTGTAAAATTATAAGCCTTAGCTCTTAAAGGAAATATGAAGAAAGCAATTGAAAAATAACTTTCATTGAAACAAAACTTGTAACTAATATAGGATTATTCTAGAACTGCCTTCCAATAACATGATTTTGCAGGTTTTTTCCATTTGTTGGCCGAATATTGCCCTCAGATCTGTGAGTGGAATGCATCATATGGCAGAATTTGGCCACAAATCTGTATTTGTATTGTTATGCTGATAAAGCATAACTTTAGTGTTGTTTATATTATTTACTGAACCACCAAAATGTTCAGAACGTTTTGCCTCCTGAGATGGACTAATTGCTTGAAATGTTTCCTGACTTTGTTTTTGTCTTTTTCTGTGTGTTCACTATATTTTCACAAGAACTGAATATTGAGAACTGCCATAATTGACCATCTATTATACAATCCTCTCTGCTTCACATTCTGGCATCTTTGACTGCTTGTGACATACTAAGAGCTTGCCCTAAAATTAGTTTAGATGTTTCCTGAAAGAACTCTGATTTAATGGTTTGCTTTAAAGGTCTGATGACAATTCCTTGCAGAACCAGAACTCTCCTGAACTTCATTGGAACTTATTGCTATGTATGTAATGCAGGGTCAGGCAATTGGTTTCATAAAAATCCTATATCATTGTTTAGATTATGAAGTAGTATATTGAGTATTTAAAATCTAAATCTCTTTCAAAGATAGCATAATGCTATTTATGAATGGTGGTGTTATGAACCAAAGAAAAACCTTTGGCCCATGAATGCCCATTGATTTTTAAATTTGATTGTGAATTTTAATTTGTTTTGCAGGTGTACAAGGGAGATGAGACAACATTCCAAATCTCAGGCCTTCAGACCAACACAGACTATCGATTCCGTGTCTGCGTATGTCGCCGATGCTTGGATACCTCACAGGAACTTAGTGGACCTTTCAGCCCATCTGTTGCCTTTATGCTCCAGCGAAGGGAGATCATGCTTACAGGGGAATTGGGACGCATAGATGATCCTAAAATAAAGAGCATGATGCCTACTGATGAACAGTTTGCAGCCCTCATTGTTATTGTCTTTGCAACTTTGTCAATTTTATTTGCCTTTATATTACAATACTTCTTTATGAAGTAGAGAATCCAATGAAAGTTTGAAGTATAAATTTAACTAATGCTACGCATTATAATCCACACATTTATTCAGATATTCCTTGAAATCTTTTTGTTCTACCATACATTTTATATACTTCTCTTATTTTTACAGTTCTAGCTAGGAAAAAGATAAGTCAGTGTTTTGGTGCACCTTTTTGAAATTCAAAACTAGGAAGAGGTCAAACTGGAGAAATAAGCAAACCAGATACCAAAAGCAAGATTTTTTTTCCTTCAAAGTTTCAGAATTGCAATCAATTTGCCTTTACTTTTTTTTTTTCTTTTTTTTTGACTGGTTTGGTTTTGATTTTTTTTCCTCACTGAAGTCCTTATAGTCTTTCATATACATTACAGTTCAGTAAATTATAATCCTCAATCACTTATTTTGTGTCTTCTGTATCTGTAAACATTAATCACAAGTGTGTATAGTAATAAAGCTAGAATGCAGCGTTAGTCAACAGTACCAGTCTTTCACCAACCAGTATTACCAATCTTATCTATGATTTATTCACTACAATACATTTGTCCCCATTTTTTCCCAAGATAAAATGTACACTCAATTATTTTAACTGCTTAGTGCATTTAAATCAAAACAATGTACTGCCATCTAAAACTTTTTTAATTATCTGTTATTTCTATGGTTACAACACTATGAACTGCCTGCATAAATCAGATAATCAAACTGCATATAAATTATGAAGCATTATAGATATTTTTTAAGCATTTTGATTCGTAGCAGTAACTTTTAAGTGAGAGGGCATTGTGCAATAGTTAGTTATTTCCATGTTCAGCTGTTGGAAAGCTGCTTTAACTTGTTTGTTTGTTGTTGTGCGTGTATATTATATAACTACTTTTAATCAATAGATTTATTATATTCTGTTTTGTTCAGCCTGATTTATAAGAGTAGAGCTGGTGACAGTTTACTGCCTCCGCTGATGATGTAAGATTTACATTCAGTGTAAACAAACTTTACAGTCCATCAGTCACATTTGGACCTGTTTTAGGGGTATCAAAAATGAGGTCAGATCATTTAAGTACCTTAAATGGATGCCTACATTATTCTTATGGCAGAATCAATCCAAATATTTGATAGGTTGCAAAAGTCAGAGTAGTTATCGGATTTATCATTTCTCTCGTTACAGCAGTTGCCCACACATACATGTGTTAATCCATCAAAATACTAGATTTTTAACATTGGATTATTTATATTGAAGTCAACAATGTATGAGTACCTCAGGGACAGTAATGAGCTGGAGGTGCAAATCAATTCCAAAAGGGTGCAACAGATACACAATGTATATCCCTTCCTTTTGTTTTTGTATATTTTTGCTCCTTGGTTTTGCTTTTGTCATAGCTGTTTTGTGCTCTCTCTACGTTGTCTAAGATGCAGTGTCCTATATTAGCATAATATTCCCTTAACCAAAGTAATGGGGAAACCAACATTATTTTTGTTTTAGGTTTATTTATACAATATACTGCATCCAGTACTTTAAATGCCAATTACAGTGCAATCTTTTATTTATTGTAAAAAAAAGAAATAAAAAATAAAGAAGTGTACTTAAGTACTAATTTTTTTTTCCCTTGTAGCATGTTACATTTTGTCTGTTTTATACTGTTGTACTTTAGGTCAACTTTTTACCTGGCAGCATTCCTAGTATTATTAACCTTCTTACATTTTCATGTGTTTTTAAAGATGGGAGCGTCTAGTGCATTAAATGCCAAAAAACAAAAAGGTTATCAGTGATTTAAACGTTTACATGTATCCAAAAAACATAATCATCTCTTGAAATAAAGTGCTAAGATTAATGAATTATTCCATGTGCCTCTCTAGATGTAGCAAATATTACAAATGATCTGTATTTTGTTAGACTATAATTAGTTTAATTTAGCCTTGCAAACTGATGGCATTGAGCTAAATATAAGTTTTTGTTTTTGCCAAAGTCATGGCTTGTCAAATTTATTTACATTTTATTTAAATTTATTTGTGATACGAAACTTTGTGATCTTGCATCTATTTTGTGAGCAAAGAATACACAGCTGTCTTCAATGGGGGGGAGAGATGTATTTTTTAAAACAATGAAAAGTCATCTGTAGTTTGAAAACCCACAGATTTGAGTAGATTCACTTTTTGAATTTTTGGAATACTGTTTTCGCAGTGCTGCTACAAAATCTAACCCTGGTGTGTTTTTTTAAAAAAAATACTGTAATAAATAAAACTTGCTCTAGATAATTTGTTCTCTTCTGCAAGTTTGAAAGTATTGAACAGTTTTACACGCAGTGCGCAAAGGTGTGGAGAACAAAAAATCTGTAACACTTTAAGCATTTCTAATTCATTTGGTATCCATTATAATCACACTAATCAAAGAGCCCAATCCAACTCCTATTGAAGTTAATGGAAAAAGTCTTCTATGCAAGTTGGATTGGGCCCATATTAAGTTAATTTGACATCAGTATTTACTTTGTATATACTGCCATTATAATTCATTATAATCCTAGTAATACCATTATAATCCATTTTAATGTAACCATAAAGTGTTACAGATTTTAAACCATTCCCGTTTCTACTTACATTATCAATTATTACAACAATTTACTGATGCTTTGTAGTTCCCTGTATATCTTTATATCCTTTCTCTGGCCCAACAAGTATCAGTCATGTGAACCAAACCCAAAATTCCTGTGCTCTCCAAGAAATCGTAAAATAAATTAAAATAAAAAAAGGAAAAATAAGTATTTAAAATATATTAAAAATGGAAAGAAACATTTTTATATTATCTGTCTTTTTCTTTATGAACTTGAAATGTTGTAGTTTTCTAATCCTGTTTTGTTGGCTACAGTAGTTCAGTATTCAATGTCACAATTGAAAAGTGCCCTAACTGAATGTGTATGAACATTATCCTTGCACAATTCTTTAAATTGAAAAAAATAAAAATGTTTTTACCTCACTACGGGAACATACATTCCAAGCTTTTCAACTTTAAGAGAAAAAAATAATCATGTTTTCTTGTATTGTAAATTTTAGACTATTTCATATGCATTGTATTAAAACTGCCATATCTATTTTAATGTATAGATTTTGCAGATACTACGCTATGTATGTAAGACTTAACTGTATCTGTAGTGTATATGTAATATATTTATGCCCAATAAATGTTTTAATTCTTTCTGATATTAACAGTGGTTATTTTTAACTGATTACTTTGTCCTTTACTTCCTTATAAGTATTAGTCTGTATCCTGCCATTGGAGTTGCAGCGCCTAAAACTGGAGAAATAGCTATGAATCATGCCCAGTATGTTGCTGAGTTAGAATCTTAAAGATTTTTAAAAGGTTTCATGTTTCCTTTTCTTGTTGTGTGATTATCTGCCTGTCTTTGTCATTACATTGGGACCATCTTTTCAGACTATAAAGAGAATGCTTTGTAAGTGCTTGTCAAAGTCCATTAATTTTCTATAGCTTTCCTAATGGATGCTCTAGTCCCACAAGGTCACTAAATACTGCCTTGGAATAATTAAGGCTCATTAAACTAGGGATGAGCAAACTGGCCAAACTCCTGGTGTTCGGTTGTTTTTTGGTTTTTTTAACCAACATTCCATTCCCTTTTCTATCCCAGATACTCCTCTTCCCAACAGAAGAGTTACACCTTCCTGAATGAGCAGTCTACTGGGACATTACCCTATCTGCTGAAATGGCCTGGTCACAGGATAGAATAATCACTGACTACTGTAGCCTCTTGTGTGGTTTGGTAAATAGAAGAGATGCCTCCATAAATGCATGGCTTAGGTCTTTCACCCTTAGGGGCTCAATGTTGTCTCCTCTTTTTTTAAGGCTGATCAGAGGCACATTGCAGGTTCCTAGTCCATCCATTGAAAGCTTCATCTGCTTCCAAGTAGGGTTACATTCTTCATCACAAGTCTTGTGGCCGCCAGGGCCCCAATCCAAAACCCATTGACCTGAAGAGAGAGACTCCATTTACATCAGCTAGCTTTGGTTCAGACCCCAATTGAATGGCTTTTCCAGGGAACCCAGATTTGCTTCACATGACCCTAAATAGGGATTTTGATGCAATATGCTAACAACATAAAGGGACCATTACTTGAAGAAGAAGAGGAGGTTACTTACCTGGAACTGGAGGTTCTTTCAGATGTATGGTCTCTATCTGTATTCTACCTGCCTTCCTTCCCCTCTGCTGTGGCTTTCTGGTTTGCGATGGAGAAGGAACTGAGCATGCAGTTGTCCGCTCCGCCCTTTATCGCCTCTGACACAACCATGAGGCAGAGGAAGGGTGGCATGTGAGCAGTCCAATGGACACCACTACTTTCAAAAGCTCCACCTCCGGATGCATGGCACATGCGTATAATGCTCAGTGGAATACAGATAGGGTCCATGCATCTCAGAGTCTCCAGTTACAGATAAGTAATCTCCTCTTTCAGATCTTCGGACTCCCAGAGATTGGGAGAAGAGAGGACCCACTTCCTGCTTCTGAGAGTTTTGGCAAGAGCTATTTCTGGTGCTAAGAATTAGCTCTAGACTTACACAACAGGAGACCAAGGACAACGAACCAAGCATAGTGCAGCAAATCTGTTTCCTTGTAGTGAAGTCTGATCACAGTACCTAGTGACTGCTGTTTCTATAGTAGCACCAATTCCATCTCTTCCTTTTAAAAACAAACCATTCATTATTTAGCCTTTATTTTGGACAGTCGCGGCAATGGGGATAAACTGAAAGTTCCAAAAAGATGAGACCTTAATTACAAAAGGGTTTATTCACCCCCACCAAACTCTCGCTTTACAGAAGCAAGTTACACTGCGGCAGGAGACACTGCATTTGCAATGTGACACATGGGACAAGTAAGAAAGCAATTTGGACATGGAGAACAATACCAGCCACTAGCACAATGTCACTCACTTCCTGTGTGTAAACTTTTCCTGTTAGGTTTGTGCAGACTATTGAAGTCTGCTGCCATGCCATATTTAGTCCTTGTGTTGAGTGCTTTGCCATGCACTGGCACTTGAATTTCATTCTTATTTCTTGTTCATATAAGAAGAGATTTTTTTTCTAAACAAAACAGAGCCGCTGGCTGCCCTGCCTTTGAGAAACTCCCCAGGTTGCTCCCAACTCTAGGAGACTCCCTGGGCTGTTCCCAGGAAGTTGGGCAGGCTGGGGAGTCTCAAGGTTCAGGGGAGCCATGGTTGCCAAGCTCCCTGCTCTATTATGGGGGCCTAGAGATCCTAAGATCCCCATCTCCAGCCAGGGCTACCAGACCTGCCAGACTCCCTGCTACCTGCAGCACCTCCTGGCTTGAAGTGGATTCCATTATATGCTGGGTTGCCACCAATGGTGCAATGGTTCTCAGCACCCCCACTATAAAAATTGTTCCAGCACTCCTGCTTCCAGCTGTAAAGCTAACAGCCTAGAGTCTGGGCTTCTAGGCTTCCTGTGGCAGGGACCCTGGAAACCATGGGATCTCCATCCCTAGGACAATCCAGATGGCAAAGCTGCCCCACAACTACAGACTCTGGAATCCTGGGCAGTTCAGCCACCCACCAGGTAACCCGTCAGAAAGCCAGGGCAAAAGTTCATCGAAACCAAAAGGTTTCAGCGGAACATTTAGTTGTAGATGAATCTACATTTACTAACCAA
Source organism: Sternotherus odoratus (assembly GCA_032164245.1). NCBI lineage: Eukaryota > Metazoa > Chordata > Testudines > Kinosternidae > Sternotherus > Sternotherus odoratus. Next base: position 12,241,716 of record JAVMKO010000009.1, on the reverse strand, counting down.
AAATCATTTTACTGGCAAATACCCAACCAGCTCTAGGAAGAACCCCTTTTAAATCATCTTGGCCTTCAGAACACGGTGAATGCCACTGAGTTTCTGTGAAATTAATACTCCAAACTGGGGGAACTTTAAAGGGCAATTGTTTCAGAGACTGCCTGCCCTCCATGATGTTACAGTTGCATTTATAAACTCCATTTAAAATCACTAACTTCTCTACAAAACAGCATTATGTCTGCCTGATAGACTGTTCACAAAGAAACCCAGACAGCACACCAGGGAGAGATTAAAGCAGATTCCAGGGGCCAGAGATGGCTTGGACAGAGCAGTTAATCAAAGGCAGACCACAGAACTCTTCTGTGAGACCCATTGAGGCAGATCCTATTTGCTTCCAAATTGAAAGTCATCTATTCCGTAGATTATACAGTAGCGTAGTGCATCCAGAAATGAAGCACATGATTTTGTGCCGTCCTAACTAAGACAGGTCATGGGGAGTGAACATGAGCCAGCATCACCTAAATTACCCATCAGTTCTGGATCAATATTTTAACATATGATTCTTTTCGGCCAGGAGAGGCCTGAGTTCAATTACTTTACAAGTCTCTTTTTTGCTACAGAATCTGGATCAAACACAAGAAAATATTTCCTTGTAAGTGCTCTCGTTCTCATCTGAACTGAGAGAAGAAAGGACGGTTCCAAACAGATCAATCATAAAAGTGTAGCTGTCAGCATATTTCGAATACATCATCATACAACTGGAAAGGAAGGGCTGGCATTTCATCAGCACTGTCCACTGAATTCATAAATACTCTTTGAATAAATACAGTTGCATTTGTAAAATTTAAACAATATCCAGACTACAAAGTGCATTAACATGCCACTGTGTAAGGGCCATGGAGATGGGCCAGAGAAAGAAAATTCAGGTCTGGCTTTTGAACCCCAGACAAAGGCCAGGAAGGTGTTTCTATCCAGTTCCATCTCTAATAGGCTATTTCAACCAATGCTGTTTTACCAGACCTCTCCAGTGGGCTTTTCCTTGGGCCTTTTTTCTTGTGCAAAACAGGAATAATCATATATATTTAATATATAGTTTTAAATCAATTGATTTTTGACAGGACGCAAAATAAAGTTCAGAGGTGTAGCAGCAGCTACTGCTATAGACACTAAAGGCTTGTCTACATTTACTGAGTGATTAGCGTGTGGCTATTGATGCATCGGTGGTCGATTTAGCAGGTCTAGTCTAGTAAGACCCGCTAAATCAACTGCAGATTGCTCTTCTGTTGACTCCTCTACCGGGATGAGACTAGTAAGGTAAGGGGAGTCGATGGGAGAGCGTCTCCTGTCGACATAGCGTAGTGTGGACCCCACGGTAAGCAGATCTAAGCTATGTCACCTTGAGTTACACTATTCACATAACTCAAATGGTATAGCTTAGATCAACTTTCCTCTGTAAGATAGACAAGGTGTCAGTGTCAGTCTGCTACAAACTTTCAACCAGCTGTCTGACTGCACTTGGTCATTACCTCCGTTCCAGCCAGTGTGCTGCATGATCTCTGGTCACAAGACTGGGAAGCTCCTTCTGTAAGAATCAGCACAATTTAGTAGACAGACACCTTTCACAGCTCTGACACTGTCTTCCATTGTGGCCATGGTCAAGTCACATAGGCCAAAACTTTCAAACTTGGGCACCCAGAGCAAGGCACCTAATTCAGAGGACTGGATTTAGGTACTTACCTTTATTCAACTCACATTTGAAAATGTAGGCCTTACCATTCTGTGCCTTTTTCCTTGGGTGAATCACATACAACAACGATTCAGAGGGCTGTGGCACAATCAGGAAGTTGATGTTTGTAAAGTGCTAAGTCAGTCCTAGAATACACCAGAAAACACACAAATCCCTCCTACCTGCCCCAGGTACTCAGCCTACAAAGGGAGACAGTAAATTCATTAACAAACCTGATGTTTCATCAACAGTGATGCTGCTGCCAAAAGGGGACAGAGATGTTTCTTTCCAGTAGGGAATTGCATCCCATTGAGGACTGAGATTGGAAAAACAGGGAAATGTGGCAGATTTTCCATCAAACGCTCAACTTTCCCTTTGACCGCTGTACAGACACGCACCGTAGATGAGTGTTTTTGGAATCTTTAATCCAAGCAGAACATCCCCACCCCCCAGCATTTTTCTTTCCTTTTTGTACATTGGGCTCAGTGTAGGTCATTTCCCTCTGACCACTTTCATAGCTCTGCCTGACTCCTTTGTCAGAGCTAAGATGTAAAAATGCGGCTGATACATGTATGAGAGATAATTCTGCAATTGCTATAAACTGGTAAAACCAGTCTTAACATGCAAGGTGCTCAGTGTCTCCGGAGAGGTACTGAGCTCCCTAGTCTGAGAAGAGGCCAGAATTGGGAACTCAGCAGAAGCTGAGGGTACCTCAGTACCTGGCAAGATCAGACCCATAAACTGTTTCCTGGTCGACTGAATGTCCATGTTCATATTTGGGCATAGGCATGTGGTCTGAGGGTAAACCAGGTCCGATTTTTTTAAAAAGGCCCCCAATTCAGACATCCCCTCCCAGAACTCAAATGGAGGTATTTTCCGGAGGTCTGAGCAAAGCTTGGATCGCTTTCTTTATTCTGTGGATGTGATGAGTCTGCACAGTGTCATTGATTGTTACTTGAATCCGTTTTTTCTGGACCTGTTTTACAAACAAATCTGGTTTTGAAATTTTGTGTGGACTCCACATACTTTAATATTCACCTACATTTAGCATGCTGGTGCAGCTACCATTCACTGTGCTCCCTGTAGATATGAACCAGGTGTAAATAGAGAAAGGAAGGCCAGGACATTTTCCCTAAATACTCATAGGAGTGAGCATAATCCCGTCAGAGACCCCTTGAAAAGCCCAGCTCTTCAGATCCATACAATAAGTTGAAATGATCACTTAAGTCCCTACTCTTGGCACCCATCCTCTGACAATCTACAAATTTTTGGCCTGGTAAAATAGAAAAAAAAATCCCAAGTTTCACTCTCTCTCTCCCCGTCACCCCCCAGGCTAGGGTGACCAGATGTCCTGATTTTATAGGGACAGTCCCGATTTTTGGGTCTTTTTCTTATATAGGCTTCTATTACCTCCCACCCCCCGTCCCGATTTTCCACACTTGCTGTCTGGTCACCCTACCCCAGGCAGGGTATGGGCCACCAACCACAGAGCACTCCAACTCTGTTGTTGGCATTTCAGTAGCAAGGTGGTTCCCTACAGGGTGGAGTTGCTAGCCCCACACCCATGTTAAGCCTACAGCACCTGGTATTCCTAGGCAGTCTCCCATCCAAGTACTAGCCAGGCCCAACCCTGCTTAGCTTCCAAGATCAGAGGGGATCAGGTGTATTCAGGGTGGTTTAGCCGTAAAGTTTCACTAGTTACTTTCAAATCCAAAGCTGTAGCTATAGCTTGTGATCTAATGTTATTTAGTTGAATGTGCTGTTTGTTAATTTGTGTATTAATATTGCTTATTAGACTTGGTATTAACATTGATGTCTTAGCATGCGGGGCAATCAGTACCTTTATTGACAATGCATATAAAGGTAATACCCAGTCCAGTCTGTTCCGTTTACTTTGTGAATGTGGCTTCCTGACAATTTCACTAGCATTTCTTCCTCACTTTCTTTCATATGGGAGCTATTATTCTCCACTGGTAAAATTGGACTAACAACCAAATACCCCACAAGGGTGTCGTGGGGATTAATATGTGAGTAGAGCTGAGCAAATGATTCAGAATGAATAATTTACGCGTTAAATTTAGCTCCATTTTTCTGTCCACCGAATGTTTGAGAGCCAATCTCTAAATTCTCAAATTAAATGACTAAGTAACATTGCGTATTCCAATATTGGTGGTGGATAATACCCCTCTGCTGGCAGCACGCCACTAAATTAAAGCTAGTGCTGTTGAATTCAAAGTTGTGTTTACCGTTTACAAAAGATAGATACTCTCCGGGGTACAATGCATGCTAAATGGTTACCAGAGTGCATTGAGGCTAACGCAAGAGAGAGGGAGGCAGGAAGCAAACCTGGATTTATGAGCTGAACCATGTCTGAGATCACCGGGGTTGACTGTACGTATACTACAATGCTCCATCTGTGGTGCTCGAGACCTGTGCTTCAAACTGTGGGCTCTGGCGCGGTGTGTAGATTACACTGCCTTTGGTGGCTAGCTAATCAATCTATAGTTTTTATTAGGGGTTAGTTACACATCGTTCATCATGTAGTTTTGTTCCCCTCCCCCCAACTCTTGAAGTAAGAAGTAAATAAATTTAGTCCTTTTGAAAGCAAAGATGGGATGATCACACTGGAGACCTCCAGAGTAGGTACAGCATGGGCAGTGACAGTGCAAATGGCTTCATACTGCTTCTCCAGTGTGCCCCAAGAGCCTTTAAGTTGACAAAACAGGGTTGATTTTGTCGATGGACTGAATTTTAATTCGACATAATGTGGCTAAATTCGACATAATCGGGTACTGTAGACCAGGCCTAAGTAAAAATAAATAAATAAAAATTAGACTACATGTAGCAGTGCCACCTGGTGACACCAGCCATAACACAGCTAATTTCACATAGGTGACCCTACAACCACTGAATAGTAACAATATTCAGCCGCTACCAGTTTGAGATGGATTTGAGCCAGTGGCTGACTTGATTACTGACTTAATTAATTTTCAGGCAGAATTTGGATTTTGCATGATGCCTTTTGCTCTCTTTTGTAGTTCTCCATATTAAGGTCAAGGTGTTAATGCTACTTATGTTATGTGCTTTAGGGATTTTGGTATTGTGTACTAGCTGCGGCAAATGGTTAAAGTACTGTATTAGATTCTATTCCCCTCTTCCTGAGTGACGGATAATTCAGAGGACTAGACAGCTTGGGTGAATGAGTCTGTATAGCAAAGAGCAGCATGAATGATTGATTGCTTTGGACTCCTCTGAGCCTGTGTAACGCTTTCATTTTGATGTACAACATTCTAACAATGTGAAAATCAATATACATGTAAGAAAAAGAAACAGGAGTGACATCTTGTCCTCTCTCTTCCCTTTGTCTTTTCTCCTCTTCCCATTACTGAGGGCTTTCCCCCGCCCCCCATTTACACTCTAGCAGTGGTGGTGAATGCTAATGAGGCAGCATTCAAGCCATACCTAGGAAGTTAGGTTTGGGCTAATTTATTCCCACTGCCAATTTTTCTTTTTAAAATCAGATAGGCCAGGTCACCTGATCATTTGACTTCCAGTCTATCAATACTCTACATTGTTTATTATTATTTGTGTTATGGCAGTGCCTAAAGACCCCCACCTGAAATTGGGGCCACAAGGGTGACCAGACAGCATACATGAAAAATTGGGACAGGGGTGGGGGGTAATAGGAGCCTATATAAGAAAAAGACCCAAAAATCGGGACTGTCCCTATAAAATCGGGACATCTGGTCACCCTAGCATTGTTTTAGGTGCTGTACACACACACACACAGTGAGAGACAGACCCTTCCGCAAAGAGCTCACAGTCTAAATAATAAGTTTGAGTGGTAGCTGTATTAGTCTGTATCAGCAAAAACAATGAGGAGTCCTTGTGGCACCTTAGAGACTAACACATTTATTTGGGCATAAGCTTTCATGGGCTAGAACCCACTTCATTAGATGCATGGAGTGGAAAATACAGTAAGCAGTATAAATATTAGATTATATTAATTACAGTACAAATAGTATGTGAAAAGATGGGAATTGCCTTACCACGTGAGGGGTCGGTGCTAATGAGGCAAATTGAATTAAGGTGGAAGTGGCCTATTCTCAACAGTTGACAAGAAGGTGTGAGTATCAGGAGAGGGAAAATTACCCATTCACTCCCAGTCTTTATTCCGGCCTAATTTGATGGTGTCCAGTTTGCAAATTAATTCCAGTTCTGCAGTTTCTCATTGAAGTCTGGTTCTGAAGTTTTGTTGTTGAAGAATTGCCACTTTAAAGTCTGTTATTGAGTGTCCAGGGAGATTGAAGTGTTCTCCTACTGGTTTTTGAATGTTACAATTCTTGATGTCAGAGTTGTGTCCATTTATTCTTTTGTGTAGAGACTGTCCGGTTTGGCCAATATACATGGCAGGGGGCATTGCTGGCACATGGTGGTATATATCACATTGGTAGATGTGAAGGTGAACGAGCCTCTGATGGTGTGGCTGATGTGCTTAGGTCCTATGATAGTGACCCTTGAATAGATATATGGACAGAGTTGGCAACGGGGTTTGTTGCAGGGATTGGTTCCTAGGTTAATGTTTCTGTTGTGTGGTGTGTAGTTGCTGGTCAGTATTTGCTTCAGGTTGGGGGGCTGTCTAAGTGAGGATTGGCCTGTCTCCCAAGGTCTGTGAGAGTGAGGGATCATTTTCCAAGATAGGTTGTAGATCGTTGATGATGTGCTGGAAAGGTTTTAGCTGGGGCTGTACTTAATGGCCAGTGGAGTTCCATTATTTTCCCTGTTGAGCCTGCCCTTTGACTTCTGGGTACCCGTCTCGCTCTGTCAATCTGTTTCCTCACTTCCCCCAAGCTAAATTCTCTCTCCTTTCAGGTAGCCCCACAGAAGTAGGACTGAGACACTTGGCAGGATACAGTGAAGCTGTTGCCTAGGCTGTGCTTGTCCTCTGAATAAATCTATCTGGCTAGCTAGGTATTTATACTACTCTCCTCACAGTATCATGCGAGTGTCTTAGAAAAGTATTAAGATTAACAATGTTCTGTGCTTCTCTCTTCCCCATAAGCACTTGTGGGACTGCTAGGTCAAAGAGGTGAAGTTAACATTTGTTCTGAAAGCTCATGGTCATTCTGATTTCTTCTAGAAAATCCTTTTGTGCTGCCCTGTGAAATTTACTTTATTAATGTTACTCCTTAGACGAACTTTGGAATCTGGTGGGTTGTTTCAGTTAAGAGGAGACATTGATGATGGAGCCAGGTGTTCCTTTAATATAATTCCAGGGCTGGCCCACAACATTTTGGCACCTGAGGCGGGGAGTTCAAATGACCCCTCCATGCCCCCTTAGCTGGGCCAAAACTTTGAAAGGTCTCTTGTGCCCTCCTTCCTCCAGCACAGCACTCCACCATCTCTGTGCATCTAAAGCAGAGAGAATACAGATGCACCAGCAACAGTTTTCTACACTCTGAGTCCTAGTGCCCCGCCCCCAACAGTCTGCAGCCGCCTCAGTTTGCCTCATGGCAAGGCCAGCCCTGTACAATTCTGTTTATTTACAAAGAATATATGAAGTCCTGTTTCCATGCATACAACAGGAATCAATCAGCAAGAGACAGTGTCTTTGCTCACTGTTCTGAGCCCATTTCAGCCAGCACTTAGCCCCAAAAGCCTTCTCTCTAGACTTTCTCTCAGAGCCACATTCTGGCTGTGTCCTTGGCTTTCTCCTGTTCCTCCCTCAGATGTTCTGCTGTTTCTCTCACTTCTCTGACAGAAAGAGACAAACACACCGCCACCACCTAGCAAAAATCCTCTGCCCATAGATGCTTTATATGTGCCTTGTGTTTTGAGTGGAGGCTGCTTTTGTTCAATCTCTCTATTCTATAAAGGCTATCGATTGCTTTTGATATTTCTCCTGAATGAAAGACAGCTGCTACACCCACCAATTTCAACAAGGTTTAACCCAACCTAGTTTTTAGTTAATAAAAACTAAAAAATGCCAAATGGGGAAGTTGGACCCCCAATAACAAATGGGGCCTGGCAACATACCCCTTACTAGGCTTGCTGGGATTTCTTCATAATACTGTGCTATCTGGACTTTGCAAAAACCAAATCAATATATTCTCAGAATACGTGTTAATCAATCTCATTATGTGAGCAGCTTGAGATACAGGGAACTATAATGGAAAAATCACTAAGAGGATTATTTTTTTCAGAGGAGGAATTATTCAAAGACAAATGCCTATTTAATCTGCATTTAATGCTGATGAAAAATGCCAGAGCTCAGCAGCTCAGATTCTACACTGGGAGATGGGTAGTTCAGAAAATATACAGTAGACTCTCGATTATCCAGGATGATAGGGAAAAAATTAATCCTGGTTAATAAAATCCTGGATAATCACCATCCATAGGAAATATGGGGGGAGGGGCTTGGTTCACCAGCCACCCTGTGCCGGGGGGGTGTTGGTTCACTGGCTGCCCTGTGCCCTGGTGGGGGTTTTTTTGGTGTGTGCTTTGGGGTGGCAACAAAGCCAGAGCCGGCCCTGCGAGTTGCGCATATTTTTTTTTGACATCCTGGTTAATCCACATCCTGGTTAATCCAATCCTGGATAATCGAGAGTCTACTGTACAGTCAAATGTCATCCGCTCTTTGTACTAAGCCAACTTTATTTAAAGTATTTTTTTCATTTGGGAGTTGTGAAACCTCAGATTCACTTTCTCTGGTTTGGTCAGAAGGGAAAAAAAAAGCCAGATAATAAAAGGAAACCTATAGTATTAAATATGACTTCTGGAAGCTTCTTTTAAATGTCTTGTGAGACTGAGTGCTTTTAAGTGCAATGTTCCTTTTCTCCTATATATAGGATGGCAATGTAGCTGATACCTCATAGAACAGAATGGATGCAATGATGAAACTTTATACCTCTCCTGGCAATATCTTTCCTATGTGTCTGCAGCACCCATCTTTTGAACTGAACTCTGCTGAATCCGTTGTGAGCCTCGGCTAGAAAACATTCTAGTAGTTCAAAATGCTATGTTACTGGTTGGGGTGCAGGGCCGGCGACAGGAATTTTGGGGCCCCCTACGGCAGACCGTACGGGTTCCCCCCCCCCAGTCTCCCGCTGCCCGCGCCCCCCCCCCCCCCGCCAGTCTCCCGCCGCCCGCGGGGCCCCCCCCCGCCGATCTCCTGCCTCCCGCGGCCCCCCCCGCCCCGCCGATCTCCCGCGGCCCCCCCCCCCCCCGGCCGGTCTCCTACCTCCAGCGGGCCCCAACCCCGGTATGTGCTGCGGCCGCATGGCCGGCCGGGAGAAGCAAAGGGGGGCGGGGCTGGCTGCTGGGTGCCGGGGGAGGGGGCTGGTGAGCGCGCCTCGCTCGCAGCCCCGGACAACGGTTACAGCTGTACCGGCCCCAGACTTCAGGGGGTCCCCCCTGAAGTCCGGGGCCCGGTACAGCTGTAACCGTTGTACCCCCCTGTCGCCGGCCCTGTTGGGGTGTATGCATTCCCTGCTCCCTACTGGAGTGGAACAAACTTTCCCAAAGATCCTGGTGATTTTGTCACCCTGTAATTGTTGGCCTACACAGAGAAGCCATGATGCCAGTTAACATAGATTCCTAGTCTGGCTGCAGCGCTGTTTTGTGGCCAGGATCCCCACTGATGCAGCGCAGGCCTTCTGCCGATGCTAGGGCCCCGGGCTGGGATTCAGTGGAGTGGGAGGGCCTGCGTCCCCCCTGCCACCCAACTTGTGGGTAACAGTCTCCCTCTCTCCCAGGCCCTTCGCAGCCAAGTCTGGACTTGCTGTTTACCTGTTTGCTCAGCCCCTGCCTGAGGGCCTGAACCCCTGACTCTTTGTTGCCCCGTCCCATGGCTGGTGCCTGCTCATTATATAACCATTGCTCAGCTCCTGCCAGAGGACCGGAGCTTGTGACTCACTACTGACCGAGCGTGAATAACTGGAATGTTTTGCCTCTACTGCTACCACCATGAGAGACTCCCATGGTCAGGCTAATTCCCTGTCACAACTGAAAGGAAGGAGCAAGGCAGTGTGGTTCCCCACCAACCCGGAGAGGGATGAGCCCCGGCCAAACCCCTCTACACAACTCCTTCGGAAAGCTTAGACCCAGTCTGTGGCTCTCCAGAGGTCCATGGATCACTATAGGAAAGCCGCTGCCCTAAGAATGTACAATACTCTACCTCCCAGCAATGACCAGATTCCACAAAATTCTCATTGATTTCAGTGGGAGCTGGATGGAATCCCAGAGAGCACAGTCAGGGCATGGGCCCACAGAGACTGATACAATCCCTTTAAAGAAAAAGATTGCATAATCAGAATAACCTATGCTGTCTGGGCTTCTTCATTAAACAAGGAGTTAGCAGTTCAGCAAAGCTAGCAGCTTTCATCTTTGCAAATAAAAGACTGTTCTCAACAGCTGCTTCATCCAGTCTCTCTAGCGCTGTAGAATGAAAATATTCTCCTTTGTTTACACCTACTTAGAACCCTGATATGCTACTGTAATGATCACTGTGATGATCTTAATGGAGCATGACAGCACAAAGACGTTCTTCCGTAATAAAGAAAATAAATTGCCTGTACCAAATTATTTAATAAAATCTTTTATTGGTGTACTTCAGCCTTTACATAGGACTACACTGTGACTTGGGCTGTACGCCTGCGCAGTTGAATAAAAGGGAATAAAAACCTCCCATACTCACTACGTTGGGTCTAGCTGTGTTTGAGTGAACAGGGCTACAGACCCACTTACCTTTGCCTTGGAACAGGTGGTCACAAGGGGGGAGCCTGGCTCCATATCACCTTCCCAAATTCAGTGCAGGGGCCAAACTGTTTGGGGAGGCACAGCCTTCCCTACCCAGCCCTTCCTACAGTTTTGCAACCCCAAAGAGGCCCTCGGGCCAAAAGATTTGCCCACCCCGCCTTAGAAGGAAGCAGGGGGAGAATTGTGGCTTAGAGGTAAGGTCAGAAATGCCCAACTCTTTAAAAGCTGGCACCATCGTAGCCGGAGATGGTATGACCACAGGCAAGAACATTCCAGCAGAAGCAGGAGAGCCCTGTAAGGCCTTAGCACCAGGCTCCCAGCAGTGCTCTGTTCCCATTTCGACACCTAAATGAGTGGCCAGGTTTCAAAGCAGCGCAGCATGTTGGGTTCTAAGTGTTTTTGAATATCTGACCTTTAGTCAGGTGCCTAAATGGGAGAAAATCTGACAGAGGACTAGATGACCTCCTGAGGTCCCTTCCAACCCTGATATTCTATGATCTATAAAATGGGGCTAATAGCACTGCCCTATCTCCCATGGCAGTGAGGATAAATACACTGAAGATGGTGAGGGGCTCAGACATTATAGTAATGGAGCCATATAGATACTTAAGATAACTTGGAAGTAAATAAAGCTCTTAACCCTTAAGGTTCTGTGTGTGATTCTGTTTCTCCAATAGGAAAAAGACTCATACTAGTTGGAACCAGCCAGGGCCATCCCTCCTTGCACACCCAGGACTGTGCAGAGGCAACCAGCCTCTGCAAGTATTAGGATCCCAGATGGTGTCTTCCCTCCTCCTCCCCACGCTCAACCTGACTTGGGGGGAAAACAACAAATGAAACCAGCCAAAGACTCCAGCACATAGGTGCAGGAGCAGTCAGAGCAGGGACATTTGACACTTAGAACTTTCTTCAGTTTGTTGACTGAACTTTCTTTGTCCTGTGCTGATTGGTTGTTTGCTCCAGGTCTTCCACCCCCCAGGTATCTTCACTTCAGATTAATTCTCTTTTCCCCTGCCCTGCCCCCCTCAACTTCCTTCCCTGATCCCTTCCTAACTATCCCCCTCCCCAAAAAATTGTGGCTCTACCACGACATTTGCTATCACCACATTGTTCACTATGCTTCTATGTTACACCCCTGCCTCACCCTGTCTGTCTTGTCTATTTAGATTGTAAACTCATGAGGGCAGGGACTGTCTGCACAGTGCCTAGAACAATGGGGCTCCATTCCTGGTTAGCTTTTAGGCACTAGTGTAATAAACATAATTAACAAACAACAACAATAATAATAGAGATTTGTTAAAATGAAAATGTTCATTTTTATTTGAGCACTAACTACTTTTTGTTGCAAAGCTACATTGAAGGCAAATCCTGGTGTAAACTCAGCAGCATCAACTTTACTGTTTGGGTTTTGCTTCTTTTGACTGTGTTTACAGTCAGAGTATGGTAGAAGGCAACTACACGCCCAAGTCCATTTGACACATAAACCACTGTCTTATTATTTCTGAATGCCTATTTATGCAATTTGATATTTAAGTGCTATTTTTATGGAATACTCTTGGCCACAATACAATAGGACTTGTTTTTCTGCCCTGTGCTTGACTTCAAGAAAAGTACATGCATAAAATCAGTGAAGCTTTCCAGTAAAGTGCTTGGGACCTATTTCATCACCAATTTACCTGTGACTGAGAAATAAAATACAGGCAAATTGTTCCTCATTATTTCTGAAACTATGATAGACAATGTAGAGCTAGAAAAGCATTTAAACGCTGTACTATTTAATGAATGAACCTTCAGTCTAATGGGTAAATTTCTCCGTATGTGGGTTCTTTTCAGATAGGGGAGGTAAAATGCAGCAAATTTCAACTCATTGCATTTCCTGGAAATGTTTCCAGTTGGAATGGCAAAGTTTGCTTCCCACTGGGTAGATGAGAGATCCTTCTACTCAGCCTGTGAATTAACCATGAGCAAAGAGCTTTCCTACAGAGATCTCCTACCTGACAATTGCTGCCCTGTTCTACTGGTCCCTCAAGGCTCCTGGATAGCATAGCACTGATATGACACCTATAGGAGCCATGCTGTCCAGAAACTCCCTTAATTTTGACCACCTCTGAAACACCTCTCAAGGAGCATTTCCAAATCACCATGGGAGCTCAGCGTAAGTTGCTTCAGACTCCTTCTGGGGGGTTGTGAGAGAGGATTTGAACAGACCTTGGAGATGGAGTTATGATTTGTCTACCCTAAGGGCTTATCCTCACTAGTGGGGGGGATCAAAGGCAGATACGCAACTTCAGCTACGTGAATCACGTAGCTGAAGTTTGCGTATCTGCCGCCGACTTACCGCCCATCCCCACAGCGGCGGCAGTCGGCGGTGCGCTCCCGCGTCGACTCCAGCTTGTGCCTCTCGGCAAGCTGGAGTTCCGGAGTCGATGGGGGAGCCGCGGGCGATCAATTTATCGCGTCTTAACAAGACACAATAAATCGATCACCAGAAGATCGATCCCAGACCGCGGTAGTGAAGACGAGCCCTAAGTCTTGGAAGGAACTGGAGACGTCTCCTAGGTCTTGTCTGCACCAGGAAGGTTTTACTGGTATAACTATGCTAGTAACCACCTCTCGAATAGAGACACTGCTCATACTGGTAAAAAAGTGCATTTGCCAGTATACCTTATACCGGTACCCTGAATGAAATAAGCTGTAGCAGCAAAAGGACTTTTTACTGGTATAACTACATCTATACCAGAGGTAGGCAACTTATGGCATCCGTGCCAAAGGTGGCACACAAGCTGATTTCCAAATGTCCTGGCCACCGATCTCGGGGGCTCTGCATTTTAATTTAATTTTAAATGAAGCTTCTTAAACATTTTATTTACTTTATGTACAACAATAGTTTCGTTATATACTATAGACTTATTGGAAGAGACCTTCTAAAAATGTTGAAATGTATTACTGGCACACGAGACCTTAACTTAGAGAGAATAAATGAAGACTCGGCTCACCACTTCTGAGAGGTTGCCGACCCCTGATCTGTAGGGCTGGTCTTCACTGGGGGGGGGGGGAGATCGGCTGTAGATACGCAGCTTCAGCTACGTTAATAACATAGCTGAAATTGGCGTATCTACAGCCAACTTACCTGCTGTCCTCACGGCAGTGGCGGGCAGCGGCACGCTCCTCCGTCGACTCCAGCTTGCACCTTTTGGCGAGCTGGAGTTCCAGAGTCGACGGGGGCACCACTGGCGATCGATTTATCGCATCTTGATAAGACGCGATAAATCGATCGCCAAAAGATCGATCCCTCCCCACTGTAGTGAAGACAAGCCCATATTAATGTTTTGCTGGTATAGCTATGTCAATTGGGGTGTGTAGACCAGGCCCAAGATTGCTGTCTGCTGTGTCCTCTGTATGCTATACTCTGCCACTCAACAATACACATCTTTTTCACTAACTCCATGGCTAGGCAGGCTTTCGGAGATACAGCTGCATTTGCTTTTTGGGAAATTATTAGGTGATGCTCCTATGTTTTTTTTAAAGAATTTTAAGCTACTTTCCCTTCTAATGGTATTTTGAAATAAGTTCTTCTTTAGAATTCTGTTCAGTTCTTTTTATCTCCAGTATTATATTTTATATAGTCTTAGAAGAAAGATAAAGCCCCATGCTTCAGGGCATAAGCCAACAACTAAGACTGTCTGCAAAAGATGGTGGCTTTTTTACATTGAGAGTTAGTTTGAGATAACAATCCTGATGTAAAATCCTAGACATGGCACAGGTACTTATTAATGCATTAACCTTATACTGTGCTCCTAGAACTGGTCTCAGTGAGTTACACTGAAGTAAAACTACCTGTGCTTTCTCTCCACTAGATTTTACCTGGGGAATGCTGTATCAATTTAGAAACCTACCTTTCCCCTCCCCCCCCCCCCCCCACAGTGAAGACATAGCCTGCCTGTCCTGGTCTAGGTAGTAACTTTCCCAATGGGCAAGCTATTCCTTATTCATCCACCTCGGGGGGGGGGGGGGGAGGAGGAGAGAATTGCAGCTTTTCCGAAACATCTGGTACTAGTTTTTGGTTACAGGATACTTGGACTACCTCAGGAACCATTGGTCTCATCCAGTCTGGCAGTTCTGGATTTCCCTTGAAATAATGGTGTTCCACTATCTACTCAAAGGACACAACCTGTATTATTAATGCCAGACTGTCACCTAGGGTATGTCTTCACTACAGCATTAGTTCGATTTCCTTTAATTCGATTTTCTAAAGCAGACTGTATAAAGTCGATTTTGTGCGTCCCCACAAAGCACAGCAAGTCGACAGTGTCTGTCCTCACAACTTTTGCAAGCGTCGACATAGCGAGCATTGCACTGTGGGTACCTATCCCACAGTTCCCGGAGCCCCCAGCAGGCACCATTTCGAGTGCTGCACTGTGGGTAGGCATGTCATCATTCCGCGCCGTGTGAAGACCTCCCGCCTTGTTCTGGATTTTATGCTGCATCGTCTGCAGAGGAATGCGATCCAGAGACAACTGCGCTTTCCGGAAGCTGATGACCGTGAGGAGGAGGAGGACATGGACCTGGACGTGCATAGCAGGGACAGGGACACTGCGGTTTTTGGAAGTAGGGCGACCGACAATCTGGCAAATTTGGTGGCAATGGGGCAGGCTCATGGCATGGAACGCCGATTCTGGGCCAGGGAAACAAGCACTGACTGGTGGGATCGCATAGTGCTGCGGGTCTGGGATGACTCCCAGTGGCTCAGAAACTTTTGCATGCGTAAGGGCACGTTCATGGAACTTTGTGACTTGCTTTCCCCGGCCCTCCGGCGCAAGAATACTAGAATGAGGGTGGCCCTCACAGTTGAGAAGCGAGTGGCGATAGCCCTCTGGAAGCTTGCAACGCCAGTCTGCTACCGGTCAGTCGCGAATCAGTTTGGGGTGGGTAAATCTACAGTGGGCTCTGCTGTGATGCAAGTAAGCAGGGCAATCGTCGAGCAGCTGCTACCCAGGGTTATAAACCTTGGAAACCTGCAATCTACAATAGATGGCTTTGCCGCCATGGGATTCCCTAACTGTGGTGGGGCTATAGATGGGACTCATATCCCTATCCTGGCACCGGACAACGAGGCCGCAGAGTACAGAAACCGGAAGGAATATTATTCTATGGTCATGCAAGCAGTGGTTGACCACAAGGGACGTTTCACCGACCTGTACGTGGGGTGGCCGGGAAAGGTTCATGACGCTCTTGTGTTCAGGAACTCTAGGATTTTTAGACAGCTGCAGCAAGGCACTTTCTTCCCCGACCAGAAAATTTCTGTGGGGGGGCGTGTGGAAATGCCCATCGTTCTCATTGGGGACCCAGTCTACCCCTTAATGCCCTGGCTTATGAAGCCCTACACTGGGTCCCTGGACAGGGGTCAGGAGCTGTTCAATTACAGGCTGAGCAAGTGCAGAATGGCCGTAGAGTGTGCATTTGGCTGACTCAAGGGGAGATGGAGATCATTACTGATTCGCTCAGACATCAGCGAGAGAAATATCCCCATTGTTATTGCTGCTTGCTCTGTGCTCCACAATGTCTGTGAGAGCAAGGGGGAAACGTTTATGGCGGGCTGGGAGGCAGAGGCAAATTTACTGTCTGCTGCTTACCAGCAGCCAGACAGCAGGGAAAGTAGAAGAGCGCACCACGAGGCGCTGCGCCTCAGGGACTCCTTGAAAACCAGTTTCATGAGTGCCCAAGATGACATTTGACAACCCGGTCCCTTGCTCTGCTCAGCCCCTAAGCCTGCCGTCCTTGCACCCTCTTTCCCTCCCCCCTCCTGATGCTTGCAGAGGAAATAAATACACTGTTTTAAAAATCACGATTTCTTTATTGGTTCATCACAAATTCGGCGTGGGGTGGGGAGGGGAGGGAAACCAGCAGTCGCAGTGGTGGAGGAGCGGGTGGGGGGAAGGGGTTAGGGGTGGTGTAGGGTGGCCAAGACTCAGCAGCTTTTAAAAGTTTTTGGATACACTCATCCTGCTGCTGCTTGTGCTGGCTTGTGGTGTAGAGTGGGTTGGTCCCCGGAGCTCCCCCCCCCCCCGGGTTCTCAGCCCGCATTTGGGTGGGGAAGCTATGGGACTTGGGGAGGGGGAGAGGTGGTTATACAGAGGCTGTAGAGGCGATCTTTGGTTCTGCTGAAGCTCTACCAGACACCTGAGCATATCACTTTGGTCCTCCATTATCCGGATCAAAGCATCCATCCGCCTTTCTTCGCGTGCATCTCGTCTTTCCTCACGCTCCAGCCATTGTTCTTCACGCTGCACCCACTGCTCTTCGCGCTTTTCTGCTGCAGCTCTTGACTCCTGTCTTGACTGTAGCAATTTTGCCCTCCATTCAGTCTGCCGTGCGGCCTCAGCGTTGGAGTTCTGGAGTAGTTCATTAAACATGTCATCACACATTTTCTTTTTACACTTCCGTGTCTGCGATAGACGGCGAGAGGGGCAGGTGGGCGGATTCTGAGATAACTGTGCAGCTGTGGGCAAAGAAAGGCACAAGTTTATGAGACAGAAACATTCACGGATCACAATGGGAGTACTATGCTACGGGGAACCACATTATTCAACGGCCTATTATGAGTATATTCCGCACCTAAAGGTTACTGGATGCCTCACACAAAAGTCACAGAGCATCTCACATACAGCCTCAACACAACACGGCTACTGAAATCACCATGCAGCGGGCCATGTTAACCTTAAGCCATACTCGGATATTCCAGAATAACCCCCCTCTTCCCCCCCCCCCCGCCACGTGGATCCCTCCTCCAGCACACCGCGTGGGGCTCACCGTGAACTTCAAAACAAAACCGGGCTGTGTACGGGCTACCTGTTGGGAGTGGGGGGGCGGTTGTTCAGACTGGCGGGGGGGTATGGGAGTGGTTGTGCAGACTGGCGGGGGGAGGTGGTGTGGTTTGATTGTAGGCTAAAAACCCAGGCGTGCTGTACCGGGAAATTTAAAAACCAACAAAACCGGGCTGTCTTCGGGCTACCTGTTGGGAGTGGGGGGGCGGTTGTTCAGACTGGCGGGGGGGATGGGTGGGGGTGCAGCATGGCAAGGGGAGGTGGTGTGGTTTGATTGCAGGCTGAAAACCCAGGCGCACTGTACTGGGAAATTTAAAAACCAACAAAACCGGGCTGTTTATGGGCTACCTGTTGGGAGTAGGGGGGGGGCGGTTGTGCAGACTGGCGGGGGGGACGGAGGGGTGCAGCATGGCGGGGGGAGGTGGTGTGGTTTGATTGCAGGCTGAAAACCCGGGCGTGCTGTACCGGGAAATTTAAAAACCAACAAAACCACGGGATGTGTACGGGCTACCTGTTGGGGGGGGGGGGGTTGTTCAGACTGGCTGGGGGGACGGGGGCGTGCAAAAAAAGACCACTCACCAGAGGATCCTTCGTGGGCTGGGGTACCCCCTTGGGAGGGTTGGGACAGTACTGGCTCTGGGGTGACAAACAGCTCCTGGCTGTCTGCAAAAGGTATCTCTCCACTTCGGTCCTGGTGCTCCGTGATATTTCCCTCATCATCATCATCCTCATCTTCCGAATCCTCATCAGACCTGCTGGTTATCCCATCGGCGGAGTCCACGTAGACCGGTGCGATGGTGGTGGGGGCGCCCCCCATTATCTGATTTAGTTCATTGTAGAACCGGCATGTCTGTGGAGCGTCCCCCGAGCGTCCGTTTGCCTCCTTGGCTTTCTGGAACGCTTGCCTCAGCTCCTTAATTTTCACGCAGCACTGTTGCGCGTCCCTGTTGTGGCCCCTTTCCAGCATGGCCTTGGAGATCCTGGCGAACGTGTTGGCATTCCGTTTGTTGTTGCAGAGTTCCAACATCACAGATTCCTCTCCCCAAATAGAGATCAGATCCAACACCTCATTATTGGACCATGCTGGAGCTCTTTTCCTTTGGCTGGTCTCCTGTGCTGCTGAGCTCTGCATGGTGGCTTGTGCTGCTGATTTCTATGAATGGCGACTGAGCTGTGCAGGTGAGCTGGCCACGCTGACCAAACAGGAAGCTATTCAAATGTTCCCGGGTCTTTTCCTGTCTACCTGGCCAGAGCAGCAAGTTGAGAGCGCTGTCCAGAGCGGTCACAGTGGAGCAGTCCAGAGCGGTCAGAATGCAGCATTGTGGGACAGCCTCTGGAGGGCAGTAATGTCACTTGAGTCCTCACTAGTCCACAATCGACCTAGAGAGGTCGATTAGGCGCTACTCCTCTCATTAGGGAGGAGTACAGAAGTCGATTTTAAGGTCCCTTTAAATCGACGCAAATGGCATGCAAGTGAGGACGGGTACATGTTTATATCGACTTAACGTTGCTAAAGTCGACGTTAAGCCCTAGTGGGGACCACCCCTAGTGTCAATCAGTGTAGCTCCTTTGACTTTGGTGGAGTTTTTGTAAGGATAGGTATCAACAGCTACTAGTAGGAGCAACTAAACAAATGAGATGATATAATGTTAGCGTAGAAGTGACTAGGCTATTGTACATGTTCAACATCTGAACATGCCCAGAAAGAACTTAAATGGTTCCAAAAGACTGACCAGACTGAGGCTGAACTGGCTGCTCCTGTAGTTAATAAAAGTGCCGGTGCCTGTGTTTTGCTGATCACAGCCAGAGTGCTCAGCACCTTGCTGGAGCAAGACCATGAACTGTATAATAGAGAGAAAGAAATGTACTTCTTTTTCACAACCTTCATTCCGGACATCTATGATTCAAAAGTAAGGGTCTCTGGGCCTTGTCTACACACAAAAATGTAACTATATTGGTACAGCTGAAGCGATAAAATCCCACCCCTCCACCTCCTGTGCAGATTCAGTTATATTGGTATAAATATGCTTTATATTGGTAGAGGAGCTATTTCTGCAAAGGAATGGAAAATAGCATGCCAATAAAAGGAACCTTTATTATACCAGTATAACTGTGTCCACACTAAGGGGTTTACCAATTGAACTAAAAAGAATCACATCCTAAGGGCTTGTCCTCACTAGGAGGGGGGGATCGACGGCAGATACGCAACTTCAGCTACGTGAATCACGTAGCTGAAGTTGCGTATCTGCCGCCGACTTACCTGCTGTCCCCACGGCGGTGGCAGTTGGCGGCGCACTCCCCTGTCGACTCCAGCTTGCGCCTCCCGGCAAGCTGGAGTTCCAGAGTCGACGGGGGAGCCGCAGGCGATCGATTTATCGCGTCTTAACAAGACGCGATAAATCGATCGCCAGAAGATCGATCCCGCACCGCGGGAGCGAAGACGAGCCCTAACTGAAAGAGTTATACTGGGAGAAACATTATGTGTAGGCCAGGCACTTTGGCCACTTTACCGCATTCTGGCAATGTAAACTGGTTTTATTGTAATGAGACTCAGGTTCAAACTTTACTTGCAAAAAGTTATTTATGCTAAGTAATGAATCTGAGCAATTGTTATATTTTTACCTTGGGAATAAAAGCAACACATTAGAAATGTTTCTAATTGCCATTCCTCCCCAAATAGTGTAAACAGTAGAATTGGAAAGTTTCTCATAAATTTATTACATTTTCTTTCCACTCATAATACTCTCAAACACAGTTAAATTTAGAAATGTTTGTTTATGTTCCATTCATATACAGAGTAACACAGTTTGTGAGCTGATAATATCATTACAGTCTTTTCAAGATCCTCAAGTTTCTCATTTCCCTGAGTTGTATAATGCATCTAACCAGAACCCTGTTTTTGTCTCAACAGAAAAATGAAAGAAATCAACAAAACAGAGATGCTGCTAGAGACCAGCTCGGAGACTATTCTATAGTCTAGTCTGTCAATTACCTGCTTCTGTCTCATACTAACAGAATATGAAATGGTGTCAAACAGTCAGAGGCTTGCCTCAGCCTGGCGTTTTTAATTTATTAACCCTTTGCATCTTTGATGGTTATAAACCCTAAGCTGTGTTTGTCTCTTCACCTATACATTTGCACCCAATTGCTTCGCATTAAAGATGCGCACCGGCTTCAACAAGTGCAGGATCAGGCCACAAAATGGACTCAGGTGTCAATTCCCAAAAGAAGCAGTCTTAACTTTAATGCTTTTCAGATAGCACAGCCCAAACAAAACAATCTATATGCAAAACATACAGTAGATACAGAATAGGCCAAATTCTGCTCTTAGTTACACCTGAGCCATTCCATTAACTGGAGGTGTAAAAGACTACAATATGGCCCATTATCCTTAAAGGAATTTTGGACAAGACAGATAATTCATTAAGTGGAGCAAGCTATGAGCCAACCGGTAATAAATACAAGAAACAAAATAAGTATAAATCTACTATTCCACATGCATGCTATTAGATTGTATAGCAGCAGAGGCAGTACAGGACATGTATACAGCATAAAAGATGGACAGTACTGGAAAAAGAGACCTGAGTTACAAAAATCAATGGAATTCAAGGGTTTTAGAGATCAGCAACTCTCTCTCTCTCTCTCTCTCTCTCTCTGTGTGTGTGTGTGTTTTAGTTTTAAAGTGTGTCACTGCTCTCTACTGGATGGAATCAGAACTGCTCAGCTGTGTGTCATAGGCACTATACTGGTAACAGCAAACTGATATTCTTGAGATGAAAGGGAGCTGTGCTTTTAGGACAGGAGTTTCATAGATTCACAGATGGGACCATTGTGATTATCTGGTCTGGCCTCGTGTATATAGCTAAGAACTGCCCTACGATCAGTCCTAGAACATATTTCTAAAAAAAAATCCATTGTTGATTTAAATATTGTCAATGATGGAGAGTCCACCGTGACCCACAGTAAATTGTTCATTCCAATGGTTAATTACCCACCCCGTAACCAAGTTCTGAGTGGCCATGGTGTTCAGCACAGTGACAAATGGACAGTTCCTAGCTAGTCACAGATTTGTTACAATATTAAAACAATAAAGCTTGCAAGTTCAAAGACATCAAGATACTTACAATCAAGCCAAAGAAACTGTGTGGATGATATAACTATCTTTTCAATTTCATTTTGATGAGATTTGCAATTTAATGCTTTTAATGGAAAAAAAAATACCATGGTAAGGAATATTTCTTCTTTAAAAGATCACTTTGGTAGGGGATTGCATTCAGTAGTTTTCCTTATTACATCATTGAAGCCAACACTGTCCTTGCCATACTGATACATTAAAAAAAAATTAGTACTGTTCAAATAGCTTTGTCAGGCAGTTCTGCCTAAGGTATTGTTTTTATTTTCCTTCTGTTGACGTAATCTGAAGGCCATTGATTTTTAGCATGTTTGAAACTTTTCCATTTTTATTTCTTTCTCTTTCATAAATCATTTCCACTTGAATGCTTTTGACCATGATTATGGCATAGCACAACACATTTAAGGTTAATACTCTCAAAAGGCAGCTGAATTACACTCATCGTGCCTTAGGCAAAACTCTCAATGAAGTTGATCGGATTGCTATCCTGATTCCATTGACGTGCTAAGATTGGTTATCACGGGACAAATCCTGCTCACCTTGGCTCCCAATGAAGTCACATAAGTAAGGTGGACAGGGTTGCATCCTGTTTTTTTAATGGTAAATCCCAGCTCCCTTGCCAGTGTCTTCTTATAAAATCATAGGCACCAAAAGCTGCAGGAAAATACTAGAGCATTGCTGAGTTCTCTCAGCATGGATCACCTGTTATCTGTTCACTGCTCAACTCGTTTTTCTTACCTTTAACTGTCTACGTCATATTTTTCAGCAAGCCCCAATGATGAACAAAAATACTGCTTTACATTTTGCTTTGAATATCTTTCTCTTTCGTTATGGCTTTCTGTGTAATACTGGTAAGTGATGCTTTAGCATTTGATATAGGTTGTCATGTAATCACACTAGATTCTGACCAAACACGAGAATGTTCCTGCTTTGTAACAGAGAATCTATTCTTTGGGAGTGCTTTGAGTCCAAACAACCTGCAAGCAGCAACTCGATACTTCTTCGACATAATGTTGTACAGGATAGGGTTGATGGCAGCACTAAGGTAGAAGAGGACGAAGGATACTAAGTTGCAGTACTGGCTGATCACAGCTATCTCCAAGGATCCGGCTTCAAAGGATTTGGAAAACAAATATCGTCCTACATGAAAAGGCAACCAGCAGAGTATGAAAGCAAACACCACCACAGCTGAAATGGAAACAGCAGAAGAATATTAAAACAATAGGTCATTTAAAATGAAATGTACTTATACTTCTTTAATACTAGTGAAATGTAAAGTGTGTGCTTTGCATAAAGTAAAAAAGCTGATCATATTTGGGGGGGTTGGTATTTGTTTTTCCTAAATTAATATCTACATTGTTATTGGATTATGACTATCAATAACAATCATATAGTAAAATATGTAGCTATATTTTAATATATAAATCACAGCTGAGTGTAGTGTAGAATGCTGTAGTTTTCAATTACATCACTTTGGGTTTTTGCTAAAACAGGATTGCAGGAACAATACAGTGATGGAAACACTGACTAAGTATTTAACAGTAACATACACCGTATTTTAAAAAGCTCATAAATATAACTGATGGCTTTAGAACTGCAATTTTACATTAAAAGTATAAGGACATAAAGCTAGACTGAATCTAGGTAAAGGACTCAAAGTAAGGAAAAATGAAACTGGAGCTGTAGAAGATTTATCTGCAAGATAATGAAAGAATAAAACAAGCTACCAAGGCAAGCACAATCCATCCTATGAACCTTCTGGCTTGTATATTGCTCTTGAGAATGAGTTACCCTACAAAGAGCAAAGCTAAAAATATGTATCTGAAAACTTGAGCTGTTGCCCATTTTGCTTTCTATACTTCCTGGAAAGTGGGGAATGTTTTCTATTGGTTCATTACATGTTATTGGTTCAACAGTACTTTTAAAATTGTTTGAATAGCCCTATTCACACACAAAAAAGATGCAAGAATTTCACAATAGAATTTTTAACCTCCTTTTCATTAGGTAGTTAACTTATTTGATTTTACCAGAAAACTTATTTTGTTTATTATTCTATCTGGGTAAGATCCAGGCCCCACTGAATTTAATGGGAGTTCTACCACTGATATCAATGGGGCCAGGATTTTACTCAGTGGGTCGTGCCGTGGCTGAAATAATATTTATAGAGCATGATTGAAAAGCAGTGAAAAGGGGATAATTATCAGCAGCTTTTCACAAAACATTCAAAAGAGGATTCCTATGTTTAAATGAACATACAGTGAGAAATCATAGTTTCCAACTCTGCTGATAGTGACTTGATTTTGGGAAAACCATTTAACCAGCTTCTGCCTCGGAGTCCCCATTTATAAAATGGGACAGTAATATTTCCCTGAGCCTTCATTTATAAAAATTTAAGATAATCTAAGAGAAGGTGCTAAGGAATCAGAGTTACTATGATAAACCAATGGCAACATTTTCAAAAATAAGATACTTATGAAAAATCAGTGTGACTGGACTGAATTTAGGCATGTTGATCAATATTTAATCTCTAAAAACAAATGGTGTGATCTTCAAAGGTGCTGAGTTCTATTGATTTTACTGGGATTGGTGGGTGCTACACACCTCTGAAAACCAGACAACTTTTTTAGGTCCTTGAATATGGATATAAAAACTTAACTTTGCCTTTTGATAAGTTTGAATTGTTGGCCTTTGCTCTTCTTTTATTTGCAGCTCCAGAACTTATAAGGATTTAAAGTTATCCATTTGAAATTCTGAACAGAAAATTCAAATCAATGGAAACTGCGGGCATTATACACCTTGTATTATTGAGCCACAGTTGAAAAACATTCTATCCACATGAAGTGTAGTTGTAGCTGGGTCAGTCCCAGGATATTAGAGAGACAAGGTATGGGAGGTAATATCTTTTATTGGACCAACTTCTGTTGGTGAGAGGGATAAGAGTTCGAACCTGAAGAAGAGTGCTGTGTGGCTCAAATGCTTGTCTCTCTCACCAACGGAAGTTGATCCAATAACAGATGCTAGGCACAGACCTTTCATTCTCTGATGCGGTGTGACACAAGATGTTTAAAATATTATTGTTTGTGGCAGTGCTTAATCGAGAGGTATTTTAGGATTGGAAATTGATATATTTAATCTTTTAGAAATATAAATATGGAAATGAGGTACCGGAGGGTTCTCTTCCCATAATAAGCAAAAAATCACAATTTTGAACATTTAGATCAGGAAACATAAATGTAAGTAGAGAGTTACTTCCAAGGTCACACCTAACCCTCGTATTCTATGGATCCTAAAATGTAATTGAAGGTACACTAAGTATCTCACAGCTTTTATCACACATGCTGTTGTTGCCTAGTTAATTAAAGAAACATAGGAATAAAACAATCAGATACAGTTATTAATTTAGATACACTGGGCCTATTGCAGCCACACTGTGCAGCTCTTTGGCCAATTACTAAATTCAACTAAGTTGAAGTTAATTGGGGCTGTCTCCTGCCAAACCTTCTTCATGTGAGAAAAGTTACCTACATGAATAGACCTACTGAAACCAATGGGATTACTCATATGTGAAAGGACTACTTGCATAGGATCAATGCTGCTAGAATAATAAGAGAAGTTGTAATTTTCTACCAATAAACTGATGGTAATTTTTTTCAAACTGATAGTGCCAGAAAGTGTTACCTTTTCTCTGTGCTAGTGGATCTAGTCCATACATGGGATGCCTGTTAACTGCACTGACATTGAGTGCTTAGGGGGCCAGATTCTTTAGGGTTAAAGCCGTGTCCATTTGTATGTTAAGGTTAATATTTGACTGAAAATATTTAAACATACTAAATTAAAAATGACAGGGGCTAATGACTTGGTCACGTTTCCTGCACGTCAATCGGAGTTTTTCCCATTGACTTCAATGGGAGCAGAATCACAGACTCTCAAAGAGAGAGACTACTCCTTATTAAGTACTTTAGTTTTCATTACATGAATAAACTATAGTTAGTTTTCTTCAACAGGCTCAAAGAAATTGACATTCCCATAATTCGGTCCATCATGGATCCATTCTGTTTAGATCCCCTGCAGCCAAATGTCCTGCTTTTAGAAGGGTTTAGTTTTGTGGATAAATACAAATCTTTCTCGAACTGGCACTTGGTACCGTTAACTTATTTACAAAGAAATTCCGAATTTTTCAGTGCAATAGTGATTGTAATATTCATATTTTTCATTAATTATCCTTTTCAATGTCAGAGATTGTTATATTAATATCTGTCCACGCCTTTTTATAGGACGCTGGTCTAAGCCACAGAGAGTGAAGAGTGTGCTCCTATAAACTTTAGCCACATAGTAAAAATGGTCGATAACTACTTCACTTTTACGGACTATTTTAAAGCCCCATCAATGTCTTTCTCTCTGACACACAAACGCCCGTCAGTAAAATGGAATGAATATAAAATCCTACCTAACATTTTCACAGTTTGTTTGTTGTTCTTGTCCCTGATCGAGGTATTTGGTCCCATGTTCTTCCTCTTCCTCCTCCAGATTTTCCTCCCAATAAGGCTGTAAAGCACAGTCAGGCAAAACACAGGCAGGAAAAAGAAGACGCTGGAGGTCCAGACCATGATGGTGAGCAGCCCCGATCTGATCGCATACTCCGTAGCTCTGCACTCGTTGGTGTCCAAGGGGTTCGTGCCATTCTCGTGCTCGACCCCCACCAAGACAAAAATGGGCCCCGCGCTGGCAAAGGACACGGCCCAGAGGACCAAGATAACTAGCTTGACTTTCCCTTTGGTGATCACCACTTTGGCTTTGAGGGGGAAACAGACGGCGAAGTAGCGCTCCACGCTCAGGGCCGTGATGTTGAGGATGGTGGAGTAGGTGCAGCTCTCGCTGACGAACTGGAAGAGCTTGCAGAGCAGGGCCCCGAAGTTCCAGGGCCGGTACTGCCAGAGCCTGAAGAGGTCCAGGGGCATGCAGAGGAAGATGAGCAGGTCGGAGAAAGCCATGCTGGACAGGTAGAGGTTGGTCGTGGTCCGCATGTCCCGGAACCTGGACACCACCAGCATGGTCAGGAGGTTGCCTAGGATCCCCACCACGAAGAGCAGGACGCAGGTGACCGTGATGCCCGCCAGCACCGGGGCTGGGAACAGGTGCACGGGGTACTCGGGCCAGGTGGCGTTCTCGGAGCCCGGCGGCGGGGCGCTCTGGTTCCACATCCTCCTCCGGCCGCCGCGTTACTCCGCCCGGGGGCCGCGGGCCGGCGGCTCAGCGCGTCCCGGGCAGCCCCGCGGCGCGGGGGCGCTGGAAGGAAGCACAGGCGCGCGGCGCAGGGTTAGAGACCGGCGGGAAGGGGGGGGGGGCGCACAGAGCCCGTAGCGACCGAGCCTGACCCCCCCCCTCGGCTGCACCCCCCAGCCCTTGGCTTCAGCGCGCTTTGCCCCTGCACCGGGGCGACCCCCCCCCCCCTCCCGCACCCGGCCCGCTCTCCGCTGTACCTGCAACTGCTCCTGCCTCCCAGGCTCACCTTCCCTCCGAGCCGCTCCATTCCCCGCCGGCCGCCAGGCTCCGACCGGGGGGGGGGGGGGGGGCTGCTGCGCCCGCAGGTCCGGCCCCGGTGCAGGTCCGGCCGGAGGGAACCGCTGGAGCGGCCCCGCGCCGCCCCCCCCCCCCCGGCCACTGCCCGCCGCTCCGCGCTCCGCGGGCGGGCTGGGGGCTGCAGGGCGGCCGCTCCGGCGGAGATCCCGGCAGCGCGGGGTCCAGGGGAGAGGAGGGAGCCAGAGGGGGAGTGTGAGGCGAGAGGGTGTGATTGTGCCAGGAAAAGGTGTGTCCCTGTCAGAGGAGAGGGCTGTCCTGTGTGTGTGTGTCAGGGGAGGGTGTGTGTGTGTGAGAGAGAGAGAGGAGAGGGCTGTCCTGTGTGTGTGTGTGTGTGTCAGGGGAGGGTGTGTGTGTGTGAGAGAGAGAGAGAGAGAGGAGAGGGCTGTCCTGTGTGTGTGTGTGTGTGTGTCAGGGGAGGGTGTGTGTGTGTGTGAGAGAGAGAGAGAGGAGAGGGCTGTCCTGTGTGTGTGTGTGTGTCAGGGGAGGGTGTGTGTGTGAGAGAGAGAGAGAGAGAGGAGAGGGCTGTCCTGTGTGTGTGTGTGTGTGTCAGGGGAGGGTGTGTGTGTGTGAGAGAGAGAGAGAGAGGAGAGGGCTGTCCTGTGTGTGTGTGTGTGTGTCAG
Source organism: Sternotherus odoratus (assembly GCA_032164245.1). Taxonomy (NCBI): domain Eukaryota; kingdom Metazoa; phylum Chordata; order Testudines; family Kinosternidae; genus Sternotherus; species Sternotherus odoratus. The sequence goes on along the minus strand of JAVMKO010000009.1, from coordinate 12,214,086 downwards.
GGGAGGGGGCATGTGTGAGAGGAGAGAGCTGTCCTCTGTCTGTGTGTGTATCAAGGGAGGGGATGTGAGTGTGAGAGGAGAGGGCTGTCCTGTGTGTGTGTGTCAGAGGAGGGTGTGTGAGAGAGAGAGAGAGATAGGAGAGAGCTGTCCTCTGTGTGTGTGTGTGTATCAGAGGAGGGGGTGTAGGGTGTGGGTGTGTGTCTCAGAGGAGAGGGCTGTCCTGTGTGTGTGTGTATGTCAGAGGTGGGGGTGTACAGGGTGTAGGTGTGTGTCTCAGAGGAGAGGGCTGTCCTGTGTGTGTGTGTATGTCAGAGGTGGGGGTGTACAGGGTGTAGGTGTGTGTCTCAGAGGAGAGGGTTGTCCTGTGTGTGTGTCAGAGTAGGGGAGTGTAAGGAGAGGGCTGTCCTGTGTGTTTGTCAGAGGAGGGGGTGTACAGGGTGTAGGTGTGTGTCTCAGAGGAGAGGGTTGTCCTGTGTGTGTGTCAGAGTAGGGGAGTGTAAGGAGAGGGCTGTCCTGTGTGTTTGTCAGAGGAGGGGGTGTACAAGGTGTAGGTGTGTGTCTCAGAGGAGAGGGCTGTCCTGTATGTGTGTGTCAGAGGAGGGGGTGTACATGGTGTGTGTGTGGGTCTCTCAGAGGAGAGGGCTGTATTCTTTGTGTTTATGTTTGTGTGTCAGAGGAGAGGGTATACAAAGGGTTTCCCTGTCAGAGGAGAGGGCTGTCCTGTGTGTGTACCATCAGAGAAGGGTGTGTGATAATGTCAGAAGAAGATGCGTATTGTATGTGTGTTGGTGGCAGAGGAGGGAGTGTGTGTACGGTGTGTCTTTGTCAGTGTCAGAGGAGAGGGGTGTATCATGCATATGTGTCCTGTCAGAGGAGAGGGTGTATTGTGTGTATGTCAGTGTCAGAGGACGGGGTGTCCTGAGTGTGTTGGTGTCAGAGGAGAGGGAAGGGATGCTGGAACTAGGGATTCTGGGGGCGTGGTAGCACCCCCTGTCTGGAAGTGGTTTCCATCCTATACAGGGTTTACAGTTTTGTTCAATGGCTTTCAGCCAAACCAAGAGCTGAGTATGCTATACAGGTAGCTTGTCCATGACAAAGTCAGTGTTGAGTGCACAAAAGTGCCAGAAAAGAAACAGCTACATGTGAGGGATTTTGTAGACAGAGCATGGATGTGTCAGAAAAAATGTGTGGATGTGTATGAGATGTCAGTGTGGTTGAAAAGAGGTGTGTGTGTACATGCAAACAGTGCATAAGTGCTAGGCATGAAAGTGAGCATATGGGGGGGGGGGTTTACCGGACAGGGGGGTGAGCATGGTTCAATGCAAAGTGTTAGTATCTGTGAAGAGAGGGTGTGTAAAAGGTGTTGGGAGAGAGAAAGAAGTTTGGGATTTTTTTTGGGGGGGGGGGAAGAGAAATGGGGGTGTGAGCAGGGGAGCAGATAGTATATGCTGTGTGCCGGGTTAGCAATGGCCTGGATAGGAAGACAGCCCAAGCTCTCAGGGAAAGAAATCTAGAGGTCAGTGAAAGAAGCCCCATGTGTCACTGTCTGAAGAGCTGCAGTACAACTGATCTGCAGTTGCTGGAAGGAGGCCAGAGAGAAGAAAAGACCCACATGGGCTACATTATTTTGTTCAGCAAATCAAATCTGCCCGTGTAAAATTGCAGTAAGCAGCTGATAGTTCTTGCAATTGATTTCTAACTTTCTGATATTTCCTTAGGTATTGGTTTAGGTTAGTTTGTTTCCTCAATGTGTGCAGTAAAAAGCTGGTGCAGGGGCCACAGTGAATGTGTCTTGCTGTTTTTGCTGCTAAGCTTGTTAGAGGGTTCTCAAGAGGAAGAGGAAGATGCACATTAGAGTACAAATGACATGATGACTAAATTTGTAGGTGGATTATATGTCTCCTGGTAAAGGAACAAATGCTGATGTTTTCTTTTCATTCAGATCTGTAGTTCAGTGATGTTGAGCATTGAACTTGTGAAATGAAATTTAAAAAAACACATCATACAAGGAAGGAAGGATCTACTGTTGATCTGGAAGTTTTCCCCCCCACTGTACTGGGGGATTCTCTGCTCCTTGCCAAGAGGGATTGTGTTTACCCATGAACAAACTCTGGTTTTAAAACAAACCCTCCTTTTAGATGCATATCGCCCTCTGTCCAAGACAAACCGGATAGAAATGTATCATGATGAACCTGTAGTGTATTACAGATCAAGAGAATCATGGCTCTCACACAACTAGTGTGTATTAGAAGGGCAGAATCAGACTTCTCTAATGTGTGTCACAAGCTCTTTATTGCCATCAGCTAGAGCACAGGTTCTCAAAGTGGCATCAGGACCCCTTAATGAGTCATGAGGTTCTTACATGGGGGGGGGGGTTGCGAGCTGTCAGCCTCCACCCGAAACCCCGCTTTCCATCCAGCATTTATAAGGGTGTTAAATATTTTAAAACGTGTTTTTAATTTATAAGGAGGGTCGCACTCAGAGGCTTGCTATGTGAAAGGGGTCACCAGTACTAAAGTCTGAGAACCACTGAGCTAGAGTGAATTGTGTGTGGGCCTCAGAGTAGAGTGATCTGCTACCATGAAATTCCAAGTGACCATTGTGTGCTGCAAAATAACCGACTCTACGTGTCAACATATCACCAAATAATTCTCATTAGGAATATTGAATACAAAACCTGAACTTCATGTTAATTAAACAAACCCTGTTGGCTAGTTCCGCAGCTGGCGTAAATTGGCGCAGCTCCATGAAGTCAGTGGATCTACCCTTGATTTAAATCAGCTCAGAATCTGGCCCAATATCTTTTAAAGTTTGTTTACAAGTCTCCTTTAGAACAGGATTTCTAACTGGAATATCGGCACTTTTCACTAGAAGAGTGTCCTGGATAAATTGTCTTTCAGCTTACTACGTACATTCTGGGGCTGTCTACATTCCCCTCCATTTTTCAAGATATATTCTGCAGTTCCTGACATCAGTGGCTGCGAAGGGAGGTTATGATCTTTTGAACAGCTGCTACATTTTGACCTACAGGCGACTGCACTTTATTGGTGGTTTAAATGGTCTCTATGTAGTTTGTCTGTTAAGTTTGTAAAGTACACGGCAGTCTCCAGAGATGGAAGGTACTACAGAGCACCTAGAAACTTCATAATACTGCTATATAAAATGAAGGGATTTTTGCAACGGGAGTCCATCATTATGTGTCTGGTCTGCATTTGGTACTTAGCAGGTATATCTAGGAATACAATGCATAGTGAGGTTACAGTAATTACCCTCAGAAATGATTTACATATATTGAGACTCTGATTAATGTGTTTCTGTCACAGTCCTCTCTGCCCTATGGAGACTTTGGAACTGATATATATATCCTACCCCAATGCCTTTCTAATTATGTTGCCAACTTTCTAACTGCAGAAAACTGAACACCCTTCTCTCCCCCACCTCTTCCCAGAGGCCCCGCCCCTTCTCACTCTCTCCCACCCTCGCTCATTTTCTGGAGTGGGGCCAGGGATGAGGGGTTTGGCATGTGGGAGGGGGCTTTGGGCTGGGGATGAGGGGTTTGGAGTGTGGGAGGGGGCTCTGGGCTGGGGCAGGGAATTGGGGTGTGGGAGGGAATGTGTGGAGGGTACAGGCTCTGGGTTGGGGGTGTGGGCTTGAGGATGAGACCAGAAAGGAGGACTTCAGGGTGCAGGAGGGGGCTCCAGGCTCAAGCAGGGGATTGGAGTGCAGGAGGGGGTGAGGGCCCTGGCTGGAGATGCCAGCTCTGGGGTGGGGCCAGAGATAAGGGGTTGGGGATGCAGTAGGGGCTCCAGGCTGTGACCAAGGGGTTTGGCATGTGGAAGAGTGTTCCAAGCTGGGGCAAGGGGTTGGGGCATCAAAGGAAGTTGGGGTGTGGGCTCTGGGTGACACTGACCTCGGGCAACTCCTGAGAAGTGGTGACATCCTTCCGACTCCTAGGCTGGGGATGGCCAGGTGGCTCCGCGCTCTGCTCCACCTTCAGGCACTGCTCCCAGAGATCCCATTGGCTGTGGTTCCTGGCCAATGGGCGCTGCAGAGGCTGCACTCGGGGCAGCACCTATGGGTCTGGCCAGCACACGGAGTCCCCCTTGCCGCCCCTGCATCTAGGAGCTGGACATGTCCTCTGCTTCCTGGGAACTACCCGGAGCCAGGCAGAGAGTCTGTCAGCCCTGCTTCACTGCCAACTGGACTTTTAATGGTCAACACCACCGCCATGGTCCCTTTTTGACCAGCTGTTCCAGTTGAAAACTGGACATCTGACAACTCTACTTAAGCATTATAGATTCTTAGATTTTCAGGCCAGAAAGGACCACTGTAAGGGTCTAGTCTGACCTCCTGCATAACACAGGCCATAGAACTTCCCTGTATTAATTCCTGCTTCAGATCCAATAGCTGTGGTAGAACTAGAACATATCTTTTAGAACAACATTCAATCTTGTTTTTCAAATTTCCAGTGACAGGGAATCTGCCACAACCGTTGGTAATTTGTTCCAATGATTAATTACCTTCACTGTTAAAAATGTATGCCCTATTTCCAGTATAAATTTGTCTAGCTTCCACTTCCTGCCATCGGTTCTTGTTATACCACAGGTCAGGGGTGGGCAAACCTTTTGGCCTGAGGGTCACATCGGTGTTCAAAATTGTGTGGAGGGCAGATAGGGAACGCTGTGCCTCCCCAAACAGCCTGGCCTCACCCCTATCTGACCCCCCACCTACTTCCTGCCCCCCGAGTGCCCTCTCAGAATCTCCGACCCATCCAACCCCCCCCACCCCACTCCTTGTCTCCTGATTGCTCCCTCCAAAATCCCCCATCCTAATTAATGGCCCCCACTCCCATCCAATTCCCCCGCTCCTTGTCCTTAATTCAGCCCCCTTGTGTATAGGGTTAGCATTATGATACGAGTTTTTAAATACATACTCACATGCTATTATTTCCATAGGACACCAGCTTCTTTCAATGCACAAGGTGGAGCTACAAAGGGGGCAGGATTAAGATTCTGCAGGCAACTGCAAATAGGTATGTCCTAATTGTTGAGTGCTTGATTTTGCAACATATATACTGCTCTTTTAATTTTGTTCATTTGTATGCAATAGCTTATATATAAATATAGTTAAATCATCCCCTTTTCTTTTAGGCACAAAGGGAATGAAAGATGGGCACATACCTGGTTTTGAAAAATGTTGCATACAATTATAATTCAGTAGACTAGATAAAAATCTGCATTGTTTCTTCAGATGTTATGCATCTCCTTATAACATGCTACATAGCTCAGGGAAATTCTCTGTGTTTTAGGGCCTTAATGCGGACAAGTCTGTGCCACTTTGTACTGGGATGTTTGCACCTTAAGGGCTAGAGGCCTGGGCACAGCCAACCCTGATTACTAAGGAGGCACACCTGAGCAGGAATCATAAGAGCAGCAGAAAGAAGCTGGACTGCTGGGCTTGCAGAGTTCTCAGGAGAGCGGGTAGGGTGGAATACAGAGGCTGCTAGGACTGAGAAGACTCCAATACAGCAAACTGAAACTTGTATCACTTCCCAACAGGTAGGAAAGGCCTGGGAGAATGAACAGACTTGAAAACTTTATTTTGAATGTTTGTTACTTTCATAAAGCAGAATCCGAGAAGGGATGGGAATGGACGACTGGGTTTGTGAGGAGGAAAATGAAGGCAACAGACCTCTAGCAAAGCTGCTCTGATGCCATAAGAGGCTGCACAGGGAGCAGCCCCTCGCTGATGCATTGATACAGGTGGATCTTGAAAATGGGCCTGATCCTGAAATCATTCCACAGAACTCATTGGTTTTTGGTGGAAGTGCAGTATGTAGAATAATGGTATGGCTGGGTGATAAATGCCAAATTGCATTGGATTTAACAGCATTCCTGCCTTTGGTGTTTAAACAGTATCATGACTCAAGGAGTTTTCAAATTGCTTTACCTAGTCAGGGCTAACAGCTAAACCACCCTGAACACGCCTGATCCCATCTGATCTTGGACGCTAAGCAGGGTTGGGCCTGGCTAGTACTTGGATGGGAGACCTCCTGGGAATACCAGGTGCTGTAGGCTTAACATGGGCATGGGGCTAGCAACTCCACCCTGTAAGGGAACCAATTGCTACTGAAACACCAACACCAGTTGGTGGCCCATACCCAGGCTGGGGGGTGACAGGCAAAGAGAGAGAGAGTCAGGGCTAGACCCGGGGCAGCAGTAATATGAGACTGAGAAAAGTCAGATGCACAGATGATTTTTTATTTTTGTTTGTTTGGTTTGGTCATGTGTTTGCTGTGACCTCCTTGCTGGTCTTCTGAGCACTTAGTGATTGTGGGCCAAATTCAGGCTCGATGTAAACAAATACAACCTTGTTGACTCAAGTATTCATGCATATACTTTGGGAATTGTGTAGTGCAGTGGCAAAGAGCTTTTCCATTGATTTTGATGGAAACTAGTTTGGTTCCCAAATATTTACTTGCTTTTATCTGCAGCAGCAGGGGGCAACATTTTTAGTGCTGGTCCAGGGAAAGGGAAAAAGTTAATTCATCACTGTTTAAAATTGCATGGATTTTAAAATTTTTTATTTCAAGCACTGTTTTATCCATTAACTGGATGTATAAGACAACATTTAAAAAAACCACAACAATATATATTTACATACAATATGTTTACTTTTAAAATATTTGTGCTGCTTTTGTGTGGAAAGCACTAGAGTTAAGGTTGCAAGAGAATTTCCATTTATTTCTCCCTGTTGTTTTGTCCATTTTCTTTTCATCCAATAAAGTACTAATTCCTGCTTCTTACATCACAGTTGTCATCAGAATCATTGAAAGTTCTGAACATGACATGATGATTGTTGCTTTATTGCAGGAAGATGAAGTGGAAAAACAGACTGGAAGGGAGAAATCTCCCTTTTAAAACTGATATATCTACAACAATTCACAGAAAAGCAAAAGGCAGATACTTGATTATATCAAAGAGCAGAATGTTTTGACTTGTATTATATATATTTGATCATGTGGGAAAGGGCTCTTTCAAGGGCAATCACGTAGCATCTGACATATGCTTTTAAAGTACTAATAAACCATTTAATAACTAACAACAAACAAAATCTTTGCACTTTAAAATAATGATGGAAAAAACCCAGAATATCCTTGAGTCACACCACAGTTGTTTACATGGAGGTAAACATCTGCAAAGAGACTTAGAAATGGTGTTATTTGAGCAGTGACGCTCTACTGTAGCATCACTAATTTAACTTTACCTCTTTGCAGTGCTTTAATCCATTACACTAATAAGCCAGTCATACTAATGCTTCCATCACTTATCTTCCTACTCACTAAGCTGGAGAGGGAGGCTGTAGTTCTTTGGTCAGGACTATACTGCATAGATTCATCAATTCCAAGGTCATAAGAGAGCACTGAAATGATCTATTCTGATCACCTATATAACACAGGCCATACCACTTCCCCAAAATAATTCCTAAAGCACATCATTTAAAAAAAAAAATCCTATCTTGATTTAAAAATAATCCATGATGGAGAATCTACCCTGATGGTAGTAAACTGGTCTATTACAGGGTTAAAAATCCGTGCCTTATTCCCAGTCTGAATTTGTTTAGCTTCAACTTCCAGCCATTGGATCATGTTATACCTTTCTCTGCTAAAGAGACCATTATTAAATAGTTGTTCTCCATGTAGATACTTAGACAGTAATCAGTTTACCCCTTTAAGAGTGTTCTTTGAGTCTATCACTATAAGGCATGTTTTCTAATCTTTTAATTTTTGTGGCTCTTTTCTGAACTCTCTCCAATTTATAAACATTGATTTCTACTCTCAGTTAAATAAAAATCTAGAGATTATATTAAATGAGTTACGGCGTAAAAGAGTAATGGAAGATTTTATTGTATTTCTTATGAAAGTCAATGAGAGTTTTGCCAAAGTAAGGGCTTCAGGATTTGACCCAATAATATTTTCTTCCCTTGGCTTCCCAGATAGAAAGTTGTGACTATTGTTAGGCTGCACAGCATCTTTCCACAAAGGTTTGCAGTCACAAGGCAACAAACTTCGCAACACTGAAGGTGGCACTGACAAGTGCTAGAGGTTTTCACCTGACTTTGTGTATTTTATTATTAAATTTTCTTTGTATCGCATTAGTGCTGAAAGGCCCAGGCTCAGATTGGAAAATAAATCATGCCCAGCCGTACTTACTTGTTGGTATGTCTGTTTCTCATATTGGATAGAGCAATAGCTTCCTGACTGAGGTTAACTGCAGATTTCCATTTCTGGTGATCTGCCTTGTCGTCACCCTGTGATTATAGGGAATAAGTACAGATGGTTTAATAGAAAAAAGAGAACAATGTGATCTGAAAGAGTTCTAACCAGATAAAACCAAATGTACATTTGAAAGAAATAGGTGACGTGGACTCTGCTCTGATAAAATCATTAGTGACTAACCCCACATGTAAGAATATGAAAAATGATTCCCTAATAATTGCTAAATATATAATGTTTTAGGATTCCCCCGCCCAGTGGAATGGGGGATATGTGCATCATAGAGAAGGAATATAAATTGTGCTAAATGTGATAGGAACTGCCTATAAAAGTTAGACACTGTGTAAAAAGAAGATGCACTGTAAATTACAGCTCTAACACCAGGAATCAGTGCACTGACCATAACCAAGAAGACAACATTACTGTCATGTTCCTGATATAATTTCATGTTGTCCATATGAATTTGAGAAGAGATTAATGGAAAGACATACCCAGAGAGATTCTGAATTAGAAATCACTTGGGAAATGGATCTTGGAATTGGTATAGAACAAGTGTTTCTCAACCCACGGCCTGCATGGGGTGCCCAGCTCAACTTGTGCTAAAGACTGGCCTGTGTGGTGGGGTCCAGGCTACCTGCCGCCCAGCGTGGCAGGGTTGGGGTTAGGGTGCAGAGTCCGGGGCTTCTGCCTGGGGACATAGCAGGAGTCCAGGACAGATGTGCGGCGGGGGTCCGAGACAGGCAGCTGGTCAGCCCCATGTGGTCGGGGTCCGGGCCCGCCCCACGGGGTCAGAGGTCTGAGGTGGGCAGCGCACTCCAGAGTCAGGGTCTGGGCTTCTGTCGCCTGCCACCCAACCCCTGCGGCCCAAGTAACACATTGTGGGCTGCATAAATAAGTTGAGAGCCACTGGTTTAGACAGTTGAGTTCACTGTTCAGTGGTATTCAGTGGAGACATTAGACTGTTAGTCAGGAGAGAGCTAACAAAGCTACTTTGTAAACTAATGGTGCATTTTTTAACTCTGAATATGGCATTCAATTTGGGTAATTTCATTTTCAGAGCAGCAGAAGAGAAGCAGAAAAGTTCTAGAGAAGGGCAGTGAAAATGATTACAGAGCTTTCCAAACTTTTCATGTTGGTGACACTCTTTTTAGACATGCATCATTTCACGACACAGTAATTCAGTTTTACTAGCAAACCGGAGGTTAAACTAACCCGTTATAAGAGAAACGGACACATACATAAATTGTAATAACGAAATGTATGGGGACACAACATATCTCATGAAAACCTTTCATTTATATTTTTAAAAATATATGATTTGTAAGATAATAACATACATTGTTGTCATTTATGAGTAACAGTATGTAAATATGTGCAAGAATTAAAAAAAGTTGAATAACACCAATAACTACTTACCATTTGAATGGGATGTACAAGATTGATGGGATGAACACAGCTTTTCAATATTTGGTGGAATAAGAGGATTGGGGTGCGGGGGGAGAAGCTCTTGCTGGGGTGTGGGCTCTGGGGTAGGGCAGGCTGGGGATGAGTTTGGGATGGGTGTAGGCAGGTTGCTCTGGGACTGAAGCCAGAGAGGAGGACTCTCCCCAGCCCTTTCCCTGCCAGCAGCAGCAAGCTCTGGGTCAGCTTCCTCCTTTCCTGCTCCCACCCCTCAGCAGCAGCAAACTCACTCACCCCCATCACAGGCAGCAGAAGCAGGAGGGCTCTAGGACCCTGCAGCAACGGAGGCAGCATGTTGCTGCACGGAACTGAAGAGAAGGGAGGCTCTGCTCCTGGGGAGGTGTAAGGGGGCAGCAAGGGGAGGCCGGGGGAACCTTGGGGGGGGGGGAGGGGCAGAGCCAGGTTGCGGGGCGGGGGAGGCTCTCTGGGCTCTTCCCCCTCCCGGCCAGGGCCGGCAACAGGAATTTGGGGGCCCCGTACACAGATCGTGTGCCCCCCCCCGTCGCCCACGCTGGTCTCCCGCAGCCCGCGGGGCCCCCCCTCCGGCCGGTCTCCCGCCGCCCGCGCGGCCCAACCCCCGCATGCGCTCTGGCCGCGTGGCCCGGCCGGGAGAAGCAGAGGGGGCCGGGGGAGGGGGCTGATGAGCACGGCAGCGGCTGCCTAGAGCCGCGCCTTGCTCACAGGCCCGGCGACAAGGGGGTACAGCTGCGTACCGGGCCCCGGATTTAAGGGGGCCCCCTTAAGTCCGGGGCCCTGTACAGCTGTACCCGTTGTACCCCCGTCGCCGGCCCTGCTCCCGGCACCTGAATGCAAGGCCCACAGAGTCTCCTGCCGCGGTGCAATCCTCCTTCCCCCGACTGTCTCTGCGGGGGGAGGGAGGGGAGTGGGCTTTCTGCCCCCTCCCGCCCCCCCCCCCTTCTGCTGGCCGGCACTGGCCAAGCCTGCAGCAGCAGCAGCAGCTTGCTTTCCACCAGTTTTGACCAGGGAAGTGCTTTTAGTTCCCGCGACACACCTACACACTGCTGCTGACACACTAATGTGTCACAGCACGCAGTTTGGAAAGCTCTGGATTAGAGGCTTCCACATTACAGATTTGAGAGACTAGGGAAAATTAGACAGTAGCCTCTTCAACTGGATTAGAACCCTGGCCGCACCAGTACTGTATCCTCTCTCTGAGAGTGGCAAGTGTCAGATGTTTTAGGAGAGAAAAATGCAAAAATCTCACCTTAAAGCAACGTGGAATAATCTGCTCCTCACATTAGAGTTCTTCATCCCCAATATTTAGAGATTGGTTTAAACCTAAACGCCCGCATGAGGTTTAAAATTTCCAGGTGGGGACTATGCTTTTTTATATGTTTGTACAGCACCTTGCACAACGGGGCCTGTTTGGGACATCTGGATGCTACAGCAATATAAATGATAATTTAATATGGCAAAGGTCAAATTAAGTATGAGAGTCAATTAGCTGATCCTATGTATCCTTTCCCATAATACCAAGATGATGGAATCCTTAATTAAATAAAAAGCAACATACACAAAATATTTTTGAGGCATGTTCTGTGGGTGTCATTATCATCTTGGGCACCAGTGCCACCAGGTGAGCCACTCTGGCAAACTCCTGCTTTTTGCTTTAATGCTGGTCTGCATGGGTGCTGAGCTCCAGGTACATGGATCAACTTGCAGGATGCTTATTACCACTGTTTGCAGGGTGTCCTTTACTCAAACAGAGCATAAAACAAACATTACGGTGGATTTATTTAGACTGTAAACTCATTGGGGCAGCTCTTTGTTATGTTTGTACAGTGCCTGGCACATAGGGCTGAGGTCTCTAGGAACCAGTGCCGTAACAATATGTTGTACTATGTAGGCACTGCCCAGGAAGGCCAGTGTGGACCTTGCTTGCCTAGGGGAAACTCAGTTGTGAGATGACATCTCCAGGAGGTACCATCCTTACTTGGACTTCCCAGCGCAGAGTACAGATGCACATTTTGTTCCCCAAGGGCGCTGTTCTATGTTGTGGGGATAGAAAGGTAGTAGCCCAGTCTCTTCCACACCATTTCACCATTTAGGGCAACGTCTGCTCATAGGACACATGGGCTGAGCAGTCCTGTGCTCCCCTTAAATCTGGGGTTACAATTGAAGAACTCCTGTCTGCCTTCTCCCTCTCAACATGCTGGGCATGGACCTGGAACCCCTGCTGCAGATTGAGAATAGAAAGAGTTAGGTGTTTATATGACTAAGAACAGACTCTGTTTACAATAACTATGGCCAAAGTTATGGACCTTTTTCCGGAAGGTGATGAGACCCTCCAAGAAAGGCTCTCGATACCGTACAGCAGGGGTCTCAAACACGCGGCCCGCGGGCCACATGTGGCCCGCCAAGCCCTTCCCTGTGGCCCGCGAAGTCCCCCCGTCACTCCCCCAGCTCCCCCCGCCCACCTCGTGCATTGCAAATGCAGCGCCGCTTTCTGAAGCGGCTGCCAGCACTGTCCCTTCCGAGGGGAAGGAAGGGGGAGGAGACAGAGGGCTCCTATTTGCCTCCCTCCAAGCATTGCACCCCCACAGCTCCCATTGGCTGGGAACAGGGAACTGCAGCCAATGGGAGCTTCGTGGGAGTTGTCTGGAGGAAGCAAGAGCAGCACAGGCAGGGGAACCCTCCGGGTGACTCCCTCTCTCCCCCAGGCTGCAGAGACTGGTTGCAGCAGCTTCCTGGAGTGGAGCTGTATGGGGCCGGAGCCGCTCTAGGTAAGTGGCACCAGGCTGGAGCTCGTACCCAGAACCCCTCCTGCACCCCAACTCCCTGCCCTGAGCCCCCTGCCCTGACCCACCTGCTGCACCCATCCCCCTGCCGCATCCCTCACCTCTCTTACACCCCACACACCAAATCTCTGCCCTGAGCCCCCTTCCACACCCTGCACACCTGCACCTCATCTCCCTGCCCTGAGCCCCTGCTGCATCCTGCATCCTTTCTGCACCCCCTGGGGGCAGGGAGGGGGCAGCGTTGGGGTGGGGACTTCGGGGAAGGGGTTGGAATGGGGCAGGGAAGGCATGGGAAGAGGCGAGGCAGGGGCAGGGCCTCATGGAAGGGGTGGAGTAGGGGCGGGGCCAGGGTCAGTGTCAGTGATGCGGCCCTCGGGTTAATGCACTAGTCCTCATGTGGCCCTCGTGGTCATTTGAGTTTGAGACCCCTGCCGTACAGTCTCTGGCTTAACAAGGATTTTCAATTTTCTTCAGTTCAATGCTTCAGGGCAAAAACCCGTTACCAGCTGAGATCAGGAAGCAACTTCCTCATGTCATATTGCAAAATTACATGCATTATGGGCCTTGCACTGAAGTCAACAGAGAAACTCAATCTCGGACTTCACTGAGAATTGGATCAGGCCTGTACACATCTCACTGTCAAGATTTCAGATTAAGTGAGATGTTGTTATGGCACCCTTAAAAGAACAAGAGTAATAATTAAAAGACGTATTAATTTACAAGTATTTACTAAAAATATTTACTAAAAACATTTTACATAACCATGTACAAAAATTAAATTTTTAAGAGAAAAGTTAAGTGTTATTGCAGCTATACACGCACAATGAACACACACAACGATTTGCTACATTTACCGCAGAAAGTCAAGAGGGTAATGAGGCTGGGGGAATGAGAGTGTGAATCCACAAATGGAAATAGTAGATACATCTATTTGTCTTCAAATGAGTCCTTGTCAGATATATTGTTAGTTTTTCACCAGGCTAAGCGTGTCTTTGGATTACTGGGAAATAAAATATGATTATTCAGTTTACTCCCTGTTGTGCTACAGATATTCTCCCAGAATGGAGTGACATAAAAATGTGTACATATGGAGAGGAAAAAAAGTTGGAAATGCCTGGGAGCACTTCCTAAATAAAATTGGGCCTATTATTATATATCAAGTTGCAGAGACAAAGTGCTGAAAAACGTGTGTAGCAGACAGTAGTATCTGTCTTAAGTTACTGTCAGCTATGAATTTGTGCACAGTCCCTCTGGCTTCTTCCCAATCCTTTTCCATCTGTGTCTCCTGAGATCTTTGTCATATAGATTTTTTTTCATAATGTATAGTTTCAACTTTCAGGCTGCAACTAATATATCTGAAATTCTCTCAGTTAAGAATTCTTTTCAAAAGGATAAGCACCTAAAATAACTGGACTTTAAAAAAAATCCATTATTTTATTTATATAAACAAGTATACAACTATATACTTGAGTACAGTAGACTCTCGATTATCCTGGATGATAGGGAAAAATTAATCCTCGTTAATAAAATCCCAGATAGTCATCATTTATAGGAAATATGGGGAGGGGGGGTTGGTTCACTAGTCACCCTGCGCCGGAGGGATGGGGTGTTATTTCACCAGCCACCCTACATCCTGATGGTGTTTTTTTGTGTGTGTGCTTGGAGTGGCAACAAAGCCAGAGTCGGCCCTGCGAGTTACGCATATATATATTATTATTATTTTTTACATTCTGGTTAATCCACATCCTGGTTAGCCCAATTCTGGATAATCGAGAGTCTACTGTATGTTGCTGAGGAGTTAAATAATATGAGCCTGATCCAGGAAATGAAGTCTGAGACTACTCAGTCTGTAAAGTGAAGCACATATATAAGACTTTGAAGGATCAGGGACAGAATCTAGATCTGAAGGAAGCTGTTTAATGCAGTCTTGTAGTACTCCTGTGATAAATAAGAACACTGTGTTAGTTGAATCAAAAATCTGGATAAAAGTTCTATTCAAATTATTTTCTTTTGAAAATTTTATTGAGCTAAAAACTGAAATATATAGTTTGAAAATTATTCAGTTTTTTTGAAAAATAAACACAGTATATCCTAAATCGGTTTGGATCAGATTGTGCTGGCCTTCCTCTCACTGAATAATATCTACTGATTGGTCCTGCCCCATAAAGGTTTTTGCACTGGTCTGAATGTGAGCAGGCCCAAGCCCTTACTCCATAACCAATTCACAATGAAAGTCAATGGAACAACTTGTAAAGTAAGGCCCCAATCCTTCAAACACCTACCCTCAGGCTTAACTTTATGCACAAAGAGTACTCCCACTACAGGACTGGGACCTAAAGTACTGTGTAATATGATTAAGGGCAGCAAAATCAGGTTCTCGCTTAGCTAGATAGACCCAAAGTATCTACACCAGTGTAAATCAGGAGTAGTTCAGTCAAAGTCAGTGGTGACCAGTGTGAAACGATATAAATTCATAATGTATTCAAGATTAGGAAGCCACCAAATAAAACTAAAAACTCTGTGGTGTGCACTTGGAGAATTCTTAGATAATGCGTCAAAGGACTAGTTGAGAAAAATACATAATGTATTTGAGACACGACTTCTGTTCAAAGCAAGCTTCTCCTGTAAGCGGTGGAGCAATTCACAGAATTGGTTACTACTGAAATTAACATATTTTCCTCCACGTAGAAAAGCAAACAGAGTTTGGAATAATGGTTTCAAATATCAACCTGCACGTGCTTCTTTCTTCTAACCAGTCAAAACAGTCATTGCTGTAAGTTCTTTTATCGCTGTTCATAGGAAAGGTAAATAGAATGACTGATGTGCCTACTTTCCTGATTTGCATAGACAAGGCAAGTGAGGTGACATGTACATTTGTTTCCTGTTGGCCATAAAAAAGATAGTAGGGGGAATGATCGACCTGTTTGTCTTGTAGGCCAGGGACAAAGTAAGGTCGTTTGCTGACTTTCAACATTTTATGACTCCCGAAACAACCTTATTATATCAAAAATATAGGGCCAAATTCTCTACTGGGTTAATTCTATTAACTTCTATTTAACTTTGATCTACAGAGAATTTGGTCCATATGACTTCCTTGCCCCACTTGCCTTTCACTCCCTCTTTCTTTCAGAAATATATGGTCTTTCCATTGAACCTGGGCTAGATCAGTATCTGGTGTAAATGTGTAACTCCATTAAAATCACTGGAGTGGTACTGACTGTTGTTCATATCACCTGGAAGATCTATTCTAAACAAAACTTCAACTTTTGAAAAACAATTCTAATCTTACAGTTTACAAATCTAATATTCAGTTCAGGTAGAAAAATAAATGCCATGTCGTCCCCACGCAGCCCTGTAAATAAAACAAAAATCTAAGCAGTATTAACTAAAATCAGCCCATGCTGAAGCAGAGATAGTCAAGTATCTTCTCCAGGAATGAGAATGTTCTCCTTCAAATCCAAGCTGACTATTCTGCATCACATTATGTCCCATGGCATCATGCTAATCAACATGAAAGAACCATGTCATGCCACGCTTGATGTGAGACAAATAATGTAGTCCTCTGAATGCAACATTTAAAGGAAAACACTTGGGTTCTGGATCAAATACTCATTTTCAGTAAGTATAGTGATTCCATATTTGAACATGCTGAGGGTGTGGTGAAATCTCTGCAGTACAGTGTTAATCACCTAAGCAGATATGGGATTGTTAAAACGTACTGGGAACTCCTAATATTGATTTATTGATTTCAATGGCTCTACTCTGCCATGGCATTTTTCTGTCATCTATACCAGTGGTCCCCAACCTTTTTATCCACGTGGACCGGTCAATGCAGGAGAATTTTACTGTGGCCCGGGGGGGGGGGGGGGGGGGAGGGTGGGAAGGGGGGGGTTTATACTATTGACAGCTGAGACCCATTTTTAATTTTTACCGCGGCGCGGCGGACCCTTGCATGTCCGCCGAAAAGCCGCCGGAAAAATTTAATCCAAACCGGAAGCGATCACTGCAGCGCTAAGTCCCCACGTCGCTGAGGGAGGGAAAGCGGCGGCGGCCCGCTCGTATGTCCGCCGAAAAGCCGCCGAATACATTACCTCCGATGCGGAAGCGATCGCGACGGCGCTGAATTCCCTGCGGCACTGCTGAAAGGAAAGCGGCCGTGGCCCGGTACCGATTGATCCACGGACCGGTACCGGTCCGCGGCCCGGGGTTTTTGGACCACTGATCTATACAATATCCAAGTGAAGACAAAAATAACCAGGCTGTGATCCCATGGAGCACTTAAGCACATGTTTAACTTTAAGCACATGAGTATCCCATTGATTTCAAATGGAGTACTTGCATGTCAGAGTTAAGTATGTGCTTAAATGCTACTGTAGTTTAATTGTTTGCTAGCCTTTCATTTTAGGAAATCTACAATTCAAACATAGGGCCGGATCCTGTAAACCTTACTCAAGAGATTAGTCCAACTTCTGCTCATGTGCAGATTACTCACGAGAGAAAGAGTCAGCAGGATAGGGGCAAAAGTGTCATTCTTGATAAAACCCATTTTCCAACCTCAATCTAATCCCCTATACAAGTCTATTCTTCCATCTAGCCCCTTTGCAAATCCACCTTTCCTGAAGAGGGACTGCCACAAATGAGGTTTTGAGATGCTTTGGTAGAGTGGTATGGGGAACCTCGGACAGTGCCTGCCTGCACTTGATCTCGTTCTACCCAAATCTATTCACCTTTGACACGTTAAAATCCAGGCAAGTCCTAGAACCCTGGCATGTTTGGGGATCTGCTGTGCTGTTATGCGGGCAAAGTCATATGCAGCTGCAGACATTTGCTGCTCTTCTGTATTGACTTTTCGGATCATTTCTCAGAGCAATCAAACCTTTCACAGGATGAATTTACAGTGGTGATTCTTGCATTGTCACTACTGCTTTGAAGTCACTGCATTGTCACAGTGGCTTCCTCCCCCTTCTGTCACCTTAGATTATAGAATTTAAAAAATTATTCCTTTGGGTGTCTGGTTTTCTGGCAAACATTTAGCTGATCAAAAAGGCTCCAAAAAAACTCGCTTCTTTGTCCATGTCAACCATGTCCTCATTACTAACAGAGACAAAAATCCTATCATCTCTTTTCAGCTGAAATACTCCACCTTGATATATGGAGTAAAGTCCGTATTCTGCCTTTTTAGACCAGCAGCTAGTTCTTGCACTTTTCATGAGCAGGATAGGATCTGGATACGTCGTCAGTTTGTAAACATACTGGACCATTTGCTTAGGGTTTCTGATTTGTGCTAATACATCTGATTCTGAATCCTCGTTCTCAGATTCACGGAATCGAAAGTAAGTTTGAGAGTAGATGTAATAAAACCCTGTTCTGGGTATGATTAACTCCCCATTTTTCAACTCCACATTATAGAGGAATGAATGGTCTTTCCTTGAAGGTTCCCAGGTATTTATTTTCTGCCCAACACCTCTTCCGGATAAGGAATCTATTTGAGGAGGGGAAAAAATAGAGAAGAATATACAGCTAAATAATGATGTGTGCAACAAAGTCCACTGTTAGCTGATAAGACTGTTTTTCAAAAACTAAATAAGAGCAATGGGCTGGATCCTCCATCCATTGGCTTCCGATGGTAAAGGATCAGGCCCAGGCTCTCTTAAAGGGTACATCTTCACTTGCTGGTAGATCGGCACTGCTACAATTGATGCGATGGGAGAGCAGTCTCCCATCAATTTAAGTATTCCACCACCCTGAGAAGCGTAAGGGAAGTTGACGGGAGACAGACTCCCATCGACACAGCGCTGTGTAGCCACCGCGATAAATGGATCTAACAACGTCAACTCCAGTTACATTATTCACATAACTGAAGTTGCTTAAGTTAGATCGATTTGCCGCGGTAGTGTAGACCAGCTCCTAGATTTCAAGTTTCATTAAGTAGCAATTCGGCACATCACTTTGTGGGGACTCATTTTAGTTTTGATCTCTGTATTTGAATCCTTCCCCACTGCTGCCTGAAATACAGAATGAAAATGAATCCAAGTTGCCACGTGGCTACTGAGCAAAACAATGTGAGAATCCTAACTCACCCTCGGATCCCCAAGAAGATTTGAGAACGTTAGCAAGTCCTTCAATAAATCTGGTGTGAATTTCAAGTCGTTTCTATTTTTTTTATGTGCCTACCACCAGAGCTTTTAGGCCCTCATACATATATCTTTCTCCAAAAAGACACAGCAAAGAGGATAGACAAGAATTAGGAAGAAGGTATTTTAATTAAAAAAACAACTAAAGACCTAGAAAGAAGGTGTACCATAGATACACAAGTTGAATGGGGTCGATACCACCACTAGAGTGAACTGAAGAATTAATCTGACCACAACTAGAAAATCTTTTATTTTTTAAAGCTTTCCCTGTTTAACGGCCAAAAAAATTAATTAAATCCATGAGAAACAAGCAGAAAAGTGTGCCTAGAATAATCAACAGTCAATATTGATTTCTGGAAAATCACAACGTACACATACTCTGTGATCTTTCCCTATTTTAAGATGAGGAAGACTTTGTAGCCAGGGCCGGCGACAGGGGGGTACTTCGGTTACAGCTGTACCGGGCCCCGGACTTAAGGGGGGCCCCCTTAAGACCGGGGGCCGGTACACAGCTGTATCTGTAGTCGTCCCCCCTTGTCGCCGGGCCTGGGCGGGGGGTGGAACAACGCGGCATCGTGGAGCCCCCGCGCAGGCTCCGGTGTAACCCGAGCAGCCCAGCCCCGCCCCCGGCGCCCCAGTGGAAAGTCTGATGGGAGGGAAGGAAGAAGGTGGATTTATCGCGGCCGGCCGCTCTCCCACCGGTCTTTATAGGCGCGGGCTCCGCCCTGCCCAGCCCCGGGCCGCTTCCCTTCAGCCCCCACAGGCTGGGCAGGGCCGGCCTGGGAGCGATGCGATCCGCCCGCCCCAGCACACGCACAGCCTGCGCAGGGGAGCCCCCATGGCCTGGCAGGGGACCTACAGCTGCCCACCGGGGCGCGGCTTCTGCTCCCACTGCCCAAGAGCCCGGAGCCAGGGACTCCCCCACGCGTGGGTCCGGCCCGCTGGAAACTCTGCTGCCCGGGGAGGAGGGGGGCAGGCTGCTCGCTCGCTCTCCCGAGGCGCAGCCTGGCTGGGGGGCCCTGGCCAGCCTCGGATCCCGAGCCCATCCCCGCAGCACGTGGGCAAGCTGCGGCCACCAGGCGCCTGGCGTCCAACTTGCGCCTTGCTCTGGCCTCCACGGAGGAGTGATAGAGCGAGCGCCGCTCCGTGGGGGCGGGGGCCAGCGAGC
This sequence comes from Sternotherus odoratus, assembly GCA_032164245.1. Classification (NCBI taxonomy): domain Eukaryota; kingdom Metazoa; phylum Chordata; order Testudines; family Kinosternidae; genus Sternotherus; species Sternotherus odoratus. Next base: position 12,194,289 of record JAVMKO010000009.1, on the reverse strand, counting down.
GGGGCTGGGGAGACCCGGGGCCAGGAGCCCATGGCAGCCCACCGGGGGGAGGCGATCAGCGCAGGGGGCCCCCCCCCAACGATCAGCGCAGGGGGCCCCCCCCCAACGATCAGCGCAGGGGGCCCCCCCCAACGATCAGCGCAGGGGGCCCCCCCCAACGATCAGCGCAGGGGGCCCCCCCCAACGATCAGCGCAGGGGGCCCTGTTTGTAGCACCTTAGAGACTAAACTGTTTATTTCAGCATAAGCTTTCGTGGGCTATAGCCCACTTCATCGGATACATCCAATGAAGTGGGATATAGCCCACGAAAGCTTATGCTGAAATAAACTGGTTAGTCTCTAAGGTGCTAAAAAGTCTTCCTCGTCTTAATTATGGATACAGACTAACACGGCTGCTAATCTTAAACCTTTCCCTATTTTGTATCCATTTTCTTCCTTTACCAATATAGCAAAATATCTTACTTGATGTGGATAGAGAGCTCTTCTTATTGTTGCTTCCAGTTAAGTGAGCTGCTATTCTGTGTCCATGGTTCTGAGATCTCTGTTCTTCAGTTCCTGGAAGAGTTAGAGAAATTTCAGTTACATGAAGATGAGAAATAACCATTTTAAATCTCTAATTAGAATTAGAGAAACAACAAAGCCATTGTCATTTCCATGGAAATATGTAACTGTCTAATTACTAAATTGACAGTATTTAAGGTTTTATGTGTTTGTCAAAATACTTTATTTGACAAATCAATGAGAGATTGAAGGGTAATGATTGATATGGTCAACATTTCTCAGAACTTCCCATACTCTCTTTCAAATGTCTTTTTAAGCATTCTCTATGCCCCTCATCCCCCCAAAAAACCAAGTTCCCAAACACCCGATACTAAAAATAAGTATGTGCTCACGGAAAGGGTAAATATCTTAAGGCCAAATTCTGTGGTCTTTACTCAAGCAAAATTTCCTCTGACTTCTTGAGCCAGAATACTTCCCAATAGTCTGCCTGGGGTGTAACGCTGAATCAATTTCAGAGGAGAGCTGTGCCCAATCCTTAATTAATGTAGCCACACAACAACAAAGTACTAGGTGTTCTCTGAAGCACAGAGAGGTTAAATGAATTGCATAAAATCACTGAATCAGAGACCAGAACAGAAGCCAGGCGCTTTTCCTGAATCCTGGTTCCATGCTCTAATAACTTGATCACATTTTTTGACTGCTTAATCTGGCTCTTAAAAGAATACCAATTAATACCAACAGTTACTCATTTCCCATGCTTTGCTGAAGAAGAACTGTACAACTGAGTAAAAAATTAGGAACTATTCTCTACAACTGGAAAACATGTATGGAACCACTGCACATCTGCTACTGTCGCAGTTTCATTTTTTATGTGCTAAATAAGTGTGTTACATTAAAAATACCTTTCACCGCAGATGAAATGTTTTCCTCATAGTTTCTTGATATCATCTGCAAACACACATAAAGAAAACTGTTTTCTTTCTGGGAAATCAGTAGAGCAGTGACAGATGCCAGAAACACAACTATTCCATGTACTCTTATATGCCACATAACCAAACTCACTCCAGCATTTGACCATCAAGCACATTTTATTTCTATTTGTAAATAAAAGCGGACACAAAAGTAAACTATCGTTCATTTCTCACAACAAACTATTTTGCAATCATTTTAAATTTCTGGGGCCAAATTGCAGAAGAGCTCATCCAATTGTGTATCAAAGTTCTTTGGAAAATCTGACCCTCAATAAAAGGAAATAGAGAGTTCATGGCATCAGATTCTGTTTGCAATTACTCCAGTGTCGATCTGGAGTAATTTGGTTGTCGAGTAATTCACTGGAGTTACTCCAGATTAACCCTGGTACAACAAAGGTGAATTAGATCCAGTGGTTTTCACTAGGACCCCCCTGGAGTCAATGGCAAAACTATTGATATATAAATAACAGCAGGAATATATCTGGCTTAGTTTGTGTCTACACTGCAACTTTCAGTGCTAAAACTTTAGTCATTCAGGGGTGTGAAAAAAACTCCCTGAGCCACAAAAGTTTTAGCACTGAAAAGCACCAGTACAGACAGTGCTTTACACGGCTCCAGGTGATAAAGCTTGTTCGAGTGGCTACATTTTATCACCGGGAGAGCTCTCCTTCGGTGATAAAGCGTGAGTACACTGTCCATGTCACAGCACTGCCTTAGCCAAGCTGTAATGTGGGCAGTATGGCCATAACCTTGGTTACTGTAGTGAATCTCATACCCTGTTCCCAGACAGTCTATCACAAAACTTACATTCAACATCTTGAACTAAGAGTCATGTGGAAAAGTTCTCACTCACAAATTTCCTGGCTTTCTTGAGGTTTTAATCAGATCCCACCTTATTTTCATGTAATTTTGATGTTAGTTGTTTGTTAAGCAAAAATACTCTGTCTCTTGAAGCCATTACTATTTTTGCAGTCTCATGGGGAGGGTATTTTGAATCAATTGAAATAGCAATTGTTTCCATTAAGCCATGATGGCTCCTCAATGGTAATATCTCCATGAGAACAACAACAAGCATGATCATCTCCATGAAAATGTAAGAGACACTGGCATTATCCAAGGAATACTGAGGTTACAAAATGTAATGGGTCTGAGATACCTTAATCTGCATTTCATTGACCAACAGGTTTCTTTCTAGCATAGTGTTTATATGGATTTGGGAAACAGTTACTATATGCATATGCAGCAGTTGCATCTCTAGGAAACATTCTGAATCCTAAGTGTCTTCCCAGTGGTAGCAATGTTAGAAGTTGTAGTGCAGACAGGGTGAAGGGCCTTTTTCCAATAATTGCAGGACTGCACTGATATTTGAGTTTAAGTTAATATAGTGAGTCAAATTCTGCCCTCACTTATACCAGTTAAATTTGAAGTAACTCCATGGACTTCAGTTTGGACCAATATTTTATTTAAAACAGACTTCCAGTGCATCATTATAGAATATGCATTATATAATATTTTAGTAACTAAATCACTATTAATTTACTAGATCAGTGTTTCTCATCTTTTTCAATCTGGCAAGCCCCTATTCAAAGTAAAACTTTGCGATAAGTGGGAGTAAAAGAAAAAAGTATCAATGATAAGCCTATATATAATTAGTGTGTGTGTGTGTATTTTGAAAGGTTGACACAGAATACATGACCTTCAAAGGATAATGGTGTGTGGGGAATGGGAGAAGTGAGATTTCAGGTTAGATTGTAATAAATTTGTCAGTGCTTCATGACATGTACCTGTTCTTTGTACAGTTGTGAGGCAGGAGGTGAAAAGTGAGTTTTTTTTACGGTAACAGGGACTGTGGGCATGATTTTGATCTCACACCTGTTACATTTCCTGTGGCTTGAGTGGGAATCACTCCTGATTTGCTAGTGTGAGTGAAATAAATGATCAGGCCCTGTATTTCCATGCTCTGTCACAAATGAGAAGGATAAACAGACATTCTCCATAGTGGGCATGCTAGACAAACAGTAGTGGATGAACCTTTCTTTGGGATGAACTTCGTAATAATTGGTCACCTGTATTTTCTGTCTCCTAAATACAGTGAAATGACCATTTTTGCCCTCAGAAGAACTTCACTGCAAACAGAATTTCTTTATATCTGGAATTGTGATTTGACCATTAAAATGCAAGAAAACAATTTGGGATTTGCATTTTATTTCACTAGTTGGAGCTTAACTGTCTGAACCATCTGGATTGTGATAACCAAGCTCCACTGTTTACTCTGTGTGAAAGTTCCAAAGTACCTTTTTAATTAACTTTCCTAGTTGCCACTTCACTTGCCAGCAGGGGTCACTCTCTCTTTCTTCATTTTCATTTAGATCCACTTGTTTTATGAAAGTTCCAAGATCTTCCCCAGTGAGACAAGCAATACCGCTCTTGGAATATGTGTCCCGGAGCTGTAGCAGAAGGCAATAAGCTAGTTAATTCACTTAGCGTGCAGATATATGATGCATTTCTAAAACTCGGTGTTTAGGAAAACCCTTTCTGCTCTAAGTAACACCAATATGCTACAGCAAGTAATGATTTTATAAAGGAGAGTGAATCCTGACTTGACATATTTATTTAGTTACAACCAGCTAGCTGATATGCAAGAATACACTTCCAGTTTATGGTTGCTAGTACTGAGAATTATTTTATCAGCTCTAACACAGTTAGAATTTAGTTCTTTTACACAAGGGATCTTCCTACACTGAGGACTGAAGATGAGCCTGAACATCAGCCACTAACCCACTCCCCATGTCTGCACTTTGGACAAATTCCACCCCAGATTCAAACCTTGCAGCTTGCGGCATTTTCTGTAATGGAAGGGGGCCAGAAGACCACATTCAACCCTCCTCCTCTATGAATTTTGAGGAAGCTGGTATTCAGATCTGATTTGACATCACAGTCTTATGACTTGGGCCCATCTCTACATCACCTATCTAAAGAGCTGAGAAGGACTTTGTAGCACTTTAGAGACTAACCAGTTTATTTCAGCAGAAGCTTTCGTGGACTATCCGATGAAGTGAGCTATCGCCCACGAAAGCTTATGCTGAAATAAACTGATTAGTCTCTAAGGTGCTACAAAGTCTTCCTCGTCTTATTTACGGCTGCTAATCTTAAACCTATCTAAAGAGAGAATTCCTTCTTCTGATGTGTAAAGAGAGAGAGAGAAATCAGGGCCCCACTGAAGTCAATGGCAAAAGTCCCAAAGTCTTCAGTGTGGGTAGTTTCAATAGTTTAAAATAGCAAAGAATATAATCAACAGCAAAACCCTGCCTCGAGCTCTGCTGCATCTGCAGGGGATAGCCCATTATCAAAACTGAAGCTGGCTCGTGTTGCTTAATGTAAGAACACAGTAACTTAAGCAGCCCCTAGAGAGAACTCCTGATCCCATTGAGTTCAATGATTCATCATCATCCACAGCCCCTGTTAAGACCTGTATGCCAAGGAAAGTAACCAGTGAACACACAAAGCATTCAGACTGGCTTCTCCTTGATTTAAGAGTTTAAATTCAACTATTTCTATCTTCAAGGATTTTTTTGGTGGGTTTGTTAATCTGCTGCCTCTGAAAGTTAATTTACGTAACATGTCACCGTTTCAACTATCCTTCAAGCTTGGAACATTCCGCATCAGAGAACAGGGGGACTTGTTCTCGACCCCTTCCCCCACCATTCCCATCCTTTCCTGTATGCTGGTAAACAAAGGAGACAAGCCAAAGATTTCCTGCTTTAGCAGGATTGGAGAGAATTCACCCTGCAAATCTTACCTCACTTAACCTGAAGCTCCTGACCTTTGTGCAGCAGAACATTGATTTCCTTATATTTAAAAATACTACCGTATTGTATAATCAGTGACGCAAAATGCTCTTACTGACAGGAGTACTCCTACGAGTTTATGGAACTTTACTGCGAAATAGGATAGTATTTTTAATATAAGGTTTCTTACTCTGGGAACTTTACTTAAATTGATGGCAATAAGCTATACAGATATAAGCAACTTTATACGTGTGTAACTGCATCCATGCTAAGGGGTTGGTTTTTAAACCAAACTTATTAAATTGGTACCAAACCTGTGTGTAGACCAGACCCCTACCAGATCTTGGGACCACGAAAGGAGAGGGCATTTCAAAACTTTGCTCTTCAACCTGGAAGCGAACAGTACTGCCAATTCTGCTGTTTGCTTACTTGTCACACACCTAGCCCTGAGATAACTTTACTGTACTAGTGCTTGGAAGTGCTTCAGCATCTTACATATACAGAGTTTAATGCACTTTGCAAACATGTGTGTGGCAGGTAAGTATTATTATCCCCATGTTAGAGGTTAAGGAAAAAGAGGCACAGGGCATTATAAGGCTTAATCACATGATATTTGTACAGCACATTGCGATTCATGGAGGGAAGGTGCCACAGAACTGTTAAGTGGAGTATTATTAGTGAAATATTCCTACAACTTCACCCATTATCTAAGAAGTTTGTTTTCTTCACTGTCCTATATCCTGGATGTGTAATCAACTCCACCATGCCTGAGTCCCTGCTTTTTAGCACTCTCCTCCTATAAACCAAACTAGGCTGTTTGAAAAGCTTTATCCATCTTATGAACAGATGGTTACATTTAGTTAATCAGATGACTATCCATGTAGACTGAGAAAAATTACCTAGTATTAAATAGATTTTTAATTTGTACTGACAGGATCTGACACCTGGCCAGTGATGATTTTATTTGACAGAAGTTTCAAAATACAGATGCTATGAAACAGGAAAAAGAAGGAAAAAAAGGGACCAGGCTCACTGATAAATATCCCTAACCATGACTAGGGTGACCATGTCTCAATTTTATAGAGAGAGTTCGATTTTGGAGTCTTTTTCTTATATAGGCTTCTAATACCCCCGTCCCCACCACCTCCTGTCCCAATTTTTCACACTTGCTATCTGCTCACTTTAACCACAACCCACATGTACAGTTAAGTGAGTACTAACCCATGAAAGCTTATGCTTCAATACTTTTGTTAGTCTTTAAGGTGCCATGGGACTCTTTGTGGCTTCTGCAAATTCAGACTAACACGGCTACCTCTCTGATTCATGTACAATTAAGGTAACAAACTGTACTTACAGTTCTAATACAGCAATACCTTATATCTCTGTGTAGGAGAACAAAAAGGACAGGTGTAACAGAGACCCGATAATATTATTATGCAAATACCTAAGCTATTTTCAACCCACCAGAAATTCCCTTCAACATGAGTTAGCCTTCACACTACAAAAGGGTTAGTTATTCTCCTGCAATAATAAGAGCTGTATCTGAGGGAAGAATTGTTGGATGTGGTTTATTCGGGATAGTAGAATACCTTTTCGAAAGTTCTCCTATTTGGAGAAAAAGCAATAGGAGAACTAATTGCTGATGTTCAAAAGTTTGATGACAAAGATAACTTTGAACCAAGTCTATGAGGGTTGGGACCACTTTGTGTACTTTTCTCTTACCACCAGTACCGTGTAACCTATTGTTTTAAGACAAATGTGATGTTTCTGTAGAGCCCTAATCTCACCAGATATGAAGCTATCAAAGCAACAAACTCAGCAGACAGTTCCCCTGTTTTATACACACAGGAAGTCTGGTATTGATTGTAGTGTGGTGCAAATCATCTGATAAGAATTTCTCAAACCATCTGATTTAGCCATCTCAAAAGCTGCATTTTGCAAGTGGTAAATTCAAGGATTGCAATATTTTATATTTATACACCACCTTTCAAATGCAAGGATCTCAAAACCCTACAGAAATGATATACCTAGAATGCTGCTTGCTTGGAGCCATCTCTGGAGCTAGGGAGAGCACCCAGATGGACAGCACACTATAGGATGGGAAATGTGGATGGACAAAGCCACTATTCGTACAGAACTGCCATGGGGTCATGAATGTCCATAGAGGACCATGGGTTTTTAAAGTCTTGTGCGAGAAAGTCAACCAGCCAAACTTTGCATGGAACTTTCAATCACCTACTTAAGACCAGATAAATGACTGAGCTGATGCTTCCAGGATATGAACCTTCGGTTGCAGGAATTGGAAGACACAGCCAACTACCCAGACATTCCCCAACTCCCTGTGTTGGGGGAATGATCAGCTTGTGGTTTGCCTGGGATTCTACCAGGATTAGTCATTGTCTGGAAACAAGAATCAGAGAGGTAGCTGTGTTAGTCTGGATAGGCAGAAGCGACAAAGAGTCCTGTGGCACCTTAAAGACTAACGAAAGTATTGAAGCATAAGCTTGGATGCATGGAAACAAAGTATTGTTGTTGGGTTTGGGTTTCTTAACCGTGTGTAACTATTGGGGTGAGAAGGCTGACTTCTTCCTGCCCTTAGCCCTACTAACATCCCAGCAGTGCTGATCCGGCACAAATTGGGAGTGAAGAAAAAGCAACTTTAAAACATGAACTAAAAGCACATTTCTGTTTCGGGGTGAGGTGGGGATAGAAATAGAAGGTGAGTTTTAAAAACGTCTCTTGTAATGACCTTTGTATTCTGCACACAGAGCAAAACAAACCCAGCCAACCAGCAAAACAAACCAACCCAGCCCAACCCATTTCTGCTAGAATGAAAGCAACAGCTCTGGATCTCTAAGGCTTTGCTGCTAAAAACAAAATAAACGTTGCCAGACCACAGTTCACCTAGGGCCCAATCCTGCTCCCTGGGAGTTTTGCCACTCCCGTCAGTGGGCACAGGCTCACTCCTGCATGAACCCAGACAATCTTCCTTTGAACAGGACAAGGGCATGCGCCATGCATTTGTTTTTTGTCGACAGATTTGCAATGAGAGCGAATGGGGAACTGCTTGTCGGCGGGCCAACTCAGCCTGCAGCTTGAGCCGTGCCGGATCCGAGCAGCTCGATCACCGCAGCGGCACTTACCTGTTTCAGCTCATTAGTGAAGTAGAGGAAAGTCACCGCCACGCAAATGGATTGCAGCAGCACGGCGGAGATCAGCACAAGCCCGCAGGTCTGGCCGGTGCTGGGGCCGGCCGCAGGCAGCCTCATGGTCGGTGTGTGCACGCGAAGAGGAGACGCAGGAGACTGGGCGAGCGAGCAAGGCAAGGGGGTTGTTGTTGGCTTTGTTGGAGGTGGCGCTCTTCCTGGTTGAGCGGGGCTGCAGACTTTGCCTCTCATCCACCCCCTTGGAGGATTTCCCTGCTGGCGGATCTCCAGGAAATAGGGGCGGGGGGCTGAGGAAGGCACAACAACAACAACAATCCTAAAGTCTGCACATGGGGGGAAAAAAAGTACAGCCACAAAAATCCAGCTTTCGTGTTTGCAAAGCCGGGGCGTCCTTGAGCGCTGCTTTCTTTGCTGTATGGGCAATGCTGCTGGAAAACAGACCGGGGCTGGGGGAGGACCGCATTTAAATTCCTTTAAATAGCGGTTGAATAGCTGCACCTTTTAACAGCCCCTTTCTTTGTTCCTCCTAAAGCTGTAATTTCTGCCACGTGCAAATTCAGAGCTTGTCTCGCCAGTTTTACACTTGCCTACCCCTATTGAGTTCAACGGAGTTTTACATCAGAGGGAGTCAGGGCAGAATCAGACTCTTCATGTGTATGGAAAATGCAATAAAAAAGCAACACCAAGATGCTGTTTTCCTCCATGTTGCAAGGCCCAATCTCTCCCCCCGCCTTCAAAACAAACAAACAGACCCCAAAAACAAAGTAGGTGGGGAAAAGAGGTAGGGTGACCAGACAGCAAGTGTAAAAAATCGGGACAGGGGGATGTGGGGTAATAGGCACCTACATAAGAAAAATCCCCCAATATCAGGACTGTCCCTATAAAATCAGGACATTTGGTCAACCCCAAAAGAAGACACTGAAAAAAGGCCCTTCATGGATTGGGAGCAGCAGTGGTTCTCAGCTGCCTGGCAGCCTCTGCTGGCAGTTTCATCTGGGGACAGGCTGAAGAGAGGGGCTCTTCACAGCATCATTCCACCTTCAACCTGCGGAGAGTGTGCAGTGTAAGATATTGCTGATTTTTGCCCTCCTGAACTTACCCTGGGTTTCCCCTCCTCACATTGGACTATCCTTGATGAGCTTTTTTGGGCAGCTGCCATTAGAGAGCCATTGGAACATGACTCCTAAGAAACTGGACTTCTGTGGGAATGCCCCAGCTCTAAGCTCTGAGGTGCACAAGATTTCTTGGAGCTTCAAGAAGGTGAAGACCTCTTGAAAGAACAATATGTAGGAATCTCACAAATTGACAGTCATGGGGTTTCCTGGGCTTTACTGAGGTTTTCCTGTAAGATAGCCTTTACCTGTAGAGGGGGTGGTTCCAGTCGACTTGCTGGTGGATTGAGACCACCCCTCTGGCTATTAGTTCCCTGGCCCTCCCAAACCAGTCTGGCCTGCTCCAAGCAATTTTGATTCTTTTCATGTGCCCTCTCCTTTTTTTGAGCTTTTAGCTTTCTTTTGTCCACAATCATGAGAGCCAAGCAGGAGATTTTCAAAAGCACCCAAGAAATTTAGGATCACAAGTCTCACTGACTTTCAGTAGGGATTGTGTCTATGGGATTTAGGCACTTTTGAAAATCTCTAGTCTAGAAACTTCATTTTTTAAATGACACCTGAGATTCTTACATAATCACCTGATTCCAGAATCTGGGGCGTTAAGAGCAACATCAAATATCATGAGACTTGTGATAAATGAAAGTTGGCAGCACTGCCTCCCTTCTTCACTTCTTCCCTCCTCCCCTGGCTTGCTGGCAGGCTCAGTAGAGAAGACTTCCCTTATACCACTATACGGCTGCTACCTTCATTCCTGACAGATTTAGCCAGTGAGGCTCTGAGAGAAATTTCAGTAGTGGAGCTGGTCAAAACAGCTGAGTAAATTTGTGTTAGAATGAACTTACCAATGAAGCAAACAGCCAGTGTGCTAAATGCTGTAGCATTCAGATTTTTATTGTCCCCCCTCCTCCAGCTCTCCCCCTCCATTTAAAATCTCCCATCCAATTTTCAGAGAAACAGGACTCTCTGCCCAAAGTTTATTATCCAAATAGAGTGGAATCAAAAGTGAAAGTAGAATAGATTTCACAGAAAGTTATAAGGTGCGGGATAGGGATGCATTCTTCATTTTGCATTTTGGAGCTTTCTCTGACCTCAGTCCCAACAGACTTGCCCCAAATCTGCAAATTTAGTGGGACTAATCATGTGAGTAGAGCAGGGGTCGGCAACCTTTACCACTCAAAGAGCCATTTGGACCCGTTTCCCACAGTAAAGAAAACACTGGGAGCCACAAAACCCTAATCCCCCCCCCCCCGCTCCGGCCGTGCTCTCGCTCTTCTTCCCTCCCCCTCCCCTCCAGCCGTGCTCTCGCTCTTCTTCCTCCCCCCCCCCCCACAGCCGTGCTTTCACTCCCCCCCCTCCCCCAGCTTGCCTTGCCTTGCCTCGTGCCCCGGCCCCGGCTCCGACTCGCTCTTATCCGCCGGCTCCGCTGCGCTTCGCCTCCTGCCCCGGCCCCGGCCCGACTCGCTCTTCTCCGCCGGCTCCGCCGCGCTTCGCCTCATGCCCCGGCCCCGGCCCGACTCGCTCTTCTCCGCCGGCTCCGCCGCGCTTCGCCTCGTGCCCCGGCCCCGGCCCGACTCGCACTTCTCCGCCGGCTCCGCCTCGCCTCGTGCCCCGGCCCCGGCTCCGCCTCCGTTCTTCTCCTCCCCCCCCCCCCGCCGCTCGCCTCTTACTGACCCCGCCCCTCTCCTTCGGCTGCGGCTCCGCGCACTGGTTGGACAGTGCTGGCGGGCCGCATAGTATTAATTTTAGAAAACAGTCTGCAGGCCGGTTAAAATTAGAAATACTCATTAATTATTTTCAAAAGCCACAGGGAGCCGCATCAGAGGGATGAAAGAGCCGCATGCGGCTCCGGAGCCGCGGGTTGCCGACCCCTGGAGTAGAGCTATTCATGCATGTAAGTGTCTGTTGGAACAAAGTCCTTAAACTGTAAGGTGCCCAGAGGTTAGGGACCATGTTCTGTTGTTCCTTATAAAGCTCCATGCACATTTATGATGCTGAATGAGTGATAAATTATAACCGGAATAAATAGTACCCCAAGTGCCCTCATTTAAAACTAAATTCATAAAGTTCACACTGAAAAAGAAGGGTGTGAAAAAGGTAAATAACATTCAAAGGCCTTTCCCCAAAAAAATGATGGTGTCACATTTAATTTTGAATGTCCAAATTTCACTAACAAAAAAGACCCCATAAAATTGTATGTATTATAAAATTTCACATTAAGGTAGGATAATTTGGGAGCAAAATCATAGAGTAAAATAGACATATTTAAGAGGGAAAATTGCACATATTTTAAAGTTTCCCATTCTGAAATTAAAATATCTTTCTGACTGTAGATTGCACAGGTAAAATATACAATTTTGCTGGTTCTGAAGGTGAAAATGGGCATTCTATGGGAATTGCACACACATTGAATCTTTTGGGTCACAACATCACCTTGAAGGAATTGTGCAAGTTTTCATATTCCATTGATCTAAAAAAACGTGTTGCGCTTTTGCACACTGCAGGAGCAGAAGTACAAAAGTATTGTATCTGATCAGCCTCTGCCTGGCTGCCAAGCAATCCCTCTGTCACCCCATAAAGCCTATTCATTGACCCATGCACGGGACTTTAATAAGGGATAACCCCACTGCCTGTCCCACGCCAGGATAATGAAAGAAACCTAGGTACTAAGATCTGCATTACTCAGGGATCGGCAACCTTTCAGACATGGTGCACCGAGTCTTCATTTCTTCACTCTAATTTAAGGTTTTGTGTGCCAGTAATAATTTAAATATTTTGAAGACCATCTCTTTCTATAAGTCTTTAAACTATTCTTGTATGTAAAGTATATAGGGTTTTAAAAATGTTTAAGAAGCTCATTTAAAATTAAATTAAAATGCAGAGCAGTGGCCAGGATCTAGGCAGTGGGAGTGCTACTGAAAATCAGTTTGTGTGCCGCCTTTGGCACCCTTGTCAGAGGTGGCCTACCCCTGCATTACACCAAGAAAACATTCTGGCTCCACACCTCCAATCGCTCGTTCCTAGATGTCTGATCAGTAGGAATCTTCAATACCTATGCAAATCTCTGTAAAACATGCTGAAGTCTCCCTGTTTCCCCACCTCAGTGATGGAATGCACAGTTTCAGCATCATGAGAGGCATGGAGGTTCATGTCTAATGCTGCATTCATGAAGATGAACATCATTATTAATATATAAAATTATTTGATTTACTATTTGCAGTTCATTAGCATAGAGGGGAGTTGTGAACCATGGTCCCATTGTGCAGCTGCTGAACAAAACATGGTCTCTGACGTAAAGCGCGTACACTGACTCCACATACCTCCAAATGCCTAACTGGACAATATGAGCCATATGCAAATGATGTTGCTTTTGTTGCATATAGGGGCTCCCTACATTGACACCTTTTCTTAGCGACAAGGGCTGTCCTGCTTTCTCCGTTGACTTTACCATAAGGAGAGTAGGTGCTAGGGTTGGGGCAGAGGAACCCAGCTGATCGGGAAAAGGAAACAGCACTGTGCTGTGTTGTCGTACTCTGGCTTTTCACCTCTGGAGACCATGGTCCAAGGTACCCCATAGCAGCATAGCTCTTTCATGAGTGGAATGAATCCTCTCCATTTGGTGCCTCAAGGCTTGTCTGTACAGGGAAAGTATACAACTAAAAGTGTGCTTTAATGCGCAAGTTAAAGTGAAGTAAGCCTCCCCGTGGAGTCTCTCATTCAGGAGTAAAGTGGCCTTAGTTCTCAGTTGCTTGCTCCGCCTCCAGGATTAGTCCTGGGTACAACTGGGTCTCTCTATTGAGCAGTGACACAATGAAATTCACACACACAAGCAAAGAGAAATGGGTGTGTAACTAGAACCGACCTCGTGTTGTTTAGTGGCATGTGAACTCTTCATACCAACGGTCACAAATGGCCCAAGGCTTATTCCAGTGTCGGGGTGAATGTGCACTTAAGGCTCTATTTTTAAGGCATTGCTCCAGTTTGGGGGGCCTGAGTTTTCCCTCACTTATGCCTACAACTGCATTAAACGGCGCTTTCCTGGTTCGTTTTATGCTGGTGTGAGAGGCGAATCAGGCCCTGGGGGGAGCACATCCCCACATGGGAAGCACAGCCGTTGCTACACCCCTGACGGAGGTAGCAGTGTGTGCTTTCCTCCATGGCCAGGCAGCTCTGATAGCCACTGGAGCCATTTTCCTGCCCTTCCTGAACCTTGTGCAGTTCTGTGTTCAGGTAGACACAAAAATTGTGATTTGGATGAGCCTTTGTATGGTGAGTGCAGGGTGCTAGTGAAGGCTACTTGCATGTACTCTCCCCCTCTTTGTGTATCTGTCCAGAGACGCATCCCAACCTGACCCCTACTTAGCATTTAATGTAGACTGTAGGTTCCTTAGAGGGGGGTCAATGGCTCAGCTTCTGAGCTCACTTTGCATTGTTTTTTAGCCATTGCAACTTCATTGGAATTATTCCTGATTTACTCTGGTGCACCTGAGATCAGGACTGAGCTCTATTTGCCTGTAAAATGCCCTGCTCACCTGTTATAGAAATAATAATAATAATAATAAATAATTTAAGCTTGACTCATTCATTGAACATTGAGGCAGGCCAGTCTTTTCAGGCTGGGAACAGCTTTATTTTAAATGCCCCCAGGGTAGGACTTATTTCAGAAATACCAAAATGACCTCATCAAAATGTTGTTTCGCTAGCATCAAAACACCTCATTTTGTCTTTATTGTTTCAATTACAGTATTTTTATTATGTTGTATTACTCAAAATGATAACACTTACATGAATGCTTCAACCTTATCAAATTGAAATATGAAACATTTCAGTATTTTTGACAAAATCAATATGTTCCCCAGAAACATTTCAGCTTAATCAAATACATATATCTTATTTTCAGCTGGAAAAACTGTCCTGTCAGAAAATTTGTAACCAGCTTGATCAACTTTCACTAAAAATTAACTTAGTGAGCAGAAATCCTAGAATAAGTAAATGTGGGTGCAACTATCTATTGGCCCAAACGTGAAGTCCTTGTTTAATATGAGTTAAATCCTGGTCCTATTGAAGTCAATTGGACTTTTGCCTTTGACTTCAAGAGAGCCAGAATTTCACTCTTTGTATTTAGTTCTTACTTAGATAAAATTTCTGTTCAGATAAGAACTTCAGAATTTAGCCCATTGTAAACAGAAATTGCCAGCCTCCTAGGGTGTAGCTATGTTGCTCAGGGCTGTGAAAAATGTTGTGCCCTAAATGTAGGGTGACCAGACAGCAAGTATGAAAATTGGGATGGGGGCAGAGGGTAATAGGAGCTTATATAAGAAAAAGACCCAAAAATTGGGACTGTCCATATAAAATCAGGACGTCTGGTCACCCTACCTAAAAATCATGGTTAGGTTAACCTAGCCCACAGTGCAGATGCAGCTAGACTGACAGAAAAATCTGTCAACCTATCGGCCGTCTCTGAGTGGTGGATTAACTATATTGACAGAAAAACCTCTTCTGTCGATATAGGAAGTGTAGACTATAACTTTGCCACTGTAGCACTTGTTATGTAGACATATCCTCTGGACATGAAATTTTTCACCGTGATGTAGCTAGGTTGATCTAATTTTTAAGTGTAGGCAAGGCCTCAAACCCCCTACTACGATTCCTCATACTGAAGCAGACCATCAAGTCTAGTATCCAGCAGTGGCCAATGTAGTCATGTTTTAATTTGCTATTAAAAATTGGTTCCTGATCCTCTGCAGCCTTCCGCCTTGTGGAGTCCTCAAGACCTGTGCAAAGTGGATGACTATCACCGCACCTGAATGGTGGCATCTTACACCCACTTTGCACAGGTGAAAGCAAGTACTCAAGGTGCAAGGCAGTTGTGAATCTTAACTTTAATAATTCAGAGGAAAGTGGGAGGGAAATCCATAGCTCACCTCGCTTACTCTGTTATAGCATGTTAGAGAGAAGAAAAATCATTCCTGACAAACAGCAATCTGCTTACGCCCTGAAGCATGACATGTTATTATCCTTATCTTTGATGAGGGACTTTGCCCTTCATGAAAATGGAACAGATAAATACTTCTCCATAGGGTGCCAAATATGCAAGCAGAGAAGACTGTTTCTTTCAGTTGCTTCCTTTCTGTAAAGTGTCTGCTGTGTGTTTGACTATCTTTGCCTGGAATGTAGTTTCTACCTGAGATAATTTAAAAGCAATACACAAACTGATAGGTAGGGAGTGATTTTAATGAGATTTCTCCTTTCTCAGTGAAAGAAACTGCCATTCACACACTGATGTCCTGAGACTTCTGACAATATTGTAACATGGGGCATCTACAAATACGTCCTCCCTTAGGTTGTCAAGCCCTGTGTTCAAGACTTGTGTGTGTGCAGAGAGCAAGACTGGAGAACAGGGGCTACTTATTTATCCTCTTAAGTGGGGTAAACTTCTCATTCCCATGAGTAACAAGGGAAGCACAACCACTTGGCAATTAGGCCAGGTGTACATTACAAACCTATATCCATATAACTACACCCCTGAGTGACGCAGTTGTATTGACCTAACTCTCCTGTGTAGATAGCACTGTGTTGACGGGAGAGCTTCTCCTGTGAACATAGCTCCTGCCTCTTGAGGAGGTGGATTAACTACACTGGCAGGAGAAGTTCTCCATTAGGCATAGCAGAATCTTCACTACAGTGCTACAGCGGTGCAGCTATGGCTCTGTAGCATTATATGTGACGACAAGTCCTGAGTATATTCAAGCCTAGCTTGACTGAGAAGGACCACACTTCAGAACAACACTGGAGTTACACAGATTGATTTGATTAGCAGCACACAGTGATTGGATTAGTTACTGGTGAATTGTGCAACCCCACTGAATTACTAGCTTGAGCAGCAGTGTCACTGTTTGGAGCTCTGGACCTCTCCCACCCCAAAACACCAAGAGATGGGATTCACCAAAGTAATTAGAGTTAGGTGCCTAATCTTTGTGAATCCCACCCAAGATCTCTTATGCAAGTCCTGTGCACATAGGCGACTGCATGACAGGGGCATCTTCAGATAGAGACCTGCCTTTTGTCCAGCCCATTTGCATTACCTGAGTGGCACAAAGGGGCCAAATTTGAACAGAGAACACTGAAAATTTTTAGTGGTGTGGCCCAGAAGTATTCTCCTCCAGGAAATGTTAATTTTAAATACCCACCACTTGGTGCAGTCAAATTCATTCCAAATATAAACATATTTCTCTTCAGAAGTACTGTGATGATTCCAGAGAGCATGGGCTATATTACAGTCAGAAATTCTTTAGGTTAGTCGATGCTAAAGAAGATTGGGTAGAACTGTAGAGAGCATTTTACAAAGTTAGGTAAAGAGGCAGCATGGTGGTAGATTAAATTAATTGTTGAAAATGCAGAATAATCTGAATGATTCACACATCACCAAGTTTTAAATTAACTGCAACTACTCAGAAAAAAACCCAGTCCTCATTGTGGATATTGTATTAAAACCTCTTCTGGAAGTGCAGTAGTGGGTTAAAAAAAGAAAGAAAGCTTCCGATGCATAACAAAAAGGGTAGAAAAGTGTTTACTACAAATATTATAAAGCCATTGCAAAAACCAAACCAATGGTCTCTGCATTGGGAGTGTTTATGGAAAGTTTTGTTTTTAATCATTTTGAAACTGAAGGCTGTCACGTCCTCAACTCAAAGATTAGAGATTATAGTATAATAGGGAGTAGTACTTCCTCTTAGCCAATAACAAACAAAGCCAGGAGTTTAAAAAGTGTTTTGTGGCCTGATAATCAAAGGGAGTGAAGGCAAAGGGAGCTGGGCTTGTAATGACATTCCCAAGAACTGCTGTTGCTGGCAGGTAAAATTTGCCAGATTCAGGATATTTTCCATTGCCCAAACAATCCCTAGCCCTGACACAGTATGATCCAGTTAAGGAAATGAAAACAGTCTCTCGGGTTGATGCACTTTCAACATGCATCATGCCTGTTTTCCAAAAACAATTTTTAGATATTTAACTAAAGATTGTATTAAAAAACCATTTGGTTTAAAAAGTAGCCAGTTAATCTATTACTGTGGCAATATTTGATGAATATCAACATAAGGCTGACTTGAAAGCAAGTTGCTGCATTTTTATTTGTATTTTAACTAAGCCACAGTATATTTACTGCTGTGGTTTAGCCTTTTCTGTTCTGTATCGGGAGTTTAAAAACAAATTCATGTTGATATGCCTTCATTTTGCAAAACAAGATAGGATTTCAGTGCCTGGGGAAAAGGAATAAAGCAAGCACTTCCCAGCATTTTCCAGGCAGGATTTCCTTATTTGACAAGCTGCACTTGGGAAGGAAGTTGGACACTAAATCATGACAGGGACAATCAGTATCTAGTGCAAAACATCAAGCATAAAACTGAAGAGTGACTTTAAAAAAAAAAGCCATATTTTGGTGTTGCCAAATCTCAAAATGATTATTGTAGTCATATAGGTCTCAGGATAAGGGACAAGGTGGATGAGGTAATGAGAGTGAAAAAAAGAGAGATACGCAAAAGCCTAATTTTAAAAAGTGGACTCTTAATGTTGCAGATGCAATTTTGAAAAAGCAAAACTTATGCAACAATGATAAAGCATCACAAAAACAATTGCTCTCTTCTAACAAGGAACTTTGCTAGCATTAGGAAAACAACATTATTCCTAAAGCTACTTTCTGTTTCACTATACAGCATTTCTAATTTTTTGCCTGCTGAATTTCCTGTTATAGGTTGAAGAAAACAGAACACAGATTCTCATTGTAACAGGGTGTGTGCTGGCCCATTAAGTACCACCCATGGCTGGTTCAGTATGGAATGAGGAAATTCTGGGGGATATAGTCCAGCGAGGCTGATGAGAGAAGTAGTGCAGACACGTGATGAACAGTAGGTGATTGCAAGACTATATAATGCAGATGTTTGGTTAAATTTAGAAAGACCAGGGAGAGGCCAGACTTAGAGTAGAGGGCACAGGTCTGGGAGGAAGCCTAAAGACAGGCAAGAAAAGAACAAAAAACCCCAAAGAGAGGTAAAGAATGTGAAAGAAAAGGCCTGGGATAACACACGAGTGTGGGCTTGAGATCTGCTGTTTGTATGTGTGCTTGGGCAACCCACTGTTGAGCATGCCTTACAGGTTCCCTCAGGATCTAATCCATGGAAAAGGAGATTCTGTTGTAGATGTCCCCTGTCCCTCCTCCTCCAGCTCTGGAGGTTCCTACTCAATCCCTGGTGTGTTGGCCAAGATGGCAGCTACCACAGTCGTTTAGTGGCCTTCTGCTGAAATTTCCAGTGAGTGTGGCAGAAGGTCCCCTCTTGCTCCCTTCCACTGACAGAGGTGAAAGTTGTGGTCTGGAAAACCAAAGAAGGAATTCAAGAATCAGAGAGGTAGCTGTTAGTCTGGAATTGCAGAAGTGACAGAGTCCTGTGGCACCTTAAAGACTAAAGTATCGAAGCATAAGCTTTCCTGGGCTGATACCCACTTCGTCGGATGCATGCTTATGCTTCAATACTTTAGTTAGTCTTTAAGGTGCCACAGGACTCTTTGTCACTTCTGCAAAGAAGGAATTGTTTAGCTTGAGGAGGGCCAAGAGTCTCCTTAGTTCTGGGTGAATGAGGCAGTAGACTGTTGAGCCAAGGAAGGCTGAAGAAGTGTTTTGGACTCTTTTTGGTTGCTGTGGAAGGTTAATTCACTAAAAAGCAACCTACTTAACTGACCCTCCCACAGAAGGGAGATTGCAAACCCGAGGAGAAATGGAGATACCCGAACTGGGAAAACTGAGGCACAGCCACACCCACTGATAAGTAGGACTCCATTGCACTTGGAAAACCTACAGATGCATGTTCTGACAACTGCAGTGCATTTGTGCTACAGCCTATTCAATTCCACATTCCCTGCATGCCAACAGAATGGAGCTGGGCTCAATGGGAATGATTTAGCAGTTGCCTTTTTCTTCTGTGATGCTAGAACACCTTGCTGGTAATGTATCTAGTTATTCATTCTGCTCTGCCCACCACTGTGGCCTCAGGGAGCCCTGTGAGTAATAGAATTAATGTGATTGTGCTGAATAACAGTCAAGGGGTCATTGCACATTTCAGAGGCTAACTCTGGTTTCCACCCTATCTCTGTGTTGCAAGGTCTGCTGGGTGAGATGACCACAGATCCATTCTTCATTGCCTCTTAGGGCTCGCCAATGCAATAGTGTCTGTCTAGCCAATTGAGTAGACAATGTATACTCCAACATCAAGGTGGGACTTTCCAGCACACAGCCCAGACAGCTGGGTTTAGTATAGGGAGGGAGATTTAGTATTCGTTCTATTCCTCAGAGTTCCTATGGTAGCTGGAGATACTATGGAAATACAGTGGCCCAGATTCACAAAGGGTCTGAAGCACTGCAACACTGAGTGTGGCAATGCCTAACCTTGCAAATCCCAGGAACAACCCTGATCTGCAAAGCCTAGCTAGGTGTTTTTGCCCCTTACACAACACATGGGGAGAGAGAAGTGCCTTAGAATGCAATCCACAAAAGCTAGCATGCTAGATTGGGGGGGGGGGGGGGCTACCTAAGCTAGCCAATGAGAGACACTGCCAAGAAGGATGTGTCCTAAACCCCTCCCCTCTTTTGGAGTTACGTACCAATCTGAGCTTGTGATCCACCAACAGGAACCTGTCTCCTGGAGTCAGGCCTCATAGGTGCCTTTATGAGGGAATGAGTCGGGGACCTGCCTTGGCCTGAGAAGGTGGGTGCCTGCCTTATAACAGTCAGCCCAGTGGTTAAAGTATACACCTGGAATATAGGAGACTCAGTTCCCCTTCATTACTACAAGGGGAGAAAGGATTTGTAGAGGACCTGCTATTTCCCAGCTGGGTGCTCTAAATACCAGCCTGTAGAATCAATCTCTCTCTCTCTCCCACTCCCACCCATTGGCTATGGAAGTAGTTATCCACAGAGGAACAGCCAGTGGGGGAGAGAGACTGATTCTGTAGGTTGTTGTAGGGCACATACCTAGAAGGTGGGAGACAGCAGGGTCCTGTCCCCCTGCTTCAGTCACTCTTTCATTATTGATCCACAGTGGAACAGCGTCAAGGAGAGAGACATAGTGAGCCCCATATTAGAACATCCCATAGTTCAGTGGTTAGAGCCCTCTCCAGAGACATGGGAGACCACTGTTCAAATTATTTCTCCCCATCATGCAGAGGGGAAAACTGAACCTGGGTCACCCACATTCTAGGGAATGCTCTAACCACTGAGCTAAAAGCTATAACATGGGAACTGCCTCTTCCTCTAGCACAGGGGTAGGCAACTTATGGCATGCGTGCCAAAGGCGGCACATGAGCTGATTTTCAGTGGCACACGGCTTGGGTCCTGGCCACTAGTTTGGGGGGGCTCTGCATTTTAATTTTAAATGAAGTTTCTTAAACATTTTAAAAACCTTATTTACTTTACATACAACAATATCTTAGTTCTATATTATAGACTTATAGAAAGAGACGCAAATCCTTAAAGTGATGAATGAAGACTCAGGCACACCACGTCTGAAAGGTTGCCGACCCCTGCTCTAGCAAGATTATGAATGGGACCCAATTTAGTAAGCAGCCTCTCAGCATGCCTGCCAAGTTTTGCATGCAAGATAGACATTCATCTGTCTGTCTGTGAATCGCTCTGGGGGTTTGCAAGGAAGATAGGATCGGACACTTAGAAGGAGGCAGCAGTGTGCATGTCCAGAGGCAGAAATTTAGGCACTGGGGGAACTTCTACCATGAAATTTTAGTTGCCAAGTGAGTTTAGGTGCACAAAGGGTTTGCTGGGTATTTTGTCGATTGCACTGGAGACTAAAACTATGTACGACTTCACTGCCTAAATCCGGGTTGTATGATAATGCACCTAAATACCTCTGTGGATTGGGGCCAGGATGACCACATATGGTGATCATTAATCTGCAATCTGTGACAACTGTGAAACAAACTGGCAATATAGCAATATGTGGTCTTTATTCCATGATATTTAAATGTAGGGATCCACACTCTTTAACCCCAGTGAGAATTTGTCTGTCTCAACTGTCACAAAGGTGTTTATCTTTGTTTTTACAAGATAACGAACAGTGCCACAGTTATCTCGCTGTCAAATCCTAGTGGAGACAAGGCAGCTGTAAATTGAACAGCAAGATAGGTAGCTGAATCAGCATTATATTCCCCCCACCCAGGGCTGACCTTGCTTAGTTTATTTCTTGGTGAAACTACTCAGCAGAAGTAAAAACTTGACACCGCATCCCACCCCCACTT
Source organism: Sternotherus odoratus (assembly GCA_032164245.1). NCBI lineage: Eukaryota > Metazoa > Chordata > Testudines > Kinosternidae > Sternotherus > Sternotherus odoratus. Next base: position 12,172,457 of record JAVMKO010000009.1, on the reverse strand, counting down.
CTGAAAGATGGCTGGCAAGTGGGGGAAGGGAAAGCATCCTTTGTGTCCTAGTAAGAAGATCTTGAGGAGACTGAGAAAGTGCCATAATACTTCTAATTCAATGTGATCATTGTAAAGTACAATTTACTATCTTAAAAAAAGATACATGTGGAATCCTTGAACCCGATTCTCTTCTCATTTTCATCAGCTGAAGTCAGTGGAACAACTTATGTGAGTAGCTAGTGTGATAAAGGGGTTCACCATCTGGCCCATTGAGTTCCCTTGGGTGTGTGTGCTGCTTCATAGCTGATGGACGTATAGGTTTCACTTAAATTACAGAAGAAACAGAAGCAAATGAGGATGCTATTCTAGAACCAGATTGAAATATTATCAGTATTATCTCTTCTCTCAAGGTTGCCCTAGCTGGGAGAATGTGCTTGAGAAGACAAGAGCAACATCAAAGACCAACAAATTGCATAGATTTTTACACAACTAGGTTTTCTTCTCTCCAGTTTATTTAAAGGTTCAAGAATAGCAGCCATGTTAGTCTGTATCCGTAAAGAAAGCAAGGAATACTTGTAGCACCTTAGAGACTAACTAGTTTATTTCAGCGTAAGCTTTCGTGAGCTATAGCTCACTGCATCCGATGAAGTGAGCTATAGCTCATGAAAGCTTATGCTGAAATAAACTAGTTAGTCTCTAGTTTCTTTAAAGATGCACTTACCATTGCAATCCCTGTGTGACAAGGGGCAAGTGCTGCTTCTAAGTGCACTTTTGTTAGACTTGAAAATATATCCCACAAAACTGATGCTCATTTAGAGATCAATGTGCCATCTTTTAAATAGCAATTTCATTGTCTATACTGGCATCTTCCACACCCTTCATGATTGTTATTTTATCAATACTATCTATTCATCTACTCGTGTTTGTGTTGGTATGATTACAGAGGAGGTAATTCCAATAGAAGCATACAGCATGTAGACTGTTAATTTCAGATAGCCCCACTCATAAATAAGGAACAATGCAGCTATCAATCCCTTTGAAGTTTGCCTCTGGACCAGGAGGAGTTTAACCCCCCTCCTGCTGCTTCCCAACTGTTGCAGGGGAGGAGAAAATTCAGGCAGGAAAAGGGAAACAAAGAACTTTGAAGTAAATAAATCTGATCTTAGGAGGAGGACACACAGGGACAAGGGGAAGCAGACTGAATTCTAGTTCCGGAAGAGCAGGGAGTTTGGACAAGCTAAGACAGATGGATGTGGGCTGTTGTGTTTAAAAACTTTTTTCTTGTTGGGCTTTGATACGAATTGTTGCGATTAAATCATACTTTGCTTTGAAAAAAGCTATTATATGTCACCGGTCATAGCTTCCAGAGAAAAGAATTGGAGGACTCAAAGCCAGTTGGGCCTGTTTTGGCCTCACACGGGACCGTAGCCTGTATCCTGGTCTGAGGGTGAGAATCATGATATTCCACCCGAGGAAGGTGAGGGCAAGATACTTAGAGGGGTGCACCTGCACTTGTAGAGGGGCTGGGAGGTATAGGCTGCCTTGAATTGTGACACCAGATTTCCCTTCCTCTCTTCCAAAGGCATTCCTGATACCATCACTCTGTGACCCAGACTCTTGCCTGACACCACCACTGTGTGCCCTATGATGTTGTTAATAGTAACTTATATTTTATAGGGTTTTTTGACATCTATCAACTGTCATTCTGGCCATGGTACATATTCAGAAGGGGTTCATCTCCAGTTAGTAATGTTCAGCATGCCCTTTGCTTTTCTTGATGCATATCCATAACTCTCCTTGGCATCAACAGGAGTTTTGTGTGAAGAACAAAAGCAGCAGTATGAGTATATGGGATTACGGTTTATCCTGTTGTCTTCAGGCTTTTACAACCCTTCATTCTCAGCTGGATCTTTATTCCTGGTGTACCACCAAACCTACCTTTCTGGCACAGGAACAATGTGAATCATGATCAACAGCTGCACCTTATTGCAACCAAGAAAATTTCCAATGGGATTCTCATGTACTTTGGACAAACCAGACTTTCTCCAGCCTGAACCTTTTAAAGGCTTGACATTTAAAACAAAGAAGTCCCCATTTAATACTGCTTGCTACTCAACTCATGGTCTGGGTAGCTCATGTAAAGATCTTATTCTGTTATACTGGGGACAGTTCAAGTCACCATCAAGCCCTTAATAAATTAGTGTTAGGAGGTCTCGGTACTTTCTTCTTTGGGGCCCGAGGACCAGATTTACATCAAACTCCCACCTTTCACATCAGATAGTTCATAACTGGCTTACTGAGGGATATGGTCCAAGAACTGGGCTAAGAGCCAGGAACTTCCTAATTCTAATGCAGACTCTAATCTTAGCTCCCTCTGTCACTTCGGGGTAATAACTTAACTTTTATTTACCAGTTTCTTTCTCTCAGTGGGGGGAGGTGAGGGAAAGGACTTTTATTCACTCAGATTATGAAGAATTAATGTCTGCAAAGTGCTACAGTTAATTTAGCACTTTTACCTACTAATGATACCTTAATGTATAAAGAGGTAAACTGCATCTTATTTTTTTTCACGCTCTTTTGTATATACAGAGATTTATATGTAGAATTATAATATATGGCTCATATCAACATAAACTAAAATAGCTATCTTAAGCCTTGCTTGACAGGATGCCACATCTGGAATCTCATCATGGTGACTGCTGCATCAACCAACCATTTATTTGACCGAGTTTAAACGTACATGATCAAATTAATTCCTGATCCAATTCCAGTGTAGTTTCACCTGGCATGAATTTGGCCTGCAAATCTCCTTTGCAAACTTCTTCCTTACATATATACAACATTGTCTGTCTTGAGTAATTTTAATAACAAATGTAAAACTTTTTCAATTCAGTGCAAGCTGGAAACTTGTATAAGGAGCTTATTCAGACTTCCATGAAATCCAAAAAACATAAAGTACAATTTCAAAAGCCCATGAGAGAAGAGTTTTTATGTTGTCTTTGCCTCTTTGGGTTTAAATTTACATTTACTAGCTAGACTCCTAATAAAACTGTAATATTCTCCCCCTCTCACTCTCACATCTATGTATGCAGACAGCATCATATCCAAACAGCCCTTGTGGATTCTTACATTGTTTTTGCCCTTTGCTAGGGCCATGGATATTACTGTAGCCCTGCAGAACTCCTGTAAGGGTAGGGGGTATGAGGTCAGTGATTTGGTGTTAGGGGAACTGAGACTTTGTTCCCAGCCTAGATCTTTTCTGCTTTCTCCCTGAGAGGATCTGTCCTCTCCCTGAGAGGATCTGTCCTCTCCCCCACGTACAACTCTTCTTTAAGTGCCTCCATTCCTGTCCAGCTTGAGGTGCCAAAACTGTCAGCTGTGTTCTAATTCTAGAATCTCTGCTCACGAGCAAGACTCAGAGTAATTTGTAGAAGACTGGATGCCTTAGGTGGTTGGGTGAGGGAGGCACTGGTTTTAGAGGGACACTTGTTGTATGCTGTTGGTGAAATCTGTGTCTTTTCAAATGCAAAAAAAAAAAAAAAAAGTCAAAAGTGTTGAGACTGGAATAAACCAACTCATTCTTGGTCATGCTGCTTTAGCCCTACCGGTTCCTCCACTTCAGTTCAATATTGATGATGCACAGTGCAGAAGGAAGTCAGCCTGATTTTTAGATACCAGACTCAGCTTGTAGTGCTGGCAGATAGAAAAAATCTTGTCTTGACTTGCCAACTGAGGAAGTCTTATAAAATCACAGATACTGAATACATCTGGAACATCTGGATTTAATTGTTTACATAACCATTTCTGACCCGTAAAAAAGGCATGCATGTGTGGAGGTATTGACTTCCACGGAAAATTAAATTTACTGTACAATGGTGTGATGATGTTTACACACCTGTGCACCTGAGAATTAAAGAGATTATTGCAGAGAGTAGGAAAGAGTATGTGACCCAGCTGATGCTAGAAAGAGTAGTCCCAGAGAAGGTAGAGGGTTGGCTGAGGGAAGGATGTTCTCTGTAAGGGTGAAGCTTACCCCTGGACACTGAGGTAAGTTTCATCCTTCCAGAATCTTCCCTTAGTAGTAAGATGGCCTCTAGCAGGGCCGGTGCTAGGACATTTTGCGCCCTAGGATAAACTTCCACCTTGCACCCTCCCCTCCCTGGACCACCTCCAAAAACTAGTAAACTTAGCATTATAAACAGCCTATCAGAATGGGCAATGGCCATTGTAATGTTTCTTTTTTACCTTTAAAGCGTTTCAATTGTTTGCCATTGCCTCAGATGGTGTCCCATTCAAAGTCTTACTATTGTGCAAAGCTAAACAATTGAGCCTTGCATCGCACCATCAGCCAGGTTAGGCAAGGTGACAAATCCCCCTTGCCCCAAAGGGCCATTATCCCCTGGTGATTAATTCCTACTCCAAGTCTATAAAGCAGACTTTTAAGGTAAATACATTATTCCTTCAATATTACCCATGCACACCTCTCACAGTGTGTCTCACTCTTGACAAGTTACAGCCTTACGTAGATCCCTTCCACGTTCCTCTTTGTGAGTAAGTGCCCTGTAAGACATGTGTGGGGTACAGTGAATTTGTCAGGCCTGTGGTGACAGCTGTTTGGGAAGATCAGGGGGCCCTTTGCCAAGGGGTGTTGGCGTCACAGTGAGCTTGGGGTGGCTGATGGTATGGGGCAGGGCACTGAGGCTGGTGGGACAGGTAACGCTCACTGGACTGTGGGGCAGGCGGTGCCGGGATGGGGCAGGTGCCTGTCAGTCTCCAGCGCTCGGGCCGCGCCAGGGCCAGCAGCCTCTTCACCTTGGAGTCCACTTGACCGGGGACTACTCCTCCTCTCAGGCTCCCCAGACACTGCTGCCGCGGCCACCCGGGAGGACGCGGGCGGGAGACGTGGCGCGGAGAAGGTGCAAGAGGCCAGGCCAGGCTCGGCTGGGCCCCCGCACCTGCCGGCCGAGAGCAGCAGGAACTGGGCGCCACTCGGGGGGAGCCAGGTGGCCCGAGCCCAGGGCAGCGGCAGCCTCTGCAGCAGCAAGGGTAGGCGGGGAGCGTAGACCGCCATGGGGCAGGAGAGGCTGCACTGCGGCTGCTGTTTCCCGCCTACAGCTGTGCCGCACAGCAGGGCCGGGAAACAGCAGCAGCAGCGTGGCATCTCCTTCGCCTAGTGGTTACACCAGCTCTGACCTTTATCATGGTTAGAACATTTTCTGCCTGTGAGGGAGAGGAGTTCTTGGCTGCCATAGACCTTGAGAGGATTCGCTTGAAGCAAACACGTTTAACTTATTGCTATTTGACACTGGGCTGGTGTAAATTGTTAATTGTATGCAGTGTTGTAGCCGTGTTGGCCCCAGGACACTAGAGAGACAAGGTGGATGAGGTAATATATTTTAATATCTGTCTAGACCTGAAGAAGAGCTCTGTATAAACTCAAAAGCTTGTGTCTTTTGCAAGCAGAAGTTGGCCCAATAAAAAATATTACTGCACCCACCTAGTCTCTGTAAAGCATGAATGGTTTTTCTCTTTCTTTGACTTAGGGCTTGCCTACACAGAAAAACTGACTTTAGCACTGCTAGTAGAACTCCTCCCTGTGGACACTTTATTCAGAAATAAAAGTGACTTTCCTCCAGAGTGGGTATTCTGGAATAAAGTAATTTTTATTCCAGAATAGTATCCCCATAAGGGAGTTATACCAGCATCGCTATCATGGGATTACTATTTCACAATAGCTATGCTGTTTAATTTCTCCATGTAGACAAGCTCTAGGCCTATTAGACACTTAAATCTTAGATTGACATTGCCACAGTGCTCAGGGGTATGAAAAATTCCACTCCTGAGCCCTGTAGCTATGCCGACCTAACCTGGTGTAGATGCATGTACGCTGACCGAAGAATGCTTCTGTTGACCTACATACTGTTGCTCTGGAATGTGTTCCACAGAGATGGGGAAAAAATCTTTGTGTCACTGTAGGCTGTGTCTATGATTTGAGGTTATGCTGGCCTAGCTATTGTACTGTAACTACGTTTCTATAGTCCCCATGGCCTTCGCTTGTAAAGGCCTCCCTTATCTGAAATATTCACAAATGGTTATAGTTTACAGCTGTTGCTTTTTGCTTTATGGTGGGGCTGTGTTTTGGGTCTGATCTTAGTGCTGCCTTCCATCATTCTGCTGCCGATGTGTAAGCCTGGAAAGAATCAAGGTCCCTCTCCAATAACTGTGTAGGCTCTGTAACACTAACAGAAGTAAAAAGTAGTAAATACTCACTGTATTTTCTAACAAAAATAGAACTTTGAATATATACAAGGAGGAGACCTAGTACATACAGCCGTGTGCTTTTTTCCTTTGATCATCACACAGTTTAAGAAGTTTTGATGCTAGTTGGTGACTCCACTGTGCAGTGTGTGTGCATTATTGTGGTAGCATTCACATGCCCCATTTAAGACTGGAGCCCCACTATGTGTATGGAGGACTTACAGTCTAAAGCCAGGAGCCTGTAACCCCTTATGTGCAGGTAGACTGCTGTGCCTGCATGAACCCCATTGAAGTCAATAAGGATCTGCAAGGGTGCAGCAGATCACACCTGCAAGAAGCTCCAGGATTGATGCCTAAAAGTGGCAAACACGTACACATGAATAATAAACATGTAACTTCACTCTGACCTGTGTTAGTAACTAGCTTTTAAAAAGCCTTTATGTCTGCACCTCTTCTCACAGAAGAAATACTTATTATGCAAATTCAAAAGCAGGGCTAAGAGCAGGAAATAAAAGGGGAATTTGGCACCTTGGATCAGCCTAATCTTATTCCTTTTACATGCCTGCTGACAAGTCTTCCTGTACTTTTGTCAGATGTTACTATGAAAGAGACTGTTATGGCTACAGCCTCATTCTGACACCATTTGACTTCATTTCCTAGACCTGCCTTTCTACCCTCCTGTGTGAAATTAATTTTGGCAAAACCTTTAGTGAATTAAATGGCTCCCCAATTGTTCTTTTGGCTCAAATCATGTTTAAAATCCACTGTCAGCTTGATTTATATTGAAAAGAGGCACTAGGGCAGGCCAATTATTCTCTCTTTATTTGCCTTCTTGTACACGGAGCCTTTGGCTACTAGAATTAAATTGGAAAACACAATTAAGAGAATAACTGTAGCAAACGTACAAAGAAAAATATCATTCTACGCTGACAGTATTATTCTTCATATTGCTAATCCTCCGCAAATCTACCTGTGCTATTACATTTGATAGATGTATGTTTCTTTCTCAAGACACCAAATTAACTGGAACAAGTACATCATATGCCCAGCTACAGAAGGAGGAAAAGGGGAGATGTGGCCAGATAGGAAAATAATGTCAGGTGTTTTTTTTCCCCAAATGGACGTGGTTTGAACCTAAAATACAGCAGCAAAAAGAAGCTTCGTAATATGCATGGCTATCCTGACTTGGAAACTACAGTGTAGAGGCCTATAGAAATGCCTGTAAATAAGATTGCAGTCATCTGTGATGAGCAGTTAATGAAATTAGAATTACTGCTGATTTGTGGGTCAAATTCAAAGCAAGGCTGACTAAGTGCATTCAAGGTCAGAACTGAATTATTTACATATCCCTGACCAGACTGGTTGTCCCTTGATATCTTTTATTTAAGGTTCCCTGAAGTGGTTGATGCATTTAGCCAATTGGAGCCTCTTTCTATACATCTTCAAAGTTTGGAAGGAGAGTGGCATTAGTGAAGGTCACCTCTTGCTTACCTCAGGGAATCAGATAAGAGGTTTGCAAACCTCCTTTGCTTTCCATTCTCATGTCAGTTATTAAAAAACTAAGGAAATTCTCACACAAAACTTCGTTAAATTAAGTTGCAAAGCCAGGAAATGCAGAGTTTTCAAACAAGGCATCCAAACTACTGACTTTGCCCCAGTAGTGATGCTCTGAAAATCAAATTCATACTGCCTTATCTAACCACTGTTTTTTTACTTTTATCAGTGACCCTAAAAAACTATAATGCCTTAATCTTAATAGCACAGTTCCTATTGTTCTTTATCAGCAGAGTAAATAGTAAACAATCTTACAAAGAAACAGATAAAGATCAAACAAATAACGTAGTGAAGTTCCCCACCCTTTCATTAAAGACCTACAGATGTCCTAAACAACTTGCAGGCTTGAGCCCTGTGATTGTGTTGTAGCCCAAAACATCTCCATATAGAAAACCTACTCCAAGAGAATGGAAACACATGGAAAGAACAAAAAGTCACATTTAGGACAGGAGGCATGTATGAATGTAACAAACTACAGAACCAAGGTTCTGTGGTGCTCATTTTCAATACCTTATGCACAAAGGATGGCCCAAGATAGATGGGGATGGCCAAGTTTTGTTTGGGCCCTAAGTGACATCTAATAATGCAGGAAGGATTTGGATTCAGATGTGTGAAGAAAGGAATATGAAAGGCCGGCATCTCCAGGGGGCAAAATGTAAACTAGAACCAGACATCCCAACTACAAGTGCAACTGTAACACAACATTTCCAACCTTTTAATTGTACTGTTATCAATAGACGATAAATATACAGTAGACTCTCGATTATCCAGGATGATAGGGAAAAAATTAATCCTGGTTAATGAAATCCCGGATAATCATCATCCATAGGAAATATGGGGTGGGGGGTTGGTTCACCAGTCACCCTGCGCCGGAGGGATGGGGTGTTATTTCACCAGCCACCCTACATCCTGATGGTGGTTTTTTTTGTGTGTGTGTGTGCTTGGGGTGGCAACAAAGCCAGAGTCGGCCCTGCGAGTTACGCATATTTTATTTGACATCCTGGTTATAATCAAGAGTCTACTTTCAAGCTACTTAAGTGCCTGCTACCTCAATTTCAGTGTGAAAGTTTTTCTTATGGGCATACTTTTATAGGCTTGCACTCCACATTGTTTTGATTGTTATTTGAAAACACTTGTTTTCTGCAATACTGGCAACAACTGAGATGTTATACCAATAATCTTTTCCAGACTGTAGAGACTTGACATGGAGTTGGGTGTAACTCCCCAAGGGGATTATTTATTAATTCTGATTACTCATGCTGTCACTGAGGAAATATGAGTGAAACTAACTTAGACTTGGGAAACTGAAACTTAACACTATATTAACAAATATTCTTTTGCTTAATAGCACGGGTTCTCAAACTGGGCGTTGGGACCCCTGAGGGGGTCATGAGGTTATTACATCGGGGATCGTCAGCTGTCAGCCTCCACCCCAAACTCCGCTTTGCATCCAGCATTTATAATGGTGTTAAGTACATAAAAAACGTGTTTTTAATTTATAAGGAGGGTCACACTCCGAGGCTTGCTATGTGAAAGGGGTCACCAGAACAAAAGTCTGAGAACCATTGCTTAATAGACAAGAGTCCGGGCCCTCAGGCGGTGTAAATAAGCATAACTCCCCTGACTGCAGTAAATCTATGCTGAGAATCTGACTCAAGTCTTATAAACTTTTTTCTTAATGAGAAGCTGCCATGTAATCCCTGATCAACTTTCAGAGCAATATTTTGGTTCTGGCAACACCAAAGATCATGGGTTATCGCAAGTTAGAAAGAAGTTAGTATATTTCTCTTACCTACTGTCCTAATCACAGATCTGTGAACATTGTCAAGCACATTAATACCCAAAGTTCACTGAACTAACATGGCTCATATCTATTTAAATTCACTCAGCATGTGTAATAACATGGCTGGGAGTGTTAAAGCAAGCCTACCGGTAGTAGTGTGGGCATGCAACTAGAGTCAGGGATTCTGTTCCACACCCCCTTACCCCCCATATGAGTCATGGTCTGAAAGTTGTGGCCTTAACCTCTCTCTGCTTCAGTTTACCTACCTCAAAGGTTGTAAAAGACTCTCTGGGAACTGATCCAGTCTCTCTCTCTCTCTCTCTCTCTCTCGCTGACATGGCATGCTAACCACAAAGCCACCTCAAGGTGGCAAACTTAACCCATAATTACCAAAATACTTGCTTGAATAAGAAATATTGACCCTAAAGTGAACTGTAACTTTTTGCGCCACCAGTATAAACCATATGTTTTCAATTGAATGAGTGCACCTGTATGTCTGTGAGGCTAGTAAGCCCAGTCCTGCACTCTCTTTCACAGCCCCCACGAAGTTTACACTCCCACTTTCTGAGGGAGTATTTTCTTGGTAAGGACTACAAGACTTGGCACCACTTCAGGAAACAGTTATCAGGAAACTAGACGCTACCTGAGATTGTGGAATTCCCCATGCCAATAGCTGAAGGAACAATAGTCAGAGTTCATCGGATGGATGAACCCGACCTCTGCTGGTGAAGATAGGGTAGCTCTAGGTCTTAGAGGCAGCATGGACTAGTTAGTATGAGCACTGGACTGGAACTGTGGAGATGTGAGTTCTATTTGTGGCTCTGGCCTGCTAGGCCACTTCACTTCTCTGTGCCACAGTTTCCCCATCTGTAAAATGGGGGAAATGTTACTGCCCTCGTCTGTAAAACTTTTTAATATTTACTGATATAAAAGAGTTAGGTATTATTTATTATTCAAGTTAGTGATTCTATGCTGGTTTATATCAGCTAAGGATCTGGCCCAAAGATTTTGTATTATAGTAACTGTTGCATTTACAAGCTCTTTTCCCTACATCAGATGCTTATCTTCCTGCATAGCAAAGGTCTCAGGGTTATTGAAGCTTGACACAGACACTTCAGAGGGGGGTGTTTAGCTATAAATAGGAAGAATACCATTTATTTTAGCTTAAAATGTTACTAGCCTGAAATGTGATTGTAAAAATATATTTGCAGATCCTTTTAGCTAATAGCTCTCAATGATTTCTGAATCAAATGTGCTTCAATTACACATTAAAAGTTCTTTCCAGCCTCCAGCTCTGCAAACTCATGCTTGGATGTTTGAATCAAGATGGATTCCTTCCATCTCATTCATCATCACCAATGATAAAGTGACATCTCTGTAATCCCATTGTATTCAGCTGATTGGCACTTAGTAAACAATTGCGTTGGTGATGCATAAGAAGGAAGAGAATCCAATGATGTTGGCGCTGTGTGGCTAACAGATTTAAATCAGCAAACATTTATTTTCCTCACTAAAGTCAGCAGATACACAGGGGGACAAGTCTGACTAGCAAGAAGGTACCATTTTCCCTAGTCTTGTCTTAAGAACATAAGAACAGGCATACTGGGTCAGACCAAAGGTCCATCTAGCCCAGTATCCTGTCCCCCGACAGTGGCCAATGCCAGGTGCCCCAGAAGGAATGAACAGAACAGGTAATCATCAAGTGATCCATTCCCTATCACCCATTCCCAGCTTTTTAGGGTAGAATCACAGTAAAGTGACACCAAAAAGTAACTTTGAACCAAAATGTTGGTCTTAAAGAAAAGACCAAAAAGAGGAGGGATGGGATAGGCCAAATGTGTCTGTTACAAAGCCTAATGCAAACAAATGTTTTCTTTCATGTAGATTTAACTCAGGGGTCAGCAACCTTTCAGAACTCATGTGTCAAGTCTTCATTTATTCACTCTAATTTAAGGTTTTGTGTGCCAGTAATACATTTTAACATTTTTAGAAGGCCTCTTTCTATAAGTCTATAATATATAACTAAACTATTGTTGTTGTATGTAAAGTAAATAAGGTTTTAAAAATGTATAAGAAGCTTCATTTAAAATTAAATTAAAATGCAGAGCCCCCCCAGACCAGTTGCCAAGACCCGAGCAGTGTGAGTGCCATTGAAAATCGGCTTACGTGCTGCCTTTGGCAGCCTTGCCGTAGGTTGCCTACCCCTGATTTAACTAGTCCCTAGGGGACCCAAATATACAAGAATTGTGCTAGCTCCTGAGAACCAGAGAGTGACACTAGAACAGAAGCCCCATGTCTGTTTCCTTCTGACCTAACAGTCTGTGAGTCTGAGTCATCTGCTCTGCGATACAGTGCATTAATCCACCACAAAGGGGTGTAAATTCTAGTGTGCACTTACACGTTGCGCACTAACTGGCCCATGTCGACCCAACTGGTGCACATGAAAAGTTCCCTAGTGGGTGTTTAATGTAGTCCTGTTTGAAACAGGACTACATTAACACACACAAGGACACTTTTTGTGCACACCAGCAGGGTCCATGCAGGATAGCTAGTGTGCAACATGCTAGTGCACGTTTTTTAATGTATTCTGCCCCACCTACGCTATTGGTTTCCTGTTTCTTGCATTTCATCCCCTTCCCTTTGATAGTGCAACTAAACTGGTCACTTTCACATTGTGGGTCCTGTCTTTGATCTTGCCTACTCCAGGTACATTGGGGATAAATCCACAGAAATCTGTGGAACGATACTGCTCTGCTTCTGTGACTATAGAAGCTGAGTTAGGAGACCCAGCATGGGTATAGTGTGATCTGTGTGGGGTGTTCTGCCATTATGTAGATCTACTTGTCATTCTTCCTGAAAGGAAATCCGGAAAGTATGCAAGTACAAGTGGAAGCCTTCAAGACTTCTACACAATCCAGGAGCATGATTTGCTGTCCCCACAAGATGACCAAACCATATTTTAAATATGTTGGTACCATGATGTAATCAGATCCTGCAACAGGATATCTCTATAACATAGATGAGACACACGAGTGCAGTGAGAAGTAGGAAGACGCATATAATAACCCATCAAATCCATGCAGATTTCTTCAGAAGGCTCCAATGGCTTTCTGCAGAGACGAACTGACTGATTTTGACTGGCTGCAACAGAAGTCTGGTTATTATTTCTGCTTAATGAATTCCTTAATTAGTCTCTTCTCTGTGTAAAGAACATAATCATTCCAGACAGCAGATGCATAAAGAGGCAATGTCACTTTGGCTTACAGTCAACAAACATTTGAAATTCCCCAGCATTCATTCATAGCTACTGTCTGATTTAACTCCAAAAATACAGCATCACGTGTTGTATGTAGAAGTGTTTTGCAGGCCAAATATTTAGTACAAAAGGCTGAGCTGCCAAATTAGACTCTTGCTCTTGCAACCAATTCTAGGTCCCTCCTGCCTACAATACAGACCAAATTATTATCTTATAATATGTGTTATCCTCACAAGCAGGGGGGGAAACTCCATTGTAGTACAAATGTACTTTCCTGTGTGTGTATAAAAAACACTAGGGAAATACATTTGTACCTCTACCGTGGAGTTTTCCCCCTGCTTATGTGGACAAAACACGTTATAAGATGGACTATATAATATAAACATAGTTTGGTGTAGACCAGGGACAAAGGCTGGGCATGGCTGTGGCGTTGGTCCTGTTCCGACTTTGGTTTGAAACATGTTGCAACCAAACTAAAAAAAGATTGTCAGCCATTGTTCTGTGCTTGATGACCTTTCTCCAGCATTGTGGTACTATTATGGACAGGGATGTTTTTAAACCATCATGGTACCCTTAGGCTGCCTTTACTTCAAGCTTTTTCTTAAGATATCCCTGTATCTCACTATACCCATTGCAGCTGTCTCTCGGGGTATGGTTAGACTGGCGCTTTGCGGCGCAAAAACCCTCCAGTAGCGCAATAATTTTCGTAGCGAACACACTTCAAAGGGAGATTTTGCGAAATGACTCACTGTTTAAAGCGCAAGTATTAAACCTCCTTTCCCAGAGTGATAAGCCTTTTTGCGCTAACGTTATAGCGCAAGGGTGGGAATGTGGACACCCATGGGATCTCTTGCATGCCTCCAAGCCATGTAAAGCCATCAGCAAGCCATTGAAGGCCATCAGCAAGCCATTAAAGACAATCAACTTGCCATGTAAGGCAAATGACGTGAGGTGTTGTTTTATAAAAGCGGAAGTAGCTTTGCAGTTTCTCTCTAACAACTCACACAGCAAATAATCAGTGAAAATGCTTGGGGACGGAGCTGTGTGTCTGAAATAGACAGCCTGTCAGTTTTCACTAAGGAAAACTAACTGACAGCCAGATCTCGACTCCCTGTGAACAACTTCCCAGTTCCCCCTCACCCCCCCCCACACTTTGCAAAGCACGTTGCACCCAGCTGAATGCTGGGATACCTGCCCTATCCCGCAACTGCTACTGCCACCAGAAGCGCGACAAATGTATCCATTATTTTACGCTACAAGGTTTCAATCTGTACAGTCTCTAGCGCGATACCTATTGCACTACATTGGGAAGCGTTACAAATAAACACGCTATAATCTTCAGTCTAACCATACCCTCAGCAAAAACAGTGATGGCAGTGCTAGTATAGACAGCACAGTGTCTTCTAAATGCAGCTCAGAGCAAGTTTCCATGACAGGGGTGGTAAAAACACAGTGGCCTCTAGCCCCTTCTCTGTAGTGAGAGACCTTGACTCTTGGACCAGTAAAAAGTAAAGAATAACAACACTTGGCTCTTATTTACCACTTTCCATCCATCGGCCTCACAGTGTTTCACAAAGGAGGGTTGATATCATCATTCTCATTAATTGTAATGTACAGACTGGCCCTTTTAGGGAGCTGCATTTCCCCAGAGGGAGCTCGGGGGGGGGGGGGGGGATTCTGTTTCAGAAGCCACAATGGATGTGCCTGCAGATCCAGGAAAAACCTGTGGCAGCAGGTCTCAGAGCCTGGGCCAGTATTTTCAGGCATGTGCTGCAGTGCTATAAACGGCTATGTAAACATTCCGGCTTGGGGTTTGAACCCCATCCCCACCCAGCCTTCAAAGCCCAAGCTCCAGCCTGAGCTGGTCCCACTACAGTGCCATAGTGTGAGCCCAGGGCTCCGGCTGGAGGTGCGGGCTCTGGGGTGAGGCAGGGGATGAGAGATTTGGGGTGTAGGAGGGTGCTTCAGGCCGGGATCAAGGGGTTCAGAGGGCAGGAGGGGGATCAGGGCTGGGTCAGGGGGTTGGGGCACAGGAGGGAGGTGAGGGCTCTGGCTGGGGGTGGGGCCAGAAATGAGGAGTTCAGGGTGTGGGAGGGGGCTCCAGGCTGGGGATTGGGGTGTGGGAGAGGGATGAGAGCTGGGGCAGGAGGTTGGGGCACCGGAGGGGACCAGGTGGGCAGGCTCCAGGTGGCACTTACCTGAAGCAACTCCTGGAAGCAGCGGCATGTCCCACTCCCACCTACCCCTGGCTCCTATGTGGAGGTGCGGCCAGGCAGCTCTGCGCACTGCCCCATCCACAGGTGCCTCTCCTGCAGCTCCCATTAGCTACAGTTCCCAGCCAATAGGAGCTGCGGGGTGGCGCTTGGAGCAGGCGCCGCGTGGCTGCTCCTAAGCATAGGAGCTGGCGCAGGAACATGCCACTGCTTCTGAGAGCCTTGGCATATGCACATGGCACGGCCTCTGACTCTGCTCCCCAGTTGGAGTGTGGGAGCAGGGCAAACCCCAGGCCCTGCTCCCAAGCAGGAGCTTAAGAGCTGGTTTAAACTAGCTGGAGGGCCGGATATGGCTTCCGGGCTGTAGTTTGTCCACCCCTCATATAGATGAACCCAGTAGCTCCTCCAAGCACATCAGAGGACTACAGATAGGGTACCACATCCCTCTCCCACTGCCCCTCATCTGCGATGATGTGCAAACACTAGGAAGAAGCATTTCCTAGAGCACAGGGATTGCTATCATGTCCTCCACCCACTTAGGCATCATTATTAGAAACAGACAATGCAGACCATTAAGCCAGATCCTGCAAATGGAATAATCTAGATACACCTCTGTCCCTACACAGCCCCATTGTTTACTAGCTAGAGCACTGGACTAGGATTGAGGCAACTTGGGTTCTAGTCCTGGCTCTTCTTCTGGGCGATTCACTCCCTCTTTGTGTGCCTTAGTTTTCCCATCTGTAAATTAGGGGTAATATTCCTGACCTCTGATCCGCTGGTGAAAAGTACTATCTAAGAGTTAGGTATTATTCATTTGGAGGATCTAGCCCTAAATTTGCTCATTCCTATTCTGATCCTGGGAAATACCCTTCCCTGTGCGATAAAGAAAGGGAAACATGCAAGGATGCAAACAGCAAACAAAAGGTGAGAGTCAAACACATGCACCTCCCCTGTCAATTGGTCTGCAAGGTCAAAATCCAAACTGACTGCAACTAGCTCTCCTGAAAAAGAATCTCGTGGCACGCAAAACACAGCAGGTGTGTCCAGTTGTGATTGTGGGTCTCTCACTGCACAAAAACACTGGATTAGCATGGATTCCATTGAAGCATTTGTGGGTCAGGAGGCAGACCTAGTTTGAACTGATCTGCATGTAAATAATTCAGTTCTTGTAAGCATGTTTTGATTTTTGTACTATTGTCTTTTTAAAAACATCTTTTCTTCATTCAAGGCAAAACACCCAATTTGGAGATTTAATTAATCACTGGCTTTCCAGTGTGCCCTCTGCTGGCAATTCATTGAACTTTTTTTTTTTTTTTAAATTAAAAGCCTGGGATCACCAATTGCAACAGAACTACAGATTTAAGAGCCCTGGGCTACACTAGTGGGCAGAGTGGGGGATGGAGGAGGGAAGGGGGGAAGTGTCAAACTAAGTTACGCTATTCGTATAAGTGAAGTCGAAGTACCTTAGTTCGACTTACCTGGCTGTCCCCATAGTAGCGGGTCGACCGCAGCGGCTCCCCCATTGACTCTGCTTACTCCTCTTGCGGAGCTGGAGTTCCGGAGTTGACCGGAGCACTTTCGAGGATCGATTTATTGCGTCTAGGTGAGACACGATAAATCGATTCCCCGATACATCGAACACTACCTGCTGAACTGGCGGGTAGTGTAGCCCTACCTCAAGAGTAAAATACCTTTTTTCCTCTCCAATAAACTCTGAATCCCGCACCTAAACTGCACTAAGTATCATGCAGAAGTCGTGATACTTTCAAATGTCTTGACACAAAGGAAGCAGTGTAGTTGGATCATTCTAGACTTGCTGCTTGCTGAAAGAATTGGTCTTTATGTTGTGGATTTTTAAATGTCCAACGTTTGATACAATTTCAAAATGAGCTACACAAAGATGTGAACTTCTGCAGAATAAAGTAGCTCGGAAGGAGTTAGGGTGGGAATTTTTTTTAGAGTAATTTATCTAAAGCAGAATGTTGGAAAATATTTTAAGATTCTCTGAGGGAATGATTACCTTTGCATTTGGCATGGAACTTATGACTAAAAGATGTTACTGGTGCTACTGCCATCACTATTTCAACAATATTAGTGAAAAGAAACAAATGCAACGGGACTTGTGCCAGAACAAAGATGAGATTTGAAGCCATCTGATATTTGTGCCAGAGAGGAGTGAAAGCTTGAGGGGGGAGTGGGGAAATCATGCTGTTTCCTGGCAGGGGAACATAGAGCTACAACAGTCTGATGCCAGGTGCTGAATGGCAGCTCTTATCATGCTGTGCATAAATCCTGCTGTCAGCCTGTCTTCTGCCTATTGTATCTTGTCTTACACTTCAGCTGCAAGCTCTTTGGGGCAAGGACCATCTTTTTGTTTTGTATAGCACGTAATCCAGTAGGGTCCTGACTGGGCCTCTAGGTGCTACCACAATATAAATAAGGCCCATAGGGACCTGAAGGATCCATGGCAATTCCAACATACAGGAGCTCGTTCAATCAGCCCTCTATTTCCTCCCTTAGTCCCTGATCTGGGCTCTGCACTGATGGAGGGGTGAATTGCAACCATAGTTGTCACTGTTCCCTCCACAAAAGTTCCACGTAGCAGCCCAGAAATAACGGGAGTGGCCAACGTGGAGGATTTGGAGCTGCTATGACAGGTTCTCCCTCCGACATGGCTCAAATATTGAGGCTGCTTTTAAGGACTGACTATGGCTGCTCACAGTCATTGCGCAGTTCACTCTCCTTGTCAGTGAGAGCCCCAGGACCCAGCCATTGGCTCGGAGCAAGCGGAAGCCCTGAAATGCCTCAACTATGGCCGTAAGACCTATGCGGAGAGCATAAAGACAAGTCCTCTTAGCCGCATGGCCAAAGATCAATAGAATTTGGATCAGTGGTCCGCAGATCCCCAGAGCAATGTAGACATAGCCTAAATCAGACACGTCAAGCCATATTTGGCTCCTGCTGCTTTAAAAAGTTGTGACTTTTATTTTTATTTGAAGTCTTCTCCCTGCACCTTTTCTTTTTTATAAGCCCCACAAGCATGGAGTTTTGTGACGGGACAGCCCCGCTGGAAGAAGTGACAGAATAGCACAACAGGACAGTGTCAAAGTAATGCCATCAAGACCATTAAAAAAAAATCAGAGTAAAAAGAGAGGACAGGAGGTCAGAAATTAAACAAGTGGAAGGCAGAGAGAATGTGGATGGAGAAGGATCTAAAAGTTCAACCATCTAGAAGCTAGCTTAGTAAATAATAATTATATATATAAAATACTTGCCATAAAGAAAATCCCTGTATGTTGGTGAAAAAATCTCTTTGAGAAAAGAGCACAGCAGGTCTGGTGTCTATCTTCAGAATGCAGCATGACAACAATGGCGCAGGGGTCAACTTTAGCTCAACCAGAACAGATGAAATTGACATTTATCATTTGATAGAACAGAAATCAAGGAAGACAAGGTCATTGTAGCAGAACATTTTCACAGAAGCAAGGTTTCCTGCTTCGAAAACAAATATTCTGGCTGTGACTCAGCATTTCTAAAGCAACCTTGTGGCCTCTGAAACAGGCTCATTCCGCTGACTTCTAAGTGACAACATGACACAAATTCAAAGCAGCATGTCACGCTTCTGAAAAACAAAATGTTTTCACCCTTAGGGCACAGGTGAGACAAAACTCCCTAAACACACAGGACCAATCCTCAAAGGTATTTTAGGCATTGCAAGGCTGAGCCCTGCAACGCCTAACCCTTAGGTGGCCTACTGCCTAGTTAGGTAGTGGCCATTCATGCATCCCCAGAATACCAGACATTCCGGTACTTTCCATGCCTATGAGGGCATGCCAACTGGGGTGGAGCGGTGTGCTCTTCAAAACAGTACCCCTTCCCTCCCCCTCCCCAAGATACCGGTCAGAAATCACATCCAGTTTTGTCTCGGTACTGGATGGGGGACAAACCATTTAAAAACTGTACTGTGGTTCAAAACCAGAGGAATGGCCTGCCTGCACTTAGTGAATCCTCAGTCTTGAGTGTGGCATCCAGGCTCCCCCTGCACAGGGAGAATTAGATGCCTAAGTAAGCTAAGTAGCAGTGAAATGCTGGGGAGGGAGTGGGGAGAAGAGAGGCACCAAAGCTGCTCTACTGATGCACCTGGTTGAGGGCACCCATCTCTTGTTCTCCTTCCACTCAGGATCCTCAGAGGTGAAACCCTATTCTGGAATGAATCTTATTGACCTGGTTTAGATGCTTAGGTAGCCCATGGCTGATACCTCTCTCGTGCTTACTCTTCATTTCCCCAAATGCTTAGCTGTCTCCTGTGCAGATATTGCGCTGTCCCCCCGCATTCAGCCCTTTAGCTGCAGGGCATGATGGGTAACAGATGTTAAGAATGTTCAGAGCATGCCTGCAAGATCTGGCCTTGCTGGGGAGATAGGTGTTCCCCTGCCTAGTTTGAGACTCTTGCATTGGTGCCCCAGGGCTTCAACTTGAAGGAGGGCTCTGAGTAGCTTGGTAGTTATAGGGCTTAAAAGTTATGAGCGCTTAAAAAGTTTTGTGAATACGACCAGCAAAAACTTATGTGTGTAGAGACTTTAGTGTTTATGGAGTTAGGTGGCAGCTGTGAAGTGTTTTTTGAAAATGAGTGGTGTCTAGAAGATTTAGGCACCTTCTAAATTCAGTATCCCAAGGCTCTGTCTGCATCACATGTTGTCCTGTCACTAGGAATGTTTTTTTCCATACACAATATGGTCATGAAAAAAAATGCACAACAAATAAATTTTGATCTATTTATTGTTTGTGTTATCACACTTGCATCACACCTTCAAATTAAATCTTACAACCTCTTTTCCCCTGCAGTGGGAAAGAAGCAGAAACTGGTCATGCATAAGATATTACATGCACCCACACCAATTATGTTGTTCTTTTGGTTCTTGAATATCTTCACAAATACAAGAATGCAAACCCAGCTGGGCTTTAACTATATTTTGTTACTTGTGGAATTTAGCAGCTTAAAGGATTTTAACTAAGGTAAACCTACTATTTTGTCATTAGCTTTTTTTTCCCTTTCTTTTTTTTTAAGCGATGCAAGTCAGACAACATCGGTGACTTTTTTTTAGTAGAAGATGGGTGGGGATACAAAATAGGTCCAAACACTAATTTGGAAAACAAAGTCTAGAACAATATTTGGGAAATTAAAGGAAAAACACTAATAATTAAAAAGTCACATTGGCCCCTTCTGCCCTTGTTAGGAAAATGGACTAAGTAAGCAGCAAAACTAAGTTCGGGACTTTTAAGCAACTAGTGATTTTTGGGTGCTCAACTTGAAACACCTTAAAGGACACTAGGGGTATGGTTAGACTAGAGATTATAGTGCGTTTTTTTGTAGCGCTTCCCAATTTAGCGCAATAGGTATCGTGCTAGAGCCTGTGCACATTTAAACCCTGTAGCGCTAAAGAATGCACACATTTGCAGCGCTTCTGGTGACAGTGACAATAGCACGATAGGGCAGGTATCCCAGCATTCAGCTGGGTGCAATGTGCTTTGCAAAGGAGGGGGGTGAGGGGGAACTGGGAAGTTATTCGCAGGGAGACAAGATCAGGCTGTCAGTGTCTTTTCCTTAGCAAAAACTGACAGGCTCTGTATTTAAGACACACAGCTCCGTCCGCAAGCATTTTCACTGGTTATTTGCTGTGAGTTGTTAGAGAGAAACTGCAAAGGTACTTCCGCTTTTTTCATCCCATCTACAAAACAACACTTCACGTCATTTGCCTTAAATGGCATGTTGATTGCTTTAAATGGCTTGTTGATGGCCTTAAATGGCTTGTTGATTGCTTTACATGGCTCGGAGGCATGCAAGAGATCCCATGGGTGGTCACATTCGCACCGTTGCGCTACAGCGCTAGCGCTAAAAGCCTTCTGATTCTCGAAAAGGTGGTTTAATACTAGCTCTTTAAACAGTGAGTAAATGCACAAAATCTCATTTTGAAGTGTGTAGGGTACGATAATTATAGCGCTACTGGAGGGTTTTAGCGCTGCAAAGCGTCAGTCTAACCCAGAGGTGGGCAAACTTTTTGGCTCGAGGGCCACATCGGGTTTGCCAAATTATATTGAGGGCCGGGTAGGGAAGACCCCGCCCCCAATCTGGTCCCCTCCCACTTCCCGCCCCCTGACTACCCCCTGAGAATCTCCAACCCATCCAGCCCCGCCCGACCTTGTCCCGATTTCCCCTTCTAGAGACCCCTAACCACCCCCCAGGATCCTACCCAATTCCCCTGCTCCCTGTCCTCTGACTGCCCCGACTCCTATCCACCCTCCCACCCCCTAATCACCACCCTGGAACCCCACCCCCTATCCAACTCACCCCACTCCCTGACCGCCCCTCTCCAAATCCCCCCCAACCACCACCCCAGAACCCTGCCTACGCGCCCCCCCCCTTACCATAGCTGCTCAGTGGGGTTCCGGTGGAGGGGGTTAGCATGCTGCCCCAGCCCCCAGAGCACTCCCCTCCTGGCATGGCTCTGGGGGAGCGGGGAGCACGCAGCCCCGGCCCCCCAGTGCTCCCCACATGGCTCTGGGAGAGGCGCGAGCGCGCCCCGGCCCCCAGAGCTCTGCGCGCAGTGCGGCTCTGGGGGAGGGTGGAGTGCTCAGCCGCCCCCCCCCCCAGTGTTGGCCACGCGGCGCGACTCAGGGGGAGGGGGAAGCCCCCCCCCCGAGCGCTGCTCGCAGAGGCGCGGCTCCGGAGGAGGATGGGAGCGCAACCACGTCTCTCCCCCACTCCCCCAACGCTGGCCGTGCGGCGCGGCTCAGGGGGAGGGGGAAGCCACACCCCGCCCCCCCCCCCCGAGCGCTGCTCGCAGCGGCGCGGCTCCGGAGGAGGACGGGAGCGCAACCACGTCTCTCCCCCACTCCCCCAACGCTGGCCGTGCGGCGCGGCTCAGGGGGAGGGGGAAGCCACACCCCGCCCCCCCCCCGAGCGCTGCTCGCAGCGGCGCGGCTCCGGAGGAGGACGGGAGCGCAACCACGTCTCTCCCCCACTCCCCCAGTGCTGGCCACGCGGCGCGGCTCTGGGGGAGGGGGTAGTGCACTGCCCCAGCCCCCCCAGAATGCTGTCCGTGCAGCTGCTTCTGGGGGGAGGGGCGGGGGAAGCCGCCTCAGCCGGGGGGCCGGATGCAATGGCACCGCGGGCCGGATGTGGCCCGCGGGCCGTAGTTTGCCCACCCCTGGTCTAACCATACCCTAGGATTCAGGAAGTAAAGAGCACTTCCCCTCTGGAAATCAGGGCCATTTAACATGTTTTTACTTAGACAGCCCACATCATTAGTCACTAGCCTGTTCCCTGCCTAGGTTTAGCTTCTGGGGACAGGAGCTGACTCTGAGTATGCCGGGGAGGCAAGGGGGATCCGGCTCGCTTGGCCACTGTCCCCAGTGAGCCGCTGCGCTACCCTGGGCAGAGTCCCTGGCAGCATGGCTGGAAGAGGAGAGGCTCTGACTCCACCCCTTCCTCTCTCTGCCCCAGGATGGCCTACTGGAAGATCACTTGACCCTTTGTGCCTCTCCCATGAGTCACCACTGCCTGGTTAGTGAAAGCAGGACCTAACTACTAATGGTTCTATTAGGTGAACTTCTCTTTGGTTTCCCAGTGAACAGTTAAGTCCAAGACTGGGACTTTCATGGTCACCAGAAACATTCTCCTCTCACTATGGATGAGGAGATGTAATTTGTGTGGAGGAAAATAGCTACCTTCAAAAAGTAGCTGATCGTATTGGTCTATTTTACCAAAAAGTCAGCAGGTTACTTAGCATGACTTCTAAAAGAAGTTTAAATGTTTCTAGATAAATATAAACATTTGAAATATATAGGATTAAGTCCAATACCTGTACAAGGTAACAATGTGCTAAAAGCCCCAACTCCCCCTGAAATGAATGAGGGTTGAAGGAGCTCAATACCTCCCAGGATTTACGCCTGTCCAAATGCAGCTTGTCAAAAAATGTTGAGTCACTGGAGTAAATCAATGTATTGTAACACAGATTTACCTTAATCTCTTCTTGACAAGAATCACATTTGCCTCACAGTACATTCTGGGCCAAGCTGTACTCTCAGCTGAGTTAGACTGGTGTCAGTGCAGTTACTCCAGTTGAACTCAGAAGAGAATACAACCGTAAACGTTGATCATGGGAAAAACTAGAGCAAGGAGGCAAGAAGTAGAAATACAGAGGAGAACAAGCCTATGGCTTACTTTAGGCTGATGTGGAATTTCTGGAAAAAGTGTCTTGTGCTGCTATACTCAACAAGTTGTTTCAGAGATGGAAGCCTGATTTCTTGTAACCCGCTAGAGGACATATTATGCAGCTTTACAGCTAAATACCATACTTACCTGTAAAGTACTTAGCTGCAGGGTAAAACTTGTTCAGATACTTTGATATAACAAGTTGCTGTTGTTGCTTCACTATCATATACTGCAGCCATTGTGGATTTCACATCAGGCTGGCAATGATAATGAATAAATTCAATCCAGTTATCTACTTGTTAACGTCTTCTGTGCCAAGAATTTAATACACTTCAGTGCATGAAGGAACTTTACAACCAGCTCCATTAATATATACTCTAGCTCTGCTATCCAAGTCACTACAGTTAAAATAGATCAGTAATTCCATTATAACTTCATACTAGGGATTTATAACTGGCATAAATATATGCAGGGCTAAAACTTCTGCAGACAGATCTTGGGGCCAATTTTCCTGTTACAGAACACAACCCCAAATTTACAGGACTATTGACCACTTGGGTGCTATTTTGTAGTACTACAGAAACTTGAGTTTCTAAAATGCATTTTATAAGCCTGTAGCTGAGTGTACCTTAAGTTATTCTGGTACTAAGATTTATTTTTTGAAGTACAAGATCTGATCCAGAGCCCACTGAAGTCAATGAAAAGACTGCCATGGACTTCAGTCGAGTTTGGATCAGGCCCATAGCCATAAAGGTCCTGAAATAGAGACAACTAAAATCAATGGAAATGTTTTCATTAACTTCAGTGGAGTTTGGTGTAGTGCCCATGTTCAGATTTGCAAACTGGCTTTTGGGTGTATACAGTAGCTTTGGAACTAAAACCCTGGATGCATAATAGCCCTCATGGGGGAGCTTTGAAATCCAGATGAGTCTGAATCTTCCTACATTTTGGGATATTTGGATACAGTGGCCAAATTTTGCTCCAATCTACATATATGCAAATCTGAAGTATCACCACTGAAGGCAATTATTTGAAACCACTGTAACAGAGAAGAATCTGTGTCAGTGTTTTTACTTGGCCAGTTATTGAAATAGGCTTGGGCTTTGCACTCTATGTGAGACAGAGATTAGTTTCAGGCTCTCGTGGTTCAGCATGGATTGGGGCCCTCTCTTGTTAACCTTTCTTAATACACATAATTATATCAACATCCTGCTGTTTCTTGCTGTGAACCCATATGAGACAACAAGGTCGTTCCGCCATTAGCGCCCAGTATACATGTGCACATATCAGTGAAAATGGACCTCTAAATATCCATTTTAAAAATGTGGAAGTCAATTTGGTCCATCAAGCACATGTGTTTTCTGACTTTCTAGAACTTTCCCATAGAAATCAAGTACAAAAAAGGCTCTGTTTTAAAATATTCCATAATAAATTGACAAAAGCCAGGAAGGTGCTTACTTTAGTGCTGTAAATTTGCAGAGTACTGCAAACTGGAAAGCTGAGCCAAAGAAATAAGTTGTCTTCAGAGGGCATACAGTCCAGTGGCCCAAGCTGTTATAGTACAGAACAATACAATACAGAGGTTGAAGAACGGGAAAGTTTAACAGCGTCTCTTGGAGTATCAAAGCGCCTCATTACTATTTACAGATTTATCTTCACACCCTTGTGAAGTACAGAAATATTACCCCCCCCCCTTACAGAAGAAAGAGTTGAGGCACAAAGATGAAGCAAGTTGCTCAAAGTCATACACACAGTGGCAGAGCTCAGAACTGAAATCAGCTATCCCAAGTTAAAGCACTAGGCTTAGATCGCAAGGCAATCACTCTTTCTGTCATAGCTTAGAAGTTCCTGGCCTTTGTCAGTTTGTCATGGCTTACATTCAATAACAACAACAAATATTATGCAAAATACACACTGTTGTAAGTAGTTTCCATGTCCTTGTCTTAAAACTTCAGTTGTGGTTGTTTGGAGAGCAGCTCAATTTGCAGAGCTTGATTCCCTAGTAGCATAGGCTATTCATATCTGGGATTTTGGTTCCATCCATGAGAGAGAGAGAAGATCCAGTTGCATAGTTCCATCTGAATCTGGACTTTAGGGTCAAGCTCAGCTCCGGTGATTTTTCTTGCTACATGGGGGAAACGTCCTCCAAAAAAGCATGGAAGACAATGAATGGAAATTACAAGCACAGAAGAGAGTCAATGAAGAACAGCTGTTAATGTTAAATACAAACATCAGTGCAAACCATAGAGGGCTTTTTTATTTGTTAGTATTTTCATATTCTCTAAAGTGGTCATAAATTTTAAAGACAGGCACAGTCACAACCTTTGGCCAAAAATGTAATCAACTTTAAAGATGTAAATTCACATATGGAATCTGCATTTGGTGGAGTTTCCATTGATCCTACATATAAAGCTTACACACTGCTTTGTCTGTGTGTGGGATCAATGTCCATTAAAGTCAACAGAAAGGACCTACCCAGGCTTCATTCTTTTTTCAATATACTGTATTTTTCGCCCTATAAGACGCACTTTTTCTTCCCCAAAATGGGGGGGAAAAAGTTGGTGCGTCTTATAGGGCGAATGCAAAAAAAAAAAAAAAAAAAAAAAAAAAGGCGCCTCGCTCTCCCGTCCCCGCCGCGCGGGCGGGCTGCCGGGAGCGTCCCGGTTCCCCCCTCCCCGCCGCGGGCGCGCTCCCGGCAGCCCGCCCGCGGCGGGGAGGGGGGAACCGGGACGCTCCCGGCAGCCCGCCCGCGCGGCGGGGACGGGAGAGCGAGGCGCTTTTTTTTTTTTTTTTTTTTTTTTGTCCGGCGGGGAGGGGGGAACCCCGGCAGCCCGCCCGCGGCGGGGAGGGGGGAACCTCGGCAGCCCGCCCGCGCGGCGGGGACGGGAGAGCGAGGCGCTTTTTTTTTTTTTTTTTTTTTTTTTCCCCGGATTTTTTATTTAAAAATGAGGGGGCGTCTTATAGGACGGAGCGTCCTATAAGACGAAAAATACGGTATATATTTTTAGCACTGGGGTTGTTTCAAAAAAAAAAAAAAAAAAAAAAACAGATTCCAAAGTTGTTACATTTTGGGGAGTAAAAGCCTTGCTTAGCATGCTTTAAAATGCCTTGAAGCTGGAACTATTTTTTTTAAAAAAAGATATAAATCTGTGTGCCTAAGGCTAGCACCTCATTCCATATTTAAGCTCCTAAATAAGTGGCCTGATTTTCAAAGTTGTCTCCGGTGGGATTTGCAAATACTCAGCACCTCTGAAAATCAGGCTACCCTTACTTAAGTGCCTAAAACCTGTTAACTGAAAATTGTGGCCTTGGTACCTAACGTTATGCACCCAAACTTGAAAATTTTGACTAATAAGAATAAGTTAGAGGAATGCTGATTTTCTTGTTGAGAACTGCTCAGTGTTCATTCACCATGGTTGCAACTGATGTTGCACCTGAATCTACAACTGATTAGTTTTGGATGGCGTGGCAAGATGGATGAGATAATATCTTTTATTGGACCAACTTCTGTTTGTGAGAGAGACAAGTTTTTGAATCACACAGAGCTGCTCTTCAGGTCTGGGAAAGGTACTCCTAGCATCAAAAATTTTACATTCATTACTCAGCTAGACACTAAAAACCATGGACTGAACGCTGGATGGATAGCTTATTACACCAACCCACTAAGTCCCCCCCCCCACTTTTGTCCTACGACTGCTGAGGTCTTACTAAGCCACTCTACCTTGAATGGTTCCTTACAATAATGTGTTAACTACTTATGCCAAACAATCTGTTCCACCTTCCATTTTGTTATGACCCTGGGAGTACCTTTCCCATCAGAACCTGAAGAAAAGCTGTGTGGGGCTCAATAGCTTGTCTCCCTGATCAACAGAAGTTGGTCCAACGAAAGACATTATCTCTCCCACCTTGTCTCTCATATATCCTGGGACCAACACAGCTACAACGACACTGCATACAACAGTGTTTAATAAGTATTTAGCAAATTTCTATGCCACACAAGGCTAGTCAACTACTGACCAAGTAGTTAGTGACACGCTACTTCTTGCAACAGAAGCTCTATGACATAAACTTGAACAAATGAAGTTAGATAGCCTAAAAGTGCACAACCTTTTTTTTTTGGAAGCAGTGAGCTTTAGACTGACTGTTCTGTGCCTCCAGTTTCCTCACAGGTTTTCAGCCAGCCACTTTATGTAGCTGTCTCTGGTCTGGTGTCCTGAAGAGAAATTAGTAGGCCAAATAGTAAAGATCATGCAGCCATGAAAGCAGTCATCAAAGTGATCAAGTGTGACCTCCACACCTGCGCTCTCCAACCGTTTGGCATACATTATTCCATCATCTCTCAGGACATCATTCTCGCAAGTCAGGATGTAGGTCTTTGGCTGAAGTTGAAAAATTTCTTTTTCTGCTAGCAATGGAGCTGCGCGTATGTCAAGTAGTGCAGGTATTTCCTGGATGATTTCGGCCTTCCCTCTGGGTTGTATCACAGGCTTGTAATTCTTTTTGAACGTTGAAGGCAGGAGAGAAGTCCAGTTCAGACGTCCCCTGAAATAAACAGCCTGGCTTACATCAAGGGAAGTGTGGTTGTTGATCAGCATCGAGGGGGCAAAGTCGTAGTTACCATTGAAATAGTCTATCCAAAACTTCACCATGACGAAGCGAGGAAGAACAGGCATGTCAGTGTTCTGCTGGTATGAAGGGGTGTTAAAGTCCAATGCCTGAAGGACTGGATAGATTAAAGCCTGCAGCTTCAGTTTGTTGGTAACACTGCCATCTAGACTAAGCTGTAGGAAAAACACAGGACAGAATCCAGACTGTAAAAAAGCCATCATTGCTTATGCTGTGTCTGATCCTACATCACTGGTTGAACTGAAATTCATTCCCCCTAGAGGAGAGAAACCACCATTTGGTGTTTTATGGACAAATGCTCTGCTAGTGTAACTCCGCTGCAGAGAATTTTGCTCTTAGCGTGGAATCTTAACAATCTAGATCTGATTCTGTTCTCACCTGCGCTGCTTTTATAACAGTGATTTCAAGGGAGTCATAGCTGATTCAGACCAGTGCAAGTGAGAATAAGGCCATGTCTACACTAGCAAGCTTATAGCAGCAGAGCTGTACTGATGCAGCTCTATGCAGATGGGAGAGAGCTCTTCCGTTGACATAATAAAACCACCTCAATAAGCGGCGGTAGCTATGTTGGCAGGAGAAGCTCTCCCGCCGACATAGCGCTGTGCACACTACCACTTATGCCGGCAAAACGTACGTCAGGTTCCTTACATGTGATTTTCATGCACCAGAGCAACATAAGTTTTGCCAGCATAAGTGGTAGTGTAGACATGGTGTAGGGCATGCTATTTCCAAAAAAGGGATGTTAGTCCTAAAAAATTCACCTGCTTTGCTAATTTTCCCTTATTGATTGATTGATTAATAGTAACTGCCCTGTATTAAGGCCCAGACTGCCTTAAAATTCCAACCAGCTCAAATTCAGACTAATTTAAATTAGAAATATGTATAGTATGAATGGCAGGGAAAATAGATTTTCCCTACAACTGAATTCTAACTCGTCTGTTAAATTATCTTCCTGTGAGGAAAAAATGCCATTTAATAATAATAATAAAAAAAGATTTCCCCTTCATTTGTATTAAAAGAAATAAGGTTGTTTTCAAAGACGGGCAGCTGCAAAAATTACTTATTCACAAAATAGGGAACTGAATTTATGCATTTATGTGCTCAGTTAGCCACTTAAGCAGGCAAACAAAGGATTCACTAGCACAGTGGGTAAAGGTTGGTACCTAAATTGCACTTTTAAAATCTGGCCCATAACAACATAGAAAAGCAGTAAGACATTCTAGCGCTGCTGGATTCAGAAATAATTGACAGGTCTTACTTATGGAAAATGTCTAGCAGTTGGCTTTCACTGTGGACCGCTACTATTCTCTCTCTAAAGCTAGTCTCACTTTGTGATGATGCAGCACAAATAATCTGTCTACCAACGTGCACTGCTGGAATATGGATTGTTATTGTGATAGATACAGACAGTGGATGTTACCTGCTGGGATACAGCAGCAGCCAAATTTCCTCCTGCACTATCACCAGAAATTGCAATTCGACCTGGGTCAATTGAGTATTTAGCTAGGATATCAGACTGCAGAAAAAACTTCGTTGCACGTAAAGTATCATGGAATTGCTCAGGGAAATGAACCTCTGGTACCAGCCTGTACCTACAAAAGAAGAAAGAGGCTTATGTAGGATAATCATTATATACAGAAAATGT
This sequence comes from Sternotherus odoratus, assembly GCA_032164245.1. Classification (NCBI taxonomy): domain Eukaryota; kingdom Metazoa; phylum Chordata; order Testudines; family Kinosternidae; genus Sternotherus; species Sternotherus odoratus. Next base: position 12,142,925 of record JAVMKO010000009.1, on the reverse strand, counting down.
ACTTTTCTAGGAGGATTATTATGTACTACAGGTAGATAGTAAAATGCAAAAATAACTTAGTTTAAATATTATGGTTGAAATATGAAACATTTAACACAAACCGTATTTAACTGCCTACAAGTTATTATTACAACTCTAATTCTAAGAGTGATGCTAACCCACTGAATATGAATAAATTAGGAAATTGTTAAGTGGAACGTTTGTTATCTCCCAATAGAGTATCTCAAAATGTGAGGATTCATTCATTAATGTTTTTATCACAATACCCGTAAAAAGCAGGTGGTATTATCTGCTGGGTATGGAGCTAAATAACCTGCTTAGCCCACATGGGTAAGAGTAAGCCATGTGTCCCCAACAGAATAAGGATATGAAATCAAAGTTATGAAGTTCCCTGTCCCCTGCATTTGTAATTATAGTTAGTGGGCACTGAAGTGGAAACATTTAACACAGCTATAGCATATGCAACATGAAATGAATGTGGGCCAGGAATAATACTACTACCTAGCTCTTAAATAGTATTTTTCATTAAAGATCTTGAAGTGCTTTTACAAAGGAGGTCTGTATCTTTATCCCCATTTTACAGTGGGGGAAAATGAGACATGAGTGAAATGACTTGCCCAAGAGCATCTAGCAGGCCAATGGCTGAGCCAAGAATAAAAATGCAGCTCCCCTGAATCCCAGTGCAATGTTGTATCTGGTAGGCCACCTTGGTCTTCAAAAAGCAGTGGGAGATGGAATGATTTTTCAGTTATTACTTAAACCCTTGGGGAGGTCTCAGGGTTTCTCTAGAGCTGTCTAAATACCATTGACCCAAACTGAAATTGGGGAAAGGGGATTTTTGATGAATCAGGATGATTCTGATTCTGTGCCTGAAAAACTGAAAGGGGATTTTTGATGAATCAGGATGAAAAGTTTTTAAAAAGTTTTTCAGTATCCTGAAAACTTTCTCAGGGCAGGAAAAAACCTGTCCCCTGTATACCTGAAATGTTCAGCTTAATTTAATAGGATCATAGAAATGTAGGGCTGGCAGGGACCTCGAGATATCAACTCCATTCCTCTGCACTGAGACAGATTAAGTAGGCCATCCCTGAGAGGTGTTTGTCCAACCTGTTCTTAAAAACCTCCAACGATGGGAATTCCACAACTTCCCTTGCCGTCATCAGCAACAGAGAAGCTACCCTTTTCCCTAGCGTTCAGGAGAAGAAGTTTCTTTTATTTTTCCTCCTAGGATTGTTGTGAGCAACTGGTCATTCTGAGCAGTCTTTTCTGATCCGTTTGCAGCCGAGGCAGAAGTCAGCATTTGTTCTTTCCCAACTTGTGAGCCAAATCGGGATGGGGGCAGTACGTGCAACAGGTTTGTACGTCAAACTTGTGCCAGTAGGCGGGGTTGTAATATAAATGTGTCTAACTGCACCGGTTGGAAATGTAATGTTTCCCGACATTTTAGACCCGCAAACAACAACAACAAAAAAACTGTCTTCTCCCCCACTCAGGAAGCTAACAGGATAGCCTTGGTCATTGTTTCCGAAACTTGTGGTTGTTACAGAAAACACCCTCAGAAAGATACTCTTAATCACTCAGCCTTTTGTTCTCTCTCCCCAAAGTGATCTATTGTATTTACAAATCTCATGGGCCCTGCAAACTCAGTTTTGTTCCTGGAGTAGTCTTTGGATTATAATGCAAGCAGGATGCTAGTTGGAAGCTACACCCTCCTCAACGCTGGGGCAGCAGGAGTCTGGCTGGTGGGGAGACATGAAGTTGTGATGACCCTTTCTCTATTGTGGGATTAAGTTGAGGCTTGCAAGTCAGGCTGAGTCTTTTGACCATGCTTTTTCCATGGAAAGTCCCCCAACTGTCAGATGGATACCTGATTAAAAAGCACCTTCAAAACTGGCTCCCTTGTTTATCAAAAGCAGCACATGCTCTTGTGCCCAATAATAATAATACCTAGCTCTTATATAGTGCTTTTCATCAGTAGATCTCAATGTGCTTTACAAAGGTCAGTAGTATTATCCCCATCTTACAGATGGGGAAACTGAGGCACAAAGAGGTGAGAGAACTTATCTATGGTTACCCAGCAGGCTAGTGGCACAGTCAGACATAGAATCCAGGATTCCTGAATGCCAGTCTGGTGCTCTATCCACTAGGCAATACTACCTCAGAGGCTGTTTTATTCTCTTGAACCTTGTATAGCTTAGTATGTAAAGGTGTGGCGTTCAAATGTTATCTAACGTGTGCTAACAAAAATGACAGGCCTCAACTCTACCACCTTAGCATATGTTAGAGACACTGTGTCTTGTCTACACTAGCTAACAACACCCTTCTAAATTCTAGTCTAGACATGGCCTTAACTTTCAGCCTCCTTAGGATGCAACCGTTGTATCGATTCACTGATTTAATCTCACTAATCTTGCCATGTGGAGTTTATTGAATATAATGTGGTAGACTGACTAACACTCTTAAATGCTATCTTCCGTATCCAGGATAAGAATTGATTCACCGGGAAGCACACACCTTTGGATAAAACCAACATGTGCCATACTAGAGCATACTCCTATATTTTACTGACTGACTTGTTTTGCATCCAACATAAATTATATGCACAAAATAAATTTCAGGCATACAACTGAGATAAACAAGAAGTTTTTCAGATTCTTAAAACTATTTAGGCTTTGGAAACCAATCTGTGTATTACATCAGACAAAGTATGATATGATAAGCCTTTGGGAACCGGCTGTGGAACTGGATAACATATTGGGTATGCAACATTCAAGTGAGAAGATGTGCAATTAAACTAATGAGAAATCAAATTAGACTGCACTGAGTACAAAAGGCTTGATTGACAGAGATAATGGTTGGGTAGAGTAGACAAACAGCTTGCCAAAATAGGCATCATAAACAATAAAAGGAATAATAAGGGACATTTCAATATTGTGATAGCCACTTGTCTGCAATGGCTAACATCTTGCTCATTTATTTTTGTGTTTATCAGAGGAGACAATTAAAAGGAGCTGGAAACAACTACCCTTAAATTATATTGGAATGAATATTACACTAGTAAAATCAAATCTACATAATGAGGCTGTAATTTGATCATGAGAACTGGCAAATAATCTCATTAATTCAGTCACTGGCCCTCCATTTCTGTCAACTTTAATATTTTCATTTACAAAAGAAAAGTGCTTAATGCAACCACTCAAATTTTCCTCTTCTGGTTTATTAGAGTGGCCCATTAATGTGCTTGGCAACTTAGAGGGTTGTTAAACTAACTGAGGAGATTCCAGAAGGTAAAGAGAAGGCCTGAATTTGCCACTGCCTTCCAGCTTGTGTAGTGATTGGCACTCGTGCAAAGGGTGTTGCAGTTATCAGGTGAAGCACACATACTGGCACAGTAATCTCTACACTTGTGGTTGATACCATCATCCTGACTGAGGGCTCTGCCATCACGATATTTTATTATTACTGATCACAGAAAAATAGCTGTTGGTAAGAAACCTGACCACTGTGAATATACGTTTTGTGCTATTACTCTTTATAATTCTTAAGTTCCATACACTTTGCCCTTAGATATTTGCCCTTTACTGTTCTAGTCTATCTTTCAATCGGTTTGCTAGGTTCCTTATATTCCCTCTTACATTCTTCAAGGTATTCTCTTTCACTCTGCACATTTTTCCACTAGCTCAAACACCTTCTCAGTTACCCATGAAGCAGTCCAACAGTGACATTTCAGAATGTTCGCTTTAGTGGTTTTGAGCATAACAGTTTTCATTTTATCTCTGTTTGTTGGGATCGTTCTCCTTCATCTGTGTCAATGACCCAAATCCTTTCTGGACTGAAGTTATATAATGGTCATTGATTTAACTGTTGAATGTCTTATGTTTAAGTTTTAATTTTGTTTCAGGTTAATAGCTGATGGTCTGACCCAGTCTGCACTCAGGGAAGTCTACGTTTATTGTGTACTTAATCTCCATTATCGCTTTATCATTACATAGTTGAGTTGGGTCTTTGTGATATCGTCAGGTAACCTCCATGTGTGGACAGAAAAAGACTAATGCCCATGTTAGAAATATGATTTGAGAGCAGCAGATCCTGGTATGCTTTGCTCACATTAGGCGTAGAGATAGCAATATCCTTGAGAAAGTTATTATGGAAGGAATGGTGGAAGGTCATTGTAGAGGGGATGACAAGTGAGGAAATGGATGGTGTGTGGCAGATCACTGTAAGGTCAGCATGAAGTTAGCGATGGATTGTGAAGACTTCCAAAAATTCTGTTCTGATGTCACTAGTATTCAGACACAAATAAATAGATGTACTTACTTCAAGTGTTCGGGTGAGGTTAGATCAATGTATCCAGTGTCTGTGTTTGTGGAGGAGAGGGCACAGCAGGAAATAGTCTCCACTGCATGTTTTAATTAAGCAAGAGTAGTAAAAATCAGCTGCCAATTGAAGTTCTATGCCATACCTTAATACAACTTAAATGCTAGTTTCTAAAAGGACCAGAAATATCCTTAGTCCAAATCTCAACCTTCTGCTGGGAAGCATAATGACAGTGACCACTGAGAGAGACAAAAGTCCCACCCACAGACTAGAGAGATTGAGGGATAGGTATTTGTCTCTTCCTTCAAAGGGTGAGGGGTTTTTGCGTGTATATAGAAAGTGTCTCTGTGTTTGTAATGTGATCTTGATCCTGCACACACTGATGCACATGAGTTACTGACGCATCTGAATCACAGTTTTTAATAGGACTATTCATATGCATGCATTAGCAAGATTGTGAATTTTTAGTTCCCGTTAAAGTGGCTACCCCTGATTCTCTTTTGACTATGTACTTTTAAATGTCCTGTACAATTGAGGGTGCCATTATCTCTTATAATTAGAAAAGAATTCAGATACCATTCTAATCCACTGTCATTGAGAAGGGCACAAAATATCAAGTCCTGCTAAAGAGACTTTTTTTCAAATGAAAACCTCTGAAACAAGTCACGACTAAAAAAAAAAAGCAATTAACATTCATAATGATCTATATTTCAAAATACTTTAAGATTTTCTTGATTACTCACTCAACTGAGACAATTACAGCATTCAGAGATTCTGCCATGATCCTGCAGAGATTGTTATAGAAGCTTGTTCCTGGGAATACGATGACCAAATGTTAGTGAAAGACTGCAAATTTTGTTAATATGCATATTATACACAGCTCTACATATCTTTAGATTCATAAGAAAAACAGCAAGCACTTATATTCAATCCTGATAAAAAAACCTGACATTATAATAGACACTCCTTATTATCGGTAAATCTTTATGCAAATGTAAAGAAATGGAATAGAATACCGTCAGTGTACAACAGCAAGTACCATGATCTAGTAGTGGAATGAACACAGTTTGTATCTTAGCAGTTTGTGTACCCTCTTTCTGAATTTGTCATCAACTTCTTATGTGACTTTGGGCAAGTCACTTCACCTCTCTGCCTCAGTTTAACTTACCGCTATCTAACTGCATTGGGCTCTTCTGAGGATTAGTGTCTGAAAAATGCTATTTTTGAGCAAGTCATTGTATATGTGGTTACTATATTATGCATTATATTAAGCACGCTGGACTCGAAACTTGCAGTGTCTACTAAAGGTAGGAGTCCTGTTAAAGTCAATGGGACTGCTCACCTGCGTCAGGGCAGCAGGTTCAAAGCCATCTTATTTCTCAGGGTGCTCATTTTCTCTAATTCTATGCCTGTTCCGTTACTGAATAGGTATTTCATGGTGGTGGAGAATATAACAATCTATTAAGCATCTCTTTAAAGTATGCAGTCTTGAGATTTAATATTTAGCAGGAATATTTCTGCCACTAATTTTTACATCTCAAACTGCAATAATGCGTTCAGAGTTAGTGATCTGAGTGAAGCAAAGTAATTCTGAAGCACACATTGTGCCCTATGGGAGTGCTATGCAAGTTACTAGACAACCAGTGCAGCTGACCACATTCTATGATGCATCACTAACAGCTGCCTATGGTAGGTCTTCCTGAAGGGGCTTGTGACCAGCCCCACACTGGGCCACCAGGAGCAGACCAGTCATTGTGACCCAGCAGGCCACGCCCCCTCTTCCCTGCTGCACATGCTCCAAAAGGAGAACTCAGATAAAAGGAGGCAAGCCAGTCATGGGGTTGAGGGAGGGAGTATGCTGTTAGCTACTGCAGAGGACCAGGACTACCTGCCAGGCTACCAACTGACAGTGGAGACTGCTGGACAGTGGAGACTGCTGCGGAAGTGGAGCTGCCACCCTTTGAGGAAGCTGCCTAAACGACAGGCCAGCCCAGAGAGACGTATAAACTGATTGGTTTACTTGCCTTGCCCCGCCCCGGGGCAGCCTGTTTGCTGCTTCGCCCTGACCAGGGAGCTAATTCCACAGACTTTTTTTTTTGCCACTCAGAATCCACGGATTACCTGTTTAGGTGACCCCATCTGGGGGCCGGGCTGGCCCACAGGTGGCTGAAATCACCTGTGTAATAGGGCAGCCCATGACCAAGTGGCAGAGTGGACTACCCCATACTGGACTGATCATCTTGATCAGGAAGGCCCTGCCGATACAGGGCCAATGAGGAGAATTTTGTTAGAACAGGAAGGCAGAGAAATTTGTAATGATATAATTACTAATTATGGGTCAAATATGCTGGCATTTCCAAAAGTGCCTAAGTGACTTAGACACACACATCCAACTGGAAGTCAAAGGCACATCTGACAATCCCACCCATAATCACTCTTCACCCTAAAACTGTCATAGGGTTACGCAGTAATTAAATCTGGACCTTTCAATATACAACATGCTTTATTATCTTCATGGAGTGTCTGTGGCAGCACAGAAGAGGGCCTGGCCTTAATCTTCACCCCAACCATTCAGATCTTAAGGACACCCACAGGGAGTGTTTGTGCAAACAGCCCCACACTGAAGGTTCTGCTCCCTGACAGTAGCATGGTTGGATTAGTGGCCAGGCTATCACTCTACAGCTATGCACTACCTTCCACATTCACAGCATGTTAACTTAACACGACTCTAGGCAATTTTGATGTCCAAGGCAGTTTTCTGCTAAAAACTGCACTGGTTTTCTAAAGGAGGAGGGCATGCAAAATCTCCACCTCCCTCTAGCAGCAGCTGCCTCTATCCCCTGCAGTTGCACATCACTCTAAATACATGTAATTTAGAGCCAGTCAAAAAAAGGGAACATTTCCATGAAAAGCTTCAATGTTTTCAACCAGCTATAAGGTGATTCATGCAGAAGGATAACCTGCTGCCTTTGGCTTAGACAAAATCTATCATGTAGCCATCAGTCCCTAATCGTGTGGTCAGTGTTTACTTCCCTCCATGGCATGCAACACAGAGACTATGGTGACCTACACCAGTGGTTTTCAAACTGCGGGTCACGACCCAATACTGGGTGGGGGATGTAAGGCACTGGTTGAAGCGGCTCTGGTCAGCACTGCCGACTAGGCCGTTAAATGTCCCATCGGTGGTGCTGCCCAGGTAAGGCAGGCTAGTTCCTACCTGTTCTGACACTACGCTGTGCCCCGGAAGCAGCCAGCAGCAGGTCCAGCTCCTATGCGGGGGGGCACGGGACTCTGTGTGCTGACCCTGCCCCAAGCACCAGTTCCTGGCCAATGGGAGCTGCGGCAGAGAGGTACCTGTAGGCGAGAGCTGCGCAGAGCTGCTTGTGCGCCTCTGCCTAGGAGTCAGACCTGCTGCTGGCTGCTTCCAGGGTGCGGACGGTCCATGGCGCCAGGAGAGGCAACGCCCAAGGGAAGTCCCTGCCCCAACCCTGCTCCTCTATCCCTTGCCCTGGACCCCCGCCCCACCAAACCCAGAGCTTCTTCCTGTACCCCAAACCCCTCATCCCTGGCCCCACCCCAGATCCCTCATTCCTCACCCCACCCTGCAGCCCTCACCCCCGCACCTGAACGTTCTGCCCCAGCTCTGACCTCTTTCCACACCTCAAACTCCTCATCTCCAGCTCCATTGGGTCAGCGGCATCAAAAATTTTCTTCAACTTCGTCGCCAGAAAAAAAGTTTGAAAGCCACTGACCTACACCAGCTTGGTTAAGGAGGAGTCCCCATAAATAACTCTTCTCTTTTCAGTATGTATTTAAAATAAGCTTCTGATTCTTTTGCAGCCATGTGCTGATAAAGTATGCACTTGTTTTCTGTTTCAGGATTACTCCCCCTCCCCATGGCGAGAGTTGGGACAATTACTAGAGACTCAGGCTTCCAGCTCTCATTAGGTTCAGACGTATTTCAGAGAGCAAAACTCTCAGCTTCTGGGTGGGAGAGCAGCTTTTAGTTACACTGAACCTGCTGCGAAGAGAGTTTATCCTAATCCACTCTAATTAATGACAGACACATACTTGCACTTGCCAACGCCCATCCTCCTCCATGGATGTAAATGACACTGCGCTTTAGGGTTTCGTCTGGCTTTGGAGAAGGTTCAAACACTCTGACTCCCACTCCATCGAAAAGGGCGTCTGTTATCTTAATGTGTTCAGAGGACGAGGTCTCCAGCTTGTCAAAAGTACCGATCACATAATTCAGAACTCTCAAGTGATGGCTGAGTCTTAGACAGTGAACCAAGTTGCACTACAGAGAAATTGAGGAGGGGGGGCGGGAAAAATCATTTGTTACTCACAGGCTCATCCTACTATGTTGCATTAAATACCCTTGCAATTTTCTTCAAAAGACTGTATCTGTAACTAGACAAGCAACAGAACATAATACCCATGAAGTAGTGATATCAAAGCCTTCCAAAGTTATATTCTGACAAACCTGTGCCCCCGCTAGGAATTCTCAGGGCAAAAAGAGACCCACAGCAGTGAGTCTCAAAGGCTGGGTCAACTGACGTGGGCTCCTGGGGCTTGCACTGTGGGGCTACAGATAGCAGTGGTAGTTGTTTGGGCTTGGGCTGAGTCCTGAAACCTAGTGAAGGAGGTGGGTCTCAGAGGCTGTGCTCCAGCCAGAGCGTCTACCTTGCTGTTTTTAGCCCCAAAACCTGACCCCAAGTCAGCTGACCTGGGATCTGAGACTTGCTGTCCCAGGTCTTTTCCCCCTGGCAGTGTACACATTGCCTCAGTGCCTTAATATATATTTTGAAAAAATAAAGCACTGTGAGCACTTAGAAGATCAAGATGGCAGTGGGTTAGAACGGAGATATCCCTACTTGAAATGCACAGTCAGACTGAAAAAGAGGAGTGGGTAGCACCATAGCAATGGTTCTCTGCCTTTCCAGACTACTGTACCCCTTTCAGGAGTCTGATTTGTCTTGCCTACCGCCAAGTTTCACCTCACTTAAAAATGACTTGCTTACAAAATCAGATATAAAAATACAGAAATGTCACTGCACACTATTACTGAAAATCTGCTGACTTTCCCATTTTTGCCATATAATTAAATTATAAAATTAAATGGAATATAAATGTTGTACTTACATTTCAGTGTATATAGTCTATAGAGCAGTAGAAACAAGTTGCCTGAATGAAATTTTAGTTTTCACTGACTTCACTAGGTCTTTTTATGTAGTCGGTTGGAAAAGTAGGAAAATATCTAGATGCGTTGATGGATTCCCTGGAAGATCTCTGCGTACCCCCAGGGGTATGTTTACCTCTGGTTGAGAACCACTTCCCGAAGGCCCCTCAGAACTGCTGCGAGTCAATTTTTTCCAGTAGAGGGCAGCAATCCACATACAGTTGTCATTTTGTTATATTACTGTATTACAGTTAATTTCTGCATTTCCCATATTGTACTGGGAAAGTTTAGGTGTTAATAAAATCCTATAACCACAAAAATATGAACCCTAAAGATCTAAATTTTCTTCTATTAATTTAGTTACTAATCTGAATTACATCAGCCTGCCTTCCTTTCTACAATCTGCAAGTGCGAGTAGCTCATTCGATTGGGGTCTGTGCCTCAGTTTACTCTTTCCTACACGGACTGCGATAATACCTACCTTGTAGAGACGGTGACTGAGAGGATTAATTAATGTTTAAAAAGCTGTGAAATCCCTGGAGAAAAGGTGCCAGAAGTGTATACTTATTTATAAATGATTCATCCCGAAGAGCGAACCTTTTCAGTCAGTTTCTTCAAAGAAAAAAATCAAATTACGGAAAACAAGACTGAGCGCAGGGAGTTTGTGACTGAGAGGCAGGAATTGATCTCAAGGGAACATGGTGGTGCTTGCTAATCAGCCCATCTGTGTTCGCTGACAGAATGTTTAGCCTGCTACGTTGAGATCAGAGCACTAGAAGCAGAGTGGGCTGGGAATTTATTTCCACCCGCAGAGCCCTTTGTTGTGATGCAACAAGAAAACTAGCACTAGCCTAACTTTTTACCTTTATATGGGCTTCTGGGACTTGTCTATCCTGCAGTTGGGAGGATGCTCCCAAATGCAGGTAGACTGAGGTGCACTAGCTCTGCTTGAGCTAGCGAGCTAAAAATAGCAGTGTGGGTGTGGCAGCACAGACACCAGCTTGGGCAAACCCACCCAACCGATTAGGGACATATTCAGGTGCCTACCCTGAGCTCCTGTCCATGGCCACACTGCTACTTTTAGTGCACTAGCTTGACTAGAACTAGAAGCATGTTCCCAGCTGCAGCACAGACATGCTCTCAGGATGCAATTCTGGTATCGGACTTCTGGTACTTTGTTTATGCACCTCACCCAGAGAAGATAAAGGACCTACTACTACCAGCTAAGGGAGATCCCCTTCCGTTGAAAAGGTAGAGAACGGTTTCCCAGTGTACATATGATTTATATAGTAATTGTGGTTGCAGAGCAAGATGTTTTTTCCATGCATGCCATGGAAGATCCAAGAGGGGATGGGGAAGGGAGATATCCAGCCAGACCACCCAGTGCTCTGTAATAATGAGGCTACTAGTGGGCATTAAAAAAAAAATGGATTAGAGGAAAGGTCTTTCACTATTTTGGAAGGCTGAGCATCTGTCTTGGCTGAGGCACGCTAGAAACCAGGGAGGAGTCTGAGACCTTCTATAATTACAGTATTCCCAGCAAGTCAGAGTGTGGGGCTGGGAGGTAAGGGAAATGGTTACCAAAAATCCATGGGAGCTTGACACCCAGTAACATTATAGAGAAAATGTCAGAAGTGATATTTTCCTTTATGAATCGATCATGGATAACATTTTCAAAAATACCTAAGTGACTTCCGAGCCTTAGGGCTTGTCTGCTCACAAAAGTTTTACCTCTAACTATACTGGTGCAGTTGCAGCAGTAAACACATACCCACAGTGTGGATGCCGTTACACTGGTATAAAGGTATTTTATCTGGTATAGCTAATCCTGTATGGGAAGCGGGGTAAGTTCTGCTGGTATAAGGTATGTTTTTACCAGTAAGACTGCATCCACACTAAGGGTTGTACTGGGATAACTTAAAAAAAACCAGTACTAAAATAATCACTCCCCCATACCCCCAATCAAAACAGTTATACCAGAATAAAAACTGGGTGGAGACCATGTTGGGGGGCCAGGGGAATCAAAGGTCATTTAGGCTCCAAAGTCCCATTTGGAAATGGGTTTTAATGCTACTAAGTGTTAATCTTTTGCTGCTTTTCTAATTCACTTTAAGGATGTTATTTCACTGATTGTTAATAAAAAAAATTGTTAAAAAAACCCAGTCATTTTATGTACATCATCTCTGCACTATTATTTTCCCTGGTCACTTTCCAATGGTAAGCCTGGGGGCCTGCTACTGCAAGTTATAGTGTCAAAGCTTTCGGAGGATGGATAGTTTAACAGAAGCACACTATTCTCATAAACACAGAGAAGTAAAGCCCATCTTTTTGTTCTGTATATGTACAGCACCTAGCACAATGACCAAGGACAGGACTACTTGGTGCTATAGTAATATAAATAATATTTCAGAGGAACTCCACTGAAAAAAGGATTTGTTGCATGACTGCAGACTCCTTGTCAGGGAGGTTTTATTTCTTTGGGGCCATAAATCTAATCTCCCACCTATGGTACTTAACATTTAGATCATCAATATTCAGTACAAATACGAGGCATTAACGTGAATCCAGCTGGTGTATCAAAAGCCTGTAAGCCACCTTCACTACATGTGCCTTTGGAAAGAGGCAGGCTTTGAAGTATGTGTAATTTTATAAATCTCAGCTTCAATGGACCAAGGGGGCAATCCACTTCCAAAGCTGAGAGGCACTGACAAAGGATTCCCTCCCAGCAGCCTGTTTAAACTGCGGCAGTATCACACTGTGAAAAAGGTGGCGTCTCAGGAAGCCAGGTTCCAAAATGTTTATGGATTTATTGATTGAACACCAGTTCTCTGTGTTCAAGAAAACCCTCCTGTTAAAAAGAATGTAAAAAAGTATCAACCCAAACCCTGGAAATGCTGAACGTACAAGACAATTTGTATCTTTGAATTTCAGATCATGCTGTTCTCCATCTGCTCCTCCCAGAGGAAAATCCAATTCAAGGTTGAATGCAGGAGGGTTTCTCTCACACACGTTATATTAGGAGAAAAGTAAGTCAACATGGATCAAAGAAGTACCCCAAGCTTCCTTAGAGGTTCAAAGAAGTTCAGTAAAGTTATGTAATGCTTTGACATCTAGCTGCATTGACTTCAGTGGAGTTGTGCTGATTTACACCAGCTGTGATCTGGCCCTTTGTGGGTCTTGTGGCAATTTGGAGAGGTTATTCTTTAGCCAAGGAAATTTTGTGAAACAGTTTTTCTGCTTGATCTGCTGTAGTGCAACAACCAGCACTTTAATGGAAAGGAGCAGACAGGTCGGGCCCAGGTTGTTCACTTTAGCTCACATTCTCTCTGGATAGGGAGCTGGCATGTCACATATCCCTGTTTGTTTCACAGAAACAAATTGTTTTGCAAATCTGCATCTGCCTGGCTACCTGAAGGTATATCACATGCCATCACCCTACCCTGCTCCTATGAGGCCTCCATGCAAACCCCATCCATAACATGAGTGATTAATCCAGTCCACTCCCACTTACTGAGTTAAACTGATTGTTCTCAAAAACCAACCAAAGGGAAAAAACCTACCAGGTTCACACATTCCTGTACATCAGTGTACAGAGAGAATGAACAATTTCCGTTAGACCCAGACACTCTTTTTGCCTTAATTGAGCTTAGTGCTTAGCTAAGGTGCATTAGAAATCTACTTGACATATGCAAAGATTGGTTATCACTTGTAGAGACTGAGAATGTGCTGGTTACTAAATGACAAAGTCTTGTCCCAACGAATTTACAGTCTAAATCGACAGTATATGGAATCATAGGCTGGCTCTGACTCTGGGCACTTCCGCTTGTGGCAAAGCTACTGGCAACTCAGTGTCTGCACAAGTGTCTCCCAACATTGCCAGCACTTTTGGAGCTGAACTAATGCGAGCAATGGCTGGGATGCGTACGCTGCAATTAAAAACCCAAGACTCGGGTTAACAGGCTGCTTAATTGCAGTGTAGATGTTCAGGCTTGGGCTGAAGCCCAGGCTCTAGGGTCCTGTGAGGGTCCCAAAGCTTGGCCTGCCCAAGCCCTAACATCTACAGCACAATTAAACAGCCCGTTAGCCTGAGCCCTGTGAGTTCAGGCCAGCCCTGGGGTGTCTAATTGCAGTATAGACATATCCTTAGAAAACTTCCTTAGTGGAGGCAGGATCACAGAGGCCTGATTTGTGTTTGACGGGGTGGGGCACATATTCCTGGCAGGCATCCAGCAGAAACAGGCGTGGTGAGCATTTGTGTTTCTGTGCGTATAACCACGGTGGAGAGTTCACAAGGCCCTGAGGCTATGCGTGAGTTTAATCATCTGAGGACAGACATCCTTGACATCTCCATCCTTGGTGGAGAAATGTGCCAGCCCCTTCCTCAAAGCATGTCACTTTTGCTCCCTTCCTCCCTTTTTTTAAAAAAAACACACTCCTAATGTCTTTCTTGTATTTCTGCATTGCATCTACACACTCTCTTCATTATTAATCTTTCCCGTACCAACGTCAGGTCTATTGATCTTCTTCCTTAGCCCTGCCCAGGCTACAGTTTAACTGAATTTGAAACCAGTTAGGGGTCTGGTTGGCTCTAAACATGAGTTGTGCTCGTACCCTGTGTGTTTAAAACTTGACTGGTATCTGGATTTCCCCACCAGGAAGTTTGCCCATACAGAGGGGAGCATTAGACTGGCATAATGGTTCTACACTGCTCCCTGCCTCAAAGCTCCTCCAGGCTCTTGCTGGGATGAGTTGGAGGAGGAAGGGGTTGTGGCAAGAGCAATCATACTTCAGCTGTTCTGAGCTAGAGATAGGTGGGGAGCATTGCAGCACAGTCATAAATTAGAGCACCCCTGAACCAAACAGCCCAGGAATCAAAAGGTGTAGCTCAGCATAGGAGTCGCAGCCTGCTGGCATGTTTGTCTTCCTACAGCGGGTTCACCACAGTTACTTTGCTGTATTGGCTTGAGAACTTGCTGATGTCTATGTAACCAGTGTGACTGGTGCTCCTTCCCCAGAGCTCTTTGTGGTAGCACTGCAGATTGCCACCTGTGCAGCTGATGCCATATCCTCCAGGCACTCTCACCTGGCAAGGTAGATTAGGATAGCTGCCCATATTTACCTAGAATGTACTTCTTAAAAAAATCCCTCATGGTTGATCAGACTGACAGGTGTTCAGGATGGCGGAAAAGTTACTGTGTGGACATAAACTGACCCAAGTTTCTTGTAACTGGTTACACCCACCATGGCTGTAACACGCAACAGAATCTTGGTTCTAGAGTAGACAAAGCTTTAGTCTTTATACTGTCTCTTCTTTCTCTCGGGGTTTCGGTTTTCAGATTCACTTTCTGTCTCTTCTCTCGGTTTCTTTCTCACTTTCTTCTCTGCTCTCCCTCACCTTCAATCTGTTCTCCCTTTCCTCTCCCGTTCTCTGCTATACTCCTGTTCCATCTCATTATCCCACCCTGGTGTTGTCTTCTCCCATGCCAGGAATATGTTGCTAATTGAAAGTGACACACACACGCTGACCTACCACAATCCCATGCTCTGACCTAGCGAGGGCAATGAAATCACAGACTCAGGCAAAGGTCAGGTTAGTTACAGCTTGCCTTTTTTCCCCCACAGCTGCCACCGTTTTAAGCACCATGTTGGTTCTACCATTACACACATTCATGCCCTCGGAGTTCAACAGTTTTGCAACATACTGTATCCTGAATATACCCCATGGCAGCATGTTTGCTGAGCAGTGCAGGCCAGCCAAAACATATCAGCGCTGTCCTCTGCTCCCTTCGGGTTAAATTTGAGGTCCTTTAATGATTGTCTCAGGAACCATACATGCACCAGACTACGCTGCTCATTTGGAACCATGCAGCTTTGCACTATGGGCTATTGCTGAATCCAAGCTTTGGATCAGTCTCCACCTGAGTGAAAGCTGGGAAAGTGGGGAACTAAGTGCCGTCCTGCCTGCCCATCTGCAGCCATAAAACGTCCTCCCTTAAGAGATCAGGACAACCCCAAATTCCATCACATTCATTAGTGCGTATTCACTGGGACATTCTGCAGGAGGAAGACAACAGAAAAACAGCACTTCTATTTCAGCCTTTATCTCTGACATAACACACGGAAGTATTCATCCCGGTTTTGGTTTGGTCACATTCCAACTAGGTAAAGACTTCAGCCTACCTAAGCTTCATCTAAAATGAATTCATATTCGTTTTCATTTCCTGTCCTAAAATATTGTGGAGTGCTGCTGTGAACTGTAAAGCAGCTGCTATTTCTCATGTGAGAGAGAACGCACTTGAGTAATGAACGTGTCAATTGATATATATGGACTTGATCCTGCAAGGTACTGAGCACTCTTGTCCTAATCCATTGATTTCAATAGGGCAATGGTTTCTCCTCAAAGTAGTGTGGCATAGTGAATGGAGCACTGGACTGCAAGTCGAGAGACCAGAGTGCTAGCTTCAACTCTGCCACTGGCCTAATGGGTGACCGTAGGCAAGTCCCTTCACCTCTCTGTGTCAGTATCCCAATCTGTAAAATGGGGATAATGCCACTGACCAATGTTCCCTCTAATTTTTGACAGGCTGTGCGCACAAAAATTTCTTCTGTGCAAATTTTTGCGTGCGCAGTGTTTTGCCGTATGGGAAGGGTTTAGGATCTGTGTGCACGCGTGCAGCTTAGCAGGAAGTGATACTGACCTCTTTTGTCTAGCACTTTAAGATCTGCTGATGATAAGAGTAGATGTAATTATTATTACTTATGTATTTACGTTGCTGGTTCAGGGCCAGAGTGCTCAGCACCTTGCAGAATCAAGCCCTGGGCTTGTAAAATACTTTGGGATCTACTGGGCAAAAGACGTATAGCAATGCAAGATATTGTGGTTATTACATTTTTAAACCAATGGCAGGGACTTACATTATGTATTGCTAGAGTTTATTAATATAGTTAGAAAGTATACATATTTCCACCAAGAAACTGTAAGGTTCAACTGTCACACTGTCTTTATAAAGTTGTTTTAATAACATGCCTCCAGAATAGTCGAGGACAGTTAGTTATCATATGACTAGAAGCAAGTGAAGTCAAGTTCATGCTCTTGGGAGAAGAGGTTATAAGAACTCCAGAGATTTTAAAATCAGAACATTTAGCCAGAAAAGTATTACTTCCGTCTGCAATCAAACCCCTATGGGCTATTATTGTGACAAATAGTCACAAGCTGAAAAGACATTTAAGAGTAGGTGAAAGTTCAATGGTCGCATTTAAAGAAACCTAAAAGCAGTCAGTGTTGTAACAACCACTATGGGAGGCAGGGGGTAAACTTAGCCTTACTGAAAGTATCCTTTGTTGTAAAAACTGCCTTTAAAAATAACTCCCACGGCTTGACTTTCATAGTTACCACTTCAGCTACTCACACATTGAGTTTTTGGTCTTTCAAGCTCCCATTTTAAAGACAGCCCCTCAATCCTGAGTTTATGTTGTCACTCAGCTTTGCAAAGCCTCCTAATTAATATCTGCCGAGCACCTTCTCCCTCTTTGCTCCTTAAAACAAACTCTTGAAGGCTCAGCTGTCCTGTGATGTGTTCCATCTATGAAGACTCCACTCCATATTTGTTCTGTACTGTACTCACTTGTTCCTTTCTTTAGAAAGTAAACTCCTTCAGGCGGGGACTGTTTGTTGTTTTACCCAGTGTGCAATACCATTACATAAATAAATAATATGGTGGAGACATGGTGTTTATACGCTAATGGTAATTTGTACACAACGACTGATTAAATCAAGAGCAGATGTCTTTCTGGAAGATATGCTGTCATTCAAGTAGAGGTTATGGGCTGATGCAGGAATTACGGAGTGAAATTCTATAGCCTATGTTATGTATGAGGTTTAAGTAGATTACCATCACAGGCCTTCTGGCCTTAAAAAAAATCTATGAACTGATTATGGTGGATACTTACAATCCAACTGCTTCTGACACTCATATGGAACAAATGAAGGGGCCCCAACATGTAAGGTGCTGTACACCCTTAACTTCCATTGAAGAACTGAGTTATTTTGGAGCACTTTCACATAATTTGGCCATTGCAATATGTTATCTATTACAGAGATGTGTGTGAAAAACAAGACTTATTAAAAATGAGAGTTTTGGTCTCCACAGAAAAGCTGAGATACATCGGTCAAATGTTTTTAAATTGGTGTTTTAAAAAGTGTTCTTCGTGTATGCAGTTTTATAAAATGAAGTACTAGTGGCAAAAATAGTTTTTAAAGAAGTGCCTCAGCATATATGGCAGGGTAAAACCATGATTGTTGATCAATCACTGTAAAAAGATCACACTGTACTAGCAAAAGAGGAATTAAATTCATGTAAAACCATCATGTGAACCCTTTTGTAACCTCTGGTCTAATGATATCACCATGCAAACACCAGAACAAAATTGAAAGTGGGGGAAAGGTTAGGTAGCCACTGAAATGTTAGTTGGAAAACACAGATAACAAATACAGCTTACAAAGGTAAACTCTTGTTTATTTGTGCAAGTCCAAAACTAATTTTACTAGAGCTGAAAGACTTTCCCTCTGCTTTCAATCTCTTCCCCCCTACATTCTTCCTGGAATATTCCAGGTAAAGGGCTAGGATAAAAACATTGAATTTGTTTCTAGTCTTAGAGGAAATGCAGAAAAGGCAACGTAATAAACTGCATACAAAAGATCTCCATCATCTCGAGAGACGGAAATACATTGCCTCTGAAATCCCCCAAACCCTATGATTCTGGATCGGTGAGTGGGATTAAATAAAGCAGAGATCAACAGCCCCTTCTCGGTTATGGCATGGAGCAAATGTCTACGGCTGTCATGAGATTTAGCTGCCCTTCTTACCTGTCCGGAGAAGGGACTGACTACAAAATGCTTTCAGATCCTACAATGAAGTCAGCCCCAAAGGGTTGGTTTTGTGCTCAGCCCTGGGAAGAGCCTTCGCTCCGAGACAAGGGCAGCCCAGCCTAGTAAACAAGATTAGGAGCGACCCTTATGCTTTTTTTAGTGGATGGGTTCGTGGGGCATTTTCCTCCCAGCTGATGTATTGTAAAAGGTGTGAGAGCGAGCGAGCCAGAGATCCGATTCTATTTCGAGAGTCCCTGCCTGGAGTCCATCAGCCCCCGCAACTACATTCAAGGCAGGGAAAAGAGCTGGCACAAAGGGGTGTCCTTGGCACTTCTCTCATTCATGGCATGCAAAGGCAGCGAGGGAGGAAGACCGAGCCCCGGCTGCTGTAAACCAACCCACCAATTAATCCCGGCGGCGCAGAGCCGTCAGAAAGCCGAATGTTTAGCGTATTAGCGCCGTGCTTTAAAGTAATCAAGATCGGATACGTTTGCACAGCTAATTCCTGCCAACGCGCCCGGAGGCGCCGGCAGCTCCTGCGAAAGGCTCCGGCGCCTCTCCCCTTTCCAAATCACCCCTGGGCTCCACATGACATTTCCCCCGCCGATTGCAACGGAGAGACGTGCCAGGGGCGTGGGGGGCGGCGAGGGAAGGGGAAGGGAGAGTAAAATGGCATGACCCGAGCTTACCATTTGCTGGGTTGCCCTGAAAGTGGCATCCAGCAGCATGAGCTTCCAGGGATCCGACACTGTGCTGGGTAAGGGCAGATACACATAATAGGCTGTCAAGGCTACCAACGCAGTCAGCAAAACGACGGCTGATTTCATGTTGCACCGGTGCCGCCTGTGCAATGGACAGCGGAGCAAGTATTTGCTGCCTCCTCACAAGTTTGCGGCAAGGTTGGAGCGCCCCATTCAGGGGTTTCATAACCTCCACAAGCCAATCAGAGGCCGCGCAAAGAGGAAGTCTAGGCTTTTCCGTCCCCCTCCATCTGTGTCCTTGCAATTGTTTTCGTTTCATCATGTTTCGGGCCTTATCTGCGTACAGGGACATCTAGGGGACACTGTGATGCAGTGCAATCCTCCAGCCACACGGCAAATGCTGCCCAGCCAGTAGGATCAGTCTGCATGTACCCAACCCCCAAATCATCAGGGTTAATGGCAAAGTGCTGCAAATGTTGCATCTGATAATACCCAAGTCTCCAGTCCCTCCAGGACCTAATTTTACACGCAGCAGGAGCAGTCCCATTGAAGCCCAAGCCGGATACTTGATGCCTATGAACAGTCCCAATGGCTTCAGTGGGACTGCTCAGATGGGCAGAGTGCCCTGGAGGGGCTTGCAGGATTGGGGGTAATATTTCTTACAAAAGACGTTGCCATACACATGTAAAAAGTATTATTGCAGCTAATGAAAACCACACTACACTTAAATAAGACGAGGAAGACTTCGTAGCACCTTAGAGACTAACCGGTTTATTTCAGCATAAGCTTTCGTGGGCTACAGCTCACTTCATCGGATGCATAGAATGGAACAGAAGTAAGATGCATTTATACACACAGGGCTTGTCCTCACTTGGGGGGGGGGAGGATCGACGGCAGATACTGCCACTTCAGCTATGTGAATCACGTAGCTGAAGTTTGCGTATCTGCCACCGACTTACCGCCCGTCCCCATGGCGGCGTCAGGTGGCAGCGGGCTCCCCCATCGACTCCCGGCAAGCTGGAGTTCCGGAGTTGACAGGGGAGACGCGGGCGATTGATTTATCGCGTCTTAATGAGACGCGATAAATCGATCGCCAGAAGATCGATCCCGGACCAGCCTCGTGAAGACAAGCCCACAGAAAGCAAAAAAAAAAAGAAAAAAGAAAAAAGAAAAGTTGTACATTAGCATACCAATTTTAAGAGGCTGTTTAATTTGGATGGGCCATTATCAGCAGGAGAACTATTGACGGTAAATTAACAAGAGAAATGCAATCAATTAGTGTAATGAGAGAACCATTTGCAAGTTCTATTTAGCCCTTAGTTTATAGTGTCCAATTTGAAAATTAATTCCAGTTCCTCAGTTTCTCGTTAGAGTCTGTTTTGGAAGTTTTTCTATTTAAAAAATGACACCATTTTTTTCTCCTGCTGATAATGGCCCATCCAAATTAAACAGGCTCTTAGAAGTGGTATGCTAATGTACAACTTTTTTTTTCTTTCTGTGTATATAAATACATCTTACTTCTGTTCCATTCTGTGCATCCAATGAAGTGGGCTGTAGCCCACGAAAGCTTATGCTGAAATAAACTGGTTAGTCTTTAAGGTGCCACAAGTCTTCATCGCTTTATTTACATATACAGACTAACACGGCTGCTAATCTTAAACCAGGGAAGGAACTGTAGATTTGGGATGAAAATCTGTCCCCTTTAAAGTCAATGGCAAAACTTCCCTTGACTTCAATGGGGCCAGGAGTTTACCAATTGACTACAGCACAAATTTTGCTTTTAACTTCAGCAGAATTTATCTCACATACAATAAAAAAATCCACTTCCTGAACAAGTTTCTTCTTCCTCTTATCCTTTTCTTCCCTCAAAATTCAAAGTGGAGACCACCTTACTGTGTCATGCCAAGTAACAAGCATGACAATGTTCAGCATGTATCTGACCAACCTCCACATCACCAATGGTTACGCTATATTTGTGCTTGTTTATGGGACCATTTAAAAAAATTCAAATATTTTGTTAAATGGCTTGTTTCACCATGAATAAAATACATATAAAAGAATGAGAACACCCCTAATTTTAATATTTATTTTAAGATGAATTCATCAGATAAGAAAAGACATAGGAAACTAACATAATTTCTGTGACGCTCCTGAAAAGAGTTTTCTAAAAGAAATGGACATGAAAAATTAGATGACTAGTTTATGAGAAATGAAAAGCTGACGTCTGATCCTCTTGTCATTGGAGTCAAAGATAAAACACATCCATTAATTCCAGTGGGAGCAGGAGAAAATCCCTGAACTTTGTGAGGAAATGAGGTTTCAAGGACCACAACAATATTTAGAATTTTATTACATCACAAAAGCAGAATGTGTTTTCTTGAACTGTTTCCACATACAGTTTATTGAGCAAGTTGTATGTTAAAGGGCTATTAGGAAATGAGCCAGGGATACAGCAGCATATTAACACTGCTTTATTTCAAGAGAATCAGCCGTTCCACGGAGACTGTTTTTTCCAGAAGTTCATAACTGGATTGTAAAACATTTCTGGGGGTTGAAAAACAATGAGCAAGGTCTCAGCCTGGGAGGGATTCTTTTTTACAAATGAGCAATTTTTTCCAGTCATTTCTAAAGTTGTACATATGCAAAATAGATGGGACACATTCTCTGCTGGTGAAAACTGGCACAGCTCTACCGATTTCAATGGAGTAGCACCAATTTACAGGAGCAGAGAATTTTTCCTGCAATTAGAGTGAAAGCCAGCCTTTAAGCAACCACTCCAAGGTATTGCCAAGGACTTTACAATGTTAAATGATCTGTAATAAGAATCATATAATTCAGCATCCATAAGATACACATATATATGCACAAAGGGCTGGGCTCTGCAAATACACAGAAACATTAAGTTATGCATATGTGAAAGTGCAGAATCTGGGACAAAGTTCAAGTCCAATGGAGGTGGGCAAACTTTATGCCCTCGAGGAAACAATGTGGGAGTTCTCTTAGCAATTTCATTATCCAACATTCGCTTTCTGTGGGAGGAAATGATCTGGCTTAATAAATGCACATGTTTATGTTGCCAGTGTTGAGGGTAATAGGTAGGCAGAGCAAAGATTCAGCTGCAAGTGACATTTTATTTGCTGAAAATCGAAAGTATTTGGATTTCAATAGGTTTATTAATATACAAGTGTTTAAGTTCTGGATTTCAAGTATTTTAGAAACAATAACATGATTGGTGGTATCAAATCATTCTGATCTAATCTTTTATATAATTCCATTAAGTTTATAAAGCTAAAATTCTTAGCTGCCTTTCTTAAATGATTACCACCTTAAAGATGGGCCACTTTTTGTCAGTCCGTTGAATGGTGGTTTAATTCAGGTTTCATGGTAGTTTCTCAATACAGCCTTACAGCTTTTGATATTGTAAAAACTTTTTTTCAAATATAACATTTTGAAAAGTGGCAAACACACACATGCAATAACTGCTTTTCACATGCTTAGAATGGGAAAAATTTACCTCTGTGATGAGAGCTTATGTACCATTTACGCCATTAAAACAGAGATTAAGTGATTAAGTTTTAAAGTTCTAAAGCTTAGTCAGCAAATTTTAGACCAGGAAGTGGGTACAAGTCAAAGGTTCAAAATCAGGATTCCCGAAGGGGACACTAGCAGAGAACCCTCGACACTGCAAAAGTGTCTAAGGAGCCACTGGATGCTGCCCAGAGGAACTTTGCTGGATATGTGAAGTAACAAGGGACACAACTGTTAACAGGAAGTGTTTGACACTTTGCAGGATCTGGTTGAAAGTAATTGGGAATCAATAGAGTTTACCTGATTCGGAACTGCAGGATGGTTTTGAGAGTATAAACAGAAACAAGCACTGTGATGCTTTTAAATTTTGATGAAAAGCAGGCAGTCACCAGCACAAGTGTTGCAATTACTGTGTGAAATATATGACTGATTGTTTTGAGTGCCAAAACTGAGATCATCCTGGTTCGCAGGGTTCAAACCTTTTACTCACGCATGTAATCTCTACTTACATGGGACATACAGTAAAACCTCCATTTAACGGACTAATTCGGGCGAGGGGGTGTCCGTTAAATCAAAAAGTCCGTTATTTAATAATTTTAAAAAAATGAGCTGTTGGAGCAGCAGCCCGCCCGCCACAGGGTCGGGGCGGCAGCTCCGCAGCCCGCCCGCTGCCGGGACCCGGGTGGCAGCCGGAAGCCGGCAGCCAGTCCGCCCGGGTCCCGGCTGCTGGGACCCAGGCGGCAGCCGGGAGCCGGCAGCCAGACCACGCGCTTCCGGGACTCGGGCGGGAGCCGGCAGCCAGCAGGCGGGACCCGTCAGCCAGCCAGCCAGCCCGCCCACAGGCGGGAGCCGTCAGCCAGCCCGCCCGCCCGCGGCTGGGACCCGGGCAGCAACCGGGAGCCGGCAGCCAGCCCGCCAGAAATGGATCAGGAATGCATCAGACTTGCTCAGAAATTTTGTCCGTTGCATCCGAAGTCCGTTAAATCGAGGTCCGTTAAATCGAGGGTTTACTGTACCGTATATTTCGGCATATAAGACGCCTTTTTAACCCCCAAAAATAATCTCAAAATTAGGGGGGGCGTCTTATACGCCGAATATATGAAAAGCACCGGGCAGCTGGAGCTGGGGCGGCTGCAGGTGGCCCGGCGGGCGGGGCGGGGCGGCGCTTCCCCCCCGAGCCCACCCGCATGTGTTCGGGGCCGGCGGGGAACGGGAGCAGCTCGGGCCCCGGGGCCCCTGGGAGCGCCCGCCTGCGCGGCGGGGACGGGAGAGCGGCGCGCTCCCAGCAGCCCGCCCGCGCGGCGGGGACGGGAGAGCGGCGCGCTCCCAGCAGCCCGCCCGCGCGGTGGGGACGGGAGAGCGAGGCGCTTTTTGTGTGTGGTGGTGGTTTTTTTTTTTTTTTGGTGTCCGGCTTTTTTACTTAAAATCCGGCTTTTTTACTTAAAAACTCGGGGGCGTCTTATACGCCGGAGCGTCCTATATGGCGAAAAATACGGTATGCCTGCAAGTACTTACTTGCATGAGCAATCTCTACCATCACAAGGAGTGTCCCCTTTCCTTTGGCCTGTAGAATCTGACCCAAAACTCACTGAAGTCAACAGAAAGACTCCCAATAATTTAGTGGGCTTTGGATCAGGTCCTTAGTCCTCAAGATACCTAGAATATTAAGAATTCCTAATATAAAAAGCTTTAATATTATCAAAATGTTTAATTTCGGCATATAACAATTAGGTTAGAAGTACATCAGTCAAATTCCTTTTAAATTGACACAGTCAGAACTTACTTATATTGGGTCTTTCATAAGATGCTGGATGTACTATATAAAAATATTCCTTTCCAGATCACAAAGGTTTAATATTAGAGACAAATAAAAAGAAATCAAAAGCATTAGATATGGTTAGTTTTAGATTAGTTTTGATACAGTTCAGTCAACTGAGTCTCACCTGAGCCATTCACATTTTCCTTCTTTTGATTTGATTATCCAGAAACTTCTCTTCATCAAAATTATAAAATAACTTTTAACATCCTAAGGCACAACTTAATGTATTAATGTGTCAGTATTTTTTGTGACCAAAGTAATTATTTATATTTTTTATCATGCCCAAAAGTGGCGTAGGTGGTTTACTGAACAATTAGACAAACATGATCTTTGACTTAAAGAGACAGTTGAATATGATGTGAATAAGGTCAGGTGACAACAAAAAAGTAGGGAGGAAATGGGGTCAGAAGGGTGAGTGAGAAGATTGTGAGAAGATTGACTCAGTTTAATGTGCACGCCTGCATTGTCAATTGCACATTGCTTTTCTTGTTATTACTGTATTACTATTATGGTCACTTTACTAGAAAGCATTTTAGAAGTCCTGCCTCAAGAGACACGAGGAAAGCATCCCTGATTTCCCAGACCAGTGAAGCTTAACCAAGAGCTCAACTGAGCCTACAAATCCTAATGAACATAAATGGTTTTCCTTCTAGCAGAGGCTGAGCTGGATGTCTGGGAAACTATGTATTTTACCATAAATTTTAATGGCTACACACCAGTCAGGTCTGAAGGCTCAGAGGGGTAGCTGTGTTAGTCTGTAACCACAAAAACCAATGAGGAGTCCAGGGGCACCTTTGGAGACTAACAAGATTTATTGGGGCATAAGCTTTTGTGGGTAAACCCCTCCCCCCCCCCACTTCTCCAGGCATCTGAATCAGTGAGGTTTGGGGTTTTTTTTACCCCCAAAAGCTAATGCCCCAATAAATCTGTTGGTATTTAAAGGTGCCCCAGGACTCCTCTTTGGTTGAGTCAGGAAAGGGTCACTCGCGAGCCGCCATCGTGGGGCACAACAGGGGCAACTCTCCCACCCAGGCAACTACAGCTACCCCCTCTCTCTCCGTCTTGCCGTTGGACTCATTTGAAAACCGCCAGCAGCCAATCAGCGCCCAGGTGAGCTCAGCCCCTGTGACCTAGGTTTGGGCGAGAGAGGAGCGGGCGGAATAGCTCCCTTTCGTTCACGCACCTAGGGAGGAGGGAATCCCGGTCGGCCAATGGGAGATGGTTTTGCACCGAACAGCGCTGGGCAACGCCCAATGGCAGAAGGCAGGACAACAAGCCCTTGTCGAAGAGCGAAGCGAGAGGAGGGCGGGACATCGTGAGACCAGTCCCGCGAAGGGCTAATAGGAAAAGGGCTTTCATAGGGACTCCCGCGCCGGCGCCGCCTAGCAACCAATGGGCGGCTCGCTTAGAGCGCCGGCTCGCTTTTTGAATTGGGGTCGGCGGCCGCCGCTTATGATGCCTGGGAGACGGTGCCGGTTGCGGGTTTGACGGTGAGGAGCGGCCAGGGCCGGGCGGTGCGAGAGGAGACGGGAGGGGATTGACGGGGGAGCCTGACACCCGCCTGCCCCCGGGCCGGGCAGCCGCTGATCCCGCCGGCTCCTCTCCCGGCGGCCTCGGCGCTACCCCCCGCCCCGGTGAGCGGGTCCTTGTCGTTGGTTCCGGTCCTGCCCAACCCCCGTGGGCCGGAAAGGGGCGCGATCAGCTTCCAGCGCCCGACCCGCGCGCAGCCTCGGGCTGGGGCTGCACCTGCCGGTCGGGTCCCCTGTAAAATGGCCCCTCCGTGCTCTTTGAAAGAGCCGCGTGAGCGGGGACACTGACCCGTGCCAGTGGAGATACCCGGCGTGGACGGGGGGGACACTGACCCGTGCCAGTGGAGATACCCGGCGGGGACACTGACCCGTGCCAGTGGAGATACCCGGCGGGGACACTGACCCGTGCCAGTGGAGATACCCGGCGGGGACACTGACCCGTGCCAGTGGAGATACCCGGCGGGGACACTGACCCGTGCCAGTGGAGATACCCGGCGGGGACACTGACCCGTGCCAGTGGAGATACCCGGCGGGGACGGGGGGACGGGCTTCTAGGTATCCTTGGAATAGTAGTAATTGTTGGGGGAGGGGATGTGTGTATCTATGCAGTCAAGTATCAGAGAGGTAGCCCTGTTAGTCTCGAATAGCAGAGGTAACAGTCCTGTGGCACCTTAAAGACTAACTAAAGTATAAAAGCATAAGCTTTCGTGGGCTAATACCCACTGTGTTGGATGCACTTCCACTGCTTGTATCCCACTGCTTCCCACGAAGTGGGTGTTAGCCCAGGAAAGCTTATGCTTCAAAACTTTAGTTAGTCTTTAAGGTGCCACAGGACTCTTCCTTGTCTATGCAGTGTATATGTACTGCATGTTGGCAGCTTTCTTTTTCTTGTAACCTTAGGTACAGGCTCCCGTTATCTTTTGACTAGTATTTCAGGGCTGTTTCAAGCCATGCTCATTAGCATAAGGGGACTCTCAAAACAGAGAATGAGTCAAGTAATTGATTGCATTTCCTCAATTAATTTCACTGACAACAGAAATCCATTTCAAAAGGTGTTTTTTCCCCCTCCTACTGCTAATGGACCATCTACATTTAACAGCCCTCTTAGAATTGGTATGCTAATATACAATTTTTTTTCTTTTTCTTTCTTTCTGTGTGTATAAATGCATCTTTCTTCTGTTCCATTCTGTGCATCCGATGAAGTGAGCTATAGCCCACGAAAGCTTGTGCTGAAATAAACTAGTTAGTCTCTAAGATGCTACAACTACTCCTCGCTTTCAAAACAGAAAATGAGACTTTTTTTTTTTTTTTTTTTTTAAATGT
Organism: Sternotherus odoratus; assembly: GCA_032164245.1. Lineage (NCBI taxonomy): Eukaryota > Metazoa > Chordata > Testudines > Kinosternidae > Sternotherus > Sternotherus odoratus. The sequence goes on along the minus strand of JAVMKO010000009.1, from coordinate 12,115,657 downwards.
CTGCAAAAAAATACTCCAAGAAGTGAGCTCTTTCTAACTGGGGTGCACATTGTGTAACTTTTTATTAAGCTGGCAAAGATCCTGCTACTTGCTTGTATAGGCACACATTTGTAAATGTTTACACTTGTATGCATGTGACCCTTAATGGCAGATTGCCCGCTCTCCCTCCCTCCCCTATGGTTTTAAATACAGTAGACTCTCGATTATCCAGGATTGGATTAATCAGGATGTGGATTAACCAGGATGTCAAAAAAATAAATAAATGCACAATTTGCAGGGCCGGCTCTGGCTTTGCTGCTGGCCCAAGCACACACAAAAAAACCCTACCAGGGTGCAGGACAGCCAGTGAACCAGCACCCACTCCCCCCGGTGTAGGATGGCTGGTGAATCAACCTCTACTCCCCATATTTCCTATGGATGGTGATTATCCAGAATTTTATTAACCAGAATTATTTTTTCCCTATCATCCTGGATAATCGAGAGTCTACTGTACTGCTTTAATAGACTCTTTGTTCTGCATTTCTAATTCAAGGGCATTACATCCTCCTCTTTACTTGATACTTTGTTTAACTTGTGTAATTCTTGCCTACTATACTGTGGTATGTCTGGACACTTAATTAATGTTTGTAAAATATTTGTGCAAGAACAGGGTCTTTTGAACTGTGGAGGGAATTCCTTCTCCTGGCTATTTACAAGAACTATAGTAAAGAGCAGAATTATCAGACACCTAGATAAACGTGATTTGTTGGGGAAAAGTCAACAGGATTTTTGTAAGGGGAAGTCAGGCCTCCGTCTGTTAGAATTCTTTGTGGGTATTAACAAGAATGTGAACAAGGATGGTCCGGTTCATAAAGTGTACTTGGATTTTTCAGAAAGCTTTTGACAAAGTCCCGCATCAAAGGCTTTTAAGGAAATTAAGCTATGGGATAATAGGGAAGATCCTCTCATGGATCAGTAACTGCCTAAAAGATAGGAAACAAAGGGTAGGAATAAATGGTCAGATTTCACAATAAAGAGTGGTAAACAGGTTTTCCAGGGATCTGTACCGGGACCTGTGCTATTCAACATATTCACTAATGATCTGGAATGTATTTGATGCAGTGGGTTCTAGCCCACAAAAGCTTATGCTCAGATAAATTTGTTAGTCTCTAAGGTGCCATCATTTTCCTTCTGGACAAGGGAGTGAATGGTAACTTGGTAAAGTTGCAGATAACCAAGTCCAAGGCTGACTGTCAAGAGTTGCAGAGGGACAACAAAATGGCAGATGACATTCAACACTGATACATTCAGAGTAATGCTTTTAGGAAAAAATAATCCCAACTACTCGTATATAATGGTGGTGTCTAAATTACCTGTTACCATTCCAGAAAGAGCTCTTGGGTCTTTCACTGTTCACTGTTTCATTGTTCACTGAAAGCTTTTGCTCAGTGCACAGTAGCTGTCAAAAAGGCTAAGAGAATGTTAGGAACTCCTATTCCTTCTAAGAAAGGAATAGGAAATGAGACAAAAATATCATAATGCCAGTATATAAATCTGTGTTGCTCCCACACTTTGAATACTGTGTTCCTTTCTGGTTACCCATCGCAAAATTGATATAATGGAAGTGGAAAAGGTTCAGAGAAGGGCAACAAAGATGATCACAGGTATGGAATGGCTTCCATAGGAGAAGAGATTAACAGGGTTAGGAGTGTCAGTCTTGGGAAAAGAGATGACTGGTGTTGGGGATATGATAGACAATAAAATTGTCACTGTTTGGGGGGGAAACGTGAATAGAGAAGTGTTATTCGCTCTTTCCCACAATACAAATACTTATGTCACCCAATGACATAAGTACCTGGTTTAACACAAAGAAAGGGAAATACTTTTTCAGACAATGCACAATTAACTTTTGGAACTCCTTGCTACGGGATGTTGTGATGACCAAAAGTATAATTGAGTTCCAAAGAACTAGGTGAGCTAATGGGAGGATAGGTCCATCAATAGTTATTAGTCAAGGTGGTCACAGATGCTACCCCATGCTCTAAACGTTTGACTGCCAGAAGCTGGGAGGGAACGACTGGCTGATTGCTCCAACTGTTCTGTACTCAGTTCCCTGAAGCTCTGAAACTGGCTGCTGTCAGAGATGGGATACTGGGCTAGATCCATTGGTTTGACCCAGTATGGCAATTCTTATGTTCTTTACTCTAAAGCAGGGGTCGGCAACATTTCAGAAGTGGTGTGCTGAGTCTTCATTTATTCACTCGAATTTAAGGTTTCGTGTGCCAGTAATACATTTTAACATTTTTAGAAGGTCTCTTTCTACAAGTCTATAATAGTACTAAACTACTGTTGTAAATAAAGTTTTTAAAATGTGTAAGAAACTTCATTTAAAATACAGAGCCCCCCAGACTGGTGGCCAGGACCTGGGAAGTGTGAGTGGCGCTGAAAATCGGCTCACATGCCACTTTTAGCACGCGTGCCATAGGTTGCCTACCCCTGCATCCGCACCAGTCTTTAGTGAAGACACTCCTACACTGATAGAACTTCTCCCATCGGTATAGTTAATCTACCTCGCCGAGAGGTCGTAGGTATGTTGGTGAGAGAAGCTCTCCCATTGATATACTGACCTAACTCCACATGTAGACAGTGCTATAAATCGGCGGTTCTCAAACTTTGCAGCCTGGCGGCCCTTTTTCTCTTCCCCATCGCAACCCACGTATGTCTGCTGAAATGCTGCCGAATTGAATCCTTCCGCTTTCGGCGGCATTTCGGCGGACGTGCCGTGCGCATCAGAGTGTCCACCTAAAAGCCTCCGAAACTGGAAACATTCACTTTGGTGGCTTTTCGATGGATGCTGTGATGCGCATGGCACGTTCGCTGAAATACCGTGGAAAGCGGAAGCATTCTGTTCAGTGGTACCGGGAGCTCAAGACCCACCGGAATCGGCCCGCCACTTCCCATGAGGTCGCGACCCCCAGTTTGAGAACCGCTGGTATAAGTACATTGTTTAAGGGTGTGGAGTTTTCACTCCCTTGAGTGATGTAGTTATACAGACTAGAGGTCTGTAGGTAGACCTGGCCTATGTCAGTATATAATGCAAGATCAACCTTGTTGTTGTAACAAAGACCAAGCTATTTTACTTGATTAGGCATTGTACTCCTTACCCATACACCACATTCCTGGAATTTCTGTCCTCTCCCATGCAGTGTTTTAACTTGTGTCTTCAAACACTACTATTTTTAAAGGGCATTGTATTTTACAAGTTTTGTTTGTCTGTTAAGAAAAAAACATCTGTTCGTATTGTTGTAAGCAAAAATATTTATCCCTTTTGAGCACATTGAATGGTAAGGCTATCCATGAGTAACATTTTGCAAATGTCCTTCCTTAAAATAATAAAACCGTCGTACACTTGGGAGCGTAAGGAGGAGAGAATATCTGCAAAAAGGATACTTAGCACTTTCTCCTTGATTTTTATATAGTACCTATATTATGGTATCTTAAACTCTTTTCATACCGTTTCACAGTCCCTCATACCACTATGCAAGTAGTTTTAAGCTGCATGATGGATCATAGGAATTGCATATTTCCAAACTCACTTACCAAAACATGGTCCTTACTAGTTAGGAGAATCCTGGCCAAGTGAATTGATGCTTTAGGTAAGTGGACCTGGCTCTCTAGTCAATTTCTTAGTCTGATGGGAATGTGGAGGGAGGTGAGACAGGGATAGCTCCTTTTCTGAAGTTCACAATTGTTCAAGCAGCTTCTCAGAAGATGGCGAAACGTATTGTGCAGATAAGGAGTCAAAGGATTCCTTCGTGTGGGACCGAACTCTGTGAATGGGTACTTACGTTCAACAGTCAACTCTGTACTATTTCCACAGGATGAACATGTCCCACTGCTAGATAGTAAACATGTATGTTGCTGCTTTGCCTGTTGGTGTCCTGCTAATTCACTGATTTTGCTCCCCATGTCAGATAACTGAGGAATTTTATATTTAAATGCTGCATTGAGTACTTTATGAATATTTTATAATTCTGTGTGTAGATAATGCACTGGTGTCTCCATGAGACTTTCTGGTGATGGCAAGGAATCCTTTCTCTCAGTCTGTGATAAGGACAGCATCACTGAAATTGCCTGGCAAGACAGATCTGAGGAGCTCCAACAGTAAGTAGACAAATCAATTCAATTGGGAAATATAAGGTCTAATGGGTTGGCCCGTATACCACAATCTTCTTTCTTCAAACTTTCACTTATCGAAATGTATGCGAAGCCATCTCTTTTTAGTGTGAACTTCTCTGAAAGTAAACACAAATACCATTAATCCAGCTTTCTGAACCTCTTTCAGATCATGTTTAACAAAATTCCTATCTGGGGTAAGCAACCAATTGCTTGAGATCCTGGATCAAAATAAATCCTTAAAACTGACTTGAAGGGAACACAGTGCTTTTTACTTCCATATCCCTAGCTATCAAAATGCCCTGTCTTCATACAGTTTCCCTCAAAAATAGTTTCCACAGTTAATTCATAGTAGTCTATTTCTGTGATAGTTGTTTGTATAAACTCTGACTCTTAAAATAGTTTTAGGCTAAGAGGATGCTAGCATGTAAGTGGGATTTGTTAGTAGTTTTAATATTTAGAAGTCTAAATCTAACTTCTCCACTTTTCCACAGGACTTTTTAATATTTTTTTTTATATGTACTGTTCAGATAAAACTTATTTTGGGTACTTATTTTGCAGTTTCTGAAGAGAGAAACACAGACTTGATCATGACTGACAGCAGTATGCTAGTGTCTGACACCGGAAGGAGTCTCTTGGGAGATTCTTCTGTTCTTGATTCAAAAATTATAGAAACTTCCAAGGAGAGTATATTTATTGGATTGGCTTCAGATGTTGAAGGTAAGAGGAAAAGCCTTTTTCAATACTGTCACACTTGTTTGTTTGAATATTGTTTCTTGGAAGAGATGTATACAAAATTTGTTGGTTTTTAATTTTTTTTTATTTTTAAATGGGAAGGTGTCAATAGCCCAAAGCCCTTTGTATAGCCACAGAGTGGATACTGAACCAACAGTAGTGTTTCTGCCTTCTCCATAGCCATGTTAGAAAGGTACGGTACTGTACAGGTGAAAGTAGTTCATTCTTCATGCTTGCTCATCACACAAAGTGCCAACCAAGAATCCAGTCATAGTGGTCATTTTCTGATGTGGACACTTTGCCTAAGAATAGGCATTGATCACTAACTTGCTTCACAGGCCTGTGAAGAACCATGAGATGGGTGGCTTTTTGGTCTCTACTTATGTCTGTAGATTTGAACTAGTAATCTACATCTGGAAAGATCTACATTGATAACTGATCTCCTGAATCGTACAAACCAGTCTTAACCCCCCCCCCCCCAAGAGACTTTAGAAATTGAAGTATACTCTTTCCCACAAAATAGTGTAGTTTTACTTTTTGTATTTTATTTATCCTCTTTCTCTTGGTATTTCCAGAATGGATATTTACCTGAATACTTCATTCACCCCAAACCTCTAATTAAAGGATATCTGTAAAATTAAAAGGGTAATTCTTCATTTGCTGATGAGGCTCCTGTAATTCAATCAAAAGACTTGGTAACTTGTGGTGTTCTTTGCTGAAATTGGAGCGAGGGAAATACGCAGGACTGGAGTCACATATACAAAACTTGAATCCAGAATTTGACCAGTTATAAGTTCCAAAAATGAACCCCCTCAGAATATAAATGCTCATGTATCCCTATCTATAGGAGTCTCTCTGCCTAAAATAGAGAATGCTATAGCACATGTTCTAAGCAAAACAAAAAGCCCCTCTGCTTTTAAGAACGTGATCTAAAGCAGGGATCCCAAACTCAAATCACCACAAGGGCTAATGAGGACTAGTACATTGGCCTGAGGGCCACATCACTTGACACTTTTTCATATAAAGATATAAAACCGACCCCACTGCCTCGGGCCTCGCTTTTCTCCCCTCACCCCCCCCCCCTCCTACTCCTTCCACAAGGCCTGCCTCTTCCCTGTCCCCACCCCAACTCCACCCTTTTCCTGCCCCATTCCAACCCTTTCCCCAAATCTGTGCCCCTGCTCTGCCTCCTCCTCTGAGTGCGCATCTCTCCGTTCTTCTCCCCTTCCTCCTGGAAAGTGCTAAGCACCACCAAACAGCTGTTTGCCTGCGGGAACACTGTGTGTTGGGGTGAGGAGGATGGCAGGTGAGGGGAGCTTGGCGGCCGCAGGAAATAACTCCACAGGCCACTGTGTGTTTGAGACCCCTGATCTAAAGACAGGAATGGTGGTAAATAGTCACTGTAGCAGAAATGAGTCTTTGACTTGTCATGCAGTGAATATGAGCATTCAAGATAGTATGAAAGAAGATGTGAAGTTGGGAGTGAGTAAATGAGATTGAGGGAGCAATTTAGGAAGATTCTTGGATACAGAAGTGATGTGATATGGAGTGTTGTGGCTTGAACAAGACTTTCCATTGGTGAAGTGTAAACACACCACTTCATATGGACTCTGTAGCTAAGTGCACTTCTAAAGGGCTATGCTAAATAAGTCATTTAAAAAAAAATTGAGAAAACAAATGGCTATTAACTCAAATCTGCCACCTGTACCTCTGACAAATTCTGCTGGTTGTGGGAGTCTCTTTCCTTACAAAAAGGTAAGAGCAGCCTGGTTGCTGGCATTCCCATTCAGTAATTCTCAATCTAGGCTTCCTATATAACCCATTAATCAGTTATACAGTTGCCTGTTTTAATAAAAAGCAATGTTTGAGAAGTCTAAAATTGTCTTACTGCAACTCTAGAATTAACCAACCTTTTAAAGATCTATAAACTTATTGTTTGAGCCCTTTTTTCCCAAAGGATATAACTAACTTGTTAAATAGTTTCAGATGCACCTTCCCTGAGTTGCCTCCTCCACCCCCACCCTAATCCCTGTGGCTTTAAAATCCTACTCTTAAATGTACTCTCCTTTCCTGTGTGAAAGGTGCACACCTAGGATGAAAATGACTAGATACTTTCCCCAGTTTATGAGCATTATCAGATGCTGTAGCAACCTTGGGTGTTGTGGGACACTTAATCTTTCACAGAGATGTGATTTTTATCTCTTTAGTAAACAGTATTAAAGTAAAATCCTATTCCCTCAGTTAAGCCAGGCAATTTTCTATCCATCTCAGACATTTCAAAAGACAGAATTCCGTGAATGCCACCAGGATGTCTGCTAGAGAAATGGAGTGAGTTCATAGGGGCTTGGACATCACTTTTTTCTCTTTTTTGGGGAAGCTTTATTAATGTTAGGATATTAGACACTACAACTACAACAAAATACTAAACAGCCAGGCCTCTGCAGCATAGCTAAACTCCACTTTGCAGCAGTTTCTTGTTATTGTGACCTAGAATAACTTCATTATTTTATTTGTTCTCCTTCGCCTTATCCTATCAGTTGGAGTTGGCTGCTCTTACTTTGTCTCCAAGAGTTAAACTCCCTGAAGATGAAGACTAGAGCATGTATGATTGGTACAACTTTTACAAACCAGCTGGCAGGTTCATGGTTTTGAAATGGGAGTCACTTTTCCTAGGTAGGCTGCCTACCACAGTTAACGAGTCCCAGCCACATGGAGCAATATGGCTTTAAGATGCCAAGCACCCGACTTAGGCACCCCTAATTTCAGTTAAGAACACCTCTGCCATGAGAAGGCAAGTAGTTGGAGTTAGAACTGATGTGTTGGCCAAAAGAGGCCTTTTTTTAAAATGAGTGAGAGCTTGTCCTCAAACACATCTCCTAAAGAGATGTCATGGCCAAGATGTTTGTGTATTACTGTTCTGTTTGGGATTGATTTGCATGGTTAAGGCAGGTGAATGGCTTAAACATCTCTTTGGTAAATCTGTTAAATAGCTAATTTTGTTAGTAGCATAGAATCTAAAACTCTACCACTGCTGTGCCTCTAAATACTTGTTGGTTGTGTGTGTGTGTGTCTCCTCCCCCCCCTCTCTCCTCTTCCCCCTCCCCCCCATTTCTTGTGTGAATATGAATGAGCACTTCATTGGCCATAAATTGTGGTCTTGCTCCAACATATACTCTCTAGCAAGTATATGGCTCCTAAGTTCTACTTTAAGATGCATCATCTGTCTTGTTGTCAGACTGGGATAATTTATCTAGTGGGGTCTCATGGGGTTGTGTTTCGGGTCCAGTACTAGTCAACGTTTTCTTTCATTGGATAATAGAGAGTATACTTCTAAAATCTGCAAATTATGCCAGACTGGGAGAGGTTGCAAGTACTTTGGAGGACAGAATTAAAATTCAAAACCATCTTGACAAATTGGAGAATTGGTTTGAAATCATCAAGATGAAATTTAATGTAAATAAATGCGAAGTTCTTCATTTTGGAGAGGAAAAATCAAATCCCCAAATACAAAATGGGGAATAACTGGCTAGGTGGTAATATTGCTGAACAAAACCTGGGATTATAGTGGATCACAAATTGAATGAGATGCCTGTGATATAGTAGCAAGAAGTCAGATATCCTTCTAGGTGTATTAACAGGAGTATTGTATGTAAAACACAGGAAGTAATTTTCCTGTTCTGCTTAGCACTGGTGAGCCCTACATTATGTCTTTGTTTAACTTTAAAATTAGATTTGATTTTTTTCTATTGGATATGAATATTTCATCCTTTTCCCCCATGAACAGAGGGAATGCCTCAGATTGAAACCAGAGTGGTTTTAGTTCAGGAAGCTGGGAAACGTGAGGAACTCTTGAAAGCCTTGGAGGTATGTGGCTTTAACATAAAGCAGTCATCGTAATGACATTGTTTTGACAAACTTCATGTAAATCATGTAATCTCATACCGAAGTTTTCCTTTTCCACAGACGATTAAGATAATGGAAGTTCCAGTTATAAAGATAAGGGAAACTAGTCCTGGTAAATCGGAAGAAAAGCTAATAAAAAGTATAATTCATATGGTATGTCAGGCATCTATGCGTATGATTGCATGCAGCATGTTGCACTTCACTGGGACTGGAGTGCACAAACACTTAAACTTCATGATATTTGAGTATGATGAAGGCACAATGGACAATATTTCCTATGGCGTAGTTTGAAGCTAGTTGAGTAGAAACTTGTATCAAATTTGAAACTGTGCAATTTGCGTAAATGTCTGTTTTGGATCCCTGTAATAACATGTTTGGTGTACTTAACGTGTTTCATACTTGCATATGGAACTCTCAAATGATGTATGTAATGTCCAAATGCGTACTTCTGTTTAGACTTTTGTAAGTTTCTTCTATGAACTAGCTTCATAATCCTTTAATGGCTTTCCTAATTCAACAGTGAAAGCTGCAATTTAAGATTGGTGCATGAACAGTTCTGTAAGGATTAAGTTGTTTCTTAATGTGACGGATTCTAGAAAATGGAGTTTGAATCTGGAGGCTTTTAGGTCCAGAACGGCCTGGGTTAAACCTTCTGAAATATGAAGTCTAATTTTATGCCGCACGAAACATTTATTTATGGAATCTTTTGGTTTGCAAGTTACAACTTTAAATTGCTAAACTGAGTCTTTTTAGTGACAGAGTTCCAAAATACACAATCTAAATTCAGATGCCCTGAAGGAGAAGATTCAGTTTTCTGTTGTACAAGAACAATTGTATCCAACGGAGTTAATGTAACAAGATATTAGTTGATCTTATACTCTTCTTATATTGTCAGTGTAACACACCCTCACCCACAAAAGACCAAGGAAATCCCTAAAGAGAGGTAAAATTATATTAGAACAAATACTTTGGTTTCTTAAACAATTCCTTAAATTCAGAATCAGAAATCACTTTAGAAACTCAGATCATCACTAGTTCAGTGCTAGAAATATGCAGAGGTGATTTTTTGTATCTTTAAACAGAATATGTAACTTTTTGGAACATTGATGAAACCTGTAAAGCTGTCTTTGATACTAAATTTCTTTAACACTTCAAGGTAAAAATAATCTAAGAATGACATTCATTTACTATGTATGTTGCATGAATGACACTTTTTCATTTTAATATTGTGTGAAAAAAATTAAGGAAATTAAAGTGCCCTATATAAAGATGGAATCAGTGGAAGAGTTTGGGGATTCTGAGTCTCCAGAATTTGAGACAGTCTTCATTGTAGCAGACTTTCAAGATTCCATCTTGGACAACTTGTACAAGTTTGACTGTCGTGTTCTTGGACCTCCAATTGTACTTCAGTGTGCTCAAAAAGGAGAGGTAAGTAGTCAGGTGAAAGCAAATGACTTATTCTTTTATTTGGTTTTTAGATGGAGATCTAATGTTGTCACTAATACTAACATGAGGACTGTGACTGCTTTCTTCCTATGGTAGTGTTAAAATCCTGTAGAGCTACTGTCTAAGATTTTTGTTTAATATTTTTTTTTAAATAGCTTGTGGTTCTGACTACTCTAATAAATCATTATCTGATTTCAGCCTCTACCTTTCTCATGTCGTCCATTGTACTGCGCAAGTATGTTGAATCTGGTGCTGTGCTTTACAGGATTCAGGAAGAAAGAAGAACTAGTAAGATTCTTTTGTCTTACACCCTTGTCCCCTCCTCTTTTTTGAACTGATTTTAATCTACATGTAACTATGTTCAAGGTAGTTTTCTGTTTCATCACCCCAGTGTACAATGTCTAACCGTGACTAAAGCTTGTATTTTTTAGTACAGATTAAGAATTCTAGGGTCTACTTAAGACTCTGTCTTGCTTCTGTTGAAGACAGTGGGACTCACCGGCTTGCATGGGAGCAGGATTGGACCCTTAGGCAGCATTGAGTTGGTCACCCAAGAATTTGACCTGTCACTTGTGTTGGATTATGTACATGCTCTTGAGTGCACTTAAGTAAAACTTGGATATTCTGTTCGGAGCATTTGGTGTGTCCCTACCACGTACCATAATCTTGTCAGAAGTACAGCTAAGCAACCTCATTCCTGATCAGTAGTCAAATGGAAAACTTTAATATTCCAAGAAGCAACTGATAATTCACTAGGTGTCTTTCTATTATATAAGCCACTACTGAATCCGTGTTCCGGCACGGTATTGAGGCAAACTGTACTTCTGGTGATGCCAGCAAGTGCATGAAGCACAGAGTCAAGACCATCTTCCAAGAGCTAGGAGTTAACTTTGATGTCCTGCCAGACTGAAATTGAGCAGTCCACATTCATTTGTTCTAAATTTCTGACTTTTTTTTGTTGTTTTCCTCCCCAACCAAATATGTTAGCCTTCATTTCTATGTTTTAATGGCCCAGAATCCAAAGACAACTGCCAGTTCCACCCACAGAAATGGCAGCATGACAATGGGCTGTGAGATGTTGTTTGGTGGCTTTATGGGTAAATTTTGATGGGGTGAGATTGAAGCATTCTGACCTGCTAATGGTGTAGCTGAGAAAACAGCAATGGTGTCTTGGATGTTGCCTTAGAAGTATTTAACTTATATAAAATGTATTTTAAGGCAGGCAACGTTCGTGGCTTGCCAACCATGTCTCATTTTAAAAATGACTTCTTTAATGACGCCAACATTACAGGTTAAATGAACATGCAAAAGCTTTGCTTTAAGCTGAGTTCCACTGTAATTTGTATGGTATATAACTCTTGTCTTTTGTCCCTTCTTTAACAGCTGTAAGTTTCAAAAAGTGTGATTCTCTTACATCCTGACTCTTGCTCTTCAGGTTAAGCTGGTGACCTTGGTTCATCACATGGGTGGAATTATTCGAAGGGACTTCAGTTCAAAAGTTACACATCTGGTGGCTAATTCTACGCAAGGAGACAAATTCAGAGTATGTGAACTTTGGCTAAAATTAGAGAACACTGTCTAAGTCAGGGGTCTCAAACATGCGGCCCGGGGGCTACATGCAGCCCGTGAAGCCCTTCCCTGCAGCCCGCCAAGCTTCCTGGCCAAAAATCCCCTCCCTCAATAGCAGTTTACGGGAGGGAGGGGCCAGAAGCGGAGGCTTCTCTGATGTCTGGCTGGGCCGCTGCCGATCTCCAGCTACCAGGCACTGCTGCTACGGCTTCAATGAATGAGCTGGGGCAGCACTTCCCAGGAACCCTCTGCAGCGGTGGCTAAGAGCGGTAAGCCAGGCTCCCCGCCGCCCTCCTGCCTCCCTCTGCAGGAGTTGTACCTCTCCTGGCAGCCGCTGTAGAGGGTTCCTGCAAAGCGCCGCCCCAGTTTGCTCATTGAGGCTGCAGCACCTAGAAGCCAGGGCTCGACAGCAGCCCAGCCAGGGCGCTTCACGGGAGCCCTCTGCAGTAGCAACCAGGAACGGTAAAAAAGCTTGAATCATCTGAGACTGGTAATTTCTTGTTAAATTAGATTTGTTTGCTTATGTTTCCAGCTCTAGACTTCCTATATTACAGCTGTCAGCGATGCCTGGCGCTTTCCAGGAGGGAGTGGGGAGCTGCGTGCTCAGAGGAGGAGGCTGGGTAGGGGCGGGACCTCATGGAAGGGGTAGAGTGGGTGCGGGGTCGGGGGGGGGGCGTGTCAGTGATGCATCTCTCAGGCCAGTGCGCTAGTCCTCATGTGGCCCTCGTGGTCATTTGAGTTTGAGACCCCTGGTCTAAGCTAAGGATAGTTAAGGACTGCAATAGGTTACCTGGGGATTCCACGGCTTCCCTGTCACTGGATGTTTTGTAAGAACAGTTTAGACACACCCCTATCAGGGATGGTCTGCCTCAATGTGTGGATTGACTAGATAAGCGGTCCTCAAAGTTTTTTGGCCACGGCCTCTTTCTTCTGTGCGGCGTCCGCTCGCGGCCCCCGGGGTATGGCCGCCGAAATGCCGCCAAACAGAAAGCTTCCGCTTTCTGTGGCAGCATTTCGGCGGTAAAAAATAGACCGCTGCCAAGTTCGGCGGGATCGGTGGCAGCGCCGGGGTCTCGTGCACCCCCCGGCTGGGGTCTTGTGCACCCCACTTTGAAGACCACTGGACTAGATGACTGCTCAGAGTCCCTCAAGCCCTACATTTCTGTGATTCTGTTTCTCAGAGGAGTAACTTCATCCTTTTTACAATACCTGTTTTCCAAATCGGGAATCTTCCCAAACTTGGAGAAGGAACTTAAATGGAGAGTTCACTTGTCATAGCTAATTACTTCTTTCTCCTTCTAGCTTGCTGTGAGTTTGGGAACTCCTATTGTGAAAGCTGAGTGGATTTACAAGGCTTGGGAGAGAAGGAATGAAATGTAAGTGTTCCAAACCTCCCCTCCCCCCCCCCCCACTCAATTTAGACCTTTTCCATGATACAAGAACAAGCTTTTATATAGTAGTGACTGTAAATATACAACTGACTTTAATGAATGTTTATTTTTAAGTGACTTCCGTGCGGCTGAGGAGGAATTCAGAAATGAGTTCAAGGTTCCCCCATTCCAGGACTGCATGTTAAGTTTCCTTGGATTCTCCGATGAAGAGAGAATTAATATGGAAGAAATGACAAAAATGCAAGGTTATTGTTAATGGTCACATTCGCAATGGAATTTATAGGCAATATATTTTTATCTTAAATCTGTCTAAAACTAAAATGCTGATTTGTTGCATGCAGGAAGATTTGAACAGATCTTCTATTTAAAAAGCTACATTCAACTTTAGATCTCATGGGGCATAAAGCATGTAGCAAAACCAAACTTTTCATACCAAAGTGAGGTTTATTTTTTTTCTACCATGATGTGGATTCAAAGCTCTGGCTTTTACTACATTCTCTCTCCCCCTCACCACCTTCCTTCCTCCACATCTAATGGTCAAGATTTAGCTTTTTGGGAAGTTGGTCATAAAAATATACAATGTGTATGCTTAGCTTCTTCTGACTCAAAGTTGCATTCCACAAATATTTGTTCAAGTATTACTTGAAGCATGTAGTACTCACAAGTTTTATTATAAAATAATGTGTTTGCAAGAAAATAAATCACTTGTATACAACTTATGGCCAAATATTTGTTTCCCTTCAATAGTGTAATACAATGTAATGAGACTGCTTGGCTGACTCAGTTGGTTTAAGGTAGGGGTCTCAAACATGCGGCCCGGGGGCCACATGCGGCCCGCAAAGCCCTTCCCTGCGGCCCGCCAAGCTTCCTGGCACGCCCCCCCCCCCCGTCCCCCCATAGCAGTTTGCAGGACGGAGGGGCCAGAAGTGGAGGCTTCTCTGCTGCCTGGCTGGGCCGCGTGTGTTTCTAGCTCTGGACTTCCTAGATTGCTCTTGCTTTGTTTGCCAAACAGCTGTTGGTGGTGCCTAGTGCTTTCCAGGAGGGAATGGGGAGCTGCGTGCTCAGAGGAGGAGGTGGGGCAGGGGTGGGACCTCTTGGAAGGGGTGGAGTGGGGGTGGAGCTGGGGCAGCAAGGGCGGGGTGTGTGTCAGTGGTGCGGCCCTCGAGCCAGTGCACTAGTCCTCATGCGGCCCTCGTGGTCATTTGAGTTTGAGACCCCTGGTTTAAGGTCTGTTCTTACAGTGCTATGTGTCTATATAGCATCTTGCATCTAAAGTTTGTTTCATATTATATAGAACTGCACCAGCTATTATCATGCAAACATACAACTGAGCCTTTATCAAGACCGGCAGAGTCTCCCTCTTTGTGTCCTTGTAGCCCATTTGGTACAGCTAGTTTTACAATGTAGACAGCATCCAATTTGTAATGGCTGTGTTTAGGCAAGCTATTTCTCGTTCTTAGGCACTCTCAAAGATGTTCTCCAAACAATTAAAAAAAATAATCCCTGGTGTCCCCTGAGCTCCAGGAGAATAAGAGCACTATTCCTCTCCCCCCCGTTCACCATAACAGAAATTGTGAACTCAGGGAGAGGCTATCATCACACTACAGAAATGGTGCACCTGGGCTTATTGTAGCATTTCCCTGATGTGTACTGCAATAGAATGTCTGCTGGCTCTATCTTCATTTCCAGAATGGTGTGTGTTGGGGGGTGCCCAGGATGCAGGTGCTCAAAACTTGCTGACCAGCTCCACCTTCATCTTGCATCTTCTCCCTTTCTTTAGTATTTTTCTCTACCCCCAACTTTTATAGTACTAAAGCTTTGGTAAGAGAGAATTTCGTAGATGCCTAATTTGATTTATTTTCTTACTATAGGTGGGCGGTACTTGCCAGTTAGTGATGACAGATGCACACATCTGGTTGTTGAAGAAAATACAGTAAAAGATCTCCCATTTGAGCCTCCAAAAAAACTTTATGTTGTAAAGCAAGAGGTTAGTGTACATAGAAGTTCTTTAGTACTAGAGTCTCTTTTAAAATCATTTAATATGTAAGCAACAATTATATTGGGTATATATGAATGTAGTTACACTTTGAAGATTTTTTCAGACATGTAGGTGACGCTGAATATCACAGGTCAAAAGCTTATATCAAGTTTTTGAAACAAGTTATAGAAGACTTTCTTTTCCCCCATATAGTGGTTCTGGGGAAGCATACAGATGGATGCCAGAGCTGGAGAATCCATGTACTTATTTGAAAAGGTATGTTCGCCTTTAGTAGCATTGTAATATGTTGACTCTAAAAGCCCACATCCTCCAAATACTCAACTTGATTATTGTGAATCATCCCCTGAAACTGATGGGATTATTTACAGTAATAAAGTTAAGCATGTGTGTAAGTATTTGGAGGGTTGGGGCTTAATTTGGATGTTGATAACACATAACAGTATATTTCTAAAATTCCTAAATTTTCTTGAAGCATTTAGACTAAAATTTAGACATGTGATTTTACTTGAACTTTGCTTGCTTAGTGGTCACTTCATGGTGGTCTTGCAGTTTATGTAGTACAGAATTTTTAAGGCTGGAAAAACAAATACATATTAACCTTTTTAAAAAATAAAAATAAAAATCCTGTTTAATAACCTAAGGGACTGGAGTGTCTTAAACATGTTTGCTGTATAAAACTTCCAATTTTGTTTGACCATACAGCGAAATGAGGGCAACTGTCTTGTGTAGTCTATATATAATCTTTTCTGTAGTCTATACAGAATGATGTTGGAGGCAGTGACTAAACTGAATTTTCATATTTAATTCCAGCCAGAGAGTCCTGAACTCAAAAAGTCCGTGTCACAACTGTCTCTGAATACCCCAAATAGCAATCGCAAGAGACGTCGCTTGAGAGAGACCCTTGCACAGCTCACCAGAGAGACTGACATGTCACCATTCCCTCCTCGGAAACGCCCGTCAGCTGAGCATTCCCTTTCTATGGGGTCTTTACTGGATATTTCAAACACACCCGAGTCCAGCATTACCAGTGGAGGTATAGTTGAAAGAGAGGTTTACCCAAGCTTAAAGCAGTGTTATTTCTTTGCAAATTTCAGAAGTAGAAAAAATTTAGCTAGTCTACAGTTCTGACCAGTAACTACAGGCTTTCTCCCTTTCAAATTATGCAGAGAGCACAATAGGAGTGAGGCATTCAGACAGAGGTAGAAGCCAGGCCAGCTATCGTCATGTCAGTAGATATAGTCAAGCGTGGAAGAAAATAAGGAAAAAATGCAGATTTACGAAATATGAACCTTCCGATAATATTACTCCAAAGCAGTGTGTGAATCTTGTCAAAAGTCTCCAGCAAACAAACAAGGTAGCTAGCATTAAGTCACCTGGAAACCTAGACAATAACATACCTGGAAAAGGAACAGTATCAAATCTCCAAAAAAAGATTCTTTTTCCAAAGGAAAACAAAGAGGTCACTGTAAGGCCGACTTATCTTGAAGCCTCGAAAGAAACTTTTGCCTCATGTCAACAGCTTGTAGGGACAAATAACATATCTAACATACCACAAGATTGTGAAGAACTAACTTGCTTAACTTGTGTCGACCAATTAACTAATGCAGAAACTAATATCTCTGCATATGGTTCTTGTGGCAGAGAGCAAATTGCAAAATCCACAATTAGCCAACGCCTAGAACTTGGACTCCAAAATAAATCCCAATTCCAACATACAAGAGAGGGATCTGGAAATGCAATAGATGTAAATATGAATGACCTGACTTGTATGAACACCTGTGATTATGTCCAGCAAGTAACCTATGGGCATAGTTATCCGGGAAAGGACAGCAAGGACCAGTGTAGCTTTATAAATGAAACATCTTTGATAAAGGAGACTAACATTTTAGTAGGAGAATCTGAACCTTCTGCTTCAAAATCAAAAGCCAGTTACAGTGATACCAGTGCTGCTCTGATGACAGGTAAGAGTACTTGCTGCAAGCACAATGATGTTGAAGTTGATCAGTACAAATTCAGAAAAATCCGGCATAAACTTCCCCTCTAAGCAGTGTTGATTATTAAATATAAATCATCTATTTGGGATGTGGCAGTGTCCGCCTTCAGAATTTACAGAATACCCCAAATCAATCTAAGAGTCTGTATTCAGAACACCACTAGCTGCACAACTAGTTCCCCAGGATTCTCTCCTATAGGATAAAGGTTTTCAGGCTCTGCATAATGTGGACTACAGGCATGTTGCCTCTTACGCAAGGGTTCAGTTCTGCAGTTTCCACGTAAAGCGGAAACCGCGTATAGCTGAAACCCCTTTTGACTTCAACGGTGGGCAAAATCACCTGCCCTAAAGAAAGTTTTTATATTTTTAGTTCCCCCTCACCCCTCTTTTCCCCCCCCCCCCGTAGACGACAGCAGAAATTGCGCAAGTTAAATGCGCATAAAATGTGACATGCCTGTATATCTTTAATCTCCTACACCACCTATCCTTTCATTGGCAGTTGCTTATCTCATGAGAAAGGCTTGCATGAAAAATGAACAATGAGGAAAATACTTGCTTTTTTTTTTTTTTTTTTTTAATAGCATTCAGCAGCTAGAAATAGAGGGGTATCTTCATATGAACAGGCACTTCTCTGAACCCCTAGAGCAGTGCACCATTTTGAGAACTAATCATATAGGATTATAAAATTATATATTTTTTTTAACTGATCACAGTACTCTTCTAGCTTTATAGATAATAATCATAGTGCAATGTCACTGTCCTAGGGTACTTGATTGTCCATAGTAGGAGTTAGAGTTTGGCTAAGGATATGTCCACAGCACATACCTTACAACCGCACACTTGTACTGCTGCATATGCACCACTATAAGGTCTCCTGCCAGCTTAATTAAACCACCCCTAACTAGTGGCAGAAGCTATATTGGTAGCAGAACATCTCCCACCAATACAGCGCAATCTGCACCGGCACTTTTGTTGTGAAAGGTATGTCTGACCAGGGTGGGTTTTTTTTTTCTCCATACCACTGACTGACTAAAAAGTTTTACCAACAAATGTGCTAGTGTAGACCAAGCTAAAAGAAGTCTCCCGCTAACGGAACAAATGTTATCCTTGAATCAAAAAAGATAATCTAACCTTTCTACATCTTTGATATTAAACGGGATGCCCTTAACAAAAGCAGCTGGTATCTCGTTCTGATAATCTTGAGAATCCGTCTTGAAGATTTTAACACAATTCTCAAGTCTGTCTCTTTCCCTTTCATCAGAAACACCAAAATCATGTTCAAAGCCTTCCAAAAATTCAACTCCTCTGCCTGCAAAGCAGTCTGCAAGATGGCAGGTTGCAAAGGAACTATATCAGACAGAAAGTAACTATGTAGATATTCTGACAACAATTATTCAGGTAAGCTAATAGATTTGTTGCGGTATATAGATGAGTCTCGCTGTTTAATTTTCACTCCCACCTCTAATTTACAGTTTGATACAGCTTCCTCTTTGGAGGATCTCAAAGCATTTAGTATTTATTAAAAACTCCCCTTTTCTTGACTTAATTCAAAAACTACTCTAGTGAAGAGCTGGAGAGAGAGGCATAAGACTTAAGGAGGAAGAAAAATTTGTTCAGCATGTCTTAAAAGAAATCTACACAAAACCAGACTTGACTAAAATACTGAATACCATTGAGTTAATTTCTTTTGCAGTAGCTGATCGTACACTTAAGGAGCTCAAATATGATTATTCAATTAGACATGTTACCGTAGCATAAGCCTTTGCCCTACTTTTCTAATGCAGTGGTTACAGAATTGAATGGGCATTGTAATGGATGAATTTAATGCTTGTACCCTCAAACCCCCTACTTCACTGGAGTGTATTGTATTATGCCACATGTTAACTGTGGGAATAAGGAGCTTCTCTTGTCAAGTCTGTGGTTATAGAAAACATCAGGAAATAAAACACTGCAAATCTTTCCTTCACACCAATATTTCAAGTTTAATAGAGTGGTTAATGTGTATCTACATTATCTCCAGGATGAAAGCTGAATGCATTACATTTCTCTGTTTACTTTCAGTTATTTCAAGTTCCATTGGAAAAAGAAGGGCAGCTTGGAGGACCTATCCTTGCGCAGGAGGAAATTAAGACTATATTTGGCAGCATTCCAGACATCCTTGATGTGCACACTAAAATAAAGGCTAGTTTTGTGATGCTTCTCTATTTTTTTCCTCCAGATCTGTTGTTTTCCAGCTTGCTACTATTTATTGTGTGCACCTTAACAATAGACGTCTGTTGCACTCAATTGGAGGGTAACTTGCTTGTGTTGTATATTGCGGTCTCGTTCAGAATGACTGCCATTTTTCATCTTGAGTTGGCTCTATTTCAGAACTAGTGAATGATATGAAAGCCTAAAACATCTTAGGATCCTGCAGGCTCAAAGGCCCTGTTCATATAAGGAGGTGGGACTTGTAGGTTGAATGTAGAAGACTTCAGACCATTCTACAGTACATATTGTAGAAACTTTTCATTGAGATTACTCCATTCCACAGGCTGGCTTGTTCCATTTACATCTCAATAGTTACTTCCACAGAGATCTCTGAAGCTGTGGGTTTTTTTTGGTGGGTCTTTTATTGACCAGGGCCCACATTTTCAAAAATAGTCTAACATTAGGCTAACTTTCCAAAGTGAGCACCCAGCAATTCCTATTGCAGTGAAGAGGTAAGACACTGAAAAATAACTAGAGGTAGGTGTGTGTGACATTTTATTTTTAAAAATGTTCCTCAGTTTTTTGGTGTCCAATAGTAGACTCCTTAAAAGGACCTGACTGTTCAGAGGGGTGGGCATTCATCACTTTGAAAATCAATCCCCTTTAAAAGCTGCCTTTAGTTGGTCACACACAATCAGTCGTTTTTGAAAATCTTGATGTAAGCTTCTATCTCCAAAGACTCATGCCTCAGTTTTAGGCTAAAGCTGAAGTTTGGGGTGAAATGTAGTGTGCATCACTCAGTCTCTACTCTTAGTTTGGACACTTGTTATGCAGGTTGCTGTCTAAATTAAACTATATAAGCTCTTTTCTGCAATATGGCATATCAAGGAGCCATAACATTGAATCTCTTGATTAAATGAGATACAAATGTCAATCAAATGAAGACCCTTTTGCTTTTATAGTTTTAGAAAAAAACTTAGTATGCAATTGCAAGGTGCTATTTTTGGTTGCTTTGGACTTTCAATCCTGATTCATATCTGAATAGAGTATTTCAGGCTCCTTCCTTCCAATATTAATTTTTAATAATCTTGGAAATACTGTATTTTGGGGCATAGTTATTAATGCATTAACTGGGTAGCCCACAACATACATCTGCAAGTAGGTGTACTCAAGATAGAGGAAAGAAGCAAGTGTCCTTCACTCCTCCATTTTCTTAGTCATGGTGAAAAGGAACACAGCACCACAGGAATAAGACACTCAGAGACTTGCCCATGGCATAGGCTGTAAATACAAAGGCCTACGATCGCACAATCCTAGCTGCCACATGGAGAACTGTAGAAACCACACTGCTTGAAGTGTATGTTGGTCCTTTTCACTGTCTGCTCAGGGTGCACCTGAGTGCTAACACACTCCTAGCTCTGACATCAGTCAATGAGTATAAACATATGTAGTATAAACATACATATGTGACATGCTGGAACTGAAATTGGCAACATGGGCGAGGTTTCTGTGGTGCTCTGGTGCAGTTGATCGTTTTTTTGTTTTAAACTTAAAAAACTGAGTTTTAATGGAATAACTATGAAAGTGAACAGAATCACTATTCTAGCCTTGCTATTTTGAGTTGTGAGGTATTTGAAAACTCATAACTTGCTTATCAGTAATATGGTAAATGTGTGTGGCAGCATTATAAGTAAAGGTAAATGCCCCCCATTATAATGTTAAAAGTAGATGTTCAGACACATGTAGCACCAAACTGGTAATGGAGGCTTGCCTTAAACAAAGGAGTGTGTGCTTTTCGGAATATGTATTCAATCAATAAATAGTGTCACCAAGCAGAAATGGGGAAGGGGAGTGTGACCGGGGTCCCAGTGTGAGCCAGCTGAGGTCACTCAATCAGGGTGAACTGCAAAGAATGGGGCAGGTAATCCCCAAAACTGGTGGATATTTTTAATACTTAGATTTACCAAGCCAGCATAAAACAGCTTCTTTATTATCTCTGTAGTTGCCCAGAAGCCAACAACATAGTTTCCTTGAAGTAAGATTTCTGAAAATCTTATTTCTTCATATAAAGAAGTTCTATCAATCCCAAAGGATCGGACACTTTACCTCCCAGGTTATTGAATATTCCAGATTTTACCCAATATACACTTGTAGCCATTTTTATTAACTAAACTAAAATCTGTTAGAGTATGGCTAAGATCAATAGACATACAGACATGAGTTTAATTCTTGAGGTTCAGATACATAGCTCACATGGTGAACTTTATAGTTGCAGAGTCCTTAGGATATAGTCCAATGTTTATATTTCAGGGCGATCCAGCCAGACCTGGGGCCTTAGTTCTTGTGGCTTTTGATGTAAAGTTCTGATTTCTAAACACCACCAGTAATTAGTTGCACAAATTAACATAATTTGAAGGGAGAAGAGGAAAGGGGACATCTAAGTGATAGTTTGTCCTACAGAGGGTTTTCTTTCTCTCCCAAGCCCTTTCCCCAACTACTGCCATTAGGAGTTAACATCCCATTTGAGAATGCAGGAGCTCTCCCATCTATTTATCTGCAAACTGGAAGATAACCTTGTATTAACTTACACCTAGATGATACTTGGAAGGCTGTTTCACAATGATGAATGTGAGGCATACTTGTGTTTGTACAGTATGTAAGCTTAGAATCTGGAGCACAGTTCTGTAGCAAGTGTTGGATTTCATGGCAATTGCCACACAATGTCAGGCCACGAGTAAAGAAATGTATAAATGCTAACTGGAAACTTCCAAAGCTGTACAACTTAAATATATGGCTCTTTAAAATCAGGCTGTTTGTTGTCTTCCTAATACAATTGTTGTTTTATATTCCAGGAAGACCTTGAAGGCCTTATGATAAACTGGACTGAAAGCAAAAGTATTGGTGATGTAATTCTTAAATATGTAAGTTATTTTTACAGTAGCTGTAAACTAGTTTTTACTAATGTAATCTATAATGCATTGAGGAACACCACTAATCTTTTGGATGAAAACTGCTCTGTACATATTTCTCATTAGTGTATCTAGGATAAATCCTCAGTTGTCCATTTAAATAATGACACAGTATGGAAGCTCATGCAGTAACTCACGTTGAACTAATGACTTCTCTTTCTGTCTTGTATTGTAATGTTGGGCAAAGCTCCAAAAAGCTTTGAACAGACGTTTATCCAAAATCTAGAAACCAGGCTTGAAATGTTACAAAGAGATTTTCCTGTAACCTCTGGTATTCCACTGCTGTTTGAATAAGCTGGGAGCACCAAGAAAACAGCTTGTCAGTTTTGTAATTGTATGGTTGTACTTTATTGCTTCCACCTCATTCCTAGTGAAAAGATGCACAGGGGAGGGAAGAAGGTGGTTGAAGGAATAAATCTAAACTAACTCACGGGGTTAGTTATTTTAGTCAGACCAGGATTTCCTATCCCTCGATAATGAATATGCAAGAAGGTAGGGCCGAATGCAGTTCTAAGGAAACAATCTGAGTGGGCCTCACGCCCACGATTAAATTTTACCTTGCTTTCTTGCCTGCATATTTATACCTGCCTCTGGAGATTTCCACAACATTCATCTGATGAAGTGGGTCTTATCCCATGAAAGCTCATGATCCCTAAAATCTGTTAGTTTGTTTGTAAGGTGCTACAAGACTCTTTGTCACTTTAATCTGAATACAGTTGTCCAATGCTCTCCCTGACTATTGACAATAATAGGCTTCATTTGCCCTACTGTGGGCATATTTTCAACTGTTGCTTTCACGCATCTTAGCCCAAGATAAAACTACAGGCATCCCTATGATTTCTTCTGTAGGACAAGGAAGAAAATCAGTGAAGAAAAGGGATTCTGTTTTCAAGCTTCAAGGAAGGTGTGGTCTAAACAGTGAGACCCTCAGAAGTCCAGAGTAGAAAATGGCAAAAGCTTTTAAAGTGGTCTTACTATTGTAATAGTGTACATAAAGACTGCTTGCTTGTTTACCTAAGGTCTCTGCCTAAAGCATTTTGCAATATTTTTTTCAGTCGAAAGACTTGTTGAAAACATACCCCCCGTTTGTGAACTTCTTTGAAATGAGCAAAGAAACTATTATGAAATGTGAAAAACAGAAGCCACGGTTTCATGCTTTCCTAAAGGTATTTATGCACTGAATTTTATTTTCAGCAACTCTTTGAATATATTACTGAGATTCAAGTTTAATACCACTAAAATAATTCACTAACTCAGTAAATCTCCAGATTTCGGTTAGGGCAAGGAAAAATACTATAGAACAGTAAACTCTGGGCATGGGGTAGGATGGAAGGTTTAGGCACTATAATTCTTCAAACCTTGATAAAGTGGTATTTTGCAACCAATATGGGACATTGGTGTCTCCAGGATAACAGGTCAGTCTGAAACAAGGCTGTTGCATTTAAAATGTAACAAACATCAGCACGTCCAGAAAGTGTTAATATCCCTGTGGGATTAAATTCTTGAAAACAAATGGAGGGCATCTTGCTGCTTATTAGATGGGCAACCTGTTTTTCTGACCTAGAACAGAGATTTAACTCTCCTTGGTTAAGTTCAGGCTTCTTCCAGTGTGGTAGGAGGCTGGGGTTTCTAACTACAAGTTGGCTCTTCATGGCTATTAAAAATAAGATGGAAGGCATTGGGTCAATTGAAAGACCATGTTAATGCTTCCATAAGGGGGGCCAGGGAGTCCCATTCACTCAAAAGATTTTTATGAGCCTGTTCAGTAGTTACAACAGTCAGGATTTTGTCAGCTACTGTCCTCTATAACTTGTCCTTCTTGGGAAGTGATTATTCAGAAGGTGGTCAAACTCTGGTATTTGAAAGTCTTTGATTTCCTTCATTCCTAGACAGTCATGTTTCAGGACTGTATGTAGAATACTAAGAACTTGTTTCTGTTGCTGATAGAATGATGGCTAAGAATTTGGATAGCAAAACTGACAGACTTAACACATACTATCAACGTGATGGGGTGAGGGGTAGATGGATGCTATTGTGCTCCACCTTTCGGACTGCCCAAAGGAGGGGTGGTATTACTAGGGGATCTTTAATATAGAAGCAAAGGGGTTGGGAGTGGGGGAAGGGTTCCTTTTAGACTCTGTAGTGGAGTGATAACTTGGTTACACACAAATAGTATTTAAAAATAGGTTTTAGACCTAGTTTTAACAAAAGCCGTGTAAATGGTACTGAATGAGCACCCAGGGGTGTTGGAGTAGTCCGGAACTTTCACACATGCTGTGAGCTTGTGTTTATAGATTCTTTTTATTATTATCTTTTTTGGCATAAATTATGCAAGTGGTAAGAGAATTGAAAGTAGTCGTTAACATACTAACTTTAATTATAGTTTCATATCTCAGGAATGTAGCTGAGAATTCACTACTCTTAAGAACTTTTTTTTTTTTTTAATTTAATGTATCGATTTCTCAAACAGAAAAGCCTGCTGTTGCTTTGGTGTAAAATGCAACGATTTCCTCCTTTCTAGATAAACCAAGCTAAACCAGAGTGTGGCCGTCAAAGCTTAGCTGAACTACTCATTCGACCAGTTCAACGGTTACCTAGTGTTGCTTTACTTCTAAATGGTAATTGTTTTGGCACCGTTTTGGGTCAGATACCTGGCTTATTGGGATGTAAATGAAAAGTAGTGGCTGCTGTTTAGATGAATCTGGATCTTATTTCAATGTTCCAATCATAGTTGGTAAAGCCAAGAGCCAGATTGTGTGGTATGTATTTCAGTAGAGTCAGCTGGTCATATGCTTGACTTCAGCATAAAGTATAGGCAAGCCTCTACTCTGTGGAAATGAAGTACATATTCTAAATCTGAATATATTTCAGCTCCCAAAGCCACAACCTTAATGCTAAAATTATTGGGAGCACTTCAGTGTCATGAATGAACTACTACTTTCTGTAGTCATTTCAGTTCTAATTTCTCATTTAGTGTGTGAACAGCTACCTGTTGTAAGTCATTATGTATTGGGATGCCCTTAAAGGCACTCTAGTTTAAACATCCTTCTTGTCTTAAATCTTTTAGCTAGCAGTGTTATAAGTAGAACTTAAGACCTCTCAAACAGACATTGTTTTATTTTACTTTGTGCCTGTGACAGACTTGTGTAGCAAGTTTTGTAATTTCTTCTGTCTATGACTATCTTGTGATTGTTCTGTTTTTATGGATCTTTCAACCCACAAAACCAATCCCCTGCCGTTAAAAGAATCTCAAAAGAGAAAGTGATTGTAAAAGCACACAAAACTGGCAGTGCACTTCAAGAGTATTACCCTGCCTTGAAAGTTTTTCAACTTTCTTAATTGACTAGTTTTAATTTTTACGTTCCTTCACAAGCACTGTGTGTTAGGGGAGAACCCAATATTTGTTGCTGGGATTGGAGTGCAGATGACTTTTTCCAAACACATAAAAATGGGTGTACAAAAATACATACAAATGACTTGTTAAGTGGCTAGATATTGTGATAACTGTACATGCAAATTGACCATGAGGACATGAAAAATGGTGAGTGCATATGATTCGTGTTATTTGAATGAGTGTAGGTGAGCATGAAGGTGTTTGAAAACACCCCTGAGTGTGCGAGAGAGATTTCAGCAAACAAGTTGCTTTATCATGTTGGACATGAGGCTGCATTAACTTAACAATGACAAGTAAGAGGTCTTCCTAGCATGGGAATTATAAAGCAAAAGTTAAATGGTTTATTGTTGCAGAGGTGCAACACTTGTTTAACATTTTCCTACTGCAGACCTTAAGAAACATACAGCAGAAGACAACCCAGACAAATGCATGCTAGAGAGAGCCATTGAATCATTAAAAGAAGTGATGACGTAAGTGATGCTTTTGATATAAAATATTCTCCCGGGTCTTACTAATGTATCTTTAAAATCTCTGCAATGTTGTGGCACTCCTAACCTCCTCAACATTCCTCTCACCCCATGTCAGAGCTTTCAAGGGAATCCTGCGAAAGCAGCCTCGTAGTTCTCTTTTTTGCTATATTTGTCTGGGAAATTCCTCCCTGTTGGCCCACATTAGGTCTAGCACTTTTAGAGCTCCCTTATGTCACTCTTAACCAATGTAAAGGAACTCTTTACCCCTCGCCCCTTTGACTGAGATATTGTCTTGACTCAAATGAACACTATTGAATGGATGTAAACTACTGGTGTGGAGTATCAATTTCTGGTGGGTGTGTATGTGTGTGTTTCGTGTAACTGTAGTAATATAAGTGTTCACCATCTTGAAGTTTTAGGTTCTAAGAGTTTTTCTGGTGCAGGATGTACTCTAGTGAGGAAAGATATTCAACATTAGAATAATGCTATATTTGTTAAATACAAAAAACTATTCATGAATTCGAACTAGCAACAGTTCACTTACACATGCCCAATCTCCAAGTGAGCATTGCATTTAATTCAAAGGACAGAACAAAAATGGCAAGTACTTGACATGTTTGAAAATTAGTTTCTGCTTGACTGCTCATAGTTGCTGAGTAGTTTGCTTGTTTCTGCTAACGTGTGTAAATACATTAAATATATGTGCATCTAGATCTGGAACAATTAATCGCACATGGAAAAGCAGTTCACTTACATGATCATGTGTGTGGTAGTGGATTTTTTTTTTTTTTTTTTTAAATGTGAATATACATTAGTGTGGCTGTGGGAACAATATCTCTGAATATCCAGCTTCACTTTTGTGCCTTCTAAATTTTGTGTAATCTGTTCTTATTGTTTTATTGTTTAACATGCTTTCCTCAGACACATTAATGAAGACAAAAGGAAAACAGAAGCACAAAGACTGATTTTTGATGTTGTGTACGAAGTTGATGGATGTCCAGTAAGTCACTTCCCTCAAGCTATCGACCTGTAGAATGACTATCCAACTGACTTAGCCCTTGCGTCAAAATTCTACTTAACCTGATTACCTCTGTATAACTAATGTGTTAGAATGTACATACAACAATAGGACAGGTTAAAAGGACACTCACTATAAAACTATATTTCCAGTATTGAGTTGAATGATTGGTATCCGGCTTTTTTAATTGATGCCTAATGAGCTGTTCATTTCTACCATTTAGGCCAATCTCTTGTCATCTCACCGAAGCTTAGTTCAGCGACTGGAAACAGTTGCACTTGGCGATGACCTCTGTGACAGAGGAGAACAGGTCACGCTCTTTCTGTTTAATGACTGTCTAGAGGTAAGGCTATAGAAAATCCTCACAGAACTGAGGCATTGCAGAATGCTTTGTAACTTAAACTTTAGGATAACTAACTTACTTATATAAAATCCTGAAACCCTATGAAGAAATACTAAACCGAGAGGGCAAGTTTGAACATTTAGCCTGTTATCAATATTGCCTGTTTCTTGGCACTACTGTAGAGACTGAACTAACAAGTTGGTAATGTTTTATATCCCTAATGAACTGACTACATATTGGCAATGAAAGACTTGTTGAATCAGCATATGGAATATTCGTGTCCACTGAAGTAGAAGGATGGTGCTTTCAGTATCTGTTGCTCTTCTGCAGGAACAAATACCTAACTAGTAACAAAAGAAATGAGTTTAACTTTAGTTATAATTTTTTTTTCTGGCCTATGCCTTCTGATAAATCACTCAGTTTTGCATAAGTTAATGCAGTACATAAAGATAATTGCCTGAATGAGTGAATGCTGCTTGTATCTCTTAAAGCTTTTAAAATGCAGCAAGTTTTTGAGCATTTTACTTGTCCTTAACACGTCTGGTGCTGGCAGGACCATGAAGGCCTCGAGCTCCAAGGAGAGGAGGAAGCATGGCTCCAATAGCCCCTACCCTCCATTAATAAGGGGAGTAAGCAGAAGGGAACATTGAGCTCAGCCCCATCACTGGCATTGAAGCATCCCATTGGTGACATCACAAGCCTTAACCTCGCCATTGGTACCAATGGAAGTAGCTCAGATGGTGGGGGTGCCTTTACCAGCAGTGCCCTTGGGGTACTTTCCATTACCACATGAGTTCTGATACTCAAAGGATCTCTGTGTCCGATGAACTAGAGTCCTGGTTGCTGTCAGGTACTGAGCATCTCATGATGCTGAGACTTTGGGCTTTGAGCGGCAAATCTGTGACACAGGACTCTCCTACATCCTCACTGTCTGCTTTCCCCTTCCCTTCTCCCATGGGACAACATGGAGGAAGACTCCCAGTCAGTCTCCTCGATTCCCTTTCCCCTCCTGCACCACCCTAGTAGGGTTCTCCAACATTCCTCTTCAGGGAGAACTTTGCAGCTCCTCTACGATGGTGGAACCAACCCGGTATGCCACTCCTGCTTCATTATGGACCCCTTCAGTGGCCATATTGGGACCTGTGGGCTGGCTATTGGCAACAATTCAATAGACTTTCAATTCTGTCCTTTAGGGAAATTAAGGTTACACCATCCTCCCTCTGCCCGTTCACAGCATTAAACAAATTTGAGGAACTGGAGGCTAGGGCAGAGGAGAAGTCACCTCAAAACTTCCATTTCATTGTCATCCCTTCTTTTAAAAAGTTGCATCTATAATGTAGCTTGAGCCAAGTTGGTGAGCCAGTCACTTGTCAGTGTGCAATAACACTGGGATGGCTCCGCAAGACAGTGTTTGCGGGAAGCTTGACATCTGAATAACTGGGTGCCTCAAAGTGATTTTGTGGCCATAGAATTTGAATAGCACCATGTACAATGGGTACTCCTGCCTTCGGCAGCTTTCTGAACTTTAGCTGTGCTTTACCTCTTCCCTGATTCTAAATAAATAACCCTAGAGTTTCCAGATGTTGGCACCCATTGACTGTTCTAAGAATTCCTCATGGAACATCACCTGTGCATTGTCATGTATGCCAACAGACTGCCATAGAAAATAGATTTTTCTGCTCCTTTTGCACATCCAAGCAAACTCAGCAGAGACTTGAGGGGTCTGGAGTCCGTTTGTGTCTCATCCTCCCTATGTTATGAGCTGTGGCAACTTGCTGCAAGTAATCCCTGTATCAATCAATATGGTTGTCTTTAACCTTTTCATGTGTCTTATATTTAGGAAAGGAACTTGCTGCCTGGTTTCACTAACTCTTAATGGAGGAAAACTCTTCACTTTCAACACTAATAAAGGCAAACGTCAACATAGGTCTCCCAAAAAATGCTTCAGGAACTTTGATATTTATCAGACTGGTACATAGAATACTTCCGAAGGGTTGGGGTCAGGGTTTTGACAGCTATTGATTTTGTGAAATAGTAGACAGAATCACTTCTGCAGTCTGTGATAGATAGCTTTATTAGAGGTCTCGGTGATCTAATGCACTTAAACTCACATATATAAAACTCTGTCATGAGAGACTGTTATGAACTAAATAAAACTGCAAAAGTAGAATGGACCCCAAAGAATCGCAACAACTTTAAGTGCCAGGATGGGATACAATGTAGTGGGGGGGGGGGGGGGGGGGGATGAGAAGCAAGATGGGATTATTTTGGAAGTTCATGAATTGTAGCTGGACCATGAAAATTCCATTTTGAGACCCTATTGTAAAAATGTGTGTTTCACAAAATACACAGATAATGGACATCGTTTTTTAATTTTATTTTTTTGGGTGGGTTGGTGTCCTTTTTCTACCCCAAGAAGCTTCTAGAATTGCCGATTCTAAGGGATGCCTAGAAATTCACTTTCCAAAAGTTCCCCACCTCCTCTTTACTTCAATGTAAGATCACATGAATTGGGGTAATAGGGAATTTTTCATCTGTGTAAAATCTTACAGGATTTTATCAAGAAATCTAGTGCAACTTTTGGCTCTAGCAAACCCAATTTTTTTAAAAAAGAGAAAATAGTCTATTTCTAATACATTGCCACTGGGAGAGCGGAAGAATCAAAAGTAGATTAGACTGCATCAAACTTCAAAGAAATCCTGCAAGCAAACTGGGAGCCCATGATTTTGTAATCTTCATTGTACATGCACCATAGCAAGTGTCTTATTTTAAATAATTAATATCAAAAGATGGCTTGCATTGGGTGATGATGAAACACTCTCCCTACCTTGGACTACTTAGGAACAATTTATCTCCAAATTCCCCTTCTTTTCTGCAGCAAGTAGTGTGCATGAAAAGAGCAGTTAATATTTTTAAAATGTCAAACATAAATCATGCAGTTGCTAAATTATTTCCTGTGAACCCTTAGCCCATCCACCTTCCAATGCTGTGATCCTCGTTGCTTCGAGCTTGCCATGTTTTTCAGTAGCTTGTCTCACTTAGGTAAAGCCTACCTTTGATCACATTTGTAGATAAAACTTTGTTATCCTCTGATTGCAGAGAAGTGGATTTTCTAAGCTGGGACAAGTGCTCTGGAAATCCCGCACTTAGCTACAACTAACAGGTGGCATCCCTATTTGAACTTTGACCGATCTGCTGTTTTTAGGATTTTCTCTATGGCTTAGGTGCATACAAGAGTATGCTGACAAACTAGGGGAACCAGATGAGAGGAAAGGCTATGATATTTCAAGGAACATGCCTCCTCTTTTAAAGAGAGTTCTTCTGAAAAAACAGACGTACTTCTTCAAGTAGAAGTATAAATCCATATGTTGGAGCTGGTTACTAGATGAAGACTTCATCTGTTCTCTCTCACTAAGCTTTAAGCTTTGATTTTAATGATTGTTTTAATTGTAAGATTTAAACTTGTTGCCTCCGACTCTTCTTACAGATTGCAAGGAAACGACACAAAGTTATCAGTGCTTTCAAGAGCCCCCATGGCCAGACCAGGCCCCCAGCATCTCTCAAACACATTGTTCTCATGCCTCTCTCGCAGATCAAGAAAGTGCTAGACATCAGGGAGACAGAAGGTCTGTGCTTGGAATGGTGTTACAGCTAATAAACCCAGTGGGGGAATGGAGCGGGAGATGTACAGACTTCAATGTTCTATAATATATTCTGAGAACTAACTATGTGATTACACTCCAACTGACAGCTACAAATGCTAATGTTCTGGCTTGAAACCACAGAGCAAGTTTCTTATTTAAAGATTGTTTGCCTGCTGGCCAATGATCTTGAAATAACCACTAAAGGCCATAATGACAAGAGCCAGCCAAATGGCACTATGAACCTGCAATAAAAAATAAGCCTACAGAGCTTTTAAACTCCACTGTTGTTCTGCTGAGTGTGCTTCTTTTTGTTGCTGTGGCCCATTGCTGTTTCCGCAAATTCAAATCTTCATTTAATATATGGTGGTGGCACCCAAGGAGCTATCCCTGCCACCTGAGGACAAAGGTTTAACTTAACTCGTGTTACCACTTGGTCACAGTTAAATTGATGTTTCACAGTAGCAACAGTTCATACCACATTACTCAATGTTGTAGCAGCAATGCCATCATAAATCTGTATTCAGAAGCTTGTAATTCTTGTAAACATACTCTGGTGAGAAATTAATATACAATAATGTTTCGCTTCAAGTGATCAACCTTTTTGGCTGGTGTTCTCTAGATCTCCTCAGCAGATCTTACTGGGTTTGTATGTTTTCAGAGTTTAAGGTAACTCTCCTGAGTAAGGAAGAGGCCATCTAGCAAGCAGGCAGCCACCTCATATAGTCTAACTGCAATTTTAGATTTGACTTCAGTAATATTTTTAAACTGGTATTAATGGAGAGTGGTTTTTTTTTTTTTTTTTTTTTTTTTTCCTTGTAGACTAATTATTTGATGGCAGAGACACCAGAGTAGACTGATGATTAACTTTAGCCCTTGGGCTTCTTCACGCTAGAAAGATGATCCATTGGTGAGGAGGGTAGCTGAACGATTCTCACCAAATTATAGCTCACTTTTCTAAAGCAGTGCTGAGCATTGTCTACACTTGCAACTTTAATTGTGTTCAGCACCGGTTCAGCTGCATCTGTTGGTTGTCAGCAATGGGTCACTTGTCCAGCATAGACTGGGTTTAATGTCCATATCCTTTAAGATATAATTCTAACAATTCTGTTTAGTCAAACTTGTATACCTTAAATGGTCTAACTTCCTCCATAATAGAATAAATAGCACCTTCAATGTTGCTTCTCAAAGTGCTCTACAAAATTGGGCAGGCATCACTTCCATCTGCTTTGCAGGTGAAGAAACAGGACCTGCCCAAGGTTGCAGAACTGAGAAGAGAATCCAAGATTTGTTACTGCCATTTCCCTATCCATTAGACCATGCTGCCTCTAAGGCTACGTCTACATTAGACACCCTCAGCTGGCTTGTGCCAGCTGACTCTGGTTAGTGGGGCTCAAGATAAGGGTCTGTTCTAATTGCAGTGTAGATGTTCAGGCTTGGGACCCTCCCACTTCACAGCCAGAGCCCAAATGTCTACACTGCAATTAAATAGACCCTTAACCCAAGCACCGCTAGCCTGAATCAGCTACCACAGGTGTCTAATTGAAGTGTAGACATGCCCTAATAGTCTTTAGCTTGAACCTGACTGCTACTTAAATGTAAGTCATAAGATTACTTGCTTAAAATCTGTGTTTTCAGAATTCTACTAAGGTTGTCCTCTGGAACAGTGTGAACTGAATATTTTTGTCTTCAATTGTAGACTGCCACAAAGCTTTTGCCTTGGTTGTGCGGCCACCAACAGAACAGAACAACTTGTTGTTCAGTTTTCAGATGACAACTGAGGAGCCTCCTAAAGAGGATTGGCTGAAGATGCTGTGTCGGCATGTAGCGAACACCATTTGTAAAGCAGATGCCGTAAGTTCTCTAGTAGTAGGTTATCGGTGAAAATGGGTCATTGCAAATGTCTCTTAGATACATAAGTGACTGCTTCCTTGTGATAACAGGAAGAAACCAGGCCTTGGCATAGCCACAAGCTAACCGAGTAAGAAACTTCTCTGCCAGCAGATCAAGGGATGTGATTGTTCCACTCTATTCAACATTGGTGAGGCCTCATCTGGAGTACTGTGTCCAATTTTGGGGCCCACACTACAAAAAGGATGTTGAAAAATTGGAAAGAGCCCAGAGAGGGGCAACAAAAATGATTAGGGGCCTGGAGTGAATGACTTATGAGGAGATGCTGAGAGAACTGGGATTGTTTAGTCTACCGAAGAGAAGACTGAGGGGAGATTTGATAGCTGCTTTCAACTACCTGAGAGGGGGTTCTAAAGAGGATGGATCTAGACTGTTCTCAGTGGTAGCAGATGACCGAACAAGGAGTAATGGTCCTAAGTTGCAGTTGGGAAGGTTTAGATTGGATATTAGGAAAAACTTTTTCACTAGGAGGGTGGTCAAGCATTGGAATGGGTTACCTAGGGAGGTGGTAGAATCACCTTTCTTAGAGGTTTTTAAGGTCAGGCTTGATAAAGCCCTGGCTGGAATGATTTAGTTGGGGATTGGTCCTGCTTTGAGCAGGGGGTTGGACTAGAGAGGGCTGCTAAGGCCTACTCCTTAACCATTAGGTTCTACAGAACCTAAGCATTTTTAAAAATAAAACTACTAATTCTTTATGGTCGTGATAGCAGTCCAAGGTCTGTAGTATATATATAATAGGGCATGTCTATACCAAATTATCTTTTGGATCTTTCACCAGTGAAAGCCAGGCCAGCGTGGTTCTCTCTGCTCGGTTGTAGCATTTCTAACAGTAGGCATTTTCATTAAGATGTAGAGATTGACTTTGTGTGATCCCTTAGTTCGTTGGTCCGATTAGACAGCCTGATAAAATCATTTCATACCTTTGTTCTATCTCAGTAAGGCATAGAGCCCTAAAGCATCTCTCATCACAAACTGGAATGTTCTAAGGTGTCAGCCTTCTCCTGGCACACCTTTAAGCATTTCCAGTGTGTATTTCCAGACCAGAAGCCAAAAATTACAAAATTATTAACTTTTTGAAATACAGCACAAAAAATGGTAACAGGGCAGGGACCTTCCAGCTAACATTTTCTTAATTAGTGTGTGTACACACACACACGTACACACACACACACACACACACACACACACACACTGGAGTGAACAGCTGGTTTGAGTTTGTCTGTGTTCAACATTCTACTTCATGTTTTCACTATACAATCTTTTAGAGGTTGTTTCTTTAAGGCTGCAAAAAAAACAACCCAAAACCCACTTTCTTTACCTGAGTCTTGTCTTTCCATGAGGGGTGTGTGTCTGTGTGTCTGTGTGTACCATGTCTGCTCCTTTGAATGGGTGAACCTTTTGCAAAGGGGTATTTTAACCCTCTTCCTTCCCACCCACCTCTGCCAACCCCCAGCAGTAAAAGATACTTCTCTCAGGATAAAATATCTGACAGTTTTTTGCTAAGTGGCCCAGCCACCAATCTGTCTTTGTCGCCACCCAATTCTAATAATAGGAGAAATAGGGTATCCTAATCTGTTACTAATGTTCTGCCACATTACAGTACAATAGAAAAGCATTTAACCCCTCATTTCCAGTCTGGAATACTGATGCTCCGAAACATACCTTGCCTGCATAGAAAGATTGTCCATTCCTAACCACGTCCAGTGCTGGTGTCTATTTAACGGCAGCAGCCCCACCAAACTTTAAAGCAACATATTTCCATCCTGCATGTGCCCCTATCTTTAGCTTGATTTGAATACCAAATAGAACTGCAACCTTTTTTTGCACTTTAGGAGGTCAAAAACTTGATCCTCTTCTCCATCTGTACCTGGATGGAAACACCCTTTCTGAAAAGTCTGTGATGTATAATTATGCCTGCTTTCTCATAAATGAAGTAGGTATTTACAAGTCTGCCACATGGTGGCAGTAAAGGCTTTAACTCCGGCTCTGTCTAGTAGCACTGCAGTGAACAACACTGTCATAAGCTGTTCTTGAAACTTGTGTGTGTGTGTGGTCGGTCTTCTCTGGGCTTCTTCTTCAGACTTCAGAAAAGATCAATTCCTTATCGCTCACATAAATAGTCTAATCTAAAGACTCCTGTGATACTGGAGTTTCAGAATGCAGAATATGAAAAATGTATTAGGATGTCAGTCACTCTTCTAAAATTGGCAAGTAAAACTATAACAATATTGAAAGCTTCATCCTATCCCATGCACTAGGGGACTGCTCTTAATTATGTAACTAAAAATTCTAAATTTTGAATCACTCCAGTAATATTAGGTTTATATTCTCTGGAAAAGCTTGGGATCTTCTGAAACACTTTTTTTACCAAACGGCCAAAGGTGTCCATCTTAACTAGAGGACTATCTTTTGAAGGCCACCCAATCCGTCCATTAGAATAGTGAAGTGTCTTGCCTTGCCAAAACTCCACTACATTTACAGTTCAATTGTGTGTATGCCTTTGCATCAGGCCTGGCTGTTTTAACAGTTTCAGATTTGACCCACTTGGTTTGCTTTGAATCCACCATGATTTTGAAAACGGGGCTAACGTCTCCTACAAGAGACTGTTCTAGTAGCTAGCTTCAGTAGATTGAGTAAATCCAAATAGCAGCTGCTATTTGAAGTACAGCTGCTACATTTGCTATCCCTTCTCTAGTGAAATATAGGGATCTTCAAACAGGAATCGATAAATAATTTGATTTTAGAAGATTAAACTCGAATTTTTGAGTGTACTCAAAGATGTGTTGGAAAAATCCTGGTTTTGTGCACCTGTTCTTATAGTTATGCCTGTCTGTAGGAAAACCTTATTTACACTACTGATCCTGATTCAATTGACATAAATACGAAAGATGTGGACAGTACGTTGAGTAGGGCATCCAGGGCAATAAAGAAAACATCAAAAAAGGTAAGTGTTTAATTCCTTACTTGCTAAATAATTGCCTGATATGTGAACCTTCTTAGTTGCAGCAAAATCTACTAGTGCCAGAGTAGTCAAGAAATTTATGGTGATATTGCTGCCAAAGTTCTATATATGTAAACTGACTAGGAGGAGTAAATGAAATTGTTTGTGTTAATTGCATGATTGTAAATGCATCAAAAATTTCTTTACTTTTTATATATTATAAGAAATTCCAGGAGATCAGTTGTGCTGCAGAGTTGCAATATGACTGTTCTGTGACCCATGTAAAATAAAATGTCTGTGTTAATTCAACTCATGGTGTCCAGACCACATGTAGAATTCAGCTAAAGGGGCAGGGATTGAAAAGAGAGCATGCACAGGTTGACTGCTAAAACACTCTAAGATGCTGTATAGAAAGCACTATGGGACATGGTCTCTCATTGCAAAATATCTAGACTGTTAATATAATTCCACAGCAAATCAAACTGTGAATGCATGCTAGGTGCTAAGACTTAATGTATGTAACAACTAATGTATGTCAAACTCTGCAGGTTACAAGAGCATTCTCTTTCTCCAAAACACCAAAGAGAGCTCTTCGAAGGGCTTTAATGGCACACAATACAGTAGAAGGAAGGAGTCCCTGCTCAACTAGTGAAAGTTACATAGGCAGCCGCCTGACCAGTACATCCTCATTAGCAGTAAGTGACTTGGCTGTAGAGTCCAAATGGCATAACCTTCATTTTGATAAAGCTGACTATGTTAATTTTGGTGCACAGAGCTTACTCTTGCATGACAACCTCTTATTAAACAAGGTCCACAATGCATATGCAACACTTGTCTATCCCTTTTTTTTTTTTTTTAAATTTATTTATTTATTTATTTATTTAATAAAAAACACCATTTATATTCTGGTGTGAGTAAAGTCACTTAGGATGTCCTATCAGTCTGTAAAATGCAGAAAAATCTGTTCTAGCATGGGAAATAAGGAGTGAGAATGCACTATGCAGATTCCAAAAAGTGACCACCTTTTAAGAGTTAACGTGCTCTCTCATGGGCAAGATGAGAAACTCCTTCACAACTTGGAATGAAATCATTTCTGAAGCTATTCTAGGATGAAGTATACAACTGGTTCGTGTAACTTTGAATGGCTAAATTTCCCATTAAAAATAGACATCCTCTGTTGTCTTACCTCATTAACTTCTATCCTCATGGACTCTAAACAGGGTGACGGGGAAGGAACCAAGAAGCTACAGCCCCAAACCTCCCAGAAAGGATATTGAGTGTGTCCTAGATTTGGGGAGGGGAGAGCATCTCAGTCCTCATTGTCTAAAATAAGACCTACAGCTCCTCTTTTCTCTGCTGTAGTTTAAGAATTATAGCAGTAGATACTCAAGTTGCAAGCACAACTGACTAGAACAGATGGGACTTGGTGGGATTGAAAGTAAACTAAGCTAAATTTATGATTAAATTGTATGTTATAACACCTGGTCTTAGATCCAGTAACTTGTTGAAAATTTCCCTTGTAATTCTCATTGTGTTCTTCTATAGTTGCCTTGCAGGATATCCCCTCTGGATGGAATAGGGGTAATACAGTATAATGTGCACTCTAATGGCCCACTGATAATCAACTCAAAGTATTGCTTCACTCTCCTGCTTGAGTTAAGGATGGGAGCGTATGACATACCATTCTAAAGCAGATCAGTGGTCCACCTAGTCCAGTATCCAGTCTCTAGCAGTAGTCAGAAATAGCTGCTTCAGAGGAAACTGCTAAAAGCTCAGCAGAAGGTAACTAAGGAATAAATTGCTCACAGGGATAGTTTGGTCCTACCTCCCATTAATTAGAGGCTAGGCGTGTGCTGTGAGCATCCCCCTTCCCAAAAAATCACTTACAGATTTAATTTTTATTCCTCCTCCCTTCTTGCTATTGTATTTGTGGCAATCCTCATCCTGATACAGTTTGTATCCCATAAAAATAGTTACAGTCCAGTCATGCATTTTCTCTACCTCCTATGTCCTTACATAGTTGAGCTTCACCCTTAAACATGTCAGCAGAATGACAAGGGATTGGTTGAAACCCTTTTCTGTGCAATAACAAGATGAATTCAAAATCTCTTGATGCTCTTCCAAATAGTAAAGTACCAAACATATAAGTTTGCAGCATGGTATCTATCCTGTGTTTAGGAAAAGGGGGCGCTGTGGTTGAAAACAATCCAACCTGCAGCTAAATCAGTTATGAAATCAACAGTGTTGCATTTAAGTTGGGCTAAATTGAAAACTCTGAAAATTACCAAGTAACTGCATCTGCCCCCTTTGTGGCCTCCTACAGCCCACACCTATGTGACTGCTAGAGGCCTGAGACTTTTTTTTTTTTTCTTGGGTGGAGTCCCACAACTCATTGTCTAGCTCTAGAATGTAATTCCTCCTTCAGTTCACGGATTATAGCAGCATGTCTGAGTTTCATTAAGCACCTACAGTTCTGCTTGCTCTCTGGGGTAATGACCATGTCAAAGCAAAGCGTGTGTTTGATCTGAACAAACGAGAACTTACCTTAAACAGCTTACATGCTAGTCTTAGCTTCCCAAATAGTCACCCACCTTTCATCTCTAAGTCCTTCAGGTTTTGTCCTTCTTGGTCAGTGTCCTTGATCAGGTGAAAGTGATTTTTCCCCTTTATTTTAGGGTGATCACTTTATACTATTTTCTGTTTGGTTAGTCAGGATCTCATACAGTTAAATTCGCACATGCTACTTCCAGGAGGTAAAGCTACTCCAGACTTGCTACACTAGGATTTACAATAATTACCCCAGCGATTTTTAGTTCCAGCAGGAAACCCTCTAATTCCTCCATGGGACTGTATTCTGGATCCTACTTCTTAAAGTTGCATATAACACTTTCCTAAAGTTGATTCAATTGTCTGAAATTTTGTTTTGTATATTGCTATGGCAGATAATAGAGACTCCTGGGATGCACTGCTTTGACTGGGTTTCATGTAGGCGTTTCAGTGGCCTAGTACACAATAGCACTGATAGTTTCTGATAATCTACGGTAGACTCTCGATTATCCAGGATTGGGTTAACCAGGATGTGGATTAACCAGGACGTCAAAAACAAACACGCGTAACCCACGGGGCCAGCTCTGGCTTTGTTGCCCCCCCCAAACGTACACAAAAACCCCCACCAGGGTGCAGGGCAGCCAGTGAACCAACACCCCCTCCCCCCGCGCAGGGTGGCTGATGAGCCAACCCTCCCTCCCTCCCCATGTTTCCTATGGATGGTGATTATCCGGGATTTTATTAACCAGGATTAATTTTTCCCTATCATTCTGGATAATCGAGAGTCTACTGTATACCCAAGAGCATTATTTGGATGGGGGAAAAATGACTTGTGAATTGGTCCATTACTTCAATTTAAGACCATTAATACAATCTCCATTAGGAGCAAACTATTGCAGAAAGAATACTGATCTAGCTTGTATGCATTATTGAACCTGTTTAAAGTGATATGGCATGATCTCATGGCTGTTCCTGCAAAATTAATCTGTTGACGATATTGAGTTAAGTTTTAAAATTAGCAGAACATAAGAGCCTGCTAAGCTTCTTACAAAGGACTCAAAGGAAGTGTTTTGTTAGATAATATCCTGACCATAGGTATGTGTAATTTTTTTTTTTAACATCGAGAAACGGCATTGGAAATAAGGCACAGTAAAAAAGTAACCAGTGAATTTATGCAGTGTCTGCACTAACTCTTCACCCCCCCTTTTCCTATTTGTAGATTGCTCGCTCCTCTTCTACATACAGCCTAAATGGATCTTTCAAATATGTTGTTAGTGTTCAGCGCTCCAATTCTGTTGATGGGAGCTCTCAAAGTTCCAGGTCTCGACCTGTGCTCTGTCCTGACTCTCCAACTAACTGTCCTTCACATGCCAGAGAAGGAAAAACTCCTTCCATCCCTGAAAGCTTAAATGGCCACTCGTTGACCAGACCTTGTCCCATTCCTGTCATTACTACCACTTGTGATGTAGGAGATGATGGGAGTGGTGTTGAGAACAGTTCTGTCGTCAAACCCTGATATTTAATGTCTACATTGCACAAAGTGAGCTTTTTAAAGATCCTCATATTTAGCACAACTACTAAAAGATTAAAGAATCTGTCAAATGTTTCTAATGGGTGCTGGGATTTCCTTGGTCTGTCTTGGTGCACATCTTCGCTCCTGTTAGGCTACTTAATATTTTGTCTGTTATTAACTAGTTGGATCTGAAATGGGGAATTTAAAATCTTTGGAAATGGAATTGACATCACTGGTATCAAAGGGTTTTAGATTTCTTTCCAAGTTTTTTAACCATGTTTGCCCTACAATGGCATTGAAGTGCCTCTTTATATTTACGCATTTAATGTTAAATATGGAAGAGTTTTCATGCTAAAGTCAAAATTTGACTGATCAAATTCTGGATTCAGCATGGAGTCTATTGCCTCTGATTGCAAATATGGAAGACTTCTAGAGTACAACTGTTGAGACTTCCATGAGTCTCAAACAGTAAATTTTGCAATTACCCTACGCTACATACCCCCGAAGAACATGTTTCTCTTCTAGTTCAACAACTAAAGCACAACTATAATACTATCACTTGTTGTCACTTCAAGTGAAATTGAACTTCTGAGGTTGTAAAGAAATTTTTAGCTCTTAAAGCAGCTTACAACTATTCTTATGTTAATTTTAGTTTCAACTTTTGCTTAGCAACAAACTGCTAAGCCTGCAGATCACTAGTCTTTTGTCTAGTTTGCAATCATTTACAGACATGCGTAGGCTAAGACTATTCAGTAATAAACTATCAAAATTAAGTTAGTTCTTTGTGGCTTTTTTTCATACCAAAGTCTCTAGGGGTCAAATCAGTTGCTGAGGAAGCTTAAAAATATGGTAAGAGAAGAACAAGTTTAAGTCGTTATGTAGCTTGGGGAAGCTCATCTTAATCTTCCAAGATTTGTTAATATAGCAAATTGTCTTATAACATGTTCTGCGTTAGAAAACTTGGAAGGAGATACTACGCTGTTGTAAAAGCATGAACTGCACAAGGATGTGGGTTAGATGTTTGCTTTGTTAAGAGAACTCTTCAGAAGGTCTCCTAGTACTGCACATACCTCTCAACAGTCTTGTTACGGGGGAAATCTTCATTTATATATAATGAACTTAACCATATGCCTTACCCACCAAGATCATTATACAAAACTTGAAAATGCCAATCCTTAAAATTAAGGGTTAGCAGACTACCTCTATTGAAGAAACTGGACCCACTGTGTCCCCCTTATTTTGGGTCTTGAAATGTTGAGAGGTATGACTAAAACACTGACACGAATACCTTGATCATATTAACAAATACTTTTTTCTTTTTCTTTTTTTCCCTACCAGGGTATCCCTTCTCCTTCCTTGGTCAACCTTCCCTCAATGTTTGCAAAGAGGAGTCATACCTTAAGTCGATCAACAACCCACTTGATATGAAGTGGGCTTAAAATGGACTACTATACTGTAATGACTGACAAGCAGCTGGCTGTTCAGATGACCTATTACTGACCATGGTACTTTAGTCATTGTCACTTAGTTGCTTAACTTAGTTACCTAACATTTTGCTAACTGGTAGGGACTCTGACTAGTACTGAAGCAGAGCACCTACTCAACCAAACAAGTGAATATCTTGATCTAGGTTTAGAAGCCGTGTGTTCCTTTGCACAATCCATTTCCTCACCAGTGTAATGTAAACACTGTCTTTCAACAAACTGTCTCCTTTATGCAATAAATTGTTTTGGTGTCAAATGCTGAAATTAAAAAGTCTCTTACTGGAGTCATCCACTGGATGATGATCTTCAGTTAATCTAGAAGAGGTTGCTTAACTTCATCAATTGGCTCTGTACTTTTATCTTAAAAGCTAATGCATGGACCATTGACTACACTGAAATACTTTAAGATATGCCCTTTAAAGTATGACAGTTGGCCTGTTATACTGCTGCTTTTTCTGGATATTTTAGAAGATCTAGTTTGTTGATGCATGAATGTATCTTTAAGTAGTCTACTGCATATATGGTCCTTCATATTGTGTATGAATCCTTTTTTAATCCAATACATCTAAATCCTGTGACTGGCTTAGCCACCAAAAGTACCGTGATCTGATAGCAAATTTAAAACTAACACTTTTTGGATATGAAAGTCCAAGGGAGAAACATCACTGTACTTAAATTGTATTTATAGCCTTTGAGTTGAGACTATTTTTAAGACTGTCTCCAGAACCTTGTTTAATGACTTTTATGTATAGCTTATTCATGCACAGACTCCTCCAATGCAAAGCTGAAATTGTGGACCTCGTTTCAATGTTTAACGCTAATATTTTTACTTACAGGTTTTTGGTGTATAATTGCCAAAACCTTTATCTCTATCTTTTGCTATACTTAGTATTTTTGTATTTTTTTTCTTTGCGAGCTGTACATTTAAAAAATAATCACGTTTTCAGTCGTATTATC
Organism: Sternotherus odoratus; assembly: GCA_032164245.1. Classification (NCBI taxonomy): domain Eukaryota; kingdom Metazoa; phylum Chordata; order Testudines; family Kinosternidae; genus Sternotherus; species Sternotherus odoratus. The sequence goes on along the minus strand of JAVMKO010000009.1, from coordinate 12,073,088 downwards.
CAACACCGTCTCAGGAATTGTCCAAATATGTATATTTCAACACTTAATAACATTGAACTAATTGCCTGTGTCATGTGTGGCATTTCCAGCTCGAAGATTCCCTTTAACCACAAAATGCTACTTTTCTGTAATTGGTGCTGCTTTTGAAGATGTCAGCCTGTTACTTCTGTATTTTTAAGATAGGTTTTTTGCCAATATAAATCATGTAAATAAACTGTTTAAAACAACATTTTCTTACTGTTGTACTAAACAGACTTTTCAGAAAAGTCCAATGAGTCTGTATCAAGGTGTGTTGCTGCATCAAGAGCTAGTCTCGAAGCTTGTATACTGAATCGTGGCAATTTAGTGGCAGCCCACTAAATATATACATATACAAGGAATTTCACAGGAAACGTCTTGGGTGAGGATTTCCTACTGTGGATACTGTTCTGTTAGTGAGTGTTTAGTGTCAGAAAAACTATCTTTGGGTTCCTGTGTTTTGAAAGAAAAGTGGCCATCTCTTCCAAGAGGAAAATCCCTAAAGTACACAGACATTCTCTGAAAGATACATTTATATATAAATAATAAACTAGCCTAAATTAAGGAAGAATCATTCAGTGTATTTCATCATAAGCTAATTGCTGCATACTCTTCAGAAATGTAATGCTTTGGAATTTTGCAATTTACTGGAAAGTTAAACACTGAGATTTCTCTTGCTGGGTTCTGAGCACTCTCTCTTATCCAATTAACTTGTCGTTTATTGTATTGAGCTCTTGTTTTCACTTAAAACTGACACACAGGACAAACAGTATAAGGATGTCATGCTGTCTGGAGTGGTTCATTGCCATGAGTGCCAACATCAGGGGCAGACTGTCAAAAAATATGGTAGACACCTCAAACTGGTTGCATGTTCTAAAATTAGATTTCACCAAACCAGTATCAAAAGTGAACTCCTGAAGCACTAAACTTATCTTACCATGGAGTCCTAGACAGTCCCCGTGGGTACTGCAGTCTATCTTACCTCCCATGCAAGATGGATTTAGTGATAAATGATCACTAACCCCAAAGATCTAAAAATATTCAGGTTGATCCCAATCCCAAGATAGCAGTCACTTACCTGATGTTAATTTGTACTGTAGATGTCTCATGGAAGGCAATGCTGGTAGCCAGTCCCATAGTAAACTAACTAAGGATTTATTCACTAAGAAAAAGAAATGAGTTCTTTATGGTTTAAAGCAGGCAACATATTTACACTAATGTGTTAGTCTATGGTTCCAAAAAGTGACAGATGTAACTCAGTACTGAATGCCTTTTAAGGCTAAGCCAGATTGACTGGGGAATCTGCTTTCGTTTCCTCACTCCAGCCCTATGAAAGTCCAAACAGCAAAGAGATACAACTCTTTATCATCTATTTTTATTTCCTTCCAGAATTCAAGGTGATGGATGAGCTTCCTTGCACATAGCACCTTCACGAGTGTAAGAGGACCATCAACCCAGTCTTTGTATCATGGTGTTGCATGATGGTCCATTTAGTCTGGATAGTCTTTGAGTGGGGAACCATTTCTTCTGCCTGGGTTCATAAATTCAGAGCAGGCATTTTCACAGCTATAGAACAAAAATTAAGTATTCCCTTTATAGCATGCGATTCAGACATTATAAATAAGATTTAATGCATACAAGCATTTTTTGTATAGAGAGTAAATGCATCCTTAAGAACACCGATCTTGAATAAGACTAATGTATGGGTGAGCTGGTCTGGTTTCCAGCTATGAATTTGTTAGTGCTCATCTGGTGCCTAAAGCCCTGGTGAGAGCTTGTCTACCATCATCCTAAAGACCAAGAGATAAGGTCACACAACATTTATGTATAGATCTTTCTGGGTAAGGGATTACTAGCTGTGTTCTAATACAATTTGTCACAATGCCTTGATGGAATTATGGCTTTGTATTATAGTTGTAGATCTATTCTGTATGTGGTTATAACAAATGCTGCTGTCAACGTTGTCAACTATATATTTCTCAGCTGTGATGACACGAGTCTTTATCTTTTGTGTGAGACGCTCCAAACCATCTGTAACCAGTGGGGTTCCAGTGTACCAATGGAAATAAAGCAAAGGCATGCTGATTAGTTTAGTTAGTTCTGCCATTTGCACAACCAAAATATATGTATACTGTTCAGGAAATCAATAGATTTGGGGTTTTTTTCTGGTTTTTCTTTAGCAAGTCTTTTTATATTTTGTGAAGGCAAGAGTCCAAGTAAAATAAATTTGGATACTTAGTGGGTTCAAACCTCAAAAGGAGCTGTATTAAAGCCACCCCTGCAAGACCTAAATAATCTGCCACCAGAAGAGACAAAAACTCTGCCACTCTTTTTACACTCTACTTGGCCCTCTTGTAACTGCAGTCTGTCAGAAGACCTATCTTCCAGAATCAGCTTGATCAATTACTCTGTAATTTGACCACAGAACCCAACCACTGACTGTAGAATTACTTCCTACCATAGAATGCAGACTTAGATTATTTTTTTATCTCACTTGAGCAGTGACTACAAATTAGGTTAAGAGTAGAGCTGTCAATTGCAGTTAACTTGAGCAATTAAATAAATAAACACGATTAGGAAAATTAATTGCAATTTTAATCACACTGTTAAACAATAGAATACCAGCTGAAATGTATTAAATATTTTTGGATGTTTTCTACATGTTCATATCTATTCTGTGTTGTAATTGAAATTGGTGTAAATATCAATTACAAATATTTGCCTGTAAAAATAGATACAAAGAATAGTATTTATCAATTATTCTCATACTAGTACTGTAGTGCAATCTTTGCTGTGAATGTGGAATTTACAAACATAGATTCCCGCCCCGCCCCCGCTTCTTTTGGTTGCATAAGTGCACTCAAATTGTTTAAGCTGGCTCAAGGATTGAAGTGAAGGTAAAAGGCTACTAGAAAGCTGAAAGGACTGGTGTAAACAGCCTAAGTGGCGGTTTTGTGGTCTGAAGTGTAAAACCAAGAAGTAGAGGCTCATCTTTCCTTTACTGGTGGCTTGTCTTGTTTGTACCCCCCCCCCCCCCCCCCCTTTTCAGTTTTCTACTCCAGAATTTAACACCAATGGATAGCTAGCCTATTGCACCTTAGGCCATGTTTCTCAGGCTTTAGCATGACCAGTCTGCAACTGATCTCTGCTTGTTCATTTCATGCCGTCTGCTAATTCTTAATACTGAAGATTTCCTCTCTCCCCTAACCAATTGGATTCTCCTGTCTAGCTTCTGATGTGAAGCAGACTCTCTCTCTGCATACTTCAGGAAAGTGTGTTAGGCAATATCTATAGCTGATGATGGACATCTAGTGTACTAATGGACCATAAACTGGACACTTTCTTTTTCCTTCGAGCTGGTCTTGACTTCTCTGATTGCCTGTCTGAATTTGGCTGGGGAAGAGCTTACAAACTGCAAAGTGTGGGAGAGGGGAGGGGAATGTGAGAACATTCTGCTTGTAATGTTTGAGTCCATCATTCAAAAAAGGTTAAGGAACAAAGCTAATGTAACTTCAGTTGTTCATGTACACCTCCTCAAATATGACTAACATGGCTTAGAAATTAATGGTTAAGATACTTTAAAAAGAACCTAGATTCAGCATTAATTTTGGGCTGCAAGAATAACATCATATCCATCAACTGAACAAAGGCATTTTAATATCACTTTCCTGGGCAGATAGCGTAGAGTCTTATCTTTCAGATGCAGGTCGTGCTAGTTTTTTTCTTCAAGGTTAGATGCTGCATTTTTTTAATTGACTTGGAGGTTTGAATGGGTGCAGAAGGTGCCCACTTTCTTGTTTTTAAATGGGACTATTGTACAAATGAGAGGACCCAGTTTAACACTAAACTATAGCTGCAAGTCTAGGCTTGCAAATTCTACTCAATACCATCATCACCTTCTGTACTACTTATGCACCAGGATGGAAAAGCTGGCAAGGGAAAGTTGACCTATGAGTACAAAATTAGAATTACAGGCTAGGTAGTCCAGCTTGTTTACCTAAAAGTCTTCAATCACATTTTTGGACTTTACCACATTGGTTCATTACATTCTATTTTGCCATTTAAAAAATATTTTGGACTTTCATACTTAATCTTTCTTCGTCAGCAAGGCAAAAAACAATGCAGTCTCATTTAACGGCCAGTGCATGTGGATAGTGCAGCCATGACTGGATTTTATAAATTGTGTGGTAGAAGGTCTGCCCTCAGGTAGTGTGGGAAACTGGCACATGCTTAATTCCTCACTTTCAGTGTTTTACTGCTACCAAATGAACAATATGCGGCCCGGGGGCAACATGCGGCCCACATGGGCTGTGTGGCCCGCGGGTGGTGAGTAGGGGGTGGGGAAAGCCAAGCGGGGGTGGGGCGGGGAGAAGCAAATGGGGGTGGAGTGAGGGTGGGGCTTTTCGGCCCGCAGCTGGTTTTTTTGCAGTAATATGGCCCTTGCTGGTTTCTGAGTTGTATATGCCTGCTATAAGCACTAGAGTAGACCATGTGCAAACAATCATGGTGTAATTATTGTTGCTGAAGGATATGGGGGAAGGGGAAAAGTCCTGCTGCTGACACACCAATTCTCAAAAAAGATTTTTTTCTTGACATTTATTTACACATTTAAAATTTCTTCAATGTTTTCAAACAGAGGTTCTTCTTCGAGTGATTGCTCACATGCATTCCACTATAGGTTAGGCACGCGCTGCGGGCCTGGTTGCCGGGTAGATTTTCCCCTAGCTGCAGACTGGGTGAGCAGGGAGCCCCCTGGAGTGGCGCCACTGAGGCACTCTATAAGTACCCCTGCGACACAGTCTGGCCCCCAGTTCCTTCTTTACCGCTCGAGCTGGTAGTCCGAAGAGGAGTTCTGCTTTTCAGCGTTCTCCTTATCTCCTAGCTAGTCGATTGTTCTCTTAATTGTTCGTTGTTAGCAGTTGTTGTTAGTTAGTTTACATAGTCTTTGTAGTGTAAAGAGTCAGTGCAGGGGTTTTTCCCTGCTGCCGGAGCCTCTGTCTTCAAGGCTCCGGGATTCAAGCACTCAGAGTGTGGGAAGCCTACGCCTGTGGGAGACCCACACTCTAAGTGCCTCTCAAGTGCCTGGTAAGTGCACTTGGCAGTTTCTTCCTAGATCTGCAGTACCTTCAGCCCAGGACCCGCAAAGACAGGGAATCCCGCTTGCGGCACGTCCTGATGGAGGCGGCCCCGGACTCCAGTGCGGCACCGGACCCCGCACCCAAACCGCCGAGAGCCAAGCCTCGGCACCGGTCGCGCTCCCCCAGCACCAAGCGGAAGAGGAGCGCTCAACTTCGCCCTGCTCCGGACCGCGTCCAGCCGTCGGTACCAGTGCCGCGACCTCAGCCTTCTCCGGGGAGCCGACCTGAGGAAGAGCCGCCAGCACCCGCACCGCTGACTCCGGCGCCGCAGGAGGCCCCGTCGAGTCCGGTGCCAGTGGTCTTGCCACTTGGGGTGCCAACTCCGCAGCAGCTTCCCTCCATGATGGAGGCGTGTACTGCTGCGAGAGGGTTGCTTGCCGGGGACGCCCCGCAGCAACAAGTCCGGTCGACGGGCAGGCCGCCCATGACCGAGGCAGAGATCGCGTGTCGGAGCCCGGCAGGGCATGGACACCGCTCGATCTCGCAGCGCCGACCAGACTCCCGGCAACGGTCACCCGCCCGGCTCCGGTCGCAGTCTCGGCGCTGCAAGGAGTTGAGACCCTGCTCAAGGTCTCCTCCTGGCCGTTCGCGCCACTCGCGCTCTGGCCGCCGATCAGAGTCCCGGCACCCTGGTAAGGGCCGGTCGTACTCTCGGCACCGGTCGCACTCCCGGCACCGGTCCCTCAGCTGGCGCCGAGACCGTCCGAGACGTCGCTCCACAAGCCGCTCCGCGTCCAGGCACTGCTCGTCGTCTCGGCACCGAACCCCGTCGCGGCGCCGAAGGTCCTCCCGGTACCGATCATCGTCTCGGCACCGAGACTCCCCGAGGCGGCACCGTTCAGGTAGCCACGATTCCTCGGATGGGCACCATACCGCCCGGTACCGGTCGAGAAGCCCACGGCACCGGGAGTGTAGAGAGCAGCACCGGACCCCGTCGCGGCGCCGAAGGTCCTCCCGGTACCGATCATCGTCTCGGCACCGAGACTCCCCGAGGCGGCACCATTCAGGTAACCACGATTCCTCGGATGGGCACCATACCGCCCGGTACCGGTCGAGAAGCCCACGGCACCAGGAGTGTAGAGAGCGGCACCGGACCCCGTCGCGGCGCCGAAGGTCCCCCCGGTACCGATCATCGTCTCGGCACCGAGACTTCCCGAGGCGGCACCGTTCGGGTAGCCACGACTCCTCGGATGGGCACCTTACCGCCCGGCACCGGTCGAGAAGCCCACGGCACCGGGAGCGTCGAGAGTCCGCCGGCACGCGGGCCCCTCGCTCGGCGGGACCAGTCCAAGTCACCCAGAACCCTGCCTGGTCAGAGTGGGCGGCATGGGGGTACGATCGGCCCCGGGAAACCCAGTCTGAACCCGGGTTCCCGGTGAGCTCAGAGGGTCCAGTGGACGTGCTGGCAGGACCATCATCGGCAGTCCAGCCCTCCACGGTACGTAGCCCTATGGAGCCGGGTCCCTACGCCTCCCCCGTAGGGGTAGAGGCAGTGGTGGGCACTTCATCAACTAGCCCGCCCGCCTTGGACCTCTCCAGTTACCAACATCTCCTCCAGGCAGTTGCTAAAAACATGAACCTGCCTTTGGAAGAGGTCCCAGTGGTGGACGACCCGGTCACCACCATGTTAACTAAGGGCACTCCGGCACGGGTGGCAGTGCCGTTCATTAATACTATTAAACTCCACACGGCGGTAATTTGGAAGACCCCCGCCTCTATCTCCCCCACTGCTCGTGGGGTGGAGAAGCGTTATTTTGTCCCAGCCAAGGGATATGAATACTTGTATGTTCACCCCACGCCCTCCTCCCTGGTGGTGGACTCTGTTAATAACAAGGAGCGCCACGGGCAGGAGGCGCAGGTCCCCAAGGCCAAAGAGGCCAAAAGGTTGGACCACTTCGGCAGGAAAGTTTATTCCTCCGGGGGCCTACAACTCAGAGTCGCCAACCATCAGGCACTCCTGAGTAGGCACCATTTTGACACGGTGGAGGCCCTTACTAAATTTGAGACTGCTCTCCCGCAGGAGGGCAAACAGGAGTTCAGGGCCCTATTGCTCCAAAGCAGGGACATATCTCGTCATGCCCTGCAAGCGGCCCTGGACTCGGCCGACTCTGCGGCCCGAACAATGGCCTCGGGCATTGCCCTCCGCCGGGCAGCATGGCTCTCGTCATCCAACCTAGCCCCGGCCATGCAATTTAAAATCCAGGACCTCCCCTTTGAGGGACAGTCCCTCTTCTCGGAGGATACGGATGCCCGTCTCCAGGCCCTCAAGGACAGGGGGGTAACCCTCAAAGGCCTGGGCATGCACACCCCAGGTCCACAGAGGCGTCCCTTCATCCCGCCACGCAGGAAATTCTTCCCACCTGCGCGCCCGCCCCAGGACTCCTCCCTCAGGAGAAGCCGCCCTTACCGCCGGCGGCAAGGGCCTAGGCAGGGCGGGAAACAACAAGGCTCTAAGCCTTCCCAGGGGCCCAAATCCAACTTTTGATGGTGCGCCCGAGGGCAGTTCACCAATCATAAACCTGGATCCTCCCTTTGGAGACCGTCTGTCCTACTTCCGCCGTGCATGGTCAGACATTACATCAGACCAGTGGGTCCTCCGCACGGTGGAGGTGGGATATTCGCTCCAGCTCTCCTCCACTCCTCCCACCCACCCACCCTCCTCGTCCCTCTTCAGGGACCCCTCTCACGAGCAACTCCTCGTACAGGAGGCGAGGTCGCTCCTCGCACTGGGAGCCATCGAGCCCGTACCGCAGGAGTTCAGGGGGAAGGGGTTCTACTCCCGCTACTTCCTGATCCCCAAGGCGAAAGGGGGCCTCCGGCCCATCCTGGACCTGCGCGAACTCAACACCTACATGATCAGGTTCAAGTTCCGCATGGCCACCTTGGGCACTATCATTCCCTCTCTGGATCCGGGAGACTGGTTCGCTGCCCTCGATATGAAGGACGCTTACTTTCACGTGAGCATCAAACCCTCACACAGACGTTACCTCCGCTTCCTGGTAGCGGGGGAACACTATCAGTTTGCCGTCCTACCTTTCGGCCTGTCCACCGCACCCAGGGTGTTCACAAAGTGTATGGCGGTAGTAGCGGCATTCCTTCGGCGCCGCGGGGTACACTTATACCCGTACCTCGACGATTGGTTGATCCGAGGCACCTCCAGGGACCAAGTGTCAGCTCACGTGCGGCTCGTTATCAGCACGTTCGACCGCTTGGGAATCCTTCTCAACAGGGAGAAGTCCACCCGGGAGCCTACCCAGAACATAGAGTTCATGGGAGCCCTACTAGACTCCACGGTAGCAAGGGCATCCCTGCCCCAGCCTCGGTTCCTCACTATCCAGTCGGCCATCAGACAGCTACGCAACTGTCCGATGACTACGGTCAAGGTCTTCCTCAGCCTGCTAGGTCACATGGCATCGTGCACTCATGTCATACAGCACGCCAGACTACGGCTACGCCCACTGCAGTCGTGGCTCGCGGTGGCCTACAGACCGAGAAGGGACAGTATGGACGCCCTCCTCTCCATCCCCAGAGCCACCCTATCCGCTCTGGCTTGGTGGGAAGACCAGGACAATGTGTGCCAAGGGGTCCCCTTCCTTCCCCCCAGCCCGTCCATGTCCCTAGTGACGGACGCCTCATCGCTAGGGTGGGGAGCTCACCTAGGGGAACTCAGGACCCAGGGCCGCTGGTCGGAGTCAGACCTCTGCCTCCACATCAATATCAGGGAGCTGAGGGCCGTCCGGCTCGCGTGCCAGGCGTTCCGGGACACATTACGGGGTCACTGTGTAGCGGTGCTGACAGACAACACCACAGCCCAGTATTACATAAACAAGCAAGGCGGGGCCCGCTCCAGCCCCCTGTGTCAAGAGGCGATTCTCCTGTGGGAATTCTGTATAGCCCACGCTATTCACCCGGTGGCCTCCTTCCTTCCCGGAATCCAGAACACCCTGGCGGACCGCCTCAGCAGATCCTTTATGACTCACGAGTGGTCCCTTCGGCCAGATGTCATCCGGCCGATCTTCCTGAGGCGGGGGTTTCCCCACATCGATCTCTTCGCCTCCAGACAGAACAGGAAGTGCCTCCAGTTCCCTGACAGATGCCTTTCTCCTACCCTGGACGGGGCACCTGTTCTACGCGTTCCCTCCGATCCCGCTTCTCCACAAGGTGATCCTGAAGATCAGACGGGACAGGGCACACGTCATCCTCATAGCCCCGGCTTGGCCCAGGCAATGCTGGTATGCGTCCCTCCTCCAGCTGTCCAGGGTCCCTCCCATCAGCCTCCCGCTGTGGCCAGACCTGATCTCTCAGGATCACGGTCGCCTCCTGCACCAGGACTTGCGGTCCCTTCACCTCACAGCGTGGCTACTCCATGGCTGAGAGGTCCTGAGCTCTTATGCTCAGCCGAGGTACAGAACGTCCTTCTGGGTAGTAGGAAACCATCCACCAGAAGTACCTATACCGCCAAGTGGACCCGTTTCTCTGCCTGGTGCACACAACATGACATCGTTCCAAGTGAGGCTATTATCCCACGCATATTGGACTACCTGTTAGGCCTCAGAAATCAGGGCCTTTCTACCTCTACTATCCGGGTCCACCTCGCTGCCATATCGGCTTTCCATCCGGGTCAGTCGAACCACTCAGTCTTCTCCGACCCTGTGGTATACCGTTTCCTTAAGGGTCTAGATAAGCTGTACCCGAGCGTCAAGCGTCCCATTCCACCTTGGGATCTCAACCTTGTGCTCTCACGCCTCGCGATGCCCCCGTTCGAGCCCCTCGCCACGTGTTCCTTACTACACCTTTCCTGGAAGGTGGCATTCCTAGTAGCTATCACCTCGGCTCGTAGAGTGTCAGAGATCCGTGCACTGACCTCCGAGCCGCCCTACACTATCTTCCATAAGGACAAGGTTCAGCTACGTCCCCACCCGGCCTTCCTGCCTAAGGTGGTCTCTCCCTTCCATGTTAATCAAGACATTTGTCTCCCAGTCTTTTATCCTAAGCCACACACCTCTGGAAGGGAACAGCAATTACACACGTTGGACGTTAGGAGGGCTCTTGCTTTTTATTTAGATAGAACAAAGCAATTCAGGAAAACAACCCAACTTTTCGTGGCAGTTGCGGAGAGGATGAAGGGCCAGCCAGTTTCAGCCCAAAGGCTCTCCTCCTGGATTACCTCGTGCATTCACACCTGTTATGAACTCGCGGACAAGCCGCTTGAGAGAGTAACAGCACACTCCACGAGAGCGCAGGCGTCCTCTGCAGCCTTCCGGGAGGGAGTCCCTATTACGGACATCTGCAGGGCGGCTACCTGGTCCTCCGTCCATACCTTCGCCGCCCACTACGCCATAGTCCAGCAGACCAGGGACGATGCGGCGTTTGGGTCAGCGGTCTTACGATCAGCAATGGGTCAACCCGACCCCACCTCCTAGGTATTGCTTGTAGTCACCTATAGTGGAATGCATGTGAGCAATCACTCGAAGAAGAAAACAAGGTTACTTACCTGTAACTGTTGTTCTTCGAGATGTGTTGCTCACATCCATTCCAAACCCGCCCTCCTTCCCCACTGTCGGTTTAGCTGGCAAAGAAGGAACTGAGGGCCAGACTGTGTCGCAGGGGTACTTATAGAGTGCCTCAGTGGCGCCACTCCAGGGGGCTCCCTGCTCACCCAGTCTGCAGCTAGGGGAAAATCTACCCGGCAACCAGGCCCGCAGCGCGTGCCTAACCTATAGTGGAATGGATGTGAGCAACACATCTCGAAGAACAACAGTTACAGGTAAGTAACCTTGTTTTCTAGTTCTGTTCACGTCAACAGGCCAAAGCTTCTATCAAGAGGAAGGGTGAGAATGGGATAATGTCATTTCTCCCCCCTTTTTTTGTGTGTGTGTGGCCTTTCTGTGTAACTAGGCAAATCTGCCATTAAGTATAAGGGCTGAAGTTAGCAGTTAGAGGTTTTGTAGTAGGTCTGCACTAGGGCTGAGATCTCCCTGGTCAAATGAGGTGCTAAAGTACAGAGACTGCACTTGGTGGCATCCTGGGCTGCTTTGTGACTGCATTGTAAAGTGACAGGCTTGAGCAGCAGTTAATTCAGGGCATGTTTGTTCCATGAATTGCTAAGAGCACTTGTCGTCCTCATTCTCAGGCTAGTGTCAAAAGCCCTTATTCTGCTTTTAGTATTGCCCCTAAGAGAGCCAGAATGGGGAAATAAGAGGAGGGAACTCTATTAAAAAAACAAACGATGAGTTCAAATACTAGAGATGTATGCAGTTCCACAACGGGTGAATAGTATAATGGGCAAACTGCATTAGTCTTGTATGTTGTTATGGCTCTGCTGTTTCACTAAAATCAGTGCTTCCCAGCCCCACAAATGGATACTTTGTGACAGATAATAGTTCGAAATCCAAATTCTATTGCATTAGGCATCCTACAACCACAGGGAAAAAATGTTCCCTGACCAAAGATTATGAAGTCTAAGGTGGGATGTAACAAGTGGGGGTAACAAATACAGTGCGGTACTGCCATCAGATAATGAACAGGGAGTGTTAGGAGGACATTCAAAGGGACTAACATGATACTAGAAGGAATAGTCATCAATAAATGATACTACGTAGCTTTTCAGTCCATCAACTGTCAACACTGTTCCTGACCAGGAACAGGTCCAACTGTCCTAATACCCAGTAAATTATGCGGTTTGATCAAAGCTTGTGTGTTGTGTTGTTGGATTAGAAGTACTAATTACAACATTTATATTGTGGAAAATGTAAGAGGATAATTCCAGAACGGACCCCGGATTTGGCCTGACCATTAGAATGAAATATGTCTCAGCCTGCTCTCTCAACCTGCTGAGTTTGTGCTAATTGAAACAGACTTGCCAGTTTGCAAGGTCTTTGTCTCTGGAGGTTTTTCTACAATTAGCAAAGAGTTTATTCGAAAAGTAACAAGATATAACAGCTGTCCTTTATGGCTGCTACAACTTTGTTTTCCTAAACTACAGAATAAGGTTTGTGACCCTTCCCTCTTCCCCTCCCTCCAGCCTCCCCTCCTCCCCCATCCTTGCATGCTTATCTTGTTTCTTTTTAGATGTAACAAGTGGGATGAATAAACTTATTGATGTCTGCCATGTCCCACTGATTTTAGAAAGGTTATGTTAATGGACGGATAGATGTTAAAAGGCAGATGTGACAAGATATACATTGATGTGTGATTGTATGTATAATTGAATGAGGAATGAAAAGATTAAACGTTGACGTGCCAGCCTATCCTGATAACCCTGAGGGCATACTTGCCCCAAGGACAGGGGGGCGGAAGAACAATACTGTCATTGCTGTGCCATCTGCATGATTGACTATCACCTCAAATGTGAGAACAGTGATTGATTATCGCTTCAAACATGAGAACAGAATGATGAAGCAAACCCTATAAATTGAAGACTGAGGACTTTAGGTCTGATGCTGCAAACGAACCTCCAGGAGCCTTGGATGCACATCTGACAAGGCACTGCTCCCTCCTCATGTCCAGGCCACCTGACCAGTGGCTTGGCATGAGCAACACTAAGGCTGGTAACTATGAGGATAACCTTGCAGAACCTGTGTGTGTATGAATGAATGTGAAATTGAATGGAATGTTATACCTATAACTACCTACTACGATTCTTTCTGTATTCCGGGTAAACATGATATTTTGCCTTATCCCCTTTAATCAGATCCTGCTGTTTTTTATTTTATTGGTATAGCAGTGTAACTAACTGAGCTAGGGGAAACCATTTGGGAAATAGTGGAAGGGGATAAAAATTGAATGCACCAAACAAATGGTATCAACACCCATTTGCCCCTAGTAGAATGGGCAGGACTGGAAAAAGCCATAGTTGACAGAACCAGCAACCCTTCACAACCACTACGCCTCAACTCCTGATGGAGGTCTGCTTTGTTCACTGACTAGTTGGAGGAATGAAAGAATGGATGAAAGGGGGTAACTCCCAATGGAAAGAACCTTAAACTACTGTAGCAAAGACCTGGTCCGTTTAACTCTCAATCCAGGGTGTGAATCCACACCTTTTAACCGCACAGTTAAACAGAACTAAGTCCCTGTGTAGATAGTGATGTTCCTAGGAGAATCCCACCCTTTGGCAGAGGTAGCAATGTATTGTAAGGTATCCCGTAACAGTGATTTTCAGCTGGTGGGCCATGGATGCCCTGAGGGGCTGCAGACTAAGATTTCCAAAGGGGTCTGCACCTCCAGTTGGAACACTTCATGGGTCCACAAATGAAACATGGTTGAAAACCACTGCTGTAGAACACAGGCTATTTAATAGTTATTTATCCTGTGGTCCTGTCTCAAAGAGCTCACAACCTATTTGTGTTCAGTCCTTGGTTAAAAAGGATTCTTAGGTGCACCCCCATATTCCAAATCTGGCTGTCCCCTGATAATTTGTAAACTTTTTTTTCTCTTCAAATGTGATTTAAAAAAATTACCAGTTTCACCTGCAGTAGTCTACAGGAATGCCCCCTCAAACTTTTGGGGGGTTCAGGGGTCAGTGTCGAAAGAACAGTAGCAGCAGGCTCCTTAAAGCCTGCTTCCGTTTCAGTTATGACTCGGCAAACGAGAGGCCCAGTGAATATTCAGCAAGCAAGGGATGGTTCAACTCTCCCTAAGTGAAAGTAATCTGAAGATGACTTATAGGAAATAAAGCACATGTTCCATAAACTCAGCCATCCATCTTGTCAGTGGATGTACAAAATTAGAAGATCTTAAAGAATAGCAGATTAAGATGACTTGTACAGGCAGTTTTTGGAAAGTAACTGGAAGAAATCGTATCTGTTTGGGGTAATTCTTGCTGCAGTCTGCGGTCATTTTGCCACTGATTTAAGGGGGCTAGGATTTGGATTTTTGTGACCGTGTAGATATACATCCACCTTCACCTATTCTCTCAAATCAAGAAATGAAGAGGCAATAAGTGTTTCCCGGGAAAGGATTCCTACTCAGTTTACATGGAGACATAACGTTCCTTGATACCCTGTGCTGCTGTCCATCCCACACGTACAACCTGCACTACTAAATAGTTGCATAGCTACTGTCAAGGTGAATGTTCTCCACACAACAACATTGGGTATCTGCCTCTTGTTTCTCTCCCAGTGAGTACATATGTCTCTTTTGTGATCAGTGCCCTTGATATCCAAGACAGGCAAAGCATGGAAGATTATTACTCCTGTTTTACAGATGGGGAAACAAAAGCATGGGAAAAGGAAGTGACACTCAAGGTCACCTGGGAAGTCTGGAGGGGGGCTTGGACTTGAACCCTTTCCTCCATGTCCATTGCCTGAATTGCCAGAGCACCTTTCCTTTCATCAGATCATAGAGCTCAAAGGTCCCAGCCAGCCATAAACCTATTCCTACTTAGAATTCATACCTCACACTTTGAAATAAACATACTTTCACTGCAAGCTATTAAAGCATTTATGGACTAAGATGATTCATCTTTCACAATTCTTTGTTTGAAGCGAAAAAGTGGAGAGATTAGAACTGCCTGAAAGCACCTCTTTTTGAGTCGGATGCAGTGAGAACTGCTTGACCTGTATTTTACAGTAAAATAGCAGCTATTTCACACTGTTTTCTTGTTACTATTTTTGAAGCCGATGTTTACATCTAAGAGCCAGACATCAGCTGAAGACAAAATAAGGGCCAGCTGGAATAGGGTTTAAAAAAAAAAAAAAAAAACAGACAAGAAAAGCTGTGAACAGCTAGATATGTTGGCCAACTCTACACAGCAGCTGTTGGAGTGAAGTAAACTGATGTCACGTTCTTTGCCGGGAGACTAGTTTTAAGCTCGGAGTCAGAAAACTGCTCTTCTCTACCACTACTAGAAGCCAAAAAAGACAATCCGTGGGCCATAAAAACAAATTAAATGTCTAAAGCTGTCAAACATTAGGCAAACAAGTCATTTTTAGATAAGACCATCATTAAGGGCTGGATTTTCAGTTGCCACAAAATACATTTACTGTAAACTGTAAACACAACTGAACACTTGTTTTGTGCAAATTTAGTTAGGTACATGTGAGGTATCCACTGTGTGTACAAAAGCCCATTAGTTTTGTGCTCTTTTAGTGCCTTTAATTGTCTGATCATAGCTGTAATTTAATTAAGCTTGTTAATGTTCAGCTAAAGGTTATGTATAACCACAACTGATGCAGTCACCTCTAATAATGTAGGAAAAATGACTGAGAAGTGGTTTTTTTCCCTTTATTATTGTATAAAGAGGGGAACAAGACCTATGGTGAAGAAAGAGGAGGCTGATCATACATTTGTGAAGGGTGTAAGATGTGAGGTATTCTCATAGTTTGAGCATAGATAGAAAATATGGGAAGCTTAATATATGTGAAGAATCAGAGAGGTAGCCGTGTTAGTCTGGAATAGCAGAGGTAACAAAGTCCTGTGGCACCTTAAAGACTTGTAGACTAAGATATAAGATATGGGTTTTTGCAGAGTGCGCTAACCAGTAGAAGTGAAGAGACAAGACCATTGGCCTATAGAAGCTGGATTGGAATGGTCTAGCTGATCGCTAGATCTGGTTTTGAAAATTTTCAAAATGTTTTCATGATCATGGATTTATTTTTGTGAAAAAATTCACCATTTTTCACTTCTCTTCTACCACTCAACAAAGTGATCCTTAGTGATAAGGAAGGGCATGTGAACTGGAGTAGACATCCACATGGTGTTGGTGAACGTGGGTAAGGCCAGTGATGGTTGTGATACAGAGACAGAGTGGGTGGTGGTGGTTAAGCCATAACTGAAATGTCTAGTCTTTCAGAATCGCTGGATGGCTAATAATACAAAACATATTTTGTCAGCTGGAGTGGGGCAGGGTCTGTCTTTTGATCTAATGCCAGTGTTAGGTGAATCCTTTGTTCCTAGTAGTGGGGGGGGGGGCAGGGGATTTTGGAGCACTGTGGATACATGCGTCCCCCTTTTGGGAAAGGAATATCTTGTGCCAAGTCTTTTAGTAATTCATAAACTTTCCCTAATTCATGATCCTTGGCAAATGCTCAGGATGGAATGAATGGGCTCAGGGGCAAGGTTGCAGTCTACTTTTGTAGGCTGAAGGAAAGTTTGTTTCCATCTGGGTCTTGGTTTGTGGGTGCTCATTCCCCCCCCCACACACACACCTTCCCTCCAATAAAAGCAGTCTGCTGAGCACAGTATTGATCTGTTGAGAGATTCTTCTAAATTAGGATTAAATTCTTCTAGATGCGGATTAAAAATGGTGGTGTGTATTTCCCACTGTTGGGAGATACTAACTACCTCAGCATCACTGCCCTTATGAATATTCAGATCCTTTCTCTTTACCTAAACAGTAAGTGATTTATTGCCTATATTGGATTGCGAGTTCTTACATGCTTTCTGCTACTCTGCGATGGCAAAGATAATATTTCAGTGGGTTCTGCAATGTCTGAGCCTGGAGGGAATGTAAATATAAGCATAATTGATTTCCAAAATGTGTCTCTTCTCTGTGTTTCAATGGTTTGTGCATTACAGTCGGTATGGCTGACAAATCCGCACTGATTGCTAATTAAAAAGCTGAATATATTGCGGAGTTTCACACATCCAGTTCTTCCTCAGATTAAAACTCTAGCCTGTATGAGTGAGTGCTAGCAAAGCTCTAATGGGTTCAGTCTAATTACTTGCCATTTTGCTTTGACTTAACAGTTCATGAATTACAGTAGCTGTGACTGACAGATCATTGCTGATTGCTAATTAAATGGTAGAATTCAGCTTTCTGCACCTCCAGTTTATACCCCTGGAAAAGTGACAATCTGGATCCTAGCAAAAAGCTTTCACTGTGTGATATGAAATTTCTCAAGGTAGTTGTAAGATAAGTGACAGATAAATAGTAATTCTATTTGCTAAATCTATCATCTCACTTATAAAGGAGACTTTGGAGGGACACGGTCAAAGGCAGCATAATGACTCAGCGTGGTTCCCGGCACACGCAATCTCTTATGGATCACCTTGCCCATCATTCACTGAACATGAAGAACAATGAGATCTTCAGCCTTTATCTGTAAAATGGGACAGTCCATTCACCATCTCAGGCACCCACTAGGTCACCCCCAGACACCAGAACAAACGCAGGAATGGATTTTTTTACCCTTCCGTTTGTCTGTTTTATTCAAAACGCTTTCGGAATTTAATTTGATCCTTGCCAGAGGGGCATACTTTAATGATAGCAATCTAGACAAAGAATGAGGTAGAAGGTGGGAGCTTTTTGAGGTGGTTGTCATCAAGCGTTAGATGGGAACAGACAGCATTATGGAGAGTTGGGGGACTAATAGCTATACCACGTCTCAAAAAAGTCTGGTAATATTAAAAAATATTACTCCAGAATTAAATTCACAACCCGATCTCATTAAAATTGGCCAGTATGCTGCAGGTTTGGAGGGTAACAAATCTTACAGGATTTACCTTTAAACAGGGTGCTACAGGTAATCCAGGGAGTTACAGACCAGAAAGCTGTACTTCAGTAGTGGCAGTTTTACTAATTGAAACTGTAAATTAAAATAGAATTGCAAACAACTTAGACAAATGTCCATTAAAGGGGAAAATTGGCACCGCCTCGCTAAAGGAAAATTGTGCTTTCCTAATCTGTTATGCTTCTGTGAGTGTGTCAACAAAATAGTGAATAGCTCAACCTATGTGCACAAGAGATATCGCCATAAAGCCAAGGAGAACAAGACATTATTTCAGCTTGCATTTATCAAAAAGTATAGTGTTAGAATTCTTGCCAGATGACCATAATGGTCCCTTTCGGTGTTAAAATCTGTTAATCTAAAGAAGGGGGAAAAAAAACCTCAAGCAAGGTGTATTGGAAGAAAAAGACTAAAGCACGATAAGACACATCATTACTTCCTGAATACCAGGAATATCCCCATCTGAATCTCGTTCTTAGCCTTTTAAGAAACCAGGGGCCATTTTTATTATTAATCTCAGCCAATAAAAGGATTTAGTCAATGCCAATTACAAAGGTAAGATTCTAAGCAGGGGTATGAAGAGGGGACACCCTTCACCCACGGTAAGAATTGAATTGTACTGCTGATTTAGTGTTTAAACATGGGAATGCTGAGTGCTATAGAGAAACATAAAGTGGATGGACTCAGATGACAGTGTAGAGATTTGTTTCAGTAATCCAAAAAGGTACTTGTAGGGCCAGTACAGAATCTTAACACATGAAACAGAATCAAAGGGGTTCAGCCTCTTGTGCTGGATATGAATAGGTTGATCTGATTTACATAAGGTCATCCTCGACTGGATTTAAATGCCACAGGTGTTTTGTTTGTTTGTTTTTTTGGAAAGGTGCTGTAAAAATAAAGCTGTTGCATTTGTTCCAAGCAATATCTAAGTAATTTCTTTACCTGTTTTCAAATTTGTAAAACATAGTAGGTTATACACAGTATGGATTATATCTGTATGCAAAATATTTCTGATAAAACACATACACGCATATTAAAATGTTTCATAACAATCCATATCATTTAATGTCAGCCCCTCTACATCACTTGGGGGGAAAATAAAAAGGTGAAATCTAGTCTTTCATCAGTTGTCCAAACGGAGTCCTCATTTACAGCTGTTCAACTCCACTGAGATCCATGAGCTGTAAAGACCATCTTTGGCAGCAGGGAGGAGACAGTTCAAAAGAATGCGAGCCAGGATCTTTCTTGGCAATGGAGAGGAGGACAATGCCTCAATAATTCCCGCACATTGACTCGTCCCCTGTTTTAAAAATGGTCACAATATTGGCATTCTTTAGGTAGGGTGGAATTTCCTCACTAACCCAAATTCTAACAAGAAGCTTTTGCACAAGTGCTATGCCACCAGTTTTGAAGACCTCCACGGAAAGGCCATCGGGGCCTGGTGCCGCCTTGTTTCTAGGTTGAATGATGGCAAACCAAACTTCTTCAGAAAATGGGAGGGGTCATTAAGATATTCTGATGCTGAAGAATGGACTTGATGATGGCAGCTGAGACTTCAGATTTGTCATTCTACAGAGCCTCACCATTCTCCTTGCAATGTTGCTTGTGGGCTATATTGTCCTTAAGAAGGAGCTTTTCTGGGATTGTAGAGGGGTTGTGCTGTTTGAACTTGCCCAGTAGATTGCTGTTGTTGCTTGGAAAAAAAAAAGAGAGCCAGTGTGGTTAAAAAATCAACAACGTACATACAGACATGAGTTCAATTCTTAAGGTTCAGCGTTACAGCAGAGATGGTGAGATTTGTAGTTGCAAAGAGTTCTTTTAGAATTTAGGCCATAGATTACAGTCCAATGTCCAGTATCATATCCAGGGGCCACCAGCTTAACTAGGATCGCATCTTGTCACTCAGACTTCCCCAGATGAAGCTTAAGTAGATCTGAGATGATAAAATCAGGACCCAATGGTCTTTTATATGGTTTACTATCAGCCACTTAACCATAAGGTCCTAGGTAAACAATAGCTTTTGAAGTAACCTTCCACTTCCTAAACACTACCAGTAACTAGTTACACAAATTAACATAGGGCAACTTAGTCATTAGACAAAGTTCAAACAGACATATAGACAATGACATTATTTCAGCCACGATTCATCTAAATGAGTTCCCTTTTGGTCTTTGAATCCATAGCTACAGTGACAGATAGGAACTGCCTGTTTACATGGCTGACATTTATGAGTACACATATGCAATTATATCACTTCTAACACATAGGGTTGCATTTCAAATTTCTAGCCTATTTAGTATTGAATGGCGTTAATTACCATTTTTAACATGTCTCTACAGGCTGATGCTGGGTTAATTATTCTGCAGGAGGCTTAACCCTATCCAGCCATGTGTTGCACTCTTTATAAAATTCATTGCAATTACATGGCAGTGGTAGTAATAATGCTTTGCATATTATAGTTTAATTAGACAACAGCACATCAGCTATCTTAACCACTACAGACATATTAGAAAACCTGAGGCAAGCACAAGGATGACACCCTAATGCTCTATCTCAGGCCAATGTGGTTGAGAAGGACCTGAGGCGATTCACCTGTGCACCACGTCACTATCTGGCAGGAAAAATAAAGTCATGGGGTGCATACAGGGGCCTCGGTTAACTGAAAATCTCTGCTCCAGGACACTACTCAACCCTCTGGTGGAGAATTTACTGCCACTGGATTTTCATTTGATATGAATACTAAGAGACACGCATTAGTAAATGAGACTTATGAGTGGCAAGCCATGAAACCTTCATGCTTATTTATTAATATTAGGTCTTGCATAATTTGCATGCTGCAACCACTAGAGTGAGCTATGATCACTCACACAGTTAGCCCAGGGCATGTTCTCTTTCACACACACACATATTATTAGTTATGCATGTAATCAATATATTTGGTCCTGTATTTAATACAAAGGATGACATAATCCATCCCCCAAAGTGCTCAATGCCATAGCTAAATACCATATTCCATAACTGAGCAAAACTCCCATTGACTACAACAGGATTGTTGCTCAAAGATGGTACAATTTGGTCCTTACCAGGGAAGGACTCAGTACTCTTCCTCTTGAAGTTAATGGGTGTGTTGATTTGATTTCAGTGTCATTTGGATCAGGATCTGAGTTAGCCAGTAACAATGCAATGGAGATACTGAACATTGTTCAGCTTTCGTCCGTCTGTGCGGAAAAGCTACTTGCCTTGGAACACAAATAAAATGGCTGGAGAGATGGACACCAATGGTATCACAGTGATTCCTTCAACTCACCAGTCAGCAAACTTGGAAAAAGTTTTCAGATAGAAACATTTCAAAAAATCACTTTCTTAGAATAGAGACCACGTTGGTTCCTTAAGTAGCTTTTGTGTAAAAAAATTAATTAAAAATAAATCACGCTGGGCTCTGTCTTCTTTATAAAGAAAATTCATGGGAGAACAGTTTAATTAAGACATTGCACAATTCCAGATAGGACTGCATGTTTGCAGCAATGCATTGTTCAGTCACAGCTTATGCTCAATTAATTAAAAAAACTAATAATCTGAAAAGCAAATGCTTATGTCAAACTGGCAGAGGTAGGCCAACTCTGGCCACATCAAAAAAATCCCACCTTCTAGCACTGCTTTATGTTTGCCCTTTTCAGTCTGTACGGGGCAAGACCCTTTTATGCACCAGGTACAGTACGTGAGTGCAGTGCCTGGGCCCTGATCGATGGTGGTTGTGGACGTTCTTAGCCCAACCAGAGTCACATTTTATTGAATGGGGCTTGCACAGACCTAGCGCTCTGCATGTGCAGATCAAATTGTATTGCAGGATCATGGCCGGAGGTAGCTGAAGGCAAGTAGCCAGCATAAGGAGTATTTGGAATCTTTAGGTTCCTCCTGGTGTTGTTTCTTAACCAATGCAAACACTACTTCTGCAGTGCAGTTTAGTTGTCAATGCCATTGGTTCAGGCTTTGAATGAAATTTTAGCCCCACTGATGCCCAGTGACTCAGTTTCTCCATCTGTAAAAATGGGGCTAATAGGATTCATCAACCTCACAGTAATGCTGAAAATTGAAGTGACAAAATCAGCACTTGAGAGCATACAGTGAGATGGACGAGATCCCAGTTTCTCCCTTTATTTAATGTAGGACATAACTGCAATGACTCAGGTACAGCTGTGTGGCAAATGACCTTTCGCTGGTGACTGCAGTATTATTGAGTAGCGGGAACACTGAAGAAGGCGAAGAGAAAAAGCAAGAAAATATATAAAAATATTTTTTTATCTTCTTCAATATTCCATTTACTCAGGAAGGACCAACTTCAAGTGAGGGATAGACAAATTGATTGACTGTCCTTTGTATTAAAGCAGTCAAAGCAAGGGGAGAGGGAGTGGGAGCGTAGTAAACATTGCACCAAGTTTATTCTTGCATAAACTGGTGTCAGCCAGGTGTGACGTCTGAGGAGAATTACATGATTACAGTTTTAAAGCTGGAATGAGAACTACAGTTAGGTTCATCTTGTGTCATTTCTTATTTTCGTGGCAGACTCTGAAAGAGGAACAAGATATCAGGATGTTACTACCCACTGCTCCTGAGGAAAACCAGGACTGTACAATTCAATGGTAACCTTTTTAATATTCTGCAGGTTAATTGGCCATTCTACCTTTTCCTCCCAGGTTAATGAAGTGGTTAACAGGGGAGAATAGGACTGCCTGGCCAATCACATTACAAAGCAAACTGAAAAGGTCAAAATAATACAGTGTATTGTTCTCTCTCATGGACTATTCTAAAACTGAAGCTCAGGCCTCATCATGATGGATTGCAACAAGAACAAAAAATGTCCCAATGTGATGTGTGCGCCTGATGATGACTGTAGTTGAAATGGAACTGGGTAAAACTGTAACCTAGCTGTGTCCTATTTTAAAATTCAAGTTAGGTGATCAGCCCAAGCTTTAGGTGGTCCAAAAGATCCTACTCTTAATATAGCAGCACCTGTGGGTTACAGTGGTTTGTAATCATTGCATCATTGTATATCGCTGGGGGTGACCAGACAGCAAGTGTGAAAAATCGGGACGGGGGGGAGTGGGTCGGGTCGGGGGTAATAGGTACTTATATAAGACAAAGCCCCAAATATCAGGACTGTCCCTATAAAATCGGGACATCCGGTCACCCTACGCTGGGCTCTTTTCCAGGCTCTGCCCCTGACTTGCTGTAGGAAAGTCACTTCATTTCTCTATAGCATTTTAGAAGCTCATGATCAGTGTGGATTTTTTGATGTTTTTTTAACCCTTTAAAATGCTGTTTATTTTATGGTGTTAATATGGTTGTAATATAATAATACTTAGAAGTCCCAACTGAGATTGTGGCTACCGGGCCAGCCACTGTGCAAACCAACACTTGTTAGGGGACTGTCCTTGTCCTGAAGAGTTTACAGTCTAAATAGACATCACAGATTAAACATGGGCGAAAGTAAGGATGTATTATGCCCATTTCACAGATTGGAAATGAGGCACGGTGATTAAGTGATTTGCCCAAAGTCAGTCAGTAACAGAGCCAGGAATTTATCCCAGTCTCCTTGAGTCCCAGGGCGGGGCCTTAACCACTGGATTATCACTTCTCTGTTGTTTGTAATGATCCTGTCATGTATTTTTAAGTGTTTGTGCAGCAACTTGCCAAATGGAAAGACTTTATAAATTATCAGTGTGAAAAAGTTTATTATGGCCAAATGCTTTGTTAACATTGAAGTGCTGGGCAGATTGAATAGTTTTGGTTTGTGATTAACGTTAATTGTAATTTACCTGGTACCCAAAACAGTTAAAAAAATGTGTCCCATGTTTAGAGCAGAAATGTTGGTTTTCATATACAGGCTCTAACTTCAGCAGCAAGAAAAAAGACAATAGGCACTGTTAGAGGACTTGGATATTTATATCAATTTTTGAAATGGGTGTAATTTTTTTTTGTCTTTCATTGAGCAGTTTTAACTGACACCAGTTGCTCAAGGCAAGTGAACCCAGTTGTCAATAGGTCCGTCATTTTCATGACACAGGAGAGAGCGATATGGTAGGAAAATAGCCATTATTCATACAGGAAATAGCCCTTCCAACACAAATAACCTAAAATTGGAAGCCTGTGAGAAAGGTCCCAAATGTTCCCTCACTTACATGGCCAAAACTCCCATTGCAACCACAGACCGGAGATTTTTTAATGCTGGCTCCAAACAGGAGTACAAGACGTCAGTAATAGCAGATAAGTTTGAAAATAATGAAAGACACCGAGTAGGTAATCACCAGATGCGGTGCCACAGCACAGGAGATGATAGCGTAAAGTGGTGTGGCTAGAATTTTTTTAAAGGGCTGGATAATTGACTATCTATGTACATGTTTAGTTATTCATGGTGAGGGAGGTGCAGTTGAATCTCATCCTTTAGCATCTATGTTGGCTGATGCAGGCATACGTAATTTTTCCCAGTGTATGCCATTGAGTAAATGATCAGGTGCATTAGGTGGGTCTTTCCACTGTTTTCTGAAATATCAGTGGTTGGGTGTTGTGACAGGACAGGCAGGACACCACTTTGACTGATTTCTTACAGCAAATTCTGCATTCCTCGAATGGACTATGTTTTGTAGAGA
Organism: Sternotherus odoratus; assembly: GCA_032164245.1. Classification (NCBI taxonomy): domain Eukaryota; kingdom Metazoa; phylum Chordata; order Testudines; family Kinosternidae; genus Sternotherus; species Sternotherus odoratus. Next base: position 12,048,833 of record JAVMKO010000009.1, on the reverse strand, counting down.
GCCTCTTACATGCAAGGAGTTCCAAAGCACCTGGGAAAGTAATGAGCAAAATACTAGTGCTGCAGAGACTTCTCTGTGTAGGGTAAAGACAACTGTAATTACACACATAACAATAACTCACATGCAGCCTTGGACACACTAATGGGGTACATGAGACCATTTTTATGGGCCACTCCACCTCTTTCTTCATGTCCAAGTTGAGTCGTTTTTCACATTTTATTTGCACTGTCCCACAGACTTCTTTCCGTGGGTGATAATTTCTATAGCACAAGGCATCCTGCAAAGAGCGACACATGGCCTCTAGCAAGGATACGCTACAGGTCAACCTGAGTGCAAAATGTAGAGCAGTCCTTCCCCAGCTGGACAGCAAATATCTGTTCCTGAAAGTGAGCTGTCACATCTTGCCTCTCCCCCACACAGCCGCACATGGTCTCTCCCAGTGGGTCTGTAGTTGGAACTGAACCAGAGCAATCAGCTTTCTAATACTGGAAAGGGAACTATTTTCTACAGGATCAGTAACATGTCTTCCTTGCGCCATGCTTTAGATTTTGTGTAATCATCTGTTTTCATTGTCCTTTGCACCATACTAGGTAGAAATATTTGTGTTTGTATCCCATACTGCAGCTTAAACAGAGCAATCAGTTACACCAATTTACACGAAATTTCCTGTCATCCTGACAATTGACCAAGAGACTATGATTAGCTTGTAACTTTCTGGTCCTCGGAGAGCTAGCTTTCCATTTTACCCTGCGACTGCTCATCAAAAATGGATGATTGCCACCATTGTTAAATCAGGATACGGCTTTTTCTTTCATGGTAGCTTTATATTTGCCAGTCATCTCTTTAGGTAGCGGTACTAGACCAGGGCAGGGAATCTGGCCTTCAATTTCACACATACATTCACGGAGGAAATATTTTTTGGGTCCAAAGCTTGCAGGATGAGAGATCTGCTTTTTCTCTTGCTCCTCTTTCTGTGCCATAAAATTCCAGCTGACAAAATCTATTCTGTTGGACAATAACCCTGCCTCCATAGTACAATAAGCCTTTATAGCTGTGTCCCATGAGTCTAAAATAGTTCTTGGTAGCTCAGATTATGCAGAAAGAGGTTGGTCACATTTTCATTCTGCTGTACCATTTCTTTGAAGCATGGTTGCATATATCAAGCATTTATCCTGCTGTGAATGGCATGGGTTAATTAGCATTTTGGTGTAAATCTCACTACTCTCTGAGAGACAATGCATTCCACAAGGGCCTGGCACGACTGTCACAAGACTGTCTGAAGGGAATGGAGAAGCAGTAAGGGAGCACACCCAATGACCCCCCTATGCAAGGCAATAGGAGTTTAGCCATTGACTTTCCTGGAGCCAGCATTTCATCTGAAAAGCCAGGGGATAAAATTTTCAAAAGCATCTAAGGGCCTTAGGCTCCGAGCCTCAAAAGGCCCCTGAGCATTCACAAAGAGATGCGGGTGTTTCAGCGCTCACATAGGTGCCCTGCCACTCCCAGAATCCTCGGCCAAAAATTAGGCCCCCAGGCTCCCTATACAATGCCTGGGGACCGGACCCCAGAGCTCCTAAGGGATCGTTCTGCCGTCTCTCAGGCCTACTCAATATTAAGAATTTTATAGATCGTGGAACAGTTTCAACGAGAGAGATTAAGTGAGAGAGAGAGAGACCCGCACAGAATACCCCACAACCCAGGGATTAGGGTACTTACCTAGGCAGTGACCTCAGGCGGAGTGTGTGTGTGGGGGTGAGCGCTCTAGTCATTGTGCTATTCAGTACAAAGGGAGGGCAGTGCCACCTTTTCCACAGCTGTGTATTTTGTGAGTCTGATGTGTTGTGAGAACACCGGTTGGATTGGGCCCCGAAGCAATTAGGTAGGGGACCACCTAATTGAATGAGGGCTAGTTTGTTAATGGGGGTTAGGTGCACAGCAGCTCCGCAGCATGAGGTGGCTTTGCAAAAGCACACTGGCAGAAATTTTGGCACCTAGGGAACTTTTCCAGGACCCACATCAGCACTTAGGAGGTGTAGGCCCCTAGGTGGCAGCTAAGCAAGGTTTTGAAGATCTAAATTTTGGATGTAGGTGGCTAAAGTGGCAATTAGATACCTAAATCACTTCATGGATATAACCTTAAGTGACTTACACTGTGTCTACACTACGCCGCCAGCAAATCTCAGACAGGCATGAGACTTGAGCCCTGACCAACATAGCTCTGTCAGCAAAAGCCACTAATGTAGACAGTTATACAGGCACAAGTGTGATGGTACCATTAGATCTTGTTTCCCTCAGAAAGGAGTGAAATAAAATAGTCTATGCTGGTAAAAGTGCAGCGCTTCTGGTGTGGCAGTGTCGGCACTAGGAATGCTGGGCCAGTATTGTTACTGGTATGGCTATGCCAGTAAGTCGCACCTAGCGTAGCCATGGCAGTAGATGGATAAGTCCCATTTTCAGAAGTGACTTAGGTACTTAGGCCCAGCTCCTCAAAAGTATTCAGGTGCCTAACTCCTGCCCTGCTGGAATCAAGGTGGACCTGGGCCTCTGGCCTTGTAATGCTGAGCAGAGCAACGCCTGAACACCTCTAAAAATCTGCACCTTGGAGTCTGTTTTCTGAGGCTCCTGGCTTCCATTAATTTCAAGTGGCTGCTTAGCACTTCTGCGAGTCAGGACCCTAATGCTGGGCACCTGAAAAAGGAGGTTCCCCCTATTTCTAGGCCACTTTTGCAGCATGTGGGCCTGTAAGTGTAAAGCCTGCTGGCCTTACGTCACACAGTCCTCTAAGTCAAGTGGACTTCATGCAGGGCAAGGTGAGCAGGCGCTGGCTCAGAGTTGTAGTTCACAGATAGTCACAGATGTGGGGAAGTGGGGAGAGAGAGAGTGTGTGTGTGTGTGTGTGTGTGAAAATCTTTAGAGCGGGATAAAACCCACTCCCTTTATTGTCTAATAAGAGAAAATGGGGAAGATGCAGCAATGGCCATTTCTCCACCATGTTTATTTAAACAAGAAATTTTTTTGGATAAGACTCTCAAGCCAAGCTTCCTGCAAACATTTATTCCTGCCAGTTGAGACTAATGAAGTGCAGGAGCTCCTTGCAAAGGATGAGCCATTGTGAGGGGACACCTCATTAATTTGAAGGCAGGCCTTTGTTGTCCCAACTGTCAAAACTTCTATGGTATTAATGTCCTTGCTGCCTTCTTCGACATGTCTTGGAGGGGGAGAGGAAGGGAGAGTATCAGATTTCCCCAGGGACTAGTGCTGCTGTACACTTTGAAGCCTCTTCATTTTCATTTTCTGCCTCCTGGCCGTTCTGAGCTTTTTGGTCTTTAAGAAGCTGTCTTCTAAGTGATATAAGAAGTCTTCAATTAGTCCAACCTGCAAAGTGAAATAAATATACGTCAAAGGCCTGTTTCCCCCTGCAAATGAACACAAAAAAGCTGCTTTTCAAACAGGTTTGTTCTCTCAAAATAAATTCTTTTTTTTTAAGTTAAAAAATTGGTTTATGGAATGAAAGCGCTCCCAAAGAACTGGGTGGCGTGACTGGATCTAAAGTGGTGTGTCTTTTCCCATTGGGATCGCATTCCTTTACGGAGGTGGAATAGACTCTTTCACTGGGCTCTGCACATTGGCAATAGGAATTTATCCCAGCCCTGTCTTTTAATGGCATTGAGAAACAGCCCCTCTAAAAGAAGGCATGATGAGGAAATTAATCTCAAGCAAATTTTTCTGATAAGGAAAGAATGATGAAAGAGAACAGCGGCGTCTGGCATTTATATGCTGAAAGTCAGCACAGGGAGAAAAATGAGTAGTCCACATTGCCATGGCAGGAGTCGTTTTTCTATTATATCTAAATGAAGTTCTGAATAAATACATTTCCCCATGAAATATCATTCACCAGAGGATAGTAAAAGACTAAAGGATGCAAAACAATAATTCCTGATGATCCCCTCAGTCTCCGGTTAGAATAAAATCAAATTTATTCTAATAAATGGCACATTCCGCTACACACACTTTGTTTCCTGTCAACAACTGCTTTAAAACAATCCTCTAGAACAGCATATATAAAATGGGTGTGCTGTAAATACTGACTGTACGTATCTATATGATTCTCCAGACCCATAGTTTAGGTTTATTCAGCCCCATTGCCATGCCCTGAAATGAGCCGCAGTCTCATAAGGTGAACACGATTTTGATGAGTTGGCACTTAATTACTTACAAACTCAATTCATAGAGCCCTATTGCTATACGCATCTAAAGCAGCAAGCTTCCAATTGCATGCTAAGATGCATACTTTTTTTAAAAAAAAAACAGGCTTAATCTATCATCCTGACACGTCTTCAACAGAGCGTTGCTTTTGTCAGAACAGACGACTACGAACTAAGCCGAGCATGGCTGACTCCTACATGCACAGACCGAGGCCAGGGTCTGCTTGCCCATGCTTCCGCTATGGGTGAGGTAGTGGCTGTTATTGGGCTCCTCATCTCCAGCGCTAAGCAGCTCCACTCCACCCTGGTTATGCCTGGAGCATATGTGGCGGGGGAGGGGGGCATGGTGGGCGGTGCATGTAAGCTCATGCCCAAATGGCGCGGCAAGGGATGAGGGCTAACAGTTGCTTACATAACGGCTTTGCTCCTGCCACAGTTGATGAGCTGCTGATGTTCTTTGCACAGCAGTGCCGGCATTCAAACCATAGCTGACTTGCAATTAAAATGTACAGCCGTGAGCCTGAGCAAGATTTAAATTAGCATACGAACACAAAGAAAATACTGTCCTTTGACAATATGACAGGTAGTAGGGGCTAGTTTAGAACGGCTGTTAGGTGGCTGCACCTTTCAGTAGTGCTTATTCATGGTTCTTGGCTTGCACATGTCATTTCAGAGGTAAATTGGCAGCATTACAAATGGAGCGTAAGGCTGTCACGTTGAAGGGATATCGTCAGAAGGTGGCACGAAAGAGGTTCCCGTCACGGAGCGGGCATTTCATGGTGGCTGTAGAGAAAATGTTAGAACTATTTATTGCCAAACCGTGACAATAGCTGATAGTGCTATTGCTGCAGGATTTGCCCTTGGTGGTAGTAGGCTAAGGCTTTCAGTCCTTACTCAGGCAACACTACTACTGAAGTCAACACCTGCAGGATTTCGTCATAGACCTGACACTAGTCAATTATGTTATTGATTCTTGTGTGACTCATTTCAGGCCTGGTCCTATGCCCATTGGATCAGCTTTTCAGCTTCCATATTGGGAGGGCAGAGAAAACCCACTGTCCACTTTATAGAGATGCAGCATGTTCCACCGTGACATCAATGCCTGGACTGGGCCCTTAGGATTATCCGATACAAGAGCCTTCGACATCATGGAAGCCCCGCCTGTGATGTCCCTTAATGCCTTCCCTATTTGCAAGCGATGTACTTAACCTATGCATCCAACTGGACAATGGCTTGGATGGCTCTGTGCTAGGGGGCAAATTCCTAAGAGCTTGGTGACCGCAGGGTCCCATTTTCATTGATTGGCCAGACAACCTGTGTTGCTACCTGTGCTTTGCTGTGTTGCTTCCATGAGTGGCACCTCCCCACACTCTGCACCATACCCGCCTCTCAGCCATACAGTGGCAGCAGAAACCACTTCTACTCTGGATAAGCTTCCAAACAGCAGAGGAGCAGCTGAATGCAGCCTATACTCATGTTCTTTGGGCCCATGACAGGAACGGCCCTTTTACTGAGGTGACTCGCAGCTCTTCCCTTTCAGGTTCTAACTGCAGGTTGTACTTGGCTCTGTTCCTTCTCACTGGGTCACAGTGGACAGAGGAAACAGGGGAGATGTGGAAAGACATTGCAGAAAGGAAAACAAAGAGGGGGGAGCTGGAAGAAACAGGGCATCTATATATACTTTGTAGCATGCTAGACCTAACGTCTGCTGCAAAGTCCCTCCATTTTGCAGTACAGCTGCATGGGAAACTGCAAGTGCTGTGGCAGCTCTGGTTAAATATAAAAATTGAGGGTTTTATGGAATGAAATATGTAACTAATATCAATGCAGTGTATTCCTTCTGTTATTTAATTTCATATTAAATTCAATTTCTTTTATGCTGTCCATAAATTTTCTCTTGTGCTTCAGAGTCTTACATTGACAACACACCGGAGAAGTTGTCAGCTGTACAAGTTGAAGGTTTTGGTAGCTGGGTAGGAGAAAGCTGAGGCATTTGATACTGAGAAAGGCACAAGAGGCGGCTTGGGATACACACGTTAGCTACTGCAATGATCAGGGTGAAATGCTTAACAATGTTGTATGTAAATTGTCCTAATTAAGTTCCAGAGCTAATATCTTATTGAGATGTATAGGGAAGTCTATGTTCATCTCACAACTAATTTAACTTATGTTGTTTGCAGCCTCAGGAAGATAACAGCATCAGTTTCTGCTGGATTCACATGTATAGACTTTTCTTTGTAGCCACAAAGGAAGTCGATGGCGTTCTGCTGGTCTTGCATGTAATTCTCTTCTCAGGGTATTTCTACACAGCCAAGAAAAACCCATGGCTGGCTTGTGACAGCTGAGTCGGGCTCAGGCCGTGGGGATGTTTCATTGCTATGTAGACTTCCAGTCTTGGGCTGGAACCAAGCTCTGGGACCCTCTCCCCTCATTGGGTCCTAGAACCCAGCTCCCAGGCAGACCGCAGACATCAACACAGCAATGAAATAACCCTGTAGCCTGAGTTGGATGGCATTGGCCAGCCACTGGGAGTCTAGTTGCTTTGTAGATGTACCCTCAGATGCTGGTCTATAATTCCACATGAAGAAATATAATGGCAGAAATATATAAGAGCCTGGGGAATTTATTGATATAGAGAAAAGCAACAGAGGCCAAACTGAGGGAAAACGAAAAGACAAAGAGGTAGAAAATTCAGATGGACTGATAATCTGGGCAAAGAACAGAGGGCGAAAGAGACACAGAAGAAATAAAGAATGGCTCCAGAGTGGGGGGAAATTTTTAAAAATGGGATGTAGGACTGTGAGAATGTGGCAAAATGAGAGTGGAAAGGAACTAAGACTGAGAATGCCAGGATACAGGGAATCACAATCCTCCAGGAGAAGGACTTTATTAAGGAAAAGAGCTACAAACAAAAGCAAAGAGGCTTCCACCCAACTTGTGTTTGAGTTTTGTTTCCCTTGTTTACCAGGGCCCTCACGCTATATGGAACTTTGTACTGAGACAACCGGTGGCCGAATGATATACTGCAAGTATATGTCTCATGGACAGAAAACAGTAAATGGGACATGGAGAGTTAAAGGCTAATTTGCCCACCCGTCACTCTGTGAACTTCTTATTTTGGACATTTTGAGTTGACTCTAATTGCCACCTTAGAGATGCAGAATAACCAGCCCCTGGCCACCCTCACCTCCAGTCCTCACTGTACTTCTAACTCTCTCCCTGTTGGCAAGCCTCTGGTCTAACCTGCTTCCCGGTCCTCAGAGGAGCCACCCTGGTTTTGGCAGGTGGAGGACCTGGCCTGCAGAGTGGGACCTGGATGCTGGCCACATTCCCAGGCATGTGACATGCACGGTAGTTACAAGATCACTGTGCAGCTGTGCATGCACCCAGCTTTCAGTGACATGTGACAAAACCGAGCTGCACAAAAACTGGTCAGGGCTGTTAACAACCAGGCAGGGAGCACCAAAGTGGCACCGACAGTGAAAAGGATGGGGAAAACTTCAAAGCTGGGTACCGGACAGGGTGCGCCATCCAACCAATAATCCACAGGCCTGGTGTTCCGCTGATCAGAAAGTACCTTTCCTTCTCACTCTTTCTGAGACAGCCATGTATCTGAAGGGGTTCTTTCTTTTCACTTTCCCACTTTACTTTAAGGAAATAAAAAGAACAGAAATGGAATGATGGAAGGTCCATGCCTGTCTTATTTCAGGGCCACACATAAAGGCACTGCCATTCTCACACATCTTGAAAAAGATGAAAGGTATAATTAATGCACTCTAAATGACTGGATGGGCTACAAGTCAATTACTCTGCACTATATGTTAATTCTGAATTCACAATAGAAAAGGAGATGGGCTATGGTTCATTTAACTACAAAGGCAAACAGCTCATATTTAACTAAAACACTGTTACATTATTCTACAAACATGGGCAGAAATTGTAAATGGTTAAATACCTTCAGCACATTTATTTAATATAGTTAATGCCAGGCTGCAATGCCAGTATGGGGCTCTTTGATAACAGAACATGATTCATTTGAAGACTGAACGCCACAATTTGTCAGTCAAGGAGAATATATGGTTTTTACTTTAGCTGGGAGTTTGATTTAGAAACATTTTATTGCATTCTTGAAAGTGACATTAAATAGAACTCCATACAAAGATAAGGAACAATATGTGCTTGTTTGAAGGGAATAAAGATAGTTTCAGTCCTGACCTTACCTATTTTACCAATAATATCCTGCAAATATCCTGAGGCTCGCCAGCAGGGAGGGGTAAGGTGGATCAGTGATAGTGAATGGAAACGCAGGAGACGACTGTCAAGGTTGCTTATCAGCTGGGAAAGTGCCCTCCATAGGGAGCTGTCACAGATCCTAGGCACCTCTCTGCTGTTCCCTGGTTCAAGTCTAGTCTCTGGGGGACACTCTGTTTGCATAGGGAGAGCGTGGATGTAATTGGATGTCTCAACTACTGCTGCATATGGGCCAGCTGTGCCCACCTTACTTGTACCTTGTGATGGCCAGATGGCTAGTTTTGGATCCCTGTGTCTTGAATACCATTAGCAGGTGGATCGTGAATCTTCCAGTTATTATGCTGACTTATCTGGGGGACCATATGGGAAATAAGAATGAGGTTGCTTCTGTTTGGCCATGGGGCTCTGATTACTCCTGCCAGACTCTCCTGGAGTCTCATGTGACTGCCTACACTCAGTACCTCACCCATCCTTTTAATTCCACAGTCCCATAAGCACACGGTAACTGGGTGTGGAGGTGCCAGAGACATCCTAATTTCTGAGTCTCGCATGGTTCTGACTTGCAACTTCACTGGAGCAGGGAAAGGAGCAGCATGTGACACAGGCTCTTCCAGCCTGGCCATGCTTCTTTTTGAAAGACCACTTCCTCTTCTTCTGGTGGTGCTTGCTTCACTAGTGCATTACTAGTACTCTTCACATGCATTATTAGTACTCTTCACATGCATTACTAGTACTCTTCACATGCATTACTAGTACTCTCAAAGAGAGCCCAGCTGCATTGACTTTTTGTGCACTCAGTGCTATTCTTCACTGGGACAAGGACACTTTGCATAGTCTTCCTTAAACACACAAACAGGATGATGGGGCCCAAAATTTATTATATAACTATTAAACACAAGTCCAGGCTGTTTTCATCCAAGTCCTGATGAGTCATGGATGTCACTAAACTTTTCACTGTTATATATAATTGCTACAAAGGGCTTGCCCTGAGTCACAGACATAGAAGATCAGAGATTTTCTTCTTTGACTGGGTAACTGGTTTGGTGGATGGGGGAATGTGGTAGATATAATATACCTGGACTTTGGCAAATAAATGCATGATTTTCTTTGCTGTTAGTACATCTGGTTGTGCATGTCTGAGCAGCACAGCTGCTAAAAGAATGCTCTTTTTTGCACAGTAACACATTGTGACAGATATGGCCATTCCCTGCAATGTCCAGGACAAACCTTACTGAATTAAATGCAAGTATCTTAGGAGTTCATTGTATTAAAATACAAATGTTTATGTATTACGGTTGGATTGGATGTAATGTCTCTAGGTGGGGTGACGTGGGAGTGCTATAAGCTTCAAAGAACTATTTGAAACAATGTGCCAGACAAGAATTAACTTTGAGAGGTAAGTAGATTTCCCAGGAAACCTCTAAGGGAAAGTGAATGCAAATGTACTTCCTCAGTGATGCAAGATTTCAACTTTTTGAAGATTTGCCTGAGGAGGGGACCTGTGTCTGCTGATCACTTGTTATGCGAGGACAAGATACGAGGTCCAACCTGTATAAAGGAGTGAGTTATAGATTCATGTGTTCTTGTTCTGGGCAAAAGGTGTTATGAACCCCGTGGTGCAATTAGAAGGACTGACTCTGACAGAAACCCTTGTTGGAGGTGGGGTGACTTATTATCCTGTGTGTTTTAGATATGTTTTCTCTGTGGTGCTTGGGAATTAATGTACTTGCTTAGGAAAAAGCTGTGTGGCAGTTTATTTATAGCCTCTGAGAGGATGACTTTCCAGAGGAGGGTTCAAAAAAAGAACTAGATAAATTCACGGAGGATAGGTCCATCAATGACAGAAGCTGGGAATGGGTAAGAGAGGATGGATACTTGATGATTACCTGTTCTGTTCATTCCTTTGGGACACCTGGCATTGGCTACTGTCGGAAGACAGGATATTGGGCTAGATGGACCTTTGGTCTGACCCAATGTGGCCATTCTTATGTTCTTATGAGAAGAAAGCAAAGCAGGCCTGCTTAGGTAGTCTGACGTGCTGAGGAACTCATGGTGCAGGCTGGAAACTGTGCAGCTTGGAAAAGCCCAGGAGAGGTGATGGCTGAAGAGCCAGAAGCCTAAATGTAGGTTCCTTGCTGAGCACTTAGGGGGAATTCAGGCGCAGTTGCCCTGAACTGTGACGTATACAATACTCATAACGACTGTGTCCAGATCCAAAGCACTTGCCTACAATTGTTTGACAACTTCATCTAAAACAGGGGTGGCGAATCTGAGCCTGAGAAGGAGCCAGAATTTACCAATGTACATTGCCAAAGAGCCACAGTAATACATCAGCAGCCCCCCATCAGCTCCTTCCCATCCCACTCCCAGCGCCTCCCACCCATGAGCAGCCCCACCGATCAGCACCCTCCCTGCACCTCCTGATCAGCAGTTTTGTGGCCTGCAGAAGGCTCTGGAGGAGAGGAGGAGGAGCGAGGACACGGCAGGCTCAGGGGAGGGGGCAGGAAGGGGTGGAGTGGGGTAGGACCTGTTGCAGAGCCAGGGGTTGAGCAATGAGTACTCCCCTGCACGTTGGAAAGTTGGCACCTAGAGCTCCAGCCCCAGAGTCGGTGCCTCTACAAGGGGCCGCATATTAACTTCTGAAGAGCTGCATGTGGCTCCAGAGCCACATGTTGGCCACTCCGGTCTAAAAGACTGTGCAATTCGTGCCTTGGACCTACTTCCAGAAGAGGTCATAATTTTGGAGGCCGATGCAGAAGATACACTGTTTCTCTTTCGTATTTTGCACACGTCAGGTATATCTGCATTGCCATTCTTTAATGAAACAGGCATGTTAAGTGACAGACAGCTCTGTCAGACATTTCCTTCTTAAAGGACTGAATTAGTGAATCGCTGAAAAGCAGTTCAGTATGCACTGATTGGAAACAGGACAGTTGGCATGTTAGCATTAATTTGGTGTTAAAAGTAGGTGGGGGAACAGGAATGTTTCACAATGAGAGTGTGAATAATAATAATGATAGATTACATTTACTAAGTGCCTGACAGCTTGAACTATCCAATTTCACTTTACAAACCATCCTGCAAACCCTCCCTATCAAGTATAGTGCTTACTCTTACAAGTCGTCTTGATGACTCATGGTATTTCTCATAGCAGTAAGCATAATGCTTGGTAATAAGAGTTTGCAGGATTGGGTTCTATATGCATCCTGACTGGGCAAAGGATACCACCTCTGTTGTGGTGGGCGGCAGCTAAGCATGGAATTTATGCACAGGGCTCTTCATGACAGCAAGCGCTGAGGAAACGTTAGTCAAAAATACCAGTGTCAATCCCTGGTTATCGGGAATGCGCTGTGGGAACGTCAACAGAGCTGTGAAAATAACGGATTTGACAGTTCTGAAAAACTGGAAAAGAAAATTCATTTCAGATAGACTGGACACGAACAAACAAAAAACTTAAATTTTCAATGAACCGAGATGTCAGGGCAAATAACATTTTGGATTAATGAAATGTTTCCTTTTGATTTGGTTGTTTTAAACTTTTTTTAAATAATTGAAGGAAATTTCAAAATGAAAAGTTGTTTCAAATAGAAAAAATGAAACGTTGTCTTGAAAATGTCAGAATGAAAGGTTTTGATTCTTTTTCGATTTTATTTTATTTTTTATATTTTTTTCCAACCCAAACAATTTGGTGAATTCAACATGAATTTACAAAAAGTGTAACTCAACTCAAATTGGCAATTTTCACTGAAAATCTGGTCAAAATATTTTGCCCAGTTCCAATATTTAATGCCTTGTGCCCTATTGGAAAAGGAACTGAATTGGTGACCTCAATCAGCTGACTTTTTTATGTTTTTTCACCGTTATTTAAAATTCTTCCCCTGAACAGCCTCTTCCTGCATCATGCATAGTGAAATAGGCCAAATTTCTATTAATTAGGAACTAGTGATATTAAAAGTCACTTACTGCAATAGGACAATCATTCCCTCTGCTATTATGTGTTTGGTTTTTATTGTTGGCCTATCAGCAATTTGGAGGAACATACAAGGTCAGTAGTTGATGTTATTCCTTAGTATTACATGATGTTAAATGCCGGCCTCTTGGGTGGATGAAGAGCTGGTAAAACACAATCACTTTTTTTTTTACATAGTGAATTTAACCCTTTTAATGTCTTTATGAGACAAATGAGCAGCAAATTCATAAAAATACTTCAAATAACATTGTGAGCACTGCATTCTTGCCATTTCCTCACTTCTGCCTATTCTGTATAAGAGACAGAACCAAAAGGGTTACATTTCAAAGGCTGTGATTGATTTAAGGGTATACAAGGGAAGATCGTGGCATGTTTTCACTTTTACAAAAGTGCTGTTGAATTTATTGGTTTAATTCTTTGCTTGTCTTTCCAACACTCTAATCTTTCCAACACTCCCATCCTGCATCAGCAGAGACTCAGCAGTACAGACAGAATCTCACTTTCTACTTCTGTATCCCCTTTGAAAATACCATTGTGCTCCCTGGCACCCAGGTTCAAGACTTCCTTGTCATAGTCAAACCCTCCCCACACTTCTCTCAACAAGTTGTCACAAACCCCACCAGCTACAGTGTATTTAAATGCTGCCTCTTCCTCCTCTATCATGAAGCCCATGTTTGGTCATCTCCCATCATCACCAGCCTTCTGCTCCCTGGTGGTTCTGCTAACCGTCTCATTCATGCTCAATCCATCCAAACTGATATCATCTTCCTTTTTTGGTGCTGTTCACATCCTTATCCCTTTGAGAATCTCTCCATTAGATTCCCATTGCTTTTCCTGTCAAATTCACACATCTTTTCATAACCATCCTTGTCTTCTTTACTCAGTCACCGTTCAGAGTAGAATGGCATTTTAGTGGGGGTTCCGTTTGAAACAGGACACACCCAGAAATGGGATGGGACAGGAGGAAGCATTTATCTTCTACTAGCTTATAAAAATCTGAACAAACTCCTGATACGATGCACTGCAAGCTTGATAACTTAGGAACAGGGATTAAAAAAAATATAGCATTGCAGAACTGATTGCATGTGCAAGAGGGGGTTCCCCCCCCAGCCCTTATGCTCCTGAGTACAAAGGCTGGGCCTCTTCTATGCCAGACCAACAAGTCCTTTTTCCCCCCACACCCTCACCTTGCCAGTTGGGGTTCTTGGGGTTACCAATCGCTGCCGCCAATCGGGTATACTTCCAAAACCTTGGAGGGGCCCCCGATCTTCCCCTAACCCTGACTTTGTACCCCCTCCCTGAGTTTTAAAGTCAGACACCTGAAGACTGCTTCTCTTCACCCTGACCAGCTGAAGGCAGACTTCCCTTAACCCTGTCTCTCTCAACCTGAGTGCCAGACCCTAACCTTGTACCCCTTCCTGGGATTCAAAGTCAGATACCTGGAGGCTGCTTTCTGTCCTTCACCCTCCCCGGCTGAAGACAGACTTCCCCCACCCCTGTCTCTCTGTACCAGAGAGGCAGACACCTGAAAACTGCTTCCTCCCTCCCCCGTCTAATCTGACAGTAAGGAGAGACAGTCTCCACACTCCAGCTAGGCCCCTAGCTGCCCTGGTTCCTATTCCCTTCCCTTCCCCCTTCCCAGACTGGAAGCCGAGAAAAACCCTAAGGGAAATAAACCAGATGGTTTTATAACTAGAAAATTTAATAAAGAAAAAGGTTAAAGCAGAGATACAGACACTTTACATTTTGGGGTTCCCCACTTTGTTCTGAAAAGGAAAGGACACCCCAAAAGGCACAGATTAATAGAAGAATCTAATGGTAATACTCACATTAGCTAAGTAGAAGTATAAGAGAAGAAAAGCTGAGTTATCTCCATAGCTAGACACACTCCTGGACCCTTGCCCATGTTGCCTGGCAAGCTCCCTGCCTCATGGACAACCAAGATGGAACTCTCTGGCCCTAGCCTCCTCCCTGGAGACCAGCCAAGAGGGAACTCCCTGGCTTTTGCCTCCTGCCTTGAGGCCAGCTAAGATGGAACTGACTGTTTTGCTCCTCCCTTCTTCATGGGCTCGAGGCTCCTCCCTCCCCCATGGCAGAAAAACTCCCACGTCCTTTGTTTCAGACAACATAGCCCCCACCCAGGGAAGGCACACTGTATTAGATAACATAGCCCAACCCAGGCAAGGCACCCTCCATACCAGGGGTCTGCAACCTTTACCACTCAAAGAGCCATTTGGACCCGTTTCCCACAGTAAAGAAAACACTGGGAGCCACAAAACCCTTTTGACATTTAAAATGAAATAACACTGCATATAACGTTTTCTTTGCCTTTATGCTATGTATAAACAAACTATAATGTGTTGCATTTAGATCAGGGGTGTCCAAACTTTTTGGGAAGAGGGCCAGATTTGGTAAGGACGGTGAAGATGTGTGAGGGCCGACCCCCTCCCCCCCCCCTCCGGCCGTGCTCTCGCTCTTCTTCCCTCCCCCTCCCCTCCAGCCGTGCTCTCGCTCTTCTTCCCTCCCCCCCCCTCGCTCCGGCCGTGTTCTCGCTCTTCTTCCTCCCCCCCCTCGCTCCGGCCGTGCTCTCGCTCTTCTTCCCTCCCCCCCCCCGCTCCGGCCGTGCTCTCGCTCTTCTTCCCTCCCCCTCCCCTCCAGCCGTGCTCTCGCTCTTCTTCCTCCCCCCCCCCCCGGCCGTGCTTTCACTCCCCCCCTCCCCCAGCTTGCCTTGCCTTGCCTCGTGCCCCGGCCCCGGCTCGCTCTTATCCGCCGGCTCCGCCGCGCTTCGCCTCCTGCCCCGGCCCCGGCCCGACTCGCACTTCTCCGCCGGCTCCGCCTCGCCTCGTGCCCCGGCCCCGGCTCCGCCTCCGTTCTTCTCCCCCCCCCCGCCGCTCGCCTCTTATTGACCCCGCCCCTCTCTTTCGGCTGCGGCTCCGCGCACTGGTTGGACAGTGCTGGCGGGCCGCATAGAGAACAGTCTGCGGGCCGGTTAAAATTAGAACACACAGGGAGCCGCATCGGAGGGATGAAAGAGCCGCATGCGGCTCCGGAGCCGCGGGTTGCTGACCCCTGCTCCATACTTATGACAGCATGTGAACAGAATAGTACAATGGGGAGTGGATTAGATTACCATAATTTTTTTTCCACCTCTATCTTCCAACATTATACCAAAGTATAGTATAGTAGCATCCAGAGTCCAATACTATTCAACGTGTCCTTTTCCCAATCAAGATACCAAGAGTGTCCCGTGTTGTTTCCTGCTCTTGATCTGAAGACTGTCTAGTCTATTCCACCTTTCCATTATTTAATTTTAATTAAAAGGGAATGTCAATGAAATAGAATGGTTCATCAAACAGCGGCCTGCTGCTGCCGAAAAAGGTAATAGGCATTGGAAAAAAGATCAGCTATACAGCAGTCTGTTTGCCTGGCAAAAATATAACCTAATTTTACTCTGTTTCATATTCACATACATTAGTACTGCTTTTCCCATACATTTATCCTTATGTTAGTTACAGCTCTTCTTTTATTCAGTCTCACGTGTTTGCTCTGCTGTCAGATTTATGAAATAGTCATGTCACTGAGCTCAGCAAACAGCAGCCATAACTTAGCTACATTGCAAAATATGGGATGCCCTTGAGGTAAACTCAGATGTGAACGTTTTATGAAGTGTCTCACATGTGGCAG
Organism: Sternotherus odoratus; assembly: GCA_032164245.1. Taxonomy (NCBI): domain Eukaryota; kingdom Metazoa; phylum Chordata; order Testudines; family Kinosternidae; genus Sternotherus; species Sternotherus odoratus. The sequence continues at coordinate 12,032,723 of JAVMKO010000009.1, read as the reverse complement.
TTCAGAGAAGTCTATTTGTCAGCTTGTGTCTCTTGTTCAGTTGTTCAAAAGATGTTAAAAGGACCCTGTTAAACCACAAGCTGTCTGAATTCCATGGGAACTGAAAGGAGGAGAGGGAAAGATTTGCATTATTACATATGAAGATTAAAAAGATCTGTATTGGGCCTTGCTGCATTATTGTACCTTCCTTTTGATGTGCAAATTACTAGTTGGTAGGTTCTAATATGTCTGTTTATCCACTTACAGGCCCCCAAGTTACTGCAGTATCTGGGCACCTCACAAAAATGAATGAATTTATTCTCTGTACAACAGGGTGGAACTGATTATAAAACTCCTGAGTCTTGTAGACCATAGAGCTAGCTTTAGCATTTATTTTATTTGGCAGTAACGCAAGGAACCTACAGGCCTGTCTCCTGTAAGCCATTGGCTTCAGTAGTTTGTATAAGGCTTGAGGCCTATGAACTTCAGCCCAGATAAATGGCCCAAAGGTCATCCTTAAGTTTTGAGGAACTGGGAATAGGGTGTTTAATGGAGAAGTTGGTACTTACTGACACCAGACAACCACAGGAATATGAGCTAAAATCAGCTTTTGGATATTTTAGGACAGGAACATCTGCAGATCTCTGACCACATAATGCCATGGCAACAAGGTGAGGTATAGGATAATAAGTTGAGCTCATTAATATACTAAGCTATAGGAGAAGGGCACCCCAACATTAGTAGGGTGAGGAAATACAAATACAAAGGAAGAGGAGAGACACCCTTATTGAATATGCATTAGGCATAGTGGTGCCAGTATGACATATTATAAAAGTTGGATCCCCAGCCTCTCAGCAGGAGGAGAGAGAGAGATGTAACCTTTGGGAGGTGCCAGGATGATGACCACTGGTGATGATGAGGAAGGTGATGGTGATGAACATAATGTCTAACATTTCAGGTTGTTCTGCAACAGATGGTGTGAATATATGGCTGTTCAGATGTATAGTCTACCTTCTCCATGTGGAACCAGACTCTACGTCAGCCCCACAGGAGATCATGGAAACTGGACTGGGATTGGATAGAAGTACGTCCAATGGGTCCTTGATTACATGGATCCTGTGGCCACAATCTGCTCCAGAAGGTATCTGCAGAGGTCTCAGCCTCTATTCTAGCTTGGGGGCAGGTGTGGAGACAGATGGAAGAGATTTTATACCTGCCACCTGCAACATTAGCTGCACAAATCACAGGTACTTGGGTTTTGAGTTGAGGGTGTGAGCATGCGCCATCCCCTCATAGCTTGTTGGAAATGTCACAAGCATGGGAAACGTATAGTGAATTAGGTTGAACAGGCCAGGATAATACTTATAATAAGCTTGCTGGCTATGGCCTAGTCTTTGACATGGGTGTTTGCCTTGCTAATGTGTCCTTATGTGAACTTTGTTAATAGTGTTGCATAAGACAAAGGTGATGTTTTGTTCATGGAATGTACTGACTTGGAGGATATAACATAGATAAGAGGAAGTTATCAGCACAATGAGTGCATGAAATTTACTACTAAGAAGGTCCTATATTGTGAAAAACAAGAGAGTCCCGACACCGAGCAAGGGGTGAAAGGCCTGGTCAGTATGCATGATCAGTGTCCGATCAGTGATAATAAACCAATTAGAAGAGAGCTATAACAACATGGAAATAGAATGGACAGCAAAAATTATCTGAACTGAAGCTTGCACTTGTCTATTGTATGAAAGACACACTGCTTAATGTTGACAGGATGGTCATATAATGCAATTCTTTGCAATTGCTGCTCCTGGTTGCTACAGATCACTGAGATGGAGATGGTCATACTGGACACCAGAATCAAGGGCAGGGGGGAGGCTGTTTCTCCTGTACTCTCAGTGGTCTCTCTGGTGGCATCCTGGTAGCATGGAAGAAGAGGAGAAAGCCAAATGACTGCTCGGAGAAGAGCTGCACTGATGGGGCAGGGAGGGAGTGAGGATGGAAGGGAGAGGGGTCAGAGGGAGTAGATTGGGATGAAGAGCCTGGGTGCAAGACTGGGACTGGGTGCCAATGTGTGTGTGTGATCATGTAATTAAAGACAATGTCATAATACCAATAATAAAATTGCCCAATCAAGCTTAAGTTTGGTGTTTCCTACCTTTGAGTTCTTGACGTTGCAAACATAATATTTGTTTAGCACAGATTTGGAATTCTGTACATCTAAGACAGAACCACTCCACACTCCTATGGCTCAAATTGTAACTCTTTGGGAGACACCTAATTATACGAAGAGATAATCTCAAAACACGAAACTCTGGTAGTAGATATGAGCACACCTCTCCCACGGCTATCCATGTAAGTTGTATCTGAGGCTAGAAATTGACCCTTTTAACTAAGTGGGAGGGGTAACTGTAAATGAGGCATAAGGGAGCTGGATCTTTGTGGACATTCAACTAGCTGTTTGTATTTCTTTTTAAATTTTATATAAATTTTTAGTTATTATTTATAAAAGGAAACATTATTATAAGCATTAAAAATCATGTCATGGGATCTGCGGGCAGATGTCAGAAGATATATCAATCACAGAGCAGAATTTTACTGAATATTATAGCATTTATTTAACGCTCTTCATTTTTCTAATAAAATATGACAAAAAGATATCACCTTATTACTCTAGGTATTTTTGAAAAACATTTGAAAAAAACCCCAATAATTTGAAAACAATCCTGTACTTTGAAAAAGTCATCATGAGCCACTGATCTGACATCTAGACAATGAATTATTTCTTGTTCAAACTGCATTCAGACACAATATATTCTGGGAATTTTAACTCAGTTGGCTTCAGTTGTAATCACTGATTCTGAAAGTGATTAATTCCCTCTACATTCCTCTGCCAGCATCTATTTGAACAGTTTCCAACATCTCTGTCATATTTCGTTTAAGTTAGAAATATTTTTGCTTGTTAAAAAATTTTGAAATTTCAAAAACAGATCCAGATCACTGGAATATAAGGAAATAAACAAACTGGATTTAATGGCATGGAATGGAGGCTATTGGGGGATTCTGGTGATATCACAAACCTCTGTAGCTCTGCTGGTTGAGAGAGCATTCCTCTGAATTCTTTGCACAGATGCAGAAGCACATTAGTATTCTGAAATAAGCAGGGACATGTTCTTGTAAATATACCTGCCTACTGTATTTTCCATTCAAGGCATCTGATGAAGTAGGTTTTTGGCTATTGTTTTCGCTCATGAAAGTTTATGCCCAAATAAATTGGTTAGTCTCTAAGGTGCCGCAAGTACTCCTTGTTGTTTCTGGTTCTTGTCTCCGTTACACCTGTGTAACTCTGAGTTACATTGAGTCAGTGGATTTAGGGATAGAGTTTGCACTGATGTGACTGAGACAGAATCTAGCCCCTCAGCTTCCTGGAACCACAATTCAGGTCCTGGCAATATTCAAATTCAAATAATCTGCCCTTAATTTTTTCAAGAGAGACGCAATTTTCTATGCAGAGGTATTTAGATGAGATCTTTAAAACTGAAGTCCCATCTGTCCGGCTGGGACACTGAGGATCCCATGACAATCTGTAACAGAGCAAAGCTCTGAACCTCAAGCCAAATTTCCCCTTGCCTGTGCTGTTACCCCCTTTCTCAGAGGTGGCTGTATTTAACCAGTGCTGTCCGTGTACAATTGTAAAGTGCTTTGGGGTGAAAGGATATAAGATATCCTTATTTCTTCACAGGCAGGTCATTATTTATTTTATAGGGTAAAATTCATCCCAGCACTGACAGTCAGCACAAGACTGCAGGTACCACTTAAGTCCTTCTTTAGTCCCTTAAGGATGATATTGACCAAATGCAGAAGTCCCAAGAAAGGCACTATGCACCCGGTAAACCTCATACCTCCTAAGCCTCACTTAAGCCTTTCAGAGAGGTGTAAATAGCACACAGAGTCTTGTGTGTGTTCTCTCATCTGGACTGCATTGTACTCACAATGAAAAACAGCTAAAATGATATCCCAAATGTGGGAGAATGAAGATAAGTATAATAATCATCAAAACGAAGCGGATCAAACTGTTTCCCCAGACAATGACCATATGAAACTGTTAACGCTGTCAAAGGCTGAACATATGAGAATATTAAGGCAAAAACAAATACTTTTCTGGTGCTGTCCAAGCACTAATAAGCGCCAAGACAAAGGGTTTGGGGCTCACAATAGCACCAACTTTCTTTTTCACCATCGGAACAAATGTGACCCAAGATGGACATTCACTCCCCGAGAAGCAGAGTATTCTGCTGTCTTCCGCTGCAAGTTTTACCTTCTGAATTTTATTCCACACACGTTCTTTATCACTTCTTCCTTCAAGGGTGTCCATGGCATCTGCCATTAGCGACTGCAGCTGTGGCACCAAGATAAAAATTATCAGTGTGGCATTCACACAGAAATAACTTCTCTAAATACACAGATTAAAACCTAATTAAAAATTCATTTGTACACTGATGATTTTATTACTCATCTTTCACAGAATGAGCACCACCACCTCAGCTTCACTTCAGCCATTACCCTGTCTTATTGTAGATATAAAATACTTAACAATGGGGAAAATTCCACTGGAAAATTTGTACTTAAGCCTACAGTAATTCAGTAAATGTTTATATTTTGTAAAGCCACTTTTGGGTTGTAAAGAATGAAGGTTCCATATTTTATTATTTAATTCTCCAAGATATTCTATGTATTACACAAATTTTGTGTGTGTGTGTTTTCTTCCAAGGCTAATGTATCATAATTTAAGACAGCATGTAAAACCACACTAGAGGACAACGCTAAAGCGGAGATGTTTTTACGGTATCTCAAAGCATGTAGCTCATTTACCTTTTTTACTATCCTTTTCTTTGACAGAGCCGTCCCATCATTCAGCATAACAGAGCATAAAGAACAAGGCAAACTATTTCTACTGTAAATCATAAAAAGTATGTATTGATAAATGCTTGATAACCAGTATTCAGTACTAGAGGCTAGGCTCAAAATTCAGTGTGGTGAGGGCATTGCCTATTTGGGATCGTCCTCTCAAACATTTTCAAAAATACATTTTCAATGCATTTAAATAACATAATATAGGAATTTCCAGACTGGATCAGACCCATACTTCATCTAATCCTGTTTTCTGTCTCCAGCAGAGGAAGATGCAAGAAACGTCATATTAGGCATATGTGGGATAACTCCCTCCCTCCCCATTAGGTCTCCTAAATCCTTTAGTTAGAGATCAGCGTAAGGCCTGAAACATGAGGTTTACTATCTCTTCCAAGGTTTGTATCTATTATAACTCTGGAAATTCACATAAAGGTCCAATCTCCTCAAGGGCTTGGTATAAAAAAACACATATATAAGGGAATTCAGAATTAAGATTCAGAAGAACATTGCCAATTGCTTACCTGTCTGCACCTAGGTAGTGCAGAGACTTAATATGAGTACGTGTTCTGATGACATATAGGAGCACTGATGTTAGGCTCAACAGAGCAAGGTAAGGGATAGCTTATTTGTAATCTGAACAGTAGCTCTATCATTCCTAATGTTATGGAAGAAAGTCTCAATATTCGCGTTTTTGCAGTTAACATTCCTTCCCCATGCTCCAGTGCTGGAGAAATAATGCAAAATCATCTCCATGAATACGCTTGTGAATCTCTAAATGAGTTTGCTTTGGTTACATTCACTCCCCACTTTTGTGTTAATTTTCTACACGCATCGATTGGACAGAGTCTTATTGGTCCAAATATTTGCAGAAAACAGATATCAGTCTTTCGCATAAGTGTTTGTGGAAAACAAAAAATGCAAATTCTGCCATTGGCTTTAACAGGAGCAGAGTGAAAGTCTTTGATAGAGCTGTTTGAGAATTTTCTGTTGGAATTTTTTCTGATAAAAAAATGTCCTTTTTGCAAAATTTAAATTTTCTGCAGAAAAATTTCATTTTTGCTGAAAATTTTTAATTTTCCATCGGAAAAAATTCAAACAATGGTTCTTGACTCTCTCCCATGAAGGCTCCTGTCATGTTTTCTTTCTGCCTTTTTAGAGAAAGTGAAATTGACACAAGCCTTCCAGGATGGCAGCCGGCAAGCTGAAAAATTCTGTTTTGGTTCTCCAGAAACAAAAGTTTTCTGGAAATTCCTTCTAATGAAAAATTTCATATTTTTGATATTTTATCCCATTTAAAATGGACAGTTTATTTTTCATGAGAATGGGGTTCCATTTTTCAGACAGCTTTGGTCTTCGATTTATGGGAATGCAAATGTTAAATCACAAAATCCTGTAAGGACTTTATTGATTATTGTTTGTATTGACAGCTCAAATGAACTGGTCTCCCCTTCCCCCACAGATTTTATGAATTAACAGTAATTAAAAAAATTCTGAGCTGAGGTTCTCTCTGCCATATTTTAGGACTCTGTGAATTTATATGGTTTAGTAGTTACAGAAAGGAATATATCTGAAATGCCTCCGAGCCCTTCACTGTATCAGTGGAAATGGCACACTGCTGTAATTCTAGAGGTTTTTTTCTTTATACTGCTATACTGTACATAATAATAAACATATGGCAGGTTTGGCCTTTTCCTACCAGTAAATCTGAAACTAGCCTTACATGGCCTAAAGTCTAATTTCAGTTGCACCAGTGTATATCTAGAGTATCTTCACTGACTTACACAGGTGCAAATGAGAAAAGGATTTGGCCTATTATATTCTTGATGGAGAGATATCAAAAAAATCTAGTCAGATAGTTATAAAAGGGAATTAAGGACTAAGCCAAACCACCACAGACTGTGCACTCATTAAAGATTCTATCAGGTGTCCATTGAAATCAGTGGGAATTTTTCTGTTAACTTGAATGGATAGTGTATCAGGCTCTGAGAGCCCAATCCTGCAAACAGTTATTACTGCATATATAGTCTTTCCCATTGAAATAACTGGGACACTCAGCAGGAGTAACTGCAGAATTGTACCCTCACTGAGAGATACCCAAACTTTGCTATAACATTCCAACCCTAAGGAATTTGCATCTCCTTTAATATAAACAGTATAAAAAATGAAGTCAGACAGAGTTCTGGAGAAGATGAGAGGGCAAAGAACCAATGGGAAATGAAGGAAATTGTAAGTACATTTTAATACTGGGGACAGGACAGCTTGTTAATTTTTCTCTCCTTTTAAATAATTTGTACTTTGACCTTGTCAAACAAGGAATTTCCTATTGAATGTTTAACATTCATGACTGAATATTCACTAATGGGGTCTGGTTGTGCCAAGTTCTATGTAAAAAAGTTTTTTTTTTCCTGTCCTTGTTTTCCTGAGGTTTGCTGGAACCCATCTTCAAAAAAGGCTCCCAGGAAGTTAAAGCTCACAGCTGGAGAAAAGCTGTTGTAAGTAGATTTAGGCAACATTTTAATAGTATGTTTCTTCGCTGTGATATAATAAAAATATAGCACACTGGAGAAAGTCTGTGCTGACAGATGTATCAGTAACACAAGATATTCTTCTAGTCAGCCTTAAAACATGGGGACATAGAGTTCTAATACCAGAAAACCCTTGCCAAAAGGATGGTGACTTTTAATAAACCATTTGCTCTGTAATGTGTTTTCTCCTTATCTTGAGCACAGACTTCAAAATATGGCGACTACGTCCCTCAGCCAAAGGCACTTGGTCAGCTTCTTTACGGCAAACTACTCTGAGAAGCTTCATGCTGTAGAGCTTAGGAGCTTTGCAGGACTGCAGTCAAAGCTCAGGGACTGGCTTTAGGAAAGCCAAGAGCTTCGGTAAACCAGGATTTGGATCATCAAAGTCTGACCAAAAATAAATGGAGGGAGTAAGGATCATGTAATCCTCATTCAGGCAAATCATGAGAGAGATTTGTTTTGCCTGAATAAGAGAACTAAAATGTTTAAAACATACAGGTGGCTTCATTAAACATCCTTTATCCAATGCAATATTGATAACGCTTGCACTTCTATAACACTTTCCATTTGTGAAGATCAAAGTCTGTTGAAAACATTAGTGAATTCAGCAACACAACACCCTTGTGAGTGTTAATATCCTCATTTTGCACACAAAGAAACTGAAGCACAGAAGGCCAGAGTGGTTTGCCCAAAGTCACACAGCAATTCTGTGACAGAGCCAGGAATAGAAAACTTCTGATTTCCACTCTGGTGCTCTAACCATTAGACCATTCCGCCCCTTTTGTTTCATCCAGCTACGGCAGTAGATGTTTTAAATACATCACAATCTAAATAACTGCAATCATTTTCTAGGATTATTTTCTGAGGGTGAGAGGAAGGGAAAACGTTTTAAAAATGCAAGTGTAAATGATTTAGATGGGTTGCATAGAAATTATTCTTCCAAGTGCTTAGCCCCTCCTCTGACAAAATGCTGCAGTGAGGATTTCAAAACTACTCCAAGTTGTCTGCACATTAAAAATTGACTTCCACTACAAACAGCATTGCAATGTTTTCCCCCCGCCTTGGCGCGCTGCCTCCAAAAGCCAAAACAAGGATTAAAATTAAATACTTACCAATTCAGCATCCTGCTGACTGATGTCCTGTAGATAAGGGATGGTTGCTAGCTCAGCCATCGCTTGATTAATCACTTGAGACTGTTCCTTGACTCGCTGCAACCGACTGAGGAGGCTGGCGTACTGCAACTTCTCTATCACACCTGAACATGCAGAGAAACTCTCCTATCCTCTCAGCAAAAGCAAACGGGTTAGAAGAGAGCCACAGAAAACCTACTTTTCTCCTGAGACTTATGTCATATATATTCACGCTGGCAATACTGCAACCAAAGAGGCATACGACACCTTTAGGATAATGCTTTCTAAAATCTTATATAGAAAAAAAGACATCCTTTACACAATCTCTCTAGTAGTACTAGAAAAATAAATACATAGCTTAAAACAGATAGGAAGGGGGAGACAGCAGAGATCCGATATTTATGTAATTTTTACTGTCATCACTTAGAAAAGGCTTTTCCATAATCCTCTTTGTTAAAATATGCTTTGGCTTTTATGCTTTTCATGTTTCAGCGAAGAGATTGAGGAAACCATGTAATGCATAAATCTACCACATGTTCACAAGCAAAGAAAATCCACAGCTTTCAAACCCCATCTTAAACCCCAGAAAGCTGCAGAGTCGGAGTCTGATCCTGCAGGCACTTAGGCAAGGGCTAACTTTCAGCACAAGTAGCCTAGGCATGTGCTTATATTTAAGCAGGTGCCCAAGTGATTCCAGGATTAGGGCCTTAGGGCCAGATTTTAAAAAGTGCCTAAGGAGCTACATAGTGGGATTTTCAAAAGTGCCTTGGTGCCTAACTCCACCTAATAGGCACCTACTCTACTTCAGTACTTTTGAAAATCAGCCAACGTGCTTAATATTTGTTTGAAAATCAGATCTTTAGAGCATATTGAAGTGTTTTCTTGAGGAAGGTGGGACCAAGGGGTTTGTAAAAGGGAGCTAATATCTTCATTACCCTCTTTTTGAAGGGTACACAGCTCTCTCACCGAAAACTCCTCAACAGGTTTTATGAAAGCAAACTATCAGTGATTAGAAGGATATACAAGTTCAGCGGCATCCCTGAAAATCAGCCCACTTAAGAGTCTGAAATTCAAAATGTTGGACTAGATTTTCAAGACAGTTTCTTATAATTTTGGCAGATCTTTGTTCCCACAATAGTTGCAAAACTGCAGGTGGGATTGCATCCAGAAGATACCTAGCTATGTGATTTATGGGTCCAATCAGTTAATGAGCTGGTTGAAATTTTTTTGAATGAAATCGGGGTTGTTGTTTTTTGTGTGGAAAATCTTGACTTTTAATTCTTGATTTTGTCACAAAAGTTTAAAATATTTTTAATAGACATTTTAATTAAAAACTCATCACATTATTATTTATCAAAAATGCAGACTTTAAGTAAATAGAAGATTTTGATAAGAATCTGGAAAATGGTTTTGATACAGTTTTTGATAGAAATGTTCTTACAAAATTTCTCAACATTTTTTGAAAAAAATAAAAAAGGGTCCCATTCAAAATCTGTGAAATGGAAACAATTTTGACATTTTTAATGTTTTTTTTTCATTTTTGACCAGTTCTAATAACGAGGCTCTATGTATGTAATGTACATCCTGTGGATGTAATTAATTTTGCCCATAATTTTCGACCTTTGATCTGGCGGAAGGAATGGAGTTCCAGTTAGAAATCAGGGTCTTCAAGCCAAACCATAAAAGAAAGATAGGCAGTTATATAAGTACAAATAAATAATCCCTTCATCTCTCCAGGAAAGTCATTTCCTTAACTTCTACTCATAAAACTACAGCGCTACAGAAGAAACTGCTGGAGATCCTATACAAGAGAAATGATGCTGTCCTCTGTGCACCACAAAAACGTTCACCCCAGCAGGTCAACACAGCCTCTGGTAGATAGGAAGACGGTAGCAGAGACAGGTGTACACCCATTATGTGGGCTCACTGAACCCAATCTCTGTACAGGGGCTGTAGCAAGCCATGTTTATTACTCCTTCCCAAGCACAGATAGCATGGTCATTTAGGCTCCAGCTTAGCAAAACACGTACTTAAGCACGTACTTAAGTCGATCCCTATTCAGCAAACCACGTAAGCATTTGCTTAACTTTAGGAAGGTCTTAAATCCCATTGGCTTCAATGAACTTCAGATTAAATTCTTATTGCGGGGGTGGGGGGTTGGGGAGATTCCATCCCTGAGCCTTGTCATCATTTTTGTAGTCAGAAAAGCCCTGTTCTTCAGGCTACGTTCCCAAGATATGAATTAGAATAATTAGAATGCAAAGTCAAGGCAAAGGTTTGTATCATTGCAGCAAAACAGATATATAATCATTCAAATAAAGAACCATTAATTAATGAGAGTGAGAGAGAGAATTTATCAACGTCTAACATTTGGAAACAAGTCAAATAACATTTTTAGTTGCAGCAGAAAGCTGTTTTCTGGACTCCTGATCTCCCACCCCCATATAAATCATAAGAAATGAGTGTATTGACTCAACAGCTGAGAAAGAGTTTCAAAATGCTTCTTCATTTGGCTGAATCGTGCTGTTTTGGGGTGGGGGAAGGGAGAGCCAGCTTCTCCAATTTTTATAAAAGTAAAAGGGGGGAAGGAAAGGAAACCGCTCTTTGCCATTTTGATTTGCTAAAAATATATCGGAATGCATCACGGAGCTAAAGAAAACAGATTTGGTGCCTGACCCAGCTCATGCTTTATGGCCATAGCAATGTTATTGACGTTTACAGTAGGCCAGAAGTAAATAAATAAATAACTGACAGTAGGATATTTTCAAAGGAATTATAACAGGCTGAATATTGTCAGGGGTTGTGTTTCAGTGACAATGAAAAATGAAGAAAGAGAGCGTAAATAACCGCTTCTGGCATGAAAAAGAGTTCACAGGGATGTGAACCACATAATGAGAATTACACGAACTGGAGTGGAGTTCAAGAGGCTACTAAGCTGCAGTAAAAATATAATAAAGTGGCCATGGATGAAGCTGAAACTGCCTCTACAGGTACAGTGAAGGTTAAGTAAATAGCAATCTTAAATGGAGGCTTTAGGGGGAAAGAATCGGCCTATTTAATAGAGGGAAGAGTTAAATGTCTAAGAAATAGGACTGTGATGAAACCAACAAATTCATCAGAAGGGCTGAAAATGCATCTTTGATAGGATGCAATAAAAGAATAAAACATTAATTGGCAGACAAATCACAACGCTTTCCCTTCCAGATGCTCACAGACATACATCATCCAGGACTCACACAGAATAAGTGAAAAGTAAAATTAACAATTGTTGGGCATTATCCTGCAGCCCTCACTCACATGTATAGTCTCACTGAAGTCAAGGGCCAAAGTTACTCTGGGCCAGATTGCCCCCTCCCCAGAGAAAACCCACAGCTAAAAGAGAAATCTCACAAGAGATCCCCCTGAATTTAGACAGGTGGGGTTTGCCTGTCCACAGAAAATGTAGTGGAATCTTGGGGGGGATCAGCTGGAAGGACAGGAACATCTAAGGATGTGGTTCCTGAACACCTGCTCTGGAATCCCTCTGTAAGTCCTTGAATGATCATCGCCAATGGAGAGGACCAACCCAACAGAAAACCAGCCTACTCCAGGTGGAGCTTGCTTGGCAACATGAACTGGGCAGTGAGAGGGGCCTCTGAAGCACAAAGCCTAAAGCAAAGCAAGACTGTTGTCTTATTGCAAAAGAAGCTGGAGAGCCTGTAACATACATGGCAACCTTAAGTGGCCTTAAGAACGTCAGGTTCCATATGTTCCCACATGACATTGAGATAAATCAAAGCGAGGGTTTCTCCCCTCTTCTTTTTCTAGGTACTATTTAAGAAGTAATATCTGTGTCCCTTCTATTCATTAATAAAGTTTGCTTGCTGAGTCCTAGAGAATAAGAGAAACAAAGTGGAGGTAACAAAGAGTCCTGTGGCACCTTAAAGACGAACTAAAGTATTGGAGCATAAGCTTTCGTGGGCTAATACCCACTTCATCGGATGCAAGCAAGGGTATTAGCCCATGAAAGCTTATGCTCCAATACTTTAGTTAGTCTTTAAGGTGCCACAGGACTCTTTGTTACCTCTGCTATTCCAGACTAACACGGCTACCTCTCTGATTCAGAAACAAAGTGGTTGTTCAGCTTAGATTTGAAACTAGAACTCTGACATCAAATGCATGTGGCAGGTCTAACCATTCAGCCTTGAGGAACACAACTTTCCAAACTTCTGCAATCCAGTCCCCTACAACTGCTGTCCTTCATTTTTATGGTATCTCCATTTTATCAGCTTAGCATGTCAATGATGCTGTGGCTTGCGAACAAGCCCAATGGTGAGCTGGAGCAATCTGGAAATCTGTCATCACAGTTCTTCAATGCCCTCAGGATTCTCGAGATAAGATACCCTGGAATCTGTTTATAATAAAGAGTGTTGCAGAACTGAAAACAGACAGAAAAGCAATTTGTTCCCTGAGTGTGTTTTATTTCTGTCTTGCTGTGAAACCCATTAAGCGGTTAATATACCTAAGGGCTCCCTTTATCATGTTATACAGCACCCTGTCCCATACGTATGGGACAGCTCTAGGAGCAAGGTTCTACTCAACATAAACAGAAATAGCACAGTCTGGCCCAATGGGACTATTTGTTTGAGTACTTTGCTTATCAAGGGGGTTCATAATCTGGCCCTAGAGCAAAAATCTGCTTCTGCTGCCATTGGCTCAGCAAGAAAGACTTCCACGGAAGCAGGAAGTGGGAGACACTTAGGTACCACAGTGGTGAGCCTGGTGTAAATGTCTGGGAGATTAGATTTAAAGAATTTTTACCATCGGATGAGGTTGCTACTAGAGTGTGGTATCCTTATTCAATCTCAGTCTTATTTGACTATGCAAATAGTCTCAGTGATTTTAGTAGGGCTCTCTGGGTAGCAAGGTACTACTATTCAATGAAAGTAAGAGTATCACAACTGGGAGAACAATGTATGTTTGGCATATATTTATCATTAACACCATGACTTATGAACAGCAAAGCTTGAATGAGTTGTATAATCAACCCCAAGTTATTGTGCCGCACATCTGAAGTGGTGGAATTGATTTATATTTAGGACAGCTGCCATTGTTTAATTAGCTCTGCTTTAGCAGTAAGATGTTTCCACCAAGGAATATCATTAAAATGACTCAGAAAAGAATTTTAGGTTGCACAGAAATTTTGGGTTGCAGAAGAATTTTGGGTTGCATTTTGGGTAGCTCTGGCTTTTCAATTTAATCACAGCTTTTTTTTGTTTTTGTTTCCCCCCCATAAATGACCTTGTTTTCTTTTAACTCAGGAGAAGCTTGTGCAACTAACATCAGTAATTGAAGTGGTCGGTCTACAAAGCATATTTTTCTTGGGACTACACTGTAAGTAGCTTGTGAGAAATAACTAATGGGTGAAACTTAAATTCTGGCTTCAAGAAAAACTTGGAATAGTTTCAAGCAAACTGAAGCATCCCGTTTTTGCATTGCCTCAAATGAGGCTTTAATCAGGTTTAGCAGAATAGACCTTGCTCTGTACTATTAGGTCCAGCTTGCTTTGTAATCTGATTTTTTTGGTCGGGGTGTTATATTGTCAGGATCATTCTGCACTAAGAAGATTGAAGAGAAGGAAAACAGTCCCCCCACCCCCGCCATAATATATGCAGGCATCTTTATAGTTTTGAACAAGATTGACAGCTGCTGGTTCTAAATCAATGATAATTAGTTTTGTGTCAGGTTTCTCTCCTCTAGCAAAGCTCCTACTTATGACCTCCCGGTAAAGTGTCTGGTGGTTTAGAATCTATATGAATATGTCTTACTAAGTCCACTTAAAATTCTGCTTCTTGTAAAGTTAAATTGCATTCATGGAGGTCTCATCAAAACTTCATGGGTGAAATCCCGGTCTTGCTGAAGTGAATTGAAGTTTTGCCCCTGATTTCAATAGGGCAGGTAATCACCACATCTATTGTGGGGTTCCTCAGCAGGTATCCATCTCAACAAGAACAAATATTTTAAAATCACAGGGCTAGATCCATAGCTGTTGTAAATTGGCATTGCTCCATTGAAGTTTATGGAACTATGTCAATTCACCCCAGTTGGGTATCTGACTCATAAGCTCAAATAGCCCTATCAAATATTCCACTGATCTTGTCTCTTACATTGGTTGATTGCATCTTTTTTCTTGCATCCCATATACCAAGATCTAAAAAGGTGAAACTTTTCTATTTAGACCATCTAGCCTTGTTTCTGCAAATTCATTTCCAGGATAGATTAGAATTGGAGAAATGTGTTTTCCTGGTACTGAAGTTAGACTTACTGGCCTGTAATTGCCAGGATCACATCTGGAGCCTTTTAAAAAACCTGGCTTCACGTTAGCTATCCTCCAGTCATCTGGTACAGAGGCTGATTTAAGCAATAGGTTACATACCACAGTTAGTAGTTCTGCAATTTCATATTTGAGTTCCACCAAAGCTCTTGGGTGAATATCATCTGGTCCTAGGGACTTACTATTTGTCAGTAGAGGAGGTTTGGGAACAAATTGATAAATCAATTTATTCTGGAACAGTTCCTAAGATTTAGTTATCTAAAAAGAATGGCTCATTTTTGACCCAGGTATGTTTCCATAAGGTTTTATATGCAGATCTGAGAGAAGAGGTGGTAACATATATTTTGGAGATAGTTCTCTGAAAACACCCCCTCAATGTGTAGTGGCAGCCAAAAAAGCTAATAGAATGTTAGGATCCATTACAAAAGGACTAGATAATAAGACAGTCAATATAATGCCACTGCATAAATCCATGGTACAACCAGACATGGTACACCCAGATACATTAGAATTGGAACCGAGGTTGTCCAATGAAATGAATAGGCAGTTCATTTAAAACAAACACAAGGAAGTACTTCACATGATGTATAGTCAACCTGTGGAACTCATTGCCAGGGGATTCTGTGAAGGGCAAAAGTATAACTGGGTTCAACAAAGAATTAGATAAATGAATGGAAGATAAGACCATCAATAACTATTAACCAAGATGGTCAGGGATGCAACCCCATGTTCTGGTGTCCTAAGCCTTTGACTGCCAGACACTGGGACTGTACAATAGATGATGGATCACTTGATTGACCTGTTCTGTTCATTCCCTTGGAAGCTTCTGTCATTGACCACTGTCGGAAGACAGGATACTGGACTAGATGGACCATTGGTCTGACCCAGTATGACCATTCATATGTTCTAAAACTTGGGGTGAAATCCTGCTCCCACTGAAGTCATTAGGAATTTTGCCACTAACTTCAAAGGGACCAGATTCCATTCTTGGAAACATCAAAGTTGGAGAGTCTAAACAGACTTCAGGGTTTTTTTTATGCAACAGATGCACAAGCACATCAGTAACACATAATGCACTTTCTCTAAGTGGTGCTATTTCAGACCAGCCTGCAGAGCAGTTAGAAGGGGATTTGGGTCAATAAGAGAATGGTCAAGGATAGATGAATTCAAAGAGGCAGGCTAACACTGAAAACAAAAAGATACATTTCCTTTGGGATCTGTGCCGTGAGACTCCTTCACCTTCCTCATACTGCGCTAAGAAGCAAAGGTTTTATAGAGTTCATTTCAGCTAGGTGCTGAGCACCTTCACCTCCCTCTGAGTTTATGAGATCAGTCCTTTATTGTCTGTTTACTTGTTACTGTCAGAGTGAAGAAGATATAGTTTCTCCAAGATTTTAGCTAATGTTTTTCACTTGACAGAGGTTGCTAAGTAGCAGTTTTGTCAACCTCCTACTTACTGTCAGGGAGTAAGAATATTAAGTCTATCATTTGCTAAAACACTTGATGAGGAAACGCCTCTGATTTTTCCAACACACAGATAACTAGAAAACTGTTATTGCCAGGGAAAAAATGTTAACATTGGCATTTGCAGTCTGTTAAGGAGAGGTTTCTTTCACTTATTTTCTGGAGAACAATTTAAGAATTGAATTAAAATAGTCTAGTCTATATGCAAATTTCATTTTTGACCTTTTGTGCTAATCAAAAGCCAAAATGATAAAAAGCTGTGTACATTATAGTAAAAAGTATGGTGTGGAATATGCTACTATATCTACAATATGTCTGTCTCAGATTTGAAAGTAATTTCACATACTTCACTATGTAGAGGCTAGGTTGGAATTGAATCTAAGGGTATGTCTACACTACTCATGGCTGACCCACATCAGCTGACTTAGATTTGCAGGACTTTGGCTGTGGGGCTATAAAATTGCCATGTAGATATCCCGGCTCAGGGTGCTGTTGAAGTCAGCGGAGTGCTTTGCAAACATACATGCATAGTTTCCCACAAATCAGAGAACCACTAACTAAAAATATTTTCTTGTTTCTCAAATTACAGATTCATTTAAATATCTGTCTGAACAACAGAATAAAAGACACCAACAAAATACATCTTAATTAACACATGTACACAAACCTCTACTGTATTTGCTGCATTCTATAAAGTAGATTCTATACCCACAGTTAATTTGGTGCCTCTGATAAAATCCATTATTGGCAAGACCTTTTTCCCTACGGTCTCCAAGTGTCTTACTGATTCTTCTCTTGTAAGAGGACTAAACGGAGCTCTGTGTTCTAAGAAATGAAATAGTAAACCTTGATATTGTTTTTGATCATACCAGTGCACAGTCCATTTTTCATACAAGGTATTCTGTAGGGGACTTAGAAAGCCATGTGGGCTCGGGGAAGTGAGAAATTGCTGGGAAAAGCCAACCCGACACTCAGATGGCAGGAGCGGAGAAAGTCAGTTGCAGGAGGGACCTCAGGAAGCTGATGATGTTGCCAGGGCCTGGTTGCTTTATTTTATTCCAGTTTTTAATCTGGCCATTCTCTCCCCTGTGCTGGTTGGATGTTCACTCCAACCCCCTTCCTTCACAGTGTCTATACTTCAGTGTCACTCTCCACCTTTCATGCTCCCTTTCTTCCCTCCTTTTTCCTTACTCCCCTCCAGTGTTGAATCTTTTGCTCTTTCCACAACAGTAATGTGACAGAACCACTGGAGTATGGTTGGGTCCCAAATAACTGCATTTAGTCAATAAATACCAACATGCCAGACTTACCTACCTACATACTGCTGCTCTGGCTGGTTTCTCATGCATCTGAAAATATGTGAACACCACTCAGGGATAACAAACTATTTATGGCTCTATTACCCTATCTCTGTACACCAGGAGTAGCCAAATTTACTAACCTGCTGAGCTGCATACAATAATCTTAAAAATTTTAAGAGCTGCAAGACATGCACAACTTGTCCTGTTGGGTGGCGCCTTCTGGGGCGAGGGGCTAAAGCCCTTAGGCCCCCCACCGCCAGGGTAGAAGCCTCTAGTCCCACCACCCTGCTGCAGGGCAGAAGCCTCACGCTTCCCACAATCCAGTCTGGTAAGTGGAGAAGTGGTGGTGCAGGGGAGGAGGGGCTCCGCAAGCCACACTTTAACATAGGTTGGCCACACCTGCTATACACTATACACTCCCTTCAATGTTCTCTCTACCTTCCTTTGCTTCTGTTTAGCTATTCCCCTTCCAACAAAACCTTCCTTCCTCCCCAAAAAATTAAAAGATAGAAATAAATCCACCAAACACGAAAAATCATGGCACTGACGTGACATTTGCCTACCATCATTATTAGATTATTACCATCATAATTAGATTGTTGTACTCTTTGGGGCAGGGACTGTTTCTTACTCTGCACAGTGCCTATCACAATGGGGTCCCATTCTTGGCTGGAGTCTCTAGGTACCGCCATAATCAAATACATAATAGCAAATTTAATACTACTTTGCACACCTACAGGTTTTCCATTTGAAATATTAATTATTTGGGTCTCACAACACCTCTGTGAGGTGAGTGATTTTAGTCTCACATTCCATATGATGAAAATGAGGCACAGATAGATGAGATGACTGGTCTCCAAAGATTACTGTAACACATGTGCTTTCAGGACACCTTAAGTTTTCTAAGAGTATCTGAGCATCCCACAGTCTTTACTGCATTTATCCACACTACACCTCTGGGAGACAGAGCAGTGTTAATAACAGATGAGGAACTGTGGCACACAGAATTTAAGCAACTTGTCTGAAAAGTCTGGAGAACAGGAAATTGAACTCACATCTTGTAAGTCCCAGGGTAGCACACTAACCACAAGACCTCTTTCCTCTCTACATCCAAGTGCATCATTTAAAGTGAATATCTGCCTGCACTGGCATTTGGCAAACACAGTGATAAATGTCTGTGTAGATGAGGGGTGAGGGAGGAGAGTGGGGTGTGGTGGGAAGTGAATGGAAAGTGAGGAGAAGTGACAAGTGCCTCCATATACAGGATGGGTAGGAGGTGAATGGTTGTCTGGTTACATGATGGAGTAGACATGCCTACTATGGCCTGCTCTTTAGCATAGTCCCTTGATCTGTGCCCCAACCAGTCATCTGCCCCTGCAGGTGACAAACCATATTGCACTCAAACTAGTAGGCAAATCAGCAATGCGTACCTGAAAAGGATGGCAGCTTTTTACTTGACATCTTTTCCAAGAATTTCCTAACGTCTTTGTTTTTGAAACCCAGCGTCAACAAATATTGTTGGGGAGGCAAAGAAGCCCAATCCACTGTCTGTGGTAAGATGTGAAGTCCATGAGGATCTGGAACAGGACAGTGATAGCATTTTGCACCCTTTTTTTTTTCTTGAGGGCTTACGTTAGCTCCTCTTTTGAAAAAATTTAGCCTCCTCGCTTGAAAATAAAAAGGGCTAAAAGAATACTGGAGTTAATCGAATTTAACATAAAACACACCCACCAAAACCAGTGATCAGAGAAATCCTTAAACATGTTCAGTGCCAAGGCACAGGTGTACGTAGTTTTTGGAATTCTGAATGTTGATGAATTTTTTTCATTGAAATTTAAAATTTTGTCGAAAAAGTGTAAAAAATCTTCATGAAAATTTTGTCTCATTTTTTGACTAGCTCATCAAAAATTCCTAGATTTAATATTTCAACATTTGTTGTTGAAATTTTTAATTTTAACAACTCAAAACCAAAAACCTCATACACCACCATCCTGCACAAAAAACAGGATGAAATGTTAATGATGATGTTCATAAAAATTATATCCTGTTTTCAACCAGCTCTACTTTTAAGATGCCTAGTAATATAGTCAGAGAATGACAGCGAATCACATTTATTGCTCACTGGGGTTACCAGCACATAAATAAAATACAGTGAGCTAAATATTTCTCTTCCCCAGGTATTATGCCAATTGATCTCCATTAACTTTGCTAGCGTAACTACTGACTTCCACTGAGATGCTCTCAGAATGTGTTCTATTTGGTAGAGACCTTGTTTTACTCATACACTGTACTCTGAATGTAGGTGCGTTCTGGATGTGTGCAAATATTTTTAAATGATCTAATTTTGTGCTGTACCATTTCATTCTTTTTATCTCACTTGTATATACAGAGTTTACTTAGCAGGTGGTTAACAGTCAGAAATTATAAAACCCTACCTGTTGTAGTTCTATGTAGCTTTTAACAGGATGCTAGGGGGTTGCAATTGTTGTCTTAAAAGCCCTACCTATATTCTAAAAGCTTTCTGCTTCTAATGGATTCAACAGTTTAAAATAGACTGTACTGTGCATTTTAATTTAAAAATATACCTCCTTTTCTTCCCGTGGATCAAAGGAACTTGTGGAGAAATTCAGTATGATACAGCCTTATAATAAGTCAAAGCTTGAACCAAGATTTGGACTAATGAATGTTACTGAAATTTATGATTAAGGTTATTTTAACTAACAAGTTAATAGTTCACACTTAAAATCCCAGAGATGAGGGGTATGGAGCCTCTCACCTGCAGGTCATAAGTTCAGACCTGTGCCAATCATGCAATGATGGAAAATCATCATGTGATAGGGCAATTTCCTGCAATATCTTTGGGAGATCTTACTGAATTAAGTTTAAATAGCATTGCAGTCAAGTGCATTACAAATGAAAAGTTTATGTATTATTGTGGGATTGTATGTAACTTCTTTAGGGGAGAGACATGGGCAATCCAAACCCTGGGAAATTGTATTTGCTTCAACAGACTATTTTAAACAATGTGCCAGATAAGAAGGACCATTCGGGACAAACAAAGTTAAATGGGTCTCTTAGGAAATACCTGAGGGGAGGTAAATGTAAATTCTCACTTTTGGACGCAATGTTTCGAAGATACACCCTGAGGAGAGAACCACTGTATCTGACTCATTACCGATTCCCAGTCCCTGAATATCAAAGTTCCAAACTGTATAAAGGAAAGGCTAACTTATGTTCTTGTTCTGAGGAAAAGCTGTAACAAACTTGTAACTACAGAAAAAACCCTGGGTGGGATTTGAAGGACTGATCACTTACCAGAGCCTTTGTTGAAGTTGGGGGTGATCTCTGGTAAGATTAGCATGTGTGTAGATTCTTTCATTGTTTTTTAATATGTTTTTCTCTGTTATGCCTTCACCCATTTTTATATATATAATATAAATGATGCATCTGAGGCCAGAACTGAGTTCATTAGCCTTATTTATAAGCAAAATAATTGATTAAAATGGTGTATAACCAGATCCTCTCCTTTCCCCTTCCCTTTATCTTTTTTCTTTGCTTGGGTGTAGTAGTGAAAGAAATTAAAAATGAAGGGTGACATTTTCTGAATGCCTACATGATTTAGGCACAGAAGTCCTGTTGAGTTTCCAAGCAACTTGTCCTAGGTCACGTATGTACTTTTGAAAATCCCACCTGCTCTCTATATTGTTTGGGGGAGATGGGATTCTGGAAGATATGAGTTTGTCTCCTTTTCAATCAGGTTCAGGGACTTTTATATTATACTCCTCTTAATGTCAATACTTTTATTCCTTGGAAGTTCTCCACAAATTCACATCAGCAAGTAGACAGAAGACAGCTACTTTATAACCTCCAAGACAAATAACAAGTCCCTATTTTCTCTATTTAAAAAAAGAAACGCCACCACACATGTAGGGACGTTCTTCAACTTGTAAAATCAAGGTGATCTGTCTTTACAGTGACATTTTTAAAACAAAACATAAAATGAACAAAATAAAAGTGCTTAGTTGTGTACAATACTTGCATGGCTTTGTTGTCAGCTCTTGGACTTACTAGTCTCTGTTTGTTTTTTTTATCAAGGAAGTTTTTAGTGCTCCTGAAAGGTTCCATATTGATTGCCTTGAAGAATGAAGTCATTATTCAGAGAGCTGGTATGTCATAGCAACTGGTACAGCCATATAGCTCCATCAATAAGTCTCAGTTCTGATCCAGGGCAATACCTCTAGGAATTAAAGAGCATTTTGATCTTCTGGAGCATTCTGCTAGAACTGCCCACAAAGTGCCAACTATAGTGTGGGTTCTTGTGATGGAAGCAAATGTCCTCTAGCAATTCGACATATTGAGAAATTTACCTCTCTCTCTGTCATCAACACAGTGTGACGCCTCTGGGTCTTCTCATAGTCACCACTGCTCCAAGTAACTCAGTTAGCAATGATGACAAGACATGCCTTAGCCCATCATCCACTTTCCTTCTGGGATGAGGACCTACTCATGGTGATCTACATGCTTATCAACTCAGGAAAAGGATACTTTAACTCGCTCAACCAGCAGGGGACAATGGTGGGGGGAGGGGTGTCACACAAAAGATTCCCGTGTTGACACCAAAACATGATGCCCTCCACTGGATCCCCATTCACTTCTGGGTCCTACTCAAGGCCCTGGTTCTGAATGAGGCCGGGCTACCCATTCATGATGGCTGGGAACAATCAATCATTAGTGCCCCTGGTGGGTGAGGCCAGTAAAAGGCAGAGGCAGAACATCAGCAGCATAGGGGCTCTTGACTATGGAACTTCCTAGAGAGATTAGGGTGAGCCCAAGTCTGATCATCATCAGAGCACATTGCAAAGCCCAATGTACAATAAAAGCTTTGCTGCAATAATGGAAGTCAAAGAATGATGCTTTGAGGCATCATGGGTAAAATTCACCCTTGTGCCGAGTGTCAGTACAAAGCTACCCCACCCCTATACATTGTATTTGAAGATGTAAGTGCTACAGAGGTCATATATTGGCCCTCCGCTCAGGGGTGAATTTCACCCCAGGCGAGAGTAAGAATTTGCAGAATCAGGCCCCAACCACCCACAAATCAAACTCAAGGTCAGCTACAAACACACAATCCACAAAATCCAATAAGGTCCAATGCTGCTTGAAGATGTGAAATCCCCTCTTACCTGTGTATATGTACTCCACATAATCGGGGTGCTTTTTAGCAAAAGCCTCCTTCATCTTGTCTATTTTGTCAGCCTTTGCTTTTGTTGCAAATGGTGTGTACATAACTGAAAAAGATTCCTCCCTGGTGATGGCTTCTTCAATCATAGCCTGAAAAAAAGGGGGAGAAATGATACATACTGTGCTGGTAAAAAGTGAATTGTCATTAAAAAAAAAAGTAGGGGAGGGAAAGAAAAATAATTGCTGTCACAGATGATATTTTTCCCTTTAACAATTGCACAGTCATGCAAAGATAACATATTTTGGTCTTGAATATTAATTAGAGAGGAATTCAAATTAGTTCCAGAAAACATTGCCTATCTCATGCTCAGAAACTCAATTTAATGTAAAAAAACCCCACAAAACATTTGTAAACAGTTTTCAGTGAGCCTCTGTCTTCAATGGGGAGAAAAGTATTAGGTAAATTATTTTCAAGTTAAAAAGACCAGATTGATTCCATGTTCTCTGAAGGTCACATCCTTCACCTGAAGTTTTATTCATTATTTGGGAGCTGGTTAAACAATACTGTACATTTACGTTACCTCTTGGGTTGGCATGGATCAAATACTGGGGCTGTATGGAATGTTGGCCTTAAATATTAATTCTATACATACTGTAGTTTGCATATAGAGTGAAATTCATGCTTTTGCAGAGGGCCAGCACAAGATGTATGCATCATATAAATCCTTAAAATAGGGCTAAATGGTACATTATGTTGGCCTCCTGAGCAGAGGTGACTTTCACCCTAAAATGGACTACCAGAGTAAAATGCGATCACCCCACAGTTGAACTGATCCTCAGCTGGGGTTAACTGCCACCATCAATGCTCACAACTAGGGAAGGAACAGTCTTAAAGGAGCTGCAGCTGAGTAGACCTTCTGGTCTGTTTCTCCCAGTTTGTAGGTGTAAAGGCCATATAGACTGCTTCTCTCCCTTTGGCCCTGGGAGGAGATCTCCAGGGCCCTGTCACAATACTTAGGCTTGGTATTTAGGGTAGCATTTGGGTCTCATTAAATCCTATTAGCCTATTCACTTGCCTTCGGCCCACTCATCTATCTATGACTTCTAACATTCCAAACCACTGAGACATGGAAAACAAAACAAAACCCTGCCTTCTTTCACCGTGAATACGGAGTAGGGAAAAGCCAGGCTTGAAAATTACTCTGGTTCTTCAGTCCAGAATGGGCAATATTCAATCACATGAATCTATATCTACAGTAGCCGTGGCTAGCTCTGGCAAGCTGAAAAATAGTAGACCTTAAAATAGCAACACCGTGATTTATAGACAAGCTCTTTCAGATGTTGTATGTTAGTTTTGTGAACTCTAATTTTCCTATCATTCTAGGACTTGCAAAACCTGGCTTTAGAGATGAAGACATAAGAAAAATAGCACCAATAAAGTCTTCAAGAGACACATTTTTTAAAAAGCAGAGGCCCAGCTATTTGCACACACTCAACCAACACAATTTACAATTCCAATACAAGTACTCAATGGGGTTGGCATTTCTGTGCCAATATTGGGCACCTTTCCTTAGCAGTTAAGCATAAAGCTATAGAAAATAATTTTCTAATATGTAGTTGTGACGTTCCCCTCTGGTGTTATCTGGACCGGTGCTCTGTTAGGTCACGCCAATCCTTGACTCTGGGAGCCAGCCTTACCCTGTTCTGCTGTGAGAACCCCCACTCCTGGGCTGTTCACACACTCTGGCATATCAGCTGCTCCTTGGATTGTGCAACCAAACGACAGTAGCCAATATCTCCGGCCCCAGACATCACCCTAGGAGCCTCCATCTTGCAGTGTCCAGTTATGCCCGCTGGATGCTGCAAGCTTATATGAGTTCGTCAATTTAACAAAGAAATTGGTATGTACTAGGCTTGTATCCCATGGGGAGTCTCTGGCATACTTCAAACCAAAAACACAGCTTCAGGTAGAATAAATAAATAGATTTATTAACTATAACAATAGATTTTAAGTGATTATAAGTCAAAACATAACAAGTAAGATTTGGTCAAATGAAATAAAAGCAAAGTGCATTCTAAGCCAAACTTAACACTTTCAATGCCCTTACACACAGATGCTTCTCACCGCAGGCTGGCTGGTTGCTCTTCAGCCAGGCTCTCCCCTTTGATCAGTGCTTCAGTTGTTTGGTATGGTGTCTGTAGATGTAAGTGGAAGAGAGAGGAAGAGCATGGCAAATGTCTCTCCCTTTTATCATGTCCTTTCTTCCCTCTTGGCTTTGCTCCCCCGCCTTCAGAGTCAGGTGAACATTACCTCATTACAGTCCCAAACTGACCAAAGGAAGTGGGGTGACCCACTCGAGAGTCCAACAGATCTTTTTTGTTGGGGCTTACGCCAGCGTCCTTTGAGGCTGGGCTGGATTTGCCCCATACGTGCCTGGATGAGGTGTGAACTGCCACTTTGCTTTTAAAGAATTTTTGCCTGGGCTTATTTTAGGCCATGAGGATACATTTTCAGCCTCATAACCATAAACATGAAATTATAACCTATAACCTTACTGTAACAACAATGCCTAGTACATAAGCCTTCTGAAGACACCCGACATGACAAACTTTGCATTGGGTACTGCGCAATCATTTTACAAGGATGAAGAGGGGGGTACAGGGTGTTCCCCCAAGGTTCAGAGCATGCTACAGTGTAGAGGTTTTACTGGAACTTACTTGCATAACTCACTTTTGGCTTCACCAGCCTTGAGAACAATTCAAAATCATGGCAATAAAACCTTTACACCACCTCGTACCCATAAACAGTTTGTGCCGAATGCAAATAGAGACTGGGTCAGAGTGCAATACAATAAAATATCACTCAAAGGGGAAAAAACAGTTCCTTAGATTTTGGTCAATACTACTACTGAAGGTCCTATTATTATCCAAGAGCAATTTTTTTCTCCAGGTCCTGAGCCTGCATGTAGCTGCTATTTGTTTTATTGTCCCCTTGGATTTTTATGGGATAAAATCTTTAAGGACATAAAAACTTCAGTGAATAAAAACTTTGGAACAGAAAACTTTATGCAGTGGGGTCCCTAAAGATTTCTCTGCTGAAGTCTTTATGCACTGAAGTCCATGTGCTCAGGGAGACTTCAGCACAGAAATCTACAGGCACGTCTAGGCACCGAGAATCAGATGCTAGCAACTGTTATTCCCCTTCCTGTGTGCACCCAGAGCCCGTTCAGTACCCATTCAAGTTAGTGGAAAGACTTCAACTTATTTCAGTCGACTTTGGATTGGGTCCCTGGAGAACAGGTTCAGGAAGCCAGTCTGTTTCCTGCCTTCATGCCTCCTGATGGGCTCTGCAGAGAGGTAGCAGGGAGAGGATGATGCTGATCTACCCCTGTAGACGAGTCCTTCACCGCTCATTGCAGAAATGAGCTGGAGACCATGTAGTTGCCAACACCAGTGCCCTTTTACTTCCTTGTGCACGTCCTCACCACCACCTATATACAATATACACTATATACAAGTACACTTGCTTAGCTGCTTGGGGGATAGCTAGCTCCTGCAGCTAGCCAGGAACAACAGCCACTTGCTCCTCCCTTTCCTATTCCCCCCTGTGCACTTCCTTCCTGCCAGCTTTATCCTTCTGACCTGGAAGGTGCACATGTGCTTTGCCGTAAGCCTTTCTTGCTAAGGGCCACACCCTGCCAGCTCCAATTAACTCTCCTGGCTGGGAGCTGAGCTTGCAGGAGCTGAGCTAACGGGCTGGCTCAGAGCTTCTTGGCCAGCACCCTGTTACAACCCCACTAGTGGCAATATCTTCACACCCCAGCATAAAGATGGAGGTGGACACACTCTAGATAGGCGGAGACATCTCCCTATGCACTATATAAGACCATGGCTGAATTTTCACACATGCCCGACACAAGCTATTTATTGTGACATCTCAACGATGGCACTGGGACGTCTTAGAGCCCAGTGGGGTTAGAAAAGTAGGTGAGGGGAAAGGACACCAAGGAACCCAGAGAAAAAGATGGAAGATTGTGAAATCTGGGACTTCTGTGAACACCATGAGAAACATCTTCCCTAAAAGTAACACTGGATTCCAGTCCTTTGGGACTACTGTTGTTCTACCATGTACAATGCATTGGGATGAGGGAAGTGACAGCACCATAGAACAGTGCCTTTACACAAACAGGTGGGCTCCCACTTCCTTTAAAAAGGAGAGAGGAAGAAATGTGGGATTGCTTGCCCTTTGGTCCAGGCTTGCTATATTTATGTATAAACATATATACCTATAGTTAGAATATAGTCACAATGAATCTGAATGCAATGTTTTTCTTTATAAATATTTGAAACATTTTCAAACATTCTCCTCCCCAGACTTTCCAGATTTCAGGCAAGTCAAACTAACCTAGCCTCCATTCTCGCTGATTCAGGGCTTGATGTAGTGCTCATTGAAGTCAATGGAAAGACTCCCACTCAGTGACCATTGAATCAGGCCCCATGTAGTGCATCGCAAAGAATCAAAAATACTCTTCGGCAGTGCATTGAAACATAGGAATGCAATTCCTCCAATCTGGTATCATGTCTCCAACAGTGGCCAGTACCCATTGCTCCATAAGAAGTTATGAAATAATTCGCCCACAGGAACATTTTCCTCCAATAGTCCATGGTTCACATTCCCTGAAGAATGAGGGTTTATATATTTTCCAAAACTCTGTAGAGTATTTATTTGGCAGCAGAGTATTTAAAATTTCAACCTCAGATATTGAATCACTGATTCATTTTAATCTGAAATAAAAATACCCATAGGGGTATGGAACGGCTGCCGCATGAGGAGAGATTAATGACTGGGACTTTTCAGCTTGGAATAAAGATGACTAAGGCGGGATATGGTAGAGGTCTATAAAATCATGAGTGGTGTGGAGAAAGTAAATAAGGAAGTGTTATTTACTCCTTCTTATAACACAAGAACTAGAGACCACCAAATAAAAATTAATAGGGAGCAGATTTAAAACAAATAAAAGAAAGTATTTTTTCACACAATGCCTGTCAACCTGTGGAACTCCTTGCCAGAGGGTTTGTGAAGGCCAAGACTATAACAGGGTTCAAAAAAGAACTAGATAAATTCATGCAGGATAGGTCCATCAATGGCTATTAGCCAGGATGAGCAGAGAGGGTGTTCCCTCTGTTTTCCGGAAGCTGGGTATGAGTGGGAAGGAAATGGATCACCTGATGATTACCTGTTCTGTTCATTCCCTCTGAAGCACCTGGCATTGGCTACTGTTGGAAGACAAGATACTGGGCTAGATGGACCTTTGGTCTGACCCAATATGGTCATTCTTATATTCTTATGTTTAACATTTCCATTGTTTATCCAAGGATTGTTTAAGATTACATTGCTATCATGACAATTAAAAAAAATCAAACAAAAAACTTTCCCAAATAAAAAGCTATATCTAAACAGAGTAAAGAGTTTAAATACATATTCCTTAAACAGAGGAAACACCACATATCCTGTTTATCCGTGACCAGCAAACTTCTTTGGAAATATATCAGAGACACCCTATATAATACCTATGAATATGCAGTTTCTTAGACCTTTTAATGAAACCTACATTTTAGACAAAACATTGTCTCTTTAATAACCTCTAAAATGTTGGCAAGAACTCATAAAATGACCAGGTAGATTTACAAGAAACAAAGCTTTCCTATGCCAACTTTTCATAGCAGATGATATAACTACTTTTCTTTAATGAAGCTTTTGCCATTTTGCCTCTCTCCGAACAGACACGGGTGAAGAAAAATTACAGCACGTCTGCAAATTCTTCATAAGGGTGACAGAAGCTTTTGTGGCTACCTTCCCTAACCTTAAAGTGCATAAAGGTTTAATTTGGAAAATCCAATTATCTTGACATCTAGAGTTAGCTAGAAATTTAGACATCTTCGTAGAGCCTTATCGCGGGGCTGCAGGGCAAGCACAGCCACTGTCACATATACATTACACCAGGAATTGATGTTCTTATTGATGACTTTTATGGATGTAATGACAGAAGTCAGGGCAAAACTGAGAGCCTCCGCTAGAAATGGTTACTGCTCAGATGCCGGAATGTTACACTTCTTAGAAATATGGGAATACTGCACACTCTCCTCTATATTTTTCCTAATATGGGGGAATATTTGGCAGCTTAGCACTGTCTGTCAGTGCTGTGATATGGACTATCTTCTTATCGTTATGATCTTATGTTATTTTCATTTTTCTGTGGGAAAAATAGGTAGCATGTTCTTTTCCCCAATCTGTTTATGCTATGAAAAATCATATATTGTACCATAGATGAGAACTTTCTGCTTATTGGCCATGGATACCTCCTCATTAACGTATGTAGTATCAAATGTCAGTTTACTTAGGTTCTTAAGTTAATAATGCATTTAAGTCGCTACCTTTTTTTTTAATGTGTGGTATATTTTTAATACAGTAGACTCTCGATTATCCAGGATTAGGTTAACCAGAATGTGGATTAACCAGGATGTGGATTAACCAGGATGTCAAAAAAATATGCGTAACTCGCAGGGCCGGCTCTGGCTTTGTTGCCGCCCCAAGCACACACACACAGTTATTGGGTTTCATGACTGGGCCAGTGCAGTAGCAAACTGCATTTTATGTAAGTGAAGGGCTGCTGATTTAGTGGCATGGCAACTTGACTATACGTAAAATTAAGGCATGTTTTTGAAAACTACTGACTTTTAGTCCCTTCTAAGAGACTTCATCTAAACCTCTGTGTGGTATCCCCCCCTAGAATAAAAGTAGATGTCAAGTGGAAACTCAGGTGCCACTTAATACTTCTATGAGCTGCACAGACAGTGCTTCATCTCCTTTCAGAGAGGAGGTGATATGCAGTGATGGGGGAAACAGGATAATGGATGCATAACTCTTGAAGAAGACCTGCAGCCTAGAAAGGAATTGAGGCTGGGTTTTCCTGATATTCCCTTGGCATCTTCCCGGATGGGTCTAGATTCCCCCATGAATCTTCCCTCTGTGATCTAGTAAACCCATCCCCTAAGCAGAGTATGAGTTCAGAATACCGCGCCTGGCATTTTCATATTACTTTTGTTCCACCCTGCATTTTAAAAAATGGTACGGACCTTTTGTTAGCCAATCAGATTGCTCTCTTTTTACACCTCATTTTGACAACATGATTTGTGGGTCTTCATTAATGGTTAAAACTTTTATTGGGTTTTGTACTGTGCTTTATACTGGGATTTCAATAGCTACTGACTATGACCAAGATATGTATTGTCTATTACTTTAAACTGAAATATAGGCTAAATAAATCCATCCCTTCTGAAATTAGAGATAATTAAACCATTTGTTTTAATAAGAGCGACATTCAAAGTGTTAATTTCTCAATGTATGAAAAAATTGGTATGATTCAACCAGCAATGACCCTGCCATTAATTATCTGATATTAAAAAAATATTACTAAGCAGAAATCATGTGGAAGGGAGGAAAATTAATAAAGAGAAACGACTGTGTGGAAAAAATAATTTAAAAATAACCTGGCTAGATGCAGACAGAAGACTGCCTGGATGAAGATGCTAGTAACAAGTACAGCAACAAAAAATCTTTATAATAGCATCAGACCTGATATTGACAAAGAGTCCTGTGGCACCTTAAAGACTAACTAAAGTATTGAAGCATAAGCTTTCGTGGGCTAATACCCACTTCATCGGATGCATCCGACGAAGTGGGTATTAGCCCACGAAAGCTTATGCTTCAATACTTTAGTTAGTCTTTAAGGTGCCACAGGATGCTTTGTCACTTCTGCATTCCAGAGTAACATGGCTACCTCTCTGATTCTTGAGACCTGATAATATCAGGCTGATATTAACTCGCTGCTATTTTATGGAGCAGTGAAAAATTCAAGAACAAGTGATTGGTGCAATCTCGTAAGCAAAGGACAAAATATTATAAAAATTCCTACTGTGATTAAGATTCTGATGGCAATGGGATTGTACAAATACCTCCTCAGTGAGGAAGGATGATCAAGTCATTAGTGCAGTAGCCTAGGCTGAGGGAGACCTAGTTTCAATTCCTGCTTTGCCACAACTATCCTGTGTGATCATGCACAAGTCACTTGGTCTCTGACTCAGTTTCCCCATCTGCAAAATGGGAATAATAGAAATTCCTTAACTCACAGGTGGGAAGAAATATATATTAAAGGTTGAAAGGTGCTCAAATACTATAATGATGGAAGCAATACTAATTGGACAGTTCCTGCCCTCAATATCTTATAATCCAATTAAGTATGACAGAGAAGAAATAATTTTAATTGGCTGTAGATCAGATCTTAAGTGACTTGCTTAAAATGACACAGGAAATCTATGGCAGAGTCAGGAATTTCAGCCAGATCGCCTAAGCCCCAGTCCAGTGTCTTAAGAAGAAGACTATCCTTCTTTTGTGTCCTTCCATTTTTGGTTTTGTAATGGAAATGCAAGATGATTTCACTCCAAATTTCAACAGGAAAATTAAAATCACAAAGGGATTAATCCTCTAAAACACCCATGTCTTATATACAGTAGACTCTCGATTATCTAGGATTGGATTAACCAGGATGTGGATTAACCAGCATGTCAAAAAAAATATGCGCAACTCACAGGGACGGCTCTGGCTTTGTTGCCACCCCAAGCACACACCAAAACGCCCCCCACCAGGGCACAGGGCATCCAGTGAACCAACACCCCCTCCTCCCGGTGCAGGGTGGCTGGTGAACCAAGCCCCTCCCCCCCATATTTGCTATGGATGGTGATTATTCAGGATTTTATTAACTAGGATTAATTTTTTCCCTATCATCCTGGATAATCGAGAGTCTACTGTATACAATTTGTATAAGCCTACAGATTTTATTAGCAAGAGGGATGAGAGAAGATGAAAAGAAACACATTACCCTTCCCTACAGTGAGAAAAGTTAAAAAATACTTCTTAGGGCAAAAATACATTCTGCTAGGGTATATGTAACTTGGATATTTTTCTAACTACGTTGTTTCAAAAATATGGGGCCAATCCTGAAGTACTTACGCTTACAAAATACCAGCTGAGGTCAATAGACTTTCTAGGATTGCTGAACTGGGCACTTCTTAAGTGAAATATGACAACAAGCTTAGTCACAAAATATATGGTGCTCTCCAGAATTGATGAGAAATACATTTTCTCACTAAACTGATACTCCAGTTATCCAAAGAGACTAAGCTATCAATACACACAAAACATTCCCTTAGAGGAATAACAAAACATTCTCCCTGGCGCCATGCTGAAAACCTGACATGCCAGGCAGTGCTGATTACAGGACACATCTATAGAACTATAGAACTGCTGCTGGTAGCCCCCATAACCAGATGAAGATTGCTGATGGTATTTTGGTTATAGTCTGAGTTTTCTTGCTATTAGCCTTGCTCTCTTGGGTTATGATCCTGAAAGATGTCAATTGAAGTCAACTTCTATGGGAATTGAAGGTACTGATCACTATTCAAGAAGTACTCAGACCATGTAGGATTGGGATCCAGTTGCTTCATCACACAGTAAAGGAATTATTTTGTGTTTATGACACCATAGATTTTTGACATGGAAAGGGCTGAGGTCTCAGTGAACGCTGCATGCACTGAGCAAACCAAATTTAATTTAAATGTTTAAAGAATTTGCTCCTACCACTAGTGTCCCCTTTTTTCCCTGTAAATGTTTGAGCGATCCACTTGAACTGACATAAATGTTTGCAGTAAGCCAAGTCCAAAAGGCCCATCCATGAACAGCCACAGATCCTGACGGTTCTCTAGCTGGGGTTGGATCAGGACAGAGAGGGACCTGTAACACATACTCACCAAGGGGTTACACTTGCTCAATAATCCAGGAACAAAAAAAAATACCTTCTGACTTATATGACCCATCACAACTAAGCCAGACATCGCTAATTTTACATATTTGTTATCCCCCAGTGGGGTAAAACTTTTGAAAAGATATCCTGTGACCAGAACAAAAGGCTCAATTTGTTGAGTAATAATATCCATTGCAAATTATTTGCTCAGTTCTATTCAACATTACACATAGGAATTGTTTTGACAAAATGTGTTTTCATCCAAAAACCTCAATTTGTTAAAATCAAAATTGGCCACGGGAAAGTGTTAGTATTGCTCAAGTTCCAATTTCAATTTTTTTTGGATTAACACAGAGTGATTAACCAATAGAATATCTTTCCAAAGGATGAAGTGAATTCTCCATCCCTGAAATGTCAGAATCAGGATGGAATATCTTTCTAAAAGATAGTCTTTAATTCAACCACAAATTATTGGGATTGATACAAGAGTTACTGGGGATATATATGTAATTTGTATATATTATGAAGGCAAACAAACACAAGAGAAGACAGGCCATCGGTGGAGAAGGAAAAAAGTCTAGGGGTTACTACAATGAGAAAGGGCTGTTTGAACAGGCATGTTTTAAGGAGGGATTTGAAGGAGAAAGAGGGTTTTTGGCAGATGTTGCCAGGAATAGGGGCAACTAAAAACTAGAGAGGGAGATTAAGGGTGAAATAAGGTGAAAGGATCAATGTGATCATAAGGAACAGAGGAAGAAAAAAAGGCTGAGATATTGATGGAGGCAAGATGATAATAAAGAGCTTTGACTATATGGGTAAAGAATCTCAGTTTTATGCAGTAAAAGGAAGCTAGCCAGTGGAAAGATTCAAGAAGGGTGACACATTCGAAGCCATGGAAGAGGCAGAAGATGGGCTGTGAGTCTTATTCCAAAGCAAGATCACCAAGTGAAGAAACAAAGATAGCCACCAGAATCCTGGAAAACCTTGTGTCGGGAGGCCGTTGGGTCAGAAGTAAAGTGTGATAGTTTCCCCCGGCATAAAAATCTATCTTTACCCAAGTAAAGAGCCTCAATCATCTCCACCAAAATATCCTGTCCTGGGTATGTCCTCTTCTCTCCTTTCCCTCAAAATCGTGAGACTGCCTTACAGAATTCCAGAGGAGGAGAATGGTTAACAAGAAAAGGAGCATGCATCAAGAGCTGTTGCTTTGGTTACAAAGTCATATAAGCAGGTACAGTCGTGACAAGTTATTTTCAGCTTTATCCAGAGATAAAGAGAGAACATTAACATAAAAGATTAGGAGTTGATAATGCTACCCGGTCACCCTCTGGGGATAGGTCTCAAGGGGGCATCATGCCCCTCCAAAAACTGGGTGATCCTTGCTATTAACACTGAAGTGACCCTTAATGCTGAATGCACAGAATTCAGCAACCCAGAAAGGTAAGGTTGTTGTTCGTGCATCTTCAACATACAGTGCTTTCTCAGGCCCCAGTACTTCTATTGATTTCAGTGGGCACAATATTGGGCCGCTAGCTGCCTGTATGTGAATACTCCTAGATGTGATTGAGTCCTCAGCCCATGCAAAAGACTCCAAATTAAAGGCCAATGACTTTGTCCAGTGAAGCGATGTCTGGCTCCCAGTGAAAATCAAGCACCTGGAGAGATCAAACAAATGGGAAGATCTTCATTGACATTTCACAGCTTCTGCTAGCAAAGGAGACAAGCAAATCCAGCTCCAAGGACAGGCAGAAAAGAAATAGGAACAGAGAGGACAAAAACTTCATGTTCCCACCAGTGAGGTCTCGGGGAGTTGGGACTTTACTTAGGGTGACCCGATTTTATCGGGACAGTCCCAATTTTGGACCTTTTTCTTATATAGGCTCCTATTACTCCCACCCCCTGTCCAGATTTTTCACATTTACTGTCTGCTCACCCTAACTTTACTGGATCTCCTAATGCACATGCAGTAAGCACCAGGGGGCAAATACCCCTCCCAGTGCCCAGCCCCTGAATCAAGCCCACAGCCTGGGAGTGGAGCTGGAGCCTGGGCTGAGGTAGAGATTAATACAGAGGTCCTTTGGTCTATTCACATTTGAAGTTCACAGGCCCGGCAAACGGTAGCCCAATGGGTAAATACTTTGAACTAGACATGCTTTGCATTCACAACAGTTCTGAAAGACCTCAGGTGAGATGTATTTGTGTGTATAAATAAGAAGTCAGAAGTTGCAGCTAACAACGTAGGAAAGGGAAGATTCATCCTGCAGACCTCCTGGGAGTGACACGGGAACATAAAGGGCCTGATTCTGATCTTCATTACACTGGAGTAAATTAGAAGTGTTTTTATCTTTTGCTCTTCGTACGACAAAGGGTAACGGTGATGCGGTGTACACCAGTGGAATCAGACCCTGATATTTTTTCATAAGGTAAAGTGTATGCATAATGTATGAAACCATTGTAGATTGTATGGATTTTTATTAACCATTTCACCAGCGACAAAGTAGCTTGACATAAAACCTCTTTCATCTCCTCCTGGGAGTCAGGCCATGAAGCACTTGCTTATGGACAAGGGGGTGTGCAGATAGTCTTATTTATACACACAAATACATCTCACCTGAGGTCTTTCAGAACTGTTGTGAATGCAAAGCATGTCAAATAATCAGGGAATGGAAAGACTTAGCGTTATGACTGATAGGACCAAAGGCAAAAGCGAGCCCGTTAAGTGCTGGAGAGTGGAGGGACAGCCCATGAATTACCCTCCAATGGTACGGGATGAATCGTTTCCTTCCTGTTGAGTCTCACTGCCAGAAGAGTGGACTGGACCCCATCTGCAAATTGCAGAGGTTGCATGGCAGGTGGGTCCCCCCAAAGGTTGGAACCCCAGCTGCCACACAGTCTTTGCAACATGCTTTGGTTGTGCTTGGGACCAGCTGGGGTCTTAGCCCACGAAAGCTTATGATCCCAAACATCTCTGTTAGTCTATAAGGTGCTACAAGACTCTCTGTCGCTTTTGCAGATCCAGACTAACACGTCTACCCCTCTGATACTAAAAATAAGGAGATCCTTCTATTAGCCCCTTAGCCCAAGCCTAAAAATAGACAGGAAGAAGGAGAGACTCAAGCAGTTAATGGAGTGAGTAGAGTTTCAGGAGCATACATGTGTGTATGTGTACATGTGGGTGTATTTGAGACAGAGGCTAGAGATGTAACCAGTACCAGTGAGCTAGCACTAAGCTCCTGGGCCCCAATCCAGCAAACACTTACTTGATTACTTCCAAGAATACCAGTACTCCCATTACAGTCAGTGGGGCTACACATGTGCTTGAGTGCTTTGTTAGATCAGGGCCCTGATCCTACAAAACCTTACTCAAGTGAGTAATCATTGCTCAAGTGATGAGGCTGATAGGATACATACAGTGATTAATCTTTGAAGAATTGGGGTCTTACTAGTTGTCTTTCTTATTGTACACTATTTCCTTGAGACCATTGGTTAGGTCTTTTTTTCCTTCCATTTCAAAGAGTAGGAAAATTATCAGAAACACAGTCTCAGCCAAAAATTTTTAATAAAAGGGTCAGTATCTGGAATTAAATTTTATAGCACTCCATAAAATTGAAGTATGAGCCAAGGGTTAACAACAACCTTGAATTTTGCCCTTAAAATTAGTCCCAGAAAATCTACTTAATTATAAATACGTTAGCACTATACAGTGTCCCCCTGATTGATATGCCCCGGAGCTATCTTTGTCTGCAGTCTTTTAGGCACTAATCCTTCATTTTGGTTCTAATAGTGAGATGGGCTCCTCCTTTCTAGTTAGACCATCAATTTTTACCTGCCAATACAGTTTGATGAGCTTGCTTATATGCTGCTCACTGCCTCCTGACAGCCAGTACATGTAGTCAGCAGTCATGGCACTCCTAATGACAAGAGCAGAATAAAGACATGAATGTTGGGGAGGGGAGTGAGATAAAAGTACCAAGTTTTTAAAACAGATAATATAAAATGAATATAATATGAAGTTTATATAAGAAGGGCACACGGTTATACATAACTATCAGTCATTGCTCAACAGTAAAACACATTTTGGGAATACAGCGAGCATTTTTATTAGGTCGCTAAACTATATGCGAGAAAACAACCTTCAATTTTTTCCTTTTATGGTTTTTCTATTTATATTGTGCTCAGATATTTAATGGCTGCTCAAAAATATTTTATTCTGGCTCCTTCTTATTATGCCTTAAAGCATTTATGGACTAAAATACATTAAATACAGTCTAAATTTCTTACAGAACAGCACCGGGATGTAGTGCAAGTCTGAGAATATCTCAGTCTACAACAAAGTCAAACATAGTTCACCTTTGATTAAATTATGCTATAAAAAAACAACAAACCAATCAGCAATCTTTGTATCTAATTGAATACGCTTTAGTATCCAGACTGTTTGTTACAACCATTGCATTACTCTTATTAGACTGGGGGGATATTAAAAGCTATTGTAAGGCAGATATTAATGCATTGCTTTCACTGACTTTAGAAAATCAGTTTGCTTTTATGGCTGCTTCTCCACACTGCTCTCCATTTCCTATCCTCTGGAGATTCCAAATCCAATTAAATGTGACTAGACGTAATTCCAAATTGTCACTTTAGTCAATTAAACATATAATAATCTTCTGTACCTAATTACTAGCACCAAAAGTTTATTTGTTGATGTAGTGCTATCAATGTGTATGTCTGCATGTTTCCCTTATCATTTCCTATATATTAATCGTACTTGGACATTACTGTAAATTGAATTGGAAATCTCCCCCCATTTAAGTGTACTGCAACGAGTAATCCCAATCCTGTTGTAATACCCTTTCAGATTGTTTTCCAAGACAGTATTATGTTCTTAACAAGATCTGACCAAAAATTACAAGGATTTAATAATAAGCATTTCAAAGCAGGCCTGGTATTAAGGGGCTGCATATTGTGATACTCTATTTTAGACCTAGGAACGAAATCTGCTCTCAGTTGTATGCATGCAGCTTCCATTCACTTCAGTGGGAGAGATGACTTCAGCGGAAGCCATGGATTTGCATCTGAGGGCTGGATTTAGCTCTAAGGCTCTATATCTAGCCCTCATTCAAGTCACTGGCACAAGTCCCATTGACTTCAGTAGGACAAAGAACAGCATCGAACTTACCACATTTAGTACTTTTGTACCCTGATACAGTAGACGCGAAGGGTGAAATCGCGGCCACCGTGAAGTCAAAGGCAAAACTCTCATTCAATTTAAACGAGGCCAGGATTTCACCCCTAGCATGTAACTGAGGAGGAAGGGAGAAGCTACATAAGAACCCTGCATGAGGTCTGGAAGGATTTTGCTTACATTTGTAGAACGATTCTGTATTGTTGTTCCTAATTTATGCAGGGTGGGCTGTAATATTTCCACCTGCTCTGGTAAAGGCAATAGTTAGTGTTGCAATGTATTGTGTGTGTATATGAGGGATGCTGCCCTCTAGCGTCTAGCCCAAGAGAAAGACGAGACTTTTATTATGAACTAAAGCAGTTCTTCTTCAGGTTAAGTGGAGAGGCCTGAAGAAGGCCAGAGAAGCTGAAAGTCTTTAGTTCTAGTTCCAGCTCACTAGGCATGTGGTGATGAGGAGAGATGTATTTAATAACTTTGCCTGCTATCTGCAGCTATGGATTCTTTCCAATATCAGGAAATGTTATCTATACAGGTTTGACATGTGTCCATTTTCTAACCGATGCTGAAATGGGAAGGTGTATGGATAAGATCCATAATCCATTCAGCTGGCTTGATGTTAGGAGAATGCAGAAATAAGCGAACATTTGCTAGTTGGGATTGCATCTGGACCCATTACTCAACAACCGCTGCTGCTATTTTAAAGATTAAATTTTGCAAATTCTTAGTCCAAAACGTCATGCTCATCACGGCCTCATTCTGTCCACTGCAGTACGAATGTGTCACTGTGGGGATGCCAAGCAGGTCTGCTATGGGCCAAATATGACCAGATGGGTCGGTCGGCATATGCCAGCAGTTTGTTTCCCCATTGTCATAACACTTGCTGAGCCTATCATCCAGGTGACTCCATCCTGTTGAAAATGTAACCCCAAATCTGCCTGTCATTTCTATGACATGGACAGCCTGTTCCTCCTTAGCTTCAAACCGTTTTCAGGGGTAGTTTTGTAGTTCAAGCACTGGAATGGGACTCAGATTTGGATCAGTACATGACACAGACTTTCTGTGTGACTTAGACAAACCACCTCATCTCTCTGTGACCCAGCTTCCCGTCTATAAAGTAGGAACAATAATTCTTGACTGTCTTGACTATTTAGTTTGTAAGACAGCAAGGGACACTTTTTATTAAATCCTTGTACAGTGCTTAGTCCAATGGTAGGGCCTTGAGGCACCATTGTACTTCAGATGATATCCTTTCCCTATTATTCTTCCCCGTTATTTTGTTCTCATTTCTATGAACAGGATTCTAACCATGTACACATTTCATGCCTCCATGTTTAGTTTACAGAATCTGCTCCAGTTCTTGCTAAATTTCTGCCCCTTCTCAGGCACTTTCGTAAATCCCAATAGGAACATATCTACACCGTTCAGCACCCAAATACCTTTACAAATCTGGCCTTTAGTCATCTGTGCTTCAGTTCCCCCATCAGCAAAATGGGGATAATAATCCTTCCTTTCAACCACCTGCTACCTAGCCTATCTCTAGCATGTAAGTTCTTTGCAGAAGGGACATTCTCTTACTCTCTGTTTTTATAGCACCACAATCTCAGTTCTGGTGTTACTGTCATACAAATCACAATAGCAATACAGAAGATGGTGTCTCACTCTGTTTTAAAGGAATGTCAATTACTATACACAAGGGACCTCTATTTCAAGGGACCTGTACTTTCTTCTCTCTTCCCAAAACACAGATGGAAATGGGAAATAAATGATACCCCATAATCTAGTGTGCATGTTATAGCGCTCTGTTTATCTTGGGAGCTCGGGTGACATTTATAAAGCCATTGACTTTCACTCTCATGATATGTATTGTCATCATCAACCCTTAATAAAAACACAATCTTTCAGTCTAATGTAGAGTTGTGTAAATTTTATTCTCTCTCTAATTTTCAATGTAAAATTGACTAACTCACAATGGATGGCTCCCTTAGAGTCTTTACTTTCTCTGGTGTTAATCCATATTTAGTATTATATCAACCTGCCATTTGGTTCATCCCATTCAATATACATATATAAGAGAGACTCTGCTTGTACTGTAGCTAACTTCTAAATGTTAATAACTTGGGTTATTTTTTTTAATGGCCTAATGCACATTGTCGATTTTACAAAGGTAGAAAAGGATGGAATATTGGAAGCACTAAAAGAAGAGGTGAGAGTAGACACACACTGTACAAGAACTAACTATGGAAAATTAGAAAATCAAGCTGACACGTGGGATTACTCATAAGAGACACTATTCATCTAAACGCTTTAAGTATTCCTTGGAGAAGGGCTTCGGAAATCATAAATGAAAGGAAGGACAATCTTGTGGCTAAACCAAAAGCCTCACAGTTAAGAAATACAGGTTCTGTTCCCGGGTCAGCATGAAATTCCTTTATGAACTTGGGAAAATAACTTTAATATCTCTGTTTCCAAAATGGGGATAATACCTTCTTCCCAAAGGTGTCGTATTAAATTAATTAATATTTGCAATGCTCTCTAGATTTTCAGAAGGAAAGCCCTTCTTAACTGTGTACAATATTATCAGTAATTTGTTTGTTTATTATAAAAGGAAGAAGAAGGTCACCAGGTTCACAGAGCGCTTCTCAAACGGCCTTAGATTTGAAGACAGCATTGTCCCCTTTGCTGAAATCCTTTCAAACATAAAGCAATGAAGAGAGAAATCAAAGCGGAGTGTACGGAATCATGAGTCATCTGCAGAGATAAAGTTATCGCTCTAGTGAAGGCACTGAAAAGAAATAAGTGAATGTGGGTCACCAGCAGAGGATCTGAAGTAACATTTTCAAAAGTGCCTAAGTGACTTATGAGCCTAAGTCCCATTTTCAAAAAAGCCCTTAGTTCTTAGAAGCCTAGCTGTTATTTAAAGCCAGAGGGATTTAGGTTTCCAAGGGCTAGAATGGGAGTTTCAAAGGTTGCTCATAGATGGATGAGCTCAAAGAGCATCATTCAAAGATGCTCATAGATTTTCAAAAGTGTCTGAGTTAAGTGCCTAACTCCCCTGGATTTAAATGGCAATTAGGTGCCTAGCCTGACCCTGCACTCCCCGAGAACAAGGAATGTACTTCTCCTCTGTCCCTATATGGGGGTGAGGGAGCGGAAAGGCAAAGGGACACAAGAAGGGGAGAAATCTCCTATTTGAACACTTCCTCCCCTAAAGCAGCTATGCAGGGACAGGACAAATTCTAGCTTTATACCTATGGTCAGATAAACAGCGTTTTCAAGACACTGCTATGTAATATGACTCCAGTTCATGTCATCATCTCCCTATTTCTGACACCTTCGTGACATGGCATCACAGTATAAAATACAGACCTGTACAAACTTGTAATTTCTAAGGCTATCAAGGTTCAGGTGGCACCAAATGTGCATGGATACTCTGGACTGAAAGAGAACAAGTAATTGCTGTGGCAATTTATTAGAAAGTCAGTTCAAAGAACCAGGCTTTTCCAATGAACATGGAAAGCGACCTCTTCTCTTCATGGTTTCTTTCTTTAGGCTTGCTGGTTAAAGCAATGGGACTGGGAATTAGGATCTGGGTTCCATTCCCAACTCTGCCACAGTTTCCTTGGATGACACTGAGTAAGTCAGACCCATATTTCGAAAGCGTGGTGCCCAGCTGGAGACACCTATAATATGGCCTGAATATCAGGGGAGCTCCACACCCACAAATCCAGCTCAAGTCAGAGGCAGTACCAGGGGCCCAGCACCTCTGAAGTGTCATTCCCAAACCTGACAAACCCAAAGTCAGTGGATGCCTTAGGGTGACCAGACAGCAAATGTGAAAAATCGGGACTTGCCCATGAAGAAAGGAACAACTAGTAGGCAGTGTGGAGTGGCATGGTGGCACATAGCTTTTTCCTATCCTTGCCGCGATCTGCCCTGATGTAGTGCTACCCTTTGCCATCCAGTCTGAAGTCTGTTCTGGTGTCAAGCTTGGACTGAACTAAGAATTGCTTACCAAAACCTACAACCAACTCCACAACCCCTGGGAACTCACCTAAAGCCTGACACAGAATAGGAGAGGAGCCGTTAGTTCAGAAGTCCCTCACATGGACAGTAAATGAGGTTGCAGCTTCTCATGTACTTGCACTCTGAGCACTGCCACAAGGGGACAGGCACACAGCCCCAGCGGTCACTGCTTTCAGGATGGCTAAGGCACATGCACTCAAGACTGGGAGGTTGCGGAAGCAATTGTTCAAGAATCTGCTTTAAGTGGCTCT
Source organism: Sternotherus odoratus (assembly GCA_032164245.1). NCBI lineage: Eukaryota > Metazoa > Chordata > Testudines > Kinosternidae > Sternotherus > Sternotherus odoratus. The sequence continues at coordinate 11,990,606 of JAVMKO010000009.1, read as the reverse complement.
TCCAATGAGAGGTCTTTTGTTATATCCAAATGAAGTCGCTAGTTAAACATCAGTGCCCTTTAAGGGCTACCACAACAAAGCCAAACCCAGCTTGTAGTAAGGCTAGATTCAAAATTCTTGCTCTGTCTGCTCAATCTGGCCACTTAGTGGTGTAAAACGGTAAGATATTTATATAGACCTGAAGAACACCACAACAGACCCTGAAGTCTGTCTTACTCTTAAAGGATACACATTTAAAGAATCAAAGAAAGTTTTAGATACACGAGTACTGCTGATTCTAACAGAAAGCATATGGCCAGATCAGGCACAACAGCAGGAGGGGTCTATGATGAGAACTGGAATGTGTAATTATGATAAACATGCACGATTTTATGGAATGCATCGAAGTGCTACATTTCTAGAAAGGACAAAAAATCTACCAGTATTACTTTACATTATTACATTATTTGGATAATGGCAACGCTTATAAAGTTTGTGGATGATACCAAGTTAGTGGGGGTTGCAAGATCTTTGGAAAATTCAAAATCATCTTGACAAACTGTCTGAAATAAATAGGATGAAATTCAATAAGGACAAATGTAAAGTACTCCACTTAGTAAGGAATGTTTAATTGCACAAATACAAAATGGGAAATGATTGCCTAACAACAAATACTGCATAAAAGGATCTGGGGATTATAGTGGATCACAAACTAAATATGAGTCAAAAAGGTAATACTGTTGCAACAATAAGTAAACACCATTCTAGGCTGTATTATAAGAGTGTTGTAAGCGAGACACAAGAAGTAATTCTTCCACTCTCCTCAGCACCAATAAGGCCTCAACTGGAGTATTGTTGTGTGCTGGTTTGGGCACCACACTTTGGGAAAGATGGGGACCAATGGGAGAAAGCCCAGGGGAGAGCAATAAAAATTATTAAAGGTCTAGAAAACATGACCTACAAGGACAGACTGAAAAAAATTTGTTTAGTGGGGAGAAGAGAAGATTGAGGGGAAACATGAGAATAGTCTTTAAGAATGTAAAAAGTTGTTATAAAGAGGAGGGTGATAAATTGTTTTCCTTAACCACTGAGGACAGGACAAGAAATAATGGGCTTAAAATGTAGCAAGGGAGATTTAGGTTAGACATTAGGAAAAACTTCTTAATTGTAAGGGTAGTTAAACACTAGAAGAAATTATCTAGGGAGGTTATGGAATCTCTGTCATTGGAGATTTTTAAGAACAGGTTAGACAAACACTTGTCAGGGATGGTCTAGAGATAATACTGAGTCCTGCCTCAGTACAGGGAACTGGACTAAATGACCTATGAAAGTCCCTTCAGTCCTATATTTCTATGGTTTTAATGATTCTATAATAGTGTCTAAAGGTCCAAATCAGGGCCTCATTGTACTGTCCGTTAGCTGGCTCTCAATCTTCAAGTGGAAAATATAGTTATACCTCTTCAGAAGTTTTAATAGCTCTACAAGATTGTCTCTAATACACAAACCCATGTTTTTTTGGTGTTAATCTTACCCTGATTTCATAAGCTTCCTTTCCAAGCTTCAGAGGCGAGGTATCAGACTAGGTGAACCACTACTCTCTTCTGGAGGTTAAAACCAGAAAGAATATATATAAATTGGAATAGGGTTGGAGTCAGTTCCTTTTGTACCTAATTAGCTAACTCAGAGAATGAACAAAGAAGTCATAGTTCAGCTTTAAACATCTGCCCCAGGTCATGATTAAAGGGGAACTCTGATTATTTTCAGGTCACTGGAGATATCTGAAACCATCAGATAATCAGAGTCTCAGGTAAACAAAATTTGGTTTCTACAGAATTTTGAATACAGGAGAGAGGTGTGAAATTAGCACAATCAGGGGTTGATGATTACCTGTACACGGATATGGAAATAGCTCCCAAATGCAACAAAGGGAGCCCTGTAGCTCATGACGTAGCTAACATCTTACTGGCTGCAGAGGAGTGGATAGAACTCCCAGGGAACCTACCAACAGTGAACCTTTATCATATGGAGAAGCAACACAAAGCACTCAAGGGCTGAGCGTGCTGTTCTGTTGTACTCTGAGTCCCAGATGGCATAGGCAGTGAGAGACCATTACTAGGAAACAAAAATAAGTCTCCGGCAGCGCAATAAAGAGTACTAACCACCAGGTCAGTAGTTCTTATTGTGCAGTAGTTGCCTTTTTAAAAGAAACTGTCTTTTGGTAGTAAGTAGTAATATTTTCCTATGTTGTATTGAGATTAATATAATTTGTTACAAAAATGTTACCTTTTAAATGGCAACTACTATGTAAGGAAACAAAGACCTTGCAAATGTGGAGTAAAAAGCAGAGAAGATGCATTTGGAAAGGACAAACTTTAAAGGAAAGAAATGACAGGAGGCACTTAGGAAAATAGGTCATTAAGCACAGCAAGATCTCAGATGCTCTGTGACACAATATCCAACAAGTAGTAGTTTGCATAGATGCATGTCATGCAAATCTCACAAGGCATGGAAAGCCATGTTGCCTGTTTAGGTTAACAGATGAACTGTTTGAGAAAAGATGGAGTAACTGGGATGAATGGCTTAAAAACAGGTAGCTGACGTAAGTTTACTATAGAATATACTATCTATACTCACTGTAAGTCATAACTGATACTTCCTCAGTGGGGTTGGATTCCCTTTTCTGATATACCCAATGTTCCCTCTATAAAGACAAAACCTGTACTCTCAATAATGCTCTTTACTTTCAGTGGCAAAAATATTAGTAACTAAACCTGCCTTCTGTTTTTGACATTGCTTCAGCTGAATGAACTATTGTTTGACACTCACACACTTGAGAGTGATAAAAGCATAATGAGTAGAGCATAGAAATAGCAGCTAGCTTTTGGTTTTTTTCGGATACAGAATGACAACATGTGCTGGTGTCAAATTAAATAATAAGCGGCATGGACTTTCTGTTGGGCTTTGATTGATCCTGATAAATGTTAAAGCCTCTTTCTTAGCTGAAATTTATGAAGTGCTCCCTTGTAATATTTCTCTGGGGAAATTGCACACACATCGTGGAAACTCTCCATTCTTTGCTTGCAAAAAATCCCCAGATTCATTTTTTCCTTTCAGTACTGAAAAATCTGACATCACAAAGTATAATTCTCGCCAGCAGAGGTCCCTCTGCCCCCTGGCTCTGTGAAGGAAGCCAGTGACTGGAACTAACGAGAAATGCTTTCATCAGCTGCACTACAGTAAAAAACAAAGCAGCGGGGGAAATGAGCAAAATAACTTGGGGATAAGGTGGGTTAGAGTCTTCTTTTATTTTACCTATCCAAGGATGTAGCAAGGAGGGCAAAGTCGGCATGCACTATGGGCATTCAAATGAGATCCTACATGTGCACAAGAAAAGAGCATGCTATTAAGTATGACTTTCTAAGACAAGAAGACATTAAGGCAGCAGAGTATGTGATTTCAGTCAAAAGGGATTTGGCTGGTCCAAAATGTGGCAAGCATTTCAATGCAAATACAAAGATAATGTATGCATAGAATATTCATGAGTGTCCTTCACTAGGTGTGTTCTCTGCCTAGCCCATACATTAAAACTTCTAAATGATACTTGAATGCCTTGTGCACCATCCGTATGCAGCCCTCTGGTGAATGTGGTTTAAGGTCCCTTCTCCGTGCCTATCTACAGAGGACAGGAATTGAAATAGCCCCTACCTACACAGCCTCCGCTTTTTAGTTCATGTGGTAACAGTTTATGCTTTTAGTTCGGGAAGTCCCAGATTCAGTCCCCTGTGTGTCATCCAAGAGGGCAGCCACCACACATGCCTGCTGCTTACAGTAGAGTTGGTACAGGTGTTTATGCCACCATGAATAGCAAATGCAAAATAGTTCCCTTGTCTCGGAGCACTTCGTTCCTGAAAGCACCAGTAGTAAATGCTGAGCCAGCCCATCATACGGATTCTTGCTTCACTGGATGTATCTGGGTAGCTGATATCAAGATTCTTTCACTGGCTACATCTTCCTCTGCTTAAATGATTTTCTGGCATGTTGAAGAAGCACTGCACACGATATTGCCTTAAGTTCATTCTCTAAGTCTTGACCCACAAGACTTGAGAGACTAGTGTAAAAATAACCCTCACTATAAGATCTGCTAACATTGTGCAAACCATGTGGCCCCAACGGGACTTTCATTAGTGTAACCAGAATAAAGTTGGTTTCCATGACAACAGATTTTTATAGAAATGGTTTTTGCTTTGTTTTTTTTTTGTAAACTGAAAGAAAATCAGTAGAGAGATAAATAGACCATCCTCCATTTCTTGAAAAGCAAAAAAACAGCTTGTAGGGGTTTTGTTTTGTTTTAACAGGAAGTAGCCCCTGAACCAGGTAAGGGTGGAAGGAAGTCAATGAATGGTTTGGAAATAGAACATAAGATCAATATTTATGTGATAGCACCACAGTGAGATTTAAAGTTATACTGTTCCTAAACTTCTTAGGCACACTAAACTGTTCAAACACATACATTTTAAGTGATAAATCAGAACTATTTATCTACCCCTTTCCCCACAGTACAAATTTGAAGGGTTTGGATAAAATGGGACCAGGAACTAGATTCATGCTGGGGGGGGGGGGGGATCAAGAGAGAGAGAGGGAGATCCTTTAATAGAAGACAAAATGCTGAGTTTCAGAACTATCAAGTCTGGTTTGCTATAGAACTGATGTGACTATCGAATGCCATTGTAAAAAGAAGCAGTAAACAGCAAAGTCATCAATGATGGGGCTATTAAGATCCTAAACCTTCTTCCTCCTTCAGAACTGCCTAGCACAATCCTGTATGGAGTCAGGGGTGAATATGAGATGTTCTGGCATAGGAAGAATGAGTCCGTGCTTTGATCCACCTTCCACTGCTTTTATACAGCTCGTTCCAAGTCACCAGTGGTACAAAAAGTACTATCCTAAGTGCCTCCCAGAACAGGATGCAGTTAAACCAGGCAGTACAGCATTCTGAGCAGCTAAAAGATGACAGCAAAATGATTTTATTGTAAGAAGCAAAAATAAGCTTCTGGCCTTTGAACTGACTGTTTTTATGCATTGCAAATTTTCACTTTGTATTACTCAGGCTCCAGCCTGCTCCAGCTGAAGAGGTTAGATCACATGTAATGTATATTAGCAAGGTAGGGAAGAATGATCACTTTCATATCTACGCCCCCTGATTTGCCCATTTATTTTTGCAGGAAATGCATTCTCTATGACTACTGCCTTACCACATCCCTCAATAGGAGAGTTTAATGAAACTCCCCTTTTACTGACCTCATTAACTTCACTAGATGCTCTCTCTTACTTACAGGCAATCCAGCATGCTTCCTGTCCGACTTCAAATTCCTCCCTACCCTCTTATCCATTTCTCCAAATTTCAGAGATGCCTTTGGAGGAGGAACAGTTTTACTAAAATATTTAGTATGTCTTAGAGTCTGTGTGCTACCACCTTCTAAGACTCATTTTCAAAGCTCTGATCCCTCAAGCAGTGCCTTTGGGATTACTGAACAATATTGTACACTGCATGAAATGCATCCCATTAGAGTCTTGGGTTGCCAACTCTCCAGGATTGTCCTGGTGTCTCCAGGAATTAAAGATTAATCTTTAAGTAAGTTATGTGATGTGATGATGCCTCCAGGAAGACATCAAACCAAAACTGGCAACCCTATCAGAGTCACATACAGGAGTCATTTAGACACATGGAGCCAAATTCAGAGATCAGGCAGGCAGTGATACACATTCAACTGCTCACACTGATGTAGCCTCCCTGGCATTCAGGTTTTCCTCATACATACTTATATCCATTGTACCAATGTCTGAGGTAGCCTGAGTTGGTGTCAGTCACACTGAGGAGCCAGAAGATAGTAAAAATTACAATACCCCTCACTCTACTTTAACTTGTACCTTTTAGTTATTCAATGTGTAACTTATACCAGTTCAATCTTCTTACATATGGAGAGTATAGGTGTAAGTAAGTATGAAGAAGTTGAACTGAACACAGTGGGGTCTAACATTCCTCAGTTGACACATCATCTCTGAATTTGGAAGAGAGAACAGAATTTGCTCCAGGGAATTAAACTTTCCCTATCCTCAAAGAGATCAATAGTTCTCTATCTTGGGCACCCATAACCTGCCAGGTGGGCTGAGTTATTCTTGCCCATTTGCTGTATGCATATATGCTACCTCCACCAAAACAATTGTTCACAGCCTGTAACTATGTTCTGGGTATGTATAATAATAAAAGAGGGGGGAAAATCACGCAAAGAAATACACTAACCTCACTCACATACACAGAGCAGGCAAAGATAAATGACAGCTCATGGTAACAACAGCATATTTAGACTTTTAGACACTGCAGCTAAACACCTGCATACTGCAGTCTGTTTGTAACAGACAGATTGTATTCTACACAGTTAACAGGGTCAGATGGATACCACCGACTCCAAAGAGATGCTGCTGCTCAGCTTAGTTTAACACAAGACAGGAACAAAAACTCCCCCAGTTAGTACAATACCATGTTAAACTCACAATACTACTGTCACTTATTTGGATCCACTTAGTCTCCCTCTGTCAGAATGTTCTCCTCCTTTGCAAAATACATCATACTCTCATTTAAAAACAACTAGTTCCATGAAAGCTTCCTGACGTGAAAAAGAGCTGACACAGTTCCTTCCTGCTCACTGATGCAGTACTCCTGTTGAATGATTACTTATCTGCAGCAACCCCAACCACCTTGTTTTTGTTACTAGATATCTGAGCACCTCATTTTCTTCTTGGATCACATGATGCCCTCAGATGCTTTCTTTTTATGCATTACTTTCTAGAAAAGATCACCGCCTGGAAGTGAAAAATATATTCTTCTACCTGATTTCAAGTAAAAACCCCTTGCCTATTGGTAGGATAACAGAGAATTAACAGATCTGAAAATACACGCTTTAATCAGGTTTCCTTGCCAGTCATGGAATAATGTTGTCTCCTGTTACAACCTTTAAAACTGTGTATGGTTATTGAACCTTGAGTGTTGATGAATCAATAGGTGGCAATTTTCTCCGAATCAATACTGACTCCATACCCCATCAAGATGCTAGGGAGCACTGTGTTGTTGGAGGAACTTCCTTTAGAATTGACAAAGAGTCTTGTAGCACCTTATAGACTAACACATCTTAGGATCATAAGCTTTTGTGGGCTACCCCTCTGATACTTTCTTTAGAATGAGATTTAAGATAGAGATCACCGGTGATCCAAGATCCCATGCCTACTTTGACAGAGTGTTAATCACAGCTCCTGGGCAAAGGGCACCAGAGATAATTACAAGCCTCCCTAAATTCTCTCTGAAATTTTGATTGGATAAAGTATTCTTCCCTTCCCATACTAAACTGTTGTGGAAGGGTTGCAGTCATTGTTAAACAGCTGCCATGTTCTATGCCACAGGTGATTGATTTCAGCAGAGTGAAGTGACTGTTCTAGACCTCTTACCTAATTCACAATGCCTGTCTTAATTCACTAATGGTTTGTAAAACACTTTATGCTCCTCAAATGAAAGGCTCTATAGAAGTGCTGAGTAGAAGCAGTAACATAGGTATTTAGTTACCTCTTGCATTACACCAGGCAACCTCACTCACCTCCTGGAAAGTAACTTCTTTCATGTAAACCTGTCAGGCAGTAATAATATTTGCTCCCTGCCGACACTCCAGTTTCCACCATTTGGTAGTGCCAGTGCAGCCGCACCATGCTGCACAACACCTACACATTTTTCCGGTATAAACTAGGGTGACCAGACGCCAAATGTGAAAAATCGGGACGGCGTGGGGGGTAATAGGAGCCTACAGAAGAAAAAGACCCAAAAATCAGGACTGTCCCTATAAAATCGGGACATCTGGTCACCCTAGTATAAACACACAAGTAAAGCTCAATCTTGCAAGACCTTACCCCTGTCAGCAGTTCTTATTCACGTGAACAGTCACATTGACTTCTGTGAGACTACTCGTGTGAATAAGGACAGCAGAATCAGATCACTCTTATAGGCTTGATCCTATGCTCACTAAAACCCAACTTGCCATGGACTTTCATGGTGCAGTATCAGGGCCTCTAGTAGCACTTTAACATAGAAGAGTGGAGCAATCACTAAGTATTACATGAATTTGATTCTATCAAGGGGTCCTGACAAAGTCATGGACCACTAAAATGAAGCATGGACACATGATGATGTCCCTAGTAATGGTGAGCTGTAGAAAATAATTTCCCCAATTGTCTGTAGTACTCAGAGCTGGAATGAAGGAACTGTAGGGAAAACATTAGATGTAGAAAATCCACAAATGCCAACCATACCTTGCAGCTTCAGAATATCGTTCCAACCATCTAAATACAGCAGCTTGACGAAGATGGTTCAGGAAATATGCTGGGTTCAAAATAATGCTCCTTTGAAATATAAAAGAGATGCTCAAGTTAAACCTCAGATTGTTACACTATTAAAAGCTCATTAATATCAACCTCTGAATACGGCGCATGCTGTACACACTTTCTATACAAAAATCTATCTCCCAAAACCCAATAATAAATTATCACTTTTTCTTCCTTGACAGCTAAGATGGATGAACAGGCATTATTAAAATGTCTATTAAAGTTGTATCATAAATGCAATTTCATTGATAGTTTGCCTATTGTTATAGAAACACCTATTAAAGTCCTGGTGAGCATGTTATACTGCATTTATCTGGAATGTAATATGAAAAAAGATACTACAAATTATTGTAGAACTTCCTTTGTTATCTGTCATCTATATTTCTGGGTTTGATGACAATCTTACATCCTTATCTTAAAGGAATTATTCACACATAACTAATTTAAAAAATCCTAAAAGCCAGTGAGAGTGTTCCCAAAATTGTAACAAAGGATAGTTCCACTAAGGCTGAATTTGTCTGGGTGAATCCTTGTACCTTTCTCAGCCTTACTGACTTCGCTCAATGAAGATATCCTCACACATGCATCCAATTGCGGAAGCGGGGCCTACATCAATAAGAGATGTAACCAAAACTAGTGTACACCATACTATTAGGGCTTGTCTTCACTACCCGCCGAATCTTTTGGCGATCAATTTCTCGTGTCTGGAGAAGACGCGAGAAATCAATCGCCTGCAGCGCCCCCATCGACTCCGGAACTCCAGCTCGCCGGGAGGACACAAGCTGGAGTCGACGGGGGAGCGTGCCGCCAACTGCCGCCACCGTGAGGACGGCAGGTAAGTCGGCTGGAGATACGCAAACTTCAGCTACGTGATTCACGTAGCTGAAGTTGTGTATCTGCAGTTGATCCCCCCCCCCCCCCCATAGTGAAGACCAGCCCTCCAAATAGACAGGCAGTATGTCTTTTGGTGTAAGCAGGGGACAGAGATTCAGGATGAATCTGGATCCAACTTCTGCCTTTCTGACATTACAATTTCACTACTAGAAAGGGCTTAGGCTTGGTCTGCACTAGGGGGAAGGGTCGACCTAAGATACTCAACTTCAGCTATGTGAATAACAGCTGAATTCGGCGCATTTTAGGCCAACTTACCTGCTGTCCTCACAGTGGCAGTGGTCAGCAGCAGGCTCCCCCATCGACTCCAGCTTGTGCCTTTTGGTGAGCTGGAGTTCCAGAGTTGATGGGGAGCGCCTTTGGTGATCGATTTATCACGCCTTGACGAGATGCGAGAAATTGATAGCCAATAGATCGATCACTATCCGTCAATCCAGCAGATAGTGAAGACATACTCTTAGATACTACAGTCATAAGGGGGTACAAGGATTTATCAAGCATACAGCACCCAACCCCCCTCAGTAATTTGAAATGTTAATTATAATTTAGCTGTGGTGAGTGACCATCATTTTAAAAGGTTGATCACTGTTACCAATGATAGACAGATACCACATTTTTTCACCAAAAGTTGGAGAACGTGGAAGTTCAAAAAACTCCAAGGCACACCAAAAATGAGGTTAGCCAGAAAGCAATCCCAAAAGACTTCAAATATTTTTGACATTTAATGATCAGTATGCCTAAGGCATTAACACTTTAACAAACTGATTGATAACTGGTGCTGCAGGAAGAGATTTTAAAGGAGATTATTGCTGTTATAAACTGTAGTCAACGCTTGATAATAGCAACATTGATTTTTTTCCAAGTTATCGGCACTACCATAGCAAAGCAACAGCAATGAAAAAAATCAATAATTTCTGGTAGTTAGCAACACATTTTCTACAAGTCTTAGAGAAGGATGTACTCTGATAGGTTTATAATAAATACAGAATTGTAGCAGAATCTCAAAGAATTAGATTTCAGCTCTCCTTTTTCATCCTGATTCATTCCTAATCTTAAAATCAACTCCTTCTTTCTATCTATAAACTCTATAGTGAAAAAATATGATAGCATTCTCTAAAACCTACAACAAATAGCTCACTCACTTGCTATAAGTGGAGACCTAAAAACTACCTTTGATTATTTGATAGCTCAGCTGAATGCTGTTATTCCTTCAGAGATATGTACACTCCCAGGCACGACAAGTTCTGTGGATTTACATAGAACAGCTGTTTGACACAGCAATACCACTACAGTTTAGCAGCTTTTTTGTAGAATAATTATCATTCATGTCATGTGATGAAGCTAAGAGGGGGTAAAGCTGGCCCATGACCTGGATAATACTTTCTCCAGATCTGAGAAGCCACTTTTGGTAAAAAAAGCAAAGACAGGAGTGAGAGGGGGGGTCATACAAAGGAAAATGAATGATACAAACAGAGGTTGAGAAGAAAAGCAACAATCCAGGAAGCCGATCCCTGAAATGAGAGCAGACTGGAGGTCTATCCAACTAGGTAGGAATCTGCGAGGTTGTGAACACCGAGAATAAGTCCCTGCTCCAATATCCATCTCCAGCCATGGACAGTACACGACACTAGGCCAGCTACCCAAAGACAACTCTGTACAGTGACAGGCACTGAAAGAAAAATGAGATGGGAAAAATCCAGCAGTGAAGGAGATGGGCCTAGTGGATGTACTACAGAGTCATGAAGAGCTGTGTGTGTATCGTGTGGAGAAGTACAATTCACCACTAGGTGCAAAGCTTCCATTGAAATTTTACTGATGTGCTTTTTGTGGGGACATCATAAGGACAAAGGAATTTTAATAACATTTTTTTGAAACAACTATTTCTTGATTCATATGCAAAAGAGGTTTTAATTGGAAACATTGCAAATAAAAACCATATGTCTGAAGATTAAAACTTGTGTTCTTGCCAGACTTTCTCCTGACCTCTCCCCCACACCATTAAAGTGACTAGACTAAAGTAAACATGAAATAGATTTTCATTTATTTTTCATCTGCAGTGCAATCCAAAGACTGTCCAGTAAATGCCTTTACTAAATCATTTGGTCAGTTTTTCTCAAGAAAACAGTTTTTAACTAATACAGTATATCAACCTGTTTTTTGACATTTTCATTTTTTCATCTTGACATCTTCCCTTAAAAATAATACAGGGTTTGTCCTATTATCTTTTCTTCAAGTTCTTAGGGAAAAAAAGAAAAGAAAACTAGACATCAGCTTTCTCCCACCAAAGCTATCAGGGCACATGAATTAAAGGTGTGTGAATTTGACCATAGTTTTCTACCTTTAGTTCTTCTTCAACCTGACTTCCCAACTCCAAAAACACCAGATGCAGCAAGAAAGGCAAGTTGCTGTATAAAAATTGATCTCTGGAAAACATCAGTCCCACTCCTTCTTTTCTCCAGAGATTCACATCTTTTTATTGCAGCTCTTCCCAACTGCATGGGGATTTACCTCTAAATATCTAATTAAGAGGAACATCTTAGCTACTTACCAGCACATTATGTTTAGTTAGCTTTTGTAGAAAAAAAAGTCAAGGGAATGTCTCTATAGATGAAAGATACAAGTAAACAAATGTTTTTCACTGGCTTAGTGCTTGTGATCATGTCCCTCTCTGGTGGCTAGGCACAGTAAAGTTAAAGGCTGGCTACTTCCTAGAAGAGAACATAGTACGTTCTCTAACTGAAGTGACATGGGCTTGTGATTTGGGGTTGAAGTTGCAGGATTTCTCCCAGCTGACAAATGTGGTGTCTACGTCTGCATGTAATGCACTCCTAGCTTATGCACAAATGTTTGCTTTAACATTTTTAATTGATAGAGGTATTTACAAGTAATTGCCCAGCTGTACTGGATGTAAATGTTGGATGCAATGTTGATTTATACAGTCAGATAGGTACGGCTGGTATGACATCACCTACACAAGGTTTTCAGTAGTTACACATTCAGTATATAGATGAGACTGACAAGTTCTGATTATTATACAGTAGACTCTCGATTATCCGGGATGATCGGGAAAAACTTAATCCCGGTTAATAAAATCCCGGATAATCAAGAGTCTACTGTGGGGACCTCGGGGAAGGGGGGTGGGTGCTTCGCTGGCCCTGTGGCGGGGGAGAGGGAGGTCCCAACACCTGCCCCAGTCAGCTCCCCCTGCTAACCTGGGTATAGGAAGCCCAGGCTGGCAGTGGGAGCTGAGACCCCCCGCTGGCAGGAGCCTTGGGTAAACTCTAAAGCCGCAGCAAGTGGAGAAGCGGCAGCTGGCTGAGTGCTCAGTCTGCTGCGGCTTTTGAGTTTCCCCGCAGGCTCCTGCCAGCGGGGGTCTCAGCTCCCGCTGCCAGCCTGGGCTTCCTACACCCAGGCTAGCAACAGGAGCTGAGACCCCAGCTGGCAAGGGGCCAGCGGGGGGAATCCCCAAAGCAGCAGCAGGTTGAGCGCTCAGCCCGCCACCACTTTGGGGTTTCTCCCACTGGCCCCTTACCAGCCGTGGTCCCGCCGCCTGCCTGTCTGCTCCCACTGTCAGCCTGGGTTCCCTACACCCAGGTTGGCAGTGGGAGCTGAGTGGGGCATGTGGCGCCTAGTCTGCCGCCGCTTTGGGGTTTCCCCCGCTGGATTCTTGCCAGCCGGGGTCTCAGCCCACAGCCAGCCTGGGTGTAGGAAGCCCAGGCTGGCAGCGGGCTGAGACCCCAGCTGGCAGGAGCCTGGGGGGAAACCCCAAAGCTGCTGTAGGTTGAGTGCTCAGCCCGCTGCCACGTTGGGCTTTCCCCCCAGACTCCTGACAGCCAGGGTCTCAGCTCCCACTGCCAGCCTGGGCTTCCTACACCCAGGCTAGCAGCAGGAGCTGAGACCCCAGCAGGCAAGGGGCCAGTGAGAGAAACCCCAAAAAGGCCGCAGGCTAAGAGCTCAGCCCGCCGCCATTTTAGGGCTTCCCCTGCCTAACCCTGTTAGACATCCCGGTTAATCCGCAGCCCGGTTAACCCGAGCCCGGATAATCGGGAGTCTACTGTACAATTTAATTTTAACTTGCGTCTGTTTTTCTTTATTTCCTGTATACAGTAGACTCTCGATTATCCAGGATGATAGGGAAAAAAATAATTCTGGTTAATAAAATCCTGGATAATCACCATCCATAGGAAATATGGGGAGTGGGGGTTGATTCACCAGCCATCCTGTACTGGGGGATGGGGGTGTTGGTTCACTGGCTGCCCTGTAGGGTTTTTTTGTGTGTGTGCTTGGGGTGGCAGCAAAGCCAGAGTCGGCCCTGCGAGTTGCGCATATTTTTTTTGACATCCTGGTTAATCCAATCCTGGATAATCGAAAGTCTACTGTATTCCAGGTAGCTCATTTTCTAAAGACCAGTACTCACCACACTAGTCTTAGAACTGTTTGAGTCCACCACGATATAGTCTCTCTTACAACAATTATAATTATTATTTGTCTCTCTGTAGTACCTAGGAGCCCTACTCATACCACAACCCCAGTCTGGAAGATGCTATGCAAATACATAACAAAAGGACAGTCCCATTGGCTAGATCCTCAGCTGATGTAAATCAGTATATCTATTGCAATCAGTGAAGCTACTCAACTTTACACCAGTCAAGGACTTGATCCCATTATAGTGTCTGCAATTTTGTATGTTTAGCTACATGGTGATTCTAACTGTTTCATTTTGGGGGAAACAGCATGGTGATACATTTCCTCACACCCATCTTAATGTTCTGAACAAGTTTCCTTGTTGATGCTGTTTTGAAGATAGGAAGGAGTGTCTCCCAGCATACAAAACCTGGAGGTCTTCTCAAAATTTGTGTGAATGTTTTTTGAAAGATTTCATATACACCCAAGGAATAAGCTATCTGGAATGTTTGGGTAGGCCCATAAAATGACTAGGTCTGGGCAAAACTGGCAACATTTTTTCCATGAAACGTGGCAATTTGGGAGGAACAGAACAGGGAAAAATGGGCCCAAGTTTGAGTTCATAATAAAATATATGAAAACTGCTGCAAGTAATCTGACCTTTTGTTTCACACTGTTCAAGTAATGATCCATTTGCACATACTTTCTTCAGCAGAGGCTGCATTACTTTTGCTGGTATCTTCTGGAGGGTAGAAGGACTGAGAGTTACATTTCATTGGCAATCTCTCCATGATGGTGAAAATGTGGGGGTATGTGTCACCACACAAAAAAATATTGTGGGAAGGAGAGGACCATTTGAAGAAATTAATGACACCTGCATCCTCTGAGAGGGATATCAACAGGACAATAAAAACCTGCAGCTAAAAAGCTGGAGGATATATACCCTATTATCTCCCCACTGGCTGCATATGTGAATGTTGCTATGTGCAGGCTGGAGAATGCCTGCCCAGAAGACAACCTAAGATGTCTTCTATAGTAACCTGAAAATTAGTTTGAAACCTTTTTGAATTTAATCTTCACTACAGCTGATCCAACGACTGCTGATATCAGTGGAAGGACTCTCGTTGACTCTGATGGGCTTTGGATCACAGCATTGTTGTTGAGACAACTGTTTCTCCCTCTGTCTGAGACACAACTTGATTTTGAGAATCAGAGAGGTAGCCGTGTTAGTCTGGAATAGCAGAGGTAACAAAGAGTCATGTGGCACCTTAAAAGACTAACTATAAAGTATTGAAGCATAAGCTTTTGTGGGCTAATACCCACTACGTCAGATGCAAGCAGTGGAAGATGAAGCAGTGACTTCCATTGCTTGCATCCGACGAAGTGGGTATTAGCCCACGAAAGCTTATGCTTCAATACTTTATAGTTAGTCTTTAAGGTGCCACAGAACTTGATTTTGGGTAATCAGATTTTTTTTTAGGACAGCCTAACAGAATTAGCTGTGAATATAGTGTCTGCGACAGCTGAGGACATTTTTAGCACACAGACCAAAAGATATCATGAAGCTGCTTTCATGTCTAAACATAATGAAGGGTTTTTTACACCAAGGCTGTCTCATACACATAGTACCTTTTTTTCTGACAGGAAAGGGGAATGCATCTTCCATGCTAAACATTTCTCTACTTGTACATAGGATTCAGTGGTGAATTACTTTGAATTGCAAACCAAGAGATAAATCTGCCGGCCAGCTCTCAATTCATTAGCTATGAAGGAGAAGAACAAGGAGAACATTCTCCTTCCTTGCTAAATGAAAGGATATTTAGAAAGGCCTTGTTTCAAAGCATCCAGTTCAGGAGCCTGAGCTTTTCCTAATATGGGTGGACAGATTCTGCTTTCCCTGTCTTAGTCATATAATCCACTGCTGACTGATTTCTCAACTGTACAAGTACTAATTTCTTGACTACCAGATTTCACTAACATCTTTACAATGGCTGTCATTTCTAGGATGAGAATATTTATCTCAGCCTGCATAAAACCTGCTGGACTTTGCTTTAATCTTTTCAGTCATGAACTGTGTTTCTCCTAAGGAGAAAGAAAAGCAGTTTTAGGTGCTCCTTTTTGAATGAATCCTACAAAATAGTACACACTATAGGCATTAGTCACCCTCAAAATCCATGGGAGTGTGTGGAGCAGGATCAAACTTATTGGATAACAATATTATTTCCTACTGCCCTGGAAATAAAATATAGTTCACAGGTGGGGAATGTTAACTGAAAATGTGACAAAGAGTCCTGTGGCACCTTAAAGACTAACTAAAGTATTGAAAAATAAGCTTTCATGGACTAATACCCACTTCGTCGGATGCATCCCACAAAAGCTTATGCTTCAATAATTTAGTTAGTCTTTAAGGTGCCACAGGACTCTGTCACTTCTGCAATTCCAAACTAACACGGATACCTCTCTGATTCTTGACATCATGCAAGGCACTTCATTTAGCCGTATGGAGTGGAAATCCATCAACCTCATGAAGAAACTTGCACAAGTTGCATCCGACAAAGTGGGTATTAGCCCATGAAAGCTTATGCTTCAATACTTTAGTTAGTCTTTAAGGTGCCACATGACTCTTTGTCACTTCTGCAATTCCAGACTAACACGGCTACCTCTCTGATTCTTAGTTGAAAATGTTTTTCCTAAAGCAGTTGTATTATAAAGAAATATTCAAAATGCAGCATAAGATAAAGGAATTCTATTGGAGGATGGTAGGGTTTTTTTAAAAGCACATCTAGCTTATAATGTCTCAGAACATCTCAAGTGAATTGCCTTGTATTAAATAATTGCTTATCAATTATGCATATTGCAGTGTACCCATAATATTTGCTAAAGGTTATTATAAGCCACTAATTTGGATTCTCCAGAAAGTTGATACATTATTTTTCTTTTTGGGGGGTGCGTGTTAGTGAGGGCATGGGGGTGGAGGGATGTATACAATATCTTTGTGAAATGGCCTTTCCCTTCCACAAATCATCAGCATCGACCTCAATTCTTCTCCCTTTTCCAGTTTTACCAGCAACCTGCTCTTCCCAGCTATAGTTATGAATCAGAGAGGTAGTCGTGTTAGTCTGGAAGTGCAGAAGTAACAAAGAGTCCTGTGGCACCTTAAAGACTAACTAAAGTATTGAAGCATAAGCTTTCATGGGCTAATACCCACTTCATCAGATGCATCCGAAGTGGGTATTAGCTTATGCTTCAATACTTTAGTTAGTCTTTAAGGTGCCACAAGACTCTTTGTTACCTCTGCTATTCCAGACTAACACGGCAACCTCTCTGATTCTTAACCACAGTGTTGTTAGACAGATTAGTCATAAAACAAAGCAACTAAACAACTTCCTGTTGGCCTTTGTGTAGTTATCTGAGATGTGAGGGTGAGGCCAAAGCTCACCCTGTTTCCTAACACTCGGATCCCTCCAGCACTTGAGGAAAATTCCATTTACAAGAATTCCAACAACATATCTGCCCTGGAATTTCTCATTCTACATTCCTGCAATCTTCCAGATTGATGAGAATTCCCATGAACCACCATCTCTGAGAAAATATGTGTGCAGGGGGTGGGGAGGATGTGTCCTCTTGAAAATACAAAGATACTGCACTGTTATCTCCACACACCACTATGAAGCATGTGGGGTCAGTGTAGATTAGTTTTCATTGGAGAGGGGAAAATACCAGCAAAGCAAGGCACAAATCTGAAGTCTCCTTGAAAAAGCAGAATGTCTGTCTTGCTTTGCCAGATCCTCCACCTTGAATCACAGCTCATCTCCACCCTCCTCAATGTTAGAGGTGCACAGAGAAAACTAAATCATAGTAGCTCCTCTTGTTTACATAGTCATGCACGCTGTTGCACTGCCGCTTGTGTTTCCTCACATCTCTGCAGCTTCCTGTATTTCTCTATTGGGCCAGACCCTCTAAGCAAAAGGACAGGCTCAACAGACGGGACTGAGGAGCTGATACATTCTGTTCTGTTTCAAAATGGCTTTCAGCTGGAGCCAAAATAAATAAATCAATAAAATAAAAAATCAACCTTGGTGATCAGGTTGAGCAACATAAGGCCTCAACACGATTCCGAGGTTCCAGTCAGTTTCTTGACGTTAAAGTTTAGACCTTCACTGTTTTGCCATCTGGTGTAATTGAAAATTGCCTTCTGCAACAAAGGGGAAAAATCTAATTTCGCAGCAAGTCATATGGGGTTATTAGGATCATTAAACCCTGGTATATGCCATAACACCTGGGCCAAGGGGACTACAGGGAATGTAAACGTTGTATGATTCCATATGTATTGGAGTACTGTATTTTTACCAGTTTAGACTGGATGTTAGGTATTAGCTAATGAAGACAGCTAGTGGTCAAATAAGTTACTTTGGTGGCTGTTTGGCAAAGTTAACTCAGATGCATTTATTTACCCTGGTGATGAATTAGGAGTGTTTCTAATAGCCTTTTATCACCCAGTGGGCATCTTTTATGTCAGTCTACCAAATGGTCAAAATTCAAATGGCCAATGGTCAAAAAATCTCCTCTCTTGTTACTCACAGGCTTCTAAACTGTATGCAAGAACTGTGAGATTTACATGAAATTAAATAAAGATAGTCTAGCAAATGCAAATAAATGCAGAAATGAATATTTTAATTTTGATTCATGATTACGACCTAACCATTGCAATGCAGTGATGATACAAAAACTCAATAGGAAGCAAAAGTCTGCATGCATTGGATAACTGATGGCTAAGTGCTATTTATAGTATGAGTACTCAGGAGTAATTTATTTATTTATTCTTTTTGAGAAACAGATATTGATTATGCTTCATTTTCGGTATTTATGTTAATAGTATCTCAGAATATTTCCATATTGGAGTACTGTCTGTATCTGCTCCAGCAGCTCCACAGTCTGACAAGCACAGTGTGTAGATTTATTTCATAATCTGCATTATTAATTGAATTAAATTGAGGATTCAGTCATTATGGATTTGCATTTCTCCTTTGTATTAACTCAAAGGAAAGCAAGTTAGAATGTTTGTTAAAAATCAGGTGCAAGAAAAAAAAAGAAAGAACAGAAAACACCCCAACCCAACATCAGATCTTTTATTCCCTCAGTAACCCAGAGATCCTAATCCAACTTCATTTACTCTGTCTATGGCCCCAATTCCTGTTATGACTCCACGTGGGCAGACAAACAGGCTGGAATACAAAAAAGCCCCACCATCTGGTCGTGCAACAGGCACTGGGGTTCCCCAGCATGGCGCTCACTACAGAATCAGGGCCATATTTTGCAATACTAGTCTTTTTAATACGTGCAATAGAAGGTTTACCCATTCCTTTTTAAACACATTTGTTAACCTCCCATTTTATTGTGGTGTGCATTTTGGGAATGGTTGTTAGAATGAGGCAGGGAGCTCCATTAGCATGTTTCCAAAAGTAGGCAAATAAACAAACTTTAGGTATTTTTCATTGCAAAATCTTTTAAGAAATGTGGTCCATCATTTACAGAGCAGAATTGTTCCCGGGGCACAAAAACCTAGAGCCATAAATCACTGTAGATCTGCATGTAGAACTTCCCCTTACATCACTTGATGTAATGTAGCAAATTACTAGCTTAGTACCATGACAGGGATCATATTTTTCTACTGATGAATTGCCCGTCACCAATTTCTCTAGTGTATTAGGCGCAAACATACCTTTCTTAGATATAATCAAGTTGTCTCTTTCATAATAGTTTTCCTTCATTTACATTCACTTAAAACAACCGTAAGAAAAACGCAACTTGCCTTAACTGCAGTATTTATTCAGATATACTTAATAATCATGAAAAGTGGTGGACTGGCAGGCCACAGAGTGAAATTCTTTGTTTACAGAACAGGTACAGGATGGAGAGTGGCAGTGTAAGCTTCTGCTAATGTGCCTGGACCCCGATCGGAGAGTCCAGGCAAAATCTTGACTCCAGAGAGTCAAAGGGATCATTTGATTTTCATGTTATTTTGACTTCTGGCTTCTCTACAGAGACTGCTGCTGGGGTGCTGGTCTTTGAGATGTGGACAATGACTGAGACCATCAAAGAACCATCTGATGGAAAGAACTTGAAGTCACCTCCGGCCTGACATTGAACTGATACCGAGTAGAAAGGGATTATATCTCATTTCCAATTATTTGAGCCTTCTAGCATCACTGTGCCTTAGTGACCAAATTCCCAGCACTCCTCTTAGCTTATTCCAAGTGGGATTTTTTTTGAAGGTGGGTTATTGATTCCCCTTTTTTTGTCATAGGATTGGGTAATTAACTGCTGCAAATCCTTTCAGTCCAAAATATATACTTGTTTTTCTTTTCCCTGCTTCAAGCCCTAGTAACACATTTATCAATATTCATTTTTACCTGTGAGAATGATTCAGAGCCAGGTCAGGCTTCCTCATCCTTAGGTAGCAGGTTACAAGCTTCGTTTCAATAAAACTGGCAATACTTGAAATGTCCTGGGGGGACGCCTCAAAGGGTTTCCCTAAAACTGCTCCTTTACTGCAGAGCTATCCAAGAAACAAAAACATTGTTTACTCAGTTACACAGAAATGCATTTGTTAGCTGCTGAATGAATAAAGTTGACTTCTGAGCGAAACATATTCTGACTTTAAATATTCATATTAATATAATAATCAATACACACTTTATCTATGAACGTAGTATAAACTACATTGTCACCTTTCATTGTGCAATATTCCATTATAAGGGATATTCCAGAAAACATATAATAAATGAAAAGCTAAACAATCACTATTAGAAAAGATAAGCATGTTTCCCCCATTCACAAAGAAAGAACTTGCTCCCAAGCTCATTAAATTCACTGTGAGTCTCTGGGTCAGGCACCTAACCAAGGGTAGTGTCAGAAAGCCATTTATGAATGTCTACATACCAAAAGAGAGGAGACCTTAAACTAGGCTGTCTTAGTCAGTCTTACAGTTCAGAAATCCCAGGACATAATAGAAGGAAACAAGGAGGCAATTGTCTCTCCCAGTTCCCAGATAATGGATTATTTGCCTTTATGGAAAAGTCCAATAGAATATAATAGAGATGAAGCCAATAGTCTCTGTATTATTCTATCACTCTAAAGTTGTATAGAATTTAATAGTGAGTAATCTCCTATGCATAGGTGTTTTTAAAAGACTCTTACAGAATTCTGAAGCACAAATATATTTCTCTATTCAATTATCTGAGCTTTTTGAAAGGCCTCTGTAAGGGAATCATTTTATAATAAAGTTCTACAGGACCTAACTATAAGGGCAGTGGTTAGGCTCTAGGACTGGGAATTGTGGTTCTTGGTTCTGCTTCCAGCACACTCACTTTTCGATCTTGGGCAACTAACTCATGGACACTCTGTGCTTCATTACCCATGTCTGTAAAATGGAGATAATGAGATGTATCTACCTCTCTGGGGTCTGTAAGGGTTAATTAATGAATGTTTCCAAAGCACTTTGAGATCTTCAGGGGAAGCGCAGAAGGATTGTTGAACCAACAAGAGATCAAGATGATGACTCTTCATTGTGTGCCAAGGAAATCTCTCTATGCCTGATCCTGATCCCGTGTTCAATTTGGGTAGCATCTTCCTCAGCATATAGCCGCATTCGTTTGAATGGAATTATAAATGGATGAAGGTGCTATGGAACATTAATAAGGATGTTAAAATCTGGTCCTAGGGAGAGATGAGTCCCGCTGTGCTAAACAGAAAAAGCTGTGGTGGAATCTGTTAATGAAAATCTAGAGTGCTAGATATGTGGTGACCATCAAACCTGTAAAATAACTTGTCAATAAGGGCCTCAAACCTCACCAGACATGCAAATAGACTACGAAAAAGAGCTGCCATCCTCAGACGTGTTACAAAAATATGGTTAGTTCACCACAGAAAGTTACAGTCCTCAAGTTGAAATATACCTGCAACTGTATACTATACTTGAGGATACATGGGTCATATGGTTTACAGAGAAAGGTTCTTCTCAAGATTTCTCCTGCCCCTTACAACAGCCAGAAATAGCAGAGAAGTGGGAATATAGCTCACTAACACTAACTTTCCCTTGTTAACAGATAACCTCAATACCTACTTTGCAAGCAAAAATGTTTTATAAAGATTCTTATGCTTTTAGGGGATGAGGATAACCTGCTCTTCCTTTATGATCTGTTTCCTGATATCCTGCTCCATCCCCCATTGCAGGTTATACATATTTTTTTCATTGAGGGAGCTTTCTTTGCCAACCACTAAGATTTACAGTTGATATTTCATAGCTTTTCACCTGGTCTTGAAGCTCATACATCTCCAGCCTATTGGAGATAAAGTTAATCCATTTATCTTGTCATATCCTCCAAGAATCCTCAGACAACGTCTCTAATGCTTTGGAACCTCAAGGCCCAGCTGACTAACTAATTTGAGGTATCTAGATTTTCTGCCAGACTAGTTCATTCTTTAGCAGTTTATACTTGGTGTATAAATGATCCTTTTCTGTAAGGTTGTTTGTAGAAGCATTAACATTTATAGTGAGTGCTCTCCAGAATGAAGGAGTTTAATATTGATTTCAGTGGAATTGCTCTAAAGAGCAAAAGTCTTATATCAGAGGCTGCCTTACAGAAAAAAGCATGAGAAAGGGAAGAGAAAGGAAAAAACCTGTAGCTTTCAAGGCCTATCATTTCTCATTCACTGTCAAGATGATGACTCCTGCCTCTGGTCAGCCATGATGCCAGCCTCGATCGTCCACTTGTTATATTTTCAAACAAGCACCGTTCTCCTAGGCTACTCCTCACCCTTGGGAGGAGTTCCCCATAAACATCCACAAAACAAACTCATTATCCTCCCTCAGAATCCTTCTTCTCCGTGATGCCTACAAAAACTTGACAGTGTGCTAAGACCACAGACTATCCAATATTGTCTCATTGTTTCCTTGTATTGCCCAATCCATTTGCATCGATCTGTTGCCCCTTGTCCTATATTTAGATTGTAAGCAGAGATCATCATTCTGTTCTGTGTTTGTATAGTGCCTAGCCCAGTGGAGTTCAGATCCTGGCCTAGGTTTCCTAGGCACTATGGTAACACAAATAATAATAATAATAGTATAGCTAATATGGTTAGACTCAGGGTACCTGTGATGGTGGAGGGAAGAGTAAGGTTTGAATCTGACCATTGCTAAACTAGTGAATTCTGCTTGTTAACCACAACGTTGCAGTGAGTTCCTGAGTCTTTCCAGCTATAGGCTGCTGCTGAAGTGTACGACTCTGTCTGTGTCTGAAGCCCACCGCATTCCATAGGTTGGACCTCGGGCTCTGGAGCCTAACCCTGGACATCTACACAGCTATTGTTAGGGCTGTAGCATGAGTTCTGCAAGCCAGAGTCTGTAGGCACATGCTCTTAGACTAACAGCAGCCAGTTTCTGCTTGCAGTCTAGACATATCATAAGAATAGTGCTTAGCAAGGGTACTCAGAGACCCATGGGTAGAATTTAAGAACAAAAAGTTGGTTTGGATATAACTGCATTTCAAGATCTCTGATGGGCTGGTACTAACCTCCCTCAGCTACAGACAATGTAATCAACTCTCTTTTTTATTTATTTAGGAAAAATTAACAAGTTTACAAATCCTTGCCATGTAAACCTCAGAAACAAAACAATTATTACAAGAGTTAGCTTTTGTTTACAGAGAATCTACGGGAGTAAACAGGTCCTTCTATTTAACAGGATGTTACCATAACAATGGAATAACTTTCTAATGTCACATAAAAAGGGAAATTGAAATTATGATAAATTAGTTGACCATTCCGGGTGGGGGAGGGGCACTGAAATTAAATCACAAATACACCGTGGATCTGGTAGAAAAACAACGTTTTTAGGGAATATGATTTAACCGATATTGTAATTTGCCAGTCCTCTTGGTGAGAGCATATCTCTTTAAGAGGATGGCTTTTAGTGGTACCTATTGGGGTGGATGGCTGCAAGCTCTCCCACAGCTAACGGCCCCTCCCCTCAGGAGGAGGAGCTAACGGCCCCAAGTCCTAAGCAATCATTGGGGGGTCAACAAATGATGGCTTTAATGGTAGCTGAGCCACATCATTGCACCCGAGCTTTAAACTCTCATGATGTTTTCATGAGTGACGGGATTTCGGCGGGTGCTGGAACTCCTCTGGCGATGATGTTGTGGCGGGGGTCAAGAGGAAGCGGAGAAGGAGTGGAGGCCAGGGCAGACTAGTTTGAACCAGTTCTTTGGTTTCCTGAACATATGTGAGAAGCTCCATCCCCTCATGAAGTTCAGCCCTGCCAGAGGCTGACAGTCTCTCCCCTCTGTTCACCCTTCTCACAGGAGGGAGGGAGAGAACAAAGGGCACATCTGCAGGGTGATAAAAGACCTGTAGCATGGCTGCGGCTGGCCTGGGTCAGCTGACTCAGACTCAAAGGGCTTAGGCTGCAGGGCTGGAAATTGCAGGGTAGATGTTTGGGGGTAGGCTGGAGCATGGCCTCTGAGACCTGCCCCAGCAATTTTCAGTTCTGCAGCCAAAGCCCCGTGATCCCAAGTCAGCTGACCCAGGCTCAGAGACCCCATTCCACAGGTTTTTAATGGCAGATGTGCCTTAAGAGCCTAAGAGCCCAGTGTGGCTCTGCTCCTTAATCCCTGTTCCCTGCCTGTGAGAACTATGAGTTGGATGACACCTCTGCTCCTCCCTCTCACCCCTGCAGCATCTGGTCTGGGCAAGGGTAGTGGGTGTGAAAAGCCCTTGGAGTTGCCCACCATCAGCCTGGGGTGGGTGGGTAGGAGACCCACTGCAGCCCCTCAGGCCTGGGGAGGGTGGTGAAGGGCCCTAGAAAAAGCACAAGTGAGGCTGGGACAACAGAACAGAAGGGGCGGAGGTTGAACTGACTGGTGCACTGGGGGACAGAGGATGGGCAGCTTCTGAAGCAGAGACCACAAACACCTTGCCCAATAGATTTGGGAGAGCGGGCAACAGTGTGTATGAGAGAGAGCCACACACGGGATGGGCAGGGGGAGATAAAAAAAATCAAATGGCAGACTGAAAAAATGCAGTCTAATCTTTATGCCAAAAAGTTCTCATGATTTTTTGGCCCAAGCTCATGATTTTTGAGGGTCCGACTCTCAATTTTTGATTTCGTGAGGTTGGCAATACTGAGTTAGGATTTCAGACTTGCCAAATATGTGCCTTTAAACTCTAAGATCCCACTGAAAATAATCTATAGGATCCCAAGAGAGCACTAACCCACAAGCAAGTTCTGTTTCAGAAGAGTATCTTCTACCTGGATCCTGGTACCCTAAGGCCTTGCCCACCCAAGTTCAGATTTGACAATTCAGGACTGCCTACTGGGCACATTACTGTGATCAAGAACCTTAGAATGGAGGACTGGGCATATGTTGGTTTCTTCATTGTCCATTCTCGCCCCACCAAAATTTGTAACCTGCTAATATCTGTTTTAGATGCAATACTCAATTGTTTTTAAAATGTGCTAAGCCACATTAACAGGCCAACACATCTCTTTAAATAATGAAGGTGGCACAGTAAGCAAGTGTCGCCATAGTCTCATCTTATTTTGCACATACATGCACTAGAAACAGGAAGGTTTATGTACCATCACTGACATTTAACACTTACAAGGCTACACAGTCTTTAAAATCCATTTTGTGTGATTGTTTTGAGACCAGCTCCATATTTTACAGACAACAGGGGTCATACAATCAAGCGTCCCCTTGGTTTAGGGGTGATGAATATCTTCTCTTTCCCTTCTCACCTCTGCTGGAAGAAGTTGTGCACTTTGCAACACCCATAAGCTTACAATTTTCTATTATCTTGTTACCAGGAAGAGTTATAAATCAGAGAATTCATCACTTGTAACTTTACTCATGGTGCCGTATACATCTGCTGAAGTCTTTCTATGGGTAAGACACACTATGTGTGGCTAAAAGATTCAGAGAATTATGTTCACACATCAGTGAGTGTAAAGGTATCATCGGGTTTCTCAGTGGTAATGCTTCTCAGCGGAACAGGTCATGCTGTGACCTCTGTTAAATTTATGTGAATTGGAGAATTGAGGCTACTCCCTAGACTGCAAGTTCTTGAAGGATAGTGAGAAGGAGGGAATCATTCAGGATCCAAAAACTGAAATTTTTCAATTCAGTGTCTTTCTCAGGGTTTCATTTTATTGCTGATTTGAAAAACCATGTTCGATGCTATAATCCTTCTAAAGTCTTTGATGGGAGTATGAGCCTCGTCAAACTATTTTAAAAGTGATAAGTATTTGGCAGACAAGCTTTGACACAGACAAGAAGGATGGCTTTGTCATTAAGACACTGGGCTAGGACCCAAGGCTTCAATTCCTACCTGTACCATATATTTGCCATATATCCTTAGGGCAGTGGTTCCCAAACTGGGGTTCGCAAAATGTTACAGAGGGTTCTCGGGGAAAAATCCCTAATGGCGGACAGAGGTGTCCCTAGGGACCCCAGGCAAAACGGGGCCAGCAGCCCGGAGCCCCTGGACTTCCAAGAGCTAAGCAGATCAAAGCAAGCATCTCTATCACACAGGAGATTTAAACTTCAAGACTCCTTATAAGAATTGAAAAGGGAGGTGGACATTTTTTTCTGTTTTTAAAACTAAATAGGCAGCTAGTAATGTTTTGAAAATTATTATGGAGAACATGTTGTTGTAACGCGTGTTGGTTGTCTGGATTGCTCAAGACCTGAATGCTAGAGATGGGTTCTGAAATACCTTCATGCTGTTTCACATCTGATACTCCTCGATGAAACATAGGAGCCTTGTCATATAACAGGCTTATTCAAAGTGATACAAGCTACGAAAATGAGATCTTGGAAGAGTGTTGCCATTTTCGTAACGCAATAAAATACTGTAATGATAAATAATAATTAATAATAGTGTGTAATAAGCATGTCATAAAAATGTCATACTTCCAAAATAACTACTTTTATAATTTATACTCAGTAAAGGAGAAAATCCCTGGAAATATTTAGCAGTTTAGGAGGGGGGTTCGCAAGACTTGATATTTTAGTGAAAGCGGTTCATGGGTTGTTAAGGTTTGGGAACCACTGCCTTAGGGAGAGATTTTTCTAAGACAAAAATGACAATCTCTCCTTTAATCTCTTTGGTCCTCAGTTCCCCATCTGCAAAATAGAAGTAGCAATACTTTGTCTTGTCTATTTATATAGTAAGTTCTTCGGGGCAGGAACTGTCTCCTAAATTTTTATACAGTGGCTAAAACAATGGGGTCTTGATCTTGATTTGGACCTCTACATGCTACTGTAATGTCCCACATACAGTGTTAAAATTAGAACATTCTCTATTTTCAAAAGTAAAAGTCTATGCACAACAGAATGGTTTGAATGGCTGAAATGGTTAGAGTACCTGATATTAGTGAGATGAACAGTAAATTAAATAAGCTAATAACTATAGCCATCGTTGTAAGGAAGACTTTTTTGTGTTAATACGAGCAAGGTTGGAAGAACCTTGTGTTGGGTCATCAACCCCAATTCATTCCAGCAAGCATGTGGCCTTTTGAAAACCATTCAAAAGATGGAGGAAGTCTTGCAAAGGTGGTGCATAGGTGTTGTTGTTTTCCAGTTATGTTACAGAGCACAATTTGTTTTTAATGCCAAACTGGGAAATTTGGGGGTACTTTTTACAAAAGATGTTTGTGCCATTTTGGGTCTGTGGAAATCTTTGTGTGTCTAGAATTTTTATAGGTGCTATAAAGTTGAAGAAAACAATTTAAACAGTTGAAGTTTTACAGCCATTCTGGGATTAAAAAATAAAAAGCTGAAACATATCGTTTTATGTCCTGCACATATGACAGACAGTATTTTTACTTTCAGAAGGCTTACTTTTAAACTTAGATAGTCTCAGATTACCCAAGACTACTTAGCCAGGGTACACTGAAGGGAGAGTACTTCTAGCAATAGTGCTCTGTGTCTGAATAGCTGCAGAACAATATTTTTTTAATTTATAGTATGGCAGCTTCTAGAGGTAACATCTACAATTTTGGCCCCACTGTACATACACATAATAAGAGATAGTGTGTGTGCACCAAAGAGTTTACTATGTAAATAGAGAAGACAAAAGGTGTGAGAAAACTATTTTAGAGCTGGGAAACAGAGAGAGATTAATCATATTATATATTCTTTAGTGCAAAGACTGTCTCACTGTATGTATTGGATATATAGAGGTCTGCACATATTGACTGAGGCCCAAAGGTGCTACAGGAACACAAATAAAGAGGTTTGGCCAAGGTCACAGAAGTTTGTGACAGGAAGAAATTGAACTCGGATTTCCTAAATCCTAATCCAATGCCTTAACTACAGGACTATCATCACTAAGTACTGTGTTCAGGGGTGCCATCATACTGCAGGAGAGACAATGTGGGTGAGGTAAATCTCTTTATTGGACCAACTTCCATTGGTGAGAGACAAGCTGTCAAGCTTACACGGAGCTCTTTTGCAGGTCTGGGAAACTAAGGACATGTCTACACTAAACAGTTTTGTCGATCAAAGGCAGCTTTCGTTGATAAAACAGCAATGTTCTTCCAGCTAATTTAACTCCTGCTACACAACATAATAAAAGCACTAGTCCATGATTTTTAGTATCCAGCAAGGTTATGAATTTAAGTTCCCAGGCTCATCTTTTGAAAGTGTTGTGCAGGTTTCCTTTGAGGATGAGAATGACTTCTTCTTGGTATATGTGCAACATGCCTTAGGTGGCTCGTGACCAGGATTCATCACCGAATTTTGTCCGCTGGTTGGAGAAGAATCCTTGCCTTTCTCCCCAACAGGAGTTGGTCCAATGAAAGATATTACTCTACCCACCTTCTCTCTCTGATATCCTGGGACCAGAGCGCCTATAACAACACCGAATCATACTGCATGTCCATCAGCCAACAGTTCTGACACTGCACTGTCGTCCCAGGAACTGCCTCGTATGGAAGGCTACTTCCAGGAATAGCTTTCAAAACTTGGCAGCACCCACTCCTGTTTATGGCTTGACCACCACAACCTTCATCTAAACTAGATTTTTTCCCCTAAATAAATAAATTGAGTCTCTGAAACCTATTAGTATATTCTGTTCAGCCTCACTTTCTAAGCAAAATGATAGGCAATCAGCACAATAAAGAACTAATTAACAGTGGCATAGTATAACCCATAAAAATAGTGTGGATGAAAAAAAGAAGAGGAAGAAAGGATTGGCTCTTAATGATATCATTGGTCAAAGCCCAACTTTCTTTCGTCAGGTCAACATTATATCAACATCTTGGGTCATAGCTTCAGTCAACTGAGCAGGAACTCTATGTAAAAACTCTGCCTTTATTGTTAATGATATTTGTGTAAATAACTTTCTGCACAATGAATTGAAAGGGTCATATAATTTTAATTCATTATTAAAACTGTATGCAGTTGTCACACAAGCAGAGCTAAATTCACCAGGCTTTGCACAAGCTCTTCTGCCATGGACGTTGTGTATAGTGTATAGATAGGGATATGATTGTCTATTATTTCGATAGTGCTGGCAGCGAGCTAGGTGCACCTGTGACATGCAAAACTGTGGAAGATTCTCTCTTATACTTATGGCCCCCCATTCAGGAAAGAATCACTATTCCGGAAGGGCCCTGAAGCACAGGTGTATGTGCTTTTCTCAGCCAGAGTCTAAAACAACTTTTAGTGTGTCTCACTTCAACAATTAAGAGTATGTGAATGGGCCTGAAAGTAAAACATTCAAATCCATCTCAAGATTTCTAGCTCCCCTAAATTTGAGGGTATGTGAATGTGGGTCTTTGATTCAGACCCCTATGAAGATGGGGGCCATCTGCAAAATTCAGATTCCAAATGCCCACAAAAGTCAGGGGATGCTTAGATCTCGCATTTCAGTTTGTGTTCATTTCTAGTTGGCTGTTAAAAGACAGTGGTCATTTTCTACACTATATTAGAGATATATATAAACTTGACATGAAGTATTCTCATCTACAATAGCTAAGCATACAGTCCCTTAGTCATGCCCGGCTATTCTCTTAATTTCAGTCCAAAGTTCTACCCTACTTGTAACACGCAGCTGGTGACGTTATCATAAATTATTCACATCAGAAATGTTAAATCAGGACACTAAGTTTTCAGAAAATGTCATCCATTTTACAGAAATGAATCCACTGTCATATTAACCTTTGTGCAGTACTATAAAACTGTGACCCTCAGTAGGAATAATTATTTTACAATATGGTCCAGACACAAATATTGCCAAGGTGAAAGGTGTGGTCAGGGAAGCAAAAACCCAGAAGCTCTGCAATTAAACATATATTATTGAATCAATATACCACAATGGTTCCAGAGGAGGTATTGCGGTCTGAGCAATACAATCAAATCTCATTTATAGAGCATCTTGTCTTGCAAATGTCTCATGGTGCTTTCTGATCTACCATATCTAGTATCAACATCCACAGCATGAGATGTTAACATGTTAGTCCAGATAAGGGACAGATTCACCCTACTAGTGCAGGAAATGCAAATTTCTGCACCTATTCTCTGTTACTGCTGGCTACACCATTATCCCATCAACCAGGCTTGTAACCAAGGGCTTCTCTTCAGCTTTTCTCTCTCCTCTCTTGATTCCTGCAACCTCCTTTCTTCTGATCTCAGGATACGTAATCCCACACATCCAGTCCACCCAAATGAAGCCACTCAATTTATATTCCTTTCTTGCCAATCTGACCATCTTGTCCCCAGCCAAACCCCACTCTCTCTACACCAATCCCCACCTTTTCTTCATTCAAATCCCACCCAAAGACACAATGGCATTTAACTCTACCACTATATACAGATGTTCACACATGTCAGTGCACCAAACCAAGTCCTAAGGCAATATCGATGAGAAACAGAAGTAATTGTTTCACTTGGATGGCCAACTTGCCAGAACTGGTGAAAAGCAACCGTTTGCAGAAGTTATTTTCAAGCAGTATCAGCATAGCATGCTAAAGTTAGCAGCACAGCCAGCCTCTCTTGCTTCCACAATTCCAGTAATGTGTGTGGTGGGGTAAATTCCAAAGAGAGTGTTGCTCTGAATGCTGCTGTTAGCAGGAGGTATTAGAAATCCGGCAATCTCACTTGCGTTATCAACAAGCGAAACCAAAGCCCTCCCCCAAAACATCCAGCACCCGACTACACCCACCTACGCCTTTCATTATCTGCTTCACGGGAGTACAGCTTTTCAGCACTTATATTCATCCTACTCCTGCTCAGCCTTTGAGAGTGCAAAATAACAAATGGGCCTGGTAAGAGCTGTCACTGTCTGCTGCCTGTGTGTGCTGGTGTGAAACTCTAAATGGAAATAAAGTACTTTAATAACACATTTTCTCCGAACTGTCCTCACAGATAAAGTTACCTTCCAATCAGTCCGTGAACACTTACCAACTCAGAGTGCCCACTTCAGCCTGCACATTTAGCTCTCTCCTCAGAGGAGTCGGTATAAGTGTGCAGGAATTTGATTTAAAGACTCTTCAGGTAAAAAAATACTATAACATAACACCCCCACCATTACTACCACCTGCCTGTGCTATTTAATCGGTGCTGTTGATGTCTGGACTTTCTCTATACTTGCCCAGATAGGAGTTTTCCCTACAAATTAAGTTGAATGTCACCATGTTTTCAATCAATGCTGCTTCCAGTCATGAAATGCCACAGTTACAAATTAAACAATAATCCTCATGCCCTGTGTAATCCTATTACGCGCCTTCCAGATGGTGGCCACAAGCCCAGGTGCTCTAATTCATTGTCCCAGCATGTAAATTCCCAGACACTGGTGACGGGGAGCTTTTCCGTGGAAGCATCTAGCATGGACTCATGCTTAAGGCAGAACTAGCTTCATCTCCTGGCTGTATCAACAACTTCCTGTGTGAACCTGTGACTTAATCTCTGTCTTCACGTCCCCATCTGTAACTGTAGGGACAATTACACTTCCCTGTCTCACCGGGATATAGTGAAGGTACTTGCCTTAGTATTTGCGAGGTGCTCAGATAATATGTTAATAGGGCCATGAAAGTACCTAACATTGTGCAAGGCTCAGACTTTGACCCTGGCCTTTGTGCAATGGCTTAGGCAGACGGTAACTCGGGCCTATAGAATTGGGTGGAGTCGGTGTTTTGGGGTTCCTTTCACATTATTGAGGTGACTGAGACTAATCTAGCAATTGCCTGCCAGTTCCTAATTGTTGGTGACTCACTACTAAATGGTGCCTTTGAACATCTAAAAAACACGCTCAGAAGTGGGTTGCATGGCTTATAAATGCAGGTAATAAAATGTTCGTTAAAATAAATTAGTCACAAGCCATATCTGTTGCCTCCTTATTATTGGATCCACCCACTGCATTTCTGCGCAATATTCAGGAAGGTCCAGAGAGGGTTCCAGGCTGCTAAGTAGGAAAGAAGCTCCCCAGCATGCAAGATCTCTAAGCTGTTTATTCAAACACAGCCACCTGCTATCGGATTGGCCATGGTACTTCTCTGTCTGCCATTACTGTAGTATCCGAGGACCTCAGAATCTTTAATATATTCATCCTCACAAGCCTCCTGTGAGGCAGGGAAGTACTAGTAACCCATCTTGATTTCCAGGAGTCCCAGAAACTTTAAGACTTGCCCTAGGTCACAGAGGAAGCTTGTGGCAACAAGGAATCGAACGCATATCTCTGGCTAGTACCCTAACCACTGGACCATCCTTCCTTTTCTGTATGATGCCTACTGAGGGCCCACTATATGGACCACATCTTAATTTCTCACTGGTAGTGATACATTTATCTGTCATCATACAGAGCAGTGGGAGTTTCAGCTCTAAGTGACAGGTAAGGGTGACTTTTTTTTCTTTTTTTTTACAATTATTAGTATTTTGTTTATTAATGTTACCAAGGAAATAGGAAAATATTTTGTGATTTTGAAAGCCTGTCACCTCCAGGTAAATAATTTAATAGCATGTAAAGATGCCAGTTAGAACTAATTATAAATTGACTGATGTGCTTTGGTCCTGAAATGATATCAAAATATGCTCTGTCCCTTCTGTGATAGGGATTTTGCTTTTGTACAAGTCTGATTGGGGAAGCACATTTATTTACGGATTCACACATAGCATTCTTTGAGAAAAAGCTAAATAGGTAACCAGCTCAAACAAGGAGTAGGGCAGAGTGAGATCCCTTCTGGACAAACAGCTGTGCAGATTTTAAGCTCTACCATGTTCTAGGCACTCTAGAAATGCATGGAAGCCAGAAAGATTCAAATTCAGTGATGAAAAGGTGAGGGGACGCCCAAATGGATCATGCTAACAGAAGCCCACTCCACTCCACAAACCAGATTTGATCCATCTGTAAGTTTCCCATCCCTGATCTAAAATCTTCTACAGCAATAAAAGGCAATAAGGAGCCATCAAAAAAAAAATCAATGTATTGGCTTTGAGGCCTAAAAATATAATGATTGTACTATACAGCAGAGAGAAGCACTGCTGATTATGAGACCTTTCTTCAAGAAAGTTAAAGTCAACGTACCGTATATACTCGAGTATAAGCCGAGTTTTTCAGCCCACTTTTTGGGCTGAAAAAAGCCGCCTCGGCTTATACTCGAGTCAGTGAAAAATGTGCGCCCCGGTTCCCCCCTCCCCGCCACGGGCGGGCTGCCGGGAGCGTCCCGGTTCCCCCCTCCCCGCCGCGGGCGGGCTGCCGGCAGCCCGCCCGCGGCGGGGAGGGGGGAACCGGGACGCTCCCGGCAGCCCGCCCGCGGCGGGGAGGGGGGAACCGGGACACTCCCGGCAGCCCGCCCGCGCGGCGGGGACGGGAGAGCGAGGCGCTTTTTTTTTTTTTTTTGTCCGGCGGGGAGGGGAGGAACCGGGGCGCACATTTTTTTTTTGGTCCGGCGGGGAGGGGGGAACCTCGGCAGCCCGCCCGCGGCGGGGAAGGGGGAACCTCGGCAGCCCGCCCGCGCGGCGGGGACGGGAGAGCGAGGCGCTTTTTTTTTTTTTTGGTCCGGATTTGATATCGGCTTATACTCGAGTCAATAACTTTTCCAGCTTTTTGTGGTAAAATTAGGTGCATCGGCTTATATTCGGGTCGACCTATACTCGAGTATATACGGTATGCATTTAAGGGAAAAGCTTTGTTACCAGACGATGAAAACTTTACCATTGATGCATTCTCCAGCTCAGCATCTTGATTCTAAGCACTCTGGGTGGACAAGGCCTATCTTCATCTCTGCAGTGCTTAGCACAATGGGGTCTTGATCTTTGAATGGGGTTCCTGCTGTCTGCATTAATGATGATGATAACTTAAGAGTCTGATTCAGTTCTGAAAAGCAGTACAGTACAGAGGCTGAATTTACAGCTTCATTCAGCCCATGGGATTTTTCAGTTCATGGGGTCAGACTGTGGCTGGTTTGTTCAGGGGCACTATGAGGAGGGGTTGTGGGAAAATAACATGGAGATGCCCTCTCCTCTCTTTCACGCCTGTGCATGAATCAGCTACAATTGCAGTCCCTGGTGTACTCCCTGGGACACAAGACATGCCAAAGGCACAGGAAGGAACACAGAGAAGATAGTAAATGGTTGCCCCCTATCCCTCCAGAGCAGGTAGTAAGAGTTTACTGGCTGCAGAAAAAATATATCCAATATATCTCCAAGCCTGGTGCAGTGGCTGCATGCCCTAAGAGCTCTAGCAGACACTGTGCTCAATGCATCCTAAAGTGCCCACTGCAGCAGAGAGGGTCTATGTTGTCTCCATGCGGGCCAGATGTGGCTAACAGGCACTATCTGACCATGCTACTTCAGATTAACCTTCCATTTTGTATAGGTGTTGCAGCTGCTTAGGAAATACTCATCTTTGCTTCATGCCTCATTTTGCATGTAATAAGCCACATGATGGAAGGCTATGTTGGATCTTATTGCCTAATTGTAATTATGTCCACTGTACCCTATCACCTTAATTTTCTCTCTCCAAATGTCTGGCCTTCAAGGATGGTGTTGTCGAGAAGGTGGAGAGGGTGCCCCTGCCAAACACTTGTTTCACAAGGCAACAGCAAGTCACACAGAGGGTTAATCTAAAATCAGAAAGTGCACTTTAAAAAAAAAGAGACACTAATGCTTGTTTCAGTGTCATAGATGCAGAGCCCATAATGACCATCTGTGGAATATGGAAATAATCCAGCTCATGAAAAAGACTCTTGTGAATTAATCACACTTTATTTGAGGTCTTCACCTCACTCGTGGGATGAATTTCATATCCCCAAGACACACACTACTCTGGATATTGTATATACTGCAATACTGTGGGATTCTTTCTACGTTCTTAAGTAACAGAGTAGTTAACTTCTTTCATTTCTTGGTTTAGTGACCAGGAGAAAAATATTTTCAGGACAACAGAGCGCAAAGTGTAAAGTTTTAAAAGATGCATGGCACAGCATGATGTTTATGAAGTATTTTTTACACTTTCTGATGGTGAGAGGATTAATTTAAGATCAGATCTTTTGACCCTCCCCTCCCAAGGTACCAGGTTTCTTGCTAAGTTATTAACAAATGGCTACAACAATACCTAAATTTGGGTTTTGTAGAGCTTGGGTAATCCACATGTCTCCTGGGTGTGGTGTCCTGTATCATCTAGTGGCTGAGTGGCTGGCTGGCTGGCTTGGGATAGGGAAGAGAAAGAAAGAAAGAAAGAAAGAAAGAAAGAAAGAAAGAAAGAAAGAAAGAAAGAAAGAAAGAAAGAAAGAAAGAAAGAAAGAAAGAAAGAACACCCAGAGTCCATCAGTGTTACACTTGCTGAAGCAGAAGAGTTATTTCTCATAGCAATCCAGATGTTTCCTTCTGTTCCAACAGATAGATGCCAAAAACTAAGGTGAATTTACAGTGCTTTCCTCTCCACATACCATAGTGCCAAGATTCAGGGACTAGTGCCCCATTTTGTTCAGCTGTTCTCCTTGCTAGTGGCAGAAATCACTTAATTCTTAAGCTCCATTGATGCATTTTCCAGCGAAGGATTATTTTGTCCTACCCCAGAAAAAGTCTAATGCAGCAAAAAAATCCTCTCTGATTATTTTAATGGCTGAAAAATAGTACAGAAATGATGAAAAGCAACTTATTCTTCTCTTGATAACAGCACTGTTATTACATCTGTGGTGATCAATAGCATACTAATAGACAAGAGTCTCTGAATGAGACAAGAAATTCAATTTTCCTCTTCTCCTAATATTTTTCCTTGATGAATTAAATGTGATATCTTTAGAGTTAGATTTTCAAAACCCACATTTACATGTGTAAATATATTATCATGTTAGAACATAGCACCTTCTCTGAGAAATACCAGGATAGTGTCACTAGTGCTGGCATGTCTAAAACAGGGACAGGTGAGCAAAGGATATTTTAACAAAATAACTGGTATTGTTGGTATTTATTTTTGTGTTATGGTAGCACTTGACTCCAATGGAACTGCTCATGCACTTCAAGTTTGGCATATACTTTTTCTGGATTGGTGCCTCAGACCCAAAATAAACAAATGGTATGTCAGGATAAAACAATAATTTCTTTCCTTAAATCTGAATAGTGTCTGTGATTGTTTCAAAGTTTGAGACTCACTTGAGATGCCAAGTATCTTACTTACAATTGTTCTGGGAACCATAAGATTAAATTTCCTGGCCCACGTGCATGAAAACTCTTAACCATAATGTTCACTAATATATCGGCAGTCAAGTGTAAAACTGTAATTAGGCAGGCCAAAAAAAAAGTGAAGAGTAACGAGCAAAGGACACAAAAGCTAACAGCAATTTTTAAAAAGTACATCAGACGCAGAAAGCCTGCCAAACTATCAGTAGGGCCATGGGACTATCAAGGTGCCAAAGCAGCACTCAAGGAAGACAAGGCCATTGTAGAGAAGCTAAATGAATTCCTTGCATTCTTCACTGCAGAGGATGTGAGGGAGATTCCCACACCTGAGTCAGTTTTTTAGATGACAAATGTGTCTGGGTTCAGGTGTCAGTAGAGGTGGTTTTGGAACAAACCGATAAATTAAATAATAATGAGTCACTGGGAGCAGATGGCATTCACCCAAGAGTTCTGAAGGAACTCAGATCTGAAATGGAAGAACTACTAACTCTGTAGCCTATGTATGTAACATATTGATAAAT
The DNA here is from genome assembly GCA_032164245.1 of Sternotherus odoratus. NCBI lineage: Eukaryota > Metazoa > Chordata > Testudines > Kinosternidae > Sternotherus > Sternotherus odoratus. The sequence continues at coordinate 11,953,702 of JAVMKO010000009.1, read as the reverse complement.
CAGCGTCTGTAACGGATAACTGGAGGATAGTTAATATGAAATCCTTTTTTTTTAAAAAAAAAAGGTTCCAGATATGATTCTGGCAATTACAGACCAGTCAGTCTGCCTTCAGTACGAGGAAAACTGGTTGAAACTATAGTGAAGAACAGAAGTACCAGACACATTGATGAACACAATTTGTTGTGGAAGAGTCCATATGGCTTTTGTAAACGGAAATCATGCCTCACAACTCTACTAGATTTTTTTAAGGGGGGGTCAACAAACTTGTGAGCAAGGTTGATAAGTGGACATAATGTACTTCGTCTTTCAGAAAGCCTTTGACAAGACCGCTCACCAAAGGCTCTTAATCAAAGTCAGCAGTCATGTGATAAGAGAGAAGGTCCTCTCATGGACTGATAACTGTTTAAAGGCAGGAAACAAAAAGCAGGAATGTATGGTCAGTTTTCAGAATGGAGAGGTAAGTAGTGGAGTTCTCCAGGTATCTGTACTGCGATTGGTGCTGCTCAACATATTGATAAATCAGCTGGAAAAAGAAGTTAAACAGTGAGATGTCAAATTTATGGATGATACAAATTATGCAAGATAGTTAAGTCCAAAGCAGACTGTGAAGCGTTGCAAGAGTTCTTTCATAACTGGGTGACTGAGCAAAAAAAATGGCAGATGGAATTCAGAGGGCAACAAAAATGATTAGGGGTATGGAACATCTTAGGAGAGATTATTAGGACTGGGACAACTAATGGAGAGATATGACAAATGTCTATAAAAGAATGGAGAAAGTAAATAAAGAAGTGTTATTTAAATTAATAGGGAGCAGGTTTAAAACAAACAAAAAGAAATTACAGACATTGTTTCTCGTCTCTCCATGTTCACACACCCCATTCAAATGCTAGAAGAATAATCCACACTCCCTGATCGGAGATAACAAGCTGACTCAGCTTAATTGGACTAACCCTTTCACCTCCCACCTGGCTCTTACCTACTTTTCTATAACTGCCTCTGAACACTTCCACTGCCTGCATCCGACAAAGTGGGTATTAGCCCACGAAAGCTCATGCTTCAAAACTTTATAGTTAGTCTTTAAGGTGCCACAGGACTTTGTTACCTCTGCTATTCCAGACTAACATGGCTACCTCCCTGATTCTTCTTTACCCAGTGCACAGTCAACTTGTGAAACTCTTTGCCAAAGGATGTTATGAAGGCCGAAAGTCTAATGGGGTTCAAGAATTATGTAAATTTATGGCGATTAGGTCTCTCAATAACTACTAGCCAAGACTGTCAGGGATGTAACCCCATGCTTTTGGTGTCCCTAAGCCTCTGACTGCTAGATGCTAGGACTGGACAACCGGGAATGGATCATGTGAGAATAGCCCTGTTTTGTTCATTTCCTCAGAAGCATCTGGCATTGGTGACTGTTGAAGACAGGATACTGGGCTAGATGGATCATTGGTCTGACCTAGTGTAGCTATTCTGATACACTTATGTTTTTGCACATAAGTATAAAGTATGGAGAAATTTTGCGTGACATTTGCAGGAAGAAATGAGTTAAGTAATCACCTTGATTTGCTCAATGAAGTGCCTAAAATAAGGGTCTAAATATCAGTCCCTCTGAGATTTGTTCCTAGAAATCGGAAAGCTAGGCCAGACGTCAATAAGCATCACCCTCAAAATAATTTGCTTTTTTAATGACTTCTAGGTAGAATCAACATTTTCCTGTCTTCCTTCATGAAGCCATAATAGAAATCTACGTACCTTTTGATAAAGATGATGGCCAAGATGATGGCTCAGTGAAGTTAAGTGGGGTGGTTGGCAAGAGGTAGTGGCTGCTGTATGCTTGGCGCTTTTAAAATCCAGGCCACTTCTTTTGGAGTCTAAATATGACTTAGGAGCCTAACATCAGGCTGGGTAAGACTTCTAGCTGCCAAATTTTTAGTAGCCCTTTATGGGTGAGATTTTGCATTACTTATTGGAAAAGAAGGCAAGACTAACTTGGGCTGCTGCCTTATCTGTGAGGATAGCAGCCATCAGTCATGCTTTATAGGGCAACTGTATGGACTTCTGAAGACACTACCTTCAAAATGCTAGAATATCATTTCTCTTGATGCAGCCTTTGGTTGCAGCATGATACAAGTGTAACAGGCTAATCACTAATGATTAAGAGAGACTGATGCCATCATTAAGGTTGATTCTGCACACAAGCAAACAGTTTATCATAGCCTGTTCCTGGCAATTGTAATCCAATTTCTGTTATCTTTCATTGTTTAAAAGAGAGTGAGCGAGAGAGACTGTACATCAATCTGATAAAGATGTAAAAAAACTGGTGCTTTTTTGCGATTATGTTGGTTTTATAGCAGCATTATGGAAACACGACAGGGAAACTAAAATCTGATTACGTCTAATTCCTTGCCCATTATGTGATTAGTATGAACCATGACTTCTTCTGGCATAGTTTGAATTACACGGTTATAATACAAGGGATTTCCAATATAATTAACTGAGACTGGCAGCACCAAAGAAATCTGGGCATAACTTTTTAATGCTATGGCTTCCTAAAGATTTCACATTTTTTCTCTTCCAATAGCATCCACTGTATTCTTATTAGGGCCCTGCGAATTCCTCCTTTTATTCCATTCATCTAGAAAGTTATTATAGCACTGGCAGAACTATGGTACCTCACTCACAAACTTGGCCAAGATTTTCAAAAGTGACTAGGGATTTGGGGAACATTAACTGATTTTCAGAAAGTGCGGCGCATCCACTCTCTGAAGATTAGATTCCTTTAAGGTGCTTGGGACACTAAGACCAGTCACTCAAAATCATCTCCCAGTTTTGAAAATCTTAGTCAAGATCTTACTTTTCTTGTGCTGGTACAGCTGAGATTTTGCAATCATCACTGACGCTGAAGCTGTGGTCTATTAGCCGGCTGAGAAAAATTGGGCTATATCCACAGAGGGCTGCCATCCAGCAGATTGATTCTGAAAATTAGGAGAAAAAAGACCACACGTAGCAGCCAGGGGTTACCTCCCCATAGAGTGCTGTAAGAGGAACAGGAGAACAAAACAAAACTTCACACAAACTCAAAGCGTTCCCTGCAAAGCACTCTACAGCCTGTCTTATCCCAGCAGAAAATAAGAGACTGGAGGGAATGGGGTGGAAACTATCAAATTAAAATGAATAAATAACTAAAATCTACTGCTGCCTGGCCACTGAAAGAGCTATTTACAGGCATATCTGCAGGAAGAGGAAAACAAACTTTCCTTTTATGGGACAAGTCACAACACAAAAATGTTCCTTTACTCCTGTCTCCATCTACTGGTAGGCAGACCTGTTCCCAAATACCATCCATTGTCATGGATGGTATATGGGAACATAGAATTATTTTCTTTTTACTCACTGTGGTCCATCAGCTCTCAGTTGTCTGTCTGTACACATTTCTATTTCCAAACAAATAGCAGTGAATCATCTAATATCACAATGGGATACATGAACGTAATTTAGATGAACATGAGAATTTTAGTATACAGTAAATGGGAGCATAAGAGGTGGGGTATTTCAGAAATTCCAGGTTCACTTTGCTTCTATAATTCTGATCCAGTTACAGTGAGTGTAATATGAATCAAAATATCTTTTTTTCCCCAGCTATGCATCCAAAGATTTGATATTTTATTAAAATATGATGATACATTTTAAACTAATAAGATGCAAATGCATCAACAGAGAATGATAATTGGTTTATTTACCTCTGATGTCACATTCCCCCACAAGGAGGACATAACAGCTAGAGCTGGGAGAATTTTTTCAGCTAAAGCTTTAAATGAAGATTCGGGTCAACTGAAACATTTCATAGATGTGTCAAATTCGCTGAATTGTTTTGTTTGAAAAACAAAGAAAAAAATCCCTCCTCCCCCTTAAAAATCAAAACATTTTGTGTCAACATTCTCAAAGTAAAGTGTTCTCATTCTACAGGACTTTTTGTTTTGAATTTTGCTTCAATTTTAAGTTAAACTCAAAAATGAAAAAGTGTTTAGTTTGACCCATAATTATTCTTGTCTTTGGTTTGGCCACTGAATCAAAATAACTATTGTTCATATAGCTCTAATATAATACACCCAACATGGATCTGTTCATAAGGCAACAGGAAAAAGTTGCGGTTAAAGATGGATAGTAATGGCAATGACCAAGGAGAAACATCAATCCTAGGTACTCATACGATTCCTATTACTGCAGTATCTGAGTACCTTACAAGCTTTAATGTGGTTATCCTCACAAACACCTCTACGAAGTATGATTATCCCCATTGTACAGATTGGGAATGGAAGCAGAGAGAGAGAGGGAGGGAGAGAGAGATACTGTCTTAAGACCACATTGTGGCAAAGTAGGGACTTGAACCCAAGTCTTTGGAGTGGCTCATCCCATACCCACCGATACATCCTTGCTCTCTGTAGGATATAGGAGTAAATAAAGTGATAGAGGAACAATGCATTTATCCTATTTTCCCCTCATACAGTATATTACAGTGCATTAGGATTCATTTAACACCACAAATCACTTGAGCTTTGTTGTGTTTATTATAATGCCTCACAAACCCCAGGATTTATGTATATCCCTTAGTTTGCAGATTTGGCCTGAAATCACATCTCAAGATTCTGATGAAACCATAAACACGCTTGAGTTTTGTGACCATTGCTCATTATGATGTTGTCAGAACCACTCAGTGCAATCATAGCCTTGCATTTCATAGTTTTCTGCCATTAATATATACTACTTTAATCCCCATACCTCAAGTGCTGTTCTGAACTGCCCTGCTGCTACTGCATATTTCTTTTGTCTATAGCAAGTGCTGGCATCCTTTAAGGCTACCTGAAGCCATTTGTCAATCTGTGGCAGAAAGCTGAAATTAGGTGCACTCAGAGTGTCTACTATTTCAACACCTCGACATGTTGATTGTGTGCTGGTAGACGCCATGGACCCAACGAATTCATACGTAATATCCTCCTCATCAATGTAGACCAATTTTATTTCCACATCTATTAGACTTTTCAGAGGAATACGAGGCAGAGGCATTGTGGTTAACTGATTATCAAACTCTAACATTCGTGCTTCTTTTTTCACCGCTGGCTTTTCTTCACTTTCTAATTTCCGTTTAAATCCTGCTCTGTCTAAATCATTACTTTGTTTTTCCTTGCCATTCTTTGCCGTTTTTATTCTCTCCATTACATTTTCTACTGCTGTTTCCCTGGGGTGCTTTTTCACCTCTTGCAATGCTTCCGGAAAATTATTCAGTTTGTTGGCTGCTACGGTTGGCTCCCTACTAGCATTTGTTTTTGGGGAGGTTTCATTTTGGCACACCTTGTTTATGATGTTCTCAAAACCCACGTTGCTTGCTGCCTCCATGACTCATTGAAGAAAGCAGAACGTCCTATGAGAAAATATGGAAAAGTTTAGAATTCTAAACTGCTGAAAAGTAAACAAGGCAAGTAAGTGTTTTATTCAGCACATCTACCGCTGGTACCATGACTAGTCAACATTCACCAGCAGTTAGCACATAGCTTATCAGACACTGCAGAATTATTCTGTGCCTTTGGCAATAAATAAGGTGTCACATACTGTTTGGTAGCTGTTGGCAAAGGGTATCTTTTTAATGGTGACATCAGTGTCTCTGTATCTTACATAGATGACATGCAGAAAACTGCAACTTTCATAGATTCTTATTTAGGGCTCACAGAAACAAAGATACTAAGGACTAAATTGCAGCTTGGGCTGTATCTAACAACCTAATCTTAAATTGTTATTAGTAAATACAAAGTCCAAGGGCTTAACCCTCAGCCCCTTCAGTGGGAGCTATTGGTACAATAGGAATGGAAGAGTCAGGCCCTTCGTCTCAGAAGTAATCATCTGTGGCTGATTGACCCACAATGCACTTTCCTGGACTGCTCAACGTTCTCTCAAAAGAAAACCATCGCCTGATTTTCAAACATGGAGGTCATGGGAGCTGTGGGATGTTTGACAAAAATCAATCCGCGGAGGGCACTAGAGAGAGGTCCTAACTGCACATTTCTAAGATGGATCCGAATGTGAGCCAAGTCTTAGATCATTCACATCTGGGGCGATGGTTCAGGCCCATCTCATGGCTAGAGACTCCACAGGTTACCCTGAGTTGTGAGGCACATTTTGCTATTAAAAAACATAAAAGCCGAAGGGACGGAGTCTGTACTCCAGTTTGATGGAATTACAGAGGCATCAAAGTAGCGTAAGAGAATGAAGAATCAGGCTCAATCTTCATCTGTGTGTTATTTTTCTCAGAGACAGGTGGCCTGAGCCATATTAAAAAGCTGACTGCTAGCTTGCATAATAGACTTCAGATTCAATTTTCCCCCCCATTCACAGCTGCCTTTTCTGAACTCATTCTAAAAGTGTGGGAGGCAGAAGGATTTTTTTTTCATTTTTCAGTATATTATGAGAACCTTAATTGTAATAGGTTTAATGCCGACTGTCTTTCAGAATGGCTTGTTAAGCAGAAAGGTTTGGCCTATAACCTCGCATTACAGTTACACAATCTTCTACACATTTTAAGTGCTTAAATACAAGTACAGATTGTACAAATGACAGTTACAAAACAGAGGCAATGATTTCTTTGGGCAAAACCAGATTTTAAAATATTACAGGTAGAAAATTTTTCCACCTTTGGTAAAGGTCTCCAGTGAGTACCGTGGGGCTTATTGTAGGCCCCATAAATATGTCTGTGGACACCATCGCACAGTGATCCATCAGAGTCACTCTTTAGGGCAATGGGCATTTGACAACGGGTGAGGAAAAGGAAAAGAAAAAGAGAGAAGAGAGCGGGGAAAACAGGTGGAGGCATTGTAGGCCCTATGAGACCATAGGTTTTTTGTCAGTCACAGCGTAAAACAGGGGTTCCAAACCTTTGTCATGGTGTGACCCACCTGATCACCTTAGGTCTCCTCTCATCTAGCTGGCATCTAACTGGGACCTCTGTCCCATTTCACAGTATTGGAATAGCTAGGTAGTCACAACCTACAGACATCACTTCCCAACTCCAGGTTGAGAAATCTGTTTTAGAAGAATTGCCTCCAGAAAAGTCTTTTCGGACATCTACAAATACTATAGCTAGGGGAGCAATATTTTTGCACCTGATTTAAAGGGATTTCAAAGGCCCTTTGCTGTGATGCACTGAGCACCCACAACTCCCATTGACTTGAGTTGGAGCGGAAAATACTCAGCACAGCCCCAGCTGGATGCCAAAGTGACCATATTTATAGCAAGCTTTTGGAATGGCAGCCTCAAGCAGCACAAGGAAGCTACCCTGGATACTTCCACTGCATGCATCCGGCGAAGTGGCTATTAGCCCACGAAAGCTTATGATTCGATACTTTAGTTAGTCTTTAAGGTGCCACAAGACTCTTTGTCACTTCTACCCTTGAAATAGGCATCAGTTCCTGTTTTAAAACATGCACCATTTTTTAAAAGATATGCATAATGACCTCAAATTGTGATTGCTCAATGCTGCCTGTAGTTTTAGATTAAGGGTGAAATTCTCAAAAGCTTCTATGTGATTTAGGAGCTTGAGTCCCATTGATTTTCACAGGGGCATGCACGGGGGGGGGGGGGGCAAGCTCCTCTGGCCCTGGGGCCATAGATGGGGGAGAGGAGACCGGGGCTGTAGGATGTCACAGTATTCCTCTGGCCCTGGGGATGAGGAAGGAGAATGAGCTCCTCTGGCCCCGGGGCAGTGGAGGAATTCCAGAAACCTCGAATTTTTATTCCTGTGCATGCCCCTGACTTTCAATGAGACCTATGTCACTTTTGAAAATGGGACTTAGAACGCTTAAGTCCCTCAAATTTTCTTGAAAATGGTGCCTTAAGTGTCCACCATTTTATTGTGCGTACTGTACTGAGATATGATGGAGCATAACTGAATTACTCCACTGTATCCCCCCAAAAACTCAAAAAACAAATTCAATAGGAGTTTTATAGTGGCTGTGATAGAAGCAGGATCAGGCCACAGATAGCATCAGGAACCATCCTCATGAACTAAGTTTAAAATAATTAAGCATCAAAAGAAAATCAGGCCATGCCCCTTTCTTGTAAAATATAGACTCATATTTTTGCAATTACTGTTGGGAGATTTTTCTTCTCTGAATGGTGTCCGTAATGACCCCAATGTATCAGATAGATCTACACCACCAGCCTCCCCTCCTATTGTATTTTTATGTGTTCAAGTTGATTAACGTGACGTTAAATTGTACTATGGAAGCACGTTATAACTCAGCTGGAATACACTTTAATCTCTGCCTCAATAAAGGATACTTTTAGGAAAAAAGCTATTAGAAAATCATTATCTTTGTCAGATAAGTATTTTCCTGATAGACTTTGGTTAAAATGCCCATTCTTTATTTTGGAACAATGTACTGCAAAACTAGGTTCCTTACAGCAGCGAGCAATCTAAAACAAAACTCTGGCAACTGTCGAAAGAAAGGATTTGTATTAACAAAAAAATATATTCTAAAATACTTATCATGGATCATCATTTCCAGAGGGCAGCTAATCTAAATTTCCTTAGTGGACTCTCAAGAATGATCTTATTTGTGGTACACAACCAAGAATAGCTTTCCATGTATTTTGGAGTTACTTCTTTCTTGCACATGATACTATAATTCACAGAACTGCCAAGTACCCCAACAAAGCTTTTGTTGGCTTTCTTTGTGATAGAATCAGCTTCTTTCAAATGGAAAGGTTTCAGTTTTAAAATGTGTTATTTTTACTGAAGAAATCTTATGTCACATAAGTTATCTTTAAAATCTTCTAATTTTAGCTCACTGGTTGTTCCGCTCTTATAATGGCTAAGAATGCCCTCCCAAGGGAAAGTAGCCTATGTACCAGTTCTGCTCCTCGTGCCTTTTTATTCTGTAGCTAGTTAGGTTCTACCTTCAATACCCTTTTATCATCAGTCATCAGATGAAAACAGCACATGCAGCTAAATCATATTAGCACTTTAAATGGCACCTATTGTTAAGTTCTTTTGTCACTTGTCAGTGACCCCATTAGTTTCTTCAGAATTGAAACAAAAAAGTTTGTAGCCCTTATAATTACAAAGAACCATGTCCAAACATGAAATCATAGAATCATAGGATACGAGGGTTGGAAGGGACCTCAGGAGGACATGTAGTCCAACCCCCTGCTCAAAGCAGGACCAGTCCCCAACTAAGTCATCCCAGCCAGGGCTTTGTCAAGCCTGACCTTAAAAACCTCAAAGGAAGGAGATTCCACACACACACACACGTAAACCATTCGAGTGCTTCACCACCCTCCTAGTGAAAAAGTTTTTCCTAATATTCTACCTAAACCTCCCCCAGTGCAACTTGAGACCATTACTCCTTGTTCTGTCAAATGATACAGTGCTATCTTTCTGCATCTGCAGACAGAAACAGTGGGCTAAATTCAGCATTGACTGAAGCAGAATTACACCAAAGATGAATTTGGCCCAGCTGTTCTGACAGAGACGTGAATTGCACTTTGTCACCCAGGCCCTGATCCTGAAAGCAGGTGAGAAGTTTGGCCCCAATCTGGTAAACATGCAGGTGCTTATCTATAAAGGACAGTAAAGGACACTGATACTAATCTCAGATGTCAGGAACAACTCAGTCCCACCATTTTGTAATCATGGGGCCATAAACTGAAGTCCAGCCAAAGACCCTATTTTCCAGTGAGTTGGGGCAAAGAGGCCATAATCTAAGTGCAAATCATCAGTGGATATTTCCCTTTACAAAGAGGAGGTCCCTGCTGGCACACCGATGCCATTTCTGGGCCCTTCCAGCATAGAGGGCAAGTCAAGGTAAGATGGGGTGCGGTGGAGGCAGAGAATATGGGGAGACACCCCTATCTTACACCAATCCCCCATGGACTCTATGCCAGTGGCCTAGTTTAGAATGACCTGAAAACAGTTCTAAATGGCATTGGGGTTAGGGCTAGCCCTCAAAGTCAGAGGGCCAAAGCCAACCCCTTGACACTTCCCATAGGCCTGGTAAAGGAGAGAATCTGTCCCAGGAACTGGGCCTCTGACAGGGTCAATACGGGGGGTCATGAAAAACCGCCACTGGGGCCTCAGTCAGGTGCACAAAACAAAAGATCTTTATTTTGCTGTAGCCCGCTTCAAGCAGGGCACCGCCTGCAACAGTCTTACCCAGCAATGACAAGAAAAATCACAAATCATTGGTAACAAATCACGGTCAGAGTCCCACATCAGGCCTACTTTCCTTCAGAGAGGCTTTATCAGGCACCCGTCTCTAGTCAGTTCCTGGCCCTAGCCAGGTTTCTCTCACAGAGTGAGGGCTGACAAAGAGCTGCTCTCCTTCTCATAGCTCCCCAGCAAGCTGTGCTCACCCCTTTTAGGCCCACCTTCCAAGTCTGGCACTTATTGCAGACGTAGCAGGGCAGGGCTGACGAAGCCTTTCCTGTCCAAGGTGGGGTTTGCAGCATTCCATCCAGCGAACAGCCACAGCATGGATCTGGTACTGACAGAGCTTCATTTCACCTCATTTCTACAACTTCACTTCACTTCAGCTTTTCAAAAGCTCCCAGAAAAAAAATCAGTCTTACTGAGCCAGGCACCCAAGCTGAGAATTCATCCTGACCTCCATCTTGAGGAAAAAATGTGGAAATAATGCTAGATCTTTTTTTTTCTTTTTCTTGGGGGGGCGGGGGGGGGCGAATAGTAAATTCACACAAAAGTTTTTTTTACACAAAATTCACACAAAAAAATCACACAAATTCACACAAAATTCACACAAAAGTTTTTTTCAGGGCATTGAACTTATTAATGAATTCAGGTTGAATTAGCAAATAGTTTTGGCTTTTTTTTAATGCTGAAACATTTCATTTTGGCCTTTCCAAAGCAAAGTGTTTCAACTTTTCATTTCGAAAACAGCATTTTTATTCTGAGAATTAGCTAAATAAAAATAAAAAAGCAAAAAATATCCCAAATGACCCAAAGCTAAATGAAAACCCAAAACATTATTGTTTTGGGATTTATGAAACATTTCGTTCAACTTGAAATTAAATATTTTCATTTTTTTGTTAGAGAAAATCAGAAAAGTTCAGTTATTAGGTCAAATTGAGCTGCTTTTTGTTTTTGTTTTGTTTTGTTTTAATTTTTTCAGTTAAGCCTTTAAAATGGAAAAAAAAATTAGTCACTCAGCTGTATTTGGAAATGGCATCTCTTTCTCAGGATTTATCATATTTTTGCCCTTCTGCTGAGCAGTAACACATTTCTGGCACTTTTCAGATAAGTTTCCTAGAGGAGGAAACTTCAGCGATATGACATCTGGATATGTTCTAACTGTAACTTGTTTATTGACACATTTATATCAGTGCTAGAACAGAGAGAGTCATAAACAGCATGCAAGCAATCCCATTTTTCACAGACCCACTACACCATACCCACTTACATAATTGTCATCCCAACAGTTAAGTGACCTATGCTTCAGTTCTCCAGAGTGGGTGCAAATATATAGAACTATTGCAAAACATATCCAAAGTCCCTGCTCTCCCCAATCATAGCTGCATTTGCACCAGATTCCAGATATTCTCATCAGTCCAAAAAGTAAAGGCATACCAGGTTTGTCACTTAAAAATAAAGCAAGATATATCTGTATCAAATTTACAGATATATTTGTGTGTGTGTGTGTGCGTGTGCAGACAACAGCTACACTGAGATTCGAACTAGAGATTTTTTCCAGTTGACATTTCAATGGGATGACTTCTTAATCACTTCCTTTACTGCTGAAAACCACAAAAGCTTAGGCTGTCTATTGATGACGAAGGTCAACACCTTCTTAGCAGCCCATAAAAGTGAATCTTTCACAATCAGGTTTCAGACTTTTTAAAGATTCTAGCCATTTCTCTAGGCAATGAAGCAACCTAGTTCTTTCATCTTGCTATTTTTATTGTTTGAAAGCCTGAGTCACATCTCATCTTTTTTATTTTTAGTTTTCTTTTGGAAAAGAAACTTTAATGTATTTTTTCCCAGGTACTCCATTTCTTTGTGGTAGACATAAGTAATAGCTCATTCTGTGCAAAATCAGAACTCTTTACATTTTTCTTGCTAGGATAAGGCACACTTGCCATTATTACGACTGCATTGTCCAGGCTGCTGCAGTCAAGTTTTCTCAGCACTTCCCCTATAAATCACTATTTTCACTATTTAATTTGGTTGTAAAAAACAAAATTGTGCTCTTGGCTAAACCTTGGCATGAGGAGTGGTAATTTTTCAGGGTAGTTTGCAGAGAGTTAGCCATATGTCTCCCATAGCTTTTTGAGGCTGGGAGTATCATTTATTATATGTTTGTATAGCACAGGGATCGGGAACCTTGCGAGTCGACAGGTTCGATCGATCTCCGCTTCCACTGGCTGTGGTTTGCCATTGCAGACCAATAGGGGCTGCGGGAAGCGGAGGGATGTGCTGGCCACCACTGGTCTGTAATTCCCTGGGTTGCCCTTATTCCCCTTTTTATAGGCAGGTATTATATTTTTCCATTTCCAGTCCTTTGGGCTCTCTCCCATTGTCCACAAGTTCACCATATCACTGCTGGGCCATCATCATCCTTACCAGGAAAGGCATCCTGAGCAGACCGGGTCCCAGAGAGGGAATTGATGACATCACCACCTCCACTGGCTTTGTCTAAATTCTGAACAGCTCCTGGAACGTGAGATGTGGCCACTCCCTCCTCATGAGTTCTCCTTCTGCACCTTATTGCCGATCTTTCATGTTTTGCCCTTTGTTTGGTGTAGTTGGCCAAGACCGCATGTTTTGCAACACTGCCAGGAACAAGTGGCCAGTGAGGCAGCTAATGGTACTGTCCTAAACAGCCCAGTGCTGGTACAAATTTGCCAGATCTTGGAGTGGCCAATCAGACCATGTGCTGTGCCTGCGTTTCTCCAGCAGCAAGGTTGCAAGTCAGCAGCAGCAACAAAAGCTGCATTTTCTATCTTTGCCATTCTTTTCTGTCTCCTTTGATGTGTTTGTCCTGGTTTGTCTTCAAGAAAACAGGATCGAACCCAAACACAACAAAAGTAACAACGCTAAGCAGATAACTTCTTCTCTTTTTGCAAAAAGGGGACAGTTAATACCATTTTAATACCACCTAAAAACTCTTCCTTGCTAAAGGAAAAGGAATAAGTGACAATTTCAGCTCCTCTGTTCAAGATTGTAGGGATTGTGGAAGTGGATTTTTCATTCTATCCGCTAGTAAAAAACTTTCATCAAAAAGCAAGGGAGTAAATACTGCCTGACCACGGGAGAAAGAAAAGAGACAGCAAGAACATCTCCGCATTGCATGGTGATTTCTTCCTATCAGCACAGAGCCCAACATTGTGAGATCAGTATTGTGCCTGAGTGGGACCTGAGGCCTGGTCTTCCTTTCCAGAAGGGTCCAATAGTTCAATAAAGGAGGAGCAGAGCTGTACAATTTCATGACCATAGGGGGAAAGTCAGGGAGGAAGCAGGAGAGAAAATAGAAATAAAATATATATATAAAATATATATAAAATATATAAAGGAGAGATTTAATGGGATGAAAAGAAGAGAAACCAGGAGAAGTTCATGAAAAAGATCAGTTCCTTGTGCGAGAAACAAGTGTGCATGTGTATGTTTAGGGTACAAATAGGGAAATAAATTCAGGAAAATCCCTAAATCATGAAGATTTCCCCTATGGCTAGGAGCTGGGAAGGTGGGGCTAGGAGTGCCAGAGATCCTGTTTGTTTGTTTGTTTTCTGGTGCTGGGAATGTGGGTTCTGTGAGATTTTCTAATTATGTTAGGAGGCCAGGAAAACCATATAAAAAGGGATTGTAAAGAGAACTAGCTGGTATTGCTCAGCAATTAATTACTACTCCACAGAGCAAGGAAGGAGCAAGATAAGAATTGTGGCTCAAAGGAGAGTCTGAGTCATAAGGTTTCCTGGGGGTTACTCCTGAGTTGATGCATTACATGGACCACCCTTTGATCCGGGTTATGCCTAAAGTTTCAAACCAGCCCTTTATCAAGGATAAAAAAGCCAAACAATATGTAGAAGGACCAGCAAGAACTAACATGGCTGATGAATAATAGGCTCAGTTAAAATACTTATGTCCAATCTTTACAAAATATATTGTGCTACTCTAGAGTTAGCTAAAGAACTTCCAATAATGAATGGCACAAAGCCAAGATACAATATTTGTGTGGAGGTTATATGTTTACTTGAAAGATCAATAACAAAATTATGGAGAAACTGGGGGAAAAGTTTCCCCCTGGGACACAGGGAAAGGCTTATGGCTTAAAGAATGAGCTTTATATATCACAAAGTCAGACAAGCAAAATAAGAGAGAAGGGAAGACAGTGACAATGAGAGTAATCATGGAAAGAAGAAAAGAGGGAGGGAGGGAGGAAGAAAAGATGCAAAAGAGAAGAAAATTTAAGCCACCCCAGAACTGCCCTCACCTATGAATACATAAACCAGTTTTAACTATCCGATGGCCATTCTTCCTTCCAAAATGTCCTCCCCTATTATTTTCATTCACTGCATAGGTCTCCCTGACTACATTTAGTTAACTGTAAAGTTCATTTTTCGTCTGTTTCACTGGTTGGGTTTTTTGTTTTGATTACTTTGTAACTACTGTATCTGATGTCCCATGCAGGCGTAGTGAAGTGGAATGAAGAACAGTGAAAACAGCAGAGCAAAATCAAGGCTTGGAGCACAGAACAGCAGACAACAGATGTTGAGAAGCAAAAATCTGTTCCACATTTGATAAAATGTTGCAGGAAGGGTCCATGTGGGCCCCAGGGTCCCTATATGAGAATTAGGAAACCTTAGAGCATCAGGCCAGATCCTCAACTGGTGCGAATTGGCAACAATAGAGTTTTTAAACCAGCTTTGGATCTGGCCTGGAGTTTCCTGCACACATATTTGGAAAAAGGGAAGCGGGAGACTCCTGCTTGGAGCTAATCAATTCTTATGTATCAGAAGTTCATTCCTCATGGAAAAGAATGAGCAAACTACGTCATAACCATAATCCTTGTACTTCAGTCTACAGAATTTGGTTGTTTTCCGACAAGGTAGCTGCACAGAACTTCAGGTGCATTCATCGAACAATACAATTTATCCAGAAGTTTCTGCTCAGGCGATCCTTAAAGACAGTATTGGAATTCTTCTGCTTGAGTTAGGCTGGCTAATAAGAATCAAAGTGATAAGTGGTGGGAGGGCACTGAAGCATTCATGCATGTGAAATCAAATGCACACCCACAACCTGGAATTTCCCGATGCCGTGAAAAAGAAAAGGAATGCAGGGCGACAGGGACTTAAATCGCTGAAACTTTCAAGCCAGTCTCTAGGCTCAGGTGTCATTCCAATGAGTGATGGTTAAATGACTCAGGTTCCTCATCGAGATGACAAGACATTTATCAAAACTAAATATCAAGGTAAAGTGGAGATGTTTATTCTCAAAAACCACAGACATTTATTCACGCGCAACAGTCTGTGCTAATAATTCATTTTTGTTATAGCAATTAAAGAGCAAGGTCTAAATCTGAGACCCGACGCACTGCTTTATTAAATGGGCTATTCACTAGGGAGGACTGCAAGTGCTCGTAGGGGGGGAAGGGAGGAGTCACCCTGATGATGGAAAAAGATGATTGCTCCTTCCTGCAGCAATAAATACACTTCACTTTAAATTTAGTGGTGGCAAAGAGCAATTAGATTTAGAAGCAGCAGCAGTAAACACAATGGTGCCTGATCTTGACGGAGGCTTCTGAGTACTACTTGATGAAAATAACACAGAATAATAAGAGGACATCCGTGTTTGGTTGAATAATACAACCCAGTAGGAAATATAATATTGTCTTACTCACAATAGACAGAGTACTCTGTATTTTCAAAGCCCAATTTTAATATAAGTTAATTAATCCCCAGTGCAGCCCCAACCAATACTGCAAGGGGCTGTGCTCCCACCAATCCTGTTGAAAACCAGAGGAACTGAGGTGGCGCAGTACCTCACTCAGGCTGAATTCCCCGTTAGGTATGAAATTAAATAGTAGTGTTTTTTTTACCAGTGAGGAAATTGAGGCAGATAAATTAAGCTAATGCTAATTAGCTGGAGAGAAAAGTGATGATTGGTTGAGCTGAGTTATTGACTTGGCCCTGTCTGTTGTCTATAATAATAACTTAGCTTAATTATACTTACTATCTTCAAAAGTACCTAATGTATGAGATTTCCATGAGTTTTAACTACCTGAAATTTTTGAAGAGTATGTGACATTCTGTTATGTATATCATGTGGGATAAAAATAATATGTGTCACAGGCTGTTACATTTCTTAAACTACTAATTTTACATTTAATTTTAACACAGATTTACTTGTAAATGATCAGAAAATTCATTCTTTGCTCATAAAATAAATCCTGTCATTTTTGGGAGAGTTGACTATGTTTCCCATACATAATGAGGAATTTGAATCCATTCTTTAAGTGCAAAGCTCAGTCTTACCCTTTAGAGTAGTTACCCTCCCAAAGGTTCCTTCTCCATTTTATTTATCTTGCTTAAGGACTGAGGTCACTTTGGTAAAGGACTAAGATGACCTATGCCCTTTTTGCAAACTTTAGTTCAGCTTTCTTTTCCTTCTTTTTCATTAGCCTGCAACTTTTGATGCTGGATTATAGTGTCCTCCTAGAACAATCACAAGCTTTTAGTTTGTCTCTGAGAGAGCTCTCTTACTTTTGAATCTTATTTGTTTTTTTACCAGTGGGCTGGTCCTAATTCCTAACCTTAATTCAGTTTCTTCATCGCTCACCAACTGAATGTCATGGTGATCTCTTTTAGATCTCCTTGCTGTTGCTTTAACAGAGTCTATTACCTTCAATGCATTATTTTTTTATCACTATGGATTTTAAGATTACAATGTTACAAGAACATTAGTTCTTTTCTGTCTCAATACTACAGTCAGCTTGGTTGGTCATACACATTTAAAGAAGGGGCTGACATCAAATTAATTTGTAGGCTTCCTATATATACTGGAAACCTTCCTACCAAGTATCCACTTTCTATATGTATGCATAATGCTGATTTAAATGTTCCTTCTACTTCCATTAAAAATAAATAAACCTAGGGGTTGGAATGGACTCTCGTGCCTGTGTTTATCATATTAAATATATAGTTAGTCCTTGCTTTTATCTCCTACAGACTCCTGCTGGAACAAAGCCAATGCTGTCACAGACTAATGCTGATGCTGTAGTCCCTGCTTTCGTAACCTTTAAGTTAGACTACTGTAATGGTTTATTTTATGACCTTCCTGAGAAAATTCTGCAAGGCTCCAATGGGTGCAAGATGTTGCAACCTGAATATTAACTTGCAATATGGTGACTCAAAATATTACACCAGCTGAGAGGGAATTACGTTGGTTCCCTCATTCAGTATCCAAATGATTTTTGAAACTGACAGGAGAATCTGATAGTGTATGGTAATGCTATATTTGGGACCAGGGTATCACAGTTGTTGCCAAAGCATGGCTTTTATTGCTGTAGATCTTCCAAGTTGTTCTATCGGCTACTGCAAAATCCAGGTTAAAAAAGGAGCAGGTGCTTTCATTGCTCTGTGCCCTGAATTAAAAATACAGATAATTTCTGATTAGAAACCCAAAGTGCTGAATTAAGAGACCATTTTCAAGTTAAAAAGCAATAATCCAAGATCAAATTTAAGGAGATATTTTGCTTTTTATTGGAAAGCTCCATAAAAGGAGTGTTCTTCTAAGGGCTTTGTTTTACAAACTGAATATGAATGATGGAGTGGTGTGATTAGTGGATGTCAGTGCTTAGTCACTTACACAGGTTTATTCAATTGCATAGTTCAAAATTATTTAATTACCTCCCCCACCCTCATATCAACGTGCCCTGAAAAAGGGGGAAGTTATCAGAACTGACTCTCAGTTACTCCGTCCTTGCAGTAGGGGCAGGAACAGGGCCAGGATGGTGGCAGTTTCCTTTGTTCCTCCTCTATTCTGGGACGATTCAGAGCCCTACTGCTACCTTTTACTTTCTGCTTCCTCTGGTCCCCTGTGGGCCTTGTAAAGCAGAGAACAACTAATGCAGCCCACTGACCACACCCTCCTCTCTGCCCCTGACATCCCCCATCCTGGCATAGAGGAGCAGCGCCCACCAGCTCTGTACCAGGCGAGGTCATTGGTGCCCTCTTGTGCTGTAGAAAGTGTGAAGGGGTCTTAGGGTAACTGAGATCATAGCCCATATTCCCCCTTTCCCCCGCTTTTCCTGATACTCTTGCATTTAAAGAAATTGCTTTAGTTTTGGTCAGGGAGATTTTTTTTTAAAAAAATGAGATATCATTTGCTGTCATCCAAATGGCTGTGTCTACAGAGGGACAGGAAATGCAGAGCTTTTCAGCAGCACGGCCAAACGAAAACCACTGTGAATTCAACCCTTAGCCATTTCTATCATGAAACAAGCACAATATGAGCGGATGCTGGAATTAAATTTTAAAAAAAATAAAAAGGGGGAAAAACTAAACACAAAGACAGGAAATTCTTAGTGGAGCTTGCTTCAAACACTGGCTTCTCTTTAAATTCCTGCTGCCACTGCAGCTACATTATTTTCAAAGAGGCAACAAAGGCACAGCCGCTTAAGTGCTACTCTGTAGCCTAGTTACAGAAGAATTAAGGAGCCTGCAAGATCCTAAGGCTTACAGGGTTTTTATATACACACTGCACATTTTGAAAGATTTTTAATAAATATTTGAATTAGAGTGGGCACAGTTAGCCTTTATTGTTTGTTAAAGTGTTAGATATGATTTTACTACATCCAGCATGTATTCCCTACGGCGCTAAGAACTAACACCTGGACACAGGCTGAATTTTACACCTGTGAGTAGGCCCATTGACATCCATAAAGTTAAGCATGTGCATGAGTGTTTGCAGGATCAGGGTACCTATATTTACGGTGGAGTAATACCGTGGAACCAGTTAAACATTTTTAACTGTACCCACTGCACACTCTTTTAAACGAGTGTGTGTGGGTGGGATTTTCTCATTGTTGGTCTAACTCTGCTTTCATTGAACTCAACAGTAAAATTCTCATAGACTTCAAAGGGAGCAAAGTTAATGCTTTTTAAAATCCACTCTCTATGTAACTGGTGATTGCCTATAAACATCTTTCAATTGCCTTTTTAGAAACTAGTGTGAATACCCTAGTAATGTTATCCAGTTGCAAAGGATAAACTGAAAAGCATTTAAAGGGCAACTATTAGACCACAGACCTAACAAAACATGCTTTTTATAAGCAATATTTGATAAACTTGAATAACACTCCATGGTCCGTGGTCCCAGAATTATATGCATAATTATATACCCCATCCTGCAACCCAAGCATGCCCAATTTGAAATCAAAAGAAGTTCAAAAGCATTAGAAAAAGCAAGGCATAGTATGGATGGGATAAAATAAGAATTTGATGTGGCAATGTAATGTTTCATACACAATGTATATGATATAACCACGATGATTTTATGGCCAGTCTCACCATATTCTGAGTGCTTCCTGAGGCCCCACATCATAGAAGCTCAACTTTCAATAAAACAGAAGAAAACAGCCCTCAGGTTTGCAAAGAAGGACTTGCAAAAGTGACCCAAATGCAACGTAAAGGCTCAGAAACCAGAAGGCAAAGAAAAAGACTCCAAATGGATTTTTTTTAAATCTCATGATTTTTTGGAGCCGAGTAATGATTTGTAGGTAATAGCAATACTGGATGAGGAAGGATAGTTTTGTGGTTAAGCCTGTGGACTGGAGTAAGAACCAGGAAATTGGTGTTAGCCTAGCTCTGTTGCAGATTTCCTGTGTAGCTTTGGATAACTCATGTGATCTCTTTGTCCCTCAGAGATATAATCATGTTTCCCTTCTCCAAGGTGCTGTAAGAATAAACTTATTAATTCTTGTGAAACACTAAGGTATTAGGATAATGAGTGCCCTTGAAAAGCCAATAAATGAATAAATGTATCTCCACTCACTAGGCCAAGAAAGCTCTGCTTTGTCTCAATCTGTGATTACCGAAAAGGCTTTATCATGTATTGTTTCAGTAAACAAGATGACATTAAGTGGCAATATTTTAAGATTAGTTGTCATGCATTCTTTAAACTTTACCGGAAAAAAGTTCCATTTCATTTCCAGATTACACTCCCCCCAACTATAAACCGGACTGGTGAACTCTGGGTTTGGATATTAGATTTAGAACATGTTATTAAATGTACCGAGAAAAAGGAAACCCAATGACATAAAAATCAAAATGTCTGAAAAATATACTCGTTTCACTGGCCAGGAGTCTCATGTTCCTTCTCTTCTTCTCTAAAGTGGTGAAATGTTGGCAGAAATTCGCCCAGCTTCCAAAAATTCCAGCACAGGCCCAAGGATACATCCATGCAGAGCCACTTGTGGGATTGAGACCCAATGCCATTAAATCCACTTCTGTGCAGAGCAATGAGGTGTGCTTAATATATTTATTATCATCACAGTAGCACATGGACACCCCCACCGGAGATCAGGGCTATACTGCACTAGTACATACATACATAGTAAGAGTCTACCCCCAAAGTTTACAATCCAAACATACAAAGCAGAGAAAGGAAGTATTATTATTCCCATGTTACTGAAAGGGAACTGAAACCCAAAGAGATGCAACCATCTTGCTCATGGTCACAGAGGAAGTCAGTAGCAGAGATGGGAATTGAATTCATATCTCCTACATCCTCATCCAACTACTTACTCATAGTCTTCCTCTTTAAGGAACACTTCCTTCCCAAAGGGATTGAGGGGACCCAGTTGGACTGAGGGGACACTTCCTAACTCAACAACTTTTTTCTTGAGGAGATAATGTTTTGCAATTGGAACATAGCAGACCCGATGGAATGGACCCTATTAGCACACCCTCTTCACGGGAAGTTTGTTTACCCCGCCCCGCTATCCTATCACTTCCCTCTCAGCAAAGAGCAGGAGCATTTACCCACCTAGAATTATCCATCCATGCAGAGAGATTGGCAGATCAATAAGACCCCACGACATCTTCATTTCCTTCCCACCTGACCTCCCCCAAATGTAAATGTTAAGCATTTTTTTTACAATAGCGTGTTTATTGCTCACTCCCTTGATGAAATGCTAAATGCTGCACACATTTAAATCTGTGTGGGTGAACTACAATTAGAAACATGTTAACATTAATCTTTATAGAGAGCCATAAGTATATACAGCTTTTAGAGAACACATAAAGAGACAAAGTCCCTGCCTCTTCTAACTCAAACGAACGGGACTCATGAGACAACAGATTAAAAAGCAGAAGTGGAGAAAGGTTCATCATATTGATATTTGAGCCAATGCCTCAGTACTGCGGATTTGTTAACAACAACGTTTCAGAATAGATTACACGGAGAAATCAAACTCACAAGTCCTATTTGAATCCGTCCCCTGATGTCCTCAGCACTGAAAAGCCTTATTGTCAGAGGTAAAAAGGTGGACGAGGCAGCGCAAAGAAAATACAATAAACAAGAACAAATAAGACCGAAGGTCTCAAACACAACAATAAATGCACCGGATTGCTACAAACCAGGCAGCTGAATGATTTAACTCCACTTCCCAGGAAACTTACTACCTCTGAGCAGCTCCTCAGCTATGTTCTGGGTGGTGCGCCCCTGAGCAGCACCCGCTCCAGCTATGTGGCTGCTGGGACAGACAGAGCCTAGCGGGGTGTGAAACAGGACTTTCTATCCACATTTCCTGCTCTGCTGGACTTCAGCATATGGAGCAGTGGTACTGGGAGCTGGCAAGAGGATCTAAGGCAGCCAGAAGGGCGAGGAAGAGAAATGCAGGCAGCCAGAGATGCAGCTGGGTAAACAGTGAGAAGGAATCTGGACGACTCACAGGAGGAATAGAGAGGAAGTGGGTGACCCACACAAGGGTGGTGGGATGAAGTGAGAAATCCTGGTGGAGAGAATGCAATAATAGAGAAAAGAAAGGGAGCATTGGCTGGAGACGGAAGGGGAAGGAGAGATGGAAAGAGAAAGCAATAGAGAAACCAAAAGGGGGACAGAAAGAAAGGAGGCTTCTGCCCATCCCTCCCTATCCTTTCAAACTTAGTGAATGTAATTTTTACTTAAGTGACCCTGATGGGAGCAGGTGCAGAAGAGAGTTTGGGGAACCCTCTTAATGTGCCCATGGAGGTGGCAGCACTGGATGGACCCTAATTTTAGGCAATGAAGGGAATAAGGGAATGGCCAGAAACATTTGATGGAGAGGAGGCAGCTTGGAAGAAAGTTTTAGTTTCTTTTTATTGTTGAGGCTTGGTTGCAAATTTAGGTGATTTGGGAAGAAAGAGAAGCTTCCCATTCCCAAGCCTTTCCTTCTGGTGAGCGAGTGGGGAAGGAGAAATAGGGTGTGGTTTGCTATATTACAGCTATGAGCCTTCTCCAGTTCTCCTTTAGGGTGCCTCTGTGTTGTAAGAGGAGAGCTAAGGGTCACCTTTCCCAGATAAATCAATGTAAAATTAACCTTCAGAAGGGAAAAGGTCATAAGTTAGCTTGCCCCAACCTCATATGAACA
This sequence comes from Sternotherus odoratus, assembly GCA_032164245.1. Classification (NCBI taxonomy): domain Eukaryota; kingdom Metazoa; phylum Chordata; order Testudines; family Kinosternidae; genus Sternotherus; species Sternotherus odoratus. Next base: position 11,931,074 of record JAVMKO010000009.1, on the reverse strand, counting down.
ACCTCTCCATGAAGCTGAATGAATTATCATCCAGGATGGACACTAACCATGGAAACTTACTTTGCAGTAGCTGCAGCTCCTCCAGGTGCAACTTGGGTATGGCCCCTAAGTGGCAGGTGGAACCCAGAGAGGTTTGAAACATTACATTCTATCCATTCCTCCTGCTCTGCGATGGGGGGGGGGGGTGTTAGGGCTCCAGAGCACAGAGCAGTTGCAGAGGAGAACAGCTAGTAGTAGCATCTGACGCAGCAAGAGGAGAGTGGAAGATCAGGGAGGCTAGAGGTTTCTGTGGAGTGGAAGCCCATAAGCCTTCCTTCTGCAACTTCTAGCCCTATCACCATGTTGACAGAGGTCCTCCAATTACTAGTTATGGCTCCATGACTGGGAAACAAGTTGCCAGATCAATACAGATCTAAACTACTATGTTTTCCCTCAGACCACATTGCAAGACATGAACACAATGATTTACATTATTTGTTCATAATACTGGTCCTGTGTTGGGGGTACTGATAGCGGAGCTGAAGTCCAATAATCTTTATCTCTTTAGACTTAACCTTTACTATTAAGCTTAGGATGGTTTCACTATAAATATATTTCAGTGCTGTAATGGTTACTCATAGAAAACTAAATGAAAAAAATGTAATCCTAGGTCTATACTTATTAATGGTTAACTTTCCTATTTAGTAAAGTCGATTTTCTCCCAAGTATTCAATCTTTGATAGAACTGCTGGTTTTCAGTCATAAGCAGGATCCAAGCTTTTGTGAACACACCACACCCTTCAGGGGTTTTGTCTGGGAGGATAACAAAATGTTTAACGTGTCCCCCCATTATAGTCCAGGAAACCTTCACAGTGTTCTCCTGTTGTTTGTTCTCTGTTGAATCTCATGTTGACTTAGAATGCTAATGCAGCTCCCATTGGGTTTGGCTTGCAATGTTTAATTTACATCAGAGACAGGGATCAGTGACTAGCCAGCTTTGTCTGGCAGAAAACCTGTTTGTCAATTCTACCTCGTTATGTAGTTTAAAATATGTTTTTAGTAGGTTCACATTCCTTACACACCCTTTGTATATACACTGTCCATTGCTTATGATGACCAGTGTGTCACTGGCTTTCATGTAATACCTCACACAACATTCTTTATAGATAAATACTATGACAGCAATGTGTTAGGTGTAGTGAGTTGGTCAGGCCTCCAAGGATTTGATGACATGTGAACCCTTTGTTAATTGCTGTGCCACCTTAAGATTCTCTAGCTAATTTTTATGGATGACAATGTTGCAATTGTCAGGCTGATGCAACAAAAGCATGGACCACTCTGCTGTGATCCGTATCTGACAGGATAGGGCACAGCATTCCGCACATTGAAAGAAAAACGCATGTCTGGACACTCTTGATATTTGGGATGCTTTAGAGAGAAATCATGGGGGAGCCTGAGACTGCACAACACTCTGAAAGTTGAAGGGATGATGTCTTTGATGGAGGGAGCAGTCAAGGTTCCCCAACAATTTGTGTAATCACTTTTCTCTATCTACCAGCGTCATCTCATTCCTAGCTGGATTAAGATTGGCCCAACTGCTCTTCATCCAGTGCTTATTATGTTCAGATATTAGGTTAGTCTGGAGTTTCATAGTCCCATATCCAGTAGCCATTCTGCTACCCGTGCCTCAATATGGCATTTCTAAAGTACCTATCGCTGTGTTACCAAAGAGTTTCTGCCAACCTGGAGTGATGGAGAATGCAGAAATGCTCTGTGGTGCGCAGGAGCTATGGTCCCCCACTCAGCACCTAGCCTTTGCATTTTGACTTCCCCTCTCAACCACTTCCATCAGTTCTGTTGCCTTTAGGGCCACATGTATCTGCTGAAGGGAGGGAAGAGGTACAACTTGTCTGTTAAGAAGAACAGTGGTACGTTCGGCCATTCACCTCAAATTGAGATAGTACCAGACCGAAGTAAAAATGAGAGATATTGGATCCAATCTGCACCCAGATGCAGTTTGGAAAGGAGAAGCCTTAGGACTTAAGCCTTAGGGCTACCTGGGGCGAGGGGTGTATTTCGAACAAAGATACGCAACTTCAGCTACACTATTTGCATAGCTGAAGTTGAAGTATCTTAGTTCGACTTACCTAGCTGTCCTTATGGCAGTGAGTCGACCGCGGCACCCCACCCCCCACCCCCGTTGACTGTGAAGTTCCGGACTCGATGGGGAGCACATTCGGGGATCGATTTACCTCGTCTAGACGAGACACGATAAATTGATCCCCGATACATTGAACACTACCCGCCGATCCAGCGGGTAGTATAGATGTACCCTTAGTAACTTAAAAAGACCAACAGAACTTGATATACATTTAGGCTTTAGGCCTTAATACAGACAGGCTCTCCCCCGGCCTATTTTTAAACAAATTACTTTTAATATTGCCTAAATATTAATGTTTTAGAGTGGATACTCTTCGTGTTTTCATAAATGTTTTAATGGCTTCAAGCCTGAACTCCACTGAGGTCAATTAGAAGACTCCAAATAAATCCTTCTTTTCTCTGGTTGTATTAGTATGCAGTCAGTAAAAGGAGTAACATTGGTCCATGCTTTTATCTTCAAATAACCCCAAAGGACAATAACTTTTCATATGGGAAGTGCTAGAGTGCATAATTTTCCGGTGATACTTAAGGGGATACCACCAAGATAAAAATCATACTTATCTTTAATTTAGGGCCTAAATTTCAGAGGTGTTGGGCACACACAACTCCGCCTGAAGTAAACGGGAGTAATGGGTGTTCAGTACCTTTGAAAATTGGGCCCTTAACCTTTAATTTAACACTGAGGCTAATATTCTACAGGCTGGTTTTGGAATAAATTGTGCAGCAGGCTTGTGTATAAACTGACTACAATAATCCCCATGCACTAAAGTAATAAATCATATTACTATTACACATTTTTAAAAATACAGAATACATTTTTTTAAATTTTCATCATAGTTCCATGTGTTTTGGTATCAGACTGTGTGGTTTACTTCATATTTTTGAGAAACTGGACTTCAAACCTTCAAAGTAAATGACAATTGATATTCATTGTTTCTCCACAACAAAGAATTGTGTTAGGTCCTTGGTCTGACATGCCATAAGGAACTAGAGGAGTGGCTGCAACTTATCACAAAGAAAGAATTCTGATTATCTGCTTGCTCATAGTAGGGATGGCAAAAGAGGATAAATATGATATGAGAAAAAGTATGGGCTAAATGCAGAAGCCGGAGTTCTGAGTTTGAACCTCTGTCCTAGCTCCAGTTTTCTGGATGGCCCAGGGCATGTCACTTCAGACCAGATTTTCAAGGGTGTTTTGATGCCTAAAGATGCAGATCGGTGTTTTTGAAAAATGCCATAAGGCACCAGGCACAGCTCCTCAATGGGAGGTAGAGGCCTACATTGGACTGAGGAGCTGGGACATGGCATCCAACTCCCACTGAATAATAATTTTTTCACCATTTATGCTGTTTCACCATTTACACAATGGAATTAGACTGGCCAACTTCATGCATTTATAAATAATTTAACTTTTCTGATTCTCATGCAGTAGCACAACACGGATTCCACTACACTGCAGGAGAACATTTGTCTCCTGAGAGGGAGGGCGAAAGCCAGATTTACATAAGATTTTTTTAAATAAAAATGATAAATAAATACATGGAGACATAAGTAGTGGGCTGTTAGCCAGCCTCTAGATGGAGATATCCTTATAGGCACTATGTATATCGCACATGTCTAAGCCTCTGAACCGAATAGGTCTGGTTTTTAGCATACAGCTTTGACAGAGTCCCTTTGATGCTGTTTAAATGCAGTTTTCATAAATACTTTTTTTCCATACACTGTTTGCGGAGTTTCAAATTCTCCAGGACACTTTAAGAAACCTATCAGGCTTTCTGGTATTTGAAATCAAGCTTGAATTTGTGCTGAAGACACAGTTCTTACAGAAAAACTTTTCTGCTGAATAAATTACACCAGAATCAATCTCTTGTGTATGGGACAAGAAACCTCTAGTGCTAACCTTGGCCGGTCTTATCGTAGATCACGTTCGTGATTCAGAATAGAACGCGGAACATATTGATATAGCCATTATAGCCTTCAAATTTATGTACTTGCTATGGTTTTGGATGTCTTGAGGAGAAAAAAAAAGACAATTTTGTCAAAGACTATGGCATCTTTTGCTTTTAGTAAAAACGACTTGTGGACTCACTAAATGTTTACTTTCTACACCCCTTTGTAATAAGATATCTGGTTTGTACATTAGTAATGTACCTCATTAGCTATGTATTCCAGCTGGAACTATGATGAACATCTTGCTCCAAGCAGGAAACTTGAAATGATTCAATAATCTGAATAAGAAATCAAGCTGTACCATTCTTTTTCATCACTTTTTGTTGTTAGATTTTCTGTGTGTGCATATATGTATAGAGGAAATATGGGGTATAGCTTCACTGCAGGAAAAAACCCTGCAGTGCAGTATCGAGTCTCAGAGCCTGGATCAATTGACTTAGGCTCACAGGGCTCAGGCTACAGGGCTACAAATTGCAGTGTAGCTGTTCTGGCCTGAGCTGGAGTCTGGGATCTGAGTCCCTTCCCCACGCAGGGTAGACATTCCCATAATGCCTAGGTGAGGCTAAGGACTCAAAACCAGACATTTTTTGCTTTAAAAAAAAAACCTGCCATAGCTGAGCAAACACTTGAAGCCACTGACAAAACCATGTGCTCGATTCCCCATCATCTTCACGTTGTGCAGTCATTTGCACCTGTGCAAGAGTGGGTGTAAAGTGCATTCATTGTCATTTGGCAGCATCCTAGACCCACTTTGCACAAGGGTAAATAAGAGATGAAGGACAAAGCAATGGAGAATCAGGCTCCTTCATGTTTTGGTATCTTCAAAAGGCCAAAATAAGTCTGGGCTGAGAGAAGCGTTTGTTAAATGTTAGGAAAAAATTGCTTTTAGGAACTGAACCCGACAAAGAGAAGCAGAGGGATTGTGTGTAACCTCACATTGCTGTATTCCTTGAGGGTTTGTGACGACATCAAAAACATGGAGAATCTGCTTCAAGAAATGTAGACATTTGACCTGGGCTCCCCAAGAGAATGGCCAGCCTCATTATACTGCTACTTCTGTGCAGCACCAACCCACCCCCGCATCTGCTTCTCCCCCCCCCCCAGCATCAACACTCTCATGACTTCAAAAGATTTTATCGGCCGTTGAACTAGGCACTGTACAGGGATGGAATTCTGCCTGGAATGGACCCACTCAGGGAATGTCTGAGGTCTGCTCTCCTCTGGAGCCATGAGAAATCTAGGATATTCTTTTTCTTAGTTATTTGTGCAATTCCATGCCTGCTGTTGGAGCCGCTTATGCAGACTCTTGTGCCAGTGTAGAGCCCCAGGTGGTTTCAATAGGTCTCCACACAAGAGAATCCAATTGGAAGATTAGATAAATCATTTTGAGCCTCTAGGAGTGTTTCTCAAACTTCAATGCACCATGACCCCTTTCTAACAAAAAATGAGTATATGAGACGGGAGACCAAAACCTGAGCCTTGCTACCCGGTGAGGGGGGGGGGGGAGGAGCGCGAAGCTGAAGCTTGAGGGCTTCAGCCCAGGGTGAGGAGCTGTAACCTGATCCCCACTGCCCAGGGCCAAAGCCCCTGGGCTTCGGTTTTAGCCCTGGGCCATGGGCCATGGACTTTGGCTTCAGCCTGGGCCCCAGAAAGTCTACCACCAGCCCTGGAGACCCCATTAAAATAGGATTGTCCATGAAACAAACCATGCTGTAGCACAAAGCTCCCAACTACAGAGGGTCCCCCAAAATGCAGGACAAATATCTGACAACCTGCCCGTGAGTCCCAGCCAATAGCTCAACAGGGCTCAAGCAGGCAGGTTGTCTGCATGTCATGGCTGGTGGCCTCATGCTGCTCCCCCGGCTGCTGGCGGGAGGGAGGGGAGGTGGCTCTATGCACTGCCCCCACCCCCACTGAGACCCACTAGCCCCCTTCCCCTCAAGGGGCATGCAGAGATGTGCCAGCAGCAGGGCTAAGGTAGCTCTCTGCCTACTCCCTCCATGCTGCGTCACTTCTGGAAGCGGCCGGCATGGCCCTGCAGCTGCGCTTCATCTTCACGTGCTGCCCCTGCCCTGAGCGCCAACTCTACAGCTCCCATTGGCCAGGAACTGTGGCCAATGGGAGCTTTAGGGGCAGCAGGGGTCGCTGCCGTGTGTGTGTGTGCCGGTTACTTTGGGAACCACCCGAGGTAAGCACCACTTCCTTCCATGCCCCAACCCCTTGCCCCAGCCCAGAGCCCTCACCCCACACTCGAATTTCCTCCCAGAGCCCACACCCCACATCCCCTCCTGAACCCCAACCTCCTTCCCCAGTCAAGGTACCTCACTTTATTTTCATTTACCTCCAATTACTTATAATATAGGAGGAGGATGAAGAAAAAAGAATGAAAAAGGAGGGGGGGCAGATAAGAGGATGTTATTTTTCTTGGCTGGGTCCTGAGTGGGACCCTCCTGAAAATGAAGCTGTACACAGGGCCCCATTAACTCTAAATCTGCCACTGTGAGAACCACTGAAGACCCTAGGTCATATAAATCCCCACGGAGGGATAAAGTTCTGGGTTGCATGGGAAGTAAATCAGTATAGAATTTGACTCTGAGCGATTATTATTGTTATTAGTTTGTGGTAGGTAGCAGCCACAATGTGCTATGTACTGTCCAGGTGGACAAGAAGGGGAATGGTTTCTGCCCCAAAGACTAATGATGGACAGCCAGGTAGACACAGATTTGGGGGAGAAACAACACAAACCATTTTCTATACAAATTCCTCCTTTTCTGCAAAATGAATTGATTTATATCGTCTCAAAAATTATGCAAATAAAATTCCTGTTCCTTGTATTTATGATTCTCTGCCATTGTGTTTATTATAACATTTAATTATTTTGCTTAGTTACAAATTGCTACATGGTTGTTATATGTGAAAAAATTGACCACTGAATCATTATTTAAATAAAAAATGTCCTTAAAACATTTTTGACCTTCATTGTGTCCACAAATATAGCCAACTTGTTTTGCATTATGTTTTATAACTACACAGTACATATATATTTTAAATTATGTAATCAATCCATGAAGCAGTTGCTACTGACTGCACATCAGACTGCTTTATCAGACCATGAGGTGAGATTCTGTGAAGTTATAAAGAAATATTTCTGTTCTGTTAAAAAATTGTGAACCTGATTCTCCTCTCACTTTCACTGGTGTAATTCAATTGACGTCAACTGAATTATACCTGATTTATGCCCATGCTGAGTGAGAGAAGGGTATAACCAGCACTAGTGGTGTTACTGCAGTGCAGTTTACAGAGACATGTAAAATTTTATTTACTGTCTCTTGTCAATTGCACTGAAGATCTTTTTTTAAAACTGAAAGTTGAATGCTTTATAAAATTTATCCCATATATACTTTATATAACATTTGCATTTGCTTTAATTTCTATTTAAGTTACCCTGTAGCGGGGGAGTTATCCCACTCTTGGGAGAAAAGGTAGGCTGATTGGGAAAGTAGTCACAGCTGGGGCTACACCTAATGAGGCCACAGCAGGCCTTGGTAAGAAGGGCTAAGGGAGTAACTAGGTCAGAGTCTTTCTCCAGCCTTGGAGGGAGAAGGGCCTTGTCACCTGGGAACAGAGGGTACCTGATGTAGAGTAGCGCCGGGGAGCTCCAGCCTGGCAACTCCGCAGGATGAGGCCTTGTTTAAGGTCTAAAGAGCTACCAGGGCAGAAAAGGTATAGCCCAGGGAGAGGCAGAGGCAGCTGGTCCTACACCCTTGCCAGTGATGAGTGGCCATTCCACTGGAGGGCACTTGGACAGTGTGGGCACTTGGACAGTGTGGAAAGCATTCAACTTTCAGTTTTAAAAAAAGATCTTCAGTGCAATTGACAAGAGACAGTCAAACCACATAAAACCTCAAGGGAGAGGGTGCCAAAGACACCAAATAGCAAAGTACTTTCGAACCTGGGCAATGGTTTTGAAATGTAGTTCCTTCAGAAATATCCAATTTACATACTAAAGACCCGATCCTTTATTGTAATTCACACAGGCACATCTGCCAGTGCTGAGCTCCATGGAAGCCTACAGGCCTCCGTGTGGGTGCCCACGTGTTGCAGATCATGGGAAAGAGACCTCAATATGTATACAATACTGACTAGAGTCTCATCTCCGTTACACCAATATAAATCCAAAGTAATCTTTTTGATTCCAATGTAGTTACTCCAAATCTACTGAAGCAGAATCTGGTCCTGTGATGAATTAACAGTATCGTGTGATATTCAGAACTTGGGCACAGATGCTTGTGAATTAAAACTGCAGAGATGCATCAGTGTTCACTGACATTTAAGAGACAGCCATAGATGTTTTAAAAATATGCCCATTTGTATAAACTGACACAGCTATGGAGTACTAGGCACCTGAACAACTGCCTTGCATGATGTCAAGACATGATGTCACTGCTTGCATCCGACGAAGTAGGTATTAGCCCACGAAAGCTTATGCTTCAAAACTTTATAGTTAGTCTTTAAGGTGCCACAGGACTTTGTTACCTTTGAACAACTGGTGTCTACAACCAATTAGTTATTGATCATTAAATTGCATTCGGTTTTTATTTTTTAAATTGTGTTATTACTGTAAAGTAGTATGTCGTGTTCATAAAAACAAGTTAATTAAAGTATAATATGTGCTTTTGTTTTCTTGAATAAAACCAATATAAAAACTAAAGTATTTTTTCTTTTTCAGTCAGTTCTTTAATATAACATTTAAGCTGGAAGAAAAGTTCCATCTATGATTTTTATATGGTTCCCATTACCATAGTATCTGAGTATCTCACAATCTTCAATGTATTTATCTTCATGTATGTGAGTTAGGGAAGTGCTATTATCCCCATTTCCAGAAAGGGAACTGAGGCACAGAGAGACTAAAAGAGACTTGTCTTCACTGAAAAATTAACTTGACTTATAATTTGAATGTTTGGGAAAGAATTCTCTGTAGTAACTGAGAGCCCTTCTTACGTAGTATCCCAACAGCAGCGGTTGGAGATATTTGCACTGCAGAAAGGGATCTGGGGAGCATAGTGGATAACAAGCTAAATATGAATCAACAGTGTAACACTGTTGAAAAGAAAGAAAACATAATTCTGAGATGTATTAGCAGGAATATTGCAAGCAAGACACAAGAAGGAATTCTTCCACTCTAATACATGCTGATTAGGCCTCAGCTGGACTTTTGTGATCAGTTCTAACCACCACATTTCAGGAAAAATCTGGACAAAATGAAGAAAGTCCAGAGAAAAGCAACAAAATGATTAAAGGTCGAGAAAACATGACCTATGAGAGCAGACTGAAAATATTGGGTTAGTTTAGTCTGGAGAAGAGAAGACTGGCAGCGGGTGAGGGAGGTTATAACAGTTTTCAAGTATATAAAAGGTAGGAGGAAGAAAAAATATTCTCTTTAACCTCTGAGGCTAAGACAAGAAGCAAGGGGCTTACATTCCAGCAAAGGTGGTTTAAGGTTGGACATTAGGAAAAACTTACTGTCAGAGTGGTTAAGCACTGGAATAAATTGCCAAGGGAATCTCTATCATCGGAGTTTTTTAAGAGCAGGTTAGACAAACACCCGTCAGGGATGGTCTAGATAATACTTAGTCCTGCCATGAGTGCAGGCGACTGGATTAGATGACCTCTCAAAATCCCTTCCACTCCTATGATTCTATTCACAGAATCTCATCATACCACACACCCCACCCCGCATAAACTTATCAAGACCAGTCATGAAGCCAGTTACTTTTTTTGCCCCTACTCCCCTTGAGAAGAATGAATGGCCATATTGGGTCAGACCAATAATCCACCTAACCCAGTATATGGTCTACTGAGAGAGGTCAATGCCAGATGCTTTAGAGGGAATGAAAGGTAATTATTACTTGATCAATCCCATGATCTGGAAGTCAGGCTTAGGGACACCCAGAACATGCCGTTGCATCCCTCGCTATTTTGGCTAATAGCCATTGATGGACCTATCATCTATGACTGACCACATTTAACTCGAATGTAGTGGTGTTTTTAATTCAAGCTGGCTAGCCTATAGGGTTGCCAATCCTCCAGGATAGGCCTGAGTCTCCTGGAATTGGCATAGATCTCCCGTGGACTATTGAAAGCACTCCAGGAGATTTTAATAGGCTATTTTAAGAAAATGACATTACATCATGTTGGGAAAAAAAAATCTCCTGGAATAGCTTCAGTCAGAGTTGGCAAAACCAGTGGCCTGTCAGGGGTCTAGGTTAAAGCTCGAGCTAGCACAACTCAGCTGTTAACATGACTCCTCTGCAGTGTAGATGCAGACTAGCTCCACTTGAATGCCAATAGTCCTCCAATGCCTTCCCACAGCTCTTCCTCTGTGCCCTTGAAAAGACACAGACAGACAAGTTATCCCACAATTCAATGGGAAAATTCATAGAGTGGCTCAGATTACTGTGGCACAGAGAAACATGGGGTGTGCCTCCAGAAGATCTAGTGTTACACATGAGTAAATTCAATATCAGTGGGTACACAGCAGTTCAAATGTTGTTTCACAGTGTGGCCGCTCTCACTCAAGCTAGGCTAACTCAAGAGAAATAACGAGTGGAGATAACTCAAGTTCATTCTGCAATGCCCTGATTTGCCTAAGCGCACACAAGGCATCTCTGGCAGAGCACGGAATTGAACTTGAATCTCCCAAGATCCTAACCACTGAATCAGAGAAGATTGTCAAGAGGGAGCAAGAACATGAACAGGTAATTACATCAGCTTCCCTCTTGGTTATCTCCTCATGGTCTTTTGTGTTTTGAGAGCCTTGAAAAGACTTTCTTTTTGGCCATACTGTTACCATCAACACTAAACAGCAATATTTGAAGGATCTGTGTGTCACATCCACTTCTTGCAACTGTTACATTAAGGATGTACCAGTTCACTAGGATCAATATTTGAAGTCCAACAGAAAGAAATCCAAGCTCACAGAATAATATCGATCAACGTTACCATCCAAAGTCTATGAAAGAAAGTTCAGCCTAGTTAATACATTAGAGTAGAAGTTTAAACCACCAAGAGGAAAATGTAGAATGCAGATGTCATGTTGCTACCTGTTGCCTAGCAATATTGCATATGTGTGGCACAAGATTGATAGATATCACCCACTCAGATCACTGGATTCAGACCTTCGCCATAGTCTTGTCACTCAGAGAAACTGCCAAAAATCAGTGAGAAACAGCAGATGGAGAAGTGAAGAACCACAGCTGACCTAATCTTACTGTCTCCAGATAATAATGCCCAGAAGACCAGCTCTAAACCAATGACTGTTCAATTATTCTGCATCTATTTTCCCAGTGTAAATATGAAAACTTACTGCCGAGAGATATATCTCGGTCGTGCAAGTTGAGATAATAATATCTTGGAATTAAAATGGCAATTTGGTTTCATAATTTTTACTGACTCACACTGCATTATCTTTAAGTAGGATGAACAGAAAATTCTCAGATATTATACATAATTATGATGTTATTATAATGTTCTTGATATCAAATGCTGAAGTTAAGGTTAAGATGCAGCCCAGCTTTTTCAACAACCCACAACATTCTCAAAATATACTTTTTATGTTGAAACTTTCCATGATCCAGCTCAGCTGGAAGGCAATATTTAAAAAAAAAAATCATCAGGATTGGTTCAGTCATTAATTCAGCTAAGTATAAAAAAGCTAGTGTCTACATATGTTTTATTTTTAATTTTGGACTTGCATAATTCCAAAAAATGGCTAAAGACAGAACTTCAAATTGAGTGTGTTTTATAGTCCTTTTAAGGTATCCAAGCTGGAAGAAAATGAGTATTTTTAAAATAAAAAAAATCATAAATGTCCAATAGAATAACTTCCACTCAATTTTTCAGGACACACAAAAGCAAAAATGGTTCAGAACATTACATTTACTGAGACTCTCTTAACTACTTAAAGACTCATAATTGGAGTCCTAGAATCATAGACATGTAAGACTGGATGGGACCTTGATTGGTCACCTCATCCAGTCCCTTGCACTGAGCAGGACTCAGTATTATCTAGACCAGGCCTGACAGGTGTTTGTCTAAACTGTTCTTAAAACCCTCCAATGACACAGATTTCACAGCCTCCCTAGGGAATTTTTTCAGTGCTTAACTATCCGGACAGGAAGTTTTTTCAAATCTCCAACTTATAACTTCCTTGCAGCAATTTAAGCAAGTGGCCTGCGGGCTGTAGTTTGCCGAGCCCTGTTTTAGTGGTTCAAAAGAGGAATGAGACTTGAGGCTTTTCTTGAACCCAGGTGTTCTATATTGAAATACCCAGGCTTACATTTAACTCAACAGGTGAGGATCATATGATTTGTCTATATAAATACCACAAAAGTGCCTTTAAGATGCCAACCTCATTTTAACATAACCAGAACTATAAAATCCACTCCAGCACAATTTAAGTTTGTGATCTAGTATAGTAGAGGTATATAAAATCATGAGTGATGTGGAGAAAGTGAATAAGGAAAAGTTATTCACTTGTTACCATAATAAAAGAACCAGAGGCCACCAAATGAAATTAATGGGCGGCAAGTTTAAAACAAATAAAAGGAAGGTCTTCTTCACACAGCACACAGTCAACCTGTGGAACTCCTTGCCTGCGAAGGTTGTAAAGGCTAGGAATATAACACGGTTTTAAAAAGAACTGGATAAATTCATGGAGGTTAAGTCCATTAATGGCTATTAGTCAGGATGGGTAAGGAATGATGTCCCTAGCCTCTGTTTGTCAAAGCATGGTGATGGATGGCAGGAGAGAGATCACTTGATCATTCCCTGTTCGGTTCACTCACTCTGGGGCACCTGGCATTGGCCACTGTCGGTAGACAGGATACTAGGCTGGATGGACCTTTGGCCATTCTTATATTGTTATGTAAAACAAATCACTAAGTTGAATGTATATATTTAGTGGTTGTCAGTGTGGAGTTATAGAAAGGGTTCTCAAGCTTTTTCAAAGCATGGAATGGTAATACTAGGGAGCTATTTATTGTGATTTTAGCTGTCACACAATTCAGTTACGGAGGCTGGAAATCAGGAAGGGCCAACATCATATGAACAGCCAGTTTTCCTCAGGCCACCAGTAAGTGCCCTCTGGGACCACAGTTCAGGAAACACTGTTAAAAGAGAACTTTGCTGAAGCTGTGATTTATGACAGTTTCTCATGCATTAAAGAAAGAACATTTAAATCCACACTGTAATTCAGCATCAAGGCAAGTACTTTCAATTGCTGCTGCCGACTATACTCATGTATTTTACCTATCCATCAATGACAGCAGACAATTAAAGCCATAATTTAATTGGGAATTTGGAGCAAAGGGTATTGGGAGGAATATTGATACATTAATGAAAGATCAAGCTGTGGTAATGGGTCCTAATGGTAATATGTAATGTGATGAGCTGGTTCTTTCATGCCAGAAAGTTAAAAAGAGATGCAAAGCTAAAATTCACAGATAATCTAACTGTATGTTATCAGCTACCAGATGTATATTGCTTTAGAATCCAGCAAACTTGCATGCCTCTGAATACCTCATGGAATCTACACCTGGATGGTGATAAATTGTTTCTTTTCTTAAAGATTCAAGTATGGCTTTCCAATTTTTAACATTGCCCGTGGTGTTAGGGTATCTGAACCGCACAGTGGGCAGCAAGAGGCTGAACAGCTGCTTTGAGTTCAGGCAGCCCTGCATTGCCACATCTGCAGCCGATGCATACGAGTTAAAAGGGAGTAGAACAGCTCACTTATGGGCAGGCCAGGGACAAGAAAGGATTTTTATTGTACAGATCCTAAGAAAAGGCCTGAAGGAAGACAGGATTTCTCCCATCAGCAATGGCCTGAGGGTACCTCTCTGAGGGAAGGGAGGACCTGCTTCTGACAGACCCTGGGATGGAGGCATTTCCTCCTTCCACATCCTAAATCTGTTGATTATTTGTGTTGATTCCCTTTGTTTTGTTTATGGGCTACCCCTGAAGGGGAGAGATTTGGAACTGACCTGACCAGAGGGCAAAGGCATAAGAGGAGGTAGCTGCTGCCTCAGGAGGGGGAGAGCTAGCATGCCATACCTGGCTGCGAAGAGGTGCCATGGAGTGAGCTGACCCGCTACACAGTTTCCTATTCTAGACTGAAAACTTTGTACTATAGCATGGTGGTAAGAAGTGGCCCAGGGCGGGCAGCTTTTAGGTGATCCTGGGTGACAGACTCTTTTGTTGCCCTCACAGGCCCCAGCCTGTCCTACCAACCAGCCTTGTTATAAAGAGGGCACAAACCTCCCTTCCGCAACCCCCTGCTCAGAAGAAAGGAGCAGGAAGATATGCTGAAAGCACCGAGGCAAGAGCAGGCCACTCCAAGGGTCAGAAGGTGAATTAAAGCCCTTCCTGTTGTGAGGACGTGGAAGTCTATATGTTTCATTGAACTCTGTTATCGTGAAAGGGAGTGAACTGAATTGGAGACCCAGCCAGGGGTGAGCTATCACAGTGTTAGAATGGTTGCCGGCGGTTGGTACTGGATATAGGGGTAAAGTGGAAGCCCACTGATCTAACCACTAGGCAGTGCTGCTGATAAGTCTTGCTACTGGTAAACCCAGCCCCTGTCACACATGGATTCTTGCATGGGAGGGGAGTAGAGGTGCGCAGGTAGTGGGGGGAAATACAGTCAGCAGCTCTGAGGTATATCTCGGAAGTGGTCATTGTTTGGAATATAAAGATGTGCACTGCTGAGAAGATAAAGTGAAGATTTATGAAGCCAACAACAACATCAAAAAGGCTATATATTGGATTTCAGGGCCTTTTTATATTTTAGAGTCTATAAAGCCAGGCTTCCTCCACTTTATATTGCAAGTCAAACAAGAACCACCATAGAGAATTTTTTGATCACCTTATTTTATGTCCCATATAATTATATATAAAATTCTAGAGCAATTTCACAGAAATGTAAGGCCAGAAGAGACCTCAAGAGATCTTCAAGTCCAGCCATCTGCACTGAGGCAGGACCAAGTAAACCAAGACCATCCCTGATAGGAGTTTGTCCAACCCGTTCTTAGAAACCACTAATGGGGATTCCACAACCTTTTAAGACTATTTTAGAAATTAACTACCCTTATAGTTAGAATATTTTTCCTAATATCTAACCTAAATCCCACTTGCTGCAGATTAAGCCCATTACCTCTTGCCCTGTCTTTAGTGGATATGCAGAACAATTGATCACCATCTATTTTTATAACACTCCTTAACGTATTTCGAGACTGTTATCAGGTACCCTTGCTATTTTGTTTTCTTAAGACTAAGCACACCCATTTTCTTTTTTAACTTTGCCTCATAGGTCAGGTTTTCTAAATCTTTTCTCGTTTTTGTCTCCTCTAGACTCTCTCTTATTTATCCACATCTTTCCTAAAGTGTGGTGCCCAGAATTGGACACAGTATTCCAGCTGAGGCCTCACCAATGCTGAGTAGATTAGGACAATTACCTCAAGTGTTCTACACACATCACTCCTGTTAATACCCTTCCCCAAGAATGATGTTAGCCATTTTTGAAACTGCATCAGATTGTTGACACATATTCAATTTGTGATCCACTATGATCCCCAGATCCTTTCCAGCAGTACTATGACCAATACAGTTATTCCCCATTTTGTAGCTGTGCATTTGATTTTTTCCTTTTTCAGTGAAGTACTTTGTACTCGTTTTTACTGAATTTCATCTTGCTGATTTCAGACCAACTCCCTAATTTGTCAAGGTCATTTTGAATGGTAATCCTGCCCTCCAAAGTGCTTGCACCCTTTATCAGCTTGGGGCGGTTTTGAAAATTTTATAAACATATTCTGTACTCCATTATCTAAGTCATTAATGATTTACACCCTAATCTGGAAAAAGCTGCATATAATTAGCCAGGAAAGCTCACACAATTGCTGGCGATGCAATGGTGTTTGAGGTGCTATGCTACATTTACTTTTGGACTGCCTAAAATAAAAGTATTGGCTAGAGATAGTGAATAGGCTGGGGGACATGGAACAGAATGAAACTATTAGAACTGGACTTTCCTTTGCTCTACTGGGAATGAAAATAATAATAATAATAATAATAAAAAAATAACAGGGAGCGTCATTACTTCTTCCCCCAGAAAACCTGCAAAAGAAAGGAAGGGGGTAAATCCTTGTGAGATTTTCCTTCTGCAGGCTTATCCTGATATTCAATGGGGAAATGCGTCTTACCGTTGAAGAACATGTTGAGGGACTACTCTCAACCCCCCCACGGATCTCTTATAGACATTGAAAGACCAGGCAATTTGAGTGGTGGTTCCATGCCATCTCTGTGCCCCTGGCACTATCTTTCTATTCCCCAGCTCCTGTTAATGTAGATCAGGGGTCTCCAAACTTTTCAGCCCGAGGGCCGCATTAGCTATCAAATAGCAGTTCGGGGGCCGACAACACACTCGAGGTCCAAATAAAAAAGAATCAAAACATGGATGTTGTTTTTAATTATTTATTTAATATTATTTTATTCAGTTATTATTTAATAACACATTGATACACTACACATGAACACTACACATGAACACCTGAACACTACACCTGAACACTACACATGAACACCTGTTCACTATACATGAACACTACACATCAACCCCCCAACTGACCCACCCAGCCAGGTCTCTCCCCCCAAAACCTCCTTTCCTCCAACCCCCTCCCCCAAATGACCCACCCAGCCAGGTCTCTCACCCCAAAACCTCCTTCCCTCCCACCCACCCCCCAACTGACCCACCCAGCCAGGTCTCTCACCCCAAAACCTCCTTTCCTCCAACCCCCACCCCAAATGACCCACCCAGCCAGGTCTCTCACCCCAAAACCTCCTTTCCTCCAACCCCCCCCTCAAATGACCCACCCAGCCAGGTCTCTCACCCCAAAACCTCCTTTCCTCCAACCCCCCCCCCTCAAATGACCCACCCAGCCAGGTCTCTCACCCCAAAACCTCCTTTCCTCCAACCCCCCCCCCAAATGACCCACCCAGCCAGGTCTCTCACCCCAAAACCTCCTTCCCTCCCACCCACCCCCCAACTGACCCACCCAGCCAGGTCTCTCACCCCAAAACCTCCTTCCCTCCAACCCCCCCCCCAATGACCCACCCAGCCAGGTCTCTCACCCCAAAACCTCCTTTCCTCCAACCCCCCCCCCCAACTGACCCACCCAGCCAGGTCTCTCACCCCCCCCAACTGACCTGCTCAACCCGGTCTCTCCCCACAGACCGGTTCGCCGCCTGGCAGTGGGTGGCTCCTTGTTTCGCCCCCTGCAACTGCGTGGCGGTGCGGCGCGTCCCGGCCCCAGCTCCGAGCCGTCCCTGGCCGGCGGCGGCGGCCGAGCGCGCGGCGCTTCCAGGCCCCGCGGCTGGCGGCGGCGGCCGAGCGCGCGGCGCTTCCAGGCCCCGCGGCTGGCGGCGGCGGCCGAGCGCGCGGCGCTTCCAGGCCCCGCGGCTGGCGGCGGCGGCGGCCCGCGCGGCGCTTCCAGGCCCCGCGGCTGGCGGCGGCGGCGGCCCGCGCGGCGCTTCCAGGCCCCAGCGCGGAGCCAAAAAGATCTCCGCGGGCCGGATGAGAGAGCCTCGCGGGCCGCATCCGGCCCGCGGGCCGCAGTTTGGAGACCCCTGATGTAGATAGTTAATTTGCTAGAATTCACTAATATTCTCCTGTGGAATTAGAGGATTTGGTGACTCTATTGATCTCCATTATCCACCCCAAACCTAGATACCAGCAAATTACTTAAGACATACTTTCCAAAAAGTGTCTCGCTGAAAAGAGCTCTCTTGGGCCTCATTAGAAAGTCTAATGGACAAAGGAACAAGGTGCCAATGCATACTCAAAAAAATCTTGTTGGGTTGGTGTACATTCCATTCCGGAACATCAGTGGCTTGATCAGTTTGCAGCTAATGGTCTGAGCAAAGTGCTGGCAGGTAGGAACTCTGGTGAGACTGTGCCTTGGACAAATCACTTGTCCACTCTGCCTCCATTTCCTGTCTGTACAATACAGATGTTTGTATTAGCTACCTTAACTCACATTAGTGTGGTGAGGTTTAATTAATGTTTTTATAAGGTACTTTGAAGATAGAAAACATGTAATTTCTAGGTATTTCTTTTCTTAGGTGTTGCTCTCCAGCATCCCCCATTCATAAAATGAAGGAGCAACATTTCCCTTGGGATCTATCAACTGGTTAAGTTGCAAGTGCAAAAAAAAAGCTAGCATTCCTCTTGTTACATTCCCCTGTGAGTACAGATGTCTCCCAAGGACTGTATCACTATACAGCAAATCCCTGCTGATATGAGTATCATAGAGGACACAATGTGGATAAAAAATTATATCAAATACCCAAGGGAGTTTTCAATGATAGACTACAAGAACTATATTTTAGACAACTGAGGTTGTATTATACTCTACCAGTTCTAACTATCAGCTATAATGTTGCGGATTATTACAAATCCACAAGTAGCTTCATTTATTTTTCATATAGACTTATGATAGATTTAAAATATTAATATATTAATACCAATTAGTATATTATTATAATATTAATATAGACCTATTGATATATGCTTAAATTAATCAGATACCAGCTTTTCCCAGCTGTTTAGATGAGCATGTTGAGGACTAAGCAGTTTATGTTGGCATGTCACCCTCAGTGTACGGCAGCAGTCTGAATACTGTTAAAGCAAAAATGGAGAGAAACACACCTTGCCTACCATCTGGCACAGTAGAGTAGGGCTAATGCATGCCAGTGCAAACTCTGAAGGCACTGATGTTACAAGCCTAAGTGCAGATCAATAGGGACTCTCACTAAACCAATTTTCTATCCTTACAGAGAGACACACAAAACTTTGAATGATAGGTACAACATCTGCTAAACCGAGTTGTTTTTAGTATGGCAGCCAGAAACATTTCAGTTTAGTCAACAAAAAGTTAAATGTATCCTGCAAAACACAAAGGAAATATTTAAAATTAAAACAAGCTAAACAGTAGAAATGTCTAGCTGAAGATGAGTGACAAGCTGGTCTACTCAGTTGGCAGAAAGGCTGCAGGAGTTCTATATTTAGGAACAACTTGGAGAATCCAGATCGGAGACAGTGGCAGTCAAATGCATTAAGGATTTGAGGCACTAGGACGCTGAGAAAAGTAACCAGTGCCTGCAGCTGCGGCCAACTGATTTATGGAGAGACAATGGTGTTGGACGGAAGGAGGCCACTACTTCGTACTGCAGAAAGAGCACTTTGTGGGAGCTGAAGGGGAGGTATAAATTTTTCTCCTCAAGCCCGGGTTGAGCTAGTTATTCACGTTCTTCTCGGGAAAACTGCAAATAGAAGTCACAATCCCGTGGCCGAAGGGACTGACATC
Organism: Sternotherus odoratus; assembly: GCA_032164245.1. Classification (NCBI taxonomy): domain Eukaryota; kingdom Metazoa; phylum Chordata; order Testudines; family Kinosternidae; genus Sternotherus; species Sternotherus odoratus. Next base: position 11,911,566 of record JAVMKO010000009.1, on the reverse strand, counting down.
CCCACCTCTGCCATTTATATTCACAGTCAATCTTGTGGTTTTTAAAAGATTTTTACAGCACTTTGGTCCTGCCTAAGCAACTTGACATTGACTCAAGTGAGGGAGAGTTCCTAGGGATCACATAAAAAGTTAATGTGTTGTTTTCGCCTTCACCTCAGTAGCATTTTCACGCTGCATCAGGCAGTGACAGTACTTTTCACAAAGGAACATGGCTTCCTCTATCTTGCCCCGATAAGAATACAGAGTTTGGTCTCCGGGAGACATGGGGAAGCACAAGGCACTTCCTACCTAATCAGCCCTTGCTGGTCAATTTGTGCATCATGGAACAAGAACCATTGGAACTTCCATATCCGGTTCTTTGTGGCAACTGTTGCATTGTAATATCTCCTGTTGTTGTAAGTTTAGGAAGGTACCACACTTACAGCAGGTTCCTGGGTTGATTAAATTTGTCTTTAATGGCACCCATGTAGAGGTCAATCTTCGAGGGGCCTCTTAAAACTGGTGTAAAAAAAAGATAGCAGCTTCTGAATAGAAGAACATACTGGGTTAAAAATATGAACAAGTGGAGAGCTTTACCTAATGTGAATTTACTCTTGTTTCTTTGAGTAAGGAATAGCTACCCATCTTCAATCAATAAGTCTTTTTGGAACAAATCTGTATGCAGGTTTGACAATCAAATCTGCCCCTGCTGTGGTGGTATGAGAGAAGACATGACTCAAAATTTTTGCAGGCTGCAAAATAAGTAAAATGTTTGCCAGGGAAGAGAAAGATGTGATTTGATGCACCTTTTAAGAAGAAAATTGAAGCTATATTTCCACTTGATTGAGACATTAATCCTAAAAAATTGGCTCCTCAAAATAACCTGAAACTATGCCACACTCTTCTACCGCTGATATGAGAAGTCAAAACCATATCAAGGGAAAGAAATCTATCTTCTTGTCCAAAATGTGAGCGATTTCAAGAGAAAATACAGAGACCAAAGAGGGATTTGAATTTGAAGCCCAAAAAACTAATAACCTCAGCAAAGAAAGATGTTTGTCTCTAACTAAAAGCAAGGCACAGTGTACTGCAATTGACAGTAATATAGCAACTATAATTTGGATCACAAACCTTTCAAGAAGCAGTAAACAGTGTTATACAATTTCTTGATGAAGGAAGTGGGCATGTTGTTGACCTCACCAATCTAAGACATTTCTATTGCTGTGGATATTCAGAGCACATGGCATTTCCATTGAGTGCTCTTGTTCTGTTTGCTGAAGTGTTATATGGCTGTTTCATTCAGTGGCTGAAGTTACACAGCAGCCAAAGCAGAGATCCCAACCATGCAGTCATCAAGAGTCCTGGGGAACCATTTCAGACAAAATGGATGCTGCAAATATTGAACATAGTAGTAAAGAGGGGTGGTCCTTCTGCTAATATTTGCAGTTTTATTGCACTTGATAGTTGCCCAAATAACCCTGGGAGTCAACAGATGGTGCTATTAGACTTACAAGCTCTGTTTATGGACTGTGTTAGACCTTGGAGAAATTTCTCATTGCAATATAGTTCTTTATAGAAACTGTACAAATTACAAATGCACAGCTAGAAAACTGGGACTAACTAGCTAGGTGGTAATACCACAGATAAGGATCTGGGAATCATAGTGGATCTCAAATTGGATGAGAATCAACAGTGTGATGCAATTGCAAAAAAGGAGACTATCATCCTGGGGCGTATTAATAGGAGGGTGGTATGTAGAACACAGAGGTAGTTGTCCCACTCTGGTTGGTATTGGCGAAGCCTCCGCTGGAGTACTGTGTCCAGTTCTGGGCACCACACCTTAGGAAAGATGCGGACAAATTGAAAAGTCCAGATGAGAGCAACAGGAACGAGCGAAGGTTTAGAAAACCTGACCTATGAGAAAGATTTCAAAAACTGGGCATGTTTTGTCTTGAGAAAAGACAACTGGGAGTGTGTGTGTGTGAGGGGGTGGGACGGGACCTGATAACATACCTGAAGACTAAGGGCTGTTATAAAGATGTTTAGCAGAACTAGTCGTAAGTGGCTTATTTTGCAGCAAGGGAGATTTGAGTTAGAACATTTTAACTAATATCTAACTATAAGGATCGATAAGCTCTGGAATAGGATTCCAAGGGAGGTTGGGGATTCGCCCATCCCTGGAAGTGTTTAAGAACAATATCGACAAACACTTAGGACTGGTCTTCACTACGGGGGGGGGGGGGAGATTGACTGAAGATACGCAACGTCAGCTACATTAATAACGTAGCTGAAGTCAGCGTATTTTCAGCTGACTTACCTGCCGTCCTCGCGGCGGCAGTCGGCGGCACGCTCCCCTGTGGACTCCAGCTTGCACCTTGCGTCAAGCTGGAGTTACCCGAGTCGATGGGGGTGCCGCAGGCGATCAATTTCTCACGTCTTAACGAGATGTGAGAAATCGATCACTAGAAGAGCGATCGCTACCCGCCGATCCGGCGGGTAGTGAAGACCTACCCTTAGATATCCTTAGTCCTGCCCTAGCACTGCAGGCTGGTCTTGATAATCTCTCAAGACCTCTCCCAGCCCTACATTTCTATGATTCAAGGGTATTTCCAATGAAGTCCAATTATTGCCTTAGCCTCTCTGACTTATTATTTAAGGACAGAGCTATTGCCTATGGTACAAAAATGTTACATGACGTCACCACAAAGATTCAGTGCTTCCTTGGGTCTCTAGATGCCAGCTAATCAGCAAATCTCTTCAGTCTTAATGTTCTCTTCTGGTGTAAAAATGCACAGAGGGGAAGGCATTAAATAATGTAGTGGCATCACAGTCAATGAATTTTAGTCTCCTAAATGACTGAGGTGCTTTTGAAAATTTTACCCAGCACTGTTATTTATCAGATGCAAGTCCATCAAAACAAGAACTGTAAAACTGACCGTTGTCATTTGTCTTAGCTTCTTCCTCTGTACTGGCATAAGCCTCTGAGCAGATGGGAAAATAATTAGGTTACTAACGCATTCTGCTTTTGGGATCAACTCTAGCATCATCCCTGTTGCTGGAATCACTGCTGTTTTATTTTCTTCCAGTGGCTAAATTAGATCAAGTTAGGACAGGGAAACCCATACATTTTGGTGGCTGTTAACACAGATCTTAATATCATGTGATGATGCAGCACTGTATCATCTTGTGGTCACCAGATAACAGCAAGGAGAAGAGAAATCAGACAAGAGAAGAAATGCATCGAAAAACAGTTCATGTCCCCAAGCAGGCCCACAGCCAGCCAAAGATTATTTGCATGAATAATTTGCAGAAATGGGGAACAGCACATCCCAGTGCTCTTGAGAATCTGTATTGATGTAAATACAAACAGAGGAACCTTCCATAGAAAATGTTGAAATACCCAATATAAGTTTCTCCATTGCTGAGTTTTTAGCCATTTCAAAGTAATTGTTTTATGCAGAGTCAGGGTACTGTCCTCTGGTCCCCCAAGAGGAGGAGAACCCTGGGGGAAAGAGATCTATTAGGATATGACTACAGTAAAACCTCGATTTAACGGACCTCGATTTAACGGACTTCGGATGCAACGGACAAAATTTCTGAGCAAGTCTGATGCATCCCAAATCCATTTCTCGCAGGCTGGCTGCCGGCTCCCGGCTGCCGCCCGGGTCACAGCAGCGGGCGGGCTGGCTCCCGGCTGCTGCCCGAGTCACAGCAGCGGGCGGGCTGGCTGCTGGCTCCCGGCTGTCGCCTGTGTCACGGCAGCGGGAGGTCTGGCTGGCGGGCGGGCTGGCTGCCTGCTCCCGGCTGCTGCCTGGGTCCCGACAGCGGGAGGGCTGGCTGGCGGCTCACGGCAGCCACCCGGGTTACGGCAGCAGGAGGGCTGGTTGGCGGGCAGGCTGGCTGCCGGCTCCCGCTAGCGGTCGGGCTGCCGGCTCCCGCCAGAGTCCCGCCAGCGGGCGGGCTGGCTGCTGGCTCCCGACTGCCGCCCGGGTCACGGCAGCAGGAGGGCGGGCTGGCTGGCTCCCGTGCAGGTCCCACTAGCGGGCGAGCTGCCGGCTCCCAGGCCCCGCCCAAGTCCCGCAAGCGGGCGGGCTGGCTGTCGGCTCCCAGCAGCCGGGACCTTGGCGGGCTGGCTGCCGGGTCCCGGCTTCCGCCCGGGTCCCAGCAGCCGGGACACGGGCGGGCTGGCTGCCAGATCCCGGCTGCCGCCCAGGTCCCAGCAGTGGGCGGGCTGCGGAGCTGCGGCCCCGACCCTGTGCGGTCGGGCTGCTGCTCCGACAGCTCGTTTTTTTATTATTATTATTAAATAACGGACTTTTTCATTTAACGGACACCCCCTCGCCCGAATTAGTCCGTTAAATGGAGGTTTCACTGTACTTTGCATTTTAAAACACCCATGACTGGCCTGAATCAGCTGACATGGGTTTTCAGGGCTTGGGCTACAGGGCTACAAAACTGTGGTGTAGACATTTGGTACCACCCCAAATGGGATCCCAGAGCTTGGGCTGGAACCTGAATTTCTATACCACAATTTTACAGCCCCACACTTTCAGTCAGCCATGGGAGTTTTCGATTTCATTGTAGACATACCCTTAGAGTAGAAGAGGCAAGTGGACTCCCAGTAGAGACACCTTCCTACCTCTCAGTAGCTGTGTCACTAGACACCTAACTCCCATTGAAATCAATGGGATTCAAGAACCTAGATACTTCTGAAAATCCCACTAAGCACCTATCTGCATCTTTAGAGGCCTAGATATCTTTAAAAATCTAGCACCTTCTTCCTGCAACCAATTTATATTGAAAAAAAAATCCATTCTTAACCATTATTTGTATGCCTCTCTATTCCAATGAGGAAAATACATTTGTTTTTATTGTAAGCTGATGCAGCTCAATCCATCATTATAAAGTACTAGCATAAGTGCCCGGCGTTGCTCGGGTCAGTCGGAGGTGGGGAGGGGGCAGACAGTTGACACCCCCTGACCAACCCCAACACCCACCCTTCACCCACCCTGACACCTTCCCACCCCCCCGACCAACCCCAAGACCCCCCGGCTCACTTACCCCCCGACCAAACCCGACAACCCCACCTGACCCCCCAAAACAAACCCAACACCCCCACCTCACCCCCCGACCAAACCCGACACCCCCACCTCACCCCCCGACCGAACAGTGTATTTAATAATCTGTGTGCTACACAGTGCACCATGAGCCGGGGGGGGGGGTGTCGGGTTTGGTCGGGGGGTCAGGTGGGGGTGTTGGGTTTGCTTGGGGGGGTCAGGTGGGGTTGTTGGGTTTGGTCGGGGGGTAAGTGAGCCGGGGGGTGTAGGGTTTGGTCTGGGGGGGTGGGAAGGTGTTGGGGTGGGTGAGGGGTGAGTGTTGCGGTTGGTCAGGGGGTGTTGCGGTTGGTGGGGGGTTGAGGTGGGGGTGTCAGGTTTGCTTGGGGGGATGAGGTAGGGGTGTCGGGTTCGGTCGGGGGTAAGTGAGCCGGGGGGGGGGTGTCGGGTTTGGTCTGGGGGGGTGGGAAGGTGTCGTGGTGGGTGAGGGGTGAGGTGTGGGTGTTGGGGTTGGTCAGGGGGTGTTGTGGTTGGTGGGGGGTGAGGTGGGGGTGTCGGGTTTGCTTGGGGGGGTGAGGTGGGAGTGTCGGGTTCGGTCGGGGGGTAAGTGAGCCGGGGGGTGTCAGGTTTGGTCTGGGGGTGTTGCGATTGGTGTGGGGGGGTGAGGTGGGGGTGTCAGGTTCGGTCGGGGGGTAAGTGAGCCAAGGGGTGTCGGGTTTGGTCTGGGGGGGTGGGAAGGTGTTGGGGTGGGTGAGGGGTGGGTGTTGGGGTTGGTCAGGGGGTGTTGCGGTTGGTGGGGGGGTGAGGTGGCGGTGTCGGGTTTGGTCGGGGGGTAAGTGAGCCGGGGGTGTGTGTCGGGTTTGGTCTGGGCACCCACCCCAACACCTTCCCCCCCCCAGACCAAACCCAACACCCACACCACACCCCTCACCCCCCCGACACTTTCCCACCCCCCCAGACCAACCCCGACACCCCCCCCGGCTCACTTACCCCCCGACCAAACCCGACACCCCCACCTCACCCCCCCAAGCAAACCCAACACCCCCACCTCACCCCCCCACCAACCGCAACACCCCCTGACCAACCCCAACACCCCCACCTCACCCCCCGACCGAACCCGACACCCCCACCTCACTTACCGTCCCACCAAACCCAACTCAGATCCGTCACAGGGGGGAAGGGGTCCCAGAGCCGAGGGATTCCGGGGACCTTCGCAGGTGGGGGGGGGGCACAGAGCTGATGGAGTCCGGGGTTGAGGTGGGAGGGGCAGAGAACTGAGGGCTCTCCGGGGTTCCGTTGGGAGGGGGGAGGGGCAGAGAACGGAGGGATCACCGGGGTTCCGTTGAGAGGGGGGAGGGGTAGAGAACTGAGGGATCTCCGGGGTTCCGTTGGGAGGGGGGAGGGGCAGAGAACTGAGGGATCTCTGGGGTTCTGTTGGGAGGGGGGGGCAGAGAACTGAGGGATCTCCGGGGTTCCGTTGGGAGGGGGGAGGGGCAGAGAACTGAGGGATCTCCGGGGTTCCGTTGGGAGGGGGGAGGGGCAGAGAATGGAGGGATCTCCGGGGTTCCGTTGGGAGGGGGGAGGGGCAGAGAACTGAGGGATCTCCGGGGTTCCATTGGAGGAGGGAGGGGTGAGCTGAGCGAGTGAGGTGTCTGTTGGAGGGGGGTATTATGACATCATCACCACCTAACCGCCCAGCCGATGTGATTGGCCCTGAAAGACTTTCACCTCTGGGGGGCGTCAGAGGTGAGATCCGAAAATTTTTCGACCCTTACCAGCATCTAGACCCCAAGACCCCTCACTGTACCAAATTTCAAGTCTCTGGCTCAAACGGTGCGGGAGGAGTTCGCAGTCATACGTACATACATACATACATACACACATACATACACCACTTGACTTTTATATATATAGACTAGCATAAGTGCCCGGCGTTGCTCGGGTCAGTAGGATGTGGGGAGGGGGCAGACAGTTGACACCCCCTGACCAACCCCAACACCCATACCTCACCCCTCACCCACACCGACCCCTTCCCACCCCCCCTGACCAACTCCAACACCCCCCGGCTCACTTACCCCCGACCAAACACAACAACCCCACCTGACCCCCCCAAGCAAACCCAACACCCCCACCTCACCCCCCGACTGAACCCGACACCCCCACCTCACCCCCCGACCAAAACCGACACCCCCACTTCACCCCCTGAGCAAACCCGACACCCCCACCTCACCCCCCGACCGAACAGTGTATTTAATAATCTGTGTGCTACACAGTGCACCGTGAGCCGGAGGGGTGTCGGGTTTGGTCTGGGTGAGGGGTGAGGTGTGGGTGTTGGGGTTGGTCAGGGGGTGTTGCGGTTGGTGGGGGGGTGAGGTGGGGGTGTCGGGTTCGGTCGGGGGGGTAAGTGAGCCGGGGGGGGGTGTCGGGTATGGTCTGGGGGAGTGGGAAGTTGTCTGGGTGGGTGAGGGGTGGGTGTTGGGGTTGGTCAGGGGGTGTTGCGGTTGGTGGGGGGGTGAGGTGGCGGTGTCGGGTTTGGTCGGGGGGTAAGTGAGCCGGGGGGGGGTGTCGGGTTTGGTCTGGGCACCCACCCCGACACCTTCCCACGCGCCCCAGACCAACCCCGACACCCCCCGGCTCACTTACCCCCCGACCAAACCCGACACCCCCACCTGACCCCCCCAAGCAAACCCGACACCCCCACCTCACCCCCCCGACCGAATCCGACACCCCCACCTCACTTACCGTCCCACCAAACCCAACTCGGATCCGTCGCGGGAGGGGCAGAGCCGAGGGATTCCGGGGACCTTCGCAGATGGGGGGGGCACAGAGCTGATGGATTCCGGGGTTCTGTTGGGAGGGGGGAGGGGCAGAGAACTGAGGGATCTCCGGGGTTCCGTTGGAGGAGGGAGGGGCAGTGAGCTGAGCGAGTGCGGTGTCTGTTGGAGGGGGTATTATGACATCATCACCACCTAACCGCCCAGCTGATTGGCCCTGAAAGACTTTCACCCCGGGGGGCGTCAGAGGTGAGATCTGAAAATTTTCCGACCCTTACCAGCATCTAGACCCCAAGACCCCTAACTGTACCAAATTTCAAGTCTCTGGCTCAAACGGTGCGGGAGGAGTTCGCGGTCATACATACATACGTACATACATACACCACTTGACTTTTATATATATAGATATATGATTTTAAGTTCATCTGCATGTTGTAACCACATCTGGTTTGAATGCCTCTCAAGTTTTAAGGCTGAGCCTGAGCGTGGCATAGATCTGTTGATTTCAAAGGAGCTGTGCCAATTTATTTCAGCTGAGGATTTGACCCTTAAACATTTTGTAATCAAACATGTGAGTGAATTTCTTAGAATGACATCCACATCTCAGGAGGGAGAAAAATGAGGTTCAAATGGCACCTCACTGCCCAAATAAGATTTTAACTACAAAAGTAATACACTAAACTTGCATACAGAAGTTGGACAGTATATAAGATCTATAGCAAAAAGATAGCGGTGTGTTTTCAGGTAGAATTGATTACTTGTTATGGGAGGCAGAATTACCAACTCTAGAGAGAACAGATGTCGGCTGGCATAATGCCCTCTTCATGCAAATAAATGCATTACATGCTGTATGAGTCTAAATCGGGAGAAATCATCTTGTCTGAAGATGCTTTTTACTAGTTTTTTTGCACTATTTGTTTTGTGGTACAGAATTGGGATAATGTAGTTGAGGAGTTTCTAAAGACAAAGTGAGATGCTCAGATTCATGTTAACTGCTATTTTTATGGTTATCATATGAATAGCTCTATATACGTATGTGCACAGACTAACTGCTGTACTTGGGACAGAGAAGAACCTGGATGCATGGCTGGTAGACTAAGCAGTGTTGCTGGCACTGCTCCATAGTGACCAAAGACCAATGGACTGCACAAATATACATCACCCAGTAGAATTATTGTGTGGGAGGGGTATACTGGCATTTCCCCATTCCATTTAAACAGTATCACATTTATATCCTTCCTACATCACACATGCTTTTTATGGTTCATATCTTAACAACATTATCAAATCTGTAGGGAATGAGAAATTCAGTAGGGCACAAAGATATTGATTTCTGTGGGAGCCTCTGCTTGAGATTTTTAATTTCATTTGGCTGATGGAGAAAGGCGATGGTATCATATTAATAAGGAGCATCAGCAGAAGACCTACAAAAGTAGTAGACTATAAATTAGAATGGTCCAGCAACAATACGCACCAGTGCAACAAGAAATTCTAAAATACGTATGTGATAGGGCAGCCAAGAGAGAGGCAAGAGTTTAGCACTTAATTGGTTTTCACTGGGGCAGATGGGATTATTACACTGATACCAATGTACATTATATACCTTCTCTGAGCTTTGATTTCACATATTTTGCCAGCTTCTCTCCCGCTCACTCCTATCTTTGTAACAGGTGGAACTCAAATACCCTCTCCAAATCAACCAAGCTACACGTCTTTTTAAAGCTCTCTCCTTTCTGCCAATCTGATGACGAACTTCCATGTGAGAATTGGAAGAGCTGGTAAGTATAGAATTCAGATAGCAAAAGCTGGAAACTGATTGGACAGTTTCATTGTTCATAGAGATTGGCCGGGTGGTAGATTTTGCAGTTTTGTCTTTGACAAATTTTGTCTATGGGCGATATGATAGAGGTATATAAAATCATGAGTGATGTAGAGAAAGTGAATAAGGAAAAGTTATTTACTTGTTCCCATAATAAAAGAACCAGGGGCCACCAAATGAAATTAATGGGCTGCAGGTTTAAAACAAATAAAAGGAAGTTCTTCTTCACACAGTCAACCTGTGGAACTCCTTGTCTGAGGAGGTTGTGAAGGCTAAGACTATAACTGGGTTTAAAAGAGAACTAGATACATTCACGGAGGTTAAGTCCATTAATGGCTATTAACCAGGATGGGTAAGGAATGGTGTCCCTAGCCTCTGTTTGTCAAAGGATGGTGATGGATGGCAGGAAAGAGATCACTTGATCATTCCCTGTTAGGTTCACTCACTCTGGGGCACCTGGCATTGGCCACTGTTGGCAGATAGGATACTGGGCTGGATGGACCTTTGGTCTGACCCAGTATGGCCATTTTTATGTAAAAAAGGATTGAACGTTTATAGGAAAACAAGACTATCCAGAGTTATACTAGAAAATATGTTTGTATAAAGTGCTTTGGAAAGGATATAAATCTTCAAAACAACCTCAGAGCATAAGCCAGGCTATAATCATTTGGGATTTAAGAGAAAATTGTCTACGAAAGTATAGCTTCAGGATTTCTTTCTCCAAATTAGTTTTTATTAACTATGGTTTGAAAAAGGATAGTGGACTAGATGGACCATTGGTCTGACCAAGTATGGCATTTCCTGTTCTTTATTTTACAGGAACTCAATACTATTCAATTGAACTCACCCTGCAGGGCAGGAAATCTTCTGCACGCCAGATGGAATTTTAAGCATCCAGTACTGTAAGGTGAGTGTCAATAAAATTTCAGCATTCCCTACCCTGCAGTGTCTCATTTAGTTGGGTCTGTGGTATCGCTGATGTTCTCTGATAGTTGGTATGGAACATTAATATCACTCACTGTATTCTTTTGGACTATCAAGTGGGCTCACCCCGCTTTTTAAATTTTATTTATTTAAAGATGCCAGCACTCTCCAATCTAGGCCTGTGGAATGACTGCAGGAAGAGATCCACCTTTCCTCTTGCACATCCACAGGGGTAGGCTGTGCCGGAAGCAGAAGAGAGAACCCTCTGTCCACCTCATCCCAGCAAAGCTTCATAGTGTCCTGCACATGTCTCACTCAGGCTTGGAGATATCAAGGATGCAGCTAAGACACAAGAAAGACATATCAGGTGAAACTTAGGAACTTCATGTGAAATAGAAACAGCTGCTTGCCTGAGCTACACCTGGCAGGGACAATGTGAAGCTCACTGAGGTGGCTGCATGAAGAAACAAGTGTCTCCAGCTTCTGCTCTGTAGCCTTTTATTTTATTTAGAATAGATTTAGTGATGCCATCCTACACCACCATGGATTTGGCTCTGGTTGGTACAGTTTCAAGCTCAACAAATAAGTGAAAAGAGAGTTGACTCTATCTCCAAAATCAAAGTTATAGCAGGAAATGCTAAACAGATAAAGAAGAGATATCCTGGAAAGGATATCTAAACCCTCATACTTTAGGACTTAAGCCAACCTCTAACTCTTCAGGGTTAGAAGACTTTTTTCCCTGGGGTAATTACACATTTCAGGGTCTTTTTTTAAAAGCCTCTGGCAACTGTCAATGAGAGGATAGCAGAGTGGATGGGAACTGGTTTGTTCTGTTATGGAAATTCCAGTTTCAAATTCAAAATTTCCAGCCCTAGAAGTTTTACAGTTTCCAACATTCTTAGAATGAGAGGGTGGAGTCATGAGGGCAGAAGGGAGATACACATAGCAAGGGAATATTATTCCCCTTCTAGCTTGTCACACTACAGATCTGCTTCCTTTTAAAACATTTATTTGCTCCCCGGGTCTGACCTTTTAACTTCCTGAAATCATTTTTCAATGATTTTTAATATCTTCTACTTATCTTCTCATCTCTCCCATTTCTCCCCACTGTCAAGACAGTTTCATTGTGTGCAGTGCTGTTGTTTTACAGAAGCCACTCCCTCCTCACACTCATATCTCCCTGCTCTCCGTGCTACAGTGAGCTCCCTTTACCAGTGTCTGCATTTCTGCAGAACATCACTCACATTCGGACAGATGCAGCCTCTAAAATAAACTTGTGCGTGTTGCACGTAACCCTAAAATAAACATTTATTTCAGTTAGGTGCGTCAAACCTGCAAATAACCTCATTTATCTAGACAAATTTATTTTAATGATCATTGTATAGATACCAGTCTCAGCACACTCTAGAATACCATCTGTCAGTTGCTCTTGTACTATGCATAATTTAATATAGCCCAGTGTTACTGGAGTTCTTTTATGTTGCCAAATTCCCACATGTGTTTCTACATTCTTTGACAAGTGTGTTATAAAGATTACATAAAATATTATACTAAGATTTAAAGTCAGGCTTTTTTGGTTACGTGATGTTGATTCAAATACCTTCTTTGACACTATCAGCTGCACAATTATAGATATAGATAATGCTGATCTTTCCCTCAAGCTCTGTTTGAACACTTCCTGATAACCTAAACATCCAGGGGTAATATGTTCAGATTGATGTGACGCAAGAATTAAGTGCATAGTTCCCCTTCCTGCTAATGAATTTGAGCACCCAATTCTTCCAGCTCCATGAGAAAAGTTTCCCCGTTGTGAGAGTAAGTTATCTTTTTATTCATTTAATTTTATTCCATTTATATCCTGTTTTGATAAGTAGGGAAGAAATTGTACATAATGATTTCTTTTGTAAGTTTTTGTAGCTCAAAAAACATCACTATTGTTCTGTCTCCAGTACTGGCCAGTTTCTTATGTTTCAGAAGAAGTGTGAGAAATTCTGCAGTAGGTAACTGTGGTTAATTTGGTCCCAGGGAAAATTTCCTCCTAACGCACAGTACTTAGGGATTGGCTTAAGTCCTGAAGCATAAAGGTATAGAACCCTCATGTCAGGGATCAGCAACCTTGGCACATGGCCCCCCCAGGGTAAGCACCCTTGGTGGGCCCGGCCAGTTTGTTTACCTGCCGTGTCTGCAGGTTCGGCCAATCGTGGCTCTCACTGGCCGTGGTTCACCGCTCCAGTCAATTGGGGGCTGCGGGAAGCGGTGCGGTGCTGCCTTATGTCTTTGCATACTGTAGGTGTTAGACGGCTTTCCCTTCACCCTCCCACTTCTCTGGTACTTGTCATCCAGGCAGCAAAAGACCAGAGGTCCGAAGTGAAGACAATGTGATGTTTATTGGAGTTAGTTTCCAAGCAAGCATATTCTGAAGCTCGTCACAACAGTTGGGATTATTTCTATGTGCCAATAGAGTCGGGTCCCCACTGTTCCATTTCCAGCTCTGATGCCACAGAGCATTTACCCTGTGCTCCCCTTCCCAGCTCTGATGCTACAGTGCCTTGCCTGTGCCCCTGTCCCCTCCCCTTTAGCAAGCAGGTGTCCAAGTTCCCTCCCACTACCTGTTTGACCCCAGTTTATATAGTAATAGTCTCAGCTATACCTTAATCAGTCATTTTACTGCAATTTAACTAGCCAATCCTAACATATTGTAACATAATTCTCTAACCAATTATATCCCCAAACCCTAATTAACTCACACCTAGCAAAATTAATTATACAGCAGACAGAAACAATTAGAGAACCAGACAGATTAACAATAGAAAAGTGGGGGCCATAAAGATAAAACAATACAGAAATGAGGGTTTCACAGCCACCACTATTGATAAGTGATTTTTTGCCAGACAGGATGTGATCAAACTAATTATTTTTAACCATTTTAAGATCTGTTTCTTTATCTGGTGGTGATGGGCACTACCAGGACAGGATCATCTTCCTAACAGCCCAATATCACCTTATTTCAGTGTGACTGGTTTGTGATGTGAGGATGTGACCGTTCGTTTCCCAGTTTATGGCTGACCCTGCTGCTTAGCCAAAGGCCTTAGCCTAAGAGCAAGGCTTCAGATTGTCACAGCGATAGAAGCCGCATACACAGGCAGACTTGTGATTTGATTCTTTGTTTTATACCTCTATAACTAGCTAAGTGGTAAAAATATACCTAAGTTCTTAAAGTCTAGGCCTTTATAGGCAGGCCTGAATAGCTATATTCTAATAGTAGGTTAAACCTTTGCACGTCCAAAACTGGCATATGTATTGCTTTGTTTTCTAATTTCAATTTCTGTATAGCAGAATTGCAGCGTCATACAGGCTGGCTATTTTTTAGAGAAGGTTAATGCTGGCTGGCTAAGAACTGCTTTTGAAACTGAAGAACAACAACTGGCTAACATCAGCATTTAGGGCCCATTTCTGAAATCAATAAGTTTTGCCATGGACTTCACTTAGAGCAAGGTCTGGCCTTAAGTCCCAAATGCTCTTAGAGCACTAAATTAGTTATTACTTGAGAAAAAATGTTTGCAAATGCTAGTCTTATCGATGATTTTTGAACCATGCAACAGCACAGAGTTAGCCCCCAGTTTTATAGATCACCAGGAGTGATGTTCACAACTCCTAACAGAAGGAAACTTGTGCTGCATAAACAGCCGCTGGTCATTATTCCCATTTAGATAGAAACTCTGCTAATGGTATAAGAATAAAGAAAATCCCCAGAGATGTTTCCAATTGCTATACAAATTATATATAAACAGAAACAGCATTAAAAGTTATGGAGAAGTAGGGGACCCCGGGAGTGTTATAATTGGATATTGGAAATATTTTAACCAGAACAATTCAGTCAAGGCAGTTTTAACAAAAATATTTTTCAAAAATACCTTGCTTTAATCAAAAATTGCTATCTTTTGACATGTTAAAAATGAAAAGTTTATGTACAAGTCCTCATCTCTTTTATTTTTTTTGGTTAGAAAGATGCCACTCTGTCACATTTTAACTTTCTTCCACTAGAGAAAGGGAAGGGAAAGGGGAGTAAGAAGAGAGTACGTTTCCTGCTGCCCTCTCCTAAAATTAATTTTCAAAATGTTGAAAAACATCATTGCTAAATTTGATTGAAAGTGAAATATATAGTGAAAACAACAGCAAAATGAAAATGTTTGTCCAACTTTTTTGTTAACTATAATTACCTCTTTTCAACCAGCTCTAATGAGAATCCTTATTTTTCTTCCCTCTTTAAGAAATGTGCCTAATATGTACTGAGCTAATAATACCGGGGTAGGAATTTCTACCTTTTATTTCCTCTGTGTGCCAGTATACAGCATAATAAAATGCCCTTGGAATAGACTGAGAATCCACTCAATTTATGTTTAACTAAACACAATTTCAAAATACAGGATTTACTTCACAGGGAATAGAGTTAGGCCAGTCTGTCCATTGATTGCTTTTGAAAATTCTACCCACAGAGTTCAAGGAACTGCTCTCGATAGCACAGGTGATTGTATTTTATTCTTTGAGAAATATTATGCCAAGCCGCCTTTTACCAGTCTAACAATTCTTGCTTAATCACTGGTTTAGGTTTTTTTTTAAGGTTAGGAACTAAACAATTCTCATTTAACAATCAAAAATTCCTTTGTGACTCTAGAGGACATTAGTGCCAATCATAAGCACTTCAAGTGTTCTATTGTTAAAACAATGGCTACGAATTACCCATGTCACTGAAATGGAAAGGACTGATGGATGTATACTGAAATAGCTGCATCCTACATTTCTTCTGATATGGATGTCTGGTTTGGTCCTTTATAGAAAGATAACACAGCTTTGAAATCCTGATCCATGTTAGAGGCTGGCCAAAAAACTCAGGGTGTTGAGGTGGAAGTCTCAACAATAATCTCAATATATCCTGAATAGTGAAAAGATATGATCTGATTCAAGCACTGCAGAATCCTCAAACTGTATAGTAAGGTAAGGCATGGCATTGTAGGTAAGACTGCATTTCAGTTTTTATTTTTAACCTCTAATTTTCATTTGTTTGGATCTTTCTGCACCTTTTAGGCTGAAGTTTTCCAGACTGGATCTCTTGATATAAGGAAATTTTGTTTGGGAAAATTTAGGCTATAAAGGCTCTGATATTTGAGAATACAAGGAGAGTGAATAAAATACACCACCTCCATTATGTTATACAATGCAATTTCTTGGGTCAACTCTACAGCAGAAATAGGTTGTGGCAGAAACTTTACATTGGACATGTAACTAGCCTTATAATAGAATATCAGGGTTGGAAAGGACCTCAGGAGATCATCTAATGTAGTCCAACCCCCCGGTCAGAGCAGGACCAATCCTTAATTAAATCATCCAACAGATTTTTGTCCCATACCTCTAAATGGCCCCCTCAAGGATTGAATTCACAACCCTGGGTTTAACAGGCCAATGCTCAAACCACTGAGCTATCTGTCCCGCCCAAATCTTTTAAAAATATCTCCTGTGGAATACTGGATCAGCCATAAGACATTGAAGAAAACACTCTGTATATGCAGCGTACCTTTTGAATTGGGGGTTCTCTCAACTGAGGCCCTGACCCAGAACATATTGACTTCAATAACATGTTCAGCTATGGAAAGTCACACTGAGCCTGTGTGCATAGCTAAGCTAGGCAGGGCATCTACTCATTTATTCTCATCTCTTGAATGACTCAGACCTAGCTAGGATCCATGTGCATATGTCTAAGGAAATCCAGGGTCTGGTAAAAAACAACAACCCCCAACAACAACCAACAACACACCTCTAAAAATGGTCCTTTAGTCTAGAGGAATGTGTGATGGTGCACTCCACAAGCCTTTATGGAAATATGCTTACATATGTATGTATAACGTAACTGGAATATGTTTTATGCTACATATGCCATGTAACATATCCCTGTAAAGGTTATTATCTACTGAATCTATTCCTCCTATTTGTATGCATGTATTGTTTTTGTGTTTGAAGTTATGAATATTGGCTGTGTACTTGCTTGATTTCTAAGTAGCCTTAGTAAAGCATCTGATCAGCTTCTTGAGAAAGGAATATGCAAGTTAAGTGCCCAATCAAGAAGCACTTAAGGGACAATGGATCTTGGGAGACTCCAATACACATAAGTCTACCTGAGGATGTTCAAGGTAGCATGTGAACAATGGCTGCTACCTGTAAGTTCTTAGTCATGCATAGACATGTGACTTGCCCATGTGACTCCAAATCTCCATTTTGTAGCTGGATTCTACACAGGGGGAGGGAGGGTTATCCACCCACAAGAGAAAATCAATTTAAACCCCTGGGTGACTCCTCCATTTGGTTTTCAGCTGGCTCAAGAGATAGCCTCGCAACCCCCAAGGATACCCGAAATAAACTGGAATAAAGAAGAGCAACTGCAGGGGTGTGTGAGTGATTGCTGGGCCCAGACTAGGAGACTAGTCTGTAAAAGGAAGCTTACTGAAACTCCTCTGAGGGTGAGGTTTTATCTGTATTCAGTTTTATTACTGTATTAGACATAGACTTGCATATTCTATTTTATTTTGCTTGGTAATTCACTTTGTTCTGTCTGTTACTACTTGGAACTACTTAAATCCTACTTCCTATATTTAATAACATTACTTTTTACTTATTAATTAACCCAAAGTATTAATGTCTGGAAGGGGGCAAACAGCTCTGCATATCTCTGTCAGTATTATAGAGGATGAGCAATTTCTGAGTTTACCCTGTATAAGCTTTATACGGGGTAAAATGGATTTGTTTGGACCCCATTGGGAGTTGAGCATCTGAGTGGAAAGACAGGAACATTTCTTAACCTGTTTTCAATTGAGCCTACAGCTGTTAGGGGATATGATTCAGACCTGGGTCTGGGTTTGCAGCAGGCTAGCAGGTGTGGCCCAAACCAGGCAAGGCATTGAAGTCCCAAGCTGTTAGGGCAGGAAAGCAAGGGCAGAAGTAGTTTGGGCACATTAGTTGGCAACCTCAAGGGGGTTTCTGTAATCAAACCCATCACAGAACATACATAGGATATCCTGGATCTCAGCCTCCGAGACACTTCTGTCATCTTCAGTGATCTTTGTAAGATATTGTATTCACTTATTTAGTGGGTGTGAGGTTGGGGGAGATCATTTAGCAGTCTGAACACCAGTTCAAACATAGGCATGGTTGGCTCAGACCCCTCTTTTCAAACACAATAAACTGCATAGACCCCAAGCAGGTTTTTTTTTAAAAAGAATAGACTTTGAAAACTCATGGGTATTGAAGAGCTCATCATGCAGTTCGTAAAAGCAGAGGTTTGCAGTGGTGTTGCCCTCTCAGCATCTTCTGCTCCAGTTGGTTTTTGCTGACTCTTCACTTCAGAGCCTAGTGCAGTACCACAGTACTCAATGAATAAAATGCAGAAAGTACTTTGAGATGAGAGATGCTATATGCCTAGCAAATATAAATTACAGTGAATTCTAGCTTACTGGAACACAGTATATTTGGCCAGCTGGATAAATGGAACAACTCCCAGGAAGCTGATTTAGCCTAATGATAGGGAAATGATAATAACTGTTGGTTAACTGAGACTATGTTGGCATAAACCTAGGAAATGCCAAATAGCATAATGGTGATTAACCAGGTGCTAATCCTAAATCTGTCCCCTTCTGTGTATGTAGTACGATGCTGGGTTTTAGCACACAATGATATGCGGATTCTCAAATAAGTCATAACACTCACCACTGGAGCACCTCCTTGTGGCAAGGCATAACCTAGCCACTATCTTGTCAGCCCGGCAGCTCTAAAGAACAGTCACTCTGGTGGTTACTCTTCCTGGGACTCAGCCCACTGGCCAGGTCACACAATCATCCCCTCCTGGGGAAAGAGACTGTGACTAATATCTTCACAGGTGGGTCTTTGGCCTCTACTCCAGGCCAACATCATTACCAGTGACTGGTAGGAGACCCCAGGTTGTTCAACCATATCAGGTTCTAGCCCAGGGGCCCTATAATCAGCAACCATGGTCTACGCACCCCACACCTTGCTGTTACTCCCCTGAGCACCTTCTCAGCCTGTCTCATTCCCCATGACTTCTCTAGGTTGACCCTTCTTTCAGGACTAGGATTCCATGGCTTATTTCTATCCCTACAGCTATCTCAGTACCTCTCTAGTTCTACTTCTCACCCCACAGCCACAAACTCTTTCCCTTCAGACTCCTTCTGCTGCAAACTTCCTCTCTTTATACTAACCAGCCTGCTCCCACCAAGCTGGGCTTCATGATCAATTAAGGCTGTCTCTCCCTCCAGCTGCATCCAGGTAACAAAAGTGGCCTCTGAGGCCCATACTACCCCATTCAGAGTCTGTGTGACATACACCCCACCCCACCCCGGCCCCATTAATCCTTGAATCACCCATGTGCGATCATTGCACTTTTCCAGGGATAGGAAATGACAAAATTAAAGACAAATTTCCAGCATTGGTTAAAAAAATGTGGCTTGATGAAGTGCCTAGGTTATCCCTTGTTTAGAAGGGACTGCCAGTTAATCAGAAGGCACTTCAACCTGCATTCTGTGTTAGCCAAAAGAAGCAAGCAAACCGCTCACCAGGGTTTTCAGTGATGCCAAAAGCTAATTGCAATAAATCAGGTACAGTCTAAGCATTAACATGTTTTGCAACATCCAATGCAGGCAGCAACCATATCTCCCAAATTCTCCTTCCTTAACAGTTGTCTAGTGCTTACAAATCCCTAAAATGGAAATCAGCCTGTTTGCTGTGTTTAATCTGCTTCATTTGGCAGGTTTGCTTACTTTCCAGCAGAAGAATAGATCTCACTTTCCTTAAAACAGAAAAGGAATTTGCTCTTCTACTGCAGCTCACGGTAGGGTGCGCCACAAGTTTATAACCCTTGGGGGAAAACATTTTGCTTAAATTCTATTTTTAACCGCTGTTTGTTTATTTTTAATTGCTCTCCTTGTGTCCTGGGGTTTATCATTGATTTTTATCTTCCTGGTTTCTCCTCCTAGTATGCGGAAGGCTTTGATTATATTTTTTGGCTATCTATGCTCTTTTAACTCTCTATTGTCCTGTAGAACTTCTTGAAATCTGTAGCAATCCCTTGTACTTTGAGGAAAAAGTGCATTAATATAACTGAACTTCTAAGGGTATAACACAAAGAGAAGGTGCTACCTGAACACAATTTATTGGGGGCAACTGTCTTTGTTACAGTATCTCAGGGAAATAAACACCCTGAAATGAGGAACTTCTGCCCCAAGGTTACCTAGGGAACCTTGTAACTTGGATGTGGGAGGCTAATTTAAGTGTGTCTTAAATGTGCTAAAGTTCTCTGCAAAGTGACACCCACCAGCTTTAGAAACACCTTTTAAGATCACTGAAAAATGTACCTGTAATTCCACCGGAGGCTTCATTTTTATAATGACTTCTCACAATGTGAGCAAGTCGATTTCAGGCGAAAATTGAAGTTTTCAGAATAGATGTGTGTTCTGTACTGTCATGATCTTTTAATAGATTCCACTCTTCCATTTTAAAGAAAGAGGTCTATAAATTGGAATAGTTCCATTGAATTAACTTGTATCCACTGAAGATCTAGCCCAAAGTTTCTATTCCCTTTCCCTGAATAATTAACTTTTCCTGCATAAGCAAATATATAAAACGTAGTCTGATCCAGGTAAAAAGTATTGGCAGCAAACGTATGAAATTCACTTCCACACTCAACCCAGCAGAGTAAACTATTAGACGAGGGATGACCAGTTTCTCACCAATATGAAAAACGTATTATAAACTATAACTAGAGTTAAAGAACATTTATAAACAAAAGTCTAGAATGTGATCGCATTTAGACAGGTACAACTTCATCATAGAGCGGGGTAAAGAATAATGAATGGGAACTTGGGTTGGAACCTTTTGGGGGCTGCACTGAAGGGTAGCCTTGTGTTACTGCAGGGAAATGTCTGCCTTCTGAACATTTCAAGCAAAACAGACTCCAGTGCTCATAGTGGTCTGGAAAGCAGAGTGCCTTGAAGCTACTGAAATTTTGTAAATTTTACTGGGGATTTGGCACCTTTTCCAGAATGTGGGGAGAACAAAGGAGACATAAAGCTTCCTTTGCAACCTCCTTACCCTCACTGCCGCAAGCGCAGGAATGGAGTAATTGACAATTGTATTACAATATGGTGGTAATTCCATTTAAAAACAACTGTGTACTTTTATGTCCCTTTGGGGGACAAGTTTTTAATTTTCAGCAAATCCTTTGCTGATCACCTTTAAGATCAGGGCCGGAGCTAATTTTTGTTAAGTTCCTGAGGCATGGTGCTGGGGAAAGGAGGTGGGGAAGCAGTCTCTAATGGTGTCACAGAGTTCAAGGAGATGTTATGGTGTCCGGAAGCTTGGAGCACAATGTTTAGTGCTGACTGTGACTGGAAGTGAAAATTATTCAAGAATTAAATACAAAAACCTACAGCAAACACGGTGGTGATCAGAGTTGTAAGAAAAAGGGAACTATCAGGACCTAACAAAGGCCTAATTCTCCTCTGATTTACGTGGGGTAAATCAGTAGTAACTCCATTAAAATCAGTGGGGCTCCAATTGGGTAAAATTTGGGTGAGAAGAGAATTGGGTTTGCAAAGATACTGGTAAACAAGTGAGAATTCATAGACGAGAACCCCTGGAGAGGCTGGAGGCTCTCGTCAGAAATATCTAGCTATCTAGCTCAGCAAAGCCTTTGCTGGGAGAGCATGGAGACATGTCTTTAAATATCAGACATGAAAGAGGGACAGGAATTATTTAGAGCAGAAGAGAGGAATGTGATGAAGTTGAAAAAGGGAAAAATTAGGCTGTACATCATAGGGGGGGAGGGATAGCTCAGTGGTTTGAGCATTGGCCTGCTAAACCCAGGTTTGTGAGTTCAATCCTTGAGGGGGCCATTTAGGGATTTGGGGCAAGAAAATCTGTCAGGGGACAGTACTCAATCCTGCTAGTGTAGGCAGGGGACTGGACTCGATGACCTTCAAGGTCTTTCCAGTTCTAGGAGATTGGTATATTTCTGTTTATATTATATCATGAAAAGCATCCTATCGGTGAGATCTACTGTTATACTGTACCATAGGCTCCAATGAGAATTAATGGAAGGCTTGTTGCTAGGTAGGTTTACAGTGAGAGAAAACATGAGATATTTTCTTTAGGCATAATATCAGTTTAATTCAATAGGAGCAGAACATTATCCTCCTTCTGCCGGTGGTGCGTGTCCTCACCTGGAGTGCTTGTACCAACTCAAGGCGGACAGTGGAAGTTGTGGGGCAGGTGTTGATAGCCTGGGTTCTCAGCTCAGTGTGGAGCTCCCATTTAGGAGCCTGGCTGCCTGGCACTGAGAGCCCAACATGGTGAGGACAAGGGATGTAAATAATACAGTGTCTACACAGACACCGTGTCCCCCTCTCTACATTTACTTAAGTGCTATACCTCTTGGGGGGGGGTGGAGTTATTAGATCAGTGTAGTGGGAGATTGCATCAGCTGGAGCAACACCGTAGAGTAGACACTTACAGAGTTAAGTCAATGTAAGCTTCCTTACATTGACCTAAAATACATGGAGATATACCTAGCCCAGTCCCCTCCCTCCACTAGCAGGACCACACACTGTCCCCTGATGGATTTTTTTTGCCCTACATCCCTAAATGGTCCCCTCAAGAATTGAATTCATAACCCTGGATTTAGTAAGCCAATGCCCAAACCACTGAACTAGCCCTCCCTGTAGACCTAATGCTGTATTGTAGACCAGGCAAAGTAACATACCATCTGCCCCCCAAAAGGACAGGGGGATCAGAGAAGGAAACATGTATGATGAGAAACTCCTTCTGACTCTTGCTCTGGGTTGATATCTTTTGATGTCTTTATGCCTCAGGTCTACCTTACTTCACAGTTATGTTAAGAGAATAAACCCCTAAACATCTGGGAACCACTCAGATACTGACTCTGGCTGTAGGAGCGATATAAATAGGCAGATGGACTGCCACCAATACAAATCAGAATTAATTTATTTCTAATTATCAAAGAAATTTGCTCCCATATTAGGGATTTCATGCCAGTTTTCATCCTCAAGCGTATGCCAGACTATTAAGCCTCTGAAAACAATGGGTTATTAAGATAGTATTGTCACCACCTTAATTAAATGGTGATATAAAAAATGTGAAGCTTTAAAATATAAATGTCCTTTTTTTGTTATGAGCTTGGTTATATAGGAATAGAGTAATTTTACAATAAGTGGGTAATAATAAATCTTAAAGTATCATTGAATTCATATGGAAATGTACATATTAAATTCACATTAAACCAAATGAATTCATAATGGTTAATATTGTTATAATAAATGCAGGAATTTTTTCTGTAGAACTGTTACCCATGGGTCAGACTGATCAGAATATGTGCAGTTTGAGCAGACAAATGGAAGACAAGTGCAGATTAATTTTTCTACATTAAATATCTTCTTTTATATGGCATATTATTTAGTTCATATTTCACACAATTACAGTTATGTTTAATGAAGCAATGAAAGTGAAATGTAAATTGCACCAGTATTTATATTTAATTTTTTCCATTATAAAGAAACAAAAATGATTTGAACAATAAAAAGCTGTAAGGTATGAAAGAATACCTATGAAGTTTGGTCTCTGACTTGGATGTACTGCATATTCATTTTAATAAGAATTTTTTTGAGGGGGAGGAATAGGAAAAGGAGATTGTAAACTAGCATGTTACCTATTTGTCTTACTTTAAATATTGTAAAAATTTGTAAAAGTTGGACTGCTAATGAGAAGGAAAACAATTTATGGGCAGCTTTAACTTGAGTGATTTGTACCAGAAATTTGCTAAAGTTGCCAGTTTTGGGGCACATGTTTCAGATTCAATTGTATGTTTGTTCAAACCCAAAGCAGTAAAAGTAAAGACAGCCCAGTGAATTTAGTAACATTTTATGGATTGTAAATAGGTTCTTATGGTTTGTTCAATGACAGAGAGTTATCACATAACTAACTATTGCGAGTTTAATTATAAAAAAACACCAGAATCTCTATCTACCTGAAACAAAGGCCACTGAAGTTAATGAAATTCTTTCAACTGACTTCAGTAGCCTTTGGTTCAGTTCCTATATACTATATGTTAGAACTGAATCAAATTTCTGATAAATTTGGTTTCAAGACCAAATTTAGGAATTTTGGATTCAGAGAAGCATTTGCAAATAAAAATCTTCTCCTATAGCTGTAAAATGTGTAGGTGTTTGCCTCTTCAAGACATTGGGCTCAATTGTCATTTTGCCAATGTAAAACCTCAATTCAGGATACAGTAGACTCTCAGTTATCCAGGGAGATAGGAAAAAAATTAATCCTGGTTAATAAAATCCTGGATAATCACCATCCATAGGAAATATGGGGTGTGTGTGTGTTTTGGTTCACTAACCACCCTGCATGGGGGGGGAGGGGGTGTTGGTTCACTGGCTGCCCTGAGTCCTGGTGTGGGTTTTGTGCGTGTGTGTGTGTGTGTGCGTGTGTGTGTGTGTGTGTGTGTTTGGGGCGGCAACAAAGCCAGATCCGGCCCTGCGAGTTACGCGTTTTTTTTTTTTTTTTTTTGGCATCCTGGTTAATCCACAACCTGGTTAACCCAATTCTGGATAATCGGGAGTCTACTGTATTACTTAACCACATGCCTAATTTTAAGCATGGTTAATCCCATTCAATCCATTGTCTACAGTCAAGTCCTAAGAAAGGCAGCCCCGAGAGAGCAGACCCTGTGCTGGGAGCAGAGCTGCAGGCCCCAAAGCCAGAGCACAACCCAGAGAAAGCAGACCTGCCCTGCAGCAACCAGAGCCAGGGGGGTGTCTATCTGCTTGGTAGAGATCTTGTAGATGTTTCTTTCTGCCCTAAAATACAACTGCTCTGGATTGTGTGATGTGTCCTGGATGGAAGCTGGAGGCATGTAGGTAAGTATAATTAAAGCCAGCGAGGTGTCTGTGTAGATTTGTTCCCGTACTGTGTCAGGGAGTTTCTTGAGCAGATGGTGTAGTTTCTTTTGGTGCTCCTCAGTGGGATCGGAGGATAGTGGCCTGTAGAATGTGGTGTGAGAGAGCTGTGTGGCAGTCTCCTGTTCATAATCTGACCTGCTCATGACGACTACAGCACCTCCTTTGTCAGCCCTTTTGATTATAATGTCAGAGTTGTTTCTGAAGCTGTGGATGGCGTTGCGTTCAGTACAGCTGAGGTTATAGGGCAAGTGATGCTGTTTGTTCACAATTTCAGCCTGTGCACATCCACAGAAGCCCTCTGTGTAGAAGTCCAGTCTGTCATTTCAACCGTGAGAAGAGTCCACATAGTATCTTCTTGTACTGTTGGTAGGAAGGTTCCTGTAGGTCAGTGCTCTGCTCAGTGGTGTGTTGAAAATATTCTTTGAGTCAGAGATGCTGATGGGCGATCATTGTTATATAGTTGTAATACTAATTAATTGTCTGGGTGCCTACAGCTTTTTGCAGTGGTGTTTTAAAAACTATTATTTGTCTAAATAAATACAATTTACACTTAGTGAAGTTACTCAATCCTTATGCAGCACTAAGTTAAGCAATTAGAATTATTTCAGTTGCTACCCATAAGTAAATACAATCATGGAAACATTAGCTCTGTATGGCTAATTGTTGTAAACAATAGGTTCAAGAGCATAAGAGAGTAGGTAGACAATCCAGGATAATGCATGCAGAATTGGTCCTCCTTATAAATCGCAGTATGAGCACGAGGATAACACGGTATCTCAGCAACAACTTGACAACAGATGTAAACTATTCCCTCAGAGAATGGAAAAAAACATCATTTGTCGCCAATAAAAGTATTTAACATTCTGAACCAATCCTTACATAAATTAATTTGCTGTTATACTAGCAGTGTTTTTACATATGCATTTGCATCAAAGTCCTTCGCAGTGTTCAGGAACATTTGCTGCTTTTCTGAGGATTAACCATTGAGAGTATTAGTAGAGGTTAAGATTCTGCATATTTTAAGATCAGCTATGGTTTCCCACTTATGTAGTGCTCTTAGTCTTCAGCGGATTAAACGTGTCTGTTCTTGATGATCCAGATGCGAATGAATATTTATTAAATATTGTGTTGGGATGTGCTTATTCATACAGCGAATGCAATATATATACTTAAGCTACATACAAGGACATGAACAGAACTAAGAGAAGCACTTCATTTTTCCCAGCAGAAAGCATGTGTTTGGCTACTACTTATTGTTTTAGGACCTGGGAATCTAAAAAACTACAGATATAGTCTGCAATAAAGTAGCACTAGAAAAGTGGCTTTCAGAAGGGTCACACTTTTCATCAGATGAGAGATATATAAACCAGAAAGAGGCACGCCAACTTTCTCAAATGATCTTGGACACAAGACTGATAAACTTGGAATACCAGGGAACCGCAATAGTGTGCCTGGTGATTATATTACCAGGTATAGATAAAATGAAAGCATAGGAGGAGCTACTGGTCTCTGTAGTATTTATGGCTTATAGCTATACAATAATTATTGTTCATTATGGAACAGAATTTGTAAAGTGCTCTGAAGATGGAAAACACAAGGTATAATTATTTGACCAAAAAGATGAATAATCATTTACGTGACTATAACTGTACTGTTCTCTCACACCTACAACAATATTTATAACAGTTATGGATTTTGTAATTGATAACATTAGTTTAGTTTTAGACTCAAGATTTCCTCTGCTAGATTATGCATTTAGACACTAACCTACATTTTGGAATAAAGGGAAGTACAATAAGAAGAAAACATAGAGGTCGATTTTTCTTTCATTAAAGCCAGTGATACGTGAGACCTATGTATTTTCAACTGTGCTTCCATTTATGGTTTGCTTGATGTTACTGACCAATTTATCTAATTATTTTCAGCTACATGGTCAGTATTCTACTATATCTTCAGGAATCTTGTCTTCCCTGTTTAAGTATTAGCCCCTTTAAATTTCAAAATGTGTGCATTGGTTGTGTAGCAACTGGCCTCATTAAGATACAGCAGCTGATAAGAGATTTCACCAAATTGCTTATCAGGGAGTGAGAAACACAGAACTATAATATACACACTTGTCAAGGATATTATGCAGACAGAAATGGAAATATTGTGGGGAGGAATATGTGACCATCTGTAACTCTTTGCTTAAGTGTATAATATATGGCTATCAAGGAACAGCATAAAGTAATTCTGCATAGAGAATCTTACAACTGCAGATAAAGAAAAACATATCTTAAACTAATAGCATCTCTTGATACCATTATTCTCATGCTATGTAGCTAGCCAAAGATGTCTTCCTCTCAAGCATTAGATGCAGCTTAAGTGGGCAGAGGCAATTAGTTCTGTCTGGTTGTTGTGCATATGTCTGGCATATTAGAATAGTAGAAGATAATTGTAGCAGAGTGACCCTGCCAGCCTTCTTCTGGTACAGCTGATATCAGCAAGATACCCAACCCATTATAGATCAGATCCTCAGCTGTTGTACATTGGTGTAGCTACATTGGTGTCACTGGAGCTATGCCAGTTTATACCAGTTGAGACTCAGATCCCACAAATCCAGACCTGGCTGGGGAAGTTGAGTGGCCATCTTATACCCATCTGACCCCAGATATAAAAAGAGATTGTCTTCTTTCTCCCATGACCCCCATCACCATGAAGCCAAAATTGTTCAAGTGCCACTTGTCTAGTGTGAGTCCAGAACAGGATCTGTGTAAGAATTCTAGTAGGGTATGGACTATTCAAAAGCAATAAGGGCTTAACCCTTCAATTTTGTCTGAATAAGAGATGCTGGAGTTTTATCCTTATGTTGCCCTTTTGGGCATTGATTTTGTTTTCTATTTTTCTGTTTGTTTGTCTGTTTGTTTATTTATTGAGGTAACATCCTAAGCCAATGAGGACTGTGATATCACTGTGCTTTAGAAACACACAGGAAGAATTAGGCTCTTTCCATATTGTCATGTCTGAATTATCAGTAATATTGATTATTATTAGATGCTGTCATGCCTCGCTTTTCTAATATGAGGCAACCTAGTCTTTCCACCTCTATCTAATACCATATTTCTTGCTGTGTTGTAGCTTGTTACCATGACAGTGACATCTTTATCAATGTTTTTCTTATACATCATCTGTTGTCCTCCTCTTTTCCATCTTCTACTGGGTGGTATTCAGTCAAGGTCTTGTCAAAGAATTGTTTGAAATCCGTATCAGTCCAAACCACTTCATCCTTCTTTCTCAAATCATTGTCTCAGCTGTCTGCTGGCCAGTCCTTTGTAACACATCAGAAAACACCAAGTATTCTTCACAAGTCTCTCTGATGAAATTCATTACATTTCCTGTTGTGGGTTTCTAGCATTTGCCAAGTTTCCAAAGCATATCACAATGTGGGTATAACAATGACATTGTATAATTTTGTCTTAGTTCTTGTCTGAATTTCCTTATTTTTCTAGATATTTGCCAGTCTTGAAAACTTGTCTTCCCAATTCTTGCTTTCACCTCCTCATAGAGCTGACCGATGGCACTAATTGTGCTTCAAAGGTATATAAGCTCACTAACCATGTCATATTCTTCACTACTGATCATATGTACCAACACTGCAGATTCCTCTTTCGAGAAACATGACTTTTGTTTTCTTTTGGAGGATTCTTAATCTTGCTTTGGTGAGCTCATGTTTGACATTGGTAGTGGTCTTTTTTCATAGCATCATCATCTGTGTCCCACAGAACAATGTGAGATGCAAAGTTGAGATCTTGAAGTTTTCCTCTACTCCACATAATCTCTGTATCTTCCTTTGATGTTTCTTTTCACAAAATGAGATGTATTACAGTGCAAAAGGAGAGGTAATAAGATGCATCCTTGTCACACTCCAGTGACAATATAAAACCAATGGGTCTCTCCACTTTCTATTCTTGTATAGCATTTTGAACCTTCAGACATTACCTTAGCCAGTGACATTATCTTTCTAGGAAGTCCATATTGTCCCATGATATTGCATAGTGGCTCTTTGTGAATGCACTATTATTATCAGTAACAGTGGGCCCGAACCTGTTATATATGGGAGTCAATGAGAGTTTTGCCTGAATAAGGAGTAGGATATTGCCCTTATCATTTACTTAATCAAATCTTTTTGGAGCCTTTGCTATAGAGTGAGTCTACTTCATGATCCTTTGTGCCTACATAGAACAAGAGATTCAAAGAAGGGGGATGGATGGGGAGGGGGCTCTAGGTGAGGAGGGAGAAGGGGGATGGATGGGGAGGGGGCTCTAGGTGAGAAGGGGGATGGGGATAGATGGATAAGGGGGGTCTCTGGGTGAGGAGGGAGAAGGGGGATGGATGGGGAGGGGGCTCTGGGTGAGGAGGGAGAAGGGGGATGGATGGGGAGGGGGCTCTAGGTGAGGAAGGGGATGGGGGTAGATGGATAAGGGGGGTCTCTGGGTGAGGAGGGCGAAGGGGATGGATGGGGAGGGGGCTCTAGGTGAGAAGGGGGATGGGGTAGATGGATAAGGGGGGTCTCTGGGTGAGGAGGGAGAAGGGGGATGGATGGGGAGGGGGCTCTAGGTGAGGAGGGAGAAGGGGGATGGATGGGGAGGGGTCTCTGGGTGAGGAGGGCGAAGGGGGATGGATGGGGGGGGGCTCTGGGTGAGGAGGGCGAAGGGGGATGATGGGGAGGGGGCTCTGGGTGAGGAGGGGGTGATGGGGAGGGGGCTCTGAGACGTGGGGAGGTGATACGGGTTTCGGGGGCCAGAGCGGCCGGGGATGGGGAGAGGCGCCTACCTCGCGGCCTCCGGCTCCCGGCCAGCCAGTGACCGAGCAGGGCGAGCTCTTCCCCGCACTCGACTCCGGCAGCCCCGTGGCTTGGGTCTGTGTCTCCGGGGCTGGAGCCGCTGCCCTCCGGGCCAATCAGAAGGCCGCGCGTGCCCTACTGCCAGCGAGCACCAAGACGAGGCAGTTGGAAGGGACCAAGAATGTGCCTGTCTAGCCCTCCGTGGAGTCCGCACTCTATGGTTCTGCTCTTCGCTTCCAGCCAGGGTGTTCCCTTCCCCCCTCCGGATCCCGCCTTCCTCCCTGCCTGGCTGGGTGACGGGACCCGCCCAGGCCCGGCGACAAGGGGGGATGACTACGGGTACAGCTGTGTACCGGGCCCCGGACTTAAGGGGCCCCCCCTTAAGTCCAGGGCCCGGTACAGCTGTACCCGTAGTACCCCCTTGTCGCCGGCCCTGCGGGCAGGAAACAAACAAAAAAAATCACAGCCCGTGACCGGTCCTTGACTTATACCATAAATATCCCTGATTGAATCTTGGGGGAGAGGGAGAGGGGAAAGCCCATGGCACCAGCTTCTGGAGGGTGGAGCCCTGGGGCCCATGGCACCCGCTGTGGCGGGACCCCCAGGGAGATGGCTGCTGGAGGACAAGCCCACAGGGGCTAGTGGTTGCTCAGGTCACCGCCAAGGGAAGGGGCGAAACCCAGGACAAGCCACTGCTCCAGCTACCCGGGATGACTGCCGGAAGCTGCCCGCTGGGGCCTCCAGAGCAGCATTGGCTGCTGGGGTCTCCAGAGCAGTGACCAGTGCGGCTGGCTGTGGGGCCACCCAAGCGGCTGGCTGCAGAGTCTCTCCAGCAGCAGCTGGTGTGGCTGTACCGAGGGCCGCCTGAGCAGCTGGCCCCGGAGCCAGGAAGCCCTGGGGTCAGCCACACTGGCTGCAGCCAAAGTCACGGAGTTCGTAGGAAATTATGGAATCCGTGACTTCAGCAACAAACACGGAGCCCTAATTATGATAACTCCCAAAAGCTTCGCTAGGGCCCCCTGGTGCCGTGTGCTGTTAAAACATAGACAAGAGAAAATCCCTGCCCCAGGGGGCTCTGTTGAGCAAATGCAGAACAAATAGCAGAAGATAGGTCTCAGAGCTTGGACTGGGCAACAGCAGGAGTAACAGCAGCAGCACTCCACCTCAGACGCTGCAGGAAATACCATCAACAGACTGACGGATTTTGGCCTGCAAACCCACAACAGACTGAAGGACTATGGCATGGGGAAGCTGTAGGAACACGAGCAGCAGTTTGTGAGACAGGCTGGCTTATGCAAATGCGGAAATGGCAGCAGCAGACTCTGATGGGAAGTGTTACTGAACTGTCTCCAAAAATTTTAAAACTGGCTGCTGCTGTAATGCCAGGGCCATATCACCTATATGCTCAATTTATCACTGTATCTCAGAGGTGTTCCACTTGAGTGGAAGGAAGCAAATATTCTCCCACTATGTGATAGAGAGACACACACACAACTGGGCTTATTACTTACAGACCCATCTCAGTGCTTCCAACCCATCCATAATAAATAATGAATAAATTAGTTCACAAGCAACTGTTTAAGTATTTGGAGTCAAACGACGTACTGAATGATGCTCTGTCTGAATTTCATTCTCGTTATTTCACTGTCATTGCATTAAAATTGTTGGAGGCATTTTCTCTTCTCCTGGATCAAAGTTTATTTAGAGGTGCAATACTTATTACCCTCTACAAGGCCCTTTTGACACTGCTGGTCATTCTCACAGAGAGAAATTAATCTCAAATCATCTTAAATCAAAAAGCAGATGATTGGTTTCAATCATCTTGTTCTGCTAGATACCAGATGTCAGTATTAGTGATGAATTGTTATGTCGACAGCATATTGCTAATGATGTTTCACAATGCTCTGTATTGGGCCCCAAACTGACTATTGTATGTTTGTAAAATGGTGCAGCCCTTGATAATAGAAGAGTGTACCTCCATATGGCTGAAACTGTTGGATCTACCAGAGCCAAGTCTTCACTAAAATAGAAAATAAATATGCAACTGGAGCTTGATCTCTTGCAGACATGATTCTCCTGTCACGAACACAGATATAAATCAGGAGCAACTCCATTATTGTCATTGGAGTTAAAATGGTGAGAGAGGACAAATCAACCCCATATCTTAAAAAATGAAATCCATTTGGAGAGGGATGGAAGCACTCCTACTACGAATGGAAGGGTTCTCTCTGTTGAATTGATGTATCATGAGGTAAACGTCTACCTTTATGCTCTTTATTTTGGTTTCATTTGTATTTTTAGATCCCGACACAAGAAATGGTAGAGAATGTGAAGTTTTAGGCTTCACTCCTACATACTTGGTCCCAGGCCTTAAAGTCTAGGCTGTGACTCAGATTATACACCCATACAAGAGAGGAAGAGGTTGTAAGAACTACTCTACCTTACACATGCTTCCTGGGCCTTGCGTTCTTACTCAACTTACGCCCTTAGGTTCAGATGTACAGGAATAAGCCCGGTTCTCGGCTGATTACTCCCTCCTCAGAGGATTTGGGAGGAACCTTAGCTCTCCTTCCCTAGTTATGGCCAGAATAGCTGAGTAAGTGCAGGAAATGTAGTGATTTACTACTGATGTATGTCAGCAGTAAATTACTAGTCTCACTTCCAGAACAGGGAGGAAGCAAGGGAGAAGGTGTGATTCAGAAGTGGATCCCTTATGCACAATAATTCCAGGGAATGCTTCTGAGATATGAGTATGAGGAGAGATTAATAAAACTAGAACTTTTTAGCCTGGAAAATATATGGTTAAGGGGAGATATGATAGAAATCTATAAAATCATGACTGGTGTAGAGAAAGTAGATAAGGAAGTATTGTCTACTTCCTACTTCTCATAACACAAGAACTAAGGCTCACCAAATAAAATTAATGGGCAGCAGGTTTAAAAGAAATAAAAGGAAGTATTTCTTCACACAGTGCACAGCCAACCTGTGGAACTCCTTGCCAGAAGATGTTGTGAAGGCCAAGACCATAACAGTTCAAAAAAGAACTAGATAAATTCATGGAGGTTAGGTCCATCAATGGTTATTAGCCAGAATAGGCAGGAATGGTATCCCTAGTCTCTGTTTGCCAGAAGGTGGGAACGAGCGACAGGGTTATGGATCACTTGGCCCTAGTCTATACTGGGGGGGAGGGGAATTGACCTAAGATACGCAACTTCAGCTATGGGAATAGCATAGCTGAAGTTGATGTATTTAGGTCGATTTACCACTGCGTGTTAACGGCACTGAGTCAACTGCTGCCGCTCCCCCGTCGACTCCGCCTGTGCCTCTTGCGGTGGTGAAGTATCTGAGTCGATGGGAAAGTGCTCGGGGATTGATTTATTGCATCTAGACTAGACACAATAAATCAACCCCTGAAAGATCGATCATTACTCGCCGATCTGGCAGGTAGTGTAGACCTGCCTTGATGATTACCTGTTCTGTTCATTCCCTCTGGGGCACCTGGCATTGGCCACTGTCGGAAGACAGGATACTGGGCCAGATGGACCTTTGGTCTGACCCAGTAGGGCCGTTCTTATGTTATGTTCTTATGTAGGTGAAGCAATTTATCCAACACATATTGCTTAGGGCTGTGCCCCAATCTGAATCTAGCCATAAACAGACAAAACTTTCACTGAACCCCTGACTTCACACTGAAGTTAGGGATAGTTTTGCCTGAACAAAATCCACAGGATCAGGTCTGATGTGTTTAAATATTTGGGAATGGGATTGCCTCCTTAGAGCAGCGCAAGATTAAATGAAGCCTGAGCTCCAGATACAGCAAAATACTCTTTCTTCTTGATATCAGTCCTTGATATCAGTCCAGTTTTTTGCACACGTGTCCTTGTCAACAATTAGAGGGAACATTGTGCAGGGTGCAAGCTCTGGGGGTGGGAGGGGGTGGGGGATGTGGGCTCTGGGAGGGAGTTTGGGTACAGGTGTGGGGGGGGTGAAGTTTGTGGGCTCTGGGAGGGAGTTTGGGTACAGGTGGGGGGGGTGAAGTTTGTGGGCTCTGGGAGGGAGTTTGGGTACAGGTGGGGGGTGAAGTTTGTGGGCTCTGGGAGGGAGTTTGGGTACAGGTGGGGGGTGAAGTTTGTGGGCTCTGGGAGGGAGTTTGGGTGTGTGGTGCCAGCTCTAGACCAGGGCAGGGGGTTGGGGTGCAGGAGGGGGTCAGGGGCTTGGCACTTACCTCGGGCAGCTCCTGAAAGCAACCGGCACATTGCTCCAGAAGTGACTCCTAGGAGGGGCTCACCCCGGGTGCCACTGCCCACAGGCATCACCCACACAACTCCATTGGCTGCAGTTCCCAGCCAGCACATGGAGATCCCCTCCCCAGGGGCCACAGGGATGTGGCAGGAAGCCTGCCTTAGTCCCGCTGCAGTGCTGGTGGCAGTGGACAGAGGCCTCCAGGGCCTTTTAAATCACCCGGTGCCTGGGCAATTGCCCCTTTTGCCCTTCACACACACACACCCCATAGGCGGGCCTGATTGGTGCACAAGAAGGGTGTCTGTCAGGAGCAAGACCCTCAGCTACCCCCACTGCTACACACTAATGAACCAGCCAGGGATTGGTTGAGGGAGCCAGCAGACTGATTCTTAAACCTAGCCCCTGGCTTGCTGGCTGCTCAACGTACATGCTTGTGGACTTTGCTTCCATGTGCTTGTCTCACCAGGCCCTGCTCTTGCTCTGCTCCTCCACAGCTCCATCCCAGAGCCAGTCTTGCACCCAGCCTTGTTCCCATCCTGCTCTAACTCCTGGTAATCTGGCTTTGCCTCAATACTTGGTTTTGGCATTTGGACTCTGACTTCAGTCCTGACCTTCAGCTCTGATTCCTGACTTCAACTCTGTCATGCCTCTTGGGCTCTTGCATTCAGGCTCCAACCACTAGGCATGACCACCTATGACCTGGGCTGCTGACAGCGTCACAATTTCAGGTACCAGAATATTGGATTTAATTTCACAGCTAAGATTTGTAGATGGCAATTAATCATAAACTTTTGAATTCCACTGGTTAAGCAAAAAGTCAGACAAATTAAAATTTCATCTCTTGTTGTCCTATCTAGATTATGGTAGCAGTGTAAGGTGTTTTTTTTTATTTCTTCTCATGAGCTCACCAACTAATTCAATAATACTTAATTTAATTTGTAGTCTTGTCCTTTCTTGCAATTTTTCTGTCCATCATTGTGAAATATATATGCAACTGTCATGGATTTTTTTTCAGAATATATAACAATTCCCCATGTTCATATTTTTATTCGCTGCCTGTCTGCTTAGGTACCTGCTTATTAGAAAAGATTCTTCCATTCTATATCTGTTTTTTTCTCTGAGATCCCCTAATGAATCTGATTTTGTAATACCCAAAGTTAATATGAATTGTAGAAAAGATGCATCTATTCCTCCTCGTCTCTCATCACACAATTGTGATAGTTTGCCTTTGATGTGAGGAAAATGCCACAAGTTTAAACATTTTTAAAATGTATGTTGGAGAGGTTAAAAGCAAACTATGCATATCTTAATATTTATCATTTATTCACTTGGCTGTATGATTTAATCTTGATAATATGTTCTATACCTATATTTTTTTTCTCCACTATGCTTGACATACAGTATTTATATCAATAATTTCATGGCAAAACATGTACTAAATTAATTTCTTATTGAACTGTTGTCAACAGCTGATTAGCAGTTGCTTGGTTCTTGGGCACAGACAAGCTCAAGCACCATCGTGTCTTACATTTTGTTTTTTAAAAAAAGAAGCACCACAATAGGAAGTCCACCACTCCCAAGAGCACCCAGAGAGGGCTTCCCTGCAATACTGAAAACGTCATGATAGCCTTAAGTTGGATGCATGAGTTTGAGGAGAGCAGCCATGCATGGGAGGGGTTGTTAGGTGCTAGGGTAGGGAGCTCTATTGACAATATGAGTAGGCTGGCACGGAAGGGAGCTTAGAGTGTGTCAAAGAGGGGCCCACGTCTATGTGGATCCAGTGGTAGGGAACCCATGTTATAAGGGTGGAAGAAAATCAGTATCCATAGGGTGCTGGTGTAACCCAACACACCTCCTGAGTGTGATGCTCTGTCTCCTCTAATGGCACTGACCCCACTTAAAGATTAATGAGTCTGCCATAGGCTTAGTTAAGGGGTATGTAGCTTTTAACCCATGGAGTAGAGGCTCATGCATTTAGCGCCAGAGGTCCCAAGTTCAATCCTGCCTGTCGACATCCAGGGTCTATCAGTGTTACACGGGCCAGGAGAGTCCGTGACCATGAAGGGGCTGTGCTGTAGCGCCACAGTTATTCTTGTGTTCATCAGTGTATAGGTTTTAAGAGTAGAAGGGACCATTATAATCATCTAC
Organism: Sternotherus odoratus; assembly: GCA_032164245.1. Lineage (NCBI taxonomy): Eukaryota > Metazoa > Chordata > Testudines > Kinosternidae > Sternotherus > Sternotherus odoratus. The sequence goes on along the minus strand of JAVMKO010000009.1, from coordinate 11,875,762 downwards.
TCTTACGTCTTGTGCCACACCGGCCATAGAACTTCGTTCCGTAAATCCTTCAGCTGAGGGAATAGTCCTTCCCTAATAGCTGGAGAAATGGATTGTGTCTCCCCCTTCCCCAAATTATCTCCCACTTAGTACAGCTAGATAAAGACCCGTTGCTCTGCCTTGTGCAGTTTACCTGCATTTCACCCTGAGGGACAATTATTTTGAACAACTCTGCTTCTTTGTGCTGTCTTATTTACTGTTATCATCATGGACCAAAAAGGGACATGCTCTTTCATCAAGGCAATCACTGAAAAAATGACAGCAAGAATGCACTGGCAGCAAACACATAAAAAGAGGAGAGATTGAAATGGCTGGTGAAATAGTCCTTTCATGCTGGCAAAGTAGAACCTATCTTCCACCGTGAATAGGGTCTGGAAAGTAAATAAGTAAAAACTGGTTAAAGTAAACTTCATTGAAGGCTACACTGAAGTTTTTTTGTATTATTATTAATTTATTTTTGTATATAACATACCTAATGTACTTCATAACTTGTCCCTAAATAGGGCTTCTTCAAAATCAATATAAATTCCCTATGAATTCCAATGGGTTTACAAGTTATGCTTTTAACTACCATAGCATTTAGCTGCTGAAATGCTTTTTCACATTGCAAGTGATCCGGAGATGTCCACTCTTCTCGGGTTCCCCTTACGCTAGCCTCACTTCTCCATGAGGTCTGTACCACCATTGACCAACCCTCACTGGTCATTACCACCCACTTCTGTGGGGAAAAGGACAGCACAGAGTGAAATGTAATGCTGCTTCCGGAGTGTATAGTTTGTGCTCCTGGTGTCATTAATCCCAGCTGTCTTTCCTGGCAGCATTTCTGCTGATCTGGGAGAAGACCTTCATGCAGGTTACTGCAGCTGCTCCTGGGCCTGCTCAAACAGAGACAAGAAGCAAACCGCAGCCACAGTGGAGGCCTAGCTCATGTTGATAGGGCTTCCTCATGTGCGTTGTCCTATTAGTTTCAATGGGGACTACTTGCTAGTGTGAATGCTCACCAGGGTGAGTACGGGTAGCAAAGTCAAGCCCTGGACATGGGGAGGGGTTTCTTCAAGCGGAAAGGGAGAATTCCATGAAGATGCTTTGCCTTCTGCTCCCCCTCTCCGCTTCTGAATCCCTGTTCAGTGTCTGCCTGCCTCTTCCGCTGTCTGCTAGTGGGAGCAGAGGGCTCACCTAGCCCTTTCATTAGATATACTTGTAGAGGCACGTGTGTATTTTTAAATTAGTTCTTCATCTACTTCCAAGTGTTACCGTAAATCCCTGACTTGTTAATTTATGTATGACCTGCCTTCTGGAACTTTATCAAGGACTTCCTGAAATTTTCATATAAATTACATTGCATCTGCTGTCCTTGTTAATAATCTCTGACAAGACTTTTTCTGGGCGAAAACCATTTTCTCTCGGCTTACCTGGACAAACGAAGATCAGAAAAGGCATCTCAGCCCACCTTTTCTCACTTTTGTTTTACATCCTTAAATGAAAGAAAATCGAATAGGTATAAAATATTTTTAAAAATGAAGTGCATATGAAAGCTGCTGTTTAAGAGACTTATAGAGTGGAATCGTAGTCACATCTCCACAGAATGGGTCTGAAATATATGGCGAAAATGCAAGTTTTCTTGCAAAGACCCCTTCTCCCACAAACAAACAAACAAACAAAGAATAGGAAAGGGATATATTTAAGAGAAATGAAATATCTTACTCCTTTTTAGGTTAGCAACAGAACTATATAGTGAAATATTCATGATGGGGGCTGCACTACTTAAATACAAATTATGGTCAAGCTGTAACAGTAAATACAAACAATGTGGTCCATAATCTATATGTCTCCCCTGGTGTATTCCCTTATTATGATGCCCTTTCTTTCAGTTTATATCAGCAAACAACGTGCAATGTCCACATTTCTATTTACTATTAAAAAAAACCACCAGGACTCAATACTACCAGTTGTTGAAAGAGATGTGGTGAGTCAAAGTTCTAGGGGTTTCTCTGCACCTGTGCAGAGACTCAGCCCTGGTCTACACTACAGGGGGGAATCAACCTAACATACGCAACTTCAGCTATGAGAATAACATAGCGGAAGTCGACGTATTCAGATCGACTTACCTCGGCATCTTCATGGCGCTGAGTCAACTGCTGCTGCTCCCCCGTCGACTCTGCCTGCACCTCTCACCTGCACCTCTTGATGGGAGAGCGCTCAGGGATCGATTTATGGCGTCTCAACGAGATGCGATAAATCAATCCCCAAAAGATCGACCTCTTGTATAACACAGGCCATAGAAAACCCCCCCCCCATTCCTAGAATAGATGTTTTAGAAAAACATTTTAAATGGCCAGTGATGGAGAATCCCCTGCAACCTTTGGTAAATTGTCTGAATGGTTAATTACTATTATCATTAAAAATGTGTGCTTTATTTCCAGTCTGAATTTGTCTAGCTTCAATTTCCAGATATTGGAATATGTTGTTCCTTTCTTTCCTGAAAATACTAAATAACCCACTGTTAAGTATTTGTTCCCCATATGGATACTCAAAGATGGATAATGTTACCCCTTAATCGTCTCTTGTTAAACTAAAAATAGCTCAATCTATCACTATTCTGCATGTCTTCTAATCCTTAATCATTCACATAGCTCTTCTCCGAACACTCTCAAATTCATCAATTTATCCTTCTTGAATAGTGGGCACCAGAATGGGACACAGGATTCCAACTGTGGTGGCATCAGTGCCACCACAGAGGTGAAATTACATCTCTATTTCTATTCAAGATTCCTCTGTTTATGCATGCCAGGATCACACTAGCCTTTTAGGCCACAGAGTTTCACTGGAAGCTCATGTTCAGCTGAATATCCACACAATACCCAAATCTTTTTGCAGGAATCACTGCTTCCCAAAATAGTTGCCTATCTTATACATATTGATTGCATTTTTTGTTCCTAGATACATCCTTCTTCATTTAGCCATATTAAAACACACACTGTTCGTTGCACCCAGATGACCAAGTGATCCAGATTATGCTGAATCGGTGACCTGTCCTGTTCATTATTTACAACTCCCCCAGTTTTTGCATCGTCTGCAAACTTGATCGTTGATTATTTTGTATTTCTTCCCTATCATTAGTAAAATTGTTAAATGATATAGGGCTAAGAACCAATTTCTGCAGGACTGCACTGAAAATGCACCTGCTTGATAATAATTCTCCATTGACATTACATTTTGATATCTATCAAAATATTAGTTAGTCAGTTTTTAATTCATTTAACATGTGCCATGTCAATTTCATAATGTAATTTTTTAATCAAAATGTTGTGTGTTACCAAGTCAAATACTTTATAGAGTAATGATATCAACCCTATTGCCTATATCTATTATTACCCTTATAATCTTATAAAAAATATCAAGTAGTTTGACAGGATCTATTGACCTATTCATTTGCATTAGTTACATTATCCTCCTTTATTTCTTTATTAAACAAATGTAGGATCCTCAATACTAAACTCAGCTTCTTCAGTTGCTGAAATCTTTATTGATAGCTCTTGCATATATGGATCAAAGAATAGATAAAGGACAAGTTGGTTTATTTATAAGTGGTAAACATTTACTTAGAAGTCGTATGTAAGAAGGTCACTATGCCTCGTTAGATACAGTTTTTAATGTGAGATTATTCTCTACATAGGAGAAACATTGAAAACTTTAGAAAAATCAACAAAAATACGGTGACTGAAGAGATGCAAACTTACCAAATGATGATGCTGTATATTGTTAAATTCAGTACAGATGTATTGGGGGGGAAATGAATGTCTCCCTTTAGGAAGATCATTTTCTAAACTTTCCATCAGAAATCTCTGCACAACTTAAATTCTGATTTTACTACTTTGCAGATTGCCCTCACTCTGCCTCCATTCATGAGGGAAAGATGGGGGTGAGGTGGGTGGGAAAGAATATATTCATTTAAAGCTATGCACCGGATGCTGTTCCCACTGAAGTCAGTGGATGCAGGATTGAGCTTTTGAGTGGAAACAGATTTTAAAGCTTGTCAGCTAGCATGTCAGCGAAACCTTCCACAAATGGCAAAATACAGCTTTTCCCCATCTGGCACAAACAACCATGACTCATAGGCCATCTTTTATTTTTCTGGTTCCAGATAGCAAACCAGCTGAAGCTAACTTTAAACTATTCTATCCTTCTTGCTGCCATATTAAGCATAGAATGATCTTGCTCAATTATTAGGTACTTCCTCCTAGGAAAGAATGATTAGTCCTCAAATGAACTTTGATCATAAATATCAGGTAACTAAAGAGAGTCTTTTTTTTTTTAATGCAAGGGAATAATTCTTTCTACATTTATATAGTTATATATTATGATATTATTTATAGTAACCGCTTTATTTCCTTGTGTTTATAAAGAATGTTGATTGGATTGTTGTTGAATGTGAAAAGAAGCTAAAGGTAAAATTATAAATTATGGAGATTTATTTATTTATTCCTTTGATTTTTTTTTCCTTTTCATGAAATGTGTTTATTTGTGTATTATGAACTTGCTGTTGGCAGTTTGCCTCCCGAGTCCCTATGCACTTGTGAGGTCTGTTGGATGTACAATATTAATGTTAGATTCTTGTTTTTCTCTCATGTCTATAACCCACAGGCAGCCTTTCCATTGTTTTTCAATGGTGTAAGAGACTCTGTTTGCTTATTTTTTTATGGATGAAATTCACTCCTGTGCAAAGGGCTGGCATGAGGTCTAAGCACTCCTGAAGTAACATTTAAATCCTGTTTTGAGGTTCATAGACCTTATATTAGCCCTGTGCATGGCGGAGAGCAGATTTCACCCTATCAGTTTGGAAATAGGTCTGATGTTTTATATTAATGAGAATAAAAAATTGAGCAAATGAAAAAGAGGGGCAAATTGTCAAAGATTAAACTAAAAAGTGGGTGTAAGAGAGAAGATGGTGGATCCACCAGTCATTGTCTGTCCATCCTTTGCAAATAGAAATATAGTGACTTGTTGCTGCTTTGTGGCTTTAAGGCAGTGGTGGGAAGATAAAGATGAATTGCACTAGTGTGGATATTCCCCTCATCTAACCTAGCTGCTCAGATTGGATGTTAAGAGGAGAATTCGCTCATTAACATGGGCCACCAAACAGCCATTAGCTAGTTCAAAAATCTACATTTCAGTGTAGACATACCCCGGAGGTGTGGGCTCAGACTCAGGCTTGGAAGCAGCGTTTAGGTTTGTCTATATGGAAATCTTTCAGACACAGGCTTGGACCTAGGGTCCTAGGAACCTGAGAGGTGGAGGGTACGAACCCAAGTCAAGCTGGGACCCATGATTCGAGCCTATTGCTTTGCACCGTAGACACAGCCTGCCCTGCTTGGGTCCTGGGAGTCCACCAAATGTATCCTGCAATCCCATGGACAACTTCCTTTGTTTGCTCTATCCCAAGAATTTCCAGTCAACCCCTTTGGCATAGTGCAGCATCTTGGTGAGTCTGTAGACGTTTTCCATTGTCTTATGAACACCGAGCTGTCTGCACACCATCAAAAAGCCTTCTGTATTCGCAAAGGAGACTGAACAGAAAAAGTCTTTTGGAAAACACACTGCTCCATGGTCATGGGAACACAGCCAGATTTAGGTGCGAGGCCAGCAAAACAATGGACTTGAGTAAGAGGACCAGGAAAGACCATGTAAGCCAGCAACTAGTGAAGAAGCTGGCAACTTTGCAAATTTACCAGGCTAGTGACCAGCACCGGGAGTGAATTAAATGGCTCAAGACTGAGGACAAGAAAATTTGGGATCAGAACTGCACCGCAGGCAACTTGCCAACATCATGTCTGTTTTTATGAGGAGTTAGACTGGGCGATGGTCACAGAGCCAACAGTGGTCCATGATGACCTGGTCAGCTGGAATGGTGACCTACTGGTCCAAGATTCCACACTGGGGACTGATAGAACCTGGAAGCAGGCATGAAGTGAGGACAGGGAAGTGACTTTGTTGCTAAAAATGATCCCAGAGGAGCCTTTGCAGAAGGAGGCGCTGTACTCTAAGGAGCTGTCCAGTGCCTCTAGGGGATAAGCCCACCACAGAGAGTGCAGCCAACAGGGAAGGAACAGAAGTTGCCCCATAGCCCAGTAAGTTTCTACAGTAAAACCCCGATTTAACGGACCCCGATTTAACGGACTTCGGATGCAACGGACAAAATTTCTGCTGCATCCGAAATCCGTTTTTTGGGGTCCCACCTGCAGGCGGGCTGGCTGCTCCCGGCTCCCGCCTGCGGGCAGGTGGGCAGGCTGCCGGCTCCCGCCTGCGGGCGGGTGGGCGGGCTGCCGGCTCCCGGCTCCCGCCTGCGGGCGGGTGGGCGGGCTGCCGGCTCCCGGCTCCCACCTACGGGCGGGTGGGCGGGCTGCCGGCTCCCGGCTCCCGCCTGCGGGCGGGTGAGCGAGCTGCCGGCTGCCGGCTCCCGCCTGCGGGCAGGTGAGCGAGCTGCTGGCTCCCGGGTCCCGCCTACGGGCGGGTGAGCTGCTGGCTCCCGGGTCCCACCTGCGGCTCCCGGCCGTAAAACCTCCATATAATGGACTAATTCGGGCGAGGGGGTGTCCATTGTCAGCCGAAAGTCCGTTATTTAATAATTTAAAAAAATTATTAAATAACGGACTTTCGGCTTTAACGGACACCCCCTCGCCCGAATTGGTCCGTTATATCGAGGTTTCACTGTATCTCCATTTGAATGTTTATTAAGGTAGGAACAGGAAGGATTTTCATTCTATTGGAAGTCCCAACTAGCACTGTGCATCCACTAATGGCAAATTAGCTTACCACCCCCAAGGCCCCACCCCACCACACGGAGTTCAAAATGGAGACCAGGAAATGCAAACCTTAAAACCACCTGGAATTTTTATTGGGAAGGCACAGACCTTTGCTAGAAATGTTCCTGTTCCTTAAAATTAATAACCGTATATTGCAATGCCTGTAAGTATGCCACTCTGACTTCTCAATTGTGTAACAAGTCACCTGGAAACAGTGACTGTGTGGAGGGAAATGTGTTCCATTTACAAATCTAGTCCATTTCCATTAAAGAGAGTCCATGCTGTCCATAGGTGACATTCCCCAGGGTACAATCTGGACTAGGGAACAGCGGTCACCTCAATTGTCCAGCCTGGGGTACCTGTTAAACTGCTTTGCTGAGAGAGCCATCATTCCTGGCCTGCTCACACACAGCCTCCAGCATGTAAGTTACTCCCAGCAATACATATGAGTGCTATGGCCAGCCACTCTTGAATTACACTGCAGAGCAACATCAGCAAATTCCCAGTCCCAGACTTTCCCCCCAGAAAAGTGCATCTTGTACTGCCCAGTCCTTTCCTGAATAACACAAGCTCATGCCATTTTCATAATAGAGAAGGATATTCACAAATCAAGTGGACAAGCACCTGTTTTTCCTGCAAAAGAATGGCTGCGTAAAAGGGTATGAGTGAGAAATTCATATCTTGGCAAAGAAACAGTGAGAGGTTCCCGTCCCCTCAGACGGTCTCCTGACCTCCAGCTGGAGATGATTCTCAAAGGAGAGGAGAAAGTATAAAGGATGGGGAACAGATGCCCCAAATCATCTCTACGGATATAGCAGAACAGTGGTGTGGCTCCTTGGCTAACTGCTGCCTGCCGATGGACTCAATGGCTGTGAGGCAACCCCTTCTGGGAGCAGGGGGAGATCTCTATTCTGTAGTGACTCTGCAATTTTTGGTTGTGCTTCCCCAACCCAGACAGGCTGGGTGGCCTGCTGAGGGGAGTCAGGGAATGGAGGTGGCACTTCCTTCCCAAGCCCCAGCCCCACAAGGTTGGCAACTGGTTTATTGTGGAAGGTCCCTAGAGGGTCACAAACTCCCATTTGCGAACTAGTGGTCTACTTCATTCGATTCCTTAATCAATCCATACTGTGACTCAACCAGCCCACCCACCCAATAAATGGTCATGTTATTCAGAAGTACACTGCATGGCAAACAACCTCCTCTCCGTCCACAAACACTGAAACCCCATTCCTCTGTCCACAAGCACATTCATACATTCTCCTGATACCATTAAGTCATGCAAGTCCATAATGGGGAGTACAAGGCATCCCTGACTTCTGTTGTATGGCTGCATCCAGCTCCTGCTGTGGTGAGGGGACCAATTCAGAAGCCCCTTGCTGACTTATTTCCATTCGGAAGGAAATGGCTCACCCCTGGCTTTGCAGAGACTGTGACAAGCACAGCAAGTAATGAAGAGATCATGGATGATAGTGGGATCCAAATGGGTCTATAGACATCTCCAACAGGATTTCAATATGCCAAAAACACATTCAATGACCACTCTACACCTGCTGAGAGTGTAATTAAACTGTCTTTTGCCAAGGCCTCTGAAATCAGGAAACAGTTTCATAAGCCAAGGCAGAAGTGGTTACACGGGTTCCCCCAGAAATACAGTGGGGACAGTAACTGTGGGCAGGTCTGTCCTATAGGGCTAAGTCAAGCTAAGTCATGCAACTCCAGCTACGTGAATAAAGTAGCTGGCATTGACATACCTTAGGTCGACTTATTGCAGTGTCTACACCGCTCTGGTGCTTCTTGTGCCGGAGTACTGGAGTCAACGGGAGAGCAATCGGTGGTCGATTAATTGGGTCTTCACTCGACCTGCTAAATTGACCCCCTGGTAGATCGATCATCGCAGGATTGATCCACAGTAAGTGGAGACAAGCCCTAAGATTATCACAGTATCATTTTGGAGGAATAGCGTTGAAGCCTGTCCATCAATATAGACTCCTGATGATGAAAAACCCAGACCTTATGAACTTTCTCCATGCAACCCACACTGACATTCATAAACTGGCCTCTCTGGGTCCCCAAGGGCCTGCATTACATTCCTGGCCAAAGAGAGCTGCCAGAAGCGGAGGCCAGCACGTTCCAGCATTCCATGCCACTTCCTGCAGCTCCCAGGAACAGCAAACCGCGGCTACTGGGAGCTGCGGGAAGCTGTGCAAATGTAAACAAACTGTCTTGCGGCCTGCCAGAGGATTAACCCTGAGGGGCCTCAGATTGTCCACCACTGGTGTGGATCCTCAAGCCTTGGGTTTCCTAATGGTATATCTATAAAGTTTTCATTGCTTTATAGATAACCTCAGTCACTACTGAACTGGGAACAAGAGTCATTTTAACTTAAGATAATCAGCAATTTAAATAAATTTTACAATAACCAGCAATGCTTTTAACAGGAATTTTTATAGTGTTTTCCATTAAAATCCCAGGGCACTTTACAGCTGAACCATTAAAGAGAAAAAAACAATACAGCTACAAAATAGAAGTCCCATCAAAGTAAGGCTGCATTTGGATCTCTGTTGTACAGGTTCAGGCCAGACTTTTTACCGTATCTTGCATGTACTAATTAAGTTTCCAAATAATTTTTTGGTCATAAAACAATTATTGTCATTTATTGCCTGTTAAGTGAATGTGGGCTAAATCTTAAAGCAAATTTATTAAGGATTAACAATCTTTGTATATTGGAACTACTAATTAGAAGACAATTCGTCCTAAATGATTGCAGAAATCTCAAATGCAAAACCCAAATGGTGCATAGCCAGGCACACTAAAACAAAAGCAAATGTTTGCGCAAATCATCTGAGTTTTGGATAACTGTACATTTATTTTTAGCCAGCCAAGGCTCCAATCCAGCAATGAACTGAAGCATATACATAACTTTGTGTGTCGTCCCACTGGCTTCAGTTTACAAAAAATTAATTTGTTTTGCTGGATCAGGGCCTGAGGCCACAGTCCTGCCAACCCTTATTCACATGAGTATCAGATAACACCTAAGATATACCTGCCTATTTGGCCAAAATTTCCCTCTCTCCGATGCTTTGAAACATTTTTTTTTTTGGTGAAGGGCCAAATTCCTTGGGCAAGGTATTATCAACATCCAGACTCTAGAGCAGGGTTTCTCAAACTGGGGGTCGCGACCCCCCGGGGGGTCGCCGAGCGCTCCCCGGGGGGTCGCGAGCTTCTGCCGCCGCAACTCACGGCGACTGGGGCCGGTGCGCAGCCGGCAGCCCGCCCACAGCGGGGACTGGGGGCTGGGGGGGCGCATCCGGCAGCCCGCCCGTGGCAGGACGGGGAGCCGGGGAGCAGTGGGCAGCCTGCCTGCGGTGGGGATGGGGAGCCGGGGAGCAGCCGACACCCCGCCCGTGGCGGGGACTGGGGTGCAGGGGGGGTCAGCTTCTTTTTTTGTTTAAAAAAAAATCGGCGGCTTTTCGGTGGAGGGGTCGCGCCCCCCCGCCGGAGCACAAAAAGGGATCGCGGTCTCAACAAGTTTGAGAACCGCTGCTCTAGAGAAACATTTTTTCACACCAAGAACCATAATAATGACAACAAGAAAATAAAAAGATGTCATAACCCATTCGAATGTGTCTGGGAGTCCGGATTTGGGGACCACAGTTTGGGGACCTCTGCTTTAGTGGCTATTTCTGGTGTGTAAGGAAGCCAGGATTCAGGCCCACAAGCTCTAAAATAATAGGTTCAAGAATAGCAGCTGTGTTAGTCTGTATCCGCAAAGAAAGCGAGGAATACTTGTAGCACCTTAGAGACTAACTAGTTTATTTCAGCATAAGCTTTTGTGGGCTATAGCTATATGGCATCCGATGAAGTGAACTATAGCCCACAAAAGCTTATGCTGAAATAAACTAGTTAGTCTCTAAGGTGCTACAAGTATTCCTTGCTTTCTTTATAAAATAATAGAAGAGAAATCTGAATGACATTTTCTTCTACTTTTCCTATCATGTCTGTGCAGAGAAAGCTTTCCAGCAGGAAATATACCGCAGTAAGTTTCTAAGGCATCCAAACCTCCTCCCTTCTAATTTTATTCTTTTCACTGATTTTTATGCTCTAACTTCAATGTATATAGCTTATGGCAAAGATTATACTAGAGACATTTGAAATCCATTAGAAAATTCCTGGATAACCTCCAATGGTAGGTACATTTAGTAGTGACCTGTAATAGCAAACAGTCATTAATATATATTTTTAAAAAACATGTACTTATTCAACGGAAGAAAATGATTAAAAGAAGGCTCAGAAAATCTCAATGATCCCTTCAGATGGATGTGAGTGGGACTTTTTGTTTAATCCACATAGAAACATGCTCATGCTGTTTTGAGCTATTCGTATCAGTTTGTCATAGAGATGAGACCAAATTGCAGAATTCTGATTCTAATCCAGATTTTGAACACCAAAAAACTCACAAGTGTTTGGAACCAGTTCTTCAGTTTGGCCCAATTTAGAGTGGGGTTCAGCCTTGGAAATTTGGGTTCAGATTTTGACCACACCTTGTGTTCCTGAGTTTTGGCATGGGGTTTTGATTTGAACCCATTAGTAGTTGTCTATTTGCTAGGGGGAACACATTGCTTGTCCAAGTGCCAGGATTTCAGATACATTATCTCAGGATGATGAAGCTATTGAGAACCTAATGCTCAAATCTGCAAACTCCCCATAGATAATGGGACTACTTAAGTTCAGTGATTCATGTAAGTATATATTATCTCCTATGATTAAGGTCTGCAGAATTGAGCCCTATGTTTGGTTTAAAAAGTTACATACTTTTCTTGAATGAGTACAGTATATAAAAATATTTGTCTTCTGTAACAGGGTAGCTGTTCCTGGGCTAAGCTCTCCTGTTCCAGCTCAGGCACTGCCGGTTGGGCCAATTAAGAGGGTGGAGCAGTATCTGGGTGCTGTAAAAGAGCACCTAGGAGAAAAGCAGGAGAAGAGAGCTGTCAGAGACAGAATTAAAACAGGAGGAGTTTAATGGCTGGTGTCCACAAGCCAGAAAGCCAGTGCTGAGAGGAGGACAGGCACCAGCACAAGTAGATGCCTGCTGGCTCTCAGCCAGAGAGCTGGAGCCAAGGACCAGAGAGGGCTGAAAAGTGAGGGAGCAGCCAGGGGCTTACCTGCTGACACGTTTTTGCTGGAGAATTGGAGGAACAATGGAACGGTGAAAGGGGAAGGAGTGAGGTATGCTGCCTGTCAAGAATGCTCCCATCAGAGAAGTTATGGGAGTTCCCTTGGGGAAGAGTGGGGTTGCACCAGGGGTGAAAGTAACTACAGACGCTTACCGGTATGGGTCTGGGCTAGGGCCGGCTCTGGCCCCCTGGAAGGGGTGGGGTCTCGGGTGGAAGGGGCGGGGCTCGGGGTGAGCATACCCCAGCCAGCCCTTCCGGGCCGCCTAGCCCACGCTGTCTGGGGCTCCAGTGATGATTTAAAAGGCCCGGGGCTCCAGCCACCACTGCTGTGGTAGCAGTGGCCAGAACCCCAGGCCCTTTAAATCGCTGGCCCTGGGCAGTTGTTCCCTTCCCCCACAATGGGGAGGGGGGCGGGGCACAGCAGTATTAAACCGCTGCTGCGGCAAAGGACCATCCTTAAAGTGCTGCCACGACAGCGCTTTAACGTCCCTGCTCCTTTTGCCTCCCCTGTTGGCGACCCTGCCAGCACAGACCCTACTAGCAGAGCCGCCGACGGGACAGGAGGCAAAAGGGGCAGGGACGTAAAGTGCTGCAATGGTAGCACAGCATGAGTTCTTACCGGTTCATTGTACCGGCCCAAACCGGCTCACTTTCACCCCTGGATTGCACCCCAAAAAGGAGGGAACTATCTTGGTAGAAGGATGGAGGTACGGCAAATGACACCAGAGTCTGGTGAGAAAGAAATTTAGTTTTAAGGAGTATATGCATAGTGGGGGGACAGTGATATGGGCTATGTTTTGGGACTTTAGTTAGTAAACCATGTTGCTGGACTAGAGGTCAAGCTTGTCTGGGGACCTGTGATAGGGTGTGCTGAGTCATGAGCGAACCCAGCATTCTGTCATTCAAATTCCCACCAGTGTCAGCTGAAACCTCATTAGAAGGCCTATCAACTGAGCAGAGCTACAGCTGAGGTGCTAATTAGAGGTGGAAGCAACAACAGCCGGGAGCACATAAATGGAGGGGAAAGAAGCCCCAGAAGGGGGAAGGCTGAGAGCCAGAAAATAGACTATGAACTCTGTTCCCTTCTCCAAAAGTACATGGGGGAGCTGGCTGGGCTCAAACATATATGTACTTCGCACTACAGGTGGAGGTTTGGTGGAACACTGAAATGAAACATGATGGCCTCAAATAGTGTGGTCTGGAATGACTCCGAGAAACACTCTGTGACTGAACCCAAGAGCAAAACTGAGGTGAGGGACCACTTCCAGGGCTTCCCTGAAGCCATGAGGGGTCATCCAGGAGGAGGCCAGGTGTGTACATCTATAATAGAACCAAAGGAAATGTATTACCTCTTTTCAGGTAAGAGGGGTCAGGCAAGCCTTTTCCACCTTATATTTTGTGATCAGATGGAAGCTGTAGGAGGTCTTTTTCCATTTTCACATATATGGTGTATTTCCTGTACGAGTGTCCTACTTTGATTTTTTTTTTTCATTTTAAAGTGTGTGTTATGTGACTTTGGTAATGCACATAGAGCTCAAGATAGGTTCAGCTAAAGGAGTATATTCCCCATCATTAAACTAACTTCAAGGAAATTCACTTCCTCCTCCTCCTCCTCCTTGCTATAAGTGGGAATTTGTTCTTCATAATGTCTCTTTATCTTGTTGAGTGCACGGCAATCCACCTAGTTGTCTTTTGCATTGCTGTTCATTAAGTTTCCATCTGACCTGCATAGCTGTCTTTCACTTATTTAATGAGTATACTAATCTTTTTTAAGCTACGACTATTAAGGATTCTCTATATTTTGCTACAGTGCCTCTCATTTTCATTTCTGTTTTGTTGCTTTTATAACTGGAGGCCTTAATTAACTATTGTACTTCACATGTGTTACCTGTTACCCAGGCAATATTGTCTTTAAATCTGAGGAGGTGGAATTGCTTTCTTTTTCTCTCAAGTGCTCTACTCTGATCTGTACCTGCTTAGCAACAAAAAGCCATGTGTTCAAGGGGTAACAACAACCTCTGCTCAAAGCGGAAGCTATACCAGGATATTACCATCCTCCAAAGACATTTAGAATCCAGTAATAGTCTTATATGGTGACATTCGAGTGTAATGGAATATATTTCAACATATTTATTTTGAATAGAAAACCATTGTGTGGGGTAGTCGCCAAGTTAAATTGTTATGACATGATTAATGGGATATGTGTGTATATACTACAACATACAACCAATTTGAACAATCCTCATGCATGTCACGGTTCAGGTGGCTGAAACAGATGACATCTTTTGCCAAATCAAGCGTAGAAGCAAAACAAACAACCCAAACAAACATGTTTTTAATGCAGGAAAATTCTTCCTTCTCTGTCGGTCTTTTTCCATCTGTTACTTGATGCTACCAGCTGCCATCCATCCCAACACATACACAGTGATACAGACAGGTACAAGGTGACTTTACCTTCTGCTGGAGAATCTGGTTCCCTATTTTACAACCCTGATGTCTTTAATAGCATTCCCCTATGCAACTGACAGACTCGGCAGAGGTGAAAAGCCACAGTTTATATGGGCATAATAATTGTTCTGCTATAAAAGCAATATAATATAGGTGCCAGATGTGGCTAGGATCCACCTTCTGAAAAGTGAGGCTGTTCAAAAATTAACATTACAGATTTTGCTAGCAGTGACAAAAGCATGATCATTCTTTCTCCTGTTGAATCAGGCCCAGAACTTGTGCTCAAGTAAGAATAGCAGGATTGTTCCCTCTGTTTGTTACCAAAGTGCAGGCATCACTTCTACTATATAGCCATGAAGTGGAGCAGGGGAGAGTAAGGTCTGACCTGCAAATGACCTTACCTAGTATTGATAAGCAATAATCGTGGGAGGTTGGTATTTTTTCCTGCTCGAATAGCCTGATCCTATGAAAAATTGAGTTCAGTGGCAGTTACTCAGCACCTTGAAGGATCAGACATTTAGCCTTTGAATGTGGTAAACCCAGAATTATTTATTTCACAAAGTTGGGGTGTTCCGTCTTTAAATGGGATAAAGTACAAGACCAAGATTGCAAACTTGGTCTGGAAAAACTCACAGTAAATCCTGATCCTTATATATATATCTTAATAATAATAATGATAATTAATAATAATAATTAATACAGAATTACTATAGTGTTTACACATGACTCTTAATCTTCAAAGTACTGAATCCTCATTTGCTTAATTATGATTAGGTTAATTTTTGCAACATCCCTGTTTTACTAATGGTGAAACTGAGTCACAGAAATTCTATGCTCTGCCTGCTGGATTTCCATGGATACATTCTCATTATTCCCAGGGAAGAAAACAGACTCTTTTTGACAAATGTGCAAAGGGAAAAATTCTGCCTATGAGTGGGAGTCTGATTTTCTGTCCTGTGTCTTTCTGAAAGACTGTGCGATTGTATGAGAGAGAATTCTTACATTACATCAGCCCCAAATGACAAGAGAATTTTCTTCCTTAAGTGACTTCTGAAGCTGGCACCCAGGAGACTCTTGTGCATGCAGAAGATAATTTTCAAATTTAAAAAGCAAAGTAGAAAAGTGTAATTTCTGTGTCATTCTCGCAGTTCCCTTTGAATCTAGTTTTCTCTCTTTTGGACACAGAGTCCTTCCAGCTGTATCTTCTACACCGTTGTTTTTTCCCCAAGCCTCAGTGCCATTCACTATTGATTTAAGGGAATAGCTCTTCCCAGGTGACTTCATATGGTGCATCTGTTCTTGTGGTCCAGACCAAGTAGTACAAATCCCACTAGGGGGTTCCAAAACAGCCAGGAAAAATGAAACCGCTGGCTACCATAACAGTATTTAAAGTTACTTTCCATAATGTCCTCAAATCTCTTCTATTGGGGTTCTAATACCACACCTGTCACTGTAGTATCTGAGCACCCAGAGTGGCCAAGTCAAGAGCATGTGCAGAACCAAGGCACACAATGGTGCCCCTCTGAGATATTTACATGGAGCTGCCATTGTCTCAATGTTTCCTGTCTCCCACTGGGGCCAAAGAGGTTACTGCAGCTCTAGGTCTATAGTCTATAGTCTATAGCAATGTCTGATGCATCTACTGGACAGGAAAGGGGAAGGAACTGGGTTCCACATGGAAGGGTGGAAATTCTACAATGATGAAGGAATGGATGTAGTATAAGACTGCGCAACTGCAAATGCAAAGGAAAGGAAGTATCTTCCAACCAATTGCGCAGTCTGGGGTAGGAGGGGGGAAGGGAAGTGGCACCTGCCTGCTCAGAGATCTTCTCTCCTGTGTATTCAGGGTCTTACCAGCTGACTTCAACGATGAAAATAAGTTTTTAATATTTTTCTTCTGCTAGCAGAGCCAACAAAGCTCTGGGAAAGCAATCTGAGTTCTGTCCTAGCTCATAAAACATTAAGCATTGTTAGCTATTAGCCAGATGTACACCTGAGCAAATCCATTGATTTTTTGTCAGTTTTATATGGAGCGTAAGTAAAGTCAGAATTTAGTGCTAGGTTCCAAACAGCAGTGAAGAAAATGGAGTGGTACAAATACAAATGAGGCGGAATCTTCTTATTGGTGATAATACATGAGCCAGAAAGAGCACCCATGTGCCCCTACTCCAGTAACTCATAGCCTAGGTAAAGACCCAGAATCTAATCTTAGCCACATTATGTCAATTTGGTGTAAGTCTACCAAAGTGAATGGACTGAATCCAGTTTTACCATGGTTTGAACTGAAACCAGTTTCTGACCCTAAATTTACAAGGCTAGTATTTAGAAAAGACATTAAAAAAACAAAACAAAACGTGTACACTGAGCCAATTTGATCTGGATGTAATTGAGCCACAATGCACATGAAACCCCACGATGACACTTTTAAGTCAGTTTTCAGAGTAAACCCACATTTTAAATTAAAGCAAGACTTCATTAGAGTCTGGCTAAGACCACACTCTTTGCACCCTGGGGGGAAAAATGGGTTGGTGGGGTTTTTTGAGATGGGGTTTAAACAGGACATAGGTATTGTATAGGCCATGATGTTGGCTGTCTACTAAGGGATGAATTTCACCCATAGAGTCTGATCCTGTTCTGATTAGAATAAATGACTACAATCCCATTGGATTGTCTGGGTCACCTCCATAGCTAGTCCAGCAATGCAGAAGGAGAACAAAAGCATATTTTACGGTGCAGATTCAGGAAGGTGTTCCAATTACAAGCTATATTTAGCAGAATAAGGCCATAATCAGTGTCTACATCATATAATGCAGCTAGATAAATTCTGGAAGCACTTAAAACTAAAAAGCCTTTAGGATTGTAAACAACCCATATGTCTGTCAAGGCTGTCATTTTGCTGCAGCAAGTAAAGGAAACAAAACTTAATTTGCAACGAAGCTTCCCCTGCCTGAAAGCACAAGTCTCCCTCTGCTTTCATTTAAGTCCCTTTTACAATTACAGCTTTTCTGCTACTTCAAAACCCTTGTGAAATGTCTTGTTTCTTTTTTTCATAGAAATGCAAGGGACCTTGATAGGTCATCTAGTCCAGTCCAGTCTCCTGCACTGAGGCAGGACTAAGTTTTCTCTAGACCTTTTTTGATACCAGGGATGGGCTTGTTGCCTTCCTAAACTGTGTCAGGGAGATCGCAGGGACCTGCGCAGGTCCACATTTCAGTCATTGAAAAAGACTGCTCTAGACCATCCCTGACAAACCTGTTCTTAAAACTGCCAATGACAGAGATTCCACAACCTCCCTAAGTAATTTGTTCCTGTGCTTACCTACCCTTACAATTAAAAAGTTTTTCCTAATGTCTAACCTAAATCTCCCCTGCTGCATTTTAAGCTCATTGCTTCTTGTCCTGTCCTCGATGACTAGGGAATCACAACAAGTTAATTTCATGGTTAATTTTTGTTTTCTGATGTGCACAAAGGAAATAAGGTTATTGCTGGGTGGGAGCTGAAGGGGAGAGGGAAACCAATCATGATCAGGTTTTTTTTGGCACTTGTGCTGGAAGATCACTAGGCGCCATAGCAAAAGATAACAAAAATCCTAATTAATTATAAAGGGGCAACTTGCCTTTTGGATTCAAGGATCAGAAGAAAATCAACATCCTAGCCCCAAAGATAACATACATCTATTTTGTCCAACAGATCACCCTACAATAAACAACAAACTTTAGTTTCAAGCCTTTACTTTTACCCTGGTAAGAGCTTTTTCTTCGTTTAATTTTTGAATTCTTAAAAGCGAAGAGGTGAGTTTTTGCAGTGCTTAGCATTGACCTAATTCTTCTCCCACTGAAGTCACAGAGAAAGAGAGAGAGTATGACGCCATATCCTGGTGCTTTGGGCACCCACATGGGACACCCATGTGCCCCTACTCCAGTAACTCATTAATTATTTATCCAAACTGGAGCACCTTCAGTGGAGAGATGGGGGAGCCCTGTGTTAGAATATCTCATAGCCCAGCGGCTAGACAAGAACTCCTCTGAGAGGTAGTAGACACCTATTCAAATCTATTCTCTCCTTCTGAGGAAGGGGGGAGGGACTTGAATAGGGGGTCTTTCATATCCCCTACAGTACTTTAGCCACTAAATCAGGTATCTCAAACGCAAATCACCAGGAGGGCCACATGAGGACTAGTACATTGGGCTCCATATCTAACATCCCACAGCTGATCCTAGCCCTGTCCCCACTCCACCCCTTCCATGAGGCCCTGCCTCTTCCCACCCCTTCCCCGCCCCCATTCCCACCCCTTCCCCAAATCCCTGTGTCTGCCCTGCCTCTTCTCCACCTCCTCCCCTGAGTGTGTGTCTCCCTGCTTCTCCCCCCCTTCCTCCTGGAAAGCGCTAAGCGCCGCAAGATAGCCGTTTGGCAGTGGGAAGCGCCTGGAGGTAAGCAGAGGAGTGGAGACACAGCGCGCTGCAGGGAGAGGGAGCAGCAGGCGAGGAGCTTGGCAGACTGCAGAAAACAACTCCGGTGGGGGTGGGGAGCTTAGCGGGCTACAGGAAATAGCTCCAGGGGATTGGGGGAGGGCACGGGGAGATTGGCGGGCTGCAAGAAATAACTCCAGGGGGAGATGGGGAACTTGGTGGGCTGCAGGAAATAACCCCGTAGGCCGCGTGTTTGAGACCCCTGCACTAAGCTAAAAAGGATGAGGTACCCTCTGTCACCCAGCCATTTTGTGGAAGCTCACCAATAAGGGTCCAGTCCAGAAGGTGAGCTCTGAGATCACTTATAGGATCAGGCCCCATAGGCAAGTTAGGGGGACAAATGCCTATCTTCCCCTAGTTTGTGTATTGCTCTGGGGCTTAGGCCCAGAGCTGTGGTGTGAATGCTCAGAGGTAGAAATATAGGTGACAAGAACTTTTACTGCAAAAACTTAGGTGCTGAGTGGGTTTAGACACCTAGGGTTCAGTGGCCGCTGAGAGGGCATTTTGTGAATCTGAGTGGGATTTAGGTGCCAAGTAGCATTAGGCACCTCAATCCTTTTTGTGGATCTAGCCTGGTGTTTCTACTTATAATTCAGTATAGCCTCGTAAATTCAGTAGTGCTTAACTGCCCTCTATGTATGGTAAAGCATGTATTGAAATAGCAGACATGTGCCCATTCTTCATTTAAACAGTGAGTTGATGCTTTCAGGGTCAAATCCTGTTTGCTTCACTCATGTGAATGCTGCCAATGAAATCAAGGGAACTACTCACGGACACAGTGCAAGTAGAATTTGGCCTTTGATGTGAACATTTTGCTGCCTTAATCATCAATGACCACCTGGTAAAATTGGTCATTAGCTATAAATGAAAATTCCTACAAGTGAAACCCAACCGTACCATTAGCTACTGTCATTAGGTCTAACCTGAAAACCAAGGTGGTAAATGTGTTCAGCTATGTACACACTCACTTGGGACCAAATCCTGAGGTCCTAAAGCAATTGGTTCAGTAATCTCTCCACATGTGCTTTTAGAGATTAATATTCGGAATGTGCAGAGCTTCTTCATGTGTCAGGTCTTCTAAAAGGACAAAACTGTGCAAGTGCACTAGTGGCCAGTTTAGTGTTAATAGAAATGTCAGATACATTTTAAGGACAATCATAAATCTTTCCATCTAGTGGATCTAGTAGTCTCACATTTAGAAATGAGACTCTTGACAACTAAAATATTTGAGAAAGTAGCAAAAGTCTTAAATAATAATGTATGATATTTTAAACCTAGTTAAACTGTTTAATCTCTCTGTTGAATATTCTATTCCAAACTCTGTGTATGTCAGTTTTGTTTCAATGATTGTAGTTTAAAGATCCATTAATTTTCATGATCACAAATCTGATTTCTTCCCTCTGTTATTTGATGTGTGGGTTTTCAAATGCTGCTGCTGAAACAATGCTTCTTTATTCAAGAACAATATAAAGTAATTTAAAGTTCGTACAATACACCTACAAATAAATACAGACTTGCTTGAATTAGCCTTCTGGAAGCTCATGTCAAATTGATATTTTATCCTTTGTACACATCTAGGGTTGTATTTGATACCATTAACATCAATGGAAGTTTTGCCTAAATAAGGAGTGCTAGATTAGTCCCTTTTTATTCATCTGAGTAAAAAAGATATCTGATTTGGTGCAAAATAGAATTTTGAACATATCATACTAATATTATGGTTGAAGATACCTGAACATTTGCTTGACTTAACTGTATGTTTTGCAAATCTGCTGGATGCTGGCATATTTTTGTTTGCTTGCTTATACTGTTATATAGCATTTTAACATACAAAAATAGCTTTACAAATGTAGACTGTGAGCTGCTATGCTCATGGGGGATGTTAGTCTAATAACTGACAGTAAGTCTTTGGCCTGATAAATTTATTGCTTATTTAATGTAATGTTGGCACTTCTGAATGAAACCCTCTGTTTGCCACAAGCTAGCTAGAAGCAGACAAGTGCAATGATGACTATGCTATACTGTCCCTTTAATGAAGCTCAGCTTTGACCTGTAAAGCACCCTCTCTATGAGTTAGTCCATAATTCTGCCTCCGAGATGTTTATGAGAGAGACTCTGGTTTTCAGTTAATATTAAGCTGAAATATATGAATTATTCTCCCACATCTTATTGTCCTACTCTATCAAATTGTCTTTTAAGCTTAATTATAAATAAACTCAGCTATTCAATCATTTAATCAGATTGTCTATCTCGTAGACATAGCCATAGTTATGAAATGCTGTGATAAATTGTGTCATTTTTAAATGAGTGACAAGATGCTCAGGCTAGATTGTGCCAGACTACTGTGAGTGCATAAGAGGTATGAAGGTACCAGATGCCCCTATCCCTGAGCTCCTGTATCTTGTTCTGGGCCTCTTTGGTGTGTCACATTCACCTGACTACAAGGTTGTGCTGCCAGCAACCTCAGTGGAGAAGTGTGGCCTTGGCCCCTTCCCTTCCCATTGGTCAGCTTGAAGTTTAAGGGGCATGAACTGGATCTGAAAGTTAATGAAATCTTTTTCCTGAGTAAAATCTCTGGATTTGGCCCCAAATGATCTCATTGCATACCTCGTCCTGCTTTCATGGGAATCAGTGGCAAAATTCCTATTGACTTCATTAGCAGCAACCGGCTCTGTGTGAGTAATTGTACACATAGGGACAACTCCTGATTTACATCTGGATGAAATGTGAATCTTCTTTGAACAGAAGTTTCTTCTAACACCCATGTCCATTGGTTAACATTTGGCTCTGTGACTCTACTGGTGTAAATGCAACCCGATTATTTAATGTTATGGGGAGATGCATAAATTTAAGGAGAGTTAACATATGCCAAATGCTCATGAGTGTCTCTTATATTCTCCATATAAATATTAAAAATAAGAGACAACTGCAGTGAGGCGAGAAGTGCACCAGGATCCCAACACATCCGCATTTGTTTCCTCTTTACATACTGTTTTCTTGTTACTCAATAAGAGCCCCTTAGCACTGCTGTGTTCATGTTAATAACAGAAGGGAGTAAAGTATCTTTACCCTTTTAAAGCAGTAAGCACTAAATGCAGGAATGTTTTCTTATAGTAAGCAGTATGTCCTATATATTCTATTATATTTATATAGCGCCTTTAGTACCCTATTATACATAATTTTTATTTAAAGTACTGTGTCAGCTTTTTTAGGCTTTGAATTTAATTCTTGAGGACATCTGCTTTTATATAGCTATAGATATATAGATAATAGGTATAGATACAATAAATAGATATATAAATATATATATACAGTAAAACCTCCATTTAACGGACTAATTCGGGCAAGGGGGTGTCCGTTAAATGAAAAAGTCCGTTATTAAATAAAAAAAAAAACAACGAGCTGTCAGAGCAGCAGCCCGCCAGCCACCGGGTCGGGGCGACAGCTCCGCAGCCAGCCTGCTGCTTGGACCCGGGCGGCAGTGGGGAACCGTCAGCCAGCCCGCCTGCTGGCGGGACTCGGGCGGGAGCCGGGAGCCGGCAGCCCGCAGCCCGCCCGCTGGTGGGACCCGGGCGGGAGCCAGCCCGCCCGCAGGCGGGAGCCGGCAGCCAGCCTGCCCGCTGCCTGGACCCGGGCGGCAGCCGGGAGCTGGCAGCCAGCCCGCCCGCTGTTGTGACCCGGGCGGCAGCCGGGAGCCGGCAGCCAGCCCTCCAGAAATGGATCAGGAATGCATCAGCTTGCTCAGAAATTTTGTCCGTTGCATCCGAAGTCCGTTAAATCGAGGTCCATTAAATCGAGGGTTTACTGTATTTAAATGGGAGAAAAAAGCCTTATTGTTTAAAAACAACCTTGCTTAAAGTTTCAGTCTTTAACAATCCAAACCATTCTAGAATTCTTAGTGTCTCAATGCCCATTGTCGTTGCGACCAAACCAGCTCCTGGTAGAGTCACTGAAAGTTTTGGCTGAGTAATCACTCCAGGAAGATGCACAGAAAATGAGATCTAGAGATATAGACAAAAATGATAAAACTTGAATATTTAAATTTACTTTTACTCACACACTAAATTAACTTTTTAACTTTATTTTTAGAAGTGCTGAGCACCCACAAATCCCTCTGAAGTCAATGTGAGCTGCAAATGCTCCACACCTCTGAAAGTTGAACCATTTTTATCTTAGTGTCTATACTAACTTAAGAGTCTAGCTTTGCACCCTGGGTTGATATTTTTACCATACCATATGCATAATATTTCCATGTGCATTTATATAGTTCCTTTAACCAAGAATCTTAAAAATCTTCTTTACAAGGATGGGTGAGTATTATCATCCCTATTTTTACAGAGGCAGAAAAGTTAAGGTCACACACTGCATTGGTGACGAAGACACAAATGAAACTCGGGTCCCTCCTGACCTTCAGTTCATCCTCTCTTCCCACCTTAACACTGGACAACACTGCCCCTTATATAATCGTGTTGCACAAGAATGCGAATTTGGGAGAACTAAACAAGTTGACAGTTTTCTTTGTAAGTCTGTTTCTGCAGTAATTCATTTTCAGCCTTCTCAGTCTCTTTTGGACAGTTACAAAAGACAGCTTTATTATGCAGCTTTCCTCCCCCTACTTACGTGCATATCATTTTCTGTTTGTCATGTTTTGGGCACCTTCATTTTCTCAGTCTCATAAAGCAGAGCTGATTACATTAGGTTTAGAAGTCTCTCGCTCTCTTTCTTTCTTTGTCAGACATAAAAATTATTTCCCATTATTCTTTATAAATTCTAGCAAGGTTTCTCTGAGTGTTAAAGAACCTGGCAAGACCCACAGGCTAGCACAGAGAACTGTGATTACAGCCTGAGGAGGGCTAAATTTGTGTTAATAAAGTGACTTTATGTTGTCCTTGTGAGCTGTTTAGCTACTGGGTGAATTACAGCCTCTTGCTCTGTATATAAATCTACAGGAAAGGATGTAGGAGCTGGGAAGGACTTGAAAATATCTACAATCCTGTTTCATCATCACAACTAAAGAGAAGGTATGAGAAATACCTCTGAGACGAAATCTGACAAATCAACCTCACGATGAAAGGAGGAGCTGATATGTGCAACTGCCTTGCATTCAAGCTTCCACCCACAGAAAAACTTGCAGGAGATGGATGGAGTAGAGAAACCACATAGAAATATCCAGAAAGTTTCTCCCACTGAAGAGAAAATGCTGGGAAAGCTCAAAGCAGAAGCCATCATGAAGAAGGTGCTGTGGGCATGTGGGATGAGCTCTTGAAACCAGCCAGAGCCACACTTTTTTGGGTGCTTATGTTTCTAGATACCCCATTTGAAACACCTATGCATGCAGACATGACTGTGATTGATTAGGATCAAGTAAGTACCTAAATGGATGAATGTGTCTCATGTTGGGCACCCCAAACTAATGACTGCTTCAGAAAATGTACCCTTTGTATCGCCTCGACCCCTTTGCAGCTCTCATAACTCCCTTCTTCCTTTGCACAGCGTGGCTTGACATGCTGAACTGTCTTTCCCTTCCACGGTCTACCAAGGACAACCATTGAAAAGCTTGCAGTTCCCAGCCATCTTTGCCAGAGATCTGGGAGAGGGATAACTCAGTGGTTTGAGTATTGGCCTGCTAAACTCAGGGTTGTAAGCTCAATTCTTGAGACTGCCATTTAGGGATATGGAGCAAAAATCTGTTGGATGATTTAATTGGGGATTGGTCCTGCTGGGGGTTGGATTAGATGATCTGCTGAGGTCTCTTCCAACCCTGATATTTTATGATCTGTTTCCCTCTTGACTGGAGTTTTCCCAGGCAGTACCATCCCCTGCTCACGCTGGTATTCCTAACAAGCCAGACTGCCCTGAAAGGCCAGCATCTGCCATTTGCTTTCTCTTTAAAGGTGTATGTATAGCATTATTGTCCACAGTTTTATAAGTAACCATGCAACTATTTATAAGCACATTTATTCCTTATATGAAAGCATTACAGAGGCAACATATTAAAAAAACATAAAAGAACCTACACACACATACTAACAAGCTTATCAGAGGTCAACCCTATCTTCAGACTTGGGCTCTGGTAGCGGTCAGTTCTTCAAAACCCACAACTGTGTTCTCCCCTCTCCTGCCCCCTTCCTCCCCCGATTACAAGTTCAGAACCAGAACTGAGACTGGGCACATCAGCCTGTTTCTTTATACAGCTCTGCCCTTTGATTTCCGGTCGCTGGGAGCAGTTAATTACCCTCGGCCTCTCCTCAGGGCTTGGTTTCAAAGGGCTGGGTTTTTGCACAAAGGTTACATACAATCCACAGTAATACATAAACTGCTCATTTAATACAACGGACCCCAAAGACACTAAAAGTTAATTCAACAAGGTCTTCCAAGGGTGTGGCAGGACATTGCCACATCAGTCCTATAGCTCACTTAGAGAAGCAATGCTGCCTTGGATTCTCTGATATGTGCAACTTATTACTTTCTCAAATGGGTCTGAAGGTGAAGGATAGATATTGCTACTTCCATCAGCAGTTAACAACTGTGCAGATTTCCAGGAGCAATTCACGCAGCATAGGGAGAAGCATGCCTTGTAGAATAGCTGGTCCCCAGCTTGCTCGCTCTCCTCCAGACAAGTAGGTCCCCTCACCACAAAGCTGCAGGTGCCTGAACCACCCATTTCTTATGTGTGTTTATGGGTGGGGCAGGGAAGTGGCTGGGGGACTCCATTTCTCTGAGACGGGGGAAGTATAGCAGAGGTGCTGCTTCCACCAACCTTTGGGGAGCATTTCTGGCTCATTTTGCCTCCCTCAATGCCATGCAGCAGATGGGAGAATCTGGCCCTGCTTTCTCAGCCATTGGAAACAGGCACTCTAAAGACAGAGTGCTCGTGTATTCAAAAGTCATGTACATTTCTCCTGGTGATAAATCCAGGTTTTGTACGGCTTTTAAAAAGGCACTTCCATGCACCAAACTTTTGGGATTGCTGGACAGATTTTTGCTTTAGACCCCCATATGTTACATGGACTCCAGTGCTAAAAAACTCCATCCTTGAACACATCCATTGGTGATAACTTTTGGAATATTTGCAGGATTTCCAGGTTGCTCTGCATCCAGCACTACTATTAAAGAATAAAACAATTCACTCCATCTGTTCATCCAGTTGCACCGATTTCTCAGCCTTGGTATCTTGCCCTTTGTATAAATTTGTGCTTTTGTGCCTGCCTGTCTCACACAGGAACTGTGAGGAATCTTTGCTGGGCTCAGCCTTCCGTCTCCTCCTTCCACCCCTTTTATGTCCCTCCTCTCCTACTTTACTTTGTTCAAAATCACACTCTTGAGACAGACCACACTCACACACAACATCCAGCAATATACCGAATTGCTGGGCTGTGATGTTGGGTTTACCTGTCTCTCTCAATAGGAAATGCTGTGTCAGATTTTCTTTCACAAGAAAGTGT
This sequence comes from Sternotherus odoratus, assembly GCA_032164245.1. Lineage (NCBI taxonomy): Eukaryota > Metazoa > Chordata > Testudines > Kinosternidae > Sternotherus > Sternotherus odoratus. The sequence goes on along the minus strand of JAVMKO010000009.1, from coordinate 11,849,384 downwards.
TGAGTGGTTTTCCAGGGTCTGCCAGATTTAGTCTCTGCTTGCTTGTTCAGGTATGTCTACACTGCAATAAAGCACTGGCAGCTGATCTGTATCCAGCTGACTCTGGCTGTGGCCAGGGCTGTCAAATTGCACTGTAGATGTCTGGGCTTAGGCTGGGTTAGCACAATTTGTGTGTAAATGGAAAGGGGTGGGTGCTTCGATTCTGAGTTTGAAGCCTGCTGGGCTTACACTTCAGCGTTAACATACCTTAAGCCAGTGGTTCTCAAACAGGGGTACGCAGAGGTCTTCCAGGGCTCATCAACTAGTACCATATGATACTGCTGTTAGTCTTGATTTCCATTCATTATTTTCCTCTTTCCCCTGCTATCCTCAATGTCTTGTTCATTCAAGTCATGTCCTAACTTAAATTGTAAACTCTTCAGGCCAGAGACTCTCTTGTATCTGTTTGTTAAGCATCCTGCACATTTATGAAGGTATAACAATACTAGTAGTTAAAGCAAGAGACTTTGTCCCTTGTCTATCCTGGGACTTTTTTGCATTGGGGTTGTAACATCAGTGGATCACCGGTGGTACAACCCTTTCACTACTGAAGTACTGTAGTGGTATAAAATGAGCTTGCACTGGTACTTTACTGGCTAAAGTGGCACCAGAGCCCATTTTGCTCTGATTCAGCTGCCTGCATTAGACAAGACCTGGAGGACAGGACTCCTAGATGCCGTTCACAGGTCTTCCACTGCCTCTGTGTGACCTCCTAGCTAGCCCCTTTGAGGCTCCATCGACCACCCATAAAATCTGATCTCTGGGCAATGATAATAGTAATTAATACTATACCAGAGGATCTGTGGATACCCATTTAATTAAAATGGATAAAGCTCTTGGAAATTCTCAGACTGGTAAGAAAGATAAGGCCGATGGTCTCTCTGTGTCTTGGGCACACATAAAGTGTGGAACTGAACTGATTATGATCATTATAAGATGGGGCATAGGGTGTACATGTAACACACACATACCAGCATTAGCAATGGGCATTGCAGGGGAAAAGCATGTCGGAATAGATGCCCTGGTGAGTGATGGGCTTTCTTGCCTGTTTAACGCACTGCTGCATCTAAGGCATGGAAAAGGGGAGGGAGGTGGTGATCAGTGGAGCTGGGTTTTTTTCTCTCTCTCCATCCATAATAGTGAACAAACTGCCTGAATGGACGATGTAGTTTTTCCTGTCGGACCTTCCTGAACTTAAGAGGGGGAGAAAGGGCTAGAGGTGGGGAGACCCCTCCCGCATCCCATCCTGCTGTATGGACTCCCTGTCCAGGGGGTCCTGTTTCCCGCCTTTGAAGACTGGAAAATAAAGTGGGGGGCAGGTGGTCGGACAGACCAAGGGATCTGGGGGGAACTTTCAGTGGCAGAGGTTTTCAGCGGCTGCTTCTCCTCCCTCTCGTGCACCTCTGTGTCTTTAGTGCACGTCACCTCTGACGTCGGGGCCCTTCACCCTCAGTGCTGCCACCGCTCTGCTGCTGGCCACGTCTAGAGGCAGGAGAGGGGGAGTGCGAGAGAGACACGAGAGAGGGAGAGCGCGCGCGAGCAGGACGCACAGGCGCGCGCACACACAGGCACACAGACACACTCGCGCGCGAGATTCCCCCCCCCCCCAACAGTGAGGGAGCAGAGGAGGAAGGGAAAGGGAGGCACGTTGCTAATTGGCTAACCTGCTCCTCGTTTTTGCATAGGCAGCAGCAGCAGTCTGCATGTTGCACAGCTGTGGGTCCCTGTGTGTGTATGTGTGTGTGTGCGCGCGCGTGTGTCTACAGGTAGCAACAGCAGCAGCAGGGCGAGAGGAAGCAACTCAACTGCAGCAGCTGCACTGGCTCGGATTTGGGAGGCGACTGCTCACTTTGCTGACGGATGTACAGCTAGGAAAGATTTATCCAACCATCCCGTTGGGGCTCTCTTCATGCATTTTTCCAGTGTGGCATTTTTGCTTCCAAATCTCCCTGGGGTTTTTGTATTTTGCATCCGTTTTTTGCATTCCTGCTAGGAAATCCGTGGATACGTCTTGCTTGCCAAGTTTGTAGTGACACCTCTCTGCTTTTCCCCTCCCCCCTTCTGGATATATTACAGTACCCGTTTGTAGATAGACACATATATATGTTTTTGCCTCTTTCAAGAAAATTGGAATTCTTTGGGGAGCGAATGGATACAGAAGAGGACAGTCATAACATTCTTCTTTTGAGCCTATAAAAGAGGCGCATGACGAAATTGCTTTAATTCAGCTATCAGTTTAGCTTCACATTGAGCACCTCGAAGTATTTATGGTTGCAGATCAGGTGCAAACGAGGAGTAGTGAAAAGGTAAGGGCGAGCTATTTGATGCAACAGCATTTGCTGTGAGGGTACCAATAACTTCTTTTTCAGAGCAACTGGGCTGATTTCTTTGCCTTTTCTGTGCAAACCCCTCATCCCTTTGAGCGTTTATAATGCATACGGTTGCTTTCTTCCGTTAATATTGATATTCGCAGCTCCTCGCATCGCTGTATTTAAGAGTTTGTTGGTTGTGCACATGGTTGGACTACATTCGGTAACTGTTTTAAAACCAATCTTCCGATAACACTTTCCGGAGCAGGGCAGTATTTCTGAAAAGCCCTGTGCAAAATTGCACACAATAGCCTTTATTTGCATTTAAAAGGAAAAAATAAGTAGTTAAAATTCCCCAGGGGAGAACTCGACAGCGGAACAAAAAAAATATTGCAGGTCCTCCCTCCACTAAAAGCAAATTAATTTCACCGGGAGGTTCATCTTAGCTAGAGTTAGCCTGAAGCGTGGATATTAGGGTGCAGATGGGAGGATCAAGGGGGATCTTTCTGCCGTGTGTGCTCAATCTCCATGAGTAACCCACTCGGTTCCTGCTCCAGACCAGACTCTGGTATGTCATTCAGTGTGAGGGACTTTCTTTTGCCAGTTTAAATCCTACCCCCTTTGCCCTGGCCTCCCCCCCAATCCTCCCTGCGTGTGTGTGTCTGTGCGGGCGAGGACGGATTCAGCAAGCGAGTGAATGTGTTCAGGCAAAGCCTCGCTGGGAGAGAGCCCGGCGCACGGCGCGTGCGGGGGCCGCTGCAGCCTCAGTGCGGCCGCTTTGCAGCGCGGAGCGCGAGCCGGGGACGTGGGAAGGGGTCGCGAGGATAAAGGAGAAGCAGGGAAGGCCCGGGTGGGTGGGGGATGCCCACACAGGCAGGCGGCGGGGGGAAGAGATCTGCCCACAAAGGAAAAGGCGAGAGATCGCCAGGGCTGTGCAAGCTCCAGGCACTCAGAGAAACCGCATCCAGCCCCCCTGCCTAATCTCCACGCTCCCCTGCTGGATAACCCCGGCCCTCCCTGCTTTACACTAATCTGGCATGCGCCCCCCCCCCTAAAGTTTCTGCGTTTCCTTGTGAAGCCCCTGTAAGGACAAGAGCTTTCACCCTCCGCCCCCCCTCTCCCTTGGCTGGGGTACTTCCAGACACTGCATTATTGGGCAGTTACCTTCCTTCCCCCCCCCCCCCCCGGAATTTCATCCACCCATGGAAACGGCTCAGCCGCATGGCTGGGGGGGGGGGGGGGACGGGACGGGACGCTGGAAAAGCACCTGCCTTGCATGGCAAATGACAGCGGGCTGTGACTTTGCACTGGCTGGACATTCATCCTGGACCGAGCGGTGCAATCCGGGGGGCGGGGTGGGACTCCCGGTACTGGCCGGCTCTTCACTCTCAAACCTGGTAGATTCTGGGTCGCGATCAACTCGCTCTAGTTATTTTTGTTTTCCCAGGTCCTGGTTAATGAGACACATGGCACTTGAGGAGTCAGAATTTCCCTTAGCAGCCAACTGTAGAAGTATTCGGCTTTCTATGGGATTGCATGGTTTTGCCTTTTAAAACAAAGAAGTATATTAATGCCAATAATACAGCAGTCTGTAAATAATCTCAATTCATTGTGTTCTAGTAAGGGTAACTTTAGCCTTTTGCTGCACCCCCCCCCCCCGAATAATTAATTACATTCAACAATTACTAAAAGGTTCTTGGTAATAAAGGTGTCCTTAGCAAAAGGTGGAGGTTTCTTTCTGTGGGTCTTGCGTTGTATGGAGTATATCTTCATTTTAGACAACCATTGTAATCTAGGAACAGGCCAGCCTACAGAGAAGAGTTTATTTGGAAATAAGGGTAATGCCTGACCATACCTTTGCAGTGTTGTAATATTTACATTGTCCTTGGCTAGACAGGGAGCTGAACTCCGCCTAACAGCCTGCTTCAGGGAATTACACTGAAAGAAGGTAATCATCACTTAGGCCTTCTGATTACATGTTTTGATTAATAGAAGTAAATGGTTTTTTTGTAAGCTTGCTGATTCTGTTGTTAGCATTTCCAATCCTCTTAAATATAAGCAGGAGCTGTGGTGTTCACTCTTCCAGCAGAATATATTAATGCTTCTGCACTGCTGAGGGGAAAGCTCCTTGTTAACGTTATCCCTCTCCCTTGACTTTATTTTCACCTTTTTTCTTCATTCATTGATTGGATTTTATTTTGTTCCATCATTTACATTTAGGATGTATCCAAAATTGAAAAAAAAAAATAATGCCACTCTTTTGACAGTTGGGAACTCGCTATTGCAGAAGAATGAAGCCTGGCTGTTTTAAAAGACTGCTCAAGGACAGGATTTGCATTTACCTAAGTTTCCCTTCAGTTCTCTTTAGTAATCTTTAAAACAATCTGTAGCTGGTAGTAGAGACAACACTTGTATATAAGGTGACTTTGATTGTTTATTTTAAATATATCTCACACAGTGTTCAACTGGAATTCCATTTAATGTTATTGATAAATCATTCATCATGGGAAAACATGATTACAGAAGTAGGTTCAATTCATCATATGGTTCTCGGTGCTACTATTGAACATAATACAATTAGTCAAATAAATTGATTTTTTAATCAAAACATTACCTGGTATTTTTTCTGTAAAATGTGTATGTGCAGATTCTGATAACATGTCTTCAGTAGGACTATTGGCAGAGCAAAAGTGCTTCTAAGGAAGAATAAGGATTTCAGAATCCAACCCTAACATTATTTCATTATTATATGGTGGCAACATTTTTTGGCTTACCACATTTTCCCTGACACTTCTTGGATTAAAGTTTGAGAACTTGTGTTAACGTGAATGCTCTCAGAAACGTTGGGCCCAATCCTGTTGTCCTTACTTAGGACTGAAAGGGACCAAAGAGTTTTCCCCCCAAAATGAGTTAATATGTAACCCATTCAACTCCAAAATAAACAAGGCATCCTCTTTTACCCTCATTGGTTAAAAAAAAGACACCCTATCCTGCAGTGAGGGCAGATTTATTTTTAATTCTGCTGTTCATTTCCTTCTTTTTAACTTCAGTAATATTTAGCAGTATTAACTGGTTACTTGTAACTGGCATATCCATCTGAGCTTCACGTTGTTAAGCTTGCAGTGGGGTTCTTTGTTCTACATTTTCCTGTGATTTAATTATGAGATCATGAAGTCAATGTTTGCAGAATTAGGTTTGTTGATCATTTTAACTTAAACATTCCTCTTTTAGACAACCACTCTATCTGCTGCAACAAGACTCTAGATTTCAGTGGTATATATGCTGTGATGACAACCATTCCTAAAATGACAGTCAGTTGCAGGCAAATGCTCAAGTTCATATATCAACATACTACTAGTAATTCATTACTGGATAGAGAACATTGCTGATCTAGTGCATGCTAAATTAAATCTCTAGGCATAATCTCTGATAGAGGTAAAATACAGTTTCCCATTTTTGTTCTTGTTGTTAAATGAGCCCTGGGAACATCTTTTAGACTAGAGGAAGAACAATATTACAGAGATCTGATAAGAGTAACATCACTTACGGACAGACCCCCAACCTAAAGCAACTCACCAGCAACTACACACCACAGAACAAAAACACTAATCCAGGAACCAGACCCTGCAACAAACCGGTGCCAAGTCTGTCCATATATTTATTCAGGGGACACCATCATAGGACCTAACCATCTCAGCCACACCATCAGGGGCTCGTTCACCTGCACATCTACCAATGTGATATATGCCGTCATGTACCAGCAGTGCCCCACTGCCATGTACATTGGCCAAAGTGGACAATCTCTATGCAAAAGAATAAATGTATACAAATCTGACATCAGGAATTATAACATTCAAAAACCAATAAGAGAACACTTCAATCTCCCTGGTCACTCACTAACAGACCTAAAAGTGGCAATTCTTCAACAAAAAAACTTCAAAACCAGACTCCATAGTGAAACTGCAGAACTAATTAATTTGCAAACTGGACTCCATCACATTAGGCCTGAATAAAGACTGGGGTGGTTGAGTCATTACAAAACCTAAACCTAATTTCCCCCATACTGATTTCCCCCTACTGTTACTCTCACCTTCTTGTCAACTGTTTGAAATGGGCCACTCTCATTACCACTACAAAAGTCTTTTTTCCTACCTTGGCATCCTACTGTTAATTCAACTGACCTCACACTTTGTAAGGCAACTCCCATCTTTTCATGTAGTTATACCTGCTCCTCTATTTTCCACTCCATGCATCTGATGAAGTGGGTTTTAGCCCACGAAAGCTTATGCCCAAATAAATTTGTTAGTCTCTAAGGGCCACAAGGACTCCTCGTTTGTTTTTGCTGATACAGACTAACACAACTACTATTCTGAAACCTATCACGGAGTGGAGTTATTTATACCCTGCAGTGTGAGTAGGTTTTTCAGTATCAAATACATTGATTTGTTGTTCCTGTGTTCAAATGATTACTAGTAATACTTTGCACTTACATAATACCTTTTGTCTGACAATCTCGAAGTGCTTTACACTTAAAGTATGGTTAAGTATCAGTATCCCCAGTTTTGTTGATAAGGAAAAAGCCTCCCCCCCAAAAAATAGTGAGTGATTTATGGAAGGTCACACACCAGTTCAGTGGCATCTGTAAATAGATCGCATGTTTCTTGACTTCTGATTCTATGCGCCACCCACTAGGTGGAAGTTAGCTGGAAAAATTGCAAATATTGCAATAGATAGGACAGATATGGAGAAGGAGAGCAGTGAATGATACAGGAGAATGAAATGGTACCTTCCCCACAATAGACTCACTTGAAAGAAAGATGGAGATGGGAAGCATGGAGCTCGAGCACCCCCTTTTGAAGACATCTTGCAAAACTCTTACAAGGGTTACGGGATTTCAAATTGGCCTCACCATTCCATCAATAGGCCAGGGAAGTGCAAGGGGCGGACAAACCTGATCTGAGCAAGGGATCCAGAGATAATGTGGCCTTTACCTCATGGGACAGCAGAAACCTTGTGCATTCCCCTGCCTATCTGGGTAATACTGATGATTTGCATACTATACTGGCATTGGTAACCCCATTGCGGTGGGACGTTTCCAACTCTGCCTATGGAATCTTTATGCCATTGTGGTGTTAAGAGTGAATACTAATCTGGCAGCTCTATCTTACATTTTGCTGTGGAATTTTATTTTTTGCCCTAGCCTATCCTCTAGTGGCTTGTCTGCACAGAGGATAACAGCCTACTGCTTCTGCCAGATAATGGAGTTACTTCTTTAACTCACGTATTACAGGTCTGGGCTTTGCAAGATGAAAGTCTGGGGTTCAGATTCTGCCGATGGCTCATGGTGGGGTCCTTACAGTAATTTGCTTTATGACTAAACAAGATGGCTTACTAGTGTTTTCCATAACATACTCCACAGAGGGTCAAAATGCTGACATTCATTCTAGGAAGGGTGATTTAAGTGGGGTCATACATTTAGTCAAAAAACAGATTTAGGATTTATTAAGTGCTGATGAAGGGAATAAGATTTTGCTTTTGACTATAAAATAGCTTGACAGTAGGGAGAGATCAAAGGGTTTTAAGACATTTCATGGTCCATGAGGACTGTTCTGCCCAAGATCATATTGTGCAACCCCCTGAGAAATGGTGACGCCCGAGCATGATGTACACATGCACACACTGAAGGCCCTTTGTAAAAATCTAGAGAAAAAGAAGAGAAATGGTTTTATTTCTTCTTCAAGTATGTTTCCACCTCAAAATGTAGTTCCAAAATGAAAGCCTCAGAGCATGTCCTCCCCTAAAAAACCAAACGAATAAAATGAGGGAGGAATTATGTGGTTCGTGTGTATGCTGGCAGAGGAGTCAGAGGTCTTGTCCCTATGGAGTGGAGACCTATCGTGAACAGATAATGGGACTGCTGTCAGAACCCATGGAGGCTAGGCAAGCTCATGTAGGTGGGAGGAAGAGAATAGAGCTAGGGGGGAAGGAAGCTGGTGGACAGCATGAAGAGTCAAGCAAGGAAGGTGAAAGTAGAAAGAAGGGAGGACAGGAAACACGGAGGAAGCTGGATTAAAGATACATGACTGGAGAGAAAGATTACATAGCTAGCATTTATTGGTGATCACATTGCTACTAATTGAATATAATAGCTACTAATTGAATATAATGAGAAAATTCTTCCTGATCAATACCCATTATTTGTTGGAGGCACACTGGTATTTGTGAAGTGGCTTGAAACAAAACTAGTTCCAACTCAAATGTAAGACCTGAGTCAACATTATATTACACTGTTTTATGTCCTGTGGCTTCATTGACTTTAACGGAGCTACTCTATCATAAAGCAGGAGTGAAACTATGGAGAATCAGGACCATAGCTGCTAGATCTTCACTAGTAATGGCCAGTGAGAACACTGGGTTTCCCAATATCATTTTACAATATACAGGATTAAACTAGACAGAACTAGTTAGACAGTTTCTCATATCCAGATGCTCATTATATGAAAAAGGGATAAATAGTAGGAATACCAATAGTAGCACCCATATTTACACAGTGTAAGAAAAATTAAGCCATCTGAAGGGGGATTTTTATATTTTCATAATGGAACTGCCATTATTTTTAACTTAAAATAACTGAATACACATAAATACCAGCTACTTTTATTTAATTAGGGCCTCTTCCCACTGAAATCAATGGGAGTCTTTGTACTGAATTCTGTGGGAGCTGGATCAGGACCTTATTAAGTTGCAAGTTAAATGTATCCCCAGCGTACATGGTGGAAGTATGGTCACAGGATGAGAGGAAAAGAGTCAAAGAACCTACAGTACTGCCTGGTTATCCAAAGGAACTACTGTATCATTCTGTAGGGACCTATATAAGCGTGCAGGGCAGTTCTCCAAAAAAGGCCATATTTTTGGAGTTTAATGTACCCACGCTACACCCCCCCCCATCATATACCATTTGAAAGCTTATTTTATGAATGTTAGATGAGGTATGATGTGGAGCTGTCAAGTTGTACCATAAGCCTGTAGGAAAGGTGAAACAATGGTACCCAAAATAAGAGGGTCATTTTTTGCACAGTTCCAGGAACACTACAATGTGACTATGACTACCCTTGTTACTGTTTATATTAATTTTAATGCCTTAATGTGGTGGTTATTGGTCAAACAACAAGAATGTTGCTAACAAACAACAATGTATTAAAAGATGTGTTTTGGTTTTGTATAGGCTAGCTTTTCCCCCCCAGAAATGAAGCTTTTCAGCATGTGGCAAAAATGGTGACTATGAATTTTGCGATATACCAACATGACATGTTTTTGTATCTCATTCTTAATTGTTAAAGTATCTCACAAGTGATTTTTATATTTTCAGTTGAAATTTGCTGATCAGTGCGCACACACAGTGAAGGTTGTGCACTAGTAACAGTAGATTGCATGCCACGGTTTGTACTGTATAGTGGGAAGATATAAATGTATGTGAATTCCTATTGTAATGGTTTTCCATTTGTAAACTTTTGCACATACAAGGTAGCATTTAGAAAGTTTTAATTTGTAAGTGCCTATACAGCTTTTGAAATATTCTAGAAGCTAGCTTTTCAGTTCAATTACTTGAGGCAGGTCCTACAAGGATTTGACAAAACTAACTTTGTAATCAAAGACTTTGATAGGTATCACAACAGTAACTCTGTGGAAAAATGCGGAAAGACAGTGCAAGACAGGATCCAAAGTTGGATGCAATAAATACCAGGTAATTGATGGATGACTTGTGCCTCCGTGGAAAAAGTTTCTAAACATGGCATCCAAGAAACAGTCACTTGTATAATTCCTCTGTGAATATATGATTCAGATTGCACCTGGAAGCATAAGAGCACATCCAACACAAACACTTCTTCTTACTGAAGGCTTTTCCAATGCTGCAAAGTTAATCACCAGCCGAGGTGTTGAAGAAGCCCAAGACTTCTACAACACTCAAGAGAAAGTGGATGCTGCATATGCCATTGTTGCTTCCGGGTCTTTTAGTGTCAAAGGACCCATAGTAATTGGGTTACCTGATACAGGTGTTTTGATCCTTGCTGTTCACTATTTTCCAAAAATGGAACACACAGATTATGTGGATTGAAACAGGCAGCACCTCCAGCACAACTGACAAGTATCACTTCAGACCTGTGCATACCATTTATGACACATTCACTCTTGACATCTGCAACAGGCTTCCTGCTGCACATGCATTAACAGGATGTGACTCTGTGTCATCCCTATTTCATAATTGTCGGGAGGAAATCTGTGCTTAATTTTGTCAAAAAGAATATGTGCAATGTGCCTCAGGTGTCATGTGACCCAGGATTCATCACCAAATTTTGGTCTGCTGGTTGGACCGTTACCTTACCCGGGCCTGATACTGATGGGGAGTGCAACAGTGAATGCTGATCCATGTCCTCCATTGTCAAAATGAAGAGAGCTAAAATTTTTATTGAAGCTAAAGTTAAAAAAAATATATGGTACACAGGTTAAGGAAAGAGTGTCTGTACTTCTGGGTATAATGCTTAGATTATAGACAAATACAAAGTTTGTTTTAAAAGTCATAAAATACATATCCTATATAATAAAAGGCCAGAGGAAGTTTGTCCGAAGCCGTCATGCGCAGTAGAGATGGCTCAGATGAACAGCATGCTGGGAGTGGTAATTCGGCGGCACAAAATGGCTGCCGCGCATGCGCCGCCGCGAGCTGCAGAGACGGCCCGGACAAACAGCGGTAAGCACTTTGGCCCATCCCCAGTGAGGTAACAGGGCACAGTGCTGAGAGGCAGTGGTAGAGCGGGGGGGGGGGGGGGGGGGACGGGGACGACCCCAGTTAGGTAACAGGACACAGTGCTGAGAGGCAGTGGTAGAGCGGGGGGGGGACCCCAGTGAGGTAACAGGGCACAGTGCAGTGGGACTGAGGGGCAGTGGTGGAGAAGGAGGGAGAGCCCAGTGAAGAAACAGGGCACAGTGCAGCAGGGCTGAGGGGCAGTGGTAGAGAAGGAGGGGGTCCCCAGTGAGGTAACAGGGCATGGTACAGTGGGACTGAGAGGCAGTGGCAGAGCGGGGGAGGGACTCAGTGAGGTAACAGGGCATGGTGCAGGGGGACTGAGGGCAAACACCATTAAGCACTTTGGCCCGTGTACACTAGTAATCCATAATCAGCAATAACCCAAATTTAGGTGAATACATTTAACAGTATAGTTTAGATATTAGCATCCAAGTATTTGGGTACATCACTCATGAAAAGTTGTGCAGAGAGTTGATGGTGGAAAGCAAAGACAGCAATGAGTGAAGATTGTCCCTCAGTAATTGAGCATTTAGGGTAGGTTGTCCATTTGGAAAATACAATGCATGAGGGAAGTATTTCAGTTACTTTCCCAACTGCACATCTCATCGGCAATCCAGCTCATCCCTCCTGGTATTGCTAATGTCCAGTGATGTGTTCTATGTAGATGTCCTTCCACTACTTTGATGGTGTCCGACACCATGAGTTGTCTTATCAGTGGAGCGGAGTGCTGACCGATTCTGCATTCTCTCAACACTCGCTCATTACTGGGGTCCCATGTGCTCAAGGCTCTGACAATGAACATGTGTGTCTGAACCTGGTAACCCCTAGCTCTCAAGGTTTTGGCCAGCGGGGCGTATTCCTCCACTTTTTGAGCTTGGGCATCGTGGAAGACAGGGGTCCTGTTCTGGAAGAGCACTGTGATGTCTACCATCAAGATCTTGCCAAATTGGGAGAGACAGATAAGCCTCAATCTCTGCAGTAAGGAAGTTAACACACAATGCTGTATGACCAGAGCAAGAAAGAAAAGGAAACGCACAAAGATCTGAATTGCTTGCACCCTTGTCTTGTCATCAAAAAGAACAAGTCACTGGCCTAACTCTGATTGTGTGCGGACGGTTTTTGAGATTATGGCAAAAGAGCATCTTGGTAACAAAAATTTGGATGCCTTTGTACATAGCTGAACCAGATATTGGATCGCCAGATATTGGATCGCAACATGGCTGGTAAAATGTGCATGGTGAACTAATGGTGAATAAGATGATGATGATATTGACTAGAAGTGTCATCAGTGCTATTTTCATTTTCATGATACCTGCACTCATTTATTATTTGATTTTTGTTTTACCCTTTTTGATTGCTTTTGTGATGCTTTGAGGTCACAAAGAAATCCCATGTTATGTCTTGAAATAGTAGATAGAGACATTAAACTAACAGAAATGAATACAGATATTTCAAAGTGGTCATTTTAATGTGTTGAGGGTGTCATTGTTTATCCCTGTTTCTATGGTAACGACACCACTTGACAGCTCCACATCGTACCTCATCTTAAAGTAGACATAATAAGCTTTCAAATGAAGTCTGATGTGTGTGTGTGCATGTTCTGTTTCTTAATATTTCATATTGTTAATGATCAAAACTCAGTAAATGTAAAGTTTAAAATAAACAAAAGCAAGTGTATGCTAAATCTTAAAGCCCCTGCATGAGCTGGTGGTATTTTATTTTGACTATTTCTGTCTCTTCTTTTTGTTCAGCATTCCTACTGCAGAATTAACTCGTCTTTTATTTTCAGGAGAGCCTCACATCCTGCTGAGATATATTTAATTTTTATATTTCATTAAGGAAAAATCTGAGCTAGGAAAAAAGCCTTGAATGCCTCCAATTAAGCATGTTTATTAGAAAAGTAAAGTTAAAAGTGGTTGAACAGCAGATGAAAACCAGAGCCAGCTGGCAATTTTATTGTTAAAATGGCAGTACAGTGAAAATTAAAATTTCTCGGTTATGGAGGAAAAGCTATTCACTGGACTTATTATTATTTACTATTTGTAGTCCAGAACACTCAGAGGCCTCAGTCTGAATCAGCATGTAATTGTTCTAGGTGCTGTACAAACCCACAATAAAAAACAATGTGTACTCTGTGGAGCTTACATTCCAAGGACCTGTTCCCACAGTGAGCTCTGGGGCGAGTAGACTGCTACGCTCACATGGAGATCATTGCAGGCTCATGGCCTAAATACATAAGGTAAAGGGGGGAGAAATAGACAGCAAATATACAAGTAGAGTGATCAGGGCAAATCTCCTTGGCATGCCTGGGGATCTGAGCATTTGGAAGCAATTTTTTTGAATCACAAAATCAGAGACTCCCTAGAAAATCTAATATCTGTCAATGTATGTTCTATACTAGATGATTATATACTGTATTGAATATTATACATACAATGGGCCTGATTATGATATCAGTTACACCAGTGTAAATAAGGAGTAACTTCAGTTAAGTCAGTGGAGTTAAACTGGTGTTAAAACAGTTTGTGTGATTGGGACGGGAGCCATTCTTTTTTAACTTGAGTGCAACTTTGTTATATATATGTACATGTAATCTGATATGAAAACATGTCTATCTAACTAACTTTCTGCGCTTCAGTTGTTTGATTCTTCAAACACAGCAAGCTGAATACAAAAAAATTACAGTAATGTCTAAGTGCAACCTGTCTTAAGCAGCCATTCAAGAGACAAGTGACATTCCGTTGCCAAGTAAAGGTGGTTTTTAATTACAGATTGAACAAATTGTACCGGAAACCTTAGTTTAAAGTGGTTGTTTAAGACGAGAGACTGCCGACTGAATGGGGGCCATTACTGCAACTAACACTTAAGGAGTGGTTTCCAGAAGAGTCAAAAGTAGATGATTTCATTGTTCTTGGCTCACACCTACTCTGCTTTAGTATTACAACTCTTATGCTTTTGTATGTATGATTACTCTGAGAGAAAAGCCATTCTATCCTTCAAGTTTCATTGTTTTCAAGTATAGACAAGTCTAACAACATTACTGTAAATTTCATATCATTCTTTTTATTTTTCCCATAAGTTTTATGTGACACTTCCATAAAAATAATGGCAGTTTTATCTGGAATCTACTTGTGAACGGTGGAGAAAATTCTACGAAGAATCCGACAGTCATCTCAGCAAGGCCGGTTCAAGGAGATTTCACACCCTAGGCAAAACTTCCACCTTGCGGCGCCAATCAGGTGTTTGGAGTGGCAAGCCTGGGAGGGGGGGAGGCGGAGCAGAGGTGAGCTGGGGCGGGGAGCGGTTCCCCTGTGCGCCCCCCCCCATTACTTGCTGCGGGCGGCCCTCCTCACGCCCCCCAGCTCAGCTCTTCTCCACTGCCTCCCCTGAGTGTGCTTTTTGGCACCCCCACCCACTTGCGCCCTAGGCAGCTGCCTAGTTCACCTAGTGGTTGCACCGACCCTGTCTCTCAGTACGTATACTCTCTCATGAATTTCCTGTGAGGGTCAAGTGCTTTGTAAAAGAGACTGATTGAACCAAAAGCTCCTGGTTCTATATTATTTGCCCTCCCACCCCCAAGAAACTTTAAATATTAAGTTCGGGTTTTAATCCAGACTTTTTGACTTGAATTCACCTTTAGTCATTTGTAAATTACATTCTTTTCACGCCCTAAAATACTGTGTAAAATGAAGCATTAAAATATCACCAGAAAGAGAGAGAGCCTCCAGAACTGCGAGTCAAGAACTCTTTCTAATCCTGGTTCAGATACTGATTTCCTCTGTGACCACTTGGAGATAATTATTGCCTTTGCCTCCAGTCATCTGAGAGGCACAGGTTCCTTCTTTGTTTCTTTCATGCTACTGGGTGATGTGGTAACTTCTCGCAAGCAATATCAAATTATAACAAACCCACATTGACTCAGGTGGAGTGGTTGTCACTGACTTGAGTGGACAGAGAAAAGCCTGGCCCATCACTGTCCTTTCCCCACCCATTCCTCTTCCACCTGCTGGGGGTAGGGAAGTAAGTGCATTGTACCTGCTTACTCCTATATCCCTGTCCCCGAGATTTTAACCTGAACATGGGCCTAAGGGCCTTTTACCTCTTACACTCCTTCATGGCTGAATAGACCAAGACTCAATCTCCCTTTGTTAATTTCCCATCAGTAAAAGGACTCCCTTACAGAGGTGCTGGATGTAATTAGTCACTGTAAAGTTCTTTGGAAGATGAAAAGTGCAATGTTAATTATTCTTAAAATTATTTTGCATAAATCTGGTGTAGTTTAAAATAAAGAAGTGTTGATGTACTATTTGTGATGGGATGGATAAACTCCACCCTGGAGAGAGTCAAGGAGGCAGGAACAGCTCTGGGCCTGGGAAGCCCAACCCCAACAGGCCTGCCGGGCATTCTCCAGTTGGAGGAGTGAGGGACATAAAGGGGATCTCTTCAGCACAGCAGGGTGGGAGGCCGAGAGAGGCAGATCTGCAGTCACAGCTGCAGAAGAACTATGCCAAGAAGGCATCCCCAAGGGGAGGTCTATTGCTTGGACCTGGGAGTCCATAGCCTGCTGAGACCCATGGATCAGATTGCCAGGGATAACTGCTAGCCATGACATGCCCTGATGGTTGGTGGGGGGAGGGATGTGGGGGGGGGGGGGGGGGGACGGAGGGGGAGCTTATCTTGCCCAAGAGAGTCCCTGGATTGGAACCCAGTGGAGTAAGAGGGCCTGGGTTCCTTCCCCCTATGCTTATAGATGGTGCTGCTACCATGAACTCTTAATGCCTTGGCAGGGCTGTCTTTTTAAGACCACAGGAATTGCACATGGCAGACTCCCAGGATTGGGACCCGATAGACGCTATTTTCAGATACAAGTGTTCCATCCATTTCCAAGCATGTTTCTTTCCAAAATATTATGTATGAAGGAGTAGCTGCTTGCAAACATGTTTAAACATTAAATAGATTAAGAAAATAAAAGATGTAGTTATAACTAAAGGGAGACTCAAGTCCCAAGGTTCTTGTGATAGAAATCTCAATTCACCCCAAATTTGGGTTGAGAGGGTTGGCTCCAGTGTGATCTAGGCATATATATAGGTTTAATATACCAACAGAAACATCCAACATACTTATGGCCTACTTAGATGTAAGCACATTTCCCTGAAGTATGGATCCTCTCAGCTCGCAATTTGTGTATTAGGATTCTCCAGAATATAATAAAAAATAAACCCACCACGACAATAAGGAATGATAATGGAAATGTTGAGAGGCCCTTTACTATCACAGAGCTGTGATAGGTGCTGTTTTAATCTTCCTTGTCATAAACCTTTCCTACTCTAAAATATTGGAATAGGGTCTGGCAACCTGTTCTGACTTTAGTCTTGATAATTGTGGCACCAGAGTGCGCGGCTTTCAGAAAACTGGGAAAGCGATTTCTAACAGAGTTCTAACACATGCACATACCAAAAGTGTATGAATTAATCTAAAACTAAATAAGCCAGTATATTGCACTTATTATTAGAGCAAGTAGCTGAGGCTCAAATGCTAATTTTATCTCTTGCACCATTTTGCAAAGTTGTATATTAATTTAGAAAGTATTAATTCTGTTTTAACGTTAAGTTATTTTTTATTCAAAATACAGGGAAAGTCATAAATACCAGCAAAGAGCTGAATCTTGTAGTGTGTTGCATATGCAATACCTTAAGTTCTGATGTTGTTTTGCATCCTGTTAAACTAAGAATCAAAAGTCATAACTGCATTTTCTAGTTAAGCCATGACTAACAAAGGTCACTACCCTAGAAACCATGGACCTGATCCTGCTGATGGTTAGATTGTGGAATAGAGTCAGTAAGTTCAAGTGTAGGATCTGTTCGTATCAGTAAGATCTATGAAATCTAGAGAGCAGTATTGATGTTGGCACCAGAGGGAGCCACTTGCCCATCTCTTGACCAGATAAGAACTATAGTGATGGTAATGTTCAAACAATAAGGGACAAAATGGCAGAAAAAATTGGTAATCAGTTGAACATAGTCCAGACCCTATATATTATGTTTTAAAACACAAGTCCTTACTTGGAGCAATTAACTGATTCTGGCTTTTTTATATTGAATACTCTTAAATTTTTTAATATTTAGATCTGAATGTACACATCAGATTTTTTCATTTAGAGTGTTGTCGTTAAAGCTAGCGGGGGGATAGAACATTAAATGTTCTAAAGCTGAATTATGGATTTAAATAATGAGTATCATGTAGATTCCATATATACTACAATAAGATGTGTTGCAGTCTGACTGATATACACTTAATGTATTATGCAGTTATATACATGCATTTTCAGATTAACTTTAAGGTAAATAAATTCAGTAATTGCATACAGGGCCTTAACATTTCTGGTTTTACGTCACATCATATAATATCTGGCAGGTATATAGATATGGCCAATTCTGCATTTCTTGTGCCCCAAATCCTACATGCCTTGTCTTCAGTGAGATTGTTGGGTGCACAGGAATTAAGGATCTGGCCCATATTTTGACATGCACTCCCTCAGACTATTAGACCATGACATTTGTGCAGTATACCATGGGAGAGGCATTTATCCTAGATTTGCATCTAAGATCTTGTATTTTAGGCATAGCTTATTATGTATTATTTATTTGTATAACAATCGCGTCTAGCAGGCCCAACTGAGATCAGGGCTCAGTTGTGAAAGGCACTGTATTTACCAATAGTAAGAGACAGCTCACTCTCTGAAGAGTTTACAATCTAAATAGACAAGACAGACAAATTATTACAGAAGGGAAGTATTATCCTCTGAATAGCAGTGGGCTGAGAAGTTTGTCTGAAACGGGGTTTGTCTGACTTGCCAAGGTCACAAAAGTAAGTCTATGGCAGAGCTAGGAATCAATCTCTTAAGTCCCATTTCAGTACTGTATCCACAAGATGATCCTTGCTCTTCTAACTTTAATGCCATAAGAACTGATTGCCATACAGTGAATACAGAGGCAAACAATAGTAAGTTTTTTAAAAATGGATTTGTATTTTCAAGAATAAACTCGGGTAGTAGAAATCAGTTACTTATTTACACACAAATATATCCTTTCCTCTGGGACAGATTGCTCCACTGGTATTCCAGCAATGTAACAATCCTGAAAACATCATGCAAATTCATTTAGAGCCGAAGAGCAATTTAACGTACAATATTATATAACTATAAATTAATGTCTGCTTGAACAGAGCATTTCCAAATATACATGCATAACATTCAAACATATATAAATCCATATATATATATATATTACACACAAATATGTATTACCATGTGTGCAAAATTAGAGATTTTGTAAACTTGCCCCAAAGTGCTACATTGTATTAACATACATCTAGTGAGAAATTTCAGCACACATACAGGGTCCTAGTTTTGATTTATTTGATAAGAAAGATCAGAATTGCCTAATTTGTTCACTGCACAGAGTTTGGAAATGAATGGACATGCTTGCCAATTTTACATGTTTGGACTAAATCAAGTATGAAATTCTTCTATACTTTACAAGTTGTGCTGCCAGATTTAAATGAATTCCCTCTCTGAGAGCGAAGAGAACAAAAAGTGACGGTGTTCCTACAACAGATTTTCCACTTTATATTTTTAATTCATTAAATCATTTCCTACCTTATCCATCCTTCTGTTTGTCTGCCGGGCAGCAGTAGCTTAGTAGACTGAGTTCAGAGACTCAAGAGTCAGGCAATCTAGATTCTAACAGCGCTCCTAACTCCTGTGGAGACTTTGGGCAAGTCACTCTGCACCCAAGCTTCTCTCTCTGTGGAATGAGAATAATATGTTTGTTTATAAAGTGCCTTGGTAAAGCACTCTGAGGTCTTCATGTTAAAAAATCACATTTCTAATAAATATCAAATATTATTTATTTGCTTTTATCTGGATCCTTTAATTCTTATTTAATTCTTCCTGTCTCCTAGCCCTTCTGTTCCTTCAGTCCTTTTGTAATCTGTTTAGCTCTACCACCCTATATATTTCCTATGCCGCCACTCTCAGCCCCACAGCCCCTTTAACTTGAAATACTCAGAAGCTTCCGTAGTGTTTTTGCAGAAAAATCAGAACTTGACACAAAACCTTGCTATAAAATATTAACATTAAAGATTCACTCCAAATTCACACGGCCTCATTTTGTGAAGAAGCAGGAAGAGAGAAAAGTATTCTGGCCATTTAGGTACTTATCTGATACGATTACCACAGTATCTGAGTGGCTCACAGTCTTTCATGTATTTATCCTTGTAACATGTCTGCAAATTAGAGAATACTGTTAGCCCCATTTTACAGGTAGGGAGTTGAGGCACAGAGAGATTGAACAACTTGCCCAAGATCACACAGTAAGTATGGGATAGAGCAGAAATCTGAACCTTCCTCCCAAGCTAACATCCTTATCACTGGGCCACTTTCCTCTTCTTTCCAGGATCTGTGGAAGAGGTCATTTGAACGTCACTATGCTTCTTGCTTCTGGATAAAATTGTATCCTTAAAGATCAGTCATGGGGGAACTGCAACTTTCATTTCTTTTTCAGCCATTTATCCAAATCTTGAAGGCTGAAGACACTTTCTTGCCTTGAAGTGATAGGAAAGCATTATCTTTGACAATCTAACAAGTTGCTGCTTGAAATTTGCAAATTTTGCAGTCAGGTCTCTGAAAGAAATTCTTGAAAATTCAAAATCTGAAAGGGCTTTGTAAAAGGACCAAGTTATCTGAAACAGCCACAAGAAGACTCTTCCTAGTGTTTTTTGTTTTAATGTAACTAACCTTATACTCCTGCTTTGCTTCAGGTTTTACTTTAATTTTGGCTCAGAGACCAAAAGCGAATGAAAGATTCATTATGATTTGACTGGACACGTGAAGGGCATCCAGATTAGGAGATTACATAATGAGTCTTCTGACTTCTTTCAAGTCAAGTACAGAATTCCTAAAGCATAATTTTAAACTGTCATTTATATTCAGTTTTCCTAAAGATTTTCAGCACGTCTCTTAAGTGAGTCTGCCTATTCAAAATTCGTCTTCTCACCCAAGTATTCAGAGAACACTAGTTGTTGTTTGTGTCTTGAAGGAAATTCATTATTTCTGGGACAAAATGAATCTGTACTAACCCACTGCTCTATGGAGGATGATCTACAAACTGGAGGATTATGAGAAACTCCTGGAGTGATTGGACAGAGAAATTGCACTTAAATCTTTGGTAGAAATAGATTGAACTTCCCCTCTAGTTTGTGGTGTACCCAGGAAAAACCTTTCAAGGCATTGTGAATTAAAGATGTGCACTAATTTCTTTGGACGCGCCCATGGGCTTCTCGTGTGGTACAAAAAGCAATTAAAGGAAGCAACCCAGTATGTTTTGGTGGATTTGATCCAAAGTCCATTGAAATCAGTGGAAAAGGTCCCATTAATTCCAGTTGGCTTTCTATCATACCCTCTAAAACCTATGCAGATATTACTGTCTTCCCGTAGTAATAGTATTATAATGAAAAATGGTACTTTCCTATCTAAAGTATGGTGCCCACTTTGGTCACCTCAGCTTAAGATCTTTCTAAAGGGGAATTATCTCCTCATTTATAGCTCTGCAACTCCAGTGAAGCCAAAGGGATTGCATGGTTACAGCCAAGGACAAAATATAGCCCAAAGCTACTGTGATGCTTCCCAGGGCGCTACCTTGAGAATACAATTTTCAGTAAGATGTTTAACTCCTTAAATATTACCCCTCCATGCATTTTGTAGTGATTATGACGACATATTGGCTACTGTGGCTCAGTAGGGACCTCATGTGCCCCCTTCAATGAATTATTATGAATGTATCTGACCTACGGGATCCCTGTAAAACCCCATGCAGCCCCCGTTCCCTCTGACAGTTGACACCAAGTGGCTCCTGGGTTGTAGCTACTTTAGACAAAGAGCAGAGGAGGGGAGTGAAAATGCTTAGATATATCTCCCTTTTTAAGAGTGTCCCATATTATGAGGGACCATATGATGGTTGAAATATTTTAGAATAAATAAAATAAATATGCTGGAATTGGCCACTGCGGGAGGTCATCAGATCAAATCCTGTGGCTGGGTTTTTAAAAGGCTGGAAATTTGATGGCTATATATTTTAATTAATCCATTCATAATATTTGTGGCTACTTCATGCAAGCCAAAATAAAGGTAATCCTATCTCATGCTTAAGGCTGATCATTTGCTAGGGTTAGGAGAATTGACTTAGTGCATAATGGGAAAGAAAAGACTTTCCTCTAAAACTCTGGGTGAAGCCATCTCCTATAGCAGTATACTGGATTTCATGGACCGATAGTTAGACCCTGTATGATACTTGTGTAATTCATAATAGGAAGTGCAGCAAGGGCCAGTTAATATTAATGCTGGGACCGTAACTTTTTATATTTCCTTTTTTAAAACTATGTGAATTTGAAGTTACATTAATGTGGGTTATTGCGCTGCATATACTACATAGTATAGATCTGCGTTTAATGGCTCTTGATCTTTTCTGACATTTTCCTCAAAACTGGGAAGATTCCCAACTGACCGTGAAGACAGTCTTCACAATAGCCCAGTGCTGTGTATATATATAAATTGATGTTAGATTGTAATTATGATTACTTAAATCTGTTTGATGATCTGCCCAGCACTGTGGTGTGTGGATATTGTGTTTGTT
Organism: Sternotherus odoratus; assembly: GCA_032164245.1. Classification (NCBI taxonomy): domain Eukaryota; kingdom Metazoa; phylum Chordata; order Testudines; family Kinosternidae; genus Sternotherus; species Sternotherus odoratus. Next base: position 11,827,539 of record JAVMKO010000009.1, on the reverse strand, counting down.
TGTTTTAAATAAAAAAGAAAATGTTTACAGTGTTTCCAAATTAGACCAGTAATAAGTTGTAATAGCTTTTTGATTAACTCCTTGGTTCTGGGAATTGGACTTACTGGGTGCAAAGTCTGTTTCTGATAGTGGTTATGCCAAACCACCAGCTCAAAAGGATTTATTCTATAGTTGAATCTCTTCTTACTTTACTGAATGGGTTTTGTTTGTGGCCAGGTCTGGCGTGGCTGTATAAAATAGGTGCAGGGAGGAAGCCTCTCCCCTCCTGTCCTGCATAGGGCCAGACCACAAATGCAGTCATTGCACTCCAGTGGAAAAAAAGGATAGTTCCTAGATCACAAGGAATACTTGTAGCACCTCAGAGACTAACTAGTTTATTTCAGCATAAGCTTTGTTGTGGGCTATAGCTCACTTCATCCGATGAAGTGGGCTATAGCCCACGAAAGCTTATGCTGAAATAAACTAGTTAGTCTCTAAGGCGCTACAAGTATTCCTCGCTTTCTTTATGGATACAGACTAACACGGCTGCTATTCTTGAACCAGTTCCTAGGTCGTGGTGCTTAGTCACTTGAGAAGAAAAAAACAAAGAAAATTTTACCTCTTATAGAAAAGTCCAATAGACTCTCATAGAAAATGGTTATAAATTTTGGAATCAATCCTATAGAATATAATAGACGTGATATCCCTACCAAAGACTTGAATAGGATGATTTTATAAACTTTGAATAGAAAATATGATCTTATCTCTTCTTTCTATAGTATTTTCTTTCTTTCATCCCTATTAAATAGAGTGCAGCTTTTCCATAGAGATGTGATGTATTCATAAAAGGATGTTTGGTTTTAATCTAACATATAAGATTATGAAGATTATGAAGATCCTTTGGGTTGTTTTGGTTTTTTGTGTTTGTTTTTTTGTTGTTTTTGGTGTGCATTACAATCTGAAATTGTTTTTGTGGTGTGCTGGAGCAAGATCACAGAGCTTTAGCATCACAGTTTAGCTGTTACCAGTATTTCACTGTTTCTGATAACAGTAGTTTTCTCTTCTCATGTGTGTTTGTTCATTGTTGCTAGCAAGCATCCATGCTTCTACCAGTAAAAATTGGTTGAAACTAAAAACCATGGGGTCCTGGTTTCCCCCTGCTCCCCAGGACACAGGTAATTCCCCGTGACTGATTTGTACACCCTGGACACTCCGGGTGTTAGGAAGGACAGTAAGAAGCTGTAGTGCTTCCATCACCGCTCCTTACAGTCTAGCTCAGTGGTCTTCAAAGTGAGGTGCGTGACACCCTAGTGCCTCTGCCGATCCCGCCCGGGAGACCGTCGAACTCGGCAGTGGTCTATTTTTGTAATGCCGAAATGCCGCCACAGAAAGGAGAAGCGAGCGGATGCTGCACCGCGGAAAGGGGCCGTGGCCAAAAAACTTTGAGGATCACTGGTCTAGCCCACCAAGATAGTCCCTTTCTGACGGTTCAGAAATAAAGCAGCCAGCGGGGCACTAGACGTGTTTAGAAGTCTTCCCCAGCTGCAGAGAGACAAGAATTCCCAGTCAAAATGTGCCACATTGCCACAGTCCTTTGCATCACAACTCGGGCCAGATTTTCAAAAGAGCTCAGGTCCTGTTTAACTCTCCAATTCAGGAAAGTACTTAAGCACACTAACTATTTGCGGAAGTCCCAGAGGAGTCAATGGGATTTAGCAATTTGACCAAATGCCTTCCTAAATCAGACCCTGTATGCAGTGGCCAGATTTTTCAAGGTGTTCAGCATCTAACAGCTTCCACTGAGAACAGCGGGAGCAGTTGGGTGCTGAACTCTTTTTACAAATTTGGCCACAAGTGGTTTCTCCTTGAGGCCTGTAGAAGCAAGCAGCTCCTGAAACTTTGTTACTAGTTTACATTTAAACAAGCTTTCAAATTAAGGCGTGTATATGTTTCCTTTGCACCTGGTTTGCTCAAAGGACTCTAACCGTGTTTTAAGAGACAGTACTGTTGGGGGTTCAAGAACCATACCAGTCTAACTCCCATCAAGGTCAACTGACTTCATTTGGAGTTTATTTTATCTCAGGCTGGGTTGGGGCATACACAGGAATTTAAATATGACTCCTTTTTGGAGGGGCACATTCTGTGCTCCCCCCGGGTGCTCCCTCTTCCCTCCTCCTGCCCTGGCAGGAACTTGCTCTTTCCCCCTGTCCTGGCAAGAGCTCATTTTTCTTTTCCCCATCCCTGGCCTGGCCTCATGAGGAGCTCCATCTTCCTTTCAGCCTCCCCCCGCCCGCCTAGCCCGGGTGGAACTTGCTCTGCCCTGCCCCCGCAGGCTAGGCATCGGAGAAGTTCTGTGCCCTCAATGATTATTGCTGGGGGGGGGGGCATTCTCCTTCCCCTACCCTTGTGCATGCCCCGGGTGCTGGCTGATTGGGCCCAGAAGCCCTACAATTGAAGCCAACATTCTTACACCTGTGTTGAATTCTCTCTGGACACTTTTTATTTTTATAAGCAAGTCAAGACGTCTGCTCTGCAAGTGACTAAAAAATAAATGTCACTTTTCTGTATGCAAACTTCAGCAGACTTGTCCTTTATGTAACTACCATCAAATGGGGGCTTGAGGAAACTCACAACTCTGCATGTTGCAAGCACTGGTCAGAAAGCCAACAGCTAAAATATATGTAGTGGGTTTTTTTTCCTGCCGAATAAATTTAATAAAGCATTTTCATAATTCCCACAGTGGTAATCATTTTATTGCTTTCCTTTATCTGTTCCTATTACTGCTCACACTGTAGCTGTTCAATTCTGATAACCGGGTGGAAATGCATTCCATACATAACACAGGTTTTGCAGAATTTAATAAATTTCCTGAATTTCCACTTCAAAGTACACTGGCAGGGTTTATGGCGGAAGATATTAAGAAATTTTTAGTCTAATTTGATCTGGAAACGTTTAGTAATTCCATTTCCTCATCATTTATTTATATATCTCCAGAAGGAATTAAGGCTTTTCAAAGTTATATGTATAATTAGGATTTATACAATTAGTTGGCCTAGCACTGGGGTGGCAAAGTGTAGACTTGAATGACTAAGGAGAGTGGGATTGAGGAATGGAGCTTCAGTCTTGCAGAACCTGACCCAACAGCTCAGCATGTGAGAAAGAAAAGTAATTGATGGAACATGTGCCAACTATCTGTAAATTGCGCAGCATCCTCACTCAACACAGGGTGTGCATGCACATACAGACATCTATGCACCCATCCACACACATACTGGTTATTATCCAAACCAAATCTCTTCTTTGGGTTTGTCTTTAGTCAAGTGACAAATACCTGAAAGAAGGCTCTACTCACAAATTTAAGGTTTGTTTTTTGTGCTCATTGGAGTCAATGATAAAGCTACAACTGAATTCAGTGGTGTAGGACTAGCAAAAAGGGCTAGATTTTTAAAGGTGCATGGAGATACAGATAGGCACCTAGTGGGATTTTCAAAAGAGTTTAGGTGCCTAACTCCCACTGAAGTCAACCCCAGTAGGTACCAATCTGCATCTTCAGGCACCTAAATATCTTAAAAAATCTGGCCCAAAGTGTGTAGTCCTGCCACCGTTGGAGTTAACAGCAAGCTTTTATTCACTGTAATGGCAGATACAATCTGTAAAGATCAATCCTATAAACTCCAGAACTAAATAACTTCTTGAGCTGGCTGTTTGTAGAGTTTCTCCCTGCAGGACCTCATGCCTTTCCCCTTTTAGCTCTCTCTGGCCTCAGAGAGATGTTTAGGTTTTTTATGTACTTGAGTGGGACCAAATGAGACTGTTTTGAGGCTTCTGGAATGTGTGTCAGCAGAATAGCTCTCTGCACCTCCACACATGATTTAAATCTGATAATTTGTCACATGATAGCCCCTGGATGACGTTTGGAGAAATACATGAATTTATCTTATTTTGGAGAATCTGGTGCATATTGTGGTCAAGGGCAGACTTCATGTAAAAGTGGAATTTTACATTCCATTAGATTGTCAACTTGGATAATAGCAACCAATTCACATGTAAATGTAGACAGATGTTGATACCTGCAGCTTCCGTTTTCCATAATCCAAGTTGCAGAGGAACACGTGACAATAAAGATAGAGATCTTTGATATAAATGGAATTACTTATGGTGTTACTCCACCATAACTGAGGGAAATAATTATGCATCTCTGTGATTTTATACCTTTTTTTCACAAAAAATCGCATTTTAAAAAATCTGTGTAAATTGTGGATCAGATTCTAACATCTTTACATCTCTGTAACACCACTGAAGTAAATGACATTGTATGGGTATAATTGAAGGCAACATTCAACCCTGTTAATTTCTTTGTGCACTGTTTTGGCATATCAGAGGAGGTCATGTGACTTTACTCTGCTGATCTGACAATTCATGTTTATAATATTAACACTTACGGTAGTACTTCTCATTTTTAAATCTCAAAGTCCTTTACAAAGGTTCATGAGTATTATTATTCATGTTTTATAGATGGGGAAAACGGAAAGACAGAGAGGTTAAGGACCCAAGCTCACAGAAAGTATCAATAACAGCTTGGAATAGAACCCAAAGGCTTGATTTTCTTCTCACTTGAATTGTTGTAAATCAAGTGCAGGTGTTTAAGTCAATGATGTTACAATAATGTAAAACTGGTGCAAATGACAGGAGGCTCAGGCCCCAAATTTCCTTTCTCTTACTTTGATTCTTGATCCACTCGGACATGCTGCCTCACTATAAAAGTTCTTAATCTACATATGAGATTGCCTTGTCTTTTCCTTCTTGATAAATTAACAGTGAAGTCTGAAGAAATCGCTGTTTAATATTTTGACTTCTGCAGAGAAGACAGGAAAATCTTTTATTCACACAGGAATTTCTTTATAAAATATAGGACTGTCAACGTGAGAGGTTGAGATTTGCTAGAAAGCTGAAGATAAAGATTCTTACTACTTTGAAGAATTTTCAGTTGAGTACTCCCAAAGAGATTTTGACATACCTCATTGGCTTGTGCAAGATGTACATCCGCCATAGTACTAATAATGTGAATCACTAAAACTTTTATTATGTAAAATCTTTTATTGATCAAATATGGAGCAGATTTTTTTAAATCAAGTAGGAAGAGAGGCAAGGCCTTATCAGAAATTCTGTTAGGGCCTGATCCTTCAAGTTGTGTTTAGTACCTCCAACAGTTAATAACTTCAGCAGGAGTTGAAGGTGCTTAGCATCTTGCATGAGGCTCTTAGGCCTTTGCAGGACTGGCTTATACTATCTATTTAAGGTTGTTTGTAGTGCTAATCTCTCAAAAAAAATTAAAAAATCTAAGGCCCTGCTTCAGAAAAAGACTTAAACACATGTTTAAAAATGTGAGTAGTCCCATTGGCATCAATGGATCTACTTGTGTGCTCAGAGTTAAGCGTGTGCATACGTGTTTTTGTTGGATCAGAGTCTAATCACTGAACAGCTAAATTAGATCTGATGCTCATGTCTGAAGTAGATGGCAAAGAGAAGTCTGCCCTGCTTCTCCCTGGTTTCTGAAATGTTATTCTGCTTTTTTCTTTTATTAAATAAATCCTGTGTTCTGAGAATCTGATCCTACATAAGCACATACTTAAATTTACTCCTGCAGTGAGCCCAATTGACTTCAAATATGTGCATGTCTGCAGGATCAAGACTTTAGATTATGATAGAAAAGCTTTAGCTTTTTTTTAGATACTTCCACTGCATGCATCCGACGAAGTGGGTACTAGACCACGAAGGCTTATGCTTCAATACTTTTGTTAGTCTTTAAGGCTGTGGTTAGACTACAGGGGGAAGCGCTGTTGTTTATAGCACTTCCCGATTTAGCGCTACAGCTGTTGCGCTAGAGGGTGTCCAGATTGAATCCCTCTAGCGCAAGAGAGCGAACACATTTGTCCTGCTTTTGGCGGCAGAAGCAGTTGCGGGATAGGGCAGGTATCCCAGCATTCAGCTGGGTGCAGCCCTCTTTGAAAAGGAGTGGGGTGAGGGGGGACTGGGAAGGGAGGGAACTTCTGGCTGTCAGTTTCATTTCTGAAACTGACAGGCTCTGCTCCTCCCTTCCCTAACCATTTATTTGGGGGGGTTTCAGCGGCGGGGGCAGGGGCTGGGAGCACCTCTGGGCTGCCGCCCGCAGCGGCAGGGGACCCCGCAGCCCTGCCGCCCACAGCGGCAGGGGATCCCACAGCCCTGCCGCCCGCAGCGGCAGGGGATCCCACAGCCCTGCCGCCCGGAGCGGCAGGGAACCCCCACAGCCCTGCCGCCCGGAGCGGCAGGGAACCCCCACAGCCCTGCCGCCCAGAGCGGCAGGGAACCCCCACAGCCCTGCCGCCCGCAGCGGCAGGGGATCCCACAGCCCTGCCGCCCGGAGCGGCAGGGAACCCCCACAGCCCTGCCGCCCGGAGCAGCAGGGGACCCCGCAGCCCTGCCGCCCGCAGCGGCAGGGGATCCCACAGCCCTGCCGCCCGGAGCGGCAGGGGACCCCGCAGCCCTGCCGCCCGCAGCGGCAGGGGATCCCACAGCCCTGCCGCCCGCAGCGGCAGGGGACCCCGCAGCCCTGCCGCCTGGCACGGCAGGGGACCCCGCAGCCCTGCCGCCCGCAGCGGCAGGGGACCCCGCAGCCCTGCCGCCCGGAGCGGCAGGGGACCCCGCAGCCCTGCCGCTCGCAGCGGCACGGTTTCAAAATTTTATATGACTTTGGGGGAGGGTTCTGACGTGGGGGTCACCTGAGGACAGGACAGAAGAGTTTTAAATGGTGGCCAGAGAGGATGCAATGGGGATTCTGGGACAGGATGCCGGAGGCTGGAGGCTCACTATCACGCAAGGGCAGTACACATTGCATCCCTTGCGTTACAACAGCAGCGCTGAGAGCTTTATTCCTCTCGTTTTGAGGTTTAACAGTGCCGCTTTAAAAGGTCTCTTAAAGCGGAAAAAGTGGCTTGGGAGTCTGTACTGGGAGTGCTCTTATAGCGCTAAAGAGGGGTTTTAGCGCTAAAACAGCCCCAGTCTAACCACAGCCTAAGGTGCCACAGGACTCTTTGTCGCTTCTGCAAATCCAGACTAACACGGCTACCTCTCTGATTCTTGCCTGCATAAAGTTACCATCCAATACACACTGCCATTTCCCATACCACCTTTGTCCACCACCTCCTGCACCAGAACTCCCCTGTCTGGCATGGGGACAGCAGCCTCTCTGATTTTTAGCTAATGAGTGGCTCATACAGAAAATTAAAATATTATTTATATTAGTTTACATTAGTAGGAATGCAATTTAGTATTTTGCACTTAAAATCAATTGTTGGACTGGAACTAGACAATTCATACGGTATTGCTGAATATACACATAAAAGAGAGCAGGGGAAAATCCAGCTAGGGAGCTAAGGTTCACATCAATATTTTCCCATAAAATACATAGGTATGTAACAGTTACTTCTCTACCCACACCCAACATTTTGAATTACTATTTCAAATGGGAGGTGGTCGCTTAACTTCCCCAGGCACTTATAAAAATCCCACCCAGTAGGAAGCCTTGAATCAGTTATTTTCACCTTGACCTCTTCCCGGGTACAACCAGTGAATATGAACCCCCGGTACATTGCCGTAAAAAGCCAGCAATAATTGCCACTAACATTTTTGGCAAACTAGTATTCTTTTGCTAAGCAAAGTATGCAAACATGCAGAATTTTTCATTTGGTTTTTAATATCCATAATTTAATTTTTGATCCCAGATGTTCTGCTCCACTTAAATGCGCCAACTGCATAGCCAACCCTGGCAGGCACTGCCACGTTTAAAGGGATGATGATATTAGTTATGCCCACCCGGTGAATTATTCTCTTATTCAGTAAACCTTGGCATAATCCAACTGAATGTCCATCTGTGCACTATATTTCCTGGACTGTGTCTATTTCCTTGCCTAGAACAATATGAATGAGCATATAATGAGCCTGATAAATAAGTCCTTATATAGGCGTGATATAATTGACACAAACAGCTATACATGTTCTATTGGGATAGGGATAACCCCATTAAATTCGATGGCCCTCAATCAATGATAAATGGCAATACATATTAAAAGATGCTTCAGATATACTCAGCATATGGTAGTGATCCTTCACCATGCCATTAAAGCAAACTTCAGGCGAATTCCAATATTCTAAAAGACTGGACTTTATCTCTGGAAACAATAAACTGAAATGAGAATAAAAAAGTGGGAAAGAGATTTAACACTGGGGACTGGCACATACTTTAATGGATGCACTATTACTAAATCAAAGATACTGTACATTAGGTGAAAATCCCAGTAACCGTATTGCAAGTAATGAGTCACCTGACTGTTGTTCTGCATCACTCTCCCACTTTCTAATAGGCAGATACTTTACTAGTTAATAAGACCCAGATTCTCAGAGTTATTTAGGCATCTAGTGCCTATTGAAATCAATTGAGGATCCCTGGACATTCTATTAAAGACTTGAAGGTGTCAATTTTAAAACAAAAACTTCCAAAACAGACTCCAAAGAGAAGCTGATGAACTGGAATTAATTTGGAAATAGGACACTGTCAACCAAGGGTTAAACAGGCATGTTGAGTGGCTTTGTCATTATCCTAATCAAATGCATTTTCCTAGTTAAGTCTCTTTTACAGATTCTTATCAACTGTTAGACAGATAGATCCACTAAATTTTCACTATAAAAGGTGTTTTTTTGTTTGTTTGTTCCCCCCCCTCCTGCTGATAATGGCCCATCCAAATTAAACAGCCTCTTAGAATTAGTATGCTGATGTACAGTTTTTTTTCTTTCTGTGTGTATAAATGCATCTTACTTCTGTTTGTTCCATTCTATGCATCCAATGAAGTGAGCTATAGCCCACAAAAGCTTATGCTGAAATAAATTGGTTAGTCTCTAAGGTGCTACAAGTATTCCTCCCTTTCTTTACAGATACTAACACTGCTGCTATTCTTAAACCTGAGCCTAAGATGTTACCAATACCAGATTCTTCATAAAATAGGGTACCAGGGCCCTGCCTTGTTTCTGGAAAATCATGGGGGAGGGATAGCTCAGTGGTTTGAGCATTAGCCTGCTAAACCCAGGGTTGTGAGTTCAATCCTTGAGGGGGTCATTTAGGGATCTGGGGCAAAAAAAAAAAAAATCTGTCCGGGGACAGTACTTGATCCTGCTAGTGTAGGCAGGGGACTGGACTTGATGACCTTCAAGGTTTTTCCAGTTCTAGGAGATTGGTATATCTCCATTTATATTATATATAATGATTAGTTACGAGGAACTCAGGCTCATACAAATGCTTCAGAGAGGGGGTCATATCAGCTGCTTCAGGAACTGAGTAGCAAATCTTGAGCTGGGCATATTTTTACAGTTTTTACCAATTTTCCTATGTATTTTGTGCTGATCTGCTTCATTAGCATACACTTCCCTTCTTCCTTTTTCCTTGCCATTCCTCGGCATGCCATACTCCTTGAAATAATTAACAGGCTTTCCCCTCTGTGGATGTTACTTCAAGTAGGACACTGTCTACCACTGCTGTAATGTAGTTCCATTAAAATGTAAAAATATGTCTTGTACTGTTAGAACTCCTTCAACTGCCTGGCTACCCCAATGACTTAATGCTCTTTCACCTCCAAGGTTTGCTGTGGAATCATACCTGCAACAGTAGAAAACTTGTCTTGCTGGGATGACTCTGCTAGTCAAGTCTGTTGATCTGTTAATCATTGTGCTGCTTCAAAGTGACTTTACATGCCTGAGATTCTTATGCCATTAACTTGTACAGATTTTGGAAGCGGTCTTCACAGAAATATGATTTGAATTCATATTTGCAAGATGTTCACAACTAGCATTTGATGGCCTAGTACATTTTCCTTTATTATCTGGACACCATGTGAGCGAGGCAAGCTCTCACGATCTTAATGGAGTGGCTTATGCCTCACTTGAGGCTGCAAATAAAGGGTGTGATGGATGAGAAAAGATCATTCTCATTTGTGTTTAGCAAATATCAGAAGGAAACAGGAATCACTTTATGTATTGGGATGTTCAGATGTGTTTGGGCTGAAACATGGGCACTCTCCAAAAACTGCAGTGAACAGCTGGTCCTTTTGACTTGAGGATGCCATGATGCAGGAGTCTGGCAAGAGAGATACAAGATTAATCTAGTCTGATGCTAGATTAATTATGGTACTTCTCAGACCCTCATATTCTGATAGTCTGGTTGCAGCTTTTTCAGGCACATATTCCAAAGAAATGGCAGTATCCTTGGGTAGAAGTGATAAATGTATGTATAAACTGATTGATGTCAGAATTCAGATTAAAAAAAAAGGTGACGGTTATGAAGCGGATATGTGAGACTGTTTTTGTGTGGTCCAACACTGTGCTGCAATGAATATGAAAGCATATGAGATATGAAGATTATAGAAATGAGAAGAAAGAAAATGCATTTAGAGACTTGGGTGTCTCATATAAAATACATAGAAACTATAAGAAGTTGCATGGGCTAATCACTGGGGTAATCTTCCCGATTGTTTGTATTGAACAGAGATGTGAGTTTGGGTTCAGTTTAAATGCAAATTGTTTTGCAAGTTAAAGGGGAGCCAATGCTCTGTGCTTGGGACAGATACATATTCCTAAAATCTAGACGGTCTCAATGGATGCCCAGTATACAGTAGCTTTGGTTCAGACCTGCTCAACTTTGCAGTCTCCTATCATCAAGAGAGAGCTGGCATCTATTAGGGAAAACACCCCTCTGAGAAGACCAGGTTGTGGCAACATTGTCACCCTCCAGCAGGGGAGCTTTAAATTCTAGCTTGGGCTCCATAGAAGTCCTGGACTGGAGGTTGTCTGGAACATACACTGATTCTGTGCATCCTCCAGTGCTGTAGGGTATTGCCTTCCCTAAACGGCACCACTCACTTTATAGATAATGGGGCTTGTGGGTGATTTCCGCCATTTTGCTCTCTCCTCCACCTAGGATCAGCCACCTGAGTTCCACCAGAGGAAAGTGAGTTGGGCCAACTTCAGTTTGCATTCCCAGTCATTGACTTCTCTGCTGTGCTGAGACTGCAAAATAGGAAGCCCACTATTTCTGATTGCATTGTGATGGAGGAAATGTAGACACCATTATACGGGAAATGCTCAGAAATCTATGAACATGCCTCACATAAAACACCAAACATCCATCACATAGTAACAACTTTCATTCAAAACTTGGGCTGGATTAGAACCAGTGATCTAGAGATAACATATTTTGTGACCCAATAGCAACCCTTTGAACCATCCAGATGATATTTCTATACTTGTAATTTTCAATTTTCAATTGATATTTTTGACTTATTAACAACAGAGTTCACAACTGTTGCTATAGCTATTAATGGTCCATTAAAACAGCGTAGGATATTTTGTGTATGAAGACAAAGAAAATAAAAATCTTTCTAGCAGAGAGACATAATGAATTTTGTAAAGTTTCAGTTGCCATGACTACTTGATTCAGCTCATTATGTGGTGCCCTTTCTTCTGTCATTCTGAGAACTTCAGTTACCCAAAAAACTGCACAGCCAAATTCAGCAGGTGCATCACCCAATTAAATCAATGTGGCATTTCACCCACTTGCACTAGGGCTGAATATGGCTCATTTTTAGTCTGATTTTCACTAATGGAGACAAGTTGTTTTCCTGGGAATAAGTTTGGAGTATGATGGATAACATATCATGAATAATTAGACAATGCTAGGCTGTAAATCCCAATAGAAACAATGCATCTTTGGGATTAGCTGTTTCTTCTGCAAAGGGCAGTGTGCACGGAGGAAGCAAAGCCATTCATTCTAGATACATTCTATTTGCAAGTGAAAGGAAAGCAAGATGTATGATAGTTTACATGTCAATTAAAGCATTGTAGGAATTGTAGGGCATTTTCTTAAACTAGCTCCTTGAGAAGGAGTTTGATCTAAATTAGGGTCTAATACCTATGTGAGAATCAACAACAGACTCATTGTAAAACTACCTTAACTACGGATTCTCACAATTAACACTGAAAGTGAATGCAGAAAACCTAATATTGTAATTAGTGCAGGTCTGGAATGTATGAACTGTCCCAGCAACAGCATCTGAACTTTCCCAGTGTGGTGAAAGAGAACTTCAAAGAGAACATTATTCCCGCAATTCGGTTGGATAGATGGCTGTTAATCCTTAAAAAAAAAAAAAAAAAAACCTAACTCCCTGCTGGGGAAGATAAATATTGAAATGCTGAAAATGCTGATTTGCAGAAAGACTTCTTAGATTGAAAGCTGCTTTTTCCCCCCATTAGTATTTACTGCCCCATGTATAGAAGGGGAAAAAGGAAAGTAAATCTGGATTATGATAGCAGCACCCTTCGGCCACTTTGTGATATCGTGTCTCTTTGTATGGTTGTAAAGTTTTCAGTGTTAGGATGTCAACCACTTGTCTTGAATTCTTGAGGATTTGAAAATGGTCACAATAGTTGAGATTTTGATTTAAGCTATTGTTTCAGGTCTGTTAAAACCTCCTTTCCCTGTTTCCTCTCTAAAGAAATAATCTTCTCAGATGCCTTCCTCTAGTCAAGAAGACATGCTTGCTGCATTTTCCACAGCCAGTGCCAGCAGACTAGTGCTCTCTTTAATGAGGTGGCAGTTTTCCTACCTGAGAAAATTAAGAATGTCAGTCTGCAGCAATTTGGCATGGGGTAGCGCTGCCCATATCACTGTCTTCCAGTAGCACTGAGAACAAAGTGCTGCTATTAACCATGAGCCCAGATGAGACCTTAAATCCTATATATAATATATCTTTAGTTCACCCTCTAATCAGTGTTCCCACTGTATACCTCAGAAAGGCCTCTTCACAGATCATGTTTCCCAATATTGTATAGTTGGCAGGTTTGCTAAGGATGGGGGAAGGCAAGGACAAAACAAGAAATAAAAAGTAAATCACCCCTTACCAGTGTTTAGCTGTTTGAATAGTGCAGAGGTTACTGTCAGAACAAAATGGAAGGACTGTGCTAGGGTTGCCACCCAACTGGTTTTCACCCAGCTTGTGTGTTTGGGTGCCATTTTACAAGCCCTGATGTTCAGTTTCTTTGATCTGTGGAAAAGGTGGCAATGGTTGGTGGAAGGAAGGAAGCAGTCACCACCTTCAGAGCCAAGGTGCTTGTTTGGCTCTTGTAGTGTGTGGCATACAGGGGCAGGGCCTTGGGGAGGAAGTGGTGGGGTAGGTTCATGAAGGGAGGAGGTGGGGCCTTATACGTCTGATTACCAGCCATTGGAAAGGTAGCAACCCCAACCTTGCCTTCGGAAAATAAAGAAATAATCAAATCCGTTATTAACTTTAAAAATGTTTACTTAAAACAGCAAACATCAGAAGGGGCAAAATCCATGCAAAATGCAATGTAATACTGTGCCAATAATTTTCTATATAACCTCAAGTCCTTTCTCTGGCAAAACTGCTGTTGAGTAAATACTGCAGGATTTGACAGTGAATGAAAATGTGACTGTTTTTTTTTAAATGTTCAGTAAAGTGACTGCATAAATAACATCTTATTGTTCAGCAGATCTATTCCCTGTGTACATTCAGACTCTCATCTGCTGACTTTTGTAGAAAAATAAGTTTGTGCTTGTTGCCGGGTATCCTAGGGAGTCCCGTAGAAACGAGGCTCACACACAGTGGCTAGATGGAAAGTGGTGAGTTTATTGAAGGTCCCGGTCCACTGGCGCTGGGGGCTCCAGTCAGCGCGACCGCGGAAGGGACCTGGCACATTGAAGCAATGCCCAGGGAAGAAGCCCGACAGACAAGAGCGTGTCAGCACAGAAATAGTCATGCTCATTTGCATCTCATACATAAACATATCTTATAAATAACAAGCAGGCAAGCACCCGTTAGTTGATTACACGCTGTCCAGCACTTGTTTTGCAATCCTGCCTCAGTTTACCTATTTAGTTTCACACAAGCTGAAATTCACACAGACCAAGTAAACAGCTCACACAGCTGAGAAGCTGTTCTCAGACACACACACGAGATAACAGGAACACAAGGCCATTCCCATACTGATAACCTTAGTTATGCCGTTCCCTGAAGGTGATTTAGAAGCGTAACTGCGCCCCCTACCGATTACCGTCACAATAATCTTCTGCTCACTACAGTGCTATTCTTTAATCAGTTAGTATTGCGATGCAATCTCTGGGAGACAGTGACCTGGTTCCTCGCTTGGCTCTACATTGCCAATAGAATTGTTAAGTCCCAAAAGCAGAGCTTTATTAAGAATTACAGTGCATAATATGTAAATAACGCAACTTGTTCAGATACCGAGCTGAAGCTGGCTGTTAGAAAACCATCCTTTTACTTAGAAGCTGAGTAAATTTGATCAGGAGTCATAGAGGCAATATATGTTAAACTTAGTGAGGCCATTTATATAGATTCAATTCTCAGATGTAAGTCCATGTTAACATGAGATTAGTTCATCCTTATCATAAAAAGTGGACATTTTTTGTTCATCCATAGAACAGGTACACCATGGGCTTTGGCAGGGCCAGATTCCAAATGAAGAGGTTCATTTTTCAATAAGAACCACCTCGTTTCTAGCCCACATCTTCTTAAGATTGATCTGAATTGTCTAAAACATCACAATCTGCAGATTTGCCATCATTTTGGTTTTGTAATAAGGGGCTGTTGAAATTTGTGATTGAGTGCACCAGAGGTGGAGGAAATTGAGTAAAGACTCTGAATCCATTTATTTTTTTCACTTAAGGAAACAAACAGGCAAGATCATCTGCTAAGCAAATTCATGAGTACCCTTACTGGAAATCTCTGTATAATCACTGACTCCCATATAAAGGTGGGTGAGTATAGAACATGAGGATTTTCATGCTAATAAAGCCTGTTATTTCAATGGTATTTGAACCCCCTTTATTGGTACACATTTGGGTAAGCTAGCTTTTATTCACCAGAATGTGTACAGAAAGCAAAAACACCCTGAATACCAGTTAATATGGCAAAAACATTTGTATTAGGTTAAAAGTTCTTTGCAAGCTGGGAGCTGTGGAAGGAAGAAGGGAGGATTTTGTACACTGTAGAGCAAAGAGGCAAAGAAGTAAAGAAAAAGTAAGCAAAAAGGAAGTGGCAAGTGTGGAGAGACTCTAGTTGAGAACTGGTGACACTTTAGGCTCATGATAGTACTTTTGATTGTCTCCGGATGCCTGACTCTCTTAATAGCCCAGCTCTCATTGTTTGTTTGATGGAAGCTGATGGGTATGATGGGAAATATTCGAAGGTCCACGAGTGTAAAGTTAAGCATGTGCATAGGTTTTTGCAGGATTGGGGTCTGAAAATCTATCTTTTAAGGATTAGCAAATGAAGCAGGAAACATTTGCACAGAGAAGGAACATTGACTTATGATAGAATATGTACTTTTATTAAACATTCCCTTTTAAAATTTTCTGTATTGTGAATGTTTAACATTAAGGTGATTTCTTGTCCTATTAAGGACTACTGTAATTCTTTTTTTTAAACAAATGATGCCATTTTTCATCACAAACAGTAAACGTTTCTGTAATAGACTTACATTTAATTTGTATTTATTTCTTTGCAGGTTTTAATTTTTTTTAATGTAATTGGCCTCGGTGGATTCTGTCATGTAGCACTGTACCCTGCCAAAAACTCTGCATTGATTTTCATATTGACTTATACAAATTATGCCATTAATGTGAAAAATATATGGGAATTGAATCAGATACGCTATTTTTAATTTTTTCAGTCTTGAACTTTATATTAATCATTCATAATATATTTAACAGAAAATATTATTTTAAATCTCCACTGATATTTGAAATAAATTTACCAAAAAATCTTGCGCTCATCCAGGGCATATCTTGCTTCATTTACTAGATTGTTCTCCTCTCTGTCCTTCCCTCTACCAGCCTTTCCAAGGTGCCATTACTAAAATCCTCTTCCACCACTCCAACCACATCACTCTTCTCAGATCTCTTCCCTGAGTTTCTCTTACCCTATCAACTCAAGCTCCATGCCATCACTGTAAAGGCCTTACATAATCTCACCTATACCCTGCATACATCAATGTTCAGAGTCTCTCCCACTTTGTCAATCACTTTCTGAACTCAAGAAGACACGTACTCCCCAGCAAACTGAATCTAAATTCTGCGTCAAGATTCCTGGAGTCTGCTGCACTCTTGTGTGGCATATGGGAAATGTGGTGGAAGTTCCAGTTAAATTTAAAGTGGACGTTTTTAATTAATCCAATATCAGTGAAAAGTTTCCAGCTAGAACAGTAGCTGCTGTGTTTTTATCCAATATTACATTTCATTTATTTTGTACTGTCCATACACGAACAGTTTAGTGACATCACAGATATTGGTACTGACCTCACATAACTGCATCATGGGAGCAGTTGAGGGACTCTGGAAGTTCTGGCAACCTGGTAGAGGCCATACGAGGCTTTTTGCTCCAGAGGAGGCATTGGTGGGAGTTTGAGATAGAGGGATAAACATATTAGCTGGATGTAGCTGAGCAGACACTCAGATACTGCAGTAATGAGAAGTGTAATAATAATCTAGACAGATGGATACACAGATGATCACTATTGAAACAGTAATATTCACAGTTAGACTGCATTTGTTAGGTTCCAGAGTCAAACATTCATCTCAATGAGGTTGGTAACTTGCCCCTCTCAGAGCTATTGTTCCTGCTGTCTGTAGTCTCAGGGAGACAACATTATGTCAATTATGCTCATTTCATGTTTCCATGGTTCTCTTCCCAGTTATGAATGATCTATACATATTACACATACACACACAAAAAGGACATTTTGACTCTCAAACACTATGTGAGGCAAAAGGTGCACTCGACAGCAAATCCCAGTGCCATGTAATTGGAGAATACCCAGGGAATTTCCTATGCAAGGCAAAATCGATCTTTCTCCTTTTTTGCTGTTTGATCTTTTTTCCATACTCACAGCTTGATTGCCCCAATATTTGGAATAGCTCCGACTTTGGTCTGTCATGCCCCTTCTATGTCCTCCCTAAAAGTCCTCTAAAATCCAATTATTTTTTCCTACTTTGTCCATGTTATGCTATACAAAGCACACAGGATCTTTTCAGGGGAAAAAGACAAATATGCTGTATTTATTGTGAATACAACGGTTAGCATATGCTTTACACACACAAACACACACACACACACACACACACCGACACACACCCTACATCCATTCCAGTAATCCTCGCTCATCATACTCCAACATGTTTTGTCTTGTGTCTCTTTGTATGTCTTCCGTAGATTGTAGGATGGCAGTTCTGTCGTAGTTTATATTTATAAAACACCATGTAAATGTACAAACCTCTAACCTTGATTGTTTGTAGTAATAATAGAACTGAGCAAATTGCTTTTTTAAATTGTGGGTTTGAGTTTGGTTTGACATGTATTAATATGTCTTGAAATTGCAAATGTAGTTTATTCTTTGGAATTGTTAAATTAGTTTGGTTGACATTGGAAGACCCTATGTGATCATATTTTATGATCAGAAGGGTAATTAGCCAACACAAGGCTGATAAATAAGTGGTGTAGAGACATGTAAGAACTATGTTATAGTGTTACTTAGTAGCAGATGATGCATGATCTGTCAGAGTGTAATCAATAAATTATGTGCCAGTTGTAGATATTCTACACATCAAATCATAGTTCTACTTTACAGCGTCCAGACTGTTAGAGAGCACATTGCGTGTTGAGCACATCCAAGAGCTGTTTTGCCTGTCTTTGTATATATAAAACTCCAACCTGTTATTTGGCCTTAGTAATATACATGGGATAGTCAAAGCAAGGGAAGGTCTATTTTTCACTGTAAAGCAAATAAGTGTATAGGTATTAAATAGACACTGTCATATTTATGTAAAGTTGAATTGTATTATATCCTCTTCTGTGTGTAAAGCCCTCTTAGAAGCTGGAGAGCAATCTTTCAAGCTTTCTTATGACTTGTCCTTTTTCTGTTTGTCAGGTTTTTTTCAACCTGTACTTTTGATGGAGTTTAACGTTAACATGACTCTTTGTTAATTTCCTTGCTTGTGGATCAGCTTCAGAGGTAATATTAGCTCTGCTCCTGGGAACAGGGTATGATAATTTGCTGTTGCTGAAGAAGAAGTTGATGTAGCACAAGATATTGTTTTGCTGTAAGAGCTACATAAACAGGGGCCAGTTATGGAATGATATACAGTGGCCATGGGTCCTATACATCTTAATCAGGCAAAGCTTAGAAGGCAGTGGAATTTCTGACTGAGCAAGATAATGGAATAGGCACTGGAGTTGTAATACAGTAAACCCTCGATTTTACGGACCCCGATTTAACGGACTTCGGATGCAACGGACAAAATTTCCGATGCATCCGAAATCCGTTTTGGGGGCTGCCGGCTCCTGCCCCAGGGAGCCGGCTGGGTTGACAGCTCCCGCCCGGCTCCCCGCAGCGGGGACCCCTGCGGGAGCTGTCAAACCCCCCCCCCACCGGCTCCCCGCAACGGGGAGCCGGGTGGGGGGGGCGTTTGAGAGCCCCCGCTCGGCTCCCCGCAGCGGGAAGCCGGGCGGGGGGTTTGACAGCTCCCGCCGGGCTTCCCGCTGGGGGGAGCCGGGCGGGAGCTGTCAACCCCCCCGCCCGGCTCCCCGGAACGGGGAGCCGGGCGGGGGGGTTTGACAGCTCCCGCTCGGCTCCTACCAGCTGGAAGCCGGGCGGGAGCTGTCAACCCCCCCGCCCGGCTCCCCGCAACGGGGAGCCGGGCGGGGGGGGGCGTTTGAGAGCCCCCGCTCGGCTCCCCGCAGCGGGAAGCCGGGCGGGGGGGGGGGTTTGAGAGCTCCCGCCCGGCTCCCCGCTGGGGGGAGCCGAGCGGGAGCTGTCAAACCCCCCCGCCCGGCTCCCCGCAACGGGAAGCTGGGCGGGGGGTTTGAAAGCTCCCGCCGGGCTTCCCGCTGGGGGGAGCCGGGCGGGAGCTGTCAACCCCCCCGCCCGGCTCCCCGGAACGGGGAGCCGGGCGGGGGGGGGTTGAGAGCCTCCGCTCGGCTCCCCGCAGCGGGAAGCCGGGCGGGGGGTTTGACAGATCCCGCTCGGCTCCCCCCAGCTGGAAGCCAGGCGGGAGCTGTCAACCCCCCGCCCGGCTCCCCGCAGCGGGGAGCCGGGCGGGGGGAGGGGGTGGGGTGGGCTGACTAATTAAATAACAGACTAATTCGGGCGGGGGGGTGTCCGTTGTCACCGAAAGTCCGTTATTTAATGATTTAAAAAAATTATTAAATAACGGACTTTCGGTTTTAACGGACACCCCCCCGCCCGAATTAATCCGTTATATCGAGGTTTCACTGTACTCGATCAGACCAGTGAGACATGTTCTATCGAATGCCCAATGTCCTGTGTCCAACAGTGGCTTATACCATATACCTCACAGGTAGGTGCAAGAAACTCCATGATAGACAATTATGGAGTAACCTTTCCATAAGGGAAGTTTAATCTTAACTGCATAGAGGCCAGGTCTACACTATAAACTTACATCAGTATAGCGATATTGCTCAGGGGCGTGAAAAATCCACACCCCCTGATTGACGTAGTTATTCCAACCTAACCTGCAGTTGTAGACAGCGCTACGTTGATTGGAGGGCTTCTCCCATCAACATAGCTACTGCCTCTCATGGACATGGATTAACTATGCTGATGGGAGAAGCTCTCCCGTCGGCATAGGAGCCTCTTCACGGAAGAGCTGCAGCAGTACTGCAATGTTTTACATGTAGACCTGCCTTTACTCAGTGATAGGTTTATGGCATAAAACACAAGGATGGTATCTCTTCTTAAAAAAATAACAACAACCCTCAAGTTAATAACTGTGAATGCTCTCATCCATATGAGAGCTCTCATCCATGCTCTTGTAAATGTGTAGGACTTGTTTGAACACTACTAAGCTCTTTCCCTCAATTGTGTACAGTGGAAACGAGTCCCACAGGTTAATTTGGATTATTTAAATGTGTATATCTGTATAGATACTCTTAGCTATTCTTTGATCAGTTTTTAAATCTTCTGCTTTTTAATTTAATTGACTGTCCCCTTATCCTTGTATATTGAGAATGAGTAAACAACTAATCCAATCTACTTCTCTATGCCATAAATATTTTGTTTCCTCTTATTCATTACTTTTCTTTGCTCAACAATTACATTCCTTTCAATCTCTTTTCCTATGGAAGTTTTTCCTTGTCTGTAATTTTTGTTGCCTGTCTTTTAACCCCCTTCTATTTTTGCCATATTCTTTTCAGATAGGGACTGAGATTTTCAGAACCAGTTAGGGGATGTAGACACACAACTCCCATTAATTTGAATAAAATCAATTTCAGAAGCAGATGTGTATCTAAATATCCTAATATATTTTGAACATTTTTAACCAAGGTCATTAGGCCTGAATACTATATTCCAGGTGAGGGTGTCTGAGTTATATAATGACAGTATCATCAGTGGTTCAGGTAACAATGCCTTTAGTTAAGGTAGCCCAACATTTCTCATTATAAGACCCTGTTTTCAGTTGCTTATATCTTTGCTAAACTTTAACCATTTGAGCTGAAATTTTCTGTGCAGGGTGCCTGCTGGGGGCTTTTTCCCCAGCTAAACCAATTCAGCTGTTTATCATAATGAGTTTTGCCCATATTAAAAAAATCCATTCAACCTTTTAGTTGGGAAGCTCTGGGTCTTCCTTGTTTTGGATCAGGGACTTGAAGTTTGGCATGGGGTATGGGATTTGCCTTTTGATGTTCCCTTGAAAAAAGGCCCAAATGGGTCCAGTTAGAAAGTTCTCTGAAAAATCTCACCAAATGCTCAGTAGAGATTTGTTAGAGTTTGGCTGCCAAATTCATCAAAAATTCTATCTGTGATGAGTGTGCTCCATCCCAGAGATGCAGGGGCTGAGCAGGACGTGTCCTGCAATTTCTGCTTCTGGCTGCTGTGGTGCTGTGCACAGGATATGAGATCAGGAAGATTGTCTTTTGCTTTCAATGCATTGCTGCTGGTGCCCACGGAATAAGGCAGGGGTCCTGTGGAACAAATAGTATGTGATTATATAAAGACTGTATCATAATGCATAAAGGGGCCACATTAAGGTTATATGGACAGCCTTTGTTTTTTGTAATAATATTTATAGTGTTCTTTAGGTCCTGCTTATACTGAAAATCCTGAGGATATTCTGAGTAGCTAAGTACAATTAAATAAACAAATTTTTTAAATGAGGAAAAGTGTTCTAGTTATAGTGAGATCTAACTACAGCATTCACAGTATATAAACATTTTTTGTTAATAATAAGAAAATGAAAGAATTCAGAACTCTGATTCTGGATGAATTCTGGCAGGAGTTACACCCACCCAGCCCCAGTGAAGTCAACTGGGGATATAACTGAAGGCAGAAATTGGCTTTCTAACTTGAACTCACCTGAATATACTCCCAGTAGCTAATGCAGGAATTAGTGAGTCACTGTGCATTCCTTACTCAGGTCAAACTCAATTGGCTTGACTACAAAAGCAGAAGTGTAAGATCAGTAAGTTTGCATGTAAAGTCATATACTGGATGGAGATCCCTGTACTGTCTAGGTGTTGCACAACACAGTTTTATGGTTGTAGTTTTAGCCTTTTTATGTAGGTTTTACTCTACATCATCTTGCTCTGCAGTAGTAACCTGTCATACCTTTACTCATATTCAGTGGTTCCTTACCCCACAAGTAGTCCCATTAACTTCAGTAGTGGAATCTAGGAAGGGGGAAATTAGTAAAACATGACAAAATTCAGTTAGATGAAATGGTTAAAGGGCTCAATAGGGTCATGGCTTTTCAGGTTTCTTCACCTATACAGCTGTTTCATATAAAACTTCATACGTATTAGCAGAGCTGTATAGGGAAATGGAACAATGATTACATGCACTAAGTTTCTAATCATGTTTATTATGAAAGTGCCGGTAGGTTATCCAAGGTTGGGACCCTTTTGAGCTAGACACCATACAGACACAAAGTAGTAGACAGTCCCTGCCCTAAAGAGCTTACAAACTAAATAGAAAAGACAGACAAAGGGTGGAGGAAAAGGATATAACATACCAGCAAAGCAGCCATCATAATGGTAGCAATTTTTTTTAGAGGGATGGGGTTGGGAGAAGATAAGCTAAATGGAAAGGCAAGGGAGGGATGAGAGGAACAGCACAGGTGAGAAGAGGGAGGGGAGGGAGGTCTGAGGAGCAGGTGTAGAGTAAGGCTCAGGGGAAGAGACAGTAAGGCAGGTATCGGGTGAAATTGGAGCAAACAGCCAATCAGCACAGGGTAGAGAAAGCCCAGCCAAAACTATGGAACATATTATCAGTAACTGTTGGTCCCTGCTTTAGCTGCTTCTGGAGCTGCTCTGCCAGCTTCAGTCTCAGGTGCTCCTTTCAGTAGTTTCTTTCCCAAGCACTACATGGATGGGGAGAGGAGAGGAAGAGGGAAGGCAACTCATGGACCCTGGTTCCCCCCATAGGTGGATCTCTCCTGCACAGCTCTGAGCTAGGGGTTGGGGGTGCTAAAATGCAGGATGACCCAGCTGGACTCCATTGTACGCCCTCCCCCCACAGTGCAGCGGTACTTGCTTGAATTGCTTCTGCAGCTGCTTTGATGGCTTGAGTCTTTTGGCTGGTTCCTCCCTATGGTTTCTTTTCTAAAGCCCACATGGTGGAAGGGAAGGAGCATGCCTGCACAAGTCTGAGCCCAGGGGTGTGCTGGGGGTGGGGAGAGGAGTGACCTCCCGTATTTGACCCTTTTCTTTTACATTTTTAGTTTTGTTAGCAACCAACTTACCCCAACATTCCCTGGAAGCACACGGAAGTTGAAATGGCAGCGGTGGCTCAATCCATTCTGTAATCTGCAAGGTGCTTTGCTCTTCCCACTTAAGTGGGAGCTGAGCATTTAGCAACGTTTGCCAGCTACTCAGCCCTTTAAAGGATTGAGCCTTTAGTTGTAACAAATTTGGTCAGTTGTTGCTGTGTTGCACGTCCCATACGATTGGAATTCAAGGTAGAACATGGAACCAGCTGTTTCTAACAGGAGAGTTGAAGGAGTATCTTTTTAGCTGTTAGTAACGCTATAGCAGCTTGAACCTCGACTGAACAGTTCTGATTTTGTTAGGGCAGTGGGACATATACCCATTAGATAGTTCCTCACAATATGTAGATCATTTAAATGCCTAATTTTAATCTCACCTTCAGAGACACTATGGCCTACCGCCACACCACCTTAATTTTGTATTATTACAGTGATGCTCATTCTGACTTGTGGATAAATGAAGTTAACTTGTCATGATGCATTTATTTCATGAAGGTGCTGCGTTGCCTGTTGCAGTATCACGTAAGATTGTACACAATCAAAGTACACAAGAGGATTTAGCCTTGTAACATGGTGACAAATAGAGCAATATTTCTAATTTATCTGTAGGAAATCTTGTGACGATCTAGCAAGATGATAGATTTTTGCATAGCAACACTTTTCTGTTTAATTATTCACTCCCTTATCTGGTGCCCTGAGCATTTTGGATAAGTGTTACTTGATTGTTTAGTAACTAAGTTGCTTTAGATAAAGCCTATCATCCTGCCAGAATCCATGCAGTTTAGTTCATTCATGTTCTGCTTATGAATAGATAAAACACAATCAGTTGGGTATTAAGTAATTACTGCTTTGGGCTATTGCTGCAAGACTGCTGTAGTGGAGGGTACTGAAGATATAAAGATACTGTATTCTGGCATTCTGCTCTGTTGAGGTGTATTTTAACTCCTTTCCAGAGAACATAGTGGTAAAAAAAAATTATTTGGTTCCTAAGAACAAGCTTATGTAGACTATGGACTAAACTGAGCAGAGTTTACTGTCATGCCCATTAGAACTGTCTTTAGAGCTTGGTTCTGATTCTGACTGATTGTACACTCAATTTACTTGGGTTTAAATCCATGACTTCAGTGAAGGCACTCCTGAGTTATACCAGTGTATGATCAGTCAGAATCAGAACCAAGATTTAAAGACAGTCCTAATGGGCACAACAATAAACTCTCTGTTCAGCGTAGCTCACGGTGTATATAAGCTTGTTCTTAGGAACCAAGTCATTTTTTTTTATACCATTGTGTTTTCTGGAAAGCAATTACAGTATACCTCAACAGAGCAGAATGCCAGAATACAGACTCTTGCTCTCTCTGCAATACCCTCAATTACAAGAGAGGCCAGAATCGGGTCCTTTTCTTCTACTTGACAGCGTATTCAAAAATTAAATCTAACAGTAAACCTTTCAGGCACTGACCTTTTCCAACATAACAAGCCTTACATGCACACGACATGTAACAGCGAAGAAGAAAATAAGATGGGACTAGGATACTTTGCTGACCAATGTTGCTCTTCCCCACTCCTTGTAAATCACTAGTGCACATGGGCATTGTAAAGAGGTGACTGTTATACGCCTAATTTTAAATACAGTTTGTTATTTGCTAGTCAGTGAGCAGCTCCTTTGGAGTAACTGTCTACCTGTGAGGGAGCTCACAGCAAGTTACACTGTCTGCCCAAGTATAAGTTGCTATTTTGCTTCAGACTGCTACAGCCTAGAGGTACATATGGCGCTTGAAGGGAAAAATCAGCACATGATTTCATAATTAGGCCAAATCTCCAGCCATGACACATAAAGTGGTAGTACGGGGTTCTGTGTGCACCAGCCATTTTTAATCAGTCACTTTGTGACAGCATGTGACCTGTGAAGCAGGAATGGAAGCACGTCAGCAATACGGACACCTGGAAAGGTCAAAGGGCAGCGCTGCTGTCCAGGAATATGTCAGGGAATTGAAGTGGTGATACTTTTCGTCTTATGATCAAGACTGTGACAGGGATGTGGGGAAAAAACTGCACAGCACAGTCTCATGACCGATGTTGTAATGAGATTGAAAAATGCTACAAATTTATCCCATTCTATTTATATGGTAATCTGGTGATCCTCTCGGATGCAATTCATAAACCAGATTAAGCAAAAGAGGGGAAATGTATATGATCACAAAATTTGATCTTGAGGCCAATACTTTTGGTGTTACTTTACAATTATAGGCAATCTATTCCACTCATCTGATTGTTCTAGACTGTTACTGTTTACAGGGTGTACTTATCTAATGCATGCTGTTTCTCAGAACTGATTGTACTTTCCTTGTAATTAGTCACCTACGTTATGTTTTCTTTATTATTTAATACTGTTTCTCTGTAAAGCTATATATGGATTACCATATATACTTATTCATAAGCTGAATTTTTTGGTAAAAAATGTGAAGCATTAAAGAGTGGCAGTCTTCTTATCCACGGGTCTACACCAAAATTTGATGATTTTAAGCTCTATTGAATTATTGAGTTAAATATCTAATACATTCTCATTTTGTTTATCTGGAGTGTTTGCAGGCTCCTCAGTTCCCAGTGGCCGTAGTTCACTCTTCCCAGCCAATGGAAGCTGTGGGAAGTCGCAGCCAGCATGTCCCTTAGCGTGTGCTGCTTCCTGCAGCTCCCATTGGCTGGTAACTGCAAACAGTGGCCACTGGGAGCTGAGGGGTTCTGTTCCTTCAGTAGCTCCAGGTAAGCAAAACGTCATGACCCACCAGTGGCTTATCCTGATGGGCCGAGAGCCAAAGATTGCCAACCTTTGAAATATACAGTTGGTTTGTGAAAGAGTCATACAGTTTTTGCCATTTTTATTTATCCATCTTGGGGGGGTCGTCTTATAAACAAACGGGCTAATGAAGGAGTATATATAGTAACTGAAAGTGCTGCTGATTAACAAAAAGAAAGTTAGCTGTCCCTTGTTCCCACCCAACTCCTTCCTCCCACTGATTTTAGAGGCATGTCAAAGGTTGTACAACGTTATGCTTGTGATCTGAGATGTTAAGATTGTTTCATACTGATGTAGTCTTGAAAATCCTGTCTCATAACATTTAGTGAAAATTTCTCTTGGCACCCATAAGCCCAAGTCAATAGCTCACACAGTTTTGGCCAGATTTTCTAAAAACATAGGGACATGAAGTATTTTGACTTAAGTCTGAGAAAAACCTGTGAAAAGCTGGGCATCTGTTCTGGCCATCTGTATTAATGAGTAGACACTCAGCTTTGAAAATTCCAGCCACGGTTTCTCCAAGTCTTTCTCTACCACCCTCAGCCATGTAAGATGTTGTGTAGGCAGAGTTGATTCTTTTTCTGAAATTTTTAACTGTGTTTTTAAGAAGTAATTGAATTTTAGTAGGTGCCCAACTAAGAGAGGCCGGCCGCTTAGTCCATTTTATGAAGAAGTTTGCTTCCCGTGTCTACCAGCTGGTAGGAGGATTTGGTCCATTTCCTATTGTCTGGTCTAGCTTCAAGGAACCATAAGAAAGCAAATTAATTAGTAAGAGTTGTTGTTTTGCTACTTTCAGGTCCCCTAAAATCATGATTGGGTTAAAAACAATGAGGTTTTAAAATAATAAGTTGATAGTGTTTTTATTTTCCTTCTGGTCTCTGAAGCCACAGAGAGCACTTGGGCCTTGTTTTCAAGCCCTTCTCTGTAACCATAATGGCTAGAAACTTTTTAAAAATGAAAGCCGAAATTCTCACCTAATTACAGGACTCCACGGTTAAGGAAACACATAAAAATTAAACTTGTGATAAAAGTCACAAAAGTTGGAACAGTGAAATGATCATAATGTGAAAAATGCTGGTAGGGAACCAAATATTGTTCTCAAGTAAGCTGATGTAAACCCAGAGTTTGCCCCATTGGCTTGCACTAGATTTACATTACTGGGAACAGAATCTGGTTCTGTGATAAATACTAGTTGTGCAAAGCAGCTACAATGCTAGAGAATTTTAAATGCTATCCGCTGGCAGGGTGGAAAATCTTTTCCGTGTTACATGACCTCTTTAAAGATTTCTCGCAACCATTTCAGATTTCCTTTAATTGCAATTGTGTTGGTTTAGAGGGGTAAAATATTCAACCTAGGTTGTTATGCTCTGCAATGTAACAAATAATTTACAAGCAAGATCAAAGTTTCTTCTCATTACCTACACTTCCTCTGCATAGCATTTTTAGCATTATTTTTTTCAAATGATTTCTGACTTTCTGAAGAACACAAACCTTGTGAAGTCTTGAAGTTATAGATTTGCTAAAAAAAATTCCTAATTATTTACAAAACACTTCTGGTAAACTCTTCTCATTAAGCAATATGTTGTGTTTGATTTATTTAACCCATCTTGTTTGTGATGTGACAGTCACTTCATTAAATATCAAGACAAGAGTAAAAAGAAAACAAGCGATCTTGCAAAAATATATATATAGTGTATTTAACTATATTAATTACTCCTGTTTTCCATATTAAAACATAATTAATACAGAAAGACTAGAAATTCTGACACACAGAACTCATAAGCAGTGTTCATGATAGACACATCTTACGGGCTTCTTATAAAATGGCCTTAATCCACTTATGTACCAATAGACACAGTAGGGTAGTTTTCACTTTAAGAAATAAATCTTGACCTATCATTACCCAATTCTGTAACCCTTACAGTGAATAGCACTTACCCCTCAAAAAATGCTACAGAGCATTAGTAAAGGTTGAAGAAATGGTCTCTATCATGCATACCAAAAATCAGTGCAGCATGGGAAGCTGCTCTTACCCAGAGATGGCGTCCAATGCACCCACTCTAATGGAAATCATACTACCTCACATCAGTGTCATGCACAACCAGGCCAATTTGCTATAGCCTGCTTGTGGGTGCAGCTCCTCTGAGAAGCATTCTATAGCTGGCTTCTTGCTTATGCTTAGAATGGACAAATACCCACTCTCTAGTTTCATAGATGATTGTACCCTGTTGGTCCATTTCCCACTGTCTTTTGCTTTAGCCACATCTATTTAACTCAGAGGTGCAGCCCCTTTTTTCTTTTCATCACAGGGCATAAACAATTTGCGTGTCAACTTTGCATTCATTACTACAGTCTAGAGCCTTAACATTCCTTGCCTACATGGCACCTGCAGGCTTTTAGTCAATGGAATTCAACCTCCCAGGCAGGAAATCCTCTGTAGAAAAGAACTCCTGGCTTTCCTGTTCTGGATCCTCTGAACAGGCATGGGCAGAACTTCGCCATTAGCGTGTGATGTATGTGCTTTACCATAACGACAGAACGGTCTCTTAGTCCTATTGTTAATCTCTCGCCTGTGATACTGTGACACCTTGCTCAGCCTCGCCAGAACTGTGAGTCAATGTGTTACTGCTTCGCCCCTGCAAGAGTGAGCTTTGCTGCTGCTAAGCCAGGGGTGGGCAAACTTTTTCGCCTGAGGGCCACACTAGGGTTCAAAATTGTGTGAAGGGGCGGGTAGGGAAGGCTGTGCCTCCCCGAACAAGCTGGCCCTGCCCGCTAATTGACCCCCACCCACTTCCCGCCTCCTGACTGCCCCCCTCAGAATCCTCGACCCATCCAACCCCCCCTTCCTTGTCCCCAGATAGCCCCCTCCAGAGAGCCCCCCACTCTAACTGCTCCCCAGGACCTCACCCCCTATATAGCCCCCCTGCTCTCTACCACCTCCCGAGACACCCCCCCCCCCACCTCTGCCTGTCTTGGCTCCGCGCTGCATCCTGGAAGCAGCCAGCAGGTCTGTCTCCTAGGCAGGGGGGCCAGGAGGATCCACGTGCTGCTCTTTCCCACAGGCATCGCACACACACACACACACCCCAGCTCCAATTGCCAACTGGAGTGTGGAGCCGGTGCTATCAGTTTGGCAGTTTCATGAGCATTACTATTCATACTAATTTTTTAAAAAGACATAAAAAGGCAATGAATATAAAATTCATTTACCATGGTATAACAATAAAGGAAAAATATATTCCTTAATTAATGCTAATTGCATTAAAAAAATAGAAACTTAAAGAAGCTTAGATCGGCACTGATATACTGTATCTGGGCTTTTGAGAAAGTGTTCTTTCCCTAAAGAGTAGCACAAGTGTTTTGCTCCAGCAGGCAGTGGTAAAATGCATCTCACTTGCCTTCAGTGGATTTAAATAGGTGTAAGTGAGAGCAGAATTTGTCCCTATAAATATAAAAATACCATGGTAGAAAATAGGGTATGTTAAGTTTTTTTAAAAATTGGCAACTATGGTACCTTCACTTTGAAAGGTAAACAGAGCCAAATTGTCTCATCAGGGATGAATTTGGCCTATTTAATGTTATTTTTTTATAAACAGGATTTCTTGTGCTTTTTTCCAGCTAGACATATCCCCACTCCACGAGGTAACTCCCTTCTTTACTTTGATTACAACCGATCTAGTTAACAGATGAGCTATTGATTGACATGCAAAGTAAGAAGCCTTTTGTGTATTGTAAAGCTGGGGTGTGTAGACCCTTGGGTGGGTACTGAACTTTTTATGTGTACATGGTTGTAAATGGTGCATAACACACTAATGAATAGGACCCTAGGTAGCCTCACTTGTATATATACACCAGATGGAGTTATATACCTTATTGGTCAACAGAGCAGAGTTATGGTGAGAAGACAAATGGGGCTAATAAAGTACAAAACACTTGTGGTTTCACAATGAGTTTGTGTAGACATTTAGAATGTTGATGTGATCTTAAAATTGTAAGAAACCTCCCATAAACACTGACCAGGGTGCCTATCTGAATCCAATACACTTGAAGGTATAGCAATAGATTAATATGATGATGATAATCCATGTAAACAATATTTGAAAAGAAGTATATACGTTAATGCATTGTAATTGCTAATCGGCATTGGTACTGAATGTTATATTATGTTTTGAATGTGGGAAGTGGCAGAAGAATAAAATCTGTGTGAGTATAATATACTCTGCATTTAACTATTTTGAGGACTACTAAGGTAAATGATTTCTCATGGATGTCAGTAGATGGGGGAGCATTTAAGGGTGTTTGTGTGAGAGAGTACTACTGTATGTGTCACCTCTCTGTGCTAACCCCCAAAGATGCCTTTTAGTTGAAGATATGCTCTCACTCTATAAACTGAAGCTCTATAAACAAATACTAGACTTTATTTGGTTACTGCTTCATCCTCCTAACTCACCTTCACCCACTTTGTCTCCTTTGTCCATCTGTTCATTCCCGAAACACGTGGATTGTAAATTCTCTTGGCTGGAGTTTCTCTTCTTTTTTACTTGTCTGTAGAGAGCCTAGCACCATGGGTCATGATCCTTGACTGGAATTTCCAAGTCCTGCTGAAATAGGTTTACATTATTACAATAAAGTACATTATATTATAGAATCATAGGACTGGAAGGGACTTCAAGAGGTCATCTAGTCCTGTCCCCTGCACTCATGGCAGGGCTGAGTATTATCTAGACCATCCCTGACAGGCATTTATCTAACTTCCTCTTAAAAATCTCCAATGAGTCTTGTGACTATTCAGGTGGAAATTAAAATCCACATAGACTCTTTTGAAAAGAGGAGAGGGTTAATTTACCCAATCTCAATGTCCTAGCCAGAATTCCTGCTCTCATTAAAAAAAGTGTGTGCTTTATTCCAAGGCACTGGGTGAAATATTACTGAATGCATAATAGCTGCCATTTGCTTACTTAGCCCCTATACTAACAGCAGCTAACTAAAATAATTTATACATATAAAGTATTTAAAGATACCTTGAGTATGCAATGTGCTATTTAATACCAAATTCTAGGCGTATTATAATACTCTGTCAAGGTGCGGCATTGGAGTGTTGTGAGGATAATTCATTAATGTTGGTAAAGTTCTCTGAGATCTTCAGATAGGAAATTACAGGGACATGCAATGTTGTTTAAAACTCTGTGGCCATAGCGTGGTCTAGTTGTTGCATTACAGCAGATGTTGTTTCTTCTAAAAGACTCATCAGACTAATCAGCCAGTGAAGAATTCTCATTGGTTCAAAGTTCCTCGGTGTACTGTATTTTATTATACTTTAAATATTTTAAATATTTTTGAAGGTCAGTTTGAAGAAAATAATTTTTACTGCTCTAGGGTGGCAGAATTTGAGGGTGGCTTTCTGTCCCCCTTCGCGGCAATTTGGTGTCAGGTCAATGACTTCTCCGCCGTCCTAGTGTTCGCTGAATTGCCACCGAAATCAAGTCGGCGTGTTGAGCAGCTGCAGAATTGCCAACTCACTGTCAGCGGCAATTCAGTGGATGCTATGACGGTGGCCGCCAGCGCCCCCTCCTGCGCTTGCTGCCTAGGGCGGCAAAATATCTGGCGCCGGCCCTGTATCCAGGGCATTAATACAGAGAAATTAATAGATAATTTATTTTCTTTTCTATTTTTCAGCTTAATATTTGCATTGTGTTGAATGAAATATGGCACAAAAGTGATTTAACAATGATTTTTAATCCATAGGTAACATTTAAATTAATATTATTTATTTGTATTCCAGCATCTAGAATCCCCAATGAAGATCAGGGAGCCATTGTGCTGTTCTTGCAGTCCAAAAAGAACACACTTTTCTCATGTTACTAGTTTACATCTTTTGAAAAATCTTCCTTTTGTGTATTGGGACTAGCTTGTTCTGGGGTTGGTTGGTTCCTGTTAAAGCAGTACAGCCTTCACAGTCTCCTTCAGAGTTAGCCTTCTGTGCTCTGATCCAAGTAAGGACAGAACCTACTTGTCTGAGACACCATAAGTCAAAATCCAGGGTACTGAAGTTGATAGTGTCGAGTCAGCAGAGGAGGCTGTTCCCATTGGACCAGTACTGTACTCATGACCGTTCATAGACTCATAGACTTTAAGGTCAGAAGGGACCATTATGATCATCTCGTCTGACCTCCTGCACAGCAGAGGCCACAGAATCTCACCCACCTACTCCTGCAATAAACCTCTCACCTATGTTGGAGCTCTTGAAGTCCACAAATTTTGGTTTAAAGACTTCAAGGTGCAGAGGATCCTCCAGAAAGTTCATATTGTTAGGAGACGCTGTGTTTGCAAAGGTCCTCTTGTTCAAGCTCATTTAAATATTCCATGGTACTTTTTTTTTGTTTTGTAAAACGGTGTTAACTTTCAAGTTATGACCAAACTGCAGTTTAGGTAATTTCACTCTGCCTCACTAAATCACCCCACACTCTCCACTCTCATTCTTCCTTGAATTTCTGCTCCTAACTGTTGATTAGTGTTTCAGCATCTATGCTCTGAAGGAGGGGAGCTGTTTTGATGAGGAGCATAGTCATGTGGTTGCATTCCTTACCTACCTCACATTTCATGAGGAGACTTGAGTAATGTTCTTAAAGTGCTTTGAGATCCTTGGACGCAAACTGTATTCTCTATTGCAAAGTAATATATTATTAATTATTATGGCAAAGAAATGTTCTCCCATCTCTGAGGAAATGGCCCTAGTCATGGCATTCGGTTTTCATTAACCCTTTTGTTCTTTGCCACGCTTATCCCTTATTAAAATCCTAATCCTAATTCTCTCCTACCCTCAGCTGCATTTACAGCTTTCAAAAGACAGTCCACACTAAGCCATGCACCATCCCTCCAGAGACAGAGAACATCACCTGCCAACCGAAGAACAAATCTTTTCCTCAGGTTTGGAACTGGAGCACACCGGGTCACATTATTTTGACTTTTTAAAAAAATATAACTTTAATGATGAAATGTTAATGGGTCACAGTTAATTAATTCTTTACATCCTGACAAATGTATGCCTACAGCTGGACTCCTCCTATGAATGTAGAATGCAGACAGTCCCGTCTGATATCATTTAGATAAGTTACTTGACCTTCCAGTCTTGTTTAATTATTACAGCTGCCAGTAAGAAGCAAATGTTAAATGTCAGTAACTAGAAAAGCCCCCTAAAATGCCATGTTAAGCAAGTGCCTTTCTTGGGCAAAGCATTTCAGTTGTGTGTGAGTAATAGCAGTGTAGGGCATTTTAAAAAATAACCTACTCTACTAGATAAAAATATCAGAAGGATCTGAACGTCCTCCTACATTTTGGAGGTGTTTGAAAACCAGTGCAGGGTCCTTAATTTCATTTAGTAAATGTGTGAGTATTTGTGTGAGTAAGATCTTCATAATCTGATTTCAAGAGTAATGTGGAGACAAGGGCAGTGAGGATCACAAGTTCTCTTCCTCCGCTAAAAGCTGAGAGAGAATCATAGAATCATAGAGCCTGAGGGTTGGAAGGGACCTCAGGAGGTCATCTAGTGCAACTCTCTGCTCAAAGAAGATGAATTCCCAACTAAATCATCCCAGCCAGGGCTTTGTCAAGCCTGACCTTAAAAACTTCTAAGGAAGGAGATTCCACCACCTCTCTAGGTAACCCATTCAAGTGCTTCTCCACTCTCCTAGTGACATTTTTTCCCCTAATATTCAACCTGAACCTTCTCCTCTGCAACTTGAGACCATTACTCCTTGATCTGTCATCTGCTACCACTGAGAACAGTCTAGATGCACCCTTTTTGGAACCCTCTTTCAGGTAGTTGAAAGCAGCTACCAAATCCCCCCTTATTCTTCTTTTCTGCATACTAAACAATCCCAGATCCCTCAGCCTCTCCTCATAAGTCATGTGCTCCAGACCGCTAATTATTTTTGTTGCCCTCTGCTGGACTCTTTCCAATTTATCCACATCCTTCTTGTAGTGTGGGGCCCAAAACTGGACACAATACTCCAGATGAGGCCTCATCAATGCCGAATAGAGGGGAATGATCACGTACCTGCTGGAAATACTTCCACTTATACAGCCCAAAATGCTGTTAGCCTTCTTGGCAACATGGGTACACTGTTGACTCATACCCAGCTTCTAGTCCACTGTAACCCCTAGGCCCTTTTCTGCAGAACTGCTGCCTAGCCATTCGGTCCCTAGTCTGTAGCAGTACATGGGATTCTTCCATCCTAACTTCAGGACTCTGCACTTGTCCTTGTTGAACCTCATCAGATTTTTTTTGGCCCAGTGCTCTAATTTGTCTAGGTCCCTCTGTATTCTGTCCCTACCCTCCAGCATATCTACCACTCCCTCCTAGTTTAGTGTCATCTGGAAACTTGCTGAGGGTGCAGTCCACGTCCTCCTCCAGATCATTAATGAAGATATTGAACAAAAACGGCCCTAGGACCAGCCGTTGGGGTACCCCACTTGATATCGGTCGCCAGCTAGACATGGAGCCATTGATCACTACCCGTTGAGCTTGATGACGTAGCCAGATTTCTATACACCTTATAGTCCATTCATCAGCCCATACTTCTTTAAGTTGCTGTAAAGAATACTGTGAGAGACCGTATGAAAAGGAACACCTCTTTCTACAAGAGTTCCCTCTCCTTTGGGCTGCTGTACGGAGAGCTGCCCGTCCACAGGCAGAATCCACCCCCTGCATTTAAACACACACTGACCTTAGGGCTATTCAAAAATCTGAAACCTGACCCTGACTTTGCAACGTGAGCCACTATCTAATAAAAATGCACAATAACAAACAAATCAATTAAGTAAGCTCATACCATATAACACAACTAAGGTGCATTGCTTTGATGAAATTGGTGCAGAGGAAGCGAGAGGATGAATCTACTTTGCATAAATTTCCAATCTTATGAAATGTATGAGAGGCCACTTACTTTGTGTTTGGACCCCATGTTAATGGATGGGCAGTTACATGCAGCTAGCTTCCTGACAGATCAAAGGCAGCTGAGGAAGGGCAAGTTAGTCAACAGAAGGAATATGCATTCATGAAGAAAAAACCCTGAAAATGTTGACCTTGTGTCTGTGTCTAGCCATGTGGTGCTAACATACACACTAGTTAATTACTCTGAGAGCATTTTATGGTGCTACTTATCAGTATGATGCCATTACTATATGTATGATGGTAGTGGAACGTCAACAGAAGCTGCACTTAAAATTACATTTCTGCCCACAAAAACACAAAACAAAACAAACGAACAGAAAATGAAAGAAATATTAGTAGTAAGGTGGCTGTCCTGGAGATTTCTCCAGGGATGGGAAGTTGCTCCAGAGATTTCCACAAGGATGGGAATAGTCTGCAGACTATTTCTTTCCCCCACCAAACACACTGATAAAAAAAAAAAAGAACCATTGTTAGTGAATATGCTTAACCATAATAGAGTTGTTTTAACACAAAGGACACATTTACATAGATTGCTTTCATCCATCTTCAGGTGCTTTACAGAATTATGCTGTGGGCCTGGTATGGGAAGCATTCCTATCTTGAGTAAGGACTAGAAAAACAGGCCCCGTATATAAAGATCTCTTCCCTCATTATGGAAACATAGCGGCCCTTTTACTCACCTTTATGAATACATGTTTATATCCTGGTCAGACCTGTAAGCACCTCCTTGCTATTCCATGGACACCTTCAAATCCTATTGAAGTCTATCAAAGTCGAGGCAGAACCCTAAAAGGGCAGTGAGTTGTCGTTTATAGCTGAATAGGCTAAACATCCGGATAGTGACTGGTGGCCCAACAACCCTGGGAGCTCCAGATGCAGTGGGAGAATGGGAGAACTCTTTTTTTGAGTTCAGTGTTCAACATACGGCTGCATGTTTGCACCTCCTTACAATTTACAGGGAATATAATATTGGGATTTATTGTGTCTCTTGTTGAATGTTGATATTCTAGATGAGGACCTGTCCCATGTTATTTATGCTATGGGTGATGATTACCCTCATGTTTTGACAGTGCATGATACTATTGGTTGGCAACGGTATGCATCCCTATTTTTTAGCTTTTGTACATCAGACCTTTGCTTTTATGTTGCCAGTAACATGATGTAGGTTTGTTTTTGTTTTTTACAGGTGCTCATTTGTTTGGGCAACATTCCCTTGTTGGAAGTAATGGTTTTAGTTAGTTTCAATCACGCATCCAGAGGTTTTTTGGGCAGGGATAACCACCAGTAAAACCATCTGATGAAGTGGGTCAGCCCACGAAAGCTCATGATCCCTAAGATCTGTTAGTCTATAAGGTGCTACAAGACTCTTTGTCTCTTTTGCAGATCCAGACTAACACAGCTACCCCCCTGATACTAGACACCAGTAAAAACTTCATCTCATTAAAGTCCAGGTCTTTAGTTTATTGCTTCTGAGATATCGTATGTCTGTGCCAAGAGAATTCTTCAGTGCTTAATTCGTGCTAGGCCTGAGCCCCGGCATCTCTAGCCTTGGCACGTCATAGCCTCAGCATAACATCAGTTATGAACGTAAAAAAAAAAATTGCTTGAGCTCCAGCACGTATTTGCTTGCATTGTATTTCTTCAATATGGTTTCTAATTCTGACTCTTTTACTAATATACTGGAGATACTAGAAAACTTTAATATCCACTTACCTTACATGTTTTTAAAAGAATGCTTCCATAACCCTTTTCATTTTCTACAATAACCCACATTTCTTGTGGCTGCAAGACGGCCTCATTCCTAGTACTTGTGATCCAAACTATTTTGTTAATGAATCCTGCTTAAATTTTTCATCCTAGCCCAGGGATTGGCAACCTTTCAGAAGTGGTGAGCCGAGTCTTCATTTATTCACTCTAATTTAAGGCTTTGCGTGCCAGTAATACATTTTAACATTTTTGGAAGGTCTCTTTCTATAAATCTATAATATAGAACTAAATTATTGTTATATGTAAAGTAAATAAAATGTTTAAGAAGCTTCATTTAAAATTAAATTTAAATTAAATTAAAATGCAGAGCCCCCAGATCAGTGGCCAGGACCCAGGCTGTGTGAGTGCCACTGAAAATCACCTCACATGCTAGCTTCGGCACACATGCCGTAGGTTGTCTACCCCTGTACTAGCCCATGTACATTTTGTTGACTTAAACATGTTATGGTAGTCAGTCCATTTTTTCCCCAAGGGTCATAGCAGTCTTAGCCATCTAGGGAGGATTCTCTGCGAGAGTAAATTGGTATGACACCATTGGCATCTATCACTCGAGTGACTAGTCCAGCTGCAAATCTGACCCCCAGAATCTTTGTCAAGACTTAGCAGTTGTATTAGGGAGAGAATCATTTAGTTCTTTGCTGCACACCAGCCATTTCTCCAGGCTGTTTTATTGTCCTGCTGTGTTTTCACTACGGTGCCGTAATCCTGTACTGCAAGGGAAGCCAAAGGAGAAACAGCATGAGATGGTATAATTTGGTTTTATTCAAGACCTTTTGAATAATACAATCATTTACGATAGCCAAGTTTTCCATAGACAATTTATGCAAAACCAGTTTTATCTCAAATTATTTACAAAAGCATGTTTTTAAACTAAACAGTGATTTTCTGCAAAGTGAAGCAATTCTCAGTAGATGCAGCCAACTTGTCCAAATATGTGGCATGTAGATATAAATTAAGTTACATTTTGTGTCGCAGGGTACATTGAGTGCTTTATTTAGAAAAATGTCTTAGTCAGCTTTGTATTATGATGTGTTGTCTTAATATATTCAATACA
This sequence comes from Sternotherus odoratus, assembly GCA_032164245.1. NCBI lineage: Eukaryota > Metazoa > Chordata > Testudines > Kinosternidae > Sternotherus > Sternotherus odoratus. The sequence goes on along the minus strand of JAVMKO010000009.1, from coordinate 11,790,095 downwards.
TACAGCTATAGAACACCCATTTTCACTGAATATAATCAATTCATATATTCGCATATGAAATTGTTCAGTACATTGTGTTAATGATAGCATTTCCTGCACATCAGTTGATTTAAAATGAAGTATTCCATGACACATTTAATAATCTGTGATGCTAAGAAGATTGCTTTTTCCTTAATAATGGCCCAAATCTCTGCAGTTTACAATAGTATTACCCCACAGTGTTTTAGGTTAATTAGTGTACAGTACTTTGTTTTTCTGTAATTTGAAAATATGTTTGGTGACTTTAAAACAGTTTCAGTGGCAGCTTTCAATTAATTTAAAAGCAGAATTCCATTCTGCTGATGCAGTTCAAATACTTGTCACAGTTACTGATTTATTCCAGGTTTTATATGCTGTAAAAAGAAACTGAAGTGCAGCTTGAATCTAACTAACTTACTTGAACATTCACTATATTGCTAATATTACAGAAGTTCTGAAGAAACTTCAACTTCTGAGCCTACTCTTAGTGATGAAGCAACAAGAAGTCTTTGCCCAGGTCTAAACTGCGGGGAGGGGGACTGACCTAAGATATGCAACTTCAACTATGGGAATAGCGTAGCTGAAGTCAGTGTATCTTAGGTTGACTTACCTCGACGGTGAGTTGACCGCTGCTGCTCCCCCGAAAACTCCGCTTTCGCCTCTCATGGTGGTGGAGTTCTGGGATCGACGGGGAATGTGCTTGGGGACCAATTTATCATGTCTAGATTAGATGCGATAAATCAACCCCCAAGAGAATGATCACTACCTGCTGATCCAGCGGGTAGTGTAGACCTGCCCTTAGCTGTTCTGTTTTAAATAGATACAGTAGACTCTCGATTATCTAGAATTGGGTTAACCAGAATGTGGATTAACCAGGATGTAAAAAAATATATGCATAACTCGCAGGGCCAGCTCTGACTTTGTTGCCACCCCAAAAACAAACAAAAAAACCCCCACCAGGGTGCAGGGCAGCCAGTGAACCAACACCCTCTCCCCCCGGCGCAGGGTAGCCGGTGAACCAACTCCCCCCCCCCCCCCATATTTCTTATGGATGGTGATTATCCAGGATTTTATTAACCAGGATTAATTTTTTCCCTATCGTCCTGGATAATCGAGAATCTACTGTATTTCAGACAACCACTGCAAGTCGACCCAGCCTTAGGGCCGGGCTACACTATACGTGGGGGAAGGGGGGAGGAGTTGACCTAAGATAATCAACTTCAGCTATGTGAATAGCGTAGCTGAAGTCGCAGTACCTTAGGTCGATTTACCTTGCCCTCCCTGTTGCGTCAAGTCGACTGCAGCCGCTCCCCCACTAACTCCGCTTACTCCTCTTGCCGAAGTGGAATACAAGAGTCGATTTGGGGATCAATTTATCACGTTTAAATCAATCCCCGATACATCGAGTGCTACCTGCCTTATAGTGTATAGAAAGCTGGCTAAATCGTTGGTCTCAATGGGTAGTGATTAACGGCTCGATGTCTAGTTGGCAGCTGGTATCAAATGGAGTGCCCTTGGGGCCAGTTTTGTTCAACAGCTTCATTAATGATCTGTATGATGGGATGGATTGCCCTCTCAGCAAGTTAGACAAATTGGAGGATTGGGTCAAAAGAAATCTGGTGAGGTTCAACAAGGACAGGTGCAGAGTCCTGCACTTAGGATGGAAGAATCCCATGTACTGCTACAGGCTGGGAACAGACTGGCTAAGTGGCTGTTCTGCAGAAAAGGACCTGGGGATTACAGTGGATGAGAAGCTGGATATGAAGTGTGCCCTTGTTGCCATGAAGGCTAATGGCATATTGGGCTGTGTAAAGGTGCGGCGACTCACCCCCGCTGGCGCCTCCTGCTGGTTGTGTGGGGAATCAGCTCACCAGCCTCCGGAGCGCCCTCTGCAGTCCGATGTCCCGCTCAGTCCCAGCCCCATGTCCCTCCTGGACCCCTGTGCCCTCTTCCACTGGGGTGCTGCACCCCTGCAGTACCCCACAAATCTAAGGATTTCCCTCCTTGGGGAACCCCCACCCCCAGTCCCCACCTTGCCTCAGTCTAGGCAACTGCCAGTCACCGTTTGCCCCCATTCACTAGGGCAGACTGCAGTCTAATTGCTACTCATCACCGGCAAGGGGGGTTGGACCTGCTGCCTCTGCCTACCTTTGGGGCTGCCCTCTGCACTCCAGTACCTATTTTGCCGTAGACTAGGCCAGGCAGCCTGGGGGGTTTCCAGGTCAGAGCTCCACAGCCCTGTTATCCTTCTCCCAGCCCTGCCCTACTCCTGGTACCCTGCTTAGCCCTAGCAGTCAGGTCCTCCCTCTCCAAAGGCTAGAGAAGGACTGTTTGCCTCCAGCCCACTGCCCTCTTATAAAGGCCAGCTGGGCCCTAATTACATTGCCCACAGCTGTGGTCAGCTACGTACTCAGCTGACCCAGTTGTCCTTTATCTCCTTCTCTGCTTCTCCCAGGGATGTTTAACCCTTTTGAGCAGGAGCAGGTAGTCACCCCACTACAGGCTGCATTAGTAGGAGCATTGCCAGCAGATTGAGGGAAGTGATTATTCCCCTTTATTTGGCACTGGGGAGGCCATATTTGGAGTATTGCGTCGAGTTTTGGGCCCCACACTACAGAAAGGAGGCAGACAAATTGGAGAGAGTCCAGCAGAGGGCAACAAAAATGATTAGGGGCCTGGGTAACATGACTTATGAGGAGAGGCTGAGGGAATTGGGCTTATTTAGTCTTGTGAAGAGAAGAGTGTGGGGAGGGGAGAATTTGATAGCATCCTTCAACTACCTGAAGGGGGTTCCAAAGAGGATGGAGGCTGTTCCCAATGGTGGCAGATGACAGACCAAGGAGCAATGGTCTCAAGTTGCAACAAGAGAGATCTAGGTTGGATATTAGGTAAAACTGTTTCACTAGGAGGGTGGTGAAGCACTGATCTGGGTTATTTCGGGAGATGGTGGAATCTCCATCCTAAGAGGGTTTTAAGGTCTGGTTTGGCAAAGCCCTGGCTGGGATGATTTAGTTAGGGTTGGTGCTGCTTTGAGCAAGGGGTTGGACTCGATGACCTCCTGAGGTCTCCTCCAACCCTAATCTTCTATGATTCTATGTTAAGAATTAAAAGTGATCTGAAAATAAAATGAAAAAAAAATCTTTGCAAATTTAGAACTATATGCTGAATGCCCACTAGAGCAAGAGTAAAAGAGGACATTCAGCATAGAGCAGATATGCAACATACCTTGCTTTAATTCCTTCATTTGTGGGGCCAGATGCCCTAGTCACCCGCTCTTGCTCTATGTCAATCCTAATATGTGCTATGCTAGTGAATCACACATTCACAGAAACCTGATGCAAACTTGATCTGGGCTGTACGACTTCGGACTTTTTCTTGTCTTTTCATGCTGCACAGATAAGCAAAGATTTTATTCTGAAATATTCTAAACGACTGAAATAAGATTATTATAGGGACACTGTCAGGTTACAAATCACTGTCCCTGATCCTGCAAGGAGTTCCATGCATGTGGACGACGCCTGTGCTAAAGCAGAGCTTACTGCACAGTTAAGATACACATGTTAAAAGAAAAAGATCCTTACCTCTATCATCTCAAATTATTGAAAAATAAAAGATGATTTTCAGTATTTATGTCCTTTGTTTACTCTTTTTGCTTTCCTCTCAGCTTGGACAATTAAAATAGAGTAGTTCGTTTCATTTTTGTTTCTGTTTAGTTTCTATTTAATGTCACTTTTGGGTTTTCTTGCATTGGCTCAAAGCTCCAATGTGCAGATATATTTTAAAAAAGGCAAAAACCCAACCATGTTTCTGACTAAATTAAAATATTGAATGGCAGTGTTTCTAGCAGTTTGAGAGCTTTTATAAAGTTTTATTTATTGTTTTTACAAAATATAAATTTGGAGCCTAATTTTGTCCCAGTGCTGCTGCCATTAAAGTATCAAAGTAATAAATTGGTTCAAGTCAGCAATGGAATTATTTTCTGGCTTGCCTTCACACCAGGGCACATAGAAAATGAAGAAAAATTTCCCTGTGTGAGTTATTATTAATCATGTTTATTACAGTAATATCTAAGGAACAACTACGATCAGGACACCATTGTGGTAGGCACTGTGCAAACACAGAGGTATAAATAGTCCTTCCCTGAAGAATTTACAATTTAAATAGACAAAACAGACAAATGTAGTGAATAGTCCTCTTCCTCTTCCTCTTGGAAGAATTTTCAGCACATACAGCGAGCGGAGCAATTTGCACCAGCTGAGAATAAGTCTCTATATATGGTGGATATTTCTTTTTAAAATGTTGGAGGTTTTATTGATGTTTACAAGATCATGTTGCCATGATTTCAAGAAAATTTCACGCATAATAGATTGTTACAGCTAGATTCAAACATATTATCCTACAGAAATATAACATGGACCTACTTATTGATAAATTTGAATTTGATATCACCTTCCAAAGGATCAAAAAATACTCCCCCCTCTCCCCAAACTATTGTTACCATCTTATTTTTGTGTAATCTTCACCCGACAGCAACCCATGACATCTCCTTTTTTGTATAATTATTTGCTGGAATTTAAAAATACTTGTTTTCTAGTGAATTTTAAAGTCATCCATTCTGTGGCATTCTTAAGCATAAGTGTCACTTTTATTTATGTGAGTAATCTTATTGGTTTCCTGTGACTAAAGTTAGTGATTTGCTTAAACACTGTTGAATTGGAACCTCAGTAGCCTTTGAGACTCGGAGCCCAGTCCTTGTGTACATTAAGGCTCCCATTGAGCCAGTCCTTGTGTACATTAAGGCTCCCATTGAGCCCAGTCCTTGTGTACATTAAGCTCCCATTGATTTTTAGAGTGTAACTTCAACTGGACTTTGAGGAAGACAAAGATTGAAGGATCACACTCACAAAGGATTGAAGGATCCTGACTTGACATTTATGCCTAAATGTCCCTGTGTATCACATAGTTCAAAGGGGAAGGGCCAAGTTCTGTTTTCAGTTATGCAGATGTAAATCTGGAGTACTGCTATTCAAGTCAGTGGAGATACAAAAGATTTAAATGGTGTAGTTAGGAACCAAACTTAGTCCTGAGGGAAAACACTTCCGTCTTTTCATGGTCAGAAATTCAAAATGGGTCAAAAATGGGTGGGTTGTCTAAAATATGTAGTTGCATATAGATTTGAGGGATTATTCTGGGTGACACAAATTGTTGAATCTAGAGATGAAGACCTAATCATTCATCCAGTCCATCTCTTTGCCTGTTCAGTATTGTCCCCTACTGTACATTTGTTCTTGCTTTATTCAGTCTCATTTTAGTTGTGCCGAGGGATGGTGTTTCCATCATTTTCCTTAGGAAACTTCTGCAGCCTAATAACTCTCACTATCAAGTAGCTTTTCCCGATATTCAGCCTTTCTTAAAGCATCCAAAATGTCAAACATAGTGACTCTGGTTTGTGTTTTGACCATGTAAAACACTCAGTTATAGTGTAGCACAAAATCCCAGGGAAGTTAAACCACAACTGTAGAGTAAATGTGTCTATTGGACCTGGAAGTCTCAAAGAGCATAAGTGAAATAGATTTTTGGATTGAGAACAACATAAACATATCTAATATGAGAGAAGAGAGCTACAAACCACCACAAGCCCCAGAGCTACCATTTTACGTCTCCCACTTTGTCTATCTAATATCCTGGGACCGAAACAGCTACAACAACTCTGCATACAGTAAAACCTCGATTTAACGGATCTCGATTTAACGGACTTCGGATGCAACGGACAAAATTTCTGATCCATATCAGACCACGACCCCTCCCTGCTGCGGGCCCGGTCCCCTTCGCTGGCGGCAGTCTGCTGGCTCCCGGCTGCTGCCCCAGTCCCGGCACCAGGCGGGCTGGCTCCCGGCTGCCGCCCGGGTCCCAGCCGCTGGCGGGCGGGCTGTCGGCTCACGGCTGCCGCCCGGGTCTCACCGGCAGGCGGGCTGGCTGCCGGCTGCCGCCCGGGTCCCACCAGTGGGCGGGCTGGCTGCCGGCTCCCGCCCGGGTCCCAGCAGCCAGGACCCGGGTGGACTGACTGCCGGCTCCCGGCTGCCGCCCGGGTCCCAGCAGCGGGTGAGCTGGCTGCCAGCTGCCCCCCGGGTCCCAGCAGCCAGGACCCGGGTGGACTGACTGCCGGCTCCCGGCTGTCGCCCAGGTCCCGGCAGTGGGCGGGCTGGCTGCCAGCTGCCGCCCGGGTCCCGGCAGTGGGCAGGCTGCGGAGCTGCTGCCCCAACCCTGTGGCAGGTGGGCTGCTGCTCCGGCAGCTTGTTTTTTTATTATTATTTTTTTATTAAATAACGGACTTTTTGATTTAACGGACACCCCCTCGCCCGAATTAGTCCGTTAAATCGAGGTTTTACTGTATTCCAGAAAGTGAGGCATTCCTCCAGCATTATCTGCAGTTACATGCAGGCAAATGGCTGCCATTATCTTACTCCACAGGTTTATTTTGTAGCTTCCATTTTTTGGAAGACAGGGACATTAAGGGAGTGAGTTTGGCAGAGGTGTCAGAGGTGGCGGAGAAGTCCAAAAGACACAGAGATTTGGAAAGCAGGAAAACCAAATTCCATGCCACGCCCACATCATGAATCCCATAATGAATTGGCACACATCGTAAATTTAATGATGCATACAACACAACTTGGAAAATGCCTTGAAAACCTATTTTGGAACAACGAATGCACCTCATGAAAACCGGAGGATGGTTCTGATTTCATGTGTTTGGATCCTCTCCCTGAGTCAACTAAACCATCAGATTTTTAAGAGACAATGTTCGGCGTACTCCAATTTCCCTTCCTACAAAAACGTTTAAGTCCATACAACAGCTCTGAGAATGCAAGAGGTAACTACATAAGCTCTCAAGCAGTGTGGATCGATTTTAAATCATCATTTAAATCAGCAGTCAGGAAACTTTGATTTTAAATAGTTGATTTTAATCTTGTCTTGCATTAGTACTCTTTAGTTATTTTCCTAAAAAAAGATTCAGTTCATTCTTGTTGGTTTGCATAACCATTAAAACATGTTGATTTGCAATTACATATAGCCTTTGCACCCTATATGCTGCTACTTTTTTGCTAACCAAGAAGATACACTATATCTATGCATAATTATTTAAGCAATTATGTAGCTTCATTTACTAATTTTCACATTTTATTATGTTAGAAAGTGGTGCATGATACATTTCTTATGCATTAGGTGGATTTTTCTTTACTCCGAATTTGTTGTCGAGCAGCATTTAGAAGAAAGCTGGAATTCAATTAAAATATATAAAACCAGCATTTTTTAAATTGTTGTGTGTTAGTTAAGTAAAACTGCCTTCACTGTGCAGGATATGTTAAAGAGAAAATTAATTTATCAAAACGTATTTTGTATTGAAAACTATATGATTCATTAAACAAAGGAAGTATTAACTTTAGTCAATCAATTGATTAATTGTTTCTGGTAATGATGGGCCAGATGTTCAAATACATTTAGATGCCAAATTAAAGATAGGTGGCCTAGTGGGATTTTCAAAAGCAGTTCCTTAGAAGCTTATATAAGGTACCTAACTCCCATTGAAATCACTTGGTTTTTATTCATTGATTGGAAAAGAAAACGAGCTTTCCTGCTTTTTTCAACTCTCAGTAGGTTTTTTCGAGCATGAACTAGGCCAAATGAAGAAAATATTCTCTTCAGCTACTATTTAAATCGAAACCAACACTAATTAAGGCAAAAGCTTTTCTATGGAACAGAAACTGAAAGTCCTGACATTTGGAAAAATGTGATACCAATATTTGCTCCATTGTAAAGATTGCAAATAACATAGATGCCTGACATTGCGACATATTTATAAAGCTTGAATTGACCTCAAAAGGTGTCCCCTGGTTCTATATATAATTAAAAGAGCAATACTCATTAAAACATAGCAGTCTCATTGATGTGGCACTTTACTTATTTAAATTATTTAAATAAATAATCGTAAGATTGGGCAAACATAGGTTGTCATACTTTCAAATGTAATTTAAAACTGTTTTATTTAAAAATGTATTTAAATTAAATTAAATATATATGTTGGGTTTTTAAAATCAGAATTTTTAATTTTTTCTAATAATCAATTTTACCCACCCTGCTCACAAGGAAACTAGAAAACAAAGAAAATAAATCCCAAGGCTCTGCATCAATCCCAACATGATCCTCAGAATATACAAGTGCATTAACCACTAAACACTAACCCCATGTGGTGCAACACAAATTCAGTAATATGCATATCATCTCATTATAATGTTACACATGACAACACAGCATTACACGTTGCAATGCTGTTGTTTCCAGGGGCGTGAGACTCATTTTGAAATCTCATACTATAGCATCTCTGCAGTTTGAAAACCATACAGGCACGAAAGGTCTATGGTGTTTCCCCAACCCCTCCTCCATAAAATAAACTAGGTTTGATATTATGTGATTGTAAGGGAGGGGCAAGGAGGTTGTTCTCATACAAGCATATTCATGTTAGTGTGTTTGAATTCTATATTTGTGTCACTGAAGTCCCAAATCATATATATATAAGATGTATTTGTGCATATACAGTACTTACCAAGTAGGTGCTGCCACCTGGGTATAAAATGTAGGTAGGTGATAGTAAAATGCATGAGTTAATCTCCTAGAAGTGCAGATAAGCAATCTCACAATTTCTATGTGCTCAGATGGTTCAGCTGAGAAATTTATCCAGGAGCACAAAAGATCCCTGATGATAAGGGGATAACCAACATATGTAAGTACAACCCTAAAATACAGCCTTTAGTGTTAATAGAATATTTTGTAAGAATCTCATTAAACTGTAACTAGAATTTGCATATTGAACAATACTAAGCTAAATCTTTCCTTAGGGGACAAAAATGTAAACCTGGCTCCTGCCACACTTAATATATTCACTTGAAATAATTCTCTTTTTGATATTAGGTGTAAGCCACCATGCTCCCTATTTTTTCTCACAACCCAACTGCATTATTTATCCCTTGTCCCAGAACTACTGCCATGTATTTAGTTGGGCCCTTCCAACTTGAATATATCTAACTTATTTAAATATTCTTTAACCATTTCTTTCCACATTCTGGCTTGTGTTCCTTCCCTCTTATTAATTTTAATTGTGTTAAGCATCTGGTCACAACTGCTCTTTTTAGTGAGGAGTGAAGCAAAATAGGCATTACATACCTCATGAGGCCTTCTTGATGTTATCTGCTATTAGGTCTCCTTCCCTTCCAAACAGAGGACCTACTCTTTCCTTGGTCTTTCTCTTGCTTCTAATGTATTTGAAGAACCTTTTCTTATAACTTGTATGTCCTTTGCTAGATGTGACTCATTTTGTGCCATAGCCTTTCTGATTTTATCCCAACATGGTTGTGCTATTCTTTTGTACTCATCCATAGCAATTTGTCCATGTTTCCACTTTTTATAGGCATCCTTTTTGATTTTGAGCTCAATAAAGAGCTACTGATGGAGCCATATAGGCCCTGTACTATTATTACTGTCTCTCCTTTGCATTGGGTAGCTCAGTGGTTCTTAACCATTTTCTTTCCAAGGCTCATCATATAGGGTTACCAACTTTATAATCGCACAAAACCGAACACCCAAGCCCTGCTACTTCTGCAAAGCCCTGCCCCCACTCACTACATCTCCCCTCCCTCAGTGGCATGCTCTCCCCCACACACACTCACTTTCACTGGGCTGCAGCAGGGGGTTCAGAGTGTGGGAGGGGACTCCAAGCTGGGGCAGAGAGTTGGGGTACAGAAGGGGATCCAGACTCTGGCTGTGGGTGCGGGCTCTGGGCTGGGGTTGGTGATGAGGGGTTTGGGATGCAGGAAGGGCCTCCAGGCTGGGGGGTGGGGCCAAGAGGTTCGGAATGTGGGAGGAGGCTGCAGGTTGAGGCACACTGTTGGGATGTGGGAGGGGGTATGAGCTCTGGACTGGGGGTCCAGGGTCTGGGATGGGGCTGGGGATGAGGGAATCAGGTTAACAGATGGATGCCCTCATCACCCTCAGAAAGGAGTCTCCAGTCACCACCACCACGCCATATCTCCTTTTGAGTGTGGTGGCCATGAGGCTCCTAGTCTTGGCAGCAGATATCTCCTTTTCTTCAGCCATTGTGGGCTGCTTCTCCTGTTGCTAATACAGATTGCTGGTTCTTATCCCTGATGGATGGGAGACCTGGGTGAGGGATGGACCGCTGTCTGCTGCCCGAGGTGGCCAATAGCCAATCTTCTCCCTGAAGAGCAGCTGGTTCTTCTTTCTTGTTTAGTGCTGCTGTAGTCTTCGCTATTTGCCTAGCATCCTCCATCCTGGACATCTCCATGTGCATCCCGTCAATGAAGTTCTCATGCTCCCAGATGCTAAGCAGATGAGCCATCTCCTCCTGCAGCTCTGTCACCTTCTTCCAACAGATACCTCTCAAACGGTGGTTCCCCCAATATGGCTTTATTTGGCATGGACATGCAAGCCCCCACAGGGTGCAGGAAGAGGAAGACTTAGTAGTGGTAAGGGCAGTGTGCTGTTTTTTTCTCATAGCGGGTTCTTCCATGTAGAGTACCTGCAAGTAAAAGAGGGGAAAAACCCAACCCTACCTTCCCTCTTTCCTCCACTAGTGAACTCAACTGGCTAACTCCCTTAATCTTCCAGCTGCCTGAACAGCTGAATGAGAAGACTAAAAATTAGGATTTAAAATACCAATTATAATAAGAGGTTTAGTGTCTAAGAAATATAATTGAGGTTGGGAAATTTATACATACTGCGGATGAGTTTTAGTGAAGAGGAATCGATTTCACAGTTACATTTCAAGGGTGTGAAGTCTTCCTGTGCATTAGGCCCACAGTGTGCTCCATCTATTTCAACTATCAAGGTTACTGAACTTCAGATACGCTTTTCCTACTGCGTTTACAAATCAATTAAGTAAGAAGAACAAAGCTTTTTTACATGCTGCTGAAGTAATACTCATTAAATTTTGGATTAAGGTACAAAGACAATTGCTTCTAAAAATGGATTAAATTAATTGCTGTCTTGGTTTCTTTTGATCTTCTTTAGCTTACATTATTCTTGTAGGGTTTTTCTCCCCCTCTCATGAATTTATTGCTATTCCAGAGACTACCAATGCATTACTGATTAAAACAATATTTTTATGAATAAATTTGCCTGCACTCTGCCATCTTCAAAAACAATGAGCTTGCATGAAGAAAACAGATATTTAAGATAGGCAATGTCTTCATTTACTAAATGCTTTTATTAAGGCTACTGTTAAGAGGTAATGTTGCCCAGTTGGTAGTATATAGTATTGAGATCCACTCTGGGCTCAAAGAACAGACTCTTCAGATATGATTCCACACGTTTTGTGCACCCAGAACCTCCACTGATTTTAATAATACAGCACTGGACTATGTGTCTCAGCTTCTCAGTCTGTAAAACTGGGATAGGTTAGCTATTTTACTGGCTTAGCGGTGAGGATTAATTAATGCTTGTACTTTGAAGATATAAGGTAGGCTATGCAATATAAGTGGTAAGTAATAATTACTGCTGAAGATATACAGTTGCCTTAAACATTCAAATTACAACTTTTATAGAGAAACAATGTCTTAAAGTACAAAGAGCTGTTTGTTTTAAAGCTCAGTTGATGCTCAATGGACAACTAATGCTTGGAAATTAATATTATGCTAATATTGGAAATTAAGGAGAGCAAATTTGTATAGTTAGATTGCAAATTACTTTGTATTCAGTGCAAATTCCAGAATAAGCATTTTGTCTCTACTTTAACTTTTTATTTTCCTGAGTATAAGTGGACACCTCTCAGTTCATTCAAAACTGAGTAGAGTCATTTCAAGAGATGCTTCTAAGAATATATTATTCAGAAGTTACAACCTCTCTCAACAAAAGTGTTTTAAATTACAGTATTCCCGAGGTACAATCTGACACTGCAGTCTTTAATCAAGCAAATCACTCACTGATGTCAGTGGGGATTTTTACCTGAGCAATAATGACAGGATTGGGTTCTTAGTGCAAAAGTAGTTTATATGTCACAAAGAGAGCGCATAGATTTCTGTGCACACTGCTGTTTAATTAAAAATACATGTAGCCTAGGAAGCCTTGCATAGTATAGTCCTTGGTGCTATGTGGCACTCTGCTCACTGATGTAGATAATTGATTGGTCCAGCAAGGATTAGATTCCCTGCAGGTCTTTCTCATGCAGCAGATAGAAGAAGGGAGTTGCCATGGGCAGGAGAAAGTTAGAGGGCAAAGCTGAGCTCACAAAGCAACTTGGTCCTTCCCCCTTGAATGCTTTGTATGGGGCTCCATTTGGGGAAGGGCAAGAGTCTTTCCCATCTTGACAGGGGGACGGAGGAATTGAGGGCAGGGCAGTGATCCAATGAGGTGGTTTTGTTGTCGGGACAATTCTGATAACCTTAAACCCAAGGACAAGAATGGATGAGGTAAGATTGAGTCCTGCTCAGGATCTGGGTGGAGGTAGTAGATTTCAGACCCGTTTACATGCTAATCTGCTTAACACGTGGTAGCATCATGCCTCCCAGTGCTACCTATTCAACACACAAGACTCATTAACATGCAGTACAGGAACTTGCTATATAGCGTTAAAGATTTGCTCACTTACTCACTAACATAGAAATCGACAGGAAGTGTGGTGCGGAAATGCGTGGTAGGCCTATTAGCCTACACGCACGCTTAGTCATTGTCATGCTAGAGAGAGAGATTTGCTCAGGAACGGCTGAAAGGAATGCCGCTAAGTGGGCCAATTCTTCAAGCCCAAGCAACAAAATTTGGAAATGTAACGGGGGATAAATCATTCTAAGTCAGCAAGGGGTTTATAAGTCATTTAAAAAAGTATCATGGCATAGCGCAGGTATTGATTTCTGGAGAAAGCCAATTGGCCACGACTGTGTTTCCCGCCAAGTTAAAATACTGAAGTATTTGGGATGCTGTGAATACGTATGTAATCCTAGATAATTATACATGTCCTGTATATATAGATATCTTAAGATATTTCAGCATGGTCCTCTTAACCCACGGTCCAGTAACACGTGGTCGTGACGGCTTGACTCCAGACATCCGTGCATAAACGGGTGCGTATTGTACCTAAATGTGTGGGCAAAGGTTAGGTGCTCCTTTGTTAAGCTCTCAATTCCTCAGTTCCTCAGTGGAAGTCAGTTTAGGGGATTTTGGCTAAGAGTAGCCAACTCTTCCCTTAGTCTGCTGTCTTATTCTAAGGAATTTACTGCAATGGAGCAGGTGTTGCTAGGAGGTCTATTAGCTATTTAGATTAATAGCATTACTGCCATTATTGAGACATATTAATTTTTCTCCATGTCTGGTTGGATGTCATGTCCACATTAATCAGAGTAGTAATATGGCCAATGTATGTTAACAGCCTTTGATTTTTTTCTTGGAAATATTTGATAAACTCACTACAGTAAAACCTCGATTTAACGGACCTCGATTTAACGGACTTCGGATGCAACGGACAAAATTTTTAAGCAAGTCTGATGCATCTGAAATCCATTTGTCAAGGGCTGGCTCCCGGCTCCCGGCTGCCGCCCGGGTCCAGGCAGCAGGCGGGCTGGCTGCCGGCTCCCTGCTGCCGCTGGGGTTCCAGCCGCAGGCGGGCTGGCTGGCGGGTCCCGGGAGCCGGGACCCGTGCGGGCTGACTGCCGGCTCCCGGCTCCCACCCGGGTCCCGGCAGCGGGCGGGCTGCGGAGCTGCCGCCCTGACCCTGTGGCGGGCGGGCTGCTGCTCCGACAGCTCGTTTTTTTTTTATTATTAAATAACGGACTTTTGGATTTAACGGACACCCCCTCGCCCGAATTAGTCCGTTAAATGGAGTTTTTACTGTATTGAAATAGGAAATATTTAGCTGGATGCTTTTGGTGATATTTGGATTCTCTGGATATATTTCTAGATGAGATTGGGATTTGTATGTTATATTTCCAATGTGGTCACTCGTGGAATTATCCAACAGTTCCAAATCAGCAGAAGTATTGCTGTTCATCTGGCACATTTTAGCTCATGTGGAATATAAGCCCTTATAAATACCCATTCTTGACTGAAACTATTTGTTCTTGATAAGATGTGTGAAACAAAAAGATTGTGGGAATAGTTGTATGTGGGGTAATATAGTATTTAGATTTGGAATAATGTAAGATATAATTTGGGGCATACTTTCATTTGTATAACTGAATATAAACAAACAATTATACAGAATGTACATTTGGCTTTAGTTAATAAATAAATAAAGATATACCAATCTCCTAGAACTGGAAAGACCTTGAAGGTCATTGAGTCCAGTCCCCTGCCTACACTAGCAGGATTGAGTACTGTCCCCTGACAGATTTTCTTGCCCCAAATCCCTAAATGGCCCCTTCAAGGATTGAACTCACAACCCTGGGTTTAGCAGGCCAATGCTCAAACCAATGAGCTATCCCTCACCCCCCTGTTATAATATAGCTATGATACACTATGGCATATTTAAATAACGGCACATACTACAAAATATCAAAATAATAAAAATACGATCCAAAGTAATTCATGTTCAGTTACATGAGAGATAAACTTGGTTTTTTCCCTTTCATTGAATTATTAATAACAATGAGTCACATGATTGAAATTGGAGAACATTTAGTAATTACTGTAGGCTTTTAAGACTGAAGTCAATGAGAGACTTTCCACTGGTTTCACTGGACATTGGATCAGGTATTTAATCTTCAAAATATGTTACAAACATTAATCTTCACAAATCCAGGAAAGATAGGCACATATTATTATTCTCATTTTACAGATGAGGGGAGACTTAAACAGAAGTGACTATTTCAAAGGCCAGAGGAAGTAGCTACTGATAATTAAAACTAAATTATCAGAACCACAGGAAGCTTTGGAACTGAACCCAAACTTTATGGTTCCTACCTATGATCTGGGTCCATTAGTACTTCATGCAGAAAATACTGATTCCCCCTGTTCTGGCTGATTATCCGGGGAGATCTTAAGACTACAGCTGACTTTTCTTTCTTCCCCCATGGTCTCTGTGAGCAAATGTACTAGGTAACTAACTATAAGAGAAATGGATGATGAACAGTGGCAAGATTCGGCAGTCTCTTTGTATCTTGATCTCCTAATTCTTCTGCTGTTACTATGATTGATAAAACTCATCTTTCATTATGCTTAGTACAAGGAATCTGGCAATGGAACAATATCCATTAACCCGAGTAATGTCATCCTATCCCATATGATTCATTAACACTTACCACTGTGTGTTTTATCACAGTTTTTCTTTTAATCCCTGAAAGTAGTCAGCTCTACTTTGCCGAATTTTGGGGTGCTCATGGAAGCATTCTTAGAAAGATTTTCTTTTTGTTCAGATTTTTGATTGCTTAACATTCTGCATCAATGATTTTATTGCACAGACGTTGGCATTTTATTCATTATCACTCCAGTTCTCATGCCAGATTGTTGCAAGAAGAGTATTTGATGCCAGGTGTCAAGCAACCTTTATAATTCTACTGAATGAAGCACTGCTTGTGTTCCACAGTCAAAATATTGCATCCAGTCCTTGTGAACATTTTTAAAAAATCACCTCCGTCATCTCATGGCAAGGACCAAGACTGTACCTTCTCTCAGTTTGAGAGGAGTAATGCCTCACATTGCTCAACAGCATAATCTCTGGCCAATTAAGGGCTGCTGTTAATTAGTGGGTTCTGAAAGCAGATGTATCCAATACTCCTTGGCTGGAAGCATGGTAGCTGTGCTGTGGAGACAAAATATGGTAGGAACATAAGGCTTTACAAAGATACAAAGGTACCCTCAACATTTAAAAAATTGATTATAAATATCTATGTGCAATACCCCATCCATATGTTTATCTGAATTGTATGTAAGATGATTACTCTTGCTGACTCATGCTTTCAAAGATCCAATGGAAAGAACATGATACAGACCTGTAAATCCTAATTCATTAAAGAATGATTTATGTTAAATTATTACACCTTTGGAGGATAAAACATCTGCAATTCTTGATGCACTAAGTTATTTTAAACTTAGCAATGAATTCTTAATTTGCTTTCATAAAGAAAAAGAAAGCTTAATCATAGAATCATAGAACTGAAAGGAACCTTGAGATGTCATCTAGTCCAGTCCCCTGCACTTGTGGCAGGACTAAGTATTATCTGGACCATTCCTGACAGGTGTTTGTCTAACTTGCTCTTAAAAATCTCCAATGATGGAGATTCCATAACATCCCAATCCGGCGGGTAATATAGCCGTATCCTAAGGTACTGATTTGATTCCTAACTCCGCCCACTCAGTTTTGTGTTGTATCTTCTTTATCCCCATAATTCTTACGTATTCCACTGGCATAATTTTCATTATATTGTACTAAGTCTTGGTGACAAAACAGCACATCTAAAGCAACAGTAAATCTTGGAAATGGTGCAGGATTTAAAAAAAAATAGTTTTATTCATTCTCCTAATTTGTTTGAGTTTAGTCTAAGTTAAAATGAGTAACACAGACCTGCACATATATTAATCAACGCGCTCTTTCTCTCTATTTAATTCAGACAAAGAGATGTCTCAAATATACTCATGTAGTTCTCTTCAAGTTTCTTTCTGTCAGGAGGTTAAATTATTCCCTTGTCCCCCTCCTTTTTTTAAAAAAAACCCCCAAAAACAGAAGACCTCAGCACAGATTGTAGGCCTGATTCATTACATGTTACGCATCCCCCTACTCAAAAGCTCTGGCATAATTTGAGAAAGCCCCTCGTCACTCTCAGCTAAACTTTAAAAGATAGGTGACCAGGTGAGTAAATTGACATAACTTCATTGAAGTCAATGGGGATATACTGATTGATAAGAGTTGAGCATCTGGCTCTTAACACCATTAAGATGTTCTATAATTTTACATTTCATTCCCCATCATTCCTGATTAGCAGGATATTTGAAATTTCCTTATACAGTTGGCTTGTTTTCCTTTTGGCGTGTGTTTTACCATCATTACTGTAAGAACCATCCCTAGAAGATGAGAAAACTGGTAATGATTTTATACATGGCAACTGCCCATCTCGAAAGATGATGGTGTAAGTGTCAAATAAGTTCTGTTACTATGTATTGTGCTGCAGCAGGACAAGTGGCTAAAAAGTCCAGTTCACATGGGCAGCCCTTGCCATGATTGGGGTGCAAGAGTGAGGTGCAGATCAGAAGACGAAACCAGTGCACTACTGGTGATTGAAGCCTGCTGCACTCTTCTTTTCCTCAATGGTCTGTCTTCAGCTCCTTTGACTTCTTGGGGCAACAAAACCCTCCAGCATAGCCTGTTGCTGGCGGCCTCTTCCCTGTTTCCAGGGCTGATGTTGAAAGTTTTCAAATCCATCTTTCAAATGGCCATGAACCTGAGTCTTGGAGCATTGGCCTGGTTCTGATATTACAGTCCTGGAAACCCCATTTCACTGGTTCTAGTCTAAATCTTTAAAGTATCTCCCTGAAATCTTGTACTTTTCAATATTAATGTCCCAGAGTGGTTGGGTGACCATGATTAATGACTATCCATATGTGGGACAATATAGAGGGCATATCAACACCTATGCACGCAGCTGTAAATGATATTTGTAAGTACTAGAAAATCTCGTACAATAAAGGACTCCCCTGTGAAAAGTAGGATTACAGCCTAGATGAGAGTTTCATAGAAAAAGTAGGGTGGAAGAGATTGAAGGACTAATGATTATTTAATGCCTCAACTGCCTAAATGAATGAGCATAGATGATCTTCACTTACTAGTTTCTACAAAGTGCTTGTTTTCCTTGTGAATGTGAATGGATGAAACCCTATCCCTTGCCCAAAAGAGGAACACCCACCCAAAGTTAGCATCCAGACTCCCCAGCAAAGTGTGCACACACACATACAGAGTTACTATCCAGATACCCCCTTGCTGGCGTCTAGCCTTATTGGAAACACAATAACAAAACACAGCCTCAACTTCCCCCCTTTGCTTGGCTGCTCCTAGGGTTTCCCTGCAGGACTTCCTCTGTCCCTGAAGTGCCCTTCTCATACCTTTTGTATCCCTGTTTGGAGCTAGCTGGATCTGTCTGCCAGCGAGAGACAGCAAAAATTACTGACTCTGAGTGCAGGGTTTTATCATTTGACTTTAGGGTGACTCAGCAAAAGAACACTTCATCCCTATAAAGAATTTGAATCTGAAAACTTTCTTAGTCCCTTCCTAAGAGATCTAGCAGAGGTATTTCTTACATTTCTGTCACCTTGATATCTAAAGCCCAAATCCGCAAAGGTATGTAGGTACCTAACCCACCTTGAAATTAGTGGGAGTTAAATGCCTAAATACCTGTGAGGATCTGAGCCTTGAGCTTCACAGGGTATTATGTTAACCACAGTAGTCAACTACAGGATGCCGTAATAACTCTGGTTTAATAAGCAAATTTCAGACCTTGCTAAAATGCATGATAGTGTATTGCTTGTTAGTTTATAACATTTATAAGTTCCTCCCGAATGTGGAGCTTTGTCAAATGTTTTCTGACAGTCTAAATAACCAACATTTTTGACATTTACTACATCCTCTAAGCCAATCCAGACAGTAATAGCCTCAATAAAGTCTGAGTTCCTGAGGCATGACCTGAAACAATATTAGCTGTCCTTGATGAAACTCTGCATTTCCAGATTTCATCTACCCGTTCATCCACTGCATGATCTCTTATAATAGTCTTCTAAGGCTTCCTCTACAACTAATGGGAAATGGACTGACTGGTAATTCCTTGCTACAGGTCTGGTGGGCTGTACTTCAGTCTCTTGAAACGAGTGAACTAAATATAAATTTTCATTACACTTTCTTCAGTGACTGTGCTTAGTTCATTTAGCACTTGCAGGTGAATATTGGTTGGTTCTGGTCTCTTCAGTTTTAAGAACAATCCAGTTAATTGCCAGGTTAGGTATTATCTGCCTGTCCTTTAATTCCTCACTTTCATTCCTGCATGTTGAGTCTTAGGCAAATGTCTGCTCTCTTCAATTTTAAAGATAGGTACAGGAATAATTGCTGTATAGCCTTCCTTTTCCTTTACACTCCATCACCTTTTTCTCCTGTCAGTTGCTAAGTCTATAATTATGCTTAAAATATCTTTTGGTATTAGTTGAGATTCTCTGCACTATTTGATGCTCATTTTTCAATTTGGCTTCCTCAAGTATTTTTGATTGCCTCAGGCGCTTGTTATAATTTACATAATCCTCCTGTTTTCCAGGTCCTCCTTAGCTTCTAATGCTGTCATTTTATGCTTGATAGGTGTTTTCCTCCTACTTTCCTGCCTCACCTTGGCTTCTGTTCTCATTTGTGACTTGTACTGTAGATACAAGCATCAATTTTAATATCCTTGCTTTGGTACTCTTGATTTTTTGGATTTATTTAAGCTGCATCAGTTTTCTTAAGATCACTCCTTCAGAATCTACCTTTTTAAAAGTCCATTATTTGTGTGCTTGTTTCCTTTGAAAATGTTCTGATGAATATCTTGGGTGTATTATACATGGCTTGTTTTCTAAATCTACAATACCCCGCAAGGAAACACTACCTCTTCTTAATAATTCATTCTTATTCTAAGGGGGAAAGTATAGTCATTATGCATTAAACTTTCCCAGTGCCTTAAATCATTAAATAACATTAGCTACATGGGGGTTATTGCAAAAACTGAGGTAAAGTCATCTAAGGCAAAATTTGAAAGGGTTTAAGCATGATAATTGTAAAATACCCTGGTAACAAGTATGGTATAAAATATAGATTTCCTCCCTATTGAAATCAGGGTGTTCTCACGGTAGGAAGCATATGCTCAGTTGCCATTGACATGCTTAATCATTTATACTAATGCAATGCATGTAAACTGCTACCATTATGATAGAGAAGCATTTAACCTCGTTTAGTTCTCTTTGCACTATTATTGAATACACAAAATGCAGGATAATAGTTTAGTTGTGTGCTGTTTATCTTGAAATACATATTACATTCAGAAAACATGTATGAAACATTTGCAGTCAACACCGTGTCTGTGAGCATAGGTAGACAAAATGGGATGTCACCAGAGGTTCTGGGCTTCAGTAAGATTTGGTAAACGCTTAGCAGGTGCCATTGAAGATGCTCAGACAAGACATATCTGGAGACTCAAACACCTCATCTAAAATGTACTCAGTCCCAAAAACATGGTGGCGGCCAGAGCCCAATCAAGGAAAATTGTAGCTACAAAGCTAAATGTTACATAATATTATAAGCATATGGAAACAAAGGGTTGTAATGAAACCTACTTTCCCACCTCTGGGTACAGCTACAGTAGGCAAAATGCTCTAATGCTTACTGCTCTGCAGTTTTTCTTCTTAGTGCTACTATTATACTGATAGAAGCACAAACTTCCTTCGCTCATGTTTTTCTTTCTTTGAAGGTGGATTAAACTTTCTGTCCCTTCCCCGTGCACACTTTTGTTCTGATTCTATCACTTTCACTGTTAAATGAACTCTTTGTCATGAATTATTGATGATTTATTTTGTATCCCTACTCACCAAGACCTGTCCTGTAAAAATAATATTCAATGTTAGCTTGTCCAACTGCTCACTTCTCTGATGCTAGCTTAACTCTCAACTATCTACAGATCCCATGCTTGCCCTCATGAGTGGCTTAGTTATTCATTTTATCCTTGACAGATCAAAGGTTCTATCTATGAACTATGAATTAACTTAATATGTCTTCTGCTCAATTTCCTTAATCTTACCTTGGAAAACACCTAGGTCTTCTATAGGCACATAACACTCAAAATTGCACATTGAGATCAATGCCAACCCATTATGCAGTGCTCTAGGGAAAGGTGAAGCTATCCCATCATTCAGTTTTTTGCTTAGCCAAAGTGAACATTTATTTTGGGGACAAATTATTTCTCCACATGCCTGTGTGTGATTGTCCTACATCCTCAACAGTGAGATTAATTTTCCTTTGTCATTAGTGTGGACTAATGTACTATTTTAGGGTAACTATATATGATACATTGCATTTATTCATGTTTCTAAGGTACCTAGAATCTTTTTACATCCTGCTAAGCTACTTGACTCAGTATTGTATTGTGAAAGTGAATTCCACCAATTAATTATACATTGTATAAAGAAATATTTACATTTATCAGTTCCAAACTGTCTTTCTCCTTTAGGTAAAACCCTTTTGGCACATCTCCCATCTATCACAACGGGAGTTGCATGTTTAATTCTCCAAGTGACTGAAAAATAGTTTCTTTAGCTTTTATTTATAAATTGCGCCTTCCATTCTCCTTTATTATGCTCTTAGTTTAATTCATGGAGTGGCCTTTACTGTTGTTTTCATAATAATTGTGATGGCCAAATTTCAACGTCCTTGCTCAGAAACTAATTTTGAGCTCATTTTTACCAGCTTGACACCAGCATAACTCCAATTAGTGCAAGGGAATTAATTCTAATGTACATCACAATAAATGAGATCAGAATTAAGACCCCCATTTCTGATTGGTTGTAGTTGTTTGAATCCACTTCCACAATCACTGACTCGTTAGTTCTCAGAGAGTGATATGCAGATCTTTCCACTCTGGCTGGTGGCGCATCCTTTCAGAATTTGGCAGCATCAAATAAGCACCCAACCGCCCTATTTCTCAGTCCTTTCATCTGAAGCAGAATGAAACGCCAGCATTTATGCAAACGAGAACGAAACATCTGCCCCAGAAAATAGAGAAGGGGGCTCAGTAATAATGTGTAAAAGCCTTTGACTCATTTCCTTCCTTGTTCTCTCATTCTTCCTCCCTCCTCTGAGGCCAACGAGGTTCTTGTCCCCAGAATAACTGTCATGTATTTGTGCTTACATTGTTTTTTATTGGAAGAATCCCATCCCCTCGCTCCAGAAACATAATATAAACATGGAAGAGTATCATAACTCTTCTGGGATGAAGAGGTTGCTCAGCCCTTCAGGGGCTGGGCACAGGAAATTATAGGATAGAAAGAAGGAAAATGAGAAGAGGGAAAGATTGGAAGGAAGAGCCAAAACAGTTCAAGTATTTTTCTTAAAATAATGTATCGTTCAGCATTTTGACAGCCCCATTTTTTGTAGTTTTTCTTTCTTTATTTTTCATTGTGAATAATTAAGGACGTATTTACATGTAATAATAATGTAAGATCACTTCCTGCTAACTCAGTAATAATCGTATCCTGAGCTACATACTTTGACCTTCATTCTTGGCCTTTATTCAGCTTAGGATATGGTTATTTATCTTGTAAAAGGTGAATTGTTATAAAGATATATTGACTGGTACAGTAGTAAAGGTCTATGGCAAGGCTCAAGGTGGCAAATACTGGGTAAAATTCACATGATTCCAAGGATTATTAAGTCATTGTAGTTGGCTAAAGGTATCTCACACTTCTTGCTTAGCCCACTATATTTGCTTGTGTTCATCATTTGACCCAAAAAACTCTGACCCCAAATTTGACCCAAATTCTGCTTTGACAGCAGAGCACCTGCAAAAATTGAAGGTGGCATAAAATAAGCTATTTGGAGAGGTCAGGTAAAATAGTCTTCTCCAATGCCAGTTCTGCTCTTCATAATGTGCAAATAGCCTTTGAAAAAAGTCTAAATTTTTAGTGGGTCAGGGGATCTAAAACTTAAACAAAGCAGCCTGTACTGTGCACACATTTTTCTTCTTCACCAATGGGATGAACAGACCTTGCTGTGTATGTTACATTCAAGTTTCATATACTAATGGATGATTATTGAAATACAAATGATTGGAGATGTTGCAGGTGAGTAATAAAGAGAGGATCAGAATACAGAACTTGGAGAACCCATAATGCCCAAAATTTTCAAATGCTACTGAATCTGTACTGCCTTTGGCATTGTTTTGTGCTTTGGAAGGCTTATTGTGCAATCTAGGGTTTGACCATTATTTAATTACTTTTACTACATTTTTGATACTTTCCTAGTAGCTTAATAGGTAGTTTGAATAAAATGCTACCAGTCTTAAATATATATTTGTGCAGCTACCAACACTGTGGTGTTCCGCCTATCCCAATATAACACTTAAATGGAGATAAACTAGTGATTACATTTATGCTTTAGAACAATAGACTTGGATTTACATTCAACTGAGGCCACATATATAACCATTTTGGCAGTGTTATTTGAGCTTTTAGAAGATACTAGTACTTACTGCCACTGTTACTCTGGCTTTGAACAGGGAGTTTTATTTTATTGTCCTGTCCTTAACCTGCCCATCTTTCGACAGCAGTACATGTGAACATTTCCTTTATCCTAGCAGTGAAAAAAGCAAAACCTTTAGGAGCATTAAGTGATATGTGGTACTGTTGTCTGGCTCTGAGTTTCACTAGCTTTTAAAAATCTGAAGGAACACGAGAGGGCCCTGAGACCAAGGTGGATGGAAGTTCCTTGAGCTCTGAAGTGGCCCACAGGAATCCCCAAACATCATCCCCTAAATCTCACTATCCAACCCCAAGAAATATTGTGCCTGACTACTAAACCCCCCCAAGATCCCATCTATCTCTTCATCTTCCTCACCGAATCTGAAAGCACAACCCCTCCCCCCCCAGTAATCTGCCTCCTCTCCTTCTGCAAACAAAATGGTGCCTGAGCCCGATAGAATGCAGCTGGTCACTGGACTACAACAGATGGCCACAGAGACTGTTGAAATTAAATCTGTAGTTTTCCCCCTATGGTCCACCATGACTAAGATTGAGAGTGCCCTACAAGCGCTAGCCAGGTGGATGAGTGAAGCAGAACACAGAATTTCTGAAGTGGAAAATGATTTCAAAGAGAACAAATTACAGGTGATAAACTGTAATGATATCAAGACTATTAAGACCAAGCTAATTGATCTAGAAAGCTACTCATGCCAGTGTAGCGTGAGGATTGTGAGTGTCCCCGAGGGAAGAGGGAAAGGTAAATCCACTGAAATTTTCCATAAACTGATAACTAAATTGTTGGATCTACCAGTAGATTTTTGCTTTGTATAGAAAAGGCACAGCAGGCCCTTGCCCCCAAGCCAGAAGGTCAGTCTAGAGCAGTGGTGGGCAACCTGCGGCCCATGGGTTGCACTTTTGACTGTGAGCACCGAATCGCAGCTACTGGGAGCTGTGGGCGGCTGTGCCTGCAGATGGTCAATGTAAACAGACTGTATCGTGGCCCGCCAATGGATTACTCAGGTGGGCTGCACGTTGTCCACCACTGGTCAAGAGCACTGACTGTGAAATTTCTGAAGTTTGCCACTAAGGAGTTTATACTGCAGAAATCCAGAGCAGGGAAAAGGAGCTGTTATGGAGAGAACCAGCAGGTAAAATATTGCACTTTCAAGATTATGCCCGTGATAATCTTGAAAGTGATGTGGTTGCAATGAGGTCAGCTTCTAACCAAGCAAAACAATTGTCCAGGAAGATTGACTTGAAGCATTTTATTAAATACCTGGCAATGCTCCATATTAAGAATGGTGAGAAGATAGTATTTTTTCAGTTTCTCTCAGGAATCAGTAAAATACCTAAAATATCTTCAAATCCCTCACAAAAGGAGACTATATGGAGTTTATGTACTGCTCTCAGAGATCTTATATGGCTGCTCTAAACAAGTTGATGGGTGCTAATTGATATTGAAACCTTAGCTCTTTTTTTTTCTTATTGGGGTTGAAGGGCTAAAGGATTTTAACCAATTTACTTCATTCATATATATATATATATATATATATATAATTTCATATTATTTCATATATAACCAATTTACTTCATATTATATAACAAACTAGCAAAAGTTCCCGGCGTTGCTCGGGTCAGTTGGAGGTGGGGAGGGGACAGACAGCTGACACCCCCTGACCAACCCCAACACCCACACCTCACCCCTCACCCACCCCGACACCTTCCCACCCCCCCAGACCAAACCTGACAACCCCCTGGCTCACTTACCCCCTGACCAAACCCGACACCCCTACCTGACCCCCCCCAACCAAACCCAACACCCCTACCTCACCCCCCAACCAAACCCGACACCCCCACCTCACTTACCGTCCGACCAAACCCAACTCGGATCCGTCGCAGGTGGGGAGGGGGAACAGAGCTGAGGGATTCCGGGGTTCCGTTGGGAGGGGGGAGGGGCAGAGAGCTGACGGATTCCGGGGTTCCGTTGGAGGAGGGAGGGGCAGAGAGCTGAGCGAGTGCGGTGTCTGTTGGAGGGGGTATTATGACATCATAACAACATAGCTGCCCAGCTGATGTGATTGGCCTTTAAAGACTTTCACCCCTGGGGGGCGTCAGAGGTGAGATTTGAAAAATTTTCGACCCTTACGACCATCAGGACCCCAAGACCTCAAAATGTACCAAATTTCAAGTCTCTAGCTCAAACGGTGTGGAAGGAGTAAGCTTACATACATTCATACACCACTTGACTTTCATATATATAGATGTAATTGATTTATTACATGGTGCTTCCTGACGGACTATTGATAATATGATAATAGGTGATTACTGTAGTTGTAATGTTTGTGGCTCCATAGGCTGTGAAGATCTTTAAGTTTCACCTGATCTGACCACTCCCTCTGGGTGGCAAGTGTGTAGTTTAGACTGTTTAAAGCAGCGGTGTTCAATATGTTTGCTACTAGCCACCCGTGGCTAATAGGCTATTGATTGTGACTAATGCATGTGGCTTTTTTATAATGTGGCTAGTAAGAAAAATTCAAAACCACAAGTGTGGCTAGCAGTGTGGCTAGCATCGAATTTCTATTGGACACTGCTGGTAAACACACTCTTCTCTTTGATTGTATGGTACTAATGTGTATTTCTCTCTCCATTTTTTCCCCCATCTTTTTTCATGTATTTAATTCCCTCCCTTGCCCTCGCTCACTCCTGTTACCCTACCGTGGTAGGAATTTCCTTCTTCTGTAGATATGTACTGGGAAGCAACACCCTACTCCTGGTTTATATACCTGTTTTGCTTAGCTATACAAGAACTGTAGGCTGCCTAGGAAAATTTTCAATTTCTCATTTATTCCTAAAGTGACTTTGTTTTATCGAGTATATTTTAACAATGGTGGCTCCAATAATTAAATGTGTCTCCTGGAATATAAAGGGTTTTAATAGCGACATTAAAAGAAAAAAAATATATGCTCAGTGCTTAAAAAAGTGAATGACACTGCCACGTTACAGGAGACACAGAACTTGAAGCTTGTAAACTGAATAGAGATTGAGTAGGCCTCTCAATTTCTGGTTGTTTTAATTCCAAAGTGAGGTGCATGGCTATCCTAATACATAAACAGCTGAGTGTTAATATTCTGAGTCCAGGTCTTACAGTGAGGGCAGATTTACTGTCTTTGAAGCTGGAATTGGCAATTCTATAATCATTTTTGCCAATCTTTACAGGCTAAATACATAGGGCTACTATTCTGTTTTCTCAGCTGGAGACTTTAATGAAACCTAGATCCTGTCCTTGATAAATCTTCTCCATCAACATATAAAAACCACGAGTAGTTGTCAGTTACTTCATACAGACATGACTGATTTAGGTTTACAACAGAGACCATAGTCCCCCCCCCCCCCCCCCCTGCAGCTATTCGACATATTCAAGACTGGACTATATCTAAGGGCTGGTCTTCACTGGGGGGGGGGGGGGGGGGAGGGATTGGCTGTAGATACGCAAATTCAGCTACATTAAATTCAGCCGCTGGGACCCCACACCTCAGCCCGGAGCCCACTCCTCCACCCCAAACCCTTCATCCATAGTCCACCCCAGAGCCCGCACCCCCAGCCAGAGACTTCACCCACCACACCCCAATCCACTGCCCAGCGTGGAGCCCTCTCCTGCACCCTGAACCCTCTCATTTCTGGTTCCACTCAGAGCCCACCTCCCCAGCCCAGAGCCTATCCCCCCTGCAACCCAGCCCCCTGCCCTAGCTTGGAGCCCTCTCCTGCACCCAAAACCCTTCATCTCCGACCCCATCCCAGACCCCTCACCCCCAGCTGGAACCCTCACCCCCTTCCCGCACCTCAACCCCCTACCCCAGTTCAGCGAAAGTGAGTGAGGGTGGGGGGATGGAGGGAATGGGGGGCAGGGCTCAGAGAAGGGCAGGGCCATGTGGAGTGTTGGGGCAGGAGTACTGGGTTCTGTGTGATTAGAAAATTGCCAGTCCTACAAATAAACAAACAAACAAACAACCCCCCTCAATTTAACATTAGAGATAGATTGGATAGCTTCTCCCCCTGAGTGATGGTACAAACATCTTTGCAGATTTTTAAGGCACAAGCTACACTTGCTTTATAGCTTGCAATCCCCAGGTTTTTCATACACAAGCTGGAAATGCCTTCACCCTGGCTCTAGCACTTCACCCAATTCAGTCTTTTTCCTCAGGTGTTTCCAGGAGTCCTCTTGTGTGGGAAGTGAAGGAGAACAGGCGATATAACTTTTTTAGCATATGGTTTCCAAACTTGGGTTCTCAGAGCAGATTGTGCAAAAATACAGATATCCCAAGATGGAGTCCAGAGTCATGTTGCCTCATCACATACCCTTGCATACCTTGCTGAGTCGCAGCAGCCATTACTTACTGGCTGCCTGGAACGTTTACAGGAAGGTTAAGTTCTTCCAGGGTCCATTGTCTTTTCTGGTGGACCATCAGCATTATTTGGCTTCTTCACTGTTGTATCTGAAAGGCTAGTAGTGGGTGTCACCCAGAGTAAGCACATTTGAAATACAGATACATAGTCAATATTCATAACTTTAGATACAAAAATGGTATATGCATACAAATAGGATAATCATATTCAGCATACCTTTTCCAATTAAACCAAACACGACCCATTGTGTACAAAATGCATCATAACTATGCCATAATGATATCATAATAATATCACTGTGAAGAATATGTGGTGTAGTGTCACACCTACCCTCTTTATTTACTTTGTGTATTATGAGGAATTTCACCTTTAACAGCAAAATTATAGAATTCTTGAGATGACCAGAGCTAGGTTAACAACAGGGTCAGCTTCTAAATTTCCTTCCAAAAGAAAGATATCATGGTACAACCTCTGCTTTGGTGGAGAATTATACTGCATATTTAATTGCCTTTGTCATATTGATCATTGTCTGAGAAGCACAATATTATTTTCCTATTTAGTTTAAATCTTATCTCCCAAATGTCAGTTGTATGGGGTTCTACCCACAAAACTTCCAGTAAACTCAGTGTAAGTTGCATGAGTAAATGCCCTTGAGGCACTATGTAAAATTAGGGTTTAGAGTTTTGATGATTGGTATTGACATGCAGTATTAGTGACCATAATAACACTGAAAGCCTTCCAAATGTCAGGAGTGAAAAAGCAAAAAATTGGTTACACAAAAAATATATTCTTCTGCAGCCCTAGAATTCCACCTGTCCCGGGGGGCAATTTCCTGCCCTGCTGAGTAAATGCCATTGACTAACAGCGAGTTCCTCTATTTTTTTTTTAAATAACTCCATTCCCTGCATTATATGTAGAAAGTTACAGCTCTAGGACTGTAACCAGTTCTTTTGCTAGTGCATTTTATGTCAGCAGCAACTACAATGGTTAAATCTGTGCTTGATGCATTACATTTGTATTGTGTGTGTAAGATGCTATATATAACAACAAAAGGCCTGAGGAGGTTACACATTCATTTAGACATGATGTATTGTTTAGAAATGATGTATAGAAAGATATCAGGTCAGAGAAGGGAGGGAGGAAAAATTAATATTTTCAATGTAGACTTTGATATCAGTTACCTTTGACAGGTTTCCAGAAATCTCTCTGCACTCTTGGTACAGCAACAAACATATTCCCCATTGAAATTCCAAAGTTCTTGTTCCAGTCTTTCAGGAGCCCTTTGGTTTTTTGCAGCTAGCACTGTTGCTCTCATGGGTTGATGATTATAATGAATTTGGGTAGCCAATGCTTCCATGGTCAAAAAGGAACAAAAATGGTGTCCGGCGCCAGCTCTGATGAATATCCCGCGAAAGATGGGAAAACTCTTACCATTGGTGATTAGGCCATTAGTGATGGGTGATGTTGAAGGGTACAAATGATGTACTAAGGTGATATATTAAGTCATGAGAAATTACCAATGATCGATTTCTTATGAAGATCTTCTCTTTAACTATCAAGAAGGATTCAACAGAAGTCTACAGTCCCAACATGCTGAGTAACATCGCCTGATGCTATCCTTCTGCAGACATTACAGTGGGGTTACTTGTTTGTTTTGTTTATTTGAGGAACATAGTCTTGATCTGTAAGCAGTGGCTGATGCAGTTTAGCCTTTTGGATGGGGCTCTGTAATTCACATTAGCTGAATGTACGCGTATGGCAACTACTGAAAGTGAGCATCAGTTCTGTGCTGCAGTTGCTTGGCTGCTCAATGAAGTCCTGCTGTTGTTCTTGGAACACTGGCCTGCAACATGCACCTGTGCATGTTCTAATTGCGAGGCTCTCACAAGGATCTGAGGGAATATTCTGTTAAATTAATGACTGCGAACAACAGGCAGAACTAAAGTGAAGGTACATTTATTTTACTCTGACTTTATTTTCTAGTGTGAGTGGGCAGTGCCCCATTTGCCATAGCAGCAAATTTGTGCCAACCTGAGTATATTAGTAGAGATAAGCATGGCACTCACCACTGGCCAACTATACTTGGAAGAATATGGTGTCAGTGCTTAATAGGGATGTGGCGCAACAGTTCTGAGAGAAAGCGGGAGATAACTTTGCATTTCTAAGGCATGACAGCCACTGAGTCTTTCCTCCTTATTGTTGGCAGCAGACGTTCCTCCTTTTGGATTCATTATATGCTCATAGCAGCTGGTGTAATTAAGGTTGAAAGAATGATATTTATAATTCTAGTGTCAAGCTCAATGCTTTGTTGACTGTCATTTTTGAAATAATAATACCTAGCCCTTATATTTAACACTTTTCATCTATCGATCTACCATTAGGTAGATGGGGAAATGGAGACACAGAGAAATCAAATGATTTGCAGGAGGTCACCAAGCAGGCCGGTGGCAGAGCAAGGAATAGAACGCAGTACTCCTGAGTTGTAGCCTGGTGCTTGATTCACTAGGCCACACTACCTAAGCATATTACCGTTAATTTTACTGCTGGTTAGAGGGACTGTCCAGAATTGACTTGCTTTCTTGTGGGAAGATGTTTGAAATGTTTATATCTGGGTATAGAGCTGTGGCTCTCAACCCTTCCAGAATACTGTAACCCCTTTCAGAAGTCTGATTTGTCTTACATACCCCACATTGCACCTCACTTAAAAACTACTTGCTTACAAAATCACACATAAAAGTACAAAAGTGTCATAGCCCACTAGTAATGAAAAAAATCATCAGACTTTCTAATTTGTACCACTTAATTGTAAAATAGATCATCTAGAACAGGGTTTCTCAAACTGGGGGTCGCCGAGCGCTCCCCGGGGGGTGTCGCGAGCTCCTGTCACCGCAACTCGCGGCGGCGGGGCCGGGGGGCCAGCATGCAGCCGGCAGCCCGCCCCCTGTGGGGACTGGGGCCGGCGCGCAGCCGGCCGCCTGGTTGCGGTGGGGACTGGGGCCGGGGCACACCTGGCAGCCCACCTGCAGCGGCGGGGACTGGGGCCAGGGCGCACCTGGCAGCCCACCTGCAGCGGCGGGGACTGGGGGCCGGGGCGAACCTGGCAGCCCACCTGCAGCGGCGGGGACTAGGGCCGGGGCGAACCTGGCAGCCCACCTGCAGCGGTGGGGACTGGGGGCCGGAGCGAACCCGGCAGCCCCGCCTGCAGCTGAGGGGACTGGGGCCGGGGCACACCCAGCAGCCCGCCTGTGGGGGAGGGGGGGCCTGGGGCGCAGGGGAGTCCGCGCTTTAAAAAAAAAAAAATTTGGAGGCTTTTCGGCGGAGGGGTCGCGCCGCCGGAGCACAAAAAGGGGTCGCGGTCTCAACAAGTTTGAGAACTGCTGATCTAGAATATAAATATTGTACTTACATTTCCGTGTGTAGTGCAGTATAAACAGGTCATTGTCTGTATGAAATTTTAGTTTTTAATGACTTCGCTCGTGTTGTTTACGATACCTGTTGTAAAACTTGACAAATATCTAGATGATTTGATGTATCTCCTGAAAGACCATTGTGTACCCTAACGGGTACATGAACCCCTGGTTGAGAACCACTGGTATAAAGTGTGGTAAGATTGTGGAAGATTGGTTTGTTCTGGTATGCTTGGCTGAAACTATCCATTTAGCTAGTATGGTGTCACTGTATGTGTCTGTTTCAATCTACAGCAGAGAGAAGTGTTCAGGCCTCCCAAAGTCACATGAAGCCAGCTCATTATTTTCTGTATGTTTTATCATTTGCAGAGTTTAATCACATTTGAGAATCTGTTGTAGGAGGTGAAACAAATTTGTATCACAACTGTAGGCACGAAAATTCTCCTGCTATGCTTTGCTAATTCAAAACATTTTTTCAAGGAGAAATTAGGACATCTTTCTCGGACATAAACTGTCATATATGTATTTCCTGCAGCAAAGTCCCATTCCAGAGTTGAATTTTTCTCTGAGGTTACCACCATTTTATCCTGAATTCACATCATAAGTCTTCAAGGCCTTCTAAAATGGTAGGAAGGTAGATATATATATCTTGTATAATGGTTGCTTTCAAATTTTCATTTTGTATCCTGTTCCCATCAAATGGGAAAAGATGTGTGTTGTGTCTGGTCTAAAGCAATCAGTAAAGACATTGAGGCATAATCTAAAAGAACCATATTCTCTATCATTTGTAATAAAATTTGTTTTAAATGTATCAAACTCTTTGTATCTTTAGGGACATCCTAAGGTATAGAAGTGCATTTGAGACTAATGCAAATATGGCTATACTGTTCAGTATTAGAGATATTTTGTTCTTGATTGGATGACTTTTCTGATTAATATATCAGATGGCCTCCTTTCAGTTATCAATGGAATATAAAAATATAAGCAATGGTGCTTATCTTTTTTTTCCTTTCATGCATAATGTATGCAATAGCAGAGCTGTATAACCTCTCTGTAAATCAATATTATGATGAAAGTTATATGTGTTTATTATTATTTTTCTTTATTTTAATAAACCTTCTTTGTCTACAGGGCCCAATTATTTTGGTTATATTTTTATAGAGATTTTTCCATAGTGTTATAATGACATCAGTGTTCTGTGGAGGGAATTTATAATGGTCTCCGGTGGATCTGAGAGTAAAAGTGCAGTAGCCTGTCTTCAAGTTATGGCATTAGGGAGGTAAATAAGAAACAGGGCATCTGACAAATTAAAGGTCCAATCCTGAAAGCAGTCCATGAAGGACTGTCCAGAAAGTACTTGAAGGGTCAGAGCTTAAGAACCTACAAATACAACACCTTGTAAGCAAACTATTGATCTTTGATCCACAACAGTTATCACAGAGTCTATGTCTACACTACAGCTGGGAGCTGTAATTTCCAGCTCCAGTAGATGTACATGTGCTAGCAATGCTGATGCTAGTGAGCTAAAAATAGCAGTGTGGCCGCAGTGGCTAGCAGCCCGAGTACATCCGAATCCCAGATCCTAGACATATACCCTGGTGGCCGGCCCAAGCTGCCGCCTATGTCACTATGACCACAGTGCTACTTCTAACATGATAGCTTGAACAGAGACAAGCCTGGTACGTGACATACCCTAAGGCTTGTCTTTAGTACCAAGGAAAATTGACCAAAGTTATGCTACTCCATCTACGTGAATAACATAGCTGGAGTTGAAGTAGCTTAGGTTGACTTACTCCGGTGTCTTCACTGCGCAGCGTCGACTGGAGATGCTCTCCAGCCTACTTACCTTCCTCTTCTCGGAGAGGTGGAGTACCAGGGTCAACCGGAGAGCACTCTGCCATCGATTTAGCGGATCTTCACAACACCCACTAAATCGATCCCTGCTGCATCGATACACAGAGTTGATCTCCCCATAGTGAGAGCAGCCCTAAGACTTTCTCAGTCATCCAGCACGAGCTGTCTCTGAAATTATAGTCCTAAATGCCAACACAACAATGAACATGAAATGTCATTATAAGTAAACCCATCAAACATAGTGCCTTTGTACAGTGGGTTTAGTAATTTTGTCTATATTGAGCAGGCCTTCTAATTAAGAGATTGAATCATAGATAAAAACAATGTTGTTTTGGGTGTCTCCTCCTGAGAACAGTCCATAGAGGGAAATCATTAGTAAACAAAACTGATATTTAAGGGAAGTAGATCTTTGTATAAAATCATGTCTCATCAGTCGAAACTGACCTAACCTTTTAAGGACATAAATCTTCACTTGGATAATATCTGAACATTGTGAACTCTCTAAATATTCCCACAAGCTAAGTTTTGTTATAAATCACATGCGCTTTATGCTAACAAAGGAGTGATAAGCGAATCCTATTTTAACATCTAACCAGTTTCACAGAACAAAACATTTAAAGATTCCCCCAACTGGACCCAACAAACAAGGACAAATTACCTTAGCATTGTTTGTACCAATTTTGCACCATCCCGACACATCAATGCTTTGTATGCTGTAAATTTATGATCGTTACTTTAACGATGCAAATAAAGCACTGTTGATCAGGCTCAGATATAATCATCCTCTCCAATTTATGACACGTTAACCGTACAAATATGCTCCTAATGTTGAAGAGATTCTCCACTCTCTGAAACAAAGTCTGCAATAACCTCAAAATCAAATTGTGTAAGTAACGTGACCTAGAATATTTGTGCTAGATCCTTGATTTCTCATGCATGCAGTGCTGCCCTCTGCTCTTCCCTTTGCTCGTTGTATTTCATTAGTCCATTAAAAAAACATTGTTATACTTTTCCCCCCAAAAGACGTTAACATTGTCCACGCTAGGGTGGTAACCATGTTAGCTGAAATCATGTTAAATAAAAACAGTGAGGAGTCCTTGTGGCACCTTAAAGACTAGCAAATTTATTTGGGCATACGCTTTTGTGGGCTATAACCCAGTGCATCAGATGCATTGGGCGAAAAAAAAAGTAGGCAGGTATAAATATACAGCACATGAAAAGATAAAAAGTTGCCCCACCAAGCTGGGGGTCAGTGCTAATGAGGTCAATTCAGTTAGGGTGGATGCAGCCCATTCCCAACAGTTGACAAGAAGGTGTGAGTATCAACAGAGGGAAAATTATTTTTTATAGTGACCCAGCCACTCCCAGTTTTTATTCAAACCTATTTTGATGGTGTCAAGTTCGCAAATTAATTCCAGTCCTGCAGTTTCTCGTTGAAGTCTGGTTTTGAAGTTTTTTTTGTTGCAGAATGGCCACTTTTAAGTCTGCAGAAGTGAGAGTCCTGTGACACTGTAAAGACTAACTAAGTTAGTCTTTAAGGTGCCACAGGACTCTTTGTCACTTCTGCAATTCCAGACTAACACGGCTACCTCTCTGATACTTTTAAGTCTGTTACTGAGTGTCACTCCATGCATCTGATGCAGTGGGTTCTAGCCCAAGAAAGCTTTTGCCCAAATAAATTTGTTAGTCTTCAAGGTGCCACAAGGACTCCTCATTGTTTTTGCTGATACAGACTAACATGGCTAACCCCCTGAAAGATGTTAAATAGTGTTTCTAGTTAGCAAGGTACTAACCAAGCTTCCTCAGCTAATGTAAAAAATGGCCTAGCCTTGTTATCAAGGGTTTTGCAGGAGACTAAATGATCAAGTAAGAAAGTCATAATCACTCTGTCTTTAGCCCACTGTGTTCTTATGTTTAAGATAAGAAGTGAGAACACAACACCTTGGCAGGTAGTCAACTACCAGGACTGGTATAGGATCGCTGAGCAGCCTTTCTGGGCTACATACACAAAAGGACTTAGATGTCCAGTTGTCACTTTAGGCACATAAGTCCAACTTTTAGTTACCTCCAAAATCCTCCAAATCCTCAAATGTGAGAGGATAGAAAGCTCCCCAACTAAGAATGTACCATAGCAGAGCAAGAAGATTTGTTAAGGAGCTATAATGATGGAAATAAGCAGCCTCCACCGTTCATGTTTTTTCCAATATACTATATTTATGGCCCTTTGTGAAATACGGGGAGATACAGATATATTAAATTTAATTTTAACAAATTTTCATGATTCATGGGCACTAACCAGAATTATCACAGCAAACATGCGCACCTGAAAATAAATGAGATGATAAAACAGTTCTACTTTTTCATCATCAAACATTTCTTCGGCGTGTTTTTCCGAGCTTCACATGTGCTGAAACGCATGCACCAAGAGGGCCATCCTTTGACTGTTACTTGATTTCTAGCTTCACTTATGTTAGTCAGTAAATTGTTTATTTGTTCAATGGGATTGCAATCCCAACATTGAGGGAGCTACTTCATCGTAATTAGCTCCCCAGACACCTCTTATTTTTTTTTAAAAAAACAATTCTATAAAGTCAAGATGACTATTTTGGTCATTATCTTCTTGATAAATGTACTCACCACCAAGCAGGTGTTTCCCAAAAGGGACCCTGCAATGGAGAAGTATATTGTGTTATACTTCCTGTTCCATGATTGCTTCAATTTTCTCAGTTCACCCAAAGTCGTTTCCAGAAATACCACCTCAAATCATCAAACAGCAACATCAAAGTTTCAGTACTGGCAATGGACCCTCATAATTCATCAGACCATCATTGATCATAAGTTGTCCTCTCCTTGTTTCATACTTTGATGGACAAGATGCCTGAGGGATTGGGAGTGGTATTCAAGGCATTTCATATGATAGATTGCAAGTTGTTTCTGTGTCTGGTCCAGGTTGATTTTGCCCTGAAGTTGTTACTATTTGATGGCAGTCTGTGTATGTCTGAAATGAATTGACAAGGTCCGTGCTGTTCTTACTAGGCAAAGGTTGTTCATATCTAAAATTTACCATAATAATTTTACCATCCCACCTTGGCATGTGATTTAGTCAATCTTGTTTGGTAAACAGGGATAATCTTAGTCAACCCTTTGATGTGAACCCTAAAAGAAACCTAGGTGGTGCAGGCTGCTGTGTTGGTGATAGAGTGGGTGCCAAATAGACAGTGCCATTGCACGGCTTTAAATAAATAGCTTGTCAAAAGCAAAGAAATCTTTCATTTTTAGACTCAAAGTTTATCTCCAGCCCATACAAATGTGGCATCATCTTTCATTGTAGTAAATTAGGTAATTATTGGCTTGAGCTCTTTGTTTGTTAATTATTCACCTGTGTGTCAAAGAAAGCCCAGCACTTTGGTTAACTACATGAGCACTGGTAACAAAGAGCACTCAAACTATATCTGACTGTGTTTAGGCTTTTGGAAACATGTAGTTCATAGTAAGTACACTCAGCAGCTTACCACAGATATATAAGCATGTTCACTGCCATATTAACCCATCATCACATTTGCGAAGCCTAAGGCTGCCGAGTGTCACATGACACACACACCTGGAGACCCCTATCACAGGTTCCTGCAGCCCAGATTCCCTTGCAGTGACTCCTCCTTTTTATTCCAAGCCACTGGGCCACCTGCTTTGCAAGCAGCCAGGCAGTCTCCCCGCTTTCGCTCTTGCTGCTCATCCTGCCAGATTGCAGCCACCCTGGAGCAGCAGCTGAGGACAATGAGGAAGCAGTGACAAGACAATTTTCCTGCACCAGCACTCCCAGAACTACCCTTGCTTTGCCCAAAACACCCCCAAGCTCCCCAGTGTTGCCAGTCACTAGCAATGAAATTGTGAGCTCACAATAGTTGGTGTTTTTCTTAAAGCCCCAGGTCCTGGAGTCATGTGAATACATGACAATCTCATCTTACTTTTTGTAAAAGTAAGTTTGCAACCCTCAGGGTTGCAGAGCAAGGCAGGAAAACATGACACTCCTTTTCAACATACCCCCAAGGCATTTTTTTTTTAAGTCGTGATTTTTAAATGTTTGTAGTTGACTCTCCTGGGTATCTCTCCCACTCCGCACTCAGCATCCATCTCCATTTATGCAGCCTATCCAATGACTCCATTGCTTTCCACATGCCTTGTCATTAACCCCCTGGCCCCAATCCAGCTGACTAAGCATCCCAAAGGGGAGTAGTGTAGAAGCAGCTTCTGCAGATTTATGACTCTGGAGGCTCCCTCTAACCTACATAGGGGGAACCTTCAGTAGTCAGTTAGCTGGTTTCAGGGCAGTTTTGTGTTACTGGGGCAATCCAAAACAAACCCACGGAAACAGATGATTTATGGCCCTGCAAGTGCTAAAATTTATCAAGATGCATATTCAATTGCTGACAGATGGAGGGTGGGATAGGAGTCCCTGTTATTAGGAGAATAGTCTATTCCAAAACTTTTCTAACTATTGGCAGCTATGCACAGAGCCTAGCAGTTACCTTGGTAACTGTTGGCAAATGCTCTTTGTCTTCTGTACATCACTATGTACTTTAATGGTGCTCTATAAGAAATTACTAATGATATAGGATGACAGAGTAATATCTGCAGTGGACTTTATACCTTGGTGAAAGACACTAAGTTAATAAAAGATGTTGTGTGCAGACGGTGATTGCATGAAACTTGAAATTTTGACTTAGAAAACGCTGGGGAATATATTTTTAATCACTGCATTCTGTTATCTTTGCTTCTAGCAATTTCCATCCTTTTTTTGGGTCTGATTCCTCTCTCTGTATGACTTGCTTCTGTCCCAATTTTTCATCAATGAGTCACTTTCACTATTAGGAAAAAAAGAGGCTGATTAATTATCTTAAATAGTAACATGAATAACAGGCACACTCTGTACTCCCATAAATTAAGCATATCTTGCGTCAGGACACAATGATTTTGCTATTCTGTATTAATAAGACTTTATTAGAACAGTTTTAATATTGTACTTTTCACAAAACAATTTTTTAACCCACTATTGCTCATCAGGAGCAGTCCAATATGTCTCAATTGTCGTAACACAGAGATTACATTTAGCATTTACCAAGTTGGATTAATATTTGTAAGAGTCTCAGTGCTAAAAAGTAAAATGTATCAGAAACATTTTTAATTATTTGAAACATTTGCTCTGCCCCTAAGATTAATAAGTTGCTAAATGTTGAAACTTCTTTCAGAATCTTTTGAACAAAGGACAAAAATCATGAACAACATTTCAAGGCTTGAGATTGTGTCTTTTTAGCTTTATCCTCCTCCGGAGTGTGGCCTTGAAGTATCAGATGATACTTGAAGTATCAACTAACAGGCAAGGAATTATGCCTACTTACAGGCATGTTGCAGATTTAGGGTCAGGGACACAGGAAGTCTCCACTTTGTACCTCCCATGCAATAACTGGGCATGTTTGCAATCTCTGCGCTTCTGTGCACAGGGGTTGCCTCAAAGGAGGGCAAGAGTGGAGTATTGTGGCTCCATCCCATCTTTCTATCAAGGACAGAAGCTGGCAGTTCAGACAAGAAGGGGACCTATTGCTCCTCTATTAGGAGATCTACCCCCGCCCCACACACATCTTAGAGTGGTGGGAGGTTTTGCACCCCTCCTGCAGCTTCTCCTTATTCAGGTCTGTCTCCAACAGGCCTAGTTGAACCTTTTTTGATTTGTACCTTAAAAGCAATTTGTGCTCTAGGCCTGCTAAGCTCCCCCACGTATAAAAATCCACTTTTAATTCGGATCATCTTGACAGTTGGATAGCTGATATTCCAAAAACCTTAATAGACAATTTTTTTTTACTTCAGTGGGAGCTTGCTTGAATAAAGACTGATTAAAGACCTCAAGATTTGATCTGACAGAAATAAATTTTTCATTGCTAAGCAAATGTAGCTTTTTATCCTTAATGTTTATGAAAATATCTTTATGCTATCGCTCAGGCTTAAAAGCGTATGATTGACGCTGCAAGCCTTTCTTGCAGGATAAATCTACCAGGTATACATGGGTCGTAAAGGCCCAGTATGGTAATAAAATACCGAGAACACTTGAGAATGAACTAAAAGCAGAGCTGAACAGAGGGTATACGGATCAGTCCATATACTGCATTCAATGGTGAATTAAAAACACAGCGTGCATTTTGGATGCCTTGTTCACATTTGTTGACCTACACAAACAAGCTAAAGAAACAGCATGCTCCACACTACCATGGAGGAGACCCGGGTTCACTCACACTGCGCCCTCTACTGGCTGATGAGGAGGCCATCTGTGATTTTAACTTGAAAACAATTATCTTGTGTTTTCCTTGTGGCCAACTGGGAGATCCTACATGAATAACATTTGCCAGTAGAAGTGGCAGAAGAATGAAAAGGATAGGGCAGCAGAAAAAGGGAAGCTATAGCTCAGGGATGCCCAAACTTACTGGCCCTCTGAGCCAAATACGACAATCTTCAGAAGTTCAAGAGCCGGGGCATACCTGCTGGGAACTGGGGGTTGGGGCTTCAGACCCACAGGAAGCACTTGACAAGACTCAGGGCTATAGCTGAAGTCCTGAGATAACCTTCCCTGCTGGGCAGAACCCCAAGACCCCTTTCCACACTGGGCTTCCTACCTCACCACCCCACCGCAAAGCATAGGTCCTGAGCTCCCCCTCCCCCCCAGTATGGTAGGTGGAGAATGGAGGGTCATTGGAGGCTCCATGAGCTGCATTTTAATGGTAAAAGAGCCGCATGTGGCTCACGAGCCACAGTTTGGCCACTCCCGCAATAGACCAACATAGCAAAGTGATAAACACTCTAATCCTTCTGGGGAAATTATTTGTTAGCTACCTTAAAACAATTTATTGAAGCAACAGCACGTTGCGGTTTCTGCAGCTGTGGAATTCCAAAATTTTGCCACCAAAAAAAGAAATGACAGCGGTGCCATGCTTATTGAGACTGTCAACGATTTTGTTCTTAGGATTTGTGAATTCCAGACATGGGAAAAAATGTCTTTTGGAAAAAAATGGGTATTCTTCAGCAGACACCTTCTGGAGATTTGTATATTCAAATTCACCTTATTTGTCATGGCTTGCTGGAAGTGGGAGTCAGTTTGGTCGCAGATCCATATGCTAATGTATTTGTGCCGATTTCACTTTAGGACTGTGGGAGCCGATTAATTGAGTGTAAGGAACAGTTTTACCAGTTTTGAAGTACATGTAATCTACATATTGCAATATGATCATATTACACATAGGAGAATATATTTTTGTTGGTTAGGACATCAAGTGAATTATAGGCTTCTGAGTTGCCATGGTAATTCCTTTTGCAAAATGCTCAGGCTGGAGGAAGTGACAATGGTGATTCAAAAGGTACTATTCTTCTCTCTGAGGCAATGTTAATCTAATGCCCTAGGATGGTGGTAAGGCTGCCTCTGTGCTTCTGCCAGTCCCATTTTTCAGGTGATATAGAAAACTTTCATCCCAACCATTTATAGTCACATACAGATCTCACTCAAGAGCATTTTGCAAGAGGAGATGTTTTAATTCCAATATTCCATTCGAACTATCTTACATCTCTTGTAGTCTTGAATGGGAAAAAAAGTTTTCTTCACTTTCGGCGGGAAACTTGTGCAACATGCTGTCCCCTATAAAAAGTGTTATCATGTTGCACCCCATTGGATACATTTCATAGATGGGGCATATGATCAACATGTGGCGTTTGTTACATTGGTAAAGCATTCCGCTTATTTCTGGATAGAAGGAGTGACGTAAATGTGAGATAATGAGCATTGTTATTTATTTTCTGCCCATCCCAATACATGATGCTC
This sequence comes from Sternotherus odoratus, assembly GCA_032164245.1. Lineage (NCBI taxonomy): Eukaryota > Metazoa > Chordata > Testudines > Kinosternidae > Sternotherus > Sternotherus odoratus. The sequence goes on along the minus strand of JAVMKO010000009.1, from coordinate 11,749,322 downwards.
TGATATTAAAGCATTAGGATTATTAAACTGTAATACTACTACTAATTTAAGTACTCATTTAATAATGCATATGGTAAGCACTAGGGGTGAGATTTTCAGAGGTGATTAGTGATTTGGGCTGCTTCCGTTTGGTGACTAACTTGAAACACCTTAGGGAACTTGTTTTTCAAAAAGTTTTGAGCCCTCACCCATGAAAGTCAGGTCCTGTAAGGTGTCTCAGGTTAGGACCATAAATCACTTCTGAAATTCTTAGCCAGTGTCCTGCAGTGTCTGTGTATTGCTGCCCTCTACAGGGCTGCATGCCAAATCTGCTTAAGTTGGTGTGATTTGTCACCCTGTAGTGGCTGTAGTTTACAGAAAATTTAAGCCCTTATGCTGACAAATGAGTGACTGTGATTTGGGGTGAGCACTAATATGATAGAACTTTGCACTGGTACAACACTTTCCAGATTTCAAAACACACTAATTGATCCTCACATCAACAAGGCCAGGCAGATTCATGTTTCAAGAACACAGAAAATAATTTATATAGCCTTTTCCTTTTCCATGATTATAACAGTAGCACCCAAAGGCCCAATTGCGCTAGGCACTGTATGAATTTATAGGCTGAAATCCTGGCTCCACTGAAGTCAATGGCAAAACTCTCAATGATTTCAGCTGGGTCAAGATTTCACCCCGTAATGAGAGACAGTTCCTGCCCTGAAGAGTTTGCAATCTCAGTAGACCAGACAGGCAGTAAGGGAGATGAAATGACATGCCCAAGTTCACACAGCAGGTCAGTGGCAAAGCAGGCATAGTCTTAACTAGTAGTCTAGTGCCCTATCCAATGCACTCTTCCAATTGTGCTGCACTCGAAGGACTGAATTCCAGGCATAAATGCAGATCAGATAAATAGATTGAAGTGATTTATTACCATTTAAAATTATTTTTTATGCATTCAGTACATTCTTTGTGGATTTTTAAAAGTTATTATAAATTCATCTGAATTGCATTAGCTGTTACTTAATGGGAACACATTCATTGCTGTATTTTAACATTTTAAAATATTTGTGCAGTGTTTGATTCATTTTGGACAGTACCCATAATGTCAGCCAGGCTAATGACATAGGTCATTGAGTTATTGGTGTAATCCTAATTAGAGGCGAACAGATGCCAATCAAGGCCAGATAATTTGGAAGGAAAATAATACTGAATTTGCCAAATCAGATTATTACTAACCGATTGAAGCAGGGATCGGAGATACCTCTTTAGTGCAACGCAAGCCTCAAGATTTCCACAAGTCTTAATGCACAAAATTTCAAGCCTTCCTGGTTTATGGGAACAGGCTTGGAAAAAGGAGAAAAACATCCTTTGATGGAAGCATGCAGAAAGCTGCAAAAGGCATCTTTTGATTTTAAGTGCTGAATTCTCAATCCTGCCTACCAGGGCTGGCCGCCGGTACGGGCTGGTACAGCATACCTGTAAAAAGTGGCCGCCTGTCTCTACTGGCCTGGCCGCCGATGGGGTGGAGTACGGGGGTGCAAAAGGGGCAGGGACGTTAGAGCACTGATGCGGCAGCTTTTTAAGTAAAGTCCTTTAAAGCGCTGCCACCGATGGGGGGAGGAGGTGCAAAAGGAGCAGCTACTGCGGGGCTGGAGCCATGGGCAGCGCGGGTGGGCTGACAAGGGGATGCTGACCCCTCCAGCCCTGCCCCTTCTGCCCAAGACCCACGGGGGGCATGAGGGGGGGGGGGACGAACTGCCCCCTGCACCACTAAGAGAGAAATCTTACTTTCACCCCTGCTGCCTACGTCTTGATTTTTCGGCAGAGGTCACTGATGGTGTAGACATCAGAAAGCAACCAACACATGGGGCCAAGTTCATCTCTGCTGAGACTATATTGACTTCCATAGACTTACACTGGAGATGAAGTTGGTCCATGAGGCCATGTCATTATTAGGCTGCTCAATGAAAGAATATGAACTAAATTTAATAACTCAGTGCATTTGTTCAGCCTTCTTCCCTGATAGTCCCTGTGTGCTTTATAATTCAGATATAGTTAAATCAGCATCCAGCATGTATGTGTTTAATTTTGATTTAAAAACTAGAACCACTTAGGCTTTTGCAGTGTAATGAAGAAGCTGATTTCATAAGTATAATAAATACCAAAAGTTCTAGCCCCCTGTTTTCCAGATTATATTGAGAGCAAACCAAGAAATTTGTGGCTCTGACTTCAGAGAACAACTGGGAACTTTGTATAGGAACAGAAGAAGAAAGCAAGGCATAAAGTTATTTCAAACTAACAGTAGTTGCAATACTATAAGTATGGAAATGGTCTTTAAAATTAATGCAAAATTTCACTGGAAAACAACATAACACTAAACTAGAGTGTTCTGATCTAATAATCAAGATTCACTAAGGACACTGGTGGTAGCTTGCTTTATCAGTTGCAGTGTCTTAACAGTAACCAAAAAGGGGCTGAAAATAACAATTTACAGTAGATAAATCCTCGAAATGACTAAAGTGGTTAACATTTCTGTCTGTCTTGCTGAACTGAGGTCCCAGTCAAGACACTAACAACTTGCAGGTTTGACATCCTATTATCCTAAATAAATTCACTAGATAGAAAGTCATGTCCAGCAGGTACTTTTAGACCGGTCAATAAAGTAGTACTCTGACTGGTTTCTTACTGGATTCAACTTCAGAAAAGTCTTTGCCATTTGACTGAACTTTATGCCAACCACTGGTCATAACTGTTAATCAAATGGAGATGCTAAATATATTGACATAAAAAAGATACCTAGATCATACTGATGACTAATATTACTCCAATGGCAAGGTATGCATGCTAAAAAGCCAGTATCCCACTGTGTGATGGTCGAGCATAAATCCCACAGAGTGATGGTATGTATGAATCCCAACCAGATGTTGGCTGGGAAGGAGTTAACCCTCACCTTCTGGCTGGAGAACAATTTTTTAGAATAGCAGGGCTGGATCAGCTGTGGGATTGACTTGTTCCCATCTGGTTAACTATTAAAGAGATATGCTGGTGAAGTATAGCAGATGAGCCTGTTGTTAGGCAGGGAGCAAGGATCTCTAGGAAACTGGAAAGAGCTAAAAGGCAAACCAGAGAGTTTTCTCTCCCTTTCTGGAGCTTAATTGAAGGGAGTCACACTTTAAATCTTTGCTTTTGGACTTTGGCACAGAGAAGCCTTGTTGTGTTTGGCCCTTTAAGCGGCCGGACATTCTTTCAATTCATTTTTATGTTTAACAATAAAGCAGGTAACAAAGGCATTACTGATTGTGCAGTATCCTTTTCTATTTCTTTTCTATCCTGACAGTCCTGTGCTGAATTGCAGTTGAGAAAAAATATTATGCTTAATAGTGTAGAAAGCTGCAAAAAGTCTAAACAAATTAGTGAAGAGAGATGATCAAAATCTTTGCGATTAGGCAATCATTTTAAACTTTTTTGCCTAGGCAGTCTCAATATAGTGATGTATACAAACTGTTGTTATTTTGTCCCACGATAACCATATCGAGCCAGGATGTTGGAGAAAGAATTTGGCCACTCTTACAGGCATTATTGAATCCCAATTCAAGCCCAAATTAATGGTGTTAAATCTAGCGATACCATCAGAGGATCCAATCACATCAGCCACACCATCAGGGACTCATTCACCTGCACATCTACTAATGTGATACATGTCATCATGTGCCAGCAATGCCCCTCTGCCATGTACAATGGCCAAACCAGGCAAACTATACATAAAAGAATAAATGGACACAAATTGGACATCAGGAATGGTAACATACAAAAGCCAGTAGGAGAACACTTCAATCTCCCTGTACATTCTATAACAGATTTATAAGTAGCCACACTTGAACAAAAAAATTTCAGAAACAGACTTCAAAGAGAAACTGCAAAACTAAAATTCATTTGTAAATTTAACACCATTAATTGGGGCTTGAATAGAGTGGCTGGCTCACTACAAAGGCAACTTTCCCTCTCATGGCATTGACACCTTCTCATCAGTCATTGGGAGCGGACCGCATCCCCCCAGATCGAATTGGCCCTGTCAACACTGGTAAGGGAACTCCCTTCTCTTCATGTGTCAGTATAACAATGCCTGCATCTGTAATTTTCACTCCATGCATCTGAAGAAGTAGGTTTTTTATCCACAAAAGCTTATGCCCAATTAAATCTGTTAATCTTTAAGCCACCGGACTTCTTGTTATTTTTGTGGATACAGACTAACACGGCTACCCCCTGATACATATTCAAAGAGTTATCAATGGTTTGCTGTCAAACTGGGGTGATGTATCTAGTAGTGTCCTGCAGGGGTCTGTTCTGGGTCCAATACTAGTCAATATTTTCATTAATGACTTGGATAATGGAGTGGAGAGTATGCTTATAAAATTTGCAGATCATCCCCAGCTGGGACAGATAGTAAGCACTTTAGAGGACACGATTAGAATTCAAAATGGCCTTGACAAATTGGAGAATTGATCTGAAATCAACAAAATGAAATGCAATAGCAATAAGTGGAAAATACTACACTTAAGAATGAAAAAAATTCACATACAAAATGGGGAATAACTGACTAGGCATTAATACTGAAGAAAAAGCTCTGGAGGTGATAGTGGATCACAAATTGAATATGAATCAACAATATGATGTACTTGCTAAAAAAGCTGAGTGTAGTAACAGAAATGTCATATGTAAGACATGGGAGGAAGTTGTCACATACTACTTGGCTTTGGGGAAGTCTCAGCTGGAGTAGTGTGTCCAGATCTGGGCACCACACTTTAGGAAAGATGTGGACAAACCAGAGACAGTCCAGAGGAGAGCTTTAAAATGATAAAAAGGTTAGAAAACCTGACCTATGAGGAATGATTGAAAAAAACTGGGCATTTTTAGACTTGGAGTAGAAGACTAATAAATCTCCAGATATGTTAAGGGCTATTGTACATAGGATGGGGAACAACTGTTGTCTGTGTCCACTGAAGATAGGAGAAGAAGTAATTTCCTTAATCTGAATCAAGGGAGATTTAAATTACATATTAGGAAAAACTTTTAACTGTAAGGACAGTTAAGCACTGGAATAGGCTCACAAGAAAGGTTGTGGAATCCTCATCACTGGAGGTTTCTAAGAACAGGTTAGACAAACATGTCAGGGACAGTCTAGGTTTAGATGTTCTTGCCTCAGTGTAAGAGCTGGGTTCAACGACCTCTTAGGTCCCGCCTAGCCCCATGATGCTTCGATTTCTGTACTCATCTTTTTTCCAGCAGTTTCATTAAAAACTATGGACCGTATTCATTAGAAGTTGGATTCACTGAGATTAGGGCTAAATTTGGCAGGCTATGTTCAAAAAAATCCAAACTTGATAGCTAGACAAATTACCTGCAAGTGGAAAGAAATGCTTTTTGTAAAGAATTAATGTGGGTGGTTGTTTTCTTTTCTTTTCTTTTTTCAAGTTTCAGAATGAAAAAGAGAAGTTCATAATTTACAGGCAAATTGGATCAAAAATAGGCAGGCATTCCTTTATCCACCAGTTAGGAACTAGGTCACGAGAAGATGTAACTGAGCTAAGTGTAGGGCTTTAGCTCCATGAAATCTGAGAAGGATAACTAAAGAGTTATTTCATTTATGTCTGCAATGAAAAATTCAAAGAGCCCCCCACTGGATGCAATAAGAGATCAGAAAACTAAAACATCTCTTACTGCTGAAATCTTTATTCAAAAATACCTTCAAAACATTAAACACTGCTACAGATGGCATAAAAATTATCTTTATATTTTCACTGACATTTTTCCAAGTTGTCCATTGTACTGCCATCACCTATTACCATTCAGAAGCAATGGAATGTTAGGACATATCAAGGAAGCTTAACAGAACAATGTGTGCATTCTACCTGGAAGTCAGTACAAGCCAAGTGCTTAACTGGTCTTTCCTGATTAAGAAGCTTATTGATGTTGCATGGGATGTTTCTCTCCTGTAAAAATAACCTGAGTAATAAATTGCCTTTGAAGCAGCCAGAATCTTTGGTTATACTAATATTTTATTATCTTGGCATTCCAAGATGCCAAGAAGATCTATAAACCAGTTGCTCTCAACTTCTATTTTAAACTCCATGCCTTACAGTAGGAATGTAACAAAGCTGATAACTTGGAATGCTCCTAATCAAGGAAGCTATTTTCTCCTGATTAATATATGAATTTCTATTACAGTGAAACCTCGATATAACGGACTAATTCGGGCGAGGGGGTGTCCGTTAAAGCCGAAAGTCCGTTATTTAATAATTTTTTAAAATTATTAAATAATGGACTTTCGGCTGACAATGGACACCCCCCTCGCCCGAATTAGTCCGTTATGTCGAGGTTTTCACGGCCGGGAGCCCGGCTGCTGGGACCCTGGCGGGAGCCGTCAACCCGCCCGCCCGGGTCCCGACTTAATATGTAGACAAGCCCTTAATTTAGTGACTGATGCAAACCCCACTGGAATTAATGGAAATCAAACTGTTAGTTAGACTGAACATCTATCTGTGAGACTCTTCAGTAGAAGGAAAAATCTGAGGTGTAAAAGATATTAGAGGTGAAAAAGAAAGAAAGAAAAAAGTAATGATACTAAGGGTACGTCTACAGTACGAAATTATATCAAATTTATAGAAGTCGATTTTTCTGAAGAGATTGTATACATTCGATTGTGTGTCCCCGCTAAATGCACTAAGTCAACGGAGTGCATTCACAGTACCCAGGCTACCATCACACCTAAAGGTGGAGTTAAAAATAACTGCTATATTGCCACCTTTTCCAGGACTTTGTGTGTGCTGTGAAGTTTTTAATTCCTTAGATTTACCTGCTGTAAAAACATGATCTTGTATAATCTGCTAGTAATGCCATGCAGAGAATATAACTCCCCAGAAGTACACATTAATTTTGATCATATGCAGCTCATGGAGAGAGAAGGGAAGCAGTGGAAAGCTTTTGATCTGTGCAAATGTGAATGGTTAAATGTGTGATTTATAATCCTGCAGGTTTTGAATAGAGATGATTTCTTCTGCCCATTTTTGGTCAATAAATTAAGCTAGTTAGTTCCTCATCTTGAGAAGGGTGCAAGTAATTTAGGGTTTATAGGACTCCTTGAGGAAGGAAAGACTTGAAGGAAGAGAGGGTGGAGACATGGCCAAGTGGATCAAAGAGGGAGTTCAAAGTGTCTGAGTAGGGTCCTATCAAATTCACGACCATGAAAAACACGGCAAGGACTGTGAAATCTGGTCTCCCTCATGAAATCTGGTACTTCTACTCTCTGCTATACAGATTTCATTGGGGAGACCAGAGTTTCTCAAACTGGGGGTCCAGACTCCAAAGGGGGTCATGGGAGGAGTCACAAGGTTATTGTAGAGGGCTGAAGGCAGCACAGAAGTAAGGGTGGCAATATTGCAACCCCCTTACAGTAACTTTGCGGGGACCCCCCCGGCCCCCTTTTTGGTCAGGACCCTACAATTACAACACTGAATTTCTAAATTTAAATATCTGAAATAATGAAATTGACCAAAATGGACTGTGAATTTGGTAGGGGCTTCTCTACAAGGCTGTCTTGGGAGAAATGGGTGGTTAGTCATGTGACTTGGAAGGAACACAGTATGATAGGGAAAGCAGTGGAAAGAGACGAGAGCAGAGAAGTAGGTAGGAGACAAGTTGGCCAAGCTCTGGAGGCAGATTTCATCTAGACTGGGAGGGGAAGCCAAAGCATGATTTGCAAAGGAGCTTGGTGTGTCTGGAGCAGCAAACTTGCAGATTGTTTTTGTGGCACCAATTTTGAAGAGGCGAAGAGGAGTTGTGAAGGAGGCAGATGAGAGCCTACCAGGTAGGAGACTAGATAAGGTATAAATAATCAGAGCCTTCACAGGGGTTTTGTCACAGAGATTAGAGAACAATGTATAAGAAGAAATGCCAGGATTTAGCTACCCTTCTTAGCCTCACAGTCACCCATTGCCTGAGGGGACTTTTTAAAGTGACACAATTCTATGGTGGTCGCTGAGCTGTGCAGTGGAACGTGGGTGCTTTGGTGTCGTCTGGTTGCTCCTTCTGTGAAATATCCTGGAGGAATATTAACTACACAGTATGGGGGACACTGGAGAAGCCACCTGAATCCTTTGGAGATCTAGAAAAAGGAAAACTCAGTTACAAATAACTCACAGAATGGGGAGGAGGAAGCATTTATTTCATTTTAATGTTGTTTCCCCAGATTTCTGAGTGGGGCAGTGCTCCAAAACTCGAACCACTGTTGGCTGGCCCTCACCAAATTCAAATGTCAATAAATAGGCTGGCGTTTGGTGGGTCCCTATGGGCACCCAGTTGGGTATCTTCAGTTTTCCCTATATCTATTTTTAAACAATTTTGTTAAAATCTAGAAATATTAAAAGTAACAATTAAAGGCTAGCTCCTTTTTATTCACCTTCCAGAATAATAGTGTTTTGGCTCTTGTTTTTTGTGTGTGATGTTTTAGGCCCACCTTTTAAAATTTTAATGCGTGACTGATTTAGGAGCCCAAATTTCATTTTCCAAAGGCCTAAGTCTCATTGAAAGTCACCAAATCCCCTGGGTCACTTTTGAAAATGAGATTTAGGCTCCTAAATCAGCTGTCGCAGGACTGAACAGAGCAACTCCTAAATCCCTATAAAAATCTGGGCCTTGGTCAAATTGGTGGCATGCGATTGGCTGATATTCATAAATTAACTTTGTTTACAGCATCTATTTCTGGGATTGAAACTTTTTTCCCCCTCAGTGCCTCATTCCGCAATGCGTGTGTTTTCACCTGTAGTGAAAGAGTTAAATTACACAGTTTGTGAGTGCTTCTAGGGCCATGGGACTTTGAAAAGGAATTCTATGTTATTGGTGCATACTAGGTTAAAATGCATACAGGTTAAAATGATTTCAGTGCTGCAGAAATACCACAGAATTCACTGTAAACTGACACTGTGCAGTGTCATCCTTGCCATAGACTTGCCATAGCTTAGATCTGCCACTGAATTCTGGGGGGAGGAGGAGGAGGCTGTGTGCAGGTAAGGAGAATAAAAGCTTAACAAATTTATGGGCACCTTTAAACCTTGCCTGAAGCTATAGGCACAGTGAAATCTTGAACGTGTGAGCTGTACTTGATTAATGTCAATATCTTAAAATGAGACAGATTTGTTAAAAATCTATAATTTTTTACTGTTACAGAGAGAAGGGAGAGCCTCAGAACATGAGATGTTAATGACTTCTCTGAAACAGGCTTAACTCAGGATGCTTGGGAGCTTCTGAGCCTGTGTTTCTGGTTAATGTTTTATATGTTGGCATTTCAGAATTCAAAGGGTTACTTCCCCCCACTGGTCCCACTCATCCATCCTGAATGATATGATATTTCAATAGGGGGGAGGCATATGTCTGAATTTAAAGATGCAAAATAGGCAAATAAAATATTAAAAAGTAACAAAAACTAAAAAAAGCTTTAAAAAACAATGAAAGGGAAATAGTCACAAATATATGAAGTCTAGGTAGTGACTTTTTCAAGTAAAATGGGTATGAATAGCTACTGTTTCATACCAATGTAGGTTTATATGAAATAATATTCTTGTAAATACACAATATGTATATTGTGCAGCCTTTGTCTTTTAGGTGTCACTTAGATCTGCATAATTTCATACATTTGTGTGTGAATGTACATACATGTGAAATTAGTTGATGTGCACCTAAATTTGTTTGCATGAAATAATATCCTTAGGTATATGCAAAAGATGCATAGAAGATATACATTACAAATATGTGCAGAATTTTTTTCCTTTGCACGAATACTTTGTAAAAATCCAGTACAGATTTTAAAATTTAAAAAAGTTTAAAAATCAAGTCATTTATTGTGTATCCTTTGCACTATTAAAGTTATTCATTGTCCGGAGACATGGTTAATTAAGAAGGCTGAACAGCCTCCTAAAATTGAACTTATGTAAGCAGATGGCTGTCTTTTAGAGTAAGATCTCTTGCCATTCAGCTGGTGACCACTAGGGGTATCTTTGTACTATTTTTCATCCAACAGCAATTTGGAGTTGAAACCTATAATAGGGGAAAACCAAGGTTCTTGGCATTTTTTTTAGCGAGCAGTGCATCCAGGATCCAAAAAAAGATTTTTTAAAAGAAAAGAAAAGAAACACACACACAACCTTCTTCAGTCACCCAGCAGTGCTCTGAAATCACACAACTGGACATCAAGCAAAGGGGATTCATCTGGAGGGCAATTTCAGATCGAGATAAATCTATTGGATTAGTAGGATTATCTGATTGCAGCTGAAAAGAAGTAACGTTTGATCATTTCTATTTCTTGCCTGATGGTCGGATTTACATGGAGGTGGCTTGCAACCCAGGATGATGAATCCCGGATGGGGATTTTTTCGCCCCAATCTTGTGCGAGGGGGAAAAAATTACATCAATCGATACAATTTGGAAGTGTCCGGGGGATGATTTAAAAACCCGGGGGTTACCGCTGCTTTACAAAGGGATAACGACTCGAAGCCAGTGACTTACAGGTTTAGCTGTGATTGCAAAAAGCCACTGTGAACTGGTAAATACTTTGCTGCTTTTCGACGTTGTGGTGTTTGCGGTGCGGTGTGATAGAAATTGACCCTCTGAATGATTTGGGGGGGCGGGCGAGGGAATCAATGGGGTGCCCTTGTCTGGCTGTGTGAGTGTTTGATGAGGGGTTCAATCGCGGTTTCTGTTATTGGGGTGGGCGAGGATCTCTTACTGCTACAATAAGAGGGGGATGCATTCAGGGGCTTCTCCGCTTAGGAGTGCGGGGATAGTGAGTTTGTAGGCATTTTGCACAGCTGCCAAACGGTCGGTGTTTGTCTCTCCCCCCTTGCAAAACATTCGTGCGTGTGTGCAAAGAGAATGGCATGTTAGCGTCTGCAACTTCCCCTGGAAGACAGGGTTGGGGCTTGATTCCTGCCTGGTAGATTTCTTGCCTGTGTAACTTACAAGAGCAAGCCTCGCTGTCTGGAAGGAGCCGGCTGCAGGGATCGCCCCGGTGTTTGCCCTGCTGCTGCTCGGGGAAATCTTTGCAGGGGGATCTGGCCGCGTACAGAGCGAGACGCACAGAAGGCAGCGCCGTATCACCTAGAACTAGGGTACGCTACGTGTTTGGATCCTCTCCTTGCATTGCTCTCCCTAGTGCAGCCGGGGCTAACTTTATTCCCCCCCCCCCTCTTTAAAGCAGTAGAGCAGTAGATGTTTCCGCTTGATTTTTGCCCATGCACTGAACTGTGGTGTGCATCGTGCAAGCCCGAGTTGCATTTCTGATGCATCAGGACAATACAGAGCCTCCTGTTAGGCTGCCGTGCCTGATGGAAGGATGATCCTCCCCCCCCCCCCCCTTCAGACATTTTCTTGCATCTGAATCCTGGGTGTTCAGAGGTGTCTTCCTCTTCCTCTGGAAAATGCACTAGAGCCTCCTCTTGATTTGCCGAAGAAAAATCAATTTTCAGCAGGTTTAATGAAAATTAATCAGTCAGATTACTTAATATTAATTGACTTCTCATTAAAGCTAGAAGTTACCTTGGAATCAGGAGAAAGGCTGTTTATCTCGCATCATTTTGAGGGGGCATATGGTTCCAGAGCAATTATATTAGAATAATTGTTTTATTTAAACAAAACACAGGTTGAGTAAACTGTGGCATTCTTGCTGCAGCAGGTACCATGATCAGAAGAAACCATTTCCCCCCTTCTCAGTTTAGTGACCTTTTCGGGGGGTTATATTTGTTAGTTTAAAGAACTGAGGCATTATCACACATTCATATAAAATGGACACACCTTGAGCCCACAATAAATATCAAATACCATATTTTTAGCACACTTCAATGTTTCATGGATTTGAAATGAAACTGCTCCCTGTAGCATGAATTCAAGCAAGTTATTTCAGCAAACATTTTTCAGGTAGTGCCTTCCACTGAAGATATCTGTATTTATACAGATGCATTTGAGGTACCTGCCTGTCTCAGTAAGTATGGACAAGTGATTCACATTAGAAAACATTTATTTGTGAACAAATTTTCAGGGACCTCTAAACACCTGGTTGTTTATTATTTTTGGTTTTGTTTTACAGTAGGAGAATTTCAGTATATTTAGAGAGTGATTATTGGTGAATGAGGAAAACTGATGAGCTCTTCAGACTTCCTTTTACTCTTTTCTTGGTGGTTAATTCAAATAAGGGATACTTATGAAATAACACAATCCTTTTAAATGGTGCAAGACGGCCTTTTACCTTATCCACATGCACGAAACAAACGTAAACCTAAATACGTGGGCCACAACATTAACATATACTGAGTAGCTAAAGCTAAGCTCCTAAATTCACTTTTCAAGTGTCCTTTTGTGAAATTTGTGTGGGCTCAGCGCCTCTGAAAAAATCGATTTCTTTTTATTTTTATATGTGGATTTAGGAGCTTAGAGTTAGTCACCTTTGAAAATTTTGGCCTTGTAACTTTTTTTTCCAGAGTATTGTCCCGATGTAAAGTTTACTCTTTTCTCACCTTAGCTTCCTTTGTTGAATGTCACCAGCTTTCTTAGAGGAAAGCAATAGACTGAAATAATGTTCTAAATTAATGGCTTTTTTTTGCATTAAAGGATGAGGGAAATGCAGATGCATATGAAGGAAAAAGGCATTCTCTTATGCTATGATCAGTGATGCAAAATGTGACTGAAAGGAAGGATGACCTGAACATAATCATGCTGAGAAACAGCATTTGGTGGAACACCTCCCTTTTGAGTAACCTATGGAAGCTAGTGAAGGCAATACAGACTGCTTATGACAATACTGTTACGTGGAAGTGAACAAGAAGGTTGGGCTGAAACTGATTTGGGATATTTTTACCCCATCCCTAGCAAAAAAGATAATAGTTTGGCAGTTAACACTCTTAACAAAGTGGGCATGCTCAGGATTATATGGCTGGAGGTGGAGCAGTCTGTTGAGGAGGGTGATCTAAAGAGCAGGGTGGAGTAGGAATTTGATAAATTCATTTGAATGTGGCTGGAAGACTTGGGGATGGTACTCATTTTATTTGTATCAATTTGCATATTTCATAACCACTGACTCATACATAAGCACACACTACACTATTGTTAGACTGGAGTGGGGGGAAGAGAGAAGCAGCAGCAGCTGAGAGATGAATTTAGTTTATAGACATCCCTTTCTTTATTAATAGATATAGTCTCTACTAATAAATATGTTGATTTGTATTATAGATCTCCGGCCTGCTTTGAATCACTTGTTTGTTGCTGTATTTGTGAGTTTTTTTAATCACACGGAAGGAAACCATTTAAAAATTAAATACAGATAAAGGATGATGTGCATAATACAGTCATTCTCTGCAAGTGGATAATGAAAAGGGCACACATTGCCAGATGCTCATTAGAAAGAGTCACAGAAGATATTTTTAAAATGTAGGTGCAGGAATAATTGCAATAAAATCTATTCCGGTATATAATACTATATCCATTACTTATGGTATCCTAAAATTCCCTATAATTGTACGGGTAGCAGATAGTCAAAAGACAAAAATGTTTAATCTTCAAATGTGGACTGAAGATTAAATGTTTTTGTATTTGTTTTACATTAATATATTCCATTTATGCATATTGTGAAGAAACACATATAAACACATAAGAGAACATGCATTTTAACTGTGATGCATTGGTATTTGTTGCAGAAGAGCTCATATCGAAGAAAGGGAGAAAGTTAGTGGATGGTGAAAGAGGGAGCTGGCTGGGGAAACTTCAGGAAAGCACATCCTGTAACTTTAGTGTCAAGCGATGGGATTACATTCCCCACAATCACTATTGGTATTACAAGGGGGAGTCCTGACTTTAGTTACTCTGCCTTGTATTTAGACCTGCCTCTGAAGACCCACATGTTTTCCAAGAGACTTTGCTTTACATAATTATGTATTGATTAACTGATGTCTATGCTGTGTGTGTCACGTTTCATGTGGAGATGTCATGGGTGTATTTGCTTAGGTTTGTGTTACATTTTTCTGTGCACCCTCTATAATCAGTTTTTACCTAAAGAGTGTTAAAGGGACACTGCCTACATAAAAATCATGGGGTGGATTCTCGATGAAAATGGACTTCCAACAATTCACACCATTTGGGGATCTGGCTTCATACTTGTCTAAACATTTTTTGCCACTGTTACAAGTAACAGGTTAGGTTGCTATGAATGAAAGTGTTTAGAGAATTACCCTACCCACTTTAAGTGGCTTTCTGTATAGTCAGTTTCACGGTAGCCTCTGAATCTATTAGTCAGTTTCCATTGGTGTTTGCTTGGGTGTTTCACACAGAGGGAAGAAAAGCCATTTTAAAAATTGGGAACTGTAATTTAAAACCACAGTAGTGGTGCAGGGGACACAGTTTGTGGATGGGGACAAGATGACTTTATTTCAAGGTAACTGTGTTCTTTTAATCGAACAATGAATCTAAAGAGCAGAAGCTTTTTAAATATTTCCTAAAGATGTTCCAAAATGACCTTTGTAAAGATGGCATTCACATACTTGTAGAACTGGTGTTAATGAGGGAAACAGGTTGGCATTGCACTTTGTACTTGAATTGTCCATTTAAGTGAATTAGGAAAGAATAGCTCAATATTTACATGCCTGGTTATATGGAAAGCTGCAGGAGTTGAATTTCAGCCATTTTTTAATGATAGGTGCATTTTTAAAAACAACAATGCTTATTTATTTAATAAAGTGGAAAATTCATAGGATTAAGCCATATATTAGTAATAGTCTGTAACTCCATAACAATCGCATTTAACAATCACAGTAGAAAACAAAATGAATGTTTTTAGTTCTTGATCCCACTGATGTAACTTCACTGGAGTCCGTGGACTTACTCCTGTTTTACGCCTGGTGTGAGAGGAGAATAAGGTCCTGAACTTGTTGTCAAGAGACCATATGAATCCTGGTTTCACAGTATTTCTTATTGCAGGAATCACGGCCAACATGATGATAAGGAGACCTAAGACTAGGTTGCTGTAACTTAATTAGGTATCTTGCTTCACCCAGGTAGCAAAGGACAAGGAAAACAGGACAGCCAGCTAAATAACAGGAGCTAAACATGAAGCCAGATCTCTCTCTCTCTGCCCATCACCCTCCCAGGCAGGGTATGGGCCATCAACCACAGAGCACTCCAACTCTGTTGTTGGCGTTTCAGTAGCAAGGTGGTTCCCTACAGGGTGGAGTTGCTAGCCCCACAGCCATGTTAAGCCTACAGCACCTGGTATTCCTAGGAGGTCTCCCATCCAAGTACTAGCCAGGCCCAACCCTCCTTAGCTTCTGCGATCAGACAGGATCGGGTGTTTTCAGGGTGGTTTAGCCATACATGAAGTCAGATAGAAAGAGTAAATCACTGCAGACACTTAACAGTATTATACACTAAGCTTTTGAGAAATTTTATTTTAATTTTTTTAATCCGTAAAGATGGTCTCTGCTATGTCTATTTCATGTGAGAAAAATCTCCAGTCTGTGGCACAACTCTACTGCTGCCATTATTGCAGACTTTATAGATCAGAGATGTGTCAGCGAGTTAGCTTTAGCTGTAATGTTTTTTTGTGTGAAACCTTATGGGCCTTGCAGCCACTTTCTCATACTGACAATCATAAAACGTTCAAGTTCTCATATTTATTATTTAGTTTTCTTCCTTTATAAAGCAACGGAGCACTTCAGTATATGAACATGAAGTCAAAAGTGTCAGGCAAGCATGAATAGGACTTAATGAGTTTTAATAATATACATATTAGAGACTGCTAAAGAAAGTTTAATTAAGAAAAAGAAGCTAAGCATGAAATTCATTTTAGAGCAAATACAAGTTACAGCTACAGATGCAAAATCAAAAACCAGAATGGTACATCACAGGAAATGGAATCCTAAACTAGATAAGTCCATTTAATACTAATACTAAATGTAGTGTGCATTCTACAGTGCTAGAAGTGTGGCAATAGCATACAAACTCCCCTTTCTCTAGATTCTGAACTATACACTGCTACCTCGATATAATGCGGTTCTCGGGAGCCAAAAAATTGTACCATGGTAGAGATGAAACCACATTATATTGAAGGCTGACGTGCTGATTCACCAGAGCATGCAGCCCCACCCCCCGGAGCGCTCCTTTACCGCATTATATCAGAATTCGCCTTATCTCGGACCGCATTATATTGAGGTAGCAGTGTAGTTAGCTCTGACGGCTGTGCGTTCAGCAAAGTTATAAGTTGGATTCTGTCTTTCTTCTTAAGATAAACATAATCAACTTGATTCTCATTTCTGTTACACTGATGGAATTGAGATCCAATTCTGGATCCCTAGCACAGATATATACACTGTATTTATTTGTGTACTGAATTGAAAAAGTTATTGATCTAGCTCCACAAACATGGATTTGGAATGCTTTGGTAGTGATACCATGTGATGCTTTGATGGAAGAACAATCCATAGCCAGAGTCTCTGCACATACCAGCCTTTTTGCCTTCAGCAAGCTACAGGATTTGGCAGACAATTGTATTTGGCTTTGTGTATCTCAAATGCTTAATGTTGAAAGATAAGAAATTCAGAAATTGGCATGTTTCTTATCTATTTGTTGTGAAAGCATGGGTTATTTGATAAACATATATTAAAGGGCAATGATAAAGGGTCGAATTCTGTTCATCTACTCAGGATTTATCCTGTTGAATCAAGATTTGGCCATAAGTATGTACTATTCGTCAAAGTTTGGAATGGATTTTAGTGCTTAATCTTTCGCCCATTGAAGTCAATGACAAAACTTAGGGTCATTTCAATAGTAGCAGGATTGGGGCTCTCTAGTTGTGAATTCTATAATGAAATATAGGACTGATCAGATTTGATTTAACATAGTGGAGCATGTGAATGTATCATAAAATGTTGGTCAGCAGAGAGTTAAATTAATTGTAATCTTCAAATACAGGAAGCCTTCCGTACCAAAGAACACACAGGGGCATTTCCCCTCCCACATGATCTCATTAAAACAAGATCATCTACATTTCTAGACCAAGCCAAAAAAATCTCAAGTTCAGACGCACACTGTTGGTATGAATATGGTAACCAACGGTACATTGTATTTTGCAGAATAGTTATATAGTTCAAATTGAGTATAATATTTGGTCCATTTAAGAGTTAACCATAAGCTGCTAAAAGGAATAAAGGTTCACTTCACTACCCATTATATTCCAAGCCAGTGCATCTGTCAGTTGTAATTTAAATCTGTATTACTTAACTGTCTAAACTTTATACACAAGTGACAGAGTTATCTATTCTTTCTGTTCTGAGTAAAATCACCATTTTCATTGCCTACTTACTGTGCAAAATGTCAGACCATTCTAGTCTACATGTTAAACATAGTAGCCAACTTATGGTAATATAAACAATTACTTTAGCTAAGGAGTAGGGATATTTAAAAATAGTTATTGATATCAGATAATGGAAGACAAGAAGTAAATGACTATGCCATGAGACTTAAAGCATGTCTCATACAGAATCAGTTTATTAGGAAATTATGGTCGGAAGTCTTGCTATCTTGGGAAATCTAAGTTAGAGAAAAGTATTTAAAGGGAACATTTGATAATGTAATTAGTTCCCCCTAACAGGAAGAACAAATATATAATGAGTCTGAAAAAACAAGTTTAATATCTGTGCCCCTTTTTAGTCTTATCATCCATTTGTTTTAACTTAGCTATTCATTATTTTAGCAGCATAGTGTTAATGATGTATATAGAACTGTACTATTTATATTACCTATAAAATGCATAT
The DNA here is from genome assembly GCA_032164245.1 of Sternotherus odoratus. Taxonomy (NCBI): domain Eukaryota; kingdom Metazoa; phylum Chordata; order Testudines; family Kinosternidae; genus Sternotherus; species Sternotherus odoratus. The sequence continues at coordinate 11,731,497 of JAVMKO010000009.1, read as the reverse complement.
GCCTATTTATGCATATAAAATAAAGCCATATGGCTTTGTTTACATATATAGAAGTAATGTTAAAGGGGAGTGGATGGCTCAGGGGATAGGTATATAGGGAATGGAGCCAATCATCTCTAAATAGTGAGTTTTATCTGAAAATATTTATCCCAAATAATTGAAAATAGTTCTGGGATGACTTGCGTGGAATCACCTTTGTGGTCTCAGATCAGTTCCTGGTGGGCAGGTGACCACATCAAAATAGCTAACATAACATTTGGCACCATTGTTGGCTGTTTCAGCAGAGATAAAAGATTTGAATGGGTTTGGATACTGAATTTGTTTCTAAAGCAGGTGTACTCTAAGGGTGAGACACATTGGCAAGATAGTGTAAGGAAGCATGCATTGTTGTAGCCTGAACTGTACATCTCTTGGGTGAATATATACAGGACTTCAGTCTCTAGTGCTGTCAGTTTGACAGACTTCAGTGCATTAAATTCATGTAGATAGAAGGAAAGTAATTTTATTATAAAGATATAGGAACAATTCCTTTTCTGAGTTAAATCCATACAAACCCACTGACTACACTTGTATACACAACAGCGGAATTTTGTCTTCGTCTTTAATATCAGATAGAAATACAATATGAAATGTTTGTTACAAATCTTTTCTTCAAGCAATGAAAAATGTTAGAGAAGAGAAAGCAAATCCCAGAATCGAATGCATCTTTTTAGCCTGCCTGATAATGTTTACAATCAACATATCCCTCTGGTGCAGTATAATGCTTTTTTTTAGTGCCGTGGATTGTCCTGCCTGTAACATTCTTGTTTTGGTCTGTTGACATGAAGTAACGTTTTTCCTTTTTAGTTTTAGTTTAGTTTTACTTAGTTTAGTTTTAGTTGAGTTTAGTTTTTAGTTAGTTATAATTCGAGGTGGATGTCAGTAGAAGCAGGATGAATGCTGCAGTCCTCTGCAAACTTGTTTGAGTTTTGAAACCGCTTTGGAAGTGTTCGGGTCCCTTTTGTATTCACTTTCCATGAACATTTGTGCAATAGTTTTACAAATGCTTGTGGAAAGAAAACAAGTTATGGGGTGCCTTATGGGCTACATTAGGGCAACTATGTGCTAGTTCCCTAGCTCAAGTCTGCCCCAAAGATGAAATAACTTACCCCAGGTTGTGTAGAGCTCCCATAGCAACTCCTCTGCCACCCCACTTCCAATAACTGGCACAGAGGGTGTGGCCAAGGGAAAGGAGATTTAGCCAGGTCCTTTTATTGTCTCACTCAGTTGCTCTAATAGTCCACTGAGGCTATTGGCAGTTGGTGCAATTTAGAGCATCCCTTGAGCATGAAATTAAGTTCTGAGGAGGAGTTAGGCTGCTCTAAATTATGCTCGGGGACTGGTCTGTCCCAGAATTGTCCAGCTCATGAGGCGCACCACTGAGACCTAAAGCCATCTTTGCATACTGGCCCCTGAGCTCTAGGGAATGCTTGTCTGCTGACACACAGGATCGGTATCATAAAGTAAATGAAATTCCGAAAAAATAAAATTTTGAATAACAAAACATAGAAATTCTTAATACGTTCAAAAAATCCCAAACCCATGAAATAATTTACTGAATACATTTTCTATGTTATTGGTGCTTTACTCAGTGGTAACTGACAATGATGATCCTGAGCCCTAGACAATGATAACATCTGACAATGATCATTTTTAAGTCTAGAACTAATGATATTCTGATGCTACAACCATAAATGATTGTCTTTATACTCTGCCACATATCTCAAATTGCTCACCACTACTGGGTAACTTACTTTCCACCCCATCGTCCTGCTCATTCCCATGCTTGCTCTTTGCTGCACCCACACAAGACTTATTTTCTCCCTACTGGTTCCTGTCCGCTCAGCTCCAATATGGGTACCGGGGGAAAGCTATACAGGGAAGACATGCTGGGATCTAAAAAATGTTTCTGGCAGAAACTAAGTAGAACAGGTCGATGTGCTCCAGGGAGGAGTCCCAGCCTGTCCTGAGATCACCTCCCTGCTAATAAGTTGATCTTTGTGTTAGAGTTCCGCAAGAACTTGAATGAGCTAAACAATCTCTGTATTTTGTCTTGCTTCGTGTTTTTAGTCTTATTGCCCCAGGGTAGCTCTCATAGGGCTGAAATAATGCACTATTTCCGCCATCCCAGAGGTGGACTATCCAGAAGAGGTCATATCTCATATTACTTCTCCATAAACAACTCCCTTGGCTATTGGGGGCGGGGAGGAGGGGGAAAGCCGATTTAAAAAAGAAACCTAAATGCAGATACTAGAATGTGTGGACATTGCTGCTGGAAGCCCTTTCCCGCCTACTGGATTATAAATCCGTTGAGTCTGTATAATTAACTTGATTGATTATGCACCAACTAGCAAAGGCTAATTAATGAAAATAGCCAAACATATTATTGATTTATGTTCTTATCACTGCAGCCTACTTATGATATCATAGAACAAAACTTTATCCATGAGTGGCACAATGACTCCATAGCTGTTTATCTGCTGGGCATGACATCCAATGGTTTAAAACCAGAGCTCTAAATTTATAAAAATAGGTTAATAACTAGGGAGAACCCCTCGGATATCTGAGCTCTTAGGGGGACTACTGCTGACTATTTAATTTTATGTTATTTTTTAAGACAACTGCTTTTGGTTCCTAGATTTATCTGTTTTGATACTGGTGTATGCCCCAAAAGTGCTCGTTTTAGTAACTGAAAAATAGCTTTGACACTTTACGAGAAGGGAGCCTGCTAAATGAACTGTTATTTAAAGCGGATCTTGGTAATTTTCCACATTGAACTGACTCAGCAGCTCAAAATGAAAAAGAAAGGAAGGAGTTATTTGATGCTGCTTTGTTAAATTTGATTTCCCCTTAGACATTCCCCAAACCGTATCTTTAGTGGGACTGCTATTCCTGTGAAGTACTGATTATTAAGTAGAGAAAATCAGAATTTTGGGGAGAGAGGGGCAGAGGGCAGAGAACATTTCTTTACCACTGAGAAAAAACAGGATTTTGAGACTTAACTAGATGGATTTAATATAAGCAGTTTGGCATATATTACTGACCTATCACTGTCCACCAAAATTGGACCAGTAAGCAACTTTCCCCTCATTTAGACTTTGAAGGTTGCACTGACCCCTGCTCCTCAGTCTCTGAAATGCTATGTTTTTACTCATGGTCAAGAAATTTCTTGGCTGTCACCAAAATCTGAAAGGTGATAAAACAAAAATCTTCCAAGATGCAATTGTCCGGGTGCCATTCTTCACGTGTTTATGAAGCTAAATAGACATGTATACATTAACCTTCAGAAATGGTTCGTGCACATAAATCTGTGTGTTTCGAACATGTACTGAGAATTTGAAACAGAAGAATGATGGGCATAAGCCTGTCTTCTGTATGTTAATGTAGTTTCATAGCAAAAGGTATTCGAATTATCAGAGAGCAGTGAAATTGTCAAAAAGCTACATCTATCTCCTTATTGCCTTCTGAGATAGATTTTTTCAGAGCTAAAGGAATATTAGACATGAACCAAATCTCCTGCTGTCCTAGATAGCTTTTACAATCTCCTTTTTAATAAGCCAAACTGCAGGGCAGTCTGTCTGTTAGACAAGCTCTTCTTTTGAATTCCCTCTTCCATGTGTATAGACGTGATAAAAACAATTTTCATTAAAACGGCCAATGCTTTCTCAAAAGGTGTTTCAAAATGTGGCATATACTAAGTAAAACTCATTTCCTGTATATTACACACTGTTTTACAATGAGTATAAGATTACCCTGTTACTTGGTACATTATACTGCATTTAAAATTAAAGTATATTGTAAATTATGTTGGCAATGTGATTAACATGAAAAGGAAAGATGTTCTGGTATGCTCTAAACAATCTTCAAAACTACTGCATCACAGTCCCTGTATCACAACCTTGGTGATAAAATAGAGTTGAAAATAGAATCTGGGATTCCAGATTATATAGTCTCTGATCCTAACAGATTATTTTTCTAGGATATTGTGCAGTAGACATACGGGTGTTTGAAAAATCAGGACTTCTGGGAGCATTTAAATGGTTTTATTGCAAATTAAGACAAGGGAATTGTGCGCAAAGAATGCAGAATCACACACACACACACACACACACACACACACACACATCTTTCACTACACTCAATATGTGCAAGGAATCGGGCCCTAAATTAGAACTGTGATACACAGACAACTCTCTTTTGTGTGTCCATTCCCTTCCTTGAATAATTTCCAAAAGAAGCAGTCTTTGAGGTCCAATCCTGCTTCTTGGGAGTTAGTGAGAGTTTTGCTTTGACTTCAGAAGGACCAGAATCTGGTCCTGTATTGTGAATATTTGGAATTCATGTTAATTATTACAAAGATTGTTGCTCTGTCAACAAGGAGTGCCAAAATCCTCACATCCTGATTTTCCATGAGCTATCCGAGATGGTTAAGAGGTCATCATATAAAGTATTTTATGTTGTACACTATGAAATATTCCACAAGATTGTGCTTTTTTCCTTCTAGTTGATCCATTGTTCAAATTGTAAATTACATTTTAAAATGGGCAGAGTGTTTCTTATATGTACACATGTAATCTATTTTAAATGAAATACGTTAGTTTTATGTTTTAGCTTCTTGATCTGACTTGCTTTTACTGAGTATTGAGGTTTAATAAAATAATTGATCTATGGTTTCTAGTGTCTTGATATACCAACCTCTGCTAACAAGTTTAATATGGAATTTGGGCCGGTTAAAGTGTAGAAAAATGTAATGGTAAAATACATTTAACCTGAGCTGGCAGCAAGTTTGTTTTTAGGAATGTGAATTTTAAAACTGTATTTTCATGAGGCCTGTTTCTTCTGAAAAACTCTGTAAACTAAGGAGACAACACTGTACATCTAATAATCCGTAGTTCACCTGGTGTTTCATGGAACCCATAAATAACCTACTATAGAATTTCTTACGTGTATCTTGCAGATATTAATATATGTGCAATAACTTGTAAAACAGCTAGTTATCACTCTGCCCATAGTAGCTCTTTCATACTAATGATTTATTTTCATTTTCTCCAGGACATAGACCTGCAGCTAATTGGATTTGATTTATAAGAGGGGAATCTGCAGTAAATGGCCTCTCTCTGCATATTGCTACTATGGAAAACAGAACTGTCAATAGGATGTAGTCTTATAAATACTGCTGTGTGAAGATGCTGCTTCAATAAGTGTGAAATCACTGGAAGATTTTTGAGATATTTCTGACAGGCTCATATTTAGGAAACTTGATCCCTTTCCAGTGGTTTCCCTGGTTTTTCACAAGTGGATACAAATAAGATTGCTTCATTGTAGCTGTACAACTAATGTGGGACCATGACCCTTCCAAGATCCGTGTGGCTGAACTGCGTATGGAGAGCGATGATGGTCCGTCTGTTACACATGGGATTGGATGCCACTTTTATTCTTTGTATACTTGGATTTTTGCTTCATGCTGCGGCTGTGTCCTCACAAAAATTGGATGATATTGACCCACTCGTGATCACCAACTTTGGCAAGATAAGAGGGATTAAGAAGGAACTTAATAATGAAATTTTGGGGCCCGTTATTCAGTTTCTTGGGGTTCCGTATGCTGCCCCACCAGTAGGAGATCGTCGCTTTCAACCTCCAGAACCTCCATCTCCCTGGTCAGATATCAAAAATGCTACTCAGTTTGCTCCAGTGTGTCCACAGAACATTATAGAAGGCAGATTGCCTGAAGTCATGCTTCCTGTGTGGTTTACTAATAACTTGGATGTAGTTTCTACCTACGTACAAGATCAGAATGAAGACTGCCTCTATTTAAATATATATGTCCCAACTGAGGATGGTGAGTTAATAGCAGACAAAACAAGGAGACCTTTTTATTTTCCTATTCTAAGGTTTAACAGTATTAATTCATGTGTACTGGTAGCATGCATGGCTTTCCTTGTTTGCATGCCAGCATTTTACATGTGTGCATGCTGCTTTTTCTGTGTATGCATCTGTTCTGATATAATTTTTTTTCCTGTCTACACTCATTTTCTTTCTCCCACAGCACGTGTACTTTAGGTTGAAGTTGGTACCTAATTCTCATTCCCACCCACTGACTTCCGGGAAGATGCATCAACATTTATCCATTGCATGTGCAGGCACAACAAATTTGGGAATCCTCCGCACCTAATAAAAGCAGGCCATATTTAAGTTAGATAGTGGTGTTGCATGCTCCTACTGTCTGTGATGGAGCTCCATTTTATTTTCTAGTCTTCTATTCATTTTTCAGTCAAAAGAATATCCAAGGAATGTGCCAGAAAACCCGGCAAGAAAATTTGTAGAAAAGGAGGTATGTATAAAAGTGGACCCCCAAAAATGGGGGGAAAACAAAACTTTGCAGAGGAAGAACAAGTAACAAATCTTAAAAAGGCTAATTGCTGTTACTGTGAAGTGAAAGGTTAAGGAATATCGTGTATTTAATGAAGCCGGAAAGATAATTAAATAGAGACCTAGTTAGAGTAGATGAGAGGATAACATTTGTAAAGCCTGAACTCCGTTACACCTGATTATATCTCTTGTGCAGACTGTATTGACAAGTTCCACCTGTACTTTGACCTTTAAGTCTAGAGAAGAGTATTTCAAGTATAACTACAGTATATGCATGCACAGTGGGTGATGCATATGCATTAGGGTTGCCCTGCTGCCACTGACATCAATGGCAAAAAAACCCCACACCCATTGATTTTCAGTGGTGTAGTGATTAAGCCCTAGAAGTCATTGTAAAGCTCCCCATAGCAAAACTCATTTAGTAAACGTATAACTTCTCAGAATTGAGGGTGGGTTTGCCTTGGCTGCATCTGCAAGGCCAGAAACTTCTCAATAAGGGAGTTGTGAAATGTTAAAATATTTTGACCCCATAACTTGGAAACTAGAACTCCAGGCTGATTTTTGTCTTCTAGTATTAAAGTATTTTTCTGTTAGTAAGGGAGAACTTGCAAATTTCTTTCATGAACATTTGCAGATTCCCAAAGCTCTTGAGGTACAGTATAAAATTTGTACATCTATGCTAATGAACACAATTTAAAACATGCGAAACAATGTATTATTTAGAAGCTGCTTTTAGTCTTCAATCCACAGTCGAAACATCATATTAACATTATATTCAGACCAGCATATAAATTTAAAAACCCAGTTATTCTGACACAATATTTTTAATATAATTTTGCCAAGAACAACATGTCAATCACCTGCATTATTAAGCATAAAGGGTCATGTCAAGAAATAATTTTAAATAGTTAGGCCAAAATGTTTGGGCTCCTAACTTCATATTTATGCATCAAAATAAACATGGCTTGATTTTCAAAGGTTTTGGGTGCCTACAATGCCTACTGGCTTTCAACAGTAGAGGAGGACTCTGCTCAGCATCTGTGAAAAATCAGCTTCTGTTATTTAGATGCCTAGATGTAGAGCAGAAGCCTAAGCATCTGGTCTGAAAATATTGGCTTTTATCAGTAGGTTAGGCCTATTTCTGTGTGCTGTTTTCTGGACTTTACACAGAAGACAGTGTTTTATGTATATTTCCATGGCAGTCTTATTTGGGGGGAATCCTTATATACTTTGCTTAATGCTTTAAAGATGCTCTGACTGTCTGGAAAGGGTGCAGTACACCGAACAAAGGTGGAAGAAGAAAGTATAGGGGTGTCTGGGGAACATTATCTCTTATGCCTATCTCCAAATTTTCATAACTGCAGTAATTTTGCAGGCCTTCAACTAACGTGTGATGTGGCAGTGCTTGTTGTTATGCAGATCACCAAGCATGTGTAATTAATTGAGCAACTTTTTGCCTGCTATCACTCAGACATTGATTCACACAGTCAAATAAAGAGGCCGGCCCCCTTCATTTTCTAAATATTGCACACATTTCTGTAAGAGAATATTAAAAAATAATAATAATCAAGAAATAGGGGGAAAAGGGAGAGACTTGTAGGTGAGAAGGTCATATTTATTTGCAGATAAACTTGAAAGAACAAAGACATAGTTGTTTGAAATGTTGTAGCTACTCTTCCAACTGAATCCATAATCCACTGCACGGTGCAGCAAAGAACAGCCGAAATGTACCTTTTTTTCTTTCACAAACTCAAATCAATGTCTCTGGGTTATGACTATAGTAGTTATTTTCAGTACTCTGGGTACAGGGTATATATTCTGTGAGGGACATACTCAAATAACTCTAGCTGCTACTCAGCCACACTTCTAGATTCTAGGTACAAGCATTGAAACCTAACTCAGTTTCATAGAACGGTGGGTGGCAGTTACTGGATCAATCAATCCCTAACTATCTATATAAAGCTGCCAATTAATTAGTAATTCAACATTTTGAATGAGATGGAAAGAAGCTCCAGAAAGGTGAGCATGGTAATGAAAGGCAACTGAATCTAAAAGTTATGTTATACATTATAATGGACATTATAACTTCACAGGCTAGAAAGGAACATTGTGATCATGTTATCTGACCTCCCGTATAACAGAGATCACAGGATGTCCCTGAAGTAATTGCTGTTTGAACTAGAACAGATCTTTTGGAAAAACATCCAATCTCAATTTAAAACTTTTTTTAGTGGTGGAAAATCCACCCCAACCAGTTGCTTTTTATGAATGGCATCAATAAATTTACAACCCTGCGCCATTAGCACTATAAGAATTTTTAGGGATTTGAGAAGGAATAAAGGAAGCCTATCTTAACTGGGTCTGCCTTGTTTTTCATGCTAGTTTGTTCCAATATGCCTAAAAGAATTTGGCAGTGCTGGTTGTCCTGTTGTCAAATGTTAGAATAAAGAGGAGTGGACGTAACCTAAGAAAGGGATGGCCACTGAGATTTCTGTAAAATCATTGAGCAGTCTTCTTCAAATGAAGATGATTGCTAGCTCAGATCGCCTTGTATCCTGTAGTATCTTGTGTGTGTCTGTCAGAATTTTGCATATTTCAGTGATACTCACTTTTGGTCAGCTTGGATCAGGTCTTGCGAAATGCTGACCACCTCCTCCAAGAACCCTCCTTTTTAATTTCCGGGGGAGTTGAGGACATACCATGCTGCCTTTTGTAAGGAACACAAATCTACTTCAGCTAGTATTTCCCAAGAAGTAAGGATCAGATTGTGGCTTTTCCTGGGAAAGTGGAGTGGGGGAAAGCACAAGGAACCTCTTGCTTTTATGTCACCTACGGGCTGGCTTTAGGCACCTAATATCTTTGAAAGTCTGGCCTTGAGGTCTTATTGGGAGGATTTACCTCTGATGCCTCCTGACTGAAAGCCAATCAGTCTCACTCTGGACTCATAAGGCCAGATTCATCGTTGCAGTACCAGCAGGCATTAATTTTAGCACCAGGGTCCCCAACACTAGTGCATTACATAAAGCAAGAATGTCCCATTTTTTTTTGGTTGGTGTTTGAAGTGTTGTTTGTTTCTGTTTTTCATTCTTTAGCCACCACACAGGCATCTCCGGTTGCACCTCTGTACTACTAATACACGGAGGGAGATAATGAATCAAACACTGTCTTGTACAGACCCTTTCATCCCTTCACAATCTAAAGCTGGTAGGGTCAGGTGGCAGCAGTTTTCAAAGATGTGAGGGTCATTTAATACCTTTGAAATGCTTAAATTCTAGCATACTTTCCACAGTCATTTTTCTGAGAGAGGTAATGCTCGGGGTAGAAGGTTTTTCAGATTCTGAATTTTAAAACACCAACTACCTCTAATGCCATCTGCACGGATGGCAGCCATGTTTAAATGTACAGCTATTTAGGCAACCTGTGAGCCCCTGCAATGCAGCCAACTCACTGTCATTACTTTTGTAAAGCACCTTGAGGCATATACCTTTTACTTTATCAGGCCGGAATCCTATTCTAATTCTGTTCAGTTTAAAACTTGTTTCATTCCAACATCCCTGATTTTACTGCTTACCTTTCAGTTTCTGCATCCTCCCACACACAGATATGCGGGACTCTGAAATATCATTATCCTGATAAAACTGTTCTAAATAGCATACAGCTGTTCTGACTTTCTCCCCTCCCCCTTTCTTGTTTTGGACTAGTTGAGTTCAATAAGCCAAACAGCTGATGTTTTAGCTGTTCTTTCTGAATTTTCTATGCTGGACTAAGCTGTAGAAAATAGCTGGTGGGGTGCATTCCTATATTAGCAGGGGGAAGGATTGGATGACTTTTCAGCTTTTCAATAGCTCTGATTCTTGTGCTTTCTTTTTGTCAAATCTTATTGTATTATTATTCCTCTGAGTTCATTCTCTTTATGCCCCTATTCTCTGTAATATACATGGATACAAGTACCATTCTTAGCAATTCTTTATGTTTTGAAGCTGCAAATATGCCTCCATGTTCTGTCAAGCCATTCTTAAAGATTGTCTCAATTGTAACAATAATCCGCTTATAACTTGATGATTACTACAAATATCTTTTTCTTGTTGTTTTTTCAGATTCTTTACACTTATTCTTTTGCCCTTTTAATTTTCTCTTCCTTTATTTTGTCAGATTTCCATGCCTTGCCCTTCCTTTCACTGATTTATTTTTTCTCTTTTGTTATCTGTAGCATTGTTAATTATACTCTGCATTCAGAACCTCACCGCTCTAATGAGCTTAACATCAGTGAGATTTGTTTTTGGGATATCAAGTATTTTCCTTCCACTTATTAATATTTTTTAAATTTTTTTGCTCATTATTATTGTGAGCATGCAGAAATAAACTCTTGAGGCCGGATTCCATGGTGCGTCTCCTGAGACAGCCAGCACCGAATGTACAGGACAAGGGGAAGTGGGGCAAAGCTGCCTTTAAGCCATCTTTACACTACCTGGCTTCTGGGCTGCTGCAGGGCCCCCAGATATAAATTACAGCTGCTTCCAGTGTTGGTCCAACTTTTGACAGCCTTTCCTAGGTTGCTTATTAACTGTAGCACAGTCCAGAATCTCCATAGAGCCGAGTGCTATGGCTATTCTTCTCTCTCCTTCCCTGCCCTGCTATGTCTGTACTGGCAAAGGGAGGTGGGTGGGTGGGGGCAGGAGTAGAATAGAGAAGGGTGGTGCAATAATTTTGAAGTGGTTCCTGTGTTCCGCCGAAGCAGCAGCCAAAATTTGCCCCTGGCTATAGCTCATTATTTCTCTTCAGAAATACATTTGATTCAGATATGAAATTAAGGGCTGATCTTGTTCCCCCTTACACTACAGAGTAATTCCTTTCCTTGCTGGGTAGTCCACTGAGGTTAGATTGCTCACTTGAGCAAAGAGTACTCATGTATAAGTGATGCAGGGGCAGTCTCTAAGTGAACAGCCATTCACATCTCACCTGTTAGGAGCAGGTACTTGTCTTTTCAGAGAATCTAAAACACGATCAATACAGTAGACGTGTTGTAATTTCAGTCTTTGGCCTGCTTATTAATAATGTGCCAAAGGAGGGGAAATTGCCTCAGTGCTACATTTTACCTTCCCCAGCTGCTAAAGGTGTGGGAGGCCCTTACTGGACTAGGATTGCCTCAATTCCAGTTTGCAGTGGGAAGAGGGTAGGTGGGGATTGGACGTGTTCTACTGTGATTTTTATCTGTATATCTATTGGACTTCATGTGGGGTCATGGTCAAAGCTACTATTGCGGCTGATAGGGCAAGCTGTAGTAGCAGCTGTGCTGAGCAGCTGAACCATATCTTCTTCTCTCATATCCAGCTGCTATAGAAAACACCTGCACAAGGCTTGTTTTCTCAGGATTTGTTCAGCAATCTGAAATTTGGTCCTTGCTTTCTAGAGATGAATGATAAAGATTTTTCTGCTATAACTGCTATTCATGCATTTTCTTTTTCACTATAAAGCTGGCAATTCAGGGCCCAATCTCTTGTTAAGGTACTGAGTAGCCACATCAGATCACTGTGTTAGGGCTCCGTTGACTTCAGTGGGTTCCGTGGGAAACAGTATCAAAGCTTTTTAGCGTGATTTAACATTCACTAAAATATATCTGAACCTTTCATTATTATGCAGTATGGAAAAAGAATATACACAGAAGATCTAGGAGGCTGAAATCGTATAGCAAATACAAACCAGTTTAATATTTGTATTCATTCCCTGGCAAGATTCAGTTTCTCATATTTTACCCTTTCTGCAAAGGTCTTCTTTAAAGTAACTGTTAGCTGAGAGACAGGTATTTATGCAATTACCATAATTATATCTCTGCATCTACCGCACATTCAATCATTTCATTAAAAATTGTAATTATATAATTATAGGAGATAATGACGTACTTGCAGGATGTTGCAAATGTCTTCATTAAACTGTGGCACAAAAGAACTGGGGGGACGGGACACGTGATTCTGAAGTTGTGAATATTGTTTTATTGGAAATATCAGAAGGGATTAGCCCACGTTATGAACTGGCTGTAAAATGTACGTGAAAAGCACAACCCCCCCCCCCCCAATGTTCTTTTGAGAAAAAGGACATACAGAAAGCATCCTCTCTTTCTTTCTTTCTTTCTTTCTCTCTTGCTCTTCTTATGCCTGCAGAATGGCTGCAACCCCCTGATGGAAAAGTATGTTTTACAAAGAGCAGAAAATTACTTTCTTTCTGAATCTCTCAAATGTGAGGTTCAGCTCAGCGGGGGATAGTCCTTCCAGGCTCTACACACAGAGAGAGAGATTCTCCACACACACATCTATCCCTTCCCAGAGGGAGGGAGGAAGAAATGCAGCCCGAGGATGCATTAATGGCCCGATCCAAAGCCACATAAAGGCTTTCATTACCTTAAACAGCCTTTGGATCAAGCCCACAATTTTTAGTGGTCCCTCTGTGCTGTGGAACCCCTTTTAAGCTGGAGGTGGGAGAGATCCTGGCAACGTAGCTCCATTGAAGTAATGCTGCCAGAGAGCTGGAGTGGGAGATGACCAGTGTGTGGGCACAGAGACTTCACACAGTGGGCCCTGTGTCTCTGGTCCCGAGGACCATTCCGGGATCGGGAACTGAGTTACTACTACTTCCACAGTGGAAGGGCCAGTATCCCTAATGGAAGAATTGACAGGAAACTGCCCAAGGGGAAGGTCATGGAGTTTTCCTCCTCACGACCCACTCCTGTCCACTGTCCAGAAGAGGGAGAATTTCTCCTCTCGCTCCCTAGAATTAAATTTTAGATTAGTCCCTGAAAATGGGAGGTGGAGTCAAAGTTGTAGGACTTTTAGTAGTCCTATGTTACATTAAAAATAATCTTATAGGCATTATTTAGTGCTTGTAAAAAGTGATGGCTTGCCAGGCCGGGGCACTGTCCTCTCTTTATCCACGGGACCACTATAATATGGACAGCAGCAGAGCCCCATGCTGCCGTTGCCTGGTTACCTCAACCTCCCCCTGAAGGGACCCCTCTCTGTATGACTGAGGGAAGTTCCGTGTGCAGACCATACAGTATTTGGTTCCTCTGCTGAGATTGCCAATACGAGTGTTAATTTGTGCAACCTACTGTGGGTGGGCACTGCTTTACTGGAGGTAGGCCCAGGTCCTCAAAGGCAGGGGTTCTCAACCTCTTTCTTTCTGAGGTCCCTGCAACATGCTATAAAAATTCCTTGACCCATCTATGCTATAACAACAATTTGTCTGCATATAAAAGCCAGGACTACTAGCATTAGGGGGTAGCAAGCTGGGAAATTGCTCCGGCCCCATTCCACAGGAGGACCCCATGAAACTAAGTTGCTCAGGCTTTAGCTTCAGTGCCACATGGCAGGGCGTCGGGCCGTGTGCTTCAACCCCATGCGGTGGGGCTTTGGCTTACTGTCCTGCGCCCCAGCAAGTCTAATGCTACCCCTGCTTGGTGGCCCCCATGAAATCTGTTCACGGCTCCCCAGGGGACCCCAGAACCCTGGTTGAGAACCATTGCTGTAAGGGAATGAGGCACCTATTTGCCTAACTAAAATTCCCCTCTGCAGTTTCAATGGGAGAAGCCATTCTTCACTGCCCTCCGAAAACCCTTGTGTTCTCTGGCACGTATTGGCTCTCACTTTCCAGCCCAGCACACTGATGTATTGAACTATGGGTGGGCTGGCTGGGCCAAGGCCAGGGGCAACATGCAGCAGTGGTGGGAGAAAGGAAGGAATTCCCAGATGGTTTATTAGAAATATTTTCATGTCGGATTTGTCTTTTTTGTGTTGTTTGACTGTACCCAGTGGAGAGTACTCTGACCACTTCCTGGGGCAGGGATGCTCTTTCTTCTGTTTGTACAGTACCTTGCACAATCTGATTGTGGTCTATGACTAGGGCTTTTGGTGCTATGGTCATAGTACTATTAATAATTACTGATCGTTGTGTTCAATGTGTTCTTGGTGTATGGGAAGATTTCGCTTTTTCCTGAATTTAGTGCCAGTAAATTAGGTAGGCTAAGGTGGGTGGACGGTTGGAGTGAGTTTCTTACAATCTGTGTTTAGGCAGAGTGGTCTTCAAAATTGTATGAGGGCTCTTGCTCAATATTTTTAGGGCAGAATTTGTTCCGCAGTCCATTCAGCACTTTGTGATTCGGTGGGATGAAAGGTTCTGTGTAAATAGTAATGCAGGGGAGAATCTGACCTTTCATATCCCTTCAAATGTTCACTGTAGATGAATCTAGATAAACTCATAAGCATGTGGATTTTGGCTGATTCTATCATTTTGAACTATGAATAAACTGCTAAATGCTGCATGTTCCTTAAAGGTGGCACAGTGTAAATTAGGGTTTCTTTTGAGTTTTTAAAGTGGCTTTGATTTAAAGCTTGGCTGATTGATTGCCAGGTTCATTGAAGATTGTTCTTAGGAGCAAGGTTTAGGTGTTAACCCCTTGGTTCTTGAATTCTTTTGTAACCAAATGCAAAGTTTGCCACTGGTGGCTTTTAGGAACTAAAAGGTGAAGGAGTAATTGACATGTACTCAAGAAATTTCGTAGTTTTCAGGTTGTGGCAGCTCTAGAATAAAAAATACACAAAAACTATTACATTTAGCAACTAAATAGCACTTGCAAAAATGGGTTTGAAGGGGAGCATACCACAGACAGCAGCTGATTCTTAGCTCTGCCCCCATCTAGGGTGACCAGATGTCCTGATTTTATAGGGACAGTCCCGATTTTTGGGTCTTTCTCTTATATAGGCTCCTATTACCCCCTATCCCCGTCTTGATTTTTCACACTTGCTGTCTGGTCACTGTAGCCCACATCAGGCATGGTACATCTCCTCTAATTTTGTGTAGTCCTAATTTTGTATATGGCCTTTAAATGGAAGGAGAAGTTTGACACAAAGCCAATGCTCCTTTTCCAATCATTATTCACCTTTTCTGCCTTTTTTCCCTCTCCTTATCTACACTTTGCACCACATGGTTAGGCAGCATCTGTCTCTGCTTTCAGTAAGCTTGCATGACTAGATTTCAAGTATGGATCCAGTTATTAAATTTGTGGATAAGGTATAGATCTGTTCCGCTAATCAAATAATACAGTGGTTAGCACTGTATAAATGCAGGGATGGATCGATTAGATTAGATTATTCGAAGAAGAATGAGCAAAGTCTTTAGAAAGACTAAGCAATAGAAAATAGCCCCAAATCACAGGCATTTATTTTAAAATAATTATTCACACTTTATTGATTTTTGTTAATTGGGCTAAAATTGCAGTGACAAAGTGCCTCCGTTTCAGAGTTGTCCTGGAGGACAGGGACCGTTTATACTAATTTCTTTAGTAAAATTACTCTGTATGAGATTGATCACAGGATAGAACAATTCTATGTACTCAAAATGAACATACACATGGAAAGGAAGAGTTGATTAAAACAATGGAACACTAGGTGACCAGTGTGTTGAAGGAGCACACTGGAAACCAAGTCCACTGAAGAGAAATTAAATGAATTCTTTGTGTCAGTCAGCACAGAGGATGTCGGAGAGATACTCACATAGAGCTATCCTTTCCGGGCAATACATTTGAAGTATTGCCCCATACTGATATGTCAACAAAACAGGTTTTAGAGCAAATTGCTAAATTAAACAATAATAACTCACCATAATAAGATGTTCACCCAAGAGTTTTGAAGGAGCTCAAATATGGAATTGCAGAACTACTAACTGCCATATGTAACTATCACTGAAACCCCCCCTCTTTACAAGATGACTGGAAGGTAGCTAATATAATTCTGATTTTTCAAAAAGGGCTCCAGAGACAATTCTGGCAAGTAAGTGTGGGTGAGCCTAACTTAATTACCAGACAAATTGGTTGAAACTCTAATAAAGAACAGACCCATAGATAAACACAATTTGTTGGAGGAAGTCAACATCGTGTTTGTTAAGGGAAGAGAGCTAAACATCAGGATTCCCCCAAGGATCTGTACTGGGACATGTGCAGTTTAGCATATTCATTCATGATCAGGAAAAAAGGTGTGAACAGTGTAGTGGCAAAGTTTGCAGATCATACAAAATTATTCAAGATAGTTAAGTCCATAGTCCAAAGCTGAGAGCAAAGAGTTAGAGAGATCTGACAAAAGTATGTGAGTGGGCAACAAAATGACAGAGGAAATTCAGCACTGATAAATTCAAAATAATGTACATTGGAAAAAATAATCCCAAACTACTCACACATAAGGATGGATTCTAAATTAGCTGTTACCATTCAAGAAAGTCACCATGGATGATTCTCTGAAAACTTCAGCTCTGTGTGCAGAAGCAATGAAAAAGGCTAACATAATGTTAGGAACTATTAGGAAAGAGAGAATATCATCATGCCACTGTATAAATTCCTGATGCAACCACGCCTTGAATTCTATGTCCAGAAAGATAGAGTGGATCTGCCAAAGGTTCAAAGAAAAGCAACAAAGATGAGCAAGGGTATGGAATGACTTCCATATGAGGAGAGCCTGAAAAGATTAGGGACTAGGGCTGTTGATCTTAGAAAAGAGACTATTAAGGGGCAATATGACCGAGGTCTATAAAATCATGAGTGATGTGGAGAAAGTGAATAAAGAAGTGTTATTCATGACAACAGTGTGTTTAGACAGCAGAGGTCTGTAGCACCAAGTGTCCATGACCACACTCTGTGGCTTTATTCCAGGTGTCTCAGAGCTCCATGGGATTATTACTGAGCTAGTGCATCCTCTCAAGGCCAGTTCTCATTTATACTTATCTATCACTGATTTACCCCTTCCTACAATATAAAAATCAGGGATCACCCATTGAAATTAATAGACGCCAGGTTTAATACAAACAAGAGGAAGTACTTTTTCACACAATTATCCGGTGAAACTCATTGCCATGGGATGTTGTGATGTCAAAAATTGTAACTGTGTTCAAACAAGAACTGGATAAATTCATGGAGGATAGGTCCACCTACAGCTATTATCCAGGACGGTCATGGAAGCAACCCCATGCTTGGGTGACCCTAAGCCTCTGACTGATGAAAGGGGTGGATCACTCCAGTTGTCTTGCTCTGAAGATTTGGACCTGGCCACTCTCAGAGACTAGATACTGGGCTAGATGGACTATTGGTTTGACCCAGTATGGCAGTTTTTATGTTATGTTATCTCAATACTGTCTTTGGGCAAATCTGATTCCAACTCTTTGGATTTTTAGAGGAAAAAGCCTTCTGCTTTCCAAACATCCGTTTCATCTCTAGGTTATATACCATCAGTATTATGTTGCATGATTCTTTCTTATGTAATAAAAGCAAAGTATGGTATTATCAACCTACTATAGCTTCTTTAGATAAACAAATCTGAGCTGATTCCACTGTTTGTTCTTTTCCAGTTTTCCTTTGAAAATGGTTGTATATACACTAACTGTTCATGTGCCAGTATTTTGCCTTAAAGTAATGTTTTCTGGAGAGTACAATGTTATTCCAAGTGACAACCTTAGTAGCTTTTCTTTATATATGTTTTATTAGGTGCTAGAGTTAATGCTTATACACTGTTTGGATGAGGGAAGTGAGCAGAATAATATACATCAAAGGCAACAATTAACGTATTTTCGTTTGACTTGTTCAGCCTATTAGGTTGTTAAATTTTGCATAGAAAATCATTAGCATGTTTAATGTAGGAAGGAAGCTCTTGGATGAGGAGTTGTAAATGTAAATCAATCAGTGGAGAGAGTCACTAACAATATTGTGATAGAAATTGAAGCTATAGGATATCACAAACTATTTTCCCTAGCCATTTTTTGTTAACATATAGATCAAAAAAAGCTGCAACATTATCACTAATCTTGCAAGTTAATGCAAAACCTTGCAAAGGCGCAGTCCAGTAACTATTAATGTTGAATACGAGAATGGTAATAGAAATAGCTGTGGAATGATTGTAGTGTCCAGGGCTCATTCTCCTCTCACTGACCAGCTTTACATCAGTGTCGCTTGGAGACTTTGGTGCACTCATTTTTGATTTAAACAGGCGTAAGTGAGATCAGAACCAAGCCTTGAGAGCCACTTTAACATAATCAGCAAGTGAAACATCAAGGCTCTTAATGTTCCAATGCTTCAGAAATAAAATTCTGTAGTTTTAAAATATTAGAAGAATAGTTCAGATTGTGCCCAATAAAATTCAAAAAGGGAAAAGCAAAAGTCAACAACAAAAACACTGAAAGGGAACAAATATGTAACTAAATAGTCCGAGGCATATAAAGGGTAATCAGTGCCTCTGAGTGTCCTGCTGTGTCCTATTCAGAACTCAGTCATTAGGACTTTATTATGAAAAAAGATCTAGTTCCCAGAATCTTTATTGCAGTAAAATGAAGTACATTACCACCCTTACAAATGATTTTTTCTTTTGCTCATGATATTTTGTCTGATTAAATGTTCAGGACTAGATACAGGCCTCAATTTTGAGCAAATAAGTGTGGGTGCAGTTGCTCTCATTTCGATGTCTAGGTACCGGATTGCATTCCTAAACAGGGTACAAAGCTATTTATGTGACCTGAGTGTCAGAACTGCAACTACCTTCATTTTAAAGGCACAACAAAGAAGGCCTTGTTACAGTTGGGCTGGAAATTTGGCCCTAAGATAGATCTATACCAGGGGTGGGCAAACTTTTTGGCCTGAGGGCCACATCTCTGTATGGAAATTGTATGGCAGTCCATGAATGCTCATGAAATTGGGGTTTGGGGTGCGAGAAGGGGGGAGGGCTTCAGTTGGGGGTGTGGGCTCTAGGATGGGGCTGGGGTTAGGGTGCAGGAGAGTGCTCTGGACTGGGACCAAGGGGTTTGGCAGACAGGAGGGGATCAGGGCTGGGACAGGGGGTTGGGGAACGGGAGGGAGTCAGGCTCTGGACGGCATTTACCTCAAGCAGCTCCTGGAAGCAGCGGCATGTCCCTCCTCTGGCTCTTATGCAGAGGCGCAGCCAGGAGGCTCTGCACACTGTCCTGTCCACAGGCACCACCCCTGTAACTCCCATTGGCTGCAGTTGCCAGCCAATGGGAGCTGAGGGGCAGAGTGTGGAGCCCCTGGCTATCTCTATGCAGAGGAGGCGGAGAAGGGAAATGTTGCTGCTTCTGGGAGCTGCGCAGAGACCTGGCATGCATGGAGCGGGACAAACCCCAACCTGGCTGGAGTGGGGTAAGCTCTAGACCCCGCTCCCTGTCTGGAGCTTGAGGGCTGGATTAAATATCTGAAGGGCCAAATGTAGTTTGTCCACTCCGATTTATACCCATTTGCAAACACTAGATGAACTCCTGGGCTGGTTGAATCTAATGACAAAACTCCTATTGATGTGAGTGGCTCCAGGATTTCACCCACTGAATCCCACAACTCCATACCCAAATTAAGTAATGGACACATATTTAGGGCTGGGTAGAGGACCAGTAACTTATTAGATTTTGCAGAAGCCTTTGAAAATTGCCCCAGCATGAAAGATTTTCTCATGTGGTTCACATTGTCAACACTTCGTATGAATGCAGTGATCTACGGGGAGGTGAGAGGAAAACAATTAGTCCTCAATCATTTACATCTCATGGTGCTATCCATATGGAGGAAGCCTGTTGTTTATTTTGGGGCTCACAAACTCAGTGGACTCCTGTCAGCCCTAATCATACCGTTACACCCACGACTAGCTTCAGGGTTTCTGGTATGTCAAGTGATATGAGTTTGTGCCCTTCCCTTTTAAATTTAACTGACTTATTTTATATTAAAGGGGGAGGGGAATCTTTGGGCTCTCTCCAGTCCACTGTGTTGCAGGAGAAGAGGAGCTCACCTGCTTGTGCATGGATCTATGGAAAATTATGAATACTGTATATAAGCATTTATTTCAAGAGGCCATTCTTCAGTGAGCTGCTGGTGTGTAGACTGATACACCTCCCTCTGCTGGATGTGTGGGTGTTTTAAGCTATTCTCTGTCTTGATTCCAGTTGTTTAACTATGGAATCCAGTGTAGCCAATATATAGCAGTAGTATAATATGAGTGCTTAAAATAGCCATTCAATCCCTTTCCCCTAAATATACAGACATCTAGAATGTCTGTCAGGAAAGTACATTTAAAAAGTCCATAAATAACTTAAAGCCACTAACTTACTGTACATGTTTTCTCTCTTTTCCTGCTTCTTCCTCCTTTTATTTTATTGCATTTTTCTGCTTCTGTGTATCTATCACTGTAGTATCTGTGCAACTCACATTACCCTTGTGAGGTAGGGAAGTGGTATTATGCCCATTTTACAGATGGGGTAACTGAGACCTGGAGAGGTTAAGTAAAGTCACATGCCCATGGTCACACAAGAAGTGAAGTGTAGAGCTGAAAATTGAATGTAGGTTCTCCCATGTCAGGGGCTAGTACTCTAACCACTGGACCATCCTTCCTTTCCTATCTGTCCATTTGCAACGTTTTCCTTTGCTTTTCTGATTTTTATTAATGATTTCTCCTTTATTCCATTCTTGTGTCCTCTAATTCATTCTCTTTCGTGTTATAACATTTCACTATCCTCCACATCTGGGCTCCTAATATCTAGTCTCTTTCCCATTTCTCCCCTTTTTAGGTAATCTCAGTTCCTTTTGTCCAATACTTTCATCCACTTCCTGTCAACCCTATTCTCTTTTTTCCATGTGATACTTCCCAGTTCTCTCTCTTCCTGGAAATGATTACTGCTTCTGCAGCACTGTACAAACATGAGACAGTATTCACACCACCACCCCGGAAAATTATCCTCTCTGTACTGAAGATGGGGAAACAAACCGTGAATGGCTGACTTCCCCAAAAGCAGGGGTAGAGGAGAGGTATCACCGTTAAAACGGATCAGCATGCAAATTGTCCTTGTTCTGTGTCCCGCATTCAGTCCGTTGGACCATGCTGCTTCTGATGCTGTTAAGCTGCCTTTCTGGCTTGTGTAACTGATGAAAAGCTGCTTGTTTTAAATTCCTATGTTGTTTAGTGCTGCTTCCTAAATGGAGGTATTTGTCAGTTACCCCGTACTGCCAACCTCAGTAGATCAAAAATCATGAGTCACACAAAGCCTGAGATTTACAAAACCATGTTTTTAGTCTGGCTTTTGACTTTTTACCCCCACTCTACTTTCTTGGCAATGGATGCGTGATAATTTCAGGTTTAAAAATCAACCTTTAATGCATACATACATCCCCCTGGCTGCTCAGCTGGAGACGTGTTATATGCTGGAAGTAGACACTCGTCTTTAAGGAGAATTAGAAAGGATGTCATCTCAAAAGAATCCCTTTGAAGCCCTTCCCCAAACATAGGGAAAGAAAGGATAGCTGCAGATATGTATATATGTATTGTTATCCGCCATTCACAGAGTGCTGCAGATCTACATGGCTTTGTGCAAACCTAGACATGTTCCCTGCCTTGGAGAATCTGTAACGTACAAAAGAGGAACAGGGCAATAGAACTGAATATATAGAGCCTCTAGTTCTGGAAAAGGAGGTGGGAATTTTTGATAAGGAGAACAACAATTGTTTGAAGACAGGATTGGAGGGAGGAGAGAGATATGGGTTGGCAGATGAATTTTTTCCCCATTAATCCATAACCAATAAGAGTATATGGCATTAAAAAACTTTCAAGGGCAAGTTTAATAGTCTTAGGAAGCATACTCAAAACAGGCATGTGACAGCCAGTAGGCTCCAAATGCCTACTTGCTTTGCTTGCCAGGAGAAAAAAAAGTTTGGCTCCAGAATCTTGCCAGCCAGAGTCAGAGGTATATGGGACCTCAGTCTTCCACTCAAATGGCAAAACCAGGGATCTAGAAGTTGTGCAGAATCACCAAATTTAAATTCTTAGGCTTTTTCGTCAGCCCCCCAATAAAAGCCTAGCCAATCCATGTTTAGAATATTACTTTGAGACTACATACCTGCATAAGCCAATTCTTGTGAAACCAAGAGATTTACATGGAGAAGCTATTTCCATGGATGGGGGAGCTCCAGACCAGTTAGTATAATCACAAATCACCCTTCTGTGTGTACCTCCCAGGGTCGCACAAGAGAGAGATCAGCAAGAGAAGGGAGAGGCAGTAGTAGAGTAACAAATAATGCAGAGAGATTGCAAGAAAAGCAGAAGCCATGACCTGATTTGTGTGTTTACCACTCAAGAGCCTGCTCCTAGTCGTGCACTTTCGGCTCACCAAACATAAACATTTAGCTCAACGGGGGACAGAGAGAAATGCTGGTTTTACTTTGGAGCCTGCAAGGCATTGCCCTCCAGGATGGGATACTCTATCCCATGGTTTCCCAGCATGTGATCTGCTGGTTGATACATATTTTCAGAAGTCAAACGTAGCTATTGAAAGTGGCCCATTTGCAAGGATTGATAACGTTTAGCCTCTAGCATGGGGCGTTCTTCAGTGCCATGATAGTAGCCATTATTTTTCCTTCATTCCCACAGTCAATATGATGATGGTGCAAAGCAAAGTGCTAGCTCACATACACTACTGAGTAGGCTGTCCCATACACATTAAAAAAGCCTGTCTGTTTATCCTATCTACATGATCTTCATTTTAAAAGCATGAAAGGACAAGAGCAATTGAGAAAAGTTTTTATAAATAGCATGGAATACCCAGAGGGAAATACGCTGGACTTTGCATAAAGCACTAGAAAAATCTACAAACGCTATCGTACTTGCCAGTGATTTTTTGCCAATGCTGTTCTTTGTGTCATATGGTACTATACATCTACCAGGAGATGCAGTGGTTACTATGGGAATCGCTCAAATTAAATGAGTGTTGAATAGTAGAATGTATGATAGAATAATTAGTCAAAGGAAAAATTAAATTGAGACAATACATAAAACAGAATACATTTCTGCCAAGAAAGCCAAATGTGCCTAAGTGAGATAATGTTTCACGTTTATTCAGCTCAGGACAAATATCTTCTCTAACTTATTTCTGGCTGGGTGCTCTTACATTGTTTCTTCTGTAGCGAAATTCAGGTAGTTATGTTAGAAATAAAGTACTGTGCCTACACACCTAGATGGCTTCCTACTTCCACTTAAGTCCCCCATCTAGGAAAGCACTTAAGCTTGTGCCTAACTTAAAGCAGTTGAGTAGGCCCTTTGTCTTCAGTGTGGGACTACACACATGCTTAAAATTATGCATGTGCTTAAACGCTTTCCTTGATAAGGGTAGGCCCGTCATACGGTAGATTTTACAGGGCTGATTCTCATTGATACTAAGGTTTGGTGTACGCTTAAAAATTAGGTTGGCATAACGACTGACATCAGTCTGGCATGTGAAAAAACCACACTCCTGACCGGCATAACCATGTCATCAAAACGCTAGTGTACATGAAGCTATGTCGATGAAAGAGTGCTTCTGTACTGAACAAAGTGTCTTGTAGCACCTTATAGACTAACAGATTTTAGGGATCTTGAGCTTTTGTTGGCTAAGACCCACTTCATCAGATGAATGTTGTGGAAGTCTCCAAAGGCAGGTATGAATATGCAGTCAAGAAAGCAAGGTAAATTCAATCGGGGGGAGGGAGGGGGCGAAGCCCACTTCCAGCAGGTGATCTGGAGGTGTGAATACCCAGAGAGGAGAAACTTCTTTTGTAATTGGCGAGCAATTCACAGTTAATATTAAGTCCAGACCTAATGGTGTCGAAGTTGCAGATGAATTGGAGCTCTGTACCGAACATTGATCGAGCTGGTGGTGTTCCTATATCAACAGAAAAACTCCTTGTGTTGGACTAGACATACGCTAAGACACCTTTATAACACTTTGGTAGTATAAAGGGACCTTAAAATGAGTGTAAATCTAATGTGTAATGTAAATGTAAATATAACCACATTATGGCCCTTTAGCTGAATAACACAGATTTTTTTGTTTGCTCCTTTATGTTCCACTATTGAATGGAGATGGCCATTACCTAAATATAGGTACATAGACATTACCTAAAGTACTGTTGGCACTATATTATTATCTCTCTCTTTGCCCATCACCCCCCAGCCAGGGTATGGACCACCACCTGGTGATGGTGTTTCAGTAGCAACTGGATCCCTTACAGGGTGGAGTTGTTAGCCCCACACCCATGTTAAGCCTACAGCACCTGGTATTCCCAGGAGGTCTCCCATCCAAGTACTAGCCAGGCCCAACCCTGCTTAGCTTCTGAGATCAGACAGGATTGGGCATGTTCAGGGTGGTTTAGCCATATACTATATTATTATAGTCCTGTTAATTTATTCTAACTTTTAACTTTAAAAGGGATTGTTTTAATATACATGCATGAAGCATGATAGCTAATCTGTGTACAAAAAGATCATGCAAAATATACAGAAATGAACAAATACATAATCACCGACCTGGTGGGAATAAACCATGCATTCACTTTCTAACAAAATATCTCTAAACAACGTAACATTTGACTAGAGCGGGGAATTCCCCTGCCACAGAAACTGTGCCCCAGGGATTCTGTCATTTATTACAGCTGCAAGATTGCTAATTGCTTTTATGACAGGATTAGCTTGGTTATGCTTTTCGTGTTGTTTCACCTGTAGAGTGTTGCACTGTTAAAACATTTTTTTTAATCAGTAAAAATTCATGACTCGCGCACGTACACACACACACATACACTTAGGAAAAGCGATTCACCTTTGAAGTGAGTCCACTGCCTTAACTCTACCAATGCTAGGAAGAAAACTGTATTGTCTGTATCATGGTTACCTTACATGATACAACCCTACAGAAGATTGTTATGATAGAAATCATAATTATTATTTTTTTTACTAAGCCACAGAAGTACAGAGCATTTGAATTCACCTCCTTTTTATTGTGTATTTTTGCACCTGGACTGGAGCAATGGAAGGCTGTCCCATGTGGCAGATGTTCATGGTTTGTTTGTTTGCCTCTGGGTTTAAAGCTTCCTCGACTTAGCAGGGAGGGTCTAAGTGCTGATCGCAAAAGCAATTTTTAGCTACATAGCAGAGTTTATTTCCATGACTATGGAGAACTGCTGTTCCTGGTAACTAACTTTCAAATGATAGATGGGCCCAAACAGCAGATCTGGATCTCCTTGAACTTTAAGGGAATTCAGATCTGGACCTAGGTTTGCCAACTTTCTAATCGCACCAACACTGACCACCTATACCCTGCCCCACCTCAAGGCTTGGCCTCTGCCCCACCTCTTCTCTGAGACACTTTTCTCCCTCCCACTTATTCCAGCCCCACTCCCTCCGTTGCTCTCTCACCCTCCCTCACTTTCACTCAGCTGGGGCAGCGGGTTGCAATGTGGGAGGGGGTGAGGGTTCTAGCTGGGGGTATGGGCGCAGGGGCGTTGCCAGAAATGAAGGGTGCTGGGTGGGGGGATTCTGGGCTGGGGCTCAGGGGTTTGGAGTGCGGGAGGGAGCTAAGGACTGGGGTAGCGAGTTGGAGTGAGGGAGAGGGTGTGGGATGCAGGCTCTGGGAGAGAATTTTGGTGTGGGAAGGGGTTCTGACCTAGGGCAGGGGGTTGGGCTCTGGGAGGGAGTTAGGGTATGGGAGGGGGTTCCAACTTGGGATAGCGAGTTCAGGGTATGGGCTACAACCGGGCAATGCTTCCCTCAAGCAGCTCACGGTTGGTGGCCCAATGGGGCTACTAAGGCAGGCTCCCTGCCTGCCCTGACTCCATGCTGGTCCCAGAGGCATGTCTGGCCCCTAGGCGGAGGCATGGCCAGATGGGTCTGCATGGTGCATGCTGCCCGCGCCCACAGGTACCACCCCCACAACTGTAGTTTCCAGCCAAACTGGATCCAAACTTTGTGATTTGGGTCCTTCCCTCCTTCAAAGAAGAGCCAAGTCAGATTAATTTTATGCCTTCTTTGGAGCCATTATTTCAGTTCTTGCTACAAATGAAACAACACCATTATGGTTTATTTTCCAGGCTTAGAGACCTCAAAATCTTTTTAAACAGGAAAATTTTGTTTGTGTAGAATATGGTGAAAGCTGCCCTAATTCCATCTGTGTTTCCACAAGCATAGATATATCTGCATTTACAATCATGGTAAGCAACAAGATATTCTGCTCTGTTATCCAGCTATATTTTAGTGAATTATAGTAATGCTCCCTTCTTATTATAAAGAAAGCATGGATCTGAATTACCAAAACCTGATCCCTAACTGACCTTATCATGCTGTCAGTCTGATGTAACCTAGATTGCTGATGTGATCTCACCCTCTTTCCCAGGAAAGAGTGAAAATACACTTTTTCCCTGTGAGAAAACTTGGTTTATGCACTGAAAGCCGGTCAGGACTTAGAATGGTTAAGAACTTCCAGTAAAGGTTCTAACTGCATTAATGGAGAGAATTTCTCCACTTCTTTTTCCTGTTGGTAAGAATTTTTCAATTAGTTTTTTTTAAAGTGATTTTTTTTTTAACACTGGAGTTGGTGTTGGATTTTCCTTTGAAGAGATTCATCACCATCACTATGAAACATTCACAGAAAGGGCTAAATTCTGCTCTCCAGTCTGAGTGCCTTCCGTCTCAGTGGGCTTATGAATTTCAGTGTGATTTTTCTTTTAGCAGGAAGAAATAGGTCCTGTTAAATGGTGTTAGTTAAATTATATTCAGGTGAAAAGTACTGAATTTTAAATGATTGTGTGAGACAGACTCACAGAAATTAGGAAATTTAAAACTAAAAAAGTTTGCAGTCCCATTAATTACTTTGTACCTAGGTAGAAATTGACTAGAATATCACTGTAACTAAACTGAACTGATTTTGTCTGTTTTCAGTATCCAACCTGAGAGAAATGCACAAAGTAAAAAGACAGGATACGCTATGAACATTAAATCAGATATTAAAAGTCATTTCAGTTCTAGGAATCTGGCTGATATTTGGTATCTAGGGGCTGTCAAGCGATTAAAAAGATTAATTGTGATTAATCGCACTGCTAAACAATAATAGAATACCATTTATTTAAATATTTTGGATGATCTCTACATTTTCAATTATATTGATTCAAATTAGAACACAGAACACAAAGTGTACAGTGCTCACTTTATATTTATTTTTTATTACAAATGTGTGCTATAAAAACAAAACAAATACTATTTTTCAATTAACCACTAATTAGTACTGTAATACAATCGCTTTATCATGAAAGTTAAAGTTACAAATGTAGAATTATGTACAAAAAATAACTACACTCAAAAACAAAAGAATGTAAAACATTAGAGCCTACAAGTCCACTCAGTCCTACTTCTTGTTCAGTCAGTCACTCAGACAAAGAAGTTTGTTTACATTTGCAGGAGATAATGCTGCCCACTTTTTGTTTATGTCACCTGAAAGTGAGAACAGGTATTCACATGGCACTGTTGTAGCCGATGTTGCAAGATATTTATGTGCCAGATGCGTTAAAGATTCATATGTTCCTTCATGCTTCAACCACCGTTCCAAAGGATATGCATCCATGGTAATGAGGGGTTCTGTTCGATAATGATCCAGAGTAGTGTGGACTGATGCATGTTCACTTTCATCATCTGAGTTAGATGTCACCAGCAGAAGGATGATTTTCTTTTTGGGTGGTTCGGGTTTTGTAGTTTCCACATCAGAGTGTTGCTCTTTGAAGCTTTCTGAAAGCATGCTCTACACCTCATCCCTCTCAACTTTGGAAGGCACTTCAGAGTCTTAAACCTTTGGTCAAGTGATGTAGCTACCTTCAGAAATCTCACATTGGTACCTTCTTTGTGTTTTGTGAAATCTGTAGTGAAAGTGTTCTTAAATCGAACAACATGTGCTGGGTCATCATTTGAAACTTCTATAACATGAAATATATGGCAGAATGCAGGTAAAAGAGAGCAGAAGACATACTAGTCTCACGTGAGTTCAGTCACAAATTTAATTAACACATTTTTTTTTAACGAACGTTATCATCATGGAAGCATGTCCTCTGGAATGGAGGCCAAAGTGTGAAGGGGCATATGAATGTTTAGCATAGCCGACATGTATATACCTTGCAATGCTGGCTGAAAAAGTGCCATGTGAATGCCCATTCTCACTTTCAGGTGACATTGTAAATAAGAAGCATTATCTCCTGTACATGTAAACAAATTTGTTTGTCTTAGTCTTTGCTGACCAAGAAGTAGGACAGAGTGGACTTGTAGGCTCTAAAGTTTTACTTTGTTTCGTTTTTGAGCATAATTACGTTACAAAACATCTATATTTGTAAGTTGCACTCTCACGATAAAGAGATTGCATTATGGTATTTGATGACGTGAATTTTGTTTATCTTTTTCACAGTGCAAATATTTGTAACAAAAATAATAATATGAAGTGAGCTCTGTACACTTTGTATTCTGTGTTGTAATTTAAATCAATGTATGTGAAAATGTAAAAATCATCCAAAAATATTTAATAAATTTCAATTGGCTTTCTATTGACTAGCAGTGCAGTTCAAACTGTGATTAATTGTGATTAATTTTTTTGAGTTAATCGTGTGTTAACTGCAATTAATCAACAGCCCTAATTTTTTTTAAATATTTAATTTCAGAGGCCTATGTAAATAAATACCAATGCAGAAAGAGTGTTACTGCAGCACCAAGGAGGAGAATTCAGGCATTCAAAAGTCAGGAACTTACTTCTACAGATTCAAATTTCTACTACCATGTTTGTCAGTCACACTATATATCTTGTATGTTCTACGGCCTAGATAACATGTTACAGAGTAGGGACCAAATGGCTAGGTAGCAATTCTGCATGAAAGGACCTAAGGGTTACAGTGGACAAGAAGCTGGATATGAGTCAACAGTGTTCCCTTGTTGCCAAGAAGGCTAATGGCATTTTGGGTTGTATAAGTAGGGGCATTTCCAGCAGATTGAGGGACCTGATCATTCCCTTCTGTTTGGCATTGGTGAGGCTTCACCAATGCTCTAATGTCAAGTTAAAGGCTACAGAAGAAGGTAGTGTGCTTCTTTGAACAGTAACCATAAATATTTACACTTCAGAATAAATGATGAATAATTCATGGGACATAACGAATGCAAATGTATTGTGTGTAACATATGCTGCATGTGGCTCTTTAAAAATAACTTGTTTTTAGGCAACACCTTTAATCCCAAAGTGCTTTGCAAACAGATACACGGGGATCACTTCACTTACTGCTGAAAAGTGGCTTTCTCTGGAATGAATTGTGGCAGATGCTTCATAAGGCACAGCAAACATTATGGCATTTTAGAGCGTGGAGAGAAGACACAGACCATATCAATTTCACAGCAATAGGAATTTAGGTAGGCAGTGTAATTGGCTTGGAAACTGGGCCTTACAGCTTGTGAAGAGTTCTGTGGGTTGTTTAATAAGCACAAGTGGGCAAGGGCTTTGGTTTATATCTCATCTGAGCAATGAGAAGCACAAGGCCTTCTGTTGCTGTGGCATTGGTTCAGAACTGGCTCAGAGGTTAGAATGCCATCTACTGACTCAGTGGTATCTCTTTCTGCAGCATCCATGTTTTTCTTTGGAAAATTCCTATCTAAATACTGCCCTGGTCTGACTCTCCCTACATGATGTTTTTTGATGGGATCTCAGCACTACATGCTTTAAGATTTTCTCATATTCTCGTCAAGATGCATGGATTTCCTCAAAGGACTATTATGAGCGATGCAGATAATGATGTTTCTCTTGACTTCCATCAGTCGAGACTCGTGCACAGCGTCCTTGTGATGGAAAATCCACTGAGAAGGGGATGTTGCAGGCTTGAAAGTGACCACAGCTGCCCATGAGAGGTCTTTTAGGGTGCAGCATAGGCCAAAAAGTGGGTGACTAGTTAGCCAAGGGTTCATCCATGCAGAAGCGCCGCTAGTGGGACTTTGATGAGTCCCCAGGGGATATCAAATTTGTCCTTCCACAGCAAAAATGCAAAGGGAGGGAAGGTGGCAGGATCACCACCCATAGGACAGCTCCTGGGAATGTAAGGGGATTAGTTGGCACAGGGAGGTATAAATTGCGCGCTCCTGCACATCGTATGAGAATCAGGACCAATATCATCTAAATACAATTTTCTGATCTAGATTCTACATTTTGTTTCAAACATATGTACAAAAAAAAAAACTATGTAAAAAGTCATACTCTTGTTTGTAAGAAGCCATCTCACACTCTCCCCCCCCCCAAGGGTATTTATATGAGAAGCGGGTGCGTGTTCTTTTTGCTAGGACCATTGTGTGAGAAAAAGTGTTTCCAAACATCACTTTGAAAGATTGCATGGCTAACTAGAGGAGTGTTTTGGGAATACGCTGAGCAGGAGCTGACTTTTTGTTGTACCAGTGCTCCATTACTTACTGGTAAGGTTCTAAATAACTCAAAGTATCCTACAGATAAAGTACTGTTTGTTTTCTGTTTTGTTTCTTCCCCCCTAAATTGGGACCAGGTTTAAGCTGGCATTGAAAACCATAACTATTTCACAAAGTTTTTTTTTGTATATTAATATTACATTATGAAATGATGAATCACATAGAAACCATAGTTAGAATTTCCCAGAAACACCTATGGAGTGTGGGTTACATGTATCTATATATATTATTCCCCCGGGAACAGAAGGAAAATATCAATTTAATAGAGTTTAATCAGAGCCCTTATCCTGCTCAGAAGACATTTCATAGACTCCTTTCAACTCCTGACTTAACACCTGTCTTTGAGATCGCAGGGCTGTGGTAGATGTCAACCAGTTCATTCCTAAAACAATCCACATTTTCCTCAGAAGAGATTCTATATATCAGAACGTTGCGGTTTTATGAGCTATCTTGCCAATTCCTAGGGCTAGAAATTAGAGTTATAACATTAGAAAGGAGGGGAATATCCGCTTTCCAAGGGGAAACCTGATACTTTTCTAAACCCCGACGGCATGATTGAATTCAGCATGTGTAATTTTCAATTTGTGCTTTTATCTGATCTAGATTTGGTGGGGAGGCAGAAATTAAAATAATTCGGTGGGGAAATTGTTTTATTTTTAAAAATGATAGTGAGCAAAGAAGTGACAGGACTGGATCTTAGAAGTAGTCTTGGCAGAGCTAGAAGAGTTGGCAGAGCTAGGAGAGTTAGCATAGTGTTGCTAAATAAGTGTGTGTGTATTCTAGGGTTTACTGAATGGATCTCAACATTATATTAGAAATAGTAATTTATTCCACTATCATGCTTGTGGGTATGTATTAGTAACATCTCATTTAATTTTCTCTCCTTCTGAGTCTTTTGTTGACCTTATAAATCATTTTATCACTATCTTCCTTCAACGGGTATAATCCAATGTTAAAATTTAGACCAAATTTCCTTCTGGTGAATGAAAACCTTTTCAGTTTTATGCAGGTTACCTGTTGCTTTGTGTTTATTTTGATTCTGTAACTTTTACTTCAGACCATTTTTCCA
The DNA here is from genome assembly GCA_032164245.1 of Sternotherus odoratus. Taxonomy (NCBI): domain Eukaryota; kingdom Metazoa; phylum Chordata; order Testudines; family Kinosternidae; genus Sternotherus; species Sternotherus odoratus. The sequence continues at coordinate 11,699,718 of JAVMKO010000009.1, read as the reverse complement.
GTTTGTCCAGATCATTTTGAATTCTAATCATTTGAATTTTAATTTTAATCATTTGAATTTTAATTTTATGGAAATCCTGCATTCCACTCTGCAGCTTGATCACTTCATTGGGGACTCAGACATGGATTGAAATTCCCAGAATTCTTCTTTCCATCACTCTCTCCGTGACAAACAGTTGTTGCTCATCTGTCGTTATCAGCACCCATGTTTTGCTGCCATACAACATTACTGGCATTACTGTTGAGTTGAAGAGGTTGGTGTGTGTTGCCTTGATTTTTTTCCTTGAAGGATATCCTTGATAGAAATGAATGCATGCCAACCAGCTTCCTTTCTTCATGAGAATTTGCCTTCCTGATTGTGATGCATGTTAATTTCTTGGCCCAAATGGATGTGCTGCTCAACTTCTATTTGTTGATACCTCTTTGACTATTATTTGGGCTTTTGGCAAGGCATCAGATCACATAAAGTTTGTTTTAAAGTGGCTCATTTTCAGTCCGACCTGGCTGCTTTTTGTTGAGTTTTTGAAGCATTCTCTGTAGTTTGATAGTGTTTTCAGCAATTAAGACAGTATCATCCACAAATCTGAGGTGGTCTAACACTTACCATTGACGCTGATTCCACCCTTCCAGTTCATCTGTCTCATTACCATTTTAAGACAAGCTGTAAAGAGTTTCAGTGAAACCGTGTCTTCTTGCTTCACATCCTTTTTAACTGGGATGCGAAGGGGAATGATGAACAGAGTTATAGCCATAGTGCAGTCAGAGATTACTTCCTTTTAGTAGTTTGATGTAGTTTGTGTCAATGCCCTGCTCTGCAAGAGCCTTCAGCACTTAGTTGATCTCTACGTAGAGATCAACGTAGAGACCACTACATACAACTCCAAATATGTTGAACATCTCTGCAGGCAGACTTCAGAAAATGGAGGCACTACTTACTGCACCTCACATATTCCAGAAAGGACTACCTCAAAAAGAAATCACATGCTCCCACACAGTCAAAGGAAAAAAAATCAAGAAAGTTACCTGGAAATCACGCAAGGAGCCCAAAACAACTATAAAAAAACCTGATGATAGCCATCCAACACAAAAACAAAAAGTGGAACCAACTACAACTACTTCACAACCTATGGAACACCACCTCTGGGAGAAGCTATGGCACCAGTACCAAACACGACACAACCCAAAGTTGGTCCAATAAAAGATATTACCTCACTGACCTTGTCACTCTAATAACCAAGTATATGTCATTTAAAGAGCAACGAAGTACAACCAACATTATTCAGCAGTTAGAAGAGTTCAGTGCGACAATAAACACAGCTATGGACCTCTGTCTGTTTCATGGCTGATATATGTGTTTTTGAGCAGATAAGGGGGACCACAATAATTTGATATCTGTTAAACACACACACACACACATGACAAATGGATTCAAGATGACTCAGTTCTCAGTGCAGGTGTTTGCAATGTCATATAAGCACTACATCACAGGTGATAGGAGAGTTTCTTGTGATGGTTAATGGAGCATTGTGGTAACTTATCTTTAATTATAAAAAAACTGATTCTTCTTTCCCTACATTCAGTCCATCTGTACAGAGCTTCTGTCCCTGGGAGAGAGAGGTAGAAAATGAAGTATTATATAAAATGAAGTATTTTATAAAATAAAAGGGAAATTTATCTATTTTCCCGAAGCCTGCACAATACTGTGACCGCTATCGCAGGTGAATAATGAACCATTACACCTGGCACCCAAGTAAGGCACTTTCTCCTTTCTTTGCTGAAAAGGCACCTAGAAAACTGCAAAGCAGTTTTCCAGGATATAGTGTATCCCTCAGTAAGGCCAACTGACACTCACAAAACACTTGTCCCTGATATTATACCTGTATAAGAAGCCACTTATCAGACTGTATCCGTCTGTCACATCATGACCTTACATCAAGGAAATACTCTATGGAGTAGGTGACTCGCTACAGAAAAAATGAGTGTTCTGCTTTTGCTTTTAAACCTGTGGAAAACCCACATAACTCTGTAAATAGAATTACAAAGGTGTTAGAAAAACATTACCGTTTTAGCTAGAGTATATTTCGAGAGCAGTTTGGTGTCCATTGAGGTAGACCTTATGTACTTCACAGATGGCAGGGGGTATATTGTTCACAAGCTTGTCAAAAACAGATGAGAAAATACTAAGGAATGGGAGTTTCTCTCTCTCTCAAACCAAAGAGCCGGTAGGAAGCTCTTGTATGAAATGGATTTTCCATTAGGTGCTCAGATTCTACTGTGATTGGACACTGTAGATGTACCTAGATATATGAATAACAGTTAAAGGAATCTGCATTTATGCTTCAGGACCAAAAGGATTTTAGGCTAAATAAGATTCAGAATTGTCCCTTTACTACGATACTGAAGAGTGTTTACTAAAGATGCCATGCGGATGATAGAGTGTGATGGTATGCATTAATATAGCTGGAATCAGAGAGGTAGCCGTGTTAATCTGGAATAGCAGAGGTAACAAAGAGTCCTGTGGCACCTTAAAGACTAACTAAAGTATTGAAGCATAAGCTTTCGTGGGCTAATACCCACTTCGTCAGATGCAAGCAGTGGTATTAGCCCATGAAAGCTTATGCTTCAATACTTTAGTTAGTCTTTAAGGTGCCACAGAACTCTTTGTTACCATTAATATACCTGTCATCACTGTTATTACAGTCTCAGGACCAGCCAACTAAACTATACCTTGAAATGCTATTGCCCAAGGTGAATTCTCCAGAGCAGTGTATGAACAGCAAACATATCTCTTAAGATAGGTGTGTTGGACAAATATGAAAAAATCTGGCATGGTGTACCTGAGACGTTAGGCATGGACTTCTTCCCATTTCCCCTTGAAAACTACCATAAGATATGAAAAAATAAAGTAGAAATAACCAGATGTAAATTCACATTCCAGCTGGATTTGGAAAATACAAATTTAACTCAAACACTTATCAACCACTCCATGTAATTCTTTACTTCTTGAAATAATCACTTTCCTAGTACGTATTTCATTGGCCACTCTTGGAGATTCATTTCTATGTAACCTTTATTAGAAAATTCATTTTCATTTGAATGTGCTTCTGATGAGACATTTTATCACAATAATTACATATCTGTGTGAGTTGGAAAATTGGAAAATGTATAGTGAATGAAACTATACCCATATTATAGCCCTCTCCCTATAGTATGGTGCCAGTGTTTGGTTATAAGACTAACTTAATGCATAATTTCTGTATAGCCAAGTTTTTTTGGGGAAAAGGGCACAATAAATGCCATAAATATATAATTATTGTTGGGTCCCTTCTAATCAAGTGTGAGCAACTTCCTGATAATTAGAATTACTGTAGGTTGATTGCTGAAGGCACAGGCTGTCAGTATTTAACTGAGTTCTTGCACTTTCCCCCCCCCGGGCTTTATGCGTGGTAAATTCAGCAATCATTCCCCTTCTCTGCTCTTTGGATTACAAGTATATAATAATCTATCACTGGGAAACTGAACTGTCTTTCACTTTAGACATAAATGTGATGAGACTGCGAAGCCACATTAAGTTCAAAGCCCACAAAAATGTGAATAAAACCAAAGGACCTCTGTTATCTGAGGAGAATACATGTGTGTGCTCGCTTGTCTCACTGACATACCCTAGTATGCAATATCTTCCCTAATGGGTAACTGTGGTTTCTCTTTAAGGGCCCTGCACTCTTGTTTAATGTAACTTAAGCAAACTCGTATTCATTGTCTCTCACAGTGTCCCTTGAGGCAGCAGGGTGGCTTGCACCCTGAATGGTGATCATTACGCACTAGAACCCCTCCTCCCCTACACACACACCCAAAAAAAGAAAAAGAAAACCCAACGGCCCAAAGACTCTGGGTAAAATGTTCAAAATCACCTAACTCACATTTTCAAAAGTGATGTGGGATCAGCTTTTCAAAGGCATTTAAGTGCCTAGTGTGATTTTGAAATTTTGTCACCTAGGCACCTAACTTCTTCACTTCTGAATATCCTACTAGGTGCCTGTCTGCATCATTAGTCATTTATGTCCAGATTTTTAAAGATATTTTGATGTTGCTACAGTCAGCATTGTGACACCTAACTGACTTAGGAGTCCAAATCCCATTTTCAAAATGTGATTTAGGCACTTAGGAGACTTTTGAAGAGTCTTAAGCTCCCAAGTATTTAAGTTGCTTTTGAAAATGGGACTTGAGAATGTAAATCACATAGGTGCTTTTGAAAAATATACCCCCGATCCTGTAACCCATAGAATCATAATGCTGGTGGTAGGGAGTTTTTGGAGCTGATACTGGGATATTGAACCTCCCTGTGGATGCACAAGGCCTCCCAAGGGTCTGCTGAGATGTAAAATCTGGGGACAACCCTGGTGTTCACTCTGTGCAGGGCAGGTGCTGTCCCCAGTGCAACAATCTGTAGAAATCACAAGTGAAGCCCCCAGGAGCTGTCTTCCCTCACCCTGGCCTTTTCTTGTGTGCTTCCTGTGTGAGGGGCAGAAACTTTCTGTCTTGACTCTCTTGCTTCCTTGGTGCCAAATTCTGAACCTCTTACCCACATTGGTGAGGAAGCTACTCCTGTCAGTAATTAGAGTCAACGAGACCGCTCCGGTGACTAACTACTCACCAATGTAAGAAGGTCACAATCTGGCATCATCTTGCTTCCTTCAAACTGGCCAAATTCCCATTCATTGACTTGGGTGTTAGGGGAGTAAAACGAGGCTCAGGCCCAATGCCATTTGTCTAAATATAATTCTGATTTGTCAAAATGAAGTAATTATTTGCCATGGTTGAACCTTATTGTCAGAACAATTTCAGTTTGAAAGCAATAGTCGCACTACAGGATGAGCAGAGCCAAAGCAGTTACCTGCTGGTATGGGGGGGAAAGCATAACAGCTGTTTCTCCTCCCTGCCAGCACCAGGACATTACTGTGTGCCATTCAGCCTGCCAGAGCCTGAGTGTGTGGACAGACCTATAAAAGAGGCAGCAAAGATCTGAACTGAGTAAGAGACATTGGAAAAACCAGCTTGACGTTACATGGGTTAGATGTCTGGGACAGGAGTTTTCGAGGATTTTGGTTTCATTATTCATCTTGTCAGAGGTTGAAATGATGTACGTTTTTTAAAAGGTCAACGAGACATTTAAAATTGGGCCCAAATTAAATGAAGTCATCTTTTGTTCTGTATGCCATGAGGTACAACATGCTCTGTGCATGTATTCACAATGTCCAAAAAATGGACCGGAAGGACTCCCCCAGTGTCATCTTATATAGATTAAAGCAACAATTTAAAAGTAATATTCAGCGATTTCTTTCCTATCTGGCTCAATGCAATGATAAGCAGAAAACCCATCATTTTAAGGCTTCTTGAAAAGGTTGGCTCCCACTAACAAGAGTTGCAGTGTAAAGATAAAACAGCAGATGGTACTCTGGAGCATAACTCAAAATCCAACTCTATAGTGGATATAATCCAACTCTATAGTGATAATGGGGTTGGAGAAGGGTTTGAGACAACTAAAGCAACAATTTCTTCTTTTTTTAACACATGACATGTTGAAAATCCTGTCCACTGAGATAATGATGTATCTCTCAGTTTTCTTCTGTTGTTTGCAATAGGAACAGACCTCTAAAACTGCCTTATGTATTTTAAAATAGTATTTGGATTTGTTATGATAAAAACCCCACATATCTTTGTGTGTAGTTACCTTCATATAAAAATCAATACATTGGATTAAAAAATGGCAGGGTACAAAGTGAAAGAGAACAGGTACTGTACAGACTAAAGAACTTCATTAGTACAACATACGGTATTTCTTTTGAAAACAAATGGATTCAGGTTAGGAACGGAATGTTTCCATTTAATCAGTGTGATAGTTTTAGTCCGCAATGGATCTTCTGTCAAAGAGCAGGAACATTATTAACAGATCAATCATGGCATTAAAGGGATTCTCCTGATGATATCCTTGCACTTTAAAAATGATCCCAGTTCTTCACGTTTCATAGTTATTCCAAGGGTTTAAACCCACCAATGCTTCCGCAACATATTTAAAATAAACACTGCATTTACATGAGGTAAATGTGTCTTAAGTAAAGTTGCCGTTGCATTTACAGGTCACATCTGCTGTTTAAAAAAAAATTACATCTTTTTAAACAATTCTTAAGCAAAATATAATACATAAGTCAATGTACAAAGATAATTATGTGCATAACTGCAGCACAATTTAGGTTTCAAATCATGTATATGACACATGTATCATCTCTACATATTAATAACTTTTATTAGACTAGTATATGGTTTTTAAATTTTTTTAACAAACTGAAAAAACAAACTGCAGTAAATGAATATATTTGGTATAAATCTGAAATGAGCTAAAACCACAGCAGTTTATCTGTCAAACTCCACTCTTGCCCAGATTTTGAGAGTTCAGATAAAATGGGAACTGGATACAAACCATTTCAGCTTTATTCATCTCTAAAAGTAAAAAAATTATAGTACAAAAAGATCACTGATAAAAGGCATAATATATATAAATTATACACTGCATAGTAATTCACTTCTTTTCATAAAGTTCAGAAAGGCAGGCAATATACCATCTAAAAATGTCTACTTTGATCAGCATCTTTTCATTATGACTGATTTTCCAAGACCTACTCTCTATGATTCAGATGTAAATGACTATTTCCACTTTATGAGGACTGATTTTCTTTTTCCAATGAGGAAAGCTTGTAATATCCATCTTCTTTGATCTGTGGCATTTATATGAAGAACATTGCATTATCTCCTGAAAATAACAAGATAAAGCACCTAGAGTATTGGGTTAGCCATATGCAGATGGATTAGATTTAATCTCACTTTTTTGAAAGTGTGAGGGCCTAATTCTGATGCCAGGTGCTGGCAATGGGAGAATTAACAGACAGAATTCTGGGTAGAATTTGGCCCTTGGAACATAATATTATTACAAAATGTGTCATAGCATATGCAGGTTAGAATTGCTGTTCAGAATGAGGCAGATGACCCAATGGTGAGACCACTGGACTGAGAGTTTGCAATCCTGGATTCTGTTCCTTTCTATGCTACTGATCTGCTGTATGACCCTGAGCAAGTCAGTTTGCCTCAGTTTCTCTTTATCTATTTATATTGTAAGCTCTTCAGACTGTCCCTCCCTATGTGTTTATGTTGGGCCTATTGCAATAGGTGGTTACTGTGTTTATGTCAATTCCATACTGAGCCTCACAAAACTTGAGCAATAGTATTTTTCTCATCTAGGCACTAAGGTAACTAAATCAGAGGATGTTTTTAAAAGTTACATATTGCGCTTATGAATGGTGCTGAACTGACAGCTTTCCTTGCCTTTAAGCACAGATCTGCAGAGCCAGAGGTAATGTGAACTTTCCTCGGTGCCTTTCAGTGTTCCTTAGTGTATTCCAAATCTAGAGGCTATTCCATTGCCATTTCTTGACATATTTACTAAGACTGCCAACAAGACGGCTAATTGTGGGGGTGGTTTTGTGATGAGGATGCCCATTAACTAAGAAGTGGCCAAAGACCATCCTTCTATTTCACATAGGTAATTGAATGACAATCTAATAGAACTGCTTTAGATCTCTCCAATAACAATTCCATTATTGGGTGCCACAAGGACTCCCAGTTATTTTTTGCTGATACAGACTAACATGGCTACCACTCTGAAACCTGTCTCTGTTATTAAATTTTCCCATCCCTGAGACTGGTATGTTACTTTAAGGCAGGGGTGGGCAAACGTTTTGGCCCGAGGGCCACATTGGTGTTGCGAAACTGTGTGGAAGGCTGGGTAGGGAAGGCTGTGCCTCCCCAAACAGCCTGGCCCCCGCCAACTATCCAACCCCCTCCCACTTCCCGCCCCCTGACTTCCCCCCTCAGAACCCCTGACCCATCCAACCCCCCTAGTTCCTTGTCCCGACCACCCCCTTCCGGGACCCCCACCCCTAACTGCCCCCCAGGACTCCACCCCCTATCTAAGCCTCCCTGCTCCCTGTCCCCTGACTGCCCTGCCCCCTGTCCACCCCCCCACCCCCTGACAGCCCCCCCAGGACTTCCATGCCTATCCAACCACTCCCTGCTGTGTCTCATGGGACCTCCTTCCCCTTATCCAACCCCCCCCCCAGCTCCTCGCTCCCTTACCATGCTGCTCAGAGCAGGAGGAGCCGGGGGTAGCCTCCCGAGCCAGGAGCTCAGGGGCTGGGCAGGACGGTCCCACGGGCCATATGTGACCCGCGGGCCGTAGTTTGCTCACCTCTGCTTTAAGGTACAGTAATGGACTCTGGATAGACACTAGCATTTTCTGTCCAAAATAGTGCAAGTGTAATTAATTAGAAGATAGTAGTAAGATTTACCTTAATGCCTACGCCCTTTGGAACATGGAAATGGAAGGACGGGGAATGCTATTTTCAAGTGTCACAAATAAAATATATTAAAAAATGTATTTTTGAATAAAAAGCCGTTGCAAAAGGTGTAACTTTTTATATATTGAGCTAAATAAACAGTTCAGTAAATCCTTTGCAAACTTGTCAAAATGTCATAGCCAGGTGCTGGGTTGGAAAATTAGTAACTGCTGAAGTGTGTGAGTGTTTAAAGGTGTTGCTGTGTCTGGCAGCCTGGCGGTTTTTAGCTTCTGGCATAAAAGAGAGATGTTAATCATTATGGTTGATATTTAAAATGTCACAAGACCTTAGCATGAAGATAAAGGATTTAAGGTGAGCTTCTGCTGTGTGGCATTTTGTAATATAACAGAAGGGAGAAAGGAGCATGTTCAATTTTTTTAAACACAATGAAATTATAATAGCTCAAATGGCATCACAAGCAGCAAACCAGTAGAGTGTAGGGCTGTGAAGTGGGTGGTTTAGCTGTTGCTCTTGGTGTGGAGCTCCTTTTTCTCAATGGTTCTTCTCATCAGGTCTCATAATAGGCTCCTCCGTGTGAATGCACTGCACTCAAAAGTATTGATAGGAAAGAGTGGTTAGAATTCTTGACTTCTGGCCCTGCTAGTTGTGACTTTGGCTGAGGAAATGGGGGAAATTCACTTCTCCTGCCACAAACTCCCTTCTAGGCTAGAACAGTGGTTGCTGCTCTGGATTTTCTGTGTATTCATTGGATCAGCATCATTGCAGAATCATTTTACTTCTGCTTCTACTTCCGTTGACTTCAAGAGTACTTGCTAAGAGTAGGCCTAAAATTGGTAGGGGAGGAGGTCATCTAATCTCGCTCTAGTTCCAGAAAGAGCTGCAATGTATTGTCTGGTGATCTGAGCCTAGGAGTGGAAACCTAGAATTCCTGAGTTCTAATCTCAGCTCTGATACTGACTTCTTTTTGAGCATTGAACAAGTCACATGTTAATCTCTCTGCTGCAATGTTGACACCATGAAATGAGGTGCTAATAGTTACTTAACTACCATATGGAACATTAGGAAGATTTGTAAAGCACGAGGAAGATGAAAAGTCCCATAATTGTTAAATTATGGTTGCTTAATCCCTTTTTAGAAATCAGTAGAATTAGGACTGATCGACACACAATTTTAATATTGACTCAACTATTTAAACTAGGGATGTGATTTTTCTCCTGAAATAGTTAAATCTGAAAAACCCATCATCTGCATAAAGCTGTATCTGTCTGGTCTACAAGAAGCAGTCCCTGTACTGATATAACTACATCTCCACTAGAGGGTTGCACTGCTTTAACTGTGTTGGTCTAGTTAAAGCGGTACAACTTTTATGTATAGAAGAGGCTTAACTGTACATTTTAAAGCTCACACATTTTGTTGAAATATGAAGTAGTCAAGTTCTGCCAGAGTCACAAGTTGTTGCCATTGCACAACAAACTATTAGCTGCAACACGAAGGCTTGAAATATCAATTTCAATTCAAATCTTTATTTTCGAGTTCAGTCATGGTGAGCAATCCTCTTTGCCATATGCCCTTTCAGAGTGCTTAGCTTGGCAGTTGAAGCATAGCACTTTTTAAGATAACAGAGATCAGCAAAAGATATATTGTATGCTGAAGACCATTTTTAATATGCTAGGAAACTAGATGAAAACACAAGATTTTTGCTCCTGGCAAGGTAACACAGTGTCTTTATGGTTGGTATTCAAGATTTGAAAAGAGAATGGAAAAAGATTGATGTCTTGATGGATAATAATTGACACTTAGCTGTCCTCACTTTCCTATGTAACAAACCATTTTCTCAAAGCAGGAATGCATTTGTGGTGGTGTTACCTTGGTGTCATTCTAAATAATACAGTTCTGTGCCTCAGCCGTTGTCTATCATTTGAAGTAAATACTTTTCCCCCCAGGAAGAACGAATCACTCGGGGGATTTGGCAGTAGGCTACGGGTTTTCTCATCTGGGTTCATAGGGTCCAACGCCAGAAGGGACCATTGTGATCATCTAATCTGACCTCCTGTATAATACAGGCCAAAGAACTTCCCCAAAATAATTCCTAGAGCCATGGGCAATGGGTATCATAAGCAGGGGGACCTCCCAAAGCAGCCAGGCATAGCCTTGCCCATGCTCCACCTCCCAGCCCCTCCTCCTGCTTCCCGCTCGGCATGGCTTCAGTGTCCAGTCTCCCTTTGGGGTGGCCCCAGCTCGGACTGTGCCACTGCCCTCCCAGTGCTACAAGTCTGTGCGGTTTGTGGCTCCCCATTGCTCCAGGGCTGGGGAGAGGGAAGGGCTGAGTGGTCTGTGGCCACACCTCCCGCTCTCTTGTCACTTTGGGGGTGGGGGCTTCAGCCATACCATCTGCCCTAACAGGGCTCCAGGGCTGGTGGAGGGGCTGTGTGTGCTCTTGGGTTGGGGCACTAGCCTGGGGCAGGAGCTGATGGCTGCAGTGGAGGGGGCACTCGGGGGTCTGGCGGAGGGGGGGGTTGGAAGAGGGAGGGGCTGGGCGCTAGCCTCCTGCAGCTGGGGGTTCACGCACCATCCATGCCTGAAGCAGATCCTTTAGAGCATTGGTACTCAGAGTGGGGGTCGGGACCCCTCTGGGGGTCGCGAGCCCCTCCTGCCAGCAGCCAGCCCCGAACAATGCTGCTGCCATGGGCTGCTGGCATCCAGCCCCTGCTGCTGCAGGCAGCCTGTGCCCCTGCCACGGCAGGCTATAAGGCCGGTCCCGGCCGCTGCTCCTGCTGCGGCGGGATGCTGGTGGCCCCGTGAGCCCGGTCCCAGCTCCCGCCGTGGCGGGCTGCTGGTGGCCCCGCGAGCCCAGTCCGGGCCCTGGCTCCTTCTGCGGCGGGCTGCAGGCACTGCCACGTGCCCACCCTGGCCCCTGCTGAGGTGGGCTGCCGGTGCCTCCGTGAGCCTGGCCGCTGCTGCGGTGGGCTGCCGGTGCCTCTGTGAGCCTGGCCCCTGCCGTGGTGGGCTGCCGGTGCCTCCGTGGGGCCGCTGGAACCCCCCCACTGGCCTCGGGGGGCTGCTGGAACCCCCCTCAATCCCGACTCCTGTCCTGGGGGGGCTGCTGAACCCCCCCCCCCGTCTCAGCACTTGCAGCAGTGGGCTGCAGGCACGCCCCTCCCTCCCCCCCCCGCCTGACCCCTGAGGGGTCGCGCTTAGAGTCCCGGTGTGGGAAAGGGGTCACCACTACAAAAAGTTTGAGAACCACTGTTTTAGAGAAACATCCCATCTTGCTTTTTAAAAAGCCAGTGATGGAAGAACCAACGTCACAATTGCTAAATTGTTCCAGTAGTTAATTACTTTCAGCATTACAAATGTACCGTATTTTTCGCCATATAGGACGCTCCGGCGTATAAGACGCCCCTGAGTTTTTAAATAAAAAAGCCGGACACAAAAAAACCCCCAAAAAACAAAAAAAACCCCACCACCACACACAAAAAGCGCCTCGCTCTCCCGTCCCCGCCGCGCGGGCGGGCTGCTGGGAGCGCGCCGCTCTCCCGTCCCCGCCGCGCGGGCGGGCTGCTGGGAGCGCGCCGCTCTCCCGTCCCCGCCGCGCGGGCGGGCTGCTGGGAGCGCGCCGCTCTCCCGTCCCCGCCGCGCGGGCGGGCTGCTGGGAGCGCGCCGCTCTCCCGTCCCCGCCGCGCGGGCGGGCGCTCCCAGGGGCCCCGGGGCCCGAGCTGCTCCCGTTCCCCGCCGGCCCCAACACATGCGGGTGGGCTCGGGGGGGAAGCGCCGCCCCGCCCCGCCGCGCCCGCCGGGCCACCTGCAGCCGCCCCAGCTGCCCGGTGAGTTTAATATATTCGGCGTATAAGACGCCCCCCCTAATTTTAAAAAGGCGTCTTATACGCCGAAATATACGGTATGTCTTATTTCCAGTCTGAGTTTGTCTAGCTTCAACTTCCAGCCATTGGATCATGTTATACCTTTCTCTGCTTCATTTAAGAGCCCATTATCAAATATTTGTTCCCCACTTGGATACGTATAAACTGTTACCAAATCACCTCTTAACCTTCTCTTTGTTAAGCTAAATAAATGAAACTCCTTGAGTTTATTACTGTGAGGCATAAGACCCTTTAATCATTCTTGGCTCTTCTCTGAACTCTCTCCAATTTACCAACATTATTCTTAAATTGGGACACCAGAATGGACCTAATGTTGCAGCCGTGGTCACAGCAGTGTCAAATACAGAGGTAAAATAACCTCTCTACTCCTACTCAATAGTCCCGTTTATGCATCAATGATTGCATTAGTGTTTTTGGCCTCAACATGTTCAGCTGATTAGTCACCATGATGCCCAAATCTTTTTCAGAGTCACTTCTCAGGATACAGTCTCCCATTCTGTAGGCATGGCCTACATTCGTTGTTACTAGGTATAGACATTTACATTTAGTCATCTTAAAATGCTATTGTTTGCTTGCACCCAGCTTTTCAAGCAATCCAGATAATTCTGTATCAGTGACCTGCTCTCTTCAGTGCTTGACACTCCCCTAATTTTTGTGTCATCTGTGTTCTTTGCCAGTGATGAATTTGTGTTTTCTTACAGGTCTTTAATAAAAATGTTAAATAGTATAGGGCTAAAAGAACCGATCCCTGTGGGAACCCTCTAAAAACACATCCATTTGCTGATCATTCCCTGTTTATAATTACATTTTGAAACTCCTCAGCCACCTTTTAATCCATTTAATGTCTGTCATGCTAAATGTATATTCTAGTTTTTTAATCAAAATGTCAAGTGATACCAAGTCAAACACCTTACACACAGAAATCCAAGTGTATTAAGTCAACATTATTACCTGCATCTTTTTTTGATGACATTACAAGTTTGACTGATATCACATTAGTTTGACGGGATCTATTTTCCATAAAACCATGATGGCATTGATTGTTACTCTCCTTTAATTCATTATTAATTAAGTCCCAAATCAGCTCATAGACTTTAAGGTCAGAAGGACCATCGTGATCTGACCTCCTGCACATTCCAGGCCACAGTACCGTACCCACCCATTCCCTAATAGACCCCCTAACCTCACGCTGAGTTACTGAAGTCCTCAAATCATGGTTTAAAGACTTAAAGTTACAGACAGTCAATCATTTACACTAGTTTAAACTTGCAAGTGACCTGTGTTCCATGCTGCAGAGGAAGGCCAAAAAAACCCCCAGTGTCTCTACCAGTGTTACTATGGAGAAATTCCCTTCTCGACCCCAAATATGGAGGTCAGTTAGACCCTGAGCATTCAGGCAAGATCCACCAGCCAGATACCAAGGAAAGAGTTCTCTGAAGGAACTTAGAGCCATCCGAACCTAGTGTCCCATCACCAGCTGTTGGAGATATTTGCTGCTAATAGTCACAGATTAGCTACATGCTATCACAGGAAGTCTCATCATACTACCCCCTCCATAAATTTATCAAGCTCAGTCTTGAAGCCAGATAGGTTTTTGCCCCCATTGCTCCCCTTGGAAGAATCCTTCCAGAATGCCGCTCTTTTGACGATTAGAATCCTTCACCTAATGTCAAGCCTTTTTTCCGTTAAATTTTCCTTCTGAAGTCCTCACAAGGTCTTCATTAACACTTGACTCAATATGCTAAAATATTTCTGTTGTAAGACATACAATACCCAATGTTTAGCTAGGGAGATAAGTGTCTCCCACTTTCTGTCTGGAGAAGTTTGTCTCAAGGTATGCTACCTTTGAGTGACCTGTCTTTAACTAGTAGACCTTAAGAACATAGATATCAATATAGAGATTGAAAATTATCTCCTTACATATTATTGTTATATATATTTTGCAAAGAGTATGATGACCAATGTGACACAGGTGTTCAGTGGAAACCTTACATGACATTCTTTGGTCAACTAGAATGTAAATATCAGGCTCTGAGAAGCCCTGTAATCAGTAGGGTTGCCAATCCTCCAGGATTGCCCTGGAGTCTCCAGGAATAAAGATTAATCTTTAATTAAAGATTGTTATGTGATGAAATCTCTATGAATATGGCCAACCAAAACTAGCAACCATAGCAATCAGTGTGCCCTCTGTCAGTTGGCACCAAGAGGTCTTTGAGTCACACCTATCTTCCCTAACGTTGGTCCCTGCAGTTCAGTGTTGGCCTGGGGCACTTTAGTGTGACCGTGTTCTTCACTTTCGGCGGAGGCAGCCCGTGTGGCGCTTCCCGGCCCCTGTGCGGAGCCGCCCCCGGCCGGCGGCGGCGGCCCGTGCGGCGCTTCCCGGCCCCATCGCGGAGCCGCCCCCGGCCGGCGGTGGCGGCGACCCGCGCGGTGCTTCCCGGCCCCTTCGCGGAGCTGTGCTTGGCTGGCGGCCGCAGGCCGGACAAAATGATTTGGCGGGCCGCATAAGGCCCGCGGGCCGGAGGTTCCCCACCCCTGCTCTACCACATGACCTAAAAGCCAACTGTCTGTTAGCTAAAGTTGTAGAGCAGGTTCACTTAAGTCTAAGTGGTCTTGGTGCCAGTAGATGGGACAGAACACCACACCCAGAAGGTATGTGGATTACATAAGCACCTAGGTTTCTGAGCTAGTTGGTGCAGGATTGTTTGTAAGTGATGTGTTGCATGGCTCCTTTCATCACTTGAAGGCTCAGAGCATTAGTTCTGTTATAAAACCATAGGATCATAAAATATCAGGGTTGGAAGGGACCTCTGGAGGTCATCTAGTCCAACCCCCTGCTCAACGCAGGACCAATCCCCAACTAAATCATCTCAGCAAAAGGTATCCTCCTACCTTCCACATGCCAAAGTGAAACCGAAGCCAGACTTAGTTTCAAACTCAAGATTTTTCACATAGCTGAGCAGTGGACTAGGCTCAAAGCTACAGCATCTACCTAATCTTAAAGAAGCTGTTACAGTATGTGAATTGCTGGGATTATTTCTTACCATGTCTTTTGCTATCTCTGCATAAGATAATATAATGAAGAAAAAGCAATGCATTTCATTACACAATATTTTGCTTTCAGCAGCAAAGTGATAAGCTTTGTAAAACTACATTTACATGTGGCCAGCTTTGGTAGAACTTTAATACATGTGTTGCTTACCGTTACTTGTTTTGGAATAGAAAGCATCTGATAATCATTGGGGAAAAAGAGTGCTGTGTATGGTCTCTATCCCTTCATCTCATCCTCTTCCATCCCTATAACTGATTTCTTGTTCTTCCTGGCATCTATTAGATGGCACCTTCCCACTAGCTGAGAGGGTGGATATTTTCATACCAAGGGTTCAATCGATGTACTATAGCTGATATTATCTTCCCAGGGACTAAAGTGGAAAAACTTCCAGATCCCACTAATTCTTCATCAGCCAGCCCACCTGATGGGAAGTGGAATCGGGCTGAAAACCTGGGATAATCAGGTGGCTTAGCACTAGGGGGTGTGATAACTTGTGCACTGAGAACAAAGGCTTTATTTTTCCATAACAAAATCAAGTTTGTTTGATCAAAAACTTTTAAAAGACTTGTATGTGTTTTTCTGGTCTCAGAGATAATTTATGGATATTCTTGCCATGTCTTGTATTTCACAAAGACAGAGAGCATTAGGTAGAGGCAAGTTTTGTATCAGAATCATCAGGTGCAAAATATTGCCTATAATTTTAAATATCCAAGGCAACTTTGACAAGTATAAACTTGACAGTCGGGGGTCAGAATACATTTAATATAGCTTTCATTTACTGAATTGAGTAAGTCTAAGATCTCCCTAGGGTAATATGATGTAAAAGATGTTCAGTGCACTAATTTACTCACAGGCCATTAGCTCTCTCCAGAAGCTAGGCTTTAAAGACTTAGAGAGAAAGGAAATATGCTTAAGATGTCCAAAGGATTCAAATTTTCTTCATTTCCTTCATGTTTAACCCTCTGTTGGACACATGACATAAAATAAAGGGTAGATCTTAGAAATTGTGATAATAGATTTTGTTCTTTTGCACTAAATATTTAGTGATTTTTCATTACTTAAGTAAAGTGCAGTGCTTTGAATTTGAAATGTTAAGTTGATTTATTGCAGTCAGCTGTGACAAACAAATTTCAGTTTTCAGTATTTTTTTGGCACAAGAAAATGAGAGGCTAGCTTGGAATATAAAGAAAAAGCTTCATAAAACTTTCTGTCACTGTTGTCCAATTTTAATGAGTTACCTATAAAGATGAACAATGAAACAATATATTAACATTATACAGTAAAAGCACTCTTTTTTTCATTCGGTCTATCACCCTACCATACTATAGACAGGATTTTATTTTATGAAGATAAGATTTATATTATATGGTGAGAAATTGTAGAATAATACATATCAGTGGAGTGAAGAATAATGTCACATACCAAATCATTTTGGTGTCTGAATAATATATCATACAATGTCGTGTCAGCAGATTTAACAGTCATGTAAGCCATCATTATTACATTATCATCAAAGGGACCATCTTCTTACCACTGGGTAGTTTAATAGCTTAGAGAATGCACACCATAACAGATAATTATCGGATATCGGATGATCTCAATTGAGAATCAGTTAAAATAAGTTGAAGATAATGTGACCATAGATATAGACAAAGTGAAGCACACTTGACAGTTACAAATTGCAGCAGGCAGCCAAAGGCACCCTATGGAGATACAAGGATAGAACCTGGCTAAATTAGTCAACCGTGTTGACACACTGGCTGTCATTTTAAATGAGTGAATGTGGCAAATGCCCCATTCTGGTAAAAGTAAGTTCAGCTTACTTACATTTTATGAAAACAGAGGACAAAATATGGTTGTTAACAATTACGGTAGCTTGAAACTAATTATAACAGTAAAATGGAAAGAGGAAGCAGTCCCAGTGGGGAAGCTGAAGGTGATCTGTGTTGCTACCTGAGTTCAAAAGAGACTTGCCAGCAGGATGCTTTTAACCTGGGGATGTCAGCCTGGCAATGCTCTCATTCTTCTAAGGGAGAGGATGCAGGATTCCATCCCATTTCCCAGCCACTCTTTGTCTGCGGGATTGATGCATCACACAGCTGCAGCGGGAGTTAGGGAAATGTAAATCTGGGACAATTCTGCCCTGTTGTTACTGAGTCGCTGAGCTTAAAGTTCCCTTGGCATATGCCCTTCATTGGGATAGTGGCCAAGAACAGAACATATTCAGACGCCTGGGAACGGAGGGAGAGAACAAGCCTTTTCTTTTGATTTCTAACAGGTGCCAAATGATTTTGTCATATTTTGGATGAAGTGGTATTCATTTCATTGAAGAATTTGTATGCCCACATGAGCCTTAATTTGTGCATCACAGGATTGATCCTAACAAAACCCTAAAACAGAGTATGACCATTTTAAAATGGATTCCTGCATTAAAAGCACAGGATATAATATCCACTAATTTGCCAGAGCTTTCCTGAATGTTTTAAAAAAGGAACTATCAGGTATAAGACAGAATTTGTTACCCTTAACTCTGCTCTCCACCCCCCCCATTATTAGCATGCTGCATTTGCAATCCAAGACTTCCAGACTGGTGACTTTCATTGACTGTATTAGCTATTGGAAGGTTATATCACAACACCATAGCCACACCCTTCCATCAAGAACTGCACATGTATCGCATGCTATTTTCAACCGCAGGATCACTTTCGTCTCCTCTCTCTCCTTTCCCACTGCCAGATTTGCCAAGTCTTGCTGTTTCTTCCTTTACAACACCTCTAAAATCTGACCATGCATCACAATACATTCTGCCCTCTTAGTATCCATTCAACAGATGATGTAATTTCCTGGTCTCTGATTGTGAACAATATCTAGAAGAAAACTCTAAACTTACATTTTCAATCAGAAAAAAAAATCACGAATTGCCTCAACAAATAATATTTCTTTGGTTAATATTTTGTACTGGAACTCTGATCCTTTGCTGCATTTCAGTCACTTCCTGCTGCCCAGGGGCACAAAGACTCCCTAGAGCTATGTAAGATCACCTCATCATAGATAGTTCCCTTAGAAGTATGGTGCTGGCGTATTAACCACTAACTCACCCCTACTTCTGGAGCTGGCATGGCTCCAGGGTATGGCTGTGGGTCCCTATGCCCTGGGTGATCCCCAGTTGTTGTAATGACAGACAATGTTGCTTATAGCAAACTTCAGGCTGTTTTAATGTTCTCCAAGGGGCCACCCTGTTGCGTTGTAGCAAGGCCAGCATCAAGCCATCTTTGTACCCTTCCCCATCCCAACATGCACAGTGTGCTCCTTGAAAACTGCTGACAATCAGGGCCAGTGTCGTATTCTGCCTCTTAAATGATAGCTAAGATTTATCATAAACTCCTAGTCTGTGCTTGAATTCACATATTCCATTAACTTTTTCACTGCTAAATTATTGAGAGCATGCTTTTTATCTAATTGACTGTGATTTAGCCATACAGATATATTTAACTTACGGCACGGCATAGTCCTTTCAAAATTCTTTCCCCGGTGTATGTGTGTGTGTATATCTATATATATATTTTCAAACCAACTATTACTTATTTATTCTGCTTTTTAGAAGTGCAGCTGAGGGAACTGCACAAACAAGAAGTGAGAGTATAAACGTGGAGTGTTGTTCAAGACTATACATGGGCCTCAGCCAAAACGCAAGGTCTGAACTACGAATTTAAATTTAAACTAGATTTACAATTTTTAAGACCCAAAGGAAGTATTATCATACTCTCGTCTGACCTCCTGCATAACAAAATCCATAGAACTTCACCCAATTTTGAGTCCAGTGATCCGTGATTGAACTAGCGCGTACTTTTAAAAATACAGCCTTGATTTGAAGGCTACGTAACAGAGACTCCACCATGTCCCACTGTAATATATTGCATTGGCTATTAACCTGCTCTTTGCACCTTATTTCCTGATTGAGTTTCTATAGCTTTTAACTTCCAGGAATTGGATTTTGTTATGCCTTTGTCTGCTGTAATAAAGAGCCCACTAATATCAGATACCTTGCTATATAGGTACTCGCAAACCATGCTCAGGTCATCTCAACCTTTTTGGACAGTGTTATTAATAAAATGGAATAAGATGAGCTAGAGAAAATCAGTGATTTGATTATCTTCTGTATGTGCTTCGTTAAAGGAGCGTGGAGTTGTTGAGACCATCTTAGATCCCGTCCAGTGAGAATAGTTTGTGAAACTCACTTTATTAAAACCTTCAAACGGTATTTTGGGGGCATGTGTGTTACATTGTAATAATTGCTTTACTTCACGGTTGGAAATTTATCTTTTGACCTTATGACTGACAGTACACCTTAGGGGAAGAGTTATTAGTATACAGGTTACCCGATTCATGGGTTCTGAGCTGTATATTTTTAGTAGCTCAATGTATTAGGTTTGCAATAGTCAACCACTTCCTCAATGGATCTGAATCCAAATAAAAACACATAAGCAAGTTAAATCATTCTTATGAACTGGTGAGGAATGCTTCCTTTTAATTTTTATTGGATTACTCCAGTGTCCATGCATTTGTATGAAAACTAGGATGACCAGACTGCAAATGTGAAAAATCGAGATGGGAGTGGAGGGATAATAGGAGCCTATATAAGAAAAAGACCCCAAAATCGGGATTGTCCCTATAAAATTGGGACATCTGGTCATCCTAAAACTCACCATCATATCTGTCTATAGGTACCAGTGTCATAGGTACCCCTGCCCCATTATATACTCCCTATACATCCAGGTTCTTCTGGGAAAAAAAAGATTGAGGCCATTAGGGTATTCCAGAGACTTTTCAGATGAACCAAATCAATAGGTCCAGATTTTTGCACTTCTCAAGCATTGTAAAGTAGGCATAAAGCTGGGTTAAAGAACCCCCTGAGGATTACTTCAGCCTAAGAGAATCCCCTGGCAGTTGCTGCACTACCCCATCTCCTGATCCCAAGAGGCATGGCTGGGGAAAGTGGATACGGCTGAGGCAATTTCTAGATGGCAGAATGGTCCATTGGGGCTATATAGAGCTAGCAGAGCAACCTTCCTGATTCCTGGAATTGGGGGCAAAAGGTCACACACAGCCCTCTTTGCATATCCTCTCCTGTGCTGCAGTCAGTAATAATATACAGCCAATAATTACTGTGTAAATACATTGGAAACTATGCTGGCCTAGGGTCATGATAACTCATATTACTGCTACACATTAAGTCTTGATAATTGTAAACAATTTACATCGTCCCGTCACATACATACATTTTGGAGACAGTTAATAAATACAACCTTCTGCAGAGCCTGTGTGAAGTATTGATATTCACTTTGAAATTCTGCATTACGGGAAGGAAGAGCTGCGATATAGATAATTGTTTCTTGCAGTTTTATGAATGTCAGGGCCACAAAAACCACTTCATCCTTCAGCTGTGTGTGTGCATGTGTGTGGGTGACAGTGGTGGTGTTATACAATACAGGTTTTATGCTCATGAGATTAAGATGAGCACATTATTCATGAGCGACAAAGTCATGCGAGTTAGTTCATCCCAAACAAGTGTTGGTAAAACTTCATACCACACCACATCATCCTGCATTCAGAATGTGCCACATGTTTTGCATAACATTTATTTTAGGAGTGTTTTATAGATATTTTTAAAAAATTGAGTCTGCATTTTATGTCCCTTTGGGAAAACTACCATGAACACATTTTAGACCTATCTAAAATGCCATATATAATAAAGTCAGATATCTTTATGATCTAAAGTAGAGGCCATTCAGAAAATCAACATTTGGAAGACCTTACCGCATAGTTATCACATAAAGTTATCACAGTATCTCCTAAGTATTGGAAGAAAATGTGGAAAATTCAGATAGCATTGTGAGGTTACTGTTTGCCAGTGATGACTTTCCAATGGTAACCATTGTGACAGGGCTAGAAACAAAAACCTAATTAAAAAGTCAATTAGTGTCTGTCCAGTGATAGGGCTAGAAACAAAAACCATATGAAAGTTAATTAGTGTCTATCCAGTGGTATAAAACTCCTATTTGTAGCCATGATGGACTGTAAGATACTGGTCTGGTTTGCCGTCATTGTTTCAAGACTTAAAATTGTCTACTATAGGAAATGGGCCACTGTAATTCTGGGAGACTCTGAAAGTACTTCTTTGGAGGATCGTTTTATTTTTCAAATGGTGGTAATTTGAATACTCCTAAACGTTTTGGAATGTTAGAAGTCCCAGTGAAGATAGATTAGTGGGCAGAATGCAAATGAAATGGTCAAAGATAAATTCCATGCCATGTCATACATTTTATCATATGGATACCACCTTCAGTCTTTCTCATGCAGTACTGAAAGCAAGGGAAAATCTCAACTTGAAACCACACCATGCACAACATTTCTCTTATGCATTAAATATGAGTGAGAATGGTTGAGACTGTATATTTCTGGCTGCACCCATATAAGGTGTGTGTATAGTACACAAGCTTTTTCTATGTGAAGAATTCTTGCTGGATATTTTCATTGTCCAGATATAAAATATATATATATTTCTTGAAGTTTGAATTCTTATGACGCTTTGAGGTAGTTTTTCCATATGAATGTTTCTCTTTACATTGAGCTTGAGTTGACTGGTCTTCTCCGACATTTCCCCCCATCTCCGTATACCATTCTGTATCTCTTTAAAGCAGTGAGCCATCTGGTACTGACGTGACAAGACCTGACTGGAAATTCCACTGAATAAAACAAATTATACACTAGAGATGTGCTGAACTGAATAAAAACAATTTGGACACCAGGGTCCAGGAAGGGCACAGAGAAGCTTGTGAACCATGGCAACATTTCGTCTTAGAATTTTAAAAAAATGTTTCAATGTGTCAGTATGAGATGTGACGGAAGGCAGTGTGCTACATTTAATCACTGAGAATTGGTAGAAATGCCTTACTGAATAGCACTGTGCCATATTGTCCCATATGGTACAATGTGTTGTGACCAAATAGTTCATTTTGGGAATTGCGTGAACTCCTTCTGTTTCAGATATTTCTGGGCTAGATATTTTATTCTAAATGTATCTAATTCAAACTTCAACAAGGACGTTCCACTTAGCAATCAGATCTGTTTGTCTATTATGGCCCGAATTCTGCTTTCAGTTACATCCCTTCAATCTCACTGAGTTTGGGGTGTTGTACTGGTGTAAATGAGGGTAAAATTTGGTTCAGTTTGTTGGTAAAGTTGTTGAACAATCAGAACTTATCTTAGCAATACAACTAGAAATTCAGTTCATGATCCTTCCCCCCCCCCCCCAGTAAACTAGGATTGTTTTTTAGCTAATTTAGCCTGGTTTATAGTTTCATACTGAAAACATAAAATTCAGGATTCTGTGTGAGTTCAGTGTAAAACAAGGTAATATGTGATAGGTCTAACCTGAGTTTCACTTTGAGATTTTGGATCCATTCCCAGCAAAAACATGCTATCCGTGCATTTTCATAACCAAAGAAAATGTCATCTTACGGCCTTGTGATACAAAATGTCAGGATTTTACATGGCACTAACATGTAGAGCTTGATATTCTGGTGGCTTTAAATCTCTTTGGTGGAGGAGGTAAAAGTTAGCTAATGACTATTTCATAAATAGTGATGAAATCATGTTCAATGTAGGTCATGTCTTGTACTGGGTAATAGTCCACCCTTATCATTTACCTATGTTTTACTGATGAATAGTGTCTACCCAACTTGTAATGGTTAATGTCATGAAACCAAGTTTTGTATCCAGGTTCTACTTCTGTAGTGTTGTTCCACTTCATAACAGCAACCACTTACATGGAATATAAAACAATTCTAAATTAAATGCAGACTGTCATAGATATCAAAGCAATAACAAAGGCTGAGTTTAAATAAAACAAAGACAGACATGGAAATAGTCCAATGTCCCGGAACAAAATTAGAAAGGCTGGAGAAAAAAGAAATTAAAACTAATATGAGAAAGTTACTTATCTAGGAGTATTTAATAAGCCTTTCCTCTAACCTTCATAGTAAATGAACCCTTGAAGACACTGGACCTGATTTTTCTCCCATTTACACCAGCGTGAGTCAGTCGACTACAGTGGGGCTACTCCTGATCTACATCGGGTGGGGAACCTTTTTTCTGCCGAGGGCCATTTGCACATTTATGATGTCATACGCGGGCCGCTTCCCCCCCCCCCACACCCCCCGAGGAAGCCCAGGCTGGCAACGGGAGCTGAGACCCCCAGCTGGCAAGGGGACAGCGGGGGAACCCCCAAAGCAGTGGCAGGCAGAGTGCTTAGCCCTGCACTGCTTTGGGGTTTCCCCCGCTGGCCCCTTGCCAGCCAGGGTCCTGCTGCCTGCCCCAGTCAGCTCCCGCTGTCAGCCTGGGTGTAGGCCAGGGGGTCATCTTCCTTTACCCCTGCTCAGCCTCCCCCCCATCTAACCGCCTTCCCTCCCCCACCCCTGCCTGGCCCATCCCACTGAACCTAACCTCCTCCCCCCTTCCACTCCCAACTCAGCCTCCTGCCCCCCATGCCTGACCTGCCTAGCCCAGCCTCCCCCCCCACCCAAACCTCCTTCCCTCCCACACCCACGCCTCGCCCACCCCATCCAGCCTAGTCTCCTGCCCCCTTGCCTGCCCCCCCACCGCCCCCTTGCCTGCTCCCAGCCCAGCCTCCCCCCCCCCACCGGCCCCTTGCCTGCCCCCCAGCCCAGCCTCCCCCCCCTTGACCGTCGGCTCCCCGCGGCTCGCCCAGGCGCTTCCCAGCCCCTACCTTCAGCACGGAGCCGCCCCCGCCTGGCCCCGCCCCCAGGCGCTTCAGTGCGGGGCCGGCGGCAGCCCCACACATCTTCTGCCCCCGCCACCAGGTGCTTCAGTGCAGGGCTGGCGGCGGCCCCAGGCACTTCAGCGCGGAGCCGCCCCCGCCTGGCGGCCCGCGCACATCCCTGGCCGGCGGCGGCCCCAGGCGCTTCAGTGCGGGGCCACCCCCGCCTGGCGGCCCAAGTGCATCTTCTCCCCACGCCCAGTGCCTGACTCAGCCGTGACCGGTCGCGGGCCGGATGGAATGACTTGGCGGGCCGTATAAGGCCCGCAGGCCGGAGGTTCCCCACCCCTGATCTACATGATTGTAAGGGAGAGCTGAATCAGTGAGTTATTGTCACTAAGTCACCAATACCAGCTTGCCCATGTAGCAACAGAACACAAATGCCAGCCTTTAAAAAGGTGCACAGAGTGGTTGTGTTACTAGTAACTAATGGTATTCATCTTTGGAATGAAGAATCATTTGTCTTTCTCATCTTGCTTTTCATCATGTAATCTTTTTTAAAAACAGAACTGATGATTTGGCAATTTGAGCTGCAGTCTTCAATAAGAGCTGCAAGTCAAAGCTTTTCTTCATCAGGAGAGAATATTCACATGAAGCGTTTGCTTTCAGTGGTGTCCACTCAGAATATAAAAAGCATTGCTTCATTAACTAAAATGGAGCTAAATTGGTTTATACCAGCTGGTCATTTAGACTATAATATTTGAAGGGAGTCTGTCATAATCTTTCAGAGTAACATTTGAAAAAACAGGACATTTGGTGCCCTATTGACACCTGGAAATAAAAGGAGTGGCTCAGAAATGTAGGTCATAAAAGGCCTGAAGAATCAGACCGACATTAAATATAGTCAGTGTAATCTTAAATTTGTTGTACACTAGAAACTAGAGGCCTGATTGTTGTCTCATACCAATGTAAATCAGGAGAGACTCTTAACAAGTCACTGAAATTACACCAGTGTAAAAACCTATTTAAGTAAGATCAGACTCAGGATATCAGGCCAATTTCTATATGTATGTAAACCCATATATGTGTATTGGCATAAATCGTATTAACAGTGTTATTGTAAATTCACAACAGAGTAAGTGGGACCAGAATTTTGCTCATTGTGCTCACTGCAATGATTGCAAATGGAATTCTGAGGCATGTCTGTCATTCCAAACTATCTACTATTACGGTCCTGCTTTGTGCAAAAGTTTAGTACATCTTAGAATGTATGTGTTATGTGAAATTTAGTATAACCTGGACATTGAAATATACCATCATTGCATGTGGTATACTAAATACACCATTTTAAATCTTACAATCAGAAATATTGGTCTCCATGGAAATATAAAGTAGATTACAGAGTCAAAGGCACTCAAAAGCAGTTAAATGGGACACGTTAATGGACAATGATTTATGCATGAAGAGAACCACTCAGCACCCAACATTGTGACACTTTTATAGCCAGATTTTTCAAAAGGACACAGAACTCACGGTGCTCAGTTTTTGAAAACAGACCAAAGACTTCTCTAGTACACTCTCCCATCTCCAGCAGTGGCTAATGCCAGATGCTTCATATAATGGCATAACTCTCCATAATGTACCTAACATGGCAGTACTGTACAATTAAGAGCTATCAAACTGACCTTGAATAACTTATGCCCTGAAGAATGCAGTCAGATACTCTTTGTAATTTTATTTTAGATAAATACATATTTTAAATGTTGGATTTCTCCAACACAATTTCTTTACATTTTTGTCATCATAGACATATTAACCTGCACAACTTCCTCACTCCCATTTTTCTAATAGGAAAGATGCCAGATGTGTGCATACGTATACACCAACCTAAACGTTGTTCCAAAGACATGTGACTAAAACTGAATAGATTAAAAATATTCAGATATTTGGCAGCATAAAACCTATTTTTTATGTCAAAAAATGTATAGTACCCAATATATACTCTTTTCCTCTGTACAACTCTAAATGCTGTATATGTGCTAAAAAACTTTTTTATTGTAAGCTAGACGCCACAGATTTTTCTGTGCTGTTCATTAGCTGAGCATTTTAAAATTAGTTATATGTGCATCTTTTTGGTAAAAAGGAGTATTTTCTATAGCCATTGAAGAGGTGTTATTCCCACAGTGGTAACAGGAGTTAAATGTATATTGCAACAGAAGGCTAGATCAGAAAGTAATATGTCTGAAGACATATTTTTCTCTCTTCAATTTCTTTTGTTTTCTTCTTGTTTATTGTTAAGAGCTTGTATTTATCAAATACCCAATCTGTTCCCTTATTTTATCTGATTCTGTCTTCCAAAGTTCACTTGGTCACATGCTTTGCTAAAGTTTAATTTAGGGAAGCATATGTACACAGCCCATGTTTGTGAGGATTCTCATTAGGAAACAGATCACAAAATGCTATCCTGAAACCTCTCAGAACTGTACTTTTTTATAAATAAAGGAAAACCCACTAAATGCCCATATTAATTCACATGTATTTTAATGCCCAATGTTAAATGTTAAGTGCTAACAGTGAATCTATGGAGATGGTGTCATATTTTGCAGTCTAAGTACTTTTAAGTAGCACAAGGTCTTTCAGCATAATTAGCAGAGAATATTGAACCCAGCCAGAAATATGGGATACGTCATTAAATTTAGAGTCTTCTTTATCTCTGTGAGTCTAATCGTGTGTGCAGAAGACTAATTGTTAATGGCGTGGTCTTTATTGCTCATAGCTTTCTTTTATTTTACATGGAATGGTCTGCTCTGTGAGAAATAATTAGGTTTTATGGTCCTACCTGCATAGAGTCTTTTGTTGAACATCTTGTGGTTTTACCAATTCAGATCCTGCGAGCAATTAGCAGCAGTGAATGGTGCTTTTCCTAAAATCACACACATTCTGTTGTAACAAAGAGTCCTGTGGCACCTTAAAGACTAACTATAAAGTATAGAAGCATAAGCTTTCGTGGGCTACCCTGTTTCCCCGAAAGTAAGACATCCCCCGAAAATAAGACGTACTTCCAGTTTTGCCTCTAGCTGTAATATAATGTAATGTAATTTTGCGAGCAAAAATTAATATGACACTGTCTTATTTTCGGGGAAACACGGTAATACCCACTTCGTCGGATGCAAGCAGTGGAAGTGTCCAGGGGCAGGTATAGAAAAGTAGGCAAGAACCAGGTAGGAGGTAACAAGGTTAGTCCAATTAGGCGGAACCAGCTTGTTATCTCAAATCAGGGAGGGTGGGTTATTCTTCTAGCAGCTGAATAGGGGGTGTGAACTGGGAGAGAGGAGAAGCTGTTTTTGTAATTAGCAAGCCATTCATAATCCCTATTCAGTCCTGTATTGATAGTATCAAATTTGCAAATGAATTGCAGCTCTGCAGTTTCTCTTTGCAGTCTGGTCTTGAAGTTTTTTTGCTGCAGTATGGTGACTTTTAAATCTGTAATTGTGTGTCCAGGCAGATTGAAGTGTTCTCCTACAGGCTTTTGTATATTGCCATTCCTGATATCTGATTTGTGTCCATTTATCCTTTTTCGTAGGGACTGTCCAGTTTGGCCGATGTACATAGCAGAGGGACATTGGTGGCATATAATGGCATATATGACATTGGTAGATGTGCAGGTGAATGAACCAGCGATGGTGTGGCTGACCTGGTTAGGCCCTGTGATGGTGTTGCTGGTGTAGATATGTGCCACAGGACTCTTTGTTACCTCTGCTATTCCAGACTAACACGGCTACCTCTCTGATTCTTGACACATTCTGTTATTGTCTTATTCCTTTTTTCCTTTCCCTTTTTCCTTTGAACCAGCAGTGGAAGATGTAGGAACTGTAGTTCCTTCAGAGTAAATTTCAATAATTAACTTGTGCAAAATGTGAGTTTGCAGGACTTGGGTTTGAAACTATAAAATATTTTGTGGGTGCATGTGTTTTAATGAATCGCAGGAAACTTTGTGCTGTTGAAAATAGAAAATGAAAAGTGCTAAGGAGAGAGACAAAACAACCCCACATAATTTTCAGTAACTATGTCATCTTTTGCCCTTGATATTTGACTCAGTTTAAGGGAATGGTGACTATAAGTAGGCATTGAGTAATCTTCTGCTAGCTGCTTACATGGATGAAAGATCTGTTTTTCTATAACAAGGGTCATTTGTTTTGTCTTGAAGTCTCTAGAGAAACGCTCCTCACACTTCTGTAACTACAGTGCATTCAAGAATTAGTGTAAGTGTAGTGGTTATACAACAGCAAGGGACTGTATAGCAGTGACACTTAACAGATCTGTTGCCTGTGGGTTCAAAAGGTGGAGATCTCAGCTTTGTTTTGTATAGGTTCCAAGTCTCACTTGTTGATTGACATACCTTGACATGTGTTTAGAATGAGATATTCAGGCCCATTAAGGGAGAACAACAACAATGACAGAAAAGTTAGCGTGAGATGCATTTTTCTTTGTGGGGGAATGAAAGTGGATAATTTTTTTGAGTCCCTCTCCTGTGTTTTTGAATGTGCCTCCTGCCGGTTGCCAGGATGTCTGGAACAGTACTGCTATGTCTGCACACACTCCATTAACTGCCAATGCCCTCTGTTGTTGGAATGCTTTAAAACCAGGAAATTACTTGACATCGTCTATTTTTCCTTTGTCTATGGTAGGCAAATTCTTTGAGAATTTTTAAGCTTAAACTTTATATTACCGGGTGATCTCATTGATTTAAAAATGCATAGAACTCAACATCCCAAATACGAATTAACCTTATTTTAAATGCATTTTCTTTTCAAGGAAAAGAGAGACAAATTTAGCAAGAACGATGCAGTTTTTTTTTTGTTGGATTACCTGAAGGAAATATTTCCCTATGAATATTACTGTTTGCTTATGGATGCATTTAGAGATAATTCAGACCTTTGCAGCTGGCTCCTTGTTTGTAGCTAGCCTTGTTTAGGTATTAGGGAGATGAAGAACTTTAAAGTAGGTGAGAAGTTACAGTAACCTGCTGTTTCCTGGGCTTTATAGCATTTATCATAAAGAAGGGAGTGAGAACAAACAAACAAACAAAAATATAGTGTTCTACTGTCTCACCAATATGATAGAATAGTTAAATTAATGGCTAAATCTAATTAGGAACTGAAAAATTACAGCTTGTCTGCTGCCAACACTAAAGCCAATGGACTGTGAGAGCCATGGTTACATTCCAGAATTATCTCACCATTGTTGAATCTTAAGATGACTTTGCTGCCTGCACTTGGAAATAAAATAATCCTAGCAATTATGGTTTGTAATTTGTGAGTGGTTTGAAATGTAATGGCTTTTACTATAATAAATGGATTATCAAATGTTGACAAAGTACAGGTTTAATTAACAGTGACAGATAAACCTACTTGCATTCAGAAGCTGTTTATATTAAAAATGACCTGATGAATATTTTTTTAGCATTTAGGACTTACTTGTGCAACTGTCATCTAGATCTGCTACCATATATATTCATCATTGCATGGAAGCTGCTTCGATTTGAGGCCTGATATGGCAATGAATTGTAGTATGCATTTCTGAGACATTAGACTGCCCTAACAACTGATAAGTTAATGGCTTGATTTATATATTTGTTATGGAGAGACTGCCTATTTATATCAGTGTAACTTTAATTCCTATGCACATTTTGGCTAAAGTGAGATTGTAAATAATTATTTTCTAGTGGAAGCTCAGGGCTTTTATTGCATTTAATTAGTTTATTTACCCATGACATTCAGTGAAATAAATAAGGTATGGTAGCCCCATGATCTCATATACCATATTGCAACACCTGGTAATAGTACTCCCTGGGGAATTCTGTGCCAAAGAATTAAAAATTGTGAACACAATATTTTAAAATTCTGCAAATTTTGTCTAAACAGCACAATATAATCCCTCCAGTTTCAATTATTTTGGTAATTTATTTCAAAACAGCCCTTCTCCTCCAAGCCCCGCTGCAGGTCCAGACACCTGCACCCCCTTCTTCCCAAAGCCCAGGGATCTAGAAGGGAAACAGTCTGATGCTGGGTCCCAGTCTTGTATAGCGTTTCCTGCATGCCACCTCCTTTGTTCAGGGCATGCCAGGAACAGCAGCTGCCAGGAACCCTCCAGCTCCCCCCCGGCATTGTCCTCTGTTCACGAGCTGGAAAGCCAGGATTTGTGGAGTCTAGAGGCCCCAAGTGGTGGCCAGCAGTTCTGCAATTCAATTCAGTGAGAGGAAAAATGAAATTCTGCGCAGAACATTAATTCTGTGCAAATTCTGTATTGTGCAGTGGCATAGAATTCTCACCGGAGTATAATAGGCAGCATTGCTGAGGTCTGAGGGAGCTGTGCAAAAAGTGTCAATCACATATGAAGCAAAATCAGAGTTGATAACCATTTCACTAGCAGAAAAAACACTTTGTTTTTTGCTGGTGCCATTTGGCAAAGCCAGAAGTGAAGCATTATTCTGCACAGTTCATATTCAGTAGTTTAGTTTATGGATCCGATATTGATGGCTGCATCACACTACATTTCAATCCTAGTGAGGAAAGGAGGTTGCATACAGGTGATAGCGTGGAAGCCCAAAATATATAGTCACTAAAGTTTTTATACGACAACAAAAGTGAAGGCCACAAAAAGCACCAAAGAGCAATGTGCAAGATTAGCAGGCTGTGAGTCACATATCAAAATGGCAGCAGTACTGATGGGGGCAGGTTGTTAAGTGAGAACAGGAGAGGTGTGACAGGGACCCAGCTCACAGAGTCATAGACGCTAGCAATGGAAAAAGACCCGTTAGCCCATTTTGTATTTCACCCCCCTAACTCTTATTACCCTTTTTATTACAGGATTCTTCTCTATGATATTTTCTATTGCTGTGTCCAGTGCCATTTAAAATACTTCAGCATCCCCCGCTTAGCACCCAAATGAGACGCTAGAAACAAAGCCCTTTGCCGAAGGGCTCCTCCATCATGATCTTTTGCGTCCTCCTGTGTGAACTAAATGTAGCACCGCTACTGCCAGTGCAAATTACACTGATGTGAACTGAATACCTACTTTGTTTGGTAAATGGAATCAAGAATGAGAGTGAGATTTTGTGTTTTCATCTGTCATCAGTTTAGCACATCTATCAGCTGCATGTTGATGTAGACAGCGGACATGATGTTAGCCTCCAGCATGTTACTAACTTTAGTTTGTTTGGTAAGGGTTCAGCTTAGTTCATTTGTTTGGCTCCTATCATGGGTTGTGTGACTAAAGAGACATGGAAAAAAGTTGCTTTATTTAAGGTCCCAGCATCTGATAATTTACCTGTTTGTTTAATGAATCAGACGAGGGGTTTTAAACTTTTTATTAGAGATTTTTACTATGTGTTTTAATGTGAAAAATAATTTTAAAAATTCAGATGGATAATCAGCATATCAGCGATGAGCTATGATTTGCAGCACTGGCAATAAAGTTACACAAATGTGCTTGCAGTGCTAGTGCTCCGTCAAAAGTTTTGGAATGCCCGAGAGGTACCACTAAGGCATTGTCGCATGTAGATGAAGACTCAAGGCTGCTTAAAATAGCTGTCACTGCAGGGAACTGAAATGTCCATTGCAGTGCTCAGCTTTGCTGTAGGTGGGCCACTGAAGGAAACTTCGCTGAAGCAGTGTTAATGGTATTTTTGGGGAGAGAAAATAAGAAATCTTCCAGGTTCTTACCTCTCATTTAAAAATGATATCTTTAAGCATCTCCTAGTAGTTCACAGTAATTTTTTGTTTGGTTGATAAAAATTATGCCTGCAGTTTTTTATTTCAAAACGGCAGATTTGAGGACATTAAGGGAATTAATTAAAAAAGTTAGCTAGACTGAAGAGCTCAAGGACTTAAATGTAGCTGAGGCTTGAAATTTCTTCACATCAGTAATACAAAAACTATCGGAAATTTGCATCCCAACACAGTGGGAAAAATGCAGAGAAAGACTCCAGACCCACCCAGCTGGATGAATAACCACCTCCAGGGGGTTATTAGGAGTATGCAGAGAGCCTACGAGAATCCAGAAAGGATTAATCAGCAGAGAAAGGTTCGTTGTGGAGGTTAGAAAGTGTAGGAATAAAACTACTTCTAGGAATAAAGTGAGAACTGCTAAAGTGAGATTTCGCTGTTAACAAAGAAATTAATTATACATAATAAAAAATGTTTTGGTTACATAATATATAATAAAAGAGAATAAGGAAGGATGAGGTGGGGCTACTATGCTGTGTGATTGGGAAGGAGGTTAAAAATAATCTAGGTATGGACCAAAAATTGAATGTATACTTTGCCTCAGTGTTCAGTAATGATGATAATGTGGAACATGTTCATAAGGAAATGAGTGTCTAGAAAAAGAATTTACTAAATCTCAGATGAAAGAAAAGCACAACAAATTTAATGCGCTCATATCAGGAGAATCAGATATTTTCCATCCCATAATACTGAAAAACTGGCATATGAAATTGCTAGGCCACTAGCAAGGATTGTTAATAAATTATCTATTCTGGGGTAGTACCATATGAAAGAATAGCTTGTGTTGTAGCTGTATTTAAGAAAGGAGGAAAAAATTGATTGATCCAGGCAATTGCAGATCTGTTAGTCTGACCTCAGTAGTACCTAAGGAAAGTGAAGTAGATTTAATATGTTTGGACTTCAGTAAAGTATTTGACACATTGCCACATGGGAATTTATTCATTAAATCTGGGACAGATCAGTACAAACTTTGTAAGGTGGATAAGGAATTGGCTAAAGGGGAGAAGGCAATGGGTTGTGCTGGAGGTGAATTATTGGGCTGGAGAGCAGTTACTAGTGGGGTTTCTCAAAGATTGGTCTAGCGATCAATCTTAGTCAAATTTTTGTTAGTGACCTTGGCACAAAATGTATGACTGTGCAAATTAAATTTGCTGATGATACAAAGCAGGGAGGCATCATTACTACAGGAGGATCAGAATATTATACAGGCAAATCTGGATAACCTTAAAGACTGGAGTGCAGAAATGGAATGAAATTAAATAGTAGAAAGTGCTGTGTTATGCACTTAAGGTTTAATATTATGAATTTCTGCTACAAGCTGGGGGCTCAAGTTTGAAGTGACAAAGGAGGAGAGAGACGTGGGTGTGTGAGTTGATCGCAGGATGACCGTGAGCCACCAATGTGATGCGACTTGAAAATGGCAAATGTGATCCTAGGGCAGTGATGGCAAACCTTTTTGAGCCCAAGTGCCCAAACTACAAACCAAAACGACGTGTTTTTTTTCAAAGTGCCAACACCCCCGCTCGACTCGGGACCCCCCCCCCCCCGGCCTCAGCAGCGCGGCTCACCCCCCCCCCCCCCCGGCCTCAGCAGCGCGGCTCACCCCCCCCCCCCGGCCTCAGCAGCGCGGCTCACCCCCCCCCCCGGCCTCAGCAGCGCGGCTCACCCCCCCCCCGGCCTCAGCAGCGCGGCTCGCCCCCCCCCCGGCCTTGCCTCCCCTTGCCTCCCCCCTTGCCTTGCCTTGCCTTGCCTTGCCTCCCCCCCCTTGCCTTGCCTTGCCTCCCCCCTTGCCTTGCCTTGCCTTGCCTCCCCTCCCCTCGCCTTGCCTTGCCTCCCCTCCCCTCGCCTCGCCTTGCCTCCCCCCCTTGCCTTGCCTCCCCCCCCCTTGCCTTGCCTTGCCTCCCCCCCCTTGCCTTGCCTTGCCTCCCCCCCCTTGCCTTGCCTTGCCTCCCCCCCCCTTGCCTTGCCTTGCCTTGCCTCCCCCCCCTTGCCTTGCCTCCCCCCCCTTGCCTTGCCTCCCCCCCCTTGCCTTGCCTTGCCTTCCCTCCCCTTGCCTTGCCTTGCCTTCCCTCCCCTTGCCTTGCCTCCCCCCCCTTGCCTTGCCTTGCCTTGCCTTGCCTCGCCTCGCCTCGCCTCGCCTCGCCTCGCGCCGCGCCTCGCGCCCCGCGCCCCGCGCCGCGCCTCGCCTCCTGCCTCGCGCCGCGCCTCGCCTCCTGCCTCGCGCCGCGCCGCGCCTCGGCCCCGCCTCCGCTCTCCTTCTTGCCTTGCCTCGCCTCCTGCCTCGGCCCCGCCTCCGCTCTCCTTCCCGGGCTCCGGCCGTCCTTTCACTTCCTCCTCCACCGCCCGCCCGCCTCTTACTGACCCCGCCCCTCTGCTCCGGCGTTTTGACGGCGTGCCCACAGAGACTGCTCGGCGTGCCGGCAGCGGCACGCGTGCCACGGGTTCGCCATCACTGTCCTAGGGTGTATTAGGTGAGGCATTTTCAGTGGCAATAAAGTAGTATTAGTAGCATTGCACAAGGAATTGGTAAGACCTCATTTGGAATACTGTGTACAATTCTAATGACACACGTTTAAGAAAGATGAATTCAAACTAGAACAGAGAAGAGCTACTAGGATGATTAGGGGAATGGATGGCCTACCTTATGAGAGGAGGAGAGAAGATATTGGCTTGGTTAACCTTGCAAAAAGACAGCAGACAGGAGATATGATTGCTCTCTGTAAATACATTGGGGGTAATTACCAGGGAGGGAGAAGAGATATTTAATCTAAAGGACAATATTGGCACAAGAACAAATGGGTATGAACTGCCCCAAAGGAAATTCAGAATGGAAATTAAAAGAAGGTTTCTAACCATCAGAAGGGTGAGGTTCTGGAACAGCCTCTCAATAGATGACATGGGGGCAAACAATGTAGTTAGTTTTAAGAGAGCTGGACAGATTTGAGAGCAATTTTATGATGCTTGTGATATGGGAGGAGCAGAGCTCAACAAACTGTGGGACTCGTGTCCTGTTTATATCTTATGTTCCTAAAACTCATGCTTTAGGGTTTCAAACAGCCACCAGAAAGTGACCCACGCCCCCCAGTGTATTCTGGGAGATTTGTTTTCTCCTTCTGAAGTATCAGGATACTGGAGACTGGGTAGTCATCTCTGATATTGGGATGGACCAGATCTCTGATGTGACACAACTCATTCTCCCTCTCAGGTGCTTAGCTGGCTGATTCTTGCTCACCTGTTCAGCGTCTAACTGATCGCCAAAGCCGGAAGGAATTTTCCCCAGGTCAGATTGGTAGTGACTGTGGGAGGGTTTTTTGCCGCCTTCTGTAGTGGGTGGGTGTAGGTCACTGGTAATGTTTCACTTAATCACTTCCCTGCCATTGCAGGGGCCTCAAGCATTGGTGATCCACACTCCCTCCTTTTATTTGCTTGTGGATCTCCTAGTCTGCTGTGGATCTCATTCACTTTGGTCTCATTTCCATTGTTGGTTTTAGTGCACGGGTGCTAGGTGGTGGTGCTGGCCTGTGATACACTGGAGATCAGACTATATGATGTAGCAGTCCCTTCTGGCCTTAAACTCTGTAACTCTAAGGGTATGGTTAGACTGGCACTTTGCGGCGCAAAAACCCTCCAGTAGCACAATAATTTTCGTAGCGAACACACTTCAAAGGGAGATTTTGCGAAATGACTCACTGTTTAAAGCGCAAGTATTAAACCTCCTTTCCCAGAGTGATAAGCCTTTTTGCGCTAGCGTTATAGCGCAAGGGTGGGAATGTGGACACCCATGGTGGGAATGTGGACACCCATGCCTCCAAGCCATGTAAAGCCATCAGCAAGCCATTGAAGGCCATCAGCAAGCCATTAAAGACAATCAACTTGCCATGTAAGGCAAATGACGTAAGGTGTTGTTTTATAAAAGCGGAAGTAGCTTTGCAGTTTCTCTCTAACAACTCACACAGCAAATAATCAGTGAAAATGCTTG
This sequence comes from Sternotherus odoratus, assembly GCA_032164245.1. Taxonomy (NCBI): domain Eukaryota; kingdom Metazoa; phylum Chordata; order Testudines; family Kinosternidae; genus Sternotherus; species Sternotherus odoratus. The sequence goes on along the minus strand of JAVMKO010000009.1, from coordinate 11,663,833 downwards.
TGGATGGAGCTGTGTGTCTGAAATAGACAGCCTGTCAGTTTTCGCTAAGGAAAACTAACTGACAGCCAGATCTCGTCTCCCTGTGAACAACTTCCCAGTTACCCCTCACCCCCCCACTTTGCAAAGCACGTTGCACCCAGCTGAATGCTGGGATACCTGCCCTATCCCGCAACTGCTACTGCCGCCAGAAGCGCGACAAATGTATCCATTATTTTGCGCTACAAGGTTTCAATCTGTACAGTCTCTAGCGCGATACCTATTGCGCCACATTGGGAAGCGCTACAAATAAACGCGCTATAATCTTCAGTCTAACCATACCCTAACAGTCCCCATAGTGGTGGAAGGTCATTGATCCACTAGGACGGTTACTGAGATTTTCCTATGGGTAACCTGTACTGTCACTGATATTTTGTTTATATCTTTCTTTTAAAGTGAACTGATATTATAATATGATGTAGGTGCATTCTTTATTCTATCTTTTGTATCTTCTATAGCTCTCAAGAAGAAGTTTATTTTTCTTTTGCGTGCTATTGCCGTTGGCATTCCAGCTAGCTTTTAAAATTTCGGCTCACTGCTGCATGAACAATAATATTTGCCACTAATGCATTCCTCTTTTCCTCTGTCATACCGCCATCTTTGTCCAAATGTATGTAACACGATTCACATGTGTGTAAATATGTAATGCAAAAAACTACTGTACATCAGTGCAAACTGAAATCATAAGAAGTCAGAAATTGCAAAATATGAGCTTGAAGCATCAGTGCTAACCAGCTGCATTACATATCTGGTATAGCTTTTATGATATTCACAGCAATATACTAAAACATTTTAATTTAGAAAAACAGGAATAGAAAATAGTGCTTTGTGTGCAATCTGGCCGAGTTACTGCTGCTGTTGGAATATTAATGATTGCCTTCTCTTTGGGACCAAATTCAGAGGTGATGTGAATAATACCTTGTTATAGACCAATTTATTCAGAATATACCAGTGCATTTTAAAGCATGCTTTTCAATTAGCTAAATATCATAGCTGCATCTTACACATCAGGAAGTCTGTGTTAGCTTAGCTTCCATGCTGAGATGCTGGAAGGCCAGGGTCGTAGAAGGAAAAGGAACCACACGAGGCTTTAAGGTGGGATGTGTTGATTGTTTTTCTGTCTTCCTGGAAGTTGTACTTAATTTTGCCAAAAAAACAACAACCAGGAGAGTGGTGATACCTTAAAGACTCATAGATACTACTAAGGTAATTTAGAAATCTTTTCTTAGGACTAGATGTTCCACTAATGTAAATTCTTATAATTCAAGTGAAGTCAATACAGCGACACAATTTACAGGTGCCACCGGACTCCTTGTTGTTTTTGTGGAAACAGACGAAAACAGCTACCCCTCTGCTAATTTTGCCAGGTTGCCAAAACTTACACCACTACTTATGACACCATTATATTTGACCCTTTATATTAACTGTGCAACTTTAATATTTCATTAACATAGGAGTTTTCTTTTTTCTTTTTTTATTAAAAAATGGAAATAAATGCAGTTACTTGTGTTTATCATTGTTGATGTTTAAATGGCCCCATACAGGTTTTTAAGTTAACACCTCACTTAAGTGACTGGGGTGGGGAATAGGATTTTGAAATACTTTGAAGAAAAGTGCATTCTTATAAAAATGAGAGGTTGGGAGAGGGCCTGTGTAGTGGGGCGGTTGCCCCACTCCATGAAAAAAGGGTTTAAAACAGCCCTTAGCCTGGGAGCTGCTTGCCCCCAGCCACAGCCCTGCAGATTGGGCAGAGCAGCCACAGCTGTGGCTGGCTCAATTAGGGCCCAGCTGGCCCTGATAGAAGGGCCCAGAGTTTGGAGCAAAGAGAGTGTCTCCTCTGTCTGCAGAGACAGACAGGCCTGGCTGCTGGGAGCTTGATAGAGTACCTAGAGGGAAGCAGGGGTGGGGCAAGGCAGGAGGAGCTGGGGAAACCCCCATGCTGCAGGTCCTAGGAGAAGGCCCCACAAAGGGTACTGGGGTTGCAGGGGTCAGCCCAGGGCTACAGAGGCAGAGCAGCAGGCCAACCCCCCTTGCCAGTGATGAAAGGCAATGATACTGCAGTCTGCCCCAGAGAATGGGGGCAAGTGGTGACTGGAAGTTGCCTAGACTGAGGCAAGGTGGGGATAGAGGGTGGGGGTTCCCCAGAGAGGGGAGACCCTAAGACCTGTGGGGGTACTGCAGGGGTGCAGTACCCTCAGTAAGAGGGCACCGGGGTCCGGGAGGGACACGGGACCAGAGCAGCAAGCGGGATATCGACCCGCAGAGGGTGCTCCAGATGCTGGTGAGCTAATGCCCGGATGAACCAGCAGGAGGCGCCGCAGGGGTGAGTCGCTGCCCTGCTACAGCATGTCTTATGAAAAAAGCTATTTCTAACTAACTGACCTGCAGAATGAGAGAGTTGCAGAAATATTGAGCTGAAGGATATGATCTCCGTGTTGATTAAGGTACAACTCAACCACTCTTCAGTTCTGATATTTTAAGGATACATAGTACCTGTTTTTATTTTACTGTGTTTGCAGTGTTCATTTATGATTGTCTCTAAAAAGCTGTGGTCTGTGAAATAGAAGCACATATGTTTTATGTTAAATAATTCAAAATGGCTTTTCTTGAAGAATCTGTCAGTGGTTCTAAAGAATATCAAAGCCAGTGTGAAGATTGCACTTTTGTTTCCTTCCTCACTGTATTAATATTTGAAATCTTCATAAAGGCACAGCATTGTTCCTTTGGGTTTGAGAGTTTTGAGGTGACTGGTTTAATTGTGAATGCTGAGATTGTTGAGTTAATTGGTAATGCTTTAAATAAAGGTTTCATTTATAAATTATTCATTAATATGTGATTCATAATTAATAGATGCAGCTCAGTTCTTCAGCTTATTGAAAAGCACCTTAAAATTATATTAGTAAATTCTTAACAGATGCTGCTATAACAAACTGTTAGGATGAACATTATAGATAGTTAAAGCTGTTCATAACAATATAGCATTTCTTATTTCAAAAGATGTTCTGAAGTGTCATTGGGCTTACCAATCTCCTAGAACTGGAAAGACCTTGAAGGTCATCGAGTCCAGTCCCCTGCCTACACTAGCAGGATCGAGTACTGTCCCCTGACAGATTTTTTTTGCCCCAGATCCCTAAGTGGCCCCCTCAAGGATTGAACTCACAACCCTGGGTTTAGCAGGCCAATGCTCAAACCACTGAGCTATCCCTCCCCCCCTGATTCGCTTGATTCTCTTGATTCTCTCTTGTACCACTTTTTTAACATTCGTGTTAATCAAATGGTGTGTCTTCTGATTTATAATGGGGTGAGTGAAAATAAAATCATGCCTGTTGACAAAATTTCACAGAGATCAAGATGTCACCCATTGAGTTAAATACTATTGCTCACATTTTGAGGTGCTGTATATTGGTGTCACTGTATTAACTTCACTGGAGTTACGAGAATTTACATTAGTGGGACATCTAGTCCTACGAAAAGATTTCTAAATAACCTTAGGAGAAAATTGTAGTTAATTTTTGATTACTGTTCACAAACATGGTCATAAGGAATACCTTACAGGTCTAAGCTTTCTGTTGTGAGAACTTATGTACCCTAGAAGTTCAGGTTCGAATTCCAGTAAGGTCAATTCAGACCCTTTTCCTCCTTCTGTAGGTAAATTGAATTCCATGCAGTTTCTTAGTTAGTTTGGATGGAAACTTAAGAACCAAAGGTTCTCCTGCTTTGTCTTAATGATAGAGCTCAAGCCACATTTTGGGAGACCTCTTCAAGTTTGGCTGACATCAGTATACGCTGACTGATGTATACAATGGCTTTAACCATCTGGACAGAATGGTCTCGTTTTCCCTGTTGGTGATTTCCACCCTCTTTTGGGAGTCACCTACATTGGAATGGACATGTGCAAGCACTCAAAGAAGAAAAATGGTTGCCAACCGTCCATAAATGTTCCTCAAGATGTGTTGCTCATGTCTATTTCCAACAACCCGCATCCCTTTATTGGAGTTATCTCGCAAGAAGAAACTGAGGAGTCAGTGGCATTATGAGGGCGTTACACCAGGGGGCACCAGAGCTGACCCAATGGATACCAGGGAAAATTATTCTAGCGGCGAAGCTCCAGGCCAGCACACAACGTACTTTATAATAGACATGAGCAACGCATCTTGTAGAAAAACTGTTATGGAAGGTTAGTAACTGTATTTTTGTTTGCTTTGTTTTTTTTTTTAAAGAGCTAAGATTCTGATCTCAGCACCAAAGTCCTATAACCAAGGCTCTAAGCATGTGTCTAAAGGGCCTATGCCTTAATCCAGTGTTTCTCAAATTGGGGTCTGCGGACCCGTAGGAGTCCCTGAGGGTACTCCAGGTGGTCTGTGGGCCCCACTGATCGACTCCTTTCCCTCCTTCCCTCAACTCCTCCCCCTCCCTCTATCTCTGGGAGGCTACTGAAGCCAAATGGGGAGATTTTTAGGTGCTAGAAGTGTGGCAGCGCACAGGGGCTAAGGCAGGCTCCCTGCCTGCTCTACCTCTGCCCACTCCCGAAAGCCACTGACATTCCCTGCGCCCCCTGGGAGAGGGAAGGTTGTCTCAGCGTGCTGCCCCCACCTCCAGTGCTGACTCTGCAGCTCCCATTGGCTGGGAACTGCAGCCAATGGGAACTGCAGGGGCAGTATCTCCACGCAGGAGTAGCACGTGGAGACCCTCTGACCCCTCTGCCTTGGAGCCACTGCCAGCTTTCAGGAGCTGCTTGAGGTAAGCACTGCCCCCTGTACCCCAACCCCCGATCCAGTGCAGAACTTGTACCCCTTCCCAAATTCCCTCCCAGAGCCTACACCCCCTCCTGCACCCCAACCCCCTACCCCAACCCGGTGAAAGTGAATGAGGGTGAGGGAGGGGGATGCAATGAGTGGGGTGCTGGGGCTTCAGAGAAGGGGAAGAGGCAGGGCCTCGGGGAACGAGGCAGTGCAAGCGCTGAGCGGGGAGAGTTGGAGTGGTCGGTAAAAATGTTTAAATCAAAATGTGGTCCTTGGATTGCTAACTTTGAGAATCAGTTGCTATTAGCCAGGATGGACAGGGATGGTGTTCCTAGCCTCTATTTGCCAGAAGTTGGGAATGGGTGACAGGGGATGCATCACTTGATGGTAACGTGTTCTGTTCATTTCCTCTGGGGCACCTGGCACTGGCCGCTGTCTGAAGACAGGATACTGGGTTAGATGGCCCTTTGGTCTGACCCAAAATGGCCACTCTTATGTTCTTAACCGCTGCCTTAATCTACCCCTGTCTGGAAGTACCTTGTTTCACTTCCCTCCACCGCCCCAAGTTTGATTCTTTGTGCCTTCACATATTAACAAGCAGCAGCAATGTATGCAATTTGTGTTTGATTTTCACACCAGCTTCCTAGAATTTTAGTTGGTAAATATTACAATAGATTAACATTAAACGAAATTTCAAATGCTTTAAATTGTTCATATTTTTCTGTGTCCTGTCTGTGTGTGTGATTTGAAAATAAATAGAGGAGAGAGGGCCATAAAAGAATAATTGTGGTATAAATATATGCTCATGCACTATTCTCCACATGCAACATTTACAGCTTCTAATTTGAAACCTGGAAGTATCTGTGCTGTGACTAAGCAGCTATATTTTATTTAATTGCCAAAACCACATTGGTTTTGATGTTTCTTTTAAATAGTAGCTGATTCTATAGCAATCTGCTAAGTAACTTTTCCTACAGAACAGCTGAAAGAAATGTGTACAAATATAAGGGAAATGTGGTGTAAATAATTTACTGTGTTAAATTATGTTTTATAGTAAAAAAACTTAGTTTTTTTGAGATGGCATATGATATGGCTGCCTTTGGAATACTGATGCCTGAATATGGTAAATTCTTACCGTGAATAACATTTAGATTTTAAAAAGTAAATTGTATCTTACCAGCAGTTCCTAGATACTATTGTTCTCGTTACATTAGAAATACCTATAATAATTAGAAAATAATTTAATATAAAGAGTTTGGGTTAAAAGTACAGTAAAACCTCGATTTAACGGACTAATTCGGGCAAGGGGGTGTCCGTTAAATCAGAAAGTCCATTATTTAATAATTAAAAAAAACGAGCTGTTGGAGCAGCAGCCGCCCGCCACAGGTCCGGGGCGGCAGCTCCGCAGCCTGCCCGCTGCCAGGACCCGGGTGGCAGCCGGGAGCCGTCAGCCAGCCCGCCCGGGTCCCGGCTGCTGGGACCCGGGTGGCAGCCGGGAGCCGTCAGCCAGCCCGCCCGCTGGCGGGAGCCGGAAAGAGCCGGCAGCCAGCCTGCCTGCTGGCGGGACCCAGGCGGCAGCCGGGAGCCGGCAGCCAGCCCGCCCGCTGCCTGGACCCGGGTGGCAGCCGGGAGCCAGCCCGCCCACTGTCTGGACCCGGGCGGCAGCCGGGAGCCAGCAGCCAGCCCTCGACAAATGGATTTCGGATGCATCAGACTTGCTTAGAAATTTTGTCCGTTGCATCCGAAGTCCGTTAAATTGAGGTCCGTTAAATCGAGGGTTTACTGTATATGCAATAAAATAAATACTAGCCAGGGGCTGAAAGTTAGGCATATGCTTAAATGCCTTGTGAACTAGGGCCAAAATTACAGCCATGAACCACTACTTCTTCCTTCTGCAATCTTGGCATTTCTATGTAGGAAAGAATTTTGTGTATACATATATGTTCTCCAGACGTAACAGAGAGTCCTGTGGCACCTTAAAGACTAACTAAAGTATTGAAGCATAAGCTTTCGTGGGCTAATACCCACTTCGTCGGATGCACTCCAGATACGCTTATTCTCCTTATTAGAAAGTGTGGTTTGAACTGGAAAGTGATTCTATAAAAGTAGCTTTGTAGGGTTTTGTGTTTTATTGTTTCCAGTGGTTTCCAGTGCTCAGTTTACAAGTAAAGAAGTTTTTTTCTAAATGCCTTTCTAAATCAGTGATGGATCTGAGGCAAACTGGGCCCCTTCCTTTTCTCACATCATCACCCGTAACAACCTTCCTGGAGGCTAAACAATACCATGACTCAGACCTGAGCATCTTTGTTATCGTCAAAGTATGCCCCCGATGGCAGTTGATCAGCCCATTGCCTTTGGTGGACTAACTCAGGTATAACTCATTAGAGTTTAGTAAACAAAAATGTTGATTTGTACGAGATGGCATAGATTCCCACTGCCTGGGCAAATGGAAGTAAAAAGCAGTAGAAATATGCAACCACGTTTTTAGTAAGTACAGTATTTGCCAATTTTGTCTCTCTCCATTTTTGGGTGTCTGATTTAAGGCACTTTGAGCCTTGTTTTAGATGTTCTGAGGACTCATAGTTAAGGCTACAGTTTAGTCATGGAGGTCACGGAAGTCACGGAATCTGTAACTTTCAGCAACCTCCATTACTTCAGCCTGTAGTGGTTGGGAGCTGCAGGGTTCCCTGCCTCCCACAGGGGCAGGGAACAGTGGGGTACCCCGCTGCCTCTAGTGGCCCCCGCAGCTCCCTGCTGCTGTGTGTGATGGGGAACCCCCGAGCTCCTGGCCAGAGCTGCGGACAGCAGGGGTACCCCACAGCTCCCAGCCCCCGCGGGTGCTGCAGAGAACACCTGGAGCTTCATGTGACAGGTACCCCACAGCTCCTAGCTTCTGCAGGAAGCTCCTAGCCCCTGCACAGCTGCTTCAGGCAGTATGAGGACCTACACGTCTCCATTTTGTTACAGATATTTTTAGTAAAAGTTTTCCTTTTTGCCTGTGACCTGACCGTGACTTTTAGTCAAAATATCCATGACAAAATCTTAGCCTTACTCATAGGTTCTAATGAAGTTCACTGTGTCCATTCTAAAGTCAGGGGAATCTGTGGGTCTTCAGCACCTGGAAAAACCAAGCACAATTACTGCTGAAAAATCTGGCCTTTTTTTTGTCTGTAAAATCAGCACGTAGGACACTGAATACATAGATGGAGTAGTAGATCTGATGAGCGAATCAGTGCCCTTCTTACATAATAATAACATTTTAGAAGGCAGCCCTGCTTTAAATCTCCCTCCCATAATAACCTTCTTGTCTCAGCCCTAAGCCTTCCACTATTTTGGTTGGAGGCCATCAATGCCACTTCTAAAACAGAAGTGGGATGAAGGATGCTTCCTCTCCCCTGTGTCTTCTCTTCTTTCTTTCCCATATATATGGCAGAGTATCCAGCCCTGGCTGGCCCACGGGACAGGAGAATGTTATTTTAGTGAGCGAGAGTAAGAATTCTAATGTTGCTAGGAGCCAAGGTATATCATTATCCAAAAGAGAAGCTTGCAATAAGGGGGCAGAATAATTCAGTTTAGGTTATTTGCTAATCGTGCTTTTTAATTAGGCTTTTTCACTTCTATAGTCCTGTGACTGGCTGCAACTCCAAGATGAGTCATTGCCACATGTCTTTAGGAGGATATCATAGCAACTGAAATATGATGAAGGCAGTAAATGAAAAAGTCCACAGTCCAGCAGTTTATTTTTACAGACGTTAATCAATGAAACTGCAGCTTCGATCGCAGAGCCTGAATTCATCTCTAATGTTTGATTTCCCCTCCAGCTACCTCTGCAAGTTACTTTTTATTAAATAACTGCTGATGAGCAGATGGCTTTAACTACTCCTCAGTCCCATTCCTCCACTACATTATTGTGAAGTGGAGATGATTAAACAAAAACTACCCCAACTGATGTAAATATCGGCAACATCATTCTGTGTTGTGATGCCGCAGTAATTCTTACAGTTACAAAGCACCTTTGGTGAACTTTAGTCATTAACTGAATGTAACGTAATCTAGGCTGAAGTGCTAATTTGTTCTTTGTATAGGCTGATAAGACTTCTAATAAAAATGAAAATAGCAGCAGCAACAGAAAAGACATGAAATAATTTTTTTACCATTTCTAGCAGAGGGGTCAGCACTAGAGGAAGCACTTTCATAATCCCTAATTTTCTCTAATTTTTTCCATGCCCAGAGGAGTTGTATCTTCTGCCCCATGTGGTCCAGGGAGGCATGGACTAGCAGAGATACAGTTCAGACAGCTGAGCCTATATGACTGAGCACCCAAGTGGGTCATGCTGCGTTGGTGCCTCTAACCCTTTCACTAGATCAGCTGTAAACAAAGCACTTTGTGCACCAATGAGATGGCAAACACATTGCTGCCCGCCGCAGCTGATGCTGTGTACTGAAAGCCAGTAGGAAATGGATAGTCTGAGACTGAATGTGCAGTCTTTGCCAGAGTCCGTATTTCCACTTGTCTGAGGCCATGGGAAAAATCAACTGGGGGAAACCAATTTGTAAGCAAAGGAGGCTGTAAGCAGTATAACAGTGGGAAAGACAAGGGCTTCCACAACCCCCATGTAAAGTGAGTTGTAAGGAAAAGAGGAATAAAAGCCAGAGAGAAGTGTAGATTTTTGAAAGGTCTATAGTGCTAAGGGTTTCACAGAAGCTTGGTGCTTGGTGCATTTTAGAATGAAATTATGCACAAAAGTGTGAGGAGAAAAAAGAGCATTTGTCAAATAGACAGGTCCCCAGTGTGAAACCTGGACTGTGGGCCTACTGAGCCCTCTAGACCCCCCAACCTGGGTTGCCTCTCGCAGTCTGATGCTGATGTCAAGCTTCGACTTCACTTAGACATCCACAGGCAGGGACACACCCAACTGTGCTACATGAATGATCTCCCAGCCACTCATGAACCATCAATAGAGAGGCTCCAGCCAATTTTTCCCAGAGCCCCAGGCTTGCACCCCAAAATTGTACTGTCTTGCACTGGTCAGTATAAGTTCATTACTTAGTCTGCTACTTTTGGGATATGCACCAGCCTTTGTAACCTGCGCTGAGATTTCCCAAACACTTTAGACAAGCTCACTTCACTTTATTAAGTACAGAAAGATAGATTTCAAGTGATTGTAAGTGGTAGGCATAAAGGTCAGAGATGGTTATCTTAAGAAATAAAAATGGAAACATACATTTTAAATCCTAAACTTTGAGTGTGAGCAAGTTTTGAATCAAACAGCTTTTCCTACTCTGACAGATAGTACAAGCAAGTTACAGTTCCTTAATACACAGGCAAAGTCTTTGTCCTCCAGACATTCTTCCTGGTGTTGAATTGGGGAGGGGTGGGGAGGGAGAGGAGCAAGGCCAAGTAATGATGTCACTGTCTCTCTTTTATACTTTCTTCCAGCTTGCTGGAAAGATCTTTGCTGTTACGTAGGTTATTCTGTCCTCCGGTGTACGTGACTTTTTCAAGAAGTCTCTGGAATAGTACTGTGTGTTGAGCCATTATTGATATCTGAGTATTGAAGGCTACTCCTTTGTTATAACTGCAAGCCTGGTTGTGGGTGTTCCCAACCTCACAACATATTTCAGCAACACATATAGCAACCCTTTATAACTTCACACATAATGACAGCACATACAATCCAACAGGATATTAATGTTCAACAGTTCAAGACTTTTTAAATGATACCTCACAAAACAACATACATTGTACAAAACATCCCCTAATCATATCACAGTGGTGAATATGGGGAGGTGCCGGCATACTTAAGGAAGTACTTAGTAACCAACAACTCAGTGGTGGAGTTTGCTTGTGGGAACTCATGGGCTGTAATTGTGGTTGGCATGAGGTCAGAAGGCAAAGTTAAAGGTTTCTTGCTGCTTCTCATTCCTGGGACAGCTTCCAGAATAAATCTGGTCTCAAGGAAACCTCAGATATTTGTCATAATCTCCTTTATCTCACTCCATTTATTATTCTTTTATCTCCATCTTGTTCTTTTTCATATCAGCCTTCATTCCTGGTGGCTCCACCTTTCTTCATCTCTCCTTCTCCCATTTGCATGTCCCCTTTTTGATTTCCCTATTTCTCCCTTGTGTTTCTTTCCTGACTTGTACACAAACTTACTTTTCTTCCTTATAAAATGCAGAGTGTTGATGTTTCTCCTCTATCTCAATGACAGATAAAGATGAATATTTATGAAAATAAATTTTCATTGAATTACCTATGGAAAATGGAAGCTGATAAAGAGCTTTGTTTTCTACTCCACTGTGTTGGCTCTCTGTTTATTTGATACACATTTGCATAGCTCTAGGCTTAAAGGTAATACCCCTAGGGTTTGTGCATGCTCTTGTCCTACTACATTTCTTACACTTTCTCTTGCTGTCTGCTTTCTAACCATTTTAGGAGCATAACTGAAAGGAGCAGTATTCTCCAATCACACTAGACCTGCATTTATGGAAATGTGAGTGCTCCTATTTTTACATGAAAGGAGAGAGAGAATTCGAACTGCACATTTTGCAAAAAAGTTTTATTGCCCTTTTCATTGCCTACAAAATGCAAGGAGAGTTTGAAATTAATATCAGCCTATGTAAACACTAACAGAGAACAGGAAATAAAAGATATATTTATTGCGTAGAACAGCTGTAGTCCCCTTACCTCCTTTCCTTAGGAACACACAAGATTTTTGTTTGCTTTAGCAATAGGGAAAAAAAAGATGGTGTGTGTTTTTGTGAACACCGGGAATTGTTCTGTCCTTTTAATCATAGCTTTGTAGGAATGTATGTACTGCAGAAGTAGAACAGGAAAACAAATATAAACTTTTAAAATAGTTAATGTTATTGAAATACTGATGGAAATTGCAAAGATAACGTTCTTAGGAATTTATGTCGTGTATTATAACAGCAAAATTTTGAGGTTCAAATTAATGTCCTAATTCTAGTCGCTTCTATTTTATGCTGCTCTCAGCACTATAGTCTCTGAATGGCTTCCAGGAGTACATTAAGCAATGTGACTAGCATTTGTCATGTGTGATTCTTTGTCCCTATTCTCCCCAATGGGAAAATTATGTGAGGGTTGGCAGTTTTTTAAAATAACTAAAAATAAATTAATTTTGTCTGCTGTGCTGTGTTTGTTACTGATGGGGTACTCAAACAAGTTCACCTTGCAGTTGGAACAAAAAGTAGTGATGTTGAAGGCACTTCTTAGACCCTGTGAGAATTCCCAGCTTTGTACCAGCCCCAAGAAAGCTCTGTCTCCCTCACAATCATTACCCTTCCACAGATAGCTCCATGGTGCCCGAGGAATGGAATTGTTAATCGCTGCCTTTATCTCGAAACTCCCGATGATCTTTTAGATATCCTGGACCCATAACATTGAGTGCCTTGAAAATAAGAAAAAAGAGACCTTGGATTTGACCCATTATTCTATGGGAAGCTAATCTACAGGGTGGAGGACAGGTGATGTTGCTTAGAAGACATGGTGTTGTATTCTATACTAATTGCGATGTCCTAAAGCCTTATGACTTCATGCCTAGGAGTGTTGCATTGCTGTAGTCCTGTTGGAAGGAGATGAAGGCATGTATGACTAAGACTAGATTGTAGAGATGGAGTGTTGACAACTGGAATGACTGAATGTGTTAACTTTGCTCTGAAAGCAGGTCTCCGAAGCATCAGAAAAGAATCAGGTGCATTTCTAAACTTCAGAGTGAATTGATCCACAGTAGGTGTATACCTTCAACCAAAGGGGACTACACTGGGTGGGTGAAAACTCCTCAGTGTTTCCCTCTACTTACCAGCACAATCTCCCTCTTGCTCAGGTTTAGCTTCAACCATCTGTTGTCCAGCCATGAGCTATCTCCGCCAAACACGTGGTCTTTTTCTGGCCATGCTATCTCATTTTATGACTAGTCAGCATAAGCTGACTGTAAAATGAGTCCGCCTCATTTAAGAATCTTTCTTCTCCCGTTTGGGGAAGGTTGGTGCTTAATTCATAAGCATGTTGCTCAGAAGCTGTTGCAAAACACAGTCAAATCAGAGGAGCATAAGTACTGTCTATGCTCCATTTACTCAGGGAGATATGCATCTCATTTAAAAAATAGAGTTCACAGTCTACAGCAGCCACATATAAGGAACTCAGCCTCTCAATTCACTTGGAATAACATATTAGGCAACGCTATGTTCCAGCAACAGTCACAGCAAAAATCAGACTGCACTTCTGTGGCCAGGCTCCTCTTGAGTAGCCTGCACCACTGACCCTTCCTGCATAGGGACAGATCCTTTGAAGTCCTGAGGGTCCACAGTTCTAGTTGGCTGTTCCAGCAATGGATGTCATTCAGCACCAACTTGCAGGCCTAAACCCAAAGTTGTCTGTGACTGTATTTAAGCCAATACATCTGAGACACAAGGTGGATGAGGTAATATCTTTTATTGGAACAGTTTCAGTTGGTGGAAGAGACAAACGTTTGAGCTACATAGAGCTCTTTCTTCAGTCACGCTGTGGGTAGCTTGAAATCTTGTCTCTTCTGCCAACAGAAGTTGCTCTGCATAAAAGATGTTACCTCACCCACATTGTCTCTCTCATATCTTGGGACCAACATGACTACAGCAATCCTGCAAAATTATAATCTCTCCATCTATTTATCTGAGTATCTTGCCAATGTAAGGGGATTGTTTACTTCTCATGACCAAACCATGGCCAGGCCTCCTTTTCCCTCTTGATCAGTGGTTCTCACTGGGGCTTCTTCCTGGACTGGTGGACTGGATGGTTTTATTGCCTGCCTTCCTTCTACACATCCTTCCCTGGCCCTTCCTCAAACTTTATTCTTGGCTCCTTCTCACTCCTCCCTCCCATCATTACAACCTTTATCTAGATTCCAGTGACACCCTTTGTGGAGAAGGTATCCATCAGGCTGCTATTTTCTTTAGTTCTCACTCCACACTGAGAAAAGTGGCCTGGCTTTATGCTGCTACGTCTCCCAGAAGTCTTTGCTCTCAGATGTATAACTCTGATGTTGCCTGGACTGCAAATCCCTTGATCTGGAGGACAACCAGGCAGAAATAGGAGATAGATTTTGAACCTCTTTTAGAGCCCCAACTCATTCAGTGCCAGTCAGCAAGCACAGTATCTAGGCAATGAACATAGTAAGAGGACATAAGAGTGAAAGTGGCTACTGCTCTCACCATTCAGGTTCTCTTGGTTTGTTTATATGTAATGGTCATCATGGCTTCAGTTTTTGTGGATAGCCTTTTGCATTGGTAGGTGCGAATTTAGAATTGTAGTGGCATCTCCTCTGTCAGTATGGCTGTGTAAAAACTCTCAACTCCTTCATGGGAGTCCTTGTGGGAATAAGAATCTACTCTAGCAGCAGCAGGATTGGGATTTAAGATTTGAATTTGAGAAAAATACTTTCTGAGGAAGCTAAAAACTTTATTTTTACTATTGTATTCTGAAATAGCAAGTCCAAATCTGTACACGGTTTCTTTTTTTTGGGGGGGGGGGGGAGCTGACATCCAAGGTCCATATTTAATCTTTAAATTGTACTAGCTAGGAACATAAGTTATGTAGGTGTGAAAACAGGCAACATTCTAAAGCAATATGCAGACTGTTTGAAATGCACTAATAATTCATTCCTTCCCCTGTTTTCTACTGTGGTAGTGGGGAAAAAAATGCAAATATGTTCTACAGTCCTGATTTATACTGTTTATGACAGATGTACGTTAATATAAAAACATGCACACGTGGACAAACCAGATTTCTTACAGCTATAACTGGGCTAATTAAAATTGAATGAATGTTTTAATTACCTTGTTGTTGTTTTTTAAAAAAAACATATTTTATACCTGCATACTCAGTATAATCCATTCATTCTGAGATCGTAAAAGTAGGAAAAATGTCCGACTACATTAAAGTCAGGAGGAACTACAATATTTGCAGGGGTTTGCTAGCAGTGACTTTTTTATGAGGAATAAATGTTCAAAAGTAGCCTCAGCAAAACTGTAAATGTGCATAATTTATGTGGGCAACTTCAGGATCATTTCAAAATCTTGCCATTTATGTTGGGATTCAACGTGTTTTAAAATAGCATAGCTGGAGACAGAGCTTAAGCGGACTAAGCAGTTGCTGAGGGCCCTGAGCAGCTTTTAATTCACTTTTTATTATGCATTGTATGTGGTGGGGTGGAATATTCCTGTTTTGGGCCCCCAATGGGCTAGCATTGCCTCTGGCTGAAGAAGAGCTCTCTATATGCTCAAAAGCTCGTCTCTTTCAATAACAGAAGTTGGTCCAACAAAAAATGTTACCTCATCCACCTTGTCTCTCTAATTTAAAAAAGTTGATTTTCCTTTCTTAAAGGATCACAGATACTTGGTTAGCTTTCTTTGTGCTCTTGATCAAATGAACTGTGCAGCTGCGTATCATTTGTACAATACAAACATTCTCTATTCCAGTTACATCATAAATGAAAATAAGCTCTCTCCATCAATATCACATATCTTTCCTGCCTGTCTTGCTACCCTATTACCTGATGCTGCATTCCCTGCATGCTCAAAACTCTAACACATTTCAAGGAATAGCATATCAGGTATTCCTTTATATGTACTGTAACTATCTGTAATGACACTCTTACCCTCATCTTTTTAATAATATGGTACCTTACTAACATCAGTATTGTCCAACTAACAGTTGCCAGCTTACAGTCTTTTCAGTTTGAATCTATCTTATTCCAGTAAGAACTATGGGGTTTTTTTCCCCTCCAAATTTGTATTCCTCGTAATGATCTTTCAGCTTCCATTATTTGTTGTGAATCTTTCCAGTTCAGATGTTGCAACAGCTTTCACATGCTTGTGCTGTGAATCCTTTGTTCTTAACATTTCAGATGTACAATGTACGTAAAATGCTATTAATATAATCAGGCTTCCTCCACATGAAGAACAAGACTATTTTTCTACTCTTTGAGTGCTGTGACACAGATGTGACTTTTGTCTAATCAGAAATCTCCTTGATCTGATCCCTGGCCTTGCCCTTCTTGGATGGAATGCTGTCCCCATTGCATGTAATGGGAGTTCTGCCTCTCCTTTTCTCACGATCTTTAATAAAATCAGCATTCCGGCTCAACCCCAGTAAATCCAGCGTGGGCTCAATAAATCCTCTCCTCCCAACATACCTTTTTCTTCTCCATACTCGCATCTTACCTCTCGCTTCCTCTCCAAAAGCTCCCTTAGCTTTGCTCAGCTTCAGCTTTGACAAATCCATATCAGGGTCTCTGCTGATGGTCTCCGTTGAGCAGGTTTGCCTTCACAACTTGCAAAAGCTGGGCTTTCTCTGGCTCAGTAGTGCCCAGTTCACATTACATGCCTGTGACTCTGGAGAAATGCCACCACACACTGGACTTGAAGGCTGCCACAAATAAAGGCCAGACCACTACATGGATTTAGACCTCTCTATGGACTACCTGAGATATCACCAAAGGTTTGAGCTCTCTTGGGAGATGGCAGGGGTGGGATAGAAGAATCCTCAGTTCAGATGCATAGAGAAGGATGTGCTTATGTGAACCTCCAGAAGATTTGGGGTTTCTTTGGTTCAGTGTGTCCTTATGATTCTTAGTTTTTCCAGCGGCTTTGCCCATTGTTATGTATTATATACTATTCTTAAGATACAAAGTACCCTAATGAAAAGCAGGTTCCCATATCATGTCTTCATGGTATATTCATTATTTCAGGCTCCGTTAGACACTTATATGGGTACTGCCTCACCCTAGTGGGAGTAGTATGCCCTGATACATCTCCTTGTAGCATACTCCTTATATGACGGGCCTCACTCCTTCCTGCTGCCTTTGGAGTGATATGAACCCCATGTGATTCTGACTGGCTTTTTGTCCCCGCTTCCACACTACCCTAAGGGCCTGTCAGAGTCTCGCTTTTCATTTTCAGGGTCGATTCCTGTCTTTTTGAAGAACTACAGGAAAACAAAACAAATTAAAATAGTCTGAATATATACCCCCCAGAGAAGAGGAAATGTAGAAATGGAAAGCCATGGACCGCATTCTAACTGCAGCCTTGGTTCAGTTAGCATGAATGGGAGTTTCATGCTTTGCAATATGACCCAATAGCATACATTGCTTGTTTCATTCTATGCAAAAATTACAGGTAGTGAGAATAATTCAGGAAGAGAACTGGTTGTGGTAGAGGATGTTGGAAAATAAGAACTAGATCAGGCAGGGTTTAACTTTCTCTCTCCACTTCCATTGCAGTCAGTGCAAATCGAGGGCACTCCGCACATTGTCCAAAAAGTGCAGAGACTGTTCCATCTTTTGAGGCCGTCAGGGTAATTGCTTTTCATGGGATAGATTTTTAAAAACAACTTTTATGAACCTAATTTAAATGTTAACACTGAGGTGATGTAGATGACTAATATCTTCTGCTAACTGCTACTGTATAGAACTGTTACCATCTCCCGAAGCATTTTTTACGCTGAAATCTTATAACAGAATATTCACATGGCCAATCTAATATCTAATACAGAGTCTCAGGAGATAATAAATGTGTGTCTTTGGGAGAATACAGCACTCCATGCATAATTTAAACAGGTTTATTACTAGACTGCCTTCTTAAAGGAATAACAATTTTAAAGCTCTTTTTCTTGTTCTGTATTCTGTGGTGGTGTGGTTTTTTACATCTTTTCCTAATTAAATAAAAAACAATTCTGAAACAACATTACTGTTGTGATACAAACTGAGACAAGAAGGGATTAAATAAAGAGTATCTCTTAATTCAAGACAGTTTGTCAAAAGAAAAATGAACAAGGATGGAGTAAATTAGCTTTGTCTCTGAATTTTGTTGCTTTTGTCATTTAGAGTTTAAGTTTTAGTGTGTATCTAAATGAAGGGTGATGGATAATATTTAAAAAATACAAGCTTCCTTTTATAAGTATTTAAAGGTGCCCCAAAACTGCTTTGCAGAAACACGTATATGGTCCCTACTACAATAGTTTGACATCCCAAATTTTAGATGTTACATGACAAATGAAGGAACAAAAGATGCCAAAGAAGGACAAGGATTAGAGCAATATGACTTTGTTGAGATTCAGTTTAGGGAAGTGCACATGTTAATAGTTCAGTAAAATGTTTTGAGGCCAAATTCTTGATTGTTTCAGCCCCTTTGTGACACGCACTGGAAAGCATCCAGATATGACCAGTTGACAATTTCCCTGTTGTGGAGGAGATCTCACCCATGCATAGCCAACATAGCTAGCACTTATACTGCTCTCTTTGGCCCCAGCACAGAGGGCATGTTGGACTATGATGGAGCAGGTGGGGCTACGGCCAGAACATGTTGCATTCCATTTGTTCTCAGCAAACTACTGCCCTTTATGGATGCAAGCCAGGTGGTACAAATTAGAAGAACCCTAAGGCAACCCAGGTCTGCCTTGAGAATACCAGAGATTTAACTAGCTCCCTGACAGCCCCCTTTCTCTGCTATGCTTATCATAAGCTTGGAGAAGCAGAGAAACTGGCCTCCATTTTTATTTTTAATATAGCAGTTGTGAATGTTGAACCTACTTCTTGTGAGCATTGCAGAAGAACTTGATCTTGATTCGTATGTGTCTGTGTGCTTGGGTGTGTTAGAGATTGGAGTGTGTTGTGCTGGGGGATCAAAAGGCTGCTTAGATGACTTATAGTCTGTGTCAAAAGCCCTCTTAGTCTAATATACAGGTGGCTACAGCTGTGATTCTTTGATGTCTACTTTATGATGACTTTATGCTGGCCAAGTAGTCTGGAACATTGCCTAGGTCTGGGAATATGGTGTTTTGGCATGGGGTGATTGCGGGGGGGGGGGGGGGGAGCGGGAAGTCAACCACAGAGAAATGTCTATTAGTTTTGCAGATGAAATTGACCATATTACTGGAAGCTGCTCTTTTATAGCTTTTGCATATGAAATCATCCTTTGATACCAACAGTTAAGATATCAGAAAACAGTTATCCAGTTTTCCATTCTTGAATAAGAGTATAGAGAAGGCTGTGTAAAGACCACCCTTAAACGCCTAAGATCTCCTTAACTAGGCAGAGATGCTCAAGCTAGAGACACTCAGTATCATCTAAAGGGATAACAGGTTACTAAAGTTACTGACAGGGCATTTTCTAGGAGGGGCCTTAACTTTTTCAAATTGCTCCTCCTCTTTTATCTGAATAATAGCCCATCTTCATTGACCTTCAGGGCATGCTGCAAGGCCTGTGAATTTACCATGGTTGGAAGAGGAAAGGCATAATTAGGGCTGATATTTTGGTAAGTGGGTATTGACTATGTACTGATTCTGTCTTTAAACCAGTACTTTTTGGTTTTGCACCTGAAAATAGTACCTGGTTGAGGTCTTTGAATTGTAATTCTGTGTTTAAATGATGGCAAAGATGTCTAGATCCTTGGAGCGGTATTATTTAAAATAAGTTTTCAAAGTTGAGATAAATAATATTACAGAGAGATTTGAATGAAAAGATGATAGTGGTCTGGCAGCAGGGTGGATAGATTTTAAATCACCAATTTTAATCAGCAAGCAGGAAACCTTAATTTAAATAATCCATTTTTATCTTGTTTTGCATTTGTATTTTTAGTTATTTTTCCTAGAGAAAGTTTGATTCTTATCGACTGGTATAATTTGGTGGTACTTTTTCTTAACTAAGAATATACATTATATCTATAGACATTTATTTTAGCAGTTACATAGCTAAATATGCACTGATTCATAATCTTAATTTTCACTTTTTTATTGTTAGAAAATAATAAAGGACCCTTTTTATTTACTAGACTTTATTTGTGATTTATGTCAAGCTGCATTTGAATAGAAATTGGAATTCAAGTAAAATGCAAAAAAAAACATTTCAAAATTGTTTTTAGTTGGTTAAGTAAAATTATCTTAAATGAGCTGAATACATACATTCACTTTTTTTCTTATCAGTTCATGTTTTGCATTTAAAGGTAACTGATTTATTTAACAAAGGAAATATTATCAGTATTTAGTTAATTAAACTGGTTTTGGTCACTGTGTTCTTCAAAGATTTTAGGTTAGTAGTTCTGACCTTTTACATCTCATGGGTATTCATAGATTTGAAGAAGAAAACAAGCTTTCCCACTTTTTCAAATCCCAATTATTTTTCAGTTTTGAACAAACTCATCATTCAACTCAACTAGTTGAATCAAATGAAATAAAGTATTCTGTCTGCACCTGTGTAAGTGGCTATTGCTGTCAAAAGCTGGTTTAGTACTTCATCAAACTCTATTCCAGATGGTTAAACAGTGACCTCTCCCTTTTATGTGGTTTGACTTTTTAAAAAACGCTAGCAACAAACATGTTCTGCTTAATTTTTTAAAATTTAATTTAAATAATTAATAGATTATTGTAAATGTAGGCCTTAATATAGTTTAGCATCATTTCAAATTTAGATTTAAATAGGCATATTTTTAAAAGAAAATGGCTTCATTTTAATTAAAAAACTGATTTGAATAAAAAAATCTGATTTTTTTTAAAGTTGATTTTTATCTGCTTTGCCAGGCAATGCATAATTGGCAGAGCATTCCTTTTGTAGGAGTAGCATGGTCGGAACATCAAAGCTGGCATTGTTGCTGGGTGAAAGGAGAGGGATAGGACGTAGAAAGAAATTATGGGCCAGATTTTCAGCTAGCATGAATCAGTGTAAATTCACTGAAAATAATGGAATGGTGCTGATTTATTTCAGTTGAGGAGTTGGTTTAATTCTTCCCTCATGCACTGTTCCAAACCAGGAAGAATTCTTCAGAGGTCAGTCGGACTACTACACCAATGCAAGTAGGATTTGAATCATGATCTTGGATATGAAGATTGGGTTGAAGTTATGGAGAGCCTTGAGGATAAAGATAAGAAGTTTATGCTTGATTGATTAGGGGAGTTAGAGCCACACTTATTACTAACATTTGAATATCCTTGATGGGGTGATTCCAGCCTCCTGGGTAAATATGTATACATTATAAGCAGGTTTTGTTGTATTTAATTTACTAGATTTTCCAGAGGGTTCACGTACTGCGTATAAAAGCCGTGACATCTGGAGATAAAAAGTGCTATATAAAGTCATAAGTATCAATGGTACTACTATGAATCTTAATAAGGGCAAGTAGAATGCTTAGTGCAACTGAATGTCATTTTCTGCTTTTTTTGTGTCCCAGTTTGTAATTTTAAGTGTCTCTGAATAATCTGAAGGGTGATGAGAAGGGGATAACACTATTGTAGAGGATGTGTAGGAGTATTCTTCCACAGGAATATTTTTTCAAAAACATGTGCCATCTGGTGTAATGAGGTATATTTCAAAAACAAAATATTTGATTTGTAGAAGTATCTTTGAGTTGGGATAAATTTCATCTTTGAAAAATACTGTGGGGCAATATCCAAAAAGGTTTGAAATTCAGGGAAGGGGAAGAAATCCAGTAGAGGCAGGAAAATGTCATGGCTCTCCTTTGAACACTCTCCAATTTTTCAACATCCCTTTTGAAGCATGGATCCCATAAGTGGACACAGAATGGTTCCATGCTGTAGACAAAAGGTAATACCACCTCCTTACTCGTACCTGATATTCGTATTTTACACCCGAGGGTCACATTAGCCCTCTTGTTATAGCATTGCAGCTAATGTTCTGTTGGTTAACAGCCATGACGCATAAGTCTTTTTTGGAGCTGCTGCTATGCAGAATACAGTTTGTCATACTATAAGCATGGGCTGTATGTTTTGCATGTAGAGAACTGGCTATGGGCTGCCCCCTGCAACCCCATTACCCCTTTGTTAGGCCTTCCCCTAGGCCCTGCAGCCTGAGGGTTTTCCAGGCCAGAGCTTCCCCAGCTCCTCTAGCCTTGCCCCAGCCCTGCTTCACTCTAGGTTCCTTAAGCTTCCAGCAGCCAGGCCTGTCTACCTCTACTGCTAGAGAAGACAGTCTCTCAGGCCCCTGCCTCTCAGCCTTTTTATACAGGCCTGCTAGTGTGTTTGGGGCGTGGCCACCTAGCTGAGCTTGCGCTCCTAATCATAACCCCTTCCTGGGCTGTTCTAAGCCTTTAGGGCTGGGAGCGGGTGGTCACCCCGCTACATGGACACGTAAGAAATTCTCTTTGACGAACAAGCCTAAAGCTTCAGGCTTCTCTTGCATGTTAAGGATCAATTGTATTACATTATTGGCTTGAAGTGGTTGTTCGTCCCACACTTCTCGAGCAAGACCTAAAATCTCTCATGGTTGTCTCCCATATAGTAGCTTGAACAGATTGAAACTGGGGGAGGACTGTGATGCATCTCATGTGGCGAACGGGAAAGGAGGGAGCAACTAGTCTCATTGTTGGAAATCCATAATGTGGATTGTTTCACCAAATCATTGGTGGATGGAGAACAAATGTTCCGAGGGTGTCAGTCAGGTTTCGGGATTGCGCTGTGTTTTTCCCCAAGGTATGTATCTGGATGAACTGTTCGAGTAGGACCAGGTTGGCCACCTGAGTTCCCATCTTCTTCTCCAGTCTGATCAATCTCAAGTATGAATTTTTTAGCTTCTGGTGACCAGGGAGTTTCTCCCAGAGGGTACCTCTTGTTACCAAAGCGTTACAAGAAAGTCTTTTCTGAGATGTCCATGGGATCAAGAATGTCCTCCCTGAGCTGTGCATACTCTCGGGCCACAATGGGATCTAAAGCACAATAAGAATCCGAGAGGTAGCCGTGTTAGTCTGGAATAGCAGAGGTAACAAAGAGTCCTGTGGCACCACTGCTTGCATCCAATGAAGTGGGTATTAGCCCATGAAAGCTTATGCCTCAAAGCACAATAAGTTATTTGTGCCATCCTGGTGAGGTTTGGAACTAGTGCAATGGCCTGTTGGTCTAATGCCTACCAAGCTACTGGGGCCACTTGCTTGAAGGTTTCGAGGAAGGTGTTGGGTTTGTTATCATGTCCCATCTTGGTAAGCCTGAAAGGGGCAAGACGAAGCTCATTGGCTGTGCAGTGGCAGATGGCTGTAGTATTGTGATCATACTGTACCAACTTCTGCTGTTCGATGGCTAGATCACGTGCATACAGCCTCTCATAAATTAGAGAGAACATTGCTCCCTGGCTGTGTCTCTGTATGGTCTCTTGGTGGCACTGTGGGACTACCAGCCCTCCAGGCTTTACAGTCCAGTGTTCTAGACTCAGAGAGTGCCATTCTGTGCTTCCTGAATAGAATATAGCCTGTGATTTTATCATTTCAATCATGTGAATCCTCCACTGGGTTTCAGTAATTTTGGTTATGTCTAATTTCTTAGATCCCAGCATTCCCCTTATTTATTATAGACTTCTAGCATTAGCATACATGCAAGTAAAGAATGTCTTCTTTTTCATATCCCATGATAATTTGATTCATTGTTTGTGACACCTTGAGTATGAGCTGTATGTTTGAGCATTTGTATGGCATTGAACACCCTCCAACACTCTTACCTTATCATTAGTTTTAATGCATTCCCAGTTTAGCTAGTATGGAACCCAGAAGGTTAGATTTCCTGCTATTACGATTTTATAGGATTCTTGATGTTGCTGGTTATCCAAGAAGGTTTAAGCCTTTTTGATGCCAGAGTGGTGTAAAGCAGCCCTAGTGTAATTGAGAATCAGACTTTGACTTCCAACACCAGACATGATCAAAGAGCCTGAAAGCCCAGCTCCACAAGGCCAGATTTAAAGAAGTATTTAAGCACCTAGAGATGCAGATAGGCATCTGTTGTGATTTACAAAAGTTCCTATGGGTCCATTGGAGATGGGAGATGTGATTCCTCGTTTGAAAATTTACCTGTGCCAGTATCTATAAAATAGCTGTGTGTCCATGGCAGCTCAGGCTACTGCCTAAGTACATATCAAGATATGTATTCCAAGTGGTTTCCCATATGAATATACTGCTGTTTTTAGATGCTAGCCCAGTGGGTCTCAAACCTGGGTATGCAGAATTGCCAGGAAGGAGACACCTCTGTATTACCACCCCACAGCAGCTATAACCAGCTTGTGCGCCACTACCCATGACCTGTTGAGGACATAGACCACAGGAAGTCCTGCCTCAACAAGTCAGATAGGCAGCAGCCTCATGGCTCCTGATTGGATCTCTGTCCTATATAAACCCCAGGGGCATTCCAGTCTAGTTAACAGTGTGGATTTTCTGCAGTAGTTTCCATGACCATGCCTGGTCTCAGTTCTTGAATTCCTGGCTTTGACCTTGGCTGATTTGGACTCTGATCCTTGTTATTGAACCTAGCCTGGAATTTCACTATGAACTCCTGTGCTACTCAGCCTCAGGTTTGACCCAGCTCTGATCCTTGGTTTCGACTCCCCTAGTCAGGCTCTTGACACATGTGTATGTTTATGCTGTGAATTGCACCTCCCAGCTCAAAAGTGGGTTAGTGAGTTAGGCACCAAACTCCAATTGACTTTCAATGGGAATTAAGCACCTAACTTGCATTGGAGTGTTTGTGAATGCCACTAGGCACTTATCTCTGTAAATCAGGACCAGAGTCCACAGAGAGAGATCATAAAGAGACCAAACACCCTTTAAGTATATATCATTTCTTCTAAACACACAGAGCCAAATTATCTCTGGCATAACTAAGAGTAGAATTTTGCCCATATCGCTGGGGTGATCCGTTTAGAGCACATCATTATAAAATACTGATTAAATTAATTTGAAAAGGGACTACTGCTTTACCAGGGCATTAATCATTCATTATACTTTCATATCCTTCAGAATTGAAAAAGAAGTCAAACAAAATGAATTAGCAGTTTGTCAAACTACACTTTTGTGATCTAATTTCTTTTCTTTTCTTTTTTTTTGTGTGAGCAGACATCTATTTATTTATTTTTGCACTTTTTTTACTTAAAAAGTGCAAGACATTTTATTTAGTTAGTTTGTAAACAACAACAACAAAGTTGGTGGAGCCAGACCGTTGCATGTTACGTTTTTGCCAGGAACACATTTTTACAGCCAAGTTACAAACCTAGGAAAATAGGGGCTCATAATGGAAATGGCAAGACAACTAAACCGTAGTGGGGGAAACAGCGCCACTTATAATACTGTGAGACGCTTACATTGAAAAGGAATTTCCTCAGAAATGAAGCCCTTCTGATTGCTTTCCACATCACGTTTTAAACAAACACTGCAGTGCTTTAGCCGTTACTTGGTTGCCTAGGATACACAGTCACTGTAGGCCCAAGATGCTTCTTATAGTTATTCTTTGAGGCCAGGCCTATAAGTGCTGTAGAGAGAGGATTTTTTAATATAGATATATAGGAGGAAATGGGTAACAAAATTTTAAAACTAATAGCGTTGTGAGGCAAATTGTTGTTTGTTTGGTTTTATTTTACCTAACTAAATGGTGGTGTGACCAGTTGCCGAGCATACGGGACCTCTGAGCTGAAGAAAAAGCTGGCTTTTACTCTCTCTTTTAAAAAAGACTGTTTCTTTTCCGTTTAAAAAAAAATGGGAGGGGAAGGGGAAAGAAAAAAAAGGATGTATTGAGCTCCGTTTACAAATTATTAAGCACTGACTCTTATGTAACTTCTTAAAATTCCTTATGGAGAGTTCTTGGGAATGGCAAAGAATGGGAATATATTATTTTTTTCTGAAGTTTGCCACTTCTTGGCAAGTCACAGGGCTTAAACTCATTTCAGGGTACAGTAACATGGAATTTTTAGTTTTTGTTTAATTCTAAGTGTTACTGGCAGTTTTGTTTCCAAATGAAGAGCAGCCTTAAGGCTGGTCCCCACTACGGCTTAATGTCGACTTTAACGTCGTTAAGTCGACATAAAACTGCACCCGTCCTCACTGGCCGCCATTTGCATCGATTTAAAGGGCCCTCAAAATCGACTTCTGTACTCCTCCCTGACAAGAGGAGTAGTGCTGAAATCTACCTCTCTGGGTCGACTGTGGATTAGTGAGGACGCATGGGGATGTTATGAGATGATTTTCAGTCATCAAGAGAAAGGAATTAGCTTGTTAAGGAAATGTGTATATTTTCCCTGTGGCTGTTAAATAGTAACTGCCCAGCTAGGAATGGATACAAATAAACCATCTCTAGGCTAGAGTATTCTTGGGCTTGACAGAATTGGATTTTTATTTTTAAGCTTTTTTTAAATTTTTATTTTTATTTTCACAGTTGTAATAAATTATTGGGGGGGGGGATTTCAGAAAATAATTTATGGCAGTCGACTTATGTTCAAAAAAATGAAAGCTTTATAAATCATCGAAACACAATTTGTCAACATCACATGTCAAATTATACAAAGTAAATATCCTTAAACCAACTTCGCGAATGCTGGCACTGCAGCATGTTTGGTCCACATTAAGGTGGGACTCTAATATGTTCTCAAGCAGAATTTTTCCTACTTTGCCTATCTGTAACTTTCATGTATTATTGATGGAAATATTGTTATTAGTTCTTGTGTGTGTATAGTGAAATCAACATTTACTGATACCAATCTTACTCTTCCAGGTCGAAGTATTCTATCACTGCATTATTAAACCTGAAAGTTAAAAGCATACTAAGTTTTAAGAACAATCAACCAAACCCTATCCCAAGACATTTCAATGGCTTGGTGCCCTTAGAAGCCTCATAGTTTACCAAGTTTCTGTGGTTGTGGAGGTGAACTGGGTTCCTATGCTTACAGGATGGGGGACTTTACCCTGGGAAGCACTGACTCTGAAGAAGATTGGCAATCCATGGTGTATAATTAGCTGAATATGAGCTCCCAGTGCGGCTCTGTGGCCAAAAGTGCTAATGTAATACTTGGATGTATAAATGGGAATCTTGTGTAGGGATAGAGAGGATATTTTTTCTCTGTGTTTGGCACTAGTGTGACCATTGCTGAAAGAATGTGTCTAGATCCTGCTAGCCACAATTCAAGGATCATAGTAAATCAGAGAAGGTTCAGGGGTGAGCTGCGAGAACAATTAAAGGATTAGAAAAAACGCCTGATAGTAATACTCAAAGAACTGTCTATTTTGTTTAACAAAGAGACGGTTAAGAGGTTACTTGATCAGAGTCTGTAAGTACCTACATTGGGAACAAATATTTAATAATGGGATCTTCAATCTAGCAGAGAAAGGTATAACATGATCCAATGTCTGGAAGTTGAAGCTAGACAAATTCAGACTGGATATAAGTCATACATTTTTAACAATGAAAGTAACCAACCATTGGAACAACTTACCAAATATCATGGTGGATGATCCATCTCTGGCAATTTTAAAATCAAGATTGGATCTCTTTCTACAAGATATGATCTAGGAGTCATTTAGGGGAGCTTTTATGGCCTGTGTTATATAGATGGTGAGATTAAATGACCACAATGGTCCTTTCTGGACCTAGAATCTGTCAAAGTTAAAAAAGGTGGGTTGGGAAATCCAGAGGTAGGGTTGGGTATATAAAATATATATAGTATTTATAGTATATAAAGATTTTACTGGAATTGTCCTATAAAAATAAGTGGTATTGTACTATAAAAACTTCTTGAGTACAAGAAGTTTTTCAATAGCTGTAGGAGGCAAGTGCATAGGAGAACTAGATAAGAAATAAATTGAAATAAATAAAATCTTTCTTTTTAAGTTATTTATACCACACTCATCACCATGGTATCTGAATGCCTTAAAAGGTTATATTAGTCTAAATGGATGATCCATACAGATGCTTAATTCTCTTGTACTTCCATTTCAGCAACGTATTGCTTTCATTTTGCCATCTGTCTGTTTAGTTTTGCTAGATTGTTACAAGCGTGCACACATTTTCTTGCTGTTTGAATATTATATTTCTCTAAGTAGAAAGGAGAGTTTAATGAAGCTACAGTATTTAATAAATATCAACAGCGCATGAGAGGTGCAGATTTTGCACCCTCCCCTGGAATTCCAGGTGCACTGTTTAGTAGCTAAAAGGGAACCAACGCCAGCTACAAATGGAGAAGCAGAAATTAGAGCAACTCCTGAAACATCTCAGAAATTAAGGACCTGCTAGTTTAGTGTGATTGGAGCATGTAAATATTAACACTAATGATGACAACATGTAAATTGGAATGTGCTATAAAATTTAAGCACATGATACAGAAATGTTTGATTATTTAAAAAAAATAGGTGGATTTAATTTACCAGGCTATTTATATGTACAGTAAAACCTCCATTTAACGGACTAATTTGGGCAAGGGGGTGTCCGTTAAATCAAAAAGTCCATTAAAAAAAAAACCGAGCTGTCGGAGCAGCAGCCCACCCGCCACAGGGTCGGGGCGGAAGCTCCGCAGCCTGCGTGCTGCTGGGACCCGGGCGGCAGCCAGGAGCCGGCAGCCAGCTCGCCCGCTACCGGGACCCGGGCGGGAGCCGGCAGCCAGCCTGCCAGCTGCTGGGACCGGGGCAGCAGCCGGGAGCCAGCAGCCAGCCTCCTGCGAAGTGGACCGGGGCCGCAGCCGGGAGGGGTCGCGGTCTTATATGGATCAGAAATTTTGTCCGTTGCATCCGAAGTCCGTTAAATCGAGGTCCGTTAAATCGAGGGTTTACTGTACTGTCCAGTAGTTATGGTTGCAGTAGAGTTTCTGTGAAGTCACCAGTATTTTCAAAGCTTGTGTGTGTATAAATGAAATAAATACGAGTAAGATAAATTATTTAAACTTAGTAGTGAGTTAGGCTTCTGAGGCTTTTTTGATTAACAAATATTCTTATTAACATTCTCCAGCTTTGCTGACAAGACAAAACAATAACAGAAAAATCAACAGAGATAATTAATGTTACATTAAAACTTTGTGGCTTCTTTAGCAACTAAAACTCTCATCAGCTAATCCACTAGAATACAGTAAACCCTCGATTTAACGGACCCCGATTTAACGGACTTCGGATGCAACGGACAAAATTTCCGATGCATCCGAAATCCGTTATTGGGGGCTGCCGGCTCCCGCCGCAGGGAGCCAGCTGGGTTGACAGCTCCCGCCCGGCTCCCCGCAGCGGGGACCCCTGCGGGAGCTGTCAAACCCCCCCGCCCCCCCGCCCGGCTCCCCGCAACGGGGAGCCGGGCGGGTGGGCTGACAGCTCCCGCCCGGCTCCCCGCAACGGGGAGCCGGGCGGGGGGGGGGGGGGCGTTTGAGAGCCCCCGCTCGGCTCCCCGCAGCGGGAAGCCGGGCGGGGGGTTTGACAGCTCCAGCCGGGCTTCCCGCTGGGGGGAGCTGGGCGGGAGCTGTCAACCCCCCCGCCCGGCTCCCCGCAGCGGGAAGCCGGGCGGGGGGGTTTGAGAGCTCCCGCCCGGCTCCCTGCAGCGGGAAGCCGGGCGGGGGGGCGTTTGAGAGCCTCCGCTCGGCTCCCCGCAGCGGGAAGCCGGGCGGGGGGTTTGACAGCTCCCGCCGGGCTTCCCGCTGGGGGGAGCCAGGCGGGAGCTGTCAACCCCCCCGCCCGGCTCCTCGCAGCGGGGAGCCGGGCGGGGGGGGGGGGCGGCGTTTGAGAGCCCCCGCTCGGCTCCCCGCAGCGGGAAGCCGGGCGGGGGGGTGTTTGAGAGCCTCCGAGCTCCCCGCAGCGGGAAGCCGGGCGGGGGGTTCTGACAGTTTCTCCTGTGCTAGGTCTTCTAGTTCCTATTAAATCTCACAAACAGTGAGGCTATGCCAATTTTGTTTTAAATGTTGGCTAGATTGTATGGGTTCAGCCAGAATGGGAATATAAGTGATTTTGAACCAAATCTGGAAAATAAAGTTGTCAAAACTAGCATTTTGATACTACGGGGCTGGGTGCTCTTTAAATACCTAAAACAGTAAAATATTAGATTTTTGTGCAAATTGAATAGAAGAATGTATCCCATAAAATTGATCCATGAAATTTAGTCTTCTAGATCAGTCTAACAGTGACATCTATTTTACTATAAACCAACAAACTGATAGAAAAAGATTTCCATTGATGATGATCATGATGATGATGATAATCTTCAGGGATTTCTCAGATTCTCTTGCCCATCATATTTAAAAAGCTTCAGGGTCATGATCTTGTATATCAAAGAACAGACAGAATCTATATCTTTTTAGCTGCACCAATGAGCTTATTTCCCTGGTTACTGGGTCCCTTTGATTTATTTGGCCCCATATTTACTCAGTAGTGTAAGAATAGACGATTACCATGGACCCCTCTGTCATGAACCACTCTCATTATTCTACGTAAAAAAGCTTTTGCTTTTTTAACTTTTAAAAATGTTTACAAATATATTTAAGTTGTTTTATTAATGTTATCATAGGAAGGCAAAAACACACTTTATCAAAATTAGTCCTACACAAATGTGGGGAGAAATTGCATGGCTCCTCCTAACGCCAACTTAATATTAGGAATTTCATATAGACATCTGAGATAGCGTGTTGGCAAAAGCAGCTGTGCCAGCACTCTGATCAATGGGTCACCAATTAAAAGTGCCCTGGAATAAACGTGAGGGCCAAAGCTGAGTCTAATTGACAGAATGGGGATGGGCTGGAGAGAATGACAAAGCTAATTAATGTATTAGCCCGGAAAGTAGAAAGGCACCTGAAAGATGTGTTCAGAGGGGGAGAGAGAGAGAGAGAGAGAGACTGACTGACTGACTGACTGACTGACTGACTGACTGACTGACTGACTGACTGACTGACTGACTGACTGACTCACTCACTCACTCACTCACTCACTGGCGTTTGAGAGTTGGAACCAGGAGAGAGAGCTCTTGGAGGAACATAGGAGAACCTCCTCCTTGACTGGGTGAGCTAAGGAGTATATGCTGTTGTAAACACAGAGCTGCACAAGTTTATAAGGGTGGTGGGGAGAAGTCTGTAAATTACATCAGAATAAGGTCTCCAAGCAGTTTGTGACTAGAATAGAGACAGGAGCAGGATGACACTATGTCATAACACACAACGATGCTCTGATTATTGTGCTAATGCCACAACATGCACAAAAAATACCAAAAAGAAAGCGAGGAATACTTATAGCACCTTAGAGACTAACTAGTTTATTTCAGCATAAGCTTTCATGGGCTATAGCTCACTTCATACCAAGTTTACATTCAAAGAAGCTATTTTGAGGTAGAATGTTTTCTATGAAAGCATCTCAGTGTAAGTTTCCAGAGAGTTGCGTGCATTTGCTGTATTTTTTGGAGTCATTGAGTATGATCAAGGCAATAAAGTTATTTTGTTTTTGACATGCTGATGTGTTTAATGCATCTTGCTGTGTGTATGTATTGAAGGGGTCAACAAGGTAAACCCATCTACTAGTTTAAAAAGTGCTGTAGTAGCTATATATAGTAGGATGAGTTACTTATGAGGTTTTCCTTGGTGACCTCACTTACATCTGAAGTCAAACCATTTTCTTTCATGTTTTTAATTATGACTAGCCTTTAAGTAGCTTTCTGAGTGCTGCCGCAGAACATCAGGCAATAACTAGCTTGTCAATTGAAAACTGTTATTTTGCAGCACATCAAAAGAATGTATAGAAAATTGTTGATCCAGACCAACTTGATGACAGAAGGCTACCAAGAGACCCAGCCCTTTGTGAGATGCCAGAGTAGTAGCTCTCCTATAGGGAAGGAGGGAAAGAGAAGGGAGGTGGAATTGTTTATCCTGACAGCTGACAGGGTTTGCTTACATTAACTCAGGATTTAATAGTAGACAGGCAGAGCCATGGGGACCTGCTGTCATTTTGTCAGAGTCCTTGTGGAAAAGGCATTTCTGACATGGAGGGAAAGGCTTCCTGAGAATCCATAATTAAATGTCATGGCCTAGAGTGGGCAGAGCTATAGGAAAAATAAATCAGAAACCTTTCGATAATACAGAAAGAAATGAGGCTTTCTGGCAAGAAGTGATTTTTGTAGATCACTGAAGAAACCTTGGCCTGTCGGCAAAAGACTGTGTTGCAGAACTAGCACTCGGCAAACAACTTTTTCTTACAGTAACAGTTAGCACTAATCTAACACTTTTCACCCAACGATCTCAACAGGGCTTTACAATTGATTAATACAGAGAAACACATCTGTTACTGCATTTTGGCTTCTTAGCACCCTGTAAGTTCAATTGTTCTGGACTTGTATCAGTGAACAGACATGAATCGAGGATTTCATATATTTTGTGGCTGGTGGCAGATGAATATAGAGAATTGTTGACCTAGAGGAGAGTTAATGGCCCATGATGTCAAGGAAAACAATGGAGTTACTCTTTTTCTCCCATCCCGATAATGTAGGCTCAATTTGAAAACTGTGACTTGACTTTCAGAGGTCTGGCATGAGAAAACGCTGTCTTCTCTATTAGTGAAGCAGTTAGTTACTCCAGAACAAGCTAGCTGTCTCAGATAAAGTCAGGGGTGGGTGGACATGCAACATATGATAAAGTGGGGGGCTAGGGAGTAAAAGGGAGGTCTAAAACTGACTGTGAGGAGTGCTGTGGAAACTGAATGAAATAGATTGATAACACAGTTGTCTCATAACGGCTGCTAAGGCCAATGAAAATAATGTGCAGACTGAGACTTTTGGATCGGGCTGAAGTTTTCCGTGCCTTTTGTTTCAGAGTGTGCTGAAGCAAAACCAGAGGTCGCTAAACCCCTGCTCTTCTGTAGCACAAAGTAGGGGGCTCAATCCTTCAAGCTGTCCACACAAGTCAGAAGGTTGATCTGGTCAGACTCTTAACATAACTGTGCTGCCAATTTCTTGTCATTCACTGCAGATGCTGAGTGGAGCTGGAGTGACTTTGTTTTTCTACTGCCAACTTAGCACTGTGCAACTTGTGTGCTGCTGCATACCTTAAAATTGATTAGTCAGATTAAACTGATTGAGAAACACAGGAAATAAAAATAATGATTTGGGAAGAAAGAAGGATTGATGGAGAGAGGAGAAGAAAGAAAGTAGGAGAGAGGTGGAGTGAAAGTTGCAAAAAAGCACAGGGGCAAAGGGAGAGACAAAAGGAGACGTGGGAAAAGGAAAATACAGGGGAGAGGAAAGAGAGAAGGAAAAAAGGTAGTAATACAAAATAGAAAAGGAGAAAAAAAAGGAAGGCTGAGGGAAATGTACAAAAGAGGAGATAAAAAAGAGGCAGAACGGAAAACAAAAAGGAAAAAATAGTGTTCAATAAATGATACTTCCAGAGTCCAGCCTATAGCCACATGGCATTGGCTAAGCCTCTAATTTCACCTAGTTATAATTCTGTTGAGGTGCTACTGCAGCTTTCCAAAGGACATTCACTTCCTTATGCAAGTGTCCACCTTTTGCATTCCAAGGGCTATATGTGTTCTGCTTTCCCCCTGTCTGGGGAAATCCCTTTTTATATGACTAGAATATCAATGTGATGTGTAAATGTGAGCCAAGGGCATTGTATGAGCCTGAATATTCACTTCAGAAGAAGTCAATGTCCAGTTAACCTTTATATTCAAATACTAGTTCAAACGCTGTAGAATTAGAGAGGTTAGAAATGAAAAAGTTAGCTAGGCTGCCAATGGAAGATTGTTCCCTGCAGTATGTTTTGTGAGACAAGGTCCCCACATATTTATTCCCAGTGTATAATTATCTAAATGAATTGGGCACCTATTGTGAGCACCAAAGCACCAGACTGCAAAAGATAGATTTCAAATAATTACGAAAGATAAAAAACATCTAGTCAAAATACAGAACACAGGTAGGAAATTTATAAAAAGCCACCCTGTCCAAGAAGATTGGCTCCCAACTGGATAAGGAACTGGGGCAAGCAAAGGACTGGGAGAGTCAGAAATAAAGGAGGGAATTTCAAATAATTCAGAATGAGTTTTTTTTCTTTTTTCTTTTAAAGGGTGATTTAGCCACAATTGTTGTATGTTTAGATTTAATAAGTCATTCTGTTAAATACTTAACTAACTCAGTTGAAGCTGTATTTAAGACAATCAAGAAATACTTAATACAGCACTATATAGAATACAGAAAAGAAAACATATGTATCAAATCTGAAACTGAAGGAGCAGCCTATATGAGTTCACTTCTGACTAATTCCCTAAAACTCACCTCTTCTATATTGTTCAAAACAAAGAAACATCTTTTCTCATGTTTGATCTTATTTCAAATCAATAACCCAGTGGTATTCGTAACTAATTTATTACTGTTAGGACCATCTGTGACCCAGTTAGCTCTTAATACTTAAACATTAATCCATATATTAATATTTTGCTAATATATTGATTATAGAATGCACCTGCTATACCACATGTTGCTT
Source organism: Sternotherus odoratus (assembly GCA_032164245.1). Classification (NCBI taxonomy): domain Eukaryota; kingdom Metazoa; phylum Chordata; order Testudines; family Kinosternidae; genus Sternotherus; species Sternotherus odoratus. The sequence continues at coordinate 11,629,821 of JAVMKO010000009.1, read as the reverse complement.
GTCTATTTTGTCAAATATTATGTTTATCAATGACAGATCATTTATGAGCATGCTTTATCAATTAGAGCATTTTGTCCATTACAACATACATCTATAATAACTGGCATCTCTTTGTATACTATTAAGGTAATTAGATAGCAAGTGTGAAATATTGGGACGGTGGGGAGGGGATAATAAGAAAAAGACCCGAATATCGGGACTGTTCCTATAAAATTGGAACATCTGATCACCCTATATACTATGTGCTCACAGAAAAGGGACACAGAAAATGAGCTATTAACTATGGACGCTTTATGTGGTATCTGGTTTACATAATGGATAAGCTAAAGCTAGCCTCTAATTGCCAGAAGTGGGGAGTAGACTTGATCGCTTGATGATTGCCTGTTCTGTTCACTCCCTCTGAAACACCTGGCAATGCCCATTGTCGGGAGATAGGATACTGGGCTAGATGGGCCACTGGTCTGACCCAGTACGGCTGTTCTTTTGACTAGGGCTCCGTGTCTGTCATGAGTGTTGCGGAAGTCGCAGATTCCAGCTGCTCAGGTGTCCCCGGGGCCTGCCACACTGCTCCACCTCTCCACGGCCAGTCACTCAGATGGCCCGGCAGTGGAGCGGTCCCAGGGCCATCCGCACAGTCCGCTGCTCTGGCAGCCCCCAGCAGCAGTACCCGGGGTGTCTGGAGTAGCCACTGCTCTTCAGCCCCCCGGCAGCTGGTGCCGTGGCTGGCCGTGGATACCCGCCCCCATAGTAATAGCCCCTCGGGGTGTGTCCCCCATACTAGCAGACCCATGGGGCACCCCCCTGCAAAAGTGTTCCCCGTTTAGTCAAGGGTATTTACAGTGTGTCATGAATACGTCACAGGCTGTGAATTTTTGTTTATTGCCTGTGACCTGTCCATGACTTTTACTAAAAATATCTGTGACTAAATCGTAGCCTTACTTATGACACATGTTTAACCATCCACTATGTTATCAATTACAAAGCATATCTATAACCAAGTCATCATGACAGAAATCATCTGTTGGACTAATTCCCGATCAAGCTAAATGAATCCTTGGATGACTATATCTTATTAATTACAGAAAACACCTTCCCATGATAGGTAACAAATGGTTTCTTGATGGACATTTCCCTAAAATCAAGAGTTCAGCATACAAAGGGTGCACAATACATTATTTAATAGCATGTTAAGGTCCAGCTAAAATTCAGGTTAATGATAACGCAATAGGGTCAGCTAAAGTTCAGAGTGTATAATGAAGTACTACATGGACAAAGGCATTCATTTTTCCAAAACCAAACTCTCTTTAACAGTAGAGGTTAGCCAGCATCTTTGGATAAAATAGAAAAGATTCTGTCATGTCTGGTCAAGAAATTTAGAGTTTTATATTAAAATAATAATAAAAGATTAATATTTACTAACAATATCTTCCATTAATTTAAAAACTGATACTATTATAAAATTAATGGAAGCTGTGTTGCTAAATTCTGTACACTGGTTTGGAAATATCAGTCTCGGTTATTAGGAACAAATGAAATGCAAGGGGTTTTCAGCATTCCTAAAGTAGTCAGTAAAGGATTCTGATGGACCCTCTCTAGAAAGGAGGTTCCTTAATCAGGATCTTTGACCGAGAAAGACACACCTAGTTCTGATGGAACCTAGGGACTTGGAGCAGTCCCTACCTTCACTCCCAAGTCCCTACCAAGAAGGTACACAGAACGAGAGGAAAATGCTCAAATACTTAAGCCAAGATCAGGAAAGGCTTTATACACTAAATACTAAAGCTGTAGGCCCTGTTCTTGCAATGGGGTACAAAGGTCCTTTCACACAGCCGATTGCAGGACCAAAACTGTGAGATTTCATCCTCTGGCACATCAGCTGTCCCATTATACCTGATGAAGGATTGGCTTAAGCGTATCTGTAGAGCTAGTGAATTCTGTGAGTGTGTTTCTTATGCAAAACTTTAGCAAAATAACCCCTTTGCAAATAGTAAACTCTTACTTTAGCAATAGAACACTGACTGTTATCTTCTGAGGTCTAAATTTATTTTATTTTTCTCATTAATGTTTTATATCCTTATTAATATTTTAAATCACAATATATAACACGGATAGGTCAAACAAACAAAATATAAACTGACTTGTTTAACCACTCATGACAAATGCTACAGTTTTTCTTGTCATGTTATGTTTCTTTTGTAGAAGTGTGTTACTGTTTGCCATGGTGTCCTAGTGGCTTAGAAGTAGTCTCGTTAAATTTGCTTTAGTTGTCGGATGTTGACTTCAATTAAATGTATTCATCAGTTAATTATATACACCTGACCTTGATTAAATACTTAGCTCTCCCTCTATATGTTCAATGACAATGAAGCATACTTCATGTAGCTAAGAGTATTTGCACAAGTGTCAGTATAGTTGTACATTGGAAGTGGAAATAGTGTTTAAGACTTTTTTTTTGTTGCTTTTATAGGCACATATGCACAGCTCTAGATACCTGTCAAAGTTGAAACTCATGATTAAAAATTATATCTATATAATATTTTCATTTAAAATTCCCATTACAAAAATGCCACTTTGCAGACATTCCCACAAAAGAAAATCAAAAGACCCTCTCCCCAGCCAGTTTGAGCCCCTCCAGTAATGGCATCCAACCTATCTAAAACCATGATTCTAAGTCCATATGAAGTTGATTGAAAGTCTCTCATGGACTTCAATAGACTTTGCATCAGGCCCTATGTTTGTGAGTAAAAATGGGCTTTGCCATATGCCTAAAGGGTTGTCAAATCCTGTCTGTGGCTGGCAAAGAGTAATGCATATTGCAGAGACAGGAAAACATCCTGGTATTGGTGCCCCGATACCCATTCAGCAGCACAGTCCTATTTGTATCCCTCTGCATTTGTATTGAGGGGGCCTTAGTTCCGGTTTCTCAGTTAATCCATGTTTTAGTTTCTTTCATTTCAACTGGAATAATGATTGACATAAACAGTCAAGCATTAGTGCTCATTTACCTTCATCTTGGTTTAGCTGTGAGCTAAGAGCAGTATGGATTTAAACTTATGACCCTTTGATTATTGCAAACTTTCATGTAAAGAAACAAGCCAACCAATCTAACTGCTGCGAGGCAGGGTCTGAATGATGATTGAAGTTTCCTTTTCTTTAGTATTATTTATACCCTTCTCTGATTACTTTTAACCAACCCTGTCAGGAATAATTGTTATCTCTGCTCAGAGAGTTACCTCTGGAGAGGAAAATATTGTTGACTCTGTACAATTCTGGAGTTTGCATATAGTTTCAATGAATGTTCCTCTTTCTCCTCTTCCCCTTTTAAGTTTGTTTTATCAGTGTCTGTCCCCCTGAAAATTATTCACTTCAGACACGCTTCAAGGGCATTTCACCTTCATACTTAACTCCTGGGAAATTCATCTCTGGTATCATAGTTTTATTTTAACGTAGAAAGAATGGTTCATACCAGTAACCCAATTCCTTTTACAGGTACCTTAAATCCAACTTCAGCATTACCTGCAAATATCCAGGTTGCAGTTAGCAGCAGCAGCATCCTATTTATTCAAAAGCCTGTCCTCATGAATTAGCAATGTAGACTAGGGCATGTCACCCCTTTGCAGATTGACTAAGTGCAGTTGTAGTGGCTGTACCTCATCTATTGGGGAGGTGTTGATAAATCTCTCCATGTTGCCTGTCGTCACTGAGAAGCCTCCTATAAATCTCTCTAGGCTGCTTGTCCCAGCAGTGAAGGCTCTATAAATCTCTCCATGCACCCGTCTTCACCACAAATGCTCCTATAGCTGTCTCAAACCTACGTGTCCCCCAATGCACTGAATTGAGGCACAGAGATTTATTGCTAGGAGATAGGTGGTACAGGGATATTTAAAGCACCCTTCCCATCAGGCAAGTTATTTAGAGTTGTATTTATATCTGAGGTATTGGTGCACCTGCACAATCTGTGGGACACTTAGTAGAATGACTAAGGCAGTATCTTATGCTATCCCAGGGGCAGGCAACCTATGGCACGTGTGCCAAAGGCGGCATGTGAGCTAATTTTCAGTGGCACTCACACTGCCCGGGTCCTGGCTACCAGTTTGGGGGGCTCTGCATTTTAGTTTAATTTTAAAAAAGAAGCTTCTTAAACATTAAAAAAAACTTTATTTACATATAACAATAGTTTAGGTATATTATGGACTTCTAGAAAGAGACCTTCTAAAAACGTTAAAATGTATTACTGGCACGTGAAACCTTAAATTAGACTGAACAAACGAAGACTCGGCACACCACTTCTGAAAGGTTTCCGACCCCTGTGGTATCCTATGTTTAGCAACATGGATATACACTAGTAACCATTAAAAAGTCAACTTTTGCTAACAGTTCATTTGGAACCGGAAGTACACAATCAGGCAGCAATAGAAACCAAAAAGCAATTAGAGAGTATTATATTAAATGTGTGTTTTTCCTAGCGTTATTCCCGCACTATGGCAGGGTCCGCTTAGACTGGACACAACCAGTGATACGACTGGGGTATACTCCAACCGATGCGTCGTTCCATCTGTCGTTGGAGGCATTTTATACCTACTGCCAGGTGTTAAGCCTACAGCACCTGGTATTCCCAGGAGATCTCCCATCCAAGTACTAGCCAGGCCCGAACCTACTTAGCTTCCGAGATCAGATGGGATCGGGCATGTTCAGGGTGGTTTAGCCGTATTATATTATACTAAATGTAAACTACTTAAAAAATAAAGGAAAAGTTTTTTATTTTTTTGTAAAGATTTGAGAAGGTAAGGAAACTTTCTGTGTTTGTCATTTAAATTAAGATGGTTAAAAGCAGAATTTTGCTTCTGCGTAGTAAAGTTTCAAAACTGTATTAAGTCAATAATCTCTCTATATAAAAGTCAAATGGTGTATGCGTGTATGTATGTGGACTTACTCCTTCTACACCGTTTGAGCTAGAGACTTGAAATTTGGTACAGTTATATGTCTTAGGGTCCTAATCAGGGTAAGAGTCGAAATTTTTTCAAATCTCACCTCTGACGCCCCCCAGGGGTGAAATTCTTTAAAGGCCAATCACATCAGCTGAGCAGCTGCTGTTCTCTGTGACATAGTTATGATGTCATAATACCCCCTCCAACGGACCCTGCATTCACTCAGCTCTCTGCCCTCTCCCCCCTCCAACGGACCCCGCACTTGCTTAGCTCTCTTCCCCCTCCCCCCTCCAACGGACCTCGCACTCGCTCAGCTCTCTGCCCTCTCCCCACCTCCGACAGACCCAAGTTGGGTTTGGTCGGAGGGTAAGTGAGGTAGGGGTGTCGGGTTTGGTCGTGGGGTGAGGTCGGGGTGTCGGGTTTGGTCAGGGGGTGAGGTGGGGTTGTCGGGTTTGGTCGGGGGGTAAGTGAGCCAGGGGTGTTGGGTTTGGTCTGGGGGGGTGGGAAGGTGTCGGGGTGGGTGAGGGGTGAGGTGTTGGGGTTGGTCAGCAGATGTTGGGTTTGGTGGGGGGGTAAGGTGGGGGTGTTGGGTTTGTTTGAGGGGGTGAAGATGGGGGTCGGGGTTGGTCAAGGGGTAAGTGAGGTGTGGGTGTCGGGTTTGTGGTGGTAGGTAGGGGTGTCGGGTTTGGTTGGGGGGGGAAGTGAGGTGGGTGTGTCAGGTTTGGTCTACGGGGGATGAGGTGTGGGTGTTGGTCAGGGGGTGTTGGTAGGGGGGTGACGTGGGGGTGTTGGGTTTGGGTGGGGGGGTGAAAATGTGAGTCGGGGTTGGTCGAGGGGTAAGTGAGGTGGGGGTGTCGAGTTTGGTCGGGGGGGTGAGGTGGGGGTGTCAGGTTTGCTCTCTGCCCCCTCCCCCCTCCAACGGACCCCGCACTCGCTCAGCTCTCTGCTCCCTCCCCACCTCTGACGGACCCGAGCAACGCCGGGTATTTTCGCTAGTCAGTTATAAACTTTTGAAAGACCAACCACAATGTTTTGTTCGGTGTTATGGACATTTCAGAATACAAACAACCTTCATTCCCAGAGTGTTTGTAACTCTGAGATTCAACTGTATTTAGTTTGTGGAAAGGTTGAAGTGTGTGGTCTTGAAGGTGCTACTCTAAGATCAATGCAGACAGCTATACTGGTACTGCTTCTGTCACGGTATCTAAGAACACTCAACAGTTCTGAGGCAGACAGGCAATTGAGATTAGATGTGCTGCAGTACGTAGGTGAAATACGGAGACTTAAGGCTGGAGTGAGAGTCTGACTCCATTTTTTTTTTCTCTTGTGCAGTTCTCAGACCACTAATAATTCAGAATACACAGGAGAGTTGGGAAGACATTACTGCTTTATCAAGTGGTTTAGCAGACTTCTCAGTCTCTGTTTTCCCACCACTGGATTGATAAACTCACTCCATCTCACTCTCTGCACTTGTTTTGGGGACTCATCTACTGTATCCGAGTTGTGTCTGTTCAGGAATACCTTGGCATGTGTTTAGGATTCCTCTTGGCTCTGCGATAATTCAGGCTGTGAAGGAAGAGTTCATGTAATATTACGGCTGTATTCAGCAGCTCAACACAGAATCCCCTAAGGTACTGGGCTCAGTTGAAAAGGAAGCAGTGAACTCTGCCATCTTTACAGAAACAATGGTCAAATCAGTGGTATATGCAAGTCAGAATTTTAGGTGGATTGTTCCTAACTTGTAGTCATGTATGTGCTTAAAGCCACTTTTTCGAAGTGCTACTCAGTCTATTCCATTCAATATAGATTTTTATACTACCATCTTCACAACAGTATTTGCATGCCTTCCAGGAGTGCGTTAAGTGATCCGACTAAAGTCAGTCACATGGTGGTTTGTTTTCTCTTGGATCTTCTCCCCAAGGGGAGAATTGTGTGTGCAGTGTTTTGCTTAAGTAGGGGGTTTCTTGGTGGGTTTTGATTTTTGATGTGTTATTTTCTATATAATACTTACTCCTGCCTCCGTGCAGAGGACTGGACTAGGTGACCTTTCGAGGTCCCTTCCAGCCTTACATTTCTATGACTGTGTTGGAAAGGCTGGTTGAAGACGTCCATCTTTCCCTTGAGGTGGTGAGTTTTGTGATGGTCCTTAGTAGAGCCAAGTGAATAACTGATTCTTTTGGCTTGGTGCCCCCTGCCACCCTCAAAAAACAACCCCCCCTTTGGGGTCAAACTAAACATTTTGTTCAATCTGAAATGATTAGTTCTTTGATTTTGCTTTGTAGTTTTTTTTCACCAAACTTCGGAAAATTTTTACTTTCTCGAGGGGAAAAAAGGTGGGTAAAAAGACATGAGGAAAAAAGGTAGAATATATTTAACTGTTATTTAAACAGCAAGGAAAGGAAATATACAGTATCCAAACAGACCCCTGTACAGAATTGGAATCATGATTTTTAAAAATGGGTCTGGGATGTAGTAACAATGTCCTGCTTATATAACAAGGACAGTCTTCCTATTTGTTATATAATGATAATCCCATTCATATTTATCAGAATAAACTAGGTGATACTAATTGTTTAGCAGGAGAGTGTTTTATAAGTTCATTCCATGTTAAGTACATTTTACAGTGTACTTGTCTGAAGTAACATTGTGCACAGAATACAAAGCTATTAATTCAAATGCAGGTCGAAAGTTGAATGGTAAAGTACTATTAATTGTTTTGTGTACCCCATCTCATCTCTGCTTTCAGTTGCAGTGCAGATAACAGACAATGAAGACTGGGGCAGCTCAAGCCTCAAAGTTTATAAAAACGTAGTGTGGAGGTGGTCGCCTTAAGACTTGAAACTTTTTTTCCCCTTGATCAGATTTGGATAAAGTTCAATTTTAAGGGATAAGATTCAACATTTTTTTTTATTAAAATGACAAAAATGTTACCTGCTCATTGCATTCAGTACTTATCTTAAAACTAAAACCAAACAGACATGACCAAGCCAAGATAATTACACATCCAAAACAAACAATGAATACTTTACCTCTTTTATTTTGTCAGCTGATTCATTCCCCTTTCTATTCTTTTCATGGCCAGATTCAACCAACCTCACTCTGATTGAGTTGTACCATTCTTATATATTGTTTCATTGGTTTCAATGATACAAATTGCAGAATAATGCAGAGGGCAAGTCAGAGTGGCAGAATCTGACTGTCTTTCTTTCATCCATTCCTGTGTGAAAATCCCACACAAACAGTAGGGGAAACTGACTATACAGGGGACAGAGTGAAACTGACTATAAACCAAGTGCTGTGCATATCATATATAAATGGAGGAAAAAAGGAGATTCTTTCAATTATATTAATCATTAGATGTTACTTGTTACAATAAGTTTATTAAAATCAGACAGAAGTGTGACATTTAGTTTTACAATGTTTCTTTAAAAATTGCTTTTAAAAATACCAGGAAATGACGTGAAATATCATGGTTTCAAGCTTACACAGAGCTCTTCTCGACCTGAACAAGAGCTTTGTGTAAGCTTGAAAGCTTGTCTTTCTCACTGGCAGAAATTGGTCCAGTACAAGATATTAGCTCGCTCATGTTGTTTCTCTGATATCCTGGGGCCAACAAAGCTACAACACTATATACTGAAATATCCTGGTCATGTGCCTTATGTACAGTCAGAAATAAACTGCTGGCAGAGTCAAAAGTCAGAGAGGTTCCAGAGGCAAGGAGACGCTGTTGCTGAAGGGTCAGCTGAGATGTGGAGATCATATTTGCCAGCCAGCTGGCACAATGTGGGTGGTACACAAGCATTAAATTGCCAGCTCATCTCTCATGGAGGTACGTTACACCATTTATAACTATACCCAGATTATTATTTTTTTAAACCAGTATGGCTCATCTCATTTCGAAAGGAAACAGCTGACTGTAATCTGACTAAATACATCCCTGACACTAAACATTTCCACATGGATTTGTTAGAAATAGGATAGGAAAAGAATAATATGAGCTTATATGTTTATCCTATGTGCATAAAGGGATGACTCATAACTCATTTGTCCCTCTGCCAATTATGAATTAAGGAGCCTTTACCATGATGCACTTTCTGCCTTGCTTTACCTGTTGAATTTGCATGTACCACATTGATATTATGGTGTGCGGGAAGGGTTATATCAGGGGTCGGCAACCTTTCAGAAGTGGTGTGCCGAGTCTTCATTTATTCACTTTAATTTAAGGTTTTGCATGCCAGTAATACATTTTAATGTTTTAGAAGGTCTCTTTCTAAAAGTCTTGTATGTAAAGTAAATAAGGTTTTCAAAATGTTTAAGAAGCTTCATTTAAAAGTAAATTAAAATGCAGAGCCCTCCAGACCAGTGGCAAGGACCCAGGTATTGTGAGTGCCACTGAAAATCAGCTCTCATGCTGCATTTGGCACACGTGCCATAAGTTGCCTACCTCTGGGTTATATCTTGGTTAACTTTTTGTCTGCATTTATGTAATGCCCACTTTTCCAAAGGTGCGCAACTCATGAAAAGTGCTTCAGGCACAGTGTTGACATGCAAGTTCTAATCCCTGCAGCGTTTGTTTCTCCAGATTTGATTGAAGTCCATTGGAGTGTAGTTTTGTTGTTGTTTTTTAGGCATGAGCAAAACATCAGTTTTGTTTGGTGTTGGTTTAGCTTGGCGCTTCACTGCTTCACATTGAGAATGAAAGTTTGCAAACTGTTTGGCCATAATGTAGATAATAGCTTTTGGTTTTATAACTAATAATAATATCTAGCCATTAAATAGCACTTCTTGTCTATAGATCTCAAAGTGCTTTACAAAGAAGTGCTTTACAAAGAAGGCCAGTGTAATTATCCGAATTTTATTGATGGGGAAACTGAGGCACAGAGGGGAAGTGACTTGGTCAAGGTCACTCAGCTGGCCAGTGACAAACAAAGACTAGAACTAGGTTTCCAGAACTCTGGACCTGTGTTTTATTCACTAACAGATCTTCATTAATGGGAAATGGACTTGGAGAAAATCCTGAAGGCCCATAATGATGATGTGAAATGCTCACTCTGAACTGACCTGTTCTTGAGGTCTTCGGTCAGAACCCTTAATAGTTCCTTTTTCATTATTTTATCTATTGTATATCACTGATACATAAGTCTCTCTCTTTATAGCTGTCCAATCTATACACAAGGCTAGCTTTAAGTTTCAAAGCTGCTTGCCTCTCCCTCTGGTCCTGCTGCCAAAGAGAGGGAGATGGTCCATTTTATGAACTGCAGAACCTATACAGGGTGCAACCCTCACATGAAACACGTTCACTTTTTTTGTCAGAGCTTTGCTTCAATGAACATTTTCCAGCTGGCTCTACTAATTTATAATTTGAAATTGATAGATTTGATTTGTATTAAAATACATGTAACCATCTGTCATATTCTCTGTGTTTCTGTTTAGTTTGGTTCTTATAACACTACCCCACACAGTAGAATATGAGTGCCTTCTAAGAAGTAACAAAGACCCAGCTATATAATTTACTTCCCCCAAAGCAGGTGGGAATATGTGGTTTTTATTTTTAACTGTATTTCCTTCTTTTCTTTCCCCTTCCTCCTCTCTTTCTTCTTTCCTTTATTTCCTTTCCCTCCCCTGTCTTCTTTTCCCCCTTCCTTTAGTTGCAGCTTTGTGAAAGCTAAGTCAAAGAAGTGAGGTTGACTCTCTTTCAGAACGCTGTGAGATCTGCAGTCATTCTAATAATTTTAAGTGGCATATTCCAAAGCCCAGGTCCTCTGCTGAGGGAGCCCAGCCCTGTCTCTTGCTGTCATTAGTTCCCTCCTTGAGGTTGACAGTTTCAGAGTTCCTAGGGAACTCTCATGGGAGGTTATTGTGGAGAGAGGCATTCTTGGAGACATCTTGGGCCAATTCCATGGAGGCCTTACAGAGTAACAGCAAGACCTTAAATTTGACCCTGTAGTCTATAGGAGCCAATCTAGTGAGCAGAACAGAAGGGTGATATTACTAAGGAAGCAAGCTGCTGTATTCTGGACTAATTGAAGTTTTTTAAATGTTGGAAGTGTTTAAACCCAGGTACATAGAGTTGCATAGTCCAGCCAAGGTAACACAAAGGCTTGAATAATTGTTACCAAGTCCCAGGCACAAGTCTCTTGATTTCCTTAGGCAGGGACCTAGGGCTGGTCCCCACTAGGGGGGGAAATCGACTGTAGATACGCAATTTCAGCTATGTTAATAACGTAGCTGAAATCGACGTCTCTACAGCTGACTTACCTCCCGTCCTCACGGCGGCGGCGGTCAGCGGCGCAGTCCCCCGTCGACTCCAGCTTGTGCCTCTTGGCGAGCTGGACTTCCAGAGTCAACGGGGGAGCCGCTAGCGATCGATTAAGATGCGATAAATCGATCGCCAAAAAATCGATGCTTCCCTGCCCTATTGAGGACAAGCCCCTAGTCTTCATATGTGTTGGAATAGTACCAGACATACCTATGGTAGAAATAAAACATGTTTACTTTACTCTGTGATGGTAATTTTGGAATGTAAATTTCCCGGAGTCTTGCTCAGTGTGTTCATATTGCCTCAGGGGTTCCTTTAATATGTATGATGTTGTGTTAATGTTTCTTAGTTTTGAGAGTTTCTCATCCCTATGGTACAGTTAAGGTTTCTGGTAGCATATGATTTTAATCAACTTCTGTTTTTTGACTTTGTTGTCATTTTAGCTTAACTTGTTTTGGAGTTATCACTCAATTTGTTTTTTGACACTGGAAGTGTGTAAGATGGGGTTTGAGTTAGATTCCACTTCCCACAGCTCCTTTTGGCTGGGAACAGCAAACCATGGCCACAGGGAGCTGAGGGGCTCTGTGCCTGCAGCTCCAAGTAAACAAAATGTCCTAACCCACCAGGGTTTACCCTGATGGGCCGGGAGCCAAAGTTTGCCAACTCCTGAAATATAGGGTCAGCTTATGAAAGAGTCATACATTTTTTTGCTATTTTATCTATCCATCCTTGGGGTGTCTGCTTATAAACAAATGGACTAATGAATGAATATATATGGTAAATGTCAATGTGCTCAGTTATTTAATATCAGAAGGAGATAGAACATGTTTCTTAAGTTAGATTAATGGCTTGACCCTGAATATCATGCCATTATAGTCAACAATACAATATTTACATTCCTAAGAGCCCAAATATTAAAGGAATAGGTATTTTCTCATTATAACAAAGTTGCAATGTCTCTCGTCTGTTCCCTTGTATATGTGCCATCTAACCTTCCCAGTGCTGATGGGAAGCTCTTCTTTGCGTAGTATCAGAGGGGTAGCCATGTTAGTCTGGATCTGCAAAAGCGACAGAGTCTTGTTGCACTTTATAGGGTTTTAGCCCACAAACGCTTATGATCCCTAAGATCTGTTAGTCTATAAGATGCTACAAGACTCTGTGTCTTCTTTGCATAGTATTCTTGCCACCACACTCAGGTAAAGGTTTTTTGTTTGTAGGGGACAACACTCAAATCAGAGTGCTGACTGGGTGACTAAAGAAATGATGAAATAAGGCAGGAGGGCCAGCTCTTCAGCTGTTGTAAGTCAGCGCAGCTCCCTTGAAACTGATTTACACCAACTGAGGATCTGACCAAACAGTGGTAGCTGAGCAGTTGAGAGGGGAAGGGATTTTTAGTTAGCCTGTTTTATTTAGATAAGATACATTTAATTCAGTGACTAATTAATGAATATTGCGACATTTCATTAGAGACTCAAAGCCACTTCCCATTCAACCAGGCTATTAAAACACACAATAATGCTCTGAGATGCCCCCCCCCCCAGAATTCTGAGAACAACAGAGGTGACATTGGTAATATTTCTAAGGTTAAAAACAGGATGGGCCCCACTTCTGTCTTAAACAAGAAACAAAACGAAACAGTCTCCCCTATCTCCTCCCCCCCCCCCCGCCACACATATACACCACTTCAGCCTGTCTTTACATGACATCATAAAGATTAAAAAAAGAACAAATGCCCAACTTTTTCAAAAATACTTTGCAGGTCACCTTCAAAATCGGAGCTTAAAAAATCAAGGAAAAGTTTAGAAAAATGGGAACTGGGCATCCAACTTCAGGATTCCCATAGGGATCCAGTGTTTGAAGATTGTTCACTAACCATAACAAAGAATGGAAACATAAGGTTCAATAATCAGGATAAAGGGTTATTGCTCTGAAGTGCTATAATAAGGACCTGGATTTAATTCCCAATATTTTGATTCCTGTGCTTATCTCTCTGTACTTAGCCTTGTTGGGAATGATGCCAATAGTAAAGCCTCCCATCCACTCTTGCTATGCCAGAATTCGAAGTGGGTATTAGCCCACGAAAGCTTATGCTTCAAAACTTTATAGTTAGTCTTTAAGGTGCCACAGGACTTTGTTACCCCTGTTTGGAAGGGTCTTGAAGGGATAAAGTAAGATGTGTGGAGGAACTGAAGCGGTTCTCTGAGAACTCTGAAAGAGACATGGAGAATGAATGAAGCTCACCAGAATAAAAGAACCAAAAGCATGAGGAAACTGTCTCATTTGGTGAGGTATTAAGATCTAAAACTATGAAAGAGAAATGATAACTGACTTGGCAATGAAAGGTGTTTGACCACACACAGAAGAGCAGACTCTGTTGTTGCCAGTACAATATTTAGATTGAGAACAACTGAGGAGACGTCTATCGGAAGGCTTGCTAGGCAGCTGAGTGGAAACAACTTACCATAGAAAGGAAATGAGGTTGAAATTTTGAAAGACTATAAGTATCAAAGATTTTTAAAAGGACAGCAGAGGAATGACTCTGGAAAGATTTCAGTGGAAATAAAAAGATGACTTGCTGGGGTTGAAAGGTGGCAGAGGGAATGTGTGAATGATAGGATCTTGGAGAATAGCATTTTCTCCAAGCCCCTGCTGGACTTCAATCCAGTACATCCATCATGTACTAGGTTTTGCTTCACCCTGACTGTCATTTGAAGTCAATGAATATCTTTTAATTGACTCCAGTGGATGCTTGATTGGCCCAGTAATAGCAGTCAGATCAAAGTCCTTAAAATGTCTAATGCTAAGAATTATTTTCACCACATAGGCTCTATCTAGGTGCCATGGGCAGCTGAAGGTGTCACCTTGTTTGCTTGCACTCTGCCAGCACATGGTGACTGTCAGGACGCTGCCCCAGCTATGGCTTAGAAAGCTATGTAAAGTGTAGGTAGTTTTATCTTCTGCCTTTTGTTAGGGAGAGTTAAAGCTTTCATCTGTCAGGCCTCGGCAAAAAAATGAGAATGTTAACACAGGAATCTGACAAGCCTGAGGTACAGGTGACTGATGGCAAGTTCTGAATGAGAGACATAAGTCCTAGCTTCCAGAGCACTAGCACCACATAAGAATTCTGAATGTTCTTTCTCATCCAAGAGAAGAGGCCTAACCCTGCTTGGCTTGAGTTTTGTTTTCTACAAATGTACTTTAGTCTCAGTGTATTTGACATATTAAGCTTAAGTTATAGTTTCTAGCAGAACTATGTCTCTGTAGGCTCTTAAAAGTGAGAGATGGAAAAGACCTATGAGACAGTTTGCCACATGTACAAGTCTGCTGCACATAGAGGATATTGTCCCCAATGGAAGACATAACAGATTTTAAACTCATTCTACCCTTGATCTTAATCAAAAGACCAAGAAACTGCAAGCCAAGACATAATACAACATTGTCCTTATGTCAGTAGTTAAAAGATCTAAAATATAATAAAAATACATTAAAATATAGCTGCCATGTCAAGGGCAGAAATGAGATGACAGAAGATTCACATGAGGTTTAATTATGCCCTGTGCCAGTGAGGAACTCTAGGCCTGTGCCCACCTTACCTTCCATTTAAGTCATAAGAATAAGGCTTAAGAAAGATATTGTGGCTACTGTGATGGTGCGTATGCAGCCTTTGTGGCTCCCTGTGGGAAACTCCATAGTACAACTACACCCCACCCGAAGAAGCACCAATCTGATAAGAAAAGAACAGCAATACTAGGTCCTCCATGCTTGCCTAGAGAGGACTCTTAGAGCAGTCATGGTGAAAACCCCAGAGATCTGATCCTTAAGGGGCTAGAAGGGCTAGCAACAGCCAATCAGGCCTGGCTGCCCCAGATAAAAGGAGATGCATGGCCTTAGCAGTTCAGTTCCTTCCTGAGACCAGAGGAATGAGGATGGGAGCCCTTTTCTGGACAAAGGAGCTTGTCAATTAGTGTTTATGGCTGACTTAACTTAGATAGCTGGGATTGCAGAGAGAGGGAGAAAGGGCTGGAGATAATGGGCCTGGTAGGAAGAGGCCCAGGGAAATAACAGTGACTGATTGGAGTAAGCAGTACATGTCTGCTGTTTATATATAGTCTCTGGGTTGGAATATGCAGTAGCAGGTGGTCTAGGTTCTCCTTTCAGTCACAGGAAAAAGGAGGGACAAGCCTAACCTTAGCCCTAAAAAGAAGACAAGGTTTCTTTGGAGTCCCAAATGAAAGACTGAATTTAAAGGACCCAGAGCAGGCAAATAGATTGTTGGACTCTTTAATACCCCAGAGGGGGTTCATTTGGACTTTGTGACTTAGCTAGAGGGCCAAACCTCTGAAGACCCACCAAGGTCAGGCAGCAGCCTGCAGGGGGCACCAGGGATGAGAAAGTTGAGTGCCACTTTACAGGCATGTGGTCTTTGTCCTGGCCCATTACCCACCAGTGTATTTCATCTATAGTGTATGTAAGTTCACCATGGAATCATTATTTTATTCATAAGGAGCAAGATTACTGTAGCCTAGCAATGAATAGATACGATTAAACCAAATGGGAAAAGATAATCATGGCATATGAAGGGAGATGAAACAACATGAGTAACATTTTGGATGTACACATTTTCCAAGACTTAACAATTTCCAGTTCTTACCCTCTTAGGCAAAAAAGCAGCTCTTCAGTATTTCTGCTATTGTGAAAGAAATAGCAGAAAGAGAGCAAAGCACATCAAGAAAGGAATTAACAACAGAAGAAAAGATAGGAGATCTGCACCTCCATTAGTAATAATGGTTGCATTATGTTGTACTCCTTTTGCACTGGGGATCTCCGAGTCTGGTAAGATTGAGATCTGATATTGAACCTTTGAGGCAAGAAATGTCATTGTTTTGGAAGTCACAAATTTCATTTCCTTTTTAAGGTTATTTTTACCAAGGTGACCAACAATATAGAGGGAAGTATTTTATAAAGTGTCCAAGTTCAGTGCAAATAGTAAACAAAGCAGAATACATGCTTGGTGTAGGGGGAAATGGCTTAGTAGCTAGGGGATTAAGGAACAATATATAGTCAAATAATTGAATGGTATCCAGTTGCTGAGGAGATAAGGAAGAGAGCGCAGATTTTATTGGAAATAAAAGTGCTCATTAAAGGCTCTGGTCTCCCTAGTTACTAGCAAAATAGCTTAGAAATAAATACCACACTCTGGTCCTTGTTTAAGGCTCTGAAGCACCCCTTAACAAATCAGAAAGATTTATCCCACTTGCTTCTGTGTTCAAAGTTTTGTGTTAAAAAAGTTTGGGGGGGAGGGCGGGGAGAAAGGAAGACAAGCATGAAAGGCAAGATGGACACTTGATTAAGAAAATGTAGATTGTGGTTCTAACTTGACTCTGCCACAGACTTCTTGTGTGACCTTGTGCAAGACACTTAATCTTCTGGTCTCAGTTTCTGCTTCTGCAAATTGAGAATGGTCATACCTCTCAGGAGTGTTGTGAGCATTAATCAATGTGAAGTTCTCAGATACTTTAGTTATGAATATTGTAGAAAGAGCTAATGAAAAAGCTTAAGACTGTAATAAGTTTGAAATTCGGGTGCTTTACTCCCCTTTGTCCTTTTTGAAACTCTCATTAATTGGCTCCAGTGTAAATCTGAGAAGACCTCAAGTACATATAACCCTATGAAATACAACCAATCTTAACCTCAAAATCTAGACAGTGTCTGAAGCTTGTATGTTCCCATTTCTCCAGCTCAGCCTTTAACACGTACAAAGATTTTATTTGTAACCATGACAAAATATTATTTTTAATCAGCTCCTAGGGAGCGTATTATATTTTTGAATTGTTTATGGGTTAAGTCCTTCACTTTCCTTGCAACTTCTGCATAGTTTTGAATTAGTTTCGGTCTCAAACAGTTCATGGGCATAAATCTATTTATTTTCTAGTCTTTATCAAATATATTTTGTCTCCTGTTTTCTAAAGTATAGAAATTAATTTTAGCACATTTGCATCATAACTTAGACCCACAAACCCTGACTCATTTTAATTGCCATCTGTTGCATATTTTCAGTGCCTGTAGTATGCTTGCTATAACATAACAGTCAGAGATGCACACAGTTCTCTAGATTTTATCTCAGTAGTGGCTTAAAAGAACCGGCAGAGTGCCCACTAGTGTTACACTCCTTAGCCTATCAAATGTTACTTGAGAGGCCGATATCTCTATAAATCAAATCACTGTATGTATCACATTTTCAAATTCCATCAGGAAGATGGTTTTGGCCTTTAAACACAGACTTCTTGAGAATAACTTGATCTTTATCTGCAGTGTTAGTTTCAATTTATAACCTACAGAAGCACGATTAGTAAAGTGCGTTTGTTTTTCTAAGAGGTTTTCATTATAAATGAGAGTTTGAGTGACGATCTTTTTTTAAAAAAATCTGTGTTCCTTGCAACAACAGGTGGCAAAGTTTATCAAATATGGGGTAATGAGATCTGCTCATGTAAATGTAGAATTTTTGCTGTTGGCTGTGTGGCAGAAGATCACTATAACTTACCTGGTTTGCTGCCCTGGCCTTTCACAAAAATCTAGACTGGCTGATGTGTGATAAGGTTTCAAGTCCCATAGATTTTCATAAACCAAAAGACAAAGGGTCATGTTGAACCCATGCTTTAAACTTTACACGTGTTGTGATGTCCCTGAAAACAATGTGGTTTGTTCTAGCTTTCAAGTACAAAAAGGATTCCAAAGCAATTTCTTCACTGTGAACAGTATGGAGTCAACAAGTCTCTGAATAGGAAAGGTCTTGTCATATTATGTACTTGGCATAGTACTGGATTTATTTTCTCAATGACAAATTTCCTTTGGGATACACCCAAAAGAGGGTTCAAGCAAAAGAACTTCCAGGGCAGTCTGCACTATTTATCTATACCAATATCCTTCTACCAATCCCCTAAAAGAAAATGGGAGCAGAGAATAATAACACACCTGCACATTAGGCTCCCAGGCTTTTTCCAAGTTCCCGATTAAGTTAAGGAAAGGGTAGAACAATTCCTGTCCTCCTTTCTCTATCACCTTGGTGGGGCTCTGATGGAGTGGATCAGCCCCATGACAGGGGTCCTCCTCACACCTTAAAACAACTTCTCCATAAGGGACATAATCACTTTCCTCTTATTTTCAACAGAGACTGGGATGATCTAATCTTAACCATACACAACCTCCTGTCAGTGAGATCAGAATAATTTGTGTATGAACAATCAATGAGAACTCAATCACAATTCATTATTTATAATGCAGATCTCTAACTTTGGCCTAGGGAAAGGATAAACCAACACACTTAGTCCTGTAGGTCTCCTAAACCATCTGTTTCTCTGCCCGCTTCCCCAAAAAACCATCCCACTGAACCATCCCTTAATCCTTTCTCCTGCCCTTCATCACCAAAAGCAAAATGAAACCAAAATCTAAAATTATTCCTATCTCAGTCTTTCAAAAATAAGACATGCACAAGCCCCCAAGGCAGTCATTGTTTCTTTAAAAATAACACACAAATCCATATAAATTTCTGTGCACTGGATATTTTAATGGTAGAATTTGGCCATTGGGCTGAGTATGTGTCCTGTCTTGGTAAAAACTTCTGTTTACAGCAAAACTGAGATTCACCCCTATGCATTCTTACCCATAGTAAACTCTCAAAGGATGAAGTGGAACATTGGTGCATAGGTCTTATACTGGCCTTCTGTAGAGGTGTGAATTTTATTGTTTGTGAACGCCACATTTGCAGACAATCGTATTAGGGGACTATATATAACTGGCTTATTACAATTAGCTAAATCAGGTCTTTAGCTTTAAAAACAAGAGAGAACAAACAGTGAGGCCGTTATGTAGGAAGCATATTATAATTTTGAGGTTCTATTCCAATAACTGTTTCACTTGTTTTTAATTTGACCACACGATGTACAAGTGTAACCTCATACAGTTCTATATTTCTCCTTGATGAATATATCAATCATTACTATTGACCTGTAAGGAAACAAAATCAATAGCACATTTTTATTAGTCATCTTAATGTTCTCTTCAGTTATTAAAAGTAGAAGAGAACAGATTTCAAATGTTATTGGCATGACGCCAGTTTCCCTTACACAGATACTAATTAAGCTTTTGACTAACTTACTCCTTAACCATTAAGATTTGGAAGCTTTGGGGGTTATTTATATGAATTGCGATGGTGATTTTCTTCTCACACAACAAGGAAAATATTAAAATGTACCTTTCTAAAATTTGTTAGTTTTAAGTATTGAAAAAAAATTACAAACTTTTAATACCATTAAAAAGGGAAGGTGTGATGACTTAGCCGTTCACAAGTACTCATGCAACACAAGAAGTTTAGCTAGCCATTATGGAAAGTTTCTAAGTTATCTAGCATTTTATTGCTACAATTTTTCTTAGTCTTTGAACCAGCAAAGTAGTTAAGCACATACCTAACTTTAAGGACATGAGCATTTATTTATTTACCCAATTTGTTTAGAGATTAGAAAAAAGACACCTAAGGCATAGCTCTAAGCCCAAACACATAACTAACAATACAGCAAAATCCCAGCAGCATTAAAGTACAAATTTTAAACAAGAACTCAGATAGCTGCCTACAAAAAATTCTTTCCAACCCTTTCATTCTAGGAAGCACACCCATTCTTATTCCCAAATCCTATAAAATGGATGCCTTTTGTAGTACACTCGGGTCACTAAAGTCACATGTAGAGAGTTTCATTATACTCCGTGACTACTCATATGCTTAAAGTTATACAGATGCTTAAGAGCTTTGCTGGATTGGGGCCTAAATTCCAATTCTAAATTTGTAGAACAAGTATTTTCCATTTAATTAAAATTAATTTCTTTGCCATGAGAGAAGCTTATAGAAACCATTTTCTCATCTGTGATAGTGTCATGCAATTCTGATAACTCTTATTTATCTTATGTTTACAAATTACCATTCTAAATGTTTTAGTTTTATTAAATAGATTTTTAAAAATCTCAGATCTATTGTAAGAAAAATGTTTAAAATAAAAAGTTTAAAATGTTAATCATTTCCCCAATTTATGGTTATAAGGAAGCAGAAAACGTATTCAGATAAGGGTTTAAATAATTCATTGGGTCTTGATATTTATTTTTTAAAGTTAGCCTTATATATTCCTTAAGCAAGGTAACATAATGTAGCATATTATAGAACTCATTGATATAGTATAATGTGGTGTTAGGCAAGGATATTGACTGGAATTTAATAATTGTTTACCATCTCCTTCTTTTTATAAGAGGGAGAACTTCACGCCATATTAACTGACTATGGGGAGCCTTTCAGCTAAACATGCATGACAAGAAAAATACAAGGTAATTGTTAATGCTTTGTGTGGAGCATTAGTATGGAGTGTTCTGTGTAATGCATTTCTAGGAACTGAGGTTAGTCTGTAATTAAAATCTCAGCTGCTTTCCTTTACCATTCTCTAACTATATTAGTCACCCAATGAGATTTCATTTGATTAGTATAAGTTAATGTTTTCAGTTGGCCTGTTTTGCACAGTTGAGCTCAGAATGTTGTGTTTCTGGCATTGCACAGTGATAATTGTTGGGGAGAATTGCTTCAGACAGAGAGGTTGTTGGCCCACAAAGTTTCCACTTGTTTACTCTCATCAAACTGCAGACTAGGAAATCTGAAGATTCTAGATACTACTGGGATTGGTTCTCTACGATCTCTTCATAAGATTTTCCCATGTGAGAGTTCAGGCAAGGTGGTGATTGGCAAGATTTTTTTTTTCTTGAGCAAAGGCCTAACTTTAGGTTCATTACTTTAAGGTATTATGGTACTTTGTCCATCATAAAGGAAACATTGATGCTCTCCTCTAATAGCAGATCCAATATCTTGTCTCTGGATTTGAGGTTGCAGGAGGTTAAAAGCTCACCTAGCCCTTCCAGAAACAAACTGATCAACACAGGCAGTAACTCATGCAGGGAATGTTGTGTTTATCCACCTCAGATACAGTTCTGCTTCCAGGGAGGCAGATATAGTTCAGTCTGAATCTGACAATCTTATTCCCATAGCAGCATGAAAACTCCTTACAATGGGAAATACTATAGTATGTAACCAAATGGAGAAAGTTTGGATTAAATGGAGGTTCACTGAGGTTCTGTGGTGAAAGTCAAAGAAATCTTTCTTGAGCTCATGCATACCGACAGGGAGTTATTTTGAAGTCTTTATGCTGCATGCAGGCAGACTCAGCATAAGACTTCTGCCGCTGGCACTCTATCAGTCTTCCGTCCTCCTTCATATGTTACAAGCTTGACGTGTGTATCATGGTGTCCTATCAGTGTTAAGCAGAGGGGGAAAGCAGTTATAGGTCACATGTTTGATAGCCAAGAGGAAAAGACTATTCTAATGTCTTGCCACATCATCAGTGGAGTAGTCTATCACTTCTACATATCTTCCTTGTAGTCTTCCAAAAGCAACCTGACTCATCAAAACAAGTCCTCTGCCACAAAGAGAAATGTGTGCGTGAATATCAAATTGGAGGTGATAATGCTTGATCCAGTATGACAGTCCTATCATCCATCGCACTCTCTCTTTTGCTCTCTCATCCTGTAATTTTCAATCAAATGCATTAGTCACAGTGTGGCCAGGTATGCTTTGAGCTGGGATGATTTAGTTGGAGATTGGTCCTGCTTTGAGTAGGGGATTGGACTAAATGACCTCCTGAGGTCCCTTCTAACCCTGATATTCTACGATTCTGTGATTATGCATCAACATTAAATTAGACTCTGGGCCACATTATACTCTTGTTCCTTGCATAGCAGTCTCATTCATAGGAGTTCAGTGTTAGGCTAGTGCAAGGGCCTGTAATCATGGGAATAGTTCTTTAGTGGGACTATTGACATGAACAAGAATGAGTCGCATAAAAAACGCTTTGCAGGACTGAGCTCTAGAAATGAACTTTAATATATGTTTACCAGCAGGCATTCATTGTGACTCATCAAGTAAATAGTATTCATTTTCCAAATTAGTACTATATGCATATGAAATATGTATTTACCAAACAGCTGCGGTCCATGGAATATATACTTTTCTTTAAAAGAAAATTAAAATTCAAAGTTAAAATGACATATTTGGATAATTTTTTTAACTAGCCCAGGCTCTGGGTTCCTTATTTTTCAGGCAGTAAATCTTAGCAATTGATTAGCTTAGCAAAAGAACTAAAACTTCTCCATTTCTCCAGTTTGTCCAGATTATTTTGAATTTTAATCATAGAATATCAGGGTTGGAAGGGACTTCAGGAGGTCATCTAGTCCTCAAAGCAGGACCAATCCCCAACTAAGTCATTCCAGACAGGGCTTTGTCAAGCCTGATCTTAAAAACCTCTAAGGAAGGAGATTCCACCAGTTCCCTAGGTAACCCATTCCAATGCTTCACCACCCTCCTAGTGAAAAATCTTTTCCTCCAAAGCACTTTGAACCCCTCCCAACTTGGTATCTTTATAAACTTTATAAGTGTACAAATGTAGCTTTTAACTTCACTCACTCTCAAAAAGGATGCATTTTATTTTATTTAGCCTGTGGGCTTAGTAATAACTCACATCCCAGGTAAATGCATCCATTTACTTAGAGTCTGAGTTAGATTTTGCTTTTAGGCTTGGAAAGGGAAATGGAGCCCAAGAGAGGATTGTATTCTAAAGAATAGCTGGAAACTGTAGGATAGTCTCCATTGCACTCTTCACTTACACTTTTTGATCTACGATTAAAAGACTTCAACCAGTGAAGTTTCAAAGTAGCCAAAACGAGTTGAGGTAGTGTCAAAGTCAGCATGGTGGTGAATTACTAGAGTAGATCATGTGGTATGAGCAATTACTGGGGATGGAATGAGCTGTTTTGGAAGAAATAAAAATCAGCCTGAACATATGAGTGTATTCGGATAAAACTAACTTTTCCAGATTCAGATAGGGACCACACATTTTTTCCTCCTGTCATCCTTGCCCCAACTTCCAAAAGCTACAGTTCTATTCTTCTCTTCAGTTTTTCAATAGTCCTTCTCCCTTACTCAGGAACCCATCTCTTTCTAGTCACAGCTCCTTACCCCCAACTTTAAAAATCCTTCTGTGGGAACCAGGTGCCCCCATAATCTCTCTGGTTGGCCTTGACCCTCCATGATGTTCAATGCACTCTGTGGTGGTAGCCCTAGGGCATAAAACACTGTAATTCAGTAGTGGCTGGGACCCTACAGAAGGGCTGTGAGAACTGCTGACCCTTAAAACCATCTTATGAGATCTGAATGTCTATGATATTGGAGGGTAAGGCCCTAATTCAAATAGGCCCTAATTCTGTATTTGATGTTTATGGGGCTGAAAAGTTGCTATTGCACTATGTGTTATGCTATGACTAGGGAAGAAAGAGCCAGGAGACCTATTGGAAAATTGTTAGGAAGGAGAGGCAACCCAGAGGACTCCTGTGAGATTATAGAGAGAGAATCATAAAAACAGGATGGACTCCAGATTATCATGCAAACTTTTGGATGCTTATCCAAATCATCGCTAACCTCCATTTTTCTGTATTTTACAGATTTGTGTAGATTATACTCATTAAGAACATTCTGTTTGCTTCATTTTTCCACTAATCTAATCAAAGCATCAATCTAGGGTACTACTGTAACTGGCTCTGATGAAATGCACTGGAACATAGAACACTAAATGTCTTCTAATAAGGAAGCAGTCCATCTGCCCCTTGCGTGGGTGGAAGCCTGATTGTTTTGAAATCTAAAGTAACAATTCCCTTTCTACAACAACTTCCCAAGAAATAACTCTAATCTATCAACATGTTATAACCGGCAGACTAATTAGATGTCTTTGTTCTCTCTCAGCAAAGTGACTCTGAGACCATCATGGCCTATACAAAACTAAAGTTCACCAGTGAACAGAAACAACAAAAAATTATTTTGAAATATTTGTCTCATTGATTTAATTCACTGAGCCCTAAGCAGTGATGGGGTCATCATCAATAATGGGACCTCTTGATCTTTTTGCTTCCAAATGACCATTTTTTTCTCCACAGCCAGCCTTTCTATGTTGAATGTGTTGAACAGATGTATAGCAAATCTTATCTTCCAAAAGAAAGGTGAATTCTTCTAACCTGTAACTCTTACTTTAGCTAATAATAGAGAAGCCCCTTTAGTCACATATTTCTAAAACCTCCCCCCTTCATTTGCATCACAGAAATAACTTGAAGATTGTCATCCTGATAATCACTGGGGATTAAATTTACAATTTTTAGATTTAAGAGCATTGAGCCTTTATAGCTTCAGCTACATAACTAAGGGTCAGCACCAACTGAAGTGAATGGGAGGGTTTTCGACCAGGGTGGAAAATAGAGATTCTACATTTAGAGTTTAGTTAATCATGCTGTTAATGCAAGAGCAAGAGTAGAATCCACCCCATCACTGTGCTGACTCTGCAGGGCTAATGAGTAAAAAAAATCATTTTAATCTGGTTAGTACAGGAGCAGGTATGGATTTAATGCACTCACAAAGAATATCTGTTGAATAAGAAGGTGCCTTTTTTTTTAACCTAATCACCCTTTTAGTTTATTTTTAAGCATGTTGAGTTTTTACAGATTCAGCTTTAAAAAAAATTAAAATCACCGTTTCTTAGTCCTCTATGTTCATTCTTTCGATCACCTTATTCTAATGAACATCACTTCATTTTTCCTTATAAAGAAATGGAAGGATTCTTCTCACACCTGTTTTATATCATCTCACTCCAGTGATTTCAGTGGAGTCGCTCGTGGTGTACATCACAAGTCAGTGAGAGGAGAATTGTGAATACAGTCCTTAGGCAACATGTAAGGATGCTAGGTTGTTGTAATCGTATTTCATTCCATTTTAAATTAAATGTTTGCTTTTAAACTATTCCTGCTCTGGATAAGTTGCCGGTGTTGTCCTCTTTCCAAATGTAACTGATTTATGGGTCATCCAGGATTGTGTTTAAATACAGACACAAAAGAAAATAATTTTTTATTCTGGGAAATTTAAACCCACCCTCCCTACCCTAGTGGATGAAATATACTTAAATCTTCTCTCACGCTGATGTAAATCAGGAGTAACTCCGTTCACATCAGTGGACTTGGAAGGGTGAATAAACTGTGTGAGAGGAGTCATTCTTGTAGTTCTGGTTTTGGTTTTTTTTATTTTTATTTTTTATTATTACTTCACAAATACTCCTGAAGAATTGCATTAATCTTGTTAAAATAGTAAAGTGAAATCCCTGCTGGCACAACCCTTACAGTCTAAAATAGTCTTGGGAAAGTATTCTGCTTGATATTGATTTTACCCCAAGTGAGAGTTGTAGCTGATCCCACCTACCATGGTCTTCATTTATTTTATTAATAATTTATTATTATATATAAATTATATTATATATAAATTATTATTATTATATATAATTTATAAATAATTTATTATTTTATTAATAATAAATGTTTCATTTCCTTTCTTGCCAAGTTAAAATTCCTTTCAAAAATCTGTGTTCCATAACAACTAGAAAGTACTTAAACTGGGCCACATAAACTCATACGAAGTATGAGAGATCCAAAAGGCATTGGACTTCAGAGAAATGAAAGGCCCATGGCCTCTCCTCCTACTCACTCTTTCCCATCTACTTTGAGATAACTAGTATGGTTAGGGTGTTCGCCTTGCTCACTTCTTTATTTAAGGGAAAGCAAGTATTGAAATCAGGGCCAGCGACAGGGGGGTACTACGGGTACAGCTGTACCGGGCCCCCCGACTTTAGGGGGGCCCCGGTACACAGCTGTACCCGTTGTCATCCCCCCTTGTCGCCGGACCTGGAGAGCGGGGAAGGGGCGGGGAGGCGGCGCGGCTCTCCTCCGGACAAGCGCGCCTGGCCCCGGCAGGAGCAGCGGCGCAGTCCGGGGGAGAAAGGGCGGGGGGGGGGAAAACAGCAAGGGCGGCTCACGCCGCTCCCAGGCTCTCGCTGCCGCCAGCTGTCAGCTGGGGGGGGGCGCCGGCTGGGCTGGGGAGGGATCTGGGGGCCCCCCCAAACTATCAGAGTTTGGGGGCCCCACATTTCTGTCGCCGGCCCTGATTGAAATTACACTCAAACTATGGGTTTGTGAGCAAGAAGGATCCAATTTAATCTCTCCAATCCTTTGCATCCACACTGAGCCTAGGTAGTGTGAATAACTCTCATTTTCCCTACTTTTAGCTATAATTTGGTATTTTAAGATTTAAAATATTGTTTACTATCCGTAATATATACAAGATGCCTGAGCCATGAAGGCCAGTTACATGTACAAATGTCCATAATTACTGTGTTTGTCAAAGGAGTTTTCTCTGCCCAGTAAAATAGAATTGAATTATTAATTATACCTTTTAAGATTTTAGGGTCTGATCCAAAGCCCATTAAAGTCAAGGTCAGTCTTCCCATTGACTTCAGTGGGCTCTGAATCAGGGAAATAGGGAATCCATGCTGAATGTCTTTTAGCGGCATAGCTGTAGGTTTATGTACTAAACAGAAGATATTCTGGTGTTACCCCATGGATCGTTTGCCAAGACAGATGATTATTAATTATGTGCTTAATACTTGTATGTGTATCGTTATTACAAAAGTGTAATTATTTTACCTCATGTTGTGCTAATATTGCTTTCCTTATCAAGAGGGCACATGAAAGAAACCTTTGGCCAACACATAAACAAGACAGCTCAGTGTTTATTTAAATTGCCTTCGTGGTAGAAAAAGACCTTTTTTGTCCCAGTGGGACAGCTTCAAAACAAAGTTCCAACAGAAAAGTTGAAAAATATCCTTTGCAGTCTATTGTCTCACGTAGATTTTTCCCCCTGTTCTGTTTGTAGGTATATTAATAGCTTATGCTTAATTTGCAGAGTGGTCTGTAAATGCTAAAATGTAATTCAACTGCAGCTGGGCGGAAGTCTTGTCAGATCAAATTGTAGCACAAAAGAAATTGCTAGTACATCGTTGTTGTGTGCCTGTTAAGCATTTGTTGTCCTTTACAGTGGATGTAGTACTTGTGAAATTGACTGTGCAAAACTATATATATATATTAGCAAAGATCATTTCCTGGGTATCTGGCTGGTGAGTCTTGCCCACATTGTCAAGGTTTAGCTGATCACCATATTTGGGGTTGGGAAGGAATTTTCTTCCAGGGGAGATTGTCAGAGGCCCTGGGGTTTTTTCGCCTTCCTCTGCAGCATAGGGTATGATTTACTTGCTGGAGGATTTTCTGGACTTTGAAGTCTTTAAACCATGATTTGAGGACTTCAGTATCTCACACATAGGTTAGGGGTTTACTACAGGAGTGGGTGGATGAGATTTTGTGGCCTGCATTGTGCAGGAGGTTAGACTAGATGACCATAATGGTCCCTTCTGACCTTAAAGACTAAAGTCTATAAAACATCTTGTCCTCTTTTAAGTTGTTCAGGAGTCAATTTACATAGTGATGCTTGTCTTTTTCCCCCCCCACACTGTAAAACACTGTAGTTCCCAGAGGTTTTATAAGCTCTGGTTGCCATATTACGAGGATAGAGTGCACATTACTATGACTGCATGAGATCACAAGTTTTTTGTACAGCTCAGGAGGTTGTGAACAAAACTCAGTGCTGTGATTCCCATTCCAGACAGGTGCAGTTCCCATTGATATCAGTGCTTATGCCAAGGCAGAATTTGGATCTAGAAGTAAATCCATAGGATATTTATCTGGTATATTAAAACCATCTCCAGGGTGACTGGATGGTACAGGGATTAATGGTAGGCTATGGATCCTGTCAGCTCAAGTTCATCAGTTCAAAGTGAGCACAGATCAGTAGATTCAAACAGGCTGTTAGTGGCCTGTGTGCAATGAGTAGGTTTTGGTCTTGTTAATAGTTGATTGACAATCATCTTAATTAGCTTCCTTGTTAGCGGTCTCACCACTGGGGTTGAGGACTGAATCAGCAGGTTGGCTGCTCTGCCCTCACCCCTTCAATGTGGTTCCTGCTGTTCTGGGATGGCAGATATTTTCAAGGACACGTGGGAAAACATATAGTTTTGTTTTCAAGGTCAGAAAGGATGATTGTGATCATCTAGCCTGACCATAATCTTAAAACAAGCCATAGAATTTCACTCAGTAATTCCTCCAATGAAGGAAATTATTTTCTAATATGTAAGTGAACCATTTACAGATCTGCTGCCCATGTTGTACATGTTCTGTGGATTGACTTTTTTTTTTAATCTGCAGGGTTTTTTCTTGAGCATATTTCACTAACACTGAGTTCACTGCAAAATAAAAAAAAAGAAATTAGCAAACACATTAATGACATCGCATGCCCAGATTACTTCAGTGGCTCTACAATTCCTCACACCCTTAAAATTAAATCCAGATTAGACACTAACATTCCATCCAGTGTACTTTATCCAAATATGAAATACAGTTGTTGATTTCATGATAGTTCCCCTATCTTCTTTCAGTGGGGATGAAAAGAATGTGTGCACCATAGAATTGAGTAGGAAAAAATGTGACAGAACTTGTATAAAAGAAATTCTCTTATTTAAGAAGGTTTTGTGCTCTGATATTCACAGAATAATGAAATGCCAATGTCTAGAGTTTTGAACTGCTTAAATTATCTTTTAAAAATTATTCGAAGTAGGCAAAGAAGAGAAAAACTTCTCTTTTTAAAAATCTGTTTGTATTTTATTACAGTAGAGGGAGGAGGATAACCAATACGGTGGAGGGAAGATTGGTGCAGTATGAAAGCAATAGACCTTTCGACAGCTCGCAGCCTCTTGCCCTGTATTAACTCTAGTGATCAAGTAAACAGATTAAAATATATTATAAGAATTGCCTTACCTTAGATCCCTTTCCTTTTCAGAAGATTACATGATTTAATATTTTTTCACAGGTAACTTTTTACCTATTGAGGCCCAGAGTTTTAAGAAATTCAGTTTGGGATCAAAAAAATGTTTCCTGCATCAAAATGCAGCTGCTGTATAAGTTTCAAGTTTTCAGTTTTTGTCACGGAGGTTCTTAAATCTTTATGTAAGAGCTCTACACATGTGCTTTATGAAAAAAATACTTTTTCTTAATTGTAAAACACTCAGTATAAAATCTATTACCAGTTTTTAAAAATCCCAGTGTAGCAATTTTGCTATTTATGTCCGTACAGTATACTAAAAAGAAGTAGATGTTCTGGGAGAAAAATCTTGAAATGAGAAAACATTCTGTCAATTCTGGGAAACCTTACATTTGTATCTGGCACGCAAAGTGTCTGCCTTTCTTCACAGACTGTTGGCATTGTCACTAGATAAGAATTAGACATGTTATGTTGTCCCCAACTTGTCAACTCTCACCTTAATGAGTACTTTGAGAGTGGAAGCAAGGGCCATGTTGACATTTTGCTCTTAAACTTGATGTACTTTTCAAAAACTATCCTGTATACTCAGCCGTGACATTTTGTAAATCTATCTATTTTTATTGGCCATTTCCTGTTTCCTCACTTCAATATTGTAATAGTCAGCCATTAAATAGTAAGGGGGTGAAGAAGGCTTCCGTTTACATCTGTTTTGAACCTTCTGTTCCTGTGTAGGAGTCCACTGCAGCTGTCTGAATGCATGGCCTCAGACTCTGTGCTTGTCTTTTAGTTCCGCTGCATTAGAAATGCTGTGCTGATTTCTTTTCATGCTTCATTCAGTATAAGAGCTTTATGTATCCATATGGGAATGCTTAATATAACATGCAGAACAAGTGAATGGTAGTTTCAAAACAAGAGCTACGCTAATGTTGAAAACATGTCAGAGTGCAAATGACTCTTTTATGACATGTATTTGATCCTTCTAATCTTCAAACACTGCTTGTACTGTTCTTGTTCAATGTCACTCCATTGCCAAGATATTTTGAATTTTCTTGCCTAAAATCTTCACTCTTCTAAAAAGTCTCTATATATGTCTAAGAAGGTTGGTGCAGCTCTCTGTCTCGTGCTTCTTTAGATAGCCTTTGAAATATATGCTGCCTTCTGAACTTTCCCACAACTGGTCTTGAGAGCTATGCACTTTGATTCTGTCAAAAGTTGTGGTAATTAGGGCGATTAGAATTATGTTTAATTTAGCTAGTTGCCAAGGTCCCATTTAAGGAGCATTGTAAGGATGCCCTTAAATCCTTTGAACTCTGGAGAAACATTTCAGTTGAAGTGTTGCTATTTTATAATACAACAAACAAGTGTGAATGGTGCAGCACTGAACCATAGGTTGTCAGTATGAGGTTTTTTTATTTTATTTTCAGCATTGATCATTTCTCTTTTTGGTCGCACTCAGTGTGTTAGATGCTATCCGCATGAACAGATAAACACAGCTTCTGCCTTGAAAAGCTCACAATTTAGGAAAACAATCAACATGTAAGGCAGGCCTGCACAACTCGGAAAGCAGTGAGGGTCATAGTACTGCAAAAAACCCAGCTGCGGGCTAAAAAGCCCCGCCCCCACCCTGCCCCCATCTGCTTCCCCCATCCCCCCAGCTTGGCTTGCCCCACCCCTACTCACCCCCCGCGGGCCACACAGTGAGCCCGTGTGGGCCGTATGTGGTCCCCAGGCCGCATGTGGTGCAGGCCTGATGTAAGGTGTGGTTGTATGTCCGTGTATGTACAGGTGCATAAATGTATTCACACACCATGGTGTATGGTGCCTAACTGAAACAAATTAGAGTCATTCAAGGTGAAATTCACTCTGGCACGGGGTGCTACCCAAGTCCTTTTGCACCATATAATTCCCAAATTTGCTGTCACGGGAGAAGCTTAGAGCAGTAGTTGTCAACTGAAGGGGGTACACAGAGGTCTTCCGGGGGTACATCAACCCATCTAGATATTTGCAAAGTTTTACAAGACTACTTAAAAAGCACTAGTGAAGTGAGTACAAATTAAATGTCATACAAGCAATGGTTTGCTTATACTGCTCTATATGGTATACACTGAAATGAATGTGCAGTATTTATATTCCAATTGATTTATTTTATAATTATATGGTAAAAATGAGAAAGTAATCAGTTTCTCAGTGTGCTGTGACACTTTTGTGTTTTTATGTCTGATTTTGTAAGCAAGTAGTTTTTAAATGAGGGAAAACTTGGAGGTACACAAGACAAATCAGACTCCTGAAACAGGTACAGTCCTCTGGAAAGGTTGAGCACCACTGACGAAGAGCAGAGTAGAAAAGTGAAGGAGTGCCTTTCTCCCTAAAGGCTAAAGCTGTCCTCTCTCAACAGCAAGCTGCATGCTCGCCAACAATATCGATATATTCCCAATACAGCACTGGCTTTTGAAGTGCTGTCCTGGGTGAATTTTAAAGATGTATTTGGATTCTGATTGTCAGTGCTATGTGGCCTGCAGGTCAAAAGCTCAAATATCAACAAAGCTTTCCAACGCTGTTGTTCCCTACTTTTTGTCTCTGAGACAGCGTCTGCATGAGTCAAGAATGGGATGGAGTAGCAGAGGGCAAGGCAGCTCCCTGCTCTTTGAGATCGGCATGCCATTGCAGGAAAACTATTCAGCTGGGATTGATATGAGGGGAATGGGAAACCTGGCTAGCAGATGGTTCCCTTTAAACTCCTGTCCCACCCACCTATGGTATGTTCCTTTGGGGGCCAGGCAAAGAAACCACCTACTCAACACCCTCAGCCCTCCTTTACATCTAGCGCAAAAGCCCTGGTTATTCAATGATTTTTGGATGCCCGCGGAGATAGATAATGAGGGTTTACCTGTAATTATTTGATTACATCAGCCCTTAAATTCTCAGATCGTGCATTATAAATAGTACACCAGGTTATAGTGGACAACAGAAGTCTGGAAGGGTCTAAGTGGTGGATCTGGGCAGAACTTAATTTATTCCTAATAATGATTCATGCTTAATTATCATTCATGGTTACTCTGTGAAAATATTATAGATTAATTTGCTTTTCTCTGTAATGTGCAGTTACTTCTACGTGGCTACTTTTCATGGGCAGCAGTTAACGACAGTATCTAGGGCCTGATTCTATTCCCAGCTGTGCCACAGATCAACCACATAGCCACTGTAACAGCCACTATAATTGATGGAGCTACTTGTGGAATATAGTGCCACACAGCTTGAAGAAGGGTACCAGAATCTGGTCCCAAGAGATTATTGTTGTGCATATGGATCTCTCTTTATAGTGCAGGCCAATAGGACTGGTGTACTGCCTTAACTGAAGTTGATTCTTTTGAAGGAAGTATACAACTATACTTCCTTCAAAAGAATCAACTTCAGTTAAGCCCATGATTAGTAATGTCACACTTGCTTGACAAATTTGTAGTTTTGTGCTAAATCCTGGGCCTTCCATGCTTGATTGCACTTCATGATTTTCCCCAGTGTAGTAAAAATTAGGCCTTGCATGTCAATTTTTAAACTGGTTGTACTACATTTATTTAGGTATTCTGGGCAGATGATAGCAGTGGGTATCATCTGGCAACATAGCTTAAGGTTGGTGGTGACTTCATGACCTGGTGTCAGAAGTGTAGCTTCCTCAGTAGCAACAGTATCCCTTTGTACATTCTTATGCTGTGAAAGCTTCACACACTTAAATCAGCTATTGCAGCATGAATGTTGGAAACCTTTAAAAAAAAAAAGAGAAAGTATTTTAATATTGATAGATGACCGTGTAGCCAGTTTCTTCTGTGGGGATTTGAATTGTGGACCTTTGAACTCCAAACTCGCGATTTGACCACATGAGCTGAATAAGATATTTTGGAAGCTAATAGAATAGAGAGTTCATATCCTTCTTATAATGCTAGAGCTGCTTAACTGAGATTTAACAAGAGTTTAATATTCCATCTAGATTCCAAATAGAATAAAGAAGAATATATTTGTAATGTAGACAATTTTGAGTTATTTCACATCTAGTATTTGCTATTTGAGCACCTTCAATACTATTTGCCACCGATTAAAAGTCCAGTAATGGACCATATTCATCCCTGTGTAACTCTGAAGGGTTTTACCTGACATAAATTTTGACCCTTCAATTCAATGTCAAATCATACCAACACTTGTTGTGTGCTAACCTTTAAGCACATGAGTTGACCTGTTGACCCAAATCTTCAGAGTGCAAATTGGTATAGCTCCATCAAAATTAGTGGAGCCACGCCAATTTATATTAACTGAAGATTTAACCTGTTGACTTCAGTGAATCTATTAAGATTCTTCAAGTTGCTTATGTGTCTTTGCAGGATCTAGGCCCTAGTCATTACTCATGAACACAGAAAATTGTTTCATGCACTTTCAATTCAGCTGGCAGAGCAGCTGTGGAAGAATGAATTCATTAGGGCGGTGTGTCATAGCTGGAATATTTGTAAAACAAAGTGAATTATTAATGCAAGTTAAATGTTAAAAGCTGCATGGATTAAAGATATAAACAAATGGAGTGGGATTGTGATTGGTAAATGCTGTAAAGACAATTATTGTTGAAACAATAACTATATCTTATATCGCTGAGATTTACTTTATAGAATGGGTAAAAACAGTATAAATTGTCATCTTGTTGTGATGGGAAATCTATGAAATAAAAGTTCCAGTTCAGAGGCTGGCATTCCAGCCTCAACATTAGATTTTCTGGCATTGAGGTTTCGTGTTTTGGCCTTATCCCAGCCATAATTTTCTTTTAATCTCCTTGATTTTTTTTTATCACAGTTTCCTGTGTAGCCCCAATGTAATCTAAAGTGCTCCCCCTTCCTCCCAATACAATCCATATGGGAGGGGGAACACTATTTACACTGCTACCTTATCCCAAGTGCCTGTTTCATCCCACTATGCCCCTGGGAGTGAACAAAGCTCATAGACTCTAACTCTAATGGTTTTTATTACCCTGTTGTTTTTTCCTTTTGTACTGGCATTTGCTATATGTGATCGAAGCCAGTGTGCCTAAGAAGTTACAATAGGTAGGTGTGATTTCCAGTACTCAAATGAGCAAGAAATATTGATCACCAGACTATCAGATTTTTTTCTTCACTCCTCCGGTCCATTTTATGAACATTAGTACCTAGAATATAAAAAAGATTGATAGTTATTTAACTTATTACCAGAAAGCAGTGATCATGACTAAAAAATAAGATTAAATTGGATCTTTTGACATATTTTGTAAGTACAATCACAATCCAGGCAATTTTTATTAGGTGTTTCTGATGATAGAGACTGATCCTGTGGGTGCTTAGACATGTGAGGAACTTTAATGGCATAAATAGTCCCAGCAAAATCCATGGGACTTGCATGCCCAAGTGGTTTGGTCTCTATTTAAATGCAGTGCATTGCCCATTAATTTAAACATTGTGTTCTAAAAGTATGAGACTTGTTGGCTGGTACGACATAACATCAATGTGTTCTAGCCACATCACCCCAAAGTGACACATTTGGCTGCTGCATTGTGCTGGGAATAGAATATTTGCCACCCTTAAATAGAACACTCTTCTGTATGTCTCAATAATGAGGATATTGCTTGCTAAGCTATTCTGCATAAGCTTAATTATTTGCTAGGATAAAAGTGATTTGGGGTATTTTTTTTTAACTGGCTGTCTATGTAAAGGAAAACCTTGAATGGCCACAATGCCTGATGTGTACTTTCATTACAATCCTGTAAGGGTTTACAGTTGGCTCCATACAAAATATTCACTGCAATGTAATAAGCGAAATAAAATTGCATACTGCCAGTGTACCTGCTCTTGCAAAATTTATTCAAATGAGTAGCACCAGTGTACCCATTTCTCATGTCGCTAACACCTATATGCATCTAGAATTTACTTACACTGGTAAAACAGAGATCAAGATCTAACCCAGGGGTTCTCAACTTTTCGGCAGACATACCGAGCGCTTTCGGGAGTGCTCGGCATGTGCTCAGAAAATAGACGCCAAATAAGGAGTTAATTTATTCGGCGGCTTTTCAGCGGACATACAAGGGTCCGCCGCGCCGAGGGAGAAACTAAAAAGGGATCGCGGTTCTCAATAGTTTTAGAACCGCTGATCTAACCCATTGAGTCAAGTGTGACTATTCATGAAAATCAAGGTTGGAGGTTTAGGTATCCTGTCCTAACTACTCAAGAGCATGTTGGTGTAAGGAAATGTAGCAGTGGATAGGTAAGCAGTGCCATAATAGCCTGAAGAGAAAGCTGGTAAGCTTTCACAGAAAGTGGCTTCCTTGTTGTGGGTGCAGTTAGTAAATCAGTTTTGTGTCTATTTTTTTGTACCTGTACTTCACTGGCAGGTGTAACTACAGTACTTGCTCACAAAGTCATCACAAAAGCCTTAGCCTATCTGAAAAAAGGTTCTGTAACGTTCATTATGGGAGAATTAGGTTCTGTGGAAACACAGACAAAGAAACTTAGTCTCTGTAGAGACTAATAATGCAATCATCTTTTCTGTTTTATTTATTTTTTGTATGAACAGTGCAGGTGCACACAGTCATATGGTCCACTAGCAATTGTAGTGGTCAAAAATGGAGCCCAGGTACTTACTGTGCCTCATTTCTATCTTGACAGGTTCAAGAATAGCAGCCGTGTTAGTCTGTATTTATATTTATTTATATTCATTTATATCTGAAGCCCTCTTCTAGACAGGAACATTTTGAAATGGGCTTTTAAGCAGGGTCAAGTTGCCTCTATGAGAGAGGAGATGAAGGCTTGAGGAAAGCAGTAAGTGTGGATCTTAACCATTTTGTTTGTGTTTTATTATTTTATTTCTGTAGTACATACAGAAAGGTGCTTGCAGTCTAAAGAGAGAAAAGAAAGCAGACAGGAGGCGCAACAAAGTTAGAAAATATGAATAAATAGGACATGTAAAATACAATCTATTTCCTCCTCAAGTGCACCGATATTAGTAAGTTTCTCATAGGTGAGTCTCCAGTGGTTATTTGTGTGAGTAAAGGGTGGGATCTTAATGGATACGTTCAGGAAACTTCTTCATCTTTTTCTAGGGCCAGCATTGAAGACAGCACAGAAATGTTTGTATGAGAAGTCGATGAATAGGCATTCAAAGCTCACATCATTGGGGTAGGAGTGATATGGGGCGAGGGATCTAGACTGAGAAAAGAGCTGACAAGTAGGGAGAGTCATGCTGGGTTTTGAAGGCGGTAATAAGAGCCATACAATGTTGTTGTTTTTTCTTAAAGTAATTACAATAAACAATAATTGTATAAGACAGAGAAATAATGAAGAAAGGAGTCACCAGCTGGCAAAACCGAGCCATACAAGTGCAGGTACTATTAGCAGTGGTACCAACAGACAATCTAAGCCAAGAATGATAGTCATGTAAATGCTGGAACTCAAAGAATCAGCAGTGGTGATTACCTGAACCCTGGATGCTAGCACCCAGGGTAAAAGACCCTCTCCTCCCCATCTTATTATTGTGACAATAGAACATTGTGGCTAGATCCACAGTTTGTATAAATCAATGTAGCTCTCTTGTATGGTGAGGATTTGGTGCTTTTTTCTTTTTAACGAAGTAGTGACTATGTGTAGTATGAATTTTTGATGATTAGGGTTGCCAGGTCAAAAGCTAATAACATCCACAAGTTTCATGCCTTTCAAATGCATGCATGAAACAAAAGGCCATAGATAATTTCTCCTGAAACAAGACCATAAAGAGAATTTAGAATCCTCTTAAATGTATTTGGGAGTACATTAGTCCTGCATCAAAGGGAATGGTAAAAGGTAGTGCTAATATGGTTGGATTTTAATTATTTTAGAGCACACAATTATTCAGTTAACTGAACAGAAATGCTGATATTATTATTCCATTTAAAAAGGACACTCCACTGTAAGCATAGAATGGTCAGTTATAGAGATGTTAAAATCGCATTGTATCCTCCTTTAGCAGCAATTGGATTAACCAGATTGAAGAATCTGAACTATGTTTTCAGTAATGCAAGAACCACTATTCTGGAATTAAATGAGTTCAGAGTTCATTAGGAGTTCTCCTTACACACAGCGTTCCTTATGTTTTTGCACTAAGACTGTTCATTGTCTTGATGAGACCAGAAAATGCAATAATCACTTTCTCTCCCTTTTCAATTGACATAGGGTCTACTTTTCCATTAATATTAATGAGTTGTGTATGCTACAATGGGAGTCTCGCACCCTCTAGAGTTTCCTGATAAAATAAATCACCCGTGCATCAGCATTTAGAGGTTTGTCTCTTTTTTCATAATTTAAGATACCTGCTCCATGTGCCAATGGTTAATATTTATGGCATTAAAAAGAAGCAGAAATTATAGTTACAACTTGGTCCAGATCAGTGAGCTGCTCTTTCCATTTGAAGGGTAGTTTATAAAGATAATAAAAAGATATTTTTTTCTTAATAGATACACAAGTGTTAGGTGGAATGAGTGGAAAAAATAAGAGGAACTAGTGAGCATTCATCAAGCATACTAAGAGGCAAGAGTGGAACATTGTAATGAAAAAGTGGATATAAAGCCACTTGTATATATCAATAGATAGATCTATATAAAGGTAGATATATAAATGTAGTAGTCTGGTGCCATAAGAAGTAATTTTGGAAAGTTAACTAGCTTTATTTTATTCTGCTCTGTCTCCCCTGTCTTGCTACCATTTAGTGAATTATGTTTAATTAGCTTTTAGCACCTGCACAAAATATAAAATCAAAACCAATTGTTTCCCCAGTGGAAAAACCCTATAGAATCTAA
Organism: Sternotherus odoratus; assembly: GCA_032164245.1. Lineage (NCBI taxonomy): Eukaryota > Metazoa > Chordata > Testudines > Kinosternidae > Sternotherus > Sternotherus odoratus. The sequence goes on along the minus strand of JAVMKO010000009.1, from coordinate 11,591,929 downwards.
TAGTGAATAAATGGCTGTCAAAACTATTCTAGGCAAAGTATAGATTAATAAACATAAACTTTCTATAAATATTTATTTGAACCTAATTAAGAATTATGTCCCTGCTATACATTTCCAGAGCTGGTTTAAATTCTTTATTGAAGGGATATTCTTATCTGTTAAATTCTTATGGAATAATCCTACAGAATATATTTTCTTACTGCCTGAGTTGAACTCATTGACTTTAGTGGGATTTTTTTCCTGTGCAAGGACTGCAGACTTAAGCTTTTATCTTATTAACTTAACCTGGTAGGCAGACACGGCAATAGTATTAATCAGTGGAGTCTATTATTCCTGAGAATACGGAAACTATATTGGAATGAGAAGCACTGCTGAAGCAAAGGAAACCCAAGCCTACACTACTCTATCACTGCTTTGGTCGTTTCGGAAGGCTTTCCTGTTATTTAGCCTCAGGTACTATGGTTATGGGGGCCATATAAGTACTGAACAGATATCCAAACAAAAAACTGCCACTGTGTCTTTAAGATCCCAAGGCTACAATGCTTTTATTTTGGAATTTAATGGTGCAGACAGCCACATGAGCAATAGTACTTAAAGAAACCTTTCATCCAAGGACTACAGAGAATTTGCAGTCTTTAGTGATGCCTCATAATACATCTGAGAAGCAGGTAAGTAGTGATCGTCCCAGAGGTTTCTCTATACAGTGATACCATGACCTAGGTTTCAACCACATCCATGGCCCCAGGAAGTAGATCTCCCGTGGGAGAAAGTATACTGAAAGAGGTAGACATTTGTTGCCCTGAGGTGGCCGTTGCCAAAGTGGATGCTGCAGCCAATAAGGTTTGCAGGAATCGGCCAGGTCATGCTAGAAATCACACCTACTATCTATCTTGAAAGACTATCCAGGATAGGGAGGGCAATGGTATTTCTACCTGCCTTCATCAGGAATAAATTCTCCCCACCAGGAGAGGAGATTAGTTGAGCCTCTTATTTTAGACTGAATAGAACCTAAATGTAAATTGGGGATTCCTGGACTACACTGAGAATACAAACCATGTTAAACTATTCTAGCCTGAAGTGTGTTCAAGATCATTTGATTCCATTAACAGTGCGCTTCCCACTGTTACTGGGACTGTGTGTATTGAATACGCTATGTATCAAGCTGACCAGAAAAGTGAACAACAACATTTCAAAGAAACAAAAGGCAATTTGATGAAAAATAGAGGCTAAGTTTATTTGTAAGGGACATGTTTCGCTTGTACTGTGCATCATTTTGAAGCACAAAATCATACCTTTATATAACAGTGTTTGATTCTTTGCATGACTGCTATTAAAATATTGGATTATATTGATTTTAGACAGATATGAAACACAATGTACCATATGAGGGACATCCCTTTATTATAAGGGACTAGTCATCTTTCTGTTTGCAATTAAATGTTTTCAGTCCGAGAAAGAACTTTCCCTTTACACAATTTACTGAAATATGAGACATTTCTCTTTCCAGATGTCTCTAGGTTTGCCTACCGGTCACTCCTTTTAACATAACATTGTCAAGAAACCTTTAAAAAGAATACATATTTTTAACTGTAACATGCCATTCCTGGTTACTATATGCATATCTCTTAGAATTGGTAACGGTTAATTTTTCCCTTTTTTGTTGTACTGACAACGTACTTTTAAGCAAATGATTTTCTGGTTTTCTTGCTAAACTCAGTGGTTTTGTCCTTTTTGGGGAATGTAGTCTTTATGGTGTGAGAATGATAGAGCAAATCATTAGGGTACTACATGCATTTCGATAGGGTCGCATTATGTAGATCTCACATTTTATAGCAATTATATTGATGATTTCCATTAGCAGAAACTATTGCATTCACCAAGGTTTTGAATTAAACCGAATGATTGCTTGCTGGTGTAATTGTAAAATTCTCTTGTTGAATTTATGATGTATAATTCCAGTGTTCTGTATTTAGAATGATCTTGAAACTATTCTCCTGACTGATGCAGTAATTAAGGTATTCAACTGTGGTTTTCCACTATATGGTCCAGTTTCTAAATTCACAACTAAAATTTCACGGTACATCATGGATTATTTATGTTTGTCAAACACATGCACCTGGTGCAATACAAACAACATTTTCAGATTTTTTTGTTTATGTGCACTAATGAGAATTATAGCATTCTTGCATAGATTGCAGGCTTAATGTTGATTTACTAATATCCTGTAACATAACAGGAGTAGATGGAGCTTTTTAAAATACAAATGTTCTAACACTACTTCATTGTTCAATGTGCTTAAAGTTAATGCGTGCCTCTTGCCTACATGGTACTATAGATATTGACACACCTTTCATCTTTGTTCTTGTTTTTGTCTGTTTTATGCATGAGAAAGTTCTTGTTTTCTACTATGTGCATGGCTGCATTTTTAACTTGAGTGCTGTGTTTGTACTGATTGCCTTTTTTGCATGCAAATTACAGAATGTCATGGAAATTGGATAGCTCTGCAAAAAGGAAAGATAATACGGAGTTCCAACTGTCTTGTGTTTGTGCATAAGTGTGTGGAATACATGATATATGGAAATATTTTCATTACAGCCTTTGACTTTTCTTCTGATGTATTTTTTTTTATTACTTGCTAAGAGAAAAGGGCATTTTTTCTGTTGCAAAAAAAAGAGATGAATATTACATGTTAATGGTACTTGTGTTTGCCATAGAATGGAATTATTAAATCTTTAATTCCATTATTCTTAGTTTTAATTGTAAGATGTTAGTTGCCCTGCCTATGCTGAGACTGGAATAGCCTCTGTTTTAAATGTTGATTTTGTATAGATTGTGTGAGAGTCTAGTCCAACTGAAGTCAATGGAAAATGTAGCTCCCATTGACTTAAGTAGGTCCAAGATTTGACCCGTTGTTTCTAAAGCCCACTTTGGGACTTTCATATTTTTTAATAAACATATGAGCAGGTGGTCAAAGTAAGGTAGTGGAAATTTTCACTCCATAGCTGCATTTAAATTGGAATATAATAAATAAATCAAAAAAAGAAAAAACCAAATCCATGCCTGTCCTTTTTAAGCAGGAGCTAAAATGGTTGGACTCCGAAATTAGATTTTACTTTTCACAGAAAATTTTCTCTTCACGAATTGTCATGATATTTATTAGCAACATTATTTACCCAAATACGAGAGCTAATTTGGTTTTAGTTTGCTGTTGTCACCACCTGTTCAAATTTAAAAATGAAGGAGATAAATATAGCATCTGGTTATTTGTTTGTGGTGGGTATGCTTTTAGTAAACATTTCCCTGAATTCTTGATTATTATTTTTTAATGTGAAGTATTGGGTACTATTTGCCTTTCATGCTGAATGTTTCTAATAGCCATACCCTATAGGAGAGATTTTGCTATAAAGTTTAAAAAATGGAACAAAAATGTGTTAGTTGCACCTCCTCCCAAATGTTTTTCTTGAAACATCCTTGGGAATTTAATATTGACTATTTTTTCCTCAGTCTTGTATATTCTTGAATTGTCTTTTTTTTCCCCCCCTCCATTTTCAATCCTAGGTCCCCTTACAAAGAAACAGACAGATGATTTAGGTGATAATGACGGTGCTGAAGATGAAGGTATTTTTTTTTTTGCCGCCAAACTGATTTGCATGACAAGGATCCCTGAAAATCTTTTTCTCCCCTCTTTTTTTTAACTTCTTGTCTTTTGAAGATTTTTTTTATTCCCATTTTTGATGTGTTTTGTCTTCTTGCTTGTTGTTTATATATATTTTTAATTCTTTTAAAAGAAAAAATGTTAAGTTTTACATTTTTATGCGAACGAGTAACAATATTTAAAGACTAGGGTTTTTGTTTTCTTGCAATGGACTTTTGATATGTTTCATCCCACCTTTTGACTGAATTTTGTCCATACTATTTGAACTAACACTTTTTTTAAAGTCTCTCTGTACACCTTTTTGCATGTTCTCTAACCCTCTGTATTTATATATTTCACCAAATGCAAAGATATTTCTTTCACCAACTGATCTTAGTTTGATAAACATAGAAAATATTGTGTTTATAAAGAGAAAATGTTAGAGAACTCATATAAAGTGTCTCTCAAGCAACTGAATTTTCAGTACAAAAGCACAAAACCCTTTTGCATTATCATGTCAAGAAATGTAAATTCAGATACCTAATCTCACTCGGACAAGATGCCTGACACTTAGATTGTAGCCAGATTTTCAGATGCTGAATATTGGCCTCATTCCATTGAATTCAGTGGAGTTGAGCAGATCTTCACCAATTTGATGCGGTCCATTATTTTACAAAGATCTACAGTTGTCTGGGCTGATGTTATTGAACACATTAACAAACACTATTAAAATAGGTAGTATGAAAATGTCAAACACATTACTATTGTTTATGAATTATAAGTCTAAGACTATTTTTTTCATATTTGAAACTAACAACATGCAAGCACTGGTAACCAGTGACTATGTGTCTCAAGCTGTGTAGTCAATTTCTGTTAAGTTTTATAGTTCTAGATCTCACCTATTTTAGAAACTGCCAGTATTGTTACCTCATCCCTCTCTTATCTGCTTGTTCTTATCTTCTGATCATGGTATGAATGATCGAATAACTGTAACTACAGAGCTCTACCACTTTTCTTTTCATTAACAGTAAAGAAAAAGGAATACAGTCTATTAATGGACTCTCATATTTTTCTTCAAATAGTTTCTGTTTAGAGATGAGAAAAATGAATATTGTATCATCTGATTTGCTTAGTCATCTGATCTGATTTTATTCATTTGTGTTAATCCTGTAACAATACATTTTGATATTAAAAATATTAGTAGGGAAAAGATAGCAACTAAATCCAAGTAGTTCTGGCTACTGGCACTTTACTTATATTACAAGATTTTTCCACTGGTACTCAATTGGCTGTCCTTCCATCAGCAGGTAGCTCCTATATCAACCCCGTTCTATACATTTAATTATAAAGTTGTTGCCCTTTGAGGTCTGTGTGCCATTGGCATGTTCTGTTGCCCAACTGCTATTCAGGACTGTGAGTTTTTTCACCCCAAGATGGTCCAATATGTCACTGGTGTATCCTTTTCCAATAGTTGCTTGTATTTTAGAATTTACAGTTAATTCCCTAGTGAGATACATTTAAAAGCAGAATATTCAAACAAGTGGTTCAAATTCATCTCAGAGTGATAGCGACAGAGCAGTGAATATCAAATGTAAAATGAGTTTCATGGTCTCATCCCAGTTTTTTATGGACATGTTGTCCATACAACCAACCAATATTGGCAGTCTGAGGAACGAAGCCAAAGACTGTAAAGGTGTAAAGTTGAATTGAAAGGGGATAATTAATTACAACTATAACTAATTATTTTAGTTTATGGGACTGGGATTTCAGTCCCTCTGGCATCAGGGATGAAAATTGTACTCCCCTGTTCTGCGCTAGTCAGAGCAGATGCATCTGGGTGATTCATCCTGAGGAAAAGGTAGACACCATTTACTCCTCCACCTTCCTCAAAGATTTCAAAAGGGACAGGTCAACTCTATATTCCATTGGCGCACCACAGTCACTATGGAGAATACAAGGAGAAGCACTGAATTGGTGCAATTCCTGCATGTTTTGGTACTGTACTTCCACAGCCAGATAACTCTGAGGTAGCAGACAATTTGCACTGCTGTGATCTCTTCTACTCAGGCTGGACTTTCCAGCTCCAGGACCCTAAGGTCTAGGTTACACAGGCAGGATTGAAAACCCCCCACAAACCACAAATTAAATTTAATTGGGGCAAGCAAATTTCCCCTCTTTCCCCCACCCGTCAAAAAAGCCACCCAAGATGTCAACATATCAAACCATGTGCCAACCTTACCCCCAGATTTTCCCTGACAAATTCTGCAGTACAGTTACTTGTAGTCAGTGCAAACATCTTCAGAGGACTGAACATTTAGGGGCAGCAAAAACAAATATAAAAATAAATAAGTTGCACAAAAAACCCTGGTCAGATTGGGCTGTGCTACATGAATGGTCCCTCCCATGTAATTTAAGTATAATGTGTTGCAAAGAACACAGGACTTTTCCTGTGTTTCTTAGAGGCTCAATGAGCCCTTACCAAGAGCCTAGATCATAGTCACCTGGCTAAAGAGACCGCACAGTATTCCATATGGAGTCAGTCTCTCACTTTAATTAGCAGCAGATTTCAATATAAAACAGTATTAGATAATCCCCTGTCCCATATGCTATGTATTACTACCACAGCATCAGCATTCCCAGTCGTTGCCAGCCCAGGGACAAAGGAGACTGGGATCAGTAATCAAACTGGTGTCTTCTGTATGTGCTACAACCATTAGGCCAGCCTTAATGAGATCATTTTTCATTTTTGTTTTCAGAAGACCCAAAGGCACTACTGCACATTACAGGCTAATGATCTGCAAATTTGCAGTTTAAAAAATGAAGGTGTTTTCCAGTCCTAGGAGTGTAAAATGTGTGCAAAGTCAGAAGTTATGTAAACTTCTATGCTTTCCCATTTATTTGCATTCTTGCAACTGTATAAGCTTTGTGTCTTAACAGACCAACATCTGTCTCACAAGATCTGTACTAAACATTTTGCTTTGTCTAGACTTGGACATTTTCTTGCCCTTTTTGAACAACAAGGTAGCTGCACTTTTGTTACCATTGAGCTACCTTAGCTATTCATGACACTGTTGTAAAAACACCTGTGATGCATGTAGCATCAGCGAATCCACACCATTGCTGACAAATGGGTAAGAAATATCTAGTGTAGATACAACAATAAACTAAGAGTTGCTCAGGCAGTGAATAAGCTAGCATCCCAGATCTAGAAACCTTTGGGTTTGAATATTTTCATCCTAGTCCCTTACTATTTTTGTTTAGCTCATAAATTAGTTGAATTTGGATTTATATTAAAAAGTACCTATCGTTTAGGTACTTTTGGTACAAATATATTAAAATAATTGTTAGTAAAATCCTCGGCTGGGATTGTGGCCCAGAATACTAAGTGCTGTACAAACACATGAAAACTCAGTCACCAAGGGACTCTCCTCATCCATCAGAAATCCCATACACTCTATAGCTCACCTATCTTTCTGTCTCACCTCACCATCATGGTATCAGAGTAGCTCAAAATCTTTACTGTATCTGTCCTCACAACCTCCCTGGTAAGAAAGTGTCTCGCCCATTTTACAGATGGGGAACTGAAGCATGGAGAAGCTAATTGATTGGCCGGAGGTGGCACAGGAAGTCCATGGGGGAGAAGGGAATGGAATCCAGGACTCCAAGTCCAAGGCTAGCCCTTCTCCACCACTTTCTCCAAAGTCTGGGAGAAGAGAGAGACATTGCATCATGTTCTAAAAGACAACAGACTGAAGCTCTATTGTACCAAGAAGGGAAGTGAATTAGTGAATTCCAGAACTGAGTTTTTCTGGTGCAGAGCCCTCTATGAGCCCCAGTGTTTTAAAAGTAAGCTAGGGGACTGCTAACTCAACTCTCTCAGCTGATCTCTATTGCCATGGTACCACAAGAAGATAGATGGTCTCTTGGGTAGCTATTACTCAAACCATTTGACTTTAGAGAACAGTATATAGTAGTACACATTTGTCTATATCACAAAACAACCACATGTTTCAGCATAATTACAGTTCCAGCCAGGCTGGAAAAGCATAAATGTTGCAATTTAGGATGCAGATTCTTTGACTGATGTACACAGACAGCATGGTGCCTGCTCACACTGTCACCCAGGCATATTAGTTTCTCATTCCATGAGCATCAAAATTTGAGTAAAAAATGTATTTGCATGTTAAATTTTTCAGTGAATATTTGCCCTCTGACTGAGAGCTTCTGTTTAACCTACATTGAATTTTTACAGTGGTGATGCTAACACTTCAAAATATAGGTATTACAAATTCTGGCAGCCTCTAAACGTAAACAGCTCTATTGGATTCCATTATAATTATATCCCTACCAACCATTGGTAGTATGGTGAAGGGTCTGTCAGTTTTTGCGGTACTAACTTTCATCTTTCAGTAGTTTATAAGTTACTACTGACTTGGCTGCAGAGTCCCTCTCTAATTAGAACCTTATTTTGCTACTTACCTATTAAAGACCTATCAGAATTACAACTCTTGCATTTTATACTACTTTGTATGTCTTACATTTATACAGTGCCTTTCCTATGAAAAGGATCTCAAAGCACTTTGAAAATTCAGCAATTGCTATATTGGGATCATTTCATCCACCACTTAAATGCAGCCACTTCTTAGCTGAAATGCAGCCAGCGACTTAAAACCAGTTTATAGCAAAATGACCCAAAAGCTTAAGACAGGAGCTGAAGAAGAATACTACAGTCAACTGAAATTTGAGGGTTTTTTTTAGGTAGGCTGAATGTAATTAGAGGAGTTGGGATTTTGCCAGAATGTTGGGATTAAACACTCTCACTCTTAAGAAAAGTGCAATAGGTTCTTTAAGGATCACAAGCTGTCAGGTCTTCAATTTGACAATACATCTAAAAGATGTGATCATTTTTAATGGAAGTTTGCATAAGATTTTCAGTAACACTGGCTTACACTATTAAAATAAATATAGGTGTATTTAATGTCTCATAGATTTGAACTCAAAGTAAAATGTCTTCAAAGAGGGGTTTAAACTCTGAAAATAGTTGCATTGACTGGTGCCACGTTCCCATTATGCAAAATTTGTTAGAAAAGGATTTTGGAATCTACATATGTAGAATCTTGCCAAGTAAGAAGTACATGGATTTTTGAGCAGCTAGTTTGCTTGTACAGTAGACTCTCGATTATCCAGGATTGCATTAACCAGGATGTCCAAAAAATGTGTAACTCTCAGGGCCAGCTCTTGCTTTGTTGCCACCCCAAGAACAAAAAAAATCAAACCCAACCAGTGCGCAGGACAGCCAGTGAACCAACGCCCCCTTCCCCCCGGTGCAGGGTGGCTGGTGAACCAACTCCCCCTCCCCATATTTCCTATGGATGGTGATTATCTGGGATTTTATTAACCAGGATTAATTTTTTTCCCTATCGTCCTGGATAATCGAGAGTCTACTGTAAAATCTTCTTAACAGTTTTCAACAATAACATGTTCACAACCCAAACGGACCTGAGATGGTAAATAAAAATGTCACACATCTCTATAGTGTCAAAGTGAGACTTTTAAAAAGACCTCTGGAGCAAATGAAACTTTATGAAACATTTATTTTTGAAATTGGTTATTTATTTATGCATTACTGTAGTGCCCAAAAAACCCATTCGGGATTGATGCTCCATTGTGCACTCTAGAAACGCAGAATAAGACACCCTCTTTCCTGAACGATTTAATATACGAGCAGAGATAACAAGTGGTTGTAACAACCATTAAGAAAGAATGGGAGTTGGAGAATGATGAAAACTATAAGAGCATGTATTTACATTGGCCATATAAATAAGATAAATATCAGACATACCTACTACACGTCTACTTAGACATTATCGGTTGGCAATTTTAGACCATATAAATCAGTGGTTCTCAAACTTTTTCTATTGGTGACCCCTTTTGGACACCAGGCCTCTAAGCGCGACCCCCCCTTAGGGCTCGAGGGTGGGGCATGGACCGGGCTGGGGGTGGGGGGGTGCCAGCAGCCCCATGGGACAGGGGCTGAGCTGGGGTGTGTGTGGGTGTAGGGGTGCCAGCCCCCCGGGGCAGGGGCTGGGCTCAGGGGAGGGTGCCAGCAACCCCCCAGGACAGGGGACAGGGCCCGGGGTGCCGCCAGCAGCCCGCTGCAGCAGGGCCTGGGACTTGGGGTACCGCCAGCAGCCCGCTGCGGCCGGGGCCGGGGCCGGGGCTTGAGTAGGATGAGCAGATCGCAAGAGCGAAATATCAGGACACATTGGGTGAGTGGGTGGGGATGACGACGAAGGAGCAATGGAGGGGGTGCAAGGATATTTTGGCACCCTAGGCAAAAAAATTACCTTGCACCCCCCCTCCCCTTTTCCCAGAGCATTGCTTATTATAAATTTTTTTAATGAATATTGGATAATGTAATGTAGCATGGGGCAGAGGGTTGGGGTATGGATGGGGCTCTGGATGGGACTGGGGATAAGGTGGTTGGGGTGTTGGAGGGGCTCAGGGCTAGGGCAGAGGGTTGGGATGTGGGTGGAGGGCTCTGGCTGGGGCTGGAGATGAGGGGTTTGGGGTGCTGGAGTGGCTCAGGGTCTGAGTAGAGGGTTGGGGACGGTGGGGGGGTAAGCTCTGGCTAGGGTGTGGGCTCTGGGGTGAGGCAGGGCATGAGTTTGGGATGGGTGCAGGCAGGCTTCTTCTGAGACTGGGGCCAGAGAGGAGGACTCCCCCCAGCCCTTTCCCTGGCAGCAGCAGCAAGCTCTGGGGCAGGGCCCCCTTTTCCTGCTCCCCCAGCAGTAAACTCACTCACCCCGTCACTGACAGTGTGACAGTAGAAGATGGCGGGCACTAGGACCCTGCGGTGGCAGTTGCTGCAGGGAGGCAACGTGTTGCTGCAGGGAAGAGAAGGGAGGCTTCTGACTGCCCCTGTCCACGGAAGGTCTAAGGGGGCAGCAAGGGGAGGCCGGGGGACCCATGGGGGAGGTGTGGGAGGGCAGCTGGAGCCAGGTTGTGAGGGGGGGCTCTCTGTCCTGGCGCTGGCTGTATGCTGGGCCCCCATCCCTGCAGCATGCCCCAGGCGGCAGAGAGCTCTCCGGCTGGGGGACGCAGTCCACCTTCCCTGACTCTGACTCTGCCAGAGGTGAGGGAGGGGAGAGGGCTCTCTGCCGCCCCGCCTTCCTCTGCCGGTGCAGCCGGGGCCAGGGCTTGGGGCGCCGCCGGCAGGGATCAGGGTCGGGGCCGGCTGCCGGCAGCATGGGCTCGCGACCCTCACATAATCGGGTCGCGACCCCCACTTTGAGAACCAATGATATAAATCATGATATCAAGGTAAATAAAAAATGAAGGGAGTGTGATGCCTGGAGTCAGGGAGGATTTTGAGTGGAGATGTCCCATAGACATTTATTTTGAAAATGTTCCCACTTCTTGTCAACCTCCAAACTATTGGTAGAAGTACCAAACTTGTGACCTGATTGTGCAGGCCTTATTCACGCTGAGACTACTCGCTTGAGTAACTAATAGTCAGCATGAGAAAGAGTTACAGAGCAGGCCCTTAGTGGCCAGTCCTCCACTGGCGACTTCAACAAAATATGCTATGGATAAACCTGTTCCCCGATTCACTCAGAATCAAATTCTGATGTCACGAAAGCTGCAAAGGTATATCTGAATGTAGAATTTGGACCTCTGTCTAAATACTGCAATGTATTAAATTGAAGGTATTCTAACATCATGTAGCTTACTGACCACACTGCAATAGTCTGGCACAGTGGGCTGATATCGGCTCATAGGTGTTACAGAGTTGGGCCAGTTGGCTACAGGAGAGGGATAACCCTTTCTTCTTCATACCAATACAGACTTATCCTTACACAGTATTTTTAGTACTTTGTCCACTCTAATTTTTAAAGGTCTCAAACAATGGAGTTTACGCCAGTTCATTGGCCACATCTTTCAAGGTCTAATGTAACTTGTTCGGAAGTGATTCTTCCTACAGCCCACACTTATGCTTTCTGAATTTCATACCAGTTAAATTATTAACTTCTAGTTAAAAATATTCTCTTGTCCCATTTAAACAACTCCTCTCTATCCATAATCTTTACACCTATCAACTACACCCAAATGTGGATAAAGTTGTGCAATCCTGTTCAGGAAAAATATCCACTGACTTCACATGAAGTGCAATATTGGATCTCAAAATTGACCAGTCTCTAGCCTGTTTTAAATTACATTTCATAGTAAGGACCCAATTCTGCATTCAAATCTGCTAGCGCACACACTGCACATGTGCAAAGTACCATTAGCTTACTTGTCTCCCGATATAGGATTAAGCCTTAGTATGTAATTCATCTGAGGAGCTCGAGTTTGCTCTCAGGTGAGCTTGATAAAAGTGTGGCTTGGTCTTTTTCACTGTTAAACTTCCCTTTCTGAGAGTGACACACACACAACCACCACCTTTAATTTCTAGGAGAAGTTGTTACCCTTAAGTCAAGGTTGAGATCTTTGACAAAGCAGTATGGAGAAAATTTATATTGCATCTTGTCTTATCTGGTGTGGCATATAGATAAATGGAGAGTAATTTGCAGTGCTTGCCTGTTCTTAACCTTTTCAAGCATAATATTTACAGGGAAATCACAGAAAGGCATAATGTAGGCTGAATTTATCAGAGAATCCTTTCTTTATACCTTGAACTTTGCTTTGCTCATGAATGTATAGTTCATCGTTTGTTTCTGATAAAAGCCACTCATTCTTCTCTAAATACCCCAATATTATTTTCCACATAAACAGAACAGTACTACCAAGATTTCATTACTGTTCACAGTTGGTGCCTTCTAATTCTATGTAATTTTAATTAAAGAAGAATTTGAAACAATCTCCCCCTGTGTTACCTCCAAGTATACAATTAACAGTGTACTGTTTCTGCTGTGAATAGTCATTTAGTGATTTCAGATTAATAATTTATCATCGCTTCCTCAGTTGTATCCATGCTAGAAAAATAGGAAGCAAAAGCTGTGTGTAAACAGCCATTGGAAATAAATGCTTTAATGAATTTGAAAGGACTTTGCTCTAATCAAGTTTGAAACCTAAGCACATAATTCCATTGGACATAAAAAGATATGTGCCCTCTTCACTTTAAACTCTGAGAGTGGCACACTGGAAAGTATTGATTGTGTGCTTGGGTGAAGGGCAGGTTATTTCATGGGCTACCTCTAAGCATCATTTTGGTTTGGAACTAAGTAATTATTCTAGAACTTGTAGTGTAGAAGATCCCATTTCTGGAGTTTGAGCACCCTGACTTTTTTTTTCAGAACAAACAACACAAACATTATACGGTATCTCTATTGGCCGTTGTCTCCAAATACAGATGAAGGCACTCCTGTGTTTGAACAGCCTGATCTCATCATTGTCCTTACCGTACTTGGGATATGGTTCAAGATAAAAGTATGAAGAGTTTTATTGAAGGCTGCTTCATTGAGTGTGCCCAAAATAAAAGAAAGAACTCATAAATTTATGAGAGCCTTTTCCCCACGGATATTAAACGGAACATGGATTCTTTCTTTCTCTTCTCACCTCCCTCTCCCACGGAAAATTTGATTATAAAAACAAAGAAATTACCATTTGGAAATTGGCGAGATTTGAAATTGTGTCTTCTGAAACATAAAGACCAGTATTTTCAAAAAGAGATGCCTGAAGTTCCATGCCAATTCAGTACTTTTGAAAATTTAGGCCACTTATTTCGATACTCAGGTATGAATTTAGGAAACTAATTTCATGCAACTCTGTTTGAAAATCATGGCCAATCTATACTTACTTTCTTTTTCTCAATTATGTAAAAAGGAATCCTCTTATCCTTATCCTTATCCTTTTGGCTTTCCCTGGCACAGTGTAGTATGGATTTGAGGTCTAAAGCATGCAAACTGTTTTCCCCAGCAGCAGAATTACTGACACTTTTTTTAAACTTCAGGCATGTTCACAACTCTTTTTACAAGTTATTTCTCTTACCTTCTTAGAAAGCAGCAAAGAATACATGACTTTTCCTACTTAGACATGGGGCCAGAACCAAATCATCTTAATAACAAGATATGAATGCTAGTATGTGCTGAAAACTATATGGTGGGATTTTCAGAAGAGTATAGCTTTGTCTTACATCAGTGGACAGTTTACCATCAACTTCCATAGGGGTAGAATTAGGCCAAATGAGTGGTGTTGAAAATTCCACCCATTTAAACAAACTCAATTACCAAATTATACATTTTCATACATTTCTTGGCTTATTAGTGTGTTCAAAGCATGAAGCGTGGAAACAATTACCGTATGTGTGCCCTCTTCCAGCCCAGTAATTAATACTTGTTGCTTGAGAGACACATGTTGAAAAAGAAAAATAACCTCACTAAGAAACATTATTGCATGTATCTTTTTCTTTTTCTTTTTTTGCCACTTTCATGGGATAAAATGTTTCTCGATATTTTTTTCCAGACATTCGGGACAGTGGGGGACCTAAGCCAGTGATGGTGTATATTCATGGAGGGTCCTACATGGAAGGCACTGGAAATTTATATGATGGCAGTGTTCTGGCAAGTTATGGCAATGTGATAGTCATCACAGTCAACTATCGCCTTGGGGTACTTGGTAAGAAGCTTTCAGATTTCAATTAATCCCTGCTATCTGCATTACATGCCTTATTATTCATGAGAATATATTCGGAAAACTGCTTCTGTCTTTGTTTTTAAAAGTCTTTTTCCAAAATAAGTCTTGTTATTCTGAAAATCTGAAACAAAATGTCTGCCTTTGGTATGCCAGATAACCTGAAATTCTGCTCTGATTTAATGATATAAAAATACAATGCAGATGTTCAGATTTGCTGAGTTCATGTTGCCTCTTTCTGTCATTTATGAACATTATGTTGATTAGACATACTTACTGCATAGGGAAAATGAATTTATAGCATTCAAGTGCTAATTCAAAAATGGAGATTTTTGATTTGTGAAGGGAAAAGATTAAAAATAATGCTTATGTTCCATTCATCACCATGGCTTTTTGTCCTCTGAAGAAGCAAGAGTTTTTGGGATACTAAATGGGCATTTTAATAATGACATTGTGCTTTCTTGATGTAGCTGGATTCCTTTGGATTTAAAGTGGGAAGTATCGGTCAAGTTAAATACATCCAACATTTTCTAGACAGCATAAGAGAGTCAGAACAGAGAATAGACTCCTACTGTTTTGACTTAGATGAATGATGTATGCTAACGTTGATGGTTTAAATAAGGAAGAATTATGAGGTTCACTCCAAACTATCCATTCCTAAGTGTTTCTTAAAGTAACATTTTGCCACTCCTTCAGTATAGGCAAACTTGTGACATAGCTGACACCTCGAGACAAGAAAATAACTTGGTTTTTTCCATTGTTTTCTGCTGAAATATTGTGTTTTGAAACCCAGAATGTAAGTTGGATTCTAGGATATTGTAAAGATCAATATTGCATAATAGTGCATCAGAAATGTTATGAAAGAATCATGAGACTATATATAATATCCCAAATGGTTTGATAAACTGGCAGCTAAATCAAGTGATAAATAACCTGTTTAGTTAACAAGGCAAGTGAACTTCATTCTTGTGTGTTAAGCCCCAGTAGCCTTTTCCTATTGCTATTGAGCATGTTGGTTTTGTTTTCCATTCCATGGTCATATTTACTCAGTCCGCATTTAATTTGTATTCTCAGATCAAAGTGTTGCACCTAGTCTTTTCATGAATTCATTTATTCTTACTGGCTCTCCTGGGTGACTGTCATCTGTCAATTACATTTTTGTTAATAACTGGGGAATTGGAAGACAACAAACTTGACTTTCTTGCTGTTCTTGTCTGCCTTTGGTTTTGGTGTTGTCTAACTTCGATTCTTGGAACTTGGTATAATTTTAATTGTTTTACATTGCACCCAGTCATTTTCACACATGAAGTGAACAGTACTATTGTTCACTTCATGTGTGAAAATATTTGGTGTTGTCTAACTTCGATTCTTGGAACTTGGTATAATTTTAATTGTTTTACATTAAAATTATACCAGTCATTTTCACACATGAAGTGAACAGTACTATTTAAAGCCTATCTAGCTCTTTTGTTTAGTGTCCATCCCTGGTTTTAATTTGTCCGCAATTCTTTTGGCAATGCAGCATGTTATCTTGTTTGCTTTTATTTCAGTGTAGCTACACAGACTTGTTGGTACAATAATTTGGAATTCACTTTCGTTGTCAATATATTGCATCAGCTTTCACTTAATGGACTTTCCTTTTTCTAATTTACTTTAGTGCACTCATCGCTGATGTATCAGTTTACATTTATCTGCATTACCAGTTCACTAGGCTAGGCTGTCAAGTGATATAAATGTTCCTTGTCTGATTGTATTTATTACTTATTTGCTAGTTCCAAACTGTACTTGTAACAGCAATGCTGGAAATCTTGTTTTTTGTACCAAAAAAGAACTATTTTGCATGGATGATTATATTTTAGCCTGAGGTTTCAACACTTATCCCACTAGTAGCTGGGCTAGTAACATCTTACTAAACTTAAATATTCCTTGGTTCTCATTCTGGTTTGTGTGGTCTTTCAGACAACACAAGGAAGAAGTACTTTTTTTTCTTTTTAATTGTAAACTGTATCGGTAAAAGCACTAAAACTGAAAAGAGAACTTGGTGACTGGTGTAATGATCGTCATTTCAAGTCAGCTTTCAAAAATGGACTGAATTTTCAGGGTGACAGTCTTCCCTTAATACAGTAAATGTAGCATCTGGTTGGATATAAAATGACTGTTATACTTCACTATATATGCACTACAGAAACAAGTCAGTGCTTTAAAAGAATTTACACAGGGTGCAATTTTCTCCTCTGCCTTGCATACACAGTACACATTTTTTCTTCCTTTAACATCTCTGCGGGTATTATTATGCAATAAGTGTTTAATTCCTCCACCCAGGTCTTTTGGTATAAATGCAGATATATAAATGTAGATAACTATGATTGATGCTGTTTGAGAATATTATTCAACACTGAACAATTGTCCAGCAAAATATTAGTCTTTGCAGTCCCCAGGATTTCACTCCGTTTCTCACATTAACATAGTAAGCTAAGTTGAAGTGGTGGGGGTGGGGGAAGGAAGGAAGGAGAGAAGTCTCAGGGCAGAATTTGACCCACTGATATGTTTTTACAAATACATGACACACAGATTTGGGGGCAGTGGTTGTTGAATTTTTCCATACTGAGACACCCTCGTCCAGGATTGATCCAGGGTCTCCTTCTATTTATCACTATGGGAAGGGCAAAGGTGTCATAAACTCCGACACCGTTTTGCAATCCCCAGGTTGAGCCATGTGCATTGTAGGGTAATATAAAGATGGTTTTTGAATTGTTTGTGAGTTGATAATATTGCCACTGATCCCTTTAACTTATTTAAATAGCTTATTTCTTTTCTTCACAATAGTAAACTTGAGCGGCGTATTTTTACGCTTTCAGTTTATTATTTATTCAGTACTTTCTCAAAGCCTTGGGCTCTTGGTCAAGTCCAGCACATTTGAATTACTGCTTTTTGCGAAACACATGGCAGGGTTAATGCACATCCGATATTCGTGTAATTACTAGCTTTTGAAACACATCTACCCATAATCTTATTTCTCATTCCTAACTGATTGAAGTTTATACCGATCAATCTCTTTTTGATTGTTCAACAAGCTTTGAGGAAACAGCACTACTTTATTCTCAATTCTGCAATTGTGTATCAAAAGAAGTCACACATTTATTGTAATCTTTTCTGATTGATGCTGTAGATTCGTTTTAGGCATTGTTGTGTACACATTCTGACCTTGTAACCATTTCTAATAATTTTCTGGTCTCTTTCCAGTGCTTCCTCTGCATTAGTGGTAGGGGAGCGTTGCTATAGGGATCTGGATGTGGGTTGCTATGTAGCCAACAGTAATAGACCCCTGCAGGTAAACTCAGTAGAGGCTACATTGATCTCCCACAGCTTTTTCCTGGGAGGATGATGAAACTATATGGAGTTCTAGCCATGATCTGCTCTAGTGGGGAAGGAATTTGCAGGTCTACAGTGGGGTAGAGAGTCCCATGCGTTCTGAGAATTTATGAAGCTGCATTGAACGTAGCTTGAGACAATAAACTCTCATTGGCCTGACTTTGATGAAAATGAAGAGGGAGATTTAAAACAAACCAGAAACCTGATGAGGTTCATGGCCCAGTTTTACCTTTGTCTGGAACTGGTCTCCAGAATAAAAGACCATTAAACTCTTTCTTTAACTAATGCCAAGAAGGAAAGAGGAGCTGTTTGCTTTGGAAGCTTGGGGACCATTGAATGGAAATAGATCATTTCTATCTTTTGTGCCTTTATATTCTGTTTAAATGCATGTCCTGTGCAATCTGTCTCTTCCAGTGAGGGATGGTAAGTGAAAAGTCTGATATTCTTGAACTTCCAAGACTCTCAAGGGAGAGCCCTGTGGTAAGTGCTAGGAAGATTTTTTGTCTTTTTTTTATATCTATATATATAAAAGTCAAATGGTGTATGCGTGTATGTATGTGCACTTACTCCTTCCACACCGAGCTAGAGCTAGAGCTAGAGCTAGAGCTAGAGCTAGAGACTTGAAATTTGGTACAGTTATATGTCTTAGGGTCCTAATCAGGGTAAGAGTCGAAAATTTTTCAAATCTCACCTCTGACGCCCCCCAGGGGTGAAATTCTTTAAAGGCCAATCACATCAGCTGGGCAGCTGCTGTTCTCTGTGACATAGTTATGATGTCATAATACCCCCTCCAACGGACCCTGCATTTGCTCAGCTCTCTGCCTCCTCCCCCCTCCAATGGACCCCACACTCGCTCAGCTCTCTGCCCCCTCCCCCCTCCAACGGACCTCGCACTCGCTCAGCTCTCTCCCCACCTCCGACAGACCCGAGTTGGGTTTGGTCAGAGGGTAAGTGAGGTAGGGGTGTTGGGTTTGGTCGTGGGGTGAGGTGGGGGTGTCAGGTTTGGTCGTGGGGTGAGGTGGGGGTGTCGGGTTTGGTCGGGGGGTAAGTGAGCCGGGGGTGTTGGGTTTGGTCTGGGGGGTGGGAAGGTGTCGGAGTGGGTGAGGGGTGAGGGGTGGGTGTTGGGGTTGGTCAGGAGGTGTTGGGTTTGGTGGGGGGGGGTAAGGTGGGAGTGTTCGGTTTGGTTGGGGAGGTGAGGAAGGGGGTCGGGGTTGGTCAAGGGGTAAGTGAGGTGTGGGTGTCTGGTTTGTTTGTGGTGGTAGGTAGGGGTGTCGGGTTTGGTTGGGGGGGAAAGTGAGGTGGGTGTGTCAGGTTTGGTCTACGGGGGTTGAGGTGTGGGTGTTGGTCAGGGGGTGTTGGTAGGGGGGTGACGTGGGGGTGTTGGGTTTGGGTGGGGGGGTGAAAATGTGAGTCGGGGTTGGTCGAGGGGTAAGTGAGGTGGGGGTGTCTGGTATGGTCGGGGGGGTGAGTTGGGGGTGTCAGGTTTGCTCTCTGCCCCCTCCCCCCTCCAACGGACCCCGCAGTCGCTCAGCTCTCTGCCCCCTCCCCACCTCCGACGGACCCGAGCAACGCCGGGTATTTTCGCTAGTATATAATAAACACAACTTGAAAAAGGGCAAAATGCAGACAAGTTAAATTTTGAGGTCAGTTAATTTAAAACTTTAGCTGTAGCTCTCCAATACCTTCATCCAATCAGTGAAGTAGTGGCAGGTTATTTGTTTTTCTCAATTTAAAAAAGGAAACGTGAAAATAAAGAGCCTCTGTTTTGGGATTAGAATGGGTTAAAAAGTTCTCCTTGGCTCTTACAAAAACGTATTGAAATGACTTAAATACTTGCAGTGTTATTTTTCATGTCCTTCTATTTGAAAAGAATATTTAGAAAGGGCAAATGCATTGTGATTTGCATCAGGTTGCGTTACCATCTGTCTTCCTTGGCAGTGCCAGCAAAAGAGAGAGAGTTTGCCTATTCTCATTGCATGATCATCTTTCTTCTACGGCATTAGTTTATTTTTACAGCTCGTGGACTCTTTTTACCTCCCAGGATCCTAATGGGATTCAAAGGAAAAATAGTTCAGACAGTCTTTATTCCAACTCAT
Source organism: Sternotherus odoratus (assembly GCA_032164245.1). Taxonomy (NCBI): domain Eukaryota; kingdom Metazoa; phylum Chordata; order Testudines; family Kinosternidae; genus Sternotherus; species Sternotherus odoratus. Next base: position 11,572,195 of record JAVMKO010000009.1, on the reverse strand, counting down.
CTCTAAACTGCCTTGGGGGATGCAAGGATGATTCATGAGAATCTTTCTCTAGAGCTAGTTATGGGCCTCATTTAAATTTCCCATTTTGTTCTTCTTCCACAAGCCAGTGAAAACTTTACCATAGAAACAGCTAAACTGTTCTTCTAATGGCCTGAAGCAAATATTTGTAATGATCAAAGTAAGAACAGGAAACTTCTGATTTCTAGTTTTGTATATTCCATCTTCCTGCATTGGCACTACAAACAAATATCAGATCTCCTAAGAGCGTGAGACCACAGTGTGTGTGTGTGTGTGTGTGTGTATATATATATATATATATATATGTGTGTGTGTGTGGGTATGTGTATATATATATACCCACACCCACACATGGAGAGAAATATGCCAATAAATGAGATCCTCCTGGTTATATTGCTATAACTAATAGCGGTTTTCCCTGCTGAGAAAGCAGATGTAGGGGTACTTAAATTTAGTAAGATATTGACTCTGATAATCAGGTTAAAACCACTTACCTTCCTCTGTGGTATATTCAGCTATTTTTACATTAAAAAGGTTAAATCTTTAATACCATGTACTCCAATCACCCTTTCTGTTTTCTGCTACAATTTCTGTGTGGGGAGGTAGAGTGTGGTGAAATGCCTATGAGTTAACCTTACCCCCTTGTGTCAGTGGAATCCCAATTTTCACTACTGTATCCATGGCATCGCTGATATTAAATGTATTGTGGTCTGTTTACAATATTTTTCAAGGTAGCTGTTCTGACAGAAATTGTGAATCCCTGCAAATAAATTACAAGTAATTAAGAAAAATCCATTCATTGTTAGCAGAAGCTATGAAGCTATGTGTTTTACAGTCAGTGTGGTTGTGGTACCTATCTATGTACTTATATGGTCCCCTTTGCTATAGGATCTAGATGGGCTAAATTTAAATATCCACTATCTCCTGGTGTCTGCCTAGCTTGAATTACCTGTATATTCTTTCATTTCCTCATATACCAGAAGTTCATATTTCTGAGAACTGTTTTATTGTGGCAGTCAACTAGCTAGGACACATAGTGTTATAATGGAAATGACAACTAATTAGATAAACTAGTTTTCCTCTTTCTGCAATTTCATTCCTGTATGTATAGTCTAGGCGGTGACACTTCAGTTCAGTCACAGGTTGGCATTAGTTGAGAAATACTTATTCTCTCTGCTGGTCTCCAATCCAATCTCACTCATCTGTCTTTGTAGTTACCAAATAATTTCTTAATGTGTGTAGCATGTTTTTTTAATGTGTGGCAATGTGTGAATGATAAAATACCATACATCTTTATTTTGTACTGTGCAGTGTCTTTGAAACAAACTGTATCCCAGAAAGTTTAACCGACTTAAATTATAGTTATCCAGCAAAATAAGAAAGAGAAATGTCACAAGTTTCTATCCTTCATGTCATGGTAATGCTATGTACCCTTAATAATTAGTTTTAAAGCTGGGTATTTGTTGTTAAAGTATTTCACACTCTGGTCCCAATATTGCTTTGTTCGAATTTTACCCCTGACATACAGTTAGCAGGATTATAGGACTCAGTCCAGATTCCATACCCCAGAGGTGAAATCCTGGTCATATTGATGTGAATTTTGCCATTGACCTCTAAGGCTGGGATTTCACCTCAGGTCTCTATAATCCTAGTTGGTGGACAAAGGTAGCAATTCTGTTTTGGAAGTTTGTTTAAAAGGTTTCTTTTTTTCCCGGTGAGTGTCCTTAAAGAATTAACATCTATCATCCTGTTGTTTCTGGTATTCCCTATAATTAGAACTGGGATTACAATACTGCCAAAGACTTTAGTAAACTGAACTGCTGTTGATAGTAAAGGTTTTTGTTAATAGTGCTTAATTGTATATGCTCAAACTGCATTACTGTTTCTATATCGAAACCTTGAAAAGTGGCTCGTATATTAATAATTACTAATAAAAACAAATATTGACATGAAAGCAAGTGGAGAATCTTCATTTTTATGCTCACAGTGAATTTCAGTCTATAATTCCCTTTCCCACTCTTTTGATGCTTCCTAAAACCATGAGCGACTCTTAGAAATCTTAATTTTCTGTATGGTTACTCAGCGAAAATAGAATGTTAGGGTGTCAATAAGGTTTGACTGAGTATTTCAATTCCAAGGAGCACTTTATTTTTATTTAATCTCTGAATGCCCCATTGTTTCTTTCTAAAGTGCTCGTTGACTGCACTGTGCTGTGCTTTTTTTCATCTTGTCATGGTTCCTTGTGTTTGAAAATATATTTTAGCACTGAATAGGTGGTCTTTTAAAATTCGTACCCCTTCAGCTGCACTCAGAAAGTTGTACTTCTTGGTTAAGACTATTTTGTGAAGATGTAATGTTCCACCTGGCTTTGCAGATTGGTTGTGCTTTGAGTTTCCTCTCTGTTTCTGTATGGTAGATGAGCATCCAGCAACTTAAAAAGTATGAAATAAATGCAACCTGCTAAATACAATGCTTACACAGTAGATCCCACCATTTGGGTCTCTGTCAGTACCGAAGAGACAAAAATGTGAGTCATGTTTCCTGCACTAGAGATGGCAAAAAAAGAACACTGTCTGTACAGATGCATGTTGAAAGAGCTTCATGCTATTGGAATTCACTTTTGAAAAGATTTAGGTTTAGATTCTGATATCCTAAATTGTGTTGTGAAGCATTTTATTCCCCATTAAACTCAGTGGGATTATTTAAGAAGTAAGGTACAGTGATAGTGGGGGTGGCAGAGTCTTGTCCTTATTCATTTGAACCAATGATTGAGCACCAGACTGTAAACCTCTTACTCCTGTTGGTGATCAGTTACTTGTGCAAGTTGTCCCATTGGGCTCAGTGGGACTATTTGCAAGAGTAACTACTTAGCCGTGTAGGCAAGTCTAGCCCTTGATTTTTCAGCAGTCTGCTCGAGTAGGAATATGCAGCAATAACCAAAATATAATAGATTTTCCATTGATGAAAATAAAAGCCTGTAGGCCAACTTTTGTGGCAAAAGTTCTAAAATAGGAATGTAAATTGCATTCTTCTTCTCATTTGGAAAATGTCTTAGCTTTGCAAAATCATTATTTCTTTTACACCAAATGGTGCATGTTTTAAAGAAAAACAGCAGTTGTTTATTGTTTAGAGCTATGTGCTATTTGCTGACTGTGGCCTTTGAGTATATGTCTATTGGTTTCAATAGACCTAGGATTTCTCCAGAGAGACGAATTGCATAATTAAGGCCTATCCATTTGAATTAAGGGTTACAACAGGGATGGGCAAACTATGGCCTGCCGGCCACTTTTATCCAGCCTGCAAGCTCGGGCCGGGGGTGCGGAGTCAGTGGCCCCACACTCCCGGGCCAGGTTGCCGGGTGGAGTGCAGCGAGCCGCGGGGCGCTGTGCTCGGGCTGGAGCACCCGATTTGAGTACGGTAAGCAAGGGGGGGGGGGCTTAGGTGCTGGGGTTCTGGGGGGTAGTGGTTAGGGTGGGGGGTTTCGGGAGGGGGAAGTCAGGGAACAAAGAGCAGGGGGGCTGAGATAGGGGGTAGTGTCCTGGAGGGGCAGTTAGAGTTGGGGGTCTCTGGAGGGGGCAATCAAGGGACAGGAGCGGTGGGGGTGGTTGGATGGGTCAGCAGTTCTGAGGGGGGAAGTCGGGGTGAGAAGTGGGTGGGGGCCAGACTGTTTGGGGAGGTACAGCCTTCCCTATCCAGCCCTTTGCACAATTTTGAATCCCAGTGTGGCCCTCGGGCAAAAAAGTTTACCCACCCCTGGGTTACAGTGTTGATCACTGAGCTTTCAAAATATATTCTATTAAAATATATTTTCAACAGCTTTAAAATAACGTTAACTTTAAAATAACTTCCAGATGGTGATATTCCAGATTCAATATCGCCATCAGTTTAATTAACTGAAAGTGTTTTCCCCTCTAAATAGAATTTGATTTCAGATACCTGGTTTTTCTCAGTATTTTCAATGAGGACCTGAATTTTCTCAGTGTTAATCTAACTCACAAAGCTGTCAATGACATACTTGTTTGGGTAATTATTACTTTTTGTGTGTGTGACCTACTCTCCTTTGTATTTGGATGTAGTGGATAGAATGATTTCTTCTATATTGATTTTTTTCTTCAGAAACATATACAAAATAGATCATATTAGGTAGCATTTTCAAACGCATATAACTGATTTAGGACCTGTGTACAGCGTGGAATAATGCACACTAAGGGGGTGTGATCTGTAAAAGCACACTAGCGTGTTACATGTTAACTGATCTGTGTAATCCTGTTGGTGCACACTAAATATTCTCTAGTTTTGTGCTTTAACATAGTGCTGTTTTTGAAAAAGTGACTTAGGTCCACATCCTTCATAGTATTTAAGCACCTATTTCTCAATAGGAGCTAAGTGCCTAATGATGAAATCCTCAAGGTATTTAGGTGCCTAAAGATACCAATCGTCATGTAGTGGTTTTTTTTTTTTAAAAAAAACCATCTAAGCATGTTAGGTGCCTAACTCCAATTGATTTTCAAATCAATTATGTTAGATGCCTAACCTGCTTAGAAAATCCCAATGTCCACACCTGTAATGTCAATCCATGAAGCCTTTCTGGATTTGAGACAGGAGAATAGCAGTCTATTGAGATCTTGGTGTATCCGCAGGTCCATAGTGACTAGGAACTTATTGTATTCCCAGAACATGCAGCTTCTCGTCTGATGTTGGCTGGCATGATGCCCACCAAAACTGGGAGGGACCATGTTGGCATTGATTTGAGAGAGCCACTAATAATCCTGAATGTGGCATTGGTTTCAATATCAACAAAGACGAGTGTGGAGCCAAACTGGTGCATGATTCTCCACTGTTGACAAAACCAGGGCTTGTACTGGCATTTGAAGAGAGTGTGCATCACATCCCCAGGATGTGCCAGCCAGCTCCGGAATGATATTAACCCTGGTTTTTATCTTCTTACTCATGCAAGTAATCCCTTGAACTTGAGTCAAAATACAAGTTATGCTTTGGTCAAACAGAAGTTAGTGGCTCAATACAGTAACTGGGTGAAATGTAATGGCCTGTGATGTACGGGAGGTCGGACTAGATAATCTAACTGTCCCTTCTGGACTTAAACTCTGAGTCTACAAATAGTCAATGGAGCTACTCAAGGAAACAAGTACTACTTAGTACGAGTGAGAGTTGCAGAAGCAGACTCAGTAGATAGGCTTCAAACAGACATAACTGTAATTATTTTTTTAACGAGTTTTTTCCTCTATTGGTCCTACTGTGGAATTATTTTATAGTTCATAGTTTAACATCTAGTAAACATTCAGAATATGTTAATCATTGGCATCAGTGACAGGCACATCCATTATCTTTTTATGAAACTTTAAAGGACTGTCAAGAGATGGCATTTTATTTAGTCTCTTTCTGCTGTACCACCACTGGCTCTCTAGTGAGCTGCCTTCCGTGCTTCCTCTGCTCCCCATTTGAGTAAAGAAGATAAATGAATGGAAGATTATATATTATTGCCTAATTAAAAGTACATTGAAGTGAAAGTAAAGAGGAGAAATAAGTAGCAAAATCAAAATGTTGCTGTAGAAAATCATTCATGTAATCTTTCTGAATATAAGAACATAGAGAAGAACTGCAACTCACAACCCCTTTTGGGGAGCCCTAACTGCAGATTGAGGCTTCTAAATTTTTCCCATTATCTAGTAGTTACTTTGTGGCACTTCAACAGCTTTGTGGGGTTACATTATGCTAGACGTTAGTAATCTGTCCAGGTTGCCCTACTTGATCTTCTCAGCTTTGAGGTATCAATTCTGTCTGGATCACCTGAAGCAAGCAAAATAAGCAGTTAATATTCTCATAGACAGTAGTGGTAAATGTTTAGAAAAATATCAAGATTCTCTGACAACATTCATCTATTTCCTATATCAATGCATTTATCATACCCTGATTAGGCTTGCTTCCAATTCTGCAAGCATTTGAGTCACCTCTTTCTTTAATGTAACAAGTGACCTTAGGATAACCCAGATCATATGAAGCCAAACCACTACTCACCTAGATTTACAATGTCCTAATTTCCTAGGTCAGTTAATAAGATTAGCATTCAGATCTCAGACCTGCTGTAATTCATGACATTTAAGTGGCTTTTTGTGAGGCGGTATTATCCAAAAAGAATCATCTATGCAGTGAAGTGGAGAGAGAATAGAAGATTTGCCATGCTTCAATCTGTACCATCAAAATGACAAAATGGACTTATAGTAAACAATAGATTATTGACTTGGTATGTTTAAAGGGTCAACTGCAGTGCACAGCAAGCAAGATATTTATGAAATGGGCACCCTGAATCTACAGTGCGCGTATAAAATAAACTGTTTCTCTTCTATCTGTGCTTTTTCTGGCACACCAAATTGACATTATCCATCTGTTTAGATAGATGATAACTCTTGCTTTCCTATTTTTAGGGCATAACACTGTTGTTTGCTGCTAACGCATGGAGCTCTAGTCTAGTACAAGGACATTTATATAGTAACTTTTCCCCAACATTTGTCATTGGACTCTCTCATTTGTGAAAACCGGAAAACCCACATACTTTTAAAATTACTCATTTTAGCACAAAAGCAGTTTTTGTCATCCTGTCGAAAGAAATTACTGCTTGGTAAGAAATTCTCTCGATCGATATTTAATCATGTAATAAAAGTATCTCAGTTTTGCCCAAAACAAATTTATATTTGGGCATTTGTTAAAGTTCAGCTTGAAAATTTTGTCTGAAAAAATATGAAGGAGGAAACATGTACTGGGGGGGGGGGGGAGAGGTGGAAGGTATTCCTTGCCATACAGCAGACACCAAAACAAGATTGTCACAGGGTCCCCTCAGGAAACTCTGTGTTCCCCTGAGTCCTATGGTCTGGTTCCTTTAATAAAGCTGCTTTCCACACCCTTTTGGTGATTTCCAAGTGTCCTTTATTTACAGTACAGTCCTTTTGTATCAGTCAAGTGCTCCCCAAAACCCCTCACAACAGTGATCTTCCCTCCACTGGCTTTGTCACCCCTTGCCCTTGAGGCTCTTTGGCCCTCCCTAGGAGACAGAGCACCTCCCTGCCCTCCTCTTGGCCCTGCCCTCCTCTTCGCCTGCCTCCCTCTGTCTGGGGCTTGGAGCCTCTCAGCTCCCAGCCCCAACTGTATCCACTTGCTCCAGCCCCATTCTGCCGGCTAGCCCTCGTTAGGGCTCTCAGCTGGGCTGCTCTAGCCTCTGTTCCTGGCCCTGCTACCTGCAAGCAGGGTTTTAACCTGCAGTGGCAGGGCAATCACCGGGTTCCAACCCCAGCCCTGCCAAAAAGATCTTTGACTCCCTGAACCGTAACTTTTGCCCAACCCCTGCACATTTTGTTAACTTGCCTCTAGTAACAATCATGCTCATCAATACAGTGTCTCAGAAAACTACTTTTTTCGCCATTGTTTGGTCTTTTGGGCAGAATAAATTGTGTTATACAGGCAACCATAATGGCCCAGATCCAAGGCTGCATTTTGGTGTGGGAGGTGGGAGGCAGCTGTGGTGTAAAGGTGGGATCAATGAGGCCAGGCTGGTCCCCAAGTCTACAAGAGATTGCAACCTAAACCTTCTAACTTACGCTGGTTGCCAACCTTCCCAAGTAGCCTGTATAACCACAGTCACATCCACTTTCCCTAGGTGGGGGATGGAGGTAAATTAAGATCTCTTATGCTGTCTGTACGCCACTATAGGACCTCTCTACATTGGCATAATCGTCCTGCGTCTGGCTATGCTGGCGGTGTGTTCATTGCAGAATGGCAATAAGTAAATGCAGTACAGCCCGAGATCTAAGCCAGTACCCGTGAACTGCCTTTGCCATCTAAGTAGGTCTGGCTCCCCACTTGCACTGCTCTTTCACTGTTGTATCTCCACTCACTTCTGATTTACACCATTGTGTGATTAGAATAAGGCCCAATATATAATTATACACTATAGAAATGGAGTGTCTGGTTTTCTAAGGCTTAATTGAAATTACTCCTACATATTATAGTTGCATTCAGTAACTACATGATAATTGATGGTCTGTGGGCATTACCATTCTAAACTCTGCTGCCATTGTGCATGCTAATTTCTAACTGTATAAAAATGACTAAATTCTATGTTCTGCACATGTAGAGCTGGGAGCATATATAAGGATCAGCTCCATCCTACCCACTGATATGATACTTCCTTGCCACAATACTTCATAATATGTTTCTGTACCTAACAGCAGCACTATGTTATAGCTTGTAGCAATACCTGTAATGCCTCCAAAGAGCCATATGCACAGTAGATTTTTACAAGATGTCAGGATGCAAAACTCTCTTGACAGCAATAAGGGCAAAAGAGGGCCCTAAATTATTTCTCTGATTTGACGCGTGGTCCCTGTGTAAATATATGCTTTAGTGGGCTAGCCTAGACAATTGTGCAGTATAATGTAGCAATTTGCATTACACTCCAACTGAGAATAAACAGAAGACTGCAGATTCTGACATGGCAGTTTCTTAACTTGCACCCTTCGAAATCCTATCATGTAAATAATACTTTTTGATGAAAAATGTCCCTGAATGCATAATTACACAGCAGACATGTTAGAGCACCAAAGGAGCTATTGTAGCCTAAAGGGTAAATGATATGCATTTTTTAAAAGTCCCTGTAATGTGTGTGGCAGGGTGGGCCTGACCCAGCCTGCCGCCCCTTTAAGAGGGAGCAGAAGCCTCTGCAAACCTCCCCTTGCAGAGAAGGCTAATTAACCACCTGGGCTGCAGAGGGCTCAGGCTGGATGAGTGGCACCTGGCAGCCTCTCCAGGGGGATAAAAGCCTGCCAGGCAGGAAGCCCAGTGTGGTGGTGTGGTGAGATAGAGAGAAGGAGCTAAGCTATAGAGCTGTGTATTGTAGGTGGTGGGGTCTGCACAAGCTGCACTGTAAATAAAGAGCACTGTTTGGAGCCAAAGAAGAGTCTCCTGCCTGTGTTTGGAGTGGGGGCGAGAAGGCGATCTGTCACATGTGTTATGAAAACTGCCTTTAAAATAGTGCGTATTATGTAAATATATCACCACCTTTGGAGCATCATAAATATCTCTTGTGCTGTATGCATTAGCAAGCTAAATACATTTTTATTCAAAACCATATTGGAACTCCTTTTCTTTTCTTTCTTTAAAGCTAAGCATAAAGAAACAGGGAATTATGAATTAAGGCTAACTTCTAGTTCTAATTTACCCCATTATTATTATTTATGGTAGTGCCCACTATGTGCTTAGTGCTCTTTAAATGTTCCAGATAAACTCTTCCAAGAGGAAATGTCGACAATTAAAAAAAAAAAAAGAAAAAGGCTGAACAGAAGACAAAGATTGCGAGTACAACACTGTGGGAACAATAAGTAGCTATTGGGCCAAACCCTGCATTTTTAAGGTCAGCAATAAAATACAGGATTTTGGTGTTGGTCTGAGTGCACCAATAAGACCAACTTTCCATGACAGGATGCTGCATTCTCCTTCAAATTTATGGAGGAAAATAATTGCTACCTTACAGCAGTAATGTGGGGTTTGATTAAACCTTTGCCTTCACGGCAATGCATTATGGGAAGTGCAGTGTATATTCACAATAATTTCTCATGCAAATGAATTTAGTAGATCTTCCTCATGTTTCAGGCTTTCCCCAAGAGTTTAGTATTGCTCAGAATGAGAAGCAGGCATGCTTGCTGATTCACTGGAATTTGTACTTGCAGACTGAAGTAGTTTTTGATTGTCTTTGTGTCAAGGATCATGAGAGAGAGAAAAAAAATAATGGTGAGCAAGCAGTCTTGTTTAGAACGATTCACTTCATATGCAGAAGTTCCACTGATTCTGAAAATCGTTTTTCCTGCTGTATATTTCCATCATCTATGGGAAGTTTGACTTCCTGAAGTCTTTCCATATTCATTAGACAGAATTTCTTCCATCTTTTCACACACCCTTCACGAGTATTTACAGGAAGAGATTTTGCATGATTGCAAGTATACAGGGGAATGTGTGTGTGTGTTGGGGGTGGGGTGGGGCAGGGAGAGGAATCTTAAGTTGAAGTGCAGCTGTGACAGAGCTAGTGGTGGGAAATACTTGGATAGTCAGAATGCTTTCAATAAAAAAATGAAAGTTAGACACATTTCTAAGCAATTTACTATTGTCCTTATCTAGATTGTGCTCCCCTTGCACACACTGGTGAACACTTATACAAATTGTCCCATTGTTTTTAACCATGGACAGTGGACAGGTTTTAACCTCAGTTTCTGAAATGCCTGTTTTGAATAGTACTTGCAGACAAATGATGCATCTGTGTCAGTGACCAGGGTGTGGGCAGTTGGTCTTTGAGGTGGGAGCCGGAGTCAGGAGTCTGGAATCAGAGCCAAGGTTCAGAGCCAAAACCTGAAGTCAGGAATTGGAGCCAAAGGCCAGGACTCGGGGTTACCTAGAGCAGGGGTCTCCAAACTTTTCAGCCCGAGGGCCGCATTAACTATCAAATAGCAGTTCGGGGGCCGACAACACACTCGAGGTCCAAATAAAAAAGAATCAAAACATGGATGTTGTTTTTAATTATTTATTTAATATTATTGTATTCAGTTATTATTTAATAACACATTGATACACTACACATGAACACCTGTTCACTACACATGAACACTACACATGAACACCTGTTCACTACACATGAACACTACACATGAACACTACACATGAACCCCCCAACTGACCCACCCAGCCAGGTCTCTCCCCCCAAAACCTCCTTTCCTCCAACCCCCAACTGACCCACCCAGCCAGGTCTCTCCCCCCAAAACCTCCTTTCCTCCAACCCCCAACTGACCCACCCAGCCAGGTCTCTCCCCCCAAAACCTCCTTTCCTCCAACTGACCCACCCAGCCAGGTCTCTCCCCCCAAAACCTCCTTTCCTCCAACCCCCCCCAAATGACCCACCCAGCCAGGTCTCTCCCCCCCAAACCTCCTTTCCTCCAACCCCCACCCCCCCAAATGACCCACCCAGCCAGGTATCTCCCCCCAAAACCTCCTTTCCTCCAACCCCCAACTGACCCACCCAGCCAGGTCTCTCCCCCCCAAACCTCCTTTCCTCCAACCCCCAACTGACCCACCCAGCCAGGTCTCTCCCCCCAAAACCTCCTTTCCTCCAACCCCCCCCCCAACTGACCCACCCAGCCAGGTCTCTCCCCCCAAAACCTCCTTTCCTCCAACCCCCCCCAAATGACCCACCCAGCCAGGTCTCTCCCCCCAAAACCTCCTTTCCTCCAACCCCCCCCCCCCATGACCCACCCAGCCAGGTCTCTCCCCCCCAAACCTCCTTTCCTCCAAGCCCCCCCCCCAAATGACCCACCCAGCCAGGTCTCTCCCCCCCAAACCTCCTTTCCTCCAACCCCCCCCCCCAACTGACCCGCTCAACCCGGTCTCTCCCCACAGACCGTTTCGACGCCTGGCAGTGGGTGGCTCCTTGTTTCGCCGCCTGTAACTGGGTGGCGGTGCGGTGCGTCCCGGCCCCAGCTCTGAGCCATCCCTGGCCGGCGGTGGCAGTGGAGCATGCGGCGCGTCCCGGCCCCGTGGCTGGCGGCGGCAGCGGAGCACGCGGCGCATCCCGGCCCTGCGGCTGGCGGCGGCAGCGGAGCACGCGGCGCGTCCCGGCCCCGTGGCTGGTTCCCGACCCCTGCAGACAAAAAGATCTCCACGGGCCGGATGAGAGGGCCTCGCGGGCCGCATCCGGCCCGCGGGCCGTAGTTTGGAGACCCCTGACCTAGAGTGAGAGAAGGCAGAAGCAGGACTGAGAACAAGCTGGCACAGAAACAATTGCAGCCATGGGCAAATGCTTTGAGCAACCACTGAACTGCTTACCAACAAACCTTGTGTAAGTTAAGATTCAGGCTGCTGACTCTCTTTCAACCAATCAGGCAACTTGCAACAATCCATCTGCACTTGCTATATTGCCCAGAGACTGGCTCTGTTGTAGGCCCTGATTCCTGACAATCTGCACCCATGGCTTCCACCCATTGCCAGTGATCAGCATGGAGCAGGCCTAAAATCCTCTGGGATTGGTACTAGTAAACTTGAACTATCACAGCACAATTGAAAACAGCTCAGCACTGAAGCTTTATTAAGGCAATAGGACACAATAGGGCATCCTTTATGGAGCCATGAATGCATGTCTCGTGTGTGTTGTGAGGCATGAGGCCAAAGGCTGTGTACTTTCAGCTATCAAAGAACCATACTAATGATCCTATAAATGACACCCAGGAGTGTCTTAATGCTATTATAATAAGGGACTTTATGATATGCCTTTAAAAAAATTCTCTTTTACGTTCTATAACCCTTAACTATGATGAGTTTATGGTGGATGAAAAAGGGAAAGTTATATGGGGAAAAAGACTATGGACTTTCCTCTCCACTTTTATTTGAATTTTAAAACACTTCCTTATAATGCTTCTTGAGCTTGTACCCACTTTAGAGTTGTGTACCCATTTTACTTGCCACCTGCCTAGCTGTCACTGTTAATTGTGGCTCTCACACACGTTGGTGTCTTACTCATTAGCTCCTTAGGTTTGTGTTAAAAACCTTCAACTGGAAACAGTTTACTATTCCATAATTTGTTTTTTAATGGAAAAAGAAAGATAAGGACTGTGCTACCAGTCCACCCTTTGCTCTAGTATTTCACCCACTGTGTAGAGAGGACTTATACCGTATATTCCGGCGTATAGGACGACTTTTGAAGCCAGGAAAATAGTCTCAAAAGTTGGGGGGTCGTCTTATACGCCGGTGCAGCTCCCCCACGGCGGGGACGGGAGAGCGGGGCGCCCCAGCAGCCCGCCCGCGGCGGGGACAGGAGAGCGGGGCGCACGCGCTTTTTGTGTTTTTTTTTTTTTTTTTTTTTTTGGTAATCCAGTGGCTTTTCCCTATATTTTAGTGGAAAAGTTGGGGGTCGTCTTATACGCCCCGTCGTCCTATACGCCGGAACATACGGTACTTTAAAAGTTCAGTTTCAGTAACGATGTTACCTGTATATATCCAGGGTTCCCAAGACTGAGGAAGTTACTCAATATTTGCAGAGGTAACAAAGAGTCCTGTGGCACCTCAAAGACTCACTAAAGTATTGAAGCATAAGCTTTCGTGGGCTAATACCCACTTCGTCAGATGCAAGCAGTGGATACAAGTCGGATACAAGCGGTGTCTTCCACTGCTTGCATCTGACGAAGTGGGTATTAGCCCACGAAAGCTTATGCTTCAATACTTTAGTTAGTCTTTAAGGTGCCACAGGACTCTTTGTTACCTCTGCTATTCCAGAGTAACATGGCTACCTCTCTGATTCTCAATATTTGCAGTATTTCCTAGATTTCCAACTAGTATTTCTAAAAAAATATTATGGAGGTGATGGTCATGACTCTCTATTTAAGTCTGCATTCTGAAATGCTTTCCCCCTTCTCCCCCCCCCCCATTTCCTTCTGCATAGTCAGTCTTTCTAAAATTACAGTGTTAGTTTCTGTAGACCTCTAAATTTTCCATATAGTATTTTTTTTTGTTTGGTTTCTTTTCATAAATGTTTAATAGGAAGTGTTTGATCTCTGACATTCATCCATGTCAGCCAGACTTCTTCTGTTTAGAGCTTTTTCTAAAAACAAAAATGCTGTCTCTCTGCACAAAAACTGGCAGAGATGTGAATTCTGAGTAGCTCTGGTGCAACGAGTAGTTTTGGGGAAATGTTTTAAGGTTATTGCCATTATTCATAACTTGCACACCAAACTACTAACTACACCAAATATCCCCAACAAATATGGTTGGGAGGCTGTAATGTGACCAAGACAGTTTGTAGAATGGAAGTTGGAGTAGACTGGTGCATTTTTTTTTTCAAGGGGGAAATTTAATTAATGGGATGCCATAGTCCTTCTGTTTTGTTTTTTTTACCTTAGTAGGTATATCTGTGTGAACCTAAGCTTTCTCCTCCATGAATTGGGGATTATACTTTTGTACCTGACAGGTGTAGTAAGGCTAAAATCCATTAAGGTATGGGAGATACTATTATGGCAATTCCCATAGAAATTAAATCCTATGAATGAAACGAGGCACCATCCTTCCCCAAGCATCTAGGCATACACACTGCACCATCACTTGAGAGTCAACCAGCTCTGCCAGCTGGTGTAGGGGAGGAGAGAGAATGGCTTGGTCCCCTCTCCTGCCAGCTCTGGGGGTGGCTTATGTCCACAGACTGCTGAATTCAGGAGAGTTCCTGGGGGCAGGAGGCAATCTGCACTCTCCTTTCTCCCTCATTTCCACACCAACAGAGGGACAAGTCACAGTTTGCACTTGTGCCAGTGGAATTTGGGTCTGCTTGAGTTATTTGCCAATTGCCTATATTGAACCTACCAAGTAAAGACTCATATTATATCTCAATTTTTTCTTGTTTTCATCATGCACAGCTTTCTCTTCCACTTCCTCCCACTCACCTGAACTTGAACTTTCCTTTTCAACAACACTGTGCCTCTTCTGACCATGTATTTTTCATATCTCTTGGCACGTACTAAAAAAAATAATTTTGGTGAACACAAATTTCTTATCTAAAAGCTACCGACGCCATTCGTGAAATTCTAAAACCTTACTAACATACCTGGTGCAAGTTGAATATGGAATGTAATGCACCATGTGAGGAAAAAAATTAACTTGCCAATTACCATTAATAGCATTCTGCAATTGACATGTGTAAAGTGGATTGAAGGTGCCTTTAATAGTGCCTTCTAAGTAAGTGTAAATAGCACAACATTTTGAGCTAAAGTAGTCACAAAAAGCAGGTTAAATGTCTCATGCTTCACAGCTTGCAGAGTCTAGAAGTTTTGTTTTAAAGACATCTTTGGGTATTGCTCTCTGAGATGACAACTGATAAATAGCTTTGTTTTGTTTTCCCCCGAGAGACTGTTTACATGCGTCTAGGACCTTTCATTGCATTTTCTTCATAAATCTGTCTTTTGTTCTCCATAAAATAATACAAGATTAAAAAGAATAGAGAGCGGGAAAACAACTTTAGTAATAAACTCTGCATTATGCTGCAAAGTGTTTCCACCAGTGATTATACTCTTGCTTTAAGTGAGATGTTGACAAGAAGGATCAAATGAACAAATTGAAGTGGTTTTTTCCACAAATTTGTTCAGTCTATTAAACTGCTCATTTTGCAGAAAGAATGCATTAGTAGTTTTAATAGTGGAAGGAAGTTTCAAGATAGACAAGATGCTGCTAATGCTATTGGAAGTAAAGCAATAAAAACTTCTCATTGAAACAGGATTTTCTGTACATTTTTTCTTCTATTTTTGATGCTGTTTAAAGTACACCAGGTACAAATGAAAGGTTAAGAGAGTAATAAACTAAGGCTGTAATATGAATTGATGGGTATACTGCAGTTTGATCTTAAGACCATTAAGAGTCCACCTGGGTCAGCACCGGTAGTCAGGAGACAATCAGTGGTTCACTGCACTATAAAATTCTAAATTCATTATTTCGTGCCATTAAAAAAAGCACTGGTTGGTGGCAAAATCCCAGGGAGAAGAAAAGGAGAACATACATTTTTCAGATCAAAGCCTTCATCAAAGCCAAAGTTTCAGGAAAAATTGCAAGTTTGATTACTGTGACTAAGTTAAAGAGACCGTACTTTGCATAATGTTTTCAATATTTTATTCAAGCCACTTCAATCATTAAAACCATACCAATCTAAGATGTGAATTTGTATAAAATACCATACAACAATGATGACAGAGAAAAAGATTTTGATAATGAAAATGATTTTGTATCTAGAATTAATTTGTTGACTGCATGATTATAAAAGTCAATTTCCATTGCTAAAATTATACTCGCAAGAGTATATTTGCAACTAATTTACACTGAATTTGGTACTATTTTTTGCTAATGAGGCAGATACACTATATTGATATTTGATCGCCATATTTGGGGTCGGGAAGGAATTTTCCTCCAGGGCAAACTGGCAGAGGGCCTGGAGGTTTTTCACCTTCCTCTGCAGCAGGGGGCATGGGTCACTTGCTGGAGGATTCTCTGTACTTTGAAGTCCTTAAACCAAGATTTGAGGACTTCAGTAGTTCAGATATAGGTGAGAAGTATTTTGCAGGAATGGGTGGGTAAAATTCTGTGGCCTGCATTGCAGGAGGTCAGACTAGATGATCATAATGGTCCCTTTTGACCTTAAAGTCTATGATACAGACTTATTTAAGCAGTTACATGGCTTAATATAAATTTATTCACATTCTTAATTTTCACATTCTTCTATTAATTATTGTTATTGATATCCTGTTTTCCACTGTCTCTGTGTCTTTCACAGACCCTTGTGCCCTCTTCCCTGGGGTGCTGCACCCCTGCAGTACCCCCCCCAGTCTCACTGGGTCTCCCCTTCCTGGGAAACCCTCACCCACTATCCCCACCTTGCCTCAGCCTATGGGCTACTGCCAGTCACCATCAAACCCCCTTTCACTGGGGCCGACTGTAGTCTGTATAAGCCAGTCATCATAGGCAAGGAGGGTTTGGCCTGCTGCCTCTGCCTACCTGTGGGCTGCCCCCCTGCAACTCCAGTACCCCTTTTTAGGCCTTGGACCTGGCCCTGCAGCCTGGGGAGTTGCCAGCCTGAGCTCCCCAACTCCTCTGGCCTTTCCCCCCAGCCCTGCTCCACTCCAGGTACCTTCTTAAAATCCACAGCAGCCAGGCCAGTCTGCCTCCACAGCTAGAGGAGGAGACTCTCTGTGCCTGGCCCCTGTTTCTCAGCCCTTTTATAAAGGCCTGCTGGTCCGTTTGGGGCATGGCCACCCTCCTGAGCCTCCCTCCCAATCAGCCTGGCCTCTGAACTTGCAGCCCCAGCCCTCTCCCAGGGCTGGCTTTACCCCCTTCTGGGCAGAAGCGGGGTAGCTACCCCGCTACATTTACATTTAGTGTAGTCTGCTAAGAGAGAGCTCTTTCAAGAGGTGTTGTTATAATTCAACTTTTTTTCCTGATGTTATTTTTAATCTGCTGTCATAGACTAGAAAACTTAATTCCCAGTGAACCCCAGTAAAACATCTATCTGTATCATAGTCTTTTTTTTTCTACCTGGTGACATATTTAACTATTTAAAAAAATCAGTGAAGTGTGTTAGAAAAAAAATTAAGTTGGCTTGGGTTTTCATACCTAAGGGTATGTCTACAGCAAAGAAAAACTCCTGGATATCCCATTCCAGTCAGCTCAGGCTTGGGCTGTGCAGCTGTTTAATTGCTGTGTAGACTTCCATGCTAAGGCTAGAGCCCAAGCTTGGGGACCCTCCCACTTCACAGGTCTGAGCCCAGAAATCTGCACTGCAGCGAGACATCCTGGCAGCCCACGTGAATCAAAGTTGTCTGGCACGGCCAGCCACAGGTTTTTCCTTGCTGTGTAGACATACCCTTAAATGTGTTGGTCACTATGGTTCAGGTTTGTATGTGATAGATGTTCTTTGCTATTTCTTGCTGGTAAATGGTTTTAAAATAGAAATCAAATGCACAAAGAAAACTAAACCCAACAACCCCAGTCCAAATTATCCATGGACAAGTTGGTAAATGAGTTTGTCTTCATTTTCTTTTTAATAGGTGGCAGAAAAAGGATGCAAAGCAAGATTGTAACTGGTATAATCACCAGACAGGCTTGTAACTATATAATTCTCCATGTTATTTTCAGAAATTGCCTATGCCAATAATATTTCAATGTTTAGTTTGGGTAGTACTTAAATTGTAGTGCCCTAGGCAATCTGAAATTGTACCATTAAGTCAAGCTGCCAAAGTGAAATATGTCATCACACAAGGGATGGGATTGAGGAAAATAGAAAAATGGGAATATCAGAGCCTATCTTCCGTTCCACCCCGACTTAATTATTTTCCTGGTAGTTTAGTTTATAAAGTTAGTGGTTGACAGGAGAAAAAAAGGAGAGAAACGTAATAGTGCTGTATATTGGTGTTTCCAGTTTCCTATCAATCAGATTTAATAACACTGCTTTGGGTTTAAAAGTGTAGTATTCCTTTCAATAAGTTTTTCTTCCTCCCATCTCTTTCCTGCTACACTTTCTGATGACTCAGGTATCTGTGTACAAAAAAAAACACCTCTCCCTAACCCCCACATTGCTACTAGCACAGTAAATCTGGGTGTCATCTGCCTAACAGCATAATGAGCAGTAATAGCTCATAACGACCATAATGAGCACTAACAGCTGAGCATGTCAAATATATTGAAGAAGAAAATAGTTCCCTATGGGACACAAACCTCCGCAATGTGGAGTTAAAAAGTGGAGTCACTGTAGTTGGCAGTATAAGTACAGTGGAAGAAAAGTTCCTTCCAGAAATGCTTTAAAGAGGAAGTCGGGTTTTTTTGGTTGCTACTTTTTGATAATACACTCATTGCAAAGTAAGATTTCTCCTAGGATTCAAATACAAAGGAGATATTCTGGCTTTAAACCGAATATGAAAGGTGAGCGTATCTTATTACCATACAAATACAATAAAGCCAATCTTAAGCCACCTCTCAAGGTGCTGACAAAATTGATGGTCTTCCAGGAAAGGCAGAGCTGAATGTATTGAATACATTTGGGATTTCTTTGGGGCAGTCTCTTAATTCAGGATATTGCCTAATAAATTTCTGATAAATAGCTATACTTTTTTTACCATGCAGTCTAATGCAGAAATTGTTCTTGTTTGGTAACTGTAGCTCACTCAGCAGTAGTGTCCATGTCAATGTTTCCAATGGTAGCTGGCATCAAATCAAGTAACTTATCTTGCACAAAATGTAATAAGTTCTCCAAAATCTCCTATTTTTAGATGCAAAAACAGTCTCGGGGCTCCTTGCCACATCCAGTTTCCTTCATGGGGTTGACCTGGTAAAGACTTCAGCTTCTTATTCTTGGTAGTGGCTGTGACTCAGAGGGCCTAATTATGATACTTCTGGGTGAAGGAAAAGTTCAGGCCAACACAAAACCTCTGCTGGGGTCAATAACAAGGCGGAAAAGAGCTGAGTTACCACCTGACTTCATGGGTGCCTGAGTAGCAGCTCTGCTGGAGTCCTTATGGCTAGGTAGCCAAGTCAGCCCTTCTCTATTGAGCTTATCCCTGGGGTTTTCTGGACTCTCTCTAGAGCTGGAAAATTTCTAGGTTCCTCCTACTCTAGTCACTCCCTTCTCAGGGTTTCCTCCCTTGTGTACTGCAGCTTCCACCTTTTAAAGCCCCCTCCTACCATACATGATTGACGGGACAGTGAGGTGAGGATATTTTAGCACACACAACCTCCCAAGCCCTGCCCCTGTCCGTGCAGGGTTAATATGCTCCATCACAGCCATTTTCTGTCTCATTGTACTGCTCCATCACAATAAAAACTTGTACACCCATCCCAACATGCCTAGAAAGTAACATGGAGGTTACTGCTGATGTCATCAATTCAGTGGCTTCGTTTGCCACTTGGTGATGATGCATGTAATAAGCTTTAATACATTCCACTTGTTGAGCCTGTCATGGGGTGGCGCCTCCTGCTGGCCACCTTGTGGGTTAGCTCTTTTGGCCACACACCCTCTCCTTGTCAGGCTTGCTTGTTGTCTTCCCCGCCTGCTGACCCGCCTCAGTTCAGGACCCGCAGTGTCCTCTTCGTGACTTGTCCCTCTGGCCATGTCACCATCCATATTTTCCCCTCTCTGGGGGTGAGTATCTCCGTCTACAGTCTAGCTACTTCTCCAGTGGGGAGGGGGTTCTGGGTCTACCGACTACTCCGGATCCCAGCCCAGGGACCCTGTGAATTGCAGCCTCTTGCTGTGCCTCAAATTCCGCTCACTGCTATGTTTCCCTGAGCCATTTCCCTGTGGCCCCAGCACCTTCTTCGCCCTTCCTCAGGCATGCAACTACCCAGTCTCAGCAGCCAGCTAGGAGCCCTCTTGCTCCCCCAGTCCCTGCCAGCAGTTGCTCTGTCCAGGGTGCTGCAGGTCTCAGCCTGCTAGAGACACTCTTCACTCCATTAGCTCCAGGCAGTGATCAAACCTACTCTGCCCTGCAGTTCTTTATATGGGCTTGCCCGGCCCTGAATGGCTGTTCCCTGAAGCCCCTCTCCTATTGGCTGCTTTCTGCACAGCCTCCTCAGGGCTCTATTAACCCCTTCTCTATCAGTGTGGGGTGAAGGCCCCATTACAGATCCTTTCATCAGGACACTACCAAACCATCTGCAGTTTCTATTTCCCTTGGTTGGTACATTTTGTTTGAGCTTTCTTTTTTTTAACATTGCTATCTGACTTGCTCATCTGCTTCTTTCAGATTGGAAAGACACTGGTTTCAATGGGCTTTGGATTAGGCTTGCAACGAATCTGTAGCTAGTCTGTCACTGTCCTTTTCTGTATCTTGTGGTGATTAAAGTTTAATTTTTTAAACAAAATACTCTGCATCAAGCTATAGAAAGAAACAAAAATGCTGTATTTCCCTCTTTATGGAGAGTTAGTTTTTTTAAAATTGAAGTAACTCTTTTTTTTAAGAAGCCATTCTTGATTTCAAGCTGTGTGGGAAAGTAATAAAAACTGCAGCTTCAAAAGGGGGAAATATGATAATTGCTCAATATTTGTTTACAAACTGATCAACTGTGTATTTTGCTTTAATGTAGGAGACTTTGAAGCTGCAATGCCATGTTTGGCTTTAAATCCCCTGATGAACAGAGTCAACAAAGTGGGAGGAAAAATTCAGACTTATCAAATATTTCCTCAAGCACATATCTCTGTATTTAGATACAGTTTGTCACTGAAACATTTCATTTCAAAATTATCTTGTAAATGCCTCCAAGTAATTCTTGTTTAACGCAAGGTGATGGGTAAGGCCTTTATCCTGAAAACAATGTGTGTGCATAGCTTTTTTCATAATAGTCATCCCCTAGGCTTCTATTGAAATGCTCCCAAGCGTAAATGTAAGCATGTGCCTAATTGTATAAGAGACTCAAATATTAAACAAACTTAGTTTTGAATAGAGATTCTGAAGACCATTTTATAGATACACAATAATGCACTTATGGCCCAATTCTACATCTCATGCTTTCTCCAAACTAACCTGCTCAGTGGCAGTTTGAGGTATATAGTGAATACAGGATCAAGCCCTTAAATGAGCCAGCTGACCATAAAGTAGAATTACAGAGGTTGGACTTTAACAAGTCGAAAATGGGTGAATTTCTGCAAACACTAATGATTTTGTCAATGGAGATTCTATCTTGAACACATACAAAAATTGGCGTTTGTTTTTTCTTCATGTGATGTGTGTCTAGAGCAGGGGTCTCAAACACGCGGCCCGCGGGCCACATGTGGCCCGCCAAGCCCTTCCCTGTGGCCCGCGAAGTCCCCCCGTCCCCCCCCCAGCTCCCCCCGCCCACCTCGTGCATTGCAAATGCAGCGCCGCTTTCTGAAGCGGCTGCCAGCACTGTCCCTTCCGAGGGGAAGGAAGGGGGAGGAGACAGAGGGCTCCTATTTGCCTCCCTCCAAGCATTGCACCCCCACAGCTCCCATTGGCTGGGAACAGGGAACTGCAGCCAATGGGAGCTTCGTGGGAGTTGTCTGGAGGAAGCAAGAGCAACACAGGCAGGGGAACCCTCCGGGTGACTCCCTCTCTCCCCCAGGCTGCAGAGACTGGTTGCAGCAGCTTCCTGGAGTGGAGCTGTATGGGGCCGGAGCCGCTCTAGGTAAGTGGCACCAGGCTGGAGCTCGTACCCAGAACCCCACCTGCACCCCAACTCCCTGCCCTGAGCCCCCTGCCCTGACCCACCTGCTGCACCCATCCCCCTGCCGCATCCCTCACCTCTCTTACACCCCACACACCAAATCTCTGCCCTGAGCCCCCTTCCACACCCTGCACACCTGCACCTCAACTCCCTGCCCTGAGCCCCTGCTGCATCCTGCATCCTTTCTGCACCCCCTGGGGGCAGGGAGGGGGCAGCGTTGGGGTGGGGACTTCGGGGAAGGGGTTGGAATGGGGCAGGGAAGGCATGGGAAGAGGCGAGGCAGGGGCAGGGCCTCATGGAAGGGGTGGAGTAGGGGCGGGGCCAGGGTCAGTGTCAGTGATGCGGCCCTCGGGTTAATGCACTAGTCCTCATGTGGCCCTCGTGGTCATTTGAGTTTGAGACCCCTGGTCTAGAGCATGTTTCTGTAAATGGAAAAATGGAACTGATTTCAGATCAGCTTTTTTTCATTCGATGGTAGATAAAAGAAGAATATGGTGATTTCTCTAAACATGGAAATTGATTTTTTATATAGTGATTAACGCATATGAAATACCTTTTTTAGCCTTAACTACAACATCGGTTCAGTGTTGTTACAATGAGACGATCCTGCCTCTGTCGCAAAAATACTATAACTATGACATTTTTATAAATACAAATGTGCAATTATGTCATGTGACCATCTTTATTGAAAGCGAACCATTTTACTATTGGGCATATGTCTCTAGTCTCACTTTCCTTCATGATCTCTTTTAGTGTGTAAAAATTAGTAAATACATAATTATTTTAAGCATGTATACAATAACACTTGGCACTCACATTGTACCTTTGATTTAAGGATCATATCACTTTATATAACCATAATTTAAGCCTCGCAGTTTCCCTGTTAAGCAGGTAGTAGATTGATATTTTAGGTGGGTTACAGAGAATAAAGGACTTTCTAAATGTCCCACAGTCAATCACTGTAAATCAGATTCAGGACTGCTGAATACCAATCATCTGCTCAAACCACTAGAAAGCACTAGCATAAAATAGTGATCTGATGGGATGATCAGTGTTTACAGCAATGCAGGTATCTCTGATCCTTAAGTCCATGAAAGGATACAAATGAAGTAGTGATGAGGATGGTGGGGAAGTCTTAAAGATATTTCCCTGCTTTTTTGAGAATGCAATTTATGTTTAGTTTTAATCTAAAATTAGATGCGGAGGTTTCAGCAGAATCCAAATGTCAGAATACCAGCTACGTCAACCCAGTTTTCTCAAGAGAGCCGAATGCTTGATGTGCTCTTTATTTTAATACTGATTTGTACTTGATAAAGGGAGGATTCTTTGAGACAGCTGCTTCTGTTGATAAAAATGACTCACTGCTTCAGAACAGTTTTTCACAAATGCTTGGCTGTGACATGGGGAAGGAGTGTCTGGGACTTCTTTATTTTAAAGAATATTCCAGTTTTGGAATACTGCTGTGGGTCCACGGGCTATGAAGGTGTGGGATACAGTGTCTTCCTTGGTCTTTACTCATGTGAAAATCCCATCCTATATAACAGAAGGCCAGAGGATGTTTGTCCGAAGCCGTCATGCGCAGTAGAGACAGCCCGGACAAACAGCATGCTGGGAGTTGTAGTTCGGCAGCACAAAATGGCTGCCACGCGTGCGCCACTGCAAGCCGTAGAGACGGCCCGGACAAACAGCATTAAGCACTTTGACCCATGTACACGGGCTGTTACACTAGTTAGCAATATATGGGAATTGGGTTAGAGTAGAGACCTCAGAATTTGGCCCTCGGTAAAAAGTAACCAAAAGTCTGAGATTCCCGTCATTTGTGAGACATTTATTTCATATGAGTTGCCAGTGGAGAGGTGTCGATGGTACAAAGGTCAATATTGTAGCTAACTGCTTGCACTCTCAACTGGTAAGTCACTGATCTGTGGTTTAGATACTGGTCATGTATTTGTCAACTATAGATATGGTCTTGCAGGTCCTAATTAGTGCACATTAATGGGGTAGTGCTGAGAAATTTAAACTGGTGAGGACTTTGTTCTTCAGAAAGTCAGACTAGATGATCATTATGGTCTTTTCTGGCTTTAAAATGTAGTAATCAATGAGTCTGGCTAAAGGAAGCGCAAGTGATAATGAGAGCTGTCAAAGATGCTAAAGGGACTTGTATAAAGGAAATGGAAACCAGAAGCAGTGGTAAACTTTGGGGAAGAGCAGAGTGGAATAAGTGACTTTGTGAGAACACAAGTTAAAATTCAAGGACTTTCTAGCAACCATTCTTTCTTCTTAAAATATGTCCTAATCCTTGACCCAGTGAATTAAATGACAGTTTTGCCATCGACTTCAAGATTTGCCCCCTAATTTTTACTTCAGTGGGACCAAGATTTGGCATGTAATTTTTATTAAGTATTTCTGGTGGTTCTTGCCTCTTTCCAGCATTCTGCATGCCACAATGGCTTTTTAAGTTCTATAAATTGTTTCCTTTTAAATTCCGAAAAGAAAAAATAAGGCAAGCTCTTGTAGGGAATGGGGAAGCATTTGGAATTAAAAAGAGATACTTAGGTTATTTATCCACAGCTATTTCTACTCTCAGCAAGACTCCTGTATGTATGCTAATTAGACTCCTATATACATTTTACTGGGTCAGGACTATTTTCGCATTATTTATTATAAGATAGTCTATATGCCTTTAGATTTTCTGCAAATGTTGCTTGCCTATCAGAAAGGAAGACTTCTAGTTTTGGACAAGCAGTGGTTTATTTTTTTGGTCGGGGGGAGGAATTCAAATGAGGAAATAAAATCCGAACTGCAGTAAATCATCCTGACCATGTACTCTCAATATAATCCATGGATGGTTAAAATTAAATGTAAAGATGAAGATGAGCTATAGTTTATCGCAGGTTGAAGATAGAACCCAGCAGCCTTTTAACAGGGCAGAAAAGATGTTGCACTGTAATCTGTCTAATTGCTGGTTTACATGAGTCAACTCATAGAGAATACTTATTTTTAATTTGTAAAAAGTTCCTGTGTTCACATTAAGTGCCTGTATGCACATTTTTAAAAAAATTACAAATTAACCTACAGTCACTAGTGTCCAAACCTAGACAGTTTTAGCAGGTATCCACACTTGATCTTATTTTCCAGGGTGAAGCAAAGGAGAGGAAGCCATGTAGGTATTATTACCATTTTATCAAATTGAAAATATTTATAGCAACATAACTTTGCATGTTATACATTTAAAAAAATCTACTTGGGGTGGTGTTCTGGCCCTATTGAAGTCAATGGGATCAGAATTTCTCCCAAAGTCTCTGCATCAAAAAGATTAGTCTAAGGCCCCAGTCCCACAATGAGATTTGCACAGTCATAGTTCTGCACCCATCCAAAGCCTGTTTGAGCTCCTTGCAAGATACGGAGCGTATGGCAGAGAAGACCCAAGTCATACAGAGCTTTATAGATCAGTCTTTTAAAGGATAATTGCAGCTGTCATACATACATAAGTGTGCAGGCACCAGTTTATATCAGGAGCTGGGTCTCCAATTGTTCCTCAAGCAAAACCCTCATTGATTCAGTGGGAGTTAAGCATGTAGATTAGGACCTTGGAAGGTGTGTTTTGAAGAGTTTGCTAGTGTAAAATGATCACTTTTCTCCTCAGTGGATGCCTTTCCATTCCCCCATCCTCTTTCTCTGGATGTTTGGAATAGACATAACGTGGAATGCTTGGGAGTCCTCTTCACTTTCTTGAGGCCCAGCACCAAACACATTTCCAAGGGAAATTAGTGCTGGACTTTATTAATCTTCCCCCCCCCCCTTCCACCACTCTCTATATTGTGCTATCATACGAATACAAAGTACTCTTCATAGGAACAAACTGAAGAACTGAGGAAGTTTATTTAATATATTGATCACTGCAGAAAGTGGTGGTGGTCTCCTTCCTTGGTTATGGGTAGGACTCAGCCACTTTTGAAAGCAGAAAGGATGCACTGAAATGTAGCATTTTAGAATGCAGTAAAAATGCAAAATAAATGTGTGCGAAGGTGACTTGTAAATAGAGAACATTTCATTATTTTTAATGTGCCTTTAATGTAAAAATGTGTTTTACTGGAGCATACTCAAATTTGGTAATCCCTTTGAGACCAAGATTTTTCATTTTTTCATCTTTCCCTCATTAAAGTAACAATTACTAAAATGTAATTCAACTGTATATTCAGCGAAACTCTTCTTGAATATAGATATTTTGCCCTATGGAGAAAGTTAATATTTCCCCTTGTAAAAAATGTAGTCTCTAATAACTCATCCTCTTCCTTTGATTTTTCCAGAGGTATATTTCTGAAGTGTGGTAAGTACACCCCTAGAGAGTGTTCAAAGATGCACATAATTCTAATATGCTAAGTACCTTCCAGGATATAGCCCCTATTTACCATCACAGCCTGGGATGAAGAATGATCTCTATAGTAAGTATTGGGAATCAGACTAGATTTCTATTACTAAATTTATCTACAGGCTTCTTGAGACCTTGATTGTTCTGTAAAATGGAGTAATATTACTTATATACCTATCACACGCACACATTGAGCAATTACATTCATTAATTTTTGTAAAGTGCTTTGAGATCACACAATAGAAGAGCTGCATAGTAAGTGTAAGATGAAAATCATTACAGAAAAACAAAAGTATTGCCATTAATTATAACAATGATTCTTAATATTTATTTTGTTCTATTGCACATTCTCTACTTTTGAAGAGCCTATATTTTTGTTTCTGTTCTAAAATAGAAAGACATTACATTATGGATTGGTTTATATTCTAGACTTGTATTCTAAAAGCTTCATAAATAGACTAAGATTAGCTCTTTGGTACTTCTCTTTTTTCCAGATCCATCCACAAATCAGAAGGGGAGAAGAATTTGTCACTTTCTATTTGGGTCCTTTAATTGGACAGCAGCCCTCTATTTAATAATTACAGTTGTTATAAAAAGCTGTGCCTCTATCATGCCTTAGATTTGATTTATTTTGTTCAAATAGTGCCATTTAGATAGGTATCCAATGTATTAGGCTTTTTTGCTCACCACAGGTGTTTATTAAAAGGAGCTGTGGTTTTTGTCACTGGTTATCCTTCCATAAACACACAACTTTAATTTCCAAAGGTATCTTCCTGCTTGAGTCCTACAGTAATCCTCAACCCACACATTACTGGATTTCATTTCCTTTTGAATGTCTATTTTAAACCTTTAAGTATTGAGTCCAAATGAAATTTTTATATGAGGCTCTTTATTCATCACGAGGAGTAAATTGTATAGAATAGGTCACACGTGTAATGCAAGATATCTTAGCTGGGACACTATCTCTGAAAATTTTTACCCTCTGCTTGTCCTGATTCTTACCCTAACACTATCTTAGGAATGGTTTATGTTTGATTAAAAATGGCTTTTTGTCACTAATCTAAACTCCAGATTGTATTGCGGAAATAGACAAATATGTCCTCTAATATGTAGAAGTGACAGAGTCCTGTGGCACCTTAAAGACTAACTAAAGTATTGAAGTATAAGCTTTTGTGGGCTAATACCCACTTTGTCGGATGCATCCCATGAAAGCTTATGCTTCAATACTTTAGTTAGTCTTTAAGGTGCCACAGGACTCTGTCACTTCTGCAATTCCAAACTAACACGGCTACCTCTCTGATTCTTGACATCATACAAGGCACTACATTTAGCCGTATGGAGTGGGAATCCATCAACCTCATGAAGAAACTTCCACAAGTTGCATCCGACGAAGTGGGTATTAGCCCATGAAAGCTTATGCTTCAATACTTTAGTTAGTCTTTAAGGTGCCACATGACTCTTTGTCACTTCTGCAATTCCAGACTAACACAGCTACCTCTCTGATTCTCTAATATGTATTCATTGTTAGAGAGAATGTTTTATTTATCTCTGATATTTGTGCATGTTAATTTACTGCTGTTGAGTTGACAGCTGTGGGGAAGAGACATCGCATGCAGAGGTACTCCTACTGAAATTCTGAATGCATACAGCTTCAACCTTGAAGCCCAGTACTGACCTAGCTGCTGACCTGGCCACCTCCTTGTGGGCCCAGTGCCCCGTAGGGCGCCCACAAATCCAAACATCTAGTAAGCGCTGGATATTTCCTGCAATCAGAAAGAGAGAGTTAATCACACTTATTGCCAGTCCCAGCAACCTGTCAATTTCTAGTGGCCAATTGCATGGACCTTGTGGGAGCGAAAGCCCTCTGATCCTGCCGACACAGCTGCCCCAATCCTGAACTGGGTGCTGGTTCTCTTCCTGTGACTCTTCCAACATTGCCTATAGGCTCCCCTGCTCCAGGTGTGGCTGGGCTTCTCTTAGTTCTGCTATCCGGTCAAAGTCCTCCCCCTCTAAAAGCATTAAGAAGGTATTTTGAGGGATCTTCTCCATGGGTAGAATAATATTCAGTCTCTCAGGCCTACTCAGTCTTTGGCTTCTCCACTGAGATTGCCAACAAAAATGCCGGTTGTGATGATTCTCCCCTCCTCCTCCCCCTGAGGACACTTGGGCAGTGGGAAAAGTACTGACGTTAGCGGTATTTCATACAAGCACCGGTAAATTTTCTTTTTATGTATTTGTTTCTGATAATTTTTGTCTAGGAAGAATTACAGTTTGGTGCTATTGAAGCAGAAACTTTCTGCCTTTGCTGAGAAAACAAAGTTGGGGTTTTTTTTAACCAAGGATATGGTTTATACTATTGTGCCGTGCTTATTGGCCACCTCTTGAGGAGTGCAATAACTCAAAAGAGTTATGTGAAAGTTAGGCAAATCTTTAATCCACTGCATTTCAAAGTAATGTGCTCTACATTTTTCATACTAAGTTCAAGAGGCTCTATGGGTAGCACAATACACTGTCCTGCAGTAAATCTGTGTTTTGGGACAATATATAGCCATAAATGCAGAGAAAAGGGGCTCTAACATTTGAGTAAGAGCGTACTCTACTTCATAGCAGAATGACTCAATGTATGCATCAGAGGAAACAAAATCCTGTGGCACCTTAAAGACTAACTATAAAGTTTTGAAGCATGAGCTTTCGTGGGCTAATACCCACTTCGTCGGATGCAAGCAGTGGAAATGTTTAGAGGCAGGTCTGGGAAAGTAGGTAAGAACCAGGTGGGAGGTGAAAAGGTTAGTCCAAATAAGCTGAACCAGTTTGTTATCTCCGATCAGGGAGTGTGAATAATCCACACTCCCTGATCGGAGATAACAAACTGGTTCAGCTTATTTGGACTAACCTTTTCACCTCCCACCTGGTTCTTACCTACTTTCCCAGACCTGCCTCTAAACATTTCCACTGCTTGCATCCGACGAAGTGGGTATTAGCCCACGAAAGCTCATGCTTCAAAACTTTATAGTTAGTCTTTAAGGTGCCACAGGATTTTGTTTCCTCTGCTATTCCAGACTAACACGGCTACCTCTCTGATTCTTGTATGCATCAGCTGACTTTGGAAATGACTTTGTTCTCCAAAGACTGCTATTTTCCACTCCCTTTAATTTTATGACATGTTCAGCTGGCTTTGGAATTGGGGAATTGAAAGGAATCATGGAAGACTCACCCTAATCCCAAGCTTCTTTTTTAATTGTGGTTTGTTTGAAACTAGAAAGCCTGCAGCCTTGTGTTTTGTTTAAAAAAGTAGCCACGTTGTCAGTATGATATTCTGTAGATTGCATAGCATCAGGCTAAATATGGAACCCAGTGTAATGGAAAAGCAAATGGAAAAACATAGGGAAAAGATCATGCATGAAGCTTAAAGCCATGTGAGCTTAATGTCTTCAGCATAAACAGTGTTGCCTACCGTTCTGTTATATCCTATTTCTGATGTAAATAATTTACAGTAATAGAAATAAGAATGTTAGGTTAATAGAGGACAGAGGTTAATTTGATGTCCCTTGCAATGGGAGTTGTTGGAGAAGTATGATAGACTGCTATGTTCTAAGTTCATACGGTCGTCCTACACTTCAATATTGGTAACGAATTACATGCCCTTTGCTCTTAGTAGGGCAAAGTGACAGGGAAAAAAATCACATTTGTGTCAATTGTGGAAATGAGATATAAGCAATGTATTATAAATTTGTTGCAGTTCATTGCTGTGACAGCAAATAGATGTATATATTGGCAATTTGCTTAGTAGATTATCATTTACTGTCACTTTTATAATTAGAATGTGATCATCCATTGTCTTTAATCTATTTGCATCATGGATGATAAATTTCTTTTCCTTAGGCATAATCCTTTCTTATCATAAGACAATTTGTACTCAAACTGTTACGCTAAGTCTAAGAGGAGAAAACCCATGACTCTAAGCATTTAACTTCTGAACGTTTGGAGCCTCTTAGAGTGATAGCATATTTGTAGTGATTGATTTATCAGGGCTGTCAGTTCACCACTTCATCTAATAGCACTAACCTTTTGCACCAGTTACAGAACATATCCAGTATATGGCAACTGTTTCATTCTTCAGATCAGTATCTGAGAGGTCTTGGACCAATCTGTTTACTACGGTCAGAGCAGTATTACTGACAGACAGAGCAAACTTTGTTCTAAATTAGAAAAGGAGGCTGAGAGTCAAGATCTCAAAGCTTTGTTTCCAGGTCTGCCATGCACTTGCTTTGCAACATTGCGCAAGTCACTTAGACCAAACTGTTCAAAAGTGTCTTCTGATTTTGTGTGCCCAACTTGAAACACCTTAGGCCTTGTTTTCAGGTGTCAATGGGAATTGTGGGTGTTTAGTTTCTCTAAAAATGGGAAAGTTTTGTTCTTAGCTCTACCTTTGTCTTCCCATCATAGTCTGGATAAGACTACCAGGTAATCACTCTTCCTAACATACACAGAGGTAGCTGGCTAGATAGCTAGGTCCCAGAAGGTGATTACCCATAAAACTGCATAAAAGGCTAAACACAATATCTTCCAAAGCCTAGGACATCCCTTAGCATAGTAACAACATAATGAACAAAGGAATTGATTCTCCAGGCTGATGACTTCCCTTTGTGCTCTGAAAACACAAATTTACAGGTAAAAACAAAATTGTCTTCTCTAGAACACATACCCAAGGACTTTCAGTCTGTAAACAAACTGCAGGGATTCAAGTCTAAGAAATGTCTGCAGTACCTCAAGTCTGTCACCAGAGCAATAGGCAAGCATTTTTGAAGGGGAAATCATGAGGTATTACTATGTAGTAGTTGTACAATGTATATATAGCAAGATGGGGCCCTATCTAAACTGGAACCTGTTGTAATACAAATAATAATAAATATGAAATAAGATAGAAATTTCATTGGACAACATCTTTGGTTGTCCCCTTTCGTTTAGATGAGGTGAGCTGTGAGCACAGGGTGCTGCTTGGTAGAAGAAGTATCTGGGCAAGAATGCAGAGGTTGAATGAATATTACTTATTAATCATCAGTCTAAATAACAAATTGTAAGATTATGATTATCACCTGAATCTAAATACTGGACAGTTTGCCAGTTCTTTACCTAATGTTCAATAGATTTCAAATGTTCAATAGATCGCATATGCATGTGTATACATGGGGGTGTATGTGTGTATATATTATATACATATCTCTCCTTTTGCCCTTGCAGAAATCATTCTTAAACTGCTTCTGTAAAGCTATAGCTTCTGTTGGCAACAGCTTCACAATGTATGTTCTGCAATTGGTTCATGTTAAAAAAAAAAAGTTGCAGCTTGGCTTGCTGAATTGGGGAATGTAGCTGTAGTCATTACAGGCACATTGCAGGAGTAGAGAACATGAACTGAGACATCATTTGCTCTGTGCTCTGTCATTTTTCATACTTCTGTAATATTTTTATTGAGTGGAGGTCTCAACTTTTAACGCACATAGATGGATGGATTTCAGATGTGTAACACTACATTGTAGAATTCTACTGGAGCTTACCAGTAACTTTTTTTTTTTTAGTTGCAGTTCATTTATTTTGTATAACTCTACAGCAATTAAACCTGCTGATAACTGAGAAAAATGATAAAGAAAATAAAGTGAATACAAAGAGCAGTTATCAATCACTTGTGACAACATGAACTGAGCTATGGCAGCATGTAGCAAACAAATCCAAGCCCTCATTTGATGAGTAATATTATGTTTTCATAATTTTGCCTGATTTAATTAGACCAACATTATGAAGGCATTTAACCACTGTAATTGAATTAGTGTCAGCAACTAGCTGAAGTTAAAACTTAAGGCAGGAACCCAATCTCTGCCCT
The DNA here is from genome assembly GCA_032164245.1 of Sternotherus odoratus. Taxonomy (NCBI): domain Eukaryota; kingdom Metazoa; phylum Chordata; order Testudines; family Kinosternidae; genus Sternotherus; species Sternotherus odoratus. Next base: position 11,540,177 of record JAVMKO010000009.1, on the reverse strand, counting down.
CAAATACAGAAGTGTAGCTCTTAGTTATTGTTCCCATTGTTTTTCCCAGATGCTGTTGTCAGTGTGTGTGTGCTGGTTATTATTACACACTTAAACATAAAGAATGAGGAGTACTTGGTGCCACAAGTACTTCACCTTCTTTTTGCTTATACAATCTAACACAGCTACCACTCTGAAACCTGAATCTTAAACATGCATAAGTTTCATTCAGATGAGCAGACTCATTGACTTCCTAATGTGTAACTGTTTGCAGGATCAGGTCCATAATTAATATTATTGTTTTAAGTATCACTTTTGTGCTCAGTGTTGTACAAGACACAAAAGAAGTTCCTCCTCCATTGAACTTCTAGAGTATCATACATACAACAGTATTGTCCTTGCAGCCCATGAAATGGTTATTTATAGTTTTAGAGAAAACTATAACTGCATGATGAAAATGGACTAGAAATTTCATCTTTTTAAATTAGTAGAAAACTATAAAAAAGCTTGCTTTTCAACTTTGTAAATTCTAGTACCCATGGTATGAATCTGCATTGGTTCTATTTCTACTTTAAGTAGTTACCGTGTTGAAAAACGACTGTGGCTTGGTCTACACTACGGAGTTAGGTCGATGTAAGAAACGTAGCACTTAGGTTGATGTAAGTAGGGCGACACAGTGTCTGTGTTGACATTGTGTAAAAATAGCATTGTGGGGTCCAATTTGTTTTTGCCTCAGTGACTCCAGATGAAATCCACTCTGGTTTTCCAATTGTCAGTCCTGTAAATTCAGCCTGCAGTCTCTATGCTGAGGTGGCTTCTTTGTGGTTTATGTATGGGTCATGTAGTTCAGTATACAACAATAGAGATTTTGTAGTCAGAACTTAATAGGCAATCCTGTTGTTGTGTGAGCAAAGCAGAATCCAGCTCTCTGTCCCAGAGCTGTTGTCTCTTCCATGTCATCAGAAATAAAATGTAACAAAATATTGCTTTTGTCAATAGAGCAAGCGGATGTGACTCTCAGTACATGTAGGAAACAGCTCTTGCGTCTTCTAAAATGTATTGATCAGACTGACACATATTTTCAGAGTGACAGCATGGAGGTGGGATCTAGTGGCTACAGAACTGGACTGGTACTGGCAGGAGGTGTTGGGTTTTAGTCCCAGCTCTACCAACAAGCTGCTTTGTTTTCATCCCAGCCATGTCACTAATTTACTTTGGGGGAGTCCCTTACCCTCCCACTCCCTTTTATGCCTCTGTTTACCATCCCTTGCCTATTTATACTATAAGCCCTTCAGAACAAGAGGGTTTGTGGAGTGCCTAGCACAATGAGGCCTCTAAGTACCACCACAATACCAAATAATAAAACAAACCTATCCACTGTTAATAAACCAACATAATAAAACTACTCTGTGATCCACTTCATTTTAATGCTAAAGTTTTCCACTTTTTCCCCTTTGGTGAAGCATGCTCCAATGTCACCTGTATGCATCTGATGCTCAGCTCTGTCTCTTCATCAAACCCACATTTATGCTTTCTGAGTACCCTACACAGGATTTGGACATGGTTAGGAGCGAACTGTTTGGACTGAATCCAGACATGATGTAATATTGGTTGCTCAGTGTGTTCATCTAGGAATGGGAATGGAGGAGTATTGTCCCCGCATCACTTTTGTTAGTATCAGGCGGGTGGTACTGTTAAAAAATGACAGGCTGGATCCTGTTGGATCTCTTACTACAACAGCAGTACATGATGTCTTTGCCCATCTTACAAAGGGAATGTAACCAGTCATTATTGCAGTCGCCTATAGTTTCATTACTTCCAGGCTGGATTCCAGTAATTCACACAGTTTGGAATTCACTCCCCATGGCAGTTCATCAAAGCACAAATCTGCTGTGCTTCAGTTCATATTGCAAGACTTCTTAAAAATTAGACTTATTTGAGGAGACTAATCTTTTGATTAATGTACTTAAAGTTTACAAATACATTTTAAAAAATCTATTTTCATTGGGTTATGTTCTCACTTAACGTATTTTTGCTTTTAAAATGATTGAGTTCTTCCTTTCCCCTTATACAGTACATATTTATTACTTAATATTTATAACAAAAGCATCATTGTAAATTCACTTATTTAATTCCTTCTAGTCAATATCTTGTGCATGCATGAGTGTATGTGTGTGTGTGTGTGTGCGTGTGAGTATTTTCTATATCTATAAAGTTAAACACGTAGGAAATGAATAAAAAGCAAATCAAAGAACATAAAACTGACACACATTAGATTTATAATTTTCTTCCCCAAATTCCTTCAATAACTAAACTTTATTTTTATATTATGTATGTCTGTACTCAATCTCTACCTGAATAAATTATATAAGGAACTCGTATCATCTTATCCTGAAGCTAGTGAAATAGCTACCTACATGCTGAGTTGGATAAGGATGTCTGTTTGGAAAGACAGGGATTTGTCTAATTTTACCAATATCTTAATATGACTTTTAGTGTTTTTTAATGATATGTAAATCTACATTTTCAGAGGAAGCACCAGATACTACTTGGAGTAATTTGATATGCAGAGGTCCAGCTATAAATCCAGTCCTATCCTCTCTTTTACAGCATTGATTATTGTATCCCAAAATTCATAAATTGCCACTTGAAACTTCCATTTTCCAGCTGCACATTTCATCATAAGTTAGAATCAGCTGATGTAGCTGAAATAGTGTCCAGTGCATTCATTGGATTGCTTCAATGTTTGATAATTGCAGCTTGGCACAATATTCACTGAAGCTTGTAAAGGGATTTAGGCTTTCTCAAATAAATGTGAACATGTTCTTTCCTGGCATCCTGCACCTGGAAGGCTAGAGGCTTCAACTAGGCTTAGTTGATTTGCAATAAAAATGTATACAGATTAGATGTGTGGTGATGTTTGCATCTGATTTTCTCTTAAGTCTGTCAATTTGCATCTAGGAAACCTTCTTAGGAAAAAGTATCCAGGAATTTTTGAATGTTTGCATTTTGTTGCAAGAAAATTTCCAGAAATCTGACACATTCAAATCCCTGTTTTGGGGATCTAAGAAATCAACCTCTATTGTTTTTGCTTTCTGTATACATAATCACAGTATAATTTCTACCCTCACAGTTGAAGATGATATCAGTGAGTCCAACTGACTCTGTTTCAAATAAATATTTAGTTATATTTTACATGTTTAAAGAGGAATAACTCCCATATTTAACAAACCATGACTCAGCTGTCAAAATGATGCATAAAGCATATGAAAAAACTATAATGGCTTCACATGTCCATGTGCACTATATAAAATATTTCCTTCACAAGGAAGATTTTTTTTTCAAATTATTTCCAGTACCAAGGTTAATTCACTCCTTGTTCCATAATCAGGCATATCTGTGGGTTTTAAACACAATATACAATATCTTTACATATCTATATGTACAGAAGTATAATGGAGACATGTTTTGAAGTTTGAGGTGGTGGTAAAATGTTTCTAATTCAAAGTGTTAGGGCAGGATTTTGCTCTCAGATTCTGAAACCACAAAACATATTTTTGTATTATGTTTCTGTACATTGGTGTGCGTGTGTGTACGCTGCTCCAAATGTCTGGAAAGATTTAGGAGGTCACCACGTTATTAATCCAATGATTTGGAAATCACATTTTGCTAATGGAAGGAGTTTGTATGGGAAAGGAACTAACTTTGTGAAATACCTGTGCATTGATTTCTGACATGCGTGGAAAGCACTAAAGATTCAAGGTCCTCCTAGTTTTCTTTCACATTCAGAAATGGAGACTTCCTGATAAAGAGGGGGGATTCCTGGAGGGATGATTTCATGATTTGTTTTGGTTTTATTTATTTCTTGTCGGTCATATTCCTGATCAAAGGTATATGACCAAGGCAAGTGTCAGACCATCATTATGTCTGCAACTGTATTGCTTTTGCAGCTATGTACCTATTTAGCTCTATAGTGACTGAGTAGAGTTAGATGCCATAAATTTTTCATCTCCCCAAGTCCACAGTAAAATGAATGGAAATATTTTTCTTAATTGAGTGCTTAATTTAAATAGGCTGTCCATTATGGAAAAATGAAACTACTCTGTTCTTTTATTAGCTTAGCAGGTCCTCCAGAAGGTTCTGATTTAATGTGAAGAGAGTCAAACAAAGGACCGACTTTCTTTTAACAAAAGGGAACACATGGGGGTCTTTAAAAACTAATTGACTAAATGAATTAATGCCAGGGTCACTTGAGCAGGTGAAGATGGCAGCTGTTAGTGTCATGCTGCTGCAGCTCCAACTTTTTGCAATTTGATGTCTCTAGTTACTCTTTTAGGATAAGAGAGAAATACAGTAATGCCAAAAGAAAACCCTCTGTGCGTGCTAAATTGACAGCGTGTCACGCCCAAGCCTGTACTCATCAGAGAGAGCCTGTCTGCCTTTGTTTTCAAACATTGAGAAGGCATGAATGTCTCTATGCAAATAATGCTAGCACTGCTTCAGAAGAACTCAGTGGATATTACTAAACAGCAATTCTGCACAATTGAATCTGTGGAGGAAAAGACGTTTTTGAAAGGTTAGATTCAAGGCATGAGATGTGAGAAACTGTGGATTTAGAGATTGAGATAACAGCTGATGGACGCGATAATACTCAGAGAGTAGTAAAGAGGGAAAAGTGCTGAGAAATCAAAGTGATTATTTTGTAAAGCAAGATCAGATTATGGAATTCCTTCTGGATTGAACAGGTGTTTGAGATGCAGGAATGCAAAGAAAAGAGGTTGGAGTTTAAATTTCAAACATATATAGTCTCCTGATCTCCTATTACTTAAAAATAGATTCAAGCAAGTATCATTTTAGTACTGAGAAATAAGTCATTCTTTCCTCTGGTTTTCTTTCTTCTTCCTCTTTGTCTTTTAATAAAACGAGGAATACTTGTGGCACCGTAGAGAGTCTCTAAGGGCTTGTCCTCACTGGGGTGGGGGATCGACGGCAGATACGCAACTTCAGCTACGTGAATCACGTAGCTGAAGTTTGCGTATCTGCCGCCGACTTACCTGCCGTCCCCACCGCGGCAGCAGTCCGGCAGCGCGCTCCCCCGTCGACTCCAGCTTGCGCCTCCCGACAAGCTGGAGTTCCAGAGTCGACGGGGGAGCCCGGGGCCATCGATTTATCGCGTCTTAAGAAGACGCGATAAATCGATCGCCAGAAGATCGATCCCGCGCCGCGCGAGTGAAGACCAGCCCTAAGGTGCCCCCATTATTCCTCGTTTTATTTATGGATACAGACTAACACAGCTGCTAATCTTAAATTTGTCTTTTAAGTTTGTTTCAAGTTTGTGGCTTCCTCCTCTCACATCTGTATTTCCTGATGTCTTAGAAATTCTTTTGCTTCCAGCAGATTCTTTTCTTTCCTTGCTCCCTTCTTTACTTCATTCTGCCAGGTTTTCCCATCTTTAATCTGGTTGCCCTTCTCCTTCTTTTCCCCATTGTCTCCACACACCTGCATTGACCCCCTCGACCCCTCAATTATCTCCTTACTATGAGGTGTACACATCCCACAATAAGTGAGTCAATAACTTCCTTCAAGGGGAAACAGGGAAGCTGTTCAGCCGGCTGGCTAGGAAGAGGGGATTCTGACCTGTGCTCAAAAGGGCTGATATATTAAAAAGAAAGGTAGTGGCTTAGAGTTTCTGAGAAGGATTCTTTCCTATCCTCTTAGGCCAGATAGGTATTAGATCGGGAAGGGATCCCTAGGAAATGGACATTCGTCTCCCCATCTTCCTGGTCCAGGGAGGTAATGGAGCTAGGAGACTCCCACACCAAGCCCCAGCCAATAGGCATGAAGAACCTGAGAAACCCTAACTTGAGTACTTGTTTTCTCCCTTACTTTGGTTTTTCCCTGGCTGCAGTCAGCCTGCCATCACTTGGCAGTGGATTCTCTTCGTTTTCAACCCAGTGGAGGAAAGCTTTAGCCATAACTGTCTCCAGGCTGCCCAGAGCAGAGAGGCTCCATACAGGATGGCATACTCATTAAAGAAACAGTATTATATCTCTCTTTTGTTGTATTCTTCCTTAACTTTCTGGTGCACAGTGCAACAGCTCTGGGCCATTCTTGTGCATTCTCCTGGCTCCAGCCCTCAATGTTTCTTGCCTCTGGCTCCTTGTATCCCTGTTGTCGTTCCCTGCTCAGCCTCCAATAGTCTTTGATTTCTTGTATTCTATTCATGTTTGACATGTACAGGGCTTGAAATTGTGCACTCTTTGGACACTTTGAGACTTCTAAAAATATTACATTTTTGTTGCATTTATTTTAAAGTGCTGGCTACTAAAAGTCGCCACAGCCAGGACTGTTCACTTTCAAAGTGGAAACCCATCACACAGCTTTAGAACTGATGCACAAAAAAACAGAGGGGATTGCTCCATTTCAAAGTATGACCCCATAATGCTCCAGATTGAGCGAGATATTGAGCTTATCCTTTGAAACGCAATGATCTCCACTGCTTTGAAATATCCGTTTAAGTGTGGCTTTATTCCTCAAAAGAGAGTCAGAGTGCTTTTCTTTTCTTTTACAGGACCACTCTACCAATTCACCTGTTTATCTGGTCGCAACATGCATATAAGTTTGTATTGTGAAGCTGTGATTGAAGTCAATGGGAATTGACTTCAGTGGGGTCAGGATTTTACTCCAGATCTTTTCTTGTCATTTTCATGGGGCTCTAAACTCAGCCCTAAATTAGATGGACTTGTCTTTGGAAGATGACATCCTATGGCCGAAGTCCAGCAAGGCGTTCAAGTCTGTACTTAATTCAAGTTTGTGAGTAGTTCCCTTAGCTGGATTATGGCTTCAGTTCTTGGACTCGGTATTGAGACTGCCCATACAATTGACAGTTGGAGTTCAGGGTTGTTGCAGGTACCTGATGATAACCTTTTGATTAAGTATTGTTGAACAGTTAATTGTCAGTTTCCACTTCACAACATATTGTTTTCAAATTGTTTCTGGTTTTTTTCCTGGTATTATTAAAGAACCTTCTCTTACCAGAGCTTTAATCAGGCAGGGATTCCTATATCACGAGGCTTGGAGATCCAGCAAATTAGAGCATGCGTGAATCTGATTTTAGGCAGTGTTCACTTCTAATTGTTTCCCTTCCCTCCAGATTAAAGCTCCCCTTTCGTGGTCCTTACTGTGAGAGGCAAATGAAGGTATGTGCCTCCTCTGATACACTGTGTGCCTTACTACCATGTAGGAAACTTCAATACAGCAGTTGGTTTACAAAAGACCCATTGCTATTCTCTTTTTTCTAATGCCATTTTCCCTGAAGCTTTGGCCTGTCTGTTTGGCTGTCTTTCATAGTGCTGAATCTGACACTTCTCAAAGCAGTGCCTCCCAGTTAACCCATAGGACTTGCTGCCTCTGGAGAAGAGGGCACAGCCACACTGTGGCTGACAGAGGTACGAATGGGCTGTCGTAGCAGAGGTAAGGCAAAATCCTTTACAACTTTGAAAAGTTATTTGAAGGAGAGGGTTAATGGGAAGAGAATAACATGCTGGTATTTGCCACCCAACTTCTGTTTTCAAGTTTACTCCCTAGGTACCTCCTGGCCAAATGCCAAAATTCCATGGGCTTCCCGCATCCTTGCCTCCTGGAAAACACCTCTTGTCTGCTCTATTATCAGCCAAAGAGAAAGGTGGCTCTTAAAGAGGCACTGTGCAGTGTGTACATCAATTAAGATTCAAGATACACAATCCAGACCTGAATTTACACTTTAGCCCACAAATTTGATCTTGGTTACTCATAACAAGATGTTGCTGCTGCAGCATTCATGACTCAAAGTAAAATGGTCTGTTAACGCTTCTGCCGTCATAGGACAAAAAGAGGGGTTTAGTGGGGTTTTCTTTGATCCACAAAGATACTTGGCTTCTCACCCATGACCACTTAACTTCTTTAGTAACCTCTTGTGAGGGACCTTATCCAAGGTCTTTTGGAGGACTAAGTAAACTGTCAACTGGTTTTCCTTAATCCTCTACTTTATTGACACATTCAAAGAATTCTAACAGATTAGTGAGAGATGATTGTCCTTTGCAAAAACTATACATGTCAGACCCACCATGTCATGATCTTAATTATGCTGCAGCCCATTCCGGGCCGCTGTACTGTTTCTTTTCACAGGAGCAGCACGGTGCCCTGAAAGCCCATTCTCTCTCTCGCCTCTCAAGCCTTCACTGAGACATTCTATCCAGCTGGCAGGGTTGATTCCTATCAACACATACTGACCACTACTCTGCTCTACTTTTTGCCCATGTGTGTTTACCACTTAAAAGGCAAGATTTCACTCATTGACTGGAAAACAGTGAATTACAGAGACATGTTGCATATCTTAAATTATAGTATTAAGATTTTAAGAATACCAGCTTTCAGTCTGTACTCCTTGTAATGAAATATTCTGTTCAATGTTATTTCTATTATTTGGTCATAGATTCATATTACTTAGTAATAAATGGCTATCTAGACACTTCCCTGGGGGGCAATGGAGGATTATTCCTTTTAAGTACATTTTGTAGGGCTATTCCAGCATGATACTGCTTTCTGCAACATTTTTTTTATCTCACCCTATAATTCTTCCTTGCATCCTTTTACCATGTGAAATTTCTCTCCTCTTTATTATATATTTGTATTACTACTACTACTACTACTAATTAATAAATGGATAGTACCTATTCACATCATTCTGATATGTGTAGACAGTTCTCACCCTGGGTTGTTGCACAGCCAAGCTGAAAATATTTTGCTTTTTAATCTTTCTTTTTCTCCCCATATCATTGGATTGACTTTTCTGAGTCCCTTAGAGTTTGCCTACATCGTTCTGACATAAAGTTTTCCAGGAATAAATGCAATAATTTAGGCTTGTCCTCTGGGTACAGTTATTAGTTCATTAACAGGAAGCATCTTCCAGTTATGTAATTAACCTTGTGTCTAAGAGGAGAGGCACCAGCGGAGAGGTTCTTAATATCAGCCACAAGGGGACGTCAAGGAATGATAGTCTGCACTTTGCAGTCTCTGGAGCTGAGACTCAATTCACTGCTGTCCTAGCCTTCATTGGCACAAAGATCTAATGCCCCAGAATTGCTTCCAAACTTCAGCCTTCCATATGGCATAACATGGCATTACCAACTGAGCCAGCAGGAGAGCTTTAATTGATCTTGACATGCAACATAACAATTAAGTGCCATAATGAAAGCAGCAATTTCAGCTAGTTTGACAGTCTTCAAGGAGGCAAGTTTTTTTGCTTCAAAGAATCTTTTAATTGGTGTGAGGTAAAAAATGAGGGAGGAAGAAACTAAATAACAATATAAAAATAGTTGTATCTTTTAAATGATTAAAATTTCATCTTAAAGAGACTGACACTTAAATAAGTCAGGCATACAACAGCATGAGCAAAATACCTATGCAGTTTGGCTCGGAATTTGCATGTGAAGTTGCTACAGTTGAATGTTAAGTTAGGGGTATCCTGTCTATGCAGCCGTATATTTGTACATATGGTTATTTTTTTAAAACATGTAAGGTTATACACACCTTACATGTTTTAAAAAAATCAGTCCTACACAACTACTTTGTAAGATTCGTAGTATTGACAAACACTATGGGTAAAATTCTGGCCACACTCAAGCCAGGGGAGTTTTCAAATTGACTTCAGATATGCCAGGATTTCATAGTATAAGGGAAATAGATGAGTTGCAAGAAGGTCTTGTCCTCTGAAAGTTAAAACATTCTGCTAAAGATCAAGCTACCAGATGAAGATTTTTTTTCCCTTCAACTAAAATTCTCGCTCCCCTCCACATGCTAGGTCCTGCCCGTCCAGCGGCAGAGATGACTTCATTATACAGCATTTTCCCTCCTACAATCTGGACTTGCGCTCAGAACAGTAACATTGACACACAGTGGAGCAGGAGAAAGTGGGTGGGGGATTTTTTCATTTAAAAAATAAAATGTTAAAATAGTGACTTTTTTTATAACAGACACAAAATCTCAGAAATAGATAGAGCCTTCCCTCCACCGAGTGGTTCTTCAATTACTTGATATTTTATTTATTTGAATAGCCCCATTCAGAGCAACACTAGATTGGAGGAATGAATCAAAAGATCTTCTCTGTAAAATAATGGTTTTGTAATGCATGGCATTGGAGTGGACACAGAACGGAAGGGGACCATCACTGTGAGTGTGGCCTGGTACTGAATGGGTGTAGGTGTATCTAAATTTCCCTCTGTATTCACCATTTCTTGGAATGATTCAGGAAATGAAGGTTAACAACAATGATGATCCTGTCTTGAATTACCCTTGAATTCAAGTTAAACTTGTGCTCAAGTGCTTTGCTGAATCAGGGCTCTGGTGTATCCTGCACTCATGTCCATGTGCTCAAAGCAAAGGTTTCTGGGCTTTGCAAGTGAGAAAATTGGTCATGGTTTGTAAAGATGAGTTGAATCACACCCCCTCAATGTACAGGTAGTTTACGGTGATGCCTCCAATCTCAATGTTGTCCTATTTCATCTCTTTCCCAGAAGTACCATCGCTGAAAATGTTCTTTTCAAAGATATATATTGATGTTAGACAGCACTTTAACAGCGGTCAGAGGAGTCCTGTCTTCCAGAAGCATTATTTTGAGCAGTGAGCAGGAGGGTGCCCATAACTGAGGCCAGAACGTCAGAAGAGTTTGGCATCTGCAGCTCCTGTAGAGAACAATGAGAGCTATATCTCTAAGGTGCGTACGTGGCCCACGTTAACATAGCATCTGAGTACCTCACAGGCTTTTCATAGATATACCCTGAGAACACCTCTGTGAGTTAGGGAATTACTTTAACTCCATGTAAGAGGTGAGCGCTGAGGCACAAACAGACGAAGCCTTCACACTGGAAGTCCGTGGCAGAGCAGGGAATTGAGCCTGTGTGTCTCCCCAAGTGCCAGGCTGGCACCCTAAGCACTAGGGCTGCATACTGAGCCCATTTAAAACACCCATCCCAGAGATTTTATAGGGCCACTTTCTGATGACCAGTACAACATAAAAATACACTAATTTAAACTGCATTTAAAGAAGAAACAAAAAAGCATGCAGGCCATTATCAAGGCTTAAAAAGGGGGTAACTTTTTCATAAAGACTATATTCCTCATTAATATAGTCCATTATATAGAGCTCTGGACTACAATTCCTAGCTCTTGCTGTGTGTGATCTTGAGTATATCACTTTACCTCTCCAGTTCTAATGATAATACTTTTGTAAAATGATTGAGATCTTCTGATCTTTGGCTTGTGTGTTGTACCACCTTCATCTTGATGGATGAGACTGAAAGCTCTTCAGAGCTGAGACCATCTGTGTTTGTACAATGCCTAACCCAGTGGGGGCCTGCATTCTTGCCTGGCCTGTAATAAAGCGCAATATAAATATTACTCTTGCTATTATTAATTATTATTACTGTTTATATTTTACAAAATGATGAAGGGTGCAATGTCTTTGTTTCACTTCCCGGAAGGTGGTAAAAGGACTAAAGTTGTGTGTGTGTGTGTTTGTGCATGCACGCACATCACATTTAGATAGCTATACCTCCTTTGTACGTGCTTTTTATTTACAATTTACTGTTGTGGTCAAAAGGGAAATGGCAGAACACCCTTTGAAGGCCAAATTACTTATGTCGGTATATGTCTGTTAATTTCATGTATGTAACATAATGTTATTACTCATCTAAAGCCATAATTGTTCAGAGTTAATGGAATAAAGAATTAAAATATCCCTCTCCCTTCCCAAGACAATGGCAGTAATAAGAGTGTATAATTTAGCAGGCAGCATATCAGCAAGTGCTTTGCCTGCATGCAGTATGACAAGATGGTAATTGGAAGCAACAAATGGCAAGCTGCTGGCAGGGGTGTCAACCTGCTTTAGCAGCCATGTTGCCTTTCTGACCTTGCTTTCTGCATAACTGCAGTCTCCAGCCAGGTGTATCCAGCCTCTTTGTAGGAGATGTTGACAAAGAGAGCAGAAAAGAGGCTTTGGAGGTCAGTTCGTGCATCCCCAGAGAGTGTTGCTTGGCATTATAAAACCCAACAGTATGAGCATGGAGTTGTAACTAGCCACTTTCAAGCAATTTGTTTAGAGATCTTTTCCTTTTCGCCTGCCAAAAAGTAAAGGGCACTGTCACATTTTCCTTTTTAATTTTATTTTTAAGTACAGTCCATTTTAGCACTGTGCCGTATATCTTCCCGTGGGGGCTTCTCTTGCATCTCAAAGGCCACTACCATACGTACTGGCAGATGAGATGAATTAAAAAAAAAAAGATAAACAACATCTGGCAGAGACCTGGGTAGTACTACTGCTGCCAAAAGTAGCAGTTATAAGAGCCACTTGTAACAGCTGAGAAAGCTGTTTGATTCAGATATGTCTAATATAATAAGCTTCTTTTTGGTTAGATTTACAGTGTGTGCGTGCGTGTGTTGTTTGGCAAGCAAAGTAGAGCTGCTCGATCTTGGTTTGGGTTTTTTCCTCGTCGCTGGAAAAAAATTCCAGAGGAAAGAAGCAGCACAAAGAGAAAGGGCAGCAAGAAATTTGTGATAACAGGATGATGTGGTTTCTTTGTGATGAGTGAATTACCTTCATTTTTAGCGTGGATAGAACTGTTCATGGTTTTTCAATGTAAATTTCATTTCAGGGTTTGTAGCAGTCATTAGTGATAAGATGACGGTATTATGTGCTTGTTGACCATCTTTCATCCAAGGGCCACAACAAGTTCCCTTAACAAACAAGCAACGATAGGCGCCAACTCTCACTGCACTCAAAACACATACTTTGTGCCCAGTTAACATAATGTAAAAATACTTCTACATACAATTTAAATCAGAATGTATTGTAACAAACAACTTGTGTAAATTATCCAGGTTTCTATTAAACATTTCACATTTAATATGTGCAATTTATTTAAGTTATATTTGGAACATAACTTCTAAATGCTATATGATTATTTCTTTACTTTACAGCCTCTCGTACAATATTCTTGAATGCTCATGGCACCCCAAGATCATGGTGATGGGCAGTTTACGAACCCTGTTCTGTAATTCTTACAAATACAGTGAAATTCACCCTTTTGCAGAGGCCTATATCCTAAATTCTGCTTAAGCTTTCAGAATAGGATATAAGTGATGCACAGGCCTTTTGGTGACCTGCAGCACAGAGGTGAATTTGACCCACTAGTAATCCCGTTTACTGCAGTGAGACTGTTCACTTCAGAAAGGATTAGTTAAGTAAGGATTTAAGGCAGGATCAGTTCCTAGAAACATCCCAATAGATAGAATACTGTTTTTAGCCACCATTACATAAATGTCAACTTACATTTTTTATTAACATATTCTAATCAAGAAAGACTCTCAACATTTAGCTCTATTCCCTATTGGATACATGTCCTAGTTCCCGTTAGCACCCATGGAAGGTCTGAGCTGTGGAAAGGCTAAGAGAGATTCTTTAGGATTTTTGTGTGTGTGTGCTCAAGGTAAAATTCAGGACGCCCTTACACAATAGATAGAACCCTACCATAGAATTTATTTTAAAAACTAAAGAATTTATTGAACGTTTAACATCATAGAACTGGGATATCATTCTCTGTTACATACTAGAGGACTGCTCAATGAGGCTGGCTTGTGGCATTTATGTAATGGCAAAAGAATAAGTATAATAAATCTTCCATATATCTGCTAATCACCACCTGGATCGAGGACTGGATTCAGTCAAAAGTTTGCTGGATATTAACATTGCAGAAATCCATGTTAAAGGCTCCCCCCCCCCCTGCTTTGGGTGTCTGGATTAAGTTACTGGATGTTTTTACGGTCTTCATATGGTTTTCACGGGTGGGAAGCTAGATAGATTCATGGCTATAAAATATTGCTTGCTTTCCTACCCCTTTGCTAAGGGTTTAATGAAGCTGTAAGTAATCTTCAGGCGGATCCCTTGATGCTTGGCTTACTGGCCCTGGCTATGGAAAGTGTTGAATGCTCTAGAATCCCAGTGAAGTCAGTGGGAGTTGAGGGCATTATGCACATGGCAGGATCAGATCCCCAATGAGCATTGTCATGTACAATACAAATTACATTATGGGTGGAATAAATTCAACAAGGGTTTCTTTTATGTTGGAAATTATTAGTATGTAGTAACTTAATATATTGCAATTAAAATCACAAAGGGAGACTCCATTGTGTCCCATGCCTTATTGCATCTTATTACCTCACCATATCACCAAAAAATAAGGAATTCCTAAATGTCCACAATTTGGGTTACATCTCTGAAAACCATGAATGATGAAAGTCAAGCAAATGCTAAGAATAGTATGAAAGTTATCTTTAAAAAGCACAATAAAATATATTCATTTACAATAAATAACTGTTTAGGCCATTACAAACTCCACTGCTTTTATAGCCAACATTTTTTCCCCCTAGGTTTGTTAAGTCTAGCCGTTTATCTCAATTATCAACCAATATGAAAATAAGTAGACCTGAAATAAATCCATATTAACCTCTGCTGGAATAGCTTCTAAAACAAGGAACCAAGCCTCATCAGAATGCACAAAAATCTGTTAAAATATAAAACAGCCCTCCAGACACGCTGGCAATTCTTAATTAAATAGCTGGGAGTATTTATCCCATCCCAAAAGTCAGGAGTAATATGCTGCTGACTTTGTGTTATAAGACTTTGAATGTCAGAAAGCCCACCAAAGGAGTTCAATCAGGTATTAGCTTGAAATTGGAAAATAGAGCTTAAATTAAAAAAAAAAAACATGCACCTTCTAAGACATCTAGGCAAACAGAATGCTTAGCAGAGACAGCCTAATTTATCATAGTGCAGTTGCTATGGCAACAACAGCGCTTGGCGATCATGTGACCTGAGGCAGTTTCTGTTGACTGGTTCTGACTATCAGTTCAGCAAAGGTTCTACTGTTTACCAGTGAAAGGGAAGGCAGAGCATTGATACTTGTTGAAAAGGCATAATAATAGTGTATCAAACGCCATGAAAGCTTCTCTTTGTCTTGTCGGCGTTTATTTCTATTCTAGTAAAAAGAATCCCTCTATTTTTTTTTCTACAAAGCCTGCTTATTTATTCACACTTTAAAAATGTGTTTCACTGTTTACTCAGTAGGAATGTCAACTACATGGATGAGGTCACTGGTTCTACATAATTTGGTACCAAACCACATTTTTGTCATCATTGGCCCAGCACCTAAAAATGTCCGGCTTTCTTTTTTGTTTGTGTGTTTGTCTTTTGACAGGGGAAAGGGATGAGGTTAAGAGAAAAAGGTCAACAACAGTGTTAATCTTCTTAGGCATCTTAGTCAAAATTGACAGGTGTAATAATTAAAAAACTGAGGTGTGGAAAGGACAGGGAATAAGCAAGCTTCAAAGGCTGTGCTGGTGTCTGTTAATTAAAATATGGCTAAAGAAAATTTGCATGAACACCGTTTTATTGTATGTTTGTATTTTGATTTCTAGTTCGCCCCTGTGAGATGCTTTGCTTAGAGATCAATGGGAAAGGACAAAGATTTTTAGAAATTCTCACTTTCTCACTTTCAGAGAGAGAGAGAGAGAGAGAGAGAGAGAGAGAGAGAGAGAAAACAAATGTTGCTTCTAAAGTTTCTTTTAATGTTACAGCAAAACGAAAAAGTAAATTTCACCTTTCATTTATGTATACGCTGGTACCCTGGCCCCAACTCTAAATCATTGCTCTAAGTGGTCATAACTCTGTGAAGTTAATGGAATTGCATCTGGTTACTCCAGGACTGAATTTAGTCATTGACTTCAATGGAAATTGAACATAGATACCAGAGGGTAGAGTCTGAACTTGGATTTTTTTAAAAATCTTTGACTGTTTCTCCCCCTGTTGCTACTTACAAAGTAAAATCTTGCAGCCCATACCTGAGAGAAACTCCCACAGGAATAACTGTTTCTGGCAAAAGATTTAGGTTTTTATACATAGTAAACCAAGGGATTGTTCTATTTTTTCTTTGAGTACTGTCCTAGGTGTTCATCTTTCCCCTCTGGAATTTTGGAATAACTTTTTTAATTATGTTGGAGCTGTTAGTTCCAAACTTTTAAATATAATTTTTGAATTATGTTGGAGCTGTTAGTTCCAAACTTTTAAATATAATTTACATATGTATTTAAAAGTTTGGAACTAATACCACAGAGTATACATCTACATCATCCATCTTTATATGGCACCCAACCTCTCCGTGTTAGCTTCTCATATTATTTAAGACTTGATCCTGTGTCCATTTTCAAAGCTCCAACAGAGTTCAATTATTAGGCCAAGTTAATATATATTACCTTATTATCCAGACCTCTCAGTCAGTGTAAAATATACAATAGATCAAGATTAGAAAGATTATCCAAATATGTTCATTATTTTCTATAGAAAACTGTACTTACATTCTTCTACTAAGCTGCTCTTGCATAGTAGTCAAATATTTAAACTCTGCGATCATGGAGGCCAATTTTGCTTTGTCATGCTTAGAAGATGTAAAAATTGAGAATGTATCCAAATAGGTTTAAGCTTGAGGAATCCAAAAAAGCCATTTCTGTCCTTTCAGGGAGTTCACTTCAGCAACTTGTAATTCCAATTTTACATTCAGCTTTACTGTGATAACAGTTGACTAAATTAAATATTAGGCCTGGGCTACACTGGGGAAGGGGCGGGTGTCGAACTAAGATACACAACTTCAGCTATGCTGTTCGAGTATCTTAGTTTGACTTACCTGGCCGTCCTCATGGTAGTGAGTTGACCGTGGCCGCTCCCCTGTCGACTCCGCTTACTCCTCTTGCAGAGCTAGTGTTCTGGAGGTGATGGGAAGCCTATTCGGGGATTGATTTATTGCGTCTAGACAAGACACGATAAATCGATCCCCAGTACATAGAACACTACCCGCCAATGCGACGGTTAGTATAGATGTGCCCTTATTCATCATCAGCGAATTTTTTTTCTCTTCTGTGTCCAGGTATTGTTTCATTTTCTTCTTATTGTTTCATATTCAGATACTACTTTTTTCTTCTTTTACTTTTGTCTGATTACAGTGCAAATCCACATTTTCTGCAGTCTGATTTATTTTTTAAATTGAGATAATGCCTGAGCAACATCAGTTTAATTATGTAGATTAAGAATATTGGTTAAAAATATACATCAGTGAGGGATTTCTATTTTTATGAAAACTTGTAAGACTTTTTTTTCTGTTTTGGCTACATTTGATTGCATACTTTCCTTTTTTAAAAGATGAAGGCAGAATCATGAGGAAATTGTTAGAAATTTAATTTTCAGTCTTGACAAACCAATTAGCTATTTAAAAAGCAATACCAGATGATTTGGGGGCAAGATAAAATAAGCCTATACTATTTTTGGCCAATCCTCATTAATCAAATGCATTTGAAATACAAATAGAAAATGTGATTCTTCACTCACTAACCCCAGTTTTACACTGATGTTACTCCAGCAACTTCTGTGGAGTTACTCCTTATTCAGACAATTATGAGTAAAGGGAAAATCAGGCTCTGCATCTCCAGCAAAACACAATTTGTTGCCAGGAAGAATGGGGAAAATGTAGATAGCACCCAGGAAATGTGCCTCTAGCTGCTGTGTTTACCACAAGAAGCTCAAAGAGAATTATTTAATCCTTGTTTGCATAGTATCATCTGATAAATAATTCAGGAACGTATGGCCTAAAGTTTCCTAAGGCATTTCCTAAAGGAGAAACACAATTCTGTCCCAGTTTTAACAAGGAATGAGGAACACCAGCAGAGTTGAATGCATTGTATACAAGTTCCTCGGACACATTTTAATCTAAGAGGTATAGTGAATTTCACAAGAAGAGGTCTTCAAGGTATGTAAGGGGGAGCTGTCACAAGAGGGAATATGCCTTTGTACAACACAAATTGTGTGTGCATATTGTGAGAGAGAAATTGTAGGCTGGAAGATAGATGTTTAGTAACTGGGTTTAATAGCATAATCCATAAAATCAAATGGCTAGAGGGTGGTGTTCTGAAGAAGGACTTTTGCGTTATCTCAACAAGATGCTTATTACAGACTTGCTGACAGCAAGTGCTTAAAATTAACTTTTCTCTCTCTTGGATTAGGTTTAATATGTGTTACAATGATCCTGATTAAGCAATGAAAATGATATTATTAGCCTTCGCTGCATTTTCCTTTACACTTCCTATTTATGTAAAGTTGTTTTTCTACAATACTAAAAACCATTGCTTGGTGCAGATATTCAGCTCCACTTGTTATGTGCTGGATTCTACCATGCTTACATTGACTATCACCTTATTGTATTACATTGCCATATTGACTATGGTGGGATTACATGTGGAGTAATGAACTACTGAGCCTAAAATTATAGAAATGTATGGGTTGGAAGGATCCTTGAGAGGTCACCTAGTCTATCCCTTATACTAAAGCAGGACCAAGAATACCTAGGCCATCTCTGACAAATATTTATCTAACCTGTTCTTAGAAACCTCCAATGATTGGGATTCCACACCCTTCCTCAGAAGCCTGTTCCATTCTTAACTATCCTTATAGTTACAACTTTTTTTATATCTAACCTAAATCTTCCATGTTGTAGATTAAACCAATTCCTGCTTATCCTACCCTCAGTGGTCATGGAGAACAGTCCTTACCATGTTTTGAAAATTATAAGGTTTCTCCTTTAATCTTCTTTTCTCAAGTCTAAACATGCCCATTTTTGTTGCTTTCCTCTGGATTCGCTCAAATTTCTCCACATCTTTCTTAAAGCATGGTGCTCAGTATGCCATCTGGCCTCTCCAGTGATGAGTAGAGTGGAACAATTTTGTAATATCTAGATCCCTTTCTGCAGTATTACTGCCGAACTATTTATTCCCCGTGTTGTAGTTATGTATTTGATTTTATGCAGTGTGGTACTCTTTACTTGTCTTTATTCACTTTAATCTTGTTTATTTCAGACCAGTTCTCCAGTTTATCAAGGTCAGTTTGAATTCTAATCCTGTTGACATGAATGAAAGTCCCATCTGGCCCCCATATTTTTCATTTGGAAGAAATTGTCTGACTTTTGGCTTAATTATCAATCTGCTGTAGACCTTCTCAAACCTAAAGTGATTTGCCTTAATTCATTCACTTTTTAGTGTTTTTAGTGGTAATACCCTTTTCCCATTAAACTTTTAAAAACTTCTCCCCCTCTGAATGAATTTATTTTAAACTAATGAAGATATATGAAGTTTCTATGGGTCACTTATGGGAAACTTATAATTCTGAACTATTAAACCAACCTGCTCAATATTTCAGCTTCTTATCGATAGGAAGAAGCTTGTGGTTCTGGAATCTATATATATAAAAGTCAAATGGTGTATGCGTGTATGTACGTTCCCTTACTCCTTCCACACCGTTTGAGCTAGAGACTTGAAATTTGGTACAGTTAGAGGCCTTAGGGTCCTAATCAGGGTAAGAGTTGAAAATTTTTCAAATCTCACCTCTGACGCCCCCCAGGGGTGAAATTATTTAAAGGCCAATCACATCAGCTGGGCAGCTGCTGTTCTCTGTGACATAGTTATGATGTCATAATACCCCCCTCCAACGGACCCTGCACTCGCTCAGCTCTCTGCCCCCTCCCCTCTCCAACGGACCCCGCACTCGCTCAGCTCTCTGCCCCCTCCCCACCTCCGACGGACCCGAGTTGGCTTTGGTCGGAGGGTAAGTGAGGTAGGGGTGTCGGGTTTGGTCGGGGGGTGAGGTGGGGGTGTCGGGTTTGGTCGGGGGGTAAGTGAGCCGGGGGTGTTGGGTTTGGTCTGGGGGGGGGTGGGAAGGTGTCGGGGTGGGTGGGGGGTGAGGTGTGGGTGTTCGGGTTGGTCAGGGGGTGTTGGGTTTGGTGGGGGGGGTAAGGTGGGGGTGTTGGGTTTGGTTGGGGGGGCGAAGAGGGGGGTCGGGGTTGGTCGAGGGGTAAGTGAGGTGTGGGTGTCGGGTTTGTTTGTGGTGGTAGGTAGGGGTCTCGGGTTTGGTTGGGGAAAGTGATGTGGGTGTGTCAGGTTTGGTCTGCGGGGGTTGAGGTGCGGGTGTTGGTCAGGGGGTGTTGGGGTTGGTAGGGGGGTGATGTGGGGGTGTTGGGTTTGGGTGGGGGGGTGAAAATGTGAGTCGGGGCTGGTTGAGGGGTAAGTGAGGGGGGTGTCGGGTTTGGTCGGGGGGGTGAGGTGGGGGTGTCAGGTTTGCTCTCTGCCCCCTCCCCCCTCCAACGGACCCCGCACTCGCTCAGCTCTCTGCCCCCTCCCCACCTCTGACGGACCCGAGCAACGCCGGGTATTTTTGCTAGTATTCTATATATTTTCAGAGTGGTAGCCGTGTCAGTCTGTATCGGCAAAAAGAACAGGGAGTACTTGTGGCAAGCGTATGTTCAAATAAATTTGTTAGTCTCTAAGTACTCCTCATTCTTTTTATATAAATTTTGTTTATTACAAGACCTACCAAATGTTAATTCCGAAAAAGATGATCTATGTGAAAAGGGTATTTGTAATGTAATTTTGAAATTTAGCTTTGGCACAAAATTTTGGGGGAATGACCATTTTTCACAAAAAGCCACTTTTGCATGAAATCCTGTGCTTGTGAATTTTGAAGCAGAAGTTCAAAGGTGGTCATCATTAAAGTTTTCCTTTGGTGGTTTAGAAAGAGGGAGAGATGGTTTAAAAACATATTTACATATCTAATACACATACATGAATCATTCTTTTTTCTGATAAACTGATGAATGGGAAAAATCCTGTCCAACATATTTTCAATGGAGGTGAACAGCGGACATGAAACTGGACATGTTTGCAGAAGAGTCACAAACTAAAAATGTTACAAATTTGATATAAGACAAAATGCAATTTAGTTTGTAATATGGAGTTGAATATTTCGCACAGCTGTCCCAAGTAGGTTGTTGAAATGTAAAAGTGGATGTCAGCTATATATCTGCAGGTGGAGTGGTTTTTTTTTAATTGCTTTGTTCAAACCACGAGTCAGCTGTCTGAATTTCGAAGATGAGAACCAGGATGGGGATGGCACTACATGTTCAATTTCTCCTTATTTACTTGTCTCCAGAATTCCTATGAAAACCCTTTGATACAATGATCCATCTAAAATCTTTTAGCATTTGCCAGCTTAGATTTAAAAGAAGCAATAACATTTTTATTTTTCTGCCTGATGAGAATGTGGTAAAATTATATTAATCTTCGGTGTACTTTTTTATCATTGAGGGGTTTAATTATATTTCTTTGAATATAATGTCTAGAGAATCTACCTTAGGATCCAGCTAAACCTCTGACTGATTTTATATAGCTTTGTCCCTGTGGACCTGGTCTGCAGCATCATGGCCTTGATTCGGCAAGCTGTTTAAGCACGTGCTGAAATTTCAGCACGGGAGCAACCTCGTTGAACTAAAAAACTGGACATATGCTTAAGCACCTTGCTGAGTCAGGGCCCATATCAGGAGCAACATGGTTTTATTATAATTCTTAGTACTTTCTATTGCTTACAGCATGCATTTGTATGCTGGGAACACTATAGTGAAAATAAGAAAACTATATTCCTGCTTTTGAGAGTTCACAATCTAAGATCTCTATCCTGAAAACGTTCATTCAGGTGCTTAATTTTATTCATGTGAGTATTCTGTTGACTTCCAAGGAACTACTCCCATGCTTGAAGTTAATCACGTTAGTAAGTGTTTTAAAATATATCAGAGCCTCACTTTAGATTAGATGTGACAGTATAAAAAAAAGAGCAGGAAGAAATGGGGCAATACATAGCGATGGTTACATTAATAATATAGACATGCACGCATAGTGGTCCACAGAGAGGGGTTTTTTTTTAATGTACTGCTTTACATTTTCAAAGCATGTTAAATTTTTGTTTACCCCGTTACAATTGTCTATTCCATTCATATTCTAAGATAGACACAGTTTTACGTAGTCAAAAGGAGACAGTTATATTCTGAGGAACCCATAATAAAAGACACACACAGCTGACGAGTTTTGTGCAGTGCCATGTGAGATGTTTGTGCCAAAAATTTAGTTAATTTGCATATAATTTCCATATAACCATGAACATCAGTTTAAGATCTTTGGGTAGATTAAGGGCATTGGCCCGAAAGCCCTGATGAATGAAGTCCTTGTTTATTGGCAAGCCAAGCTTCCCATATACTTTACACTGTTGCCATGCCTCAGCCTACATGTGCAGGCTGAGTGTACTGCAGGAGCGTCAAGGAGAATTCAGCCTTCATGGCCCAAACGTTTCTAGGCCTCTCTGAGTTTGAGAGGAAATCATGCGACAAGTATGTGGTGTGGTGTGGTGTGGAGTTCGACCACAGTTATCTTGTATAGGAGTCTTCAAACATCCATTAGATTGGCAGAATTTTTAATCCCTACTGAGCTGCTCTGGATTCAACCTGGTGTCCTACATGTGGAAGGTTCTGTGGCTTATTAGCTCTCTCACCCACCCTCACATTTTTCCAGAACTATGAAGCTCGTGATAGGTATGCCAAGGGTAGACATCAGATGACTTTGAAAGGACAAAGTAGGATTCAGGGAGGCACATGGGCCTAGCACAGTATGATATATTGTTTGAAGAGGGTAACTCTACATAGAATTTCCTTGCATCATATAGGAGCTAGGGATAGGGGAGCAGTCTATATTTCAGGTTTATAGTTTTAGAGTTATTGCTTTCACAATTAAAATATACAGCTGCTCAATAAAATATGTTTAACAAACTTGAAGGTGCTTTTTGAAGAACAGTTTTAAGAGAAATTACTTAGCTAGCAATCTCCAAATATTGGTTTTAGCAGGCAGCGTTGTACTAGTAGTCACAAAATTTCTCCCGAATAGTACATAACAGCATTTTTGCTAACTACTTTGTTCAAAACGGAGAGTTACTTTTTTGTTTCCTGCTGATCCTGGGAAAGGAACAAAAAAAAGTCTGACTTAACAAGAGTTAAGCAAAGCTCTTTCAGACCATGAATCCATCCAAATTGTACCTTGATTGCAATTTAAAAGTCAGATTATGTAGTAATGTCTGAATCAGAAATGCTTTTAAAACTGACATAATGGAAACGCTCAATTGGTTTTGAATCTATGCATGCATTTTTTCCCTTTATTTTGAACCTTCTACTTAACACATTATGTGTGTTAACTGCTGCATCTATTGTGCTGCACCGCAAGAGTATGACAAATATTCAGTAATGCAACTGATTCCTTACAAAGCATTTGCTTAATGATATAGTTTAACACACACGGGCTTTATAAAATAATTTAATATGTGCAACATCTTTCACAGAATTCCTACATGAAAGGACTACCTAAAGCAGTTGCCAGTGACCAAGAACTGCTTTTACTCAAAGCAAACAGATGATAAAACCACCATCAACACAGGCTACACAATGTGTTTATAATTAGTTTCAGTATTTTCTCTGAGCCTTTTACTGGTTGTGTCCAAACATTCTCTTCTGAGATGGAACACAGAAGAAGAACTCGCACATGAAGAGAGAGGTGGATTGTTCTTGTATTTTCTACAATGACTGTTCATTGAGGTAAAATAGCTAAAGAAGTTAGACATGCCTAATGTAACATAAATTAGTTGCTTTTCAATGATGAATAATGACAGTTTTTCCAGTTACGGAAGCTTGCCAGATGCAAAAGATAAAGCCGCCTTTGGCACCTTCAAGTTGTTTGAAAAAGTCAAACCAGGGGAAGAAGGTTGAACTTTTCAGTTTTCTGATTAACTGAATTTACATTTGCACAATTTACAAATAATTGGAAATCAGACTAGGGGGAGGATTAAACTCAGTACAGAATTAGCCGTTGTTAAAATTTACTCTTGCCTTGTCTATAAGAATTATATAAATCTAGCTAGCTAGAAAAGAGTAATAGTGTAATTTAATGGATTAAGCGTCTCAGCAGAAAGCAAATTTGTAACCTCAAAAGTGCAGACCCAGATTTGAATTTTCCTAACGCTCAAGGGTAGAGCTGCTCAGAAAATTTCCATTGCAATGACAGTTCTGTAAAAAATTGGAGAGGGGGTGGGAATCACAGAAAAACGTGAAGAAAAAATCCCCATTTTTTGAGCAGCTCTTTTTAAAGTGTTATCCATTGTGCTGGTTCAGGCCCATCCTTAATTGTAATTGATTACAAGGAGGTAAGGCCCAGTTTTGTAAAGGTATTTAGGCACTGCAGCTCTGAAATCAGTATGGGAGTTAGGTGCTTGAGTACTTTTGAGTATATTGACCTTAGGAACCTAAGTCTTATTGAAAGTCAGTGGGGCTTAGGCTCCTAAATCATTTTTGAAAATGAGACTGGGGCTCTAAGTCAGTTAGGTGCTACAGTGCACAAAGGAACAATGGCTACATACTTGAAAAAATCTGGCACATAGAAGCTTGTGCTAAATGCATGGAGTAATTTTTTTTTTTTTTTGCATTAATGGCTAGCTATTTCCCCTCTATAAACTACTGTACAGTATTGCCTAAAATCCTGTGTTTACCTTAAAGAAAATGAAGAGTTGTCAGCTTTGTCTACACACTGGTAATTGGAATTACCTTTTTAGATAAGTGTGAATATAGTATCTGATTTTTTTTAATGATTACAGTGGAATAATGTAATGAATGATCAACTGTGAGGACAGTTTGGGGCTCCCCAGATATTTGCTGGGGGAAGGAATCTATGAATTGACTTTGTACGGCTTATTCTTTCCTTGATGCACATATGTAGCCATCATTATGATTAACAGTCCTAATGAGTGTTTGTTTGAAGATGGAATCAATCCCTAAATTAATGTAATAGTTTAATAGATTGTTTATAGTAGTGGCAAAGGACCTGATCCTACACGTGAGACTACTTACACAAGTAAGTGTTTGTGGGATCCAGTTCAGAGTCTGCACATGTTTCAAACCCTGGCTACTGGGAGATTTACAATTAAATATCCCATCTCAAAAATGTAAACTGGATATTCCTCTTGGGGAATCATGAATTTACTCTGATAAACATGCTAAAAGTTACAGGAAGTGCTGTTATTTTCTTATTATTTAAGTGACGTCGATTTGTATGGCTAATATTTTAGTAATAAAAAGCAAAATGAAAATCTGCAGCCTGCAGTGAAGGGAAGTTTACGCATTCAATGAACACTACAGGACCTACTCATAAATATTCATTAACGCCGCTTCACTGAAAAGAGAATTTAAGTACTTAAGTAACGGAATAAAAGCAGGTGAAAACCTGTTTCCTAAGAGTGAAGAAAACAGGATAGTAAGAGATAAACAAAATAAAGGAGATAAAGTGATGGCTTGACTTTTATCCTAAAATATGAAATAAGGAGATTGTAGAGTTTTATAAATTTGAAATGCTTTAACCCATGGTTAGTGAAGCCAAATTATCTCATGATGAGATTTAACAGAATTGGGGGCTATTTTGACATTTATATCCAGTCACATCCTCTTGTATCATGCATTGCTATATTATGTTGTCGAGCATTTTGTGTTGTTTAATTTTTTTAGTTGATTTCCATATTATTCTCTACTTATTCTTAAAATATCCCTGGTCAGTCAGAGACTGATCCGTTCTCCCACACAAGGAGCAAAACATGTACTTTCAACCTAAATGACTTATATTCTAGATTCAAGGGAACAAGAGAACAAGGGTAGAATAAATAAGGTGGTTGTATTAAACATAAATACAATGGACTCCAATAGAACAATGCTGATTTTCTTGAGCTGAGGATCTGGTCCACAGTATCCATCAGAAGGAGAAATTTGAATGTCTCACTCAGTAAGATCATTTATGATTTTCTTCAATTTGTTGGTGCTACACCTCAGGATATGCACACCAGCACTCTTGATCGGAGATTTTTGTCCGCTGTGTTTGCAGGTCTGCTCCTGCGCTCTACATTGTTTCTCCAGTTCCTTCTCAACTGCCTGTGGATAGAGACTGGGCATTGCCATGTCTGCTGTTAGCGACATAGCTGAATTTCTTTATTTTTTGACTTCTTTATTTCTTTGTTCAGCCCAGGCTTGTGCTTTTCCGGGGGTTTCCTCAATCTCTTTCTTTGTGGCCAGGGACTCCTTCACCCTCAACTTCTGTTATCTGCAGCCTCCATGCTCATGTTATGCCAAAGACCCAAGATTTCAAACCCTGCCAGACCTACCACAGAGCTTTCTTGCTCAGCGACAGGCATTCCAGCTATCCTTGTTGCCTTGGAAAGTCCTACTGCTCATCTAAGTGCAAGGTATGCACTTAAGGCCAGATCTCAGAAGATGAGGGTAGACAGACTGAAGTCCCTCCTGACGGAATGTACTTGAGACCCATGGGGTCTGATTTAACCCCACTGTTCATCCTTCTCAGCTGCTCAGAATGCTCTGGTGACCACGGCCTCAGTAACCAGAGACCACGGAGAAACTTTGGAAGTTTTGAAGTGTTCAAAAAGAAGGACACTCCATTCCCTGGACTTACCCACTCCAACAGAATGGGTAAGTCAGTTCTGATGCCAAGGAACCAGGAGACCTCATGTCCTGATATGGATACTGCTAGACCCTGTTCTCTCTCTCTGCCCATCACCCCCCAGCTGGGGGATGGGCCACCAACTGGTGTTGGTGTTTCAGTAGCAATTGGTTCCCTTACGGGGTGGAGTTGCTAGCCCCACGCCCATGTTAAGCCTACAACACCTGGTATTCCCAGGAGGTCTCCCATCCAAGTACTAGCCAGGCCCGACCCTGCTTAGCTTCCGAGATCAGACAGGATCGGGCGTGTTCAGGGTGGTTTAGCCATATAAGATGCTGATAGCCATTGAAAAGATTTCTGGAATGCCAGGCATTGAGAAGTCCTCTGGCAAGCTGCCTCAAATGATACCATCATTGGTATCAGAACTGGAGAACTCCAAAAACAAGGAGTCCTCTGAGAAGCTATCTTCAACCCATGCTCTGGTACCATCCTCCTCAGGCCTCAGTCACAAGTAACACAAGGACTGTACCTATATGCTGTCTCTGGGTACCACTCAGTGTTCCTGTTGATCAATGCCTGGGATCTCTGTACTGACCAGGTTCCTATTTATGAGCATCCCCTCCACATTGAGGTTCTGCTTGGAAGTTTCCTGAGGTGGAGCATCATGGGGACAATAACTAGAAGAAGGAGCAGTTACTTACCTGCATAGTAACTGGAAATCTTTGAGACATTTTGTCCTGTGGGTGCTTCACCATCCACCCATTGTTCTCTCTGCTGCAGAGTCTTGCTTCTGGGCTTTATGGTTGACAAGGAACTGAAGTGGCAGCAGGTCTGCCCCTCCCTAAATCCCCTCACACTAGAGCACAAGAGCTCTTAAAAATCTGCAATGATGGAGATTCCACAACCGCCTTAGGAAATTTATTCCAGTGCTTAAATATCCTGGGAGTTAAGAAGTTTTTCCTAATGTCCAACTTAAACTGCCCTTGCTGCAATTTAAGCCCATTGATTCTTTTCCTATCTTCAGAGGATAAGGAGAACAATTTGTCTCCCTCCTCCTTATAACAACTTTGTATGTACTTGAAAACTGTTATCATATCCCCTCTCAGTCTTCTCCAGACTAAACAAACCCAATTTTTTCAATCTTCCCTCATAGGTCATGTTTTCTAGACCCTTAATCATTTTTGTTGCTTTTCTCTGGACTTTCTCCAATTTGTCCAGTTTTATATTGACAGGATCCCTGTGGTACAACCTGAAACTGGGGAACCACTGTGCCCCCTTAATTCTCCAGAGTCCAACTTCAATCCATGTCCCTAGAAAATACAACCCAGTCATGTCACTGGGTTGAGCAATCCCCCATTGTGTGATCCTTGCGCTTCTCTCTTTCAGCATTGTAAATCCCTTTTTTACAACTCCCCTTCTGATTAATGGTTATTTAACACTCTCCTGGGAGTGGGGCATCTCCTTTGGTGTCATTGGCAGTGCACGACCCTCAAACTTACAACATATTTAGTAAAAAACACATGGCAAAATTTCATAACTTCATACACACTAATGATATACATATTTTGACAGAACAATGGGTTTCAGCAGATGACTTTTCCTATGATATCTTACCTAGCACTTTTTGTATGAAATAGCATAACCATATCTGAAGAATATATGGGGGTTCCAAGGTCCTGCTTTGAGGTACAGAGTGCCATATCTGCGCATGAAGATCAGTAGTACCCTGCTAGGATCATAGATCATAAAAGTATGGATGGAAAGGACCAATGAAATGGAGTCCTCCAAACTCTATTGTCAGGGTCATGTCTTAATTGATATATATGGCATGTATTGTATATTAACCAATACTGCTCATGTTCTGAAGCAGACCGGATACCTGAGTAATTCAGTAAATAAATGTGTTTGCATAAAATAGAATTTTTCTGAATTATTTAAAGAGTAATATTGGCTAAAAAGCTTAAAGGTGCATTTAATTAATGTTATGAGGCAAAACAATTTTATTTTTAATAAAAAAGAAATTGAAAAAAGGACTCATTATGTATTTAAACAATTAATATTTAAATAAAACATCTGCTCTTGTGCCATTTTTTATGATAATGGCCAGAACAGGAAGGGAATGTGAAGGCATGTGTTTAAAATTAGAAATAAATACTTCATATTCGCCCAGCATCTCTCATCCAGCAAGGGATGCTGATGAGCTTTTTACACTGTGGGTCTGGTACTTTTCTGACACCTGTATAAATCCAGAGTAGCTCCACTGAATTCAGTGGCATTATGGTAGTGTTACTGAGAAGATAATTTGTGTGTGTGTGTTTAAGTGAAATAATCATTATATAATGTCATACTGAAGCCACTTCTGAGTAAAACAGAGCAACTTTTTGAACAAGGATTTAGAGTAATTATTAGAGAACCTTATCTAAACAGTAGTTTAAATTGGATTTGTAATTTGTTTCACCTTCTGTTTAAAATGTTTCACCAACTGCCTTTGATGTCTGACCCTACAGTTCTGTGGACTTGACTGATGTTAGTGAACATGCACGGAAGACATACTTCACCCTGTCCTAACCAATGCATGTAGTCTCTAAGGGCTGTACACTATATGACAGATTTTAAAAGGAGAGCACAGTTGGTGGACCTGTAAAATTACAACACAACACACACGCACACAGATCTATGCATATTTCTGCACATTGGAGCATTTGAATGCACAGATCCAGTAAATGAGTGTTTACCTACCTGGTCATGCTCCAAAATGAGGGGAGGGTTGCATTACTAAGTCCTTTGTTGAAAAATCATAACTCTTGGATCTGTAGAATAAACCAATTCAGATAGATTATCCAGGTTGGAAAGGACCTTAGGAAGTCATCTAGTCCAACCCCCTGCTCAAAGCAGGACCAATCCCCAACTAAGATACTAGCCAGTCTCTCCCTTTTTAAAAGAAAGACTGATTTGAAGATTTGAAATTATCAATTTTTGTATGCAAAGAAGCACCATAGTAAAGTGGAATAGCACATGTAAGCAGATAAATAAATAGTCTTAAAGTTATCAACTCTATGATATTTTTTCTTGTAGCACACTGAAGCATTGTTACTAAAGTTTCTAAATTGCAATTCTCAGCTGAATATGTACCACAGGGTTGAAGAAATGACCTTTAGGGTGCAATAACATTCTTTAGCCATCAGGAATTAGTGCATTGCATCTATCATTCTTGCAGGCCTTTAAGGTAGGTGCTGAGTTCCATTGTGCCATTCCTGTAATAATGTTACAGCCTTGAGAGAGACACTTCACTCTTCTCAATGCCATTATATCATTGAAATTGGTGCTCTTGTTTCAGCATTATATTACCACCATCATCTGTTATGCAGTCAGTAGAATAATGAAATGGATTTTGAAGTGGCTGTAGTTTTATTGATCTGATATTAGCAGATTATATCACTGAGGCGATTGCTTTAGCCCAACTATTTAGCTGCAGTGCTTGGAACTCAGAATAAGATTATATAGTTAGAGTAAGTAGTGCTAGTTGCAGAAGTTAGAGGCGTGAGGATTTAAGCTGAGGTCTTGCACAAACAGTTACAATGAGATAGACCTCAATTCCCTGGGATATTTTATTATTTGAAATTATTAACCAGAACCTCTACCCTAAACTGCCTATTAAAAGGAGAAATATATTGTGCCTCACTCAAAGAACTATTAGTTTCTTCTAGTAATGCACTTGCAAAACTTTATAGTCAGGAATTCATAAAAAGGAATTTACTTAACCAAATAGTAGTTAATGCAATAAAAGGATTTTATTTGCCCAATTCAATATACATACAATAATATAAATAACAATGCAGGGTAGAATATTCAAAAGCACCTAGTGACAGAATCCTAAATCCCAAATAAATGGGATTTAAGCTTGTCATGTGAAGGATGCTTTTGCTGATATTTAGGGAAAGGTCAGGTTTTCCTCTGTTAAAATCAATTAAGGTACACAGGGAACCTGGGGGGAGGGGGTATAAACTGGCCCTAGTGGCAGCCCTTAGTAATATGCAATAGGGAATATTATATTGAAATGGCTGTTGTCAAAAGGTCACCAGTGACTACTACGTAGGAAAAGTGCTAACAAATAGTACATCTTCAGTTGATTTAACAATGACCATACAAAGTAATGGAGTCATGCTTCCTAAGGGCCAGAATGCCCCCAGACTTTGAGGGTAAGTCTACACAACAAAGAAAAACCCGGGGTTGGACCTTGCCAGCCAACTCTGGCTCATAGAGCTTGAGGTGCAGGGATATGTCATTGCTGTGTAGACTTTGGCACTTATGATGGAGCCCAGGCTATAGGACCCTGTGGAGTGGGAAGATCCCAGAGTTCAGGTTCTAGTCTGAGCCCGGAAGTCTACACAACAATGAAACAGCCCAGCAGTCATAGGGTTGGTCTTCACTGGGAGGCCGGGGGGGATCGACTGAAGATACGTAACTTCAGCTACATGAATAACGTAGCTGAAGTCGGCGGATCTTCAGCCGACTTACCTGCCATCCTCATGGCGGCGGCAGTTGGCGCCACACTCCCCCGTCGACTCCAGCTTGCGCCTTGCTATACCCACTGCACTAATTCCTAGATGTACTGCCATAGGATATTTATTCTTCTAAAATCGATATCACAATGCCATCATATCTGTAAATCCAGAAGTGAGCGATATACATACCTGAGCTGGTGTCGTGTTTGTACAGTCCATTTTACCGGCATATTGGGCTGCATTAGTAGGAGCATTACCAGCAGATCGAGGGAAGTGATTATTCCCCTCTATTTGGCACTGTTGAGACCACCCCTGGAGTATTGCATCAAGTTTTGCCCCTCGCCCTCTCCGAAAGGATGTGGAAAAATTGGAGCAAGTCCAGCAGAGGGCAATGAAAATGATTAGGGGCTGGAGCAGGAGGAGAGGTTATGAAGACTGGGCTTATTTAGTCTGCAGAGTGTGTGTGTGAGTGTGTGCATCATTCAACTACCTGAAATGGGGGTTCCAAAGAGGATGGAAGTAGGCTGTTCTCGGTGGTGGCAGATGACAGAACAAGGAGCAATGGTCTCAAGTTGTGGTGTGGGAGGTTTAGGTTGGATATTAGGAAACACTATTTCACTAGGAGGGTGGTGAAGCACTGGAATGGGTTACCTACGGAGGTGGTGGAATCTCCACCTTAGAGGTTTTTAAGGCCCAGCTTGACAAAGCCCTGATTGGGATGGTTTAGTTGGGATTGGTCCTGCTTTGAGCAGGGGATTGGACTCATGAGACCTCTTCCAACCCTAATCTTCTATGATTCTGTGATTTTTATTCTAGCCATGTATATCAGCTGCTGGACCTGAGCTGAAAGAGGATTTACATGGTCCAAGTTTCAGGTTAAATCATAGATCTGGGGGATGTGGACCATTCAGTATCTCTTCCCCCCAACTGGCCAGTGGGTCCCAGAGACTCCAAGCGGGTGGGGAGGAGCTAGCTGGTGACCCTCAGTGAATGTTTTCCTTCTTTTCTGCTAGAGCTGTTGCACTTACTTGCTGCCCCATCAAGTTCTGCTGTCCGTTGAGGCATGTGGGTGGTATTTTGATATTGCCAAATAGGGAAGCATCCGCATTCTGAAGAAGAGAAAGGAAGCATATTCTATTAAATGTAACAGTAGCTCCCTTTTTAATTCCATTGTTGCCATTTTTCAATGTAATTCAAAAGTGTGTAGTTACACACTGTGGAATTATTTGGTACATTTGAAAAACAGCATATAAGTAACAGTAATTTACATATAAAGCAGAGGAGGAAGCTGTGCAGTGTTGAATTTTGTTCATATTGAACAAAAATGTAGTCAAAGAAACATAAAGATTTCAGTTGGAAAATCTAATCTCTATCTAATATTAGTGATCAGAAATGTGCTCATTTCAACAAGATGCATTGGTTTTCTACAGGGGTTTGGTTCCCCCCCCCCTATCTTAAACTGAAAAGAATAAACTTTGAATTGGATGGGGAATGAAACTGAGGCAGCCCTTAGCATGAATGTTCATGAGACTTCCTACTGGATTTATCTTGTCTGTTAATAAGCTTCATTGATCACTAATCAGCAGTGGTTGTTTACAAACATTTTTTCTGAATAGCATGAAAACACATTGAGGACTGTAGGTACTGCAGGAAGTAATCAATAACAAGGGTTCATGATGATCTTAACAAGATGACACTCAAAGCTTTTTCCTCTGTGTAGTACAGTGATAGTGCTGTCAAAAGAGACATAATTGTTTTCAGCCAGCAGGAAAATATTTTCAATACTAGATCCCACAAACCACTTTTCTCTTTCTTTATAATGACGTTAAAGTTGAAAAAAAGATTATTCCCATCCCCCTTTGTTAAACAAGATATTACAAAGCAAAGTGAAAGATTTCCGTATCTTCAACTTTCTGCCTAAAAATAGTAAAATATGTCTATTGTCGCCTTGACAATATTAATGTTCTGTGTGTGTGTGTGTTTGTGTGTGTGTGTGAGAGAGAGAGAGAGAGAGAGAGATATCTAAAGCAACGAACTTGGTTGCTTCAACTGAAATCTAAATTTTGATTCTAGATTTTAATATTAAAGACGCTTCTCCTACAGGTTTTCAGTGTGATTAATTGACCTACCCTTACAGACTGGTTACTTAGAAGTATAACAGGCATAAAAGCTACCTGTAAATCTTCACAGCAGGTTTTGGATTATTATTAGTAGTAATAGTAATGCTTTGGAGTGCGACTGATTCTTTCATCCTAGGATCTCAAAGATGTTTTACAAACAATAATTAATCAGGCCTCATCACCCATCTGTAATCAGAATTAGATACATTGATGTAAATATTCAAATGCCCACAAACTTAGGGAGCCTCAATTTCTGAGTGTCTGCTTAAAACCCAATGGCCTGATTTCCAAGGGTACTGTGCACCATAACACCTATTTACTTCATTTGAAATTGGTGGTGATTAGCATCTCTGAAAATAAATTGAATAGACACTTTAAGAATTTTGGCCATGGTAACTTACCCAGTGTCAGAGTGAGAAATGGAAACTGGGACTCAAACCTCTCATGTCATCTGCTCTGAAGATTAGACAGCAGTTATGCCTGGTTCTTGCACTATGGGTTCCTAAAAGACCCCCCCAAAAAAGTGAAATTTTCTTATGGAAAATGTTTTCCAGATGACAAATACAAAGTACCAAAATGTTGCCTTTTAAATTCACTGCTCCCCCATTGCATGAGTTTAATTAATTATAGAAAGACGGAAAGGACTTTAATGGTGGCTCCTTTGGACAGAATTTCTAAGTTGTTTGTACTGAAAATAATGACGTATCCCAAATGTCAAACAGTAAAAGTTAGAAATCCTTAGATTATGCAGATTCAAAGAGACTTTGTGGCTGTCCATTAATATTTGCATGCTGGATAGTTCAGTGTGCTGCTCCAATTATCTGAAGCTTGATCGCTGTGGGTAATCATTTGTTCTCAAAACTACCCAGGCCTGTCAGAACACTGCCTGAAATTAAGCCTCTGCTGCGTGCACACAGCTTATGAAATATTGAATGGCAGCTCATTTTCACAAAACATGACAAACATAAAAAGAAATTATGAATTAATTTTAAACCTTGCTTAGCAGAGTCTTATCAAATTGATGGAGTCCTTTGTCTTACTGAAGTCTGGCATCATAGCTGATATGCTTAATTAGTATCAAGCATCTCTAAATGCCTCTGATTGACAGGTTAGATCATTCAGTGCCCCCCCTCAATGAATTGGAGTCTACAACATAATCATTTAGGTGAGGGAGGCAGCCTAAATTCAACTTTCGCACCCTTATGCCAAATTAAACTCACAAAAACCGAATTGCTGTTGTAGATGAAGAACAAAGAGACAAAAGCCATGAAAGTCAAAGATAAACAAAATGACAGTTGCTACTGTCAAGCTATTTAATGCTGAAAATGTTGTATTCTGGTCTGATTTGAATGTAAATATGTTATTTTGACATTTAACACTTTGGAAATTAAAAACAAAACAAAACAATGAGTAGCTAATGATTGGGTCCTAGACAGATCCTTTAGAGTCCATGGAGAAAGTACAAACTAAAGGTTCTTTCTACAATGGCTTGTTGCTTCCTGCAAGACACAAGATGCCCCCCGATATCAGTGGAAATTGAGGGCATTGTGCAGAAGCGCAGGCTTTATGGGTGGGCGATGTGGGTGATTGTGGGGGTGCCATGGTCAAGAGGCGGGGGTCGTCCTGGGGTGTGAGGCCTCTCGGGATGATGGGGGTGGGTGAGGCAGCAGGAGTTGGGGGGAATAGGTGGGGAGTCTGGGGAGGCAGCGGAGGCCAGGGGCAATGGGGATATGCATGGGGAACCCAGAGAGGCAGAGGGGACCAATGATGCCAAAATACAGGTTAACTCCAAGGTACCTTTCCCTAAAGTTGACCCTATGTGGCATCTCAAGGCTAAACCCTAAATAACTTAACCTCATCTCAGAAATGTGCTGATCATTGGTGATGCTGGTGCACAAATAAACAATTCATTTCAAGCTCTGTTCAAAATGTGGTGATCGTGTTTGCCAACTGGAAGAGTAAGAAAATTTTCAAGAGGGGATTACAAACAGCCTAATCCTTATTTCACTTCACAGAAATAAAGCTAGTGTAGCTACACAGGCTTTAATGGATTGATTCCTGATTTGCACAGGTGCAAATGAGAGCATTATTTGGCCCATTGGACAGTTTAAAAAAAACCCTAAATTGCAAAAGCATCTTTAAAATTATCCAGGTTTTGCACATTCTTAGCAACATCTCAGGGGGCGGGGCGGGGAGGAATGTGTGTATGGGCAAATTCTGAGTTAATTTAAACTCTTTGCAATGTCATTAAAGGTAATGGTTGGTCAGAAGATGAACTGGAATAGCATTTGGGCCCAAAAATCTAAGGCACATTATAATAAGTTAAAGAGTGTCAGCCTCAATGCAGTATTTGCTTATCTCAGTTAAATGCTAGTCAATAATCCTGCTGAACTCAGTTACACTTTTATCTTTCATCTTTAGACGGCACTTGATATGAGTTCCCTTTTAGATTGTGAATGCTTCTGCTCTCCAAAATGAAGCTCCTGTAAACCAGTGATGAGCCTAACCTGTTTCAAGGTATTTGATTAGTTCCTACCAGAAAAGTATTTTTATGCCAGTAGTAATCATGGTTATTTTCTCCCTATACCTCTCTTGACTTAGAGCTGGTGTCCACTACGGGGAGATTGATGCTGCTGCAACTGATGCAGCAGAGATCGATTTAGTGGGTCTAGTGAAGACCCACCCCCCTCCGGTCAACCCCGGTACTCTGGTTTGACAAGAAGAGTAAGGGAAGTTGACCAGAGAGCATCTCCTGTCAACTCAGTGCTGTGAGGATACCGGAGTAAGTCTGCCGAGGCTACGTTGACTCCAGCTACGTTATTCACGTAGCTGGAGTAGTGTAACTTAGACTGATTTACTCCCATAGTGAAGATAAGCCCCCATCTATAAACTCAGGTGTCACTGCCTTTATTTTTCATCATTCCCAGATTCTGTCCTTTAAAAGTCACATTTCTGAAATACAATTACAGAGCAAGACCAAGCTTTAATTAGGCGTATAGCTGGAGGAATTATATGTCCAAGAACCACTTTAGGGCTTAGGATAAACTTTTCATTTCAACTTGCTTAATAGTTAGCATTTAATAGCGGCTAAAGGTATTTATGTACCTACCAACTGAAACAAAATTATTAACTCTTATAGTTATTAATATGAGTATGTTGTTTGTTTTTAGTTGGAATGACAAGAAATGCAACTAATTAGACCCCATTCTGCAAACTCTTAGGTTGGCTTACCTGGATGTTCTCACGGCGGCGAGTTGATCACTGCTGCTCCCCCGTCGACTCCGCTTCTGCTTCTCGCAGCGGTGGAGTTCGAGTCAACGGGGAGAGCGCTTGGGGATCAATTTATCTCATCTACACTACATGCAATAAATTGATCCCCGATAGATCGCTACCTGCCGATCTGGCGGGTAATATAGCCTGTTTGTCACAGGCTGGCACCATCTCAAATCTGTCTCTTCTCCCCTTTCATCTCTCTCCCTTACTTCCACTGGTTCTCAGTCCCAGTCTCCTTCTGCAGCCAGTCATAATGCCCGTACCTGCATGGCCCTCAATAGCCCAGGCCTGTAATTACAAGGCAAATCCTGCTCAGTATGGGTGGAATCTTTATGGAATTCAGCCCTAAAATCTAAGAAGTTGCTCCTGAGCATGTACAAACTGATTTTTTTTAAAGGGATATAACTTGATCAAATTGGGTGTGTTTTCACAGGGACAGCAAAAGGCACATCACCGATATAAAGGCCACTTCTCTGCCAAATTTCAAGTCCCTGCTCCAAAACCTAGGGGTGTCAGAGCTGTTCAAGGGAAAGGTCAGCAAAACTGTTTAACAAAACAATATATTTTCCCTGGCGTTGTTCTCAGAACCAGCTGAACAGTTCTGGCTGAAAATTTCCGGGAATATAGAGATTAGTACAAAACCTTTACACTTGATAATATTATATCTATAATTTTCATAATAAGGATTTGTTGTTTTTTTTACTATTCAGAAACAAATGGGCAAATATTTGTCCAGTGGCAATATACTATTCTGTGGTAGTCCACATCATAGTAAACATCTATTTTTAATTTGTACATATAGCTAGTGTTCTGACTCATTTAGATGATCCATAGAAGAGAACATATTCCCTGCATTAGTATTTTTATAATGATTTTATCCCAAAGAAAAACTGGCTAGAAACAAGCTCAAAGTGATTCCAATCTTAGCCTCTTCCATTATAAATCTTTGATTTCAAAAGTGTAAGGATAATCCTTGTGAGTTCTTAGGGCAGGAAAGAATCAAAGATGCAAACTGTAAATTAAATATAATTTTGAAAGATTAATCTGAAATTGCTCCTGGCAATTTTTGTTGCTGGCACTTTTGTTTCTGATAGCACAGCAATTGTCTGATGTTAAAAGTACTCTCTAAACAGGTCACATAAATGTCTGCTTAAGCAGAGATGAGAGAAATACTCATACATGTGCTTGGATCCGAATAAGTGAAACATTAATAGAAATGCTTAACGTTAAGCACGTGAGTGTTCCAGTTGACTTTGAGGGGGCCTTATGTGCCTTGCTGTGTCTAAGCCTTACTGCACTGATAACGTTTGAAATATTTTAAAACAATAATACAGTAGACTCTCGATTATCCAGGATGCTAGGGAAAAAATTAATCCTGGTAAATAAAATCCTGGATAATCACCATCCATAGGAAATATGGGAAAGGGAGGTTGGTTCACCAGCCACCCTGCGCCGGGGGAGGGGGTGTTGGTTCACTGGCTGCCCTGCATCCTGGTGGGTTTTTTTGTTTGTTTGTTCTTGGAGCGCCAGAGCCGGCCCTGTGAGTTACGCATCTTTTTTTTTTTTTGACATCCTGGTTAATCCACATTCTGGTTAACCCAATCCTGGATAATCAAGAGTCTACTGTAAACCCCTTCAATTAGCCCTAATCTTAAAAAGGAACCAACCCACTCTGTTCAAATACAGCTTGTTCTAAATTTAGCATGCTCCATAGTTGAAAATTGATTCTTTCATGGCATGTTTCAGATATTTCATGATTTTTTCTAATGTTGGTAAAACTATTTCAGAAGTGCTATTTAAATGGCCACACGTTTACACACCATAAAAGTGAAGCACAACACTGGGGTAGTGGGACACAAAATATCTGAAATCTCCACAGTGGATTTTAAGAGTGCATAATGAATCTGGAATTAGCAGAGGCAATAGCTATAATAATATCTTGCATTGCTGCATCAGTTGGTTCAGTGTGCCATTGAAGAAAAGGCTCTAATAAATCCTACCTCCTGCTGTTGAAGGATGTTAGCCGTCCATTTATGGGGAGGTTTGCATTTCCAGAGATTTGACTTTTGTATTTTGATTTTGTTTTTGCATACATGCTGATTCATGTGATATGAGAAAATACACCTTTGTGTCCTAAAAGTGAAAGAGAAAACCATTAGGAACATACATTTCTCCTATTTCTATGTCACTTGTATTCAAGTTGAGGCATGGTTCCTAAGTGCGTGCTTTAAAGCATTAATACATATCATTTTGCAAAAAGTGACAGGCAAATAAAGTTCTTGTTTCAAAATGCTGCATAGATAGAGACCTTCATAAGAGAACAAAGTTAAAATTTTTAATGAGCAGAACATGTTCTTTCCTTATAAACTAATACCTCCTTGTTTGCAAACATTTATGAACTAAGGGCCAAATTGTGTCTTGAAACAGCATACATGCTCTCATTGAGTCCTTTGGGAGTTGCAGATGCATATCTAAGAGCAAAATGGAGGCTGGGAGACGGAGGGTCCATATCTTCTAATGTGTGCACAGTGACTACTACCAGAGGACTCTGATCCTGATTAGGACTTTTGAGTGCTACTGCAATCCAAATAATATAATTCTATTATAAGGAATATATATGGTTCTGTGATGGTGTACTGAATCCAGCACTCTGTTCACTCTGGCACTTATTAGTTTCCCCGTTGAGGTCTGATCGGCGAATAGAATGTTATTAGCTAATCAAGCTGGCAGGATAGTGAGCTAAAGAGCCAATTAGCAGTTCAAGACTGATGAGATGGGCAGAGGAAGGAAGTGATGACTACGCCTTGACTTGAAGCGATCTCAAGGAAGAGAGACCTCTTCTCCTCTTGAGCACTGGGGAAAGGGCTGATAGTAGAAGAGATGCTCTAAATATTATTGTTGCAGGGAGCTGTAAAGATGTTGGTGGGGGGATCTGAAACAGGTGCCCAAGCTGTGCAGTTTAACTAGTTGAGTCAGCAGTTTCCGTGGGGAAAGAAGGCGGCAGTGGAGTGCACCCTGTTACAGGATGTACTCCTACAACCTTTTTCATACCAGTAGTCCTTACGTTAACTTTAATGGGACTTTTCACATGAGCCAGGGCTAAAAGTAGTGTCTTTCTAATAGAAACTGTAAATATTTCTAGCATAGTAATCCACACTCTAGTCTGTTCTAAGAATTAGCCTCCAGCTAATTTGCTTAAAATAGTAGATGGCAAAATATAAATGAACAAATAAGATTGTGCTTTTTAGAGGGGCCCAAGATAGCTTGGCAGTTAGCTCCCCTTGAAAATCTACGTGAGTTGGGTACCTAAATTGCCCTTTGTGCCTTTGAAAAATGTAGCCTAAGACTCTTGTTCCTAGTGACCATCCTGAAGAGCTTTTCAGTTTTGCTTTAGACAAACCACTAGAGTCTCCACAGCAATGTGGAGAGAGGTTAAGGGCCATGGATATTAGTCCATCAACTAGCCATAACCTTTGTATGTAGCAACAGCAGCTTTACAGCAGATAATTTTAGCCCATTGGTAAAATTATCTGCTGTGAAATTGCTTTGTGGCTCTGGAGGAAGATATCTATTCCCTTAATCCAGGTACCAGTTCAAGAAAAGACGTATTGCTAGAAATTTGTGAAGGAACCTGAATTAGGCCCTCAATTGAATGGTCTCTTTGTATTACATGGTTATTTATTATTCTTACTGCTTGGCATAAGGTACTGAACCAATACTATTTCAGATGTCAATACAATTTATATCCAGTTTTACCACTATTGGTGAACACTGATGTTTCCCAAGACAAACGATAGCATGTACAATAAAAAATGCATCTTTTAATAATCAGTAACTAAGTTACTTGTATGTCTTACTTCCCCCATACATGAAGATTACCATTGTAACACCATGCCACTGACAAGAAGTTTGGAAATGTCTTAGGTCTAAGTAAAATACCACCAGTAAACCAGAGGTTAATTAATGAGTGAAGTACAATGCTTTGCACTTGCAACCACAGTCTGGTCTGGGAGGCTGTCATGACTTTTTAAACTAAATTAATTCCTTCCTATAGTGTCAGCCTTCATCATCCGTTAAGCCTTAAATTTGCAAAGTCTATTCTCACGCTTGTTTCTCTCATTTGATAAATGAATGCACAGTTATTGCCACGCTTGTATATAAGATTAACAATTTCATTGCAACATAGTGGAAAATATTAAAATCCAGATTCTTGTTACTATTATTTTAAAACCAAAATGTATTTCAAATGGTCTGAAATACAATTTACATTGTAAAGAATAAACATTTCTATAGCAGTTTTCATAATTCTGCATTAGCCAGCCTCCCTCTTTACATTCCTGACTTCTACAGAGGGCATAAGTACATTTATAATTACAATTTCTATTCATGCAAATGACAGTTATGCCTCAATATTTGTCAATGGAAACACTAGAAAATCCTAAATGGAGCACGGCAAATCCAAAATCATTAGTAAACCTCTCTATCAACATCTGACACACAGTAGCATATTGAATAGGGTTAAACGTTTGTCTTTGGTGATTTTGTGCATTATCTTAAAAAGTCTCTGAAAGCCAGAATATTAGTGATGGATTTGACTGTGGTTTGCTCTTGTCTGTTTATCTGAGATGCATTTTTGGTAATAATCTGACTGTGAAACAAAAAGTTCCCCAATATAAAACAGGCTTAATTAGATAGTCAATCCAAACAAGCCATTTACTAAATCAAAGCGCAAAACAATCTCCTTTGCCTTTAAGACAAATCCTACTGGCTTCTCTTCTACAGAACTGAACATTTATATGTTGGGATATGCAGGTTACATCTGATAACCTTACATGTGTTCATCATCACAAACATTAGCACAGAATGGAAGTATATGCTAGCAACCTTTTCCCTTATAACCGTTGTTTAAAACCATGTGAAACATGACAGAAAACAGAGGTAAAAATCAAAGTTCACAGTGGCTATTGTACTATTTTAGACAGCTAAAGCTTTCTTGCATTGGGCCTTTTTGGGGGGCAGGAAAGATTCAGCCCAATAAATTCCTTAAGCTATGCCTATAACATAATTCATACCAGGTGTCATCAACTGTTTAAAGCTACCATATACAACTGTATAGAATGGTTTGCAAAAAATTCAAACTCTGCTTAAAGAGTCCCCTTCTAAGTTCACCAGACTTGAGATCATTATGTAAAATATGTGTCAGAAGTTATGTGATTTAGCATAGGATAATGCAGTGTAAAAGTTCTCTGATGGCTACACAGATATAACCACTGGGCCCAGAAACGTGTCCTGACTTGCATTAATTTTTTTAACCACTTTGAAATCTTAAATTAAACCATAATTTATTCTCTCCTCCTTCAGTTCTGCCATCTTATTAGCTCTGCTAGGTTTAGGGCCCGTCATCCCGAAGCATGGAGAGAGACTTAGTCTTGATAAAGGAGCCTGAGTGTTTTTTCACCACGTTGAACTTGGTTTGGGTTACGTTCGTGGACATTAGTTGTTTGATATCTAGCCTTAAAGTTAGATCAGCTCTTTTTCAAATATTTTCTGCTTAAAGTCCATATTCTAAGCTGTGAATCAAAAATGTTATGAACAAGTACGATGACACATCAATATCCTATATAATAAAAGGCCAGAGGATGTTTGTCCGAAGCCATCATGTGCAGTAGAGACGGCCCGGACAAACAGCCTGCTGGAAATTGTAGTTCGGTGGCACAAAATGGCCGCCACGCGTCCGCCGCCATGAGCTGTAGAGACGGCCCGGACAAACAGCATTAAGCACTTTGGCCCGTGTACACGGGCTGTTACACTAGTATAACATATTTGAATGATAGGGAAGTCTGTTATACATTAATGTAACATTGCATCTCTGCAATCTGTGGATAAGTCATCTGTGGCACAGTTCTTCCACCCGTGTTTTATATTTGGATGCTATGGTGAAAGGACCAGAGTCATTTAGAAAAGTATACAGCAACATCAGTGATAAATTAGGAAGCAATTTATGTAACATTGTTTTTCAGATATAGACGGGCCAGATTCTGATCTCAATTTCTCAGTGTAAATCCAAA
The DNA here is from genome assembly GCA_032164245.1 of Sternotherus odoratus. NCBI lineage: Eukaryota > Metazoa > Chordata > Testudines > Kinosternidae > Sternotherus > Sternotherus odoratus. The sequence goes on along the minus strand of JAVMKO010000009.1, from coordinate 11,497,742 downwards.
TAACTTTAGAGACTTCAAGGCATTACTCTGGATTTATGCTAGTGCAAGTCTGGAATCTGGTCCTTGGGCTTCACAATATCGGCAGTCAATTTAGGATTATTGATTTCCAAGAAATTTTCATCATATCTATGTTAGATGTATAGATATCTGTATAGATACATGCATAGATATCTGCGAGGGATATAGAGTTTATTGTGCATAGTGTATGTAAAACAAGGGCTCAACATTTAAATGGTCAGAATACAATACTTTGCATATAGTCACAGCCTCTTACCACTAACCGTTGAATCTCTGGCTCGCATAAGGATTCCCACTGAATCTGCCAAAAGGAAAACATAATCTGACCTTGAATATTTTAAATTATTTTTAAAGAGCTGCCTAAAATAGAGTATCACAAAACTTTTGCCATTTTGGAAGGACGCTAGAAATGAATCCATGATTTTTGAAGAATGAAAAACGGAGGTCTCTATTTCTCTCAATGTTTCTCTTGCCCTTTTTCTCTCCTTAAAATCTGTCTTAAACAGAATTCAGAGTTTATGCCAATGTTTGTAGTAGTAAGAATATGTGTGTTCACAACAGCCAACAATATCTTATATACTTCATTATGGTGATACAACCCTTTTCCTAAATTTCTGAATTATATGTGCTGGAAGAGGACAGGCTTAAGACTGTAACAGAAAGTAGTTGTTCATCCACTAAACCCAAATCAAGAGCTTCCTCTGACAGCTGAGTGCCTAGAAGAAGTTAAGAGTGCATATGTAGAATGCCAGAAAAATGTACATTTAGTTTCCAATACAATTTCCAAAATATCTTTCAGTTTTTCGAAGGGAGACTTTCCCTTGGACGCTTTGGCCAAACTCACACACCAAATGTTAGTGTGTTTTGTTTGCAAGAATCATTCTCTTGAGGAATCTTATTTTTTTAATGAAAATTCCTGGAGGTGCTTTGGTGCTCGCAAGATCGGTTTGTAGGGCCAGGGTCATTTCTTAGTACACTTTTGAGTATGGATCAAGGTCATGATCTTTAGTTTCTAGTTGAGCTATCTAGGGGGGAATAAAACTTTTTTTTTGCCATAAGTACTTGAACAGCTTGCAAAACAGTATCCTGGGAAGTCAGTGTAGCTTTAGTGGCACCTAAAGATAGCCTCAGGTTCATCCAGAGTAGCAATATTTAAATTTGAACACTAAAATGGACCTCTGCCTGGGCATAGTGGTCCCATTGCCCCAATGACTGGCCCTTGAGGACCTAATACACAATGGTGCCTTCTCACATGGAGGTGTAGAAATGTAAAATAGACACTGTGGCGCTACTTTTTGTTATGTGTATTCTGTGGTCTGAAGCAGCCTATTTCTAGCCCAGAGGCCTTTGCACTGCCCTGAGGCCAATAAAGTTGGATTGCCTTGGCAAGGACTGCCAATCTGCTCTTTCCGTTTTTCATGGTTGGGTTAGATGTAGAATGAAGGTGCATCTTGTTATCTATTTGTATTGTAGTAGTGTCTAGGAGGCCCAGCCAAGGTCCAGAACCCCACTGTGAATTGAACAAACGCACAACAAAAAGGCAGTGCCTGAAGAGCTAGCAATGGATGTAAGTTATCTCTCAGGTGTTTTAGTTAGTTGCCTCATGAGTGGCATGTTATTGAACAAAAGAGAGTTCCTATCACTAGAATAGCTTTTTGATATCTGAATGAGTGGTTATTCCATGAAAAGTTAATAATTCCAGAACCCTTTTGAACGAAATGAACTGCCAAGGATAAGGACATAAAGTTTCAAGCTTCTTTTTCTTTCTCCTTTTTTTCTTTTCTTTTCTTTTTCTTTTCAATATTTAGTTACTTTGATTTATTTCCCAACATCACTGTTTGGGCAAGTGACATCTGAATATGTTCATCATGCAAGCAATTACAGTAGGCATGATTCCCAGACTCCTTTAAAAATGTACCAGTACCTGCTTTAATGTTTTTGATACTCTTGCAGTAGATGAGCTGTAATGAAATTTGTTAAGTGAATAACGTGTAGGATCTATTTTACAGCCAGATGGTGCACTTTGTATTCTGTGTACAAAAATAGGCACTGTGGGTAAATTATTACAGCAGCGGACATGAATTATGCAGTCATCCTCCATGACCATATATCTGACACTGCACAATAACTAAGAAATCTTTTTTTTCATCACTCGTTTTTCAGCTGAATACTGTTAACAAAGATAAGGTAAAGATTTGTCATTGGACTATGCTTCAATTTGTTGTCAACATAGGGATTAATATTTCTCTTTTTGTACTGCTGCTAAAATATATTTCAATCAAAATGAAATATAGACATTCTTTAAAGTGAGTTAAATATAAAGAGTCTGTTTGCTATACCATGTCAGCTACAATTTAGTTTGTACTGTCATATGTTAAATACAGGTTTTCCCCTTCTTCCTTAAAGATTATCAATTATGTTATAATTGTTTTTTAAATACAAAGCATGGAAGAGGTTTGTATAAAGTATAATAGTTTTTGCTATATTTTTATTAGATTGAGTGAAGCTGAATTTTTTGTAAAAATTTGAAGGATCTTTTTATTAAATGTACAAGAATCAGTGCTGATAAATCTTCAGATTAAATATAATGATAATTTCAAAATCCAGAAAATAGATGCAGAATCATTTTAATTGGGTGCAAGGTGCTGAATTATTGAACTATAAAGTGTATTTGAAATTCTTTACAAAGTTCTCTTGAGAAACTGTTGCTAGGAAACGGTATCAAGTATGGTAGCTGCTTGAGGTCAATTTCTCTCTTAACCACAGTGACAAGTTCAAAACATGTTTAAAAGGAAATGTCAGTTTACATTGATTTTTATAAGCACTTGTCCATTTGCTTTGATGTAAACCCTTACATTTTGAAAGAATTGCTAGGGATTTAACCACACAATTCCCAGTGACTTTAATGGGTTTTGAGTGACTAAATGATATGCGGAGCAGCACCTTGAAAATATAGAAACGGAATTGCGTAATATTTGAAAAAGAAGTTATTCATCTACTGATGGTGTCTCAATCAGTTTATTTTATGACTAATCCTCAAAATTAAAAACTACTCCAAATCCTGCACTCCTCCTAATGGGATTGATGCATGGGCGAGCAGAATAATTGATTGACACTAAGATCACTAAGCAAACAGTGAGCTAACTGAATCAGATTAATGAAAACATATGGTAATTACAACTGTGGAAAAACAACTTAGAATCTATAATGTCGCCTTAGGGTAATAATCAAAAGTGTTATCAAGGAATGATTAGAGTTAATAAAAATCTTATTGTGCATAGAGGATTAACAAAATCTCAGAAGGGTACAAATGTGAAATTATGGATGTATTTTAAATGAAAGATTTATTGCGGGGTGGTTTTTTTTGTCTCAGATAGATTAGTGTGACACGTTAAACACATTGGTGATTAACAAATAAAATAAACTATTCCTTAGGAATTTCTTTTATGTTAGAAGATCACAATTTATGTATGCTTTTTCACTTGCTCTATAAAACATTAATTTTATATGGATTATTACATTACATTAATAAATTGCCCTAATGTGTGGACATTATCAATGCAAATTTTTATCAAGAATAATTATGTTGGGGACATGCTTGCAGACTCCGACTACAAAAAAACTATTTCACCTTAGACACAACAGAATAAAGTCATAGATATTAAATTAGGGGAGAGTGGAAAAAATCAACCCCGAGTTTATTAAGATATACAACTAACAGCTAATGCCTGAGAGCTTGCAAACTCATCTTTGGGGAGGGGCATAACTTTTCCCTCCCAGGAAAACACCCCACCCCAGCACACCAGTCCTTGAGTACGCGATGTGCTCTGAACTCTTGAGTACTGTATCTCAAAAATGTTTAGAGTGGAATTTATCTGGAAATTTTTCCTGTCACAGGGAAATTTTTGAGATTTCAATCATTTTTCCCATTCCTCATTGGGACTAAATTCAGACCCCTCTAAATTTTTCAGGGACAAAGCGTCCTGACACAGTTTCAGGGTAACTGCACCTGTGTTCCCCCTCTTTAGTCTGTCAAGGGCACCCAATTTTAGATTCTGGCTCTGTGCCATCATCTCTCTTGGGGAGAGGCTCACACCCCTCTCTTTCCTGACTAGTGTTTTCTGCCTACACTGCCCAGCAAGCCAGACTGACTAAATAAGCTAGTGTCTCCTGTTTGCATTCTCTCCAAAGCATATACCTAGTATATTGCCCACAGTTATAAGTTACGACACAGCTCTTTTTAAGCAAGCACATGTATTCATAAGGTAACAGAAAAAAACATATTATAACAGAATTTTATTTCTCAAAATTAGCTTAGACCAATTTCAGAGTGTGATCCTGCAGCCTCTTTCATTTAAGTAATCCTCTCTTACATGAGTAATGTCACTGAGTTACTTCAATATAATCGAGAGCAGAATTTGTCCCCTGTATGGACCAGAAGGCAGTATAATTACCTCAGTTTAAACTCATTTTGATTCATGAAGACACCCCAGCATTCGGCCTCTGGAGCTCAAACAGTGTTACTATCCCTGTTGCTTTTGTAGGGGCCTACCCATCTGAAGTTAATGCCCCACTTGTGCACCATTGAAGAGCAGGGCACTGTCTGGTCCAGAATGAAGAGATTGTTTAGTTTTAACGGCAGCAGTATAAATGGGATGACCAAGTCAGGTGGTTCTAGTCTCTCACTTTCATGTTTCAGTCTCAATCTTGTTTCTCTGTTCATTCTTCATCCTGGTCCTCTTCACACTGAGAGCTTACAGTGAAATGTATCTGGGGGAAAAAACAGAGACATTTGACAACTTAATCAAGTTCATTTTGTTTTCATCTGCAGTACTTTTACACAAAAATAATACGATGATAAGGAATTTCTGCTCTTAAAGGAATTACATTTCTAACATTTTATCTGGTTTCTAGATTAGATGATGCCACTAGTATCATGGTAGCTATTTACAGTATTGGCAATATGATTAATCTTCACTTTTAATGGTAGTTATAACAATATGCGCCTTCTTGAGATAATGTCATTTTGATTTAAAATGGAATTAGTAAACATCTCACAGCTGCTGTGGTGCAAAATGTGTTGGTATAGTAATGCATATTCATGAATATTTCATATTATACCAATTTTATTAATTTTGTTTAGCAAAGCAAGTCAATGATATTTTGTATATTGATGTTTGGCAAATAATGTAGTTTTCTTTTTCCACTGGTGTTATTTATGTGTATTTTCTCATTGAGTATCATTACATATCATTTATTTGAAGAAGCCCTATGTACTGTTAAGGAATACTTCTTCCTGTGTGTTTTTAGGTGCAAAATTAATAGTGTTAGACTCATAATGCATTGTGATTTCTTTAATAGCATTTGCTGGTTTCTGCATGTGACCCATACACATGAGTAGTTTCATTGACCTGTCTGAAATATATTTCCAGTCTTTAACCCAAATTCTGTTCTCTGTCATATCTCTGGAACCTGAGTGACTTCAATAGCATTTAGTTCTTCAAGTTTTGCCATAAGATTAAATAATCATTTCATAGTGTTTAAACATAATTCAGAATCCAGTTTTTAAATAAATCTATTATATCATCATTATTATTTATCATTTTTTGTTTCAAGTAGCCCCCACCTGGAAACAGGTCAATGCAGACTTACCTGAGACTGCATAAATGAGAAAAAAGTCTAAAGGGGTGCAGGATTGATCCCCACAGTATCCTGTGATATCAGTACTTGTTTACACAAATATTTGAATAGTACACTTTAAAGTGTACTATAGACCATACTACAGTCTGCTAGAACATATTGTTTTGTTTGTAGGGACTAATAATTTTTATCCAGAGCTGTAAGAATACAAAGATTTGTATAATTATGTAATACTATGAGAGCTGTTTAATGCACATTGATCTCTGAGAAAGCATTACATTACCCAGTTAGAGTGTATATTAATGTATATTCTATAATTTAAATAGCTGCCCTATTATTATTTCATGGTTGGGTTGTGAGGTACCCTTAGCATCAAGGAAATGTTATTTCTCTTGTTAATTTCTGTGCCAGTCCAGATGTTTGATTTCTGTGCCAGCAGATGGAGACAGTACAAGACTTAGGGTATGTCTATATTACCTTCCGGATCAGCAGGTAGCGATCGATCCACAGGGGTTGATTTATTGCGTCTAGTCTAGACTTGATAAATCTACCCCACGAACACTCTTCCATTGACTCCTGTTCTACACCGTCACGAGAGGCAAAGGCGGAGTCAACAGGGGAGCGGCAGCAGTCGGCTCACCGCAGTGAAGACTCCATGGTGAGTAGATCTAAGTATGTTGACTTCAGCTACATTATTCACATAGCTGAAGTTGCGTAACTTAGATCAACCCCTCCCCTCAGTGTAGTCCAAGGCTTAGCAGTGATGTCATCCCCTGAAGAGAGGCATAGTGGTGCTGTAGCTTACTTATTTTTGACTCGAGCTGGTGCAATATCAGTTGATCAAAAGGGCCTGAGTAAAGAAAATGCAGTAGGCTTCTGAGTCCTACGAAGCCTAGGGGTCATAGGAAAATTTCTAGTTACATTTAGCTGTGCCTGCTGTGATACAGGGTGTGCCTTTCTCAGACCTGAAGAAGAGCTCTGTGTGGCTTGAAAGCTTGTCTGTCTTAGCAACAGAATTTGGTCAAATAAGAGATACCACTTCACCCACCTAGTCTCTGCACCATATAAGGCACTGATCATCTGTAGGCACTTAACCTTTTGTACAAGAGAGAGAATTCAGCAAGTTAGGAGATGCAGAACATTTTTTTTCCATGGATGAACCGTTGATCTGACATATAGTGCCATAGCTGATGTACTAGAATTCCTTCCAGATGACCTAGACATCAGAATTAGCACCAGCACCTGTAATGTAAACTCATCGTCAATATCAGCCTTCAGGGGACACAGGAATACTTCAGAAGGGGACTTAATTCAGATATACCTGGATTTGGTAGAGAGGTTAATAAGCAGAAGCTGTTGGACCAATCATGCTTCCTCAGGTCTTAAATCTGGTACTAATTTCATTTAGTTATTCTCCATTGAACTTTTAGGAGGAAGAGACTATTCCTTAAAGCTAGTGACGCTCAGCATCTGATTCCTGTTTGCTCTCTGCTCAACTAGAAGAGCTGTGAATGCTCTCCTGTAAAGAAGCAAACCAAATGAATTCATCAAAATAAATCCTGCTTAGAATAATTCCATACTTCAGGTTGAAGTTAACAACATGCTTTCATCTGAATCAGGGTTATTACACTGCTGTCCTTCTCTCCAGTCAAGTCATTAGGGAACTAGGTATTGTTGTCTAAAACTTGCAAAAGCTCTGCTGAATCTCTTAAAAAGACCTACAAGCTACAAAGTCTCAGATAGGCTATTTATCCTCCACAAGAGTCCTAGAAAAGGGAGATGGGTAGCAATCGATCTTTCAGGGGTCGATTTATTGTGTCTAGTGTAGACACAATAAATTGATCCCTGAGCACTCTCCCGTCGACTCCGGTACTCCACCAACGCAAGAAGTGCAGGCAGAGTCGATGGGGAGCAGCACCGGTCAACTCAGCGCAGTGAAGACACTGTGGTAAGTCAACCTAAATACGTCAACTTCAGCTACACTATTCTGTACCTAAAGTTGCATATTTTAGCTCAATCTCCCCCGCCCCAGTGTAGACCAGGGCCAAGTATATTGAACCTTTAGTATAATGCTGTATACGGTCACAGAGCTACATACACAATGCTTTATGATGACTCTGGATAACGGTGTACACACTTCCCAGAGTCTGAGGAAACTTTTGCTGCTGTTTATCCCATTCAAGGAAGAATCGCAAACTTGTGGTTAGGTCAAAAGACTGGGAGCCAAAGTTCTGTTTTAGTCTCTCTCCAATGACTCATTATATTACCACAGAGGCAAATTACTTCAGTTTTCTGTGCTTATTATTTTCTCACTTATTGAAAAAACATAATCAGCGTTTGTAAATCGTTTTGAGATCCTTCAAAAAGTGCTCTGCTGCTGGAATCTTAAAAGTCTATGTCCTGGAAGGAACTGTGTGTTTGCTTTTTAACAGAAAGATGGGTAGTGTTCAATAGAATTCAGTAAGTTTGCCCAAGGAGTCCTGTGCACAAGAAGTGGAATTTTAAGGTTTCAGGATTGTATATAAGTGCAGAGTACTATTATGCATTACTATTAAACTTTCCTTTGCTTTATTCAACCCATTAATCTTGGTAATGTCCCCTTACACCTACATTGGTGTTTATATTCTTCATACTCCTGTACATGGCAGTCATGTCCCCACTTAGTCATAATTTGGCCAAGCTATACATAGAATTTCTTATCATCTTTCTTCATAAGTCATTCTCTCCAAATTCATAATTACTTCTCTTGCTCTTCTCCGTTTCTTTCCAATCTATCAACCTCTTCCTGGTAGTGAGGTATCTGGAACTGAATGTATTATTCTAGATGCAATTACGCCAGTGCCTCATAAAGAGGGACTGTCATTTCCTTTTTCTTAAGATGATTTGTAAAGAGGCAGCTTACTTATTAAATTATAATATATTTGCTATAGGCACATTTGTGCTTAGTTATTTATCTTACTTTCATTCACTGGACAGGACCTTAATTTTTTTATGTGGATGTTACAAAAGTGAAGCAATTAAATTAATGATTATATAATTCAATAGGACAAGAGGCTGTCCAATCCCTATAGATTCTTCAGTGTAATTTATTTTTTCTCCTGGTTCTTGTTTAAAATATGTAAATAAGCAGAGGACACCCTGCAGCCATTTTCATTAGCTTCTGGTGTCACTGGGAATATGTTAACATTGTTATAATGAGCGACCTGTATACAGAATAAAAGTAGCATTTTACTGATCGTGGATGGGATTCCTGTGTGATCTGTTACAACAGTATAATATTGCCTTAGAGATCAAATTCATATGGGCAAACAAAATTTAGTCACCCTTTTGATGATATTCAACCAGATCTTACAAAACAAATAAAACAGTGTTCGAATTATCCTCTATATTTTATAGTAAACATAATGTATGTGCATGTGCTGTGTAAATTATAATTCCATCCTATGTAATCCGTAGATCTCTAGCATGAAGTGCACGTTAACTCTGTTTACATGGTTCATGACCTGACCTGCATTGTAGCAACATTAGTTTAGTACCCTGTCTGTTAAATGTTGCTTTTGACTGCGTTTTGTGGAGTTTCTGTTTTATTTTTCTAGTGTTGCTATAGTAGCATTTGGTCAGTAGATGGAGTCACAAACTTGTCCGTTTTCCCATGTGACGTCACTTTGTTGACCCTTAGTCGGTTCAGTAAGGTAAAGTTTTAGTTTAGATGTGCACCAGTCACACTTACTTTTTCTGTTAAGGAATTAGGGCCAAATTCTGCAGGCTTTATGTACATGTGTTGTCCCTTTTGAGTCAATAGGAGAATTCACATGAGCAAGGGTGGCAGGATTGGGCCCCTAATACTGAATTCATAAAATCAAAAGCAAACTTAGGTAGGTGAATATTTATTCACTTTTAAGCTATTTATTTTTATAAAGCAAATTGAATGAACCGATCAGACTCTATAATATATTGCACTTTTTTGGAGAATCATTTTTCTAAAGATAAATCAGATTAGAAATTATTTTAATTTTATATGTGGTGCCAAATTCTGCTTTCAGTTGCTCCAAAATAAATCCAGATTATTTCCTTTGAAGTCCATAAAGTTTCTGGGTACTTAACGGTGGCAAAATTGAGAGGAGACTGAGGCTGCTTGAAATACTGGAGATCACAGTGGAAAGTTGATTAAGTACATGCTGCTTGATTAACTCTTAAATTACATGAAAAGACGCTTATGCTAATCTCAGTCATGAAATCAAGAACTAGCATGTCAGTTTGGCAATTAAAAATCAAACACATCAATTAGGATCTACTAGAATTCAGCTTCCTTGCATTCCTAACGAATGTTTTGCCTAGTGTCACCCATGGCTAAAGTGAGCAGACTTTTCCCCCCTTGAATTGAAGGACAGTAGTACTATTTATGCTGAATTCCAGGGTGGATATGACATGGCTGGTGAAGTTATGACTTTCTTTTCTCAGGCCCGCTAAAACCTTATATCTGACACAAGGACTGTTCTGTAGGATGTTATTTGTACAGTTGCAGTAAAAGGTTCACTTATTCAGTGGGAATTTTCTCTAAGTAAGAAATACAGGATAGAAACTATTATTAAGTACTTACTTCAGTAATATTTAGTATCATCTAATTTCAAATGTTAGCTCTCTATATGGTGATATAGTTGTGGCAGAGACATTAGCCAAGACTTTACTAAAGTAACTAGCTGACAGGTGATTTTACATATCTCAGTTTTTGACACCCAATAACTTTAGGGGCCTGATATTTGGAGGATTGGTGTTCAGTGTTTTCTGAGATGTAGGCCCCTTTAAAGTGTCTATAGTTTGTGGATTCAAAACTTGAGGGACTCCATCATTGATACTATCTGAAAATCTTGGCTCGTCTTTGACTTTATGGTGATCTATGCAGGGGTGACGAACCTGTGTTTTTGGAGCCACATGCGGCTCTTCAGAAGTTAATATGCAGCTTGTTGTATAGGTACTGACTCCATGTCCGGAGCTACAGGCACCAACTTTCCAGTGTGCCGGTAGGTGCTCACTGCTCTATCCCTGGCTCTGCCCTGCCCCCACTCTTCCTCTTCCTGCCATGCCCTTGCTCCTCCCCCCTCCTCCCCACAGCCTCCTGCACACCAGGAAACAGCTGATCGGGAGATGTGGGGAGGGAGAGAGAGGCGTTGGTCGGCAGGGATGCCGATGGGTAGGAGGCGTTGGGAGTGTTGGGGAGCTGATGGAGGAGAGGGGCTGCTAATGTATCACTGTGGCTCTTTGGCAATGTACATTGATAAATTCTGTCTCCTTCTCAGGCTCAAGTTGGCCACCCCAGTCTATGCAGTGCCTCGTACACTGGTGCTATATAAGATGTACATGCAGCTTATGCTATGTATAATATAAAGCTCAAAAGCTTTGAAAACTAATTGGATTTATTTTTACTGGGTATTAAATAGCTCTTCTTCCGGTATTTAGAACATACAAATGCAAGAGCATAAACCCATTTTAAATTGAATCGATTTATTGAAAGACTGCAGGAAAAAATGTGTTAAGGCGTATGTCCGAAATACTGCCTATTACGTACAGTACATTTCCCTTCTGAACTGATATGCTATGTGTACTAAAAGATAGTTAAAAAATTCTCTCCTGACAGATTTTAAATAACTTCTGATTTATTTATTAGTGAAATGGTTTCTGATTGGTGAAACTTGCAATTAAAAGATCAAATATGTGAACTAAGCTTGAGTTTCATAAATATGTCTTGTTTTCTGCATGAAAATTGATTAGTGTATTCATGATTTATTGTATTTTCTTAGTAACACATTTCATTTTGTATTAATAGTCCATTATGCAAATCATCTTTGATTCTAGTGGATTCTAGATCGGGTCCAAAATATTAAAATGCTAGAACCTTAATTGCTTTCCACATTTTTAAAAAAGACAATTACAGTAGATTTTATAGTATGTTTTGGTTATAGGGTAGAATAATGTAAATGTAAAACTTCAAGGTCAAAACAGACTTTCTTGACTGACTCAATTATTGCTCAGCTTAATGGCAGGAGAGGAACAATACTATAACATTGCTGGATTTTCATTGTACAAATAGAGCATATTAACAGGAAACCATTAAATGCAATTTGTGTGAATAGCCCACTTGATAGGCACATTGGTTCCATCATTTGCCGGATTAAATAAATGTAAGAGTTTCACATTATCACTCTCTGATTAGAATGGATACTAAGTTTTTGGTCAAAAATGTCCATAAATATATTTTAAGAATGACACAAATTCATTGCCTTAAAAACAGAGGTTATGCTTGTATATTTACCCTGGTACAGTTTATTATGGCAGTACTTCTCTTTTAGCATTAGAATTTTTGTTGTTTTCCCTTTATGACTTGCCTTCAATTGAGTCGCAACACATTTGTAATTTAAATCTTGCTGTAAATTATATATATATTATCTATATATATAAAAGTCAAATGGTGTATGCGTGTATGTATGCGTGTATGTACGTGCACTTACTCCTTCCACACCGTTTGAGCTAGAGACTTGAAATTTGGTACAGTTATAGGTCTTAGGGTCCTAATCAGGGTAAGAGTCGAAAATTTTTCAAATCTCACCTCTGACGCCCCCCAGGGGTGAAATTATTTAAAGGCCAATCACATCAGCTGGGCAGCTGCTGTTCTCTGTGACATAGTTATGATGTCATAATACCCCCCTCCAACGGACCCCACACTCGCTCAGCTCTCTGGCCCCTCCCCACCTCCGACGGACCCAAGTTGGGTTTGGTCAGAGGGTAAGTGAGGTAGGGATGTCGGGTTTGGTCGGGGGGTGAGGTGGGGTTGTCGGGTTTGGTCGGGGGGTAAGTGAGCCGGGGGTGTTGGGTTTGGTCTGGGGGGGTGGGAAGGTGTCGGGGTGGTTGAGGGGTGAGGTGTGGGTGTTGGGGTTGGTCAGAGGGTGTTGGGTTTGGTGGGGGGGTAAGGTGGGAGTGTTGGGTTTGGTTGGGGGGGTGAGGAGGGGGGTTGGGGTTGGTCAAGGGGTAAGTGAGGTGTGGGTGTCGGGTTTGTTTGTGGTGGTAGGTAGGGGTGTCGGGTTTGGTTGGGGGGGGAAAGTGAGGTGGGTGTGTCAGGTTTGGTCTACGGGGGGTGAGGTGTGGGTGTTGGTCAGGGGGTGTTGGGGTTGGTAGGGGGTGACGTGGGAGTGTTGGGTTTGGGTGGGGGGGTGAAAATGTGAGTCGGGGTTGGTCGAGGGGTAAGTGGGGGGGTGTCGGGTTTGGTCGGAGGGGTGAGGTGGGGGTGTCAGGTTTGCTCTCTGCCCCCTCCCCACCTCCAACGGACCCGAGCAACGCCAGGTATTTCTGCTAGTATTTATATATATAAAGTAAATCAGTAATTAAAGTCTTTTATTAGTATGGCCATGAAATTATGATCTATGCTGAAAAATCACTGATATAGCAGCTATTTTCCAAACAGAGAGGTGCATAAAGTATGAGTTAAAGTACAAGTTTAACATAGTTTTAATTGTATGCCAGAAGGTCATCAGGGTTTTACCTTCCATGCCAATGCCCATTTCAGAAATAAGCGGGTGTAAATTGTTTTTTTTCCTCCTCATGCCAATTTATCGTGTGTAATTTATACCTGCATTCATCACCTCTGAATTTGGCCCATAATTGCTGCTAAATATATTCAAGCAGAGTAAATACAAATACACCTCAGGGATTACTTCTTTTGAAGGGTAGACCCAAATGTTCTTTCTGGTTTTAACTATATGACCTTCTCTTTGGCAAATTGTTTCCATTAGTTATTAACCCCATTTTATTGCCATTGTCATTTCTGAACCATAGTATGAAAATACTATGCTTTAATTCCTAAGGACAAACCATGCAAATATACTGTAATCTAATAAATGCAGTTTTATAGCGTTCCTGCTATTGCAAAGATGTGCCCAGCACTCGTAATTTACAGTCCGCTTGGAGTATTATTCACCATCTTATGGGTAATGTACAAACAAAGGTAACAAAGTCCTGTGGCACCTTAAAGACTAACTATAAAGTTTTGAAGCATGAGCTTTCGTGGGCTAATACCCACTTCGTCGGATGCAGGCCTGCATCCGACGAAGTGGGTATTAGCCCACGAAAGCTCATGCTTCAAAACTTTATAGTTAGTCTTTAAGGTGCCACAGGACTTTGTTACCTCTGCTATTCCAGACTAACACGGCTACCTCCCTGATTCTGTACAAACAAAGGATATTACACACAATCATCACCAGTTATTAAACTAATTATATGTTCTGGATATTGTAATTGGCTGATTTTTACAGTACAACATCCCAAGTATTGAGAATATGTGCAGACTGACACTGTGCCAACTCTCCCAAACAATGGTCACATATGTGGGGACTAGTACCACCTTATTATTATGCATTCTTCTGACGCTCATTTTGCTGATCAAGCTCAAGACAAAAACTGCTTGTCTTTCCACCTGCTGGTTTTGCTGAATTGCCTCTGTGCCATTGTACCTGATGCAGGTCCAAATCTACCATTCCATGAGACCGTTATCATTCTTCTGTCTGACAGATGTTTTGCCCTCACCTGACATGTAATAACAGTGTGTTTTTAACATCTCAGGGGGAGGTGGGGTTGTCCCTGTGCAATAACATTTTGATAGAGAGCCTTATAGTGGGGAAATACTACATTAATTTTCAGTTTTGAACGGGTAATCAACTATTTGAGTCAGTTTGAGAACATTACTCAACTTATTCAAAATAAGCTTAAAAATGAGAGAGCAGTTTTACCTTTATAATTAGTTCTTCAGATAGTTTCTCCATAGTTGTCCGGTGTTTCATTAGTTTTCTAATGCAGTACCTTCCACATCTTGATATCTAAATCATGTGGGTCCTCTTGAATAGAAGTTAGAATTTGACTTGAAAAACAGCATTTAAAAATGTTAATAAATCTTACTTAGCATTTATTCAGCCCTTTACATTTTCAAAGTTCTCTGCAAACATTAATCCTCAAAACACCCTTGGGAGACAACTTACAAAGGAAGAAAGAGAGCCCTATTAATAGCAATAATTCTAATGAACAAGTCCTAACAAGAAAACAGCAAATCATAGTACATGTTATGTCTCTGAATTAAAAATCTGCATATAGCATTAGAGGGTTGGAAAGGAGTAAATAGACTCTGATGGGAAAAATCACATAACTAAACACAGACATCAAACTTCCCTACTAGCTATTTAGCAATACGAGTCCTTCTCACTTACAAGCCCCAGTTCAGCAAAATACATACATCTATCATGAAGTCCATCTCTCTTTAGTAAAACATTTAAGTACGTGCTTATGTCTGATTGACATCAGTGGGATTTAAGCACATTCTTAAAGTTAGGCACATTTTCAGTGATTTGCCAAATTAGAGCCATGGTGTCTTTGACAGAAGTTTTACTAATTAATCACAAAGTTTCTGTGAGATAAGTGTGATAGTTCCCCATTCAACAAATGAGTAAACTGAGGCAGCAAAAGATGAGTTACTTTCTTAAAATCAGCCAGCAAGTTAGTAGCAGAGGAATAAAACACAGAAACACTAGCTCCATATTCTCTGCTTCAGCCAGTAGAAATTGCTATAATTTCTTATCTCATCCATACTCTATTCCCAGCAATCTATAAACCATATTGATAAAAATAAATAAATACCTCCAAATAAAAATAAAAGCTCCATCCTGCATTAAAGAGACATTTCATTAACTCCAAAATTTAGATAGGACTTTTGGATGTAATAATGCAACAATTTCTCCTCCATTTAATCTTGAATTCCAAAAGCTTTACAGTCTTTGTAATCATTACTATTAAAAACCAACAGAGGTGCAATCAGGTAACCATGTCAATCATTTACTGGATGGAAAAATAAAAGTCTTATAACCTAGTTTTTTTTCCTTCTGAATATGATCAATAAGCAAGGCACCTATGTGCCCTTTGAGTTCTGGATGGTAGCATTGGGCAAATAGCAAAAAGTGGCTCAAAATAAGCAGATCTTCCCTTTGAAAAACTAGAATGTGCACTTTACAAGTGGCCGTCATGATGTTCCTCTGGCCCATGGCCATTTAAATTATCACAGGTATCAAAAGAGTTATAGACATGTCCTTTCATTTTTAGGAACCGGATTCAAAATTAATTTCAGATCCTACATAATATAAATTTGAGGTTACTCATTTCAATCAATCATTTATCCAAATTACAAAGCCATCACGCGTAATTTGACTCAAGTAGCAATTTTATAGCTTGCAATTAACTTCATTGTTAATTGAGTCGCAGTGTAAGAAATGCTGGAGGAAACAAAAATTACATACTCTTATTTTTGGTATAATTATAAAACTATTTTAATGGCAAGATTGCTACAAAACTTGATTTGACTTTGGAGAAGGAATTAACAGTAATTGCCATAAAAACATTCACTGATGTACAGTAAACAAACCTTGTGTTCTCATTTAGAGTTGATAAATTATAAAAAGTCAATGTGGTGTCCTTTTATCGTGGCTGTTTTATAAAATGTGATTTTTAACAACTCTTCAAAACTGCATTGGCAATACTGTAATTCCAATTAATTATTTCAACGTAACTGTCTAGTCCAAGGAGTATTGTTCTTTCAAAGGATGTAATTAAATGTTCTTTTGTAAGGGAATCTATTTCTGTATCAGTTTGAGGGAGTCCATATAAATTTGTAAAGGATTAATTTTGAATTAATATCCATGCTGTTCTCTAACACAACTGCTAATTTGAATACTTCTGTTAGTTTTAAGAGACTGCGAATGTGTTATTGTACCCTAGCTTTCACCTTAATCTTTAGTGGTCAAATCAAATCCATTGCTGTTTAAATATTCCATTCCAGTTAGATGAATATATCTTGAACATAGGGTAGGTAAAGGAGAAAAAACTATTGCAACAACTTAATTAATAAAATGGGTTTGTAAGTAGCTAGCTGGAAATGGAATATAATTTCATGCCATTCTGAAGTAGTAGTCAATTAAAATGATGAAAAATCATTGGAAGTCCATGAAAAATTTTTAATTGAAGACATAGGGCCAGATTTTCAACGGTATTTAGGCATCTAAAGATACAGGCCCATATTCTTAAAGGTATTTTGGCATCACTCCTCTCAACATGGCAACATGTAACTGACGTAGGAGCCAAAAGTTTCATTTTTGAAAAGCAACTTAGCATTTGTTTACAGTGAGGTTAAACACCTGCAGTTAGCCTGGATCAGCTGACTCGTGCTTGCTGGGCTCAAGCTAAGGGGCTATTTAATTGCAGTGAAGACATTTGGGCTCCATCCACTGCAAGTTAAGAACTCCCTCTCGCTACAAGTGACCCAAAGTGTCCTCAATGATTGGCTGTTATATGCTGGGTGGGATTGGCTGCTGCAGGGCACCTAAAGTTTGGGATAGGCAATTTTTGAGAGAGAGAGGGATCCGAGAGGGACAGTTAAAATGAAATATGGGCAAGCTAGTTTGGCTAGAGTTTTGGAGATCATTTGAGTCTGTTCTTGCATTATCCAAAAAAAAAATTTTTTTTTAAGAAGGGAGCATAGCCTAGCATGCGGGCCTAGTCTAAACTTAAAAGCTTTGCTAGTTTAGCTATACTAGCATAGCTATACCTGCAAAATCCTCTTTTGTGTTTTCTCTAATGTACTAAAAAGTGTTTTTGGTGGGGTCTTTTGGCAAACAAAATACACTGTGTCGACCAAAGTACTTTTATGCTGGTAGGGCTGCATCTGCATTTGGGCTTTTGATGGTATAAAAATGTCGCCAAAACAATCACACCCATAACTGACATTGCTATACCAGGAAAAGTAGAGTTGGAGACAGTGACCCAGGACTCTGCGCACTATTTCTATCTGTGCCACTAATTCACTGAACAACCCTGGATCAATAACTTAGGCTTTAATTGTGCCTTATAATGCAAGAGAGTGCACATATAGGAATGACTTAATGAGTAGCCTGTTGTATACAGGGGCTGGATACGATGGCACTCATTGAATTTACTGGAGGTCAGCACCAATGTTGACAGTAGCAGGGACTAGTGAGCCCTAGACAGTGCAACTGGTCCAACTTCAAGGAAAATGCACAATGCACACTTCAGGGGAATTTAGCACCTGCACTCCTCTTCCATGCTTTGAGGCATTGGCCCTGCCAGAGAAACAGTGCCTTAAGGAGCTCTGTAAGAGTGTGCTACTCAGTCTCTGTGCTCTTGAGTACAGAGAAAAGGACTCTTGTATGCCAGACCACTAACTTTAACTGCTCCCCAGCTTAAGTTAATTTTCTACACCCCCAGACTCCCACACTTTACCAGCTGGGAACTTGGGGATCCACGGCTGCCACCATCTGAGTAAATCTCCAAGGCCCTGGATTGGGGTACTCAGACTCTCCCCTACCTTCGTCTGTTTCCCCTCCCCCCCCCCATCTCGTCTGAAGAGAGAGACAGACTTCGTTCCTCAGCTCATACCCTGAGCTGGTCCATTTACCTACTCCCCTCCCTCCTCCCTTCCCAGTTTGGAAGCAGAGAAAACCTTAAGTGAAATAAACCAAACACTTTTTATAACTAACAAGATTTAATAAAGAAAAGAGATTAGAACATAGGCTACAGTACAACTTACAATTTAGAGTTCCCTAACTCCCCCTCTGAAAAGGACAGAGACACCCCAAATAGGTACAGACTTTATGGAAAATCAAAATATCACTTACAGTCAGCTAATTAGAAATATAAGAAGAAAATTAGAGTCATTCTCAATAGCCAGAGACGCTCCGGGACCCTTGCCAAGCTACATGGCAAGCCAAACCAAACTAAACTAAACTCCCTCCCTCCCTCATGGCAAGGAAGCTCTTACGTCACTTGCTCTCAGGTAACATTAACCCTCTCCAGCACTTTACTTTTATGAAAAGCTCCTTCTAGGGTGCTGCATTGGTGCATTTTCCCCAGCTGCAGGCTCTGCTGCAATCCAGTCACCGAGCCCCTAACTCCAGTGGTGCAGTTATCCATCTGTAAAATGGACTGAATATTTACCTACCTCACAAGACACTTGTGAGACGTTCGGTCTGACCGTGAGAGGTGCTAAGTTCACCTACCTTCGGTTGACTTCTGTGGAACTTGGTGGTACCGAGCACCTTTCAGGATCATGCCTTTTGAGATCTGGAA
Organism: Sternotherus odoratus; assembly: GCA_032164245.1. Classification (NCBI taxonomy): domain Eukaryota; kingdom Metazoa; phylum Chordata; order Testudines; family Kinosternidae; genus Sternotherus; species Sternotherus odoratus. The sequence continues at coordinate 11,478,914 of JAVMKO010000009.1, read as the reverse complement.
ATGCTGAGCAGAAGATGTAGAATATTATGAAAATAGTAATGAACTCAGGGAAAGTTTAGATAATCCCCCCATCCCTATTGTTTTCTTTCAGATTAACACTCCTTTGCAATCCCAACTGGATTCTTGTTTGTTTTTGCTTTTCCTTTCAGTTGTGTTTTGTTGGGAAATAAATTCCAGTGAAAGCATGAAGGAACTAAAACAGTCAATGAGTAAGTGTCACTAACTGACAAACCATAATCAATTTAGAGTATTTTATGTATAAATATATTTAATAATGAAACATACTATTAATCTGTCTGAAATTGCTCAGGAATAAATCTCCTAGAATTAAGACCAGACTTTTCATATTTATCATATAAGCGATGAATAGCCCTCACTAAATATGCAAGATCATGAGGCTGAAATATGATTCAATGCTAATTTTGTTTGCTGACTTCCAATTTCTAACACTTCCATCCCTTTGCCAGTCAGTCATGTATTGAGTCCTTTGAGTTAGAAGTAGTCCCTTCTAGCCTTATCAAAACCAGAGCTACCTGCTGATCTCTTGCATCGGAAGGGATCCTCAAAAAGACATCTCACATGATACCTTACTATCCTTGACCAATCAACTAAATAAGTTTATCCCTTTGGAACAACTAGATCTCCTCCCAAGTTGCACCATAACATACTGCAACATGTGGAAACATGCAACTGGTTTGACTTGAACAGAAAAGAGAATGCAAGAATTAGTCAGAATAATAGTACAAATTCAGCAAATGCTACTACAAGCTCCTGAGGATAAGGATTGGCAGCTTGTTCTAAACCCAGCACAAGGGTGGGAGGGAAAACCTTGCTGCAGCAAGAGTAGAGAGCGCTTAGTGTAAGAATGGACAGTGCCCTCCCTCTTTCCCAATAAAAGGGTTCCTTAATCCTATAAAACATTTGGTACAGCCTGACAGAAAGCCGAGCTACCATTGGTTGGGAAAACTAAGGAAACTCTGCTATCTGTCGAAGGAAAGCTTAAGCAGACCCAGCCCAGCTGCTACCACACTTAGGGTATGTCATGCCTAGGTCCATCAGACCTTGGCTTGTGGACTCAGTGTTTCCATGCCCATGTTTGAGCATCCATACTGCTTCATTTACAGTTGCTGGACCCAGGTCTCTCAGCTGTGCTAACACATGCATACTGCCCTACCTGACCTTCTGACGTGGGGACTGTAGCTTCAGCTGCGTCCACACTGCAAAATGTGGATGACACAGGGCTTGGACTCAGACTTTGACCCATCCCTATAGCAGAGTCCTGAGTGCTTGCTGACCTGAGTCAGACTGATTTGTGTATGGATGGGAACTCAAACCTGAATCAGAGTCCAGGTTTAGTGAACAGTGTAGATGTACTCTTAGGTACAAGAAAAGACCCGCTGAGTGGCCACAGCTGGCCTGGGTCAGCTAACTCGGGTTCATCTGGCTCAGGCTGGGGGGGGGGGAGCTATAAAATGACAGTGTAGACACTCTGGATCAGGCTGAAACCTGGGCTCTGAGACTTTGTGAGTGTAGACATTGAAGTGTAGACATACCCTTAGAATCTGTTTGGTGGGCAGGGGCTAAGGAAGAGGAGACCATAGAGCCTACTGATTAGAAAAAAATAGTGTCCATTTTATTTATTTTTCACGTGCTACATCCCTGCTCCCACAAGTTTGCTTTAGAAAATAATGAAATGCAATGGTGAAAGCTGCACACGGCAGATTAGACTGGGGCATCCATTTCCTCCATCCCTTTTGCAGCACACAATGGTGGTACAGTGCCAAAGCACATGCTTTTAAATCACCATAAGCTCATCCACAATTCCACCAAGTTATCACTCTTGCACATGTTGAGTTTCTGCTCCTTGCCAGCAGCAGTTCACTAAGTTCTGGACGGGATTTTCTCCTGAATCAATCTCATTCTACGTCTGCAGTAGACCTACTAATGTGTTTTATGAGTTCTGCTTCACACTTTCCTGTTGATGCTGCAGTTCATGTAGTGACCCCCAGAGATTTCTGTATGCATCTTCTCTAAGATAGAAGAGTATTGGAGATGCTAATAAATGACAGCTGATGCATTTTTAGATTTTACTGTAAGGTTCCAAGCAAAGATAACAATGCTGGGCTTTTTGGAATAAAATCCTAGAGCAAGTTAATCTGCTGCTAACAACTAACTGAACCTGTTCAAATTTCCATGGGCATCCTTGCCAATAAGAGCTACTTCACAGATCATACGGACAGGAAGGCATATTTTCCCTGTGAAACAAATGATTTCAGTGTAGGGTAAATACCACATAATTTTCTTAGGGCTTTTGAGAATATGAGCCTGATTGACACCAATGAAAATATGTGGTAACTCCATAGGTTTTGAAAGTTTAAAGCCAGATCCTGGCTCCATGACAGTAGGGCAAAGCAGTCAGAAACCTAGCAAACCTGCTCCATCTGTGGATGGACTCCACCGATGGTGGAGAGCTGCCATAGCATCTCCTATACCATCCCAGCTCCCAGTTCAATGAGCAAGGCTGGAGGGTAGGGTGATTAGACAGCAAATGTGAAAAATTGAGATGGGTGTTGGGGAGTAATAGGAGCCTATATAAGAAAAAGACCCCAAAATTGTGACTGTCCCTATAAAATCAGGACATCTGGTCACCCTACTGAAGGGCAAGAATACATGGCTGAGTGTTTTAATCCTGGGTGATTCTCAGATATCAAAAAGCCCCTTTGGAGCTGTGGGCACCTGAAAATAAGTTATATTAACAATTCTTGTAATTTATGCCGGGGGGGGGGCAGACCTTTCTCCTCTCAAGAATGGAGTAGAAGTGTCCACCTTTGCTCCATTCCAGCTCCTCCTGTTCTGAACTGAGTGAATGTGGGACATACCAGAAGATCTACCCCTTAACATACAACAGTGAAGCTGGGAACACAACTATCTTTCAGTTGCACGGGGGACCCTTAACCCCTATGATTACTGCGTGTCTCCATGCCTGCAGTTGAAAAATAAAGCTAAATAAATGTTCAAGCATTGCAATTGCCTGCGGGTCAGTCTTGTGTGATACTTATCTTCAGGATTCATAGCTATGCCATTACCAAAATATCTGAGCATCTTGCTATAAAGTATAATAACAACAGAAAAAAATTAAAAAGTGTGTAATTAATAAATCTCAAGAAAATGTCAAAAAATAGATTATGGGCCAGCTATAAAATATGGGCCAGCTATACCTTTCAAGATGGGTATGAATTGCTGAAGCTCTATGAAGTCAAATGGAGCTACACTGATTTACAAGAGCTGAGAATTTGGTCGCTTAAGTGTAAGAGGCCACAACAAAAAATAATGCTACCTTCAGTCACACCGACTTTCATGGAAACTGCATGCATATACATAAGAGCAGAATTAAGGCAATCAGATTTAAGATTACCATGATACAGTGCTGGAATCAGAGCTCTGCTGTATTCTATTCCAGGTCTCCTCCACCTAGGTATGCTCTAATCGTTCCTTTGTGCCATACACATACTCATCCCAGAAAGTTTATTCCATCTTACCATCACAAATCTTTAGTTTGACAGGGAAAGAGAATCAATGTTATTACCTTTTTGTCTGCAGAAAGGCTTTTTTTGCTGGGTATAACAAATTTTCTTTTAAATTGTGCAGAAGGTCCCAGGTCAGGGAATACTTTAACTTTATGGCTCTTGTTGTACAAGTTGTGTTACATTATGCTGAGTGCACCGTCTCTTTGTCTGTTAGAGTTGAGTCTGAGAAAGAAAACATGCTATCCCGCAGTAGACTTTGTCCTAATCCTGTTCTATCAATTCCCGAAACAAATAGAATAATCTCTCACACCCTGGGAAATAATCTCGGAGCCTCTTTTTAGAAAGCAAAATTCAGCTAATACTATTGACATCGAATTTCTTTGCACAAGGAACTTGTATAAGGTGATAATAATCATAGCACAATGCAGAATTAGTGATATTATATGTACAGGGATTACTTCACCCATCATTTTAGTGCAGCTATTTTTGGGGTAACTAATCATTTTAAGAGTCATTATACCATCTGCTATAACAATACGGTAGCAGTTATAACGATAACATCTAAATGATGATCCCTGAGACTTCTTGTAGACACTTGACCTTTTAAGGAAGTCACTTCCAACCTATTGCATTTAATTTTATTCACTGAGATTGATGGATTTATAATTTTACTCTTCCAATTTTCCCCTGTGATTTTTTTCAGTCATGCCTATGATTCAGCATGCCCCAGTCAGATGATTCAATCTGATTTTCATGGCTCTGTCCAATAGGAACAAAATGCTCAGTCATAGAGAGACACATCTGAAATAGTCACATGCATCTCTTCAAACAGAAACAGACTGAGAATAACAGTCCAACATTTCAGACCCATTTATTTTTTGCTTTTCGGAATGAAAAATTGTGTGAAGCCAGAGCTTAAGGGGGACAGAGGGAAGTTTAATTTTACTGTTCTACCTCTTTGAAATTTTCTCGATTGATTTTGGTTCTGTATGTTCTGTGGGTGATTTTAGAGCTTGTGAAAGCGGTTGGACTGAAATCTTAGAAACTGAAATCTTCTCCAGATCTGCAGAAGAGTGTCAACAATCACAGAGCAAGCATCATCCACTGCCTTGGCCTGGAAGAATCACCTCTTTGGTGAGAGAGGCTCAGCTGCAGTGAAATTTAATCCTTGGCCGGTTTAAGGATGCCAGTTCTAGGGGTGATCTTGTGATGTGGACAGCTACCTCCTGTATTTGAGTGAATGGCAAACCTTTTCTTGGCAATTATTGTGCAAGTGATTCTTAAAATGAAGACAAAGGCCTCAAGCCACCTTTATACATGGAAACAAGGCAAACCTTTGCTACCAATTTCCCTTCATTTAATACGTGACCAGGGTATGAAAATTAGTTATAGCTTGTGAGCTGGTGCTAGTATCTTGGTAGCCTGTGGAGATGTAGGATGGTGGTTCACTATTAGTTTCATAACTATCTACCGTCTACCTTCTCTGCACTGTTGTTCCTGTAATTAGTTATGCTGTACACTAACAATTGCTCATGCCAATACGCATCTTTAAGCTCAGACTTTTATGAAGAAAATATCTAAGCAGTCCCTTTGTTTTTCTTTTATTGGTAAAATAATACCAGATCTATTCATGTTTATGCTTCATTTCTGATAAGACACATTGTGATAGGGACACATTTTCAAAAGAACAGGTGAAAAAAGGTGTGTGCATTTTTGAATGACCCTGGCTTACACACTGTTACTTGTATTTAGGTTCTTGTAACTGTCTCTTCTGTTCAGGTTTTTATACCTGATCTGTGCACACAAATGTCAGGCGATACCTGTCATCATTTGATGAGCTTTTGCGCACGTGCTCTTGAAAACCTGGCATAAGTTTTACGTGCTGCCCAAAACTTCTCCCATAATTGCACTACTCTGGTGACAGACAAATATAAAATGATTAAATAATTTTCTAAACCAGTTTTTAAAAAGAGATTCGATTAAAGAATGTGATATAACATGAATTATAACATGATGAATTCGGGCCAATATTATTTCAACTGAAAATAGGAAATCAACTCCTCACCTTGCTGGCTTCTATAGTGGGAAAATGAGATACAATAATTTATAATTATATAAATAATATAACGAGTATAATAAATCTCTAGTTTTGTAAAGTCGCCTTCCTTTCCATTCAGGAATCTCCCTACTGACTGCACAATTTATTGTCCCTTTCTTGCCTGGAAGTGAGTGAGTATGGTGCTCCCAATCACTATTGCAGGGGTTCTCAAAGTGGGGGTCAGGACCTTTCAGGGAGTCGTGAAGTTATTACATGGGGGGTCGTGAGCTGTCAGCCTCCACTCCAAGCCCCGCTTTGCATCCAGCATTTATAATGGTATTAAATATATAAAAAGTGTTTTAAATTGATAAGGAACACTGAGAGGAATGCTATGTGAAAGGGGTCACCAGTACAAAAGTTTGAGAACCACTGCATTATTGGGTCTATTGAATGGGACTCTTTAAGTAGTCTCCCTATGCTCGAAGCTGGCCTAAATTCCAGTGTGTTCTACAGCGATATAAGTAGTCATCCTCTTTATGTTCTTTTCCTTTCGTCATGAGACATAAATATTTAAGTATGGTACTAACCCAACTAGCACCCACTATATCTTCCTGTAATGAAGGCCAAGAGGAATTTATTCCTAACGATTTTCCTCCCTTCCTTGCAGCAACTGAACCTTGCTATCAATAAAGAGACTGGTCCTCGCAAGCATGACTAAACTTGAGTAAATTGCCACTTGACATTAGACAACATTGTGCTGATTCTACCAGCAGCACCAGAAATTGAAACAGTGTCCCCAGGAGCAAAAGGTTTAATAATGCAGCAGTCTGTTGAGCAACCAAATTTAAATAATGATATAATTCAAAACACTAGTTACTAATTACTACAAGTAAGGGAATTGTAATAGAAAACTTTCAATAGTTGCCATTGTGGTGTGATAGTACTATAAGATTGGTTTGCTCTTGTAATATAAAATCCTGATCTCAAACTGATTATCAAAAACAAACCAACAAACAAAAACCCTTTTAGAAGCAGACACTTTGAAAACTGGAATTCAATAATTAGAGAAACGATGCAGTATCTGCCTTAGTAGTAATAAAAATGTGTCGAGTAGTTTTCATGATGCCAGTAGGTGGTTGAAAAGGCTAATATGTAGATTTGCTGAGCACTAGTTTTTCCCATTGATTTTAGATGGGGTTGTGGGAGCTCAGCACCTCTAAAAATTAGGCCCTAAAAGTTTGTTAATAAACTAATAACATGGTGTAAATACATTAAAGAATAAAAACTAAAAAATAATCCCAACATTATCAATCAGATTTATCATTAGGGTGACCAGACAGCAAAAGTGAAAAATCGGGACGGGGGTGGGGAGTAATAGGAGCCTATATAAGAAAGAGTCCCAAAAATCAGGACTTCTGGTCACCCTATTTATCATGGGTGTGTATTCAGGATCATTTTAGATTCAATTCATACTAACCAATTGTATTAAGAGTCCCTTTTGGCCAATACCTACAGTACTCTTTCTATGCTTTTGGTATTAAAGTACTGAAAGGTGTTAAAAGTATAAATCAATCTGTACGATTTTACATTTTATTACAGTACAGTTTACTCTCAAATGTAATGTGTTTTGCTGAGCACAACAATGTACCCATCTACTAGGTACACCATTGGTTTTTTTTTAATCTAAATATATATCAGTTTTGAGGTATCTTTTAAACATTGTGCAATATAGACATACTCTGAGATTTAAGAATAATAATAACAATAATAATTTGCTCTTATTTAGAATCTTTGTAAAAAGTCTCACAGCTCTACTGTGAGGTATGTGTCTTTATCACTGTATTACAGGTAGGTAAAATGAGTCAAAGATAACTTGCCCCTGATCACAGAGCAAGTCAGTGGATAGGGTGACCAGATGTCCCAATTTTATAAGGGATAGTTGTGATATTTGGAGTTTTTATTATATATGTACCAATTACCTCCCAATCCTGTCCTGATTTTTCACATTTTATAGTTAGTCTTTAAGGTGCCACAGGACTTTGTTACCTCTGCTATTCCAGACTAACACGGCTACCTCTCTGATATTTGCTATCTGGTCACTCTTTCTGTTTAAGGGCCAGGAACAGTACTCAGTAGTCCATTTCTTAGTCCCTTGCTTTAACTGCTTAATACAGTTATTGATTATAGGCCATATATTGTAATAGGTCACATTACACAGAGAAATGAGAGCAAAGTATAGTATAAAATGAGATAGGCATCACAATACTGAAGTAATGTCACAATAATATTAAAGGCGAATGGCTGGAAGGATAATACATTGCTTAAAGGGTCAGGGAGAAACAACTGATGAAAACAAGGGTAGTAAATGGAGTGAGGAGTGGGAGGACGCATTATGGAGCTAAGGATGTAGATATGCTTTGACTATTAAGAACCCCAATTACATTAAACAATTAAGGGAAAGAAAAAACACCAATATTTCAGGTCAGCAAAGTGGCAGAGATGTTTGAATCTACTAGACTGGAGAAAATGGGAAGGAGTGGTATGAAACTAGGAATAAGAAGTGGTCTGAGACGATATGGAAATATGAAGTAGAACAATAATGCGTGCAGGAAAAGGGGTTTATCCTTTGATGTGCAGAACTCCCATGAGCATTAATCAGATTTATGTGCATTCTTGAAAAGTGAATAAACAAAGCGATTGAAATTTACAGTCAAGAAAGAACCTGTCAACATGGAGCTTGAGCAGAGACACAACATGACAGGAAGAGGTGCGATTCAGAAGTAGCTGTAGACACTTAGAACTTTCCATCTCTCCTAAGTCTGAGAAGTAGTCTCTTCCTGTCATTGGAATGTCTTATTCTTTTAGTATAATCTGTACTTGCGGCTTGAAGGATCCCAAACATGTCTACCATGAGATTTTAATTTCTTCTTTTTCTTGCAGCAGCATATGCTTATTGAGATGTTACTATTCTTTCTATAAAACAACTGGTGGGAAATGTGAAGTGTGAATGTCATTTAAGCCATTTTTCTTGTCTTTGGGGCATGGGCTAATTTACCCAACACATGAATTTGTAACAAGATAAGGCACAGATCTTTCAGGATACAGGGTCACTTCTGAACCATAGAGCAATGTTTACTTTTGTTCCTCACAATGTTAGCAGCCCTGTCTGGGGACTTCATTAGAGGGTAGCAGAATCATTTCTGCAAAGTCTTCAGTTAACAGGAGATCTCAGTAGGAATTTATAATGTAGAATAAGTAAGCAGAAAGTTTGGAAAACAATGAATTGAAGACCAACGTGATAACGAGTATCTTCGAAATGAAGGAATGAAAATTGAAAGACATGGCTCAATGTGGTACTATGGTATTAATGTTAATACAAAAACCAGGGCTGAAATATTACCATATGGAAAAAGAAGTGACGCTAAATCAATTACCAGTTGGGGATTGTGGAATCAAATATGTACTGTGATCTAAATTCTTCCTCCCTTACACATAATGAACAGCGCCATATATAAGGGGTAGTTCTAGTGAAATCAACAGCACTGGTTGAGAAATAAGATTCTACTCAATATCAGTAATGATTGCAGAGTCAATCTCTCTGTTGTTGGTTTTGCCAACATTTTCTAGTGATTTCATTAAAGAACACAGGATATGTGTCACTGCTGGAGAATGCTAAGTGGCTATCTGTGGATAGTTTGCACTGATCATTCTACACCTTCTTATCCATTTATTTAAATTGTACGTGAGTTTTATAACCTGTATGAAAGGAAGGGATGGGATTATTGAGAGGGATAGAAGTAAGAATACTGGCATTTAAACTGGAGATTGGTGTGGGAGAAAGAGGAGATTTCTGAATATCAGGTGGGGTGTTGCAGAAAGTAAAGTTAATTTATTCAACTCAAAACACCAAAACATTGTAATTAAAATGTCTTTTCCTGACATTACCCCATCACTCTCTTTGCACCCTTTCTGCCACCTTTTAGCTGTCTTTGTCTTTTTGTTTGTGTGCTTTTTGCAGTAGCGATAATGTTTTTTTTCTGTGTTTGGAAAGCAGGGAATACATTTTTGACACTAAGCCAATGTAAGAGTAATAACAATGTACTGATTTTTTTTTATTTCTGCATATTTGACCGTAAAATTCAGATTCTGTGGTTTAATTAGATTCTCAATTTTGGCTGCATCAGTATATTTTATTATCTATGCCAGGGGTCTCAAACATGCGGCCCGGGGGCCACATGCGGCCCGCAAAGCCCTTCCCTGCGGCCCGCCAAGCTTCCTGGCGCCCCCCCTATCCCTGGTCCCCCCATAGCAGTTTGCAGGATGGAGGGGCCAGAAGTGGAGGCTTCTCTGCTGCCTGGCTGGGCCGCACGTGTTTCTAGCTCTGGACTTCCTATATTGCTCTTGCTTTGTTTGCCAAACAGCTGTTGGTGGTGCCTAGTGCTTTCCAGGAGGGAATGGGGAGCTGCGTGCTCAGAGGAGGAGGTGGGGCAGGGGTAGGACCTCTTGGAAGAGGTGGAGTGGGGGCGGAGCCGGGGCAGCGAGGGCAGGGTGTGTGTCAGTGGTGCGGCCCTCGGGCCAGTGCACTAGTCCTCTTGGAAGGGGTGGAGTGGGGGCAGAGCCGGGGCAGCGAGGGTATGTGTGTGTGTCAGTGGTGCGGCCCTCGGGCCAGTGCAGTAGTCCTCATGCGGCCCTCATGGTCATTTGAGTTTGAGACCCCTGATCTATGCAGTTCCAAAAGGCTTTTCCCCAGTAGTAACCTGGCCAACACAAACGAAAATAATGTTAGCTAAGTATATGTAGTAATAGGATGCTTACAACCACCTCTCATTGCCCTGTCTAGAAGAGACTAAAACAGAAACTAAGAGATAGAAGGTTATTGTAGCTCTTAATATCACCTTGATAGGAAATACATTCTGCTTGTCTAAGGTTTTTCAAAGCAATTTCTTCCTGTTGTAAATATAAGATGAAGCTTCTAAGCATATTGCTGTAGTGAATTTTCAAACTAGCCTTGTAGAAATGGGACACATTTGAGAAACCATTTGTTCAGATTAGCTGGTATTGATACAGGACTACAAATGCTTACACCATGTTCAGCAAGAGGATTGAAATTCTGTCAGCATGTAGTAATTAAGGAGAACTCTGGTTTTAAAAAAATCTATGTGTGTACCTGGGATCAAATCCTCATTGTGTGGGACTTCTACAGACGTCAATGTGAATTAGGTGTGATGGGAGTGTATAGGACTGAGCCACCAGTCTTTAATATAACAAAGCTGTTGAAAGGTTATGTTGCATGTTAGATGCAGTAATTTCATAAAATTAAACTGGTAGGGCCAATTAAATTGCATTTGCCCATAATATGATTTTATCAGGATTTGAACAGTAATGATAGTCACTGTTAATCGATGTACAATGTAGAGAGGAAAAAGTATTGTTCTTTTTACTACTTTGTGCCATACCCAGTAAGTGCAAGCTGCTAGTTTGTGCATTAGGATATAGGGCTCTGATTTGTTTATGCTTAAGTACTTTGCTGAAGTGGGACCTACGCTAGCTACCCTGGACAGGAAATTTTCTATATGCTAAATCCAAATAGATTATCTGCATTTTGAGTTATACAAGTGTAAAAACCTTACCAACAATTTTAGGGGGTGACTTTCCTGTTATAGGACCCTAATTTGTTCCCACTGAACTGAAGAGGAAGTTTGCTGTTGAATTCTGTAAGAGAAAAATCAGGCCTGTAGAGCCTAATCCTGCAAAATGCAGAGCACTTCCTGTGCAATACTGCATGCCCTCAGGTCCCACTGCTTGCTTTGCTCAGCACCTTGCAGGATTACCCTTAGCTATGTTTATTATCTGAATCCTGGAACAGACTCATAATGGCAAGTATTATCTTCTCAGCAGCAGAGCTAAATTCCTGGAACACCACCTTAAAGGAGATCAGGAGGAACGATGCCCTTGTTATTTTCAGGTCAATCTGTAAATTGCACCTGTTTGTCATAGTACCCCCCAAGGAATCATGATCAGAATTGGTCACATCCAGAAGTATCAACCCAAAATTAAAACTAGAGTGGAGTAGTGGACCCACGTGCTAAAAATAGGGATCCCTATTATACCAAGAGCAGCACTGAGCACAGGGTACCACATGGCAGCTCTCTCTGGTGATAAGTGCTTTACAAATGCATCTAAATATCATAGACACTGTTTGAAGATAAGTTACTAGATCCTTATTCCCAATCAGTTAAATTATTTGTGTGTGCACCATTTGAAAATACAGATAATATACTGTAGATTTAAGAAAGCTATTCTCCATTTTACTAAATCTAGCAACCTTGTTATATACTACCGTAGACATGAAATTGATCAAATTAATAATAAAGGGGCTTCCCATTTATTTTGGAATGCTTCAGTTCCTCTAGGGAGTGTATGATTTGTTTTTCATAACAAGACTTTTAGACCACATTTTTTTTTCCATTTTCATATATTAAGATTAATTACTTACTGATTGGCATTTTGTGATGGGTCCTATTTTCCTCCTGCATAATTATGTCCAATCATTTTGTTATCCTTCTATGATCTCATGACAACTCTACCTAAAGTATTGTGACTGTAGATTGATGTTCCATGGCGTATTATATTTTTGTAATTTAGAGCCTATTAATGACTAAAAGAAAGCCTCCAAGAACTTAATTGAATTTAAATTGGTCTTAAATTGTAATTAGAGCAGAAGAGAAGTAAGTCATAACTTAGGTGTTTTTTATCACAGCAAAATTTAGAAGGGTTGATTGGTTCAGAATCTCTTCTTAGCTATGCACGCACTGCCTGTGCTATATTCTGGAAAAGGAGCATCCAACTGGTTTGGGAAGCAGGGTTGCACAGATGGGGGGTCTAATCAGCATATTTTAAACACCAGGCATGGGAAGAGAAATTCCCCTTTTCTGATAAGGAAAAGAAAATGAAAGTTTTAATAATTTAGCAGTAAAGAGGCAGCTGGCTGTCAGTGCTTTACGCGGAGCATGGAGACCTCCTACTATTTTAGATGACATATGCAGAGAACAGAGTTGGTCCCATCTGACTGGCAAAAAGGCATTAATTTACATAATAAATGTAAAACATAAAGGGAGGGCAGCAACTGACACTCTTGTAACTATCGCGGCATTACTCTTCTGAAGAACGTTTCTGTTTTCTGTCTTGTTGGCCTGAGGCACTGATACCTTTAGGAGAAAGAGAAGTTAACAGAAATCTGTTTACGCTCCTGGTCGTTGCGCGACTGCGTGCCCCAGCTTATTGAGAAGGCAAAAGAATTCTAGCACCCCATTCACATTGTATTTGTGGATATCAAAGCCATGTTTGACTGCATCGACAGGGAATCACTTTGGTTGATCTCAAAACTTGCATGACTTCATGACAGGCTCTATAGAATGTCCCATCTCCTATACGATGACTCCCATATGATGAGAACAGCAAAACAAGGACACTGGACTTCAAAATGATAAACTTCAACCAACTCAGAGAAATAGTAGGCAAGGTCCCATGGAGAGATCAACTAGGAAGAAAAGGAGTCAAAAGGGGCTGGCAGTTCCTAAGAGATGTAATAGTAGAAACTCAACATCAAGCTATTCCGATCAGAGGGAAGATAAGAAGAGACACAGGAGACTAATATGGCTGCACAAGGATCTTTTTAGCTATCTAAAAACCAAAAGGGATACATACAAGAAATGGAAGGAAGTATATGTAGGGGAAGTAAGGGATACATACAGGATGTTACTAAGGAAGTATACCTAGGAATAGAACAAGCATGTAGGGTTAAAATCAGGAAAAGCTAAGGCAAGGAATGAGTTACAAGTGGTAAGAAATGTAAGAGACAACAAGAAGGGGTCTACAAATATGTTAGATAAAAAAGAAATATCAGGGATGGGGTGAGTCTGCTGCTCAATGGAGAAGGTGAACTGGTAATGGAAGATAAGAAGATGGAGCTGCTCAATGCCTACTTCTCTTCCTTCAAACAAAATATAATGACCAAAGAAGTTATCATAGATAAGAAAGGGGAAGGGAGGCAGATCAGGATAAGTATAGAACACATCAGAGATTGTCTGACTAATGTGAATGAATGCAAATCAGCAGGGCCTGATACTGTTCACCCCGAGCGCTGAAGTAATCTCAGAGCCACTGGCAATAATATTTGTAAACTTGTGGATGACCTTAGAGGTAGAGGTCCTGAAAGACTGGAGAAGGGCTAACAGAGTGCCCATCTTTAAAAGTGGGGGAAGGAGGCACCGGGGAACTATAGACCAGTCAGTGTGATCTCGATACCTGGGAAGGTACTAGAACAACATATAAAACATTGAATTTGCAAATACCTGAAGGATGAAGGGTAATCACTAGCAGCAAGCATGGATTTACTAAAAACAAATCATGCCAAAACAGCTTGATTTCCTTCTTTACTTCTCCAGGTAACTGGACTGGTGGACGAAGCTTCATTTAAAATGTAAATTAAAATGCAGAGCCCTCCAGACTGGTGGCAAGGACCCAGGCAGTGTGAGTGCCACTGAAAATCAGCTTGCACGCATGCCATAGGTTGCCTACCCCTGGCTGAGAAGGATCTGGAAGTTGGGGTGGATCACAACCTCAACATGAGTTAGCAACGCATTGTTGTTGCAAGAAAAGCAAATAAAAATTGAGTGACTTTAGCAGAGGCATAGCATGCAAATCCTAGGAGGTGATAATACCGATCTACTCACTGCTGTTTAGGCCTCAATTAGAGTGTTGTATCCTATTTTGGTTACCGCTGAATAGAAAAGATGTGAAGACACTGGAAAGGATCCAGAGGCAAGTGACAAAGATGACCAAGGGGATGGAAACCGGCAATATGAGCAAAGTCTGAAGGAACTCGGTATGTTTAGTTTGGAAAAGAGGAGATTAAGGGGAGACATGATAGCAGTCTTCAAATACTTGAAAGGCTGCCATAAAAAAGATGGACATTGTTTTTCTCTTATTATAGAAGGCAGGCAATGGGTTCAAACTACAGCAGAGCAGATTTACATTAAATCTCAGGAAAAGCTTCCTAACTATAAAAATGGGGAAGTCATGGAATTTCCTTCACTGAAGGTTTTTTAGAAAGAGGCTGGATAGTAATCTGTCTTGGATGGTTTAGACACAACAAATCCTGTATCTTGGCAGGAAGTTAGACTAAATGATCCTTGCGGTCGCTTCTAATGCTAAGGTTCAATGATTCTGTGAGTCCTCAAGTCTTGTAAATGAGAAAAGAACAGCCTTTTTCCAAGTTAGATTGAGCATTCGACAAGGATACTTTGCCTCCCAAAACTCTTTATGCTGTCTGTAACGGGTCGGGGACTCATCACCGTGCGCCTCCTGCCGGACAGTCTGGGAATTAGCTCGGTTCACGGCGGAGCGCCCTCCTCTGGTGGTGTCCCGTCCATCTCTTCCTCTCCATTGCTCTCTGTTAACACCTGGACTCGCGCTGCTTCTTGCGTGCGTCGTCCTCTTCAGGGCACTGCCCTCTGGCAGTACCCCCAAGTCCACGCTCACCCCCTTCCGGGGGGGGGTGTTCAGTAGTCCCTCAGCTGTCTAGCTGCGGTGGCCAGCCACCCCAAGTCGAACCCCTTCTGGCAGGGGTCAGATGCAGTCTATAGAGGACACTCCCGCAGCCAGATGCAGTCTAAGGGGAGAAGGGGGGGACCCAGGCTCGCCCTCTACTCTGGGTCCCGGCCCAGGGACCCTTTGGCAGCAGCCGTCCTGCCCTCTCCTCCAGTCTCTTGTACTCTCTCCCTGGGCTACTTCCCCTGCGGCCCCTCTGCACAGGATGGCCTCTCTCTCAGGGCCGGCAGCCTGGCAGGTAACTAGGGCAGAGTTCCCTTCTGCTCCCCCCGGGCCTGCCCAGCACTGCTCTGTCCCTGGTGCTACAGCTCCTCTCCCAGGAGCCAGACCTTCCCCCTTGAACGTCCAGGAGAGACTGACTGCCCTTCTCCTGGGCAGCCTTCTTATAGGGCCTAGCCAGCCCCTGATTGGCTGGCTACAAGCTTGGCCCTGATTGGCCCACAATAGGCCCTTTTCTTACTGGCTGACAGCCTGCCCAGCCTCTCTGGCCTACTCTTGCCCCCTCTGGCAGGGGAGTGGGGCAGCCGCCCCACTACACTGTCATAGACTACATGCTTGACCAGACTCTAAGTAAATGCATTTTAGGTATATATTTTGATAAGAACCTCACTGACATCGATTTTGCTGACAGTAGAGCACTATTTGTTGAATCAATGGATGAGGTAATTGTGGCACTTAAAGTCCTGGAAAGTTCTGTGGCAAAAGTCAGCCTGAAAATTGATTGAGATAAAACTAAAATTCTTCTGATTGACAGTTTTGAATATGCTGCAGGCTCTAGCATCTTAGTGGGTGACCAGCCAATCGAGATTGCTGGTGGCTTCGTTTACCTCAGCTCCGCTGAGAGATTTGAAGCTCAAACTGCAAAAGTGTCATTAGTAATGGGGTGCCTCATCAAGATAATGTTTTTTGCAAATCACATTGATAACTAGAGAGATATAACTGAGGATATATAATGCTTCAGTGGTCAGTATTCTGACCTATGGGATGAAACATGGGCCCTCACTATCAAGACTGAAAGGAAGTCGGATACTATTCAGATGAAGCATCTCCAAACTATTGAAAACATCAAGTGGTACAATTCAAGTCGACCAAAGAGATTGATTTTTTTTAACTAACCAGGTCCTGCCCTCTCAGACCAGAGATGGTTGCCAAACATTCTCTAAAGTCATACGGTCATCTGTTCCAAATGCCTACCACTTCCCCATGTGAATCATTGTGAAAATCATCCATGAAAGCAGGATGGAAATTACCCCCCAAGAAGACCTAAAGCATGATGGCCAGATGGTGTCAACAGACATCTGTCCCTCACAAGTGTCCTGCTCCATAATGCAGGACCAGCTTTGGCTCAGGACAGAGCATCATGGAGGCATGTAATGCATTCGGTGGCAAGTGACAGCTTGAGAACTAGCTTAACCTAAAGTATGCTAATAATGGCTGTAATCCCCCCAAGTGAAAACAGAATCCTGGTACTCTTCAGTAACTACAGCTGTGGTAATACTCTAACAGGAAATCTTGAGGAAGCCCTGGATATGCAATGTTAGTGAGGCTGGTAAAGCCTTTCAAAGAAATATCCCAGCTTTCTTTGGTGATGTGCATTAATTTCCTAATACAGCTTCGGAAAACTAACTAGTAAAATCCACTCCTGTTGCTGCTACCTAGAACATAATTCATCTACTGCTGGTGCCACACACTGGGGCTGATGTTAGGATCTTTCACAATTTCCAAATACAATCAGACCAAATGCCAAGGTCCATGGTAAGGCTCTGCTCATTCCTTGCTTAGGTGAAACTACAACTGAAGCATCAGTTTTGCCTGAGTAAGAATTTAGTGAGAGCTTCAGAATTTGGTCCAGGAATAAATATATTTTAACCAGCTGATGAAACTGATCTTGTTTTTCCCCTGCCTCTTCTCTTCCCGCTGCTCCCCAAACTGAACTACTGATGTATCAGGTTATTAAACATTCCTGCTTGTTAATAGGCACTGAACTCTTGATCATATGCTGTTTCAAGATTACATTTATTAAAAAATAATAAATTCTTAATAGATGTTTTAATAAATGGTTAATCCATTGTTCTAGATTATTATGGAGTTCAGCAATTCAATAGGTCACTTAAAACTATGGCTTATAACTATAAAAGCTTCTACTGATGTGCTTACAACCATCTATAATGCATACAACTCACTCTTATAACATCTATTCATCATTTGTTAATGCTGTCTCAACTATTTAAAAATGTAATTTTAATATAAACTATGAATGGACTGTTGAATAGAGAACCACCCAAAAAGAGGAAAGATTTTGGAATACAATGCTGTCCTGTATTAATTGTCTGAGCTATTTGAAAAGGGACATGGAGGAACTGAAATATAAATGGTGAGAGATATTTATCTTTTATTGGTTACTGTCTATGCAAGAAAAATAGAAAGGGTTTGAAACAAGAATACATACATGCTGAAGGCAAGTGTTTTGCAATCAGGCAAAAAGACATAATGTAGATGTTACAAATTAATGCTTCCGTTCTTTGGTTTTCAACACCATTGTGTTGCAGTCCTATGAAGGTAATGGTGTGGGTCGATTGTAGTGACTAGTAATGAAAGGTCCAGTAGCAGAACATACTGATATGGGTTAATTTCCATCCTAGTATATATGCATGTTACAACTGAAGTTTTAGCCTTCTATTTATTCCCGAATAATAGCATACCATTTGTATTGAAGGTTTTTTTGTCCCAACCCATGAGATCATGCTTGCAAACTGTTAATCTGTGTTCAGGACTCTTACTGATGGCAGAAGTGACCTGAAACCTCACCAGTGCCCAATACTTGGAAGTGAGGGTAAGGTAGCTTTCCCTTGTGTGAGGACTAAAAAACAGTAGTATCTCAGATTGATGTAGTGTCTTCCATCCCAAAGCACTTCACAGGCATTGGCCCTGATCTAGGGTGATCAGATGTTCTGATTTTATAGGGACAGTCCCGATTTATGGGTCTTTTTATTATATAGGCTCCTATTACCCTCCGTTCCCATCCCGATTTTTCACACTTGCTGTCTGGTCACCCTACCCTGATCCTGCAGTCTGCCATCAAAACATCCACAGAAATAGGAGTTCTGCCAGAGCAAGGACTGGAGCCCACTCCAGCAGGAGCCCTAGGATGGACCGGAGACTCAGAGCCACATTTCCTTTACTGCCTCCCATTTGTTTCAGGGAGGAAGTAAGTTACCGCAGCCCTTTATTGGATGCAGTTTACTTCTCCACATCACACTGGCTCAGCTGTGTTAGTGTCACTCCAGTGACTTCGGTGGAGTTGCTCCTGATTTGCGGAACTGTGGGATCAGAACAAAGGTCCTAAGCTGCCAATAGCAAATCTAGTGATGTCAGAGATGTATTGACTTAGTTGTTTCCTTTTTAATAATTCACACTCCTGCATCAATTTATATTTACCACACAATAGATCAGCTTTGTAAAATAATGAAACACAAAGTTAACTAGAGTCTACTTCGTTCTGGAGGAAAAAAGGGGACCTGGAAGGCACTGTGTTTCAGTGGGATGTCTCTGAGACACAATGCTTCCCAGGACTACTTTGCAGGTGGTACAGCTTATGTACCTCCTCCATCTCTGGCTTAGGGCACCATTTGCCCCTTTTCAATGAATTTACAATAGCCACAATTCTGGCTGCATGTATTTATAGAAACTGTTTTATGTGATATATCGGGGGTAGCCATGTTAGTCTGGATCCACAAAAACAACAAGGAGACTGGTGACACCTTAAAGACTAACAGGTTTATTTGGACATAAGCGTTTATCAGTAAAAAAACCCACTTCTTCTTCACACATCTGAAGAAGTAGGTTTTATGTTGTTTATGCTTTTGTTTTATGTAATGGGGCCAAATTCTGCTCTTGTTTACATTGGTGTAAATCCAGATTGACTCAGTTGCAGCCACTCCATTGACTGTGACATCAGTGTAAATGAGGGTAGATTTTGGCCCCCGTAATCTTTGTTCCAGAGGCAGCAGCTTTCAGTTGTCAGTAATAAAGATCTTCTCTTATTTTGCAGTTGCTGAATTCTAAGCACTGCCCGCTGACAACAAAATTGACGAAATGTCAGACATGGTGTTTGCCTCAAATTGTTTCCTTTTTTCATAATAATGTTTTAAGGGAAATAATATATAACACTTTGCACTTTTAGAGTGCTGTATATCCAACTATTTCAGTGTGCTGTATAAGTATTTATCAATCCTCACACTCCCCTCGGGAGATAGGTAAGTGTTATGATGTCAGCTTTAGAAATGGATAAATGGAAGCACCGTGGTATTAAATGATTTGGTCAAGGTCACAATGAGATGAATCAGTAGACGCTCTGGGAGTAGAATGTAGGGACGCTAGTACGCAGTCCTGGCACTCAATTTAAATAGCAGTTCACTGTATCTCCAGTGGTAGAAGAAAAATGTATGTGTGTGTTTGGTGCCTAGTTCTCTCTGAGATTGGTTATGTACTTGTCTAGCTGCATTGGCTTCAGTAGAGTTATTCCCGATTTCCCCAGTGTAAGTAAAAGGAGAATCAGGACATAATGTACATTTATTATCGCTTTGCATATATGCACAGTTCATACATTCAATACATATAGAAAGGAAATGTCCTAGGTCATAATGAATCAGAGAAATCAAATGCTGCATCTGAACAAAACTATTATTTTAGAACTGTTACCTATATTTGTAAATGACTACAATCATTAGTGGCACTAATTACATTGTACTACATACTGTAAGCATGAGCTATTTATTTGTGGCATCATATTCTATGGAGGGTATCACTAACTTGAGATACACTCTCCACACTGTCTCGTATTCATCAAAACAGAATAGCGTACTACTCACTAGTGTCTATGCAGAGTGTGTATATGTTTGTAGACAGAGAAGCTTTATGTTAGTAGAGAATTCTCTGACCACACTTTATGCAAATACTTAATAATCATTATTGCCATTGTACATATGGAGAAACTGTGACACATATCAGAGAGGTAGCCGTGTTAGTCTGGAATAGTAGAGGTAACAGAGTCCTGTGGCACCTTAAAGACTAACTAAAGTATTGAAGCATAAGCTTTTGTGCGCTAATACCCACTTCGTCAGATGCAAGCAGTGGAAGTGTCCAGGAAGTGCTGGACACTTCCACTGCTTGCATCCGACGAAGTGGGTATTAGCCCACGAAAGCTTATGCTTCAATACTTTAGTTAGTCTTTAAGGTGCCACAGGACTCTTTGTTACCTGTGACACTTAGTTTCTATTATTTGCTCAAGATCCCAAAAGCCAGAGGTAATCAGGAATAGAACCCAGGCACTTGATTCCCGTTTGCCTACTAGTAAAAAGGACTCTGAAATGCAGATGTTGCAAATGATTTTACTGCCAACACCCTCTCCATCCCCATTCATATGGACTTTGATCTGAATCTTTCTAAACTAAAAAATGTTATCTTTTTGACATTCAGATAGTTTCCTAAATGACCCATATCATTCATTTAGCTGATAGCATGACAAATGCATTTCTCCCTTAAAACATTTTCTTGAGAGCAGATATTTAGTTTATGACATTGTCACTTCTTTGTGCTACCAACCCTTGGGATCCTAACTAAATCCTAAGCTTTTATTTCTCCTCTGGGTTACTCTCACTCTTTAACTGAAGTCTCGGTATCTAGTCTGTGGTATTTGAGAAGTTCTCACTTGGGATCTGCTGTGACCTTGGTGTTGTGTGCCATTTGTGCATCATTAAAAGGTTGTAATGAAGTTCTGCCGCACACAGATTGTAAAAGGTCAAGCAGAAAGTTGGGAGCCAATGAGGTTGGAAAGAAAAATTGTGCTAGCGGCAGAGGTTGAGGGATTCATTATATTGATGCTATGGGGTTTTCAGCAGAGTAATAACTGGGTTAGAAGTAGAATGTAAATCTTCTGAGCCACTTAGTCGGAGTCTGCTGCTTCTTGATTTGTGGGGATATATTTTTACTAGAGTACAGGAAAAGTCATTACACTCTTAGTAAAGCCATTGGAACTAGTTAATGCATTGTAGATAGCGGCACAAGACAAACAAAATTGTAGGGAAGAGGTATATGGCTCATCAGTAACTCCTGAGCAGTCCTTCAGACAATGTAGGAAGTTAACTCTCATGAAAATAATGGTCTCTAATTAAAGCTTTTTGAATAAATAATTGAGGTTGCTCAAGTACAGTTATGGGCTTGTAGATTTAGGTGGACAGATTACGTTGTGCTTGGGCAGAAATTTAAGAACCAAATTATACACGCTTATGAAGATACCCACGGGAAAGGGAGAGTAGAGCCAGGTGATTTCCTTGAAATTTTACCCTTCGTTTCAAGGGTTTGGGGGGTTCACAGAAGAGACAGTGGGTGTGACCTCCCAGTTCTACATACCCATGGGGAAGGTAGCCTTCAGCCCCACAGAGTGTAGGACCTCACCAGTCCCTTTTTCATATCCCTGGTTCCTGCAGTTGTAAGAGTATAAAATGGTCCTTAGATACAGCAACATTTAGCAAACCAATAACTTTCTTCCGTGCTAATCTATTTTCAAGTTAAATTTAATTTGCATTATCAAATAAAATAAAAGCGTAATTCTAAACTCCAACAATTGTCGTGCTTTTAGAAACATTATGGTTAGGGAAAATGTATGAAAAGTATGACCTCCCACTTCTCTGAGACTTGCTAAATTATGTTTCAGTCACTGTTCACACATAGAATTAAAACTGAGACTTGGTATGATCATTCTGGATATATTTGTTGTTTTAAACTTAGAATTCAGCACATGTATATTTGAGAACTAAAAGCTAATAGCTTCTACTCCTAATCCATCATCATTTGAAGTCCATTGGGGTCTTTCCATTGTCTTCAGTGAGGGTTGGATCATGCCCTTTGCTAGTTCCTAAAATCTCCTATTAACTAAATATCCAGTGGCAGAATTACTTTTATATTGAATAAGGGATAAAGCCCAAGAGCTGATACCAACACTAGGCACATTGGACCCAATCCTACTGTACATTTCAGAGTTACTGGATCTGGCGTATTATTCCTAAATTAACTACCCTTCAAACCTGAAAAAGCCAGGTTCCATCTTTATCCCTTTTTCATGTCAGGCCAATGATCTGGGTAGCTAATACAATGTGGCAATTACAGGCAGTTTTGAAAAAAGGTACTAAAAGTATTGGGGGGAAATTTACCATGAGTAAAACAGGTTATTTGGCATCCAGTCAATTTATATCAGATCACAGCAAATTACCTGTCACATTATTCCATTTCTGACCATGCTTTGTTTCATCATCCTCAGCTAAGCAGTTACATGTTTTCTCATTTTTTTTTCAAATCCCTCCCCCCGTTTTATTTTCAAACTTGAGCTGCATGTCAGCTTTGTTCTCGATCATAAAGCATCTGTTCAATTTGTGATAAAAGAACTAATCTGATTTTCATGGAAAGCATCAATAAGTATTTGGGGCCAGATTCTACCACCCTTAACACTGAGTAGTCGTGTAGCCTGTGAGTAGCATTTTAATAGAATAAGACATTACTCAAGAAAGGGTTGCAGGAAGATTCTGTATGTTTACTTGCACTGGCAACATAGGAATGGAGATATTTACTAGAAATGCTGAAGACTGGAAACACCGAACACTCCTCAGTTTTAAACCCACCCAATTTTGGGGAAATTAGATCCATCTGGATCCATAATTCTTGATTCTGTAATCTGCTGAATCCAAACCCCAGCTCTGAACAGTCATATACGGTAACCTTCCCCTCATGTTTTAGGGAAGTTTAGAGCATAACTTTGAATCTCGGGCTCACTTTTACATGTTCCCTTGGGACACTGTAGGAACAAATTATCTTAAGTGTACTGCAATGTCTTTATAATACTAGTTCCACTACATTGCTATTCTTACATGACCATAGGCAATTGAAGCTCAATGGAAAGACTTACATTATAATTTCATTGGGCTTTGGATGAAGGCCAAAGTGCAGATATGTTCTGGAAAGTGACTGTAAAATAGGCTTCATATGGCTTTATGTATATTATATTATATTATATTATATATTTATATATGTTCATTGTTTCCTTATCATTTCCATAACAAATGAACTCAGTTTATAAGTAAAAATATGGAGTCTTATTTCTAGTTGCAAGGCTTGCAAACTCACCCTGGTCTTGTCTTTCTCACATATCATCACCAGTAATAATAGTGCTGAGGGCCAAATGAAGGCCCTCAGTGATGATGTGGTCACCAATGCATAGGTGCATGTAACTGATTGTAAGTGGGCAAATAATTCTGTTGATGATACACAAGGAGGAGCACAATTCAGCTCCCTCTGTCTTAGCTCAGCAGGACTAAAGGGAACAAAAAACAGTGTAAACTTATTTTCAGGACTGACCTTACGGGTGGGCAATATGACCACTTAGGGCATCATGGCACTGTGGTCAAGAGGCAAGGAATGGGTAGGCCTGGGATTTGAAGCCCTGGAAGGAAGCTCAGGGCAATGTGGGGGGAGGGCAGTGGGGAAGGGTGGGAAGCCTGGGGATGGATGGGGAGGTTGAGGGGATGAGTAGGGAGCCAGGGGAGGCAGTGGGGTCCAAAGGGGATGGATGGGGGACAGCGGTATCAAAATACAAGTTCATCCAGAATGCCATTTTCCCTAAGGTGAGCCCTGCTTATTTTTATCACTAAAGTCAGCAGATATGACTCTGAATATTTACAAAGAGCAGAACTATTGAGTAAGAAGGCACATAAATATTTCTCAGAGTGGAATCACACTTTACATTGGTCCTTGCTGGGAACAAGGTGTATTTGTCTTGACATCATAGCCCAATAACTTGTTCATACTGGAAAATACGACCTGCACACCCGTGATCCATATAGGTTGTAGAGAAAGCGAGGAATACTTGTAGCACCTTAGAGACTAACTAGTTTATTTCAGCATAAGCTTTCGTCAGCTATAGCTCACTTTGTCGGATGCATAGAATGGAACAGAAGTAAGATGCATTTATACACACAGAAAGAAAAGAAAAAAAAATTGTACATTAGCATACCAATTCTAAGAGGGCTGTTAAATGTAGATGGTCCATTATCACTAGGAGAAAAATACACCTTTTGAAATGGAGATCTGTTGTCAGTAACTCAGGAAATGCAATTAATTACTGTAATGAGAGAACCAATCTGAACTTCTGTTAAGCCCCTGGTTAATAGTGTCCAATTTGAAAATTAATTCCAGTTCCTCAGTTTCTCGTTGGAGTCTGTTTTGGAAGTTTTTCTGTTTCAAAACTGAAACCATCAAATCTTTAATGGAATGGCCAGGAAGATTGAAGTGTTATCCTACTGGTTTTGTAGGTTACATTCACTTACACTTACAAGCTCCCTTTTAAACAAACATTTATGTTATGCATTTCTTGCTAATGAAAATCAGTTACAGTATTGGTAGCATTAAATCACAAGTTCTGTTGCTGCAGCATTCGGTGTGCCATCTGTATTATTAAGTATCTAATTGTTTCTTCGCTGGAGGTGGCAGGATGGTATGAAAAATAAGATGGGTTGCTACAAATAGCCCAACCACAATAAAAATGTATAAATAATTAGATTATGTTGTGAGTGGTTTAGAATGGATAAAATCTGTCTCTATTTGGTTTCCCCTCACCTCGTCACCCACAGACTGAAAAATAAAAATGGTAGCAGTGACTGTTTCATCTTCCATCTAACTCATGAATCACAGTGCGGATAAAAAACACTTCGCAACAGATATTTTTGGGGCTTCGTTATAAGTGATTATACAAACAGTTGGTTAGGAAGCAGAAACTTTTGCTTCTGTTCAATATTTAGCAGGCTGTGGTTCAATAATTAGAGCATCCAGCATTGATTTCCTTGCATTCTACGTTAGAGACGAAATTTACAGTAGCTTTGTTTTACAAATTTGGCATGTAAATCCACACTTTTCCCTATTGTGAAATCAGATGTACTTTTACTGTTTGCAGAACAAAGAAACAGTGTTCACCTAGTAACTTTATAGTCTTTAATTTCCATTACTACAAGGGAATAGATAGACTTTGAAAACAATAGAACAGATGATCGGATAATTATTATTCTTTAACATAATAAGCCAGGAGTGGGCAAACTATGGCCTGTGAGACCATCCTGCCCAGCCCCTGCAGTCCTCCCTCCCCCACAGCCTCGTGCGCTGTGCCTCCAGCGCTCTGGGCATCGCTGCAATGGCATGGATGGCTCCAGAGGTCCTGCGAGGTCCTGCAGTGCAGCGTCTCTAGCTCCGGCCGGGCCATGTGGCTGCCAGACATGCTTTGAGCCGCATAGTAAGGGGCCTGGGGCAGGGGGTTGGATAAGGGGCAGGGAGTCCCGGAGTGGCAGTCAGGAGACAGGGAGCAGGGGGTGGTTGGATGGGATGGAGATTCTGGGGTGGTGGTCAGGGGATGGGAAACAGTGGGTTGGATAGGTGTGGGAGTCCTGGGAGTCTCTCAGGGGACGGGATGTGGATAGGGCTCAGGGAAGTCAGGGAGCAGGGGCAGTTGGGTATGGGGTGGAGTCCTGGGGGCCAGTTAGGGTGTGGGAGTTTCTGGAGGGGGTGGTTTGGGGACAAAGACCAGGGGGGGGGTTGGATGAGTTGGGAATTTTGAGGGGGGAAGTCAGGAGACAGGAAGCGGGTGCAGGTCAGAAGGGGGCAGGGCCAGGCTGTTTTAGAAGGCACAGCCCTCCATACAATTTTGCAACCCCGATGTGGTCCTGGGGCCAAAATGTTTGCCCACACCTGTAATAAGGGGTTCCTGTTTAAATTACACTATTACTAATTAATACACAAAATTACCATGCAGATTCTGTTCTGAGTTGCACTGATGTAAATCCACATGAACCCCACAGACTTTCATGTAGAAATTTTTGGTTATATACAACCATGAGAGAAAGAAGTTTCATTTTTGTTTCCATTAAATGGAAAAAGTACTGTTAATTAAACATTAAATTTATATGACCTTTTAGCTTTGTTTTTTACTGTCAGAAAAAGGGCCTAACTCACAGTGGCTTTAAATTGGCATAAAACCATTAAAGATAGTGTTTATTTTGCTATGACAAGTAGGAACAGTCTTTTTTTGATTCAATGTTTTCACAGTGCCTGACAGAATGGTATTCTAATACGTGACTGGGGATCCCAGGTCCTGGAATAATATAAATAATAATATTTTCAAATCCCATTTTTCTTTCAAAATCCATATTTTAATATCCCTTTCTGATGACAGATTAACTAAAGATTACATATGTGTTACAAAATGGCTGGGTTGCCGTTGGGATCTTAAATTTTGCATATTCTGTAATGTTACCATTGTGTTAATATAGCTTTTAAAAATCCAGTTTCTTTGGTTGCTTAACAATATTTGAATTTCAGTGGTTCTTTTTTGGTTTTGAAGTTCACAAGTTGATAGGGAAGGGGAGGAGTCAGGGGACCCAATCTAAAATGAAATAAATTCACTGGCCTTTTGAGGAAGCTCATTGTTTACATTTTTCCTGTTTTTGCGGTTTGACAGGAGACCATTTCCTGGAAGGCTGGACTAACAAGACAGCAGCACTTATGCTTGCTCGTTATATCCTCCATCCAACCCACTCCTCCAAAATCCACCACCGTGGGAATGTCAACCCACAATACTGAATTTTATTACTATTATTCCTAATGTACCAGCACCATTGCTGGGGACTAATGGGAATGGTGTCAAAGTCGCAGTGATTTAGGGTTGTCAGCACTTGAACAGTATCTTAAGTATTATACTTTCCAAACCTCTACTTTCGGAAATAACAAGGAGCAGACTAGTGCTCATGTGACTTGATCCTACTCCCATTTGAGCCTATGGGAATTTTTCCATAGTGGCAGCCATATTGGGTCCATAGCAGTTGATACCATGATTAGCAAAATACCTGACCAGTCTGTTATTTAATATATATCCCTCTATTTGTGGGAAGGAAGTGGGTTTTTAATGTATTCTACAGTATTATGGAAGTCCAAGGGTCCCATTCGGTGGGGACCATCAGGCCACTTATCAGATTGGTCAGAACAGAAGCTTTCATTTGGGCCTCATCCTTCTTTCCTCTTCCTGAACCAAGTATCACTCCTGTTGGTTTTAATATGATGAGAGACTAAATCTATAATATTTCTTAGGTGCTTATCACTTTATCACATTCATGCTGTACATAGAAGCCAAACTCTGCCAGATTTGTACATTATCTGTATTATTAAATTAACTTAAACTAGGTGGAATCATAATCTTCTGCAACATAGTCACGTTGTCGTATCAGAAACTACTGTGGGTGCACTGGCATCTAAGGTACTAAATACACCAAATGCCCAAATACTTTTCCTTACATCTCTGCCCATTCTGTGCTACTCAGTTAGCTTGTGATTACTAGACCAATTAAAACTGACTTTTTTTATTTTAATTAGCTATCCAATTTATTTTGATGTTTTGTAATTTATCAGAACTGAGCCAGGATATTTGATGCTACATGTGTATTGTTTTGTAGCTGCTAGAAAAGGAATTGGTTCTAAAAATAGCGAAATTATGTTAAGCAAGTTAGGTAGTGTAAATGCATTTCAAAAGCATACCGTGTCAAAGAGATTAGGCTCAAAGTGTGGCCTTCCTTTAAGTTCCTGTTACGGGTGACTTGATTACAGTCTATAAGTATCTACCCGGGGGACAAATATTTAATAATGGGCTCTCAGTCTAGCAGAGAGAGGTCCAACAGGATCCTTTGGCTGGAAGTCGAAGCTAGACTAATTCAGACTAGAAATAAAACATGGATTTTTAATCGTGAGAGTAATTAACCATTGGAACCGTTTACCAAGGATCATGGTGGAGTCTCCATCGCTGACCATTTTAAAATCAAGATTGTCTGTTTTTCTAAAAGATGTACTCTAGGAGTTAATTTAGGGAAGTTCTAAGGCCTATGTTTTACAGGAGGTCAGGCTAGGTGATCCCACTGGTCCCTTCTGGCCTTGAAATCTATGAATCTATTATGGGGAGGAAGTGTCTTACAGATTTTAAACATAATTTTATGAAACAATCGTCAGTTCCACGGTGAGAAACCACATTCTTTTAGTTGTACCTACATAGAAAAATCATTTTTGTACTTATTTCCCTTGCTGGCTGCGCAGTAGCAGTTAACTTAAAAAAACAAAACAAAAAAAACCCCACTATTCCCAGAGCTATACACATTACTGCTGACGTTCTCGTTGATTGATGGTGGTGTGCAAACAAATAAACAAACCAGAGCTAGGTTGTGTTTTTGAGCTTAAAACAGTGCAGGGGAGAGAATGGGTTTTTTTCAAATGGAAGAAGCTGGGATGGAGATTTTATTTTCATTCTACTCTCTCAATACTCTGCTCTGGCTTTTCCACTTACAATACTAGCATGATTGAATCTCTCCCATCTTAAAAATACCCACCATGGACTGCATTTTTCTGTCCAACTACTGTCCCTTCTCTTAAATCATTAAACACACTGTTTACAATCCCTGCATGGAGTTTCTAGTCTCCAGTTCCATGCTAGACTCTCCAATCCAGGTTCCATTCTGCTGAAATCCCACTCACCAAGGTCGCTAATAATCTCTTCTTGGCCAGTGCTCAGAACTCCATCCTCATCTTCCTTGACCTGTCAGATACCTTTGATACAATCAGTCATGGTCGTCTTGTGGAAATCTTGTCTTTTTTTGGCTTCTGTGACTCTGTCCTCTACTGGTTCTCCTCCTATCTGTCTAATCACTCCTTCAGCATGTCATTTGGCAGATCTACTTCCTCCCCCTCTAACTTGCAATGTTCCATAGGGCTCCTTCCTTAGTCCTTTCTCTTATTCCTCTCCTGTTTATCTTTGGGTAATCTTATCCGCAAATATAGACTGAGTTACCATCTCTATGCTGATGACTTGCAGATCTACCTCTCTATTCTGGATTTGTCTCCTTGTGTCCAAACTAAACTCTTGGTTTGTCTCTCTGACAACTTCATGTGGATGTCTAGCTGTCAGCTCAAGTTCATTGTGGCTAAAACAGAGCTCTTAATTTTCCCCCAAAGCACTTCTCCATATCTCCTTTCATGATCATGGTGGACAACACCTCCATTCTTCCTGTCAGGTGGGAAGACCTTTTTTTGTTTTGTTTTTACAGCACCTAGCACAGTGGGGCCCTGCTTCTTAGGCACTATTATAAATAAATAACAATAATATTTGTTTATTCAAATTAGCTGCCAGTGCCCTGTAAGGATTGATTCTGCAGTGAAATCTTTGTCTCAAGTAAAACTTTTGCCTACAGTTTGCAGGATCAGATCAAATCTTGAAGCTACTTTATGCACACATCTAGTCTATGGAAAAGAGTGCTAAAGTTTTGTTACTTTGCCTTCCCTCCCTCACCCATTTGTTTGTTTCATCCACCTGTTGTGTCTTGATAGTAACCCAGGTTGCAAGATGTCTGGGGGGAAAGGCTGGCTCTTCACTGTCTGTCTGAACAGTGCCTGGTATATTGGACCCTGATGGGAGCCTCCAAGTGATACTGTAATACAAATAATTCATACTATAATAATAACAAATATCATAGGGCTTTGCAGGATATATAATCTATGTGGGAAACTAAACATATGGAAATTGAAGCCTAATTTTGTAGGATCTCTGTAACAAAGGGAAATTGAAACCCATCAATTATGTTTTTCAGGGAAAAGTGTCCCATTAATTTTCGTTAGTGCTTTTATCTTAGTGTGTATGTGCACATGCATGAGGGTGAGTGTTGGTAGCAGAAAAGGAACAGGCTCTGTACAGTGCTGTGTATTTATTACAGAGAAAAGACAGCCAGCCCAATCACCCCAATCTTACAAGCTGTTTATCACTCTGGTCCCAAATCAAGAAAGCATTTATGTGCTGAACTTTGAGCGAGTAGTCCCACTTATTTTAATGCATAAAATATTAAGCATGTACTTAAGTGCTTTGCATGATTGGGATAAGAGAGCTGAGCACGTGAAGGATTGAGCCCCTAAAGCCCAAATTAAAATATTTCAAAGGTTCAGGGAAATAGGCAATTGATATCAAGACATAAATGTATGTAATGCCAAGTGATGCGATATTAAAATTACTTTAGAAAATAAAAACGCAACCCAGACGCTGTTCCAGCAGCAGTACATCTGTCTGTGTCACTCAAACTTCTACAATAAGCACACAAAGGAGCCATGTTTACAGCCATGCCTCAAGATATCAGAGAATCTGCTCAGAAATAAAAGAAGCTAATTTTCAGTGCTTGAGGCACACTCATATACATTTTACTTTCATCTTCCCTTGACTGACAGATCTCAAGAAAACAACACAGGCTTTTTTTGAAGCCTTATAAACAAAAGCGTATACAGCTGTTCACATACATATAACCAATTACCCAACACTATATGACAAAATGTCATACAAGGCATGCAAATATGTTGGCACAATGACCTCCAACTGTAAGAAAGCCTTCTGGAATTGGCAGCAGCAGCCTTCAGAAATCTCTGAATAAGCAGATGAAACTTTTAAGTAGGAAATTTCCTAGAAAACAGATCATTAATCAATCTAGACACCAGGAGATCAGAGAGAAAAACTGGCCTCCTGATCAAAACATGCCTTTCCTTTAACTGAGCAAGTGGATGATGGTGGCTGATTTCAGCTGGGAGATAGTGCTTTTCAACTCTAAATCACTGATGCAAATTCAGCTCAGTTTGGTAGAGACCAAAGTAATTCGGAGACCTTCATGAAATGTGGTGGTGATCCCAAAACAGTTGTCCACATCTGCAAAGCCCACATCTACACCATTGATTCCTTTATAGGTTGTCTCAGAGAGATCAAGAGCTGAACAAAGCTTGAGACACATAGGTGGTAAGAAGAAACTTCCAGTGCTATACCTCTTCTCTAGAAATACAGCTCTTCAGAGTTATCAGTCTGGGACCGTTCAAAGGAATACATTCACTCTAAAAACAACAATCCCAAAACGAAACTTCCTAAGCATGTACAAACAGGGATCAAAGATGGTTGCTGGAAAATAATACCATTTAATTCTTCCATTGTGTTTTAACACTTCAGATCTCAAAGAACTTTATGACTATTAATGAATTAAGTCTCCTGACACTCCAGTAGGTAGGTAATTATTAATATCCTTATTATGCAGATGGAGGAACTGAAGCCCAGGGTTGAGGAAAAACATTTTAACACTTAGGTGCCTAACATTTAGAATGAAATCCTAGCCCCATTAAAGTATAGGGGAGTTTTGCCACTACCTTCAATGGAGTTAGGATTTCATCCTTAAATAAATATTTAGACAAATAAATAAATACTGTGGCTAATATTCAAAAGTGCTGAAAACACAATTCCCATTGAAGCAAATGTGAATTAAATTTACTTGCCAGAATATGGATTTAGGTATCTAATTTTAAGGCATCCAGATTGCAAAATTTATGCTAAGCAACTAGGCCAACATCACGCAAAACCAGGAACAAAACCAGCAGCTCACTATTCCCATCCTATGCCTTATTTGCCAGAAGCTAGATTCACAAATGGATTCAGGTGCCCAGCTGCCACCCTAGCTGCCCTAAATCCCAGTCAGGCCCCACTGGGATTCAGAAAACCCCTATTCGGCTCCCACCAAACTCTGTAGATGCCTAATCTTGCTCAGCACCTCAGTTCTTGCAGTATAAGTGCCCAGGGGAATCTATGTTTCTACCTCTGCACATGTGCATAGCCCCACACCAAGCATCCAGATGCCTAGCCCCACAGTGATCCATGAAACAGAAAAAGATAGGCTTTTGCCTCCACTTAACTCATTGTGGGGCCCGATCCAGTACTTTTGGCATCAGCTACTGGATTGGCCTCCTATACACAAAACAAATGGAGAAGGTAGAGAGTTGAGTGTGGAAGCCCACCTCTATAATAACTTTCAGTGCAGTGGTTAGAGTACTCTCCGGGGTTGTGGAAGGCCCCTGGTTCAAGTCCCTCCTATACCTGAGATAGTTAAAAGAAAGTCATTGGCGCAGTGGGACTACATGCTGGGTCTTCCACCTCCTAGGTGTATGTTCTAAGCACCAAACTATAGAGTCACTCTCATGCTTGAGTGCTCTCTCTTTGGCCCAATGATCCTTTCATTATTTAATCCATAGCACAACAGCTTCAACAGGAGAGACTAAGTGGTGATTAGGGCACTCACCTGTGGTGGCAGATCCCAGTTCATATTCCTTCTCCCCCTCAGGTGGAGGGGAGACCAGACCTGGGGATCATCTACATTCCAGGTGAGTACCCAAATCACTAGGTAAAAGTTATGAAGGAAGATATCATCATCTTCCTCCATTCACCCACCAGCTTCTTTCTAAAACAGTGTAGGTGCTTAACAACAAGAGGATTTGCAGCTGAGAAACCCAAGCAGAGGGAGGTACCTGAAGCCTGGATTTAGACATCTATCTCCAAGAGAGGGGTGGGGCTTAACACACACCCATCAGATTGGCATCTCCTATTGGTTTATTTAAGTTGCCTTTTGTGAATCCCACTCTAAGGGTACATCTATACCACCCGCTGAATCGGAGGGTAGTGTTCGATGTATTGGGGATTGATTTATCGCATCTCATCTAGACGCGATAAATCAATCTCTGAACACACTCCCTGTCGACTCCGGAACTCCAGTTCCGCAAGAGGAGTAAGCGGAGTCAACGGGGGAGCCACCGCGGTTGACTCGCCACTGTGAGAACGGCCAGATAAGTCGAACTAAGATACTTCGACTTCAACTATGTGAATAGTGTAGCTGAAGTTGCATATCTTATTTTGAAATCCCCCCTTAGTATAGCCCAGCCCTAAGGCTCCTATCTCTGCCCATTCATTGTGTAGGGAACCTAGGCAACAAACTCAGGCTTTATGAATTCCAGTGATTTTCAAAGTGCCTAAAAGTTAGGCTCAATGTCACCACACCTACCTTTCTTTTCGACTCTAGCCTCAGGTCTTCCCTCTGTGTTAAGCATCACACATTGGCCTACCTGATTTATGCAAGTGCTCCAGACTTACATTGTGTGAGCTTTAATAAATGTTTGTAGTATTTGAAAAATATCAAAGTAGCTCTGCTCAATGTCTCTTAACCAGGCATTGCTCAGTCAGGAGTTTTCATAATGCAATTTGTAATATTACAGGCAGTCTTCAAAACAAGTAACTCAGAAATACCAGGTCTGTAAATGTTAGATGAGGGAGGAAGTCAAAATTTAATATTTTGACATCTTGCACCAAAATTCATTCTCCATGCAACTCCACTGAGTTTCCTGGATTTACTTCCAGGAATTAATTTTGTTCATAGATGTGGCAAAGCAAACAGAGAATAAATTACTTGTACCTGTCACCCATGATTACCTTGTTTGTACTTATGATTCAGACACCTTCCCCCCCCCCCCCAGCCTACCATCTCCTAATGTTCTCTCAAGCCCCACTATTATTTTATATGGTGGAAATAGAGTGATTTAGAGACTTCAGCACTTGTCAAAAGCAGCCATTTCAAAATGTGCCACTTGACGAAAGACTAAAATATAGCTTAAGGTTGGACCTGCTGGTTTAGAGGGATTTTCTCTTTGATTCTTTACTGTATGTAAAGGCTATATAGTGTCTTATTCTCAGAACTTGCCTCTCACTAACTGAATTCACGTTTTTAATAACCATCTGTGATAACTAACTTTGTAAAACATTTCTTATTTGTAGTAATGTTTTTAATGCTATTAATCAGCCCAACTTCTTTTCTAAATGGCCTGAAAGGTAAACATACTGTGCTCTGTGAACCTTTTGCTTTTTCATTTCCATGAACTTGTGAATCGTTGGAGGGATTGTGGATTTGCATTATTGGGAGAATTCCTTTGTAGGTATTCTCATCACTAGGGAGACTAGGTCTTTTATAGAAAGTTTCTCTCCACTGACAGTGATCTCCTTAGAATTTTTTCACATTTTGGTAGTGCTGAGGGAAGGATCCTCTAAAACTAGGCTGCAGCTTTTTATAGCAGAAAATAATGTAGGAAGGAAACTGCCAGTGTCTTTCAGTCTTCAATTCCTGGCGGTTTTACAAGAAAACGGTTAGGATCTTTCATGGGCGGAGGAGGGAAGGGACTTCTTTACATAACATAATGAGAAAACTAAGAACATTTTCACATCCTACAAGGCCTGATACAATCTCAGTGGGAGTTGGACTGGGCTCAGTATGGATAGGATGAGTGCTCCCATTCAGGTATAAATCTAAACTGTGCCTGTACCTGTACTACTTGCTTATTCATCCCCAGTCCAGTGATGCAGGGGCAGGTGCAATCTTCTTCCCTCCACTCTGGTGAGGGGCAAGAGTTTGGGGCAAATGAACATTATCCTAGAGAAGTTGTGTTTGGGTGAGACATGAGTGTTGTAAATGCCCCAGGGTATCTTTAGAGTTGCAACAAGGCCTGCTGTACAGTGCACATTTGTTCCCCAACGCAGTGTGTCTCCTTTCCTTCCCGGCATGGAGATAGAGGCATACCGGAGCTGTAATGGTTAGTACTGAATGATAGTGGATTTATATTCCTTTTTGTTAACTGCACACGCATAATGTTTACCATCCCACCTTCCATACTGAAATGTAACACCAGCTACCATTAATCTACGGGGGAAAATAGGGTGTGTACCTGAGTAGGTGCCAGTGTGCATGAATACACACACACACACACACACACCTCTGTATAAGCTGCATTCTCTTTCTCACCATCGTTTTTGCTTCTTCTCCTGGATATATGAGGTCTTATTATACCAGGATAAACTCCACTGACTTCAATGGTGTGCCTCCTTGTTTACACTAGTGTCCGTCAGATCAGAATCAGGCCCATAAAGATAACAGTCTGTCCTCTCCTACTTCTTGGCCAGATTCATTGGTTCACTGTGGCTGCTTTGTGCCACTTAAAGAGTGCTGAATTTCTTTAAATCCATGTTAACTGTCTCATGTCACAGTGGTCAACAGAGTTGTTTGATGACTCATACTGGATTTGCTAAAGGCCTATGCTCTGAGACCTGGCTCACCATTCAGATGCTGGGCCAGACCCTGACTTGGTGTAAATTAGTATAGTTCCATTGACCTTAATGGACAGCCTTGAGAGAGTTCCACTAACCTTCATCCTGGAAAAATCGCGACAGCCCCATTCCGGTTTTGAGCTCTGCATCTTCCTACTAACATTTTTTCCCCCAGTAGAGCAAAAAGAGAGAGAGAAACACAATCCCGAGGTTGGTTATCAAGAAGAAAAGGAACATTAATGAACATGCTTCTCACACAAGG
This sequence comes from Sternotherus odoratus, assembly GCA_032164245.1. Taxonomy (NCBI): domain Eukaryota; kingdom Metazoa; phylum Chordata; order Testudines; family Kinosternidae; genus Sternotherus; species Sternotherus odoratus. The sequence goes on along the minus strand of JAVMKO010000009.1, from coordinate 11,443,413 downwards.
GTTACTAACTTTCTGGGAAAAGGGCACAGTTTGTAAAAGCATTTCCGGTCTTTGACCTTCAGTTCTGCGGCACTGCTTACTCTCGGCAATCATTAAGTGGTACGTTTTACCCTCCTTTCTTGCTGCCTTCCCTTCTAGTTCTCCTGTCAACACCAGCAAAGCACAGGAGAGTACTGTCCTAGAGAATTTGATTCTATCCCGTAGTTTTGTACTTATAGCAACAGATCTGATTTTCGGTGGTATGAGAACCCAGTGACTTCTTTTGAAAAATAGGATGCTCACCACCTCCTGAAGTTTGGGCCAGATGGTTGCGGAATAGTTAGTACAGGGATTGGCGACCTTTGGCATGCAGCCCATCAGGGAAATCTGCTGGCAGGCCGGGACAGTTTGTTTACCTGCAGTGTCGCAGTTCAGACAATCGCAGCTCCTACTGGCTGCAGTTTGCCATTCCAGGCCAATAGAGGCTGTGGGAAGTGGCGTGGGCCAAGGAATGTGTCCCCACTGGCCTGATGTCTTGGAGAGTAAAGGAGTGTGAGGGAGGTTTTCTTCACCTTCCATCTAGGTCACTTACTCTCTGTTTGCAGCACTTTTTGTTACGAATTGCTCTCAGAAAGATCTCACCCATGTCTTTCCTGAGCTCAATAAGGGTCTTGGGCTCAGCAGTCTTAGGGTACGTCTTCACTACCCGCTGGATCGGCGGGTAGTGATCGATCTTCTGGCGATCGTTTCGCGCATCTTATGAAGACGCGAGAAATCAATTGCTCGCAGCACCCCCATCCACTCCGGAACTCCAGCTTGCCAGGAGGCGCAAGCTGGAGTCGACGGGGGAGCGCGCCGCCGACTGCCGCCGCCGTGAGGACGAGCGGTAAGTCGGCTGCAGATATGCAAACTTCAGCTACGTGATTCATGTAGCTGAAGTTGCATATCTGCAGTCAATCCCCCTCCCCCCCCGTAGTGGAGACCAGCCCTTACCAAACAGATACAATTTCTTCTAGTAGGAAAAAAAAAAAAAAGGCTTTTCTCTCCACCATTGATGTGTATGTTAAGTACTATGTGGATCTCTGTTAGGCCTACTTGGAGATGGGTATTTCTAATTTGCTTTTGAAGAGTCCTGTTTTTTATATCTCTGCTAGGAGCAAGGGAGGAGTTAAGTTCAGTTGTTATCTGCTCATTCTCCTTATCTGCCTGTTTCCAGACAAAGTTGTTTTCTCAGATTATCTCTGGATTTTATCCCTAAAATTTGAAGTTTCATATAAATCATCCTGTGTTTTCTGTAACTGTAAAGAGAGCAATCAAATTTTATTTAGCGTAGACAAAGCCTTTCTGGAAGCCTAGAATCTATTTTTATCATGCATTTCCAAGGTCAAAACAACAGCTGAAGAGTTTCTAAAGAAGGGATTGCTAGTTAGAATGATGAATATATTAATACGTTACTGTCAAAACATGCATCCTTCTTCATGCCTGTTCTCAGATCCTCTCTGCAAGAGTTATTGTCATCCTTTTTAGGTAGCTGATGACCGTTATATATATGTAGGGTTCAGCAGACCCTTCCTCCTTATTGGCTAACTCTCTCCTTCTCCAGTGTTGACCTTGGTTACAGATTTCTACAGGTTACCACTTCAAGTAAAGCCACATTGGTTGTGTTCATACTGCTCACCATGTCCAATTGCTATATGGAATTTCTAGGACAAGAGAAAAGGAGGACTATAAATGAGAGCAAATTACACTCTAGTCATTCTGTGTCACAGTGCTTCCTCTTCCTCTAACCAACTTTCTTCCTTTCTTATATAATTCGCGCTGTGCCATAAACACTTACAAATATCCTATGTTGTTAGTTTGCTTTAAAAATAATTAGAAAAAGGAGGGGGAGGGGAGGGTGGAACCTGACTATATACACCTCCCATGATTTAAATCCTGGTAGGTTACAGGTGCTGGATCCTGCTTGGTGACATGAAGGATTCTGGTAAGTGGAACTATAAAACAACTGGGGCAAGCACAATTACTAATATGTAATTTCCCCTAATGAATAAAGCAGAAAATGCCATGTAAAGGAGGTGCTAGAAGGACCTTTTTAGCTGCACTTTATATGCCAGTTAAGCACACAAGAGTTTATGGACTAGACTCTCAGGGGATCTAGCTGCATTGATCTAGCAACTATGCCTGACTGCATTGACTATAATAGAAATATCCTGTTTTACAGCAGTTGAGGATCTGGCTCTATATATGTTGTCTAGGCATAAAATGTGTTGTAATAACTTGTGATATATTGAAATAAATTACTTTGTCTTTAATTTTCTACCCTATATCGGTATAACTCAAGAGGGACATTGTAGTCAAAGGCACATTGTAGGCAATTTCAGAACAATTTTAATATAGCAAAGCCATTGCTGCTTATGCTATATCCAAAATTATAAATTTAAAAAGGAGTAAAATATAAATGAGAAGAAAAAAACACGTTTGTTGTGTGTGCCTCGAAAGCATTAGCTTCCCAGATGAGCCTATCATTATGTCGTCCTCTTCCTCATCCATCCCTTCTCCTCCAATTTCTAAGGTTGCTCTCTCCTTCTGTTTGATCCCATCTCAATTTAGATTAGAAATTTCAAGGGTGAATCCATGTAGGTAGGGAAGCACTATGTGCTTCCATTGCACTATATAGAAAAACAGTAGCAGTTACCGTATTTTTCGCCATATAAGACGCTCCGGCGTATAAGACGACCCCCGAGTTTTTAAGTAAAAAAGCCGGATTACACCAAAAAAAAAAAAAAAAAAAAAAAAACCACCACCACACACAAAAAGCGCCTCGCTCTCCTGTCCCTGCCGCGCGGGCGGGCTGCTGGGAGCGCGCTGCTCTCCTGTCCCCGCCGGCCCTGAACACATGCGGGTGGGCTCGGGGGGGAAGCGCCGCCCCGCCCCGCCCGCCGGGCCACCTGCAGCCGCCCCAGCTCCAGCTGCCCGGTGCTCAGGGTCCAGGGTTCATATATTCGGCGTATAAGACGCCCCCCCTAATTTTGAGAATATTTTTTGGGGTTAAAAAGGCGTCTTATACGCCGAAATATACGGTAATATATTCAATGTTCTTTGATACTCAGCTCTCCCCCATTGATACACTGAAGAAATAGCCTTGAAGTTTGTGGGAATTGTGAGAATGTAGTGAGAATGGTCATCACCTTAAACATAGTATAAAGAACAAGGTCCTAATACAGTTCAATACCAAAAATTGGGCATTAATGTTTATAGAAGGCATTGCAGTCAAGCTTTATTTTGGTTGGAAATTTGTGAAGACCTTACTCAGACAGGTTGATGCAGTGTACTTTGAATTTATGAAATGTCTTCCCTTATGTTTGTTATGCAGTTAAGCACATAGAGATAAAAAGATTCAGGAAGATAAGCGGAGAAATGATTTTTTACTGAGTTCTTTATCACTATGTATAAAGAGCATATTAATGCCAGGATTATGCATTTGTATTAGAACCGATTCATTGCTACCTCAACTTTGCACCATGGAACAAAGACATGTAAAGCTGAGGTGTGGGAGTTCATTAAGTTGTAAAACAAGTAGAGAACTACAAAACGTTGCAATTCCAAATTGTGCGTATTACGTAGTTGAGCACTGCCCACGGGAGCTGAAACTGGTCTTGGGGGTGCAGCAGCACCCCCTGGCTTGAAGTGGTTTCTAGCATATAATTGGGTCTATAGTTTGTTTCAATGGCTTTGAGCATCCACTATACAAATTGTTCCAGCACCCGTGACACTGTCAATACAATGACAACACAAGTACTATTTTCTCAGTAATTATGCTATTGAAAGTAAAAGACATGAAAAGTACAACATCAAAGACAGAAAATTATTATTTTTCTTCACTAGTCAGTCATAAAATAGCGTTAAAAGACTTATTGGCCTAAATAAAAATATTAGAATGTCACCCCATCACTATCTGCTGACATATGCTACTGGTGACACATCTAAAATCTTCCCCTAATCTTCCTCTTTCCAACATTTTAGAATGCAGCTGAACTAGCCTCCTCCTGTAATTCAGTCATGTATGGAATTTAATGCATTGTACTATACTTCAACCACTTGGATTTTCAAATCTATCCAGAACTTACCCAGTCTTGAAATCCCTCGGCACCACAACCTTCTCATTGACTTCAGTGGCAGTTCTGCATGTTAAACGAGCAAAGGTCATAAATGATTAGGCCCTTAATCTATATACTATGGAGCTGATGGGCTCTTTTTTCATTTATAACCCTCTTTGAACAGAAGATAAAATATACTTAAATTCCACTGAACAATTTTATGTAAAGTCTGATCCTGGAGTTCACATGCAAACAAAACTCTTGTTTATCTTCAGAGATCATTAATCAAGCAAAAAGTACATTTTTTTCATACAGCAAAGCAAGACCTCTAGCTTCCTTTTGATCCTTCCAAAATTTCAGCCTGAAGGACTATTCTTTTTGAGGTCTAAATTGTCGTAGCACTTAAGGAAGTCTACAGTCTTGTTGATTTCTTTTTACTGGCATTTTGACATTCATATCTTTTTTTATCCTGTTTGGTGTTAGCTCCTAATACTTGCAAAATGTGAAAATGACACTAGGCCATGAACTGCAGCAATGTTTTAGATATTTATATAGCATTTGAGATAAAATCTATAAAAATACCATGCCTATAATAAATTGTGTATAATGATCTGCTACACATCAGCATTAAAGGTAGATAAAGAAGGAGGTGCAATTTCTATGCGGTAAAGAGATCAGAACTAACTAAAATGTATTCCTAAATATATACTGGCTCTGTCAGCATAATACATATCCCAAATAATGGCAACTAAACTCACTGATGTGGAATATCCTTTCTTAATATCATATTGCTAGCTTGTATTAGAGAGGTTTTAAATGATTTGGCAAAGTGTAATGTAGTCTTGTCAATTTGTCCTACAGAGAGTCCTTTGCATTAGCCAGCTTTCCATCAAGACACAATAGCAACGTTCCATGTACCTACTTTAAATGCAGATCCTTATGATTTCATTTTGAAATTACCTTCCTAGTTAGAAACCGCCATATCAACCCTGAAAAAATACAAAACTTGTTATAAATGCTTATCAGCTTGTCAAGTAGAGATCAAGAGCCAGAACTGCTTTTTTCCAGCTCTTTGGTTATATCAATTTTTTACTTTACTTCATATGTGCTTCTTAAAAGATTTGAATCTCCTCTAGCATTGTTGCTAAAGTTTTGTTTCCAGCAAAATTTAATTAATCTAAAAATCCAAGTAAAATCTTGTTGAGTGTTGGTGTTATCTTTCAGTCAACAAACTATTAAGGTTTTACAAGGATTCAGAGAGTTTCAGGAATGAATCCCTGTTTCCGTTTTATATCCAGAGCACTAAGGAAAATAACGATACCCCTCGCGGTGCTATCAGAATTTAAAGCTACAAAGCTGCAGAGTCTCTCCATAAATTTCTGCTGTCTTACAAGAAGGTACAAAAATGCCTTTATCATTTTTTGTGCTCCGAAGACACCATGAAATAAAAACATATAGATCTGCCAAATTTAATTAACTCGAACTATCAAAAATTGCCACAAAAGCAATGAAACATATGCTTCAATTTTCAGTGTTCTTGCCATTCAATATGATAATTAAGGGCTTTGAATCTAAGAATTGCATGTTATATAAAATGTATTTTTGTTAAAATATGATCATTTCTACCCCTTCTTAATGCCTTCACAGTATCTTTCATGCAAAATACTTTGTAGAGGTTTTACACTGAGAGGCTAAATAACCGTGAATCAGTGCCTGAGGTGGTTGTAGAACCCTAATCTCCTGACTCTCAGTTCCCAGCTGTAGCCACTGGACAATGCTATAGATGATTAACACCAATTACTATATCGGGGGCAAAATTATTATTGCAAAATATAAATGAGTAAAAGAGGTTACTATATGTGCTTATAATAAAATACTCTTTCATCCTAAGGACCAGATTGCAGTTATTGAAATCTCAGCTCTGTTAAGGTGAGGTGCAAAGGGATACCACACCTCTGGCATTCTGAGTTCGGAGAACACATGCACACAAAACACAACCAACCACTATACCTTTATAAGGTCCACTTGCACTTCCCTCAGTGCCAACCCCTGGGAATGGAATGGGGCTCTTTGGGATGTCTAGCACTGATCTTGGCTTAGACACTCCCTACCTCGCACTCATGGGGTGAAAAGCTGACTCCATTGAAATTAATGGTGAAATCCCCATCGACTTCAGTAGGGCCAGGCAGGGCCGGATTTAGGGACAGGTGACCCAGACAACCACCTGGAATCCCAGGCTTGGGAGGTGCCAGGCTCAGGATGCTGTTTCTGTTGTTAGGAACAAAAGGGAAAATCAAATGTTTGAAGTAAAATATTTCAGGTATTCTCTATGTGGATTCATTTTTTCACTAAACTCCTATCGTGTTCTGGACCATTGTAGAATCTCGTGGGACCTCCAGACTTTGAGAAGTACACTTTCCTCAAACCTCCTAGAATGCTGTCAGCCAGGACCTCATGAGTATGTAACGGGAGGGAAGGGAGCGAAGATGCTCCTGACCTGGGCACTATCTGATCTAGGACAGGCCTAGGTTCCAGGATTTCCATCCTGGAATACAACTACCAAAGTGACTGTTCCCTGTGCAAGTGTAGGGAACCTGTTCCTTGTGCCCTCCCTCTCTAGTTCATGCAGACAAGCATGGTGAAAATAGGATGAATATAATACAACATGGTTGTCACGCTCTTCAGTACACCTTTTTGTGTTTTGAAAAAATAATTTGTTCTCAAGCCTTTTAAGACTTAATTCAGGAACTTCAAACACATCACTGATCACTAAGTGTTGGTTAGGTTGCCCTGTAATTTGAGGCTCTCTTTTATGAGAGATTTGAATAAATCTCAAACAGGCCATAGAAAAGGAATACTGTTTCTTTAAAAAAAAATATTAGTAGCTTTCAAAGCCCAGGACAGGCTTTGAAACACTGAGATTAATAAAGGCTGAGAATCCATTCTAAATGCAAGCAATGACTTCTATTACAAGGAGGGAAATGAAAAAGCTGCTATTCCTGACGTAGTCAGAAGATCGAAACTCAGTGTATACTGGGCTTTCTATATTTTTAATATAAATTCGTCCAGTTTCCAAAATAGGAGCCTGACCATCGTTCCTTAGTCAATAATGCAAAAAGTTGAATCTTGTGTAATAAAAAAAATAACCTGTCTTTTAAAACATTTACTTGGAATGTTTGTTTCCAAATGATTATTCATAGCTACTTCTAAGGTTTCTGTCTCCAAAACATTATCTTGTCCTTTTTAAAAAATGCTATTTCTGTATTTTAAGCAGAATATAATGAAATCTTTGTCTTCCTCTGTTGTGAGGAATTGCGCTGATTATAATAGCAGCCTTATTTTATGTCAGACCAGTGTAGTTTAACGTGATTAAATGTTAAAATACAGTTTAAGGCATGTGATACCTTTTCAAGTGACATGTAAATTTTCCAGCGAAAAATCTACCATGATGTTTGATGGTAATGAAAAGATGAATTATATTTTACTCATCCATCATTCAAATATTCCTTACCTTGGGAAAGTAGAATTTTCAAAGGTCACTCTTACAGAATGACTGGGGCAGCGCACCTCTGCTCTGAACTCAGTACAGGTCTGTGCAATAAATAAACAATCAAGCCATAAGCTTTATGCTATTAAATGCAAAGTATAAGCAATATATACTGTGCAGAATAGACAACTAATTGTTGCTTTATGAATCTTAACTTTGGCATTTTCCAAAGTATTTTAAGTTAAGTTGTCCAAACCTCAAATTGCATCCACGTCATTTTTTGTGTAGGTAATTTCTTCAGGGGGTTTCTCTGACTTTTAAAGGAAAGCATTGAAGAAATGACCTTCTCTCTCTAAATGTATGTGGTCAGATCCTCAGATTTTTTCAGCTATGTCAGTTTATATCAGCTGATGATCTGCCTCTTACTATGTAAATGGTCTGAATTAGATTTTATTCAGTTAAAAGAATTAGATTTTATTTATTTATAGAATTAGATCTAGAAGGAATTCAATAATAGGATTAATGTTTCTGTAGATCACTTGCTTGCTGCATCTGTTTCCATGTATAACTTGGCAAATACATTCTGTGTGCACAAAACCTTTCAGGTCTGGTTAGAATCATAGTAAAGGAAAGTGATTTTCTGATACTGAATGTATAGCTTGTAGGAGTATAGAAGCGACACATAATCACCAATCTTTTAGGTACTCTTTCACTGAAGGGAATCGTTCGGACGGAGACTGTCGTTTGAATCATATCTGAGAATAAATAGGCTTTTCTATTAACATAATCAAAACAATGGGTCTGATATTTCTCTCATTTATACCTGTTTTACATCAGCAGAACTCTGTTGACCTCACTGGAGTTACCACTGAGTGATACTATTCTGAGGTAAAGAAAAAACAGGCCCTGAATATATATAGGAGGATAATATACCAGTCTTAAACTACTAAAAAACTGCAAGCACCAAACAGAGAGAGGATTTAGAGTGGCCCGAGTGCATAGAACTAGCCATAACAGGATGTAATTTAGCAAAGGAAATTTAGGTTGAATATTGGGACAATGACCTATTAATATGACCTTTGAGGAGAGGTTGATAGATTTGAGCATATTTAATCTAGAGAAGAGAAAACTGGGAGAGGGAGAGAGGCAAGGGCATGAGTCTTCAAATATGTAAAAGGTGGTTATAAAGAGGATGGTGATCAATTCTTCACCACATCCACCAAGGGTAGGACAAGAAGTAATTTGCTTAGTTTGCAGCTTTTGAGATCTAGATTAGATATTAGGGAAAAGCTTTCTAACTACAAGGATAGTTAAACACTGGAACAGATTACCTAGGGAGACTGTGGAATCCCTGTAAGTGGAAAATTTTAAGAGGATAGACAAACAGCTAGAGGGATGTTCTAGATATAGTTAATCCTGCCTCAGTGTGGGGGGATAGACTAAATGAGTCCTGAAGGTCCCTTCCAGTCTACATTTGTAGGTTTCTTTTATGATATGGCATAACCTGGTTACTGGACAACTTCATTGATAGAATTATTTACAACTAAATTTGACAAACCTTTCAAGCTACACTATAGGGAACAATTCTGCCATGGCAAAGAGGTGGATATGAAGACATCCTATTTCTTAACCATTTCTAATACAATTCTATACGCACATTGTAGCTGATTTGCAATTTGCAAAATCATTCTCTTGTGGGGTCTCCTACTTCAAATAGCTGATGCTGAGCTTCGGCTAGAGATAGATCTGTCAGTATTCCCAGTGAAGAAAACCCATTTTCCAGTCCACTAATACGAAGATTTCATACAAAGTCTTCTGAAGCTTTTCCTTCAGTTCACATTGAAAGGCCTAATATAGAAACTTAAAGGAAAATGTAATTTTTCACCATTTTCTAGCCTCTGATGCACCCCAAACACTCATCAGATAACTTCCTTTGATTAGGATTTCAGATCATCTACCTAATCTACTTATCAGGATTAATCACACCAATTATTGTAATACATAAACTCCTACTACCCAACTAAAATGTTGACTAGTAAATATTATCTTAAATCACACGTACATTTTTATTGCAATAAAATGTTTTAATTTTTTTTTCTTGTTTTTCCTTATACCTCATCTGGCTGTATTATAAGGCAACTAATTTTATCGATGATTTTATGTCTTTTTGTTAGTCCTTGAAAAAAAATTTAATGCTCTACTGCAAACCATTCATTCTGTTAAAATAAATTTGATCCCTTTATTTTAATAGCATCTTCCATGAAAACAACCACAAAACACTACATCCCTTACTTAACTTTCTCAGAGAATTTAGTACTATGAAAAAAAATGCCCCGTTTAGCAGTGAAATAAGGCATCATGCTTAGCAATACTATAAGCTTCCCTACATTTTCCTAAGAATGTATTTTTAATCTTGAGCTGAAGAGGCCAGTTCTAGGCATGTTATCTCCATAACATTTCAGTTATTGGGCTTTCCTATTGAGATTGCCAATAAAGGTGATAAAGTTAGTGATTTATTTCCTGCTCAGCAGGAAGTGAAATAAAACCACAGATTCATTCCCCGGTGGCTGGAGATGAAGGCTGTTCCAGTGATTAAGGCACTAGCACACGACTTGGGAGACCTGCATTCAAGTCCTTGTTACATCATAGACTTCCGGTGTGATATAGAGCAAGTCATTTAGCCTCTCTGTACCTCATTTTCCTATCTGTGTAATGGGGATAGTAGGTTAGTAGGGTACTTCCTTATCACACAAGTGTTTTGTGAAGATAAATATGTTAAATATAGTGAGATGCTCAGGCACTTCACTAATAGGGGTCATATAAGAACCTAAGTTAAGCCATCAAATAACTGCAAAATTTGTAACAATTATCAGTGCTGGGAATGATCCAGGCAGTTACAATAATTCCGTCCTCTTGTCCAAGAAAACCCTCCTCCAGTATGAGAATGATTTACATTTTCCTGAGAGAAGCATGATAACCTGGTTGTCACACTAGAGGTCCTGAATGAAAAGATTTTCTTCAGTACTTAATTTTCATTAGTGGAATAGCATGCTGCCAACAGTGGTAAGTCTTGTATTCAGAAGAGGGTACATCAGTTACAACATGAAATCAAAGAAAAAAGAGAGATGTATATTCAGCTATATTATCGCCAATAAAATGCATATTGTAAAAACCCATGCTCTGTATAATTAGAGCTCACAAGAAAAGGAATAACTGGAGTGTGGGGGTGCTGAAACAATTTGCATCAGGAGGGCAGGGACAGTGCTGAAAGCCATTGAACCAAACCATATACCCTTTATATGATGGAAGCTACTTCAAGCCAGAGGGGGTGTGACACCACCTTTAGGGGCTGGTCTTCACTACCTGCCGGATTGGCTGGTAGCAATCGATTGCCCGCGGCGCCCCCGTCGACTGCGGAATTCCAGCTTGCCGGGTGGCGCAAGCTGGAGTCGACGGGGGAGTGCGCCACCGACTGCCGCCGCCGTGATGATGGCAGGTAAGTCGACTGCAGATATGCAAACTTCAGCTATGTGATTCACGTAGCTGAAGTAGCGTATCTGCAGTCAATCCTCCCCGGTAGTGAAGACCAGCCCTTAGGTCTAGCACCTATGCTTGAATGACTGATGTTTCTCAGGAGGAAGGGACTGTAAGCCCCTGAAATGCATATCAGGCTGGAATGGACATGATGAAAACTGGGTAATAAGCAAAGGAGTGAATGAAATAGGACTGCATCAGAAGAGCTGCACGTGGAGGGGCCATGCATGTAGATCTCTCACTTTCGGCATGAAACGTTGGAAGTGACACCTTTGCGGTACCAATTCTCACCCCCTCCCTATGTGGCTGCTTCATGGCTCCTGGGACCAGTGGCAGTAGAAAAGCGGAGCTGCTGACTGCAGCACCATCCTCTGCTCCCACATTTTTGGGCAGAAATCCAGGCCACAGGTAATAGAGCTCTAAGCTACACTTCCTCCTTCTTTGCCATCTTTGTGACTGCTGCTGAGCAGGGTGACCCATGACAGCACTTGTCTTGCAGAATCCAGAATGTCAGATGAGGGGAAGGCCAGTGGAACAGGGACAGCCGCCCCTTGTAGCTGTACTGAAGTGAGCTCCCATCTCTATTCTTATATTTACATGAGACCTATGCAGCTGGGAATCCCCCTTTCAGCTGCTCCCACAAGAAGGGAGTATTCAGGGAAAATTCCATGAGGGGAACGTCTTCTCCTTGCTGCCTAAGCCATCTGCCATTGGTTTTACCATAGGAAGGGTGATCTGAATCTTAGGAGAACTATGTAGTCTAGTGGTGGTAAGTAATGTGTCTAACACAACCTTAATTATCTGAGTGTAAGAGAAAATTTTAAACCATTAAGGCACTTCCAGTGTAATTAATAGAGTTGCAGATGGGGATTGTGATCCTGTTATAGAAAATGGAGTAACTGAGGGTTGCATAAAACAAGTTTGTAGTGTATTGGGGATATAGTTTGTGCAATGTATATATCCTCTATCGTGTAATTCTTTATTAAAAGTAAATAAACACATAAAAAGCTTTCAATCCAAGAGTGAATTCACTAATTAAAAATAAGGGTGTGGTTTTGGTCCTATTGAAAAAACTAATTTGGGACATGATTTGTGTGATTGTCTCCTTCCAGTGGCTGGTGTGCATCACGGATGGCAACCTGTTGTTTTACAGCTAACTAACATTTACTCCTTTAGATAATGTTAGTAAAAGGAGCTTGTGGATTTTGGTGATGATGGTCCCACCTTCATCACCTGAAGAACCATGGCGTATGTTTGTATGTGACTACAAGCTCATTACATTATCGGAGCCAGATTCTCAAGTACTGGGCAAAATAGAGAGGAAAAGATTTTCAAAAGAGGTCAGTTTCCTTTTTGGCATCCATATAACAGCGAGATTTGCAAGAATTATCAGCACCCTCTGTCCAATTGGGACACTCATGGGAAGATTTTCAATGTTTTGAGCTCTTTTTTGCAAATTCTGCCCATTTCTTTTTGTGCCTCAAGAGGAGCTGAGCTCTGTCTTAAATCTGATCCTTACTGTCTTTCTGTAAAAGCATAGGTGATGTTACCATACTATATGGAATTTTGCTGTCATTGGGACTCAAAGAAAATTATTGCTTATCCAATTTTACATAGCCTGAAAGCAATTTTGAAAAATAGGAATCACTGAGCGATATCATCACTACTGCCATAAATCAGACTTATCTGCATAGAGATGAAAATTCATATCTAAGTGCTCTACACAGTAATGCTGCCCAAGGGTAGCAAGTAGACATTAAGAAGTGGTCCCAAGCTCTCAGCCCTGGACTATACTAGAATTTAAAGGATATCTTCTACCTATTTTAATATAGAAAAACCTATCTGAATACATTCAGTAAGTAAGAATAGACCTATTGGCTAGTCCTAGAGCTAATGCCATGATACTGAAAGCAATTCATTAAAATATCATGATAAATGGCATCAAATACCATGAAATATTCAGTAGGTAAGTCACATCACCAAGTTCTGATTGTAACCTGTAGCAATGTTAATTCAGAAATGTGCATTGAGATGTGGGAAATATCCTGTTACAAATAAATGAGAGTTAGCCAGCTAGTTTCTAGGTTCCATTTTTTCCTAATACTTTTGAAAAGAAGGGAAGGTGAGTTATAGGACAATAATTTGCAGGTTCATCAAGGGATGACATTGACTTCTTTAGCAAAGATACAAAGATAGCAGGTTTAAGAGCAGCCGGAGCAGAGCATGACATAAAAGACAAATTAATCTTGAAATTACTGAAGCATATTCTCAGGAAAAGTTATGAAGGTGTTTTGTAGGTAATGGATCAAGTGCATATGTGGATGTCTTAGAGTTAAGAATAATAAACTGAGTCTGGCCATGAGTGGTCAAGGCTATACCAACTAATTAGAGGTCTAAAGAAGTCGTTCCAAAGGGAGTAGATGAAAAAGCTTGCAGTTGAAAGAGATAGAGAGACTAGACTGCAGATAAGAGATGCAATTTTTATTAGAAGATATCCAGCAATTTTTCCCCAGAGTAAATTCAGCAGATAAAAAAGAGCCATGTGCAAAGTATTTAGAAATGGAATGTATTATGCAGAAAGGTCCTACCTATAGTTTTTGAATAACTAAATGAGAACAGAACATTAAATACACTTTTGCTTCTTTTAGTAAAGACTTCTCCTTGTGGTCAGTTCTTAAATATTTACTCATGTGATGATATCTACTCATTCAAGTGGTCTTTTTGACTGTAATGGGCCTATTTGAGTAAGTCAGCACTACTCACCCTGACTAACGGCTGTAGAATCAGGCTCTACATAAATATATTCTTTACTCCTGTAACAATGAACGCTGGGGCCAAATTTTTGCACAGCACTATGTCATCAATATCATGACTTTTTTACTTAGGTGGAAGAATATAAAACTACAGTATGTTAGATATGTTCATGGGAAAAATAATGCCGGCAGTACTTGATATTTACATATATGCATGAGCCGGTCTCTGCCAGACTCCTGTGAAGTAAGTAAAATTGCCTACTTCAAAAAAAGCTGAGGAAACTACTATGCACTGTGATTAAGGGGCAAACTCTACTCACTTACACACACACACAGCCCGACTTGTTTCAATGGAGTTGCATGGATATAAATTAAAGTGAGAGCAAAATGTGGCCTTATGTGACTTGTCCAAGGTCAGACAATGAATGACTCAGTGCCACTATTGGGCTAAGAGTTCAAGTATACCTGGTCTTCAGTTACATACATAGTTCATTATTACAAAACAACTCCCCTAACTACCCTTTATGTACTCCCCCCCAAAAAAAACACCCTTCTGAGAAATATCAAAAAATGAAACAAAATCCAACATATTTGGTGTCCTAGGACCAGAAGACCAGAGTGCCAGCTCATCGGCTTACCAAGAAACACTTAGACACTGCTTATCAGAAGCCACAATCTAATTGATTATTTGGGCCTTCTAGATGTCACACCCGTTGCAAATTTAGGACCTCATCACCAGAAAAGAAGTGCATTTCCCTGAACCCATTATATTTAAGGATTTGGGAAGTAATCTGATGGGACTAGAAGAAGATTTTGTCATAGTCGTAGTTATCGCTCCACCTATTTTCTAGCACTGGACTGGGATTTGGTCTCTATCACAGGCATGCTGGGTGACCTTGGGCTAGTCACTTCCCTTCTCAGTGTCTGTTTTCCCATCTGTCAAATGGGGATAATGCTACTGACCACCTTTCTAAAGCATTTTGAGATCTGCATATGAAAAATGCTATACAAGAGCCATGCATTATTATTTTTAAATGATTACGTCTTAAGCAAGAAGGGAGGCCCAAGCCTGATATAACATTCCTCCTGTCGGCGCCTTTCTCCAAGCTCCTCCACTACTCCCTCACTTCTCTTCCAGGTGGTTGGAAACTTGAAACTAATACATCTATTTTAACAGACTGAATTTGGAGTCCTAAACCAGCTCCCGATTCAAACAATTTCAGTTTGAAGCAGCCCACATGCAGCAGTGTCTAATAAATAATAATGAGGGGTGGGATAGCTCAGTGGTTTGAGTATTGGGCTGTTAAACCCAGGGTTGTGAGTTCAGTCCTTCAAGCGGACGTTTAGGGGTCTGGGGCAAAACATTCTGTCAGGGGACAGTAAGTGGTCCTGCTAGTGTAGTCAGGGAACTGGACTCAATGACCTTTCAAGGTCCTTCCAGTTCTATAAAAGAAAATAAACCATTGGGATCTTTCTGATTGAACTAGACATATCTGGTAGTTGGTTTATAGCTCCTAATTCAGCCTTCTAAGTAACAGTAATACTTTAGAGTTCCTAGAAGAGAGAGACAGACAGAGGCATCTTGGCATGGGGACATGTCTAAGTAGGAAAGAGGCAGCTGAGCTGGCAGGGGAAGGAAGGAATGAGGAAGGTTACACAAAGGAGTAAGTGTTTGCAAAATAAGCTCCTAAATTACCAATGCAACAAAGAATTACATATGGATTGATCAAACACATTTTCTGCAGTAAGGGGAATAATCAGCCAGTATGGAGGCTGTTGGGTTGGCTGATCTAATGCATCTGTAGAAACGTTCCATGAGAATTGCATGACACACGGCAGTACAGAAACCTTCCTTGACAGCTTTCTGAAAGAAGTTTTTTGAATATGTTCAGTGGAGGAAGATACCATCTTTCATACCTGTTAGCACTATCATTAATGAATGAAAGTGCTCTAAAACTCTGGTTCCGTTCCAAATGAAGCAGCACCTATATAGGAAATGATAAAACATTTTCTTTGTTGTAGAATTCCAATGATACTACTGTGACAACTAGAGCAACTTCCTACAATATATTTGGGACACGATGTTGTATTAAGTGTCTCAGTGACTTATGTATCAGTGTAGGACAGGGATTTATGCACTTCAAGGGGGAAGGGTTATCAAAGCTCCTCCAGGAAGTGATGAAAACATTAGGGGATGATTAAGGCAAATCACTCAGGTTATAACTTTAAAAAGATAACCCTGGTTGGGAGGCTTGCATATTCTGGTTCAAACTGAATTCTCCAGAGACCAGCAGACAAAGAATCATTGGGCTAAATAGCATGATCATAAACTGACTTGGGGCTTCATTTGGTTATTGATCTAAAGACTGATATGAACTTGTAACGGCAGGGAAAACCTAGTTGTGTGGTTTGCAGGGCCGACATCTATCATAGCCCAGTCTTGGAACTGGGGTTGACCACTGGGAATCTTTTTAGCATGTGTATAAGTTTTGTACTGTTTTGATATGCTTTCTCTATAATGCATTAGTGTCCAAACACAGGGCAGATTTAAAGGCCCAGCGTGCGAAAATCAGGCTCTAATTATTCTTTCTTAAAACTGATCTGCTGATATGGAGAAAAAAACTGTACATTTTAAGAAGACATTTAATATTCTAATTTACAATATTAGCAGCTGTAACAAACAACAAACCTATAGTGTCCTTAGTTTAAAATGGAATTTACACAAAATAAAATCAGTCTACCAAAAAATATGATACCTCTAATAATACCAATTCATAGAAACTAAAACCTAATACAAGCAAATTTTTTTCCCAATGAAGAATCAAAGTTTGTGTCTGCATAAAAATATATATTTTAACATTGCGGGACAATATCATGTAAAATATCAGTTGCATCACTATGTGGCACAGGACATGAAGAAACAATGTCATGTAATGTAGTCTATCCAGTTATGAAAGACTACATTTATTTGGAATTAGATATCTGCCATAATTTCATCAGAAGAACATCTGAGCCAAATGTAGTGTGGCAGGTATAACCTGAGTGAATACTAAAGTGCCCCCATTCCTTTCACAAAATCTCACAAGCAGAAGGCTTAGAAGAATACAATATGATGAGTCTTGTTTCTTTGCGAAACGAAGAGAGAAACAAACGAAAATCTATTGTTTATGTCAACTCCTATAGCTAAAAAAAAATTAACTTTTTAACGGCATGTCTACAGATTGCCTGGGAAAATGCAGTGACTTTTTCATACACCTTTTGTTTCAGAGTGTATGAAGCGTTTTTAAGTCTTCACATACATGAGGTGCTACAGATTGTATGTCCATGCATAACAAACTAAATTCGTTCATACAGTGGTCATTACATGTTACTTAAAAGCAGAACAGAGATACTTGAAGACACCACGGCTAGGCCTTCATCTGCAGAATGGTGGGGATTACTACATCCCCATGATTTTTGTCCTCCAAAAAAATGACTTTCTTGTTTATTGAAAAGAACAGATATCCTCTATAGGTAATCCAATTAATGCAAGTTAACCTATTCTTCTTTTGGAGAATGACACCCCTAAAATGAATCCTTGTCCTTTATTTGCAGTGGATTGACTAAGAAGTGAGAGGAAAAAACCTGAAATTATGACTGTTCTTTTCATTCTGCAGTTATCTCAATTACTTAAAAAAAATGGAATAATCAGCCCTGTGATTTTTACATGACAGAAAAATTGCACAGTTGAAATTAATGAGGAACTTTCCAAAAAATGATGAATTTATTTGCTTTGACAAGTCCCAAATGTTTTTAGTGTCAGCTTATTTTCAAAACAGTACAGGTGCAGAAAAGGTGTAGAAATAGCTTTTCATAAAATTAGGGCTTTGCCAGCAGATAACACAATCATCCTTTGAATCACACATATAATCTCCTTTCAAGTACAGTAGTTAAGAAATGAAAGCCTTATTCAAATTCTAAATAAGAAAAATGAAGATAGGAATGAAACTTCTGAAGGGGGAAAAGATGGGAGGGATACGAATAAAAACCTTGTCTGAGGTTCTCAGAGAAATATATAATTGCAGTTGTTATCTGGGTGTTGATTGGCTGATTGGAAAGCCTTGGCGGTGTCAACACGCTGTCAGGCGAGGGAATTCAAGTTAATGGACAGCTAATATCATGATTGAACAGTGAAAGTGGAGCCTGATCTCTTTGAGGATGGAGAATCAATAGTCTATTAGATTCATCAGGAGGAGAGGGATAGACAGAGAGGGAAAGAAAATGCTCTGTATTTGCTTGCATTGCCAGAGCTGAACTAATTAAGCGCCAGCCTCAAGGTGGAGGGGAGCCTGGAGAATTGAAGTGGTAATAAGATCCAGGCTTGAAGTAAATGAAGCAATTGCACCATAAGGCATGTTGATAGACAATTAAACCTCTTTATCAATGAAGCTTCTTTCCAGAAATAAAATCTCATATGGCAGTTATAAAATAAACCTGGACCTTGCATGACTGTAAATTTTAGCACCGTTTGTAGTTGTTTCTATTATTGCTTAGTTTTTAACATTTGGGATTATTTGCATTAGAAGTTTAGGTACAATGAGTAATGTTGAGCTTTCTGAAGAAAAGTTTCTGCTCACAGGTAAGGTTTTCTTCTTTGGAAAAAAAATAGCCTTATTTTATCGTTGGGATTGGAAGTGGAAACAGTCCTCTTGCATAAGAGCTTTGATTGACAATAAAGAGCACTGAAAAAGTAATGACACCTACATCTCTGAAATATGATTTTTAATAATTGCCTGTGAACCAACATCCTGATAAAAGGGTGCTTCTGTCTAGCATGTGTCCTTCCCCCAATGTATCCGCTGTTTAAAAACAAGTTGAAATGCAGTTTGAATCAAATACATTTTTTAGGTCTTGCTCCATTGGACACTTACTAGCATGAATAGTCTCACATGAGAAGTACCATAAATGGTAATGGAACTAGGTGTTTGTAAGACCTAGGGTGACCAGATAGCAAGTGTGAAAAAGTGGGACAGGAGGTGAGGGGTAATCGGCACCTATATAAGAAAAAGCCCCAAATATCAGGACTGTCCCTATACAATCGGAACATCTGGTCCCCTAGTAAGAGCTGGGCCCTTAATATTACTATTTCCAAATACATATGTTTGGATTGCTTAGCACAGTTGAACATTAGGCTTTGCAAATATTCTTAAAGCATTGATTAGAATAAGTGTTCCACTTACAGATTTCTTCACTTACCAATATTCCTTATCAGATAATTTCATTTATTCAGATAAATAAAATAGTCTTGCCTGCTTGCTAGCTTCATATCACAGAATATATTTTTAAATTCCCATTGTGGATGGGAAACAAATGTCTATCTTATGGCTTGCTTACACTGATAATTCTCATTGTAATAATGAGTGTGCTGCTGAGTGACTGTAAACTTTTAAAACTCCCCCCCCCCCCATACTTCCACCATTCTTCTTCATGCCAATCTGATCTAGTCTTCCTTCACTATTGCCTAGTATATTAGCTACTGGTATCTATGACACTTCATGTTTCCTAATAGCACTAGAGTCCTGGGTGAGTGCCAGCTCGTTTAGTAGTACAAGGTTGCTCCAATTCGTCTTCATATTTTTTCCTTACTGCCCTTAGAGGGCAACTAATCTGAACATGTGGCTATCTCATGCAAACCTGATGGTAATTTTAATGCTTCTGATGTAACACTAAGGATCAATCCACACCCTCTGGAATTCAGCAGCGTTCAAAATCGTTCCGTTGGCTCAGATGTTAAACTTTCATTTCTGGAGATTTGACAGTTTCCTATATATGTAAAGATAGATAGATATAGATATAGCAAATGTTTACTTTAAGAGCTTTGCTTATTAGTAACTAGTTTCTAATTATTGAGACTGAGAGAAAGAAAGGTTCCTGAACTCAAGATTTCTGGTTGTCATTAAAGCATTTTTGTACTAAACCTGGTGTAACACTGGCAGATCCCATCCGCGGGTGGGATCAAACCATATGGCTGTTAAGCAGACTCATTAATCTCTCTCTAAGTGATCTCAGTCCCACTAGATAGGACAGAGCACCACCCGCAGGAGGTGTGTGGGTTACATACTTCCCCTAGCTGAGGAAGTATGGCCAAAGCTTCAGAGACTTGTAACAGGGAAGGTATCTCCGGGCAGTAATCCGACCCCATTCGGGGGAGGTGAGCCTCTGCCTGTGTGTATCTGAACAAAGGCTGGGGGAGTGACCCGGGGGAAGGGAGCAGGGGGCAGTTTTGTTTTCGGTGGAGCTTGGGGAAGGATAGAGGTTGGGGACGAGGCGGGAGCCCCAATCTGGGGTCTCATCTCCCTGCCCCCCAGAAGGGCCTGACTAAGGGGTCCTGTTTGTACTGAGAAGCTCTGAGTTGGATTGTGTTCCTGTTATCTCAAATAAACCTTTTAATCTACTGGCTGGCTGAGAGTCACTGTGAATCCCAGGAAGTGGGGGTGCAGGGACCGGACTCCCCACACTCCGTGACAACTTTCCAGTTGAAATCCCGGACAAGTCCCCACTTGTAACACCAACATACCCTGATCGTCGTCAGGCAAGATCGAACCTGGGACCTCTGGAGCTTAGTGGATGAGCCAAAAGCCAACTGCCTGTCAGTTAAGGCTGTAGAGCAGACCCATTTCATCTCTCTCCAAGTGGTGTCGGTGCCATTGGATGGAACAGAACATCACACCCAGGAGATGTGTGGGTTATACTGGCAATGGCAGCTTTTGCAGTGAGACCTCCATATGTTTTGCTCGTTCTCTCCTGGTGATGATCTAAATGTTTAGAAGCTCCTTCACACTGCATGGTTTGACTTTTCAGGAGAGGTGGAATTCTAGACACAGAAATCCCTCTCTTGTCGGAGCCCAAGCCTATAATCATTGAAGTGACTTGGCGTTTTGACATTGACTTTCACTAGAGCAGATTGGATTTGCTGCAAACCTTCTCTCATCATGGACCACTGAGTAGTTTCAGGACACCATGTTGTTTGCTTTGGGGGAGGCTCAGCCTCAGTGGTTATCAATCTCAGATCCCCATGATATTTTAAGATCAAAGGGGAAATCCTTTGGGTTCAGCTTTTGTCCCCTTATGGAAATGGATATATAGTATGTACCAAGTTTTGTGTATACAGTGTGCTGAATGCTTCCTATTGACTTGCTTTATTT
Source organism: Sternotherus odoratus (assembly GCA_032164245.1). Taxonomy (NCBI): domain Eukaryota; kingdom Metazoa; phylum Chordata; order Testudines; family Kinosternidae; genus Sternotherus; species Sternotherus odoratus. The sequence continues at coordinate 11,422,379 of JAVMKO010000009.1, read as the reverse complement.
CAGAACTGTTACAAAAGAAATGCAAAATATTGTATAATGTTCTGAGCAATCAATATAGGTGTGTACTACAAAGATATTAGAGCTCTTTAATATAAATATGTACTAAGTGGTTATGTCCTTGGTGTTGCTACGCATTAATCAATTGTTTGTTTTCTGTTAGTTCCTAGGCTTTAGATGACTTATAGGATTCCAACTATTAGTTCTTAATTTTTTGGCTATCAAATGTAGGCTAGGTAAATCTGTGGAAACATATTAATATTGTTTTCTTTGCAGCTTCAGTTATTATGTTTACTTGGTTGGCTTTCTTTTACTGTGGATTCTCCTTGATTTGTAATTACATTCGTTTCCACTGGGGACTGTATCTTACTTGGGTTTATCACCATCTAGGGTTCCACTGTTCCTCATCTCAAAATTCCTGCTGCTCCAACCATCTTATTCTTTTCAGTTACCTGTTTCCTTTATGGTTCTCGTTTTACCGGGTTGCATTAAAAGAGGTTAAAATTCCCTTCAGACTGAGTGTGAATTCCATTCAGCTGGACTATTTGCTCCTGTATAGACGTTCTTGAGGTTCAAAGGTTAGTTATGAGGGTGGAAATATGGGTCATAGTTCCTTCAAGGTAGTCTTTTCATCTTCTCTACTTACCCTGCTTCTTTTGCCTACGTGGACTCAGATAAGGCAAAATTATAGGTGGAACTTTGTGTTTTTACAAAAATTGGGTTCATCATTAATCTGAGATCTGATATATTGTCTGAGGGGCTGTATTTTGCACTTTCAATGGCATTACTCAGTCTAGTAAAACAGTGTCACTTAGTGGATAGAGCACTGGACTGAGACTCAGACCTGGATTCTATTTTTGGCTTTGCCCTTGGCTTGGTAAATGACCCTGAGCAAGTTACTTCACCTCCCTGTCTCTCGCTGTAAAGTGGGGATAATGATACCAACCTCCTTTATAAAGCACTTTGAGATCTACTGATAAAAGTCACTATAGAACAAGTAGGTCCTATTTATTTATGATTCACAATGGCATGAACAAATAATATAGGATATATTCAAAATGTGATGCAGTATGATAGCCATATGTAGGAGGGCAGCGTCAGTGGAAGATTGGCGAGGAGTCAAGTGGCAGACTGAGCATGTGATCAAAGACAGTGTAGGAAGGTGATGAGTGCGAGATCAGCAAAACAACATCCTGGTAAGAAGCAGCTGTGGCAGCTGTGGACCTTGCAGAGATAATTAGGCATATATTAGCTTGTAAACAAGACAATTTATATAATTTATGTACTCACTGCTTGGCCGTAAGTAACCCTGGCTGGACTCGGTGAAGGGGATAAAAACCCCTGTGAGGGACTTCCAGGTCGGAGTCTCACCTGACCAGCTGTCCCGAGCTGTCAGATCCCCCCTTCACAATCTCTCCCCATGTCCCGGGGAATTCCCCATGCTGTTTGGAGTGCAAGTTTCCCTTCTGCCTATGCTTAAGTAAATTGTCATTTCTACTTCTTAAAGCAGAGTGAGTGTTGTTCCTTCCTTGGTACCTGAATCTCTCGCCTGGACTTGTCCGAGCGTAATTCCTTTCCAGTACACCATATTACTCCGAGTGGAGCCATGCGTCTGAAGTTCCATACAGCTTTCTGAACGTAGATATATAAAAATGCAAACAAAAATAAATAAAAATACACCCAGCTATATGCAATAGGCATCTTTGACATAATTTAAAATATTGTGTAAATAATACCTAAACTGCAGCAGTATGATTTAAAATAAAGTGGAACAGGTATCTTAAAAAAAAAAAAAAGCTTTGCAAGATGCCCGGAAGATATCAGATTTGGGCTCTTTCAAACCAGACGGTAAGTGAATTCCAGAGTCATGGAGAACAAACGAGCCCCCTCTCGTTTATACCAACAATGCTGCAGCTTGAGTTCCTTTGCAGATCTCAGCTTTGGCACTAAAGCACGGGGAGGAGAGATGCTCTCTTGGCTAGGCGCCCCAAAGTGGTGGTCTTGATGAGGCTATATAAATCTCGTTCAAGTGGAACACTGATTTTGACAATCTGTCTGAAATCTAACACATTAAAATGTATAAATCGTTGTAGGTTTGTGCACATATATGTTTATATATCCTTCTGTACACATTGGCATTCCAGTGACATTTCTTAGCATCTCAGTCTGCTCTGCATGCTGGTCAGGAGAGTTGATTGCTGTGTCGGAGTAACTGTACTAGTGCTTTGCGAGAAATGCATACTAAATCACTAGATTACTTTTGGTATTTAAATATAGCCAATGCTCTCATTGTTTATTTAGATCACTTATATTCATATATGAAGTCTGGGCTAACATTTTCAACAGTACCTAAATGACTTTGGAATCTAAGGGCATGTCTACCGTGCCCCGGAGTTTGGACTAATGGTGGTGTAAATAACACTGCGCACCAAAGACTCAAAGTAATAGCAAAAAAACCCACCTGTAAGTACATCAGAAGCAGGAAGCCTGCTAAACAATCAGTGGAGCCACTGTATGATTGAGGTACTAAAGGAGACTCAAGGGCAATAAGGTCACTGCAGGAAAAACTAAATCAATTCTTTGCATCAGTCTTCATGGCTGAGGATGTGAGGGAGATTCCCAAACCTGAGCATTCTTTTTTAGGTGATAAATCTGAAGAACTTTTGCAGATGTGAGATGTCATTAAGGGGAGGTTTTAGAACAAATTGATAAATCAAACAATAATAAGTCACCAGAACCAGATGGTATTCACCCAAGAAGGAACTCAAATGTGAAATTGCAGAACTACTAACTGTAGTTTGTAACCTATCATATAAATCAGCTTCTGTATCAAATGATTGGCGGATAGCTAATGTGATGCCAATTTTTAAAAAGGGCTCCAGAGGTGATTCCGGCAATACAGGCCAGGAATCCTGACTTCACACCAGGAAAATTGGTTAAAACTATAGTAAAGTATGAAATCGTCAGACACCTAGATGAACATAATTTGTTGGGAAAGAGTCAACATCATTTTTGTAAAGGGAAATCACGCTTCACCAATCTACTAGAATTATTTGAGGGGATCAACACACACACACACACACACACACACACACACACACACACAAACTATATATATATATATAAAGGATAATATAGGCACAAAAATAAACTGAATATTATTTTATTTACTCAGTGAGAAACTCGTTGTTGGTGCTGATCAACAATTCTGTCAAGACAGGGGAGTATCACTGAAGAGCATATATGCATGTCATGGTCATCTTGGTTCAATACTTTGTTTTCATTGATGTGATGGCTGAAAATCCAGCATCACATAAGTAGGTGGTACTAATGGGTATAAAAACTTTCAGTGCTGCAGAAGAAGCAGTGATGTATTCATCAGAACACTCACACAAAAATGTCTCCAGCGGCATTTCTGTGAACTTGGTTCTGAGGGAGCCATCTTACTAAATGTCAGTGAGCTCTTCTAACAATTGTGATGGAACATCAGATTGAAGTTTAGCTTCAATGTTCTCACTGAAGGGGTTTGTAGTCCATATGTGTGCAGCAGCTTGTTCTGGTGTGAGTTCGGGGAAATAACCATTAAATTTTGTAAGCAGACCAGACAGATGTGCTGATAGCAGAGGTTTACTTACATCGGAGTCCATGTTTCATTCCTGAATGAAAGAATGTAAGAGCCCAAACATATCAGTAGTGCCCCCACAGACACAAACTTTCCAGAATTATGGTTTTCTTTTGAATGACTCAAGTCTTTCACACTGGGCAATAAAATTAGTGTTCCCACCTTGCATAGCTTTATTCAGCTTATTCATTTCACAGAATATGTCTGCAAGGTAACCCAGTTTTTCCAGCCACACATCATCTTTCAGCACTTTGGCAAATCCTTATCAACTAAGGCCTTGTCTACATTACTGGCTGGATCGACGCATAGAGATCGATCTATTGGGGATCAATTTATTGTGTCTCATCAGGACGCAATAAGTCAATCCCCAGAGGCACTCCCGTCGACTCTGGAACTCCAGGTCGCCAAAAGGCGTAAGGCAAAGTCGACAGGGGAGCCCACTGTCGACTGCTGCCGCTGTGAGGACGGCAGGTAAGTCGACCTAAGATGTGTCAACTTCAGTTACGGTATTCACGTAGCTGAAGTTGCATATCCTAGGTCTACCCTCCCCGCTAGTGTAGACCAGGCCTAAGAAAGTACATAACTCTTCCTTAAGATTAAATAGACGGGCAAGCATTCTGCCTTGAGATAGGCGTCTCACCTCAGTATGCAGGCACAAGGAATGATGCGCTGCACCCACTTCCTCACAAAACGCAGCAAAACACCTGGCATTTGTTACTCTGGATTTAATAAAATTAACAAGCATTACTGTGGCATTCGGGGCACTGTGAAGACCTGGTTCCGCTTCTCGCTGTAAAAAGCAGCGTGTTCAAATAGCGCAAGGTACAACAGTTTTTATTTTTTGCACGCCAGAATGTTTTCCGGTCATTGCTGCTTCTCCATCAGTGCAGACTCCAGTGCAATTAGTCCAGCTGATTTCTGCTGAAATCATAAAATCATCTAACAGTTTGAAAATGTCATCAGACTTTATTGCTGTCTTGAGCTCTTTGCAAAACAAAAAGTCTTCTTTTATTTCCTTATTCCACACATACCGAACATAGGCAAGTGAATGGGACATTTTGGAATCCATCTCGTTGTATAGGACAATCATTATCATACAGCTGATCAATACACTGAGAAACTGTCTTCTGACATAGAAATGATCTGCCATCTGACAGTGTCATTTGACATCAGTATTTTTGTCAGTACCTTGGCCTTTTCCTCTCCAAACACTTCCTGTGTTATTTCAATAACACGCGGCATCATCAAAATCTCAGCAATCATATCTGATTTTTTTGTTTTTGCAATTTTCTGCCTCACTGAGTAGGATGACCTTAAAAGATTTTTTGTCTGCTGTAGTTGTGGATTTCATTACTGTTTTAGTACCAAGCAGTTCCTTGACCTTTTGCTCAAAAAATGAATGGAGCTTACCCTTCTAGATGTCATGTTTTGTAATTAAATGCCTGTGTAATGTGGAGGGTTTCAGATATTCATTGGACAATACTTGTGCACAAATTACACACTGTGCTTGGGCTTCAGCTCTGTGGTTGTTGCCTAGAGGGGGCGTTGGGGCTCCAGCCTTCAGCCGGGGGACCTTGCGAAAGCCACGGATTCCCGGTTGAGAATCGCTGTTGTAGGCCACATGTCAGTCAAGAGCTGGGTCCATATCCACGTGATTGGAAATTGGAATTTGTAATAGAAATACCAGCAGAACATTACCTGTAGTGGGCGCTGTTTTAATAGCAACACTTCTTCTAGTTGCCAGAGGCTCTTCTACCTCTCTTTTTATTTTTAGATGAATTGCTATAAATACCAGCCTGTACACTTCAGCAGTGTGTAAAGGAAGCTGAAAATATAGCGTCTGATCCAAACCCCATGGAAATCAAAGGGAATTTTTCCACTGATCTGAGTGCCTTTTGGATCAAGGGTATAGTGCTGATTTCTATGGTTATGGAAGTTCTTGGTACCTGAGTATCTGTAATACTCTGTTTCCCTTTCTAGTGGTTTCTTTAAAATCATTAAGTCCAGTATTCATTAGCAAGCCCTGGTTTCAAATTTTCAAAACTACTGATGAGTGCAGGGAAGCATTGCTTGTAAATAACACCAAGCATATGTTCTACCCATTTAGGATGAAAGATTCTAAGTAATTAAATATATATGAATGGCAACTTAAAAACTCACACTAACTGGAGTAAAATGCTTGTAATTTTTTTCTCTTTTCATTTGCATATAATTCCCAGTTTTAGAGCAGAATACAAACAAGTCCAGGAATCCTGGTAATACCATAAATATTTAACTGTGGTTGCTTCGTGCTTGTTTATCTGATGCTATATGCATTCCAGTCCTAAATTTAAACTAGGGTTGTGTCACAGAAACAATTACACTCTGTCACAAAAAAGGAAAATTTAAACCCTTGTTCTCTTTCTCTGTAAATTGTCAGACTTATATATTGCATTGGTTTCCCCTTGAATTTTAAATTAAGTAAACGTCAAGTTCAAGTTCTATGCTTTTCAGATATAGAGTTTTACACATTTTCCTTGGAAGACTCATTCAGTTAAGTTTTATCTTGATCTAGGAGAAATGCTTTTAAAAAGTTTACCGGGATTTTAAAAGAGGCATCTTGGGGACTTTGACCAATTTGCATACAGCATCATAAATCACACCCTACTAGACTTATTAGAATACATATTGTACTGTACAGACTATATTGTACAGAACATCAGATATGATGCAGCTTACTGGGAGAAAATCTTGACTGGATGCATTCTTTATGGAAAAGTTAACATTCTCTTTAGGTAATTCCCATTGCAAGGCAATGTTATTGGTGCTCTGATACATATGAAGCATTCATGAGGATTGGCAACGTTCCATCACCATTCTATTGAGATTTGCTGACCTTGGATTTGAATTTGAATAAAACATTTTCCACAGTCTTTTAAAATGTGTCATGCAGACTACATTTTAATTAAAAATATTGTTTCCTATCTGTAGTCAAAACAACATGCAAAAGCGATATACGGCTCAGGACAACTGAAAAAGGACCTTTTCTTTTCTTTCCAATAGACCCAGCCTGCTTTATTATTGCACATGTTAATGTTCCCTTAAGCATGTCGCCTTAATAAATGGTTTATCTTTGGCACTGCAGTGCACAGCATAAATGGTATTGGTCTTTGAGGGGTTTTTGAGTTAATTTGCTAGACGTGAAGCCTCTATTTCCAATAATTTATTACAATTCAAAGCCTACTCTGGGGATATAAGATGTGCATCTGGTACTACAATATTTATTTATTCACAATCAATTTTTAAAGCCACAGTATTTTCTTGCATACACAAGTAAATTTCAAGCCACCCTTTTTTCCTGTTTGGAATATGAATAGAATAAACATGATCATGTATTGATTTGTATATCACCTTTTGCCAGCTTCAAAGTGCTTTACAGAATTAAAAACTATATTACATTCCCAAAATAAATTGATGGCACATTAAGGTTATGTATTAAAACACATACACAAAGTCACTGTGAGAATTTTAACCAATTTTTCCAGGAATTGTTTATCTTCCACTGTGTATTCAGAACATTATATTAATGTAGGTTTTTAAGGGATTTGTTTCATTTAATGTTGTTTTCATTGGTCTAATGGTTAGGACACCAGACTCGAAACTTGGGTTCTAAACTCTCTCACTGATCTGCTTTGTGACCTTGATAAGCCACTTCACCTCTCTGTACCTCCCTTCGCACCCTTTATCTATCTAGTCTGTTTAGACTGAAGGTTTTTGAAACAGGGTTAGCCTATCATAATGGGGCTCCAATTTCAGTGGGGGTCTGTGACTGGGACTGTTCAACCTTTGCAGCTCCCTGCTGGGTGCCCCAGAGTCCTACCACATCCAACCCCAAGAAGCAAAGAGCTGAGAGGAAGAGAGCAACAAAGGTAAGTTGTTCAAGCTTGCCTAGAGAAGACTCACCAGAGCGGCCATTTTGGGAACCACAGACATCTCGTCCTTTTAGAGCTAGAGGGGCTAGCAATAGCCAGTCAGAGCCCTGGCCTTATAAGTTCAGTTCTGGGCTGGCTTCAGAGGACTGAAGAAGGGTGCTCTTCTCTGGCAAAAGGAGCCTGACAGTTAGGCAGAGTTTATGGCTGGCTGAACTTACATAGGTGAGGTTGCAAAGGAGAAGAACCTGAGGATGTTGGCCCTGAGATAGGGCTGGAGAGAAAGGCCCTGGTAGAAAGATGCTCATGGAAGTGACAGAGAAGGACTGCAGTATGTTGTCATTGTGTATAGGATCCCTTGGTTGGAACCAAGAATTAGAGACTAGACCTGTGTTCCCCTGCTAGCCACAGGCAAAGCAGCAAAAACTTCAAGAAAGGGACAGGCCTTATTTGGGAACCCAAAAAAAAGCTCCCAAATTTAAAGGGCCCAGAGCCAGACCTTGGGGAGGGCAAACACACTGTTTATTTATTGGACTTTTTAATAACCTGGAAGAGATTCAGTGGGACTTGGCTGGAGGGTCAAGCCACCGAAGACCTGCCAAGGTCAGCTGGCAACCTACAGGAGGTACCAGTGGTGAGAAAAGGACAGTGGTACCACACCCTGATATTTGGAGGGGCTCAGGAGTAAAATAAGCACATGCTTAAGTACTTTGCTAAATCAAGGCTTGAGCATGCAGTTGAGCTCTTAGCAGGTGTACCACAGATGCAACTGTAATGGTTTCCCTAACATTTTCAGCTACAATTACAGAGCACATGCTAGGTCTGCATAGGTGAGCTCTGGACAGAACATTGTTCTTGGCGCTAAACTTTTCACTTAGCTTTGTGCATATGAATGAATATTAAATCAGACTAATTATTTTTATGACATAAGTATCATCTGGCACTGCCATGTGCCAACAGTTTCAGCATAACAGAGCACGGGGATATATTTTTCTCTACCAAGTGGGAGGTGGGCAAGCACTAGGACTCAAAGGACTCACTGAAAAGAACTCCTTTAACAATCAATTACTTTGAAAGGAATAAGATTGGTACAGTCTGAATGAGACCACTGATAACTTCGGAGAAATGGAAAGCTATGTTACTAAAGGCCTATCAGCCACATGGTGGATTAGAAGTTTGGACGTATGCCACTGCATTATATTGCATAGGATTTCTTTGATGTCAATTGCATTACCTTTCCTCTACCAATGTGTTGCATAGCAAGTAAAATAGAATCAAGGTCAACACTACAGTAGGTTCTCCTACAGTTCGTATGCTTTCCTAATATGGTATCGTCACAATGTTTGGGAGATTGAAAATACAGGAATTCAGACTGAGGACTAGATGACTTCCTCTTCTGCCCAAAGTTCTAAGACTTCGTCCAGATATCCAAAGTAAAATGAGTGGCTGTCACCGCTTTGTCCAGAAAACAATTGACTCTGAAATTTTCAAACGGACCCAGATTGCCCTCAGATACTGTCACCTGAAATGATGTGGGAAAATGCAGTTGGCTACATACTCTCTGTATAGTGTGACACACTACAGCATGCCTGTCTAGTTTTCTCTGCCCTGGTCTACATTGGGGGGAGGAGGGCAGATCGACCTAACATACGCAACTTCAGCTACGTGAATAGCATAGCTGAAGTTGACGTATTCAGGTCGACTTACCTCGGCATCTTCACAGCACTGAGTCGACTGCTGCTGCTCCCCCGTCAACTCTGCCTGTGCCTCTCAGCGCGGAGGAGTTCCAGAGTCGATGGGAGAGCGCTCAGGGATCGATTATCTCATCTAGACGACACAGGATAAATTGATCCCCAAAAGATCGATCTCTACCTGCCAGTCCAGCGGGTAGTGTAGACTGGCCTTATTTCATTCACTATAGAGTTCAGTAGCACATAGAAATCAGTGTAACCGATGAATAAGAGCTAGATTTTGACTAGATGGTATGACTGCACGGGGGAATAAGTCCCTCTTACATTCCTGCAGGAGTTACCCGCCTGCTTCCTCTGCTGGAGAGCAGGTTGTTGAGGAGGCATGATGAATGGATGGAGCCTTGTCTCCACACCAGTGTGTCGATTAACACAGATGAACCAGCACGCTGATGGTGAGTGGTGGTGGTGGTGTATGTGTGTGTAGTTTTCTACCATTATAGACCAGCAGCAAATTACTGACTCCTAGCCACAAGGCTAAGGGGGATGCAGGGAGGAAACTATGCTCCAGAGATATGTATTTTAGGCACAGTGCCTTCTGGGATGGTGCAATGCTGAGTGTACAGGCACAGTTTAGCCCTAAGAAATCATCAGTAATATGACAAGTTGACATTCTCCTAGGCACACCTTGTAATAAAAAAATCTCCTAGTAAGATCTAGAAAAGGCTTCAGAGAGGGCAGACTTTAGTTCTACAAACACACTTCTATGGAGAACCTCTCAGCCCACCAGGGGTTTGTCATACTGTGGAACTGCATGAAGTGAGATAGTACACCTAAGGGACAAGGTTTGGGAATGGATGACATAACGACATCGCTGGGGGGAGAGTCTTTGGGGTGCACCAAATCCATCAAGTTTTTCTTGATGGTGTTGACCTTGGGAGAGCAATGGGGCTAGAAGTCAGCTGTATCCCCCTTAGGGAATTCCCTTTCTAAATAGGAGCATTGGCTGGAGTCCGTAGCCCTCTCTATAAGCCAGCATAGTGGCATGTTGGGGGCAGAAGGGGAAGTGGCTGTACCACAATGCGCTCTGAGTGTTCTATATTTGATAAACACCCTTGGTAAGGTTGCTGTGAATATAAAGTCTATGAATATATGATTCTATAATATATTCATACCTAAAGTCAACATCTTGCACCGCAGAAAGCCCAGCAAACTGCCGTCTTCAGAGGGATCTAATGGCTTCTTCTTACCTCCTACTCCTTCATCTTCAGGCAGATGCCAGCTGGTTTCACTTTGCAATTCCTGGGGGGTGGGGGAGAGGTGAAGGGAGGTACAAGGTAAGGCCAGCACCCCTTTTCCCTGCAAATCCTGAGATGTTCTGAGGGACAAATGGTAGTCTGGCACCCCCATAAGGCCACAAAAATGGGAAACTCCACCTCTCCCACTGCAGTGATTTTGCATTAGGCTTCAAGGGAAAGTAATGCCCCTTGGAGACCTATGCTAGTCTATTAGTTATGGAAAGCTCAAGTGTTCAGCTGCAACATGATACAAAGTTACACGTGCTATTGTGTAGTTGCTCGGGAATCTCTGAGGATGTGAGGTGTGACACTGTCGGCTGCTTTGACTTAGATCAGACTTGCTGTAGCCAGAGATTGAGGGTCCTGGTGTGCCCAAAAGACACTGGAGTTTTGGGGAAGGGGCAGTAACCCCCAAAATAGGGGAGTGTTCATTGAAGACCTATGAACCATAGATTCGTAAGACTAGAAGGGACCTCGAGGGGGGTCACTAGTCCCAAGAAGCAGCAGGTTGGATATGGTTACCAACCCTCTCTCCGATAGATAGCAATGGTGAGTTGGTGGAACAATGAGAGGCCAAGAAAAGAGTGCTCCACTGTGTTTTGCTGGTTTTCCAGCTGCAAGAACTGCTTCCATCCAAATGTGTGAGCTCATATCAGTCCTTGAACCCAGCCCAAGTTTGAGCTGGTTCAATAATCAATACCACTGTTTCACCTAACATTAGTGACCAGATTAATGAAAAAAAGTATATATTTTTCTCAGACATTGGTGCCCACAGTTCTGAAATTGTGATGAGCATGTGCTCTAAAAGGATGTAACAAAGTGGAAGGAAAGAAAACTCTTTGTGATGGAATAATAAAAAGCTAATAGGTTCCTTTGATCTTAAATTGTTTTCAGTCTTGAGGGAGAAGATTTTTTTTAAACCTCTCTGATGATGTTTCCTCAATCTCATTCCATAATAACCTCTTCAGAGAAGAGAGGAAACACAATTTGTAGTATCCCCATGGCCATTGTGTGCTAAATTTGCCCTTCAATTTTCAGTGACTGTTCTTAAGTCGTATAGGGATAGACCTCCCAAAGCAATGTAACTCAGCTGTACTGCATCTTTCTTCATATGCGAGATGGGGGGCATATTAGTCTGGATCTGCAAAAGCGACAGACTCCTGTGGCACCTTATAGACTAACAGACGTATTGGAGCATAGGCTTTCATGAGTGAATACCATGAAAGCTTATGCTCCAGTTACGTCTATTAGTCTTTAAGGTGTCACAGGACTCTTTGTCATTTCTTCATATGGATGCTCATTAATGCTCATAAAATAGAGACAAGGACAACATTTAATCAGTTACCCTAGATAGATTTACAACCTTAAAATTATAAGAGAATGCCTTCATTTCTTCAACTCTACGTAACCTGTCAGATTACTCAGTATTACAAGGCATTAATGAACAAAAGTCAAATGCGTGTTGCTTAGCTTAATAGCAACAATAGAACTCTTTAGGTGGTGGAGAAGGAGTAGTTCTACGATCTCACTGAACTGGCATCTTCAAAAAAGGTACCATACGGTATGGAGGATAAAATAAAAGATGTCAGAGAGAATGTGGAAACCATTCCTAATGGCCCAGTCCTATTTAAATCAATGACGAAACTTCCATTGACCTCAAACAGAGCAGCACTGGATCCTGAATTATATTAAGCAGAAATTTGGCCTGTGAGATATCCCTGTCACCTGAAGTTCATGAGTGTTTTGTAAGTTCAACTCTGGATCCCAATTTTTGCAGCTGAGACCCATCAATAAGACTAAGGGAAAAGAGCAAAGGTCTGTATCAAGGCCCTGATATAATTACATGGCTGACAGCTGTGGACTTTGGGTCCTGATATATTGGAGGAATGCAACAGGGGTGAGGGGACACATGCATCAGTTATGTACCTTTGTGGCTACTGCGATTCTCATCTGCGCCACAGATATGTTTGGGGCTTCTTTCTGCTTAATTATAAGGTTTGTGGTTTTCCAGGGTTTGTGTGACTCAAAATGGTGTGGATTATTGCTTTCTGATTGAGCTTTTTGTAATCCAATCTGGATCATTCTTCTTGTGCCCATACATTGCTACAATATACTATTTTAGAAGTATTTTACATGAGGAAGAGTCAGCAACACTGTCTACTGAAATTTCATTCATTTCTTGCTTTAAAGCTTTCTTCCTGATGTTTTGTTAACCCTTTCTTGAATAGCAGAAAATTGGCAACTGACAGACACTTGTGGTTGTGTATCAGAGTTTATTATATCGTGCTGCTTGTGGGTGGTTGTATATGACTTCTCTCTTGGCAGCCAGCTAATTCATTTGCTAATAATTTCCTCCTTGGGCTTGTCTTCACTACGTGCGGAAAGAATCGATCTTCTGGCGATCGATTTATCACGTCTGGTTAAGACGCGATAAATCGATCGCCAGCGGTTCCCCCGTCGACTCCGGAAGTCCAGCTCGTCAAGAGGCACAAGCTGGAGTCGACGGGGGACCACGCCGCCGCCACTGTGAGGATGGGAGGTAAGTCGGCTGTAGAGACATCGATTTCAGCTACGTTTTTAACGTAGCTGAAATTGTGTATCTATAGTCGATTTCCCCCCCTAGTGAAGACAAGTCCCTTGATGTGAAAGGTGAACTGACACAAAAACTGAAAGCTCAGTTAAGCCCAGTTTTTATTTCTGAATGTTCTTATGTAACCGGGCTGGAAAGGGCATTCAGAAATACATTTAAAAACTACCTTTTATAATTATTTTTTTCCTTCATCTGCAACCCATGGTGTCAATATGGGCAAAGAATGATGCATTGTGAGATGCCTTTGGTGACACAGGAGGTATTGACAGAATGTCACAGAAGGAAGGGGAAAAATCATTTTTAAAAAGGTTGTTAGGTTTATGAACTTTCTTTGAACGCCTCCCTCAGCCTAGTTACTAGTGCTACTAAGTGCACATACCTAGACTTCACTCAGGTTTGAGCCATTTTGTTTAGATATATGTAAATATTTATTATATTTACATATGTTATTATATAATGTATACTATCATATTTTGACAATGTTTTGACTTTTTCTTCTCAAAAGGAAATGTTTTGACAGTGTCAGCATGAAAATTTTTGATGTTCCTGAAAATAATTTGACATTTTGAATCTTCCAGAAATATTGAAGTTGTGACTTTTCATTCTGATTCAGAATCAAAATAAATCTGAAAATGTTAGAATTTCCTGCGGAACAAAAATTCTGTTTTCTAACCACCTTTACTAGATATGGATTTAGATCCCTAACTTTTCTCAACCCAAATTTGCAATTTTGGCCGAAGTAATTTGCCCAAGGAGGAAAGCTATTCAGTGAAAGAGTCAAGATCAGAACCTTGAAATCCCAGTTCCCTTTTCCTTAAAGTTCTACAGGCTGAACACAATTTTCCTATCCAGCAAAGCACATAAGCATGTGTTTAACATCAGACTTACATGCTTTACTGAGCCAGAATATTTGGCACTTTCACTAAGTATTTCACAAAGTCACTAATGCCTATGGAATCACATTGTCTTGCATATAGAGGGAATAATCACACATCAAACACCTGGCAATTTTTAGGAGCTCTATTTCATAAGAATAACATCACTCTATTACAGAACAGTAATAAATGAGAACATAGGACAGACGTGCCAAAAGCAATCTTGTCATTTCTATGAACATCTGTCATTTTAAGTACAAAGAAAAATACGTTTGTGTAGAATGAAAAATTAGATCTAAAATGAAGATAGCACCTTTTGCAAAATGTTCTTTTAGTGTGTGAGAATTTGCAGCATTCATTTTATGGCAGTGCACCACCCCCATTGTGCATCCATTCCTGCTGTGGAACAGAGGACTTGGCTTATACATGAGGACAAAAAGAAGCATAATGAATCATGAAATGAGCCCATTTTATTCAATAAGACAGAGTCTCAGCTTTCTTTCCACAAGAAAAACTGGCCATTCACACGGCAATGGCCTGCAGAAATTTTTGCATAGAAAGGGATCTAAATGCACTGGGGCAGAGGTAATCAAAACTATGTTTCATGATATGATGAGAATCAATTAAGAAATACTTGCATTTGGCAGTTTACTTAATACAGACTATTGTATGTATGGCTGTGAAGGACAGCAGTGGAATCTTTTTATCCAGAAGATGTCATTGATTTGTTTCTCCAGTAGCTTATCTAGCTAACCCTGTTTTTCAGTAAAAAATTCAGGTGTAGGTGTGCAGTACAACAGATAAGTCAAAATTCCATATAGGAAAAACAGCTATGTATAGTAAATGGCTTATATATGCACACATATTGTTGCCTGATTTTAGGGAATTCATATTATTGTTCATATAACATGGGTTGAGCACCACTGTGTTACATCAAGATCAAATTGGTATGGCAGCAGAATTGGTCTCCATTGGTATTTTACAGTTTCCTTCCTTTCCCCATACTGGAATTAGCCTCAGGTTCTTGGCAGAACAAAAGGTTTCCTCTTCACATTCAGAGTCCTATCCCTTTTGTGACCATCTGGTAACGTAGGGACTTATTCTGCAATTAATTCTATTATAAGGCTGGCAGAAATGAGCCCTAAAGATCAACACACACAATGCCTTATTAGAGGGATAGATCCTCTAACACTATTATAATTACATTCAACCCTCATTCAATTTCATAACAAGCAATAAACCTTTAAATGAAGTTGGAGTGTAATGACTTTGCCAGCAACAGGACCGTCCCTACCCCTCCAGATTCCAGGAACTGGAGATTTCTATGACTTGTTTATCAAGAATGTGATGCAGCCTTCCACCTAAGGAGCCTTTTTTAGGAGTAGCCTAGGGTGCAGATTGGAGGGTAGCCTGCGGGATTTCCCAAGGGCCAATAGCTGCTAAGTATGGGAACATGATAAGCTAAGGGGAGGATTAACTGAGGGTGGTGACCAAAGGAATAGTTCATGAAGAGTACATGGAGATGGTAAAAATATTTCAGCAGCTGCCTGTCTGTCTGATAAGGTCATTGACCATCCTGCATTGAGAAAAATGGGGAATCCAAGCATGGACATACAGTTTTTGTCATGGGAGTAGATTTGGAGGGATAATTCAGTATATGTGGCTTACCTACTGTTTTCTGTCTGTGACAGAATTAGTAGTGTGGCCGGTGATCTTTACAGTTTAATGGCAGGTTGCTACGTACATTGGGCAGTAGAATAAAAGGATGAGGAGGCTATAGGTCATGCTCCCAGCCCTGATCCACAGGCGTTGCTGAGATGCCATTGCTGTGTTTAATTCCTGTCACAGAGGGTAGGGGATGTTCACTGTTTGTTTAGAAGGATTGTTGGGCAGTGAGCCCTGACAGCAGATTAGAGAGGTATTTTAGTCATATGAATTAACACACACTGAGGCCTTCTACCGTGTAAATCAGTAAATCTCAAACTAGGGGACGTGACCCCCCTGAGGGTCGCCGAGCGCTCCCAGGGGGGTCTCGAGCTCCATGAATTACTTCCACATGCGGCGGCTTTTTGGCGGACATGCCAAGCTATTTTGGGAGAAAATAGCCGCCGCATGCGGAAGTAATTCATTCGGCGGCTTTTTGGCGGACATACAAAGGTCCGCCGCGGCAGCCGACGAATGAAAAAGGGGTCGCGGTTCTCAGAAGTTTGAGAACCGCTGGTGTAAATGTTGTGTCTTGGGGTGTCTTGATGCATCTCTTAGCCCTGGTCTACACTGTGGGGGAGGTTCAACCTAAGATATGCAACTTCAGCTATGGGAATAGCGTACCCGAAGTTGACGTATGTTAGGTCGACTTACCTCTGTGTCCTCACGGTGGTGAGTTGACCGCTGCTGATCCCCCATCAACTCCGCTTCCGCCTCTCTCTGGGATCAGTTTATTGCATCTAAGCTGAACTAGACACGATAAATCAATCCCCAAGGGATCGATTGCTATCCGCCGATCCGGCAGTTAGTATAGACCTGCCCTTAGTCAGAATCTGCAACTATATAGTGTTTATGAAATATTCTATTATGTTTTTGCATTTGAACATCTGCATCTGAACGTCAGTGGAATTCAAGCAGTTTTCAGTTTATGTCCACACAACATGTTTGCTAGTTCCATGCCCAAAGTCTCTTATTTGTTCTTGCTGTGGTCGCTGATGCTTGTACTTGACTGGTACTTGAATAGAGCAATTGAAAAAAGCTCCTAGAAAAGCTCTCCTAGATAAAGATTGCTGCAGGAGTCTGCTCCTTAGCAGCTGGGCAAGATGGCAATGCTGCATAGTCAGGAGGCTGTGAAACTCAATATACAAAAACTTTGATTTTTCCTTTAATTTTCAGATGTGACTTCTTCACAGAGAAAACACTCACTGCAAGTCATAGGGCAGCAGGCTATCAAATCAAATTAAAACTGGAAGCACAGAATAAAAATCAAAGAACATTTCTCTTCACCTCTGAGCAGCACACGAACTCCTCTGCTCATCAGGCTCTGACCTCAGCTTTTTCATTTTTAGCAGTCTTTAATAGAGCAAGGAAATAAGTAACCCAGGGATATCTCAGGGAGAGATGTGATCCACAAACAATTCTTTGAATCATGGTCATTACCACCTGAGTCACTTCTGGACATGCTGTTCCTGCTTTAAATAGTTTTACACAGCTTAATGTGTCTTACTAATCTCTGAAAGATTTGGTTATTCATTTTCATTATGAAAGGGCAATTTAATGTTCTGTTGAAATTCTAAGACAGTCCACATAATTTCCCTAAATGTCATTATATCAGCGACAGTTCTTATCATACCACATAACTGAGGTTTCTTAATGTCCCTAACACTTATTTTAACAAAACTAGACATTCTGTCTGAAAAGTTCTCTACTTCTTTCAATGCAAGGACATGGTTACTTACACTTTGCTATCTTGAGTCTGGTGAAACACTAATGGCCTTCTTCAACGTCCGAAACTTGGTGCTAAGCGAAAGTGCTTGTACTTTTTGGAAAATGTTGTCTGATTCTTTTGGCTATTATTAAATGCTTGTTAATATATTTTTTTTATAATCTGTCTGTAATTTCATCATTTTCTGTGCAGCACTTGAAAAGGTAGAGCCGGCCCTGGTCTCTGCACTTTCAACCACCCATCTGGTTCTGCCGCAGGAGAGTTTTCTCTATTCCCTGGGAAGGGCAGTCCCTGACCCTGTTGGAGCCCTCCTGCCGCCTAGGGTCGCCAGACAGCAAGTGTGAAAAATTGGAACAGGGAGTGGGGGGCGGTAATTGGAGCCTGTACACGAAAAAAACCCAACCCAAATCAGGACTGTCCCTATAAAATGTGGACATCTGGTCACCTGACTGCCATCTGCAGGCCCTTCCAGTGCTTAGAATCTTGGATGGACTGCCCCATGTCCTCCTTCCCAATTGCCTTGGGATCCCTGTTATAGAGACAGCCTCCCAAAAGAAGGTACATCTGCCAGCAGTCCACCTCAGCTCCCTGACTCCAGCCAGACTTCTGACACTGAGTGAGAGCCAGCGATCTGCTCTCCTGCCTGGGCGGAGCCTAACTGAGGCAGGTTCAGCATCCCTTTTAACTCCTCCCTCCAGGTGTGACACTGTCTGCAGGTGTAGTAGTGAGGCTGACTGCTCCCCTCATGTTCACATTAACCTATTCAAGCCCAGTGTGGGGTCGGTAGGTCCCGCCATAGTCATGTATGTGAGATGAAAAGAAATTAGTAAGTAATAAAAACGCAGCAGGTGATTTTCATGTTTGAAAATCTTTACAGATCTGAAAAGGCTGTCCTGCCAAGATGGAATGCCAGTGCCTATTAATAAAAAATAAATACATTCAAAATTAATCTTTAAAAAGTATTTCAAAATTCATTCAGTGAACTGATGTGATCTTTTAATAGCTGTGCCCTTTAAAAGCAATTTGTCTATTTCCAAAGCTTCGTCGGGGCATAGTATGTTCATCAGTGGGGTCATTAAGAATTATGACATTTCTTAATATATACATAGCCTGGAACATTCCCTTGGGTTAAGAAGGGAATCCCTTAATTGTGTCTATGCCTGATTTGCCTGGGAAGGTGATTTAGTGGTAGAGCAGTGATGTGAGAGCTGTGCATTTTAAAATATTTTCTCATTCAGAGTTACTATTCAGGATTATTGGAGACTTGGGTTGAGAAAGCATTGCAGTGACAAGAAGGTTCTGCTCAGTATAAACAAGGGTATCCGATTCTAACGCTGTCCTCCCAACTCTTCGTTCACCAGTATTTCTGACCACTAGTTCTGATTCAGAAAATATTTGAACCTCCTCCTTTTCACACCACACGTCTTTAACCCCCACGGCAGTGGTCCCCAAACTGAGGCATGTTCCCCTAGAGGAGGATGGAGGAATGTGGAGCAGGACCCAGGGCCTCAGACCCAGCTCCATTCCACCCACTGCTCCATCCCTCTGCCCAACTCCACCCCCCCACCAGCTCCACTCCGCCCCTTGCTCCACCCCCAGTCCAGCTTTGTCCTCATTCCTCTCTGCCCCCAGGCCAGCTCCACCTCTAGCCCAAGATCCTCTGCTGAGCTGTGCAGTAATGGGATGGTAGTGGAGGAACATGGGCAGATGTTAGAGGTAAGAGGAGCGTGACAGGAAAAGTTTGGGCACCACTGCCTTAAGACTTTATCTACAGCAGAAGTTACACTGGTTACACTGGTTTAATTTAGAACGTTGCACTGGTTTAATGAAGAATCATCATTGAGTGGGTGTGTTTCTAGTGGAATCCTGCCGGGACTGGTTCTTGGCTTTATGCTTTTTAACAGTTTTATCAATGACTTGGAGGAAAACATAAAATCACTGACAAAAATAGCAAATGACTCAAAAATTGGGGCAGTGGTAAATAATGAAGAGGACAGGTCCTTCATACAAAGTGATATGGATCTCTTGGTAAGCTGAGAGCAAGCAGACAATATACATTTTAATACACCTAAATGTAAATGTGTACATCTAGGGGGGGAAAGAACATAGGCCACGCTTATTGGATGGGAGATTCTCTCCTGGGAAGCAGTGACCATGAAAAAGATTTGGGGGTCATGGTGGATAATCAGCTGATCATGAGCTCCCATTGTGATGGTGTGGCCCAAATGGCTAGTGCCATTTTTGGATGCATAAATGGTGCAATCTTGAGTAGGAGCAGAGAGGTTGTTTTATCTCTCTGTCACTAGTGCGACTGCTGGTGGAATTCTGTGTCGAGTTCTGGTGTCCACAATTCAAAGAGGATGCTGATAAATTGCAGAGGGTTCAAAGAAGAGCCATGAAAATCACTAAAGGATGAGAGAACGTTCCTTATAGTGAAAGACTCAAGGAGCTTGATCTATTTAGCTTAACAAAGAGAAGGTTAAGAGGTGACTTGATTACAGTCTTTAAGTATCTACATGGGGAACAAATATTTGACTGATTTGGTGCTAGTAAGGGGGCTGTATTGTAGATACCAGTTCCCTGAGAAGTAGACAGAAGATGCCAGTTGGTTTCACCATGTTTAAGATGTGGTTTACTGCAAAAGAAAAGAAAATGAAGTAAAACTGTATGTTTGCTAAATGGAAGACTTTGCTAAACTTAATTTCAGTACAGTAAACCCTCGATTTAACGGACCTCGATTTAACGGACTTCGGATGCAACGGACAAAATTTCTAAGCAAGTCTGAAGCATTCGAAATCCATTTGTCAAGGGCTGGCTGCTGGCTCCCAGCTGCCGCCCGGGTCCAGACAGCGGGCGGGCTGGCTCTCGGCTGCCACCCGGGTCCAGGCAGCGGGCGGGCTGGCTGCCGGCTCCCGGCTGCCGCCCGGGTCCCACCAGCAGGCAGGCTGGCTGCCGGCTCCTGCCCGGCTCCCGCCAGCGGGCGGGCTGGCTGGCTGACGGCTCCCGGCTGCCACCCGGGTCCTGGCAGCGGGCAGGCTGCGGAGCTGCCGCCCCGGCCCTGTGGCGGGCGGGCTGCTGCTCCGACAGCTCGTTTTTTTTTTATTATTAAATAACGGACTTTCTGATTTAACAGACACCCCCTCGCCCGAATTAGTCCATTAAATCGAGGTTTTACTGTACTTTGATTACAAGGCTTTGATTACACTGCCTTGATTTTTCCTTCATCCCTTCAGCTTGCAATATCTTTGTTCCATTTGCTCACAGCCTTGCACATTCCTACTGGTAGAAGGCGGCTAAGACTGTGTGTTCATGATCTTTCTTTTCACTTGGCCTCTGCAACACACCTGGAGACTAAGAGCAACCAGCTTCTATGGCGATGACATTTCAAGAGTCTCAAGGTCATTCCCAAACCTAAATCTCACACTTGATGCCACATTGAATGCAATTAGTCTAGCAGGTCAGACCTGAATAATCTAAATGAAGCCTAAACAACTGTCTTTCAAAATAGTTTGGGCAGAGAACTAAAAAATAGGTCAGCAATGTAGCAAATATAGGGACCAGCATTGGCCTGCGTTATGCAGGAGATCAAATGAGATGATCATAATACTCCCTTCTGACCTTAAAACCTGTGAATTACAACAGAAATAATTAGACCGATCTTATCTCTGCAATTCTCAAAGGGACCCAAATCATTTTTTTCTCCATCTCACCTTTCTCCTTAATTTTTTCTCCCCTTCCTAAGTTTTTTCATCCTGAACAAGTTGTGGCGTTTTGGAAGAAGATATGACTGCCGGGAATGCTTTAGCGAATAGGTGGATTTTGCATTTTGACTTGAGTGCCGCAGGCTTGGGCTCAGTCCTTTCGTTTCTGGAAGGGATTTTTCACAATCAGAATCCTGCTACTGAGTGTGCCTGTGGCACCTGGCACCATCATCCTTGGATCGTGCCGCTCTTGTGGGTAGTGAGATGGTCTCTAAAACAGCTGAGTCATTAGGGCCTTGTATATGAATACCAGGAGTGTCATGCTGAATTATGTTTGGTGGCTGTAAGAGTGGGGGTATCCCAGCCTCTGTGCTCTTGAGTACAAAGACTGGGACTCTTTTTTGACCAAACCACTCAACTTAGCTGCTTCCCAGCCAAATTAAGTCCCTACACCCCAAGAAACCCCCCCTTTACCAGTGGGGTTCTTGGGGAACCACGGCTGCCACCATCCGGGTGTACTTCCAAAACCTTGGAGGGGCCCCCGGACTTCTCCACCCTCTGTCTCTCTACCTGAGAGACGGACCCTTAGAGGCTGTTCCCTTCCCCCTCCCCTGTCTAACCTGACGGTAGCGAGAGACAGTCTCCACACTCCAGCTATACACTTAGCTGTCCTGATACCTATTTCCCTACCTTCCCTCTTCCCAGTTTGAAAGCAGAGAAAACCTTAAGGGAAATAGACCAGACGTTTTTATAACTAACAAGATTTAATAAAGAAAAAGATTAGAACATAGGCACAGTACAGCTTACAATTTAGAATTCTCTACTTCTCATCTGAAATGGACAAAACACCCCAGATAGGCACAGACTTGATGCAAAATCAAAATATTACTTACATTTAGCTAAGTAGGAATATAAGAAGGAAAGTTGAGCCATCTCCACAGCTAGAGATGCTCTCAGACCCTGGCCCCTGCTGCATGGCCAGCAAAACGAAACTAAAACTCTAAAATCCCCTCCCTCCCTCTCTCATGGCAGGGAGCTCCTACGTCACTTGTTCTCAAATAACATTAACTCTCTCCAGCACTTTACACTTATGACAGTGGCTTTGCTGTAGGGACTGACTCCAGAAAGTTAAACCCTTTTTCTTAAGGGCTTTTGATTGAACTGTGGTCTTAGAAGTCTCCTAGACTACTGCACTGCTTCAACCAGTAGCCATCTAGTGTTAAGAATACTTCTAAATAGTCTTCTCCTCCCCTGAAGATATCTCAAATTGTGTTTTTGTAGTAAAAATCTAAATCTAAAAATAGGTCTTTAAAAACATGCCTTTCCCATGCTATCAGTCCAGTTATTATTATTTGGGGGGGGTGGGGGGGTTAGTCAAAACTATGAAAGATTTAAGGACAAACCCATTTTGCTTCAAGCCACCAGATTTCCTCTTTCACCTTGTCTGGTATCCTCTCATCTGTTTGTTGTGTCAGTGATTACTTAAAAATGCTAACCATTTTTTAAGGAATAAATATGGAATAAAAGCTCTTAGGGATTGCTCTGCATTCTAAGCCCAATGGACCATCTTTATTCAATAGAGATAAATATTTGATCATCATCTAGTTTTGCAATAAACAGAAGCTGAAATGTAATTTATCAGCTCTTCATGAATTGTTTACTCCTCTCCACCCTAGAGATTTTCCAGTTCTGTTGAATTACTCAATATGATATTGACAAGAGATTCACTTTTCCCCCTCTTTATTTCTGAAATGTGGTGGTAGCCAGCATTCAGAACCTAGAATTAATTATGGTCCATCTAGCCTGGGGTCTTGTCTTCTGACAGTGGCTGATGCCAGATATTTGGAAGGAAAGGAACAGAACTGAGCAAGCATCTAGTGCTTCATCCCTTGTTGTCCAGTCCTGACATCTGGAAATGAGAGGCTTAACCTTAATAGACCAAAATCTGGTCTCAGTTATATTCCTACTGATATTGAAGTGAGTGCAGGAAGAACATAGAAAATATTATTGAAGGTTTTTGTTTGTTTGTTTTTATATGATGGGTTATGCATCACTTGTATGTTTGTTTTTCTAGTGTTCCTAACAAAATGCTTTGCTTTTTCCATTGAAGTAATGCTACAATGAATTTTGCTATTAAGGAAGTTATGGGTGGGGTGTGGGAAATCGCTTGACACATCAGATTATTTTTCAGGCCATCAATAGGTGGCATTGTTACATTCTTCAAGAAATCCACAAGTGAAAATAAACTAGTTTTCCTAACCCGAGGTACAAGACGAGAAAGAAGTATAGATACATTTTTTCCTATGCTTTCATTATGATTTAGAACTCACTGAAAACCATAAACTTAAATCCTGCAAACTTCTCTATCCTGGCAGAAGGTACTGCACATCCATTGAGAGCCCAGCTGAGGGGGTCCCAGAAGAACATAGGTTTTAGTTTGCTGATTTGGGCTCTAAATGTTGGTGTAAAGAAATAAAAATAATGAGGTGAAGCGAATAGCATTATTTAATTGGTATTCATAGCAGTTTGGGAATGTAACCTACTAAGATTTACCGTATTTTTCGCCCTATAAGACGCACTTTTTCTTCCCCAAAACGGGGGGGGAAAAGTTGCTGCGTCTTATAGGGCGAATATACCGGGGAGGGGGGAACCGGGACGCCGCCGGCAGCCCGCCTGCGGCGGGGAGGGGGGAACCGGGACGCCGCCGGCAGCCCGCCCGCGGTGGGGAGGGGGGAACCGGGGCGCCCCCGGCAGCCCGCCCGCGGCGGGGAGGGGGGAACCGGGGCGCCCCCGGCAGCCCGCCCGCGGCGGGGAGGGGGGAACCGGGGCGCCCCCGGCAGCCCGCCCGCGGCGGGGAGGGGGGAACCGGGACGCCGCCGGCAGCCCGCCCGCGGCGGGGAGGGGGGAACCGGGGCGCCCCCGGCAGCCCGCCCGCGGCGGGGAGGGGGGAACCGGGGCGCTTTTTGTGTGTGGTGGGGTTTTTTTGTTTTGTTTTGTTTTGTTTTTTTCCCCGGCTTTTTTACTTTAAAAGTCGGGGGCGTCTTATACGCCGGAGCGTCCAATATGACGAAAAATACGGTAATGCCAGTTGACTTGAAAGGTAGTTTAACTGGAGTAAGGTCAGGAAGTATTTGCCTATAGTGATGCCAATGAATTTGATTAATTATGGAGATGAAGAAAGAGAGAAAAATTATACAGTTTCAATGAACAATGAGGCAGACAGAGGCGTGGAGCTATGGGCATGAGCTCCTAAACTCTGTCTTGACCCCATGTTAAAAAAATTAAGAGATGAAAAATCTGGTTATTCTCAAATTAAGGTGTTGGTTTTTTAGCTAATCTAAAGATGACACTGATGTATAACAAGGAATGATGCAATTAAAACAAATGCAAAATATTTAGGCTCCAGACTAGCAAAGCTCTGAACTTGAAATGAAACACTTGTTAACGTGCTTTTCAAGACTGGGGCCTTAAAGTATACAAATGAGAAGTGATATAAAGGCAGATTATGTTATAAATATTTTTCATGTGTTCAGATCTTCATAGTTCATACAAACTCTTAAATAAATGTTCCCATGTAAGATATCATGCTAAACATACCTTAATTGCCTATTTTTAAAAATCTGATATATTTAGTGCTAAGCATATGTTACAACTTCAACAGTAACTTGCGCCTTTAACATAAAGATAACCACAATTTTTCTGTTTTTCTGTTTTTAATCTAACACTGAGATATGCCATAAGTCACATACTAGCTATTGAGGCAAGCACTGGTATGCTTTCCAACCCTTCCTTTGTATCACAGTAGCAGAATAAATTGTCATATTCCAGTCCGCCACAGCTCATAAGAGATTTAGCAGTAGAATGATTGTATCCAAAAAATGTGACATTCATTGAAGGAGTTTTGAATGATACTACCTCAAATTACTAAGAAGAACAAATGCTTTGTTATTTAACAGAGTGGTGATAACACAAGGTTTGGTGGAAGAAAATCACACTATTCATCAATCCAGCTAGTAGAGAAGGAATTTTTTGCCCTTTCTAGCAGTTATCCTCTTTTCTACAAAAATGCAAAGTGCTTTTAAAAAAGCATCATTCATTAGTATGATATATTCTTTTAGATTTTGGCAGGTTATATTAAAAAAAAGACACGGTGTCCTTATGTAATGAAAGGATGCACAATTCACGTCTCACCTTCTGCCACTACCTTCAGAAATTGGTGGAAGTGAGTAATTACCCATAAATGGCAGGCATCCATTACTCACAGAGAGAGTAAGTATTTGGCAGTAATCATTTCAGCTTTCAAGGTATAAAAGAAATCCAATATGATTTTTATAGACACTAATTTCAAACCTTTTTCCCCCTGTATACATCAGTCAATTTAGTAGTGGTTAGCTTTGGAACCACAGAATTAGTATGTCCTCCAGTGCATTGCTTACCTCCCTCTGGCAAATATACATACAATTATCCTAGAAAACTTTATATATCACAGATTATTACTGCAATTTACATCCTAAATGCATGTGAAATTAGGCCTTGCTGTGAGTGACCTCAACTGAAAAATAGAACAAGTTTGTATCAAATTGCCCGTTCGTAATTCAGGCAAAAGTTGAATAGTGTCGACATGATGCAGAGCTGTGGGCAACAGGTAGTGACAGACTGTGGCTGGGGTTGTCTGCATGAGTAGATCAATAGAAGGAGAGGGCACAAGAAGCCTTTCAGCTTCCCCCTTTGCACCTCTGTAGAAGGGGCTGTCCAATGGCTGGGATGGGGAGCAGTTGCTCCATGCGAGGCTACTCAAGGGGGCAGAGGTTGGAATAAGGGCTCATCGCCCTGCACCACTGCCTGTGGAGTGAGCTGAGCGCGGTAGGGGAGTGCATGCTGCATCTGAGGAGTGTGGGGAAACTCCACTGCAGCAGGCACTCCTCTTTGGATGCTCAGGAGGAATTACGTCTGATTATAGCTTGTCCTACACATCTGTGAGGCGGGGCTATACCTTTAAGTTCCTTACAACCTAAGAATATAAGAGCAGCCATACTGGTTCAGACCAATGGTCCATCTAGCCCAGTATCCTGTCTTCCGACAGTGGCCAATGCCAGGTGCCTCAGAGGGAATGAACAGAACAGGCAATCACCAAGTAAACCTAAACTGTTTTGTTGCTATGCTGGAATCCTGTTTGAGAGATCACCTTCCTTTCCATATGCCACCTCAGCAGTTGAGGTCATGTTCAGTGTATGTCTAACAAACCCTACTTAGAAACTTCAAAGGGCTGATGCCCTTTCATTTTTATTGGACCCTTAAACTCTAGATTTCGCTTCCACTGGGAAAGCCTACCTTTAAGCACAGGATCCATCGCTTTTCTTCGAACCTTTGTTAAAGCTAAAGGGGGGCTCCTAAGGAGGATGGTTTGTTTTGGAGAAAGTCTTTCTTCTTTGGCTCTGAAATCTACATTGTGTTCATTTTTCCAGAAAAATATTTAATCATTTTATGATCCTCAGACTAAAAAAAAAAAAAAGGTCAGATTAACATCCAGGATGCTTTAATATGTAAAGGACACCGTACACTGTATCTCTTGAGGTGGTCTTTCTTTTGCCCACTTATTTTCTGTGTCATTACTGCCGCTATTGCGAGTGCCAGCAGATTTGTGTCTATAAAGTGCCATGCACACTGTTGCTAATAACAGTTCTTTAGATAAAGTCATCCAAATATTGCATTTTAGCTACAGGAGATATTACTGTTGTCATCTGAGATGATGATGGTATAATTTTCCTGCCTTGTCTTCTGTATCTCCATGCATTAGAACTGTTGGCATATGTGGATCACTGTTATCAATAGCACACCCACAATTACATCTTTTGGATATTTTTCTTTTTAAACCAGCAACTGGGCTTTGGATGACTCTCTAGCTGTTGGGAGCCCAACTGCCTCAAGACTGCGTCTGAGTCAGAAAACAGATTTCCACACAGATGCCACTTAAGAACTTTCATTTCTTGCGAGCATATGTATGTGTTCATGGCAAACCTACTAACAGCCATCAAAGAAATACTGACAGCTTCATACACATTTACAAGGATCATTTGCATTATTATTTGGTGGATTTTGTTCAAGTATAAGGAACAAACTCCATGCTTTTGCCTAGAGCTGAGTGAATGGATATGGTGAAATTAGCCACGGTCAACTAAAATGCATTGAATCTGAATATCTCAAGTAAAGGGTGAGTTAACAAAATCCCCTCTGAAGGTGATGGTAAGAGTACAGGAATTATCTAATGTGACAAGCCAAGAAGATACTATCTCTAAAGCACAGGTAGCAAAAGAGGCTTGAACCTGACCCCACTAATGTTGAAGGATTGTCTTTCCTGAATTCTGTTCTCAATGCAAAGAGAAAGTAGAGGCCAGATTTAGTAATTTCAGTTTTCCCTCATAATCAACTTCAGGTCACATCTGGATCTGGTTTTTTGGCAAGTCCTAATAGAATTAAAGTGTGGCCTATATAATTGTGATACTTTCGAGGATATACTTTTGTCATGATTGAGAATTTCTGATGGACATAAAGATGCTGTTTTTTCCTAAAATAGTTTCAATTGTTTCTGCAATCACTTTACTTTGAACATATGAAACAGTGCTTCAGAGTGAAAAGTAACAAAGCTTCAAAGTGATTTTTCTCCAAACTCAGCTGAAACGCAATTGAACTGGAGAAATAAAGTGCCACCGAGTTTCTGAGAAGTCTTGTGATGTTATCAGCCTTAATATGGCGAACTGGAAGCGGCATAAAAGCAGTTCTATTTTGCTGAAAGAGCCTTGCCCTCATCTCTTTTGTGAGGAGGAAAAAGCGCCGTCATCTCTTACTGCCCCAGAAACTGGCTATCCCTGTTTGAGTGACGTAGAATAACTTGATGTTGTTCTATATATCCAATGCTGGAGTGCCTTACATTTATATAGGACTTTTCATTCCAAAGGATGCTACATTAATTTACAACTATCTACACATACAGCAGCACTTAAATTTAACTGCCCAACATTGGGGTGGAAGACAGGAACTAGCTGGGTCCTAATCCAGTGGCCTTGGAATTTATGTATGTCCCCTAATCTCACTGTTCATTGGGTCAGAGTTCTGGTACACAACATGCTGCAAAAATGTACAGTTTTGGCTAAAACTACAGGGCAAGCCCTACCGTTATGAACATACTCTGAGATCTTTAACGTTTGTGTAGCGTAGACTTTAGTTTTTAATGGCCCTTCTCATCTCATCGTTATGGGAGGAAATGGAAGGAATTTGCTGACTGTATGACTATGTAATGAAAGTATCTGAAAGTGGTGCAGCATGACTATCTTTACCCTTAATACTAAAAATAAATAATGTTTGCAAACTTTGGTAAAAATTATTGATTATTCCTATATATTACTTTCTATCTGAATCATGAACTCTTTCTAGTGCATTTGAAACCCTGTATCATTCCTTTTGGTTTGAAACTTCAGATGAGGATTAGTCAATAATTTTACCACTAACTGTGATCTTAATTGATCAGTATGTTGGCATTTTAAAGTTTTAGTGCACCTGTTTGAGATTTGGGAATGCTTAGAGCTGAGGTTTTAGTATGTCTCTCATAAATTCTCATTAAACCAAGTCCAGCTATACGTCTCTTCCAGATACTAAAAGAGCCACATTGCATTTAATTTATTTCACTTTCAAAATAATTTTAACAGGCTTAATAAAGTGAGTAGATTTATTTGGCATTACTTGGACCTAATTATTAGCATTATCTTAAAATATTCATTGAAAGAGAAGTGCTGATGTGGAAATAACGCAGAAATTCATAATTAAAGTTGTAGATTTGGGGAAGTGGGGGGAGTGGGAGAGGAGCCCTTCATTCATGGTTTAGAAAGACCAAATGATGCTGAACCTGTACATAATCTAATTCTGTTAATAGTCTCCTCCCACAAGAGATTGTTGGGGAGTTAGCCTCCCAAGCATACTTTGACAAGAAGATTTATCAAAACGTGAATGAAGTATCTGTGATGAGGTTTGATTAGAAGAAAACAACAAAATCTGAAATGCCACTGAACTAAAATGAACTTTGTTCTTTCTTGGGGACAGGCAGGGCCTTGCAAAACATGTCTACTTAGCAGGGCAGATTAGGTTTAGAGCAGACGTCAGTGGAAGGTCTCCTGTGCAACACAAATGGAATGATTGTACATACCAGTCTTGAGAAAGATCAACAAAAACAGTGGATATTAAAAAACTGTAAAAAAAAGGTAACTATGGGTTGTTGTTTTTTTCTTTATAAACAGGATCCTAATGTTTGGAATGACTATCGCTGCCAGAGTTCTTGAGAAAAGATCAAAAATCCATCATTTTAATATCAAAAAGGATATCTTGAATATATTTTTCAGTGAAAAAAACCACCCCTTTCTATATCTTTTTCTTTTTTTTCAAAGACAAAGGCATTCATACTCTAGGGTGGAGGCTGTTTGCCTCTTCCTTTCAAGAGATGTTTGACAGCTGATCCCAGGAGAGGATCTCAGACTGTTTAAATTTTTATTAGGCTGCAATATTTGGAATTTTGAGGCTAGATGTTAGCCTTTGAGGTATAGTATTTGATGGTATGAATCTTAAGCTGCAGTGCTGCTAGAGATGATTACAGCGATTTGCCACAGATCATTTGTCAAGAGGACAGCAAGGCATTTGTAAGCAATATATAGTGCAAGTATGCTTGCAAACTTTTCATAAGGCAATATAAAGAAGACTCAGTGTTACATCTGTGTGATTTACATACAGTAGAGCATCAGAGTTATGAACACCTCGGGAATGGAGGTTGTTCATAACTGAAATATTCGTAACTCTGAACAAAACATTATGGTTGTTCTTTCCAAAGTTTACAGCTGAACTTTGACTTAATACAGTTTTGAGACTTTAACTAGGTGGAAGAGAGATGCAGTTTTTAACCATATTAATTTAAATGAAACAAGAACATAAACAGTATCTACCTTGTCAGATCTTTTTTTTAAAGTTTCCTTTTTTTTTAGTAGTTTACATTTAACACATTATACTATATTTGCTTTTTTTGTATGTCTCTATAACTGCCTGATTGCATACATTCATTTGCAAAGGAAGTGTGTAGTTGACCGGTACGTTCGCAACTCTGGTGTCTGTAATGTTGAAGTTCTACTGTAGATCATTTGTCAAAATATATAGTAAGCAATATATAGTGCAAGTATGCTTGCAAACTTTTCATAAGGCAATATAAGGAAGACTCACTGTTACACATGTGTGATTTACATACAGTAGAGCATCAGAGTTATGAACACCTCCGGAATGGTAGTTTACATTTAACACAACATGATACTATATTTGCTTTTTTGTATGTCTCTGTAACTGCCTGATTGCATACTTTCATTTGCAAAGGGGGTGTGTAGTTGACCGGTAAGTTCGAAACTCTGGTATCTGTAATGCTGAGGTTCTACTGTAGTACTTAAAATTAGCACAAATAACCACCAGGCGAGTATAAAGCCACTTTTTAAACATAGGCCTCAAATTCAGATCAACCTGGGCAAAAAATCAAAAACAAACCAAAAAAACCCAGTTTGATTAAGAAAAGTCATTTTAAACCATCTGTTATCCATATTTGTAAATGTTAAGGATAGCTAAAAACCATCTTTGAAATTAAGGCTGCATAAATGTTTCCATTCTAAAACGCTTGCAATTGTAGCTGTGGCATTTCCTGGCTTTTCGTGTTTAGTCATGTCACCTTACATATTTTCTAACAAAGTCAATATTCTGCTACTTTTCTGCTGGCTGAGAGTTATCTTACTTTGCAAGTAGCCCAACTAAAGTAAATTTTGTGGATGAAAGAACAGCTGACCATGAATAAGGATGGCAGAATATGACTCAAAGTTGATTGTATGCAAAGTATTTATTCTACAAAGAAACCTATCTTAACCCACCACTCATGAGACTGACCTTTATCTCATTTGCTTATTGGAACTGCATAAAGGATCATCAAGGTAGAGTAGAACTGTGCTCATTACATTTGGGATACTTTGGGTCGTTTCAGGTTTGATGGTTGCCTAATAAGCATGGATTCATCTGCAGGTTGAACAGTGTGTACCATGTAGATGCTTTCAATGATGACATAGACCATCACAGTATCAGATTCATGCTGTAATGACATGTAATACCGACAGACCCTGGTCATCAGTGAGCAGGATCAAACCTGGGACTACTGGAGTTCAATGCTTGAGTCTCTACTGCATGAGCTAAAAGCCATATGCCTTCTAACTAAAACTGTAGAGCAGACACATTAATCTCTCTTGCTCTAAGTCAGGGGTGGGGAACCTCCGGCCCCCGGGCCGTATACGGCCCGCCAAATGATTTGGTCCGGCCTGCAGGCGGGTCTGGAAAATCTGCACTATAGAGAGGGCCGGACCAACGTTGCGGTGGGAGTGCGCAGGCGGGGCGCTGCCCCAGAGCGTCTCCAAGGGCGGGTGGCGCGTCGCTCCACCTTGCCCTCGCAGGAGTTGCGTCCCAGCAGCGGGACCCAGCGGACACGTAGGCGCGGGTGGCGGGAGACCGGCCGGGGGGGGGGGGAGGCTGTGCGGGTGCGGCGCGGCGCTGCTCCAAAGCGTCTGCGAGGGCTGGGGGTGCGTCGCTCCACCTTGCCCTCGCAGGAGTTGCGTCCCAGCAGCGGGACCCAGCGGAAACGTAGGCGCGGGTGGCGGGAGACCGGCCAGGGGGGGGGAAGAGGTGTGCAAGCGGGCGGGGGGGGGAGGCTGGGCGGGGGGGAAGTGGTGTGCAAGGGGGCGTGGGGGGGAGGCTGGGCTGGGGGGCAGTCAAGGGGGCGGTGTGGCGGGGAGGCCAGGCTGGGCGGGTGGGGAGGGGGGGGGAGGAGACTAGGCTGGATGGGGTGAGCGAGGCGTGGGTACGGGAGGGAAGGAGGTTTGGTGGGGGGGAGGCTGGGCTGGGCGGGTCAGGCATGGGG
This sequence comes from Sternotherus odoratus, assembly GCA_032164245.1. Taxonomy (NCBI): domain Eukaryota; kingdom Metazoa; phylum Chordata; order Testudines; family Kinosternidae; genus Sternotherus; species Sternotherus odoratus. The sequence continues at coordinate 11,390,295 of JAVMKO010000009.1, read as the reverse complement.
GGCAGGAGGCTGGGTTGGGAGTGGGAGGGGGGAGGAGGTTAGGTTTGGTGGGATGGGCCGGGCCAGGCAGGGGTGGGGGAGGGAAGGCGGTTAGATGGGGGGAGGCTGGGCGGGGGTAAAGGAAGATCACCCCCTACACTCAGGCTGATAGCGGGAGCTGACTGGGGCAGGCGGCAGGACCCTGGCTGGCAAGGGGCCAGCGGGGGAAACCTCAAAGCAGTGCAGGGCTAAGCACTCTGCCTGCCACTGCTTTGGGGTTTCCCCCGCTGGCCCCATGCCAGCTGGGGTCTCAGCTCCCGTTGCCAGCCTGGGCTTCCTCGGGGGGAGGGGGGGAGCGGCCCATGAATGGCATTATAAATGTCCAAATGGCCCTTGGCAGAAAAAAGGTTCCCCACCCCTGCTCTAAGTGGTCTCAGTGCCACTAGAAAGGACAGAACACCACACCCAGAAGATGTGTGGATTACATACTTCCCCTAACTCAGGAAGCATGTCCTGAGCTTCAGACATGTCTCACTTGAAATCCCAGATGAGCCCTGACTTGTAACACCAACAGACTCTGGTCATCAGCAGGCAGGATTGAACCTGGGACCTCTGGAGCTAAATGCAGGAGCCTCTACCACATGAGCTAAAAGTCACATGCCTCTTAACTAAAGCCTGTAGCACAGACTCATTAATCTCTCTCGCTCTGAGTGGTCTCGGTGCCACTAGATGGGACAGAACATCACATCCAGAAAGTGAGTTTATTATAGATGTTTTTTTCACCAGTGGATTATGTAAGAGACTGGATACAGTGCTTGTGATTGTACAGATGTTGGCTGCTAATCTGTGGGGATATGAATATGCTAATTATGCAAGTTAAGAACAATATACAGTACTGCAAAATTCTGAAAATAGTGGCCATAACTGAACCGTGCAAAAAAATAAAATAAAACCCCACCTAAATTTCTTTGTGTTATAATTGTGTTAACAGTTGGGGTGAAGTGAAGTACAGCATAGCATTATTACAGGCTGCAAATGCAACAAAGGGGTTAATTTACAGGGAAAATAAAACAACGTTCTTGCCTTCCTCAAGAATGATCAGTCGTGAGGAAAATATTGTCAGTGGGAGGGAAAATATATAGTTCAAGTAGCTCATAATAATAAAGTTTCCATTCATCGCTGCAGTGAGCCCCCCTGCAGGTTGTCCTGGTGTCACAGCAGAGATCTACTACATCTTTAGCTATATTCTATCTTTGAACAGCCCCAAATAACATGAAGATGGGGGTTCTCATGCTGTGTAGAGAGTTTCAAAACTCATCTGCAGTAGCTGGCTTCTCAAATACTTTCTATGACTATCAAGCACTCAGTTTAGAGATGAGACTAAGTGGCTTATTATTAAGTCTGAAGTCCCCAAAAAGTAATCAGTGGAGACTAAGGGAAACTTTTTTTTCCTTACATATGAATTTTCAAGTATTATACAATTACAAGACAGCTGATGGGATTATTTCAGCTCATCCGGGGAGAGATGGAAATATACACCTCTTATTTAGATTTAACGCCTTTTTCCATATTTATGCTCTCATTTTCTATTAAACAATATTTTCTGGAGCTTCTCCTTAGTTAAACCACTAAGAGTCCATCTGCTTTTGCTGCTCATAAGAAAAATGACAGTACTGTAATAGTGGCTTCATTGGTTTATTCCATTACCTACCTCGTGAGCCTAGCCTGATGTGATACCAAAATGAAAAGTCTGCCCTGCTCATTCTCTCTCTGGAGTTTTTATTCTTTTATTCTTTACCTCCTTCTACAAAGATCCAATCGGTAAGGGGCATATATATTATGTACATATGAATAAGCAGGTAAGATGACATCTTGTAATCAGAAACCCTCACAACATTTGTGCAGAAAGGTGCTTCAGAGAAGGGAAGTTGGTCGTAATTAATTCACACTAGCTTTCATGTTCAAAATGTCATTCCTCCATCACAGGAACTGAAGGAAAGCATTCCACCTGAGAAATATAGCCACAAATTTCAAAGATGTTCGCTATATGTGAGTGCCTCAACTTTTGAGTGTCTGCCTTGAGAGACTTTGGGCCTGATTTTCAGAAGTGCTTAGTAACCGCAATGCCAGTTGAAGTCAATTGAAGAATGCTACTGATCTGCGCCTTTGGAAAATCCAGCACTAGGCATCTCAAGTTGGGCGTTCAAAATCTGAGGGACTCAAAAGTGGGCACTTTGGAAAAAATTGGCATAACAGTTTAAATGACTTGGTGCCTCTCTAGCAGCATTGCCAACTTCCTGCTCACACAAAACTGAAGGCCTCTGCCCCGCCCCTCCTCTAAGAACCGTCCCTGTCCCACCCGTTCTCCATGGCCCCTCCCCCTGCTCACTCTGTCCTCCCCCCCTCCTTCTGTCACTCGCTCTCCCCATTCTCCCCACCCTCACTCACTCATTATCACCGGGCTAGCTCAGGGGGTTGTGGTAAGGGAGGGGGTGAGGGCTCTGGCTGGGGATGCGGGCTCTGGGATGGGGTCAGGGATGAGGAGTTTGGGGTGCAGGAGGGGGCTCTGGGTTGGGAGTGGAGCTGAAGTGTTCAAAGTATGGGAGGGGCTCTGGTCTGAGGCCGGGGATTAGGGTATGGGAGGGGGTACGGGCTCTGGGCTAGGGGTGTAAGCTCTGGAGTGGGGGTGGTCATGAGGGGTTTGGGGTACAGGAGTAGCTCTGGGCTGGGATTGAGGAGTCTCAGGGCTGGGGCATGGGGTGCAGGATTCAGGTTCCAGGTGGCACTTACCTCAAGCAGCTGCCAGAAGCAGTGGCATGTCCCCTCTACACAGGGGTGAAAGTAACTAAAACTTCTTACCGGTACGGGGGCTGGGTCAGCTCTAGCCCCCGGAAGGGGCGGAGCCTCTGCCGGAAGGGGCCTTCCCCCCAGACCCCTCCTCAGCCCAACCCCCTCTCAACCCCCCCGGGCTCTGGCGGAATTTTAAAGGGCCTGGGGCAGTAGCGGTGTCCCAGCCCCAGGCTCTTTAAATAGCTCCCAGAATCCTGCCGCTGCTTCCCCTGGACTCCAGCAGTGGGGCTCCCATCCCCGCGGAGCCCTGGGGAGGCTGCGGCGGGGTTCCATTGGCTATTTAAAGAGCCCAGGGGCTGGGACACCGCTACCGCCTCGGCCCCTTTAAAATTCCGCTGGAACCCCTGCTGCAGGAGCCAGGAGGATGCTGCAGCGGGGGTCCGGCGGCAGTTTAAAGGGCCCAGGGCGGTAGCGGTGTCTCAGCCGCGGGCTCTTTAAATAGCCAACGGAGCCCCGCCGCAGCCTCCCCAGGGCTCCAGCAGCGGGGCTCCCGTCCCCATGGAGCCCTGGGGAAGCGGTGGCGTGGCTCCGGTAGCTATTTAAAGAGCCCGGGGCTGGGACACCGCTAGCATCCTGGGCCCTGCTGCCGGAGCCCCCACTGCAGCCTCCCCCGGGCTCCCGCAGCAGTTGAAAGGGCCTGGGGCTCCAGCTGCTGCTGGGAGCCCCAGGTTCTTTCAATTGAGCCTGGGGAAGCCGATCTGCCCTGGTACGGCGCACCGACTTTTGCCGATACACTGTACCAGGGCGTACCGGCTTACTTTCACCTCTGCCTCTACATCTCCTACGCAGAGGTGCAGTCAGGCAGCTCTGCAGGGCACACGCAGCCCCATCTGCAGTCGCCACCCCCACAACTCCCATTGGCAACAGTTCCTAGCCAATGGGAGCTGCAGAGCTGGTGCTTGGGGTGGGGGCAGTGTGTGGAGCCCAATGGCTGGGACATGCCACTGCTTCTGGGAGCCATGCAGAGCCACGGCAGGCAGGGGCCTGCCATTGCTCCACTGCGCTGCTGACCGGCCTTTTAACAGCCCAGTCAGCACCGTCACCCGCGTCTCTTTTTCAACCGAAGTTCCAGTCACAAACTGGACATCTGGCAACCCTACTCTCTCGCAGACTGTCCAACTACATTATAAAATAAGTTCATTTTCTAAACAGCCTTGCACTCATAAGAATCTGACGGGCACTCTGTTAGAACTACTCTTGTGAATAGTTTGCTAAGAAGAATTTGAACGTGTTTTCCTTAATATTCACTTTTTAAAAAATATTAGTGGTGAATAATAGCTACAAATAAAGGTCTAAATCCAAATTCTGAGGCTGTTTAGGCAAGAGGTTGGCTGGACTGCGCCTGCCTGGCCTTACTCCACATTGAGCCAAGTATCGCAGCAGGAGTGCAAAGGACCAATATCCTAGCTTGAAAGTCAGCATCTCACTGGCTAAGTGACGGGTCCAAGCAGCCAAAGCCACTTGAAAGCTCTCAGACCAGATGAAATCTCTGAAATAACAGCTGAATGGGATGAATAGCTCATTGGGCCACACACACACTTAAGGGTTTTAGTAGCCCACATGCACAAGAGAGGAGCCAAGATATGTGAAGGCCCAGTTGAGAGAGATTAGAATTTAGACACCCGCTCTTCAACTCTGAAGTTCTGGATGTAAAAGTTTTCAGTGAGTTCCTTTGATCTGCTTTGCATTTCCAGGTGCAGGGAAGCTTAATATCCAAATGTCAAAGGATCTTTCAGGCCAACTCAGAACTCCCATAGACAGGAGTAAGGGAACTATATGCTGTTCAAAATTTTGCAAGCATAACAAAGGTCACAAAGCTAGGAATATTTTTGTTGACAAAGAATACCATTGCCATCCAAATCTTTCTGTGTCTCTAAAATCCTTTGGTCTCTACCAAACTTCCCTGTTGCCTTTGTGAAAGGCAAATTAGAGGGACTCAGGAAACTTTCAGAGACTTAGTATCTGCTACTTTGGATCAAATTCAGACTTTTTTCCAAGTCTGAGGAGTTCAGATCTGTGGTTCTGGCTCAGGCCCACCTCCAAAACTATTTAGAACATATTCCACTTACCTCATGCTTTGTGCATATCAGCTCCCTCGGGCCCAATTACTAAAGAATTATTATGTGTGGACAGGATCTTTGCTTTTTAAAAGTTTGTGCTCCTGCTTTTCCTCTCGCATTAAATTGCAGTCCTCATTCTCTGTCATCACAGTATGGTAATGTCCAAAATCACTAGTATTTTTTTTTTGTTATTGCCAATATTTTAAATATCTCTGAATAGTCTATATTACTCTTTTTTTCCACCTTGTGAATTAGCCTGCTTTGTGGTGTATTGCTAAGAAGCAATAGTGATGGTTGCATAAAAACCTTGACTATGTTTTCCGTCCATGTCTACAGAGTGGCTCCCTTATCTATGCCTTTCCCACCCCACACACCAACTTTGGTTCCCACTTCCCTAGATATTTCCCCCTCCCTTTTTCTCCTTTTTTTCCCCTTCACAACCTTTCTTTCCAATTGTTTTCTGTCTGGTCAGACACCTTAGAGTCATAGAATCATAGAATATCAGGGTTAGAAGGGACCTCAGGAGGTCATCTAGTCCAACCCCCTGCTCAAAGCAGGACCAATCCCCAACTAAGTCATCCTTGTACAGCCTACACTCCCTGGCAGGTCCAGCTCTAGCTTTTTTGCCGCTCCAAGCAAAAAAAAAAAGGGCGGCCGGATTGTGCTGCCCAAATAATGGCCGGAATGCCGCCCCTTAGAATGTGCCACCCCAAGCATGTGCTTCCTCGTCTCGTCCCTGGAGCTGGTCCTGCTCCCTGGGAAGCGGGTCCAGAGCACAGACTCTTCTTACTTGTTTTCCCCTATAGCTCACATTCTGCATGATCGAGTATTTAAGTGTAATGGTCTTCTGAATGGGCAATTTCTTTCTGCTGTGAAACACTTCCTGGAGTCATGGTATCCCTTGAAATGTTGGATTTACCCAGCCTAAGCCCCTTGGCAAAATATTTATTAGTAAGCTTACAAAATAGGTCTGTCTCCAGGAGTCACACAGCCAGGCTGTCCTCTGATAAGTCATCGTAATCATGCATTACAGAGTATAGTGTCATTCTGATGATATACTATAATAATACATCATCAGAGACCCTTTGCTCAGTTCATGTATTATATCATCAGAACAATGTCTGACAAGAAACAGTGTGCTTCAGACATGCTTGCTTCATAAATGATATTAAAATGATAGACTTGTTCAGTGGTAGGCGGATGATGGAAAACTCTCAAGATTTCATATTCTGAGTATTCTGTTTATCTCTAAAATCATTATTAATGCTACTGATGCTATTTATTGCAAGGTCATATCTAATAAAAAGAGTAAAAAAGAAGAATTCCAGTTCTAGCTCATTTCACTTCAAGATATTGCATTTCATCATGCTTGGCATGTTGATTTTATTTATTTGTTGCTGTTATATTTTATTCTGTTTCATTCAGTTCTAGCCTTATAAACATAATGAGCCAAAACACTGCTGTAATAGCACTATTTTAAAGTGTAGTGCTTTGGACCATCAGTGTTGAAAACTGCAGTCTTTTTAAGCCATTCTTTTCTAAACATTCACGCTACTTTTTCTCTCTCCCTGCTTTTCTCTTCTCTTCTCTGCTCGTAGTCCAAAACTGACACCCCCAAAAATTCAACAGAAAATTCACCGCACAGTGAAGGATTAGAAGATGAGAAATAAATGTTTGTTGGAAGGATACAGCCTAGAAAAAATAAATTATGAATGGGGAAGAACCTGCAGTTGAAACTTTTTCAACTCTAATTAATGGAGATAAATATGAAGTGCTATTGGAGTTCTAATTAAAAAGAATAACTTACAGAAACAGATAAAATACTGTACTTGGTAAAATGATCATTTAGTCTAAGCTTAGTGAGGCCTGCATGATTAAAGTCTGTGGAAGCAATTTTCTGAAAATGGTGTCCACCGATGTATTTCTTTACGTACTTTGGGCCTGAGTACATGCGCAAAGGGGTGGGGTGTCTACCTTTAGCTTATTTCCTTTTGAAATATCCCAGAGTTGGCACTAGCATCAGTGGTAGCAATGAAGAGAGTGCTAATATAGAGTGGCCACCAGCATATTAACCACGTTGACTCTCAGCAACATTATGAGACATGGTTTATAATGCCAGCAGCTAGTCTACTCTAGAGTTTAATATGGAGTTTCCCATATTTTCACCTGGGTGGTTAACTGTGTGCAAGTGTAAAAATGTAATTGAAATCTAATCAGAATACATTGCAGGATTCTTGCCTAATGATTCTACAAAGAGCTTTTATGCCGACCACTGTATCCAATTTATCATTTATTACATGCCTGTCACTTGCCAGTAAGTTCTGCTCGTTAGTGCGTGCTTTGGAATACATTAGTTCCACTCTTTATTCCTTTATGAAGATCTTTCTTTTCGTGGAACTTAGGTGCTGGTCAACAAGATGGTCAAGCCTTTAGCATGAGACAGACTTTACTTATGTGAGTCAGTAGGACTATTCACATCTTTGAAGACCAGTCAGGTGGGAATGAGATGATCCAGGCCATGGTTAATGTCTCTCTACATTAGAACGGATTGAATAATTGATTTTTTGATTTTTTTTTTTTTTGGTTTGATGATATTTTTAAAATAGTTTTGGATTGACTCAAAATTGAATTTGGGAGGGTAGGGCGTTTGTCATTGAAATGAAAAAAAGATAAATTTTGTTGTGAGGAATGAAATGTGTCAAACATTATTTGGAAACAGAGATTTTCAAAATGAAACTCTTTTGAAGTAACATTTTTAAATGAATTGAAATTTTGTTTAGAAACAGTTAGTTTCAACATTAAAAAAAAGAAAGTCCTTGTTTTATTTGGTTGAAACTTCTCCCCAGATCGTACACAAATTTGTGAATAGTTTTGGTCATTCCTAAGCTGCATTTTCTGATGGTGAATTTACTATTCAGTTGAAAATATTCATTCAGCAAAGTAAGACCATTTTGTAGCCACCTTGGAACATACCTTGATGTAATTGGGTTCCCCAATGCTATGGTAGTTTCAATATAGATAAGGTTGTCTGAAATAACTAGTACTGTATTGGGTAAAACATCAATATTCAAAGGTATGTGTGAGGCAAGGTAGCCATTTTCCTTTTAACTTCCAGAAAGCTTATTTCAGAAGGTTCACAGTAGTAAAAGTGGCAAAATCTATATTTATTACAACCCCTATTTATTTCCAGATAAGGGAACTCATTACATTAATAGTCTAGTATTATGTAAATTTATTTTATACAAATATCTAGTGTCCGTAAGTAGTTTATTCTCTACATCCCTAATGTAATATATCAAACAATAACTCATTTGTCAAAGAGAGACAGTTCATTAGTATTCAGTAACCATTTGGACAGAATAAAATAGCAACAATATAAAAATTGATGTTGCGAAACTTAATAAATGAGGGAATAAGGAAAATGTGATTCAGGAAATTGCAGGCCTGGCCTCAAGGGCCATTTTTAGGTCACTTGTCTGCATTTTAATATTACATTTGTTTTAGAAAGAGAGTCTCCACGCTATTAGTTTGGGATGGAAGCCAATTTGCAACTAGGTGACTTTAATAATCCAGGGGGTTCAGTAAATGAGAACATAATATTTACAATAGAATTAGGGTGAAAAAAACGAGTGATACCACCGATAATGGTATTTTAACTCTATTTTACAGTTAAATTACTGAAGGATGTAGACCTCTAATTGTTTAAGAACCAAGAAACTTGCTTACTTAAAAAACAAAACTTAGTTGCATTGTTTTTCAAAAAGGGGGGAAATAGCTCATACCATGTGACTTAAACTTGCCATGTGGACAAAGGCGTGCAACGGAATTTAAATCTGACCCATTTTGGAGGAGCACTTTAAACACTCTCAAATGAAAGGTTTGAGTGGCACTCCCCTGCCCCCCCCACACACACATTTCTTGGGACACCTTTAGCAGGGACCCCCAGCAGTGAGGAAGCAGCGGCACTCTCTGGGTCCCTGCAGACGGGGAGGGAAGAAGTAGTAGGGTGGCTGGCTACCAGCTAAGCTCCTCTTCCCCCCCACTCCCAGTGCTGCTGCCTGCTTTGCAGACCACCTGCTGAGGTGAGTCGGGGAGTGGAGGGGCGGTGGAGGCAGAGGCAACACATGGGAGACTCCGGTAGCAGGGAAGGAGAGGTAGCAGGCTGCAGCTGTAGGGATGCTGGGAGGAGGAGCTTTGCTAGCTACCCTGCTACTTTCTCCCGCTCCAGGCTGCAGTAGGGTGACCAGATGTCTGATTTTATAGGGACAGTCCCGATATTTGGGGCTTTTTTGATTTGGGCTCCTATTACTCCCGACCCGCTATCCCGATTTTTCACACTTGCTGTCTGGTCACCCTAGGCTGCAGGGACACACGGAGATTTGGGGGTGGGAGGTCATGGCCCTTGTGCACACGCCTGACAGGACCTTAGTTTCACAAACGTAATGGAAAAAGCAAATCAATTGTTGTTTAGATTTTCCCTGCTTAAGTATTATACTACTTGTGCTTATGCATGTGTGACCAAGTTTAGTAAGAATTAGGGCCAGAATTGTCAAAAGAGGGTGTCTAAAGTTAGACAGCTCACTCCACATTTAAACATTTAAGTAAGTGGCCTGATTTTAAAAGGATCTGAGCACCAGGGGCGGCTCTATATTTTTTGCCACCCCAAGCATGGCAGTCGGCCGGCTTTCGGTGGCACACCTGTGGGAGGTCCGTGCTGGTCCCGTGGGTTCGGCGGCGAGGTCCGTCTGTACCCTCCGTTGAATCTGCAAGAATCCGCGAGACCGCCTTGATACCGACCGTCAGGCCGCCCCCCACGGCTTGCTGCCCCAGGCACACACTTGCTGCGCTGGTGCCTGGAGCCACCCCTGCTGAGTACCAACTGCTTGTATTTATTTTAATTCTGTTCTGGTTCTTATGCCACGCCCATCCCCAAGACATCTGAGCAAGCTCAAATCTGTGAAATTTGTGAATTCTCATCAGCTCTGAAAAACAGGCTGTTTTTGTTTTAGGATCTAATTACAGATTTAGTCACCTAACTTGGGCACCTAATTTTGAAACAGTTAGCTTTTGACTATCTGCCACACACCATAAGTGGGACCTGCCTGAACTCTCTTGTGCAGTTGCACTCAATTTTATAGATAGCATTTTGTCCCTGCTCACACCATTTCTTCTGCTTTTCACAAATACATCTCCTTGTCGCATATCAGTCTGCATCCTCCACAACACAGCAATATTGAATCTTGGCTGACACAGTCTGCAGAGGCTTTTACATGGAACTTTCCCAAGAAGTGTGAAAGTCCCTCTCCCCCATCATGGTAGTAGAAGTTGTTTGTTCATGGATCTCTTTTGTGTGAAGAGTTTGAAGGACAATGGGTATGGCCTTTGAATATCCTGCTAAGTAAAGATTCACTTTCTTTCCTGACTCATAAGGCACCTGAAAAATGTCAACAGCAGACTTTGTGAATCTGTGCATTTCTCTAAATATTGCTCAAGTCAGGTCAAAGAGGAACACTGATAGGGGTCCCTTGGACTTCAGTTGCCCCTGTTGTAACCATTCTATGAAAGGGGGGAGATTCATTTTCTGGTGGTGTCAATACACCCCTTTTGGCAAGCAATTCTTGTACAGTATCTTTTTAATTGACTTTTTGAATAAATGGACAATATAGGTGCCCAGTATTGAGAGGAAGTTAAGTTCTTCAAGATCCTTGATCTAGATGTCTTTATCTTGTCAGGTTTATTCATGAAGATGTGCCTGTTCACTTGATTCAATATTCAATTCTCCTGTTGTTTTCTTCCTAGAAGAAGCGTAACTGCCATTCTTCAATTCTAAGATTAGCAATCTACAGCTTTCCCAAAAATACCAAGAGCTGCCACAGTTGCTGTTGAATCAGAATGAGAATAAAATCTTATAATGCTTTCTCTTTTATATTCTGCTCCCTCATTTCCATCTTTCACAGCTAAATCAGTTATTTAGATTACAGCAAGGTCTGAACCAACTCAGATGAACAAAATTATCCACGTAGCCTATTTATATTTCTTTAATGGGACACTAGTTTAGCTTTGGGTTTTTTATCTGGGTTTTTTTTCAAGAAAACTAATTGGGATAAGCATATAAATTTTGTGAAATAAAGATAATCTGTAAATTGGAGTGAATTTTATAAATAGATGCCAGTACCATCAGTATATGATATAGATGGGAACGAATGAAATGACATGTTACAGTCCTCACCTTTATAAAGTCAAGAGTTATCCCACAATGGTATTTGCAATACTGTACATAAGGGCAGATCTATACTACACACCAGATCTGCAGGTAGTGATTGATCTCTCGGGCGTTGATTTATCGCATCTAGTCTAGACACAATAAATCTATCCCTGAGCGTTCTCCCCATCAACTCTGGAACTCTACTGCCGGGAGGGGCGGAAGTGGAGTCAATGGGGGAGCGGCAGTGATTGATTCACCGCCGTGAGGTAAGTCAACCTAAGATACATCGACTTCAGCTACGCTATTCCCGTAGCTGAAGTTGCATATCTGAGGTCAATCCCCTTCAGTGTAGACCTGGACCAGGTTATTCTGTGTCCAACTGTTGTGAATTACCTTGAAATGATGCTAATAATTGTTGGCAAATACTGACTTTTTAATGGTCACCACTGTATATGAACCAGGAACTTGTGTGAAACTACCGAACCAAACTTTGTCGCCAAATCAAAACCTGGGTCATGAGTTAATCACTGTCCCAAGGGACACTATGATGACAAGAATCATCAGAATGCAATGTGCTCCGGCCATGGTTTCAACACGTCTCCTACCGCTGAGGGATGCACTGAACTGGGCTAATATACTTCTGGCTATAATAGCATTTCATTAACCACAGAGTCATCCTTAAGTATCCTTTATGGAAGCTTTCAGGTCCCTTTGTGTCACTCTAGAAGTTCAATGGGACATCAGCATGGGCCAGGATCAGATCTTTTATCTTCCTTACCCATCCTGCATTTAAGTGTTGTGCTTAAAATGAATCCCAGATCTGAATGGCCTCTTCTTTCCTACTTGGGTTTGCAAAAGCAAACCAAACTCAAAACATGGCAAAATTAACCTCGTTTTTTAATTCAGCCACCTCCCTGCCACACTCATTGTATGCACAGAATGTGTCTTTTAAATAGGGCTTGTGATCCTTTTAATAGGAATCAATAGGTATTAACCTATGCCTAAGGCTAGACTCTACTGCTGAGGTTTTCAAACTTTTCCCTGCTGTGACTTCAGTTGTCATGATGAGAAAGGTGGCCGTTTCCATCCTGTTAATCTCCAAAACACATTTAAAACGCTGTGATGTTTAATTAATTTATTTGTTTCAATTAATACAAGTAATAATTGACAGACATTATTAAATATTGCACACACCCTAAAAACAATATGCCAGATGCTTCAGGACTATTATTATCTAGTGATTCTTTTCAAAACATCATGTATGTGCTGTCAGAACAGGCTGTGTTTCTTCTGATGAGTGGAGAAGGGATGTTGCAGAGTTGTATGTTGTATGAGTGCCGCTGATTTATAGACAGAAGACAGCAGTGAAACAGAAGCAGTTTTTATGTTTTGGTTAGCACAGCGATGAAAAATGAAAATCCTGCCTCATATAAATAAGGTTGAGAAGTAACGACTCATTTGTGAGGACTGCGGTAATGAATGATTATATAGCTATCGTGTTTTATTACTGTAGGCCTTCGGATGCAGCCCTGGCACTAGACAGGGGTTTTTATAAATAATAAAATAATGTGTAAATTGATAGCTGTGCAGTTTGACTTGCTGTTCATATTCTCACCTCTCACCGTCATTTTCAGAGCCATCTTCTCTTTCCCTCAAAGAACCCCAAACTAAAACTCTGTGCTGCTTATGCGGAACCTTTCACGTAAGTGCTTTACAGACAATAAAAGAAATAAATAACCTTTAGCACTTACATGGAATTTTTTACCTGTAGACGTCAAAACACTTTACAACAGAGAGTAAAATTATCTTCATTTTTGCAGATGGGGAAACTGAGGCACAGAGCCATGAAATGACTTGCCCAAGATTACCCAATAGGACAGTGAAAGAGCCAGGAATAAAATTCAAGTCTCCTATCCCATTTCCTGTTCGACACTGCCTAATTAATGAATTGCAATTATAGATGCTAACTGAAGCCATTTATCTTTCTTTTCCATTGATACTTCCCTTCTACCACCCTTACTGACCCCTAATGTTGCTTCTTATAGCCATTCATCCTTAATCCAGAATCATGTCCTCCCTATTACTGTGGCTGCTGCCTAGTCTCTGTCAATCTACAATGTAGCCCCACTCTGCTCCATCAGCCATTCCCTCTTGACATACGCCCATAGCTAGAGATGGTAAAAAATAAACTATTTTATTCCAGAAAAAAAGATTTGAATGAGAAATTTTCATTTGAAATTTTTTGTGTGAAAGGTTTTGACTTTTTTTGCTGGAAACATTCAGAAAAAACAAAGTGAAATTTGTATTTTGTTTTGCTTCCAAGTTTTCTTTATGATTTGATTCTAATTGAAATTTTCAATTCAGTTTTGGAAAACAGATTTTGTTTTTGAATTTTTTACATTTGGATTCTCTCTCCCCCACGCAAAGTGTATAGGTACCCACGGGGGAAAAAGAGTGGGTGCTCAGAACCCACCAACCAGCCATCAATCAGCTGTTCAATGGGGTGTGAAAGGTGCTGGGGGGAGGGGACAGAAAGGTGGAGTGAGGGCGGGGCACTTGGGGGGAAGGGGTGGGGGGCAGGAAGAGGCGACTTGAGGGTCGAATCTAGGGGGAAGGGATGTAGTAGGGGCAGGGCCTCAGTGCAGAAAGGGGGTGATGCACCCACCCAGTAAAATAGAAGTCAGCACTTGTGGCAAAGTATGAAAGAATAAATAATATGTAGGCTTTTTCCCACCCACTTTTTTCCTCTTGTTATTGTCTCGTTTTCTTTTTGCCACTCTGTAACTTTCAGAAAAATTGTGGCTGTTAACAGTGAGAAAATAAAATCGTGTGTGGGGTGGAATTTGGCAATTATTCATTCTTTTGCACTCTCTAAGTGAAATGAAAATTTCTGTTTAGTTTCCAAATATCCAGTTAAATAGGAGGAAAAATTGTCACATTATATTCTCCTGCAAAACATTTAATTTGTAATGAAATTGCATTTTTTGCTGGGAAAATTTTCTAGTAAAATATCTTGAGCAGCTCTATCCTTAACTTTTTTCCAGAGTTTCTCCATCTCATCTCTCCCACTGTCTAGCTTCACTGATCCCAGCCTCAGTGAGGTCCTCCATCCTACACGCTAATCTCTCTTAACTTCTTTAATGAATTTACAGACCAGTTCACCTCCTCCCTCCTGATGGAGAATAATATCAACAATGACTACTAACCAAGAAGATCAGGGATGCAACACCATGATCTGGATGTCCTTAAGTCTCTGACTGAAAAATGCTGAGTCTAGACGACATGGGATGGATCCCATGATAATTTCCCTGCTCTGTTCATGTCCCCTGAAGAATTTGGCATTGGCCACAGTCAGAAGACAGAATACTGGGCTAGGGGAACCACTGGGCTGACCCAATGTGGCCATTCTTATGTTCGTCTAGACTCAGAGGCTTTAAGGGCTGAAGGGCCCATTATGATCATGTTGTCTGACCTCCTGTACATTGTAGGTCACTGAACCTCATCTACCCACTTCTGTGGAGCACCACAGTATCAGTGCCTATGGTAGTAACTCAGAGCCTCCCCATATGGTGTCTCTTCTCTTGTCATTGAGGATATTGGCTACTAGCAGTCACAGATGGATCACAAGCCATGTAGGCAATCTCATCATACCATCCTCTCCATAAAGTCACCAAGCCAGTCAGGTTTTCTGCCCTCTTGGCTCCCCTGGGAAAGCTGTTCCAGAACTTCGCTCCTCTGATGGTTTGAAACTTTTGTCTAATTTGAAACATAAACTTGTTGCTGGCCAGTTTATACCCATTTGTTTTTGTGTCCACACTGGCACTTAATGTAAATGACTCATTTCACCCTGGATTGAGAGCCAGACTGGTGCAGTTGGGTTGTGACACAGAGAGAAATGTCTAATTAGAACACAAATGCAGTACAACCTTGAATTATGGCAGGTGAATCTTTGACCTTCTTATAATTGGGTGCATCCATGCTAATGTCTGTATTTAGGATTCCCCACCAGAGATTTCTAAGTGTTCTCACTTAAGTCTTATTGAGCCAAGAAAATTAAGGGATAAAAGGAACTTCCCTTAACAAAAATGGAAACTTCCATTTACATCCATTTGGTTCCTTGGATTGTTCAGATTCTATTATTATTACTTATTTGTCTGATGCCGCTGGTGTGCTTGGAACTTTACAGACATGCAATATAATTTGTAAGACAGAATGGATAAACTTTCATTTTTAGATGCTTCAGACATGGAGGGAAGAGGGACAAGGAGCAGTCCAGGGCATACACAAAACAATTTTTTAAAGGCTAGCAATTAATCTACCCGGAGACGGGATTAACTGTCTCTAACCCCACTGGGAGACACCTTTATGGAACTATCTCGCTGCCTGGCAGCTGGCTTGCTGCCAACCAACCACAAAAAAAACTCTCCCTCAACCTGGATGTCAGATGACTCCCTTATGTAGTCAGTGGAGTTCAATTGAGTT
The DNA here is from genome assembly GCA_032164245.1 of Sternotherus odoratus. Classification (NCBI taxonomy): domain Eukaryota; kingdom Metazoa; phylum Chordata; order Testudines; family Kinosternidae; genus Sternotherus; species Sternotherus odoratus. Next base: position 11,374,719 of record JAVMKO010000009.1, on the reverse strand, counting down.
GTTGATTAATATATAAGGCCAACAAAGGGAAGCTGATTGTCATGCAAATTGAGGCAGAAGGCCCCCAAACGGTACACTGTGCCTCTGGTAAGAGGATAATTTAATCTCTCAAATCAAGATTCAGCTCTGTGGCGGCTGAGCTGTAGAAGCTGTATGGCATTTCCACTCCTGAAACCCATGGAAAGCCTATTTCTGGTTAATAAGAGGCCTTAGTTTTTAATGTTTACCGCATTTCATCTGTAATAGAGCTTAGTGTTTTGAATGTCTCCAGCTTCCCACGTCTTGAATTTGCTGACTGGCAAACTACTAAAACAGATTAACTGAACTTCAAACAGATTTATTTCAGATGGTTCCTGCAAATCCATTTGGATTATCTGCCTTTGGACATCATTTCCTAGCCTGCAGAGGTTCATTAAGGAAGAATTTAAATACGCTAGCTAGGAAAGGGCTAGCAAGAATAGTGTTTTCAAAATGATTCATATTACCATAGCCTGATTCCAATATAATGTCTTACTGTTCAGAAACCACACTCCAGCATGATTTATATATCATGGTTTGGTTTAAATGCCAGAGCCACTGGTAGCCTTGTGAGTTATTTTTGGTAAGGAAATGGCCTCTAATCAGAGTGTGAAAAAAATCCCCCAAAAATTAAAATAGCCTCAGGAGATACTTCCTTAAAATCTCAGCAGTAGAAACTCTCTGAATTTTCCTTTGAGAAGAGCCTTGAGATTCAAAACATAGCCCTTGAGCATTTTGCCTTGTTTCTATCATTGAATCCATTACAGGAGACAATTAGCCTGATGTTGATTCTCAGTCTTCTTTGATTATAATATTCAAAATGAAAATGGAGATGTTTAGAATTACTTGAACTGCACTCCCCCCTGTTTCATAAATTAGCTCTGCCACTCCTAAGAATCACATCTGGAGATCTATTTAATCAAACTTTATGTGAGGAAAAACAATATGAACTTTGCCTCAGACTGAAAATTATTTAATCACATTCAGCATAAAGACCCTCATTCAGGAAAGCACTTAAACCCGTGCCTAACTTTGAGCACCTCAGGAGTCCCATTGAGTTCAGTGTTCAAGTGCCTTGTTGAATTGAGGCCTGTGGAACAAATGCTGAGGTTCTGACTGAGGGCTAGGTCAGGGCTGGCCTTACCATGAGGTGAATTGAGGCGGCCACCTCAGGTGCCAGACTGTGGGGGGGCCCCACTAGGACTACCAAAGTGTAGTAAATTGTGTCTGCTGCTGGTGCATATGTACGCTCTCTTCTCTAGATGCACAGAGATGGTGGAGGACTATGCTGGAGGAAGGCGGGCACAAGAGACATAACAGGCAGGCAGGAGAAAAGGTGAGAGGGAATAACAAAGCAGCAGGAGTTGCAGGGAGAGAGAGGCGGAGGAGCCTCTCGTGTACCTTTCTAGCACCCCAGGAGCCTGGACGGAATAACAGGGAGCTTCCTGTTTCCTACTGCTTCCCTGAGCCCACTGGAGGAGAACTGAAGTAGTAGGAGCCAGTTAGGCCCTTAACACCCTGTTATCTTCCCTCACTCAGGTCCTGCTACCAGCCTGCTTATTTGTCCCCTTCAGTTGAGTGTTGAGAGCCACTATAGCTGGCAGAGAACAACAGTCATGAGTGAAGGAAGAATACACCAATAAAGTGCAGCCCTTGAAAGGATTCAATAGCAGCCGGGTTGTTTCTGCATGTCTGGGAGCCGCAGGAGGCATTCTGAATGCCAGCCCATGCTTCTCCTGGGGTCATGCAGCTCCATGCCATTCTAAGCACAGGACTTCACCTAAATGGCACAACCTGGCCTTCAGATTTATTCTGTCCTCACATAGGCTACATTCCTGTTAATTTAAAATAAAGGACTAAAAGATTTGGGTTTAAATTCTTTTAAAATACTCTTATTTTTTTGCTTTAAATCTATGATAAAACTTATATGCATGCTAATGAGAATGACACCATTTAGCTAGAAGCATATATAGAGCTTTGCCTCCTCACCATATGAGGGCCCAATCCAGCTCCCAGTGACTTCACTGAGAATTGGAGGCAACTCCCAAACTTCTGATCTGAAACTCCATGTTCTTACTGACCTGGGATTTGCCAGGGGAAAAAAAGCTACCTTCTGCTCTGAATTGTGCAGGTCTGTAGGTGTGGAATCAAAGGGCTTTTCAAAGTAGATGCCGCCTGTCAAACTCATTTCATAGATGTGAATCCAGGAGTCCATAGATGAACCACTAGTGCATCAAACCATTTTATTACTCTGCTCGCCCTGAGTAATAAAACTCAACCTACGTTTGTTATGGCTATGCCATTTTTAGCTTTTGTACATCAACGACCGGACTTCCAGCCATGCTTCTTTCCCATCTTCCACTTGTTTGTGTGCAAAATTACAAGCACTTGCACTTTTTTAGAAGTGCTCACAACCATGTGCATACCACTGTTATAATTTGAACTTATACAGAACTTTGCAGGCTCACATACAAATACTTGCATGTATGTTGGTGCATCAGCAGTGTACTTGTGGGTGTTTATGACTGCAAAGGATGGCGGAATAAGGAGACAGCGGGCTGAATAGCATTCTTTTTAAAGTACTTCAATTGACATGAAAACTAGTTATTTGTCTTAGCACTACATGTATTTTTCCTAAGCATCAGAAACATGAAAATGAAAATAGATTGGAGTTTTCAGCTTTGTCTGATTGGATGTCACCATTAAAAAAAAATGTTAGAGACATTCGCTGCTGATTTCTTTTTAAATCCAAATGCCTACAAATGGATGTGTGTGCCAAATTCTAATCGGTAAAGAGCACAGATGCTTTCCCTGTCTCCAAAAGATGCTGCCATGATACATAATGCATCAAAGCTTAAGGAAAAGGAATCTCAGTCAGTTCAAACAGTGACTTTTAAACTGATGCTCTTTGTCATATTTGCTTTCTAAAAGGTCAGAGGCCATCTTATCCCTGACTGGTCCCTTCTCTAATGATTTTGTAACCACAGCAAAGCTGTAGAGCTTCTCTTATACTCATTTCAAAAGTCTATGGGGAACAACTAGAGTTAGTCATCAGAATAAAATTTGGCAAATTGATTCTGTCACACAATTGGTTAAGTCTTTTTCACTGCCTCTGAATATAAAGAGAAGCAAGTTGGCATGGGTCTTTTTCTAGGCGGAGGGTCACACGCATAAAATGCAAAATCCTCCAACAAGGACTGGCCCTGATTTCTTTTAAGCCCTAATTTAGATTGTATCAACATTCTTTTTAATAATGCCTCCTTTTAGAGAGAGAGAGAGACAGAGAGACAGGATCAGAAGCACACACTGTACTCACATTCAGGTTCTCTAACCTCCAGTAATAATTGGTAGCTGGCCTGCTTCAAGGATAGAATTTATAAAGCAGACCTTGTCTCCCATATGCTGCCCTTCTAAGGGAAGTCTTCTCATTACTGGAAAGCAGGAACAGAGTTATGGTAAAATACTGTAAGGTTCATTTATCAATCATGGTATCAGCATGGCTATGGCACCATATAGCTATAAAAATTAGACATGGAAAAGATCTATTTGTTCTTTCCCCTTGCCAATGAAGAATTTTCTAGTGCTTTCTCCATTCCAATTTTAAAAGTACCAAGCAATGGGGTTTCCACCACATCCCTGGAGAGACTTTTGCACACTCTTAACAGATCTTGCTGCGAAGAAATGTGTTTCTTGGTATCGAATCTGACTTTTTCCTTTCCTTTCCTTTTCTTATTTTCATTATAGTGATAACCCTGTGTAGCACCTAAATAATTCATAGACAGTAATGATGTCTTAGGGAATGGAGGGGACATTTTTTGGGACCATTCTGTACTTACGTTACCGTATATACTATTTTAATCTTTTCCAAAGTCACTCACCTCCAGCCTGCCTGACCGTTTTCCCTTCTTTTTTTGTAACCTTCCTTCAGTTTGTCAACTCATTATATTTCTGGTAATGAGGTGCCCACCATTTCAGGTGCTGTCAGTCTGGAATTGTATGATGTGGGCTTTGACTTCCCTGTTGCTGAATGTTATGCCTGTGCAAATAAACCCCAATATATTTTTTGGCTGCCCTACTACTTTGCAAACTCAGGCTGGATGTCTTGTCCACAATTACTCAAGTGTCTTTCCCCTTTACTGTTACCAGGCTTCTCTCTCACACTGAATATCTGGGATATTAATTCTTTTAATTCTTCCTTTCCCCTCCCAGTATTTAACAGCATGTATTTTTAAAAGCTAAATCTTTTTTAGCTTGTGTTTCTAATCTCTCTGCTTTCATATTTGTTACTCCTGTGTTCTCACTGGTGTCCACAGCACCTCTCTGTTCAGTATTATCAGTTAATTTAATTAACATGCAATATACCCCTTTTTCCCAATCATTCACAAAGATGTTAAATAAGATGAGCGCTAACATAGATTCCTGTGGTACCCCAAAAGACACCCTCAACCCTCAGTTTGGTATACTTCTCTTAAATCATTCTCCTTTGTTTACTACTGTTCAGACAATTCAATATTGTGGAACCCTCAAAACATGCTTAGGAATCTGCAACCAGCATGCAGTTAGAACATTAATAAAGGAAACCATAGATAGGGTGACCAGAGAGCAAGTGTGAAAAATCGAGATGGGGAGGGTAATAGGTGCCTATATAAGACAAAGCCCCGAATATCAGGACTGTCCCTGTAAAATTGGGACATCTGGTCACTCTGACCAGTGAAGACAAAGAAAATTAATAGGCAGCATGAAGTACAAGAGGAAGTACTTTTGTCACACAACACCCAATTAATCTGTGGAACTCATTGCCATGGGGTATTGTGATGACCAAAAGTATAATTGGGTTAAAAAAAGTACTAGATAAGAACATGAAGGATAAGTCCATCAATGGCTATTAGCCAAGATGGTCAGGGGTATAACTCCATGCTTGGGATGACCCTAAACCTCTGATTGTCAGAAGCCAGGAGAGGAAGCCAATAGTGGATCACTTCAACTGTCTTGTTCTGTAGTCTCCCCTGGAAGCTCTGATACTGGCCACTGTCAAAGACAGGACACTGGGCTAGGTGGACCATTGGTCTGACCCAGTATGGGCATTCTTGTGTTCTTATGAAGTACTAGCGAAAATACCCGGCGTTGCTTGGGTCCGTCGGAGGTGGGGAGGGGGCAGAGAGCTGAGCGAGTGCGAGGTCCGTTGGAGGGGGGAGGGGGAAGAGAGCAAACCTGACACCCCCACCTCACTTACCCCTCAACCAACCCCAACTCACATTTTCACCCCACCACCCAAACCCAACACCCCCACATCACCCCCCTACCAACCCCAACACCCCCTGACCAACACCCACACCTCACACCCCGTAGACCAAACCTGACACACCCACCTCACTTCCCCCCCAACCAAACCCGACACCCCTACCTACCACCACAAACAAACCCGACACCCACACCTCACTTACCCCTCGACCAACCCCGACCCCCCTCCTCACCCCCCCCAACCAAACCCAACACCCCCACCTTACCCCCCCACCAAACCCAACACCCCCTGACCAACCCCAACACCCACACCTCACCCCTCACCCACCCCGACATCTTCCCACCCCCCCAGACCAAACCCAACACCCCCGGCTCACTTACCCTCCGACCAAACCCAACTCGGGTCCGTCGGAGGTGGGGAGGGGGCAGAGAGCTGAGCGAGTGTGGGGTCCGTTGGAGGGGGGAGGGGGCAGAGAGCTGAGCAAGTGCAGGGTCCGTTGGAGGGGGTATTATGACATCATAACTATGTCACAGAGAACAGCAGCTGCCCAGCTGATGTGAATGGGCTTTAAAGAATTTCACCCCTGGGGGGCATCAGAGGTGAGATTTCAAAAATTTTCGACTCTTACCCTGATTAGGACCCTAAGACCTCTAACTGTACCAAATTTCAAGTCTCTAGCTCAAACAGTGTGGAAGGAGTAAGTGCACATACATACACGCATACACACACACATACACCATTTGACTTTTATATATATAGATGAGCAGGATGCAACTATCAATTTGAAATTTCTACACACAAAATATTACTCCTGTTGATCAGTATACCCACAATCTCCACTGGTAGACACACAGCATACCCATTAATATAGCAGGTGCCGTTGGAAACAGAGACAGGGAGTTGTTAAAAGGACATGTGAAGACCAAAACCATGAAAGAAATATTGCCCCAGGAAATTAAATAATTGAACTCTCTTGCAGAGAAAGGAGTGTACTTTAGTGGTTAGATCAAGAAACTGGGTTCCATTCCTGGTATCATCCACTACTAGTGTTATCTTGAACAAATTACTTAAGTGCCCAGTGCCTCACTGTGTTCCTCTGTAAAAAATGAGAATAACATTACTGTGTTTGTTTCCCTTGGTATATGAAGCATTACAAATGAATGTTTGTAAAATACTTAGAAATCTTCCTATAAGAGATATTATATAAATAAAAAGCATCATCACTTTCACATCTTCTGTGAGTCTGTCCTCTCCTGGGTCTGTTCCGTCTTCTTTAAACTTATCTTCAGGGTGTCCTTCGGAAAGTCCTCATCATTCTCCCTTTGACTTTCTGTGGAGGTTACTCAGGGCTCTATCCTGGGTCCTGTTTTCTTCTCCCTACTTTATCTCTGGGTAATCTTACATGCAAACGGAAATTCTTCTATCATCTCTATGCTGATAATTTACAGATCTACCTCTCTATTCCTCACCACAGTTGCCAACTTTAATGCGGTAAATAAGCACCTGACTTTCACAATAAGCCAAAAGTCAAGCTAATACCATTTCAAAAGCAGGCCTAAACAAGAACTGCAACACCCTATGGGACTAGATCTCCCCGGTGTGCAGTTTGGGACTGTGGTGAGCCCACTGTGCACCCCTGACTCTCTCTCCCTTATACCTGCTTGCCAAGAGCTGATAAAAAAAACAACAAGCAACAAGCTACAAACCAAACAAGCTACAAGCCAAAAACTAGCCAACAAGCAACTCACAATCCAATTTCCTTTTGCCCATGTCTTCTCTTTCAAGGACCTTCACAGCCTATCATCTCATTCATTATTGAGATGTCAACTCCTCCCTTTAATCAGCTTCTGGTACCATCCTCTATCACCCACTTGTTACATTTTCAAACAAGCACCAGCATGCTTTCTTCCATGTTGCCCCTTGCACTTGGCAAAGGCTCCTTGAAACGTCTATAAAACTACTCCTGTGATACCTAAAAAAAGGTGTTAATGGTTAGGCAGCTGGTGCACTGAGACTACTGCCTATCATGCTGAGAAATACTGTTGCATTATTTTCTTGTACATCCCCCTCTATCTTTCTGAATCTATTTGCTGTCTCTTTTCTGTGAGTGGCAGCAGAGGCACTTAAGCTATCTGCCTGCAGACTCAGGAACAAAGCGGGGTACCTTGGTTTGGCTTTGGACAGTATTCTTCACAACCATAAGGGTTAGAAAATCAAAAGAAAGCTTTAGATCCTGCAGATTTGAAAAACTGACTTTCCAGGTGAGTAGAAAACTTTAGCATTGACATTCACATGCTAAAGTTTTCTACTCACCTGAAAAGTCAGCTTTTCAAATCCTGTTTTATGGTGTTTTTGTGCACTTTTTTTCTTTGTATTGCTTTTTAGAGCTATGTGAGGTCTAGGAGTATATCATATAAACCACGTTTAATGCCACAGTTAGCCTTCTGTATTCCTGTTATGTTTATGTAGATCTTATTATACACAGACAGCAATTAGTGCTCTGCTGTGGTGTATTAATGTATTAGTTGTTTTTTCAAAGTAATATACCAGTGGTCTCTAAAGAATACTGCAACTGCACCACAGCGCTATAAGTATTTATTTGCTTTTATAAAAAAGTCCAATATATACAGTCACTCGTGTAGAATAAATGGGAAACAAAATTAGGATTTATCAGTCTAGAGCCCTTAAAGGTTGTACACAACACAAGAAAACCAAATTAAAACGGTAGGGAATTTGTTCAAAATCTTAATCGGCATTGCAGCACTGCAGATGAATATTATTGCCCACTACTTAAACTTTATTGCACCATTTTTCTGTCTGGAGCCCTTTGCCTTGCCAACTTACCTTGAAGAGACAGCAGGCAGAACCATATAATACTTTTTACAATCTTGGCATCTGCACTGTTTTGTCACTTGAGAGCTAAGTACCATTGTGAAAATGATGGGGACGGCAGGGGACGGCAGGCAACCCCTTAAGTTTGTTTTACAAGCCAGAGTGAAGTGCTGTTTGCCCTGCATTCTAATCACAAAAGCCATCTGATCCCTCTCAGTGGCTCTTCACCAGTTCTTAATGACTACAAACAGAATTTATAAGACTGATTGTTTTTCTCACAGCTGATCGTCATAAAATGGAAGGCAGGATGATCAAGTAGTTTGGGCAGAGGACAAGGTGTCCGGATGCTTTTGAGCTCTGGTTTGGACCAAGGCACAGATTCACTGTGTGACCTTGCACGAGTCACTTGACTTTTTTCTATCTCACTCAAGCTATTAAATTGACTAACAGCAGGGCCTAAAACCACGTTGCCCTGGATAAATAATACAGGCCATGAAAACAAATGGGAAATGGGGGTCATGTTTTTGCATCTTAAAATACCTTCCTTAAAAGAGGATGGGTTTTCTATGAATGATTATTCATTTAGCATAAATTACTCTTATTTTCAATTATGTTTTACCAGGTATATGTATCAAAGTGTTACAGGCGTCTGCATGATATTATGGTACATTAACTTTGCCAGGAATGCATTTATTATATTTAAAACCTATTTGATACCTGCAGTGGGTACAAAGACCGTATAGTTTTAATTTTTACTTTAGCTTCTGGGAAGCAAAATGTTTTGAATGCAAAATATTCTAGTGGTGAGAAGTTTGCACACACACACTCCAATTAGTAATTTGATTATGCATGAGGTTGACCACTATATTGATGAATTAATCACTTCTCCCTCTCCCCGTTTGTACTGTTTAATGTAGTAAACAAATGCAATAGGTGGGCTAGAAACCAAATTGTTTGTTATATTATAAGGAACATTTTCCTGAAGCAATCCCTTTGCAATAAAAAACTTCAGGCATGCCTCCGATGAAGTGGGTATTCACCCATGAAAGCTGTCGGTCTATAAGGTGCCACAGGACTCTGTTGCTTTTTCAGGGTTTTGTTTCATTTTCTGACTTAAAATATTATTTTTCAGCATCATGTAATAAATACAAATTAAAGTCCCAATCCTGTATTAACAGCTACCGGAGTCCATGCCAGCACATCTTTGCACGGCTTCAAATTTAAGTGTGTGTGTACAAGAGATTACTATTAGCTAGGATGGCAGGGATGGTACTCCTAGCCTCCATTTGCTAGAAGCTCGGAATGTGTGATAGGGATTGGATCACTTGATGATGATCTGTTCTGTTCATTCCCTCTAAGGCACCTGGCACTGGGCACTGTTGGAAGACAGGTTTCAGAGTAACAGCCGTGTTAGTCCATATCCGTAAAAAGAACAGAGTACTTGTGGCACCTTAGAGACTAACAAATTCATTTCAGCATAAGCTTTCCTAGGCAGGATATTGGGCAAGATGGACTTTTGGTCTGACCCAGTATGGGAGCTCTTATGTTCTTATTTTCTAATGTGTTATAGTAAGAGTTTGATGTAATAATCATTATAAAGTATGATTCACATTGTGTTACTCCAGTTTTCTACTGGCATATCTTCACTGAAACTTTTTATGTATATTCCAAGCCCCAGCTGCCAAGACCAAGATTCTGAAATACAGAAAACTAGCCCAGGCTTTGTCAGCATTGAAAATACATTTGTTCAACTAAATGTAAAATTAATTAAACTGGCCCCTTTATTTTCAAAGCACTAAACAGTGCTTTAATTCTAGGGCTCTCATTAAAGTCAGTAGAAGCTGCCTGGCTAAAATTCCACATAATTTGAAAATGTAAGGATAAGAGTCTCAAAGCCTGAAACTGCCAAGCAATGTAGAGCTCAAAGTGGTACTGTAAATAATGGACAGTGAGTGATTAGTACTTGAAGAGGTTTCAGTAAATTGGCCAATGTACCTGGTTGCATTAAAAAAAACGAGGCACAGGTCCTGTGATGGTTTATGTAGCCATTCATTATACCCTGTCAACCTGACCACTGTAAATAGATGAATTCTGCTGAAAAAAATGTTTTGTGATGATGAAAATAAAGATTGTATCATAATGCTACTCACAAAGGGGCCAAACTGAGGTTACACAGGCAACCGTAATTTTTTAGTGCTTGACTGCACATCCCTAACATTCTTTTATCATAGACATTGTGGTATATGATATTGATATTATTTACCTTGTTTGCATACTCCATCTTATATATCCCCTTGACAAAGAATTGGGAAGAGGAACAAGGAAAGAGAAAATCAGGTCATCAGATATTACCATTTTTCAGACTGATTCCCAAAAGTTACAAACAAGCAACTTACAGTATCAAAGTAAACATCTTTCATAATGAAAGTGAGGAATACTTGTAGCACCTTAGAGACTAACTAGTTTATTTCAGCATAAGCGTTCGTGAGCTATAGCTCACTTCGTCGGATGCATAGAATGGAACAGAAGTAAAATGCATTTATACACACAGAGAGAAAAAGAAAAGAAAAAAAAATTGTACATTAGCATACCAATTCTAAGAGGGCTGTTAAATGTAGATGATCCATTATCACTAGGAGAAAAATACACCTTTTGAAATGGAGATCTGTTGTCAGTAACTCAGAAAATGCAATTAATTACTGTAATGAGAGAACCAATCTGAACTTCTGTTAAACCCCTGGTTAATAGTGTCCAATTTGAAAATTAATTCCAGTTCCTCAGTTTCTCGTTGGAGTCTGTTTTGGAAGTTTTTCTGTTTCAAAACTGAAACCATCAAATCTTTAATGGAATGGCCAGGAAGGTTGAAGTGTTCTCCTACTGGTTTTTGAATGTTATGATTCCTGATGTCAGATTTGTGTCCATTTATTCTTTTGCATAGAGACTGGCCGGTTTCATAATGTGTACTGGTATCACTGGCATGAAGCCACTTCTGTGGTGGGATGCAATAGCTCTTTAATGATGCACAGCAACATTATACAACCGTTTAGGGAAGGAAGTGGACTAGAGAAAAAGAGAGACGCTACAGAGGAAATGTAGGTATTTCCCAGATTGAAATCTGGCCAGAATGCCATGGTTAACACACTTACTCCCACAAAACACTTTAAGTACTGACCAGGCCTAACCCTGATTTGTTTGTGAGATCTGAATAAGTCACAACACAAGGGAAGTATGAGGACAGACATTTCATAGGTATTTATTTAATACTAGCAGAAATACCTGGCGTTGCTCGGGTCCGTTGGAGGGGGGGAGGGGAGAGAGAGCTGAGCGAGTGCGGGGGCTGTTGGAGGGGGAAGGGGGGAGAGAGCTGAGCGAGTGTGGGGGCCATTGGAGGGGGGAGGGGGGAGAGAGCTGAGCAAGTGGGGGGCCGTTGGAGGGGGGGAGTGGGGAGAGAGCTAAGTGAGTGCAGGGTCCATTGGAGGGAGGGAGGGGGGAGAGAGCTGAGCGAGTGTGGGGGCCGTTGGAGGGAGGAGGAGGGGGAGAGAGCTGAGCGAATGCGGGGGCCGTTGGAGGGGGGGAGGGGGTGAGATTTTAAAAAAAAATTATTCTTACCCGAGGGGGGGGGGAGCTGAGCGAGTGGGGGGGTCCGTTGGAGGGGGGGAGGGGGAGAGAGCTGACCGAGGGTGGGGTCCGTTGGAGGGGGAGGGGGGAGAGAGCTGAGCGAATGGGGGGCCATTGGAGGGGGGGAGGGGGGAGAGAGCGGAGCGAGTGCGGGGACCATTGGAGGGGGGGAGGGGGGTGAGATTCTTACCCTGATTAGGACCCTAAAGCCTATAACTGTACCAAATTTCAAGTCTCTAGCTCAAACGGTGTGGAAGGAGTAAGGGAACGTACATACACGCATACATACACGCATACACCATTTGACTTTTATATATATAGATATCACAGAAATAATATTGGTTGATGATGTAATGTTTATATTGTGTATAAGTCTTGCCCTAACATTACCGCTCTGGGGCACGATTATGTGAATTATGTGCCAAGCATTTTGGGAAACCTTTGTTGAGTTCAGCATTGAGAACATTTTGACGTGTCATGTGTTTTATAACTTACTCTCTGCTTTTAAGTACCATGCAACATAAGGGCCAGGTGTTGTGTGCCAGTTGTTTAATTAAAAGGACGATTTTACCATCCACTAAACTAAAGCCAAAATAAAAATGCAAAAATTGGATTATAGGGGGCACAGTTTAGTGAATATTCATCTTCATATAAGAGAACTGTCGTGTAAGATATAGATACCAGTCAAAAGCTACAGTTCAGGAAATAATATGTTTTATATAAGTGACAACTGTTCCATTTGTTTCATGCAGAGAGGGAGTGAACATTTTGTTAGGAAACTGAATTTGTAGATTCACTTTATTCATGAATATTTTATGCTTTAGAGTAGATGAAAGTACAGTTTTATCGGTCAATGCACACAGTGCCAGAATTAAGATAATTGAGTTCTCACCAAGCATAGAAGACACCACCAAAGAAAATGTATGTTGCTTGAGTCTCCACTGCCATGTATCTTGTTTTGTCATTTCCCCCTGTGAAAGTGAATTTCTAAATGTTACCGTGCTGGTCTGAAAGCATTTTACACCAATTTTGGGAAAGGTAAAATATGTATCTAAGTTGCAAAGCAGAGACAAATCAAGCCCATACTGTAGAAATGTCTAAATACATGTTGAATAAACTTATTTAATGGTTGCTACAGTAACTGAGAGCAGAAATATGGTCCATTCTCATTAAAGAAAGAGAAATTCATCACAATGCCATTGTTTGAAAGACTTAAACTTTAGAAAGTCAGGATCTTCAGCATTAAGTTTCCACAAACATCTATAATTAAGCCCCAGAATTTGCCATCTTTTGAATTCTAAGGTCTGTGAACTGTTATTTTGGGGTGCATAAATTATCTCTTCTAGAGAAAAATATATCATTCTCTATTCAGTCTTGAGAATGACTCTAAAAACCTACAGTATATAAACACAGACCTCATTATGTTGTTTATCACTCGAATATCTGTTCCCCTTTTTATTGTCTATGTGCTACCTCCACATTATGTGTTTCAGGCGTTCACAAATCTAAAAGGCTAAAAGAGGTGAACTGTGCATTTCTCTTTGTTCACCAGCTCTCTCATGAGTTAAAAATAAGTAACTTTTAAGTGTCAAATGGTGTCCTACACTGTGGAGAGCAAATATAAAGCCAGGCACGTCTTTCTTCCATTAGAGACTTGAGTTATCATACAAAGATTAATCAAAACATTGTATCACATTGATCCTCTTATGAAAAGAGCTGGGATTTCCCTGCATGTGCTATCTTGCCAGAAGTGGGATCTGATTCCACATTGCAATGTTAGAGATGCCTTTGTAAACTTAAGCAATCATTGAAGTCGGCAGAAGAGGTCAGGGACAGAAAACTTACCCCAGTGAATATCATTGCAATTTAGCAGATGTTCATTTGTTTGTGAAATTGGTAACTTTTTCAGAATGCTGCTTGAAGCCTGATGGTAATTACTGATGAGAAAAAATGTCATTTTGAGGGTGCCACTGAGCCAGGTATATTAACACTCAATTTGTCTCATCAGTTGGCACAGGACTTACTTTGTACAGTATGCTGAAAGTGTGTCCAAACTAGAATTTCAAAGATGAATGCATGGTGTCTGAGACTCAGAGGGATCACAATATTTCACCAGCCACTTCACTGCTTAAGAGACCATATCAGACTCTGGAGTTGAGAGAAGGTCTGGACTCCTCTACACCAATCCCGTGTCTCTAGAAGGGGACAATCTGATGCCTGTACCAGGAGGAAAAATACTTATGATCCTGGGGATAAAAGATGGTCTGTAAGAGTGTCTATTCCCTATCTCTGAACACTGGGGTACAGAGGAGAGTCTCTTCTATGGTCCCTTAACTATAAACTGCTTCCCCAGCCTAAGTTAAGTCTTTATACCCCCCAAAACCCACACTCTACCAGTTGGGAAATTGGGGTACCAAGCTGCCACCATCCATGTGAATCTCCAAGACCCTGGAGGTGGACACACGGACTCCCCCAAACTCCCTCTCTCTCTTGAGAGCCTGGGACCTCAGATGCTGCTTCACTTCCCCCTCACCCCCTCCTTCTTGTTACTGAGAGAGAAAAGAACCAAAAAAAAAAAAAAACCTTCGAGCCCAGCCCCTCCTTCCTGCCCTCAGGAGAGCGACTCAAAGACTCAACTACTTAGACCCCTTGCTCCCCCCTACCCAGGACCTCGGTCACATCCAAAGCTAGGACACTTTGAGGGAAATAACCAAACACTTTTATAACTAAAAGGTTTAATAAAGAAAAGAGAACAAAGCATACACTTATAAGACCACTTTACAGATATAGAGCTCTCTCACCCCTCCCTCCGAAAGGCTAGTGACACCCTAAATCCAGTACAAAAACCTATGAAAATCAATATGTTACTTACAATTCAGCTACTTATGAATATAGGAAGGAGAAAATAGAAGTTTTGCTCTCCATAGCTAGAGAGCGAAGAAATGGGTCTTGCCCCAAGCTGGGACGGAAGGAAACTGAAACTAACCCTCTCTCCTCCCTGCCTCATGGGACGGGGCTTTTACATCACCCTCTCTCAGGTAAAGTTAACCCCATACAGGCAAAACAGAACTCCACACTTATGACATGGTCCATTGATAGGGAGATCAAGGTTCAATTCTCTGCTCCAGCTTGGGCAAATCACTTGATTTCTCTGGTTCAGTTCCCCATTTGTAAAATGGGGAGAACAACACTGCCTTACTTCACAAGGGTTTTGTGAGGATAAATACACTAAAGATTGTAAGGTGCCGATACTGTCGTGATGGGGACCAGGTAAGCACCACAGATGCACAGGGTAGGGAGACTTTGCTTAATGTCGAAAAGGAACGGATTTTAACTGAAGATTGGCCTGAGGGCTAATTGCTCAAACTCAGAATTGCCTGAAAAGACATTGGACAACACACTACAAGAGGGTCAGGTGAGAAACTATGCACAGGGAAGCAGAATAACCCCATAAGAACAGGTTAGCCTCTAACTGCCTCCTGCAGGGTTTCTCGCACCTTGCTCTGAAGCATCTGATACTGGTTGTGAGACACCATGTTGATGAGATGAGACACCATATTGTCTCATTTACTAGGCAAGTGACAAGCTATGACTTCTGGTTTACTGCTAAATTGTTTGTTTTATTGTCATTTCATCCTCCCAACTCACCAATTTATCCATTTTGTTCGCTAGCTGTACCCTATCTACCTTGCAGATTGATGTGCTCTGTGGCAGAGGCTCTTTGCTACTTGTCTGTACAACACTTAGCACACAAGGCCCTGATCCATGCTTGGGGTTCCTAGGCACTTCCAAAGTGAAAATAACAACAATAATAATCTGTTATCATTTCCTGGGCTTCTGTGTGGGCATCCTTTACTCTCAACTGAGTGTTCCTTATTCCCACATATACAGCCATCGACTTCAGATAAATTATGTGCATGAATAAGGATCATTCATGTGTGTATTGGCCTTCATCTCCACCTCACGGTAACTGTACTTACTGACTTTTTCATGGCTACTATATGAACACATTTTAAAATGATAACTAACCGAAATAAGCAGATAGCATTCTGTGGTCTCTGAGGGTAAATTATGACTTTTATTGTACTCCATTGTGGATAAGATTTCTGCCTAGGGACCTAGTTCTGCCACCTTTACTCATAGGATTTTACTAAATACATAGTGTCATTTAATTTCAGTTATTCATCATGAGTAAGTGTGGCAGAATTAGGTCCTTAGTAACTAACATAAGTAATTTCTAATGGGACCAAATACAGAAAGAGAATGTAAAATGGTTCTGTACTGTTTAATTAATGTACCATCTGTTTAGGGAAATTAGCGCAGATTAAATTTCAGACTAACTCACCTGAGGCTGTGAAAGTTCCACTACAGTGTATGGTGTCTGGTTAACAGTGTTAAACTATATATTGGCACTATTGTATGTAATGTGTGGCTCTTGCCAATCCAAATCTATTTTACAGTAAAACAAAATAATAGAAATGAAGGACTGGAAGGAACCTTGAGTTCAGCTAATTCAGCCTCCCGTGCTGACACAGGACAATCCTGCCTAGACCATTGCTGAGCGTTTTCGTCTAACCTGTTCTTAAAATTCTCCAATTATGGCAATTCCATAACTTCCTTTGGAAGCTTAATCCAGTGCTTAACTATCCTAATTGATAGAAAGTTTTACTTAATATCTGACCTAAATCTTCCTTGCTGCAGATTAGGCTGATTACTTCTTGTCCTGCCTTCAGTGGATATGAAGAATAATTGATCACAATCCTCTTTATAACAGCCCTTAACATATATGATCCCGCCCTCAGTCTTCTTTTCTTAGGATTAAACATTCCCATTTTTTTAACTTTTCCTCATAAGTGAGGTTTTCTAAACTCTTTATCATTTCTGTAGTTCTCTGGACTCTGTCCAATTTCTCCCATTATTCCTAAAGTGTGGCACCCAGAACTAGACACTTGACTCCAGATGAGGCCTAACTAGGGATTAGGAGAGCAGGAAAATTACCTGCTAATCATACATATGACACTCCTGTTCATACATGCTAGAATGATATTAGTATTGCATTGCTGATTCACATTCCATTTGTGATCCGCTGTAACCCCCACATCTTTTTAGTAGTACTACCTCCCCTCATTTTGTAGCTGTGCATTTAATTTTTCCTTCCTAAATGTAGTACTTAGCACTTGACTTTATTGTATTTAATCTTATTGATTTCAGACCAATTCTCCAATTTGTCAAGGTCCTTGTTAATTCTCATCTTGTCCACTAAAGTGCTTGCAACCCCTCCCAACTTAGTGTCATGTGCAGATTTTATAAATATACTCTCCATTTCATTATCCAAGTCATTAATTAAAATGTGGAATCATACCAGATCCAGGGTTGACCCCTGTGGGGCCTACTTAATATATACTCCCAAAGGTACAAGGTACAAGAGGTTCACTGGAATACTTCTAGATCAAAGACCAGGAGGTGTGGGGAGTGGGGAGGAGAGAGATTACTTTTTGCCATAAGATTTTTCAGTACAGTAAACCCTCGATTTAACGGACCTCGATTTAACGGACTTCGGATGCAACGGACAAAATTTCTGAGCAAGTCTGATGCATTCCTGATCCATTTCTGGCACGATGGCTGCCGGCTCCCGGCTGCCGCCCGGGTCACAGCAGCGGGCGGGCTGGCTGACGGCTCCCGGCTGCCGCCCGGGACCACACAGCAGGCAGGATGGCTGCCGGCTCCCGCCTGCCGCCCGGGTCCAGGCAGCGGGCGGGCTGGCTGCCGGCTCCCGACTGCCACCCGAGTCCAGGCAGCGGGCGGGCTGCGGAGCTGTTGCCCCGACCCTGTGGCGGTCGGGCTGCTGCTCCGACAGCTCATTTTTATTTTTTTTTATTATTAAATAACGGACTTTTTGATTTAACGGACACCCCCTCGCCCGAATTAGTCCGTTAAATGGAGGTTTTACTGTAACTTGATTTTAAAAAATGGACATTCTTGTCCTAGTCTGACAGCTTTTTGTTATAGTTGGCAATTTAATGTAAATTAAGTGTTTGTTCTATGCTGAGAATTTGCTTCCTGTGATCTCCCTTTCTTATTCTTTTTGGTGACAGTAGAATAGTTACAATGTAGCTTCTGCTGCTGATAGGTGTTTTTTAGCTTTAAGATGTCTCATTTAGTCTGGTTGTGAACAATGGAAGAATGTAAAAAACTTAGCCCTCCTACTCAAAAATCAGGCAATTATTTTTTTTCCTGTATGTGTTATTTCAAATATAATTGTAGGGTAGGTTTTGTATATAATGTTCGTTTCTAAAATACCTGAAGAATCCATGAAGCATTGACTTAGATAATACGGTATATATTTTTTGTTTTCTACCTTTTGAATTTCCTCCCTGTAGTGCTTTATCTGCCTCTTTGTTCTTCTGGTGGAAGGAGGGAGGTGCAGACTTGGCATATCATCTGATCCGTTTCCAAACCAGTGATGCTCTCTGATCAGTCAGTACTGAGCAAACTGAGTTTACAAAACAGACCAATTTCTGAACTAATATACTGGCACTGAATGCAAAGTCCACCGTTTAGCTGTTCAGCACAACACTGAACACTTCCCTACAACACTTTCATTTTATGTGTCACAGGCGCATAAAACTTTTATGTGGACAGTTCTGTCCAGAAAAAAAGAACAGTTTCAGTACTTATGCATTAGCTCAAGTTGTCACGGAGGCCCCGGGCGATGCTCTGGAACTGCTCCATACGAAGCCAGTCAGGACTCTGGGGAAGCCTCCTCTCCCTGAGACTGCTGTCTTCATGGCAAGAAGCTTACATGGCTTCCGCCTTCCCAAGTGTGAGTTCGGAACGTTCAGCATCTCCTGCTCCACTGTTCACTTCCTGCAGTGAGTCCATGGCAGGCTCCTAGGGAAGCCAGAGGGTTCTGCACCCTAACTCCGCAGTCAGACGTGACTCTCAGCCAGCCAGTAAAACAGAGGTTTATTAGTCGACAGCAACACAGTCCACAACAGAGCTTGTAGGTACAGAGACTAGGACCCCTCAGTCAGGGGCAGAGAGGGCAGACCACCATGTCTGCACCTCCCTCCATTTCCCCAGCCAGCCCCAAACTGAAACTCTCCAGCTCCTACTCCTCTGCCTTTGTCTCTTTTCTGGGCCAGGAAGTATCCCGATCTCTTTGTTCTCTAACACCTTCAGTTGTCATCTTTCAGGGCAGGGGCTCAGGCCATCAGTTGCCAGGAGACAGAGTGTCAGCCATTCCCTCACACTGGCCCTCTGCTCTGCAACAACCACACACCCTTATCCCACCATCTAGTGACTTAAGAAATACAATGGGGAAACTGAGGCACCCACACAGTATTAGAGGAAAGATTAAGAACAGTCCCACTTCATCACACAAGTATGTTCATGCATTTCTTTTTGAAAGTCTGCATCCATCATGTAATGCAGCCTGGACTGACAGTTGTCTTAAGCATCGGTTATGCTCTGCTAGTCATAAAATATAATTTATTTTATGAATTGTCACCACAACTACAGTTCCTACAATGATTATGAACATCACTTGCAACTGCAGCACACATGAACTTTTGCTGTTCACACAGGTCAGAAACATATGGAATTCCTCTTCTGGTGTAAATTGGTGACTTCGTTACTCCACTTTGATGGTACTTTGATTCACACCACCTGAGGCTCTGACCCATCCACCGAACATCCAAGTGTATTGAAACATTGCATGTGACTTTTTTTAAAATGGAGGATTGGCAATGCCCTTGAGATTAAGAGGAAGAGTGAAATACCCATGGGAAGATGGCTACAAATCAACAAATCTACCCCAGGACTCACCTGGGCAGTGGAAATATCAGAAACGGTATAAAAATAAATAATTTCCCTTAACATCAGGAGAAATCATCTCCTTGTTTTAGAAAACATTTATTGGGGCTCTAGTCTCCACTCAGTAGAGTATAGAGTTTAATCCATCAGCATAATGGGAAGTTAGTTACCTGTCTGCACTTAGGTGACACCAGGGTCTCATCAGCAAGGTATACTTTAAACTTTTTTTACAGAATTCTTTAACTGAAAAATAATAATGGCAAAAATAGACTCTTGTGACAGCAATTGAATGAAATTAATAAACGTTTGAAACCTTTATGAAATGAGAAAAATGAGCTCACGGTTCTTTGCTGTCACCGGATAATGAAGCTCTGTTAGTGCCGTTTGAATGAAGTCAGAAAATTGACATATGGTATGTGTAAAATAAGCATTTCTTATGATTTAAAATGTCAGTGTGGCTATTATAACCATGTTTTTGAATAGGATCAGGATGCTGGGTTCAGTCAAAGAGTCAGCCCCAAAATTGAGACTCCCACTGCTGTGCTAGTATTCCAGAGGCCTTCTTTGAGTTGATCAGTAATTTTTTCATGGGTACAACATCTAATCTATGAGTATAAATTACTTGCACTCTTATTATTCCTTAATTGAAGCGCACCAATGCGAAATTACCATAGATGTTGCTAGAATGATTGTAGCCTCAATTAACTTGGGTGGAACTGAAGCCTTCTCCTCCCCCCAACTGGGGACTAATATTTGACATCTCGTATTTATTTAAATTGTTGCTACAAAATTAGGGAGAAGATCTGTGTGTGATCAGGTGTTTTATAATTATATTCTTGAGCAAAATGCAGGGTTTGTGCATAGTACTTGTATTTTAATGTATAACCTTTGCATGCTACTCTTTTGTTTAACAGATGTGCAGACAGCGGTAGCTTAATCTCTTGGGATTCTGTTTGTGAAGAATAGTTTAATAGCAGTCATTTTTTTTCTAAAGTGGCATTTACAGCCTCTGTTATTTTTATTTCCAAAAGCTGCATTCACGACAACCCCCTTTCAGATTTTACTGTACAGCTTCCAGCCTTTAATTCACAAAATGTGAATACAATGTGGGTTGCAGTGGGGGGAAATCATTTTGAATAGGTATTTCATCTTACATTAGCCAATGGTAAAAACAGAAGCTGCACAGTAAAGCTTCAGCCATGACAGACCAGGATATTTAGTAGGAAAAAGCAGGCATGTAATGTAGCACAGTAACTTCTTAATGACTTGATGTTTTTGGCTACCAGTGATCACAACTAAAGTACTGAAAACTGAAGACCAAAGAGTTAGAGATGATGCCTCAAATATTGGTAAATTGTCAGTGTGCTTGGGACCATTTCTGATGCACAGTTAGGATAGTGATAGATGCAGTATAACAATCTAGATAAGTAGGTAGGTCCGTAGATTAGAGAGATCCCTGACTAGGGAGATATATCCCTTTGTTTGAACAAGAATAGATGTAGTACATTGGTTCTCAAAGTTGGTGTCGGGACTCCTCGGGGGTTCGCGAGCCAGTTCCGTGGGGGTCATGAGCCCCTTCTGCCAGCAGCTGGCCCCGAACAATGCCGCTGATGCGGGCTGCTGGCATCCGACCCCTGCTGCTGCAGGCAGCCTGTGCCCCTGCTGCAGTGGTCTGCTGACGCCCCTATAAGCCCGGTCCTGGCCGCGGCTCCTGCCGGCCCCACGAGCCTGGTCCCAGCTCCTGCCGCGGCAAGCTGCTGGTGGCCCTGCGAGCCCGGTCCGGGCCCTGGCTCCTGCTGCGGCGGGCTGCCAGCACTGCCACGAGCCTGACCCGAGCCCTGCTGAGGTGGGCTTCCGGCACCCCCATGAGTCCGGCCCCTGCTGAGGTGGGCTTCTGGCACCCCCGTGAGTCCAGCCCCTGCTGCGGTGGGTTGTCGGCGCCTCCGTGGGGCTGCTGGAACCCCCCCTCACTGGCCTTGCGGGGCTGCTGGAACCCCCCCTCACTGGCCTTGCGGGGCTGCTGGAACGCCCCCTCACTTGCCTCGGGGGGGGGGTTGCTGGAACCCCCCCAATCCCAGCCCCTGCTGCAGTGGGCGGCAGGCACGCCGTCCCCCCCCCCCAGCCTGACCTCAAGGGGGGGTCACACTTAGAGGCCTGGTATGGGAAAGGGGTCACCACTACAAAAAGTTTGAGAACCACTGATGTAGTAGCTCTGTCCTCATGAACACAAATGCCAATAGTGCTAACCTGCTTTCTTTGTGGTGGATCTATGTGATAAGGGCAGGTATCTGCTGCAGCTAGCCTCGTTTTTTCTTTAAAATTCAGGGCTGAAATTGAATTGATGCTTTATCTACTCACCTACTTTACAAAAATTGATGCCTGTTCTTCTTAAAAGAAAGCTAAAATAACTATAAATTGAGCTGTTGCCAACTTGCAACATTTTTGATAAAAGACAATTTTGCTGTTGAGTTGTTTTAAAGTGACTCTCTTGAGTGCTCTCTTGCCATCTTCCTTTCTCATTTTGCTGTTTCTTGGTACCATAGCACATTAGGTAGTATGGGTGCAAGACCACAGGAAGGTCATAAGGTTGGTCAACTATGTAGTTCCTCTAGGGAGTGAAGTAAATTGTTGCCATAGCAGTAAAAGAATTGCTATGCGTTCTGTCGGGTTGTTAAGCACACACACACAAAAGTGTGTTTACTCAAGTGTGTTTCAACAAGTATGTCTCAGAGTGAATGACTGATCTCAAAGAATAAGATATAGTGTGATGGGTTGGGTCACAGAAACTCCCCCGGGCGCTATCACCTGATGTGCTGAGAGCAGGGGTGAAAGTAACTTAAAGGACTTGCGGGTACTCCGGAGTCCTGAGGAGGGGGCGGGGCCTCAACCGGAAGAGGTGTGACCTCTACCAGGCGAGGCGGAGCCTTTAAATCCCTGGGCCCTTTACATCAGGATTTATAAATCACCCCCTGAGCTCCCAACTGCAGAGGTATCTGGGAGCTCTGTGGTTCGGAGGCGATTTAAAGGGCTAGGGGCTCTAGCTGCCACTACCACAGCAGCACCCCAGGCCCTTTAAATTGCTGATGGAGCCCTGGGGGTCCCGGCTGCTCTCGCGACCCCCAGGACTCCAGCAGCAGGATCCAGGGATCTGGCTGTTGCTACCCTCCAGAACCCTCTAAATCGTCTCCGGAGCCCTGCTGCCAGAGCTCTGGGGTAATGGCTGCGGGTCTCCAATGGCTATTTAAAGGGCCCGGGTTTTCTGCTCCCTCTACTGCCCCAGGCCCTTTAAATTGTCCCTGGAGCCCTGGGGTAACAGCCGTGGGGCTCCATCAGTGATTTAAAGGGCCCGGAGCAATATCGGCGGCAGGAGCCCGTGGCCCTTTAAATCACCACTCGAGCCCCGCCACTGCTACCCCAGGGCTCCAGCAGCAGGGCTCTGGTGGCAATTTAAAGGGTCTGGGGCTCCAGCCAGTACTGGGAGCCCCAGGCCTTTTAAATTGCTGCCTGGGGAAGGCGGTCCACCCCGATAGGGCGCAACAGCTCTTAACGGCAGGGGTGGCAGGTTTGTAGAAACTCCAGGCCTATCCGGTGTTTACTGATATTCTCCATTACACCAAGCTTTCCACTCTCCATAGTTGTTCTGCCCAATAATATCTAGTAAGGTCTGAAGGTTCCAGTCCTTCATGTATAATTCTGTCAATAGGTAATATGCCATATTTCCATTTTTGTCACTGAAAATTGATTCTCATGCTGCTCAATAGGCATAGGGTAGGCATTTGATTCAGTGCTCTGTGTAGTGTCTAAAACCACGTCTTGGTATTTGAGATTGATAGG
This sequence comes from Sternotherus odoratus, assembly GCA_032164245.1. Taxonomy (NCBI): domain Eukaryota; kingdom Metazoa; phylum Chordata; order Testudines; family Kinosternidae; genus Sternotherus; species Sternotherus odoratus. The sequence continues at coordinate 11,351,360 of JAVMKO010000009.1, read as the reverse complement.
ATTGGAATGGTGGGGCAACCATGATATAATTATGAGAGATAACGAGGTAAAGCTTCCTTCAAGGAAACTGTTTTCTCCCACTAAATAGACAAGGGGCAAAATATGGCATCCTGAAAATATTTCAGGTGGGATTTTCAGATGTCCTGAGAGCATTGGCTTAACTCTGCTCCCATTGAAGTAAAACTCCCATTAACTTTATGGGAGGAGAGTTAGGCCAGCACTACAAATCCGACCTGTTTTGTTTGTGAGTTGGTGGGTTTTTTTAGGAGTTTGGTTGGGGTCTGTGTTTAGCCTGGGAATACTCTGGGTTCCAAAGGACTGGTGTATGATTGATTTTTATTATTATTATTATACACATTACTCTGCTATTAAGATTTGCTTTGGACCATGTTGTCTTATAGGAACTATTGGGTTTATTTTTATTAAGGTTTTCAGAGATGTTGGGTTCTGAGAGCATTCTTATTGTTTTATTTACTGTGGAGCATTCTTCCATGGACATAGCTGTGTTTACACTGGGGTGTTTGTTGGCAAAGCTGTTTCAGTCAGGAGTAGGGTTTTATTCATAACACTGACCGAGGTAGCTATGCCAATCTAACTTTTCAGTGTAGACCAAGGCCAAGATCCAAAGGAGAGAAGTTTCTTTGTTTTAAAGGACTCCAGTGGCTTGTGCTTTTTTGTGTAACCTGTGACCAAAAAAAAAAAAAAACCCACACACACACAAAAAAACCCACCAAAGGAGTTGGAATCTCTTTTTGTTATTTCAAAGACCCCCACAGCTGTAGCATTGTTATAGGGTGACCAGATGTCCCGATTTTATAGGGACAGTCCCAGTTTTTGGATATTTTTCTTATATAGGCTCCTATTACTCCCCACCCCCTGCCCCAATTTTTCACACTTGCTGTCTGGTCACCCTACATTTTTGGGACCCCTGGCCTATCCCACTAACACTGCTCAAAAGGAATTGGTACCCAACAGTGCACCTTAGAGATCCTCATTATAATTTGTAAAAGCACAGATGAGAGTTAATTCAATGCCATGCTTTTCTCCATGAGTCCTTTCAGAATGCTAGACTGAGCCAAAAGCGTACGTTTGTCTTTTAAGTGCCTATATTTAGAATGTGGACCTTTCACAATTAGCTGATTACATTCTGCAAATTGTTGTTTTGGCAGCAGGAACGGGGATTTCCTGAGGCCAACTACTGGTGCAGTGGTGCTGAATATTGGGCTTGCTAAGAAATCCTACCTCCCAGCTGCAGCATGTTAGGGTCCAGTAAGTTAATGAGTTAGTGCAGTTGCTTTGCATTGCTCACAATATGGCTCAGTGTTCGGAAGCTTAACTTTTCAATACTGTTCTTCCAAAACCAAAACTGAAATGATGTATATAAAATGTCTAAACCATTTCCTAGTATTTGCAGGTTGAGTAAGGCTGTGTGTGAATACCAGGATATCTTTTGGAGTCCAAAACATTTTTCAAATCAGCCATGTTCACACCCTTTTCTATTTACCTTTCCATGAACTTTTATAGGGATAGATTTTTACTACAATAACTGATGGGCAATGGCTGTTCTTTGCCTCAGATCTTCTAATCACCTACAAACAAGGGGATAGCCCAGGGGTGGGGAAACTTTTTGGCCTGAGGGCCACATTGGGGTTAAAAAATTGCACGGCAGGCCGGGTCAGAGAAGGCTGTGCCTTCCCAAACAGCCTGGCCCCGCCCCCTATCCGACCCCTTCCCACTTCCCACACCCTAACTTCCCCCATCAGAATCCCGGACCCATCCAATCCCCCCAGCTCCTTGTCCCCTGACCACCCCCTCCAGGGATCCCCCAACCTAACTGCCTCCCTAGGACTCCACCCCCTATTTATGCCCCCCTGCTCCTTGTCCCCTGACTGCCCCCCCAAAATCCACATCATAACTGCCCCCCAGGACCTCTAGCCCCCGTCCCCTGACTGCCCCCCCAGGACTCCCTGCACCTTATCCAACCCCCCCCCCGGTTCCGCCTCACTTACCACACTGCTGGCGACCCGTCCAGAGCCGGACACTTTTCTGGAGGAGCGTGCAGACCCTCTTTTAAGCTCTTTTTTACTTTTTCAGTATTGTAATTCTTAGTTTTCTTACTGCTTTATCCTTTGTCCATTAGTAAAATTTGCTATTAATGTTTAGGATATGTTGCCTGTTCTAAAATATGTGGCATTGTCAGTAAAGTGAGGTACAGTATTCTCGAGTTCATTAATATTGCATCTATGTTAACGTTCACAGCACTGCAGCTCACCTAATAAATGCAGAGAGTTAGTTGATGTGAATCCAAGATAGATGCCCACAATAAAAACAAACGTGTTATTTAAATGTAATCACATTACATACGTTTTAGTTATTTCACACATACTTCCAACTTGATAACTACACTTTAAATAGCAACACACACATATTTGTAGTTTGTAATTAGTATTAAATTCTGATAAGAGGTATCAACGCCAAAATCTTTTCACTGAACAACTTGATACCTGCAGGGTGTGCAAAAGGTAACTTGAGGTGAAGATCTACATTCCTCTCTCTGCCCCCCCCCCCACCAGCATATAATGTTTCTGCACATCTGCAGTTAATATTTTTCTTTCAGTAAATAAAAGCATAATATTTAACTTTATGGAGATATATAAGCAATAACATGACAAGGCACATCTGATTATAACACATACACAAATGACTGGGGTGAATTGAAAGTCACAAGGCCAAAGTGTAATTCCTTAAATAACCCAAGGAGTGTGGTTTTTATACATCATCTTCTATTATATTTTTGTAGCAATGTGTCTACCTTGTATACCTCTACCAGATAACTACTGCTCTCAGTAAGACTTTTTTTTAACCATTCATTATATTGTTAGATTGTTGGGGTATCCTGGACTTATAACATGCTCTCAGAAATCTTCAGGGGACAGAGTCTTGCCAATCTTGATTCCCTGCCAAGAGGCGTGCAAGTAGAAAATGAAATGGGACATATGCATCTTCTCACCCAGATTCTGGACTTGATATCAGGGGCTATTAACTCCGGTCCTTTGGAAGGCTTGTCATTCTCCACCCCATAGTGTTAATGGGAATGTTCAAAACAAGTCAAAGTTTAAAATAATGCGCTCTAATAATTCTTTGCCTTTCTACGGCACCTTTCACCTTCTGTGACTTTCTTATTATCTTACTCCTCCTCCCCAGGCACATTAAAAATCTCAGGTAAAAACAAGAGCAGACAGGGCACAACACATTGTCATCATCCTGCCCCCAGTGGGGGAGGAAAATAAGCTGGCCAGTCATTGCAGCATTTAACAAATATACGAACACAAACCAAAACAAAAACAAGCCAACACCACTGTCAGCCAGCCCATGAGAGGGAAGGAGGGGGAAAAAGCCCAATGGCAGAGCAGTATGGTGATCCCTAGAACCTGCCCACCCCCTATATAAAACTATGTGTTTGAGCAGTAGGTCTAAGTCCCAATCAATCTATGGGGAAAAGTGTGGTATGCAAATCCCAGGGCTTTGTGCATAGTTGTGCCCATTTGTCTAGCTGCTTGGCAATTTAAACAAGGCTGCCTGAGTTTAATGAACCTCCCCTCAAGCACGAAAGGCCACACTCATTCCTGGTGGTAACTCCATTGAAGTCAACAGATCCGAGCATAGCTACTCCCTCCAGAATCCACCACAGAGATTGCACAGGCTGACATTGCTCAGGGCTCCTGATGCTGAAGGCAGGGGTGTTGTTAGTGGGAGGACTTTAATTATGGAACAGTGTACATGAGGGATTCAAAATGAGCCCAAATCAGATCACTTTCAGAGGATAATGCAAAACTTACCTTTTTTGCAGAAGCCTTCCTACACTATTGTTTTTAAAACGGTGTGTTATTGAATTGATTCTTTATTCTCAGAGTGTGCAAAAGGTGACAAGTATAGGAGACAAGAGGCAGGTTCACTATGGAGAACCCTAGGACTCTACATTTCTGCACTTAGTACTTAGATACTGTAGAGATCAGCATCCTAGAAATATCACGGACAGATTGATAGATTAGATATTTGCCTACACAGGCACTGTGCTAATGGTGGATAGTTCAAAGAGATTAAAAAGTAAGCCTTTTGTCCTGAACTCACCCAGTTAGTGACAGTTCAAGTTCTGCCTAGGGCAAAAACCTGGCAAAGGCATTGAGCTAATGGTATCTCTCTTACTACTTCCTGGGATGCAGAGGATGAAAAACTTTAAATAAAAACATATTAAGCCACACTCTGACTTTGTATACATAGTAAATTGATGCAAATATGAATTTCACCGACTTACACCACAGGTCTAAATTTGCCTCATTCTGTGTTGTTTTAAAAGTGTTTCTAGAGAGCAGGTGCTGTGCACGGGGCCCTAGAAATAGATGGGTTTAATCACTTTGAGCCATTCTTCACTAAAAATAAAAAATGCCCCTTCTGTCTTATCCCTCATTTCTCTGACGTCCTCACAGTTTGCATGCTTCTGAGCCACGCTGCTCATGGTGCACACAAACAAAACATGTTTGATGCATGAACAGCTGGTGATATTAACAGGCATCTGAAAAATGAGGTAGAACTGTTTCATGTCATGAAAGTCAACATCAATATCTATCCATCTTGTGTGGACATGGAAATCAGCCAGTGTGGTTCTTGCTGAGGAAGTATAAGATATTTCTTCTCCATTGGATCTAGTGCATGGGACATAAATCATAATTTATCTAATCCAACTGAATTGAGGCAAAATTATTAGTATAATACTGATTCTCCTGTTTTTATTTTTTATTTTTTTAAATGGAAAGCTCTCCTCTAACTGAACTGAACAGGCATTCTCCAAATCTCTGCCCTTGTGGTGGACAGTAGATGTTTCCTCTTCTGCTCTCTCTGAGAGAGTCTTTTTAAAAAAGGATTCCTTAACTCTAGGAAATGTGCTCTGCTTTATTTTTTCTGGGCTTTGTGTATTTTAGAATGAGGTTCTAGGTTTGGTGTGAATTCTCATAGGACCAGAAGTTTGCCTCAGCACTTAGCCAGCATAGTGGTCTTCTGCAGCTCATCACTTGCTCTTATGGCCAGTGACTTAGTTATCTCCCATTTTGCTGCACAAGAAATCTAGAATAGTGCATGGGATTCCACAAGATGGTGTTTTAGCACCTGAAACCAGCCTGCCTCCCCATCAGAATCATCCTAGCTCCAATGGGAACCAACCCTCCATTTTGCTGGCAAATGGTCTGGGATCACTTGGGCATAGCAAAATCTTTCTGAACCACTACTGCTGTTCTGCTCAATGTCAGAACCTGTATGGGACCACAAAGACTGAAGCATGTTTGGGAAAAGGGAGGGAAAACTCATGAATTGGAGCCCAGTGTAGACAGTGACCATAACTGTTTTCTTGTCCCAAAGTTTCTGGCATTCAAGGAATGCCTTTGGCCAGTTTGCCTTTGATCCCCAAAGCCTATGCCAGTCATTCTCATACTCCATGTGTTGCTTGTTTGACAGCTCATTAACTGGCTGTAATCCAATCAAAAGTGGGGCTGGGCGCAACTTCCAGGCAGCTCAGCCACAGAACTCTATAATTTCCTTAAACACAGGAATTATATTTCTTTAAAGCCACTGTACCACCCAGATCTTCCTGCTTTTAGGCTCAATGCAGGTTACAAAGAAAGCACAGGTAGTTACAAACCATTGTGAGCCTGCCTTTTCTACTATCTTCATTTACACCATGCCTCGGTATTCTGAAAAAAAAAGGGACCAAAACTTCTCTGATGTGTGGGGACTTTGCATGTAGTCCCAGGCGCCAGTTCAGTTTGGCTCCTCTGCTATTGGGGAGGCGGGAGGGTGTCAGGTCATGACACCCGTTCCCTCCTGCACACATGCACAGAATTCTGATGAGTTAACACAAAACAATAATGAATTCATATTATTTCTCCCTCCCAGGGCCTCTCCATGAGCATCTAAAGTATCCTAGATTATTTTTGCCCTTTCTTGGCACCTGGCAATGTTCTGCTGAGTTATGCAGCTGAATGTTCTAAGCATGATGGTTTTCAAAATATGGAATGCCAGTAAATTTAAAGTATTAAGCTAGAGGCATGCTGGAGAGGACCCTGAAGGATGCCTTCCACTGCCAGTATGTAGAAAACCTGAAGCGGAAGCCGGATCAGGGCAAGGCATGCAAGTGGGACTCCAGCAACCACTTCCTCCTTCTTACCTTGTGATCTCCCTTCTTACTTTGTGATCTCCCTTGTGATCTCCCTTCTTACCTTGTGATCTCCCTTGTGATCTCCCTTCTTACCTTGTGATCTTCCTCCTTCTTACCTTGTGATCTCTTCCCCCAACACAGGCTTGGGAAATGTATTTGGCTGTAGATGAATATCAATATTTTGGTCAACATTTATCTGAGTTCTTGGTCTGTAGAAGCCAAGTAATTGTACAGTTCTGAATCAAGTAGCTTGTCACACCCTTCAGGATTAAGAGTTCACACATGAGTGCCTAAAATTTGGCACATTAGGGGGGAAAAAGTGATCTGTTTTGCAGAGAGGCTGGACGTACCAGCTCAAATTTACTTCGTTCAGAGTTGAATATGCTCAGCCCCTCTGTACATCAGGACACTTGTATTTAGGTGCCTAACTCTGGACCTATTCCAATACCACTGAAGTCAATGGGAGTCTTTTAACAGACTTCAGCGGGTGTGGAATTATGCCCTTTATCACAAAGCTGGAAATCATGGCCTTAATGTTGCAATGAAACCTTTCTTCTCTTGAATTGTATCCATTTCTCACTGGAAAGGTGCATCAATTATAATAAAGCCTAATCCTCTTCTGTTAGCTCTTACTATATTTGTGTTCTCTATTTCTGCAGTCACTCTCCTGTTGACTTCTAGAGTCAATGGTCATCTCTGTCTATGCAACAGAATCCATAAACTCAGCTTCTCCCTGTTTATGCCTTGGTATTTTGAGTAACAAAAGGGACATTTTTAAAAAGGGACATAGTAACTAGCTGTTATAAATAACAGCTTTTTTCTTCCTTCCCCATCAATATCATACACAGTTATTATTCTGAATTTAAGTCTTAAGAGCTGCATGTATTGCTGTTGACGTGACAGTGTGAGTGATGAGGTTTGTAAGAGGATTATTGTATGCTTTCTTCTGAAAAACTACTGTAAACTTTTTTGTTGAGCGTGGTGATCTCTGCATCAAAGGAGAGTTAAATGAGTGTAACTTTAAGTAGAACAGAGGACACGTGAATATTTAGTTCATGTGGAGATAATTGCTTTAATGGTGGTACTTCTCTACAGAGCACTCATTGAAAAGGCTGTTACATTGTCCATTTTGTGTGCGTGAAATCAGTTTCATACGCAAGTGGAGGCTTTGGGTTTTCCGTAAAATGCTGATATTATTTAAACCTTTGCTCAAAAGACTTTATAATCTGGACATGAGGCCAACGGGACCCATGGGGTCCAAGATAAAAACCAAGAGAGGCTTTTCTCTGATGTGTGTATTGTTCAGCTTTTATAGCCAGCTGCCTAATGATAACAATAACAAGGCTTTAAGAAACAAACAAAAAAAGTTCCTGTCCTCACTACAAGCAACACACTCATTTCTCCACCTGATACAATTCCCAATCTGACTATGAGGAAATAAGTTACGTGCTCTCTGGTTTACATTTAAGCTCGCATCTATTTAATGCTAGGGGGTTACTAGAGCAGCTCAAATTGCCTTGGGTATCCTTTAGTGCAGACTCAGTTAACCCAGGTTAATGGACGTGAGTTGGAGCTCAGGCAGTAGGAGAGTCACTCAGGTTGTACAGCTCAGCCTGTCCTCTAACATAAACTGAATATTTTGAGGAGTAAAGCAAATGGGAGAGAACAGAAGAAAAAAGAAGGCAATGTGGTAATATAGGCAACACCTACACCACAATCAATGGATTGCAAAATTGAGCAGTCAGCCCTCTGGCATGCACCAAACCCACATTTGCATATGCAAATTGGCTAGCTGGGTGCCCCGCCGACTCCTATGCTTACATAAATGACCTCAAAATAGGCATGTGCCAAGTTTTACAGACACAATCTTTTTAACACACACATTTGGAAGCTGAACATTTGATGTTACAAATTTTGTGGTGTTCTATTCAAATGTGTGTTATTATTTTTCATTACTTGTATTCCAATAGTGCCCACAATCAGAAAGGCACTGCTCACATACCAAAAACATGGTCCCTTCCCCAAAGATTTTACTCTCAAATTATTACATTTAAAAACTATGGGTCCTTACTGACTTATTCCCACTGTTGTACTGCAATGAGCATATTATCCTGTATTGTACCTACACAATTCTCACATTCATTTATTATGGTTAATATTACAATGAACAGCAAAGGATTTACTGTAGTGAGGATGAGTCACTTGTAAATTATTGCCAAGTGGATATAAAAATGAGGTATTTACAAAGTACTTAGCTCCATTTACATTTGAAACATTACTGGAAAGATAACAGTTCAACAAGCATAATTTGAGGAGAGCATGCTAAACCTTTCTCTTTTTCCTTTACATTTGCAGGTTTCTTGAGTACTGGGGATCAAGCAGCAAAAGGAAACTATGGCCTCCTTGATCTAATCCAGGCTTTGCGATGGACTAGTGAAAATATTGGGTTCTTTGGTGGTGACCCATTAAGAATAACTGTTTTTGGATCCGGCGCAGGCGGTTCATGCGTCAATCTGTTGACTTTATCCCATTATTCTGAAGGTAACCGTTGGAGCAATTCAACCAAAGGTATTATGCAGGTTGCAAATATTGACAATTTTGGTGTCTGCATGCCACCACCATTAGTACTGTGTGATGCTCTGTATTTCTCTCTCTATTTCTATTGATGGCTGAGTTCAACTCAGCAATAATCTGGCTTTTAGAAGGCTGTAAGAGCAGCCTTCTCCCTCAACTCTTCTGTGCACATATAAATTTGGGGTGGCTTTCTTTCTGTTTCCTGTGGAGTTTTGTAGAAACACTATCGCAACAGACTTCTGAACAGCACACGCACAGTACCGGTACATCATTTTTGTCTCTTTTCTTTCCTGCCTAAGGGTGTTCTCTTTGGAAAACCAGTCAGCGATGCTCACAGTCGATGCGGTCGACTATATTCAATCAGTCATCAAAGGCATGTTTAGTTTCTCGTGAGGAGCAGGATTTAAAGAATTTAAATAAAACGACTTGGTTCCTGTTTTCAAGCTACTAGCTGATATGCTTAACACCATTATCTAGTGGGGAGGGGAAAAGTGCCTCATTTAGAAATCTTTTCTCTGAAACTATGAATTTCACTTGCTGTCTTCTGAGAAAAGAAAGTTTGAATGTTTTGCATGCATGAGCCAAAATTGTCAAAGCATCAAGGTCACAAATTCATTTTTGGGGGGCCCATATATGTTTTTTTCCATAACTAACACCTTTTCTCAAGTTAAGTTATGGCAGACAGCAGGAAATTACAAACATTGTTTGAGGCCAAAAAACTTTTATTCCTTCCATTTTGGCACCAGAGCTCCACATCCTTTCCCCCCCCCCTCATTTGCATGGCCACTGCTTATTGATCACATTGTCTTTCTTACTCCGTCCTGTCATTATCTATTTCACACATATGTATGCTATATTGTTTAGACTTAGCAGGCAGATGACAAAAAACCCTTGTTGATGGAGTTACCTAATGCCTGATTTTTCTTTGATTTACATTGGTGAACTCACTGGAGAGCCTGACTGTCCACTCATACTGGAGTAACTCCACTGACATCAGTAGAATTTACTTAATCGAGCACCTGATCCAAAGCCTATTGAAATCAATGGAAAGATTCCTACTAAAGTCTTAGTGGGCTTTTGGATCTGCCCTTACAGTGCTTCAAATGGGAGAAGAATCAGGCCAATTCTCTTTTATGTAAACAATACCATGTTCTGCCAAAGACCACTTTAATACTTGAAATACCTTGAAGTAGAAGTGTAGAATCCATATATAAATTTGACACTCACAATTCTATAGATCTGTGACATGTTTTGTAAAATGGCATTTTTAGACAGTAGTTTATCAGTCAGAATTTAGCCTAAGATTAGGTCCCATAACCAGGTATAATCTCTGGGTCATATCATGCCATCAGTTTTTCAGCAGAACTCAGAGTCAGGGTCATCTGTGGCATAGTGGCTTGAGGATGGGGCTAAGAGTCAGGAAACCTGGTTTTCATAGTCCGCCAATGACTGACCATTTGGCCTTTGGTTTATTTACAAGTAGCTGATTTAATACTGAACAAACCATATGCTTTTATCTGCAATGACCAGGCAGTCATGATCTGCATCTTGTCGGCTAACTCGACACAGTCATGTTGTAACACTATTACATTTTGTCAAAAGCACCAGCCCATTTACTATATGTTGAGAGCCTACTTGTGTGTTCTCCTCTCCCACTGAACAGAGCATTCTGCAGGGGTCAGGAGACACTCAGCACGTTGCAAGAGGGAGATCTTAAATAATTTACTTCGGCTACCCCATATGCAAAATGGGAACTGTAGTGCTTATCCATCTCAGTAAAGTACTTTGAAGTCTGTGGATGAATAAATGCAAATTTTTATTTACTTCAGTGGGGCCTTGACATACAAACTATAGCAAAGTATGGCCTATTATGCATTAATGAGATTGTAATATCAGCCTACAGCCCCTTGAGCCATGAGTGTGAACATTCCCTGATAAAAATCTAGTTCACTTCCTTTACAGTACATTGCTGGCAGAAATCAGTTATACAGTAAAACCTCCATTTAACGGACTAATTCGGGCGAGGGGATGTCCGTTAAATCAAAAAGTCCGTTATTTAATAATAATAAAAAAATGAGCTGTCGGAGCAGCAGCCGGCCCGCCACAGGGTCGGGGCGGCAGCTCCGCAGCCCGCCCGCTGCCGGGACCCGGGCACCGGCTGCCGGGAGCCGTCAGCCAGCCCGCCAGAAATGGATCAGGAATGCATCAGACTTGCTCAGAAATTTTGTCCGTTGCATCCGAAGTCCGTTAAATCGAGGTCCGTTAAATCGAGGGTTTACTGTAGTATGAAAATTACTTTTCTCGCTGTCATCCATTTTTCAGTAACATGGGTCAACAGGAGTATTTCTTTAAAGTAACTGAATTGAGCTTTATGGCTAGAGGACTTGACAACTTTTAACATACTCTGGCCTTTTATGTGCCATTTAACAAGCTATAGTGTTGTACTTTCTTTCCATGTAACTGACTCTTTCTCTAATTGGTATAGAAAATAATTCTAAATGATTAAAAAAGAGAGATTCACACAGTATGCACATAAAGTAAAGCTAGGTTGCATTAAGAATTACATCCTTGTGAAAATTCCAATTTCGTATTCTGCTGCATATATTCTACTAGCCAGATCCTCAGCTGGTATAAATCGCTGTAGATCCATTGACTTCAGGCTGATTTACTTCAACTGAATATCTGGCACTATAAATATTATATTTTCTATGGCTCAAATTCTGAGGTTCTGCTTTGTTTTTACTCATCTCTTACTCAGGCAAAACTCAGTTAGGACTCAGAGATGTGCTTTAGCCACATAGTTCAGTCCACGTCCAGATTCTCCTACAATGAAATTTTTTCCTGAGTAAGGGCAGAGTGGAGACTGAGGAAGGACCTCAGGGATTGATCTTGTTATAATCTTCAAAGATTTTAAAACTCCCCAAAGATCTTTTTTTTAAATGTTTTCATGCAAGCAATTAATTCTAACTAGCATTTGAGTATGGTCCTGGTCCTGCAATGTGGTTCAGGTAGGCCCTAACTCGGGCTCTGTGCAGTTCCTAAGTCCATCTGCACATCATATTGCGAGATGAAGACCATAATTTGTATTTTTAAAGAGCCAAATTCTGAGACGACCCAAGCAGCTGCAACTCCTGTTCACTGGAGGTACTGGCTGATCAGCAGCGTGTGCCCCAAAGACTTTTTGTTTGCATAAGTCAATGATAGAGGGTCTGATGTTGCCTTCAAAAGTTACCTTCAGTTACACTACTGCAAATCCTTCCTAACTCTACTGATGTCAGTAGAATTACTCCAGATTTGTACTGGTGTAAATAAAAACAAATTAGCTTTATGTTAGTGTAATTTGAATATGTCAAAGGGCATTTTTCATAAATTATAGTTAGCTATGAAATAATATAGGTCAGATTACAAAATATTTTCCAATAGACTGCACAAAGATATTGCATAATTGCCAGTTGTTTGTTGTTCTTCAGTTGTAGAACTTCTGTGTTGATGCAGAAAAAGTTTTAATACTTTAAAACTCATTAGCAAGAAGGGTAAAATATACTTGCTAATATGGACTAAATTATGATTTCCTAGGAGTATGAAGTAGAGGATCCTTTCCCACTACATTGCACAGAGGCCAGACTCAAAATTTCTGTTGGAAGTAGAGCTAGCCTCCCCGGAGGGTATGGGGAAGGGGTGAAGTGATGCCATGGCCCATCACAGAAAGGAGCACAAAATATATGGGATCAGCCACTTTAGTGTTACCCCTTCAGGATAGAATTCCTCACAGGACTCTTTCATACATACCTGGTACATGAGCCAGGGCTTAGAGCTGAGATGAAATCCTGTCTCCCCCCCCCCCCCCCCTGAAATCATTGGCAAAACTCCTGTTGACTTTGGTGGGGTCAGGATTTCATGTTTTGTAGACAAAGATACAAGGCTTTGTATATTTGGGAGCAGAGCTTTTGGTCCAGATTCTACTCTCAGTAACACCAGAGTAATCCAGAGTAATTGCACTGACGTCGGTGGAGTTACTACAGATGTACACAAGCATCTCTTGTTAGTCTTTAAGGTGCCACGGGATTCTTTGTCACTTCTGCAAACTTCCAGACTAACACGGCTACGTCTCTGATTCTTGACAAGTATAAGTGACAGCAGAATCTGCCCCATCCACCCATCTTTCATAAGTGAAGACTTGAGTATATGTTTAAATTTCAAAGCCACAAAGCAATATTTTAGGATATTCCATATAAAACACATCATTTGCTTTTATTAATTTAAATGTGATCACCATAAACCTTAATTAAAAATAGGACCTTTTACAAGAAAGGATTTTCACTCTTAGATAAATGAGTTAGGAATGCTGCCCAATACTTTGTATGGCTTCAGAATATAAAATTTGTTATAATACCCAATTGAGAAGCCCTGTACATCGCAAGCCAAGTTCAATCCTAAACAGAGTCTATAAAAACAGTCTATTAGGTCCTATTAAGTCTTCAATTTAAAACATGGCCATACACATGCATGCCACTGATGACTTGAACAATATCTAAGAAATCAGTCAATTGCAGGGTATGATTCACTTTTCCTCCAACCTGATGAAATAATTTTAGTATTATGAGTTTTTCAAAGCAAAGAGTGTTATCTTGAACAAGATACGGCATCAGACAATTTCTCCTACTCTTTAAACTTCCTGAGTTACTCAAGGACAGATCCTCAGTTGCTATAAATTGGCATTTGCACGAGTTTTATTTACCTGTTGGTTTAAGATTTATATACATATGTGCTTTTTTTTTGTACACATTAAATGTAGATACAGAAACAAGAAGATTTTACCTTCCGTACTGCATTTATTTATTAGTAATTTTTAAATAATGGTAAAAGATTTCCTATACCCTACAAAGCTAATCTAATCGTTAAACAGCTACGTGCTTATAAAGGTCACCTCAGTACTTTTAAAATATTTTTCCCCCACAGGACTTTTTCAAAGAGCAATAGCTCAAAGTGGAACAGCTCTCTCCAGCTGGGCAGTTAGTTTCCAACCTGCAAAATATGCCAGGATGTTGGCTACAAAAGTTGGTTGCAACATGTCAGACACTGTAGAATTGGTAGAGTGTCTACAGAAGAAGCCTTATAGAGAACTTGTGGACCAGGACATTCAACCAGCACGATACCACATAGCCTTTGGACCAGTAATTGATGGTGATGTGATACCAGATGATCCTCAGATATTGATGGAACAAGGAGAATTCCTCAACTATGACATAATGTTGGGAGTTAACCAAGGGGAAGGTTTAAAATTTGTTGAAAATATAGTTGATAGCGAAGATGGCATATCAGCTAGTGATTTTGACTTTGCCGTTTCCAATTTTGTCGATAACTTATATGGATACCCTGAAGGCAAAGATATATTGAGAGAAACTATTAAATTTATGTATACTGACTGGGCAGACCGACACAATCCGGAGACAAGAAGGAAAACGCTGCTAGCTCTGTTTACTGATCACCAGTGGGTTGCACCAGCAGTGGCTACAGCAGATCTTCACTCAAATTTTGGATCGCCTACATACTTCTATGCCTTCTACCATCATTGCCAAACAGATCAGGTACCTGCTTGGGCAGATGCAGCCCATGGGGATGAGGTTCCTTATGTACTGGGAATCCCTATGATTGGTCCTACTGAATTATTTCCCTGTAATTTCTCCAAAAATGATGTCATGCTAAGCGCAGTGGTGATGACATACTGGACGAACTTTGCAAAAACTGGGTGAGTACTAGATCGAGAGTAATCTCATATATAAACTGAGGAGTTGATCCAGCAATCCCTTTCTATGGACTTATCTAGGAAATATTTGGGCAAGGCAGGAGTATTTACGTGAATAAGGGTTGCAAGATTAGGTTGAGAGTTATATGTTTTTAATATCTCTCAGTTCAATTAAAACTTGAACATTCTGTTAACACATGAGGAAACTGTCCATGTGACTATTCTATACATAACAGTGTGATAAATACTTTGTACATAAAAAGAAGAGCTTCAGAAAGCAGCTTCCCTGATATTTTTATCTTTTTAAATCTAATATTTAGCTTTCTCATACTATTGTAGTTGGCCTTAAGAAGTTCATTCTGCTTGGTAAGATTCTGATGCTTTGAGAGAGATTTTCTGTACTTAAAATAGATAATTCTGTTGGAACTGGTAATACTTTCAATTTTTTAAGTCTGGCCACTGGGTAAGAAATTGTAACATTCTACAGTGAATAAGGAACATACTGAGATCACATATAGCAGTTATAAAGAGTACATCATTAAAAACAGATCATTTAACAAGCCACAATATTTGACTGTATTGTACTCCAGTGGTGGTGGTATTTTGATTGTAAAGAATGTGTAATGCCACTAACATCACAGCACATGGAAGGTCTTAAAATGATGTCCACTTATTCAAATGAATAGGCATTTATGAATGGCAGATGCATGGACTAGCACTTGAGAGATACTGAGGATTGACCTTGTATCACTTCTCTGCATTCAGTTGGGCTTTCAGTGAATGTGTGCTACACTGAGTTAACACGCTGCCCTTTCACCTCTGAAGACCTGAATTCAGAGACTGTGATTTAAGTTACAAATAAAAACAAGGTTTGTGACCCCTCATCGTAGTCTCTAGTAGGCATTTATCCACATCACTAGTACCAAAGTGTAATACTGTTGACAATTTTTCCTCCAAAGGAGAGGACTGGGATGCTAGATGCTGATTGGGGTTCGGGTACGGAGGGCACCGGAGAAGCTTGCAATGTCCACTTGCATTGTGTTGGCTCTAACTACCTTTCAGCCTGCAATTCCATGAATATTACATTCACTGCCCTTCTCCTTCTACTCCCAAATACATGTAAAATGCAGTATCAAATCAAAAGCAGACTGTGAAGAACTTCAAAAAGATCTCACTAAACTAAGTGATTGGGCAACAAAATGGCAAATGAAATTTAATGTGGATAAATGTAAAGTAATGCACATTGGAAAAAATAACCCCAACTATACATACAATATGATGGGGGCTAATTTAGCTACAACCAATCAGGAAAAAGACCTGGGAGTCATTGTGGATAGTTCTCTGAAGGCATCCACGCAGTGTGCAGCGGCAGTCAAAAAAGCAAACAGGATGTTAGGAATCATTAAAAAAGGGATAGAGAATAAGTCGGAGAATATCTTATTGCCCTTATACAAATCCATGGTGCGCCCACATCTTGAATACTGCGTACAAATGTGGTCTCCTCATCTCAAAAAGGATATACTGGCACTAGAAAAGGTTCAGAGAAGGGCAACTAAAATGATCAGGGGTTTGGAACGGGTCCCATACGAAGAGAGATTAAAGAGGCTAGGACTTTTTAGCTTGGAAAAGAGGAGACTAAGGGGGGATATGATAGAGGTATATAAAATTATGAGTGGTGTGGAGGAAGTAAATAAGGAAAAGTTATTTACTTGTTCCCAAAATAGAAGAACTAGGGGCCACTCAATGAAATTGGCGTGCAGCAGGTTTAAAACAAATAAAAGGAAGTTCTTCTTCACACAGCGCACAGTCAACCTGTGGAACTCCTTACCTGAGGAGGCTGTGAAGGCTAGGACTATAACAGGGTTTAAAAGAGAGCTGGATAAATTCATGGAGGCTAAGTCCATAAATGGCTATTAGCCGGGATGGGTAATGAATGGTGTCCCTAGCCTCTGTCTGTCAGAGGGGGGTGATGGATGGCAGGAGAGAGATCGTTCGATCATACCTGTTAGGTTCACTCACTCCGGGGCACCTGGCATTGGCCACTGTCGGTAGACAGGATGCTGGGCTAGATGGACCTTTGTTCTGACCCAGTATGGCCGTTCTTATGTTCTTATAATTGCTTTTGAAATGCAGACTTTACATCTCAGTTTTTTTTTATTCTAGTGACCCAAATCAACCAGTCCCACAAGATACAAAATTCATTCATACTAAACCCAATCGTTTTGAGGAAGTAGCATGGACCAGATACTCTCAGAAAGACCAACTGTATCTTCACATTGGATTAAAACCACGAGTGAAGGAACATTACAGGGCCAATAAAGTGAATCTATGGCTGGAACTGGTACCTCATCTGCACAATCTTAACGACATTTCACAGTATACCTCGACCACAACTAAAGTGCCATCTACTGATATTACTTTCAGACCAACAAGGAAAAATTCTGTACCTGTTACTTCAGCCTTTCCTACAGCCAAACAAGATGATCCCAAACAACAGCCAAGTCCATTTTCAGTGGATCAAAGAGACTATTCCACAGAGTTGAGCGTTACTATTGCAGTTGGAGCATCTTTGCTATTTCTAAATATTTTGGCCTTTGCAGCATTGTACTACAAAAAGGACAAGAGGAGACATGATGGTCATAGGAGATGTAGCCCACAGCGTACTACTACTAATGATCTTGCCCATGCACAAGAAGAGGAGATAATGTCCCTCCAAATGAAGCACACTGACTTGGATCATGAATGTGAGTCCATCCATCCACATGAGGTGGTTCTTCGGACCGCCTGTCCCCCAGACTATACACTAGCTATGAGAAGGTCTCCTGATGATATTCCCTTAATGACACCCAACACCATTACAATGATTCCCAACACTATACCAGGGATTCAGCCCCTACACACATTCAATACCTTTACTGGAGGACAGAATAACACTCTGCCCCATTCCCATCCCCATCCCCATTCACATTCAACAACTAGGGTATAGCCAGACAAGATGAAACAAACTTTATTTTTTTTGATGGATTACAGTAGGTGACATTACTGAAGATTACTTGGCTTTCAACCTACAAGACTCTTACTATTTAAATATGGAGGAATATCATGTGAATATACATATCAAGAACTTTTGGGGTTTTGAAAAAAAATGAATTGTACATATATACAAATGAACTTAAAAGAAAACTTTGCAATTGCTTGAAGCAATTGCCCTGAATGATACTTTTTCATTCACATTCAACTATTAATTTTTTGATGATTTCAGTTACAGAATGGAATTAGGCATGTGCAACACAAACAGAAAAGAACTCTGACTGAAATTTTAAAAAAAATCTATAAATATGCACAAGGGACACACTAATGGAATGTCAGATAATTTTCACCAATTTTTATTTGGAACTGTTTTATTGTGTAGTCCATATTTACATATTTGGATAAGTACACAAAGCACCAATGCTGTTAAGGCCTTAGTAAGGGGCTCATGCTGAAATCTGCCAGTCAAACAAAGGAGTTTTGGAGCCTGGCAGGTACAACATTATCACATAAGTGCTGTCAGTATAAAAGTTGTGGGAATAAAGGAAACTGGATATTTTTAGCACGATGTGCATGATAATTTATATGCTTGGTGGCTGTGCTGCTGATTAAACCGTAATTAAAATTCTTCTCATCCCATTGGAGTTTTTAATAGAAGCTTCCTCCATCAATTGGCACAACCTAAAGACGATTTTTTTAAAGGGGCAAAAGTAATTACAGTAAAATAATTCATGGTAGCTTCAGTAATAGAAGGAATTACAGTAGTTCTTAAAGGTATTTGATGGTATTCTAGGTATATAGTGGTGAACACTCACTGAGTGAATCCCAAAGGGAAAAATATCTTTCTGTGTTTTTAATGTTTTCTTTCGTTTCCACCTAAATAATTTATAGAACTATAACCTTAATGGAACCTCTTTGATGAAGGATATATAATTTGCTGTGGTTTAGTTACAATATATTTAGTTCATATTGGTAAGATAAAGTGTGTCCAAAGATTTCATTGCAAGGATATTTTGCATTATAAAGATGCCCCAACATTACCACTCTGATTACAGCTCTTTCATTGTTTTAACTCATGGTGCATGTGACAAAGTTTACTGCTAATATTTTAATGTAAAGTTATTTCCCTTTTTGCTATACATTATCCTTGCCATTCAAGTGAATTCACTGGATGAGATCTCTAAAGAGTGCAAATGTAGATAGAGAGGGTCCATAAGGATGGAGAGAGCCAACAAATGGAAATTTTTAAACCTGAATTGTACATTTGTTTGTGTGGTTTTAAATGAATGTTCTAAAATCACAAGAAACTCTTCATTTCCCTTTGTTTTCCAGAAACGGTATATCACAGTCCTTTCAAAATGTTTGTATATGTAATCAGATGTACATTTATATAAAAAAATGAGATGGACTTAAGAGCACATCCCTGATAAATACTTTCTCTTACCTGTACTATATTTCTATTAGACTAAAGTTATGTGATTTTTTTTTACATTTTTTCAAATTACTAGCAATTTTGATAGTTTGTAAGATAATGCAAAGAACTCTCTCTGACAAACTAACTGCAGTAACAGAAACATTTCTTTTCAGTTACTCTTTTTCAAGAATGAAAGCTTATTACACACACAAAAAAATTGTATACTACTTGATGGAAAATTACTTTGTACTTCTTGGCCATATTACTGGTCACTGAGTGAAATAAAGATAATCTGGATAACAAATATTATTCCAATGCTAAGAGATCTGATCTTTGCTCATTAAAGAGCTAAAATGTTTATTGCTGTTTTGTCATTTTTTAATGAAGTAATGGTAACTGTCTCAAATAAAGAGTCATTTCTTAAGACTAATCTGGTTTTTGAAGACATGGATATGCCTTCTACAGATAATACAACTGCATATTTCTAGGCCAGTTCTATCTAAAACAGTCTCTTATAAAAATCATGACATTGTGAATGTATGCGGTCACAGTGTTACATTCATTACCACTACCCACTAACTTGCCATAATTTTTCAGCCATAAGTGAGAATTAAAAATAATACATCAAATTTAGAAAAGTCAAGGAACAGATAAATATGCAGTATTCCATTAAATGAAACTCACCTGGTTCACACTGCAAGGGTGATTACACTTTCATAAAATGAGTTTACTAGAAAATTACCCTTCAAAGTGTGTGTAAGAACATCAAATAGACTTCAAAAGTGACACTGAAAACAAAACCACTGCAGTTTCAGTCATTTTCTTTAGCTCAGCTAATACAAAATATCCATCAACAATTAATATCATGTAGCTTATCAACCCCGGCTTTAAAAGGAGCATTATTGGTAGAAGCATAAAGATTGAAGTCTTCAAAATCCAGGATGGTCTATGTGCAATTTCTGCCTGATGTGGTTGTGCTTTTAGACTGTGACCTGCCAATGTAAACCAATAAAAAGAATTGTCTGCCATCTGATAATTATTGTTTAATAGGAAGATTGTATTTTGCTATGTTAATGAAACAAACCAAAACAAAACAAACAAAATCATGAATGGCCATGAAACAAGATATACACAAAATATGATTTAATGTGCTTTTCTTAACTTTATCAAACTCAAAATAATTTTCTACTATAATTTAATGGTGGACATATCTATATCTATATATCTCTATCTACAGTATCTGGTAATTGTTTACTTTTATTAGTTCAGAAATAAATGATTGAGGTAAACCAAGCATGACAGTACACTTTTTCTTTTTCTGTCAGCCAATAATATCACAAATGTGAAAGATCAAGGCAGCAGTGCAAATTTTATAACATTTTCGTATTCAAAAATTCACGATGCAGATACTGTGAATACAACTTAAGTTGCTACTTAATAAATACAGTTCAGCAGCTAGCTTTCTGAAAGTAAGAGGATGTCCCATATTTTATAACGTGAACGAAGGCCACAAACTGTTTCTAAAGCTGAAATAAACTCAGAAATGTAAGAAACATTTTAGAGTATTTTTGATGGGTATGCTTTATGGAATTTAATTTTGTTGTTTTTAAAAGATATACTTGTCCAATTTATTTTCCAAAATAGACAATGAGAAACCAAATGGAGTGTGATATTTTATTTCTTGAATTGTTCATTGGAGCAGATTTCCAATGCAATTAGGATATTAGTATTTAGAAGTACAGCGAAAATATGAAAAGCCCGTATTTACTTCATTCCCATTTTTGTAAATATGTTTGCAGACTTTTTAGATTTTTTTTTATTATTATTTTAAGGAAAAAACTGTCTCTTTCCCCATTCATTTTCTATTAAAGCTATAGACATATGCTACTTTATATCTAGTCTTGGATATGTAGTTTATACATAGAAGGCAGTGCTAACATTATGTAGGGGAATAAAGGAAACTGAAACACATTTTGCTTAATAGTATCTCTGTAGGCCATATATTGTATACTGTATCCAATGAAGACTTACAGAGCATGGAATTAAGATAGCTAAACATACTCTTCTATAAGACAGCGTCAGGGTTAGTGCTATTGTTATTAAATGTATTAAAAATGGACTCTTACTGTATATTTTTGGTTAAATGATCCTCAAATAAATATTGATATGCAATAAAAACAGGGTGAAAAGAAGCCTAACAAATAAACATGTTACAGCTTTAAACACCACTGCATAGAAATTGATGAGATTTCTCTTGTGAGTTTCACTGAAATATTCTGAAGAGACAAAATAGAACTGTAATTGTTAGGAAGCTGTAAAACATCATGGTGGTTCCTTGATGTTAGTAACTTATTTTCTTCTATGGTATTAATTCGAAGTATTGGCCTTTCCCATCCATCACCCCTCCTTTTCTAGTAATGATTTGTTATGGACTATTGCTTTTTAATGTAAGCAAACATTAGATAATTTGGTCATTATTGCAAAAACATGCTCCCACATAAATTAAATTAATGGTCATTTCCCTGCTGAGGTTTTGTTATCGTTCATTCAGCTATCTTATCAATGGCAGCAATTTTTCTGGCTCTTATTTTAATTCAATAAACTAAGGGACTTTCTTCAAATAGTGTTATACCTCTTTTCCTCATGAAATGATAACAATCTGTGATTCAGATGTCCCTCTGAGGTCTTCAAAGAAATCTGTTTGAAACATACACACTGCTGAAGTTGATTCTTTCTTTTAAGCTTTTTTATTTGATTTAATTCTGGAACGTCACTGTATTTGTATGGAAGCCAGAAATTAGCTGCATTTGATAAAGGGTTCAATAGAATTATTCAGAAGAATCAATGAATTAACCACAAGCAGAATATGAGGTTCCTTTTTGTCTTTTTTTTTAATGTTGTGGCATAATTGATTTCATATTGGCAGATCCAGCGAAAACTTGATATAAAGGCATCATGTAAGGTAAGAATGCTAAACACTAACTGATTACATTTGGAGGGGAAAAAATTATAAAATCACCTTGGACTGATAGATGACCAACTTCCAAAATTTTGATGTGCAACTAACTGAACCTTCATGTTCTTAAGTAATAACCAAATAGCCCTTTGATAATTCATGCATTTGTGAAAAATTAAAGTTTATTTAGAATGTTTTCTATATTTTATCTACTGAAAAACAAGTAAATATAATGTTTGAAATGGTAAATTAAGGCCCACTGAGGACCTAATCTTCCTGCTCCTTTACATCAATGGGAAAACTTTTGTTGACTTCAGTGGAGATACAATCAGACTCTACAGGTTGATGTCATATGGTAACTAAAAACAGTAGTTTAAATGAAGACAAAATAGCACAGGAATCTTGAGAATGGTATCAAATTAATTTGTCGTACTATGTCTATAAATATGTTTTCTGGGCCGTTATATACATTGATTGTATTCTGATGAATATATCATAAGTCACAGACCTTTAAAGCATGTAAACAGAGAGTACAATCCGTTCACCCTGTGTGGATACAATTCAAGGATAAGTGCATGTATTAAGTACAGAGGTGGAGTTGGCATCTGATTCTGCATTCCTACTATTAGGGGACAGAGCCACAACTGCTGTAAATTATCATAGTCCCATTGACATCAGTGGATCTATGACAAATTTATACCAGCTGAAGATCTTCGCCCAGGCCCTCGGTATTCGTCATGGCTCATCTCACTCCCCAGTGCCCCCTTCCCCCAAAAATAATTGCAAGTGGATATGACGGTTGGATTTATGAATGCAATCAAATAACTGTGCTATAAAATGTGCCTGCCATCATTGTATGATTGTCCAAAGAGAGGCCCTCTCAGTTTAATGACATTCTGACAAACATAACATCTCAACAAATGAAGCAGTTACAGAGAGTGTGTTGGCTAAACCATATTTTTCAAGATTAAAATTAAACAAAAATTGTGCTTAAAGACATATTCAATATGGGCCAGATCCTCAACTTCTGTAAATCGCTGTAGCTCAGTTGAAGTTATTGAGACCATAATATTTTACCCCGTCTGAAGATCTAACCCTATATGTTTCATTGTTATTTGTTCACCCATTGTCTACCTCCCATTCTTTGAACAGTAAATGGAACAGACATACCGTTGAATTAAATTCTACTTTCTATTACATTGATGTTAATTTAGAACCAATGAAGTAGCTCCAAATGTACACTGATGTCAGTATACAGTATAAACTAATGCACCAGCAATCCCAAGCATTCAAAAATCATGTCAGCCCCCACAAAAACCTATGAAATTGGTTTAAAATCATGAGATTTTAAAAAATAATAAATTAACTTATTTTTATTTGCTTTCTGGGGTTGGAGCATGTAGCGTTCGGGTTTTCAAGCTTTTCTCTTCAGCTCTGAGGATGAGAAATTTATTTGGCGTTAAAAATTGGTTGATTTAAATAAATATGGGCAAGTTTTCTAAGATCCCCTGGATATTTCCAAATCTCTATGGATTAGTTACTTAAATAGATTCTCATTATAATAAGAGGGAGGGAATAGTGGAGTCATGCCCTTCAATCTCCCCACAAGTAGCAAGCAGAGTTAGCCAGTTTTGGGATGGGAAAAAACACTTCACCCAGCCCGGTATAGCTGTCACACCAATGTATACAGCCCAGGAACAATCAGGAAAACACTTGGTGACTCTACCAGAATTCCTTTTGGATACTTCAGCTGCAGCCCAACTTGTGAGCTCTCCCTCCATCTGCCATAGTCTGACTTTTTGCCCAGCATGGTACAGGTGTCAGGGGAAACTGTAGCTCTAAAAGAAGTATTTAACCTGTTATTTGTATAAACCACATAGTCGTGGGCCTTCCTGGAAGTGTCCAGGGGTGTCCAAACTTTTTGGAAAGAGGGCCAGATTTGGGAAGGTGAAGATGTGTGAGGGCCGGACCCCCCCCCCCCCGCTCCGGACGCGCTCTCCTTCCCTCCCCCCCACCCCCGCTGCGGCCGCACTCTCCTTCCCTCCCCCCCCCCCCCGCGCTCCGGCCGCGCTCTCCTCCCCCCGCTCCAGCCGTGCTCTCACTCCCCCCCTCCCCCGGCTTGCCTTGCCTTGCCTCCTGCCCGGGCCCCGGCTCCGACTCCGCTCTTCTCCCTTGCCTCGCCTCGCCTGGTGGCCCGACTCCACCTCCGCTCTTCTCCCCCGGCTCCGCCTCGCCTTGCCTCGTGCCCCGGATCCGCCTCCGCTCTTCTCCCCCGGCTCTGCCTCCGCTCTTCTCCCCCCCCCCGCTCGCCTCTTACTGACCCCGCCCCTCTCCTTCGGCTGCGGCTCCGGGCACTGGTTGGCGACAGTGCTGGCGGGCCGCATATTATTGATTTTAGAAAAGAGTCTGCGGGCCGGTGAAAATTAGAACACGAGCCTCAATTGGCCCCCGGGCCGGACTTTGGACATGCCTGTGTTAAGAGAACAAAGCAATAGTGCAACTGAAAAGACAGTACCTTGTAGCAGAGGAAAGTGAGGCTCAGGACTCTGTGCACATGGTTTCACATGGTTTCTTTCTGCTTTTACATTTTTCAAAAGGGATTCACTAGTAACCTAGGATCTTCTTGTTCCAAAAGATGGCTTGATTTTCACAGATGCATCATCTGTTCTAGAGATTTTTGAAGAGCTGAAAAACTTCACCTTCAGGTTATTCCGCTGAACATGAGGTAGCACTGGTTCTGTTTTGTGGTACAGTTGGGCCAGTTATGTGGTGGAATATTTTCATTCAGCTCAAGTTGAATGGACAGCCAACTGCTCAGGCAACACTCAGGCCTTTGTGATATAGCTGAACAAAAGCACTGATTCTTGTGATGTATTAAGGAGGCTTGATTTACATCTGACATTTTCTGATGAGATGAGGTAGGGAGATTGTGCAGCATATTTAATTGCCATGTTAATAGCTTCGTTTGGCTTTCGGTAATTAAATGAAGAGTGCTTCTAGGAAATGGGAGACTTCTTGATTTCCTTCTTAATGCTGAGGTAGTTAGCTCCTGTATAGAATTTGTGTTAATCTCTTCCCTCCCTGATTCTCATGGACATGCTGCAATGAAACCAGAAATCTTGACTGTGCCTGTTCTACCCCGACTACGAAAACACTGGCCTCATTTTGAGTCAGCGACAGCACGCTCATAGGACATTATTAGTCTCAGTTACACACATACGCTTAACGAAGTGTGTCGCTGGAAGTCACATTGGAATACAGTAATAGAGTAAAAACATGATGATCATCTAAAACAGCCATTCATCACAGTGGAATGCAAACACTGCAGCTTCCGTGGGCCTGCCATCTGGCTCAGTGCTACCGGTGAAGGTCACACTGGGAAGCTGTGTTAAGGTTATCGAAAGGATGCATTGATATTGGAGAACGCCTCTGATCAGACTCATCTGCACCTGTGGTGCCCTAACAGGACAGCGTCATTTGAGTCAACATCCAAACTGTACATTCCTAACCAGCAGACAGGAATTTAGTGCTAATGAACAACCAAGCTGCACATTTTAATCCTTTATATGGATTTCACTGCTATTAAGCTCTGGGATGTTTAGATCCAGCGTTTTGGGGAGGAGGGGGGGGGGTTGCAGTAAAGAAATAGTGATCAGCACATTAAAATTGGATCCACAGCTGGATTTAGATTCTATATCTAAAATAAATAAATAAAATGATAGTGAGGTTGTTTGGATATGCGACTCCATCTTAACTCATTACTATCATGGGCGGTACTGGCTACAGTAGAACTGGCGTGTTTCTGCTGCACAAAATGGACCAAGGTTGGAGATTCCTACCCAAGGGTCTGCCCTCCCTAAGAGCCCCACTGTTTATCTCCAGAAGTGAGAGGTTTTAAAGCTAATAAAAAGAAATAGTAACCCCTCTGTTACTAAGCAGAACATGTTGTGGAATTCTCCCTGTCTCTGGTTTTAGGCTTCTGTATAGCATTGAGATTGCGCTGGGTGAATCAGGTGATTGGAGATGTGTTGATGGTGATTCTTTTACATATATAAGCTGCCCCCTTTACCACTGATCGTGAGGTGTCTGCACATCTTTGGGGCCCTACCCCTGTACTGGTGGTTTGAGTGTCTCTTGAGTAGCTCTGCTCTTTAGTTCATAGAGATCCTGATACAGGGGCTCCACGAGATGCTCATCTGTCACCCCTCCTGTGCAACGTATGAGACCAGATACTCAGCTGGCATAAATTGGCATAGCTCAATTGAGTTAAATGGAACGGAGGATCTGGCCCATTTGTGGGCCCACCAGGCAGATTAGTGAAGATCTAAGGGTGGTGCTGTCTTCACAATGGGGATAACATCTTCCTTAACCCAGTGTGGATGAGCATCTGTGACACGAGAGTGGGAAAGGAGACTAGTTCTTGTAAGAGCAATTCAGATAATACTGAGCTGATGTTCAGCGGGCGAGAGGAAGATTCACCTAGTGCCCCAAGACCAGATTGCTGCAATGTGTTCTACGTGGGGCTTTATCTTCAGACTATTCAAAAATGGTAGCTAGGGCAGAATGCAGATGCCCACTAATTCAGCAGGGTTTCCCATATAGAGCATTATGCACCAGTGCTGTGGGATCTGATTTCTGGTCTTCACCTGTAAATGCCTTCAGTCCTGTCTACTTGCAAGACTGCCTCTTCCCTCATAGGATCCCAGTGCCCATTACAACTGCATGAGGCTCTCAAACGTACGTTCCCCTGGTTTCAAGGAGAGTTCGCTGCTGTCAGGGTGATCATTGTGAGAGATCTTCAGATCACTTAACCCCTTCCCCTTGGATGGCTACAGCCAGAATCCGATGACTTTCCTTGAGATATAAGGAAGTGCTGAATAAGGGCTTGGAGCAGTTTAGGATAGTCATTCTGCAACGGAAACAATTAGGTTTTGCACAGGTCACGAGATTATTGTGAACTCTTTGAGACTGTTCGTCCAGCACTTAGTTCTGTTTGTTCTGTTTGTCCAGCACTTAGCATCACAGCGCTATTATCCATGACCTGGGCTCCTGAGTGCTAATGCAACATAATAATCATCAATCATCCAGTTTTGTATGTAACTTTTGTCTAGACATTTTGAGCAAGCAACCAGTAACTCAGAGGATGAGATTTTTGCTTGTGTGTGATGCTAATGCAGTGCAAAGCTACAGAAATCATTCTGCAGGTTTCTACAACTCCTCTCTCCTTATGGAGCTTTAAGAAAAGGGATTTTTGCAATGGAAACCTCTTTCAAACTTACATTTTTCAGTGCCGGAGTGTGTGAGAGCATAAATTTCCCCCCGGCTATGGGCCTAATCCTGGTATCTATGCATAAACCAAGCTGTACACAAATAAATTCCTGAGTCTGTGAGGGAAGAATCCTCCCATATGCTGCAAAGTATGTGTGGGAATAGATCCAATCTCTGGCAACTAGTCCAGACCCTCAGAGCTCCTGTAACCTCCATGGCCAATGTCTGAGCCCTCAGTTTCCAAGTGGATCTTCACTGCTGCAGAGCCATCTGCCTTGCTATCTGTCCTTTTCCCATCCCATCCATCCCACGGAGTGCAGAGGAGGCACCGAAAACAAACTAACGACAAAAACACACCGTTATTCCCTTTTGGAGCTAAGCCACATATTTTGAGCCTCGAATCCTGCTCACCCTTTCCAGCAGAACTTTTAGGATAAGCAGGATTTAGCCTAAAATGTGTAATGAAATGAATTGAGGGCAAAAGCAAGGAAAGAAACACACCTGAGAGAAAGGAAGGCCCACTTAAAACACAAAGCAAAGGAAATGCCAGAAAATATTGGCCAAGTAAATTGTTTTTTCAATAATTTTTTTTTTCAGTCTCCATATTTTCTTCAGTGAGAGCACTCTTCTTTAATAATCCCCTTCCATCTGGAAGGATGCTGGAGTGGTGGTGGTTTTGTTTATCTCCAGAGGCACAAGTCTAATTCATAAAGTTTAACATTTACTAAAGAAATATCTGAAAATCCCACCCATCCTTAAAAAAAAAAGGAAAAGAGAAGTAACCGCACCAAAACATCTTGATCAAGATTCTCAAGACTGGCTGTTTGATGCTTTGGTGCCTATCGCAGGTAGGGGACTGAAGTGTACATAAGTGACTAAGTTTTGCAAAAAACTTATCCCTGAGCCACTGGGACCTCTCCATAGCCCAGGTGAAATTTAGAGATGTTCTTAGCTGCAGTGGATGCAACAATTTCACAAGGCCTCCTTCTAGCAGCTACGATATCTGGAATACAAGGGTGCATATGAACTGGGTTAGGAGGGCCAATAGCTAGCTAGACCACCTGGGATTTCCCCAGTGCCAAGGAAGTCCTTAGATAGCTGGCTAAAGTGAGTTTAAAGCTGCTTTGCACAGCCAGAGTGGCATAAAACAGCCTTACTGGTACCAGGGAGCGGAATCTGGCTCCTTATGCTTAGTTCCTCATGTTTTCTTTGAGAGAGTTATAGGACCACTGGGAATGGGATACTGAAACCAATAAACACCTGTTAAAAAACCTTTTAATTTCAGTTAGTGGAGATAGATTGCAGTAGCTCAGAGGATGCAGGAGGGAAAACAGCAGGTATGGTCTGTAACTGATGCTGTCCAGTGTGAGCAAACTAGGGAACTGCTGATTATGAAGGTTGTGTAGATGCCTTTGGTGAAAACAAATCCATGCAGCTTTCCATAGGCAGTCTGGCTGATGCTGGTCTGTGACATAAAGGTCTAGTAAAGCAGCTCTCAAATCCCAAGCCTGTCAGAGAAAACAGCAGAGAGGGCAGGTGTAATGAAACGAATACATGTTGACACCTGGATGGGTGACCCAGCCACACTGGTCGAAGGTGTGATGCGTCCTTATACATTTCAGCGATGACCGTGTAATGTAAAAGCTGACCCAGGATGCTGAAAAAGCGACCCTGTATTTATTGCTTGCCGTGCTTGGGTCCTTGTGGGGCAAACAGTATCAATAACTTTTTCCTTCTCCCAAGCAGTGTGTGTCATCGTTTTCAGACACCCTCCTCCTCTCAGACAAAGAGACAGTACAATTGTACTGACAGGTACAAGGTGGTGGGAAGAATAAAGAGTCCCAGCCATGGTTGTGCTGGGTGAAGTGTATTGACAAGTGTTAGAACCAACTGGAGCAATACTGATGCACAAAAAGGTCAGTGGTTATTATACCGTGTTTCCCCGAAAATAAGACAGTGTCTTATATTAATTTTTGCTCCCAAAATTACATTGCATTATATTACAGCAAGAGGCAAAACTGGAAGTACGTCTTATTTTCGGGGGATGTCTTACTTTCGGGGAAACAGGGTAGTTATTAGCTATCAAACATCTTCCCCTTATTCATTATGGAGGTGGCTTTCAAAAAACTGCATACTGCCCTATTCCCCTTTCAATGAACTGTTCAAAGTGGCCTTGAGCCAGATGAACCCTTTTACTATTTTGGATAAAATAGGTTTCCAAAGATGCTAAAAGAGAGATTCTTTCCTGGCCCTCTAACTTCACTCTGGTCCTCAGAATAGTTGAGCGGGCAAAGGGCAGTGTGTGGATTTCTAGGTTTCAGTAAAGGGACTGACTGGGGAGACAGGACTGAGTGGGGAAAAGGGAGAAAAGCAGAGCTGGCTGAAACACAGGATTTCCCATGAACTGGAAGTTTGGAAGGATTTTTAGTTCAGAAACACCTCGTGTTGGAAATATATTCCCCAGGACCTTGGAGCTGCAGCAAAGCCACAGACCATGGAAGCCTTGGCATCCCCTCGAGTTCAATGACCTGGCATTTTCCAGTTTTGTCAGGAAATTCGCAAACAGCTCTAAATAAAAAGACTATTTTGAATAATTTGTTTCTTTTAAAGCATAGTGGATAGGGGCCTGAGATACACAAGCTCACAGTCGGTAACCCGAGGACTTTTCCTCTTTGTTGATGTCTGATTTCTTTCCCTGTCCTGCTCTGGATCATGTAAGGTAAGGCCTTTTTACAAAAGGCAATAATTTAATGTAGGTATTATGGAATGATTGCATAATGTAGGGCTTGTCTATACGTGAGACACTTAAGCACAGCTGTGTTGCTGAAGCAGTTCAGTGTGGATATGAGCTACGCCAACAGGACAGGTTCTCCTGTTGGCGCAGGTAATCTACCTCCCCAGGAGGCAGTAGCTGGATCAACAGAAGAATGTATTGGGGACAGTGCATTACTGGAGGTGCCATCTTTCAGATGAAACTGAAAACTGAGATCCAGCTATAGTATCCTGCTGCAGCACACTGTGTGAGAGAAATACTCTGGTGGGCTGTTTGTTTTTTCATTACAGGCATGGTGTGTGTTCAGAGGAGTTTATGGAGAGCTATATATTGCCGCGGAATGATAAAGACATTTTGAGTCTGCATAGCACTGAATAAAGCCATCATTGTCACCAAAAGTAGCTATCTCTCCAGAGGGGACATCTTAGAGTTACCTAGTTGACTCACTGACTCAGAATGAACTATGAAAAAACCAAGATCATTGCAATTCACATGAAGAACTGGAGTGGGAAGGAATGGGTGGATATAAATCAGGTCACAAATAAGAACATAAGAACAGCCATATTGGGTCAGACCAAAATCCATCTAGCCCAGTATCCTATCTTCTGACAGTGGCCAATGCCAGGTGCCCGAGAGGGAATGAACAGAACAGGTAATTGTCAAGCGCTTTAGCCCCTGTCACCCATTCCCATCTGCTGGCAAATAGAGGCTAGGGACACCATCGCTGCCCATCCTGGCTAATAGCCATTGATGGACCTATCCTCCATGAATTTATCTAGTTCTTTTACAAATCCTGCGAGTGTCTTGGCCTTCACAACATCTTCTGGGAAAGAGTTCCACAGGTTGACTGTGTGAAGAAATACTTCCTTTTAAACCTGGTGCCTATTCATTTAGTTGGTGACCCCCTAATTCTTGTGTTATGAGAAGGATTAAATAACACTTCCTTATTTCTTTTCCCTGCCAGTCATGATTTTATAGACCTCTATCTTATCCTCTCTTAGTTGTCTCTTTTCCAAGCGGAAAAGTCCCAATTCTATTAATTTTTCCTCATAGGGAAGCTGTTCCCTACCTCTAATAATTTTTGTTGCCCTTTTCTGTACCTTTTCCAATTCTAATATATCTTTTTTTCGAGATGGGGCATGCCAGGGAGTTACACAGAGTCAATATGATATTTTCTGTCTGATGTATCCCTTTCTTAATGATTCCCATTATTCAGTACATCATAGCACATTTCCCCCCTTTGTTTTTGTTCTGGTCCCGGAGGGTTCCTGATAGTACTACTGGGGTCAAAACAAAAACGGTACAGCTTCTGGAAAAACAAAAAACATTGTAAAGCTCTTTTCCTCATTCCTGACCAGACTGTCCGCTTCCCTTTTGCATCACTTAATGTCACCACTGTCCCTGTTGTGTCTCAATTCAGAACCTCTGAACAAGAGAAAGGCTTTAGTGGAGCCTAGCGAAGCTTCAGAAAGTCAAAGGAAAAAATCAATAGCTTTTCAAAGCCAACTCTGCTTCTGTGAATATGACATTTGCCCTGTCTCCACTAGTAGTGAAAGCAACAAGGACATTTACATCTGCAGTGGAAATAGAATGAACAACAACAAAAATTCCCTTGCAGGTTTGGCTTGTAAAGGAAAATAACTTTATGGTACTTGCCCATTTGATTACATCAAAAGAGACTACCGGGTGTTCTGTTTTGGAGACGCCTAAGAATAAAGCAGAAAGTGACACTAAGTCAAGAAAGGGAACAGAAAATAAGTGCTTCTGCATTCATGAAGTGGCTCAGGAGGAGTGAAAATGGACTCCAGTGCAGAAGAAGAGAGAGAGAGAGAGGACACAATGATCAGGGTCACTTCTGCACAAGCTAATCAACTATAAAATGTACCACCAGGAAAGGAAGGACAGGAGACAAAAAGGAAGAGACCAGTAAGTCTCATGCTGGTCAGGCAACATCACTGCTACAATATGTGACTACAGCGCTCTCGCCCCACTCCCCCAGGCAAATCAAATGAAACCAATCAACCACAAAGGGGGGGGGGGAGAGAGAGAAAACAATTATTATCACAGGCTATCCAATTCCTGTCCCTGACATGAAAGGAGACAAGATTAGCAAATGAACATTTTTAGCTCACAGTGAGAACATGACAGATTTGTAATGGGTCTGCATGAAACAGCCATACTATTAGTTGTAATGGACAACAGCTACTACCTGGGATATGTCAGCAGCAGACCAGGAAAACCCGTGTAAAATCCTAGAAGTGCTTCAAAAACATTTTCAACCCACAAAAAATATCCTATACAGAAAAGGTCTCTTTTCCCAAAAGGTAATGGAAAATGCTGGAGAAACAACAGACCTCGATATTGGGAAACTACAAAATAGCTGACTCAGGTAGTTATCAAATCTTAAACAATGAAGTCATTTGGGATAGATTAGTACTAGGGACAAAAGATGCAGGAGCTTGAATGAGACTGTTCAGAGACCCCACACAAAGGGCTGGTCTTCACTAGGGGGAGATCGGCTGTAGATACGCAAATTCAGCCACGTGAATAACGTAGCTGAATTTGGCGTATCTACAGCCAACTTACCTGCCGTCCTCATGGCGGCGTTTTGGCAAGCTGGACTTCCGGAGTCGATGGGGGCACCGCTGGCGATCGATTTATCACGTTTTGACGAGACGCGATAAATCTATCGCCCAAAGATCGATCCCTCCCCGCTTTAGTGAAGGCAAGCCCTAACTCTACCAAGGGCTCCAGGCACGTCTGGTAACAAGCTCATGTCTAAATGCAAAGCCTCCGAGCATTGGCCACAGAGGTAATTCACCAAGCAGCACACGTGAAGCCTGAAAAGAAAGTTAAATTGCAACCAAGCAAAGCCACGTTTAAAATGACGGTACAATCATAATATCGCTAGGACAACGTAAACTGCAATCAGAATTGCAAGGAAAAGTATATAGGCTGCAATTTCAGGTAGTATAAACAACATAGAAGTCACTGCTTTCACCTACACCAGGGAAATGCATGAACAGAGTGACACTGAGCCTGGGTAGGGTGACGAGATGTCCCGATTTTATAGGGACAGTCCTGATTTGGGGATCTTTTCTTATATAGGTGCCTATTCCCCCCATCCCGATTTTTCACATTTGCTGTCTGGTCACCCTAATTGTGGGACAAACGATGCCAACACACAAGCAAAATGGAAATAAAAGGCAGCCGGAGAAGACAATGCACTGTGGCATCCCTGTAGCGAAGCCACTGACAGGTTACCAAGATATTTTCGAAGGCCTGGGCTGTTTCCCAGGCATGTTAGCCGTAGAAATAAATGAAATGATCCAGACAGCAGAGCACCTGCCTCACGGAGTAGCCATTGCATTATGAGAAAAAATAATGGGCGCAATAAAGCCAATGTCAAACGAAAGAGTCACTGAGCTTACAAGCTGGATAAGCAGCCCTGTAGCCAGGCAAGCTGTGCATTTGCATAGAAACAAGCCATTTAAGCAAAGCACTAAAACGAGCTCACCACCACATGGCTGCTATTGTACGT
Source organism: Sternotherus odoratus (assembly GCA_032164245.1). NCBI lineage: Eukaryota > Metazoa > Chordata > Testudines > Kinosternidae > Sternotherus > Sternotherus odoratus. The sequence continues at coordinate 11,317,850 of JAVMKO010000009.1, read as the reverse complement.
ACTTGGCAAAAGCTACACTATTCTCAGTATTTGATGCCAAAGATAGATATTAATAAGTATTACTGGAAAAGGTAAGCACGTACCTACCACATTTTGGACACCAGCAGGGTGATACAGATGGCTGAGCATGCCCTGTGGGATCAAACCTGCAGCAGAAGAATATCAGCAAGAGTTGCAATCAGGACTTGACGGGATCTGCATCATAGTGGCTACGTGTGGGGGTTGCACCTGGCCTAACTTTGGCCCAGGGTCTTTGGTCACAGGCCTCCTTGCAACCACCCAAAGTGAAAATATCAAAATCTAGCCTTTGTATTCAATTATACACTGCACCCAATTACCTGACTCAGGCAATAGACAGTAATCTCAGTTCAGCAAGAGCTATCTTTTGTTATGTGCTCCTACCATTCAACTCCTAGCACACTGTGGCCCGAATTGTGAATTGGGCTTTAGGAATTTGTGGACCCCATAGCGAGAACAGGCAGAAGGGAAAGGAGAATCTTCCTTGCTTACAGGCAACCCAGTTGACTACACCCCAGCACAGCTGCCAGCATTGCCAGGCATGGAGGCAGACTCACAGCTGGAGCCAGTAAGGAGAGCAAGCCCAGCTATAAAGTAAGGAGATCACGGAGCAGTGAAGAGGCAGAAAGGCCCCAACTCCATGTCAGGCTGCTTCTAAGAAACTGACAGTGAGTCAAAGGAAGACTGCAAGCCCTGGAGTTTAAGGGCTCCTAGACTTATTTTAGGTTCAGTTGATGGACTGGGCTAATTTGAGAGGAATAAAGGGAAGATAGTTAGGAGAAAGCTGGGACTGCTGGAAGACGGCCCCAAGAGCAATTGACCGTGCTACTGTAATCGAGATCATCTTTAGATGGTATTAGAACTTTGGCAAAATCCTGGCATCCCTTTGGTTGTCTTGGACTTTCATGTAACTATCCAGAACTTATCAATGGAGCTGGCAGAATCTATGGACATGAACACTTCTGATTGATAGTAAAACCATTACTGATTTCAGTGGAGCCAGGTTTTTAACCCAAGAGTCAGAGTCTGGCTGACCTTCAGGCAGGAATTCCAGTCCCTGATCCCTCTCTACTCACCTAGGACCACAGGTGCCACAAACTGGGCACAGAGAAGGGAGACCCATGGCTCGTCTCTCTTCCTTCCCTCAGCCCACCAGCCAGCAGAGCTTCTAGTCACATCAGAGGAGTAAGTTGCACCCTTATAGGAGTGTGGCAGCAGGACTCTTCCTATAAGGCACTATCCAACCCAGAAAGTGAGCAGAGGGGATGCTACAAGAAATACACTCTCTGAAACTTTCTCCGGATTAAAGGCGAATCCAGCTCCCATTGACTTGACCCTCGTTGATTATAATAAGACGAGGAAGACTTGTGGCACCTTAGAGACTATAAGATTCAAGGTCCCCACAGAACTGTATCATGTTTGTGGGCCCGGAAGGGCCAAAGGAGAGGCCCCAAGATAGGACTGACTCTTTTGCCAGGCTGAGAGTATAGCTTGAAAAATTAATAATGTTGTTGGGTGGGTTAAGGGAACCACTGCTGTGGCTCCTTGTGGCATGTAGAAGTTTAGATAGTTTAGTGTCCCCTTTCCTTTGTAGAGAAGCAAAGTTTGTGTTGTAAATGGCTTGTCTAATTTTTGTAAAGTCCATGAGGAGGTTTGTGTGGAAGGTTGGTTTTTTATGAGAGTATCCAGGTTTGAGAGCCCAGTCTTCATCTTTCCCTGTTTGCTGTATAGGATGTTTATCATATGGTTTCATAGTTTCTTTCAGAGTGTGTGGCACTCTTATAATTATGATTATAATGGGAATCAGACTGAGTCCTTATTATTTATTAAATAGGAAGAATATGATTCAAGAGAAGAAATGACACTATTGTCTCTAAACTGCAAATCCTTACTGCAAAGCAGTGTGCTGTGGACCACGGAATCCATAGCATTTTATATCTCTGCCTTTCTTCTACTTCTTCCGTCTCAGAAAACTCCAGACACACCAAGTAAATCACAGGTAACAGAGTTTATAGAACCCAGAGCGGCACAGATTTTTTGGAACGGCATTAACTTTGTATATGGGCAGTAATAAAAGTCAAAGGTGCCCCGGAGCGTCTGTCAATAAAATGAAGTGGAGCATTATGATTAAGACAGAGTTCGGTTGTATCAAACTCCAAAGAAAAAGAATTTCATGATAACCTGCTAATAGATCCCAGGAAAGACCCCTTAATCGACTGACCATTGAGAATCCATTTGCAGAGAGGAAAAATTACTGTTCTCTCTATGTGCACAAAACTTTGTGCAAAGGGCCAGGGCAAAGCCTATTTCTACAGCAGAATGGAGTCCTGGACTCTGACTGTAGCTGCTAGACATCTTGGCAGTCCAAAGAATTAATATGTACAATTTATGATTTCAAAATAGGCTTAACTTGGACTTCTGTGACTCTTAGACCTTGGCTGGCCCTCTGCACAGGGGTAAATTTTACCCTGTCTGAATTTGCCTCCTCATTGGGCCAAAGCAGGAGATCTTTTGTCACTTCTTATTTTGGCAAAACGCTGATGTCAGCTGTAGTTTTGCTTGAATACAGGTAAGTATAGAATTCAGGATTTGGGCCATAGAGGGTTTGGGGGCCCAGGATACCTGGCTAAAGAACTCCCTTTAGTCCATGGGGCACACAGCCTTTCATTCTCCCAAAATATATCTGATTAACTGTATTGCTGAAAGACTGAAAGACACAGGTACTGCAAAGTGGGGATTAACTAAAAGGATCATTTTAATGACGCAAAAGCATGCTTCTCACAAGGGAATTATCCTAATATAAAAAGTACCTGGTGTTACATATTAAGGATAATAGTCAGGGCCACCAGAGGCCAATTGTTCTATTAAAAATGGCAATAGAACACTTTTAGAGCTCTTGTCTTGGCTCTTGTCTTGGTCTCACTCCGGTGATCTCTGCTCCAAGGTGACACCTTGGCACAAGCACAGTTGTGTCTTCAGTTCTCTGGTAACATGGCTGGTGAAAGAGACTGAAAGTACCAGCCACAAGCTTATCACAACATTTTGCCACAGGGCTGTAGAAGCCATAGTATAACAGTCAGCCTCTTTGCAGTACTGGGCTGGATACTGAGCAATATTGACCCATATCACTCCCCCTCGCCATATAGAGGGATGATATATATGGATCTGCTCTAGACCCTCTGAATTAAGCTTAATTGTCCTTAAGCACATTTTAGGCCCACACAACACACAGTGAAAACTGAACAAAGGCACAAACCAAAGCCTGCTCTTTAAAGGTTTTATCATAATCTCCTTAATGTGATCTCCTCAATGAAGGGTCACCTTTGCATCAGCCGTCAACAAGCATTTATTTAATAGATGTCTTTCGTCCTACGGCTTCAAGCTTCCTAATTGGGCATCCTAATGCTAGTCACACTTTTTAGTGCCGTCTTGGGTTGAATGCAGATGATGATAACTCTAGCCTGGTCCTTTTAAAATTCTTTCAAGTCCATTGAGGCTGCTTAGATTAATCGTGAAAAGCACATTTTGCATGTTATAACCAAAGAGGGAAATGGCATGGGGCGTTTCGGATTTGAATTCAGACAGGGATGGATACAGATTTTAATACTCGATCCCGACAGGTAATTAACCCTAGTGCATATCGTCTGATGTGAGAATTTTTTTAATAATCCTGGTTATTGAAAAGGGTGAATGCAGCCAACCCTACTGGCATCAAAACAATTTTGTTTTCATCTTCTCTCCATATCAACATTATTTTTCCATATAATCAAGCAGTATAGTGGCTATAAGGAAAGTGGGTGGAATCAGTCGTGAGATGGGAGAAGGCGCATACTAAGAATCTCTTTCCAAAGAAATGATCCATAGCAGGGAAATGTTTGAGAGCCCAGGATTAGCAGCTAGCGGCACTGCCCAATAAAGTGGTGAAGTCAATGGGACTAGTCTAGTGCTTAAAGTTATGCACATGTTTAAATACTTCACTCAAGATACACCTCCCCGCCCCCCGGCTCAAGGAGACATACGCATGCCAGCTCTGATTGATGGCTATTCTATATTGTTATGTAAATTAAGTAGGTAGGGGCTGGGGGCATGGATTATCTTTTTGTGTGTGTGTTTGTGTTTAATGAGGTCTGGTCTGTGATTGTGGCTCCTTAATTCTATGATTATGCAAATAATAATCATAATATCAATAATTAATCTTTTCATGGCTCTCTTTCCTTTCAGCCTCTTATTTTCACCAAAGAAAGAATTCTACTTGTTTCATATATTAAAAAAAATAAAGATAATGAATGAGTCAGCTACCTGTTTAGAGAGAACAACGGCTTTTGCTAAAAATAGCCAGCTTCTGGTGAGCGCAGGAAATCACAAAATTCTATATTTGCCTTTCAAAAAAGAAAAGAAAAATCAGGGGGGCAAAAAAGAGAGAAAAACCATTTATCAAATCTAAATCCATGTTCTAAGAGCTGCAGGGGGGGAGGTAGAAAATTGGCTCTTGTGATGAAGTGTTATTCAATCCATCACACCTGTGAACTTCAATTTTGCCCCTGAGGTGAAGAAATTGGGCTTTTTTTCTCTCTCACTCCTTCTATATATATCAAACCTTCCACAGTACAGAATTTTCACAGCATACCCCATTGTGTCTCTATACAGTAACGCTGGCACAAGTAATAGCTCAAGATATACAGAGGGTGATGGGGTGGATAGGCGTGGGTTTGCAGAATTATTCATCTAATGACAAAAAAGATGGGACTGCATTTACCCAGCCACCAGCCATTATCACACTCCTGTACATATACTTCTATTCACCGTTAAAAACCCTCTCTCCTTCAGCTTCCATCATTACTTATGAACAAAACTACAAAATATGACCGATAAGTGTTGTGTGAATGAATGTCCCTACAAAGACAGCCAACAAAAAGCCCCATGCATCACTTAAATTCCACGGAAGCCATCAGGGAGTCCACACTGAAATTCCTTCCTTGGGCTCCCTGCTTCAGCACTGCATGCTACTCCCTCTGCTCTGAACTACCTTCCACTTCTTGATTGCCTTATGACCTCCATATCTCCCTTCACGTCCTTCTGTGAGGGACAGGTCATTCATGAAGGTAAGAGCTGAGAAGATGAGCAAGACAATTCTCATTACATAAACAGAGCTATAATCAGTAATAAACAAACATTTCCCAATGGGGGAGGGGCCTGGCCTGTGTTGGACAACAAGAAATTGTGTCATCCCAGGCAGAGTGCCGGGAAGTACAGTTCTTTGAGAACTCCCTAGAAAATGTGGGAAGTGTACCTGTTGCAATACTCCTTGAATATTCCCTTCTCCCATGTGTGGCATATTATTGTATATATTATTAGTGCTGCAGGGATGCCTGCAGTACCGGCAGTGAGTGATGTCCGTTGTGTGTTGAATTCACTATTAGAAAGATGGAGAATGCTGTAGCCAAATCTGGCATGTGGACAGAGATTATAGCTGATAGTTTAACATGCAGGAATCTGGCAGGGTTCAGACAGATCAGCTATAGCGGTAGACTTGTCATTAGTGTGAGAGCCTTGATGAGCACACGAGAACAACTTACAAGTTGGGAATAACTTTTGAAGCATTAAAAAAAAAAAAAGCTGGCCAAATTGTGCTGCCCCAAGATTGGCCGGAATGCCGCCCCTTAGAATGTGATGCCCCTTAAAATGTGACGCCCCAGGCACATGCTTCCTTTGGCTGGTTCCTGGAGCCGGCCCTGCATCAGCAATTTTAATGGCATAGCTCTCTGAAGCACAAACATCACAGCATGGCAAGTGAGCTAGAGAGAATACAAAACATCCAGCACTTGCATTACTCATACTATCCCTTGCAGGGAAACCAGAAGTGTTAATCATGATCCTTACCAGTGGTTATCATCCTGGCAGCTCTCATGGTATGCAGACCAGGTAACTTCTTTTATAATGTGTTATGCTGATGCTCCCTATATCGTATACATATCCAGGGTTTGGGCCACTTATTACTTATCTGAACCGCCACACCCTTCTTCTGTTGAGGTCCCCTAATTCCTATTGATTAATTAACCATGTACATCAAACGCATCAGCATTTGTGTCACTTGCTTGCCATAATATTATTCCTGACACATCTTGTGCACTTCAGTTACACACATTACCTAAGCTATCCATAACCTGTGTTTTTGGTTTTCTTAAGTCACATCAATTGGTGCTTAGCACATCTTATTCATTGCAAGGCAAGCATCTTGGGACTTATGGTCACTTGCCTGTCATCTAGTTATATCAAGCCTAGGCCTTTGTTAGGTTAAGTCATCCTTAACTTACAGGCCTTGGGCCTGTTGGTTTTCTACTTACATTAAAGCATTAATCAATCCTTTTCTTATATGCAAAGCTACAATACACACACACACACGTCTGTGGCTATCGAGTACTGTTTCCTGGGTGGGGCCATGGTCTTGCCTCTTCCCTGCCCCTTTGGGAGTTCTCTAGGAAGTATTAGTAGACAGCTAGTTAAATTGTGCTCAGCAAAGCTCAGGTTCTATAAATGTGCCCGGCATTTTGTGCAGAGATTAAACTGGGTAAGTGTCCTCGTTTACTCTTTTCATTGTGTGTAAGGCCCAAGCATAATCTGGCTACAGCAGGTGCACGTGTGCTTTAAAATGTGTGTGTGTGTATTATAGGGTGTCAATCATGGCTCCATAGTTAAGATTGAATTAATTGATCTAGCTTTGACAAGTGCATGTCCTAACAATTGCACACTTAAATGGAACAAGAAAAATCAACAATATTCTGATGGTCAAGAAGCAGCAAGACAGACTAGGCCAAGAGGCTGGTAAAGAAAATCCTAGCTACTATTGGAAAATGGTCAAAATAACATTGTCATACATAGTGGTAACATACAATTATGGCATTGTTCCGGCCCACTAACGTGACACATCTCTGTGTGAGTTAACTTGACCTCCAAGCCTTTGTTTCTTATGGATGCAGAATAATACATTAAGCAGAATGATGAGAAATTGCTTGATGAGATCTTGCAGAGTTGCTTTTGGCTTGCACGATGTGAGAGATTTTCTTTATATTTCACAAAAACAGACATCAACATGTAAACAGGAGGCCAGCTGTAAATTACAGCAAGACACTGCTTGTTTGGTATTCAGCTTTTCTGGAAATAATTCTTATTTGGTAAATAAGATGCTCCATTCATGTTCCCTTCTTTAACACATTTCGGATTGCTATCAGGAAATTACAAGATGTTAGTGAGCGGTATCTACTATAAAATAAGCAAGCCAGATTGGATTTACTAAATCAGATCTTTCCATTTTTCTGTTGTTGTTCCTTAGCATGGAAAATGTATTATTTTCCAGATTTGAACAAATAGCTTATGATATTCACCATTATCCACTTTATAACTTCTGGCTCTTCTGCTACAATAGCCTTTTGGCTCAGACATAGTAATTGATGTCAGTAGGCTTGAGAGTTTATCCCAGCATTGCCACAAGAATCATAGAATTAGAGAATATCAGGGTTGGAAGGTACCTCACGGGGTCATATACCCCAACCCCCTCTTCAAAGCAGGACCAATCCCCAACTAAGTCACAAGCTTTGCATATGATCTTGGGCAAGTTGAGGTGGTAAAAAAAATATTTTCATCAAAATTGTTTTTCAGTGGAAAATTGCTTTTTAGATTTGCTTCCTGCAGAAAATTTTGACTTTCAGTTGAAAATAAAAACACACACCTTGAAAAGTTTTAATTTTCCAGATAAAAACAAAAATATTTTGATTTGAAAATACACCACAGAGTTTATGGGAGGAATAGCTTGAGTGCCTTGTGCCCCCATTCTCCTCTGGATACATCTCCCAGGATACAGTGTAGAACTCAGTAAGACGAGAAATCATGGTGCATTATGGAAGATGTCCTATCGAGTAGAATGGGAGCATGAGCTCCCAAACTACATCTCCCATAAAACCTCAAGGCCATATGTCCAAATAGAAGTGTTGGTTTTCAGCTGAAAAAGTTTGGCCCCAAAATTTTGGTTTTTCAGGTGAAATTTTTCAAGTTTTTGATTCATTTCCTTTGTGCTGAAATTTTCCATGGACAAAGAAGCATTTTCAAAGTAACTTTATGGGCACGTCATTTAGATCAAAAAGAGATAGTAAAGATCAGTACCTTGATCCCTAAATTGCCTAAATAAGGCCCTGGTCTTGCTGCTTTTGTAGAGGTGTCTGCACTGATCCCATGGATTTTATTGAGTGCAGTACTCCGTCCATGCACAGTAAGTTGCAGTATCCGACCTTATTTTGAGCACCTTCATTTTCGATTGACTTTCCTGAGAGATGCTGTATAAATGCAAAGTATTATGATAATAAAGCACTCCTTTGACACTGGCAACTTTGTAGATAAACTCCAAACAATTTCTTTTCCTGCTCCCTCAAAATGTTACTAACAGTGGCCCAGTTTACATCAATTACATCCTGGATAATTTCAAAACCAGTGCTGTCATTTGGCTAGTGAAATGTAACAAGAATAATATATTGTCAAGGCTGAAAACTAAGACAAAAAACAGAACCTCTTACCACTCCCATTTGTAGTACCGGTATATTATTGTATATATTATTATTTATGGCTGCAGTGATATGTACAATATTAGCAGTGAGTGATATCGATTATACGTTGAGTGCATTGTGCACAAGTTAAACTGGAAATATAAAATGGAGACAGGAGATTACTTTGTCATGGGGCTATGAGGAGGGAGATGTAAGACTCAAGATGTCAGAAGTCGATGGAGTTAGGAAACAATGAGCTGATCCGTGATTAACTGGCCTGCTTTGCTTCTAAACTGTCCTTGTCTAATTACAGGTACATGTGTCTGGGGGTGCAAAATGAATTTGACTGTGTAATGATTTCTTTTTCTTCTCTTATGTAATGCATGCACCTATCCTCTCCAACAATGGAGTGTTTAAGAGACTGTAAAATGACGGCAGTAGATCTCATTATTAGCACTGGAAGTTGTAGCAAGAACAGATAAGGAGGCTGACAGTTAGACTTAGGGATTGATTTACCTCTGCTGGTGCATTGGGTGCAATTTGAACCTTGCCTGTACTAGCAGGGGCAGCTACCTCCAAAGGGAATTAAAGCCCACCAATGGAGTGCAAATGTAAGGAGCTGCAAGTGCTGTAGGAGCCTTTCTGGTGAAGATTACTCAGGAGATGTCAGTGAATTTATAGATAGAGAGATGGATGTTGCTGAGAGGGATCTCTTAAAGGAATTTCTTCATGCTGCATTTTTTAATTTTAATGCCTGTATGAATTTGGCTTAAAAAAACTTTTTATATATATATAGGAGCCCAGAGTAGGGTGACCGGATGTCCTGATTTTATAGGGACGGTCCCAACATTGGGGTCTTTTTCTTATATAGGTGTCTATTAACCCCCACTCCATCCCAATGTTTCAAACTTGCTGTCTGGTCACCCTAGCCCTAGAGAGAGCAATGTCCTTGAACAGGTCTATGACAATGGAAGTGAGTAAAACAAAGGAGAAATAAACAGCCAATGAGCTGTGCCTGATCTTCTAACAATACTAGCCACTTTCCCGAGCTGGACTATGAGGGTTATGATGTTCACTTCAGCCTACATGGAGAAGGCCCTTTCCAGCACATTTAGAGAATCGGTGGAGTGGCACTGCCCCAAAGCCTGCTTTGTCTAAGATATCATGAAGTAAAGGTTCTGTCAGACATTTTGACATGCTAAGGTTGGACGTGTGAAGTGTAAGGATTCAAGCAAGTCCATGATTGTTATGTGAGTAATAAAGGGCAAACATTTTGATGGGAAGTAAAAGGGCCCTGAAGTATTATCTTGCAAATACCTCAGAGTTTAGAAGAAGACTGAATTTGAATAAGTTGTTTATTATTTGGTCCCAGTTGAAGCTGCTATTGCTAATATTAATTTGATTAAAGAGAAGCAATAGCTAAGTCTTTCTAAAGAAACTCACACTGACAGCTTTGAAGTTGATCATGTATCATTCAACCAAATATTTGGTTTTATAAACAAGATTGTTGATTTATATAATCAAAAAGTAAATCATACTCTAGTGTTATTCACCTGTTATGTGTTAAAACAGGCATGTGCTTAATCAGATTATATATATATGTATAATCATTTATGAAAGCCATCTTTAATTATAACATTAAATTATGATAATAATATTCACTAACAGCCAAATTTATTTATACATTTACACAATTGGTAATAAGATTACCAAATGCAGATATCATCTGATATAATCACATAAAATATGTGGACTTTTAAAAGGTTTTTATGCTCCCTGTATAAAAGCATGTTAGCCCCCTAAGAGCTCAGACTAATCTACTTTAATGGCAGCAACTGAATTTAGTGTTTTGTACTGCTATAAGTCCACTAAATGTCTGCTTTACCATACACTTAGGTCCTGATTCAGCAAAGCCCTGAGGCCCATGCTTAACTTTAAGCAAATGCTTAAAATCAATTGACTGCAAGAGAAGCACATTAAAGTTGTGATTCCCTGAGTGCTTTGCTGAAAAGGGATTGATTTAAGCACATTCTTTAAATTAAACTGACACTCACCATCAAAATGGGCCTGTAGGAGTGTGGGGTGTAGGGGTGGCTAACTCCCTATGTAGAACAGCTGTGGTCTTGACTAGTCTGGCTAAGTCCACAGCTGTTGGTCAGCTTCTCACTCAGTCAGTACCTAGGTAAACTCATTCCAGCTGGAACAGCTTCCGTGTACAATGCAAATCCTCTTCATGCACTGGTCATTTAATCCTAGGGGAATTCTGCACCATTGTGCAAGCACAGAATTAATGTCCCTCCCCGATCCCACCCCCCTCCCTCCCGCACCAGGTTGTGATGGGGAGGTGAAGGGAAGTTGCAGTTGTACCTTTTGCCCCCATCAGGTGGTGCCAGAAGAGAACACAGCAGGCTTATGACCAGAGCAGCCACCCACAGAGAGGGAGGGTCAGAGGCTGCCTTCCTCACAGCTTCCTGCCTGCTGGGCCAGGTGAGGAGACATGGGATATGAGGTGGTGGTGGACAGAGTGGGGCACAGTGGGCTAGGGGGAGTTCACACAGTCTGGGATTTAGAAGGGCTAGTGGCGGGACAGATGGGCTGGGGCACATGAGGTAGTCAGGTGACAACATTGAGCCCGGGGCTGAATGGGGGTGAGGGTGCAGGGCCACATGAGAATGGGGGGAAGTTAGATTGGGCGAGTGCGGGTGAAGAGAGAGGGGCGTGGCGAATGGGTGCAGGGATACCTGAGGATGGGAAGGAGGTGGTGCAGGGACAAACGGAGATGAGGAGATTGGGGATGGCTAAGTGGGGATGCAGGGACATAGGGACAAGGAGGAGTGGGGGTGCAGGGCCACATGGGGGCATGTGCAGTTATGCCTGGCTGAATGGGGAGTGGGGGTGCAGGGACCCACGGAGACGGAGGCAGATGTTCCTGAATGAATGGGAGAGGTTAGGGGTCAGTCAGAGTCCAGATGGGGGAGGCTCCCCAACTCCCTAACAGTCCCTCCCCTCCAAAAAAAAATGTTCTCTACTTCTTCCACCCACACCTCTAGGTTCACTCTCAGGCTCCTTCCCAGCAATTACTTCCCTCTCCATCAGCTCCTTCATTGCCCCAGACTCCCCCAAGCCTTTGCACTGCTTCTGAGGAGTGCAGGAAATATGGTTCTGTACTGAAGTTTAAGTGAATTATTACTCAAAGTTCTGTATCAATATGCCAAATGAGGACTCTATTTGTCAAAAAGCATTTCCTGAATCTTTTCTGTGGTCTGTATTGTTACAGACATACTTGCTGGCAGATATTTTGAAATAAATTAACAAAAGAATTGAAACTGGCGTGATTATATTGACAAATAAGATGTGCAGAATTGTGCAGAATTTTAAAATATCATGTGCAGAATTTTTAATTTTTTGGCGCGGAATTCCCCCAAGATAGTCATTGCTCCACAACCTTGCAGTTGACGACCTCCACCGGTCAGTGTTACTCCAACACCTCCAGAAAGTGCCTCTCCACCACCATAGAGAGGGGGCAAATTACCTCTGCTCAGCCTCCAAGAGGTGCTTATATATGGCTGCCTCACAGATCATGGGTGCTTCAAGGCAGAATACTAAGGCATGACTCATGCAGATGCATAGGCAAAAATGAGCACCATTCACCTAGTGGTCTATGTCTTAGGTCCCCAATGTTATAATATTGATCACATAAATCTTCGTCATGTATTTATCCCCACTATGCCCCCGTGTGAGATGGGGAACTGAGGCACAGAGAGATTAAGTGACCTGCTCAAAATAACACAGGAAGTCTGTGTCAGAACAGGGAACAGAACTCAGGTTTCTCAACTCCCTGGCTACTGTAACCAATAGACAATCCTTCCTTGTATTTCACAAGAATTTTAGCTCATTCCCTATTCTTCCTTTCATATCCATGCTACATATTTTTAAATAAAATTTCACTACACATGTCATGCATTTCCCTCTCACTTCTTCATGATTTCTAGCATTAACCCTTCTTCATAAGCTATAGAGAACATCTATTTCTCCTGTTCTGTTCTCACAAAGCAATCCTGATACATAGAGATCCCACAAAATACATAGCAACAATGAACCAGATTATTTACACATGGCAGGAGACTGCCTATGATTGATTTTGGAGGGTGGTGGATTGAGACATGGTGACAAGAAAGGACAGCTTTCTAGACAACTGTTCGTGTGGGGTACTTGTTCGCATTTAGACAGATTGACAAACCTGGAACAAAGAGTTCGTAACATTCTCTTTCTTTTCACTTTAGGAACAATGCTGTTCACGTGAGTGGGAGTCCAAGCTCCTACACAGCTCATGTGCTCCAAGCCAATGCTATGAGCTCTTCAGTTTGGCAAATGGCATGCAGCCCAGAGTAAAAACGAGGAGAGATTTTATGACATTTGTGCTCTTGATCCCAAGATGTTACGATCACTCTGTAGAAGTAATTAGAGGAAAATTATTTTGGCTAGCAGGATAATGCTTGGAAAATGTGCTGTACAGGCGAGTCTCATCTTACACTGGGGTTACGTTCTGCGGTCAGCATGTAAAGTGAAAACCACATATAGTCAAACACTCATTGAGTTGAATGGCGGGTGGAATCAGCCACACTACAGATGCACTTTTAAAATTGTTATTTTTCTCTTTTTTTTCCCCACCACGCAAAGTTGAAAATGCGCATAAGATGGGACTCGCCTGTACTCCCTTTTCTTACTCAGCACAGGAAATTGCGTATGTAACATTTAATGCAACTTACTGTAAATGAAACAAGTGACTCTGTACATGTTGAGTAACAGCTGTAGGTGGTTATGTGAGAGCTGTCTTTGACTTAGTTGATAAAATGCTACTGCTTATTTGGAACACTTCATTGTAATGTTCCTATACATGCTAAAGAACGCTGTTTTGTAGCTTGGAAACCTAGGTCCTAAAGCCACAGGTTATGAAGTCAATGGGGTTCCACCTGAATGGAGAGCTCTGGGTGGTACTCATTACATGATTGGGACAGTAGGTATCCTAAAATGTTGATTATGGAAGCAAGGATCAGACTCTTGCAAGGCATTTAAAAACAGGAGAGAATTAGCTGTACACCCCCCCCCCCCCCACACACACACACACTACTCTAGACACTTGAGACCTCTTATGCAGACATTGCATGTGTTTATGAAGTTTTCCGGATTTTCTGTTTTTAGGTACAACAAGGAGTTCTTAACTAGGACACCCACTAATGTTTAAATACTGTTATTCTCAGCAGGCTAACCTTTTTGCACACCGAGAACCTTGCCAGAAATGTTCTTGATGCAGCCACAAACAGCTGCAACTGCAAGCTGGTCACTGAGGCCTGATATCCAACTGAATCTTTCTAAAAATACTCACCCCCCCATTCCCAAATCCCCCTTTAATGACGGCGTTGTTCTAATAAAGTGATTAAACCTCCTTATCCCTGCAGTGGATGCTGCTAAACAAAGTGCAAATACCCATCCCCACTGGGGTTACCCTTGAGGCAAAATTCAAATGACCCACCAAGGAGTGCATCTGTTGTCATTTGACTTTTTTTGCCCTTGCTACTTTTTCTGCCAGTTCTCTAAAAAGCTGTAATTTTCCCCTTGAGGCTGTGACTACTGGGTTTTTTTTAAAGAATATACAGTAAAACCTCCATTTAACGGACTAATTCGGGCGAGGGGGTGTCCGTTAAATCAAAAAGTCCGTTATTTAATAATAAAAAAACCCACAGAGCTGTCGGTGCAGCAGCCCGCCCGCCACAGGGTCGGGGCGGCAGCTCTGCAGCCCGCCCGCTGCTGGGACCCGGGCAGCAGCTGGGAACGGTCAGCCAGCCCACCCCGGTCCCGGATGCTGGGACCCAGGCGGCAGCCGGGAGCCGGCAGCCAGCCCGCCCGCTGCTTGGACCCGGGCGGCAGCCGGCTGCCGGCAGCCAGCCCCCAAGAAATGGATTTCGGATGCATCAGACTTGCTCAGAAATTTTGTCCGTTGCATCCGAAGTCCGTTAAATCGAGGTCCGTTAAATCGAGGGTTTACTGTATCTTGTTTCCTAGAAATGACATCCTTGTTGATACGTCCTCTGCTTTCTCTTCAGCTAATAATCCCTAAATTTCTTCACTGCTTTCTGACAGCTCTTCAGAGGCTTGGAAATGTCTGTACCAACCAGACATCACACTTCAAAAAACCATCCACTCCGGGCTGACTTGTTGTCTTGCTCTGTGCTCCGCCACTCAATATAAAAATGAACTAGACCATTAAGAAAACATCCCTTACACGATAGCACCTGTAGGCATGTATTAGTCCACAATGAGCTTTCATTCTACTTAAAGCCTAGCTGCTAAAGTAGCAACCAGCTTAAAAGACAGTTGAATCACCGTTAGCCTTCAAAGCTCTGTTGGCCACATGAAATAAAAATGTTAATATCCTGAGATAACGCCAAAATGAAATGAGACTGAATGAAACTGCTAAATGACCCTCATCGCCATCTGATAACAGAAGTATTGAGATGATATACACTCCCCCATGGTCTTTTTTTGGACCCCTTCTGCTTCTCCACAGCCCAGCTCTTTTTCTAATTTCACTCTAGCCATCTGGAAACACAGTATGTCTCCAGTTACCAGCCATGCACTTCCCCTCTTTAGCCCACCATTTAACGAAAAATGAAGATGCTCTTTAAAACAGCCAAGCCTTCCCCCCTCGCAGCCTCGGCAATGGAAGCAATTTATTTATCCTGTTTGGTATTAAAGGGCCTGTGCTTCCCAAGCAAGCACTAGAAGGAGATAAAGTGGGACTCAACCTCATGAATTCTCATCTAAATTGTAATCACACGAGTGTGTTTGAAAGCATAAGGTTTAATAATATCTCGAATGCACTGCACTGCATTAGGATGAGTGAGCCGGGCTGTCAGACGTTTAAAAACACAGATTAAATCAGCTCAGCTGTCATTTAATTGAGAGCAAAAATAAAATAAAAAATCAGCGAAGGGCCCAATTGAGATCTGATAGGCACAGAGGCAATGCTAATGAAATTAATCATGTTGCACCCACTTTCGCTACATTTGCAACTGGCCCCTAGATTATACAGTAAGTGATTATGCATATTGTATTAACAATGTAAGGCCCAGAGTCTGCTTTGTTTGACGCATGTGCATGGCTCATTTTGGGCTTAATGAGAGCCACATCCACTGATCAAAGGTCAAACTTCGCCTCAAGAATTTTATAACTAGTTGTGTCAACGTTTGTTTTGTGTAAACGCTTATGACACAGAGATGAGGTGAGGCATAGAGCCTGGGTAGGGTTGCCAATCCTCCAGGATCAGCCTGGCGTCTCCTGGCATCGGCAGCGATCTCCCGGTGACTATTGAAAGCTCAGTGCCATCTCTGCAAGAGACCCAGATATGGTGGGGGCAGAGGAGAAGCGGGGTATGTGAATGTGAAAGATTTGCAGTGGGAAGGGTTTTTTTTGGGGGGGGGGGAAGTCCTGCACGCCAGCAAATCTGCACCCTTGGAACGCCCCTGAAAAGTCTTGGAATCATGGATGCAAGTTGGGGCAGCCTCATTGTTCCTGGCAGCCTTTAGACAGGGGAGATGCAAACTACCCCAGGTACACAAGGTAAACCAGGCTCGCTGTCCAGGTTCTGAGCCCCTTGCAGATGTAGATCTACTTACCTAGTTATCGTTTGCAAAGCACTTTTAAGACCTTGGATGGAAAATACTCTGGGAGTGCACGCTGTGATTATTATGCACATCTGGTGCTCTAGCAAATAAATGATGCAGAGATAAAAGTGGTACCAAGAACATGTCAAGCTTGTAATACAAACCACATTCTTACACCCCGACTCACTGTGATAGGAGTGGTACCACTGACATCAATGAGACTTATCCTGTACTCACTTACTGCTGCCAAGTAATGGGTTCCCAGTCTGGCCCTACAACAATGATAACGGAATAAAATGCTCTGATTACATTTCTAATGATGCGTTGTAAGTGCTGTTCCATGATATATACACAAGACTCTGCAGTGAGTTAAATTTAAATGCCCTTGATTCTGTTGATTTATGTGAGAACTGTAATGCCATTTTATCAGTTTTTAGATTTAATTAGCTTGCTTCAGGGAAAGGATTAACATTAGGCATATACCCCTATTTGTGTGCACTCGTATCGTTCAATAGGGGAGTCTGTGCCAAACAAATAAGCAGGCCCTGCCCAGAAGAGCTTACATTTTAATGGGACAAACAGAAATACACAGCACAAGACAAACACAGAAGTTTATACGGTCATTACAGCTGGGATGAGATGAAGAGGATAAACTACTTTAATTGCTTGATTTTGTTTAGTCAGTCCACATGTCTCAAGGTTTCAAAGGTTTGTTGTAGAAAAAAGTTGCTTCCCTGCATCTTCTGTAATTCTCTTTCCTCCTGCGTGTGGTTCATACTGTAATTTGCAGAAAGTTTAGCAACTATGTATCCTGTTGCTGTAACTTTCACTTGCCTTCCTTTACTTCAGAAATCTGTCTCATGATGTTTTTGTATCCAAGTTATGGCATTTTTCCACTACTGACTGTGCATGTGGTCATTTAATTCCTGTGGTTCATTTAATTAGATAGCTCCGTGAGGACCCACCATGGTGGGCACTGGCTCCAATGACTCTGCCGGATGAATTTGAAGGAAAAGTTTCAACTCATTAGGATAGTAATTTGGTCTGTTTGTTTTTTAAAATATGATTTTGAAAATACTTTACAGTGACTTTACCCACAAACAATTTTAGATTCAACTGCTCTTCCTAAAACCAAGATTTATTAAGGGGTTGTCAACACATTGTGTCAAAGCACACTAGCTGGGTGTGATTTGTAAAGTGCCCCAACGTGTTGCTCTCTAACTGCCCCATGTAGCCCCTGCTGGTGTGCTCTAGTTCATGGTATTGTAGCTCTAGTTCAAATGGGTGTTGTAATAAAGGGACCTGTCTCTCTAAAGATATTTAGCTGCCTAACTCCCATTGATTTCAATGCCCAAATACATTAAAGACTGTCAAGCACTCATTATAAAGACAAAGTGGGTGAGGCAATATCTGGTATTGGATCAACTTGTGTTTGTGAGAGAGACAAGCTTTCAAGTTTAGTATGGTAATAAAAGCCATATACGTACTTTTGATTGATGATCATACCAAACATCCTTCCTCCATAATCACATCTCTTGACGTGGTGTTCCATGCTTTAACTTCTAGATATGCTTCCTTAGCTAATATAGTGTGTATTTTACATTCAGAGAAATTCTGTGGAAGATTGTTTCAGTGACACCGACTATACTGGAACAGCAGGACTGTGGAACAGCACACTTCTTGGCAGCGATTTTTTTCTGGTTATTGAATATTTCCATTATTCCCTTTGGTACAGCGTGAGTAGAAGAGAGGGAAATAAGTCATTTGAACTATAGACATCTCTTTTAGACCTCAGTCTTGCAACAAAAATATTTAACTCTTTTTTAACCCTAGTAAGTTCCTGTTCCTAATCAGTTCCTGTTGAAGTCAGTTGTAAAAGCCCCATTATTTTTAATGGCAGAGGATCAGGCCATAAGAGAATCACGAGAGAATAAAAGAGACAGGGATCTGATTCTGATCACTTTTATGCCTGCGTAACTGTGGAGTTATTCCTGATTTACACCAGAGTGATTCCATTGTCTTCATGGGTATATGTGAGATCTGAATCCGGTCCCATAACAGATTTGTTAGCACAGATCCAGATTTGTAAAGGAGATTATTTATTTATTTATTCATAAAAGAAAGCATCAAAAAATATATCCAAGTCTTTAAGTCTGAAACCTTTGAGTTAAAATATCTCCTGAAAAACATCCCCACTCCCATCACCAACCCCCAAAACGTGAAAACTCTCTTATCTGAACTGATAACATAAAATGCCATCCTACTGAAGAATAAGAGAGCAAGATTTAGTTTAACCACACATTATTTGCTACTTGACAAAATGATTGGTTGTAGGACAATCATTAAAATCATAGGCTATAAGCTACTCTCCTCTGAAGTAAATTACACCTTATAGACTCGGTGGGTCCTTGTCTTTTAGCACACCAAAGGGAGCCTGGACATTCTAGGCTCTCCCTTATTTTTGCCAGATCTGCTTTTAAATAAAATTAAATCCACCATTAAAAAATAAAAACAACCCAAATAACAACAGAACCCAGCACAGTTTTAAATTAAAGCAAACTTGGCTTCCGTTTGCATCACCTGGGTGAATTTTAAATGCTAATGCAGTGCTAGATGAAATAAAGGCCGTTATGTAGCACACATTTGTAGCAAGTATTTATCTTGTTCAAAAACAATTGGAGGTCCGGTTATGTGAATAACCCCCCCCGCTGAGTTAAATGATAAGGACCCAAAACAGCCTGCAGCACTAAACTCTGCAGGGCTTCATTCCCACTTGGAATGAATTACCCATCCCAGTTTCAATGCTCAATGAGGGTGAATATAGATTGGTTTTTCTATTTAGTTCTAATGCCGGGTAAGTCACTCCACCTGTGCTTTGTGTACTTGCTGAGAGTGTGAGCCCTGCAGGATGTCAACTGGCCATTTCCAGTGCAGTATCTTCTCTCTCGTTTTAATTTTTTTGTTTTTAGCCATAGTGGATTAGAAGCCAAGTCAGTGCGGGTCAACTGTGGGTGGAGGAACTGAAACAGGAAATGTCACTGACCTAGGGAAATGTGTGTGTCTTGTGGTAAATGAGACTAAGAGGATCTGGGACTGTTCTGCTTCCGTGGAAAAGTGGCTTGAGTCATTGAATGATGGTTGTATCCTATTGCTAAAATGAAAGGAAATTTAAATGTGGATTAAGGGCAAGCAACTGAGACTTCTCTCTCTCTCTCTCTCTCTCTCTCTCTCTCTCTCTCTCTAACACACACACACACACTTTCTAAATTCTCAAATATGTGATAAAATCTACCACTAAAATGGCTAATCAAGTAAAAATGGTATACTATGATTTTCTTATTTTTGATCATTTGTGGGTATAAGCTTTATAAGCTGATTTTTCTTGTAAAACAATTTAGAACTATATGCAAATAAGTTAGTAAGAACTGGATATTATGCATGCATTTAGCCCGTTTGATGAGCCAATCAGTGTGAATATTTTAGTAAACTGCATGCTCTAAGAAGATTTCATAATGAACTTGCATGTGATCGGGAGCCCTGAGCCCTGATCCTATTGATCTCAATTGCAAAACAACTACTGATATCATTAGTGCACAAAGTTTACCAGTCATTAGTTCACCTATAGTTTACCAGCATCCAAGATCTAAGGGAAATTCTAAATTTCCTTGTAGTGTTGCAGCTTGGTTGCTTTGTGTTTGAAACTGGTCATAGACAGCAAAGTCAAAGATGATGAAAAATCTCTCTTATTTTTATGATATCACTAGCAAAAATACCCGGCATTGCTCGGGGTATTTGTAATTGGAAACTGGGATGTAAAAAGACGACCATGTTTTTTATTAATACAAATTTTGTTCAGACGTCTCAGCGTTGCTCGGGTCCGTTGGAGGGGGGGAGGGGGGAGAGAGCTGAGCGAGTGCAGGGTCCGTTGGAAGGGGGAGGAGGGAGAGAGCTGAGCGAGTGTGGAGTCCGTTGGAGGGGGAGGGGGGAGAGAGCTGAGAGAGTGGAGGGGACGTTGGAGTGGGGGGAGGGGGGGGAGATTTTAAAATTTTTTGATTCTTACCTGAGGGAGGAGAGAGCTAAGCGAGTGCGGGGGCCGTTGGAGGGGGGAGGGGGGGAGAAAGCTGAGCAAGTGGGGGGCCGTTGGACGGGGGAGTGGGGAGAGAGCTGAGCAAGTGGGGGGGCGTTGGAGGGGGGAGGGGGAGAGAGCTGAGTGAGTGGGGGGGCCATTGGAGGGGGAGGGGGGAGAGCTGAGCGAGTGGGGGGCCTTGGAGGGGGGGAGGGGGCAGAGAGCTGAGCGACTGCGGGGCCCGTTGAAGGGGGGAGGGGGCAGAGAGCTGAGTGAATGCGGGGTCCGTTGGAGGGGGGTATTATTACATCATAACTATGTCACAGAGAACAGCAGGTGTTAACTTGCTGCCCAGCTGATGTTAATGGGCTTTAAAGAATTTCACCCCTAGGGGGTGTAAGAGGTGATATTTGAAAATTTTTCGATTCTTACCCTGATTAGGACTCTAAAGCCTATAACTGTACCAAATTTCAAGTCTCTAGCTCAAACGGTGTGGAAGGAGTATGGGAACATACATACACACACCATTTGACTTTTATATATATAGATAGATAGTAACAGTAATACAATAGGCAGCCTTGATTAAGGACCTGATGCTGCAAATTTACAAAGGGGAGTAATTTTATGTGTGTACTTTGTCCCATTGTTCACAGGATAGATACTTTATTTCCTTGAAATTGTATTATTTTGAATATTGTGTCTTCGGGCTCTTTTTTTTATATATAATCTAGGAGCAGATTTTTTAGATTTTGTTTGTATCTTTTATTTTTCCCCATCTTTTGTTTTGTTGGCCTGCATTTTTTATTTATTTAAATAGCTTTAACTGAACTTTTCCACAAGCTTCAGATTCAGAGTATCTCACTAGGTGTACCATTAACGTCTAACATGTCTACTTGTTGAATGTCCTGGAACTTGGATGCAATGCGGAAAATCACCAAATGGTTTCTCCTGTCCATGGAATGCAAATGCGAGATTGTAACCTTTTATGAAACATTGTAAGTATGGTAGAAATAGGCGCTGAGACACTACAATAATGTGCTGATTAAATTTACTAAAGCATAAAGGACTGAGCATATCAATGCAGGAAGCATTTATATAAGTAGCGGATTTTAAGAAGAGTTTCGAAAAAAAAGAAGTGGTGTACAATGAAATAAAAGGTTTTAAAAAATTAAGCTAATATATGCCATTTTTATGCCACATGGACCAGTGTGTCCCAATGGTGAGTCTAAGGGCTAAATCTACACTGGGATTAAACTGGAATAACAGACCGTTAGTGGGGTAACACTGGATTTACACCATTAAAATTTGAGCCAGTTTCTGAAATTCACTTCAAGCCACACAATTTCTCTGCATCAGTGCATCCTCCACTAAAAATGAGCATTTTAACATGGATTTGAAATTCATCCCTTTTTCAGCAAATATATGTGTGTATATAAATAGAGCAATATAGATACCTTTTATTTAGTAAATAATTATTTGCTTTTGAAAATATAACAGGTACGGAATGGAATTGTTGCAATATCTTGGACTGCTTTTTGGTTGGTGATCCACCTCCAAGTGCCGTGAAAATCACCTACCCATGTAGGACTGATCTGAGAACCTGCACCTCAAGTGCAGAATGTTTACGCATGTGTGTGGAGCCCCATTGGCTTCAATGGGGATCAATGTGGGTACAGAGGCCTGCCTATATAGACAGACATATCAGTATGTACTGAGTGGAAATGCATATTTTATGAGGTTGGGGCCATAAACTGTAAATTCGTCAGGGCAGGGATGCTATCTAACCAAAAGCCCTAGCACATACTACTGTACATTTATTTAATATTTTAATTCCTTATCTGCTATTCTTATCAGTAGCCTTTCATTGGTAGATAACATTGACTTTAACAGGCGGGTAGCATATTTTTCCAGGTTTATTATTTGAGGTCATTTCCAAGGTTGGTTGGTCTAAAATGGCCATTCTTGGCACCTGCCCTAACTGTCTGTCTATTAATTTCATTAAATTCTTGCAGAATCAGAGATCGGTATGACAAAATCCATACTTCAGTTAATTCCTGCACTGGAAAAAAGCAGAGATTGTTCACAGAGAGGCGTTTCAGGCCTTTTAATCACATCTTGTTTCTTGGTTCTACAGCTGGGGTTTCTGCCGTTTCACTTCTTCACATATGTGCTTAAAAGCCTGATACTGCATTCCATGCACACCTAAAATTCCCATTGACTTCTGTGGGGTGGCTTGATTAATTAAACAGTGCAGGATTAGAAAGGTTGTAATCCTGAAATCAGATCTTTGCTTGAGGACCCCCTGCTTATACATAGTGCCATTGAAGTCAGTCGGGTTCCCTGTGGGAGCAGAGGTTTGCCTACATGAGGTCATTGTTACATCAGGGGCTAAGTATGTAACGTACATAAGTTACTTCCTGCTTGCAAGGAATGAAACATATGATTTACCACAGATATGCTAAATTGTTTCTCAGTTACAACTCACACGACTGCTTTTATCCCTAATACGGCTCCCATAGACACTCCACACCAGTAATTAACAACACAAGCCATTAGATGGTACCGTTGCTCCACACAAATACAGCAGATAAATCATTTACCAGGCTGTAAAAAAATGGCCAATCAACCAGCCAATCAAACAAGAACCAACACACGACTTGATGCTGTGGTTGACAGTTCAAGGTTAGTAGTTAGGAGCATCTAGTGGTTGCTTCCCTACAGTTGGTCCTGATTTAAAGTGAAAAAAAATACTGTGTTTGAGTTAAAGCACATGCCATAGGCTTTTACCAGAAATTCTGGTAAATGCTTTTACAAGGCTTTTACCAGAATCCCACATCACACTTTGTAAGCCTTAGGGCTTGTCTTCACTACAGCGGGGAGGGATCAATCACCAGCGGCGCCCCCGTCGACTCCAGAACTCCAGCTCGCCAAAAGGTGCAAGCTGGAGTCGACGGGGGAGTGCACCACCGCCTGCCGCCGCCGCCGCCGTGAGGACGGCAGAGAAGTCGGCTGTAGATACGCCGATTTCAGCTACGCTATTAACGTACAGTAAACCCTCGATTTAACGGACCTCGATTTAACGGACTTTGGATGCAACGGACAAAATTTCTAAGCAAGTCTGATGCATTCCTGATCCATTTCTGGCGGGCTGGTGCCGGCTCCCGGCTGCCGCCCGGGTCCAGGCAGCGGGCAGGCTGGCTGCCAGCTCCCGGCTGCTGCCCGGGTCCCAGCAGCGGGCGGGCTGCGGAGCTGTCGCCCTGACCCTGTGGCGGTCGGGCTGCTGCTCATACAGCTCATTTTTTTTTTTATTAAATAACAGACTTTTTGATTTAACGGACACCCCCTCGCCCGAATTAGTCCGTTAAATGGAGGTTTTACTGTAGCTGAAATTGCGTATCTACAGCCGATCTCTCCCCCCCCCCCCAGTGAAGACCAGCCCTTAGTGAGGAACCCAGAAGTTTTCAGAATGTATTTATTTATTTTGTTAGTTTTCATTCAAAGATGTCTTTACAATGAGCAACTTGTTCTTTGCTGGATGTCCAGTAAAGCATTTTAGCCAGCAGTGCGCCATGAAAAGTGCACATTGTCCACTCTTTGCTTGAGCTAGGCTCTTCTGCATCCTTTCTGGCCCATCTCAAGGACTGTGAACCCACCATAGTGTCATAAAGTGATCATGTTGTGTTAACTGGGTTGAACTTGCTCAGAGTATTATGGGTTGGAGTCATTCTCTGCCCCACCTTCTATTTTGTATGTTGGAATTTCCCTCCCCCTCATCCCCTCGTTCTGATGCAGTTGACTAAAGCAGCCAGTTCTCAGCCTCCAATACAGTGAGTTTGGTTTTGCTGAACTAAGTGGCCCCTTTGCAAAAAAAAATTGACCAATGAATTGCTTAAGGTTGTATGGTTGGGGGGGAGGGGAGGGACATTCTTCACCTTAAACGAACAGGCCAGTTTAGTATAGATTTTCATACACCTGCAGGCAGTGACTGTATTTTGGCATTTGTGATCTCTTGCCAGTATAGTACCTCACAACAGAGGCCCAAGTTCAGCAAAGTCTTTAAGCACAAGCATAACTTTAAACTGATTTCATTGTGACTGTAAGCCTATGCTTAAGGACTTGGCTGAATGGGGCTGGATTTAAGCACAGAAGTGCTCTGGGGCCCTAATTTTGATAGCCGGTGCTGTTTTTCATTTTAATCACATTCCATTTTTCCTCCCTCCAACAGAGGCTTTCGTGGGAAGGGGCAGTATTGCATTTCATTGCCCCAAATGTTATTTTCAGAGCATGTTAACATGTTGCAAATGGAATCTCACCTGCAGCTGTCTTCATCAGCCCCTAGTTTTGTGATTTGGGATGCTGAGGCATCACTTTTTTGTGAGACTCATCTCTGGAGACTGTGATCCTGAGTCACAAGCCAAAATGGTTTATTTTCCTTGCCAATGAACTCAGACATTTGCCTTTGGCTATACCTGAGTACTGTGGGAAGCTAAATGTATGTTTCTCTCATCCTGATAGAATCTGGCAGGTACCATGTAAGAATGACTGGGGGCGGGAGAGGGGAGCGGGGAAGATGGGTCATTAGAAAAGTAACTTAGAATGTTTTTTAGGTAGCAAAACAAGCATTTTGTTTTTAATCTGAGTAATAAAGTTTTAGACATTGAGCAACACTGCATCACATGTGTTGTTACAGAGAGAGAAGTAGAGGAAGGGATATATCTGCTAAATAATATGGGACGTCAGATACAATTTGGACGGAGAACTCCAGAAAAGGTTCTTTGTGACTCCATAATGAAATGTGATGCTCAGTGTTAGCAGTGTGGCTTGATTCATAGCTTCTAGGGCTAGAACGGACCATTGGATCCATAGTCTGTCCTCCTGTGTTACACAGTCTGTAGAACAAAACAATTCCTAGAGCATCTGTTTTATAAAAAGCTATGGATAGAGCACTGGACTGATCTTTGAAAAAAGACCTCAGCTTTGGTGCTGGCCTTCAGGAGAAGGTTAGAGCAGAGGTTTAGGGAGGGGCAAAGTTGTACAAGAACTTGAAGGTGAGGATGTTGAACTTGAGGTTGAAGGTGAGAAGAAGCAAGTAAAGAGATGCAACATTGGGCTAAGCAATGCCAGGCTGAGGGGAGGCAGGATGACTTAGCAGAAGGCAAGAGATGTTTGTAGTAGTCAAGGTGAAAAAAAAAAAGACCAAGTCATAGGCAAGGGTTTTAGGGAGAGAAGAAGACAGATTTTAAGGAAATAATGATTTATTACTGCAGTTAAAGCAGCAAGGGACAGATTAATGGCCCATGGGACGATGCATGGGTGTAAGTTATTAATTTATTTAAATTCTTGTAGGTTTGGGCTCCCTAGTGATAACACTTTGCAGTGGCTCTTTCAAGGTCCTGTCCACAAAATGCAGGACTTTGAGGAGTGAGGCAGGCTTCAGGTTACGATCCCATGACACATTGTTTTTCTTCCTACTTCTTCCTTTCTGTTGGAGAAACTGCTTTTTTGACTAATTTTGTAAATTAGCTTCTCCCTCTCTTCTGCTCCTCAGAGTGACTAACTGTGTTGCTTCTCTCTGAATTATTCTGAAATTGCTTTCCTGGCTGTACCCATCTTCTCAGACACTGAAATTGCAATAGTTGAAGAGAAGAAGTTACTTTCCTCAGAGTGGTTGAAATTCAGAAATGCTCTGCTCTTATAAAAGTCAGATGTGTGGAAGTTTTGGTGGTAGCACTTTTAGCCTCTGGTTGAGAAAATAATTCCTAATTTTTTTGTTTTTCAGTGGGGATGGGGATGTCATAACCACTCTTCTAGGATATGTTGCCTGATCACCGTGCTCTTCTCTTTTTCTCTTGGTATAAACAATAGTCCCTTAATCCTGTCTTTTAGGCAGTGAAATTTAACATTGTTTCTCCACCTTTGCTAAGGGCTGCTGAGTTCTGTAGCCTCCACATTAGAAACCCAGAATCCAAGACAAATTGCAGATTTTGGACAGAAGAAATAGCAACATGCTCCCAGTCAGGACTAAATCATTAATTGCCTTGAGGGAGCTCCTTTTTTTTTTAAACAAATAGACAGGATTATAATTGGACTGGATTCAAGATCAAAGTTCATCTATTGATGTAAGGGGGTTCAGCAAAGCCATTAAATTACTGCACGTTAGACAATTAGAAAGTTATACAGAATCTATGATCTGCATTCGGAAACTGTCCTCTGTTGCTTTGGAATTAATTAATTAGTATTGAAACATGCTAAATTTAAGAGTTTGCAGAATACCTTTTCTAATTGTTCAACCGACACATTCATATATGATTGTGAAGAAAACTCAGGAATCTTGGGTTATTGGCTAAACCTCAGTGAGTTCACCTCATTCGACGCCCTTCCAAATGGCTGATCCTCAATGGTTCCCTAAATTACTTACTCTACATATACACCACAAAATGATATCTTCTGTATATGCATATAGACATATATGTCCTCCATTATCTGAAGGTCTTCTTAACAACTAAAGTAGAAATGTATCAGTTATTTGATAGAAATATAGGAACTAAAGATGTCTTTCATGAATCTGACCCATGAGGCTGGGAAAAATCCTTCTCTAGTCAGAGGACAAGCGGACATGCTCGTTGGGCAACGAAAGGAGTCAGGCATCCTGTTTGCAGGACAAGGAGGCTGAGAGT
Organism: Sternotherus odoratus; assembly: GCA_032164245.1. Classification (NCBI taxonomy): domain Eukaryota; kingdom Metazoa; phylum Chordata; order Testudines; family Kinosternidae; genus Sternotherus; species Sternotherus odoratus. Next base: position 11,290,891 of record JAVMKO010000009.1, on the reverse strand, counting down.
GGACTGCGTGGAAAAATGTATGCAGTGTAGTTGTAGCGGTGTCTGTCACAGGATATTAGAGAGACAAGTTGGGCGAGGTAATATCTTTTATTGGACCAACTTCTGTGGGTGAGAGAGAAAGCTTTCAAGCTGGAAAACGGCGTAACAGTATGGAGCAGATAGCCAGATAGGATGTCACTGGAGGTCTGACGGGGAACGGGACAAGGAGAACTAAGCAGCTGCAATAGGATAGGGATCGGAAAGGGGCAGGGCACAGCACTAGGACAGAGCCATCAGTCAGAGGAGAGGGGATGAAAGGAGGGACTAAGCAGAGCAATAGGACTGAAGTGCCTGCATGCTATCAACACCTGATGCAGGTACAAGGGAAGGGGCCAACTGTAGATGCTTTCCAGATGTATCAGGTTATTCTCCAGGGGCTTGAAGCAGAACCTGGAATAAATCTATTTGCGGACACAGCCAAAATGAGTGTTCCACATCAACAGCAGCCTAAACGAGGGCTGCTCTGTATTTCGGTGTAGATTTCAAACCAGAGGGGTGCTGTCTGTAACATTGATTAGGTATTAGAGTTTTCACTTACTTTTGAAATACATTATTATATAGCCTCAGTTGAGACTCATGGCCTCAGACTGGTGGTGACAATAACATTTTAATGTATACTGAAGTATGGGCAAAACTAAACATAGAAGCCCAAGTGAGCATCAGACACACTAAAAACTAGAGCATAAAAATGGGAAAACCCTGGCACAAGTGTCCAAAACAGCAAGCAGAATGCAGAGAGGCAATTGCAGCAGCAGCAGTAGTATTTCATATTAAAGTGCCTGAGAAAATGAGAACTCAACCCCAAAACATGGGCAAGCTCACTTTTTATTGAACAATCACATTCAAAGATTTAACTATGCTTAGACAAATGGTCAGAATTTCCGCTGCAGATTGTGGCCAGCTGTCACTGTTGCCAACTCTTGCAATTCTATCACAAATCTCACAATATTTACTGTTTTCCTTAAAGCCTCAGCTTTTAGGCTCAGAAACCAGACTGTTAAGAAACAGGGCCCCAAACAGATGATTTGGCTGCTGGCTCATGATTTTAAACATAGGCCTGGTTTATATCAGTCTTTTTTTTTTTTTTTAATACAATGTAATTATACTAGTACAACTCCTAGTATGGACACAAGTGTACCGATATAAAGGTTTCTTATACTAGTATAGCTTATTCTCCTTCCCTTAAGCCTTGTCTACATTAGAAAGGGCTTGCCAGTGTAGCTATACTCAAAACTCCTCCTAGTGCAGAGGTAACGCTGCCAGCGGTGAGCAGGATTGAATGAGGGACGTTTGGGCATGAGTCTTTACCTCATGAGCTAAATGCAAACCTCTAATTAGCTAAGGCTACAGAACAGACTCATTTAACTCTCTCAAGTGCCACCAGATGGGACAGAACTCCACACCCAGCAGGTGTGTGGGTTACACAGACACATCTTATACTGGTAAAAGAGTTCTTTTGGTGGTATAGCTTAGGTCAGTTCCAAGACAAAATAAGCCACGTCCAGCTGGGAGGAAGGATAGTCTAGTGCAGAGGTGGGCAAACTTTTTGGCCCAAGGGCCACATCAGGGTTCAAAATAGTATGGAGGGCTGGGTAGGGAAGGCGATGCCTCCCCATACAGCCTGGCCCTGGACCTGACCCCTATTCAACCCCCCCATTTAACTTCTTGTCCCAACTGCCCCCCTCAGAACCTGCAACCCATCCATTCACCCCACTCCTTTTCATGACTACTCCCTCCAGAGACTCCCACCCCAACAATCCCCCACCCCATCTAAGCACCCCAGCTCCTAGCTCCCTGACCGTCCCCTCCAGAGACCCCCTGCCTCTAATCACCCCCCAGGACCCACTTGCTATCTAACCCCCCTGCTCCCTGTCCCCTGACTGTCCTGACCCCTAGACACACCCCACCCCGACAGGCCCCCTGGGACTTCCATGCCCTATCCAACCACCCACCCCCATTCTCTGTCCCCTGACCATCCCCCCGAGATCCTCTGGCCCTTATCCAACCCCCCACCCCCACCCCCACCCCAAGCCACTCAGAACAGTGTGACTGGCCCGGAGCCGGACACATTGGCATGCTGATCTGTCCCCCAGAGCGCTGCTCGCGTAGCCGGACAAAATTAGCTCACGGGCTGGTTGTGGCCCTTGGGCCGTAGTTTGCCTACCCCCGGTCTAGTGGCTAGGACACTAGAGTGAGACACCCATTACCTGAGTTCAGTTCTTGGCTCAGCCACAGGCTTTCTGTGTGGCTCTTGCCAAGTTATTTAGGTCGGGTCTACACTGCAGAATAGAGTGGACGCCAGACAGATTATGTCCAGCGATGTAAGTGTCCACCTATGTAAGTGTCTACACTCAAATTTCACTCCTGCCGAGCTCACTGCCCTGCCCTGCCAACTTAAGACCTCCATCTCCTCAACGCTGCTCTAGTTAGGTTGACCCAGCGCATTGCTTTACGTCGACTATTGCTGGCTCTCAGGAGCCATCCTACAATGCCCCACCCAAACAGTGCAATCGGTGTAAGCGCTCCTTAGGCTGCGCCCCGTCGACACCAGGAGAATAGTGTAGACACGCAAAAGCCATTTAACGACTGTGGTGACAGTACGGTGATGTAACCAAGGTCAACATCATTTTACAGTGTTGACGGGGGGGCTTTAATGCACCCTGTCCTGCCTCCCCATCAGTGGGTGGACACTTTCCTACCTCCCAGAGCCCCGGATCATGGTACAACCACCCAGAACACCTCTTAGGGTTCCTGCAGGTCCTCTTCCAATGTAGGGCAGTGGCCATCCGGAAAGCAAAGGGGGGTCCGGGGGGGGTCTTCTGCTTTCCCACGTGGCTGGGCTGGGATTTGTTTTGCTTTTCTGCTACCCTCCAGTTCTGTTGGGCAGGAATCTCCCCCCAGCCCCTCTCCTCCTGCAGCCCTGGGTGTGACTCAGCAGCCGCTCGCTCCTTCCCTCCGGCCCTTGGCGGGGGCTGCCAAGCGGGCTGATCTCTTGCAGCGAGCGCACCCAGCCGCCCCGGGAAGGGAAGGGAAGGGAAGGGACCGGGCTCTCCCTCTCTCTCGCCGCTTTACGGCTGCTGAAAACCCGCCCTCCCCAGCCAGCTCCGTGCAGCCGCGCCGCGCCCGGGCTCGCGCCTCTCCCGCCCCCCCCCGCGAGGTAATGGGACAATTGCAGCGGGCGGGGGCAAGCTGGCCGCGCGCCGCCGGGCGAACGCCGCGCGCCGGCCGCAGCCTGCAGGCGGGTAGGGCGCTGCCGCCGCCGCTGCTGCTCCAGCGGCGCCCGCGTTCGCCCCGGGCTCGCCTCCCTTCCCAGAGCCGGGCGCGGGTGGGGGGAGTCCCTGACACTCAGCTGAGGCTGGGGCCAGCGCAGCTGCAGCCGCCGGCCAGCTGGAGCCATTTCCTGCCCCGGGGGTGGCCGGGGGGTGCGCTTAGCGATCAGGGAGGGACCCGGCTCCCATGGGGGGAAGAGACGCCCCGGCAGTGCCATTCCCTGGGGAACAAGTCACGCCTGTGTCTGCGGGGAGAGACCGAGCCGCAGCCTCTTCCCTGGGGACAATCCGCCTCAGAGTGAGGTGGAGGCGAGCTCAGCGGTGTTTTAAAGAACTTCTTTGAACCCGGGGGAAGAAGGATGAAGAGAGAAAAACCTCCCCCCCCCCGTCCTTACTCAGGCAAAGCTCCCACTGACTTTGCTGGGAGTTTTGCCCGAGGAAAGAACAGCAGGATTTGTCTTTAACGTTGATCTGATTTTGGTCTTTTAAACCACATTTTTAAAAAGGCAGTAGTGCATGTCCACCTCTGGCCTTGCATGAGCATCAGGTAGTAGGCATAAATATATGTTCAAAGTGTTGGAAATAACACAAAGGCACAAAGGTTTGTGAAAGCAAAGGTACTGATTATTATTATTATATTATTATTATTTTATTTTATTTTAAATAATCAGGAAGTAATTAGGTGCTCCCTTGAGACGAGAAAAGACATCATCATGGGTTGTGTGAACTGTTTGTTCCAACAGGATTTCAGTATCAAAACGCAGAAATACTTTTAAAGACTGAAATTCTCTTTACCAAAATCAGGTTTGATGCTAAATTTACTCACCGGTAACAAGAAGTCAGCATACTTGGAAAAATTGGTTGTCTCTTTCTTGTTGTTGCGGGGCATATTAGATGTCAGACAAAACTGGAAATTAATTATTCTAACACTGTTATCTGCATAATGCAAATAGAAGGTGATTCCAGCTATCCAGAAACCGCATTTTTAACTCAGCATGATTTCTCTCTTGTAGCTGGGTCTAAGGTGCTGTCTTGAATTCATTAAATTTTTGCAATGTAACAGGCAATCTGCATTGCAAATATCCCTTACACTGATATGATTAGTTGTATTGTCACAGTCTTTGATTCTAAGTTTTAACTTGTTGCCTTGAGTTACTCAGATAGTAGAGTCTTTTTTTTGTTTGTTATTTGTGCAGTTAGGAATGAACATCTTTTTCATTTTTAAAATTGATGAGAAATTGAAAATGTAGCCTCTGCTACACTTGGGGAAAAAAAGTTTAACACTTAGAGGAACTGAATTGTGCTCTGATCTCTTATGAGGTTTAGAAGGATTTTTTTTTTAAAAAAATTCAGAAGTATGAAGAACATTAGTGCTGTGTGACTTTTATCAGTGATATTTTAGAAAATTTCTGCCAAGGCCAATGTCTCTTAGGATTTTAAAAAACTATTAAAATCATAATCTAGAAAACCCTGTTTCCAGAAAACATGCAAAGATACAACTGTATCCAAACTCTTTCTTCCCATCCAAGGCCCCAGTCCTTCAGTCTTCATTCACTCAAGTAATCCTGCTCAAGTAAGTAGTTCATTGATTCCAATTTAGGCCCTGATGATGCCATGTGATCTGTACCAGTTGCATGCCTGCACCTACGTAACATCCCACTGATTTCAGTAAGACTCTATATTGTACAGCTATAGGCTGCCTATGTAAATTAGATTGCAGGATTAGGCCCATAATTAAGAATTCCTATGGGATTGGCAAGTACAGCAAACGAGAACATCACTGAGGACTTTGGCTGACTTTAACTGTACTGACAATGCTATAGTTGAGTCATATAAAATGATGGGGTATAAATTAGCTGTTACCACTCAAGAAAGAGATCTTAGAGTCATTAAGAACTTCAAAAAGATCTCACAAAACTAAGTGACTGGGCAACAAAATGGCAAATCAAATTGAATGTGGATAAATGTAAAGTAATGCACATTGGAAAAAATAATGCCAACTATACATACAATGTGATGGGGGGGGGGGTAATTTAGCTACAACTAATCAGGAAAAAGATCTTGGAGTCATCATGGATAGTTCTCTAAAGACATCCACACAGTGTGCTGCAGCAGTCAAAAAAGCAAACAGTGTTAGGAATCATTAATAAAGGGATAGAGAATAAGAGGGAGAATGTCTTACTGCCCTTATATAAATCCATGGTGTGCCCAGATCTTGAATACTGTGTACAAATGTGGTCTCCTCATCTTAAAAAATACTTACTGACAATAGAAAAGGTTCAGAGAAGGGCAACTAAAATGATTAGGGGATTGGAACAGGTCCCATATGAATAACAAAAGAGGCTAGGACTTTTCAGCTTGGAAAAGAGGCGACTAAGGGGGGATATGATAGACATATATAAAATCATGAGTGGTGTGGAGAAAGTGAATAAGGAAAAGTTATTTACTTGTTCCCATAATATAAGAACTAGGGACCATTAAATGAAATTAATGGGCAGCAGGTTTAAAACAAATAAACGGAAGTTCTTCACACAGCGCACAATCAACCTGAGGAGGTTGTGAAGGCTAGGATTATAGCAGGGTTTAAAAGAGAACTGGATAAATTCATGGAGGTTAAATCCATTAATGGCTATTAGCCAGGATGGGTAAGGAATGGTGTTAACTTCTGTTTGTCAGAGGGGGGTGATGGATGGCAGGAGAGAGATCACTTGATCATTACCGGTTAGGTTCACTCACTCCGGGGCACCTGGCATTGACCATTGTCGGTAGACAAGATACTGATATTGGATGGTCCTTTGTTCTGACTCGATATGGCCATTTTTATGTTTTTATTGTGGATAGTTCTCTGAAAACATCCATTCAATGTGCAACGTTAGTCCAAAAAGTGGACAGAATGTTGAGAATCATTAAGAAAGGGCTAGATAATAAAACAGAAAATATTATATTGCCTCTATAAATCCGTGATACACACTCACATCTTGAATACTGCATGCAGATGTGGTTGCCCCATCTCAAAAAAATATATTGGAGTTGGGAAAGGTTCAGAAAAGGGCAACAAAAATTATTAGGGATATGTAATGGCTTCTGTATGAGGAAAGATTAATATGACTCGGAGTTTTCAGCTTGGAAAAGAGACGACTAAGAAGGGATATTATAAAGGTCTATAAAATTATGACTTGTGTGGGGAAAATAAATAAGGTAATGTTATTTACTCCTCATAACACAAGAACTAGGGGTCACCAAATGAAATTAGTAGGCAGCAGGTTTAAAACAAAAGGAAGTATTTTTTCACACAATGCAGTCAGTCAGTCTGTGGAACTCTTTCCCAGAGGATGTTGGGAAGGCCATGACTATAACAAGGTTTAAAAAAAGAGAGAACTAGTTAAGTTCATGGAGGACAGGTCCATCAGTGGCTATTAACCAGGATAGGCAGGGATGGTGTCCTTAGCCACTGTTTGCCAGAAGCTGGGAATAGGTGACAGAGGATAGATCACTTGATGCTTGCCTGTTCTGTTCATTGGTCATTGTCAGAAGATAGGATACTGGGCTAGATGAACCTTTGTTCTGACCCATTATGGTCATTCTTAGGTTCATCTAAAGAGAGAAAATCTTTAGTAAGGAAAGAAAATAGAGAATTAAAATCTTATTCTGAATGTAAAAAAATAACCTATTTCATATAGGCTTCCTTTCAAATCACTCAGTACAGTTTTTTATTGATATTATCATATACAAGCAATTTTATTAGTAATTTCTATATAGAAGGCATTAGATAGTATGTACAGTAACAGTGCCAAACTACTGTATTTCAAACAACAAATGCTACATATTTTTAGATTCTTAATCTAGAGAGCCTTTGTAAGAGGCCAAGTACATCCATAATCCAGCATTTATTTCCAGCATCAACAAAATTAGGACCAGAAAAGAGCCTACTCCCAGTTCTGTTCATCTTGCAGTCAAAGCATTTAAGTTGTAGAGATAAGTATAGAATAGAAAAGAAGTGCTGTATGTATCACTTGTCTAAAATAATTTAAACAGAAATGATTTAGAGTTGCAGGCAGCTTGTTTGGTTTCTATGTTCTAATTTTATTAAGCAGTACAAGTATGCAGAATAGTTAGCATTTAATAAAATCAATGTGATTATAAAGCATTATGAAGTTTTCCTAGGAGGTCCTGTATGTTAACCTATATATTTTAAATTCCTTGCCTTAAGAGTTTTCAAACAAGGGTGAAAAACACTTGATTTTTTTAAGACCCATTCACATTGCCGAATGTAGAAAATCTTGTTAACCAAGACAATATTAATGGGTCAAATGCTTCAGTTTTTACTCAAGCATAGCAAAGTTGATGTCAATGGGATTTTTTATTTAAGTAGGTAGCACAGAATTTGGTTCATAGTATTATATATGAAGAAATTTGAGTTTTATGTATCGTGAAAACCACCAGTTGTATACATCAGTAAAGATACTTGCTGCTGTTCCAGTTGACCCAAAACGGCATTTTTTGGTAAATAAACTATTTGTTTAAAAAAAAAATGCGGTGCAGCTCTACTGGTGAATGTATTGTAGGTCCTATTTGTGCCTTTGGCCATTCGTGCTTTTGGGCTTCGGCGGTCCGTGGTTCAATTGTTGAGCAAGAGGGCAGCCATCACATGTTTATTATTATTGTTGTGGTAAAATGTGCATGTTAAATGTTAGCATAGGAACAATATACAGCAAATATCACTGGTGAAGAATAAATTACTTCAATATGTAAGTATTTTAAATGCAGTTGTGTTGTATGTAAATTTCACTGTGTGTATAGATAGAAAAAAGATTATCTAATATAGAGCTATGCAATATAATGTGAGAGAAGAGGCAAACTAGTTTTGTGGGCTAATCACAGGACTTGGAGTCGGGAACTTTTTGTATTCTATTTCACTGACTTGCTGTATAACCTTGGGTAATCACTTCACTTCTGTATGCCAGTTTCCCCATGTGTCAACTGAGGATCATTACTTTCATAGGGGGCTTCTGAGTACTAAATAACTGTAAAGTGTGTGTGCACCACTCAGAATGTTTAAAGCACTATTACTTACTATTTTGTAATGGAGAGGATTGTCATCTTCCCTGCTGTGAAGACACACTTTGATGTCTTCTTGCTTTGATACGTAATTTGCACTTGGTGGCTTTCCTTACCTATAGAAACAATAGCTCCATGTTCTTGCCTCATTCCATGTGTGGTGGGGTACAACATCCTAAATAGTAGTACTGTGCTGGATCATGCTCATTGTTATTATATGCCATACCCCATCTTTTATGTGGTTTTATACGGAATAGTCCCAACTCTGTATTAATCTCATTTATATCTCATCCATATATTTTTGGTAATTTTATTTATGGAGTACAATGATCTTTAGCATGAATCACTGCCGAGAACTCTTCTTATGTTGGTGTGAGGAGATAAATCATCTATCTCTATAAACTTCACAAACAGCACATCCGTGGAGCTTACGCTACAAGTGTTTCACAAGGCTGCTATATTGGCTACCAATTTTTGCAGCTGTCTTGCTCTGTTGATTATTAGGTTTTTGTGCAATGAAGTGTCAGAATCAAGTATTGCTTTAGAGAGAATAGAATCAGCTTAGGAAGCAGAGAATGAGATCTTGGGCAATTTTCTGATTACCTTTCAAGCACACAAAGAGACCTGTTTGGGAAAGGGTTCACATGTGTAGTATTCCCTTTTTCTACGATTTAATAAGGCACTATCATACTATAACTAGGGTGACCAGATAGTAACTGTGAAAAATCGGGATGGGGATGGGGATGGGGGGGGGGGCAATAGCCTATAAAATATTGGGACTGTCCCTATAAAATCGGGACATCTGGTCACCCTAATTATAACAGCAGGAGTAGCCTTGCCCTCCATAGCAGACGTTGCAGAAATGTTCTGTTTGAACCCTCTGTTTTATAATTTCTGGAAACTTTAGCCTTTTGTCAGTAGAATTTTTGGTTTCTTTTTCTTCCCTCCCCTCCCCTATGATTGAGTGCTCGTCTACACTCTGAATTTGTTTGGTGTGTCTTGCACTGGGGTAGACTGCGCCAGTACAAAATAATTTCTGATGCTGCTGGAGAGAGCTGCACTAGGTGTAGCTGCTCTAGTGTTTAAAAAACAACAACAACACAACATAAAACTTGTGTAAACAAGCCCCGGTGGGGGTGGGTGGGTACATGTTCCCATTGTTTAGAAATTGTTCTTGTGACTTTCTTTGTTGCCTAAAGGGCTAAGGGATTGAGAGGTGAAATTTGGCACGAAAATAGCTCTAATTGAGAAGTGCCTTTTAGTGTTCTCATGAAAACTGATATTTGATTTGACAAGAGTTGTGACTCCTTAAAGAATTAAACTCTGTGCATGGTGGTGCATTTTATGTGTGATGGTCTCACTGGCTTCTAAAACATGCAGTTGGAGAAGGTTGCAAGGTACATGCATGCCTGGCTGTGCTGTAAAGGAGGAAGGGCTATGCAGGAATTCTTACCTCCACAAATGCACAACTTTGAAGGGTTGAACTTGGGAGTCTCTGTCCTGTGCACCTACAAAAGTGCACAGAGTAGGACTTAGCGATTCTGGTGATGTCGCGCCAAACACTTCCACATTAGGGAATTTCTTTTTTTCTAGCTTGTACACTTGATTGAAAACCCTACGAAATTTCATGTAATGAAACGACATTTAGAAAACATTACGGTTGGGGTGGTTAAATACTCAGAAGGCAGGAAATGACAAAATGAAAGCTGTGCACACAACATTGATTCCTCTTCATTATGGCTAGGTATAAAGGCAGAGGACACCGGTGGGCCTGAAGTACATGAATATACAAATATGCTGTATCTCTTATTGAGTCAAAGCTCATGTCAGGTCAAAGAGTGAAGTCCTGGCCCCTATGAAGTCAAAGGTATTTGCAGCATGAAAGGCAGGGGTCTCAGCCTCCTTCTGCCTCAGTAGCATGTAAAATTAAGAGTTCTACTTCCATTTAAATCCTGACTGTCCTGTGTATTCAATATTGTTTTTTTTTTTTTTTAGGTCTAATTTATTTTTACTGAGCAAGGTACCATTGCAACAATTTTCCAGGCCACTGTAAATAGCTCAGTTGGGCCTCTGAACCATATCTGGGCTTAATCATTCATCAGTGTTTAAGGCCAAAAGGGAACACCAGACCATCTGTTCTGACCTCCTGTGTACCCGAGGCTGCCGCTGCCGACACCACCTAGCACCTGTATACAAAACCCAACAACCGAAATTAGACCAAAGTATCATAGCCCACAGGAAACTAGACTATTATGTGCCACAAAGAAAGAATAGGCAAGACCGAGGTACACCACCAATGCTAAAGGCTCTAGCAATGGCAGGGAAATGATTAAGATATACCCAGATCATCCTACTAGGTGATCTGCACCCACACACTGCAGAGGAAGGCCATCCCATCCCCCACTGTATCTGCCCTGGGATAAAAAAAATTCCTTCCTGACACCTCATATGGTGATCATTTAGCCTCTGAGCAGGTTAGCCAGAAGCCCCTGCCCAATGCCCATCTCCAGTTGTGGCTGTTCCTGATATTTCAGAGGAAGGAGACTGAAAAAAACTTGCAGAAAACATGGGGCGGTCGGAGAGAATCCTTCCTGACCCCTGCAGGTGGCCAGCTGAAATTATTTTCCTTTCAGTGGAATTTATGCCTTTGGAGAAAGTGGTTTACACTGACATAAACCAGAATAAATGGAATATGAACTTTGATTTACAATGGAAAATGGAAAAAAAATAGGACTTGGATCCTCCCAAATGTCTTGAATTCCTTTTTAACTCATATAAAAGAAGGCATCTGTAGCAGAAAGAAAAAATAACTTGAAACCAAACTAATATATATTTATTTTAAAATGTTATGCTTGTGTTAAAATACAGTCAGGGCCCAATCCTGCAAAGTGCAGAGAGCTCTTAACCCATTCCAGAAAAGGTTGTGTAGTCCTAAGGATTAATCTGCTTGCTTGCATAGATATATCTTTTCTTATAAGTCTAAGTATTTGATGTATTGTAATAGATTTATAGATTTATATTAAAAATAAGTTTGGCTGTAATGCAGGATGTCTACAGACCAAAAACCTGTATGTTAAGCTAAGGCAAAGTTAAGCACATCTATTTGAAAACTGTTTACCCAGAAAGTAAAGTTGACCTTCATCTTGTTACCCAAATAGATAAAGCACCCACACCTATGGTTTAGAACTTATGGGGTAAGTGTAGCCTAACATTTTTGTGAGGGATGAATTAAATTTGGGCATAAGAAGGTGGATTTCTGGCACTTGTGGCCTATAAAAGAGGTGACCCCTCCCTTGCAATTTTAGTGCTCACTTTTCATCTTTAACTAACTATCAATGCTATCTACGACGGCTGCCAAATATTAATTTTCTGTACTTTTCTTTTCAAACTTTAAATTCTAAAGGGATTTGCTTGGTGTCCCTAAAACTTTATTCTCTGTTTTGTTTATTAGATGTTACTTTTAAGTTAAATAAGTTCTAAGGCAGCTCTGATAGCTCTCCTCACCAGTTTCCTCTGCAAGCGGTGAGTAACCGGAACCACCAGAGGCGAGGTCCTGTGTCTTTCAACACCAGGTTATCAAAACAGGGTTGGAATTGATTAACCAGAGTTTTCCAACGCTCATTATGTTGCATCACTAGATATATCTCTTGAATAACAGTAACACAGTTGTAACTCTGAGTAGTTTACCATTTACTTACTATTTCATTGATTTTGATAGGAGGTCTTTATGACTATATCTGTCTCGGTGTGAATTTCTTGTCATAACCCTGAGGGTCCTCTATAAATTCTGTGGAGCCTGATTCGGGACAAGAACTTTATCTTCTGATCAAACAGACTGGCAAACCTAAACCCATACTAATTAATATTAAACATTATTAACATTACTTAAAATTAAATTGAACTGATAAATCAATATTAACACATCCTCAGTCAGGCTACAGTTGTAAGCACATGCTTAACTTTAGTCTCATTGGACGGACACACACATGCTTAATTGTGCTTAAAGTTAGGCATGTGCTTAAGTGCTTTGCTGGATTAGATTGAGAGTGTTCTGCACCTCTCGAGTTTCATTGTAAGTCTCTACAAGAGTACTGGAATGGAGTGGATCCAAAAATCTTACTGTGAAACAAGGATACAATATAGTAAATACATGTCAAAGCTTTGTGTGTGTTGTTAAAGACTAACTCAGTATCAAATCTGTGATTAAGGATGTTCTAGAAGTCTTGCAGTAAACTGAGCACAGAGTAGCTAGGATAAATCCAAAGTTACATGTGGACAAATATGAAAAATATCAATGTAAATAAAGACAAAAAAAATTTTCTTGATACATTTCATTGAATATTTTTATTATTTCTTTTAGCACCAACAATGTGCTTAGTTCACTATAAGACACAAAATTAAGATGGACCCTGCCCTGTAGAACTTGCGTAATGCCAACAGACCCTGGTCATTAGTGGGAGGGATTGAACCCAGGACCTTTGTAGCTCAGTGCATGAGCCTCTTCTACCTCATGAGTTAAAAAACAACTGCCTGATGGAGGAGATTCATTTTATCTCACTCTCTCTAAGTGGTCTCGGTGCCATTAGAAAGGACAGAACACCACACCCAAGAGGTGTTTGGGTTACATACTTCCCCTACCTGAGGAAGTTTCAGAGATTTCCCAGTTGAAATCGTGGATGAGCCCTTCCGGTTGTTGGCAGGATCAAAGCTGGGACCTTTGGAGTTTAGTGCATTAGCCTCTACCACATGAGCTAAAAACCAACTGGCTATTCGCTAGCACTGTAGAGCAGACTCCTTAATTGCTCTTTCTCTCTCCAAGTGGTCTGGGTGCCACTAGATGGGACAGAACACCACACCCAGGAAGGTGGGTTACACTTGCAATCTTAAAAAACAGGCCGGGAGAAGAAGGGACCTACTGAGAACCCATGGAAATATCAGTAACTTGGAACTTGTTTGTTCCTATTTGCCTGTAAGAAGAGAATAATTTGCTATGTTGAAGGAGGGATTTGAACAGAAACCGAGCTGTAAAATATCGAATAGGAGTAGGGAGGTTATATTAACTCTGTATTTGGCACTGGTGTGACTACTGCAGGAATAATATGTCCAATTCTGCTACCCACACTTCAAGAAGAATGTACAAAAATTGCAGAGGATGCAGAGAAGAACCATGAGAACAAATAAAATGTTGCAAAACGTGCCTGATTGTGAAAAACTCAGGGAGGTCAATCTGTTTATTTATCAAGGAGTAAATTACAGTGTGACTTGATCAAAGTTATAAGTAACTCTGTGGGGAACAGAAATTTGATAGTGGAGAGGGCTCTTTGGTCTAGAAGACAAGATCCAATGGCTGGAAGTTGAATCTAGACAAAGTGAGACTAAAATAAGATGCAGTTTTTTAAAAGTGAGAGTAATTAATCATTGGAACAGTTGATGTAGGGTTGCAGTGGATTCCCCATCACTCCATTTTTAAATTAAGGTTGTATGGTTTTCTAAAAGATACGCTCTAGTTCAAATAGGAATTAATTCAGGGAAATCCTGTGCTATGTAGCTTAGACTAGATTGTCACAGTGGTCCCTTCTGGCTTTATAATCTATGAATTTATAAAGAATACGTAGGAGAATAAAGCTACCTAGAAGATGATTCTTCATCACACAAGAATATTGCTGAAATCAGAACAGGTGGGGCTGAAAAGACTACTAAGAATGTGAAAAGTAGTATAATATCAAGAAATTATGGTTATGTTTTCCAAGGTGTATACCGAGTGTTGGAGAACCAGAATGCTATGTTGCCAACAAGAATTCTTGAACAGTGAAAAGGTGCCACCAGACTCTGACTGAAAGAGTAGTGTGAATTCATTTACCGTCAAGGACCACAAGAACTAGGTTCATAAGTCTTCTATCAGGGTTCTATGAAATTCTTTACAAAGGAATTGTTGAATTAGACTTAAAGAAGCTCTTGACTTCAATTAGCTGGGGGTAGAGGGTGGAATACAATCTCTCTACCTTGGATAGGCTGACCATATGTACCGTTTTGAACGGGACAGTCCCGGTTTTTTTCATATTTCCCGACCGTCCCATCGTTTTAATCTAAATGTTAATTTTGTCCCGTTTTTTGTAAAACAGATTTGGGCAGGTCCCTCTTTGCAAGCTGCTTTCTAGGGGGAGGTTCTGATTGATTGGGTTTTTCTCTGCCTTGAGTCTGGAGCCTGACCCCGAAGAGCTTTGCTCCTTGCTGGGCAACCCAAACGAGAACAGTGTAACCTGGACGGGGAAACAATGCGGCGCTCAAACTCCATCTGCTCCCAGCAGTGCAAGCTCATCCTCTCCCCGCGCAGGGCACACCTAAGCTCCTCAGCTGCGTTTCTTCCACGACTTTCCTTGGAGATCTCCCCCACCCCACGGCCATGTGGCTCCTGGTTGATTTGTTACGGGGTTGGGATCAGAAGGCAGAAATTAGCTCTGCTTCACTCTGGGGGTTTTCATGCCCGAGAACTATTTATGTCTCATAACTTCTGGCCGGCAGCCCCTCCCCCCCCCGGCACGCTCGGTCCCCAGCTGCGACTCCGGACAGCTCCGCGCCGCTGTCGGCTTCAGCCCGCTGCCCACTGCCTCCTCTTCTCTCTATCCCTCCTTCTTCCCTTCTCTCCATCCCCCTTCTCTATCCCTGGGCCCTAGAGCCCCCCCAGACTTCCCAGAGCCCCCAACCACCCCCCCAGCACCCCTCAGCCCAGGTTCTGCAGCCACTGCACCGACTTCATCTGGTGAGACCCCCCCAACCCTGTCCCGTTTTTGCCATCCCAATGTCCCGTTTTTGTCTCAAGGAAATATGATCAGCCTAACCTTGGAGCACACTCCATACAGCAGAATGGATCAACTTCTTTGGAAAACTGTTGAACGCAGCCAATTATTTTACAGCAAAGACAACTGGATAACAGTTTTATTGTAATGTTTGTCATGAGGCATTTACAGAACCTGCAGAGATCTGGGGAAGATCTGCATTACAATACATTATCTCCTGCAGTGAAGAGCCAGCAGGAACGTTCTACAATTTTTTGCTCTCTCTGCTTTACATGGCTTTTGTAGACTATGAGAAAGGTCTTTGCTGTGGTGGGCATAGAATCAATATAGGAAGCAAGAAAGGAACAATAAATAAGAGTCATGAAACATCTTGACATTTAAGCTTGACAGGTGAGCAGAAATCAAGTTGAAGTGTGAAGTCAGATATGGTGTGACTTTGTTCATGTAAACTCTTCACCTGTTTTCTGGAGAAGCTCTCAGAAACCATCCTCAAATAGAAGGAGAAGGGAATCAAGATAAATGAAAAGGACCTGGCCAGACTGGTAAGTGAAAGTGACATTTTTGTGCAAATCCTGAACGACCCTGAAGCAGTAATCATAGGACTGCTTACAAAGGAACATTATGCAGGAGACCAAAATACTGTTTAACTTGCAGATGGAAAATCATCACAGCGAGTAGATGCAAAGGCTTTTTGAAGTGTATTCCACAAGAACCATTTGATACATAATATTCCAGCCAGGTTGAAGCGAATGGAAGAATCTAGGCTAGAAAGAGACATTTTGCAAGACTGAAGAATGTCATGATGCACCTCCGCTTGGAAAGGCTTTTGAATGATTAAGCATACCAGTGCATTGAAACATTCAAGACAAACATGAGCATTTAAGAAGAACATTGCTTAGGAGATGAAAGCTCAATAGCATTCATGGAGAGGCGTCCTTGATATTACATGATGGAGAAGAATGGACAATAAGCAAATTAAAATGAAAAGGCTCTCGTCTAAGCCCTTGTCATGTTTCTCAATGTTTGGTAATAAAAAAGAATCAGAGAGGTAGCCGTGTTAGTCTGGAATAGCAGAGGTAACAAAGAGTCCTGTGGCACCTTAAAGACTAACTAAAGTATTGAACCATAAGCTCTCATGGGCTAATACCCACTTCGTCGGATGCAAGCCAACGAAGCATCCGACGAAGGGGGTATTAGCCCACGAGAGCTTATGGTTCAATACTGTAGTTAGTCTTTAAGGTGCCACAGGACTCTTTGTTACCTCTGGTAATAAAAAAGTAACTTGTAAGTTTTTTAGTAAATGAAGAAAATGAAGTTCTTGCTATCTCCTGAACAGTGTTCTGGCTTCTAGTTTTAAGGACTACCATAACAATTATACATGACTTCCGATACTGAAGGCAAAATTTATACCCTTTCTTAATAGAGTTAGTGGTTAGCAACGGGTTACTTTAACAAACCTCTAACTAGCAATTACATAATGTAATTAGTGAGGAATGACACTTTCATTTGAGGAAAACAACATGAGTATTGGCAATTTCCAGGTGGACAGGACTATATTTTTCAGCCTGTTATAGCTCTTATTCTACAGGTGGATGTTCTAAGTGCAGTGCAAAATTATTTGGCCATATGCTTCTGTTTTTTCAGTGCTTTATTTTTTAGGCTCTCCATATAAATAGAATCATTCTGTTCCATCAGGAGTTTAACTGTGTGGCAGAGAGGAGAAGAGAAAGGAATGTTGTTGTTTCAAACATTATGCCTTTTTTTAAGTGAGCAGATGGCGTTTGTATGTAGGGCTTCCAGTAAGTTTTGTATGTTGCTGAACCTACAACATTCTTCCAGTCTGACTCAGTGAAATTAGTGGTTTTAGATCTCCCCAAATGTACTAGGTTGTATTACAGTTGATACCAGTTTGTTTAAAATAATCAAATCCTAGAATTTTGTTATCTTTTGGAAACATTTATTGTAGTGTCTGACAGTGGAGTTGCATAATATGGGTGGATGGAGTTGGTGGACATAATACTTGCTTTAAAATTTTCTAGGTAATTGATATTTTGGCAGAAAGACACACACAGAAAAAGATCAGGCACCCAATCTGTTTGGCAAAGATGGAACCTAAAATTATTGCCCGTGGACAAGCTGTTTCTTGATGAGATTGAAATTGAAGGACTCTACCAAGAAGTCATTTACTCAGTACAGCATAACTGTTGAAGGAGTTTGGAGAGGCAAAGTCTAAGGTCAGAGCTGCATGTTGCCAACTGCAATATGTTTATTAGACATGAACAGGTGTAGGAAAATGCTGATGTAAAGAAAGAGAAAGCTATTGGGAGTGATTGAATTCAGCAGAGATCTGGAATCAAATAGTTCAAAGCACTTTATTTTATTTTATTTTTAAAAAGGAAGAAACATGGCTTAAATAATCTAAAGGTAATTGAAGAGAATGGGAGTTTTGCCAGTGTTAGGACAGGAGGACTGGTTGAGCGCAAAGGGTTTGTTCAAGTGAAAAAAAAGCAGACTTTTTTGACTTTTTACTCTCCTGAATAGACCCAGTGATATCTATGGGCTTCCTTCTGTTTACACCAACTCTACCCTGGTATGGCACCTTTGACTCTAAGATCTGAGTGACCACTCATGATGGTAAATGAAGTCAGAGAAGTTACATCAGTTCTACACCAGTAGGAGAGAAGAATTGAGCCCAATGAGAATATTCATATAGTGTAAGCAGCATTTAGGCCACTCTGTATTTTTTTTGATGAAGGTAGATTGAATATCAGCTCTTTGTCTACATAATACAATTCAGCACGTCCCATAAGCTAGCAATTCTTCAAAGTGTCCTACATATAGTTTAGGAACATGTGATCTGTTTACAAGAAGTGCTGAGCACCTCCAAATCCCATTGACGCTTATGTGGAGTGGGGATTGGGATGTGCTCCTCTCAGGATCAGGCCCCCGGTTAACATGGGGGCTTGATATCATGCCTGGCCAGTGGAAAAAAATTGACTTGATGATGGGCCATATCATGTAATTTACATTTTAAACAGAAATCTTTGTAATTAAAAGGGGGTGAATTAAGGTTACAGGGTATCCTTAATTCTGGCATTTCCTAAATGTAGAGCAGGGGTCTCAAACATGCGGCCCGGGGGCCACATGCGGCCCGCAAAGCCCTTCCCTGCGGCCCGCCAAGCTTCCTGGTGCCCCCCTCCCTCCCGGTCCCCCCATAGCAGTTTGCAGGATGGAGGGGCCAGAAGTGGAGGCTTCTCTGCTGCCTGGCTGGGCTGCGCGTGTTTCTAGCTCTGGACTTCCTATATTGCTCTTGCTTTGTTTGCCAAACAGCTGTTGGTGGTGCCTAGTGCTTTCCAGGAGGGAATGGGGAGCTGCGCACTCAGAGGAGGAGGTGGGGCAGGGGTGCGACCTCTTGGAAGGGGTGGAGTGGGGACAGAGCCGGGGCAGCGAGGGCAGGGTGTGTGTCAGTGGTGCGGCCCTCGGGCCAGTGCACTAGTCCTCATGCGGCCCTCGTGGTCATTTGAGTTTGAGACCCCTGATGTAGAGTGTTTAACTTTGCAGCACTAACATTCTTTTAACATAGTTTTCCCAGTTTTTTTAAAAAAGAAAACTGAGTCCCCCTCCCCTTCAGAAATTCTGTTAAGTGGAATCATTCTGACCCTAGAACATGGGTCATGGATTGGAACAGGGTTGGGCAAACTACAGCCCAGGCAAATATACAGCCCTTCAGACATTTTAATCCAGCCCTCAAGCACCTTCCAGAGAGCAGGGTCCAGGGCTTGCCCTGCTTCTTGTGTACCATGGCTCTGTGCGGCTTCTAGAAGCAGTAGCATGTCCCCCCTCTGACTCCTACACGTAGGGGCAGCCAACGGGCTCTGCACGCTGTCCCCACAGCTCCCATTGCCTGGGAACCACGGCCAATGAGAACTGCACAGTCAGCATCTGTGGACAGGGCAGCATGCAACCCTGCCTGGCCGTGCTTCCACATAGGAGCTGGAGGGGGGAGATGCCCTTGCTCCTGGGAGCTGCTTGAGGTAGGTGCTGCCCAGAGCCTGAACCTCTGGCCCCCTCCTGTGCCCTAACCCAGTGGTCCCCAACCCCCGGGCCGCGGACCGGTACCAGTCCGTGGATCCATTGGTAGCGGGCCGCACAAGGGCTTCCCGAGCGGCGGGAACTGGGGGCGGGGACTGGGGGCCGCGGGGACCCGGCAGCGGCGGGGACCCGGCCGCGGCGGGGACTGGGGGCCGCGGCGGGGACTGGGGGCCGCGGCGGGGACTGGGGGCCGCGGGGACCCGGCAGCGGCGGGGGGTACGAGAGGGAGATGGGGACTTGGGCCCAGGGGGGTCGGCGCTTTTTTTTTAAAAAAAAATCTGCGGCTTTTCGGCGGAGGGGTCACGAGGGGTTCAACCCCCCCCCCCCCCCCCGGGCTGCAGTAAAATTGTCCAGCATTGACCGGTCCACGGTGATAAAAAGGTTGGGGACCACTGCCCTAACCCACTGCCCCAGTTCTGATCCACCTCCTGCCCTCTGAGCCCCGTGGTCCCAGCCCAGAGCACCCTCCTGCACCCCAAGCCCTGATCCTCAGAGCCCGAACCCCCAGCCGGAGCCCGAACCCCCCTCCGTAACCCAGCCAGGAGCCCCTTCCTACATACTGACCCCCTCATTTCTGGACCCACCACAGAGCCTTCCCCCCCCCCCCCGCCAAGTTGAGTCCTCACCCCTGCCCACACTGCATTCCCCAATTTCATGAGCATTCACGGGCCGCCATACAATTTCCATACCCAGCTGTGGTCCTTGGGCCAGAAAGTTTGCCCACCCCTGCTTTAGAGCCACTGCACAGACTTCTGCCACTTGAGCTAGTGGAATAACTGATGGCCTACGACTGCTGTTGGACTTTCTGCCACATGGCGATAAGACTGATTTTAATGGTGGGTTTCACAGACATTTGCTGACAATAGAGGAATGGTGAGACTCAAGAATCTTAAGTGCCAGTCTATTTCCTGGAGGGGAGTGTGTTCTTATGGTCACAGACCCATCTGCCTCGGTTTCCCTTGAGCCTGATCCCTCCTGCTTCTTTCCCCTCCTGGCTGTCTGTGTGTGTCAGTCCTGTCTCTTCCCCCAGCTATTCATGCTAGTCTGTCAATGTGACATGTCTCGCAGGCACTAAAAAAAATTCTAACCCCCCTGAAAAACACTTAAACTCTTGATTTCAAACTTTTTTTAAAACACGATTTGGCTTTCGATTTGACGTTTGAGACGGAGTCTAAATTATAGGGTATGAGCCAAGAGTGAAATCTTTAATGAAACCAATACATCTTTGGCTACGTGGTCCCATAGGAATTCCTACATGGGAACTATGAGCTGCATATAAATGCTAACACTATTAAATATGCCTTTTCTGTAAATATATGCTAATGGATAAACCTCGCTGAATCACAGAACATCATGCTATGTGGAAATAAGGGCGGTGATCTACATTGTGCTGCAGCTTAAATTAGCTAATTGGCTTTCTGTGATACTTCCTTGCTTAATTTGTTTTTGTAATAGTAACAGTTGGAGCCTACTTAAGAGTATGCTTCCAGTACAGATATTTACTTGGAATAACTTAGCTTTCTGTCATAATTAGTAATAACAAACACACATGATCCCTGCCCCAGAAATTGCCCACACAATTCACTCTAGAGACATTTAAACGGGAGGCAGAAGGAGATTTTTGGATTGCTGGACATATGTAATCTGGGTCTAGAATATGTGAAGAATTGTGAGAAGGACTTCCACTGAGTATTGCGGTCTTGCTACTACCAGTAACTGTTGCTTTGGGACCCACTGCCAAGGAGCTACAATATGAAGGAGCTAGTTGGGAAGAGAAAACAGATGCCTGTGGGATCAGAAAAAAACCCAAATATTGTTCTTCGTCTGCTTGATGGACTGGATTTTATCTGCAAATGAATTTTGAAAGCCTAGCCAAATATTTGCAGCCCTGATCTTTTAGAGCCTCCAGGAACAGAACTGGAAAATAATTGACATGATTAAGGGAAGGAGTTCTCGGTCTGGTAAAGCATGTTGCTGTGGAAAATGCCCTTTATCTGACACACTGTACTTTAGATGGTAGGAAGTGTTCAGCAGTGAAGGTCTAAAAAATATAGCAGCCACCAGATACTAGGACTTCTCCATAATGATCGCCTCAAACGCTATTTCTGCAAAGAAATGTAAAGTTCTGATGCAAAACGTGAATATGTACCATGTGCATACATGCATGCTGCTGAGAGCTGATTAGCCTCCTCAAGGTGCAAGTCTATTTGTATTTACCCCATACCCAGCATGGATACACACAAATAATATTTATAAAAATGCTAATAGCTAAAAGGTTATTACATATTCCAGCTACAGGAAGGCAGACTCTGATGTATTACGCACAGGGCGGGCTCCAGGCACCAGCTCACCAAGCACGTGCTTGGGGCGGCGCTCGGGGCTTTTGTTTTTTGTTTTGCTTGGGGTGGCAAAAGTTAGAGCTGGCCCTAAGTCCACAGGCAAGCATGGTTTTGTAGCTAAGGCACTGGACTGGATTGGGGTTCAGGAGATCTGAGTTCAGTTCTTGGGTCTCCACATATATATAACCTTGAGAAAGTCATTCAATATCTGGCTATTTATATGTATTATCTATATATATAAAGTAGGGTGCCCCTCTTTTAAAAGCATCATGTAGTTCAGGGGTAGGCAACCTACGGCACGTGTGCTGAAAGCGACACACGAGCTGATTTTCAGTGGCACTCACACTGCCCGGGTCCTGGCCACTGGTCCTGGGGGTTCTGCATTTTAATTTAATTTTAAATGAAGCTTCTTAAACATTTTTAAAGCCTTATTTACTTTACATACAGCAATAGTCTAGTTATGTATTAAAGACTTATAAGATGCCAGAGTTGCACAGCACTTCTCCTTGTGTTCCCCGGGCTCTTCCCTGGGCCATACTGAGCCCTGAGCCCAGCGAGCACAGGGAGAGGTGCCATGCAGCTCTGACAGGCCTCCAGTGCCCGTCCTCCCTGTAGAAAACCCTGCACCCGGGCTACAGCTCTCCTCCTCCCCACACCTACCTTGCCCACAGGCAGGTTTGCAGGGGTGTAGCCAGGTAGAGCATGTCCTAGCACTTCTTTCCCCTGGCTGCCACCCCACTGACCCGCCTTCTGCTTATTAGCAACTGCCAGATAATGGCAATGTTTGGATGGCAGCTGAGGGGTTGCTAATAAGTGGAATCTACTGTAGTTGTGAAAAATATAGAGGGCCGGATTCCCAGCCAGGGGAAATCAATGAAGGTGCATTGCCCTCAGTGGTGTTTATCTGACCTAGACTGTGCAGCATGACTGCTGTGTCTCTGCTTTTTACACAAAAGGAAGAATGAGGAAACCAAAGACCTGCCTTTTCTAACTCCATACAGACCTACCAGGCCTAGCTCCATAAACATACCCCTGCTCAGCTGCTAGGGGCTTGCAGAATGGAAGACAGGGAAGCCCACCAGAGGCTTACAAACCACTTAGAGGGATAATACCCAATTCCTATACACTGCAGCAGCGGTTCACAAACTATGGGGAAGCCCCTCCCCCCCCCCAAGGGAGGCACCAGCCATATGTTCTTTTAAAAAAATTGTATTATTATGTATTAAGCTCTCTGGCTGTCTGCCTCGGGTGGCTGGGGCTTGTGCAGAAGGGCTGTGCATG
This sequence comes from Sternotherus odoratus, assembly GCA_032164245.1. Taxonomy (NCBI): domain Eukaryota; kingdom Metazoa; phylum Chordata; order Testudines; family Kinosternidae; genus Sternotherus; species Sternotherus odoratus. Next base: position 11,268,016 of record JAVMKO010000009.1, on the reverse strand, counting down.
CTCAGGAGGCAGGAATAAAGAGGATAGCTGGAGCCCCGCCACTGAGCTCAGGCTCTTATTCCCTTCCCCCCCATCCCTAGCAGGGAGGCAGCCCAGGGACAGATTCTCCTTTTCCCCCCTCATAGAATCATAGAACATCAGGGTCGGAAGGGACCTCAAGAGGTCATCTAGTCCAACCCCCTGCTCAAAGCAGGACCAATCCCCAACTAAATCCCCTTATCCCCGTCCCTCACCTGGAGGTGACGGGGCTCCAGCTGTCAGCCCAGGGTGCCAGCAGCAGCCGCCACCCTTACTTCTGTGCTGTAGGGTGCCAAGTTTGCCGTGAAAAGTGATGCTGATGAATATCACTTTTCACATTGCCTCCCTTACTTCTGCCTTCAGAGCTGGGCACCCAGCCAGCAGCTGCTGCTCTCCCCTCTCCCTTCAGCATTGGGTGGCGGTATATGTACCTGGGAGGGGAGGGCAGACGGTAAACAGCTACAGACCCGAAGAAGGGGGTCCAGTCAAATAAGTTTGTGAACCGCTGGACTGCAGTGACCAAGTTAACTCTCTGAGAAAAACCTTACCTTTCCCCCTGATTTTGGGAGTTTTTGGCTTCTTTTATACTGTGCTTAATGCTACTGCCTGTCATTCAACTTTAGCACACTTAACATTTGGGTATATATACTAATGTGCTAGTGTTATCGAATCACTGCAGCTAATACGTTTATGATAAAGCACAATTTGTGTATTAAATTATTACTGTGTTGAGGAAGCCTTGTAAGAATGGTGAGTAGATGAGTTGCTTTCCTTAATAGCTTAACGTTGTTCGAAGCTACATGCAGCTTTATTTCTAACTATATGAAATTGATCAATTCAAGCCAAGTCTCTTTAGTCATTGAAATGGGCCCTAGACTTGTAGGGTCCCACTTAGTGCATTGTAAATATGGCGGTGAAGTAGCTCACGTAGTCCAAGAGTTAGACTTCATTCAGGTCCCTCTTCATCTAGGCCTGGATTCAGGAAAGCACTAAAGTTAGGCTTATCTTTTTTGAGCATATGTTTAAATCCCATTGTCAGTGGGAGTTAAGCACGTGCTTAAGTTCTTCCCTGAACAGGGACGCTTTCCTGAACAGTAGCCAGTATAAAAACCATTCAGGAGTACTCTCCATTATTGAGAAGCATGTGTCAAATTAGCATCAAAAGAGGTTCCTGAAGTTTGGATATTGTTCAAACGACAGACAGACTTGAAAGATTTTTTTTTAAATCTCGTTTCTACCTCTGCTGATTAAGAGCAGCCTCGGAAAATACTGTTAATTCTGATGCCTTAAGGGTTTCTGTATGGTCTTCCTGAGGCTTACTGCTAGATGTGATATAAAAGGTTCTTCTTTTTTTATAAAAGGCTCTTAGTGGCCAAGCAAGGCAGCTTATTCTTTTTCCTACCTACTAGATGCTGTGTGTGTGTGTGTGTGTGTGTGTGTGTGTGTGTGTGTGACATTTCAAATGCTTTTTTGGTTGAAAGGCACTAATTAAGGATACTTTTCAGAAAGATAGGATAAAAGAAGCATTACCAAAAAGAAAATCTTCCTGACCTTTAATGCTTAACTATTTTTGGTGCTGGTTCAGATGTCTGGAAATCACTGATGTCCTGAGATGGCATTAAAAAAAACTGTACAAAAATATATCAACGTTAATTCATTTTTTTTCACAAGTTGAAATAGATTTGATTTTAAAGGGACACTGTCGAGATATTTAAGTCGCAAACTAATCTTTCTTTTAAAGTTACATATGTTATAGGTGAATATATATATTATTCTGCTTTAGCAGGTTTTATTTTTGTTCAGTTGACCCAGTAATGAATTAACTACAAGGTCTAGAAAACCTGAAAGGGAGCTATTATAATTCCCCACACATAAAAGTAGTCCATATACTATGTGTAACATTTTTTCATTCAGAATAATAGGATAGGAAACTTTACATTGCTGAATATAGCTTTCATAGAGCATTGACTTCTCGTGCCCCTGGAATGTAGCCACCCAGAATGTGACAGCACTATATTATGCTGGTGCTGAAAGGAAGAGAATAAGAATACCATTTCAAATTGAACTTGTAGGAAAAGTTAGATTATTTATTAGATGTATTTTACTTTGCGAAAACAGACATAAATTAGACCAGTTCTTGTCCCAGTGAGCATAGCGTCTAAACTGGATGGACACAATAGAAAGGTAAGGCTGAGTGTTAGTCTGGAAGCTGATAAAGTTTTAGTCACTGAGTGATGATCATCTAGGTGAAAGAAGTCAATTTTAAACTGTAATTAAAGGGGAGGGAATTTGGAGCATGAAGAGAAGGAAGCTGTGCCAGAAATGGATGAGGCAGGAGGACTGGGATTTCAGAATGGAGTCTAGCATGGGAGAAGATTTCAAAAGGAGTATTAAGGATAGAGGGTTGGGCAAAGCATAGGACCCAAAAGGGAGTGTGGGAGAACAGAAGTGCTGAGATGTTAACACACAAACACACACATGGGTGCACACACACAGAGTGATAACCAAGCTTCAGCAATTTGTGACATCCGGGATACTTCACAATGGGGCACAGCATGAAGTGACACAATAATCTGTGACAGGTTTAAGATTAGGAGCCCACAAAAGCTTATGCTGAAATAAACTGGTTAGTCTCTAAGGTGCCACAAGTATTTCTCGTTTTATTTACAATAATCTGTGTATGGCAAAAGGCAGAGGTCACACCTCAGTGCTCATCCCACTGAACCTGGCTGTAACCTTCCACATTGTTCATCTCAGTTGCCGCTGATCCACTAATATGATGTAGCTGGAGTAGGTGCTGCAGTAAATCTAGCAAAACAGTAGCCAAAATAAAGAAGTCCTTTTCCCTTCTTCATCTCATGCTTTATTACAGATAAGGATCTGTCTAGCTACAGTTCTCCATACATTGAATACTTTAAGATTAGATTACTGTAACTCACTTTGGTTACACTGAGGTCTGAAGGTGAAAGCTATACAGAGACAAGTGCTTGTGTGGAATGCAGCTGACCACCATCTTGTTTTGATGGGTTCCCAGAACACCTTTCTTCTGTGCTCCAGAGGTGTTGTTGCATTAGATATAAATGATAATAATGAAGGGGGATATTCACAGCTTACACTTTACCTTCAAATTATGACAGAGGCTCAAAAACACAGCAGTACATCTCATTACAGCGGTGAGGCTATAGCATTGAATGAGAGGCTAAACCTCAGAGTATAATTCTATGGAATTGCAAGGGGGAAAAACTACAATCCTTACAATTTGCAGATTTTTATTATTTTACTTTTGGAACAATCCAACCTAGCAAAGCAATTTGCATGCATAATTAAAAACAAACAAACATGTGGTATCTAAACACAATTCAAACTTCCCTGGGCAACTTGTGGGACAGAATTACTGTATAAATCACAAGAAACATCTTGACTTTGTTCCCTTTAGCAGTTCTGCAAAAGAGTGGTGCTGAATGTTTGCCCTTTCTGTTTCACCTTTTTATCCTGTGGTCTACTCCATTGAAAGCGTGATGAGGGAAATATATTCTTTATCATGTGCAAGTTACATTGGGTTGGTTGTGGTCTTTGAAGGAATGTGATGTAAAGCTGTAGGTACAGTAGTTCCCATAGGTTTCTCTATTTCTACAGAAATACACAGATTGCAATTAGATTCAAAAGAAACGGTATCTATTTATGTATCTATAACTGTATTTATATATCTAAAGAAGAGATTTTTTTAAAGTACCCTTCTGCCTATTCAGATAAAGTAAAACCAGACATTGTTTTTAAGGGTTCTTTTTTCTCTTTTCAATCTCAACATTTCAGGTTTGTACAATTGGTGTTTCTTTTTCTATTTTCTTGGTTTGTTTTTAGAGCCGAGGTCAATAACTAGACTGTTTTGGCTTCTACCATGATTAAGGAGTAGCTTTTTAATGGGAAAAAAGTAACAAAAAACCCCCTCCTGTGCTTTGTTGTAACCTTTCTAGGGAAAGTTGAAGGGAGAACTAAGCACTTTCTCACGTGCTCTTTGATCTTTTGATGCTAGTGGCTGATGTGCAATTCAGCATTAAATGTAGTTGTTGTGCCTTTTTCTTATCAGCACTTTAATTTTGAAATTCACAATGCATTGCAGCATCTTAATAGTTACACATGTGCACTCTAACTCACGGTACACTAAATGTAAGATTGGAGGCCAGGAAAATTGTAGGCTACATAATTCTATCAGACAAAAAAAAAGGTGAATGTCTAAGGCTATATAACTGCAGTTGAAATCTCTGAGTTGGTATTGGTTCTTCTAGAACTGATCTAGGACTTGAAATATTACAAGGGTTGGTAAGACCAATTTTAGTCAGTTTTTTTTCTTTCTTTCATTGAACTAATGTGTGTGTGTTACCAACTTTTCCGAAACAGAGGTGTTATCTGTTCATTACAAAGAATAGCTTTCTGGTTTGTGTAATTGGGAGAATGGTCTATGACTAGGATTCCTAAGTACTGTGATAATACAAATAAATAATTATTATAGTGATACCCTCTTGCTTTTGATGAGCAGGCTATTGGCAAGCGGAACAGTCATCTAATCTAGATGGCTGGGCAGGTGGTTACCTTTCTATGGTTTCAGATGTCTTAATTAAATAACTGTACCTAACTATTTGCAGCGTTTTTCTAGATATTCACATATGCACATACTAAGGCAGCATTCTCTAGCTATCAAAGTAACTTTGGAATATTTTTGAGGCTATGCACTGTAGATAGTTATATGGATTCTGCCTGTCCATGTACACCCAGCAACATGTGTACATGTGTTTGTGTGTGTAATCACTCTGTTTTAGAACTCTTTAATCCTTATTGTTGTTGTACAGTAACTGGATTCTGCACTGAGTATTAGTAGTCAGTTTTATTGATAGCTGTTTGTAATTTACAGTGAATGATGGATGAAAATTAAACAGCACTGTTGACTAAAGCCTTAGCACTGAGAAAATTCAGTTTACCAGGACTTCATACTAAGAATAAAATGGTACCGGGGGAAACCTTAATTCACATATGTTTATCCAAGATACTGTACAATTAATACTGTACATGCTTTCCCACCCCATCTTTCTGAAGATGTTGACATAGTTGTAGTACTGATTTTTTTTTATACACTCCCTTGACTGTGTTTGACTCCCCCAAACAACAACAGGTCAGCACGAGCCAAAGTAAATATGTGTGATTTATGACTCCCTCAATTTTGGGATAAGACACGCTGGAGCTGATAAACTGTGGCTGAAAGTTTATTTTTCCAACATTTATTAATATTCCTCTTTATAACTTAATGTATTATATTTTAATAACTTGTTATTAATTTAAACATGAACTGGCAAGGTTTGCAGTGTTTTTTCATGGATGATCTAAACTGTTTCCAGTCTTCTAGCTGTGAAAAGTTGATGGAGGTATTTTTTGGTCACTTTTTGTTCCTCTTGAGACTTCCTTATAACCACACTCAAAGCGTAGCTTTCCATCTGGATTAGGAACGGGTGAATAAATGAATAAAATAAGAGACTTTGCCTGCAGTTTTTACCAAACCAAGCTAAAATGTTTCTGAGGTTTGAAAAGGGTTCTGTAATGATTTTGCTGTCTCGGCCACCCGTGGGGATTGAGCCTGAGGTCTCAGGATCTATAGGCATGAATGTGTAATCCCCAAGCAAAAGGCCATAGCCCCAGTTCAGCAGAACATCCTCAGTCAAGGTTGCACTGAAATATATACCGGTACTTAACTTTAAGATCAAGTTTTTAAGATAAAGAGCCTAATTCAAGAAAGAACTTAAGCATATGAAGTCAGTGGGATTTAAACACAGGCTTAAGTGATCTCCTGAATAAGAGAGATACACTTAAATGCTTTCCTGAATTAGGGCACAGGCTCATTGACTGGGAGATGGTAGCAGACTCCTAAACATTGATCTATACAAAGCCCATTGACACAAGGATGTGACATTTGCATCCCCTACATTAGTGGGCAAATAAGTATTTTGAATTAAGAGCAATTTTTGTGTGCAAGTGCAGGGCAGTACTTATTGTATTATTATTATTTTGTTATAATGCACAAGAAGAGTATGAACAAAAATTAGGGTAGAGTAATAAATTAATGAGCATATTCACTTAACAAAAGCCAAAATTGTTAAAATGTGTCCCTACAGTGCAATTCTAAGGCTAGACTCTGTGAAAACTCAGTCCAGCTGAAGAAGCTGCAGTAAGATTTTATCGAATTCAGCCCTTAAAACACTAAATACTGATATCAGTGCCAAAAAAAAAAAAAAGATTTCTCCAAAAGTTGCTGTCTAAAATGTATTCCCTCTGAGAATTTGTGAAACTTTTATGCATAAGGAATGAAGAGTCATGAATTGTTTCTCTTAAACTAGGTTTCACTGATTTGTACACGAGTACAGTAGCTTTAGGCAGGCCCAGAAGGATTACAATAGTTTTCTAAAATGCCACTTATTCTGGGAATATCAAATACTGTTCCCCATTGACTAGCTTGTCTTTTGCTTTGCATTGTGAAGCGGCGTGTCTGGTGCCAGATTGGGGGTTGAGTGGCTGTGGATCCATGTTTGGGGATCTGAGATTGGCATTTGGATTCTGAATTCTTGTCCGTCACTTGGGAACAGTAGGAGTTGGTAGTAGTATAGAGGTGGCATAATGGGTGAAGTGCCAAATGTTGTCTTGCAATCGCCTTTCTGATAGCCAAAACGCAGAGGCATGGGAGGGGTCTTTAACATGGAGATTTGGATGCAAGTCCTGTGAGAACCTCCTCATCTTCTCCGATAATTAGAGCTGGGCAAAACTTTTGGGCTGAAACCATATTCAACAAAAAATGCAAATTTGATTTTGGGCCAGTTTCACTTAATTGTTCACATTGGGGAAAAAACCAGAACAAACCAACAAAAAATTCCAAAATAGTCAAAATGAAAAGGTTTTGCTTTTTCTGTTCAAAATGACTTTTTATTTCTAAATTTTCTTAAGGGTTCTTTTAAAATAGCCAAGAACCTTCAATGCTCAAAATCAAAACAGAATGTTTCAGGTGAAAGGAAACATTTTGTTTGACCCAACACAATTTTTTTGATGATTGTTTTATTTTGCATTTCCTTATTTAGTGTGTGTATGTGGGGTGGTTTGGCAATGGAGATTGTGAAGGAAAATGTTTTCTACTTTCTGTATAGGCCCTAAAGAGCTATGCAAGTTGAAAGCAGGGAGTCCTTGTTGAAAATATGGGCAGTTATATATGAGGCCTGTGAAGAAAGATTTAAGTGTTTGAAAGTTTTAAATGAGAATATTACACCCACCATAAATAGGGAAAAAACATAATACTTGATAACAACAGCACTTCCAAATTCTTGGCCAAATTCTTCTCTTAATTATGCTCTAGAAATGTTGAGAAAGTCAGTAGAAGTGAAGGATTACTTCAGATTAAATCTGTGTAACTCAGAGCAGAATGTAGCTCTGCATCTTCAAAGCACCATCCAAATGTTAACTACCTAATGAGAAAACTACCTAATGAGAAAACGAAAAAATGAGAAAGTCAATGAGTGTCTGTCCATTGGTGTCACTGGGGTTTGGATGAGGCCCATTGTGAGTTTCCTCAGTTTAGGAGAATAGAGTTGGGAAGAAATGTGTCCATGAGAAAGCTTTGGCAGTTTTCTGCTGCTAATATCACTGTTGGAACTGTAAGAATGGCTTTCCTATATTTTACAATTTTTTCTCACGTTGATCACTTGACCCAAGATAAGGGAGGTTATTTCCTTTGCACTTACTTGAAAAGACTAAGCTGTTTGGTGCAGATGGTCACTTAAGGATTACCTAACAAATCATGGAATTAGTAGTGATTCATTTGTGTAAACTAATCACTGACGCTAAAACAAAAAGTTGCTAAAATCCATCCTTTCCCCCAATTACTTAAGTTACATTCCTGCATTAGAATAGCAGAATTAAAATTACAAATGTACACCTAGAGTTTTACCTTAGTAAAAATTGTATAGTATGTTGTTGTTACTACTAGTATTATAGTAGTCTATACGTTTAGGTCATCAGTTTGTGATCTAGCACATTAATTCCTTGACATACTGGTATAACTACACCATTGGATCCATTGGGAAGATAGAGTCAAGCTTTGGCCGATAGCGGATGAAAATTTTCAGATAAAGTTTTTCCATCAAGAAATGCTGGGTCAACGGTTTTGACATGGCATCAATATACTCCCATGGCACATATCAAGTCCATCAAAACGTTTGATGGAAATTGGGCAACCTGCTTCTCTGCCTTGTTCACAACCCTAAAATACTTACAATCTAAGACAAAAAATAAAGATACAAGACCAAGTAAAGGAACTTGACTTTGGTTTTACTCCAATGACATCAGTAGCAAAACGCACACTGACTTGATTAGTAGCAGACAGGGCTCCTTTTACAATTCAAATGTGAATACATCATTTAAATCTGACCTGTGAAAAATAAATAAATAGGGTGTAGACTAAAACTGGATCATCTCCAAAGCACTATGTGTTTTCAGATACTGTTTCTGTCCCTGGCTGTATGGTTTCACTCTGTGGTTTTAAATAATGGTGCACAAGCGTGAATGGTGTGTCTCTTGATTGGTGATGTACATTTCATGATGAGCTGTGCTCCCCCTTATACTGATTTTAAGGTGTTTGTAGCCTTTCTCTAACAGTATATATTCTGGGATGAGCTCTGAGCAGAGCTTGTAAATATTTTACTCTGATAATGATGCAGGGCTGAAAAGTAGTCATAAAATTCATGTGTCAGGAGCATGTGCAGGGCTGACTTATAGCCAAAGCGAAAGATTTTTCATTAAATTTGGTTCTCCTTGATGCACGGGTGAAGGAGGAGGCAGTTTTCCATAGCATCACATGCAGAGCAGGTGAAATGATACCGCATATTTAGGACTGTGAAAGAATGAGGCCATATTTTCTGTGTTTGTGTTGTTTATAGAGAGAATTGTAATATTCATATTCTAGAAACATTTTTAAAGCAGTTACATGGTTTTGTTCAAAGGGAAGTTTAAAATGGGAGGTGTTGTTCCAAACTGAAGTATTGGGGAAGCTGTTCATTGCATCTGCTGGACTGACCGATGGAAATCTTGGAAGTCTGAAAAGGACTGAGACTCTGGGACTAGTGAGGATGTGTGGAGAGACAAATGGGCTCTTTGCCATGTTTGGGTTCCTGTTCATTGGATAAAGTACTGGACAGTTAGAAGAGCTCTGTATGGAAAAGAAAACCCAGACAACGTATGATAAGGAGGTACTAGAAGAATTTACTTCAAGGGGGTCAGTCTTAATACAATAAAGTTCTGCGCATCTTCTATAATCAGTGTTTCTCTGCCTATATATTCCCCTCCGATACTCCTTCCTGCCCTGAGTGCAACATGTGGAAGACAAATGCGATTAGGCCATATCATGTCATTCATTTTTAAATGGAATTTCCAATGGTAATGAAGACTGCTTAAAAATAAATGGCACAATACGGTACATGGTAGGCCACTTTCTTCAGACCTAAAATAAAAAGGGTGTGTATGTGTCAGGAATCGTGGTAATATTCTTTATCCTTCTTTCAGCTGTGCTCAAGGGTAATTATGGGGAGTAAAGGCAGTAGTTAAACCACCCTGAACACGCCCGATCCCGTCTGATCTCGGAAGCTAAGCAGGGTCGGGCCTGGCTAGTACTTGGATGGGAGACCTCCTGGGAATACCAGGTGCTGTAGGCTTAACATGAGCGTGGGGCTAGCAACTCCACCCCGTAAGGGAAACAATTGCTACTGAAACACCAACACCTGTTGGTGGCCCATACCCCGGCTGGGGGGTGACGGGCAAAGAGAGAGAAAAGACAGTAGTGCTGTGAACACCTGACCCAGTTACCTCATGTTCTTGGACTCTTAACATGAAAAGAAATAAAGCTGGCCAAAAGGAAGGTGGCTTAATTGAAGCCTTGACAGGTGCTTGTGTGTAATTTACACAAGCACAATGTGGGTCTTTGTCTCTCTCTAGTAACTAGACCAAATAAAAAAGTTGCTGAGTCTCCCAGCTAATGGAAATGGTCCTTTAGCTCAAGCAGTAGAGGTTCGTGTGCTTAGACTTGGTGGTCAAAAATCCAGTCCCTGCCCATGACCGCTCATTTAGGGGTGTCATTACACTTGCTCCCCTCAAAAGATAGCATGTATGCTCCTGACCTCCAGCAATTTGGAAGGCTGATGAGTTTTGGAATAGGATAGGAGCAGTTTTTAGCACTGCAGTGCTACAAGGCCATTACTTTTTAAGCCTGAGTCCCATTATGCCTCACTGATAAACCACCTCAAAAGAGAATGTGTTTTGTATTTGTATCCTATGATGGAGTGAAAGGGGAGAAATCCCTTTGTAAAAATTCTTCACCACTATCTCCATAATCTCTACTTCAGTGAGCTTCAACCAAGTGCGAAAATGAAAAATTATAACCTGCCAAGCATCAGTGGCAGACTGAAATGAAAAAATTGCAGGTTAATAACAGTGATGCCTCAGAAAAAATTTGCTGGCCAATTTAACATTGCTCCATCCAAGGTCACATCTTGCAGCTGATTATTTTTAGTAATTTGCAGATGAGGATGCTCTACCTTTGTCATGGCAAGTCAGGATCAAGGAAATGGCAGGTAAAGTTTAATATTCAAGGTTATCTATCTTCTCAACTAAGAAGTAAGTCATAGTTCCAGCTTATTTATTTAAGACAGGCTACAGAAATCATTTCCACAGCGGTGAAGTGGAAAGCCTATCTTTTATGGCAGTCATAAAGTCACTGTAACATAACTTGGAGAGGGGAAAGATGGGGTGGGGGAGTAGGGGGAATCTGACCTAGTGGCTTCTGGAGCAACATATCATCTTGGGAATGAGGATCTGATAATATTTACCTGATAGTGTCATTCAGAATATAGTGGTTACATTTCACATTTTATGTTTCTTGACTATGTGGGCTAGTTGCAGATTAACACACAATGAGGACCTACAGAAAGCTTAGCTCTGTAGTTGTTGCCATGGGACCTGCTCGTGAAGGAGGTTTTATTCCAAAGAGGAGTGGATGTGGAGAATGAAGAACAGACTGGCTATGTTGCCTTTTGGGTGAAGTTGTCTGTAGGTGTTGGGGGGGGGGGGCAAAATAATGCACATCTGTTCCACCCATAGCTCACCTGCTGCCCCAGGCCCTACCCACATGTGGGACTCTGGTCCCATGGAGGCAGTTCTCTGAAATCTGGACCACTGAGGCATCTGATACCCACCTTCCTTCCTGATGGGGAGTGTGTGTGTGTGGTGGGAACCCTCCATGTGAAGATATAAGAAGATATTTCTACCTTCCACACCCTTGTCTGGAGTTGTGCCAGAACAACAGAGTCAACAACTTCCCATTTGCAAAAATGCAGTTGGATCTTTAAAGGTCCCTGCAGTTAGAACTTTGGATTTATGTCCTATCCTGAAAAGGCGGCACCTCCAGCAGACTACCCTGGGCATTGGTTCAATAGGGACTCCAACTGCACTGAATCCCCATTACTATTACATGCAACATCTAGGTTTTCAGTAGAAATTCCCTATCCAATTACTTGTATGCCTTGACCCTATTTAGCTTCTGAGATCTGACAGGATCACAGCTTGAGTGCTTTTTAATTTTTCCAGCTGTCATGCAACATATCAAGTTAGTTCAGTCGTCCTAATCTAATGCTCGCTGCAATGAAACTCTGAGTGTATCAATCAATACTTGTTAAAGTACATGTAAAATCCAAAAAAATAAAAATTGTCTCTTGACAATCTGTCCATTTCCTTCTGTCTCTTTATCGTCTACCAAAATCTGTCTCCCAAAGTTTCCACATTTCCTCAAATTCATGTAGCCTGTCTTTGTTCATATAAATCATCTTTGTGCCAGCAGCTCTCTCCTATCCCAAACAAGGCCCCTCTAAAGCATTAGGTTGATCTGTTGCCCCACTGTTGTGTCTTTCATTTGACATATCAAGACAATAGTGGCAGGCAGACTTCCAGTCCCAGGACTGGGGGACTTCAACCTCATTGGTTTCTCTGTAACTTTATTTTTCTTTCCTTTGTCTACAAAGTAGTTTAGCTTTAGGATAGTCACAAAGCAAAAGAGCACAGAAGTTTTCGTTATCCATTTCTGTCACATTATCCAGATTGAAACTATCTATTACTATAGCTGCCCTGATCGCTACATACAACTTCATTTTAAGTGGGTTATTGCAACATGTGTTAACCCCTTTATGCTTATTAGTCCATCCCGCTGTATTTGGCTGTAACACTCTAGTTACATTTTCCAGACCTCTGTGAAGCTTGAATGCTTGTCTTTCCACCCACAGTAGTTGGTCCAATACAAGATATTGCCTAGTGTCTCTCATATCCAGGGACCAACACAGCTACAACAACAGTTTTAAATATCACTAACAGGCAGAGTGTGTTCTATGAAGAACCGGGTAATGAACGCAACAATTACTAGTAAATGAGAATTGGGTCCTGTTACCCCTAAATGCACCTTCAATCAGACCTCAAGTTTTGCAACTGTTGATGAAATTAAAGAGATCAAAATCTAGACGCAGAAGAACCCTAGTATATAGCACGGGAAAGGGGTCTGTCTACACATGAATAGATGTTGATTATTTTCCCTAGATCCTTGGGCTACACATAGTATGAAGACTTAACTGTATGTTTCTTCCATGGAGTTACAGATCCCTTCCCTTTGTGGTAGCAGATCGAACTTGTGGAGGCTGACAGCATTTTATGGGGGGGAGGGAGTGGGGGTTGAGGGAGGAAGAGGAGGACTTGTGTGGTTTTCCTTGGGAGGGATGGTAGAACCAGATCTGTTGAAAAGCACAGCTTTCTTATGTTCACTTATATGGAGCCATAGATGTGCAGGATACCTTAAGGGTACTAACCAAAGATAGGTCCCTGTCCCAAGGATTTTACAATCTATAGATTAAATTTTGTTTTTTGGGTCCATAGTTGTGCAAATTGGGAGAATGGGAGGTACAGAAGAGCCCTGCATCCGGATTGACTCATGAACTCCCCTCCACCCCAGAGCTGTAGCTCCACCATCCTGGAAGAGGATGCACGTGCTCTGTTAGCCTTTGTGGGTGGGACCCTTTTCAGGCAACTAATGCCCTTTAGCAATGTATGGCTACAACACCGTTATGGCTGGTCCTTGAATGGGGGCTCAGTAGGGAAGCCACCTTGGGCAATTGTGCAGGTGTTAGTCGCAATCCAATTCTGAATGAAAAACTGCAAAGAGGCAGCTGTCCTCAGGCAGAGGTGGGCACGATAAGATGAAAGCCGGTATTTTCATTTGGTGAACCTTGATGTTCTGCGTTACTCAAGAGATCAGACTAGGTGATCTGACTACGCCTTGAAATGACACTTTAAAATACAGATGTATAATGCTATTGATGTAGCTAACATCTTCCCCAATATTTGGACAATGTAAACAAGCACCTCTTGAAGAGAGAGAATTATTTGTGGCAATGCATTGCTCAGTCTATTACTTATAGCAGGGGTGGGCAAACTACAGCCCGTGGGACATATGCAGCCCACCGGCCATTTTTATCTGGCCCGAGAGCTGGTGGCCAGGGAGTGCGGGGAGCCGCTGGGCCGCTGACATGAGTACGATAAGCAAGGGCGGGGGGCTTAGGTGGTGATCACCCCGGAGGTGGTAGTTAGGGTGGGGGGTCTCAGGAGGGGGCAGTCTGGGAACAAAGAGCAGTGGGTCTTAGATGGGGGTGTGGTCCTGGGGGCAGTTAGAGTGGGCAATCGGGACAAGGAGTGTGTGGGGGGTTGGATGGGTCGGGAGTTGTGAGGGGGTGGGAAGTGGGTGGGGGCTGGATGGGGGTGGGACCAGGTTGTTTGAGGTTCAATATTGTGCGAAGGGCCGTGTAGGGAAGGCGGTGCCTTCTGGCCTTAAAATCTATGAATATACGGAAGCATCTTGCAGGCTGTGTTTTATTTACAACTAGCGAAAATACCCGGCGTTGCTCGGGTCCGTCGGAGGTGGGGAGGGGGCAGAGAGCTGAGCGAGTGTGGGGTCTGTTGGAGGGGGGAGGGGGAAGAGAGCAAACCTGACACCCCCACCTCACTTACCCCTCAACCAACCCCGACTCACATTTTCACCCCCCACACCCAACCGCAACACCCCCACGTCACCCCCCTACCAACCCCAACACCCCCTGACCAACACCCACATCTTACCCCCCCACAGACCAAACCTGACACACCCACCTCACTTTCCCCCCCAACCAAACCCGACACCCCTACCTACCACCACAAACAAACCCGACACCCACACCTCACTTACCCCTCGACCGACCCCTCTCCTCACCCCCCAACCAAATCCAACACCCCCTCACCAACCCCAACACCCACACCTCACCCCTCACCCACCCAGACACCTTCCCACCCCCCCAGAACAAACCCAACACCCCCGGCTCACTTACCCTCCGACCAAACCTGACACCCCCACCTCACTTACCCTCCGACCAAACCCAACTCGGGTCCGTCGGAGGTGGGGAGGGGGGCAGAGAGCTGAGGGAGTGCGGGGTCCGTTGGAGGGGAGAGGGGGCAGAGAGCTGAGCGAGTGCGGGGTCCCTTGGAGGGGGGAGGGGGCAGAGAGCTGAGCGAGTGCGGGGTCCCTTGGAGGGGGGAGGGGGCAGAGAGCTGAGCGAGTGTGGGGTCCGTTGGAGGGGGTATTATGACATCATAACTATGTCACAGAGAACAGCAGCTGCCCAGCTGATGTGAATGGGCTTTAAAGAATTTCACCCCTGGGGGGCGTCAGAGGTGAGATTTGAAAAATTTTCGACTCTTACCCTGACTAGGACCCTAAGACCTATAACTGTACCAAATTTCAAGTCTCTAGCTCAAACGACGTGAAAGGAGTAAGTGCACATGCATACACGCATACATACACGCATACATACACACATACACCATTTGACTTTTATAGATATAGATAAAGCTTGTTTTTGATAACACAGCCTTGTACATACATCTGAAAATGTATCTATTTTCTGGTAAGTTTGTAACTTCCAGGGAGGAGGGAGAAGTTTTATATCCTGTTTAAGAAGCTGCTCTTTTTTGAAGATCATCTGCTGATTATTAAAGTGCACATAAGGGGCTCCCTGGGTCTACCACATGAGCTTTCTTATGCCAACAGAAAGCGTAAGGCATTTCCATGACATTTATAATTGCAGCACTTCCAGAACAATTACCCTGGCAGTTCGTTTTCCTATTGTTGGAATTATATTTGCTTGTTAGATTTAATTGAAATCAGTGTTGATGTGCTTGCTTGACAAGGTTTTGCAACACTGTAAATGTCCAATGGCTTAAACTTGGGGGAAACATGCATATTTTCTCTGTTAGCCAATCATTTACAGATAGGGACAGGAGACATTATAGGGTACATTTTCAGAAAGGCTGCCTCAGTATTTGCCATCACAATTTGCATCCACAAAAATATATGTCAAATTGTAGTTCAGTGGTGGGTGCTAAATAGGAATATTTGCACCTCTGTCTACCTGACTCGGGCCACTCTGGTCAGGTAGTTGTGTTTTCAGGTCCTCAGATTTGTGCTTGTAGTTCATTTGTGGTCAAGTAGTGAGCACCTCCTCCTCAGTTTGCATGAACTGGCCTTGCTTCATGTCACATAAGCTATGTTGATTTATGTCAACAAGGATCTAGTCCAGTGAGCCTGCAAATAGGGAAACTGGGCCTCCCTCCTTTTGAAAACTCATCCCTGTGTTTCATTTCTGGCAGCTTCTTCTTCAACTTGGTCTGGCTGAAGGCTGCAATATAGTGAACCCTGCCTTTTGGAAAAAGGGGGCATTGGACCCACATAACAAGAGACGCTTGCCTGCTATGTGTAGTTCAGAAAGCTGAAATAGGGAAAACATTTTTATAGTGGGTGGAGATTAAAAAAGAGAAAGATCTCGCACACAAGGAAAAGGTTAAGTAGATTCATAAGTGCAAAACATAAAACCGTCTTTTTTTCCCCTTTCAAGCCAGCTCTGTAAGTTTAAAACTGAGGCAAACATGCATTTCTTTGTGACAGCCTGGAGATGGGCATGCTGGAATGTTAGACTTGTCCTTTGCTTGGAGAAGTGGATTTATTTCATATTTTGAAGTTCAATGACTGTGGTAAAAATAGATCCCTCTATATGCTACTGAGATGTGTAGTTTAATCAGGCAGCTTCCTGGAAAGAAGCCTGAAACTACTGTGAAGTACGGGGCAAAGGTCGTTATATTGATGTTAGGCCCATGTATTTTATTTTGAGAGAGAGAAAGAAGCACTCCTGGTCATTCTGGTACTGTATAGGGAAAGAGCTCTCTAAGGCCCCAGGCAGCACTGGCTTTTCTACAGCCTCCCCCAACCTGCAGGGGACAGGGTCCAGCTGCCTGGGCTGCTCACCAACCTGGCTCCAGTCTGGGAGTGGGGTCTAGTCACCCTGCTCTTCAGGGGAGCAGGAGACAGCTAAGCCCTATCTGCCCCCCCCCCCTTGTCAATTTCACAGTTCTGCTGGAGCCCTGAAATTGACAGGAGAGCTAAAAGCTGATGTGAGTAACTCAGTGTCTAGGCAGAGACTGCATCACCGACATACGCCCTATGCTTCTCATGGAGGTGGAGATATTATGTCGGTGTCGTAGGGCACTTACGTCGGTGGGAGAAGGCTGTAGTGTAGACACTGATATAATTAAGTCAATATAAGGTGCTTTATGTTGACCTAACTGTAATATAGACCACGCCTTACAAATCATTTTCATTATGTTACCTTCATTTTAGCCAGATTCCAGCAAATTCCAAGTTGCCAGGTTAACAGCCCTGGAAGCTGAAAAGTCAGTACAGTGAAACCTCGATATAACGGACTAATTCGGGTGGGGAGGGGTGTCCGTTAAAACCGAAAGTCCGTTATTTAATAATTTTTTAAAATTATTAAATAACGGACTTTCGGGTGACAACGGACACCTCCCCGCCCGAATTAGTCCGGTATATGGAGCCAGCCCACCCCACCCCCTCCCCCCCGCCCGGCTCCCCGCTGCGGGGAGCCGGGCGGGGGGGTTGACAGCTCCTGCCTGGCTTCCCGCTGCGGGGAGCCGAGCGGGGGCTCTCAAACCCCCCCGTCCGTCTCCCCGCTGCGAGGAGCCGGGCGGGGGGGTTGAAAGCTCACGCTCGGCTCCCCCCAGCGGGAAGCCCGGCGGGAGCTGTCAAACCCTCCGCCCGGCTTCCCGCTGCGGGGAGCCGAGCGGAGGCTCTCAAACGCCCCCCCCGCCCGGCTCCCCCTTGCGGGGAGCCGGGCGGGGGGGTTGACAGCTCCCGCCCGGCTCCCCGCAGAGGGGAGCCGGGCGGGAGCTGTCAGCCCACCCGCCCGGCTCCCCGTTGCGGGGAGCCGGGCGGGGGGGGGGGGTTTGACAGCTCCCGCAGGGGTCCCCGCTGCGGGGAGCCGGGGGGGAGCTGTCAACCCAGCCGGCTCCCTGCGGCGGGAGCCGGCAGCCCCCAATAACGGATTTCGGATGCATCGGAAATTTTGTCCGTTGCATCCGAAGTCCGTTAAATCGGGGTCCGTTAAATCGAGGGTTTACTGTATTTAAATATCAACCATGTGCCGTACTGGCAGTGCAAGCTGCCTGAATCCCTCCACTGTTCCTCATCCCTGGCATGGAGAAAACAGCTAGGATGAGAGCAGTTCAGAGCATCCAGGACTATTGGTTTTGCCGTTGAGACTGGCAATAGGAGTGTCATTTGTGTGCCACTTTGGTGAAAAGCACTGGGAACTGGAGTAAAACTCCATTTCAAATAGCAGTGTCAGATGGGAATAAATTTTGGTTACTGCCAACTTGGTCATTGAGCTTGCCAGTTTCCCATCCTTCGTAATGACCATATTATACAAAAGTATTGTTTCTCCCCCTCCACTAGCATCAAACAATAACCTATCACATATTTATTTTTATTTTATTAAAAGGTGAATTTTTGTTGAGAGTAATGGAGACAATTATTTATTTACGTAAAATAAAATCACAGTCTGGAGGAAAGGATTAAGGATTCCTCCTTTTCTTTGCCCTAAACGTTAAAACATGCTCTTTACATTTGCTTAAGCTTTCATGTCAAAGTTAGAGCAGCGTTAGCCTGGTTTGAGTTTGAAAACAAGACCCACGCCAGGACAAAAACAGAATGACACAAAGATTGACTATACTGTAGTTGCTGGATGAAGTGAAAACCGATGAAATATAAATCCTATCTTGTGGGATTTCACTGCCTGCTGGAACTAATCTCATTAACTTAAAACCACCTGAGGCTTAAGAGAGATATACACTGCCGTGAGAAATTATATTTATCCCATCCAGGAAAAGAAAACAGCTTATATCTTACATTTGACTTTGCAATTCTTGAATTACCAAGACATTTCTATCCCATGGGAAAGTCATTATAATTTGCAGCAGCAGCACAATTATGTATCTTATCTAAAGTTCACCATTACATGAATTCTCAAATGTTTGTTCATTTTCTTTTTAAGTTATTTCCTAAGGAAAATCAAGATTGGATACTTAATACAAGCAAATGGTGATAGATTACTTACAAGTACCTCATGCAGCCCTTCTAGGGTTACAGGCAAAAAATGCTGGAGTTGCGAGGTGGTATATGAGAAAACTTTGCTGTTTGGAAGGAAAGGTTTGTGGCAGACCACTTGTGCTAGGCAGTTGTTGTAATTTAGCCTTTCTGATTTTTTTTTAAATAGCCGATTTTACAAGGCACTGACTAGTTCAGGGGACTGTTAATTGGAAACAGAGCCTTCAGATGCAAGGTTACCGGTTTAAAGCCAGTGCAGATCAGCAGTGAGGAATAGCTTCATAACCATTGGATCACTATTCATTGTCCTGTGAGAACTTCAATGTAGTGCCCAGTGGATAAGTGTCCGTAACATACAGACCACCGCAGCTGGCATTAAAGGCCTGATCCAGAGCCCCTGGCAGTGGTACTGGAACAATTTTCATGGTGGGGGTGCTGAAGGCAGAAGTCATGTGTTTGTGTTGTTGTTACTACTTCAAGGCAGAGGGGGCGGTAGCACCCCCAGCACTCCTAGTCCCAGCATCTATGATCCCTCGATATTAATAGGAATAATCCCATTGATAAAGCCCTGTCTGACGGTCTTGTCAACCTTAGTAGAGACTGACTATTTGTTATTTCCATTTTTCATATTTATTTCTTTGTAAATTAGTTTTAAATCAATCATCCATCTGTGGCTCCATGGCTCACATTAAAGCATAATAATAAGATTAAATATCACTGATAAAAGATTTACCTTTCCTCTCTAATGTTGATGCATCTGTCAAAAAATACCACAACAACCTATTCACCCTACATAACAGCAGCTCATAACCCTCCATCCAGGAGAAGAAATTAGCTTTGCAGCATGCTCTGAAGGTCAACACGCTGATGCTCTGGTGGGAACTTCATGTCAAGTTGAGGATTCCTCCCAGAAAATGTCTTAATCCAGCACGCTTCCCCTGTAACCAAGAGGCTGTTAGCTGGAGCATTGCTTCTGATGGCCAGCGTTACACAGTGGTCTAAGATTCTCACATAGTTCCACGAAGGTCTGCTTCCTCCTGGAAGTTCTACAGCTACTGCTGGTCAGCTCAGTTCTGCCTGACGGTCCACCAGTCTGCTTGTGGTCCTCTCAGGAAATACTGGTCTCCATGTGGGGAATCTTCAGCCATTGCAGCAAGCATCAGCTGCATCCCCTGTGTCACTGCTGCTATGTCTGTCTCCGCCTCTGGGAACTACTTTCAGAAGGACAGAGACTATTGCCAAAATGTCCACCAGCGTTTAGTAGGTACTCTTTCTGCAAGAGCAGAAAAAGATTTATCACTGCTGGATCCATGGCCTCTCTCCGGTAGTGTGCAGAGCCAGAAAGACCTGGGCTGAGTGTGTTGCTGGATTAAAAGCACTTCTGCACAAGTGTCACAGGGAACTTTTTCCCCCAGTGCACCATGAACTAAAACCTAGAGCAGCTACAGGTAGTAACATGGCAAGAACCCTGGGATACGCCTCCAGAAGCCACAGCATCAGACA
This sequence comes from Sternotherus odoratus, assembly GCA_032164245.1. Taxonomy (NCBI): domain Eukaryota; kingdom Metazoa; phylum Chordata; order Testudines; family Kinosternidae; genus Sternotherus; species Sternotherus odoratus. Next base: position 11,247,897 of record JAVMKO010000009.1, on the reverse strand, counting down.
AGAGTCAGCACGTCGCCAGTATGGATATACCTGTCTGGGTATGAGGAATGCATACCAATGTAGTGTGAATGGTCACAGGTTCACACGCATGGGTTTGTGAACCTGGGTATGCTATGCAGTGGAGACATACCCAAAGAGAGGCAGTCTTTCAGGTAGCCAGGAGGATGTAGATACATAATTAACTGAAAAAGGTGAAAAGACCATTCAGCCAGTGCAATATTTCTGAGTCTGACAAAATCCAGTAAAGCTGGTGAAATCGTTTGTGGACTTAAAGAACAAAAAATGTGTCAAAGTTCAATATTAATGGTGTCTCATTAGCCCAAAGTCATCACTGTAAATACGAGGCCATGTAAAATGTGCTATGTTACTGTTGTCCTTATTGGTGAGTTATTCAGTATAGCTGCAGTTAGATTACTAAAAATGATACCTTAACACCCAACCTCTCAGACTCCATCTGATGGTTTATGAGTAGATCACAGGATAGAAAACAGTGTGACTCACAGGTGCATTACCATGGAATTATTAGAGGAAAACGAACAAAACATTTTAAATTTCAAAAACCCCTATTCAGCCACCTGTATCATGGTGTGTTTATTGAACTGGTTTGTGCTTCAGACACTTGAGGCCAGAGAAAGGAGTCGAACGAGCAATTTGTAGGAAGGTGGTGTGCTACCATAAATGTCATGTGACTTGAATGTAATTTACACCATGGAGCGAGAGGCCAAATTTAAGTAATCATTTTTCTTCTGTTGTTGAAAACAAGATGTGCTTAGGCAACTCTAACTTAAGCACAGAGGGCTGAATTCTGTCTGACATACACCCAGTGCCATCCCATTGACTTCACTTGGGTTTCATGGGGTGTATGTCCATGCTGAGTTTGTCCCTGTGCCTACCTTAATATAAAAGTCCTACACCTGACTCCGTAAGAATCCTCAACATCTCACCAATTTTCCATACACTTGCCTCATTGACAGTAGATTTAATAAGATGTAAACATGGCATTCTCTCCCATGCACATAGTATTCTCTAACGTTTGCATAAACGTTTTCAGTGGTGGTGGTGTTGTGGCAATTGCTAGAGTCCAGCAAAATTGGTTTTGCTTTAGGGTCCTAAATAGGTAACTGAGATTTTCTAACATGTAGAGCCCCCAACAGCTCTGTTGAAATCGATGAGAACAGGTGGACACAAAGCATTTTTGCAAATTTCGTCATTTACTCGTACAAGCCTAACTATGGACTTGGGAGCCATAGGGTTACTATATTTTAAAATCTTAGCCTCTACAAGATCTGCTGTATCTTTCCTTTCTTGTCCAAAGGCCAGATGCTGCTGCCACTGCACAGAGTGAAAATAAGCAGAGAGGCAGAAAAATAGTTGGAACGGCCCCAGTTTGGAACTGAGGGAGATGTGTCTGGCAGCAGTAAGTGAAGAGAAAGGAGAGGATGCTTCATGAGTCAAGCTCTGTTGAAGGTCTGAAACTCTCTGGCAAATAGCTGTAGCAGACTAGCAGTTAACGCTGACTAGACCAGCATTACCCTCCCCCTGACGCAGTAAGGGACATGCCACCCGCACGGGCTCACAGTGTCTCCCGCGGGGAGTGAGTAGGGGATGGGGCAAGCCAAGTGGTGGGGTGGGGGGAAGCAGATGGGGGCAGGGCAAGCACAGAGCTTTTCGGCCCACAGCTGGGTTTTTTCTTTGCAATAATGCCCTCGCTGCTTTCCGAGTCGTGCAGGCCTGGTTTATATGTTGGAGCTTGGCAAATAATGAAAAAAATTCTGCTAATATTGTTAATTTGTAAAATGAACTTGCTTCTGTCACACTCCCCTCCCTGTACTTCACTTTCTGTGAACGTTCATGTGATCAGGTTTGCAGACATATATGTTCATTTGCAGGTATTCATAGATCCCAATGTGAAATTGCATGTGTGGGTATTCACACCAGATGCTGAAGTACACAGACCGGTAAAAGGAACAATACCATGTGGCTAACCTGGTGCGTCACAACTAAGCATCACAGCTCCAGTTTTGTATATTCATGATCACTCCTGAGACTAAAATAATTTGACCAAACACACCCACTTGATCTATAAAGTGGAGAAAGCTGCACTCTGACTGTGGGCATTCTGTTAGCAAAAAACCCAGCAACAACAAAAAAGATATTCATGGTACGAATGATTTGTTACAAATTATTTGCTCAACTCTCATGTGTTTTTCTTTCTGTCCGCAGGGAGGTAAGTACAGTGTATTCCCGTTATTTACTGAGGGACAGGATGTTAATTCTTAACATAACTGAAGAGCAGGTGCCCAACAACTTCTCTGAATAATGTATGTGCTCTCTTTGTAAGCTTTCTTCTGTTTTGTAACCTTTAAAACATGGATTTTATGAGTGATATCATTAAAATTTATACTCCCTCTAGAATGTGATGTTCATCCTTATTGCTCCACTGTGCCTCTGGATCACCTGTCTGCATTGTGAAGTAGCCTTCTCGGGACTAAAATTCTGATTCCACTAGTGTAAATCCAAAGTAGCTTCATTATTTTCTATGAAGTTTAGGGGTGGAACTGAGATCAGAATCTGGCTCTTTATGCTTTCAATGGAAATTTAAAAGGTTGCCATGAATAACTATATATTTCTAGAAATGAAATATGAAGTGCTTTCGAGCTCTGAGTATGATATTAACAATAAGGAACTGCCACAGAAGGCTTGTTTTCAGATGCACTATATTTCTTTGTTTTAAAATAGTCTAGATTTCGTCAGGCCCAGAATCCAAGGCAGTCCTGCAACTCTTTTATCTACCACATTCACATTAATTTCCGCAGGAATTTTAGGTGCTCAGGGAATGAGGTATTGGGGCTATTGTATAAAATTTCATGTTACATTGAGGAGAGAATACTTAGAGAGAAACCGAAAGATAAAGATTACAATTTTTTGAAATTGACTAGGTAACAAAGAGTCCTGTGGCACCTTAAAGACTAACTAAAGTATTGAAGCATAAGCTTTCGTGGGCTAATACCCACTTCATCGGTTGCAAGCAGTGGAAGTGTCCAGGGGCAGGTATAGATAAGTAGGCAAGAACCAGGTGGGAGATAACAAGGTTAGTCCAATCAGGCTGAACCAGCTTGTTATCTCAAATCAGGGCGGGCGAGGTATTCCTCTAGCAACTGAACTGGAGGTGTGAACTCTGAGAGAGGAGAAGGAGGTGTGAACTCTAAGAGAGAGGAGAAGGTGCTTTTGTAATTAGCAAGCCATTCAAAATCTTTGTTAAATCCCAGATTGATTGTGTCAAATTTGCAAATGAATTGCAGCTCTGCAGTTTCTCTTTGCAGTCTGGTCTTGAAGTTTTTTTGCTGCAATATGGTGACTTTAAAATCTGTAATTGTGTGTCCAGGCAGGTTGAAGTGTTCTCCTACAGGTTTTTGTATATTGCCATTCCTGATATCTGATTTGTGTCCATTTATCCTTTTTCGTAGGGACTGTCCAGTTTGACTGATGTACATAGCAGAGGGACATTGGTGGCATATAATGGCATATATGACATTGGTAGATGTGCAGGTGAATGAGCCAGTGATGGTGTGGCTGACCTGGTTAGGTCCTGTGATGGTGTTGCTGGTGTAGATATGTGGGCATAGTTGGCATCGAGGTTTGTTGCATGGATTGGTACCTGAGTTGGAGTTGTTATAGCGTGGTGTGCTGTTGCTGGTGAGAATCTGCTTAAGGTTGGTGGGTTGTCTGTGGGCCAGGACTGGCCTGCCTCCCAGGGCCCGTGAAAGTGAGGGATCATTGTCCAGCATGGATTGCAGATCACTGATGATGTGTTGGAGAGGTTGTAACTGAGGACTGTAGGTGATGGCCAGTGGTGTTCTGTTGTTTTCTTTCTTGGGCTTGTCTTGCAGCAGCAGGCTTCTGGGTACACGTCTGGCTCTGTTGATCTGTGTCTTTATTTCCTTGTGCGGGTATTGTAGTTTTGAGAAAGCTTGGTGAAGATCTTGTAGGTGTTGGTCTGTGTCTGAGGGGTTGGAGCAAATACGATTGTACCTCAGTGCTTGGCTGTAGACAATGGATCGTGTGGTATGTCCGGGATGGAAGCTGGTGGCATGAAGGTAGGCATAGCTGTCGGTAGGTTTTCGGTATAGGGTGGTGTTGATGTGTCCGTCATTAATTTGCACCATGGTGTCTAGGAAGTGGACTTCCTGTGTGGACTGGTCCAGACTGAGGTGGATGGTGGGGTGGAAGCTGTTGAAATCATGGTGGAATTCTTCCAGAGTTTCTTTCCCATGGGTCCAGATGATGAAGATGTCATCAATGTAGCGTAGATAGAGAAGGGGTGTGAGTGGACGGGAGTTGAGGAAGCGTTGTTCCAGGTCAGCCATAAAGATGTTGGCGTACTGTGGGGCCATGCGGGTGCCCATAGCAGTGCCACTGGTCTGGAGGTATATACTGTCACCAAATTTGAAATAATTGTGTGTGAGGATAAAGTCACAGAGCTCAGCAACCACTTGTGCTGTGGCGTCATTGGGGATACTATTCCTGACCGCTTGTATTGCATCTTTGTGTGGGATGTTTGTGTAGAGAGCCTCTACATCCATGGTACCTAGGACACCTAGGATGGTGTTTTCTGGAAGGTCACCAATGCATTGTAGTTTTCTCAGGAAGTCTGTAGTGTCACGGAGATAGCTGGGAGTACTGGTGGCTTAGGGTCTGAGTAGAGAGTGTCCACATATCCAGACAGTCCTTCATTGAGAGTGCCCAATGCCCGAGATGATGGGGCATCCAAGATTTCCAGGTTTGTGGATCTTGGGTAGTAGATAGAATAACCCCTGTTGGGGCTCTAAGGGTATGTTAATTTGTTCCTGTGTTAGTGCAGGGAGAGCCCTGAGTAGATGGTTCAGTTTCTTAGTATATTCCTCAGTGGGATCGGAGGGAAGTGGCATGTAGAAATTGGTATTGGAGAGTTGTCTGGTAGCCTCCTTTTGGTAGTCTGACCTGTCCATGATGACAACAGCACCTCCTTTATCAGCCTCTTTGCTTATGATGTCAGGGTTGTTTCTGAGGCTGTGGGTAGCATTGTGTTCTGCACAAATTGGGTTGTGAGGCAGGCGATGTTGTTTTTCCACAATTTCTGCCTGTGCACATCAGTGGAAGCATTCTATGTATAGGTCCAGATTGTCATTTCGACCCTCAGGAGGAGTCCATGTGGAGTTCTTCTTCCTGTGCTGCTGGTGGGATGGTGTCTGTGTATCAGTGCGCTGTTCCATGTTGTCTTGAAAGTATTTTTTGAGTCGGAGATGGTGAAAGTAGGCTTCCAGATCACCGCAGAATTGTATCATGTTTGTGGAGGTGGTGGGGCAGAATAAGAGTCCTCAAGATAGGACAGACTCTTCTGCCGGGCTGAGTGTGTAGCTGGATAGACTGACAATATTGCTGGGTGAATTAGGGGTGCCACTGTTGTGGTCCCATGTGGTAGGTAGGATTTTAGATAGTTTGCAGTCCTTTTTCTTTTGTAGAGAGGTGAAGTGTGCGATGTAGATCTCCTGTCTTATTTTAGTAAAGTCTGTTTGTGTGGAAGGTTGGTTGTTTATGAAGGTCTCCAGGTTGGAAAGCTCTTTTTTGCTGTTTTCCTGTTTGCTGTACAGGATTCTGATCAGATGGTTCCTCAGTTTCTTTGATAGTGTCTGGCATAATCTCTCACTGTGAAGAAACTGCAGAGCTGCAATTAATTTGCAAATTTAACACAATCAATCTGGGATTGAACAAAGATTTTGAATGGCTTGCTAATTACAAAAGCAGCTTCTCCTTTCTCGGAGTTCAGATCTCCAGTTCAGTTGCTAGAGCAGGGGTGGGGAACCTCCGGCCTGTATACGGCCCGCCAAGTCTTTTGGTCTGGCCCGCAGGCGGGTCTCCAAAGCGGTCAGGCGGCGGGAGCGGGTGCGGCTGAGGGGAAAGCGGCGGCGTTGCCTTCCCCCTTGCAGCAGGCCGGGCGCGGCTGAGGGGAAGGCGGCAGCGTCTCCCCCCTCGCAGCAGGCCGGGCGCGGCGGCGGCAGCAGGCGGCAGCAGGCGCAGCTGAGGGGAAGGCGGCGGCGCCTTCCCCCTCGCAGCAGGCCGGGCGCGGGGAGGGGGGAGACGCTGCCGCCTTCCCCTCAGCCGGAGGCCGGAGGTTCCCCACCCCTGCTCTAGCAACTGAACTGGAGATCTGAACTCCGAGAAAGGAGAAGCTGCTTTTGTAATGCAAGTGAGCGGGGGCGGGGAGAAGAAGCGCCGCCACGCCGGCCAGGTACGCGCGCTGCTCCGCGCTGAGCAAAGGGGCCGGGAAGCGCCTGGGGGAGCCGCCGGTGAAGGGGGGGGGGCAGGGGACTAGGCTGCATGGGGTGGGGGAGTGGCCGGTGAAGGGGGGGCAGGCTGGGCAGGGGGGCAGGAGACTAGGCTGCATGGGGTGGGGGAGCGGCCGGTGAAGAGGGGGCAGGCTGGGCAGGGGACTAGGCTGCATGGGGTGGGGGAGTGGCCGGTGAAGGGGGGGGGGACAGGCTGGGCAGGGGGGCAGGAGACTAGGCTGCATGGGGTGGGGGAGTGGCCGGTGAAGGGGGGGGGACAGGCTGGGCAGGGGGGCAGGAGACTAGGCTGCATGGGGTGGGGGAGTGGCCGGTGAAGAGGGGGGGGGGGGGGACAGGCTGGACGGGGATGGGTGGGGAGGAGGTTAGGTTTGGTGGCATGGGCTGGGCCAGGCAGGGGTGGGGGAGGGAACGCAGTTAGATTGGGGGGAGGCTGGGCGGGGGTAAAGCAAGATTACCCCTACACCCAGGCTGATAGCAGGAGCTGACTGGGGCAGGTGGCAGGACACCCCCCCCCCCCGGTTGGCAAGGGGTCAGTGGGGGAAACCCCAAAGCAGTGCAGGGCTAAGCACTCCGCCTGCCACTGCTTTGGGGTTCCCCCGCTGGCCCCTTGCCAGCTGGGGTCTCAGCTCCCATTGCCAGCCTGGGCTTCCTCGGGAGGGGGGAGGGGAGTGGCCCGCGAAGGAAATTATAAATGTCCAAATGGCCTTTGGAACAAAAAAGGTTCCCCACCCCTGTGCTAGAGGAATACCTCACCCTCCCTGATTTGAGATAACAAGCTGGTTCAGCCTGATTGGACTAACCTTGTTATCTCCCTCCTGGTTCTTGCCTACTTATCTATACCTGCCCCTGGACACTTCTACTGCTTGCATCCGACGAAGTGGGTATTAGCCCACGAAAGCTCATGCTTCAATACTTTAGTTAGTCTTTAAGGTGACACAGGACTCTTTGTTACCTCTGCTATTCCAGACTAACAGGGATACCTCTCTGATTCTTGAAATTGACTAGCGATTTTAGATGCCTCAGTTTGGGCTGCCCAATTTGAGACACTTTTTAAAGGCATAGTTAGCAGAAAGTGCTGAGCATCCATTCTTAAAAAATCAGGCTCCAGACGGACATCCTAAAATTAAGGCACCGCAAATCACTAATCACTTTTGAAAATCTTGTCCAGATTTTGCGGAGTTATAGGTCTCTGAAATGAATGAATTGGCTAAAGGGAATGATCGAGGTTTGGTGCACTGGGCCATGAAAGTTAAGGTGCAAGGCTTTGGTTGCTTTTTTGTGATGCATAAAGATGACTTCAAATTTTTTGTATGCGGAAAAGTTCATAGAATCATAGAATATCCGGGTTGGAAGGGACCTCAAGAGGTCATCTAGTCCAACCCCCTGCTCAGTCATTTTGCTTGTTGTTTTGCATTAGAGATGTGAAGTCTTGACTTATGCTTAAGTGGAGTGCAGCTAGTGAAAATAGGACATCACAAGACCTTCGAACCGAACAGACGAAGCCCTGGTCACCCAATGAAATTAATAGGCAGCAGGTGTAAAACAAACATAAGGAAATACTTTTTTCACACAGTCAACCTATGAAACTCCTTGCCAGAGGATGTTGTGAAGACTATAAGTATAAATGGGTTCAAAAAAGAATTAAATACGCTATGGGGAAATAGGTCTATCAATGGATATTAGCAAGTTGGTGACTAAGGCAACCCCTTGCTTTGGGTGTCCCTAAACTTCCAGTTGCCAGAAGCTGAGACCGGAAGATGAGGGATGGATCACTCAATATAGTTTCGTTTCTATTCTATTCTGTTCATTCCCTCTGAAGCATCTGAGACCAGCCACTGAGCTAGATAGACCATTGGTCTGACCCAGTATGGCCATTCTTATGTAACATGAGCGATGGTTTCCTAGCTGTCATTCAAAGAGGATGTGTAGTTGACATAAAAAAGAAGTCCATTTTGTCAAAAACCCAGTTTCCCATTGAGAAAAAGCTTAGAAAGAAGATTCTCAGCCAGCAATATTTAAAGTACCTGTGATTGCTGACATGTTGTCTAAAGTTCTCCCTGTTGCTATCACTGGTGAAGCCTGCTATGGAGTTTTAGCAAATACTTCCCTTTTTCAGAGTTAATATCCCCTCTCCTTCAGCTGAGGAAAGAATACTTATAAGAGACAAACCTAAGCACAAAGATTAAGATCAAGCTCAGAAAGATCCAGGTTTCACCAATCCACTAGTTTCTCAGTCTTTTAGAAAAACCAGGAAACAGTTGTTCAGAAATGCAGAAAGGCATGCCCGTGTAATCATGCCTTAAATATTCACGTCTCTTAAAGGTTCATGATCCTTGAATGTAAATTGAACGTAGAAGTCTTGTCTTGTTCATGTGTGATCCTTGCACTGCTACGGTATGAGATTCCTGGTACAGTATCAGGATACTTTTTAAAAAAATGATCAAAGCTGTTTTCATACATCATAAAGGAGCAGCAAACCATAAGAAAAATACATTGTCCCTCTTGGCAGTTCACCTTAAGAAAACAGAGCCTGGGAGGAATTAATTTTTACAGATGTCTGAAAGCTGTGTATGTTACTGTCAAGGTGCCAATCTAGAATGCATAGTTGTGACACAGCATCTTATGTGGTCAAAACAGAACGTTTAAGGGGCAATGGTGGTTAGGGATGGAATTTCCTAGAAATTTTACTGACTGGCTTAATGGAGTTACTTGCTTCAGACTCTTAGCTCCGCTGGTCATTGAGTGATAGGAAGTGCTAATAATAGAGGTCAATGCTATTATAAACCCAGGAAGTATTAACATGTGAAGGGGAAATAAAATAATTACTACCTTAAGTGTGGAAAAGTTCAAAGTTTGTCTGCATGTTGCTTTGAAGATCATGTTTATAATAATAATTCTAATAGTAGAAGGGCTGGTTCCAGCAACCCTTGCTCCTGTAAATTATCCTTGCTCATGCAGTAGTGTCCTGTTATTTTCAGTGAGACATCTCATGTGAGGAAAGGCTGCAAGGTCAGACCTCAGTAGCATAGTAACCAACAGGAAAGTAGGATAGCATCTCAATTTTCTGTTTTGATTTATAGCATAAAGTATTCTTTGGAGAAATTTAATGTCTTAACTTGAAGCTATAGCCAAGTAAGCAAAGTGCAAGAAATATTCCATATTGTCAAATTTGTCCTATTGTTTTGCAGTCAATGACAAAAATCAAGATTACCTCTCTGCTCCTACCTCCAAAGTATTCATTCTCTCAGCAAGTATTTATAATCTAAATTCCAGCCTGGATTATAAATGTTTCCAAAATAGGCAATAACCTAAATGATTCTTGCAGGGACTTTTAACAGCACAATGTTTTTAGTGTAGAAATGGGGACACTATTTATTGCAAAGAGTTAGATTCTGCCATTCTTAGGCCTGGACTACACTGGTGGGGGAGGGGGGGTTGATTTACCTTGTCATCCTCATAGCAGCGAGTCGACCGCGGTGGCTCCACTGTCAAGTCCACTTACTCTTGCTGCCGAGGTGGAATATAGGTGTCGATTTGTGGATCGATTTATTGCATCTAGACAAGACGTGATAAATCAATCCCCGATACACTGAACACTACCCACCGATCGACGGGCAGTATAGATGTACCCTTACTAATGTTGAATAGTACCTTTCTCTTATGGGAGTCCTCTTTTCTTCAGTGCGACCATTCACTGAGTAATGTAACACACAACATGAGCAAGAGGGGCAAAATATTAACAGTTGTTTTATGCCATTTATACTTACTGAAATATCTGTTTGGAATTCCCTCTTATAATGGAAAAGATGAGATGGAGAGGAGGTGAAAATGAAACATTGAGGCAGATTAAAGAAGGGTGATTTCAGTTTTTCACAGGGTTAACGCTTTCCAAATATGGGGAATACGAAATTGAAAGTGAAGGGCATGCTCCTTGTTGGGGGAAAGCTTTCGAGTGGGCCTAATGTAGAATCTCATTAAAGCAACTGTCAGGATTCCTCTATTTTACCATCGCCTCCCCAGTCTGTAAGAGGCAACTGTCGTTTTGAGTGAGAGTACTGCCAAAGAGGCATTTACAAATAAATGAAAAATGTCACAATTGATTTTGCTCCTTCCAGAGGACTGTGTCAGCTTTGTCACAACCTGTCTTTGTTATTCTGTTTCAGATTTCTCAGCTGGACGTTGGAAATAGCTTTTGAAGGTTCTGGGCTTCTTTCATTCGACCCAGGGTAAGACCTCGGTCTGTGACCTTTCATTAATATTTGTGCAACAGTTTGGACCATTGGTAAAGAGTGTGTTATTTCCTCCTCTTTGAGCACCCAACAGGCAAGATGTGTGCAAATCAGAGATGCATGAAGCCATCCACATTTGAAAATGTTACCAAAATAAGTTATATTTCATAGTTTCTTCCCTGCAGAAATGTGTATCAATGTGATTTATTTAGGGGAATATATAACAGCGGTTCTATCCCTATAAAAGGCACATGGCTATACTTTTTCTTTGTTACCAAGGAACTTATAGCCATATTCCTAAATTTTTAACATTCTTTCCCTCAGATGTTGCATATTATTCCTAATTCTTTCACAATGCACTTTTCTAAAGACATTTTTGCTGTGCATATCCTTGCTTGTAAATAGCCGAGAATGAGCAAGTTCTTATTTTTCCTAACCCGTTTTCTGGCTAGATAAGTAGGTTAGTGGGGTATTATCGATTTAAAAAGGCTTTTATTGGAAAAGTCTGAGTAATGTAAGAATTCAAATCCTTTTTGGAACTAGAGTTTGAAGAATTATCGGACACAGTCCCCTGGAGCCTCTGATCCACCATTGTCATTTCAATGCAGTTGCATATCTAAGTCGTTATTTTGCTCTTTACACTTTGTGCTTTTAGGAATCAAAAGTACAGAATGTATTTTGCTAAAATTAGTATGCAAGGACAACTTCAACTGAAATTCTGATAATGATTCTCTCTATAGTGATTGTATATAGGTTCATAATGACCGAGCTTAAATGTAACCTTACCTGGATGACACATGCTTTCTAGCTTTATGCATTTTCAGTATGTGTTTAATGTTCTGGTGGTCAAGTGCAATGGAAATCATGTATACTAGCTACAGTTTAATAATAATACCAATTCAATAATACCGAGATGAAGGTTTATTATTGTATTTCCAATGACTTTCAAGGGCTAAGCAAAAAAACCCAAAACAAAGGTTTGTAGCATTGGATTATAAACAGTTTCCTGTTAATATACCTATGTTGACGGCATCTATTTTGAAAGTTTACTTCAAAGATATATGTGTGTGTGCATCATCCATGCAATATATATTGTTTAGAAGGATGGTGTCAAGAGAAAAGTAACTTTATTTGAAATTTTCCCCGTGTTACCAAGACTGCCCTATTAAAACAGAAATAATTTTAGGTCCCAGTCATCCATTTTTGTACATCTAGAACTCCTACGGAGTCTAATGGGAGACTGGATTATACAAGGTAAACATAATCAGGCTTCTGATTTGCTATTTGATTTTCATGCTGCTGTGTTTACTTCCTGTGCTTCCTTCACCTTGAGCAGTGAAAATAACTTGCTTAGTTTGAGTTTTGTTAGTAAAAGCAGTAACATGCTACTATTTCCGAAATGCCACATTTGTATATGAATAATTGTCAGTCCTGTTTGTTTAAACTGGGGAAAGACCCCAGCTGTTCCTTCCTAATTAAGATTTAACACAAAAGCATCACTTTCACAGTTAGTTTCAGTTTTCTGTTCCCATGTACTCACACAGTGGTGCTGTGTTTGGGTTCTCACAGACCCAGGGAATTACGTTCAAAAGAAACCCGGTTTTGATTAATTAAAAGTAAGTACCTAAAACAGATTTGAAAGTATTTCTTTTTAGAATAGCTTTTGTAACTTCCTCTTTTTTGATTCAAGTTCGTAACAGTTTAAAACTGTTCTCTTGCACAGACACCCTGGGCTGAGTGCTCAGTACGTCCTTGAGACCGGACTCCCTAAGAGAGTCATGATATGATGCAGTGAGCTGCTTAATGTTACTTTCAGCACCTGTAAATTAGGAGAAAATCTGAGCTGTGAAGCAGGACTAAGGACAGAAAAGATCTCTCCCAGCGCAAAGGCTGATGAAATAGTAATAATCAGACATTGTAAGATTGATGTACTGATATAATGAATCAGACTCTCTCTCTCTCCCTCTCTCTCTCTCTCTCTCTCTCTCTCTCACTATATATCTATATATATATATCTATACAGTGATATAATGAATCAGACTACAGAACCTAAGGAAATTGGAGAAAAAAAAATCACAAAAAAAAGAGGAGATGAAAATGCCATAATGTACAACACTGTTAATTGAAAACCCCAGAAAACATTTGACTTTTAACATTACAGTAAAATAGTTTTTATGCAAATAGAAATAGAGAAACATAAAAACGTAAACAAGTATTGCTCAAAGAAATGTAGGCAATTCCTCTGTAGTGTCCTGAATGGTAGAAAGATCTTGGCAAACTATGATTTGGCAAATGTGCAGCAGCCCTAACTTTGATATGTGAGTCTCCTAATAGAATAGTGCTATTTAGCCTCACAATATTACCTGGAATTTTACAGAAATTGAATTGTCCCAGAATGAAGGGGGAGAACTGTAATGTACTGATGTATAACTCCATGGGTTTCCCCTCCCAACCATATGTTCAGTGCTCTGAGCTGCAGTTGGTTGTACATGGATGATGTCGTTACTTTTCAATAACAATACTGTGTGTTTCAAGGAATTTGTGATTAGCTGGTAACCATCAGTAGCACGAACTAATCACTTAACACAGTCACTGTGGGCTAAATTCTGACTAGGACTATGCCTGAGTAAGGGACTCAGAGGGAATATAATTGCCCCCTTAACAGCTCTATACTGGCATCCCAGATCCAGGAGTAATAAGACTCGTCTCTCCCTTGGCCCTCCATATAGTAGGTAGGCAGGGCATGAACCAGGAAAGACAAGGTGAAAGAGGTTTGGCTCTACCAACCCCTCACTGGCCAGTGCGGCTGAACCAGTGTGTAGGGAATAGTAATTTATTGCTAATGTAGGCCATCAGTAAGTAACTACCTGCCAGGAGCAAGGAAGGAGGTGAGAGGGAATTGTGACTTAGAGGTATGTCTTTGATTTAGGGTTTTCTGGTATGGTGTAACTTACACACATACCCTTTGCACAGGGTGTGTCGAAAGTCACAATCTCCTACAGTCTGGTTATTTTGCAATGTGTATGCTGTATGTGGCTATTTTTACTGTCTACTAAAATTCCTTTATTCTGACTGGCTCTTGTACTCAGAATATCCAGGCTGTTTGCCAGCAGTGAAATATGTTCAGTTTTTTCTTAGAGTGAAGAGAAAAAAAAAATCCAAAAAGCAATAAAAGGGGATTTCTCCAGCCTCTGAAAGGGGAACTGTTTAAAAAAAACAAAGCCCAAAAGTTAAATTCTTCAACTTATCTTACTCCTTTTTATCTGTCTCCCTTTTCTGTCTCTAAAACTCAACAGGGTGTTTTTTTCCCATGAGAATTATTGGAATATGTGTCGTTTCCATTTGTCTTCCCAGTCTCTTTATCCTAATTCACAGATGCCATGTAAGCAAAATAATAATAATAATTAATAAAATTGCAGCAGTTCTGGGAGTAGAGGTTGCTTCATGATAGGAAAAGAAAGAAAGTGGAGAAGGAAAATAAGGGAGAAGAAGGTGGAAAGGGGGAAGATGAGGATGTGACACTGGCAGAGCATATGCCAGCTCTTGCCAAGGCTTTAGGCCTCAGCTGAGCACTGACAAATTCATTGCTGGAAACCAGTACAGCTCAGCCATGTGTTAGTGTGGTTAACATGGATATTAGACTTCTAACAATGTGTTTAGACTCTATGAAATGCCTGTAAATTGCTACATGTGTTAATCTTATTTATAATGTCTGTATCCCATGCTATAAGGTAATTCTGAAGTGTTTGTGCTGTATCTGTAAAATGTTTGTTCTGAACGATGTAGCTCGCCAAACAAGGAAAAACTGTACCTTGTGCAAAATGCTAAACCCTTATGAAAGGTATTACCTCTTACCCATCAGGAAGGACTGTCAAAACTAAACAAAAGCTTATGCTGAAATAAACTGGTTAGTCTCTAAGGTGCTACAAAGTCTTCCTCGTTTTATGTCAACACTAAATGGGCCATTGTGGGACATCACAGTACAAAGATTTTACTAATTGCCCCCTACACCCATGAAGAGGTTACCTGCAAAAGGTTTCTTCCCATCAGCGTGGATGCTGGAAGAAGGAAATAAAGATACCAAACAAGAAAAATTTTCCTCTCTCTTTTACTGTTTAGACACTGACAGGGCTGCAGCTACAGAACAGAAGCAGAGCTCTCCAGGGTCAACCTGGGTTAGCCCTCAAAGACATTCAGTGCTGACAGATTGCTACAACTCTGTCATTTGTGGAACTATAGACTGTAACTCATTTGTGTATATACATTTGCTTTCTTTAACTTGTAAATAACTCTCTCACTTTTTTCCTAGTTAATAAATCTTTAGTTAGTTTATTATAGGATTGGCTACAAGCATTGTCTTTGGTGTGAGATCTAATAAGGTGCCAATTGCCCTGGGGTAAGTGACCCCTTGGAATTGGGAGTAATCTGAATTTTCGTGTGATTTTTGTTGTGAGTGACCATCTGTTACATAATCCATTTTGCTTGGGTGGCAAGATAGACTGGGATGTGCACGGGAACTGTCTGTGACTCCATGGTAAAACGGATATAGTGCTTTGACAGTTCACACTTGTTGCTGGGTTGGTGAAATCTAATTATGGAACATACAACCTGCTTTTTGACACTTTGCCCTGAGGTTGGCATTCACAGTCGTGAACCACTCCAGACAGGGCGACAAAGGAGATGGGGAAGGAAGATCCAGAAGGATTTAACTTTTACTTTGGACTGGTTCATGACTCCGTTTGTGGTTTTTTTCCCTCCTTCATTTAAAATGGCAATATTGAATTAAAACTCGTGACTGTTAATAAGACTTTGAGGATCATTTTGGTTAAAATAGGGCCAGATTCTACCACTCTCATTCACCGGGAATAGCATTGTACTCCATGAATGACCTTTGATTTCAGTGGGACCACCCATGAAATAGGGTATTGTTCAACATGAAATAAGGGATTGGAATCTAGCCCTTAGTAATAGCCATATATTTCAGCCTAACCAACTCCTTGGCATTCACGTATAAAGTTCATTGTCTATAACCACCTTGAATCCATTTAGTCTTGGAAGCAATGAAAAACTAAACTGGACTTATCCTCAATTTACTGTTATAATAACTTGCTTCATTCAACCAACTTTTTCCTTTGTATCTTCCAGAAACTTTTGTATAGATGCTTTTATCAGCAATATCACTTCAAGTGTTGTAGCAATATTCATAGGAACAAGGGCACTTAAACAGAAGCTCGCCATAAAGTATACCCTCAGCAGCACTAACAGACATTTTCCAGTCATTTTCCAGTCTGTGTGGTTGAATGAGCTGAGTTCAGGTAATTTGCACTTCAAAGAGTAACCAGGTGAAATGGGTCTTCATTCTTCATTGTGAGGTGGTGGTTAGGTCCAAGCCACTGAATTATTCTAGGGTTGAGTGGGAAGGGGAAATTACTAAATCACTTGGTTAGTTGATCACCATGACATTATTGCCTCAATTCATTGCACATTTAATAATGTCTGAACAGATTAACCATCAAAAAACAAACTGTGAAACAACTTTCTTGGAGAAATGTTTGGTTTGTTTAACAGCTGAAGATTAAAGGGTAGAGAGTGGGTATGGGATCACACGGACTCCTAGGTGATAATACAGGCTTTGATTTAAGAAGGACAAAATAAATAAATTGGGTGGTGGAGGGACTTATCTGTGGTGAATACATTCCCCTGATGATCATATTAGCAGGATAATCTAGAAAGGTATAAGTGGAAGCATTAGTGACCCAGCTACAGCACAGCAGCTCTGCTTTTGTAGCATCTGTAGTGTTGAGGTGTCCTTAGAATCTTAGATTGTAATCTCTTTGGGGCAGGAACTTCCTTTGGCTGTGGACAGAATTCACCACTATGGACACTGCTAATCAATTAGGGCTCCAGACACTGTTACAATGAAAATAATTAGGCTGGGGTTTTCAAAGGAGCTCAAATTTCATTAATTTTTTTCCACTGGATTTGGATGTGGCACTCCCTTAGGCCTTATCTAGGTGGTAAATGCAACCAAAACAACTAAATAGGCTATAATTCACATCTTCCATTATTTCAGTTCCAGTTGGTGTGTGGATGCTCTCATGGTGGAATAAAAGTGCCCTATTTTGAGAGATGGTAATTGAGTAGACTAGGGAATTATTTTGAAATGGAGCACGCTTTATTCCAGAATAAGAATTCCACACAGAGAGACTTGAATTGCTGTAAAAAAAGGCATGAATTTCAATTGATTTAGTTATTTTAGCTCCATTTAGTATACCAACCCTTATGCTGCTTTGAAAATCCCAGTGAAAATATCACTCGCCTCCCCCCCCAAAAAATGGGGTGACATCTTGGCCCCACAGAAGTCAATGGCAAAACTCCCATAAATAGTTCTCATTGTGCTCCATTACTTTGGGAAAGGACTCGGATTAAGTTCTCTAATTTAGTATGTAGACGTAATTAAGATTTTACCATCTGTAAAAACTTGAATTGCAAAAGGCAAAGGATGATTGTGGTGGCAAAACGTGTCATACTAAAATGATACATAAGTCAAACAACATTTTGCAAATATAAATGTGATGATATTTTAAAGTTGTATCTCTCTATTTCTGCAGGGCATAATAAGTAATTAAAGAGGACCATAACATAATCCTTTAGTATTGCATATTAATTCCAGAGAGGAATGAATTAATCTTTTCTGACTGCATAGTAATTTACAGCTCACTATGGTAATACTGTAGGGCTATAAAATAATGCTGTAGAACAACATATAGGTTTTGTAGATGGCATATTTATGTAATAAAACTCCTCAAGGGCTGCACTGTCTCTCAGTGATGATTTGGTTGAAGCAAAGTGGAAGTGAAAATATTTGTCTTAGAATTTAAAATTGACAAAAAATGTTGTGTACTTTTTCCTTAAAGGAAATACGAGGAAAATACACTTTTGCTCAATGATGATTGAAGAGTACTAGAGACTCCGTGCCAAGACAAAAAATATATTTTTCATGACAGATGGTTGTGAGTTTTGGCAGCCACTGTAAACTAATATAACTATGGAGTCATGCAAGGAAAATCATTTTTCAAAGAAAACATTTAGATTAACCAAATCAAAGGGTCACATGTCTGTGCCCAGAGCAGGATGAAAATCTAAATACATCTAACTTGACTAAACAAGATAAAGATGGCTTGATATTTTAAATGGAAAAACAAGACACCAGTCTGGGATTTAGAGTAGAGGAGTATTTTGGTGTGGGGCAAGGAAGAATTTTAACAACATGTGAGGGAAAGAGACTAAAGGGTTTAATCCTCTTTCTTCCACCTCACCCACTGTGACAATGCTGTTCCTGGTGGGATCCAACTGTGAGTGCCAAGTCAGGACAAATTGCTTCCAAAGGGCAACTAAAGCCCAAAGCTGGGGTTTTTCCACTCTAACGCAAACCAAACCAACTGAACAGAAAAGACTGTGGTTTCTCCCCACTGGCTAACCACGAGTCACACAAGTAATTCCCTTGGACACTCCAGCTTCCCAGTATCACCACTGGCAGCCACCTGTCCTGGGGACCAATGGTTATGAAAAACAATCCCCCAAATAAAGAAAACGGTTCTCCCCAATTCGAAAGAATCAGGCCCTAGACCCAGGTCAATATACAAATCAGATCTTACCCACAAATCACGCTGTTGCCAATCCTTTAGAATCTAAAATCTAAAGGTTTATTATACAAGGAAAAAGATATAGGTGAGGGTTACGAATGGTTAAAAGAAATCAATTGCATGCAGTAATGGCAAATCTCTTGGTTCAGGCTTGCAGTTGTAAAATAAACTGCAGGTTCAACTCAAAGTCTCTGGAATGCATCCCCTCCAGGAATGGGTCATCAATCCGTTGGCCAGAGCTTCCACGTGTAGCAAAATCCCATCCAGAGGGAGGTGCTAGGCTGAAGGCTGGAGATTGAAGATAAAGATTCAGGGGCTGTAGCAGCTTCATTTATAGTTTTTTCCTCTTTGTTCCTGCTGTGAAAAGTCCAGCCCCCATGGAGTTCTGGAGTCACATGGGCAGATCACATGGCCATGTATGACTCATTATTTGCAGGTGGTGGCCATTATGCACAGGCTGCCTTGCATGTTCTCTGGTAGACTTCTCATGTGGATTGGAGCATTCCAGGCTCCCAGAGTCCATCGTGTCGCTGATAGTCCTTAATGGGCCATCAAGCAGCTCAAGCAAAGCTGACGCCCAGTATTCTGGAATGTCCCCCCCCCCCCCCAGCAGAGCCCAATATTTGGAAAGACAGACAGTCCAGAGCCAATATTAAGAACTTCAACTACAAAATTAATACACACATACCAATGGCATATTCATAATCAGCAATCCATAACCTGGTCGTAGACACCCATTATGACCCCCCCCCCCTTTACATAAGATTTGGTGCCACTATAGGACTTTGGTTGCACCAATGATGTATATGATCCCAAATAATTCCAGTAATGTGACACCCACACAGTCTCTTTCTCGAATAGAATAAAACGATCATGTTAAAATAATGGACAAGTGGAAACACTGAATCCCTCACTTCCCTCTGGACTCACCTGTTCCAGTCCTGCCCAGAGTCAGCGTGAGTGTCTTCTTCAAAGTAGTGTGAAATTTACATGTAGACAAGTTCTGGCAGGGGCTTGGGGAGATGTCACTGAGGGTATGTCTGCACAGCAGCTAGACGCCCGGCTGGCCTGTGTCAACCAACTCAGGCTCACAGGGCTCAGGGTGGGAGGCTTTTTCATTGCTGTGTAGATTTCCACACTGGCGCCTGGGGTCTAGGATGAGGTGACAGGGTCCCAGAGCTTGGGCTCCAACCTGAGCGTAGAAGTCTACAGAGCAATGAAACAGCCCGTTAACTCAAGCCGTGGGAATCCAAATCGGCTGGCACGAGCCAACTGCAGGTTTGTCTTTTCTGTGTAGACATACCCAGAGAGGCCTAAGGTCGTGAGGATGGTGTCAACTTGAGAGAGGCCTGAGGAGGAACCGTCCTTAAGGCACATACACACTCAGCCTGCCTGCTTTGTTTCACTTGCTCCACTGGACAAATGGCTCCTTCTTCAGGTGGCCAATCTGCTGAGTTCCACCAAAACTTGGACAAAACTTGGACAAAGGATGGGAACGCAGACATTCCTGGTTTCTACGAGCTTATTTTATACTAATTATCTACAAATATTTACAGGCGAATGACTCCAAGGAGAGTGAGGAGAGGTTTTAGGTTGTCATATTTATCATCCAATGCAAAACGAAGATGGTTTGTTGGAAACTGTCTTGCACAATTATGGTACTCGTAGCATACAGAAAACTTGCATTGTCAAGCTATGGGTTTTGCTTGGTTTCTTGGCAAGTCCATAGGTGAGATTAGCCTTGCTGTTCAGGGGTTGCAGAACCAGGCTTTTAAATTCCTATCTGGCCTCTACTATTTGTAATTTTCTTTGTGAATGATACAATTAGTGACTCTTTCCTTATTTTCCCTCCCAAATCCTTGCTGATCATTAGATTCTACTTCATGGGATAGACCTGGTTGATTTGGATTTATGGTTACGGCCCCAATTTATATGTAGGGTTTGTCCATGACCATTGAGGACATATATGTGAGCATCAATGAAAGGATTGCTTTATAGTGAACTGTTCTGCAGAGCCAGCAGAGAGTATAAAAAATCATAATTCCACACCCACCATTTTTAGCCTCTCTGAGGGCTTGTCTACACTTAAAATGCTTCAGCAGCACTGTTGTAGCACTTCAATGAAGTTGCTTCCTATGCCAGCTAGAGGGCTTCTCCTGTCAGCATTGCTGTTCCACCTCCTTGAGAAGCGGTAACGAGGTCAACAGGAGCCCCTCCTTCCCCGCACTGTACCTCTTAAATGGAGACAAGGGCTCCTGGTGAGGACACGTACCACTGATGGAAGAAAGGTCGTCTGGTCATGAAAAACTGCAGTAATTACTGTGGTGGCTGTAAGTCAACCTAGCCAATGTTGACTTAATCGGGTAGTGTAGACTTGGCCTAGGTACTAAAAGGCTGTTGTGCTAATGTGTCTAGTGGGACCTGCTCTAGGGTTCAAAGGGAGTTCAGTTTCAGGACACATTTACTTCTAGGTGTCTGGGAAGTCTGGCAACAAATATACCAGTTGCCGTAGTGTATTTTGTGATATGTTCACCAGGAACCGGACTGAGACCAGCAATTTATTTCTCATATAATGCTGAATGACCATTAGACGGTGTAATGAGTCATTACTAATGAGTTTCATTTACTGCTGGCCTGGGCCAGTGAAAGGGTCTTTTTAATCCCATTTCCAGTCACCTGGACCGCCAACTACCCAGTGTTATACTAATATTTTTAGCTGATTCAGAGTGATTCTACTAAAATGGTAGAACTGAATTGTTAATGAGTCCTTTAAATGTCACTTCATCAAATAAGGTTTCCTCTCAGAAGGGTAAACTGGAAGTTGAGCGCCATCATAAAATCCTGGTGTAATTTGGTATGTATAATTGCCTTGCTTATTGTGTCAAATTGATTTAAGATTCAGTCTAACTCCCTGTATCTTTTTTAAAAAATTTGCTTAGTACATTTTGGAAGCCAGATCAGTGGATACTCTAACATGTAGCAGGAGAAAAGCTCCCCCCACCCCTTTTTAAAATCCTTAACTCTCTGCCTTGTCAAACTTTATTCTCCTCTGTTTCACACAGAAACCTGCTGTGGATTGGAAAGGTTAGTTATTCCCTTGACTGTTATACAGGATATGACTCTTAAAGCCAAACTGTGTATCCAGCATCGTGCACAATAAACTTGATCCTGCTCACTGCAGTGTTTTCCACTGAGTTCAAGGGGAGCAAGTTCAGATCCTGTATACCATAGGCGCTGACTTCCCCTCTTTCCCCTGGGTGCTCGACCCCTCCCTCTGTCCCTGGCACCATCCCCACTCCACCCCTTCCATGAGGTCCCACCCCTGCCTTGCCTCTTTCCACCCCCATTCCAACTCCTTCCCCAAAGTCCCTGCCCCCACTCCACCCCCTCCCTGCCAATATTCCAACTCCTTCCCCAAATCCCAGCCCCACCTTTTCCCCACCTTCTCCCCTGAGCACGCTACATTCCCCCCACCCTGGAGCATGCTAATGCTGCCAAACAGCTGGGAGGTAGGCAGAGGAGTGGGGATGCAGCAACTCAGGGGAGGAGGTGGGGTGGGGGGAGAGGGGAGTTCGGCCGTTGTTGGGCGCAGAGCACCCATTAATTTTTTCCTGTGCTGCTCCAGCCCCGGAGCACCCACGGAGTTAGCGCCTCAGACTGACTCACCTGGTCTATAATCCCACACTGTGGCTGTACTCGTGCTTGACCCTGGAGTAGGTGCACAGTAGAGACCTTGACCGGGTGTAATGAGCCTTCCTTAAGCCTTGTGTCATCTACGTAAAGGTCTGGCAGGGTTGTTACCCCCCAAGGGTTATTATCTCTTAGGAGTGCACAGCAAACCAAAGGGGATAAGTATGAGGCCCAGCTAATCTGCCCCTTCCCCCTGCATTTGCCCTCCAAGTAGATCCGGCACCCAGGCAGCAGCTGGCTACACCTGTAACCAAAGTGCTTGCACTGTGTGCTGGAGAGTGAAGGAGGCATTCTGTTTCTGTGAGGCAGAATGCCTCCCAGGGCTTCCCTTTGGGAGGGATGGCTCTTACTCTGAGCTGTGTCGAACAGGCATGATACCGCCCAGGGAGAGCAAAATTCCACTCAGTGTCATCACTCACATCTTGTGGTTCCTGCCATGCCTCGTCACATCTCTTTACAGGGTGTCTTAAGCACATGCCTTGCTCAAGCAAAGGCTATAGGAATGTAAAAGAAAAATCCAGAAGGTTAGTAAAAGAAATACTGACTGTGAGCCCAATCCTGCTTTTCTTACTCAGTCAGTACTCCCAGGGTCTTGCAGGGAGTTTTGCGTGGAAGAGGCAGGAATGGCCATGTGACAGAGTGGGTGTAGACTCATTGCTCTGTAAGCTTCCCTGCAGCGGCCAAATTGGGGAGTTAATTGGTGAAGGACTGGGTGATTAACCAGTTAACAAGAAGATTCAGCTCATCATCTGGGAATGTTAAAAAGGGAGACGGGGAGGCAGAAGGAAAGGATGGAAGGAAGGACAAGGAAACCCAGGCTCTCAGAGAGGTGAGATCTCTTCCCCCTCTCTCATGCTGTGCCTAGGGAGTAGGTAGAAGCTTGGGGGAAAGCCTTATGCTGTGGGGACAGGACCCTGTATAAGATGTTGTAAATAAAGCAAGTGGTGTTAAACCTACAGGGGCGTGTGAGGAGTGATTGTAAAATGAAATGCATGGGGAAGGGGAGCTTGCCTTGTGACAGTTTCCTGTGCTTACAAGGCAAGAGCAAGTAACCCACCACCTAAGACTTAAAACATCCTTTCATCGTACTGCATTACATTCAGCCTACTGCTTGCAATATAGGACAGTCAATATTTGCTCTGTTAATTGACAAATGCCAATGGGCAATGTGCAAGAACAAGTCCGTATATTTGTGTCAGTTGAGCAGTTTTTGTTTTTTTCTGATATTAATTTTTAGGACTAAAGGCAAGCATAGAGGAAGAAGACAAATACATGTTTTGCTTGGGCTGTAGTTTGGAAAAATCACAGCATTTAGCAGCCTAAAGTCTCACAAGGAAAAAGAGAAAAAACAACAATCTTCATTTTTGTCTACTGCTGTCTCCCCCACAGGGAAGAAATGGAGAACGAATTTAAGGGAAAAATGGATTTTTTTAAAAATTATTATTCCTCAAATGTGGTGTCTTTTAAAGTTACACTCGTGTTTCTTTCAGAGTACTCCTCTTACTTTCGCAGAGGTCAATGCCATTGCCAGCTGGAGAGGGGAGTACATACATTTATTTTGGGCAACTGGAACTCTAGGATAATTTGCTGTTTGAAAAGTGGGAGACTGGAAGGGGGAGGAGGGGAGTGTTCATCAGCTTCAGATCTAGTTCAAAACACCTGTTACCCAAAAACGTCTCAGAGATTTTTACCCCCAGGGTCTTTAAACTATTTGTCAAGGCAACTGCACCTGTGTTCCCCCTCTATGATCTAGCAAAGATGCCCACTTTGGGGCTTCTGCTTCCCAACCATTGCTTCTCTTGGGCAGAGAAACATGTCTTCCTCTCTCTTGACTGTGAGCTGCACAGCCCCTGGCTGCACAGCCCCTGCTTACAGTGTGGATTCCCCACCAGGTCCAATAGCCTAAATAGGGCTGCTTTACTTTTCTCCTCTGAGATGGTAATTGCCACAGTTAAGTAAACACACAGCTCTTTCTAAGCAAGTATATTTATTCTGAAGGTAAAAGCATTACAGAGAAAACACATTAAAATAACAACAGAACCTACTCCCAGGCTAACAAGTTTCCCAGAGATCACCTCAACTCCCCTTAGGGCTCTGGATGGTGATCAGTCATTCAAACCCCACAAAAGGGTTTTTCTATGATTACGAGTTCATAAGCCCTTTGGCTCAGAAAAATAAGCCTCATGAGTCAGAGAGTTATTCCTTTATTCTGTTTGGGCCTTTTGATCCTGGGAGAAGGTAAGTTGTAGACAAAGTTCCCCCTCCTCAGGGCAAAGCTTCAAAGGATCAGGTTCAGAGGTGGATATTTGCATTTCCCTCCTCCCCGTATTTCGGAGGAAAACTAGTCAACTAACAGTTCATTCTTCGTTTAACCCATTGTTTAAAAGAGTCCTTTGAATCGCATAATGCTTCCCAAGGTTTACTTTAGTTATGTCTCCTCAGCAAGTTACATACAATCCCACAGTAACACAAACGTTTAATCCTACAACACAAATATTAAGTCAATGAGCTCCTGAGATATTGAAACTTAATTTAAAAGGTTAAACTTAATTCAGTAAGGTTTGTCCAGGATATTGCCAGAAACCACCATCCCTGTCACACTATTCATCCTTTACTTAGTTGTCATTCATAATCAACCCCTGAGTGAGAATTCTGTTACTATTTAATTTGTATTACCATAGCTCTTAGAGGTCCCAATCATGATCAGGGCTCCATTGTTCTAGGAGCTGTACAATGGCAAAGGAAATGACTGTCCCTGCCCGAAAGATCTCTCAATCTAATTAAATTATTAAGTGTAGGAAAAGAGTTCAAAATTAGCCTTCCTCTGCAAAGTTGCACACAGGTCGCTTGCTGGTTTGAGCTACAGTAAATGGTAGAGTCTCTGTCTTTAAATATTGGTTTGGGGATTTCAGTAACTTAGCCAGAGGTTATGGATCTATTACATGTGTGGGTGAGTTCAGTTCTGTCGTCTGCAATATGCAGGAGGTCAGGCTCGGTGATCATGATGGTCCCTTCTGGCCTTAAAATCTGTGATATATACTTATACAGGCGGTAGTTTATATCCGTGTATCTAAACATTAATTCTTATACAATATACTGTCTTTCTAAATATAAAGCAATCTTACTGTTGTGTTTAGTTATTGTAGCATATCTGATGAAGACTTCTGCTTCTTTCTCAGAAGGAATTTTGCCATTGATTTTAATAGTAACAGGCCCATAGACTGGTTTAGCAGGAAAGGAATTAAGAAATGATCAGCAATAGCTTGACCAATTAATAAATTGCATTCAAAGTGGTTTAGTTAATGAACTTTTTAAAATTGTGTTTTGTGAGATGTGGCTACAATGCTGTCATTTTCTAGGATTACTATTAAAACGTCTTACTTGTGGTTTTGTACAAATAAACCATTCTGGCCACAGGAAAGACAACAGCAAAACTTCCATGGGTTTCCATGGGCCCATGATTTGTTCCAATAAGATTTCTTTTAAATGTGGATGTAAATATACAGTGCTGCCCAAAGCAAAATATTTCACAGTCCTAGTATGAACATTTTAATTACTTTACTTCTCAGTGCATCAAGGAAGAGAGCTCATAGCCACTAAAGCAAATATTTTGCACCTGCTTTTATTTTCACAAAACTTAATTGTACCAGTATCAACATACTTGCAGAAAACTATAACCAAGAAATGATGGCCCAATATGTAAAAATTTTCATAATATGAAGATAGAATCTCCACTAGAAGAATGATAAGCTTTCAGCATCAAGAGTTAGGCTTGCAAAACACTGAATACGGTCCTCAGGGGGAAATCTATTGTTCAGACCGTTTTCTATCATGCAAATATAGGCAAATAGGGCACTCATGAGCAAACTGCTCCAGCAGCACTTAGAAGCCTCTTTCTACAACCTCTACATGGTAATACAATTGCCATTATTAAAAAGGGATATGGGATAATCTGGGTAATTATACTTGTGACATCCATCCCAGGCAAGTTAGTGGAGTAGCTGTTATGGGACTCCATTAATAATTAAATAAATAAGGGTAACATAACAAATGCCAATCAACTTGGCTTTATGGAAAATAAATCTTGTCAAACTAACGTGATATCTTCTTTTGATGAGATTGCAAGTTTGGTTGACAAAGATAAGTGTTTATATACTTAGACTTTCTATAAGGTGTTTGATGTGGTACCTCACAACATGTGATGATTTCAAATGAACATAACACACATTAAGTGGATTAAAAAATGGCTTATTAATAGGTCACAAAACGTAACTGTAAACAGAGACTCATTATCCAATGCATGTGTTTCTAGTGGGGTCCCGCAGAGGTTGGCACTTGGCCCTATACTATTGAATAATTTGATCAATGCTGTGGGAGAAGACATAAAATCGTCACTGATAAAGTTTGCAGGTGACACAAAAAGTGAGTGTTAAATAATGAAGAGGGCAGATAACTGATACAGAATGTTGTTGCAGATCACTTGGTAAGCTTGGCACAAGCAAACAATCTGCATGTTAATATGGCTAAATGTAAATGCAGACATCCAAGAACAAAGAATGAAGGCCATACTTACAGAATGGGGTCTTGATCCTAGTAAGCAGTGATTCTGAAAAAGATTTGTGAGTTGCAGAGCATCATCTGCTATATCTGAGC
This sequence comes from Sternotherus odoratus, assembly GCA_032164245.1. Taxonomy (NCBI): domain Eukaryota; kingdom Metazoa; phylum Chordata; order Testudines; family Kinosternidae; genus Sternotherus; species Sternotherus odoratus. The sequence continues at coordinate 11,221,353 of JAVMKO010000009.1, read as the reverse complement.
TCCCAGTGCCAAGCTGTGGTCAAAAGGGCGAATGCAATCCTTGAATACATAAACAGGGGAATCTCAAGTAGGAGTAAAGAGGTTATTTTACCTCAGTATTTGACACTGGTACAACTGTTGCTGGAATATTGTGTCCAGTTCTGGTGTCCGCAATTCAAGAAGGAAATTGATAAATTGTAAAGGGTGCAGAGAAGAGCAATAAGAATGATTAAAGGATTAGAAAACATGTTTTATAATGATAGACTTGACCTCAGTCTATTTAGCTTAACAAAGAAGAGGTTAAGTGGTGACTTGATTAATCTGTAAGTATCTACATGGGGAACAAGTATTTGATAATGGGCTCTTCTATCCAGTAGAAGGAGGACCTGATTCAATAGCTGGAAGTTGAAACTAGATGAATTCAGACTGGAAATGAAGTGTAATTTTTTACAGTGAGGGAAATAATCATTTGAACAATTTACTAAAGGTTGGGTGGATTCTCCATCACTTGCAATTTTAAAATCAAGATTGGATATTTTAAAGAGGTGCTGTCGGAATTGTTTTAGGGATGTTTTAAGACCTGTGTTATACAAGAAGAGATACTAAATGATCACAGTGCTCCCTTGTGGCCTTGGAATCTATGATAGTACTGCTGCCACTTCTTTCCTCCATAGCTATGTACTAGTATTTTTATGTTAGAATGACTTGCATCTGCAATCTTTTCAAAGCACTTCAAGCCAAGTGCTGCCAACTTGTAAACTTCAGAGAACTCATGGACTATCAGTAAATAAGGGTGACCTTATGAGGAGCTTTATTATTTTCCTGGGATACATGTGTTCTTTTTACAATGTATACCTCTCTTCCTAGAAAATTGATTTCTCATCCTAGACAATGCTATAATTACTTTTTCATCAACATATATAATGCATGCAGTACACATAATGGAGTAATGCAGTTTATTAAAAAAGTAGGTATAATTGAAAAAATAGGTAAAGTCCTTTTGTGAGTTGCAAATCATTTCATTAGTAGATCAGTTTGGACATGGACCTAATACCTTTTTAAATGCATCATGTAAAATCTGTTGAATTCTCTTTCGTAGTTTCAAAATTCATGCATGGTGCAACTTCTCAAAATACCCCAACAAAGATTTTAGGAAATGAAATATGCTGTATGCCAAATAGCGTTAAATGCACCCCACAATTTCTCTCAATGGTAAAAGTTGTTCTTTCTTTTCTTTGGAATATCAGCGTAATAATAACCTGGCATTTTGCCAGTCCCTTCCTGGATACCTTGGACTTCCTTCTCCTCCACACTGCTGCTACTGGCTCGCTCTCTCCACTTATCCACTGTGCTGCTGCCTCAATGACACAAGTAGAGAAGGAGGCTTGGACAGCACATGAGTTGAGGTAGAATGAATAGGAACTTGTAAAATGGAATGGGATTGGGGACCATACTAACTAACACTACTAGAGGTGCAGAGGAGAGGATTCACATACTACTTCTGCCCACCGAGGGGATAAGTGGTGTGTGTGTGTGATGTCTGGCATTACAATTTTCCAGGGTGCAGCTACCTTTGAAACATTTATGCCATAAGAAACACTAGTCTTTTGTTTATAGCAGTGGTGGGCAACCTGTAGCCCGCAAGCTGCATGCTGCCCATCTGGGTAATCTTTTGGCGGGCCGTGAGACAGTTTGTTTATATTTGCATGGCTGCCTGCAGCTCCCAGTGGCCGCGGTTCACCGTTCCTGGCCAATGGGAGCTGTGGGAAGTGGCGCAGGCTACAGGATCGTGCCACTGGGAGCTGCAGGTGGCCGGGCAAATGCAAACAAACTGTCTTGCAGCCCACCAGCAGATTACCCTGATGGGCAGCCTGTGGGCCACAGGTTGCCCACCACTGGTTTAGAACTATCAGTAGTTTTTCAACAGCTCTACCGCTTCCCTCAACAGACGTGAAAAGCCCATTACATTTCTCTTTGTTTCATATTTCACTCATGCAGATTTTTCCTAAACCGCAGGTCAGCTGGAGCTTGACAGAGAAATATTTTACTGATTTCTCTCCACCTGATGCCTTAGCTATTCACTCTCCACCCTCTACAATAAGAAATATATGTTCAGATGTTTTTACAGCTTCTTTATGATAGGCATTTCAGATGTCTACAGCTGAAATACTAAAACTGTCTCCCTAGATTAAGGACTCTAGTTTTGAAGTCTGTCGCAATATAGAATGCTGTTGGTTGGCCTACTAAAGAAGATGGCCTCCCCTTGAAACATAATTATTTTTGCTTTTCTCAAGACATGGAACAAACAATTACTTAAACCTTTCCACAGAGGTATTGCATCTAACAAGTTCTCTTGAGAGAGATGGCAGCAAAGCTGCTAAGCTATCAGCTGAAATACCGAATCACTATGCTCCCAGGAGTTTGCTTAAATTTGAAAGTAGATAGAAATTGTGAAGAAATGTATTGCAATCTAATAAAGAAGCTGTAACATAACTCCAGTGGTTTCAGCAGCAGTAATAGATAGGTATAAAACCACATATTACCCTAGAATATAGGTAACATCATAAAACACTTGTAACAAAGTTGCTTACTTTATATTCTACTCTGCATATCTGCTCCCATGTCCTGTCTTGTTCAGATCAGTTAATATTGTAATCTCTTTTAGGAAGGGGCCCTGTCTTTATTTATTGTGTAAAAGGCTATGCACACCCATCATGCTGTTTAACAAATGTTAAGTAATGATATGTTAAATGTGAAAAGTATATTGTCTTGAAACAATATTCAAAGGATGTGACACAAAAGATAGGCCAAGAAGTGTGAAGTGAAAGCTTGCAAGGGGACGGATCTCTCTTGTTAGTCCTCAGTTGTCCAGCAAATTAGTGCAAGAATACAGGCATGTGGCAGATGAGTTTATGGAACTCTTGAAATTCCTGACTTTCTGGAGCTTGTAGTTAATGTAAAGAGTGACAGGCCTTCTTAGAAGTTCATAATATTTTCTGTTTAATTATGTATCACTATGCAAAATCTGCCTGTTTCATAATGCTGCCCATCACCATAGTATCTGACTACCTTGTGCATAAAATCACAAGAAATAACCCACCAGACTGCATGGAATCTCTTGCATGTTTCTTTTTTTGGGCTCAAACATCTGCGTGGAGTAGGGTGGCTTTTTTGGAAGGGGATATTAGTGGGGGTTTGGGAATAAAAAGGGGTGATTGTGACCATCACCGTGGAAAGTTTTTTCTCAAAGAGGAAGATTTTGCAACGTTTCCTAAAGCTTGTCAGACTCTGAATGTGCCTTGTTTTCTCTGGAAGATCGTTCTATAGCTGGATTGCATTGACTGAAAATACTTTTGCCTTCAGCTGTCATATACTCTGTCATGGGCTTTGTGATCTGTATTGTCCCATAGAAGCACAGCTGTCATGGTGGATCATAGATTGAAATTTGGTCTCTGATGTAGGGGGGCTTGATCCAGGAATTGCCTATCTCAGCACATGTGCATGTTCAAGCACAAACTGAAAACCTGTCCCAGGGAGGAGGAGTTGTTATTCTTAGCAAAACCAGAACAAAAATATTGTGGAAGATATTCCAAGCTCTTTTTTTTTTTTTTTTTTTAAAGAAGGATATTTTGTGGTATATAGCCCCTGACCCATATTCAGTGGTTTAGCAGCCTAATTCCTATGGACTTTCAATGTGATTTCAGCTTCCTAGGGTTAGATTTTGAAAGGTATTTAGGTGACTTAAGATGCTGCTAGGCACCTACTGGGATTTTTGAACATGCCTTAGCAGGTTAGGTATCTTAACTCTCATTGAAAATCTGGTCCTTAGAAGCCTGGCACCTAATTTGCTTAGACTCTTGTGAAAATCCCACTAAGTCTCTATCTTCATTTTTTAGGCATCAAATACCTTTGAAAATATAGCCGCAAGTCTCTGTCACTTATAAAATGGTACTTAGGCCGTTAAATCACTTATGTAAATTTTATCCTAGATGAACATTATGTGGTGCCAAGAAGGTCACCAAACTTGAGGTTCTGATTGGCCAGGAGGTAGAATGAGTTCATGCAGACTATATACTTGTATCTTTTTGTTATTTTTCTTTCTTTATTTTTTGGTTTGTTCTGCACTATTTACATTTCTAGGACTCTGTTGTCTGCCATAAGGCAGAGATGGCACAGCTTGCTATGGACGAGACCCGTAAGCCTAGCCCGCTAGAGTGGGTCTGGCAATAACCCAACTGGGATGTCACAAAGGCATGGAAGACACTGGCAAATAATAGTCTGTCCGAAAATCTATGTTTATAATTTTGTGTAAAAGATGCTTTCATGATTCAATGACCCGTAATGGCTACACATCTGTCGTGTAAATATGTGTGTGTGTGTGCTGAGTGGTGTGCTACCAGATTGCTTCAGAGTGTTAAACATAAATCCATAGCTACCATACACACATTTTAGTGGTTTTTGAATAATATGATTTAGGACTAAATATTCAAATATTCAAAAATAAATTTGAGACTCAGTTAAATTTTGCTCTGAATCTCCCATTGATTTCTCATTAAGAGGAAGCATTGATTACTCCTCCTTGATATAGATATATTCATGTGTGCATTATGGTAACGGAACATCTATTAATAATTATTTATGTAAATAAGAATATTAAGTAGTTGGAGTCATTTTTAGCTCACTGAATGAAATACAATGAGACCTAAATGTTATTTAAAAGAGAAACTATTTTGCATGCACAGTTCGTTTATTTAAATATCTCTGACTTATATAACTTTTTAAAAATATTAAATCCTGCTTAAAGCAGCAAGAAACTCCTGCTTTGGTAACCCCCCAAAACAGGAAACTAATTATTGGCCTCAATTTCTGTAAAGAAATAAACCAGTTTCCTTTTCTAGCTATAGAGGTGCATATATTTTTATTAGCTAAAAGACTGCTTGAGTCATTGATAGAGAAGAATATTTATGAATGCTAAAACTTACAGTTGATTCAGTAGTAATTTCTATAGTTGTAGAGCTAAGGACTGGACTACACGGTGGGGGGGGGGAGGTGTTTCGAACTAAGACACACAACTTCTGCTCTGGTATCGGCGTATTTGTAGAAGTGTCTTAGTTCGACTTACCTGGCCATCCTCACGGCGGCAAGTCAACTGGGGTGGCTTCCCCGTCGACTCCGCTTATTCCTCTTGCGGAGCTGGAGTTCCGGAGTCAATGGGGAGTGTGTTTGGGGATTGATTTATCGCATCTAGATGAGACACGCTAAATCGATCCCTGATACATCGAACACTACCCGCCGATCCAGAGGATAGTATAGACTTATCTTAAGACTTTGCCCTTGCTTAATGTCATCTCTCCCTGTGTCAGTCATATCATCATTTCTTTAAATTGAAGTAAGTGGGAGTCTTTATAAGCCTGATCCAACACCTGGTAGTCAGAGAGATTATAACTCCTTGGGACAGGGACTGACTCCATTATAGCTCATTTTTGCTGCTCTGTAGTTAAAAACGGACTTTAAATTAGCTGCATCTGGATAGTTGGAATTTCCTCGGTGAAGGATTCCCTGGGTGGCAAAGAGTCAGCTGTACAATACACCCCCTTTCCAACTCCCTGCACACGCAGCATGGCCAAAGCAAAGGAAGCATGAACAGAGCATTGGGCTAATTCCTAGTTGTTGGTATACTCTCTTGGGGCTGTAGGCAGCAAAGCATAAGTCAGAAGAGCCCTGAGGCTTCTTTTATTCAGGCCAGAGGCCACACTGGCTTTTTATGAGTTCCAGAATTAGTGATCCATGAAGGTCAGTCAGGCCTATGTGGCAGGCATTGTGTTTTTATTGTCTCTGTAAATGTTTGCACATACCTGTATTTGAAAATAATAATAGTAAAAGGATTTAATAAAACATTTTCTTTTAGTAACATTGGATTCTGAAAGTAACCCCAGTGGGTAGAAAAGCTATTGCACTGTACGGTAACACCATCGGGGTATTTTTGCACTAAAGGGGAAAAAAAGTTTAATATTTAAATTTTAATATTTGATCTTTTAAAAGATTGCAGCTCTAATGCTCTGGCTCCACATAACACCCAGGTAAGTCTGTGGAAGTATTGCATGCAGGGCAACAGCAGAATCAAGGCCATCCTGTGGAATGGAAAAGAAAGCAAAGTGTATGAAAAAGCTAAAACTCTCCCAAAGAGGAGGATGTTCTGTGCACTGCACTTGCTCTTGAATATATGTCGTCCTCAATAGCGATTGACAGTGTACCATAAAGATTATATGAGTTGGCAAATTAGCTCACAGTTGGGGAATTCTTTTAAGAAAAGCTAATTAATCACATTAATTTTAGGTTTAATCTCAGGTAATAACTATTCATCTAGATGAGGTAGCCAATAAGTTAATCAGTGTGCTTCAACAGAAGGGACCCTCTTCATGTCAGCAGTGGTATTTTGCTACAACCTCCCCAGGAAACCACAGCACCGGAAGTAATCCCTCTGGGTAAAAATCCTTCGGTCCTTACTCAGGCGGGAGCGCCACTGTGAGAAGTCCTGAGGCGCTAGCTCGGGCCAACTGAACTCCCAAGTCAATGGGATTTTGCATGATTAAGGAGTAAGTAAAAACTGCAGAAGAGCCTTAGGGTTTGCCCATCCGATTTCAGTAGGTCTTTTGGAGAGCTGAATAGCAGTGAGGCGGTAGCCCTCTAGAAGGGCTTCTCCTGTATCAATCTGATGAAAGCTCATTCAGGAAGGCTCTGAGGGCTTGTCTTCACTTGAGCCGGCAGGGATCGATCTTTTGGTGATCGATTTATCGCGTCTCGTTAAGACGCAATAAATCGACCATCAGCGGCTCCCCCGTCAACTCCGGAAGTCCAGCTCATGAAGAGGCACAAGCTGGAGTCGACGGGGGACCACGCCGCCGACCGCCACCACCGTGAGGATGGGAGGTAAGTCGGCTGTAGAGACGTCGATTTCAGCTACGTTATTAACGTAGCTGAAATTGCGTATCTAGAGTCGATTTCCCCCCCTAGTGGAGACCAGCCCAAAAAAGATCAAGACTCCACACAGAGGATCTGGGCTGTAGGTTGACAACCGGGGATTCCTACTGATTTTTCTTCATCCTACAAAGCAGAGACCAACCTGCTGAAGAAAAGCAGGAAGTGGAGCCAGGTTCTTTCCTCTTCAATCTGGTTGGTCCCCATCCACCATAGCATCTGAGCACTAGCCATGATTGGCAGAACCTTTAGGGAACACAGTCAGTTTCCTTTTCCTGAGTAAGGAAAAATGGGTCCCTGATTAAGGAATATCCGTTAGCAATTCCCAATAACCAGCAGGGGTTTAGCTGTGTGTATGTGCGCCTGTGCGCACACACTGTTATGTTTTGTTCACACAGCTACGGGAGAAAAACACCAATTTTCTTTTCTATGAAGGTCAAAACAAAAAAATACTGAAATAAAATATTATTTTAGGAGAAAAATAATCTAATTCCAATATTACCTGCTGAAACAATGAAACTTTACCGTCCATTAGTTTTGTACATAAAAATTATGACTATATCATTTTCATGGCAGTTTTAAAATGTCATTAATGAATTTAGTAACTAGTCTTTTATGATCCATTAATTATATTAGATGAAATTAGAATTGAACTAATTATATGCTAAATTCTAAAAGATGGATTAATTTCAATTGCCATAAAAATACAGATGTTTAGTTATCCATAAGGCCTCGTTCTGAAAAATCTTATTTGATAACTAAAGACAATCTGTACTTTGAGTACCTTTAAAAATATTCATACTATAAAACTCAACAGGTGTTTGATTATAAAGATTGTTCAGAATGACTCCTACGAATTAGTATACTCCTGTTAGCGGAGGATGTTGCACTGTGCTGCAGCAAATCAATATAATTGGAATTAGAATGTAGGTTTATTTTAACATATTTCAGCATCTTGCAGCAATAGAGAGCCAGCCATACTCTTGGCTTGATTCTATACCCATTTGCAGCAGTATAACTCCGTTTACCTCACCTGAGTTACTCTTGACTTACGTTAGTATAACTAAGTGAAGAACCAGGCCTCTAAATATGGTGGCTGTCCCTTAAATATATTGAACACACTATATACATAGAGCATGTCCACACTGTAGAAAAAAAGACCCATGGTCTCAGAGCCTGGATTAATTCACTTGGGCTCACAGGGCTCATGCTATGGGGCTAACCTAGCAGTGTAAATATTTGCCCTCAGGCTGGAGCCCGGGCTCTGATAACCTGGGATGGGTGCAAGTCTCAGAGCCTTGGATCTAGCCCAAGACTGAACATTTATGCTTTATTTTTAGTCCTGTGACACGACCTCATGTGAGTTGACCTGGACTCTGAGACTTGCTATTTTGGGTTATTTTTTGCAATGTAGACATACCCATATCCACCTCGCTGTGTAATTTCCCTCCACATAATCCTGTTGCCTGTATTTGCTCCCCCTCCCCCACCAGTTTTTTCTATTTATTGAGGTCAGTACAACAATTTCCTTCCTTTGCATTCTTTGGCTAGCAGAAAGCAAAGAGACCAACACTCTTCACCCACAAACAGGCATGAAAACAAAACAGAAGGAAATAAAAAAAACAGAGGGAAAAAATGCAAGCCTGTACAGGACTCTGTTTGTATTTTCCCCATGATCTCAGTGAGCATCTTCAGTGTTGTATTACGTCCACCATCTAGAGAAGTCTGAGCCTAAGAATCAGCAGCACCTGTAAAACCATACCCATGTTTTTCAGAATGGTGTTTCCCAACAGAACACAGGCTCTGCTGGCTTCTCTTATGTGTGGGAATTAGAGAAGACCCAGGACACCAAAGAGCATTTCCCTAAGGTGAGAGACTTATCGGGTCTCTGTGGGGTTGGAAAATGGAGGAGCCCAATTCTGTAGTGTACCCCCCTGTAAGAGTTTTCACCTGTGTGTTAGGTCTCTAGTATTCGACTTTGGATAAAGGGGTGAATGCCGTTGAAGTTAAGCATTCTCTGTCAACCATCTAAAGGTTTTCCCTTGTGATGAATAGCCAAATCACAATGAATAAAATGAGGAAGACTTTGTAGCACCTTAGAGACTAACCAGTTTATTTCAGCATAAGCTTTCGTGGGCTATAGTTCATTCTTGTATTGTTATACTAGTGTAAAAGCCCGTGTACACGGGCCAACCGTAAGGGCTCGCGGCCCGCCCGCCGCCCAGCTCCCTCCCCCCCCAACGGCCCCCCCGCCCAGCTCCCTCCCCCCTCCAAGCCCCCCCGCCGAGCTCCCTCCCCCCTCCAAGGCCCCCCCGCCTTGCCCAGCCCCCTCCCCCTGCAACGACCCCCCCCGCTCAGCTCCCTCCCTCCTCAACTCCTCGTTATGCGCCCGACAGCCCAGCTAACTTTATATGTATAACTGCTCCTTGATGCTCTAGCTCCGTGTGAGTGAGGATCACTCAGGAGAGCACGCGCGGTGGCCATTTTGTGCCTCCGAACTACAACCCCCAGCATGCCGTTCGTCAGGGCCGTCTCTACTGCGCATGATGGCTTCACACAAACTTCCCTAGCCGATTATTAAATAGGATGGGAGAGGTGTATAGGGCTGGTGTGTGATATGTAGTTTACTGTCATAACATGAAAAATAGTGTATTTTTACTGACTAGAGTCAATTGTTAGCGGTTGAATAAGGGTTTCATTTATGTTTTTAGCCCGGAGTCTAATCTCACCTTTGGGCTTGCATTGTTGCAGGCTATTTACTTAAGTGGAGTCACTCTTGATCTGCAGACTGCTGTAACTTAAATCAGAATCAGGCCCATATGTCTTTGATTGTATTTATTTATTTTTGCCGGGTTGATCTGGAGGTGGAGAGAGGGCCTCACAGGTGATGAGGACATGAGGGATACTGGCAGACAGGTAAAATGTTGCTGGCTACTTCTGAATAGATATGTTCATTTGGAAGGGACATCAGGAGCGATTTGCTGCCTGGGAGAAATGTCTTGTATGCCCCCCGCCATCTCCAATACGTTTTGCAGTCTCCCTCCCTCCCTTTCCAGAAGTCCATATAATGGAAAAATTTCAAACTAATATCACTGCCATGGAAGTTAAATGACTGGCCTGACGTCATGTAAGTAGACTTCATCCACTGCCATGGGAGTTGCACAAATGGGCAGCATTGAGTTTATGTAGGTTTTAGTTTAGGGTCCCATCCTCATCCCAGTAAAGTCAGTGGCAAAGCTCCCATTGACAGCAGCAGGAGCTGGATTGGGCCGCTAGTACAGCAATGGTGTACTAATCTAGTGTGGGCAATGGTATAAATAAGATTCTCTGAACCCAAGTGAACAGTACAACAGGACCTTTTGTTAGTATGTGACCTGCATAGTATCTCCTCTGCTCTCCATCTCTCCCCATTGTTACTCCCACTGCTGATTTTTGGAGCTCTATTATAAAAGATTTCTTTTATTTCTCATAGTCAACACATTTATTCCCTCCTTCCTCTTTCATATCCCATGTGTTTTTAATTAACATTTCAAAATCCATGCCTCTCCCCCTGTTTTGAATAATCCAGGCTCATCTGCATTTCAATAGCACACCTCTAAAACTGTACAGGCTTCATATTAAATACCAATTAAGAATTCCTGTCTCCGTCTAAAGCGCCTCGTTTCCATGAAAATGTTTAATGGCAAACGTTAAATGTATATGGCACTTAAACTATTTAAATATTAGGTATTGTCATGGGAAGAAGTGACGTTTTAATAACAGGGTTAAACAGAGGATTGTAAATGAACTTTGTTAAGGAAGGTACCATTTATTATGAAATCTCCAAGCTTTTAAAAGGAATTTAATTAGATTAATACATTGTGCCTCTCCATAGCCGTCTAGGTGAATCTAGAATTCCAAAACACAAACAGTAAGCAAATATGTCAAAAGAGCATTAAGATTAGCCTTTCATAAAAGCTCCTCCAGCCCAGTCGTTCCTATCATCCTCCTTGTAGCGTTAATCACCCTCTTCTCCGCTATCCATAAAAGCCTATGGAAACAGGTAATTGTGCTCTGAAGGTCACCAAATCCAGATGGTAACACATGATGGGTGGGATGAGCGGTAGAGCCAAGGATCTGTCACTGAGACCATCCTTCAGCTGCATACCTGCCGTTTATCCTTCCGGATCTTTTTCACTTGATCACCTCGAGCCCTGGTGCGCCTCGGTCCCTCCTATTCTCTGCCTGTGGCACATTGTAGTCTAGTGTACTGCGGGTTGTAATGCTTTGGTTTCATTCTGGTTGCTGGGTTTAGTTGCAGGTGCTGGGTTCTGTTGGGGGCTTGTGATATACAGGAGGTCCGACTAGATAGTCTAGTGGGCCTTTCTGGCCTTAAACTCCATGAGTCTAACTGCAGTGATACTGCCTGGTGGGGAGAGGGAGGGAGAGGCCATTTCTAACCAATCCTTACACCGTAAACATCACCTGGCAATTCTATGGAAGGTATTGCACATGGCATACTGTACTGCTATAGAGAACACTACTTAATTAGCTGCATTCTGCTCTGACTGTCGTTTCTGAGTGCATTACAGTAATTCAGACTGGAGACAATCGCTGTGAATAACCATGGTCATTTCTGCTTCCTAAAGAAAAGGAGGCAACCTTTTTGGTAAGAACAAATGACAGAAAATACATAGGTGGCTAAGGGCTACCTGACTCCAGAAGCCACCGGGGATCCGACAGGATCCTCACATTAGGAACCTTAGTTGCAAACAGTTGATGTAAACCCTAAATCCCATTGTCTTCAATCGGACTTAAACATATGATCAAGCTCTTTCCTGAATTCTGATCATGTCTGTCAAACAGGTGCTGATATAAGTATTATCCTGGTCTTATCTGAGATTTTAACTTTGAGCCTTCCACAATCTCTCTTAAGCACCGGGTCAGTGATCTCTTGCATGCATAGGATTAGAACACATGGAGCTATACAGCTGGGTGTTTTCAGTATACTGAAGGTATCTCCACCCACCGCTCTTCCTTAGCCCTCCTGTTGGCTCCATGTACACATAGAACAGGAGAGATGACAAGAGAGATGACAAAATGAGAGAGCCCCTCTAGGAAAATAAACAGTTGCTCAAACTGTCTTGTGGGGTCACTTAGAAGGGTCAGAGCCACTCAAGCAATTCTGCCTGAACCTGTAAGAGCTCAACACCACCTCATAATCATTGGTGTAGAATGCAGCTGATAGGCCTAAAAGCATGACACCTTATCTTCATTAATCACCAGAAGGAGTTCCCCAACCAACATCTCCAGCAGAGTTATGGTATTAATAACATAACATACAGTGTGCTCTCAAACTTTGTGGCTTCCCAGCATGCAATTAAAGGGACAATTTAAAAAAAACTAAACTCCTAGGTTACACATTAGTTTTTTTTTAATTGCAAATACATATTTCCTTTTTTTAAAAATCCCAACCATGAAATTTAAATCCACAAAAGATCTAACTTTCAAAATAAGTATTTTTACATTACTGATCAGTTTTCATGCTGAAATAAGCTTCAAACAGTGCACCCAGAGACCTACAGCTTCTTTCCTACCCGTAAGAAGAAACTTGGTGCATGAGAGTGCCTTGTTAAGATGCTATCCTTTCTGACCCCTCCCCCCCCAATTATATTTCCTAGTGGTCAATATTTGAAAGAACAGATTACTTTCCCTCTACATATATTCATGTTTCTGACTCACCAAAACTTCTTTGTAGAGCATTTTTAATAGCCAGCAATAGCTTAGTACAACTATAAGGTGACTTATTTTTATGTGTGGCCGCAGGCCAAAATTTTCAAACATGGATTCCTGAATTCATGCAGTTGGATTCAACTAAATGAATTAAATGAATCTACACAGATTCAACCGGGAAAGAAGGCACACATTTGTAATAGCGAGGGGCAATTAATCATTGGAACTGCTAGAGGGAAGTGATGGATTGTCTTCACCTCTAGAAATCAGGCCATTTATTTCAGTGTCTAATTTAAGCACCCATGTTTGTAAATTTTGGTCTATGTGGCAGTGAGGCACCACAAGCTTGTGGAAAAGTTTGGAATAAAATCAAGTGTTCTGACGCCCACTCCCTTGATCTAAGAGCCGGGCTTTTCTCCCTGAAGAATATTGAAACCAATGAGGGCTCATGTTTCTGGAGATGCCAGTAAAATGGATTATTGATTATCTCTGAGTTCACTTACTGGCTGGAAGAGTTAGTCAAAAACTGTGGATTGCAGTGTAGTGATCTGCACAATTTCACTTCCAGTGTCCATATTCAGCTGCTTTCAGATTATGCTTAGGTGGCCTTGGGGAGTTAATTTTTTATCATCACCTACCAATCTCTCCCTATAATTTGTAGTATCACATGAGAAGAACAAACAGTGCACCGTGGCTTTCTTTATGAACACAATGGAGAAGCATCACAATGTTTCCCTGTGCTAACGTCTATCCCACAAGTTCTATGTGAGATTAATTTGGGTTCTGAGGAACAAAATAAAGTCGGCTCCAAATTCATAGAGCTAGGTCACACCACACAGGGGTAAGTAAATAATTGTCCACTCCGGTGGGGTAGATGAAACTGCGCCACCTTCCTAGCGTGACCTATTTCTGTGCTAAGTCTCTGCTATCATTTTCTGGTTTAGATAGACATTAATATATTAAATAAGTAAGTAAACAAGTGAATAAATAAATTAATAGAAGCACTGAAACGTGTATATCAGAGGTCATTATTAATGTGCAAAGCTACAAGAGCCTTTTATTGCAGACTAGATATAAAAGCTACACCACAAGAGAATTTCCCATGACGTGATGTGAATGTTTAGATAGATAACCAAATGCAGTACAGCACAGTTAACAGAATATTTTCTTCAAGCATGCAAATCAGTACACCATGGGAACAGTGTAGTAGTAGACTTGGCTGACCCATATACACTGTGAAACAGAAATTTCAGATTGAGGACAGAGATGTCAGATTGAGGACAAATGGGTCAGATCGAGGACACATCATTAAGTGGAAATATAGTGTGTTGGGGGTAGTCATTTTCACCGCTAATTGTTCTCTCCAGCCCATGGGATCAATTGATATTTCTCCTTAAATAACCGATGCTTAGTGAGAGACACACACACACAAAAATTGATAGGTTAAGAAAAGAGCCACAAGAATTATTTGACTTCTAGAAAGCCTGCCTTACAGTGAGATATTTAAGAAGCTCAATCTATTTAATTTATCATAGTGAAGGTTAAGAGTGACTTGATCAAACTCTGTAAGTATCTGCAAGGGGAGATGATTTCTTAAATTGGGAACTCCTTAGCAGACAGGCATACAAAGACAAATCCAAACAACACAGGGAAAATGAAGGACTCTGATTACAAGAAATCTTTAACTTAAGATTGTCTTTCTAAAAGATATGCACTAGCTCCACTCGAAGTTAAGGGCTGGATGCAGAACTTGAGTGAAATTCTATTATATGTTTTATACAGGAAGTCAGATCACATGATTATAATGCACCTTTCTGGCCTTAAAATCTATCAATCATACACATACAATTGAATTGGTTTAAGAAGCATTATATAGAAGAGCAGTATCAATAGATTGCCTGGGTTGAAGTAAGCAGATAATAATGAACAAAATATATAATTATTCTGGAAGAATACAATGAATGGGTTCATGAAACTGACAAAAGAAGTGCTGCTTTCAGGAAGGTGCTGAAGTACTATTGCTTCTTGTGAAAATACTAAAATTATTTACAAACACCTATTGACAGTCTTATCAAATTCACAAATTTGTGATCACGTTAATGAAATTGATGGGCTCTTATTAGATTCATGAATTCAGAAGACAAAAGACTCATCCATGAAACAGTTTTGATCTGGACTGTGGCATGTTTAACAAATATTTTGAGTACAAAAGGAATACAGGAGTGGGAAAAAGATCTCCCAATTATTACAGCCAACTGCGGTGCTTGTTTAAATAAATAGAGCGCGAGCCTGGGTCTGTAATTTGTTGCATGGAAGCAGATGACTGCACCCTTGTGGAGCCTCAACCACAAAACATGGGAATCTTGAGTAAGAATAGAGAGGTTATTTCCCTCTGTATTTGGCACAGGTGTAACCACTGCTGGAACACTGTGTCCAGCTCTGGTGTCCATAGTTCAAGAAGGATGTTTGTGTCACAGTATGAACTACTCCCTCCACCCTTGGCGTCCGCTGGGTAAGCACCGCTGTTGCTTGGTTAATAAAACTTTAATATTTAGCTACTTGGTGTGCTCCTTCATCTCCGCCCCTAAAGATTCTGTGGCCTTAGCTTGGTCACCTGAGGTGCTAGGTAGGTTGGTAACAGAAATCTGTCACATTTGTAAATGGGACCAGGTCAAGAGGAGAGCCGTGAGAATGATTAAAGGATTTGAAAATGTGCTTTACAGGGATAGTCTCAATGAGCTCAATCGATTTAGCTTCACAAAGAGAAGGTTCCGGGATGACTTGATTGCAATCTATTAGTATCTACACGGGGAACAAATATTTGATAACAGGCTTTTCAGTCTAGCAGAGAAAGGTGTAACATGACTATGGCTGGAAGTTGAAGCTTGACAAATTCAGGCTGGAAATGAGGTGTATCTTTTAAATGGTGAGGTTCATTAAACACTGGAACAATTTACCAAGATTCATTGTGTATTCTCCATCACTGGCAATGTTTAAGTCAAGACTTTTTTTCTGAAAGATCTGTTCTAGGTGTTATTTCAGGGAAATTCAATGGCCTATGTTAGACAGGAGGTCAGATGATCACGGGGTCCCATCTGGCCTTGGAATCTATGAAAAATCCTTTATGTTGGACACTTATTATGAATTGCAAACAAATGTTACAGAGTTCAAAACTTGGGCAGAGATTTTACCTTCCATGGTTTTGGGGAGCCACAGGTTTTCAGTGCTCCATAAGAGCAGGATTGGACTTTTAAGCGGTATTAGCATTAGAATAAAAATCAAGATATATTCAGATGCAATCCTTTGTACTTAAGTCAGGCAAAATAACTGGTCTTGTAGGAGACTGGTCACATATAAAGAAAAAAAAGGGTAGAAATGGAGATGCTGGTCATTTTAGTGGGTATACCTGAGTATTTTATGTGTTTTTGTTACTCCGCTGGTATATGTTTGTTAATAGTTTTACAAAAGCAGCCTTGGTCCACATTTATTTTTTCCAGGGGTGATTGTGATGCTTGTAGATACTATCGGGAGGGAGAGGAGGGAGAAAAGCGCATGTTAGCCCAGCATTGCTGACATTTCTATAAGATCATCAGATGTATAGAGCAATGAATGGGCTCACAGATATGGAGAAACAGGCTAGTGCACGTTGGATGTCAAATCAAATAATACATTCTCATCTCAGTGATTTATCACTGAGACAGAGGAACCCTTTTATTTAAAAATTTTAAAAAATCATCCTTTTATGTTGTTCCATTACGTTCTGATCCTGCTGCATGTTGCAGGGTCTTCCAAGTGGCTGCAGGAAGGAGATATCCACCCACACAAAACAAGCTGCAGGATTGGGACTCCACTTTTTGAGAGCAATTTGCTCTATTACCCTTCTGTATTCAAAGGTGATGTTCATGCCTGGCAGAACTTGGTCACTGACTTTTTCCTTGCACCCAGAAATATTTAAACTGACTTGCCTCTGAGAGAAAATGAACAGGGCAAAGCAAAATTGAGTTGGATTTAAGTATTCATGACCTTTCTGCCCTACATCTCAGATTAATTTTTCTCCATCGGTGTTCATAGTATGCTGTTTTTAATTGCATATTGCATATTCTTTATTTATAGTATACAACTGGTAATAACCAAAATTACATTTTTAATCCCCAGTGATACCTTAATCTAATGTTGCATTTACCTCTCTTCTTAACTAATCTTCTACCCTCTGAGCAAATTTGATTAAAACGATTGCATTTATTAAAAAGAAATAGCCTAAACTAGATCAATTTAGTACCGGCTGCTCATGGGGCCAAGCAATCCTGACTGTGGTTTGCAACCTAATGTGCCATGGAGGAAGGGGGAGGAAAGGAATCATCTGCTTCCCAGGAGTAAAGCATGGAGCTACCTAGAGATGAAGAAGTGATAGAAATTATCTCCTGTAGCCGCTGCTTCTTCACCCCTTGGTAACATTCTGCATAGATTCCAACTCCTTCCATTCCATGCTGGTGCTCTGGACGCCCAGGAATTTATTACAGCCCAAGGGCTCTAGTAATTCCTGCATAACTTCTGAAATGAAGGGTTTAGGGTGATCTGTTCTGTTTTCCCCTCTTCCTAGTGCCATAAGCTGGAGACCCTTTTGGGACTATGCAGTCTCTTCCCAGCTGTCAGTCAAGCCGGGAGGAACTCAGGCCATGTTGGGAAAACACTGGTTATCCACAGTGTCTCACCAAGGGCTCACTTGTGTATCTTGGCCATCAGGCTGAGCAGAGACTGTGTCAGTTCCTTCCAGAGAGGATTGTGCAGCCATGTAAGTGCTACTGCTGCTCCGCCCCTTTTGCTACTTTCAGAAAAGGTTACTTTGGCTGCGGGTCTAAAGCATGCCACAAAACCCTACATACTGTGTGCGGTGGAAGAGAGGTGGTTTGATTGATGTGTTGTGGAGATTGTCCCCATTTTATTGTGCAAATAGAGAAATTGATTTAATTTACTTGGAACACAGCATTTTTTTTTGCAGTTGAGACCTTGATTTATCTGTGCAGGAAAGGAGATTGAAAAACACAAGAATTTAATCCCTTCAGAGTTTAATTAGAGCAAACATTCAAACCGGTTAGTACAATTATGAAAATTAATTTTGGGACAAAGACAAAAAGACAGATAAACGACATGAAAGCAAAAAGGAAAACAAAAGCAAGCAGGAAAAATTACATCAGCTCAATCTCTGGTGGCTTTTTCAAGCTTCATCTTTCCAGTTCCTCTTGGGCATCCACTGACAAAACAGCTCTCAAAGGTGCTGAAGCGACTTGTAAATCTTGCAGTGTCTTCAGACGCCTGTACCTAGAACACAAACAGTCCTTACCGATTTTTCCAACCCTGATATGCTATGATTCTATGATTTGAGCAGTCCCATTACTTTCAGAGGGATGCTTTCAAAAGTAATGGTTGCAAGCTATGGTCCCAGATTTGCTGATAGCCATTCCTTCTCCAGTAAGTGTGCTAGCCATTCACAAACATTTGCAAAGTTCATTCCATAACAAATTATCAGAATATTAGACTAAATAGAAGGTCTTAGTTTAAGTCCAGCTGCAGTTTTTGAGTCCAGAGCAGCAAAATAATTTTTAGGCCACAAGACTCATTTCTCTAAGAGGGGAAAAAAGAGAAGGCCCCAACCAGTCTGAGAACTATGGAGCAGATTTACTGGTTGATTTAAAAACCTGAAGCTAGAACCCCATTTAGTGTAATCTGGTTTGGCTTGACTGAAGTCAAAGGAGTCATGTTGATTTATACCAGCTGAGGATCTGCTATCTCCTATTTTCAGATACGGTTGCTGTGTTTGTAATACAGTTGCTTTAATCTTATGATAACAGGATGTCTAATATATTCATCTTAGAAGTACAAAAACATTAGAACTGTTTTGGTGGCTGTCAGAAGCATTTTCCAGTTTCTCTATTGTCATTGTTATTGGATAGTAAAGTGCTTACACGTTGCAGTGATTGGTGCTTTTTAAATACCAAAGATGGGATTGTGCAAATATGTAGATTTATTCAGTAGTTGTTGTTTTAGGTAGCTTGGGATATCATTTTCACAGTGCTCTGGCTTAATGTTGCATTAAAACTTTAAACTGAAGTAAAAATGAAATAATGAGAAAAAATTATCTTAACCAGTTGACAACAGTAGCAAATTCCCCCAGAGCAGAAGCTCTATTTCCACATAGTTATAGCAGTTGAGAAATCCATATTGTCACCTGAAATTTCAGCTGTAAATTGCCAGATAAATATTCTTTTTCTGTCTCTTTCCTCCTCAATATGCAGTATAGGTTTGATTGCTTCCTGAAATATTTAAGACACAGATTACGCTGATTGTCCTTTCACAAAAGATGCACTCATCCTGTGATTGCTGGACCATCATTGCAACATGATAAATTACTTTCCTGCTGATAGGAAGGAAAGAGAAAACTGTTGAAATAATAATAATACAAACTTATGAGCGTCTCAGGCACAAAAGTACAACCACTGCTATTCCTTGGTTCATTAAACATCTACAGATTCTATTCATATATTCTTTGGAATTTATTCATTTTTCTCCAAGTAATGATTATAAGTATGTTATCTGAATAATGTTTCCATCATGTTCCTTAATTTTCAAATCTCCTCAAAAACACACTAAAAGATCCCCTCCCCGGCCCCCATAGCATGATAACTATGATAACTTTGATCAACTAAAATTGCTGAAAAGGAACAGAGGTTGAAACACATACTTTGTAGGCCTGTTGTGGTGGTTATCTCTAACACAAGACTGGAGATGCATATCCTTTGTTTACAGAATAAGTGGTGGTCCTGGTATTTATGGCAGCATGTAACATTGTAAGGGCAGCCACTACATTGCTGTATAGTGAAGTGTACTGTAACTCAAAGGGCCTTGGGAAGCACAAATTCTGATTCAGTATGGGACTATCAGTTTGTTCATTGGGGTTTTATTCAGGGTGAGAAGGCAATTTTTTCCCCTTACCCAGGGATTCCTTGACTTTGGATACAACCCTTGTGTTACTATGGAAACTGAAGCCATATGGCATTCTCTTTGGCCCTATTAGCTATGTGTCAGGGATGGAGGATGTGAAGTGAACACGTTCTGAGGGCACGGTGATGCACACACCTCAGGGAAGGCTCGCTGACATCGCTACTGTTCTTTGAAAAATGTGGTTCTTATTGGAAAAATGATTGTGTAAAAATGATGTGCTGTGCCATGTTTGTTTCCTGGCAGTGATTTCTAGCTTGAATGTCCATAACTTGCAAGTGAAAAGGAAAGTATTTCTAACTTCCAGCTCTGCAATTTCAACCTGGGCTCTGAAAGTCAAGATGGGTTTTTTCCTTCCCGTTCATCACTAAGAGTGATACTGGTTTTCCTGGTTAGATTAGGCCCTTAGTTTTACCATACAACCTCAGTGTCTATCCTGAGCAACTCCGATGCCACGTTATTTGCACAGATGTATCAGATTGGAACTTAGTAAACAATTCCCATGATTCTTAGGAAGGAATAGAATCCAGCTCATGTCCTCTGAGTTGTCAGCACTGCAGGGCTAACCAGAGCAATTTTGATTCTGAAAATACATATGAGGCGTTGTGATAACTGAACAAAAAATGCCATTTCCACATGAGTAGCTCTTGTAGACCTGTGGAAATCAAACTTTTTTTTTTTTCATGGACCACTTGAAAATTGCTGAGGGTCTCAGTGGAGCACTTAACGATCTTTCCAGATGTTGTTTGTACCATTAGCTAACTGTTGTAAAGTGTTTTGGATAAAAGTGCTACATAAAATAAATGTAATAATAATTAACTTTTTTGTTCTACAAATAAAAGTGCACAACTCATATTTTAATATCAGTAGTCTTACTTTTCTAATGCGATGGATGTGCCCTCTCTCCCCCACCACGGCACCCACCCAGCTGGGGCTGGGAAGGAGGGGGAGTTTCTCCCTCTCTCCCCCACCGCAGCAGCCCTAAGCTGGGGCTGGCAAGGGGGGAGGGGGTGTCTCCCTCCCCCGCCACAGGAGCTGAGGCTGGGAAGGAGGAGCCGTCTCTCCCCAGCAGCCACAGCCCTGGAGCTGGGGATATTCACCTCTTTCTCTGGCTGCTGCAGCCCTGTATGTCCCAAATTCCCCCCACCACTGTGTCTTATACCTATCTCATAGAACTGGATGGACCTTGAAAGGTCATCAAGGCCAGCCCCCTGCCTGCACTAGCAGGACCCTGACAGATTTTTTTGCCCCAGATCCCTAAAAGACCCCCTCAAGGATTGAACTCACGACCCTAGCTTTAGCAGGCCAATGCTCAAACCACTGAGTTATCCCTCCCCCCATCCCGTCATGCCACTCCCTGTCCCACCTAGTCCTTCTGCAGCTCCACTAATTAGGTGAGTGGACTTCATTTTCTTGTGTGTGGTCACCCAGGCGTGCACCTTAGAGGGAACTATTCAGAGACCACCTGAATGGAGTGGTCTGCGAACCACAGTTTGAGAACCTCTGTAAGATGTGTTTGAGCCTATGAGGACAGGGGTTAAGAGAAACGATATCCTTTTATTTCTAGATCCCAAGCTTGAATTTAGCTCACCAGTGGCTAAATACCATCATCTAAGGCTGTTAAGTCTAAATGGTGTTTTCAGTAGAATTCCTAAGAGGCAGATGTCTGTGTCTCTCCTTGCCTCATTTCTTAGTGGGTTTGATTGGGAAGGTAAATGGATGAGTGGGCTAGAGACAGGATGTCTGTACTAGCTGAGATAAGGGGAAAACCCTGGTACTATTTACAGTGAACAAGATAAGCCTGGAATGTATGATGAAGTAAAGAATAGGTCATGGCTGCACAGTGTGTGGAGAGAATGTGCTGTCAGGGATTGGTTCCTGCAGAGTAACCGAACCAGTCTTGAAGCGTGTGGTGCAATGTATAGTTAAGAATGCATGTGTTATTAGTGGGAGTAAAAATGTATATAAGAAAAGTTTTGCTGTGTAACTTTGGCTGTGTGGTATGCCCTATATTGAGCTGCTACACTTGAGTCTGGTCTACTCAGTTTGCGAAATAAAGGAACCAGAGTGATGAATTAAGTTCTTGGGGATTCAAGTGGAAGAGGTCTTGGGGGAACCCCAGCAGGTGTGAGGAAGTGCTATTGTCCTTGCTATTCCTGATCTGGTGATATGTCTCTCTAAATTTTCAACCTACGCTATCACTGGCATTTAAATCATCCGTGTTTCATCTGTTATATCACAATCTATTCATCAAGCCAAGGGAACATGCTTATTATTCCTTGATTTATATGGCTGTATAATGGTGAGCAATTACTATTAGTCACAACTGTTCCACATAGGTAGCGTGGATGTAGCATGAGCAGTTCGCATTAGCTACCAGCATAGTGGTTTACTATTCTGAATTATGTCTCTCGTCATCACACTAGATCTGTTGAGGGCAAAAGTAGAAGCATTAATGTATAGGGTGACCAGATGTCCTGATTTTATAGGGACACTCCCAAAATTTAGGGTTTTTTCTTATACAGGCTCCTATTACCCCCCACTCCCTGTCCTGATTTTTCATACTTTCTATCTGGTCAGCCTAAATGTATATAACTTTTCTCTCCTGCCCACATTGTATGACATGGATTATTTGGGCATAGGAAGCGTAGATAATAGTTTTTAAGATGACAGCAGAACTGTCCATGTTTTTCTGTTCATCACTCAATTTTTCAGAGGCTATAGCTAGGCTGACCATATTTCCTTGTGACAAAAACGGGACATTGGGATGGCAAAAACGGGACGGGGTTATAACTCCCTTCACACCCCAAATATAACCCTACAACGCGCCCCCCCCATATCCATAAAGTCACCAATACCCAACCCTCACATAACCACCTCCAGGCCCCCCCAACACCATCCCACTACCAACCCCCCAGCCCCTTACACCCCCCCAGCCTTCCCTACACAACCTCTCCCCATAGCCCCCCACTGGCAACCAATACACCCCCACAGACCCCCCCAATGGCCTCAAAACACAGCCCCACCCCCCCCACAGCCTCCCACCTCCCCCATGACCCCCCAGCTCATCCCACCCCTGCAGGCCCCACCGCTGCGCCCCCCTCCCCAGCCACCACCTGCGTTGGTCTCTGCGTTTCCTCCACGTGGGGGGGGGGGCGGGGGGAGCGAGGCACCAGGCAGCCCCTGCCCGGCCAGCAGCTCCACTCTTCCGTTGCGCTGGGCTCTGCTGTATCCGGCTCGCGTGACACATGGGGGCGGCCCAGCCAATTGCGCTGCTGCTCAGCTGCGGGCACGCGACACGTGGGGGGGGCAGCCAATCGCGCCGCGCGGGCTCTGCAGCGGCGGAGGGAAGGGGGGAGCAGGCTGGGGAGGGGAAGGGACTGAAGGGCTGCGGGAGGAAGCGGGACCCAGCCGTGGGTCCCTGAAATAAGCCGCCTCCCATTTTTTTTTATGAAAAACGGGACAAATTTGATATTTTTATTAAAAAGACGGGACGGTCAGAAAATGTGTAAAAAATGGGACTGTCCCGTTCAAAACGGGACATATGGTCAGCCTAGCTATAGCATACTCCTCTTGGACATGGGACACACTCACATGCCTTTTCTGAAGGATAAGCACCAGAAAGAGGTTGGAAGCAAACAGCAAATTGAAGACAAGGAAGACAAACATCTGTATAATTGAAATTTTGACCAGCATTTTCTAAGCCATGCTTAGTATCACTGAGTCTGCCTATTCACCTTTTTTACCTGCCTTACCTAGGAACATCAAAGCCCACCCAATAAGTTTGACAAGAAAGATGTTTCATTAAAGGACCAGAAGTCTACTTTCCCTCCTCTGCCTTGGAGGAAAGCGTGGTCGTAGAGAAAGGCAGTGGTACTGACCCTGAATGAGACCTTCTTCTAGCTTGAATTATTTCCAATGCATGCTACATCCTGAACTGTTTTCCATATGTTCCTGCAAGCCGTCACCATTGTCACTTTGTTATAACATCAGTTAATTAAGATGTGTTATTTGGACTAACTCCTGTAAGAGTATTTTCGGAATGGGATACTGCATGATGCCAGCATCAATGGTAGTAAGCTGCCCCCCATCAAACACTCTTGTTTGAGAGAGTTTATTTGTTCCATAATTTTCAGTCTAGCCTCTCTAAAGTTGATGGCCAATGAGGAGGTGTAGGTCTGAACAGTTCTGGTAATGCAATATAGGAATATTCAGGATTTCAGTCCCCTCCCAACCATCAATGCACGTTTCCTGGAGACATGTCCTGTTGTTTGTGCTGCAAATAAGAAGATTGCGACTCATGAGCAATGTTACTACAACACAGTCCTTATTCTGAGTCCATTGAAAATGGTGTATTTTGGGGGAGCAAAAGGGAACCAGAAGAGGAGTGGGAGTAATGAAGATGGAAGTGGAATGCAAGAATGTTTATGATAATGAAGAACAGGGAAGCTCTAACTTTGATACTTGAATTCTTTAACGCCAAGGCTTAAATATAAAGTTGAAACAAAACCAACAGCTTTGTATGAGTATCATATATTTGTTTTTTTCACAGCTGCAGCAGAATTGAACCTAGGAGTCCAAGAGATGAACAAATTTCCTCTCATCACACTAAATATTATATGTAGTCTTGAAGGAGAGGGAAGAAATACAGTACAGCAAGAGGAAAACCATAGTCAAAAAAGCCATAATTTGTGTGTATGGTCATACAGAAGATGACTGCATTAACTTGCCCACTGTGGAAAAACCACATGAGAGACTGTGTAATCTCTCTCCCTTAATCTCTAGATTCCAGTGTTGGATCTCTTCTTCTGGATGCCTACACAGACTAGGGAGATGACTCAGAACATGACATCCATGTATCTGGTATGGTGTGGAGTGTGTACGCTTCTGAAGAGTTCCAAGACACTGTGAACTACAGCAGTCTGAGAAGTCCAACAGAGAAGGAACACAATCTGGGGTCATTGGATGGCAAGAGGAAAGACAGGTTGAACCATGGAATAAATCAGGGGCAATAAAACTTCAGATGGGGATAAAAGATCATTCATAAGTGTCTCAAAAGTGCATTATCCAGTCCTGCCAGCACCAGTGTTTCATGACGTGGTTGTCTTAAGCGATTGGATAGAGGAAACGGGCATAGTGAAAGGGCAAATAAAGGAGCAATTGTACCATCGTAAAATAGTAGTGCATTTGGAGGATAGCATTCTGAACAGAAAGCTTCTAAGGAACTGGTTGGCCTTAATGACATGGCCAGGATTGTCCAGGATGATCTGAGACAATCTGAAACAGTAAGTGAAGTTCACCCTGCAAGACTAAATCATATGCTATTGAAGGGACCAGTATTCCTTTCTGAGACTTAGGCAGCTAAGCACATCCTCTGTAATCTCCTGTTTCTGCTGTTTCAGGTATCTTGCTCTTACTAGGGCATTATCTTATACATTAAGAGCTTAAAGGGAGACCTCAAAGAGTAGGTGACAGTGTAGGGAACAGCATCCAGGAAAGGAAAAACGTGGAAATTAATACTATAACTTTCTATATAGTTTATTTTGGAGAAGGCAACCTTTATGACATCCACTATAATATGCTTCTGTTTTTCAGTGATAAAATTATATTGAAATTGTATTTCTGTTTGTGCTGCTTCTACAGTAGTTGTAAAATTAACTTTCATGGTAATGACCTTATACGCTAATTGGAAGAAATGTTCTTTCCATGGTCTTGATAAACCAGCTTAGAAAATATGTTTTTTTCTCCACAAGTTTTCTTGTCATTTGTTCTATGAAAGAACAGTAGGTGCATTCTCCCTCTCTGTACCAGTATTTTCTCAATGGCATGCAACACACAGTGAACATCTTTGTTATCTTTTTGAGATAATACAAGGGATTTTCCCTGGGTACTGAACAAACACCTGACTTGCACTTTCAGCTTCTCTATAGTCCATCAAAGGTGGCCTGGTGTGTTTAATTTTGCATCTTGTGAGCCAGACTGAAGGACTAGGTTATGAGATGTGTTTTGAAGATTCCTGGAAATAATCATAAAGGTTGAGAATCAGAGAGGTAGCCGTGTTAGTCTGGAATAGCAGAGGTAACAAAGAGTCGTGTGGCACCTTAAAGACTAACTAAAGTATTGGAGCATAAGCTTTCGTGGGCTAATACCCACTTCGTCGGATGCAAGCAGTGGAAGTGTCCAGGGGCAGGTACCACTGGACACTTCCACTGCTTGCATCCGACGAAGTGGATATTAGCCCACAAAGCTTATGCTCCAATACTTTAGTTAGTCTTTAAGGTGCCACAGGACTCTTTGTTACCTCATAAAGGTTGAGGAGACGGTCATGGTCCACGGTGTTGGTAATTATGAAGACCTTTGAGAGACTTTTGTATTTTGATTTATTTTTAATTTTAATTGATTTATTTGAAAACCTATTACATTTCTGTCATCCCTGAAATGGTCCATGTTAAAACTAAAAAAAATATTTGGGTAGTAAAATGAATAAAGCGACCAATTTTTCATCTTTACTCCTATTGAGTAGTACCTTACTCTGCAAGTAAAGTGTATAAGAGGTGACTTGCAGAGTACAGTATGAGGAGGAATCAGACTCCAAGACAGCGTTGCCATCATGTGTTCTGTGACACTTTTATTAACTTTACTAGAATATGATGACAAATATTCCCGAGCTCTGGGGCAGTAACACAACATAAGTAACTTTCAAGGTCCTCCAAAGTTACATGTTACACCATCATACTGACATACCCTTATGTTGTGATGTTGTGCGGCTGATGATAACGAGCTGGTGCAAGTTGCAGCTGTAAATATTGTCATTTTATGAAGCAGCATCATGCCACAATTTGTTTTGTCCCACACGCACACAATTCTTAAGTGATGACACAGTGCAAGCTCCCTATTTGGATGGTCTTGATGTGGACAATAGGTGCGGGTCCTAGATACCCTTCTTCATATCACAGCCTCATATTGGCTCTGCCATATACTTTCTATAACATTTTTAGGGGGAAGGGTAACTCTGGGTACCTTCTTGTTCCCAACTAATCTTTTTTCTGGGCTGAGACTGGTCTAATGTGAGAACCTCATTCATTCTCGTTCTGATTCAATTCTTGTGTAAGAGCTTTCATGTTTTGAAATGTGATCTATATGTTTACATCTTGGAGCTGAATTAATGTCCTGTAATTGATAATGGTATACTTATTTTATTACTTTTGCTCTAATTAAATTGTTAATGATTTAAAATTCTTAATCTCCTGTGTGAATTGTTTATCCATTTTTGTAAAATTAGGATGTTGTAATGTACTTTCTATTTTTTTTTCTGTTTGTTTGAGCTAATGATGTCTGCTGAGAAGCATGGTGTCATGTTATTAGCCGACGGACTGAATTGGTGGAGAGGAGCTCTCTCACGGGCTGGTAGAATTTAAGCCTGGCTCTTTTATAAATCTATAACTCTAGGAGGCAGTTTTCTGCTGAAACATTAGCCTTTATTTATCTGGGTGAATTTATTTCCCCTCTATTCTTTGTATTGGTGATTAATTGAATTTAAAATCTTGACTGTTCAGATGGCGTTAAAGCCGTTCCTGAAATGTGCTCTTCTGAGATGATATGTTGTCCTTGTTGGCATTTCTGAGCCCTTTCTTGAGCACCCAGTCAGAGGGTTGGTTACCCATTTGTTAAGCACTCTTCAACTATGTAATTAGCAAGTGTCTTAACTGGATGTTTTCAGATTGCTGATGTTTACTCCCTTTTGCATTCATTATTTAGTTTTCCTCAGCCTGTCTCCTTTTATTTTCCCTCCTACTTGATCTTGCAGAGAAGTCATAATGCTAATTTTGTAATACTGCAATTTAGTGTGGTATCGCTATAGCAACGGACTTCTCCCCAGAATCAAGGAAAAAGGAGTTTCTGTGTTATGAGAGCAAAAGCTTGTTGTTCCAAGCTGTAGATACCAGACCTGTTTTCTATCAAATACAAATAACTTCTGCCTAGAACTCACAAAGGGAAGCTTAACAAGACAGTGTAATACTCTGTTACTGTATGAGTGAGAGATGCTATCCCTTAATGGTTCACCCGCAGGGTGAAATTTACCTGTCTGCAGAAAAGCTAGCACAATGCCCATCTCTTGAGGGATAGTGTGGGCTACTGTAATACAAATAATAATCATAATAATTTAATAATTCACTCGGTCAGCAGTGAATTTCATCCATAGAGAATAAGGGACTCTTTGCTCAAGTGATGGAGACCTGTGTTTTTTGGAAATGAAAGATAAGAGTTCTTGTCCTGGTTCTTATGTTTGCATGTGAGCTATACATCTCTTGTCTGCAACACATGGATTTTTTACAGAAGGGCAGAAGACAGAAAGTGTTATTGGACTCTCCAGTGATGTACAGGAAACTATATTAGAAGCGGACACTTGATGCCTAGAAATAGGGAAGATATTTGAGAAGTAAGAACTCTACATCTAAATAGCTAAAGGGCTATTTTACATCCCAAGGCTTTCTGTTTTTATTTCAGTTGTAACCAACACACTCTAAAAAACTAAAGAATGAAACCTTGAGGAGGAAATCTGTCTAAGTGAAAAATGGTTTGTTGTTGCTGAAATGGCTGATTCACCCAAGTAGCTTACACTCGTATATTAAATAAAAAATGCTATAGTATCAAAGGAAATGCAGAAAATATAAGGCAAGTTGACTTTTTCGTGCAAGTTTTCTCTTCTTTCTTGATAAAAAAATAAATAATTACCCCTTATAACTTTCCTAAAGAGAATATTCCAGAAAAGCCAGTTTTGTAGACACACTCACTTTTCCTCCTCAAATCCCATCACTGATGTACATGAGAAAAAGTGGGTATTAGCCCACGAAAGCTTATGCTCCAATACTTTAGTTAGTCTTTAAGGTGCCACAGGACTCTTTGTTACCTCTGCTATTCCAGACTAACAAGGCTCCCTCTCTGATTCTAGTTATTTGATGATGATATGAGCATCATATTATATCAGTAATAATGTACTGCACTGTTTTGACTGGACTTTCTCTGCCCTGTTCTTATAGGCTATTTATTCCAACACTCTGCCTCCTCCTCCCTCACAGTGTCTTCACCTCAGTTTCACTCCAAACCTACCCTTCTTGCCTTTTTCTCCCGTCCCATCCTTCTCACCCC
Organism: Sternotherus odoratus; assembly: GCA_032164245.1. Classification (NCBI taxonomy): domain Eukaryota; kingdom Metazoa; phylum Chordata; order Testudines; family Kinosternidae; genus Sternotherus; species Sternotherus odoratus. The sequence continues at coordinate 11,192,538 of JAVMKO010000009.1, read as the reverse complement.
ATTTACCTCTTCACTTTTCTTGCTCTTTAGCTGATCCTCTTAATTTCCCCTGCCAAAAGATATAAAAATACAATTAAAACATTGTGGCGTTAACTTAAATGGTGTCACTCTGTTTATTTGTTATACCCCTTCCCCCACCCTATGTCTGCCATGGTTATTGAGATGGCAAGCTCTTCAGGCAGGGACCATCTACTAATCGGTGTTTGTACAGTGCCTAGCACAATGGGGCCCCTTTCTCATTTGGCCCTTAGGCAATCCATAATAAACATGATTATTATTAATAATAATATGTAACCTATTGCTTGCTGGAATAGCCTCAGATCATCATGGTGAGGATTCCAGAGGGAGTAGCACCATGCAGTGTTCCCAGAGCAGAACATACAGTAGCTACAATACTGGGTGTTTGGTGTGCAACAGTGAGCAGCAACAGTGAGCAGTCACAGCCTGAGTGGGTGAAGCATGTGTATCCTTGAATCTCTCCACTTACCTACCATGCCCATCTCAATTGTCCTCATCCTCACCCAACAGCCTTTTGTAACTTGACTCCCCTCTGTAGTTTCACTCTCATTGCTCACAAGTCCTTCTTCATTACCCTCTCCTTTCCTTCCCCTTCCTTTCTGCCATTAGTCTCCTTTCCCGCATTAAACTTTGAGGAGGGAAACTGAGTGAAAAATGGTGGGTTGTTGTTGCCACTGAAACAGCCTGAATCACCCTATTTTCACCCACCCAACACCTTCACTCTACTCCAGATCTCTTTGCACATCCCACCTCTTCCAACAATTCCTCCTTCCGTTCCTGGGAGAGGTTTTCAAAGGCACATGGGAGTTGGACACCTAAGTTCTTCCATTTGCGATTTCATCTATCTCCCTCGTTTGTCTTTTGTATGGGAGGCATCATGTTCACGCCTGGCGATCTCTGCAGTGATCAGAATCCTTTTGCATTGACCCCCTGCCCCAAAGATCAATTTGTAAGGGGAGGACAAGGAGTCAGTTTCAAAAACTTTTTTGTTGGCGTTTGAATTGCTGTTCAAACTGGGCATGATCCACTCTATGAGTGGGCAATTTGTCACTTTTTAATGGCATGAACAGAAACCTCTGCATGCATCAATGTTTGATGGTTGGTGACAATATCCCCGTTTAAAATTTCCAGAGAGCATTTCAATGCAGCGTTTTGGCATAATATTAAGGAGGTAGATTAATTTATTGCAAGAATAAAAGAGCTTTGGGGATGCTTGCAATGAGGATTTGGTCTCGGGTGAATTGAATCAGCATTAATGATCAGCGTGGGAGGAAATATATAGGTGTAATAATTAATTCACTAACACTGAGCAGCTGCCCTTAGGAAGCATCCACTTAACTGTATGTCCCAGATGAGATTTTTGCTGCCTGCAGAAGACAGTCCCCTGGGCATTTCTCCTGTGGGATCTTCCCTATAACATCGGCGGACTTGAGCTCATATATAACCCTCGGAGTATTCATTGTAATCAGATGCTGAATGCTTAAAAATGTTCGTTACAGGAACGTGTTAATTTCCAACTAAATGGTAAAAAGCAACTTTTTTGCATCTTTAATATGGCTGATCAATGATTTACTTAGTTTAGTAAAGTTTAGGTGAAGCATTTTCATGATTGCTTTTAAAATATTCCAACTGGTTTAAAGTAGCTTTAAAAAAAATATTTTGGAAATTTGTACCAGTGTTTCGTAAACATTTGTTTGCACAGAGAAGAGAAGTGACTTGCTGAAGGTCACACAGCAGGTCATTGGCAGAGCAAGGAGTAGACTCTTGGTCTCCCGCCTCCAAGTCCAGTGCCCACTCCAGCCAAGGCTTCCTCAGAAAGCAGAGCTTGGGTTGAAGGTGGAGCTGGGGGATTGGGGAGAAGCTGGGATAGAGGCGGAACTGGGCTGGGGGTGGAGAGGGAATGAGGACAGAGCGGGATTGGGGTCGAGTAAAACGGGGGGAGGGGGAGCAGATCTGGGCCTGAAGGCAGAGCAGGACTGGGGCCTAAACAGGGTTGGTGGTGGAGCTGGTCTTCAGGAGGAGCGGGGCTGGAAGCACGGTGCTCCCTCCCCGTCCTCCATGGGGGATAGCCTGGGTCCTGCCACAGACACCCCTGAAGATTCCTCTGTGCCTCCCTAGGGGGATGCACCCCACAGTTTGGGGACCACTGCTCTATGTATATTATAGTAGTGCCTAGGGCGCTCAGTCTGGACTAAGTCCTTATAGTGCTTGAGCACGGAAAGAACATATAGTAAAAAAAGACAGCCCTTTCCCTAACGACCTCATAGTTTAGGTTGATGACAGGATGCATACAGATGGATAAGAAAGACAAATGGAGGTGTGTGTCATGCAGGCAAGATAAAAGTAAAAGAAGTGGGATTTGTAGTTTGCTTAATCTTAGTAGAGGTAACAAAGAGTCCTGTGGCACCTTAAAGACTAACTAAAGTATTGAAGCATAAGCTTTCATGGGCTAATACCCACTTCGTCGGATGCAAGCAGTGGGTAATTGCATTTGTCCACTGCTTGCATCCAACGAAGTGGGTATTAGCCCACGAAAGCTTATGCTTCAATACTTTAGTTAGTCCTGTGGCACCTTAAAGACTCTTTGTTACCTCTGCTATTCCAGACTAACACGGTTACCTCTCTGATTCTTAATCTTAGTCTTTGCTCGCCCTCTGTGCACTAGGTACAGTTAGTTCACTCTAACTTAGTGTTATCCATTGTTGTTGTTTTTTTGGTTCCTTTCATATTTTACTTGCAAATAGATTTTGACCAGTTCTATTCAATAGATAGGTAACCGCCAAATGTCTGTAACAGGGGAACCATCTTTCCAGTTGCATTCCTGGAATCTTAACATTCCTCCTCTCTGGTAGAGATTTCCTCTCCTGCAAGGTGAATTCCTATGAATAATATTCTTATTTTTAAGAAGACACTTTACCTGCAGAACAGATAGAATTTTAAGTCCCCTTGACTGTGTGCACATAGACATTGTATGTGCATAAAGAAATGGACTGTGTAAATTTAACTGGCATGATAACTGCTTCCTGGTAAATACTGGTTAGGAGGGTTTTTGTTTTGTTAAATAAGACACATGTGCCTAAGGATAGGAAATCTGGCCCTTTGTGAGTTAGTTAGCAGAAGTGTCTGGGCAAAAGCTCATGCACAATGGAGAAGACACAATGGACCAGTTCTTCAGTAGGTGTCACTCAGCATAGGTCCGTTGAGTAGGCCCGTTGAGGAATTGGTGATCTGTGATTTTGTGGTATTACTTTTCAGCAAAAATATTGGGGATGCCAACAGGGGAGGCTGTATTGGATCGTGCTGCGTAAAACACCCAGCAAAGCAAAGGAACATAGTATGATTGTTAAATATGAAAGAAAGAAGGGAAAAAACAATTTACTCGTAATCCAGTGTTGTAGGACTGTGCCACTGCCAGTGTATTTCATGCTATCTGTACGCATGCTATCTGTATCTGCAGTATGGAGATGTAGGATAATAACACCAAATACCACTCCACCAGCCCCAGATCTAGGCTGCTGTGATAAATAATTCTGCTCAGCTTGTCAGCCGCGACAGCTGAGACTTTTTTGCTTAAATTGTTGACAGTGCTTGTATTAAACAGCCAGAGCTGTACACTCCATTAAGTTTTTGTAAAATGAACTGCCTGCGACTTGCTGTTTCACTGATAGTGGCTGCAGTTGTGAGCTAATCCCCTCCAGTTGATGGGTTGCTTGAGTGAGTGCTTTCAGTCATCCGACCGGTTAGCAGATCGTGTAATTTCTAGGGGGGTGGCTTTGGGGCTGAATATTAGCTGGGATAGACACAGAATAATTCAATGCAAAACAGACACTAGCTGCAGTTTATTCTAAATCTGACTGCTGCTAGTCTGCTGGATAAGAGGAGCTGACCTTTGAGATGTTGACGTGAAAGTTGAAAGGAAGTATAGGCAGGAATTCAACACTCAATCCCTGGACATGTTCAAACAGGGTGAAATCCACCCCTGTGGAGAGAGTGAAGAGGAGGCCTGTGCACCATAATGCTGGCCCTCTGTACAGGGGTGAATTTCACCAGGAAAGAGTTGCCACTTCAGATGGAATAAAAAGCTAAAGGGAAGACTTTCGGGGGGGCAGGGACTGTGGTTCCCTGTGTTTTTCTATGGTATACAGTGTGGTGGCCTCCATCTTGACCAAAACACTGGGGAACGAACTGGAGGTCTCCACAGCTAAAAGCATGAGCTGCTGCAGCTTGAGCTAAAGAGCCCATGTGCTCTAGAGGTAACAGAGTCTCAGGGTATGTCTACACTACCTACTGGATCATCTATCGGGGATCGATTTATCACGTCTAGTGTAGACATGAAAAATCGATCCCCGGATGTGCTCCCCATCGACTCCGGAACTCCACTGCTGCAAGAGGCAGAAGCAGAGTCAACTGGGTAGCAGCAGTGGTCAACTCGCGACTGTGAGGATGCCCAGGTCAGTCGATCTAGGATACATCGACTTCAGCTATGCTATTCATGTAGCTCAATTTGTGTATCTTAGATCAAACCTCCCACCCCCCCCCCCAGTGTAGACCTGGCCAAATTCTGTAGGTATTGGTGTAGTGGAGAACTTGTAACCAGTGGGTTACGCTATCACGATGGATACTGGTGGTGTGATGTCAGAAAGCCTGCACTACTGCAGCTGGTGTTGTATTTTTTCTGGATAAATAGGACAGGGAGTCAATGGCCTGGTCCCCACTAGGGCTTAACGTCGACTTTAGCAAGCTAAAGTCGATTTAAGCCTGTACCCGTCCTCATATGCATGCCCTTAAAGTCGATTTAAGGAGACCTTAAAATCGACTTCTGTACTCCTCCCTAACGAGAGGAGTAGCTGAAATCGACCTCTCTCTGGGTTGATTGTGATCTAGTGAGGATGCATAGGACTTTAAGCCTCCGACCTTCCCAGCAGCTCCGCGGAGCCCCCCGCCCGCCCGAGCAGCCCCGCGCTGGACCCCCGCCCGCCCAAGCAGCCCCGTGCCGGCTCCCCCCCCGAGCAGCTCTGCGGACCCCCCCCGCCTGCCCGAGCAGCCCCGTGCCAGACCCCCCACCCGCCCGAGCAGCTCCGCGGACCCCCCCCACCCGCCCGAGCAGCCCCGCGCCGGACCCCCCCTGCCCACCCGAGCAGCTCCGCGGACCCCCCCACCCGCCCGAGCAGCCCCACGCCGGACCCCCGCCCGCCCGAGCAGCCCCGCGCTGGCTCCCCCCGCCCGAGCAGCTCCACAGACCCCCCCCGCCCGCCCGAGCAGCCCCGCGCCGGACCCCCCCCGCCTGAGCGGGGGGGGGGGAGCCGGCGCGGGGCTGCTCGGGCGGGCACGGGGGTCCGCGGAGCTGCTTGGGCGGGCGGGGGTCCGCGGAGCTGCTCGGGCGGGCGGGTGGGGGGGGAGCTGGCGTGGGGCTGCTCGGGCTGGCGGGGGGGTCCGCGGACTTGCTCGGGCGGGCACGGGGGCCACGGAGCTGCTCGGACTGGTGGCTGGTCCCCTAGGGAGCGTGCCTGGCTGCCCCGAAAGGTGGTGCCAGCTGGGGACTCCCGGCAAAAGTTTAAGGACAGACACTGTCGACCTGCTGTCCTTTGTGGGGACACACTAAGTCGATTTTCTAAAGTCTACTTAAGGGAAATCGACCTACTGCTGTAGTGAAGACATACCCAATGTGTATTAGGTGGTATTCCAGACTCCTTTATGAATGCACTGTGCGACCCTGTGGAAGTCATTTAATCTGCCTTAATTTTCCCATCTGTAAAATGGGGATATTGTTTACCTGCCTCACAGGATGACAAGAGGTTTAATTTCCTGTTTGCAAAGTGTTTTGAGATTTTTGAATGGAAGGTACTGTACTCATGTAAAGTCAATAGGACTCATATAGCTGGAATCCTCTGCAGTACTTTAAAATATTCCCCCTAAAGGTCCAAACACAAAAGCAGAGTGAAGGCTTTGGAATATTGTTTCCTCTTGATAAGCATGTACAGCTCCTGTTAATGCGAATATGAGTTATTCACATGATCCAAGGCAATATTTCCCATTCAGTGCATCCTCACTGCTCTTGTGTATCTGGATATTGCAAGAGTATGCGCTTAGGGTGTGATCTTAAGTAACAAAAGAGCTGAAGTAACGAGGCACAGCCGGTAAAGTTGAAGTTGGAATGGAAATCTTGATTTTTGCATTTCTCTATAATGGTACAATTCATTTACCTGTTACTTTGCTATATAAAACAATTCACAGTGGAAGTATGTCACATACTGCTGTACTCTATGGATCATTCACACAGCAGCTTGTAACGACTCCTTCAAAGTCTTCAAATACTGCTGTGGTTAAGGGGTTTCCTGCATTTCCATCCGAAACCTTATTTTCAGATATGTATGTAACTCAGCCGTAAAAGTTTGTTCAGTCTGGATTGAATCTTGGTATGAAATGTCTCACCCTAGGAGAATCTTTAATTTTTTATAACATTTGGTTTAACTGACACTTTTTTTCCCACTCTCGTGATTGAAAAATTGAATTTGGCAGCCTGGTCGTACGATATGTGGAGTTACTGAGTGCATCTGAAGCTACATTTTATTTGTTTGCTCCCTTTAAATTTTTAAGAACTATGGAAGCAATTGATACAGTACTTCATGCAAAAAAAAAAGGCACATCCCGAGTACTGAAAAAGAACCGTCCTGAGAGAATTGCTCCATTGGGACCTGGAAAGAACGAAGAACCATGTGCGGACTAGTGACTTAACACATAAATTTATGCAATTAGAGAGGACTGATTGAGCAATTGAAAATGGGATTATACTGTGATAGGTCAAAGCCTGCAACACGTTGTTCAGGAGACATATCTAGCTTCAGCCGAAGTCTGTCCTTTCAAAATCTGACAGTACTTCGAAAAAAGCAAACAGGACCTTTGGCTTGGTCTACACACAGATTTTATACTGGCATAACTATGTGAGTTAGGTACAACCCCGATGTGGACAGGATTATACCCATATAAGCCTGCTTTATACTGGTTCATTCTCTTTCTTGTTGGGAATAGCTACACCGGTATAAGCACGGTTATACTGACATCACTACGCCCCCCGTAGGGGGGACATGCTGCTTTAGCTAGACTTGTGATTATAAAAGAGTACAACATTCTAGTATAGGCAGAACCTTAGCTGAATAAAAGGAAAATCAGGCACCACTTGAGAGAGATCCCATGCAGAGGTTGCAACCATGATTCAAAACAGATGTAAGCTCCAATCCTGCAATGAACCCACTGCGGGCAAAGGGTTCCATCAGCATGGTAGCTTGTTACAAGACTGGGGCTTCAGACCTAGATGGGAAAAAATAAACAAGCAAATACAGGCAAATGCCTGAGTTCTTTTGTCCCTGAAATGTAATGCCTTTCCGTGCATTCGTTTGTAGTAAAATATCTTCTCTTTGAAATCCTCAGAGTACCTTTTTCTTTGATTCTGAAATTGGCGGTCTCACATCTCTCTTTTTTTTAAAGCGTTAATTTTGATCTTGCCCTATTTCCGTCAAAGTAGCTTCAAATGCCAAAATTTGTCAAGCATGTTCTCTTCCATGCTGACAACAACCTCCATTGACAACAACCTCCCTGGACTGTCTGTGTTAATAATAAGCCCCTAAAACAAGGATAGCTAATGGGAATATTGGCAAGACTCTTAAGCTACAGAAATGTAATTCCTACATCTCTCTAATTAAGGCTGTGATTAGAAATAAGAGATGCTTTTGGTCTACAATTTCCAACTATGAAATGAAGGGCTATGAATTTGTCTCAATTTGGCAAGGAGTGGATTTCAGCAACAGCATAAGCTTTCTGAGCTTGGCGACAGAGATGCTGTGTAAAAAGTGTTTTTTAAGAAATCAGTAACAGTGCTTCCCTATAGAGTATTTGATCACAGCTTGTAGCTGTTTCAACATAATTATTGCCTTGATTGTCTTCTGAAATTGCCATTTTCAGGTTCTCTTTTTTATTCCTTAATGGTAGTGTTTTGTTTTGTTTTGTTTGAAAGCAAGAATCTTAGTAGCTCTCTGCCCAGAGCTATAAAATAATAGAATTATTATATTTTTCATTCTAAAAAGAGACACTGACCACTTGAAACGTAGACAAGAGTTGAAAAATTAGTTTCAGCTCCTACAGCTGCCACCAAGTCTTCCAGTCCATTGTTGTGGTTTTAGAATAAAAAATTCCTGTGTTTTGCAAACATGTTTTTCTGTCCCCTGAGGTGTGAAAGCATCAACAGGGGAACAAACAACAGAGGAAAGTAACCATTTAGGAACCTGACTCATGATTTGTGAATGCTTGTGGTTGCAGTGTTGTCAACCTCAAGCATTCAAAAATCATGTTACGTCCCAAAAACATGAAATTATTTTAAATATCATGACATTTAAAAGCAAAAAAATGTGGGTGCTTTTTATTTCCCTTCTGTTGTTTGAACCTTTTGGGTTCGTGTTTTCAACCTTTTTTTCCTTCAGCCAGGAACCTAGCACTGTACTTTTCTTTTTTTAAATGAAAGCTGAGATTCTCATATAATCACATGACTCCAGGAGGCGGAGTTTTAAGGAAAATATAGAATATTGTAAGACTTGTGATTTTATCACAAGAGTTGACTGCTTTGTGCATTTATTAGCATTTTGTGTGTCAACTGAAAAGCAGAGACAAATCCTTTCCTTCTAGTCTCTTCACATATCGTAATCGTAAGTGTCATAAAAAATCAGAAAGCAGTATGATTTTTAAACTGATATTGTCCCTTTAGCCTCTTAATCTCATACATTAACTGTCTTAAGTGCTAATGACCTGACAGATGCAGATGTTGTACCCTGCTGTTAAACATTGTTTTAATGTTTTCTTATGTTTATAGAGCCAATTAATTCCAGCGTATTGCCTTAAACTATGCTAGGAAAAAAAATCTCGAGTGTTTGTCAGCCTGGGACAATGAGAGCAGCAACAGCAGTGAGTCTGGCCAAGTAATAGTTAATTACTATAGGTTAGACTGTCCTTAGCCCTAATGTCGTTTCTCAGGGATTGCTGGAGAGAAAAGGTATCTTTCCCCAACTTCCATGTAGCTGCAATAGGGCTACTGGAATTACAGCTCTGGATCTCCTGTGGAGCTCAGCCCCTGCATAACTGCTGCTCCCCTCTTAGCAAACGGGTAGGGAGGCCACCACCCTTCTCATGGTTGCAGTAAGTTACTTCCCCTCGGCCCTTCATGACCTCATTTACATGTAAGCAACATGGCGGGAAATCTCCCTAGTGTTCAGGGCACCCTGCAGTGGTGCAGGAATTGGATACTCTGCTGGCCCATGCATATCTGCTTCAGGTGCTAGGGGCTGTATCCGGGGGTGAAAGTAACATAAGAGAGTTACCGGTATGCAGGGCCGGGGTCCTGAGCAAGGCAGGGCGGGGCCTCGGGTAAAAGGGCAGGGCTATGGGAAGAAGGGGCAAGGCCTTTAAATCCCCGGGCTCCTTAAATCACCACTGAAGCCCTAGGGCTCACGGCTACTGCCGCTACCCCCTACCCCAGGGCCCTGGCAGTGATTTAAAGGGCCCAGGGCTCTAGCTGTGGTAGTGGCGTCTGGGAGCCCCAAGCCCTTTAATCACCACCAGAGCTCCATGGTAGCAGTAGTGGCAGCTGGGAGCCCAGGGCTCCAGCAGCGGGGTTCTGGCTGTGATTTAAAGGGCCGGGGCTCTGGTCACTGCAGGGAACCCAGGGCCTTTTTAAATTGTTGGCCTGGGGAAGCTGCCCACTGCCAGTATGGTCAGCTGTGTACTAGCTCTTGCTTGTACACCGAAATGTACCATGCCGGCTTATTTTCACCTCTGGCTGTGTCCTACTTCCAACCAGCCAGCAGCACATACTAGCCAGGAGTGCACACTAGTCCTCTGTACAGCAGCACTAAAGTCCACATCCAGTTCTCCCAGGCTTGCCCAGTGATCTCCCATCCTGACCGGCAGGATTCCCAGAACTTCTGCCAATACCCCTGCTGCCCCTCACATCACCTACCAGGCCAGGCACTGGCTCTTGCGGTATACTTTTGTTTGCCTTACTCTCTTTGTTTAGACATGCAGGGGAAAAAAACCCCAAACTGTTCTGATTCTGGGTATTTTCCACCCCCCAAAAACAAAATATAACACTTCCAATTGACATGATGGACATCCATGGTCCATCCCATTCAAATGTCAAGATATGTATAACAAACACAGTCATTTCTCTTAAGTAATTAGGTCAGTGTCACTGTCTTCTCCTGAACCCAAATATTGAGAGGCAAAGTCCTTGTCAGTCTTCCTGCTATTTGGAGAGAGGATTTTTGACACATTGCTATGCAGCCTTTACTCTAGGCAAACTGAACTGAAGGAAGAAGGGGTTTCTGTATTATGCTGTCAGCATAGGAAAACATGATTACAGGATCATACAGTGGTTGAATAGACAGTAGCATAGACAAATAGTTGTAAATCTGGAAGAGAAATGCATATTGCAGTCCAAATTTTCTTGCTCCGAGGTACTTATGGTTCAAAACCGCAGTAAGCTTTTGCAGCAGTTGACATAGCCAGCTGAGTTCTAAGTGTCCTTCGTTTCTTGAAAAAAAATAATGATTGTGATGCTAAGAGGATTTGTTGACTAAAGAGAGAACCTTATTGCACATGTCTTTTCTCAAAGAAGAAAGAAAGAGACTTGATGGAAAAAAGAGATTAGATCATTTGTTGGAAGATTAGAGTGATTACCATGGAGCCTGCTCCCATTATATCAAAGTTAAAACACATTCTCAACTGTTTTTAACTATACTCTTCATAATAGGTAGGAAGGCTATCTTTTGAATTAGAAGTTTAATAGGATTGGAATAAATGAAGGTGCAACAGGTGTAATTTAAGGGAGAGTTTGCCCTGTAGTATTCATGAACATGTTTCGATTTGTCTACATTATATTATACTAGCGAAAATACCCGGCGTTGCTCGGGTCAGTCGGAGGTGGGGTGGGGGCAGAGAGCTGAGCGAGTGCAGGGTCCGTTGGAGGGGAGAGGGGGCAGAGAGCAAACCTGACACCCCCACCTCACCCCCCCGACAAAACCCGACACCCCCACCTCACTTACCCCTCGACCAACCCCGACTCACATTTTCACCCCCCCACCCAAACCCAACACCCCCATGTCACCCCCCAGACCAACACCCACACCCCCAGACCAACACCCACACCTTACCCCCCGTAGACCAAACCTGACACCCCCACCTCACTTCCCCCCCAACCAAACCCGACACCCCTACCTACCACCACAAACAATCCCGACACCCACACCTCACTTACCCCTCGACCAACCCCGACCCCCCTCTTCACCCCCCCACCAAACCCAACACCCCCTGACCAACCCCAACCCCCACACCTCACCCTTCACCCACCCCGACACCTTCCCACCCCCCCAGACCAAACCCAACACCCCTGGCTCACTTACCCCCCCGACCAAACCCGACACCCCCACCTCACCCCCCGACCAAACCCGACCCCCCTACCTCACTTACCCTCTGCCCAACCCAACTCGGGTCCGTTGGAGGGGGGAGGTGGCAGAGAGCTGAGCGAGTGCGGGGTCCGTTGGAGGGGGGAGGGGGCAGAGAGCTGAGCGAATGCAGGGTCCGTTGGAGGGGGTATTATGACATCATAACTATGTCACAGAGAACAGCAGCTGCCCAGCTGATGTGAATGGGCTTTAAAGAATTTCACCCCTGGGGGGGCGTCAGAGGTGAGATTTGAAAAATTTTCGACTCTTACCCTGATTAGGACCCCAAGACCTCTAACTGTACCAAATTTCAAGTCTCTAGCTCAAACGGTGTGGAAGGAGTAAGTGCACATACATACACGCATACACGCATGCATACACCATTTGACTTTTATATATATAGATTTATACATACAGTGTACTATACAGATAGCCTGTATTTTATGCATTATAAACAATTATTTATATGTATGGACTTTTTTGACTTCAATGGGATTAATCTAAATTCACATCACTGCAACTAAGCAGAATTTGGTACATAAAGTATTTGACTTGGTCTAACTGTTTGAATGCTAGGTCTGGAAACAGGTCCTGTGAGTTTTAAACCCAGCTCTGACACAAAGTGTAATTTAGTAATAAAAATCTGATCTGGGCAGACCCTTAGCTCCTGTGAAACAGCATAACGCCATTGACTTTACTGGTGCTATGCTGATTTAATCAGGGGATTCTTTAGATTAAAAAAAAATATTTAAGTAGCCCTTCCTGCATCCTCTGACTAAATGTTCGTTTTCATGTCTGTACTTCCATAGCTTGAATACACTTAAGAAATACTCAACTTTTTAAACTAACACATACATTGGGAAAAAATACTCTGAGGCCTGTTAAGACATTCAATTATCTTTTGTATAGGTTTCACTGTATTCTACATATGGTGAGGCAACATTTACATTGGGTGGTTTGACATAAATCTTTATTTTCATTTTTGCATGTGGTTAGCTGTTTTAAAATTATGTGCACTTAATTCCCTGCCTCTTGCAGACCTGCGAACCTTGTGTTTGGGCACTTCTCTGTTCTTAAACTGAAAGCATTAGAGACTGTCTGATTATCACATAACAGTTCTAGAGAAAAAATATTCATAGTTTGTTTGCACAACTTTTGTCTTATTAAACAAAGATCCTTCTTAGTTGCATGAATTCCTCATATGTTGTCAACTGTAAATAAGTAGCATGTAGATCTATTGCACTTTTTCAAAATCCTTGAAAATGAATAGTGAATGTTTGATATTTTATAACTAAATCCACTATAACAGTATTAATACATGGAAATGAATAGATGATGGATATTCAGTTTTTGCTGATAAGTGCATAATCACGGTTACACATGATCATCTAGTGTTCTCTTTACAGTTTCATCTTTCCTTACTAATATGTTGTTAAAACATCTATATAACATTGTAAGTTTCCATTGGGGTTTGCACAATGTTGCTGTCACTTTCTACATCTGAAAGACCTGACACTCTGTATAACACAACAGAAGAAATTGAGGACTGAGCCAAAGCTCAATGAAATTGATAGAAAGGCTCCTATTGGTCTGTTGGATCGGGCCCCAGAAACTCACTGAGGGATAGCATGTCAGGGTGGGATTTTCGAAAGCAACTAAGCGAATCAGGCTCCCAGCTCGCACTGATTTCCTGAGGAAATTTGGTACATTTATCTTGCTTAGAGCAGTGTTTCTCAAACTTTTTGTAGTGGTGACCCCTTTCCCACAGCGGGCCTCTAAGCGCGCCCCCCCTAGGGGTGAGGTGGGGGGGGCATGCCTGCAGCCCACTACGGCAGGGGCTGGGATGGGGGGGTTCCAGCAGCCCCCCAGGGTAGGGTTGGGATTGAAGGGGGGTTCCAGCAGCCCCCTGAGACCAGTGGGGGGCGGTTCCAGCAGCCCCACGGAGACGCTGGCAGCCCACCTCTGCAGGGGCCGGGTCGAGCACGTGGCAGTGCCAGCAGCCCACTGCAGCAGGAGCGAGGGCCTGGACCGGGCTTGCAAGGCTGCCAGCAGCCCACCGCGGCAGGAGCCGCAGCTGGGACCGGCCTTATGGGGACGCCGGCAGCCCAACGCGGCAGGGGCACGGGCTCCCTGCAGCAGCAGAGGCCGGATGCCAGCAGCCCGCAGCAGCAGCATTGTTCGGGGCCGGCTGCTGGCAGCAGGGGCTTGCAACCCCCACAGAACTGGCTCGCGACCCCCAGAGGGGTCCCGACCCCCACTTTGAGAACCAATGTCTTAGAGGCTTTTGAAAATACCATCATACTTCAGGACTGAATTTGTCACAGAGTGCTTGGGAAATAGTGAACAAATGTTAATTTCCATTGACATCATGTGGATCTTGTAACCTCAGTGTCCTGTCAGTTTTTAATATCCCTCTAGTCCTCCAAGTAAAACAGAAACACAACAACACAAAACAAAAAGATGACAATTAATTCTTGTTCACAAACACAGGTTTGAACTTATCACCAAATACAAGTAGGGATGGGTTTCCTTCCTCTGTGGTGTGTTGATGAGAGACTTCTGATTAATAGCTTTCCTCTGGAGCACTGAACAGGGATCATCATAGGATGATGTGTATGTGATCTGGGTGTATCTTATGTGATAGATTTATTTTTATTGCAGAAGGACATGCATTGCTTATTTGGTCCTGTTCATTTCTGTGTGTAGAGCCAAAAGTGCTGGAAACCACACTATGTTCAAAGTCATGATGGAAGTATTTGCTTAAAAACAGAGGGGGAAAAAACACATTAAGCTACATTTTTACACTCTAACTTACCAGTGATCAGCCAGATTTGAAAAGGTAAAAAGCTTTGCTCTTGGGATGCCCGTATGTGGCAAGTTGCAGCCCTCAGCAGATTTTAGATGGCTTTGTTATAAACCCCATGAGACACTGAAGCAGTCTTAATGACATTGTACAACTTGTACCATTTTAGTACACGCAAAGATATATTTTTGTAGCCTTCATTTAGAACTCCCTTCTTCACACCCTGATATTTTCATAACCCTCAGTATTTATTGAGTTTGTGTCACCCCGACCTCCTTGACTCTGTGTCTGAAAACAATGAAAATGATCACTTATACTATTACCTCCTCTTGTCATGAGGCTGTTCTTGGTGATTCAGAAAGTTTATGTGAGGGTTTTTATGTTGCCTTTCCTTAGCTGTGAACTTACTCTTTTTCAATTAAACTGACGGAACAATAAAATAATGTTGTTGTAGTGTGTGTGCATGTGTAATTATAAGGAGCGTAAAGGCAAGAAAAAAGTTTTTCTTTCATTTACCTAATGATCTGTATTGCACAACAAGAACAAAAAAAAATAGGGAACTGAGATTTTTTAAAACTTCTTGCATCTTAGAGAGCAGTGGGAGTGATGCATCTTTTGCTTCAAATATTTATCCACTACCAGACACATTGTATACAAAATGATAAATAATACACAGGTAGAACAGCAGAAATACAACATGCATGAACTGTTGCTGTTTCAGGAACCAGTTATGGGGGCACTGCACTATTTAGGGGGAAGTAATCTAGCATCTTTTTTCAAAAACATATTGTTTTGGGCTCTTGTCCAGCTATGAGTGAGATTAAATTTTTCTTTAGCAAGGAGCTGTTTTTCATCTGCTATATTTAAATAAAAATCTGAACCTCTCTTTAGAAGCTTAATTCCTCAATGGTCAATGATGAAACAATTTTGTAGTCACCATTTTTGACAAGACAAGACAGAAAACAGAGTTGATCGGCTCTAGAAGGGAACACAGATGGAGATGTTCCAATTCCACTTTAAGTGAGCAAAAGTCATTGATCAGTTTATGGATAGCTCACAGTTTTGGTGATATGAAACCTTTTACTTTTGGATGAGCAATTTCAATTCTTTTTTTTAAAAAAAACTTTTGTCCATCTTGTGCTTTGCTGCACATTGTGTTACCCACATTTGCCATCCTTGCCTGTAAACTGATCTTCTCTCTAAATCTTCCCCTTTCATGTTGAGGTGCTTGATGTCACTCAGAACTGTCCATCTCCATGTTATATGTAGTCTTCCTCTTGTGTTTTCTGGCTTCCAGTCAAAGGTGGTATTTAAATTTAAATCCAGCCTATATCATTAGAACCTGAAAGTTATTACTCTACCAGCCTAAGTGCAATGAGTTTGGGATTTAATTCCATTTGCTAATAAACAGGTTATTCACATCACCAAATCTATTATCACAGTGGCACAATTCTGGTTAATATTACCAGGGAAGGGGATACATTTATTGTCCATGGCTCCGAGCTACCTTCTCAGATCTAGAAGTGGTCCTCCCACATAAAGTTAATTGTGGAGACACTTGACCCGTTGACATCTGTGCTGTTTCTGTCTGTAGTTAGAGACCACTTAACCCCAGATTTCATCAAGACACTGAGCATTCCCACAAACCTAAATGTGAACTGAAGGCACTTGGTACCTCACAGAATCAGAGCCTTAGTCTGCAATTTGCTAATAAATAAATAAATTAGAAAAAAGACAGTATGAGTTTAGCAAGACCATCACCTGTACTCAGAGCCTTGGACTGGTTAACTTGCTTGGCAATTTCTCTGAACTGATACAACAATAGTGGAACTGGGGCAACTTATCTAAACCCAACCCAGACCAAATACCCTAATCATGTTGTTGCTGCTTTTTGTAGCCCTGCCACGGGTACCCATTTCAATACCACACAGATTCTTACTTCAAACCTTAGCCATCAGAATGTGCCTATCATGCTGATTGCATTCAGACTCATGTTGCAAACCACTCAGGAAGCAAAACAAAACAAAATTAGGAAGAGAGGCTTGCTTTTAATACAAAATTTTAAATGCCCCAAATTCAAACTACAGTAAACCCTCGATTTAACGGACCTCGATTTAATGGACTTCGGATGCAACAGACAAAATTTCTGAGAAAGTCTGATGCATCCGAAATCCATTTCTCGCGGGCTGGCTGCCGGCTCCCGGCTCCCGCCCGGGTCCCGCCAACGGGCGGGCTGGCTGCTGGCTCCCGGCTCCCGCCCGGGTCCCACCAACGGGCGGGCTGGCTGCCGGCTCCCAGCTGCCGCCCGGGTCCCGACAGCAGGCAGGCTGCGGAGCTGCCGCCCCGACCCTGTGGCGGGCGGGCTGCTGCTCCGACAGCTCGTTTGTTTTTTTTATTAAATAATGGACTTTTTGATTTAACGGACACCCCCTCGCCCGAATTAGTCTGTTAAATGGAGGTTTTACTGTAAATGTTTTATTTGGCCTGAAACATATATGTATATATATATATTGGTGGGGGGGATGTCATCAAGAAAAAACAGATTTTCATTTCAGCTCAATCCAAATCAAGGTGTTTTTTTTTTTGTGCAGAATTTTCAGTATGACCAATAAAGCTAAAAATTGATTATCCATATAGCTCTTTGTAGGACAGCCTCACTTCTAGTCAATGTTCATTCCTCTAGACCAGGTTGCCTTTAGAGAGACAGTTTGTGGAGTATTTGTCTCTCTCTTTCTCTTTGCTCAAAAATATAAACAAAGAAATAGCATCTAGGTGACTAGATGTCCCGCTTTTATAGGGACAGTCCCAATATTTGGGGTCTTTTTCTTGTATAGGCGCCTATTACTCCTCTGTCCCAATTTTTCACATTCGCTGTCTGGTCACCCTAACCTTGTGAGACTTTTCAGATTGGCAAGGCATGGTTGTTTCTAACAAAGTCTGATGTCATCACTTTGTTATTGTGGGAATGGTATTTGCTATCAGATCTCATTGAATCTTGCCTATATTGAAACTGCAGGAGGAGGTTCATCACACAGCTAGGATGCTATGGGATAATGGACAATTTTTAAGGCAGATAACTAAGAGGGAATTCTGCTTAAAAATCAGTGGCACCATATGGCTAGTTATTCCTAATAAAGCTAAGACACTTAACTGGTAACAATTTGTGTTCCTTATGAAAATCCACATTTTATTGGATTTTTGTGTGCCTATCTTTGCTGTTAAAACTAACATACTTCATTACCATTTCCTATCACAGGTAATATATATTTGCCACTGATCCTGCCAATTAGAGCTTGGTAAATATTCTAACATCTTTGTGAATATGCTTCAACCCATGTTTGTACTTCTCTTATGTTTACATTCTGTGAATAGACTAGTGAACAAATTAACTGATAGCAACATTTACTGGCTCAGCAAGTGAATTTTGGAGATCTTTGCTGAGTGAATTTAAGTTCACAAACTTAAATTGTGCTCATCCAGTCAGGAAATAGATACATATCATTCTCCAGTCAAAACTAACCAACTTGAGTTTCAAACATGGAATGCTCGCAATGAACTTCTTGTGCTCAATCTAAAAACCAAGAATTATTTGCAGAAATTATTCAAGAAATAGTTTGAAATAAGTAATAAATGAAACAATTTTAGAAATATCACTTGGAACAAAAGTGGTAACACCGGTCGACTGAATTATTTATTATGAAGGTTGGCACAACTCTATGGCCAAAATTCTCTATTCTGGTTGTTGTTTTCTATACTAACTTGGATGTGGTGGCATATGGCGATGAACATGTCACCAGATCTGCCATGTAAAAATGTTAGGCTGCATAATTAAAAGTTACAACTCATACTCAATGGCAACCACATCCTGAAATAAATCTTTCCCAAACCCCCTCTTCTGGCCTTCGTATATTTCCCACAGCCTTGCCAAGCTCACCATCAGAAGCAATTTCCCCATAGACCAGGATCCACCAACTCAAAGTAGCACCAGACCCTGCCATAACAACAGATGCAAGACCTGTAGACATATCTCCACTGCTCTGATGATCAATACTGCCCACAATACACATTTCAAAATCCTTGGGTCCTACACATGCCAATCACAGCATGTGGTGTACTTCATCTAATGCACTAAATGCTCCAATAACTACTGTGTGGGTGAAACCAGGCAATCACTTCGCTCCCAAATGAACTTGCGCAGAAAAATGTTAAAAGACACAAACATCATATCACATGTGGGCGAAGACTTTTTCACAAAATGATCAGGCATATCTGACCTCTCAGACCTTGTCCTCAAAGGAAGCCTGCACAACACCTTCAAAAGATGAGCCTGGGTGCTTAAATTCATAACTTTGCTTGACACTAAAAATCATTGTCTTTATAATGACACTTGATTTATGGCTTATTACAACGACCTGTAACCCACTAATGCCCTTTTTGTTGTGTTTGACTGAAGAGGAGTCAATAGGCCACCTCACTCCAGTGGTCTCTTAGAGTGTGTTTACTTATGCTAAACTGTGATTGTGAAGCTCGGTTGAGGTGGAGGAGTCAGAGGGTGGGATATTTCCCAGGGAATGCCTTACTGCAAATGATCTAGCAATTTGCTGAGCCCTCAAGCGTAATTGGCCCATCACGCTGCCAACTTAGTTTGAACTTCTGTTGAAAAGAGTGTAACATGAAAAGTTGGTATGAGGACATGCTATGGCAATTTGATTAATTTATCAACACGTGAATAAAGCTATAGGATAATAGCCCACAAAATAGAATCCTTTCCATCAGGTAGTTTCTAAAGAATTGATTTTCTTTCTAGAAATATCACAATTCTTGTTTGACCCACACTCTATTCAAGGAAATAAATGCAATGATGGAGTGTTATATGGTATCTGAATAGCTGTCCGAGTCTTTGTTTAGAGATAAAGGCCTAAAATTAGGTCATAGTTACAGAGATGTAAAATCTGTTTTAACATCACTGATTTCAGTGAATTTACACTAGATTTATTCAAGTGTGATTAAGATCAGAATCTAGCCGAAGGGCAGTCCCTACTGTCTGCAATATAGTGTCTGATTATTTTTTATTTCACATTCAATAATATTTTATTATGTTTTATATATTTCAGTCTGATTGGTTTAGTTGATGTATATGCTTTCTTTGACAAATTAGTTAAAAACATATTTTAGAACGATTAGAAGAAAAAAAGGATTTTTATGCAAAATACCACCAAGATTATTTCTTTAAAATAATTTTAAATTATACATTTACTACTAAACATATCTCAGTTATATCTTTTTTGTTCTTTTCATGACAATACCTCCTCAATTCCTTGCAATAGCTGTTTGCCATCTGTCCTGGAGCCATGCATAAATTAGATTTCTGAGAGAGCTGCACCTTTGCAAATAACAAGTCGTGGAATTACTAAAATGTATCTAATAATACTACCCTGACACCCCCCAGACCCTTTCATTATCCTGGATAATGTCTTGTAATAGTGTAATATGTTCAAAACTCTCTGTTTCCTCCTTTTTGCATTTCTTGTGTCAGACAGAAATAGATTTCAAACATAGGACCAGGTTCTCCATTTGATTATACCATTTTTAGTCTGGCTAAGTCTATCAAACAACATAAAAAAACAGAACAGATTCTCTTAACGGAATAGCGAATCAGACTCATAGTGTCATTATTCCACATGAGCAGGATTTATTGATAGCTCCTGTTTCATCTAGTTACACAATCCCTATTTTAAGGCTCTGAGGTCATGGTTGTCATTGCAAAAGCTTTCCAGTGACTTAACAGGCTTTTCTGGGTTTTTCAGCGATTTAGGCATGGAATATTACATGGAAATTTGCTGCTGGTTTTGATCTAGCCAAGGAAATGTAAATTTGGGGGGGGGGGGGGCGGGAAATGGTAGATCCATTTCTTAATGGTAGAAATGGATGAATTTATGAGCCTAAGTAATCTGCTGTAGTTATCAGCATCTTCAGTGAAGTTCTGTTCCTGCAACTCTAGAAAGAATATGCTCCGTGTAATCAGGGGCACTGGACCAGCATCCCCTGCATGAATCCTTATGTTGGGAAGAGCTATTTGGTTAAAAAAAATAATGGCTCTGAATGGTGCAAAGAAGTGACACTTATTTTACAATTATCTTTTTTCTTTAGTGGGAGTTTCCCAGCTTCAGCAGTGGTACAACAATCCCTGTGGCTTGGAAGGGTGAACCTCTCTATCCCAGCAAAAGTGAAAAAAAAATATTACAAAATGCGGAGACGCTGCACGGATAATGGTGCAAATAAAGGAGTTTTAAAACTTTTAAATGTGATATGTTATACCCATGGCAGTTAAATGTGGTCTAATAAAAGACAGAGTGTTATAGCAGGTTTCCACTTCCTTTTGGAAGGTTTTTGGCAGGAAATATAGTAGATATATTAGTAAAAGATTACTTGACTTTGGAAAAACACCCTACATTTTTAAAGATTTGTGCTGAACGTAAGAAGGCCCAGACCTTACAGCGTATGTAGGTGCCTCACTCCCATATATAGGCCTAAAGATCTAATCCTCTTCCTGCTGATATCAATGGGAGTGGGTTCAGGCCATAATAGTAGGAAGACTACAAGCTGTTTCATTTCCTCGATCAGGGATCATCAACCTTTGGCACGTGGCTCATCAGGGAAAGCTGCTGGCGAGCCAGGTTGGTTTGTTTACCTGCAGCGTCCGGAGGTTCAGCTGATTACTGCTCCCACTGGCTGCAGTTCACCTTTCCAGGCCATTGGGGGCTGAAGGACGTGGCGGCCAGCATGCCCCTTGGCCCACGCCAAAGGTTGCCGATCCTTGTCCTAGATCAAGACAAAGAACAACACCTCTTGGGACACAATCACAAACTTCCCTCATGGATGCGTTACATAAGACAACAGAGGGACTAATTATAGAAAGTTCCAGTGCTTAACCACCCTGACAGCTAGGAAGCTTTTCCTAATGTCCAAAAGAATAATGACTGATGATGGCTTATATCAAATTCATAATTCATTTTTTAGGTACAATACATTGTTGCACATTATTGAGTTGTCTGTTGAGAACCATGAAGCTAAAACCCCCAGTGAACTGGTCTAGCGAGTGTACCATATTGCACTGCTCCTACATGAGTCTTAATGTAGAATCAAGGAAACCTTTTTTATTTTATTTTTAAATTACCCAGTACCACAGGGAATGCAAGCAATCTGCCCTATGTCTGAGTATTTAGCAATATCGTAATTAAAAAAAAAATGTTCTGGACAAAGACGGATGAATTGCCAGGGATGTCATCAGCTCTCCTTTGGAAAGACTAATTGTTTCTGCAAGAACACCAAATATTCTCTGTGAAACTAGGAGAAAATGACTAACTTTTCCTTGTTCTGTTGCTCAGTTACTAAAATATTTGATTACATCAAAACAACTTTAACCTTAAACAAATAGAATATGTAGGATATGTTGCTCCTCTGTCATTCCTACTCAATGCATTTGTTCTCTGTAGATCTTCCCTGTCAAAACTACAATTCCACAAGGGCTTACCAAAAAGACTTGTGTACAGCAGAGTTGTCATAAATGTATTATTTTGCACATAAGTAGCACTTTGCACGTTGCTTTGAAAATATAAACATTAACTAATGCTAACAATGGGCCTGGAAGGTCAAATTCAGCACTTCAGACAGCAAATGATTGTGTATTTTATACAGTAGTGAGCACATTATTGGTTCTAAGCAAATAATAAATTATATTAACAACAATATGAGGGATAAACCCATTTAAATCTGTGGGGTTACACTTGGGATGAATCTAATCCTATAATCTATATCAAGATGGTAATCAATGTCCTTCAGTTTGTGCTCCTGTCATCCGAACCAGGAGGCTTAAAGGCATGAATTTGTAATAGTACAGTGTGCTATCACTGTATGAACAAATGTATTCTTAAAGCTAGTTTCAGTCTCCCTGTGTTTCTCTGGGTACATTGAAACTCTGTGGGCCTCACAATACTTCATTCTGTATTCTTGGTTAATTATATTTTTCTGGGCATGGTAATGCCCTGTGTTGTGTAGTTGTGCTAGATGCTTAGAGGGAGTTGGGAGCCACCATTGCAACCTGAGTGGCTCAAAGAGAGTGCTTGTTGTGGGACCAATTAGCCATTCTACTTGGTACACAAAAAACCTCGTTTGTTGTCTTGCTTATCACAGTCAAGCCCCCAGACATCTTTATGTTCATCAGGTGCCATCTGAGAGGACATGCTACTTCATTTTAAAGAAGCTCTATGTGGAAAGAGAGAAACAGCCTTGGCAACAGAAAGAGTAAGTAGACGTACACATACATGTTTTACGTATGTAATGGGAAATAGAACATATGTGTATGTACATTAATATGTACATTAATACACCCACACATATACAGTAGACTCTCGATTATCCAGGATTGGATTAACCAGGATGTGGATTAACCAGGATGTAAAAAAAAAATATGCGCAACTTGCAGGGCCGGCTCTGGCTTTGCTGCCGCCTCAAGTGCACACACAAAAAACCCCTACCGGGGCGCAGGGCAGCCAGTGAACCAACACCCCTCCCCCCGGTGCAGGATGGCTGGTTAATCAACCCCCACTCCTCATATTTCCTATGGACGGTGATTATCCAGGATTTTATTAACCAGAATTATTTTTTCCCTATCATCCTGGATAATCGAGAGTCTACTGTATATATTTATTGCAGAGATTGGCGACCTTTGGGACACGGACCATCAGGGAAATCCTCTGGTGGGCCAGGATGGTTTGTTTACCTGCAGCATCTGCAGGTTCGGCTGATCGCAGCTCCACTGGTCATGGTTTTTCCTTTCCAGGCCAATGGGCACTGTGGGAAGCAGTGGGCAGCACATCCCTTGGCCCACACCTATTTCTGCAGCCCCCCATTGGCCTTTAACAGTGAACCGCGGCCGGGGGAACTGTGATCGTCCAAACCTGCAGACACTGCAGGTAAACAAACCGTTCTGGTACTCCAGTGGATTTCCTTGATGGGCCATGTGCCACAGATTGCCATCCCTGATTTATTGTTTTGTGTGCACCACCACACATTCCTACCCTGCCTCTGACCACCTTTAGCCATCCTGCCCTGCCAGAAAAGTTCTGGGACCGACTGGCCAGCTCTATTCTTTTCTTCTGACTGTAGTGGCTCAAAATGAGGAAAAGGCAGAAATTTGCGGTGTGTGGTATTTCAGTCCTGATTTCACATTCCTTCATGATAATGGATGCATATGTAGAGCTTGAAATGAGAGGGAATGTGATGTGTTCTATTAATTACCTAAATCCTGATTGTCGAAATCAAGCCATATTTGATAATATCGGTGTGTGGTCACTTTCCTCAGTATGTGTTAGGTTACATTAGCTAAGTGATACTGAAGTATCAGATAGTATTCATAAGCTGGAAAGTTCTTTTCCAACAGAACTGTACTAAAATTTAATTTAATTAGAAGCAAAAGAAGAGTGAAAAGTGGATTATACAATGCTCAGAAATAGCTTTATATATGCATATATATGGATGTGTGTGTGTGTGTGTAGATAGATGTGTATACACCCACATACACATTCATGTACCTATGCATATGTTCTGTTTCAGTTTGTGTAGGTAAGATGTGTATGTGTGTGGATACTTGCTCTTTCTTTTGCCACTTCTGATTCTCTCTTTCCGTGTGCCCTAAGGGAGTAAGAGGCCAAAAGAATCTTCAGAACCACCCATTGTCCTCTACCTCCTGTCCCCATCATTTGATTGGACCCCAGATTTTAAAATGAGAAATTGTAAGTGTTTCTAACACCATATTTGTAATAGTATGTTAAATATTTTCAAAAGAATCTTGTTTGTTTTGCTAGAGGTGCCTTTTTAAGTGGGCACTGATGGGTAAGTAGTAGGAGGAAAGGACTGAGAGAGAGAGAGAGAGAGAGAGAGAGGACCATTAGACCAAATTGCTTCTGTACTAGAAGACCTATTAACCACAAAATTGTCTGTGGGAGAACTTCTCTTCATAAATTCTTTAGAATCACATCCTGACAACATAACTTTTATTGAGCCACCTTATAAACCAATTCCTGCTATTACACATTTCTGAGTACCAGAGCAATTATAACAGCTTAATGCCTGTTTTAGATTGGCTTGGTCCATGTCTAACAGGCATATGGGCCTTTTCAAAATTAGTAACAGAATGGGCCAAACTGGGGCCTCATTGAAAGGGTGCATGCAGTAAATCCAATGGGAGACCTGCATGAAACCTACAGGAGAAAGATAAAAGCCCAAACACAGTGTAACATTTTTAATATATGTCTACAAAGACCTATAAACTAGACAGAATTCTCATTAATCTCTTTTCCCATCTTGTTGTTTCTTTGAGGGTTGGTTCGTTTATTGTTGTTTCACATCTGTTAGAGGTAAGGATACTTACCGTCAGTATTGCAAGGTAATTTTGTTTTCTTTTGGAATCATTATTTGACCTGACATAGTTTCCTTGGTTGCCATGTTGAGTAACTCTCTGTATATAACAGAGGAAGATAAATGAGGATTTACTCTTCCTTTTTAAGACAAACTCTAGTTTGAAAATCTGTGAAAGGTTTATCACAGTTGTCTCCTTCAATCTACATTCTATTAATGGAATTTCTTAGGTTTGTGGTAGTAATTGTAGAAAAGGCACTATACTCCATTTTGCTTCCATGCAACCTTTTCAGAAAGCAAGTTGTTTTCTTCTGTTTTCTATTTATTTGGCATAAAAGTTGCAATTTTTCTCAAGAGTCTTTTTAAGACTTCATTCCCTTGTTTCTCAAAACATTTAGTAAAGGGACCATGTGTTCTTTGCATCAATTAGATCAAATGTGGCTTATACATAATTCAATGTATATGGATAGGAGTCTTTATTATTTTACAGCACTGTGCTAAGCATTAAGAAATTTGCATTAAGTTCTAGCATACTTGATGATGATAGTAATAAAATTCTGTCAAGGATTTCATCCATGCAAACTTCGGTCAGCAAGTCCATATCCAGCAGTTAATTAGAAACTTTTACTGTTTGAATAAGAAAGGGAAACAATAGAATGTAAGAATGGCTCTAATCTAAACACCCTTTAAGGGCTAGATTTTTATTTTAGTTGCAGCTCTGAGCAAGGGTGGGGTGTTTAGGAATAGCACTCAAAAGCATTGTGTCTGAAAGTCACAATTTTCTCCTTGCTCCTGACCAGCAAGATCCCAACTTTACAAATGACATAGGTCTGTCGGACAAAGATGATAATATTATGAAAAAGACCACAACCAATGTCAGATATGAGACTGCCAAAAGTAGGATTAAGAATCAGCCAAAAGAAAGTGAAAGTCATGATCATTGAATGAGGAGTCAGCAATTATGTTGCCTGTATGATCGGTAGTGAAGAATGTGTCATGGTTAACGAGCTCATATATCTTGGAAGCACAATTAGTGCCGATGGCAAGCCCCAGCAAGAACTGGGAAGCAAGTGGAGCCTTTCCTAATGTTTGGAAAAATAAGGAGATTCGCAGAAAAGCTAGAACAAAGCTGTACAATGCCATTGCGATACTACCATTGTTATATGCTTCTGAAACTTAGCAAATGCTAGAAACCCACAATAGGAAACTTCATTTATTCCATCAAAGATGCTTGTCAAGAATACTTGGTATCTACTGGTGGGAAATTGCTGATATGTAACAAAGGACTGGCCAGCAGACTATAGAGACAATAATTTGAGAAGGAAGGTTAAGAACATAAGAAAGGCCGTACTGGGTCAGACCAACGGTCCCTCTAGCCCAGTATCCTGTCTACCGACAGTGGCCAATGCCAGGTGCCCCAGAGTGAGTGAACCTAACAGGTAATGATCAAGTGATCTCTCTCCTGCCATCCATCACCCCCCTCTGACAAACAGAGGCTGGGGACACCATTTCTTACCCATCCTGGCTAATAGCCATTAATAGATTTAACCTCCATGAATTTATCCAGTTCTCTTTTAAACCCTGTTATAGTCCTAGCCTTCACAGGTTGAAGTAGTTTGGACCTGTAGAGATATAAAAAAACTGTATTCCTAGACAAGCCCTTGACTGAATAGCAGCCGGTGGAAGACGGAAAAGAGGATGTCAGCAGTGACATGAGAAAACCATTGAGAAAGTTGTCACTGTCATGGAAACAGATTATAATGGAGCAAGAAACATGGCATTAGACAGACAGGTGGAAAGACCAGGCTGCCTCATGTCACAAGGCATGAGATTCTCTAAATAAGCTCAGAGAAGTAGCCGTGTTAGTCTGGAATTGCAGAAGTCACAAAGAGTCCTGTGGCACCTTAAAGACTAACTAAAGTATTGAAGCATAAGCTTTCGTGGGCTAATACCCACTTCGTCGGATGCAACCAACGAAGTGGGTATTGGCCCACGAAAGCTTATGCTTCAATACTTTAGTTAGTCTTTAAGGTGCCACAGGACTCTTTGTAACTTCTAAATAAGTATCTGGCAAGTGGGGATTGGGGAAGATGAATCCAAAGCTCGGCCTATTCCTTGCTCCTCCCTACTCACTCCTCCTTTGCCAAGGTCTGGGTAGTCCATATAGAGACATATGGGTTTGTCCTCACTACAGCAGGGATGCATCGATTTTTGGGTGATCGATTTATCGTGTCTCATTAAGATGCGATAAATTGATCGCCAGTGGCTCCCCCGTTGACTCCGGAACTCCAGCTCATCAAGAGGCGCAAGTTGGAGTCGACGGGGGACCGTGCCACTGCCCGCCGCCACCGTGAGGACGGGAGGTAAGTCGGCTGTAGACACATCGATTTCAGCTACGTTATTAACGTAGCTGAAATTGCGTATCTACAGTCGATTTCTCCCCCCTAGTGGAGACCAGCCCAAAGAGATATTTCTACTTAACTCCATCACACGGACACATGGTCCAAGTCACAGTCGAGCCCTAATTTTGGGGAAGTTTAGAAGTGAGAAAGGACATTTGTTTTCTCGAGACATTGCTCTGTTTCCATGGGAGTAAACAGTTTACTCCAGATCTGAAGATCTAAGTGATTTTTATTAATAAAGTTATATGGTAATCCTTTACAGTGAGAAAAAATTGACTCAAAAATTAGAACAGTTCTGTCGCGTTACACTTTGCTGATGGGATGGTCAAGGTGAAGATTTCAGCCTTGAATTTCTAACACCGGTGCTCTAGTCTTCTCTGCTTTCACTTTGTCCATCAGCAGTCTTTGGCATATTATGGTGAGATATGAGGATAAAGCCAGCAGAGAGATCGTTTAGTGACCACTGGATCAATAGTGAAGAAAATAGATCTTTTTACAGTCCTAACAAACCACCAGTAGCTTGGTCAGTTGGTAGACCAGTATTCTCCCTCAAGGCTGTCTGGAATCTTTTAATCTTTTTGTGTTATCTGTTTACATGATTGGATTTTTTCATTATAGTATTTAAGTGTATGTCCAGCATCCTACAAGGATAGATCATCAAAACAGGTCCCACTCTTCAGTGGGATAAATGATGAACCTCACATGAGACCTCAAACAACACAACACAGTGGCAAAGTTCCACTTTCCCTAACTTCAGTCTTGACCCAAATTCCAGATCCTGAGTGTGCCCACATTTATGATCAGTGACAGTGACTCCTGTATGGTTCTTATAACAGCCATGACATTCTGAGCATATCCAGAATGTTTATCTGAGTGGATATTGAAATCACCAAGTGAAATTAGTCTTAATGACTCTGGCACCACTAAGCCTTCACACTGGAGAAGAGTGACCTATAAACCATTATCTGGTACTCAAAAATGAAGTAGGTCCATTTAATTTTATCTGTCTTTCAAAAGAAGTTTTAACAATAGAATGTGGAATATGAAGTGATATGAAAACTCATCTGAGTATAAAACTACCATAAACTGTAGTTTGACTGCACGCTCAATGAGATGCTATTTAATAGTAGAAATGTAGTTACTAACATTCGTATGGATCCAAAAGTACTTTGCAAACTGTTTTCCTGTACTGCCAGTGAAATGTAGCCATTTGTGGACTGGAGGATGAACACTAGTTGAGGTACATCTTTGTCCCAGATGTTCCAGATGTCCCACAAAGGCAACCCCCTACTTCTACCTCTAGTGACATGAGATCATAAATGTCCATGCACAGTAGATAAGATGGGTGATTTTAAGGTCTCTTTCAAAAAGCTTACAATAAACTGTATTGTACTCATTTTTCTGAGATTCCGCATAAAATATTAGAAGGAGTGATAGAACTATCATACTGATGAATGGCTGCCTTCAATGACATTCAAGAAAATTTATGTTAGAGCAACCGTCAGTAAAAATGTTAATTAATCAAAAATACGTAGATACCAGTTTCTAATTTGATTTCCATTAGTATCTATCAATACTACATTAGTTTATCCTTGCAATTAATGATAACTGTAGACCAGTTGTTCCCAAACTGGGGTTTGTGAATCCCTGGGGGTTCGCAGAACATTTCAGGGGGTTCACCAGTAAAATTTCATTAATGGCAGCCAGAGGACCCTGGTGGGACCCAGTTGCAGGGCAGACAGCCTGAGTCCCAGGGAGAGCAGGGCTGAGCAGTTTGAGCTGGCAGCCTGAGCCCTGCCCCTGTCATCTGGGGAGCCGGCAGCCTGAACCCCAGGGAGAGCGGAGGATGGGCAGTTTGAGATGGCAGCCTGAGACCTCCCTTGTCAACGGGGATCCGGAAGCCCAAGCCCGAGCGCTCCATGTGGTGCAGGTGGCACCTCGGACCTCTGTCCTTGTCAGGGAAGTTTGCATCCAGGGCAGTGAGCCGTGGCCATGCTGTACGTGGGTGGTGGTCCAAACTAATTTGTCCCTTGTGTGGCATCCTCGTTGGGACGGACCTTGTGGCGGAAAAAAAGCATTTTGCGAGCCAAACCAGCCGGAAGCTCGTTGTAGCCAGTGTAGGAGTGTTAAGGTGTCTCAGTAATTGTCCTTTCTGCAGTGCTGATTTGCTTCAGTGAGACTTGAGTGATTCTTCTCATTTTCTAGTTTGCTGGTTGTTAGCAGTCTCTCTGTGTTATTTTTATTAGAACTTTTGTACACAAGTTCAGTGGATAAGTGGCTGAAAAAGGAAAGTGTGAAGACGCTAGAATCAGCTAGTGTTTCCTCAAGTCCACACTGTGGAAAATCTAAGTTCAGTGATCACGATGGTCCTGGTAAGTCACTTACAAAGAAAATAAAATATGACAATGATTGTATAAAATATGGCTTTACGCACATTGGTGATCAACAATGTCCAAAACCGCTGTTTGTGATTTGTGGTGATGTTTTAGCAAACAGCAGCCTCAAACCTCTTCTCCACTTTGGCACCATTTAGAAACGAGGCATCCTGCACAATTCAACAATCCTGTTGATTTTTTCAAGCAAAAATTAGCTGAGAAGAAAAGTGACATTACCGGTTTTATATCCAAAGCAAGTCCTGATCATGAAAATGCACTTGAAGCGTCATACCGTGTGAGCTACCGAGTAGCAAAAGCATCAGAAGCCCAAACCATAGCAGAGAGCTTGATTGGTCCATGTATAAAAGACATAGTTTATTGCATGCTCGGAGAAAAGGCTGCAAAATGGATTGACATGGTACCTTTGTCCAACAATACATTGTCATGAAGAATTAATAACATGTCAAATAATGTAGAGACCACAATGGTACATAGAGTGAAAAATAGTACATATTATGTTAGACAGTTGGATGAATCAACTGATGTAGCTAATCTAGCTATTTTGCTACCGTTTGTACGTTATGTGAATGAAGGTATGGTTGAAGAAGACTCGTTGTTTTGCCGAACATTGGAAGAAGATACAACTGGAGAAGATATCTTCAATCTGACTAATGCATATTTTCAAGAAAAGGAAATAGATTGGTCTCGTTGGCTAGGCATTTGCACCGATGGGGCCACATCAATGACGGGGAAGTATACTGGAGTTATAGCTTGAACAAAAAAGGTTGCATCAAAAGTCTATTGGACATATACAAGCCCTTGCAACAAAATGCATGCCTGAGGGACTGAAGGAAGTGCTGGATAATGCAGTGAAAATGGTGAATTTCATAAAATCACGGCCAACAAGTTCCAGAATATTTCACGTACTTTGTGAAGAAATGGGGAGTATACACAATTGTCTGTTGACCCATACTGAAGTTAGATGGCTCTCACAGGGCAAAATCCTTGTGCACATGTTTGAACTTAGAACGGAAATCCTACTTTTTTTTCAACAGCCCCCCTTTCCACCTTGCCAGCTCTTTGGAAAATGATGTCTGGCTCCAGAGCCTAGCTTATTTAGCAGATATCTTCTCAAGAATTAATGACTTACATTTATCTCTTCATAACAGTTTTCAATGTACAAGAGTGAGTTGAATCCATGAGAAAGAAGTTGCAGTTCTGGGAAAGTGGTTTGGAAAACAATCAAACGGAGTGTTTCAGTCATCTTTGTGACTTCCTGGCAGAACATAAGCTTCAGTTGGATCAGTGCTCTAAAACCAATATAATTGCACACCTAAAAGGACTTTGTGCAACTTTCAGGGAATACTTTCCAGCTATGTCAGGTGATGATGACTGGATTCGCAACCCTTTTGATGATACCACTTTCTCAACACAGATATTGAACACTGAGGAGAAAGAGAAATTGATTGAGATGTCCTGTGATTATGAACTGAAAAGGAGTTTCAGAAATCTGTCATTGATCAACTTTTGGCTGAGTTTAAGAAATGAGTAACCACTTCTGGCAGAAAAAGCTGCTGCAGTTTTGTTACCATTTTCAACAACATACTTATGCAAGAAAGCATTTTCCTCCTATGCACTTCTGAAAACCAAATACAGAAACAGAGGTAATGCAGAACAAGACCTGAGAATTTATCTTTCTTCAGTGCTTCTGGACTTCCAAGAGCAAGACTTTGCAGAGCAAAGCCAAGTGCATCCATCACACTGAGGAAATTTAAATTTAAATCTCTGAAAATATTCATTTTTAAGAGAAGGTTCATGAGATGTCACAATTTATTTGGAAAATTTCACTTTCACATTCAGATTGGCTAAACTCTACCTGTGTTTATTGATTTATTATTTATATGCTACCTTAGATGTACACGAGCAAAAGCTAGAAGAATCCCTGCTTCAAAGATCTTAGAGTCTAATCAATGAATTACATTATTACAACATTACTTACTTATTACAACATGACCATACAGAATAAACATATAGAGTGAAATCCCATAGTCAGTGGCAACATTCCCCTTGACCTCAATAAGCCCAGGATTCTGCTTATAGTGAGGTGTGATCTTTAAGACTCTGATTCAGCATGCTTGAATTCTACCCCATTCAGTAAAGCAATTAAACACGGGGCCTAAAGCAGTAGTACTTCTCAGATCCGACGGATCTTTGTGAGTTTTCAGAGTAGACCAGGGAGAGTCCTTGGTGGACTTGGGAAACCTATATTTCTGCAGAATATCACCCATCCCATGCAATTGGTAATTTACTATTAAAACAATATATTTTAGTGAGTATTGTTATAATTAAATATTATTACAAGAAATCACCATGGTATATAGAACACTAAAAGCTGTTGAAACAAGACTACACTGTTGGCTTGAAAATCAAATATTTGTTTCAAAGGCATCTCCTAATTCTAATTTCCCACTTTAAAGAAGTAACAAAGAGTCCTGTGGCACCTTAAAGACTAACTATAAAGTTTTGAAGCATAAGCTTTTGTGAGCTAATACCTACTTCGTCGGATGCAAGTTGGATGACTGCTTGCATCCGACGAAGTGGGTATTAGCCCACGAAAGCTTATGCTTCAAAACTTTATAGTTAGTCTTTAAGGTGCTATCGGACTCTTTGTTACCTCTGCTATTCCAGACTAACACGGCTACCTCTCTGATTCTTGACATTTTAAAGTAATAATCCAAAATGTCAATATTTGTAATTATTAGTGTGTCCTCACTGTCTAATTGCTTTGTTTGTGTGTGTGTAGAATATAATATACAAATTGTCTCCATATACCAGGTAGTATTAATATATATATATATATATTTGATTAATCTAAGCAAATTATTTGATTTCCCTTTCCCCACCCTCCACACACATTCATGGGCTGTTTATGTAATAATCTGCTGGGTTAAATAAAATGTTGTTAACCTGGTGACTCTTACCGTGTTTCCCCGAAAATAAGACAGCGTCTTATATTAATTTTTGCTCCCAAAGATGCACTAGGTCTTATTTTCAGGGGATGTCTTATTTTTCCATGAAGAAGAATACGGTACACATTTATTGTTGAACAAAAAGGGAGGTCTTATTTTCAGGGGATGCCTTATATTACAGTGAGAGGCAAAACTGGAAGTAGGTCTTATTTTTGGGGGATGTCTTACTTTCGGGGAAACAGGGTAGATAACAGTTATCTTAAAGGAGACACATTCAGCCTAATCCCATGAATGCCTTGAGGTTATCAATAGGACAGCATTAGGATTGGCCAGAAAATCAATATTGAAATACTATTACACTGAATGGTAATATCATTAGTAGAAGCAGATGCTTTCTGACTGGATGTAATAAAAGGAAATAACCAACACATTTGCTGAGAAAGGCTGTACTTTACAATACTCCTATCTTTTCTGAAGGTTTTGGCAATAGGAAGGCCATCATCTTTGAACTATTGAAATTTGTATGCTTGGGGGGTGGGGGGAGACCACTTTCCTGCCAGCCAGCTCTGGCATTTACATTCTTGTATATCTTCAGCTGTAGACCATTCAAAGTGTGTTGTGGTACAGTGTTATTTTGGATGCACACATTGCTCTTCTCTGTATCGTGCAAGCCAACTGTATGTTGAGTTTGGTAGGTGGTCTCCTGAGTTTAGAAAGCTCTGGATTTTGTAAATGAATGTATTTGGCACAGGGCATGTTGTTAATTTGGTTCTGGTGCTTGCATCAAAGTCTCATAATTTCAGACACACATCAATTTAGTATCCCTCTGGATTGAAACTGCACATTTAGCTATCTGATAGATTTCTAGAATTAGAAGTCCTCATGCTGCCTTTAAGAGCTTAAGGTGTGCGAATTTATAGCATACTTGTCCTATTTGTGCCATGTTGGGGACATTGAATTATGGAACCACAAGGCTATTTTGATAATTTTTCATTTTCTGAATACCAATGTAGTTTTTCATTTTATTGCAGATTCCAAACCCCATCTTCGGGAAACAGTGTGTCCACCACTTAAACATTTCTGAGCTAAAGCTGAAGAACCCCGGGGCAAAAAAAACAACTGAACCAAATTAGATCACAAATTAAATTTTATACTCTCCCATCTGCTTGATGGGGCAATATGAAATTTATATGGGTAATTCCTGGTTATTCTAATGGGAGCACCATTTTCTGTTGGAAAATCATCGCTAAAATATTTTCTATTCTGCCTTTGAATTTCTCCAAACATTTAAAGAAGCTGTACAAATTTTTCTATTGCGTTCCAGTTTCATATAAATCATATTTGCACACATTTGAAATGACCTAGGGTTTGTGGAAACCTTAAGGTCAATATGGTATAAAGCCCTAGCTTAGCTTTACATGTGTGAGTAGTGCCATTGACTTCATTAGACTATTTCCATACATAATGTTAAGCATATTCATAACTGTTTGATGGATTGAGGCCTAAATGTTTAAAGGGGAATTGCCAAGTGATTAGGGTCAATATTTTTGTATTCTACCATAATATTTGTTATTATTAAATGGAAAATATCTGCTTAGAATTGAACCTTATTATCTTTAACCCACAGTTTTGTCACTAAATTATTTTCAAAATATTATGAGATGTGTTAAAAGTTAACTAAAGAACTTTTGCCCAAAGATACAGTGACTTTATTTATTCACAAGCATAAAAGCAAATGAGACACAGTCATATTTGCTTCTGTTTGTAACAAAAGCAAAAAAATCCCATTTTGTTTGAGAATCAAAATTATTTTCCAACTTCCAAGTGTTGTCATTCCGGTGAGACATTGCTTGGTTCATCTAGTAGAACTACTGTCCATGGTATAGAACGGGGTGGGCAAACTACAGCCTGGTGGCCGGATCCGGCTGGCCAACCATTTTAATCCGGCCCTCGAGCTCACGCTCGGGAATGAGGTATGGGGCTTACCCTGGTCTGGCACTCCAGCTGGGGAGCAACATCAGGGGTCACTCCACACGGCTCCTGGAAGCAGTGATATGTCCCTACTCTGGCTCCTATGCCAGGGCAAAGGGGCAGCCAGGGGACTCTAGTCTGCACGCTGTGCCCATTGCTAGCACCACCCCCGCAGCTCCCATTGGCCAATGGGAGTGCAGAGGCTGCGCCTTCAGATGCCTTCTGCGCTCCCACACCCCAGCCCCAATTTCGTGAGCATTCATGGCCCGCCATACAATTTCCATGCCCAGATTGGGCTGTTGGACCAAACGTTTGCCCACCCCTGGTCTAGAACAATCCTTATGTGATTTTTCAATTTAATGATCTTCAGCATGCATACACAAGTCTAACCTAATAATTAGCTCTTTGCCTTAGCATCTGGCTATCAGATGCTTGAAAAGAATGGGAGAAATTGTAACAGCTTTTATTGTTTTGGCTGGGGGAGAGCCTTTTTTCACTCACTTAATGGAACTGAGAGCTATTGTTTGGGTCGCAGTTGTCTTAACGTTGTGGAACTACTATGTATGGAAATAACTACAGGGGGTATGAGGGAAGTGGGTCTGGGCCCTGTTTGGCACATTATAGATGTGAAGATCAGCTGCAAAGTTTGGATTTATACCCAAGCTTTCCAAAAGCCTAGGATTATTCAGGATCAGAATTTCATGTGGGTCTATCTAGAAATATTATTTTTATTTTATTTTAGTGCATGCATTTTCAATACACATGAGAGTAGAAGAATTGAGCGCTATTAAATTTCACTGAGAATTGAACATGCACTCTATTATAACCCACTCTGACTTAACCCAAAAGTATGTCCCAAGTGGTTTTGTACTTCTACTTCATCCCCTGCAGATAATAACCATTCTGCTGGGTTGATGCACTAAAATCAACAAGAGGGGCCAAACTCTCTCCTAGTTGTAACTTTATTGTTTTAATAAAAAAATTAATCCCAGATTAACTAATTCTAACCCTAGATTCATTAGCCCTAAACAAATTTTCAGACCAGAATGCAGATTAATGAACAAGATCCTTAGCAGCTGTAATTGATCATAGTTGGATCTGACTGTGTACCTCTTTAATGTGATCGAAATCTAAAAACTCCCAGATTTGAATACAGATCTGAAAACCAAAAATTTGGAGGTGTTTGGATGGAATGTTGTGATATGATCCATTCTAGAAACAACTTCAAGCTGTGAATTTATATTTAAAAATGAAAAGATTCTTGTGTATACTAGATCTTGATAATTACTAGCAAAAATGTAGGTTCAATGTCAACTGCTTTAATTATTTTTACACCAATAAGGTTTTTCAGCAGTAGGTTAATTGGGAAGAATTATTGAAACTTGGAAGCAGCTTTTTTAAGATCTTTGAGCCTGTTCTCAAATACACATGAGTGTATTATCATAAGAAAGCACAAACTATAACTGAGACGGAGATAAGGGGAAGCCATCAGAAAGAGGTGGGGTTTTTTTTGTTTTGTTTTTTAGAGTTTCCTTAAAAGCACATCCACACACTTTTTCAGTTCATCCATGGTAAACTGTGCTTGGGCTAGAAACCTGTGCCCAATTCAGGAAAGCCCATAAGCATGTGCTTAAGTCCAGTTGATATCAACAAGACTTAGTGTCTTCCTTCACAGATGACCCATTTCTTCCCTCCTTTCTGTCCCTTCCAGAGATCATGGAACCTGACTAGGTGGTATTAGATCTTGGTTTTTATATTATTTACATTTGTTAGGGCCCAAAATTTGTGAGCTTATTTTTTGTCTGTACAGTATTTTCTGAGAAATAACGTACCCTTTAATAGCGACAAAGAGTCTTGTAGCATCTTATAGACCGATATTTTGGAGCATAAGCTTTCATGGGCAAAGACCCACTTCGTCAGATGAATGTTGTGGAAATCTCCAGAGGCAGGTATAAATATCCATGCAACAAACCTCGATGCCAACTCTGCCCACATATCTACACCAGCGACACCATCACAGGACCTAACCGGATCAGACACACCATCATTGGTTCATTCACCTGCACATCTACCAATATAATATATGCCATCATGTGCCAGCAATGGCCCTCTGCTTTGTACTTCGGCCAAACTGGACAATCCTTACGTAAAAGGATAAATGGACACCAATCAGATATTACGAATGGCAATATAAAAAAGACTGAACACTTCAACCTCCCTGGACATACAATAGCAGGTCTAAAGACTGCCATTCTGCAGTAAAAAAACTTCAAGACCAGACTTCAAAGCTCCAGTGCTGAGCTCCAGTTCATCTGCAAATTTGACACCATCCGCTCAGGATTAAACAAAGACTGTGAATGGCTTGCCAACTACAAAAGCAGTTTCACCTCTCTAGATATTTCACCTCTCTAGACGTTCAGTGGGCCTCACCCTCCCTGACTGAATTTACCTTGCTATCTTGCCTGCATATTTATACCTGCCTCTGGAGATTTCCACAACATTCATCTGATGAAGTGGGTCTTCGCCCATGAAAGCTTATGCTCCAAAATATCCGTTAGTCTATAAGGTGCTACAAGACTCTTTGTCGCTTTTGCAGATCCAGACTAACACAGCTACCCCTTCGATACTGTACCCTTTAATGTCAGGTTTCAGGGTTATAGTAGGCATGGTGGGCTCTTAACGTGAAAACTTGAGAGGATTTAAAATTCCATTGAAAAACATCGAGTTCCTCTTTAAAAAACAAAACAAAGCACACACCATGTCCTTCCTGCAGAACAGGAGAAACTTTAAAGGACCTGGACTATATACTCACTATATATATATATATATATATATATATATATATAAATATATATATATATATATATATATAGATAGATAGATAGATAGTTAGTTTTTTGGGGGTTAGGATTTACAGATGGTTATAGCTATCAGGAAAAAAAAGGAAACAGAAAACATGTTTTGCGCTCGAGTTATTGCACAAATCTATTTGTCTGATTAACCTTGATCAGAATAACTACAATCCACTGCATCGTCTTGTGAAAAGAATGCTGGGGGAACAATGTTAATTAGGAGGCTTTTCAAGATTAATATTTTCCCTGATAATGAAGCACTCACTATGCTCCATGCTAAGTAATTTTCCCTATTTAGCAACAATAGAGTTTGCAGCAGTAATTGTGCTCATAGAACATAGTTGATGGTGGGGAAGACAAGTGCAGAAAGCAATTTTTGCAACAGCCAACCTCTGTAGTCTGTTCTCCATTCCCAATAAATGAATGGGTTTAACCTTGCAGTTGTGGCATTATTATTATGCAAATCTTACCCCACTATTATAAAAGATGACTGATGTTCTGTAGACAAAGTTGTCCTTTATTTCTTAGCCGATTCCAAGTGTCCAGTTTATTCATGTCATCTATACCATATCCTTCTTTTGTATATACAATTAAGACACATTTGCTACTCTAGCTTACCTTGAGTAGTGCCCACGCTGCAAGTTAACACGTTTGGGCCGGCTCTCCAACTGTTGTTAATCAACCTAGCTCCGTTGATGTCAGTTTGCATATTCACTTCAATAGAGCTATGCTGATTAATATGGAACAGCCAATATGAAATTACATAATAATGGAAAGATACAAATGATAAAGGCTGTTGTGTAAGACCAGGTTTCATTAGTTTTCCCAAATCCTAATAACAGGCAGACTGATAAATAAGCTTCTATTACATCATAATGTGGAGATTGAGTCATAGCAAATGAATATTTCTCCTGTAATTTTTTTTCCTAGTGTTGCTGCTGCTGCTGCTAATCTTGCCTGTCACTACTTCTCAGCTGTCTCTTAAATCTCTTGTTTTTTCAGGCTTGCTGAGACTCTGAGTTAGAATAATACTGTTCTCCCTGATGTATACTTGTGACTGTTTTGCCACTAGTGGAAGGTTATTTTATTTACTAGATTTTTTTCCTCAGTGATTAGTGCTTGAACTCAACAGAGGAATGACTCTGATCTTCCTTTAAAATATAGAGCCACCGCTGGGGCGGACTCATGCATAACTCCTTCAGAAACCGTGTGTTTATCTTGCAATCTGTGGAAGCTTGAAAGACTTGCTATAACAGTAACGTCCACTCTTTTTGCCAGATGGGCTCGGATTTGTCTTGAGTACACAGCAGAGTATTGACTGCATATTTTACAAATAAATGTTTGAGCATAATTTCAAAGGCACTTAGGCCTAGATCCACAAAGGGACTTAGGCGTTTTAGGTGATTTGAGAATCAGTGAAATCCCCAAACTCTGGGTTAGGTGCCTAGGTTCCTTATACAATGAATGGGGAGAGAAATGTGCCTGCGAATGAGATCTACAAAAGCCAGCCTATTAGGCAGGGAGCTGCCTAAGGGAACCACTGGGAGTCACCAAAGAGAAAGGTGTATCCTAAACCCCAACCCTCTCATGTAGTTAGTATGTGTGCTTAGAGCATGCCTAAGGAGTTGCGTCCCATAGGTGAGATAGGAGGGGTTTGAGAATTGCACTGGGACTTAGGCATGAGATGGGTATCTGAGTGCCCACCTGAGGCACCAGTGTTCATGCCCAGAGGCAGAAACATAGGCAAGTAGTTAATCTTTACAGCAAAAATGTAAGTGCCCAGTGAGGTTAGGTGCCCACAGAATTAGATGGCAGCCCAATGCAGGACTTGTGCGTCACAGTAGCACCTAAATCTGGGGTTTAGGTGCCTAAATCCATTTGTGAACCTGCGCCTTGTGACTTGGTAACCCCATCTAAGTGGGAATGCCTTAACTCTCTGTCACAGGGAACAATGGGAGGTAATTTATGCCGCTCTGTTCAGACTGTAAGATGCATGACTGAAGAGGACCTTTAAAAGGAATTTATATATTGACAGATTAAAGATTGACTTGTGGATAGGCAAAGAAGAATTTGAGAATAATATATTTCTTTAAAAGTGTGCACTGGTGAATGACTTTAGTTGTAAAAATGTATATAGCATGACTTGACCTAGAAGATGCTTCATCAGCATGAACTTCCTACATGGGTCACAGGATAATTCCACTTAGTTCAGTGTCTCCACTTTATTTATAGATATCTGTTTGGATGGTCAGAAATGCTGGTTCAATTAGGAGACTTTCAGCACTGAGCACTCTTAGAAGCAGTAGAAGCAGACTTTATTAACAATATATGCCTTGGGCTCTGGTTTCCCACAAGGATAAATAAAAAAGGAAATATATTAAATTAAACTTAGTGCTCTGACCCAGCAAGATTCTCCAGACACATGCAATATAGAAAAATTAGAACAAACTGAGATACAATTATATTTCAGAGGGTCCGGAAGCAAAACCTGCAGTTTGTTGGGGTGAATTAGAATTTGGAACTTGGTGTTATTGCTAGCCACATATTTATAAAGAGCCAAACTGAATATCCCTAGGCTTCTGGCGTTTTAAAGCCTGCGTCTCAGTTTTGAGGTATGGAGTCATCTCTAAACTGAATGTACCCATTTGTATATAAGGATGGTCCAGTAGTTAGGAGACTAGCCTGGAACATCTGGGGGTAAGTCCCTGTTCCCCAACAGACTTTCTGCATGACCTTAGACAAGACTCTGTGCCTTATCTGTAAAAGGAGGGGATAATAGCATCTTCCTTCCATGCAAGGATGTTGAAGGATAAACAGATTTTTGTTGTGTAGGTCAGTATTTTGATGGGAAACCTCTGGGAAAAATCCAGAGGGTTGCAGGAAATGGGGCTGGTCATTCAGAAGCTGGCATTCTTCATTCTCAGCACATATTGAAGCAATGCCCTGGGGCTAATACCTATGTAGCATTTACAATAATCAAAATGGCTTTTCACCTGAAATATTGTGCACAGGTTGTCTTAAACATCATTATAGACTGGGGAACTCAGACACAGAATAATCTATTGATTTAATCTCCATATTTTGAAAAGCTGTTACTTAGACAGCCCTTCTCTATAGTAGGGGTAGTATAATACTTGAGTTGTCTAAGATTTTAGCTCTCCGGCCCATTAGCAATCTGAATCTCTAGTTGTCTATCTCTGTCACTCTGTTTCTGGCAGCTGAGCTTTCCAATCATTTTGAAGACCTGCAGCTTGTTATATATTGTTTCTTTGTATTATCATAGTGCAGAGTCATGGATCAGGACCCCATTGTGCTAGGCACTGTATAAACACAGAAGAAGAAGATGGTCCCTGACCCAGAGACCTTACATTCTAAGTATGAGATGAGATAATAGATGGGTACAGATAGGGAAATAGAAGGGAACAATGAGAAAGTATTGATCAGCATGACAGGAAGTGATGTCCTCACATCAGCAGCCTAAGTCATATCTGTTTTTAGCATAAAACTACTGCATCAGCGGGGCCTGAAAAACCCACTTGCCTGCTTTTCCAGAGTGAGTACAAATTTGGGGTTGTGTGAAGCAAAGGAGTCTTTTTTGGGGTGGTGGTGCTGGGGGTGAGAGAGCAAAGCATCCTAGATGACTAGCTGCTTTTCATGGGACGAGCAAAGTGGTTGGAAT
This sequence comes from Sternotherus odoratus, assembly GCA_032164245.1. Taxonomy (NCBI): domain Eukaryota; kingdom Metazoa; phylum Chordata; order Testudines; family Kinosternidae; genus Sternotherus; species Sternotherus odoratus. Next base: position 11,151,564 of record JAVMKO010000009.1, on the reverse strand, counting down.
GTTGACTTTTTTTTTTTACAGGACATAAAAGGGAGAGGCAGGGAAAGACCAACTCCTGGATGGGGTTGCATTGGCTGAGTATGGTGAAAGTGAGAAGCAGAGTAATCATTGGGCTACAATTCCCTTTAAGAGTGATGTGAGGAGTGCAAGGCACAGGTATAGGAGGAGCTAGGTGGTGGAAGTTTTTATTTGTGTCCAGGAGAGCAATGGGGGCAGCAGCAGAGGAGATAGGGCAAAGCATTCTTTGCTTTATTTGGGGTGGGTGAGGCAGCACTAATTGATTCAGGGGTTGACACGCACATAGAGTTAAACAATGGAGATTTTGTCACTCAAAATTGACTGGGAACAGAACTAATGCATTTTGTGGTGGGAGTGATCTGTTGGGGGCTTGTGAATGTTGGAAGTGTAAATTAAGGAGAGGTGGATTGGTGGCGTGTGGCTTTCGGGAAGAATGGTGGCACAGATGTCATGTGTGTTGGGAAAGTTTTCAAGCCGCAGATGAATCGATTTCAAAGCTAGGACAGACCACCATGAAGCAGCCAAGGAAGTGTTTGAAGCCTTAGATGAATAGACTGTAAAGCCTGAAGGGAATATAACACTGGGCTCATCTAATCTGATGCTTGTGCATCTGCACTCTAAAATGTGTATCGTGAAAACAGTCGGTACTGGTGCTTTGGGATCACTGTGAATTCTCCTCTTCAATGCACAGGTCAATTTAATGTGTTTCCCCCCATCCCCATGGTTCTTGCCACTGAAGTTTGAAGTTGCCTTTAGTTTGTCTGCTTTTTCTCTGAAACATTAAAAAATGTTTTAATTAGAAAAACCCAATTATATTGTGAAAACAAAATCCTATTCGAAGGATTCAGAGATGTTAATACAATACAACTTTTATCTCTTTGCTTAAGTTAGGAGCTTTTTACTTGCATTTGAGCTGCTACTGCTCCCTTTTGTTCAAATCCAGTAAAAAACCATCAAGATCATTGTTAGGTGCTTGATTTAGATTGTTAAGAGGTTAAATTTTGTCTCCATGTGGCAAATTAAATGGGAATCCTCCACTTAGGGAGTAATGAAATAAATAGAACACATACTTATATAATCAAGACTATAACATTATTAACTGTAATTACATGATTTGAGATTAGCATATGCCTGCTTTTAATTGTATAAGTTACAATTGAAACAAATTGTTTTGAGAATGACAGTAATTGACAGATTGATAAATTATAAATAGGCGCAATGACCTATTTAGAAAAGTGAGGCTGAACCCAGTTTGATCATTTTCCTAAATCATTTCAGGCTGTGTGTCATGCTGGAACATTGCCATTTCTTGAGACATTGAAGGTTTTTTGCCACTTGTGGCATCTCAATATTCTGAACGCAGCATGAAATTATCTTAGCATGATATCTGGCCTGGAGTTTCCAGCTGGAGATGGAGCAGGCTTGCTTTGCTAACTGCGTGTATGAAATGGTTTAGCAGAAAATTTCTGTATACAAGAACTGTGCTCCTCACCTTTGATTGAAAAGCCGGCCCTTCAGGTGGAGAATATTTGACCTTCAAAGCAAAAGCTTCTTCGAGTAATGCAATTTGCCTTTGTTGCAGTGATGTTCTTGGGCTCTTATTTTGTTACTTTTCAGAATGATCTCACTCACTACTTTCAGATGTTGGAGAGATATTTGTTAATTTAGGAGAGTTCCATTTTGATTTAGGACTGAGTTGTCAAGCTTGGGGAACTGAGAATATCTAGGAAGAAATACAAAATGCTTCATCAAAAAGCTCACCTTCAATCTTACCTTAGGCTTTTTCCCAGGCTCCTTTAAAGGATTAGTAAGATTTCCCTTCCTTCACATGTAAGATTTTGGGGTAGCCCCTTCCTTTATTAAAATACTCCACAGTTTCAAATGCTAAGCATTGAGGTTGAGATGCACTTTGCACTTACCCTTTTTCAGATACTTCTAACTTTCTCAAACTCCTTTTACGATTGAAATTTTCCATGCTCGGTCTCAGCCCAAAGACTAATTATTTTAGTGGAAACTTTCAACAAAACATATTCAGTTATCTGCGAGTTTCAGTTTTTACTCTTTCCCTATATGTTCCAATTTGAGTTGTATGGGCTTAAAATGCCAAGCTGAAGATTGAAACTTGAGACTTGTCTTCGGTAAAGAAAGATGCACTGTTCCAGGATCAGTGTGTGGCTAGCCACTGTGCGGATGTGCCAGTCACAATTCCAATCCTTCCAGTCATGTCAGTTTACTGTTGCCAACTTTAAAAAATATCCTTTCACAATGCTGAAATATAGCCAGAGCTCTTAAGCAGCTTGGTGGTGAGGGCAGCAGGGGTCGCCCTGGGGAATTTAATGCAACTTCAATGTTAATATCTGATCTCTCGGTTTTGGTAAGGGGAAGGGGTCCAGCTAAGCAGCGAAAACACAGGGAGTCTCAATTTCCTCCCAAACAATATCAATCAAAAGTCTCTGATAGGCACCCTTCCCCCATGACCTGCAATTCTTTTCTTGCTAGGGAAGCCCACTGGTGCCCCATTTCTCCCTCCACCCCAGTAATTTTGAGGAGGAACAATAGGCTATATCCGTCCACTTTTATCAGCAGAGTATATCTCCTACACACACTGTCCACTGGATGACCTAGAAGAGAGATTTAAAGGGGATTTGGGTGCCTAATTCCCTTAGAAAAAACATATGGGGTTCATGCTCCTAAACCCAGTAGGTACTTTTGATACTCTGTCCTATGCATTTAAAGCTGCAGATGGACTGTTAAACATTACAGCATAAATAGTTAAAAATTACAGCTAGTTAATGATACAGTTTTTCAAAAGGGGAACTTGCAAATGTTTTCTCCCTAGCATTTGAAGATTCACCTGAGCACATAAATATTTAAACTTTGCACTATATGCAGCATCGTCACATGTTGAGATTATTGATGCTTTTCTCTAATTTTGACCCCGAAGAATCAATCAACTGGTGCTGAGAGAATTAAAGATGCTCATGCACACACAGTGGGAAGTCCAATTACTGTATCAAAGTAGCAATAGCTTTCCTATTTGGAACCACTACATCTTCTACACACAGCGGCTAATGAAAGATGAGATTAACAACAAACAGGGTTAGGGAAGAACTACAACAGGAAACTATTCCCACATAATGAACAGTAACTGATCATACCACCTGAAAAAATTTCAAACTGGAAAAAATACATTTAATTAGTTTTAAGGTTGTAATATAAATCTAGACAAAGTAAGAACAGTCAGTTTAAGGTTAAAACTCCAATACCTAAATAAAATCATACGGGGATTGAACATGCATTCGATCTTATCCTTTCAGTGGTGAGCACACCTCGAAAGTTAGAGTGGCTCATTAAGTTTAAATAAGAACTAAAAAGCTATAATGTGTTTCTTGAATGACTGTGGCCAATTCTAAACTTATTTACTTTGGTGTCAATGCAGAATACGTCTTTTGAAGTCCATGGAATTCCTCCAGAGTTACATTGATGTAATAGAGAGTAATCTGACACCTAATTTGCAAAACTGGACATGAAATCTGTTGAGAATAGTGCTTGCTATGAATAATAAGAAAAATGACCTAATTTACAGCTCTGTGGATACCTTGGACAGAATTCTCTTGGCCAAAATCAATAGCTACTCTAGATTTGTGTCAGCATAAATGAGTAGAATTTTGACCTCCCTCCTTCTAACTTAGCCTTTTTCATTCATTAATAGAATCTATTTTTTCTGCAATTCCCCAAACAGCATGACAAGGTGTATACAACTGTACCATTTTCATTTTAATAAGATATACTTTTGTTACATGTAGGTAAATAAAAATCAAAACAGCGCTGATCTAGTTGGCCATGATGCCTACTGGCAAGAAATAAACTTAAGATTGTAGGGTTCAAGGGTTCCTTGGTTCATCAACTTCTGATTTTTTAGACAGTTATTTGACCACTTGTGGCTGATGTAATGAGAATTTCTAGAGAAACCACTCCCGGGATAGTTGCTTATTAAGTTGCTATGCCTTCCTATAATTCTGATTTAGAAACAAAATCGGACTGAAGACGTTGTGGTGGATGGTGGAAAGCAAGAGAAATATTGACCAATATGTACTCTAATTTTAAAAAATGCATAAAACATCATTCAAAATGTCCATAAAATGGACAAGATTCTCTTGTAGGGAATGTCTGCTGAGCTGTGATTGGGCTGTCAGAGGATGAAGAGTGGAGTTTGAAACAAAGACTCATCCTCATCTTGCTCTCTATATTCAGAAGTAGAGAAACAAGATAAAAGGAATGCTACCGAAGCACTTAAGGTGTTACTTCTTGGTGTGCTGTGCACATGGAGGTCTGTATCAAGAAATAAACTTATTCATCTTTAAATCAGACAGAGGGAAGTACTCAAGGACGATTAACAGAATTGCTCACTACTGCAAAATCCATTTTCAAGAGCAAATTCTATCTTCAGCTTTTCACCTGTTTTAGCCCTTTTAAGGCAATTAAATGTACAAGAATAGTTTGTCCTGCAGAATCTTTATGACTGGTTAATATATAGGGAAGAAATTACTAAACAACATTCAGATCCTAGGCTGAGTTGGCAGAGATGGGAGTTAGAAGAAACATCTTATTATTTGTAAAGTGATCTGATTTGAGCTGAAATTCACAGAGACACAGTGGTCATGGAAACTCACTTTGTTACTGAGTCACCTTTTAGAATGGGACTTCACTGGAAGATAGTATTTGCTTTGTTAAAATTGGTTGATTAAAATTCACAAATAAAATCTCATGGGGCAAATTGGCAGAAATTTAATGGCTATGTGGAATGATTATCAACATCACTCCTGTCAAAACTACAGAAGCTGGTGGCAGACTTCAGCTAGTCTTCATTCTGAGATCATCCAGTGCACATTGGGCCCACAATGTCTCACCTTTGTCTCACTGTCTCACCTTTTATGTTTTTATTCTGCTTTGGCATATGAAAATTAATTTTAAAAAGGCCACACCCAGAATTGAGGAAATACCAGCATTAAGTTGCCCATTCAACTTAAATATACCCACTTTGCATATATGTCTTGTAACAGCCTCACTCAATATCACTTAGGTGGTGAGATGCTCAACTCAGTCTCTTTGGGAGAGTAAAAGAGGGTGGCAGAAGGACTCTCTAAAAACTTCATATCAGCCAGGAAAAGAGACCACCAATGCATTTTAACTGTGGAAAATAGCAATAAGGTGGGCCATGACAGGGCCCTTTGCAAGTCCCAGCATAGGGGCGTGCTGCGGACAGGACTGGGAATGGGAGGAGCATGCCAACTATAGAGATTCTGGGCAGCCCAGGGGCTGCTGCTGTAATTTAGCCCCTTGGAGCTGTCTAAAATACACCAGGGCCCCTGTATCCTCAGAGTAGCCTAGAAGTGGGAGGGTGTAAAGATAGCGTAAAGGTATTGTAGCATACACACGGGCCTTTAGACACACGGCACAGAATGGCAGTCAGGAAGTGCGTGGCTGAGCCAGAAATCGAATCCAGTCCAACACAAGAGAATGCCCTTTCTTTTCTTAAGATCTTCTGCTCCACTCACCATGTATCCTGTGCCCGGAATGTGGCAGGGTTACTGGAGAACAAGTAATATGACATCATATAATTAAAGACCGTAACCTATTGTATGTACAGAAGAGGGAGGGTGCCTCCATGGGCCTGACATAGGGGGAACGCAAAGGTAGCTTAAAGCCATCTTAATGTTCCACTGTTTGCTCCTCTACAAGTGAAGGAATGGAGGCCCAGATTCACAAAGATACTTAGGTAGCTAAACCATGGATTCAGGCATCACCGTGACCCAGCTCAGCTGCCGCCTAACCCTCTAGGTGCCTAAACTCAGTGGTGACCTAAATTTCCGCTGAAAAAGTTCCTTAGGTGCCTCAGTTTTTGCCTCTGAGCAACTATAAGCACCTCAGACCTAAGCCCTAGCACAATCCACAAAGCAGAGGAGGCTAGGTGTTCCCCTACCCATGTTGCCTGTAGGACATGAGATGGTGGACATGCCCATTCAGAATCAAGAAGGAGGAATAGGTGGTTGTAGTACAGCCTCCTTTATACCTTTTTGCCCAGTGGTTAGAGCACTCACCCCGGATGTGGAAAAACTGAGTTCAGTTCTGCCTCTGCCTGATAGAACCACTGGGGTATGGGATATGCTGATGGAGGAGGTGTATAAATATTGAAATAGTTATTGTGCCAGAGAAAATGAGAAGGACTCTGTAGGCTAGTGGTTTGGACACCCACATGGGAGGAAGGAGACCCACAGTCCCATCTCTAATGACTCTTTAGTTATTGATCCCAAGCAGAACAGATGCAACAGCACTTAGGTTAGAGCACTCTCTTAAAACATGACACACCTGTTCAAATCCTTTTCCCCCCTCTGTCTGAAAGAGGGGAATTCCACATCCCAGATAAGTGTGCTATAACCACAGGCATAAAAGTTATAATGGAGGCACCTCCTCCTCTTCTGTTTCTTGAAAGAAATGACTTAGGTGCTTAAGCCACCTTAACTCCAGGAGAGGGGATCCCTGGTGTGTGTTGCCAGCAGAGATAGATGCCTTTGTGCAGTGGGATTTAGGGGCCTAACAGAGAGCGTAAGAGCTTGGGACACTCTTCTCTTATCAGCGTCTTCCCCTAGCAAGCTTAGGTGACTTCCTGACTAACAAACTGGCTTTTGTGCCTCCCATTCATTATATAGGGAGCCTGGGCAACAGACACAGGCTCTGTGAAGCCCATTGTTACTCCAGTCATTAAATGTTGCAGCACCTTGTAGATCCTGGCCAAGTAACTGAGAATCAGGTGCTGAAGAGTCACCAAAAATATAGTCCAACCTCTACATTCCTTCCTCTGCTTATTGGCAGGATATAGGGACAAGGCAAGAAAGAGTTAAGAGTGTGGGCGGTAGGTCACAACAGCAGGAGCTCTTCAGGAAATGAGGCCCAGCTGTATTATTTACCAAGCATGAAGCAGAAACTAGAGAATGGTGTGGAAGAGGGCTGGTTTGGCCTGATTGTGTGTGAAGAAGTAGAAGCAGCTGCAGTTTCTCCTCTTTCCCCAAATGAGAATTTGGTGTGTGTTTATAGCTGAGAGTGGCAGGACTGTGTTAGCTTGTGGGAGGAGAGCTTGGGATAGATCCACCTTCTGAAAGGTGGGTGGAGATTACTTATTATTTGGATGTGACGTGGCAAGAGAATTAACTTGGTGTTCTGACCCACGGTGTCATGTCGCTCTGCATGAAAACTGGGTGACTGATATGTCCACTGTTACCATCACTTGCATTGTCTTCTACTTCTCTGTTAATCAAGTAGATGGTAGAACCTCCACTGCTGCTTTCTGATGTGAGGATACTATCACTGTGTGAAGATCTGAGAGCTAGATAACAAATTGCTGCAAAAAAGTAATGATTTTACTCAGTCTTTCATAAACTTTTATATAATCTGAGGGAGTAAATACTTCCAGAGAGAGAGTTTTGATCATTACTTCTGATCACACAGGTTATTGGTGGTAAGAGCCTGATGCTTCTAAGTGCTATGTATCTTAATCTCTTTTTGAAGTCAATTGGAGGTGAGGGTGTTCAGCTCTTTACAAGATCAGGTACCATTAGAGTTCATAGCAGGACATGTAGTTAGCTAAACAAAAACACATTGGCATACTTTTCCTCCATAGAAAAAGATTAATTCTCAAAAAAGAATATTCCTCCTGAGTGCAGAGGAAAGGCCATTAGGGAGATATACTCTGTATAACGAGCTCAACTAAAAACTAATAATAAAAATATTGATTCTAAAGGACAGTATGAACCATGAAATCAAATTTTGCCCAGCAAAATCAACCAAGAATTTCTGTAATCCAGTGGTAATGTCTTTCACAGAGAATGGACAGTAGATTGATTATTAAAGTAGAGGAATCGTCGGTGTGGTAGCTGTTCTTTTACTCCCAAGAAAAGAACAGACATCCCAGGGTTATTCCAGTAGCTTAAATGGAGTCCGGACAAATTACAGATGACCCAAATGAGATCAAATAGAGACTTAAAACCTACACTGAGAAATTACTCTTCTCCAGGACCTCATTTAACTTGGCAGTAATTAAAACCTTCTTTGCAGAATATTTCTTAACCTGAAATCTGCAGCTGCAGGGATCTTTGAAGCAGTGATAATACAACAAAAAGAAAGACAAACCACAATTGCCTCATTATGGCCAGGCAAAACTGCTAGGCCACCCGGTTTTCTGATAGATAAATTACACATGACATGCTGAAGATATAACACCCCTCCCCCCCCACAGAATTGATTTAAAAAAAATATCAAAGATTTACTGCTTCCTGCCTCCTCAAATTTGGCTTCCCTTCTCTGTGGGTCTGGCAAGATGGGCCAGTGGCTGGTACTAGTCTGGAGTTTGAGAGGCCTCTGGTCAATTCCCTGCTCTCCCACAGGAAATTATGCGTGACTATGCACAAGTCACTTTGGTGCTGTGTTTCAGTTCCCTGTCATTAAAATGGGCATATTGTATTCCCTTCTTCTTAGGGTGCTGTGAAGATAAATTCTTTAAGGATTCAGGTGCTCAAATAGTATGGTACTAAAGGCAATATATGTCCATAGAATTGCACTTGTGAACTCTGATCAGAAAATTCTAGTCAATTTCCACCCATACAGAAGCAAGCAACATAACTGGACACTTAAATTATCTATTAGCAAAACATGAATGATACTCTTTTACAGTGACATGTCATCTAGTAAGCATTGATTTAGTAATATTTTACCTTGGTTTTTTCCTGGATTTATATGCATTTCTGCTTGATATTGATATGCAACTTTTGTGAATTTTATACATATCAAAGAGTGCTCTGGATTGTTTTGATTTTATTTTTTTAAATAAGGTTTTCAGAAGTATGGAAAGCCCATTGCTCTAATTGAAGTCAATGGAAACTGCAGGTGCCTAGTATTTCTGATAAGTGGTGGTGGTGGTTGTGAGGAATACTAGGATGATTGTTGAAGAAGTTTAGCAATAGAGCGGTAGTACTGTGGGCTTTCTGCCTGAGAAGGGGAAATGCATGCAGAATGCCTCTCAAAAGGTGGTGGTGGTGGTGGGGAGAAGGTTTGGTGTGACTGGACAGCTTTGAACATGATGCAGAAAGCTGTAGCATGCACTCCGGCTACACCCAGGCCCGGTGACAGAAATTTTGGGGCCCGGTACTCTGATTGTTTGTGCCCCCCCCCCGGCTGGTCTCCCGCCGCCCGCGCCCTGCCCCGCCCGGGCATACGTGGGACTGCCTTGCCGGTCGGGCATAGCGGGGGTGTCATGTCGGGGAGGTACCGGGCGTGGTCGGCGGTAGCACGGTGGCGTGAGGCGCACGGCGTGTGCGGGCGGCCTCTAGCACACCACCCCTGCCTGGCCCACCGCCCCCCCCCCCCTCGACTATTCTCCTTCCCCCCCTGCCTGACCTGGCCCACCCAACCTAATCTCCTCCCCCAACCTAACCTCCTCCCCTCCCCACCCATCCCTGCCTGGCCCACCCCACTGTTGGGGGTGATCTTCCTTTACCCCCGCCCAGCCTCCCCCATCTAACCGCCTTCCCTCCCCCACCCCTGCCTGGCCCGGCCCATCCCACCGAACCTAACCTCCTCCCCCCTCCCACTCCCAACCCAGCCTCCTGCTCCCCCAAACCTCCTTCCCTCCCGCACCCACGCCTCGCCCACCCCATCCAGCCTAGTCTCCTGCCCCCCTCCCCACCCGCCCAGCCTGGCCTCCTCCCCCACCACCCTCTTGCCTGACCCGCCCAGCCTCCCCCCCACCAAACCTCCTTCCCTCCCGCACCCACGCCTTGCCCACCCCATCCAGCCTAGTTTCCTGCCCCCCTCCCCGCCCGCCCAGCCACGCCGATGAATGAAGCCCCCGAGCAACCACAGGGGGTGAACTCACTGCAGAGCCCGCCCGCCCAAAGGCCCCTCCAGAGCCGCCCCCGAGTGGGGCCGGGCCTCCTGTCCCCTTACCCTGGCGAGGCCGGCTCCCCTTCTCGGCACCTCCGCCACCGTCAGCGCCGCACACCAGGGCGGCCGGGCGCGCTTCCCCGGGCCCGCTGTGGAGTCTGCCGTGCGGTGCGGGCGCTTGGCTACAGCGCTGGGGTGGCCGCCCGGTGGGAGATTTGCATGCGGCCGGCTGCGCACGCGCCGGGGCTCTGCAGAGCATCCCCTGTTTCCACCCCGCCTGCGCACTCCTGAGTCCTGACATGGGGGCCCCCCTTAAGTCTGGGGCCCGGTACACCTGTCCCCCTAGTCCCCCCCCTGTCGCCGGCCCTGGCTACACCAACTGCTGGGCAGTTAGCAGGTGATCAGGAGACACAGGGCTCTGCAAAATCTTGATCCAGCTGGGAGTATCAAGTTTGTGGCCATGTTAACCACCCTTGTGGATATGGAACACAAGTGGCTGCATGGAGTTTCAGTCCTAGCTATAATATAGTCTTTAACTCAAATAGATAGCTACAGAGACAATGTGCCCGGTAGGTACCAACTAAATAGCATCACTCATTTAAAAACAAAATCTACATAGTCCGTGCTTCCTTTTCATTTTAGAGTAGTAAAATGCTCTTGGCACAGGGCATTTCCTTGGGATTAATGACAGCCTGGGGTTAATGGCCCTTGGCTGTGCTGTGAGCCATCAACTCCTCCCAGCTGGTCATTAATCCACAGGAAGTGCCCTGTGCCAAGTTCATTATTGCTTTATTTGGGTTCTTTCTGAGCTGAATTCAGGAACCCACACTGCTCTAATGTGTGAAAGCCTGCTGCTTTTGTAATATTTAGAGCCTTCTATAGTTCATTTTTTCCTGAGCTCATCTTAAGTTTCCAAATGTTTCACGTAATGGAAAGGGCCTGTGGTGCTCCGGATCCTTTTGAAATGTTGGGGTTTTTTTGTGAAACAATCACGAAAAAGAACACTAACATTTTATGCAACACACACAAAACCCCTCAAAACCAAGGTTTTCTTTGTTTTGTTTTAAGAGACTTCGCAGGTCCATAAGCTGTACTACTCCAGGGGTAGCTTTGCATGGTGGAGTGACTCGCAGGACCGCCCCCCCCAAATCCCAGTTCATCCCTGGCTTCCTCACAGGAGGTAGTATTGGGTATTGAAGACCTGTCCAGTGGGTGGAATTGAACCAAAGACTACACTTATTCCCTGTTCTACTCCTGACTACCTGTCCAGAAGAGGGAACAAATGCATGACTAGCTTCGTTTATTCCAATGTGCCCAGACAGCACCCGCAGGGATGTGAAAGGGGGTTCTTGGTCCTCTTTACTCCCTTGGGTGTAATTCCCTTGTTGCTGCTGTTGGTGCTCGTGTGGGTGTAGTCATGGTCTAGCCCTTTTTGACTTTGTATCCAAATGAGATCCTGATCTTGCAATGAGCTTCCTTTACCGGAATGTCCTGAGCTTTAAATCATTGTGTGAAATATCTTTCAGGGCAGAGTGTGTGAGGCTCTCATTTCTATACAAGATTCTGTAATGTAGAAACTACAGGATAGTGCTGCAGGTCAGGTATGTGAGAGCCTAACTTGACCCGGATGCTTTGCCACCATTTTAATTGCAGATATTAGTGTGCACAAGGACAGCATGATTCTAGTCCGCTCCTGTGTGATTTCTGAGAGTGAGTTGTTGGAGATGCTTTTGGGAGAGAGTTCTAAGATGGTCCCCCCCCCGTTTTTAATGAAAAAAAAGAGATGTGGTGGGAATGACTTACAGGGAGCAGGTTTGGGAACTTCTGTTACATTTTCACAGGTGAAGGGGACATCTTGCGACCTTTGAAGAAGAAATGCAATGGGGGTTTTGAGAACTGGAGAAATCCCAGTTTTAAGAGAGCATTTCTTTTTCTCTCCTTTATGGATTCTCCTGTTTACATGCATGCCATGTTAATTATATGCCCACAGACATCTTGTGTATATCTGATCTCCTATGTTTCACGTTCCCTCTGGAGCCCTCACTGTTTTCTTGATATATTTCCTTTTCTCACCCATACCCAAACTGTATGTTTGTTCTTTTTCTCTCATGCACTCTCCCTCTTTCTCCTCCTGAGTCCTATAGTTATTCTTGTCTTCCTCCCCCATTTTGAAGCTACATCTTTGTTTTGTTCATAAGGCCAGACTCTTATTTCTCCCTGTCCTTTTCCTGACTTTCCCTCCCATCTATCATACATCTCATTGACACTATAGTAGTTGCGCTTTACTCTGCTCAACCAGTCTGGACAATGCCGTCTTACTTTTCCCTGTCACAGTGATCAGCCTACCCACTATAATTTGACAGGCTGGTTTGGGTTGGAGGAAGGAAGAAATGAGTGGGTGAACTATCACTACAATTTCTTCCCTGGCAGCCAGGAATAGAGAAATGTAAATAGAGCATCAGTTTGATGGGTCTGCTTTTCAATTCAGTCTTCAATTCAGAATGTTAGTCTTCAATTCAGAATGTTCCATTGGTTTCCAAATCCTCCAGCATGTATTTATGTAGCTATGTTGTGCACTGTCGGTACATCATAAACAGTGTAAATCAGGTTTGTGAACTCTGGGTGTCACAGTCCCAATGCTGTAACTAAAGTGCACTTCCTCCTCTTTTTAAAGTTTGGATGGGCCTGTTTACCTTCTCAGTCTGCACGTGGCAAGACTTGACTTGTGTCACACTTGGCTTCTTTGTTAGAACCCATCTTTATTTTATCTGAATTTGCCTTATTACAACAGTCCCACTGAAACTACCAGGGTTGTCACTACCTGTAACAAAGTACTGCATAGCCTGTCTAAGGGTGGTATAATCTGGCTTTGCATAAGGAAACAATTAATGTGAGGCAAGGTCTGATCCAAAACTTCTTATAACAATGGAAAAGACTCGTACTGACTTTGGTGGTCTTTGGATCAGGCCCTGAGAGTTTAAAGTTGAGGCATCGTGGTGTGCAGGGCTACTCACAGAACTGGGAGCTGGGAATTCGATGGTATCAATCCCATCTCCCATACTGAAAAGCAGTGTGGCCTTATGCAAGTCTCTGGAATTCTCTGTTTGTTGCTCTGTGAGAAATGTAGATGTTGCCTGCTGCGGGATGGGGGGAGAGGGACCAAGCTATTTTGTTGTGAAGGGGGAAAATTGACAGTCATGGCAAGTAGCAACTTTTCAATGTTGAGATACTCAAATGTTACTGTAGTTACCATCGCACGTGTGTTTAATGATTCTGGTTTGTTGTTGTTATTGTTTTGATGAATATGACTTGGTAAAATGTTCACTTTCTTGGTGCTGCCTTTTTTTCTTAGATATTTTCTTCTCCCTCTCTCTGATCCAGTCTCAGGTCTCTAATGCTCCCTGGGCTAGGGTAACCAGATCTCCCAATTTTTATTCAAACAGTTCAGATTTTGGGGTCTTTTTCTTTTACAGGCTCCTATTACCCCTCCACTCCCATCCCGATTTTTCACACTTGGTTTCTTGTCACCCTACCCTCGTCTTTCCTTTGCTTTTATTCAGCTCTGTATAGATGGCAGTCTCTGCAGTATTGGCTTCTGTTCTCAAATCTATTCTGTTGTGAGACTTCTTCGGATCAATGGGAACCACACTTAGCATGCACCTCTGCTCCTTGAAATGCTACAGAGAGTGCAAGATTTCAAGACCGCAGCCAGTTTGGCAGAGATTGTCGAGTTTGCAGAGTCCTCATGATGGAAATCCATAGCAAGATTTCAGCAAAAGACAGGGAAGACTTAAATGGGTGGAAGAGATCTTTGGTCAGGTATGGATACAAACTGACCCAGATCTTTGGCTCCAATGTAGTTGTTTGACTGACGCTGGGGATGATATTTTTACAAATGGATCCTCATATCCCGGGTTGGGGCCTATACCTGTCACTCTTACATAAACAAAACCTTCTTTTGAAGCCATTCTCTGGGTCCAGTGGATAAAGGCTGCTGGATTGTTCAGGAGCGGCCATCTCGTCAGCATAAGAATTACTAAATTAATCTAAAAAACAAATATTGATATAACAGGCAAATTGAAGCTTATTGAAACTTTTAAGATAAATAATAGCATTTTTACTACTGGGTTCAATTTTCTTCCTGAAAAATTGATAGCCACTCCTAAAAGCCTATAGCTGTGGGAAGAGAGGATGATCCAAACTGCTCCATCTTCTGTCCTGCAGGTGACTTTCCATACCTATTTTAAAAAATAATTCTGTCATTTCCCAAATCCCTCGTTACAGAGCTGATACTGAAGTCAGACACTAATTCAAAAGGGTTGAGATTGGAGTATCCATTTGCTAGATTGTGAAAATGATGCTGTGGAGTGCAAGATAGTAGGAAGAATGACAGCGCTGACTTTCTACATATCTAAGGAGATACCAATGGGAGAAAAAAGCATTTTCCATTTGTAAGAAATCTGTCCTAATTAGCAGCAAGGTGAGAAGAGAACAAGTATTTATTCTTTCAGTTCAGTAAAGTAAAATCATCCATTTGTAAATGTGTAGGAAAGTAATGGAGTGCACACCATATGGATTGAGGAGCATCATTTTCCTTTGGCGCTATTGTCTGTCCTCTGTCCATCCCTGCCCCTCCCTGAGGCTATTCTTTGGACTCAGGGGTGACAAAAGATATTTTTGGGGAGGAAGGGTGTAAGAGAAAACATCAGAAATAGGGTATGAACGTGCTTAGATCGAAGCCCAGTTTTGAACTTGCTAAAACATTTGTGAATAATGTTGAATATACTTGGCTCTGCTCCTGACCTGCTTAGTGCTACCCAGTTAAAAACATTCTTTATATTCCTAGAACCCCGATGCTACAGAATGCAGAGTCCACCTTTAAAGCCACTTTGGACTGCCGTAAGAGTAGAGGACACTTGCAAGTGTACAATAGGAGATACTTGCAGGTGAAGCTCAGTAAATGGCAGCATTGTAACCTTCATTTATGCAGTGGGTAAAATTGACTGCAGTGTGAAGGCCACATGAGTGTAGGGCACATTTACATTGACTGGCAGTTTGGTGCACACTGCTATTCAAACCCCCTTATGCCAAAGTGCTGGACCATAACTCCCCCGTGTGGACATTACAGGTGTGAACTTAGAGGTGTTGAGTTCACAGCTGGTGTGTAATAATAGCAAACTTGGAAAAGTCTAAAATGCAACCTAAAGTTTAAAAAAATAAAACTCTTTTTCTGTCCCTTAGATTTTATTTGTGTGTTGTCAGCCATTCTGCTCAAATATTTGCTTTGGCTTCACTGTTTTGGACATCAGACTCGGGTTTCAAGGCTATTTAATTATCTCTTGCTGCTCCTAGGATCTTGGTCATTTTATTAAATCTGATTATTTTTTCACCTTTTTTGTCACCTCTAACAGATAACACGGCTGTTTTCATAAGTGTGGCTTGCAGCAGTATTGCATTTGAGGGGTGGTTTGTTGCTGTGCTTAATATGTTGTCAAAAAAGTTGACAGAAAATGATGGCAGCCTTATTAAAGGTAGGTGGCAATAATTTCCTTTGTGGGCTGCAAATCATATTTTTTTATTCAAATTTTACTTTAAACAAAGGATTTGAAGTGCTCATTTTAGAGTTAGTGTTATTAAGGTCATATTCAAAATTGAGTTAGCCTGGATTTTGTGATGTGTATAATTCAACTGTTGTTTGCGATCACCGTGTATTGGATTCTAGCTGAAATACAGTAGCTATGTATCGACTTAGAGGAAATGTTGTGTTTCACGTAAGCATACACACATATGGACCACTGTAAGCCCTTTAACTAAGAACACAGAGTCTGACTCTACTGCCATTGAAGTCTGTGATGGGGGTGGGACTCTGATTTAAGAGAGCAGGGTCATGTACTGATTTTTATATAATTTTCTATGATGATAGTACATTCAAAAGGAAGAAGGTGTTCTAGAAGAATGTAGCAGAATGTAGAAGAATGTAGCAGAATATTACTAAGTTGATTTAAGTATTTTTAAAACATCTCTGATGATAAAGAGATTTTTAAATTCTGCTCAATATTTGTCTTGCTTGTCAGTCACAATGACACCTTTTAATTCGTGATTGTCGCAGGGTGGCGTATTACCCCGCGGCGTCTCCTGCTGGTCCGTCCAGGAATTAGCTCTTCCAGGGTCTGGAGCGCCCTCTGCAGGCTGATGTCCCACTTGCTGCCGGCCCTGTGTCACTCCCTGGACCCCGGTGCCCTCTTCCCAAGGGTTCTGCACCCCTGCAGTATCCCCACAGTCTCAGGGTCTCCCCGCTCAGGGAACCCTCCTCCCACTATCCCCACCTTGTCTCAGTCTAGGCAACTGCCAGTCACCACTTGCCCCCATTCACTGGGGAAGACTGCAGTATAATTGCCACTCCTCACCGGCAAGGGGGGTTGGCCTACTGCCTCTGTAGCTCTGGGCTGTCCCCTACAACCTCAGTACCCTTTGTTGGGCCTTCACCTAGGCCCTGCAGCCTGGGGGTTTCCAGGCCAGAATTTCCCCAGCTCCTCATGCCTTACCCCAGCCCTGCACCACTCTAGGTACCTTAAGCTTCCCCAGCAGCCAGGCCTGTTTGCCTCTGCAGATAGAGGAGACTGTCTCTTTGGCCCCTGCCTCTCAGCCTTTTTATACAGGCCTGCTAGTGTGTTTGGGGCGTGGCCACCCATCTGAGCCTGCCTCCCAATCAGCCTAGCTTTTTCCTACTCAGCCTGGGAGCTGCTTTCCCCAGCCCTTCCCAGGATGTTTTAAGCCACTTTCTGCTGGAGTGGGGCAGCTGCCCCGCTACAGTGATGTCCATAAAAAGAGGCTACAAAACTGATCTATGAGTGGGGGTTCAAAGTAAATTAATGATCTGACAGCCTTGCTAATCAGTAACCCTCCCCTGCCCCCACAGCAGTATCTATTGCTCAGTTTCATTGATTTCAGCAGAAAATGTATCATTCTCTTTGAAGTGTGCAATATCCTAGGAAAAAGAGAGAGAGAGACCCTTAGCATTTGCAGGCCCATGATACCTGCAAAACTCAGTCTGCAATCATAAAAAGAAGCAGCCATGCCCAGGAGATATCACTCCTGGACAAAGAAAAATGTTTGCCAATAGCCAATATACAATGAAAAATATTTGTTCCCTTCCTGAAAGTGGGCCATTGGGATGCAAATAGGACAGCTGTATTCTTTAATTGCTGGATTAATAAAATGTAATTTTTACAACCCATTTGCAATATACCACTGGGGAATACATTTTATTACCACTTTGGGTGTCTTTAAGTTAATCAATTCATGCCTTTTGAGCATAAGTGTTTGGCTTCAAATCCCAGATACAAGTTTATTAAAAATTGTAATACAGTTCTTGGAGACCATAAAATGAAATGAAGTGCACAAAATGTGCACTTCTAGTGCTTGAATTTAAAACCATTTTTACATGACTAATTTCAATATTTCTAACTTTTGTTGTATTGAAATAATTATTAAATATTTAACCAACCAGAGATCTATTGTACATGAATTCAGATGGTTTTTGGTTTTTAAAAAATCCTGTTTATATTTGTTAGTGTCAATTTGGTCCTATTTTAAACTATCAAGAGGGTCTTGTAATAATTATAAAATAATTATAAAAGCTTGAACAATCTTTACGCAAAGTTATGACTTTACCACAGAGTAAAACAGATTTAATTGATGTTAGAATTTAATAGGATTTGATTACAAAAATCGGCTGTCCCTGGTGAAAAATTGGTGAGACCCCCTAGGGAAAACTCAGATGTTGCTGATGATTCAGAGGTAGACTCTTCTCTGAGCCAGAATTGAACCAGCACTTTATTATATTGGAAAGAGATGCCATTTTCCTTTGTGAACAAGCTTATTGAGAAACAGAGAGAGAGAACCCTTTCAAAACACATCTATCCACAGCCAATATCAGGGGCGGTCAGGTTTCAGGGCAGGATACGGACAGAAACGACAAGGGTGGTGCTGATCCATGGCAAACATCCATGCTCATACTCTTAGATTTTTCCTCATCCATGGCATTGTGAAGTGGCTTGAATCCTTCCTCAAGTTCGGTGCTCTGATCATAAAGATGGACAACTGCAGTTTTTATCTCGGTGCTCTCACCTATGCAGTACGACTGGGTTTTATTCTTTTCTGTGTACTTCTGCAGTAGTTGGTATGAGAAATGGTGAGACTAAATGGTCTCAGGTGCCACCAACATGTAGACAACGTGCTACTCGCTGTTGTTCAACACCTGGGCTAATACTGCTTCCACCTAGCTACCCCAGTGTCTGAGATTCCCGTATAGATAAGGAAGATACGGCTGAAGTTAAAACTAGCAAGAGAGGTTTTTTTGCTAGACAGAGAGAAACTCTTAGTGCTTGTGTCCTTAGTACTGTCTTTGTTAGAAGTTAATTATCCACAATTTATATATGCATGCAGTTTAGTGGCTTCGTTTTCTTCAGTTAACACTGGATTCTCAATTAGTACCCCTCTTCTGATCCAATTTACTGAATAGTATAAAGCAGGCCATGATGAGTTTCTCTCTCCTTGGAAAGAATCCTGCTATTGGTCTATTCAGTCACTTCCTGATTGATTGTTGAAGGGCAAATTTACTGGGTTCTGCGAATTGACCTTTTGGTACCCTTTTTCTGGGTGCAGGGTATGTATGTAATTGTAGGAGAATCCCTACTTTGTGAAGAAAGATCTAGTTTAACTGCTGTAGCAATAATAAATGTGGAAAAAGTAACATCTCATTAGCTGTAGAATCTATAAATGAAGTCCTAGTGACTATTATGTGGAAGAATGGGAACTTTTCTATTGAAATTTTCCTTGAGCCTATTTAATCTTTCAGTTTGCAAGTCTGTTCTTCCCAGCTGTGTAAGCAGCAGCAGAGTTTAAACAAGAGTCAACAGAAGAATTGATGGTTCTTATTCTGTTTACAATTTGGGGAAACGAAGGCTAACCAATACAATTTTAAAATTCTGAGTAACTGAAGGCCCTGTCTACACTGCAGTGGTTATACCTGTACAGTTATGCACTGCAGCTGTAATGCTGTTATGTAGACCTTACTACATCTTTGAAAAGAGTATTTCCATCAATGTAGTTAACCTCTTCAAGCGGCAGTAGCTAGATTGGCAAAAGAAATCTTCCATCAACCTAGCTGTGTCTACCCTGGGAGTTCTGTCAGCCTAACTATTTCATGCACAATGTGAAAAACTTTTGAAATGTCTTTTCCTGAGCAGCTGTGTGCAGCTGCCTAGCTGACAATGCCAGCTCCATGCTCCAGATGTGCTCTGGCTTGGAGTAGGCGGAGATATTGGATCTCCTAGGCCTGTGAGGAGAAGAGGCTTGGAGTAGGCGGGAGATATTGGATCTCCTAGTCCCGTGAGGAGAAGAGGCTGTGCATTCACAGTGACAGAACAGCCATAGAAATATGGACATCTCTGAGCAGATTGCACAGGGGATATAGGAGAAGAGGATCAGTAGCAGTACCGTGGGACAGTGAAGGGATTGTGGCATGCATGTCAGAAGGCCAAGGATGCCAACAGGATCTGATGCTGAGCTGCAGACCTTTTACAAAGACCTGCTTGGTGGAGACCCCATCACTACCCTGCACACCACTATGGATACCTCTGAGGAACCCAAGCCAGAGGCCCTGGCATGAACAGCAAGGCTGAGGAAGAGGGAAAAGACTATAAGGCTGGAAAAAGCGGTCTAGTTATGCTGTGAGCCAGTTCCTGTTTGAGACTCCACCACAGTCTGGTCAGTCCTGGCCATTGAGCTTGTGTGAGCCCGATGCAGGGGAAGGGACCTAGGATAAGCCTATCAATTTATTTCCCGTTACAGTGCTGGACTTACATTACATAGCTCCAACTTAACTGGACTTAGCTATAGACTTACTGATTACTAGAAGAGGAGGTGAAACTACAAAGAGGTAGCATTATTTGCTGTTCATTCCCCTCGAGAGTTAGGCAAAGCAGGGATGGGAACATCTAGCACAGTTTATGTATCCAGGGATGCCCCTGGAATCCTCCTGAGAGATCTTTATGAAACTCTGCAATGGTTTCTAGGGATGGCAGCCTTATTTTTGCCTGTGCGATAGGATGAGTTCCCATGCCCATGGTTTATTCCAGTCAAACTGTGGAAAGTCAAAGAGTAACAACAAAAGAATGTCAGTTTAACTGATTAGGGTTAAGGCTGAGTAAATAATTAAAACCAAACTCTGCGATTTTGTGTTCAAAACATTCAATGAATTTGTGGTGACTCTGTCCACACTTCTTTTGTTCACTTCCTATGAATATTTTAGCAAATGAGTTGAATGACGGGTATGTTTCTTGAGGACCTGATCAAGACTCCATTGTCTTTGATGGGAGTCTTTCCATTGTCTTAAAGGAGCTATGGATGGGGCCTTGAATTGGCAAATTTTAAACAAACGTTGTGGAATATTCACAGAAATGGAACTTTAATTTCATATTTGCATCAGACACCTGATTCTAAATGTCACATACCTCCTATCAGGGGACAGAAACCGTGTGTGTGTGTGTGTGTGTGTGTGTGTGTGTGTGTGTGTGTGTGAGAGAGAGAGAGAGAGAGAGAGAGAGAGAGAGAGAGAGAGAAGGGTGCTCTACAAACCCCAGGGCATGAAAGGTTAACCCAGTCCCCTGCCTCTCTCATGGGTGATGGGAGATGGGAAGTGGTAGTGACCATCCATATCTAGAGGGTAAAATGTGACCTTTCCTCTCTGGATGGCTCAGAAGCTGTGTAGTTTTCTGGTAATCGGGACCCATCATTCTGAGGGCTTTGTTTATTTTCTGGCGCTTTTTGTTTATGCATCAATAAAAGAAAGTAGTACGGAAAAAAGAATGAAACTCAGCCATTGGCAAGAGCTTTTTTTCTCCCCCCCCCCGCCCCCCAGTTCCTGGTTGGTAGTTCTGCCCACCGGCCTACACTATCCAGTCAAAACAGCATTGATTTTAAACTTTGCATATCAAAACTATGCAGTCTCCAGCTGACAACTAAGGAAGGCCCATAAGAGAAATTATTCACAGCCGTTATTCAACAAACGACTTGAAATTAGAAATTTGAGCATCTCTGAGGGCCCTCAGCACCTCCTCTATGAAGAGTGTCCTTTGATGTCAGGCTGAGTTAGCATAAGGCAGGATTGGGCCCATGTTATGTAAATATTCATGACAGAATATTGTCCGTTACCTTTGTTTTCCAAGTGTATCATAGCTGAGCTGCCCTTCAGGGAAAATAAAACCAATCTTGTTCCCCCTGCAATCCCACCAAATAGTGTTATGGGCCTAATTAATACACATCTTAATTTATACATCAGCTTGCCCACCCACCCCCATTAGTTCTTTGCACCCCACACTTCTGTAACTGCTGCATCAACAGTTAGCTGTAGCTGATTCCATTGCTTGCTATTTTATATGAGGTTATACTTTAATCTATTTTCTTTGTTAATTAATAGGATTGCTTCATTGAGGTGGTCACCTCATTTACAAGCATGTCCTGTGAGACTTGCAGGAAAAATTGCCCAGTATCCATATGAGCTCATTAATACGTGCTGTTGCTGCAGAAGAAAACATTCTGTAACTCCCAGATGGACCGTTTAATGCAGTGGCTCTCTCTGTCAAAATATTGTGGACGGGTTTAACTTTTGTTTTAATGGTGTGAATTCAGCTTCCTATTTTTAATTGTAAATGTGCTCATAGCTTATGAAATGGATGCAATAAACACTGGGTTTGAGCTAAACCTAGCTCACTCACAATTCACCTAGTGCACCTCAGTTCTGACCTGCCTCTTTCATCTTCTCTTGAGCAGAGACTTCCAGTTGTGTAGAGATGTGGCATACTGTAAATGTTAAGTGTTCAGAAGTAATCTATGTTGGTAGTATAAAGTTACTTCATCATCTGGGTTTCTGTAAATAAAGGGAACAGCCAACCAGGCTCATTAAGCTATATTTATGCAAAGCCTAGGCAGGCAGGTTTTGACACTGGGGATCCTCAGAACATAGTGTTGACCTCTTGGTCAAAAATTGGAGTATCTGCTATGTCTGCCATGTGCTCTTGTGTTACTATCACTTTGCAGTGTGAGTCATGCATTGCATTGCTCAAAGTAATACAAGGGATTGTAGCGAGACAAGATGGGTGAGGTAATATCTTTTATTGGACCAACTTCTACTGGGGAGAGAGACGAGCTCTGTATAAACCCAAAATTTGTGTCCCTCACCAACAAAAGATGGTCCAGTGAAAGATATTGCCTTACCCATCTTGTTTCTTTAATAGCCTTGGGCCAACATGTCTTACAACAGTACTACATACATCGGATAGTGTCTTCCTGAGAATATATCACTTTATAATAACCATTAATTTGGTCAGTTGCTGCATGGACTAATCTGATAGCATTGTAGGCAAAGTTTTGAATGGATTACAGAAACTATATATTAGTTCTTTAATATTTCAGGTTTATTCCACTTATTCTTTTATATGAGAAGTCTGCAAGGGATTCTGGTTTGGTTGTTTAGATAGCTAGGCAAAAGCCATGCAGCTTTGTAATGTTTCATGGAAATATAAGCATGCTGGCTGTATCCTGTATGCAGTTTATCCAGAGATTTCCTCTTGTATAAGCAACATATTTTTGATTTTTCACAAATCTGGAGGAGAAACATACAGATTTGATTGATTTGAATCAACACTACGTGTTGCCTGTTTAATGCTGGACTGTGCTGTAGTTATATTAACACCTTTGGCTGATTTTATTCCATCCAAATAAACAGTGGACACTGCAGTTAATTCAGATGAATGTAGGTATCTAGAATTCATGTACAATTAGTTTATAACCTCTCATTAACCTGGTATAGTTTCTAGTATAGTATGAGTAGCACTGCCTAGCATGATTTTGTTAGAATTCATATGGCAAGGTGGTGTATGCATACCCTGTTAGCCATTATCTTGAGCATAAACACCTCTGCTTCCATCTGGGTTTTGCATTATTGTGAAAATTGTAATGGAGAGCTACTCTTCAGTCAATGCCATATATATGTCTGATTACAACAAACCGTCCTTTCACTTCAAACAGACTTGTCCCAGGTAATGAGTCATAGTTACTGCTACTGAAATACCTATAGCTAACAAGATGAAGGAAACATAACATCCTGACTGGTGAGGGTCTCAGGGTTCAGTCTTTCTTGTGATGTGCAAACAGCCTGTGCATTTATTTGTACAGAATGTCCATCTGGTTGTATTGATTGATCACTTGATTCTTTACAAAGGTATACATGATTTGAATCCCCATCTATTAGTTGCAATAGGAGTGTGTCCTGCATTGTAAGAAGTGTGCCGAAACTTCTGATATGAAGAGCAACTACTATCCCACTGCATTTTAAGTGAGCTGGGTGATCTCACTACATTAAATTCTCATGTAAGATGTATGAAAATGGGCATCCACATTTTAAAGAACGCCCTATCAGCAACGCTGCGAGAACAGTTGCCTTTTAGATTTGTTATAGTTGCTGTGCGTTGCCTAGTACCTGGAACCCATATGAAAAGGCAGGTAACAATGTACATCTACATTATTATGAGTTAATGATTTATTGCATCAGTTACTAGGTACATATTCACTGTGACTGAAATTGGGCAGGTAGACCATGTACAATACATTTTAGAACCCTGTGGCACCTTAAAGACTAACTAAAGTATTGAAGCATAAGCTTTCATGGGATAATACCCACTTCGTCGGATGCAAGCAGTGGAAGTCACTGTCTAAGTCACTCTTGAGGACTTCTGTTGTGTTGCCTAAGAAGATACTTGTTAACTTAAACTGACAGGGATGTTTTCTGTGCTTCCCAGAGCTGGCTGTGTTTGTGGTGAAATTAGTCCTATCCTGCTGATTGTCTGAGTGGGCAACTCCCACTGAAGTGAACAAAAATCTATTGCACGTGGTTTTGAAAAGATCAGCCTGAAATGTTTGTAAAGTGTTTGGAATCCCACTGAACAAACTTCACTAGTGTTGGTTATGTTGCATTAGATTCTGTGCATATTATACCACGCAGCAGAAAAGTAATAAATTTGAAACTTTGTCATCACAAAGGTACAAGGTCAGTTAAAAACAAGACTAAACCATATGGAGAAATAGTCACTGTTGTGGTCATGCCCCCCAGCTTAAAAAGAAATAGCTTCAGGATTTCATAGCAAAGCTGGGGATTTAGCCACATATTTTAATGGGAGTTGTGCCCCTCAGTTAATAAACATGCAACTTGATACAGGGATGTGGAGTCAGGCCAGGGGGGTGGAGCAAACCACACAACAAAGGCAGAGAAATCATAAACAAACAGAGAGTCTTAATTCTATCTTGTGACAAATCCCCTAACCCCTGTGCACTGCATGTATGAGAAGGATAACGAATTAATCTAAACCTTGGCTAAAAAGGAAAGTCACTGATCAAAAAGACAAGAAAGGAGCAGTATAAAGGACTATGATAAATATGACCAGTTACGACAGTGTATGTCAGGTATCTGAAGACTCACCGAGTGCACAAAGGTTCGTTGGAAGAATATGCTGTATATATCTTTTTATTTTTTATTTTTTTTCAAGAGAGGCTTCTGCCCTAAACTCCATGGGAGAGCTTGAGTTTGGTTGTTGTGGGTCAGTACTTTTCAGCTTAGTGGGTGCATCCCATTTTTCTTCGTTCATTAGACGTGAACCTCTTGACTGGGTTGCTTTATGCTAGACTGTTCCGCTGTAGGCTGTGTACTTGTACAGCTTGATTGACGTTACCAGATATTTATAAAGCAAATTGGACTTCAGGGGAGGGGGAAATGCATGGATATGAGCTTGTAGACTCAAACTGAACCAGCAATAATGAATGTTCAGTTCCCCCTTTTTTTTATTAGAATGTTTGCTTTTGATTTAAACTCAGTGGAGTTATGGAAGTTGTATATTGTCCCCTGCCACGTGAAAGGGGAAATAACCTACCATTTTGTAACCCTCACCCACGTCACATGAGATCAGCTTTTACCAGCTACCAGTGTGCTACACCTTTTCAATGGCTAAAACAAGGCTTTCTGCCAAACATGTTGGCATATGACTACTTGATTTTTTTAATCCAGTGCAGTAATACAGACTGTTCTATGCTGTTTGTATCAAGCAAGATGTTAGTGGAGGAACCCCTGTGGCTTATTATTTCCTGGTGGTTAATAGTTTGAGAACTTGTGTGTATGCAGTCCCCATTAGACCGGGACAGCGAACCGCGGCCAGTGGGAGCCACGGTTGGCGAAACGGCAGGTAAACAAAGCGTCGGGGCCCGCTAAGGGTGCTTATCCTGTGGTCCCGCGTGCCAACGTTGCCAATCCCTGGGCTAAGTTCTGCTCTCCTTTGTAAATCCAGTGTAAATTTGTAGCATTCACTGGTATGACATGGTAGCAGAATTTCTCTATTACTATATTACAAGTCGGACTTTGTTTTGAAGTTGGGAGTAAATCTTTTTCTTGGGATTGAAACAGGTGGAGCTACTTCTGAGTAATCACAGCTTCATGGTGTTTCACTGCAAGCCACCCAGTGTGAAAGGGGAGAGGCTTCAGGGATGGACAGACCTAGTGGATTCATGATTACAGGGAACCACCAGCCTTTCTCTTCCGCCTGGCTTTCTACAAGGTGGGTTTACACCAACTGCAGAGGCTGTGTTACCTGCTAGACTGAAGTCTGGAGACGGGTCTCAGAGCAACTCCCCCAGTCTATGGCTCATTTACTCAGGCTTTGACTTGTGAAATTTGAGCCTATTGTAAATTATTCTGCAGCAATAACCATCAGAGTGATTCTCTAAACACACAAGGGGCATATGAGGATGTGTAGGCTCAGACTCTGAAAGGGCTACAGTAAGTTTGCTCTGTAATCATGAATGCTTTTCTACTGAGTTTGCCATATGCAGGTAGATGATAGCATTCTAGCTTTTCTTCGTCATATATCTGTGTATTTTGTGTGTAGCTAATTGCTGGTTGTAGTCATGACTACTGCTGATAACTGCCCCATTTTGTTCAGCACTGAATCACATGCTACACATTATCTTGGGCAGCTTATTTTTGAGGAAAATTTCAATCAATCTTAACAGTTTCCTGCATTTTTTTTAATTTATAAAGGGAAACAGAGGACCCAACGTTCTTTGGGATAGGGAATTGAAACATAGATTTACATATAAATTTTTATTGGTGAACATAATTTCCTGTGTCTCATTCTTTTACAATATGTGAACAAGAGTCCCATAACCTCCATCTAATGTTAATGATGTATTTTGCAGTAAGCATTACATTCAGAGCAGGGAAATAAAATCCAGGAAACAATTTGGTTGTAACTACATTAAGAGAAAAATATAATTCCGAGTATTAAATTTAATCTGACTCTTGTTTAAAAGCACAAGTTGAAAGGAAATGGCAAACTACAGGAAGCATAAAATGCTGCTAACCAGCAGTACCATTTAGTGATGCACTAACACTGTGTGTTATTTCTAATTACTCCTGTACTTTGTCAGTTTTAACACAACCGAATGTAATTGGCCAGACATTCGTTTTGTTAAATTATAGTAGGCTATGGCTACATTCTTACTGGTACTGTTCCAGTTTCATTGTGAACATGCCAAACTTTTTTGCATCATTAAATCTTAAATTACACTCTAATAATTGTGTTTTATTAGAATTATATAAAGATTAGATGGAGTACACCCAGCAGAATCAAAATGTATTGAATGGGAGTCTCCAGCATCTCTTTCTATTTCATGTTTAGCAATCCCTTGCGGGTCATCGAATAGCGTGAGGCTTTGCTTTTAATTAAATACTCGTGGTTTAAAAGGTATGACTAATGAATGTCAAGTGGGCATCTTTGTGTCTATTTTAGGATGAAAAATAGGTAGGCTATTCGTGTTAGACCTGTTGCAGAGCTGCTTTCTGTTCAAAATACTATACATAAAACTACAAATAAAGCTGAAAAATTATTACAACATTTGGTGGCCTCTTCTGTCACAAAGTTAAGTTAATGACATTTATTGTAATTAAGATGCCTACAAAACATTTCTTTTACTTAAATGCTAAACTGATGTTGTGTCACTCTAAACCTCTTGTTTTCATGGTAAGTGAGGGTGGGTGTTAATTTATCCCACAAAGTGGGTGGGGATTTGGTGAAAAATGATCTTTTCCACATAGGCAAGTTACTAGAAGATTGTCAGTAAGAACCACCCAATGTGCACTTGAAAAATGGGTGTGCACAGATTCTTAGGGTTTAATCCTAGATTAGACACACCTGTTACATATCACCACAAATCAGTAAAAAAAAACCAACAAAAAAAACCCCTCCCCTGCATTATAGGATCGAAAAAATCAGCAATTCACCAATATGCTAACTTTTTAAAGCATTGCTGATTTCACTGTAAATCAAGTAAGTGATTTTTTGCATCTTATGCTGTTACCTGATATTCAAAAATAATGCACATCAGACTTACCATCATATATCATTTCAAAATTACATTTTATTAATGTATATTAATGAAGGTAGCTGTAGTATTAAGATTTAGGAGACTATCAAACCAAAATTGCATTTAGGGCGAAATTGTGAAATCCTTAGTTGGTATTTGGGCAAAAATCACCATTGTAGGTCCTGAGTTGTGTGTTTAGGGATTTAGTGAGGGCTGCAGGATTTGGCCCTTACTGATCATGCTAAGTGATCATACTGCTCATATAACTTAAATGCCATTGGATTGGTGTAAATATATAATGCAGGATGAGTAAGGACACACCAACAAACAAGTCTTCCATACAGTACTGTTTAAATTCTTATTCCATCACCATGGCAGTGGAGCACCTTCCAATGATGCATTAAGTGAAGTGACTAACATCCACGTGTGACTCATTCTTCATTCCTCTCCTCAGGTGAAAAATCACGCGAGGCTTTGTATTTATGTACAATGTGCTTTTATTAGTAAAGGCCAAGTTGAAAATTGCACCATGTACTGAAACTGAAAGTGACGTACATGATTTAATTATCATTTGACATAGTTACATGGTAATTGAAAACACATTTCTCATGACAGATGAAACTCTCAGCTATGAAGTACTGAACTCCTGACAGAATTCTGTTAATGCCTGGGAGAACTTTTATATCACACCATCCACTGAATGCAATGAAAGTGACCTGGGTAAATGACTCACTGGTTGATGAAGGAAGCCCCTGAACTTTTTGTGTATGATGGTTTTTTTAAAAATACAGTATTTTTAAATTGTGTTCAGGCTAATTTAGCATAGGATTTTATGGAGCTTGTATGTTTTGTTACATTTCAGTAAGGGCCTTCAGGTAGAATTTCAGTTTACCTATTTGAGGAGGATAATTTTACACAGTGTTTTGAGCATATAAGAATTGCGACAGAAGTTTGTAACCATCATGTGTCCCCGCCGCGCACGATGGATTGTCTGTGTGGGGATTGAACCTGCAAACTTTACACTTGAACTAGAAGGGTAACCAGGACTTCATATTGCAGATAAAACTAACGAGTGTCCCAGAATCTCATTCTGAGTATTAGTTCTTAGAGATAGGACTCAATTTCTCCTCTCATCTTACAGTGGGAGGAATAAATCTGCTGGCACAATTGCGCTGACTTCAACTCCATTGTACCCAGGAGAATTAAGGCCTCAGAACCCCCTTTGTCCTCAGCAGGGAAGGTTTACAGGTACTGCTTTGGGTACAGTCTCCTATGCCCCCACTAGGCACTATTAGTCCAGGGGGGATTCTGCACCAACAAATAAAGTTTCTGCGCACTATATTTTAAAATTCTGCAAATTTTATTTGTCAAAATAACACTGCATAATCACGGCGGTCCCAATTATTTTGGTAATTTATTTCAAAATACCTGTCCGCAAGTATGTCTGTAACAATACAGAAACGCACACAAATTCCCCTAGGAGTAGAGAGTTAAATAAACTCCTATGACAACACAATCCCTGTTTGTCTGTCCCCTCCCCTCCCAGAGCCCACAATTCCTCTGCCCCTCTCCCAAGCTCAGCTGCAGCCCCCCCCCCCCCAGCCCAGATACCCGAACCTCCCTAGAGCTTGGCCATGAGGTCCCTTCCTAGTCAATACACCTGTACCCCCAGAGCTCAGTCGCGCCCCCCCTTCCCCAGATAACCAAACCCCCTCCCTCCCCGAGAGCCCAGCTGGGCTCCCTTCCCCCAGCCCAGACAGTGGCCCCCTACAACCCAGATCCCAGGGATTAAGAGGGAGAAACACCCTGATGCTCCAGGCTTAAGTGGAGTTTTCTGCATGCCACCGTCTCCTTCCCTCAGGGTGTGCTGGGAACTGCAGCTGCCAGGAACCCTCCAGCTCCTTCTCCCTAACCCCCAGCAGTATCTTCTGTGTGAGAGCTGGGCTCTGTCAGGTCCAGTAGCCCCTAGTGGCGGCCAGCAGCACTGCATCCTATTTCTGTGCGGGAAAGGAAATTCTGCACAAAAAGCATTAATTTCTGCAAAATTTTACATTGCACAGTGGCACAGAATTCCCTCGGAGTCGTATATCCTGTCTTGAAGGATTTTCAGTAAAAAGAAGACTGTTAGTGCCAGATTTTTTCCAAACATGAAGAACAAGCAGAAAAAAGTTAGAGGCTTTTCTATAAACCATAAAGAGTGTAAACAAATCAGTTTTGTTTATACTGTTACGTGGGAGGCCCAGGAGCTAAAATCAGATATGGAAAGTGAGAGCAAGCCAATAAAAGAGTTGGGAGAGGAGTATGGGTGGGTCAAAAGAAGAGGAGGAGTCATATATTGAAAGTGCATACCAGATCCTCAAACTGAACAGCTCCACTGAAATTAATTTGCACCAGCTAACGTTCTGGCCCACTACTTAATTCAGGATGAAGGCACATGGGAGGAAATATTATGAGGTGAAAATGTACTTTAAAAAATGATCCATATCTTGTGCTTGCAGACAGATTTATAAGTGAAGAATCTGTTACTGTACTCGCCTCATTTTGAACTGGATAATGGACTGCTGGATTGCAAATGTGTGTTAAGTGAGCTGCACCAATCCACATGATGACAGTACAGTTTTGGACAAGTTGTGGTGCATGAGTTGAATCTTTTCAGTCAACTGGGCTCACTGTTGTTCTTGCATATTTTGCAGTCTCTCTTCCAAGAGCAGATTTTCTCCCAACAGGTGATTGTTACTGAGTTTCTGCTTCTAGCTTCTCTTGCAGAGAATCCAGGAGTGGAGGGCAGGAGTGAGATGTGAATTGTTTAAAAAACACTTTTTCTGATGTGACTTCTTATGATCGAACTAGATCTAAAAGTACAGTGACTGACTTTATAAAATGGAGGCTTATCATACCTCAGTATTTACCTTTACCATTGTGTATGGTACCCTCTTTTGGGGAGTGTAACAGGGTTAGCCATCAAATGAGCACTCCTTTGTGACCAGAGATCACTTTGTAGAACCCAGCCTCCGTTTCCCCCTTGGTTCCTCAGTAAACTCAAAACCACAACCAAAACGCTTGCCGTCTAGGGGTCCATTTTATTCAGTCCTCTGGGCACATGCTGGCCCTTCAGTTTAGTGTGTGTTTCTCTGTCTCACTCTTAGGTAGGGAGTCCCTAGCCTTCCTTCCTGGAGCGAGGTCCTGTTTCAACTCTCAATCCCGGGCTTTACCTGTCTGGAGTTCAGCCTCCTGTTTCTGACTTCTCAAATCCCCGGGTTTCAGGATCTTCCCTGAAGTAGCCCCTATCTCACTTCTTGAATTTTCTATCACAGCTTCTTCCTAGCCCTGCACTGACCCTTCCTGCTGCTCTTCATAGGGGAATCAGCTGTCCTCCATCTGGCCCCATCAAGGCTATTAATGAGGACGGAAAGATCACACGTTTGTGTGGCCACAAACTCATGAATTTTTAATGTCAAAATAATAATAATTATTCAGCAGATGTGGGATATAGTAGAAGGATATTACTGAGTACAGAAGTTAGTTAATCATTAGAGGAGGGGGACGGCATAAGAACAGACCTCTCTGATGTAACATCCTGTACCCCTGTTCTTAGTTCTTATTCCCAGCACCACAGTGGCATGCAGCAAGTGCAGGGAAAGTTCTACTTAGGCCCTGCAGTACTGGGCCGGAGCATGCTCATTGCAAATGGAATCTTGGGAGAATTTAGCTGCCCAGCTCTAATGTCTCTGCTAAGCATGTGCAAGTGGAGATTTTTCAAAGGCATTATAACATGGATACATTTGGACAGTCTTTGACGGGGGCACAAAAGGTCTATCCCTAACATAAAGGTGACTGCCTTGCTAACCTTGAAGTCCATACTTCAAAGCTTGGAGATGCTAGAGCTTCTCAAAGAAACTGTTGTAAGCATTTAACAATGGCAAAATAACATCTTCCCCTTATCTCATTTTCAGAAACAGCTGAACCATATTTGCAAAAAAACAAATAACAAACCAATCAAAAGATGGAGGGAGGCACCCAGAATGGAAGCATCAAAATTTCAGCCTGAACAGTTAAAATTTGGCAAAATTATAAACAACTGAAAAAGGGTCTCACAAGGGAGATGCTGGGCAACCTTAAATATAAGCAGTGCTGCTACCTCTACCTATTGAACTATAGGAAAACCAGTGATTCCTTTTTGCATCGTAATATACTGTATGAACAGTTCAATTACCTACCACCAATGCTCAAAATTAGCATTAGTCGGTGACCTTATTTTTGAGGGTTTGATGCTGAACTTGCATTATTTTTAATGCATGCTTAATATTTAAATAAACACCTATTTTTAAAAAAATCCCCCCAAAATTGTACTAGGCATTGTCTTCTGTACTGAATTAGTATGATCATTTAACTTTCCCGTATCTTTGGGGGTTTTTTCCCCAGGTAATTATATTTTTATTTATGACAATCAAAAAAAATTTAAGACCTGAAGAATTTGTTTAAATGTGGTGTGTTAAATATTTTTTCTACATATTTCTTCCGTTTGTTCTTTAAAAAGAAGACAGAAACAATGATCAGATTCTCCTCGTCATCTAAAGAATAAAAAGCAGGCTCCCTATCAGAAATAAATAATCAGTCACCAAAACTGGAGACATGTCTTTTCCCAAATGGATGATTCTCAAATAATTAATTGGTTCAGTCAAATGTAGTGTAATCTAATTTTTAGATGTGTACTGATTTTTTGCCACTGAAGTTTTTGCACGTGATCCTTTAATCAAATTTCAAATATATTAATTTATTTTGCAGCCAAATTAATCAGTTTGGCATCAGTTCATTCTGTGCTTGATGCTCAACATGATCACAAGAAGCTGTTCACACCTGCCTAACATCATTAACACAATTCTGCAACATTTCTCTTACAAATCTGGCAAGAGGTTCTTTTGTTAACCTGCACAAAAAGGTGTCTATACATGTATGTCTAAATAATGTCTGCTCATTTGCAAAAAAAACCAGCTCCATTGTTGTATTTACAAAAAAAAAAAAAAAAAAAAATCCCCACAAAAATAACCTTTCCTTGAATGGTATTCTTGTTTTTTAAAGCATGTCAGGCATCTGGGTTTGTAATCTTCTGTGTTGCTTCTTTCTGAAGTAGATGAATACTGTTCTATGAATTTATTGTGTTTCACTAACAGCCTAAAATCAATTAATCTCCTGCAGTTTTCATAAATAATAATTTACTCTTTGCACTGTGGTCGTGCATATCAGACCCAATTTGGGGATCAGGAATCCATTGTGCTAGGCTATTTACATGTCCTTCTCTCCCCTCCCTCCAAAAAGACAGTCAGTGCTCCAAAGAGCTTACAATCTAAGTGTATGACAAGAGATGACAGATAGATGTAATGAACACAGAAGGGGGACGTAAGCTAACAGTGAGACAACCGAGATTAGCATAATAAGCAGTAGACACAGCACGCTGGCTCCCTTGCATTGTCAAGGGCTTTGTAGGCATTGTAGCAGAGGTTAATAGATGCTAGTGTAGCAGCTTTGCAGACTTTAAAGGGAGCTCCTCCCCAGCAGAAGAGTCAGTGTGGGGGAAGTCACACATTGAGGCATTGAAGCATGTACCGTGTGAGTGGCGACTCTCTGAGACTAGCAACTTTACACCCTTTTTCAGTTCATAAGATGCTTGAGGCAGAAGGTGGGGAAAAGATGCTATTTGTGCCCTTGTCAAAAGGAAAAGGGTAGTCCACTGCACCCTCCATCTGCTACTACTTCCTCAAGCAAATGTTTTGGCATTTCCTCCACACCACACCGTGAAAAGAGTTTTTGGCTTAAAAACAAAACACAGCAGTCTGCAGGTTTCACTGATTCTGGGCCCCATTCATACCCACTGTGGGGCACAGTTCATGATCCAAACTCAGAAAAGACATCATTAACAGCGTACAGCCTTATCACCATTGACAACAGCTTTTGACTAAGTAGGACGGTTATTTGTAAAAGGGTTATTATTGAGTAGCGTTTGAACACTGTATGTTCTTAGTAAGATTGTGTGCTAGAGCTATGTAAAACATAGGCTACAGTGGAGACTCACTTTTCTAGTAAGTGATAGTTGCCCAAGGTAAATTTTTATTGTTTTGGAAGGAAGATACACTAATTGGAAGCCTATACTCATCTTAAATCCACCCATCCCTTTATACGTTCTATTCTAGCCCTCATACCACTTTTCAAATAGACTTTGCAAGCCCTCGTTCTCCCAAAAGTCAGAGTTCCCTTTCCTTAAAGTGGACCAGTTGGTCCGCTGCTGCATTCTAGTGCTGGGGATCCTCTTCAAGGGAAGCCTGCCTTCCTCTTTTGTCCTCTGGTATTATTAGCGGTTCAGTCAGGAATCCCACTCTATTGTTGTCCCATTTACAGCTGTGGTGACCCACTGTCTCTTCCCTCGTTCAGTGGGGACTAGAAAGCTGAATACTGGCAACTGCTGTGCTGTACCTGTATAACATCAAATTCTTTGTGGAGCTGATGCCTGAAAGTGCACTGCAAGAACATCTACATTTTGTAACAAAAGCTACACTCCTCCCTCTACTGTGGCGAGATTAGAGTTCCTTGTACTGCTCTGTGGGGCATAAATTTCGGTGGCTTTTTAAACCTTTAAGGGGAGATTCTCTGGAAAAAATCAGCCAAGAAGCTAGTTTGTCTCATGCATTTTCAGCACCATGGGTCCTGAACACAGTGAAGAGTTGAATATAATAAATCCTAATGGAACTGTAGAATTGGGAACATGTGTATAACATTGTCTGACTGCGCCTTTGAAATACACTATGTGAAACAGCTTATTGTATGGGTTATACAGCTGCATTTCTTCTTCTTCACCAAATAGTGAAAAGTAGGTCTTTCTTCATGGCCATATATAAAATAAATCTTAAATTGCAAAGTGTATGTACAGGCAAATACCAATACAATGATTTCTAATGTTACATAAATATTGTGCCTCAGTTAAATATACTTTGAGCCACATGGAATGTGGATTAGAAGAGACCCCATTATAGTCTTTTAATCCTTGACTTAAAGCAGATATTCTGTGTTTAGTGGTATATACTAAACTGGTAAGCAGATAGTTCAAAAAATCCAGCAATCAAGCCACTTAGAATCACTTTAAGCTTCCAGGTTGCTTTCTGACTTTGCAATTAAACTTTTGGTAACAAGTGAAGTTTTGCAGTGGTAGGAGAGTAAAACACATTTTATAGCTTGCTTAAATGTTACAACTCCTTATAGCCTAACAACATTTCCTGAAATTAACAGTTCATGATTTTAGTTAAACTTGACATATCATTAGGTTTAAGGGATTTGACAGATATTTAAATGCCTGAATTTGCAGTCAGGCTGTAATAGTAAAAATCTGTGACTATTAGCTCTTTTATCTTTACCATATGTATTTCCAAGTGTTGGATTTGTTTAGTTCATGCTGGCCTAGTTTTTATAGCACAAGCTTGGAGCTGGTGAATGGGCTGTAAATAGTTGACACTGGATTTTAATATGGCCATGCAAATTCGCAAATGTTACTCTACATATGCAGGGCATATTACAGACACCAGTGTTCTGTCCCGATCTGTTTATCACTAAATGTATATTCGGCAATCAGAGGTTGTGAAAAGATAAGAAAATATATTACCAGCAGGAGCCCAGAGATGGCATACTGCTAATGGCTGTGGCTGATTTTGATCCCAATTACACCAGCATAATTCTGTTATCCGTGTAGTTACTCTTGATTTGCACGAATGTAACTGAGGGTATGTCTATGCTACAGTGGCACAGCTTTAGCTCTGCAGCTGTTTTGCTGTAGTACCATAGTGTAGATGCTTCTACAGCTTCTATTAATCCTCCTCTTCGAGAAGCAGAAGAATTCTTCCATTGAGCTTGGTGCTTCTACACCATGGTTAAGTTGACCTAAATACAGTGCTCAGCGCATGGGATTTTTCACAACCCTGAGTGATTTAGCTAGGTTGATCTAATTCTTTAAGTGTAGACCAGGCTGAAGAATAGAATCAGACCCCTTGTTTCTCCTTCACTCTACAGAATGATTATAAGTCATTGCCCCATGACCTTTGAACAAGTCAGATTACATCTTTTGTCTTGTCAAATATTTATTATTACTTTATACATTTAGTTTGGTATGTGCGTAAGATTGTATTCCAGTATGAATGTAGATGTCAGTCATAGGTTGAGTAATTGTTGGTTGTTGCTCTCATGTATATTTTTGTTTTGTGGAACTGCCCTGGTACTGGGCCTGCTTTTTTGTATACTGGGCCAGCCAGGTCTCTGTTATTCTGATGTCGTCTTTGCTTCACTTACTGGAATATTGATTTTTACAGTGTATACTCTTAAAAATCTCTATGATTTATAATGTCACTTGCTAGTGAGCGTATAGTTAAGAGTGTCAGTAACTAAGTACGAACATACATTGCTAAGGGGTTGACCAACACCCAGGCAAACAAGGTAATTCAGAGCAAAACAATATACAAAATGTATATGTTGCAGCTGAATGCTTGGCTACTTTATGGGACGTACTCACTGGAGCAATGAAACCATTGTATCATACCTTTTGGAGTGCCTATTATTGTTGGATTATCTGGATTTGGATTAGCCAAAATAATTATTAATAGTATCATGTATAAAAAGTAACTATTGTGGAAATCAATTAGTGGTTATAAGATTTTTGCATTCATTTTGGTGCTTATGAAAATGAGGGATTAATAGCATTTGCAAAAGCAAAGCAGCCACATAAACAGTGTGACCTTCCCCATACAGCTCTATTAATGCACTTCAGGGCTGCCTGAATCAGCACTTTGCTATTCCTGGTCATTCTTGTTTTTGTTGTTTTTGTACCCTCCATTAGCTATGCTGTTCTTTATGCTACTTTTGTTTAATGTGGATAAACGTCCATTACAGCAGGAAACTTCTTTTACACTTGTGCTATGAATGGAAGAATCACTGAATAAGCTCTTAAATTTCCTTAACAAAATGGCTAGCATTTGACTCGTATAGAAACTGTGGACAAGTCGTTGCTGAAGGCAGGGCAGACAAGGCGTGTAAAGTCAATAGTGTTTTGGGGTTTTTAGATCAAGTTAAAAGCAACCTTGAGACCTTGTATGTTAAGTTTCAATCTGGAATACATTTTTATTGCTGATTTTATAAACCCCACAGAAAGAAGGAATTTAACAAAAATGCTGACACACCATTATCTATAGTTATGCCATAATAAACTCCATTTTGGAGAACTTTATAACTTAACAGTTGCAAAATGCAACACATTGTTAGGAAAAATAGGTGTAAAGCTGGAAATTGACTTTTTGGTAAGATTTTTATTTGTAAAAATCCACACACATTCCATTAGAAAATAGATATGCAGAATGCATCTTGATGAGAAATACAAGTTTTAAAAAATAAGTCATTTTATTTTTAAGGGGATTGCACAGAAGAATTTGAAAACAAATTGATTTTCATAGTCCTATGACTGAGAAATGTCATTTTTTACCCATCCCCTTCCTTTCCCATGTCTGGAAATATTCTGAGCATATGAGCCTTGGCTTTCCTCAAAGGAATGAAACTTGGATGCAAAATGTGCCATACATGCCGACTAAACCAAGGTAACTGAAAGAGGGTTCTTGATATAATTGCACGGGAGATAAAGGACCTATTTCAAAGCCTGTTGAAGTCAATAGAAGTCCCATCAACTTCAAAGGGTTCTGGATTGGGCCCAAAGTGGACTTTATCATTGAGTATAACATCAACAAGTTATTTTCTGTTTTCTTTCAGAATATTATCTTTTCTGTCTCCTCCTCAGTTCTATCCATACTAACCCTCGTGCCACTCTTGCCTCTTTGAAATACTGAAATGTGCCTTAGTCTCAGTTTGTGCTGCTCTATGCCAGCAAATGCTGCTTTTATCTTGGTATCAAAGACTAGGCTGTGGCTTTAAAATTGACAAGAAGCACTCTGAGACAGTGACTGGCCTTTTGAAATAGACAAGAAAGAAACCTTATGGGATTCCATTAGGAATAGAAAAGATAGGTAATACTTTTTCCCCCCCTTGAGATACAATATTATTCCACTTCTTGATGTTGGACTTCTTTATAACTAATAACAAGATTTTTCTTGACCTTCTGCTATCAAGTCAAAGCAGAGATATTTATCTTATGATTTAAGTGCCAGATATTACATTTTTTTAGCTTTTTTCCTGAACATTTTTGAGCTAAATAGTTGGAGATCTTATCTCAAAGACAATATATATACTGTAAGCATAAAGTACAACTTATCTCCCTGCCTAATATCTTATCCTGGGTCTTTCTTTCTGCAGTTCTTTGTTTATTGAAGGCTTTGTGATACACATGGTTGCTGAAACAATCAGCATTGCAAGAGTTAGCAGTGGTTGATTCCAGTGTGCTACCTGGCGGTTGCCAGAACAGTACATCTATCATATTGCATGCTCTGCTGGGAGTTGACTTGCACTGCTTGATTCCAGCTATTGATTTGTGTGTATGTGCGCATGCACACCTCTGCTAGTAACGGAACAAGTAGTCTAATTCT
The DNA here is from genome assembly GCA_032164245.1 of Sternotherus odoratus. Taxonomy (NCBI): domain Eukaryota; kingdom Metazoa; phylum Chordata; order Testudines; family Kinosternidae; genus Sternotherus; species Sternotherus odoratus. The sequence continues at coordinate 11,113,576 of JAVMKO010000009.1, read as the reverse complement.
TTCCTCTTGAAGATTTGGATTGAAAAAAGATAGGGGATTTTTTTAGGGGTGAGTCTCTTTCAATATCCTCTTCCTTCACCAAGCTCTTGAATTGTTGTACACCTTTCTGTGTCCAAGAAAGCCTTGAATTACATGAGGCTGAATCCAGCTCAATTCACTTTCAGTTTGCAAGATTTATCGAAGCCTTACCATGCTGCTCTGAGCACGGGGAAGAAAGGAGGCCTCCCTTGAGGCACTCCCTCTTCTCGTTGCTGACTGGGTTACCTGTACCTGGTGATATGTTGGAGAATTCTTTTGGGGACTCATCGGCAAGCTCATTATTAAAATGTTGTCAGGAAGTTGAAGGGGAGTTCCAATGATTTCCTCTTCTTTGGTAGCATTCATTCCCTTACTGGATATTGCCAACTTATGAATTTTCCCTGGGCATTGTAAGGAAAAAAAAATCTGAAAGGCAAATTGTTTGCATTTGAAGTAGTGCTGAGTACACCAAATGGGCAGGTATTTACCAAAAACCCCAATATCTATATCCCCAAGGGAAGGTGTCTCTGAGTTCCTCTACAAGGTTTTTCACCCAGGCCCCCTTGCATAGTACAGGTGTACTGCCAATCTACACCTTCAAAGTGCACAGGGTATATTTTTGCTAATAAAGCCTAAACAACATCCACTACAGGCAACTTCATATAGCTAAATTTACCATTCAGTGTTCCTTTCTTGGTTATGAGTCCTTTTGTATAAATATGAAAATAAACAGATTATCTGTGCCCTCATTTGCTCTCCTGGGAAGCACAGGCACGGTTGGTACATAGAATTTATTACAGACTAGGAGAAACACTTTGTGAAAGCCTCTGATTAAAATATTTAGCAGCATTTTCTCTCCTATTCTATGCTCTTTGTCCTCTCGGGTCTGTGTGGGTGAACCAAACTCCACTTCCAGTCATTAACCCCACAACTAATAGAGATGATTTTTCGGGGCATATTTCTTGTTTAGGAACAATTCATGTCATTATTTGGCACTTCATGTTAGTTGCTTTGTTAGTTTGTTGTACTCAGCTTAGATACTTTTCATTTAAATCTCGTGATTGCAGGGTGCTAATATTTGTTTTCTTGGTGGCCTTCTATTCTGTGAAACTCTTAACGTGTTCTGCCTCGGGGTTCATGTTTGGGTCTCTGACTGAAGTGTTGACCTGTTGTCAATTTCCTGTTCCAACTCTGTTATTCAACAGTTGGTTCCATGAATCAAACGACCTGGACTAAATTTCATGCTACTTAATGGAGAAAATCAGCCGATTTAGACTGATCTAAAAAGATTGTCTGTTGTCATGGTCCGAGAGTGACTTTTGGGAGGGTTCAATCACTCCTATTTTTTTTTTTAATTGAGTTTAGGCCAGTGACACAGACCGACTATGTGGAAATAGTTCCTGTCATAATCTGTATTATGGATTCATATTCAGTTTGGTCTCTGAGGGCCAGTGGGGAAGAACCAGGTGCTGTGCACGTGACGCATTTCGAAGCCTCTGTGAAGGGACTTGGCCTTGTGGAGAGCAGACCAACGAGCTCTTCCAGGCCTGTTCAGTACTAATAAGCTGCACCTGCCAGGTTTGGTCTGCCTGGAGGGGGAGGAGCTTTAAAAAGGGAAATCTGCCATAGGAAAGATGGGGTGAAGAGGGGGAGGAGCAACTCAAACTGCTGACACTGGAGGCAGTTAGCTGAGAAAGGGCCAGTGACAAGTCACACCGCTCCTGAAACCACATGAGCCAGTGGCAAAGCAGAATGCCCCCAAAAGAGGGATGAATCTAGGCCTCACTAAGGGGCAGTAGACTTGGGTGGACCAAGCTCACAGACATGGATCTAGAGAGACTGCCTTAGAGACAGGTCATTTCTGAATTTCTTTGGGAAGGTGAGGGAAGGTGTCCTTTCTTTTGCCTGTTTGTTGGACTCCGAGAACCCCTTCTATGCCAAGAACTGGAGGGAGGAATGACAGCACAAATAATGAACAGTTGGGTCTGTAGGGGGTTTCAGAGAACCCCCGTCTCCTACAGCCCCCCTTAGGGGGAGAGCAGGTTACTGGATTTTGTGAAGGAAACCTATATGTCAACAAAATGAGTTCAACTACTGCAGCTGTGAACAGGTCACGGATCTCAATATGCAGAGCAGGTAGCAGTTGTTAGGGAGAACTGCGATGCATTTTTCTTCTTGTTCAGCAAGTTGGAAGCTCTGGCTGTGGTTCTGTGTTATCTTCTGTGTGGTATCTGCTCACGACTTCTGATTTTAGAGTTTACCCAAATGTCACAAGAGTGGGTGTTGGCTTGGGCTCATTTTTTTTGATCAAAATTTTTTTGATTAGCTATTTGGGTTCCCAAGTGAATCAACATAAGTGGTCAACCCTTCCCTTGAACCCCACATTTCTATGCACTAATACAATACTAATACAATTAGTGTAAACGATAACATAATATCTCTCTGCCACTTAGGCAGACTTTAAAATAATTAAAAAGGAAGAAGTAGGTTTCATTGTTACCTAGTATTTTGTTTGCATGTAATCATTCAAATTATTGTCCATGGATCTACAATAGAAGGAAAATATTAAGAGCAAATAAAAATACTTAGGAAAAGTATTAAAAGGACACTGTTAGGGTAACAATATATCTTTTAATAAAAATCATATTTCCTCAACTGTGTTATTAGACTTCACATTATTAAAGTGAAGGAATTTTATAAACCTGATTTACTTGTCACTGTGTTTTACTTTCTTTCATTACTCAGCTTGAACAATGAAAATCACTTTTGCTTTGTTTACATCACCTTCACTCAGGCTCTCATAAACCAGCAGAAGCTGCAGTGTTTAGGTTGTGGACCCTGATTTGCAGAGGTTGAACTGTGGGTTGGTGAAGCACTGGTATTTTTCTAAGCTGTGCCCAGTAACCAAGCGCCACCCTCTTGAGATGCCAAAATGAAACACCAACAACTACCAACAACTCTTCCAGCTGTGACTGGAGATTTAAGTTGAAGATGTAAGAGCCAGCATTTTAGAGATGGGTGTCACTGGGACAAAAGACAGGTTGCTTCGGAAGATCTGTTCCCTGGTGAAATTATGTGAAACCTCCCAACAAAGCCTCGTCTAAAGACTTTATATGTAGATACACTTCCTCCTTCCTAACACTCAGACTATCCTGTGCTCACACATGACAGTGTGATAGTTTGCCTTTTGACGGGGATGGAGAGGATGATGTCAAAGTACCGAGGGGGAAATAAAAAGAAGGGGTAAACATGGAGAGCAAATGAATGGACTCCGTGTGAAGCAACCATCTCTGTGATTGTGTCTAAATGAGTCGCATGAGTCTAGTTTTTGAATCTAGATTCAAATTCATAATGGTAAATCTGCTTGGGTTCTGTGCTCCCTTCAACTTCCATGGGCAGAACTGGGTTGAGTGTATATGTTGTCTTACCCCCTCACTCATTCATTGCTTTCAGTAACCTCACTGTAGTTGGCAAACCATGCAATGTGAACCTCACTGGGATTTGGGGTCTATCCAGGCTAGAAACCAGGGAACAGCTGCTTCATATTCCTATTGAGAACTAGTGGTTTTTAAGGCTGACCCAAACAATGGTAATTCTCCTCTGGTATCATCAGTTTTCCTCAGAGAAGTGTGGCAAATTACTCCCACAATATTGATGGGTCCTGCGCTTTCTCTTCTTGTGGGGGAATTCAAGGAGCCTTTTTCTTGCCTCTGAACAGGGTATTAACTGTCCCATTAGTATCCTAGAGGGGAGAAGTGGAGAGGGAGGGACCCAGGCCCGCCCTCTACCCCGGGTCCCAGCCCAGGGGCCCTGAGGATAGCGGTAAACCACTGGGATTAGCTACTCCTTCCCCTAGACTACTTCCCTCTCCTACTCTTCAGCTTGTGGGGGGCTTCCTGCCCTCTCTCTACACAAGCCAGGTGTTCCTTTACTTAGGGTCCGGGTCTTTCTTAGCTCACCGCAGCACTTCTCCAAATTCTCTCCGCTCCAACTTCTCCAAACTGCTCTCTGCTCCAACGCCTCCAAACTCCTTCCAAAACCCACACCTGTCTGCATGAGGCAGGGGTTTTTATTAAGGCCTTAATTGACAGCAGGTGCTCCTAATTAACCTGCTGCCTGCTTCCCTAGTCTACAGGGAGCCACGCCCTAATGAACCTGGAGCTGATATATCTCCCCTCAAGCACTCTGCCACAGCTCCCTGAACTTCCTCTATCACAGAAGTATGACTAGGCCCCACAGAAGCAGCCTCTTCACCCCCCCATGTCGTGGGTTGCTTCTTCAACTCTGATTTTCATGCTGTGGCTCTGTTCTCAGGGTGACTTCTGAACTCTCCCTTCCCCCGCAGTGGAGGAGAGGATGAGAAGGGAATCCTGTGAGGTAAACCTCGGCGTTTACAAGAAGCTTTTCCTTCTTTCTCAGGGCTTCCTACAGGAGAGGACAATTAGGCTTTTTGCTGTTAATTAATCTCCTGATATTCTCTGTGCATAAGCGTGTGTAATAACTCTCCTCCAATTAGTATCTTTGATATCTGCTACCAGAAGCAGTGTACAGACAAGCTGCCAATTCAGCCAGGTTGATCTTCACAGATGTCATCATAACTGAATGAAGCCACTCCCTTTTTTTGCCATTTGTTCCTTGATCTCAAAGCACCTAAATAGTTTTCATACAGCAACACTTTGCCTGTTCTCACTCACATGATTTCCAGGTGCATACACCCATGCCCAATTTCCTCCCGTGCAGAAATAAGTCAGTTGATTACATTTCTCTTGCTTTTCTGAAACCTGTAATCTTCAGGCTTCAGTGATGTTTAATGAATAACAGGATAGGTTGTTTCTGTGTCTCTAAATGACTTAGATTGAAAATAAATGTGGAATATTTGTTGAGAATAATTTACTACTCATTAAGAGGGAAGAATACAATAGTAAACCATTACCATTGGAATTTTCATTGCAATTTCTTTTTGAATAGACTTTAAATTCAAACTGAGTAGGGAGGATGTCAATTAGTGTGCAGATTTTTAATTGTCTATAATAAAAAGCTAATTGGTGTTTTGCTTAATGAGTGCATTAAAAAAAAGTTGCTATAGAAACTTTGCATGCATGTGAACCTTAGAAATATAGGGCTGAGAAAGGCCTTGAGAAGTCATCAAGTCTGGTCTACTGTGCTGAGGCAGGACTAAGTAAACCTAGACCATCCTTGCAGGTGTTTGTCCAACCTGTTCTTAAAAACTTCCAATAATGGGCATTTCACAACCTTGGAAGCCTATTGCTGAATTTAACTACCTTTGCAGTTAGAAAGTTTTCCCTAACATCTAACCTAAATCTACAACTGTAGTTTAAGCCCATTACTTTCTATCCTACCTTCAGTGGATATGGGAAACAATTGATACTGCTGCTCTAAGTAACAGTGGTTATAGATTTAAGTTAATAATCTTTCTGATCTCCTAGCAGCATAGTAGAGGGGAATAAAGTGTTTTAAGATCAGTAAAACAAAAATGAAAGATCAGTGACTGGTTTGCTAATGGAATCTTTCAGGAGCTTATAACTTTGCCCATTTTATGGCATTAAACCCTCTACAGGAATTTCTTGCGGATCATGTTCTATTTCTATTGATTAACAAGCTCAGTCCTCAACAGTCCTAAACCTTCACAAAGTCTGAATGCCTCCATTTTGAAACTGTAATCTGTCAACCATGAAACATACTACTCTGAAAACTACAAATTTATAATTTGAGAAACTGTGATGGTGTATCCTAAGTGACAGGAGATGTAATCGGTCATTTGCTCACACATTCTCAGCCTCTGCGTACTTCTTGTGAAACATCTGGATTGTTAAGATGGTAAAAGTGCTTTTGGGATGTTTGTCCTCATTCATAACATTCCCTCTCCCACCAAAGTACCCAGCTCTTCAAGCGCCATGCTCATCTGTAAAACTAGGCATATTACATGAGAGGTTGGGCCATAGAAATTTCTCTTTGGGCCAAAACCTGCTTGCTTTAATAGTTTCAGAGGAGTGATCCATATTCCTGGTAGATCTAATAAAAAGATAGGTGTGAGTGTGCCATGAATTTAGTATCAGACTTTAAGTAGCTTAGGAGTGTCCTTAAAGTCTAATTAAGAACTGTTTTAAAAATATTTGAAATTTGTGATCCTAAAAAGGGACATATTTTTCATCATTTTTCAGCCAGCTCTAATAACCAACTTCCCAGGTTTTGATCTCATTTACGTATTTGCAAATCAGGAAGGAGTAACTCCACTGAATTCAATGAAATTATGCCAATATAACACTGCTGCATAGTCAGAATGAGGCCCAGTAGCGTATTAAAAAAAGAAGAGATGTCAGAATTTAAGACAGTAAATATTTTGAATATAGTGCTAGGCAAAGGAGCTGCTTTACCTGTAGATAGTCAAACACCCATCCTTTTGGGGGTATTCTCAGGGGCTTATTATTTCTTGAGCTAGATGTCCCCTCTCTAGTCCTGACAAATCCTGCTGATTGGGGGAGTTAATGCTGTTAAATTCTGTTAAACCCTGGCCACTTAAAAATAATCAAGTAGATTTAAAAACACATTTCTAAGAATTTGGAGACTTTGGTGTCCAATATTTACCTCATGGCATTTTTTTAACACACAATCCAAGAACACTAAAAGTATGGATTTGTAATGGTGGAGCTTCCATTTTTCTATAATCAGAGAGGTAGCCGTGTTAGTCTGGAATAGCAGAGGTAACAAAGTCCTGTGGCACCTTAAAGACTAACTATAAAGTTTTGAAGCATAAGCTTTCGTGGGCTAATACCCACTTCGCCGGATGCAAGGGACACTTCCACTGCTTGCATCCGACGAAGTGGGTATTAGCCCACGGAAGCTTATGCTTCAAAACTTTGTAGTTAGTCTTTAAAGTGCCACAGGACTTTGTTACCTCTGCATTTTTCTATAGTGGCTCCAACAACTTCACTGCAAGAAAACATTGCCCTGCAAAAATAGCTATCACAAGGGCCTGATTTCTTTGCCTGCAGTGAACATGCAGAAAGAGGAGCTGCATTAGCTTTCTTATGAGATCCAAATATGCAAGACACTGAATACAATATAGTTAAAATTGTATTGTGATAAGAGAGTTACAGGACAGGCTGTGTTCTGCTCGTCTTGAAGATGCATTGGGCCAGTATTAGAAATAATGCCTGATATTGTTGGGCATCCTTTATGCTCATATTCTCCTCTGAAAGATTCCCCTCAGCACTGAGAGGATGGATCAGTGGTTAGGATACTCGCCTGGAGAGTGGGAGAACTGTGCCCTAGTACTGTGTGTGATCCTGGACAAGCTACTAAGCCTCGCTGTGCCTCATTTTCCTATCTGTAAAACAGGAATAATAGTAATTCCCTACCTTACTGAGGTGTTGAGGATAAATACATGAAAGACTGAGAGGTGCTCATATACCTTGGTAATAGGGAGCATATAAGTGTTGAAGATACGGTGGTACAGGATGGGAGTACACACCTTTACCAGTCTTGGTTGGGTGTTATGGGGAAGTGCATGGGATGGCAAACAGAGTCATACATTGAACCAAGAAGAGCAGTACCTGTAGTTTCTCTAGCACCAAGGATGCAATTATTCCTGAGCCTTGCACTGAGAGCTTACTGGGAGATGAATATCCTATCCATACACAAGGGTGAGGCACGGTCTAGACCCAAATACTAAACGCATGAGGAAGACAGAACGCATGTCAGGGCAGGCAAAGCTTTGAAGATTTGCTTACATTGTATATGGACTTGATGAGTCCTGCCCCAATGAATCCAGTGGGAACTTGGCCATGCACTTCACTGAGTATAGGCTCAATCCTTATGTTAGATGATTTCTCCTTCTCCAACTTCAGAAAACTTACTCAGAAGAAGAATCAATGTAATGTTCCCTTCTTCCTGAGTAAGAAGCTGGGACACCCGGGTGGACAGTGTTTTGGTTGGTATAACATGTATCTCAGTACACCACTGAGAGGCTGTTTATTATGTTCAGCTGGTTAAGTAGTAGACTAAAACCAGAGTTTTAGTGGCAAGTAAGTGATACGGAGAATAATATATGCCCCTGACTGAGTTCAAGGTTATACTTCAGTGAAAGGTGTTTACTTCAGAAGAACTGAATTGAAGTGGTTAAGAAAGAATATTCTCTTTGACTTTGAAAACAGTACAATTTCATAGCAAATATCAATATTTATAATATAGTTTTTTATGTAAGTGGATTAAATACATGTTCTCTTCTTTGAATTGAGTATATATATCATACATAGTTTCATGAGTATGGGATTGTGTGTTTGTTATTGGATATATTACAATATCAATATATGCTCCTTATACTTGAAAAAATACTACTTTTGTGTCTGACTAAATACAGAAAACACTGGGCAGAATTCTACCAGGAGCCAATGGGATCAGATTAGAATTTGGTCCTTCAGAAATATTGAGGCATTAAGTTAGAGACACCTTCAAGATAAACATCAAGAGATATGTGGCATGAACACCACACACTGGGAGACAGTAGCCTAGGATAAGGATAACTGGTGAAGACTTGTCAGAGAGGGAACATTCACCTTAGAGGAAAATCGCCTTGCCCTGGTCGCAGAAAAACACCAGAAAAGAAAGGAAAGACAACTGTTACACAGCAACTGCAACCCAACCCCCTCTTCCAACACCACCTGCAATGTCTGCCAACAAGCCTGTGGCTCAAGGATTGGACTCCTCAGCCATCTAAGGACCTCTGAAAGAGATCATCCTCGACCTTGAGGGATCGCTGATAATGATATTAAAAAGTTTTAAATACAACTCACATTTTAAGTGTTGTGGTTCCAAATAATAGCTTGGCTCTTTATAAACCCTTTTCTAAAAAGATTCCTTTAAAAGAAATGTTGATCTGACTGTGCAGTATACATAGAGCTAAATGAGAAAGTTCTTCTACAACTCCGTTATCTGCACATTCTCTTCTGTGAGCTCATAGACTTTAAGGGGCGGTTAATATTGTTCCCTACAGAATAAACTCCTCCACCACATAAAAAGGAAATTATGCAGCATCAATTTATTAGTTCCTTGCATCTCATAAATACCCCACAAATTTCTACAGTGCCCAGTTCATGGTGTTTGTGTGGAGTAGTGTATGCTAGTTAAGGAAAATGTGTGGTAAAGCCACTGCTGTTTCATTTTACAAAGTGTGAAACTGAGTGCAGTTTAAGTTGAACAAGTAAAACTTTATTAAACCCCATGGATTGCCCTCTGACTTCAGTTCTCCTGATCATGATACATGATACAACCATTCCCCCATATATCTGTTGTCATCAATCAGTTTTTGTGCAGTTTGCTTTCCAGTGTGCTGCACAGTAAAAGAGAACACGGGGAGTCCTTATTTAGCGAGATTTTAGATCTATATTGGATCCAGTAAAAATCCATAAGAAACATGGATAACTGTAGTGTCTAACTAGGGGCGGGAGAATACTTGAAAAAGCTCTCATATACAGATATACAGAAATCACTTAGAAAGGAAGAGCTAATACAACCTATTTGCTTTCCATAAGAATTCTGCCAAATAAGTTTAAATCACAGGCCTGATTGTGATACAAGTGAATTTTAAGTAGAACTGGTTGAAAAGGGGGAAGAATCAACAAAAACTTGAACTAGTTTTCATTCTACAGATTTTTTAAAAGGAATGAGTTTTCATTGATTCAAAAATCTTCACAAATAATTTTATTGAAAATATTTTTTTCATTTTTGTTTTCCGACTTTTCAAACACTTTTCTACCATTTTTCCTTTCTCCTTTCCCACCAAAACAAAAGAAAAATTCAATATCCATTTTGATCTAACAATAGAAAATTTTAAAAAATCTGAAAATTTTCAGATTATTTTTAAATTTTCTAGGGAAAAAAGTCAATTTTCACCATGATCTTTTGTTTCAAAAATTATAACCAGCTCTACTTTTTAGCCAGTATTGCAGATTATTTAGTTGAAAGTATTTGTACTGGAAATCTGATCCTAAAAGGTATGCTTATCCAATGAGGGGACAGATATATAACAGGTGACATATGTGTCTAGTAAAAACTTTATTCATAACAAATGTTGATGGATTACTTGCTACTGACAAAACAATATTCATGTGATAATTACATTTTGAATAATGAAAACATTTGAGAAAAACATGATCTGTTCATGGGAAATTCATAGATATATAAAGAAGTACTTAACTCATTGTGTATTAGTTACCTTTCTCTCCCTCCACATTTTATAGTGGACAAAGGAAATAACTGTTTCAAAGTTTTTTGTTAAGCATCACTAGCATTAAAATTGAAAACTACCCTGAATATTAATTTTAAAATATTTTAAACACTCAAATGCACTAGTTTTTGACCAAGTGCCAAATAACTTCTCTCCACCTATTTCCCTCTGGGTAAAGGTACAGGAGGTGCATACACCTGTTCCCCTGTAGATGTATATACATTTAGTTTTAAAGGACGCAGACACTTTTTTGGGAAGCTTTCTTTGAAGCCCGCGGGCTAGGATTAAATACTAGAGTACCTTCTTTCAAATACCGGTACATTCTTGTTTGAAGCAGGCTTGACCGGCGGGTGATTTTTTTCTATTTGGAATGTATTCAATGACTGACATATTTTGGGAGCTATTTGGTCACTTGGTGTAGTGGAGATTCTTGGTATTTAAGTGTTTGGGATTTTCACAGGAAAATTCAGTGAGTTTTTTAAAAATGACCTCTACATGGGTAGAGGTCATGGAATCAGTGCTGATTCCACAATGGTAGGACAACTGGAGAGGGCAGAGCTGCTAACTATTACTGGGGGTGAAGGGAGAGAGCATGGATTTAAAGAGGCATCCCCAATTCTGACAATCCTGATGATAGGTTGTCCCTGAGACCTGGCCCGGTTTATAGTATTTGGGGGAGAGGCTCCTAGTGGTGCCATATCAGCAGACCCTCTGTTTTTCATGGAGTCAGTCAGCTCATTTCCTACGTATTTGGGCTGTTCAGGGGGATCTCCATATAGCCTATAAGGAACTTCTTCTAGCAGCATTTTTCTGTGTCCTGTTGATAACTTTGTACCAGTTTAAACAACAAACTGGCTTGCTTAGTGTGTTTAACTGCAGTTCATTGTCTCTTGAAGAACATGAGTAAGGGCAAAGTGTGTGGTTAGGTGGACTCTTTCCAGATCTGTTGAGCTCCGTAGAATAGGAGAAGGAGAGCAAATCTCAAAGATATTACCGGGTCCATGTTTCAGGGGTACTTGAATGAAATTCTAAGGCCCGTGTTATGTAGGAGTAGGTTTGGGCACTTAATTAGTCTGAAAATAATTGGTCAAATATTGCCAAAGTAAAAGAGTCAAATATTTTAAAGCTCTCATTTATTTGAACAGTAACAAAAGAGAGCAAGACTTTCTGGTCTCTAAAAGGCTGAATCTTAGATACCTATGCCTAATTACAAAACACAAGTTTTACTTTATCATTATTTTTACTCAGAAAAATGTGAAACACAATGAAATTAAGCTTAAAAAAGAAATAATTATTATTACTTTTTAAACAATGTTTAGGTTAGCATTTAAATGTGAATGCTATTTGAGACTGCTACCAAAGGAAAGAAAAATGAAATTAAACAAATAAAACAAACACATTGCAACCATAAAGGGACAAAAAGTCATTTTAAAAGGTGCTTATGCTGGGTAGGCAGCAGGGAAACTTGTTCAAGCATGTTGCTTTTCAGTATCCTCTCTCTATCAGCTTTAAGTGCTTTACCCGTGTCTTTGTTGCCATCATGAAATTCATCAGTATCTCCATTTTCCTCTTCATCTGTGAATATTGAGTCCATTCTTCATCTGCTACTTTCTCCTTTGAGCTTAAATTGTGATACATGGTCACCAGTTTCCCAGCAGTGGAGTTAGAATCTTCAATCTACTCCTGGTTTCTAAATGGATGATTTCCCCAAACTAACCAGTTTTTGTTCCACTCATTCAGTAGTACACAGAAGCTGTACCTGGAGTGCAAGGAGAACACAACCTTTTCCACCATGACAAAGGAGCAAACTGATTTGATTCAACTGCTGGGATTGCATTCTACATATTTCACTACTGAATGGGCTGCTTCTTGCTTTATCATATGTGTCATCTGTCAGAATTGTTTGTTTTTATATCCTTTAAATTTGCAAGAGCCACAATAAGGTAACAAGCTAATTGAATTTGTCATCAGAAATGTTTTGGCCTTGGATCTTGGATTAAGAAGTCAGGCAACAGGATGTGCAGGAGTGATCTCTTGATTTCCCCTCCCCACCCAATATTATTTTGTCAGTTACCTTTTTCTCTTCACTTTTTGTAAGTGGACTGTGTTCAGTAGTCTCACAAATATGTTTTCCTTTACATTCAGGAACATGCTCTAGGCATCAGACCAGATAATACAGAACTATCATTGCCATATTCTGAATGGATTTAGGGATGGCTCAACAGTGAGATGAATTTTGACTTTTGACTCCAAAAGACATTGTCATCAAGAATATCATTATGGATCACTCGGGGGCAACATCTGGCCACCTCCTCTTCAACAGTAGCTGATTGATGAGCCTTCTTGCATATTTGAAGACCTTGGAGACATTTAATAGAAGAAGATGCACATTAACTACAGCAAAGCTTACTCAATGTGGATGAAATTAACTTCTGTACTAAAAGATGTTGAAAAATGGTGGCTGGTACTTGTCTGCTTGTTGAAAAATGTGACAATGTTTTTCCCCTTTGACACATGAGAAGAAAAAGTTGTTAGACCTTCAGCATTACCACAGAAAAGCTGTTGTATGGACCTGCAATATTTGGGTTTGCTGCCTGAGCAAACCCATTATGTTCTCGTGCTCTTCCTGCTGCTCCTCCTGGTCCTTTTCCCACTATGCAGGAGGTCTGGATAAACTCCGCTGGCAGCCCAAGAAATGTGGCATTGCACATCTGAAAGTTCTGTTGTCCTAGCCTGATGTCCCAAAGCCGCATGACGATACAATTCCACCAGTCTGTGCTCGTTTCTTGCATGGTGCGGCGCTATTCCATGAATGCCAGCAGCACCTTGTCATAGTGAAAAAAATAATCTGTCACTGTGCAGTTAGCGTCCTCCGCCATCTCCACGTCATCCTCATCACAATCCTGATTGTAACAAGACTCCTGTAAACTGTGCAAATACTTGAGAATCACATATCCTGTATTAGCAATACATAAGAGAATGGTGCTGAGCTCTTCAGGCTGCATGCTTCTGTCAAGAGAGATCGAGGGCACTGAAAAGTGCAACACTGGGCTGTAAAAGTTTTTAAAATTGCACAAAAATGATGGGGTGTGAAAAGCGTTCTGTGATGCAGAAGGTGGCATAGTGGGGATTTGACCCCCAATTCCTAGAAATCCAAAGGTGACTTGCTACCATCCCTCAAAATACTGTGAAAATGCCCCCAAAGCCACTGCATGACGGAGGACACCCTTACCTATAGTGCACCATGCTTTTACATTGATGGTACACTTACACAAACAGCCAAGTGTAATGCTGCCAGACCCCAATTGTTGGCTGGTGGGATTGAACATGGGACCTCTGGAGCTTAGTGCATTAGCGTCTACTGCGTGAGCTAAAAGCCAATTAATTCCCTGTTAGTTAAGGCTGTAGAGCAAACTTTCTTCCTTTATTTTTTCCTTCCTTCCTTCCTTCTCTCTGTCTCATCTCCGTGCCACTTGATGGGACAGAACACCACACCCAGGAGGTGTGTGGGTTACACGTGTGCCTGAGCAACATACAGATTCGGTGGCTCTATGCCGATATACTTTATGTCAACTGAACTCTGTAGTGTAGACATGGCCTAAGATATGACATTAGCTGTTGACTGAGCTCTAATGGTTCTGCAAGTTACTGCAAACAAGCCACTCGCAGCCAGATCTGCACAGTGCAAATATTTGTTTGTGCAACAGAAGTATCTTTAGTAGAGGCTTCGCACGTAGGGGTCTGCAGGAAAGTGCCCGCTCCAACTCTTTGGTAATCCGCAATCTCACTGTGTGAAACAGCACGCAGAGATCCTAGAGAGAGTGCTGCCAGGGTGATAGGTGGGCAAGGCAGAGTTGCGTGCTGCTTGTGCATTTGTGACACATTGTCTTTAGTACTTAAGCTTTACAAAACCAGTGATGATCAGAGACAGCTTTAGGGAACCCTTGGGGAATACAGTTCACAGTATCAGAACACATTCTGGCTCTGAATACAACAGATTGCACAGTGTGTATTAAAATAAAGCTTAATATTGGAAGATTCCCAATATCCTGCTACTAGACCCCTAGAGTGTTGTAAAATATTATGCCTGTCAGAAGTCCTAAGTTATCATCCTTCACCTTGCCGTTTATAGTATGCTCATCACAGTACTTCTGGCTGAAGGATAAGGATCTACAAGACCCCAAAAAACCTTGCTCTAATAAGCTTAATGATTTTTATTAGTACTTAAATTATCTTCTTCAGATGCAAAGCAGCCATTAGGTACTTGTGAAATCAGATGAAAAAGAAAACCTAGAGCGAATATTGTTGAACTACATTTGCACAGTTTAAAACTCTCAGGTCTTACACTTTCCAAAGTACAACATTATATTTATATTACAGTAGCTTTGTACAGATCCCAACCAAAACTGGGGTCTAATGGTATTAGACATTGTTCCAACACCCAGAAACAGAGAATCTCTGCCCCCAAAAGCTTACTGTCTAGAGTCAGTTGGAGAGCAGATTTATTTTTCTCTGACAATATTTTGCATAGAAAATCTTGGAGTTTCCTTATAAATTGAGTTTCCAAGTTGAGGTTCGGAACTGAATAGTCTTGTTTCAAAATTTTCTGCAGCAAACCAAAGGGTTTTTGTCAGGACATTTTCCTGTGAAAAATTTTGGTTTTGACAAAGCTGTATTTGTCACCCAGAAAACCTTAGGAATTAAAATTTGAATCAGTTCTACTATAGCGTGAATGTATGAGGGAGAATAAAAGCACAGAGGTGAACTTGTCTCAGCCCAGTGCCCTATCTGCTAGACCAGGCAGCCTCAAGCTACCTTCTAAATCTGTGAGGAGATTTAATTTTATATTAAGAACACATTAGCATCTTTCATTAAGGATCCCTTTAACTTTCCGTGAGATTAATTAAATGTCTGAGGGACTTCTGAGGTTACTTAGACCTATCGACATTTTAAAAATGGAGAAACTGAAACAGATCAAGTGACTTACTCAAGTACAGAATGAGTCCACGGCACAACTGAAGTGAGACTAGAACAGTCTCACTTCAGTCAAAGCGATAGTGGACTTTACAATTCACCTTCCATACTGTTCATTCTTTTAGTTCCAACATAAATCTTAGCTCCCTGATCCTTCAGATACTTAAGCACATGTATGTATTTACTGATATGAGTATTTCTATTGTCCCAAGCAAGATTATTCACGCAAGCAAAGTTGTACACATGGTTAAATCTTTGCAGACTGGGGTTTAATTTACTTTGATTTCTTTGTCATAGGCTGTTTGGACCTAATTGTTTTCTATTTCTTCTAAGTGGATGTATTCAGGAAAATTCTTTAGAACCGCTGTTCTCAAATGGTGGATTGGGTGGGAACCCAAAGTGAGTTGCAATCCTATTTTAATGCGGTCGCCAGGGCTGGCGTTAGAGGCTGAAGCCCAAACCCCACTGCCTGGCTCATTAGAGCTCAGATTACAGGCCCCCCACCTGGGGCTAAAGTCCTTAGGCTTTGGTTTTGCCCCTTTCCCTCCCCTACCCCAGTGCTGGGACTTAGGTGGGTTCAGGCTTCAGTCCTCCCTCCCGGGGTCATGTAGTAATTTTAGTTGTCAGAAGATGGTTGTAGTACCATGAAGTTTGAGAACCCTTGATTTAGAACATACTCCTATTTAATAGCTGGTTAGTATTGGTCTTCTTACAAAAATATGTATCATAACTGACTAGCACCATAACTTAGTGGCTCTTCTCCTTTGATGCGTGTGTGTAAGCCCCATTAATGTTAATGTCTTTTTGGAATGCCTGTCTCAGATTTCTAATATCGAGTATTAATGTCCAAACCCCTAACCTCTTATGAGATATTTATAATGTGGCTATCTCTAGGGCTTAGCAGTAAGGTGGATTTAATCTTATAATTCATCTTTTAAGCAATAAAACTGTAAGACAGACAAACTGCTTTGCTAAAGTAAAGCTTTTATCTGAGCAAACATACCTATTGATGGCCCAGGGAAAAGGCTGTTTTTGTATGAGGCCCAATAAGTAATGAGTGTAATATGCACCACTACAGACATTATCATTTCAAAGTCTTTTTTTTTTAAAGAAAAAAAAATACAATATGTGTTTGTGGCTGTCAAGGAATTATTTTCCCCCAATGAAATATCATTTGCTTCATCATTTAAAATGTCTGCTGCTTTGATATTCATTGTCACCTTAATTATCTTTCTGTCTGTACTTTGAAGGGCAAAATATGGCTTAACTATGGAGCTAATGCTGTTTTCTTTCTCTTGTTTGAAGGCAGCAGTGTTTTGTTTTATTGTCTGCCTTGCCAGGCTGAGTCCCTTGTAGTGAAGATGCACTGTGACTGATGGGCTGCTTGGTTTTCTGCTACTGCACTTGACTACTTCATCTTTGGCTTTTTCAGCACAAAGCAAATGGTACACTAGGTAAGGGGAAAGGATGGACTATTGGTTAGGGGCCTGGGCTGGGCTGGGACCCTGAATTCAGTTCCATGTTCCACTACAGCAGGGGTCTCAAACATGCGGCCCGCGGGCCGCATGCGGCCCACAAAGCCCTTCCCTGCGGCCCGCGATGCTCTCCCCACCCCACCGCCAAGCTCCCTATTCACTGCCCTGCCGTCAAGCTCCCACGCGGTTCCCCCCGCCAAGCTCCCGCGCGGTCCCCCCCGCCAAGCTCCCCCACCAAGCTCCCCCCCCGCCCCACTCCTCCACGTGTTTCTAACCCACGCGAAACTCCCCACAGCTCTGCTTATGGCCAGGCAGTTCTCTGGCAGCTTAGCGGTTTCTGGGAGGGAGAGGCCAGGAGCGGGCTCCTGAACAGGGGAGGAGGGGGAGAAAGGGGCGGGGATTTGGGCAAGGGGTTGGACTAGGGGCAGGGAGGGGGCGGAGTTGGGGTGGGAACTTTGATGAAGGGGTTGGACTAGGGGCGGGGAGGGGACGGAGTTGGGGTGGGAACTTTGATGAAGGGGTTGGACTAGGGGCGGGGAGGGGACGGAGTTGGGGTGGGAACTTTGATGAAGGGGTTTGAAGGGGACAGGGAAGAGGTTGGAAGAGGCAGAGCAAGAGTGGAGCGTGAGTGCAGCCCCATCCAGGAAGGTGCTTTAATAGAAGTAGATCTAAGTTCCTGTTTGGTCCTTTGAGTGAGGTGCATTATTAAGTGAATATATTTGATTAAAATGGTTTGGATATGACTTTATCACAAAAAAAAGAACATTCATGGGAGAAAAGAGTTTTTTCCAAGACAAATGGGAGAATTTACATTTTTTCACAGAGGTAAAAGAGAAAATTCAATACCTTATTTGTCAGGGCGAGGAGCTGGGAGCTGCGCGCTCAGGGGAGGAGGCGGGGCAGGGGTGGGACCTCATGGAAGAGGTGGGGGTAGGGGCGGGGGCAGCGAGGGGGGCGTGTCAGTGATGCGGCCCTCGGGCCAATGAACTAGTCCTCATGCGGCCCTCGTGGTCATTTGAGTTTGAGACCCCTGCACTACAGGCTTCCTGCGTAGTTTGGTTAAGTCACTTAATTTCTTAGTGCCTCAGTTCCCAAGCTGTACAATGCCCTACCTCACAGCTTTGGTTCATTTATTTAAACCCAGGTTTCCCTTTGACTTTTTGAATACAGTCCTAGCATATCTAGAGAGCTTTGTCCTTTTCTATTATTTTTTTTCCAATGGGCAGAATATTTGATTCTAGTGTGACTGCTAAACATAGTCCTCATGTTCTATCAATGCAATTGTACAAATTGTACAATTTTCATAGGCCCACATTGCAGTTGTACCGTTTTATTGCATTTAGTTATTTATTTTTCCTTGGCGATGTTTGAAGCCTTTGCAATTAAATTGAGCATTTCTGATGGTTTTATGGATTCCCAATGTGAATTTCAATGGCAGACCTTGGAAGGAGGTAATACTGCCCTTCTTTCTAATACAACCTTTCCATTACCAGCATGCTACCGTGTTTTCAGTGGATTACAATAGCTCCTCTCGGTTACTATTGATCCTTCTTTCTAATTTAATGCCTATTACACTGGCATTGATTATGTACTAGCAAAGGGATTACTTTATTATCTGTAGTATCTTTGTATTAGTTTATAGTTAGCATATCAGTACCAAGATCCTGAAGGACAAGTAACAGCTCTGTTTTAAGTTTGCACCAACCTGCCTTCTCATTACTGAGTGAGAATCTTGCTTTTGTCTGTGGTGATTGTGAGAAACAAATGAATAAATTACTCTTGTATTTCACGCAGAGAGGGGGGTTGTTTTTTATTTCAATGCCCTGATAGTGACAAGGTTGGGCAATGGAGGAGTTTGGATTCCCACATTCCAGAGAATGGAATGCAAGGGGAGGGGAGGGGAAGAGATTGGTGAGATAGAGCTGACAGATTGCACTTATAATTAATTTTTAAATTTGAATGTGTGAAAAATTAGTTGGAGAATAAATGTTGAGTGCTGAGAGCTGGCTGTGGAATTGGAGTGAGAGCTGTATTGCTGACGTGCTAGATTATATAAGAAATGCTCTTTTTAGCAAAACAACACTTAATAATAATAAAAAAAACTAATCCGCCAAAGGGGATTGCAATGTTTTATAAATGGTCTATGAAATAAATATTGACAGTTTGATCTGACGCAAGAACATCTGGATGTCCATACAGTAATGTCCTCTCCCAGGTATTAAGCAAGTCTCATCCTGCTTGTAGGGGAAAATGGGTTCTACATTAGATTTTAGTGAACCAAATGTGGGTTGTTTCAGTTTTTTGGTGGGCAGGGAGGTCTTGATCCAGCAATTCCATAAGTGATATACAGCAGGGAATGCAAAGTGGCTGTGCTCCAGCACAGATGAAAGGCACATGTGAGATTAAGTTCCAGGCATGGTCCTCTGCCTGGAGTGATAGGAAGTCTCAAGTGCCCAGAGTACCGTCTCTCCAACCTGGAAGCTGGCAGTGTAAGAAAATGCAATGTATGGCAGTGAATTGGCATGGACATAAATGCAATGCAGCTCATCTTCAGAACTCCCCTCTCTGGCCTTGCTTTTCCTACTAGGCCAGAGTAACTTGGTAGTCACACTGCAGCACAGTCCTTAATGCAAGATTGCGGTCCCCGTGCATCCTGTCCTAGTCATAATGCTTAGAAATGTCATTCTGCACACCTGTGCTGTGCAGATCAAACTATTAGTCTGGGGTTGACTCTTTGAAAGCACCAAGACTATGTACAGTGAATAAGCTTAATAATAATAATTAATAAGAATTAATGCTGATATAGCACTTTGATATAGCACTTTGCATCCATAGATCCCAGAGGACGTGACCAAGGAAGATAAGTAGTAGTACTTTTATTTCACTGATGGGGGAAATAAGGCACTGAGAGATTGTCCAGCTTCCTTTAGCAGATTCATAACCGAACTAGGAGTGGAACCTACCTCTTTGTTTCTTAACCCATGATCCTATTTATTAGATCATGCAGGATAGAAGGTTTTTGTTTGGTTGGTTTTTTGAGTAAAAAATTGCTCTAAATTCTTCAGGTAGAGTGAAACATCCTCATTTGCTTAAATGCAAACCATTTGAAAAATAGTAACAAAGACTTCGTAAATATATCTCGAGTGGGGTTTTGGATATCAAGGAAGCCACATTTTTTGTTTGTTTCTAAATACTGATGTATAATGGTAACTAGATTCATGGATTCCAAGGCCTAAATGAACGTTGGTGTTCATTTAGTCTGACCTCTTGTGTAACACATGCCATACAACTTCCCCAAATAATTCCTAAAGCAGTTTAAAAAAAAAATCCAAGCTTGATTTAAAAATTGACATGTTGGAGAATCCACCACAACCCTTGGTAAAGTATTTGAGTGGTGAATCCTCTTCACTGTTAAAAATGTATGTCTTGTTTCCTCTCTGAACCTGTCTTGCTTCAACTTCCAGCTATTGGATCTTGTTATACGTTTTCTCTGATAGAAGAACCCATTATCAAATATTTATTCTCCATATAGTTACTAATAGACTGTTATCAAGTCACCTCATAACCTTCTCTTTGTTAAGCTAAATACATCAAGCATGTTGTCAACACGATAAGGCAGGTTTTCTAATCCTTCCATCATTCTCAGGGCTGTTACCTGAACCCTCTCCAATTTCTTTGATTTCCTTATTAAATTTGTTGTGAAATGTAACAGAATGATTTCTTCCTTTTGCAAAGGATTAATCTAGAGATCTGCACTCAAGACTGAAAATATGCCTTCATGAAAAGGTGTCTGCAAACAGTGACCCTCTCTCTCTTGGCTTTAAGGTACGTGAAACAACTTGTTATACTGCATATCACTTCTCACTTTTTGTGTTACGGTAACTATTTACTTTCACTTTGTGGAGAGAGATTTGCTATTGTGCTAAGGAGAAAAATGATAAAGACAGATCACTAGAAGTGAATGAGAAGTTTGCATTATTAAGGCAGCAGAAGATAAATAATTTAAAACCATGTTGCAATTGCAATTTTCCCAAGCTTTTGAAATATAGAATAATAGAAATGTAGGAGTGGAAGGGACGTTGATAAGTCATCTAGTCCACCCTCCCCCTTTACAATGAGGCAGGACTAAGTATTATAGACCATCCCTGACAGGTGTTTGTCTAACCTGTTCTTAAAAACCTCCAGTGACGGGGATTCCACAACCTTCCTAGGGAATTTCTTCCAGTGCTTAACTATCCTGATAGTTAGAAAGTTTTTTCTAATGTTTAATCTAAATCGCCCTTGGTGCAATGTAAACCTATTACTACTTAACCTGTCCTCCATGGTTAAGGGGAAAAAAATATTGCCCTTCTCTTTATAATGACCTTTTACGTACTTGAAGATTATCATGTCTCTGTGACAGGTTGGATCACAGAAACCCTCTTAGGGACTGCCATCTGATGTGCCAAGATTACTTCTGCCCCTGCTTCCTTGTCCTGCCAGCGTGGGACTCCAGTACCGTGCCTGGTTTGAGCCAGACCAGCTAGCCTGCTTCAAACCCAAACCTAGGTCTGAACCATGTCCCGTAACAGCTGTAGGCTTACCTAGAGGCAGCTTAAGAAACGTTCCTGTCTTTAACACTCAGATGCTCAACTCCCAATGGGGTCCAAATCCCAAATAAATCTGTTTTACCTTATATAAAGCTTATACAGGATAAACTCATAGATTGTTCGCCTTCTAGAACACTGAGAGAGAGAGAGAGATGCACAGCTGTTCTCCGCCTCTACCCATGCGGTACTAACACATACTCCAGGTTAATTAATAAGTAAAAAGTGATTTTATTAAACACAGAAAGTAGGATTCAAGTGTTTTCACAGAACAAAGTGAATTGCTAAGTAAAATAAAATAAAACACACACATCTATCTTGCATCCGACGAAGTGAGTATTAGCCCACGAAAGCTTATGCTTCAATACTTTAGTTAGTCTTTAAGGTTCCACAGGACTCTTTGTCACTTCTGCAATTCCAGACTAACACGGCTACCTCTCTGATTCTTGACATCTATCTCTATTGCAGATAAAACCTCACCCTCAGAAATGTTGCAGTAAGCTTCCTTTTACAGATTAGTCTTCGTCTAGTCTGGGTCCAGCAATCACTCACACCCCCTATAGTCACTGTGTTTTGTTCCAGTTTGTTTCAGGTATCCTTGGGAGGGTGGAGAGGCTCTCTCTTAAGCCAGCTGAAGACAAGATGGAGGGGTCTTCCAGAGATTTTTATAGACTTTCTCCTCTGGGTGGACTCCCCTCCCTCCCCCTGTGTAGAATCCAGTTGCAAAATGGAGTTTTGGAGTCACATGGGCAAGTCACATGTCCCTGCAAGACTGAGTTCCTTACTAGCCAAGCCACATTCCTGGGAAAGCTCAGATGTGGATTGGCGTCTCCAAATATTGTTGGCTTAAGTGGTTATTGAGTTGGCAGTTCCTGAGAATAGTCTTCTCAGAAAGCTGACCAAATACTTTTACTAAGGCTACTTAGAAATCAAGCAAATATAGCCAATATTCATAACTTCGAACATAAAAATGATACATGCATACAAATAGGAGGAATATATTTGGTAGATCATAACCTTTACAGAGAGATGTTACATGGCATATGTAGCATAAAACATATTCCAGTTATGTCATTTATATACATTTGTAAGCATATTTCCCTAAAGCCTTATGAGCTGCACCGTCACTGTGTCCCCTCAGTCTTCTCTTTTTCAGACTAAAGAAACCCAGTGTGTTCAATTTTTCCTTTTAAGTAATTTTCTATACTCTTAATCATTTATTTTGTCCTCCACGGGACTTCTCCTATTTGTCCACATCTTTCCCAAAGCGAGGTTTCCAGAACTGGACACAATACTCCAGTTGAGGCTTTATCAGAGCTCAGTAGAATGGAAAAAATTACTTCCCGTGTCTTGCTTACAAAATTGAAACAGTGGTGATATGTTCTTAAAAATGAAACAAACATAAATACAACCACCCCACTACTTTATCTTTTAAGTATCTATAAAATCAAGGAAACTTTGTTTGCTTTTATGGTGCAAAAAAAGAGAAAAGTGTTTAAAAGTAAGGGTAACAATTAAATATCGTCAGGGAATGCAGGCTGTATCGTGTTGCACGTTTTATAGTTCACTTTTTCTGCCATTATTCACTCTCGTTTCTCACATCTAGTACACTAGCCCTAAAACACTATGAGTTTAGCCAGCATCTTTGTATTCTGTCCCAATCCTCATAATTATTGCATTATTATGTTTTATGGCAAAGTGTGGCAGTCCTATGTCAGTGCACAAGGGAAATCATGAAAATGTATCACATAATAACTTTGCAAGTTCTTTCTTCCATAGCTATATTCTATAGGTAACTATTCTCAATGTTCCATATAGTGATCACTGACCTTAAGCATAATTTAATTTGCACTCGCTCTCTCTCTTTTAAATCATGCAAAATGAGTATTCTTCAATTTGTAAAGCCTTTGGATCTTAGTGGTGTGGCATGCATGGGAACTGAAGATTAGAGGAGGCAAGAATCCAGCTCT
Source organism: Sternotherus odoratus (assembly GCA_032164245.1). Lineage (NCBI taxonomy): Eukaryota > Metazoa > Chordata > Testudines > Kinosternidae > Sternotherus > Sternotherus odoratus. Next base: position 11,090,307 of record JAVMKO010000009.1, on the reverse strand, counting down.
AATTTGCAAGTTAAATTTATTTAACCTTTCCCCAAACTTTAAACAGCTGAATATTAATATGTGGGCTGCTCTCCCGAATTCTCAGATTTACCTGTGGGCCCTATTCATCCCCTATTAGTATTGGATCATGCCTCAGAACTGTGATCCAAATGACAGTTTCGAATTTTTGGGATGTTCAAAATTCAATGTGTTGGTGCCTGGTTTTGGTTCAGCCTACTTCTCTTGATATTTAGAGCCAGATAGTTAATTAGACCCTGATCAAGTCCAGTAGAAGTTTTGGCTGAGTAAGGAGACCCTGATCAGGTTTTTAATAATACTTCAAAATTAGTCAATTCTCCTCTTGATGAGCATACATGGCTAGCCTCAGCTCTTCAGGGTGGAACTTCAAAACAATATCCTATCACCTGCCTTCTTCTGTTGTAACTTATTTGTTCTTCCTCATGGAAACACCACTATGTAACGGGCTGACCTGTCATTCCTTCAGCACAGTGAAACCTCGATATAACGGACTAATTCGGGCGAGGGGGTGTCCGTTAAAGCCGAAAGTCTGTTATTTAATAATTTTTTAAAATTATTAAATAATGGACTTTGGGCTGACAATAGACACCCCCCTCGCCGGAATTAGTCCGTTATGTCGAGGTTTTACTTTTATCACGGCCGGGAGCCCGGCTGCTGGGACCCTGGCGGGAGCCGTCAACCCACCCGCCCGGGTCCCGGCTGGGGGGGAGGGGTAGTTGACAGCTCCCGCCGGGCTTCCCGCTCCGGGGAGCCCGGCGGGAGCTGTCAACTACCCCCCCCCCCCGGCTCCCCGCAGCGGAGAGCTGGGGGGAACTGTCAACCCCCCCCCCGCCCGGCTCCCCCTGCAGGGAGCCGGGTGGGGGGGAGTTGACAGCTCCCGCCGGGCTCCCTGCTGTGGGGAGCCCGGCGGGAGCTTTCAACTCGCCCGCCCAGCTCCCCGCAGTGGAGAGCCTGGCGGGAACTGTCAACCCCCTCGCCCGGCTCCCCCTGCAGGGAGCCGGGCGGGGGGGGGCGGGAGGGGGGGGGGGAGCTGTCAACTCGCCCGCCCGGGTCCCCGCAGCGGAGAACCGGGTGGGAACTGTCAACCCCCCCGCCCGGCTCCCCCTGCAGGGATCCGGGTGTGTGGGGGGGAAGTTGACAGCTCCTGCCGGGCTCCCCGCTGTGGGGAGCCCGGCAGGAGCTTTCAACTCGTCCTCCCGGCTCCCCGCTGCGGGGAGCCGGGCGGGAGCTGTCAACTCCCCCCCCCCCCCGGCTCCCTGCAGCCCCCGAATAACGGATTTCGGATGCATCGGAAATTTTGTCCGTTGCATCCAAAGTCCGTTAAATCGGGGTCCGTTAAATCGAGGGTTTACTGCATTAATAGTAGTTGAGCACTCATCAAATAGGGAATATCCCTCAGTCAGAGACCATTAAATTAGTTTTAAAAATTTCAGTTAATATGCAGAGGTTGGCACTTAAAACACTGCAGTTAATCACAGAGTATTTGAGCTCTCTGAGAAATATCAGAATTATTCATACATTACAGGTGGGTAACTGCTGGGGAATATCTTACTTTTGGTTAGCATTGTATTTCCCTAAATTGCAGTCATTGGATGAAGGTGTATAAAAAGATAATTTTTGAAAAGCGTAAATAAATTGCTGATAAAAGGAGTTGGAAGGAACTTATAGTGGTGAAATCATGGGACACTGGAACTTTCACTAAAATATATCGAGGGAATTATTGTGGCTGCCATTTGAATATTCATCATTGCCAGCGGTTACCACAGAGAAATAGCTGAGATGCCGCAGTTTCCCCCTGTGTACTTGAATGGGAAACAGCTGCAGTATCTCAGATTTACAAATATAGAAATTGCAACTAGTTGTCCACTGTATGTGCCTCTGATTGTTTAACATAACAAAATAAATGTAGATAAAATTGTACACATGAAATCCCTATTTCCATGCCATAGATTCTGAATGGAAAATATAACAAAAACCCTATAACTGGATTCTGGAAATGACAAGAGAATCTCTACTTTGGCATCTCACGGTTGGAATAGCAGGCAGGAACAGCCTTCCTGTTTCTTTTCCTTGGAATGTGAATGTGGGCTCTTGGAGCATCCACCCTTTGATGTTGACCCTGGTGTCACACACACGCAACCCACTCTGTGGATCGTAAAGATGTTACTGTTCTTGCATGCACGGAAGTGAGCAGAGGCCAGTTTTATGACAAGGATGTCCTTATCTAAAAGCAAGTTGGAGCTGTGCAGGGGTATATACAGTGATAAAATTGGATGTTTTTCATAGAATTGTAGAAGTGGAGAAGTTCTCTTTTCATCTAGTTCCTTTTTTTCCATTGTAGGGCTGTTTCCCTGCAATATATGTATCTTGCATCCCTTGTTTTCTTCCTGTCCAGGACATCTTAAATTTGATGGAAGATATTGTAAAATACCCAAGAGCCCTCTTTAAAGAAATACAGTAAACTTCAAGCACCATGTGCGTGTGCTGTGTTTTCCCCTAGCAATTCTTTACATAAAATGGAAGGGTTGGTACACGTTTCTTCCTCCTGCAGCTGCTCTGTACAGAACTTGGAATAATTCAAATAATTGAATCTAATAATACATGCTTTAGTGGTATTCTGAAGGATTGCTATTAACAGGGCCGGTGACAGGGGGGTACAATGGGTACAGCTGTACCAGGCCCCGGACTTAAGGAGGGACCCCTTAAATCCGGGGCCCGGTACGCAGCTGTACCCCCTTGTCGCCGGGCCTTTGAGCAAGGTGCGGCTCCGGGCCGGCAGCCGCTGCAGCGCTCATCAGCCCCCTCCCCCGGCACCCAGCAGCCTCCCCCCACCTCCCTTTGCTTCTCCCGGCCAGGCCACGCGGCCAGAGCTCATGCGGGGGTTGGGCCCCATGGGCGGCGGGAGACCGGCCGGGAGGGGGGGGGCACACGATCTGCGTACGGCCCCAAAATTCCTGTCGCCGGCCCTGGCTATTAACACTGACTTTTAACAGAGCCCCCTCTACAGCAGTTATATGAATTGTGTGATTTGACTGAGGCATTTTAGACGTTAACATTCATACTTTTGATCAGAATGAAAGTAATCTTATTTCATATTATCATCTTTGTACATTTTTTTTTAAAAAAATAGGCATTATAACTGTTACCATAAGCCTAACAATATTATCGCAGTTGCCTGGCAACTGGGAAACATACGTTGAAGGCCCCGAAGAATAAACAGAAAATTCAACAACAGTTTGGGTCATCTCTAGAGCCATTGCAGACTTATTTGTGCATGGGATTTTAATATCTTAATGTGTAATGGTAGCTGAGCTAGATTCATATGTTGCCCCTCTTTCTTTATACGCTCTTCTGTAAAAGCACAGAGAATGATAGAAAATCCAGTGTTTTATTTATAGAAAGAGGCAGCATTTTGTGAATCCCAACTCTGTATTCCTTAAGGGTGCTTTGCTTTAAGGCTGATGTGCACATTCAGTAAGAGATATTACAGACCTGCCATGGAATATCATTGGATTTTTGAGAATTCTGTGTATTTGGGGATAGGATGGTAAGGAGCAGTATTACATAGCAAACTCAGGAAACAGCTGGTTTTAGAAGTTAGTGAAGCATTAGGGGTAAGCATGCTTTGAACTGTGATCTCTATAATAGTCTCTTCAAGTTGGAGTCATTATTGGCTTAGTTCAAGACCACTCTGGAAATTAGCTAAATGTTTAATAGCAATGAACTGAGATTTCTGGATGTTAACTAGAATGAATTCTCTGGGACTCAAAACATGGTGCTATAGGTAAAGTATAATTTTTTTAATTTACTATATTTCCCATGTTTTAGTCACACCAGGAATAGAAGCTAAGACTTGACAGTCTTAAGCTATCAGAGTTGTTCTTTCAGTAAGAATTTCCTTTGAACATTGGGGGTTAGTAATAGCTCAAGAAGTGGTTTTCCCATCTAGTTTGTTAGTTGTGTGTGTTCTTCGGCTCATTAGGGAGATGTAATATGGTCTGTGACAGCTGTTGTATGTTCTCTGGAAGATCTTTGTAGACAGAAGGGACATTGGTGGTTAGCACTAGATTTGGCTCACAGTGCCATGTATGGGGGTTCTGGGGTGATTTCCAGGGCTGGCCATAGACCAGATGGCACCCCAGGAGAGGAGTGTCTATGGCACTCCCATCCTTCATTTGTTAAAATTTTGAATGCCTTCTTTTTAATGGTATTTGTAGCCCATTTCATGACTTTGATCAATTTGCATTCATGATTTATCTTTGTCATACAAGATGATTCATGTGCACGCAACGATCTGAAAATCTGTATTTACTCATGCTAACAACAAAAACAGCCCCCCAAGCCTAGTGCCCCCCAAGCCTGGCACGCCACATGGTCACCCAGATTGCCTGCCCCTAAATCCGGCCCTGGTGATTTCCATTGCAAGTTGGATTAAATTTAACAGTTGGTGAGCCTACAGATTGAGTTTAACAACTTTATTCCTATCTCACAAGATTGTCTTCAATTATATAAGTAATTAAGTGTAATTGGGAAAACATATGAATGGCCCATGAGTGCAGATTGCTATGTGTAGTAAGTACCTTGTATATAGCTGATATTTGTAGACTGTGGAAATAGAATAATTTCTCACTCTTCTGCACACACATTTCAGTTGCTTTTCTACAAAGACATTGTGTCTGGATAGTTAGACCAAGGGATCTGAATTTAGGACCAAGACTCTTGGATTGTGTTTTTTATAGTGCTTGTCCCAGTGAATTCTACTGCAATAAAAATAATAAATAGTAATAATAAATGTTGAGTATTCTAAGGGATTTGGACCTATTGGGTAAAATTTTCAAAAGTGCCTAAGGTAGGTGCCCAACTCCCACTAACTTCGATGGGAGTTAGGGATGTCAAATTCCTTTGAGGATCAGGGTCTTAAATATTAAATCACTTTTGAAAGTGGGCCTTGGGCATCTTAAAGACTTTTGAAAATTTTACCCATCTTGTAGCACCCAGAGACCCAATGCTAGACATTGTACCTGTACAGTCTGTATCCCAAAGAGTTTACATTTTAATTTAAGACAAGATGCAGCAAATATCCTTACAAGCAATAGGAGGCTGGTTGGAGAATGGGGCTAACAGTAATAAAATAAATTGTAGTTTAGCTGTATGTATAATTAATCATCTGAATAAAGAAAAAAAAACCCAACATCTCCCTGATTGCCCCTCAGTCTAGTCATTATTTGGATCTAGGATTTGTGTTTGTGATGGATCTGGAGGAGAGATTTGAAGGAGATGAAGGTAGCTCCTTCACGAATCTATAGTAATAAGAGAAATAAACTTACTCGGTGTTCATGGGCATTTGGGCCCAAATTTTTGGTTTGAACCTACATGTAATTAGATTGCTTTATTCCAACTGAATGCATTATACAGCACTACTTTTATCTGTATTGTAGGGAGACTCCCTGCAAAGCAAAGCAATGTTGCATTTTTCTCACTGCATCCCAAAGCATATTCTGTTCAAAAGCACTAAAGACCAGAGTGAGACTGTTTCCAAAGAAACATCAGCACAATTGTCCAGGGGATAACAACCTTTTGTGCAGAAATTCAGTTACTAATTATGTTTTTATACCTTGTAGCAAACTAGAAAGTTGTCTGTTAGGTAACTGAGAACTATATTACATTTTTAATGGGACTCTATGGTAATTGAACAAAAAACTGTCTGTTGTATCAGCCTTTCTTAATCCCAATTTTGTTGTTCATAAATATAATAGAATGGTATTTATCTAATATGTACAACCTAGTGTTTCCTGTTATCAAAAATATTTGTAGAATTGGCATTGTATCCCAGGAAACAGATATAAGGCTTTCATTGGTTGTTCTTTTTATGAAACTGAACTTAACTATTTTGTCTCAGTATTGTGTGAGTGAGAGTTCTACCTTCATGCCATATAAACACAGAAGGTAGGATTTTCAGAAGTGGGTAAGAGATTTAGGAGCATGGGACTTGTCCTCCTAAATCCTCTGGGCAATTTTGAAAATCTCCCTCAAGCATGTAGTAGAACTGGATTGCGAGGTGCAATGCAGGAAAACCTCATGATCCCAGAGTGACAGGTGTTTGGGGGTATTCTCCATTGAGTTTAAGGGCGAAGCTCTGGGGAAGCAACGCCAAACCTTCTGCAGTGCTGCCCGATCCCAGTGGTCTGGAATTGCCAACCCGATTTGTCAAGCATAGGTCCAGAGGCTCCATTCTACTCCATATGCTTTTCTTACAACATCAGCCTTTTTGGAGTCCATCATGCAGAAGTACAAAGGAGTGGCCCCTCCAAAAAGGTGTTACATTTCACCCTGGTGGAACTCTGTATGGTAGAGTGGAAAGTGCAGTTCTAGTGATTTTAAAAAATCCACTTTTATGCAGCAGTGCTTGACTTGGCCACAGGCTTCAGTGGGAGTTCAGTCGGAGCAAGGATGGCGAGATTTGTCAAGTAGTAAAATTGACTGAGTAGTAGGGGTATGAAGGTAGAACTTTATGGTGAATGAGGCATATTTTACCTGTCCTGGTTTGTACATCTTTTATACTCTGTAATGTGTGTAGGACAAAACCACGTCACTCAAATGGATTTTTGGTCTTCTGAGGTTGGTGTTGTGAGTGGGTTTTTTATTGGTGACTCATGAATGAAATCTTTCAACTCAGCAGTTGGCAGTTTCAGGGCTGCTCTAACTCAAACCAACTACAACGTCTGAGATTGTGGCAGCATGATATAGCATATCCTGGCCATGCTTCTTTTCTCTAGCTTTGCTGGCAACTGGGAAACAACACTGGTGTTGGGTGATCCTATGATGGTCACACCTGAGGTGTGGCACAAAGTAGCCATGCTACACCTGAGAATCTGACCCAGAGTAGTCAAAAGGTATATCTGAGACTACACAATGCAGCAGGAGCAAAACAATAGATAGGACTGAAGGTGTTCCTGGTTCCTAGCATCATGCTCAGTTTAATTCTCTATAGCACTACAGTACTATATATTATGCTGTAACAGCTGTACAGAGAGACAGGAGTGAAAAACACGCATACAAGACAAAGCCTTTCCTTTGGCATGTCTGGGAACTATCCAGCTAATGTGGCAATTTCCTCAAAAAGTGTCTGCGTATAACTAGTATGTTTTATTTGCAAGTCACAGCTGGCATGAAGTGGAATAACAGTTCTTACTGCTAACTGCATATGTAAATTGGTTTCTTCATTCTGTATCCTTCAGATATTCCTTTGCTGGGCTTTTACTTTTCTCCTGGGACTTTACAACATAGAGGACATGCAAAGAGCGGCCTAGGATGGGAAAGCTTTGTATGTGCCGTAATCAACATTTGATGGCCTGGGAAGGATTCTGATTCCCTACTTTAATTATAAACACACTGCTAATGTCTCAGTGAAAAATGTTTTGTTTGCATTTGGCCTCTGTGCTGTTTGCTTTGCCTTACCTTCCACCTTATAAGATATGTTAAGACAGTTTATTGATTAAGGCACATCAGAGAAAGGGGGAGATGATGAGTTACAAATGTAATAAATGTGGCCTCGTGTATAAATCAGTTTTCAGCAGGGATTAAACCTGGGATGTTCGGCAACAAAACCAAAAACTCGTTAACACTTGGGTTAAAGAAGATAATTCCTTCCATTGAAAATAGCTGGCTACTATGGTTACAGAGGTCTGCTGTTTATGGGCTTTCTCTTCCTCATCTTGTTCCATACAATTCAATGGCAAAACTGATTGACTTCCATGTGCACAAGTTCAGGGCCTATGGTAGTGCACTGTAGAAACAACTGAATTAACCTCCTGTGATCCATTTGAGTTTGTTTGTGTGGCTCTCTGCTGACCTCCTCTCTGAGATCGTAGCAGTAGGCCCTTCCTTCTAGGGAAGGCATTTCTCCAACTTCTTTTGGGAAGACTGAAGCCATGAAATAGAGAAGGTCACATTTAATGCAGAGTAGGAGTTACTGGACACAAGGGTTCTCATGAGTATAGATGGTGATGAAGGTATAAACACTTGCTAACATTGCCGTCTGAAGGCTGAAAAAATAACCTCATGGCAGCTACACCGTGGATGAATCTGGCCCATTCTGTTTAAACTGTCACACTCCATGTGCATTCTAGTCAGGCTTACCAGGAACTCAGCGGGAACTCACAGCTCCTGGAATCTGTGGGAATCGGTGCAACCCATCAAATAGTTTTGTTTCCATGACAACCTGATGTTTGTGTTTCCTTAATAAACTGGTTGGTGGGCGAGAGATGAGGCATAAGTATTACACAAAGTATTGTTTATAAAAGTTCTCACTGCTGCCAACCCACAGTAACTTGTACATTGTATACATTTTCTATTTATTGTTTATAACTTACCCCATTGGTAGGTAACACTACACCCAGTGGAATACACTACCTTGTTTTTCCATAAATCGGAACCTGCTACCTACAGTGAGCAAAAAAGAAATAGCAAATAATGTAGTGTTCTTTATGATCTTCCAAGTTCTGCAAAATTCACGTTTTTAACATGATTTTTCCCCCCCACCATCATTGGGAAATTTGGACTCCAACAGTGGGCTATTTGGGAAAGGAAATAAGTGGAGCCAGACAAAGGATGCTTTGTATTGTATTTTAGATAGTAAAAGTAGGTATAACTCAAAATGTAGAGCTTCATCAATATAGATCTGTGTGTGTATGGGTCTCTAGCTTGGTCTGCAACTGGTCCAGGACATAGTAGTACAATCCCTGTCAGCATGCTGGGGCCAAAATATCCCAACTCATTTGGGATACTCTGAGTTTTGGGTGCCTAACCTGAGCTGCCATAGGCCTGATTTTTAAGAAGCGCTGTACACCTTCCGCTGCCATTAATGCCAATGGGTCTGGCAGGTGCATAATGTGTGTAAATCAGTCCCTTGGAAAAGATTGACTTTTCACTGGCACTGGTGTAATGTCATTGACTGTTGGTCATTGTAAGTGAGGGGAGGATCAGGCCTGTGGTGTCTCGGGTTGGGAGCTCAAATTTAGTGCACACTTGAAAATGTTGGCCTGAATCTTTAGTGCTCAGTTAAGATTCCTCGTGTCAGAACTATACTGTTCTAGAGAAAGGGAGTGCCTAAAAATTAGGTGCCCTGCAAGAGTACTTGGGAGAGCACACTCACCTGTGACCCTTCCTGAACCTTTAGAGAAGGTTTAGCTTGCAACTGACGGAGCACAGGCCACTGTGCTGGGACGGTAGTGCAACAGGCGTGACTCCACTCTGTGTACGCATACCCCTTTGCAGACTGTTCGGTGCTCCTGGCAGCACCTCCTCCCCTACACTTGGGGAGTGCTTGCCTGTCTTCTTTGTGGGAAGATAAGGAGCCAGAAGGTGATCCCTGCATTTGTACCCACCTCTAGTGCATCTGCAGTGAAGTGGCCCCAATTTGACTCCTTACGTTAACACTGTTAATCAAAACTGATCTCTCAGTATGGGGACCAGGTGTCAGCCAAAACCATCTCCTCAGCTGGTACTGAAGTATCCTGGAGCCATTTGCCAGCTTTTGTTGCTGCATGGGATATAGTCTGACTTGGTTTATTTGGAGAAACAGCTGCTGATAACAGTGCCCTGCTACCACCGAAGGAAATAATGTGTTAATACAGTATCGATTGTCTGAATTCCTCATTTGCTGCTACAGGACAGGGTGGTCTGTAGCAGTTGTTAACTTTTTCCTATGGAAGGATTCTCTCCACCTCGTATATAGTTTACGGGGTAGATTTCCAAATGTTTTTAAAGGAATTAGGAGCACAAGTCCCAGTGACTTGAAAAATCTCTCCCTGTAATACACTTCTGTGTTTTATACTCTGTATTTCTTGCCACCACAGCCTGGGTTCTTGCTAGGTCAGAATTCCAGTGTTTGAGTGTTTTTAAGAAGCACGCTCTGTAGGAGAGAAAAAAGGATGTACGGAATAAAGTGATAAAAATAGATGTTTAAAAAGAGGAAAAGCCTTTGATTTCATTTCACTGAGGTTTTTATACTTCAGCCTTCTTAATATGGTTTCCAGAGCTGTAATCTTTTCTTCTTAGTTGTGCAAGATAATATTCAGCAGTAGTTGGCATCTATAAGCATTTTAGGTCTCTTAACAAATATTAGAAAAGCACTTTTCAGTCCCTTAGGTTTTTTTTTTAGGCTTCTTGCTTTCATCAGTTGGTTTATTCTTTGATTTCAAGCTTTTGATGATGACTACATGTTCACCAAAATGAGGGTTGGTGAAAATTAGCAGTGCAAAGATTTTGGAGTAAAAATATATATTAGAGTAAAAATATAATCTTGCAAAAATATTCTTGCAATTCATCACCATTATAAATGATGGGGTATATTGAAAGGCAGCAAAAACACTTTGTTTCATTTTCTTTTATCCTAGATCTAAAAGGAGTGTTTTCTTGGGTCTGCAACTAACAAAGTATCATCTCACATACACCAGTTGTTTAAACTTGTTATACACAAATTTAATTTGTTTAATCCTCATACTTTGACTCAAGGCCAAATTAAAGGCGGGGAGTAAATATTTCTGTTTTCTCTCTTGGTATGGATTGAAAATGAGCTCATTACTGCTCTGTTCATCACTTCACTTTCAGTGCCAATGTCTTTGTACAGCAACATAACTAAGGGCTGGTCTTCACTGGGGGGGGGATCAGCTGTAGATATGCAAATTCAGCTATGTTAATAACGTAGCTGAATTCGGCGTATCTACAGTCGACTTACCTGCCGTCCTCATGGCGGCGTGGTTGGCGGCTCACTCCCCGTCGACTCCAGCTTGTGCCTTTTGGCGAGCTGGAGTTCCGGAGTCGATGGGGGCACCGCTGGCGATTGATTTATCGCGTCTTGACGAGACGCGATAAATTGATTGCCAAAAGATCGATCCCTCCCGGCTTTAGTGAAAACAATCCCTATACTTGCGTTACTGATGCTAGTACTCTTATCCCTGCTTTCTGGACCAGGGAACTGAAATGTGGAGAGCAGAAAAAGGTAGGCACTCCTGGCTGGTTGTGGGCACAAGATCCCCACTTGCTGAGGAATGTGCCCTAAGTAGGGTGACCAAACAGCAAGTATGAGAAATCTGGACCGGGGGGGGGGGGGGAGGTTAATAGGAGCCTATATAAGAAAAAGACCCAAATATTGGGACTGTCCCTATAAAATTGAGGCATTTGGTCACCTTCGTCCTAAGTGACCTCCCCAAGGCCACGCTTCAAATCAGCAGAAGTGATGGGATTGCAGCTAAGGAGTTATTAGCTTCCATATCTAATAATGTGTAGATTAAATTCATTAATGTTTGTAAAGAGCTTTCAGGGTGAAAAGTACTGTATAGTTACTAGTGACTATTTTAATAATAATATATTCTTTTGAGATCATGCTCTTAATGAAGACATTGGACTTATGGCTTGTTACCAGGATCTGTAACCCACTAATCCCCCTTTTTGTCCTATGACTACAGCGGTGTTAATGGTCCACTTCACCTTGAACAATCACTTAGAATATATGCTAACTACTTATGCTAAAGAAGCGTTCACCACTAGCCACATTTCAATGTGGCGAATAGGCTTTTGAATTGTGTGGGTCTGTGAATCCACTTTTTTTTTTTCAGTAAATTTTTTAAAATCCAAGTAACATCTGGAGGCTGAATTAAGATGTGCAGACAGTATGAATTATATACCAGTTTCCAGGGTTATGGTGATAGTATATAGTATGTTTGTTTTTTTAATCCTTTTTCATAGTGTGGCAAATAAGAAAAATTAAAAATCACAAGTGTGGCTAGCATCGAATTTCTATTGGACACCGCTGTGCTAAAGTATCTGTTTAATATTGTATTTAGCTGTGACACTAAGTACCTTTCCCAGACCTGAAGAACTCTGTGTAGCTGGAAAGCATTTGCAGTTACAGTCAAACAATAGGGTTTATCAGCCAACTGGAACACAACATAGAAAGTACTGAGATAAGTTTAGGGAACTGAAGGTTAAAGCATAGACCATTCTCGTTAGCACAGAGCCCAGCCAAGTTGTTGTAAACCCCATTGTTTAAATTCTGTCTCTCTCTGTCTGATCTCCAGGGTTAGACTCCTGGTGAGACAGCTCCAACTCATTCCAACTTTTCTCCCCTCACCTCATAGATTCCCAGTCCTTTGTTCTGGAGCTGGAGAATGTTGCTTTGCTTCCCTGTTGAGAGATGAGGAGCTCTTATCTCCATAAGGCTCACTGGTCGCTAGATATCCATGTCCTTCACCACTGGCTTCACAAATTCTCTGTTGATACAAGGTCAGCTTCAACCAGTCTTTTTCCAGTGACCCATTTAGTCAGAGACAGCTAGGTGATATTCATAAGTATAAGAAAGGAGTCCTTGTGGCACCTTAGAGACTAAAAGTGGGTTTTAGCCCACAAAATCTTATGCCCAAATAAATTTGTTAGTCTCTGAGGTGCCACAAGGACTCCTCATTGTTTTTGGTGATACAGACTAACATGGCTGCCACTCTGAAACCTGTATTCATACTTGTGATTCTTAGCTGCCCTGAGAGCAAACAGTCCTTTCCCACTCACTAGGTAACAATGCGTCATATGGGGAAACTGACGCACCCATAGGATTCATAAAAATATTACAGAAAATTTCCACTTTGTTACACTACCACAATATAAATAGTGAATACAAATATAGCTAATAGGAATGTAGCGGGGTGGCTATCCGCTCCCAGCCAGAAGGGCTTAAAACATCCCAGGAAAGGCCTGAGGCTGGGAGCAAGTAAGCTCCCGGGCTGATTGGGAAGCAGGCTCAGCTGGGTGGCCACGCCTCAAACAGACCAGCAGGCCCTTATAAAAGGGCTGAGAGGCAGGAGCCTGGCAGAGAGATATAGAGCTGGTCTTCACTGGGGGGGGGGGGGGGGAATCGACTGAAGATAAGCAACTTCAGCTATGTGACTCACGTAGCTGAAGTTGACGTATCTTCAGCCGACTTACCTGCTGTCCTCACGGCGGCGGCAGTCGGCAGCATGCTCCCCCGTCGACTTCAGCTTGCGCCTCTCGGCGTGCTGGAGTTCCGGAGTCGACGGGGGTGTCGCGGGCGATTGATTTCTCGTGTCTTCACGAGATGCGAGAAATCGATCGCTAACAGATCGATCGCTACCCATGGATCTGGCGGGTAGTGAAGACAAGCCCATAGTCTCCTCTGGCTACAGAGGCAGACAGGCCTGGCTTCTGGGAGCTTGACAAGGTACCCAGAGTGAAGCAGGGCTGGGGTAAGGCAAGAAGAGCTGGGAAGCTCTGGCCTGGCAAACCCCAGGCTGCAGGGCCTAGGGGACGGCCCAACAAATGGTACTGGGGTTGCAGGGGGCAGCCCAGGGCTACAGAGATAGAAGCAGCAGGCCAAACCTCCTTGCCGGTGAGAAGTGGCAATTATACCGCAGTCTGCCCCAGTGAACGGGGGTAAGTGGTGACTGGCAGTTGCCTAGACTGAGGCAAGGTGGGGATAGTGTGTGGAGGGTTCCCTGAGAGGGGAGACCCTGAGACTGTGGGGATACTGCAGGGGTGCAGCACCTCTAGGTAAGAGGTCACTGGGGTCCAGGGAGAGACACAAGGCCAGTGCAAGCGGGACTACAGGCTGAAGAGGGCACTCTTGAGTCTGGACTGAGCTAATTCCCTGGACATACCAGCAGGATGCGCCACGGGGTGAGTTGCTGCCTTGCTACAAGGAACTAGATACCATATTGCTAAACATAACAGCACTCATACCGTATCTTTCATCCATATATTTCAACACCCTTCACAAAAAATAGGTGAGAATTAGAGCTAACCACAAAATATGTTCATCGACATTTTTTATGGGAAAAACTATTTTTTAACATAATTTTAGGTTTTGATAACCGTTCTTCCCCTTCCACCTCCCCTTCTTTTGTTTTTGGCACCTGAAAGCTTAAAAAAATGTGGCCAGAAAATGTTCAGTTCCCCCCCTCCCCCCGAATTAAAAAAGATTTGGTTGCTGAAAATGGAACGTCATTATTTATTTATTTTGTTATGAGGAAAATGTCCTAGAAAATGGACATTTCCTGGGGAAACTTCCATTCAGATGAAACTGCCATTTTCTATGGAAAAGAACCCCCCCTCCCCAATGAGGATGAAACTGAGGTGGAGAGAGAGAGGTTAAAGGACTTGCCCTTAGTCACAAATCCATCTCTGGCAGCTGGGTCTGAAACAGAAACTTGGGTGTGGTCCCTCAGTTAGGGTGACCAGACAGCAAATGTGAAAATCGTGACTGAGAATGGGGAGTAATAGAAGCCTATATAAGAAAAAAGACCCCCAAATCGGGACTGTCCCTAAAAAATTGGGACATCTGGTCACCCTACCCCCAGTCCACTACATTACAATTGCCTGTGGTGTGTCACAGCTACTAGGCCACTGAATTCATTTGTTGGAAACAATTCACACATACATTCATAGTCTTTATATAAGAGATTAGGCATTACAGGATGGAACACAAATTTTACAAATGGATCACCACAGATGCTTTAAAAAATCATGAAAGTTTTGAACTCCCATTTCCTGTTGCAGACTGGTACACTCCATTGCACATCCATTGCGCCCCCAAAGCGGGCCTTGAGAATAAGAATGAACTACATGTGGTAGATACAGTTAATCACTTAATGCACTAATGGATGGTGCCCAGATACTACAATGGTGACAGCGGCATAAGAAACTATAGGGAACAAAATGGCTTGTATACAATTGTACCTTAATTCCATTAAGAAAAGGTGTCCCATATTGCAGCCCCCTACTAACTACTTTTATACAGTGAGGAGGAATCCTAATTAAATGTGATTTTGAGTTTACACATTTGTTTAATTATATTATTTTCTACATGATTTATCTTAAAAGCTTTTATTATAGAACAAAAATAAAAATTACTTGACAACTACATGGGGGGGGGTGACAGTTGGAGGAGGTTACTTTAAAGAAGCACAGTAGAAATCTTTGTCCCTTTTCTTCTTTACCACAAGTATCTAATGATTTTAAAAAACCCACCTTTTCCCTTTATTTTCTTCCTTGTACCTCCTTGCAGTTTTTCATTGGTGGACCTAATTAAAATGTTCCATTTGAGAGATTTTCTTACTGACCTTCAGTCTTGTTAAGCGTCTGCCTCATCTCCACTCGTGAGTTCTCACATTGGTCAAAAGTGACAATGTTCCTGGAGGGGAAACATTTATATTGCTCAGAATATGAAAAAAGACGATTACACCCTATAAATACAGCACCATACCGTAGAATCTGTCTCTGAAATGGAGCTTTATGGAAATTTTTAGTGTACATAGATAATTGTGTGGAAAATGTATTGCAAATGTCATTTTGTATGCGAATGTATGAAACGTTAATGCTTTTCGGCACAGCATGTGCTGTTTTTCTCTGCATCAGAAAGAAGAAAATAAGGGAGCTTTTCTCAAGAACGGGCACATTTTTCTTCCTCACAAATGTGAAGTGCTTTTTGGTACATTTAGAGAAACCATTTAAAAAATCCAAGCATCTAGTGTCCTTTTTATCAAGGATGAATTGAACACCAGAAGTAGTGTTTTATTTAAAATAAATACTATATCAATTCACTTATTTTTTTCTTTTATACCTATTTTTCTTCTATAGTAAGATATCCTACCTATGATAGTGTTTTGGTTTCCAAGCTAGACCTTGTGTGCCTTCCTTGTCCCTTTAATAGCGAAAGCAAGTGAGCTACTAATAATGCATCGGTTCAGAAACATGCTACTCTAGCGGTGTATACTTCATGCAATGCAGTCCCAGTTCCCACAAATTAGTTTTGTGTGTACAGTAGGAAACAAATTTACATGCTGAACTCCACGTCTCCTGGAGTAGAAGGGTAGGGGAACAGAACCAAAGATCATATGGACTAAGTTAGGAATTTTGGCAGGATCAGAGAGTTGATCATCAGGGCAGCTTTACGTATAGTGACATGATCGTGGGTTCACAGAAACTGTGAGAGGGAAATAGTTTTCCAAACCCATCGCAAAATGTCAGAGATGGCCATGCTGATTGTTTTCTTTACTGTAGATGTGAGCCAAGTTCTGAGGGCACTATAGAGATACTAGTTGGCAAGGGCCTAATGAAAATGGAAACTATGTTTCTGAAGGCAAGAGTGCACAACTCAGCTATAAACATAAGCATGAAGTGTAGAAAGAAGCCAGGTTATAACAGTGCATTTAGATCCCACAATTAAGCTATAAACTATGTATAGTTCTGTGTAACGTTTATGGGGAAGGAGTCTTGTCTAATGGTTGGAATTGGGGGAGTGGGGCTGGGACTTGGAATCCGTAATTGTGTTTATTTCTCACCACAGCTCTGTCAGGAACTTTGTGCAAATTCCCCTATCCACTCCTTCATGCCAGGAGCTCTGTCTGCCTGTGCTCCCCTCTCTCTCTCTTCCCCCTGCTTTTCCCTTCCTCTGATATGTGTGGGCAGCAGCAGGAGGTGATAGAGGTTCCTTTGCTGCTGAGCTGAAAGTCTGTGGCCCCTGATTTTCCTCTGAATTCAACTTTTCTGATGGTCATATTTGCTCCCAGATCAATAGGGTTCTGCCCACTGATGCCCAGAATAGTCCATGAAAATTTGGAGTTGATCATGTGCAGCATTCCAAAGTTACCACATTACAGACAGAGTAATGAGTTGAGAGGTAGGGCTTTGCTTTGGCCAGCTAGCATCTGATATGCTCCTTAACATCTGGTCTCAGCTAAGTACCACACAAATGAGCATCCATGCAGCTGGGATTATTTGGCAAAATTGTCATCAGATGCAGTTTTGAGACTAAGGACTGGATGGGTATAGACTCAATTATTCTCTTGCCTTCTACAGCTGATGCTTCCATGACAGGTGTAAGCATACTGACAGTGCAGTATGGGGATGCTTGTAATGCTGCTGGCCTGTCTTCTGTGGATAAAAAGACTTCACTGTGTTATATTTAGCAGACACCGATATTATCCTCATACATAAAGAGCTCATATTGTTCCCTGTCAGGCACAGCTTAGATGCTTCTTAGTTCTTGTACATATACAGACAGAGACAGTTTTGCCCCCAAAGAATTACAGAAAGGTAGAAGATATTCTACGCTTCTATTTCTGGATTGTTTGATAACAGGAATTTGCAGACACCAATGTAAAGCCTCTCGCTCTTTATTCTTGCTGTTTCTTACCTGCCCTTGTCCCTTTAGGAGTGGATATGGATGGAAAGCTTAGCTTACACCTTTAAAAGGTGGGAAAAGAAACCTTCTTTGGGGGCTAAAAGCCATTCTGCCTTACTGGCTTGAACTGAATTGGCTTGCAGTTGATGATGCAGATTGGGCCAATGGTGAAGATTACTTTCAGAATTCTGGGGGATGAGCCTAAATTTCACTTGTATAAGAACTCTTCAAAGATGATCCTTCATGTCTCATGCAGAAAGTTTACACAATATTATTTGATGGCTATCTACAAACTGCATGGCTAAACCACCCTGAACACGCCTGATCCCATCTGATCTCGGAAGCTAAGCAGGGTTGGGCCTGGTTAGTACTTGGATAGGAGACCTCCTGGGAAGGTGCTGTAGGCTTAACATGGGAGTGGGGCTAGCAACTCCACCCTGTAAGGGAACCAATTGCTACTGAAACACCAACACCAGTTGGTTGCCCATACCCCGGCTGGGGAGTGACGGGCAAAGAGATAAGAGAGAGCTACAAATTCCAGCTGCCTTTTCCCTCATCCTAAATCACCAGATAACATACTTTCTCTCTTTAAACACTGCTTGTGGTGTCAGACTTCTCTCCCTTTCCATTTTTTCCAAAAGATCTGCTGTTTTATTATATTTCGGATCATGTTGTTGTTATAATAACCTTCTTGCAATCTCAAGTTGCCATCCATACCCTAAGTAATCAAGCCTGAGGTTACTAAATAGTCTTATGTGAAAGAGAGTGATTGGGTGTTACTGTAGATCAGGCCCCATTGTATTAGCTGTTGTACAAAGATTTTGAGACAGATATTGGTCAAAAGAGTTACAATCTAAATAGACAGCCCAGACAACGGGTAGGAAAAAGAGGAAAATGTTTTCTTCTTTACACATGGGAAAACTGAGTCATTGTCAAACACCATGTCAGCAAAGAGGATGGAATATGGGGTATATATGTTACGAATTAAGCAAGAGCTTCTGCCATGACGGACATGCCATTGGACTGTTAGTGGTACATATAAAAGAGGCCCCCATCAAACATTACTCCAAAAAGGAAAATTTATGGGACTTAACATCACAGAGGACAAGCAAAGGGGGCCCAGTATAGACAGGGATGGTAGAGTCTTGTTCATGCCCTGAGCAACATTTGATGGCACAGGAAGAATTCAGATGTCAGTAGCAGTTTTCTGATTCCCAGCTTCCACCAGTAACCCCATTACCTTCCTCCTTTTGTATTTGTATTTATATGGCATATGGATAGCAGACAAGCCTCTGAACGGTCACTACTTTGGGGTGAATTTGACCCAATGTTGTAGCCATTTAGTTGGTGGTATTGGTTTCTTTACATTTCTTTGTGCTATAAAATAGTATCAATAAAGACAGCAATGAAAGCATATAAATTGCTTGCTGTTGCTAATTAGTGTTAGCCTGTCATTGCTTCATTTGGGAAGAATTTCTGTCTTTCTCTCACAAATGTACACAGCCCTAATTAATGGGCAATATGCAAGGGAATCATTCGAGGAATGGGTGGGTTGGAATTAAGTCTGAGAGGATACGTTTGGGATGAATAGGACTTGGAAAATCTGAGGTCCGTTTCTGGCTCTGCTTCAGGGTCTCTGAGACCTGGAGCAAGTCACTTAATCCTGCGGTGCCTGTTTTCTTGTTTCTCAAATGGGGATAAAATGCTTAAGACCAATATGATGCTTGATATATTTGCCTTTGCGCAGTGCTCTGATGCTGAGGTGGTGATGAGTGCTATCATAACTAGGGCTGGATGAAAAACAAGAATTGTTTCATGAAAAATTTCAGGCTTTCAACTATCAAATATAGTTGTGTTAGTCTGTATCCACAAAAACAACGAGGAATCCGGTGGCACCTTGAAGACTAACAGATTTATTTGAGCCTAAGCTTTCTTGGGTAAAAAACCCAAGGTGCACTTCTTCAGGTGGACTTTTTGGGGACTTTCAATATTTCTTTTCATTTTACATTGGAATAAAACCTAGATATTTTGAATTTTTTCTTGAAAAATGAGAGACAGCCACCTATCTCCAAATGGACTATTGGCTATTCTGGATCTTTCTCTGTCTCTGTCTCTCTCGAATCAGAAGTTCCATTCTGGACCGGAGAAACCTTCCCAACAAAAGTTTAGTCAAAATGATATGTTTTTGAGAAAAGTTTTGATGTCTTTAAATCCACACTTTGTAATTTAAAAAAATAGTGAAAAATCTCCCGCTAGTTCCAATAAAAAATACTCCAAAATAAAAGAAAATATATGATCTCTGTGGTCCAGAGACGGGATGCTACTTCAATTCCAGAGCGGTGGCTTTTGTACATACCTATGCAGGCATTCTTGGCCAGTGGCTCCACTACACTGCAGGCAATCTGGTCACTGATTGATATATAGGGTGTTGGCCTGGGATGTGGAAGACTGATTTTACAGTGACTAATCTCCCTGATTTCAAGTGATATGGGATGAAACACTCTGCTGTGACTCTTGCCTCACTTCCCTTGAGTTTTCATCCCAAAACAGACATTCTGTGAAAACTACATTTTCACAAAAACATTCCAAAGGTCATGGATTTTCCCCCCCCAATGCAGAATGAAAACAAATTTTGAAACCTCTAAAGTTGCGCGAAACAAAATTGTCATTGTCACCTCCTGTTCACACTCTGGAGCCAGTCCACCCCACCTGCCACCTCCTTGTGCAGACGCGAGAACTGCTGAAGGCAGGTAGGACAGCCATGGCTCTACCACTTCTCCCCATCATCCCTTCATATGCTCTGCAGCTATCAATTGTGTCTGGCTCCTCGTGCAGCACCTGTGTAGCTGGGTGAATTTCACTCGGAGAGGCTGTTTTCTAGCTCTGCTGTTGAGCAAAGGGAGATTGATATTTGCTCAGGCCCCTTTCAGAGTTAAATTCATTAAAAATGTCCTCTAATTTTGATGAAGGAAGGTAAGTTCATGTCTAGAGTCTATAAACTCCCCTTTGCGGTAGCTCAGACTCAATTCCACGGACTCTCAGCCAGTGTCTGCTAATGCTCAGTCACCTTTTTGTTGATCTATCATTTGTACAGACATTGAAAGTATATTTTCCTGTGTTTCAAGACTATTTCTTCTTGCTTTATGCTTAGACAGTTTTCACTGTAAAAACAGGCACACACAAGGACAAACCTATTTTTCTCCCCTCCGGCTTTAATAGAGGTTGTAGGCTGAATGAGCTACTGGCTGTAATTTAGGAGACTGAAGAAAGGGGCTGTAATTCTATCCATAACACTCCTATGTTATGCATGAAATAAGATATTTGTGTCCCTTTTCTCCTTTCCATAAAACACACAAACAAACCTGCCATCGCCATGTCTTCCCCATATCTCATTTTTTACCAGAGCCCTGTCTCCACTGGCATTTTTACCACTGCTGAAAGCTAGGTACTAATTTTCTTAATGGATGTAATCCCTTAGTGGTGTCTTTAATGGCAGTTCAGTCACTACCAGCAAGCTTTGCGCAAGGGCTCTTACTCTCACAGTACCGTTACTGTTAATCTAGTAGCAAGTTTATTCACTTTCTGACCCAGTCATCCTATAGAGTTCATTGCATAGAAGACCTTCCTGTACCTTCTGAATTTTCTGTTCCAAATCCTGGAAAGAAAATTAATGATGTCACTGGAATTTCATATGTACTTTTTCTTATAACACTGAGATTGTAAGCTTTATGGAACAGAGACCCACACTTTGTTATATGTTTCTATAGAGCCTAGCACATTTGGGCTGTAACTAGTAAGCATTACTGCATTACAAATATAAATAATAGTGAAGTGCCAGATTTTTATGGCACTTGGCCTATCACCGTAATCTGTCTATTCTTATTTATCCATCGATCTAGATTCTAATATGATCCCAATCAGTGCATTATCTGAATACCTCTGCAACTTATCAAGTTTTCACATAAAGATGTTGGCCAGGATTTTCAGAAGTGAAAAGTGGGCTTTTTGGGCTACAAGTTTTGGTGCCCAACTTCAAGCATCTATAAAGAGACCCATTTTTTCAGAGGCTCAGATACTCTGCCTTTTCTGAAAAGCTAGACTTCTTTAAAGTGTCTAAAGTTGGGCCCCCAAAATTACTAATCATTTGCCCTATTTCTCTGGCTCACCTCCAACTAGAAGACCTGGACAATTGTCTCTTATTTTGAAATGGCATTAATGTGGGCAGGGTATGTCCAAGAAGTGGATTTTGCATTTTGCCCTCAAGTTTTTGACATTTGTTATCCTTATTTGTGGGAGCAAGTTCCAGGTTGGAGGGCCGGTTGCCAAGAAAGTTATCTGCACAGGTTTATTTCGCTATTGTGGGGGAAAAATTAATATATGCAAATATATGTAAATATATGCAAATCATAAAAACCACTACTGTGTCAGTGTTGCATTAAATTCTAAATCAGGTTGCGGGGCCAGACAAATCGAAGGCATGGATCCGGCCCTCAGGCCATAGTTTGAAGATCCCTGGCTTAGTGGATGGCTTGCTGTGTCTTAAATGAGCTATGTGAGATTTTTCAGGGTGCAATTCCATAGTGTATAATTAATTACAATAATCAAGATTGTAGATGGTGAAAGGCCTTCTGATCAGTAGGATGACCATACATCCTGTTTTTGTCAGGACAAGTCCCTTTTTTAAGCTGTCCCAGCCATCCCAACTTTTTTTTGGCAAAAGTGGTCATTTATCCTGTTTGCTCTCGCTAACTTGATCAAGTTGGCATGAATAAACAGGACAAATGCCCACTTTAGTCACTAAAGTGGGATGCGGAGGAACATGCATGGAGGCAAGCGGCGATGCCAGCCCTATGCAGGGGAGGGGAAGGAGCAGGGCTCGGGAGTGGGGCAGGCAGGGTTTAAGTGAGCAGGAATGCTAGCCCCAGCGCAGCGAGGGGGCCTCGGGTGAGTGGCTCAGGCCAGCTCTGCGCAGGGGAGTGGAGGGAGGGCTCAGGCTAGCCCTATGCGATGTCCCATTTTCCCTTTGGGAAATATGGTCACCCTACTCATCAATGACCTTGGGCAGATTATTAGAAGCTTGGGATCTTAGTGTATTAGGATCTTAGGAGTTTGGAACCTTGTATGTTTGTGTGAAGTGACTAGCCTACAATTGTTTGACTGGTAGGTATCTAGTGATCAGCTTTCTGAGTGCCGGTTTTTGATTTTGTAGGGAGTGTTTCATCCAGATAAGACCTGGATGTGCAGCAAGTGTAAACTATGGTAGCTAGGGAAGATCTGTGGAGGTGTGAGATACTCAGAGCCCAACAAGTGTGCTTGATACACCTATGTTCTTGCTGCTGTAAAAACTTCCCCAGGGTACTTGGGCATGTGCCAGTTTTCAAATGTCATAGTAAGCTTAATTTCAATAGGTAGGGAGGAGCACCTGCTATATCTCTGATTTGTTGTTTTCAATATGTTACACGCTCATGTTTTATATCATGTATCAGCACATGGGTCAACATTTACCTTTTCTCCTTCAACAGAAATATAATTGAAAACTAGTTTTTCACCTTAGCAAAGTAGATTTCCTTTTATTCTTCATCAATCACTCCTAAGACCCCCCAAACAACTAAAATTGCCTTTGTTGGCTTTGGTTTTTCTGTGCTTATAACAAAAGCAATTTTAGTGCTTTGGGGGGGGGGGGGCAGAAACTCCTACATTTGACATTTGGGTCATGCGCCAGGTAAATTAGGTGAACTAGGATTGATTCTTTCGGAAACAGCCCATTTAAATGGCTACCACATAATTGAGTACAGTGAATTGTTTTAGGACAGGGGTCTCCAAACTACGGCCCGCGGGCCGGATGCGGCCCGCGAGGCCCTCTCATCCGGCCCGTGGAGATCGGTCGGGAACCAGCCACGGGGCCGGGACGCGCCGCGTGCTCCGCTGCCGCCGCCAGCCGCGGGGCCGGGACGCGCCGCGTGCTCCGCTGCTGCCGCCGGCCAGGGACGGCTCAGAGCTGGGGCCGGGACGCGCCGCACCGCCACCCAGTTACAGGCGGCGAAACAAGGAGCCACCCACTGCCAGGCGGCGAAACGGTCTGTGGGGAGAGACCGGGTTGAGCGGGTCAGTTGGGGGGGGGGGAAAGAGACCGGGTTGAGCGGGTCAGTTGGGGGGGGGGGGAAGAGACCGGGTTGAGCGGGTCAGTTGGGGGGGGGGGGAAGAGACCGGGTTGAGCGGGTCAGTTGGGGGGGGGGGGGAAGAGACCGGGTTGAGCGGGTCAGTTGGGGGTTGGAGGAAAGGAGGTTTGGGGGGGAAGAGACCGGGTTGAGCGGGTCAGTTGGGGGTTGGAGGAAAGGAGGTTTTGGGGGGAGAGACCTGGCTGGGTGGGTCAGTTGGGGGGGGGGGGGTTGGAGGAAAGGAGGTTTTGGGGGGAGAGACCTGGCTGGGTGGGTCATTTGGGGGGGTTGGTTGGAGGAAAGGAGGTTTTGGGGGGAGAGACCTGGCTGGGTGGGTCATTTGGGGGGGGGGTTGGAGGAAAGGAGGTTTTGGGGGGAGAGACCTGGCTGGGTGGGTCAGTTGGGGGTTGGAGGAAAGGAGGTTTTGGGGGGAGAGACCTGGCTGGGTGGGTCAGTTGGGGGGTTGATGTGTAGTGTTCATGTGTAGTGTTCATGTGTAGTGAACAGGTGTTCATGTGTAGTGTTCATGTGTTCATGTGTAGTGTTCATGTGTAGTGTTCATGTGTTCATGTGTAGTGTTCATGTGTAGTGAACAGGTGTTCATGTGTAGTGTTCATGTGTAGTGTTCATGTGTAGTGAACAGGTGTTCATGTGTAGTGTATCAATGTGTTATTAAATAATAACTGAATAAAATAATATTAAATAAATAATTAAAAACAACATCCATGTTTTGATTCTTTTTTATTTGGACCTCGAGTGTGTTGTCGGCCCCCGAACTGCTATTTGATAGTTAATGCGGCCCTCGGGCTGAAAAGTTTGGAGACCCCTGTTTTAGGAGAACATAAAATGGAACTAATCACATCTTCCCCACTAGACGCAGTTGTTGAAAAGGGAGTGTGAAAACAATTGTATTCCAGTCCTTTTTGCACTGTTTCTGAATGAACGTTTCTTTTAAAATAGAAGAAATCCTTTCAAAACTGTCATTCCCTTCACTCTCAGAAGCTTAAATATATTTTAAAAAATCAACAGAAGGTGATGTGATAAAATTTCAAAACCTGAAAAGCTACGAAACACTTTAGTAGGCGCTAAAAGCTTAAAATCAGGAAGAATCATGCTGCTGAATGCAGAATGTCAGCACTCAACAGCGAGAATGAACATTTCTCTTTGTTGCTTCAGACTTCTTTTTTCATTGCTGGAAAAAAAACGGAGTGCCTCATCTTGAATGGAAAAATACAACTTCCACACAGCTGTAAAAGAACACACAAATCATTATAATTTCCCCTTTTGTTTAGAAATGGTAATAGAATGGGACAGTCAGGTGCTTCTTTGCTCTCAGGGTGTGTGTGTGTGTGTGAGAGAGAGAGAGAGAGAGAGAGAGAGACATATATGTAGACAGGATGATAACAAAATACTGCATATTTTGTAATAGAGATCCTAATTGGGATTCAGGAGTTACATTTTTTTTTTCATGGACAGTGTCTTTAATCTTGAGCAAATCCATGCTCCCCTTGCATGGGAGTGGAGATCCCTGAAATAGTGAAGAATCAGAGAGGTAGCCTGTTAGTCTGGAATAGCAGAAGTAACAAAGAGTCCTGTGGCACCTTAAAGACTAACTAAATTATTGAAGCATAAGCTTTCGTGGGCTAATACCCACTTTGTCGGATGCAAGCTTATGCTTCAATACTTTAGTTAGTCTTTAAGGTGCCACAGGACTCTTTGTTTCTTCTGAAATAGTGAGGGTCTTCTCCACAAGGGGACAGCATAAGAATGAGGGAAGTTAGTACAGTACTGTCTGTGTGCCATGGAGAAATCCAGTGCAAAGGGTTTTTTAGGTTGCATAGAAGGTGGAGGGGTGCACAAAAATCACAGAGCAGCTTCACTAACCCTCTGGACAGGGGCGTTACGGACTGGGGCATGGGCTTAGTGGTCAAAGGCCAGGGGTCAGAGCCAAGGGTTAGGAACCAAGCAGGGGAGCAGACTTGACTAGGATAGGAGCAGGGCTGGAGCAAGGCAGAGGTCAAGGCTGGAGCAGGAACGATCACAGCTAGGGACGTAAGTATTGGGTAGCCAGTAACATGCTGCTGCTGAGATTAAATACAGAGCTGTAGGCTCCTTGCGGTCAATAGAGAGTGGGCTGGCCAATCACATGATTCTGCCACAGCCCAGCTAGGTTCATTAACTGGCCTCAGGGCTGAGCCAGCTAGTGCCATAGTCAGCCCATTGTTCCTGACAGGAGGATGCCATCATCCCTCCTAACTTGACAGCCTCAGTACAGGGCCTGGTAACCCGGATGAAAGCAGGTGTTGTGAGGTACTTTGGAGATTGCGAGACAAGGCACACACACGTGGTTAAGTAAATAAAGTAGGTGAGTTTATTGGAAGGTCCCGGTCCTGGCGCTGAGGGGGCTTATCAGATCAGCGCGACCGCAGAAGGAGTACCCGACCTCTTCGGAGCTGTAGGCCGGGGAAAAGAGTAAGGAAAGCCCCCTCAGCGCCAGGACCGGGACCTTCCAATAAACTCACCTACTTTATTTACTTAACCACGTGTGTGTGCCTTGTCTCGCAATCTCCAAAGTACCTCACAACAGCAGGATTTAGCCATAGATGCTTTTTGCATTGACTTGACCTATTTTCTAGCCAAGGAGAGCTGGATACAGCTCTTCTTGTAGCCTGCGTATACCACCCTTGAAGTACGTTGGCTGGAGGGGTTACTCAGAGAGACGTAAACCATTCCCTCCAGCTAAGAAATGAGCATGCTCTAGCCTAGCCTGTTATGCTGAACAACCAGAGGATTAAGCTCTAACTTGGACTCAGATTCCCCCAAAGGGCATCACAAAGTTTAATGTTTGTAAGTGTGCAGTGCAATTGGAAGTCCTTTCCAGAGAAACATGGTATGAGAAGCAGGGATGGTGTATCATAGAATCTCAGAGTTGGAAGGGACCTCAGGAGATTATCTAGTCCAACCCCCTGCTCAAAGCAGGACCTATCCCATTTTTGCCCCATACCCTAAACGGCCCCCTCAGGGATTGAACTCACAACCCTGGGTTTAGCAGGCCAAGGCTAAATCTCTGAGCTATCCCTCCCCCCTTTATCCTCAATAAAGCATCGTCCCAAAGCTAGGAGGCACAGTGATTTCACCTACGATGGAGGCAAATACTGGTATTGGTAATGTGTTCAGGAAAGTATGTGTAATGGGTTCATTTGGGCCTTGTTTCAGCTACATCATAAAACCATCACACCCTATACTTTAACTTAATTATATATTCCGCTCAAGAAAGGACTATGACTTGGAATATTGTGTGTGTTAAAGATGAGGAATGAAGATTTTTTGCCACAGTTGGTGCAGTGAAATTGTATACGACTCCTGCTTCCTCTCTCTGCCTGGTTGAAGCTTTATCTATGAATGCTCCATGTTTTGGAGACTAAACACAATTCTCCATTCATATTTTTTAAAGTATAGCATATTTCCTACACACTATGCTTGCTCATCCCTCGATGAAAGAAGATCTCATTCCCTTAGTTAATAAATGTGTATTTCATTTATATCTGCCTTTAATCCAGAGGTAACACATGGCAGCTGGGGCATATGGGGTCATGTGCCCCTCCAGTTTTTTGGTTGCACACCAAACCCAGACAGGCTGAGTGGCCTGCTGAGGTGAGTCAGGTTGGAGATGGCGTTCCCTCCCTGAGCCCCACCATGCGATGGCTAGCCCAACCAACCCTTGCCTGGTGTCGCTGGCCTAAGCCACCTGGCATTGCCACTCGCTCCTCTCTTCCCCAACAATCTTCTAGGGGGTGTGCCCCACAGTTTGAAAACCTCTGTTTTGCAGTCACATGCTCCCAGAGCCTTTGACATGTGTCTCCCCCCCGCCCCCATCAACAGTTGCCATCTCTGCTTTAATCAAAGATCTTGGAGCAGTTTCTAAATGACAATCCGTTAAGCTTCTCTGCATTTGTGTAAGGTAGGTAGGTATGAGCCTTCACTTTCTACATATTGTAAACGGAGACACAGAGAGGCGAGGTCCCAAGATGTCACAGTAGGTTAGTGACAGAATCTGCAGTAGAACACAGCAGTCTTGGCACAGTCTTTGCTCTTTTTGCTGTGCTAGGCTGTCTCTCTTAAAATAGGGTGGTGTGTTTTTGAGGATGGTTAAAAAATACTTGTGTGTAGATCAGAGAAATTGTCTAGTGTGTACATAGTAAGATGCCAGTAAGTTACTAGTGTATCCAGGGAAGTTGCTAGATGAGACTGAAATCTTCATACTGCTTGTTACGCTCAGTTATTTCTTTATGCTTTTGTTCACACCCTGAAACCATTCTTCTCGTGCCCTACTACAGCTAGAGGAAGAAAAACATTACACATCAACATTAAAAAAAATCTTTTTTAATTGTTTGGTAAGGAAAGTGATCATGTCTGGCATTACTGATTTGGATTGTACTCATAGGGCTCGTCTACACTGACATTTTATAGCGCTCTAATTTGCTGGCTGTGGGGTGTGAAAAATCACCCCACTGAGCTTGTCAAGTCTGAGCACTTCAAAGGGCTAGTGTGGACAGGCTCTGGGCATTGGGAGCCGCAGCTCAGGTCTCAGAGCAGTTGAAGCCCATGGCAGCTTGGGCATCAGTGCAGGCCAGCCCAACGAGCAATTTTCCAACGTTCTGGACAGCCTTGTATGGTCCGTGCTGAAACCCATATTGTGACATGGGTACTGGAGAGCGACCCTGTAACTAAATTAAAGTTAGCCTGCATGCGGCCATATGGGCAACAGTCACATCCTGTGATTGCAAAGCAGACATACCCATAAGTGATCTAAACACAGCTGAATATTGCTGTTAGCTCCTTAATAGTATTTAATTCCGCTTCTGTTGCAGTTGTTCCCTCAGAGTAATGTTATAGCTCCAGTTTATCAGTACAGTTTTATATTTTATAGATATGCATGTAAATGTCAAGATAAAATAAAATAAAATAGTTAAAAAGCCAATGATACTTGTTTGGTAAATTGGGCATGAATATGTGAAAATGTTTGTTGTTTGTATCATGTAAGGGAACAGAATAAATATTTCCTCAGACCACAAACTTGCCTCTTGGGTAAGATTATCTTAGCATTTGTGTCCTTGGGCTAAAGCGGGAAGGGTAGAGAAACAAAATAACCTTTTTGTTTTGTTAGTACTCCCCTTCCTTCTTCAATGATACAGTCAAAACAGTCTTGAAATTGCAGTGTTGAGGTAAACCATTTTTCTTGGAGATAATTTTTGTGAAAACACAAAAAATTTGTCTGAGGATTTTACCAAATCCACCCTATCTCAAATTTTCATCTTTCTCTGTGTTTAACAGTTGTGCCTCTAAAGTTCCTCTTCCACATAGACTAGCATGACAGTCAACATTTTATTTTTAACTTCCCCTATGAAATGCAAATTCAGAGCCTCTTTAAAATCAATTACTGACTTTCTAAAAGCTTCAGCGTTTTGACTCTGACACTAGCCGCTAATGATAAAAGTTGTTCAAACAGTTTTCTGCATAAAGAAGTGAAAGTAAAAAAATGAGTTGCAGGGGAAATGAACAGAAGAGTCCCAAGTGAGACAAAGCCATGTTGTCTGAAGCACATGTTAATACAGCATGGGAGATCAAAGAGTGTGATGTCACTTTATAGAGAAACAGGTCAGGCAAGCCCAGGTAACTCAGGAAGCAGGATACTAATTATTCACAGAAGAAAGTCAGGTATAGGGTTACAGTGCTGCAGTAGAAAGTTTGGAGGTCAAAACCTGAACAGTAACTGACTCACGTTGAGACTGCTTGTCCGCTTGATAAAGAATTTTTTTTAAAAAAAAAATGGGAGAGAATGAAACAAGTTTACCTAATTCATCCCTGCAAGGTAAGTGCACACAATGTGTGAAACAGCTTTGTTGTCTGAAAGAGCAGGTATTAGGTGAGTCACAGTGGATGTATGTCTCTGTTTTGCTTTCAGCAACAGCAACATGTGCTGCTTGACATACAGAAGGTGACTTGTTTCTGCATGTGCAAGCATTTTGGGAGAAAGAAGGAAAGCCAAATTTCGGGGCTTTCAGCCTGTTCTTTTTTGTGAAATGCTGCATTCATCCATAGGAGTGTGGGAGAGTATGTCACAGTGGTGGTAGCATTTAGCAGCCTGTGGAAGTCTTCCATTGTTGACAGAAGCCCAACATTTAACCATAAGGTTACCTGTGGATTTTGTGGGTTGCTGTTTCTAATGAAGTTTAGTTATTTCCCAACCTTTTTAGTTAGGAGATAATCAGCATTGTGGTTTTGTCTCAATAATACAGAGGCATGCAACAGGTGTTCAGAGCTGGGTGCAGCCAAGAATGAAAAATGTACATCATTTTTTTTCTTTTCAGTTCCCATTTTATTTTTTCTTTGTCATTTTGTGCTAACATAACATTGACTTTTGAATGCTAAGACAGCTCTTGTAAGCACTGCCAACACCAAGGCTAGCTGGTAGAAAAGAACTCCATGATCTTTTCTGAGAACACTGATCTTTTTTGTAAAAGTCTGAGCAGGGCAGTTGGGAAACTTGCATTGTCCTTGTTTATTGTGACTTTAACATGAGGATTTCATTTCTCCAGTCCAGCTGTGAATTCTTCAAACAATGACGCTTTCTTGAGAGGCTATTCCATGACTTTATAGATCTTTCCAGTTAGGATGTTTTCCCTGACATTCAGCCTAAATTTTCCCGTTGCTCAATTTATTCTTTAACCTTCCCCCAGTGTGTAACCGAGAAGTCCCCATTAATTCTGCATACTGCTGATGGGTAAAACTCATGGAGTTGGAGTCTCCAACTGCTTTTTGTGTTTGCAAGGATCACAAAGCTACTTTCAGTTCATAAATGTTTGTCCTGCAACTGAAATCACCAGGTGGCTTTCTAGCCAAAGGGAAGCCTGTCCTATTGCTTTTCTCAAAAGGTAGGTTGGCACAAATACCCCTACATATGGTGTGTGTGTGTGTGTAAAAGCAAGCTTATTGTGCTTAGGGTTTGATTCTCATAAATCAGAACTAATTCCATTATGATTAATGGAGTTACTTCAGTGTAAAACTGTTGAGAGATGAGAATCAGGCTTTTATTTTTTATTAGAATATTTTTTTTCTCTCTGGTCCTTCTGTGTCAGTCTTTCTCTCTCTGGGTCTGATTCTGCAGCCACTTACTAACACAAACTGCACCATTGACTTCAGTATTTTCAAGAGACTTTGCTTCTGGGAGCGAGAAAAGGTAACATGACCCTTTACTTCTAGCTTGTGAGTCTGAAACTCCTTTGCAGGTCTTGATGATGAGAGGAGGATTTTTTTTTTCCATTTTGTATTGTGGAAAACCTTATAGCTGCATACTCTTCAGACATATTGGCATTGATTTTGATCTCAGTTATGCTGGTGTAAATGAGGAGTAACTTCTGATACCTGTGGAATTATATTAGTGCAAAACTGGTGTAAAATGAAGACTGGGTAAGTCCCATTGTGTCTTATGTAACTCTACCAATGTATGTGGCCCTGACCTGATTTGTACCGTTTTTACACCAGCATAATTCCACTGACTTTAATGGTGTCACTCCTGACTTACACCAGTGTAACTGAGGTTGGAATTAGGACCATGTGGTGAAAGGGCTCTTTTCAGGAAGGAAAAAAAAAACATTTGTATTTTACAAGACATCCTGTTCTTCTGCATTTTTCTATCCTGAAAGCCAGATTCTTTCCGGGTTTGGTATGTTTTAGAAATGCTCCAAAATAATTAGAGATTTGATGTTTAAAATCCGTAACTAAATAGTTTGCACCAAAGAGCTCTCAAAGTTATTGATGGCAAGATGGCTGCATTTCTTCTTCGTGTACGTATTTATTTGTAGTGGGTGTAGTTCTTGTGTGAATTGCTGAAGGTACTGGACTGACCGTGCTGGAGGCTGACCTCATTTATTAACAGAACAGGTACAGCATGAACTCAAACTTTCTCGCTCTGTCCCTCAATGTTCTGTTGTGGAGGAACTACTTGTATAGTTTCAGGAGTCCAGCCCCGTTCATTCGTTAGCCTCTCTGCAACATCTGCTTGTAAGCGTGAAAATTAATGCCATTGATGGTCTTGTGATGAGTATACTTCCACACTGGTGACTAGTTGGGGGCTGAATAGCATCATGTGATAAAGAAAGGTGTATTTCTGCTGCAGGATTGCAAAAAATCAGCCAGTTTCAGCCACCCAGTCAATCAGAAATACAAGGTCATTCTGCCACTTCAATTTTCTATTTCACTCCAACTAAAGTAACTTGAGAAATCTGTCCCTTTCCTCTGTTTCTGCTGTTATCACTTGATCTCCTCTGTAAATATTTTCAGAGGCTGATGTTGAAATGTTGTACACTTTCGTTTTCACTTGAATTTGCAGAGGGCTGGGGTGTGGCTCTGGAATGGGTAAACATAGAACAATAGGCCTTTTGACTGTTGATTTTAAATTGATTCCTGATTCAAAATGATTCAACTGAGAGTATTTTAAAAATCCATGGACACTTACTATGTTTTTACAGTTATAGAAAAGACTCTGTAATATTTTTTTACCATGCTTGCGCATTTTGTTACAGTGTGAATCAGAACGCATCCCGGCATGCAGTGCCCTTTGCCTGTTTTTTTTAAAATCTTAATGTGCGATTTGGAGAATTTGGTAACTGTGTGTCAAGGGCTAATAATGTTGTTTGCTTTTGAGAAGACATTTGGATTTGTGTTGTAATTTATTGCATCCCATATTACAATGAAAGGTGACCAAAGGGAGTCTAGCCTATCTGGTGAGAAATTGTATAGTATGGTTCCCATCCCACCCCAAGTCTTATCCACAGCCCCAGCCAGAGAGGTTTAGGCCATGGTTACACTTATAGGATTATAGCGCTTTTGGTTATAGCTGTACCCATATGCAGCAACAGGTATAGAGCTATAGCATGTTCTGGCGTGGCCACATTTGCGGCACTTGCAGCGGCACAGGGAGTGGTCATGGGCAGCTATCCCAGCATTCAGCTGGGTGCAACGTGCTTTTCAAACGAGGGGGGTGAGGGGGAACGTGTAGTGTGTATGCAGAGAGCGAGAGCGAGGGGATTTTCTACGGGCTGAGAGTCTTGTCAGTGGTTGTCCTTTGAAATGTAGAACCTGCTATAGTTTCTCGGTCACACAGCTCCCTTTGTAAACATTTGCAGTGCTAGATAAGAGAGAAACTCTGAAAAGGTACTTCCGCATTCCTCTTGCCGAGTTCAAAACAAAGCGAAGAGACGTCAATTGCCTTAAATGGCTCGGAGGCATGCCAGAGATCACTTATAGGGTAATGCCCGTTTACACTTGCGATAATACGCTACAGGGAATACGCAATAGCTGTTATTCCTCAAGGAAGGGAGGATTACCAGGAGTGGTATAACTGTGGGTTTATAGCGCAATACATGCCTTGCCAGTGTGGACGGGTAGGGAGCTATAGCGCTCCTGGGGGCTTTATAGCACTATAAAGTGCCAGTGTAACCAAGGCCTTAGTGCTTAAGTCAAGCTGTAGCAGCTCAGGCTTTTGGTGCTGGAGGCCTGGAAGGTCACTGTCACATATGAGCATTATTAAAATGTCAGCTTGAAATATTTTATTGTTCATAGGACTTGTCTGTATGGTAAAAATGTCCTTGGTATAATTAAATCACTTTTATGAATTGAATGTGGGCATACATTTAGGTTAGTTTATCTTAATAATTAAGTGAGTTTTCAAAGGGTTGAGAAGCAGCAACTGGTTAAAGTCCTGATACAATACCCAATGTACTCAGTAGGGTTCTTTCATGGATGTAAACGGGTTTCATATTGAGCCCAAAGTGTGTTGTCTTTAGGGCTTTGTGCTGGGACAACTTTATAGATTTTTACGTTGATGCGGTTATCCTGATGCAACTTGTCTGATACAGGCCAGGCCTGTATTGGATGAGAATCCTTTTTCCTCCTACACAAAGGGGTAAGATGATGATTTCAGGAGCCCACATGAGGAACATGTACCCATTGCATGGTACTGAGTAAAACTGGGGTAGGGAAGAGAGTGGTCCAGAAGGCTCCTTTCCAGGGATCCTCTAGCTTCTCTCCCTACATAGATGACCCCAGGGCCGCACTGTAGGGATGAGTAAGCCCCCCCATGAGTTAACAGTGTAATCCTGAAGTTAGGAGCACTCTGAATAATGCTCATTAGCAGGGCAATTAGTTGTATTTATTAATGGCGGATTTGTAGCAGAAGGTACTCATTCTTAAGGCTTATTGTAAAACACTTTTTTTTTTTTTTTTTTTGGCACATAGTGACCCTAGTCACTTGGACATTTCAATGCCTGTTTGATTTGTGGGAAAGTACTAGTGGAACATCACTGGACCCCTTTTGGCGCTTTGAATGATAATAGCGAGGATATTCTGTGGTCACATGTCTGACATAGATTGGCTCTATTCACCAACTAGGAGCAATCACAATGGGTAGTTTAAAATAATTCATTTTACTGCTGCCTCCTGTAGATTCCTGACTTCCGTTTCAAAGTGGCAAATGTAGAGAACTGAAGAAGCACGTACTGATCACTGTCCAGGTGCTATCAGAAGTATGAGATTCAAAGAGTCCCACAGAGCCTGAAACACCTGGATCAGTGTAGAGCACTTTGCTTGACTTCAGCATAAATCACGAGAACACTAGCCAAAGGTTTTAACTCTTTCATCCCAGATGTGATCTTTATTGCTTTGCTTCCTTGCTTCAATTGTGGTTGAGAACAGCTGTTTGGATTTTAGTTTTGTCTTGACAGAAACAACCCTGCTCACTAAACAAGTAAAAAAAAACACCAACCCTTAAAATACTGATTTTAAGGATTGATAAATTGAAGCACAATGGGGTTAGTTGTCTTACCCAAGGTGATCCATTGAGTCAGTTGCAGAGCTCGAAATAGAACTCTCCAGACTTCTGATGTTCAGTCCCTGCTCTCACATATTCCTTGTTTTTAAATTAGGATCCTTTCCAATGTTCACAGGTGTGCTTGCATGATTTGCTTCTTAATATAGCATGCCTGCTGTTGAAGCAGGAGCCCATTGCTAGGGAGATAGCAACATGCCAATGCAATAAGTGGGGCAGAGAATGAAGGTGTTAGTGGATTTTTGGTAGAAGGGGGAAGATCTTTAGGAATAGTCAGAAAACCGTCACTTCTCTTATTTTAAGAATCAGAGAGGAAGCCATGTTAGGCTGGAATTGCAGAAGTGACAAAGAGTCCTGTGACACCTTAAAGACTAACTAAAGTATTGAAGCATAAGCTTCTGTGGGCCGATACCCACTTCGTCGGTTCTATTGCTTGCATCCCACTGCTTCCAACGAAGTGGGTATTAGCCCACGAAAGCTTATGCTTCAATACTTTAATTAGTCTTTAAGGTGCCACAGGACTCTTTGTCACTTCTCTTATTTTGATCATGAAGTCGAAGGAAGCCCAAATCCTAAAATGCACTAGAATGCACTAACAACCTTTTGGCAGCTGGGGAGTGTAGCAGACAGCAGACCCTGACTTACTATGTGGAAAATTATTTTAGGAGTTTTTTTCTTGCATATCCTTTTTCTTACTGGATGACCTATATTAACCTCAATTGCTGAGGAGCCCCATTTTTGATTTGCCCACCATCCTTTAGCTCTGCTCCCCCTAAACGGGTCACCTATTTGGGAAATATATTCTGGAGAGTTGGAATCAACTAAGATTACTTAGTAGAGTCATTCTCATTTTCTAAGGTTCAGGTCATTTTCAATGACGGGGTGACCAGTGGGAGCTGCATGAATAGCTGAGAATTTGACCCCTGAGAGTTTTACAGGCATGTATTTGGTGATTTTTGTTTTGTTTTAGTTTCCCACTTCAAAGGGCAAAGAATATTTTGCAATTTTTTTGACTGGCATGTTTTTTTTCTTTTGATCCTAATAGTCTAACAGCTGGAGTCTGTGAGCTTCCCCATTACAAGCTGGATAGGCTAGGGTAAGTTACATAATGGAAGAACGGCCATATTGGGTCAGACCAATGGTCCATCTAACCCAGTGTCCTGTCTTCCACCAGTGGTCAATGTCAGGTGCCCAGAGAGAATGAACAGAACAGGTAATCATCAAGTGGTCCATCCCCTGCCGCCCATTCCCAGCTTCTGGCAAACAGAGAATAGGGACACAATCCCTGCCCATCCTGGGTAATAGGCATTGTTGGATTTATACTCCAAGAATTTATCTAGTTCTTTTTTGAACACTGTTATAGTTTTGGCCTTAACAACATTCTCTGGCAAAGAATTCCACCGTCTGACTATATGTTGTAAAAAATACTTCCTTTTTGTTTGTTTTAAACCTGATGCCTATTAATTTTATTTGGTGACCCCTAGTTCTTGTGTTATGAGAAGGAGTAAATAACACTTCCTTATTTACATAACATTTCCTTATTTCTTTACACCGGGCATGATTTTATAGACCTCTATCATATCCCCTCTTAGCTGTCTCTTTCCTAAATTGAAAAGTACCTATTCTATTAATCTCTCCTCATAAATTCCTCAGCTGTTTCATACTAAAAGCTGTAGCCCTTTTCTGAATCTTTTCAAATTTCAATATATCTTTTTTGAGGTGAGGCAACCACATCTGCACCCAGTTTTCAAGATGTGGGTGTATCACGGGTTTATATAGAGGCAAAATGATATTTTCTGTCTTATTATCTATCCCTTTCTTAATCATTCCCAACATTCTGTTAACTTTTCAGACTGCGCTGCCCATTGAGTAGATGTTTTCAGAGAACTATCCACAAAGTTTCTGACTCAACCATGCTTTTGTATTCTGATTTCCATATAAAAGTGATTTGTATTTTATGAGCTCTCTGTTCACATTTGGCCACTGCCTCTGCAGGTCCAAGGGAATCTGTAAATTGACCAAATATAGATAAAGGTGCAAATGATACAGATCCAATTTCACAAGCTAAAAAGCCACAATGGAGGGCTCCTAAATATTTGAACTATGCATTCGCATTTTGAAGGAACTTGAATAAACCCATATATATTTTTGTTTTTGAAATCTTGGGTAAGATCTGATCTTCTCACACTGTCTTCCATATACAGGTTAAACATTACGAAGACAAACACAAACTCTTGAGATTTAAATGTAAATCTTAGACCCTATGTATATCTCTACAAAATATATCTAGGTTGCAGAAACTGTCAGGAGGCCCTATATGTATATTCTGTTTCTAAGCTACACATAATATATATTTCTTAGCCTTACAACTAGAGTATTGCAAATCTGTAGCAATGAAATTGAAGCTAGGTGACACTTGCCTTGTTCAAATTTTGCTTTGAACCTGAAAGTGCATCAGTTCCCCTCAAGTTTGTAAACCAGTGGATGAATCTGGGATACATTGTAGTTTTTGAGTGGAAACTACATAACTCTGGTGGCTCTGCACAGTTTACACCCCAGATCAGGGGTCAGCAAGCTGTCTGCTGTAAGCATTTTGAGGTCTGTGGGGGGCACTCACAGGCCGCTCCCCGCAAGCGGCTTCTGGTTCCTGCTGTTGCTGGCGGAGGTGTGGCCAGGGGGCTCTGCATACTGCCTCAATTGCACCCTCTCCCCTTGAGCACTCACTCTGCGGCTCCCAGCCCATTGGTCAGGAATTGCAGCCAATGGGAGCTGAGGGCGGAAGTGCCTGTGGACAGGGCAGCGCCTAGAGCTGCCTGGCTACGCCTCTGCGTAGGAGCTGGAGTGGGGGAGCGGGACTTGCCACTGTTTCTTGGAGCAGCTTGAGGTAAGCACTGCTTGGAGCCTGCATGCGTTCCCTCTCCGTCCCCCCTGCCCCCCCCGTGCATCTGCCCTAGCCTGATTCCCTTCCTGCCCTCTGAACCTTTTGGTCTCAGCCCGGAGCATCCTCCTATACCCCAAACTCCTCATCTCCAGCGTCACCCCAGAGCCTGCACCTCCAGCTGGTGCCCTCCCCCTCTCCCCACCTAAACCTCCAGCCTGGAGCCCCCTCCTGCATCGCTGATCCCTGGTTCCACACCAGAGACTCCACCCCCTCCGAAGCCCTCACACCCACCCTCCCCCGCATCCCAACCCCCTGCTCCAGTCTCGAGCCCCCTAACGTGCCCTGAACCCCTCATTCCTGGACCCACTCTGGAACCCGCACAACCAGCCCAGAGCCCGTGCCTCCTCCCAGCCCCCTGCATCAGCCTGGAGCCCCTTCTGGATAATTTATGAGATCTCCCACGTTTGAGTTGCTCATGTGAATTTTTCTTGCACATTTTCCATCTTTCCTGATCCCAGCAGTGGCGTAGGGAGGAGGAACAAAGTGGGGGACCAGGTAGAGGAGACAGTTCTTCTCCATCTCCTTCACTGTGTCCACAAGCAAGGGGAAGCCGGGTTCTCTCTTACCTCTCTCTGGCCGTTTCAGCAGGGGACTGGGGCCAGCTTTGGCAGCAGAAAGCAGCTGAAGAGGGAAGGGAGAAACAGCCTTCAGGGAAGTAACGCTTTCAGATAAGCGGACTGAGTTGTCCAGGTAGAGGGGCCTGGTCAGCATTTCCTGACAGTGGCACATAGGGTGACCAGATGTCCCGATTTTATAGGGACAGTCCCAATTTTTGGGTCTTTCTCTTATATAGGCTCTGATTGCCCCCCACCCCCGTCCCAATTTTTCACACTTGCTGTCTGGTCACCCTAGCTGGCACGCCTGTTATCACCCCTCTTTGTCAGCTAAATCAGGCGGATAATTTAGGAGGGGGGAGGAAGCAGCAACTGTGGTGAACAAGCAAAGCACATACATTTCTGCATGGGTGGAAGAGGAAGACT
Organism: Sternotherus odoratus; assembly: GCA_032164245.1. Taxonomy (NCBI): domain Eukaryota; kingdom Metazoa; phylum Chordata; order Testudines; family Kinosternidae; genus Sternotherus; species Sternotherus odoratus. The sequence goes on along the minus strand of JAVMKO010000009.1, from coordinate 11,052,131 downwards.
ATTTGGAATAATTAGGTGCAGATGCTCATGCTGCCTCTGGGCAGCGTTAGTTAAAGGTGATGAGCATGCAGCAGTTGCCGCCTGAAGGCACTGATATTGGAGGTATTACAGAGGTGGCGTTTTCCTGGATTGTGTAAACGTTTTATGGCAGATCCCCAAAACCAGGCTCAGCTTTTTTGGATCCGACTACAAAACAGAAACCTCCTGAGGTTTGTGTAAACCTCTCACCCAGCACTGGATTAAGATTTTGTGGGGCCCTGGGCCAGACTAAGTAAGTGTGGGGCCCCCTCTACCCCTTTTGCCTACAATCCCACCCCAGTTCCGCCCCTTCTGCCTATAGTATCACACTGTTCTGCCCCTTCCTCCCCACAGTGCCAACCCATTTCACCTGTCTGCCCCATTCTGTGCCCCCCCCACTATGGCCCCGCCACCTGTTTGTTCCTTTCTTCCCCACCTCCAACAGCCTCAGGACTGAAGAAGCTCTGTTGCCCCTAGGACTCAGGGCTGTGGCGGGAAGTGAGAGCTCCTCAGCCCTGAGGCTGTGCCAGGGAGCTAGAGCTCCTCCAATCCCATGGCTGCCACCAGGGTCTGGGGCTTCCCACACTCCTGCTGGAGGGTGGGGTTTTGATTGTTTCATCCCAGTGATACAGTGTTGCATTATGATAGCACAACTCTCTCATTTTTTTAAAAAATGCACACAGTGGTGGGAGAACATCTGCTTTTCAGAAGTGGGATGTGGATACTTACCAGAATCCATGGAGAATCCACCCAGGCATTGCAATTTTCCCTCTATAATGACCACTTCCTAAGCTATGCCTGGTAATCCCACCCACCTGTTATATTTTTGGTGGCCTGCTACCCTCATCTATTGTGACTGGGGGCAAAAGGCATTTCTCTGGCATTGTCATGAGTCATATCCTCCTTCACTCCACGGTCCCTCCCATCTCCCTTTCCACTCTCCCTCAATCACCTTCCTTTTCCTCACTCATAGTGTCAACCCTCCCTGTGGTGATACTACTGTGGGGTCCCTTTTCTCTTGAGATGGGTTGAAGTGAAGCTGATTGAGGTGATGTACATGGGTATCGAAGCCATCAAAACCTGAAAAGCTAAATTGGTAGAGAATTTTGAAAGCTTCAGCATGGGTCATTCGAAGTCTGTACCTCACAGGCTGAAAACTTCTCCTTCAAGCTGTTGTTTTTGACAGATGCTGGCCTTGTATACCCTTAACTTTCACAATGTCTCTGGTAAAAGTACATGCATCAATGGCTACAGGAAACAATCTTGCCTTGACAGAAGGACCATTTGAGGGGAGGGGGGTGGGGACGGATGACTCAGTGGTTTGAGCATTGACCTGCTAAACCCAGGGTTGGGAGTTCAATCCTTGAGGATGATTTAATTGGGGATTGGTCCTGCTTTGAGCAGAGGGTTGGACTAGATGATCTCTTGAGGTCCCTTCCAACCCTAATGTTCTATGATGTGCTATTAGGATTTTTCCATCTCTGTTTTCTGTGATTCTCTTTATCAAGCTCAGGTAGGCTGTTTTTGTATGAGGTATTCTGACATTATCCAGGGTACAATTTGGACCATTGAGCAGCTGTCCCTCCTTAATTATCTAGCCATGCTGCTAGGGCTGTCAGAACAACCCCTTCTGGCCTGCTCTCACAGCCTTCAGCATGCAAATTATCTTACCACTTACTTATGAATTACATACAGGGGGACACCTGCAAATTGTTATTCCCAGCTTTGTTCCCCCCAAAATGTGTATCGTGTACTGTCCAGTACACTACTGAACAATGCAAGCTCATAGAAAGGCTGTCATTTTATCAAAGGAAAATGATCTGTGCACCAACTTTGTTATCCCAAATGGAGTTTCCCCACTCACTTTAATCCAAATACACTGGTTAAGATAAAACAATAAGATAAGTTTATTAAGTATGGAAATATAGATTTTGATTGATTACAAGTGATAATGCATAAAGGTCAGGATTGGTTACAAAAGGAAATAAGAGTGATATGTAAGCGAATGCCTAAGCTAAGTGAACTTAAAAGCAAAGATTTTGTCTCATCATACACCATTGTGCATATCACAGGCTGGGTCTCCTTTCAGCCTGGGGCCACACTCCCATAGTTCAGTTCTTTGGGAGTCATAGATGTCGTGAGCAGAGAGATGGGAGGAGTAGCAGTGAAGTCAAGTCAAGTGTCTTCCTTCCTCTTTGTAAATTCCTTCCTCAATTCCTTGTGCTAAAAACACATTTGATGAATCACTGTGATATGCAGTGCATTGTGGATGTGAGGTTTGAATCATCCCTGTGATGAACTGTGGCTGTCTTATTTATATCACACCCTCTCCCCGCTCCTGGAGGTGTAAGTAGGAGACCCGTCTAGAGTGTTAGTGTGTCTGTCTCTGAAAAACTGGTTTGTAGTTGTTACCTAGAATTACAACATATTTAAGTAACGCTCATAGAATAGAATCTTGTAACTTCACATAATGTAGCTACACATATTTTAATAGGATAATGATAATCAGCATATTATGACTTTTCAAATGATACCTCAGAAGGCAGATGTTGTACATACTTATCATATAGTCTTGTTAAAGTGGTGACCGCAATAGTATAGACTCTCACAGGTAGGTTGCTTGATTTTTGCTTCATAAAGCTCTTTATGAATTGTTAAACTAGAAGTAAATCCTGTAGGCATTCAAGCAGTATTCACAGGACACCAAACGTGTATTATGTCAGGTTGTTTGCATGAACCTTGATAAGAGGTGGAGCAGAAGTACAATGCATCAAATAAATTTACACTCCCATTAGCAATTTTGCTTATTCTTACCAGGCATGTTTTATCAGCCATTGTTGTGCGAGGTATCAGGTTTCTCCTTTGCTCTTAGACATCCACATGTGGCTCTCTCAGGGTATGTCTATACTACCCACCAGATTGGCGGATAGTGTTCGATGTATCGGGGATTGATTTATTGCATCTCATCTATAGGCAATAAATCCATCCCTGAACGCGCTCCCTGTTGACTCCAGAACTCCAGCTCCACAAGAGGAGTAAGCGGAGTCGATGGGGAGAGCCACCGTGATCGACTCGCCGCTGTGAGGATGGCCAGGTAAGTCGAACTAAGATATTTCGATGTAACTGAAGTTGCGTGTCTTAGTTCGAACCTCCCCCCACCCCCTCAGTGTAGCCTAGGCCTCAGCCAATGAGTCAGTTATTTCTGAAATAATTGGCTGGCATCCCAATAGCACACTCAGCAAATGCTACCTGAAGTTCCTTTGAGCTGTTGCCAATGCACAAAGAGCTGAGACATTTGAAAACAAAACCAGCCCTATTCATATATATTTGTTATCATTCTGTGCAGTTTGGTCACTTTCTTTCAGTGATTTTGTTTCTTGTAGGCAACTGAAGGAGTGGGTTCTTAGGGCTGGTCTCCACTACGGGGGGGGATTGACTGCAGATACGCGTAGCTGAAGTTTGCATATCTGCAGCCGACTTACCGTCCATCCTCATGGTGGCGGCAGTTGACGGCGCGCTCCCCCGTCGACTCCAGCTTGCGTCTCCCGGCAAGCTGGAGTTCTGGAGTCGACGGGGGAGCCGCGAGCGATCGATTTCTCGCGTCTTCATAAGACGCGAGAAATCAATCGCCAGAAGATCGATGGCATAAAGACATACCCTTAGATTCTCTTTCATTTGTTTTGAAACAAAAGCCACACACTCCCTCTGGCCCCAATCCTGCAAAGACTTCACACATGCTCTAGGTATATGAGCACCACTGAAATTAATGCAAATTCTTATGTGTAAGTTAGTTTCCCTTACATTTACATGCTTCCAGGTTAAAGTTTAGGTGATCATGAATGAAAGGAAATTGGCATAAATCTACTTCCACACACCTACCTAAAATGACTTTTACAATTGATGTTTTGCCGATGCAGAGGAATTTTCCTCTTCACTGTTTCTGTACTTATCAAATTACATATAAAAGCCATAACTCCTTTATATTATCCATAAACATAATAAAAACGTTACACCTCATAACTTTGACTTAGTCAGTAATTCTCGACGTAGCCTGAGGGGTTGAAAAGAAAATTATTCCTGTTACACATTTTAATTATGCCATAAACTTTGCGAAATAGCTATTGATCTTCAGCATCTGGCATTAGAAAAGTTGCTTGTTTTTTTGTTACTTAGCCTGTGAGGAGTATTACCATATAGGATAAAAATTAAAAATATCACAGGACTTGGCGGTGCACCATATGCAAAATAGTAATAATAAAAATAATTGTGGGAGGGCTACATACTAAAAATAGTTTCTTGCTGAGCAGTATTTTTACCAGGTTCTTTTTTTTCCAGCCACTTCTGGAGAAATTTGCATTCCAGACCCTGGAAATGCAAATTCGGACACAAGAAAATATGAACTGCTATTCCAGAACAATTCAAGAATGGAAGCCTTGGGCCTCTGTTTATTTTTATGTTTTAAACTTCAGTAATGAGACAAATCTGCTTTATAGGACTGTTTCCCTGAGGCAATGAGAACATCTCAGCTGAGAGCTCCACCCATCTATTGCCAATTCTAATATGTTGAAATTCACATAAGACTTGCTTCTTGCCATATGCAAACTGCATTTGTAACAACAATTAGAATTAAATTGGTATTTCAGTACTGTGGAAAAGTGACAATCCTAAGGGCCAGATGCCAGCAACTAGAAACCAGCTTCCATCCTCCCTGCTTTAAAATTGGGCTGATAGACCGAACACTCATGTCACTGTGTAAACATCAAGCATTTTGTTTAAATACAAAAGGTGACATTTTGACCTCATTGAAGGCAGTAACAAAAACTCCCATTGAATTCAAGAGGGCTTGAATCTCATGACCATCAAAACATGAAAGAACACCCTCCCCCCCCCGTATACTGTAGTATTTCAGTGTGCTAAGCCAATACTAAAGTGTAATAGAATGTGGGTTATGGAAATTTAGATCCTCATATTTTCTTTCTGAATCCCAAGTTGTTACCATTTTAGGTGGAGAGAGCAGGCTCAAAAAAATAAGCCGAATTACAATTTTCACACACCGATGTGTTGTTAGACTACACATCAGGAGAGGTGCTGCTTCCCGCATTGGATTGAGTATTGCACTGAGCATAACGGGTGTAGCATTCTTTTAAAGGTGTTATTCAGCCAGCGGCGTTAAGTGCTGCAAGTGACAGACTTGAGTGTGACCTGGGAGCTAAATGGTGACTTCCCTTCTGTGCGGGAGGAAGCCAGAATACTTCGGGTGATCGCTCTCTGAGTGCAAGGTGCTGGGAATTCTTCTGCTGCAATTCAACCCCCCCTCCCACCTTTTCGATATGTGTTGAAGGAGCACATGTTGCACACTTTTTGAAAAGTGTTGTCGTCTCAGGGTGCACTCCTTACCGCATCCCTCAGGGTGAGGTGCCTGCCGACATTCTCCTCTTGAAACTGCTGCTGATATGGAGCACCGGATATGTTTAGATTTTGTCTACACTGGCACTTTTGTCATTAAAACTTTTGTTGCTAAGGGGTGTGAAACCTCCCCCCCCCCCCGAACAACAAAAGTTTTAAACGACAAAAAGCGCGGGTGTGGACAGCACATCGTTGGCAGGAGCTGTGCTCCCAGTGATGAAGCTACCCCCCTCGTTGTAGGTGGGGTTATTTTGTTGCTGGGAGAACTGCCCCCACCCCAAGCACCATTGGCTAGGAACTGCAGGGGCAGCATTGAGGACCAGGGGTGCCTGGCCGCGCTTCTGCCTGGAAACTGGAGGGGGGACATACCACTGCTTCCAGGAGCGGTTTGAGGTAAGCACCACCTTGAGCCTGCACCCTGACTTCCTCTGGCGCCTCAACCCCCTGCTCCAACCCTGATCCCCCATATGCCCTCCAAACCCCTCGGTCCCAGCCCCACCCTATCTGGTGCCCTCACCCCTTGCTCTCCAACCCTCTGCCCCAGACTGGAGTTCCCTCCAGCCCTGAACTCCCTATTTCTGGTCCCACTCCATCCCGCACCCCCACCTGGAGCCCTTACGTCTTCCCGCACCCCAACCCCCAATTTTGTGAGCATTCATGGCCTACTATGCAATTTCCATATTCAGATGTGGCCCATAGGTGATAACCAAAGTTGACTTCAGATGAGCTGCTTGTGGTGATAACTGCTAGCTCTTCTACAGGCAGTCTCTCCTCCCTCAGTATAAGTACCTGATGCATCATCCCTTTCACTGACATACCCGTGCCTTGCTCAAGTACCCGAGCAAAGGATGAGAGAACAGCATGGTGCTTGCAAGTGTACGAGGTAGCCAAACTGACAGATTGCATTCCAGCAGGTACATGGTAAACCGATTAAGAACACACTGGGTGAGAAAACATGTCCTATAAATATGAGACATTTTGTTTGGCTGGAATGTTTTGAAGAATAGCATTGGGAGATCATCCTGGGCAGTCAGTAGGTATATGGGACAGTTGATTGTGTCTAAGCCTTTGCAAAGAGGGTCAACATTTGAATGTAAATGAGCTAGACTAGCTGTTTCCCTTTGCAAGTTAATTCCAGTTCAAGAATGGCAAAAGAAAATATATCTAACACGTTGTTAAAAAAAAGGGTAAAATGAGAATCATGATATAGAACCAGGATCACAGAATACCAAAGTCTTAATTCACAATCGGGGTCAGATTATCACAAGAAATCAGTTGCCCTTTAGGCACTGAAATAAGAGCCAAAAGAGGGGGTCACTAGAGAAGGTCAAGTGGAGGTCTTGCTGAGAGCTCAGTGGAGGTGACCCAAGACTGGTAGAGTCTGGGCTGGAGGCTGAGGCATCCAGGGTTCAGTCAGGCTGGGCTGGAGATAGGGTTGGCAGGGCAGCTGAGCAGATCTGGCTGAACTATACATGGAGGGGTGATGGGAGATGTAATAGAGAATACAGAAATCAGTCTAGAAGATGACAAAAGGAGATAGCAGAGGGGAAGACTGGTAGCAGGTTAGGAAAATGAAAAGGGGGGACATGCCAGAGCTAGAAGACCCAGCAGGCAAAAGACAGGAAAGTAAGGAGAAAAATCTGTTATAATACTGAAATCACTAGTCAAGGTTGTGAAGATAGTACAAGTGGCAGAGTGGATTTTTAAAAGTGCTGGAGACAGAAAGCTTTTGAAACCTGCAAGCAGATTTTAGTTGAATGTAGAAGCAAGGGACAAGTGGGGCAATGATTAAAATTAAATGCTAGTAAAACAAAGTAAGCTGCCAACTGCCAAGTATCTGATGGGATCCTGATCTAAATGACTGAAGGTGAGGCATAGGGGATAAGGTACTATATGCTAAGCAGCTGTTTAACAAGAGGAGTGGAAAGACAGATGTTAACAGCTGTGGTACTTGCATCTAAAGGAGAAACCCTTCCAGATAGAGGGTAACTGGATATCTGACTTTTTTGGTTAGAATCATCTATTCCACCACCAGTGAGGTGCAAAAGGTTTGGACGTGTGGAAAATACATGTAAAGGGAAAATTAGATGTGGAGGAGAGCTCTTCTATCACAGTTGTGTGGAAGGCACAGAATTCAAGTGTAGAGGAAAGCACCATGCAGGTCGTCTATCACCCAAACAAGCTAAAGCGACGCAAAAACCAAAAGTTAAAAATAACCCATCATATGTGGAAGCTACTAGGAGATATCAAAGTCCAAAAGGGGAAGAGGAAAGGAAACATAGTAAGGATAAAGGGAGAAACACACAACTGAATAAATCAAAGGTTATGATGGGTGTTTCAGCAAAAATAGAAGAAGACATATGCATAGACAAGCAGACATTAATAGCTTTTATGACTGAGGTAATAAAATGCATATCACAGACTGGGGGAAACAGAGAAAATGAAAATTCTAATTAAAGCAGCAGCAAAGCACCTATGTGTTAGCATCTTATCATAGAACAACTGCACCTTTTTATAACAGCTGCTTGTGATTATACTTGAAATCCGTGGAGCTGGCTGCGTGTTCACCGAGAATAATCGGATTAGCCCTTCTGTTGTCCGCTTCCTTAACTAGGTTATGGCGTGGGGTGGAAGAGGCATGTCCTGTAGATTTAGCCAAAAGCAAGATGCAGGATAAGGGGGAAAATCATTTGGATCTAAAATCAGGAGCAGACTCCATGGCAGCACATATGTAGCCCCAGGTTGCTTTTGTTTGTTTTATTTATGTACTGAGAAGAGGTCATTTTAACTTTATTCCTGTTTATTGCCTGCTCTGGAATGTAGACAGCAAAAAACAATTTTGTTAAGTTTAATGTCTATGTCCTAATTTTGCAGCTTGTACTATCATTACTTCTTAAAGTAAGGTCCAGCAGGGCCTATCTTTGACTAACGTTAGCTATTGAACCAAGGAGAATTAGATCGTTCATTCTTCGGCTTGATGTCAGCTCCAGATGTTGTGAATTGATACCTTTTAATTTTAATGAAACAAAAAAAACCCTTCATAATTCTAAAATGATTCTTTAATTAAATGTCCTTTTGCCGTAGTTTCAGAAACAGATGTTTGTTTAAAGACATTTGATGAACTTGGGCTCAGACTTAATTCATCACTTAATTTTTTACCAGTCTTCAGTAATTGAAACTGCCTCAGGACCAAGCTAATAAGAGTCTTCAGCTTGCCATGGACTTGAACAGGGCTGTTTTGTTGTTGTTGTTGTTCAGGGAATTAAGTGCCCAGGAACAGGAACACAACTGCTAGTGAAGCAAGCTCATGAATATTGATTATTTGCCATGCATTTCAATTATGGAGGAACTTAAATCTGAACTGGATGCCTGCCGTTAATGATGGGCAATCCAGTTTGCACCAAACCTGCCTCTTTTGTATTCCCTACCATCCAGTATTTTTCATGTTCACTGGTCTTAATTCTTTCTTCTTCCAATACAATGTATAGTTAAGTCCAAAGCTGACTGGTAGGAATTACAAAAGGATCTCACAAGAATCTGACCAGGCAACAAAATGGCAGATGAAATTCCATTATGATAAATGTGAACTAATACACATTGGAAAACATTCCAATTACGCATATAAAATAATGGGGTCTATATTAGCTGGTACCCTTCTAGAAAGAGATATTGGAGTCATTGTGGATAGTTCTCTGAAAACATCTGCCCATTGTGAAGTGGTAGTCAAAAACACTAATAGAATGCTACGAACCATTAGGAAAGGTAAGACAGAAAATACCCTAATGCTACTATATGAATCCATGGTACATCCACACCTTGAATAACATGTGCATATCTGGTCAGCCCATTTCAGAAAAGATATATTAGAATTAGAAATGGTGCAGAGAAAGGCAACAGAAATGATTAAGGATGTGGAACAGCTTCCATATGAGGAGAGATTAAAAAGACTGGGACTGTTCATCTTGGAAAAGATGGTCCCTCTGAACCATCTGGTAGTGGCCACTGTTGGAAGACAGGATACTGGGCTAGATGGACCATAGCTTTTGACCTGATATGGCCATTCTTTTGTTTTTACGTAGCTGGAAAGGTGGTTTTCTGTTGTATTTTTGACATGCTGATAAGTAGACAGATACATACGATTTTATGACAGCATTTCTTTGCAGGAGATTTCCAATCCAATACTCAAATTCCAGTGTTTGGGTAAAATTTGGAACCAAAGCCAACCTCTTAAACTTTTACCTCACTGAAATCATACACATCTTAACAGGACCTTTTTACAGAGTCCATTTTCCCATTAGAGTCAATCTGTTCTACCCATCATGGTTCGTTTCTATTAGAAGAGTAAGTTCCATTACCCAGAGGATTTGGCTGAATTTCTCTTTTTGTCAAAGGGTATGGAGAAGGTTAAGTATGTTTTCTCCCCTCGCTGTTCAGTAAAACCATTTCATCTTGTGTGTGTATGTCAAACTCATTATTACTGCACCTCTAGGGGCACCAAGCGGGCATGCATACAAAAAAAAAAGTTATTCAGACCAAGTAAAAAAAAAAGTGTGATGAAGGGTACATAAAACAAGGAGCCAGTAGCAAAAATGCTACGGAATGAGCTTTACCAAATGAAATCCCTCTTTGCTCTTACGGTAGATATTTGCAAAGGATCTTGTGCATTATGTTTTTCTCTTCTTGGCCACCGTAGCTCAAAATCAGGTAGTGGAAACAATACTGTGCAGGCTGCACAAGCTGCCTTTTGCTTTGAGAAAAATTCCAGGTGAGAATGAAAAACATTTAAATTTGTGTATGGTCCCGGGAAAATATGTCTGTACCTCAGCCCTAAGTTGCTATAGCAGTGAGCTTTTTGTGTGGATGGTAACAATCATTTGTCCTTGCAGTTGTCTGTCCTGACTTCTGATCAGTCTTTGGGGTAGCTACTTCATTCCATGCTGAAAACCAACTGTTTACCTCTATTCTTTTTTTTCCCCTACCATGTAACTAGTTTCCAATCCATTAAATAATGCTACCTCTCACTCCTTGACTGTTTTCCTTAGCAGTTTAAATAGTAAATGAAGAGTATCCATGAAATATGCTGCTGTATACAATGTTCCTCCAATTCTATGATTTTTATAGTTAGATGGGTCCAGAAAATTCTGTGATCCTTAAACTGAGTTGCATGTAGATTTTGGGAGCTTCAAGCACACCTGAAGTAGAGTATGGTCATGATCTTTTACCACTGAAATCAATGGGAGCTTAGTCTTGACTTCAGTGAATGCAAAATTGGGACCGATATAGCCATATTGACCTGTCCTTGCAATAATATCTGCACACGGGGAACTACATTTTATGCTTTTTACAAAGTAGAAGCATCTCCTATGTATCTGTGTGGAGCTGTCTTGAGTTATAGTTTGTCAGTTATTATTTGTCTGGAGTTATGTTCAGAGGCATTTGTGGTTCTCAAAGTTTTTTTTATTGGTGACCCCTTTCACATAGCAAGCCTCCGAGTGCGACCCCCTTATAAATTAAAGACACTTTTAAATATATTAACACCATCATAAATGCTGGAGGCAAAGCAGGGTTGGAGTGGAGATTGACAGCTCACAACCCTCCCATGTAATAACTTTGTATCCCCTTGAGGGGTCCCGACCCCCAGTTTGAGAACCTGTGCCTTAAATGATAAGAAATTTCTGCAGTTGTAACCCTTTTTGCTTAACTAGTACTGCTTTTAGCTGATATTTTTTCCCTAGCACAATTTCCTGACTTGTGCAGTTCATATTTTTTAGTGAGCTAAAAGGTCAGCATTGGCTATGCTTCTTAGTCTATATTAGTTTTTATTTTCCTTTCAATATCTGTTTTGGAAAGTTAGCATTTGATTCTTTGAATATGCACATCTGTGGTAAAGATACATTTCAGAGGGAGGAATGATTGTCTAATGTAATAGGAGTATGTTAAAACTGCATATCACAGTGTTATGATATGTTTGAAAAGAGTGGTGTTTAAAATGTTACTTTATTGTGCAGTCATTGTTTGTAAACCCTGCAGCTATTTCAACTATTCTAAATTACTAGTGTATAAATGTTTAAATTATGCCAAGTATAAAGATAAACACTTAAATTATGCTGCAGAATTTGAAGATCATCAGTAACTTCCTATTCTTCATAAACTTCAATTTCATGCAAGAGTAATTGATGTTTTCAGATGCACTCAGTGATGCTGTGGCTTCAGCAAAGCTCAGGTGGCAAGGGAGTATATCAAAGATGAATCATTCTGAACAGTGTTTGGCTGATTTATTGAGTCTGTTGGGACACTGAATCTGTATATTGTGTTATTAAACTCAAGTGTTATCATATTATCCATTTTATATATCATCATAATTGTAAGATATGACTTACCTCTTTCCATACCATACTTTGTGTCCCCAAAGCTTCTCTCTCTCTCTCTCTCTCTCTCTCTCTCTGTCTCTCTCTCAATTTTTAAGTAGATTTTAAAATCCAAAGCAAAGAGGAACACGTGTCCATCTTCATGTAGACAATGCTTCTAAGTTTTGACTCAGGAGGTCTTCGTTTTCAGAAATCAAAACTAATTTAGGATTCTAGGTGGTTATAAAATTAACCGACAAGTAAGATAATCAAACGGAAAATGTCATTCCAAATTTAACTCCACCTTAAAAAAAATTAACGAACCACCTTTTATAACAAGCCTTACTTCTGGGTCTCTTGCGGTGTTATTTGGTTCCTGTATACAAACAGTTCACCTCTTGCTGATTAAATTTCCTTCTACAATTCTACCAAAGTGCCTGTCAGGAGCATCTATATTGTACTGTCACTGCTAACATGATATGGAAATTCACAGAAAATGACAGGCTCATTCAAAATGAGACTTCATCTTTTGTCAGAGACACAATGACCGGTATCTTAAAATCTTAAAAAGTAAGACACAGTTACCCTACTATAATACAGGGCATTCTTCTTATCTGGATAACCACCTGTGCTCCGTTTGCATTAGTATGCTGTTCCTATGTTCCATTGTCTAGCAGTAACTAGCATAAATATGTAATTATATGGTTTGTTTTGCTAGTAATAGAGTTTTTAAAACGTCTATTATTACGTTGGTGTTGAATTGTGTTTACTGTATCAACCAAAAGATATAAATTGAGTCAAATTACTTGTGTGGTTAACTGCAAAATACAAGTTATTTCAGCGGTGGCTAGTTTTCAGAACAATTTATGATAATCTTGTTCTTTGCTTGGTTTTGTTAAGAATTTGCTACTTATAAAACCTTGCCATTATTAGGCATAATCACTGGCCAAAACTAATGTCCACAGTGAAATCCTGTCCTCTGCTTGTCTTTGTTACACAGAGGTTCCCAAAGTGTTGTAAGTGTTTAAACAATGGCGTATACATAATAGAAAATTAAAGATGTTAGCAAGGCTTAATGTTGGGATTCCTTTCATTGGAGGTTTAGGGCTCAGTCCGGCGCTGTGGCCATAGTAATTCATTGTGAGGTGACACTTGGTGTTTAAAGTACATTTGGGAACAAATGATTAAAAAAATAAAACAAAGCCAAAAAACCTGGCTCACCACTGGAAGGGGATGTCTACACAGCCCATGGGAGTGTATCCCAGAGCCCAGTTGGACAGGATCAGGCTGGAGTGGTTCAGGGTACTTTGCTAAAAACAGGAGGTAGATGGCCTGGGTTAGGCTCTGAAGCCTGGGGACAGGGGTGAGTTTCTTCAGCTGCTATTAGCCTGGTAGCCCAAGCCCTGCAAGTCTGAGTCTGTTGACCTGGGTTCTGAGGCTTGCTGCTAGTTGCTGTACCTGAGGGTACATCTACACTGCACTTTCCAGGTGCCATTCGGGTCCTCCCACCTTCCTGCAAGCCTACAGAGAACACCAGAATAGCTCTGCCACAAGTCATACTCTGTAACTATTTGTCTGTTTGTGTTCATGCCTCTTAGATGACCGTGCTGTGTTCAACTGTGGTATTCAGGATGCGATTTTTTTTATGAGATTCTCCTAATTCTATATTAAACAAGGACATACTAATAAGTTAATATTTAGTCTCATAAAGCAGCATACTCTAAGCAATGTGTAAATGCTTATGTGAAAAAAATGCTAAACCTCTGTCTTTGACACTGCAAAACTTTTGAAGTGTTCAAAATACAGACTGGGATTTGAATTTTGAAGCTGCTTCATCTCATCTCTGGTTAGAACCGATTTGAAAAGCTATTGTCAGATTAATTAGTAGTACAACTGTAGGAGTACTAGCTTGCTCTGCCAACATCTTAATTGCAATTAAACTTCAAAAGTTTGAGTTACACTTAGTATTGATGACTACCTAAAAAAATCATATTGCCTTTATATGCTTCTGTTTGAAAGCATATATCCAGCTGTTTGAAAATTGAACTTCCTGTTCAATAAGAAGCAAAACTAAAAGATCCTTGCCCCAGCTATGTTTTCATTTAGCCGGTTGTTTATGGAAAAATCAAGCTTTGGAAGTTTTGGTGATTTACAGAAAACAAAATTAAAAAATCCATGTTATATTCAAACAGACACAGATGCACCATATAGAGCAATCACATAAAAATCAAGCATACTGTTTTTATTGTTATGGACAAGTCATGCAATCCACATTATGCAAGACATTTCTCAAATTAAATTTATTCGTTAAGGCTCTGGTTCAGGAAAACACTTTGGCATATGCTTAACTTTAAACAGGTTTAAGCACATAGAAATTAAGGTTAAGCACATGCGAACTCCATCTCTAGTCAAGGATAGTACTTAAGCATGTGCTTCAGGGCTTTCCTTAATCAGGCCCCTACTTTGTTTGATCAGCAGTCAATTGAAGTCTCCTCCCAATGTTTTCAGTGGGCTTTGGATCAGTCCGTAGGGACACATCTTCCTCCCCCAACAGATATCAATGGGTGTTCCCCCTTCTACTGACTTAAGTAGAATCAGGATTTGACCCCAAATGCACTTTTAATCTAAAATAAATAAAGAGAAAAGCCAAAGAACATTTCTACTGGGATATCAAGGCAATGCTGTAACTATTGCTCTGTAAAGTGTGTTGTATCTGAGGGAAAGGCATTAGACTCGATCATCTTCACAGTTCCAGGTAAACCAGTGATCTCCCTTCTCAAGGGTGAAGATGTCATTTACTGCAGAAGCCTATGCACCTTACCAATCTATTCCATTTAAATACAGCTGTTTATACTTTCAGGTGTCATTAGTTGGGTCCAGAAATCAACTTTTTGGGTCAGAGGCCTTTAACGTATTACTTCCTTCATTTAGTAACTTCAGTTTCCCGCTCCTCTCCCACCCCACAACTCTCTCTCTTCTGCGTAACAAAGCAGTTCATTAATCATCAGGCAAACTCTAGTTATCTCCTCATATCAAAACACACACGTGCACCCACACCATACCAAAAGAATGCAAGCATACAGTAGGTTGAGGTAAAATAAATTAAACTTACAAAGGAAAAGCTGTTGACGATAAATAAATGACTTTCAAACAGACATTACAAAAAAGAAAAATTCCAGGAGGTTCTATTTGTTATACTTGTCTTATTTGCATGTCTTCCCTGAAATGACTAGAACTAATACCAAAAATTACATGCAATATCAGTGCATTCGTGGGGTTGGTTTTTTAGAAAAGAGAGCCCTGCAGCTTAGAGATAAAATGCAATGTGGCAGTTACTGAATTAGTGCTTTTTTTTTTGTGAATAGTGGAACAAATTAGGTGAGCAAAACATCTGTAAATTGTCAATACAGAAGTTAGTGCTACCTGAGGCTACAGAAATAAGCACTGCAGGGCTGCTAGACAAGCCAGGAATGTGGAGGGAAGGGGCTTCTAGTACTGATCTGTTTATCCAGTGTATTACATATGAAATACTGCTATTCCAATATGATGATAGCACTTCAAAAATTCTGCCATGTTTTAATTTAACTATTCCACCCTGGGACCAGTGGCCTTAAATAGTTTCTAGTATGTGAAGAAAACAAAATAAAATGTCACTCACCTGGATCAATGGGTGAGGGAAATTGATGGGTCTGGATGGTGAAAGGGAGACAGTCCCAGTAGCAAGGGAGAGAGACACTCATCAGGTGGCAATAGGTAGCTCCTCCCCTGGGAATCCCTGGCACCCATTGGCCAGCTGGCGGGAGAAGGGTGCTGATTGGCCAGCATTCCCCCCCGCTCCCAGAATTTAGACCCACACAAGGGCCATGTGGAGCCTCTTTCCGCTCCATTCCAGCAGCTCACCCTACCCACCCGGACAAAGAATTGGAACCCATGCTCATGGATGCTGTGGGACTAGCCAATCACCTCTTTAGGGTGCAGGAAGGAATTTTTTCTCCCATGGGCCAATTGGTGAAGAACTTCCTCGCAGTACCTGCAGGCCACAGTTGCTTAAGTAGGAATACACATGCTCTCTTACTGAGAGGGTGATGTTTTCTTGTCACCTGGTTTTGAGAGTTAAAAGACCTGGGATTTTGGCACTGGGCATTGGGTTTATGTGATAGGTGAGACTTTGTGGGCTGAGGTCCCCATCCTGCTGCACATTCCGCCCCCCTAACGAGAGGGAGGGTGCTATGACTCAGTGATGAGAGCCTACCCTGGTTTGTGGGTTATATGGTAAGGCGCTATGTAACCCTGGCACCAGTTATGGGTTATATGGTAAAAACCTTGTGATCCCCCACTGGAACCAATTAAATGCCTGGTAGAGGAGCATATGGTTGGTGGGCGGATAGCGTCCCTCCTTTGTGCTGAAGTTCAGTAAAAGTTGCGACCTGCCACTCCATTCCATGCATGTGTCCGTCCTCATTTTGCGGCTGGGCCCACATCAGTAAGCATCATGTTATTGGGTCTCAGCCCCTTGTAAGTGCATTCAGCCATAAACTATGATTGTGAGACTTGAGACTAAAAGAAAGAGAGAGCTCTGAAAAATGATAGAAGCTCAATTACATTAACAACTCTTTAAAATCCAGTTAAGTTGTTTTTGTTTTATATTTTGCAGTTAAGGTGTAATTGTGATGTGTCCTTTGGGTTTTTGTGAGAGGCTGTTGTTGCAGCAGCAAAGGATTCTGCATGCTGCCATGTAGTTTAAATATCCTTGTTACTTGTTGGGTATACAAAGAACGCCTTACCCCTTTTAAGAGCCAAATACATCAGTGCTTCCTTCAACAGAACTTCTAATTAAAGGTGTACAGGCTGAATCCTCAGCTAACACAAAGGGATGTAGCTCTGAGGACTTAGATGGAGCTATGCTGATTAACACCAGCTGGAGGATCTGGCGCATTAAATGCAGATTGTGTTGGCTGTGGAGAGGGGGCAAGCGTCCAAAGCATGGCTCAGGCCAAGCAAGCTCCAGCGAGGAAGAGTAAATCCCCCTTTAGGTCTTAGCATCAGGTTCATCCCCCACTAGCCACAGCGTGTCCTCCTCTTACAGTGCCAATCAGCTAATTCAATGTTCTAATTGACTGCCTCCTCACTGTTGCCCTGGTCCAGAAGCCTTCCAAATCTCTGCATTTAGGGCAAGCAACTGAGTGCAGGAAACGTCTGTCTAGCCTCCTTTTTTCCATTCAAATCTGTGGATGCAGTCAGTGTACCAAAATATAAATATTAGATTATACATATACACCTACATTAAATGAACACTATTAAGCTTGCAAAGTCAACTACCGAAACGTTATGGAATGCCAAAATTAAATCTGTGTAACCTTAATTCATCCCCCTGGTGTGTATGCATGATGATACAGTTTTTGATTACATGATCATGAATTGTTTTTTCCACAGGACCCTGTCTTATAATGGAAATGTTGGGACACCTTCATAATAAATAGTGCTACCAGCCCCGCCTATAGTAATAGTAATGCACTCCATAACAATTTATAGTACCACGTGATATTAATTCTGCTTTTATGTTAGTTGGGCAGCAGCTAATTTCTGCTCTAGGTGGCTTTTGTGAAATAGAAATTCCAAGTGAAGTTCTTTCTAAATGTTATATTTTAGAACCTGATTTAAGTAAAACCCCATGCTATATATTGTGCATAATAATGGTTGATAGTGTAGTTGTTTTTCATAGTGTCCAGAATCGGTTTTCTGTTCTATGTCCTGAGACACATCAGGGAGAAAAAGAATATTATAGATTCTTGCTGGTAGTTGTATTTGTGCAGTATGAAGCATTCACACAAATCCCTCTTTGTTCTACTAGCAAATCTATGAATCTAATTCAGTTAAATAAAATAAGCTTAACTTATTTAAACAAAAGTGCAGCATCTTCAGTCTTGTTATTTTTTGATTTCCAAGAGCTGTATTTGGAAGAAATATTTTTATTATTCTGATTGAGCTTTACTGTTGTGTTTGGTGTTTTACCCACATTTAAAAAGCCAAGTTTCTTGCCACGAATCTAAACAGGCAGAATACAGACAAAGAAGTGGGTAAGGAATGCAATGTAGAACAGTGAAGTGATTTTCTCTGGTACAAGTCTTGTTAGTGCCAAAGTCATTAAAAAAGAAATCCCCATGACATGTTTTTGCTACAATGTGAGCTAATTACAATGTGTATGATGCAAGAGGAAAGGCTGATCTCCTGGTCAAGGAGCTGACTTAGGACTTCAGAGGGATGGGTTCAGCTCCATTGTGAATTTGAGCGAGTCAGTCTATCTGCCTGTTCTCTCAATTCCCCATCTGTAAAGGTGAATTAATACTTCCTTTCTCCCATGATCCTCCACCTTATCTACTAGACAGTAATCTCTTCAGAGCAATGTGCCTCTTACTAGATGCTCGTACAGCACCCGGTATAATGGAGTTCTGAACTTGAGTGTGACCTTAGGAGCTAATGTGCCACGAATAATAATATCGTGAGGCTGGACAATACGGTTGGAAGCCTACTTGAAAGAAATGAGTTTGTAGGAAAAACTTCTAGGAGCTGAATGAGGCTGCTTAGACCCCTGGAATAGGGGATTGGCTTTAGACATACCGTGTTTCCCCGAAAATAAGACGGTGTCTTATATTAATTTTTGCTCCCAAAATTACATTACATTATATTACAGCAAGAGGCAAAACTTGAAGTACGTCTTATTTTCGGGGGATGTCTTACTTTCGGGGAAACAGGGTAGTAGTATGAAAAATGGCAGAGGTATGAACAGAAGGAAATGAAGAAACTAGTAGGAGGAGCAGGTTTGTCAGTTCAACTGTCTCTTTATCCCTCCTAAAAGCATCATTCACTATATTTATTTAATACTTATTGTTTGAACTATGGCTTCTTGCACTCTATTAAAGAGGACTTATTCTTTTGTACTCTGCTTTCTTATTTGCAAAATTTTAATGCAAATTTAAAAGAGAAGCTAAAAATCAGAGATGGGGTAAAGCAATTAACAGTGGCTCAACATACTGTATTTTCAGTAACGTTTGCTCCTTAGAAGATATGGTTGTCCTGTTTGTATTTAGATGCATCTAAAGAAAAACAAACCAACCAAAAAAATCTGGTAAAATCTACTTACCTAGCAAATAATAAATATAGAAAATATAAACTTATATTCCCAGTTAATGGTTCATCTTGTTAAATTAGCCTCTCCTAATAAAAATGTTTTATCCTTCAGTCCCAGGACTGAGATAGTAACAACTAGAAGACTTACTGCAGGAGACAGACACCAATAGAATAAATAACATTGTGGTATTATTTCCTTAGAGTTGGGTGGAAAGTAGTATTGAAATGAGGTATTTTTCCCCATTAGGTCTATGTATTTTTTGACATTGTGCAATAATGCTACAGTGATTCATACAGGAAAGATGGAATTATAGATCAAAAACGTATCTAAACATCAAAGTAGACTTCTGGATAAGCTTCTCATAGAATTTATTTGCTGTGTGCTTTGAAATTAAATTTGAGGCATGTCACTGACAAGCATACATTTATCACCATCTGTGATATATACATACAGTGTATAACTGCAGAATAGAATTTCAGTGCAATTGAATTTCTGCAAAAGAGTTAAATCAAATCAAAGAAACTCAAATGTTTATGTTTTAAAAACAAAATAACCTTTTGAACTCCCACCATATTAATTCTACTGGGACAAATCTTGAAGTGATTACTCAGAGAAAACTCATCAATCGATTTTTTCTCTGTGTGAAGAACGAGTCAGGATAATTATCCCGGCAAGAGTTGTGATACGGACAATATCACTCACTTTTTGCCTTAACTCAAAGGATCCTGTTTTGGGCATGTGTAATACTTTTTGTGTGGCTTTTATCTACATAACTGTGGTTCTCAATTTTTTTTTTCATAGCATGGACAGCTTCTTAATAGAAAGATTGCCCTGTGACCACCACTCCTCCAATTCCTGATTACATGCACCACTCATCTTCCATTCACTGGTACATAATATCCCTCTTTATGTGCAAAATTAATGTTAACTGTCCTCAATGAGTTTTAATAGCTGGAGGAGCCTGGGCCTTGTGACCAGACCATTCTCTATTCACCCCTCGCAAATGCTCTGCACGCTACCAGTGGTTCATGATATGCAGTTTGAAAGCTTCTCCAATATACAGTTTACAGTTTGAGTGTGATCTTTTTTGGCAATGGTCTGAATATACCGTGATTTCTTATACTAGCACCTAATGTCCCTAATACTAGCACCTAATGTCAATCTCAGGGCTGTATTGTACTAGGTACAGTACAAACACACAGGTAGATCTGGTTCCAGTTGACAGAGCTTATGCATTCATTTGAGACCAAATGCAGTACAGTGGTATAATAAAACCAAAGTAAAGAAGGAGGAGGAAGAACATAAGAACAGCCATACTGGGGTCAGACTAAAGGTCCATCCAGCCCAGTCTTCTGACAGTGACCAGGGCCAGGTGCCCCAGGGAGAATGAACAGAACAGGCAATCATCAAGTGATCCATCTCCGGTTGCCCATTCCCAGGGAATTCTCTGGGAATAGCTACTAAGGTTGGCTAGGGACAACTTGATGATTCAAAATAATTTTATTGCCTTTTAAAATAAATAAAATAGTCTAATTCCACACAAGAAAAACATTACTTTTCTGTAATGTCCATCAAAGTTCTGTGGTCATCAAAGCAAACAACTTGCACTTGTTGAAACACGAGTGTGTAGAAACTGAATCACAAAGCTCTAGGGCAAGATTTTAACATGTGACTAGTGATTTTGGGTGCCTCCATTTCTCAGGGCTCAATTTGACACTATTTTCTTTCCCCCCAGAAATACCAGTGTCAGGCCTCTTTTGGGCAGCTGCTTTAGGGAGCATTGAGTTTGTAAGAAGTTGGTATCGATGGAGTTGCACCTGTTTAATTCCTGGCAGAATTTGGCTCAGTTTGAATACTTACTGTTGGCTCAGAAGATAACGTAGGCATCAAATGACGCATTAGCTAGTAGAATTTTATCATTCAACACAGCAGATAGTTGACATTTAATGGGCCACATTCTGCTTTTGGGAAGAGAGGAATGAATCTGGAGTAATTTAACTGAAGTTAGTGGAATTGCTTCACAGTTACTCCGGCATAACTGAAACCAGAATCTGGCCCATTAAGCAGCTGTCCATCAGGTACAAAGACAAATGCAAAAGGAAAACTTTACATTTGATAACATCCCAAAAGAATTTACATTTCAGGCGTCTCACAACTACTTCTCTTGAGTTACTTCCTACATATGGGGCATTTTAGTAGCTGATCTCCTGAGTGTTTAAAAAACTTGGATTATAATGTTGAAAAGTGGCCTTTGTTAATGAAATATGGCCTTTTCTGGATTACAGGCTACAGGACTGATTATGTAGCTCAGTTATAACAGCAGCTTGTTGAGTGTGCCATACTTTATCTAAGAATTTTTATTTATTCGTAATAAACGGGGGAGAGCCAAACAGTGTAGAAATGCACTTGATTTTGCAAACAAGGGAATGATACACAGATATAGCCAGAGAGTTTTCAGGAATGCTGTTTCCAAATGTAAGGACAGCTTAAACTATTGTGTCATTTCCTTTCAGAGAAGAAGAAATGGCTACTAAAATTAAACAGGCAGTATCCTATGCAGGATTACTTGGTCTTTAAATAGAAATTGTCTAGGATGAAAGAAAGTTCTCATGAATTCTGTATGTCCAGCAATATTCATTGACCTTGTAGTCTCAAGAGCTGTCATATTTTGTGTTTTACTGTCTCTCCACCAGTCTCATTCATTTCTTACTTATCCTCCAACCCTGCTCTTCATTGGTTTTTGCAAGTGACTTGTGGCTGAACAACTTCTGTTGTAAGTTCACCCTTAGGCACAGAGGTGCTACAGTAGTACAATACCTGTAGGCGTTCTCATAGCTCTTGATGATAACCACTGGGGTTATTTTTTCTCAGTATAACAGGAGCACTCTATAAAAACTGTGTTTAATTACTTTTTGTTAGTAATCCAAGTTCAGAAATCTACTTCATCCTTCTCCTTTTAGCATGATGATTACTAGCATCACATGCTTCAATGGTGTTTCAAATCCAACTGGCTGTGCTTGGATTGAAGAATGGGGCCGGATCCTTGAGGGCTGTATGAAAGTGAAACTTGTGTTTACCCAGGGATTGCTTGCTTCCCTTGCACCCTGCTACAGGTTCTATTTCATCTCATTTGCTACCTTGCTTACGCCCAAGCAAGTCAGCGATCAGAATTGCTTTTCAGGCTGAGATTCAAGGTCATTTAAAAATAACAATGGTGTGTTATTTGTGTGGGCGTTATGCAGCCCCATCCTCAGGTCTCATCCTCACCTCTTTATAAGTGAAAAGACATGTTGACAATTATGTCATGGTTAAGAACAAGACTTTGGGCATTGCAGGGCATTGCATTCTAAATATGACTAACAAAGAGTCTATAGTCATTTCAGCATCACCACATACAATACCCCATACACTGTAGCAAACTATTTTAAAGTATTAAATCAAACAGAGAATGCACTGATCACACTTTGGTCAATGTCTCTCCCTTTTGTAATTTTTCTCTGTGATTTACAAGATATTTTTTTTCTCTAAGACCTCTGTGTTGCCCTCTCTTGAAAAACAAATTTGTAGGGACATTATGATGGCCTTGCTGTGGATGTTGATTTGTGCTTTTTAGACCTTTGGTTAAAGGGTTCTGCATTTTCAACCTTCCTTTTCCTGAGGTTTTTATTGCCAAGGGTTCCTTAGGTTCCTCCTGGAGAGCGCTTAATTATAATCCCATGGAACCTAAATCATTATACATTTCCAACAAGGTCTTTTGAGGAGATAAATCTGTCAGTTCATGGCAAATATTGACAACCGCATAATTTCCATAGTCTTTCAAAAGAATTATTTCAAACCTTCTTGAAAAAGTGTCCATGTCATTGGACTCTAGCAAGAAGATCCAGACTACTATTACCTGTCAATTTTAAATAAGTACCTTTGGAGCCTATTCAGCTAGAACTAGTTTTAACTTACTAAACAGAATGAATGATTTCATTATAGAAGAGGTAACAAAGAGTCCTGTGGCACCTTAAAGACTAACTAAAGTATTGAAGCATAAGCTTTTGTGGGCTAATAACCACTTCTGGGTATTAGCCCATGAAAGCTTATGCTTCAATACTTTAGTTAGTCTTTAAGGTGCCACAGGACTCTTTGTTACCGCTGCTATTCCAGACTAACACGGCTACTTCTCTGATTCTTCATTATAGAAGACTCTCCCAACATAGAATATAAAGTTTGTCAGGAGAAACTAATGGCAAAATTGTGTCAGAAATAGGCCTTCAGATCCATGGTTCTATCTTACAAATAAGTGACTGGGTTGAGCCTGCTTTGAGCAGGGGGTTGGAGTAGATGATCTCCTGAGGTCACTTCCAACCCTAATCTTCTATAAGTCTATGATTCGGTCAATGAATTACCAGTAGAAGAACTGGGCAACCAATAATAAATGTTCTTAGGCATAGAAGACTTAAAATAATCCTTTTAGAGAAAATCCTCCTACAGCTACTAAGATGATGCTTCATCTCTCTTTGGCATTGTGCAACTATTTATTGAATTGCAAAACTGATGGAAGGGTGATGAGTGCCTTGCTCCTGTTCCTGCTCCCATTGAGCTTAATGGCAAAACTTCTATTTGACTGCAGTGATACACTAAGTCTCTTGTTCCCATTTTTTATTTAAACAGGCTCCCTTTTCTTTGTCTTCCATCTGACAGGCCTTTCATTCTTTCCCATTGTCAGATAGTAGGTCCTCCAGCGGCATATGACATTTTCAGGAACAAGTCTCGCACCTAAAACATCCAAATCCCATCTGCTCGGGGGGAAGACTAACCTACTTTGCATTAGAATAGATAAACTGGTTTTAGCTGTACTTTAAAATGATCTTTTTGTCCCCTTTCTGAGGTTTCTTCCTATCCAGAACAGCACTAAATTAGCATGACCTGGGTACCTTTTGGTTTGTGCCTGCAGCATCTGTACAGGGAGTTATAGCAGAGCATGCTAGTGTGTATTGCAATTCACATCCCTGTAGTCCGAACTGTAGAGCCGCATAGACAAGCACTAAGACACTTCCAGTGGCAGAAATATACACACTTCAACAAAGGCGCTGTGAACAAGAGTTATCCGTGATTTCTTTAAAAAAGTCTCTTCTTTATTCCCAAAAATGAAAGGAAGATGCTGTACTGTGCACACAAAAAATTAACAATATGTCCCTGATAAATCCCCTGGGTCATTTTCACTCATCAATGATTCAAAATATTTTTAAATTTTCTACAATCATGAAACTCACTTCTGAACCTCAAAAATCCTATTTATAAATTCTTATTTGGGAGAGAATCTAGTAAGGGTCATATATCCGTTTATTTTAATCTGTGTAATCTAGCGATCTTAATCTATTCCTGTCTGTCCTTTTACTCTAATTTATTCCAAACTATTGATCTTAATCTAATCTATTTCTGTTTTTATACTGCCCACAGCACCATGATATATGAGCTGAATTCTATATCTCGAGTAGTGTGTATATATAGAAGAAAACAATAGTGGCCCAAAATCTGTTGCGGGGAGGTAAATTGATCTAACATGGCAGGAGTCCTGCCCTCATCCCAACCTACAAAAGCCTTTTTGTGTCCACTCTGGAAAGCCAGGCCACTGTGGAAAACCAAGGGGAATTAACACTTCTGGTGTATATTTGTGTGTGTGTCTGCCTTATGCTGTGAAAAACCTTTGGAAATCTGGAGATAAGGATCTCTGATCCCTTGTTGATGGGTGCCATATAAGAAGCGGAGTGGATTGATAGAAATAAAGAGGCATTCAAGTCCTGAAGGAACTATGCTGCCTGAAAGATAAGGTCAAGAATAAGGAGCAACAATGAGCAGGTGTCCTGTTATGTTGGTGAATTATTCCTCCTGTCCATTTGTCCAGGAGGTATCTTTTCTCTCTCCTCCCTCTCCCCGCCAAACTGTCACATAATACTAAGTGACCTGAGAACAGCTTTCACCTCCTGTGTATTTTTTTCCATGATAGGCAGAATATAGCCCTTGAAAGTCCTCAAATTTACTTAGATTGGGCAGATTTTTTTTTAATGCCAGGTTTAAAAAAAATTCAGAAAATGTATCAAATGCATGGAAAATGTGGCAGCAAATGGAAACAGTATCCATTATAGGGGACTATCCAAGGTTAGCGAAGAATTTTCCTTAAGGACTTCAGTTAGCGTGAGTGTGGTATCTATTTTTGGCATACTGTAGAAAGAGAGATGCATTCATTCATAGACTGTATGTCCAGAAAGGACCGTTGTGATGATTTAGTCTGAGTTCCTGTATAACCCAGGCCATAGTGACCATTCTCATTGATTTAAAAATAGAACATAACACCTGAGCTGTACCGTATAGGGCTGCGAGTCTGTTGTACTATGACCATGTATCTGAGAGTTATGATGCAGACATGAGATGTGGGAGGTTGAGATTAGAATCCAACTGATTTATTCTGCAGGCTGAAAGGCTAACAGCTGAGATAATATAGATTGAAGGGCCATGAGTCTAGTAGATAATGGAACTTATACTAATTATAGTGTAGTCCTGAGAGTTTAAAATAACTCTCACCTTTGAGTCACGGGGCAAATAGAAGGTAAATATAGAACAGAGTTGGGATGTACCATTTTTAAAACTATGACAAACCAACTATTTCATTTACAAGGGCCATAACTATATCGTACAATGACATTGGTGCCTTTTGTAGGAGGCAAGTACTATGTTCAGAGAGGTTTCTGATGGGTAACAGATACAAATAGAGGCACTAACAAAGAAACTTCAGAAGATAGCTTCATGGTATATTTTAGGACCGTTACATGACTAATCACATTTTCAGTAAATACAACAGCAAATAAATGAGCACAGCTTGGCTGGAAGCTTAATACCTTGATCTGTGTTAATATATATTTTTTAAAATGTGTATGTGTGGGGGGGGACACCAACATCAGGACATGTTTCATTGTAGAGAGTATTAAGAGTAGTCGCTGTGTTAGTCTGTACCTGCAAAAAGAACGAGGAGTACTTGTGGCACCTTAGAGACCTTAGAGACTAACCAGTTTATTTGGGCATAAGCTTTTGTGGGCTAGAACCCGCTTCATCAGATGCATAGAGTGAAACATACAGTAGGAAGATGATATATACATACACACACACACAGAAAACATGAAATGGTGGAGGTTGCCATACCAACTTTGAGGCTATTAATTAAGGTGAGCTATTATCAGAAAAAAATCTATTCAAGTAACACCATCGTAGGACCTAATCACATCAGCCACGGCATCAGGGGCTCGTTCATCTGCACATCTACCAATGTGATATATGCCATCATGTGCCAGCAATGCCCCTCTGCCATGTGCATTGGCCAAACTGGACAGTGTCTACGCAAATGAATAAATGGACACAAATCTGACATCAGGAACCATAACATTCATAAACCAGTGGGAGAACACTTCAATCTCTCTGGTCACTCAGTAACAGATTTAAGTGACAATTCTTCATCAAAAAAACCCTTCAAAATCAGACTCCAATGAGAAACTGCTGAACTGGAATTGATTTGCAAACTGGATACCATTAAATTAGGCTTGAATAAAGACTGGCAGTGGCTGGGGCGTTACACAAACTGCAATCTATTTCCCCATGCTAAGTATCTCCCTACTGTTACTCACACTTTCTTGTCGACTGTTTGAAATGGGCCATCCTGATTATCACTACAAAAATTGTTTTTTCTCCTGCTTATAATAGCTCAGCTTAATAAATTAGCCTTTTAGAGTTGGTTTGGCAACCTCCATCTCCTCATGTTCATTCTCTCTCTCTCTCTTTCTGTGTCTCTTTGTGTGTGGGTGTGTATAAGACACACATATACACACACACATATATATTGATATAATATATAGCATCTTCCTACTGTATGTTCCAGTCTATGCATCTGATAAAGTGGGTTGTAGCCAATGAAAGCTTATGCCAAGATAAATGTGTTAGTTTCTAAGGTGTCACAAGTACTTCTTTTTCTTTTTGTAGTGCGTATGAAAATGCAGTATTAGGTCCACATTTTGATCTTGTTTACACTGATGTAAATCCCAAGAAATTCCATTGACTCTGTTATTTGCAATTTACACCTGTGAAAGTGAGGTCAGAGTCTGAACCCTATGTTAATCTGCACTTTGTTGTTGTTGCTTACATTGCAACACTCCTTTAGGATATTTTTCAGCAGCCTACAGCATCCAGACACACAGCTCATTTCTAAAAAAGTGTATTGAGACAGGTGACTTACTGAAATGATTAATGAAATGCACACATTATTAGCCACAGTGGAACACATAATTTGGCTATTGAAGGTAGAACCATTGCTCACCTAAATCCTCACCTCTGACCACAGTCCTGTACTCTGCTTGATCTATGAGAGTGCTTAAAGGGGATAATTGGTTGATGCACAGAATGGTAACATCATGACTTCCATGGTAGTGCATGGATCACAAAGAAGGTCAAGAGCATATTTTCTTTGTCACAGAGATTTCATATATTTTATGCTCTTTATATTGCAGTTATTTTGATCAGCTTACAGGTTAAAGCTAGCATCAAACAGTGTTAGCGTCCTGTGTTCTTGTGTGGAATAGCTTGGTGCTCAGCAAGCATCCTTCTTGCTGCACACAATTAAATATTAGTCAGGTTGAACCCAGTCACTGCAAAAAGAGAATTTACAGGGCCTAGTGGAAAAGCAAAGTCTAAGATTGCTATTTTATGGTTTTTCTTCTACAAAATTTATAGGAGTAATCCGAATGTAACCTTTCTCTAAGAATAGCAATTCCTTCTTTAAATACTGATCAAGGTAAGGAATAGCTGTATTATACTACAGCTTTCCCTTTTGTTCCCTTGACAGTACTAATCTCTTTCAAGGATAGATATAAGACAGAGTGTGGCAATCATTGTTCATTATTCTGTTTAAACTTCTATTTTGTTAATGAAAATAGACTTCAGTAATAAACCTGGATGCTGTTTCCTTGAATTTTTCCTCAATTTTGTGGGTTTTACTTTTAAATATATATTTCTTGGGTCGAGCTCCTTATACTGACACATCTTTGTACAAGAGAAGTAGGCAGGGTTTATCACAAACTTTCTGAACAAACATCTATTTCTTCCATATTAATAATAGCAAGTCCAGCTGTCCTTACACAGAATGTTCCACTTTTGGCACAAAAGGGTCAGCTGCAGAATGAGTATTGAAGATTTCATATCACACTATTTCAATAGGACATATTCAAAAAGCAAATGTAATTTCTTCACTTCCTTCCTCAAGTGGTGTAGATCAGTTTTTAAACATGTGTCTGTCTTTATTTTTTTTTTAAAAAAAGGCTGGGCTCTATATTCAGAAGTTTTATTGGATTTGTTTGGTTACAGTAAAGTTACCAGGTCTTGTAAAACTAGGGTGATGGTGGGGAACCAAACTTCCAGCAGCTGCTCATTAATAACAGATGCATACTAGCATTCAAGGGAATAAAATGACTACTTCTTCCAGGGCTTGATATATAGGGAACTTGATTTCCAGCTTCCTCTGGAACGTTGAGCTAGGGATCATCTGTTAGGCTCAAGTGAGGGTTTCCCATACAAGCAATTTCCTGTGATGGCAGGAGGGTGGGCATTGGTGGACATTTTTGGTCAGATACTCACTTCTCCTCCTGCTGCCACGGTCACCTTGCTTTCTGTCTGGTACTACTTGTGCTGTTCCTTCTCCTGCTCTGGCTGATTTGGAACAATATGTTTTCATGGGTAACAAAGAGTCCCGTGGAGGTGCCTAACTAACATGGCTACCTCTCTGATTCTATGTTTTCATAGCAAAAGATCACCAGCTCAAAAGCCACGTTCTCTTTATCAAATACGTAGCAATGTTAAATCTTTCCAGCAAAATATATAATCTGGTGATTAATTAGGAAACCTGTGCAGTCCTAGGGAGAGGATGTTAAACAAAATATAGACAAATGGGGTGATGGTATTATTTTAGAAAGCTTGGTCTCTAATATTACCAAGGGGTGATAATAGAGAGTAAATTAAAAATAAACTAACAGTGCAGTATTCTTGCTAGTAAAAGTATCAGACTATGTGTGTAAGTAGAAAATCATATCTAAGTAGGGTGCCCATATGTCCCGATTTTATAGGGACAGTCCCGATTTTGGGGTTTTTTTCTTATATAGGTGCCTATTACCCCCTACTCCCTGTCCCAATTTTTCACATTTGTTATCTGGTCACCCTGTATCTAACACCATGAAAGTAATTTCCATATTACATATCACAGCCCTAGTATGACCATGCTTCAAATAGCATCTCAGGTCCCTATAGTTTAGGAAGGATGTAGAAAACAAACCAAGGAGGACAAGAAATAGCTGATAGAACTATTACAGAACTTCAGTGAATATAGTAAATGTGAAATTTGGTTTACTTTTGCAGAGAATTCATCATTATATTGCGGATCAATATCATATGCTATCTGCAATATGCATGTTCATGCTTAGTACTCTTCCTAGATTGGCATTACGTGTAATAGTCCTGAAAAGGTGGTACTTGAAGGCTTTTGTTACATATTAGTTCACCATATCGGTAGATGAGGTTTGATCAGGAAACCTGGGTTTGATTTTAGGGGATTACTTCTCTTTTACTTCTGCTAAATACATTTGTCTCCTGAATTTTTTCACTGTAGGGTATACGCTATACTGTAGTGCAACTGCAGATTTCCTAATATAAAATCCCAATCAGTGGAAGGTCATTTAAACTCTTAAATATTCCTGCTCAGAACTTCAGCGACTCAACAAGCTTGGCATTATTCCTGAACGGTTTGGTAGGCTGGAATGTATTTTCTGGCTTATTGGTAGCAGGGATAAAACTTCATTGTTGTAAGAGCAGCACATTCTACAAAGTAACTTCTCAACATGGTAGTTCTGAGTGTGATTTTTTTAAAACAAATTAATATTCATCCATTTATGGGCCTGTTAACTCCATGTATTGACTGGTGTGGAGAAAGTGAGTAAAGAAGTGTTATTCACTCCTTCTCATAACACAAGATCTAGGGGTCACCAAATGAAATTAATAGGCAGCAGGTTTAAAACAAACAAAAGGAACTATTTCTTCACGCAACACACAGATAACCTAAGGAACTCTTTGACAGAGAATGTTGTGAAAGCCAAAAAGAACTGGATAAGTACACAGAGGATAGGGCCATCAATTGTCATTAGGGGATGATGTCCCTAGTCTCTATTTGTCAGAAGCTGGGAATGGGTGACGGAATGGATCACCTGCTCTGTTCATTCACTCTGGGGCACCTGGCACTGGCTATTGTCAGAAGACAGGTAAACTTCCGTGACTATTCAGCCAAAGGTAAAATTTTCAAGAAGAAAGTGAGTTGAATAATATATGTAAGCATTCTACTTGACTTCCTGATCTTGCTAGTTTAGATTTTCACAGTATGCTGGGTGTGGTGGTGATGGGCTACATCAGGGGTCTCAAACATGCGGCCCGGGGGCCACATGCGGCCCGCAAAGCCCTTCCCTGCGGCCCGCCAAGCTTCCTGGTGCCCCCCCCCCCCTCCCGGTCCCCCCATAGCAGTTTGCAGGATGGAGGGGCCAGAAGTGGAGGCTTCTCTGCTGCCTGGCTGGGCTGCGCGTGTTTCTAGCTCTGGACTTCCTAGATTGCTCTTGCTTTGTTTGCCAAACAGCTGTTGGTGGTGCCTAGTGCTTTCCAGGAGGGAATGGGGAGCTGCGCACTCAGAGGAGGAGGTGGGGCAGGGGTGCGACCTCTTGGAAGGGGTGGAGTGGGGACAGAGCCGGGGCAGCGAGGGCAGGGTGTGTGTCAGTGGTGCGGCCCTCGGGCCAGTGCACTAGTCCTCATGCGGCCCTCATGGTCATTTGAGTTTGAGACCCCTGGGCTACATCCTTGCTACTAGAGTAGGTAGATCAGAAAGTTGGGAACTGTTAAGAGAGTTAATTAAGAACTTAATGCTAGCAAATGAGAAGTGTTTCCCATATGAACTGGATATAGGCAAGTAATTCAAACATTATTTAACTATTTGACTAAGGTGGAGCTGAATCTTTTCAGCTGCCTTTTCATTTAAACAAATATTTCTTCATAACTAGAAGTTTAGGAAATAACATTTGATGTCCAATTTTTGGCATAGATACAATTTTTTTTTATAAAGTATTTTGGATCAGCTATAACAAAGCCTCTCTGGAACTTCAGCCAGGTCAATTGCTTTGTTAGCTGAATTTTTTTGCCATGCACCAATAATAATGAATCCTGCCATCATACAGTGGAGTCACATTTTACATGGGGGTTAGGTTCCAAGGTCCCCGTGTAAGATCACAATTGCGTATAGTGGAGTATAGCCCAACGCTGGCCCCGCTCAGTTGAAATCCATTGTTGTGTGATAATGCCAACTTTTTGTGTATCCTGGAGACGTAGTGTCCTGACCCCAGGTTGAAAACCACTCCATTAGTGCAATGGTCATAATTAATGGGGCAGATGTATTGATGTTACTCCTAAATCTAGATCACTGTCAGCCAACCTACTACTAGCAAAGCTGTACCGATACCTAAAACACTTTCCACTCCTTGATGTAAATCCATGATAGCAGTAAGGTAAACAGGTAGATGAAAGGATGTGGTGTAATATGCTATCAGGCACAAACCTGTTGTGTAAGATTAGAGTAAGCTTACACACATGGATGCTTTCACATATGTTTATCTGCTGTATGTAATAGTTGCAAATTATATTTTCAGTCCCCTCAGCATCTGAGAGTGGGACCTTCCTTGCCTACTTAATCAAGGCTAAAGGAACATAGCAAAGGGGCTCTACGTTCTACATCTTAAGTGTGCATGGCTGTATGAAAATTTCCCAGTGAGACTGAAACCAGATGAAATTTATATGGTTTCAGACCATCAGCAGAAGAGCTTGACTTTATCAGCTTGAGGCACTCTCTGTACCTTATTCCCAGAGTAAAAGAACCAATAGAACTAGCAGAAACATGACTAAAGAAATCTTTCCAAGTCCTGCTACTGCAGAAACCACGTACTTGATACATTTCAATTAGCTGTAAGTGCCTGGGAACAGGAAAATATTGGTATATTGTAATTACTAAAGTCCAAGCTTGCGCCTGTCTAATTCCAGAGATGATGTGCTTCTTTTTTCACTTTTATTGCTTCTTGGAAGCCAGGCTCTTTCTTAATAAAGGTAAAATTCTTTAATAAAAGGCTTTTAATGACTGCTTTGTAATGCATCCGTTCACAAGAGAGCTGAGAGCCCAAGCCTTTTGCAAACTTAATCCACCAGAGATTTGCTGAACTTCCTGCAAACTAAAACAGGTGAGGTTTGCACAGCTTTGCTAGTGATCTCGAAGAGTGTTCATACATCCCTTTGTAATGGAATGTGCTCATGACTAACTGTCCCAGATGAACGGATTACCCCAGGGATGTGTTCTAGCCCCAACCTAGTTCAATCTGTACATCAACGACCTGCCACCAACCCAGTCATGGAAATTCATCTATGCAGGCAACATCTGCTGCGGGCCACAGAGTACAACTGTCTCTGAGCTGGAGAAGACCCTGAGTGACGATGCTGTGAAGCTGGATGACTACTACAAGACATGGTGCCTTCAACCTTGCAGTCCCTAACACATTCCACACACACACACACACACATGGCAACATTAAGAGGAAATTGAACATCATAATGAATGGCCAGAGGCTGAAGCATGAAGCATACCCAGTTTACTTAGGCATGACTCTCAAATGTACACTGATATACAAAATCCATCTAAGCAAGATAGCAACAAACTGGCAGTTCTCATATGGAGTGGATGCTCCAACCATAAGGACCTCAGCCCTTGCCTCCTTATACTCAATAGTATGGTACGGTACAACCAGTATGGAGCTGCTCAGCATACACCAAACTTGTTGCTGTTAAACTCAACTCAACAATGTGCATCATCACAGGAATTCTCTGACCATCTCATTTTCCATGGCTTCCAGTTCTGAGCCACATTGCTCCTCCCTGCATAAGATGGAGGGAGATTGCAGCTGGCAAGTTGCTTACGAAGGTACATACCAACCCAAGGTTGGCCTTGTTCAACAACCTTTTAAGCCTACCAGATACACCTCTTTCAAGACTGTCATGCCAGGACATGTCAGCGTAGTCCCTGTGGTGGGAAGACTGGTAATTAACCACTGACCCTCAACCAGTCAGTTCCCTACAGACCCTACTGTCTACCTGACTGAATTCCACCTTACACATCAGCAGCAGGCCCTTCTTAACTGATTCCAGACTGGACAAGGCCCCTATGCAGCCAACCAGCACCATTGGGGTCTTTGGGACCCTCCAAGTGCAGTGGGATGCAGCTCAAACAATGATACACATTGTTGATGAGTGACTGCTAACCAATTTCAGCATTGGGCTCAGAGAGCTTCACTTGGCCACTAAGAACACTATTGCTTGGCTTAGCAAATATGCAAACACTAAATAAATAACTGTCCCCCAGATCAGCAACAGGGCCTTAAAGGCTAAGGCAGTCATCTGCAGGACACTCCCTGACTGTGAGAATTCTGAGGCTGGTTCTTCTGCCTGAAGAAAAGTTTCCCACTGATGACTTCTAAGGCTCCCCACCCTGCTGTTTAGCTACCAACTTTCTCTTTTAATCTCTCTGCATCACACATCCGAAAAAATGAATGTTCTTACTTCAAATGTGAGAGAAGTACTTTACTCAAACTTGTTTAAACCTGGTATATAATTTACAGCTTATAAATGAAACTTTCAAGTAGAAGCAAGTTTTTTCTCAGTCAGTAGTTTTCAGTTATTGCTGGCTGTTCCTGGACTTTTGATCCATATTTTAAAATAGAACCTTTATGGTTATTCATTTTAAAACTGTGTCAGGAAAGTCTTACTTGAAATATTAAAAATCAATATAGAACATCTTCAATGGATTACCACTGGCTGAGTGATAGATCTCAAAAGGGAATTGTTAATGGGAATTCCTCAACAATAGGGGATCAGTAAAATGCTGAAGGAATCATTTTCAGCCCAATGTTGTTCAATATTTTTAGCAATGGTTTGGCAGAAAATTTAAGTCATTACTGATAACATTGGCGATGATACACAATGGTGGATTATAAATAGTAATGAGGACAGATCAGTTATATTGGAGCCCTCTATATCGCTTTGTAAACTGGTCCTTTACACTAAATATTCCTAATATTTCTTAGAGCTCTTGGTTAATTTCAAGAGATGGGTGACTTTATTTGTGGGAGGTAAAGAGAAGGGCAATTTGTATTTTAACTAGTGATTTGTTCTAATTGAAATGCTGAATCCTTTTTGGGTGGTTGTCTCCCTCTCATTACCCTATGGTGCTATTCCTTCAGTGGCTCATAGCGGAACCCGGGCCCACCCTCCACTCCATGTTCCAGTCCAGGGACCCTGAGCTTAGCAATACTGGGCTTTTCTTTTTTGGACCTCACTACTCCTTCCCTGGATTGCTTTCTACCACACCTGGTTCCCCTTCTCACTCTGGGTGTACCAGCTCCAAAAACCCCCTCCCTCTTCATAGGGGGTGACTGCTGCCTGCCTTCCTGCAGCCTTTCCCATCAGTCCCTTTACTTCTCATCTCTCCTGGACTTTATATAAGCATCTCCTGTTCCTGAACAGCTGAACCTGCTTCCAATTAGTTCCCTGGCTCTTGCTCTGGGTGCAGCCTGTGGAGTTAATTGACCTACCTGGTCACCTTAGCCCTCGTCAGTCCTATATTGGGTGGACACCCCATCACACAAACCACGGATCAGGTATAGTCCCGGAAACTATTTAAAGTGATGTGGGGGGGGAAACTCCCACAAACTACATTGAAAGTTGACCTTGTCCTTTTAAAATGTGTGGAAGTTTGATTGTTATTATTTATATTATTGTCATGCCTACAAACCCCAGTCATGGTCTAGGACCTGATTGTGCTCGGTGCTGTACAAACACAGAATAAAAAAGGTGTTTTTATTGCCTCAAGGAGCTTACAATGTAAATTTAAGACAAATGGTGCAGGCCGTTAGATGGGGAAATACAAGGAAATGGTGAGACAATATTGGTAAGCATGATAGGTATTGAGAAGGTATTCTTTAATACCTTCATATCAAATTGAGAAGGTATTCTTTAAAATGGCAGGTAGTGAATACCAATGTATCTAACTGGGAGTAATACTTATAGATAATTGCACCATACACATGCTCCGGAGCTAAGTGGTGAAAAGGCAGCAGGGTTATTATCCAACTACCGAATGGAACATTACTACAGAATTCAGCTAAGCATAGGGCTAAGTTTTAATGCAATTTTGAAGTTAATTAATTTCAGATAAATACATAGATGGAGGAGACCTAATCTATTCAAATATATGTAAATTGATTATAGTGAATTAGGAGGTAATATTGCGGAGTGGACTGCTTAGATTTTCATTTAAATAAAAAAGACTGAAGACCAGATTTACCAAGAAACCTCTCTTTTACTCAGTTTCAATTGTTCTAGGTTGTTAAGCTGGTCCAAGATGATCAACTTCTCATTAATCATAATAATTAGAGGTAGATTTACTGAGCATTAGTGCAATTTTCAATCATGCTAATAGTTGTGCAATCCACTATTCATTAATAGAAATGAGGTAAATTAAAACCATGACATTATAAATGAGGCAGAAGCGTCAGGAACTTTCCTGGATCCTCTCAAAATCCCATTAATTTAATTGTGATAGTGTTTCTCAGTAGCATTTTTTTTTCACTTTCTCTATTTTCCAGCAAACCCACATCAAAGGTATACATACTCTGGCCCTGGGTGTTCAGCTCTCAAATTCGAAGTCCACGTTGTATCAGAAGACCTCATTGCTTATTGTGCTTGAGGAAAGATGTTGGAATCTCAGAAATCATCATTTTGATTAGCAGATCTTCCTAAATGCAAAAGAGTGACTGTTACGAAGGAGACCATGTTGCTATTGTGTTACCTCATGTTTTTAGATTCCCCCCAACAGGGGCAACTTAACTATTAGCTCCAGGCTGTGTCAGGAATAAATCAATAGCAACACAGTACTTCTGTCTGATAACATTCATGCAAGTAAGCGTGCTCTATCTAAAATGGCAGTTTATTAGATTTAAGCACGCAGAAATATCAGCAATAAGTTTAGAACCTCGCAGATATTTACCTAACGTCTGGAACGGTACTGAGTAATTAACAGCAGGTTTGCAATGGTCAGTTGCTCACCCACTGAGGAAAAACATCTCTCAAGATGTCTTCAGAGGACTGCTCCAAAGTACCCTCGATTAGCCAATCTTTTATAACTAACTTCTACAAAACACATAGGTCACAATGACCCCTATTGGATTATTACTTTTCTAACTTTCAATAAACTTGTAATGTGAGCATTACGTCTAGACTCAAGATTTTCCAACTGCCAAGATTTTTAGTCTCAATTATTTGTCTGCCCCCTCCTCCCATTCTGATTAATAGAAATTGCCAGATATGACCTTGCTTCTAAAAGCCTGTCTCCAAATTAACTCTTAACTATGTGCTGTTCTATTTCATTAAGTCTGGGTGGCTGGATGCATGCACATAGTATGGTTGTAATTAGCTTGATCGCATCCTGGGGTATACACACCCGTGAAATCGAGGGCAATACTTAATCCATACTCCAAATTATAAATCATCATGTGACTATCATTAAGAGAAAGCTGAGGTGTGACACATGTTCATCAGCCACTGTGGTTCTCCCACAGCAGCAGGCTGGGAAATAAGATCTACCTTCCATTGGAAGCTCCCCAGGAGAGTGGCGTAGGCTTTGCCTCCCTTGTTTTGGGTAGGAAACAGTCTGAACTTTATTCAGTGCTGTAAATTCTTTCTGAATGTGCCTTTACACATATCCTTTGTGTACTTTTTGGCCTGTCTTAAGGGAAAGGTAATTGAACCTATTTAGTGCAAGCAATTATTCATCTGTGCTAGATCCAGAACATCTTGCTTTGATTTTCTGTGACTTTTCTTCCCCCCCAACCCCCATTCTAGCTTTACAATCATTTATGACCTGTTTGATGGACCATACAGTAGGCAAGGGTTTGGGTGGATTTTTTTTAGTATATTGGTATGATTGCAATTATAGGCTAGATTGGTGGGTCCAGAAATCAAACTTCAGCCTTGCAAGTTCAGTAGGTTATCAAAGCTCATCCAGTGCTTATTCAGAAACCCGGCCAGGCTTCAGATAGTTATTATTTAATCAATGGCAAACACCTTCCAATCAATGAAGCAAAGAGAGTCTTGCAGTAAGTGGGCACAACTCCAATGACAGTTTGTTTTAATGAGCAGGGTGGGTGAGTAACAAAACCAGCCCTGTACCTTCTACTCTCCCCCAGTCCTCCTGAAAAATCATTGAACTAATGACGTGTATGCATAGAAATAATAATTCACCACTTGCACCCTTCTGGGATGCCCCCACTCACTTTTTCTTTTTTGGCTGTAATCTGTCACACTTTTGTTATTGTGCAAAGACACAATACTTCGTATCCTTTAAAGCCACAGGGGGGTGGGGGGTTTGATCAGATCTGATGTATCATAATCGGTTTGACACTAAGTAGGTCCTATATATGGTTCAATCCTGCACTGTGCTGGGAACGCTGGCTGTGATCCAGCAGAGGACTTAATCACGTACTAAACCATAAGCATGCGAGTGGTTATGTTTTAGTCAATGGGGCCACTTCCATGCATATATACTGGGCTGGATGAAGATCAGAATGCTCAGCACCATGCAGGATGGATCTCATACAGAGTATAGACACTCCTAGTTTAAAACACACACGTTCTTGGTACTGTTTCAGTCATCAGGTGCCAGACACGTACAGATTAATCAGGCCAGAATTGACCTATTTGTATTTGTTTTTATTAACATATATCAAGTGCAGGGAACATTTTTATTCATATCTCTGCTGAAGGTTCCTTCTTTACATTATGGTTGAGATGTTTAAACAGTGTGAAAGAACTACATTGAACTTACTTGGCACTAAGTATATGAAGGGCTTATTTTTCAGGGCGATACACTTTTATACAACTTTGAAAACAGAGCATTTCCCAGTTAAAATTAAAATATAGTTGTAAATTCTAACCCAGAGATGTAAGTACATTCTTCATAGTATTAACACTTACATGGAGAAGAATGATTTACATCAGACTGCAGCTGTTAACCTGTAAAATATCCAAATTAATATATAAGCCTAATTTATGTAGTGATTTGCTTTTATAACACTTTTGTTCAGGACTGTTTGTATCATTATTGTAAATGTTGTATTATTGTAAATGTTGCTTTTGTATAGTTTTTCTAGTCTACACTTTCCTTTATTTTAAAAGCTATTTCTTAGCCCCTTGGCTATTGCAGGGAAATAGCTGTCATTTAAGATGTCAACTTTGCCATGAACATCAAGTGGCTGCATAACAATGATTAATCATTTTTTTTAATGAATGTGCTCTAACTAAGATCACAGTATTATTGGATGTGGATGGATGGACAGAAATTCAAGAAAGTGACATAGGTAACAGATGGGCTTTAGGGATAGCTGAACAAAGTTATCACCTTCACCTCTTACCCATTTCCACTTCCAATGTGAGAAAGCCCTAACACAAATATGTGGAGTTGTTCAAAGTGGGTTGTAAAATGATGTGCAGCATCCTTTTCTAAAAGTACACACAAATGAGTGGTGCTTTCTGCAGCCACAATTTGTAATGGTACACATACAAAAGTGAGGGTGCAAACTCAGTGCCTAATGCACATAAGTAAATCAAGAATTCGAGCATGTGTGTGCTATTTACTGACTTAATTGTGTTGTGCATGTAAATAGTACCTCTTTTGCACACCTCTAGTGCAAATTTGGTCCTGCATGTGTTGGCTATATGAACATTTTTAATGTTATATATTTAGCAAGTAAAACCAAAACCAAGTACACACTTTTAATCATTCTATCATGTAAAATCCAGCCCTGTCCCAAAGAGTTGATTATATCAGAGTGACTTCACCACATGCTAAGTGGTGGGGGCCTTCGTCTGGCTTTTCAGGAAAGGTGTGTGGCCCCTACAAGGGCAAGAGAGGTGGAGTGTGACTCATTGCTTCATACCAAGTCAGCATGGAGTCACGAATCCATCTGCCCTCCATGACCAGAAGGGTGATGATGACTGTTTGTTCTTGCCATTTTCACCTGGACCAGGTGGAGCAGCACTCCTCCTCATCCAGGTTTTTCCATGAGCTGCTGTGGGCATTATGCTAATTGCTCCTTCTTCAGGGGGCTGGGAAGGAATATTTCCCCTCACCACTAGGTTGGCCAAGGCAAGGTGTGTGAGAGGGTTTGCATTCCTAAAAATGAGTTGGGGGCTTAGTTTGGGCACAATGAGTTGGGGGTTAGTTTATGATGATGCAACGCATGATGGAGCCATTGTACCTTTTGGTTTCCCAGGAGGTGGGTGGGCCTAAGCCCACCTGTTACTGAAGTCCCTCCCCCAGCCTGGCGGGAGGGACACTAGACCCGGGGCCAATTAATTACAGGGGACAACTAATGAAAAAAAAGGACAAGGGAGTGCGTGAGGGTTACAGGTTCAAAACGAGGGTACAGGATGGGGACACCGAGCAGAGAACCCCGCTCAGCGCCCACTGCTCCATGAAAACGCAGAGGGAGGCTGTGGACGCTGCCCAGTGGAACTCTGCCCGGATGCGTGACTGAACGAGTGACCGGATGACCTGAAAGAGACCCCACAGTCGCACCGGACCCCCCCCGTCTAGCATCCTCCTCCTGGTGTTATAGATGGTGGCTTTGGCAAGCGCCAGGAGGAGGTTGACGAGGAGGTCTCTCAACTTTGTGGGGCCATGGATGGGGTGTCCAAAATAAAAAGGTGTGGGGAGAAGTGCAGCCAGCATGTCAATAGGAGGTTCTGGAGGAGCCGGAATAGGGGCTGCGGCCTGGCGCACTCAAGGTGGGCGTGCGCCAGGTCCTCCTTCGTGCCATGGAAGGGGCAGGTGTCGGGCACGGGAAGGAACCGCGCCAAGTACACGCACGTGCTCTCGGCTCCATAAAGGAGCCGCCAACTAATATCCCCGGCGGGCCGTGGAATTAGTGTGGAATGGAAGGTGGCCCACCGGGGCCACTCACCCTCGTTCGGTGGTAGGTAGTCCCGCCACTTGGTATGGGGGCGGGACGCGAGGGTGAGGAGATGGAACGTGTGAGGCACGAGCGTGTATAGCTGTTTCCTCGGCGCGGTTTGAAACAGGACTGGCTGCAAGGTGTGCAGGCGGCTCGGGGTATGGGAGTACGAAGGCCGGGAGGGCTCACGAAGCTGGAGCCCAAGTGCCATTCCGGAGGGCCTGGGGTGAGGGGCAGGCAGGGAGAACCCTCTCGCAGGGCCCACCGCAGGAACCGAGAGTTCCTGCGGAGACCCACCCAATAGCCTCAGGTGTTTAAGTCAGCAATGATGTTCATTGTGAGGGCTGGGGTGCATCCTCACGGGCAGAAGGGTGGGCGTCCCCCGTCGGGTCTTGCAACAACCCGTGCTCGACCCCGAAGGTGAGCAGGGAGTTGCGGAAGGTTCGGGCTCGCCGGTAGGCCAGCATGTTCTGCTTCCTGGGCCCTATCCCCTCCCCCATGGAGCCATTGTACAGTGCAGGTTTCCTGTAGGGAAGGGATACAGTGATCAGATAACATCGATTGGTAAAGGATTTAATGGATGTATTCTTTAAAGGGGCAAAAATGGGGAGATTAGGACTCCTATGGCAATACAGAAGGGACTCAACACTCCCTCCCTTAACACTCATTTGAGGGGTAGGGGATGTCCCGGCAGCAGGATGGCTGCGGACCAGGGGTGGGTAAAGGGGAAGGGCAGACAGTGGTTCCCCTCGGGTGTATTTAAATGATTATGGAATTACCATCACTTTACAGTGTTATCTCCTGGTATTACCAGGCACTTAGAAATAAAGTTGCGGCCTAATTAAACTACATCCAGTGTCTTCTGCCCTCCTTCCAGCATAGCCAGCCAGTGTCTCTTCAGTTAATCTTATCTTGTTCTCAGCTAGAACTTCCATAGCACATTTGTGCTGTTTAACAATACCAGACAAGATTTTTCTAATTTGGAAGCTCAGCCTGATATATGAAAATCATGCTGTGCTGGTAGCGTTCTTGTGGATAAAAGGCATGGGATTCAAAGTTGCAATGAATTCAGAACTTTTAGGTCGTGTGCCGGAAATAAGCAGGCAATTTACAATCTCTCTGGCTTTCTAACTCCCACGGATGACTAACGTGGACAGCAATGCTTGGTGTCAGCACATGGGATCTTCCTAAAGCCTGTCCTAAATTCTGCAGTTATGGAGCGATTTACTCACTGCAGTGATCTGTTTTCAGATTTTGTTGTGATCTATCATGGTTCTGCAGGAAGAACATCTCCAGTTTTCTCTTTCTTACAACATTGGCTCTACAGTGCTGATAGAAATAACAGATTTTTGCTGCACAGTATAGAGAAGCTGAGCAGATTAGCAAAGATGAAAAAATAAGATGAATATGGAGATAGGAAGACCATTTGGATAGACACTTGCATCCATGTGGAGCTCCAGAAGAAAGTCTGTTCACCACATTAAGTCCCACTTAACCCACTCAAAGTAGAGCTTAAGTAGAGTATACTCCTTGCCCTTGAATTCCGCCCTTTCTGACCAAAATTGCTGTCAGCCAATTGTCCTTGTAAAGGAAGGTGTTTCTTCTAGGGATTAAGTTAACTTCTTCTGCAGAGGAGCCCAGGGATAGATGCAAATTCCCTCTTGGTGGAATCAGCTCTATTATTAACCTGACAAGTGCAGTATAATACTCTCCGGAAATGAAGCTGGGTTTACAGCTGATCTTCCAAATATTTTTTCACCATAATCAGTGTTTTAGGGCGGCAAGTTACATCTTATCCTCCTCAGAGAATAAGACTTTTTTAAAAAAAATGCCAATCTGAGCATTCATTGCCGCTAAGATTCTGTTTTATTTGAAACACTAGATGTGCTAACTGGGTTGCTCAATTATAATAAATATTTGCCTTGTGGTAGTGAGTAGGGGGCCCAGTCATGCATTAGTGCTCTATTTATAGTCCAGTGTTTAAGATATTCGATTAGAGTTTGGGAGACCCCTTCAATTCTTTACTTTGCCATGGACTTCCTGTCCACGAGGGAATTTGCCAGGATCCTGGGCAAATGTCTTAGCCCTTGCTGTGCCTCAGTTCCCCATCTGTAAAATGGGTATTATAATAGTTCCCCGTCTCACAGGAGAGTTGTGAGGATCAAAACCTTAGACTGGGAAGTGCCATGAGATCTATTGCCGAAAAGTGCAAAATAAGAGCTAGGTGTCATTATTGTGCTAGGCGCTGGACAAACACATAAACATTTGGACCCTGCTTGATGAGATTACAATACTTAAGGGCTGGTCTCCACTACCGGGGGGGGGGGGGGGGGAATCGACTGCAGATACACAACTTCAGCTGAAGTTTGCGTATCTGCAGCTGACTTACCATCCGTCCTCACGGCGGCGGCAGTTGGCAGCGCACTTCCCCGTCGACTCCAGCTTGCGCCTCCCAGCAAGCTGGAATTCCACAGTTGACGGGGGTGCCGCGAGCGATCGATTTCTCGCATCTTCATAAGTGAAGACATATGCTAAAATAAGAAAAGAGCTGAAGATCGTTTGACATTAAATCCTAAACAGAAAAAATAGCTGTTTTAATCATCACCAACCATACTCAACTCCAGTATTCAGCTTATTCACAAACAAGCAAAACATCTCATCGAGACAATAAAACATTGCAAATAAATCATTCAAGGCTGAATACTGGAACACTGTCATGCAAGAGTACTGCAAGCTTTGCCCCCAATCTTTAGAGAGTATTTAATAAAGAAATGAGTTAATTAAGGATACAAAATTCAACTGTTGCAATACACATAGTGCTAGTGATTATCAAGAAACACAAATGCCTATTTGAAGGGTGCAGTGGGGTTTGTACCAAGCTGCTGCTATAGCATTCAAACCTGTGTCAGTGAGCTTGTTTAACAGGATATTATGATATATGAAGTTGAAGGCTTTTGAGTAGTAAAACTTACTCCTGTCAATTCATCTTTGTACATGGCACTTGAAATATCATTCACAACTTTTAATTATATTGTCATGGTTGAGGGACTCAAGCAAAAGCCAGGCTGATAGTCACGGAATCTCTCATTAAGTAAAATATCTCAATTGCTGATGCCGCTGGGGAGGGAAGAAAACGGTAAGATTTGTATAAAATTCCATTCAAATATATTCTTTCATACAAAGGAACAAGGTTGGCTCCCTTTCACAATACAGCCACATAGCTGCCGATAAGAGAGATTCATAACGCATTTGCTAGCTGGGAAAGCAGACTGCTCATATCGGACATATAAAGGCCTTCTCTACTGTTGTCCAATTAAAAAGAGAAGGAGATGCGTCTCCTCTGTATAAACCCTGAATAGTAAATTTTTGGGTGTTTTCATGGTGCCAGAGACAAATGGACTCTTTCAAAACTGACTCTACCTCTAACAGATATAAATCAGCTGCAGAATATTAGATTTACATTTTGTGTGGAACACTGAACAAAGAAATATATTTATAACTAGGGGGGCATCATTTGTTACTTGGGCATTTGTTACTCAGTGCCCACATCCAGACCAATGTGGTTGCAGTGGAGCAGGAGTTTCCAGCTCTACAGCAATGAGAGAGTGTGGGTAGCTGGCCATCCTCCAGAAGACCTTGACTGTGTTGGAGGAGCATGCTGCCCATAGGAGATGTAAGACGGGAGCCTGTGGAGCCTTGAAACACAGCTGAGTGCCCACTGATCTCAATAGACTCTTATTGATCCCGTGGTAAAGTGGGCATGAAGAGGTTAAATGGAATACTCAAGTATTATGGGTTGGAGCAGGGCTAGATTAACACAAGTTTTAGGGGCTGCAGCCAGTGGCCTTGGATTTTTAAGGGACCCCAAAATATGTCATTTACTGCACTGTTCTTCAATGGGTGGCTGTGGGCCAGATTTGTCCACAAGGGATTTGGCCCCCTGGAGTTAGCTGTTCTCTCCTGGATCCCGGGAAACTGCAACCAATCAGAGCTGCTCAGGAAAGAGCAGAGCTCTGTATCTCTCCCTTCAGGAGCCTAGCCTATTGTCACAGGAGGGGAAGGGGGATGGAGGGGAGGAGTTGTCCCTGCTCACAGGAAGGGAGGAGGGAGCAGAAAAAGCCCTTCAGCTCAAGGGGACTCCTTTTACCCTTTCTCCCCCAGCCTCCCTGTAACACCCATCCTGTGAAGGGCATGGAGGGTGAAGAACCCCTGTTCCTCCCCTCCCAGAGAAGTCCCTACTACTCCCCCCCCCTCCCCCCAGCCTGGGAGATGGGGGCTAAAGAACCAGAGTAGGGGTAGGGAAGGCACAGCTGATAGGAGTGGGGAAGTCGAGCAGATGTGGGGGGCTAGCGAAATGGGGGACTAGAGGGAAGAACTTATGAGGACTGGAAGGGTTAAACTGATCGGCAGATGCACTTGGTGTATGTTCCCTTTTGTATCGTAAGCCGTGTGTTTCATTCAGAATTTTTTCATTTATGTTTAAACACACTGGAGCTAGACTGTGTTGATACACTTCAACTTAACAGCAGTACACTTTTAATCAGGCGCTTAATCAGATACTTATGCAACATAAAACGATAAGTAATTCGTTAACTTGATTGAGTACTGCAAAGTACTTTTTCTTGGCAGGGGCGG
This sequence comes from Sternotherus odoratus, assembly GCA_032164245.1. Lineage (NCBI taxonomy): Eukaryota > Metazoa > Chordata > Testudines > Kinosternidae > Sternotherus > Sternotherus odoratus. The sequence goes on along the minus strand of JAVMKO010000009.1, from coordinate 11,007,438 downwards.
GGGAAGGGGAGGGGAAGGAGAACGGCACAAGCAAGTGTCAAAATTCCAAGCAATAAAAGAGGGAAAATAAGATGTCCACTCATTGCTCGTGAGTTTAGCTTCTCATTTTAATTTCATTGTTTTAGTGCAATTAATATTAATATGCTGGTTTAATAGCATTACAGGGTATTTGTGTAACTGCAGGATTTCTTTGGAATGTTTCCTATTGGCATACTTAACCTTTTATTATGAGATTAATAAATACAATCTTAAAAGGCTGGGACCTGTGGCTGGTAGCAGTCTCACAAAGAGCAAACACTGGAAGAGTCCTTTGGCCCTAGAACATACCCTTTGGCCCACCAAGATGAATAATTTCTCAAGGTATGGTAGTTGGGACTGAGCACTTAATATATGTGATAACAAATGAAATGCTGATAATGGGTAAAATGACTCTTATCTTATCTAAAATATAGCTTCTCGATACATGCGACTGTCTTCATTTATTGGAGGCCTTTCATACCCATTTCCCTCAGTTGACTGACCAGTACATGGGTTTCATTTTAAGCTGTATATTTTCACTCGGGCTGTGATTTTGGTACAAAGATTGTTGGGCCTATTGCATGATGTCCTGGAGGTTAATGAATGAGGTCAGTGAAGGGGGAAGACCACTGTATGTGGTACACATATTGAATTTCAGGATATCAGGGTAGAGATACAGCTATGTCGGGGACAGTGATTGAGCTAAATGTTGTGTGTGTTGCTCTCCAGTTGTGTGAAGTGGGGTGTATTTCTTGACAAGTTTGCCATCCCCCAAGCACCTGATGCACTGTACAAGTGATTCTTCAGATGTCTGAGGAAGTCCACTTACATTTTGGATTTGTGAACACTGGGCTACATACTTGTTGGTACAGTGCATGTAACAATGTAAAAATGGCCATCTGCAGAAATTCGGGGCTGAATCAAGTTGTCTGCTTTTTCCACCAAGTTAAAAATATATGAATATCGCTGAGCAGGATAAAACAGTAGTTTTGACTCTAATTATCCAACTGATCTTCTTATAAATGTGGAAAGAGTTTGTTTTAGTAATATAATCTAGTTAAATACATACTTTACCATTCTGGAAGATCACTTGTTATGCTGATATATTTCCAATCCATATAATAAAATGACAAGTTGCTACAAATTGCCGCTACACTATGTGGCACAGATATAGATGAGAGTATTTCCTCTCCTGTCTGAGAGCACTTGTGAGAGCCCTCCACATGCGACAAATGTAATTACAGCCATTTCCTGGGGGAGGGAGGGCAAAGAAGTATCAGAAGGCTCCATCACTCCAAGAGTACCAGAGAGATGTCAGTGTTTGATTTGGGGCTTATTCTACATCACAGCCTCCTCGGAAAACAGTCATATTGTTCTGTATCATGGCACATTTGAAATGAGTGTGGATATGCAACTGGCTTCATCCTTGATATACAGGAAAAGGAGCTGAGGTTGAAATAGTATTGCTTCAAGGGCTCTGTGAATTTAGAATTCCCTTCTTACCTTGGTTGGAAATAAGCCAAATCTGTTGCTCCTTGGCTAAGCCCACCTGTTGGGTAGGTCTGAGTAGGAGTGTGGAGTTTTTCATTGGGATTTGGAGTTTGCAATACAGAGCAGCTAGTTTTGTACAGAAAAAGGATGCTGGAGTTTTTACTACTATTTGTTTTTGGTTGATTACATTTTTCATAATCTGGCAGAGTGTCTGTAGCCTGGGATAGGTGTACTTTAGATGTCTGAAAATTTAAAAAATAAAAATAAAATACTACTGAATATTGTTGACATGGAATTATCTAGTTTGGATTCAGAAAATAGCTCTGTAGATGGTAGGTGACTTTTTCTGTTTGACTGAAACATAAGAGCAGCAGTAAATGATGCATTTTGTAAAAGGATGCTGTACTAATGGTTGGCATAATAATATGACTGTTAGAATAGGGGGGAAAACATTTACTGGCCATGAACCAGAATCAACAGTTCACGTACCAGTTCATCTCTCCATGGAATTTTTAATCAGCCATTGCTGAAGGGATTTTCTAATAAAATGCTTTCCCTGACTAACCTGCACTATTCTTCTGAAAAGAAAAGTAATCTGACTTGTTTGTTTGACTGAAATAGATGGCTGAGATATTTTCTTGTCTTGCTGTACATTTATTGCATTTTGCATATGACCAGACCTAGTTATGAGACACCTGATTATGATTTTATATTAGAAGATTAATTTCACTTTAGCATCTTTTTATTTCAGGATATATTATTCCAGATGCTTCCTGATCAGTCTTTGATTCAGGTGTTTGGTGGTGCATACCACTGAGTAATACTCCATTCCACATGTTTTGTGGTGAAAACCTGTGCTAGCCAAAGCACAGTACATCCAATACGGCCCATTTTAACAAAATAAAGTCATGTTAATACTGGCCAAAGCAAATCAGCTGTTTTCTTACGATAGGATGCGGTGGTGACCATATGTATATAATGGATTATTTGTCCATTTTGGCAAGGACCTTACACCAAATTAAAGATGACAGAAAGAGGATTGAATAATGGGACCCCCATTTGGGTTTTGAAATATAGTCAGCAAAAAACATTTATTTGCCAGAGCAAAACAGTAGGACAGAACATTCTGTACTGCCTGTGTGCAATGTGCCACTCTGAAATTGAAACTTCTCTGTGACACTGCAGTGATTTCAGATGAATAACTTGCTGCTTAGCTAGTCGATAATATGCTTTGCAACAGGTTATCATCAGATCCATTAAGTGATGAGCTACATTTTATCAAATAGCTTGTCTGGGGCAAGTGCAAACTTCCAAAAGCAAATGGTTGTGCAGCTGACCTACTCTGCTTTAAAAACATCTCCAGCTGTTCTGTTTGCGCTCCTGTAATGTGCTCTGACATTTGTGTTACATGTGATACCATCATTTGCTGGCGCATAAAGACCCTACAGAAGCTCGTGTAGTATCATGTAGGAGAAAATAAATTAAATGTCTCATTAGAAGGAATACATCTCAGCTTAGTCCTTTGCCAGGTTCCAGTCATTTTTTTGGTCTGAATCATTCTCTGTGAAATAGCACAGCATGGTATTGATCTGAGAAGGGATGAGTCATGTTTTGCCCTTTTGGTCTGAGTTTGTAGTTGGAGGGGTGAAGTCTGAGCCCCCCACAGGAAAATGGAGACACCGTTTTGATTTCTTGCACAAGTGGAGGCCATGATACCTGGAATTTGAAATAAAGGACAAACATAAAGCCCTACTTCATATAATGTTTAGTCTAGGCTTCTAATTTCAAAGTATTTTATGGACATGTATCACTGAAGTTCTTCTGTCTGTATGTGATGAGCTGGGAGCCATATCAAATACTAGTCATATCACTGTACTGTCAAACATTTCAATAATATTTTGAGGAAAAAATTACTTGATAATCCCTGTCAAGGTCAATGGTTTCTGACCTTTCGTAGATGGAGCCATGCCCGTTAAATTGATTGGCATACATCTCCATCCCATCTTTTTCCTATGGCTCAGCCTTCACTTTCCTTGTCTCTCTAGCCTTTTTCTTTTTGGTTATTTCTATTCTTTCTCTTCTTGGGTTTTTTTCCTTCATTTCTTTATTTATCTTTCAACATCTCTTTTCCTTTTCCTCCTCCCTTGTGGGTGCCCACTATCCACTAAAACCACGTTTTTTGAGATAGACAGAGTCATTTATTACAAGCATTTATATGGGAAAGAGAGAATTTGACCTTTAGAGATTAGATGCCTCTGAGAACTTCAAAAGTAGAATTACGTGGAGATTTGTCTAATCTTTGTGCCAGTTCTGTTCAATCTGATAATGAAAAATTATACAGGCATCTGACTTGGTTTGTTTCCTCTGCCCTGCCCTGGTAAAACTAGTTTGTGCTTTCAGATATTTCTACCGATACTTGCCATTGTCTTATATAATCAATAGGAAGAGAAACAGCTTTATGATTTTTTACTAACTCAACACATGGCATGATAGTTTCCAATCAAGGAATATAAGGGTTCAATGCTTTGAAATTTAAACAAAATAAGGCTTTAATCAGCTATGTTAGTGATTTTTTTCAAATAAGAATTTGTAGGAGTTGATCTGAAGTGTTCCTAGTCCACACTCATCTTTTGTTGCCATGAGGTGGGTCTTGCTAATTGGCAGGCACACCTAGCTATTGTGTTGAATTAAAAGTAAATACAATGGTTGCACTTCAGAAATATCTTCTATTTTGAGAGATAGTATCAATTCCAGCATATTCCCATTCTAAGCAGTATGGCCAAAATGAAACTTTCCAGCAAGAACCATTATAGGCATCTTGGACTTAATGCTCCCAAGACATCCTATGGAAGATTGTCCTACAGCCCAGTAACTCAGAAAGGAAGAAAGGTTTTTCCTAGGATCCATGGGATTCTGATTTTTTTTTTCTTATTCAGCTTCCATGAAAGATCACCCAGTCCTTATGAACGGATGATGTTCTCTCCTCTCCAGGTACTTATACCTCACTAACTACCATAATAATAACAATGACTGTCTCTTATATAGCACTTTTCATCCAAAGTGATTTACAGAGGAGGTTGATATGTTCATTTTACAGATGGGGAAACTGTAGTTTCTGCTCACCTTCCAGTATTGCAGTAAGTGGTCTGTCTAAGATCTATCACATGTTGTTTGTTCTCCCATTCTCTCCCCAGAGGGGAGAAGTGTGTGCAGTGGAATATCTTGTTTTGGTTGAGGGTTTTGTTTGTTTTTTAATCTATATGCTGCTGTGTATTTATGCTAGAGAAGGCAAAGTCAAAGAAATGTGTCATATATTTGGAATGGTAGATGGTGAGGTTGCGGTCCTTAGTTCCTGAGGGAGTTCATTTTGCAGTCTTGTACTTGCTCCTGAGAAAGTTCTGTCTCCTGTACAGACAAACTTTATCCTTAATTTAATGAGTTGCATTCTTCCAGAGCAGCAAAGTTGTTGAGCACACGCTTTGTCCCAGAGCTTTAGGTGGTCATAACCTTGATTGCTTTATGAACCTTATGTACTAGAGCACTGGTTCACAAACTTTTTTTTTCCACAGACCACTTGAAAATTGCTGAGGGTCTTGGCAGACCACTTAATGATCTTTCCAAATGTTGTTTGTACAATTAGCTAACTATTAGCTAACTTAGGATAAAAGTGCCATATCAAAGAAAAAACACCTTACTAATAATTCTATTTTGTTCTACAAATAAAAGCACACAACTCATATATTAGTATCAGTAGTCTTACCTTTCTAATGCAACAGATGTGCCCTCTCTCCCCTGCTGCAGCAGCCCATGAGCTGGGGCTTGAAATGAGGACGGTCTCTCCCCCACTGCAGCAGAACCAGAGTTGGGGTTTGGGAGGAGGAGGGTCTCTCCCCTGCCATGGCAGCCACAGAGGTGAGTCTGGGAAGAAAGGGTCTTCTCTCCCTGGCAGACGCAGCCCAGGAGCTGGGGAGAGTTGCCTCTTTCTCTGGCTGCTGCAGCCCTGCACATCCCAAGTTTCCCCCACCCCGTATTCTCACCCCCCTCCCACTTACCCATGATTCTACCCAAGGCCACCAGCTCACCCTACTTGTGTGTCTTCTCCAAGCGCCTAATTAGTGTTGCCCAGGGCTGGCTCCAGGCACGAGCACAGCAAGCAGGGCCTGGACGACGCGCTCGGGTGGCTTTCGGCGGCACAACTACAGCAGCTCCGCGGAAGAGGGAAAAGTGTTGAGCTGCTGCAGGTGTGCCACCGAAAAGGGAAGAGCGGCTTTTGGCGGCAGCTCAACAATCTTCCAGCATCCGCGGAGCTGCCGCAGAAGAGCAGTCGAAAACCGATCTTCCCTCTTCGGCAGCGCGCCTGCGGCAGCAGAACAATCCTCCCTCTTCAGAGAAGGTAGAGTCGGCCCTGGTGGCATCCTGTTTACATTTTCTCTTGTGCGGCTGCCAAAGCATGCACCTTAGAGGGAACTATCTGCAGAGCAACTGAGTGGAGCTCGCGGACCACAGTTTGAGAACCTCTGCCCTAGAGCACCATATTGAAACTATTAGTTGTGTGATCAGGAGTATTTTGGGATTGTTTTAGATGCTCATCTTATTATACTGATAATGTTGCAGCACATATTGCTTCGAGGTCTGTTCTGCCTAGAAAATATAAGTTCAAGGTGAGTTAAGACCTCACAATGGCAAACTGAATTCTGAATTTTATTAGTATTTGTTGTAAACCCTAATGTTCTGATGCGATTATTTTGCATTGGCCACTGGAATATCATTAAGGAGAGGACTAGAACCAAAGAAAACTTTGCTTTTACCATTCTTCTCCCATAAGTAGCCCTATCTTCCTCTTTGCCCCCGGGACTTCCATCTCCTCCCCTCTTCAGTTAGAACTCTCTCATCCCTCTGGTTCTTTCCCTAGAGTATCCTGATGAGTGCTAGAAGAGTTACTCTAACTTTGCCAACATCACAGCCTCTGCACAGAACCACATTGGGCACCATGGAGGATTCTGTCTAATCATCTGATTCTCTCTCTTTTTGAGTGTCTATTGCCCCTGCTGTTTCCTAGCATGAGTGATGAGGGGACCCAGCCGCTTGGGTTGGTGAGGCATATTTAAGATAGAGGCTTGCTTAAGAGGGTAAGTTGTGACCAGAGGAGGTCAGGACTTGCTCATCTTATGTGTCATGATCTGCCCATTTTCCTAGTGTGTCAGTCAATCCCTTCCTGCCTCAGTACACTACCATATCATTTTCCATGTCCACAGGAAAGTAGATAATATCAAGATGTAAATCACCTTAGGAGGACACCACATTTTGTTTTAATTTGAAAAAAAAAAGAAGTTAGGACAGTTTCTCTAAAATGTCCTTCTTCTAATAATAAAGATAATTAAGATTTTGTTTGCATTTCATGGGCTGCCAGGGTAGGATTTTGTGAAAAATTCATTGGTTGACTGTGATTTGTAAGTGATCGAGTTTGTTTACATGTTAATTATATATGGTCTTTACATTTTGCTACAAATCCCAAATATTAATGCAAGTAATCTACTTTGATGTCAGGAGTGCCTTGCTTCATTGCCATATACCAAATGACTGAATACTAGAAACCTCACGATAGATGAAACAAAACAGAAGATTGAGTGCTTCAGGCAATTAACAAATTTCACTAATGGAGTCCAAAAATAGGGCTGGTGATGCTACCTACTTCATTTTATTTACCGACAACGTAAATATCAAATATTTAATATTTTTGGTTTAAAAGAATAATCAAGGCTTCTAATAAAAACCTCTCAAAATGCAAGTTATAAATAACCGGACCACAATTACACTGTCCAAATGCATGGGGGAGAAGAGAAACAAACAAACAAACTAAGGAAAATGAAACTTCTGTTACTTGGTACCTTGGACAAGGTTTACTTTTTTCTTTAAAAATTCAGTTGCATAAATTATTGATGCAAGGGACAGACGTAGCTGTGGGAGCATTCATATGTATCAATATTTAACTCTGTACTTCAAGCATAAACTTAATTGTTGTAAAGGTAACAGTTATCAGTGCCACTGATACACAACCTGTCTCAGTGGAGCAAGAGGTACATAAAATGGAATATTTCTAGTTTATAAATGAGTTCAAGAATTAAAATGTACTAGTACATTAATACATATTGAATGCCTGGTGCTTGAATACATGTCTCAGAATTTAATTAAGTAGATTAAAACATTATTGCATTTTTATAGCTAAAGTGGATATTTGATTAATTTTATGATAAATCGTGTGTGTACTATATTAAATGACTCAGTAGAAGTTCTTTTCTAAGTAAGGACTGAACTTCTGTCTGAAGCCCTAAACGTCGAAGGGGGCATGACATATTTCTGTGGAAATATGAAGGGATCATCATCATGATCTATTGACTTAAAGCAGTGGAAATCTTGAGTGTTATTCCTGGATTTGCTGCTATGTGCTAGGTAGAATTATGCAAAGTCTGTTAAATTTTTCCTCACTTTGCCTATCTGTAAAAGTGATGTAATAATACAAGTCTCTCAGGGGACTTGTGAGACTTAATGTTTGTAAAATATTTTCAGTTCCTTGGAAGAGAGAGTTGTGTGAGAGGTGGGTCACTTGTAAGTTACTCCACAGTAGTTTTGGAAGGTGTTTATACACATGCCTCACTTAAAGAGTAGTGTAACATTAATCACATTTATTTGAAAGGTTTTAGATTTTGTGTACTCAGTGTACTGAATAACAACATATCTTTAGCAATGATTACTCATAAATCCAGCAGTTATTCAAAGAATTACCTCTTGATTAGTAGCATTGACTGTATTATCCTCTGTTATTACAACAGTATGGGAGCATTTTCATAATAACTAAGGATTTAATTCTATGAAGATTTTATTTGCAGAATAATAAACACATTTGTAAGCAAGGCACTTGAATTGTACCTTGCAAGCACCCAGAGTATTATCAGCTAATTAGATATCGAAAGGGCATATGTAATGTTAGTTGAGGCTGTTCAACCTTCTGACACAGATTTTTCAATATTTAAATTATTACAGCAACCATTATAAATTTGATGTAGCTTGTCTCTGGTGACACTTTATCTCTTTATGTGAACAATTTCCAAAGAGAACTTTCATGCAACTTATAGAAAGTAACATTTTCTTTTTTTAAAAAAATTGGTTGTACTTTATAATGCCATTCTAACATTAAGCAGTGGGTGAATTGCAAAGAAATTACTTATATACTTCCAAAAACTACGCTCTGCTCAATTCTTCACAAGAGGTGATAACCATGCATACATAGCAGAAAGCAGATGTGTCCCAACTATTACCAAGCAAGTGTGCATAACCTAGTTTTAGGTGTTTAGGTATAGACAGGGCTGATTTCAGCATTTTTGTCGCCCCAAGAAAAAAACCTGCAAAATCCGCTGAAGTGCCGGCTGAGGGGGAAAAAAAAAAAGGTGTCTGCAGTGGAAAGTGCCACCCTAATATTGGCCTGATTGCTGCCCCTTATGACGGACCACTCCAAGCACGTGCTTCCCAGGCTGGTGCCTGGAGCTGGCCCTGAGTATAGACAAGGATACATATTCTGTTTTGGTCAGAACGGAGGAGATAATTTAGTGTGAATTTATGTGTTTTAGGGGGAGCTCCCGATAACTGACCTGCCATTGTGCTACACTCATGTATAATGTTGTTGTTCTAAATCCATGACCATCAGCTTTGTTCTATTCTCTGCAGACTAAGATCTCCTAAATCCCATTTACTGAGTTCTCAATTTTAAGTTATGGTTAGTGATCAACTGAGTCTTTCTGATAAAGTTGAAAAATCATCAATCAAAAAAAACCAAAAAAAAAACCCAACAACACCCAGTAAGATGGAGCAGTGTCACTTTCTTTAGTGAGTCATATCTCTAGAGTCCTTTTACTTCAATTCCTTATAACACTTTAGCCAGCTTCCCTCTAGCCCAAGACTTTTATTTAATTTTGTTAGAGAAATGCCACCCTGAACACACATACAACCTTTAACAGCCTCTGACAGACCAAATAGTGCCAAAAACGTCAAAGACATTTGATAGGTCACGATGTTGCTATGGTTTTCCTTTGGGGGGGGGGGAGTTTATATTCTTAGTAAATGGACCATTTTACCTCATAAATATAGTATTGAAATACATTTTTTGGTTAATGGCGCAGAAAGAAGGAAAACCGTCACTAAGCAAACAAAGGATGGTGATAGTTTCAGCACCAGTAACCTTCATCTTTCTGATCTAGAACTTTCTGGCATGGCCTGTTGTGTGGGGCTGCATTGAATCATATCACCGAGTTATGCTGAAAGGTGAATTATTGGACTGGAAGGGAGTTTATTAGTGGAGTTCCTCAAGGATCAATCTTGGGACCAGCTGTATTCAATAATCACAACAGTCTCCATTTCCCTTATGAGAGGAGACCAAAAAAGCTTGGCTTGTTTAGCCTAGCAAAAAGAAGGCTGGGAGGGGAGATGATTGTTCTCTATAGATGTATGTGTGGCAAAGGCGTATGATCTAAAACCAGAGAGGATGAAGAGCTATTTAAGCTAAATGACAATCTTGGCACAAGAACAAATGGCTATAAACTGATCATGAACAAATTCGGATTAGAAATTAGAAGGTTTCTAACCATCAGAGGGTGAGGTTCTGCAACAGCCTCCCAATAGCAGTTGTGGGGGAAAACATCTTAATTAGTTTTAAGAATTGGACAAATTATATGAGGGTGATGTGTGACAGGATTGCCTGTGATGGTAGGGGTCGGGCTTAGCAGCCGTGGGGCTCACTTCATGTGTATGTCTTATGTTTATAAAAAAGCTCATGATTCAGGGGTTCAGCCAGCCCTTGCAGAGGTCAGGAAGGAAATAGGCATATGGACTGTGGAAGTTTAGAGTGATCGACTCCTTGCGGAGCTGGTCTCATAACAGGAGGGTCGTCTTTGTTTAATGTATCTGTGTCAGAAGTACTTCAAATTCTGCACCTTCCAGTGGAAGGAAACACGAGGCAGCATGAGTAAACTAGCTACTTTGGATGTTTATCTGCAAGACTGATTCATTTGTCAGAAAGGGTCAATTATTTAGAAGGAAAGAGTCTTGGGATAATATATTTGTATGCTCGGGTAATGAGGAGCACTAAGAGGGAGTATAATGCAGTATCCGGAGTGGCCTCCCTGTTAGGTGCTACTTTTATGTACCACTTAATTAGTCTGTATATCTTCCTAGAACTGCTCTAGGATTGTGAAGTGGAGCTGAGTGTTTCTAACTTTGCGTGTGCATAGGAGATGCTGCTACTCAGGGAGCTCAGTTCTCTTCCAGCTGAGGCTCTGGAAGCCAATTTTATCACGACCTTGCAAAGAGTGAAAGATGCTAGACAGACTTTTTTTTTTTTTAAACCGTGTTGTTCACTGAGGCAGAAATCTTTCCTGAACTGCATGTAGCACAAGTAATTGGGGCTGGTGCAGAGGGCTTCTGTGGGAGAGGAATCCTTCCCCATAGACTGCAAAATGCCAGGAGAGAGGCTGTGTTGCTCACCTCTACACCCTGAGATTAGTGGCTGGTGCAGAGATGTGGCAGGGGATTTGCTCCCACTGTCACTCTGGCTTGGTTTGAGTGGCAGACATGTCTCAACACCAATGCTGTTTCTTGAAACTCATTGTCTTATTAAAAAACCTAAAAATTAACTGTGCCCTCCTTGACAAATGCACTTCTTGAGTTAGAATCTAGACTGGTTATGTTCCTCAATGTTCTATTTTACCAGTTGGGGAAAAATATAATTCCTGATCTTGCTTACTGATGTGAGTAGCTCTCACTCCTATAGGTCCCAATGCTGCAGTGGACATAGGGTTGCCAACTTTCTAATTGCACAAAACTGAACACCAATGCTCTGCCCACAGCTCTGCCCCTCTCCCAAGACCCTTCCTCTGTCCTGCCTCTTCATGGAGGCCCCACCACTCTGCTTCTCCCATGCCTGGTCAGCAGTGTTGACTGGAGTTGCCAGGAATTCCAGTCGAAAACTGGTTGCCTGGCAACCCTAAGGACACAAGGGTCAGCCTGCGCATAGCTTAATGCAAAACTGGGGCCATTGGCTTCAGTGGAATGCCCACAGGAGTAAGGATTGTAGTTAGTCCTTAAACCACATCTTTGGTTGAAATCCTGCCTTTATTCAGTTCAGGGGGAGTTTTGCCATTGACTTCAGTGGGGTGAGGATTTCACCCTTCATGCATCAGATGCTGTCTGTAGCATGTGGCTAGATCAAGGATTTTTTTTTTCCTTTCTCATATTGCACTACCTGTTAGGGTGAATTTTATGCATCCCATGCCTATATTGTGGCTCTTAACTCGTGCGCTGAAGGTAAATGATTCACACTGTACCTTAACCAATATTGCTTGAAGGCTCCGTTAAGGCTAGATAATTTAGGCATAACATTTCTCCTCTCCCCCCGCATAGTCTTCACACAACTGGTGTGCCAACCTTTCAGGGGGCTGTGATGCAACTTGCATATCTAATGGGTACAATGAATATATCTAAGTGTGGTGTTCCTTCAAAGATGGAAGATGTTGAGTTGCATAAGAGAAATGTTGACTTATCTATACTATTTCTACAGCCAAATGACTCACAAAGACCAGAATCAGAGAGGTAGCCGTGTTAATCTGGAATAGCAGAGGTAACAAAGTCCTGTGGCACCTTAAAGACTAACTATAAAGTTTTGAAGCATAAGCTTTCGTGGGCTAATACCCACTTCGTCGGAGCCCACGAAAGCTTATGCTTCAAAACTTTATAGTTAGTCTTTCAGGTGCCACAGGACTTTGTTACCTCACAAAGACCAGATATTTTATAAGCACCAGGTATAGTAAAGAATGTTTTACTGTATAAAGTTAATTAACTTTGCATTTTATAAGCACATTGGTAGGAAGCATAAATAATGGACCCTTAATCTCAGATAGGGTGACCAGACAGCAATTATGAAAAATCGGGACGGGGGTGGAGGGTAATAGGAGGCTGTATAAGGAAAAGACAAAAGAATCGGGACTGACCCTATAGAAATTTTAGATTACGCTCACCTGAAACATTAATATCATCTAATTTTGTTGGGGACACTGGGATAATCCGAGGTGTTAATATGATTCCTATTCCTCATTTTCAGTTATCACAGAGGTATAATAATTCCAATATGCCTCTGCTGGGTGTGGATTTTCTGGCGAAACATTTTTTGTTGGAAAATGACACTTTTCCATTGCTATCATCTTGTGAAATAATAGGCCTTTATTATAGATCTGTTTTGGTGATTTAAACCCATGCAGAGCATGCCATCTAAAGAGTATTTCTTCCTCTTACTGTCCTCTAACATCTTACACAAATTGATGGTTTTGTTTTATATACAATGTTCAGGGAAAGAATAGCAGCTGCAGTAAAGTGTATTTCTGTGACACAGCCACTGCACTTGTTCATTTGAGGATTACACTAATTTTAGTAGCTCATTTCAAGGGAAACAAGATGGTAAAGCTGTTTATTGTTCTTGCTCACAAAACAGTTATTCAATAATTAGAGCGTGCCCAACTACTTCAACTTATAAATGTAATGACCAAATAACATGCATTTCCTGCCATGGAAGTGTATAGTACTTCTAAAGGTCACCATCTAGTACAAAACCTTGGTTGTAAACATCTGGTTATTAGACTCTCTTGAATAAGGTTTGGAGAACAGAGAGCTCTGCAATACTTGAGGAACTTAACCTTTGTTATTAGCTTGGCACCTGGTGGTTTGTTTAGCAACCGGGAGCGCACACCGGTTTACATGCCAGCTTTTAGTTAACCGCTTGGTTTTTGTTTCTTGAACGTACAAGATGAGTGGGGTCTACTCAAAATATCCTAAGAACTATGAGAGGCATTGTGACAGGGTGTATCAACCCCACACTGGTCCAGCTGGGGTTACCCACACCCTGTGGGCTGAAGAGGCTCTTCCCCTTGCTGGGCATGCTCAGACTAGAGGGACGGCATAAAAGGGGACAGCTCAGCTCATTCTGGGCTGACCGAGGAGAGAGCAGATATGTGTTGCCGGCATCTGCCAGGAAGTTGTAGGAGCCCCAGGCTGCAGAGGCCAACTGCGTTGAGGCTCCTGTACACACCCAGTCCACTGCCGAGGATGACAGAGAAGAGTTGACGCTGGGAGATTACCGATGCTGGAAGTGAGGGTAGGATGTGACCCAGGGAGCGGAACTGTTGTGGAGAGACTGAGCCCGAATGCAGGAGAATCAGTCCCTGAAGACCCTGGGTCAGGCAGGATCTAGTGGAATAGGGTGGGCCTGAGTCCCTCTAGCCTACTCCACACCCACCACTGGGTGCAGTCACCGCCCTGAAGAGCACGCTGTACTGCTCAAGGGCAGCCACAAAGACTCTGGCCACTAGACTGCACTGCCCTGAAGGCAGGGGCAATTGTATTGAACCTGGAGACTGGGCTCTGTTACCCTAGGGACAAGAGACAGCCCAAGGAACTCTCTCCACTTGAGTCGTAACCCCTGTTTTTTTGTCTTTCTCGGCCCAGCATCCTGCAGCGGGATATATCAACCCCACAACAAGCATGTAGAGATTAAAGTAACCAGCCAGGAATAAAAGCTTCTCATATCCTAGCACAGGGGAAGCATGTTGACTTCAGTATGGTTCCTGCATGAGTGGTCATTATGTTACTTTAATATTGATTTTTTTTTTACATTCATGATATGAGATCAAATAGAAACATAACTCAAAATATTTTTATACCATTTGGATAAAAGTATCTAATTTGAGACAACACAAGAATAAATACTGATTCTTTTTCTGCCTTGTTGCTTACGACTATATTAGAAAGCCTGATTTAAAACAATGATTTTGAAAGGGAAGGGAGAACTTACAAAAAATAAATACTTTGTGCGGGAATATTTTCAAAGCTTATCAAATGTAGAGCTTTTGATTTCACACCAGATTTGTCATCTTTTATTATGCATTGTAAAGAGATGAGTATCTACTCTTAAGTGGACCATAATTCTGCATGTATAATACGTTAAGATACTTCAGAAGATTGTTTTTTCGTCTTGCTGGTCTGGGAAAATATTGGTCCTGTAAACATTTCTGATGTTCCATTAAGGTCCTACTAGCATTGACAGATTGTGGAATGTTAGACTTCAACATTGTGATTCTCATATTTAATTTATTGTAATAATGTTGTTGCTATTTGATGACTGAATGTTAAATTTGCCAAAGTTCTCAGTAGTTTCAGCAAGCTGATATAAAAGGTAATCTGGAAGATCAGTAGTAATAATAATACTCTATCTCTTATATAGGCCTTTCATAAGTAAAGTTCAAAGAGTGATAGTCTTTACTGAGCCTCAAAAGACTTCTGTGAGGAATTATCTCCTATAACAGATGGGGAGCTGAGACACAGAGAGATTGAGGGATTTGCCTAAGGTCACACAAGAAGTCCTTAGTTGTAAATTTGGAGCCAATTTACAGTAACTGAGGATATGGTTCAAAACTTGTGGCTTGGCTGTGGTTCTTTTTCCCACAAAGTCTAGGAGGTTGTTTGAGTCCTTTAGTGCTTCTCTAAGATTAGCAGCTGTGTTAGTCTGTATCCGTAAAGAAAACGAGGAAGACTTTGCAGCACCTTAGAGACTAACCAGTTTATTTCAGCATAAACTTAGTTTATGCTGAAATAAACTGGTTAGTCTCTAAGGTGCTGCAAAGTCTTCCTCATTATAATTAGTGCTTCTTGTGTATTAATTAATTCTTGTCTCCAGATTCACGGAGTACAATGATCCAATGGTGTTAAGCACATAAAATACCAGGGTTGGCATTTTTTTCCTCTAAATTCATAATATAGCTATGCTTGGATGTGAAAATAGCAACTTTTTCATACACAACAATTATGAGCCATTTGTCCCCTTTAGCCAAAGGGGTAAGTCTAAGGTTTTGTGTACATTTGGAGTTAGAGTTGCGATTCCCAGCTTAAGGAAACATAATTGAGCTAGTGCACTAAAATTAGTGTGTGTCTGAGGTGACGCAAGCGACAGGGTGGGCTAGCTGTCCTAGGTGTCTGTGCTCTTAGATGGATAAATACGTGTACATGAGCTGAGATTTCCCCATCCCCCCCAGCTACAAGTGTAGACAGTTGCTCCTTGCAGCTATTGTTAGTGAGCTGAAGCCACAAGCAAAGTTCTGCTTATCTAGCCAGGAGGATAAAAGGAGAAGTAAATGTTATAGTTGCATGTGTGGGGTTTTTTCGGACTTTAAAAAAATGTACATTTAAGTTGCTTGTAAATTAGATGCAACCTTTGGGTTTGTGGCAATTTGCTCGTATCGATGGTTGGTACCACAATTATTGGTACCATTCTTCATTGGATGTTCTCCTTCCTTCTTTTTAAAAACTTGTTTTATAATCTAAATTTACCTTTGAAAAAGAATAGATAAATAAGCTCATCCAATTTGCCTGCCTGGAAGAGGGCAATTAAGATTAATGGACACCTATGAAACACAGACGAAAAAATGAGAACAACAAAAAACAACAAATGGCAAATAAGGTGAGTTGAAAAGGGTCCATCAGGAAAGAGATAATTAAGGCATTAATCCAGCAAATCAATTAAATGTGCATGATTTTAAGTATCTGACTAACCTCACTGAAGTATCTGGAACTACTGAAAATTATGCATGTCATTGAATGCTTTGTTGGGCTGAGGTCTAAAATGTCTTGAATGCGAACAGTCAAGAAGAGATAATAAAGTATGTATGTGAGTGTTCTCTTAAATCTATATCAGGTATTATGAATCTGGTCTCAGTGAAGACACTATAAACTTCAGTGTTCATAATATACATTGACAGATGTTTAATAAGCATTTTTTCTTCACTGGGGGGACAGATCGGCTGTAGATATGCAACTTCAGCTACATTAATAAAGTAGCTGAAGGCGGCGTCTCTACAGCCGACTTACCTGCTGTCCTCACGGCGGTGGCTGTCAGTGGCGCGCTCCCCCGTTGACTCCAGTTTGTGCCTTTTGGCGAGCTGGAGTTCCGGAGTCGACGGGGGGCGCCACTGGCGATTGATTTATTGCGTCTTGACGAGACGCGATAAATCGATCGCCAAAAGATCGATCCCTCCCCGCTGTAATGAAGACAAGCTCCAAAACTAGTGAAATATTTCAGTTCCTAAAAGAGCAACAGATTAAAAACAACAACTAAACAACAAAGTGAAGAGAACTTTCAAGAAAGGAGATGACTTCATTCATTTATTAACTTTCATGTCTCTAGAACATCTTGGCCAATTTTCATCAAACTTTCCAGAAAAAATCTCTCTTGATATAAGCAGAAACCTATGAAATATTCTGTGGGCTGGTTTCAATTTGATGAACATATGATCTGGTGTCAGCCTTGCTTCAGCTTTCAGAATGGAGAGAGAATGGCTTTTTTCATTAGTAAGCTTAAAGGTCTGGGAACAAGTTTGGCTATTAGGGGATGCTGGACTTTTAACAATCACTGTTTTTTCAGAGAAGCAACTAGGACATTGAGGTAACTGTCTTGTTTTCTTGTTTAGAAGAGAAGAAAAAGTGAAGCCAAGACGGAGGAGAAAAACATTAGCTTTGGTGCAATTAATGGAAATCTAGGTACAAGTAGGACACTCAACTCATTTGTTTTTTTCTCTTTTCTCCCATTTTCCTTTTGCTGGTTGCTATTCGACCCTTGTGGGGTCTCTGTGCCCTTTACACTAGTTCATCGTTTGTTTCCGTATTTTACAGTTCTATTCACACTAGTAGAAGCAGTGAGTCCATGAAACTTTCTGTGTGGGCATTACAGGGATCATACTATTCATAGTTTTC
This sequence comes from Sternotherus odoratus, assembly GCA_032164245.1. NCBI lineage: Eukaryota > Metazoa > Chordata > Testudines > Kinosternidae > Sternotherus > Sternotherus odoratus. The sequence goes on along the minus strand of JAVMKO010000009.1, from coordinate 10,990,089 downwards.
ACTTGGCTACTACTGGATAAAAAACCAAAGCAGGGAAACCACACAGCAAATGGAGCTGGTTGAGGGGAAAGTCTTAAAGGTTGCTGGCCTTGTCTGAACACAATGTAGTGGCACAGTTGTCATAACAAGCATCAAAAGCTATATACGTATCTGTAGCAATTGCACCATCTCTTAGAAGAAAAGTCTCCATGTTTATTTTCAGGGATGTCAATCATTCTTAATATACTGACTTGCTTGTCAGCTAGTAGCAACATTCCAAGTTGTAGTGAAGAAGTACTGAAAGGGCTCTTTCATGCTAGAAACTCTTGTCATTGTCAGATGTGGTACATATAACATCCATCAACGTCACAAGTAGGGGGAAGTAGTACTGTCGATTTCAAAATCCTGTTCTTGGGGGTTAGTCTTTTTCCCTGAAAACTGATGATGAGGATTGGCTGTCTGATTGGTTTCTCCTGGCAAAACATGTAGCGTCCTTTAACTCTCACTTTCCATTAACTGTAACTGACTGGAAGTCAGAAAATCCACGCCTTTCTCACATAAAACTTTTTTGTGACTCTACAAGGCTTTATGAAGTCAAAATAAGCAAGTTGACTCAGAGTTGCCAATTGCTCTTTTAATTTTTTTATGGGTATCTTACTCATCTGTAGGAAATATACTAATCTTTGAGGAATGGCTAACTCAGGTACAAGTGTAGCAAATACTCCACCAGAACAAAATGTTGTTGTTGTTAAGCCACTTACATCCCAGAGCTCTGTCCAGGGCTGGTTCCAGGCACCAGCCAAGGAAGCATGTGCCTGGGGTGGCACGTTGTAAGGGGTGGCATTTGGGCATCTTGGAGTGGCACAACTTGGCTGCCCTTTTTTTTTCCTTGGGGTGGCAAAAAAGGTAGAGCCGGCCCTGGCTCTGTCAGTGTAGTAAGCAAATATGAACGTATGTTGAACTGTCTTGACAAAGTAATGTGTCTGTTGTAATTGGTAAAAAACAAACTCATGGAAAGTTTCTGGGTAAAAGCTGCCATATGTATTTGATCTTTTCTAGCATTTTAAAGGCAAAGAAATCTTTACTAAAACCAGAGTTAAAGCCGTCTTTTTTTCAAGGTCTTCTCCGGTAGCTAAAATCAGAGGTCTTTGCACTCTCTTAGTGGCACACAACAGTTGAAAATATTTGCAAAATATTATAAAGTTGCAAAATGTTAATAATCAAAGTCTGCTTTTACTCTGAGCATGTCCAAACTTTTATTTAGTTCTCATGGGAAAGAGGCCTATTTCTGAGGGCAAAATTCTGCAAAACCTTGCATGGTGAAACTGGTCCATTTTTTGACTTTTTGTAAAGAAATGTGAAACAGTCAACATTTCAGCTAGCTTCATCTTCTGTTGCAAATACTTCACACATCTCTAGCAGTTGTGTCAACAATACTTATCCACTTCTTGGTTTTTATCTGAATAATCTGCTATAGTCTCTCCCGGCTATGAGGTTTAATTTTATGCAATTTTAGATTCAGTACTTCATTGGTACGGAATTGTGTGCTTACAAATATTTTAGAGACCACATTCAGATAACTTCTTGCACCATGTTGGAAAGAGCTGTCTTAAAAAATTTTATACCACAAGTTTTTTCACAGATTGGTTCCAAGAATGCTGGAAAAAAAAATTCCCAGCCTTCCTAATGGCACATACCTTAAGAAAAAATAATTATATGGAGGTTTAAAAATCTGATACTGAGTGGTGCTGAACTTCAGTGGGAATTACTGCTGCACAGCAATACTCAGGAATAGTCTCTTACTATTATTTGGCAAAAGAACAATACCTCTTGCTATGGTTCTGGCCTCATAAGGTTCTTAGAAGTCTGAGTGGGGCTCTATGACCTGCCAGTCATTCTGCTTGTAGGGCTGGGGTCTTAGTACTTAACATAGTATGTATGGCTAGTCTCCAGCCTGTGATCTGATTTTGTGCAACATTTAACATGAAGAGGCCTATTGATATGGGGGAGGGGTTAAAGTCCTTTTTATAACAATATAAACTTTAAAAAAAAGTTCTACACTATGACATTCTGACATGTAATAGGGGATCTGAGACATTTGCATCAGATAGTAAAAATCAGGCCAGTGAATTTGCTGAGAAACATCTTGTGAGCAACACAGTAACTGTATTACGGTATTTTTACCAATACTAAATATATTATAATCATTTACAGGAAAAATATTGCTATAAAAGGGTGTAGCTACTTTTATAGGCCTCCCGGTTTCCCAGCTATTTGAATTTTTTTTTAAAGTATCAATAATTACTGCAGAATTTTCATTTTAATTGTTGTAACTACTTGCTAGATAGGGGCTTCTACACATGCCTTTAACATCTGTTTCATTTTTTGTATTTTGTTCCTCCAACTTAAAAATAAATCAGTTCTTGACAAATGTCAGGGCTGCATTTGTCCTTTCCCTGACTGTAACCTGGAGATGTAACATCTTATCTGAGAAACAATGCTTTCTAGACACGAGGATATATGACTGGGAATCAGCACTGTGGGCAAGCCATCTTTCCTCTGTGCCTCAGTTTCTCCATTTGTAAAATGTACATAATGCCTATTACATTATGTTTCTGCCTGGCCCTGCATGGATATATAAGCATTCTGCTCCTACTGACTTCCTGCCACTCCTCCCACAAGGGATCAGGAATAGTCTCTGGAGTATAGGATGGGTAAAGGAGAGGACAAACATTGGGAGAGCAGTTGCTGCAAAAACATGGTGCTGTGTTCTAAGAGAATTCCAAGGCATTGTGTCCGGGGTCAGGTGTGGAAACTCTTAGCATCCACTGCCAGGATATAGCCTTTCATCACCCTCCAGTGAAAGCAGTGAGGTCCCTTCTGTCTTTTTGCATGCTCAAGGCAGCTTTCTTGGACCATGGGCAAGGCACAAATAGCATCTAAATAAAAGTTAATGTGGTGTGTGTATATGTAGGGGGGATTTGTGATTTTTTTTTAGCAACCTCTTTTCACACCATAACTCTCCCCTGTTGCCAAACTATTCTACAATGAGAAGAGAATAAAGCATGTCTCTCCTGTACTATATCTGCAATATGGTATATAGAAGAAGGGCAACAGATCCAAAGTAGTTTTGTTTTCATAGCTCATAAGGTTAAACAAGAAATGGTTTAGGCAGATATTTATCAGTAACGTCACAGAACACTGGGCAGACACTTATCTTTGTTCCTGAGAAACTAATTGACTAATTAAGATAGAATAATTTGTTTAGAAAACTGACCAAATAATAGGAACCTCAGTTATGAGTTTGGTGGTAATTTAATTTCAGTTTATTTATCATTTTGGGGTGTAAGGGATTTTAACTGTATAAAGCAATTTCAGGACAAAAGAGAGTCAGCCTCTGTATTTTAGATTTACTGGGTTATTCATATTCTGAGCCACATTCCACAAGAGATCACATTAGACCAGTGGAAGTTTTGTATGAGTAACATGAGTATGGTTTTGGCTTTTTGTGATTTAAAATTTATTTTGCTTTATATGAAAATAACTGGTGAATGCTGAGAGTCTCTGAGGGATTTTGATGGATGTTTCTTTTTCTGATTTATTTCCTTTTATGTGGTTTGAATGCTGCTAATGGCCCTCTTTTTCTTTGTACTGCCAGTATCCAATACGAGTGGGAGACACTCCGAAATTTTGGTTCACCAGGATTTTTGCAAACCTATCTTTTGATTTGCTGTGTGTTGCATCACCTGAGATGGGTTTGGAGTTTAGGATTTGATTGAATTTGAAAATTCAGATTAAAAAATATCTGAAAGCACTGAGTTTTGCCAGTTCTAAATATGGGATAAAACTGGATTTCTACCTTGTTTTCAATGAAAATCATAAGCCAGCTGAGGTTTGTGCAGTTTGTCTAACTTTTCCTGATAGGTGGCAACCATCAGAGAATCAGGCCAAAATTTCATACTAGACGGATTTTGCACAGTTTAAAATGGAAGTAACCAAATATGACTACTGAAATGTTTGTAATTTGTAATTCTTTGACTAATTATGATTTATTGCTACAACAGACAGAAAATAAATCCAAAATTCACTTTCTAAATGGCTAACTAGGAGTGCACCAATGTTTGAAAATTAAAAGTGTAAAAGGCAAATCCCGCCCCCAGCTGGAAAAAAATAACGGTGATACTTTTGGGAAGTTGCAAGTGATATAGGCCAGTTATCTCTATAAGAGGCTAGGCCCTCCACAGTTTGTGTCCTAATGCTTTAACCAGAAGTCTTTGTGATCGAAGCTGAAATGTCCTCCTTGATTCACTTAGCCCTTGTTTACGCTGGGGAGGAGGGGGTCGGCCTAAGATACACAACTTCAGCTACGGGAATAGCATAGCCAAAATCGATGTATTTAGGTCGATTTACTGCGACATCTTCAAAGTACTGAGTTGAGTGCTGTCGCTTCCCCGTCAACTCCACCTGTGCCTCTCACAGCGGTGGAGTACCAGCATTGACGGGAGAGCGCTCGGGGATAGATTTATCGTGTCTAGACTAGACACAATAAATCCATTCCTGATAGATTGATCACTACCCGCCAATCCAGTGGGTAGTGGAGACCTGGCCATAGTCTTCTTTGCAGATTTTTCTTTTTCTTAACTTGAGAAACATAGTGTTTTATCTGTCATATTGAGGAGCGTATAAGATATGTTCATAATGAATGACTGCAGAGTATAACTCTGAACATCTGATCTTAAAAGCTGTCAGACTTGAGTTCTGATGTTTCATTGTTCAGACACTAAGATTGTTCTGTTACATCTTCATTAGAATATAAGCAGTTCCCTTTTGGGATTCCATACTTGTTGCATCATGGAACTGTCCAAATATACATGTCTTCCTGTACTCCATGCCACAGTTTTCATCCATTAAAATAACAACAAATTTGCTATGACATTGTTTTTAAAGAATAGTGGATTCTTTCAAAGGCACTGCACATCCCGAAATTTCTGATTTGCAAAGGCACTGCACATCCCAAAATCAAAAATCAATAGGGGAATTTCTGAGGCTCAGATCTTTGAAAATTGGGCTCAGAATTCCTCGCAAGCAAATTGGATCTAATGCAAACTGGGGCAAGAAGGGTATTTAGCTAAGCCTGTCAATTTAGCAGGACTGCAGGCAAGCTGCATAGAAAGTGGACTTAGAAGAGGAAAACCTTAGAATTGAAACAGTTTTTGGAAATGTTACTATCCAGGAACACTAAAGCAGCCTCATAAAATTCTGCTTGCCCAGAGTGATCAATTCTTTTTGGATCAGAGAATAAAATATCTTTATCTTCACCATTGTCATCTTCATGACAGTGATGGGTGAAATTTTGTGCCTGGCCTGATATATTTTCATGAACAGACTGCATCCAACCAAGCTGGCTCCAGCTGGTGTGAACTGCACCCTGCTGCTTGCCCTCCTTCATGGTTTCTTCTGAGGGGAGGACAACTTTGAATTGTAGCCAGAGCTCCATCGGAAGCATCACAAAGGTCATTTAGTGGAGGTACAGGTCAAGGGATGAAGGTTCACCTTTGGACCCATCTCTAGTGTATATCACTAAGCTTCACATTTGAGGTGCAATGTTTACATCTAATGGGAATTTGTTAAATGACTAACTGGACTATTGGAAACTGGAAAACAGTAAAGCCGTGTTTAAAGCCTCCTCATCTAGGATAAATGAAGGGCATTAAGAAAGAGGATATAAATTGTATAATACACTAAACTGCAGAGAGTGGATTATAATTGGGGGGTGGGGGGAAAGGTTCAAATATTCCATTTCATTTTAAAGACTTCACTGTTGTAGGATAAAGGATATTACTGAGCATGAAAAAGGGGTGAGACCTTGCTTATTCTCTGTGGTTTTGCTTTGTAATAAGCTGCCAACAGGTTGACTTGGCTGACAAAATTATATACACTTCAGTGGCAAGTACTGGCTTTTGGTTGTCAGAGCAACCTGTGTATTCTGGAGCAGTGAGTAGTGGGATGGATCCTCTGAGATTTCTAAGTGATATACAACAATAAGAGAGATGAAAATCTCACTTGCATTGCCACCCACACTAGACATACAAATGGGATTTTATGTAAAATGTTTATTAAGCAGGAAGAAAGGTGAGGAAAATGAGGGTGTCTAAAATAATATGTTATCTTTTGTGATGATTTAAGTTAGAGAGGTTTAAAAGCGGCATTTCAAAAATTGCTTCAGGGCTTTCTTTAGTTTTTTTTTTCTTCAGTTGGTAATAAAGACTGTATATAATTCCTTGTGTTTGAAGCCCTTTTCCCTCCTTTTAATACTTCTGGTACTTAACTTTAGTCTCATGTGGCAGGCTGTCTTTATTTTAAAACTGCTCTCTAAAAATGGCTTGGTTTGTTGTTTTCTTTTTTAAAATTACCTGTGAATTTGGAAAACTTGAAAGCCCAGAGCCAATAGATCTGAAAAGATCTTATGCCATGGAAATGTTCTTTCCCCTCAAACACAAAATAAATTTAACCACCCCCTCATTCCATTCCTGGGCTTCTCGTGAGAGGAGACTTCCAGTTTTGTAGGAATGGGATACATTCTGAGTTGTGGTCTTATGATGTGAGAAAAAAAGCGTCCACTATGGACATTATTTTCATTTATGATATTTGAAGATGAGATTCCAGAGGTGAAAGGTGATTATATTTAAGCTACTGATTTGTCAGGGTTGATAGATCTTGTGATTAAGATACTGGATTATGACTTGTGACATCTGGGTTCAGTTCCTTGCTCTGCCACATATTTCCAATGTGACCTTGTACTAGTCACTAAGCGTTAGATCCTGCAAGGTGCAAAGTAATCTGGCCCTGATCAGCAGAGTCCTTAAACACATGCTTAGTGTTGAGCATGTGAGAAGTACCATTGAAGTTAGCAGGACTTATTGTGTGCTTTCAGCACTTTCCTAGATCAAGGCCAGCATGTTCAACACCTTGCAGAACCAGGCCCTTAATCATCCTGTGCCACAGTTTCCCCATCTGAAAAATGGGGATAATACTTCCTTTCTCCCAGGGTGAAATCCTAGCCCCATTGAAGTCAATGGCAAATATTCCATTGGCTTCAGAAACAGCAGAGTCTCACAGCTAGCCTTTGTCTGTCTTGTCTATTTAGAATGGAATTATTTCAGGGCACAGACTCTTCTGCTATAGGGCTTGATGGCACCTAGCACAATGAGGCCCTAATTTCAGATGGAGTCACTAACATACAAATAATAATAATAGTTGTAGTCTTGTAATGAGAATAAAGATAGACACTGGTCTTTCATATGCTTAAAATTAAAATATTGCTTCCTTAAATTCAATCCATTCAGTGCATTCTGCTGATAACCGGAGTGCTAAAGAGTAAGACTAAAAGAGCCAAATTTCAATATGCAATTTGTGTGTTCACAAATGTGTACATACAATTTGGAAAAACACACATGCTAATGGACCTGCATGCATACAAGTTAGCTAGCTAACAATCACAAGTGCATGTTTGCATACACTATTTTGTTTTTTATGGATGTAATAAATGCACATAAAATTGTGTGCACCAATATTTGAAATTTTGTCTTAACTCAACTCAGATTGCTGGAGTGTTAGACTACCCTCTAGAGGCTGGATCTGTAGCTATACATTTTTTTAGCAGTTGAAGAACATAGCTTGATAATATGAACTGAGTATATAAAAGTTACATTAGGGTGACCAGATGTCCTGATTTTATAGGGACAGTCCTGCTATTTGTTTTTTTTTCTTATACAATAGACTCTCGATTATCCAGGATTGGGTTAACCAGGGTGTGGATTAGCCAGGATGTCAAAAAAAATATGCATTACTCACAGGGCCGGCTCTGGCTTTGTTGCCACCCCAAGCACAAAAAAACCCAACCCCAAGCCAACAGGGAACAGGACAGCCAGTGAACCAACACCCCCTCCCCACAGCGCAGGGTGGCTGGTAAACCAACCCCCCCACATCACATATTTCCTATGGATGGTGATTATCTGGGATTTTATTAACCAGGAATGATTATTTCCCTATCATCCTGGATAATCGAGAGTCTACTGTACCCCGATCCACTGTCCCAATTTTTCACATTTGCCCTCTGGTCACCTTAAGTTACATGAACTCTTCCAATGCCCTTATTTAGGTTGGACAGTAACCAAAGGACCTGATCCAAAGTCAACTGAAATAAATGGGAGTCTTCCTACTGATTTCAAGGGATTTTGAATCAGATTGATTGAGGAAGGATGTTTGTGAATACCTTCAAGCCAAAACAATCAGTAACTTTCCAGAACTTAGAGTGGAACCTGCAAATTCAGCTTTTAGATTTATTTTAAAAAAAACCAGTATTAATTATCTGGACATGGGTGATGATACCCCCAAACTAAAGAATTAAGGGAAAATAATTGCCTTTTTCCAGATAGGCAGAGTACAACTTACCATTATTGTTGTCCATCTCTGTTTAAGTGAATATCAATTCGTATGGAATCAGTGAATGAGAAAATTATCTCATGCCAAAATGGTATCTCTAGAAGGTGAAAAAATGTTTGAAAATACCTGAGTTTGCAGCAAACATTTAGAAATGAAACTACTCAACACAATGTAGTGAATGGTATAGGGAAGAAGCATTAATATATTGATTCTGGGAATATAACCAAATAAAGGAAAAATAGTATAACTAAGTTCAGGGGGAAAATGAACCTTGCCCTACATAATAACTAATACAGTACAGACCTGTTTACATGCGAATCCACTTAACTGCAGTAGTGCCATGCCTCCCAGTGCTTCCTATTTAGCACGCGAGACGCAGTACAAGAACTGAATTAGAATCAACAGGAAGTGCAGAGCAGAAAAGTATTGGAGGTCTATTGGCGTTTCCTATTCCTAATATAATGGCAAAGGGCAAGCGTCAATGTTACTATACTGCAGAAGAAAAACTAGCTGCAACAGATTGAGTAAATAGCGGAGAAACCCGGGCCAAAGTTTCAAAAGATATTGGGATTGCCGAATCTACTCTCTGAGGATGGCTAAAAAACTAATCTAAACTGAATGACTTTGTACAAAATATTGATTCCTGAGTGAAACCATGTGCGCTATTCAGCAAAACCCACAACAGACAAAGCCATGCACACATGGTTTGCTCAGGAAAGGCCGAAAGGAATGCCACTAAGTGGGCCAATTCTTCAAGTCCAAGTGACAAAATTGGAAATCTAATGGGGGATGAATTATTCCAAGCCAGCAAGGGGTTTATAAGTCATTTTTTAAAGTGTCATGACATTGCGCAGATATCGATTTCTGGAGAAAGCTGATCGGCTGATGAATCAGCCGCGAACGCATATCCCGCTGAGTTAAAATCTATTTTACAAAATGAAGACTACCACAAAGAACAACTTTATAATTGTGATGAAACAGCTTTATTTGAAAAACTGTCACCTGATAAGACTTTAGCCTTTAATTACGAGACACAGGAAAAAGCTGGATTTAAAAAGATAAAAGATCACGTGACTCTTCTTTTTTGTAGTGAAGAGGCGGGCAGCCATAAGTTTGCTCCTCTTCTCGTTGTCTGCTTTCATAACCCTTGCTGCTTTAATCACCTCAATAGAGCCAAACTGCCAGTAATATATGCTAACAGCAAAAATGCTTGGATTACGAGGCACATTTTTGATAATTGGTTCCACAACAGCTTTGTTCCAGCTGTTCGTAAGCATCTGCGGTCGAAGAAACTTGAAGCCAAAGCACTTTTGCTACTTGAAAATTGTCCAGCCCATCTTCCAGCCAAATCACTGGTATCGAGCGATGGAAAAATTTGAGTGCTATACCTACCATTCAACACAACAGCAATAATTCAACCTTTAGACCAGGGCATGATTCCGAATTTTAAAAACAATTATCGACAGCAACTGATTTTGGCAATTGTGTCATGCATGTCTTCAGGCATTTCCGAATTCCTGAAACAGTTAAACATGAAGGAAATTATTTATTTAGTTAAAAAAGCTTGGGATGGAGTTAAACAAAAGTCCATTGTAAACGGCTCGATGAATGCTCTCGGTGATGCCTTTTCTGTCAAAGATGGCTCCGACTTAGAAAACTCCAGCAGTGGCACTGATTCAGAGCCAGACTTTGAAGGGCTTTTGGAAGAAGATGCCCTACAAACACGCATGCAGACAAAACAGGATAAAAATAAACTTCTCTTTCAAATGATAAAAGATTTTAGTTTGGATACATTGCCCAAAATCATTACCAAGTGGCTGGAGATGAATGAAGATTGCCCAACTTCAGAATTTCTGTCTGAGTAAGAAATATTAACGGGCTGCAAGGTTATGTCGGACTGTGAAAATGATGGTGAGAATTCTAATAGCGATGAGGATGTCGTTGAAAAGGTCAAAATTTTGCCCACAGAAGTCCTGAGTGCTATAGAAATTGTTGTAAGATTTATGGAGGAGCAAAATGCGGAAACTATCAAAATCATTCATCTGCAGCGAATGACAGACTTCATAAGAGAAAAAAAAATGCGAGCCAGAAAGAGCAGAAAATAATGGTGTTTTTTTCTAAGTGAATCATAGACACTTTTTTAAAGCCAAGGACTGTATATCACTGTGGACTCTTGGTACATGTATAGACTATATATATAGTCTGTGCTAATAAATTTAAAAATTGTTTGATTCTCGTTGATTTGATTAGGTATAGCAATCTTAAGATATTTCAGCATGGCCCTCTTAACAGCATGGTCCATTAACACGTGGTCGTGATGGCTCGACTCCCAACATCCACGCGTACATGGGTCTGTACTGTATTTCCAACATAGATCCGCCCACAAAAAAACAACAAACCCCAGAGCAGAGAGCACCATAACTGCAACCCTCTTTGACAATCCATAACAGAGGGAATTGACAGATGCTAGGAAAAATGATCTCAATTAAAAAAAGAAAAATACTAATTCTTCAGTCCCTGAGTTTGGCAAGTGACCTATATGAGTGGTCAGAAATTCATCCATGAGAGATGAAAATGTGAAAGCTGCAATTACATATCCCCACCATGTGTTGGGTGATGCCAAAGGGACAGACTGATATTCTGAGATAGTTCTGCCTGCTATTTGTTTTACAGTGAAACCTCGATATAACGGACTAATTCGGGCGAGGGGTTGTCCGTTAAAACCGAAAGTCCGTTATTTAATAATTTTTAAAATTATTAAATAACGGACTTTCGGGTGACAACGGACACCCCCCCGCCCGAATTAATCCGTTATATCGAGCCGTGAGTCAGCCCACCCCACCCCCTCCCCCCGCCCGGCTCCCCGCAGCGGGGAGCCGGGCGGGAGCTCTCAAACCCCCCCCCCCGTCCGTGTCTCCCCGCTGCGAGGAGCCGGGCGGGGGGGTTGATAGCTCCTGCTCGGCTTCCCGCTGGGGGGAGCCGAGCGGGAGCTCTCAAACCCCCCGCCCGGCTTCCCGCTGCGGGGAGCCGAGCGGAGGCTCTCAAACGCCCCCCCGCCCGGCTCCCCGCTGCGAGGAGCCGGGCGGGGGGGTTGACAGCTCCCACTCGGCTTCCTGCTGGGGGGAGCCGAGCGGGAGCTCTCAAACCCCCCCGCCCGGCTTCCCGCTGCGGGGAGCCGAGTGGAGGCTCTCAACCCCCCCCCCCCCCCCGCCCGCCCGGCTCCCCGTTGCGGGGAGCCGAGCGGGGGGGGGGGTGTTTGAGAGCCCCCGCTCTGCTCCCCCCAGCGGGAAGCCCGGCAGGAGCTGTCAAACCCCCCGCCCGGCTTCCCGCTGCGAGGAGCCGGGCGGGGGGGTTGACAGCTCCCGCCCGGCTCCCCCCAGCGGGAAGCCCGGCGGGAGCTGTCAAACCCCCCGCCCGGCTTTCCGCTGCGGGGAGCCGGGCGGGAGCTCTCAACCCCCCCCGCCCGGCTTCCCGCTGCGGGGAGCCGAGCGGGGGCTCTCAAACGCCCCCCCCCCCCGCCCGGCTCCCCGTTGCGGGGAGCCGGGCGGGGGGCGGGGGGAGGGTTGACAGCTCCCGCAGGGGTCCCCGCTGCGGGGAGCCGGGCGGGAGCTGTCAACCCAGCCGGCTCCCTGCGGCGGGAGCCGGCAGCCCCCAATAACGGATTTCGGATGCATCGGAAATTTTGTCCGTTGCATCCGAAGTCCGTTAAATCGGGGTCCGTTAAATCGAGGGTTTACTGTACTTAAAAAAGAAATCGGAGCTGAAAGCACAGATGTAGATCACAAGATTTGGACACAGATGCTTGGAAAGCTAACAAGATTATGAAAATTGTGAATTATATATAAATGTGATATTCAACACCAGATAATAATAGATTATTTTTAGAAGTGACATAATTAATGTGGTTTAGCACCACACTCTGCAGCAGGAACTAAATAGAAAATTGGTGGTGCATTTTGATGCTCAGATAAAGGTGCAAATGGTTTAGATCTGCTATGATACTTGCTATGAGTGCAGAGGACTAGACTAGATGACTTCTTAAGGTCCCTTCCAGTTCTATGATTCTATAAGGGCAGGTGTAGAGATATGAATAAATTCCAAAAGGTGTTTATGAGCACTGACTTTTAAAATTGGAATTGTTGGTAGAAAACCCCTGGTAACTTTTTATCATAGGCTGAGCTGTTTGCTCAAAAAGGACTGAGTAGCCAGACACTAAATTATCTCAAATAAGCCCTCAAGAGCCTGTATTAATATTGAAATAGAGCTTTGCAACCGTGTAGTGTCCTGATACAGTCCTAGAGCCTTAAATTTTTACCTGCAGAAAGATGAGATTTTTTACAAGCACTTCATGGTATTTAATGGACTTTGCCTATCAGGTCAGGATAAATGTAAGGCTCTAAGTTTGTGTAGACATAAGGCCAGATTCTGCTAACCTTATTCCCTTAGTAGACTTCTTGAAGAAGATGAATGACATGTTGAGTAGTACCTTACTCCCTTAGTAGTCCCACTGAAGAAAGTCGGGGCTGCTCCTGGAACAAGTTATTTACTCAAGGAGTAGAGGACTGGCACAAACAGATTTATTATGACTTTAATATAACATGTTTTGGTTGTACAGTTCAGAATCAACAGGCACATAGGGATATGTATACAATCATTCAAGTTTTAAAAATGTACAGTTGTGTTACAGAAGACATGTGCATTTTTATATCATCAGTTCTGTCACTCACACAGCTTCTTAGATATTCTTATTATACATTTATATTTAACTATTTACTTTTTTGGGTGTGGGAAAATCCAGGCCTAATGCAGTTTCTAAACCCAAACATTTCCTATATGGCTAGTGCTATTGTGTAAAACACGATGAATACTTTTTCCCCCTATGTTTTTTTAAGTCCCGGAAGATTTCCCTCATGTTTTCCCTGTAATGTTTTCCAACTTGATTGATTCATTATTTCAGCTTTCCCACCAGTTCCACTGACAATTTTACCGTGACATTCATTGCCTCCTTCTACCCCGTGGAAAAATGTTTTCATTGCTGCTGATTATGACTCCAATGCTACATTGGAAAACCAGTGGGAAGTAGGTGCCTAACTTCTTTTGCCTTTGAAAATACCTCCCATAATTCTTAACTCTCAAGATATGGGAAGTATAGCACTGGTAACTTAAGTGACCCCAAAAGTGCTGGGCAAGACCATTGTCGCAGTACTCTTGAATCTCCACTCTGCAGTGAATCTATTTATTGCAGACACAGGTATTATCTAAATCTCACACACACACCTACGTAGCTACTTACCTATCTACCTACCTACTTGTGGAGCTGGTGCTGTTCCAAAAACACAGGCTTTATTCTGCTTAACCCCAAGAACTTTCTGATAAAGATCAGCCTCACTCATTCATACTCAAACAGCCCTTACATCACCTAGAGCCCTTTTGGTCTCCTGCATAGCCAAGTAGAGTTGGGTCAGCATGGGGTAGTATATATTGACTTATATTGGTTTTTTTTAACAACCAATCAGAAACGTGTATTGCAAGGTGTAAATAGCCCTTTACAGAGATGGGAATTGGCTGGGGAGCCACCACCCAGTGAAGACAGGGCAGGAACTCAAAAGGCAGCCCAAACCCAGCACGACCTGGTGAAACCCAGTTAAACGGTATGAGAGAGTGGCTGAGTGAGTGATTCCCCTGAGATGTAGGAGGCATTGTTTTTGCCTCAGGCACAATTCTTCCCCTATGTGTTCTACCTCTCAGAGAAGGCAGTGCCTAAAAGCCAGAATTTATCACGTAATGTATTTCAGAATGTAGAAGAGAAAAGGAAGGTGCTGGGCTAATATTTAATGTGATTTTTATGCTTAAGAAAAGAAAATGAATTGGTATTAAATGCTGGTGCTTTCCTTTCCAAAGGGTGATGGATTAGTGTAATCTATTTATCAAATGTAGATCATGAAGAATAAAATACGTAGTGTACATAGAATTAGAACTATATAAGGGCCCATAATAGGAAATAAATGGAATTTCAGCATAGACTTGGATCTTTTTCAGGTAAAGTGCCACTTTCATTTACCCAAGTCTACTTTTTTTAAAAAAAGGAAAATTGCGTGTATTTTTCTGCAAAGCAGAATCTTTCAGTATTTTTCTTCATAGTAGAAATGTGGCAGACAATTTTTGCCTCAGACAAACAACTGTTGCCTCTTCATTTAAATAAGTATAATGCATGCAAATGTATGTAGAATGTTAGTATTGGAGAGATGTCTCATTGTTCCTACATAAAAAATATAGCCCAGGTTCCCATCTGGAATGTGGGCCTGATTTCATTCAAAAACATAAAAATGCATGTCATTACCTTGTATTCATAGTCACTGTTGAAAATGAAATTAAATAGGCCATTGTAATACTATGGCAAAGATTTTAAAAAAGTCCTATGACCGTATTATAGCAATTAGACTATATGATATTCTTATCACATTTGCTTCTGTTTTCATTTTCATGTGTGTATCATTTCAGTATAATGCAACCATAACCGGATACAGAAATATAGTGATAGTTTATTGAACTAATCTAATATAGCAGAATGTAACTTTTTTTGCAGAAGGTAAAAAAAAATAATCTAATCAACAGCTTGAAAACAAACAACCCCTCCCCCCAAAAAACTCTGCTGCTTTGCCTGGTGTCTAAAGAGTGGGACTGGGAGATAGAACCCTTACATTCTGACTTGCTGGGTGGCTTTCTGAAAATCACATACAGTGAAGCCTCTGTGTGAACTGCTTGCAGGAATTAAAGTGGTTCTTAAACCATCTGTGAGCCTTTCTGATCCTGGGCTGCACAGGTGGAATGCCCTTGTGTAACTTGGGCATCACTGAGGGCCTATGGCCACCTCTGCATGCTACCCTGAGCCATAGCGCTGCCCAGAATGCCACACATCCACCTTAGCAGGTGGAAAACTATATGGGACTGCCAGGGATTGGGATAGCCCAGTAGAAAGGGGCAGGAGAGCACTAGCTGGCAGGGAGAGAAGGGTGGCCACTCCCTCTCCAGGGCCTCTATCCACCCTTCGGCCAGCTGGGGCAGGGAGGGTGATGGTTGATTCCTTGCTCTGCCCTTTCGTTATTTTAAACCCTAGTTCCATCCATAAGGAGCCTCTCTGCTCTATTTCAGCAGCTTCACCCCCTCTCTGTAACTATAGTTTTGGAGACTGTGGGTAGGGTGACCAGATGTCCCAGCTGTGAGTATTCAAGAACAGTGTAGACATACCCTAAATTGCTTAGGGCAGATCTACACAAGAAGATCATCCACTTCTGCCTTCAAACACCCACCCACCTCTCTTGCCTCTCCAATCTCATCACCAGAAGCAAACTCCTCACAGATCAGGACATATCAACTCAAAGTGGCACCAGCCCCTGTCAGAACAGATGCCAAACCTGCAGACATTTCTCCACTGCTAAAATGATCAACACAACCCACCTTTCAAGATCCATGGGTCCTACACATGCCAATCACAACACATGGTATATCTCATCCAGTGCACTAAATGCCCTAATAACTATGTGGGTGAAACCCAATAAGTGCTATGCTCTCGAATGAACTCGTAGGAAAATGATAAAAACACCCTGTCTGGGGGACACTTTTCACAAAATGGTTTCTCTGTTTTACCTATCAGTCCTCATCCTCAAAGGAAACCTGCACAGGTTAAATTCATAACTGCTAGACTCTCAAAATCATGGATTGAACAGACACACCACATTTATGATTTATTACAACAAATGGTAACCCACTAACCCCCTGTTTTTGTCCTCTGAGTACACCAACATTAATGGGCCATTTTGCCTTGAATGATCTCTTAGGCCAGGTCTACACTTCTGGGGGGAGGGAGGGCAGGGGTGAAAGTAAATTAATTTTCTTACCGGTGCAGGGGCTTGACTGGGGCCAGCTCTGACCCTCGGAAGGGGTGTGGCCTTGGGCGGAAGGGGCGGGGCCAGAGGGGTCAGAGCCGGGCCCAGCCCAGCCCCCGTTCCGGTAAGGGGCCTCTCCCCCCCTGGGGCCGTTTAAAGGGCCTGGGGCGGTAGCGAGCTCTTTAAATAGCTCTCGGAGCCCCGCTGCCGCTTCCTTAAGGTTCCGGCAACAGGGCTCCCATCCCCCTGGCTGTGGTGGGGCTCCAAGAGCTATTTAAAGAGCTCGGTGTGCCTCTACCGCCCGGGCCCTTTAAACTGCTGCAGGAGCCCTGCCACAGCCTCCCCAAGGCTCTCACAGCAGTTTAAAGGGCCCCGGGCAGTAGCGGCTCCTGCTCTGGCAGCAATTTAAAGGGCTGCTGGGAGCCCCAGGCCCTTTAAATTGCACCTGGGGAAGCCGATCTGCCCCAGTACAGTGCATCGGCTCTTGACGGTACGCCGTACTGGGGCCTACCGGCTTACTTTCACCTCTGAGGGAGGGTCAACTTAAGATACACAACTTCAGCTATGCCGATAGCATAGCTGAAGTCGACTTACCTCGGTGTCCTCACGGCGGCAAGTCAACCGCTGCTGCCTCTCACAGCGGTGGAGTTCCGGAGTCGATGGGGAGAGCGCTCAGAGATTGATTTGTTGCATCTAGACTAGAAAAATTGATCCCCGATAGATAGATCTAATTCGGCGGGTAGTGTAGACCTGGCCTTAGAATAGGTGTTAACTACTTATGCTAAACAGTCTGTTTCGCCTTCCCTTTAGGTGTGGCACTTGGAGTACCTTTCCCAGAGCAGAAAAGGAGCTCTGTATGGCTTGAAACTGTGCCTCTCTCACCAACAGAAATTGGCCCAATAAACAATATTACCTTAACCACCTTGTCCCTCAAAATACAAAGTAAACAGACTGAAAAAACTGAAGACTTTTTCTCCCTCTAATCCCTTGCAGTTCTAGGAATCGTAGGTATTACATGTAACAATAGCAGATAAAAAAGGTTCCAACAGAGGTTCAATATTTAAATAGACTGTCCCTTTACATCAGTGGTTCTCAAACTTTTTGTAGTGGTGACCCCTTTCCCACACCGGGCCTCTAAGCGCGACCCCCCCCCTTGGGGTCAGGTGGGGGGGTACATACCTGCAGGCCACTGCGGCAGGGGCTGGGATGGAGGGGTTCCAGCAGCCCCTCCGAGGTAAGGGGGGGAGGGTTCCCAGCAGCCCCCACGGAGGCGCCAGCAGCCCACCGCAGCAGGGGCTGGGCTCACCGGGGCGCCGGAAGCCCACCTCTGCAGGGGCCGGGTCGGGCATGTGGTAGTGCCGACAGCCCGCCGCAGCAGGAGCCAGGGCCCGGACCGGGCTCGCCGGGCCGCCAGCAGCCCACCGTAGCAGGAGCCGCGGCCAGGACCGGCCTTATGGGAGCATCGGCAGCCTGCCACGGCAGAGGCATGGGCTGCCTGCAGCACCAGGGGCCGGATGCCAGCAGCCCGCGGCAGCAGTATTCTTCGGGGCCGGCTGCTGGCAGGAGGGGCTTGCGACCCCCACAGAACTGGCTCGCGACCCCCAGAGAGGTCCCGACCCCCATTTTGAGAACCAATGCTTTACATTCTGAGCAACGTCTCTGATGCTAGTGCTATTTTAATACTTAGGGCTTGTCTTCAGATACAGTGCTGCAGCAGCACAGCTGCACCGTTGCAGCAGTGCCACTCAGTGGTATCTTCACTGAAGCACTAATGTCAATGCGAAGCTTCTCCCATTGGCGTACTTAATTTCACCTCCCTGAGAGGCAGTAGCTATGTTGATAGGAGAAACTCTCCCATCTGCATAGCGCTGTCTACACTGGGGGGCTAGGTCCCTTGAGCGACGTAGTTACACTGATATAAATTTGTAGTGTATACATGGCCTTAAGAGTTTTATGTCAGCTTTGGACATGCCTCATCTCGCTGTACCTTCTTTGATCATTAATGCATACGGAGGTTGGGGAGGGGGCAGCCTGGAGTTAGTTTGAATTTAAACTGGTGTTACTCAAAGTGGAACGTGCCTCCAATTCACATTAAGAACTGAAAGTGGGATAGGTAGATGAGGAGCATCCAGAGCAGATAGAATGCTTCAATGAGACAATATTCTTTTACCCGTGGCACTATCTGTGTCAGCTAATTTCTTTACTATTAAATTAAATGTCCTCAGTTCAGTAGTTAGTGTGTTTGGTTAAATTCTGAAAAGAGCAGATTTGCTAATAAATGGGGAAGCATATTTGCATGTCTATTTAAATTCAGTTCTTATTTTTTCTTTATAATTGCACTAAACTGTTCCAGGGCATGCATGATTACACTTTTTGGATAGTGGAAGGCTTTCTGGCTTTTTAGTTTTGCCTCCTGGTGCACCTGAGGCATTACAATAGCAGACACCCCTTGTGCCTTTGTGTTCAGAGGAAGTTCATATAAATGCCAAGAGAATATTTTCCCCATCTGTACAGCATTTGAAGACAGTGAAAGATTTCCATGAGAAGGCACTCTGTCAGCAAAGTAAATATGATTTTTGTATGCTACAGTAAGTTAAGGCAATATTTATTTCATCAGTTGAGAGCTTGCAAAAAGGACATTATTCCCATTGTGAGTGTCAAAAAGCTTTCCTTAGCATCTTGCAACAGATACCCCAAACTCCTCCCTTTGATAAAGTACCTTTTGTCAGGAAATATATATGTTGGATATTAGCAGGTCCTTCAGTAGTAAAACCTTGACATTGAATATAATTGAGGAGGTTAGTGTCGGCGTGTTCATAAGT
Source organism: Sternotherus odoratus (assembly GCA_032164245.1). Classification (NCBI taxonomy): domain Eukaryota; kingdom Metazoa; phylum Chordata; order Testudines; family Kinosternidae; genus Sternotherus; species Sternotherus odoratus. Next base: position 10,970,957 of record JAVMKO010000009.1, on the reverse strand, counting down.
ATTACCTGTCATTTGAAATATGACGGTGCTGTAACTGCAAGACCTTGGGGTTAGTGTGTTGGCATTGCCATCTGACTGCCTTAGAAATCTGTGAGACAGCCTTCTTACTGACTTCGACCCTGAGATAATTAACAAGGCCCTGGAGGCTTCTGTCTTTTGCTTTTGTGCACTTGTTGTTTAATAAGATGTTTGTTGCTATGCTTGTTTCTGATTCAGTCATGTGCCTTTAGGGACAAAGGGTCCTTCAAGCTCCATCACAGTTAGCTGGTCTAGGAAATGCCTTCTGTGCATCCATTTCTTTAGCTTTCTAGCAAATTAAAATATTACAGTCCATTAGCCAGCTATCTTTTCTAGCTCATTTTATTTCAGCGAAGTCACACTTATTTACATTTTGCAGGAGAGCCGAGGACAGGGAACATTTAAACTCTCACCCACTGTTGTGATACTCGAGTCACGTAGTAATGTAGAGCCATAAATGACATAATAGGAGCCAAAAATAAAGTCAAACTTAAAAAGCTTCAGGGCAGATTTGGATGGGATTTTTAGTTGCTCCTCTCCCAGAGCCATAGCCTAGAGTTAAAACATATTTGTTAGACTTTGTCTGAGATAAATGCATGCATTTATCATGTGTACTGGTTGGGGCCACAGTGGTTTAATTTACAGAATTCTTTTGTGGAGTGATGGTGAATTACTGACTGCAAATCAGCTTTTAGCAAGAAAGAGGAAAAAATCACTGCTGAGAAGAGTGAGGTGTCTATATAATGAATAGCTAAGCACAGAAGCTCTATAGTGTTAGTTTACTTATTCCTTATGTAAATTGTTATATACATTACAAAGATTTGTGAGAAGCTTGGTTGGTTTTTTTTTTTTTTTTTTTTTTGCAGAAGCTTATGTTAATGCTTCTTTCCATCCCTTTAAACCCACATGGATTCATGCTGGCCAAGTTTAACCCTGGAATAACTCAGGAACCTAAAGCAACAGTTCATGTAAACCCCTCAACAACCACTTCACTTCTCACAGAAACATAAATATATCTGCACATTCACAACTCCTGTACATCTTCCCCTCTTCTGCCAAGTTCTTATTACAATCTTGGCACTGCGGAGGTGGTGGAAGGAACTGACACAGCTGTGGTATGCCTCATTTTTCTAACCTTGCATTCTGAATGTTGGAGACGGGTAAGCTGAGGGCAACTGGGACTGCAAAAACACTCCAAGTGGACAGTGTCTCAAAATATTCCACCACTCAGATTGCTCCGTGAATGTGCAGAGTCCATCTCAAAGAACTCAGGTCCCTGATGTGTAACCTGTATAGGATAAAAGGAAATTATAAAGACAAATCAATGGAGCTTGATTACCAATATGGCAGGAAGCCCTCTAGTGGTGTGCCCACCCTTCAAGTTGGGGGTGTGATCCTCAGCTGAAGGAGACATTCTCTCATTAGGTCTGATGGAGCTAGTTACTAAAAATAGAGCTGGCGTGAATGGGTAGGCATCCTGAATATTTATCCAGCTGGGACCATAGGCACATACTGGGGACAATTAGCCTGTCCCACTGATCACACCACCATGTGTACTCTATTTTTAGCACACTAGCTTGACGAGAACTAGTGTGAGTTGGTCATCTTGAGCTTGGAATCAGACCCCCATCTCAAAGGCCAGATATACTTTAAATCTGTACTGCTTACTACGAGCATTATGCAAATGGAAAATCACATCAAATGGTCATTTTAGAGGAGATGTCTTAGCATAGCAGCTTTGAAAATAATACAGAACAAAGTTGCAAACAAGACAGGCTAAGGTGCAAAACACAACAAGCCCATAGCGTAAGGGAATAGGCTGACATGGTAATCTAGTGATATGATACTGCAGGTTGCTAAACATATTGATTATTTCTTGCACATTTGCATGATACTTAATGACCCAGAGAAATGCAGTTATTCTATTCAAAAATCCCACACTAGGTTAAACTGGAGTTGAAACCAAGATGAGAGAAATTTCCAACATACTGAAGGTTCAAAGCCCAGTTTGTGCCTTTTTAACATAAAAATGATCTTATCTCACTCCCTTCCAAAAACACATTTCACCATTAGATGTAAAATTCTTGAATAGAGTATTTATTGTACTCTTGCCATCTTTGATCATATTGATTGATAAATCTTGTATATCACCATTCGGCACCTTATCAAAACTAGCTCAGAAATGTGTTTGGAACAGTATCTAAGAAAATATTTAGCTCATGAAAGCATTTAGTTGGCATTCAAGCTTGCTAAATTGTTGGCATGATTTTTTGAAAAAATGATCTACCAACAGATGTGCCCATCTTAAGATACTTTTAGCCTGTCTTGCAGACGTATATAAGGGAATGAAAAATCCTAAATTGTCCTTCTGTGGTTCCTTTTTTTTTTGTAACTGTAAGATATTGGTGTAACTTCACTGAGATATTAAATTTAATATCAAGTTTGTTTCTTTTCTTTTATTATTACTTGGCACCAAATAATAGTAAGAAAAGTTCCATATCACTTCAAATTAATACAGGAAAATCATAAATGAAGAAACTGAAACTTCTATATTTTTCTCTCAGCATATTTCCCGGAGTTCCTCATAAAATTACTATAATTCAATTTTGCTTTAGATAAACTATGGCCATTGTAAAAGGTAACAGGAAGCATGATTGCATAAATGGAAGTGAAAGATTTGTGAAAAATTACATTTGCAAGTGTGCCAAATATGCCCCCCCCCATATCCATTGGTGGTGAGATGGAGCAAATATTATTTGGCTTAGACTTTGATGCCAGTTAGTCATATAACACTGTTATAATAGAAACGTTATGTTCTCTGTGTAAAACACAGGTTAGTCTGTAGTACATTGAGTCTGGCTCATGGGCAACTGATTCAGACCCTTTAAACATTTACATGAGTAACTTTATTTACATGAATAGTCTCGTTGATTTAATTTTGAATACATGACTTTCAGATGCACAAGATTGTAATGTGATAGATTATTTCTCTGCTAGGCGACAGCCCATGTTATCGGTACAGGTGTAATTTGTAAAATGTAAAAAAAAAAAAAAGGCAAAAATGGCTGAGAATTTAAACTTGGGCAGTGACGGACCATGAATCGCAGTGTGACACCACCTGATATTTTCAACAAAAAAAAGCTCTTCACCATTTTTGTACCTGTTCCCATTATGTCACTGATCCAGCAGATATTCTAGGATTCATATTGACAATCCTGGAATCTTCATGTGTAGATGATGTTTGCATTGCTCTTTGAGGATGGCGTTGTGGTTTGGTTAGGAAGCTGATAAGCATCTGTGATGCTTGGGAAAAGAGTGATATAATGGCCAAGAACCCATGTTCATTTCTCAGTGTTGTACTGAAAATAAATTATCCATTGCTGTGAGTAGAGGTGATGGAAAATCAAAAAAATGTGCAAAAAATTCAAAGTTTTGTGGGGTTCAAAATGAACCCATTTTGGGGTTATTTTGCATACTTTTCTAGAACTTTTGCAATTTTTATCAAAATGTTTTGATTGTTTTTATTTGCTAGAAATAATATTTTCTTAATTTAAAAAATGACTTTTCATTAAAATGTTGGTAAGAAATATCATAGGATTTTTTTGAAAAGTAGATTTCTATCAAGAATTTGTCACCAAAAAAATGGAAAATGAACATTTTTCAATTCAAAAACTTAGGTGAGAAATTTTGACCAGCTGTAATTACAACCAAATTATCACTTAATTTGGACTTCAGTCAGCACTGACTGAAGACTTAGTTGTTCAGAACCATATATCAACTCAACACCTGTAGGGATTGATCCAAAACTCATTGAAGTCAACTGGCATCTTTCCTTTTATTTTGATTGCAGTTGTTTAAGTGTGCTGTGGTTTCCACTGGAGTTGTCACATATTTTGACAGGACTTGATGAAATATACATAGGATACCATGGGATGTCAGAAGACTTCTATTGATGGAAATAAATAAGAACACTGGGAAATAAATATACTTTGTGTTGGTCATAGTTTTCAGATCATTTTAACTATCTTCCAGTTTTCACAATACATAATAGAAAATTAGAAATTAGAATTAAATGAGTAAAATTAACAGCAGCAAAGTTAAGGAAGCATGAAATCGAAATGTGATTGTAGTACTAAGGTACCGAAGTGTACTTCCAAAAAAAGTACTACCCTGTTAATTTGGCAAAAACTATATCAGTCATAATTTGTTTATTGAAAAAGAAATGTATTTATATTGCTAATAGCTAAGGTCTAAAACCCTTTACAGGAATTGTGTATATAATAGTTCCTTCTTCCTGAGGATCTCAAAGCATTTTACTAATATTAATTAATCTAGCATAGCCACAGAGAAGAAATAGCCACAACTGTCAAAGATGGCCCCTCGTTTCGGGTGCCCAACTTTAGACATCCTGCATTTTTAGATGTGCTGAAGACCCACAACTTGCACTGAAGTCCATAAAGTAAATGACAGCTGAGGGTGCTCAGTCATCAATCCTGAAAATTATATAAAGTTGGGCACCCATAGTTAGAGACCATTTTTGAAAATATAGGCCATTGATTTGCCCACGGTCATAATACAGTCTGTGGTAGAGATAGGAGGAGAACCAAAGTTGATGCCAGGCCTGCTTTGCTCACAAGACCATCTTTCCTCCGCGGTGGAGTTTTCCTTTCACCTCCCTTAACTTCAGTGGAGGAGGAGATTATGCTCATTGCCCTGATGTACATGAGAGGATCTCACCACACTTATGTACAAATGGAGGCATAGTCACCTCTGTGGCATTGTGGAAACCTCCTCCAAACCTTGCAGTATAAACCTTGATGTAGTCTAGCCTGGGGCTACCTTATCTTTTCCACAGAACCCACATTGTCGTAGGCTCTGTCATTTAAAGAAGTGTGTGAGGAAGCCAGGGCCACTGGGTGTACATCTACACAGCAATTAAACACTTCCAGCTGACCCAGGTCAGCTCACTCAGGATCAGGCTGCAGGGCTGCAAAGTTGCTGTATAGCTGTTTGGGTTCAGGCTGAAGCCTGAGCTCTGGGACCCTGCAAGGGAGGGAGTGTCTTCACAGCAGTTTTGAGCCCCAGAAGCCTGGACCAGCTGTGACAGGTCTTTTATTCTAGCATAGATGTACCCTGGGAGTCTCTGGTAGCATCGTTCCCTGTTCCGTTAGGGATAGGAAGGATGCGTTGCTTGGAACACAGGACTGTCTCCATACAAATGCCCCTGGCTTCCCATGCACCTCTGCATGCTTATCACGGTCTATGGCAGGGGTGGAAGGCAACCTATCTGGAACAGGACGATGAGAACGGAATCTGCAGATGGATTCTGTCAAGAATTTCCTCCCTCTTTTTCCCATCCTTATGGGTTTCACCATGGGAATGGGTGTTCTGACCCAGCGAGGACTTCAGGATACCAGAAAGACCCTAAGGGTATGTCTATACTGCAATCTGACACATCTCACCCATTCTAGCTGACTAGGCTTGTGGGTTTGAGCTTAAGAGTCTGTCCAGTTGTTGTGTCTGTAGACCTTCAGGCTTGGGCTGGAGCTTGGGGTCTAGAACCTGCAAGGTGGGAGGGTCCTAGAGTTCAGGCTGCAGTCTGAGCCCAAACATCTACACTGTAATTAAACAGCCCTTTAGCCTGATCCCCACGATCCCGAGTTGGCTGATCCAGGCCAGCTGTGGGTATCTAACTGCAGTGAAGACATACCTGAAATTGCTTATGGCAGTCTACACAAGAAATGAACATTGGCATAGCTAGCTGCACCGTAGTGACATGTTTGGTGAAGATGCACTAAGCTGATGGGAGAGAGCTCTCTCATGGGCTTAATAATTCCACCTCCATGAGAGCCATAGCTGTTTCAGTGGGAGAAGCTCTTGGGCCGACATAGCACTGTCTACACCAGTGCTTAGGCCGGCATAAGTACATTGCTCAGGAATGTGAATATTTCACACATCGTTCACCATTATATCCATGTCATTTTGTAGTGTAGTTCCAGGGCCCAGGTTCAGTTGATTTTGATATAAATCTACATATTTTATGGCAGAGTGAAGCACTTTTCTATATACATATGTGACTACAGTAATAATATTTCACCATGCTAATATTTCTGCAAAACTGTTAAGACTATTTTCCCCAAATACTTCATTAAAATGCAAATAGAAACAACCTACTAAGGTTAGATAAAGAAGGTAAACCAGGGAGTATCATTTTAATAAAGTATTTACATCAAAACAATGTTTTCAGGCTAAATTATAATTTGTGTTCCTTTGAGAATCTGCTTTCATAGCACTCAAGCTTGTTTGGTTTTTTGCTGTTTAAATTACTGTAACACACATGAAAAGCTTGATCAGTTAAGATTAAAATAGTGAACGACCTTTTAAACACATTTCCTAAGCCCTGATCCTACAATGACCTCTGTGTGGGAGGAGCTTATTGCAAGGTCGGCATCCTTGTTTGCATTGTTATTCATCGTGTTTGCTTCATGTCAGAACTTCATATTTCATCTCCAGAAATGTCAGTGCATCAAAACAGTGAGCTTTTCAGAACTGAGCGTTATTGTTTTCTTGGGTTTTGCCCTTTTAATAACCTTTAAATAGGATCCCGTTCCTAGCTGGCATACCAGCTACTGTGCCATGAGGGTTTTAAAAGGGATACAGAAAATATTGTTCCAGGCAGCAATGTATTTCTCATGTGTTGTTATCTGAGTCATAACAGCTCAGTGGCACATTAATGTGCTGTCATATTCTTTTGTTATGGAACAGTTCCCAGGAACTCACACTAGCAATTTCTTATGTAACATTGCTAACTTTAGACTAATGTGCAGACATTCACATTCAGAGCCGAAGCAGGAAGGCACTTGGTGTTGCATTTTACCAATGTGTCCACTTTTTCATACACAAAACATCGGCAACACTTGAGTGAGTGTTGTGTTGCTTTTCCTGCATGCTGAAGGGAGGCAATGACTCTAGAGCAAAACACTCTATGAAAGCAAACTGATGGAAAGGGGTTTAGAATTACAGAAGTCTAAGGTGAAGTTCAAATCTGTCTGAAAGTTTCAAGCCAGATTCAGTGATTCCCAGGCACGCGGCAGGGGCAGAATTTGGCCTATGGTGCCAACAGGAAAAAAAAAAAGTGTGGTCTAGAGAGAAGGGGGCAGTCAGGGAGCAGGATGGGTTGGATGTGAGTGGGGTTCTGGAGTGGTGGTTGGGGATGGGAAGGTGGATGGGGTTGGAGCAGTCAGGGGAAAGGGAGCAGGGGAATTCGGGAGGGGGGTGGATCCTGGGGGGTAGTTAAGGGTCTGTGGAAGGGGCAGTCAGGGGGCAAGGCGGTGGGGTGGATGGGTCAGGGATTCTCAGGGGGCAATCGGGGCGGGAAGTGGGAGTGGGGCCTTCCCTACACGGCCCTCAATATAATTTCGCAAACCCGATGTGACCCTTGGGCCAAAAAGTTTGCCCATTCCTGGTCTAGAGAGAAGTGGGGAGGATTGTTTGGTTGAGTTTATTTGACAAATTTTATTCCACATGAGGAGGAAAAAGATTGTGGCATTTTAAAAGAACAATCTCAAACCTCTATGTTTGATGTTCCCTATTCATATAGTCACCATTGGGAAAGGCCTCATTTTAAATAACACATTGTGTGTGTGACCTTTTAAGAAAATTATGAATGTCTCTGTTTAGAGTGCAGAGGGCATGCAATTCATAGAGCATTTTCCTTTAAATGAAGTATATTGCTCTAATATCATTGCCATGTTGTCAAATAGTGGCACTTCATTAAGATAATGTGACCTTTAGAGTCATATTCTTCCAACCTTTTACTGGGTCTTTGGTAGTGTGAATTTGTACTTTAATTCTTGCTGCTTTCTGATAAACAGAAAATAAAAAGTAATTGAAGTCTGTTTATTATTTCCTTCAGCTATGTATGTTGTGAATTGGAGAAACCATTTGCATATTTAAGGACTGGGGGAGGGACCATAACATAACAATGGGCAACAACTATTTTCCATTTAGGTGAATTTTATGATGCATTCATCGGAAAACTAAACAGGCTAATAAAAATCCTATAGAAATTGTATTTGTGGAGGGCTGTCTGTCACAGTAACAAAAAGTCACTCTGTTTAAAAAAAATGACCATAGAAAATGGGCAGGGGAGACTGGATCATTGGGTCGCTTGGTAAAACTCACAGGGTGGGCATAAGAGTCATAGGAGGAATTGTAGTGAACGCAGATTGGATACGTTTCTACCATGCTCCTTTTGGTTTGCCTTGTGGTAAATTGCACTGTTACTTTTTAAAGGGTAATTACGTGTTGTTAGTGTTCTTCTTAAGTGGCATCTCAATTACTGGAGGTTTTCAACCATGGTAGTGTATTCTGTATGGGCCTCTGCTAGACTCTTGTGATTGAATAGTCCTTTGGATCCACTCAGAATACCATATTGTCCATCCAAGATCTTTTTTTTTCTGGCTCACATTCTTGTTCCATCAGCTTTTCTTCCACTGTCTGTAAAGATGCATAACCCACTGAACCTCTTAAAATATCCATTGCAGATCAAATCTCTCTTTTCATAAGATCTCTGACCAGTGTGTGCTGAGTTCCAGTCATTTCCAGTACTACTTCATTGGTTACGCGGACTGTCCATGGTAGTTTTATAGTTCATCTATACCACCACAACTTAAAAGATTCTAATTTCCTTATTGATTGGTCAAAGTCCATGTGTTACAGTTATAATTTAACACACACCAAGGGCTTGTCTTCACTACTGCAGGTAGCCATCGATCTTTTGGCGATCGATTTATCGCATCTCATCAAGACGCGATAAATCGATCACCAGGAGTGCCCCCGTCAACTCCGAGAGGCGCAAGCTGGAGTCGATGGGAGAGCACGTCACTGACTGCCGCCGCCGTGAGGACGGCAGGTAAGTCGGCTGAAGATATCACGTAGCTGAAGTTGTATATCTTCAGTTGATCCCCTCCTCCCCCCAGTGAAGACCAGCCCCAAATGTAAAGATTTAAGGGTGGAATTTAGTTTTCAGATTTATGTCCTTTTTCAGTGGATATTCATTCTTCTGAGTTCAGTTTGTTACTTTCCTCAAAAACGAGTATTCCAGCTCCTTTCCTTGTAAATTTTTTATCTGCTTTTTGAATAGTTACCATTTAAATAAAAAAAACCACAGGAAAAGTTACATTACAAAAATTGTTTTGTTTGAATACAGTTTCATTTAATTACGTGACCTCTCACCACCTCCGGGACCCAAACTCCCTCCCAGAGCCTGATACTACACCCCTTCCAGAACCCAAACTCCCTCCCAGAGCCTGATACTACACCCCTTCCAGAACCCAAACTCCCTCCCAGAGCCTGATACTACACCCCTTCCAGAACCCAAATTCCCTCCCAGAGCCTGCACCCCCTCCTACACCTCAACCCCTGCCCCACACTCAGCCCAGGGCCCACTCTGAACTCCTTGCCCCCACCCCCACGCCAGAACCTGCACCCGTCCCGCACTCCAAGTCCCTGTACCCTAAGCCCAGTGAAAGTGAGGGTTGGGGGAGAGCGAGGGAGGGAGAGGAGCTTGAGTGAGTGTGTGTGTGGGGGGGGGTCTCGGAGAAGGGCTGGGCACGGTAGTGGCGTTGAGGAAGGGGCAGGGCAGGCAGCATGGCAGTGGTGTTTGGGTTTGTGTGATTAGACAGTTAGCAATAGTGAAGGAGGCTTTTGTCTGTAGGAGCCCTGGTGACTTGTTGCAGAAGTTGGAAGGTTGTAGTTAATGAGGTAGTCTCATAATTAAGGCACTTGAATTCGCCCTGGACACTGGATACTATTCCTGCCTCTGCCATTGAGGGCTTGTCTACATTACTACTTAAGTCAATATAACTTAAGTCATTCGGGTGTGAAAAAGCCATGCCCTGAGTGATATAAGCTACATTGACTTAGAGCAGTCTTTACACCACGCTATGTTGGTGGGAGACTCTCTCCCCAGCATAGCTTCCACCTCTTGTTGAGGTGGAGTAACTGTGCCAATGGGAGAGCACTCGTCGCTGCTGTGCCGATGTAGCATGGTAATATAGACTAGCCCTTCATTCCTGTGTGATGCTGGGCAAGTCGCTGACACTGGACTTTTCACAGTTAGTCATTTCTGCGTTTAATTAAAGACTATATCATAATAAATGCTCACAAAGGGGATGAATGAAGGTTACATGGGCAATATTCATTCTGGCATCTCTAACTTGAGAGTCCTCGACGTTGCAACCTTTTAATCCTATTTAATTCTGAACTTTCTATTTCCTATTTTTGTGATTTAGTTTATTAATGAGAGCAACCTTAACTAACAGTAAGCAAAGATTTTTGTCTGTGAATAGTATTAATAACATTAATAACATAACAAGCATTTTATGTATGGTTCAATATTGTCATGCAGTCCTTTAAAAATCAGCATATGGTGTTGTATAATAGTACATTATGACCACTATAATGACTTTAACCGGGTGTTCTGACTTCGTATTTTTTCTTCTACCATTCAAGGTAAGTAGGCAGAATGAAAGGTAAATTGAAGATTCATCAAGCTGCATTTAATGTAAAAACAAAAATCTGCATATCTTGGAATGAAAAATGAACCAGTAGTCAGCAAACTAGTATGTCATGTTTATTAAGATCTGATTTGCCCTGCCTCTTCCAGTAATGAGCACAGCACAAACTATTTATATGGAAGTGTTTTTCTTAAGAGGATTCAGGATTCTTTTAATACGTTTTCACTATTTATTTAACATTTCAAGCTACAAATGCATAAACCAGTTTGGAAAAACACTGGGGATTTTGATGTTTCTACGTCAAAGAGACCTTTTGTAATGCTTCTATTTAATGTTTTGCTAATACAAAAGTAAACAAACTGTGAGAACACATACAATGAAATGAGAACAAAACTGTTGCAAATATTCCTCCCATCCAGTTTTTTTACCCTTTTATGTCTTTAGTATATTATTTGTTCTAACACTTCAGTGTACTCAGAAAAAAACAAAAAACAAAGCTAGAAAAATAGCTGTATTGTTAAAGACAAAATGGCACTTTATTAAACTTCGCTGCTTTATTCTGCTCCTCTGTGTCCCACAAGGGAGTCATACACCCATCTGGAGCTTAAAGGACACATCACTAGAATTAACATGATGAACTTGGTTTATCTATAAAACAGAACATTATGAAAATACATTAATATGGTAAATTCTGCCCTCATCGCAAAATCTATTGCAGAATTATTAACATCTTAGGCACTCTTGGAGCTGCTAGGAAATGGATGCATTCTAATTAGAGTTGGTCAAATAATATGAATTGAACACTTTATTCCATGAATGTTTGCATTTTAATTGGTTAAATCATTAGGCAAATACATTTTCACATCAGTCAACTAGCGCTGTAATCTGTGGACAGTATTAGTCAAATGATATATTAGACATTTATTATAATTTGTTGTTCATAATGTATACCTTATTACTAGGTGGAAGCCCATGTTGTCATGTGCATATAATCAGTAACATGTAAAAAAAAAAAAGAAAACAAAAATGGGTGAGAACTTATGAATCTCAGTCATGACTCAATGTGGTGAAATTTTAAACAAAAAGAGCTGTCAACTATATGGTTGTAATTGTTTCCATTCTTTCACACTGACATACAGAGTGACAGTCCTGTAATATTGTTATATAGATTATATATATTTTTTGATCAGCAATAAATTAAATGTAAAGAATCCCCATCAAATCCGTGTATCCATCTTCTCATTTAACAGGAAGACAAGGTTCTCTGGCAAACATAAGTCACCTCCCATCCCATATTTGGCAGTGGAATTTCATCATTTAACATTAAGTTGCACTATAAACACATTGTGGTATCTCCTATATTCTCAAATTATGAAGTACCACTAAAAGACAGTATAGACATGGACTAACTGTTTGTTACTCCACAGTGATTTTGATGCTACATTATTTCTTTCTCTGAGGCTTGCAGAGATAGTGCTGGGGCACAGAATGAGTATTGTAACAGCACCACTGTAACACACCTTCTGTTGCTTCTTAAAACAAGACAGCTGTGTTGCTTTACCTCTCTGCAATTTTGCTTTTTCTTTCTTATCCATTTATTCTCATACCCATGCGATGCCCGGGATACGTCTCTATGTGCCTCTTCTGAAGCTTCTGGAAGTTAGTGGAAAGCACTCCCACTGACTTTGATAGACTGTTAATTAAACCCTATATGTTTTGGACTCTACTTGTTAGTTTCTTGAATCTCCTGTTTCTGCTCCATGTATCTAAAATGGCAGTTCTACTTGCCAGTTACCCAAAGGGTCTCCAAATAGTCTTGATTTCTTCCCTTGAATTTTTGGTTGGGAATGTACTGTTTTACTGAGCTCAATTCAATTTAGAAATAATAATCATAGAAAAATCTTCCTTGTAATCAGTTATATTGCTTGCTTTCCTTTCCCATCCTCTTCACTTTGATCATGACATCTGTCCCCCAAAAATAAATAAATAAAAATTAAACCTAATACTTCCTTGATTCTTTCACATTTTATAGGGAAGATGCTCTGTTCTGACTTGAGAGTCTATCATGTATACATCCTTCTGACCTCTTTGTGTCTGCAAAATAGCTAATACATCTTGCTCGGTTACTGAGTGAATATAGTTATTTTCCTGTCTCACCAAAGATGTTGATATGCAGTGGGTTTTTTTTTAGTTTTGCGTTTTCCCCTTTTATGTTTTTGCATAATTTATTTTCTAGAATGAAATATGATGGAAAATGCATTTGCTGTTAATTTACTGCTTTTAAGTATGTGAGAGGAGAGTGGAAAATCATTGCTCAATTAAAAAAAACTAGGGATTTTCACTGCAATTAAAAAATCAAACTTGAGCTGATTTTTTTGAAGGATAAATATTGTTTACTTATCTTTGGAACAATTTGTTCATGCTGTAGGAGTTATTTAATTAAATTATTACCTGCTGTATCACCATCTGTGTACATGTTTTAGAAATATTTGTAACCTTCTTTTATGTGGGTTTTATGAATTGAAGAAAGTGCTAAAAAAGCAGTAAATATACTTAGCAGATGGACTGGGCAACTTCACCCTCCAGGCAGTGAGCCTTGATTGTTTTGGGTATATTTAAGCATTTTTTCTAGGTTTAATTATTGTTTCTCAAAAGATGGCAGTAAAGTATTTGTAATAATAGATTATTACTTCTGGAATGAAGATGTAAAGAAGTGCGTTATGTTTGCAGATAAACGTTACATATTTTATAGATATGCCTTAGGTCATTATTGTATAGTTTATTATTTCAAAATAGTTCAATCATTGTCCTTATGAACAAGAAATTTCATTTCACTAGCTCTTCCCTACCTTGTGCAGTAAACAAAGTTAAGAAGCTGAGCATCTACTGTGGATGTTTATCGTGGGTCTACTAAACAGTAGACATTTAAGCGTTTGAACCAGCAAAGCATTTGATGTGTGCTTAGCTTTAAGCATGAGAGTATCCTCTGAGATCTGTGGGCGTTTTTGTGTACTTAAAGTTAAGCACATGCCTGGGTCTTGGAAACCATGGCTCTATCAGTCTTCATATCCCCATAAAATGCAGCATCTGTGCAGAGCTGGTGGTAGTCTCTCAGGTGGAAACTCAACCTAAAAAAACCAAAATGTAATTTTATCCTTGATAATTTTGACTTCAGGTTGAGGGAAAAAAACAAAATACAAATATATATCCATGTAAGACAGAACACAGTGGGTGAGATACTGGCTCTGCTGAAGTTAATGGAAAAATTCCCGCTTGCTTCGCTCGGGCCAGGATTTCATTTAGTGATGCCTTCTGTCACATTCTGTATCCTAAAAGAAACAAAATGTCAGCTACCTTACAACTTCTTCTGCGGAAAGCAGGGGGAAGAGTCCTCTATATTATAAGACCCAGTATATAGAAAACAAAATGGCCTCCTTTCCTTTTGAGTTTGAGCATTGAGAACCAACCAGCTATATGCCCATTTAGAACTTTGAAGACAAGATCCAGGATCTTGTTACCAGACCAGGTATTGGATGTCCAGGCTAAGGTATTGATGATTGCGATGACATGCTTATATCAGCCTATAATACTTAGTAGATGGGAAACCATGAATTGAACAAGTTGTAACTTTTACTCCCTCCCAAACACAGAACATACTGTAATAGCCCAGTCTTGAGTTAAAGCAGTGGTTCTCAAACTTTTATACTAGTGACCCTTTTCAAATAGCAGGCTTCTGAGTGCAACCATCCTCCCCATAAATTAAAAACACTTTTTAATATATTTTACACCATTATAAATGCTGGATGCATAGCAGGGCTTGGGGTGAAGGTTGACAGCTCATGCCCCCCCATGTAATAACCACATGACCCCCTCATGCGTCCTGACCCCCAGTTTTTAAAACCCCTGGGTTAAAGGTTCCGCAGCATATTATATTTGTCACCATTCCTATTCTTTAGATAGCATGTTAGATACAAAAAATGATAAAAAGTCTTAGTGATAATTACCAACGTCTGAATTTATAGAATGGTGCCAAACCTAAACAATAGCAGTTTAATTGGTAAGATACTGAATTCTGATGTATGGTGGAAATTATTGTTGGCTTGAGCCTGCAAGAAACTACTGAGTATCCCTATCTCCCACTGATACTGACGAGTGTTAAGGAAGCCTAGCTCTTCACAGGAGATGCCCAGTCTTTTGTATGATCAGACCTTATTTGAACAGAAACCGTGTGAAATCTGTCTCAAATACATATGGAGACTGTGTTTCATAGATATAAATAAAAACACCTAAGATGACAGATTGCTTTTCATTCCAGTCTGATATTTGGCTCTCAGGGCAGTGTGCACATATTGTAAAGGTCATTCGCTAAGATGTTTTTGCCCTGTATACTGTCAATAATAAATATTATGGCCCTTATTCTCCTGTTCCTTGAACATCTTGTAATCATTTACACCTGAGCAAAATAAGAGTCAACTGCCCCCAGGTGATTTTAGCTTCTAGTCCTCATTGCTGTTTTCAACATTTCCCAAGTTAATACGCTCTGCATATCTCTTGCATTAAAATATTTAGTCTTTTGACTGAATTACAGATTGCTTATTATAGAGGCCAAACTTTTCAAAATTGGATGCCTAAAGTTAGACACCTCAGTTCACAGGGAATCCTCTAAATAAAAGTGACTTAGTGATTTTGCACAGGGATTGAGATCGCACAACTGTCACTGAATTCAATCGGTGTTCTAGATGCTCGACATCTCTGAAAATCAGCTCACTTTTATATAGTATTTGTAATTGGAAACTGGGATGTAAAAAGACTACCATGTTTTTTATTAATACAGATTTTGTTCAGACATCTCAGCGTTGCTTGGGTCCGTTGGAGGTGGGGAGGGGGTAGAGTGCTGAGCGAGTGCGGGGGGTATTATGACATCATAACTATGTCACAGAGAACAGCAGGTGTTAACCTGCTGTCCAGCTGAGGTGAATGGGTTTTAAAGAATTTCACCCCTGGGGGGCGTCAGAGGTGAGATTTGAAAAATGTTCGACTCTTACCCTAATTAGGACCCTAAAGCCTATAACTGTACCAAATTTCAAGTCTCTAGCTCAAACGGTGTGGAAGGAGTAAGGCAGCATACATGCACGCACGCACGCACGCATACACATACACACGCATACACCATTTGACTTTTATATAGATAGATAGATGTAAGGGTAATTAAGCCTTTGGATACATAGATCTCAAAGTGCAAAGGATGCTCTACATCTCTGAAAATCAGGTCACTTTTATATAGTATGTAAGGGTAATTAATTAAGCCTTTGGATACATAGATCTCAAAGTGCAAAGGAGTGTAAGTATCATTATCCCTAGTGTGAAGTGATGTGCCCAAGATTACCCAGCAGGCCAACGAGCAAGATGGCAATCAAACCCAGTTCTCTTGAATCCCTGTGCAGTGCTATCCCCACTAGATCACACACATCCTGTGGAACTTTAGTCTCCCAGGGCTGAAGCTTTTGGTCATGATGTCTACCTGTTTGACATCAGTGCATAAGAACATGCAGTGGGAATAATTTAATATGTGACTCCAGTAGTGGTGGCATTCTAGGTCTAATAAATACCTTACTTAAACTATAATTTATAATTATAATAATAGATAATTCAATCTCTTGCAATTATTTTGGTTTAAAAGTTAATAAAGGAGTAAAATAGAAAATTCCAGCTCATATCTATAACAGTACCATATTTAATCAGGCCAACTGTAATCTTTAACTATAAGTAAAGGTAAGGGTGAGTGGATTTTCAAGATAGCTAGATTTACAATCATTGTGTATATCAAGAATCAGGGTGGTAGCCGTGTTAGTCTGGAATAGCAGAGTTAACAAAGTCCTGTGGCACCTTAAAGACTAACTATAAAGTTTTGAAGCATGAGCTTTCGTGGGCTAATACCCACTTCGTCGGATGCAAGCAGTAGAAGTGTTCACATACAGGCAGTTATAGAAAAGTAGGTAAGAGCCAGGGGGGAGGTGAAAAGGTTAGTCCAATTAAACTGAGCCAGCTTGTTATCTCCGATCAGGGAGTGTGGATTATTCGTCTAGCATTTGAATGGGGTGTGTGGACATGGAGAGATGAGAAACAATGTCTGTAATGAGCCAACCATTGTAGATCCCTCAGACAGAGACCAACCCCTCAGACAGAGACCAACACCTACGAGATCTTCACCAGGCTTTCTCAAAACTACAATACCCACACAAGGAAATAAGGACACAGATCAACAGAGCCAGACGTGTACCCAGAAGCCTGCTGCTACAAGACAAGCCCAAGAAAAAAAACAACAGAACACCACTGGCCATCACCTACAGTCCTCAGTTAAAACCTTTGCAACGCATCATCAGTGACCTACAACCCATCCTGGACAATAATCCCTCACTTTCAAAAGCCTTGGGAGGAAGGCCAGTCCTGGCACACAGACAACCTGCCAACCTTAAACAAATTCTCAACAGCAACAGCACACTGCACCACAATAACTCCAACTCAGGAACCAATCCATGCAACAAACCTCGATGCCAACTCTGCCCACATATCTACACCAGCAACACCATCACAGGACCTAACCAGATCAACCATACCATCACTGGCTCATTCACCTGCACATCAACCAATGTCATATATGCCATTATATGCCACCAGTGTCCCTCTGCTATGTACATCGGCCAAACTGGACAGTCCCTACGAAAAAGGATAAATGCACACAAATCAGATATTAGGAATGGCAATATACAAAAACCTGTAGGGGAACACTTCAACCTGCCTGGACACACTATTACAGATTTAAAGGTCACCATTCTGCAGAAAGGGAACTTCCGATCCAGACTGCAAAGAGAGACTGCAGAGCTTCAATTCATTTGCAAATTCAGCTCACACACTTTGGGATTGAACCGGGATCTACAATGGTTGGCTCATTACAGACATTGTTTCTCATCTCTCCATGTCCACACACCCCATTCAAATGCTAGACGAATAATCCACACTCCCTGATCGGAGATAACAAGCTGGCTCAGTTTAATTGGACTAACCTTTTCACCTCCCCCCTGGCTCTTACCTACTTTTCTATAACTGCCTGTATGTGAACACTTCTACTGCTTGCATCCGACGAAGTGGGTATTAGCCCACGAAAGCTCATGCTTCAAAACTTTATAGTTAGTCTTTAAGGTGCCACAGGACATTGTGTATATCTTCTAACATAGTCCTGTGATGCAATAGTCTCTCTTAACCAATTGCAGCCGTTTCTACTTTTGAAGGAGTATTCTTTTGCATGTATTTAACTGCATTATATTAGCTATTTTGGCAAGTACATGACAAGTAATTAAGCAGTTTTCTCTGCCACGTATACTTTATGCTATCCTATGCTATACAATATTTATTGTGCAACTAAATCTGTACTAAAAGTGCAGTATATAAGTGTGTATAGTGCAGTTTTGAATCTGCACTTAGGTAGAAATAGAGATAGGTTTGAAAAAATACAGTGTTTATTTAGTGCAACAATTACACTTGAAATTAGAGGCAAATTTAGTTATTGTATTTACATTATTGTAATAAACATGGTTGTTTCAGGCTGCATGTTGGCACTATACAGATCCTGTGATAATGCTGTCTATATTTTATGACTTACTAAATATTACATTTTCATGCCAGTTGCCTGTCATTTAATCTCATAACAATGTTACTTTTATATTCCATTGGAGGTCTTTTATTTTTAATAATATCCCTATTCATAAATAAAATATATAAGCTGCGAGGAGTTCTTAAAATAGTTCATGGTAGGCTTTGTTTTAATACATCTAAAAACTATAAATATACCTGCATATGTAAAATACAGTGTATATTGTTGTTAAGCATGCTATACAAAATCAACAAATAACAGTTGTAATTCTTGAAACGACAATAATCAAATGTACAAAATGCTTCCTAATATCACTTTCTTGATTCTACATAATTATAAATTTAATAGTTTTGTTTTTAATATTTAACCAGCTCAGATAACTTTTTCACTCGAGACTTTGGGCCTGTTTTTCCTCTTGCTTACACTGTTGCAAATAAGAAGTCCGCTGTCTCCACTGAAATAAAGAAGTCACTCCATTGTAAATCTGGTGTAAGTGAAGAAGTAGGTCTTATTTTAAATTCTGAGGGCCTGTTCCTGTTCTCACAGAAGCCTATGGAAGCAGGATTGGGTCCCTTATGTCTCATGCACATAAAAAAAAGTTAAGTTTAGAGACACAACAAGTTAGCCATTCCAGCAAAGAGTCTGGTATACAGTGATTTTCCATGCCCTAAGTTTAGGGCCAGCTCTTATCTTTTTTGCCGCCCCAAGAAGCTCCACTGCTTTTCCCTGGCGGAGCTGGCACAGGCGTGCTGCTGACGAGGGAAGAGCGGCGGAGCTGCCACAGGTGTGCCGCCGAACATGCCAGCGGCAGCTCCGCCGCCTGAGTGCTGCCCTGACAACGCCCAGAATGCCGCCCCCTGCCGTTTGCTGCCCCAGGCACCTGCTTGCTAGGCTGGTGCTTGGAGCCGGCCCTGCCTAAGCTGTGGATGGCATGGCAGGAAGGATTTGGATTCAGAGTCAGAAGGTTTACATGTGGCAGTCCTGAAGTGATACTCAAGATCTTCTCCTGGAGAGAAAAGATGAATACTTGTGTTAGAAATATTAATAGAGCGATGTAGACCTTGATGTTGAAAATTAACTGACACAGACTTGTCTGTGAACATCACGTGTAGAGATGTAAATAACCTAGAGAAAGTTATAATGGAAGGAATAGTGGAGAGTCATCGTCACTAGGGGATGACTGGTGAGGAGCTGGATAGAGGGTGTGTGGCGGACAGTCAGTCAGCTGTCGAGTGCTTGAAGTTAGCAATGGATTGTGAAAGCTTTGGAAAATTCTGCAATACTATCTCCTTTATTCAGACCTGAATAAATGGATTTACTGCATAATCCAAAAATGAAAGAAGATGCAGAGGTATCCCTCTAATATTTACTGTTGTGACAGAGTCAGACCAGAAGGGTACAGGAGAGTGCTGGAAGGCAGGTATATCAGCCTCAGGATGTGTACATCTCTGTTCCCTGGATAGCCAAACAAAGGCTACTCCAGGCCAATCAAGACACCTGGGGCCAATTAAGAAGATTCTAGAAGGCAGTAGAAATAGCTAGCCTGATTGGGACACCTGAAGCCAATCAGGGACTGGCTGAAACCAGTTAAAAACCCTTCTAGTTAGTCAGGTGGGTGTGGATGTCAGGAGCTATGGGAGGAGGTTGTGCTGTTGGTGAGACTGAGTGGTAGACGATATATATGCACGGAAGGAGACTTGAGGTAAAGGTGAAAAGAAGTTTGAAGAAGTGGGGGACTGCTGTGGGGAAGTAGCCCAGGGAATTGTATTGTGTTTGGTGCCTAAAAGGTCAGCCATCTTAGCTGATACTATTAGGGTCCCTGGGCTGGAGCCTGGAGTAGAGGGTGGGCCCGGGCTCCCCCCCTTTCTACCTCCCCTAAATAATCACAGTGAGCCTCTGAGGCTAGCACAAACCGCCTGGAAGTGCAGTACCCACAGGGACAAGGCCAAAGCTTTGCCACACTGTCTATGGAGGTTTTAGCATGGGAAATCATGAGAATTGTATTTATAAACAGGGCTCTTTTTTCTGCAAATAAACTTGTTTTAATATTGCATAGGAGGGAAAAAATAACGCTTTTGGGAGACTTGTTCAGCTCAAAGCTTCCTTGTTTTATAGGCTGGTGTAGGTTTGGTGAGGTTGAGGTAGAAGATCTCTGCAGATTGCAGTGAAGGACAGAACATTGCTATGGAAGATCCTTCAAATGACTAAGGAAATCAGATTAAGTTTGACACCAAATATAGTACTAGCTGATTGATTGTTTTCCTTTGCACTGAGATTAGCTGTTGCAACTGATTTCATAACAAATACAAACGAAGACTTGAAAAGGGTAAGAAATAAAATGCCTTTCTTTTGCAAATGTTTGCATTGCTAAATTCACAGGCTTCCTGTGACCTTGAGCATTACTTTAAGGTGCTCATGGGTTTCTTGAAAAGGGGCTGTGAATACCGAGTAGCCAGTGCACAAAGGCGATACCAAATGAACAATTGGGAATATTTCTGAGTCAAGTGGGAGTAACCTCTTATGGCAGGTGGGAAAAGAGGGGCAAACTCAAAAGTTCCAGGAGTGGGAGCTGATTAGTAGAGTAATGGGCTGCAATCCTGCAGTCCTTAGGCAAAACTCCATTGATTGTATTGAGAGTGTGTAAATCAGTAAAAGTTTTGCCTGAGTAAGGGCATGTCTTCACTACCACTTTAATTTGACCTTAACGACGTTAGGTCGAATTAAACGTGTACCTGTCTTCACATACATGCCCTTAAAGTCGATTTAAAGGGCCCTCAAAATCGAATTTGTAACTCCTGCCTGACGAGAGAAGTAAGGCTAAAATCGACTTCTTTATGTCTACTGTGAGTAGTGAAGAGGCATCTGAAGTTAAGCCTCCGACCTCCGAGCAGCCCCGCGGCTGGGGAGTCTGGGGGGGGGGGGCTGTTCAGGCGGGCGGGGGGGGGTGGTCCGCGGGGCTGCTGGGGGGGGAGCCGGCGGGGGGGGGGGGGGGCTGCTTGGGCGATCCGCTCAGCTGCCTGGTCAATTTCAGGTGAAATTGACCGGGCAGCTGAGCCAAGCAGCCCTGCGCCGGCTCCCCCCCCCCTCGGGAGGGCGGGGGGGGGTCTGGCGGGGGGGTGGAGGAGGGGCTGTTCAGGCGGGCGGGGGGGGGGGTCCGGGGGGCTGCTGGGGGGGGGGGAGCTGGCGCGGGCTGCTTGGGCGATCCGCTCAGCTGCCTGGTCAATTTCACCTGAAATTGACCAGGCAGCTGAGTCGATCGCCCAAGCAGCCCCGCGCTGGCTCCCCCCCCCCCCTCAGGCGGGGGGGGCTGTTCAGGCGGGCGGGGGGGGGTCTAGCACGCATTGCACTGTGGGCTACCTACCCACAGTGCAATGCAGGCTATGTCGACCCCTGCAAAAGTTCTAGGACAGACAGTGTCGACCACTGTCGACCTGCTGTCCTGGTGGGGACACACTGATTCGATTTTCTAAACTCGAGTTTAGAAAATCGAATTAAGGGAAATCGACCTAGTCCTGTAGTGAAGACATACCCTAAATATCACAGTTGTGCTCATGCTGAGTTGTTGTAATTAATGATTGCTGGAGTTGCAGTTGGTACAAAGCACCCAAATAATACTGGATGTTTTGAGGCTGTAATTTTAGGCCCAAGTGGGTGGTGAATGACAGAATATAGTAATATTTAATGCTTTAAATATTCAAATGATTGATCATTAATCAATTCTTACAACACCCCTAGAATGTTAAGGGTAAGGGTTTTTTTATTATTATTTTTTATTATCCCCACTTTACAGATTGAGAGACAATAAGGTAAAATGACGTGTCCAAGGTCACAGAGTAAGACAGTGACAGAGCCAGGATTAGACTTCAGGATCATCTGAATCTTGATCCATTAGTTATGCTTCCATGTAAACCACCCTCTATATAATATATAGCATTCCTGGAAAATAAATACAAACTATGTTACATCTACATATAGCAATGCAATTTGTAGTAGTATTACTAAATCTTCCTAATATAGTAATAATAAGAAAGAACATGAAATTGCAAAAAGCAACATAGCCTTCCTTTGTTGAATATGGTATGCAGTCTTTGATGACAGAGGTCAGACATGTCAAAGCATACCACTAAAGCACTTACATTAGAAAAAGCAAACAGCGTTCTGATTCCCAGTACTGTTATGGAGAAACTCAACCAAGAACGTTCTGACAATGATGTATAAGCTTCACCTTGATGCTACCAGCTTTCAATTGCCAATTTCAGAGAGGTATCCAGGCAAAGTTTAATGATCTATGTGAAATATTTCAATTGTCAAATATTTTTATGAAGTCCAAAATTATCTTGGTTGAATTACATTTCATTTGTATATGTTTTACTGATTTAGTACAAACCATCAGCCTTCTTGTCTATATCTCAATGCATTAAGCTTTTTCAAAGGCTATTGCTGAAATACCTCACAAAATCTAGATTAACCATATATTAGAGGGTACAACAATTGATGTTCTGCTATAACTCATCTTACTAAGAAGTGCCCTGGTGTAAATCCCTTTTTCTTCTCCTAGTTTTAGTACACAGTTTCCCTCATTTTCAATTAAGTACGCATAGGTGTTCTTTAAAACGAAAGGAGGTACTCTCTAAACTAGTGGTTCTCAACCAGGAGTACCTGTACCCTGTGGGTACACAGAGGTCTTCCAGGAGGTACTCAACTCATGTAGATTAGTTATTTGAAACTTGTGGCTTGTAGCCCCCAGGGTTGCCATTGAATGGGTTTAGGGGGATCACAAGTGCAAGGCCGGCATTAAGGGATGGGAAACAGGGCAATTGCTTGGAGCCCCACACTAGAGGGGGGACTTGCAAAGCTAAGTTACATGCTTCAGTCCCACCGCCTGGGGTTAAGGCTTCAGACAAGGCTCAGAAGTGAAAAACAAGCTCAAGTATCACACTGAAATGTTAGCACGATATTTATATTCCAGTCTATTTATGTTATAATTATATGGTAAAAATCTGAAAGTAAGCATTTTTTTAGTAATAGTGGGCTGTGACACTTTTGTATTTTTATGTCCGATTTTGTAAGCAAGCAGTTTTTAAGTGAGGTGAAACTTGTGGTATGCAAGACAAACCAGACTCTTGAAAGGGATGCAGTAGTTCAGAGGAGTTGAGAATGACTGGTCTAAACAGTAATCAGTTTAAGCTTAGACAACTAACTTATTCACTTTAAGTTTTAAAATTTGTTGCCTAGTCTAAAAGGTAAAGAAGACCATTGAAAAGCTTTGCTGTTAAAGGAGCTGAACTGTAAAATGCATGTGTAACTGATTTTTCAGTTTGTTGTGCCCCTTCTAGGGATAGTTCCACCTAGGATATGAGTCTACTAGAGCTAACAGTTAAGAAGATAATCCTTTAATTCAATAGATACAGGACAATGTTGTTAATGCAGGATGTTTGAAGTTCAATCCCTGGTCATAATCCATGACAGGGCTACATTGAAAGTCCATTAACGGCATAAGTGTTAACTTCCAATGAATAAAAACATGGATTACCACAGAATGGAAAGATGGCTTTGGAGTTGCGGATGGAGATGACCGTCTAGTGGCAGCTTTTCCTATTCTATTTAGTATAATACACCATCCTCATTCATTTCAGCAGGTACATAGAAGAATGTCTGAGAATGTTTTATAAAGTGAGAAGAAACAAACAGGGTCTATCAAATGAATTAGCATTGCATTTTCACCTCCAGCCACATGCCCGAGGACAGAACATTTATCTGCTGTCCCAAGGTCAAGGTCACAATTGGGTGTGTTGGAAGAGCTGCAGTTCCAGCTACAGCAGTTTTTCCTTCTAATGTAATACTAAAGATTGACTTCAAAATAAAAAGGAAAACCTCACTAAGAAATTATCAAAAGCAGATATGCAGCTGAGATACATAGCTTTAAATTTAGATGTAATCCATCATATGGGACCTACATGTGTTTGGAAAGTGAGTACCTACAAACATAGTAGATTTTAGGTAAGATACTTACAGAGAAACCTAACAGATTAATGTCTAGTATGGAGGCTGTGTATCCAGGGCACTACAGATCTATCAAGAAATGAGAACAGAAAAGAGGGACACATTTATGTGATGCATATAAATTCACTGACTATTCGAGTTGAGTTAATGCATGAGAGTTTTTGTTTTTAAAGTGGAACAATAAAGCTCAGTTCAGCATTAGGACATTTCAGTTTCATTGAGGAGGCTGAATGTCACACCACATTGAGTATTTGTGAAATAACACATTATGATGAATTCACAGGAATTGTACACCATGCAAAATTACACCTCTAGGCAGACCCGAATGATCGAACTTGGGCATTTCTGCGATTTGACAGTTTATTTCAGAAGAGACTCAGAAAAGTAGGTCAAAGGTTACTAGACAGATTACTACTACACGGTTAGCCCATAGCTGTAATAGCCCAAACTCTGCAATACATCTTATAGTAATTTTGGTCTTTGTATTGAGTTCCAAGAAGTGGTTGTAGCTTCAAGGCTTTACTGACTGATATTTGGAAACCATCTTGTACTGTATATCATACGCACAATGATTCTGCTTTCTCTCTGGTTTTTCTGTGGGTTGGAATAGCCCAAAGTTGACTTAAATTAGCATATTCTTTTATTTTCTGAGAGCAGAGTTTTGTCCAATATGTGTGACTAGATAGATTAATAAACAATAATTATGGTGTCAGTGCATCTGTTCATAATATATATGTCTCAGTAAATGTATGTTCATAAACATACTGTATGGTTTGCAGTAGCAGTTGTCATGGCAACTTACTATAGTTGAGCTTTAACATTTTGGAGTTCACCCAGAAAATACACTGTGTACAATGGTGAAATAAACTTGCTTGTTCTCTGAATTCTTCAGATACAAATATTAAACAAGCAGAAAATTATGTAAATAGTTCAAAAAAGCTGAAAATTATGTTAGTCTATTTTCTGTTATAAGCCATGCATAAAATGATTAAGGCAGTCTATCAAAATATAGCAAAACACCAATATAGCACAATTGTAAATCTTGCCTTCTTCAGTTCTATAATCTATTATTTCTAGAGGTCCCACTTCAGGGTTGACAATGGTAAAACTCAATTAAATCCCACTGAGCAAACAATTGAGAATGAGATTTAATAGGTTGTATGTTATTAAAAAAGCCGTATTTTTTCTTGGTTTTTTTTTTTTTGTGTTGACTGATTTTTTGCACAGGGAGTCATTTGAACCTGCAATAACAACATCTTACCTAAGCACTTTACAGATATCAGTGAGTTTAAAACTGGGGTCAGCAAACTTTTTGGCCCAAGGGCCACATTGGCATTCAAAATTGTACAGAGGACCAGGTAGCCTGTCCCCGCTTCCTATCTACTCCCACCCACTTCCTGTCCCCTGACTGCTCCCCTCAGAATCCACGACCCATCCAACCTCCTCATCCCCCACCACTCCTTGTCCCTTGATCACCCCCTCCGGAGACCCCCTCACTCTAACTGCCCCCCCCACAGGATCCTACCCCCCATCCAAGCCCCCCTGCTCTTTCTTCCTAGCATGGGACGAGGAATGTGTTGGCCGCTGCTTCCCACAGTCCCCATTGGCCTGGAACGGCAAACCATGGCCAGTTGGAGCTGCGATCTGCTGAACCTGCAGACGTTGCAGGTGAACAAACCATCCCGGCCTGCCAGTGGATTTCCCTGATAGGCATCATGCCAAAGGTTGTCAATCCCTGATTTACTAAATGCTCTAACTTGTGGTATTTTGAGTAAAAATAAAATGGCTAAACTATTACATTTCAAAAAACATGGTTACTGTTTATGCAAAGTAACAACAATTTCAAGATTTTTTTTATGGCATGCTTAAGTATTGAAATTACCTTTAATATAGATATTTAAATTACCTTTAATATAGACTCAATTGAAACATATATTTTAAATGTCATAAATGCATATAGTACTGTAATTAGTTCCTCTTCTACCTGTTGTGGAATGCTGAAATTTTTATGGATTGAAATGGCTTTTTAATAGCTCCCATAAATGTTTTGGTTTGTGTTTAAAGGAACATACTTTTAAACACAGCTTTACATTTAAAAACCTTACATTTAAATTAATTTGTCATAGAAATCAATAAAATAAAGGTCTTCAAAAATTGTGTGGTTTGGCAGCTGTCTATAAGGGCTGACTGTTTTTAATGGCGACCAATGTATATTGATGATATGGAACCCAGTCCCATCCCTCACAAAAGTGCATGAGACTCACTGAAAGTACCCAGGTACATAAAATCAAATGGGTGTGAGAGTCTTAGCAGGATCAGGACCTTCTTGGGATTCTGGATGTTGTTTTGCAAAGCACTGACGCACATGCATAATTTTAAGCACGTGCCTACGTGGTTTCCTAGATGGAGGCTACAATGCTCAGCATGTTGTAGAATTAAGCCCTTCCTTATCTAAGACCAATGATAAGCTTTTCAAGAACATCACACCAGGTGATTGTTAAAACAGCACAACGTCCCATCCCAGCAAAATTGAATGAGTTAAGACACGTGTGTTTGTTTGAACTCGGAATTGTGTCAGTTTCTTTTGAAAGGTTAATTAATGGAATATAAACACAAAACTTGCATTTAAAAGCAAATCAGACTTTCATTGCCTTATTTTTTCTGATCTAAAGTTGTTCCAGTCATTTAAGACGTTCAATGCAAGTTCTACTTGCAAGTGTAAAGCTAAGTCTATGAGTAAATCATGGTCCAAATGTTTGCAGTTAGATAACTTTAATATTGCAAGTATAGGGGTTATTCCCTTGTAGCAACTAACTGAGTAGTGCACTGGTAACTGAGAAATACAGGTGAATGATGCAGATACTGCACTAGCCTTTGGTAAAACTGGAAATGGACTTTCAGCCTTGAAAGTTGGGAAGACTGCTGATCCCTTTCAAGGATGGTCTTAAACTCCTCTAAATAGCCGCTAATCCGACTGTAACTTTGAGCATCTAAAATATTGTTCTGGATCATATCTTAGCATCTGTATCTACTTCCCCTGGAGACAGTGGGAGTTTTGTCTGAGCAGGGATGGAAGGATAAAGTGCAAATGTATGTGGGAGCTGTGCTATAAAATACTGTAGAGTATACCTTAAAGGGGTATCCCCTTGTCTGTTGTACGCCTATCTGCTGTGTCTGTTTCTAGGAAAGGGACATTGAAATGGCAAATGTTCTCTAAGGAATATAGGATTTGTGAATTAGGTACTATATAGAGCAAGACTATTTTTTAAAAAAGTATGATAGGCTGTTTCAGTAGATGATTGTGTTTTGTAATCTTTTGTTCTTTTCAAAGATTATTGCTAAACTCTTTTTCTATTTTGTCATATAAAGTGAGTTCATCCAGTATGCGACCCAGAAAATGCCATCTGGAAGCAAGGTCTGAGATCAAGAAAATGTATTAATGTGTAACAAGGAAGGTAGCAGTGCGGATGTCACTCAGATATCCATCATTTTGAAGAGTTAATATCTGTATCTGCATTTCATTCTAATTGATGAGTTTGGCTGATGTTTGAAAAGCATTAAATTGCTGATGCTCATGTGATGGAATGTCTATTGTCAAAGTATGGATGAAAACTGAGCCTCATCACTGCAGTCAGTTTTAAAATGATTTGTAGAGAATTGACTTTGAACGTTTGTATTAGAGGTCAGAGTTCCACTTAGAAGGCTCACACAGCTGTAGAAATGTCTAGAATTGCTAGAGTTATGTTTTACTATTAAGTAAATGCTTTAGGTAAGAATCCCAACCTGGCAGTAATTTTGATTCATTAAAATGGAAAAAGTAACTGGAGCAAAGCAGCTGGGACAGTTTCTAAGTAAATTCATCAGTCATTCAGAAACTATGCATTTTAATACCTGTAAATAATAGAACAGTCTATCCAAATGGAAGCCTTTTATTGATGTGTAAGTAAAGTTGTGTCACCCTCAAATCTCAAACTTTATCCAGCATTCCCTTGCCTCAGCAGTCAGATGAATAAAGCTATTTCATTTATATTTTCTTCAACTTTTATTTTTATTTAATTTGTTGTATTACCCATAAGGCTTACAAGTCCAAGTCATGTTTCAAGACCCCATTGTGCTAGACACAATATTTTACTTCAGCAGCATGATTGATTTAGATGTCAAGCAAAATGAAATCTGTGTACAAAAGCTGACATGTGCCATGTGCAATAGCTCCAAAAAGATGCTGAAGTGTTTTGATAAAGATTTGTTTTGGAAATTTTGAATATATCTCATTGGATTAATGCTATATTGGAGAACTATAGAAATTAAAGATTCAGAAAAAAAACTACTAGGACAACTTGTATGTTCCCTTGTTAGTACTGGAATGTTCCCTACAGTCTCATGTTTTTTTAATATGCTATGACCATTATCATTACTTTTTCTTTAATACCAAATGGAGATGCTAATAGAAATACTGACAGTATAATGGCACTGAGAAGAAAATTAAAGATGATTATGCTTAGGAAGAATGCAACATTGTGGACTCAATTTTTTCCTTTAAATATAGAGACACAAATCCCTCTAAGTGTGCTGAGAGTCATACACTATTGCATGTGACGAAAGAACTGACACCTGTGGATATTTAAATGCTGTCTATAGACAACAAAGCAAACACTGCTTTCTGTCATTTTTTAATAGGTAAAAGGATGGCTTATCGCAAAGTGAACGCAGACCAGAGAACACAGGGGCACTCTCAATACCTTGACAATGATGACCTCCAGGCCACCACGTTGGAACTAGAATGGGACATGGAAAAAGAGTTGGAGGAGCCTGGCTTTGACCATTTCCGACTGGATGGTACAGTAGATCACCATTTGGAAAATTCACAAAACACCAGCATTGATCTCGAGCCTATTCAGCTGTCGGCATCCCCTAAAGGAAGATTTCAGCGACTTCAGGAAGACCCGGACTATGTGTCACATTATACGAGACCAGCACCAAAGAGCAACCGCTGCAACTTTTGTCGGATATCTAAAGTATTTTGCACTGTTTTGACTTTATTTATTTTTGGAATTTTAATAGGCTATTATGCACACAAAAAATGTCCTCCTTCCCCCACTCCTTCAGAACCAAGTGACCCTCATTTCTACCACGAAATTCTCAAGGAAATCAAAGCTGAAAATATTCAACAAATTTTCAGGTATGTACCTTAAGATTTATCATTAGCATTGGTAGCTAATGTTTCTGACAGTATGTAAACACGTTGTTTTAATCTTTTGTTTCTTCTATACAGTATGTTGTTTGCAAACACTGAATTTTGCTGCTTGTGTTCCACTTTCTCATGATGTTTGTGACATTTGCATCAAATATACTTATAAGGGACTTAGAATGATGTGAAAAAATGTATAAAATTAAAGCAGAACCTTGTTAAAAACAATACTTCCATAATGTCCCAAATCTAGGCAGTGTTCCTAGTGGAACACTAGGGGGTGGGGGGATAGCTCAGTGGTTTGAGCATTGGCCTGCTAAACCCAGGGTTGTGAGTTCAATCCTTGAGGGGGCCATTTAGGGATCTGGGGCAAAAAAAATCTGTCAGGGGACAGTACTCAATCCTGCTAGTGTAGGCAGGCGGATCCTGCTAGTGTAGGCAGGGGACTGGACTCGATGACCTTCAAGGTCTTTCCAGCTCTAGGAGATTGGTATATCTCCATTTTTTTTTTTTTTTTTTTTTTTTTCCTATTGTAAAATGGGGAATTATTTTTTATGGGGGTCCTTATTTTGTTAAACATTGAAATGATTTTGGATGTGCACAGATTGACAAATTCAGACCATTCAAAACAAGTGCTGAAGCTGGCAGTCTTTTTATAGGTTTATTATGTAAAAAAGGTCTTGGGCGGTAGCCATATTTATCAAACAGATCTCTAGATTCTGATGTAAAGAGTATAATTCTTTAAAAGCAAACAAGTGTGAAAATGTACAAAGACACCTTCCAGATATTTCACAGTTGATGCATGTAGGATTGTAGAAGTGAGGGTAAAATGAAATATGAAGTAATAGCTCTTTAGATTCAGTCCTGCAGTTCTTGCTCACTCAAAACCGGTGTTGCCAACTGACATAATTTTATGTCATGTCTCATGATATTTGGTGTTTTTCTGAAAGCCAGGAGACAAGTGATTACTTGGGAATCTTGGCTTACCTTTTTAAATGTTAAAGATCCTAGTCCACATGGTTGCATAGACAGGATTAAAAATATGAACCCAACTGGTCCCCAAACCAGTAGACAAAAAGACTGACACATCTTTTCCAAATATCCTGTTTTTAAAGCCAATATCATGATCCTTTGGGGACTAGTTTATAAACTTTGAATCCTGAGGGTGGACGATACTGAAAAACATTATTGAAACCTCTGATTGATCAATAGCTACTTCCCCAATAAAACAAACTATTTATACAGGACCCATCACTGTGGTATCAGGATATGGGATCAGGCCTCATGTTTGGAGGCTCTGACCATTTTTCTGCAACTGCGAAAAGGTTGTGCATAACTTGGATCCGATCTGTGTACGTTATAACCTTATGAAGCAGGAGACTGGCAAGTCTGATTGCTGATTTGTTGCAGGATTGGAACTTAGAGAGTCTGAACCTTATATAGAGAAAGGCTTACGTGGATAGTTTGGACCTTATGTGAATGTTTATAAAGCTATTATCCTGTTTGTTTAACCTGTTTAATTTTGAGGGATTTGTCACTTTTCTTTGTGGTAGCATCAGTCTTTTAATGAAGTATTACCGGACAAGAGTTTTGAGGGGCTGGCTATCAATTCTCTATCAGATATATATAAACACATTTTTAGTATGCAAAAGATACTTTTTCTAAGGCCAACATTTTGGTGTGAGACTGAGGTTTTTTGTTTTGTAAACTGAATGTTTTAAGTTGCTTTCCCTGAGCATCTGTTTTGCAAGCCTCAGAGCTATTGCAAGGAAATCCATGTATATGTAACGTAAACAATATAATATGCATCATACAGGTAGCTTGAAAACAAACTGGTAAAATTGAATATATATTGTCGTAAGATTTTTTTTTAAAATGTACTTTGAAGTACTTAGAATGACAGTCATCTGCTTAACTTGCCTTTTGTAAATGCTAGGGTTCAACAGTATTAATTTAATTTTCCTAAGTTATTACTTGGCCCAGACTCAACAATGACAAAAGACTGTATTTGCAGTCCAAATAAGGTTGAGAAGGAAAGCTGTTCTAGTTCATGATGTTTTAAACCTAATCATTAACAACATTTATATCACCTTCATGCCCGGAGAGGGCCAGAGTAAAGACTTGCTGCACCTGCCTAAAGTTTGAATGTGTGGACCCTATGGTGTGTCTACATTCTAATAAAACACCTGTGGCTGGCCCAAGTCAGCTGACTCGGACTTGCCAGGCTCAGGATATGGGGCTATAAAGTTAGTGTAGACTTCTGGGCTTAGGGCTGGAGCCCAGGCTCGGGGATCCTCCCCCCTTATGGAGTCCAGAGCCTGGGCATCTATACCGGCATTTTATGGACCCACAGCCTGAGCCCTGCAAGCCCAAGTCAGCTGACACCCGGGCCAGCTGTGGGTGTTTTACTTCAGTGTAGACATACCTGGTGGGCCTTTCCAGCGTTCATTGAAGTTAATGGACAGACTTCTGTTGATTTCATTGAGCTTTGTCTCAGATTCTATTTGGATCCAGTAAAACTCACCCGCCAAACACAGGGTTGGGAAGTGGGCCTCATGTGACGTAGCAGCTGTACTCTTTCTACCTAGATTGTATGGGGTATAAGGCAATTAGTTCCACTTAAGTATGAAACGGTGGTCCTACTCTGGCTGAGTCTGTCCTCACTAGCCTGTACAGGGCCAGGATGGAGATCTTTTTTGAGGTGAAAATGGGTGGCACAGACATCCCGGTGCAATGACTCTGTCTGTGACCCCTGAGATCAGCTATTATGCAGGGCTTCTGTGAGTCTAGTGTTGGCCTTCTGCCTCCTGGGTGGATACCACCTTAAGTGCTTTCCCCACCAGACAGAACGCTAGAGATCTTCAGACAATAAAATACTGTTTTGGCTTTTTATCCTCTATGCTTTAGACCTTCTTTCCCATGGAACATACTCATTGTAGAATTTCAGTGTGATTTAGCACAGTTGTAATTATTGGCTTTGGTTAAATGTTCTAATTAGCGACACAGCCTAGGTAAGGATTATCTTCCTAAAGTATTTAAAACCCCCAGTAGGGAAATAGTGAAAAATGTGCACAATAAGAATAGAAATCAGTCTAGTCCCTGTAAATGGTCCAGTTTTTTTGCAGGACTAAGATCATCACAGATCCCTGAAAGGAAAAAACGCTCACTGTAAAATAAACTATTTTGTTCTGCCTTCTCACTACATTGTTCAGTGCCACCAAAACCATGACAGATTATAGTGGTTGAACCTTCTAAGTTGTCTAAATATTAATTTGCTTAAATATATTTTTATAAT
This sequence comes from Sternotherus odoratus, assembly GCA_032164245.1. Taxonomy (NCBI): domain Eukaryota; kingdom Metazoa; phylum Chordata; order Testudines; family Kinosternidae; genus Sternotherus; species Sternotherus odoratus. Next base: position 10,938,282 of record JAVMKO010000009.1, on the reverse strand, counting down.
AGAAACCTATTATGGGCTAAATGCAGCCCTGATATAAATAGGCACAACTTCATTGACAACTGTCAAATAGTGCCACTCTAGTGAAACTACACCTGTTAATGGCTTAACTTGTCTCCATAATTTTCTCTGAGAGAGAGATCGAAGAAAGTCATAGAAACGGACCATACTGTATATAGCTGGAGAAGGCTGATCCAGTGGTTACGGCACTGGCCTAGCACGTGGAAAATCTGGGTTCCATTTTCTGCTCTGCTGTGTACTTCCTGTGTGATCTGGGTCAAGGCTCTTAGCCACTCTGTGGCTCAGTTCCCCGTCTGGAGGGGAAAATAATGCTTCCCTCCATGGCAGGGGTTGTGAAGATATATAGATTAAAGATTGTGAAGTGCTTTGAGATCTACTGATGAATCATGCTATATAAAGCTAGATGGTATTATTAAATCGCCTTTGAAAAGGGAATTTTGAAAAGTGTTCTAAATCACTTCGGCGCTGTTGAAAATGTAACCCCTTACATTTTCTCCATACTGTGCCCCTGGGGAGGTGAAATGGGGGAAAAAAAGCACCCTCCCCTCAGCATGCACATGCCAGATACAATCTGGCCCAGCATCCCTCATTATAGTCTGAGAATACATTTAATTACCTGGTAATTATACCTTTTTGCAGAATGGTGTTTGGCAGCTTCAGTTTACTCATTATAAACTAAGGAACAGCAGTATATCATTTGTACTGTAAAATATGTCAGTTCTCTTTCCCTACATCTTCATCATATTTTCCCCTTTTCCTATAATATTTTACAGGAAAACATAATGTAAGATACAGCACAATGCGTGACTTTCTGGCTCTATTGACGTCAGTGGGACTTTGGCATTGACTTCAGTAATGCAAGAATTTCACTCATTGTGTGTATTGTTAACACTGTATAGTGAGGGACCACAAAACATCAGATTGGTTTCCTAACAAGTGATTTCAGTGGGAGTATTTCTGAGTAAAGACTACAGGATAGGATTCAAAACGCTGACATTTAATAATCAGAAAGAGAGAAAGAAAGAAAAGTATTGCAAAGAATCATAGATACTCAAGACCATTCTTCTCAGCTTCCTGAAGGTGCTCTTCCTTTGTAGAGGCAAGACTCAGAATTGATTAGACACAGGTGCAATCCTGAACAGGAGTTGCAACAGCATATTGTCTCAATGTTCCCAAGCATCTCTAGCCAATAGGAATACAGTACCAAACACTGGACTCCAATTGTGCTCATCCAAATAGATTTTAAATGTCAGTTACCTTTTAGATGCTAAATTAATTCAGTCCAGATGCAAATGCAGTCCTGAACTCTCTTAAGCACCTCCTCGCACCATAATTTCTTGTGAACAATAAATAATGAGACTAATAAAAGTTCATATGAATGTTTGTGGGAAAACAAATATGTAAAGGTTGCAATTGTAAATACCATCAAAGTGAATTTGAGGTTTCTGTGCAAATGAACACTTATGAATATATTTGGCAGTATTTTATTCTCTGCAGTCATTTTAAAATACAACCAGAGTAGCTGCACTTAAACCAAATTCATGCATAAAGGTAATGTATTCATTTATCCTTTAAACACTGAGCTGATCCCTAAAGCCAGGAATTTTCTATAAACATAAATATGTAATGCTGACTCTTCTAATCAGACGTGTCATGAAGATTCATTTTTGAGGTAGGATGGAGATAATTGAATTTCACGTGCATTTTAGACAGACGTGGGGGGGAGGGGAAGAGAGTGAGAGGTAGAAGAGGGGTAATGGAAAAAGATTTCCAGTTAGCAAACAACCTTTAGATTTGTTGGTTCTGTTTTGCCATTATGTGATAGTACAAGAATGAAAACAACTTGACAATCAAATTATAAACACAACTTTTGTTACTTCTTAAACATACACAGACAAAAGATCTGGAATGGTCTTAAACTTCAGACAGTCTGTGTTTGATTGCTTCAGTTGAATGGTTCTACCTTTCTGAGCTACTGCTGTCTGTGCATTCTGCTATATATGGAGCTTTTGCAATAATATCAACGAGAATTAATTTTGAGTGTATTGCAAGGTGGTATTAGTTTTAGTACATCGTAAAGCATTTTATCCCTCGCCATCCCCCTTTGAATGAAATCACTGTTATTATTAACTTATTATTTTAGTAAAGTAGTGTCTAGAGGCTCAGATTAAGATTGGTGCCCCATTGTGCTAGGCATAGATCATGCAGATAGACAAGACAGTCAAAGGATGAAAGGAAGCAAAAATATGTCTCTTCTTTAAAATCCTTAATATATTTGAGTGAATGCTGGTGTACAATTTAATATAATTTCTGAAATGGAATTGTTTTCTGCTGCATTATATTTTTGACAAATCAAATGCACTTGGGTACGAGAAATATAATATAATAATTATATTGTTTGCTGTGACTAGTAGGTGGGAATTTCAGCTTTAGCAGATATAAATGTCTCAAGTATCAGAACTTTATTGTGGAATAGTACAGCAGTTTTAAAACTTGTATTTCTTTCCAGATCAATTCATAAGACAATTGATTTTTTTGGCAGATTGTGTTCCAGTGATAGAATTTGGTACATTTCTCTGTTTATTCTGCCAAGGAAAGCAAAAATAAGTCTCACAAACCAAATAAGTTATTTTTAGTGGTGATGGCTGAGAGATGCGGTTTTTTTACCTGAAGTCTGTGACTTGTCTTCCAAGGAGCAGAAACTGTCAAGTTTGTCCTTAGCCTGAAATCCCATTTCTGACAGTGGCTGGTAATTCATGCTTCAGAAACAAATGATTACATGGTCCATAGAAATCAGCTGTTCCATGTTCCATGCCAAAGTTCATGAGAGAGTAAAACTGGGTATCTTTTCCTGCAAAAACAAAGGCTACCACCATGCCTTGAGGTAAAGGCAAGCATTATCTATTATGTTGTATTGAAGCTGAACCTATGTCTACCCTACAGCTTATGGTGGCATAATTTATGTCGTTCATGGGTGTGAATAAACCGTGATACTGACATAAGCCTTGGTGTGGACAGCGCTATGTACGCAGGAGAATTTCTCCCCCAACAGAGCTAGTGCCCCTGATGGGTACTGGGGCTGAGAGCAACTACATGGAGACCGTACATGGGCGCAATGGTATCACTGTAAACTCTCTAGTGTAGCTGTGCCCTTAGGCTTAGCTGATTAGTTTATATTTAAATAGTTCCTTACCTCTCCTTTATCAGTGGTTAATTTGACCGTTTCTCCTTTCTGTAAGTCATTATGACAACCTCTGTATTTTTCATGTTGAAGACAGATTTGACAAGGGAGCTTTATCTCAGCTATAATTTCAACCCCCACATAATTTATTATTGATCCTACTTTCTCTCTAGTACTTTGTCACTTGATATACCTATGGAACCCCTTGAATCCCTTGGACTGCTTTGGCTAGCATTAACTTGTTTTTGCTGCCCTTCTATTTCCCTGCAATCTGTGCTTATCTGAATATTGCTGCTTCCTCATTTTCCCTTTCCTGGGCAGGTTTTCACTTACCCTCATATATTTTTGCTTCCCCTCAGGGAGCTACACTGGACTTATCTTATTTGCTGCTTTCTTCTTTTCTCACGAAAACTGTAGTCAGTTTTGCCTTAATTAGACTGCCTCTTAGGAATCCTTAATGTTTTCCCACTCCAAAGCATGTTACTTCTTCCTTCTGTTGTACCTTATTAATCAGATTTTTAAATTATCCAAATTACGATTTCTTGGAATCAGCGAACATGGGCTCCCAGTGGGACACTGTGGCCAAAAGGGTGGATGTGATCGTTGGATGCATAAACAGGATTCTCAAGTAGAAGTAAAGAGGTCATTTTACCTCTGTATTTGGCATGGGTGTGACCCTGCTGTAATACTGTGTCCCATTCTGTTGCCCACAATTGAAGTATGTTGATAAATTGGAGAGGGTTCAGAGAAGAACCACAAGAAAACAATGAAAATATTTTAAAATGTGCCTTATAGTGTTAGATTCAAGGAGCTCAATCTATTTATCTTAACAATGAAAAGGTTAAGAGATGACTTGATTTCAATCTGTAAGTAGCTACATGTGGAGCAAATATTTAATTGTAGGCTCTTCAGTCTAGCAGAGAAAGGAATAACGTGATCCAAATGGCTGGTAGTTCAAGCTAGACAACTTCAGACTAGAAATAAGGCACGCATATTTTAATGGTGAGAGTCATTAACCATTGGAACCATTTACCAAGTGTTGTGATGGATTCTCTGTCACTGACAATTTTTAAATCATGATTGGATATTTTTTTTCTGAACAATATGCTTTAGAAGTTACTTTAGGGAAGTTCTACGGCCTGAATTATGTAGGTGCTCAGATTAAATGATCACAGTGGTCCCTTCTGGTCTTGGAATCTATGAATCTATAAAATATTTTTGGTTATAGTGAAATCTGAATATAAAGCAGGGAGGTCCAAGAGTGTAAATTTAATCCTTCTAATGCTAGTTATAGTCTATGATCAGGGAACTCCGACTAACTTTCAGAAAGGTCAGAATTTAATCCAAAATTTGTTGATTCAAGACTATTCATCATCACAAGCACACAACATTTTGTTTCTCAGGTCCGCAGTATGGTTCTCAGAAGACACTTTTCCCCCACAGTTGATTATTTTTTTTAATGATAACTTTTAAAAAACTAAGTTCAGATGTTTGATTTGGGAAATCATTTTGTGTTCTAGATATGTCCTATATAAGTGAAGTGCACTCTATTGCTTAAAAATCATTTCCCTAAGTACTACACCAGTGTGATATAGTAATGAATTAAACCCCAATGAGTCTTGCCTTCACATTGGCATAATAAGTAACTAGTCCCTTGTGAAATTTCCTTATTATCTAAGACAGCCAAGCCTAATGACTTCCTTCTTATAGCTTGCCTCTTGCTAATATTATGGAGTATTGTGCAAAGAAAAATAGAAAGAAAATCACAAATGGAGGACAAATTACCAGTTTATAAACTCTTTAAATCACTAAAAATGTCTTAACTGGTCTCTGAAATGTGCAGCTCAAATGGTGATGGTATTGAAGACAAAGGAAACATTTCCCAGCCTTCTGAGTCCTTTGTTTCCAGGGAAGGAAAAAAGCATGCCTAACTTTGATGTGCAGGAAGTGTTCTATATAAACACCACAGTTCTGGAGCATCAATAAAATTGATAACAATCAAAACAATCCAAAGGGAACTCCTTCTTAAAATGGGTGTGTAGAAGTCCTGTAGATACAAACCTTCACTAAAAACGTAAGTGTGATCATTCAGAACACAGTATTTGTTTTCTTGCTTAATTTAGAACGCTGCATGTAATCATCCTCCGGTAACAATATCCAGACATCAAGTACATTTTTTCTGATGACCTGCATTTTTTGGGTTGCACAGCAGTCATTTAGTTTAAGTACAGAACAAATGAAGGATGGGCACTGAGATCACCCTGCTGGTGTGCCTCGACCTTATTGTGGCAGAACTATTCTTAAGGCTTAGATGGCAGTCTAATGTACATGCCCATTGAGTACCTGCCCTGCTCTCAGACTGCTAAAGCGGTGCAAGTTAGTCCCAAGTGGAATGGTGGCTTTTGTGACATGCTGCGTTTCCCAGTAGACCCTAGAATGAGCTGAACGAGCATAAGAAGAGAAATAAATTGCTTCGATTAATGCCTCACCTTTCTTGAATCAATAGGGGAGCCAGGGAGGAGATTGTGAGTCTCTGAATCATATGTCCCTCCATAGGCTGTTCTTGGGTCATCACATCTAAGCACTGACCCTTACACAGTCTGAGGCAGAGTCACCGACTCATCCTTAGGTGAAGGATAGATGAATAGTGTCCGGGAAAATCAGTTTTGAGCATTGTTTTTGTTGCAGCATGACAAATGGGTACAGACTGTAGCCATCTATGAATCACAAACTATTAAGAACTTAAGTATGGCCATACTGGGTCAGACCAAAGGTCCTTGTAGCCTAGTACCCTCTCTTATGACAGTGGCCAGTGCTAGGTGCTTCAGAGGGAATGAACAGAACAAGGCAACTGTTGAGTGATCAATCTTGTCCAGTCCCAACTTCTGGTAATCAGAAGTGTAGGGACACCCAGAGATGGGGTTGCATCCCTGACTATCTTGGCTAATAGCCAGTGATGAACCTATTATCCAAATATTTATCTAATTATTTTTCGAACCCAGTTATACTTTTTGTCCTTTGCAACATCTCCTGGCATCTCTACAAGCTGACTATATATTGTGTAAAGAAGTATTTCTTTAGGTTTGTTATAAACCCATTTGCTATACATTTCATTGGGTAGCTCCTGGTTTGTGTGTTATATGACAGGGTAAATAAAACTTCTCTGTTCACTTTCTTATTGTATTAGCAGGAGTGTTGTAAGCAAGACGCAAAAAGTAATTCTTCCACTCTACTCCATGCTGATTAGGCCTCAACTGGAGTCTGGTGTCCAGTTCTGGGTGCCACGTTTCTGGACAATTATGGACAAATTGGAGAAAGTCCAATTGAGTGGGGTTATAACATATTTCAAGTACATAAAAAGTTGTTACAAGGAGAAGGGAGGAAAAATTGTTCTCTTTAACCTCTGAAGATAGGACAAGAATAATGGGCTTAAATTGCAGAAAGGGCAGTTTAGTTTGGGCATTAGAAGAAGATTCCTGTCATGCTAGTTAAGCATTGGAATAAATTCCCTAGGGAGGTTGTGAAATCTCCGTAATTAGAGATTTTTAAAAGCTGATTAGACAAACACCTGCCAGGGATGGTCTAGATAACACTTAATCTGCTTTGAGTGCAGAGGACTGGAATAGAAAACCTCACAAGGGCCCTTCCAGTCTTACAATTCAATTCAATTCTGCGGTTCCATACATCTCCTGGTTGTGTAGACCCCTAACATATATCCCCACTTAGTCATCTCTTTTCTAACCTGAACAGTCCCAGTCTTTTTAACCTCCTCTCATTTGGAATCCATTCCATATCCCTAATCATTTTTGTTGGTGTACACTTTTCTAGTACTAATTAGCATGGTTATTTTATGTACTCTTCTCTCTTTTTTTCTTTTTTGGTCTCCTGCTTTTTCTACATTAGCCTATAACTAAAAATACTTTGCCAGGTGTGTGTTTGAGTATTCTGCTGTCTGAAGGAAAACCTCTTGTCTCCGGAACTCTCTCACAAATTGACTAAGTGGCAACATTTTGGGCCTTAGGCCTACTTGCCATCTGTCTTCATAAACCACACCACCCCTGCTGGTCTCTCAGCTGCAGCCACCTATTAGCTTCTTGAAGGACCTGAATCTGACTATCACACACACACACCATACTCAGCAGGCAAGTTATTTACATTTTAGGCCATTTGTTTTCCGTAACAAAATGCAAAGGTATCCTGAAACCAGACAAGGCTACTCTTTACTATCCAACGTTTGTAACCTAAAGCAAGGAAGAGAGTCAGCAATTTTGGTCCTAGGGGCATAGCTGGAGAGAGATTGAGAAGCAAACCTTTCAGAACAAAATTCCTTAACGATTTAATTAGTGGTACTGAATCCACTGAATGTCAGCTAATTGCTTGAACAACTAGAAGGGTTTCACTCCCACGGAGTTTACTCTATTAAATCTCAGCATCTTCATAATACAATACAGTTAGGGTTTGACATTCAATTTCCGCAAAGTGGAGGATCCTGATAGTGAGCATTGGGAAAGGGTTTCTGTCTCAAGGCCTTCCCTGGCACAGAATCTTTAAAATGATCAAACTTCTTTTTAGGATGCCTTCCTGGAAAATAGAAATCCATTGTGCTCTTCAGGTACAACTTTTAAGTGCAATGCTTCAATTCCACAGCATACACTGAAACACTTAGCAGTTAGTGCGGTATCCTGACTTGTGTACATAATCTTGTGCTCCTGAGAGCTTTTATTTGATTTTTTTTCCAGCCCTCTTTGGTGTGGCTGTGATATCCAGGTTACTGTAGTCAGCACCTATGACAGCCATTTACTTGAGGCCTGCTAATAAGGCAGACTGCCTCCAATCTCGCTGAGGCCAGCAGGACTGCAATTTGTTGTAAAGTAATTAAGCTATGCAACACTCATAACTAAAGCGACAAGAATGAAGGCTGTTAAGGAGCATTGCTGGGAATCAATCAGGGATAATGAAATTGATATAATCTGAATAGTAATCAATTTTAATAATTGTATGTTACAATAGTCTTTCAATAAAAGGCTGCTATTCTCAGTGCCATTCAGTTGGAAAGCTCATCTGCTTCCAAGGTGCAGTAGTTGCCAAACAGAAGCAAATATAAAATATATTAAAATGAAGGGCTTTTTCCAGTAAAATTGTGACTTTACAGTATGACACTTCTCAAGCTGGACCTAACTCTTTTGATGAAATAGCTTTTCTGTATATTTCTATACGGTCCAATCCCTGGAATCCTTAGTAAAGCCTGCAGCATATTCAAGTGCACCTGTTTGCCCAAGTAAAAGCCTACACCAGTCATAAAAATTGACATTCGGACATAAGAAATAGGTAACAACATATGTGGTCTGTAATGTTTGCATACATCACTAGCACTAGTTAAGAAAGGAGAGAAAATATTGCTCTCAATTTCTAGGTTTAGGTAGGACAGAATGCCAAAGGCATATGGTGCTCGGTTGTGACCTATTCACATAGTCTTAGATGTGGAACTGTAAAAATGGAAGTCCATTTGTAATGTAGATCACAGAGTGAAAATTGGGTCATGGGGACAGGGATGAGGTAGTTGGGTGTGAGAAATGGTGTTCCCTTTTACCTTGTTAATCAACTGCCCTGTTCCACAGTGAACCATCCTTATGATCTTCTTCTTTCAGAATAAGATAAAACCGGAGAATATTACAGAAGAGAGCAGGGCAGGATAAAATGACTGAAAACAGTATTCATCCTTCTGTTGCCCCGAATGTTTCTCTCAATCTCACTCTTTATTTTTATTGTTGTTTCCTTCCCTGTCCAGACATGCTAGCTCATTTTTTAAAAAAATATCATCTCATTAGTGATAGTCGTGCCGCATTTTGTGTTCCTCTTCCAGTTCTCTAGGGTTCACTCTGTCCATTTTTTTTTAACGGAGTTCATCAGTATGGTATTTGAGCATATCTTCTTCCCAGGTAGTGTTCTGAATTTTGTGTCCTTGCCTTCTCTGATCCTCCTCCCCCATCTTTTTTGACCTGTTTGTGCCACTCCCCCTACTTAAGCATAGACTCCCCCCCCCCCATCACTTCCTCTAGTGTTCCCTCCAACATTCCCTGCATTATCATTTTACAGTACCATGACCTTTATGGTTAACACTATTTCATATACAAACAAACAAGCACTTTTGTGTACTGATAATATTATTGAAGTGTCTTCAAATTAATCAAGATTATTTAAGGGGCACTAGGAAGCTTTACATTTCCTTGTAATACATAAACATATCTCAGTGAATGTTTCATTCTTTGCAGCCAGCAAGCTAAAATTTCAGAAAGTTTGTGTATATGTAATTGGCATAATTTATCTGCATTCTCCTTCTTTTCTTCATTTCCAGTAGATAACCAAAATATCAGATGTCCAATTTTAATGTCAACATTTTCCTTTAAAAACACGTAATACTGATTTATACTAGTAGTCTGCTGGACAGGGAGAACAGTAAATATAGCTTATGGAGTATTATGTTGAAAACTCTGTATCCGTTTCACAGCTGGTGAAAAAATATTTGCTGAAACACTTTTCCATCTAAATAGAAATATTTCATGGGAATGTGTCTATTTTGATGACATTTTAAAGTTAGAAACTGTTGAAACACTACATTTGGATTGTGGTGCTTTAATTAATTCAATTTAAACTTTTATATTTTTTAAACTATGCATATAACACAATAAAATGTGAAATGTCAGAATTTTCCACAAAACAAAATTCCCATTCCTGACCAACTCTTGTATCTTAATTTGCCTTTCTATATTAATTTAAATCATTTAAACACAGTGTTTTTCATCCATCTGCCTGCTGTGACAGTTAGTCTCTTTTCCTCGTACTCCCATAGAGTCATTGTTGTAACCATCCAGTTACAGTAGTAGTATGAAAATGTATTAAAAGTTCGTGAGTCTTTTGTTTTCACTAGCACAGCTAACAATAAAGTGTCAACCTATTCTTTTCTTTCCTTTTGTAGGGATTATTCTAACCTCTCAAAATAAGGTCTGACCATAAATTATTTATTATTTGTATTGCAGAAGCACGTAGAAACCCTGCTCATTGACCCTAATGGCAATACTTAACAAAAAGATGGTTCCTGCCCCCCAAAATGCCTACATCGATTATTTACGTATAGGACATTTATTTCTTCGCTTTTATTCTATTTACATCTAATATATTTTCATTCTAGATTCCCAAATAAAATTGTTAATGAAAGCTTTAAGGTTTAAGCTGTGTTTCAGTGTAATGTAGCTTACCCTTCTACACCTTAAAACACATACACAGTAAAAATCCTAGAAAGGAGCAGCTAAGGGACCCAGATAATTCCCTTTTATCATATTGTTAAAATAACTTCTTCCCTGTTAGTGTTTTGGCCTCCATTATTCATATAGATACTGGCACATATCATATGCACTCTGCAAGTGTTAGCATAACTGCCTTTTGTGGTTACATCACTCACTATTATCTTTGCAAATAAAGTGTAATTTGTTTTTTAATGTTGATTTGACTCTACCTTTCATAGTAATTCTTTTGTCTTTTCTTTTTGTGTGTGTGGGAACTTTCCATGGTTGGTGTTTTGGATTATTATAATTTTTTTTTATGAAGGCTAAAAGTTTACATCAGGTTGGTAGAGAAGGCTTGTTGAAGAGGAGATTTGTTTCTCCAGATTCTGAGGCCCACTGACACATGGCTACTCCAGCAAAGTTTAGCATAGGAAAGAGTTGTGCATGAATACACGCATGGAAGAGTTATACTTCAGTGGGGTATGGTAATAGAAGTCTATGGGTGACACTACAGAAGGCAGGGTTTTTTTTCCCTTGGAAATTGGGACTACCTTTTTAAAGACTACTCAGGAGCTTCATGTTGTGTAGAAAATTGCCACCAGTCATCAGGACCTCTTGAGATGGGGGATCTTGTAGAAGAGCACTGAGAGTACATTGATAAAACTGGGCCTATAGAAATGGTTCTAAGAGTGAAAAACATTTGTCTCCCATTACTTTCTACTTTCAAGGAAATCAGGCTACATTCAATCTTATTTTTAATTTGAGACTATTGAACCTGATAAGGAAGAGAGACAAATACAGATAACTGATCTATCCATCTGTTTTTCTTCTGTAAATCGAGGAGATCTGAAGTGTGCCCATGACTTAAAGAGAGTCTACTTTTGCATTCTGATTTATTCCTCTCACAGAAGATCTCTCTAATTTCTAATGTGGACTACCGGTTTACAAGGTAAGATTCTTTCTTTCACATCCCAAGAAACCAGAATAAAAAAGCTTACTGCGTCCGGTAGTGGTAGCTGTTGACTGGTACAAGTTGGGATTGAATATATTTACTACAGCTGATTGAAACACAAAATTTCCATTTCACAGGAAATGATGTTTTGAATATTTTTGTTCTGAATCAGACAGAAATATATTTTCAATTTCCCACATAACAATTTTCAATAAGAAAAAAAAAGTGTTGGAAATCTTTTATCATTATTATTCCATGTGTCAGTAGTAATATATTTTATGTTATGAAATAACATAAAATAGTATTAAAATTAAAAACATACCATTTGAAATTAAATTTCATAATTCCCCAAAATGAGTATTTTTCCAAATAAAAAAAAAATCAGTGTATGTGTGTATATATGTGTGTGTATGTGTATATATATATATATATATATATATATATATATATATATATATATATATAATATTTGTGGGAATTGTCATCAAAATCAACACCTTTTTCTAAACATTTTGATTTTGATGTAAACTGTTTTTCATAGACCTTTTGATGACAAACTTCTGAATGGCACAAATATTCACTGTATATATTAGGTGAAGTATTGGTTTATTCATGTTGGGAATGTGAGTTTTTCCAAATCATGTGGTTGAATTCTATAGCTGTTCTGAACTCACCCAGAAATGTCTTCCTTGATCCCCTCTCAGAGCATTGTATCACAAAGATGGTCACCACAGCTAAGTACTGGGAATCAGATAACTGTTTTACCTTTCTTTCTTTGACTAAAGCTTTCATGTGACAGCACTATTTCCTACCAGAAAAAAGGACATCTGACTTTTCACATACTGTGCATTATTTTCATAGTGGCACTACGGGATTCCCTTCCCTTCTAGGATGGTTTGGCTCTGAATCTTAGTTTTGAGTCACTTATTTACTAGATCGTTCCCTTGAGTTTGTTTTGCTTTGTCTTGCATCACTTACAGTTGCACAGTTAACAAGTTTATTTTTGTTCCTTGCTTTCTTCCCAGTGTTGTGGCCTCTTTCTGCCTAATCAGTCTGTTAACATTATTAGTTTTGTTCTCTGCAAGGGCAGATTTTCTAAGGCAGAAAGGGTGGTTTGTGCTTTTGAAAATGTCCCCTCTTATTATTTAGACCAGGGATCGGCAACCTTTGGCACACGGCCTATCAGGAAAAGCCGCTTGATGGGCCGAGACGGTTTGTTTACCTGCAGCGTCTGCAGGTTTGGCCAATCACAGATCCCACTGCCACAGTTTGCCGGTCCAGGCCAATGGGGGCTGAGGAAAGCAGTGGCCAGCACATCCCTTGGCCCACGCTGCTTCCCGTAGCTCCATTGGCCTGTAATTGCAGTTGGCCCCCTTCTGACAACAAAGTTACTACATGACCTCGGGAGGGAGGGCAGAGACCAGGCCCCAACAGCTTAGGTGTGGGGAGAGAGGGCCACAGCCTGAGCCCCGCAGCCCGGGTGGGGTGGAGCTCAGACTTCAGCTTCAGCCCTAGGACCCAGCAAGTCTAATGTTGGTCCTGGTGACCCCAATAAAATGGGGTCGGGATCCACTTTGGGGTCCTGACCCTCAGTTTGAGAACCGCTGCCCTAGGCTTTTACAGAAATCATTTAGCGTCCACATAACCTTCACAATATTCAGTGAAATAATTGTTTCCTTTGAAATTGTATTAGGTCCAGAGAAGACTGAGATCTTGTACGATTTCAGTGGGAGAGATATACCTTTATTAAAAATAAAAATCAATAAATCACACACAAAAATGAACAGCTGTGCCCGTGATGATGTAAGCTAAGCAATGTTGGACTTGGTAATTACTTTGATGGAAGATAATTGAGCAAACCCAAAATGGTCAGGGAGTGGTATTCCTTTTCTTTCTGAGCCAGCACTCGACTAATATCCTGCGATGGTCCTAGAGGAGCTAGTGTTGCTGAAGTGCTGGCTTTTAGATGAGACATAAAATCAGAACCGTGTCATGGTTTGGCTTTGTTGTTTATTTGCAGGATTGTTTTTTGTCATCAAAGGTGCTACAGCTTTCCTACCCTCTCCTTCTCCTTCCAAAGTAGGAACATTAGCTCTGCTTTCTTGAGATTTTAATATAGGTAATTGCATTATGCCTATCTAAACTCCACCTGCAGTTTAAATTGAGTAGCATGTTCTTGTTAATTTCTTATTTTAAGCTTGATAAACACATCTAATCTGTTGGCGTTGTCCAATCAGGAAATGACAATTTCAGTGATGGTGGAAGTGAATTCCGTTTATCATCCAGTGTAGTTTATAAAAACCCTTTGGGGTAACAGGCCAAATATGAATGTAAAATACTGTGATTTCTAGTAATTTAACATCAGACCAAACTGCCAAAACAATGAACAGCATAGTAAGTTAAAGATAAAGGGCTAGATTCTGCCATTTTTACTCACATTGGGTAGTACTTTCCTCCCACATTGGATTACTCCTGGAGAAAGGTGCTGCTCTAAGGAAGTGTCATAAGTCTTGGTCCAAAGCCATTTGCTTTAGCTGCACATCTCCTAGTTTATGTCTTTATCTCCTTTTAAAAGATTTATCCGTATTTTGTCATTTGTGGTCAGATGTGGTCAAATTCTGCAGCCCTTCATTGAGCAAAGCTCCTAAAGAAGTGAAAGAGAGTTTTTCCTGATTAAAGACTGTGGCGTTTGGCCTTTACAGCTTTAGTACTGTTGCATTTTGGACTTTGTGTCTTATTTTTTTTCAGTAGAACTAAGGTTAAGGTTTTGACACAGTTATTTTTAGTAAAAGTCATGGACAGGTCGCAGTCATTACACAAAAATTCACGGAAGCTCTTGACCTGTCTGTGATTCTACTAAAAATAATGGTGGAGAGGCTGACGGCGGGATGACTTCAGGAGGCATGGGAGCCCAATCCCCTCTGCAGGCGGGAGGGGTCCAGCACACTGGGGCTGATGGCTCAGGGGGAACCTGCTGCCACAGCAGGGACTGTTGCCGGCTAACCGCTCCAGCAGGGATGCTGGAACAATTTATATAGTGGGGGTGCTGAGAGCCATTGAACCAAACTGTCAGCCATGTATACGATAGAAACCCGTTGAAGCCAGGGGGTGCTTCAGCACCCCCAGTTCCAGCACCTATGAGCTCCAGTCCTGCCACCCCAGGGCTTAAGCAGAAAATGCATGGGGCTCTCTGGATCTCACACAATCCATGTGATGCTATAAACCGAGTATTTGATTCTTGGCAGTAATGAGTATCTAATTCAAAGCTAACTCGGTAATATTCTCTGGAATGTTCTCACATGCCCATTCCCACTCATATGAGGAATTTTGGGCATTATCTTGGATTTGCAGCTCTGTAATGCCATTTTTTTTTAAAAAAAATAGACTATTAAAACAAGGGGATTTTTTTCATATCATTTCAGAAATATAAAAATTAAATCCTGCCTCACTGCTATGGATCTGGAAATGGTTTTTCCGTGCTTTCGTCACATCCCAACCGGATTAATCTAATTCCTTCTTTGCAGTTTTGCCAGCGTCGCTATTGCAGAAATTGCAGCATGTTCAGATTGTGGCAGCAACAATGATCTGTGGTTCCCTCAGGAAGAGCAAACTTCATGAATTTTGAAGTCTCATTTTATTTTCTCCTGACTTTGCAATGACTTGAGGCTCCCAAAAACAAAAACAAAAAAACCTGTGTTCTGAAAACAGCAAGATCTGACCGGATTGTATCCATACTGCTAGTAGAGTTAAGGCTGAAATTTAAGGCCATGTTGTCCCCTCCCATGGCAGCTGACTCAGTTTTAGGAAATATCCATGAGGATCCTCTTTGAACTATTCTCCTCTATTATTCTATTCATGATGGAGTGGTGCTTGCCCTCCTGCCCCATGGAAGAGATCATGAAGCTCAGCTTGAAAAACTGTGGATCCTTTGTGATCCAGTGGAGACCAGGGGCCATCTTCACAGAGGCGCCCAACTCTCCTCCCATCTACTACAGCTGCTGCACTATGAGGGACTCTCACTGGTACCATTAATTAGCAATGATTATGCCTCTTGTCCTTAACATAATAATATGAAGAAATCACATGGGCATAGCAGGGGATCCCAATAACCACATCTCTGAAGCCCAGTAACATATGTGCATTTGCTCTGCTTAGTTTCTGAAATCTAGAACACAGTAGCAGGTACCAGTAGAGGCCTCACAAAGTATTGAAAGCAATACTTATCCTAGTCGGATAAACTACAGTAACTCTCACTACATTGTGTCTAAAGGCAGGTTTACACTACACGCCAGATTGGTGGGTAGTGATCGATTTATTGGTGGTCAATTTATTGTGTCTAGTCTAGACACGATAAATTGATCCCTGAGTGCTCTTCGGTCAGCTCTGGTACTTCACCGCTGCGAGAGGCACAAGCGGCGTCGATGGGGGAGCGGCAGCAGTGAAGACGCCACGCTAAGTCAATTTAAGTACGCAGACTTCAACTATGCTATTCTTGTAGCTGAAGTTGCGTATCTTAGCTCGATTTACCACTCACCCACCCACCCAGTGTACACCAGGGCTAAGTGAACTGTTTAAGAAAAATAGATTGTGTGTGTTTTATGTGGTCTCTTCTACTGACTCCAGACATATAGTACAGGAATGTTTCACCTCTGCCATAGAAGATCAAAGTATTTCTTTATAAAGGATTTAAGTTTAAATATTTTGTTTTGACATTTGAAGCTCTAGATGGAGATAAGACTAATCCATTAGGTCACTCGCCCTACCACATTTCTCAATTTATGTACCTGCTTAGCTGTGACCCTCTGACACTTTTGGATCTGGTTACATGTAAAGGATGAAACAGGAATTGCCTGTATTTTTGCTGCATTAGCCCTAACCCTTTGGAATACCCTATTTTGTTACTAACTACGTGCTCTGAATTTAGCCCACTTTGAAAGTGGTCATAATTTTTGCTCTGGATTCTGATGTCAGTTATTCCAGTGTAAATTAATTCTCCTGGAGTCACTGGAGTTTCTTTATTCACAACCGTGTAACTGAAGTCAGAATCTACCTTTTATATATTTGTAAAGCTTATGGCACAAATCTATAGGGTTGAGATCAGCACTATGTAGAGTAAATCATACAACTTGATAGATACCACATTGATATGCACCTGTTTGTTAAAATAGTACAGAAGAAACCTTACTGTGCATCCCATCTGAAGTAAGTCAGCAATTTAATGGGTTGATTTTTAAATTCTGGCAACTCATTTATATAGATTGTAAAATCTTTGAGGCAGGGAATGTATTTTATTATATGCCTATATCATACCCAGCACTTTGGGGTCCTTAGCTCAGCTGGAACTTCTAGGAGCTATTGAATATTATTATTATTATTCAATAATATCATCATTTTGCAAGAACAAGTGATTGCAGGTGTAGCTTATGTTGTTCAAATGCCAAACTGCTTGATATGCACTCTCAGTTATAATTATATATAATGACATCAATTGTAAGGACAAAGCCTGAGGGTCCAAGTGGAGCTGATAATCAAGTTCTACATACTTTAATTTTTCTCTCTACTTCAAGAGCCAGCTTTAATCCACAGAGTTTTGTTAGAGTTTGCAAGGTGCTTTTTCTTTGAAAATATTCCCAAATCTATTATTTCAGACAACAAGTCAAATCTGAAATCCAGGACTCCTCACCATTTTTATTATTGTTATTGTTATATTTTAATTTTCCTGTCATTTAAACTAGGGCAGTCAAATAATTTAAAAAATGAATCGCAATTAATCACACAATGAAAACACTTAATCACAATTAATCACACTGTTAAACAATAATGAAACACTGTTTATTAAATATTTTGGGTGTTTTCTACAATTTCAAATATCTTGATTTTAGTTACAAAATACAGTGTGTACAGTGCTCACTTTATATTTTTATTACAAACATTTGTACTGTAAAATGACAGAAATAGTATTTATCAGTTCACCTCATACAAGTACTGTAGTGCAATCTCTTTATCATGAAAATTGAGCTTACAAATGTAGAATTATGTGCAAAAAAATTTTTTAATGCACTTAATGTAAAACTTTAGGACCTACAAGTCCACTCAGTCCTATTTCTTGTTCAGCCAGTCGCTCAGACAAACAAACTTGGTTACAATTTGAAGGAGATAATGCTGCCCACTTCTTGTTTACAATGTCACCTGAAAGTCAGAACAGGTTTTCACATGGATGTGTTTCAGCTGGCGTCGCAAGATTTTTAAATGCCAAATGCACTAAAGATTCAAATGTCCCCTCATGTTTAACCACCATTCCATAGGACATGTGTCCATGCTGATAATGGTTTGTGCTTGATAATGCTCCAAAGCAGAGCAGACCAATGCACGTTCATTTTAATCATCCAAGTCAGTTGCCACCAGCAGAAATTTGATTTTCTTTTTTGGTGGTTTGTGGTCTGTAGTTTCTGCTTCTGAGTGTTGCTCTTTTAAGACTTCTGATCACGTGTTCCACACACCATCCGTCTCAGATTTTGGAAGGCACTTCTGATTCTTAAACCTTGGGTCCATGGCTGCAGCTATTTTTAGAAATCTCACATTGGTACCTTCTTTGCATTTTGTCAAGTCTGCTGTGAAAGTGTTTTTAAAACAAACGTGCTGGATCATCATCCGAGGCTGCTATAACATGAAATATATGGCAGAATATGGGTAAAACAGAGCCGGAGAACTACAGTTCTCCCCCCAAGAAGTTCAGTCACAAATTTAATTAACACATAATTTTGTAACGAGCATTATCATCATGGAATCATATCCTCTGGAATGTTGACTGAAGCATGAAGGAACATATGAATGTTTAGCATATCTGGCACATACATACCTTGCAATGCCAGCCATGCAAACACCTGTTCTCACTTTCAGATGACATTGTAAATAAGAAGCCGGCAGCATCATCTCCTTTAAAAGTAAACAAACTTGTTTATCTTAGCGATTGGCTGAAAAAGAAGTAGGACTGAGTGGACTTGTAGGCTCGAAAGTTGTACATTGTTTTGTTTTTGAGAGCAGTTAGGTAACAAAAATAAATCTACATTTATAAGTTCTCTTTCATGATGCAGAGATTGCACTACAATATACTTGTATGAGGTGAATTGAAAAATGCTATTTCTTTTGTTTATCATTTTATAGTGAATATATTATTTTATTACAAATATTAGGGGAGCAGTGTGAACTTTGTATTCTGTATTGTAATAGAAATCAATATATATTTTAAAATGTTGAAAACCACCCAAAATACATAATACATTTCAATTATTGTTTAACGGTGCAATTAATCATGATTATTTTTTTAGTTAATCACGTGAATTAACTGTGATTAATTGACAGCCCTAATTTAAACATGTCTGGACACATTTTATTTAATTTTCTCGAAGCCAAGAGCTTGTAAACTATGTTTCTGTGTGGAGTAAATTGTTACAGCCAAGTTATACATCTATGAAAAAGTTGTGTATAATGGAAACATTGACAGATTTTACTATTGAAATGCTTGAGAGTGCTTCTACAACAAGTCCGTTAGTGAATTGTTCCTTGATTATTTATCTGGAGTACGAGATTGCTACAGGCCTGCTATCCCTCTGAGATGAGATCAGTCACTAAATAATGGATGCAATCTTTGGCTAACAGACTTTCTGTAGTTTTGTTCTCTGGCTGCACAAATTTACTCTCTGCTTGCTAGTTTTTCACATCCAGGTTAAACAGGCTCCCCCCCCCCCGCACCCCCAACCTCTTTTTTCATTTATAAACAAATTGTTGCACAAAGACATGTTTATGTGAATTTTTCCAACCTCAGTTAAAGATTTGAGCACTCTTTTTTACAAAATGTTTTGAGATGCTCGCTATGAAAAGCTCAATATAAATAAACTGATTGATGGATTAGTTCATTTGCTTTTTATTTCTTACACTAATGCCGGATAACTTCATTATTAAATATTACAGCACAGTAATCTTGTATGTCTAAAATGCTAAAGGGCAAATTTTTGTAAGCATGGCTCTCTTTAGGTACACTTAATTTGGTCCTGTTTATATACAAACACTTTTAAACCTGGATCACAAAATTTTAGCTAAGGTTTGGACTCCTTTCTTATTGAAGATAATTTGATTTCAAATTGCAACACGTTAGTGATATATGTCAAGTAACATTCTCTATGAAATCTCTGCTATATGAAAACCTTTGCTATCATCTGCAAGCAATGAGTTTGGTGTCAAGTTACAAGTATCTGTCTTAAGTCTGAATGATTTATACATTTGATTATAATGTTTCAAAATTCTGCTTCACATACCTGTTTTTAAATAGCTAATGTGTCATTCAACTGTCAAATATTATGCCTGAATATTAAAGCATTTTCCTCCAAACCTTGATTAAGATGTGGTTAGTTGCCTTACCTCCAACATGCACTTTCTCAGAAATTTATAGCGACATTAATTTTTGTTTCTGCCAGTTTACTATTTATTAATTGATTTATTTATTTATATTCCGGTCTGAGATCACTTAGCCTTGCCTGACATCATCTTGCAGTATGATGGAAGAAATGTCAGTCTCAGTCAAACTAAAGTGGTTATGTCGAACCCCTCTAGACACAATGCATTCTTTGCTGATGCTCTTTCCCTGTTTATGTTGGATTTGCATGGTATGGTGTTTCAGATTTTGGACTCCTGAAAACCACCTGCATCTGCTGAGGTATTCAGACGAAGAAGTATGGATAGGCTGACCATACGTCCCGTTTTGAACGGGACAGTCCCGTTTTTTACATATTTTCTGACCGTCCCGTCTTTTTAATAAAAATATCAAATTTGTCCCGTTTTTCGTAAAAAAAAAAAACGGGACGTGGCTTATTTCAGGGACCCACGGCTGGGTCCCGCCTCCTCCCGCAGCCCTTCAGTCCCTTCCCCTCCCCGGCCTGCTCCCCCCTCCCCTCCGCCGCTACAGAGCCTGCGCGGCGCGATTGGCTGGGCCGCCACCACGTGTTGCGCGAGCCGGTTATAGCAGAGCCCGGCGCAAGGGCAGAGTGGAGCTGCTGGCCGGGCAGGGGTTGCCTGGTGCCTCGCTCTCCCTGCCCCCCCCCCCCACGTGGAGGAAACGCGGAGCCCAACATAGGTAGGGGCTGGGGAGGGGGGGCTCAGCGGCAGCGGGTGGAGTGGAGCTGCTGGCCGGGCAGGGGCTGCCTGGTGCCTCGCTCCCCCCGCCTCCCCCCACGTGGAGGAAATGTGGAGCCCAGCATAGGTAGGGGCTCGGGAGGAGGGCTCAGCGGCAGTGGGCGGAGTGGAGCTGCTGGCCGAGCAGCTGCCTGGTGCCTCGCTCTTCCCCCCCCCCCCGCATGGAGGAAACGCGGATCCCAGCATAGGTAGGGGCTGGGGAGGGGGGCGCAGCGGCGGGGCCTGTAGGGGTGGGATGAGCTGGGGGGTCATGGGGGAGGGGGGAGGCTGTGGGGGGTGGTGCTGTGTTTTGAGGCCATTGGGGAGGTCTGGGGGGTGTATTGGTTGCTAGTGGGGGGCTATGGGGAGAGGTTGTGTAGGGAAGGCTGGGGGGGTGTAAGGGGCTGGGGGGTTGGTAGTGGGATGGTGTTGGGGAGCCTGGAGGTGGTTATGTGAGGTTTGGGTATTGGTGACTTTATGGGGGGGGGGGGTGTTGTAGGGTTATATTTGGGGTCTGAAGGGAGTTATAACCCCGTCCCGTTTTTGCCATCCCAATGTCCCGTTTTTGTCACAAGGAAATATGGTAAGCCTAAGTATGGATGCTGGCCAGATTTATGCTGAGCTCGTGCCCAATTGCTTACATGTTTGACAGTAACATCTGGTAACACAGATGCTGATTTCTGGAGAGCCATAATTATTTTGAGAGCAGGGAGAAGTTGTCACACACAGTTATTATCATGCTACGATCACAGGTACTAGAATCAAGGAGATCATTTTGTTCTTTGCTGACAGCATATGTTTCCTCAACTTTGGAGATGAGCTATCTGGATGTCATGTAATATTCAGATTAAAATTGATGCGGTTTGAAAGTTTAAAAAAAAAACAAAACACAGAGGATGTGAATGGAAAATATTTTGTTTTCTCAGAACACCGGCATCAAGAGCTATTGTGGTAGCTGCCAAAGTAGGTAGGATAGTCTATTACATGTGAAAGCAAGATTCTCTGCTGGTTTTGCACTATGTCCTGAAGCCACTCATAAATAATATTGTTGGATTTTTCCAGTGAATGGAAAGTGTCTCAGCTCTGCTTATCTCAGCTGTAAAGTCCCCTTCTCTCCTTCCTGCTAACATCTCTCTTTCCGAGTGCTGTTAGAAAAAATACCACAGGTGTGATTTTGTGTACTTGTGTATTCACAGAGGTATTCTAACACCAATATTTAGACTGCACTAAAACAAAAATGTGGAGAATTTTAATTCAAGTAAGAAGAATCTGCATCCAATTTATAAGGGAAGCCTTTCACTGAAAAATAAAATCTGACATTATTAACTGCAGGATTCATTTCTAATACATATTGGATTTTTTTAAAAAGCAAGCTCTATTTTTGGACATCTGCGGGAGTGGGAATAAATGCCCTAGTGTGAAATTCCTTGAGTGCAGTATGATGCCCATTAATGTTCTGCATTTTTTATAGGACAACCAGGTACAGTGGTAATAATAATTGAAATTTCTAAGATAACATAACAAGTTTCTAGAAGAGCCAGGAATGGAAAGCACATCCCCTAGTTACCTGAACTTGGCTTCACCAATTAGCTAAATCCCTCTCATCTCTAGACCAGCGGTGTCCAATACGTTTGCCACTAGCCACGTGTGGCAAATAGGCTAGTGAATTGTGGCTAATGCATGAGCAATGTGTGGGTTGGGAATCCACTTTTTCTGCAGTAAATTTTATAAAAGCCAAGTACAGGTCAAGTATTATGGATGAAATTTGTCACACTAAAGTAATTTTGTGTTAGTATCTATTAATAATTTTGTAATATCTACTTATTTTTATATTAATGAAAATAATTTGAAATGTTGTTTGTAGTATGTTTGTTTTTAAATCCTTTTTTATAATGTGGCGAATAAGGAAAATTCAAACCCACAAGTGTGGCTAGCATCAAATTTCTGTTGGACACCACTGCTCTAAACCTTTACGTACCCAATCCTGCATTACTTTATTCATATGAGTAGTTTCTTTGCATTAGACAGGCTAAATTTTGGTTTTAATACACCCGTGGGAAAAAGTGCGGTATTTGGCCCAATGAGATGGCTTAAATGACTAACATTTGCAAGAGTAGGCCCTAAAATATATAAAAATTCTCTGTCTTCTCTAGCTGATTCTAAATCTGAAGTCAGATTCATAACACTTCAGAGTGTTCTTATTTATTTTAGCTTTTTAGAGAGTAGGATTTTTCTTGTTTTCATTGACATACAAATTCAATTATGAATTACGGGCAGAAGATTCTATAGAATGCTCTATTTTTTAACCATTTGTGGGGTTTCAAATTGTTTTTATTCAGGTTCTTCTACTGCATCCATAACCATGGCATCCAGTTGTTGTGTCCCCACTTAGTGGGTACTGGGTGACTTCACTGATAACGCTGATACTGGGTTCTGAATAATTCTTGCAGTGTAGATTATTCACACGCGTTTTATTGAGAGTATTCCATATCTGAGCTAATTTGCTTAGTTTGTATTTGGGCAAAAGTCACATGTCATTGTTTTCGTTCTCTGACTGGAAGAACATTCCTCTGAGACTCAGACATCTGGGCAAACGGTCATATGGATCCACTAATATTGTTCTGTATTCTTTCAGTATGCACTGTCTGCAAACATTTCTTCCAGCCATGTTCCGCACTAGAGTATTCAAGAAATGCAAGTGCAACATAGGTATGAACACAGTCAAGGTGCATTCATTTTTTCAAACTGGATGAATATCAGGGGTGAAAGTGGGCCGTTATGACGTACCAGTAAGAACCTCTACTGGCCCGTAGGCAGCCCACATTAAAGCGCTACCGCGGTAAAATTAATACAGTTGTGTGGAGAAAGGTAATCCTATTTCATGGAAAATTCTGCAATTTGTCACGGTCATTTTGAATTCTAATCCTGTCCTCCAAAATGTTTTCAACTCTTCCCAGCTTGAGGCCATATGCAAATTTTATAAGCAGGCTTTCCAATCTGTTATCCAACTCATTAATGGAAATATTGATGGTCTGAAATCGACATGATGATATTCAATAAAGGGAAGTGCAACATGATGCACGTAGGAAGGAAAAGTCAATGAACAACTACAAAATGGGGAATTACTGGCTAGGTGATAGTATTGCTGCAAAGGGATCGTGGGGTTATAGTGGATCACAAATTGAATATGAGTAAAAAATGTGATGCAATTGCAAAAAAGGCTAATATCATATCATGCCAAGGAGTGTAATATGTGAGAAACTGGAGGTAATTGTCCTGCTCTACTTGCCATGGGTGAGAACTCAGCTGGAGTACTGTATCCAATTCTGAGCGCCACACTTTGGGAAAGATATGCATGAAGTGGAGAGAGACCGGAGGAAAGCCACAACAATGATACAAGTTTTTTAAAGATGTGCCCTATGGGGAAAGGTTAAAGAAAACCCACTGGAGATGTTTATTCTTGAGGAAAGAAGACTGGGGGAGGGGGTGGGGAAGGACCTGGTAACAGTCTTCAAATATGTGAAGGGCTGTTATAAAGAGGATGGTGATCAATTGTTCTACACATCTACTGAAGGTAAGATGAGAAGTAATGGGCTTTATCTGTAGCAAAGGAAATGTAGGAAAAACTCTCTCTTGAATAGCCTTCCAAGGAAGATTGTTGAGTGCCTGTCACTGGAGGTTTTTAAGAACAGATTGGGCAAACATCTGTCTGGGATGCTCTGGGTTAAGTGGTCCTACCTTAGAGCAGGGGGCTGGAGTTGATGACCTCTCATGGTCCCTTCCAGCCCTACAGTTCTATGATTCTATTATTTTCCTTTGTGAAAGTAGAAGGGGACTCCCAAGAAATGTGGATTGTAAATGGTGGCCATGCTCTTCTGACTCGATCTGATTGTGGGCTCAAGTGTGTGACAATATTTCTTGTTGGAAGAGGCAAGGGACTGGCATACTGTGTTGAACAAATCTGTGGTATGGTCCTGTTCCTGCAGGGCAGAAGCTAGTTCAAAGTAATGTCAGACTGGATATCGGTTATTGAAGGAGAAGGACAGCTTTCAGATACAGGACAGGATGACCTATTATTAGCAAAAAGATGTGAGATGCATGGAAAGAGGGGGTTTTTTTTGGTCACAAGATTATGCAATAGTAGTAAAGTCCTATTCACCCTCTTTAAAAAGTGATCAGTCCCTTATTCAAGAATTTAAACTTTAGCTTCATTAGAGTTTTCCTTCCTTAAGTCTATGGAGAGTAATGTTTATGCTGAGACAATTCCCCCCCCCCCCCCCCCGTGCGTTTTCTCTAAATTGTGCCATTTACTCTATCCTGTGTTTTCTACTTTCTTGTCTGTAAAATAAAAATAACACAGAGCACCAAATCTTGATCTTAGTTATCCTTGTATAAATCTAGAATACCCACACTGACAATACTCTGAATTTACACAAATGTCACTGGGGAACCGAGTTTAACCCAGCATGTTTCTTTATCTGATTTGGGCTATGAATACTTATCACTGAATAATATGCAATATACATTGTAAAAATGAGAGCAATATAACTTAATAGCTTTTATTTTCCCTTCAATGTCCAGACAACTGGATTTTCAAAAATTACTGTAGGTACATTTTGAGTACAGTTGTGTTTGCTCGGCTGCCTTTTTAACACAGTCTTGGCTGAATAACTTAGAGGCAGCTTTCACACAGGGGAAGGGGAATGTAATGAATCATGAATGTGCATACAATACTTTAGCTGGAAATGGTGAGTATTGCGTTTGTTCTTGAGAATTGTACAAACTACCAGTACAAATGATGCAGATGCTTTCTATACCCCACTGTTTGCCAGAAAAATAAAGTTTTGTTGAAGAACATAAATAAATAACAGTATAGCAGCATACCCATTCACTGAAAATAAGTGGGAAGTTAAACGCATCTGCAGCTCTTGCCATATAAAGTCACATTTTATACTTTTATGAGTGTAAATATATTGAATGCAGTTTAGTCTGATTTAAAATAGGGATGGGTTTTTTGTGTTTTGTTTTGATACGCTGTTTTACTTTAGTTTTTTGTGTGAATAAAGCAAAAGAAATTTTTCCATTTTTAAAGAAGAAAACGAGGCTTTTCCAATTGAAAGTAATAAATTGCACTATATCTCCAGTTGTTATGTGATTAATCCACATACACATTTGAAGAGTCAGTGCAATTTATCCATTGTGTTGTGAAATTGCTTCACTGAAGCCCTCTTTGAGCTGTACAAGTCTAATCGTGGTCTGAATCATGCAAACATTGGTTTGGGGCAGACTTTTGCACTTCAGCACAGGGGTGAGTGGGGGCAAATAAAGTTAAACTCTTGCTGGAGTCCTCTAGATTACACTGTAATAGGCCTTGGTGTACTTGTGCACCTGGGGTCTAATCCTGAACTGTTGAGGTGAATGGGAGTTTCTCCACTGATTTAATGGCACCAGGATTAGGTCCTTCATTGATTTCTTGTAGGTTTGCCGTATAAAATAGGGGCTAGGGTGAAGAATGGGCATGCCTCCCCTCCACTGCCACCACATGCCTCTCAACAACCTCCAAACTTGCCATCCATGCACATACATCCACAACTTCTCTTTGAGACAGGGAGCCGCAGCTTCAGGAGGGCGCGGGGATTTCCCTGCCAATCTTTCCACTGATCTGGGAGCACAGGAGCCATTTCCATGAGGGAGATAGCTGAAAACTGACATTTGTTCAAACGGGCACATCAGGCCCATACTGTGTTGTAATTTATGTGCATGTGGATACCACTTAGGAGTCTCCTTTTGAGTTGGCGTTCTAGTTACTAATCCATGGGTTATAGCAATTGAGATGGTTTGTGTGGATTTGGCATGCTTTATCATGGTTTTACGTTGAGGTTATAGGCTGTAGTTATTGCCTTTGGGGCTGAACTTGTGAGCTGCTAAATGCACTTAATAGCAGGGTACACTTGGCATCCTCCAGGATGAGTCCCTTTGTGACGGTGTACCCCGTAAAGCTTTATTGGGGGGGGGGGTGTGCCTGTAAATCTATGTATGATATTACCGGAATATGGTTTTGCTACATATGCCATGTAACATATCTATGTGAAGGTAATGATCCACAGGATCTGTTCATCCTATTTGTATGTATGTGTCTGTTTTGTATTCAAAGTTATGAATATTGGCTATGTGCTTAGTTAGTTATACTTAGACTTTGGAACGCAGCTGAGTAGTTTTCTGAGAAAAAACTATTCTCAGTTAAGCCCAGTTGAGAACCAATCAAGCAAACAATGAACTTTGTAGATGCCCGTCCACACCCGAGCTTCCAGGAATGCGGCCTGACTGGTAATGAGCGGAGTCTGGTTCAAACCTGGGACTGGACCATGTGCTCTGAGAGTCCATGTGGACTCTGCAGAAGAAGGAAGAGGGGGTTTCCACCAACAAGAGGAAGTCTATATAAACCCGGGAGAGATCTATCCATTTTGTTCTCAGCTGGATCAAAGAACAGCCCTCCACCCCCCAAGGATAACTGGAAGAAATTGGAACAGAGGACTGTGACTGCAGGGGGGGCTGCGAGTGATTGCTAGACCCAGGCTAACGGAGTTTAGCCTGAAAGAAGGAATTCACAGAGGGTGAAGCTTTTTACTGTATCAGTGTTAGATCTGCGTTTTCTATTTTATTTTATTTGGTAATTCACTTTATTCTGTCTGTTACTACTTGGAACCATTTAAATCCTATTTCCTGTCTTTATTAAAATCACTTTTTACTTATTAATTAACCTGGAGTACGTGTTGGTACCTGGGGGGGGCAAACAGCTGTGCATATCTCTCTATCATTGTTATAGAGGGTGAACAATCTATGAGTTTGCCCTGTATAAGCTTTATACAGGGCAAAACAAATTTTATTCAGGGTTTGACCCCATTGGGAGTTGAGCATCTGAGTGCCAGAGGTAAGGATACATCCTGCCTGTTTCCAGGAAAGCCCACAGCTGTTTGGGGACGTGGCTCAGACCTGGCAGGGTACTGAGGTCCTAAGCTGTTGGGGCAGGAAAACTGAGGCAGGAGTAGCCTTAGCACATCAGGTGCTCCTAAGGGGTTTCTGTGATCCCAACCCGTCACACCCTTATTTACCTAGGGCCAGGCATCACTGGCTTTGCTGGCTCCTGTGCCTAAACTATACTCTTAATAGGGCCCTTTTATGGCTTATCATTTTTCCAGTGTGGCGTACCTACATTTTTACATTCTAGATTTCTGCATTCCTCATATTATCATTCACTAGTTGTTTCATAAACCGCCAATGTAGATGTTTCCCAAAGTGAGTCATTATGTAGGTTCGACTTGACTTTGATGTGTGCTGTTTTATTGTTTTGTTGTATGTTGAGTAGGAATGGATGCCATGAGACACATTTTGTAACTTCCCGTTATGGCTTGTTGATGCAACAAGCTTAAGCAATTTAGCATTGTTTTCAGCTCTCTAGCTTTCCAGGTGCTGAATGAAGACCGTCTATTTAATTTTATTTTCTTGTAGAGGTTTAGCACCTTGTTCGTGCTCTGCTATTTACAGTAACACAGTGGGCCAAATCCTAGTTTCAGATGCATCTGTGTAATTGTGATGTCATTAATTCAGTTTAACCAAGGACAGAATTTGGTTCACTGTTACTATCAAACTGGCTGAAGTGCCTCACAGGTGTGAATACCAGACTTTAGGGTAGATTGAACAAGCAGGCACAGACCCCAAATTGGTTGTGAATTCAATATTAGGTTTCTCTAACCAAGTGAACTCCTCAAGCACTTTAACAGCCTTACCATGGAGTCACAAACAGTCCCTTTGGGTACTCCGATCTATCTTGTCACCCAGGCAAGCTTACCTTTGTGGTAGATGGTCCCTTTCACCCAAAATCACAATATTCATGTTATTCCCAGTCCTAAAGGACCAGTCACTTACCGCAGGGCAACTGCACTTCAGATCTCAAACCAAAGACATCACATAGCCGATCCTATAATGGATAACTAAAGGTTTATTAACTAATAAAAATACAGGAGAGAGTTATTTATCTGATTAAAGCAGATAAACATACATACAAATGGGTTGCAATCTTAGGTTCCAAAATGTAATGAATGATCATGTAATATACAATCTCTCTCTGTCCTTTAGTACCAATTCAAGCTAACCAGTCAGGGATCTCTTGCTTAAGTCCTTGTCCTGCTGAGTTCAAAAAATAACATAGAGATAATAGGGTTCAGAGGGGTAGCCTCGTTAGTCTGTATCATCAAAAACAATGAGGAGTCCTTGTGGCACTTTAGAGATGAACAAATTTATTTGGGCATAAGCTTTTGTGAGCTAAAACCCACTTCATTAGATGCATGGAGTGAAAAACACAGTAGGCAGGTGCACATAAAAAACATGGGAGTTGCCTCAACAAGTTGGGGGGGGGGGATCAGCACTAACAAGGCCAATTCCGGGTGGATGTAGCCTATTTCCAACAGTTAACAAGAAGGTGTGAGAATGGGCCACATCCACCGCCATTAGCACTACAAAAAGGAGGGTGACCAGACAGCAAATGTGAAAAATCGTGAGGAGGTGGGGGGTAATAGGAGTTTATATAAGAAAGACCCACAAATTGGGACTGTCCCTATAAAATTGGAACATCTGGTCACCCTACAAAGTAATTTTCCCTCTGTTGATATTTACCCCTTCTTGTCAATTCTGGGAATAGGTTACATCCACCCTGTTTGAATTGGCCTCATTAGCACTGACCTCCGTCCTCCACACACTTGGTAAGAATCAGATAGGTAGCCGTGCTAGTCTGGAATAGCAGAGGTAACAAAGAGTCCTGTGGCACCTTACAGACTAACTAAAGTATTGAAGCATAAGCTTTCATGGGCTAATACCCACTTCGTCTTGCATCCGGCATGAAAGCTTATGTCTGTATAAATTTGTTCATCTCTAAGGTGCCACAGGGACTCCTCTTTTTTATAGCAATAACAATTTTTCTTGACAGGGATTTTCATTCCCTTTCCCCAGAGCTCAAACTCATGGGATGAGCCTTTGTGCAGGTCTCCTCTTCATGGGTGTGGGGGGAGCCATCAACAAAGACTTTTGTTCTCTGATGTCCCACAATGGCTTGTTTGATGTCTATAGGCCTTCTTTTGCTGGGCAGGAGACAAAACCTCTTTTATTTCACACTTGGTAATGCTTCTCTCCTGACTTGGGGCTTTTCCAGTTTTGTAGCAAACTTTATAGTTACAGAGAAAATATGTAAAAATTATCTTATAACATAGGATACAGATATTATAAGTGAGATTAAGGCATGAAGCAATTTACAAGCATATTAGAAAGTGGTTCTTTTATTATGTACTGTTAGGCTTTGGTCTTAATTTCTTAAAATGTATTTTGATCTGTTCTCAGTAGAACAGGCAGACTGTTAGAATGAACCAATACAAATCATATCTTCCTAGTAAAGTGAACGGACTCTCTTCAGTGGACGTTCATCAGTCCTTTTAAATTTGGTTGTGGTATTGACTATGTATTTCCCTGATGCGTCAGCAGGCCACCTACTATGTGGGAACTGAGCAGTCACTCTGAGAAGAAGTTCTTCGGTTTGTTTAGAATGGAGATCCCTTTGTTACA
This sequence comes from Sternotherus odoratus, assembly GCA_032164245.1. Taxonomy (NCBI): domain Eukaryota; kingdom Metazoa; phylum Chordata; order Testudines; family Kinosternidae; genus Sternotherus; species Sternotherus odoratus. The sequence continues at coordinate 10,908,068 of JAVMKO010000009.1, read as the reverse complement.
CTGCTTTGATCTATGCTTGTTTACTATAGCCAACAAATTGTAGGCTTGGAAAACTGCCAGGCATACTTTATGTATTTGGGGGCCTCATGTGTTGTTTATTTTTTTCATCATTGGTGATCCTGGCCTTCCTGACAAACATCTTTTAGGATCTGGGCAACCTGGACAAGTTTTTTATGTTCAGGGTTAGTTTGTTTTAGGATGGTACTTAATGTCTTTCTAACATTTATCAAATAAACATGAGTTGCCTGTTCATGACTTTCTTCCGTGTTATCTGCCTGCCAGGTACTATTTGAGAGTTATTTTTAAGGCTGGAATTTTGCCAGCCCTACCACAGTGGAGGAGTTACTATTTTATCAGTTAGTCTTTCTCAGGAGCATAATGTCAGATGCTTCCCAATGCTAATTAAATTGAAATCAACACCATTTCAAAGCTTAGGAAGATGGATCTTAGTGTCACTACTTCAAATGTAGAAATTTCTATAGTCCTCTCAAAGATATGTGATGGATGTAATGTACTAAGCAGAGATCTTGAATGCATCTTTCCCCTGTAAAATATGCAAAGACTAATATAGAAATTTCCATATGTTAAAAATATTTGGCAATTGATGTCACTTACACTGAGGCTGCATGCAAGATACTGCCCTTGCTGAAATTCAATTTTAGATATTCACACAGTACATCAGCTACCTTTGTCATAAATTCTCCCACATAGGTGAAGTTTTTTTATTAAAGAATGACAAGGTTTCTACCTAAATATGTTTAACTAATGTGTCACTTCTAGTTACGTACAGAAGGTAGGTTTTGGAAGCAAGATAGCAAAACAGACACTCTAACCATATTCCAGAAGCCAATCGTCTTCTCACGAGCAGTTCTCAAGCTGTTTTTATATATAGTGCTCTGTCTCCAGGCAAAGAATTTGATTAGAATCCCAGGCAAAAAAAGAACACTGTAAGATGTAGTTAAAGTTGAGAATATGTCTGTAATTTTAAGGTTTTTTTAAAAATAAAACCTTTTCCAAGAATGTTGCAGTAATCAAACAATAGAAACCGAAGACATTCAAAGCTGAAATTAAACTTAAAACCAAACATTTCAAAGTGTTGAAATGTACCGATAACATACTATATGATGACCTTTTCAGATTTCAGTGGGAGTTAGGCACCTAGGTGCTTTTGTGAAAAATCCTATTAAGTGCTTATCTGCAATTTTAGGATCCTAAATACCTAGAAACTAGGCGTTCGGTCCCTAAGTGCTGTTTATTTTTGATGAGAGTTAGGATACCAAGTCACTTTTGAAAATGTGATTCTTGCTCCAAAGTCATGTAGGCACTTCTGAGCATTCTACCCCATTTCTAAAAAGATAGTGCAGAAAATGGAGTTTTCAGTAACAAAAAATGTTACCGTAAATGTACAGAGAGGCTTCAGTATGAGAAGAGACAGAAAAGACTGTGAATGTTTACTTTAGAGAGGATATGAACATAAGGGAACATGATAAATGTATACCAATCTAATAAGAAATGCTATCAGAGATGGTAATTTGGATTCTCCTATGGACCCTCTGTTCAAGTGTAAGAAAAGGGAAGCATTTAAGGCAATTGAAAGGTGACCAATTTAAAAGTGGTTAAGTACAATGCATTTTTATACAACACCTAATTAATCTGTGGAACTCTCTGCCATAGAATATAAAGGGAGAGGTTGCAAGTGCTGTACTTCACAGGTAGTGTAGGAGGGTAGAATTAGAAATTATCTTGACAAACTGGAGAAGTGGTGGTAAATAATTTGGAGGAAATTCAATAAGAATTTTCTACTACACTTAGGAAGGAATAATCCATTAAGCAAATACAAAATTGAAAATGACTGCATAGGAAGGAGAAAAAGAATTGGGGGTTATAGTGGATCACAAACTAAATATGGGTCACTAATGTAGTATTGTTGCCAAAAAAGTGAATATTATTCTGGGTTTTATTAGCAGAATACGAGAAGAAATTATTTCACTAATCACTGCAGTATGGTGTTTAGTTCTGGGCACCACACTTTGGGAAAGGTGTGGACAAATTGGATAAAGTCTTGCAGAGAGCAACAAAAATAATTTAAAGTCTAGAAAATTTGACCTTCGAGGAAAGATTTAAAAAGTTGGATTTATTTTGTCTGAATAAGAGAAGCCTAAGTCTTCAGGAATGCAAAAGGTTGTTATAAAGAGGAAGGTGATAAATTGTTCTTATTCACTGAGGATAATGGATTTGAATTGCTGCAAGGGAGATTTAGGTTAGACATTAGGAAAAACTTCCTAACTGTGAGGGTAGTTAGACACTGGAACAAATTACAGAAAGAGGTTATGGAATCTCTGTTATTGGTGGTCTTTAAGAAGAATTTAGACAAACACCTGTCAGGGATTGTCTAGCTAATATTGTCTAGCTAATATTTAGTAATTGGCCTAGATGATGTGTCAAGGTCCCGTTCAGTCCTAAATTTCTGTGATTTCTATGGAATCCAAAAGCTGAGTAAGACTCAGAAGGGGTTAGATATTTTTATGGATGATTCCAATGGGAGTTAAGTGCATAAGTACTTTTGAAAAATCTCAGTAGGTGCCTTTGTGCATCTTTAACCATCCAAATATCCTACAGTTTGTCTCTAAGCGCCCCTTCCCTTTTGAAAATAACTTCACTGAGTCACTTTGTGAAACTTTAATCCAGGGTGATCAGAACTGAGCACAGTATTCTTGGTGAACATTTATTTGTATAATGGCTTTATACATTATACAAAATATCAGTATTATGCTCTATCCCACTTTGAATTATCTGTAACACTTTGCTTGCTTTTATTCATTGCTTTGTATATTGAGCAGAAGCTTTCATTGAGATGTCCACACTGATACGTCTTTTTTTCCTGGATACAGTAATATGCATGAATATTTAAAAATTATTCCTTCCAGTGAGCATTACCTTGCACTTTCCAGTTCTGAATTCCACCTCTCCTTGTGCTGCCCTTGCTTATTTTGGGTCCTTTTAGCTTTCTGCTGTAGTCTTGACTAACTGAAACTGTTTATTCACTTGCCCCACTTGCTTCTTCCTCATTGTGACCTCAGCTTCCTCCACATCAGGTTCCTTTTTCCAGTCCCCATCTTTTCCTTGCCCAACTCTGGAGTCCCAGAACATAGGGATCAGGCAAGACATTTAGTAGGTTTCTTTCAACTTATTTTTTTCCTACTTTGTATGGCACCCACTGGACAACGATCCCTAAATCATTTTCCCTGGGATATGCCCTTCATGTGTAGGAAATACCATGTGTATAATGGGGACATGTCACAAGGTGCTGCTGGGAACTCTCAATCAGCTCCTGCTACTACAGCTCCAATCAGGGGAAATTGATTCAGGCTGGATAAATAGCCTAGGTTTCCCTAATCATGACTGCACCTGCTAGCCTCATTAGGTAGGAACTATAAGGTTGGGAGGAAGTGAGTGAAAAGGGGGGCAGAAATCAGGATGGAAGGGAAGCTCAGGGAGAGGTTGGAGCCTGTTACTCTGTTGCTGACCAGTCCTGTGTTAGGCCAAGCCATTGTAAATAGCCTGTATATAGTAGGAAACTGGTGGTGGGAAATGAACAAAAATAAAGAACGTAGGTGTTGCACCAGTTTGATGTGCCCCTGAGTTTGTAAGGAGTGGGGCTCAGGGGCTGAATACACAGGGGTGCAGCGGGCACCCTGTTACAGGATGGTACACTATGTATTGGGCCAATACTATGTACTCAAGTGTGCAAAGAAAAGACTCTATGAAAAGTCTTAAGAATCTTGCTAGGAATGACCAGAAAATCATGACACTTGGAGTGGGGAAGGGGAATTAAAATCAAAGTGGTACCTAAACATCTTTAATCCAGCATTTTCCAGATTCTCAGATCTAATTCTTCTCATGTCCAGTTTTAAGCATATCGATTTGCAAACAACTTGGCTACCTCACCCAAATGGCAGAGAGGGAAGAAAATAAGGGTTGAGATTGGAAGTTTAGACTCTCTTTTAACTATGGATTTACATAACTATAAGCCCATAATGGAGATGCAAACAAAAATAGACAAGTTTGCCCTTCCAATGATCCCAGGCATTGCTAGCCATTAGAAAGAAAAAAGACCTACTGTGGTAATTAAGCCTTTTGAAACATTGTAGCAGAACTCCTTTAACTTGAGACATTGGCTTAACCCACTTGCAAAGCACATTGAATACCTAGCCATTGATAAAGTGATTGATCACACCGAGGAAAGGAGCTGAATATAAACTGTTGTACTGGGCTTGCAAGACCTTTCTTTGTGTTTGAATGTCTCCAGAGGCTCCTTCTTTTGCTTGCTAGAACAAAGTGATAAGAGGTGAGTTCCTTCTGGAATTCTTCACCTTTAAATAACTTAATATTACTGACAGATTTCTGGAAGATTTGATCCAGGCATCTCTCTAAAGTATTTCCCTTTCAGAGCTAAGTTATTTTAGGCTTTGGGGCTTAATTAATACCATTATAGTATTTCCCTCACCTACTGTATGTAAGTCTTGAAATACAGATCATGTATAATTACCTACGATACATTAATCAAGCAAGCTCCTTTATCATTGCCCTGGACTCAGCTAAATTTCCTTTTCCTTTAAACAGGGAGCTGTTTCCTTTTTATGTTTTTCATTACTGAATATTCTTTATTTAGACTGACTTTAAAAACGAACATTTCTAATCATCTCATTTTTATTTCTGGAATGCAGTTTAAATTCAAATAGATTTGTTAAAAGAACAGGTAAACATTGGGTCCAAAAAAAAAATTCAGAGCCTCTCACACTCTTCATTTGAGCCTTTAACAATAGTCCAGGTCAGTGCTTAAAATGAGTGTGTGGGGGGCAAGGAGAGGGAAATGCAGACCAGCCTCCTCCCAAAAAAATAAATCAAGTTCAGTCCCTGAGTGGCATGCTTTTTACATGCTGTTTTGCCAAAGTTGCTGTTCCCAGACTGATAGACTCTCCACTTTTGTCAGACCACTTTAAAGACTGCCCCAGCTAACCCCAAGATCAAACCAGAGGTATGGAATAATGGAACTATATTTTTCCTTGACACCGAATAGTCTTTGTTTGTTTCCCATAGCTTGATTACATCATTCTCAAACTTTATTGGGGCAAACAATGAGACCTATGTGCCTATTATTCCCCTCCCTCCCTCTGTACCAGGGCTTAGAGTTTATAAACAGAAAGGGGTATTTCTCTGTTGTGCTTGAAGGGTTGGCTGATCTCTGTGTCAGATTTACAAACATAAATGTAGGATGGTCTGGAAAGGTCCACGGTGCTAGGATCTTTTGGAACTCAGCTCTGTTTGCTTTAATGAATAAAGTACAGTGTGCCCCCAGAATCACTATAGTCCTTAATACTGTGGAGACCGCGTTGGTTGTCCTGGGAGACCCGGCTTATCCTCTTCTGCCCTGATTAACGAAACCACTTGCTGGCCGCTTGTGTGGTTCCAGTTCAAATATTATGCACATCATAAAAGGATTCTCATATTTAGCAGGAATTAGCACCATTTTTGGTAGTCTAAGTGAATTAAATGATCATGGAAATGTATTTATCTTTTCCAGGTTTAGCACTGAGCTGAAGTATAAACCCCAAAGCTAAATTAATCAGTCTTCATGTTCATGATAATTCTCTCGACATCATTAGGATCCATCTGATATGGAATGGGAAATGTAGGGATACAGAGCCACTATAGAGAAGAATGGGTTGCCATTCTGTTCTCCTAATCCCAATTAGTGCTATGGTCCTAGAGGCTGGGGGAGCACATACTTTTTTTGCAGACCAAATTTATTCCCTTCACCAAGCTTTTTAGAATAAAGGACAAATTGTAGCATTTGGTTGAAAACATCATTAGCAGTCATTGACATTTTTCAGATTTTGCATTCAAAATATTGAAAAAAGAAACAGAAAAAAACTTTAGATATTTTTGATACAAAAATTCCTGTTTTTTGACCAACTGAAGAGCTACTTGATTTTTTTCAAAATTTTGCATTTTAGGGAAAAACAGGAAGGGAGGGAGGAATTATATTTTGTTTTGAGCAGAAAAAATACCTCTTTTTTGCCACCTCTCTTACTGAATGATTTAATTAGATGTTAATATATTTCAGTTACTGTATTTAAATTATGCTACATTTCTTTTTTGTTTGTTTTTAGTACGATTTAACTGTTTCATGTTTATTAAATCACTGCAACCGATATGCTTTGAATGGATAGGATCTTGTGAAACCTATCCATTTCCTGTTATCCAATACATGCACATTCCATGCAACATATTTTAAGAATATGCATAGACTTCCATTCAAGTCAAAGTACATTCAGTAACTCCAGTAACTAAGATTTTGGGTATATTTCAATTGTTTTGACTGTGTTTATTGTAACAATTAAGCAGGCCATAGGTATTTATTTGCAATTACTGATATGAAACCACCAAAATATAGTTGTTGTAACCAGTAATCTGAAAAAGTATAGTTAACAGGCAATGAATTAATTAAAATGAGTATTAATTTGAGTTAACCATAATTTCCCCATAACAGGGTTACATGTTCTTCATGTTCAGGATGAAGAACCTGTGGCCCTGTTACAGGGTTACAGGATAGAATGTATGGAACCAGTCACAGTACATGTTTGATTTTTTTTTTTTAATTTAAAAATCAACCATGCAACAACTGGGTGGTGGATTCACTTTTCAAATGAAAATCTGAATTTCACTCGCATGATCATTTTGTTTTATTATAGTCCAAATGCTCATGTTCTTATTCATGTGTTGCTCAATCCCCATTCATAGAGGATAGGTTCATCAACATGGTGGCTAGGCCAATCAATGGCTATTAGCCAGGAAGAACAGGGATGGTGTCCCTATCATCCATTTGCCAGAAGCTGGGAATGAACAATGGGGAATGGATCGCTTGATGATTACCAGTTCTGTTCATTCCCTCTGGGGCACCTGGCATTGGCCACTGTTGGAAGACAGGATACTGGGCTAGGTGGACCTTTGGTTTGACCCAGTATGGCCGTTCTTATGTTCGGATAGAAAATTCTGGGTCAATAGGGAGTTTTATCTGGGTTAGGTTTAGGGATTCATATATTCTAGGGTGAGAAGGGACCATTTCTATTAATGTTTAACAAAGGCCATAGCATTTCATCCAGTTTCTTCTCTATTGATAGAACAGATCACATCTGAAATATGTCTAGCCTCGATCTGAAGACATCAAGAAATGGAGAATCCACCATTTCCCTTGGTAGTTTGTTACAGTAGTTAATCACCTTCACTGCTGAAAATATGTTTGCTCTATTTAAACAACCAAGTAAGGACTTTAGTATTTGTCCTTGCAGTGCAGAACTGATTACAAAACACTCCTCCTATTACTATCATATTCCTCCCTCAGCTTCTAACCTGTGGAGTTTAGGGGATATTGTATATTAACTGCATTTAATTTGTACTTAGTCCCATAGGCAGCTCTTTGTTTGCATCATAAGTCAATAAATAAGCTGCTTTTTTTAGTTAATATTAGCTTGTGATCTATTGTAGAGCTTTTCAAGGTCTTTGAACCCATATCATGCCCCCAATTACTAGATATCTAGAGGTCTTAATCTAGCACACTGAACAGCATACTTTAGCAGTGCATAATTTTAAATATTTGATTATTGCTGGGTGATATTTTTATGTTTGCATGACTGCAGATGTTGTTAATATAGGACTTACAGCACTAGTACATTAAAGTCATAATCATTAGTGCCAGTATTCATTGTGATTTTGAAGTGTGACTTTATTCATGATACATTCTGCTGTTGTATTGCAGGCAATAATTTCAGAAAGCTAGGTAGCACAGTATGTAGGTCTCTGTTATAAAGACTGTGTCTGCAATAGACATAATAATAATAATACCTAGTTCTTTTATATCATCCTTTCTAACCATAGATCTCGGTGATAGCGTCTTCTGTGGTCGAGTGGCCTAGCGGCTAGATCACCAGTCTCAAGTGGCTGCAGTGGCTGGCACGTTGCTAATCCGGCCCTTCAGGCAGGTAGACAGAGGGCTCCTGCCTCCTCGCCAGTCAGTCCCTAACTGAGCCAGAATACCATCTTTTCTCTCCCCTCCAGGCCTGGCATTGCCTGCAGGTATAGCAAGGTGGGTCTAGCGGAACCCAAAAGTTTTCTTTAACCCTTGTTGTGCCAGACAGCTGTTTCTCTGTACCTTCACGTTCTCAAATATAAATGAGTGTAACTCCGTGCCCAAGGACTGGGAATACTCCATGTAAAACAGCGATGTATTGGAAATGAAAGAGTTTTACTAACTGAGCTGAATTCATTCCCCTATTTGTAAGCCCATTGATTTGAATGAACAATTAATTTAGCCCACTGTCTTTACCGTTGCAGATATAAATTCTAGTAATATACATATATTTGGCTGCAGAAGACTAGTATTAGGATCATTAACATTTCAGGGTGGTGTTATAGGTCAAAGTGGAAACCTTATTACGAATCTAGGAAAAGTGTCTCCAGTGACAGATTATCTAGTAGCCTAAAGAGCATTGGAGGCATGGCAGTGTGCTGAGTATATATCCACCAAGGCAGGTTTGTACTCAGCTAGTCTCAGCCGTGCTTCCGCTGCCAATACCTGTGCTACTGTGGCTACGCTGCTCTTTATTTGAGCTAGGGTGACTGTGTGTACATGGGCAGGTAAATTGCACCCATAGCTCATAGTGTAGATGTAGCCTAAGATGACAGAGGAGAAGCAAGGTTAACAAGGAAACATAGTCTTCGGGAAAGTAGGTTTGTATTGTTAGCCTTATTAAATAACACCCCACATATCACTGCGGAATACACATACCGTAAGACTATTACATGATGAGTACCTGGCAATTCTAAGAAAGCCCTCCAGCTTTGACCTTATAGTTTATGGCCTCGTTGACATCCCCTGGCATGAATTATGTCTGGGGTTTTAAAGGGATGGAGTGAGGAGCCATCCGAGCCATGGTCTGCATGTAATATTAATTAAAAAACAAATATACCACTTCAAATAAAAAGGTGAATCCTATTATTGATGTATTCACTGTTAGGAATATAATGTAATCTGGCTGGCTGTGGTTTTTGGGGAAGTTATTATCTTTTTAAAAGGAATGTACTTTACAATATTTGTATTGGGTAGAAATGGTTGTGCTCCTCTCAGCTAACAGAGATGAAAACTCTCTTGAGCCACAGCTGCTGTTTGAACATCCAGGAGTAGTCTCAACTCTAATAAGGTCCCCCAAAATGTTAATCTATATGCCAGATCTTCTATTTTTTTCCCATTAGTCTACCCAATGTGACCACTGTTTTATCTCAGTTGGTCCTCAGAACTAGCTCTCATCGATTCCCAGAGTCTTGTTGACATTGGGTCATTCATTTAGTTGGGTCAGATGAGATGAAGATAAAGAGGCTAGGTGCTGTTTCCAGACTGATGACTATCACTCTGCAAGATTTTGCAGGCAACTTTTGTTCACTGAAAAGTGAAGATTTGGGTTGACTGAAACATTTTGTGAATCATGTAGAATTAATTTAATTGTTTTGGTTGGAATAATAGCCCAAAATTCTGAAAAAGCTTAAACATTTTGATCACATTTTTGAGACACATTTCAACTTTCTGGTTCAAAGTTACTTTTCATTTTGAATTTTACTTCAGTTTAATGAAGAAAGGTAAAACTCACAGATTAAATGAAAGATTTCATTTTGGGTCGCACAAGTAATTGTTTGACACAAATAATGTTGTTTGTTTTTGTTTGGTTTGGTTTGGCCACTCAAGTGAAACATTGGTTATATGCACTAGGATTTAATATCTGAGAGCTAATAAATTTAGTGGGGGCTGGAAATCTCATGTAAACTAAAGCAGCTGAGCATAATTTGGAGGTGACCATAAGCACAGAAGCAGACTGAGAGCGCAAAAACGATGTTGTTGCAGGACGGAACAGCCCCATTTGTTCTTCTTCTTCAGTTAAATTTGAACAGCATGTAAATGAAGCATTCAGAACAGCAATGAGCCCCACACAGTGGTCAGTGAATTAAGATTTTAAATGTTTATTCAAGCACAGGTGTAAATCCATTTTAGATTAATTTGAGCACAAACACCATGGTGTTATATATGGCAATGAGAGCTACTGTAACAGCAGAGTACTGGGCGTGGTTGCTACTTTGGAATGGTGTCCTGGTAGCATTAACTTTAGTAGGTTACAGTACATTTCAAATTCTCATGCATGGCATCACATCATACATTTTAAAAAAACACATTAGTCAAGTCCTATGGAGGAAGATAGTAATGGCATATTTATGGGGCTAATCAGGTGCCTTTTCTCACGACTCATGTTCTCCTTTAAAAATGGGCCAAGGCAGTTACCATTATTGAAGTCATGAATTATGGGAAGGTTTGGATTTACTTAATCTGTTGCAAAGCAGCAATAGATAAGAACCAGAACTATGACCCATGTTTGAAAACTAGCTTAATATGGGATAAACTGTTTTTGGCTCAATCCTGTATTCTGATGGTATTCAGACTCCCCCTGAAATACACGGGATTTCTGTCTGCATCAGAACTGCAGGACTGGGCCTTAAATTAGTAATCTCTTTTGAGCGAACAAATAAGAAAAATGCATAACCAGTGAATCTCAGTTAATTTCCTCTTTCTACAGTAAGTCCATTCAGAGCCTTCAGAACACTTGTGTGTGAAAGTTCTGGGCCCCTCTCTCCACCGTCCCAGTTCTTAAAGAACAATTTAATCGTGCGCAAACGAGCGCAGTTTAAAAGAATGAACATGTTACCAATTATCTCAAATGAACTCTTTCGTTCCTCTTAAAAATAATAGGTCGGTGTCTAGTTCACTAGTAATCACTTGTGAGGGACAGCCAACTAATTAGTTAAATTGTATGCCAAAAAAATACTTCAGTTTAGCATGTGCAATAATTTTAAACCATATTTTTTCCTTTGGAATTATCCAAAACCTATAAAATGGAACGGTGGTGTTCATTGTTCTTTTCCCAGAAAGTGTTGCAAGATGCGTACTCCATCTGGTGGCAAGATTACAAAGGAAAATGAAAGCATTAATAATGTACTTACAGGAAAAAGTAAAAACCTCTCTCTATCTGTTGATTTACCAGGGTAATGCCTCTGTAGTCAAAAATTAAATTGTTAGCCTGGGGTTTTTCCAGAGGAGAAGCTTTGTTTAGAATAGTTTTCTTTATTCTACAGCAAATGAGTATTACTTAAACATGTCAGTTTTCTTTTCCCCTCTGTTATTCCAGGTTCCCTTTGTTTCCTCCATCTTTTTACAGAAACGTAAACCCTGTAGTTTGTCCTATCATCACTCAGTTATAAACCAAAGTTTTCTAGTTGCTAGGGCAAAGGACTCCTGTGTGCTGTTCCTGGCTTTGCTATTGACTCACTGTAGGACTGTGCAAGCCACTTAACCTTTCTGAGTCTCAGTTTTGCCACCTGTATAATTTTATTTTATATGTAGGCAGTATTCCACCCCCACCCCTCAAAAAAATCTGGAAATTGGCTTAAAGTAATGATATTTCTAAAATGAGGGGATTTTATTTGCCTTATTATTAAGGTACATTTGGATCACGTTTTCAGCCTTTTCTTTGCTACTAAGTGCTAGAGACTGACTTTTTTTGTTTGTTTGTTTTTTGTTTAAAACTGAGATTCTCACAATATTCCACCATTCCAGGAGCTGAGGCTTTAAAATTCCTCCACAAAATAGTGTGGAACTCTGAATAATTGGTAACAGGACACTATAAACAGGGATTGTGGATGGCTCTCTCATTATACTAATTGATTGCATTTTCCTCCTTACTTTACCTTCAATAGTTCTTATCTCCTGTCAGACAGATTCCATTTCAAAAGGTTTTTTTCTCCTGCTGATAATGGCCCATCCAAATTAAACAGCCTCTTAGAATTGGTATGCTGATGTACAATATTTTTTTTTGCTTTCTGTGTATATAAATACATCTTACTTCTGTTCCATTCTATGCATCCAATGAAGTGGGCTATAGCCCTCGAAAGCTTATGCTGAAATAAACTGGTTAGTCTCTAAGGTGCCACAAGTCTTTATTGTCGTATTCACAATATTCCACCATTCCAGGAGCTGAGGCTTTAAATCCCTCTGCAGAATAGTGTGGAACTCTGAATAAAATTGCAAAATTGGTAACACCACCAAAAATACTCACATGTTGCTCCTGATCCTTTTACAATTACTAAAACACATCACATCAAGAAGAAATAATCAGCAAATATAACTTCAAATTTACCACAATAATGGGCACAATCATAATACAGTTATACACGGGGGCCATATGTTTGCAAAACTCCATTTCCCTTGTGGGTACTTAAATGAGGTGGCCATAAGTAGTATGTGATCTCCATTCTTCCTCTCCCCTTTCACCCCGTTTTGTCGATTTATGACCCTTGTTTACAATTTAGATTGTACAGTTTTGGAACAATGACTGGGTAAACTTGTTTTTATAAAGTGCCTCACATAGTTTTGGGAATAATAATAATAATAATAATAACAATAACTAAAAATTAATGAGAGAAGTTGGGTGAGATAATATCTTTTATTGGGGCAGCTTCTCTTGGTGAGTGAGACAACCTTTTGAGCTTACACAGAGCTCTCCTTCAGGTCATTTTCTTATTTTCTCCCCTCAGCAAATATAGCCAAACTGATTTGAGAATGTAAAGAAGTAAACTCAAATTATTATATCTGATTATCAAATAATTCCTAATGATTAGTACCATTGGAATCACTGTTAAAATTAAAGACTGGTTGCCAACTGATGAATATATAATAAATAGAATATAAATCATAAAATGACCTGAAGAAGTGCTCTCTGTAAGTTTGAAAGCTTGTCTCTCTAACCTACAGAAGTTGGTCCAATAAAAAAAAAAAGATATTACTGCACCCACCTTGTCTCTCTAATATCCTGGGACTGATCCGACTACAGCAACACTGCTTATAATAATAATTAATAACATATGTTTGTTCAGCATAGTTAACAAGGGTTCTACAATATGCCTCTTAGATTCATAGATTTCAAGGCCAGAAATGATCATCTCCTCTGGCTTCCTGTAAAACACAGGTTGTAAAACTTCGCCAAACACAAACAGCTGAACTTTGGGTTCAAAACAGTGGTCACTCTCTCCTAGAGCTGACTGTCAAGGGATTGAAAAGATAATCACATTAAAATTCATGTGTTAGTCTACCAATGTCAAAAATAACTAATCACGCATTTCCTCCTTATAATCATATGTAGTCTGTCATATTCATTATACAGCCATCAGTTGACAACTGTAATCTTTAATTGTAATAGTAAGAACATAAGAAAGGCCATCCTGGGTCAGACCAAAGGTCCATCTAGCCCAATATCCTGTCTACTGGCAGTGGACAATACAGGTGCCCTGGAGTGAGTGAATCTAACAGGTAATGATTAAGTGATCTTTCTCCTGCCATCCCTCACCTCCCGCAGACAAACAGAGTCTAGGGACACCATTCCTTACCTATCCTGGCTAATAGCCATTAATGAACTTAACCTCCATGAATTTATCCAGTTCTCTTTTAAACCCTGTTATAGTCCTAGCTTTCACAACCTCCTCAGGCAAGGAGTTCCACAGGTTGACTATGCGCTGTGTGAAGAACTTCCTTTTATTTGTTTTAAACCTGCTGCCCATTAATTTCATTTGGTAGCCCCTAGTTCTTATATTATGGGAACAAGTAAATAACTTTTCCTTATTCACTTTCTCCACACCACTCTTGATTTCATATACCTCTATCTTATCCCTCCTTAGTCTCCTCTTTTCCAAGCTGAAAAGTCCTAGCCTCTTAAATCTCTCCTGAGATAGGAACTGTTCCAACCCCCTGATCATTTTAGTTGCCCTTCTCTGAAACTTTTTTAATGCCAGCATATATTTTATGAGATGAGACCACATCTGTACACAGTATTCAAAGTGTGGGTGCACCATCAATTTATATAAGGGCAATAAGATATTTTCCATCTCATTCTCTTTTCCTTTTGTAATGATTCCTAACATCCTGTTTGCTTTTTTGACTGCTGCTGCACACTGCGTGGATGTCTTTAGAGAGCTATCCAATGCTATGTTGACTAGGAATTATTTGGCTGAGCTATACTAATTGTAGCTTCCATTTTTACATTCTCAATCAATTTGGAAATATTTGTTGGGGAAATAAATCAGATCACAATTCATCTCATATGTTGTTTTATGTGTTTATAAGCTGTCTGTCAACTTATTATTTAAGTGCCTATTAAGCTTTCAGATTTATCACTTCCATATTTTTTTCAGTTACATGGGAAACTTATGTAGCACTATAGAAGACTGTTACTAAAATAAAATGCTTAATTGATTGCTGGTCTTAGTATAGTTCAAAATGGACAAGGGCCTGTATCACAGGGCCATTACCATAATCGGTATACATCGTCTTTGTCAGTGTCAACAGAAAAGTCAAGGGTAGGTGAATGGAGAATAAACTCCTCTCTCCCTGTTTGTTGTATGTTGTGTGCAGGGAAATTTGCACTACTGCTGCTTGTGTTGCTTGCAACTATTCTGTGGATAGATGGAGGTGGAAGTCCACTGAGGCTGTTAAGGCTGAACTTTTCACAAGGACTAATTCATCATTTTAATTAATATTTTTTATAGTTAGTAAATGATGGATCTCAGTGCAGACTGCTTCAGAGCTCCACCCGTTATTCTTAAAGATGTCAGTATTACAAGACAAGAAATGTTATTGCTAAGCCTGTCGGACTTCAATAGCTAGTTTATATTAGAGCTGAAATTAACAGGTTGAATGAAATTGGTTTCATGCTGCCAGTTGCTATTTTTAGTAGATTTGTCATTTTCTTTCTTTTAGAAAGATGCTGACAAAAGCTTCAGACAAAAATGAATCACAGTTTGAAACTATTGCCCATCCCATCCCCACCAAAAAAAGAAGCTCAGAATAGCTACCTCTAAGGTTAAAAATTCTAAAAATGCCCGAAGGGGTTTGACAGAAGCATTTAGCTGCTGAAAATTACAGCAAACTGTCACTTCCCCAGTTAATGGAAGGTACATCTTTAAAAAAGAAAAAGTGAGATGCCATAGCAACAAAGAAGCATCTACTTTTCTTTTTTCCATATTTATTTTTAGATAATAAATCACAATTTCTAAGTAATTTTTCCAGTCATAAAAATGATTGAAAATACTTTAAATTAAGTAGCACCTTGCGGGTGATGAAAAGATTTCCTAGGTTTATAAAATTAACTTTGTAAGTAGATGAACATGAACATGTTCCTTGCCTCTGTGTTTTTACAAGAGATCTTTGGTCTGGAAAAATATCCCTTGATCGGTAGAAGTATCTTGATTTGATCGGTTCATATGTGTGACTCAAGAGGCTCACTACAAAACTCTTATTTTCTGCATTAGAAAACTCTTAAAGTGATGCTGTAAATAATGCTTTCCGTAAGTGCTGACCTTTGACATGTTTCTGTAATTTATAATACAACTGGCTTTCAACTTGTCACACACTGATGCTGAATATGCTGAAAGAAGGAGACTGTTTAAAGATGTTCAGCAATGTGCATTATTTTTTGTTGATGCTGAATGTCCGACACTGTGATCAGTGTGTGCCAGGCACCCAGTTTTCAACTGGAACACTGCCAATGGGAATTGTGGGAGTGGTTCCTGCAGAGTCCCCTGGCCCCTCTGCCTAGGAGCTGGACATGCCGGCTGCTACTGGAAGCCACCTGAGATAAGTGTCACCTAGCCAGAGCCTACACCCCACCCCCTGCCCCAGCCCTGTGAGTGAGAGTCCACTCTCACACCCCATACTCCCTCCCAGAAGCTGTATCCAAGTCCCCTGCCCCAGCCTACACCCCCTTCCACACCCTGAACCCTTCATTTCTGGCTCCACTCCAGAGCCTACAATGTCTCCTGCACCCTTACCTCAGTTCTGTGAAAGTGAGTAAGGGTGGGGGAGAGTGAGTGACAGAGGGAAGGAGGGTAAATGAGTGGGGGATGGAGCCTCAGAGAAGGAGCAGGAAGGGGGGTGGCAGGGCCCCAGGGAAGGGGCGGGGCAGGCAGTGGGGCAAGTGTGTTCAATTTTGTGCAATTAGAAAGATGGCAAGCCTAGACCAATTAAGCCTGGTGATATTCTACTTTATGTGTGGTACAATAACTTTCTGGGTTTGAGTGCAACAGCTTGGACTTGCTCTGAAATTAACCTAATGAGAAAGCCATGGTGCCGTGTATATATAGTACAGTTGTAATCTGAGGACTGATTTTCAAAGGTGCAGTTAATCTGAGACTTCACTGGATTGTGAGTGTTCAACTGCCTGATTTTTCAAAGCTGCTGGATAGCCACAAATCTGAATTCAGTCAATGGGAATGGTAGTTGCTCCAGACCTTGAAAAAATCAGTCTCTTCACAAATTAACATTCAAATTCTTAAGGAAAAATAATCTTCATGTCCTAGTTTGTAACCAAGTGTCCATTTTCCTCCCTTTCAGTGTTCTTATTTCTGACAGGCATGACTCTTAAGAGTTAAAGGGACTTTTTACAAAGAAACCTAAAGAAATAAGTGAATGTGTCCACCCAGCAGGACACCCTAATGCATTTTCCCCTCTTTTTTTAAACAGGAGCTAACGGAGGCTGAAAACTATTGCAAAGCTTTCTCCAAGGCTTTGTTGAATGGCATTGAGTGCAGAATGCTTCCTAGTTCAAGGAGCAACACCAATGTAGCTACGTCTCATAGGGTTCATGCTTCATCTAGCAGGAGACAAGTTGAACTGTAGTTAGACATGTCCAAGGTAGAAAAAGCAGGTTGTGTGCCAAACATCTAGTTTGTTTGCCATTGTCAGGAGTTGCACTGAACTATTGCAGTGTTTTCCTGCAATCAGACTTGTAATTGAAAGTAACAGATGCAGATTATGCAGTTGCCGAGGTGCTTCCAGTCACTGGTTATTCAGTTTAGCAAATTTGTAACATATTTTTGGATTGACTTTGGAGCAAAGAGCAGTTGTTTGGGAAAGTTGCTATAAAATTATGTGATCTGCTTCTGTCTGTTTTTAAGAATGGAGCAGTATTAGTTAATTTAGCTATATCTATTTTTGTTGGTAATCCGGTATTATTAAAAACCAAACAAGCAAAACAGCCGTCCCACTCCCCCCCCCCCAAAAAAAAAAAAAAAAAAAGAACCCCACAGCCCTAAACTACATAGTAACAAGCTAGGTTCTGGAAGGATGTAGTGTTAGAAACAATGAGAGGGAGATTTGCAAACCCACAAAGGACAATTAGGCATCCACTTCCTGATGAAGCTTAGTGGGAGATGAGTGCCTAATTCCCATGTGTCCCTTTGAAAATTTCCACCAGAATGTGGCTTTATATCATACAGTTAGATATAGGTGATTATAGGGCTGTCGATTAATCACAGTTAACTCACACGATGAACTCAAAAATTGTGAGTAATCATGCTGCTAAACACTAGAATACCAATTGAAATTTATTAAATATTTGTAGATGTTTTTCTATGTTTTCAAATATATTGATTTCAGTTGCAACACAGAATACAAAGTGTATAATGCTCACTTTATATTTTTATTACAAATATTTGCACTGTAAAAAATAAACAAATGTAATAGTATTTTTAAATGTACTTCGTACAAGTACTGTAATGCAATCTCGTTATCATGACAGTTTCAAGACATTTGCTGAAAGTTTTAATCCTATGGAGCCTAGGGTGTTTCTTTTGCCACTGTATTGTAAGAGTCTGATTCAAAACTGATGTAAGCCAATGGGAGTCTTTCCCATTGGCTTCACTAGGTTTCTAATCAGGCCTTAAATGTTCAAATGTAGCAGGCTCAGATTGACCGGCTCCAGGTGCAGTACAGATAACCTGCAGTGTTGTCAGAAGACACATCCAAATGGCAAAGGCAGAAGGTGCATTTTTCCAGCCAGAATTTAATAAGACAAAATGTTTTCAAGCAGCTAAAGGCTCCCTGTATTCTGCGGTAGGTCTACTCCCCTGGTCTGGACAAACACTGTGAGTAAATTACTGTCGTACGCACATTCTTTTTGGAATGTCACCGAAGCAGCATCTGTTCCAGTTTTGCCCAGGAGCATTCCCACACTGGGTTGCCAGACAGTCGCTATGGGGAGACAGCTGTTGTTCGTTTCCACGCTCAAGTAGCTGGTATTAATGGTCTCCTCTCAGTTTGTAAGGCTGGTTAATTATTTGGGATTTTGTTTGTTTTTAATCCAGTGGTTTAAGGGCATTATTTTATTATCGATTTATAGAGGCTTCCCAGTGAGCTTATAGAATAAGCCACCCAGTGCTGCACTGTTGAGTTTGAGTTGCCACATGGACATGCATGAAGAGATGTGAGGTGAGATAAGGGAGGAGAGGAGGATTAGAGTTGATGAGGCCACCCAGGCAGTGTGTATTTAGGGGGAAGAAGATTTCGAGGAGGGAGCCATGACGGACTTTGACGAACTAGGAAAAGGGAAGGTGAACCGCTTCTGGGGTGTAAGGAAAACCAAGATAGCACAAAATTACAAAAGATCAGAGAAGTGAGAGGCGGGCTAGATAGAGTCAAAAGCAGCTGCTAGCCTGAGAAGGATGACAAAGAAAAGAGGAAAGCTCCCTTCTTAAATTTAGTTTTCTAATATTTTATTTCTGAATTCAGATTGACGGACACAGATATTTGTGCGTCCAAAGCTTTTTCTGTCTACTTCGTACAATATACTGGGCACACTGGATTTTTGTGACATTCGTTATGTTAGCTATGAAATTCCTGATAAGTGAAACAATATATAGGGAGATTTTTCCTATAACCTAAGAAATTTAGGGGCACACGTCCTATTGACTTTCAGTGAGACTACTTTTCTTAAATTCCTTAAGCACTTTGGAAAATTTCCACCATAAAAGCTAAATGTAAGCATACGCTTCAGCTAAACGTGAATTGCGACAGTGCTACATTTCCGGAAGAACAGTAACAGGCGGGCTTTACTCAGAAGTGCACAAACTTGAATATACTGGATATTCTTTTACATGAATGGACAAAGTAAAGCAGTTTGATGCTATAAGCAATTTATCAAAACCATTTATGTTCCAATAATATCATATCAATTAAGCTATAATTTGAGCTGTTGTTATGCAGCCCATTAACTATTTATTATTGTTTATTGTGATACTTGCTGGTTACTAGAGTAAGCTATTTGGCAAATATAATATATTTTACAGGCATAGTAGGAAAGTATATACCTGACTTGAAGATTGTGTTAGCACAGGGGATTACAGACACCTTGAACTTTTTGGGATTTAATTTACCTACCCAGCATACTTATTTTATTAGTTGATTAAATGTTCAGCTTTCATTCAGTTCATTTTTACTTAATACTGCAGGATCTTTAGGGGAAAGATTGTTGATGGGACCATGACTTTCTTCAGCAGCAGGGCTCTTGGAGAAGCATTGGTTAAGGGTATAATTATATTCATGTTTCAGACAACTTTTTTAGACTTCTCCAGTTGTGGCTAGGTTGGTAAAGTTCTGTTTTAAAAGATGCAAATTTGCATGGATTGTCCACCTCCATAAAAAAATGTCAAGGATTCCCTCCCCAATCTTTTATTAGTTATGTCATTTTGATATTTATCCTTAGAATGCTAGTAAATGTGTCATAGAATCTTGAGGGGATGACATGTTGTGATTATCTAGACTTTTTCACACAGTTTACAGAATATAAATGGTATTAATGCTAATAGCTGTTGGCACACTGTCTTGCAGAATCCCTCCACCCAATAAATTGCTACTACATGACTTTGCAGCCTAAGGGTAGACATAAGAAGCAATAAAAGATGACCATGCCAATATTTTGTGCCTTCTGAAATGTAAAAATATGACTCTTTTGAACCTATATTCTCACTGGAAATATGCATCACTCCAGTGCAGTTCTGAATGCTCTTGTTCATTGTTTTTGTTTTTTGTTTGTTTTTTGGATGTGTGGTTTATTTAATATCATGGTAAGAAGAAGCTGAGACTCAGAACTTCAATTTCTTTGTTGAGAGGAGGTAAGAAAATAAACCAGAATTTACCTTTGACATGTAATGATTCTGCTTTAGTTTTCCAAAGATTTAATTGATATTGCTGTTTCTGCATAGCTTACTTTCTTCTTTAGTGCTTAGTAACTGCTACTTCCATCTGCCCTTCAGTATTGAACATTCACATTTTAGAATGGCCCATTTGTACTTTTGGTAAGCAATTCAGGTGATTGCACATTAAAGCACATTTAATACTAGGGGGCATCTTGAAATCTTGATTCTAATTCCCAAACATTTGCATGTTGCAGTTGCTTAATTTCTCTTACTTGTATTTTACTTGTTCAAAGGTTGCCTTGAAGTTTTAGTTTTATGAGCACAGAAAACACTGTAGATGAATTAGACCATTTTAATATTGTCGTATGAACTATGTTTTGGGATAAGAAGTGCATTCTTTTGGATAGGATTTTGGGTGTGGGGCAGGCTGTCCATGCAATACAGGAGGGGAAGTTCCAATTTATTTAGTGCTCTTTTTTTTTTTTTTTTTGGATGGCTGTAAGAAAAGTGCTAAAGCTCTGGGAGAAAAATAGAATGGACAAGCAATAAGCTTTTGTCTTAAATTTGGAGAACTTGCTCCTTATGTGGACTCAGCTGCACCACAGGAACTACGGTGAAAGGAATTCCCAATATTCTCACCAAGAAAAACTATAGAAAGTATTGACAACAAAGAAAGGAAGGATCAGAATCCTTAGCTATAAGGAGAAGAGATTTTAGAAGAAGAATGAATTGTTTCAGAAGAGGATACACCACTGCAGTTCCATGCACTTATTATACAGTTACACATTTTTATTCTTCTTTTGGGCAAGGAAATTGTTGAAGACATGGGCTATGGCACAGGAGAAATTAATTGGTTGGTTTATAGCATGTCTGCTTGGCTCAGTGCATCCAAAAAAACCACCTGAACATTGTCTCATTCCAGGTGCCCAAGGAGTGGACACTGCATTATTGGGGTTCATCTTACCAGTGTTGTTAATTGTAGAAGGCTGTTGTAGAGCAACCTGCTGCTGGACCTTATATGCAAGTATCATCACACCCATGAACATTACTATTCTCAAAGGGAACAGGCTTCTCTTTGTTACGTAACTTACATAACTGAACTAATGTAATTTAGATTACAGCTTTAGCGTAGACCAGCACTTAAAAGTAGGCAAGTGAATCCTGATAGCAAGAGGGAAATGAAAAGGAGGTTTCAGGAGGTATGAAGTGAGTCCGCATGCAGTAAAATGGGCAGTACCATGGTGTGTCTCTCCTTTCGTCATAATATCCACTGCAGAACAGGTGAGTGGTAATAAGGATTTCCTCAGAGAAAATGTAAGGGTGTTGCACAAATATCGTTAAGAACATATAACTGAAAGACAGTGGGTTTGCAGAAATGTAAGAGAGAATATAATTTGGCCAGCAGATTGCTTATTATTGACGATAATGTTAAGGGAAGAAACAATCCATCTTGATGCTTACCTTCACTCCAAGGTAAATTTATGGAGTTGTCAGTAGCAACAAAATCTTGTTACTTGTAAAATGGGCAAATTTGAATCACTCAAACACAATAAACATGGCACCTCACCTTTCCATTTTATGAAATTACTAGTTACAGTAGAACCACACACTACACTGACCTATTTGTCCCTCAACACGGACCCCCAACATGCTTCATGCTTTCACCATAAGGTATCTTTGGATCCGAGGCAGGCAATCCCATTTTCTGGTTACTTAAATCACATCTAATGAGTTGAAGGGCTTCCCTGGATAAAATGTGTACTTAGTGCAGTTTGGGTTCCCTGACCTGTAATATATGTGAGATATCAAAAGCCCTTGACGCTGATTTAGGCCCAAATTGATGTGGCCAGATTTTCAAAAGAGTGCTGCAATTTGGATATTGAGCTCTTTTGAAATCTGACGCACATTTGGTTGAGTAAATGCGAGGTGAGCATTTTAGTAAATCTGGACCCAATGGTGGGTGCAGAGCACTTGAAAATCTGTCCCTGAGCTTTTTATATAATCTGGCCCCGCTCTGGGAGAGCACAGCAGGCAGTGCTGTGCTTGAGACCTCTATCTCCCATACAGAGTACCCACGTAGGAAGGAGACCTATTGGAAGTTTGTGGGTCTAGTGGGCCTCTTGAGCACCATGTGAACAGAATGATTGGAGAGGAGAAAGGGGAGTAAGGAGACAAAAGGGTCACCTCAAATATGGTCAATAAATTTCTGATAATCATTCAGCTGTTGAGTTTATCTTGAACCTCAGTGTTGTGTATGTTGTATCTTCTTGGAGAAATTGCTCATGTTCATGAGAAACTTGTCTTGGAGGGGAATTGGGATTACTTCTTGCCAAACCAGAATTTTTACTGCTGGTCAGGAGTGGTATCTTCAGTCCCATGTCAGAGTTGGAAGGTCAACCTAAATAAAGACATTAGAGCTTTTTACTATGTGAAGGCATGGTGTGCATATACTATATTAAATTTAAAGTGAGATACAATTCCTAGAAAGGAGCTGGTGAGATGAAATGTATTTGGTATATGCCAGTGTGATTAAATTCACACGAGCATGTTTGTTTATATAATTTTGTGTAAATGGTGATGTGCCCTTTTCCTTTCTATATTTGTTTATTGTTTGTTACTGCAGTTTATCTAATGTCTGACAAAATGCTCTAGGCTCAAACACAATTTACAATAAAACGTTTAACAAATAAATCTAAGTTTACACAATGTCAGCTGGAAATCTGAGTCCCAACTGCATTATGCTGATAAATTAATGTACAGCGATGAGAAACATACAATTGGCTTAGGAGAAAATGTGGAGATGTGCCAATATTAATTTCATAATTGGACATAAGTCTGTCCTGTATATGGTTAACTGTTTCTAATCTTTTGCACTAGGAACGCAGTTTATCTACCATATTTATTTTATTTTCAAAGTTTAAACTTTTATTTGGGGAGCCATCTATCCTCTAAATCACTGTGATTTGCATGAGTGGCATGGACTCTTTCACGAATAGGTAGTTCCCCTAATTATGACTCTATTTCTCTAGGACTTCAATTACGAGACCTTACTTATTAATTCCTTAGTGTTCATCAGGAACTAGACTCCTATTTAAAAGGAACTAAATCATACAGTTTTAACAAAAATGCCCATTAGCTATGACATACCGACTTGGTTATGCAATCTAATCACTTTCCAAGTTCACAGAGAAGACTAATGATTAATTTGAAAGGAACAAAACACCACCAGCTGGGCTAAGAGGTTCAAGATTTTATGATCAGTGGATTTTCGGTATAAAAAGCATTGGAAAAAAGCTTCCCCTGCCATTCAGATACATAGTTCTATCTTGAGCTAAGCTAATGGAACTGCATTGGGAAGTAAAAGATGCCACTTGGAGTTGATTATGTGGCTGGTCACATTTTACTGAGACATTGACATGTTCCCTATAATTTTTGAAGAAAACGAAATTATATCCTTTCTGAAGTCTTGCTGGGTCAGTGCTTTAACTACAAAAAAAGGGGGGTTATATGTGAGCACTTCCCTCCTGGAATTCTTTTCCTTATCCATGGATGGTATTGCTACCACCACCAAGTGACTTACATAAAAATTCAGGGAAGGGTCACTTGGAATCCCTATCCCCCAAAATATCCCCCCCAAACCCTTTCACCCCATTTCCTGGGGAGGGTTGAGAATAAACTACCAACCAGTTGCCTTAGCAATGTGAGCACACACCAGACCCTTTGTTTTCAGGACACTAAACTCAATCAGGTTCTTAAAAGAAGAAGTTTATTTATAAAGAAAAGAAGTAAAAGAATCACATCTGAAAAATCAGGATGGAAGATAAGTTTACAGAGTAATAAAAAGATTTAAAACATAAAGGATTCTCCTCAGGGCTCAGCTTTACAGTTATAAAAACAGGAATAAAACTGCCCCGTAGCATAGGAAAATTTACAAGCCCAAACAAAAGATAACCTAATGCATTTCCTTGCCCTATTCATAGTTTCTGTGGTTTTGGATGGATTATTCCAGATATATTTTCAGGAGCTGATGTACCTGCTTGGCTTCTCCCTCTGTTGGGAAAGGGAATCACACACACAACAAAAAAATAAATTCTCCTCCCCCCACCTTTTGAAAGTATCTTCTTTCCTCATTGGTCTTGCTGGTCAGGTGTCAAGTAGGTTATTTGAACTATTTAACCCTAGGAGAGATTTTATGTTACTGCATACATAAAGGTTGCTGCCCTTTCCCCTATATTCATGACAGCTGCTATCTTAACTGCAGGAGGAATTGTGTATAGGATGCCTGATTCTTCAGTCTGAGTGTACACAGAATGGATTTTTTACACACAGAGTAGCCAGGATTGGGGCCTAACTATGTAATGTGATATTGTGTGCTTGGGATTTTATCATATGTAGTATGCCGTGAAATTTGGCCACTGAGGCTGCTAAACTTTAGCAACTAAGGCAATTGATAACAAATCAGTGGTTTTCTAGTGGCGATTGATCAAACAAATTACTTGAGATTTACGTTGGAGTATCATTTTAAGACAGGAGGTTTCTTAATTTAAATGGCTTGTATTGTATACAAAAGTTTTTAATAGTAAATTCCTCTATTAACTACAATTTACTGTATTTGAGAAAGGAACTGCATGTAGGATTAGTCTTTTTCTTTTAAGCATTTAAAGAGGGAAAACTTTATCAGGAAGAGAGAGGTCTGGCTTGCTTTTCCAGCAAAAATGCAACCTTTCACCCAAATCTTTCATATGCAAAAGCTGACAAAGGTTCTGTGACTTTTAAAGCTTTTCTTGTTTCCAGGTGGATAATTTGAAGGATATCACTTACCTCTTCCTTTGATAGCTTGAGTAAAAAGATCATTGGGCAACTGAAAAATAGAAGTGGACAATATTAGGGGTCTAGGACTGTTGTTGTTATCTTCCGTAACAAGATTGTTACAGTTCAGTAGCTATCCTGAAAGTGGATACATAGAAAAATCTTTTTTTGGAATATGTTTCCGGTCACCATGGAGGAGAAATACCAACTGACAGTCATTGTTACTTTGATAATTAACACCTGATAATTAAGTAATCTGTAAATAAGACAAGGAAGACTTTTTGTATCACCTTGTTACAAAGTCTTCCTCATCTTATTTATGGATACAGACTAACACGGCTGCTAATCTTAAATAACTAATCTGTGTGTCACTGAGAGGATAAGTTAGATTGTATTTGGAATCATTAAAAAAATAAATTAATTAAGATCCAGGGCTAAGGAGGATTTAAATGAGTGAGATGGTCTGATGACTAGCATGCACACTATGAATCAGGCAAAGGGAGTTCTCTTCCTAGCTCTGCTATAGCCTGTCTGTTGGACCTCACACAAGTTATTATGGCGCAATGTTTTCAAGTGTCCACTAATTTTGAGATTCCCAATTGCTGAGTGCTCAACTTCATACAACCTGGGCCTGATATTCAGAAATGTTTAAATCCACAGTATCCCAGCAAAGTCCAGGTTTGAGATTTAGGGGTTCTATTAACATTACAAATAGAATAGGCTCTGAGACCCCATCCAGAAATCTGGGAAAACTAAATATCATCTGTGGATGATTTTATGGGACAATACTCTCCCACTCTCACAAGCACTGAGTCTGAATATAACAAAAGCAAAATTGTATCAAAAAAGGGAAAGTAAACTCAGCATTAACTTGGGAAAATACCACAACAGTGATTTTTAAGCGTGCAAACCATATGTAAACACCCACCCTACAGTACGTAGTCCTTCATCTTATTTTCCTTGCAGTGTGGTCATCTGACAGACAAATGTCCCTTTAACACACCACTTTCCTTTCTCTCTGGTTCCCAAAAGCGGACAGCCTGTCTGGCTCCTAGGCGCAAGGATGGACATGGGAGCTGCACGCACAGCCCTCGCCTCAGTAATGCCTGTGGGCACGGGCAGTGTCCCCTGGCCCCTTCACCTAGGAGCCGGACATGCTGGTTGCTTCTGGAAACTATGAGGTAGGTAGATGGTAGGGCTCAGACTGGCGCTCTGAGATCCTTGCCCCTCACCAGGTTTCAGAGCCTGAGCTCCATCCCTGAGCCTCAACATGTACACTGTTATTTTTAGCTCCGTGGCACAAGCCTAAATCAGTTGACCTGGGCTCTGACTCACTGCTGCAGGATTTCTCTCCACTGTAGAAGTATCCTGAGGCACAAAGAGATTAAATTATTTATCAAAATCAAACCATCTTGCCTGTGACAGAGTCATGAACTGAAGCTAGATCTTCTGAGTCCGCATGCCTTTCCTTAGCTACAGGATCCTCTGTGGGTGTATTTTCAAAAGAGTTTAAAATCCTCCCTTTTCCAATGGCAGTTGACACCTGAAACATTTAAACTGACATTTTTGTATCTGTGAAATGAATTATGGGTGCATATTAGAGTATTTGTACCTCAAAGTGCTGGATTAGCACCTGCAGCTGAGCAGTTAGATTTCAGTTAGGTCTCAAGTTGCAGTGGGGTAGGTTTAGGTTGGATATTAGGAAAAAACTATTTCACTAGGAGAGTGGTGGAACACTGGAATTAGTTTCCTAGGGAGGTGGTGGAATCTCTCCTTCCTTAGAGGTTTTTAAGCTTAGGCTTGACAAAACTTGGCTGGGATGACTTAGTAGGGGATTGGTCCTGCTTTGAGTAGGAGGTTCGACTAGATGACCTCTTGAGGTCCCTTCCAACCCTGATATTCTATGATTGCCACATGAAATATAACTTCAAAATGAAGAAATGTGGCACAGATTTTTTGCAGGTAAAAATTGCACAGGCAAAAGGAAGTTGTCGAAAATATGGCTCCTCTAAGATGATTCTTGTCAAATGTATAAGCCAAATTTCTAACTGTTCCAATACAGATATCCCAGCAAATGGCGCATATATAACTTACTCTTTGTGTGTTATGTGCCCCGCTTCTAATGGCTGGTCCACAAAGGATTTTGCTCTATTATAGGTACCAGAAAGAGGGTCATACTCTTAGCTCTGCAGTTCCTGGGTTCAGCCCAGAGTGAGACATTAGGACAGTAACTGTTGCGTGTACGTGTCATATATGCAGGATTTGCATGCACAGAATTTGTGGATGCAGCTGAATCTTGAAATTCTACAGTTTAATTTAGCCCATTATGCTAGATTGTCTTTTAACTTTGAAGAATGAAATACGTGCTTTGGAAATGATTTCTATTATTGGCAAGTATTGAAAATAAAAGTAAATGTTTTCAGATTAAGAGCAAACATGAACAGGCATCATTTAAACAAGGCTAGAGTGTACTACATCCCTTGCAAACATAAAATGCATTTGTACAGGACTGCTTGTTGACATATTTATCTTTTAAAACTGAAGCTGTGGATTAATTGAGGTGCTTTGTACAAACATCAGTTGCTGATTTTATTTATGGATTTAGCCATGGGCTTTCTGTTATAAGAGTCAAGATATTGCTTATCATCTGTCTTCTCTATCTGTCCCCTGAAAAAATGTAAGAGCAAGATTTTGTGAAAAGTCATGTTTTCTGCCACCGCAGGGTCCTGACAAGATGGGAATGAATACAGAGTGTATTTACAATTTCTCCCCATTTCTGCATCTGTCATGGATGTCAACAAATATCTGCACAAATGAGTTACCTTAAAATATACATGTGAGTCCTTATTAATTCTCATAGAATTAAACTTGCAGGCTTGGTAGCAGAAAATGTAACATCAATCTTGAATCTCACAGATATTTAAGAGAATGAATTTAAAACAACCAGCAAACTGCAAAACTATTTCTCTCCTGTATGGTAGTTTTGAATAACATTTCTGTTCATAGCACTTTTTTAGGCTAACAATAATTCTGTGGTGGATTCAAAATGATTTGAGAATTATTATTTTTCTTCTTTAGCTGGGCTATAATTCATGTAGATAAATGACATATAGTAACGTTTGTGTGTGTGCGGGGGGGGGGGGGGGGGGGTTGTCCTCTCTGAACTCTTAGAATAAGTGCATAGGAGTTGAGTGGAATTAATAGTCTAATTCACCTTGTTTCAAAATGACATGAGCTCTCCCTTCTGTGTTAATATAAAACCAAAAGTTTTAAAACCACATCAGTGAGATATCTACCTGAGGGCTGAGATTAGAGGAAGTTATCTCACTGATGTGGTTTTAAAACTTTTGGTTTTATATTAACACAGAAGGGAGAGATCATGTCATTTTGAAACAAGGTGAATTTGTATGGCTTTATTAAACATTTACAACTAATATTGCTTTAATCTGCAGAACAGTTTATTTTTAATATTGTTTAAATGGGTGATGTATTACAAGAAAATGTTCTGAATAAAATTGCTCTTTATCACACATTAACACAGTTAAAAGGGCACTACATGGACTCTTGAAGTATATACAGTATTGTCACACACAAAATGCATGTTACCATATTGTGTTTCTGCTCCTAAGGCTGCTTCAAGTGGATGTTCCGTTGAAATCAGTAGAGCACTAGACTAGACACCTGCCATTTCACAAAATGGCATTGCTGCCAGGTATACCAGGAAGAGTTGTCACCTGAATCAACAAACCAAAACAATTCATATTTAAGAGCCATACTCTTTTTCAGATCATCTTATTATGGGTGCCAACTTATTGCAGGAAAATATGGAGAGTGATCTCTAGGAATACAGTTAAATTGAGTTTATCGAAGTTGTTTAAGAGAGCTGGATGCCCTAATTCCATTTGAAGTCAAAACTCATTAGATGTATTAGGCAGCTTAGGAAATCTCAGACATAGTGTGTTTACTGACTTCTTAATAATTAGTGTACAGGAGCACTAAATTGTCTGTTTTCCGATTGTTACAGAGGAGATTTACGTGTACAAATTTCAGGAATACAAATGCTAATACGGTAGAACCTCAGTAATCAACACCAGAGTTACAAACTGATCAGCCACCCACACACCTTTTTTGGAACTAGACATAGACAATCAAGCACACACACATTCACCCTCCCCACCCCTCACCCAAATACAGTACAGTTCTGTTAAATGCAAACTACTAAAATTAAAGGGAAAGTTAAATAAAAATTTGAGGAGATAAGGCAACTACTTCTGTGCTTGTTTTAATTTAAATTAAGATGGTTAAAAGTAACATCTTTCTTCTGCATAATAAAGTTGCAAAGCTGTATTAAGTCCATGTTCAGTTGTAAACTTTTGAAAGAACACCCATAAAAACATTTTGTTCAGAGTTATGAACATTTCAGAGTTACGAGGTGTTCGTAACTCAAGTTCCACTGTATGACAGATTGTCCGTTCCTACCACCTTGCACTGAGGTGCCAAGCTTGCCTTCTGACTCACTTTGACAGTCAGATCAGGAGTGTCCTTTATTTCCAAAGAAAAAGTATAAAAAAATGTGAATATCTGTTTGAGGCTGTGAGAAACAGGAGTAAGCTTAGAGAATCTTGCAGAGAAAAATATGTACAGCCAGCCTCAAAAGGAAGCTTAGGCAGAGGTTTATGATGGTTCTTTAATCTATCAACAAAGGAATTCCAGGGAAGATGGAAAATTTGGCCTGTGTCTATTGTGTATTATATCATGTTAATACTACCAGCTTACAGGCACTTCATTCGGTCTCTATTTAGTGTACAAATGAATGAATCAGCCACTGTGATGGTGCAAAAAATAATAATGACATTTTCACTGAAAAAAATATTACCAGGCATGCACAATACATTCTTTTCTAAATGGAAGAGTCCAGTCTCTTGAAATTTGGTCCTCAAAATTACCCAGCGGCACTTGTCCACACAGTATACTGAAATCCTGGAAATAAATTGAAACCATTTTTCTGTTATAGGACTGTAAAAGTGTCTGAAACCACAACATTCTATTTTTTTTTTCAATTTTATAAAGCAAATTTATACATATGGGAAATAAAACCCATCATAAATCATACTGTTTTATGTTAATAGCATCATCACTATACTGTGAGTACCATATTGCAACATTCAGAGAGCAGATTATATATATATATATATATATGTATATATATAATCAAGATTTGCGAATGTTCCTATAATATGTTACAATAGAGTGGAATATGCTTCTAATTTTCCCTTCTATTAGGACAAACAATACGTTCATCACTGTGATGAGCTACGCATGAATTATTCCATTATCCATGTTAGCCAGGACTGGATTGCAAGGGATACGGCTTGGAGAGCAAGACACAGCCCTGAGATGGCACTTGCTAACCTCTGTCAGGAAAGTTAGTCTTGGCTATTCCCGGGTGTTGGGACTGGCTTGCAGGTGGAAAGGCACTGCCAATAAAGATGGTGCATGGGGGGAAGCAGACCTCTCATAATAATCTGCACTACATTTAATTGTTGTACCATATTGAGTATCCGAAAATAATATTTCATGGTTTTGCAATTGTGGCTGTCACTGTAGGCAGGCATTGTTTCACTTGTTTATGATTTAGGAAGTGTATCTGAATCTGATGAGACAAGTCATCACTAGACTCAAATCCTTCTGTAAGGGCAGAGCATGCAATACCATTAATGTAACGCTGACATTAAGCATCCAAGGACCATGTGTCTCTCCTCATGGCCTTGTATAAAACTTATGGCAGCCTGTGAAGTTAATACAGTCACAGATTTTTGGTCCCCAGGAACTACTGCAGCTGAGGGTGATTGCCTGGTGGCACAGTTGCATTGCTATGAGTGAGCGGGAAAAGGAAAATGTTGAGGTTGCACTATTGCTGTGGTACAAAGTCTTTGATCAAAGGCTCTGGCATCTCATAAATCCCTGTAATCTGTCAAACATGGAAGCATCTTATCTTTTGTGGTGGGGGCAAACTATGGCAGATCAGTATTATTGGAGTATTCTTGGTCAAAACTGGCCTCCCTCCACCCTTAGGTCAGTTCCTTAGCCCTGTAAAACTGAAACAACTTTGACAGTTGTGTTTTTTAAAAACTGGTTCTTTAGCCAGTTCTAGGGAAACCCCCCATTCCCTAGGAGATAGTGGACTGAGGATCTCAGGTTGAAAATCTTTGCAGATATTTCCTCTCACAGTTCCCAGTAAGGATTTTTCACATGCGAAGGGGGAAACAAATCTGTCTCTGTAGTTTTGAGAGAAAAACTATAGAATTCTATCAGTCTTTTATTAAGAATCTTACTGTTTGCATCTATATCAAATAGGAATTTCTGACAAAGGGCTCTGTATCTTCGTGATTATCATTATAGTATTATATCCACTAGATAAGGGAAATGCGGTGTTAATGGGTGGATTATTCCAATTTTAGCTTCTGATTTAGAGGGGAAGAAATTTCAGTTTTTCAGCAATCACTTCATGTATTTGCAAGTGTTCTGGTGTGCCATCAGCTGTGCACATCTGGCCTATTATCTGGTATGGCTGGTTATCTCTTTTAGCAAGCAATGGTGAAAGAAGTGCTGCTAGAGCAAAGAAGTCCCCACAGCGTAGGCTGACCATACGTCCCATTTTTTTCATGTTTCTGGACCGTCCCGTCTTTTTAACAAAAATATAAATTTTGTCCCGTTTTTGGGGACAAGCTCTTTCCAAGCTGCTTTCTAGGGGGAGGTTCTTTCTTTGCAGGACTCCCAAGAGCTCAGGTGAAGAATCTTGCTACCTAAGGACAAGTATCAGATGTCAAAATCTCCAATGAGCAAACTGCGCTCATCGGAGACTTTGACATCTGATACTAGTCCTTAGGTAGGGAGAGGAGGCAGTGGATGGAGGGAGAGAGCAGGGAGGAAGGGAGGGATGGAGAAGGGGATGAAGAGAAGGGAGGGATGGAGAAGGGGGATGGAGAGAAGGGAGGGATGGAGAGAAGGAGGGAAGAAGGCGGAATACTGAGAAGAGGAAGCAGCGGGCGGGAGCAGAGCTGTCCGGAGCTGCAGCCGGGGGCCGGGTGTGCCGGCGGGGGGGGGGGAGGGCGGACGTTTTATGACTCATAATCACATAACTGAATTTATGTGATTATGTCTCATAAAACCCGGCCGGTAGCCCCCCCCTCCCCCCCCCCCGCTGGCGCGCTCGGCCCCCGGCTGCGGCTCCAGACAGCTCCACTCCGCCGTCGGCTTCAGCCCACCGCCCGCTGCCTCCTCTTCTCAGTATTCCTCCTTCTTCCCTCCTTCTCTCCATCCCTCCCTTCTCTCCATCCCGTTCTCCATCCCTGCCTTCCTCCCTGCTCTCTCCCTCCATCCGCTGCCTCCTCTCGCTCCCTCCATCCCTTCTCTCTATCCCCTTCTCCATCCCTTCCTTCCTCCCTTCTCTCTATCCCTCCATCCCTCTCTTCCTTTTCTCTATCCCCCTTCTCAATCCCTCCCTTCCTCCCTTCTGTCTCTCCCTCCGTCCACTGCCTCCTCTTCCATCTCCCTTCTCTCCATCCCTCCTTCTCGCTGTCCCTTGCCTCCTCCATCCCCCCTGCTCCCTACCCCCATCTCTTCTCTCATCCATCCATCCTCTCCCTTCTCACCTTCGTTCCTTCTCTCCCTCCGTCCCCTCCATCATCTTTATCCCTCCTTCTCTCTCTCCCTCCATCCTCTTCATCCCCCATCCTTGTTCTGCTTATTCCTCCATCCATCCCCCTCGACCCCCCTCTGCCTCCCCTCCGCCCGGCGCTGGGGGGCCCAGGAGGGGCCATGCCCCCCCGTCCCGTTTTTGCCATCCCAATGTCCCGTTTTTGTCTAAAGGAAATATGGTCAGCCTACCACAGCGCTGCTTCAGCCCTACTCTCCCCACGGTCATTAGTTTTAAAATGAAATTTCTGTGTTGCACGTGTGTTCATTTCTCCTAATAGTGACATGGTACAGCTTTGTCTTTTGATGATGTCACTTTGCTGTGTTGGGATGGAAAGCCTAGCATTATGACTTCTGCCTGTGAAGCTCATCATCTTATAAACTATCTTAGCATCTCTAGCACTTTCCAGCCTTAAGCAATACTGGCCAGTTTGTAATCTCTTGCAGTTAGACTCTGGGCCATTCTGCAAGTCAGGGAGGATAAACTGTCTCCTGTCTTTGTAAGAAGCAGGAGAATATCTTCATCAAGGTTTTCCTCATCGTGTCATCATTTCAGAGAAGGAAAACCAGTTAAGATTTGCATCTTGGCCTTAATGAAATATTGTGTCCTCTTTTCCTGTCTTGGTTTCTAGCTTGTTATTAAATGTTTGGGCCTAGTTTCTGCCCTCACTTTCAACCTGTAAAACCGATTGTCTTCATTATGGCTGCACAGGGTATACAGGAGGGAATTAAGAGTTTAGGAATTAGGAACAGAGAATTGGAATGGACCTCCTGGGCTATCAAATCCAGTCCCCTGGTATCGCAAGCAACCTAGTCATTATCTCATTCATAAATTTATCAATCTCTATTTTAAAACTTGTTAGGTTTTGCTTTACCCCCTGCTCCCTCACTGCTGTTAGAAAGCTGTTCCAGCACCTTACTCCATCTCTGATGTTAGAAACCTCCTTCTAATTTCCCTCCTAAATGTATTCATAGCTAGTTTATACCCATTTGTCCTTGTGCCAAGTGTAACTGAATTCCAGTTTGCAGCCGAATGCAGCTTGCCATAATTCCCGAATAACAAAACACCATCTAGTAAATAAGAAATGTAGCCTTATTCACCATTTTCTAACATAAAAAGGGAAAAGTTAATAATGTACACAAATGTATGCTAAATTATATAATTTTGTATAAATATGTACTGATATAGTGTACCCTCTTGCTTAGTAAGAAATAGTAACAATTTTCGGTTGCAAATAAACACGTTTTAATGGTTGTACAACCAATGAGAATAAACCTGTCTTTGGGAAAATAATTAAATAGTACACTTATTAGTAAAAAGTAAATTAATTGAAATCAAGGTTTTCTGCTTGTTAATGTAAACTCTGATTAACATCAATGCTTTAAATCAATCCACATTTCATAGGAGGACCATTACTGGTTACACAGACAAGGAATGCAGCTTTACTGACACCAGTATCAGATTTCCTTGCTCCTACTGGCTGTCTCAATGCTCCAGTTTAGCAGGTTTTCTAAATTTGGTTGCACAATAGGTAACACTATACACTGTACTCACGGTGCAAATGGCAACACACAAAAGTGTGCCGGCTGTTTCACAGACACAAGTAAAGGCACTAATGAGTTTATCATTGAAATTCAGTTGTGAAACCACCAAGGCACAGTCTATACCAGAATGTTGTACCCACAAAACTTTCCTTATGGGAACACAGCTAAGGGGTCCTAAACCAAAACAAGGGGAAATGAAAGACAGGTCAAGCAATACGGTAATAAGATCATGTAGTTATGCTGATAGTTAACCTTTTGGTTTATTTTTTTATTATTGACTTCTTACAGTTATCACAGAGAAATAGCCGTGTGCTGTTTTTAGGGCATCTGCAGCCAGTAGTTTACTTCCGAATTGCTTTGAAACTATTGTGTCCACTCCCAGAAGGAGGTAAAGGGAGGGAGGGGGAAGGGAGGTCGGCTGCTGATTAGGAGAGGAAAAAAGAAGAATGATGAGATTAGTTATCTATGGACGCTGCTAGCGGCAAGGGCAGTGATGTGGATAGGGGAGGGCTGGCCTCTTCCTGAGCAGGCTGGGGGAGGGGAAAGTGAGGGTGAGGTTGCCGCTTTCACACAACTCAGCCCAAAGAGGCTACTGACACAGAGAAAGGTCAACTGATGCCCCAGCTCCCCCCCACAGACAGAGAGAGGAGGGTGAGGGGCCAGCTGCCCCCACAGAGAAAAGGAGGCGGCAGCCCCCCCCCCCCACACACACACGTGGTCACTTCCTGGGGAAGGTAGAAATCAGGGGGTTGCTGCATATGGAGATATAGACACAGATGGGACAAGTAGCCATTGGCTCAAAGAGGTGGCAGCAAATAAGTGGTTGGCACACCTGTTCTGTGGGCTGGTCCTGCTGAGTTGAAGACGCATGCTTGTTGCCTTCCCCCTTCTACCCCCTGTCTCCCGATACTCTCATACTGATGACTTTCTTCTACCTGAAGTTCGAGGTGGATTAGGTGTTTTCTGCCTGCCTATCTCTGTGAGTGTTCTAAAGCTTAATTTGGGAAACGTTTCTTGAAATCCTCAGATGACAACCACTATATTGGTCTGCCTGTTGTTGTTCATGTAAATGTACTTGTGCCAGATTCTAATACCCTTATGTACATGAACATCATTAGCCAATGAAAGTCCACTGACTTCAACAATAGAGCTATGCTCATTTAGAATAGCTGAAGATGTGGCCCCTGGATTTGTACCTTGCCTGGCAGTATCACTATTGATTTCCACAGAAGAACTTGCTGAATAGCGTATTACCCTTATTCACTTTATAATTTGAATCAGAAACTGGCTCACCATTAAAGGCCGTAGTGTAAATGAAAATTTCCAAAGCATTGTTACTGGAGCTTTAGATACTGAAAGCATTCTCAGTAGCAGTTGCATGCTGATGCAGACACTTACATGTGCTATCTTGTTACCAGACTTAATATTCTGTAGATTAAAAAAAACAACAACAGTAAATTAACTCACGTTAGTAGGATGCAGAAGGTGACTGCAATATGTGAGGTGTAATGTTGGTTTTTCTCATTAACTGATAAGGAAAAAAAAACCTTCTAGTATTTTCTGGGTTTCTGAATTTGGAGTATTGTCGGAAATACTATTCTTGTGACATTGTTTCTGTTATCTAACCAGCCTGTCACAAACAATAATGGTCCAATTTAATCCCTGGTCTAAATAAATGAAATTAGTGGATTTACATCAGGGAGAAATTTGACTCAATCTTTTAAATTAAACTGCCAAAAAGTGTTTGTGTTGTTTTTGTTCTCATTGAGACTTATCAAAGACACCTAATATCTGCTTAACACGCGTGCCATGATTTGCAAATTGATTTTAATATGCTGTTGGGATATTTATGAAGTAAATAGTAAGTGTATTCATTTCTGTAATTCAGTCAAGTATATTGTCACAAAAGTTTCAGAGGCATGCTTCATTTAATTATAGAATAAAAAGCATCTTTAGTTATTATTGAGGGAACAATTTGATAATTGTCCTTTTAAAAAAAAATGAGATTGCCTTTTATTGCAGCAGAGTGCTGGCTGTTGAAATGTGCCATAACCTTATTTGTATGGGATGGGTTTCTTCCAATTATTTATTCTATTACTGTTTCTAACACCTGAGGGAAATGTGGATCTTGAAGTAGTGACTGTGTTAATCAAATGACTTTGTATGTTTCTGTACTGTCCAAGTTTGTCATTGCATTAAAGGGCATAGCAGATGAAATTGGAGACTTGTAATATACTACTGATTGGATTAACTTGTCCATTTTGTGCAGCCTGCTCAAAGACTTATTTTAGATAAATTAAGAAGATGAAATATGGAGAGTGACCTTTGACAATTATTCCTCCTGACTGGATCTCTGAAGTCTTTAATATAAGCCCAGCGTTCTTGTAAAGAAGTTGAACTCTGTACAGCAGTAACTCTGACTGTTGTACAGATTACATTCCGATATAATATACTAGCGAAAATACCCGGCGTTGCTTGGGTCAGTTGGAGGTGGGGAGGGGGCAGAGAGCTGAGCGAGTACGGGGTCCGTTGGAGGGGGCAGATAGCAAACCTGACACCCCCACCTCACCCCCCCGACCAAACCCGACACCCCCACTTCACTTACCCCTCGACCAACCCTGACTCACATTTTCAGCCCCCCACCCAAACCCAACACCCCCACGTCACCCCCTTACCAACCCCAACACCCCCTGAAAAGCCCCAACACCCACCCCTCACCCCTCACCCCCCCAGACACCTTCCCACCCCCCCCAGACCAAACCCAACACCCCTGGCTCACTTACCCCCTGACCAAACCCAACACCCCCACCTCACCCCCCCAACCAAACCCGACACCCCTACCTCACTTACCCTCCGACCAAACCCAACTCGGGTCCATCGGAGGTGGGGAGGGGGCAGAGAGCTGAGGGATTCCGGGGTCCGTTGGAGGGGGGAGGGGGAAGAGAGCTGAGGGATTCCAGGGTCCATTGGAGGGGGGAGAGGGCAGAGAGCTGAGTGAGTGTGGTGTCTGTTGGAGGGGGTATTATGACATCATAACTATGTCATAGATAGAGAACAGCAGCTGCCCAGTTGATGTGATTGGCCTTTAAATAATTTCACCCCTGGGGGGGCATCAGAGGTGAGATTTGAAAAATTTTCAACTCTTACGGTCATTAGGACCCTAAGACCTCTAACTGTACCAAATTTCAAGTCTCTAGCTCAAATGGTGTGGAAGGAGTAAGCATACATACATACATATATACACACACGCATACATACATGCACACACGCATACACCATTTGACTTTTATATATATAGACTAGCGAAAATACCCGGCGTTGCTTGGGTCAATCGGAGGTGGGGAGGGGGCAGAGAGCTGAGTGAGTGTGGGGTCCGTTGGAGGGGGGAGGGGGCAGAGAGCAAACCTGACACCCTCACCTCACCCCTCCTGACCAAACCCGACACCCCCACCTCACTTACCCCTCGACCAACCCCCGACTCACATTTTCACCCCCCACCCAAACCCAACACCCCACGTTACCCCCCTACCAACCCAACACCCCCTGACCAACACCCACACCTCACCCCCCCGTAGACCAAACCTGACACACCCACCTCACTTCCCCCCCCAACCAAACCCGACACCCCTACCTACCAGCAGAAACAAACCCAACACCCACACCTCACTTACCCCTCGACCAATCCCAAGCACCCTCCTCACCCCCCCAACCAAACCCAACACCCCCACCTTACCCCCCCACCAAACCCAACACTCCCTGACCAACCCCAACACTCACCCCTCACCCACCCCGACACCTTCCCACCCCCCCAGACCAAACCCAACACCCCCGGCTCACTTACCCCCCGACCAAACCCGACACCCCCACCTCAGCCCCCGACCAAACCCGACACCCCTACCTCACTTACCCTCCGACCAAACCTAACTCGGGTCCATCGGAGGTGGGGAGGGGCAGAGAGCTGAGCCAGTGCGGGGTCCGTTGGAGGGGGCAGAGAGCTGAGTGAGTTCGGGGTCCGTTGGAGGAGGGAGGGGGCAGAGAACTGAGCGAGTGCGGGGTCCATTGGAGGGGGGAGGGGGCAGAGAGCTGAGCGAGTGCAGGGTCCGTTGGAGGGGGGAGGGGCAGAGAGCTGAGCGAGTGCGCTGTCCGTTGGAGGGGGTATTATGACAACATAACTATGTCACAGAGAACAGCAGCTGCCCAGCTGATGTGATTGGCCTTTAAATAATTTCACCCCTGGGGGGGCGTCAGAGGTGAGATTTGAAAAATTTTCGACTCTTACCCTGATTATGACCCTAAGACCTCTAACTGTACCAAATTTCAAGTCTCTAGCTCAAACGGTGTGGAAGGAGTAAACGCACATACATGCACGCACGCACGCATACACGCACGCATACACCATTTTACTTTTATATATATAGATCTAGTCTCTTTCAGTAGAGGTTTTTCAAATACAGTAAAACCTCCATTTAACGGACTAATTCGGGCGAGGGGGTGTCCGTTAAATCAAAAAGTCCGTTATTTAATAATAAAAAAACCCACAGAGCTGTCGGTGCAGCAGCCCGCCCGCCACAGGGTCGGGGCGGCAGCTCTGCAGCCCGCCCGCTGCCGGGACCCGGGCAGCAGCTGGGAACGGTCAGCCAGCCCACCCCGGTCCCGGATGCTGGGACCCAGGCGGCAGCCGGGAGCCGGCAGCCAGCCCGCCCGCTGCTTGGACCCGGGCGGCAGCCGGCAGCCGGCAGCCAGCCCCCAAGAAATGGATTTCGGATGCATCAGACTTGCTCAGAAATTTTGTCCGTTGCATCCGAAGTCCGTTAAATCGAGGTCCGTTAAATCGAGGGTTTACTGTATTTTGATCTGCATGGGCAATCAATAACATATGTCACAACCTGTAAAGTCCTGTAGGTGGCATTAGCCATTGAAGCCTTTACTATACTGTTGGGTGCAGTTGTAACATGTTATCACTCAAGGTTGTTAATGCATCACCAATATGATATGGTATTTTCTTTTCACTCTTATAAGGTTGTGAGTGACATTGTGTGTGTAGTAAATGTTCCCTAACTAACAGAGTTTTAAATTATAAGGTAGTATTGTTAAAGAAGAGGTTTAAATACCCTTTTCCTGTTACGTTTTCCTGTTCCAAAGTCCATTGAAGTCAATATAAGTCTTTCTATGGATTTCAGTGGTCTTTGGATCAGGTTCTTTGGGAAACATTTTAAAAGGTATTTAGATGCAGAAAGTCAACTTGTGAGATTTTCAAAATTGTCCAGATCCTTATTCTAATGGGTTTCTGCCAGTGTTTTAACAATTGTTCATTATTTTGTTTATCCATTGATTTCCCTAGGAGTTAGGCAGCTAGTCACTTCTGAAAATCCCAATAGGTGCTATCTTCATCTTTAGATGCCTAAATATCTTTAAAAATTTGGCCCTTTGAGCACAAAAAATCAAATATCACAAGCTATTCTAAGGAGTACAAGCGAAGTCTAAGATGAGGTGTCACTAACTGGTTGTTTGGGGTTATATCTCTGAGTTGTATAATCATGTACTGTTCAGGCTTAACACAACTGAAGTGTTAATTCAGTTCAATATAAACTTTGTTAAGCCTGTTACTTTGTTTATAGATCCCTGGATTCCAAGGGCAGAAGGGATCATTGTCGTCATCATCTAGGCTAACCTCTTATATAACACAAAGCACAGAACATCCCAAAATAATTCCTAGAGCATATCTTTTTCTAAAAAAGTATCCAGTGTTGATTTTAAAATTATCAGTGACTGAGACTCTACCACAACACTCAGTAAATTGTTTCAATAGCTAATTACTCTCACCTTTAAAAATATATGCCTTATTTCTATTCAGAATTTGTCTAGCTTCAACTTCCAGCCAAACTTTCTCTACTAAACAGAAGAGACCACTATTAAATAGTTGTTCCCTGTGTCGATACTTATAGACTGTAATCAACTCACCCCTTCTCTTTGGTGAGCTAAAAGGATTGAGCTCTTTGAATTTATCACTGTATGGCATTTTCTAATCTTTTAATTCACTCTTATGGCTCTTCTATAATCCTCTCCAATTTATAAACCTCCTTCTTAAATTGTGGGCAACAGAACTGGACAGCGGTGGTGGCACCAGTGAGAAATATGGAGGTAAAAAGATCTTGGTATTCCTACTTGAGATTCTTCAGCATGCCTCCTTGGGTTGCTCTTTTGGTCACAGTGTCACACTCAGATGAGCTCATGATTAGCTGATTATCCACCACAACCCATTTTTCAGAGTCACTGCTTCCCAGAATAGAGCCCCCCCATACCCTAAGTGTGGCCTACAGTCTTTGTTCCTGGAAGGATACATTCACATTGAGCCATATTAAAATGTACCTTTTTTGCTTGGTAAGCTTCTGTCCAGCTTACCAAGCTATCCATAAGAACAGCCATACTGGGTCAGGCCATAGGTCCATCTAGTCCAGTATCCTGTCTACTGACAGTGGCCAATGCCAGGTGCTTCAGATAGAATGAACAGAACACTTAATGATCAAGTGATCTGTCGCTTGTCACTCATTCCCAGCTTTTGGCAAACAGAGCCTAGGGTCACAATCCCTGCTCTTCCTGGCTCATAGCTAGGCTAATATCCTGGCTAATATTCAGATCACTCTATATCAGTGACCTGTCCTCTTAATTATTTACCACTCCTGCAATGTTTGTGTCATCTGAAAACTTTATCCGTGATGATTTTATGTTTTCTTCCATGTCATTGATACAAATGTTCAATAGCATATGGTCAGAAACTGATTCTCGGGGGATCCCACTGGAAACACCCCTGCTCAATGATGATTTCCCATTTAACATTACATTTTGAGACATTTTGTACAGCACACAGTTTACATATCCAAGCAGAGACCTCCTAGTACCCTTTCAGCATGCCAACAAGACTACTACTTTTCAGAGCTCCCTGCAGGATGGTGAATGATTCTGAGTTTGGGGATCGTGGAGTATGTTAAATTAATCAATGTATTTTCTCTCCCTTTCATTTTAGGCTTCCATTTTTCCACCGGCATTATCATTAGATGTCTCTCTACACTGCTATTCACTTGACATTCATTCTGGAGCTGGTCAGACTAGATTCATCGTTTCCTTCAGTTCTTTCATCATGGCCACTCTGTGGACCATCCAGTAACAGGTGTTCAGCAGTGACATAAACTGTATTTGGCCCAGAAAAGCCAAAATCAACCTATTCATGGTCTGTCAGCCTAGTGAGCAGTATTGACAAATCATTTCTAGGCTCAGGTGTTTTACATGACATTTCACTATGCTGCCCAGAAACCCTTTATTGTGAATATCAAGGCTGAGGAAAACTTTCTGTCAAATAATACATTATGATACTTAGCGAAACTGCTCTTTCCAGCTTTGCAATTTGCTTTGCTCAGAGAATGCAGGCTAAATGTTTAATTGTAGCTAATTTCCAGCATCATCCCCTCCCTCCAGCCTCCTACAAAATTACTCCAAATGAACTCTCCTGTGCTGGAGAGATTTGATTCAAACCAATCATTTTGTAAAGCAGAAACTTTTGCAAAAACAAAGCAGAAAAACCCTTGTGGGTATCCAGTGAATATGAGGTATTTTTTCATTAAAAATGGAGTTTTAATTTTAAAAAATGGCTATTTCTTAAAAATCTAGCTGTGCCACTGAGTTCTGAGCTTCTTGGAAGTGGCGTTTTGGCTTCTTTGTTACACGGTGGATGGTCTTGTATTTCAACTAAACTGTAAACTCCTGAGGGCTGGGAGCTTGACTTTGTTGCTATTGTAAAGTATCATACTATGGCACTGCAGGATGGTATAAAATAACAGCTGTTATTATGGCAATTGGTAACAATGGTTGAAAATCGACTTGAAGATGCAGTTTTACTGCAAAGTATAACCCCTGTGACCATGCCTTCGTTTTGTATGTCTTTAGCCGTCTTAAAATTCACCATAGATTATGCCACGGCGGAGTTCTAATCTCCTGATAAAGGTCAGTTGCCAGCCCTTCCAAAGCTACTGATCATATATTTGGTGAGTTTCCTTGTCACAGGGTGGCTGGCCATGGCAAATGAAGCAGATCCAGCTCCTGTATGCCAGAGCAGGTGCTCCCATTTGGCCAATTAAGAGGGTGGAGCTATACCTAAAGATTAGAAAAGGTCAGGGAGCAACCCACTGAGGGAAAGTCCTAGTAAGAGTCAGTCAGGAAACAGAAGACAAGAGGTCATCTTTGGGGAAAGCTGCAGCGAGCAGAATGCTCACAACAGGCCTTCCCCAGGAAGAGGGAGGAACTGACTGGGTGACTGTAGGCTGAAGATAGGACAGCAGCAAAAGGGGTTTGCTGGCTGATGTGCCCAAGCCACAGCCAGGGCTGAAAGCAAGAGAAGCAGCAGTAGCAGTGGGTGTTGCCTCCTGACTCTGAGCTGGGGCCCAGGGCTGAAGAGCCTTGAAGGCAGGGAGCAGTGAAGGTGCTTAACGGCTGGAATCTCCGGAGCTGAAGGGCTGGGCCTAGATGAGCTGCGAGAGACCCAGGGGAAGTGAGGAATGTTCCTTTGGCAAAGATGACTCCAGCATAGACACAAGGAGGGTTCCTGCTGGGAAGAGCTGGGTGGCACTCAAGTTGGAAGGGGTGGGGTAGTTACCCTGTTACAAGGACAGGAGAGGGCGACCCTGAAGAGCTGGGATGTGATGAGAGATAGTCAGGCATGGTGAGAGTGTAGGGGCTGTACTAGAGAGGCATAGTGAGAGATGCCGTAACTCTATGGTGCACTGTTTGGACTATCAAGGGGGAAATCTGGATTCTGGTTATGCGACTTTTATGATGATTTATGTGCACGGGACTTTTGTAATAAATTAACCTCACTTGAGAAAACTCTGGGGACTTTGAAAAGGGTAACTGAGATAGGTGTGTCTGTCTTTCCCCAGCCTGCTGCAGGAGCGTGCTCCAGACAGCATCCCCCATATCACATGTCTGTGCAATATTGTAATTATGATTCACTGCTTTGTGGGGATTGTAATATTACTGAATTTAGAGAGATTCTTTTAAATAGATGTAATATAAAATTAGCAGACTTAGTTTAAAAAAAAAGTCTAGACATAAATATTTAGACCTTGCTTTCATGTTCATCACCGGATCGAAATGTGGAGCCTTTCCCCATGTTTCTCGAGATACCTAGAGTGAAAGCCTCACCCCCTACTGAAGTCAATGGGAGCTTTGTCATTGACTTTGCTGGGGCCAGGATTCCACCCCTGATTTCTATTTGAAGCTCAGTCAATTCATCACAGTGTGATAATGGGTAAGTTATTTACCCACTCGGTGACTCAGTGTACCCATCTGTAAAATGTACCTAATTTACATTAGGTTTTGTGAGGTGGAATTAATGTTTCTACTGTATAAGCCCATAAATGAAAGTTACTTTATGAATGTTAAATATCAAATGATATTGTTTAGAATTGATTGGGTTTAATGTTAATAAGTAATTATTTCCTCTGAACATACTTTTGTAGCCAGGCTAGCTATAGGGATAAAAGCCAGCACCCAAAAATTTAGAAAGCATATACTTCAGCATGGGAGTGGAAATTCTACATGTGAATATTGAATGCTTTGTAAATTATACCATGATCTGAAATAACTTCTGTGGGCTTTTGGAATTCCAATAGGATATTTCTCTTAAAAGACAACAATTATTATTCTCTCCAAAGAGTTTCATTTTTCTGATGACTGATAGGAATTACATGCAAAGAGAAAATGTGCTTTGTTGTATTGTATGGTCTATCATGAATTCCTTGCCTCACATTAATGAAATTGTGAACTGCTTTATCTGTACAAGATGAATGTGTATTGGAAAAAAATGTGCTATTACTGTTTGTTTGTTTTTCCCACCCCCAGAGATTTGATAAAGTTGCCTAGAAAAGAAGAAGATACAGACATCGCAATGAAACTTCTGGTTCA
This sequence comes from Sternotherus odoratus, assembly GCA_032164245.1. Lineage (NCBI taxonomy): Eukaryota > Metazoa > Chordata > Testudines > Kinosternidae > Sternotherus > Sternotherus odoratus. The sequence goes on along the minus strand of JAVMKO010000009.1, from coordinate 10,863,938 downwards.
ATGGACGTCTTGTGGCCTGGAAGATGTTCAGCTAGTAAATTACTCTGTCTTGCTTGACCTGCCAGGCTCGTCTTCAAATACACTAACTTTGAAAAATAGTGGTGAATGCTTTTATCCTAGTGGACAGAAGTGTTACAAGGAGACCAAAAAGCTTCACAGCCAAGACCTTCTGTACTCATACGCTGCTTACTCTGCCAAAGGAACTCTCGAGGTAATACAATCATTTGTCTTTGTCACTTACAGTAAAATAGAATTAGAAAACAGCTTCCATCTATCTTTAACTGGCAAGTCATGGGAATGATGGTGAAAACCTCAGACTAGAGATGAGCAAAGAGATTCGATAAATAAGATGTGGCCCTCAGCTCAGACCTTGAAATGATCTGTTATGTTGTATTTTTACAATTAGACGTCTGCTGTCTCTCAGCTGGTGGGCTTATGCTTCCTGATTTTAACTGGATATAAGAGCTCTGAGAGAGCTTTGTCTTGAACTTTGTCTTCTCCCTATGCTCGTGTGAAGGAACTGCTAAGCAAGTCCTGTTAACTAACACTTGAGGGAGGCACACCGAGAAGGGAAGATAAGTTTCTTTGCAATGAAATCTGTTTTGAGAACAGAATTAGGTGCTGTAAAATCATGAATTATAATCCTGGGTCTGACACATTCTCCATCTCTGGCCTTGGGCAAGTCACTTAACATCCCTGCCTTCGTTTCCACATGGGGGTTATAATTCTTTCCTGCCTAGCCAACAGGGATGTTGTGAGGTTGCATAAATGTTTGTAAAGTGCTCTGAAAAGGCAAACACAATATAAATTCCACTGTCGATATTATTAGTGTCATCTTTCCTCCTCTCCACTACATGATGTGCCTCACACAATGAAACAGACACTTTTAATCTTATTTTATTTCCCCATGCTTCCAAAATAAATGTAGTGTGTTTTCATAACTAAAATATGAATGTGTGTGTGTGGCTCAGAGGTTGCGTTTTGGGGGATTCCACCCCCAAGTCCCCCACACCGCTTCCCAACCTTTCCATTTTCTGACCATCACTATGAGCTTTATAGTATATTAGAGTATGTCTACACAACAAAGAAAAACCCAGCCTTTGCCAGCTGACTTGGGCTTGGGCTTTGGGGCTGTTTCATTGCTGTGTAGACTCTCGGGGTTGGGCTGGAGACTGAGCTCTGGGACCTTCCCACCTCGCAGGGTCAAGCCCCTTGAGTCCGAGTCAGCTGGCACGGTCCAGCCACAGGTGTCTAGTTGCGGAGGAGACATACCCTTTGTGATTTGGATACCAACAGTACGATGCAATTTTTGTACTGAATTGTCTTTGTAACAGTGCTGAATTTTCAAAGTCCACATGACTTCTACTTTCTCTGGGTATTCCTGTGTTTTGTTAACAGCTGATTTTATGCATGTACTGATAGAATGTAATGCCCTGTGGAAGTCTTGTCAACTGGAAAAATTCAATATACAGTATCCCTTTGTTTTAATAAACCCATAGTATTAATTGTAATGAGATTAAAAATACAGCTGGGGTCTGCGAGATTAACCCCACAAGTGTAAAGCTATTCTTAAACAATAAGGGGCCTGATAAATTACAGGCTAAAAGAGAGAGAGCCTCTCTGGGGACTAAAATGAAGACTCTTTCAAAATGAAAGATGCTTTTACCAATGAGAAATCACCACACAGCAATTTAAGTTGCCTTTCAAAATAGTTCTTTATTGACTGGGACTTCTGCATAATGAAGCAGGACCATATGCACACAGACTACATAGACCTTCGTGATGATCGTGCAGCAAAAAAAGCAAAAGAGACACCTTTATCACTTAAGCCAAAGGAATAATTACTTCAGCTGTATCAGGGTTTTAAGATCAGCAGTTAGAGAGATGATCATTGAATTATGTGTATGTTGTCTGAGAAAAGGCTAGACCTCAATCCTAAGTGTCTCTAGGTTCACAAAGTGCAAGTCCCATCCGTGGCAATGAGACATGATCACATATATATTCGTCTAGACTCATTGCTATCAGCAGTGATCTAACCTTGGAGTTGGAGTGCCTAAAGCACAAATCACTAATGTTTGAGCTAAATCTGTAAGAATCTTAAACTGTAAGTAGCAGGTTGTCATTGTTACTAAAATAAACCAGCAGAGGGAGACATAGTCACATGAAGTAAGCCAGCAAATTGCATTTACTTTAGATGTGACCCAGCCTGGCTATGACTGAAACATCATAGGGTATTTTTCTGTTAAAAGATGCTTGCCACAATATGGAATATTTTAATTTCCAAAACCTAATGCAGGTTCTTAGCAGGGACTAAGCTTGGCATAGAAGTTACGGTTCATAAATAAACATGAGTTTCTGATAACAGTGGCATTTGTTTGAACTTCTAGTAGACAGAGCAGTTAAATAATTTTTTAAATTGTAGTAGCCAGGCTACCAAGAGTCTTCCTTTTATTTCGACAAGGTTATTTGTAGAATAGCAGTGCTCCTTTTCTTTGAAGACCTGTCATATCCATTCATCATATGGCCATTTTATATGAGCTGTCCAATTTGTACTTCCCCTAACAGCCTAAATAGCATTTGTGATATCTGAAATCTACTTCGAAAGCCAACTTAATGCAGTGTGATTGATGGCATGCCTTGCTACTTCTCTGTAATTCACTGTGCACTGGAAAGGTGACAGTGTTTACCCCATCATAACGAGAAGCAGGTCACAGTAAGGTTCTGAAGAGAGCTGCCATGTCAGCTGTGAAATACATATTACAGTGGTTACATAAATAAATTAGCATAAATCAGGTCATCTTGAAGAAACAATTATGTTTGTGTAATATTATTTTAATTAAAAGTTAAGTGTTGACCACAATTTGATAGCAAAATTAAACACTTTGCCTACTTGGTGAAAATAGGGAAAGAAATCTGGCTAACTACAGCTTATATTAAAAGAGGAAATTACATTGCATCAAAATTATGCATCTGGAGTTAAATTTACCCCTTGTCTGAGACATTCAGCACATAGCCAATATACCACCTGAGTCAATTAGAGCTTAAATATGACTCAAGCGGTGCATAGACAATTTGATGCTTCTCTGAACACAGGTGAATTTCACCCTGGTTCTCATCCTGTGAAGTGCTGAAAACCTTGCATCACCAGGTTCTTAATTCCCATGCTTGTTAAGGAGCCTTGGATAGAAATACAGGATTGAGATCAATTATTTTAATGTAAGTAAAGACAATTTGGTTTATGGTTAATTGCCCCAAAGCTTTCTTAATGCAGAATTAAAGTTGCCCAGTAGTGCTTGTGCCTTTCCAGAATGTGGAAGTAGAACGTAGACAATGAAGGTAATGAAACTTGAAGTGAAGGTACACACCACACCAGCAGTGTAACCTTAACTCTGCCCTTTTAAATTAGGAATAATTCAATAAAGGGAGTTGGTAGTGGTGGGATGCTATAAGTACACATGCAAAAGTTCTAAGAGAATATGCCATTATTTGTGTTTGTGTTTCACAGTTCTGAATGAACTCCATCTGTGTTCACTATATTGAATGGTTGAGGGATTAACTAGAGCAGCTTGGCAGAGCTACTACTATGATATAGGCCGGGAGAGGTGCATGTGTACCATGAGAGATCAAGTATACCTCATTGCAAAGCTGAATTTTGTAGGTTGCACCAATAAAGGTGCACAAAGTTGTCTTCTTGCCATGGGAATTGTCTGAAATCTGTTGGGATATGTGTCCATGATCTCCAGAGCTTAATGCACGAATAAAAAGTTGGGAGGCATTGTCAATACAAAGGAGGATAGGAATATTAAACAAGACGACCTGAATGATCTTGAAGACCTGAATATCCAAATAGGAGGAAATTCAATAATATGAAGTGAAAAGTCATGCACGTAGGGTCTAATAATAAGAGCATCTGTGACAAGCTAGGGACTCATCAGTTCGAAGTGACAGAGGAGGAGAGACACCTGGTTATGATCGATCATAGGATGACTGAGCCACAAATGTGATGAAGCTGTGAAAAAGGCAAATGTGATACTAGGATGTATTCGGTGAGGCATTTCCAGTAGAGAAAGAGAAGTATTAATGACAGTGCACTAGTCTCCAGCAATGTTCCCTCTAATTTTTGACAGGCCGTGTGCGCAAAAATTTTCTTCTGTGCAAATTTTTGTGCGGGCAGTGTTTCGCCATGTGTGCAGGGTTTAGGATCTGAGTATGCGTGCACAGCTTAGAGGGAACAGTGGTCTCCAGTAAGACCTCATTTGGAATACTGAGTAGAATTCTAGTCACCCTTGTTGAAGAAAGATGAATTTAAACTGGATCAAGTGCAGAGAAGGGTTATTAGGATAATACGGGAAATAGAGGCCCTAGTTCATGAAAGGAGATTGGAAGAACTTGGATTGTTTAGCCTAGCAAATCAAAGAGAGAGAAGGGATATGATTGCTCCTTATAAATACATCAAGGTGGAAAACACCAGGGAGAGTAAAGAGCTGTTGAAGCTAAACTATGATGTTGCTACAAGAACAAATAGGGACCAGTTAGCAGTGTACCAAATTCAGGGTGAAATTAGAAGAAAGTTTCCAGCCATCAGGGGTGAGGTTCAAGAACAGCCTCCCAACAGGAGTTGGGGGATGGGGGGCCAAACAACTTCATTAGCTTTGAGAGAGAGCTGGACAAATGTATTAATGGTATTGTATTACAGGTTTGCTTGTGACGGTGAGGGGCAGGGTTCAGCACCCTTGCTCATTCCTTCCAGCTTGTCTTATGTTCCTAAAGGTTCATGCTTCAGGGCTTCAGCTGGCCAACTTCAGAGGTCAGGAAGGGATTATTTCCTCCCTTCCCTTCAACTATGCTAAATGTTTGTTGGGCTGTGTTTAGATTGCTGCCTTCTTGAAGCATCAGGGATGGCCACAGCTGGAGGTGGGACACTGGATAGGATAGTGCTCTGAAGTGGCACTGAGCATTCTCTCTCTATCTCTCTCAGGTGCTTGGAAGGTTGGTTCTTTGTCAAAGCTCAGAGTCTAACTGACAAGATTGATGGGGTTGGGAAGGAACATTTATTCTCTAAATCAGATTGGCAGTGACCTTGGGGAATTTTCCCCTTCTTCTGCAGCGTGAGGTGCAGCTCACTTCCTGCTGGTTAACTGGGTATATCTCATGTAATCAAGTGCCTGCCATTGCAGGGCCTTCAGGCACTGGTGCTCCTCAGTCCCTCCTATTCTCTGCACACGGCATGTCACCTGAGGGCTGTGATACTTGTAGTCTAATTTGGGTTGTTGGGTTTAGTGTGTGAGACCTGGGTAGTGTTGGTGACCTTTGGTGTTTGTAGGACAGAGTGGATGATGTAATGGTCCTTCCAGCCTTGAACTCTGATACTTCTTGTCTGCGCAGACATTGAGCTTATACCAAACTATGTGGAAGCCTCTCTGCACCATGGCTGAACATGCCTTGCTTGCTCCGTAATAACAAATTGGCTCCTTGCAGTAGCTTGTAGCAAAGAACTCCTCTTTTTTTTTCAGTTCGGTAGTTTCCAAATGTGTTTTTTAGTTAGCATCAAATCAAATATGAATGATTTTGGTTTTTTTGGTGACACAAGAATGTCTACTTCAGGTCTGTTCGAGAGTGAATTTGAACCTGTCTTTCTCGCATCTCAGGTGAGTGCTCTAACTACTGGGCTAAATTTTATAAGTTGGGGTCAGCATTCCCTTATCCTCCATTGGCTGTGTTTTGAATAGCTGAAACTATTCATATCAAACTTGTGAATAGATTTGGGGTGACCAAAATTACACTTTTAATCAAATAAACTCTGAAAAAAATTGTCCAGTTCTAGTTTAAAAGTACACACATAGGGTTAAGGAAATTTTCAAGTGCGTATTCTAGTATGAAATTTCATATTTGTGTTAATAGCAATTTTTTTCTCAAGCCATGCAAAGATGCTAGTCCTTAAGAGTATTTTCGGGCCATATTTCACATCTCAAACCTCATATTTTTTCCTCTCTGGTGGAACTGTTGTTGGTTTGTTTTAAAATGAAGTGTAAAGCATGTGAGTTTTTTGTGGTGGTATGCGTGGGTTGTTTTTCTCCAGTCTCTGTACTCAGAAATGATTTGAAGGAAATGTGTTCAAACTTTAACAAAAAATGTTACCTCCAGACAGAGAGCCAGTATGGAAAATGTCAGATCAAAAGGTGAAAGTTGTGACTGTGAAAACAGGGCTTATAACAGAAACCATTCTGGAACTGTTGCTAAAGCTAGTGTTGTTAGAACTGTATATAGGAAGAAATGCTGTATTTATACAACCCTGAATTCCTGTCACTCTAACCAACTGCACAACTTGTCATCTAAAAAATAAATAACCTTTAGAGTAAACCACTCTTTAATAGTCCCTTCAACACTGTGGTGTTTATGGATGATTATAAAATACAAGGGAGAATAAGCCATCACTTGCTTCTGTTCTCAGAAAATAAGGACAGCAAGTGCTAAAAATGTAGGAACACTGTCAATATAAAGTCACTGTAGTTGAAGACAGATAGCATATGATCTTATCTGGACATCCTTGCCTATCTGATATTTAATCCCCTACCACAGGGAGCAGTAAGGCTCTCCTACTGTTTTATTGGCCATCATAATCTGACCCTTGCTCTACCAGCAATATGTCAGTCCGCCATGAGAACATGAAAGAAACACACTATAAAAATAAGCATTTTGGATCACTGCACTGAATATTAATTTTAAGTTCTTGGTAGGCAGGAAAAAATAAATAAATATAAACAGTGGAATGTACTATGAATTAGAGCTCGACACTCAAAAAGATAAGCAGTGGGATGTTTTATTCTTTGATGCAGCATGATATATCATGTCAGAGGAAGCCTTTAACAATATGTCCTATCTTGCATGTTATTTAGACATATCGTCACAGACTCTAAAAAAGAAATAGCTGTCCTGTACTATTGCAATAGTATCAAATCTGTGGATACTTTGCTACAAGATAGCTTTTCTCTGTCTAGGAGCAACCCCCCCCCACACACACACTTTTTTAATGCTTTGAAATAACAGCAACATTGATGAAATCTGTAATTTCCTACCTACTAGGACAAGACGACAAAGTCAACAGTATAAGTCGGTCTTAGATCACCACTGAGGAGACTGCCAATCAGTTTTTATTAAGGAGAAAATACGCAAGGACGTGTTTTAAGCTAAGCAGATCAAGAAGAGAACTATTTGTTTAGCTTCTTTAATAGAAGGGATGCTTAAAATACACAAGGAAGACTCAATGCCTTCAAAGTATCAAGTGACAAATAGTTCAGAATAGTTCTGCTGAGGATGGATTTCACTGAACTGTCTAAAAGCTTTACTACATGTTTTTCTATAAGAAGGTGGGTGGTGGCCTGTTTACAGACTTCATTCAGGAGTGGTATAACTATGGAAAGCTCAAAGCCATTTGTGGCAAAGTGGCTTCCCAGACTCACCCAGCTCAGGTCCTTTGTGCTTTGGTGAGGCAAATGCTGTCCAGGCAAGCCGCCTAGAAAGCCCAAGGGCAGGTTTTCCCTTCCTCTAAGCTCTTCTTTCTGGCTGGGTTTTTTTTCTCTCTGGCTAGGGAAAGCTGTCTCCCTTCTGGGAGAGGCTCCCTGTCCTGCTGCCCCCAAACTGCTGGCAGCCTCACTCCATCTATCTCTCCTCCCTTCATAGCTGGGGAGGAGGGCTTAAAAAGGTTTCTGTCAGCCTTTTAATTGGGCTCAGCTGATCCTGCTTTGGCCAGTGGCAGCCTTGCTCAGCTGAACCCAATTAACTTGTGGTTACCTCTCTCTCACCACAAACCAGTAGCCTGCCCTGGGTTTACCACACATTATAATAGTTTATGGCGACCAAGATGGAATATTTGAAACAAACAACTAACACAGCTTCTCCTACGGAAGACTCTTTTTGGCAAATGTCTCTTGAAAATCTTTCAGAGAAAGATGAAGAAACCAGCAGACCGTAGTCTCAACATTGATACAGTTGTACCAAGATATACATGAACTGGGCCAAATTGTAAAAAAAAAATCCCAGCCCCCCACGGTAGGCCAGTGTTTGGCATCAAGCTTCAGTTTGGATAAGCAGGTGCTTATTTCATCTGTCCAAATTTGTGAGTCTCCAATCTGGATTGGAAATGTCATGAGAAGAGGCGCTGTCTCATGTTTTCCATCACTGCTTCTGGTTGTGGCTAGACATACCTCAGAAATGCACTTCTTGCTGTGGCTCACAGTTCTGGTTCCAGTCCCAGCAGGATACCACAAGTTAAAAATAGAAAAGAAAAACCCCCACCATGTAAACAACTCAAAGCTTAAAAATGTGGTTTGATTTTAGAGAGCTCCCCCTGCCACTGTCCCTACTATTAACTATAAATCTAAAGACTAAAGTGTTTTGTGTCTGACTTCCATAATGAATATGTCTCTCATTCATTAGGGGCCTTAATAAGTGAATTAGTAATGAGAAATGTCAGACTTATTCCCATTTGTCATATGTCCCTGTACGCTGCGGTTCAAAGAGAAGGTGATTAAATACTATTATGGGGTAGTGTTGCAAGGTGCTCCCCCCTCCCCACCCCGTCTCACCCTGTGCAGAGTTATGCCACCATTCAGAGTTGAATCAACATTGTACGCTCTGTACAGACTGTTTCACCCTTGCACTTTCTTGGGGAAGGCCAGGTGGATGAGGGAGGAGGCTAGACCATGGTCTCAACCCCTGTCTGCTCCAACCAGCCAAGCTGACTGGGCCTGGAGGAGAGAGCATGCTGCAGTGACATCTAGGAGGGAGGTTGCCACTTGATGCAAGCTAATTCCTCTCAGGCATGATCTGATCACAAAAGTGTTTGTAGAGGATGAAAATCTAGAAATGAAATATCAGTAAATAAGATTTTTAACTAAGACTTCGATTCCCTAGGTTTTGGGGTTATTTTTAATATCCATGTTAGTGCTAGCATTTACCTCTAAAATTCACAGATCTTTAAGCCCAGAAGGCCCCATTATAATCATCTTCTCTGACCTCCTGCGTAACACAGGCCATATAATTTCATCCATTTACTCCTGTGGGGAGCCCCAAAAGTGATGTGGATCATTTCAACTTAAATGTTTCACAGAATATATTGTGACTGTCATTATAGGTCTGTGAGTATACAGTGATCACCCTTTGAAAACCAAAAAATGTGCAAAACTTTCCAGCTTTGTCTTAAATAGAAATGGTACTGCAGTATTCTCCACAATAAATATGGAGTGTACAGGAAAATCTGCAAGCATTGTGGTGACCTCATCTAATATTTATCTAAGGCAAAATTGGTAAGTATTTTTAAGGATGACCATGGTATGAGGTTTGTGATGTTTATCAAATTTACAATCCAATTTTGCACCCAATGCTAAGACAAATGATATTTGTAGAATTTCAACAACAGGGCCGGCGACGGGGGGGGGGACTAGCGGGGCAGGTGTACCGGGCCCCGGATTTAAGGGGGCCCCCATGCAGGACTCAGAAGTGTGCAGGCGGGGTGGAAACAGGGGATGCTCTGCAGAGCCACGGCACGCATGCAAATCCCCCACCGGGCGGCCACCCCAGCGCTGTAGCCAAGCACCCGCACCACACGGCAGACTCCACAGTGGGCCTGGGGAAGCGCGCCCGGCCGCCCTGGTGTGCGGTGCTGACGGTGGCGGAGGCGCCGAGAAGGGGAGCCGGCCTCGCCAGGGTAAGGAGGCAGGGGGCCTGGCCCCACTCGGGGGCGGCTCTGGGGGGGGGCCTTTGGGCGGGCGGGCTCTGCGATGAGTTCACCCCCAGTGGGCGCTCAGGAGGTTAATTCATCGGCGTGGCTGGGCTGGGGGGCAGGCAAGGGGGCAGTGGGGGGGGGGAGGCCAGGCTGGGGGGCCGGTGAGGGGGGCAGGAGACTAGGCTGGATGGGGTGGGCGAGGCGTGAGTGCGGGAGGGAAGGAGGTTTGGTGAGGGGGAGGCTGGGCTGGGCAGGTCAGGCATGGGGGGCAGGAGGCTGGGTGGGGAGTGGGAGGGGGGAGGAGGTTAGGTTCGGTGGGATGGGCCGGGCCAGGCAGGGGTGGGGGAGGGAAGGCGGTTAGATGGGGGAGGCTGGGCGGGGGTAAACGAAGATCACCCCCAACAGTGGGGTGGGCCAGGCAGGGATGGGAGGGGAAGGGAGGAGGTTAGGCTGTGGGAGGAGATTAGTTTGGGTGGGCCAGGTCAGGCAGGGGGGGGAAGGAGAATAGGCTGTGGGGGGAGGTGGGGCAGGCAGGGGTGGTGTGCTAGAGGCCGCACGCACGCGCCGCGCGCCTCACGCCACCGTGCTACCGCTGACTGCTCCCGGTACCCCCGCGACACGACACATCATTTGGGGGGGGGGCACAAATGATCAGAGTACCAGGCCCCAAAATTTCTGTCGCCAGGCCTGTTCAAGAATAGGATGCTCTTGATGTTGAAAGATAGATTATTAGGGAAATTTGCATCTTAAGCAGAATTTATGTGAGTGCATAATAAGTTCTTTGCTTGTAGCGAGATGATTTTCTATTTCCTGACAGTTTTATACTTATTTACTCCACATTATTGATTGGTCAAGATCATGTGGGTCATAAAAAGAGGATCAAGAAGAACTTGGGATAGATTTTCTTTGGTGTATTCAGAAGACGACAGTTCTGTAATGTCCCTAATTATTCTAAGTGTGGCAGGCAAATTATCTTACCATTACATATTGCCTGTGTCTAAGTATACATGCAGTAAGTCTTTGCTTACCTCAGAAAACTACCACTTTGGAAACAATGTAATTTAATCACACCAGACCATACACTTGTGGCTAGGGTGACCAGATATCCCGATAAAATCACGACTGTCCCGATATTTAACTCTTTGTACTACTTCCTGATCGATGTTCGATTGGGATGGCAGTTGTCCCGATATTCAGGTAAGGAGATGGCAAGCTCCCCGCTCCTTGCCTCCTTCTCCTCCCCCCCCTCCCAGCGGGCTGTGTCCCTGATCCTCCCTCTCAGCGCTTCTCACCACCTGACAGCTGTTTGGTGAGCTTTGGGAGGGGGGAGGAGTGGAGATGCGGCACACTTGGGGGAGGAGGTGGAGAAGAGGCAGGGCAGAGGTGGGGACTTGGGGGAAGGGGGTGGAATGGTAGTGAGGCAAGGGTGGTACAGGGGTGGTTGAGCACCCCACCTGGCAAAGGGGAAGTTGGTGCCATAGGCAAGTGGCGGGGGGTGAAAAGGTGAGTGGCGGGTGGGGAGGGTGAAGAGACAAGCATTTGTTGGGGGATTGAGGAGGAGTGCAACAAGCCAGTGATGGGCTGTAGGATGAGGAAGGGTGTGATGGGGGATGGGGAAGGACCTGGGGCAAAGTGGGGGCAGAGCCTTGGAGGAGCTGGAGGTGGACTTAGGGCAAGGCTAACAGCACCCCAGTGTGTCCCAATATTTCAATGTTGTGGTCTGGTCACCCTACTTGTGGCAGACAGGGGACCCTTCCCAATCAGATCTCCCTGTCTCACATGGAGGTGGCCTAGCTACATCCTCCTCTCTGTGCTCAATATGTAGAAGAGCCTCATCAGGTACTGTTTGTAAGAAGGGGAAGGTCTGTGTCAGAATGTGTAACCCTTGTCTTTCCTTTCCTCTCCTTTTCTCCCCATCTTGTATCTGTGGCACCAGCAATAAATCTATCCAATGCATACTCAGTCTACATTCACTTGTCCACAAGGTCCCTTGACTATTCTAATTATCACATCGTGCCTAGTGCTGTGGTGTGCGTGCCTGTCTTTTGATTGGTGACCCATGACAGAGGATCCCAATAGCAGGGGAGTTTGTCAGGGACTGGAGGGTAAGCAGGATGTCCATAGCAGGTGCAGAGGAACAGCGTCCGTGAGCCTCTAGTGGATCATCAGATATCTGTTGGCCCTGGGATCCATACACCTTCTGACGAACATAGGTGACCAGATGTCTCGATATTTGGGGCTTTTTCTTATACAGGCACCTATTACCCCCATCCCAATTTTTCACACTTGTTATCTGGTCACCCTAGAAGAATGTGTAAGTACAGTTGTCTTCTCCAGGGCCATACTCCAGCATGTTTTTCTGCCAGAGGTGGCCCTCTTTGTTCCACCCATAGGTATTTCCCATGAAAATATGCATTTAATAATTGTAAAAAAATTAAACCAGGCAGTTTACTTGGCTTATGCTAACCCTCAGTAGTTCAACAAAACCAATAAATGTAAATGGAGTTCCACATGCTTGTCTCCTTAAACTAACATATATCGGGGAGACAATGCTGAATACCAGATGGCATGGGAATTAATGTAAAATCTTTTCAGGATTCAAATGTAGATTAAGGGGATAACTCCTGCCAGGACTTGACAACAAACTGGGTATCCTACCTGGCTGTTGCATGAGTATCCTGAGGTCTTATCCACACAAGAGACTTGCTAAATGAGTTGGATGGTGTCAGAGGGTCAGGCTAACCTACCCTGACCCTTAGTCATCCTGGCCTCAGTTTCCTCTGTGGCACTCCAATAGATGCAAACATTTCAAATAATGTCTGTGACCTCCCCACACTGCCTTTTGGGGTCTGGTTTAATGAGACATAACAAGAAATAAGCAGGTCCTATCCTAGTCATATGGTCCCTGAAAGCCCAGGTCCCACTAGCTGAGTGCAGGAACCTAGGTTCTTCCCCTGTTCATCCCACCACTTGGCTCTCTCCAACCCTAGCACAATTCTAGTCCAGAACTCCCCTGTGTCTCCTGCTCCTTGTGGGTCTCAGTTGCTGAGCAATATGCTGCCCTTCTTACAGTAGGCCTTGCTTCCAGGCTTTTCTCACATGATCCTTGGTCACCTGTCTCAGTCTCAGGCCAGAGCTGGGGCCTTAACACCTAATAGGTGCTAGCTGCCGCCCGGGTCCCAGCAGCCAGGACCCGGGCGGGCGGGTTGACGGCTCCCGTCCGGGTCCCAGCAGTTGGGGACCCGGGCGGGCTGACGGCTCCCGCCCGGGTCCAAGCAGCTGGGGACCCGGGCTGGTGGGCGGGCTGATGGCTACCGCCCGGGTCCCAGCAGCCTGGGACCTGGGCAGGCGGGCGGGCTGCTGGCTGCCGCCCTGTCCCAGCAGCCGGGACCTGGGCAGGCGGGTTGACGGCTCCCGGCTGCCGTGATAAGTAAAACCTCGATATAACGGACTAATTCGGGTGAGGGGGTGTCCGTTAAAGCCGAAAGTCCTGTTATTTAATAATTTTAAAAAATTATTAAATAACGGACTTTCGGCTTTAGCGGACACCCCCTCGCCCGAATTAGTCCGTTATATCGAGGTTTTACTGTACAGTGTGGAGGGTATGCACACACATACTTATACTTATGTGTGTACATGTGCATATGTGTGTTTTGAGTTGGCAAATGAAATGAAAGTTCTGAAATATTTAAATTGAGAAACATGTAAATGACCTTATTATGCTGAAATGTTCTGATAGTGAAACATTCTAATAGTAAATATTGTACGTAAATATAATATATACAAATATAGAAGTAAAAATAAAACAAGAAAGTTGACACAAAATGCTATGTATTGTTTCAAAACTTTTCAGTCATATTTCATTAAAGTTGACAGTTACCATGAAACATTTCAATATAGCCGAAACATCATTTTCCCATGGAAAACTTCTCTGTTGAAATGTTTTCAACCAGCTCAAATTCACGGTTATATAACTACATATAATATATTGTTTGAGTGTGTGGTGTATAATGTATTTATTTGTAAGGAAGTTACAACACCCGAAGAGATTATTTTTCTTTTATGATGTTATTAGATGGACTTTTGTGGGATTTTCCTTTTGTTCTGAATAATTTATGGTGGCCATAAGTTCTAGTGTAACCTGTGCAATTGAGGGCCTTTTGCATACTTGTACGAATCATTATTCCCATATCAAGACACGTGGTAACTTTAGGTTGTTATATCTGCTTAGGAAAGCATTATCGTTGGCAATATATCAGTCCAGTAAATTGTTATAAGGAGAGGGATGAAGTTACAATGGGGAAACATAACAAAAAATAATTAGAGAGGTTACAAGTTTATGTCCGACTAGTGAACTTTGGGAGATGGCTGATAATCAGACATTAATGAACAGCGTTGAAAGACTTTAAAGTGAAAATTGCTGATGATGGTTTTAAGTCTGAAAATTCCCCATATTCTGCAATGATTTATAACAAAGGCAAAGTTGTATGTTTGAGAGATCCATTTATGTGTAAAAATAAAATATAATTGCCAAAATGTAAAGTAATCAGAGGTAGAAATATCTGGTTTTAGATTACCCAAAAAGCCAGAAGTTACATATTATATCTGTTTAGAAAAAATAGGGAAACTGTTTTCCTCATTTTAAACTCAACTGAATATTGTGTGTTCAAAAGTTTGACACAAATATCATTAGGTTTGCTGTCTGCTTAAGAAATTGTAGAAGAAAAGGACTGGAGTCAGAGGAGCAGAGAAAAAAAGAATGAATAAAGAGGATGAAAATATGAAGCATACAACAGAAAGAATAGAAAGATTACCCGGGGGAGTGCTCAGTTATGTAGGTTCAGATTTTGTGGCAGTCATGTCCTTAGTATAGGTAACAAAGTCCTGTGGCACCTTAATGTGTAGCACAGGTTCTTCCTCTTGGCTAGATTTTAATTCAGTAACCCTTGGAATTTTTTTTAAAGGAAAACGAATATAAATGTGAAAAATATTCACAATGTCATTCTAAAAATTGAGAACAAGGAAAAACCTTGAACTTCAGGAGACTGTCCCTCAGTAGAATGCTAAATGGAATGTAGCTGACTAAAGATGTTTTCAAGGAGAGCAAGATATTATATGGAGATGTAAGTTTAACCTACTCTGAAGGCCAAGTTCACTAGCAAAACTTTCAGCTCTGGGAAACACAAAGTTGTTTTTTTCTGTGATAAAGCAATGAGCTATGTGTGTTTGAGCAGATTACTGATTTTAGGTGGGATGCAATACTGTGTGCAGTTTCATATCTAAAGCAACTATGGGAGTGAAAAATCCCTTTCTACTCTAAACAGACTTAATGGGCCAGATTCTAATACCCTTAGGGTACGTCTATACTACCTGCCGGGTCAGCAGTAGTGTTTGATGTACCCGGGATCAATTTATCGTGTATTGTCTAGATGCACTAAATCAATCCCTGAACGGGCTCCCCATAAACTCCAGAACTCCATCTCCGCAAGAGGAGGAAGCAAAGCTGACGGGAAAGCGGCAGTGGTGAAGTCGCCGCTATGAGGATGGCCAGGTAAGTCGACCTAAGATACTTCAACTATGCTATTCACATATCTGAAGTTTCATATTTTAGGTCGACACCCCCCCATCCCCAGTGTAGACCAGCCCTTAGTCACATTCAGTGATTATATCATTGTATGATTGTATAGAGCACACTACTGTACAGAGCAGAGACTTGGCTGCTGAAAGT
Source organism: Sternotherus odoratus (assembly GCA_032164245.1). NCBI lineage: Eukaryota > Metazoa > Chordata > Testudines > Kinosternidae > Sternotherus > Sternotherus odoratus. The sequence goes on along the minus strand of JAVMKO010000009.1, from coordinate 10,848,486 downwards.
GGCTAAAAAAATGTGGAGGGTGCCTATCACAGATAGCAGAGGAAGATATCACACATTTCATGGAAAGACAGAATAACAAATATGAGACTAAGGATTCTGACAGAGCAGGACATCATAGAAAATATCATTAAAGAAAGAAGGCTCAATTAGTTGGGACATATACACCGTATGGGAGACATGATAAACAAGCACTGAATTTGGTACCCAAGGGAGGAAAGAGGAAATAAGGAAGTCCAAGGAAGGACTGGCAGAAGATAATGAAAGAGGATATTGAATGTCCTGGCATCGCCGGGAAAGAAATACCATAACTAGAGAGCAACTGTTATCAGTGCAGGAACTGGACTGCCCGATGTGTCAGCAGCGCAGGAGGAACTAAGGTTGAAGTAACTCCATTATCTTCACTAGGGTGACGCCTCATTCATAACAGTGTAAGTAAGATCAGAATCAGGCCCAGGTTAGTATTAGTATTTACCATTAGGAAATGTTCCCTTATAAATGAAACTGAAAACTTTGACCTTCATCCCTACACTTAAAACTGTGGGCTTTGATAAAGGGAACTCTTTGCAATGACCTGAAGTTTATCTGAAAGTGTATCAAGCCCTTCCAGATGACCCACGAATGGGTGAAAGGATAGCTATGAAAGATATCAGATGTAATACCTTATTACAGTATTTGCTGACTGGACACAGCATGTGAGGTCATAGAGTTCTTGTCATGAATTGCTTATGAACGAAATAGGCAATGCAAAACTCCCCAGAAGACTCAGGAGAGAGTCTCTCTTGGAACATTAAGAAGCATAGTGGGTTTGCGGGCAAGTAGTGTTTTTGTGCTTCATGGAGGGAGAAAATAAGCTTAGAACAACTTTTTTCTTATTGTTTTTTAAATCAGGCATGGATCAATGGAAATATGGTTGGGTTTATTTTCCAGCAAAAAACAAGAAACAATCCCCTATCTTTGGGGAAAAGAATCCATCATCATCTACCCTCTCCTCCCTCTCTCTGACACTGCTGCATTAAGTGCCTGTTTTTGCTCCAGCTTAAAGAGAGAGTCAGGAATCATGCCCACAACATGAAAAGACTCTTCAGTTTCTTTTCAGGACAAGGTAAAACACAGGACAAAAAGTTGGAAGGTAGATTTAGAGTAGATCAATAACCGATCTAGTTATGTTTTATTTTTTATGGCCATAATTGTCCACTGTGTCTGAACTGTTCTCGGGCAGTGGATGGTGACTGCTAGAAAGTGTACAGTGGCAGCCATAGACAGTCAGTTCCAGCTCTCTTATCCTCTGCCAACTGTCCTTAGCAGAAGTCAAAGCAGGAGCACTCTACTGTACTGTTCTGTGCTTGATTTTGCAGCTATAATATTTTAATATAGTTTATTGGATGTCATTATTTGTTTACAACGCTTCAGATATCTTGTTGGGATGTCTAAAAATAATAAAATTTTCTTCTAAAGATTTGTTACCTACCCTTTGTTTTGTTACCTACCCTTTGATTTGTTACCTACCCTTCCTTCATTTCATGCATAGGGAGATATTGCTTAATTCCATACAGAACATCAGAGTTTGTTGTTAAATAGTCATGCCTTTCAAACTGCATACCATGAAATAATTCAAAGAGTAAGTACCCAATTCAAATGGATGAGACCACTCATTATTTAGTAGTTTCACAATTTTAGGGTAAGAGGATTTACCTCTGCATATCTAAGTAATGTACACAAGAGTTCTTTTCTTGGCACCTAAAAGAATGTTTTCTTCTTTCTTTTAAAAAAAGCATTATTCTACCAAAGAAAAGCAGTTTTTCAGTAGTCTGCCTCCATTGTTTGGGCTTTTTTCATATTCAGAATGTATAGGATCAGGATTATATCCTGTTGTAAACATCTCTGAAAACAAAACAAAAAGGAAGAATCCAATCTTTGTATTCATTGAATTTGGATTTGTTATGTTGGGGATATATAGAAATTTGATAAGTTTATGGAGAAGATGGTGTGATGTGATCTTTGACTATGGTAACAGATGAGCCTGGTGACATATGATGGGACGTTGGACAGGATGGGATCTTAGTTATTACAGAGAATTCTTTCCTGGTGTCTGGTTGATGAGTCTTGCCTGTATGCTCAGGGTTCAGCTGATCACCATATTTGGGGTTGGGAAGGAATTTTCCTCCAGGGCAGATTGGAAAAAAAAAAGTGAACAGAATGCTGGGAATAATTAAGAAAGGGATAGATAATATGACAGAAAACACCATGCTGCCTCTGTATACATCCATGGTACACCCATATCTTGAACATTGTGTGCAGATGTGGTTGTTCTGTCTCAAAAAAGATGTATTGAAATTGGAAAAGGTTCAGAAAAGAGCAACAAAAATGATTAGAGGTTTGGAATGGCTTCCATGTGCGGAGAGCTTAATAAAACTGAAACTTTTTATCTTGGGAAAGAGACAGCTAAGGGGAGATGTGATTGAGATCTACAAAATCATGACTGGTGTAGAGAAAGTATAAAGGAAGTGTTATTTACTACTTCTCATAACACAAGAACTAAGGGTCACCAAATGAAATTAATAGACAGCAGATTTAAAACAAATAAAAGGAAGAATTTTTTACACAGTGCACAGTCAACCTGTGGGACTGCTTGCCAGAGGATGTTGTGAAGGCCAAGGCCATAACAGGGTTCAAAACTAACTAGATAAATTCATGGAGGGTAGGTCCATCATCTATGGCTATTAGCCAAGATAGGCAGGAATAGTATCCCTATCTTCTGTTTGCCAGAAGCTGGGAATGAGTGATGATTACCTGTTCTGTTCATTCCCTCGGCAGCACCTGGCATTGGCCACTGCCAGAAGACAGGATACTCGGCTAGATGTACCTTTGGTCTGACCCTGTAGGGCTATTCTTATGAGTATAAATGAGCATCTCATTTTCACAAAGGCATGTAGTGGAAGCAAATGGATTGACAATTTACCCTAGTATATCTTTTTATATGTATTTGTGCCTGGGGAGAATTCAATGTGTTTTTTCTCAACAGAGCAGTGAAAGCTGTGATTTTCAGTTTGCTTGAGGATAAGTGGAAAAGGTACATTTCACAAAGGAACTATATCAGAGGCCTCCTCAGAATGCAGCATATATATTTTTATTATAACCTCTCAAACTATTCTGGCTTTTGAGACTCCAAATAATTATTGTATATAATATGTGTTTTCTAAGGGCACTTTGTGAAAGAAAAAATTGGGAGCTATAGAATGATGTGGAATTTTGTGTAAACTTCTGAGCAGTACATTAGTGAATTCTTTGTTCTCAGTTGTCAGGGGTGGTTTATGCTTGTGTTCCTTCTGAGAGTTTTTTTTCATTTGGGATTATCTGTGTAGGTGAAAACATGAAATATTTTCCACTATCTTAAAAACCTCTTCAACTGTGCTTTTGTAATCTCTCTCCAATAACATGTTCACAACACCAATAATGTACTTTACATTTTATCTGAACTCTACCTCCCATTTGTGTTTTCTTAGTAAGCAGTTCTCATGCTCTCTAGATATTAAAACCAACACATTTTTAAAAATCACCTGTGCAAAGTAAAAGATTTTCCACCCTTGCATTTCAGTATTTGATTTTTAAAGGTAATGTCTTCCTGTTGTCGAAGCATTTTATTACATTGCATGAGATGTCAAGATACTGGTTTTGGCAGCACTCACTATACATAGTATATTTAGGGCATGCGTCTACAATGGCGAGGTTACAGCACCAGCAGTTACAGTGCCAGTCAGAGAGTGCAGAAGGAAAACCACGCTTGTTTGTCCACAATGACAGCTGCTTGCGCAATTGCATGTTCACACTAGCGGCGGTATTTGGAGAGGTGCACTCTAGGCAGCTATCCCACAGAGCACCTCTTTCTCTCTTGCCTCTAAGACTTGTGGGAAGGCGGAGGGAGTTACGGGGCATCCTGGGTCCAGTCCCAATGCTCCATGATGCATTGCTTCGTATCCCCGCAACCCTGTGCTTTGGTCTGTATTTGGTGCCATCTTTCAATGGTTTGTGTAGTGCATGCCCTGCCTCTTTCAGGCTGCAGGAATGGATCCCAAACTACTGACCAGTAGGCTGCTCGTTCTGGCCAACATGTCATGGGTGGCAGTGGAGTTATTCCTTGAATTACAAAGGCAAGAGGAGTGTAACATTGATCTCGCCATGTGATATAGAATTCAGTCAAATTTTTCAGATGTAGGTGCCTAACTTTAGGCAAAACTCCATATATATTTAGGCATCTAGCTAAATAGCCTGATTTTCAAAGGTGCTTATCCTCCACAATTGGCTTCTAAAAAGAAGTTTGTTTATATGTCTGCATTTGAAAATTTTGGCCTTCATATTTACCAAAGTTAAGGTTTTACAATTACCCAAAATTTGCCTACTAAGAGGTAAGCCCTTTTTCTACTGTACAGTTCCTCTATGGATTATTTGAATTTTACTTTGATAAATTATTTTGAATTTATTCAGTTTTCCTGAGGGGTGTTTGGTAGTTGTTATTAATTATTAATTATTATTACTACTTTCAAAGAATGGTCTTATACCTGCATTGATTTGTTCGTATGATTGATTTCTTGGTAATGTATTTCTGCACAGTGGTCGCAGTGTATATTATAATCCCTAGTCCTGACAACAATTTTTGGACAATATTCCAAAATGACAACTGTCATAAGTGTAAAGGGCTGGAGAGGGTTAATGTTATCTAAGAACAAGAGATGTAACAGCTCCCTGCCATGAGGGAGGGAGGGCTTTAGTTAGTTGAATTTCAGCTTGGGCTTGCCAATGTAGCTTGGTAAGAGTTCTGGAGCATCTTTAGCTATGAAGATGGCTCTACTTCCTTTTTATATTCCTGATTAGCTGTACTGTGAGTATAACCTTTTGATTCTTTTAAGCCTGTGCCTATTTCGGGTGCTTCTCTCCTTTTCAGAAGGGAGTTAGAGAACTCCAGATTGTGAAGTGTAATGTATCTTTGTTTATTCCCTTTTCTTCATTAATTTTTTTAGTTATAAAGAACATTTGGTTTATTCCCTTAAGGTTTTCTCTGCTTCCAGTCTGGGAAGGGAGAAGGGAAGGGAGTAGGTAAACGGGTCAGCTCTGTGTAGGAGCTGAGGAACAGGGTCTGTCTCCTTCTACCTTCAGACAAGAAGGGGGAGGGAGGGAAAGGAACAGACTCTGAGGGTCCGGCTCTCAGGTAGAGAGACGGAGGGTGGGGAAGTTCGGGGGCCCCTCCAAGGTTTTGGAAGTACACCCGAATGGTGGCAGCATTGGGTTACCCCAATTTCCCAGCTGGCAAAGTGGGGGTATTGGGGAGAAAGACTTAACTTAGGTGGGGAGCAGTTAAAGTTTAGTTGGTCTAGCATACGAGAGTCCTTTTCTCTGTACTCAGGAGCACAGGGATCAGGGTACCCCTTTTACAACAACGTAAGGCTGACATTCCTTCATGCTTCATCTCTGCCCAAAGGTGAATTTTTGTGGAAACAATGAGCAAAATTTCTTCCCTCATTCTTCATTTATGAGGAGAGGGAGAAAGTAAATCCTATAAAAGAATGTGTTATTTTTCCACCTCTCCTAGTGCTTGAGTTTAATAATATTTTGACTTTTATAGCCCTGTACAAACACTATTTAGTAAGGCTTCATGGTGTCCAGTAAGGCTTCATGGTGTCCTTATGTAGTAGCTCAAAAAGGGAATTCTAGACACCACATGGGCTGGGTTACACATACATGGGAAGTCCCCAAAAATTTTTAAAGCCCATTTCTTAATGGCAGAATTTCAGAGGTGGTCTTTCAAATACTACAGTGATAATCTCATCATAAATGCCTGGATGATGGATAGATAATTAGAAACAGGCTATAGATCAGGGGTGGGCAAACTTTTTGGCCGAGGGACACATGGGGTTGTAAAACGGTATGGAGGGCCGGGTAAGGACGGCTGTGCCTCCCCAAATAGCATGCCCCTCCACCCCATCCACCCCCTCCCACTTCCTACCCCCTGACTGCCCCATCAGAATCCCCAACCCATCCAACTATCTCTGCTCTTGTCTCCTGACCGCCCCCTCCAGAGACCCCCCTCTCCACCTCTAACTACCCACCAGGACTCCACACTCCATCTAAGTCTCCCTGCTCCTTGTCCCCAGACTTCCCGCTCTAGTGACCCCACTGCCAACTGCCCCTGGGACCCCACCCAACTCCCTCATTCCCTGTCCCCTGACTGCCTCAATGCCTATCCACACCCCTGTCCCCTGACTGCCCCCTGGGACTCCCACACACTATCCAACTGCTCCGTGTGCCCTGACCACCCAAACCTTCCCCTCCGCTCCTCCTCCCCTGACTGCCCTTCCCCTGAGTCTCCACCCCATCCAACCACTCCCAGTTCCCTGACTTCCCCCCGCGACCCTTTGCCCCTTATCCAATCCCCCCCACACCCATCCTGTGGTCGCAGGAGCAAGTCTCACCACTGCAACGTTCCCTGGCAGGAGCAGCAGACTGGAGCACTAATGGCATGGCTGCGGGGAAGAGTGTACAGTACAGTGGGGGACAGGCTGGGGCTTGCCTCCCCGGCCAGGAGCTCACGCAGGCTGAACAGGATGGTCCCGCAGGCCGGATGTAGCCCGCAGGCCGTAGTTTGCCCACCGCTGCTATAGATAGGTAGCTCAAGAGCCATATAAACCATATTTCACAAGACAAATGGGGAATGAGGGTATTGTTCTGAGTGACTAATATTATCATTTTTGCTTATCTGAAGTATTATATGAATATGTGATTTCATTTAAAAAATTCACAAAAACGAATTAGCAAATTTCCCAGTTCTGACTGCATCTCCATAATTCTGTTGACTTTGGATGCTACAACACCAGTGAGTGTAGCGCATGGAATGTTATATTTACATTAATGAATTTAGATTACAAGAATCATTGCCAAATCACAATCATAGATGAAAATAGTTGGGCTCCTCAAATCACAGCCAATGATTGTGGTGGAAAAATTGTGCTGGAAGAAGTGTATTTAACAGTCATGTTTAATTCTCAAGCCCTTTGGAGTTTTTAAAGGTGATTGGAAAATAGAGATAAGTTAATCATTGAACTTTGATCGAGCACTTGCTTGCTCTACAGACAATTTTGTTTTAGTGGCAAGAGCACATTCAATTCTTGTTTACACAGTGTGACAGTTCTCACTAAGGGGGTATAAATTCTAGTGCACGCTAGCATGTTGCACGCTAAAAGTTCCCTAATGTGGGATGACATTAATTTGCATTAGGGAACTTTTAGAGCTCACTAGCATGGTCCACACGGGCCATTCGGTGCGCAACACCTAACGCGCAGTAGAATTTACTTCCCTCTTGTGTTGACTAATGCACCATGTAGACCAGCATTAATGGTAAATGGCTAACAATTGAGCCTTAATTACCTTTTTTCTTTACAGGCAGAAGTCATTGATGTGCAGTATGGGACTGTAGAAGATTTAGTCCTGATACAAGCCATGACAAACGTGACCAATAAAATCGCCCTTCTGAAGCTAGGACAATCACCTTTACTCTATAAGGTTAGTTACATGTCTGATGTACTTTATCAGAGCGATTTCTTTTGTCATTCATTTCCAGATACTAAAATGGGGCCTTGTGTTGCTATCTCTGTCGCAGCAGGCCAGGATTTGTGAGCATTTAATACACTCCTTAACTCATTCCTGCAAGTGTCTGCGGTGTTTGCTTAGTTCCCGTTTTGATATGTCATCTGTTTTATTGACATGTATAATGCAGAATCAGAGGCTGCCTGTTGATAGTGCCATATTTTCTCTTGGTGGTGTACATCTTACAGCGAGAGAAGGAATCTGTGGGAGAGAGAGGGAATGAGTCCAAAATAAAGGTGGCTGAGAGCAGGGGTAGCTGGAGCATTGTCTATCTGACATTTGCATGTCGTCTTAGACTGAAATCTGACTCAGATATCATATCTAGGACTTGGCCTGCTGGAAACTTAAACATGCCCTGAGGTGAAGCTGAGTATAGCCAGTGCCTGCTTAACGTCAGGCTTTTGGGGATCTTCCCAAGCCCGCTGGGCTGCCTTCAAAATCCAGAGCTTCTTAACTTGCTATGACTATGCTCTGCAGACACTGAAATTGTGAAGTGATCCTCAATAAAAATACAGCCCAGGAGGAATAAACAGATGGAGCTGCAAATAAGACAGTTCTTGGTCTTCACTATTGTTTGCTTTAACCTTGTTTAATGATATATACTATACAGTAGACTCTCGATTATCCAGGATGTGGATTAACCAGGATGTGGATTAACCAGGATGTCAAAAAAAAATACACGCAACTCGCAGGGCCGGCTCTGGCTTTGCTGCTGCCCCAAGCACACACACAAAAAACCCCCACCAAGGTGCAGGGTAGCCAGTGAACCAACACCCCCTCCCCCCGGCGTAGGGTGGCTGGTGAACCAACCCTCACTCCCCGTATTTCCTATGGATGGTGATTATCCGGGATTTTATTAACCAGAATTATTTTTCCCCTATCAACCTGGATAATCGAGAGTCTACTGTATATACCCAAGATGGCTCAGTGGCAGTGCTGCCATTGGCTTCTTAGTTTTGCTCCCCATTCTTACTACCTCTGAGGGAGGGAAGAACTGTAGGGGGGAAAACATCATTCACTTTTATGGAGTTTTCGGCCATAAAGTGTGTAAGGGCATGCTGCCGAAAGCAACTGTACTTTAGCTCTCCACTTCCACTGCAGGCCAGTCACATCCTCTGATATAGCAGACAACCAGAAAGACATTTTAAAGAGACACATAAAAGGCCGGCTGCCAGCTCAGAATGCGCATATTGTGTAGCTTCTGTTCCCCTCTTTCCTTGCTCTGTGTGTGTCTGTGTGTGTGTCTGTGTGTTCCCTTCCTTCTCTGATATTAGTGGAGAGCACAGAGATTAAACACGTTTGTCCATTTTCATCTGAGACTTGACACATCCAAGTATTATATAAAATGGAGTTATATTTTTGAGGTAACCCCCCTATTTTTACTGTGAATATTTTATAAATAAGAATTACATTAGTTTGGTATTTCGAAAGACTCTGCTGGCTCAGTAAATAATTAAACAAGACACTTCATGCCCAATTCACAGAAGCAATTAGAAAAGACCTGTATCTCCAGATTTTATAATTAAAATAATCCAGAGCTGCTCCGCTGGCCACAGAAATCACAGTGAAGACCAGGACACCGGTTCATAAAATAGCTGCTTAATATTTTTTGAATAGAAACAATCTTTGTCTCAATGAAAATGCCATTTTCAACTGAATAATTTCAGTTATTTATCTAAATTATTTAGAGCCGCTTTCATTACATGCACAAAAGGTCAGTAATCATGGTCAGAATTTGACATGTGCAGCAGCTTCGCGCATAGATCTTATGCTGCATTTCATTGTTAAATGCCAGTAACCATGAAATAGCAAGCAGGGGTTGTTTAGTACAGTCTTGAATAAGAGGCAAAGTTTGCAGCACAAAAAGGGCAATACCACTATGTACATCCCCTACAACGAGGATTTGTTAAGGTTTAAGATTCTGATCCTGCTAACGCTTGTACGATCTGGACTTTAAGCATGTCAGGAAGTCCTACAGAAGTCTAAAAATACCCATCTTTTCCTTCAGCCAGGGAACTAAAGCCAATATGTGGAAATATTTGTCCTCCCTTATTATTTCTTCTTTCAGGTCCCAAGCACTCATTTTTGCAACAGAGATTGAGATGAGACCTGCTTGGCTTTGAAGTAATTGTATTCTTTGTTAAAGTAGTGGTAAAACTATATGAAAGGGATTCATTTATTGTATGGAATATTTCTAAATGAAAAGACACGTTGAACTACCAGTCTTCTGCTACTGTGATGAAATCCTGCCCCTTAAAGCCCCTGGCAAAATTCCCATTAGTTTCAGTGGCGCCTAGGTTTCACCCCTGAATTTTTTTTAACTGTTCTCCATTCTGTTTGTGTTGTATACTTACTGAGTCTTCCATTTCTGTTTCCCAAGATCCTCCCCTCCTTCTTACCTACTTTTCCTTCTCTTTCTTCCACATTTCCTTGGTTTTATAAAAAAGAAACTTCTATAAGCAGAAAACAGTTGATCATTCAAATACGCACCAGGTGACAATTTATACAGAACTTGTAAAATACAGATATAGATCTGGATTTTTGAAGCCTTCAGCGTTCTTGGTCTTTGGATATTCAATTTTCGTTCTGCCCATATCACTGATTTGTGCAGTTCTGGCCAACCACAGAATTGAGATCCAGATGCAGCTTGATAATGCCACAAAAAATACAAATGTTATTCCTATGCAGAGTTTATATGGTCCATTATAGAGATTTGGCAGGCTGGAAAATTTGCATCTGGGATCAAATTCTAAACTCTTTTAGGGGTGTTTGGATAGTCTCTTTTGGTTTGATCCCGTCTTTATTATTCTTCTTCGAGTGATTGCTCACATGCATTCCACTATAGGTCAGGCACGCGCTGCGGGCCTGGTTGCCGGGCAGATTTTTCCCCTAGCTGCAGACTGGGCGAGCAGGGAGCCCCCTGGAGTGGCGCCACTGAGGCACTCTATAAGTACCCCTGCGACACAGTCTGGCCCCCAGTTCCTTCTTCACCGCTCGCGCTGGTAGTCGGAACAGGAGTACTGCTCTTGAGCGTCCTCCTTATCTCCTAGCTGTTATTCCTATTGTTCTCATTAATAGTTGTTGTTAAGTAGTTGTTAAGTAGTTGTTAAGTAGTTATAGAGTAAATAGTTAGGTGCAGGGGATTTCCCTGCCACCGGAGCCATGTCATCCAAGGCTCCGGGATTCAAGCCATGTGCGGAGTGTGGGAAGCCCATGCCTGCGGGGGACCCACACTCAAAGTGCCTTAAGTGCCTCGGGGAAGCGCACTTGGCAGACTCCTGCAAGATTTGCAGGGCCTTCAAACCCAGGACCCGCAAGGACAGAGAATCCCGCCTGCGGCAGATCCTGTTAGAGGCGGCCCTCACTCCGGACTCGAGTGCGGCACCGGGCCCCGCACCCAAGCCGGCGAAAGCAAAGCCTCGGCACCGGTCGCGCTCCCCCAGCGCCAAGCGCAGAAAGGACTCGGAACCGCGCCCAGCATCGGCACCGGACCGCGTGCAGCCTCCGGCACCGCTCACGCGCCCACGGTCGCCGCCGGGGAGCCGACCAGAGGCACAGCCGCCCGCACCCGCACCGACGACTCCGGCGCCGCAGGAGGCCCCGTCGAGTCCGGTGCCAGTGGTCTCGCCACTCAGGGTGCCGATTCCGCAGCAGCTTCCCTCCACGCCGGAGGCGTTCGCTGCTGCGAGGAGGTTGCTCTCAGAGGACACCCCTCAGCAACCTGTCCGGTCTAGGGGCAAGCCGCCCATGACCGTGACTGAGATCGCGGCTCGAAGCCCGGCTGGGCACGGACGCCGATCGATCTCGCGGCGCCGATCTAACTCCCGGTACCGGTCAGCTTCCCGGCACCGGTCGCAGTCTCGGCGCCGCAATGAGTTGAGACCATGCTCCGGGTCTCCTCATGGCCGATTGCGCAGATCGCGCTCCGGCCGCCGGTCTGAGTCCTGGCGCCGGTCGGAGTCCCGGCACTCCCGCACGGACAGACGCCGGTCGTACTCCCGGCACCGGTCGCACTCCCGGCACCGGTCCGTCAGCTGCCACAGGGGCCGCTCTGGACGCCGTTCGCCGAGCCGCTCATCTTCCCGGCACCGCTCGTCGTCGCGGCACCGGTCACGATCGACACGGCACCGATCTCCTCGGCACCGTTCGTCGTCGCGGCACCGCAGACATCGGCGCTCCACATCCAGACGGCACCGCCGCTCGCCCCGGCACCGGACCTCATCGCGGCACCGGCGATCAGCCCGGCACCGGTCGTCATCGCGGCACCGTGGATCCCGCAGAAGTGGATCCAGCAGTAGCCGTTCGTCAGAGGGCAGTCGCTTCTCCCGGCACCGGTCGAGAAGCCCTCGGCGCCGCAGGCGTAGAGAGTCGGCTGGCACACAAACCCAGCATGACTCTCCGCCCAAGGCCCTCCAGTCGGCCACCATAGCGGCCCCATGGCACTCCTCTGCCTCAGTGTCCCCTCCAGCTATGGGACCAGCCCCAGCCACCCTAAACCCGACCTGGCCAGAATGGGTGGCATGGGAACATGACCAACCGGGGGAAACCCAGTCTGAGCCGGGGTTCCCAGTATGTGCCAGGGCTGCTCGGCAGGACCTACCAGGGCCATCCTTGGCCAGCCAGCCGTCGGCATTACACAGCCCCCGAGAGCCAGGGCCTTACGCCTCCCCAGTGGGGGTTGAGGTGGTGGCGGGCACCTCTTCCAACAGCCCGCCCGCCCTGGAACTCTCTAATTACCAGCACCTCCTCCAGGCAGTTGCGAAAAATATGAACCTGCCCCTTGAGGAGATCCAGATGGTGGATGACCCGGTCACCACCATGCTGACAAAGGGCACCCCGGCACGTGTGGCTGTGCCATTCATTAATACAATAAAAGCACACACCACGTCGGTATGGAAGACCCCCGCCTCCATCCCCCCCACCGCCCGGGGGGTAGAGAAGCGCTACTTTGTCCCGGCCACGGGCTATGAGTACTTGTATGTTCACCCTACACCCTCCTCCCTGGTGGTGGAGTCGGTGAACAACAAAGAGCGCAATGGACAGGAGGCCCAGGTACCTAAGGCCAAAGAAGCCAAGAGGCTGGACCATTTTGGCAGGAAGGTCTACTCCTCCGGGGGCCTCCAACTTAGGGTGGCGAATCATCAGGCCCTAATGAGTAGGCACCACTTTGATACAGTGGAGGCCCTTAACAAGTTCGAGACCGCTCTCCCCCAGGAGAGCAGACAGGAGTTTAGGGCCCTTCTGACTCAGAGCAGGGATATCTCAAGACACACCCTGCAAGCGGCCCTGGACTCAGCGGACTCAGCGGCCAGGACCATGGCCTCGGGCATAGCCCTTCGCCGGGCAGCATGGCTCTCCTCATCCAGCCTTGCCCCGGCGATGCAATACAAAATCCAGGACCTCCCGTTTGAGGGGCAGGCCCTCTTTTCAGAGGACACAGACACGCGGCTCCAGGCCCTCAATGACAGAGGGGTGACCCTCAAGGGTCTCGGCATGCACACCGCGGGGCCGCAAAGGCGCCCCTTCATCCCGCCGCGCCGCAAGTTCTTCCCACCCGCCCGCCAGCCACAGGACTCCTCCAGCAGGAGAAACCGCCCCTTCCGCAAGCGTCAGGGGCCTAGGCAGGGCGGGAAACAGCGGGGACCTAAGCCTTCCCAAGGGCCTAGGTCCAACTTTTGATGGTGCGCCCGGGGGCAGCTTAATAACCACAGTCCTGGATCCTCCCTTCGGAGACCGTTTGTCTCACTTCCACTGTGCATGGTCGGACATAACATCGGACCAGTGGGTCCTCCGCACGGTGGAGGTGGGATACTCCCTCCAACTCTCCTCCACTCCTCCAACCCACCCACCTCCCTCGTCCCTCTTCAGGGACCCATCTCACGAGCAACTGCTTGTACAGGAGGTCAGGTCGCTCCTCGCACTGGGAGCCATCGAACCTGTACCACAGGAGTTCAGAGGAAAGGGGTTCTACTCCCGCTACTTCCTAATCCCCAAGGCGAAAGGGGGCCTCCGGCCCATCCTGGACCTGCGCGAACTCAACACCTACATGATCAAGTTCAAGTTCCGCATGGTCACCTTGGGCACTATTATTCCCTCTCTGGATCCGGGAGATTGGTTCGCTGCCCTCGACATGAAGGATGCCTACTTCCACGTGAGCATCAAACCTTCTCACAGGCGCTACCTCCGCTTTCTAATAGCGGAAGAACATTATCAATTCGCAGTCCTGCCCTTCGGCCTGTCCACAGCGCCCAGGGTATTCACGAAGTGCATGGCAGTAGTGGCGGCGTTCCTGCGGCGCCGCGGGGTACAGGTATACCCGTACCTAGACGACTGGCTGATCCGGGGAACCTCCAGGGACCAAGTGTCAGAGCACGTGCGTCTGGTCATCAACACCTTCGACCGCCTGGGAATCCTCCTCAACGAGGAGAAGTCCACCCTGGAGCCCACCCAGAGCATAGAGTTCATTGGGGCCCTACTAGACTCCAGGGTGGCAAGGGCATCCCTGCCTCAGCCCCGGTTTCTCGCCATCCAGTCGGCCATCAGACAGCTTCGCAGCTGTCCAATGTCCACGGCCAGAGTCTTCCTCAGCCTGTTGGGCCACATGGCGTCGTGCACCTACGTGATACAGCACGCCAGACTGCGACTACGCCCACTGCAATCGTGGCTCGCAGTGGCCTACCGGCCAAGAAGGGACAGTTTGGACACCCTCCTTTCTATCCCCAAAGCCACCCTATCCGCTCTGACTTGGTGGGAAGACCGGAGCAATGCGTGCCGAGGGGTCCCCTTCCTCCCCCCCAGCCCGTCCATGTCCCTAGTGACGGACGCCTCGTCGATGGGTTGGGGAGCTCACCTAGGGGCTCTCAGGACACAAGGCCGCTGGTCGGAGTCAGACCTCTGCCTCCATATCAATGTCCGGGAGCTGAGGGCCGTCAGACTTGCGTGCCAAGCGTTCCGGGACACGCTACAGGGTCACTGTGTGGCAGTGTTGACGGACAACACCACTGCCCAATACTACATAAACAAGCAGGGCGGGGCCCGGTCCAGTCCCCTGTGTCAAGAGGCGATTCTCCTATGGGAGTTTTGTATAGCCCACGACGTTCACCCGGTGGCCTCTTTCCTCCCCGGGATTCAGAACACGCTGGCGGACCACCTCAGCAGGTCATTCATGTCCCACGAGTGGTCCCTTCGGCCGGATGTCATCCGACCGATCTTCCTGAGGTGGGGATTTCCCCACATCGACCTCTTCGCCTCCAGGCAGAACAGGAAGTGCCTCCAGTTCTGCTCCTTTCGAGGCGGCTCCCGGGGATCCCTGACAGATGCCTTCCTCCTACCCTGGACGGGGCACCTGCTCTACGCGTTCCCTCCGATCCCGCTTCTCCACAAGGTGATCCTGAAGATCAGACGGGACAGGGCACGAGTCATCCTCATAGCCCCGGCCTGGCCCAGGCAATGCTGGTATGCGTCCCTCCTCCGGCTGTCCAGGGCCCCTCCCATCAGCCTCCCGCTGTGGCCCGACCTGATCTCGCAGGATCACGGTCGCCTCCTGCATCCGGACTTGCAGTCCCTCCACCTCACAGCTTGGCTACTCCA
Organism: Sternotherus odoratus; assembly: GCA_032164245.1. Taxonomy (NCBI): domain Eukaryota; kingdom Metazoa; phylum Chordata; order Testudines; family Kinosternidae; genus Sternotherus; species Sternotherus odoratus. Next base: position 10,833,261 of record JAVMKO010000009.1, on the reverse strand, counting down.
TGGCTGAGAGGTCCTGAACTCTTATGCTCGACTGAGGTACAGAATGTCCTTCTGGGAAGTAGAAAACCATCCACCAGAAGTACCTATACAGCCAAGTGGACCCGCTTTTCTGCATGGTGCAGACAACAGGATATAGTCCCAAGTGAGGCGGCTATCCCGCGCATACTGGACTACCTCTTAGGCCTTAGAAACCAGGGCCTTTCTACTTCTACCATACGCGTCCACCTCGCTGCCATATCGGCTTTTCATCCGGGCCAGGAGAACCACTCAGTCTTCTCAGATCCTGTGGTATACCGTTTCCTCAGGGGCCTGGATAAACTGTACCCGAACGTCAAGTGTCCCATTCCACCCTGGGACCTCAACCTGGTGCTCTCACGCCTTATGATGCCCCCGTTCGAGCCCCTCGCCACGTGTTCCTTAATGCACCTCTCCTGGAAGGTGGCATTCCTAGTAGCTATCACCTCGGCTCGCAGAGTGTCAGAGATCCGTGCACTGACCTCCGAGCCGCCCTACACTATTTTCCACAATGACAAGGTGCAGCTACGTCCCCACCCGGCCTTCCTGCCTAAGGTGGTTTCTCCCTTCCTTGTGAATCAAGACATTTGTCTCCCAGTCTTTTATCCTAGACCACATACCTCTGGAAGGGAACAACAATTACACACGTTGGACGTTAGGAGGGCTCTTGCTTTTTATTTAGACAGAACAAAGCAATTCAGGAAATCAACGCAACTCTTCGTAGCAATTGCGGAAAGAATGAAGGGCCAGCCAGTCTCCGCCCAAAGGCTCTCCTCCTGGATCACCTCGTGCATTCACACCTGTTATGAACTCGCGGGCAAGCCGCTTGAGAGAGTAACAGCACATTCCACGAGAGCGCAGGCGTCCTCTGCGGCCTTCCGGGAAGGAGTCCCTATCATGGACATCTGCAGGGCGGCTACCTGGTCCTCCGTCCATACCTTCGCCGCCCACTACGCCATAGTCCAGCAAACCAGGGACGATGCGGCGTTTGGGTCAGCGGTCTTACGAGCAGCAATGGGTCCACCCGACCCCACCTCCTAGGTATTGCTTGTAGTCACCTATAGTGGAATGCATGTGAGCAATCACTCGAAGAAGAAAACAGGGTTACTTACCTGTAACTGTTGTTCTTCGAGATGTGTTGCTCACATCCATTCCAGACCCGCCCTCCTTCCCCACTGTCGGGTTAGCCGGCAAAGAAGGAACTGGGGGCCAGACTGTGTCGCAGGGGTACTTATAGAGTGCCTCAGTGGCGCCACTCCAGGGGGCTCCCTGCTCGCCCAGTCTGCAGCTAGGGGAAAAATCTGCCCGGCAACCAGGCCCGCAGCGCGTGCCTGACCTATAGTGGAATGGATGTGAGCAACACATCTCGAAGAACAACAGTTACAGGTAAGTAACCCTGTTTTTTATATAGGTCTATTGAAAACAGTTTACAGGATGGGGAGGCAGGTGCAGAAGGAGAAAGGAAAGAACTATGATACTAACCTAAGGCCAGATTCTGCAGGTGTCCATTGACTTCAGCGTGACTACTCACATGAGTAAAGGCTGCTCAGTGTGAGTAACATTTGCAGAATTTGGCCTTACATTTTGTTTAGATCCAGAATGGGGGATGCAACTGGAGTAATGGCTGTAGAGGAGCTGTGTTGTTGAATCTACCCTCCATCTCGCGTAGATATATAAATCCATAAACTGGATCACTTGATCTTTAGGTGAGGAAGAGTGATGAATTTCACTATAGAGGAAGGGTGATGAATTTCACTATAGATGACTAGTAAACCATTTGGTGATTTAAAGTACCTCTCAAGAGATGGCAATCAGACTCATCTATTCAGTTCAAAGATAGAAATTTCCTAATCTGATGCTATAAAATGCAGGATGACAAAAAAGATACGTTCTTTAGGGACAACTTATGTTTTCACAATCTTCCCTAAGTAAGGGACTGGCATAGCTGCCCTGCACCTGGGAATGAATTGTAACTCCAAGTCACAGTTCATTTTCTGTTTCTCCCCTGGCTGTAACAGTGGCAGATTCCTTACTCTCCGCACAAACTCACTGTGCCCTGTTGGGTGCATTTGGAGGTGAGAGTGGGGAAAGATTCCGTGCACTCCCTGTTGACCTAGACAGCGGGGTAGTAGCAGCCTTGCTCTTCCCACAGTGGTGTGAAGTTCAGGGTGCATGGCCCATGTAATTTATATACCCCCTGTCTCAACTATAATGGACACATGGAACAAGCAGCAATCTTGCCCTCTAGGATAGGTGAGAATGAGACAGTAATCACAATGTGCAAACTTATTTCTGTGCTTCAGAAGCGCTAAAGGCCTGATTCACTTTATCAGGAATCTCATAGATACCAATCATGATTTAATCATTTAGAACTGGGATTCATTATAAAGCATAACTTCAGTCCTAAATTAACTTAGAATAGCCCCGAGGACCCAACTACTCTAGCTTAAAAATGTACACCATTTAATGTATCTTAAAAAATAAATTACATGAAATGTTATTTGAATGCAGAAATATCTATATTTATTTTTAATAATTTACTGTCTTCATAAATAGTAACCTAATTGCTTTTGAAATGTTATAAAGTTTATGGAAATGTGCATTTATGCAAGGGTTATTGGCAGGCACTTATGAATGAGGATTTACTAGATAGTAAATATTAAAAATCCTTTGTGTGTTCAAAAATGCCCATTTTTAATATTTCCATTGGGAAATGTCACAATTGTTAATGTCAATACATTATGTGAATATCCATTTAAAAATATTTGTTTGTCTTCTCCCCCCACCTTTTATGGTTAGCACCATGTAATTGAGAAAATAGCATCCTAAAATCTCTGGGTTAGGACATTAGATATTTTTCTACTTAGCTTGAATGGCAGGGAGTAAGCACAGGAAATACCACTGAAAGTTGATAGGGGAGACATTTGAATGTGGTGTTGCCACTACAGGGGAATTGGGTTGCCAGGTGTAAATTGTTTTATGGACATAATTGTCTATATTTCTAGGACTGTGATTTTCAAACGATCGTAAAGGAGTTAGGTGCCTAATGCCCACTGAAAATCAGGGGTTTGGGGAGAATTTCTTCTCTATGCCCTTTGAAAATCCCAGCCTGTTTATTTAAGGATTATGGAGAAAGGTGTGGCACACTTAACAGATAGGGTTATAAGAAGCCCACACATTGTAACTCTGCCTTGTCCCCCAGATTTGGATGATAATTATTACTCTCTTATTCTTTGAGTGGGAGACAGTCCTACATCAGTTTAATGGGTCAGATTGTCAGCCATGCGCCTAGGATTGATTAAGGTAATCTGAAGCCCTAGGCACATCCTTGTCACCCCTTCTCTTTGACATGATTCTGCCCCTCCTTGGGATAGCTGGGGCAGGGAAGGACCACCGACATGCAAGCCATTTACTGGTCTGGTGGGGAGCCACTACTGTTCCTCTTTGTGTGGGTGGGGCCTCCCACCTCACAGGACCATCTCTCCCTGTTTTAGGAGGACCAAACTTGGATCATATTTCCAAGGTTTTCTTCACATGCACAAGGGTTATAAACATAATTCCACCCCTACTCCAGCAAAATACAAATCCCACCTCCCTCCAGTATGATCATGTGAGTCCATGGAGTTGGAGCTATAGACTGAGGCAGAACAACATGCTCTTCCCCATTATTGCCAGCTCAGCTGCACGTGTGAATCTTTCCCTACCAGTCCAGGGAAATAATAAGTGGCTAACAAATCTTCCTACATCGATCCTATTGATCAAAACTGTTGAAATAAATGAGAGGAGAAAGGAAAATGGCAAAAGATTCATTTGTGTGTGTCGGGGGGAGATTCTTGTGTAGGATCAAGTAGAATATTTTGAAGGCTTGGTCTTGACAAAGTGCAGTTAATATCTGGCCGGAGTTGGAAATGGAATTGTAGAATTAAAATAATCGTGGGAACAACTCATTGATGTTTAAAACTAACATTTTGGTTTCATCAATAAAAATCTACTGTCATTTGCTGTTTACTTCATTTTTTGGTTTCAAAATCTGGGTATTTTTTAAATGGAAGGCGAAACACGTTATTAGAAGGGAAAAGGAGGTAATGTATATGTTAATGAGCAAAAGAAGATATTGACCACTGCAATTCTGATGCAAGTCTTTCCTCTGAATGTTTTGAAAACCTGATACTGTTTTGCATGGATAGCTGGGCTCCAGACTGAAGGCCTGACCCAAACATATGCCTTTGGGTCACTGTTGAATGAACCTCCCTCTTCAGGATTGTACCTTGAGTTCTGAGTGGGCCACGCACCTGGGTAAATAGTTGGTTATTTTCAATAGCAGTCCGTACTTAATTTTCACTTAAGAAAATAGTTCTATGTATTTGTATGTACAATTAGGTGTTTAATTCCACATTAACTGTATGTACTACATTTATCCTTTGAAACATTAGTCCTGTTCATATTAAGAACCACTATTTTCTTAAAGATGAGTGACCTCCCGCTCCTTCAATGTTCTATATCTGCTAAGGGCTACACTGAATAAAAATGTATGTGGCTTCTATTCAAAACTGGAGGATGCCTGAAATATTAAAACTTGATTCTGGAGGGTTCTGAGGCTTTGTGCAGATTTTGGAGGTGTGGAATCCAGACATAATTTTCTATTTACCAGCCTTTTAAAAAGTAAATGAGTAGTTAATGCAATCATCCAATCTACTGTCTTGTGTGCCAATGCCTGATAAATAGAGCAAAGTCAGGTGAAATGGCTCTGCTGTGAGGAAATTGCTTTGAAGTATAGCCCAGCTGGTGGAATAAATTCTTAGCCTCAACATATATGTAACCCAGGGTCTTCAAAACCATATAGCCAATCAGATATTGAATGGCACTGGAAAGGGATGAGATTCTGCTCCTCTCCATCATGAAGCTTTGGTCCTTTTTTTGTTCATAAAAACCCACTAGTCACATTTTAAGCATGCCCCTGCATTCATCCTCATGGCAACAAGGCCTGCAAGGACAGATCCTCTGTGTCATATTGCGTTAAGATGGAATACCTCGCCCCTGCATGGCCCACTAACAGAACAGGAACATAGCATTTCTGCTGAGTGTCCTAATTTAAGAAATGCAGTTCAAGATAAAAGTTGACCTGGAAAAAACCTAGTGTTAAATTAGTAGGCTGTTGTTTCCTGGATTCAATAGAAAAGGAGTTATCATATTAGATTCCATTCTAATTTTGGCTATAATACTCATCAGATGGGCAAATCTAATTTGTTAAATTTCAGTTTTAAAATCTGACACTTTAGCAAATTTATGAAATCCACACCTACAGTTGTATCTTAAGGCCTACTCTACCTACGGTTTATAAACATACTTCTTTCCTGGTCAGGCTAGCAACTTTTTCTTCAAAGTTATGTCACTAAATGCTTAATTCAGCATGGTTCTTTAGCATGTAATTATTTTAAACCATTTCAGTTGTCTTATTGATTTCAATAGTTAATACTCAGGTGCTTAAATTGACACACTTGTTTAAGTATGTTGGTAAATCACAGCCTGTAACTGGGCACACACTTCTGCCCTAGGGTTTCTAACAAGCAGCCTTGTTTGTCAACACCTCTGTGAGTTTTTATTTCTGCTACCACCACCAAGCCACCATCGCACATCCCACAGTGCAAGGACTTTTCACTTGAGGCTTACACTGAGGGTGGGTTCTTAAATCAGGACAGGAAACGTATATACATCATTACCGATTGTCAGTATTATTCCACTCACGTAATCCCCATTTTTCGGGGAATTAATGCCATACAGTTGTTGTCCTTTCCTGGAGCCTCAACCTAGTAATTTTTTCATAGAGGAGCTTCTTTGGTCTCCGGGTCGCAATGTGTGGGTTCAGGCTGCTTAAGGCATTCTGTACCATTTTTCTGCCTTCCTTCCATTCTACAGAATGGAGTATGAGGTGAAATTCTGGTCCCAGTAAAGTAGGAATTTCACCATTGGCCTTTGGGGCCTACTTCTGTTTCCACTGAAGTCAGTGCTTGACAGTGATTTCAATAGGAGCAGGATTGAGCCTATTATGGGTAACAAATATAATTGCTACAGCAATAATAAATTGGAATGTCTCACTTACTTTGATTGGAGGAAGCAGTAAACTAAGTTTTTTACATGCACAAAAAGTCCTCTACAATTTGCATTTTCAGTAACTATAAAAGAATGCGTATTTCAGAAAAGAATTGAAGCATTTTATTACTTGTCACTAGATCTGAGAGAATAATTCACAGAGCACAACTTATCCAAGAAATTTAACCTTGCCTTTCTATTCATGGTGTCTCTCTGTAAATAGATTACAATTTCCTTGAATTTATTTGCTACTCTAATATATCCTGTACATTCTTTAAAATTGTTTAAGCTTCTCTGAGTTGATCACAAGCAATTTGCTGAAAGCAACTGATTTTCCAAATTTGAAATTTGAGCTGTGACGATTAGTGGTGATTGGTCAGAAAAATAACATACTATTTTTTCCTGATTAGATAAGGATGTTGAACACTTTTGATACATATTTTCCCAAGGATACTTATACTCGAAAAGATCTGCCACCTAAACTTCACTGAGAAAGAATGCAAGAATCAATGCAAATTTAGGCTAATATTCATGAGGAATACTTTGAACAAGCCAGTATCTTTTCATGGGTATCTTCCAGATCCCTATGACGTTAAATCTTAAAAATGCAACCACCCAAAATCTTACATTTTAGGCAAAAAATAAAATTAAAAAATAAAAGCAGAGAAACATAATTCCTAATAATGATAATCCTGGCTTTGTAATTGAAAATAGTCATTAAGTGCAGTGGCTGAGTTTATCAGAACAGTATGCAGCTAAGCCTAGAATGGATAGATAGAGGTAGTGGTTTAGATTAGAGGTGAGTTTTCATTTTGTGAAGGTTATAGGAATGTCTGCACTGACAACTGAGCCTTTTATTTATGACATTCCGCCACAGGTTATTATGCAGACATTATAAGAACCTCCCCACGCAGCCTCACAAATGATCTCAACATGACCTAGAAAGAGCACCCTTTCAATGAAAGAGGGGTATATGCTTCACTTCTAAATCAATCTTGAGTTTCCCCAGAGTAGAAACCGATTATGTTGCCTTTTATAGCAGTATTCAGTTATGGGATGTTTTTATGATATAAACTGTCCATCGGGGAATTGACCCAACAAACTAATTTCAGAATGGATTCCTACCAAGATCTCAAAGGAAAAAAGATGAAGTTTAATCCACTTAACCACTTGACCTTGTCCTACTCCTGTTTATCATATAGTAAGCTATGTGGGTTGCCAGATGAGTCCGAATCTGCTGATTCAGGTGATGCTAGAATTCCAGTTTTAAGGAATCTTTGACAGACCAGAGATTAATTAGCCTAGTGCATCTGAGTACTGTAGGTCTTTCTCTCCTTTAATAACCATGCTTATCATTTTAATGTCAAATTAACTTCCAGCAATTTAGTTGATCATATAAATGTGTGATGCATTGGACCTGCTGCTTTTGACATCAGATAAATGTTAAAGTTTACTGAGTGAGGCTTTATTGGCTCTTATGGTGCTTTGCAATGTAAGGTACTTCTTCATTGGGACAGTGCACAAGAACCTTAAACAATGAAATACACTGAAGACATCTAGAATAAATGAGGAAAATGACATGCCCGATCTTAATGGACAAATGTGCTAAGAACTTCATTCTAGCAATGATCAAACTCAGAACAATGTATATTTCTTCCAGTTTGTCATACCATACTTCAGAAATTGTATAAGTACCATATTTTCATATTAGTATAAACTTTGCTGCAGAGGTAGAACACTTTGAAGTACATCCTTTACCTTGGCCAAGGAAAGTGGCATTGCAAGGGTGACAGTGTAAGGCACCAAAGTCTGTGGATGCTGCTGTAGAAACTAATGCTATAGTAAATAGGAGGCAGATAAGATTAAAACACCAAAATGTTGAGTACAGGGAGGAGTATTTAGATGTACTTTCTTCTTTTTCTATGGACTGTGCACAAATTGCAGATTAGATTAATTGGGAGAGATTGAGAGCTCAAAAATGTTGATATGTAAAATGCTTTTGAACCTGTAGTACCCATAAATCTGTAGTACCAGTGAAAACCTCCCCCTTTTCACACACAATGATGAATTATTTTGTCTGTGCAATTCTGTGTATTTTATTTTATTTTATTTTTCTATATTGGTTGCATGTGTATATTTTTGTACATGCAAGTTGCCTGCAATGTTTGTCCCTTTGTCTAATATAAATCAGATCTCAAGATGACCTAGTTTCATGTTTCCGCTCATTATCTCATTTTCAATTTCTTTATGGATTGTTTTGTAGTTTTTGTTTTGCAAATGGCTGTATCTGGCACCATCATGTGAGGGCAACTTATGTTGTATGTGTGAGTGGCAGCATGATTAAATGCTGCAGTGAGTAAATTGGGTGTCCCTGCTCAGGGCCCCGAGCTTCATGGGGGGGGGGGGGGGGGGAATGGAGATATACCAATCTCCTAGAACTGGAAAGACCTTGAAGGTCATCGAGTCCAGTCCCCTGCCTACACTAGCAGGATCCACCTGCCTACACTAGCAGGATTGAGTACTGTCCCCTGACAGATTTTTTGCCCCAGATCCCTAAATGGCCCCCTCAAGGATTGAACTCACAACCCTGGGTTTAGCAGGCCAATGCTCAAACCACTGAGCTATCCCCCCACCCCCCAAGGGAACTCCTTGGACATAAATTTTCTCCTCCTTTCCTTCCACTGGATCTCATAAGACTCAGACTTGGAGGTGGTTGGGGGAAGAGAAGAGGATCTTGCGAAGTAAGGATAGCATGCAGGCATGCAAGATACTCCTTTCTAAGCAAATTATTAGAATTCACCAGGCTGCTTTCTATACTTTAATGGCACAAAGACTTCAAAGTAGGTTATGAAAATCAAATACGTGTTATTTATCTATTTGTTCATGTGTGCATCTTTGTATACATATAGTAGTGTTGCCGGCTCTCACAATTTTATCACAAGTCTCACGTCAATGGGTATTTTTCTTTCAAGTCCCAGCTCCCAGAGACATGTGATATGTGAGAATCTCGGATTTGATTTTTTAAAAGTTTTTTTTTTTTAATTGCAGAGAAAGTGTTGGAAACATGAATCCTAGAGGCTCAAAAACAGATGGCAAATAAACAGAACTCGACAGCTATTTCTAAAAATCCCATAGTTTTTAAAGTCAATGTTATGATGTTTTGGAGGCCTGATGTGTGATTTTTAAATGCTATGGGTTAGCAATACTGTATTTGATATTTATAACTTCTGGTTTATTAATAATATAGATTTTCTCCAGTTTTCTCTCAGCCTAGCCATTTTTTTGCTGATTTCTATAGTTGTCATTGCAGAAGTGGGTCCTGGGAAAGGTTTTGAAGGTGGATGTGGGCAGGAGACTTGTGGTTCATTCTAAGAACAATGTTCAATACATTAAGGGTGGCTTGAAAGAAAACACCAAGATGTTCAAGTCAATAGGGGGGTTGGGAGGGGCAAAGGGAACAGTTACAGGCACATACCAGTATGGGGCAGGCCGGGGTTGGGTCTGCCCCCATCTGCCCCACCCCTTCTGCCTGAGGCCCAGCCCCTTCGGGGACCAGAGCCAGCCCCAGACCAGCCACGTACTGTTAAGTGCCTATAGCTACTTACACCCCTGGTCAGAATATTCAGCACCTTGAAAGATCCAAACCTCCTTCAGCAAAGGAATCTTATCCTGCAGTCCTTAGTCAGGAAAAAAAACTCTCTTGAAGTCCATATAATACTGTCATTGAAATACTGATGTTATAAACTGTGGCGATATGAAACACATGCATAGTGTCTCATCCAAAATGAGAGCCACTGGACTAGAGGAAGCACTGATACCTGCTTTGCCTTGAACAGATATCTTTCTTTGTTTAGATTTGTAAACATCAAGGAAAGCACTTATCCAATGCTCTATGCACCTTTGCTGTATATTCCAAAAACAAAAATAAATACAGCAGCCTCCTCCCCAAACATGAGGAAACAATATTTTAAACCCCCCACTCCAGCTGCATACCCCAATTTGCAAATTCCATTCCTCCCTGTCCCAGTGCCTGTGGAACACATGGGCTGAGTTAGCATCTTGACCAAAAGATCAAAAGGTGTGCAATAATTAGAACCAGCAGAAGAGAAGAGTGATTTCCAAGTCTAATGGAAATATCCTGCCAGCAACTGTGTCGAAACATAGCCTACCCATGCAGTGTGGTAGAAGCTGCAATCGAATATGGTAAAGGCATGGATCATATTGGCAAAGTCCACATTAGAGAGACTGGTCACAGACATATATCTTGGTCATTACTGCTATATGATTGTCTAACAAGGGATCCAACTGTGAATAGATTGCATAATAAATGGTGGACACACACCCTCACTTAAAAGGGCAAATATACTTTTCACCATGTCTGCTGATGTTGGTTTCAGTGTCTTGGGATGTTACCATTTTAACTCTTCAGGCATTTTATTTCTAATTGTAGGTTAAAACACATGGAAATCTGTTTCTTGATTTAGTTTTTTCATCCCTTTGGGAGGGGGGGAGGACTTGCGTATTATGCCCAGGCCTCTTATTATTAATGTACTTTGATCTTCTAGCTCAACCTATCTGGACTTTTTATGCTGAGGGATATTACATGGTATTTTATTGCTTTGTGAATTTTAGAGAGGGCAGGATGATCTGGAGTGATAATGTCAGTGGGAAAGGCATGATGAAAATATGACTGAATTTTACAACAGTCTCTGAATATAATTCTTGTACATATTAGCAGATTTATGTATTAGAAATAAAGTTGAACAGTACAAATTGCATAGAGACATAGAAACTATATGGTTATGTAAATTAACCATTGAATAAATAAGCAATATTCCTGTGTTTTAGCAGTATTAAAGAATATAAATTTATGGAAGGAAATAGCAGTGGCAGCAGCTTTTATTTTTCTTAACAAAATAAGCCGTTCAAAATATTTTATTCTTTGTGTATGTGTCCGTGTGGATCCCATTGTAGGTGCATTGGAGATAATATTTTTTTTTATGGAAGTGTCGTTTGGGACTGTGGGTGCATCCTATGCTTCCTTTGCTCCTGTGTGAGGATATAAAGGCTGGCACTGCCACGACTCTCCCTCAGCTTCCTCTTGCTGTCTGTGGCAGCAGAATAGAATTTAGCAAGTGTTCAACCTGCTGTTTTTTTCTTGAGCCTCAAACTCATTCTAAGCCGTTTTTATTTGGAAGAAGTCCTTCTTCCCTTTCCTTATTTTGTATATATATTTTTGGTTTGGACAGTCTCCCCACCCCCAAATAAAAAGACGAGACAGAGTGAGACCCCCACTGCGTATCCCCAGTATAGTGGGGTGAGGTGCTAACGTCAACAGCATTGGCAGATTCCAAACCTTCACATTTTAAGTCTGATCTGAACTGCAACAGATCCATCCCCTTTGTTGATGGGGACAGCTGAAAGCTTTCCTGTTTGGGGGAAGAGCCACATCCTCTGTGGTGTGAAAATCCTTCTCGTTGACGTCTCACATCAGGGGACAAGAGGTTCAAGCTACATCTACTCAAGATGGGGGTTGGCCTAGATGACCTCCTGGGGTCCCTTCCAACACTGATATTCTATGATTCTAAGTAATTAATGAGCATCACTGTTGAACCCAAGGAGATATCCCCCTCCAAGGAACCCAAGGGGTCATCCTCAGGGAGTGTCCCTTTCAGCAACACTACACTGCATGGTTGAGCAGAGAGAAAAAGGCAAGGAAGAAAATCCCATCACAATCATCACAGATTATCGGGGTTGCTGGGGTTGTCAATGCAACCAGTTTTGGCAACTCCCTCAGCAATGGAACTGACACAGCTGGCATGAACCCTCTGCACTAACTTTAGCACCAGTTCCCTAAGCACAACAAAGTCCTCACTAGAGCTGACTCTTGGTACCTCAGCTCATTGGTGAAGCTAGAAGAAAAGGCTGTCTTAGCAGACTTCCAGAGCAAGCAGTCTCTGACCAAATACAAATGGTCTTTGCATGCTCCATCACAGAACCGATATTGCCTCAGTTCAGATCCCTCCTCCCCGAAGGACAATGCAAAATGTGAGAACTTTAGCTGCAGATGAGGCCTCAGTTCAGGGTTATTACCAGATGTCTTCTTCCTGCAGTGGGACAGAGGCGTGCTGTATACCATCTCCTCAGTCCCAGGGTGATTTCAACCATCACGAGAGACAAAGCCATGATCCATACTGGCCAGTTTTGGCTAATATATCTGCGGCAGATGTCTATTCAGTCTCTGATCCAGCTCCCTGCCTACCAAGGCCTGGTCCATCATGGCCAGATACTCCAGATTCAATGTCACTGCACTTGATGGCACGGCTGATCATCCGAGATGGATACTGCTTCCTACAAGTCCAGGAAATATTGACACGAAACAGAAAAGCATCTAGTACTTAAGTCAAACTGCTTCTTGATATTGGCCAGTTGAAATGGCCTGATCCTAGCCCAGGCCTCAATACCAAAGATCCTTGACTGCCTACTTCACCTTAAAAAGGCCAGTGTTTTGCTTGGTCACTTGCAGTGCTGTTCAATCTTTTCTCACTCTACAGTACTGAACTTTTTTCAAGGGCTGTTACATACTTGGGTCTATTACATAGTTACCCATTAGACAACCCACTCTGTGTTGTGGGGGATTTTGAAATTTTGTTTCATTCAAATTAAGAACAAAAAGCTAAATTTCACAATACTTACTGAAAGGAATGGAGCCTCAGGCCTGAGGTAGTCTGCTTGGAGTTCTGCAATTAGAATTGGTTCTGTGAAATTGTACTCTTGTTTGCTCTCTTTGCGAAGAAGGATCAGGGTGGTAGCCGTGTTAGTCTGGAATAGCAGAGTTAACAAAGTCCTGTGGCACCTTAAAGACTAACTATAAAGTTTTGAAGCATGAGCTTTCGTGGGCTAATACCCACTTCATCGGATGCTGCATCCGACGAAGTGGGTATTAGCCCACAAAAGCTCATGCTTCAAAACTTTATAGCTAGTCTTTAAGGTGCCACAGGACTTTGTTAACTTTGCGAAGAAGGTTACTCTTCAATGAAATAGTCAAAGAAGAGATTTCCTGACCCACTCTCTCATTAATTTGTCTCCCAATGGGGAACCAACCCACTAAATCCTAAATTTCATGGTGACCACTCAAGATCTGGGTCTGTATCATTCACATTTCTAAAGAATATATATTAGTTTCTTGTGCCTCAGCTTTTAGGCATCCAGTTTGAGGATTTTAGGGTTTTGTTATCAGATGTGCTGAGGACTTGCAGCTTCTATCGGAGCTATGGGTTTTTAGCACCTTTGAAAACCAGGCCCAGCTTGTTCAGGTTGTTACCTAAAAATGAAGGAACCCAAGAATAGGACCTAAATATTTCTGTCTTCATCTGCTTTTTGACCTTGTGTCTAGTTCACTTTACTTACCAAATAATATCCTCACAACATAGAAAACATTTCTGTGAACTCTTGCCACCTGAAACTGCAGAGCTTTGCACAGTTCTAGTTGTTACCAAGAACATTTCACCTCTTATTGAGCATTGCTTTTCAATCAACTACTTGGGCTGCTCTGAAACATCTTGACCTTGGGCTGCATCCAGTAGGCTGTTTTGTTTTATTATGTGATTTTCAAACTCATCTCTGAAAAGTATCAAAATCAAAGCTGGCTTTCTCTGGCAAAGAGACATTATTCTGTCTGTGGTAAGTGGGTTATGGAATTCTACAGTCAGTGCTACCTTGTGCTATGATTCTGTCAGGCCTCACCAGATGGGTAGAGTAAGGCTGGGCCAGAAATGTGGCTGACAGACAGACCTGTGAGGCAGAGATGAGTGTACAAAAGTGATACTTCAGCAAGTTGCCCTCTTCCCCTAATAATTACTGGACGAACGCCTTATTATGGTGTTGAGGTCATGCTGTGCCTGGATGGTCATCTTTGGGCCAGATTTTCCCTGGCCTTTATACGAGTACACAGTGTGGGGAAGATACAGGGAGGTCTATTCCCCGTGGTACTCAGGGCTGCTCACTCCCTGCTAACCCTTTGCACTGGCCTGCAGTGAAGCCTGGTACAGCAAGGGAAGTAAGCTACACCCTATGAAAGAGCTTAGCAGTGCATGTATTCCCAGGGATCTTGGCAAGGAATTGTGCTTTCCTGATCTTCCCCAGGGGGGGTCGTGGCTCCAGAGCAGATCAGTGCCTAACTGACACAATTGAGCTCTTTGTTGTAAGAGATGAGCCACAGCGCAAAGGCGTATTTATGGATCTGACCTTTTCCAAAGATAATGGGAAGTGTTTGGATCTAAGATTCCTGGTTGGACCTCTCTCCTCATCATAACCCTGATGAGTCTTTTTCTACTAACACAGACTAATCCTCCTGTTTTATCGATCTAAGCAAATTGTATTTTGCGTCAAGGGCCTCATGAGCACAGCCTGAATGATTACACAAAACCAATAAGGACTAAAGCAGACTTCGACTTACCCCTGTTACAGACTGGATTGGTATGTGTTCCTGCTACCTGGGAGCCAATTCACTTTTAGTAAAAAAGAACAAAAACAAAACTTCTCTCTAGTACTTTTGTGGTTGGTTGTTTTTGTCACTTGAAACCAAGGAGGTAGCTTAGTCCTTTTATAGATTTTTTTTCACATTTAAGAATAAGTTCTCTTTGTCTTTCTCGCCTTGCCCCAACTGCTCACAATTCTTCGAGGCTTGGAAACTGAAGTGTGAATTGAACAGAGGGCTGGAGATCAATTTGCAAATGTTCATCCCAGCCTTGTCAATGTCCTTTAACGATGAGGCTCCCCTGTTCTTAGCCCACAAGGTACTAATTCACCTAGTGAAGGGGGTAATAATACCTTTCAATCGTTTTCTAAGCCTTGTGCATACACATGTACATGTACATATACACACACATTATACATATACATGTATGTATGAATATGTGTTTGTATACACACACACTCTCTCTCTTTATATATATATATATATATATATATATATATATATATATATATATATATATATATATATATATATATATACACACATACACAGACATTATTTATATAGATAGATATAATGTCTGTGTATGTCTGTGTGTGTGTATATATATATATATATATATATATATATATATATATATACACACATACACATACACAATATATATACACACATACACACACATTTATATTATACTAGCATAAGTGCCCGGCGCTGCTCGGGTCAGTCGGAGGTGGGGAGGTGGCAGACAGCTGACACCCCCTGACCAACCCCAACACCCACCCCTCACCCCTCACCCACCCCAACACCTTCCCACCCCCCCAAGCAAACCGGACACCCCCACCTCACCCCCCGACCGAATCCGACACCCCCACCTCACTTACCGTCCCACCAAACCCAACTCAGATCCGTCGCAGGGGGGGAGGGGGCCCAGAGCCGAGGGATTCCGGGGACCTTCGCAGGTGGGGGGGGGGGGCAGTGAGCTGATGTAGTCCGGGGTTCCGTTGGGAGGGGGGAGGGGCAGAGAACTGAGGGATCTCTGGGGTTCCGTTGGGAGGGGGGAGGGGCAGTGAGCTGAGTGATCTCCGGGGTTCCGTTGGAGGAGGGAGGGGCAGTGAGCTGAGTGATCTCCGGGGTTCCGTTGGGAGGGGGGAGGGGCAGTGAGCTGAGTGATCTCCGGGGTTCCGTTGGGAGGGGGGAGGGGCAGTGAGCTGAGTGATCTCCAGGGTTCCGTTGGAGGAGGGAGGGGCAGTGAGCTGAGTGATCTCCGGGGTTCCGTTGGGAGGGGGGAGGGGCAGTGAGCTGAGTGATCTCCGGGGTTCCGTTGGGGGGGGGAGGGGCAGTGAGCTGAGTGATCTCCGGGGTTCCGTTGGGAGGGGGGAGGGGCAGTGAGCTGAGTGATCTCCGGGGTTCCGTTGGAGGAGGGAGGGGCAGTGAGCTGAGTGATCTCCGGGGTTCCGTTGGGAGGGGGGAGGGGCTGTGAGCTGAGTGATCTCCGGGGTTCCATTGGGAGGGGGGAGGGGCAGAGAACTGAGGGATCTCCGGGGTTCCGTTGGAGGAGGGAGGGGCAGTGAGCTGAGTGATCTCCGGGGTTCTGTTGGAGGGGGGAGGGGCAGTGAGCTGAGTGATCTCTGGGGTTCCGTTGGGAGGAGGGAGGGGCAGTGAGCTGAGTGATCGGGGTTCCGTTGGGAGGGGGGAGGGGCAGTGAGCTGAGTGATCTCCGGGGTTCCATTGGGAGGGGGGAGGGGCAGAGAACTGAGGGATCTCCGGGGTTCCGTTGGAGGAGGGAGGGGCAGTGAGCTGAGTGATCTCCGGGGTTCCGTTGGAGGAGGGAGGGGCAGTGAGCTGAGTGATCTCCGGGGTTCCGTTGGAAGGGGGGAGGGGCAGTGAGCTGAGGGATCTCCGGGGTTCCGTTTGGAGGGGGGAGGGGCAGTGAGCTGAGTGATCTCCAGGGTTCCGTTGGAGGAGGGAGGGGCAGTGAGCTGAGTGATCTCCGGGGTTCCGTTGGGAGGGGGGAGGGGCAGTGAGCTGAGTGATCTCCGGGGTTCCGTTGGGAGGGGGGAGGGGCAGTGAGCTGAGTGATCTCCGGGGTTCCGTTGGAGGAGGGAGGGGCAGTGAGCTGAGTGATCTCCGGGGTTCCGTTGGGAGGGGGGAGGGGCTGTGAGCTGAGTGATCTCTGGGGTTCCATTGGGAGGGGGGAGGGGGGAGGGGCAGAGAACTGAGGGATCTCCGGGGTTCCGTTGGAGGAGGGAGGGGCAGTGAGCTGAGTGATCTCCGGGGTTCTGTTGGAGGGGGGAGGGGCAGTGAGCTGAGTGATCTCTGGGGTTCCGTTGGAAGAGGGAGGGGCAGTGAGCTGAGGGATCTCCGGGGTTCCGTTGGGAGGAGGGAGGGGCAGTGAGCTGAGTGATCTCCGGGGTTCCGTTGGGAGGGGGGAGGGGCAGTGAGCTGAGTGATCTCCGGGGTTCCATTGGGAGGGGGGAGGGGCAGAGAACTGAGGGATCTCCGGGGTTCCGTTGGAGGAGGGAGGGGCAGTGAGCTGAGTGATCTCCGGGGTTCCGTTGGAGGGGGGAGGGGCAGTGAGCTGAGTGATCTCCGGGGTTCCGTTGGAGGAGGGAGGGGCAGTGAGCTGAGGGATCTCCGGGGTTCCGTTGGGAGGGGGGAGGGGCAGTGAGCTGAGTGATCTCCGGGGTTCCATTGGGAGGGGGGAGGAGCAGTGAACTGAGTGATCTCCGGCGTTCCGTTGGAGGAGGGAGGGGCAGTGAGCTGAGGGATCTCCGTGGTTCCGTTGGGAGGGGGGAGGGGCAGTGAGCTGAGGGATCTCCGGGGTTCCATTGGAGGAGGGAGGGGCGAGCTGAGCGAGTGCGGTGTCTGTTGGAGGGGGTATTATGACATCATCAGCACCTAACTGCCCAGCTGATGTGATTGGCCCTGAAAGACTTTCACCCCTGGGGGGCGTCAGAGGTGAGATCCGAAAATTTTTCGACCCTTACCAAGATCTAGACCCCAAGACCCCTCACTGTACCAAATTTCAAGTCTCTGGCTCAAACGGTGCGGGAGGAGTTCGCTGTCATACGTACATACATACATACATACATACATACACTCATACATACACCACTTGACTTTTATATATATAGATAAATCCTGTAACCTTATTGAGGTCTGCCTTGTAGACTTGGAAAAATGTATTGTCTTGCATTAATTATCCTCCCAGGACTTACGGCTTGTCACTTTCCATTAGCGAGGACAGCCAGCCACTTGTCGGAGAAAGGGGAATGTTGTTGTCATTTTTGTTTCTCTGATGAAGGCATGACGGGCAGAGTGATCCCCATCCAGATGAGAGGACATTATGTCTGTTGCTGATTAAACTTCTTTAACAGCTTGTAGCAGGGCGGCGACTCACCCCTGAGGCGCCTCCTGCTGGTCCATCCGGGAATTAGCTCACCAGCGTCCGGAGCGCCCTCTGCAGGCCGATGTCCCGCTTGCTGCTCTGGCCCAGAGTCTCTCCCGGACCCTGATGCCCTCTTCCCTTGGGTGCTGCACCCCTGCAGTACCCCCTCAGATCTTAGGGTCTCCCCTCCCTGGGGAACCCCCACAATCTATCCCCACCTTGCCTCAGTCTAGGCAACTGCCAGTCACCACTTGCCCCCATTCACTGAGGCAGACTGCAGTATAATTGCCACTCATCACTGGCAAGGAGGGTTTGGGCTGCTGCCTCTGCCTCTAGAGCCATGAGCTGCCCCCTACAACACCAGTACCCCTTTTGGGCCTTCCTCTAGGCCCTTCAGCCTGGGGATTTCTAGCCTGGAGCTTCCCTAGCTCCTCCTGCCTTGCCCCAGCCCTGCTTCCCTCTGGGTACCTCCTCAAACTCCCAGCAGCAAGGCCTGTCCACCCCTGCAGATAGAGGAGACTCTCTTCCTTCAAACTCTGGGCCCTTATATCAGAGCCAGCTGGGCCCTAATTGACTGCCTCAGCTGTGGCTGCTCAGCCTAATCAGGCTGGCGCTTGCTTGCTCCCAGCCACAATCCTTTCTTGGGGTGTTTTAAACCCTTTTCCCCCGGAGTGGGGCAGCTGCCCCACTACACAGCTATTTTAATCATATTCTTTATCAGCTACTGGGTCATATTTTGTCTGAACCTAGTATTTTTTTCATTATTTCTGCTGTTGGTAGAAATTATGTTCTCCATACGTAAATCATTCTCGGGTTGATTTTCCATTACACTAGTTTTATGCCAATGTAAATCCATTGAATTCAGTGAAGTTACACTGGCTTAATGAGGTGGAGAATCAAGGCTATGATATTTTATGTAATTGTTAATGGTTCTATTATATTTAAAATGCTTATTTTTCTGTTACTAAGCTTTGAAAGAGTAATCTGGCCAGGTACCCTCAGACTGGCTTTCTTTTTCACATTACATACAGCCTGCAAGCACTGGTAAGTGCAAAGATCTCTCATCAATCACAGCTGTCACCAGAGAAAAAGAATTAGCGGGATGAGAAGAGAAATTTCTATTTACTCTTTACACTTCCTGCTATAATCACAAAGACGTTGCACAAGATCATACCAAACTGATCTTCTACTATTCTCTGTTCCGTGAAGGTTCTTGTACTGTGCTCATCACAGTGGTATCTGAATGCTTCCTTCATTTCATTGTCAGTCTTTTCTTTCGTTGTGTGTGTGTGTGTGTGTGACACTGCACCACATATACACCTAGTGATATTAGTATGATATAATTATATCAAAATTATGATGTATTGTATGTAAGCTGAGGCATGTGAGGTGAGGTGTCAGTGGAAAGGTTATGGTTTGCTGAATATGGCTATCTTATTTGTATGCCTGAATCATTTTTGTATCCAAAGTTATGTATATTGACTATGTATCTGTTTCACATGTAGCTATTCCTGGGCAATGCCTGCTAGGCAAAATGCTCTCAGTCTAGATTGCTGGCTGCGAAGGGGCCCATTTAGCTTAATGAGCCCTGAGGAAGAAACAATAGGCCTTAGAACTTTATCTATCACCTGAGAGACAAACAGCCAGTGGGAGATGGCTGCTATGACTCTACAGAGACATGTGTCCAGATCACCTCATGCTGGACTTCATCTTGGGATGTCAGTATTTTTCTACTGACTGGAGTGGGAACCAAGCTTTGAAACAGAGGGTTCCTGCCATATGCAAAAGCTATATAAGGTGGGGGGGGGGGGGGGAGGAGTGACATCATCTTGGTTCTTCACTGACTCCCCAACCAGGAAGACTCCTAGAAACACCCGAGGAACAAAGGCTGAACTGGGGGAAGTGCCAGGCTAAAGGTATTTTTAGTTTGTGAATGGAGCACCTGGAGATTCCAAGCTGTAAGCAAGTGCATTTGCCCCTTAAGAGTCTGCAATTTGCTTGTATCATCTCTTAGAGTGGGAATCTGCTATTCATAACCAATCTATTAGTATATTAAGCTGAATTTGTGTTTTTTGTTTATTTGCTAGGTAATCTGCTTTGATGCATTTGCTATCCCTTATCATTACTTAAAATCTCTCTTTTGTAGTTAATAAACTTATTTTTGCTCTTATCTAAACCAATGTGTGGGAATCATAATTTGGGGCAAAAGGCTGTTGCATATTCCTCTCCACATTGAGAGAGGGGCTGAATTTTATGACCTTATGCTGTACAGTTCCCTGTGCAGTGCAAAACAGTATAATTTTGGGTTTACACTCCAGGAGGAGCTAGAAGGTGTCTGAGGTGGAGCCTTCCCATGCAGCGGCTTTCCAGAGAGCCTGCCTGCATGAAACTGAAGCTGAGTATGTCCCTAACAGTTTGTATGCTGGTGAAAGTGCAGGCTAGAGAGGGTTTTGTAGCTTATCACAGCAGTACAGTGTAAGGGCATGTCCTCACTACGGCAGGGAAGCATCGATTTTTTGGCGATCGATTTATCATTTCTCATTAAGACACGATAAATCGATCGCCAGCAGCTTCCCTGTCGACTCCGGAAGTCCAGCTCGTCAAGAGGCGCAAGCCGTGAGGATGGGAGGTAAGTCGGCTGTAGAGACATCGATTTCAGCTACGTTATTAACGTAGCTGAAATTGCGTATCTACAGTAGATTTCCCCCCCTAGTGGAGACCAGTCCTAAAAGGGAGTCCAGGCTGGTGGGTCAGGGGAGCTCAGTGGTACCCTAGTCTCAGGTGGCATCCAGGGGAAAACACGTCACAATATGGTGTTGCATTTTGATGGGGGGTTTTGAACTGTAGAAAGGTTTTACTAAAGGTTTTGTCTTTTAAAATAAAACTCTGGTGTAGCTGTAATTGATGTGTTACCAGCTTTACTGTGTTTCTTTCCCTATCATCTTCCAACTATTGTATTGCATGTTTATGTTTCCTAGGTGTCAGTTCAATGGACTGTTAGAAACTTGATGTGGTGCTAAATCTTCTTCAGTGAACCTATTTTAGCAGAACTGCATTTGCTTCTAGCATATATGAAGTTCTGAAAGATATTTTCTCTCCCCGCCCCAAGAATTGCTGGGTGAAAGAAGGAAACTGACTTAGTGAATCAGAAAAATGAGTTTAGTACTTCTGCTGCCCATATCTGTTTTGGGGGGTCATTGTTCCGAACAGAGCTTTCTTAATATCCTCAGAATGTCCTTGTTCTTATACTGAATCCCTCCTTTCCTAATCGCTGCATAGACCATCTCCTTGCCAATACATCTGACAGTTTTTTCTCATTTTCCACTCCTTTCTTTCAGACAAGGTCTGGGCATAACTGTGGATTAATGCTTCTGGGCCTAATAGCATACTGGTGTTATTGTGCAGAGGATGTTTTCTCACCCAGTGAATGAGTGACTCTCTAGTGCTCTGTGATTGCCAAACTAATACAACTGCCATCTCTGGTCTCATCAAGCACTTTAGCACCAGACCTTCTCCAAGTAGCTCTTTCTACTATTTCATTTTAGTGAATCAAAATATGTAGAAGGTCAGACAGGGTGCCAAGCCCTGATTTATCGGTGTGCTGAATGAAAACAATGAAAAAGTAAGGACTTCAGGAGTTAAAACTAGTAATTGTTGACTTCTTCATCTCTTTCCTGCAATTATACTTCACCCAAATTACACAGAAGCTGCAGCTGTTCTTTGTCATATAAGTCACTACACAAAATGTTCAATATGACTGTACATCACATAGCACATTGAGTGAAAAGGCCCTTTTGAGAACTCCCAATGTTATGTTTCAGTCATGAAAACAATGCAGCCTTAACATAGTGTGAATTTCTGGATTTCCAGGGGAACTTGGGAGTGGAAGATTAATGTTGATAGTTTATAAAGAACTTACACAACTAAGGTTCTTTAATAACATCTTTAATATTTATGGCTTTCAAAAGGATTTTATCCACCAAGGCACACTTTTTATGTTCATTTCTTTTATCATTGCTGACTTGTGACTGTTTTTCTAATAAGTAAGATAAATAAGTTCATTTTCCTGTATTGATTTACTTAAAGGCACGTCAACCCAGTAGCGAAACGTTCCTTGGCTCCTCTCTGTAAATGAAAGTAAAATATTAATCAGCCAATTAATATTGTGCAGTTTCCCCAGATGATGTATAGATGTGCCTGAGGTTTTATACAGTGTATTCTGCATTATGTATTGCATTTAGAAACATAAAATTAAACCAAATATAAATATCTAAATACACAGTTGGTATCTACAATATATAGGCTGTGTTGCTGCCTTTAGAGCATTATTCTAAAAAGCACTAAACCTTAGTGCTATGTACTGCCCCATTGAACACAGTTACCAGGAAGAGCAGTGAATGAGTTTGTTTGCTTTTATAAGAAACAATAGCTTTTCATATAAGTTTACTAGACAGTAGTTGTGAGAATAGTGCAATAAGAGAAAGGAAAGTTTGTTTCTCAGGGCAGGTCTACACTAGTTGGGGGGGGGGAGATGTCAACCTAAGATACACAGCTACAGATGTGTGAATAGCGTAGCTGAAGTCGGTGCATCTTAGGTCGACTTACCTGGCATCCTCACAGTGGCAGCAGGCTACCCGGCCACTCCGTTTGCGCCTCTTGGCGAGCTGGAGGACCGGAGTTGATGGGGAACACCTTTGGGGATCAATTTATTGCTTCTATACGAGATGCGATAAATCGATCCCTGATAGATCAATCAGTACCTGCTGATCCGGTGGGTAGTGAAGACCAAGCCTCAGTACAGTTGAAGACAGTTGCATTTAAAACATCTGTTATAGATCCTAAGCTCCAATTACCAATGCAGTAAATGTGCTGTACATTATTATAAGGCTATGGCCAGGTCTACACTACCTGCCAGTTAGGCGGGTAGAGATCGATATTTCGGGGATCGATTTATTGCGTCTTGTCTAGACACAATAAATTGATCCCCGAGTGCTCTCTCGTCAACTCCGGAACTCCACTGTGTTGAGATGTGTAGATGGAGTCGACGGGGTAGCGGCAGCAGTTTACTCCGCGCCAGGAAGATGATGAGGTAAGTCAACCTGAATACGTCGACTTCGACTATGCTATTCACATAGTTGAAGTTGCATATGTTAGGTTGATTTCTCTCACCCCCCAACAGTGTAGACCAAGGCGAAAATTAATTGTAATTTATGTGGCTTGGAAGAATTTATGTGGCTACAACATTTACACACATGGGGCTAGTAAAACCACAAGGCTGTTTTCATTTTGCAGGGAGTGGACCTGGGAAGGCTTTGGCCCATTGTATCTTCATATGATTATTTTGAATTGCATTGATAAAAAATGCTTGTCAGGAACTGATGGGAGAATATTGCAGAGTCTGAATTGTAATTTTAGATAAGGTGAGGAGAGGCTGTTGGGGGATGAAAGATTGCAGGGTCACATTTGTGTGCGATGTCTCCATAGCTTCAGATCAATACCTGGTTGTTTACTTACATTTTAAAACTTTTGAGATGATCAAAGTAGCCATATTGAAAACCAGCTTAAGTTTGTTCAAGGGAAAATATTCTCCAAAATTTTAAAGTGGGATTTTGTGCACTACACCCAACTATTCTCTACTTGCAGAACACTTCGGTGGCTTGGGGCCATTAAACGTACAGAGCCCAATTTATTTGGAAACAAGTTCAGGGGAAATGTTTGTAAACATTGGCAATTATGCACCATTAACGTAGAAGCTAAGTGAATAATAGGAATGACATCCAAAATCCCTGGCGTAATTATAACATACAACGGTTGATGAAAGTCAGAAGCACATGAAAATAAACACTTCTGACTGTCATATGAATTCAATAAACACTTCAGTGCTGTTTATCGTGTTTGGCAGTGCAGTACATGCAGTATTAATTCTGCTATCTCTGTGCATGCCTGTCAGCTCTGGATCCTTGTTCCTGTTAGTGCCTGTGGTGGTCTTACTTAGTTTATAAGCTCTTTAGGGCAGGAACTCTCTGTTACGTGCTTGTACAATGCACTGCTATAATATAAATAATAATGATTGCATTGCAAATGCAGATGGTCATATTTAACCGTAAACTAAAATTGGTAGCAGGGATGGTATCTGTAACCACTCACCTCTCAAAAATAAACCATTTGTGGAAACAGTGCATCCACATATAGCTGCACCAAGCTGAACAACAGAGACTATGCAGATTGCAGCATATTGTCTTATCCCATCCATATCAGAAATGGGATAAATATTACATTCGCAACTGGTGCATTGTGTAAATACTCAGAGTTCCCCTCATACTAGCACCAATGTCTGTCACAAATTCTGTGCCCAGAAGATTGAAGTCCAGGTTGTGAATTTCAGCAGTTTTAACTTACTCTCTTTTTGCTGCCTTTAGAAGGGTACATTCACTTACCAACTTTGAGAAATGCTCTTGCTTGTAACACAACCCAGTTCCTGCAACTTTTTATTTATTGTAATGAAAAGTACATTACCCTTCTCTTCTCTAAAATATACCATTGCAATTGACAACCATTTTATCAATTTGCCCTGCATGTAACTGGAAAATGAAGAACATTCAGTAGATGTAGCCTATGGGGAAACAATAAGCTGGAGTGTATTCAGTGATGCATAAGCAGAAGTAGCACTTCTTGAATACACTGAACATCATGTTATTGAGGTTTTTTTTTTAAATTACCTGCTAGGACGCTGCATTAAATTATCATCAGGAGAATGGGCTAAAATGTAACCACAATTTTGACTTGTAAATATCAGACAGAGAATTATGATAATTCAGTTTATTAAATCAGCGGTAACTGTCCCCAAACCCAGATTTAGCTAAGTATCCAGTCTGTGAGTTTTCAGTTAAATGTATCCCATGCATATGAATAAAGAACACTAAGAAGCAAATAGAAGTATTAGCTCTGCTTCCATGTCCATTTAATCATTGACTTCTCCTCTCTCAGGTCCAGGAAGCGTGTCAATTATGCAAAGGGTGTTTTGGGTGGTAGACACCAATGCTCTGGGATTTGGTCACCAATTAGCCATCAGCTGGATAGAGCTTCCAGTCAGTATCAGTCAGCAATGGATTTAGTTCATTGCCCCTTGCGGTTCATTTAAAAGCCTCGATGATCCAGTGTGTCACCCATCCCCTGTTTGCTGAGCTTACTGCATATGATTAGACTAAAAATGGAAAACACTGCCTAGATTTTACTCAAACCATCTACTTCTTAAGAGTTAAGGGAGAAAAAAAATCCAAATTGAAAACACAAATGCAGGTACAATATCAAAGGGACAGATTAGTATTATATCCTGTGTAACACAGGCCATAGAACTTCTACAAATTAATTGCAACGTATCTTTGAGAAAAACATCCAATCTTGATTTAAAAATTTGTTGGTGATGGAGAATCCACTGCAACCCTTGGTAAATTGTTCCAAAAGTTAATTACCCTCACCGCTGAAAATCTATGCCCTTTTTCCAATCTGAATGTGTCTAGAGCATAAGAACATAGGAATACTGGGTCAGACCAAAGATACATCTAGCCCAGTATTCTATCTTACGACAGCGGCCAGTGCCAGGTGCGCCAGAGGGACTGAACAGAATAGGTAATCATCAAGTGGTCCATCCCCTATCGCTCATTCCCAGCTTCTGGCAAACGGAGGCTGGGGACACCATTCCTGCCCATCCTGGCTAATGGCCATTGATGGACCTATCCTCCATGAATTTATCTAGTTCTTTTTGAACCCTGTTATGGTCTTGGCCTTCAAAACATCCTCTGGCAAGGAGTGCCACAGGTTGACTATGAATTGTGTGAAGAAATATTTGCTTTTATTTGTTTTAAACCAGCTGCTTATTAATTTCATTTGGTGACCCCTAGTTCTTGTGTTATGAGAAGTAGTAAACAACACTTCCTTATCTACTTTCTCTACGCCAGTCATGATTTTGTCGACCTCAGTCATATCTCCCCTTAGCCGTCTTTTCCAAGCATGAAATTCTGACATTACATGTAAGATCAATGCATGCAGCTATTTCATATCATAGAGTTTCTTATACGCCTAATACATGTTTTGAGCAAAACTAATACATGAACTGGTCTGATCTCCAGCTATGAGTTTGCAAGTTCTTAGCTAATGCCTGCAGCCTGGATCAGGGCTTGCACTTGGCCTGCCAGCACTGAGTGTTCACTCAGTAGAGAGAGAAAATAATGGAAATAAATAGTCTAAAATGGAATTATAAACATCAGGCGAAATAACACATTCATTATTTATAAGGAAATGCTATCAGAGTTTTGGAATGTATCTTTTGTACGCTTGTTGAAATGTTTAATGATATTTATTACACGCACCGTAGTCCACTACATGGTAACTTAAAATATATAGTATTTCAGGGAGACTGAGGAATTCAATAGCAGTGTAAAAGATTTTATGTCATATACTCATCAAATAATGTAAGCATTTTTTTCTGGACTGTAAGCAATTCAATTATTTTGTTTCTGAAATAAATTAAGTAAAGCTTATTGAGTCCAACCAGCCCTTGTTTCTGGGGAATTGTAGTTCAATTTCAATTTTAATTAGAATTGAACATTGTGGATTTCTTAGCATGGGTAAGCAAGATCTGGCAATAAAATATGCGCTCCATTTGTATTAAAACTTCCTGAAATCTAGTGCAGGGAGCTGGCGGTATATCTGGTTTATATTTAAACATCCAAGTATTGTGAAAATTTCCATTTTTAAAAACTGCTGTTGTGTAACAAATTACTTTTATTTTATATAACTGCAATCACAACAAGAACAGACAGTAAAAATATGGGACAAACTAATGCTGTACAAGCTTGGTATTGTGTCCTTGCGAGTGTGACCGTAGGAGTTTTGCCTGTAGAAGGCTTGCAGGAATAGGCCAAATTGCTTTTTGGTTTCTTTAGTTTAGAAATTGGAGGAGAATGGAAACAAACAAATAAAACAAAAAGCCCTGCCAGGGGAAAACCAGGGGAGAAATATTATGCAAGAATCCCAGGGAACAGCACCCAAGAGCAGGCTATGGATTGAATTGTGAATCCGAATCAGAGTTTGGTCTCTGGTATCCTCTTCCTTCACAGGGAAATAATCTGTGGCAGCCCTTTGCCTGATCAGACTACCTCCTCCTCTGGGTTGGCTCAGTTGTCAAAACTCTGCTCAGTGTCTTTGCTGGAGAGAGAACAGCAGTCCCATGCGGGCTGCTTTCCCATGCGGGCTGCTTTCCCATGCTTGATGCTGTGAGAGATCCGCAGTGCTGCTTGTCTGCACACGAGCTCCCAATGCAATGGTGTGGCTAGGGTGACCAGACAGCAAGTGTGAAAAATTGGAATGGGGCTGGGGAGTAATAGGAGCTTATATACGAAAAAGACCCCAAAATCGGGATTGTCCCTATAAAATCGGGACATCTGGTCACCCTAGCTGTAGTCAAAAGGACTAATGTGACCATAGTGGATATATAAACAAGGGAATCTCAAGTAGGAGCAGAGGGATTATATTACTTCTGTATTTTGCACTGGTAGAACCACTACTGGAATACTGTCTAGTTCTGGTGTCCACAGTGAAAGACGGAAGTTTAAAAGATTGGAAAGCATGGCTTTTAATGATGTATTCTGGGAGCGCAGTTTGTTCATCTTTAAAGAAAACCAGATGGTTAAGGGGTGACTTGATTACAGTCTGTAAGTATCTACAAAGGGAACAAAAAAAATTGATAATGGGCTCTTCAGTCTAAAAGAGAAAGGTATAACTTGAACTGTTAGCTAGAAGTTGAAGCTAGACAAATTCACTCTGAAAATAAGATGAAAATTCATAACAGTGAGAGTAATTTTTCATTGGGGCAACTTAGCAAGGGTGATTGTAGGTTCTCTATTACTGGTAATTTTAAATAATGACAGGATTTTTTTTCCTAAAAGATATAATACTGGAGTTCAAACAAGAATTGGGTCAGGGAAGTCCTGTGGCCTATGTTATGCAGGAGGTCAGACTGGATGACACTGATGCCTTCTGGCTTTATAATCTATGAATTGATAAATTTCTAATGGTCATTCTTATGGCAATAAATTACTCAAAGATTGAACATTTTGGCGTGGTAAGTAGTACCAACAAATCTCTGACTGGGTTTTATTAAGTTGTGTGGAACTGTTCAGAATTATGCCAAGAATAATTTTGTTTACTTTAAATTTAGTACATTTTCTACTGTGTTAATCTTTAGTGGGGGAGCAACCTGTCATAAGATCATTTGCCCACATCTCCAACTACTTGCAGTTTTAAGCACCTGGGTCCTTTTCCCAGTCTTGTTTGTTCAATGTAGCTGTAGTGTCATTCATTAGACAAGGACGGTGTTGGAGCCGTATAGCAAAGATATATTCTTTTCATCATCCCAGAGCACTCAGGCATTAAACTGGATATGTCACCCGTCTACTATACTATCTTAACACAGCACCTTGGGGTGGATCGGTGAATGTATAAGCCTCCTGGGATAGTATTTAACCAAAAAACTCCTCTTGAACTCTGCCCCCAGACATCTGTGATGGGAAATGTAGCAGCATGATTAAACATTTAATGTAGTGTTCAAAAATTAGATCAGAGCTAAAATGGACCTTTGCTACCTTATTTGTAAAAAATGTGGGCTAGAAGATTTATATAAAAATGTAGATGTGCTCTTTTCCCTTGTAGTCTCAACTGTGATACTATAGCAGCTCACGAGTACACTGTTTTATGGCAAATGAATAAGAGGCTGGTAGCGTCCAATTAAATCTGCACTGTGCAAAGTTTTACTTTTCTCCTTGAGAAATTTGCTTTAGAAATTAAAAAGCAGGATATCCATGAGGTTCTCTAACAGCTGAAATGGTGTTATCCTCCCAATTGATAGTGTTAGGCATTTCCAATCAGTAAAATAGAAGGGAGTTGCTTGCAAGGGCATATTATTTTAATTGGGACTTCAGCTGGAAAGAATAATTCACTAAAACCTTGTGACCCATGCAGCTAGTAAAGCAGGACCTCTGATTCATTAATGAACAGCTCCTATTGTCCATTGCACTATGAGCTTACAAAATGCACCTGTTCAAGCCAAGTCAGGTTATTGATTATGACCAGTGCCACCTAGCCATGTTGCATAGACGTGTAATTATAATATTAGGCCCTGATCCTGCAAACACATGTGTGCATGCTTAATTTTAAACAAATGAGTAGTCTCATTGACTTCAGTGGGACTATTTAACTATACACTTATGGGCACAGAGGTTAAGTTCTTGTAGGATTGCTGTGCTAGTATTGTCATAGACAAGGAATGCTGTCTTTTTTGTGTGTAGTGCACATACTACTGCTTTTTGCATTGTCAAATATAGGAGGGGCTCTTAGTATAACCTTCTGGAAGGAACTTTTTGCTTTAACAATGTATCAAAGATTATACAGAGATGACTCATTCCTACATAGTTAAGATAGAGGCAATGTTCCCTTAATAAGGCCAATAAAAAAGAAAACCCAATCTGTCCGAGGTAAATCCTATGTTTGGGTGGAAGTTTTTTCACAAAGTTTGAGAGAAATAATAATAATAAAAAACAGAATAACCCCCCCCCCCCCCCCCAAACAAACAAACAACCCCTTTCCCTCCTGAAACAAGCAAACCCCACAACAAAACAACTCAGAAAATCATTTTCAGGATATTTGGATTTTTTAAAATATATTTGAATATTGAATTTTATAGTCTTTAAATCTATATGAAATCCCGGTACATTTTTTTTTGGCCTACTTGATTTCACACATTCCTGTCTTTGTTGGTCTCTGTGAAGGACGGTACCTTTTACAGTTGTTTTTTCCAGAAGTCTCTTATACCTGAAAAGTAATTCACCTCTGCTCTGAAATTCACATAGAAAACTGCATGACTCAGGCTTTCCTCCAGTTGTTTTCTTTATTTGTAAATTATCCTGAAAGGTCTTATCTGTGATTCTCTGTATATTGGTATGCTTTTACTGAATAAACTCCTAAGTGTGTCATTGGTACAAAGGGTACTCCAGTTCATACACTTCTTACACACCACAGGGTTTCCATGAAGGAGAAGATATAGGTTGTCCCAAAGAACCACATCTGCATGGATCTTGGGCAGAAACTTTAGGTTATATCCACCCACATTTTCTGGGGAGGGGAGAAAATAAGAGTTGGAGGCAATATGCAGATTCCTAGAATAGCTGTCAGTGGAGAAGGTCTAAAAAATTCCCATTATCTAAATGCCTAAGCAATGATCAGGTCCTGACAAAGTAACGGTAAAGAACCTGCTGTAGCATGAAGGATCATGGTGCTCTTAGAACTGAGGCATTTGAATCCAGCCCCAGAAGTAGGCAAAAGTTTTGCAGAACCTCAGGGTATGTCTACACTGCAATTAACATCCCCCATAATCCCTCTGGTCTAGGCTGTACTAGCTGACTCAAACTAGGTGCTGTTTAATTGTGGTGTAGATGTTTGAACTCTAGGAGCATCTCACCTCACAGGGTCCTAGAGCCAGGCCCAACCCGAGCCAGAACACCTATACTGAAATTAAACAGCTCCTTAGCCCAAGTCCTGTGAGCCTTAGTCAGTTGGCATGGGCCAACCAGGCGTGTCTAATTGCAGCATAGATATACTCTGAGAGACAGTTGGGCCATGTGGTGTACTATTGATTTTGCCACACTCCCTGTATGCATTGCCTCGTGCATTTGGCTAGACAAGAAATGACCCTATCCCAGTGACACATACAAACCCTGATTCTACGTTGGCTGGTGCTTTGTGTTTTCGTTGGAAAGGCAGTATCAAATATTATGATTTAGTAGTAGCCTGGCCTTCACTTGGTACCTGTTCAAATGACTACAATAAGTGGAAAGGTGGAAACTTGGAACCACGGAGCCTGAAATGCCCCAAGATGATTAAAAAGCCCCACACTTAGGAGTATTTTATTTGAATTTAATTAAAAATAACTTGCTTGTATTACATTTGCTAAATAAAATGATTTATCTCAGTATTCCGGTTACTTTAACTATAATAGTCATATTTTTTTTCACACACTGATCATTGCTATACTTCTCCACTCACTTTTAGGTCTCTTTACACTTGTTGAGTAGTGTAAAGGGACCTTAATATAAATGAAAACCAGGACATAAAGACACACAGGCACATTTTTTTTGTGTAAAAAGGGGTTGGACTTCTATTAACTATACATTTTTGATAATACAAAACAGTAGCATAGGGCTAATATGACTGTGTAATGGAGACGGGTCCTGTGTTTGAAGGCAATTTCAGCAGAAGATAGCATGCTGTGCTAAATGCCCTTTAGGAAATGTAAGCTGTTTTAAATGACCCTGGCAGTATATTAATAATTAAAATATATAATAACCCAGATAAAATGGAAAAAAAATTGAACACTAATCTGCGGCTAGAAAATGTACCATAGTTATTTTCATTCACAATGTAGTCATTATATTGTGATCACACACAGTGGGTTTGCATGGTGTAACTGAGAGTGGAATATGACCCAATAAGAAAAATAAAAATGGTGCTTGGTTTGTGTTGTAGGTGAGATCAGGGCTGGATCCAGGCACCAGTACAGCAAACAGGTGCCTGGGGCGGCAAGCAGCAGGGTGGGGGTAGGGGGGCACTGAAGGTAGAGCCAGCCCTTGCTGAGATTGAGTAGTAAAAGTGATCTCTTGCTTGAATGGGCACCCTCTTTCGTTTAGTAAAATTGTATTGCTGAGTGTCATGTCTTCCCTTATCCTACAGTGAGTCAGAGACTTAGGACGTGATTCTCCACTGTCCTGCACCTTGTGCAACATTGGAAGCATGAACCATTCACTTTGCACTCACTCTGTGCCAGTGTATATGAGGGCAATGGAGGATCAATGCCAGCATATGGTTTGTTTCCACTTATTGAGAGGCAAGCAGGTAAAAATAGGTGGTCACTCATGAAGGTAGATAAGAGCCAACACTTGAGTTTGCCCTGGCCTCATTTTTCCTTTCCCACTCTCCTAGAGGCAGCAAAGGAAAGAAGAGGGAAAAGGGAATAAAGATGGCAGAAAAAGGATTAGAAGAAAGGCAGATGAGTGTCAGATCAGATTTGAGAGCCAAGTCAAGACTCCTGTTGGGGGAGAACCTGATTCCATGCATTCTCGCCAGTATCCTGGGGCAGTCACCAGAGATTTCTAAGACTTTGGTTACTCATCCTTGGCTACTTCTTTACCTCCCCTCCATCTTCAGGCTGGAAAAGGAAAAGTTGCAGCTGCAGGAAGGAAGCTGGAACGTAGTGTGAGAAAGTGTACATTAAATCAGAGTAAGGAGTACTTACATTTACACCCTTTTTCAATTTACACTTTTTTTTCCTTGTTGCAAAAGCTAACACAACTTTGATCTCCCTTACCCATTTGCAGACTTGGTGTAACTGGGTCTTACACAATCTGAGTTCAAGGGAGTCTAAGTTAGTGTGAGGAGGCTCATTTACATTACCTTAAGCATCACTTCTCATTTTGGACCCTACTCTTCCATGTGTTGTAGGGTTGGGGAGGGAAAAAAAAACACTACAAGGTTAAAAAAAAATGCCTTACTGGTAATTATCCTTGTATCCTCTTCTTTGCTTTCCCAATCTTCCCTCTACTTTCTCCTGTTTCACAAAACATGTCTTCCGTGATGGACATTTTTGGTCATGTCCTTGCTTCATGATACATAGAATCATAGAATATTAGGGTTGTAAGGGACCTCTGGAGATCATCTACTCCAACCCCCTGCTTAAAGCAGGGCCAATCCCCAACTAAATCATCCCAACCAGGGCTTTGTCAAGCCTGACCTTAAAACCTCTAAGGAAGGTGATTCTACCATCTCCCTAGGTAACCCATTCCAGTGCTTCACCACCTTCCTAGTGAAAAAGTTTTTCCTAATATCCAATCTAAACCTTCCCAACTGCAACATGAGACCATTACTCCTTGTTCGGTCATCTGGTCTAGATCCATCCTCTTTAGAACCCCCTTTCAGGTAGTTGAAAGCAGCTATCAAATCTCTCCTCAGTCTTCTCTTCTGTAGACTAAACAATCCCAGTTCTCTCAGCCTCTTCTCATAAGTCATGCGCTCCAGGCCCATAATCAGTTTTGTTGCCCTTCTCTGGACTCTTTCCAATTTTTCCACATCCTTCTTGTAGTGTGGGCCCCAGAACTGGACACAGTACTCCAGATGAGGCCTCACCAATGTCAAATAGAGGGGAACAATCACGTCCCTCGATCTGCTGGCAATGCCCCTTATACAGCCCCAAATGCCATTAGCCTTCTTGGCAACAAGGACACACTGTTGACTCATATCAGCTTCTCATCTACTGTAATCCCTAGGTCCTCTTCTGCAGAACTGCTGCCTAGTCATTCGGTCCCTAGTCTGTGACAGTGCACGGGATTCTTCCGTTCTAAGTGCAGGACTCTGCACTTCTCCTTGTTGAACCTCCTCAAATTTCTTTTGGCCCAGTCCTCTAATTTGCCTAGGGCCCTCTGTATCCTATCCCTACCCTCCAATGTATCTACCACTCTTCCCAGTTTAGTGTCATCTGCAAACTTGCTGAGGGTGAAGTCCACACCATCCTCCAGATCATTGATAAAGATATTGAATAAAACTGGCCCCAGGACCGACCCTTGGGGCACTCCGGTCGATACCGGCTGCCAACTAGACATGGAGCCATTGATCACTACCCGTTGAGCCCGACGATCCAGTCAGCTTTCTATCTACCTTGTGGTCCATTCATCCAGCCCATACTTCTTTAACTTGCTGGCAAGAATATCGTGGGAGACCGTATCAAAAGCTTTCCTAAAGTCAAGGAATAATACATCCACTGCTTTCCCCTCATCCACAGAGCCAGTTATCTCATCGTGGAAGGCAATTAGGTTAGTCAAGCATGATTTGCCCTTGGTGAATCCCTGCTGACTGTTCCTGATCACTTTCCTCTCCTCTAAGTGCTTCGGGATTAATTCCTCGAGGACCTGCTCCATGATTTTTCCAGGCACTGAGGTGAGGCTGACTGGCCTGTAGTTCCCTGGATCCTCCTTCCCTTTTTTTAAAGATAGGCATTACATTAGCCTTTTTCACTCATCCAGGACCTCCCCTGATCGCCATGTGTTTTCAAAGATAATGGCCAATGGCTCTGCAATCACATCAGCTAACTTCTTTAGCACCGTCGGATGCAGCGCATCTGGCCCCATGGACTTGTGCTTGTCCAGCTTTTCTAAATGGTCCTGAACCACTTCTTTTTCCACAGACGGCTGGTCACCTCCTCCCCATGCTGTGCTGCCCAGTACAGTAGTCTGGGAGCTGACCTTGTTCATGAAGACAGAGACAAAAAAGCATTGAGAAGATTTGCTTTTTCCACATCTGTCACTCAGTGAGGAGCCCAACTTTCCTTGACTTTTTTCTTGTTGCTAACATACCTAAAGAAACCCTTCTTGTTACCCTTAACATCCCATGCTAGCTGCAACTCCAAGTGTGATTTAGCCTTCCTGATTTCACTCCTGCATGACTGAGCAATATTTTTATATTCCTCCTTGGTCATTTGCCCAATCTTCCACTTCTTGTAAGCTTCTTTTTTGCATTTAAGATCAGCAAGGATTTCACTGTTAAACCAAGCTGGTTGCCTGCCATATTTACTATTCTTTCTACACATTGGGATGGTTTGTTCCTGCAACCTCAATAAGGACATGGGCTTGTCTTCACTGCAGAGTTAAGTGTTGCTCCTAATTCAAGTCCCTCGCACGCACATAAACACTTGACTTGAGCGTGATGGTGCTTAACTTGAGTTGGCCTGCCTGTCAGGTGTTATAGGCTACAGATTGAATTGACAGAGCGTGTCAATTGTTAACACAACCTTTTGGTTTGACTTGAGACTCATTTTGCAGTGCGGCCAGTTTTTTTTTGAGCTAGGCTATCTTGAGAGGAATTCCCTCAAGTGAAGATAACTTTAGTTAAGTCTACTATGAACACATACCCATCCTTTACAGAATGTAAGAAGTGGCAAGTGCAGCAGCATAAAATGTTTGGGGCAAGGATATTTTTGTAGTTGTTGTTCTTTGTTGTGGAGCCCTGTACCAGAATTGGAGTTTCTGAGCACTAGTAGAAGATAAATAAAATCATTGTACCTTCCTGTACATAATCATGTCAGTACCTGTAATTGTATGTGGTGAGATTCTTTCCAGTACACTAGCAGTACTGAGGAGTGCTAACATAATTAAACAAGAAATAGGTCTTTTTTTTTCCCCAGAACAGAAATTTGAATTATCACAGTGATGAAAGACACTTCTCAGAATATATAAACTGTGAAACGCACTTGAAAGTTAGTTTTTGTTTTTCAATTAAATTAGTGTTTTGAGGTGTGATGTTTGTGGTAGCTATTTTCCAGAAGAATGCCATCTTCTGTGACACCAGAAATCTGCTATATAAGATTGTAAATCAATATGCAGTGCTTGAATATGTATCTTGTGTAAGGTATCACATGAAAAATGCATCCATTGGAAATACAAAATATTTAACAACAGGGATGCTTCTGATATTTATCCTGCAGAGCAGCGGTTCTCAACCTGGGTCTGTGGACCCCTGGGGGTCTGTGAGTGTACTCCAAGGGGTCCGCAAGTCATGTCTGAGGCCACTGGCCCCACTCATCAACTCCTCTCCTTCCCTGCCAGTACCTTCTGCATGCTGCTGAACAGCTGTTCTGCTGCGTGCAGGAGGCACTGGGAGGGAGGAAGAGGAGCAAGGATGGTATATGCTCATTGGAAGGGGAGGAAAAAGGCGAGAAGAGGAGGGGCAGGGGTAGGGAGGGAAGAGGTGGGATGGCGATGGGGCCTGGGGCTGAGTGGGGGTCGAGGACCCCCTGGGAAAACTAGAAGCTGGCTTGGGAGCCCAAGAAAAAAATTAAATCAAAATAGGGGTCCTTGGGTTGCTAAAGTTTGAGAACTGCTGCTGTAGAGCATAGAAATTGCAGGGGAAATGGGAATCCAGCAATAAGGTGGTGCTGGGAGCAGGGAACAGGGAGGAGGATAGACAAACAGTCCTCGATACTGTAACTGACTGTATGTGCAGAGCCCTGCTAACTTCAGAGGGGATTCAGATGGACATAAAGACGTGTTCATGAATAGTCTGTTGCAGATTTGGGGCTTGCATGAGTCTGGTCGCACTTTAAATTAAGGTTCGATTTGTAATTAAATTATTAAGAGTCAGTGATGATCAATAGCTCTTATAAATGGTTTATCAATTATTATAGTGCACAATAGTCAAAATAGAACATCTTCTACTGATGTGCTCATGCATGCTACTCTTGATCTATAACGTATTGACTCTTTATAAAACACTTACAAGTGGAATCTTAATATAACGTGGGATTGAGAGAGAGTGAACTAAAGTGATGAGAGGTCAGGTGCTCATTGTAGTTTGATTAATTAGTTCAATTTATAACATGCCTGTGATAGGGTGAACAAATCCTACACCTGTGATAGAGGGGTTACAGAGCTGCTTTGGGCAACTGGCCCTGCCTCTGTGACCCTGGCCGTCATGTCAGGAGTGGAATAAGGATGTAAAAGCAGGTAGTTCCCAGCAGTTGCTGTGCAGCAGCTCCTGGGTTTTATTCTGAATTCTGCCAGAATCACTGTATTATTGGGGCAAGACGATTAAGGCCTAAAAGCAGGATTTTCGAGAGCTCTCAGTGTTAGCCCAATCCTCTCCCAGCGGTGAGGGCAACACTGAAAAATCCCAAATTAAAGCTCCTGCTTTTCTGTTTTTTGTCAGAAACTGTTGATTCATGAAAACAGGAGCTGTTTGTGGGAAAGGGTTGGTTTCCATAATCTCCCAAACTGGAAAAAAAAATTGTAAATGTTTTTGAAATTGTTGAAACATCTTGTCTTGACATTTTCAAAATGAAAAGTTTCGTTTTCTGGTTCAACAAGACTCCCCCCACCAATAATTTCACTTCTACAACATCCTCTTCTCTGTAACCATGGCAGCAGCAGCAGCAGCAGCAGCTGTTGCATTGTGTGACTAAGACCTATGTAGCCTTTCTTAATGAAACAGAAGAATTTAATATTGGGGAAATATTTTTAAAATGCAAAGTTTTAAAATATGTTTCCAATAAATGAAATGACTTTGTACATGTTTATTGCCTTTTCTATTTCTATTATTTATTATAATAAACGGAGAGATGAAGGAAAAACTGTAACTGAAGAAGGCAATGGGCACTGAGGAAAACAGGCAATTGTGCTTTTAAACACACTGTCAAACAACTTGGCTTTTAATGCTGCTTCTTTCTGTTCTCAATGATCTTCCACACCATTTATTCAGATGACTATCTGAAGATGGAAGTAAAAACAGGAGGCAGAACATTGCAATTGCTACTTTCTATTATTGCCCACTCATGACATTTTAGGACTCTGACCCCTAGTAACCCTTTAAAAACACCTCTTGTGCCCATTTAAGACGTGACTCTGCAAATTTTTACTCATATGAGTTGTCTTTACTCACAGATAGCCCTACTGTCTTCCATAGGTTACTTATTTAAGTAAGATTTGTAGGATGGATTATGATGTTACACAAAACTACAGTAGAGTTGCACCTTTTGACACAACATCTGAATTTGACCCATGGTTTGGAAACAAGGGCTATAAAGACCATATATCATTGTAAGCTTAGTACTTGCAAAGGCAGCCATTAGAATACAGCAGTATGCTGTAGCTAAGAGTGCACGCTGGATTTTCCTGTCTTTAAATAAAAACAAACATCATAGATGTGAACTAGTTTTGAAGCTTGAGCCAAAGACAGACTGAAATACTGCAGTAATAATAAATGCATGCCACAAACAACTGTTCTAAAGTGCATCATTTAACAAAGCAAAAAGCCAAAAAAAAAAATGTACCCAGAAGTGAGAGGGGGGAAAAAGACAGTGAACCACAAGATGAAGAAAAGTTACCATATATTAAGGTTTCAGTAACTAAGTCCAGAATAAAGAGCTTTGAAAAGCTGAGCCTTTTGATTAAGAGTGCAACACCAGCTTTGGTGACATACCTCTCAAAAGCCAGAGTGGCCTCAAACGTAGCAGAGGTTGATCGGTCTATTGCTGATAAACAGGGCAGTGTGGAGAAAGATCATTCTGTTTCCTGGAAGATTTCAATGTGTTGAAATTTGTGTTTTATTCCAGTTCAGAACAAAACCCCAACTATTCATAATTCTCTGCAAAAGGGAAAGCCTGAGGGTCCCCAGATCAGAGACCGTCTGCATGGATGGCTGCCTTGAAACTGTGGACTCTGAAAAACCTGGTGTTCTTAGCCCCAGGATAGTTCACCTGGCTGGCTGACTGTAAGCTATGGATCCTGTAAGTCCAGGCTCCTCAGCAGTGCAGCTGGTGAGCTGGCAGGAAAGAAGGCAGGTTTCCAAAGCCGTCTCGTTTCCAGCCAGATTTCACTGAAATTGAACCATCTCTGCAAACTGTTTTGATTCCAGAGACAATCTGTTTTGTCATTTTTTTTGATCTGACCAGTTCCACTGATATGCTCCCATGACTTTTCCCAGGGTAGTTTCCTCTTTCTGTCATCTGCCATTTCACCTATCAGAGAAACAACCCACTAAACCCCTATAGAGAGGAATGTCAATCTTCCTATTTGCAGAGCTGGTATTAGGATGGAGCTTGTAGCTGTGGTCCACTTCTGTGGCCTCTACTGACCAGCTGAGCCTGTGCACCTCACCCCTTCAGGTATCCACTTGGTGATGTTGCCAGAAGTCAGGTTGCCCTTCTTTTTCAAAAGTCCAAGTAGTGTCATTCCTCAACCAGCTACCCAATGCACCAACAGAAATAGACTGTTTCACCTGGTGATGGGCTGGATTATAGAGGAGCTCCTTGTTACATTTTTAACAGCTCATTATTGATATAGTGCTACTGAAGGAATCTAGAATCTGAATCTTTAGAGTAAATTAATAGAGACCATTTTAGTCGAGGCCCGAGTTATCTGGGCAGAAACAAATCTGTTTACATTGTGATGCCTACATAGTGATGACTGGAAGACTTCTCCCCCCACCCCCATCCCGTTCAAATGAGAGGTTGAAATTTGCAGCGTTTTGCATCATGTTACACTATGGAGAGACTAAAAAAAGTAAGAGTAACATTTTTTTTTCTGAACTAGCAATTTCCCCCCCCCCCAGTTTTTAATATTAACTGTCAATTTATATATCAACTCCTAAGTGCACATAGTATAACCCTCTTAACGTTTAAGCAGAAATGAAGTCTAATTTGAAAAAAGGAAAGGATTATTTTTATCTACTCCGGTTTTTTAATAGATGACACATAGTGGACAAGGCCCCAATTAACCAATGGGCATAAGCATTTGACTAACCTCTACAGGTCTGCTCATGTACTTAAGGTGAGACATGCTTCCATATCTCGCTGAGTAAGGGCCTAAGGGATGTAGTTACAATACAAAATGTAGATGGACTTTAGGTTGATATTGTCAGATCAGTTCATTTCATGTACTGTATAATTTATATTTAAATGAGAGCTTATTTTTGCCATTATGCTTAAAAAATGTCTTTTAGGTAAATGTGGGGGAAACAGAGTTAAATCACTTTGTTCTTTCTATATTTTAAAAAAAGAAGAAATCTACTGTGTTGTGGTGTCAAAGCTTTTTGTTAATAGCCACCTTTATTTCTCTGTTTCCTCAGCTTTCTCTCTTAGAAGAGGCAGGGTTTGGAGGCATCCTTCTTTATGTTGATCCTTGCGATTTACCAAAGACTCAAAATCTTAGTGATAAAGCATTCATGGTTTCGCTAAACAAGGGAGGAGACCCATCGACACCTGGTTATCCCAGTATTGGTAAGTACCATTCGAATAACATCCAGTAAAATGGCATTTTAAATTTGATTGTAAATAATACATGAGCTGAAACAATAAACCCAATCCCTGTCTCAGGTACAAACCCTGAGGAAAAAGGGCTTTGTGCAGAGGAGCAATATGGTTGAAGGGATAGAATCCATACTCATAACCTAGATGTGGGCTGTAGAATTGGGCAACTGGCATCCAAAGGCTACAGCAGACTCTTGGTAGGAGTAGCTGGACTACACACGTCCTTACACTGGGTTTTGTCAGTATATTCACTCTCCGCCACTAGCCCATGTAGAGAGAGACTGTACAATAATTCTCGTCACAGCTCATTGGTTTGTGTTGAATTGGGCTCTCCAGGACCTTCCTCCCCACTCCCCAATGAAGCAATTTCCACTACATTCTGGGCTTTATGCTCCCATGTTATGGATGGTGGAGGCATTTGGCTATAGATGCAAGTGCAGTGTAATCAGAAAAGGTTATAGCAATGATCTCTTGTACAATCTTTGCCAATAACACTTTCGTATGATATATGTTCTACTTGCCTAGTTTCAATTCTACCAGAACAGACCTGGTCATTTCAGCTAATGAACTTCTGCTTTGTTAAGTGATAGGAGAGCAAATGCTTTTTTCTAAAATGAAAAAAGATGTTAATTAAACATAAATTTAGTGTGCCACAATGTTGTTTTTAAAAATAATTTCCACCTGCAGCATATCAGACTATACGTTCTATTTAAAACCTTTGGTCTAGTAGTTCAGTGAACATGTGTTCTGCGGTCTGCTATCTTTTCAGCTTTACAACCTCCTTTAATAGCTAGCTAGATGGAAAAAGTATTAAGAATCATGCTATGAGTTTGTGACAACGCTTCATCAAGAATATTTGGTCCAGTTACTAACACAGACATCTAAAGGCTGACTCAAACTGGCACTAAATCAACGGAGGCATTGCTGAGAGGCTTCATGACTAGAATGGCAGAAAAT
Organism: Sternotherus odoratus; assembly: GCA_032164245.1. NCBI lineage: Eukaryota > Metazoa > Chordata > Testudines > Kinosternidae > Sternotherus > Sternotherus odoratus. Next base: position 10,792,431 of record JAVMKO010000009.1, on the reverse strand, counting down.
AGAAATATTGGCCTAGTTGTCAGAGAAGGGTGTTAGCTATTCACATCATGGAATGCCTTGACAGCTCAATGGGAAAGAAATTGCGCTTTTTCTCAGTGTCTCACTATACCTGACCTAGAACTGCCGTGGGAACTACAGAAGTAAATGTAGTACTGTTTGAGCTTTAGTCTTAGTCATTTCATGAAGCCCTGTGAAGAGTGGTCTGTTTATGAGTCTGGCTGACTGCATAGCATTTCATTTACCCTACACGAAAAATAAAGTTAAGTACAACTGGTACGCTGACAGTAGGATGTTGGGTTATTGTGTTGTTTTGTTGACAGTTACACTAAATGCTCTTTTGGATTGTGCAGATTCAACTCTGTAGTTGCAGGGAGAAATACAAGAAGAAAAGCTGATAACCTTAACAGAGGAACAGAGAGAATTAAGTAGGTTGATGGTTTCTGCTAGAACCTTAATATTTCTTGCACCTGTTTTTAAGTCTCTAAAGATCATTCATCAGCAGGAACAGGCTATCATGGGTCTAAAGTATTTGTGATCATCTGGATGCAATGATGCACTGAAGAGGTTCAGAAGAGAACTCTTGCAATCCTCTTGTTGAAGCTTTGTCACCAAGTGGTGGAGTAAATTGGAATGATTTCTCTGTCTCTGATGGTTTTCACACTTCTCTAAAGGCCAATAAATCACCCTGGCCAGAGTTAACTTGTGTCTGGGCTGTATACAAATAAGTCTGAAAAGCAAATGTTTTACTTTTGTGATATCATATGGCAGGTATTCAAAAAACAAAACAAAAACCTTGGGGACAAATACTCAGGGTTATCCAGATGCTTATCCCTCTTCCCTGCAAGCACAGCACATATACCCTGGTAAATTCAGTTTATCACAGACTACACACAGGGATTTTTGTGGAAGCCCATGCTTAAAATATTGGCAGCACATCATTGTCTGGAGGATACCATCTGCATTAAAAGGATCAAATGAAATGTTTTGTTCAATCCAAAAATCAAAAAATTGTTTTGACTTGTTTTCAAATCAAAATTTGGACCAAATTTGTGAAAAGTTTGTGTTCCAAAAATACATTCTTGATGTTTACTACTTGTTAGGAAGAAAGCTGTCCCATCTCTACCCAGAATATTACGGTGGTTAATTTTTCTTTAGAACAAAACTTTCAGAAAAAATTGGACTATCCCAGGATCATTTTTGAAGTCAATCCCCACTTTTAATAGGATTTATGTAATTGATTATACTAAACTTCTAGGCTCTCGGAGAATTCCATCTCAAAACCAAAGATGGAGACAAAATGCAGAGCTTCAGTATGTGGATTGATTTAGGATGTACCAATGACAATATGCTGGGTGAGGAATGAATGTCTGTCATACCTGTAAGTGGCACAATCCCTTTGCCTGTAAAAGGCAACCAACACAGCTTGGCAAGGAGTCGTCCAGGTGCTCCTCTATAAAGATAACTACTGCCTTATTTGCATTGTTTGTGCCCTTTACTAGGTCCTTCACTTCTAATTTAACAGTGTTAATCTCGGTTCTGCTGCTTCTCCACCATGACAGCCATGGGATAAACCTCTGGGCTTTTGTCAGTCTCTGTCCTCTCTGCCTGGTTTTGATTTTCAAGGACAGTCTCTTTCTCAGGAATCTTTTTTTGAGTCTACATTGTGTCACTCTTGAGTTTGAGGGGTTCACTGCTTGGGACTCAGACTTAGGAATCGGGGACCAAGGAACCCTGCAGTGGAAGAAACAGGAGATCTAGGGAGCTGAGGGGGCTCTAGGGACATCAGTAGGCAGGAGGGGAACCATAGGAAAGTGCATTACAGAGAAGCATGATAAGTTTTCCTTCTCATTTTTTTGCATTTTGACTTTTTGAATGCTGTGCTTTCTCTTGCCTAGCTTGCTATGCCAGAGATATGTTTGGTTTTGCTATTGCTGTACTTCAGAGTCATTTCAAACGAAATCTGTTTTCAGACAGAAAAATGGCTCAATAAACGAAGATACGGACAGAACCTATTTGTCAATCTTAGTATGTAAATAGTAAAGTGTCCTCGCTATGAGCAGTAAGAACCCTGTGCCTAAGATAAGGCACTCAGTAATAGAATTCCTATCTGTGCAATAGGGGAATAGAAATTATATCATGAAGAATTCTTCAGAAAGCATGATAGAAACTATCAGTTTTAAATGCTGAAATATAACAGCGCAATTGAATAAAATTCTACTATATTGAGAGGAGTATCAAGTGTAATGTTCTTTTCAAGAATTTCACACAAAAATTGTAGCACTAAAGATAATACATATAAACTGTTCAGAAGTGTTCTTCAGATCCCTGTGCACAGCTATAAAACACATGTGGGAGAGAAATCCGTTATTATAAAACACAACGCTCTGTGTGTGTGTGTGTGTGTGTGTGCGCGCGTGCACATTGGGCAATATTGTGACATGTATGACTCGTGTGCAGAGGTGTAAAGGGAATTAATACCCACCACCTCTTACACTCTGCACAGGCTACCTAGACCATAGGTATGGGCACACAGGAGTAAGCAGATGCGAAAGGAGAGGGCAAGGAAGGGTCTGTGAGTGACTGATGCATTGACTCAATTTGTCCCCACACCCAATGAGCTATCAGTGCAGCTGAAATGGCATGGGTGTGTGTGTGACATAATTTGCAGCTGGTATAGGGCCATGGCAAATAGCCTCTCCCTTTTCCCCCTCACATAAGATCGCACTCTTCTCACATTAAATAGTACATTGCTCCCTGAGTAGTCTAATTGATTTCAATGAGATTGCATGCATAATGGTGTGCTATGTAAAGTGATTAAGGGTGATAGAATCAACACCATCACATTCATAGACTATCCTGTCTGAGCATTCCCACTTACTGGTATCTTCTATCCACATTACTGTAACAACATGGTCTTCTATTCACAGAACAGGTACAATAATCACCTTTGTCGTTCTTTTTCCTCATCTTTTTCTGATAGAAGAGCAGATGTTCTTCTTTACCTTGATCCTTCCAATGTACTTGAACTCTGGCCAGAAAGGGACCCGCTTAGATTGAGAAAGCAGTTTAATTTCCATGTCTATTCAATCTTTGACCTCTCTGCTGAGATTATTAATGAACAGAGCGGGCCGAGATCCTGTTCCATGTGTAACACTTTTTTTTTTTTTTAAATGTCATCCCCCAAATCAAATGAAATATGGAATTCCCACAGAACAGGAATTCCAAAACTTCATTTTGACCTTTTTCTAAATATTTTTGAGGCTTCTTCTGATCTGCAGCCTGCCGTGTGGGAAGCTGGGCAACACAGAGAACATCGGAACCAGGAATTCTGAGGAGCTCGGAGCTTTGGGAGCCCTAGCTCTGGGATAATTTACCTGGAGGACTGCTGAGAAGCTATTAGCTGGGGCTTCCAGACTCTTGGCTTTTCATCAGCACACCAGGATGGCTGCTAAGGAGCCAGGTTGGTGAGCTGACAGGATTATACCACGTCCGGTTCCATCAGAAACCTACCTGGTTTTTGTCAGAATTTTATAGAAATCGACATCTTCCTCACAACATTTCAGTTTTGACAAATGAGCATTTTCTGACAAAGAAATGTTCTTCTGGAAAATTCTGACTGGCTCTCTTCAGCGAAATGTCAATGTTGTTGATGATGGTGGTTTTCCTGTTGTTTTATAAATGCATTCTGGACTCTTATTGTGTAGTAGGAAATGCATAGTAGAAACCAAACCATTGTGAATAGAGAACTGAACAGCTTGGTTTACAGAGATGTTTATTACTGAAATATAACACAGTATATATTTATTATTCACATTCTCTTTTAGTACCTGCCCTTGTACCATACAAGCAGCAAGGGAAAGTAATTAAGTTTAAATTTAAGCAGAGCGACATCTTTGAAACAAAGATATAAATATCTTCAGGATTCAAGGTGTTGTTTAAACATATGGACCAAATCCTCAAACAGTACATAGATAAAATGTTCACTGAATTCAAGGATTGCATCATTTGGGTCATGGAGAGAAAGGATGGTGTGAGCAGGTGACATCCACACCGTGCTCCAAACAGAGTCCACACAGCTTGTTGCCAATCAAAACTGACCCATTCAGAAAAGGAACTCAAAGTAAAACAGTACAAGATCCGACCCAAGCCCTGGGTCCTCAATTTTGTATGCTTGAGGCTTCCTCTCTGAGGATTTTTCAGCCCGTAATTTAGGACTTCTCGAGAGCCTCGCGTGCCTACCCCCGCTTTACATCTGGTTTGGACAACAACCCATTTTAAATGGAGAATTGGCAAAATCCATTTAATATAATCTGGCAGAATAAAGGGCTGTGTTTTCAGGCAGATGCTGTCAGTCAAGTACAGATCATGTTGAGGCTTGAGCACAGGACTTGGAATCAGTGTGTCTCGATGTCACCTGGTGTTGGCCACCGTCGGAAGACAGGACACTGAATGGAAGGGCCATTGTTCTCATCCAATATGGCCATTCTTGTGCTCTTAATTGTTTCTCTGCACCTACGTGTGTCACCTTAAGAAGAAACTTTTTTCTCAATCTATAATAGAGAAAAAATGTGGATAATAATGGAATCATCATGCATAAAAACTTGCCAATTGTGTTTTAGATAGCTTCATCTCTGTGCTTGCAGTATTTTTAGAGAATGTTGCAAATACCAAATACCAAGGTTAAGATACTTTAGGTATATAAGTGACAAAGAGTCCTGTGGCACTTTGAAGACTAACAAAAGTCTTTTGTTAGTCTTTAAGGTGCCACAGGACTCTTTGTCGCTTCTGCAAATCCAGTCTAACATGGCTACCTCTCTGATTCTTAGGTATATAAGGGAGAGATTCTCTCTAATCTTTATCTGGTTGGACAATTGGAGGGGAGGAAGTGAGGGGCCTCTATCGCTTATTGTCACCTACATAAGTGATGGCCAGAATTCTGGCCTGAAGGCTTCTATGAGATGATCAGTCCCTTTTTATGTGTTACATTATATGCAATTTGCACAATCTAGCCCTCGGGTACATTTTTAAGCATTACTATTTATTTTACTACTTTGCCTCCCAGTGGCATTGCAAGACATTGTTCATTGATTTAAAAGCTCTTTGAGATTGTCAGGTGCTATGTAAGTGATAAATATTATTTATTATTAATACTAAATCCACTCTCTATTTTTTCCCTATACAGCTGTTATGTCAAAATTTACTGAAAGCTGCCTTAACTTGTTCTTACCATTACAATAAAAAGCCATTTTCCGGAAAAATGCTCTACTCCAGCCCATAAGGCATCTTGATACTATTCACAGAAGCCTCTTTGTCTAAAATACTGTGTAAGAACATACGAATGCCCATACTGGGTCAGACCAATCTTCCATCTAGCCTAGTCTCCTGTCTTCTGACAATGGCCAGTGCCAAATGCTTCAGAGGGATTGAACAGAGCAGGGCAAATTATAAAGTGATCCATCTCCTGTCATCTGGTCCCAGCTTCGGACAGTCAGAGGTTTAGTGACACCCAGAGCGTGGAGTTGCATCCCTGTCGTCGTGGCTAATAGCCATTGATGGACATATCCTCCACGACCTTGTTCAATTCTTTTTAGAAGCCAGTTATAGTTTGACCTTCACAACATCCCCTGCCAACAGGTTCCTCAGGTTGATTGTGCATTGTAAGAATATTTCCCTATGTTTGTTTTCAACATGCTGCCTATTAATTTCATTGGGTGATATGGTTCTTATGTTATGTGAAGGGGAAATAACACTTCCTTATTCAATTTCTCCACCCCAATCATAATTTTATAGACCTCTATTATATCCCCCATTAGTCCTCTCTTTTTTAAGATAAATAATCCCACTTTTTAAAATATTTCCTCATATGGAAGGTGTTCCACACCCCAATCATTTTCATTGATCTGTGTCATTTTCCTGATTCTTATTTAACCTTTTATGGGGTGGGGTGACCAGAACTACCTTCAGTGTTCAAGGTGTGGATTTATATGGTGCCATAATGATACGTTCTGTCTTACTATCTACCTCTTTCCGAGTGGTTCCTAGCATTCTGTTAGCTTTTTGACTACTGCTGCATATGGAGCAGATGTTTTCAGAGAACTATCCATGATGACTCCAAGATCTTTCACATTTAGTGCCACTTCCCCCAAGCCTGACCTACTCTCATTCTTATATGTTTTGTACTTGGTAATACAGTGTCCTGTTGATTATCATCATTCCACCAAGTTTCTCTGATGTCGATTATATCAGTATCCTCATTTAATGCCAGACATTCAGGTTCACCCATCTGAGTATTCAGGCTTTTAGCATTTGTATACAAAAATTTATAAAATGTGTCAATATTTAATTGTTTGCCTTAATCTTCTCCTCTTTAGGGGAACTGTGGGCTCCTTCACAACCATTGGCTTCCCCCACCCCTTAATTTAAAAACTCCTCTTACCTTTTATAGCCCACTGTACTTTACTTTAGAGACACTATCTAGCCCTCTTTTACTTTAGAGACTAGCAATATATCCCTCACAACATTTCAAATCTAAAACCCCCAGATGTTTTCCCCTTTTTAGTTGCTGTAAAAGTAAAATTTGCCATTAGCTATTGAGGAAGTTACTTGTTTTTCTTGTGTTTGTTGTCTAAAGATTTTGTACCCCATTACTCCTAATGAGATTGGAAACTTGAGGTCGCATTTGGGAGGAAATAGTTCAGCTTTAATTCAGTACGCACATTGCATGTGAACAATTTGTATTCAAATAAGATCGGATTCAACCCTCACTGAACACAATGGATAGTTTCCCATTCATTTCCGTGACAGTTGGATACAGACCTATGGGGAGAAGAATAAAATTATTCATTATTTCAGGGCTTGGGACATTAGACTCATCTTGTGAGGTGCACCCAGGGATTGAAGACAATCAGAGCTGGAGGTGGTCAGTACCTCTGAGTAGCTGGAGCATTAATTTTACAGTGTAGAAACAACAATAATTGTTATCAATCTTGATAATTTTAAAATCCACAGATGGGGTAGCCAGAGAGAGGCCGTCATTATCTCAAAGAAATATGAGAAAATATGTAGATACTCTTGTCTCATCTCTCAAAACATGCAGATACCACGAGCTCTTTAATACGAGAGCTCTGAGGGAGATTTCAAAAGAGAGGCGCTCTAGATTTTAATAAGTAGACAGTATTTTTGCCTGTTTGTAAATGAGTTTTCTTCTTCCATTACAAAAGCCTTTTATTTAGTTTTTTCAATGAATTACCTGCCTTACCTATTGATTTTTCATGTTCCCTCTGTTGTCTTTTGGTTTTATAAATAATGTGTTTTTTTAAAAAAGCTATACAGGTGTGTCACGTCTTACGCGAGGGTTCAGTTCTGCAGTTTCTGCGTAAAGCGGAAACCGTGTATGGCCAAAACCCCATTGACTTCAATGCCAGGAGAAATCGCCCGCCCTAAAGAAAATTTTTATATTTTTAGTTTTCTCTTACTTTTTTTTTTTATCACTGCGTAAAGCATAAATCGTGCAAGTTAAATGCGCGTAAAATGCAACATGCCTGTACAGTGCTCTTTGACTGCACTACTTGAGACTGAAGGCATGTTAGTGTGGTGCATTTGCTATGGGCATATCTGTTAATCTTCAGTAGCCAAGACGGTATACTTAATTTGCAGCTCTGGTGTCCCTGTGTTTTAATTTTAAGGGTCTCAAGGAAATCTTTACCACTGTGGTATAAACTTGAGTATCCATTAACAGTTTGGAGCTGTGTCAGAAGGTCAAGGCTAGAACTGATGTGGGAATTAGATGAGGTAAGTAGGTTAATTGGGGAGGAAAATTCCAATGTGATTTGCTTTCATTTAAAAAAGATTAATATTGCTTTAAAAAGCAGGAAAAATAAGCAGAACTTTAAAATTTAAAAGTCATAGAGTGGGCTGGGAAAGTAAATGCAAATGAGCATCAACTACTATAATTGTTTCCTGTGCCATCCGTTTTTTATATATTTATTTATCATGCAATAAAAGAAGCACAAAATTGATTGACTATAGAATAAAGTCACATAGTGTACATACTCCAGCTGGAATATTCATCTTTTGTTTTCTTGTTCTTTCTCCATCCTTGAAAAAAGTTGTACACATATTCACCTCATTGTGGAACTGGAGCAAAAGGTGCTGCAACTGGGTGTTCTGCAAATCATAAAAAGCCCTTGACATTTGCAGTCTTAATATGGTGCTATTGTTTAATTGAGCTCAGTCAATTATTCTGCAGTATTTACATAGGACCATTTGGAATGTGATGCAATTATATATATGCCTGCTTTATTTGTAGTGGGTTGAATGATTCTGTAGGTTAGAGGCTTACTGCTTGGTATCTAAGCTGTCCTCACAGTCCCCTGCTTTGCGATATTTCACTTATTTGAAGCAGCGAGTTGAGCAGAAATTGACTAGAAAAGAGCATTGCCTAACAATTTCTATCATGCACATACAAGAAGAGATGTTCTAAGGTCTTTTTTTGTCAACTGTTATGATTTGTACAAGCTCGCTCTTGTTCGTTCTTTCACAAACTCAGCTTTTAATATCAGCATAATATTTCTATTGTATATTTACCTGTTTTGCTGTGTGAATAGTTTGGAGTGTTTTATAAAAAATCCGTGTTTACACGTCTTCTAATGACATCAGAGGAATGACATGAGGAAAGCCTCAATGTAAAAGTACATTTGAGAAGTAAATTTCAGAACAAAAGCTTGTAATTGATAGAGTAATTCTATTGATTTGAAAGAGCTATATATCATTTCCAATTAGTAGAGGCGGAGAAAGAATTTTCAAAGATTTTTTTTCCTTTTTGGATGGTTTTTAAAATGTTAAGAAGCATTTCATAACAAAGAATTGTACATTTTTCAGCGTGAAAAATGTAGATTCATATTTATTGTAAATACTAGAAATTAGATAAAGTGCTACATACCCACAGAACATGTCTGCTTTTCAGAACATCTGAAAATCAGACAATAAATTTGTATGCCTAATTTTAGGCCCTCAGATTTAAAAATGTTTTCCAACATATAGTATACAGATATTACTCTATCCATCACTGCATCTGCTCTAGTTCTGGACTGAAATGTGACATCTACTGAGCAGCACATAATAAAATTACTCTATAGTTCGGTAATAGTATTATGCAGTTTTATAGTATTTTTCATTTGTAGCGGGAGGGGTGTTAAAAAAGTGGGTAAGCATCATTATCCCCCTTTTACAAATGACACAGCATGATACAGAGAAACGTTAAGTGACTTGTCAAAGGTTACGCAATAGCTCATTAGCAGAATAAAGAAAAGCAGCCAGGTCCCATGCTTAGCCATTGGATGACAACTTCCCTCAGTTTAGAACAGTCAGTGAAGAAAAACATATCCTTGTGAAGCTGCACTAGAAATTTGGATAGACACACAAGAATGTTTGTACCTCCAGCAGCACAAGGTTGGCAGGCATCCGGTTTTCGACTGGAGCATCCAGTAAAAAGCATTGCTGACCTGGCCACTATAAAAGTCCAGTCGGTGGCACAGCTGCCTGCCTGCCCTGGCTCCACATAGCTCCCAGAAGCGGCTGGCAATGCCCTCCCGCTCCTACGAACAGGTCACACATACGTTATTTGCCATTTCTTCATTTATTTCAGCTGGAGAATGTAGTTCTGTGTCTCTGGTTGCAACTATATGTGAAGCTATGAATGGGCTGTGCACCTTGGCTCACCAAAGTAATTCAAGATAGCACCTCTCAGCATCATCCGAGCAGCAGTGGCTTCTTCAGTGCCTCTCAAACCAAGAGGAATCTATAGTAGGAGGTGACTATCTCTTTAGATGGACACTTCCCTAAGGTGCCTGAGATATTTAGTTCTATAAGGAGGGACTGGAGAATGGAGTGATGAAGACTAATTCTGTAATGAGCACCCTACAACTGGTTCTCCTGGTCCTCTCTACTCTGTGTCTATGTAGGAGACTTCAGGAGTCGGCCAAAATTAGGGTACCCACTTAGGTTAGCCTCATCACTGTTTTTCACCCACCTTAGAGAGGTTGACTTTTTTGATTGAATAGTGTGTTACCCTATTTGCACTGGTAATGTAAAGCAATGGTGAATTGGGCTTGCTATGGCTATCAACCTAGCTGTATATGTGTACTTCAGTTATGTGCACACACTGGCTTGTATAGTTCAGTGAAGAGTTGAACTCTGCCAGATGTTGATATGGAATTGTACAAAGTTCTTGGACACAGGGAGTTACACAATCTCTCTGAGGTGCAGCAAACTTAACATCTGCAAGTGCACCTGCATTTGACTCACAGGAAGCAATTGCTGGAAAGTCAGCTGGCTGATTGTTTAAGCAATTAAAGGTGTAATTAGATTTATAATTAAATTTTGCCTCATGTATCCTGAATTGTGCAAAGTAGAATAAACCAACCAATCTTTAACTCAGCTTGATCTCTGTTCCAGCCCATTGCTAGCCTTGCTCAACAGCTATATAAAAAAGATAATAGTACACCGTTTCACTTACAGACAGATACTCCCCACTACTAAAACAATTCATCTCAAGGTGGGGATATGAAAACTGCTTTTTTCATTGCACAGATACAGATGCCTAAAGACAGAGGGAAATTCGATAAAGGCTACATTTATCATAATAATCTTTTTTTTTAATCTTCCCAACACAAAAGTATTCACTTTTCACACATCAGGTAGTCCCGTGTTTTCCCATCTACCTCCTCCGCCACAGGAAGTTGTAGGCATTTTTTGTTGGGCCCCTCCAAATTTCTGTTTCACTGGGGTGATGTGAGAAGCTGAGGAGACAAATTCACACTCAATGATCTCCATCACAGTCTGACTCTGAAACACATATGGCTGTATCGTGGTACTACTAAAGGCAGTGTGGTTCTGCTCCCATACAGTGGGACCAGCAGTTCCCATCATCAGTACAAGCTTGCAAGAGTACTTACTATAGGGGTTTGCCATAAGTTTTGTGAGATGGAAACATGAACATTTGAGAGAAGAGTATGTCCCTCTCTCTGTCCCGAAATCACCTGGTGGTTGTTTTGTGCCATTGTACAGCTTCTAGGTGGGGAACAGGGAATAAGGGGATATTTAATAGGTGATAGCAGCAGAGTTGTTCATTGTCCACTTCAAGGGAACTTTTATAAGTGTAGGGGAAAAAAACCCTGCTGGAATGAATCACAGCAATGTGAGTTAGGCCTGAACCAAAAGAGGTAACAGAGTAGAGGAAATGACAGTTTAAAGAGCTTGATCTCTCAATCCCTTGGAAGGGATCCCTTGCGAGATGATGCTGATCAGTGTTCATCGTGTGACGTGCACAAAGCAAGGTTGGGAAATAATCAGTTTCTTGCAAAATGCTTTCGTTTCCTGACACATTTTTCATGTGCAAAAACTAGGCCATGAGAATGGTTTGAATATGTTTTGAAACTATGATTGCTGTTTCATTTTCAATTAGAACACATATTAGCAGAAATTGTGTATAACTTCAAATACCTCTTATGTGTTACTTTTAGGTGGCTGACAGGTGGGTCAATTCAGTGAGAAAAAAGAACAAAGCCTCTTGGGTTATTTAAAATCCTTGTTGGAGTCATAGATGTCTTAGAATAATAACATAATGATTTGCATATTTATTTAAAATTGTATGCTATTGGGACTTCACTGTACAAAATATGTAATGAACAAATGCTTGCGCTGTCTATTTGGGAGTTAAAATGCATGTCTTATAACAGATGTCAGCTAAAGTTGCCATTTTGTGACAGTACATTCCTTTCTAATATAGTATTCGTGACAACGAGACCATTTGTAGAACAGCTGGGGTCTACTTGTGTTTTAGAGCACCTCGAATCTTTCTCGATTCCCAGAAGTCATGTGTCTTTCATCTTTTCCATCGCATAATTTCCACCATTAATTTATTCCAGTCCTACAAGGGATTTTCAATAATATTCTGCCATTTAGACAGAACTGAACCAATATTGCCAAGCCATTAATAGTTAAGATCCAGGCAGCTGTAATTTCTGCATGCGGTTAGATGTTGTATAACCTTATTTTTACTTTTCATACTAGCAAGTTAACACTAGGCAATGAAAAAGATAATAGGTCAACACCTTGCCAAACAAACTCTTTTGCATTCCAATCTCTCTCTCTCTCTCTCTCTCTCTCTCTCTCTCTCTCTCTCTCTCTCTCTCTCTTTCTCTCTAATAAACCCCAGTATATAGATGGTGCTTTGTGATTTATTAGCATCATGAACAATTTTGCCTACCAACCTCCTCTGTGTAACACCACAGTGTGTTCCTAATCCATTGAAAGAAAAGATACATAGGCTGTGATGGAAGATTTCAGGGAAACCTAATTACCAGAAGAGAAGTTAACCTGTAGAAAGACTAATGGTTGTCCACTGTAAGCGAGGCTGCGCTTTCGGAAGGTAGCATCAATGGAGTATTTCTCAAAAACAAGAAATAGAAAACCCTTAAAATTAGAAGGACTAATAAATATTCAGGTAAATGTATATAAAGAATGCCTCAACATAAATATATTTTAGTAAATAAATAAACTACCACAGCTGCACCATGTTCTCTTTTAGAGAGAGAGAAGTTGACAGACAGTTTTGAAGTAATGTGAATGAAGCAACCATATTCAGTACAGTGAAACCTCGATATAACGGACTAATTCGGGCGAGGGGGTGTCCGTTAAAACCGAAAGTCCGTTATTTAATAATTTTTTAAAATTATTAAATAACAGACTTTCGGGTGACAACGGACACCCCCGCCCGAATTAGTCCGTTATATGGAGCCAGCCCACCCCACCCCCTCCCCCGGCTCCCCGCTGCAGGGAGAGGGGCGGGGGGGTTGACAGCTCCCGCCTGGCTTCCCGCTGCGGGGAGCCAAGCGGGGGCTCTCAAACCCCCCTGTCCGTCTCCCCGCTGCGAGGAGCCGGGCGGGAGCTCTCAACCCCCCCCCCGCCCGGCTTCCCGCTGCGGGGAGCCGAGCGGGGGCTCTCAAACGCCCCCCCCCCCCCCGCCCGGCTCCCCGTTGCGGGGAGCCGGGCGGGGGGGTTGACAGCTCCCGCCCGGCTCCCCTCTGCGGGGAGCCGAGCGGGGGCTCTCAAACGCCCCCCCCCGCCCGGCTCCCCGTTGCGGGGAGCCGGGCGGGGGGGTTGATAGCTCCCGCCCGGCTCCCCTCTGCGGGGAGCCGAGCGGGGGCTCTCAAACGCCCCCCCCCCCGCCCGGCTCCCCATTGCGGGGAGCCGGGCGGGGGGGCGGGGGGGGGGGGGGGTTGACAGCTCCCGCAGGGGTCCCCGCTGCGGGGAGCCGGGGGGAGCTCTCAACCCAGCCGGCTCCCTGCGGCGGGAGCCGGCAGCCCCCAATAATGGATTTCGGATGCATCGGAAATTTTGTCCGTTGCATCCGAAGTCTGTTAAATCGGGGTCCGTTAAATCGAGGGTTTACTGTATTGCCAAATCTTGTGATTTGATTGTTGCATTTTTTTTACATCCTCACCTCCTCGAGTCCTGTTACCAACCGAGAATCTCGACTTTTTGCCCTTTTTTCCTTTTTCTTTTTTTTCCCCTTTCTCTCTCTTTTTTTGGGGGAAGGGGGGAAGTCTTTAACTTTCATGTTTATGGTGAAAAGCTTTTAAATGCCTTTCTAGCGCTAATGGTTCTGGAGAACAGCTTGCAAATGTGATCTGAGTGCAATCTAAAAATCTCTCTGTGTCTCTCTATCTCTATAAACAGAATTCAGATAACCTGAAATGTATTTTTTTTTAAACACCTCATGATTTTTAACCCAATTTTATGATTTTAGGGCCTGACTCATTGTTTCTGAGTGCTTGGTGTTGGCAATACAAGAAACTGAAACACAGAAGGAAAGTATTCTTGAGGCATATGAAAGCAAGACCTGCACCTTTCCAAAAGTGGCCAACATCGTTGTCCTTTTGTTGGTGTTTTAAGTCTCTTTAGTGCCATCTTATTCCCACCCCACCCCTCAAAAAGGTGTCAGAAGTATCCGTGACTAATCATGACATTGGAGGAGAGGTGATGGTTAGCTGCGACCCCAACATAATTCCATCAGAGTGTTACTTCCAAAAGACTAACTTCTGGAAATTAAATCACAGCAAGTGAGTTTGGTCTTACCCATATGTCTATAAGGGCATATCTAGGGGGCATTCAAAAGAAAAGGTAGATAGCCATAAGAATGTACTGTAGTTGACTGATTTCTGTTTTACTATTAATTGTCACAGGACAAAATTTACTCCTGTTCAGAGAGCAGGCAGAAGGCCCTGCACATCACTTAAGTCCCATTCAAAGTCTCTGGACTGATTCAGAAGCGGGTGAGGGGAACAGTTGCAGTCACCAAGGTCTTTGCCTCAGGTGTTTGTGTATAGAACAAGGAATTAGAATTATTTAGCCTGAGCAGAAAGGAAACAGAAAATACTCCTGTGTTGAGTCTCAGCCCAGGCTTTGAACCCTGCATGGGGTGCCTTGCCAAAGATGGTCAGCTGGGTCCTCAGCATATAAATCAGTGTAGTACCCACACAATCGGAGGATGATAAGCCAGCGCCTTCTCTCTATCCGAGCAGCCATTCAGAAAACCTTTCCTCTGGGCACCTGCAGAAAGGGAGGGGGAAGCTGAGCTATAATTAACCCTTTGTTCCCTAGAGCCCCTGAATCCCCATCACATCCAAGTTAAAGGCTTAAGTGGGCTATAGAGCTTTGTTTTGGCCCTACACACAGGGATGGATTTTACCCATGCTGGCTATATAGATGTGCACTTCCCAGTGTGAGGATTTACCCTCTGATTTATGTAGCCAGCCAGTAAGTCTTAATTTTCAAATCAAGCTTTCTGGTTATCTTAACATAGGATTTAGGTACAGCTTTCAGCTGCTTTCGAAGTCAGGGAGTTCAATTTGCGAATCTGCAAAAGATTTACAGATTGCACCATAAATGTTAACACAGTGATTATTAACAATACAAATCCTTACTTAACACTTGACATCCAAGTTACTTGTTTCTAAGTCAGCAGCTCTGTGATCATGGTAAGGCTTTCTTTTTCATTTTAACAGCTGTCCTTTTCAAGTCAGGTTCTTTTTTTATGATTTTCCCCTGCAATGCTTACATTGCGGAAGTTACTTCTTTGAGCCTCCGTTTTCCATCGCATTGTCAGGACAAGAGGGTTTAGAATACTAACTCTACCCATGCACTCAAGTAGAGAGATAAGGACGATGGAATGTAGCCAATAAACTTCCTGTTCAGTGCAGTATTTCTAATCCACTCTACCATCCCCCTAACAAATATGAAGAGGGAGTTAAAGAGGAAATAAAGTGACAGATAGCACCTGGGTGCAAGCAGAGCACCTATCCCTGCAGTGTTTGGCCACAACCAGTCATTCCCTGTTGCTTAAACAATTGTTGTTGTAGGTTTTATTTTTTTAACAAAACTAATGACAGCAGAATGACGGACATCGTTCATAGTACTTAAAGTGCTGTTGCGTATCTTCTGTTGCTTTTTTATTTGGCAAGTAAAGTGCAAGTTATATTTTTGCATTTTGTTTTGAGGCTTTTGGTCCAATGATTCGCCACTGTGATTAGAAGGTCCTTGGAATGGGAGTGGGTCAAACGCATGGAAGACAGAGAAAGTGTAGGCCATGCCCCCAGTAGTTCAACGTTTTTCACAATTTATCTACACTAAAGTTTTAAAAACCTCTTAACCTCTATTTAAAGCAAATCATAAATGGAAGGAGGTCTTGTGGCTAGGGAGGTGGACTAGGATTCAGCAGATCCCAGTACAGCTTTCAGCTGTGCCACAGATTTCCATTGTGACCATGGCAGAATTGATTAATCTCTTTATGGTTCAGCCACCATTTGTTATGGCTTTTCTACATGGTGATGTGTTGCATGACAGTGTGTGACTCTTCAGCGTATTAGCTTGTCACGCACCAGCTGGCTGCATGGAACATGCTACTATGCACTAAAAATTCCATAGTTCACTTTGACCTACTGCTGTTTGAAACATGTTTTGTTAACTTTTCCCCGTTAAGCTTAAATAACTCGATGCTATTAGTGGAGTGAAACCATTTAAAATGCAAATAATGCAACCAAACTATCACCTGATCATATGCTGGTTGCTCGCTATTGCTATCTGCAAATGCATTCTGTTCCATTGTGCAAAAGGACCATTAATCTTTTTCCCTCCTCACAGCTCTTGGATGATGATTGCAGGATGAGAGAAGATTTGGTCCTGAATTTCTTGACTGCCTTTCCTTCTGATTCACCTGGGTTTGTCTCTATCATTTGCAAATAGGAGTGCGCAGTTAAGTTTAGAATAAATTCAATCTGACAACCAATTCTTGGTGGTACCGATAAAATTGAATATATGTGAACTATGTCAGGATGGAAAGAAAGTACTCAGATCTTATACATGCCGTAAGGCCCAAGAATCCTTCCAATAGCCATCATGTAGAAAAGAGTTGGCCAAAGCCCAATGCCTTCTGGAAAAGCAGAATTGGACAAGAGAAAGATAAACAGAGTACTGCAGCAATTGTAAGAAGGCAGAAGCTCCATTGTATGTGCTGATAAACTATTTCTATAAAATATTTTTCTAACCTTTTGATAGATTCTGTTTTTAAGTACTCCATCGACAAAATAAAGTATGAGAACAAACTATGACTGTGGCTGTAAGAGAGTCTATCCCTTCACTCTGAACACTGGGGTACAGAGGGGGGTCTCTTCTATGCAAGACCAAATAACTGCAAGCTGCTTTCCCAGCTTAAGTTATTTCCTTCTCCCCAAAACCTACTAGTTGGGAAATTGGGGTACCGCTGCCACCATTCGTGTGAATCTCCAAGACCCTGGAGGGGGGCACACGAACACCCCAAACTCCCCTTCCCTCTCCCTGAGAGATTGGGACCCTTAGACACTGTTTCACCCCTCCCCTCCTCCCTCTTGTACTGGAGAGACGAGAAAACACACTCTGAGCACCAGCCACTCCTCCCTGCTCTTGGGAGAGAGACTCAGATACCCAGCGTCACTAACTATGAGCTGCCCACTCTAATGCTAGGATTCCTTTATGAGAATATCCAAACACTTTTTATAACAAAAAAGGGTTAATAAAGAAAAGAGAACAACACTTAGCTAATACAACTTCACAGATATAAAGCTTCCTAACCATTCCCTCTGGGAAGGTCAGTGACACTCTAATCAGGTACAAAATTATGAAATCAAAAGGTTACTTACAGTTAGTCTACTTAAAGCTTATGACTATAGGAAGGAAAAGTAGGAGGTTGCTCTTCATAGCTGAAGAGAAAAGAGGGGTCAAGCTCAAAGCTGGGACCGAAGAGAACTGAAAACTAACCCTCCCTCTCTGTCTCTGGGATGAGAGCTCTTACGTCACTCCCTCTCAGGTTCAGTTAACCCCATACAGGTAAAAGAACAACTTTTAAGCACTTCACACTTATGACAGTGGCACAATTAAAATTTCAACTTTCCATATTAAATGGAGCAATTCTCTTTTAAATTAAGTCAAGCATCACTCTATATTGTAGGTTTGGTCTGTTTTCCTTCACTCTCGTTCAGTGGTTTATTTTAACTTCCCCATTTTTTTCCAAGAATAAAGAAGGAAAGCTTCCTGTTAACTATAGCGAGCATACAGCCACTTCACTACTTTGTTATTTAGAATGACAACAATGAAAGGAAAAGTTGTTGTTTCATCTGCTACCAATGGCCTGAAAGAGAATGAGTAACTGATGCAATGCTTATGGTGAAAAAACATAAGTACAGTGCAACTCCAACACAATTATGAGTTATCATTCATGACCCAATCTAGGGAATAAAAATGGAAACAAAATTGTCTGAAATAGAAGCTTCAGCTGAATTTTAATGTGGAAGCTGTTAGTTTAAGTGGGGAATTAAATGGATGAAAC
Organism: Sternotherus odoratus; assembly: GCA_032164245.1. NCBI lineage: Eukaryota > Metazoa > Chordata > Testudines > Kinosternidae > Sternotherus > Sternotherus odoratus. The sequence continues at coordinate 10,774,508 of JAVMKO010000009.1, read as the reverse complement.
ACTTGGATATCATATTATAATCCCTAACTGCAAACATCAAAGAATACCTCTCTAACAACAATGGCTGGTGGGCAATGAGGTAGATGACAGGGATGTAATATTTTTAATTAGGTCTTATTTAAAGACTCTTTGTTATATGGTGGGGATTGTTTTTGTTCTATTCTGCTTTTTGATAAAGGATTTGTGAAGTGAATGCTGGTTGTGGGTCCTGCAACCCTTTATCACTTGGGTAGCTTCTCTGACTCTGTGTGGTTGAAGGTAGGCCTTGATAGATTACTGACAATTGTTGAGGACCTGTAGCAGGGCACATTCCTCTCCTGTCTTCTGGCCTCACAGAATTTGCTCAGACTCCATTGGTTGGATAGTTACACCATCAGTTTGTGTTTTTCCATCAAATCCTGTACAATTTTGTTCAGCAATACTGTTGACAACATCTCTTGTATCCTCAGCTATGTCCTCTGGGCCCTAGACCAGAAGAGGTTGCCCTTTTTATCAGTCTCCAGTTGATGGATTAATTGATGTTTTAGCTCACTCAGCCTGCCTGGCATATTAACTAATTAAATTCCATTCCCCTCTGAGACCTTCATCTGGGGAAGTTAATTAGCACCAGAGTGATCAGCGTGCCAGTTCATCGACTACCTGTCTTCACTCCGTCACATGACCTTAAAGGGGTGTGTGTACAATTTGCTGAGTAAATCTATCTGACAGCTCAGCAACATAGTTGTTGACAGGGAGGAAGAAAAGGGTTAAAGAAACCTTATTAGGGACACTGGAAAGGAATGTAGAAGGACACAACCTCCCTCCCCATTTTATTCACTTAACTCAGTCACCAAAGTAGTTTGTTTTTTAAGATGGGGGAGGTATGACATTTACTGGAGCAATTCTAGTCTCCTTCTTGCCTTGTGACAGCTTTGTTGTGGCTTCTATAACCCCAGGCTCATGGTAGCCTCAGTGAATCATGTGTGGAGGAGTTGGTGACCAGGACCCATGAATAGCTGTTTAAAGGTACTGGAAGCTCATTTGCAAGTTATGGCACATGTCACCAGGTGGTACTGTTATATGAAGTCTTATAAGTTCTTTTTCATAATATGTGAGCAAGTTTTTAGTCTGAGAAGAAATACGTGTATAGTTTTGGGTAGAGAAAAGCAGTGTCAAGCTTCAGGAGACTTTGTTCTCTGCCTTAATATGTCTAGCTGGGGTATATTCATGGTCTCAAAGTAGCTTCATGGGAAGTAGGCCATGGTATATGGGCTGAGATTTCCTGAAAAGAAGATTGCCTGGATGCTGTTTGTGATCATGTCTGGTCCTGAGCTGATTGTATATGTGTAAATAAAGCAAGTTACACTTCGAATTCCAAGACATTGTCACTGATTTCTCATTCACTGGGAAGCTGACCTGCACAGCCCCAGACATCTGATATTGCTCAGCAAAAGGATGACACTGGTATCAGAAGAATGAGGAACAATACCATCTCTAAGACTTTGACGGTGACCCAGTTGTAGTACCTTTTTGCTCCCTCTTTTTCAGTGGTCTGAATAACTGAATAAGACCATCAGGCAAGTGTAGACTTCAAACATACAGGAATAGGGATTAACATGCCCTGTACTCCCATATAAAACTCAGACCCTACTGGAGATGCAACAGGAGGAATATTAGGAGGCGTTACGTTTGAGAAAGAAGGATTGCTGATGCAGCTTACTAATCACATCATACCTTTCCTGTAATATGGAGTCTCTTCCTTTAAAAGGTAGCAGTGCAGTTGTATCTTTTTTCCAGCTCATTGAATTCAAAGATTATTACTGCACTTGGTATATTTTCTTATATTTACTTTTGGACTATAAATTTCAACCATTATAAAAAGAATTTAGGAAACAATATATTAATATTCAGGACTGTGGTAGAACTGCTGCCTATTAAAATATTTTCAGCTCATGGCAGTACTTCAGTCAATCATTCTTCTGTTTGTTCTCCTTAAGTGACAGATCCATTTTTTCCCCCAGTGGAGAATCATCCTTTGAATGTTTTTTTTATATCCTATCCACACTATTTTTTATTCCACTTGGTTTATTTGATTAGCAGTATTTCATCTATAGATAATGTATTTTCTCTCTAATCTTCAGCAGAATGAGGAATATAACCTGTATCTAGGTGAGGTCAGTTGAGAGGTGGTGACACATTTTGTCTCCAGTGCATTCAGTGCACGATGTACTGAGAAAATCTAGGTGCTTTCTGATGTTAATTGTGATTTACACAACAAATCATTCAGTTGTTTCCCCAAATATACAAGACAGAGGAATTTTCTTGAGATTACCTCTTCTTTGGCTTGAGCTAAAGCCCTTCAAAGTCAATACTCAACAAAGGGGGTAACACTGGAAGAGTCTTTCCATTGAATTTTATGGGCTTTGGCTCAGGCCTACTAGGGCTTGATTTTGCAAGATGTTGAGCACATTTAGCTTCTGTTGAAGTTAATGGTGTACTCATCTCGTGGCCAGAGACCAGGCTCTGTTTCACAAGAGTCCAAAGTACAGACTTGTGCCTAGATGAAGTTGGACGGCTTTGAAGGAGGAGGATATGTGAGGAAGCTTTTGTTGCCATTTTGTGGGTTGTACATGTTCTGTGGCTAAATAGGAAACTCAGACATCTCACTTATATTTCGTTACACTTTAACTAGACTATAAAAAGGGTCCATGTGAAATGCATTGAATCCCTTAGTAATTCAAAATTCTTAACATTCAGCAGTTGAAATATTTCCATAAGAGAGATTTATTTTATTAATAAGCTATTTTGAGGGGTTCATGAGCCATCTCTACCTTTCTTTCCTCCATCCATATAATGGATTCATTAAAGTTTATATGTTCGAAGAATTGCACTAAGTTCTGGGTAAGATCTGATTTCACATCACCATGATTTGCTTAGACAGAAGTAAGTTACAAGAGCACAAATACAATCCTTACATGTATTTTGAAAAATAATAATACTGTTTTAGTGATTGAGTGAAGGACCATGTGCAGTTAGAAAGAAATGTCAAGAATCAGGAGCATGGGCAGAAATTTAACTTTGACCCCTTTTGGGGGGGCACATTCTGTGCCCCGCCCTCCCGCCACAGCCAGTGCTCACTCTTCTCGCTCTTCCCTGTCAATCTTGGGGGGACCTGTGCACCTGCTTGCTCCCCCCTTGTGCCCATTCCTGCCAGGAACTAGACTGAAATAGGACAAGAAAAATGTCAAATACTAGAAATCCAAAATTTGATATACTCTAACTATAGCATTATTATGACCTGTTGGAGAAGGTCCTTTGGGTTTCAAGTATCTTCCACCATGACTTGAAGGGTAAAAAAAGATCAAACAATACCATTCATGCCTCATTGTTTATATTTATCTTTAAATAAAGGTGTGAGTCCCCATGTCTGAATCAGAAGTAAATTGCACTGCTGTAATCCATTATTAGATGCACAGAACGTATTGTGGGGGGAGGGGAGGGGATTAACTTCAACTCCCATTTGAAACAAAGGAAAGTTCAAAAGAGTAGCCTTTCTTGAAGTTAGCACCTTTCAGGATTTGTTTGCTGGCTGATGAAGAAAGAAGCTTTATTTTTAATGGATATGTGATAAGCTTTTGGGAGCAGGAAGTACCTTTTTAGTTTGTTTTTATACAGCACTTTGCAATACAAATAAACAGCTGTAGTAGTATTTATTATTTACTAGCATAAGTGCCCGGCGCTGCTCGGGTCAGTCGGAGGTGGGGAGGGGGCAGACAGCTGACACCCCCTGACCAACCCCAACACCCCCCGGCTCACCCCCCGACCAAACCCGACACCCCCACCTGACCCCCCAAGCAAACCCGACATACCGAACCCGACAACCCCACCTCACTGACTGTCCCACCAAACCCAACTCGGATCCATCGCAGGTGGGGGGGGCACAGAGCTGATGGAGTCCGGGGTTCCATTGGGAGGGGGGAGGGGCAGAGAACTGAGGGATCTCCGGGGTTCCGTTGGGAGGGGGGGAGGGGCAGAGAACTGAGGGATCTCCGGGGTTCCGTTGGGAGGGGGGAGGGGCAGAGAACTGAGGGATCTCCGGGGTTCCGTTGGGGAGGGGGGAGGGGCAGAGAACTGAGGGATCTCCGGGGTTCCGTTGGGGAGGGGGGAGGGGCAGAGAACTGAGGGATCTCCGGGGTTCCGTTGGGAGGCGGGAGGGGCAGAGAACTGAGGGATCTCCGGGGTTCTGTTGGGAGGGGGGAGGGGTAGAGAACTGAGGGATCTCCGGGGTTCCGTTGGAGGAGGGAGGGGTGAGCTGAGCGAGTGAGGTGTCTGTTGGAGGGGTGTATTATGACATCATCACCACCTAACCGCCCAGCTGATATGATTGGCCCTGAAAGACTTTCACCCCTGGGGGGCGTCAGAGGTGAGATCCGAAAATTTTTCGACCCTTACCAGCATCTAGACCCCAAGACCCCTCACTGTACCAAATCTCAAGTCTCTGGCTCAAACGGTGCGGGAGGACTTCGCTGTCATACGTACATACATACATACATACATACATACATACATACACCACTTGACTTTTATATATATAGATATTACCATAGTGCCAATAAGCCATGGTCATGGAACAGGACCCCATTACGCTAGTAACTGTACAAAAACATAAGAAAAAGAAAAGTTCCTGTCCCAAAGAAATCAGCCTCAAGCAAAAAGCCTAGGTCTGAGTACCTTTCCTCTTTGGTGGATCTGGATAAGAGCTTTTCAACTTATCCCTGGTTCTTTTTATAAAGCTGTGGAGAATAAAGAATTCTTGTTAGTTATGTTAGTAAGGTGTTTGTTCAATGTTACTGATACAGTATTTCACATGTGTATCACTATTGTATAATAAGACCACAGCAAAAAGCATTATTTGCATGTTAAATGGATTTCACTCCACTCATACCATATAACATCAACATAGTATAAACAATAGTTTATATGAAAGTAGTATAAACAACCTAAATATTGCTTCTTAACTTCAGAACAGACAAATGGGGATAAAATCCTGAAATTACTCTCTGGGCCACATTTTCAAAGGTGGCATGACCAAAATTTGCATGCACACCTGTTTAGTGTACAAAACCATTGTTTCTCTGTGCAAAGGGGTACTTACATGTTTTTCCATTTTGTGTGAACAACATAGATGCCAGACATTCAAAATTTAGCTCCCTGAATCTCTAACAGACCCTGTGGGAGTTTTCCTAATTTTTTAAAAAAATCTATATTGGCCCCAATCCAACTTTTATTGAAATTAATGGAAAGACTCCAGGTGGTTTCAGTGGGAGTTGGATAAAGCCCAGTATTAATATTCACCTGAACTAATTTAGTCAAGTCCTATTGTTCCTGTACAATTTTAAATACAGAAATATAGCTTAATTTCATGGTACATACGTATTCCTTGGCAAACTCAGACTGTAGATAGTTTGTTGGAGTCATGCAATTTTCAGTAATCTATACGGTTCTCATAGAAATATTTTTTCAAGAAGAAACTGTCTAAACTCGTTTGGTCATAATGACTGTTTTCATAAGAGCAAGCCAGCTCTTATATCAGTCTGACTCTCTTCGCTAAGTGGATGCGGGAAAGAGAGTAAGTTGTTGTTTTGCCAGAGAGTTAGCAGCCTGCCAAATTACTTCTCCATTATCCATGACTATAGATTATAGCCAGAATGCAAGGTAAAAAAGAAATCCCAAATAAAGCTGTTTTATCTTGGCTAGTACTTTACAAAGCAAAGCTACATATAGGTTACTCCTAGTGAAATCTCCCTGTGAGAAAAATAACTGCTATGTCCAGTTAACAATATGGTAAATGGGTATCTGGAAATATTCTGATAGTTCTATATACTTGAGGCAATATTTCAGCATTAATTCTATCTCTTTGCCTATTTTTGTCATTAACGTTTTTGCAAATAACATAATTGACATTTTTGTTTGTTTGCCATGCAGCACTAGAAACACTGTTTGTTGTCATTATTTATGCAGGTTTGGGTTTTATCTATTCTTGATTACTCCATGTTTCTGGCCATGGGTGTTTTCATGCTGTTAATAAACAACCACCACACACACACACACACAAAATACTACAATCTAAAAGAGTTTGTGGGAGGTGGTGGAATGTGTGTGGTTGGCAGTCAATTTTAACAGTTCTGTGGAATTATTGATTACTCTGGTGGTTTTAATGATTGGAAGGCACTTGTAATATAGGATTCACGTGTCTAGTATCTAGGATTTTAAAAAAATACTTCAAAAATTAAATTTAAAACAATTATATACAGAGGTCACCATTAAAGAATCCACATTTAGCAAGAATTAGCCACCCAATGGTCCTTAGAATATTTAGAAAAATAACCTGCAATGGCTATCCTGACTGACGTGTTGATAGCTTGTTTCAGGTATCAAAAATATTCTGCTATTAAAAATTATAAGTGGATTAATGGTGAGTTTTCAATAGCAACCACTAGGAGAATGTTTCATTTTTGGCCGACATCATATTTTAAAAATAATGATACTCAAAGTGCTTTACCAAAGAAGAGAAGTATCATTACTATTCCCATTTTTCAGTTAGAGTTCAAGTGACTTACTCAGGACCATAAGGTTGGTTAGTAGCACATCTGGATATAGAATCCTTAACTCCTAATGCCAATTCCATTGCTTTCCACTGATTGCTAATTTAGTAAATGTACTGATCTGCTACATGAATTGAGGGATTATGACACTGAGAAAAGTTGACACGCTAGTTCACAGTATTGGTTTCTTCCTTCACATTTTTTTTTGTAAATTACTAAATTATGTACTAGAACATGATAGTAGAGCAGCACTGTGCCTCAAAATGTAACAGAATATGTTATTTACAGGTCAGAATGCTGCTACAGTATCTCAAACTCAGTTCGGAACAGCTGTTTGGTGTTGAAGAGTAAAAGCTGTTTCTTTAAAGACAACAATCACGTTAAAAATGTAACTTCCTAAAATGTACTTATATGTCATTACCTTTGGGCTTTCTACATTTTGGGTCTCTCGCTTTTTGGCCTGAGGATTTAATTGTTGTAAGTTGAATACATGCACTTCTCATAAATATATGATTTGTTATATGTAGCCTCAGCTGAAGAAAGCATTCAGGGAACTTCCATCCTTAATTACTTTGTACTTACCATTGGTGATCACTAGTTGTTGAAATCCAGGAACAAAGAATGTAAGTCCTATTTATAAGATGAGGGACTGTATCCTGGGAAGCAGTGACTCTAAGAAGGATTTAAGAGTCCTGGTAGATAATCAGTTGCACTTGCACTACCAGTGAATTGCTCTGGCTAGCTAAAAGGGCAACCACAGTCTTTGGATATATAAGGAGAGGAGTAAGAGAAGGGAAATGTTATTTTGTCTGCATACAACATTAATGAGACCGTTACTGGAATAATGAGTCCAGTTCTGGAGCCCACCATTCAACCTCATTTAAAGAGTATTTGAAAAACAGAAAGAGGTTAATAAAAGAGCCAAAAGAGGTCTGGAAATCGTGCCATATAGTGAAAGACTAAGGATGGTCAAAGAGAAAGCCAAATAGTGTCTTAATGACAGTCTACATGGTGAAGAGATTTCTGATGATAAACATATCTTTAATCTAGTAGAAAAAAAGGCATAGCAAGATCCAATGGTTGGAAGCTGAGGCTAGAGAAATTCAGCCTAGAAATAAGCTGCACAATTACCCATTGGAACCATTACTTAGGAATGTGATGGATACTCGATCACCTGTAGTTTTTAAGTCCAGACTGGCTATCATTCTAAAAGATAGACCATAGTTAAAGAGGTTACGGGCTTGATGAACAAAATTACTGAGTGAAATTCTACAGCCTTTGTTATGGAGGAGGTCAGACAAGACAATCATAATGCTTCCTTCTAACTTCAAATCCTATTAATCCATAAGAATTTGTTTAAAACAATAATGGGGAGATGTCTTTTTAATAATTATATGTGTCTCTCTTTTTGTAGAAGTAAAAATTAAAAGCAGTAACTGCTACAGATTTAAAATTATGGAAGCCCCTCCCCAATCAGGGATTCAACCAAAAAGATAAAGTAAAACTTCCTATCAGGAGATGTAGAGACAGATAAAAACATGTAAATATAGCGCACCGTGCCTCTTATGATCTTGTTATTCATGTTGCAGTACAGCCACAAGATGACACTCACTTTTCAAACATGAGAGACTGCCACAGTGTCTTCTGTGCCATGGGAAGCGTACATTCAGAAAGGCAATAAAGGATGAAAGAGAATGATGCAACATATAGCAGAGTGACTGGCATACATTTTGTTAGTTTCGAGGTGTGATTTTTTTTTGTTTTTTTTGGTTTCTATTTTATATCCATAAACTATCTGGCATGCTCTCCTACCTAGTGATATAAACAAGCTCATTTCTTGCAGGTGTTGAAGGCTTTCAAGGGATAGTACCCAACATGGAAGAGAGCAATATACACAGTTATGGAGAGGTAACAAAGTCCTGTGGCACCTTAAAGACTAACTATAAAGTTTTGAAGCATAAGCTTTCGTGGGCTAATACCCAGTTCGTCGGATGCAAGCAGTGGAAGTGTCCAGAGGCAGGTATAGAAAAGTAGGCAAGAACCAGGTGGGAGGTAACAAGGTTAGTCCAATTAGGCTGAACCAGCTTGAGATGTCAGATAAACCGTGCATTAAGGCTGGGATGTTTTGCTTAACAGAAGATGCAAAAATGACTCCATTTCACTTAATAGTTACTATGACTCTCCTTCTAGTAAGTAGAGCCAGGGCTGTGAGTGCTCCCTGGGAGTGAGTGCTCTCTGGGAGTCAGGTAGCCTGGGGAACCAGGTCCCGGTCCCTGGTGCAGTCTGCATGGCTGGACTACTCTGCAGCTTGCAGTCCCCAGGATACCCAGCAGCTTACCAGTTCCATGTCAGTTTCACCCATGCCAGTTGGTGGAGAGCAGGGAAACTGACATGAATCATGTCAAGTTCACTGGGTTGCTGCAGGGGATCCCAAGAGCCTATTTCATTTTGAATATTTCAAAAAAAAAATTTGTGGAATTTCTGATTTGCAGGAAGTTGAGAAAAATAACAGCATTTCCAGTGAACTGAAAAATAACAATTTTGGGTAGCTTTATTAATAAGGCAATGTTTTTGGTGAAACGAAATCAGTAGTGCTTGCTAATTGAAAGGGGAAGATATTGAGATAAAGGGTTATTTCTAGACTATAGAATCTTTACTTTTAGGTTGCTGGCTTGAATTTGGCCCAGGTTGGTAGTTACCAAGACTGACTGCCATCTGATATCTGCCCAGTGGCCTATGAAAGCTGAGTGGTGGTCTGCATATGGACTTACATTACAAACAAACAGCTCCCCACCTCACCTCTCCTCTCCCCCTTTTCCGCCACACAATTTCCAGAAGTGGCTGTTAGAAATAAGATGGTTTACTTATAAAGTAAATGATCCTAATAACATTATGTTTTCATTATTTTTTGCACAGATGCAAACTCTGGAATTGCACAGCAATCCTTTTGCTTCGTTGCCTTTTTATTTCACAGAAAATAGTGTAATTCTTGAAGTGTAGAAGAATTTACAACACTGGAGCCAAATGCCAAGGCAATATTATCTACTCTGCTTGTATGGAAACTGATCAGTTAATGTATCACACAAGCCCTTTAAAATTAATCAGATAACTACTAGAACTGAAAATCACTCCTCCTCCCCAAATCTGCAATACCTGCAAGATCCCTATGACCTTTAAAATACTGAGTATGCAGAAAAAATTGCTCTTACCATTTTTCCAGGGAGATATGGTTATGCGTATTAGAATGTATGCAGATAGTGAGGCTTGCTGGTGACTATCAAATTAGCTGTGACGTTCGAATATTTAGCATTTAAATAAGGATGATTGAAATGGCTTTGATAAAATATCTAAATCTTTTTTTCTTAGAATTGAACTGGATCATTTTATAGGTTCTGTTTTGAAAGGATGAGGTAACTTTTTTTCTGGGTGCACCTTGCTGGATTTCAACTGGGGCCAGAAGATACAAAGAATGTGAAAATAGCTTTTTAGTGCACCACTGGCAATATTGGAACATGAGTCATTTCTCATGAGAATTCCAACTCAGTTTTGCAGACACAATAAGTTTGGTTAAAAAGCTGAGCATGAGACGGAAGACTTCCAAATGTATAAATGGAAATTAGTCACCCAACTCTCATTAACTTTCAGTGGGAGTTGGGCATCCAACCACCCTTTGTGCCTTTGAATATGTCCCACTAAAATGTTGATTCCAACTGAACTAAATTCCCAACCACGTTAATATTTGTAACTGTGTTTATTTTGAATATGAATACAGCAGGGTCACCCTGAAAAAAACCCCCACTTCCTTATATTTTGGCATGTAGTGTCATTTATGTTATGCAAACCTTCAGAGTGATCCTACACTGAGAACCATATAGTTAGATCCCTGCACCTACACAGATCCAATTTATTTTGATGAGACAATGTATGCACATAGGAGTCTACCTCCATATTTTTCAGTGCATGACTGGGGCTTCACTTTGTACTTTAGGCCAAGATTCTGGGCTGAGTCTCTCTTTCCCCAACGAAAGTCAAGAATGTATCCATCTAAATCAATGGACTGACACAAGTGTACAGTTGATGTAATTTGGATGAGACTGAGGAATTTGTTAGATATCCATTTTATATAATGTCTGCCCTTTTTTAGTATTTTACAGTATTCTGTATAGTGGTGTACAGAAAAGAGGAAGAAAAGATGGGCAATTTAACACAAATTGTAGTAAATGCCCTTTATAGTTCTATTTCATTAGGACCTTTTTCTTTTCCCTATTTTTACTCTTATGGGAAAAATCTAGTTTGGTTTAGTTGTAGCTGAATTTAAACGTGGTGTATTAATGATTATTGTCTAAATAGGTTTCTTATGAGACATACCTTTGTACATTGTATAGATAATCTGGAAATTCAGGAGACTTACTTGCAGCATTTTAAGAAATGAAATGCAACAGAATACTAAAAAACAACAACAACAACCCACAACAACCTAATGCAGCATCATTACATTTTAATAGCCTCCCTTTCACTCATGGCTTTTGTAACTTAGATTTTTTGCTTTAATTTTGAAGATTTATTTATTTATCTATTTATTTATTTATTTTTAGGCAACAGTTGAGTGAGTCAGAAAGCCTGATTCAAAGCCACTGAAGTCGACAGGGATCTTTCCACTGACTTTAATGCAGTTGGTATCAGGCCCAATCCTGCAAGTTGCTGAGTAATTTCAGCAAGGTGCTAGGCACCTGGCAAGCTCAGGTCTCAAAACATCTGATTTGTCATGAGATTAAAACTTCCTGGTGTCATAGCCCAGGGCCTACACTGGGAGAAGGGGGTCGATTTAAGATATTCAACTTCAGCTACGCAAATATCTTGGGTCGCCTTACCTGGGCGTCCTCACGGCTGCGAGTCAACCGCTGCCACTCCCCTGTCGACTTTGCTTATGCCTCTTGTGGCAGTAGAGTCGACAGAGAGAGCGCTCGGGGATCAATCAGTACCTGCTGTTCTGGCAGGTAGTGTACACTTGGTTTTAGGTTCAATACCTAACAAAGTTTATAGGAGAAACAAAAGTAGTTAGCTAGAGATTAGGATATTGCCCCATGTCACTGAATCTCAAATACAGGACTATTTCCATTTTTAGCATCTGTATTAGCAGGGGTAGCGTGCAGGGAGTGGACAGATAGATATTGGAAACATGCTCTTTCTGTGGGGAGGAGAAGCCACCATTCTTTTAACTTCTTTAAAGCTCTTTAGGCCTTGTTAGTTCTCAAAGCTGCTAACCATGTCCATAACGAACCGAGCAGGTCCTTTAAGAAATGTTAATCCCATTAAAACACAAAAGAAGCCATCTTCAAATAACATTAAAGGTCTGAAATTCACAAAGGAAAAGAGATTCAGAGTTAAGGTAGAATCTCAGTTCCAACCCTTTGTACCTCAAAGAGGATTTTTTCCCCCTTTGGAGTTTAAGGTCAAGAAACAAAAGTCACTAAAAATCTCTTCTCTGTCCTGTTTAGCTGAGAGGAAAAGGTGGACACCGTTTCTTAGAGAGGTTGGAGTGGGGCACCACTAAGAGGATAAAAGCTGTCAACAAAGGAGACTGTCCTGAAGCTCTTTGCTCTGTTATTTGACCAGATTATTTGGTTTTGATGGGCTCCCTATGGTGTCCTAGTTTTCTTATTAACCCGCCGTCTACCATTTTTGCTCTTCAGTCCTTCTCTTGAACTGACTGCTGTGTCTTGCCCTGTATTTGACACAGAATCTTAAGCACTCTCAAAAGAGACTTTTAATTTAGGATGTCAGTAAGACAGGAGGAGGAAAGTGAAGAGGGTTGAAAAGCTGCTATATTTTCCACCCTCCAGGATGAAAACATGTTGTTTTGAAAAGAGCTGAAAATGGTCCAAGGCAAGGCTTATGGATAAAAATAATCCCTTCCCTAGGGTGTCCATCAGAAATGTTTTTTATGAGCCCTCTGGGATGAAATAATTTCATTTCCCCTTTAGACTCAATGTTTGAAGGGTAAACTTATGCCAGGTGGTCCAAGGCTAAAAAAACCAGTATGTTGTCTCAAAGTATCTGATGTTCAAAATGGATTATTTCACAAGCTCTGTCATTGTAGTAACTATAAAATGCAACAAAAGCTGGAAAATGCCTGATTGGAACTGCTTCAGCATTTTGGCAGGGAGAGTTTCCCTTTTTCGTTCACTCATAGGCAGCCAGAGAAGGCTTGCTTATTGAGAGAGATGTGTTGCAAAAAATAAAAAAAAAATCCTAACAAAAGCCAAATTTCTGCTCCGCTTCTTTCAATAATGGGCTGGCATGTACTGCAGCATTCATAGCACGCACCTGAAGGTAGCCTCAGGCAGACAAACTCAAGGGCATTTTTAAAGCCAGGTACTGTCTTTTCCGGTCAAAAAATTAAATTGATGACTTTGAGAACCGTCTGAAAAAAAGAGAACAAAGAAACAGACTTTGGGGCCTGATCAAACTCTACTGTGGAAAATTCCACAAGAGAGGAAATGTATGGTTGGAAACTCTGCAGGGTTCCTGGAAATTCTGCAGAGCTCAATTTTCCATAAGGAAACCAGGCTTCAAGACTGGAGTGCTACAGTTATCTCCTGGACTCCCTTGTATCCCCCATCCTCTCTGGGACCATGATCATCACAGAAATGGCTCTTCCCCTCGGATTTATATTCTAGTCTTTGCCCCACCAAACAACAGAGGGAGCACCAAAACATAGTCATCAAAAGCATCGAGTTCAATTAGCACTATTGTGTATTATTTCTGAGAGGTATTTGGACCATCACTGTTGTTTATGAAAAAAATTTCAAATTCAAAAGGTTCATCAGTATTACTATGATTGATTCATCTACACATTTGTACTGGACCCGTGTTTGCAGGTACCTATTTGTTAGTCTGCTGTTCAAAACATTTGTCATGCAGTGAAAGAGTAGAGACAATACCATGTGACTTAAATGATTAAACTCACACCATGGAAAAATGATTTACATATCATCAAAGCAAACAGTTAATGAATAACCTAGGTTTGAAAATGATGTTTTTATTTCAAACTAAATTGAAAATGACTATATTAAGGGAAAATCAGGGTTGCTTTGTGACTGATTTAGTAACCATAGCAAGGCTGAATTTGTGACAAATGCTATTAATAACACATATTATTCCTAAAGGCTAATCTGGCCAACTCTAAATAATAATTTAAAAAATATATATTAACACAAATTAGAGCATTTGTGTGTATGTAGTATTTATTGTATTTTTCACAGTTCTGTCGTGTTCTTAATACATTAAAATGATTAGTGACAATTAATTTTAATGGACTATTTGTGGATCTCCTTTGTCCTATTAGAAATTTCAGATTTATTTTCTGGGAAGATAAAACTGAGTATTACTATCCTGTAGTTGAATGGTTATTTTAACGTAATGCAGGTTTGTTTATGTAGATAATATGGATAGACTTAATTTTATTTTAGGGCCAGGATATCCCTTTAATTGTGATGGGTTTCTTGTTTCTTATCTATCTTTAAAAATGGGATAAGCTGAATTCATAATGATGATTTTGTATTGTCTAACTGTGAAGATCAACACAGTGATTTGTCGCTGCTGTACCAACTTGTTATTGAATCAGATAAACTATGATTAGTATAAATCCATAATGGTGAAAACATCATGTTTTGGCTTATCCCTGTCATGTCAAATCTCCTCTATCATTCAATTTACTTATACAGTGCATTTTCTTTCCAGATACTGTACCAGAATAGTACCTATTCTTCATCTCTTTCCATTTGTAATGCTAGTTAAAGGTCATGGGAGTTCTGCATGTGTAAGAACAGAAGGGGCAGGTTATACTATTATGACAGTGCTACTATCTTAATGATGGTTACATACCAAACAACTGGGAAAGTTAAGATTTCTACATTGTTTTTTAAATTGTTTGAATTCAGGAGAAAGATGTAGATTGTTGCTTTGTCTAATTAATTAAAATAAATTACAAAATTATATGAGGCATCTTAATAGTTAGATCTAAGCAACCTAATACTTGATATAAGCAGAGAATGGGATGGAAAATATCTTTCTAATATCATAGTTGTCATTATGGATCCGACGAAAGCTTATGCTTCAATACTTTAGTTAGTCTTTAAGGTGCCACAGGACTCTTTGTCACTTCTGCTATTCCAGACTAACACGGCTACCTCTCTGATTCTTGACATTATGGATTTGTTCAATTAGATTTCATTTTATAGTTTGCTGGAAATATCTGTTGTTTCAAAGAGGAAAAAATGGAAGCAGTTTAAATGTAGTGCTTTTAAACTGGATGTTTTGCCTGATTTCAAACCCCCTTGTGCAAGACGGTTTTGAAAGTTGGATTTAAACATTATTGGAAAGGAACAGAAAAGTAAAGAGAAATGAAAAACAAAATCAAGTTAATATACCATGCTTAAGCACACTTATTTGTGCCAGCCTAGGTTTTGAGATTTTCTTCTATCCCTAGTATATAGCACTGGCTTCCCTTTAGCTAGAACTTGACTTTTTTCAATAAATATATCCTTTGGGAAGAGAGAGGGGTGAGGGACATGGATTTAAATTACAGTATAAAAAAGGTTTGTATTCTTGTGTTTAAACTACTTTTGCAAATCTAAAATTCATTTCTGCCACCTTCTCTTTCACTTTTGGGTCAAAGGAGAAAAGCACTCATTCCTAGAAGTGGAAAACTCTTTGGATGTTGTTTCAAAGATCTCAAGCCAGATATTCTGCCCTGTTAATTTGCAGCTTTATTTCACAATATGCCTTCCTTATCCTTCACTCTATTGATTTTCCTTGGATTATTATTTACTGCTAATATCATTAACATAAGAACATATGAATGGCCACACTGGGTCAGACCAATGGTCCATCAAGCCCAGTATCTTGTCTTGCAACAGTGGCCAGTGCCAGATTCTGCCAAGAAAATGATCCGAACAGGACAGCCATCAAGTGATTGCCCTGTTGTCCAGTTTTAGCATCTGCCAGTCAGAGGCTTAGGGACACTGGGGTTAGGATTTCACTCATTATTTTTCACCTTTTAGTTCTCAAAAATCCAAGTCAATTGAGATCACCACATCTGTGTAGTTTATGCAAGTGTCTCTTCAGAAAAAGTTCCTAAATTGTGCTCATTAATTAATTTGGTTTGCTCATGCACATCCACATGTGATTTTATGCTGTCATTACCTTTGTTTATCTCCATCATTGTATTTGGGCTGCCCTCCTGAGGCACGTACAGAGTTTCTTATTTTCATGGTAACTGATAGCATGTAATGTAACCCTACTCAGAAAGGTACAGGAAATTCACCTTCTATACTTAGGTCCAGCTGCTGATAAATGGAGCTGTCAACCTCTTTCTTAATTTCCTTTTTTTTTCTTTGACCGAAAACTTAAAATATTTTGTGTACCATCACCTAATGTGCTTTTTTTTGTGTGTGTAGCCATAAATCACTGCCAATAGAGTAAGATATTTTAGGCTGTGCACATCCATTCTTGCTCTTCTCAAAGTAGCCAGTGATATTTTACAGCCATGGATAGTAATCAATAAGAGTATTGATCTGGATATACCCTTTGATCTTGTTAATTACAAATTATTGCCCTCTGAGTCGGCCTCGGTTAAATTGGGTGGAATTGCTGCTGAATTGTTCTTTGATCACTTACATGACTAAATATAACTTGTTTAGTTTCATTTTAAACTTTTTAAAATAGGCATTTTTGAGGACGTGACAGCATAAGGCTCATTTTCAGGACAAAGACAACAATGAATGGGTCATTTTAATGAGAGTTGGCATTTTATCAATGTCACTGAATAGCAAACAAATTTTAAATTGACCAGTATGCAGCAATTCAGCTTAAAGGGGCATGCCACCAGACAAGCCTGTTGGCTCTCCCACATCCTCCTCCAACTGAACCTCCTCATCTACCACTTTATCATTGGGGTGACTCCACTGGCCACTGCCTTTAGTCCCATCTAGTCTAGATGGGGTCACTGCTAAGGATGGTGTGCAGCTCCTTGTAGAAGAGACATATTTTTGGTACCACACTGGAATGACGCTTGGCCTCCCTTACCTTCTGGCATGCTTTCATCAGCTAGTTGATTGTAGCATGGCACTGGTGGGTGTCCCTTTTGTGCCCCTTCTCATCCATGCCACCACCAATCTGCTCATAGGTGTCCCCGTTCCTATGGCTGGATCGGAAGCTGCAACTCCACAGCTTCCTTTTCCCACAGACATAGCAGATCCAGCAACTCCTTTGATTAAATTCCTGGGGCTTTATAGGGGGAGGGCTGCATGCCTGTGTAACTGGTTGCAGGGCAGCGGAGTAGGAACCGCTTTCCAGAGCAATGTGAGACACTTCCTGAAGGCCACAGGGGCAACAGAAGCGAGTGCAATATCTACGCTGACACTGCATTGCTCTAACTTGGTTGCGAAAATCTGTGTCCCTTGTTGAGGTGCTTATATCATGTTGGCCTAGCAGGAGAGTTAAATTGGTGGGCGGAGCCTTGTTGTGTGTACACATCCACTGTTGTGTCGATGAAACCTGACTTTTATTGACAAAACTGTGTAGTGTAGACAAGGCCTAAATAGAAGATGTGAGACATTTGCTGCATGTGTAGCTTCCATTAGTGCAATCAATCAATCAATCAATACCGTATTTTTCGCCATATAAGACGCTCCGGCATATAAGACGCACCTAATTTTAAAGGAGGAAAATCTAGAAAAAAAAGATTCTGAACCAAATACTGTAGTAAAATATTTTATATCAACTGTATAAAGTTAACAGCAGTTTAAGAACAATTTTATGTCAACCATGTAACATATTAAGAACTATCTTTACTCTCATTAACAGTCAGTAAAGTCAGTAAAGAGTGAAAGTAACAAAAATAAGGCTGTGATGTTATTATTCGAACCCCAAGAATTCCTCTTGCACTGGGGGGCACAAAGGGTTGGGGGGGCAGAGCGCAAGGAAGTCACAGAGTGGGGTGAAGGGGGATGACACAGAGAATCGGATGAGGGGGAAGGGAGAGTCCGGGTGGAGTGGAGGGGGTTGGCAGAGAGGATCGGTGAGGGGAACAGGAGAGCCTGGGGGGTGGGAAGAGGATTGGGGTGGGAAGGAGAGTCGGGGGGGGGGGAGAGCACCCCAAGAGGGGTGCAGAGGGTCTGGTGGGAGGAGGAAAGAGTTCCAGGGGAAGGCACAGATGCACAGAGGATTGGGTATGGGGGAGGGGACAGTGCCCTAGGGGAGTCACAGAGGATCAGGTTGGGAGGACGGGGGGGAAGGGGGGAGGGAGGCACAGAGGGTCAAGTGGAGGGGGAAGCCCCAAGAAGGGGCACAGAGGGTTGGGTGGAGGGGAGGACACAGAGGGTCTGTTGGGGAGGAGCGACAGAGTCCTGGGGGGAACACAGAGGCTGTGGTGAGTGGGGGGGGGAATCCCATGGGAGGACACAGAGTATTGGGGGAGGGGAGAGCACCCCGGGGGGGGGGGGCAGAGGATGGGGGAACTGCAGACTGTGGAGTGAAGAAGGGGAAGCCCCGGGCGGCACTCGAGTGACGGGCTCTGGTGAGCGTGGGCTGGGGAACTGAGGGGGTTGGGTCTGGTGACGGGGGAGCTCAGGTTCTGAAGAAGGAAAACGAGGAGTAGGGGCTCTGGAGCAGAGGGAGGGAGCCGGAGGGCGGGACCTGGCGAGGTGAAGCCCGGGGGAGGGAGATTTGCTGAGTGGGAGCGGAGGGGGGAGGACCGGGTGGGGGACCAGAGAGCCGGTGAGGGGGGACGAGGGGAGCGGTGCTGACGGGAGGGGGCACACAGCGGGGTCTGGTGACAGGGAAGCAAGGGGAGCCGGTGAAAGGCAGCGCGGGGGAAGCGAGGGGAGCCGGTGAAAGGCAGCGCGGGGGAGCCGCAGCCCCAGGGACATTTGGTGACGAGGGGCGTCGGAGCGGCCGGGTGAGGGGGGACGGGGGGAGCGGTGCTGACGGGGGGGGGGCACACAGCGGGGTCTGGTGACAGGGAAGCAAGGGGAGCCGGTGAAAGGCAGCGCGGGGGAGCCGCGGGCCAAGGGACATTGGGTGACGAGGGGAGCCGGGGCGGCCGGGTGAGGGGGGCGCCGCGGGGGCAGTTACTGGACTCATGAGGCTCAAAAAATTGGTGGGCTGCGGGCGCCTCACGTACAGCCGGGACTAGCCAGGCGCTCCACTCCGTGTCCCTGGTGTCATTCGCCTCGCCCCCCCCCCCCCCCCCCCGCGCAAAGGGCAAAGGCAAAGTGTGTATATTCGCCGTATAAGACGCACCAACTTTTCGCCCCCCGTTTTGGGGAAGAAAAAGTGCGTCTTATATGGCGAAAAATACAGTAATTCTTTTTGTATGAATCATGCTGATATTCAGTGCATGATGCTGGCAAAATGAATGTTGTGGCACAGATTCTGCATATTTTGAGTACTTCTAATTGGACCAGAGAGGCACCTTTGACATTCAAATTCCAAGATGAGTAAAATTAACCTAGATCTACCAAAGAATTATTAGTGTTGAAGGTAACAAAGGTATGTGCCACTCAGAATAATGTCAGAGAGCTATCTCAGTTGCTTCATTTGTACTGATTAATGTGTGACGTCTAAGACCAGGTCTACACGGGGTGGGGGGCGTCGACCTAAGATATGCAACTTCAGCTATGTGAGTAGCATAGCTGAAGTCAACGTATCTTATGTCTCCTTACCTCAGTGTCCTGGAGGCGAGTCGACTTCGCTTCCGCCTCTCATGGTGGTGGAGTTCCGAAGTCGACAGGGAGAGTGCTCAGGGATCAATTTATTGCATCTAAACTAGACACCATAAATCGATCCCTGATAGATTAATCATTACTTGCGGATCCGGAGGGTAGAGTATACGTGGCCTAAGAGCTTCTGGCTTGTGTTCATACCCTATACTGCTGCTTCTATTGTACAAACTCAAGCGGTCAGGGAAAAGGAATATATATACTTCATTTTGACCTATGGTGATCAGTCGTCGAACACTCAGTGGTGTTCTATAGCATTGGAAAGATGCAAGAGAATTCTAAATTAAAGACAAAGATGTGGGACTAAGATCTGTCATTTCATCATTGCCCTGGAAAAGAATAAGTCCAGCATCAAGGGGATAGGATTTATTTTATAGCAGAAAAGTGGGAGGAGGTTAATATAGAAGAGAACAAAAAGACATGTACATTATGCCTGACCTTTATGGGAAACTAATTTGTGCCAAATACACTGGATATCTTGTCCAAGAATAGGTCACCCTTAAGTAAAATTACTCCAATTATGCCTGCAAAATCTGATCTGGACTGTTATTCACTCGGCTTATTACACGGAAAACTTCATACATGACATCTGCTGTGGACACTTTAATGTGCACACTTTTTTACACAACTTTTTTTACACAACTGAGCAGAAAATGTTATAGGTTTGCTTGTTAAATATTGGTAACATATGACTGAACTATTCTCATACCTTGGTACAGTGAACTCATCTATTTTTTCCTTAAAAGAAATGCTGTATTATAAAGATATTTATAAATATGTTTTGCACCATTATATTTTAAGATGATTAAATAAGTTAGAATAATAGAATCATAGAATATTAGGGTTGGAAAGGACTTCTGGAGGTCATCTAGTCCAACCCCCTGCTCAAAGCAGGGCCAATCCCCAAATATTTAATCTTTTACTACAGGCATTTTTGTACAGGTAATTAACGTGCTATAGCAAACCAGGAAGACTTCAAAGTCCATTAGCAAATTTTCCGATTGGTAAAATATGACTTCTTTTAA
This sequence comes from Sternotherus odoratus, assembly GCA_032164245.1. Taxonomy (NCBI): domain Eukaryota; kingdom Metazoa; phylum Chordata; order Testudines; family Kinosternidae; genus Sternotherus; species Sternotherus odoratus. Next base: position 10,754,114 of record JAVMKO010000009.1, on the reverse strand, counting down.
TACAGCAATGAACATCTGATACAACACCATGTTACAGTAATGTCAGTAAGGATTTAACTAATTCGGTTTGTAGAATCACTCATTTGAAGTTGATGTGGAGGATATTTGTACTGGTTTACTTACACTGGTGATGTAGAAGCCTTACCTTTTAATGAGGTAGGTAGCGTTTGGTAAAAAGTTTCTTCTGCAATTTAAGGTGTGTGTGGAGGACTTTGAGTCCCTTTCTTATTATAGAGGGAATACATCACTAACCTGCTATTACCTCCCATTCTATGGGATAATACTTCTTCTGTATGAATTTCCACTGGGAACAGTACCTATTAGAACAAGTAGATTGAACCAAGGATCACCAAATAGATTTTTTCCCTTCTCCTCTAAATCCCAGAGAAAATGTTGTCATGCTCAGGAGCAGCTAGCAATTCAGAACTGTGATTACATTTATTTGATGCTTTTGAGGTCTTTGCTGCTTCTTAGACAGTAGTAGTACTTTACGCCCACAAGCAACCATACCATTTTAATATATTAATATGAATTTAATGGAGCACATGTTTTCTCTGAATAAGATATTTTTGCCAGTTTGCCTATGTACAAAAACGAGGGCAAACATTTAGTTGAATCTAAAGGCAATGCTTCACATAAATGGGAAAGACCTTTATGTTCTGCTAAGGTCTGCCTTGCTTCTGCTGCTATTTTTAGAGAAACAAAAAATCCTTGATCAGGTTCTACATTTTGGGTCTCTATTTCTCTTCAGAATTGCTACCTCACTAAGAGAATGTTTGCCATAGCTGCAGTGTAAAGTCTGACTGGAATTACTGCATCTGCTTTGTTTTCAGTAATATCAGTGTATCAGGCAACTGCAATAAATGTAGTAGACATTAGGGCTGTTTTTTAAAACAAGGGCACCCAATAGCTTTAGTTTTGTAGGTTTGCTATCACTTGTGTATATTATTGAAAGTAGTTTTTCCAAGCATAAAAACTGACAGTATGAGATAGTTGTTTCCTTGGGCCCTTTTCACATGAGGTGATCTCATAACCTGTCCCTCCCAGCACTCTGACCTCCCTGTACGTTTTCCAATCATTCTAGTTTTGCTTCTGCTCTCATCTTCTGTTCAGATGCAACCATCCTGTTGAATCTATCTTTGGTAATGGGCAGCAGTATAAAGCTCTTAGTATCTGAGCGCCTTCCACATTAAATCAATAGCAATAGTGGACTTCGTGGAGTCTCTGGCACCTTTCCTGTCTGAGGTGAAATCTCTGCTTGGGCATAGAGTGGGTTTTTGGGATAGAGGTTGGCTGGGTCACCTCTCCCCCTTCTCACTTCACCTTCCTCTGCTCCTACCATGTATCCTCACATTCCCTGGTTTCCTTGCCACTCCTCAGCCTCCTTTAGTGGTTGCCACTGTTACCAGCCTGGCCTCATGCTCTTTCCACTCCCCAGCTCTTTCAGCACTGCAGCTGCACATCGATCAGTAAGCACCAAACTCTCTGTGTTGTAGAGGAATCCTCTGGGGGACATGCTGGGCAGGTTTATACACTGCACTGACCAGCAGGAACTAGTAGTAGATTGAGAAGCAGGTCTTTTGACTGACACTAGCCTATTAGCTCCTCCTCCACCTTTCCATAGGCCCTGTGGCAGCCTCTCTTGCCATGCAGCTGCTTATCACAGTGGCATTGGAGGAGGGCACAGCATGATAGCTAACTTGGTAGCTCTTCTGCGGCATCCATCAAGATGGATAAGGCTGTACTGTTTGCAGCTGCATGCAGAAATATGATGATGAGATACCCAGGCCACGTGACAGCCAGTAAGAAGAGAAGGATTATTAAGGTGACTAGGTGTCCCGATTTTATAGGGGCAGCCCCAATTTTTGGGTCTTTTTCATATATAGGCTTCTGTTACCTCCCCCCTCCCGCCCCCTGTCCCAATTTTTCACACTTGCTGTCTGGTCACCCTAAGAAGGATTACAGCCCCTTGTGCAGTATTTGATTCTGTGGACAAGATGCTCAGGGAAGGCAACTACAGAGGGACAAGGACGGCAGCTGCAGTCTTACCTTTCTCTAGGGATGTCCTCTGAGTGGGGGGAGTGGTTCTAAAAATATTTACTGGTATGGTTGACCATGCTTTCTGAGTGGCTGTGCCAGTGGTGTGACCTTGTCGATCACATCAGCTGATCCAGGAAGAATGTAGAGCGTGCATTTACCCCCCTGAATTTGTCAAGGAAATCCTAGGATACAGATTGTTCCCTAGTATTTCATCCTGATGGGCTCAATTTTTGGACATTGGATCTGATATATTTAATTAGAGCTCCATTCCTATCTTGAGGATGACTGCTGGTGAGGCCGTTGAAGGGATATTAGCAGTCAAATCACTAACAGCTTCAAATGGAGGAATAGCAATTTTTAGAGATTAAATTCTCAGTCAGTTTGGACTGTCATGGCGGTTGGTTGTCTTTCTCTGTGCTTGCTTGTGGAATCTGTTGACATCACAGAAAAGTAGAGGCTGCTGAGGATTAATGACCCTTCTGATTCACTACATAGGGAATTAGTAGAGCATTTGTAGAGTTAGCATTTTAAGTTAGCCAAGCATGGGAAGACTGGATTCTTGATAGTGTCTAGTAGTGATCATTGTACATCTTGCCTGTTCTGTCTGCTTTTAGAATGCATTTTTGGACTACGTGCATTCTTCACTTAGAATTTCTTTCTTTTTTAATGGCATGCTTGCGGCAAATTTATTTTGTCATATATTTCTATCATATTTTATCAAGCAAAGAAAAATGTTTGTCATTTAAAGCCATGCTTAGAATAACTTTCAAAAATATTAATATTTAATGGCATTGTACAATTTTTATAATTATAACAAAGTTCCTGAACTGTAGAACAAGGATATAATTTTTATATAATGGCTTATGTCTATAATTTACATCAGCACGCTAAATGAAATTGTTCCACTATGTTGCCCCATCCTATAGCAACTCTGGCATGTTCTGATAGCTACCCTGAATTTCACCTCAAGGTATTTTAAGCATATCTTTATTAAAAGCATAAAATAATGTTATTCTAGATTTTACATGCAGCTTCAAGCCTTCCTTTGATAGATTTTAATGTGAATTCCTTATTTCATTGATCATATCCTGTGCTTTAATAGCACTCTCCTTTTCTTTGAGGAGGAGTTTTTGCATTGGCTCCTTCACCATTCAGTAACATGAGTGATCATTAAGTGATAGTTTGCAAGCATGTTTGAGAGAGTAAACTATTCATCTAGTGAACATGTTTAATGATCTTTCATTTAACTAGATCGTAACCACCATTCTTTCCTCTTAGTTCATTAGAACACATGCTATTTTTCTTCTTAAAGTGTTGTACAATTATAATAAGGCCCTATTTGGTACCATGGTGTTTATTAAAATTTATTGTGTAATTCATAAAATGGTTCTCTAAATTAATAACCTGATTTAAATGTATGACAGTATTTTAGTACAGTCACTACAGCAAACTTTTATGTATAATATAACAATCAATATTAAAAGAGGGAGGCCTACAACTAGGTGCTACAAGAAAGGTGTACATGGCAATTTCACCTCTGAAGCAGTGCTCCATCATGGAGGCATGGGTGCTAAAGATCTTATGGCACTATGATAACATTGACACAAGTGGGTAGTGTTGAACCAGGTGGCATGGTCCGATCCATCTTTGGTAGCTGTTAGAGTACACAACATGTATACTCTTCGTTTCACATCATTTACATGAAAATTGTCATTATGTAATCAAATTGGAGTCTCTTTGCAATTTTGATTCTATGGTTATTTTCACAGAAAAAGTGAGTAGAATGCTAATGGTTTGCATGCTCTCAATGCAAAAATCCATTTGATGATAAAATTGTCCCTTTGGGTCTCATTTTTGCTTGGAAATAGGCCTGCTTTTGCTCAAAAGTGTTACACTTTGTCTAAATAATGGGGCCTACTTTTGCGCAAAATGTCCATGCCTTTGCAAAAATTTCCTAAAAAAATTAACCCACTTTCTATATTCAGCAAAAAGGGGGAAAAAATAGTACACGAGTACTGGCATTTTAATATATGTATTTTGCATGCTTCTAGCAGCAATATTCTGCATACCTAAGTGCTTCACACTGTTTTAATTGGGTCTGATGTACATCCATACTCCCCATTTTAAACTGATTTGTTGTGCTGTGGTGAACTGAGAAACAGCTGCCAGATTTCATCTCAGAGGTGATGGGTGAAGTGATTCCTGTGTATACATAGTTTTAAAACACTTTAGAATGACAGGTAAATGTTGGGTTAAAGCCTGCAGTTTTTGCTCAGAAACAAACAACTACTATTGTTGTCAATGGGATTTTTCTCTGTATGGACCAGCACGATTCACCCTGATAAAATCCAGTAAATTCGTCTACGATGACTTTTATATGCAGGGACTGGGAGCACCAATATGTAGAGAGAGGAATGTTATTTTGAAGTTAAGTGTTTTCGAAATATGAATGTACTGTACATGCAGTTTGGAATTATGTTCTAGTTGGGTAAACAATATAGCTTCCATTCTAACCTACAATATCCATGTGTTAACTAAACCAAAACATCTCTTCACAGTGAATATTTGCTACATTGATTTTAATAAGGCATACATCTACTTAGAAATAGTGAAACAAGAAAACAGAATGAGAGTACCCAGCAATCACTGAATTTCCTTCTGAATTAAGAATCAGTGGGAGCTTTGAATCACTAAGGATTGTAGGATTTGTCTGTTTTTAACATCCAGATTAGGTCATCCATTCAAGATTTTATAGCAGGATTTAGGCTCAGAGATAATGCTGGGTCCGTAGTTCAGAGTGAGGCAGGTGTGACACTGTTGAAGGTTTTTTGGTTTGGTTGGTTGAGGTTATACACTAATGTGAGATTCCTTCTCTCTATTTCTGGTTATCAAAATGGAAGTTAGATTCCAAGGCATTTTATAAATATATATATATGGGGACTAGGTGGCTCAGGGGTCTAATAACTGAATTGGATGACTTCGTACCTATAACATACATCAGGTGAGGATCCGATCTTCACAATAGTTTGAAGGTTATCACCTGGCTATTCATTGCCTCATATCAGTGGTTCTCAGCTAGGAGTACATCAATTCATCTTGATATTTGCCCAGTTTTACAACACATTACACAAAAAGCATTAGCAAAGTCAGTACGAATTAAAATTTCATGTAGACAAAGACTTGTTTATTCTGCTTTATATACTATACACTGAAATGTAAATACAATATTTATATTCCAATTGATTTATTTTTATAATTATATATTAAAAATTAGAAAATAAGCAATTGTTCAGTAATAGTGTGCTGTGACAGTTTTGTATTTTTATGTCTGATTTTGTATGCAAGTAGTTTTTTTAGTGAGGTGAAACTTGGGGGTACTCAAGACAAATCAGCTTCTTGCAAGGGGTACAGTAGTTTGGAAAGGTTGAGAGCCACTACTTTATGTTATTGGTGATGATTGTTTTCAGGCACTGGAAACCATCACATTAGGGAGTGTTCTTGGAGGAAAAAATCCCTACTGGTGGGTAGAGCTGTCCCTAGGAACCCCAGGCAGCACGGGGCCAGCAGCCCGGAGCCACTGGACTGCCAAGATTAAGCAGATCAAAGCAAGAATATCTATCACACTGAGGACATTTAAACTTAAAGTCTCCTTATAAGAAATGGAAAGGGAGGTGGATATTTTTTGTTGTTTTTAAAATTAAATAGGTAGCTAGTATTATTTTTTAAATTATTATGAAGAACAAGTTTAAGCTTTGTTGTAATATGTGTTGTTTGCCTGGACTGCTCATGACCTGAATGCTTGTGTAGAAAGAGCTCTTTGAGTTGGGTTTTTAAATACCTTCATGCTGTTTCATATCTGATACTCCTTGATGAAACATAGGAGCCTTGATCAAACTGGCTTATTCAAAGTGATACAGCTACGAAAGTGAGATCTTGGAAGAGTGTTGCCATTTTCATAATGTAATAAGGATGTCATAAATACTAATTTTATATTTCAAAGATCACTACTTTTATCATTTATATTCAGGTAAAGGAGAAAATCTCTGGAATTAGTCATTTCTAGGAGGGGGATAGCGAGACTTGACATTTTAGTAAAAGTGGTTCACAGGTTGTTAAAGTTTGGGAACCACTGGACTAGAGGGATTTTGCATGCTGCTGTCTGTACTGTGCCTCTTCTGTGAGTAAAAAGCACATTGGTCTTTCTGATTGTCAGACTGACAACTTAGAACTAGACTATATATAATAAAGGTTGAGAATACAAGCAGAGGGGCAATGTAGGTACTGTAAAAAACATTGTTTCTTACTGAAAAAAGTATTTTTTTCTAACGTTAACCGTATAATGATTGCTCAGTGTACCTTCGAAGTCCCTGAACTACCAGTACTTTGAACTCATTATTTTGTGAAACACTATAAGAAGCCTTCAATATGGAAAGTGCTATATAAAACTAAATTCTATTTTATTCTTTTCTTGTGTATTGCAGTAAAATTATTTTTGGAACAATGGGAAAAAACACAGTACAGTAAACCCTCGATTTAACGGACCCCGATTTAACGGACTTCGGATGCAACGGACAAAATTTCCGATGCATCCGAAATCTGTTATTGGGGGCTGCCGGCTCCCGCCGCAGGGAGCCGGCTGGGTTGACAACTCCCCCCCCGGCTCCCCGCAGCGGGGACCCCTGCGGGAGCTGTCAACCCCCCCCCCCCGCCCCCCCGCCCGGCTCCCCGCAACGGGGAGCCGGGCAGGGGGGGGGTTTGAGAGCTCCCACCCGGCTCCCCGCTGGGGGGAGCCGAGCGGGAGCTGTCAACCCCCCCGCCCGGCTCCCCGCAACGGGGAGCCGGGCGGGGGGGCGTTTGAGAGCCTCCGCTCGGCTCCCCGCAGCGGGAAGCCGGGCGGGGGGTTTGACAGCTCCCGCCGGGCTTCCCGCTGGGGGGAGCCGGGCGGGAGCTGTCAACCCCCCCGCCCGGCTCCCCGCAACGGGGAGCCGGGCGGGGGGGCGTTTGAGAGCCTCCGCTCGGCTCCCCGCAGCGGGAAGCCGGGCGGGGGGTTTGACAGCTCCCGCCGGGCTTCCCGCTGGGGGGAGCCGAGCGGGAGCTGTCAACCCCCCCGCCCGGCTTCTCGCAGCGGGGAGACGGATGGGGGGGGGTTTGAGAGCCCCCGCTCGGCTCCCCGCAGCGGGAAGCCAGGCGGGAGCTGTCAACCCCCCGCCCCTCTCCCCGCAGCGGGGAGCCGGGCGGGGGGGAGGGGGTGGCATGGGCTGGCTCCATATAACGGACTAATTCGGGCGGGGGGGTGTCCGTTGTCACCCGAAAGTCCGTTATTTAATAATTTTAAAAAATTATTAAATAACGGACTTTCGGTTTTAACGGACACCCCCCCACCCGAATTAGTCCGTTATATCGAGGTTTCACTGTAAAATGATTGTAACCTAGCCTAATAATGAGGTTAATAAATGTAGAAAATAACATTTTACTATTGTCAATTAACATTTGATTGTTTAAAGTCCTGCCTTAAGAACATGTATTGTATTTAATGTAGTTTCCATCAGTGTACCACTGTGAAGAGCACTGTAAATATTAAACAAATGTCATTGATTCAATAAACATTTCATTGCAGATAACAGAAAAGGGGGTTACTCTTTCAAAGTACCAAAAAAGCACTCATCATTATAGAGCAGTTCTTTGGAGTTAGCCTTATCAATGCTCTAGTGAAGTTTTTTTCCCCATCAGATTATTGAAGATCAAGATATTTAGCTTCAGACCAAATACCATTACTAAATTAAGTAAACCAAGATTATTAAGTGACTAGTGATTGTGGGCTCCTATCTGAGATACCTTAAAGAAGACTGAGTTTCAAATAAGTCCTTAGAATCTGTCCTTTGAAAATCAAGCCCCTTTGGGGCATTTCAAATCAGGTACCCAACATCACTAATCAATTTTGAAAACTGATATTTGGAAGTTTCATAGGTAGGTGTGGCAGATTTTTTTTATATAATTTCAATGGATATCAATGTTTAATTTTAAGCATTTTTTCATTTTTTATGTTTAAATTTTCCACAATTGTGGAAATGTGTACGTGGGGCAGCTAGACTATAATTATTTAATGACAGTTGAGAGTCAAAAAATTAAGGCTTTATAACCATTGAAACACAAATTCAAATGCTAACAAATTCTCTAGCAGCATTTTCCCACAGTTGTGGGAATTATGTGGAAAATTATGTGGAAGATTTTGTGTATGTGGGGCAGTCAGACTATAATTATTTAATGACAACTGAGAGTCAAAAAATTAAGGCTTTATAACCATTGAAACACAAATTCAAATGCTAACAAATTCTCTAGCAGCATTTTTCCACAGTTGTGGGAATTATGTGGAAAATTATGTGGAAGATTTTGTGTATGTGGGGCAGTCAGACTATAATTATTTAATGACAACTGAGAGTCAAAAAATTAAGGCTTTATAACCATTGAAACACAAATTCAAACGCTAACAAATTCTCTAGCAGCATTTTTCCACAGTTGTGGGAATTATGTGGAAAATTATGTGGAAGATTTTTTGGGGGGGGGCAGTCAGACTATAATTATTTAATGACAACTGAGAGTCAAAAAATTAAGGCTTTATAATCATTGAAACACAAATTCAAACGCTAACAAGTTCTTTAGCAGCATTTTTCTTTCTATACCTACCTGTAAATTTTGATTAGTATTGATGGAAATTGTTGTTGGTTTTTGTGTGTATGGTGACATCAATATCTGACATATACCATAAAAAGTCTAATCCTTCCAAGCCTCTTTATAGAGCAGATCCTCACATGGTGTAAATTAATTTCATTTTACCTCAGGTGAGGATCTCCACCTCTGATTATAAACTCATATGGAAAGTACTTTGGGTGACCTGATGTCCTGATTTTATACAGACAGTCCTGATTTTGGAGTCTTTTTCTTATATAGGCTCCTATTTCCCCCTAACCCCAATCCTAATTTTTCACACATGCTGTCTGGTCACCGTAAAACTACTTCTTGTGTAATGGTTAACACAAACTAGTCTGGATCAAATATTTATCATGGGCATTTATGTACAAATACAACTTTGCATGGGGAATGTTGCTTCTGCCATGTAGCATTCCTTGTATGAGGTCTCACATAAAGTCAAAATACTGTCTTGTTGCTTGCCGTATGTCATGTTAGGTCACGTCACATCACCATGCAAATGTATATGCTGCTAGCTAGAAAGGAATATTATTGCCAAAGACTAAATAGATTAATGGTTATTAAAATGTTTAAATCTTGGGTTAGGATTTTTCATTTGCACTGCCATGGTTATATTAATCTTTAAAGTCACAATACACAATGTGCGGTTTCAGAACCATGAATCTCATTAAAGTCAATGAGAAACACTGAAGGAAAACCTGAAGATTTGGGGAAATATATTCTTGTGTGGTGTTTTCGTGGCGTAGAAGAAAGACAGATATGCTACCATGAAGTAATTTAAGAAAGCCCTGCTTAAATGACTAAAACCACAATATAAATGCATGAGAGACAAGGTGGGTAAGGTAATATCTTTTATTGGACCAGCATCTGTTGGTGACAGAGAAACTCTTTCCAGCTTACACATAGTTCTTCAAGTCTGGCAAACTTATTCGGAGTGTTACAACTAAATACAAGATGGAACACATTATTTAGCATAAGTAGTTACCCCATATTTCAAGGGACCACTCAAGATTAAGTGGCCTGTTAAAACCTTCCAGACATCAGGAGGAGAAGGAGGGAGGTGAAAAAAGCAGCTCAGTGTGGGCAGTGAAGGTTGTTAGTGGACTATATATTCTTGTGATTAGCTATTAATCTAGTGTCTCTTCAGTCCATGAGTTTTAATTCTAGCAAAATTATGAATTTAAGTGCTCAGGTTCATCTTTTGAAAGCATTGTGCGGGCCTTCTTTGAGGATGAAGACTGATAGGTCAGATATGGAGTGACCTTGAAAGGTGTGTTGTGGGTGGTGGTGATTGTCATGAGTGTAAAGGGCCTTGGAGTTGCTGTTTTACCTGTTAGGGGTTAACTGAACAAGAGAGGGGGGTGACGTAAGAGCTCCCATTCCTCGAGACACAGGGAGAGAGTTTAGTTTCACTTTAGTTCGTCCCCAGGCTTTGGGCTGACTCCACCTTTTTCCAGCTATGGAAACTCATCTCTTCCTTTTTCTTCCTATATTCATAAGTTAGATGAACAGTAAATAGAGTTATTGATTGCATATGCTTTGTATTTGATCTCTGATGTCCTTACGCTGTACCGTTTGGCAGAGAGAGAGAAATTCCCGGGGAGGGGACTAATTTATGCAAGGGGACTCAGGTTAGAAAGCTTTATATCTATGAAGTTGTATTAGTTGTATGCTTTGTTTCTTTCTTTATTAAACTTTTTATATCTATAAGAATTGTCTGTAGTTCCATTGAAGTGATCTGAGCTTTGGATCTGGCAGGCACACAGCTAGTGAGTCTGTGTGCTGCGTTGTCTTTCCCCTAGGCTAAAAAGGGAGAGGGTGGAGCAGTGTCTGAGTGTCCCGATCTCTCAGGAAGAGGGAGTGGGTGTTCTCAGGGGTTCCAATGTGCCCCAGTCCATGGGTTTGGAATAAGAGCATTGATGGTGGCAGTGGTCCCAATCCCCAACTGGTAAAGTGTGGGTTTTGGGGGGAATTAATTTAACTTAGGCTGGGAAAGTAGCTTACAGTTAAGTGGTCATAGAAGAGACCCCCAACTTTTACCCTAGAGTTTAGAGTGGGAGGGTCTCTTACAGTGATCATTGTAGCAACAAAAATCTCTTCAGGTTTTGCATCTTCTGTTCTGGCAGGGCCTGGTGCTGCTTTGAGTCAGTGTGTCCTGACTGGTGGGAAGCTTGCTTCTGATGATGAGCTTGAAGAGGTTGAGGGATTGTTTGAAGGTCAGAAATGGGGGTTCAGGAAAGATTTCTTTCAAGATGGGGTTCCCATCGAGTCTGGGTTGCAGTTGTTTGTTGATACCCCATATGGGCTCCAGTGTGGACTGGTAGGTAACAAGTAGCAGTGTGCGGTCAGAGGAGATTTTATTTCTGTATTGAAGCAGGTTCTCTTGGGGTATTTGTGTGGCCCATTCAATGATGCAATCTACTTCATTGGTGGAGTGTCGTTTGGTGATGGTGGTTTTGAGTATATTAAGGTGTATATACCTCACTTTCTTCTTAGAGCATTCTGTGGTATCTGAGTGCCTGGCTGTAGATAACAGATTTCTTGGTGTGTATTGGGCAGCTACTGGATCTGTGAAGATAGGTGTCGTGATCTGTGGGTTACTTGTCTACAGTTGTCTGAAGGATTCCATTGCTGAAGCTGATTGTGATGTCCAGGAAGTTGATGCTGGCATGGGAGTGTTCCAGAGACAATTTAATAGACAGGTGATGGTTGCTGAAGTTATGGTGAAAATCTATGTTTAATTTATATAATATGAATATATGAGGAAGCTGATATAATCATATAAATGCATGTTATCTGATAACGAGCAATGAGTATTGTAAGTAGCCTGAATACTACAGATGATCTAGATATATTGCTCTTTATTGTAGAAAACATCACAAAAGGAGCGGCTGATATCATGTTATTTAGAGAATTTAAATTTATTCCTTTGTGGAGTGAAATGAATTGAGAGCCTACAGCACTTCACTTTTAAAATATTGAATTTCTTCCCCCTGAATGTTTATATTTTTAAAAGCTTTCCAACAGTTACCCTTCTGCTTCACTCTGATTGGAATAAATTGCATTCGCAAGATTTCTTGAATTAGGGAAAGGCATAAATATGTGGAAAAATCTCCAGTTGGAACATTTTTGTATGACTCTACCTGTCACATATTTAAACTAAATTCAAACTCATATTTTTATGTCAGAGTTCATTTATATGAATGTATACTGTAACAATAAACTTATGTCAATCAAAGCTCCATCTTCAGGTCTGGAAAACATTAAAAAAATTGTTAAGAGAAATAGATTTCTCTGTGCTTCATGTGATAACTTTCCTAGTGTATCCAAATTCTATACAAGGGTATCCAAAGAACATCTACAAGCATTCTCCAGAAGTTGTTTTGCAGCCGAGTGTGTGAGCTGCATGTTAATCCTAATATTTAATTTTAAATGTAGGGTTGTATTGAACGCTGAGCTCCATAGTTGCAGTAGTATTGATGGAAAAATTGCCAAAAGTCATTTGGGATTCTCTTTTTCTACTTGTATAGGTCTGTAATGCAGCCATAGGAGGATGAAGGAGCAGAAGGCATGTAAATTGGGTTAAGTGCCAAGTTGTAGCTTCAGACATGGCATTTGATAGCATTGATCAGACATACCTTCCTGATACACTTTTTAAAATATTGTTAATTCACATGAATCATTCCAATTAATTTGTTGTTCAAAGCTTATTTTGAGCCATTTCTCAGTGATATATTTTCCTAACGATATTTTGCTAACGATGACTGACTTTTGTCTTTTTAAATTGTTTTATTTCATTTACTAAAATGAGATTAATGTTGCTGTGGAATATGCAATGATTCAATTTCTTTAGCTGGAAGACTCTAATTTTCATTTGCATCAGATACAGGTGAAGCAAAGCTGATTTTAGGATCAGAGGAAAAATACATACAAGTATATATCAATTCAATTCTTTAAGATTATGGGATCACTGAAGATGACAGGAATTATAATGAGATTATGTTTGCAGTTCTGTAATGCCTTCCATCTGATGATCTCCAAGTCCTTTACTGAGTAATGAATGACTGCAGTAATGAACAATGAAAACCATCTCTGTGAGAAATAAAAGTATAAATATACACCATTTTTCAGGAAATCTGAAAGCATAGGAAGTTTAGGCCTGATCCACACCACTGAAGTTAATGAGAGTGTTGGTGCAGGATTGGATCTGAAAGCGCCAATCCAGCACTTCAGTAATTTTAAGCACGTGAGTAGTCCTGAGGCCCCAATCCTGCAAACACGCACATGCTTAACTTTGCTACTATGAGTAGTTTTGTGGTTTTCAATAGGACTATTCGTGGTAGTAAAGATAAGCATGTGAGTAAGATTTTGCAGGACTGGGGTCTTATTGAAGTGCAAGTCTCTTGCCCAATATTTTTTCTGGAAAAAATCAGTGTTTGCAGGAATTTGTTTTTGTTTTTATTCGTTGACATTTTGGTATTTCTCTTGCCATCCTGATGAGCATATATAGTTCAAGTATGTGATAGACTTTCAGATGTAAATTGGTAATCTTTACTGCTAGCACACACTAATCATCGTGGGCGATAATTATCAAGCATTAAAACAATTTAATTGTTATACAGATTTTAGCTGAACTATATGATTATTAGACAGATTAATCCATTATTAACAAGCACCCTGATAAGATAATGGGCATATTTGACAAGAAGCTTTTCAGTACCTCCACTAATGGCAGATCTTGGGTTCAGAAGGAATTTGTTATTGTTAAGCCTGAGTGTGACTTAACTCTTTTTTTAATCTAATGTTTCTCATTCCACATACCTTTTTTTAAAAAAGGGTTTAAAGAACTGATTGTGAGGTATTATAGGAAATAATATGCATCATTGCCATTGGACAAGGCACTGGTAAGACTTCATATTAAAGAAAGATTAATTCAAACTGAAACAGGTGCAGAGAAGAGCTATTAGGATGATCAGGGGAATGGCGGGCCTGTCTTATGACAGGAGACTGGAAGAGCTTGACTTGTGAAGCCTATCAAAAAGCAGGCTGCGAGGGGATATGATTGCCCTCCATACATACATCAGAGAAATAAACACCAAGGAGGTTGAAGAGCCGTTAAAATTCAAGAACAATGTTGGCACAAGAACACATTTTTATAAACTGGCCATGAGCAAATTCAGGTTGGAAATTAAAAGAAGGTTTCCAACTATCAGAAGTGTGAGGTTCTAGAACAGTCTCCCAACAGGAGTTGTGGGGGAAAACAACTCAATTAGTTTTAAGAGCGAGGGAGACAGATTTATGAGTAGGATTGTATAGAGGGGCAGGGCAAGGCAGCCATGGTTTGTCTTATATTCCTAAAATCTCATGCCTCAGGGCTTCAACCAGTCACCTGCAGGGAGAGAATCAGGAAGGGATTTACCTGACTTCCCCATGGGTTTTGTAGGGTTTCTTTTTTATCTTTTTGTCTCCTTTCTCTGAAGCATCAGGTCGGGCCACAGTTGGAGATAGGACACTGGATGAAGTGGGTTAGTGATCTGAGACCACACTGAGCATTCTCTCTGTCACATGTCTTTCTGGCTGGCTCCTGCTCACAAGCTCAGGGTCTAACTGATCACCATATGTGGAGTTAGGAAGGAATTTTTCCCCAAGTCAGATTGGCAGTGAGCTTGGTTTTTTGGTTGTTTTTGGTTTTGCTTTCCTCTTCAGCATGTGGGTGCTAGTCACTGGCCAGGATTATCTGGGAATATTTCACTTAATCAGTTCCATACCATTGCAGAGGCCTCAGATAATGATTCACCTCAGTCCTGCCTATTCTCTTGCTGGGGCACGTAATAGATTGATTTTTTATAGGTTGAAATGCTTTGGTCTAATTTTGGTTGTTGGGTTTAGCCTGTGGGTGTTCTTGGGGGCCTGCGATTTATAGGTCAGACTAAATGATGTTGGTTGTCTTTTTTGGCCATAAACTCCATGAAGCACACAAATGCAGGATGTTCTATAAGGATGTGGTAGTGGTAGTGGTGATGGTATTCTCTTTTCCTGTTGTAGGTGGTAGATATATGAATTTTGTTTAAAACTAGGTCTGTCAAGTGATTAAAAAATTAATCGTGATTAATCACAGTGTTAAACAATAATAGAATACCATTTATATAAATGTTTTGGATGTTTTCCACTTTTTCAAATATATTTGAAATACATTTACGGGAGATAATGCTGCCTGCTTCTTATTTACAATGTCACGTGAAAGTGAGAATAGACATTCACATTACACTTTTGTAACCCGCAATGCAAGGTATTTTACATGTCAGATATGCTAAACATTTGTATGCCCCTTCATGCTTTGGCCACCATTCCAGAGGGGATGCTTCCATGCTTATGACGCTCATTAAAAAAAATAATGCATTAATTAAACTTGTGACTGACCTCCTTGATGGGAGAATTGTATGTCTCCTGTTTTGTCTTATTCGCATTCTGCTATATATTTCATATTATAGCAGTCTTGGATGATTACTCATCATGTTGTTCATTTTAAGAACACTTTCACTGCAGATTTGGAAAAATGCAAAGAAGGTACCAATGTGAGATTTCTGGAGGTAGCTAGTGCACTTGACCCAAGATTTAAGAATCTGAAGTGCCTTCCAAAATCTGAGAGGGATGGGTGTGGAGCATGCTTTCAGAAGTCTTAAAAGAGCAACACTCCAATGTGGGAACTAAGAACTTGAACCACCAAAAAAGAAAATCAACCTTCTGCTGACGGCATCTGACTCAGATAATGAAAAGGAACAAGTGTTGGTCTGCTTTGAATCGTTATTGAGTAGAACCCATCATCAGCATAGACGCAATATCATCTGAATGATGGCTGAAGCATAAGGAACATATGACTCTAGTGCATCTGGCATGTAAATATCTTGCAACGCCGGCTACAACAGTGCCATGCAAACTCCTATTCTTGCTTTCAGGTGACATTGAAAATAAGAAGCCTGCAGCATTTTCTTCTGCAAATGTAATCAAAACTTGTTTGTCTGAGCGATTGGCTGAACAAGAAGTAGGACTGAGTGGACTTGTAGGCTTTAAAGTTTTACATTATTTTGTTTTTGAGTGCCATTATGTAACCAAAAAAATCTACATTTCTAAATTGTGCTTTCACAATAAAGAGATTGCATTATGGTACTCGTATGGAGTGATGTGAAAAAATATTTCTTTTGTTTGTTGTTTTAACAGTATAAATATTTTTGTAATAAAAATAATATAAAGTGAGCACTGTATCTATATATATAAAAGTCAAATGGTGTATGCGTGTATGTATGTGCACTTACTTCTTCCACACCGTTTGAGCTAGAGACTTGAAATTTGGTACAGTTAGAGGTCTTAGGGTCCTAATCAGGGTAAGAGTCGAAAATTTTTCAAATCTCACCTCTGACACCCCCCAGGGGTGAAATTATTTAAAGACCAATCACATCAGCTGGGCAGCTGCTGTTCTCTGTGACATAGTTATGATGTCATAATACCCTTCCAACGGACCCCGCATTCGCTCAGCTCTCTGCCCCCTCCAACAGACCCCGTACTTGCTCAGCTCTCTGCCCCCTCCCCCCTCCAACAGACCCCGCACTCGCTCAGCTCTCTGCCCCCTCCCCACCTCCGAAGGACCCAAGTTGGGTTTGGTTGGAGGGTAAGTGAGCCGGGGGTGTTGGGTTTGGTCTGGGGGGGTGGGTGAGGGGTGAGGTGTGGGTGTTGGGGTTGGTCAGGGGGTGTTGGGTTTGGTGGGGGGGAAAGTGAGGTGGGTGTGTCAGGTTTGGTCTACGGGGGGGTGAGGTGTGGGTGTTGGTCAGGGGGTGTTGGTAGGGGGGTGACGTGGGGTCTTGGGTTTGGGTGGGGGGGTGAAAATGTGAGTCGGGGTTGGTCGAGGGGTAAGTGAGGTGGGGGTGTCAGGTTTGCTCTCTGCCCCCTCCCCCCTCCAACGGACCCCACACTTGCTCAGCTCTCTGCCCCCTCCCCACCTCCGACTGACCCGAGCAACACCAGGTATTTTCGCTAGTGTTCTATATAGAAGGGCTAGCTAGGAGGTTGAAGTTAGGTCTCTGCACAGGATATAGTGCTTAATGGGGGGGGGTGAACTTTTATAAAGCTTGGTTTGAAGAAGTACCCACAAGTTAAGATATTTATTTTAATTCTTTGACTCTTTCGATTATTCAAGGGTATGGTTAACAGGTCATAGAGGTTTTCACCTCTAAGCTGCTAGTTCAAATTCAGCTAGGTTGCTACTGATTGAAATGTGTTGCCATTGTTAGGTTCCAATGTAACCTGCATTGGTGGATACCTGCACCTTTGAAGAACCCTTTGGCTTCACTGGGACAGTATTTAGATGATAGATTTTGTCTAAATGATCATCAGTATTATCAGCACCTCATATGAGTACATAATGCTGGTGGGTGTTCACTGGATTGCTTTAAGTATAAGCATATTACAAGCAAAGTGAATCCCCAAAAAATATAGTCATAGGAAATGTCTCTACTATGGCAGGTCAATTAATAGGTCTCTGTTCGCCTGTCTCTCTCTCTCTAGTAAATTAAAGGGAAAGCAAACATAGCTAAGGATACAGGCCTTGATTTATGTCCTGTATCAATTACCCAAAAATATCACATTGGATGGGCTAGAAAGGCCCCAGGACTAATTTTAACATGAAAAACAAGTTTGTTTTTTTTCCCCCAAAGATGAAAATTTGGAGGACAGCATAGATGGTTAGTGATCTTCCTCTGTTACACTGGTAGGTATCTAATTATTTAGTTACCAGTGCAAAAGCCCTTGTACACGGGCCAAAGTGCTTAATGCTGTTTGCCCTCAGTCTCCCTGCACTGTGCCCTGTTACCTCACTGAGTCCCTCCCCCGCTCTGCCACTGCCTCTCAGTCCCACCTCACTGGGGTTTCCCTCCTTCTCTACCACTGCCCGTCAACCCTGCTGCACCGTGCTCTGTTACCTCACTGGGGTCCCCCTCCTTCTCTACCACTGCCCCTCAGCCCCGCTGCACTGTGCCCTGTTTCTTCACTGGGCTCTCCCTCCTTCACCACCACTGCCCCTCAGTGCTACTGCACTGTGCCCTGTTACCTCACTGGGGTCCGTCCCCCCGCTCTACCACTGCCTCTCAGCACTGTGCCCTGTTACCTCACTGGGGTCCCCCCCCCACTCTACCACTGCCTCTCAGCACTGTGCCCTTTTACCTCACTGGGGACGGGCCAAAGTGCTTACCGCTGTTTGTCCGGGCTGTCTCTGCAGCTCGCGGCGGCGCACACGCGGTGGCCATTTTGTGCCGTCGAACTACCACTCCCAGCATGCTGTTCATCCGGGCCGTCTCTACTGCACATGACGGCTTCGGACAAACTTCCTCTTGCCTTTTATTTTATAGCATAGGACTGGCCCTAGGACTTACAAAGCTATTTATATCTAATAATGGACATTTTAAGGCATATGCACTATCAGAGAAAAAGCCAATGTAGTATTCTAAAAGATGTAATATGATATGAGATTATACTCACTGTTTGTAGACTAATCTATCTGATGTACTTGAGACTGTCAGGGAGAGTACTCAAGGAACTTTTACTGTCTGTTTAATAACATATCTCCAAAGAATCTGACTGGGGCTTTCTCTGTTCTGTGAGCTAAGTGGCAACAAATACTCAACTTTGTGTCGTATGAGGGATGTTTAGCATGGGCTTAGAGCATGGGTGTCCAATCTTTTGGCTTTCCTGGGCCACATTGGAAGAAGACGAGTTGTCTTGGGCCACACAAGTTGTCTTGGGCCACGCGTTATGCCTAGTATACACAAATTCTTTGTCACAATTCATTTTACACAACATTAGAGTCCTATCTCTCTTTATTTTATTAGTCAATTTTATCAGTTTTTTGGTTTTTTGGTCGAACTGTTTGCAATTATAATGCGAATTATGAATAATACTCCGTTATTTGTGGATGTAATCTCATAACGTTGTAAGTTTACGATTTTGTGTTGGGCCGTATTCATAGCCGTCCTGGGCCGCATGCGGCCCACGGGCCGCGGGTTGGACAAGCCTGGCTTAGAGCTTCAAAGTCACACCACAGTACCAAAGAGTTTTCAATTGAGTTGTTTGAAACAGGATAACAACATGTACATTATTTTCTTGAGCTATTTGTATGGGATCACAGACAGTGATTACCAGGGAGCCAGTGCTTTATTGTGACCAAAATAATCTTCAGGTCTGATTTAAAAAGCACATATAACCAAAATAAAGGAACAACTAAATGATGGTCAGAATGGAGGATCAGAGGAATTTCTACTAGTTTCTTTTTTCTGTTTAGGGTGAGATGAAGTCACTCTCTAAATGGTGGTATCAAAGGATTGGTGGAAGCAAGTGGAGTGAGCTCATAAATCCTTTTCATAAACCTAACAGCCCCAGTCGATACAATTTTCAATAACATGCAGTTCCATCAAAGTAATAAAACAATTCAGGAGTCCTTGGGAGCTCAACAGTTCCAAGAATTTTTATTTTAATAATAAGGACCTTACAAGAACAAGACAGTAAGACAGTAAAATAGTTTCCATTCCCAAATATATAGGCAGAGTACAAAGCAATAGATAAGCTAGCCATATGTATTCCCTATCGGGAGGAAAAATACCCTAGTTTTCACAGATTTTGAATGACGTTATTTATTTAATGCACACTACCAGCCCCTTTTCCCTCCAAGGATTTTAAGTAAAGGTTTAAAAACAAACTACCTTAAGATAATTATTCACAAGCAAGAGACAGAAAATTATTGAACAAATTTTGAAAGTGAACCTAATTAGCCCAATTAATCTCAAGCAATGCCTTATTTTGTTCAATAATAGCCGGGGGGCAGAGGGCGGGGAGAGACAGTGGCATGGGGGAGAGAATAATTATTTAAACATTCAGAGCTTGATTTATTATTCAATATCTTATTATGATCAAGGCGGCATGTGCATTCATAAATACATTGTGTCTCATCAATATTGGTTCTGTATCAACCTACATATAAGAAAGAGAAATATACTTTTATTTATTGATGTATTATTTATTGGTGTCTAGTAAACTCAAATTGAAATCGTACATAATTTGGATAATTACTTATTCCAGTTCTCCACTATATTTGAAGAAAACCTTATTGAATACCTTTGATTTAGCGCTTTAGGGCCATTTTTTCAAATGAGCCTTTGGCTACTTTTCCAAGTGCTCTGCACCCATCGTTGGGGATAGACTTTTAAGAGTTCAGGCCTAGAATTTTAAAGGTATTTAGCCATTGTTTCATTCAGTGTTATAATGTTCAACTGACTTAGGAACCCAAGGAGATAAATGATTGGCAGACAGGTGAAATAACTGTGGATAGGAAAGATGCTATTACCAAGCAGAGGTCAGCAACTTGTCTGTGGTAATTTTTCAAAAACTGAATGACAGAATGACATAACGCCCCCACCCAAATGTCCGGTAATTTTGTTAATTGTCTGTCGCACAACAGGGTGGTGCCGACCCCTGTTACCAAGGAGACCAGATATGTTTAACAACTGCAATCAGATTAAGGGACTGCTTTAGGAGTCCTAACTCATGTTCACTATTACCTTCCTTTGTGAGAAGACCCACTGAAGTCATTGAACCAACTTTTGCATTATGTCATATAGATCCAACTAAGGACCGCTTGATCCAGTTGTCCAGTTACGCAGTAAGGAACTTATCAATGCGAGTAGCATGGCAGAATTTTTTCAAACGTTTACATAACAGTCCAAAATGCAGTAGTTTAAATATCAAGTGGGTATTTGTGGGTGAGATATTTCATAAGCAGTGCCTAGTGTTGGGTTCATAGCCATCTATTTAGACTTCTAAAGAAAAGTAATCTGATTTTTTTAAAGTGCATAGTATGTAGCAACTCCCATTGAAATCAGTGTTAGTTATTGAGTACTCAGTCGATCAGGTAATTTTTTATCTAAAAGACTAAATATGGAATTAGCCTAACTTTACGCTCCCACTTTTAAGATCCTGCCTTGTGTGTATTTTTAATTTTTTAAGCAAAACAAAACATTTCTCTGTACAATAAGATGCAAATAAAATAATTTGTGCATGTGCAGAAGGTGGATTTCTAGCCATTTCACAGAATTTAATAACTTGCACAAAATTATTATACTGTTGTAAGTGGGAGAGCGGAATAACAGAGGTCAGATCTGTCTTGCAGATTAGAGAATAGAATTTTGCCCTCTCTTCAGTTATTGCTTTGAAAATATTCAGCTTGCTTCAGCAGTTCAGTTGCTGGCACTGAAATCAAGTTATGATTTTGTATCTGATATGAAGGCTGAAAAACACTTGATTTCTTCCTTTGTAATAAATGGTGATACAGAACTAAAATAAATGTGTAATCCGTTATATCTGACACATACGGTGGGCTATCTCAAACCATAGCATTACAGGAATTGATATGTTGTTGGTAGTTGATGGGAAAATAGTTTCTGACATTCAAGCAGCTATAAATAATTATTTATTTGTCAGCAGGAAAAGATATTTGAAGACAAACTACAACTTTCTGATGATGCCAGTGGCAGGAAAAGGGGAGTTTATTATAAACTGCAACTGTTAGATTACACATTTATATAAAACTCAGTACCTGGAACAATAAAAAAAGATGTTAGATATTGTAAAGAGGCAATCACATAATATATCAAGTGTCATTTTAATGGTACGGTGTCAATGAAATTTACAAATGAGGCATCTATTTATTTCCACCCATATTGGAAAAGAGATGAAACACCATGGAAGTGATGATTACTTGTGACACATTTCTATTATCAAAAGAACTGTTCTTTAACCCATGCTGTCATAATAGTCCAACTATACTTGTATTATTTGGCTACTTTCATTTTACCCATATTTTTGTCTGTTGGGTGCATGCTTGTGTTTATCATTATGATGGATTCAACTGCACCAGACAAAAGTATCTATCATTTTTACTTTTTGCAGAGTTTTGCTTACAGCTTACCAGCTTTGTTCAGCTGTAAATTCAGACAAAAAATCCATTCAACTGAAACAGTGACTAGCATTTGAACAGAAGTAGTGCTGATGGTGCCAAAAATATTTAGGCACCTCAGGAGGAAGTTAGGTGTTTAACAGGATTTTCAAGAGTGCCTAACTCCCTAGATTTCAAAGGCAGTTAGGCACTTAACCTGCTTAGGAACACTTGAAAAACCAATTGGGCATCTAACTTCATTTTAGGTACCTACGTACCTTTACGAATCTGTCCGCAAATCCCTAAATTGTGTTTGACTCTCAGAACAGTGTACAAACATTGCATTTGTAGGCATGTCCTGTGTGTTGCTCTGTGTCCTAAATGTCCCAGATCAAATACTGTGTGTCTGTTAAGTTTTCTAATTTAGTTGCTTATAGAATCACCGGGATATACTGAAACCCTGCATGTATCAACTCCAGCACATACAAGCAGGACTGAACTGCCGCTAAGCCCCGAGCCTCAGGTCAGATCCAACAACATACAAAACAACTAAGATAACAATACAGCACCATCTAGTAGTGGAAGTGCTGTCTGCACTGGTCATTACAACTTTCTTTGCCACATCTAATAAAATAAGAATTTGAAACAGTAACTTCTAGGAATCCAGCTAGTGTGTATCCACACAGGTTTTCAGGATGATCTGCCTTCCTGTGTAGGTGAAGGGCCCTTGCCAGTTCCTGCTGCCTGAACATCAAGTCACAGGGAAGCATGCAAAATAATCTCACAAGTAGAGTAATGGAGAGCTTAGTGCTGGCCGGCGTTATGTGCAAAGATGACAAAAGGTATCTTCATATCCCAGTCTTGTGAGTCTTCATGTTTATACTGCCCTTCAGTTTGCACAAAAGGGGTGTGAATAGCCGTGTTCACCAAAGTACAGCTCCATAAGTGGGTGCTGAGTAGGACTCTGTTAGTGCAAACTTTAAGTTCACGCCTGCAGTGTCTGCACGGGGGAGTTGCAGGGCAGCACTTTTGTGCACATTGCTATGCATACACCCTTAGAACTGTGGGGCAGTATAAGCATGGAACCATTGGGGCAGTTTGCTCTCTTCACTGTCCCATTACTTGTATTGGCATCCTAACCAGTGGTGCAAGTAAGCTGGTACAGTCAGATTCACCGTACCATTACGATATTTATTGCTGGTACGCTGTACCGAAAAGACACATTGACAAGAATGAATTGTAAAAACGTATTCCCGTGGATGCAGATATCCATGGATAGAAATTGGTATCCGCTGTGAACTGCAGGGCTCTCCCAGTGACAAAAGGAGCAGAACGTGAGACCGCCTCTCCCAGGAGCCCCCCACCAACAGCTCCTCCGGCCTGGCTGTCTGCCCCCCCAGTCCTGTCCTCCGGCGGGGCTGTACAGATCCCAGACAGGAGACACAGCTGCATGGCAGGGCTGGGGTGGTACAGCCACACCGGAGGAACTGCTAGCCCCAGTGGCCCCAGATTCTGCTCCTTCTGCTGCTGGGTTCCCAGGAGAGCCCTCCCATTCAGTGTGTAAGATTTCTGCATCCGCGGGTATAAATTTATATCTGTGCAGGGATCTAGTCACAGAAAAATTTTGGAGGGTTGGTACCATACCAGTAAGAGTTAAAATCTACTTGCACCACTGATCCCAACCCCCTGCTTGGTACTGTGCTGCTTTCTCATCAATCCACGCGTTCACGGTGAGCAACAGCTCAAAGTCTGTGAAGTGTTCTCAGACTCCCATCTCATCTGCGTGACCAGTACATTTCTTCTCAGGCAGAAGTGCTTTTGCCAGCTTGAAGCTGCTGCCATCATTTGTAATACTGTACTCACTTATAAAGTCATGGGGACTTCTTGGACACTGCACGTACCAGCTCCAGCCTGTGTAGGCAAAACTGAACTTCCTGCCAAAGCCCCCAGTGAGATCCAACAATATAAATAACATACAAGATCACAACAACTTAACACTAAAATAAAGATATAGCACCGTGGAGGTGCTGCATGCCCTGATTATACTATGCTTTTATAAAACTCTGACCAACAGTATGTAAACTGGTTTGATTATGCTTCCCCATTTGCCAGGAAAAAAGGAGAACTATTATGAAATTTTGGATGGACATGTTTAGGTACCATGGTGGAGTGGTTTGGAATGCCTGGATGCGCTGGGTTGTGGTAGGTTTTTTTTTGGGGGGGGGCAGGAGGGAGGTAAGAGAAGGGGTTGAGAGAGAGAGATCTCAGCTCTGTTAAAGAGCTATATAACACTTTTCCTCTGTGGATCTTAAAATGCTTTACAATGGTAATTAAGCCTTACAACTAAGTGCAGCGGGGCTTGCACCAGAATTCCTGCCCTCAAAACCTATGTGCTTCAGCAGCGTTTGGACCTGTGATTCCTAATCTTAACATCTGCGTATTTTTGGGTCCACTTTTAATATATTAACTTCCAGAAAGATATAATCAGGAGCTTGGAAACTGTGGGAACAATGGCCATAATTAGTTAGGGAAACTTAATTAATACATAGTGGGAACTTATTTAGAAAAGTAATTTGAGGAAAAGTTAAAGCAAGTGTTGTTAAGAATATGCAATTATATACAGAGCTGAGCAAAAGTTAGAATGTCTGTGTGGTGAAATTCCAATATTTCAGATTTTTTTTGGCCTGAATTGGGATGTGCCTGCAACCATGTGATTTCTTTGCAGCACCACATGGCTCAGGCAGAGGGGAGACTGTGGTGTATCATGGAAAAGGAAGTCTAGCCAAGGAGAAGGGCTGTTGGAGAAAATAGGAGTGTGCAGTACCTAAACTCCCATGAGGCACTTTCAGCACCGTAGGCAGATGCAGTCACATTGTAATAAACTTAAGCGTGGATGTAATTGTTTGAAGGATAGGGGCCGTAGTTAGTTAATCAAGAAGTGACATTCAGTTTGTGTTTTTAATTGTATGTCTTTTCCCTGTGATTTTTATTTGCTTGAACATTGTGTTTTTATTCTACGGTACCTTTCGTGGTTGTTTTATTCTGTTATAGTGAATTATTATGAATTCAGTTCATTTTTTATGGGCCTGAGATCACAAAACTCTACTCAGAGGCTGCTGCCAGTGGAAACATTAGCTTTTATGTGAATAAATTATCTACTCGGTAGAATGGACTCCGAAAAATGGCATATGTAAATAACTAAATAATAATAGTGACTGGAGGATAACTTTTCTTATTATTTAAAGGGAACTGCATAAAAACAAAGTTTTGTTTTAAAAAAAAGCAAACATCAATAAAAACCCTTCTGTCCTTTTGTCATTAGATATAAAGGCATGAAACAGCTAATTTATATCTGTGGGGAAAATGCTATAATTGCAAGTGACAAGATATTGGAGATCAGAGTACAAATTGTTTTCTTCTTAAGAATACTGCTGTGGGTTGAGTGGGAAAAGAAGCATTAGTCATCGGAGAGTTGCCATGATTCACAGTTGAAAAACAGAAGCAAATTATCATAGACTCTGAAATAAGTCTTAATACGGGGGGGGTTGATTATCTTTGTTTCCAGCAAAGATGCTTAATGTTTCTACTGGACAAGAACAATTCAGACAAGGGAGACTTTTTTCCTTATTTCCTATAAAAATATATAGATTAGATTAGTGTCCATAATTATTATTGAATATGTACATACTGATGTAAGTTTGTGTGGTGGTTTACAGAAATATTACATGGAATAATTAGTTTTTATTACCAGTTGTAAAAGTGCTCCACAGTTGTAAATAGTACTTTATTCTCCTGAAATTATAATAAGCTCTCCAGCTCTTCACCACTGTAGAACAATAATCTTTTCTTTACAACTGAAAAAAGGTTAAACAATTCTTTTCAGAAAAATGAGGACCCTGATTTAGCTGAATGCTGTAGAGAGGGACACAGCACCCACAGCTCCTGGTGAAATCAACATCCAAGTTTTATTTAACTGGGGCTTCAATACTCTTGTGTTTCTCCCTCCAACACAGAAGCTGACCTGTAACACACACTCATCAGCATTAGTTACTTCAGCTGAGAATCAAAGAAGATAATTTAGGAGAACAAAGCAGATATTTTTAACTCAACCACTTCAACTGCTTTGACTGAAAATAAGCACACACAAAAAACCCTCAAGCCCTCCACTTGTCTTGCACTTGATGTATTCTGGTATGTAAAGAACGTGCATAATATCTGATCTTGGCCATGTCATGGTGACCTAATACTAACAGGAAAACCTTTGACTAGACATTTTAGCTACATTTCAGTAAGGCAGCCAGATAAGGGAGTACTGTACATCAGTTTGTCTCAGCAACAGGCTTCATTTGGAATAATTAAAGGTAAATAGATGAAAAATTACTTAATCACTCATTAAGCAAATTATTCTAACTTAACCACAAAAAATAACAAAACTACAAATCATACTGCTATAGGTGCTGACCTACTATCAAGAGGATGTTCCACTTCTTGCAGGATTTGTTCCCAAAGGATTAAACTAATGGAGATGGTTGGTATTCTTATTTTGCTTACAGAAATAGTATAAACAATGTAGACAGACAAGTGTTTAATTAAAGGTAAACTTTACAAAAGTGCCTAAATGTCACAGGATCTTTAGTCCCATTATCTATCAATAAGACACAGGACTTGTCTACTTAGTGTTTTAGTCTCTGCCAGAGGGGTGTAAATTCTAGCGTGCACTAGCATGTCATGCACTGTCTAACCCATGTGAATGCTACTTCCACACACTAAAAGTTTCCTAGTGTATATCAGTGCAGTGCTGTTTGAAATAGGACTATGTTAACATGCACTAGGGAACTTTTAGTGCACTCCAGCAGTGCAGCAGTAACCAGGCAAGCGAGTTTGCATGCAACATGCTAGTGCACATTAGAATTTACACATTCTGGCCTGACTAATCCATTGTGTACATATACAAAACCCGCAAGTCCTCAGTTATGTTAGGCTCTTGGAGGCAGATTTGTGAAGGAATTCAGGCACCTAAAGAGGCAGATAGATAACTAGTGGAATTAGCTAAATCACTTAGGGCTTGTCTTGACTAGGCTGGACCGGGATCAATCTTCTGGCAATCGATTTATCGCGTCTCATTAAGACACGATAAATCGATCGCCCATGGCTCCCCCGTCAACTCCGGAACTCCAGCTTGCCGGGAGGCGCAAGCTGGAGTTGATGGGGGAGCGCGCCGCTGACTGCCGCCGCCATGGGGATGGGCGGTAAGTCGGCGGCAGATACGTAAACTTCAGCTATGTGATTCACATAGCTGAAGTTGCGTATCTGCCGTCGATCCCCCCGGTAGTGAGGACAAGCCCTTAGATGCCTAAATCCCATTCAAATAAATGGGAGCTAGGCATGTAGGTACTTTTGAAAATCCCACTAGATGGCTATCTGCATCTTTATACAATCAAATTCCTTTGAAAATCTGGCCCTAAGTGATGTGTGTGATACATCTCAGAGGGAGAGATTAACATCAAGCAACTCAAACTGACTCCTCTCCCATCCCTCTCACACATACCCCTCATGTGTAACTGTCATGAAGATCATCCATATACAGGGATACATCACTTATGAATTGGGCATAGAGAACATCATAATTGAAATTATTGACTTGTTCCAAGAATGAACAAATATATGCTTAAAGGATCGCAATTTAATTTAAATTTTATTTGTACTACCTTCTACTGTTGGCACATTGCTTTCCCTTCTCCTTCCCCTTACCTCCACATATACTGCAGATGAGGTCTTATAAGGATCCTGAAGATCCCTTTGTTCTGGAAAAAATGTCATTTTTGCTTAATTTGCCATACTTTTACCTCCCTAACAATTGCAATCAAATTACTATTTTTACATGAGCCAAGCTTAAACATTAGATAAGCAACTAAACAT
The DNA here is from genome assembly GCA_032164245.1 of Sternotherus odoratus. Taxonomy (NCBI): domain Eukaryota; kingdom Metazoa; phylum Chordata; order Testudines; family Kinosternidae; genus Sternotherus; species Sternotherus odoratus. The sequence goes on along the minus strand of JAVMKO010000009.1, from coordinate 10,726,474 downwards.
GACTGTAATAGATTTTTTGCTTTTAAGGCACTGAAATAGTCATTCTCCAAAATGCAGGGGGTATGAAACCTTACTATGAAAGCAGATCTTATAACACTATGATTACAGGGTGTTTTGGTCAGGTAACTCTTCTGTGTATTAAGACATGTCGTTGACTAATTTAGCATTAGCGAAAAGACCTTTAGAACAACACATAACTATAGAGGGTTCACTTTATTTTAACCATCATATCATTGGATGGGAATTTCATTTTTATCGTAGTCATTCATTTGGCACTTGGTTGTCATATGCATTTGCATTATCATATGCACGTGTCCGATTTAATTTAAAATTAGATCAGGAATGATTCAAATACAGTGGTACCAATAGATGCATTGTAACTGGATTAATCTTTGTCTGTTAGAAATTACTTTTACTTCAACATCACACCGTGCTAAAATTAGCATGTAGCTTTCCTATAATTTATTTTAATGTTGCTGCAAACTGTTTAAAAGCAAGACAAACATTTTGGTTTATTTTATGAGTGAGAATGCTAAAGGGGAGATGGTAGAAAACTTTTTTGTTATTTTCTTGATTTTTTTTTAATGCATTACCAGTGCTTAGCTTGTGCCAAAGTTTGCCAGACCTGGGTCCAGGTACTTCTAGGCTTGGCGGTTCATAGTCCTAGCACTTCTGGGCTTCCTGCATCAGTTATGAATATATACAAATTGCTTGAGCCTCAGTACCTAATTGCTTGAGCCCCGTCAGGTCTTTTTTTACAAATAAGTTCTGTGCATCACTCCCGGGGAAAAGCAGAACTATGAGGGTATTTTACATGATCGTTTTCAAAAAACAAATGAAGACAAGGTTAGTCTTTGACACTGCTTGTGCCACAGCAGCTATGCTCTGTTTTTAGTGCACTAGCTCTAACTGAGCTAGCATATGTATGTCTCCTGAAACTGAAAATTACACCTCCAGCTCCAAGTGTAGACATACCCATTGTCTTCCTCTTTTTGGTTGTGCAGGGTCCACCATCAGCCTCCACATAAAATCCATTGCAGAGCCTCCCATATAGTTTATTTTGGTCTCCTGTTATAATTTCTAGTGGAGACGCTGATCTTTTCCAGAGGGAATTATTTTCATAAGGTTTGCAGATGACAGATTTGCAATTCAGAGTTCCAATATGGAATGCTGCCTATTTTCTCTGAGGAGAAGCTTTACCAGATGGCAGTCAAGAGAAAAAGTAAGGGGTTGTCTTACTTCTCTTTCAGAAGTGTAATGATAAGTATCTGCCATTACACAAAAAGGTATGATAAGATCAGAAACAAGCATGGTAACTGTAAAAAGAGCTATGCAAAGTGACTGAGAGAAATAAGCAATCTGCGGCTGACTGTACACATGGGCACTATACTGGCATAACTATGCCAGCAAAATGCCAAAGTGAAGAAGCAGCCTGTGCTGCAGAAGGGTTTTTTTCTGTCTGTGTAGGAACACCAAATCCCTGAACAAAGTTAGCTACATCAATAGAAGTATTCCTTTGCTGAGATAGCTGCAGCTACACAGGTTAGATCTGCGTAGGTATGTTGATTAGGGATGTGGTTAGCAGTGTAGACCAAGCCAAGAAAAAATGACTTGGCATTTGTTGTTATACCAAAGGAACAAAGAGGAGGCGGAATACAGTGTCTGTGGTATTCTGGACCTTTTCCTACTGTCCTTGCAGTATGCCTCTTCTACAGATTTGTTACTTTATAGTCAGCATATTAGATTACTACACAGTTGGGGTATGTAAAGTAATAACCACGTTTAAAAAAGTAAATTCTAAAAGGGAATTTTAGTACATATGAAATTCTCCAGATTATAAATAGGGATTGAAATCCTTAAGGATGGTGTCCTTTGCTAATTCACGGAACAGCTATAAGACCTCATTTTCTTCCATAGGCAGAGTCAGTGAAAGTTTGCTAACAAATTGCCTGAGCCCTGGCCTAGAATGACCCCATCCAGGGGTAAGAGAATAAATTAGTGTCCATTTTTACTTGGGTTGACAGCATGTGCCTGTTCTGATGGTGGTGGGTTTTTTTTTGTAATATGGACATCCATTCTATAGGAACTGGACTGAAATTATCAACTCATTTCCAATAAGCCACAACACAGCTGTCACATAATTATGACTTCTGACCAGTTTTCCAAATAAGGACCAAATCCTTTATTCCTTACTAGTGTAAAAGCCCGTGTACACGGGCCAGGCCACCCCATCCAGTCCCTTCTCCCGCACCCCCCTCCCTGCTCGCCCTCCCATCGTCACCCTCCCCCGGGATCCTTTCCCCGAGGGGGCGAGGCCCGCAGTGCCCCTCGCGGCGGGGGGGATCGGGGCTCCCTGTCCTGGAATGACACTCGGGGGCTGGCGGCGCCCAAACTGCCTCCCGCTCTGGGGGGGAAGAGCTGAGTCCTTCGGCTCCCTGTGCCGGTAGCTCCCGTCCCTCCGCACCCTCCGCTAAACCTGGCGCCCTCCCCTCACAGTAACCCCAGTCCTACTGCGCCCCCCGGTAACGCCCGCGCCCGCTCCCGGTAACCCCCCCCTCTCACAGCGCCTTCCGGTAACCCCCGTCCCACCACGTTCTCCGTAACCCCTGCGCCCATCCCTCCCGGTAACCTGCGACGGCCCCTCCGTCCTCCTGGTAATCCCCGGTAACTCTTGCGCCCGTCCCTCCCGGCAACCCCGGTCCCTCTGTGCCCTCTGGTAACCCCTGTCCCACTGCGCCTCCCGGTAATCCCCAGTAACTCCTGCGCCCTCCCCTCCCGGCAACCCCAGTCCCACTGCCCCCGCCCTTTCCGGGAACCCTTAGTAACCCATGTCCTCTGGTAACCCCTGCCCCCCTGCCATGCTCCCCGCTCACCCCACTGATATCTCCTATCGTGCCGTGCCCCCTTCACCATAACCTGAGGTAACCGAAGTCTTCTTTCTCCTGTAAACCCTGCACCGTGTGCCGCCAAACTACAATTGCCAGCATGCCCTTCGTCCGGCCGTCTCTACTGCGCATGACGGCTTCACACACACTTCCCTAGCCGATTATTATATAGGATGGAGGCAAAACTACCACTGCAGTCAAAGGAAGTTTTTTTTTTCCTGTGTGAAGATCCTCGCACTTTCTCCCAAATCAAGATTTAACTAGATTAGGTTAAAAGAGAGGGGATAAAAAGCTCAGGGAAAATGAAGTACCGGGCAACAAAGATTGTTAACGCAATGAATAGCTTTCGGAGTGACATTCAAAGAAGGGCCAGGGCAAGACCAAGGTCCAAAATAAGTCACCTCATGTCAGGGGCACGGGAATATCTAGCTGAGCATAGCTTTGTAGTTTTCAAATCTGTATGGAGGAATAAATCATTTAATGCATATGTTTATAGGTTGCACATACCATACCACATGTAGCACATACAACTTTATTTTGTGTTTTCTACAACATATATACTGGATGTGAGAGATTCTGAATCACTGCAGAGTTCACTCTGTGTTATAAACCAAAAAAATGGTATCCTAAAGCTTTCACAATCTGTTTTCCTAAAGATTTTATATTTCCATTCCATTCCCTTATAGTGTTATAAACTTTTTATTATTTTAATAATAATAAATCTCATTATTATGGGTACATAATATTGCTTGTCTGCTCATAACAGAACACTCATTTAAAGATGTCATGCATGTTTCAAATGCAGATTCTGGCTGCTGTAAACTTACTAAACCACAAGCAGGGCAGTTATTTGGCCACCTATTGGCCTGATCCTCTCTTACTGCAGGAGGGAGCTAAAGAGGAGAATATCTCTGTGAGGTTCTTCTCTTTTCTAGTTGTTCCCATTGATTCTTACATCGTGCCTATTGCCAGGGTATCTGAACACTACTAGGAAAAGGCAGGATTTCTCCTTTCACCCAAGAATCATTTCACATGCACGTAGCCTTTAGGATTAAAAGGGAATATTATCAATAAAAAGCCAAGCAAGGATACTTGCACTGCTGAAAGCTGCCTCTGCATTTAGCTTGTGAATATGTAAAGACTACAGCTTGCAGATGGTCAATCATTCCAATTTTATGAGCACAGAATATCTTGGTAGGAGTAAACTATAAAGTGGATGGTTTTTGTCTCTTTTGGTTTCTTATTCTTATGGTATTATTTTATGTTTTCAAAGTTCTCACATTCAAAGAACACATAAGGGAACGATCCAGATTTATAGTAAAAGAGTGATAGATCCAGTGGGGATGCATGTGTTTCCATAGCAGTACAGTGGGCCAAATAGTCATTGACACAAACGCTCGCTGAAGTCAGTGGGGTTATGGTATGGAAGAATTGGCCCCAGTGCACACAAACAGTCGAGAGACTCCTGAATGGATCCGAGACACAGAATGCTTTTAATGAAGTAGAAGAAAAGCATTATAATCCCCTTGCCACTTTCATTCATTTCATTTCTGACTTTTATGCCTTATTACTTATACTCACTTAAAATCTATCTCTTTTGAGTTAATCTTGTTTTATCTGTTTTATCTAATCCAGTATGTTTAAATGGAAGTGTCTGAATAAGTATTTAAGATAATAAATGTTCACATTATTTCCTTAAAGGAATAACAGACTTAAAGTATGTGCATGCTGTCTAGGAGAGGGCTAGGCAAGGCAGTACAGGGCACATATTTCTGGCAGGAAATATGAGACTGGGGTAGGGTAGGGGTCACACTGCAGTATAACCAAGGCTGGTGGGAGCACAGTGTAATCCAAGTGTGGCCATCAGGCTGCAATTAAACACACAGACACTCAGGGTGTTGCTTTCATCCTGTTTGTGAGCAGCTCAGCTGGGAGCTACTTCAGCAAGGCATTGCAAGGCACCCAAGGTTGTACGACAGGGGTAACACAGCCCCTCAATGGTCGGGACCAATGGTGGGCAACCTGCAGCCCATCAGGGTAATCTGCTGCCAGGCTGCCAGACAGTTTAATACATTTGCCAAGCTGCCTGCAGCTCCCAGTGGCCGCGGTTCACTGCTTCCCGCAGCTCCCATTGGCTGGGAACGGCAAATCGTGGCCACTGGGAGCTGTGGGCGGCAATGTAAACAAACTGTCTGTCAGCCCGCCCGTGGATTACCCTGATGGGCTGCGTGCATCTTGCAGGCCACAGGTTGCCCACTACTGGTCTGGACAGTACCCTGGTATGTCAGAGTCTCCTCCCCACTCTGTGTATGTTCAGTAGGGGGTTTGTAGACCTCATTACATAGTCATAACTCATGATTTTGGGAGACTAATTACAAAAACCAGTAGGAGAACACTTCAATCTTCCTAGCCATTCCATTAAAGATTTGATGGTTTCAATTTTGAAACAGAAACACTTCCAAAACAGACTCCAACAAGAAACTGAGGAACTGGAATTAATTTTCAAATTGGACACTATTAACCAGGGGCTTAACAGAAGTTCAGATTGGTTCTCTCATTACAGTAATTAATTGCATTTCCTGAGTTACTGACAACAGATCTCCATTTCAAAAGGTGCATTTTTCTCCTAGTGTTAATGGACCATCTACATTTAACAGCCCTCTTAGAATTGGCATGCTAGTGTACATTTTTTTTTCTTTTTCTTTCTGTGTGTATAAATGCATTTTACTTCTGTTCCATTCTGTTCATCCGATGAAGTGAGCTATAGCTCACGAAAGCTTATGCTGAAATAAACTAGTTAGTCTCTAAAGTGCTACAAGTGTGTTTTTCCTAGTGTTATTCCCGCACTATGGCAGGGTCCACTTAGACTGGACACAACCAGAGATACGACTGGGGTATACTCCAACTGATGCGTCATTCCATCTGTTGTTGGAGGCATTTTATACCTACTGCCAGGTGTTAAGCCTACAGCACCTGGTATTCCCAGGCGGTCTCCCATCCAAGTACTAGCCAGGCCCAACCCTGCTTAACTTCCAAGGTCAGATGGGATCGGGTGTGTTCAGGGTGGTTTAGCCGTATGTCTAAGGTGCTACAAATATTTCTCGCTTTCTTTATAATAATAATATTTCTTTTTATCCGGTCTTATAGAACTGTGCATATTGTGATGAACCTGCTCGTGTGTATGTTTAACGATTCCATCTACAAGATAGAATAAAAACTGTTCAAGCATATATCATAGGGCCTATACTGCTGATGGTCAATGGAGATTTTCTTTTTATCAGGTCTTATAGAACTGTGCATATTGTGATGAACCTGCTCATGTGTATGTCTAACGATTCCATCTACAAGATAGAATAAAAACTGCTCAAGCATATATCATAGGGCCTATACTGCTGACAGTCAATGGAGATTTTCTTTTAGTTCAAGTGGTAGTGGCCAAGTTCATATTCATAATCAGATCAGAGAAGTACCTTTATTTAGTTAGTTTTGACTTTTTATTTCTTGTGAAATAATTAATCCCTGCTTCAGCTACTGCAGTTCCTTTTCCTTCTGTTGTGTGGTCAGAAGGAGATGACAAAATGATTTTCCTACTGACTGTTTCTCTTTCATTCACAGTAGCCGAGTTTCTATTTTCTTTTTTCATTTAAATATTTAACAAAACTCTGGGGTATTTGTGAGGTGGAAATTCTTGATTTACCATGTCCATTGACTTAGAAGAAATGTTTCTTAATTTTGCTCTCCTTCAGCCACTTTTATATCATTTTAATGATTAGTGATTATAGCAAGCTGAGTGGAAAGGGGGATATAAGTAATAAAAACATTGTGAAAAGATTTTATTTGTATTTCCCCTCCCCCCCATTTTATTAAATATCTTGCAGTGGGGAACGGGTGAAGGAATGTAGGAAGAGAGAGAGACCAGGCACAGCAGCTATAAGATGCTTTTGTATCAACATGTCAGTGGTTTTGCCTTTGCAAAATAAATATGTTTCTTTCAATTCCATTTAACTTAAAGAGAAACAAGACTGATGGTGTTTTTACAGTGCATTAAGTGGGCATTAAGACCAAGTGATTTGACTAAGAGACAGGGAGTGGTGTTTTTCTTTTCTAATGGTTGAGCAAATTTGTTGGGGGGGGGGAGGGGTTGGCGCGGTGGGGACATGACAGCGATCCTCATGCAAGATTCTTTTCCCTCTAGAGACATGGGTTCCGGTTTTGCAAATTGCTCCTGTTTGGTGTTTTTCTTTGTTTGCTTATTTTTAAGAACAATAGTAGCATTTGTTTAAAGGGACCAAGATGAACTCCACCCCCCACCACGGAAAAATATCAAATCAGTGTGAAATTATATAAACAAACACACATAGTGTTGCTAACACAATTTTTTCAAGAGTCTCTTGATATTTTATGGTTTTCTCCAAACCCCAATTCCTGTGAGCCATGTGAATACACAGAATCCCTGTATACAGAATCACAGAGTTTTGAACCTTTTTTACAAAGACCCATAAGTAGTGTTCTGCCTTCACTTATCAATAATGATAAGTGATAGTAAAACAAAATACTCATGAGTTGACATATTGGAAGAAAAAGGCTTCTCAGCCTACCACCATGCTACCTATAGTTGCAGCTGATGCACCTTATTCTTCATTAGACGCCTGCTTGGAACTGAACCTATGTAGCCTCACGAAATATTTAGGACCCAATTTTGCTGCCCATGCTCATGGTCCTGTGAATAGCCACATTGAATTCAATAGGACTAGTCTCATGAGAAGGTGCTACTCATAAGGAAATGCTACTCAGGGTTGCATGGAAAAATATTATTATTTGTTACAGATTTGTTTACAAAAAAGATACACAGAAGTGTAACAGTGCAAGTTGTTTTCTTCCATAGCATTAATACAGAGGGTGGCAGGTTACTTCTTCTTGTAGGCAGAATCACATTAGTGTTAGAAGTAGTGTTTACTGGGACAGCAAGTAAATAGTCATCACTTGGGGTTTGAGAACAGGTGTTGCAGAGCAGAATTATTATGATTAATATCATAATAAAGTCCTTGTCTCTCCTAGAGGCCTCAATCTGGGATTGGGGTCCCATTATGCTAAGCACTGGACATCCCTAATAATGACAGTCCATTCCTTTCTCAGCATACAACTAGAATCAACAGATGGCTACAACGAAGGTAAGGAGGCAGGGAGGGAGAAAGACAAGATAACTGAAACAATCATGATTAATACAATAAGCAGCAGGGGCGGCACACCAGTTAACTCAATCAGAGAAAAATGGAGTGAGTGTCTGTTGAAAGAGCACTTCTGTAAGTGCCAGAGATTCTTACCTACAGCAGGTACATTTTCATGCGTGTTAGTGCGAGATCAAGTGTTTATCAAAGGGCCGGTCAGATGCAATGCTAAGAATACACACATCTCTATCGCCAAAGAAATGCACCGAACTAACTCTTCAGTCAAGGGGATTAACAAGAGAGAACCTCTTATTCAACAAAACACACTTTATTCTGTCTTTTATGCCATAATTTAATTTTCCTAATGTGCTATAAAGTCCTGGTTGGGGTGTCTGTTCTCAACATAAAACTTTGTCAAATTTCCATTAAGCTTTAGGTGAAAATTTAATGAGGCTTTCACTTCAGATATTTCAAAACGAATACCATTTTATTATGAATGCACCAGAAAGTCAAAGATGTGAGTATGTATAATTATGGCCCAGTGTTCAGTCAGAGTTAATCTTTTTTCAAATATATGTTAGATCACTCAAATTGTATTTTAGAGCATAAAAGGGGAATTATTTTACTGAATTTTGTCAATAACAGAATACATTTTGGACCACATTTGTTTGACTTTCTTTTGTTTTATCTGATCCTCGTAGAGGGTGACTTTAATAAACAGTAATAACAACCTATAGTAATACTGTCCTCCCTTTTTCTGTGCACTGGACCTGGATCAAAACAAACAACACAAAATAATTCTTACACCATAAACTCCTTTGTGTTTAAAAATAATCAGGAAATATTAAAGTAAGAAATTAGGGATAAAATAAGATGCTGTGGTTAGGAGGGTAAAAGAAGTCCATAATCTTTCCCAAAAAACTCTGATTTTTTGCACTTCCCCTTCCCCTCTTTGATTCTTTATTCCAAGTGGGCTGAAAAGCAATAGGACAGTGTGAAAGATTATGCTTGCATCTGGATGCATAAAGAATTTAATGGAAGGTGCTGTAGAAATGCAATTATTATATTCTCACAATGGCAACTTTCCAAAGACGTTATAGCACTTTCCAAACTCTAATGAATTAAGTCACTCAACACCCCTGGAAAATAGGGAAGAATTGTTATCCCCCTTTGACAGATATGAAACTGAGATAAAAGGATGTTGCTGTTTGTGAAAAGTCATATGGCAAGTCTAAACAACTAGGAAAAAGAACCCACATGTGTATCAATAGTGGTGTAACAGGATGAAATGCAATGGCCTGTGTTTTATGGAAGGTCAGACTAGGTAATCTAATGATCTCTTCTGGCCTTCAAATATTTACATTTCAATCAGGAATAAATTGTTTGGGTTGATATTTTTTTTGAGTCAAATTTTGATGTCAGTGGGAGTTTTATTTGTCTAAAGTCTTTAGGATTTGGATACCATAATATTTAGGAATCAGAGAGGTAGCCTTGTTAGTCTGGATCTGCAGAAGCGACAGAGTCCTCTAGCACCTTAAAGACTAACACAATAATGTTTAGGGTTGAGATTGCAAACTTGATTCATAAACTCACCAATTTGCTCCACTAAAGCAAGTAGTTAGCATGCTAAATTCATGTGTGGAGGCAAATTGTTTTTAACATTAAATGACAATATGGACTACTGTTTGCTCTCCATTGCAACAGTATAAATTCATCATAACTTCATAGGTTTCACTGGAGTTACTCCTTGATTTGAGAGCAGAATATGGCCCAGCATCTGTAATCTTTGACTTCAGTCCTATATATAGATACAGTCCCATGGGAAGGGTGGTTTTAAGGGATCTAAGTATCCAATTCCCATTGAAAGCCCATGAGATTTGGGCACCCAACTGCATTAGGCTCCTTTTAAAATCCTAGCCTGAGTATCTTACTCTTTTAAGACCCTTTGTAAATCCCATCCAGGTACATGAAATTTCAAGTTGGGGTGTAGCATTTGAGATTAAAATTATTTTTTCCTTTTCCTCTATTTTCAATAACTTCAGTGGCTTTCATTAGATCTCATGAAGGGGCTTATAGATTTAGCACTATTAGCATAATTAGAATAAAGTCCCAGGAATTTGCTATTGCCACATCATAATGAAGGGTGTTGTGAAAAGAAACTGAGTAGAACAGCATTTACAGATCTTTTCCTCAGTGTGCTTTTGTTGGTAGTCTATAAAGTGCTACAAAACTCTTTGCTTTTGAAACCATGATGATCATCTAGTCCAACCTGTTGCATTGCACATGCCATAGAATTTCACACAGTGGTTCCTTCATCAAGTTCATCACTTCTGGTAGCACTTGTCTTTTAGAAAAAACAAATACAATCTTGATTTAAAGATTTCCGGTGGAGAATGTGTTGCATCGTTAGAGAGACAGGGTGAGTGAGGGAATATCTTTTATTGGACCAACTTCTGTTGTTTTGGATTTCTTGCATGAGCTCCAAGTAGGTTTTCTGATTATTATTTTTCTTCCAGCGTGTGGGAGCATGAGATGATTTCTTGTCTTGAGGTGGTTCCTTCTGGTATATGTGAGGTGCAAGACCCCAGTGGTGGATCAGACACATAAGAGAACCTTGTAGTACTCTCTGGCTGTGAAGGCAGATGAGGGCTTCAGCAGGAGGGAGGTCCCTGGTTTAAAAAATCATGTTGACTCTCCTCCAACAAATTATGTTCATCTATGTGTCTGACAATGTTGTTCTTTATTATAGTTTCAACCAGTTTGGTTGGTACTGAGGTCAGGTTTACCGCCCTGTAATTGCTGGGATCACCTCTGGAGCCCTTTTTAAAAATTGGCATCACATTAGCTATCCTCCAGTCATTTGGTATAGAAGATGATTTAAATGATATGTTACAAACTACAGTTAGAGGTTCTGCAATTTCACGTTTGAGTTCCTTCAGAACTCTTGGGTGAATACCATGTGTCCTGATCTAACTTCTGGTTCCAGCCACTGCACCGTGTTATGCCTTTGTCTTCTATCAGAAATCTTCTCCATATGTAGACTGTGATTCCTCTTACTGGGTGCCTACAACCTAGAGTGTGAACCAATATGGTTGTCACTACCACTTGAATGGTGCTCTTTCACCTTCCACAGCATGGTTGTGCCTCTGCAGAGACATAACTGAGCATTATTTTTCTAGCTTCAGAACTCTACAAGCCTCCTTAGGCTGAGTGTTTCTACTGTATGTTAGGCATACAATAGGTTCTGCTCTATAACAAAATACAGTAGCTTTTGTTGATTTTGCACTATTTGTAAAGGCAAATTACGGAACCTTGGAAAGCCTCTGATATTTCCAGCACTGTCTGCAAAGGAAGGATACATGCAGATGTTTGTAGAATTTAATTCAATGCTAGTTCACTAACAGAGTTTTTGGTAGTAATTTTGTAGAATTTAATTAGAGTGCATGTTATTGATTCTTGATGTGTCCAAAACCTTATGGAGATCACAGGGAATAGCCAGGTGTCTTAGTCTACCAGGCTGGATAAAACAGATACTTTTTTATCACAGTTTATTTTTAATCTCATCAAATATCTACTCTTATTCTGGATTTCCAGACTAGAAATAATCTGGTATAGGTAGGGATATGGCAGATTTTTCTGGCTTTTCTAGCTTGCTAGAGAACCAGTTTCAGTGCATGGGAGTTTGGAAATTACCTAACAGTGGATCACAGTTGCTCTGAGAGGTGAGCTCCTTGCAGGGTGTCTCCTGGTCTGTTTCCTGGTAATAGGAAAATCATTATCATTGAGCCAAAAGACACTTTGGTGCATGGATTCAGAAAATTCTTCCAGGTTGTGGGGTTTATCATACCCTAAGACCCCAATTAAACAAACATGATTTCACCTAGACTGTTTTTCAGGTCATCAGTCTTTTGTTCCAAGACATGTTGAGAATCCTTTATTAAGTCAGGAGTTTTCCTCCTCAAGCATCTTGTATTTGTCCCTTAGTGAAATAATCCATTTTTCTGCTTCACTCATTCAACCTTTTAATGTTAAATATTTTTTGTTTGTTCTCATAAGTCATTTCCTCCTTTACTGCATATATCTTTTTAGAGATTTTTCCCTTCCCATTACTTTCTCAAGTGGTTTGCATTATGGCTTCAAACCAGAGAGTTCAGGTTACATCTTGTTTTGTGAATCAGTTCACTGCAACTGTTCCCCCTTTCTGGGCTTCCAACCTCACAAAGTGTATTAGCTTTTGCTGCCATTTTGGGGGAGACTTTGAAAGTTGGCATGAGCCTTTTGTTATGGCCAGGCTCGTGCTACTGCTTCCCAACTTCTTTGTAGCTATGTAGCGGGGTGACCACCCGCTCCCTACCTCTTGGGGCTGGGATAGCCCAGGGAAGGGGTTGTGGCTGGGAGCCTGATTGGGAAGCAGGCTCAGCTGGGTGGCCACGCCCCAAACACAGTCAGGCTTGTATAAAAGCCTGAGAGGCAGGGGCCTAGACAGTTAGGGTATGTCTTCACTACCCGCAGAATCGGCGGGTAGCAATCGATCGATCGCGGCTCCCCCGTCGACTGTGTAACTCCAGTTTGCCGGGAGGCGCAAGCTGGAGTCGACGGGGGAGCGCGCCGCCGACTGCCGCTGCCATGAGGACAGACGGTAAGTCGGCTGCAGATACGCAAACTTCAGCTACGTGATTCACATAGCTGAAGTTGTGTATCTGCAGCCGACCCCCCCCAGCCCCCCCCCCCCCCCCCCGTAGTGGAGACCAGCCCTTAGTCTCCTCTGTATTCAGAGGAGGACAGGCCTATCTGCAGGGAGGCCTTAAACAGGGTACCTAGACTGGTGCAGGGCTGGGGCCAGGCAGTAGGAGCTGGAGGAAGCTCGAGCCTGGGAGCCCCAGGCTGCTGGGCCTAGTAGAAGGCCCGACCCAGGGGTACTGGGGTTGCAGGGGGCAGCCCAGGGCTAGCATTAGGAGCAGCAGGCCAACCCCCCTTGCCGGTGATGAGCAGCCATGATACTGCAGTCGGCCTCAATGAGCAGAGGCAAGTGGTGACTGGCAGTGGCAAAGTCCGAGGCAAGGTGGGGATAGTGGGTGGAGGGTTCCCCGGGGAGGGGGACCCTTAGACTTGAGGGGGTTCTGCAGGGGGGCGGCACCCTCAACAAGAGGGCACTGGGGTCCAGGAGGGACGCGGGGCCAGGTAGTAGGAGTGGACCTAGGCTGGCAGAGGGCGCTCCGGAGGCTGGAAAAGCTAATCCCCGAGACGACCAGCAGGAGGCGCCGCCAGGGTGAGTGTCCGACTCGCTACAAGCTATATTTGCAGGATTTTGCTTTTTAGGTAAGCTTCCCCCACTTGACATCTGCTCAGCATGAGTCTGTAAGAAATCAGTCAGAAATCCCTCAGCTGAACCTTCACCTCTACATTATAAAACCGTACTTGCATTTAGAGTATAAATCCTATTCACTTTAGTCAAATGAAACACCCATTTGTGTCAATGAAATGAGCAGGACTTGGTCTTTAAAGAGGAAAGAGTATATTTCTTCTTTTTGTGCTTGGAGAATCAACATACATACATCTCCTCACGTCAAGAAGTCAGGATCTCTGAGTCGAACATTTATTATGAGGCTATTGTTCCGTGCAGTTTGCTCTACTTTGTATGTTTTATTTACAGATTTCTTGTGAAAGCCTTGCTCTGTATGGTAATGTAGGTCTTCTGCTCCTTGAGTAATGCCAGTGCTATATGTTGCTATTTGTTGTGTCATTTAAAAAATCTGTGCACAGCTAAACAATTCAGTCAGTTTGGCACTGTGCTTGCATTTCTCTATGCATCTGTTTGCTCTGGAATCCAGCATTGAGTTTAATGTCTGTTTTGCCATCTGATACTATTGTATCATCTCATTCATTCCTTACTGAACAACGTAACCATAGAATCTCTTTTTTTTCCTTTTACAACATGCCACCCTCATTCATATCTGTACCACACAGACAATTTAATCTGCTACAGGAGATTTTGTTGGGTGATTTACTTCTTATATTGTGTATTTGTAGTATACTTCACTGAAGAGCTCTAAAATTCTTTCATTAGTGTAAGTGCAGAGAAATGGCTGCTAATGTAAATCCAACTTTTCATTGTAGGGGTGAGTCTGCTGTTACATAAACTGTATACCGGCTTTGTCTTCTTTAAGACATATGCAGACTCTGGAAATATTTTCCTTTTTAATTTTTCATTTACTAAATTGCTGTTTGCTCTCTTTTATTCATTTTCAGATGGAAACTACAGACAGAACGGATCAAATCTTACATCACTGTTCGTGCAGCCCGTATCTGCACTGCTAGTCAAAAGACTTGCTTCTTTACCTGAGGACAGAAGCAAAAGTGATGGATGTATCCCTCTCAAACTGCCTGTGACAGGTGATGATGGATTTTTTGTTCATTATGGAATGGTCCTTAAGTACTTGAAATACATTCTGGATAATTGGGTATAATTGTCTGATTGCAGGTATGTTCTGCTAGCAGCGTTTTAAGAACAGGCTATGAAAAAGCCCATAAATTACGCTCTAAAGTTCTGCTAAATTGAGGCTGAGTGAAAACAAAATGCTGTGAAGAACTATAAAAGAGCCATTTTTAAAATAAGGCATTTTGTGCATTAGCTTCAAAAACCATATTCACATTGCTTCCAAGTTTCAGCTTCAGCAAACACTGCGTCCGCCAAGATTCAGTTTATATAAGTCACATTTCAGGAGTATGAAGTCTCATAGTACAAGGCATTAAACTCTAATTCCTGCTATTGACTAGAAAATCCCTCTGACTTTATGCATCATCACTCTGGAGATGTTGCTAGTGATGCAGTGCAGTTTGTTAGGCCTTGTTGGAGCATTTAAAAATACCATATTAATGTGATGGGTTGTGTCTTATTTCTGCCTCCAGCACATACATAGCATTTCTAAATGGTGATCCATCTTTCATATTATTTAGTTTGTATATGTTTGCTAGGACATAAATGTCAGTAATGTGTATTTGTGCCCATATCTAAAGGACCTTTTCCCAGATGTTTCTCCTGGAGATGGCTGCATTCAGACAACAGAAGCAATAGAAAGGAATGTGTTGTGTAGGGCTGAAAGAAAAGGGAGAATGCATTCCGAATACCTCTCCAAAGAATATATCTTCACCATGGTCATGCAGATTATTGCCCTAACAAACTGATTACTGAGTCGAGAAAAATAGTAAATTGTAGTCTGCCAAAGAGTCTGCCATAGAGATTAAATGAAAGAATAAGCATAGAAAAGCTTCCAGGAATGCTCCATGTTTAAACAGAAATACTCTCTTGATTTTTATTTTGTTAGACTATCTTTTATAACAGGAAAAATACAGTGGGGCCACATATTGTATTATAACATCTATTTAATCCAGTCCATTCAAAGTATTGTTTGTATATGTAGGTGTTGTGGCCATTGTAAGTAATAGGTTTCTATTAAAGTATTGATTACTGAAACCTCAAATAGCAAATGCCAACTGAGTGGATTAAATCAGGTTGCCCTACCAAAGAAAACAGCAGCACATTGAAGAGATGCAATTACTCACCCACTCTGGGACCACAAGGCTGCCACTCATACTGGGCCAATGTGGTTCAAATTTTACAGGTTTCTTATATTCTCCCCCCCCCCTTTAATTATTTCATGTTACAGTTTGTGGCTAAATGGGTAATTTATTATTGTCCTATTACTATCAAATGACTACCTTGTGATTAATTTTCTAGACAGTTACATTTAACACACACCAAATTTCCAGTGTATAAAATACCTCAACAATTTTGGCCAACAGAGACCATAACATTTCTTAATTAATCACTTATTTTCCCCCTTTGCAGTTGGAACGTTTTATGTTCTTTTCTCATAGTTTTCTTATACTATTATAACTTGTTGTTCAAGTAGTTAGTGCTGATTACAAGCATATATGCTTAAGTGGCTGCAAAAATAGGTCATGATCTTTAGATATATATTTTCAGTCTATAAGCAATGTAAAATTTGCTTGCTATCATTTTTTATTATTTTTCTTGACCTAATTTTGCAAACCTTCATGATAATTTGGATTAACAATGTTTTTAATCTAATGTAGAGCTTTAGGCCTATGTGTTAACACCATCCTTTAAAAAGGCATTGCCAATTTCCTTTGTAAATAAATAACATCAGCATCGTGTTCCCTACACTATCTATAGGCGGTAAAACAATTACCATCGTAAAAGGCAAACTTTTAATGCATTTTTAGGGGTAACCATTGTACAGTGTGTGTAGTTGTATCAGTTGTTTACCACTTTTAGAAAGTTATTGTGCAATAAGGATATAATAAACAAGAACATAAAAAGGTCTGTTAAGTTTATGACCACGCTTAGCATTTGTAGTTACATGTCCTAAAAAGAAAGGGTGGGGGAAATGCCACAGGCAGTGTAAATAAATGTAAGGCAATGTGATCAGCAAGTGGAGAAGTAGTTAAAGAACTTCCCCTTTGGAAGGGAGAAGTGCCTGTCCATCCCAAATGAGATGTGTGAGTTCTCTAGCGTAGAAGGAACGCTAACAGCTGAACTGACTTCGGGAAGCAAGCAAGCCTTCAAGGTGTCCGTTTGGGCTGGGCAACCTTTATTCTAGAGAGGGACAGGATCTGCCCTGCTTCCAGATCTACAAGACCCCTGCTTGCAGGGTCCAGGGCAGAATCATCCTAAGGGTAGGCACTCAGCTTTGTTTGCCTGGCAGCCTCAGGATTGGTTGGTTGATTGTTTATTTCAGTTTGTTTTATTTTACTGGGACACCAGGAGTTGCATGTTTTCTGGGAGCAAAAGGGCTTGTCAGACTCTATGCCTAGGAAAAACCTGTCCATGGTTCCTCTTAGCCTGGAACGGAAGGGAGTAGCTTATGTCTGATTCCAAATAGAAAATACCTTGACTAAAGTTACCAAGGTGGAGCATTCTTGGATTTTAACTAAGAGAGTCTGTAATAACAATTTCACATAAAGCTAAAGAATGTGTCATGCTCTCATGTAGTGGACACACAGTCCCCGAGAGCCTCATGATCCTTGCTGAGGATTTGTTGGAATGGACCAAAGATTTGAGCTACTATCTATGTACTATTTAATGTATTTTTAAAATTTGCCTGCTGAGCAGAATGGTACATATTAGAACACTGATACTTCAGACTCCCAGTTGATCCTAAGAAAGCATAAGAAATATTTCACTTCTGATGTAGAACTCATTGCTTAGATGTCAAAAGAGATGAATGAGCAATTCAGACAACTGGGTGGCTTAAAATTTGTTAGGATAAAATGCTCATCATTCTCTTGTCAGTATGTTTCAAAAAGCTGAACAGCAGATTCATCAGTAATGATTAAGCATTTATATACTTTTCTTATGTTGCATCCTTTCACCCCCCAGCCCAGCAGTTTTCAAGTGATGTAATGTGACTAAGTGGTTAGGAGGATCGGGAGGGAAACATCTCATGCATACTAAATAGTTACAAGCTATGAAATAAACTATAGGAATAACACTTTGCCCTATATTTTGTTTTGCTTTTTGTTTACTGCAGTACCACTCATTAATCCACACATTTTATAACTCCTCCCCAACAATAAAGTAAAAATAAAAATGTTGTGGTCTCCCTGCATCTTAGCAAAGATTTAAGAGCACTGTACTATAGTGAGGTCTCATAATACTATGGATCTTATTTTTACAGACTATATTATGGCATATTTACTAGCTTGTTATGAAGTATTATCGTAAAACTAAAATACACTTATCAACATAAACAAAGTACACTTTGTGTTGCAGAAACCTTGCTTTGTTATTGTTCATTCACTTACTTACCAATTCATGAATTTCAGTCATTTAAATTGAGTTATTAGTGACTGTTAGTGAGGTTCTGATGTACTTTTGTCTGTGAAGGTATCCCACGCGTGAAATACTTCTGAATTGGAGCTATTCTATCTTTTCCACCTGTAGCTATGAGGAACATTCTAATCACTCAATAGCACTATTTTTCAGACATTTAGTGAGGAAGGAGGGTTAATATTCAAGCATTACAAGCACTTGAGACCTGTATTTAACATTTTGCCTTGGGTTGTAAGTGAAAATGAGGTTTGTGGAGTTGTGTTAATGCAGGATGCCAGATGCACACCACAAAATTATTATGTTAATTTGGCTCAGTTTGGTATATCTCGCAGCCTCTGTTCAAGGCTATTCTAGGACTTGTATATCTGGGAGGTTGAATCAAGAATTTGACTTTTACAATGAAAGAGCTAGGGGTGGAAAGGTTTGCATTTAGCAGAATTTCAATTTGCTTGGTTAATGGTGTTAGTTCTTTACTATCATGAGCATCAAATCCACAGATGTGGTAAGCTGCCTTTTTCACATGGTAAATGCATTTGGACTACTTCGATCTACTTAGTGGCAGTCTGGATTTACTGTTATAAAAATGCTTTTATGGTTTGTTCTCATAAGAGTTACAAATTGTTTAAAAGATTCATCTTCTTGCTTTTAGCAGCTATTCTATAGGTTCTGACTGTAGTAACCACAGCCCTAACGTATATTACTGTAAGAAGGCTGTAAGTCTTTTTTGGTGGTTGTTTCTAAAAATGTGTTCATCACAGGTGTCTCTGGGCATGTGTACGGGTCTTAAAGGCAAGACAAAATTCATTAATGCTACCTCAAAACACTCCAGCAGGAGGAAGCGAGATTTCACTTCTATCCTATGCCAACACTCCCCTATTCTTTGGTGAACTTCTTGATGTGTTTAATACAGAGAACCATAAACATTGTACTGTAGCTTTATTATGGTCCCTTTTACTACTGAAGTTATAATTGTTTAAATTGTGGATGTTTCCACCATTATCCCAAAACATGTGCTGCTTCTTTTTTTTTTTTTTAATTTGATGGAAAATGGAGAAAATTTGTTCTGTTCTCCCGCTGAGCAGTAATAAATCCACGATACTATGTATCACTGTATTTCCTACAAGGCCTGCTCTACAGAGCAGCCCCGCACCTGACAGACCCCGCAGGACTCCCATGCCTAACTTTAACTATACCACTTTTACCTTGGTTAGAGGGGTTGATTTTTTTACTGAAATGGTGAAATTTTGTCTGGATGCAGTTATGAAATTTGAATCACACAATCCTTTAGTCCCAGCATATGACATAGGCTGATTGTGAATCACGGGCTGTAGTTTGCCCACCACTGAGATAAAGGTTATATCTTCTCAGTCACCAGTAGGATGGAGCATTGTGATACTGTTGTATATGTTTCTCCCTCAGAGCTTGCTGAAAGAACCTCATTTAATAGTGTTGACTGTACCATCACTCAGTTATGTCAATATGCAAACAACCTTGTCATTTCTTGACATAGTATGCTATAAATTTATGCTATAAATCCAGAAGAACAAATTGAGGAAAATTTCCCCCCACTCTATTTGTGCATTTGCTTTTTCTTCCCTAAGTGTAGCACTTTGTTTGTTCTTGTTGAATTTCATTTTGTTTTCTATAGTCCAGTTCTCCAATTTATCAAGATCCCACTGAAATTTAGCTCTATCCCCCCAAATATTGGTAACCTCTCCTAGCTTTGTGTCATCTGCAAACTTGATCAGTAAGCTCAGTATACCTACATCAAAGTCATTAATAAAGACATTAAACAATACCAGACCCAGAACAGATCCCTGTGGAACCCCACTTGAAACCTTCCTCCAGTCCAACATCATTCCATTAATAGTAACTGTTTGTGGTTGTTTAATCAATTATGTATTAACTTATTGGCAGGGGTGCTGGAGCAATATTTATAGGGACGTGTAACAGATCGCCTTCTCACCCCTCTTCAGAAACAGGCAGGAAACTCTTCTTTGGCTCCAACAGTGCTCTTTATTTCACAGTGCAAGGCCCCACCACCAATATACACAACTTTATACGGTTCAGCTCTTCAGCTTACAGCTCTATTCACAGCTCTATAGCTCACAGCTCTACACAGCTCTATATAGCTCAGCTCTACACACAGCTCTACAGCTACAGCTCTACACAGCTCTTTCTCTCACTCCATACTACCACCACCACCACCACCACCACCCTGGGCTTCCTTCCTGGCAGCCTTATATCCCCCTGAGGAGGATGCCAGGTGCAACCCATCCAGGCTGATTGCCCTGCAGCCCAGGTGGCTGATTAGCCTTCTCTGCAAGGGGGTTTGCAGAGGGCTTTTCTCCCTCTTAAAGGGGCGGCAAACTGGGTCAGGCCCACCCTGCCACAGGAGGGTTCTGAGAGCCACTGAACCAAATTGTATACCCATATATAATGGGAACCACTTGAAGCCAGGGGTTGCAACAACACCCCCGCACCACTAGTTCCAGCACCTATGCTTAATGGTAGTTCTGATGAGCCTGCGTTTCTCCAGCTTACTTATCAGAATATCATGTGGGACTGTGTCAAAAGCCTGTCTGAAGTCCAGGTATATTATATCCACTGCATTTCTCCTATCCACTATATCAATTAACCTGTCAAAGAAGGAAATCACTGGTTTGGCATAATTTGTTCTTGATAAATACATGTTGGCTGCCAGTGATTACCCCTTCATCTTCCAGGTATTCACAAATTAAACGTTTTATACATTGCTGTAGTTAGTAGCTTCCCAGGTGTCAAAGTCAGGCTGACTGGCCTGTAGTTCCCCAGCTCCTCCTTTTCAAAGATGGGCACTATGTTAGCCCTTCTCCAGTCTTCTAGGACAGCGGTCTTCAAACTTTTTCCTCCACGTCCCCTTTTCGTGGAGGAAAAAGTCACATGGCTCCTGAGGGGTATGTCCGCTCAAATGCCACCGCAGAAAGCAGAAGCTTCCCCTTTCCACAGCAGCATTTCAGCGGTACTAAAATAGACGGCCCAGGAGTTCGGCAGTCTCCC
This sequence comes from Sternotherus odoratus, assembly GCA_032164245.1. Taxonomy (NCBI): domain Eukaryota; kingdom Metazoa; phylum Chordata; order Testudines; family Kinosternidae; genus Sternotherus; species Sternotherus odoratus. Next base: position 10,705,526 of record JAVMKO010000009.1, on the reverse strand, counting down.
GGGCGGATCGGCAGTGGCACCGGGGGTGCGCACACCCCAGTTTGAAGACCAATATTCTAGGACAGTTACCTTGTCTTTCAAGTTTTTGTGATTCAGGGAAAAATTCAGGCACAGCCCCCGTTGACTTCAGTAGGAGTTGTGTATTCATCAGAGACTGAATTACATCTTTTAACCCTGATTTTGCTAGTTATTCCACACAGGTGGACTCCTGCAACACAGCAGGGTAAGTTGAAAAATGCTAGTCTAAGGCTCCATTTCTGTATGTTTTCAACTTTACTCAGATGCTCATGTGCCTAAACTTCAATGTGTGTGTTAATGGAGTCTTATTACTGTATTTGGAGAAGACTTTTTGCCAAAAGGAGCTTAATTTTGAAACCTTAGTGCCTTAAGAAAATTTCCAAATCCCACACTAAAACGGTTACCAGATTTTTAAAGGTATTTAGGCACATAGTGCTATTTTCAGAAGCATCTAGGTACCAACGTCCATTGATATCAATGAGTTTCAGGTATGTAGGTGCGCTTTAAAATCCCGCTAAGTGCCTAAATGACACACAAAACTGACATTTTTGTGCCTAAGTGGCAATTTGAGCATTTGATGAAAGATTTAAAAATCCTATTTAATCAACATATTTGAGAATTGAGCCCAAATATTCTCTACCCAATGTCAGTGTGAGCCTGGGGCAAGATTTGTTTTAAAAAATATGAGCCTAATCATTATTTCAGCTTCTGAATAAGTGACCTTGCTATTCAAAAGTACTGAGGACTCAACAGCTCCCATTATATTCAATGGAAAACTGCTGAGCACTTTGTCTTTATTTGTGTGATGGGTAACCGTGATAGGAACAAATGGTTATGTATATTACCTAGGTAACAATTAGCAGGTTTCAAGTCAAGAGAACATTAAAAGAAAAAAAAATCTAAAAATATTAATGATATTGATAAATCAGTTTCTTTTCTTTTAGTACTGAAGTAGTTTTATGGCTTAGATGAACTTAAAGTGTATTTCAAGCAGTATTAAGCTAAAATCTTCTTATAGCTTGCCAGAGAATTTAGAGAAAAGAGATAATGTTGTCAAGACCTTTAAAGTCTTTCATCAGACGTGTAGCATGAGGAACCGAGATTTGTTGTCAGAACTGTTTAAAGAAAATTAGATTTTACTTTTTTCTGTATACACCATAGAAACCCCCTTGAGCCTTTTTGTCAGGTGTACTAAGCCTTTAAGCCTAAACCACTTTAAACTGGAGTGCTGTACAGTATGTCTATTCATTTTATTATCTGATTCCAGAACATATCACTTGCCAGAAAAAAATGGTGTGTTGCTTTGTTGTCAGTTTAAGTCTCAGTAGCCAGTGTTGATTAAGACACTGCCTCAGAAAAGCACAAAAGCACATGGTTAAGTCTAGTTGTATTTTGTGGGGTTTAGCATCTGCTTATGCTTTCTTGAATTGAGGCCTAATACAATATACCCCTATTAAATGCTGTAGGATTAGAACAAAGAAATCAAATCAGCTTTAGTTTGAAAATGAATTTAAAAGGGTGAGCAGTTCATCTCTAGAATGGTTTTATATCTAAAATTGGGTCTTGGGAATAATTCGTAGAGCATCAATATAATTTAAAATCAGCAAACAACACATACCGCAAGGTGTTTTCGAGTTGTATTTCATAAAAGTCAACAATCGGAATTCTCTGGATTCATTATTGTGCAAAGCTAGAAATTCTAGTTGAAAATCCAGGGTACAATTTGAGGTTTTTACAAAGAATATAAAATTGCCAAGGCATTCTCCTTCGGTAGTCTCAGTGTCACATATGGCAATATATGTCAGAAAGATACGGTTAATCAGAACACTAACTTTAACAGGACCTTAACATGAGACAGGACTTACCATGGAAATTACCAGTGGTGATTATATACTAATAGGATCTGAATTTTCTTTTGAACTGCACTTATAACTTCCACTGAGCATTTCCATTACGCTTTGTGGCAGAGCCAAAGTCCTTACTCAGTTCTTATTGGGTTCTTATGGCAGAATATCCATTGATGATACTGAAGCTTTTTCCTGACTAAGGTATTGAGTAATAATTTGAAGTTTTGACCTGTAATTTATTTCTTTAAACTATTTTCCTAAAAGCAAAGGAATAATCTCTGCATTATTGTAATCTGCTTCAGTCATTAACCGGCCATCCATTTCTGAGGTCTAGGAAATGAATGAAACTGAAATGGTTTCAGTCCGAATATAATTTTAAAATCAACTCATGACAAAAGTATCAGGGAATGAAGCTGAACTTGAAAATCTTTCTGATGAAGTTAGTTTTATTTTACCTATTTCAATGCACTCATCATTTAAATACTCTGGACAGCTCAGGGAACAACAAGCCTCCAAATATCAGGATGCTGGGAGCTACTTAAGAGTCTAGAATTGACAGCCCGTATAGGGTTGTTAGTTGGGTGGGCATCTGAAGCTTGGGACAAGTTTCCCTGGCCAGATAGAGTGTGTAACACCCAGTTTATATGGTATTGACTAGTGGTGACCGGGCCACATGCACAGGTTGATGAGGCTGCTATGAGCTCAGGTACTAGAGCTGAGTCTTTCATAGAATCATATTGAGGTACCAACCAGGATTGTAGTGTTACCTGAGGGTGGGAGGTAGGATCGTTACCTTTTCTTGTCTGCAATCTATGTAGTTTTAGTAAGTGTAAAATATATTCTTCTCTTCTCTGTGTGTAGAAGGAAAGAGGGGAAATTGATGGTGTACAAGATTCTGTGACTTGATAAATGCTGAATGAAAATGTTCTCATTTTTTGTTTTTATCTCAACAGAAAAGAGAATAATCAGTCTAAATGTTCAGACAGTCCCAACATACAAGACAATTTCTAATGTTATTGGGTATTTAAAGGGCTCTACATTTCCTGGTAAGTAGACCTCTATGACTACTATTATTACCATTATTATTATTATTAATTATGTGTAAAACAGTAATCCTAGGGACTGCAATAAAATATCACGTTCCTGTTGTGCTATGTAGGGCGACCAAATGTCCCAATTTTATAGGGATGGTCCTGATTTTTTGGGTCTTTTTCTTATATAGGCTCCTATTACTCCCCCCCCCCCATTTCCTCTCCCAATTTTTCACACTTGCTGTCTGGTCTCCCTAGTGCTATACAAATATTCAATTAAAAAGGCTATTCTAGGACCAAAGACTTTGATTTATGCCAGGAAACAATAGAGAATTGGTTAAAAGGCAAGGAGAGATAGTACCAGAACAACTAGCATGTTTTGGCACAATAAACAATAATTGTCTTTATAAACATTCATGATATTACTGTTTTGTCATTTATGCTAAGTAAATGCATTAGTATTTCAAATTCTAGAAACTACTTTATTGTTTGTCTTGTTCTGTGTAAGCACTCTATCTGACCTTAGCAAAGGCTTAATTCTTCTTAAGCGTGGACTATTGTTATATTATATTTTTAATTATATATTGACTAGTATTGCAGGAAGCAGGTGCAGGACATCATTCAAAATACTGGAAGTCTATTGTTTTTCTTATGTTAGTGGCCAATCCATTTGCAAACTGAATGAATTATGTTTTTAACAAGTAATTGAATGCAAGAATCTCACTGTGTGTGGTTTGTAAATGTAGCAGTGGATTGTACTGTGGCTCAACTGTGGACAGATTACTAATAGAAAATAAGACACAGAACAATCTTTAGCCACATAGTCCAGGGCCTAGAACCTACCGTGTTTATAGTGGAGATTGTAGATATGCAAACCTTTGCAGTTTTACCTTTAATCAAATTTAAGACCCAGTTCTGCAGCCTTGTTTATGTTAAGTAGTAGCCTCTATACCATGAGTATTCCCATTGATATCACTCTCAGAATAAGATACTGTTCAACACAAATAAAGGTGGCAGAATCAGGCCCTAATAGCAACTGTGATATCAAAACACACTCCACTCTAATACTAGTAGTCAAGAATGAAATTGTGGAGACATCATATGCACTTTGGTAATACAGAGAATAAATAAATAATAATAGTATTAGGAGGTCATCAAGATCAGCATGAGTAGAACTCGAGGAGTGGAACTCGTGAGTGGAATCTCCCCATGAGAACTCTTTGACTGAAAGGAGGGAAGGCTACTTCAGCAGGTAGTGAAAGCTGTTGTTGTGTGAGAGCTATTTATCAGCATGTGGCAGTGCACTGGTGGTCTCAGTCCAATTCCTAATGGACAAATGGAGTCATTCCCCAAACCATCAGCAGAATTCCCCGGGTTAGCACTCTTGTTGGCAGGCTCTGTAGAGAGATTGCTGATTTAACTACTCTGTCACAAGAGGTTGTCCATTAAGGTCAGGTTTGAGGCATGAGGTGGAGTAATAGGGAAAGCTTTCATTATCTTGTCTGTCAGTGAAATAATGGCTGCAGCTTGCAGCACTTTCAATTCACCAGCTATCTCCAGAACTAAGTCCATTTTATAAAAAAAAATGGAGAACAATTACTATTTGAGTATTTAATTTCAATTAGAGCTTTCATTCCACAAGAACTTTTAATTGACGTTTGCATCTGCATATTTGCAAATGGCTCTCTTGGAAAAATAGCTAAAACTGAACAGTAGAAAAAGGCATGTTTAGAAAAAATCTGTCTACCAACTAAATTGCAAATTTAGAACTAGGACAATAAATAAGAAAAAAAGCAGGTATTCACTCCTAACATCAACTTCCCACAGTGCATCTTGTAATACTTTAATCAACATCATTTTTGTGTGTAGTGCACATGAAACTTAATGATAATAATGTAGGTACTTAAGCCCATCCTAATTTTAAGATCATGTAGTCACACTGAAATCAATGGGATTCCTAGCTGGTATTGTATCTGTGTCCCTTCCTACTTAATGGTTTCCTGGCATGTTTGTTACTTTGGCATTTAAATGTGGTTCTTTTTAGTTTTATGTGTACACACTATTCTCCCCAGTGCTCCTATGAGTAAAGAGGGAAAGCCAAATTTATCCCTGGTGTAATTACATTGCAGACCAAGGAGCTGCATCAGGGATGGATTTTACTCCATAAAGGCTTCCAATTCTCAAGCCATCTGTTTTGATTTTTAGTTTGAGAAGTCTTATAGACAGAGTTTAAAAAACTCTCCCAGAGCATATGAAATCCAGCCGTAATGTTAAAGGAATAAGGGAAAGAATAAATGTGTAGCTTACTTGTTAGTCGCTGTGGGGAATTTAAAAGAGTAATCAAATGTATGTGGGTTTTATAGACTGCAAGCAGTAAATGGTCTGCTAAAAGGGAGGTGTAACTGATATAGGAACACACTGTATGAAGTCACCTGTATTTCACCTTTTCTATGCTGCCCAGTCCTTATCTATCCTGCCTAAATCCTAACTCTCCACGTTACTTGGTGGTTCTTCCTACCCCACTTGAGACCCATAGTTCTTATTTCTCTTTCCTCTCGTCATTCTCTCTGTTTCCTTGCCTACTCCAGCAGATGATTGGCAAGAGAAGCTGCTGCTTATCCGCTACTCTGTTGTATGGGTGACTGCTATCCCTCATGTGCTGCTCCTGCAGCCAGCTGCCTCTGGGGGCTTCTGGGCATGTTCAGGAGAGAGGGGTGTGGGCAGGTAAGTTGCTTCAAAAGAGCCATCTGCTGCTGTCCATGCTCCCCTCCATCTGCAGGAACTTCCTGGAGTGAAGATGGCATTTGGCAGCTTTCTCAATCACCTACTGGTTCTCTGCCGTCTCCTGTGAGGTCTTTTTCTGTCTTTCTGCTATTCCTTCCTTGCATAGACCAATCAGAGAGGGTGGTGAAAGGTAGTCTTTTCATCCTGACTAATCCCCCTGTTATAGCAGTGGTTCCTGCAGGCACTTTTGGGTCCCTAAGGAATACAGGAGGCAAAGTTTACATCCATGAATGCCCTGTCACCGCATGAGAGATGATATCCTCTTGCCGGGTTAAAGTGTTAGGTCTTCCCATTGCATTATATTAAATAATATTTTATGACACAATACGGAAATCTTATTACATTAGTTCTTTGTTCATTATATTCAATTATGTATGCTAAGATTTAATTTTTGCTGACAAGCCATACAGTTTTGTTTTAATGATTCTGTCAGTATCGCCCAGTGAAAGTGTAATCTAAGGAATAGTTACCTTTACAAATAGGTTTTCATTGTTATATTTGTTTAAAAACAAAAGCAAACAGCATTGCAATATGATTTAAAAAGTGCTTATGTTGCAGATACATTGCAGCAACCGTTCCAGTAAAACATGATACAGCATTATTGTACTCTGCGTAAACTATGTCCCTGGGTATTATATTGACCAAAACTCTGGTAAAAACCCACTTTGATGGAGAGGAGTTTTATAATTAGAGAGCGCATATCAAATTCAAAAGAGTTTGTAGATAGTAATCACAGCAAATATCTCCGAGGAATGTGTAGCATTTAATTTCATAGGCAATTTAATGTGTGGACAGTTTACACATATCTTGTTGCGCTTCAGCATATTGACAAAAAGAATGGATGAATCAGTTTGGATAAAATAAAACAAAAAACTCCAAGCCCATTTTGCTCTCTAGAACCACCCTGACACCTACTGCATTTTTAGGATTCTGTTGCAATCTAAACAGTAGACATGACACAAGAAGTGAAGATTGGAAAAAGGAATAAGTGTACAGTACAACAGGGATCGTAACTGATTGGCCTGTTTATTTATTAGTATCTAGAGCTAGCCAAAACTCAGAATTCTGACATTTTTAAATGCCCTTTCTGTCTGACTCAGAACAAAAAGAAAACATTTCTAAATTTCCTGTAAGATAAAAATAATAATAATAAAAAAGAATTCAGAAATATTGAACTGACTTTGTCAAAATGTTTCATTTCAATAAGGCTGAAGTGCTTAATTTTGACTATTATCGTACAGTCAAAATAATAACATTAATATGGAGTGCTTTCATACTTTGTCATAGAAAATGTTGATGAAATCAATATGTTCTCATGAAACATTTCAGTTTCATCAAATCAGCATTTTCCAAGTAAAAACTGTTTTGTCACAAAATTTTAAATTAATTCCATTAGCATTGTTTTAAAAGATTGTCAAGTATGTCCAGAGCATTGGATGGATACTCTTCATTGCACATTAGTATAAATCCATATAAATAACTAAATAATATCGCTGGGTTTTCATGTAAAGCATGTGAACATCTTGATTTGTTTTTTGAATTGGACCACGTGTACTTACATTAGGATGGTGTAGGGAAAGTAGAGAGGGTTTTATATTATCTTGGTACAATCATGTAAGTTTGTGTTGACAGCACTTAAATATCTGTACCAGTGACACCATCAAGTATGGGCACAATATGTCCTTTATTTTTGGAATTACAGTATTTTGCTGTTAAAGTCTAACTGAAATAAATGTTTTGTTGGTGTTGTTTTTCTTTTCAGATAGATATGTCATAGTTGGTAGCCACCACAACGGTGTATATGGTTACAGTGCACAAGAATGGGCCAGTAGCACTGCTATCATCACAGCATTTATACAAGCCTTGATGCTAAAAGTTAAGAGAGGCTGGAGGCCTGATCGGACCATTGTTTTCTGCTCATGGGGAGGAACATCATTTGGCAACATTGGCTCCTATGAATGGGCAGAGGTAAAAACCACAAACAGAGAGAGGAGAGAAAGAGAGAGAATGGCATTAATGAAAGCATTTGATGTAGCTATGGAAACTGTGAAAAGCAGATGCTACAATATGGCTATATGTCGAAGCCGCATATGTAGCCTATTAACTATTACTTAAGTGGGATAAACAGTCCAACGTACCTGGCAGGATTGTTCCAGTGCAGAACTCAACTGGCATCAATGGCCCGGGTGGATTGTAATCCTGACGTTGAGCACGGAAACTATACCTGTTCTACATGTCAGGCCTAGCCAGGCACCTTGACTGGAAACTAAGGTTCCAAACTGTTCCCTTCCTCCAAGCTGGAGGTTGGAGAGGGGAGCTACAGTACGTTTTCATGAGACCCATGCAAACCTATTGTCCCACTATGCAGTGCTGTACTCATGTCAGTGTCCATCCAGCCTACTGAGTTAAATGGACCTCGAACTGGACCCTTTTAACTCATTAGCCTATTGGAACCACAAAAGATGCTTCTGACTGAAATTTTTCCTCCCTCTCTCTCCTAGCCCCATCAAAGCTGCACCCTGGTTAGTTAGTGAGATTTGTTTTACTGTGGAAAATAATTAGGGGAATTATATTTTTACCAAAAAAAAGAAGACTACTGATAGGGCATTTAACTAATTGCATAAATACTCACAGATCAGAGAGCTTCAAAAATACATTGATTAGAGCTGATTGAAAAACAGGAGGATAAGGGGGGAATTTATAATTTTTTGGGGGGAGGGATGGTTCCCTCAAAGGTGTTTGAAGGCCTGTGGATGTTTCTGTATATCATGCTGTAGTTCAAAATCTAAATTTCAATGTTATTCTTTCAATGTTATTCTTTCAATGTTTACAAGAATGAGCAACATCAAAATAAGGTGGTCTTGGGATAAATGACTGATATATTGTGATTATGATTGGGGAGGTTTGAATAGTAGGAAATAAAAAGGGACCCGAACCCACACCCAAAATCAAAGCTGAAACCAAATAAGATACAGAGATTCATTTTATAATTTAAAATGTCAATGTATATTTAATGAATGTTTATCTGCTCTTTTCTGTGTGTGTGTGTGTGTGTGTGTGTGTGTTTAATTCAGTAACAATGAGCATCTCTATGGGCTTCTTTTTAATCAGTCAACTAAAATCCATTGGAATCTTATTTAAACCGGATAGCATTGTTTGATAAGTTATCTTCATCAAGTTGATTTGCCATTCTGTTGAACCTAAGAGCCCAAGGAATTGTGTGTGTCAGATTGAATCTAACTTTTAAGCACAAAGGGGCGATGATTGAAAGAACTACTAACTACCGGGACACTAAAATGTGTATGTGATTAATGGCGTTTATATATGGAAACAACCAGTGCTCTCCCATCCCTCATCCAACTCCCTTCTAAGTATTCTTTCTCTGCGCAAAGCTTAGAGAGCGAGAGAATGTGTGTATGTATACACACACACATATACACTGCACTTCCATCCAGAAATAGATCTGGAAGTGGTAAAAATAGCTCAAGAATGGTTTTTTAGAAACAGAAATTATTATGGGTTTTGTGAAGAGAGCCTATGCTTGATAAATTTCCATCCCAGCTTTTCAGACTTAGAGGGTTCACCTATGTTTTACATATCTGAGCCTGTTTAGAGTTTCACATTACAACTTACTATTAATTACAACAATCTGTGGCCACATACATATACTATAGTAATCACTATGACAGGCATTCTGGTCATTGGCTAATGGCATATTATCTGTCAGTGGGAATAGAACTCATCAGGGCAGAGCTAGAGGAGGACTTGTGGGGGCTATAGCGACTCCAAAATTTGCCTAAGCCCCCTGTAGACACTCCTTAGCAACTGCCACTCTCCAGCCACCCAGATCTAAAGACAGAGTGAACAGAGCATTGGCTGTTGGCCAGACACCCAACTACAGCAGCAGTGGAATAGTAAGCCCCAGTGTGGGGCTGGGGAACCCAAGAGTAGGTCCCAGCCTGGAATGCGCTGCCCAGGGCAGTGGAGAGTCTGAGGCTCCCCAAAGTGACCCAGATTGACCTCCTTTGGCCTGGGCTTTGGGGCCCCTCCACTCATGGTCTCTGCTTCCCAAGTTCTCTGCTAGCCCTAGAGCTGGGTCCCTTTGCCCAGGCAGGTCTTACCAGCTGTGAGCCACCAGCACCCCGCACCGCCTGGCTCTATCTTCTGGCCTATGAACAACAGGCATATCAATGGGGCAGGGCCACAGAGCAGGTTAGGGCTTCATGAAAAGGTGAGGTGCAGCCCCCTCCAATTTTCTGTATGGCCCTCCTCAACATCCCCACTGGGAAGAGGCTGGCACCGCCTCTGGAACACACAACCCTAGGCTCCAGAAACGTGGCTGTGAACAAAAGGAAGTTTAATAGGCAGAAAGTGAAGACTATAGCATGGAGGGTAGGTCCATCAATGGCTGTTGACCATGATGAGCAGGGGATGGTACCCCTAGTGTAGAATGGATCTTCCTGTTGTAAGATTTTCTTTACTATCTGTACAGATCTATTGGCCTATCCATTTAGTTGTGGGTAATGTAATCAAAATCATATTTCATTCAGAATGAATTAAATTCTGCTGCAGTTAATTGTGGTCCTTTGACCATCACTGGTTTGAGCAAAAACACACTCAGGTTCTTGATCATTCTGCAGTGATCAAGTAAGTGACTTACATCTTTCAATTATGTTATTCCTATATACATGGGGGGAAAGTCCACAGTGACCAGGTAATGATGATGTTCAAATTCACATAAATCTGCCACTACTCTCTTCTGGTCTATCTGGTTGAGATGTTGTTATTAAAGTTTCTGTTTTATGTTTAGGTCTGTCAGTTCTGCAAAGTTCACATGCAGATACTTTATTTTTATGTCATTGTTTTATGGGGATGAGGTTTAGGATTCCTCCTCTCATTTCATTTGGAATTATGATGCGATTACCTTTAATTATGAGTCCATTTGACTTTCTTAATTGTCCAGACACCGCAAAGCAATCTCCTGCATTTCACATACTGGGCAAGCCACCACAATGTAATTTAGAACTTCCTGAAGGTGCCTGCCTGTCAAGGTTGCTTTTTGTAGCTGGTATATTCTCTTTTCTGACACTGGTCTGTAAGGGTTGGTCTTCACTAGGTGGGGTAGATCAGCTGTAGATACTGAATTCGGCATATCTACAGCCGACTTACCTGCCGTCCTCACGGCGGTGGCAGTCGGTGGCGCGCTCCCCCTTTTGGCGAGCTGGAGTTCTGGAGTCGACGGGGACGCCACTGGCAATTGATTTATCGCGTCTTGACGAGACGCGATAAATCGATTGCCAAAAGATCAATCCCTGCCGGCTTTAGTGAAGACAAGCTGTAAGTATCAACAATATCAACATATGCCTTTATGTTGTCTTTGAGCTTGCTCACAGGTAGTTGAATGCAATGCTGGGCTCCATGACAGAATGCCTGCAACTATCAGATTTTTCCCAGGTATATATGTAGCAATTGGGTTAAATCACATAAATCTTAGCAGTAGATGTTGGTAACTCAGCAGTGTTTGATTCAGGGCTGTCAGAAGGCCACTCTGTAAATAATTATGGCATTAACTGCACTGTGAACTTTTATCTGCTGTGTATTCCCTAACATTTAAAATAATGTTGCAGACTAAGGCCTGGCCTACACTAGCGGGGAGGGTCGACCTAAGATGCGCAACTTCAGCTACATGAATACGACCATAGCTGAAGTCTACGCATCTTAGGTCGACTTACCTGCCGTCCTCACGGCGGCAGCGGTCGACAGTGGGCTCCCCCGTCGACTCTGCCTTGCGCCTTTTGGCGAACTGGGGATCGATTTATTGTGTCCTGACAAGATGCAATAAATTGATCCCAAATAGATCGATCTCTACATGTCTTTCCAACCTGTGTGTAGACAAGCCCTAAATAAACCACATCCAGTGTCTCCTGTCTTCTGCCTGGTGTAGCCAAACAATGAGGGAAGGAAGTTTCCATACATACAAGCCATTAATCACGTACATGTTTTGGAGTCCCATAACTAATAGTTATTTCAGTTATCACCCAGGTGTGTATAAAAGTTTGATTCAATTTGACAGGCACAATTCCTGAGCTGTTAGCTTCAACAGAATGGTAAATCAACAGCAACTCAGTGAAAATAACTTATCAGCCATGCTAGTCAACTTAAATAAGATTCCAATGGATTTCCGTTGATCAATTGAAAAGAAGAACCCTGCTGTGAAGTTCCTGGCTGCTGAATTAGAATCATAGCTAAATAAAGGGTTAATTGCTGGTCATTTGTTGGAAGCAGCTAGCATTTATCAAAACCTCATCCTTCTAATGTGATTATTCTTCAAAAACAAGAGGAGAGAAAAAAAATTCAAGTCGAAAGAATCCATGTGACTGAGTGGGAGCAAAACTTGTTTAGTTCTACTTCAAGTCAGCTTTACATCAGATTTAATGGGGCTACCCCCCTTCTGCTCAATATAAAGAGCCACTTCATGCAAAGAGCAGCTCATTATTGAGAAAGCAAAGAAGAGCTTTTAAAAAAATAAAAATGAAGTGGTTCATACATACTACTTCCCTTGTTTAAAATGTAGTCAAATGACAACACTGGATAAATTATGCAATTCAAATCTGAATCTGGGCTCCTGGTCTGAAAATTCAAGTGCATTTAACCATTTGATAATGATTACTTTTGAAGTTTGGCGTCTGTCAGGCGCAAGTTTAAAAGCCCTTCTTGTTGTTTCACAGTATGTAATGTTTTCACTCTCGGCTTTGCAGCTATAGTCATTCTTAATTCCTCCAGGGCCTGTTTGCATTTTGTTCAGATGATGTGTGAAATGAAATTATAACTTTTGCTACAGAGAAATAAAACTCAAATATCCTTTGAAGTTTTAAAAATGATATTATAGGAAAATGAAGTTAAGTAATACTTAGGGAATCATAGTGTAGGAAAAACATAGGGTGTATTTTTCCCTTAAAGGAACTAAAGTAAGAAAACAAGCCTTAATTATAATCATGCATATTAATAACCATTGCTGTGCTTGTGTTGTAGGAGCTCAAGAAAGTTCTCCAGAGAAATGTTGTGGCTTATGTTAGCCTCCATAACCCAGTAAGAGGCAATTCAAGCTTGCATCCTGTAGCATCACCTTCTCTTCAGCAACTGGCAACAGAGGTTAGATTTCCCTTATAGCTCAACTTATCAGATGATACAGTTCTTCCATTTATGTGGGTTGCTTTTACTTAATTTCATAATGAGGTCCTTCTGAGTGAATACTAGCAAATAGAGTCAAAGAGTTTAAGGCCAGAGGGACCACCAGACCATCTAGTCTGACTTTCTGTATATTAGAAGTCAACTCCACCAACCACATACTACCCCCAACAACTGAAATTAGACCGGAGTCTTACAGCCCACGGACAACTAGACTATTATGTGCTGCGGAACATCTTTACTGTAACCTGTGTTATTCAGTGGCTGTTTTCAATCAAGTCAACACATTAACCAGACTTAAATACTTACCATACAGATTAAACAGTGGGCAGTAAGGATAACCTACATTTCTGTACTAGCTCTCTGGAAAGCCTTCAAGAGTCCATTATACTAAGTCTCACTACACTTGCATGCCCTTCAGCTTTTCCACTTCTTGGCAGCTTTAAAGTAACATATTTCTTATTCATTAGCACAATTTACATTTTCCCCTTCCTTTTATGATCTTTAAAAGCTGTTTATCAAGTGACATTTAAACTTGTAAATTTACCAGCGGTAACATTTTGCACAGAGGGAAACAATTACTGCTCCTATAATCAGCAGTGTGTAAAGTGAATAGGTCAAATTCTGAACTCTGTTACACCATTGCAGCTAGCAAGAAGTCCGTGGAGTTATTCCACAGTTACCCTGTGACCTCAGACCTCAGAAACTGGTCTAATGACTTTTCTATAATTTCTCAGAGGGTACAGAGTTCAATATAATTGGAAATGAAATGGAAATATTTTGAGGAATGTGTTAATTACGCTACACAGTAAAATCCCTATTGAATGAAACCCCTACTAGAGTTGGGCAAATTTTTCATGCAAATAGGTTTTTGGTTAAAAATGTGGATTTTATTTGATTTTGGTGAATGGATTTGGTAAATAAATAAGTAAAATTGGAAATGCTGAAATGGTTCGTTTCAGCATCTCCACACGGCTGCTACTCTGAAAACTACTTAGAATGTTTTAAATGCCTCTCCTCACCAATGGAAATAAAACATTTTGTTTCAGCAAGAAATTAAAACAAAAACTGTCAGATACAAAGCATTCCCCCCCCCCCCAATATTCCTGGTTCAATCACCAAACTGAAAAATCACTCTTTCACCCAGCTCTAGTTGCTTTTCCCAGGACATATTTCAGACTGAATAGATTAATGGGAATACACAGAATTTGCCACCCATATTCCTACCAGTTCTCAGCTGGTACCTTATTCTTTTTTCCCATTATCTTGATTTATTGCTGTATAGGCTTTGAGCTATATTGGGGGGGAGGGGGGGAAGAAATCGATCTAAGATATGCAACTTCAGCTACAGGAATAGCCGCTCCCCCATTGACTCCGCCTGCACCTCTCACAGTGGTGGAGTACCGGAGTCGATGGGAGAGCGCTAGATTAGACATGATAAATCCACCCCTGATAGATCGATCGCTACCCACGGATCTGGTGAGTAGAGTAGACCTACCCAAAGAGAATCAGAAGCTGCAGATTGACTGAAACGGTAGCATCATATCTGGGAACACTGCCTTCTAGTACTTACAAGGATGATATTAAACCGTAGTATCTTTTGTCACTTTACAGGAGTTAAATAGTAAGGATGGATGTTCTGAAGGTAACCAAGCCACCCATGTATTTCAGTGCCCAATTTTTATGTTTTGCATACTTGTGTGTGGGAAAGAACTAAGGAAGTAACTCTGATAGTCAGTTACTTGTTTATTCCTCTCGTAAATAGAGAGTCAAATTTCTGTAGCCAAGCACAGTTCTGTGCTGAAGGAATAAGATGCAATTATCAGTGAAAGGTGAACCAGTTAATCTGAGGGTGTTTCTATGCTTTAACCTCGGGGTGTGATTCTTAGCTCAAGGAGACCTACATGCATAGAATGTAGCTGCCACATCACAAGTGGCAGCTGGGGCTAGCCATCCCCATTGTTTACCGGTCTGAGACCCTAGGCACATAATCGGGTTGGATAGCCGAGCTGCTGGTCATGCTGCCACAGCTACTCTCTTATTAGCACACTGGAGATAGCGTAGCGTGAGTATGTCTCATCAAGCTGGGAACCACACCTCCAGGTGAAAGGGTAACGCCCACTAATGAGAATGGACCCAAGTCCGACTCAAGTTTGATTAACTTAGCTTTCCTGGGCGCCTTCTACTTCTGGATCCCAGTCAACATCGGAAGCAAAAATTCTGGAACAGAGCAAAGAAAGATATTCTCTTGTCCAGGGTTTGTGGATTCCAGGCAGGACTGACTGATTACTAACATATAAGATGACTCTTCCCCAACCTCAGGAAAAAAGGGGGCCTTTCTTTGACTGAACATTGTATACAGAACCAGAAGTATGATTACAAGCGTTCCTGGGACCTGTCAAGGATCATTTTATTATAAAGGTTTAAAAAGAAGTTTGGGGGGGGGGGGGGGAGAGTTGATAGACTGCAAATTCTCCATAGTGAGATTTGCAATCTTGTTTCCATGAAAACTGGATCCTGCTCCTCTCAGAAAGTTTGCAGTTTTAAATCATAAATTTAAGGCATTAAGTCCATGGGGCATTCTGTTTTTCTGATAAACATTGTTTGGTTTTGTTACTTTCTTCCAACCCTACCTCATCCTGATTATCCGTCTGTTCTGTCCACCTGTTTTACCTTGTCTAGTGGATAGGTGGTAAGCTCTCTGAGGCAGGGACTGCCTTCTTTATTACTTGTCTGTATAGGGCACAGCATAAAGGGCCCTTCTCCTTGACTGTGGTCCAGGTGCAACTGTAATATAAATAATAATAGTAGAAATAAAATGCTTCCCTGTGCTGGAAGACAAATGAAATATATATCTCTCTCTCCTCCCACTCTGCCCCAAGTACCAGGATATTTTGGGACATATTGGAGATCAGTACTCAGTCCCCTACAATCATGTCTATGGTAGCAGTAGGTGCATTATATAGGACTTTTTTTTCCAGCCTCTCTCCTCATTCATGTTGCTAAGGAATCCTGAGCAAGGCTAGGTCATCATCACTCTTTCATGCCAGGAATCACCCAATGTGCTTTCTCACCCAATGTGCTTTCTTATAGCAAGGACAATATTTTGTCTAAACAATGCAGTTATGGGTTTCTGCATTCCTCTCGCACACAAAAATGTCAAAGAAACAAGACAATGTTATAACACCGCAAAGGGAACCTGTATTTTTTGTACAGTGATATGATTTTTAATTAACGTGAAATGCCATATTGGTTGTGACATTTTAAAAAAAATGTGAAGTACTGCTTCCAAACACTAGCCAGAATTGTTAGTTCATGTCAAGAATATCCTGAACAATGGAAAAGCCAGACACAGATCTTTCGTCTGTTCCCATGGGTGCTCTCAATTTGCCATCTGCTTAGGACACCTCCACGGTACTCACTTTAAAGAGAAGAATGATCCTCTTATAAGGAATATTAATATTGCTTCCAGTAGTTGCTGAAAAGGCCAGATATTTATAGGATTATCTCAAAGGTACATCAACTTAAATGGAGTGAGTTCTGTTTTTTGGGAAATTGCTTCCTCTTGCAGAAATTGTCAATTCATTCATATTAGATTCTTGCTAACAGAGGCAGGATGTAAAAAGTGCTTAAAGTCCAGCAAGCACAAAGATAATTGTAAATACTGTAGTTTATATTTAACAGTTCATCAGAAACAAGGTCCTTTGAGAACAGGCTTGTTAGAAACTGGAGCTGAAATTTGTAATTCAGGATTTATAAATCTGTTTTTAAAAGGGAATAGAGAAATGGTTTTACCTTATAGAAATATGAAATATTGTGGACCCCTGCCAGATATCTGTGGCATGAAATCACCTCCTTAGCTTCTCAACACAGCAGTACCATTTGTGTCACTTTTCTACTCCTAACAGGACTTTCCACATTAGCTTTGCCAGAGGGTCTCAGAGACCACCAGCTATATTTTGTTGTATACTCAAAATACACACACTAACCAAATAAATAAATAGTGCAAGAATATCACTTTCTGAGGACCTAAAATGCTTATTTTTGGTGTTTGCTGCAGGTTAAACACTGGGGATCCTTAGAAACTAGGAAGGGGAGGGAAAGCAAATGGGGGGGTGATCTAAGATACCTGAAACCAGAGCTAGTAAAAAGAAAGAAAGAAAGAAAGAAGGGGGGGGGGGGCAATTTTTAACCAAACTCTTGCAAAAATGTGTCTCCTTCCCTTACGCCCCTGAGAATAGAGGGCAATTACCCTGACATGCTGCCTGCCTAAAAGGATTGCTTGTTTTCCTTGTGGCTAGATGATTGGTACCTATGTAGAATAGTTGATACAGGTGAAAACTAGCTGTCACACATATCCTGGAGTTTTATTGTGTATCATTCTTTAAAGATTTTTTTCCTCTCCAGTTTTAATAAATCCTGTTTTTAATTTGACCCTTTAACCAGTCCTACTACAGTATATCCTTAAGGGAAAAAAATAATTTGTCTTGTTCTGTGAGAGGATGTTGGGAAGAAAAATATACTTCTCTCAGAGCACTCAGCTATGGCAACTTCGTAAGAAATGACATTGGGAAAGCTGATTTGACTGCAAAGAGTGTGGCAAGGATAGGACACCAAATGTTATAGCCCACATGCATGAATACAGGGCATTTCTCATATGTTTCCAAGAACCTCCAAAGCAGATCTAATGTTTTCATCAGTCCATCTCCTAGAACAAGCTCTCTTCTCTCTTTCTAACAAGAAGAGGCCTCAAAATTGGATCTTCAGCTCTCTAAGGAACAAACTATTTCTATGAGGTTTTAGGCACTTTATGGTTTTGACTGCATTCAAAATTTCTCTCTCTCTCTCATATTAAAGGTTAATGAACACTTTTAATCTGCTAAAAGGTTCATTTCAGCTTCTCAGCCTAAGAAATGGGCAATAGTTTGAAGAGGTACAGATTATATCTTTTGTCCATCTCTAGATGTTTACTGAATAAGAATCTAACATTTTGGCATACTCCAAGACCCTGAATAGAGTTCCATGCAGGATTTTTCTGCTGACCCACACTAGCCATAGGTGCCAATCCCACCTATTAACATTCAGGGTAATTACTGCTGAGTCATGCTGTCTGGTTGCTCTATTTGTTCCAATAAAAGAGTGGAGAGGCAGCTGGGGACCTAAGGCAGAGGAGGTCCTGCAGGCAAACTCTAGGAATAGCCAATGTCAGAGAGGAACTTCAAGTTGTGATTTATTTAGTACTAGCGAAAATACCCGGCGTTGCTCGAGTCCGTCGGAGGTGGGGAGGGGCCAGAGAGCTGAGCGAGTGCGGGGTCTGTTGGAGGGGGGAGGGGGCAGAGAGCTGAGCGAGTGCGCTGTCTGTTGGAGGGGGTATTATGACATCATAACTATGTCACAGAGAACAGCAGCTGCCCAGCTGATGTGATTGGCCTTTAAATAATTTCACCCCTGGGGGGCGTCAGAGGTGAGATTTGAAAAATTTTCGACTCTTTCCCTGATTAGGACCCTAAGACCTCTAACTGTACCAAATTTCTCAAGTCTCTAGCTCAAATGGTGTGGAAGGAGTAAGCACAAATACATGCACGCATACACCATTTGACTTTTATATATATAGATTATTGTTATTGAGTTACCAATAACACCAAGCCCAGGAAAGTGGTGAGTTGGGTACTAACATGGGATCTGAGTGTTCTGTGGAAGGACAGAGTAAGGACTTGGTCTGTTCAGAGAGCAATAATGTTTTAGAATAGTTTGTTATATAGAAGGTCATGTCTTCATTTAATTAGCAGGTTCAAAGGGGGGTGTTATTTCTTGATACAAAAACAATCTGCAAGTACTAATTTCCTGTGCCTGTCAGTGGGAACGTTCAGTGGGATTCTGGCTGAGAAACTGATTTAAGCAAGAAGGCTAATTTAAATATTTGGATTATTTAGCCGAAGAGGAATTCAAACAATTCTGAGACCTTGACACGTTTAGTGTGAACTCTTTATATTCAGCCATGCTAATTACTGTCCACATTAATGGAAGAGAGATATTGCCAAGTAATATTTGTGCCTCTGACTGTTTTGTAAGGAAAGTTATCATTTACTCACTTGCTGTGTTAATGAATCACCGTTTGCTGGCAGATTGTCATTGGCAATTCAGGAATGTTTGGTGCTGGCAATCTGTCCCCTGAAATAAGACCATTAGTGGAGTTGTCTAGAATTAACATTTCAGAAGTATAAAAGTTACTGTGACTGACAAATTAATTGCCATTTTGTTTTCAGCCTGATGTTATGGTCAGTGCTGATAACATTCTAGAGCAGTTATTTTTACTGAACCTGAAAAAGTCTGCTGATTCTTTCTTTCTGAGAAAAACAGCTACTGAAAACCTCCACTAATTCCCTCCAAAAAGCCATGAGGGTTTTATGAGATGAAACACAAAACACATGTGTACCATACTCTTCACTTCATAATTATATTTATTTCTCAGGCATACAAAAGCTCGTACATTGTCCAAAATGTAAAGATAGTGATTGTGTAAGTAAAACTCAAACAATAATCAAGGCAACCCATCAGTCAAAGCCATCTGACTGTGCTGCCACTCCTGACTGTTAGTAAGGAGTGTGGAATTTTTTTAAAAAATTGTAACATTCTAGGGTGTTTCATGCTTAACTTCAAAAAATTCCCCATCGTGATTCAAACAACTGTGACACAACCCCCTTTGCAAACAGATTTGGGTAGAATTCTAGATCTTTAGTTGTAAATTCTAAAAGAGAAGGAAAGAACGCAGGATTATATTTCATCAGCCCCATTCCAGGGGCCCAATCTACATCCTTTTGTGTTTGGGATCAATCATGTTGGCTAAGTTGTGGATCATTTTTAATTTTGTTTTGACATTGTGTAGTTTCAGTGTGTTGTTAGTTAGATCGAGGAAGATTTCCTGTGAGATAGTAATGGCTTTAGCCTGTAAACTGTCAATTCCCTTCAACTATGTTTTGCAAG
The DNA here is from genome assembly GCA_032164245.1 of Sternotherus odoratus. Lineage (NCBI taxonomy): Eukaryota > Metazoa > Chordata > Testudines > Kinosternidae > Sternotherus > Sternotherus odoratus. Next base: position 10,685,674 of record JAVMKO010000009.1, on the reverse strand, counting down.
TATAGTGATTGGTAGGTAGAATTCCTTGTTGTGTAACATATATGCTATGTTCTTATTAAAGGTTAAAGCCCTTCTCGTGTTCAAAATGCACTTTGGTCAATGGATACATATGTAGAGCTTCATTGAGAGTCACTTTTTCAGTCAACCAACCACAAGGTTAATGATGGCTATGGGGTAATTTTGCAATATGACTTAGGTGTTTCTTTAAACTTTGTTGAGAAACAATTATGGGCTGAGCATACTGTATGTTAGAAGGGAAGGATGATTGCACCTGATAAATTCTCATGTTAGTTTTATTTTTGTTGACTAAGCAGATGAGAAATATGCCCTTTGTCCTACTGTTCTGTGTGTTCTTGGATAACATCTTCACCAAATAGCAAAGTATTCTGTGGTTTTCTTTCAGACATAGACACAAAGGGTTTAAGTTGCAACACATTTACTCCTGTATGGATGCTTTTTGCCTTTGTTGGGTACTTTCTTGTGTTTGTCAAACTATCTTACATTAAGATCAGTGCTAATTATTTTCATTCTTCCCATAATATTTCCTCATTTGTGTTTTCTCCAACTTGCACTGGCAGATGCTCTACTTAATGCTGAAAATCTGATCTGCAGAAGTATGAGGAAAAGTTATTCAATTATTTTTTAATTGCTCTTATCTGCTGCATTCAAGGTGGTCATGTTAGCATAGGTATTCCTATTAGGCAAAGCCTTTAATTTATCATTTATTTTTAATAACAAAATAACCCATTGTTCTTTACCATTCTTTCAATGTTGAAGGCTAAAAATGCTGTTAAACAGAGCTGATGTTGAAGATCAAGAATTTAAGTTACGTTTAAATTGTGTTGATAGCATTGAGAAGTCTCACTTTGAGCATCAAACTCATCAATATTCCGCTCTTCAAGTTCAGTAGACAAGGTTTCATTTAATGACGCATTAGATCTTAAGCCAAAGAAACTAATTTTCTTGCTTTTTGAGTTGAGCACTAGCTACTTTACAGTCTTGAAAATGTTTAAAAATTATCAGTTTCTATTAATCAAGTCATTTCAATTGTTTGTTAATACCTTCTTCAACCTGAGGTAGGCTGAGTCAGATAAATTCTGACATCAAGATTTTGTAATCACTAACCCCGATCACCCATTCTAAGGTATTGATAAGGAGTTTTCGCGCTAACTACAGTAAGAATGAGAAAAAACAGAGTGAAGACTGGAAAATAAGATGAGCTAGCTAGTTTATATATGGCCACATTACCAGATGCCCTGTACGTCTTATGGAAGTACCTAGAGTCTACCAAACCAAGCTCCCTGCTCCATCCCTCTTTACAGTCAAAATAATACAGGAACTCCTCACTTAACATTGTAGTTATATTCCTCAAAAATGCAACTTTAAGTGAAATGATATTGAACGAATCCAATCTCCCCTAAGAATGAATGTAAATTAGGAGGTTCTGTTCCAGGGAATTTTTTTTCACCAGACAAAAGACTATATTTTTACACACACATACACACAGTATAAGTTTTAAATGAACAAATTTAATACTAGTACACAGTGATGATTATTGTGAAGCTTGGTTGAGGTGGAGGAGTCAGGGAGTGGGATATTTCCCAGGGAATGTCTTACTGCTAAAAGACAACCTAGCAATTGGCTGAGTCCTCAAGGGTTAACTCTCAGACTCTACAAGGCAGCAGGAATGGAGGGAGTGGAGACAGCATGGCAGACAGAGACAGACACATGCACCGTGTGTGTGTGAGAGAAAGAGAGATGTGCATTTCCCCTTTAAGTATGCTGACCCTACTCTTAAGTACGCTCCCTTGTTAATTAGATCAGCTTGCTGAGACCACAGCTGCTGCCATGAAGCTTCCTCCATCCTGAGCCCTGTTGTGTGTCCTCCTGCTCTATGGAAGATGGGGTAAGTGGGGTGCAGGAGCAGGGGGGAGGAGGACATCCTAAATTAGCCCCCCTCTTCTTCTCCTCCTCCTCTCCCACCCACCCCACACAGTAAGCAGGAGTCTCAGGGACCAGCTCCAAGGCAGAGGGCAGGAGCAGCACCTTGCAGTGGGGGGAGGACTGAGCACTCAGCCAGCTGCCGCTTCTCCGCCCGCTGTGGCTTTAGAGTTTCCCCGAGGCTCCTGCCAGCGGGGGGGGGGGGGGGGGGGGAGGGAGGGGTGTCTCAGCTCCCACTGCCAGCCTGGGCTTCTTATACCCAGGTTAGCAGGGGGAGCTGACTGGGGCAGGTGTTGGGACCTCCCACTCCCCCGCCACAGGGCCAGCAACGCACCCTACCCCCCCTTTCCCAAGGTCCCCACAGTAGACTCTTGATTATCCGGGATTTTATTAACCGGGATTAAGTTTTTCCCGATCATCCCGGATAATCGAGAGTATACTGTAACATATAAAGTCAGAAAACTTCTTATTGTTTAATAAACAATGTTTTAAAATGTGATGTTCAAATTTCTCATGAAATATACAATTTTTTTTTATCAGCTCAGCTTGTCAACCTCTGACGTGAAAAGAGCCTTGCAGAACTCATCATTTCACTCTTAGCTTTTTAAAATGGTGAACTTTGATTCATGGATTGAAGGTTGAGCAGACAGTTCTAGTATTAAAGTACTCTCAGATATGTATTATAAATATGTTATACGTCAAATATGCCATAGAAATACTTGAGAGGGACACACAAGTTCAAAAAATAAAACTCCAAAACCTTGAGATTTTTGTATTGAGTGCATTTTATAAATGCACATTATTATTTATTAATTGTATAGTTGCCTTTTCTACTTTAAGATGAACTTTTAACAGAAAGTATCTTGCTTCAGTAAATGTATCCTCTGATAGAGAACCTAGTGCATAGTTGTATTGTAAACATTAAATTATTTTAAATGTCATTGATCAGTTGGCCTTCAAAAAATTATCATATTTTAGCAGAGTTTGAACTTTTCTCAGGGTGCTCCCCCATGAAACCAGTGAACAATTGGACTTAACGAGTCCAAATTTCAAATATTTTAGGAGAGTTTGGGGGCGGGGGGGTTGGGAGTCTTTCCATCTGTTTAGACAAAAAATATCCAAAGAGCCCATGTTTTAACTTTTTCAACAAAAAATGTTTTATAAGCACAATAAAATATTTGACAGGAGATTTTTATTTTGGTTTAAGGTTATGGTTTTTCATGGAAAAAAACCCCACATTATTGTGGGGCGAAAATTCTGCAAAAAATAATTGGAATTTTTCAACAATCTCTATTGAAAACGTAGGTGATGCAGATAATGCGCAACTTTCACATTCATTTTGGTTTTCAGAAATGAAAGTTAAGTTATGTGAGTTTGACCTCAGGTAAAAATATGTCTTAAATAGCTCCTAACTTCTTTGTATTTTAGAACTTATAGATTGGAAAAGATCTATTAGGCTTCCTACTCGGTTCTTCAACCAATGCAAGATCTTTCCTTCTAGAGGAATACTTTGTCCACTCTAGTTCAAAATGACTTATGCCATAAGATATGTTATTTACAGGAACAGTTTTCTCCTCTAAAAGATGGTTATTCATTCTAATAAAATACAGTAGTTGAAATGTCTCCTGCTATTCTGTCTAAATATGCCATAGCTCAATTTCATCTTATTACTTCTCATTGTTTCCCTTTGAAATTGTCTTCTTCATGACAATAACAAATCTTTCAGGTGGATAGTTGAAACTGAACTTCTAGTGCTCATAAAAAAATGCCAGATTCACAGCCCTGCAGATTTTAAATCCTTTGGTTCACCAGAGATGGGGTACAACTTCACTGAAAACTGTCCGCACACTGGTCTGCCAATGAGTGCTAATTTGAAGAGTAATGATCATTATCTTGAATGTACCTAGCAGTTGGAAAGTAGTTTAGTCTTCATGGCCTATTTGACGGGGTCGGTCACTCACCCGGCGGCGCCCCCGTCTGGTCATCACGGGAATTAGTTCTTTTGACCCTGGAGCGCCCTCTGCCGGCCGACGTCCGCTTCTCCACTCTGGCCCCGTGCCCCTCCTGGACCTCGGAGCCCCTTACTGAGGGTGCTGCACCCCTGCAGTACCCCCCCAGACTTAGGGTCCCCCACCCGGGAACCCACCATCCACTATCCCCAACTCGCCTCAGAGTGTGCCACTGTCAGTCACTACTTGCCCCCGCTCACTGGGGCGGACTGCAGTATCATGGCTTCTCATCCCAGGCAAGGAGGGTTGGCTGCTGCTGCTATCTCCAGCCCTAGGCTGCCCCCTGCAACCCTAGTACTCCTGGGTCAGACCTTGTATCAGGCCTGGAGGCCTGGGGCTCTTGGCTAGAGCCTGCCCAGCTCCCTCTGCCCTGCCCCAGCTCTGCCCTCACCCAGGTACCCGGCTTCAGCTCCTGCAGCAAGGCCTGTCTCCCTCTGAATGCAGAGGAGACTGAACTTGCTTCTCTGCCTCCCAGCCCTTATATCCTGGCTGGGAGGGTTTGGGGCGTGGCCACACAGCTGAGCCCAAACTCCCAATCAGCCTGGGAGTTTGCAGGCTCCCGGCCACAGCCCCTTCCCTGGCTGTTTTAAACCCCTTTTGGGGCTTTTCCAAGCCCCTTCCGGTAGGGGGCGGGTGGTCACCCCGCCACAGCCTACCTATCACTTTCTTTTACTGCTGGATCTCTCAATAAAGGCAGTAATTGTGATAGTGTTTATTATGCTGTATAGAATCGTCCAATAGGATATGAACTGAAATTACCAGCACATTTCACATAGGCCACTGAACAGCCATAAAATAATTTTCTGTGACAACTCACTAGAACTGTTTTCAAACACCTAGTCACCTATTTTTGAAAAGCTCCCTGTCCTATTACCGATTCACTAAACCATGCAGTCCCTCAGTCAAATAGTTTTAGTCAGTGATATGCTGGAAGAGGTGTTCAGGAATCCCATTTTGTCATCAAATTTAACAGATGATTAGGATAATTTCCCAAGTTTTGTATGGAATCTACCCTTCCTTTGGATCACACTAATTCCAGAGGTGACTTACTGCTGGGGAGGGGGCATAAAATACTTTGGAAGAACATAGGTATGCCTTTGATTTAGACTTAGACCAGATTGAACCAAATATTTGACAACTTAAAAAAAGCTGACTGAAGGAGGATGCTCCCAGACTCCACTACAAGGACATCACCTCTCTGCCTCCCATTCCAATTAAACAAGTTGAACACTGTGCTGTGCCGTCTATTAGAGAGAGAGTTTTCAGGAACAAAAAATTCCAGCAACTACATTTTTAACATACATTTGTTTGCTGAGCTATCTTGCCTCCTTCGTATCAGAAAATATATTTGTTTAATTGATCAGGCAATAGATTGCCCAGTTCTTCGCCTCTGCTGCCTATGAGTACAAACACTCTTGGGACTTGGGGTTGATCATGTGTAAAGAGAAAAAAAATTGTGGCTTCTTAAAAACAGATGTGTCTGATCAAAGAAAGGAAACTGCACATAGATCTAAAACAATTACATCTTTTAGAACAGGAATAATATTTTCTGAGAATCAATACATCCATTCTACATAGATGTTAGTTGGAAGTATAGTATTAGAAATGGACCAATACAGCTCAGCTAAGCACGTGATTGTGCTTCATTAACTTCAGTTTTGCAGAAGATTATCACGTCAGGCATATGACGCTCTAGGTAATATTTTAACTGAGTTAAAATGGCACAAAAATATATGTAAGGTAGAAGATGCTGTGTGAGTGGCCATATCAGAACAGAAACACGTATTTTGCTTTAATTTATAGTATAAAACAAACAAATGTACGATTCATTATCAAATAACGTCTATTAAGTGCAAAGCAGGGCATTCGTAATGGAGAATTTTAAATATGTCTCGCTGAACTGAGATAGCAAACTAACTAATGAACCTGGAATGTAAGGTGCTGTGTTAAAACACAGCTTGATTAAGCTTGGAAGAATCTGTCACTCTCTATCATGCAAGCTCTGTTCTCCTCCTCCAAATTCCTTCTTCAAACTCACTTTCATTTCTCACCAATGATCTCTTCTTTGACTTATTGTCCCATAGTTTTTCTTGTGTTTGAATATAAACATTTCAGGGCAGGAGCATGTCTCACTTTCTTTGTAAAGGGCCACTTATAGTAATTGTATGGTGCAATTATTATTATTTTATTTTATTTATTATTCTCATTGTCCTGGTGAGGTTAAAGATTTAATTCCTATTTTACTACCACCATTGTTGTAAAACAGGTGTAACTCAACTGATTTACTCCTGGTTTATACTGTGGTAAGGGAGAGGAGAATTGGGCTCTGGGTTATTTCCCTGTAAGAATGACAGACAGTCTTCTGCCCCACCACTGTTTCAGAAAAGTGTCCCTTGCATTCTATGGGAAGAGAAAATTATGTCTGTGTTGGAATAAAAGACTATGCAAGAACTGCAGACTGCAGAATGTGTGACCGAGTGCCTGGATGGGCCACTCTGAGGATGCTATACTCAGGGCAGACAACAAGGAATAGGGCAGAGAATCTTAAAAATTGGTGGTTTATTCTAGATATAGATTCACCAAAAACAGCTTATCTAATACCATACTAGTTTCCAAGAAACCAAATAAAGTCCCCTTTAAGCATCCCAGCCCTTGATTCCCATGTAGACAGCCAAGTCTAATATAGTGAGTGATTACTAAAAACCAGATTCACCATATATTAGGTCCACCAATCCCAGAGGCCCGGACACTGATCCCCAGGTCAATGTGAGTTTCACATCTTATCCAATAACCACACAGATGCCAATACTTTAGTAGCTAAAACTAAAGGTTTTAAAAATAAAAGGAAAAAGAAGGAAGAGAGTCACAGTGGTTAAGAGATCAGGATATATACAAAGATGTGAAAAGTCCTTAGGTCAGTTTCATAGCAGAGATGGTGGAAGTGGCTGATGTGGAAGTCTTTTCTGGAATCAGTTTAAAAGCTTATAGTCCAATAGGCAGTCAAGGTGAAGTGTTTGTTCAAGTTCTTCCATGAGAATTCCAAGGTAAATTCAGAGTAAACCTGGAGACCTGTCTTGTGATTTAGACTTTCCCTGTCAAAGTTTAAGCAGACCTGAGATGAAAAATGATCAGGCCCATGGCTTTTTCTTTATAGATTTCTAGCAAGTTTATAAACCTCTTGACAGCCATTGTCACAGCAGCACCTTTCCCCAGTGAAGAATAGGCAGTGAAGAGTGTAGTTTTGAAGCGAATCTTCTCCTTCCTATGCATACCCAGGTAAATTGGCTGTATTCATTAACATAAGGCAATTAGCCATTCAAGCCATCAAGACAGTTCACTATGTTAAATTACAAGTTTGGAGGAGAGATTAGGACAATAATATTACTACAGCACAGGTCCCATCTAAATGATAATATCCCCTTTTGATCTCTAAATCAACAGAATACAGTAATGAAGCATTGTGAGGCAAGAACAGGACTTTATCATTTACAAGCTAATTAGAGCACATTGTTAAACTTCTAACAAGATACAGGTGAACACAGACAAATACACTTAGTAGCTACCCCTGATTTCTCTTTCTACAAATAAATGGGGTAATGATTCCTGGTCTAGGGCATCTCCTTGAAATTTCCATACAAGTAGATTGTCTTGATTACATTTCAGTGTCTCTTGTTAAGGGTCATACCCCAGTTGACCAGTCTGTCAGTGTCACAGAATCTGATCCTGTATATCAGAGACTGGTTGTTAATGGCATCAACCAATCAGAGGTAGGCAGATGACACACAACTTCTGAATGATGGAAAGAATCTGTTTGCTTCATGAAAAGAAAACTGGCATGAATGTTATCTAATTTTATTATTGTTAAATATAATACTAATCATCTTGCTTTTGACCCTATATGCAGTATATCTAGTCACTATTTAAAATACCTTTAAAGGATGATAGTACTGTTACTCTCTTATGGCTCCAATCTTACTGCTGAAGCACAAAGTAAAAGAGAAGAATAGTTAAGACTCCTTGTACATCCAAACCTTAAAACAGTCAAGCAAAACAGTGCACCAGTATGTTCTGGGAGCTGCACAAATCTGTTATGGTGGAACAAGCTGAAATATTCACATGTGCCCATCCCATACTGGAAGAGAATGGTGTTCCCATATCTATCAAGCTACCGTGATATTAGCAGGGGCTGCTTTTATCAAGGCATTTTTATCCAAGGCCAGGGCCATTTTTATCCTATGAGAAGAGCAGCACTACTCTCCACACTTCATCCAAACACACTTTGCCAGCTGTCTGAGATGTCATGCCCAGGACATGTCTTGGCAGACACAGAGCCAGCAACATGAGCTGAACTTGCATGATTGCTTGGATATAACAGGGTGTGGCCCTTAAAATAAAATGTTTTACCCTAATTGTGGTTGGTATGGGTTTTATTATTATTATTATTATTATTATTATTATTATTATTATTATTTTGTTTTCTTAAGGATGACATATGGCCCTTCCCTTCTAGAATTGGTTTATTGTCTGTAGATTGTTTGTGGCACAATTTGGTGCAATGTTTTTAATATTCAAATTTGACCTGCTGGCTAATCTGAGCTGAACATAAAGTACATGTGGTGTTTTTCTTTTTTCTGATTGGATGAGGGCAACCCTTAGAGTCAGGTTTCTGATGTCAGTTCTCAAGTTTATAAAATCAAAAAGAGCGTTCCCCAAAATAGTCACTAATGTTTGCTGTTGTAAATTCCTGCTTGGCAGGGTTGTCTGGTCCAAAATTCTTTCAGACTCCAAGGTCTTGTTTAATACCATTTAATTTAGCATGATTCAAAATTCTAAGCTAAGCAAAGTCACAATTCTTTTAGTGATTGTGCTTAACCTACATGACCCTTAGGATTAACCACAGCCAGTTAAAAGGATTGTCTCCTTGTCTGTTCTACAGTTTTCAGAGTTGATACTTAGCAGCCGTTACATCCAGTTGATAATTCAGGTGTAGACATGCCCCAGTTTAAGTTGCGGTGAGCTGCTTGTTCTTAGTAACTCTGAAAATCACTTTTAACACTGAAGTTTGAAAATGTTGGTGCTGTTGACTCTACTAGGTTATTTTGATCCCTTAACTTTTATGATCTATAGAATTTGCCTAATCTAGGAACAAAAGGTTGCACTTCGAGACATTCAAAAGGATATGTTCAGACTTGCTGGAAGATTGTAGAATATAGAGAGGATTTTCAGTGGTACAATATCAGTTTTTAAAACATTTTAATATGTAGTGTGTGGTGTGACGGAGTTAGACCAGAAGGGTATAGGAGACTGCTGGAAGGCAGAGGTATCAGCCTCAGGATATGCAGGTCTCTGTTCTCTGGATAGCCAAACAAAGGCTACTCCAGGCCAATCAAGACACCTGGGGCCAATTAAGAAGATTCTAGAAGGTAGTGGAAATAGCTAACCTGATTGGGACACCTGAAGCCAATCAGGGACTGGCTGAAACCAGTTTAAAACCCTCCTAGTTAGTCAGGTGGGTGTGGATGTCAGGAGCTGTGAGAGGAGGTTGTGCTGTTGGTGAGACTGAGTGGTAGACAACATATCATACGCACAGAAGGAAACTTGAGGTAAAGGTGAAGAGAAGTTTGAAGAAGCGGGGGACTGCTCTGGGGAAGTAGCCCAGGGAATTGTATTGTATTTGGTGCCTAAAAGGTCAGCCATCTTAGCTGATTCTATTAGGGTCCCTGGGCTGGAGCCCAGAGTAGAGGGTGGGCCTGGGCTTCCCCCCCCCCCTTTCTACCTCCCCTAACTAATCACAGTGAGCCTCTGAGGCTAGCACAAACCACCTGGAAGTGCAGTACCCACAGGGAGAAGGCCAAAGCTTTGCCACAGTGGTAAACAAGTTCAAAGAATTTACGACATAAAATTTCCTTTAATGCTTTCTGAAGGAAAGTGTCTGAATGTAGAATAATACTGTTTATTTCTTTGTGTTGAACTCTAGAAGCATTCCCCTCCCCCCCCCCCCCCCCGCATAACTCCTTTTAGTTAGCATGACTGGCTCCAATTGCAGCATATTCTCCAGGGTTTTGAGAAGTCAATCAGATTGCACTCTTATGTATTAGATAAAGCCCTAGAAGTGGAATTTGTAGCTCCGGGAACTCATTTTTGATCATTACCTTTAAAGAGCCTTGGAAGTGACAGATTTTGAGACATAAATTACTAAAAATCCAGCATAGGTCTGTCATGCAATGCCCTTCAACAAGAAGGTGAACATTAGTGTAATAGACAATAATTATTAGTGTTTCTTTGTTGTGCCAATATGCAGTAACTTAGAGATACCGTACATGAGGTTATAACTGAGTTTCTTAATGCATGTTTCTTGCTGCATGTATGCTATTAGTTTGAAGGGGAAGACAAATTTATGGATTATGAAAAGGATATGTGGAAATTTTATGGAGCTTTTCACTTACGCAGGTTTGTCATACAATGTGGCCATTTTATATGCTCCATAACAACTTACTATGTCTCTTTTCTTCTCTACTAAGTACAGGGATGGATCTTGTTCTCACGTGAAGTCAACATGAGTTTTACTGTTGACTTCAAAAGGAGCAGGATTGTGGCCAAAGCCGTGTCTTGAATATCTAATTCCATTTTTCAAAGTACTATAACTACTACTAATGAATGATTCTAGTAAACTTTCCCATGTACATAGTCAAACTGATTGAAAATAAGGCCAAGTTTTTTAATCTAAGTTGCTGAAACTCTTTAGCGCCCATTGAGTTTAGTGGAATTTGTGGGTACTCCCCAGGAGAGGTGATAATTAGTGAATCAAGGGTGTGGGCTAAATAGTGACAAGGAGGGCACTCTGGAACAGCCAACGCTAGCAGAAGTTTGAGCTGAGCTTTATCTTATTGCCGCACCCACAAAAGAGGTGAGGTTAGACCCTATATAGTGTATGGACTGGATTCACAGAGCAGGTTGAAGAAGATTCTTCATGCTGAGTCATGGAAGAACTGGTGTGAATAAACGAAGGACATTCCTTGAACCAGTACAGTACTTACCATTCTGAAGAATGAAATGCAGTGAAACAGAGTAGTCGTCTTCCAAGTATAAAAGCAAATACAAGGAGTTATAGTTTAACATTTTATTTCATCATATTTAAGTTTGTATAGTGTGAAATACATCACAGTGCAGAGAGAATGTACAAAGTCCTAGGAACCACTTAGCTGCTCCTTTAACCAAGCATTACATGACACATAGGTTTTATGCAGGCCCTCTGTATTGAGTGAAATTACCCCTGTAGATTGATAGTTCAATTTGTCTAGTTATTTATGTCATGCTAATGAATCTGGCAGGTGCCTGAAAAATGTGTTCAAGACAGTAAGCCAGAAAATGGAAAGGTTTTTGTATGTACCTCTCCATAAGCAAATCTCAAAGGTTTTTTTTCTCTCTTCCATCACATTCTTCTTACTTCTCTGCTGACATGTAGATGTCAAGATTTCAAGACACTCCTGCCATCAAAAGGCTCTGGCTGGAAAAGCTGAATTGTGTATAATCTAATATTGGCTCTAACCTTAGCTAGTTTTTCTTTTCTGGCAAATAAAATAATGCAGTGAACTCATGACACTGAAAAAAAACAAGCAATGAGTGAGCTTTACCTGATAGGCATTACTGGTATAGAAGGAATCTGATTCATTATACTCTGTGAACAACTGAATGAGCCATTGAACTTTATAAAAATTACAACAATATTAATTTTAATGAATGCTCTCGTTTAAGTCACTCATAATAGAACCTAATACCACAGAAAAATTGTATATTAGAACTCACATGGTTAGTTCACCATTGAAAGTACAGATGGGCTAACTGATAAGAATACTCCCTCTGTGTCACTTCTACTTACCAAACCTTCGTACCAAAGACATACAGCCTCATCCAGTTTTTTAAATATTTTGGTTAATATTTTTGTAAATCACTGTTTTTTCACTTGTGTGCATGTCTGCAGTTCCATGTTACAGCAGGACCCGGGTGGGGCGTGCAGAGTTGTTGATGGTGTGGCCAATTCTGGGGTGTTTCTGGAATCAGAAATAACATAAAACCTGGAACTTCCAAACTAATTCTGCAGAAAAGTGTCCAAACTGTTGTAGTCAGAACCTTTGTGGGCCTGCGGCTAGACTACGACTTTGGGAGTCAATCAAGAGGCTTTTGTTTAATTCCGAGCTCTGCCACTGATCTGCTTGGTGACCTTAGGCTGGTCACTTCTCAGCCGTGTGCCTTCATAAAAGCAGTCTCATTGTCAATCAATGCTGCTGAGCACCCAAAAAACCCATGAGTCAATGACAGACTCAGATGCTCAGCAGCTTTGAAAATCAGGTGCTTTTATTTAGCTTCCTGAATATGGATTGAGGAGGCTAATTCTGAAGGTTGAAAAATTTGGCCTGCATCTCCAATCAAAACTGTTAGAATTCCGAATATCAAATAATTGCACCCAGGCTACAGAACCAGAAGTACCTACAGTGATTTTTTTAGCAAGTACTTTTCAATAATGGATGAACTGGAGAAAATCATGATCAGTTCACAGACAGTTCAAAAACAAGAGTGGAAATGGCAAAATGTGTTGAATACATTATTCATTGTGAATTAAATGCAGATTAAAATGATCACCGTTTACCTTTTTTGAATGAACGTTTCACTGCAGTTTGATCTGTTTTCCTAGACAATCTTCAGAGAGACTAATTTCTAAAACATATATGAAGACTTGGCTTTGTTCCTGTTTATATGTTTCTTAGTCATGTATTGGTAATATGGTCTGTGTTTAGAAAGCCTAGAAATCCGTCATTTGCTAAATTAATCCTTTGATAGGATTGATCCTTAATCCCATCTGACAATTTAAATGTAATTCTGCACAGTCTAGAAGACTGAGATGGATATGGATATTGGGTTATGTCTGAAAGTTATGCCTCAAAACTTGTTTTTAAATATGGAGTGGGTTACTTGTAGGGATTCACAGGAGTGCATCTTTGAGTTATACTGCAGTGAGCTGAGATTAATACCAAGTTGGCTTGATATTTTTAGCAACATTTAGTACTTTTTTTCTTGTAGAAATATTGGAGGAGAGTTAGAGATTATGCAATATGAATTAACAGCTAATGAGCTGAATTTTTTAATATAATTATTTTGAAGACACGTGCAGATGAAAGTCAAAGGACACTTGATTTTATTTAGTGTTAACTCTGATGAGAGTAGTGTTTCGTATATTTTCTTAATTTGCCTCTATAACTGAAATGAAGAGCCCAGATTAATGTTCTTCTAAAATCCACAGAATCATAATTTAGAAAAGGAAAAGATATACTAGATCATCTGGTTCATCCTCAGAAATGCCTACCCCAAAAGTTATGTCAGACCCCACAAAATCATTAGATTTTTAAAAGTATTAAATTTGTGGGATTTTTTATTTGCTTCTACCTTTTAAGCATTTAAGGCTTTACATTTTCAATCTTTTCTTCACAACCATGAGGACGAGAAACGTTTTTAAAGTAAAAATTGAGATACTCATATTGTTATATGATTCAGGGGCTGTGGTTTTAAGAAGAACACCATCTATCTCAAGACTTTTGAGTACATACTGTATTTTTCGCCCTATAAGACGCACTTTTTCTTCCCCAAAACGGGGGGGGAAAAAGTTGGTGCGTCTTATAGGGCGAATGTCTTATAGGGGGGAAAAAAAAAAAAAAAAAAAAAAAAGTGCCTCGCTCTCCCGTCCCCGCCGCGCGGGCGGGCTGCCGAGGTTCCCCCCTCCCTGCCGCGGGCGGGCTGCCGGGAGGGGGGATCCGGGATGCTCCCGGCAACCCGCCCGCGGCGGGGAGGGGGGAACCTCGGCAGCCCGCCCGCGCGGCGGGGACGGGAGAGCGAGGCGCTTTTTTTTTTTGTGTGTGTGTGTCCGGATTTTTTATTAAAAAACGAGGGGGCGTCTTATAGGCCGGAGCGTCCTATAAGACGAAAAATACGGTACATCTTTTCTGCCTCTAAAGCAGCTCCTCTTTTGGTGGTGGTATTAATTTTGAAAAGTCAGATTAGGTCTATGACTTCACTAGAAAACTAATCTTTCCAGCACACAGTGTAGAGAGGTGGGACATAATCTGTAAAGAATGATACCAATATAGAAACAGAAAACTACAAGGAGATCTCCGATAGGCATCCTGGTATGTAGCAAATGGCTACCAAGTGGGAAGTTAAAGAGAGAAACCCATGAGTGTCACTTAGGACAATAAGAAATAGTTTAAGTTTATTAGAAACAAAAGAAGTCCTAACAGTGTGATTGGCCCATAACTAGATGGAGATGATAATGAGGAAGATGAAGTACTTTCCAGGGCTTTTTTAAATAGGGAGGATGTTAAACATCTTTTAAAATCAAGAATCCCAGATAACTTGCACCAGAGTCCCAAAAGACTTGTCTGAGGAGATCCTTGGCCTGCTTATGTTAATTTTTACTACATTTTGGAATACCAGGAAAATTTCAGAAGACTGCTAATATTGATTATGCCAATATTTTTGAAAAAGGGCAAGTGGGATGACTCAGGTAGTTATAGGCCAGTTAGCATGGCATCAAACAAAATAATGGAAAAGCTGATACAATATTCAATTAATAAAAAAATTAAAGGATGAGAATATAATTAATGTTGTCAACATGGTTTTATAGAAAATAGGTCTTGTTAAAAAAACCTGCTTTCATTTTTATGAGATACATGTTTGATTGATAAAGGTAACTGTGTAGATGTATTATATGCAGACATTTGTTAGGCATTTGACTTGGTATTGCACAACATTCGGATTAAAATACCAGCAGTATACAACACCAACCAAGTGTATGTTAAATGGATAAAGAATTGGCTAATTGGCATATCTAAACAAATAGTTGTCAGCAGGGATTCATCATTGAATGGGGATGTTTTCTAGTGTGGTTCTGTAGGAGTCAGTGCTAGACCTGATGCTATTCAACATTTTAATAATGATCTGGAAATAAATATAAAATCACTGCTGCTGATAAAATTTGTCGAATTAGTGGAGAAAGACATAACAAGAAACCATAGTTGGACGACTTAGTTGGGATTGCTCCTGCTTTGAGCAAGGGGTGGGACTAGATGACCTCCTGAGGTCCCTTCCAACCATAATATTCTATGATTTGATAGCTGGACACTAAAGCCAGACAAATTCAAATTAGAAATAAGCATAAAGATTTTACTGTAAGGCTGATTAACCATAGTAGTAAACTATCGAAGGAAGTGGTGGATTCTCCATCTCTTATGGCCTATAACATAGAGAAGGTGATATTAGATGATCTAATGGTCTCTTCTGGCCTTACAATCTGTGAATCTATGAATTGTAAATGAAGGGGGAATCTCAAAACTTCTCTTACTTTCTGAAAAGAAAGCATTGAGATTATTATTATGTGCTAAATCCCAACGATCTTCTTAATACTCTATAAGAGATAGAATGAAGATAGCAATTTCCTGAAGATGTTAAAATCAAATGTCTGAATGTTGCCAACACTCACACTCGGGCTTAGTTTATGCACATGAGTAATTCCCATTGAATTTAGTGGGCCTACTCATGCATAAAGTTCCTTGTGTGTGTAAGTTTCTCCAGCATCAAGACGGAAGAGAAAAAATGCAGATGATGCGGTGCTAAGAGGAAGATTTAACTTTGAGTTTAAAAAAGAAGAAGAAAAGAGCTTTCCTGTGTAGCTGCAACAACAGCTTTATTCTATTAAGAAGTTTGAAGACAAGGGAATAAATCTTATTCCATAATGGTGTCTACAATCTGCATCTTTCAAAATAGATATAAATCCTCCAGGGCTCTCAGTACCATCTACAGAAATGTGCATATACAGATTTTACTGCTCTTTGCTATCTGAAAAGGGTAGGCAGATATAGATTGCACTTTACCAGATCTGCCAATTTATCTTTTGCAATGTGTGCCATGTAAACACTTCTATCTTTTATACACCATGCATGCATCATTCTTGAAAGTTCAGCTTCATTGCTGCAAAAGTAATTTTTGAAGGTCACCTTCTAAAGGATAGAAACCTGAAAGATAATTTAATATATGTTCATCTTAAATTATATTGTGCAACATTTAGAAACTATCCACTTTCACTCCTTAAAGGTCTGATCTAATAAATTCTGAGATAAAGCACATTATCAGCCTTTCTGGGATTTGCCGGTTTGTTATGAAAAAAGCCTAGCGAAATAACTCTTGAAAGCTGTAAATAGTAAACCCCACTTTTTCTTTAACAGATTTTAAATTTGACATTAGTCCTACGGCACTCGTTGTCAAATACAAAAGAGAACACTACAAAACATGTGTCTTGGAAGCACACAACTAAGAGCTTATTCCGGGGTGGGAAAACTTTTGGGTCCAAGGGCCACATCAGGGTTGCAAAATTGGATGGAGGGCTGGGTAGGGAAGGCTGGTTCCACCCCCTATCCGACTCCCTCCCCCTTCCCGCTCCCTGACTACCTCCCTCAGAATCCCGGGCCCATCCCCCCACCCGGCTCCTTGTCCCCTGACCACCCCCTCCAGAGTCCCCCTGCCCCTAACCACCAATCCCGGTGCCCCACCCCCTACCCAGCCCCCACAGGGAGGCTTCAGCTTTCTGCCATCAGCCCCAGCAAGTCAAAAACTGGCCCTGCTTGGAGATGCCCACATGCCCACTGTTCTATATGATGATTGGGAGCAACTTACTGTTTCAAGGGTTGACTAGGGAAGGAGTGACTTGTTCATGCATGGATGCAATGAGGGGACTTAAATGTCAGACCATGGTTTCAGTGCAAGTTAAAAGCTTTGCCAACTGTAAATTGCATTGGCTATTTTCCAGGATTAAACTTGTGCCTTTGGAAAGAATTATTATTTACCATTAGAGCAAGAATGCTCCTTTTTGTTTTTCCATGATAATCATCTGTGATGTTCTAAACCTGTTCCAAAAAGTTTGCATGCTCTGTATATGGTCAAACTTACCCTTCCTGGGGTTTGGCTTTACTACTAACTCTAACAAGTTCTAATATCAAAACATAAGCCTCAGCCTAAGATTTCCCCCCAGGCCTGACAGTTCCTTGTGTTTCCTGCAGAACCTTTCTGTCTCATTCCCTACTCTTTGACCAGAGGGATCATGCCCACCTCTCCTTTCCTGGTAGATTTAACAAGGAGTCTCTGCTACCACAGGACAGTGTGACCTTAATCAGCAGCTTAATCCTGATTCTAATTTATGGTAGCAGAGTGAGACTCCAGAAGACTCCTGCATCCCTGTGCGTGGTTGCAAATTTTAACGCCTTTTTTTTTATCTCCACCCCTTTATTTGTCTAGCATGTTATCTACAAGCCATGTCCTGCCCCTTGACTACAATATTGGTCCACAGCACAAAGTATCGATTGGGAAGAATTTGGGGAAACCATCCAGTGGTCCTGGATCACTGCCCAGGAAGGAACAAAGCTCTCTCGGTCCTGGAATACTGGATGAGTGTGGGATAGAAAAGAAGTGGGAGGAAAACTACTGTGTCGATGACTACAGGGTCTACGCATATGTTCATGTGTTAAGTGGCATGATTAAATTATCCTTAAGCAGTTATTGTACTCCGAACATTTAAAGACAAATGCAACTAATTCTTCAAAGTGTGGGGGGCACTGAGAAGAAAGGAATCTCACAATAGTGAAAGATTCTGGGAATTTATATAATATATTTCTGCTGTCCTTAAAATAGAAAATACAAAAAAATAAAACAACCGAGAGCATGTTATTCAAAGGAGACCGAGCATGAAATCCAAACCAGCAAGAAAGGAGCATAGGCAAGTTCCCAGCTGGAATAAATTAATAGAGCTACACTGAAGTCAGTGCAGCGATGCCAATATATAACAGCCACGGACTTTGTCCCAAAATATTATTGAAACGATTTGTCAAAAAAAACCCTCCCCCCAAACCCATGTAAGAATTTTCAAACTTTTTTTTAAATCATCTTAGTCTGCAGAATAAATGCTGGCATGGCTATTCCTAGGCAGGTCTTAGTTTCCGAGAGTAATACCTTTTGTTGCTTTAAACAATATCCAAAATGTCATTGCTTGTAATTCTGGTTTTATTGGGTCCCAGTAACAAGAGCACAATAATATTTGATTGTTCTCACTTAATGTTTAGTGGAGAGGTAATTGGTTGTAAATTCTTAAATAAGGGAATCAGTATAATGTAGTAGGGTAGCCAAAACTAAAAAGACTCTATCTTAGTTCATAAGGCTAGATCACTCTTTAAAAATGCTTTGCTTTGTTACTTAGAGCAAAATTTAAAGGGTGCAGTAAAGTACACATAAGACAATTTGCAATATCATGGAATAAATATTTTGGTAATGTGTTTGAAAATACTTAATGCTAGACTGAGCAATCGAGGATTCCTTTACTTTAAAAAAAATGCTATTACGTGAAACGTACAGGACACAGTATGAAGCAGGAGTACATTGAGCATGAGAGACAGGGATGATATTTTTAACATTAATTGTTCCTAGTGATATCAGTTAGATTGGGGTGAACACACCAAGCAGAAGGAGTCTAGATCTCAGCATGGTAAGCCAATCCATTGGGAAGATGAAAGGGTAATAGATTGACTTTCTACTGGAGCTTTGCACATCAGTCTTTTCTGAATCAGCTTTCTGATGAGACTTGGTAGGATGGATTTGGTGAGGAGATTTACACTCGCTCTGACAGGTGCTCTTTTGGGCAGTAGTGGCAAAGAATCTTTCAACTAGAAGCCTGCAGTCCAGTGTTTCTTCTCTAGTGTAAAAAGAAGGAAAGTGGCATACGGGTACTAATGGGTTTGGGAAAGAGAAATGAGGCTGGATATATAATTTCTCAGTATCCACAGTACAGTAGCTAACAGTTTGCCTAATGCTTCTCTTAACATTACCCATAGCAATGATTGAAATGGAATTTAAGTACTGTAAGGCATAGGTTGATTAGTATTATATTATGTTTGGAATAGAATGATGAGATAATTCAAGCAATTTGATTGTCTAATGTACAAGGCATAACTTCTGTCAATACATCTTGTCCATACTAACTGAGTAGACATCACTCATTTAAAATAATCCACATGCCTATTTTTATAGGTTTGTTTTTCATTTTCAGTGTAAAGCAACAACAGGGCATATCCTGAAAATTAAAGATCAGCTGATGCCCAGCTGATATTATGTTTGTATCCTCTCTTGTCTGATTTGTATCTGTTCTCTGGATTGTAAACTCTCTGGGAGCAGAGACCTATATATTACTGCATCTTCCTGTAACACTCAGCCTGATTGTGACACTATCATGATTGGGATGTTTGGGAAGTACTACAATAGAAATAGACTGTAATAATAGAGGAGACTTAGAAGGTCATAGGAAATAGCAGCAGCAGATACAAGAGCCTGGGATTCTTCCTTCTCTCTCTTTTTGTCCTCTCCTCTACCAGTTTGCTCAGAGGTGGGAGATGAGGCTATAGCCTAGTGGCATGCATTATTTAATACCTATCTGGGCAGTGATAATTGTTGCATTCCAACAGGAGTAGCCCAATGGAACCTGATTATAATGGAGTAAAATTCCATTGAAATGCATTGAATTAAGTCCCCTGCATTTCCATTTCTATATACGGTAGAATGAGACTGCCTCAAGCCCTTTACAATGATCTACAACCCACATCCATTTTTCCGTGGAATATAAAATATCAGTCACTTTGAAAAGGAGGTCAGACTTGCCAAATCCTAATTCCAGACCTACTTAACCAATGTTTTTATATCAGCAACAAATGTTAGTACAGCAGAAAACATTAGGAGATTCATGCATTTTTTAGCAAGTCCCCATTTATCAAAAGGTTTTGTACTAAAACTCTGATTCATTTGCATTTAGCACAGCTGTGTTTTACAACAGCTCTGTATGTATACGGCAGCTAGGGCTGACCTTTATTTGTGTACTGCTAAGTACTTGGAAGAAAAGATCTGGCACAGATTCAGTCAAGCAGAGTACTCTAAATGTTTTAAGTACTCCCCCCTAAAAATGTAATGAATGTGTTCATTGCCACAAACACCACTACCTTCCTGCATCAGAATAGTAAGCCATTTTAAACAAATAGATTCAAAGTATAAATTGTGCTAGTCCAATGCATCTTCTGTTTTTCTTTTTTCTTTTTTATCCCTTATAATAAATGTAGAGTTCTTAGTTATTTCTTTGGAAATTCTCTGCTTTGGGGATTGGATTTTTACACACTGTGATCTTGAGTTTGTTTTCCGGATTGCCTCATAAATAATAGAAGAGCGTTACACATGCAAACTGAGCCTGAGGCCATGGCAAATAAGTCACTGGAGTTACTTTTCTTCTGGTACTGAAGATCCCGGGTTTGATCCATGTTGATGGTGTGGAGTAGGAAGTCTTTGATTTGTAGTGTTTAATTGTGTAGGTGCCATCTAGAAGCTGGGGTTACGTAGTCACTTGCTCCATGATATTAATGATTTTTGTTGCATTTTTCTGAATTCCGTCTTTGTGTATATGTTCCAAGTGCTCGGAACTGTTGATAGAATTCTCAGTGTACTCTCACCACATCTTTTTATTTGTGCTATGTAATTATTGCTTTAAATATATGCTTAAATTGGAATGAGTTTATTGGATGGAATGTAGCTGTTTTGATTTGTATTTCTTATGTAAAGCCTGGTTTCCACTACAGATAATTTTTTGATAATTGGTGTTAGCAACAGGTATAGTTGAAGCAGTGCAAGACACGATTTAGATATGAGTGTAGACAAACAGGGACTCATTTCAGCACTATTTCAGAAATTGTGGTTAAAAGCTACAGAATTTAGAGAGAGATTATCAGTCAACAGCTTTAAATGCTGCATTTACAGAAGGAAGAAACATATACTTTTACATCTTTTTTCCTTAGATCTCATTTATAATATATCTGCCTAGCACAAACTACACATCTCAAATGTGGTTCATTTCTTTTTTGTTTCCATCTTCCATGCTTTGTGAAGTTGGCCTGCTTTAATGGTCACATTTTTCTATTTTTAAAACTCAGTAGATGATTTGGTGTAAGAAAATATCCTGGACTAAAAATAAGGAAACTGGTCAAATTAGGCAGATCTACATTTTCCTGTCCCTTCAGCATAGGAAATTAGACCACAAATAATATTTATCTCTTACATCAGATAGTATGCAGTGCTTTATTAAAACAATCCAAGTCAAGATTACGCATGTCTCCTCTGACTTTTTTATTTTTAAATAGTGGTTTGACAGTTCTTAAATTTGTGCCAGATAGTGAAATCAGCATTAAAAAAAAAAGTCTAACTAAGTTGATTAAACTTTTCTTTTTAATCCAAAAATGGAATTTGAATTCCAGTTTGCATTCTTTACATCCACTATATCTCCATAGGCTTCAATGGAGATTTGGTATGTTGGAAATCAGAATAGCTTCATTGAGACAGACTTCAAGCTCCTCTTAAAAGTAACCAAAGCAGTATTAATATTCCAAGTTTTTTTAGAAAATGGTATGCATCATATATGCATGTGTGAATTCTAATATTCATGAGCTGGAATTAGAAGAGTCAATATTTTATTCTTGCTTACTAGTGAGTTCTTTAACTCTATACATAAACTTAATTGAAAGCAAGTCTTTAATCATTCTACTATAGAAACTCGGAATATACATATTTTAATCTTGTCTATGTATCCTATTCTATGTTGAATATCGGAAAAGTAGTGGACAAAGCATTCTCTGCTAACTCCTGGGATGCCTTCTTGGGGCTGTATCTGCCAAATAGCTCTGCCTGATCTGATACCCCCCGCTCCCTCTGGTCACATCACTATAGTCCTCCTGTTCTGGAGTAACAAAGGCCCACTGGGTGAATTGTCTCAGGCTGTGTTCTGGTCTACTGCCCTGTCTGTGTCACTCCCCCACCACTACTCCAGGTTCCAGTCCAGCAGCCACTATCTGCTTAAGCTCTGACCATGTTAGTGTTTCTCTGGGCTCTTTCATGTCTCTCTTCCTTATCATCTGGCCCACACCTTAGTTGCCTGTGGACTACAAGGTGTTCTGAGGAGGGGTGTCTCAATCTCTCCTGTTGAAGCTGTTTCACTTTGGTTCATTCTGGTTCTGTGCATGACTGCAATACCTGAGTGCCTTCCACATGAAATTGATGGCAAATAGTGAAGTCTCTGGTTGATTTCATGGAATCTCTAGCTCATTTCCCTCTCAGGTATTCTGCATTAACTGTATTTGTCTTCCATTAATAACTGGAAATGGCCCTTGAACTGAAGAAATGAAGATTAAGTCTTCTTTGAGTGATGATCCCTAGTATCTCCCACTGTGGGTTCCTTCTCACCGCCACATGGTCCAAATCGGAACCTTTATTGTCCTCAGCTTGGACATTGTCTGAAAACCAATATTAATTTACTTGTAAATAGTTAAGAACTATTGCAGTTATGACTGTTAAATCTTTTAAAGTTATTTTTAATAGTTTTTAGTATCTTTTAGACTGAGTAGGCTATGGGACACACCGTGCTCACATTGTGGCTCATTGTGTGTGTAGTATTTGCTAGTCCTTCCCCACCTGTATCTCAGAAGAGCAGCCACTTCATCTTCTCAAGTTTCTCCATGAGTCCTCAGTTGGACCCAGGTTGGGGAACCTCCCCCCACCATGCAGCATATCAGTCTGAATTGGTGTCAGAGAATCCACCCCCAGAGACCTCACAGCAGGGCTTAATCAGGAAGTTAGGAAGCAGTCCCATAAGCATGGAACTGCGTCTTCCCCTAAGTCTACTTCAAAGTCTATCCCCTCCTCTTTATTAGTCCTCGTTATTGGTCACTAGTGAAAAACCTATATCACTTTTATTAGTCACCTATAAAAACCTATATCACTCTACAGTTTGATTCTGGTTTGGGGAACAATAGGGCTTCTGTGCTGAAGCTTGAGGCAGGGGTGATCTTCAGAGTGCTGAAGACCTCTCTGCCTTTTCTCCAATATGGTAAAGTAACCATTTTACTTTCCTGCTATTGTCATCCCCCTGCACGGCCAGGTCTGTATGCAGCTTGACCTCTTCCTTCCACCGGGTCCATCACTAGGCTAAGTATGCATTTGCAAAATCCAGGGCTCTGGCGACTTCAAACCAAGTTCCATGACTCCTGCTGCTGTCCTGCAGAGAATTCACAGCTCAAACACTGCCACCAGGTTTCATTCCTAAAGTGTGAAGCTGAATGAAGTTTAAGTTGAACACAGGCCTTCTGACTCCAGATTGTGATACACGCCACACACTCCCATCCTAGTTTGCTACACACTTGGTCTCCATGTAGACAAACCATAAGCATTGTGGGTGTGCCACATTCTTATATACGTGTTGTTTTAAAGAATATGGTATCACAACACACTCTCGTGACTACACATATATCTGCCTCATAATTTGAATGCTAGTGCTCTTTGTTAGGTACAATAATTTAATGTTACTTCAGTCTCCCCTTCCAGTTGGCTTGCTTCATCTACATATTGTGTCCTATCATAACCTTGATGGAGAACTCTCTGGGGCAGCAACTGTTTACTCTGCCAAGCAGAGTGCAGTCCAGTCATCCTCTCTTGGTGCCACTATCTAATGCTGTAATAAAAATAATTAATAATAAGCAATCTTCTTCTTGCTTTTATTGATTCCATATTGCTAGAGTGTCAGAGTGCTCTCACTTTTTCAGAAAGATCACCAGCAGTCCACTCAGAAATGCCAGTATTCTTTTCCACTGCATTTCACAATTCATTCACGGTGAGAAGTGGTTCTTTGATTCAGTACTTGCAGAGTGATGAACTGAGTGAAATGATATAGTTTGAAATGAACACATGTATTTGTGTGGTGATATCCTCTTGTCCTGAAGCTTTTCATTTTAAGAATCCTGTTGATTAGGATTAAAAAGTGGCTGTTTCTAAGTGGAAAATAAATTAATCGAAACCAAATTGAGAGCTACTTTAATTCTGAATAAAAGCATCCACGTAGGGGGTTATTGAGGTTTAACTTATCCACTTTAAATTTACACCTGTAGTTAATTCAGATTAACTTTCCTGAGTGTCCCCATGTAGACAAGCCCAAGTTCATTATCCGCTCTTGCAAAAAAAGCATGAAGTATTATATGATAGCTAGTGAGCAGTCACAAAACATCAGAGTTTATTAGACTATCGTAATAAAAAGTCTTCCCATATGTTGTTCTATATCGAGCAACGAGGAATGGATTTTTAAAGAAGAAATCTTTCTGAGAGATCAAATTGTACAATCCATTTTCAACAGCCAAAGAGCGACCTTTTGTTGAGTGAAATCTGATGAGCCACAAAAGTATTAAGCAGATAATGCAAAATCTTGAGGTGCAGGGCATCTCCCACTTTCAGTGGGCCAGTCCTTAGTCTTTAATTCAGCTTTTTAAAAAATTCTGATCTTATTTACTATGTCTGTGTAAGAACTGAGTAAGGAACTCTGGATTTGTTCCATTGACCTAAATGAGAGTCAGAAGTTCACAGGGGGGCTTGAAACCCCTATTCCACTGGGGGGGGGGGTGTCCTGCAGCTGTTTAGTCTTGCCCCCAGAGTGGGGAGTGTTGGCGAAGAAGGGGGCATAGTAGGTGAGCTAAGGACTACAATGATTCAGCCAAGGGATATGCAGATGCAGCCCTTCTGCTTGGCATTGCCTGCTGCTTCTGTGGAACCTTGATTGCACTTTTAAAGCATCCCTCTCTTGTGGGATGACTAAAAAGATCTTTGTTTACACTGCTGATGCTAAACAAGTAGGTTTTGGAGCACAGATGAGAGGTCGCAATGATGGATGTTATATAACTTCATCTCGACAGTCAGGCTGACCAGAAAACCTGTTCGCTTCTCGTGTATCAGATTGAAAGTTTCTGAAGGTCTGTATCTTATTCTTGTGAAACATTGTCTTCCTTTTAACCTTTCCCATGGCATCTTGTGTCCTGTCAAACATGTGACTTGCCCATTACTGCCTCACAAGAGTCTAATCAGTCTGTACCAGTTCCCGAGAGGTCTTTTAAGAGGCACTAAGCCATCATAGGGCCTGAGCCAGTGGATTTCCATTGACTTCAGTGGCCTTTGGATCAGAGCTTCAGTTACTTATTTTGAGATAGCTCTGATTTTAGACATCGTCAAAACCTATGTATGAAAAATTACTGTAAAAATATCTAAAAACGTAATGAATGACCAACCTCAGAATCTAGAGTGAACCTACTGATACGCTGAGGGGGGAAAATAGATTATTGAGACAGTTCTTCAGTTTGAGATAACATGGTTTCCATTGCATTTTCATCACGTTAACAGAGTAAACCTGAAACCGGCCAGGTCATTTTCAGAAGATAAAAGGGGAAATACAATCCATAATATCTAATGTTGATGAAATGCCCAGAAATCCAGTGACAGAGGATCACAGGGTCTACTACTCACTGCTGGCCGAGCCTCCTTGTGGCTCATCTGGGGAATCAGCTCACCACTGTCAGCATCCTTTCCAGCAGTCTCTCAGTTACCTCAGTCACTCGCTCTGTGGCTCTTCTCTCACTGGTCTAGAGCTTCAGTGCTTCTCCTTTATGGCATAGCTCTCTGGCCAAGTCACCATTATCCTTCTGTGGTTTTCTCAGAGTCTCCTTCCTCAAAGTCTCAGGCAGTCTCCATCTTAACTGGCTTCATTACTCCCATAGTGGCTGATAGAGGAACCCGAGTATGCCCTCTACACTGGGTTCCAATCCAGGGAGGCTCAAACCAGCAGTTCATCCCTCTCACGCCCTTCCTGCTCTATCCTTGGACTGTGTCATACCCTGCCTTTATCAGGTTCCACTTTTCCCTCTAATGACTGCAGGCTCCCCTCCCTGCAGGCCCGTCACCCCAAATCTACTGCTAACTTCCCCTCTTTATAAACTGTGCCCAGCTCCACTCCTTCCCTTGATGGACTTCATCAGTAATTAGGCCTTAGCATGTCCTGCCTTTCCATCAAGTGCAGCCTATAGTTTAATTGGCCTTTCTTAACCCAATAGGTGTGGGGTGAATGCCCCATCACACGGATGTTTTTCCTCAGACTGTACCCTTTAAAAGTTTACTTGCATATAGCAAATAGATTGTATATGGTGAGCCTGGTAAAATCTGGCAGTGTTACAACTTGAGGAAGCTAAACAGCAAAAACTAGCAGAAAGCATGGTTCCAAGGTAAATCCACTGGCAAATTAATTAAATACTAACAATTCATGCTGTCTCCTCCTGCAGTTGGAAATTAATGGAATATTTTAATGGGGTAGCCTTCAATGGCAAAGCAAATTCTGGAACTGCTGGTACCAAGATGTTAACCAACATAGTGTGCCTAAGTATTGCAAAATCTCAGATCAGTGAAAAATATCGGTGTGTATGTTGTAATACTTAGGCACACTACCCTCTCATTTTCGGTGCCTGATGTCCTATAACACAATCTTTTTTTTCAAAGGTATTGAACACCTAAAAGTTCTATTACAGATGCTTGAAGCTTTGAAAATCAGGGTCTTAGTGAGAAAATCTAGTTTTATATTAGCATGCAAAATGTATTGAATGACAGTGAGAGCTCTCTGAAATATCAATTAAATTAATCTCCGCATTTGAGGTTTTCATATTTCATTCTGATTTCACAAATATGTTCTGACTTGGCAAAATGCTGGAAATTTTCTTGAAACACTATAGATGTTCAAAAGCTCACATTCTGAATTTTCACTAGCAGTAAGATCCATTTTTACTTGGAGATACAAGGAAAACTGCAAATGTTAATGGTTTATTGTGAACATCCCATTTTGCACTATTTTGTGATATAGATTGCCAGACTTTATTTAGCAATTTGCATAATCCTGATAGTAGTCAGATTACTCTAATACAAGTGTACGTAGGGATGGTGTCTCTGTAACATTGTCATGTAGGAAACAGAAAGGTAATCAACATTGAAACTATGTACCTTAGTACTGTACCTTAGATGTGTATTTGTCTGCTGTGGGGGCAGAGGGCAGTGGAAGGCCACTAATTTCACAAGCTAAAAAATATTTAACTAGACTGGTATTTCTTAGGCAACCCCTGAAAATGTCTTGTTCATAGAGATAATAAAAAAAGTTATTTTGGACTTAACTCATCCATTTTAACCTAAAGTGTACACATTTTCACTACATGATTTGTCTTTGACTAAGCAGTTGTGTTTGCTGCATTGTTTCCCCAAACAGAAACTCTTAAATGTGCGTGTGTGTGTGTGTGTTTAATCTTATGTGCATGTATTTGTATGTGGACATGTAAGTCAGATTGCATTTTTGATTTGTTTCATATATGTAAAAGTCTGAAAGTCCGGTGTATTTAGTTATTTTTAAACATTTCTTTATTGAACTGAGTATATAAGGAGCATCAGACAAGTTTCTGCTGTTTCTAATGTGACTTCAGTTTTATCAAATAAAGCCATTGACTTCAATCAGATTATTTATGTCAGTAAGTACTGCTCAGCATGAGTGAGGGTTACTCAAAGCTAGACCCATAAGGAAGGACAATGAAAGATACTCTCTATTATACCACTCTTTCTAGACGAGGATTCCAACATTTTGAAAAGTGAAGATTGCCTTTTCTTTCCTTTCGATCACATAAGAGCACCAAACACATTAATGTATAGACAACCTTTCCCAGTACGTAGAGTACAGGATCTGGCTGGTTTCATAACAGTATTGGGTGGGTGGATTTTTCTTTTCTTTAAACAGTCGTACATTGTGAAGTTGTTAAATGTCTGCCTAATGTGTTTGAAAATGACTATTTAAAGAACGGGTGGGTGGTTAAGTGAGACACCAGGAATGAAAGAACCCCATCAACTTAAACATCAAACTTCTATCTGAAATGTTTTAACAGTGATGATTACAAGGAGCACATAGGATTCATTTTTAAGTTTTATATCTGTTTTTCTTTATGATCCTCCTATACTTTAAAGAGCAAGAATTTATGTCAATGGAGCTACACTAATTTACATTAGCTGAGAAGCTGGGCCATTGTTTAGAGACTGATCCATTTTTTCTTCTGGCTAGATAGTCCGGCAGGTTCCCTTGATGCTTGGATGGGTCTTCACACAACAGTAAGAGAGAAACAAATAATCAAGAATAAAATAATTATCAATTGGAGTCCAGGTCGGACTATCACCTCAAAGTACTTTAAATAAATGTTGGGGCAGATTCCAGTGTTCTTATTCATGTTGCCTTCCTCCAGCACAATCTGACTGAAGGAGATGACACTACTTGTGGTTTAGTACATATGCTATTCTATAGGAGGAAGAAAGAGTATTCGGACCTGGCTCTTTATTTGTGATTGACTAGTTTCGTGTATTTGTTTTTTTAAATGTTAAAGGATGAACAAACCACTTATGAAACAGGCTATTAAATTACAAAGAGGGCACTAAGGAGTTGTAATATACTATATAGACTGTCATCCAAGTATTGTGGACTACTTTTACCTCTTACTATTCTTAAGAAAAGCTAGGCAGCTTATTTTCTATAATAGATATTGAAAGCCTTTTTGCCTATTTATAAGGTGCTTAATTACCTAATGCATATGAAAGCTACTTTAGTACATGATGCTAGTACTCAGTCTTGGGTTTATTTTCTAGCTTTCAGCTTTCATTTACTGCACTTTCCTTGCTAAGATTTTGCCATTAAGTACTCCTGTGGAACAAGGATTATGAAGATATTATTGCACAGAACTTTTTTAATCAATAGCATAGAAAATGTGCACCATGTAGTTTCAATCTTTTCATTGCATTTCACTCCTTAACCCCTTGCCTGTGAGCCATTGTAGCACAGTGCCAGCATTTCATGGAACATTGGCATTTCAAGTGAGTTGATCAGATATCTTCTGCAGCACTTCGATATTAGGGAGCTGTGACATTGAGCCAGAAAGGGTTAAGCAACTTCTACCTTTAAAGATATTTTAAGAAAATACGTAAAGGTAATTAGGGCAATTCCTTATAAATAGCTAACATCGCCATGTTAGATGGCATACAGCCTTGAAATGTAGACTTGTATTGTTAAATAATTGGAAGAAGATAGTGATTATAGTATTCTAGGTTTGCCTATATCTTGTAAAAGGTTACGGGTGTAACCAGACAGTTTCGGTCTTTCACTGTGTTCTATTAATTCAAAGATCAAAATGGAATATTAAGATTTAGACGAACTGTGAATGTGGTAATATCATTGTCGTCATTTCTCTTTGAAGTATGTAATAAACTATCTGTAAATGGTGGGAGATAGGTAGTTGCCTTCTGCTTATTATCGGTGATGCTTAGGAAATAGATTTCCTTCAAAGCCACTATGTTTCACCTATTATTCACCTATTGTCAAGAGGCTGCCAGGGAACTATAAAAATAATTCTTGGGCCCTGAGCCTGTACCTCTGATCTGCAAAGCTTTCATCAGGGGAAGTTTGAGTCACAAGGCTGAGGTCCCCACCTCCAGACTGGGTCACTCTGATATTGGGCATTGGACTACAACTGATGGAACTAATTCTGAAAGAACTCTCTGCAACTCTAAAGCTCAGTCTCTGCTATGAAACGGACTTAAGAATTTTATTCATGTCTGTGTTCATAATGATCTTTTAACCTATACTCTCTTTTTTCTTTTGTAATAAATTTTAGTTTAATAAGAACTGGCTTTAAGTGTATGTTTGGGTAAGATCTGAAACATTCATTAAACTGGTGGGTAATGTGTCCAATCCTTTGGGATTAGGAGAATTTTTTATATGATGAACAAGATTTTCAGTAATGCTCAATATATCTGACTTGGCAGTCTGGGTGGGAACCCAAGACTGGTTTGTTTTATGGGAACTGTGTTTTGGCTTCTGGGTAAACAGGAAGGTGTTGTAGAAGCCCGTTTTGTTGCTGGCTAGGTGAATCTAAGAATTAGAAATAACCACCAGTTTGGGGGATCATCTGCCCCATTCTTTGCACTTTGCCCTCACTGGGCAATCTCAGTGTAGCTGTCCATAGGATCCTGGTCATAGGAACATTTTGCTAATCAAATAAAAACTTGATCCAATCATGGTCATTAAAGATCCGATGGCACTCTTTTGTAAGAGTAGGATGCCAACCCCTCCAAATCATGGCCAATTGGGGTAATTGCATCTGTCTACCTAAATTCCTCCACCACTCTTTCTTTTTGAATGTGATATTCACCTTCACTTCCTACTCTGAAATAATCATCCATGTTGCCACATGAGGTTGCTGCCTTTAAATAGTGGATGAAGTTAGTCCTGTCTATATATGTAACCACGTCCTAAGATGGTGTGAATTGATGCATGCTGATTTGCACCAGTGGAATATCTGGCCTATTTTTAAATCTCTTTGGGCTCCGACAGGCTGAAAATGCTGCATAAATATCCAATATCACTGAGAGTCATCACAGGTCAGTTGCAAATAATTAAATAACTAGAGCTCTTGATTTGTTTTTTTTTTTTTCAGAGACAGAGTCTCACCTGTCTGGGGAAAATGAAGTGCCCAGGATCCAATGTGAGTTCTGTGCAGATGCAGGGTGATTCTGATTATTTCATCAACCATCTTGGGGTTCCCACTGTGCAGTTTTCTTATGAAGACATCAAAACATTAGAGGTAATTGTGAATTGAAACAGACAACACAAGGGAATAAAAAAATTCAGAATCTGGTTTTACTCAGTGTGATATTCCATGCCAAGTAGGTTGCAGCAGGAAGTCATCTCATTTTAATGAATCATTTTAGATGTTTGGAAGTGTCTATAGTACACAGAAATATCAGTTCTTTGTAGTGTTGTAGCGTTCTATTTAAAAGATTTATACTGTCTTTTGCATTTTGATAGGGCAGATCACAACAATCAAATTGCAATAGTCAGATTAATATCAAAATATAATTGTACTCTTCAGCATTCATAGTAACCCAATGATATGTGAAGTGTTTTTTCTTATTTCTTGCTTTTGAGGGACATGTTTAAGGCTCCGTGTCATCTAAGAAATTACACGGTATTGATTAGCCAACCCAACTTGACAGATAGCCTGCTACTAGAAAAAAAAATATATCGGTGTGTTTCTATTGTTCTGTCTGGCAAGGAAAGAAAAAGCTCAAAATGCATTTTACATCTGTCTCCGAAGTATGGGCAAGCTTCTGCTCTACAATCTACAAGCGGCTATAGATCTACTGGGCTACAATCTACAAGTGGCTGTAGATCTACTGGGCTAGATTCCCTAATCCACTAAAACCACATTCCATTGCATAAATCCTGGCTTCTCCTCCTATCCTGAATGTACCTGGAGTGTGTGGTGGAGTTTTAATGGGACAGGGATCAGCCGTGGTGGAGGAGAGCTCCACTATTCCTGATTCTACCTTGCTCCAGCACAGCTCTAATTTGTCTAGAGGTTAGGTGGCTGAGGATTATAAAGACACAACTCGCTCCTTGTACTACTCACTCTGCACTGCACCGAAGCAGAGTGGTGAATTTGCTCCACCGTTCCCAATGTATTGGCCTCTGCTGGCCCTGTGCACTGGGGTAACTTTCACTCCCTATGTGCAATATTAATTGCAGAGCTAAACCATGTTGCCGTTTCCATAGCATAGAGGAGGAAGTGGTAACTCCAGCATTCTGGGCATGTAGGGTGAAACTGCAATATTCTGCTCTCCTTAGATGAACAAAACTCCCACTATTCTCCTTTTAGATTTCTTCTTTCCCACTGCACATAAGCTATTAGTCTTCATTCCTTCCAGAGTCATCGCAAAATGGAAGCATACTTTCGCAGTGCATTTTTGTCAACAAAAGGGGAATTTGGGGGATTGATAGAATTAATTAAAAGCACTTTGTGCCAACAAAACCTTCTTGTTGTTTCCTTTCAAGAATCAAACATTTTTCAAGCTGCTTCTATTATTATTATTTACTTTAAAAATAAATCAAGACAATTCTCATTTCAAGTAGTATACTGCAATCAGCAAATGTTCCTATCTAGGTAACTCCTTCTGGGGAAATTTGGATCAATTTTTCTGTCCTTTGTATGAAAGAGAGGCTGGGATATAACAGAACAAGCATTTGGTTTATTGAACATCTATCACAATATCAACAGAGATATTTCCCTGATGTCAAAAATGACTGACTTTAACTTTGTTTTTGAAGACAACTTCAAAATGGGAGTATTATCAGCAAATGTGATTATAAACAACGCATAGTGACTATTTCCTTTATGGTGAGTGAAATACATACAGTACATAATGCTTATGGAGTAATAAATTCTGAGTCTTTTTCACTTCTATATTTTCACCTGGATTCAACAGGGAAAGAAAATAAAGACCAACATTTTAAAAATCGTCAGTGATTAGTTAGGATGTCATTTTATTATTTTATGATAAATAATTGTATTCTTATAAATTTTATAAATTTTATAATTTTATAAAATTTATTTTTATAAAAATTTATAATAATAATATTATTTTATTGTTTATTATATATTTATTTGTCATTATATTATTTTCTTTAATGCAGGGTGAAAGTCACCCAGGGTGCAGGGAAGCCTGCACAAGGTCCTACGCACCAATTGATTACAACTTACATTCTTAATAACTGGACTTTCACTCCTGGTGTGGAATGTGCGTGTTAAGCTCTAGAAAGACAGAGCTTCTGTGTGGTCAGATAAATACACTGGTTCTCTGTTCAAATATTGTTCTTTCTCTATAACTGATTTGGGAAGCCACTTAGGGTACATGAAGCTCTTTTGAGCAGGGTTGGAGTATTCTGCATATGGTTTCTTTATGTGGCGAACAAGAAGATCTAGCATTCTATCTGATGCAAACAAAAATTTGTGGAAGATGGATAAAAACTTAGGATCACAGAGATTGTCATACTGGATCAGACTGAGTGTCTAGTCCAGTATCCTGTCTCCAACAGTGGCCAAAACCAGACAGTTCTGATGAATGTGTAGGAAGAAGGCAGATGTGAAGTAACCTAGCCTCCACACTTATGTCTTCTCCCAATTTCAAACAGCTAGAGATAGTTTTACACCTTTAAACATAACATAAATATAACTATTGGGAATGGGCCGCTTCCACCCTGATTGAACTGGCCTCGTTAGCATGTACCCCCCCCACACTTAGTAAGGCAACTCTTATCTTTTCATGCGGTGTATATTTATACCTACCTACTGTATTTTTCAATACGGCTAAACCACCCTGAACACGCCCGATCCCGTCTGATCTCGGAAGCTAAGCAGGGTTGGGCCTGGGCTAGTACTTAGATGGGAGACCTCTGGGAATACCAGGTGCTGTAGGCTTAACATGGGCGTGGGGCTAGTAACTCCACCCCATAAGGGAACCAATTGCTACTGAAACACCAACACCAGTTGGTGGCCCATGCCCTGGCTGGGGGGTGATGGGCAAAGAGAGAGACTGTATTTTTCACTCCATGCATCTGATGAAGTAGGTTTTAGACCACAAAAGCTTATGCCTAAATAAATCTGTTAGTCTCTAAAGTGCCAGAGGGACTCCTCGTTGTTTTTCCTGATACAGACTAACACGACTACCCCTCTGAAGCCTTTAAACATGAGGTTTAATATCTCTTCCACATATTTGTTGTAATTAATTATTCTTCTTCTTTTCCTCTTCGCTCCTGGTGGAGCATAAGGCGCCAACCATTCTTCTGCATTTGCTGAAGATTTGGTTGACGTTTCTGTAGCATTCATTTTTTACATGGTGGGTTGCTAGCCCAACGCAAAACCCTCCTCCTTTCACATCTTGGGCTTGGGACCAATCAATGGCGGAGTTTAATTAATTATGGTAACTGCATATTCTCGGTATCCATATAAATGTCTAATCCCTTTTTAAATCTTGCTAAATTCTTGGCCTCATCAACTTCATGTGGCAGTGATTTCCATGGTTTAATCATGGGTTGTGTGAAAAGTATATTTCCTTTAGTCAATTTGAATTTCTCATCTTTTATTTTCATTGAATGTCCCCTTGTTCTTTTGTTAGGAGACAGGAAGAGTAGAAGTTTGTGAGCTATTTTCTCTAGATCATCAATTATATTACATACTTTTATCATGTCTCCTTTCTAGTAACAGCCTACATTTTCAAAAGTAAAATTTTGATTGCCTAGCTTGAGACATCTTATAGGGTCCTGATATTCAGGAATTCTGAGCACTCACCCTCTGAAAATAAATTCCTTTTAAGATATCTTAAATTAGACATCCAATATCTCTGAACACCTTTGAAAATTCGTGCCAATATTTGTGAAAAACTACCATGTGGATAGAAAAGGACATGAAAATGATGTCTGTTTCCTTATTTCTGACCATGAAAACATTTTCACATATTTCCCTTGTTGTCATTTTAAGCACTTTCTGTGCCTACACATGTTCCCGTAGCAGTTTAGATACACAAATGAAACTGAATAACAGGGCTGGATTCCCTTTCATCCTTAGCTTTGCTTGGCATCTGCACTGCTAATTTGCTAATGATTCAATTTCACAAATGCAGAGCAACCTGTGGCTGCACCAGTTCGAGTGATCCTCCTTAGAAGATATTATGGTGTTAATTGAAATGTCTGTAGTCACAGGCTTTAGTTTAATAAGAAGGTTTTCAATTTGTAAACACTGTTGCACCTATTAGGAGAATCATTCTGTTTCAGATTAAACACAATGCAGAGGCTAGGTTAAAGGAAATGAAAAAGCAGATGCTCTCAGATTAAAAGGCAATGTTTATGACAGGCCTGTGGTCCAATACACACTTCACAGCTGTTGCATGTAGTTTCTGTTCCAGATCTGGGCATTCACTATATACAGGGCGTGTGAAAAAATCTGCAAACTCCATTGTATCAAAACCATAATCTTTAACCAGTAGCATTTATGATATTAACACTGAAGTTCCCATAGATATTGCTTATATTACTCCCATAGAAAGTTTCATTTTCCATCTTCAGGTTATTTTTACCACTATTAATTATCATTTTGCTTTGAAAATAATGAAGCAATATAGCTGAACTCATAAAAGAAAATATTTGTGCATTTGATTAAATGTCACACAATGAATTTGAACTTTTAAGGCACTGGAGTCTATTGAAAATCCAGTTACTTTATCTCTCGTATTGTAAATTAATACCTTAAATAAATTATGTGACAGATATTATCTTCAGTCTTGAAGTTGATGTACCGCACCTTTCAGACCTTAATGTGTTTTGCCCTGAACCTCATGATATCTGCTTTATGTGAGAAATGAAACACTTAGCAAAATATGCAAATTTATGTAGGCAAGTGGATGGGTTTTTAGTACAAGCAAAGTTACTCAGCATGATTAAATTTGGATTCTCTTGATTATTTATTGTATTGGTTATGTGAGCAGTTAATCTTCCATCATTTACATGCCACTTCATTGATTTATTAACATTTCCTTATGAAACTAGCTCATATAGTATGCTATATACTACCAGATACAAGCAGTTCAGAAGCGATTTAAGGATGCTAAATCTATTTTCTGGTGGAGGCTGGGAGTATCAAAAAATGATAGCACCATTCTGAGAGAGGCAGACAGTATGTTGATCTTGCATCCATTCTATTACATATTGCTGGAAGCTCTAATGCACAGCTTTGTGACTTTTGGCAGACACGGTAGTTGTTTTTTCGTACACCTGACAACTAAAATATAGTATCATGTAAAACCAATGCAACTCATCTAAGAACTGGTCCATTTGACTACCCCTCTTTGGCCAAAGGGTCAAAGAGTCCTCCCCCTAGTGTCATGTACAGAGCAACTGTTACAGATCAGCGATGGAAACATATTTCTTGTGTGTGTGATGCTGATCCTCAGAGAGAAGGTTATAAAAACTGTACATTGGCAGGAGCCTGAGAAGTAAATACAAGAAATTAAAAATGTAAGAGGAAACGCTCAGACCAGAACAGTGAGCAAAAAATATCTTTTTTTGAAATTAGCTAATACAGTGAAGCAATATTTCAGGGAGGTGAGATTTCAATGCTAAACACCTTTGGTTAGAACTGAGCAAGCAGACTGCATACTAAGTGCCCAACCACCGTGATAAAAATGTACTAAGTGAATTGTAGTTCATTTATTTACTAACAGAAATAACAGCATCTCAGTCTCTTGGTAAGAAATAAAGTCAGAAGAGTTTTCAAGTAGGAAAACCACAGTATTCATCTCTCCTTTTTCTAAGGGTCTTACTGTTATTGCTTGGGGGAAGCCTTTGTCTCCATAGCCTCTGGGGCATTATCTTTATCTCCAGGTTGGATAACAACAGCATGAAGGTCACATTCTGATTTGTGTCATCACCTAGAGGAAGCCCAAGTTTAATACACAAACAACTGAGGAGCTGGTATAAACACCACTCCACTGAGTCCCCTGCTCTTTGGACCCTTTTTGAAGGGGAATCTGACCAAGAAGCAAATGGTGTTGAACAGTTTTCCAAATTATTCAAGATAATTATAGGGAATCTTAGGCAACAGTGGAAGAGTGCATACAAGCATTGAGCAGTTGTGCTGAGAGCACATCTGAGCTCTTCTAATAGAGAAAGGATGGTTCAGTGGCTAGGGCATTAGCTTAAGACTTGGTGACCTGGATTCAGTTCCAAGCTCCACCACAGACTTCTTGTGAGTCCTTGGGCAAGTCACTTGGCCTCTCTGTGCCTCAGTTTCCCATTGTAACATGAGGATAATAGCCCTACTCTCCCTTGCAATAGTGTTGTGAGGAAAAATACATTACAGATTGTGAAGGTGCTTAGATATTATGCTGCTGGGGGCTGAATAAGTAGCTAAGATAAGTAGGCAATAACTGAAGGTTACTATCTCTCCCTTTTCTCAGTGGCATGCAGGGCCGGCGACAGGAATTTTGGGGCCCCGTACGCAGATTGTGCGGGCCCCCCCCTGGTCTCCCGCCGCCCGTGCCCACCCCCCCCGGTCTCCCACCGCCCGTGGGCCCCCCCCCCGCCAGTCTCCCGCCGCCCGCGCCACCCCCCCCCCCCCGGCCGGTCTCCCGCCGCCCGCGGGCCCCAACCCCCGCATACGGGAGAAGCAAAGAGAGGCGGGGGGAGGCTGCTGGGTGCCGGGGGAGGGGGGCTGGTGAGCGCTGCAGCGGCTGCCCAGAGCCGCGCCTTGCTCACAGGCCCGGCGACAAGGGGGTACAGCTGCGTACCGGCACGCCCCGGACTTCAGGGGGCCCCCCTGAAGTCCGGGGCCCGGTACAGCTGTAACCGTAGTACCCCCCTATCGCCGGCCCTGGTGGCATGTACTGGTACTATTACAAAAACAACTGTACTCAAATCTTCATCAGTATCCTAGAACTTCACAAATGAAGATATTAGTTTGGTCCATCATTGTAACTCTCTGTGTTGTTGTAATATCTACATTGGTGATGCAAAATCATAGACTCAACAGAGATTCATGTGAAAAGGGTAAATTTCAAGTGCTATTCTTTTCATTCCATTTTTGTACAGTGAATATTCTTGAACATACTAACTTTGTATTTTTACAATAGTGTGGCTTCATATCCATAAATAGAGCATTGGATATAAAAGATGAATGTGCTCTATGATGCTGGAAAGTATGTGCACAATTGCCAAACCACAGCATTTGATACGTTATAGGAAACTGTTTAAAAGGTTCTATTTAGGGATGAATCTTTTAAAAGTGTTTTGTTTCCTTTATATTCCTTACCTGTGGTCTGAGGGGGTCGTAATGAGCAATACAGGTCTGAAACTGCTCTCAGCTTCATTTCTGAACATCAGGAACAACTGTTGAAATCAATGGAGTTACAGTAATGTAAGATCAGATTCAGTTTATGTGTGTTAATTCAGTTTCCTATTTGGTTGTTCCTGGTTCCATTTCTGTGCATTGATTGTACGTGCTTACATATCTGGTTATAATAGAGACTATCCTTTCATCACTTAATTATTTCCCCTCTTCCTCAGCCCTTGCATTTCTCTTTCCCTCCTTTGGTATTATTCATATTGCTTTCCTAGTTTTTTTTTTTTCCTAGATGGTGGACCACAATACAAGTATCATTTGCTAGTGAATGGATCAAAGATTTTAAACTACAATACTTACATTTATCTTAAAGTGGAAGGAAGGCATAAAAGAGCTTTAAAAGAGCTTTGTTGGAAGTGTCCCTACCTAGGCTTGTTAATATCAAGGGAACAAACCAGTAGTTGCAAGGTGCTACTCCTTAGTTATTTTTCCTCAATATTCATGCTTTACTTATGTTCTTACAACTAATCTGTAAGCTTTAATAACTTTGTCTTGGCTTCTTGATGACTGCATAGGGTAGAAAATAAAACCTTGATTTGCTGTGGTTCCAGTTAGTAATTTGTTCGTATTTAGATTTAATCATGATCATTATAAACTAACTAAAGTTACATTGTTCAACATTTTAAATAACTTCTATGTCATTCGCAATCATAGGCATGTGCAGGGCGGGAGTGTCTTGATCCTTTGTAGAGATTGAATTAGACTATTACCATTATGACATTTTCTGTAGTGTACCATTCTACAGTTTCACAAAGAAACCAATTCTTAAAATTACAGCTAGTCAGTTTTGAATGTTATCTACTTACTATTCATCCTTTTCAGTACATCCAGTTACATAATGGTTCTTCTCTCATAACCAAACCTTATATTCCCTCCTTAATAACATGGCAGGGTACATCAAGATTACTGCTAGCATTATCAGTTTGTTTTGAGAAAATAATTTAATGTACATTATAAAAAAACTCCCTAGAATTTTTTATTATTTATTGCTGAACATAAATTTAGCACAAAATATTTTATGCTAGCTGTCCAAGCTCTGGCTATGTAAGGCTTACAGAACATTTACTTTTACCACCTATGCCATAAAAGTTGTTTTCCGTATCTTCAGTCAAACTTAAGTACAGGCCAAAAAAAAAAGTGTAAAAATTATCTGTCACGTTATTCACAGGCTGGACCAAAAGACTGCAATACCATGGCCCACTAAGCTAATTTAGAAGAAAAATGAAAGAAAGGTTTATTTAAAAGGGCCATTGATATGTAATATATGTAGAAGAGGTTTAGAATTTTGACAGTCAGAGATTGTATTTCTTTAGAGAGAATGCATAATGATTTTTATTTCTGTTGAAATATGCATAACTTTTTGAAGGTAACTTTCAGCTTTTATTGGAGCCTTCAAGAGTGAGTTTTCCACCATCAATGTAAAAACAAAGGCTACCAAATCTTAACTCTTAAGATCGTGAATGTAA
The DNA here is from genome assembly GCA_032164245.1 of Sternotherus odoratus. NCBI lineage: Eukaryota > Metazoa > Chordata > Testudines > Kinosternidae > Sternotherus > Sternotherus odoratus. The sequence goes on along the minus strand of JAVMKO010000009.1, from coordinate 10,646,476 downwards.
GTCTACACCTCTCCTCCCTCTTACTCTTTCTTCTTTCTTTTCACTATTTTGTAGAGAAATTTACTGCTGCTTCTTGATTTGATTATTTAGATGCCTACGCTTCCACACCATATGCTGCTTCTGTGAAAATACAAAAACAAAGTTCCATTGTTAACATGAAAGGAAAACAGAAGCTGTCCTTGACAGGGAGAATTTAGGGTCTAATGTATGGGAAACAACTTTCATGTTATGCTTCTATTCTTTTTTTTTATTATTTCTGTGTATTAAGGTATGGAGAGGGCTCCGATATATTGTCCTTGTTTGTTTCAAAGTAGTGAATGGGATTCTGCAGCATGAACCCATTTCAGTCAATGAGAAATATGTGGTAGAATCTCTCTGAGGCATTTTGTATGACTTGTTTTGTTTCTGACTGTGAACTCTAGTGACTTGTACAGTTTTAAACTGAGCATACAAATTTATGCCACCTCCGTTTCTCTAATATCTAAGGAGCTCCAGGCTCTAGGATCTCTTCACTGTGGGCCAGATTGTGACTTGTCTCATGTGGAAGCACAAGCATACTCCTTTGTGCTGGCTACTTGTACCACTGATAGCGGGAGGAGGCAGGGAGGGTGAGAGGGGGCTGATAGCTGTGTCCATGGGGTTTCTATATAACCCCAAAGAGTAACAAAGAATATATGTCCTAAACCAGTTATATGCCTAGTGCATGATACTTCCCTTGCAGAGCGAGGGGGAACTGAGTCACAATCTGCCTTCCTTTCACCTTTAGGGGAGCACAGTAATATTTTGTTTGTGGCAAAGCCATGACTGAACCCTGTGTGACCTTGGACGAGTTATTCAAATTCAGTTTATAACTACCTTACAGGAGTAATGTGTTTGTAATTGTTTGTAGAGTGCTTCTTTGAGATCCTTTGCTGAGTATTATTATTTTTAGCGGAGAGCTTATTATAAACCTCAGTATAATCAACAAATCATGTGCCAGATTTGGTTATTCTGCATGTCCTTCCTTTGCCCCAACTGTTAGACTGTTTATGGAATGGTTTGTTGTTGGGGTTTTTGTGAACCTTTCTCGATCCTTCATGCAGAGCGGAGTTTTTGTTCTTGGCTCACAGTAACTGTAAGAAAATCACGTTCCATTGATTTCAGCCAAATTGAAGAAGGTGAAATGATGGAATCAACAGAAAACATCACTTGCACTCCCCATCTATGGCTTTGCTAGAGACTTAAGTGTGCTGGAAAGTAGCGTGAGGTAAATAACTACCTTCCTTGTAATGAGTCCAAATAACCTGTTGGTCATCACACACCAGTTAAACCACGAAGCTCAGTTTTGGCCTCTCTTGTTCATGGACTTTTGCTTGAAGTATAGACTGTATCAGCAAGAAGATTGAATTTTTAATGGCCAGTCACATTGTGGAAAATGAGGGAGATGGGTATGTGCGTGATGTTTTTTTAAATAAATATCCTATTCACCTCAGTTTATCTGTTTGATATTACCGTGCCTGACTGCATAGAGTTAAATTAAAGGAGACTCTTATGGGGCAACGAAACAATGACAGAAACAGAGTGCTATGAGGGGAAGCTCTTAATTGAGAGATACCCCCCCCCCTGGTTCTAACCAAAGTAGCAAGATTTATTCTTCCTAAGACTAGGTGAAACAGGGATACTTAATCTTTAATGGACACCAAGCCTAAAAAAGGAAGGATTGTGTCAGTTGTCAGCAGCTGCAAAGAGGGTGTTTGGGGGGGGGGGGGGGGAAGGAGAGAGAGAGGGGGGGGGAAAGAGAGAGAGAGAGAGAAAAAAATACTGCTTCTTCCAGGGCAGAGATGGAGGCAGTGGTGCAGATCTTAACAAAGCGTGCAAGGAAAGAGTAAGGTTTAGGTAAGGGTATCCATCTAGACCTTTATTGTTTTAGCCTTTGTCTCTGATTTTCACTTAAAATCTTTGTTTTGAAGAAGTTGTCTTTGAGTCTCTTTAATCAGCTGATGTCACAGGCACAACCATAGCAGGTTAATGCTATTGGTGAACAGGGGATCTGCAGCGCAGAGATCCAGTCTTGAAGGTATGTCTCTATTGCAGCTGGGAGTGTGTGTGGCAGCTCGTGTAGGAATACCATGCTAGCTGTACACTAGTTTCTTGCTAAATACAGCGGTGAAGACACTGCAATGTGGGGTTTAGCTATATAAGCCTGCCTGACCCTCCCTCATATGTACAGTATTTGCGCTGTGGCATCCTTGCTGCTGTTTTTAGGGTATAGTTAGCACATGTATGTCTACACAAACTGCCATTCATGCCCCAGTTGCAAAGCAGACATCCCCTAACAGGGGTTGGACTGTGTGATTACACCCAGAGAGGGGGGCACTCAAGAGAGACCAAAAGGTGTCTAAAGAGAAGCTTACCTGTCACTGTGACCCAAACAAACATTTTATTATAAGGACAGTGGCTGATCATTATTCACTATAAATAGGCCTTTTACACTCTAGCAGATATTTGTTCAGGGTTTTATTCAAAGGGGCAGTAAAAAAGAAAACCCACCATTTCCCAGATTTTACAGTACAGGCACAAAATGGAAATAAAGAAATGCGCTACCTACCACCCGACTGTCACCATCCTTTCGTCTGACTGTGCTTCCCCACTGCTACTGCCTGTTTTTTTTTTAAAAAAAAAAAAGAACTTTTTCCTCCATTGATTGAGAGTGGACTGAATATGACAACAGAACTGAGCACAGCCAGTAAACAATGTGCAGCCTTACAAGAGAGACAGCTATTCCCCTGTGGGGGTCACAAAGTCTGTCTTCACTGCTGCAACATCTGAGCTGCAATTTACCTGAGAATGTAACATGTATTTTAATGGGAGCAGCTGGAGGTATCGCAAACAAACACTGATTCTTCCACTGTAAATTCCTGACCAGGGTTTTCTTCCCTCCCCTACAGCAGGGCTCTTGTGAAGCATTCTTGTATATAAAGTAAATCAAGATGACACCATGGAAGACAACACAGCCAGTGGTCTAGCTATCTTGGCAAACCTTCTGATGTGGAAGGCAAAGAACTCTGTCTCACAGTGTAAATATTTCAACCTTGGTTTGTTCAATGATCTATAATATGATCTATTGACAAATCACACAGTAGCATAAATGGGATTTTCAGTTCAAATTACAGTATTTAGAAACTGAATAAAAGTGTGTGGAGTCTGCCTATAAAAAGATTCAATATTATAATAATCTGTATTACCATGGTGCCTAGCAGCCATAGTTGTGGATCAGGACTCCACTGTGCTAGGCACTGTACATATGTGCCCCAACTACAACACCTACTGCACTAAAAGCTTTGCTCCACTTGCCTTAGCAAATAAAGAATTGGTATTACAGTTAATCATGTCGACCCAGTCACAGCTGTTGTGCTACTAACCCAAAATACTGGTAATTCACTCCTGCCTGTGATACCACATATCACAATGACTCCTACTGCTCCTGGACAGTCCCTACGAAAAAGGATAAATGCACACAAATCAGATATTAGGAATGGCAATATACAAAAACCTGTAGGGGAACACTTCAACCTGCCTGGACACACTATTTCAGATTTAAAGGTCACCATTCTGCAGAAAGGGAACTTCAGATCCAAACTGCAAAGAGAGACTGCAGAGCTTCAATTCATTTGCAAATTCAGCTCACACACTTTGGGATTGAACCGGGATCTACAATGGTTGGCTCATTACAGACATTGTTTCTCATCTCTCCATGTCCACACACCCCATTCAAATGCTAGACGAATAATCCACACTCCCTGATCGGAGATAACAAGCTGGCTCAGCTTAATTGGACTAACCTTTTCACCTCCCCCCTGGCTCTTACCTACTTTTCTATAACTGCCTGTTTGTGAACAATTGAACACTTCTACTGCCTGCATCCGACGAAGTGGGTATTAGCCCACGAAAGCTCATGCTTCAAAACTTTATAGTTAGTCTTTAAGGTGCCACAGGACTTTGTTAACTCTCCTACTGCTCCTGACTGTTAGGCCTTTGATGGAGGACAAAACATAGGGGCGCCTAAGGCTTACTAAACCCTTACCACAATGGTCTTTTGACTTCTTTTGCTTCTAAGTGCTTGATCTGTGTCTCTTGTAAGTATTTTTGAGGTGTCCTAGTCCAACACGACCTATCACAGTCCTCTCATTGGCAGTGTTTTCATCTGCAATCCTATTCCCTGGGCCTGTTTAAACTCCCCTTCTCAGGGCTTAAGCCACTTCCGTAGTGGCGGTGGGGAGACCAACTATTACAGGTCCCAACCCAGGGACCCTACAAATAGCAGTCACCTGCCGCATGGTGATGGCTGCTGCATTTCCCTGGGGCACTTCCTTTCTCAGCCCTGGTACCTTCCTTGCCGACCTGGCTCTAGCCAGCAGCTAATCTGTCCAGCTCTGTAGCTCCTGCAGCCCGCCAGCTCGTCTGGCTCCAGCCAGCTAACTGAATCTGCTCAGGCCCTGCAGCTCCTTTCAAGGAGCCTGCTGGGCGCTGTCTGACGGCTGCCTGCAGCCTCTCTGGCTGCTCCCTGCCTCTCTAGCAGCCTGGCGGATTTACTTGTGGTAGGGCTCCAAGGCCTACAGAAGGGGATTTCAGGGCCTAGTACACCCTGTTCATGGGCTGCCTATGACCTCTTTTTGTGGCCTGATACAGAATTCATTCAAGTCAGTGGAAGGACTCTGATTGGCTTATGGATCAAGCCATCTTATAGCAGATACATGGTGCAAATATACATATTTTAAAAATTCTTTCTACCTAAAAAAGCTCAGATTCTTCTAATCACTGTATGAAAACTTCTCTTGGGTTCACATGGTAAATAATATTCTGCTCTTGTTCCTTCAGTGGAATTGAGAATACCATTCCTGAAGAAAGAAAGAATAAGAATAGTATATAATAAAAATAATAATAATAATAATAATATCATACGAGATCAGAGATGAGAATTTCCCCCCCCCCCCCAAATCTGATTAATTTAATTATTCCTTATAATGTGCTTGAAGATAGACAAAGAATAATACATGGGCTGTAGACCTTGCCAGTAAATCATACTAAATACAACACTACAAGAATTACTGAAAAAACTGACCTTTCTGTTCTGTGCAGCGTAGTTTTGAGTTTCTTTGCTCGTGTGCTAGCGTACTTTATGATATTAAGCCAAATCCATTAGAATGAAAACTTGATGTTCAGTACAAGATTGATTAAAGCCGCAAGAGTCTCTCTATCATGGAAATGTAAGACATTTAGCGAAAGCTAATGAGGGTGAGATTTCTCTTCCTGACACTAAAAGGATTCCATAGAACATGACATACAAGATGCTTTTCTATCTATTGGAATTTCATTTCCCAAATGCTTGCTTTTAAATTTGATTTCTCCCTGAGCAATTTATTTTGGTGCATTGGTAATATGAGATTGTGCTATTTTATTGTAAAATATAGCGATGAGGTTCCTTGCTTCTGTAATGCACTGAAAATTCATATCAATTTCATTATGTTTGCAATTGACAATATTATACATTTTAAAAAGTAATCCTTGAATAAACTGCTAATACTTTAGCCTAGGTTGGAGCAGAAAGTTGCCAGCATAACATCAAATAATGGGTCCCACACCATAGAGACACTAAAGTGGAAGTTGAAAGAGGTGGTTGGTACACACCCACCCATCTATGGAATAGCAGAGTCCAAGGCAAGTGACTGAAGCATCTACTACATCCAGAATTGATGACTCATCAAAAGTGAATGTGTGGGAGGGGTGCAACAGTGGTATGTCCCAACTGCATACCTAGAAATCTGTGCTGATGAAAGAGAAAATCCCCTACCGCCTCCTGGATTCAGTTTTCCAGTTGGATTATACACTTTCTTCCCTTTCCTAACATTAGTCATTTTCCTAAGAAGCACAGTTCAGACCAGCTATAGGTATTTATTTTCTCCCTTAAATTATACGGTGAGTTTGCAATTGTCTTCACTTTTTCCTTCAGTATTTATTAAACTTCCTCGTATTTGCTCATTATTCAGTATACAACCACTTAGAGTGTCGGTTGATTGTTTTGTTTTAAGATGTGGATTGAGCATCAGCACTTCTTTGTCTAGTTGGCATTTAAAGTGTGAGAATGCTTGCTAGTTGTGCTTTGTCATATTATTCTGAGAGTATTGTTCCTGCTCCCTGACTAGAGAAGTTTGTTTGCTCTTCTGATGTGAATAGTGTTGGAAGCAAATTTAGCATTCAGCTTCCACAAATAAGCTTGTGTGTGATTTTGAAATTTGCTTCTTGTGCCTATAAAACCACTGCAAAAATGTATGTGACGGCAAACAAAGTGAGAGCTAGTGTGAAATGGATGCAACTAAAATTCAGTAAACTCTGCACAGAAAATGCATTTTCTCAGCTCTGCTGTTGACCAATGTTGGGGGGAGAGGGGAAAACAGGAAGTCACACTCACGGTAAAGGCTAGGATCTTTTTGTTCTATCACCTATGCTAGGATGCTGACTTCATGATGCGTGTTAAAGACATTTCTTTTGCAATTCATTTGTCACTCTTTTTATACTTACTTTTTCAGGGGAGGGGGAGAAAGGGCAAATGAATTGTTCTAATTTAATGCAGCAGTGATGGCAGTTATTGGACATAAGACAGAGATGTGCCAATGATCATCTATCTGTGCTGCAACTTTTGTGGCTGCTTTGGGAAAATCCAGACTCTAAACTACCTAACTGGGACTCATCTCATTCAGTATTTTTTAGCTATTAATCATGAGACCAATCAATTTGCAACACTAAAAAGTCCTCAAAGTTCCTGTATGAGATCTTAAAAAAATCTGCGCTTGCCTCAGTTGCTACCTAGCTGTAAAATGGCAGTGATTGTACGCGTAATGAAACTGCAGTTAGAATTGAGGCCAAGTCAAAAGTAAACCTCAGAAAGAAGTCCTGGCTTATATAAATAGAGATCTTTGAATCCTCTGACTCCACTTTTACAAAGAACACACAGTGGATTTTTGCTCATTTATAATGATTCCACAAATAGCCATAATAAACCCTATCCAATGCTTTGAGTCTTTACTTCTTGGAAATCTTTTGCAGAGAAAGGCTCTGATCCAGCAACTAGGCTAGTACCTCACTCCCAACTCCCATTGGATTTTAGTGGGACTTTGGCACCTAACTCTTAAGGTCTTTTGAAAAATCCCAACCTTACTTTACTACACCTGCGTAACTATAATTCCTATCATACTTGGTGGGCTTATTTTTAAAGAGCTGTTTTTCAGAATATCTGTCTAAGCCCATTTATTTTGCTTTAATCACTGGAAATGTGCATCTTGTGTCTTCCTTCTGTTCGGCCCAGTGTAAATTCTGGAATTTTCCAAAACACAGATGACCTGCAATGACACCCCAAGCTTTTTATGCAGTTTGTGCTTGAAATTGGGTCCATATTTTAGGCCCTGATTCACCAATCCACTGATGTTGATAAGAGTCTTCCCATTAACTTTAGTGGATGATTGATTGGACTTTTTGAGAGCTGAATGTCTTTCTTCATCTCATCTCTTGGCTTTGTTTTCCCAGCAGAATTCTGGTGCTAAGCAAAAATGCTCTGAAGAAGAATGGACACATTGGACTTAATTGTAGTTTAGAATGCATGGGTGCAAATCCCACTGCATTTAACATAGCCATGAAACAAATAGAAAACACAAACTAAATATTAGCAAACATACATGTATTAAACAAATTAGGAACTGGAAGTATATTTGGGGATGTGCAGAAGATTGTTCCTTTTCTCCATATGACATGGCTTCCCAGTTCCAGCTCATAAGTCCCTGCTTCTCTGTGACCTATTGTAAATTGCCAGTTACCATCCCTTTTATTATGATGATTTCATGGGCATCCCTTCTCTCTGAGAGTTTCAGTATCTGGGAGCTAATTCCTGACACTTCTCAATTCAGACTCTGGCTCTTTATGGTTGTCTTTCTGGGGATTACTCCAGAATGTACCATACTGTTGTTTTACAAGTTCCTACCAATACATCTCCAGATCACAGATAAGAGCCTTCTCTATTCCTTATCTTCCTGTTACATTATTAGCAAGGAGTCAGTGAGATCATTAAGTAGGTAGCATCTGAAGATGAATGAGTGAGATAGTGGACTGAAAGGTAAGTTGGAAGTGAAGAGGCCCAAAGAACACGGGATCATCCTTGAAACCTAACTTTGTAGCATCCCTAAAATCCAGTCCTTCTGCCAACCTCAGTAGAAACCTCAGTCTCAGAAATGAGGATTCTTTCATAACCCTCATTGTAATGGAAGAAGGATCATGATACTCACTTTCCAGGCAAAAGGACAAATGGATCCCTCCAATAAAGTTAGACCAGACTTGAATTTGACCCAACATATTTTTCAAAATTGACAGATGCCAGAGGGTCTGATTATATTCCATGTTAAATACCACCAGTTCACTGTATGCAACCACAGACTTTGTATTACGATGTTTCCTTTTCCAGCACATTCTGTGTGTTAAAAAAATCCCCAGCAACAGGCAGGAATGGTAGTATTAGAAGAACGATGAAAGATTGTTTATTCGCAGGTTTACCTCATCAAGATACCCATCATCTTCCAAATATTTGTACAGAACATTTTGTTCTCTACTTAGGTTATTAAAGGCTAATCTAAATATCACAGGAATATGTAAGCTTCCATATGCCAGTCAAATTTATTTAGATTCATTGGCACTAAATGCAGAACTCGCTAACATTTGTGCAGATCTGAAAACATCTTTGTATAGAACTATGTGTTTAACTGCCAAAATCTACTAAACACATTGCTTGTTAGAAGTAAACTATAAAGAGAGGTTTTATTTTCAGCTACAAAATTTGGGTTAAAATATTTTTTTTAAAAAAAAATTGTTTTGATAAATTGATTACATCTGTAGCTTCATGTGTATAAGATTTCTAGTTAATTTTGAACAAGTTAAAAGTTCATAATATACTTACAAGAGGAGAATTGGAATTCCACATATTTGACATTTTCCTCCTTCCTCCTCACTATAAAAAAGCCAAGAAATGGTTGACACAAGGAATAAATCATCCTATCACCCACACAGATATTTACTGTTCTTTGCAAAAACTGAAGCCAGTTGGTATTGAAGCCTGGTGACAGTCCCACCCACACACTATCTGGCTTATGAATAAAAGGAGGATCTCATTCTACAGTGCAGTGAATTCAGTACCTTACGCTAAGTGCTGAAGATAAAAACTGGACGGCTTATACATCAACTCATGAAATAAAAGCATTGTGCTTCCTAACATATGTATCTGTCAACTGCATTGCTGCCAGGATTCAGAACATGTAGCCAGAAGCGTTAACTTTTGTTTTTGCCAGTGGGTGCTTTCCACTTTCCGATTTCACTGGGCACCACGGTCATGCTCCTACCACCTACTGGTGGCTCATGGGTGCTTGAGCCTCAGAGAACCCACTAAGTCGGTGCCTATGTGTATATAACAATGGATTGTAAGTATGACCCCGCAGGCACGTCACAATTTATGCACAAGCATTATTTTAATGTTCACAAATATTTGAGTTCCTTGGGTTTGCTAATGGCAACTCTGAATAACATGTAAATGTATAAAATACCACACAAAGGTACAAATCATATGGATAATGCATGCTACAGATCCATCATGGGTTTAAATGTACATACAGGATATGTATATAGAATATGTATATGTAAAGTGCTCATGCTTAAAAACTTGCCAGTTGCCTCAGATAACAAAGAATTCCCAATATGAAGTATGAGTGCAAATACTGAGGTAACACCATTTTTTTTATCTAAAATGGTGACAATTGTAAATAGCCATTGCCCACAATGTATCAATGTATTTTGGCATGCTTAGATCCCACTGAGCAAGAATATACCCAACTACATGATTAAAAACTGCCTTATTGGGTAAGATCAATGGTTCATTTAGCCCAGTATCCTGTCTCTGACAATGGCCAGTACGAGTGCTTCAAGGGTGTGTACAAAATGGGGAAAATTTGGAGAAATACACCCCATGTTCCTCTCTTGGCTTCTAGCAGTCAGAGATTTAGGTTTGGCTCATGGGATTACATCCCTGATTATCTTGGCTAATAGCCATTGATGAACCTATCCTCCACAAACTTACCTAGTTCTTGTTTGAACCCAGTTATAATTTTGAATATCATGACATCCTATGGCAATGAGTTCTACAGGTTAATAGCGTATGACAAAGTACTTTGTCTGGGTTGTAATATCCCTGCTGCCTATTTAATTTCATTGTGTGAGCCCTTGTTTTTGTATAGTGGGAAAGGGTACATATCACTTTTTTTTCTAGACGATTCATGATTTTATAGACCTAATCTACCATATTTTCTTCACCACTACCCTGCGATAGCTTTGAGTTGAAACATTGATTCCTAAACATCTCCAAGGCCTTTGGAGATGTTTCAGTCTCGTTGGAAACTTCAGTCTTGGGGCCATCACTGTCACTTATTATACCCACACTACCCTCAGTTTTGCAGTCAAGTAGCAGGGAGTAAAATAAGGTAGCATGGTCCTTGAAAGGAACAAAGATAGACAGGCATCCTACTAGCTCAAACACCACTTCCTCTGTCTTGCAGTCTCTGAATTTATGGTTCTGTCCGCGGTCATTTCAGTTTGCTTCTAACTGCGAGGAAGAAAAAATTAAAGGAAACATTTATTTCATTCTTCAAGTCTCTGATGATTGTTGGTTTGAGCTTGTCTGGCTACATTTCAGCTTAACACTAAACCAAATTACACAGCAGTGACTTTAGTTCTGTGCCTTGTATTCTCTGCAGGCATTATTCATTTCTTCCATCATGTGCAGTTGCTTTTGGTGATTTCATGAGGTCAGTGCAGATCCTTAACACAAAGTTAACAATCAATAGATTTGTTTTTGTTGTTTACTGAAAGTTCTTTAGTGCTGAACAAAATAGGGAAATTATAAAAGGAAAGCCTCCTGGCTGAAGTTCCTTCTCTGGCTGTGTTCATTCTCTCACAGAAGGCAAAACTGCTTGCAATGATTTTTTTGGCTCCTTTGCACTGTGTTATGTCACAGCCAACGATCAAACTACGCTTTTTTGTTGTTAAATAATTTTTGTGCTGGCAGCTTCCATATGCAAAGCAACATTTACTTTGCTTAACACATTCCTTTTGAATATGTTTTACATAAACATAGTAGATGTCACAGTCCATTTACTGGATTGGGAGAAATCAGCTATGGTCTGCTCTCACAAAAACGTAAGTTCTAACTTTCCTTTGTGTAACTAGAATGTACGTAACTTCTGCTGGTGAGAGTGCCCAAAATTCTTTCCTTGGGAACTTCTGTCCTTGGATACGCGTATGTCATACGTTCATTGATATCGAGGGAGTGACACTACATGTCAACTTGGCCCGTGCATTTGAGAACAAAATTTGACCGTTGGTATAATTAGTGTTGCATGCTCCACTTTTCTATAGCTGTAGTTGGAAAGCTTCCCAGGTCATATAACCTTTCATAAAAAAAAGTTGGCCAGAAGGCTGATGATAAACTAAACGTATTAGCTGCTTTCTCTCTTTGTCTTTCTCTGAAGCTTCTCCAAATGAGTCCTCCGCTTTCCCTCCTCCCCCCACAAAAAGAAAGAAAAAGCTGGTATTCTTGATGATAGGAGATGAAACACCTATTTGACAGAAGCGTACAATTGTATGTTTGCTGCCAAAGCACCATGTGCTGGTTGCTTGACTTGGGATAAGTGGGAAGAAGGAATTAGCGAGAGAGCCTGCAGTGCCGATTTCAGAAGTATTTTGTTCTGCTTTCTGCTCTCCCTTTGTCTTTTCTTCTGATGTGTCTTTCTCCTTCATGCTATGACAGAATTTGGCATTGGTCCTGAATACAGATGAAGCCAATCAGTTGTCAGCATCTGCTATTGGGTAATAAGTTTTGGGCACTGGCACAACTTTGTGCTTCATATTGTACAGGTGGCTTCAATTGCACATTTTCTGTTCTGAGAGATCGTGGGAATTTATGCTTGATTAATTTTCGGTGTCCAGAAAGTGTGTGTGTGTTTTCCCCCAGCCTGATGCAACTCTAAACTGCTTGCTATTGTATTGCAAAAAAGCAAATGGGAGAAAACAGACACAGATTCTTTGTATGAACAGACAACAGATTAGTTCTTGGTCCCAGCATAGCAACTCCCTCTGCAAGGACTCTGACAGCCCTTTACACTACTACATGGGTACCCTCTGTGTTGTGCTGGATCAGGTTCTCTGGTTTGTGCTGGTGAAAAGAGCATAAATATGGCTCCATCTTTACCCTGACCCTCTCTACAGTATTTGTTTTGGAGAACTTAGCACTGATGGAAGCACTAGACTAGTGCTTCCATCTGCACCTCTCAGTCTAATTGTATCTGGATAAGGGTGTGTATGTCTCTCCAGACTTCCTTGAGGAGTCTGTTAAAATGGGTACACTTGTACTGGAAAGTAAGGCTGGATCTGTGAGACCTGTAGACCTGCTCTTTCCAAGCTCGCACTTGAGTGTCCATGTCGCATTGCTATGCAAGCATCATACCTAGCAACAATGCATCGATGCTGCATTATGCAGTCACAAGTGGCTTGGGGGCAGCGGGGCCAGGAGTGTGCACAAGAGCGGGCCACAAAGCAGCATTCCCTCCTCCCCTCCCCCCGTAATTGGCAGGGGCACAGAACTCCTCTGGCCCCGGGGCCGCAGCAGGAACTGACAGTTCCACTGGCCAGAGGGGGAAAACAGCCCCAGGGCCATCATTCTAACAACAAGCATGTAGCTAGTAAACATTTCATGCTAACTGCTTGTTTAACTCTTTCCCATGTCTCGGTATCCATTTTGAACCCCACATGATGCTGGGGAAGAGAAAAGGGGGATTGCTAAAGAAATGACCTGGCTTCCGAGCTCAACAGTAGCACACTGCAGCCCATAAGCTTGTAACCATACTTTAATTGGACATAATCTGGAGATCCCTCCCATTCATACTATGAATAACTAAAAATATGGCAGCCCGAACATACCAGGCTCCAGCTCCAAAATGGCTACTGGTTCAGCTGTGTCCTCTTAGCCCTTCCTGTGATACTAAAAGTGGCCCAGTGCCAGATGGCAATGGGCTCTTTAGTACGTAACAGTAAAACTCAGCTGGTCTGACAGCTCAATATACCTCACACACTGTTGTTCTGATATTTATTTAAAAGGTGTCTGGAACCACACACCGGTCATCGTTGTCACTGTGAAATGTACGTAACAATGCTTTAGATGAAATGATTGATACTCTCTGATACTATGGTTTGAGACTATAAACAGACAAGGGAGGCAAAAGAGGTTTTTTTCCAGACAAAGGGGAAAGGCAAAATCTCTTCCAGCTCAATTGCAAACTGAGCCAGCTGTGACCATAGAGTGAGACAACAGGCTACTCGTTTGCACTTAGGGTGACCAGACAGCAAGTATGAAAAATCAGGACTGGGAGTGGGGTGGGGGCAGGTAAAAGGAGTCTATGTAAGAAAAAGACCCCAAAATTGGGACTGTCCCGATTTTATAGGGACATGTGGTCACCCTATTTGCACTGGAGATAGTTGGAGGATCATGATAAACCACAGGAGATTGAAAATTAACATATCACTCCATCCTGGACACAGAAATGCTGAGCCCCCAGGAGACCTTCTGGACTTTGAAAACAAAGATGAACTTTGGGGATATAAGGAACTGCTGAAAGACATTAGTGTATCCATCATCTGAGGGAACAAAAGAACCAGCAATCTGATTCTGTGGGGGTCCCGGCTGGAACAGCCAATTGTGCTTGAGAATGCTAACAATTTGCCATGGGTAAGAAATTGATCTTGGGAGAATTTGGATTTAGACGCTAGAAAGCGTGTTGTTTTGCTTTTGTGTGTAACGCTTTCATATCTCTTTCATTCTTGCTTGAACTCACTTAAATCTGTGCCCTCTGTTACTAAATTTATTCTTTGTAGTAAAACTAACCCTCTCAGTGCTATGATCCTAAAAGTGGCCTATATTGGAGTAGGTGCAAGTCTTTAACAAACCAAACAGGCTTGTGTGTGCACAGTCTATTTTTGGAGGCAGAGAACTTGGTAACTTCTGTGAGCTTCGAGCAAGAGGGATGAGACCCTGCAGGGAAGATGGTCTTGGGGAGACTTGGGACCAGGAGAGTTGTTGGGGCCACCCTGCGGGGAGTAACTGGGCTGCTGGAAGCCAGAGTAAGATCACTGTGCTGTGAGCAGGCTGCTGTTGTCAGGTCTCTGGGCCAAAGCCACACAATACAGAGGCCCCCAGGGCTACAGGGTAGGGACTGACAAAATTCCTTACTGGTCTGGGTCAGTTCCCAAACAGGCCCTCTGAATATGGATCCAGGATGTGCTGTAGCTGCTTTAGTGACATAGCCTGATTGGAGACTGACATCAACGTCAGGGTTACTTCATCCACTTCATCCGGTTCTTGCAAGCTCTCCTCCGATGGTGCCTCTCATGGTGGGGTTCAAAGTGAACCATCCATGATCACCAGCTTATCACAGTGCTGTGGCTTCTATGATTTGCACCATTCCCGGCACTCGCTCAAATTCACTGTAGAAAAGGCAGGTGGAAGGGGGAGTTCCTGAGGTGTGGTTGTCACCGCTGGTTTTGCAGTAGTCAGTCTTGAGCTGCTTGACTCACTCCTGGCATTGAATGGAGGTCAGCTGGATCCCCAGCACCACCAGCCTCCCCGAGATTCTTTTGGACACATACTTATTTTGTGTACGCTCACTGAAGACAAATATCTTCCTCTCCTCACTTCAGTTTCACCAGAATCCATTTGTGTTCCTCTGGTCAGTTAGTAACGCAATTGATGTAGACCTTCTCCTTAATGCTGGTCATTGCTAACACACAATAGGGTTAGCTGTGGCTATGGTTACACTACAGAGCTTACAGCTGGCCACTGTAGCATTACCAGTGCAGATGCTCTAAGCCAACAGAAGAAGCTCTTCCGCTGATATAGTGTTGTCCACACTGGTACTTAGATTGGTGTAGCTTATGTTGCTTGGGAGGGAATGACTTATTCACACCCCCATGCAACATAACTTATACTGACATAAGCTGTAGTGTGGACATAGCCTGTGTTTCCAGTTGAGGAGTCCTCAGGGAAATGAAGGGTTAAATGCGGCACAGCTGTATTTGAACCAGGAGGTTGCTTCCAGTTCCTGTGAATCAGGTGGAAAGATTGGAGATGGACGGGCTGGGACGTGCAAGACTATGGGATTTTGGGATAGCATTGGTCAGCAAAAGTTCAGCTAATGCAATTAACATGTGTATGCATATACATATGTGTGTGTGTTTATATACACATATGATGATATACATGCACACCCTCTAATGATATCCTGCAAAGATGCAATGAGGAAGAAGGTTGCATGATGTCACCCTGCCCCTATTCCTGTGGTCCTGCAAATACATCTATGATCTATGCACTGTTGTCACTTGGAATGTACTGTCTGCCTGGCACTGTATGATTTAGGAGAGTAATCATTTGGACCCAGGACCGTTCACTCCTAAATCCCTTGTTGAATACAGCCCAGCTTGGGAGAGACTGAAAGTCATTTCTTTTGCTGTATAGTTGCTGTTGTGAAATAAAATCTTATTCAAATTCTTGGTGGCTAAGTGTCCATATCATGTCAAAACCAAAACTCATGACAATTGCAGGAGCCGGCACCTTTGTTGGAAATATCAACGAAGGCTAAAGATTGAGTGGGTATGGAAATTCAAACCATAAGACGGTCCCTCCAGGTTGAAAATGATTGGTAAGATAGAGCATTGCCTGTGACCCAAAAGAAACTATAGGTGAAAGCCACGGTATGTCATTACCCAGACTTCTGGCCTGTCTGGATCCTGAATGGCTTTGATATTTTTTTTCCAGAAAAATTTGGCCATTTGCTTCCTCTTCAGTCCTTTATCTATATGTCCTAGTGGCAGCACAAAGAGCTAACATCAGGGGCATCTTCATTCAGATCCTGAACTCTCTGGTAGAGGGATTGGAAGCACTGTGAAGACAGCATATTTAGCCTTTTGGAGAGGACACGAGTGCTTTGTGTTTCTCTCTGACCCGCTCTGGCACTAGCTACTGCAGTGACATTCTTTGTCTTGAGAGAGGGAGAGCTCCATCACATGGGTCGGTGCCATGATATTGGAGAATTAAATGATGTCATCTGGAAAAAGTCGTGGAGGTGCACAGTTGGAGGTGGTACAATAAAGAATGGCCCAACTCCCATTTAAAGTTCTTTAACCAAATGACTGATGGTTTCTAAGGAGCATTCGAGAAGAAAACAGGAATCTAGATAATTATTTGACCAGCACGGAGAATGCTGGAATCTATCTCTAACAGGTATAAAGAAAATTATTTGATGAAGATACCATAGCTAGTTTTATTCTAAGGAGAGGGGAAATGCACTGTGTGATAAATACTGATTTTTAATGTCAACAACTGGGGCCCTCTAAAAAAACATGGAATGATACTTACCACATTTTAAACTCAATACCCAAAGATGCTGGGAGGTTTAATTAATGTTTAAAGTGTGTTGGATGACAGGAGCAATCTAAATAGAAAGAGCACTGTAAGTACTCAAGGGATTGCAAATGTAGTGCCCAGAAAATGAAAGGGATAGCTTATTAATTTGGAAAGGATGGGATTAGTCAAGAAAATGAGCCTAGTAAACAAAGAGTAGATTACAATGCATATATCCCTCATAAATAAATGAAAGGAAGAAAGGTGGTTTTCTTGCATTTCCCATCCCCATTTAATTGATTCATAAATCAATTAATTACTGTCAGGAGACCTGAGGGTAGCAGGAAATTGGGTCCCAATTAAAAAGAAAAGGAGGCAATTTGTTTTAAAATTGAAAGTTGAATGTTCAGTCGAAGTTTAATCAGAAGTGACCCATTGTTTGAAAAGTGGAACATCAATGTCTTTCTAATTTTACAGAATGCTTCATTAAATGAGTACTGGGAAGATGAGGATAACTGATCATTCTGAAAGGAAGATGAGGGGGAAAGGATGCTCTCTGGAGCTAAATTCAAAATAAAAGTGTTTTTTGTCTGTCAGTTTTTCCTTTCAAGAAGACAGATTCAAAGAGGAGCAAAAGGCATTACACTGAGACTTTGGGGATTATTTGCAGTAGTTTTATAAATGTTATGAAAATTGTATGAGAACTCTGAACCACTGTCAGAGCAACAAGTATTTAATCCACTCAGGTTCACATATTAATACTTGGGTAATCAGCTAGATCTTAGCAGAGGATCACAAAGGGCATCTATATGAGGGATATATGCATTGTAGGCATCCAGGAGGAGATTTTCAACAGGCACAAATGGGTGGTAGGTGGTAAACTTCCAATTGAATTGGGTGTCTAACTGTCCTTGACTTTGAAAATCACTCCACAGTTAGATGTGACAATATGAAACTAATTCCTTGGTTTTCATTATTATATTAGGGGACACTATGCAGGGGTCAAGGTGAATTTCTAGTCAGCTGCTGGAAGGGCAAGAGAACAGGGTCTTTGAAGGAGCAATTACCATTATATGTGCCCCTTGACATTTACCACCTCCATCATACCTGATGTGACTTACTTCCTCCTTCTGACAATTTCTTACCCACTTCATCGAGGTGCAGAGCAAATCAGCAGGGCGGAGACCAGTCACAGTGAGGAAGGATTGGTGCCAGAAGTAGTGACTAATCAGAAGGGTGTATGTGGATGTCTGTCTGCTTTGTGTCCTAGCACGTAACTGGGGGATTAAGGGAAGGCACATTGATGGGATGAACCTTGCTTTGTTCATGGAGGAAGCAGGATCTGAAAGGGTGCTGGAACTCCTGTTTTGTGTTTGGGAGAAGTTTAAGGGATGGATAGACTCCTGTGCTGCAAGGTTAACATCTCTTTTCCTTATTGCGTGTCTACCAGAGCAGTGAACATCTTTGCTTAGCAAATTGCTGCAAAAAAACCCCACATGCATTCGGGAGCCTGTTGAAGGAATAAATGGGAACGCTTCATTCATCCTTTCACTACTGAACGGCATTGCCCTGGCTATTAGATGCTGAGTAGTGTTCCTGAAACATCCTGTGGGATCAAATATTTGCTTATAGTTTTGGGGATAAGGAGTGGGCTTCGGTTCCTGGGGAAATTCACTTTGCTTCCTATGGTGAATGCAATATGTGAAAGACAATATTTGACCTTATTTTTATGTAAGAATAGAGCCAGACTATGCCTTGGTTTCTAGGAGTTCTATACAATACAGTCGATTACAAACTAACCTTTCCCAACACATACCTGTTATTACAGATGGAAGTATTTCAGATGCCAGTGAAGTATTTCAGATAGCATCCTTTTTGGTACTATTTTAATGAAAATGACTGGATTTCCTAATGTTACACTGCATGTCACATTAGGAAGGTTTGGAATTGTCAGCCTTTCTCTAGGACAGAGATGTGCAGCATTTTCCCACATGCCAAAGTGCTCCAACCCAGTAAAAACACTGTGACCGTGTAAGATTCCTTTTTAAAGCTTTACCAAGCAGATCAAAGAGGCATACCCGTGTGATCCTAAAGTCATGGCTACACAAAAGGATTTCCCATTCACTTATATTTTTCAAATATTGGGCCCTGATACATCCCTCCTTGTAGGTTGTTGGAAAGGAGCAAGGCCAGGTGCAAATGATTATGAAGGCACCAAAGTGTTTTCTCCCCCTTCCCAGGGAGCTCTCAGGGCTGAGCCTCTATTGGTTGGGAAGTGGTGGAATTAAGAGAATGTGCTGCTCTGAGGGATCAGCAGGTTTTTTTGTGAATAGGGAGGGGAGGATGGAGGCACAGGGGTGGATTAAGTAGTGGCAACATGGTTCCGGGGGGGATCAGAGCAGCAGTGGGAGTCAGAGAGGCGACATGTATGAAGCTAGTATCTATGGGGATAGAACTTGTTTCTCCTGGGGTGCTTTGGTGTGTGCTGAGTACCAACTGTACAGACCCGGTCCTTTCACAAAGACCAAAATCTCTCTTACTTGAGCAGCAGATGCAGAGGAAGTTCTGTGAAGAGATCCTCCAGAAGGTGCTGTCACTTCCTAGAGGAGGAGGGTAATCTGTCTCCTAGTCATTCCTCCATACATTTTGAAAGTGGCAGACAGTGGAATAGTTGCTAGTCCCCATGAAAGACAGTATTCGAGTTACTTGATATAACTTTCTCCTTAGGCTGTTGAGCTATGGTAGTTCAGGAGGCTACCAGATTATGGTGTAGGGATGATCTACGAGAATTATTTGACTAGCAAAAGGGGGAAGGAATTTACAGATCCTAGTGGTGACAGAGGTGATGGGGTTGAGTAATTAAACCAAACAGATTCAAATTTTGACACACACAGGCTTGGACTAGTTCTGAGAAAGTCCCCTTTCCCCCACCCCACGTGACTATGTTCTGTATCTGAGTAATAATTAATATACTGTGTTGCCATCGCTGCCCTCATATCACTTATTTTAGCTTTCTAGCTTCCAGTGCTGTGACATGTGTCAATGACTTTTTTTTGGAAGCCCTTACATCAATCATAGGGTCATAGGGTGTTCTGCATCAGCTGTAATGTGACAGAAAATTATGTTTGTGTAATTCCATTTGAAAGAAGAAGAGCTTTGATCGATAGCTGCTGATCAAAGTTCTCGTGGCATCAAATAGGAATGTGCACAAATTCTCTTTCCTTTTTGGCTAATGATGATGATCTGCATATGCCAGGTGCCTTCTTTGCTGCCATTTTCACCACCTTCAGAGTGCTTCTGGTGTGTATTGTGCAGCACCTTTTGCTTAACATTATAGCAATGCAGAGTAACCAGTGAGAGCAATTAACAAACCAACAGAACGGTAATTAAAATAGCTTAGAATGTGGTACTGGAACGCTGCACACAGCTCTTTTATTTATGACATAAATTGATTCTTTATATATAAAAACTGTTGTGGGTTAAAAGGAGCTTCCTGCTTTAAATAGATTTTAGTATTAAAGCTTTGGACCAGATTTTTTTTTAAATGGGAGCCTAAAATTGGCTATCTGTCGGCACCTAGGCAAGTGGCCTGATTTCCAAAATTGCCGAGTACAAAGAAGCTCCGATTAACTTCAGTGAGTGTTATCGAGTGCCCGGCACTTCAGGAAATCAGGCCACTTATGTAGGTGTCTTAGGAGCCAAAATCTAGGATTCTATTATTGACAATCTTGGTCTAGTTGGTAATAGATATTTGCAGATTCTTTCAGAGGCTGCTTTGTTATATACACAAAGAAGGTCTCTACTCTTTCAGAGCATTCTCCCCACTTTTGCAGCAGTGCATAGTAAAGTGTGGATTTTCTATAGGGTGACCAGGTGACCCGATTTTATAGGGACAGTCCCGATTTTTGAGTCTTATCTTTTTTGGGTCTATAGGCTCCTATTATCCTCCCCCCGTCCCGATTTTTCACATTTGCTTCCTGGTCACCCTAATTTTCTGGAGTATAAATGCTGAACTCAGCAATTTACAAATTGATGTTTAAAGAAATGTAAGGCAAGAATGACATTAAGAAACAAACTTTGTGATTGATGGAGTTAGATATTTGCTGTCAGCGGTTGGAAGGAATTTTCCTCCTACATACATCTTAGACTTAAAGGACACATTCACTGGGATAATGGGTGTCACATCTTCCTGGGAACAGAGATTCAGGCAATTCAAGTACAGGTAACAATTGGAACACGTTTATGAATGTATATGTCTCACTGCCTAGCTTATGGTGGTCTGGAAGGAAGTGCCTGTACACAGGAAAGGGGGACTGTAGTGGGGTGGCTGCCCCACCCTGGGAAAAAGGGCTTAAAACAGCCCAAGAAAGGGTTGTGGCTGGGAGCAAGCAAGCTCCAGCCTGATTGGGCTGAGCAGCCACAGCTGTGGCTGATTCAGTTAAGGCCCAGCAGGCCCTGACAAAAAGGGCCCAGATTTTGGAGAGAGAATCTCCTCTGTTTCCAGAGGTAGACAGGCCTGGCTGCTAGGAGCTTGACAGAGTACCTAGAGGGAAGCAGGGCTAGGGCAAGGCAGGGGGAGCTGGGGAAGCTCTAGCCGGGAAACCCCCCAGGCTGCAGGGCCTAGGAGAAGGCCCTGCTACAGGGACATATAGGAAGTTCAGAGTCTAAAAGAGACAGACATCCCAAACAGTATACACAAATAAAACTTCACTACGGAGGAGTATATGTGTGTGTGCTACATAGGATGCATCAAGTCTCAAGTCTAGAGGTAGAGTACAGGACTAGGTGGACGAATTATAATTTCTGATATGGAAAATCTAATGTTGTAATTATTTCCTTTGGTTACTTTTAATAAGGTACATAAGAATAAGGATAAATAATGTAATTGTTTCTAAGTTATTGATTGCAGTTGTGTGGATAATGATTAAGTGCATAAGTGCTGCTGCGTTAGACAGACTACCCACCATAACTGACGTGGCCTTGCTCTGGGAGCCAATTCCCGAATAAACATTTTAAATGAAGATGAATAGGTGTTATGAATCAGTCCTGATGTCCATATTGTATCTTTATAATAAATGACTTCATGTGTATTCTTGTCTGAGATCTTACGAAAAATGTGTGATATTCCTCAGAATGGAAGAATAACATCAAGCAATGTATTACATCATTTATTATTCTGATACTTCTGTGACAAATTATACAATGTCCAAATCTTTGTGTTCAGTCATGCATCAGTCATGTGCGCTAATTCCATCATATTGTTTTTTAAGGAAGTTTTGGGACTTGTGGGAAACCATCAGAAACAGTCACCCCAGGATGAAAGGGGGACATTGACTGATATATATTGATATATAGGAATATAAAATAGCTATTTCTCCTCCAAACTTCAGTGTTATAAAATTACAAACGTTGGGTCAACTTTTACCTGCCCACCCCCTGCTCCCATTGACTTTCCATGCCTCAATATGTATATCACAGAGATAGCACCAGTGGATGCAGAATTCACATATATTTTATGGATTTTTTTTTAACTTGGAAGGATGAGACTTATTTGGAATTAAGACCAACTAAAGCTTTTGCCAAAATAGCATTTCTGCTCGCCCTTCACAAAACCTAAAATCCATTGTATGAAAGAGCCCTGGTATAAACTGTGCATGAGCCTGGACAAATCCTCTAGTTTCTCTCCCTCCAGCTCACTTCCGGAAGCTTAAAACAATAAAAGCTCCAGAGAATGTTCCTGGGTATCAGAAGCAAGTGAAAAAGCTTGAAAGATGCAGTCGTTACAAATCAGTCCAGTTAAAGTTCAGAGCAGTGTTAACATTGTTTTTAACCAAAGCTTTATTTCACCTCTTCACAGAGTGCAATGTCTAAATGTACCGTAAATAATGATCTGGCTACATGATTAAACATGGTTGCCAGATTTACAGTTCCCAAAGGCACATCTTTAATATATGTGCATACTAGGCAGGAGTCTTTTCTGGAAGATATGGGCAGAGGCCATTGGACATCAATAAACGTCTGGATGGAGAAACCTCAGAAATGTTAGTCTGACAGGCATATTTGGTTCATCATGCAGTAGAAAGGGAATGACTCTAAGAACATTCTGTAATGTCAGTATTGCCCACAGGTCTGTCTGAGAGTCATCGGCTGGGAAAGAAAAGCCAGAATAGATAACAGTCACCTCAAATTCAGGACTTCTTCAGCCATGTCATAGTCTGCACTGGATCCTCCTGGCAACTTAATCCCAAAAGAATTTAGACATACACCACTGTTAATTTTATAGCAATGTAAACACAGTACTGCAGAGGGATTTAGGCATTTCTGATCCTTGGGTGTAAATTCAGCTTCCTTGATGATAGTAAATTGTAATAGCACTCTGAGGCCTAAATGAGGATCAGGATCACATTTTACTAGGTATTGTACAAAACCCTATGAAATCACAGTTACTGCCCCAAGATGCTTATATTCCATTATTTGCACCTTAAATATAAATTAATGTAACTAATAATACATTTTCTATTTAGCCCCACTTAATGAGTGGCTGTTAATGTCTGAGCACTGTGTGTCCTTCACCGAGAAAGATGGGTGGCCTCTGAAAGAAGACAGACATTTGCTCTGAGATTGTCCTGCCTTAATTGGATACTGGATTCTAGACATTCTGGGAGGGTTGTCAGATAAAGGATTATAGGATAACAGTCATTCTGCAGAGAATTCATAAGAAACCCTTCAAATTATACAGAGTGCAATGAGACAGTACAAAAAATAAGAGTAACAGCTCCGTTCCTTTCTCTCCTTGCACACAATATGTTAACTGTAAACATAAAACAGTGGTGCAGATTTCTTTTCCTAACTATTTCATGCTTTTATTTAACATGCTTGTTTTTAGAAAGTTTTGCTGAATCTTGATATTTATGCCTTGAACTTTCTTAACCCAGGTCCCCAACCAGTTTAGAATCAGACTTGTTTTCATAATATTCTAAGTCCAACCAGATCCTGATCAGTTTTTGTAAAAAAATTAAATTTAATCAAACTTCTTCTGAGAGTGTAAGTTTAGTATTGTTCAGATTCCATGTGGTGTTCATTACAGTATAGACTGAGGGGCCACATTAATATCAATTATTGCTTGTGACAACGAAGGTGCTGTGATGGGGTGTAACCAGCAGTTGTCCCTTGCCAGAGGTTCCACTACCTTTGTGCACCCTGCCTTCGTGCATCCCATCCTAAGAAGAAATCCTGCTGTAAGGGAAGAAGAGCAAGTTTACCTCTCCAGAAGTAGCTAGAGGGGCCTGCCATGATGAGCTGCAGGCAGAACCAGCAAGAGTTGGTCCTCTGGCACCTAGATAGGGCAGGAGCAGATGGCGGCCAATCAAGGTCAGATAAAAAGAGCGGGCTGTTTCTGCTAGGGGACACATTTGGGTAAAGCCAGGAGGGGGAGGGAGAAACGAAGGATCGATCTCCCTGCCCTAAGCCAAGTAACCTGGCCAGTCAGGACCCCAACCTTGATTAGTGTATTCGCTTTGGACCTCTGTGAGTGAATATTGTTTATGTTAAGGAGTTTAACATGTAGGTGGCTATCTTGAGTTCATCACTGATTTGTTTCTGTACGTCTGAGGCAAACCCACTCCATGAGGCACCGGGCTTGTGTGAGCTTTTGACAGACACAATCTGACCTCCTTTCTTATTGTACAAAAAGAAGTGTACATCACATAACTATTAATGACCTGTGTGTATGTGTATGGAATTACTCTTACATGGGATTTATCTATCTATCTATCTAGCCCTTATTAACATATATGTATATCTTCTGAACACTAAACATAATTGATCACCTCAAATATCAAATTGCTAGCTAGCTTAAAATGAAATCAGTATGGATCTTCTGCTTCTAGGCAGAAAACTCACCTGTATTGGGAAATATAATTATGAAGACAACCATCCTTCCAGGAACAGTTATAAAACTAGGCTTGGTGTCTGTCTCAGCAGTGTGGAACAAGCCATTTAGATCAGTAAGATAAACTTTAATAATCAGGACAAACTTTAAAACAATGTGCAGTCCTTTGAATCTGGAAACAAAATCCAATAAGCATCTGACGAAGGAAATCCATTTAGAGTCCTAAAAGGTTTCTCTTCCCTTTTCCACAGAATCCAAGATTTCTCTTTGAAGCTCTCTTTCCTGCACATAACACAGTAACTGAAGAGTTGGATCCCTTGTTCGGTCTGCATGAAACTATTGCTAAGGTAAGGGAAATTGAGACATCACAAATGCTTTATTTCATGTTGGCAAATTGTGCTTGTTAGTCAGACAAGCTGTTTTCAAAGATGAAATGTGTCCTTCCTAGAGGTCTGTTTATTTCATAGCTAAAAGCATTATGTATTGTTATGTGCACCACTGGGGATACTGCTGAGATTTCACTAACAAAGAAAACTTGCATCCGACGAAGTGGGTATTAGCCCACGAAAGCTTATGCTTCAATACTTTTGTTAGTCTTTAAGGTGTCACAGGACTCTTTGTCACTTCTGCTATTCCAGACTAACACGGCTACCTCTCTGATTCTTAGACAACATTATGGTTCTAAAATGTAGAAGTGAACTTCCTTTGCAATCCAAAGGAAGGATGAATGGGAAAAGACAGGAATGGCGTTAGAAATTGAAGGTGGATGGTTTGTTTGTTTTTTTAATGGGGATGCCAGGGGAGAACACAACACAGACAAAAGCACAAAGAGAAAGAAGTGAGATGGAATGACAGAGAGAACTGCTACTGGACATAGAGAAATAAAACTAAGGGACATCGAGGAAGAAAAAAGAATTCAGAAACAAACGAGTGAGAAGGAAAATGCAAACACAAGGGAGATGTAGTAAGATATTTGTTGTAATTATTACACAGCAGAAAGCTTAATTCTGTAATAAAGAACCCAGTACAATAGTTTAAAAAAGGATGGGTCATAATAAACGTTGAAGTTCATCTAGGGCAACAGCATCCAGGAATCAGTCCTACTTCTTCTCTTGCCTTCCTGGTCAGACTTCTTAAAAACCTTTTCTTAATGTTCTCAGTCCTCTTTGTTATCAAAAGCTACCTGGCAAAACTCTTTCAAACAGAGTCAGTTTTTAGGTTCTATACTGCTACACTCTGTTTTGCTGTTTCTTTGTTCAGTTTCTGAAGTTACTTAGGTAGCTATTAATTATAGTGAGAGAAAAGGGGAAAAAAGAGAGAATGGTTGAAAAGGAATAATTGTATTATCTGTTCAGCAGTTAGAACTCGTGGTTTTCACATTACTTTTAGGGAACAAAATCTGACGGTGTATATATATTTCTGCATGTTCCCAACTCTAAAAATATTTTCTGTATACTGTATGCGTATTGATTTTCAATGTGATCCCCCTGAGGGGGAAAAGGCTCGATAAAGTTTTATTTCTTTTAAAAAGAAGAAAACGCATTTCAGTTCACTCTTAATGGAAATGTCTCATCTAGTAAAAGAAAGGAAATTTCAGTTACATGGTGTGCTTATTCTGCCCATTTTATTTTTGATCCGTTATCCATGGTCACTGTATGAACAGTAGCAGAAGTCAGCCTATTGTACTTCATTCTTATGAATGATGCATGACACTTGGTGCTTTGTTTTTTGGTTGTTTTGCTTTTTAGTCCTGTTTTAAAGCAAACCATTAGAATATTTTTGAGTTTACTAGTTGTTATATGCCTGCTGGTTTTCCTTGAATACTGCAGCCTGAAAATAAAGATCTGCATTGTTATTCAAGTGAAAGTAAAACAGAGGAAATGGATAGGAATGCAGAAACATATCTCCTAAGATCTTGTAATTTTGAAAATAAAGTTCTGTCATCTTTTATGAATTAAACAGAGAGAGACAAAATATCCTTCTTTTATTTGGCCTTTTGAGTTTCAAAGCCAAGTTGTACTAATGATGTCAACAGAATTTTTGATGTGATTCTCTAGACACATAGGCTTTTGTCAGAGTCTCTTAAGTGGAAATATCATTTTGATTTAAGAAGGTAAAGAAAGATGGTTAAAAATGCTTATAAATGTCTTTAATCAATACTGTTGCTTAATCTGAAAGGATACTTTACGTTTTCCTTGTGGTACTCTGAAGCTATGTGCTCAAAGTATACCGTTTTTAAAAAACACTCCAGGCTCTCTATTTTTATATCAAACTAGCAAAAATACCCGGTGTTGCTCGGGATATTTGTAATTGGAAACTGGGAAGTAAAAAGACTACCATGTTTTTTATTAATACAAATTTTGTTCAGGCATCTCAGTGTTGCTCGGGTCCGTGGGACGGGGGGAGAGAGCTGAGCGAGTGCGGGGTCCGTTGGAGGGGGGTATTATTACATCATAACTATGTCACAGAGAACAGCAGGTTTTAACCTGCTGCCCAGCTGATGTGAATGGGCTTTAAAGCATTTCACCCCTGGGGGGCGTCAGAGGTGAGATTTGAAAAATTTTCGACTCTTACCCTGATTAGGACCCTATAACTGTACCAAATTTCAAGTCTCTAGCTCAAAAGGTGTGGTAGGAGTAAGGCAGCATACATACACGCATGCACACACGCATACACACACACACGCATACACCATTTGACTTTTATATATATAGATTATTGTTATTCCATGCAGAATATCTCCATGGAGAGGTGCAGTATATTTTCTGCCATATTAAATAAGTGGAAAAAATATGCCAGTGCATATACCTGTAAAATGTGGAAAGTGAACGTGGTTTTTAATAAGGAATCAAACAGCCATAAACTGGATCTAGGTTTCTTAAGCATCCCTCTTTCCCATGAGGGAAATATCACAGACATGGTTTGCCTTTCTTCATTCACAAATGTATAGTTAAATTCATACAAAGAATTCATTTGCTGAAATTGGAGTTTATACTGACTACATATTTTCCATCATAGAGAGGTTTATTTTATTGTTTTTCATTGAAATATTAGAGCTTATGCAGTTAGCTGCTTTTACTACTTATAAGCACATTGTTCCTTAAAATGTGACTATCAACAATTGATTCCTTTTTTAAACCAAAGCTAATCATTGCATTGCCCTTTCACCAAATAATGAAGCATGTTAAATGTTAATGTTTGTCTCTTCAAAAGTAAGGGAATAAAGGCTAGCGTTGTACCAAATATACTGTCCTGATAGGCACACTGGTTATGATTTTTAAAATGGATAATACTCCTACTGCACAGAGACAAGTGACTCCTACTTTCCTGCATTGTATTGACTAGAGCTGACCCTACAAGTTCTGGCACAATGCAATTAAAATGGATTGAGATCCCTGACAGTGCTGTCAGAATTCAAGGCAGCATGCAGTTTGGTCCATGGATAGTGTTGGTTATCATATTTAATCTGACTCTGCTTCCTGCATACTCATAAAATGATGAGAAGAAATTGCCTTGCACACTAAAATGCATGAATCTGAATAATGCATACTGAATACCAACTGATGGGCCTACTCCCATTTACCCCATCTAACTAATTTAATGATTAGTTAGACTGGGTAGTTCTTCAGCGGGCGTAACAGATTTACCCTACCTGAGAAACTAGCATGTAGTGTCTGATTTTGGTAACTGTGAACAGATACAAAGAGCTTTGCATTCTGCAAGTTTTGTGGTACGTCTACACTGAAAATAAAACACCCGCAGCATGGCCATGGCTACCTAGGTCAGCTGACTCAGGTGCAAGGCTAAAAATTGCAGTGGATCTCTGGGCTCAGGTTGGAGTCTGGGCTCTGAAACTCTGCGAACGTCTACACTGCAACTTTTAGCTCTGCATCCTGAGCCCCAGGAGCCTGGATCAATTTACTGAGCCCTGAGATTTGGTGTGAGGGTTTTTTTTATTGCAGTGTGGATGTACCCACAGTTGTATGAAAAGCTTATCCCATGCACTCTGGGTATTTTTGCTGATAAATTATATACCTCAGACACAGAGGCTTTTATTTTTTTAAAAATGGGGGTTTTCAAATGGGAGTTTTTTCTTAAACTCTGTGCACTTTACATTCAGAAAATAATACATCATATGTGTTTTAAATGTATTGCCCAATGACTAGACGGCCCTTAGGAATGTAACTGTGAACGTGATTCCCTCATTAGAAATAAGCCATCAGCAGACCCGCTACACATCTTTTCAGTCAACCTGCCTTTTCTACAAATCTGAGTGAAGAAACAAAATTTTTACAAGTTGTGCTCTAAACAGCTGTTTTAGAGTGTTCTCAAACTGTGGGCTGCGGACCACCAGTGGTCCGCGAGCTCCGTTCAGATGGTCCGCAGACAGTTCTCGCTAAGGTGCGCGCCTGGGTGGCTGCACACAAGAGACTGAAGGACCACCCCCCTAATTAGTGGAGTCACGCAGGCATGGTTCCACTGATTAGGTGCCTGGACCCTGGAGAAGATGCACATGTGAAGGAGAAGGTGGTGGCCTTGGGAAGAATAGGGGGTAGATAGGAGAGGGCAGCGAGGTGAGGAGGCAGGGTGGGGGCAATTTGGGACATGCAGGGCTGCTACAAGCAGAGAAAGAGGCGACTTTCCCCAGCTCCAGGGCTACAGCTGCCTGGGAGAGACGGCTCCTCCTTTACTGCCTCAGCTCTGTGACTGCTGTGGCAAGGCCTTCCGCAGCAGGGGAGAGAGGGAGAGACTCCCCTCCTTCCCAGCTCCAGACCCCCGGGGGCTGCTGTGGCAGGGGGGAGAGGGAGAGACCCCCCCCCCCCTTCTTCCCAACCCCAACTCAGGGGCTGATGCAGTGGGGAAGAGAGGGCACATCCGTCGCATTAGAAAGGTAAAACTACTGATATTAAAATATGAGATGTGTGCTTTTATTTGTAGAACAAAAAAAGTTTATTATTATTCTATATGGTGCTTTTATCCAAAGCACTTTACAAAGTTAACTAACGATACAAACAACATTTGGAAAGATCATTAAGTAGTCCACCGAGACCCTCAGCAATTTTCAAGTGGTCCGCGAAAAAAAAAAAAGTTTGAGAACCAATGGTCTAGGGGATGGAACATAAATATCAAGTATTTGATTCATTCTTTTGCAAAGCTGAACTAGCAAAATAATGCTTCTTATCTCATGAGGTAGAGAGACGTGTGGTGGTGGCTTGCTTTAGTTTTTTGGAACTATAAGTCATGAATCTGTTCCCAATTTTTGTGTATGTGGTAAAGTGATGGTTAAGTCTGAATGTAGGTAGACTCAGAGAATTGTGGGCTAACCCAGGACTTTATACATGATGCTCTGTGACGCTTGTCCCATGCTAAGACCTAAAAATCAGGCAATAGTATATTGTAATCATTTGTGCAATGCTCCATATCCTAATTTGAATGGTGTCCATCAGCTGTTAGTGCAAATTAATATTTTAACAGTAATCCATGCCTCTATGCATAATCTTCAATTTTCCTTTAGCAAATTGTAATGCCCAATGAAAAATCTCCCTAGAAAGCATCGAAGTCTGAGTGCCAAGCCATTATAACATTGCCCTTTCTCAGCTGCTTATGTGAGAGAAAATGTATTTTAAATTACAAGCCTGATTCTTTTAGTAACCAGCTTGGGCTTGATTTGAATGATGCTATATCCCGTGGAAAATCCACCCATAATTGGCATTTTAGGACACAGTTAGTATATATGCAATGAAGCCAGAGTAGCTTTATCATATCAAACTGAGATTTAGAAACTGAGAAAATGTTGAAATCACAGCATTAAGAGATTCATAAGCTGGATAGTGATTATCATAAAAGCAGTATTTACTTTATTAAATCAGGATTCATTTATTCTGATCTAGCTGTGAAGACACTGTACAATTGAAAGAGATGCACAAAGTAAATGTTAAAACAGTATTTTCAAATGCCAAACTGCATGTAAATTAGATCTGGGTGGCTTGTGAAATACATGGGTGCTGGCCACACAGAGAGCCAAAATGATTGTGGGTAAACTAGGTCACCAAAACTGTCAGCTTCCAGAACACATGTGGATTATCTACTGGCTTCTAGGTCACCTGCTGGCACAGTGGTCTTAGTCTAGTTCCTAGCTATTCACAGCACAGGGCCACTACCACATTTGGCATTCCAGTGTCAGTCTAAAAAAAGAGGCCACCAATCATGGAGACGGTGACAGTCTTTCGCCCATAGCGTCAGAAGCACACTGGCAAGATCAGTGTGGGAGAAGCTTAAATCACAACTGCCTATGTTGCACCTGCTCTGTGCATAAAAGGCTTGATCCTGCGCCCAGTGGAGTCCCTGGTAAAGTGCCCATTGGCTGCATTTTCAAAAAGAGGTACCAGGGAACGGTGATGAAATCTAATGTGTGAATTATCTGGTACTAGAATCTCTGAAAAGTTTCAAACATAAATACCTGGGGTTATGTTTAAGAGCAAAGGATTAGCTAATTAGGGTTAATTGTCAGCCTGTTGGCTAATTAACATAACTAATCTAACCCAATGAATACCCTAAAGATAAAGGTACTCCTGGATTCACCAGGTGAAATGAATGGTGAATGAGTGTCTAATTAAGAGGCAAACAGTG
Organism: Sternotherus odoratus; assembly: GCA_032164245.1. NCBI lineage: Eukaryota > Metazoa > Chordata > Testudines > Kinosternidae > Sternotherus > Sternotherus odoratus. The sequence continues at coordinate 10,615,442 of JAVMKO010000009.1, read as the reverse complement.
TATAATCAGAGCATGCAGGTGCTCCGATGACTCAGAATAGCTCTCCGATCAGCATATGTTAGAGCAGGGGTCTCAAACTCAATTTACCTTAGGGCCAGTGCCAGTCCTCAAATCCTCCCAGCGGGCCAATAATGTCCCTGAAGATGGTGCTCAGTGAAGAAAACGTTCATATTGTGTGTTTTATTTTGAAAGTCGTAGAAATAATAAAACTGTCATACAACTTTATACAATTCTTCGCCTGCCAGAGAGTTTTTAGTGTTTGCCAGACACCTGGCAATGCTTCAGTTCTGTCAGTTTGCTGATGTTTGGCCTCAGTGACTGAGCAGTTGAAATCTTCAGGATTGCAGCAGGGTGTGCATCAGACAGCTGTGTTCAGTATTTTGGCTTGCTTATATTCATAGTGGGGAAAAAATGATGCTACCTCCCTGGCTGACTCTGCCTGCCAACAAATGATGGCTTCTCTGACCCTCTACCCCAGCCAACGGGGGCGATGCCTACAGCAGACTACCGTCAGCATGTCTGCCTGTCTCTCTCCTCTGCGGGCCACAGTGGGGAGGTTCTTTGGCCACGGATGGCCTGTGGGCTGGGAATTTGAGACCTCCATGTTAGAGAATAGTAGTTTGAAGGCAAATAAAAAATTGTTTTCTGAAAGGCCTGGGATGGATTAAAAGATTTTGTGCAATGGAGAAATATATGAGCCGCCTGATGGTAGAAGAGTGGTGTTATAATGGCAACTAAGCCATATTGTAAACAAGTATTGGACCAAGCCTTCATTATTGGAGTAAGTTGCAGAACAACAGGTAGTGATCTGTCAGCTGGAGCCCCGAGACACTGTTACAGCTCGACATGGAATGTGCCTCACTGTAGGAATCGGCAGTATGTGAATTACGGCAAACAACTTGGACCTCAATCTCTTCTCATACTGGAATAAATCTGGTGATACTCCATTAACATCAGGGGTCTCAAACATGCGGCCCGGGGGCCGCATGTGGCCCGCAAAGCCCTTCCCTGCGGCCCGCCAATCTTCCTGTCGTCCCCCCCCCCAGCAGTTTGCGGGAGGGAGGGGCCAGAAGCAGAGGCTTCTCTGCTGCCTGGCTGGGCCGCGCGTGTTTCTAGCTCTGGACTTCCTATATTGCTCTTGCTTTGTTTGCTAAACAGCTGTTGGTGGTGCCTAGCGCTTTCCAGGAGGGAATGGGGAGCTGCGTGCTCAGAGGAGGAGGTGGGGCAGGGGTGGGATCTCTTGGAAGGGGTGGAGTGGGGGCGGAGCCGGGGCAGCGAGGGCAGGGTGTGTGTCAGTGGTGCGGCCCTCGGGCCAGTGCACTAGTCCTCATGCGGCCCTCATGGTCATTTGAGTTTGAGACCCCTGATTAACATCAATGGTATATTAACTGGTTTCAATAAGACCCATCAATACCATTCTGCAACTCTCACAGAGTTTCATAATAACTAGTCATGTGAGTTAATAATATTGGCTTTAAAATATTTTTGTGTAACTTTAATATGGCAACATGCGTTGCTTAGGAACTGCACGTTGCTGAGAGCTTTAATGGCAGTGCTTGAGGACATGCCAATAGAGCCATTCCCCAGCCCTGGGACTGTCAGCAATGAAACCTTTCCATTGATTCTACTTTCGCAGAGACCAAACTGACAAAAGGCATGCTAGAAATGTCATAATTGGTTCTATAATGAGTTCTGGCTTCTGAATCACTAGCTCTTGAAAAAGTTATTAGTGATGCCGATTACACTAAACTTCAATGAGGGAGTTGTATAATCTAGAAACTTTATGCCTTTATACCTTAATAACTGGTGAGTTTCAAATGTCCCGCAATAAATACTTTTTTTTTCCTCTTCCATTTCTGGGAGAAATACCCTTTCTTTCTTCTTGAGTGAAAATGTCTCAGTCCCATTCAGGTTCTAGGCATACAAAAGACACATTGCAATGCAACTCTTCTCTTTGGGTGAGGCTATGAATGAGCACTTCCCTTGAAATTGAACAGAATGACTGCAAGACTGTGGGTAAATGAAGTTTACTCTCGACCCAGAGACCACAAATGCATTTCAGTCCTCCTTTCCTTTTGAGGCGGAAGGAGGCACTTAAGTATTCATGCCTATTAAATCCACTGGCTTCCCGGCTGACAGTGAGAGGAAGGGAGCTAAACTTTATACAAAGCTGTACCTGGAATACAGCAGTATCACTTTCTCTGACATTTTCTTTGTAAATAATCCACTTCGATCACAAATATCTTATTTGTTCCGTACTATATAAATATTAAATATTTGTGTATGTCCCAATTTCTGTTTTCTCTACAATATAGGGTAGCTTTGTATTTTTCTTTCTATATTACAAAAACAAACAAAACTATGCACCAATATGTAACTTATGAGTGTCATATAAGTAGCATGTTTTATATATTGAATTGATCAAATACTAAAGCATGTATGAAGTAATATGAAAATGGAAATCCTTCCACAATGACAAACATCAGGAATGCATGTTTGAAATGTGAAAATCATGGAATCCCTGTATCCTAGGAGACCTTTTACAAGATTAGCCTTAGTGGCCATGATTTTTGACTGCTTCTGCATGTGTTTATACATTTTGTTTTGAGTGGCGCACACCATTTCTTCCCCCTTCATTCAAATCCTATGGTGCATGATGAAAACCATAACATGGAGTTTACTGGTCTTCCTGCTGTTTTTCCTTATGGTGAAACCTTCTAAAATCCTCCTATCATTGCTTGCACCATGTGACACCAGCTGCACCTTTTCTATTAGTTCATGAAGACAGTTTACAAGTGATTCTGTGTGGAAAGATAGGCTTCTTTTCTTCCAAACCTACAGATGTTAGATCCTATTTGTGAGTGGGATGTAATATTTGAAGGACCATTTTTATAGTTGACATTTGAGATAATATAGATTTTTATAAAATAAGCTCCTTATAACATTTGCAAGTAAGTTGTATGTACATTTTTGTTCCAGATGGGACGTGGGTGCTATAATGAAAAATAGTATAACAGCTGTTCCTTACATGAACTATATACTACAGGTGCATTATACTAGACTATTATTTCTTAAAGATCAAATGCTGTTTGGAAATAAGTAGACCAGGAAGGACAAGCACATCACAAACAAGAAATGTAAAAGTAAAAAAAGAAAGGGAAATATTCCCTTCTCCAGCTTTAATATTGGCAGTCACTACAGAGCATATGTAACAGCTACCACTGAAAGGAGCATTAGTGTTGACAGGGCCCGTGTACTGCTGAGAGCTAGGACTTGGGGGGAGGAGGAGCTCTGGAGCCTGCCACTGGCTGCAGCTGCAGCAACATCCTGTATATTTGTTTCTGTTTGTTTTTTCTTAGACAGCCTTTTAAAATGGTCTTAAAACAACATTTGCATTCACTGCTAAAGTAGAGAGAGAAGAGAGGCCAAAGAAACAAATGGGTAACAGGTGCCATTGCGTTTGTATTTAAATGAGGCACTAGCTGGTTATGTTACAACAGAGACAGAAGATAAATTGAGCTAGAAAATAAGATGTTTCAATCTGCACTATGTAGCAGCTGCCTTTAGTGTTTTCTCAAGCACTAAAATAAAATAATTTAAAAATAAAATAGAATAGTATTTTTCAAAGATTATATTGTATTCTGCCTTGTCATATGTACTAATATTACTAACATCATGAAATATCGTAAAACATTAATATACACTTTTAAAAACTGGAGTAATTTTGAAAAAAAAAATCTAAATTCTTTTTTTTTACAAAAAAAAAGTTTTTGTGGGAATTTTTTTCCAAATTAATACAATTTAATGAAAAATTCAGGTTAGGTGAAATGGCCTTTTCCCAGCTCTTTAGAGTATTTAGCGTGTAAGGAAGTGTAAGATTAGAGGAGGCTAAATACAACTGTAGGCTGTTTGTGTTTTACTCCAACTACTAAATAAAAATATTTTTGATTTGAAGAAGTCTGTTGGCCAATATTGCATGTCCCCAAAGAGAAGAAATGCAAGTGCCTGACACACAGTTGGTAGTACAGAGGGATGAGTGGTTGGTATACACAGGGTATGTACCAGTCTAAGTGTGGAAGAATTTTGAGATGCCAACCAGGGACAGGTCAGAGCAGGAGGCCCAGACTTGAGATGGGCACAGTTAGTCCAGAAAGATGTAGCTAGCCCCTTAGCCAGGGCCAGCGACAGGGTGGTACAACGGGTACAGCTGTACCGGGCCCCGGACTTAAGGGGGGGGGCCTTAAATCCGGGGCGGGCCCGGTACGCAGCTGTACCCCCCTTGTCGCCAGGGCTGTGAGCAAGGCGCGGCTCCGGGTAGCCACTGCAGCGCTCATCAGCCCCCTCCCCTGGCACCCAGCAGCCTCCCCCCGCCCCCCTTTGCTTCTCCCGGCCGGGCCACGCGGCCAGAGCGCATGCGGGGGTTGGGGCCCGCGGGCGGCGGGAGACCGGCTGGGGGGGGCCGTGGGAGACCGGCCGAGGGGGGGGGTGCGCGGGAGACTGGCCGGGGGGAGGGGGGAAGGGGGGCTGCGGGCGGCGGGAGACCGGCCGGGGGGGGGGCCTGTAGGCGGCGGGAGACTGGCCGGGGGGGGGGCACGGGCGGCGGGAGACCGGGGGGGGGCCCCCACACGATCTGCGTACGGGGCCCCAAAATTCCTGTCGCCAGCCCTGCCCTTAGCTATTATAGGCATGTTCAAAAGAGCAAGAGTGTGTAGCCTCAGAGATACTAAGAGATGGTATTTAACTGGACGAACATGGGTGCTTACTATAATTCTTTCTTCTTGTATTTGAAAGAACACCATCACCATGACATTTGTGTATATATAGGAGAAAAGCCACTGCTTTAATTGTAAAGTGCATGTGTACTTTGGATGATTGTATGTCTGGCTTTATGTCCTAATCATACCTCATAATTTCATTCTCACCTTGCCGATTGCTCTTCTATATTTTCTTCCATAAATCTGTCATAATAACTCACTGAATGCAGACTTGCACAGAAACTTGCATTCCGGAGATTTAAAAGCACAACATATTCTGCTATTGTTCATTCAGGAAGAATAATGGGAGAGTATTTTGTTATTAAGGATGGCTGGATGAAAAGGGAGGGAAAAATCAGGTATTGTGATTTAATTAATCAAATTTTGAAATTTCTAAACTTCTACATATGAAATTCCATCAATTTTGAAACTGAAAACATTTCAGTGTATCCTATAGTTGGTTGAAAATTGGGGGAGGAGGGAATATTCAAAAACTTTGCCACAATTTATCCCAAGGTGGGGGGTTTCCCCCCTCCTGCTTTCCTTCTTTAACTGAGGACTACTGTGACAGTTGTGATGTTGAAACTATGAGAAAAAGATCAGAGAACAAAAATGTAACTATTTCCCCCCTTAGGTTACACACATTTCTTTAATTACTGTAGAAGCAACTGAAAGGTTGAACAATACTGTGTAGGAGTAGAACAATACAACTCAAACACACTGCTTCCAGCCACAATCCTGGTTTAAAAACAAAGCAAAGGGTTCATTACAGTCAACCAACTGGACAGCTCTTCACCATTGTCCAAACTTCTGCTCCCTTTCAGTTAAGTGTCTTGACTTTTCTTGCACTCACTTGTACTTTGGGAGGGATGGTTTGGTTTCTCTTTAGTACCTGTCCTCAGATTCTGTACTTCTCACTAAGAGCTTGTCTACACTGCCCTGCTGTTCACACTATCCGTGTGTGCCAAAGTGCAGCACTATAACTCCCCCATGTAAATGCTGCTGGCATGAACTAAAAGACTCCTAGTTTGCATTAATGTAATCATTGTCAAACAGGATTAGCTTAATGTGAACTAGAAACCTTTTAGTTCATCCCTGCAGTGTCCACATAGGGGAATTACAGTGCAGCAATTTGGTGCATCCTGCTATAGTGTGTAAACTGTGGGAAGTCTAGACGTAGCCTGAGTCTCAGTTTTAGTAGGGGAAACACTTTCTCAATTGTGTGTGCCAGACAATGTCATCCTTAGTTAAGGCACCAGCCTTTCCCTCAATTTACGAGCCTCCCTTACGCTGAATCTATGCTGCCCATCACTAGTAGTTTATGGCTTAGTCTAGTGAAGCTCAGAATGTGCGCTGTAGATTTATGCTTTCCGGTGACAATCTGGATCAGCTGATGCAAAAGCAGAAGTTGTTTTTCTGCAACGACGCAAAGTCATGTTTCATAGGAATGGCTGAAGTTAGCACGTATTCTCTCAAATGTACAGGTGGGGTGGTTTATCTTCCAACTCATCATTCCTCTATGAAAGGGGGCATAATCCAATTCAAGCAGTGGGTAAATAAGATGCGCTGTACAAAGCCCCATTCTGGAAATGTATACTTTCTTGCTGACAATTGCTATGGAATAATGAAACCAAGAGGCAGACTTGGCAATGTGAACCAGTACTGAATCTTCCCCTCATCTAGCATTCTGTCTGAACTGTGATGAACGGGGCAATAACAGCATTCAAAGGGAAAATCATGCTTAGGGATTTTATCAATGCCACACGTAAAAGGAGGCCCCCTTTTTCTAGCAAAGAAAAAAAGAGCTCTGACACACAATCAGGCTGCCTTTGGTCAGATGCTGCACTACTGTATATTGCAACTTACTTCTCCTAGGATTAGAATTTCCTGGTAGCTCATGTGTTTTTGTTAATAAAAGCCAATTTCTTCAAGGAATTCTGCACCTTATTATATGAACTCTTGATAGGTGGGGGGCGGGGCACCTAAAAGTAATAAAAATCAGTTACAGTTGCAGAGTGGTTGATCAAGATATTTATTTTGGACCCGATTGCCTGGCCTGTTCCATTTCCTTTGCATTGCCCACAGGGTGCCTCTCTGCTATGCCACCCCTTCCTGCAGCCCTCTCTGGAGCTGGAATGGCCAGAATACAATGTGCTCCAATGCAGTTTCTTGGGCACTGTTACCAGCTGGTGGATTTAGAGTGCTCAACTCTGCCAGAGCCGGGACCATCATAAAATGGGGAAGATAAACAGGGAGTCGTGGCCAGCTCCCCATTGAAGCTGGCTGTGTCAGAGTTTCTGGGCCATTGTTAGACTACACCCAGTTTTATGTGGGCATAGCTCATGGTTCACATATACACACTTCTAACCATTCCATCCTTTGGGTGCCAGGAGAGGATTAATTCATGATCCCCTAAAGTTGGATCAAGGCACAGCACACTCATGATGTTCCAAGTCCAAGCTTTTTCAGAGTTACTTCTATTCTCTCTACAATGTGCAGGCCAATACAGTCCTAAAACAAAATTCCCATTGACTTCAATGAAAGGTCTTTTCAATTAAGGCTCACAGGAATTCAGACCATGGTTCATTAACAGATGCACCCTCAGAGTAAAATAAGTAGGGTTTGGGCCTGAGAGGAACTGGGGGATTCAGGATCTGCAAGATTCTAGACAAAAAAAACAGATTTTATCTAGCCTCTTTAAGATGCAACAAGCAACATATTTTTTTCATAAGTCACTTTTTAAAGTAGAACTGCAATTTAAGCAAAAAACATCAGGACATATAGCAACTCAGCTAATTTTAATTAAGCAGAATATAATCATTACATAAATGTTATGGGTGCCTGTGGTATAGAAGGAGAAGTAGTTCTCTGAAAGACAGGAGAGCTGCATTTTTGAGTGGTTCTTTCTTTGGTCCTCACTTCACACTCCGCTCTCATCTGTGGTTCCAAATAGCTGCTAATCTGCCACAGTGATGGTGGCTATGGCCACACCACGGGTCACTACTTTGACTGACAGGTTAAACCAGGTCGAGCATAGTCATGAGGGGAAATTCCTATCGCCCGCATATTAAATCTCCTTTGGTAGACCAGGCAGAGGAGACATGTTGGTCCAATTGCTGAAAAGTCAATGCAACAGTGCATTGTGGAATATGTAAGGCTTGACAAGGCAACAAAGACGTCAATGGCTGCAGCCAATGAAGTTCCCAGCCATTGTGACCTTTGGGGCTGTAGGTCTTTGACATCAGCAGTTGAGAGAGTGAGATTGCCCCTGTGCATTTGTCTTTGTGCATGAGGTTTTTGATGTGACGACATTCACTCATTGTTAAGAGAGAATCCTGTGACAATAGTTGAAGGGTCAAGTGTAGGTGAACACAGGGAATCATAACCACAAGCCTGCGTGAAGGCCTGGGATTCCTGTCATCAGCCTTGAATCCTGGGCAACAAGGATATTCTACAAGAATCAGAGAGGTAGCCATGTTAGTCTGGATCTGCAGAAGTGACAAAGAATCCTGTGGCACCTTAAAGACTAACTAAAGTATTGAAGCATTGGCTTTTGTGGGCTAATACCCACTTCGTCGGGGATATTCTACAACATCCCAGGTGACTGAGCAAACCTTTCACAGGACAGCACTGATCACCCTACTCAGGGAAGGGTCTGGAAAATCCCTTAAATATTGCCTACCCAAGTTTAATCTACCCAGTTCTCCATGACTGGTCGATCATCCGTACAGGGGATTTGGTCCAATTAGAGCTGTCACCAGCCACTAGTATAACTACAAACTCTTAATGTATAGATAAGCAAAGTGTCTATTTTGTAATGGTGAAGCTTACTCCTGCTTGAAAGGAGGGTATACTGACATGGGGAATATCCTATCTGTTAGGGATTGTCATACCACAGCTACACCACTAGCTTGCCACTGAAGTCTGTAACGGAGGCAGCCTCTCCTGACATCTGTCTCTTTCTGTTGAACATTGTTAATCATTGTTGCACTACAGAGAAGCCACTAGTACTGTATATTTGCCCGGAAGAGTCAATGTCATCATGGACTCCAAAGGTGTGCTTTGTTTGTGCATTTTTTTGGCCACAAAATGCCACCATACTGAATGGTGAAAATATTTTATGTCTTCTATTTCTGTTAATTGTACTTTTGAATATATGAGTGCCATTGATGCCCATCCCAAATCAGTTTCCATAGAACAATTGACTGTTATTTCAAATGCAATATAGTTGGACATCTACACCTACAGCGGACCCTTGCTACAAAGTGTGCCTGTGTAGCGTGAATTCACATATTGTGCAATTGTGGCTATGAATCCCAAATTTAATTACTGGTAACGTGACCTCCACTATAATGCGGTCTCCGCGTTAATGCGGTACCATGCATGGATCCCAAGTCCCGTGTTCTAGCGAGGGTCCAGTGTATTTTGAAAAGACACTACAACCCAAATCCTTGCCCAGCTAACCTGAAATCCAATAATTGAAAGAACAAACCTGCCCCTGCTGAGCTAACCAGAAGGACTGAAGAACATGCCTGGAGTTATTCAAGTCCTCCCCACATTTCCTGTTGTCTCTTTCTGTACCGGGTAAACATGTTCTATTAGTAAATAAAACTTCATAAAAGTAGCATTACAATGCCCCATTCTTCAATGTCAAAACTGCTAAGAGCACACATTATTGACTCTAAGGTAACTCAGTTGCCAAAGACTCTATCCTCATTGTTGGCATGTGCTTATAAAGATAGGTGTCTGCACAAGAAAATAACATTAAGAAAAAACAGCCCTCTCCCCAGATACTTCAGAATTTTTTGTATTGCTTTAATGGTGTTTTTCTAATTCATTGGTTGCTCAAAAACTATATTAAGTTGGTGTTCTCCTTCTTTCCTAAGACATATCACTGATGCTTTCAATTCACACTGTGGAATTATCATATTTAATTAATTTTCTATTGAGGTAGCATATTGAAGTCCTAATTAGGGATCAGCCCTCCCCGGATGCACCCCCACAACCTAGGCACTGTATAAATAATTCCAGCAAAGACATATTTCCTAAACTCCTTCTTGTGGTTGTTAGAACACTCTCCTTACAACTGGGGTTCTCTTAAGAACATAGTATGTGAAGTTAATGCAGTACTCTAGTGCCTTCATCATGGGATTTTATTGAAAGATCTGTTATTTGACCAAAATGAACTGTTACCAATCTCTTCACTGGCACAGAGATTACATTAATATCTCTGTTCTGAAAGTTTCAGTTTTCTAATGCAACATGTTAAACCACTTACATTTCAGGGGCTTGATCCTACAATATTCAACTCAGTGAAGGTTTTTGCATTGGCTTGAATGGGATCCATCCCCAGATCAGTACCATGGATTCCAGATCTAACAGCTCATATCTGTTAAATACAGTATTACTGGCCTCAATCCTAGCATGGAATTTCCATTCACCTAAATAGTAATATAATGCCTGGATGAAGGACAACCTGTTGTCCCTAAGTGATGAAAAATGTCAGTGAAAGGATTACGTTCATTTTGAAATGCCACCCAGTGTAGCAATTACCATGAAATCCTAGAGTACCATTGTAGTCTCTTCTTCCACCGTTCCTCAATAGTTTGTGAATTGAAATTCAGAGACGGGAGAATGTTTAATGCATTGTTATAGACCTGTAGAAACCTGTGCAATTCAGAGTGCTTTAAACTTTACAGAATGTGAGCATAAATGTCATTTATGATGACTGGAATATGTCACAATCTAAATCAATGTGAATAATAATTCCAGTTAATGATTCAAACTGTTAAGCTGAGTGGTTAGTTTTCATAGCAGTAGTTCAAAGGATCAAAATGAACTGCAGCCATATGTAAAACTACCCTTTCATTAGCATCAAGAAATCGGTGCAGAATCTAATTAAAATTCTGGTATTCTGTTTTCCGTTTCAATATCTTAGGTTCTTCACAGTAAACAAATGGAGCAGTTTTAAATTTACTGGCCCTTCTTGCTGTTAAGCTTCAGTTCTGTCATTATTTTTGCATTATGCAAATTTCTTCATTACCCACAGAATAAAAAAAATTCCTACAATATCACTGTATATTCTTTCCCAACAACCAGAGAATACAGTACAGGGGAAGGACCCTCCTGTGCTGTATTCCTTGTTTGTTGGGAAAGAATATACAGTGATAATTTAGAAATTGCCTCTGCTTGTTGAAAGGAAATGTGTAACACCATCAGACCCTGGTTGTCAGTGGGAGGGATTGAACCTGAGACCTCTGGAGCTAAATGCATGAACCTCTCTCTACTACAGGAGCTAAAAACCACATGTTCTTCACTAAGTCTGTAGCAACTTAATTAATCTCTAAGTGGTCTCAGTGCCACTAGAAGAAACGGAGAACCACTCCTAAGGGGGGCAGGGGGGTAGGTTACAAATGTGCCAGCCACTTTTGGAAAATCACTGAAATGGTCCACAGACAGAGATGGTTTCCCCTTCATTCCTAATGTTTTCTTACTATGCTTTAGGGTCTAAATACCTTGGGACTTTTCTTCTACATCATTGTCCCATAACTCCATACACTTTAGTGGCATTAGTTAACTGGTTTTACATTAGTGAAAGACAAGTAAAATAGACCCCATCAGCATTCCCTCTAATTTTTACCACACATGTGCAGAGTGAATTTGACACATCACCTCTTTATTGGTGCACATAACAAAATTCATGTGGTGGGGTGGAGATGAGGGGGTCGGAGTCTTAGAGGGGGCTCAGGACTGGGGCAGAGGGTTGGGGTGCAGGGGTGTGAGGGATCCAGCTGGGGCAGGGGATGAGAGGTTTGGGGTTCAGGCTGCCCCGGAGCTTTGGCGGGGAGAGAGGACTGCCCCCAATTCTCTCTCCTGACAGCAGCACCTGGGCTGGGGGGCAGAGGCGCCTAGGTCAAGTAATACTGGTGTCTTGGATAAAATGGCAATGTGTGTGTGAGTAACTATATTCTCCCGATCTTGATTGTCTCTGCAGTTTCATTTGAACTGATGCCCACTGTGTCCTCAGTGGTAGGGTGGTGTGGGTATGTACAGTTAAGTAGTTGTCAGAATCCTCCCGCATTGGAGCCATGTTGCTAGGGCGTCTTGCATTGCTGCAGCTTTCAGGAATGATCCACCGTGCAGAGAGGGGACATGAAAAAATATTCTGAACAAATATTTGGGTGTGAATAGGAGGGGCATGTTCATTTCCCCCTTATTCCCACTTACCTTTCAGTGGAGGCCTGGACCATGAGGGCTACTGAATGGGGCCCAGGTCAGGGGGAATGGTGCTGTATACGCAGTTAACTCTCTGGCCCATGCTGCAGAGGTGACATCAATTTCCAGAGAGTGCTCTCTTAGCCCTGGTATACACTGGGGGGGGGGGGGACGGGAGGTGATCGACATAAGATACGAAACTTCAGCCACGGGAATAACGTAGCTGAAGTCGACGTATTTAGGTCGACTTACCGCGGCATCTTCCAGCACTGAGTTTGCTGCTGCTCCCCCATCAACTCCACCTGCGCCTATCGTGGTGGTGGAGTACCGGAGTCAACAGGAGAGTGCTCAGGGATCGATTTTTTGCATCTAGACTAGACCCGATAAATTGACCCCCGAAAGATCGATCACTACCCCTGATTTGGCAGGTAGTGTAGACCTGCCCTCAGTTAAGCACTGTGATTCACCGAAGTATTTAACTGTGTGCTTAAGCCAATCCCTATTCAACAAAATACTTATGGACGGATATTAGAAATAGCTCTGCATTTTTGAATGTGTATTGCATATTGAGTACACTTTGTCAAACGTGAGCCTGAAATTTTTGTTTTTGTTTTTTTCAAATGTGGCCCTAAGGCATGGGTTTAAGTGCTCTGCTGAATTGGGGCCTAAGAAGAGCTGAAGGGAACAATTTCTCCACCTGTTTTTTATCTCTTTTCCTGCTTTCTCAACTTTTCTCCCTGTTTGAGAGAATGGCAATAGTAGGAGACAATCAGCTGCCTGCTCTTTCTTATCTTATAAAGCAGTATTTGCTTAATGTTTTTGGACTGTATCAATTCCATTCTATGTGGGAACCTGTGCTGGTAATTTTCACAGGCAGCAGTGACATCTATTGATAGAAACATGACTGATAAATTCATTTTAATTATTGCTGAAGCTGAGCACAAGCGTCTTTAGTTCAGCAGATGGATGTTTTCATGTTTTATTTCCCCCTTTTCTCTTTGTTAGAATATTTCCCATATACTTTGAGCGTAGTGGTTTACACTTAAAACAGGTAATGCTCAAAATGTTCTGTGACGTGGTTTTTGCCATGCTGGGAGTTAATATTTGCATTTACAACATGGTGAAATCTTATCCTTTTTGTTTTACTTTTCTGATGGGAATTCATTGTCTGAGTCAATGCAGGTTGGTAAAAAGCGTGATCAATGAATAACCCCTAATTTTTAAAAAACAAACTGGCTCATAGGTAGAATTTTAAATATACAGGAATTTTGACTACAGTGAATTTGCTTTTGTAATATACAAATGAATGCACTTCTGAAAATATAACCAGACAGCACTTTTCTTTACAACAGCTGTGCAAACTCAATCCAACTAATTGGCAAGCAGCATTCATTTCCTATATCCTGACTGTCAAGGCAGTTTTATTTTGTGCACACTTTTTTTTAATTCTTACCTACAATAAAATGTCATTGCTAGTTCACATTAAGAGGTCATGTATTAGAATGCTGATTTATAGCTGATTCCAAAAAGACATAAAAACAATGTTACAGATAATGGGAAAGATTAGGGGCTTAAAATTAAGCACCTAAATAAATGACCTGGTTTTCAGAGATGCTGAGCACTAAGAATCATAGAATATCAGGGTTGGAAGGGACCTCAGGAGTTCATCTAGTCCAACCCCCTGTTTAAAGCAGCACTAACCCCAACTAAATCATCTCAGCCAAAGTTTTGTCAAGCCTGACCTTAAAAATCTATTAGGAAGGAGATTCTACCACCTCCCTAGGTAACCTATTCCAGTGCTTCACCACCCTCCTAGTGAAAGTTTTCCTAATATTCAACCTAAATCTTCCCCACTGCAATGTGATACTCCTTGTTCTGTCATCTGGTATCACTTAGAACAGTCTAGATCCATCCTCTTTAGAACCCCCTTTCAGGTAGTTGAAAGCAGTTTTCAAATCTCCCCTCAGTCTTCTCCTTTGTAGACTAAACAATCCCAATTCTCTCAGCCTCTCCTCATAAGTCATGTGCTCCAGGCCCCTAATCATTTTTGTTGCCCTCCTCTGGATTCTTTCCAATTTTTCCACATCCTTCTTGTTGTGTGGGTCCCAAAATTGGACGCAGTACTCCCAGATGAGGCCTCACCAATGTCAAACAGGGGAATGATCACGTCCCTCCATCTGCTGGCAATGCCCCATTTTATACAGCCCAAAATGCCGTTAGCCTTTTTGGCAACAAGGGCACACTGTTGACTCATATCCAGCTTCTCGTCCACTGTAACCCCTAGGTTTGTAACCCCTGCTGCCTAGCCATTCGGTCTCTAGTCTGTAGCAGTGCGTGGATTCTTCTGTCCTAAGTGCAGGACTCTGCACTTGTCCTTGTTGAGCAGCTGTTGAGATCAATGGAATTACTCCTGACTTGAAACAGAGTACAGAATTTGGCCCTAAGAAACTTTTAATAAAACATGTAAAGTTCTCAATAACTTCTTGAGGAGTGGGGGGGTCATAATCATTGTCATCACTATTGTTCATTGAAATTCTTAATAAAATGACTGAAATTATTGTTGGCATAAACTTCCACTTATTATTAGACTGGCTGATAGTCATGAAGATCTGTAAGAAAGTCTAAGTTCATTGAACCATGACATTCATAAAAATTTGCCTTACAGAAAGAGTACTGGTAATTGTGAAGTTAAATTCTGTTAAATACCACTGCCCTCAGTGTGTGCTCTTGACTTCACTACCTCTAGTAACTACAGAATTTATATTGTGCAGAAGGTAAAAAGAAGTTGCAAAAATCAAATCTATTGTTATCTATTATGACCTAAACTTCTCTCAAATTGCCCTCCATGAAAACTAATCTTCACCATCACTTTATCAGATCTTTCAAGTCTCAGAATCCTTGTGGATCTTAATTTCTTTTCAGCGGGTGACAATGTAAACTATTATCTCTCTGCTTATGAAAAATATCTGCACGGGTGAACTTCTAGCAGGATTAGCACAGATTTAGTCATAAAAACATATACTCTAATTGAAAATTATGGCACTGTTGTGAAATGTTTATAGACACTTGTGGAAATGTTTAAATTCCTGCCAGTTTACAATATCAGAAATTCAACCAAATGACTACAAATAATCCAACAGTCATTTCTTCTTGGCAGTGGGTGTGATGGTATGTGACTTATCAAGGTGCACAGGCTTATTTTCGGGGGAGGAGGGGGGGGAGAGACTTAAACACATAATCCAGAAAGCCAAAATGTTTTTAATTATAGTCACTTCCAGTATCTCCAAAGGAATGACAATTTTGCTGGATCTTGATGATGTGGCTCGCTTAAAAACTCTTGTTTTAAATTTTGTGATTTCCCAGTACATTTTGCCTCATCAGATTTAATGTAAGATTTTTGTGAGTTATCCCTCACTAATTTCTTATGACACTGAAAAATTTTCTCCTTTCACTTTGATGGTCCCCTTAACTTATGCTTTCATTACCTGAGTAATACAACTGACAAGTGTGTATATGAAAACTGACACAACTCATCAATATATATTGTAGTCTAGAAGAGTAATGTACCCAAAGATCACAGCTTGTCCAGCCATTAATCTCACACCTGCCTGGACAGACAGAACATCCTGGCTTATCCATCAAAATTCATGATGAAAACTCAGAGACATTTTGAAATGTACAGTAAGAAAATGAGAGCTGTGTAATCAAGATAGGATGAAAGGTGACATGCAGTAAAGCTGATATAAGTCAGCCTTTCTCAGGTTGAATGCTTATCTCTAACTTTAGATTAGACAGGGTGCAAATCTTATAAACTCATATCCCAAGAGATTAGAAAATGTTTAAAATTTCAAGTTGATTTTTTGTATATTTTCGAATGGACCTTCCCCCCTATCACATCATCAGAGCCCCCTTTTTCAGTCAAAAAAAGTTTTCACATCTGCCAATCATTTCTGAATTTATAATGGGCCAACCTCCAGAGTTTAAATTCATTTTGGAAAAACATCCAAAAATGTTGATGCTTATCCCAAACCACACAACCCTGGGGAAAGAAATTGGACTGGGCATATGTCACTGACTCCAGGTGTGGTCCTTTGGCAGGTCACTGCTGCCCTTGCTGGGAACCCCTTAGTTTGTTCCTGGTCAGGGTGTTTTTTTTTACTCTGAACTTTGACTGAACCTGGAAGCATACCTAAGTCTCTAGCTGTGCTCGGAAAGGCGGCCTGGAGGAGGGATGTTTCCCCTTTGCTGTCCCAGGCCTTTCTGCTTCCCTCTGCTTCTCTCCTTTATAGTAGGTCTTGTTTCCCCTGTCAGGCGCAGCTTGAGTACTTGAGTACTTGTCTTTGGGGTTGGCAGCTGCGTGTGGGTGTGGTCAAGCAGCTTGACCCTACTGCCTAAACTCGGTATAGGGTTTGTAGACACCATTACAGCATTTTAAGGAGACAGGCTTTCCTAATTGCTTACCAGACCTTTTACTTCCAGAACAGAACAGAGTAAAGCATATTGACTGGCTCTTCATCGCTTACTGTCCTAGTACTTGAGAGACACTGGAAATGAAGGATCACCTATGTAAATATTTCAGAAACTAAAAAAAAAAAATCTTCTCGTGTTCACTTCTGACAATGGGCAGTATTAGGACAGGTGAGAAGGATTCTTATTTTATCTGAAATTATTTCCTAGTCCTTCCATGTGATTGCACATGATTATCTTTACACCATCAACACTACACTGTCAGTGTTGCTGTCCTTAAAAGTAAGGAATTATACCATTATTTCAGGGACAAAAGTAAAATGATTTGCATAAATGTATCAAAAGCATTTGATTAGTTAAAATCATACTTTTGTTGGCTAAGCTAAAGGAGCATCCACTGTAAACAGTTGCAGTCCCAATGGCTCCTAAGAGAAGTAAGAAGCTGCAGAAAAGGTTATGATCTTTCATGTCTTTGAAGTAAAGTATTGTGAGAACCATTGTTTTATGCAAGAGAATGTTGTTTTTTATTTATTGTTTGTGTTACAGTAGTGCCTAGAGGTCACATTCAGGGATAGAGGCCCCATTGTGCTAAATACCATTTAAATATGTATTAAAAAACAAAATCTGGTTTGTAACCGCCAGTTATTTTTCATGGATTATTTGGGGGAATTTTTTCAACTTCCTGTGAAAATTTCATCTTTTCTAAATCCTAAACATTATTATGGAGAAAAAAAGAGTCAAGGTAGGGAAAAAAAACATTGAAAAACTGGAACATTTCTACCAAAATATTTTTTCCAAGAAAATGTTTTGATCAAAAAGTTACATTTATAATAATAATAAGAAAGTATTAATAAAAAAATCACCCAGGTATAAAAAAGAGATTTCCTGCTCTAAAGTATGTATAATCGTACAAAATGCTGCCAGTCTGTGGGCACATTTGAAGCTTTTCAAAGCATCCAATGAAACAAAAGGAACCAGATTTCTGTGATTTCAGCTCACATTGAAATTATCATTACTGTACCTGGAGGTAGAGTTTCTAAGAAGTCTTTTTAAAAATTCATGTTAAGTAATGAAAATGAGTAAAAAGAAAGTGGCAAAATACCATAAGCAGTGTTTTCTCTTCAAGTTGTTACCATGTGTATATGGTTCTGAGGAATCTGATTTAAATAACGGGATATGATGTTGCATCTGTTTAGTCACATGTACAAGTGTCTGTCCTTTATTAGTCACTCACATTTCCCCCTGTGAAATGGTCATTTTTAGTGACCCATTTCAGACCAAATGGATGTGGCATAAACATATACGCCTGATTCAGATTTCACTTACAGTGGTCTGATTCTACTCACTTCAGTGGAGTTACTCACAGTTTATACTGGCATAAGTGTGTTCAGAATCAAGCCTTATATATTTTCATAAAGTGTGCATATAAAGAAAAAAATGGACAGATTTACAGCAGCTCACAAGCCAGACTTTGACTTTGGGCCCATAAGCACAGATGCACACTCTTATTTGCAGGTGCAAAATCAGAGGCAGCAGCTGCTGCAAATGTGATTCATTGTGACTCAGAATAAAAACTGCTTTTTTTTTCTGCTTTATAAATACTGCACCATTTTGGGAATGAAATAATAAGCCATATTCTGCTCCTTTACGAATAGAGCACATCCAGTGTGATGTCAGATTTACATTGCCGTAGCTGAGATAAGTGTAGCTCAAAAACTGAAAAAAGATTTTGAAGACTAAGAACCAAATACTTCTTTCAGTTTCACTACTGTGACTCTGTGTTGCTCGGCTGCAGAAGTGCTCTCCTATGCAAGTGCTAAGTAGTGTTATGAAAAGATGAATCAGCTACATCAGCATAATAGGAGACAGCGTCCTTTCTTGAATTCTTTATTTTCAGTTAAGTAATGAGTACCACTCTTTTGTCTTTGCAGTACTATTTTGCAGAACATTGTGTGACCTCTGATTTGTAGATTATGTTAGGGTGACGAAACAGCAAATGAGAAAAATCGGGACAGAGGGTGGTGGTGGGGGGGGGTAATAGGAGCCTATATAAGAAAAAGACCTAAAAATCGGGACTCTCCCCATAAAATCGGGACATCTGGTCATCCTAGCTTATGTACTATGACAAGGAGAAGAATTGTGAGGCTGGTTTTTGAGAGTCTTTAAATTGCAAAATATCCCCAAAGCATATTTTATGTAGCTATTTGAGAGAGACCTGAATTTATTTTAGTAAGTACTAGCGAAAATACCCGGCGTTGCTCGGGTCCGTCGGAGGTGGGGAGGGGGCAGAGAGCTGAGCGAGTGCGGGGTCTGTTGGTGGGGGGAGGGGCAGAGAGCAAATCTGACACCCCCACCTCACCCCCCCCGACCAAACCCGACACCCCCACCTCACTTACCCCCTCGACCAACCCCGACTCACATTTTCACCCACCACCCAAACCCAACACCCCCACGTCACCCCCTACCAACACTCCCTGAGCAACACCCACACCTCACCCCCCATAGACCAAACCTGACTCACCCACCTCACTTTCCCCCCCCAACCAAACCCAACACCCCTACCTACCACCACAAACAAACCCGACACCCACACCTCACTTACCCCTCGACCAACCCCGACCCCCCTCCTCACCCCCCCACCAAACCCAACACCCCCTGACCAACCCCAATACCCATCCCGATACCTTCCCACCCACCCAGACCAAACCCAACACCCCCGGCTCACTCACCCCCCGACCAAACCCAACACCCCTACCTCACTTACCCTCCGACCAAACCCAACTCGGGTCCGTCGGAGGTGGGGAGGGGGCAGAGAGCTGAGCGAGTGCGGGGTCCGTTGGAGGGGGGAGGGGGCAGAGAGATGAGCGAGTGCAGGGTCCGTTGGAAGGGGGAGGGGGCAGAGAGCTGAGCGAGTGTGGAGTCCGTTGGAGGGGGGTATTATGACATCATAACTATGTCACAGAGAACAGCAGCTGCCCAGCTGATGTGATTGGCCTTTAAAGAATTTCACCCCTGGGGGGCGTCAGAGGTGAGATTTGAAAAATTTTCGACTCTTACCCTGATTAGGACCCTAAGACCTCTAACTGTACCAAATTTCAAGTCTCTAGCTCAAACGGTGTGGAAGGAGTAAGTGCACATACATACACGCACGCATACACCATTTGACTTTTATATATATAGATTGTTCTCAGCTATAAATCTTGTGGGTTTTATTATGAGATTTCATTTGTGGTGTTATTTGTGTAATAGCCTGAAAAATACTATTCTAACGTATCTTTATGTTTCCAGTTCTATTTTTGTTGTTCCTTTAGCAATTTAAATACTTCACATATCTAGGGCAGCGTAAAAGAACCAGGTGTCCCGGAATCAAGATGAAAATGCATGGAGATTTAAATTCTCAGAATTTCTGTGGTTTTAGGTGTTTCTTGCTTCAATGACCGCAAGACCAACAGCTCTTAAAATTCATTCAGAGCAAACACCCATGGATGAACAGAAAAAAGTATATTTGCCAGTGATTTGTGCTAATCTTGGTTATGTTTGTTTCTTTTCACACCATTATTTTAATGGGTTTTCTGTTGGTTCTGTTGGATTACTGTCTACTCTAGGAATAATAGATTGCTTTGGAACAGATTTTTCAGAAATATCACTGACAATAATGTCAGGAAGATTTGTCCACATGCTGCAGTCATCAACTTCCCCTTTGACACACAACCACTATAGTATTGGCTGAGATTGCTTACAGCTAGAGGCCAAGAAGATTGACTGATGGTAATGAGAGATGGTCAGACTGATGTACCTTACTACAGAAACTCCAACAGATTCTTTGCCTTATGGTGTCTGGTAACAGCTGTGCTATTTTTAAATGTTAAAGGTGAAGTACAGAGCAAAAGTGAAAAACTGAGTTAAACTCAAACTTGCTCACTGAACATCTCTGCTAAAGTGGCTGTGGGGCACACTCAGCATAGAAATATATTTTAACTTCTCTCAGTACTTCCTAGTTCGCTGACAGTATTACAGAATGTGACAAATTCTATACCAGAAGTCTCATTGCCCCTGATGGATTTGTGATATCAAACAATGATGCATTCTGGGATATTTCAGCAAACAGGAACACACCAAGGCAGTCTCCACAGAATTTACCCCACTGGTGTCCATCTTCTGGAGAAGCTCGATCCCTATGTAGGGAAGATTGAGGACATCATTATTTTTCTTACACTTTCGGCACATGTGGGTCATCTTTTTCACTCCTTTGTGGCCATGGACAGGAAACACTTCCACTTTGTGAAGATGAGGAATTCCTAATTTCCCATCACACAACTCATCACTGTCTTGAAACAGCCTGGTGTCTTGAAACTGTGAAACAATGGTGGATAAACCTGTATCCTGGTTCTGTTGAAGTCAATGGAAGTTTTGCCATTGACTTCAGTGGGGCTAGAATTTCACCCAGCGTTATTTTCTTGAATATAAGGACCAGAAATAAATGTTCATTTTTTGAAATATTTGAAGATTTAGGTTCCAGAGAACAACTAGGTGGCAAAATTCCATGGAATATGCAGGCACCAGGCTTTATTATGTAAGGTGGGAAAGGAGAAGCAGCATTTAATAATAGTCCAGAAGCCTCTTGCACCTTTCAACTTTGTTTAAATTAGTAATTGTTTCTATGGAAAATAGGTTAGCAAGATGTAGTTCCTTCCTCGTATGTTAATGTTAGGAAGCAGCATGTCAGACCTATCACACTTGAAGTAATGTTACAAATAAGAAGTAGCAATTGATACAAGAATATTTCTTTGAACTGTGTAAGTCAAATAGTAATTTCCAGGTCACCTTGTATAATTATACATTGTATAATTATACAGTACAATTTTGGCCACCCCTGATGTGTAGTGAATGAATATTTAATGCAGCTTGTTAATATGTTGTGAGCCATGAGTGACCTCTTTTTGGGGAGAAAAGGGAAATAAAATTGGTTATGAAACATTCACTTTCACTCTTTTTTTAATAAACAAAAATCTTATGGATGGAGACAATATTTGTGGTAGTGGATTTTGTGATGTAAGAACAGGACGTAGACGTCCACTATTCAAGAAGGATATTTATAAGTTAGTGAGGGTTCAGAGAAGAATCACGAGAATGATTAAAGGGTTGGAAAACCTGTTGTAAAGTGAGAGATGCAAGGAGCTTAACATATTTAGCTTAATAAAGAGAAGGTTAAGGGGTGATTGATTAGTCTGTAAGTATAACATGATCCAATGGCTGGAAGTTGAAGATAGACACATTCAAACTGGAAATAAGGCATACATTTGTAATGGTGAAGTTAATTAACTGTTGGAACAATTTACCTAGCTCTGTGGTGAATTCTCCATCACTGACCATTTTTAAACCAAGATGTGATGTTTTTCTAAAATATACATTCAATGAATTATTTGGGCTACGTTCTATGGCCTGTGTTATATAGGAAGTCAGATTAAATTATCAATATTGTCCCTTCTCGCCTTGGAATTTATTAACCTTGTTGCAAGGCTATATTAGGGAGGTTGGGTGAACAATTAGTGAGTGGTCTTTCTAGGCACTATCTTACTGTCAATTCCCCACAGCTACCTTGTGGAGCCCCATGGTAGATTTTCCTCTGCATAATTTAAACTAGAATAAAATCATTTCCTTTATCTCAGATTTACGCCTATTTAGTACTGATCCATCAACCTGCTCTATACAGGCAAATCACTGAGCCCATGTAAAGCCTCATGGCCTTTAGTAGGGCTCCATGTGGAGCTACTTGTAGGGCTGGAGTCTTAGACTGTAATTTCCTCAAAGCAGGGACTAGATATCTTAGTTTGTGTCTTTATGTACAGGAGTGAGCATACTGATCACATTTTAATAATAGTGACAGAAGTAAGAAATGTTCTCTACCTCCTACTGGCCCAGTAGTTACATTTGGGAGCAAAAGGCAAGCCATTCATATAGCTGGGGTGAGAGTATGGAAAAACCTACTGGATGAGATCAGAATAAGACATATTCTGACCACATCCAGGACTCCTTGCACAAGTCTGCCTGCACTAATGAGGGAGATAATCAAGTGTAAGCTGTCAAACCATAGACTGGCAAGATTGCAAAGTCCTTTTGTTGGCTTTGATGCTTCCCTTAAAATTCTATAGGGCTCGTACATGCTACAGTAGCTGGTACCCTAGAAATATCTAAAACAGATTAATCACTAATTCAGCAATGTAGATGATGGTTTTCAGTTTTGATTGATTTAAAATCTCTCTTTAAAATCTCATTTTACTTTATGAAGTGAAATCAACCCTTTTCAGGGTGATTTATTTATTTATTTAAAGCATTTGCTTAATTTCTTTGGCTCTGAGTCAATAAAATCTGTCTAATACTCATACAACAAAAATCCTGATCAAGGCCCTGCTAACCTCTAGCAATTGAGGGGAAGCTTATATGGACTGTGCATGTTCCACAGCACAGCATGGAGATTTTAATGACTTCACCTATAAATCAACAAGAGGATATTCACGTCTTGCCACAAACACCCATCTAATGCTAATAACTGGTAGCAGGCCTCAATGCTCCATCTACCTGGAGCACTGTTCACAGATTCATCAGGAATGTAAAGCCCTGTCATTGTGATAAGGTTTCTGAGTTTAAATACTGAGAGTGCTGAACAGGTTTCAGAACAGTATGTCGCATCAGATATGTGCTGCAGTCGTGAGGATTGGCATGATCTGCTCTTGAGAAATTTCCCTGGCACTTATTAGCTGGAGGACTATGCCTACTAGCCAGGGTGAAAAACACCTGTGATGCCAAGTGCCGTAAAAACATAACTCCTGCAGCTGTGTACAACTTATTGGAATCTGTATTTAAGTATAATATAATGTCTATCAATGGTCTGTTTGAATACATATTTTTAATCCAAATATAACATACTAAATTTCTCTTGCTGCTGTTGTATCTGTTTTCCATCCTGGCTTCACTCAGTTTTCTCTTATGTTTCCTATCACAGATCATGGTAGATCTTTATTCTCTTTTGTCTTCAGTGTCTCCTTTCTGTCTTCCTCCATCCATATATTTCTTTCTCTTTCCTTGCCTTGTGTACTCCCTGGTTCCACCTCTGTATTTACCTTCACCCATCCCAATCACTTTCATTCCACCATTCTTCTCTCTTCCAACTCACCACTCTGTCCCTCTCTGTCACACACAGAGCCCCTCACAAGTAGGGTCAAATTTTCAAATGCTCAACACCCTCAATTGAGGCTAGATTTTCAAAGAACTTCATATTCCATTCAGGCACCTAAATAAGGGTCATACCTGTATTTTCAAAAGAACTCAGGACTAAGCACCTTCTATTGTCACGCTTAAGTCAGATATAACCCAGTGTGAGTTTGGATGTCAAAATCTAGCCCTTAGAAAGCTTCATTTCCTGTGCACAGTGCAAAAAGTTGACTGTGTAATGTACGGCTGCCCAAACACTCCTCTTTAATTAAAAAAAAAGTCTTCTATTGTTACTTTTAAAAATACATATTGTTATTGCTATAAAATTATGCAAACCCCCTCATGGCTAAAAGTGACAAAATATAATATATTGTCACTTTGCAACAGCCAGGATGCCTTGGGGGTGTAGTGTGCTCCATTTTGAGCTTTGGAGGAAGCCAGGAAACAAATTGCATAACCTTTTATAGAGCTCATTACTAACTCTGAACTTTAAGGAAATAGTGGCAGAAAACCTGATCAAAATTTATAAAGAGCTAATATGTTAAAATTGGGTTTGTAACCTGATAGTATGGCACAGTTCCAAAATCCTTGTATCCTTGCAATGCATAGTCAGAGTTTTGTAAATCAATTCAAATTTATTGGCAAGTTTTGTATATCTGTTGTATGGCTTTTAAAACTGTTGCAGGGTAGGATCTATAAATCAGTTTGAGAAGTGTTTGCTGTAAATCTCCTAAAGCCTTTTTATACTTTGACTCTTAATGAAATGCATATTTTATATAAACCCGTAAACATTATTTCTATTTTTTTCTTGAGTTAATGAAAAGCAAGCTCTGAGAAATGTAGATTTACAATCTCAGTTTGTACCACGTATTCATTTTGGTTCTTCACCATTTTCCTGGAAAATTATGGTTTTCATGATGCAACTGTAGGACTTAGCTCAGTTCTGCCTTTCATCTGAAATGAAAATCACTTTATAGTGTTGGGATCCATCCTTTCAGATAAGTCAGTGGACAAAGGAAGAGCCATCTGTATTAACGAGGGCTGAATTTTTCAACATCTGCATAAGTGTAAATAGCCACTTGAATGCCCAGAAAGAGGCATATGTGGTGGTTGAACATGTAATTCCATATAATTTCCTCAAAGCAGGGGCTATATATCTTAGTCTTTATGTACAGGAGTGAGCATATTGATGACATTTTAATAATAGTGACAGAAGTAAGAAATGTTCTCTATCTCGTACTGCATTTTGGCTGGCTGGCATAGAATAAATGATGGCAGACAAGGAGGAGTTTAAAAATAGTCCATTGGGGATCTCAGTAGAAACGGTCCCTTACTTGCTTCACATTCTATTTTTGCAACATTTAAGTGCAGACTACAAAATATCTTGGCATACACAAAAAACCACCACCCTTCCTCCCCCACCCACACCCCCACTTATTTCTCTCCCTTCTGACTGGCTTCCTACTTTAAGGGTGCTGCTATGAATATAAATGCTGATATGGTGCTGCACTGTCCCAGTGGATCAGGGGTTCCACAGTAACCTTAGTTTGGGGGAAAAGAAGTGGCAGATATGGGAGTGACCAGACAGCAAATGTGAAAAATCAGGACATGGGTTGGGGAGATAATAGGAGCCTATATAAGAAAAAGTCCCCAAAATCGGGACTGTCCCTATAAAATCGGGACATCTGGTCGCCCTACTAGGCTCAAGCATATGTTCATGGCTGTAGTAATTTTTCAGGGTGTGCTAAAGAAGCTAACTTTAGTGCAGCCAGTTTAATCCAACAGAGAATTTTGTTAATAGTAAGGCACAACAAGAGACAGGATGGTTTTGTGACTTCAATTAATGGCTCTGATTTTCTGTGATCTTATGTCACCCCAGTCAAAATCACTTTGACTGCCTTACAGACATCTGTCCGTTCACATGTTCTTCCATGAGATGCCAGTTACTTGAAGGAAAATGGAGTTTGTCTCTTTAAAAGAAGTTTACGTTTAAACTTGAAAACATTTTCAAGTTTAAAAGACATCTCACATTGTGTCTGAAAGTGAAGATTCTTTCGGGGGAGGAGAGAGGTGTGTGTGTGTGGCAGATTTGGGTCTAAACACTCACTTGCAACATGATGTGTTTTGATAAGCTGCAATGGCTT
Source organism: Sternotherus odoratus (assembly GCA_032164245.1). Classification (NCBI taxonomy): domain Eukaryota; kingdom Metazoa; phylum Chordata; order Testudines; family Kinosternidae; genus Sternotherus; species Sternotherus odoratus. The sequence goes on along the minus strand of JAVMKO010000009.1, from coordinate 10,589,650 downwards.
CTGTCCGTCATGTGCGGTGTTGGTGGGGGTGTTGGGAGAGCACAACAATTTGGGATTTTTTTAACACAAAATAAGTGTTTTTCAACAATACTTCCATGGCAATTTTTTGTTTCTTTCAAATTTTCTGGGTTTCCAACAACCAAAAACAAAAACATTTTCTGCATTTTTTTTTGCAGGGGAGAAATCATTTCTTTCATTTCACAGAAAATACCATTTCTCAAACATCTCTAGTAGTGGGATAAACAAAAAGGACTTTTCAGTTGAAGCCAATTTTAATTATATAGCCAGTGGTAATGGCACCATGTGGCTGAGCAAAGATATTCGGTTTATTGTGTGCAAATTATGGTTTTCTGAGCTCAGTGTTCACTGGAATTCCACAGTAGAATAAAATTCATTTTCAATGCATTCCAAAAGTTAAGCAGTAAAAATACATTTCAGACATGCACACTCCCTGTTTTGTTAGTGTTCAGTGAGGCAGTGCTTACTCAAGTGTGAGATAAACACAGCCATGAAAATTTAGCATCTAATTATTATTATTATTATTTTATTTTATTATTTACAAAATTCACCATCCTCGGGAAAAATAAACTAACGGGGAGAGTTACACTTGGCAAGTCCCTTTAATTCTCTGAGGTGCAGTTTCCCCATCTATAAAACAGGGTTAACAGGTATCTCCCGGGGATGTTCTGACGATACTCTTTTTAGATTTCCAAGTGTTCAGATACTACAATAAGCATAAACAGTAAAGGAAGGATAAAGTAGATATGTCGGTGAGTACTCATAAGGAGCAGGTTGTTGGGCAAGAAGATGCTGCTTGTACATGGTTACTTTTAAGAGTAAATTGAAACTTTACATTTTAATCCGTAAATTTAACGTGTCTCTATTCATCTCATTGGGGTCTCTTAATCTCTGTCATTCTTGTTCACTTCAAACACTGGCAAAAAGAAGGATAAATGGTATGACACCAGCCCACTGGATGATTTTCATGTCTTGACAGGATCTTAGGCATTCAAGGGACTTATATGGAAATAATCATAATTTAATAGTGGAATCTAATAAATAAATGAACACAAGCCAAATGACCAGGCAAAAGTGATTCTAATACAAAGCTACATACACAGGGCCAGATTTTCCAGTTTAAATTGCACTGCCTACAGCATGTGCCCTTAAAACTAGTGTAACTAACTGGTGGAGGAAGGATCACCCCAAATAGAAATTCTTAAGCCCTTTCTTCTTGTTGCTGATGACACAGCAAGGAAAGCAGAATGTAGACAGAAAGCCCACGCATTTTGTTTACATCTTCTGCGGTGGTTTCAGCCTTTTGGTCCCTTATGCTGCTCTAACCTGGCAGAGTAGTTCAAGCCACACATAGACCTTGTCTACACTTCCGGCTCGATCGATGCATAGAGATCGATCTATTGGGGATCAATTTATCGTGTCTCATCAAGACGCAATAAATTGATCCCCAGAGGCACTCCCATTGACTCCAGAACTCCAGCTCGCCGAAAGGCGCAAGGCAGAGTTGACTGGGGAGCCCACTGTCGACTGCTGCTGCCGTGAGGACGGCAGATAAGTCAACCTAAAATGCATCGACTTCAGCTACAGTATTCATGTAGCTGAAGTTACGTATCTTAGGTCGACCCTCCCCTCTAGCGTAGACCAGGCCATAGAGACAGCACCAAATCTGGGTGAGTACAAAGGTGAATTCTAAACTAAACTCTGAGCAGATCAGCCTTGCCGCAGGATATACCTGACAATGACAGACTCCAGAATTTTTCATGGTTCTAATGCCAATATTAACCAACTTGTAAAGCATGGAAATCTAAGCACTTCACAAGACCATGAAACATGCCAAATGTAATTTATGCAGATATTAGATCACTAGTTTTATTTAAAATGACAGCAAAACTCAGTGCAATGTGAGCTGACTGCCCAGTATTTTATTAACATCATTTTGATTGCTATGAGGTATTATTTCAGCCCCTGCAGTCACAGGATTTGTGGTTTGAAACCCCTATGAAAGGACTGTATGTTTGTATTTGTCTGGTAGATGCCAGATGCCTGCTTGCTGGACGCAACAATACCACTAGAGCAGTATTCTGATCTCAAGTGGTGGATTGTCTTACTTTGATGTTTAAAAAAAGTCCTTGCAACTTCAGATACTAAAAGTTGCAGTTATTAACTAACAAGATGTACGGTAATTTTAAAAAAGAGATGAATATAATACTGAATAGAAAACAGATGACAATATTAAAATTTTGTGAGTAATTTAAACAGCCATATCTCTGGACTCCAAAGCCAGTAGTATACATGATGCTTATAATAAAAACACATTTGCTTAAAGGGAGAGAAAGGAAAATTGGGTTTTATTTTATAGCTTTGCTAGTTGAGTGGAAAAGAAAGCAATCAACTAAAAAATAAATGAGTTTATCATGGGAAAAGAATCTAAGATCCACCAGAGGAATTTTAACATTTTCTATAGCACTACTTAGCACTGATTTTGCACTTTTCATCTACAGAGCCCACAAATAGGAATAAGTATCATTATCCTTATTTTACAGATGGGTAAAATGAGGCACAGAGAAGTGAGGAACAGGGAGTAGAATAACTATTGCCTCGGATGCTAGAATAGCTGTAGAATTTGTAGTAGCCAGAGGATAATGTATTCGATATTGCATTTGTGGATTACACATTTGGTTGCTTATGCAAGTTCTCTGGGGCAGATTCTGTCTTTCTGCTCTATGTTTGTATAGCATCTAGAACAACAGGGTCTTAGGCTCTATGGTAATACAAATACAATTAATAATAATAATAATAATAATAATAATTAATAATAGGTTGAGCTGTACCCCAAACTGGATCACTGGCCACCACCTTTCTGGTCAGAACCTTATTGATTTGGATGAAATGCTTAATTTCTGGTAAAAATCAGGCTTTTTCACCCAAACCAACAGGGTTCTGACCAGAGTATATGTAGGGATGGGTGAGGGAGGGATGGCAGGGACATCTGTGGAGTCAGCCAGGCCTCTTTTCCTGGGGAGGGTGATGAGAGTTGGGTGGAGAGGCCTGGCTGGAGTGAGGTGAGGTGTCCACCAAAGTCTGACTCTGCTCCCTGTCATAAACCATTGCAAGGTCACTGACTCACCCCTGCATTCTCTTTGGTGGTCTGAATGGAAATCGGGGTTTTCTGATTATCACCCAACTCAGCTGGGTTCTGTCTACAGATTCGGAGAACCCTTTCTGATGTTTGGTAATTGATTTGATGCGGCCTTCAAATTTATCATGTTACAGGTAAACTTTGGACTGTTAAGACGCACAAACAGAGAAATGCCATTGAGTTGAGTGCAGGGCCTCACTGCGCTCAGCGAATTAATATTTTAAATTATTTTTTCTTTAAAATAGAAAATAAGGCAACATGCACATTGGAATCATGGCCTGAATATCTGTAGAGAGCTTAATATAGTCTGGAGCTAATTTTCAGGTTGGGGAGGGGCCTTCACATAAATATCCATATGCACAGAAGTGGGGAAGGGAGAGGAGAGACCAAAAGATTCTCCTTACCAACAATAGGAATGCATTCATTCTGAGTTTGATCATTTCAGCCAGAGTGGTATATACCTGAGCTTTTTGTTCCTTTTTCTTTAAATATAAACCAAGCCTAACAAAACTTGCTGCATGGCAGGAGCTTCACATGAGACCTAATGAGGCAATGAGAAATGGTCATATTCCTTTTTAATGCTGAAGTACTGAAACCACCATTTTACAGCATCCTGACATACAGCACAATTGAGACATAAAAGCTTAACCTGTTGGTCACTCAATACCTGCATAATGCAAAGCTCTGAATACTGATCATGTGGGGAATCTTAGTTAATATTTGATCTTGCCCCCCCCCCCCTCCGATGCTCCTCTAGTTTGAAATCTTTCATTTGCATTCTATTTTTCCATCACAACAGATAATTTGTGCTCAAACTGAAATCCCGTAGGACATAAGTAAACAGGAGCTTGTCATGTGGAACTTTATTCTAAAATCTTTCCATATAAAATGCATACACACATTTATTCAGCCTTTCTTCTAACACTGCTCAGAATTCAAGGGAACAAATTCTGATCTCAGCTACACCAGTATGGAGTCAGAGTAACTCCTCTGAAGTCCATGTCATTACAATACCATGGGTTTAGACCAGGGGTGAGCAAACGTTTTGGCCCAAGGGCCACCTCTGGGTATGGAAATTTTATGGTAGACCATGAATGCTCATGAAATTGGTGGTTGCGGTGAGGAAGGGGTGATGACTGAAGCTGGGGGTGTGGGATCTGTGGTGGAGCCAGAAATTGGGAGTTCAGAGTGCGGGATGAAGCCCTGGGCCGGCGCACAGGGTTGGGGTGCCATGGGAGAGAGGACTCAGGCTGGGGGTGCAAGCTCTGGGGTAGGGCTGGGGATGAGGGATTGGGTGTGCAGGAGAATGCTCCGGGATGGGACAGAGGAGTTTGGAGGACAGGAGGGGGTCAAGGATGCAGGCTCCGGGTGGAACTTACCTCAAACTGCTCCTGGAAGGAGCGGCATGTCCCCCCTCCAACTCCTATACATAGGCGCGGCCAGGCTCCTCTGCGTGCTGCTCGGTGTGCCGGCACCACCCCTGCAGCTGCCATTGCCCGTGGTTCCTGACCACTGGGAACTGCAGGGGCGGCACTTGAGGTGGGGACAGTGTGCGGAACCCCCTCACTGTTCCTACACTGAAGAGCAGACCGGGGAGACATGCAGCTGCTTCTGGGAGTTGGGCAAGCCCCTGACTCCACTCCCCGGCTGCAGCGCTGGAGCGGGGCAAGCCCCGGACCCCGTTCCCTAGTGAGAACTCGAGGGCCAGATTAAAACATCTGAAGGGCCGGATGCTCTCCCCCCGCCACCCCTCGGGCTATAGTTTGCCCACCCCTGGTTTACACTGTGTAAATGAAAGTAGAATTCAAACCTGTATTGGTAAATTCTCCTTTACTAAGCCAATTAGAATTCTTCTAACAACTAAAACAGAAGAGAAAAATTCCACAGACTTCTAAACATTAGAAATATAATATATTAAGAAATCCAAGGCAGCTAAAATCAAGACAATATTGCCACTTGCTCACTGCTTAAAAGAAATTGTCAAATATAAGGCCTGCAAGTCTCTTTGGGCATTGCTTTATTGTGCAGATTACAAACTACTATGTAGTTGAATTCTAATTATAGTGTAGCAATAGCCAATGTAAATACATGGAGCTGTTCTCTGACAGAGGTTTATTTAAAAGTCGGTGTCAGCAATGATAACATAGGGCCTATTGGAAATTCTTAATTCAATTCCTGCTTCTCTTCTGCATTGGCAATCTGAGAACTGCACTTTATGCAATAACAGTTATATTGTATTACTGTATTACCATGTGATATTTACTCAGCATTTGCAGTATTTCCATAGTAGTTTATACCTTTAAAAATAGACCTGTCTGGGGCCCCGTAAAAATATCAGATCCTAGTGCATAAGAATCAATAGCATAAAAAAAGGTTCCCCTCACTATAGTATCTCCAGCATTAACAAGATTATCCTCACAACACCCTGTGAGGTGGGAGCCGAGGTACAGATTAAGACTCTGATCCAAAGATCATTCAAGTCACTGAGTCCTTCCAATGACTTCAGTGGGCTTTGGATAAGGCAGGCAGTGACTTGTTCAAAGTCACACAGAAGAGCTGTAGAAGAGCCAGGAACTGAACCCAGCTCTCGTGTGTCCGAAGCTGGTACCTTAATGACAAGGCCGGCCTCCTTCTCTGCAGTGGAGTATGATACAGAATTTATGTTTTTATAGATTAACACTAATACTGGAAAACTTTTGGCAACCATTGCAGAATCCAGAAATGCTGGTGCGGAATACCACTCAGCACGCAAAGGGTACATTCGCCACTAGCTTCAGTTTCTGTGTGGTTGAAGGTGCAGCCTCACATACAGAAATGATTTCATTCTGTTTAGCAACAGCAGATTAAAACAGTACTTTTGGCCAAAGCTGGTAGATTAAGCAGCAGATTGGGGTTTAAACACACACCTAATTATCATATTTGCATTACAGTCGATGGTCAACATCCTCAGCAAGGGTACTAATATCTGTCCCATCTGCATCTCCCATCCCCCATCCCATCAACATCTCAGTATTGTTTGGGTTAATTTGTGCCAGCTAGGCCTCATCCAAACTTCAAATTCATGCAGGGAGTGAGTTACTCATTCCACTACTCCAGTCAGATCAGAGGTGATAGAAATGTAGCGCCTGAGGTTATCAACATACAAAATACACATGCACAATACACCATGTTTTCTCATTACTTTCAGCAACTTAATGTAAACATTGAACAGGAGGGGAAATAGTATGGAATTTCCTCAGTAAGGTCTTTATGGGAAATCTGAAATACTCTCCAAGAGAGACCAGTCAGAAAAGAGGAAGAAATGACCATAGCTATCCTCTGAGTTGTCCCAGATATGAACAGAATCACTCAAAAGCTATTCCTTTTACACTCATTGCGTCTGTGGGTCAACAAAAATCTCATATCAAAAGCTTGGTGGATCTAGAAGGATGAGTCAAAAGCCATATCTTCTGCTGTTGCTGGGGGAGATGATCAACTTTGAAAATATGGACCAAACACAGAGTTTCATCAGGGACAAATTTGGCCCATGCGTGTATTATATGATTTAAAATATATTGGCTCTTTTTTTGGGGGGGATGCGGGGTGTTTGCCACCTGAAATAATGTGAGAGAGCTCACTATGTGATATAAAATACCGACTTTGATTTGAAACAGTGGTTACTTAAAGAATGTTATGACTAACATTGGTAGTTATACCTGTGATGATGGGGTAGTTAAATGTTATGATTCAGGGCATACAATGATCATTACAAGAGTCAGGAAGAAATACTTCTGCATATGTGCAGCATTGCACAGTTGGTCTGGTGTATTTCTGGAGGATTGGTCATTAGTAGAGGTGACCTTTGGATGTGAGAAGTTTACAGCTGTGCCGCTGCTGATTTTCGACCCTATCAATGACTAATATAATCTCAACTTAATTATTATATTTTAATGAAAATATCCAATACTGTTTGTTTCAGAGAGCATTTGGGAAATGGAAGCCAAAGCTAATCATTGTGATGTTTTTTATTAGGTAGAGGCCAGACTAATTAATGTTTATGGGAGAGAGGAGGCCCCTAAACTGGTATTAAATCCACCACAAATTCCCTTCCATTTGCCAGCTAACTGCCAGCAGCTGAGTTGTTTGTTCCTCTACTGAGTAGCTAATGTACCTTCTTATGATAGGGCAACTTAATAGTATGAGGCAGAATGGTTAAGTGAACTAAGGACCTATACACCTCAAGAGGTGTTGAGCAGCCCTACACAACTATCATTGACTTCAGCTGTGCATGTTCAATTCATCTCACGTCAAGGGACACAGGATTCCTGTATGGCCCTTGCTATGTCACTTAACCTATGTCACAGTGATGGTGTGACTATTAGTTAATATTTTTAGAGCACTGTTGAATGTGTCCTATTGATTACAGTCAGCTTTGGATAAAGCCCTACATCAGTACTATGTAGCAGTATCGAAGGAGAATGAGGAAGGACTTTGAAAGTCTTCCATTGGACTGCTTTTCCTGTTAAAATTAAGGGTCACCGTTCACTATTGTTAATACCCAGAGGTTCATAGAGGAATAGCATTGTGCAGAAATGTTCCTTGTTATACATAGTGTATGACAATGTACTGGGGGGTTACTGTACCGTATCAGAAATAAGCAGCTTTAAAAGAACAGTGACAGAGACAACTGGAAGGAAGAGAAGAACACTGTAAGATTGTTTATTAAATCTTTTCAACTGATCTCAGAAAAGAATTCTGTCTAATTATCAACGCTTGATCACGGTCTCTAATAAGCAATAGATTGTGTAGTTTCCCACTGAGTTGTAGTTTTGTTTTATTCCGAAGACAGCCCTTTCACAATCACAATGGGTCAATAACATTCACCAGGTTAAAATTTTGATATCAAAACGTCCATCACAAATATAGAAATTTCTCCACAGGACTTAAAAAAGCAAGACATATCCCATGAAGTGCAGATCATTACCAACACACTCATGGGCTCTGTGGCCAGAGCAGTGAAAAAAAGAAGACAAAATAATAGCATGAAGGCAAAATAATGTAAACTTATGGAGTTCCTGTAAGTGTTTTATTTTAGAACTGTATATTGTTATGTTAGCCACTGTCCACAGGAATAAGTACCTTCCTACAATATATCTGATTACAACCTGGCTTGCAGTAATGGAAGTTTTCTCTCATATCCTTTAGTAACGAACAGATCAAAGGAATTGCCTTTGAAAATAAAGCATTCGCTAGATCTTAAAAATATCTAGCCATCTTTTAATTCAGGCAAGAAATTCTTTTCAACTGGGAAGTTGTGCTTGTTGAGGAAGGACAAGAAAGATAGTCTGGAGCCTTTTGCTTCAGTGACAAGAACGTAAGCAAAAAAATAGATCAGAGCACATAAATGTGCAGGTTAATGTCCCAAAATACAGCAGGCACTTTTGTCCTTTGATGCTGTTTTAGTTGTCAAAGAACAACTCAGTGTCTATTAAAAATACTTTGTAGATTAATTAATGTGTGTATAATTTTTCTCCCTCCCACACGCACTCCTCACATTGTGGGAAAGTGTAAGATTCCTAATAACTTGTGTGGCAGGTTTCATTTAGCCAGAGTTAGCCCACCTTTGAAAGACACCAGGCCCAATTCTAACCTCAGGTAGAGGGACTCAACTCCACTGGTGATTGTAATCTGGAATCTGAGAATAGAACTGGGTCCCAGTTACCAATATGTAGAGCTACCTTCAGACCCTGACAGTCTTTCAAAATCTGATCTCTTGTAGACAACTGTGTTGTTAGCGTATAACAATGAATAGCATTTATTTCATTTTACTTACCCCAATTGGATGCTGGATGTGTAGGTTCATCACATGTTTGCAGCATTGGAAAGAAACTGGATAAAACCTTGCTGATATTAAACCATTAGTCAGGGTACTTGTTGCCTGTCTTATTTTAAGAACATCAACAGCAATATTTCCAGAGAAAATAAAATAAATGCTCATTGTTGGTGGTGTTTGCAGCAGCAAATTTGGAGCTGTGATAATTTTCACTTGGTACTGCATTTTATGAAGATTATCAATGCTTGTGGGTTTTCCCTTAATTATTCCATTTTGACACCTGATGATTCATCTAGTAGTTGAGACTTAGACTCAGACTTCCAAAATTAGATTAAAAAGAGAAAACAAAGAACATGAAAATGTGGACAACTCAGGAATGTGTGAGATGTGCAAAAATGAACAAATACATTTTATGATCAATTTATTTTAAAAAGACTTTTCCTAGTCACAGTTCAGTTTCTATACTTTTATCTTGCTCAAGTATTTTGAGGGGATAAAAAAAAATCAAAGTCATGACATTACATTCCATATATTCTTAAACTTAATTGGGAATTCAATTATATTGATTTTACCAGGGATTCTCTGTCAAATAGTTCAATTCAAGTTTAGAGATAATTTTTCTACACAGTAAAATATTGGTTGATAAAACTATTAACCATGTTATGAGATGGTTTCTTTTCAGATGCTGTTTACATTAATTGAAGAAGCATTAATTAGCAACAGTATATGTTTTCCTACACAATACTTAGCACAAGATGTACAAAAAGGCATACATACATGTTTCCATTAATTGAAAATCCCTCTTTTGTACCTAAAATATCACCCCTATTAAACCTAGTACAATTATTAGATTTGTTTTGGTTGCTTGTACAGTCTTTATCTAAGTGATCAGCAAGTCTCTCATGGACGTGAGAGAGAGCTATGGGTTAAATTAAGGCTGTACATTAACTTGCTCCTGTTCTACTGTAAAGTATATATGAAACTCTGTACAGAATGAAGAAAACTGATGATTTAGCCTTCTGAGGTATGCTGGATTTCAGTACAACTCTTTCAAGTTTACTAGCTCACAGTTTGAATTGGGTCACTGATGTGGAACACCGAAAAATAGCAGGTCTTCTGAGGGTGTTATAACAATAAAAATAAAAGTCCTCTGCCCCCTAAAATGCACTTTTAATTTGTCAAGTCTTCCTGCCATCCCATTTTAAGCAATCATTATGCTGTTGTTGACTTATTGTGTGTGTGTGTGCGTATTTGAGTGAAATCTTTTGGAGCTTTTGAAAGATAGTAAGGATAGCAGTGCCCACAGACACACTATCATGTACTCACAGCTATGATCCAGGACTCTGTTATGCCAGGCAGTTGTTGTTCCCTGGACGCAGACTTGGAGAACTTGAAAGACAGTTGTGGTTTATGCATGGACTAGATTGAAATCATTACAGGCATTACATGTAACCAAAGTAAAGCTTGAACCCAGGTCTCTAGGGATACATTAGGCTTGAGATGCTTAACACTGACAGGTTATAAAAACATGAAGAATTTGTCCCTTTAATATATTTACATACAAACGTGTAGCACTGATTATAAATCATTCAGGACAGTGACAACATACTTTTAATGACAGTGCTTAAGTAAGGCTCTTTAGAAGCCCTTAGTGATGCTTTATAAGCTGAACATGCTTGTAATCAAGGCACTGTTAACAAGCAATTTCCATATCCTCACCTACTTTTGGGGGGGAATCTGCTGGAATTGTGTGAATTACTCTTAAACAGAGCTTAAAATATAGAGTGTCTTGCATAATCGTGTTTCTTTTCATTAGCATATACTATATTTGCAATATTTGTAGTCAGTATCTTTCTGTGGAACATTACTGCTGTGCAGTCATTTTAAATAGAAACTTTCTCTTCTGAACATACATATCCCATCAGAACACTGACTTTCATATTCATGTTGAGAAACTATCTCAGGAAGTGTATTTTTCAGCATCTGTTACATAGGCGGTTTTAGTGATCTCATTCCTTAGCTAATTGCATAGGATACCATATGTTTAAATTTGCATTAGGTATTGACACATATAAAGTCCAATGTGCCTTAGGATATGGATATCTGAGAGATGTAGCTCAGCCTCACTGGAAGCACTCAACTTGGATTAAAAAAGAGGGAATTGATAGGAGGAGGTTCCCCCCTGAAAGGCCCTCAGCTTTGCATTCACTTCCCTCCTTGGTCTGGATAGTCCAGATCTATTGGCTAGTGGGAGCTGCGATCGACCGAACCTGCGGATGCTGCAGGTAAACAAACCATCCCGACCCGCCAGCAGCTTTCTCTGCCGGACCGTGTGCCAAAGGTTGCCGATCCCTGATCTATGTCCTTTTAAATGATAAAAACCTATAAATAGAATTCTGCCAAAAATAGTAATCAGTTTCATTTTGGGGAAAGAGAGAAGAGGTTAGCTGGAGCTGCCGCTTACATTCCCGAAAAGACAAAGCACACACAAATCCTGAGAAAGAAGAATGGCAAAGATAGGAAATCTAGCTTCTGTCTCTGGTGCTGAGTCTCTCTCACTGCTGGAAAAACACAGGTGTGGCACATCATCTTATTAGCCACGCCAAGATCTAGCAAACCAGTATCAAGTTGATTAGGGCATTGCTTTTATCTGCCGCTCTGGTCACAGGTTCACAACAGGGTTGCAGAATATACAGTCTTGGCCAGCTATGCCAGACTTTTATTAGACAGAAGGGGAAATGAGAAGGATAGGAAAGAAAACAAATAATTCCTGGAAGGAAAAGGACATATGGGAGAGTGGGAGGCAGGAGACAAAGTCTCACACCCCAGGGCGGAGGAGGTTGGATTTAGTTGGAGCCAATGGAGGTGGCGATATCATCTGGGTTGCTCTCTTTGGCATGGTTTGGTCAGAACATCTCTCAGGATCAGGAAGACAAAGGCCCAGTGGTAGATCTCAGAGTCTCAAAATATGGTGTGTGTGGGGGGGTGGGAGCCAGGATGGTGAAGCTTAAATTTTCCTCCTTTTTCAGTCAGCAATTACTGCATTCCCTTTCTGCTGATTCCCCCCTGCCTCCCCAAGTCTCTTTGTGTTTGTCTTATCTGTCTGTGGCAGCTTGCTTGTAGAGATGGACAGGATGAGTTGGGGAGAGCTTTCTGCTTTAGCAGGGTGTGTGGGGCAGTGGGTGCTCAATCCAGAGTCTCTTATACCTTTCTGTTTCCCTGCCATTATAGTAAAACATATCTTACAAACTTTTATAGATGCAGGTTGGTTGCTGTCACTCATTCAGTTGCTCCACACCTTCATAGACAGTCAGTCCTTGGGAACTTTTTATCTCATGAATGTGGCGTTTATTAATGAATATTCAGGCAGTATTTCTTTAATTGCTTTTGTGCTTCCTGTGGCAGGGAAGCATCAGATAACTTTCAAAGCTCATTATAATTCTTTTTATTCACTCCATATTATTTACATTTTATTAGAATTTGACAGGAAATGAAATTCTCTTTTCAAAAGGTCCAAAAACTGCTGTTCTTTATATAAAAGTTTAGTTCTCAAAACAGTGTTTTAAAATTCAATAACTTTTAGAAAGTCTTTAGCTTAAGTTGTTGATTATACGTGACAGTTTTTGGCTTTCCGAGCTAGGTGAGGGTTTGTTTGCACACTTCCAGTAATTAATTAATTCTCCATTAAATAAAAAAATATTCTATCATTAAATGGCTTCTTACACTAATTTAGCAAGAACATTAGATTCCATATTGGTATATAAAGCATTATTCCATTTACTTAGCTATATTAGGAGCTTTGCATTGAGCTAATATATTTGCATGTATGCATTTCACAAATGTTTTTTGCCATTTCAACATTTAAAAAATAAATTTTAGCTGCTACAATCAAAGAAATCTCTAGTGAGTGTGTTGGAACTGTGATGTTCTAAATTGTTATTACTTGGCCAGAGTTGGGTGGATTTTCACGGGGATGGCAAAAAGTATATCCCTGACACAAAGCCCCCCCCCCTCCTAAATTTCAAATCCCTTCTCAGAAGTGTAGTCATACTGGAGCTGTTCAAAGAAAAGGTTGCAAGATTTTTTTTAACATGAATAAAACGACATATTCTCCCCTAGCCTTATTCTTGGACATTGCCGAACCATTTTGGCTGAATTTTTCCAAAAAGATTCAACCTGGGACAGACACCAGCATGGAAAATTTCAGCCTGGATGGTTAAAGTTTGGCAAACATGCAAGCAACTGAAAACATGATCTTATAATGAGAAATGCCAGGCTGCCTAAATAATAGGCAGTTATACCAGCCCTGCTTATAATAAAAGCTATGTAATGTAAAGTCAGTATTATTAACTTTTGCATGCCCAGCCTAGCAGACTTTTTTAATGCAAAACTCCTGTAATAGCTACCAATATTTTCCATGCAACAGAACAGAGCATAGGTTCTGAGCAGTGCAGACTGAGGTAGATATCGACCACCTCTTCTGCCCAAGAAATAGTTAAGCGTTTCTGCTTAACGTCATCCATCAAACTTCCCTGTACCTGACTTTTAATAAACTTTCCTTCTCACGCTATAGTCCAACTCAGATCTTAAAGAGGATTAAATTATGACACTGTAAGTGAAAACTTAATACAAGCCTCAGGAATGGAAATACAAAGTATTATTTTTTTCCAACATCTTTCAAAAGGATGCAGAACTAGAAATGTTGCTACTTTGGCAGGCCATGTGGGGAGCATTTTTGCTGAGCTTCGGTCACACGGTTAACAGAATTCAGTGTAATTTGGATCAGGCTTTTGTTGATTGATTCTCATACTGCCCCTGTGAGGTAGGTAATTACTATTATCCTTGTTTTCCAGAGGAGGAAATTCAGCCCAAAGACATGTGATAGTACCAGAGCTAAGGAATTCCTGGTGCCCACTTGTATCCTCAAACCATTAAATACTTTTGAAAAATTTACCTATCACCTAAAACTTATTTTCAGAAGTGACTTTAAGATCATCAGTACCTTAGATACTTTTATAAATGTTTACCTCCCAGCTCTTTCTAAAGTCAGACTACACAGTCTAATAACAGTAAGCCTCAAAATGAGAGACGCCGAGAGACTGTGTGCCTGTAGTCATTTCTATCTGCTCAAAGAAGGTGTAAAACACTACCATTTGGATTTGGTAGCATTTAAAACATGAGTACACAAGATGCCAAACAATGGAAAATCAAGCTTTCAGAATTACTCCCTCACTCTAAACCACTAAAACATTCTGCCTTAACATTCTCTAAAAGCAATAAGCAGTGTCTTTATTCACAAGAGCATAATGTATAAATGGGGAGAGGGAACGTTTCCAGTCAGTTAGGGTCAAATTTTCAAGAGTTCAGTGCTCAGTATTTGGAGCAGGTTTTCAAAGGTTTTTGACTCAATGTTCTTTTGATCATCCCCTTAGTTATAAGCATTAGTAAATATGTTTATAAAATACATAATTATGCCACAATCACAGATAAACCACATGTTCATTATTGTAGCTGTCCTGGCCAACGTGTATCATTAACTTATGTTTTATAACAGATATAATATTGTGGCATACCTAAGAGACCAGAACAACTCCTGTAGAGCTTTTCAGTTTGATTATAAAAGAGCAGATTTTTTTTTTAAAAAAAAGTGGTTTGTATTTCTCAGATTTGTAATGTAGAAGTGAAAAAGGTTGATGAGAAATTTAACTCTGGAAAGCCTTTTGAAGATAGTCTAGACTAATTCATCTGAGGCTAAGGCTTTTCAAAGTGCCTCAGAGTTTGTAGGTTGTCTTTCCACAGAGAAAAAAATGGGAATTCTTAGACCCTGCTAAAAGTGTTGTGAAAATAAGAGGAAAGAAGGAACATTTCAGTCTGTAACCAGCCATCTGTCTTGTACTCACAGTATGTTTTAGAGACTTATTCTCCTCCTGATTTGTGCATGCACACCTCTCTGAATGGCTGCTGTGGACTCTCATATTAATTTGTTCATTGTTTATCAATGATCATATTGCACTCTGCAGTACTTATTGTGCTCTGAACTAAAAAACAATTTAGTTGAAGATCATGCAGGGATTGAAGGGAATTGTCCTGACAAACTACTTACAATGGACATAATTAACAAATTGACAGTTATCCCATTATTACAGTGTTCAAAGAGATTCTGTAGTATTTCCCTATAACTTTTACATTTTTTACTTTCACTAGGCATGCATCCAACAAAGTGGGTATTAGCCCATGAAAGCTTATGCTTCAATACTTTTGTTAGTCTTTAAGGTGCCACGGGACTCTCTGTTGCATCTGCATTTTTTACTTTCTAATCTCCTTCACTTCCTAATGGCAAATCACTTATCCAAATCCTAATCTTTCCACATTTTAACTACTGCATCTTCTGCTAACCTCACCTCCCACCAGTTTATCCATAATGTGTTACCAAAATGATCTTCCTCAGCTGTCCTTTTAACCCAGGTCACCTCCACTTCAAGATGGTCTGCAAGCATCCTATTGCATCAAATTCAAACTTCATCCTTGCTTTCATGCTTCTATATCACTGATCTGCTGCCTCAGTATGAAACCTGGTTTCTTCTCCTGTTTCCCCATCTCTCATGTCCCACATCTTCTTCAATATCTTTCATCATCTCTCACTAAAGTCTGCATGCTTTCCTCCATGCTGTTACTTATGCCTGGAATGCCTTTGCTGAACTTGTCCACTAAACATTGTCCCTCATCACATTGAAATCTCTCCTAAAAACTCACTTCTGCCATGAAGCTGATCTGAAGTCAGGGGGGAAATAGGTGTTCAACTAAATGAAAAACAAAGGAAGGGAACACCAGCCAAAAGGGGGACTTAACCAGCAAGGTGAGTATATGCCTTCAGCCCTGACCCTGCAAGGTGCTCTGTGTAACAGGACCTCTAGGGTAACTTTATGACCTTCTTATCACCTGTGTCTTTCATCATCTCTTGCCATTAGGTTTCTGTGTCCTGTTTGGTGTAGTCTGTATGCTCTTCAGGGTTGGGAACATGTCTTTACTTGTTTTGTGAGGCATATAGTGTGTCTCTGGTACTTAAAAACTAATGAAAATTATTAATAACAGTAAGATACTTAGAACAGGAAACAGAGCTACCATGGTGAGGTAACTGTGGGTAAATATTGGGCTTTTTTATACTAAGTGCCATCATTTGACTGAGCAATATAATTTTTTTTCCAGAAGTTCAAGGTTATATCTCCATTTAATCTATGTGACGGGAGTAGTTTGCTTTAATGTGTTGCTGCCTTTATTGTTTTAGCACAGTCTACATTAGTATATCTCTGTGTAAGGAATAAAGCAAATGCGGGAAGATAGCACAATGGAATGAAATCTCCATCACAATTTGAATAACTTTTGTAAGAAGTAAGTTATTAAGAAGCCAAACCTAGGCATAAATCTCGCTTCTGCTTTCAGATCCTTTTGCAGTTTTATTGGGTCTCAGGATTCATATGGGACTGTAACAATCTATAGCACAATATATTTCTCCAAGTCTCCTTTCTTACTAGTCATATAAATACTCTGAAATAAGAAATGTTGCAGCTTAGTTCTTTCTTCTTTGTTACTCCGGGATGGATTTGAAAGATGAGGAATGTGTTTTGGTTTTGGTTTTTCAGGTAAATCAGTAGTCTCAGGAGCATGCAGACTAATTATAAAATACTTCAGCAGGTACATCAAACTGGCCGGAGATTTCCTAAGGCTTAAGGCCCAGACATTGTCACAAAACCTGAGGGGAGCTCACTCAATCCCAAACATATGCATCCTTCATGTTTTCTTAAAAAAAAAAAAAACAACCCCCCCCCCCTTTTTTTTTCTTTACTTTGTATGCTGCATGGTTTAATTAGGGCAAAGTGATGTGAGTTGGAGGGTGTTCTCTCCTCTTCATTTCCCAGAGGTATTAATCAGCCTTGATATCAGTCTAGTTCTTCCCTCTTATTCTAATTATCTAAGCTCTGTATAAATAAAGTTATAGTTACACAAAATTGAATTGACATACTTCTTAAAAAATATAGCTGGAAAAAGTGCACAGAAATTGTATACTTGAAGTAGACCATGAGCAACAAGCATACACAGCTAGAAATTGACAATTACATGTGTGCATCTGAGAGCAGAATTTAGCCCTAATTAAAAGAGTTGTCCAATAGGGTATTCAAACTGAGCCTCCTTGAAAAGACTTTTGAAAATGAGCTTTGTGTTGTATAGCCCTCCATTTTGACTACGATTTTATGAAGTATCAGTTTAGTGTCTGAGCTGTCTTATGCTGTCCCTGAAGAGGGTGGACTCGATAATCTTAATGCTCTTTTCCATCTCTAGTGACTACAACCCTACATACTTGCAGCTTCCTGTGGTTCCCTGATATTGCAGTTTTGTTTCCCCGAAAGTAAGACATCCCCCGAAAATAAGACGTACTTCAAGTTTTGCCTCTCACTGTAATATAATGTAATGTAATTTTGGGAGCAAAAATTAATATAAGACACTGTCTTATTTTCAGGGAAACACGGTAGTCTCTGTCCCTCCGAGCTAATGTGTCGTTTTTAGTCACCTGCCGATACGCCAGTCCTCACTGATTAGGGTGACCAAATTGGAAACATGCACACAACTGTGCATTGGGAAATGGGGATGTTTTTCAGACTAATACTACTAACCTTAAACACAATAAGGTGTGTTGGGCGGGAGAAACAAAAGACAACTCTGACTTTTTTCATAAATACTGAATCTAAGCAGTGTAGACAGAATTTGCGATACAGTTCCATGACCCTAGTCCCCAAAATCCCACTGCTTTATATCTCCCCTGCAGCTGTTTCTCTGTTCCTCCAGCCCAGAGATTCATACTCTTCCTTTATTTCCTACTCTCCTCACCCTCTTCAACTCTGACTCCTCTAGTCCCAGGACTGACTTCTTCCTGGCACCCAAGTTCTCCTGCGACTCTGGATGTTCATCAGAAGTCAAAGGTCAATGAGGAACATAGTCAGGTAGGACGCAGATGGCCTGTTGGGGAAGGCTCCAAGCTGCAGAAAACAAGAGAGCATCTCCTCAGCCCCTCCTTGCTAACCTTCTTGCTGAATCAAGCCCCATGTAGCTACATATTTTGAAGGTCATAATTATGCACTGAGGCTTGAAGGGATATGCATATCACTACCATAGTAGAAAAGGCATTTCCTGTTGATGACATTATGATCATCAACACTGACGAGTCTATAAATGGAAGCAGAAAAAAGAACAAAAACATTTTAAAAATTGATGAAAGGAAAAAGAATTACTATAGAATAATCAGAAGGAAAAAGACTATGAGATACCAAAGCAGATTATATGCATTATTTTAATTGAGTGCTTGGTAATACCTATGGCTTCTTTTTGAATAATAAGTGTGTGCTGATGAGGTCTGATTAGAGATGCTCTTTTTTTATCAGTTTAATTAAATCAAATACATTTCTGTAAATGGCAAGTGATTAGAGGGATGTTATCAGGCCCTGTACTGTAAGCTATGATTCAAGCTTCCTATTACTGAATGCTCTGTTATTGCTACCCTCTGGTGATGACCATCTAGCTTTTACAATGCCAGAAGTTTTGACTGAATCTTACAGATTCATCATGAGAATTGTCTTGGATGGAAGATCCTACTTAGGCCCCAGTTGAAGATACTTAGTTTGCATATGTAACTTTAAGCATGTGAGCAGTTCCTTGGCTAATCAGGGCCTTAAAGCAAAGTGTTATTTGCTGTGCAAAAGGATTTTTGTCAAGCTGGAGCTGCTGCAGCTGCAGGACTTCTGAACCTCCCAATGACAGCATATGCAATTAAAGCTATACCACTCCTTTGGGGTGTGAATCCTGATTGCTTGATTCCTGTTGCCTGTGTAGAATGGTATACATCCACTAAGAAAATGATCATTGGTGTAATTCAGGTTTCTGAGATCATGCCACTTTGTGCTGTGACCCTGCAGTTCTTATAACTAGGATTGATCTAAATCAGGACTCAGATAGGAGCCCCCTAATAAACACTTAGGTGCTTCAGGAAATGATGTTGACTGTTCAGTAGGTGGCACTCACTTACCACGTCCTCGGATAATATTGGAAAGCACAGTACTTCTGATGGTCTTATTTTTGGATATCCCAGCTTCTAACCACATGCCATCTTTAACATCCAGTGGTGTTCTTCATAACAGTACTTAATAGGAGGTCACTCCATTGTCCTAGGGAAATTCTGTCTTGGTAATTGTACTCTTCCTACTTAATAACTTAAACTGGGAAAGGTGTTCTGCACTTCCTATCCTAAACTGTGCTGTTGTGTGCTGGTGAACTATTAAACAGTTGCTGCATTTTACCCCAAATGTGACTTTGTTTCAGTGGTGGATAAAGAGAAACTGGTCTGTAATTCATCTATCAGTTTTGACAGTCAGTCATTATATGATCCTTCAAGATGGAAGATGCTATCTAAATGTATGATTGCCATCAGATTATGCTTAAAACAATTAGTGGGAACTATTTGTGTCAGAGAGGCCCATCTCTCACACACCCTCATGCAGCTAATCTATCTTCTCGGAGACTGCTACTAACCAGTTTCTGTCACCATTGTTTATTTTAAAAAGGATCCAACATAATTTCCCCCCCTTCTTTTCCCTGTTCCAAAGGTGGGTCAAAGAAATTCAGAAATTTACAAGGTCATTTGCCCTACAGTTGTGGCATCCTGATTTATGGGGAAATTATTATGCAAAATTATTGGGATTTAAAAAACAATCTTCTATATTTGTTTCTTTCAGGCCTGCACATGGTAACCAAGGCAACCTGACTTTACAGTTGAAGGGATACATAAAAAGAATACACATACTAACTCTTAAAATGCTTACAAAAAATAAAAGCTTTTCTCTGAGATGTACTGAAAAACACATAGTTTATAATGATAAAGATTTTATTGGCATAAGCTAAGGATACAGAATGATGGCATAAAGTCAAGTGTATTTTACTGTACCCCTTCCTTGATGTATGTTCATAACTTAACCCACATGCCTCAGAAAAAACCTAACTGGGAATGAATGTAATAGCAGGAGGTTAGAGGAAGGGCCCCTTCTAGCTGTTGGTTTATTGTTACATTTTGGGCGCACCTAAAGATTAGAGTTTTAAAAGCTATAAATAGATATAAGCATGAACCCTTATTGGTAGTAATGCAAGTTACATGCATGCCCGAAAGACTCTACATGGTATTTCTTCTCTCCCTTCATCTACTGGTACAAAACAAGAATAAAATACTTAAGGCTAGATTGTCCCTTTGTATCCACCTTTGTGTAATAGGTGGCATGTAGTGGGCTATCTAGGAGCAACTCATGGAAGGAATCATGCTTCAGAAAGCCATGACCATTTGCATTAATAACCATTTGCATTATTAATTCCTGTGGCAACTCATTTAAATTCTATATAATATATAAAATAGATACACACAACTGTGTTAAAGAACATTATTAAGGTTGCTTATTTTCTACATGCCTGACTTGAGAACCTGGGTCTGATTTGGAGAAGATTTGATAGCAATGGAGCTGTGCTTTGAACATATAAATAATTAAATACAGATGCTCCCCGACTTACGCAAGTGTTCCATTCCAGAACGCCTTGTGTAACTCAAATTTTGCATAAGTCAGGAACGTATCTCCGACCATTACGCGCAAAAAAACCAAACAAACCCCAAAACTCTCCCGTTTCTACCTTACGGAACTTTTTCTGTAAGCTCAGATTTGTGTATGTTGGGTTTATGTAATTTGGGGAGCATCTGTAATGCTAAATTACTCTATAAAGTCAGGTGTTAGGCATCAAATTGGGTTTCTAAAATCAGTGGATGTCTTTACCTTAGTCTCTGTGTCTCAATTCCACACTAGTAAATGGGAAATAATAATACCCCCTTGGCTCTCACTATAGTGAAAAATGCCATAGAAAAGTCCACAAGGAAACAAACAATTCTGTCTTCAGGCAGGGTTTGAATAAAATCTTCTAAATAAGACATAAGACCACACACACAGAACAACCAGGAGAAAATAAAATATTGTATATTTCCTTATTAAGTGAACACTGTCCATCACAAGCATGAATGAGGCAGGGATCCTGTAGGAAAAATAGAATGTGAGTATGTAATTATCACCAGGTAGTGTCTTAAAGTTGCACGGGCAGTCTTAATTCTAGCATTTTCTAACTTCTGAGTGCTTTACTTTGAAACCTTAGTGTTATTTTAATGTAGTGGGGTGTGTGTGTGTGTGTAGACATACACAGAATTTTTTGTCCATTAACTCGTTTACTTTCTGATCAATATTTCCTAAACTGAGAATAAATTGATATTAGGTGAAATGTTTTTCTTTTGGAGTAATGCATTTAATATTTATAACACTTCATAGTATGATGAATACTTTCCCTTGTTCAGAAACAGCTATCTGTTGTGAATGATTATTCTCTAGTTGATCTACTCTAGCTTTAGTCACTGCATGCTTTTCTTGTAGAGCCCTCTGCTGACCTGAAATGCAAGCTGCCAGATAGCTTGTGTTGAATTGAGCGTTAAAAGTATACAAATATATCTCTCCCTGATTTTCAGTACATGACCTAGTCCTGAGGCAGCTTTAAACTGCCAGAACAAATAATACATATGCCGCTCCAAGGGTAATTTAATAGCCTTTGTTTTAAAAATAAACAATTAAAAGTTTAAGCAAATAGATATTATATATATATGTATATATAAATAAATCTCCTGTTTCTTAATCTGTCCACCAAAACTACACTTAGTTACAGCCAAAGCCTGTTCACATAGAAACATAGGACTAGAAAGGACCTTGAGAAGTCAAGTCCAGTCTGCTGCTAGACCGTCCTTGACAGGTGTTTGTTGAACCTGTTCTTAAAAATATCCAATATTGGGGATTCTCATCACTATGTTCACCGTAGTTTTCATGTGGAGGAAGGGGCTGTCTCCGGAAGGCTATGCCAGAGCTTACCTACCCTTATTTAGAAAGTTTTTCCTAGTATCTAACCTAAATCCCTGTTTGCTGCTGATTAAGCCCATTACTTATCCTGTCCTTCTTCTGGACATGGAAAACATTTGATCACCGTCTTCTTTATAACAATCCTTAACATGTCTTTGAAGTCTGTTACCAGGTCCTGCCTCCATTCCTTCTCAAAACTAAATGTATATAATTGTTTTGACATTTCCTTATAGGTCAGGTTTACTAAACCTTTTATAATTGTTGTTGCTCTCCTCTGCACTCTTTCAGATTCGTTCACATCTTTCCTAAAGCGAGGCACCTAGAATTGAACACAGTACTTCAGCTGAGGTCTCATCATTACCAAGTAGAGCAGGACAGTTATCTCTGTGTATTACATGCAAAGGTGCAAGTAAGCCAGTACGCCGCGATACGGTGTACCAGCAAGAGCCGGTGCACAGTACCGGGGACCAGTTTCCCCAGGAGGCAGTTTAAAGACCTGGGGCTCCCAGCAGTGTGCAGAACCCCGGGCCCTTTAAATTGCTGCCAGAGCCCTGGGGTAGGGCAGTGGGGCTCGGGTGGCGATTTAAAGGCTCAGGGCATTAGCGGCAGCTGGAGCCCCGGGCCCTTTAAATAGCCACCAGAGCCCTGCTGCTAGTTCCCTGGGATGGCGGTGGCGGGGCTCCGGCAGTGATTTAAAGGGCCCGGGGCTCCCAGCTGCTGCTACCACTGGAAATGTAAAGGGTCCAGGGATCCACTATGGTAGTGGGAGCTGGGAACCCCCGGCACTTTAAATCACCCCATGAGTCCCCGGCTGCCACTGCTACCCCAGGCTCTGGCATCAGGGCTCAGGTGGAAATTTAAAGGGACCAGGGCTCCCATCACTGCTACCCTCTGGAGCCCTTTAAATCGCCATCCAAGCCCTGCTGCTGGAGCCTTGGGGTAGCAACAGCAGCCGTGACTAGGACAATTAAGCAAGACAGAAAATAATGGCCATGCAACTTAAAAGCATCATTTTAAATTTGTCTTGTGATTTCCTTTTTAAAACTAAATGACCCGACTGGCTCTCCTCTCCCCCCATATTCCAAGGAACTCAGACAGCATGTTATCTTTCTGTGCCCACCCTCAGCCATCCAGCCATGGCTATAGATGTGGGGAATAAAGCAAGACCAATCAGATGCTACCTAAAAAACTGAGCCCAGAGTTTAAATTCATCATCCCAGAAGATCTTAATTTGTGGTAGGGCTCTTATTATTCTGGGGGCAGAGCCCTGCTACCTCTTCTGTCAGTGGCATGGAAGGCGTGATCTCCCACATACAGCAAGTGCTGAGTTACTCTGTGTGGAGGATGCCATCATTATTGTTGATGCCCCCTCACCTATTTTGTCACAAACCAAACATTGCATACAGGGGCACATAATGAATCAGTGTACGGTTGCCACCTCTGAGGCTCAAAAAACCAACCAAACGAAAAAGGGATGTCCCTTAGCGAGGGAAGAGGGACACAGAAGGGAGGGGAATAGGAGATGGCTCTGGGGCGTGGGAACAGGGCCATGCTGAGCAGGGACAGCTGCCATCACGGTGAGGAGCAGGGTGTTGTGCGGCTGCTGCTGCCTTAAGCTCTTTTCCCTGCTCTCAACAGCTTGTTGGTCAGGTGGGAAGCTGCAGCTTCTTCACAGTTGTTAACAGCTGCTGGGGAGTCTCAGAGAATCTGGGAGGGAGGAGGAACAGCAGCACCCTCGAGGAATAGGAGGAAGATAAGTCAGACTGCTGCTAGGAGAGGGACACAGCTGAGAAAAACCAAGACTTTTAAAGTCCTGAGAAGACGGATCAATTTCCCAGGACGGCTACCTCAAAAAGGAATGATCCTGGGAAAACCTGACCAGGCGGCAACGCAAATTGGGAATACAGCCCAGGTCTCTTGAATCCCAGCCACAGATTCAGTCTTCTATGCCTTTATTTACCCTAACGTGTATCACCCTGTATCTAATCAAATCAGCTTCTGGGCATGTATTGATTTTCTCCAATACAGGGTAATATGTGAATGCAGATCAGAAGGTCATTTTCTTAAGGCACAGCCCAGTGCAATGTAATGCCTAACACAGAACAAAATGATCTTGTACAGGAGAGGGTAGAAAGTCCAGTATAGTAATAGACTGACATGTAAAGGAGGACCTGGTGCTCAATTCAAATTTCAAGTATTTGTTTCTAATTCGCTGTGCATTGTAGCATTGGAGTGAATCCAGTGCTGAAGAGCAGTGTTCACAAAAGGATAAATATAGCTGTTTACCTGACTTTTTTAGTTATTGTGTTCGTGACCTGGCACATAAACAGTTCGGAGGTGTCTGGCATTCTACACTTGGTGTAGCTAAAAATGTCCAAAGGTATTACAAATACAGGCGCAACATTTACACCCCCTGAGATTTGCATAGCATATCACTAGTCTTCAGGCACAGTTCTGACAAAAAGGAAAAACTCTTAAGGTGTGGGATAGCTCTGTGCTAAAACAGCAATACCATGTAGACCGGGTCCTGATGTGTATTTTGGCACATCTATCTGCATCTGAAAGGCTCTTAAGCAAAGTAAGCCATCATGGGATAAGAGGGATGGTTCTCTCATGGATTGGTAACTGGTTAAAAGATAGGAAACAAAGGGTAGGAATAAATGGTCAATTTTCAGAATAGAGAGGTAAATAGTGGAGTCCCCCAGGGGTGTCTACTGGGACCAGTTCTATTCAACATATTCATAAATGATCTGGAGAAAGAGATATTGGAGTCATTGTGGATAGTTCTCTGAAAACATCCACTCAATGTGCAGTGGCAGTCAAAAAAGCAAATGAAATGTTGGGAATCATTGAGGAAGGGCTAGATAGAGGCAACATGATAGGAAATATTATATTCACTCTATATAAACGCATGGTATGCCCACATCTTGCATACTGCATGCAGATGTGGTTGCCTCATCTCAAAAAAGATATATTGGACGTGGAAAGGGTTCAGAAAAGGGCAACAAAAATTATTAGGGGTATGGAATGGCTGCCGTATGAGGAGAGAATCAAAGGACTGGGACTTTTCCGTTTGGAAAAGAGACGACCAAGGGGGGATATGATCGAGGTCTATAAAATCATGACAGGTGTGGAGAAAATAAATAAGGAAGTGTTATTTACTCCTTCTTCTAACATGAGAACTAGGAGCCACCAAATGAAATTAATAGGCAACAGGTTTAAAACAAATAGAAGGAAGTATTTTTTCACATACCGTACAGTCATCCTGTGGAACTCCTTGCCAGAGGATGTTGTGAATGCTAGGACTATAACAGGGTTCAAAAAATAACTAGATAAATTCATGGAGTATAAGTCCATCAATGCCTATTAGTCAGGATAGGCAGGGATTGTGACCCTATTCTCTGTTTGCCAGAAGCTGGGAATGGGCGGCAGGGGATGGACCACTTGATGATTACCTGTTCTGTTCATTCTCTCTGGGCACCTGGCATTGGCCACTGTCGGTAGACAGGATACTGGGTTAGATGGACCTTTGGTCTGACCCAGTATGGTCATTCCTATATTCTGACGTGTATGCTTCACCGTGGACAGGGTTTTCATATCATGGTGTCTGCTAAATATGATCACTGTGTTCACCATACTTTGCATGTGGAGTTGGGGACTGTGTATTGTGGCCCATCATTTTTTCTGTCATGTCCAGGTCAGGTTTCCAAGCTGTTTCTCTACCAGACATCGCATATACCAATGCATGCCCCAGTCCTGCAACTGACTTTGTGCAAGAAACCCCAGCAACCAACTGGAGACCAGTCTGGTCTTGAAGTTTTTTTGCTGCAATATGGTGACTTTTCAATCTGTAATTGTGTGTCCAGCCAGGTTGAAGTGTTCTCCTACAGGTTTTTGTATATTGCCATTCCTGATATCTGATTTGTGTCCATATATCCTTTTTTGTTGGGACTGTCCAGTTTGGCCGATGTACATAGCAGAGGGACATTGGTGGCATATAATGGCATATATGACACTGGTAGATGTGCAGGTGAATGAACCAGTGATGGTGTGGCTGATCTGATTAGGTCCTGTGATGGTGTTGCTCGTGTAGATATGTGGGCAGAGTTGGCATCGAGGTTTGTTGCATGGATTGGTTCCTGAGTTGGAGTTGTTATGGAGCGGTGTGCTGTTGATGGTGAGAATCTGTTTAAGGTTGGCGGGTTGTCTGTGTGCCAGGACTGCCCTGCCTTCCAAGGCCTGTGAAAGTGAGGGATTATTGTCCAGGATGGGTTGTAGATCACTGATGATGTGTTGGAGAGGTTTTAACTGAAGACTGTAGGTGATGGCTAGTGGTGTTCTGTTGTTTTCTTTCTTGGGCTTGTCTTGCAGCAGCAGGCTTCTGGGTACACTTCTGGGTACAGGCTTCTGGGTACACTTGCTAATTACAAAAACAGCTTCTCCTCTCTCCGAGTTCACATCTCCAGTTCAGTTGCTAGAGGAATACCTCACCCACCCTGATTTGAGATAACAAGCTGGTTCAGGCTGATTGGACTAACCTTGTTACCTCCTACCTGGTTCTTGCCTACTTTTCTATACCTGCCCCTGGACACTTCCACTGCTTGCATCCGACGAAGTGGGTATTAGCCCACGAAAGCTTATGCTTCTATACTTTATAGTTAGTCTTTAAGGTGCCACAGGACTCTTTGTTACCTCTGCTATTCCAGACTAACACGGCTACCTCTCTGATTCTTGACACAATTTAGAATAGTAGACAGTACACTTAGAGAAATAGTGAAGATTAAATGAGGAATATTACCGATATTACATCTGTCACAGGTGAAAAACTACATATATAGATGAGTGTAATCCATTCATTGTTTATAGCCTTGCAGTACTCCAGGTAATGTCACAAATCCACATGATGTCCCTGAGTGCTGGCTTTTATAGTGCATTTAGATCTGTGAGCTGGATGAAGCTTGGGTAAAACTGCAAGAAAGCAGCGCTCCCTGATGAGCAGATGTGCTAAGATTTCGATGACTGGGTGGAGAGAAAATAATGACACTACCCTATGAAGTGTCATGTGATGCTGAATCCCTTCTTAAGAGAAGCTTTCTCAAACTTCAGGGCCTGGCCCGATTGGAGAGGGTTGGGCAGTGGCTAGGGGTGGGTGGCCTGAAATTATCCGACTGAAAATAAGAAAATGTGATCAGCCCTCACATAGGAATTTTCTTTTATGCTTTTCCCCCGGTCAGCTGAATTCTCTGTCAGCTGTGCAGCGGGCTGCAGGAAGTGAGAAGGGTTTCTCCGGCAGTGCCTCCTTATGACTCCTGTGGCACTGTCACTGAGGGCAGAGAGCATCTCTTTTCTGCACTCTGGGCTCTCCCTGCTTATGTCTAGCCAGCCTGGTGCTGCTGGGGAGTGGGCTCAGCTGTGTTAGGACTTTCCTGTCAGGGAGGTAGAGAAACAGAATGGAGGAACAGGTGCCAGGGAGTAAGCGGGCTCAAGGGAGAAGACAGGCCAAAGTGAGGAGAGTCTTTGGGTGCAAACTACAGGCTTAAGGAGTAGCTGATGAGACTAAGGGAATCAACTCCAGGAGGGACAGATGCTACATTGGAAGCCAGAAAGAAGAGAGCAGAGCCAGGGAAAGAGACCTTAAATTTAGAAAAATGTTTGTATTATTGACTGTCACATTCCCAGGTATCCTCAATTCAGAAACCAAGCTACATTCGGCAGGCCAAAATAATCATCATTATTATTTTCTATACCTTGAATTTTAAGTCAAGGCAAATATGGCTGGGACAGAAGAGCCTTCCCATAACTTGTGCCTATTGTGTTTGTTTTAATTGTACAGTAAAACCCCGATTTAACGGACCCCGATTTAACGGACTTCGGATGCAACGGACAAAATTTCCAATGCATCCGAAATCCGTTATTCGGGGGCTGCCGGCTCCGGCCCGGGTCCCACCTGCAGGCGGGCTGGCTGCCGGCTCCCGCCTGCGGGGGGGCTGGCGGCTCCCGGGTTCCGCCTGCAGGCGGGCTGGTGGCTCCCAGGTCCCGCCTGCGGGCGGGCGGGCTGGCTGGCTGCCGGCTTCCGCCTGCAGGCGGGCTGGCAGCTCCTGGGTCCCGCCTTTGGGGGGGCTGGCAGCTCCCGGGTCCCGCCTGCGGGCGGGCTGGCAGCTCCCGGGTCCCGCCTGCGGGCGGGCTGGCAGCTCCCGGGTCCCACCTGCGGGCGGGCTGCTGGCTCCCGGCTCCCGGCAGCGGGCGGGCTGGCTGGTCCCGGCTCCCCGCTGCCAGCCCGCCCGGGTCCCAGCAGGGGGACCCGGGCGGGCTGGCTGGCTGACGGCTCCCGCCCGGGTCCCAGCAGCGGGGACCCGGGCAGGCGGGCAGGCTGCTAGCTAACGCCCGGGTCCCAGCAGCCAGGGACCCGGGCGGGCTGGCTGACGGTTCCCACCCGGGTCCCAGCAGCCTGGGACACGGGCGGGTGGGCGGGCTGCTGGCTGCCGCCCGGGTCCCAGCAGCCAGGACCCGGGCGGGCGGGTTGACGGTTCCCGCCCGGGTCCCAGCAGCCTGGGACCCGGGCGGGCGGGTTGACGGCTCCCGGGATAAGTAAAACCTCGATATAAGGGACTAATTCGGGCGAGGGGGTGTCTGTTAAAGCCGAAAGTCCTGTTATTTAATACTTTAAAAAAAGTATTATATAACGGACTTTCGGCTTTAACGGACACCCCCTCGCCCGAATTAGTCCCTTATATCGAGGTTTTACTGTACAGTATTTTGGCTTTCAGCTATGTGATTGTGCATGGATACTTTGTAAGCATAACATAGATACTTAGTGTCTGATGTGGCAACTATGAACAGAGGTCTAGTCTCTAAGCCATTGCTTCCCATTGTTTAAGTCAAGGGGCTATATATGGTAGTAAGAACTGTGCCTACTAACAGGTATTTGCTACATGAGGCATCCAGTTCATCTCTGGGAGTTTCTTAGTTACTGTCATCCATCAAGCTTTGTAAGGAGATTTCTTCTTTTGCTTAGGATCATATGTCTGCCTGTCAATGGATCACCTGCTGTTGTTCTTACTATGTTTTAGCTGGATGGCGAAACAGCCTAAAAAACATGATTATGTACAGCAAAGGTCAAATATATTTTGAATATTCAATTTTTTTTTGTTGGCAGCAGGAGTTCAAAGAAATAATTGTATGCTGCTTCCCTTTCAGTCCCTTTGTAACATGCCCAGTAGCACACTGCTATTATCAAAATCTTTTATACTAGCATTTCTCTTGAAAATAATTGGATCTGCACCATAAAGGTTACAGATTATTTAAGTAAATAATTTGTCAACATATATTCAAAGATTTAGTGAAATAGAACTATCATTCAGTGTTTTTTCCATATTAAAATCTCAGAATATAAACAGCTCACAATCAATTGGTATACTAACTATAACATGGTTCTTCAGACTGGATAATTGTGTGTATGTTGTACCAGTTATTGTGTATTCTGATTGTTGTGTGAGGAGCTGACATTAATAATTACAACTGGTAATGTGTGGTGGTGGAATCAATTATTATTTTGCTTTTGAGTGTTTCAGTTTGTGAAAGGAATGTTGTCTGTACCTTTCCCTAAAGTAGTCTTCTATTTAATAATTTAGTAGTCAGTCTGAACCATGTTTTGAAGGCGGGGGGGGGGGGGGGAGAAGAAACACGTCTTTATTTTGCACGCATATTCTCTGGGGATGGAATATCCAAAAATAAGACTATAAATAAGAAATCAGTGGCCTTTTCTGTCTTGCTGCATTATATGGGCTTGATGTACGATTCTGCAGCATTGTTACTCACTCGGCTTGAATCAATGCTCTGAGCTTTCCTCTCCGTGATTGATTTCTTCAGGTTAACTTACCATGTACGTGATTTAATAAACACTACAATTACTTCATTAACAAACGTACAAAAGTGTCCACAGCAATATGTAAAACTGTTACTATGAGATTTTCAAATTGTTTCAGTCATAACTTTTTTTTCTTGTTATTGCCTTGTCTAATGGATAGCACAATAGGGTGTTCATTTTTTGTAGCTGAGAAGCAAAACAAAATTGCTTTAGAGAAACGTACATAGGAGGAGGAATTTAGCATAATCAAAATTGATGCTGTTAGGGATGAACGTGAAAGGGGGAGCAGCTTCCTGGGATGCTTCCCTTCCATAGCACTTCTGATATGTGGCAAAAGAAGCATTTTCCAGTGCTTTTCAAATCTCAAATATTTCTGTATCAGACTATGCATTGAACAGAAGCTGCAGCAGTCTCATAGCATTCAGAGTCCAAAGATATGTGGAGGCTGAGTGGAATTTATGTAATTATGAATCCAAATTTAGTGAAGGGTTGTATTGACCAAATTCACAGCCAATAATGATTTTAAGTGTAAATATTTTGGACAGTATCCCAATACTTAGGATATATATACAGTATATGGAGTATATGTGTCTTTGAAATGCCCATGGTTCATTCTCATTTAATAGGATAGTTCTAGAGACATGTTGTTCCCCAACAACGTATACATGTTGATGTGTGATTAGGGTAAAGGGCAAATGAGTCCATTTCACATGTGACATTAGCACAAGGAAGGATTTGCAAGCTTTGGCCATTTTGGATCAGAGTTTAGAGCTGAACTTTCAAGTGCTCAGCACCCGTAATGGAAGCCTGATTTTTGTAGATTTTTGCTGCATCTGGGAATTTCCTCTCTTGTGCTACTTCTCTTCCATAGCACCTCCATGATAGTTCACAAAAAGCAGCATTTTCCATTGCTTTTTACTCAAAAACTTTCCTATCTATGTGCACTGAAAAAAAAATTCAGTGGCCTTCAAGCTTTAGTATGCTATTGACACAGAAGTCCTAATTTTGAGTCAAAATATCTATACAGCAGCTAGAATTCCATACTTTTTAACAATGACATGTTCTTCCCTTTCTTACAATTCTGCCTCTGTTCTCCAGTTTCCCTGCTGAAGTCCTGGAATATCATCTATTTCTCCCATTGTTCTTCCTCAATATATGATGGGGTTTTTTTCTCTCTGTCTTTTTCAGTATTATTTCTTTAGGTGCAAAACTTAATAGGTTTACAATAGGTCTCTGCTTGGATGTGAGTTTCAGGCTGATGTACAATGTGCTCCTTCTATCTCTGTGCTGAAATCAGTCAGTGAGCAGGTCAAATGCAATATTTCTTTTAGTGCTTTTTTTTAGAGATGTTGCTGGAGTTCCATTTATCTTCTCTTTCCATAAAGACACTTTTTTTTGGTATGTTGCTTCATCTTCATCTGTTCTTGGGGGTGAGTGCGACGAAGAATTATGTTTTCTTTTCAATTCCACCAATATTGTCTCTTATATCAGTTAGCCCTGTTGTCTTTCCTCACCTCTTTGTATTGCAAACTTAGAATGCTACTTTCAGCCTCTAACTTTCTAATAGTTTTTTGGAAGGTACATTTTATTATATTAGTGCCTTCTGATGCCTTTTAAAGTATTGCACAATATGATTCCCTGGAATCCACATTTTTTTCATAATTGTCACCGCTACCTTTAGTTTTCCCTCCATCTTGGAGCAGAGTCCTGCAGCTTCCTTTGCAATGCCAAGTGATGAAGGAGATGTGTGGGTGTTTCCCCCTCCCCCCCCAGGTTTTTGTCAGTGTATTTTTATAGTGCTCATGAATGGTGATGGTTGAGCTTGAAGGCCCTGGAGACTGAAATCCTGTTTAATCACAAGATAGGAACAGCACAGCAGTAAAGCAAGTTTCCACACACTGCTCTGGTATTGTCTTGAGTGCAGGCCTCAGAGACTACCTCCTGTAGATGAGAGGCATTCTCCTCCAAAGTCCTTTCAGTCTTTGGCCTGACCTCAGAGCTTGCCAACAAAAGTACCATTTGTAGGAATGAAATGTGTGACCTGGGCTACTGTCCACCTGAAGATGGACTGAGACATCCAGGTCACAGGGTCAGGGCATTTGATCTGTAAGTTATTGGGGGGTTTTCAGCAGATGTGGGGTCACACTACCTCCTTTAAGCTGTTATTCATGTCTAGATGCTGTGAGTACTCAGTTCAGGTTCTTTGTACTCACGTTATTCAGTGCTAAGAGCTTGCTCCAAAGCTGTTAAAGTCTATGGGAAAAAATCCCTTTGACCTCGTTGGGTTTTGGATCCAGCCTGTAGTGTCTTAGCAGTTCACCTGTCTTCTGTTTAAAAAAAAATTCAAGTTGCTTCCTACTTTTAGAAGTATAAGAAAATATTTTTTTTAAAATAATCTCCAATAGTATCCTGTGCGGCAAGAAAACACTGAACAGACATGTCATAAATTATAATCTCTTTAAATATATATTTGTACTATAATTATTTTGCTAATAATGGATCTTCTCTGTGTGTTTTCAGTTTGTCCTTAAAAAGCTGTGTTCCAATAAGCTTTCCCCCCTCCCCCCAGACCAATATAATGAAGTTATATGGGATTTCAAACAAAATGCTGAGTATTAAACGTGTTAGAAATTATTTAATCTCTTTTGATTTCTTTCAGCTAACAGCAGAGGTGACTTTGCAAATTGCCAGTGAACCAGTTCTGCCCTTTAATGCCCTGGACATCGTATTAGAAGTTCAGAATAGCCTTAAAGGTAATTTTGTTTGAGCAAGACTAATCTCAGCTAACATAAAAAAAGGTTGAACTACATTCCAATACTGAGATTCTCAGTTTCAGTGTAAACAATACCTGCTGATAATATTACTCAAATGGTGTCTTTCTATGATGTTGACTGAAACATAATTTTAGTTTAATATAGGATAGATTGTTTACCTTTCTTCTGATCTTACTAAAACAGTTGAATCCATAATTAGTATTAAAATCTCCTAGTTACTGTCAAAGATAAGCAACCTCCATGACTGAGCTGCAAGATTTTGTTTCCATTTAATGCTATATTCAGTACAAGCAGGAAGGGGACTCTGAACTTCACAGCCATTTAGGCTCTGTAACTTTCACCATGTGACAAGTGGCCATCTTGCGTGTTTATTTATTATACAAGTTCACATTGGCAGCAGATCACTCCAACTTGCCTCAGTGTTCACAGCCATTAGGAAGCAGGATAACGTACTGTTGAATAATTTGTTTGAGTCGATTTATCAGTTAGATCCCGAAAACGCTGTGTTTGAAACTGAATGACCTTGGTCTGTGTGTTTGGATCACAGGCTGAGGGAAGGGAAAAAAGACAATTCCTGTACAGGGAAAGTAGAGATTTCCCTTAGCACTTGCTGCATCATGGCCCACACATATAGGGGAATTATCACCTATAGAGAGGCAGACATGTCTCCAGCTGAGGTGGCGAGAGAAGAGGATATGTCCCCAGTAATAGTGAATGCATCCCAAGAGAGGGCTGTGAAGGCAAAAGTGTGGCGGGATGGTTTCCTGTAGCATTCACAAAGGATTGAACAGGAGTGCATGGCTCTGGAAACGGACGTGTGTTCAGGCAAATGGTTGTTCTGGTCTGGAGCACCTTTTGTTACCAAGGTCAAGCTGGGTTGGGTACAAGGGGTGAGGGCTCCAGCTCAGGGTGTGGGCTCTGTGGTTGGGCTGGGGTTTGGGGTGCAGGAGGGTGCTCTGGGGCTACGGTGAGGAAAGAGAACTCCTCCCAGTTCTCTCCCCCGACAGCAACAGGTTGGGGGAGAGAGGTGGTTCTCCCTGATGTGGCAGCAGAATAGGAATACAGAATAGGAACCCCAGCCCCAGCAGGTCTGGGCTGGGCCTGGCCCCACATGGGTCCGGGCTGGGCTGCCCCAGCCGTGCCTGAGTCCAGGTGCTCCGGTCACAGCAGGACCGTGCTGCAGCAGAGTTGGGGTGCCCCAGCTGTGGCAGGTCCGGGGCACCGCAGCAGGTTGGGAGCTGGGCCCTATGTGGGTTCCCTGAGCACCAGCACAGCACTAAACAGGCTACTGCAATGCCCCACTGCTTACGGGGAACTTTTCTCCGGGCCCTTTTAAATCATATGCGCGCCCAGGCAATTGCCACCTTTGCCCATCCCTGTCAGTGGGCCTGTCTTGATGCCTCCAGCTCCCCTTCCCCATTATTCAAGCTGTCTCCCTTGGTGCTCATAGATGTGTAAAATATGGCAAGCACTTGCCACACAAGCCATGGTTATAATGCTGAGAAACATCCTTGCCATGTGAGACACCATCACCTTCCCTTCAGGCCTCCAAAGACGCAATCTGCCGACATTCTGCAGTCAGTAAGGGTAGTGTAGCAGAATGACAATTCTGGTATAAGGTTAAAACCAGCGTTCTGTTTACAGATGGACTGTTCTAAGTGCTGTAAAATCCACATAGTTAATTATATTGCCTTTAAATGTGATGTGCATCATGGGGGTACAGGGTTATTAGTGATCTAAATTGGGGGCCATTTCACCAAGTGGTTCCCAAGATACAGCTATCTGGAAAACTCTCTCTACACTGTATGACCTGGGTGATTGAGGTTATGTTATGGTCACTGAATCTGAGCATAAATCCAGCCCTGTGAGTTTAAATTCAACCCAGGGCAGAAATCTGAAGTGAAAAAAGCAGGCATGGTTTCAATGCCTCTACAAAAGGGGCATTTTTTGTTTTGGGGAAACGTAATTTGAGTACAGCAGCATATTCAGAAGGTGCTGAAACTATTTTTGAAAGGAAAGTAACACATGGGAATGCTCACTGGGAGGGGAGAGGTGATTAGGGATGCAAGAGAAGGTGGAAATAGGGGGGGGGTTGTGTCTGCAGCTAGGGGTGGGGTACAGGGGAGGATGGTATATGCAAATGAGTGGTAATGGAGGGAAGAGGGGTCAGGAAAAGAGGTAGGGATTCGAGACAGTGAAAGGAGAGAGGACGGGAGAGGTTGGAGAACGCGTGGGGTCACAGAGGAAATTGGGGAGTTAGGAGAACATGTCAGCCCTGAATTCTCCCTTATGTCTGTGTCAGGAGCTAACATTAACCTACCTTTCTGTAGTCCCTTACCCTGCCTACTGTGGGATGTGGGGGACCCTGCTCTTCTTGGAGAGTCTGAGCACCTGTCCCTGTCCTTCCATGCAAGCTAGAATCTGGGATGGGGGTGCAGAGGAGGGTGGTGGAAGAAGGTAACAAAAATTTAAACATCTGAAATCAGGACAATGAATATTTAAGATGCCTATCACCTGTGTGGCGGAGAGAGCTGGCTAGAGTTTGTGGGAGGAGCCCATTTTGGAGCAGAGAAGGACTGAGTGGAGCTGAGCCATGGCTGGAGAAGCCTGGGGCAAACAGCAGCAAATGGAGGTGGATAGCAGGATTGAAAGACCCAGCTCAGTGTGCAGCTTGGGCTATGTAACCAATGTAGCATTCAGCCCTTCAGTAAACTGCTGCCTGTAGTGTCTGTGCAGCAGCATAGGACAGGAGATAGTCAGGAAAAACTTCTCAGTGTTGATGGTGTCTGTAGTACCAGATAATGGCTTAATGGGATGAGAATGGCAAAGGGAGCTGGAAGCGGTAGGGGGCTACAAGTTGCAGGGTGGAGAAGCGGAGGCAGACACAGGTCTTCTTTCACACTTTGTTACTATAGCAGCCATGTAATAAAACTCTTAATGTTGTGGGACATAGAGAAGGGATCAGATTTCTCTCACCAGCCATGTTAGCAACCACACATTGTAAACTTTTCAAGCATGACCATTATCCCTATTCCATTCTAACAAAATGTACAGGAAGGAGGAGGGGCACTGAGGAATCACATAGCAACCATGTGGTCTAGTGGAAATGCCACTGCACTGGGACTACTAGCTCTGCCACTGGCCTGCTAGTGACATCACTTCACCTCTGTGCCTCAGGTTTCCATCTGTGAAATGGGGATAATGCAAAATTATTTGTGGTTTACTGATGGCTATATAAAAGCATTAGAAGATTTATAGAGATGCTTATAGAAGATTTTCTAAATACCCAAAGTCTTCTAAACCTGAAGATAGTAATGTACCCTAACTGGTCCTGCAGGCTCTAGCCAGTCATAGAACAAATCAGTTGTTTCTCACAAACATCGATGTTGAGAGGTCTTTTCTAATTGGTTCATTTGCTTGTGACCAGTCATGCTCTTCCAAGTGATCCTGAGGAATTGTATTACTGTCAGAGGGCAGAAATATAATTTTTAAATATTTAAACCTCCACCAGCACCTTTTTATAAGAGCAATTGGTTAAAGAGAAACATTTTACTGCACTCAATCCATCTGTCTAGAATAAATATCTATTCATTGTAGCCTATCTTTGAATAAAATCCACATACAGCATGCATAATGAAAGTCAGCTGTATAATTCAGTGATCAACAGAATGCTGGCTCCCAAGTCCCTTTTTGGTACCTGAATTTTTATTTATTTAACAGCTTTAAATAACTAGCTAGATGATTCATCATGATTCATACTAGAGTGTGCAGCACAAAGAATAGAAAATGTAGAATAATAAAGTGCCCTTGTTTTCCCTTAAGTGAAATAACACTTGTAATTTTTTTTTCTTTTCTCTAGAGTGGTGTCACAAGATGTTTAAAATGATATTAGTTAACACATCCTTTTCTTCTGAATCATCTGCCCTTCCAGTTTCAGCCTCTGTGTTTATACATAACATAAATCACACTTTGTCCCATCAGTGAAGTCCCCTGTCTTAGGATAACATGATTTCTCATGCCCTTATAATACCCTATGAGTTCAATATCTGTAAATACTGAAGGTTTTATGAGGGACTATTAAAGAAATTGTTTGTTTCATATAATGAGTGCAGTTTTAGTGTGACACACAGTATATATAGCTCATCATTTTATATGAAATGTAGTGGGTTTGAGGGCAAAACATATATCACATTGTTTTAAAACAAAAAATTCCAGTGTAAGCATTCACTTGTTTTTATGTTAAAAAGGATGATCTACATGGCCTCATTTCCAGATATAGAATGATAAACTATTCCCCTAAGCTCACACTCATGGTCGGAGTGGCTTGATTGATATGCACAGTCATTTGTATTATATTAAGAATGACAATGCTAAATATTGCATGCGGCTTGATATATAAACCCTGCTGATGAAACTAAATAGATGTTTCTAATGCAGTGAATTTTAGCCTTTCTGTGCTGGCAAGGATCATGCATACACAGTCCTTCTATTATGTATAGAATATGTAAAGGTATCCTCAACCAGACATGATGCTTGCATTGGATTGTTTGATAACTTTCATTACTCGTATGTGATCCTTGCACTTTTGCTGATATGGGTAGGGCATTTTTATCATTCCTCTTTCACTTGTGTTTTTACTGCTTCTCCTTGGTTCTCTAAAAGAAGTCATGAAGATGGAAGCAGGGCTGTCCCTACCCATATGCAAAGTACGCAGCTGCATAGGGCACCAGGAAATTTGGGGCATCAAATTTCCTGCATGCCCTGCGCAGCTGCGTGCTGCTCCAGCCCCTGCTCTGCCTCTTCCCAATGGCCCCCACCCTTGCTCTATCCCAGCCCTGCCTCTTCCCACCCCTGCTCTCCCCACTTCCTTGAGGACTGCAGGAGGGCCGGTCCTCATCAGTGGCAGGAAGGGCAGCAACCCAGCCCCAGCCATGCTGGGTGAGTGCTGGGGGGGGGGTTCCCCTCTACCTCCCAAGCCAGCCCCACCTCCCCTGCGGAGGCCTGGAGCCCCACACCCCCTCCTGCGGGAGGGGCTGAGTAGGGCCCCAGAATAGCTAGGGACAGCCCTCGATGGAGGGCCCATGGCTACCAGTGCTGGCCAAGGATGGAGAGCTGGACATTGTGTAACATCTCTGTTACACTGCTTGGAGCTCAAGAAGGGATTTTTGCCAGAATTCCCCCTAAGGTGGCTCCAAATGACATCATCTAGTCCTGCTCATATGCACTCTCTGCAGAGACCTAAATATTTCAAAGTTAAAAGGAACAAATTCTAGCTATCAATTTGCCTTGTCTTTCATTTTGTTGCTCTCAGTAGATATTTTAAAACTGTTAGGTGGATGTTGCAGGGTACTGTTTTATACTTACACACTAAAACTGGGCCCTAATGAGATTGTTGGGCTATTTCAAGCATACATTTATCCACACCAAAAATGGAGTTAGTTTGTTGATGGCCAAAAAACCCAAACTTGATATTCAGATCTAAGGGGAAAAAATAAGATATCTTACTGGATGTGTGAAAATAAAAGAATAACCGTGATTCTGTTAAGCTGTTACAAGAAGCCACTAAAAACCAAATGCACCAAATTGTCTCACATCTTTTGCATTCAAAACAGCAGGAGATCGCGTCATGTAAATCTAGGTCAAAGCATAAATTTCTTTCCTTTTTCATTATCACACCAATAAGTTCTAGTTGGCTGCTGATTGCTTATTAGGAGAAAGAGAAGAGTTCTGAGTAAAGTAAGAGATTTTATGAAGGAAAATAGTAGCATAAAGATTAAACTTCTGTTACTTTATAGACTTTGTGGTTAGATTATTGCTTCTCTTCCATTAAACTTCACAGTTTTATGAAAAGACGGCACTATCATTTGATTCTTTAGGATGGGTTAATAGAGTCTAACATACTGTGAGCCGGATGAAGTGTGCCTCTATGCCAAACCATTTAGAATTAGCCAAAATCTAGCACCTAACCTAAAAACCTGTGCTGTTAGGACTCAACACAAATCTATCTACCGTATATAAAAGTCAAATGGTGTATGCGTGTATGTGTGTATGTACTTACTACTTCCACACTGTTTCAGCTAGATACTTGAAATTTGGTACTGTTATAGACTTTAGGGTCCTAATCAGGGTAAGAATCGAAAATTTTTAAAATCTCACCTCGTACACCCCCTAGGGATGAAATTCTTTAAAGCTCATTAACATCAACTACACAGCGCACATAACATCATCTGGGCAGCAGGTTGACACATGCTGTTGTCTGTGACATAGTTATGATTTAATAATACAGATAACCAGAGAGATTAGTGTTGTGTAGCGCAAACATAATTAAATACACAGTTTTTTTCTTAAAAAGGACCCTATTTGTTATGCCACATAAAAAGCAAAAATGCTTAGAATCAGGTGTACTTCCAGACAAATATAAGAGCAGAGGATCTGGAGGCTGAATTAAAGGTGGTAATTTAATTTGATAGTAATTTATGGAATGTACTTATATACAATAAAAACAAAATTTGTATTAATAAAAAACATTGTAGTCTTTTTACATCCCAGTTTCCAATTACAAATACCCCGAGCAACGCCGGGTATTTTTGCTAGTAGAAGATAAGCTTTGATAGATAAGAGCATTAATTTTTCATGTAATATTTTTCCAAAAATGTTCTGATTTTTATGATTACCTTTTATACCTTCAAATAATATTTGACTGAGTTGTCAAGCAAATGTAATCCGTCATTAAACTTCACAGTTCTAATCCATAACGATGTCAATACTGTGGTACAGGATCATGGCCCATCATCCATTCTCATTAGGGAATAGCAAGCAGGTTAAAAACAGTTAGAAGCAGCCCAACCTCTCCTTCCTCTATGGCCCAAAGAAATTCTATCCCAAACCAAAGTTGACCATATCCCTAAGCCACCCTGTCTCACTTTTCCCCCTCAAAGTGACTTCTGCCTGTGCTGAAATTCAAATTGATACTTCAGTAAATGTGGTAACCTTGGCTACACCATCTGCTGTCTTCTCCACCATGATGATGCATTTTGGATCACTCCAGATTTGCACCAGATTTGAATGCAGCAGCCAGAAGAGTGTGTGGGAGGATCTGTAAGCTCCCCTTCCCCTTTGTAAAATATAATCAATAGCAAGTACTCTGTTCAGGGCAAGGAGGGAAGTTCAGAGGGTTCTGCTGGATTATTCAGCCTTACAATGTTATTTCTATCATGGTTACACACCCTTCCCACCGAGGTCCACCCATCCATGTATCCAAAGAGGTTTTGGTGGCATCAATGAATCAGTTCTGACATCTGTTTAAATTTATTAACCAATCAACTTTGGTACCTTTAACTTGTAATCTTGGTATTGTGTATTCTTCTCTTGGTGTTAATTATACATACCCATGAGCTAAAATCTTAGACCCCAAAATCTTTGAAGATTGTTCTTTCATCTAGTGATGGGTACGCTTCTAAAGCCCTGGAAGTTCTGTTTGAATCAAATTTAGCATTTAGAAATGTTGAGGTTTATTTGAATCACTGGTTTCATTTCCCATCATTAATAGGTCAGGATGATCTTGCTCTTACTAGAACATTGTTGATTCTGTGAATCTTATTGGGATCTGTGCACACACTTAGAGGAGAGCATACCCTTCACCGGCACTGCGGACGGGAAGACACTGCACAAGCTAGAAGACTCTCCAATTCATGCATCTCATTCCCCCCCTTCTCTGTAAATCAGGAGCAATCTTGACTGAATCTGTGCTGTGCATTTGTATAAGCTCTCATTTGTTCGATTTCTCTCAGTTGCAAATATCAGGCCATGTTAACTCTCACTATGGTGTTAATAATTTTGAAAACACTGAGCTAAATGGAGTATAACACTTAAATGTCCATTAAATTATTTGCTTATAGTTTGACTGGTACCGTTTTAACTTAGAGTAATCATTTCAAAGCTTTTCTACAAATGTCATTCACCTTTTAGAAGTTGTAGCTCGATCTATAGATTATTAATTATATTTATATTTATTGATTACTGAAGAATTCTCAGTTACCACTTTGAGGGTTGACAGGTTCTTGTCCCAAGATCAGGCCCAGTATTATTAAAATTAGTATATATTTGGGAATCCCGGTGTTCACAGGTGCAACACTCACATTATAGGAAACCTTCTATAGTTACAATAATTTATTAATACACGTAGCAAAGTCAAAACACTCTAACTCAGTAATAGAGATAATAGAGACACTCATCTGAACATCCACACTCACACCACCCACTGCAGAACAACCCAAAATGTTAGCCATTATCGTCCTCATCATCACTACCACCAGTAGCCATTGTTCTGGCACCTCTCAAGGGCCACGTCTCTCTTTCTCCTCTACTACACGTAGGCTGGGACACAGCTTTCATAATATGTTATGCAGATGCCACCTTGTCTACTGCCAGTACCGGTTTCTCTCCTCTTGCTTATTTGTATTTCCTCAGGTTATTAATGTTGGGATGTCCTTTTATAGCTTAGTATATTCATGGTCTCAACTTATTATCATATATGTCAATTCGTTGCCATGGCATTCTTCTGGTTGGATGTTCTTTCCAAAACTTTCCAAAAGCTGGTGTTAGCTCAGGTGTGTGTCATTGGTTGGTGCCACTATGGACAAAACTCCATCTCTGTTCCTCAAACGTAGGGGTTAACGTTGACCCATTTAACTGTGCCAACGTTTATAGGCCTCAAGCATTATGCTAACTGCTGAAGCTACTGTCTTACAGGATACAGGCCTATGGATTCCTTGCATGATTGCTGAATATAATAAAGGCAAGATAGCCTTATGGGCTACAAAGTTTCAGTATCCTTAGTATTCTAAGATTACAGATGGAATTCAAGTAAATTCTTGCTCTGGTGTGTATGCTTTTATGCTTTTTATGAGGGAGGAAAGGGTGAAAGGGCAGGAGCTGGTGTTTATATTCTATAGGGATAGGTTTTCGGATGCAGTAGACTAACACATTCACATTAAAGAGAGAGAATCTGTGTCATGAGAAGCAGTATCTAACAGCTCTGGATCAGTACTATTTCGGAAAGCAGAGTTCCAGTTACAAATATTTAACCATCACTTCTTGCAGAGCTTCGTTTTCATTGGGGGGGTCCCATCCAAATACTGGCCAGATCTGACTCTTCTTAGTTTTTAAGATTTTAAGAGATCACTGCACAAGTTGGTCATGCTGCAAAAATTACTGTACATGTGAAATAGATTATAAACTCCATTGATCCATGATTTAACTCCACCAGGGATGCCTTTGTTCCAGCCTAAGACAACTTTTTTAATATATGGCAAAATATAGGTTATTTCATTGACATCAACAATAAATTATTGCCTTTTGAATCATTTGCAGACCTGTATCTTTCTGTTATCATTACCAGGTGACCAACTAGACACTCATCAGTTGCTGGCAATGGCTTCAAGACTGAGGGACAGTGCAGAATTGTTCCAGTCAGATGAGATGCGTCCAGCTAACGACCCCAAGGAGAGAGCTCCTATCCGAGTGAGAATGCTTAATGATGTTCTCCAGGGTCTGGAGAAAAACTTCTTAGTTCAACAAGCTCCTCCAGGGTTTTACAGGTAGGATGTTCAGTATGTTCTCCATTCATTTATTCCAACTAAAATAATAATCTCACATTGCTTAGCTTTCAAAACTGTCATGCCTCTTTTAAAAGTTTCAGTGAGAATCCAAGATAAAAGCTACATTTAAAAAAATCATCCTTACAGCAAAAAATTTAAATTCATACCAGTGCGAGAGGTGATTAGAGTGCATCTTTGTAACATTTCTGTCATGACATCACTGCTAACAAGATGTTCTGTGCTATAGGAACTCAAGCAGCATGACAGATACTTATGTTAGATGGTACAGTAAGCTTTCAGAAGAAAACATATTTTGAAATCTAATGGTATTTGACATGCTTCTCAATGTTTTATTAAAAACTTTACCACAAAAATTTAAACAACGCTGAGTTACAGAAGATCCAGCATAGTGTTATATAAAATCTGCACTTGTGTGCTAATTTATCTATCCCTGTCTAGGTACTTTCAATAGGACACAGATAGTACCTTGGTCTGAATGATAGAGCTTTAACCAGCCATCTTCCATAGCTTCCTCCTTATAGAAACTAGAGTTTTAGAGGGTGTTTTTTTTGGGGGGGGGGCATTTAGTTCATCACCCCCCACCACCACCACCACCACCACCTAAATTGTTCCCAGTTGAATATTCAAGTGCTTTGTCCAGACTAGTTTTAAATGGATCAAGCAGTCCACCTTTCATCTTCTGGAGAAGAAAGAATGAGCCTTCCTCACTTCAGCTTCTAGAGTTGACTTGGTAGTTGGAGAAATTTGTACTTTGTTAGTTTAAAAAAATGTATTTGGGTAAAGGGAATTTTCAATCATGCTGTTTTAAAATAGTTCTAAGCACGTTTTCAGACCCAAAAGTTTAGGATTTAAGTCCTGCTCAGTAGTGATCAGGTTGTTTTATTGTTTTCTCAACGTGAAATAGATGGGAAATGTGTTTTTTTTTCTGTCTTCCTCCCTTTAATTGCTCCAAGATGAGCATTGGTTTGGGTCCTCCAGGAAGGAGAGTAGAAAGTTTGGTACTTAAGAAGAGAGAGATTATTCCAAGCATCAAGGTTGGTATGAAACAGGTGTAATCATATAAGAAATGTAAGACTCAGGCCCTACAACTAGAAATCGGATGTCCTTTTGGGGGGCGGGGGTGTTAGGAACAACAAGATGCACCATAGCTTCCTTTTGGGAGGGAAATGTTAACCACTGATGCAACTTTATTTGCAGTATTTTTTAATGATTTCTGGGGTGGGACAGGGAAATTCCTTATTTAAAGAATTAAGTTCTGGTGTAATTATGTATCAAAAATTTGTTTTAAGAACTGAAGCAATAGTTGGGTTATACAATAGGAACACTAAAAAGTATTTGAAACAAGTGACCTTTATTTTATTGCTCTCATAGCTTTAAAACTTACCGGATGAATTTCTATTTTGTAATTTGGCAAAGAAAACAACAACAACAAAAATCAATCCCGCAGCTGAGACCTTGTGTGCTGTGTTTCATCCCAGTGCGAAGATTGATGGGCAAGTTATAAACCTCTGAAATAGTGGTTTATAATGGCAACACTGGCAGACCTTTAAGTATAGCAGCACAAGCAGTGCCACAATAAATACTGTACTTCGTCTGTAAACAGAAATTTAGGATGCAGTTTGCAGCCTTGACCTTCAGGCTCCAACTGTGTTTAGATCATTAAGAATCCATAAATACTGTAATTTACAGGCT
This sequence comes from Sternotherus odoratus, assembly GCA_032164245.1. Taxonomy (NCBI): domain Eukaryota; kingdom Metazoa; phylum Chordata; order Testudines; family Kinosternidae; genus Sternotherus; species Sternotherus odoratus. The sequence goes on along the minus strand of JAVMKO010000009.1, from coordinate 10,545,754 downwards.
TTTGAAGGAAGAATATGTGTGCACAATAAAGCACATATTCTTCATGAAAAAATTATTTCTTCATGTATATTCATTGGGGCTCATATTCTCAGGCTCAATCAAAGTACTTGACAAAATTCACTAAAGTTCAGGCATCACTTCTCGGTCACTATTGGCAGGCTGGTGTTTATCCTTAATCCTTAGGGCTTTGAAGCTATACTGTATTTTTCTTTTCTAGAATCTAAGCTGAAAAGGAAGGATGGCTTTTGTGGCTAAGGCACTAGAGAGGGACCCAAGGCATTTAAGCTGTTCTTTGCCACAGGCTTCCTGGGCAAACTTGGGCAAGTCACTTAACCTACTTGTGTCCCAGTTTTCCATCTGTAAAATATGTCTTCTCTACATGGATTGTAAGCTGTCTGACACAGCAAGTGTGTCTTACTATCTGTATGCGCTTAGCACAATAGGACCCTGATGTCAGGTGGACTTATTATAATGAATTTAAATAATTATTAATAATGAGTGTCCATATACATGTAGTAAGCTCATGACATTCAAATTCCTTAGATTTTTGATCATTTTCATACATAATTATGTCCTATAATAAACTTACTGTGATGAGCAAACCTTAAAAGCCTGTTCAGTTTAGTTTAGGAAAGCACCATCATTATGATTATCCATATTATCTGGCAACATTGATTGAAAAATCTCACAATAACATGTTCTCTCTCAAGATTTCCTACTTGGTCCCAGCCATACTGGAAATACACAAGAGCAGCTTCCACCAGGAAATGTTAGGGCTTTCTACTTGTAGTCTTAAGCAGAAACCAGTATAGAGATGAATAATAATTGGGTCAGGAAGTTTTTCCTGCCTCACAAAAGACTATTTTCAAGTTTTGGATGAATACTCATTTTTTAAAATGTTATATGAATCAGTTCTCTGTTCCCTAATCCTAAACCTGATATTTCCCCTTCACTCTTCCACTGTGATGTTATCATCAAGAAGGCAAGGTTTGAAAGCTACCGGATATTTTCCATCCATCTTCCTGTTCTTATAATTGATTCTGCCCCTATATTGTAAACTCAGGGTTATTTGAATATTTGTTTTATCCTCTTGAAGGCATGATGTATACATCCTGTATATGTGTATATCCTGAGTTTCCTTTCTTCTTTCAGCTAACCACTTTCTTTCTTCCAGTTTATTTTTATCGCAGTTTTTGCAGTGCAGTTCTGCCTTCTTGATTTTATTATTTTTGAGTCATTCTTTTATTATTCGTAATAATAAATTGAATAGCAGCATGGAGTCTGAGACATGGATCAGGTCCCCATTGTGTTAGGCACTATTAAAATATATATTTTAAAAAATTGGTCTGTACCCCAAAGCTTGCAATCTAAGTATCAGACAAGAGACAACAGAGGAATGAAGAGAAGGGGAGCACAAGGAAACAATGAAATGGTACTGGACCACGTGATAGTCAGTGATCTCTGCACATCTGTTGCCTAACTGTTAAGCTTTTAGACATCATTACAAATGAGAATTTGGAAGGAGGACAATGAGGTGGCTTTGCAGATTTTCATAAAAGTTACAAGGTCTCTCTCTGTTTTTCCTCAGTATCAGGGGAGTCATTTCCAACCTTACTTAGTCTGTCCTTTTTCCTATCAAATGCTGCAATTTGAAAACGTTCCATTTGTGTGCCTTTTTGATCTCTTATACCATGTGTGCTTGATAAGCCATACTTCCTCAGCTAATGGGTTTTGAGCCCAGCCCCCTCAGGTCAGCAGGCAGGATTTGAATGGCATTTGAAAGGCAGTCTGGGGGCAGGAACTTGTTAGCAGAAGTCCAAAGTGATTCTGTTCTGAGAGGAGGCTTGGCAAGGGACATAAAATAGAAGGAACATAAGGCTGCTGGCTTGCTGTGGTGAGAGGCCAGGGAAGGGATTGAGTCAGAGGTGGGAGGGAAAGGGAGCTCCACAGAATGAGAAAAGGAGCAGAGTGAGGAATGTAGGTTGTTAGAACCTAATTCATTGAACCTGATGTTTTGTTTTATCTTTTGATGGCTGTGCCAGTGTTGTGTTATCCTCAGTCTATGGGCTGGTCTTCACTGGGGGGGGAGATCGGCTGTAGATAGCGATTTCAGCAACGTTATTAACTCTTATTAAATCGGTGTATCTACAGCCAACTTACCTGCCGTCCTCACGGCGGTGGCGGTCGGCAGTGCACTCCCCCGTCGACTCCAGCTTGCGCCTTTTGGCAAGCTAAAGTTCTGGAGTTGATGGGGGAGCCGCTGGCGATTGATTTATCGTGTCTTGACGAGATGCAATAAGTCGATCGCCAAAAGATCGACCCCTCCCCAGCGTAGTGAAGACAAGCCCTATGTGAACTGAACCTGTTAGTCTGATGGTTACTGATTTGTTTGTTTCAGCTACTCTTCTGTATCAAATGGGGATGATTTCCATTGCTTGGTCTAAGAAGCTGTTGCTGATATTTGCTTTTGTTATTAGGGGCTGGTCTTCACTACGCTGGGGAGGGATCAATCTTTTGGCGATCGATTTATCGCATCTCATCAAGACGCGATAAATCGATCACCAGCGGCGCCCGCATTGACTCCAGAACTCCAGCTCGCCAAAAGGCGCAAGCTGGAGTCGACGGGGGAGGGTGCCGCCACCCGCCGCTGCCGTGAGGACGGCAAGTAAGTCGGCTCTAAATACACCGATTTCAACTACGTTATTAATGTAGCTGAAATTGTGTATCTACAGCCAATCTCCCCGGCTAGTGAAGACCAGTCCTAGGTGTAATGAATTCTCTCTCATGATATGTATATTCTTTTGTTTAGAATCATAGAGCTTATGGCCAGAAGGGATCACCAGATCATCTAGTCTGACCTTTTGTGTATCATAGGCCACCAATACCACTTAGCACCTACACACTGAGTCCAACAATGGTACTGAAACCAAAGTATTACATCCCACAGAAGACTAAACTGTTATGTGCCACAGGCAGAGAATAGGAGGGAATGACATGCCTGAGGCCTCCACAATGACAGGGAAATGACTAAGTGAGAGAGATATATCCAGATAATCCTGGCAAGTGACCCTCACCCAGATACTGCAGACGAAGGACAAAAAAAAACCATGGTCATTGTAAATGTGACTGGAGGGAAAATTCCTTCCTGACTTCACATGTGGCGATTGTTTAACCCTGAAAACAAGGTGCAAACAAATGACCCAAAATTCAACATTTTCACCACAGTAGTTAAAGACCACAGCTTCCAAGAATTTTTGGCCACATTCCCTAATACTTCACTTAGTTGCACAACGAGCATCTCACTATAATTTGAAGATTTTTTTTTAGTTTATAGAAGAGATGGCAAGGAATTATGGAAAAGAGGATCAGACAAAATAAAAACCATCCCAAATCTTGGTCCAAACCTGAATTAAACTTTCGATTGAAGTTAAAATAAAAATCCAGAAATCATAGAATCATAGAAATTGAGGTGACCTTGAGAGGTCATCTAGTCAAGTCCCCTGCATTTGTGGCAGAACTAATTATCTAGACCATTCCTGACAGGTATTTGTCTAACCTGCTCATAAAAATTTCCAATGATGGAGGCTCCACAACTTCCCTAGGTAATTTATTCCTGTGCTTAACCACTTTCTGCATCTGTAAACAAAGGAGAGGGGAAATATTGTTCCAAATTGAAGACCTCAACCAAATTACTCAGGTTTCTGTGAAGTTTTACAAATTATGAATATTCTGGTGAATATATAACCTCTCACGGACAGTTTTTATGCTCCCAGTTCTCTACACTTCCACAATGATCGAGGTGCAACTCAAGTCTTCTCTCTGGTGCTTGCTACATGCTGTGGCCTCTCCCCTTTCCTTGAATGTGCTGGCTTCTTTTTATTGATGCCTGGTGACTCCTCACTGGGCCCAATACGAATAATGCTACCACTGCTGGATAGGAGCATAGAACCCAGTACACAAGAAACAATGAAGTACATCAACACAAAACCAGCAAACAATTGACCTCTCCCCCAAATAAGAGTATAACAAGGAGACTTTATTGGGAACAGGAATATATTATTCGGGGAAGGAAAGAGTTAGGGTTAATAAGTACTAGCACGCCAACAAATTCCCCAATCTCTAATATACACAACTTATCTCAACCTACAGCTCCCTCCCTGGTACCTATAATGTGGACTGAGAATTAGTCTGGAGACAAGTGGTGTGAATGCTGACTGGCTTGAACAGAAAGAAGTCCCCTTACTTTGTCTTTGCCCCAGAGTGGGGCAGGATCCTCTCCTGGCCTGTGAAGATCTTTGCAGGCTCTCAGTAACTACCACCAGGTCAGATCCCAACTTCACCAAGAGTTTCTAGTTCATTCTGTCCCCACCCCTGACTCCAAGCATGCTGGGAAATAGTGTCCGAGGGCTCTGGCTGTTATTGTTGTAATGCATAAGGTAGGACCCCCACAGTTCTGAGTTCCAGGAGCTGGTAGATTCAAAGCAGAGGTTACACAGTGTTGGAGCTTTTCTGTTTTTATGCCTCTTTCAGTTTGACTATATTGTATTATAGTTGACCTAACCTAGCAAACAAGCGTAAAGGCAAAAAATAGATAATCCCTTTGCCATATACATATATTTAAAGCCCACTGAGGTCAATATTTCCATCACCTTCAGTGGACTTTGGTCTGGGGCCTAGATCATCATGTTAATGGTGAATAGGTGATGTTTGTAAACCTGAGTTTATCACTGCCACTAATAGAATTATCTTCCATCTCATCTTCTCAATCTGATGGTCAGTATCAGCAGTAATAAAAACTGGTCTATAGATGCTGATAAATCAGAATATCTTAACCCCTTCAACACCCACTAAACTGGATGCCAAAGAGAAGAGAAGATATTTCCCTTTTTTAAAAAATGCAGAAACCTGGAGCAAATTTCAGGCAATGGAAATGTTAGCTGACAACTTACAGTGATACTAATTAACCAACTCTCCACATGGGGGAATAAAAGCTCCATTGGTTCCTGCGACAAGATGACAAAATTAATTTCTATATATATGCATTGATTTGTTAGATAATCAGACAAATGCATCCATGCTGAGTGGTATATACACATCTACTGTATCTCCTCTTCATCAGCTTCTGCCCTGCAGTCTTTTATCCTTGAAACTCCTTTCAAAAATCCTTCGGCCATCATTTCATGAAAATCTCACCTGAAAACCCATCATCACCTAACTGAATGTGTTTATGCTTAAAAAAGCATTGAACTATGAAGACTTTTCCATGACTGGACTAAGTTAGCTCATTCCTTCTGTTCCCAATATATTCTACTAGCATAAGTGCCCGGCGCTGCTCGGGTCAGTCGGAGGTGGGGAGGTGGCAGACAGCTGACACCCCCTGACCAACCCCAACACCCACCCCTCACCCCTCACCCACCCCAATACCTTCCCACCCCCCCCCAAGCAAACCCAACACCCCCACCTCACCCCCTGACCAAACCCGACACCCCACCTCACTTACCGTCCCACCAAACCCAACTCAGATCCGTCGCAGGCGGGGAGGGGGCCCAGAGCCGAGGGATTCCGGGGACCTTCGCAGGTGGGGGGGGCACAGAGCTGATGGATTCTGGGGTTCCGTTTGGAGGGGGGAGGGGCAGTGAGCTGAGTGATCTCCGGGGTTCCGTTGGAGGAGGGAGGGGCAGTGAGCTGAGTGATCTCCGGGGTTCCATTGGGAGGGCAGAGGGGCAGTGAGCTGAGTGATCTCCGGGGTTCCGTTGGAGGAGGGAGGGGCAGTGAGCTGAGTGATCTCCGGGGTTCTGCTGGAGGAGGGAGGGGCAGTGAGCTGAGTGATCTCCGGGGTTCCGTTGGAGGAGGGAGGGGCAGTGAGCTGAGTGATCTCCGGGGTTCCGTTGGAGGAGGGAGGGGCAGAGAACTGAGGGATCTCCGGGGTTCCGTTGGGAGGGGGGAGGGGCAGAGAACTGAGGGATCTCCGGGGTTCCGTTGGAGGAGGGAGGGGTGAGCTGAGCGAGTGAGGTGTCTGTTGGAGGGGGGTATTATGACATCATCACCACCTAACCGCCCAGCCGATGTGATTGGCCCTGAAAGACTTTCACCCCTGGGGGGCGTCAGAGGTGAGATCCGAAAATTTTTCGACCCTTACCAGCATCTAGACCCCAAGACCCCTCACTGTACCAAATTTCAAGTCTCTGGCTCAAACGGTGCGGGAGGACTTCGCAGTCATACGTACATACACACACACATACATACACCACTTGACTTTTATATATATAGATTTCATTCTGGTTGGTATTTCCTGCCCAGTACCATAACCTATGGGTGCCATTTGTCTGTCAAACACATATATTAAATGGCAAGATTTTCAGGAAGGGTCCTGATTTGTATCTGTTTTCTTTCAAATGTATAACATGCTTGTAGGCCCGATAAAATAAATAGCGATATTCAATAATATTCCAAACACAACAGTGAAAATGAGGGACCTTCATACAGTATTGGCATGACACACATACTATGCAAACGGGATAGGTTTCCTCTTTTGGTGTATGTTTCATTCTTTCTGGTCCATGTTAACAGCTCAACCACATCTTGAGGTTACTTGTTATTTACATTAGAGATACTCTCTTTTGCTGCTGACACTTCTGAAATTTCCACCATACTTTTCTTAGCTGAAAGAGACACTTAAAAAAACTAAAACACTAGTCTCTTCAGTCTTAAAAAAGCAGAGAGCAAAGACTACAGGCAAGGTATCAGCCTGTCACTTCTGCTCCAATTCGTTATTTTTTATTCCTATTATGTTGCCACTTCAAGCACAGGTATCTCCACACTGACAAATGTTTGTAATGACTCTACAAAACCCCTTCCCTAACTCAGCATTGCATAAAACCCATAAAACTGAGGTCCACTTACTGCCCCTTACCAATTTGGCCCAGTCCATTAAAGGTATATCTATCAGTCACCATTTTTGGCATAAAATCATACCTGAGTTGTTGTGACTACTTTGGTGGAGATCGTAAATGATTTACATATAGCTCTGAAGAAGTAAGCTGGGCCTCAGCTACGTTTTTCCAGAAGGACTTCCAGCAATTTATTTTGTTACTCATTTTTCTAATATGAGACTGCTTCTAAATTCTTGGCCCCTGGATGATGCATTCTTTGAATAATATTTTTCAGTGGCTGCATTTTTTGTATATCTTGAAGTAATCTATCTGCCATGAAAAAACAAGTTGTGCTACACCAATACTCGTGTTGCAGAGGAGTTGCGCCCAGCCTCATCTGTGATAGATCAACTACTGATCAATTTATGATCAAGTGATTATGAAAGCCAGCAAATGGCTGAGTTGGAGGTGGAGAACTACAGGAAGGAGGCTGGCTCCTGTGGTGGGTCCTCGAGCAAGGTGACTCCCAGGCTGCTGGCCTGCAGGAGGACTAGTGGAGTGCTACAGGAGACTGCTGCTGCAGGAAACTGTAGGGAAGGGATGATTGATGTACTGAATTTGGATGCTTTGGAAGAAATAAAGCTGAAGCCCTGAGAAAAGAGGCTGGATGCAGCTTCACACGGGGCAATGGTTACGTCCTGGGCTGAGGACACAGGTCCGCAGTCTATAACAGCATTATAATGTACAAAGGTACAGTATAGGAAATAAAGGATGTAGAACAGGGGTCATCAATAGGCAGACCTTGGGCTAAATCCGGACGGCGAGACATTTTGAAAGGACTGCAAAATATTTTTATTTATTACTTCAATTATTGTTATTGCAGTGTGAAAAATGTTTTTCTGGAATCTGACCCTGGACCAAGAAATTTGTACCTTGACAAAAAATAACTGAGTACTTTGGTCTAAAATTTAAATTCACCATAATGATTTTATTGAGGCACTGTGAAAAGACACTTTTAGTACCACATGATAATATACTTTACATTACTGTTAATCTCATGCCACTCAAGTGTTTGTTGTTCATTAGAACAAATGTTTTTCTTTCAGATTAAGTTTTGTCTTTCTCTGTTGCATTCACTCCTGATATATGTACAGAGTCGACTTGATACACTGCTGTTGAGCTGATAAGCTACAGCCAGTTCTCAGGTGACAAAATTCACATGCCCCAGGACTCAGTCTTCAAAAGATATGTTTAATAAGAAAATTAAAGTCCCTTTTAAAATCTCTGTGTGCAAACAAACTTCTCATTCTTTTTTACAGAGGACAAGCTTTACTGATACAAATGTTCCCAGGAGACTTGCTAATCCTATATTGTGACATGGATACACATGTAATACAGTAAAGAGTCTTGTAGCACCTTATAGACTAATAGATTTTAGGGATTATGAGCTTTCGTGGGCTAAGACCCACTTCATCAGATGGAAATCCCCAGAGGCAGGTATAAATATGCAGGCAAGAAAGCAAGGTAAATTCAATCGGGGGAGGGATGGGGGTGAGGCCCACTTCCAGCAGCTGATCTGGAGGTGTGAACACCCAGAGAGGAGAAACTGCTTTTGTAATTAAGGAAACAGATAAACAGATAAACAGATTTTAAAAAAAAACCTCTGCAAAGAGAACTGTTGAATTATAGTAATTCTTTTGTCACAAACATTTTGCAAGTTTTGCATTGCATTTTGAGCTCATCATTTTGTGGTTTTATAATATTTCTGTCAGTTTGGATCTACGAAAATTTTTGACTACAACCCTGAACCAAACATGTTTAGCGGTCTTTCTGATCCTTAGAATGGGAAATACCACAAAGTCCATGCTAAACTAACTGTGATGGGTGATAAGTATAAAATCTGCTGTGATATTTATAAATGTAACACTGTATGTTATAGAGGGGGGTGGAGAGGAAATTGTAAGTTTTTCAGAATTAAAGAAGGTCTTATCATTTTCTTGCCATCCTCTAAAGATAAGCAAATTCTCTCCTCTTCTTCCTCCATGTGATGATTTGTGAATCAGATTTTTCCACCTCCAGTTTCAAGTCTATCCAAACTTGCAATTCCTTTCTGTTTCATAAATAGCTCTCACTGCATGTTCCGCTGCCATCTCAAATCTCAGTTTTTCCAAAATGGGGCTACTTATCTATCTTCCTTTACCCTTCTCCTATATGTCAGCTCTCTATCACTGTTGACAACTCCATTATGTTCTCAGATTCTCAACTCCAAAGACATCTTTGAGTCCTGTTACCCACATATTCCATCTGAAAGTCTTGTTATGTTGTCCTTTGTACCCAGAAAGTCCTTTCTAGTCAATCCTCACTGCTAAAAGCCTTCTCTACACCTTAGTCATTTCTTGCCCTGTATACTATAATCTTCTCCTCAGCCTCCCTGCCTTCACCTGCTTTTTCTACCTTACTTTTCTCAACAAGAATCCCCCCTCCCCCCCCCCCCCGGTCTTGTTTACTTTAAATCTTTCCCACTACCAGGCAATCCAATTGTAGCTTTTGTTGATTTAAATAAAAAATAATGCAATCAAATATTAGGGATTGAAAAAGCAACACACAATGCCACTATGTCTACACTACACAGCTTTTAGAGACAGGATTGTGATGTTACAGCCATGCTGCTTAAAGTCGGCAGTGGTAGCCCCTGTTTGTTGGCTCTTCTGCTGACAAAAACTTCCACCCCCGACGAGCAGCATTTGTGTTGTCAGCAGGAGAGCTCTCCTGCCAAGAATATGCTTTTCACACTGGCACTTGTCATGGCAAAACTTTTCTCTTTCAGATGGTGTGGGGAAGGGGGGATTTAAGACCTTTGAAGACAAAAGTTTTGCCATTCAATTGCCAGTATAGACATAGCCAGTTCTCGAACTACTAAAGCAGAAATATTTCACAGAAGATAAAGCAAAGATATTTAATGTGCTGAAAATACCAGAAAACAACTAGTATTTTCAAGAGACTTAAAAACTAACCACCATGTACCAGCATAGTATCCAAGATATTATACATTATTTGATAAAATTTAGGTTTGTTTGATGAAAATGGGATATGGGCTTTCTTTGCAGGAAATTTACTCCAAGTCTGTGCTATCAGGTATGAAGGAAGGATTACAGCTTGGGTTTGTGAGCTCTTTGGGTTAGAGTATGTGTTTTAGTCCATGTCTTGTAAATTACTTGGATAGTAAAAACTAGTGACAATAAATACACTATAAGTCAGCAATGTTCCCTCTAATATTTGACAGGCTGTGTGCACCAAAAATAAGTTCTGTGCAAATTTTTGTGCTTCTGTGCAAATTTTTGTGCACACGGTGTTTTGCCAAGCGCATGGGATTTAGGATCTGTGTGCATGCGCAGTGTAAGTCAAGTAGTCAACACTTTCACAACATAGTTAAAAGTGGTTTGGACCATAAAACTAAATATACAGAGACTCTTTTGTGCGAGATCTTTCCATTTAAAAGTAAATGATAAAAACATTATAGCAATTCTTAATTGCTGATTTACCTTCTAAAGAAATGAGACATTACCATTGCAATTAATGGCATGAAAAACAATTATGGGATCTGAACTATATTGAGAACACCTACACCTACTAAATATATATATAGTGCAAACCATACAATGTAATAATTATACCATTTCCAATTAAATACTGAACATTCTAATAGCACTGATAGAACTGATTCTGACTTTTTAAAAAAATGAAATAACGTTTGCTACATTCATTTTAGTTAATTGGAGCCAGATCCATGTGTTGGTTTCATCAGTGGAATCTAAAGTAACTCTCTTGGAATGAGGTCTTTGTCGCTTTCGCAAAACTTCTTCTTTCTGGATTGTACCAACTCTTACACAGAGAGCCACAAAATATAGCTGAGTGGAAGAATTTTTAAAGGAAAAAAATGCTGCATGAAACCTGTTCTTTAAGCAAACTCTCCATCCCTGGTTTATATCTGCTGCTGTGTGAGTCCTACCATGTAGCTTGAACCATTGACAGCTGAGACAAAATTCCCATTGATTTCAATGGTGTGGTTGAGCCCCGAGTGCTTCACTGATGTGTAATCCTATGAAGATCAATACTATCTTTTTTCTAGTTTGCTTAGATTGACATTTGATAGCCGTGTGACTGAATGCAGTTTTGGATTACCTCTTTATATGCGGTGGCTTTAGTTTCTTTTGTCCTATTCAAAGACTTACTACAGCAGAGTAACACTAAAGAATTCTCGGTTTTGAAAATAGTTTTGAAAGGTATATTAAAATATGAACCCAACCCTTACCTTGGGTTAATCTGCACGCCTCAGTTGATATCAGTGGGATTGCATTGATTCATACAAACTAAGTAGCTGACGAGTAATTTTTATGGAAAGGCTGAGCTGTCCCCAAAGGAGAAGTGCCTTCTGCCACCATTGAGCATCAGCACTAGGGCCAGAGACAATTGCAGCAGGAACAAAGGGAGTGTTCCGTCATTGCCTTAGCAGGGGCCAGTGCAGATTTGGAGCCAGGGCCTAGCCCCTAACTCTGCACAGGAAGAAGCAAGTTACTAAAGGATGGTGTCGGTTGCGCAACACCCATGCTCGCAGGGTAGCCTGAGGCACAGCTTCTTCTCAAGCTCCCCCTGTTGAATGTGGCTCTGCACTGTCACCCAATACAGGGATGTGTCCGGATGATCTGATAAACTTAGACTGGTCTGACGTTCCGTGTTTCCCATAAAAACACTCACCATCTTGTCTCTTCCTAGCATGACTCTTTGCAGTGGTATTGGAGCTGCACTGGTATCAGAACATGACACACACACCTTTTTGTAATATCTAGGATCACTTTGTGTGCTGGATGAGGTTCACTTCAAATGCTCCATCAACAACTATGTGGGTGGAACCAGAAAATCACTACAGCCTTGAATGAACTCAAAGAAAAATGAAAGAAGACAAAAACACCATATTACCTGGGGGCAAATTCTTTTCACAAAATGATCCCTTCATATCTAACCTCCATCCTTCTCCTCAAAAGAAACCTGCATAACAGCTTCAAAAGACAGGAACTTAACATAAAGACACAGGAACTTAAATTCATAACGCTGCTAGATACTGAAAATCATGGTCTCAAAAGAGAAACTGGTTTATGGATCATTCTAATCCATTGTAACATACTAACCCTCCTGTGTCCTCTGACTGCAGAGGTGTTAATTGCTTGTGAGGGGATGTTGAAATCCCACATAGGGGAACAAGTGATAATGAGCAGCTCTGGGCCCAGGCCACTGCACCCAGTCACACAAGCAAAGCCTGCATATGCTGGAGGTGTAGCTTAAAAGGGGAAGCAGAGCGGCTGAAAAGGGGGAAAGCAGTGGAAGGGAACAGGCCTGAATACTGGGTTAATAACAGCTCAGGAGCCCTTGTTGCCTGACACCTGACCACGCCTGCTTGACCAAGCCTGGAGAGACTGGTGAATGTTTGGGAAGGTCAGAAACTTCATTTTCAGTTCAGTTATTTAATTTACCCTTTGGGGGGGAAAGGGAGCCCTCAGGTATAGGAAGTGTTTTAGGGAGGCAGTTGAGCACTCCAAGGTGCAGAATGTAGCTGCCTACCACTGGGCCCTGGATCGAAGCCCAGTGGAGTGGGTGAGCCCAGGTTCCCCTACCAACACGTGAAGGTGGGACAACAATTGGAGTCCCTTGGCAGAGAATCTAGGTAGGGAAGACCCTGAATACACAAGGGGCCAAGCAGAAGTCCCAGAGCTAAGGAGAAAGTCCTGAAGCCCTCCCGGGCACCTAAAGATTTCTCCATTACAAGACTTTCCTGAAATGGGTGGACTAGAATGTGAGCCCTAAAGAAGTGACCGAACCTACAGGATGGTATTGTAGAAGAAAGGAGGACCACCAACCAGAGCCCTGCCTGATTATGAGGTGGCACTGCCAGTGAGGGTCATCTTCCACAATTGCCTTAAAAATTCATTTTATGTGGATTCTTGCCATGTGTTAACATCTTAGGTTTAACAATCTGTCCAACCTTGTATTTAGTTGTGACACTCTGGTTACTTTTTCCAGAACTGAAGAAGAGCTCTGTGATGCTTGAAAGCTTCTCTTCCATAAGAAAAGCTGGTCTAATAAAAGATATTACCTCACCCACCTTGTCTGTTGTATTATTCTGGCATATTCAGCAAAGGGTTGCTTGTATAGTCTTATCTGCTCTGTACTTCTGGATTTGATTTGTTTTATTAAGTATGGTAAGCTAAGTAGAGAATTAATTTAGCTGTAAGAATATATTTGAACTTTAGACAAATATAGCTACAATTATGGTAACAGCAGAGTGTATACTATTATTGTATCTCCCTTTGACAGATTCAGATTTCAATGTCAAGTGGTTGACAATGGGATCTCATTGTAATTTGCAGTGTATTCATGTAGATTATCATTTGTACATGGCTGAATATTGTAGAAAAATGGGAAGAAACTTACTTTTATAAGCAGCTTTTAAATTGAAGTGGAACAATGGGGGTGAACTGCAATGGATGTGCCATGATTTCTTTCTTGTCTGAAGCTAGAAAGGATTCTTATGCTTGAAGTATATGTTTGGTGGCAGTGCTGGAGGAGAAGATTCTTCGATTGAAAGAAAAAGTAGAGATGATCCTGAGGAGCATAGAAGTTGAGGGATTCCTGGGCATCCAGGCTGAGGAATCACCAGTATTTCTGGTTCAAAGAAGAAAGGAGCTCAAGAATTTAGAGAGAGAGGAATTCAGAGAGGAGACCTAGTGGTTCGTAACTGCCAAAAGCAATAGGTTACGGTGGCATTCTGCCTGGCTGAAGATAGATGAGGAGGGGCGGGCTTTGGCCATCAGAGAGAGGAAAACCAGGGGAACTCCACATAGCTAGAAGTTTCCAATCAATACCAGGTCCTGTATGTGGAAATTGTGGAAGATACCTACCAAGTTTCAGCTGGTTCAAAGGAATGGAGATATGTAGGAGATACATCTGTGAATGGCAGCTCGGTCCAACCTGTGAGAAAATCACGTTTGTCCACAAAAATTTTTCCAGATGTCCAAGGAAGACAGATGATCCTTTTGGGGGCTTCAGTACTCAGTAGAATAAAAACAACATTCTGCAAGGGATAGATGGACAACAGTGCAATGTGCTGCCTTCCAGGGGCCAAGACATGAGACATCACTCTGATTGAATAGGCTTTTGAAATCAACACGAAAGGCTCTGTTGGTGATGATTCATATTAGCACTAATGACACTGCATTGCCAGATATCTCTCAGAATGTAGATTACTTCAGGGCACTGTGAAGCGTGCTGAGGAAGGAAGTATGTTCAAGAGATCTCATCTGAGATCCTTTCTGTCCCACAAGTAAAGGAAGACAGAAGGCCTAAGATTCTGGATGTGCAGCACTGGCTAGGTGAGTGATATAGGGTGGAAGGTTTTGGTTTTGTGAAACACTGGTCCACCTTCTATGGGGAGAAAGGACTGTGTAGGTTGGATGGCTTCCATCTTAGTAGAGAGGGAACTAATTGTCTTGAGGGCAGACTGGCTAGAGTAGGCAGGAGGTAAAAAGAGGGAAGATATGAGTACACCATTAGTATAAAATTGAGCTGTCGAGAACAAAGTTAATCAAAGACACAAAGAGAAGAAATTCTCTTATTGCTTATGCTAGTATGTTATTGCATACATTTCATCTAGTTGGCATTACTTAAACCTGGTGGGATGATTCTCATTATTGGAAAGTTAAAACCAATGGTTATAACCTATTTAAGAATGATCAAGTGGGCAAAATGGGAAGAGAATTAGCACTGTCTGCTAAAAATGGCATTATCTGTTTCCGAGTCATTGATAACTCATAAGAAAATGATTATGAATGCTTATGGATCAATGTCCTAACAGATAATCCACAAGATGGGCTATTAGTTGCTATTAGGATGTCCAAAAGAGTCATAATATCACAGTTGAGGAAGAATCTCATATTGGTTAACAACTGGCCAGGTTTAAAGGGGATATGAAGACAACTATAAAAATTAGTATAAAACAAATGGAAGAAAGGGGAAGTTGATAGTAATGAATATAAATCACAAGCTAGACATTTTAGAAGATTGATAAGGGAAGCAAAGGGACACAAGGATAACTTTATGGCCAGCAAAGTTAAGGACAATAAAAAATAAGTATATTGGAAACAAAAATAATCTTTATAGTATTGGTCCACTACTTGTTGAAAATGGTTGAATTATCACTAATAATGCAGAAAAAGTGTTCAGACAAAGAAGAGCTGGAAATAGGACCCAGGACCCCTGACTCCCAGGGTGTGCTACTCTTAACTATTGGATGCTGCCTCCTACTTTTAGAATGAGAATTTAGTTCCCACTGGGAATCACTATTTGTTTTGTTTTCTAAATCCCTGCAACAGCTGCTGAACATAAGGTGGGCACCATTCGGAAAACATTCAGAGCTCACCCTCAGTAAGTTTCTTCAACTGACACAGTAGTTTTGAATCAGTTTTCCAGGCTAAGACATCCTTGTAACAAAAAAAAGTCTTCATATTGTTCAACATGAACATATTGCATGTGCAATATAATAGCAGATTGGCAGAGGCCCTGGAGGTTTTTCGCCTTCCTCTGCAGCATGTGGCATGATTCACTTGCTGGAGGATTCTCTGTACCTTGAAGTCCTTAAGCCAAGATTTGAAGACTTCAGTAACTCAGATATAGGTGAGAGGTATTTTGCAGGAATAGGTGGGTGAGATTCTGTGGCCTGCTTTGTGCAGGAGGTCAAACTAGATGATCATAATGGTCCCTTCTAACCTTAAAGTCTATGAGTCTATAAATCTACCAAGGAGGAACATACTCAGATTTATTGCTACTGGTAGAGGTAACTAGATTTATATTTTCAATATCATTCAATAAATAACTGAAAGCATACTTGACACCATTGACTTCCGTGTTCCCAGCAAATAGCATATTTTAAGACACAGTTAGTTTAAATTTTTTAACAATATGCCTTAATCTCTCTCCAAGGTACAAATCCACTGTCCAAGCACTTCTGGAAAAATCCTATCAAATTTTTAAAGCAACCTATATATTTCTGTAGGAGGTACATCATTCACTATTCAGTTGTAAAGGATGGCTTTAACATTCT
This sequence comes from Sternotherus odoratus, assembly GCA_032164245.1. Classification (NCBI taxonomy): domain Eukaryota; kingdom Metazoa; phylum Chordata; order Testudines; family Kinosternidae; genus Sternotherus; species Sternotherus odoratus. The sequence continues at coordinate 10,529,731 of JAVMKO010000009.1, read as the reverse complement.
TTAGAAAAGATCTGATACTTTTTATGGGTTTTTACACTCATTTCTAGAGAAACCTATTTAATTAATTTCTATAAAACCCTACGGGGAATCATGCCTAATCCATTACATAGGACTGTTCTTTAACAGTGATAAGCATCCATTTGTGAGTCCTGAAGACCATTTGCCTTCCTGATACTTCCCTTTACATTCTGATTCTGCTGAGCTGGACCTGACTGTGCACTACTGAAGTCAGTGGGCCTCATTCTGATTTCCTTTAAACCCCCCACCCCAGCAAATCAGGAACAATCCCACTGAGTAAAGTGGAGAAAACATGGGAATGGGATCAAAATCAGGTGATACGGGAGTTACTTTGACAAGAGCAGAACTGAACTCTAAAGAACAAATTGGAGTACTGTATAAAAATGTAGGGTTGTTTTTTTTTCTATACCAGGTATGCACCAATCAGTCTCTCACCTGATATTCAGGGATTGCTGTGAGGATTAGTTATCTGTAATTAAATTTAAAAAATGGAATTTAATGTTACTCCCCTTATGAAAACTTATAAATGCTGCAGCTCTCAGAAAAGTTGTTGGCATTTCAGTATTTATAGAAAAATTGTACAATCTTAGATCCCATTACATCGTTTTGTTCCCTGTCAGTGGACACCTACCCCTGCTTAGAACTCCAGTGAAGTCCCTCTGTGCAGTACAAGGTGCAGAACTGGAGCTACTGATGCTAATACAATTCATTGACTGTTCATCAGGGAGAACATTTCCTGCCAGTTGATGCCAGGCTGGCTTGAAGAGGTACATCTTACCGGGCCTATAACTGAATCAGTGATTAACTGTCAGGAAATGCTGGAGGCCATTTTTGCTGTTGTAAACCATGAAAATATAAAAATGTCAAAGAAAAAAGCAATTACTGTTTTATGTGCTGAAAGTTAAATGGTGTGGCTGCATGTTGTTATGGATACAGTCTTCTGTTTGAAATCTTTTCTAAGGAATTACAGATCAGTGTCTTATTAACAGAAAATCAAGACTTACATTCTGTTAGTTTTATGATGGTAATTGTGCTAGCATTGTCTATGCAGAAGACTAGAATAATTTGTTATATACTTTAAAACGTGAATGCTGGATTTTTGTCATTAACAACTAAAAAAAGAATTATATGTCCAGCTTCCTTTTCTTTGATAAATGTAAATAAAGCTGGCCAAACTTTTTTGGTCAAATAATAAAATTCACCCCAAAATGAAATTTTAAAATTACAAGAACTATTCATGAATTGAATTGAATGAGGCAAATAATTTGCCCCTCCCCTCCCCCAAAAAAGAAACTTTTTTTTTCAAAAAAAGTTCAAATGGTTCATTTTTACATTTCCTAAATTAATCATTTTGACATTTAATTTCAAAAGATGTGTCAATGAAATATCAGCTTAAATAGACCTGAACAAAATTGGGTGGGAGAGTTTGTTTCAGTAAGAATAACCAGAAAAATTCAGTTTCTGTTCAAAATGAATGATTTTTTTTCTGGATATTCTGATTTGGCCACCAAACTGAAAAAATAAATTATTTGCTCAGCTCTAACCTGAATGTCAAAATCCTCAACTCTGCTGAACAGCCAGGATTTGACTTTTTATTTTGAGCTAACCACACTGGATCTTATCATGCTCTCTCTTTGATTAGGTTTACATCAGTGAAACAACACTGACATCAGTGTAGTTTAGCCTGATTACACTGGTGTAAATAAATGGAGAATTTGGCCTTGCAAGTCAAATTCTACCCTCATTTACATTCTTGCAATCCAGTTAGTAGAATTTTGTGAGTGAAATCTGACCCTACAACTTTTTATAATGGGGATAATGATACTTACGTCCTTTGTAAAGCATGTTGAGATCTGTTCATGGAAAGCACTATGTAACAGGAAGGTAGTATTATTTATGCATAGAAGGGCTCATTAATTATACTTGAATACCATGTGACTTTCCAGAGACCATGGAGTATAGCGTCTGCGATTAGTTTGTAAATGGACATATTTCATCCACTGAGAATGCAGTGTGCAAATGACTTGGAGCACAGGACAAGAAGAGGCAGTGAGGAAGTAAGAAAAGGGGGACGGGCCTCTCATCTTTAATTAGCCTTGCAAATATTTCATGACAGTTTACCAGCCCAGAAATATAATCTTACTCATCTATCTTGATGATGATGAAAAAGCTAATTATATTTTTACTGGTCTATCAACAAAAATTATACACCCTGGAGCAGAATTTTGCAATATGATGCTCTTTTGTCATCATCATACCATTCAACAATACCATAGTCATACTACTTCAGAATTAACTATTTGTAGGATAAAAGGAAGGAAAGAAGAGGAAAAGGACTGAGGTAGGAAAGATAAGTGGGGGAGTAGGAAAGGAAGAGGGGGAACCTTCATCTCCACCAACCTATAAAGAGTTCATAGGTACAAGCTAGTATAACTATTTTTTCAATCTCATGCAAATCTAGTGGTAGTGAATATATAGTGCTCTAGATCCTGTAATAAATCCAGACCCTGTGAATCTAAAAATCACAGCATGTGAATATTTATTATAATCATTTATTTGTTTATGCAACACAGCAATGCATTAGGTGTTTTACAAACATGAAAGTGGACAAGCTCCCTGCTTTCAAGAAAGGTGTAGTCAGAACTGAAAATGTTCATGATGATGATGATGATGATGAGAAGGAAAATAAAAAAGAACGTCAGAAATCACTTGTAGGTTGTTGGTTTTTTTCCAGAGCATAAGTACAAATCATTCAGAGATACATCAAATGAATTTGTGAGAGTATTGAAACAATTCTAGTCACAGCACATTTGATTATAACAGAGACCGATACTCATTGCATTTTCCCATAAGTGATTTCAGTGTGATCCCATTGAGACAATGTGAACTCGACTCATGGGGACCTTTTGCTTTCTGTCACATTCCAATGCTTTACTTTTGGTCTGCAGAATCCAAATCTGAACCCTTAGGATACAAGATATATGTGAACAGCACAGTAATTCACCTCATGTGTTTTTACGTTACTTATGTACATGCTTGTCTCCCAAATAAAATAATCTCTTTCAGTGACAAGTTAAATACAGTAATCTACTTTTAACAGTCCCATTGCTTCAGTATGACTTCTAAAATAGTTTTGGGGTAAACAATGGCCTCTATATTATGGTATAGTATATACAGCTTAGTCTGTTTTGATAGACATGACTTATTATCAAGTGTGACTTATTACTGACAAATTTCCTGGCATGAGGTATAATGCCTGTTAATTTCAGTTGTGTAAGTTCCATGTCTAGTTGTGATAATGAAAATCAACATTAGAATGCAAAGTCATTACTTCCATCAGTGACAGGCATGCTAGCAAACATGAAAATTACTCATTATAAAAACTATAGATGCCTTTCTTTTAAAATTCATTTTATATGCCCCTTTGCCTTAGTTTATTAAGACTGATTTGTCAGTTATATGAAGACGCTTTATCTCTTTCAATAGTATTGTCTGGAGTTATTAATTAGGTGTCCAAGTTTGGTGCTGTACTTTTCAGGTCACTGATGTGTCATTGAAACAGACCCATTAAGATGAGTGATGTGTGTTGTAATTTCATTAGTGTCATCAATAATGTATTACACTTTCCTTTTAGTAGTCTTTCTGTGTTTTGTGTGGGTCAGGCTGACTATATGAATTATATTTTAAGATCAAAATAATTAAAGATGAAGGAAGATATTTAAACAATTAGGCAAGAGGGTGGAATTAATATTGTTTTAAAAGTGTAAGCTACAAAAATGTTTTCAGTCACAGAATGTTTTAGTGATTGAATTACATAAAGTAAATGTATGTCTTGGGTATGGTTCTGTGTATAGCAATTGTATATCAATATTAATGCATGCAAGTGAAATGGTTAGGTATTTTTCAAAGCAGATGTAATTTTTAATTAAAACACTTTTTTACTGACTGGAAAATACATGAAAATACAAAAACTGATAAACATTTGATGAAACTTCATTTGATGAAACTTGGAGATACAAAAATAAAATACTATTCTCTGACTTTTTGTAAAGATTCATAAAGAGAGAATTTGTTAGATACAGAAAAAAAAGGTGGTATGGTTTGAAATGCAGAGATAAGTAATTGGGAAATACAAGAACCTGGTGAGAATCCACAGAAGAATTTTTTAAAAGATACTTCTAATGTTACTTGTTATGCTTTTAAAGTATTGTCATACATCACAAAAAGCTTCCACCATACTGTGCAATAGATCAACTGTTCTTAAATTATATTATTATTGCAGAAGTTAAGATCTTCTTTTACACGATGATGAAAACTCTCCTGTCTCTAACATTCACCAGACAACTAAATATGCCTCATTATATGTGGGTTTGTACTCTGGTCAGTTAAGAGTATTTGTCTTAAATATAGGGCTGTCAAACAATTAAAAAAATTAATTGTGATTAATCACACTGTTAAAAATTAATAGAGTACCATTTATTTACATATTTTTGGATGTTTTCTACATTTTCAAATAGATTGATTTAAATTACAATCTATATATATAAAAGTCAAGTGGTGTATGTATGAGTGTATGTATGTATGTATGTATGTATGTACGTATGACAGCGAACTCCTCGCGCACCGTTTGAGCCAGAGACTTGAAATTTGGTACAGTGAGGGGTCTTGGGGTCTAGATCTTGGTAAGGGTCGAAAAATTTTCGGATCTCACCTCTGACGCCCCCCAGGGGTGAAAGTCTTTCAGGGCCAATCACATCAGCTGGGCAGTTAGGTGCTGATGATGTCATAATACCCCCTCCAACAGACACCGCACTCGCTCAGCTCGCCCCTCCCTCCTCCAACGGAACCCCGGAGATCCCTCAGCTCACTGCCCCTCCCCCCTCCCAACGGAACCACGGAGATCCCTCAGCTCACTGCCCCTCCCTCCTCCAACGGAACGCCGGAGATCACTCAGCTCACTGCTCCTCCCCCCTCCCAATGGAACCCCGGAGATCACTCAGCTCACTGCCCCTCCCCCCTCCCAACGGAACCCCGGAGATCCCTCAGCTCACTGCCCCTCCCTCCTCCAACGGAACCCCGGAGATCACTCAGCTCACTGCCCCTCCCCCCTCCAACGGAACCCCGGAGATCACTCAGCTCACTGCCCCTCCCTCCTCCAACGGAACCCCGGAGATCCCTCAGTTCTCTGCCCCTCCCCCCTCCCAATGGAACCCCGGAGATCCTCAGCTCACTGCCCCTCCCCCCTCCCAACGGAACCCCGGAGATCACTCAGCTCACTGCCCCTCCCTCCTCCCAACGGAACCCCGGAGATCCCTCAGCTCACTGCCCCTCCCTCCTCCAACGGAACCCCAGAGATCACTCAGCTCACTGCCCCTCCCCCCTCCAACAGAACCCCGGAGATCACTCAGCTCACTGCCCCTCCCTCCTCCAACGGAACCCCGGAGATCCCTCAGTTCTCTGCCCCTCCCCCCTCCCAATGGAACCCCGGAGATCACTCAGCTCACAGCCCCTCCCCCCTCCCAACGGAACCCCGGAGATCACTCAGCTCACTGCCCCTCCCTCCTCCAACGGAACCCCGGAGATCACTCAGCTCACTGCCCCTCCCCCTTCCCAACGGAACCCCGGAGATCACTCAGCTCACTGCCCCTCCCCCCTCCCAACGGAACCCCGGAGATCACTCAGCTCACTGCCCCTCCCCCCTCCCAACGGAACCCCGGAGATCACTCAGCTCACTGCCCCTCCCTCCTCCAACGGAACCCTGGAGATCACTCAGCTCACTGCCCCTCCCCCCTCCAAACGGAACCCCGGAGATCACTCAGCTCACTGCCCCTCCCCCCTCCCAACGGAACCCCGGAGATCACTCAGCTCACTGCCCCTCCCTCCTCCAACGGAACCCCGGAGATCACTCAGCTCACTGCCCCTCCCCCCTCCCAACGGAATCCCAGAGATCCCTCAGTTCTCTGCCCCTCCCCCCTCCCAACGGAACCCCGGACTACATCAGCTCACTGCCCCCCCCCACCTGCGAAGGTCCCCGGAATCCCTCGGCTCTGGGCCCCCTCCCCCCCTGCGACGGATCTGAGTTGGGTTTGGTGGGACGGTAAGTGAGGTGGGGGTGTCGGATTCGGTCGGGGGGTGAGGTGGGGGTGTCCGGTTTGCTTGGGGGGGTGGGAAGGTGTTGGGGTGGGTGAGGGGTGAGGGGTGGGTGTTGGGGTTGGTCAGGGGGTGTCAGCTGTCTGCCACCTCCCCACCTCCGACTGACCCGAGCAGCGCCGGGCACTTATGCTAGTACAGAATACAAAATGTACAGTGCTCACTTTATATTTATTTTTGATTACCAATATTTGCACTGTAAAATAACAAAAGATAGAGTATATTTCAGTTCACCTAATACAAATATTGTAGTATAATCTGTTTATCATGAAAGTTAAATTTACAAATGTAGAATTATGTACAAAAAATAACTATTCAAAAATAAAACAATGTAAAACTTTAGAATTTACAAGTCCACTCAGTCCTACTTCTGCCAATCGCTCAGACAAACAAGTTTGGTTACAATTTGCAGGGGATAATGCTGCACACATCTTGTTTACAGTGTCACCAAAAGTGAGAACAGGCATGCACATGGCATTGTTGTAGCCTGCATCACAAGATATTTATGTGCCAGAAGTACTAAAGATTCATATGTCCCTTCATGCTTCAACCACCGTTCCAGAAGACATGTGTCCATGCCGATTTTGGGTTCTGCTCGATGACAATCCAAAGCAGAGCAGACCAACAGATGTTCATTTTCATCCCGTGCCACCAGCAGAAGGATGATTTTATTTTTTGGTGGTTCAGGTTCTGTAGTTTCCACATCGGAGTGTTATTCCTTTTAGACTTCTGAAAGCATACTCCACACCTCGTCTCTCTCAGATTTTGGAAAGCAATTCAGATTCTTAAACCTTGGGTCAAGTGCTGTATCTATCCTCACACTGGTGTCTTCTTTGCATTTTATCAAATCTGCTGTGAAAGTGTTCTAAAAATGAACACATATTGGGTCATCAGCCGAGACTCTATAACATGAAATACATGGCAGAATGTGGGTAAAATGGAACAGGAGACATACAAGTCTCCCCCAAGGAGTTTAATCACAAATTTAATTAATATGTTTTTTTTAAATAAGCATCATCAGCATGGAAGCTTGTCCTCTGGATTGGTGGCCGAAGCATGAAGGGGCATATGAATGTTTAGCATATCTGGCATGTAAATACTTTGCAACACTGTCTACAAAAGTTCCATCCGAATGCCTGTTCTCACTTTTACGTGACATTGTAAATTAGAAACAGTCAGCAGTATGTCCCATAAATGTAAACAAACTTGTTTGTCTTAGCAAGTGGCTGAACAAAAAGTAGGACTGAGTGGACTTGTAGGCGCTAAAGTTCTGCATTGTTTTGCTTTTGAGTGCAGTTATGTAACCAAAAAGCACTCTACACTCTGCATTCTGTGTTGTAATAGAAATCAATATATTTGAAAATGTAGAAAAACATCTAAAATATTTAATACATTTCAATTGGCATTCTATTGTTATCAGTGTGATTAACCACAATTAATATATTAATCACAGCTAATTTTTTGAATTAATCATGTGAGGTAACTGCAATTAATTGAAGCCCTACTTAAATAGTAGCCTGTAGCCAACCTGCCATTGGAATCACCACAGCAGAGTGAAAATGTGTTAAGATCCTAGTAAGTATTGTGACAGGGTGCTGGCCAGGAATGCCTGAGCCAGCCCTGTTGGGCCCTTTAAGAGGGAGAAAAAACCCTCTGCAAACCTCCCTGCAGAGAAGGCTAATTAACCACCTGGGCTGCAGAGGGCTCAGGCTTGATGAGTTGCACCTGGAAGCCTCCTCAGGGGGATAAAAGCCTGCCAGGCAGGAAGCCCAGGGCGGTGGTGTGGTAGAGGAGTGGAGGAGTAGAGAGAAGGAGCTAAACTGTAGAGCTGTATATAGTAGGTGGTGGGGTTTGCACTAGCTGGACTGTGAATAAAGAGCACTGTTGAGGCACAGAAGAGTCTCCTGCCTGTTTGTGGAGTGGGGGGCGAGAAGGCGATCTCTTACAGTATTCATAAAGATATACAATCTGTTTTATTCATGTGGCTTGTTTACCACATTCACCTTGAGTATTAAAATTTACTGTAAAGATAGGTCCCTATACACCTCTAAAATGCACTTTCTAATTGACCTCAAAATCTTGCCATCTTAAGGTTGCCATCTCTTCTCTATTGGCCAGGTCCATGGCTGATGTAAATTGTCATAGCACCAATGACGTGTGTAAATCCTTATGTGTCAACTCAAGTTGAAGATCTGGCCCTATCATTTTATCTAGGTATTGAAATCCAGACTACAGTGCCAAAGCATTTAAGTACTTAGGATGAACTCCTGGCTCTACCAAAGTCAATGAGAACTCCCATTGACTTCAACAGTTTAAAATGTATCCCTTAATGCCTTGGTTATATTTCATTGCTTGGCACAATGCAGCTTTTTTTTAAGCCATTGTTGACATAATTTTAAATTATCAATGTTATTTTCCTCTATTTCATGTTAAAAATGCTTTAGTGGGGAGAAAGCATATGGTGAGCTACGGTAAGGTGACCGGCTTCTGTGCTGCCCACTATCCACAGGGTTGCGTGGCTTGATGGTTTGAGAGTATGTATGTATGCTGTAGTGTGTATGTTGTAGTATGTATAACAGCATCTATGTTGTAGTATGTCGTGCACACTACATGAGGGGGGGCATGCACATATCCTCTAAAAGAACTTGAATCTTCTCCCTTTGAAGTCAATGCGGAAGCCTTAAGTTCAGAGCAAGTAGGATCAAGCTCTCCAGGAGCAGTATGGTATGCTACATAACTCATTCACCCGTGACTTCCCTGAAGGCATGACTGTTCTGGGACTTAGTGCAAGGTTGGTTGTGCTCCCTCAACTCACCTTAAAAAAAAAAACCTCTCTGGCTATCAGCATGCACCAGTTACACTCCTTATACTACACTGTAGCCCTATGACTACATGCAGCATAATCCAGTCACCTTTAGATTTATGGAACATCATGTTAAAATGCAATAGAAGTATGTTCATAGATGTTTGAAGCGGGCACTGCCCTGTTTTACTAGTGCTGTTCACACACACACACACACACACACACACACACACACACACACACACACACACACGTTTAGAATGATTTTTAATTCTTTTTTGGTGTAGTACTCAAAATATGCTTGGTGGCATCCTGTTGGAGGATACAAAGATTATCATTCCTACAGCACCATGCTAATTATTGTTTGGGTATCTAATACTCCCTGCAAGAGCAAACTAATTAGAAATAGCTAAGGCTAGTAAGAAACACATTTTAAAAGATCTAAGATGGTCTATATAGTTGGAAAATGTCACTCTTTATTCATAGCATTTTGCTACACACTGCTATACACACACACTATGGGGCATAAGTGTCTGTTCTGAGTTGCCATTTATCCTGCCACTTCATTACCACTCCCTCAAGTAGACTGGTAATTAGAAGACTCTGGTAGTAATCTGCAAAAGATACTATTTTGTAGTCTTCTATCTTCCAGGTGAATATCCCTGGCAGTTTTATTACTAATTTGGAGTTGCCACTGGGCCTGTCTTGTAATTAAGTTACTAATGTAGTGTCTCAGCTGTCCTGCTCTCTTTGTTATTGTTTCTATGTTCTATGGAATTTCTTCCTCCCTGTGTTTTTCTAGATAAAGTCCTGCACAGGATCACTTATGGCCTTTTTATCTGAAACTTTACACACTTTGGTTTGAAATCAAAGGATCCACTAGAGTAGAGTTTTATGATATTTTCACAATTATCTAATTGGTATAATAATTACTGCATTTACTACTGCATTTAGATAACATTTATATAGCCTATTTATATAGCCTATAGGTTTTAAAGTCCTACAGAAGTCTCATGAAAACTACTGAATAGCTTTAATTTCAATCCTGCAGCTCCTTACACAGACAAAGTTCCCAAATAATCTGGTAGTAGGTTTGCCTGCAAACCTTCAGAATTGGATCCTGTATAAAAAAATCTGCTCATATCTTATGTTGTCTGTATTTCTCTTTGGTTATTGTTTTTCATTCCTAAGGATATTGCCTGGAAACACAAGATTTTGTTTTGTAAGAGTTTTGCTGTTCCTTTAGTGTATTCTCCGACTTAAGATGTCACAGAAGACTATGGGTGAACTAATGTTCCTGCTGAAGTTGGTGAGAGTTATGCCATTGTCTTCAGTGTGACCAGGATTTCTCCCTATTATGACATTAATGTGGGAAATACGTAACAGGAGCGGAGAGGAAAGAAGATATTTTTTTCATGTATAGGCTCCCAGTAATAACTAAAATCTTTGAAAAGGAGGAAATAAACACAATCCCGCTGAGAACATGAGATACTTCAAGAGAGTTTTTATGGGACTAAGTGTATAAGTTCAATTGTCTCCTGAATGACTCAATGGGCAAGGAAGACTCTGAGTGTTCTTGCATAGGATCTTAAATGTTTTTAGTGTACATGCACCTAGAGCGGTGGACAGGTGCACTTTTGAAAACCAGAATAAATTTGCACTCATCTTTTCTGTGTGCTGCAGGCTAGGTTTGCCATAGATAATATGTATCATTTGTAAAGTGTAGCTGGCACTTGGAGGGATCCTTGATGATTTTTGATGAAGTAATTGTTTTCATCTGTTTGAGTAAAGCGTTTACCATTTTCCATTGTTCTCTTTTAGAAACATTCTTTACAGGCTGGATGAAAAGATGAGCCAATTTTCATTACTACTAGAGGCAGTGGAGCACTGCAAGCTACATCAGTCAAATGAGACCCTTCAAGCAGCCTTGTCAAAGGTGCTGAACAGCATCAATTCAGCTCAGGTTTACTTCAAAGCAGGACTTGATGTGTTTGAGACTGCCTTTGCTGGAAAGAAATGAGAAAACTTGCCGCATTCTAAGAAGTTTGTTTACAATTCGCGAAGCAAAAGTTGGAGTCGGACCAGAATTTCTTTGAGATTGAAAGTTTTTTCAACTTTTTTTTTCAATCGGTGTTTAAAGGTACTACCTACCGTGTGTGTTCTTATAACTATAAAACAGTCTTTTGCACTGTTCACGGTATATCCCAAACGTCTCTTTGAGAATGTGTAAAAACATACTAAGAGGGAATAACACTCAAGATTTGATTTTTAGAAGGAAATCTGCTGTATTTTTATATGTAAAATATATTTTTATGACTAAAGACTCTGTCTTGCAAAGTCCTGAATGCTTCCTGCAAAATACCATGGGCCTTATTTTCAGAAGTGAGGAACACCCACTGTTGTAAGTACATTGGAGCTGTGAATGCTCAGCAGTTCAGCAAATCATGACTGCAGTACCCTAAAATTCATTGGTTCCCTTTTAAGTCATCTAATACCCAGATTTGCTGCACCTCCCCGACAAACTCCTCTTTGTTCTTTGCCCTTTATGTCTTGGGAAAGGAAGCTGAAGGATGTGGGTCCATTCTATTGGTGTTCAGGGCATGCAGGACTAAGGAGGAGGCACTCGGTACTTTGCAAGTAGAGTCCAACATTCTGAGACAATCCTTACTCCTGTGGCTGATGTATATAGGTATGAATGTTGCTTAGGTTCTGGGAGAGTTAAACCCTTTGATTATCCTGTTTCTGCACCAGAAAAGGAGAATTTTAATGTCAATGAAAAGGGTTTGTTTCTTTTATAAAAAGTATGAACAATTCAAATGATTCAGAAAGATTTGAATTAGTCGGCGGAGTTGACCAAAAACGTTTTGAATGTTTAAGTGTATGAAATGAAGTGCCTCATCTTACAGAACTAGGTGTAGTACTACCCTGGTTAACAAAACTGTCTACCTTTATAATGGCATCCTCTTTACAGCCCCCCTTCGCTCCCAGAGTGGTATAAAGGGACCATAGTGTAAATGAGAATCAAACCCTAAAAATCGTAGGGAAGTTCTTGATTGTTTCATTGGAAGGACCCAGGCTGTGGTCTCATAGTAGTGCAAGCCACCCACAATTCCCACCCCACTAGAGAACTTGGAATAGCCAGCACAACCCAAAGAGGTTAAGCATCTCTCTTGTCTGAAACATAAAGCAGTATTCCCCTAATGAAATCCCTCTCTGAGGGAACCGTTAATACCTCTACCACTGCATAGCATGAAATTATTGATGGGTGAAGCAGGTACAGTTTTTACCTCCTCGTGCTGCTAGGGAGGACCTGAATGCACACAGGATAACTGGAATGCAAGTCGTCTAATTTTGCAAAACAGGTGACTGATGGGGCCAAAGTTTACTGAGCTTTAGGGCTTTAAATCCATAGATTATTATAACTCTATGCAATAAAATTTAGAGCATATAGAGAAACACACTTTTAACAATGATGAGCATGGAATTGGAGCTGCCAAAACTGAAAAAAATAGTTGCTATCTGGGATCCTAAACAGTTTATTGGTGCCTCACATTCGCCCATGAAAATAAAAAAGAGGCATTTCAATTTATAATAAAAACAGCCACATTTCTGTTTGAATGTAGAAAAATTTCCCCACGGGGAAAAATGCAAAATTTGTCCAAAGGGTAGAACTTCGTGTCAGGGCTGTTTAACAAGAGCATGTTCTCAAAGTGAAAACAGGGAATTTTATCACAATGCTGAGTCTTTATTTCCACACATATTGTTCTTCAAAAATATACTTCTCTAGCTGATTTGATACAGAGTGCATGCAAATTTGTTTTTGTCGCATTTCATCATACTTTATTAGCACAGGAAAGGGTTTACTCTTTACCTTTCAGCTAACACTAGTGCTTCTAATATGGAGGGATCTGTCTGCTGGAGGGCAGATGAGCAATTTGACTTTCTGAGTCTACTCTAAAGAGATGGTGTGGCATCATTTTCTTCTGCCATAGCACTTCTTCTCTATCATTGGGTTTCCAATAGAACCCATCACCGTGGTTTCTAACCAGTTGGAAAGCTGCATATGAACTGTATTTTCCAACAATATTTAACAATGTATTGTATGCACTAGATTTATATTGTATTTCCTGAGGAGGAGCAATCTTTCAGATGTGAGGTTAGCACTATTTCTTCCTTGGGTTACTAATCCCCATGGGCTTGATCCTGCTCCCATTAAAGTCAATAATAAAGCACTTGTTGACTTCAGTGATACAGAATCAGGCTCCAATAAAGGGGCCTAAAATATAGACCAATGCCTTTCGGCGAGTGTCTTTCTTCCAGATGGGACTAGTAGCCCCTTCTGGGTCTAAAATGTAAAATCCCCCAATCTCCCATTAATCTAATCTGTGTCATTTTCCAATATTGTATCAATTTAGATTATTATTATTATTGAGAATTCTGTGTTGTTTGTTACAACTGCATCACTCCTGACTAACTTTCCTTTCCTCCTTCCTCCAGTAATGTTCGATTATAACCAGAGTTTAAAGTATTCTGCTGAAAATAAATAACACCATTATAGTATATATATATATATATATATATATATATATATATATATATATATATATATATATATCTACCTAGAGATGATCCCCTGAACCCACAGGGGTGTAGGCTTAATGGGTTACTAGACTCTAACTTGTCTGATTTTAGCGGTGTAAGTGGTGCTCACCCGATAATTTTTGCTCCATTTTACTTTTGAAAAGGTACAGCGGCCATCTCCTGCCATTGTTTTTTACGTGTAGTCTGGTAGATTCAGGGAACTGATAGCAAGATAAAGCCCTAAATATCTAGTGAATTTCTAATGTAGAATCTTTTTCTCAGCCACTTATTCCACATCAAGTAAGAAAAGGTGTGCGTAAATTGTAATAGTTTATTCAAACTTCTGATATTGTGTTGAAATAAATTTAATGCCCCCTTTTAAAAAAGCAGTGTTTGCAAAGTCCTCGAAGGATACTAAAAAAATCTGTTACCTTTTCATGACCATCAGTTGTCAAACCCAGCATAACAAATACATTCCTTGCTAGAGAGCCATACTCACCAGAGCCAGAAATCCTAAGCAATATTTGTGAGGTGAAGCAGTTGATGATAAAAGGCTAACATGATTTTATTAGTGCCTATTTTAGTGAGTCCATAAAGAACTAAAATATAATCAAATTAGAGAAGTAACAAGGACATTGAAACTGGAATTTCAACACTAACTGTGGGCAGTGAATTGCTTTTATCGCCAAGAAAAACAAGCCCTTTTTGATGCATAATATACACAAATAAATATGTGACTTGTATAGTGCCTTTATTTTTCAAGTATTGTGCATATACTAATTTCTATACATGGTACCCTCCCCACATACATAGATGGAGGTGATACCCATGTGATAAGTTCCAGAATGAATTTATATATTTTCCTCCAGGCAGTAAGAATTTGATGAAATTCTAATGCCTGTGTTATGCAGGAGGGCAGACTAGATGATCATAATATGGTGCCTTCTGGTCTTAAAATTTGTGACTCAAAGAGAAAAAGGGAGCACTAAGTTTGGGCTTAGGCACATTTTTCAAGGGAGTAATTACAAGAGATGAGTCTGTGCTAAAAACCTTGTATTGTGGGCTATCATCCTTTGAGCTATGGATAATTGGAAGTGACTACCTCTAAAATATGTTAATATCATTCTTTCAAGGAGCAGTTATGTGGGGTGGAAGAAGTTAAATTTCTTTGACTCTCAGTGGGACTTCAGGATACTCAGTAGTTCTTAGGATCAGACCTTAACTTGGATAGATGGTTGCCTGAGTGGCATTCCCTTTGCTCGAAGGCACATTCTTTCCAGCACTGTACTACTAGTGCCTGCCAGTTCCGGAGTGGAAAGCAAAGTCCAATTTCAGATGTCTGGGGTCTGATTTTGCAGCATACTTAGCATATAGCACTTTGATTGTTGAAAGCACAGCTTCAGTGACTTCAGTTGCTTCTGTAAGTGCTCAACACTTCTGCAAGCCCGAGCTCAAGGTCTCAAGTCAGGCACCCAGAAAATTAAAACAGCAAGTAGCCACCTGTGAAAGGTTTGGTTGAAATTATTTGCCCAGCACCAGAAAGGAACTTGGTGTCAGAACTGGATAAAATCCAGTTCTCCAGGACAGTATCCAACTGCTCTAACCATGAGACCATCCCTTTTCTCCTCACAATCCCCTGTCTTATACACCTTCCCAAACTAATGAAGTTCAGGGTTCCTACAGACAGCAGCCTCATTCACTACACAGCCCTGAGCTTGTTCATTCTGTGCGCTGAATGAGGCAATTGTTTTGGGTGCTCATGCAGGGTTACAAGACGTCATCATGTCATCAGCATAATAGATTATTTCAATGGGTCTCATTAAGTATTCACCTTATGGGAATAAATCATATTGGAGGCTCCAATATGTTAGTCCACAAAGGGGGTGGACATAATCAAGTGTAATGTTGAAAGAAGCTGGCTTAATGATAATGTTTTCCAAAACCTTTGGTAAGGAGTATTAGTTATTTATATTCTGCTTAATTCCTTGTGTCCCTCGACATATGATAATAAAAGCAGGACCAACTTTTTAAAAGTTTTCAGGAACCTTTCATGTTCTTTCGTCATTACTGCATAAAGCACAGGACAGAGTATAAGTGTATATAGTGTATGCATATGTGATATACTGTAATCTGGTACAATCATGATGCTTATTGAAAATGTTGGAATGTATTCATGTTTTAGGAAATACACACGCCTAGAGTCAGAACAGAGGCTTAATTTAAGAAACCTAGATAGAATACAGGTATTGAACAGAATTTTTTTTTATATGTAGCTACAGTTTCATGCTATCTAGTCATTTGGTAAAAAAGAATTTTGCTCAAGCTACTTTTTTTCTGTTGTTTTTCCCCAACCAGGCTTTTAAAAATGAAATAAGGCCTGTTCTTTGTTTTGTTTTTTTAAAAGTGCTTGCTGCCTTTAATATATTTAAATGATGTTACACAATGGTTGGGAAACTTATCTTGCTTTAGACTGGTGTTAAGGCCTCTTTATCTGATCATTATCATGCATTATCTGATAGGCAGAACTCAGAGAGTTCACTGTGGAGAGATTGATGCTGCTGCAAATGATGCAGCAGAGATCAATTTAGCGGGTCTATTGAAGACCTACTAAATCGATGGAAGACCATTCTCAGGTCCGCCCCAATACTCTACCTTTCCGAGAAGAGCAAGGGAAGTTGATGGGAAAGCATCTCCCATCGACGCAGCACAGTGAAGATTCTGGGGTAAGTCAACTTAAACTACGTTGATTCTGTGTATGTTATTTACTTGGCTGGAATAGCATAACTTAGGTCGACCTATCCCCTTAATGAAGACAAACCCTCAAAGTCAAAGTTGTATTCCTTTGAAGGAGTCTCTTGGGAAGGAGATACTTTGCAGATTCACTAGTGTACTTCATATAATGCACTTAAGTGGCTTTTACTTTTTTTACTATGTCTTTATTATGGAGTCACTATGGGTATCCAAGATGACATTCTGAGGCACTAACCAGAGAGAGCTGAATGTGGTGGTGTAATCAGATTCCAAAAACCTAGTCAATATGCCCCATTTGGAGTGAGCTGTGGGAAGGACTCCTAGGGTCTGAGAAGTTCGTTCAGCTTTTATTCTGGATTCTTTAAAAGCACCTCCCCATTGCAACCTTCAAAAGATTAGCACTGGGAATGTAATGTATTTACTTGTTCAAAAAGCTCCCTGACTGTTGATTGTAAGATTATTATTTTTTTGGTCCCTCTAGTATTGTATTTTTTTTTAAAAGATAGCTCTGGAGACCAGAAAAAATCATAAGGTCCCTCTGCCAGGGATTGTGTAGATGTTTTCTTTCCTATGTTTATTTCTGCCAACAATTCATGTTTATACTACACTAGCAAAAATACCCAGCGTTGCTTGGGTCCGTCGGAGGTGGGGAGGGGGCAGAGAGCTGAGCGAGTGCGGGGTCCGTTGGAGGGGCGAGGGGGCAGAGAGCAAACTGACATCCCCACCTCACCCCCCCGACCAAACCCGACACCCCCACCTCACTTACCCCTTGACCAACCCCAACTCACATTTTCACCCCCCCCCAACCCCAACACCCCCACGTCACCCCCTACCAACCCCAACACCCCCTGACCAACACCCACACCTCACCCCCCATAGACCAAACCTGACACACCCACCTCACTTCCCCCCCAACCAAACCCGACACCCCTACCTACCACCACAAACAAACCCGACACCCACACCTCACTTACCCCTCGACCAACCCCGACGCCCCTCCTCACCCCCCCCAACCAAACCCAACACCCCCACCTTACCCCCCACACCAAACCCAACACCCCCTAACCACCCCCAACACCCGCACCTCACCCCCCACCCACCCCAACACCTTCCCACCCCCCCAGACCAAACCCAATACCCCCGTCTCACTTCCCCCCGACCAAACCCGAAACCCGACACCCCTACCTCACTTACCCTCCGACCAAACCCAACTCGGGTCCGTCGGAGGTGGGGAGGGGCAGAGAGCTGAGCGAGTGCGGGGTCTGTTGGAGGGGGGAGGGGGCAGAGAGCTGAGCGAGTGCAGGGTCCATGGAGGGGGGTATTATGACATCATAACTATGTCACAGAGAACAGCAGCTGCCCAGCTGATGTGATTGGCCTTTAAATAATTTCACCCCTGGGGGCATCAGAGGTGAGATTTCAAAAATTTTCAACTCTTACCCTGATTAGGACCCTAAGACCTATAACTGTACCAAATTTCAAGTCTCTAGCTCAAACGGTGTGGAAGGAGTAAGTGAACGTACATACACGCATACATACACGCATACATACACCATTTGACTTTTATATATAGAGATTTTCCGTTTGTGATGCATTCTTAGTTAGAATTTGTATCCATCCAGTTCAACTAAGGCCATATGAAAATCTTATACAGTACTACACTGTACAAGGCAGTATTATTTGACAGGAAATCAGGCATGACCGGCATGTTGACAGACATTGGGCCAAATCCTCAGCTACAATATTTAGAAAGTTGGTTTAATTGGCCATCTGGGAATTCTGCCAGTGTGCATAAGGGTTTAGTGATTTCACAGACCTACTGTGACTTTCCTCTTCTCCAGACCCCTTGTACTCATGTCACATTGGCAGGTTCAGAGTTCCCAATGTGCTCCTGTGTTTCCCAGTTAGCATAATCTTGTAGCCCTAATCAGCTGATTGAGGAGTCTCGAGACTGCGTTGCAGCCCCACCCAGAACGTTAAAGCACCAATGTTCTCCAGTACTTACTAGAATATTCTGCCCTGTGGCAATCAGGTATTGCGCACTATCTGTGGCTTTTCATACATTCAGATGGACCGTTTTTTTCCCAATCTGCCCTCATTTCCTGGCCTCAGCATCTAACATTTTTTTTCCATTCTATGAATCCACTAGAGGGGAATTAAGGAGATGCTTAATATTTCACATGTAAATCAGATGAGATAAAGACAACATCTCTTTGTTTTCCATCTGCAGTCTATGGAAGTTAGTGGGCAACATACTCTTATCATGTATATTATGATTTGGTATGCTAAGAGAAGTGGGAAATGAATGTAATTCCTCATCCAGTGAAAGAAGAAAGAATTCAGGGAACACTTTACACTCAAATATTCTAACCATTTGTGCACAACGAGAGAGAGCAAGAATGAAGTGAAGAAGTATGGCAGATATTTTCTTATGGAAAATTCTGTAGTTTTGCTTCAGTAAAGGATTTTAATATTGTACTCATACCTATGCATTCTATACCTCTGAGCCCTGGTACCGCTGCTGTTTCTGGGGATTAACCCTAGTGCTGTCATCCGTGCTAATGTTCAAAATACTAGTTCATACCGAGACTCTGTCCCAGAACTTCCTATGGGATTTATCTGATGAGTTGCAATGTGCTAATATGTCTATATTTATAAAGTGCTATACAAGGCATCTATCAAATTGCATCCTCAATGAACAACTTTGACTCAGAATATGAGAAATACAGTGACTGTATGCCTCTCTCATTCTGCCTCCTTCTAACTTTTCAAATAGTAAACTAAAGTTAACATACAAAATATGCTCACCTACAGTAAATGATAGCTAGTCAATTCAGAAGAAGATTAAATAACCAGGATTTTGACCATGCAGTAATATAGATTCCAGGGAACCAATAAATCTCATACTGTGTGGTAATGTGCAATGAAAGGTTGATTTTTATAATACATTAAAGGGCACAGCGTGGAGGTATAACAGCTTCTTTCTGGAAAATAGTTTACTTTGTATGAATTTGTACTTTTATAACATAATATAATAAAAAAAGATAACGTTGACTATTAATGTAAGTAGATCTACATACTGTACTTGGATTAAGAAGCACATATTACCTGTTTTGTACCATTGCTATAATTTTTACATCATATATCAGTGTTGATTAAGAAAGACACTGAAATGGAATGCAGTAAAAACATGACATGAAAGTGGTTGTAATTGTGAAGTAGTCTTTATTTTTCCTGAATTATATTTTTTTAGAGATTAAACTGGAATATGAAGATATGAATCTAATATACATTGCACTGAATTATACGGAATTTTTTTCATTTGCTTTGATTTTTTATTGGCTTTATCAATGAATTATACCATATGCCTCTCAAATTGCTGGTTCAGTAACATGGATCCCAGCACCCTAAGATATGGTAGAACCTGGGAGAATATTAAAGAAGGACCTGGGATGCAATGGCTAATGTCACTCGGGACATGAATAGACATTCAAAACCATTTAAAAATGTTTATTACAATTTACAGACAGGTATATCCCAATTATCCAAATGTTCCAGGAATTGATGGACAGAGATCCAAGACATTCGATAATTGGAATTTCAGAGAAAGAATGTTGTCTTCTAAGTGAATTTCAGACTCTGGGTGGTCAAGATTTCCAAAAATAGCTAATGATTTTGGGTTCACTTCTTGGGTGCCAGATTTAAAGCACTTAGAGGGAGCCTAATTTGAAAAAAATGCTGAACATCTACTCTGAAATCTCTTTTCAGCGTGTCTTGAGTAGCCACATTCCATTTGAAAATTTGGACCATGGGATTTAAATTTCAGAGCATCTGAAATCCAGCTAAATAGAGTTTGTTTTTCAAATGTCCTAAAATTACAAAGAAGTGCTTACTCTCTCAGGAAAATAGGAGTTCCTTATTCTGCCTGTAAGATTTATGGAATGTTTGGATGAAGCTGCGGAGTTTTCCCACACTCATGAAGCACTCGAGAGGTTTAATGAATTGTTCTCATTGTAAAATGAATGTGTATTTCCAAATTTATGTTTTTTTCCACACTATGTTGTTTTATTCCTAAAGTGCTTTCCTTTTCTCTGTATTAAAAATAATAATAAAAATGATTTGTGGTTATTTTTGAATGATGGGCAAAATGTGGAGAGAAATAACTCACTGGTTTGGTACAAAGAAGAGCTCAGCGAAGTATGAAGGCCTAGGCTATAACAGGATTCAAAAAAGAACTAAATCGGTCTATGGAAGATAGGTCCATCAATGGCTATTAACATGCAAAACCGTGCTCTGAAATGTCTTTATTCTCCATTTTCAAGAAGCTGGGAAAGGGCTACCAGGGATGAATCACTTGATGATTACCTGTGCTGGTCATTCCCTCAGAATCCTCAAATCCAATATTTTAGAGGGTTTTCCTTTCTCTTTTAAGATGTAAATCTAACTGATATGGGTGAGTAATGAAGAGATAGATCCCTAAATTACAATAATTAACCAGAATTCCTAAAATTCTCGTCTGGTTTATGTTGACCAAGGAATGGTTGCATTAGTCCACTTCTAGACAGGAGAAATTAACATTTCATTGCCTCTTCAGTTTCTCTTATGTCCTTAAAAAGCCATCTGGGAACACTCTGGTGAATAATGCAAGGTTACCTTTGGCACTAAACCTCTGGTAGATTGTACTTTAAAATATTCCTTACCCAAGTAGAGCACTGGAACTCAGCAAATAAAATGGAGACAATATTCAAAATAGTCCTTTTGCTCCTAATTATCAATTTTTTCTCTCTCAGGGTAGCTGCGCAAATTATATGATGCATAAACATTTGTTTTTGGCCACAGGTTTAAGCTTGAACCAATGACACGTTTCTTGTGAAAAGTTATCTTTAAATAGTATTGTGTCTGTCATGAACACAAAAGTCAGTTGCACATCAAGCATTTGATACAAATATCTGAAAAATCTTGATCCTGCATTCATATCTGAGTGTGGTTGGTAACTGAAACTGTGTGGAAATCTGATTTTTTAGTTCAGTGATCAAACCAGAAAATTGGAAAAAAAGTGTTTTCGGTCTATCTGAATTTTTTTTTAATCAAATTTTTCAGCAAACCATGAATCTTGGGGAAAAAAATTCTGATTATATGAACATTTTTGTTCCATAATTGAAGGTTTTTTCCTTTTTTAAGGAAAAATAGAATTGGAATTCAAAGCAAAGAAGTTACTTTGAAATTGACAAGCTGAAATGCTCGGTTTAGAAAATGTTGAAATGTGTTTACATTTTTTTAGGGGTTTTTTTTTATGCCTCGAAGCAATTTGGCAAACATATTTATGAAAAGTTTCAATTGACACAAATCTTCAATTTTTGGCAAAGGATTTTTACTCAGCTCTATTGCTAACACAAACTTTTAAACGCATTCAGCTTTTTATCACAGCCCTAAATCTTTAGCTGTGTTTTAGGTAACCAATTCAAGCTGAGTAAGTGAAATTTTTTAGTCATCAATTTAAAGTGCTGTTTCACTCTGGTATCCACATTATGAAACTAATGTCTTCTTCATTTGGAACTAGCTGTTTTCAGAGCATGAAGTCTAATAAAGCTCTCGTGGTACTTTCCTGCATATATATATATATATATATAAAAATTAAGGCTTGGTGGCTTGTGTAAGTGGTGGATGAAACTTATGATTATGAATATAACAGAAAAAAATATCTAGGGTAAATATTTTACTTTGGCAAGGGCAAGTAATATGGGACCCTATATTGACCTGGTGTGGGTAGATGTAGCTTAATTGGTTCAGTTATTGTATTTATTTTGCAGCGGTGCTTAGGTATGCAACTCATGGGTTAGGGCCGCATTGTGCTAAGTATATAAAAACATATAATAAAGACCTTGCCTCAAATTCCTCAGTGGAACTATGTCAGCTGATACCAGCTGGCCCATAAACTCAGCTATCCAACTTAAACTAGTAATGGCATCTCACTTCTGCATTGATCTCTTTTAGCTGGAGATACAGATGAGTTTAAAAAAAATCCTGTGTAAAATAGTAGCTTGTGGAACCTCTAGAAATACCATCTAATCGTATCCATGAAAAAGAATTCAACTGCCTTGTCAAGTTAGCCTCAATATCCTGTCGGGAGTGAATATAAAAGGAGCTATGAGAGTAATCTTGGGAGCTGAATCAATTCTGTGCTACTTAAGGGCAACAATTGGCTCATCACCTTCCCAGTAATGGAGAAGAAATAGAATGGGAAGTCCAAGGTGCTTACCAAAATATATCTTTAAATAAGTGTCAGAGTTTATAAACCCTTACAAGTTTTGTTGAAGCAGACATACAAAGACACCAACGCAAAGATTTCTTTCAGGATGCTGTCTGTGATAGGCAGGACCTTGGGGTCTGACTGAGACAGTTTCCAAACCTTCCCTCCTTCTCCCGCTCTTTCTGGGTTTCGGTAAGTCTTCGTGGGCAGCAGAAGCTTGTCAACTGTTTCCCTCTCCACTGCTCTGTTACAAGTCAGCTCCTTCCACGGGGCAGAAGCTTTCCTTCTGGTTGCCATCACTTCCTGTGACCAGCTCTCCTTTTAAGCTTGCTTCCTCCAGCTGGAGCAGGTTCTGCAGGTGTGTCTGGTAAGGACTGAGCCCAGAAGAACTTGTTAACCTTCTCCTGATTCGGCTGGTGGGGGGAATGCCCCATCACACTGTTCTTCAACTCTCTTTTTTAACCTTACTTGTTTCTTTTTCTACTTTCAATCTTCACCTCTCAGTTCCAAAAACTCCAGGCTACACTCTCAATGGAGTAAATTAAAGTAGCTGCCATGAGTACCCTGATTTACCCCAGCTGAGGATCTGACCCATTTTGTAGCTCAGCCTCAAACACATTAAAGCTCTTTTCTGATAGTTTCACTATATGATTTCAGGAGTTATCCAGGAGGGTTTGGAGCTAATGGGCCAAATTAATCCCTGCTGTAATACAGATTAACATCATTGTACCCAGGATTAATTTGATCCATTGTGTCTAGGGTTACTTTGCCAGCACAATCGGAAATGCGCTTAGAAACTAAAAGCCAACCTGTTATTTATTTCCCTTTTACATCCCTATAATCAGTTTGATAGCAACTATTGTACTGGAAATAGACCCTCTCTCTTAAAGAGACTGTTACCTACCAGTCCTTAAGTATCTGCTATTTGTTCCACTATACAATACAATCTCGTTTCATATAGTGTTCTTCAGTATCACTGAATGCTGTTTGGAGAGGAAAATGAGGGAGAAAATGCTCCACAGAAGTGTTGTCGATTACTCTTGTATGAGTAGAAAGGGGAAAACGCTGCAGAGAGATGGACTGCTGCGAAGAAGAGTTGAAATGTAAAGGTGGTCATGTGATGTAATTGGGATGAAAGTTTAACGGGTTAGTGGGGAATGGGGTCTAGACTGCAGTGAACGGGAGGGTTTTATGGCAGTGCTGGAAGAGAGAATGTAACTCGAGCCTTCTATATTGATGGGGCAGTCCAAGTGTGAAGAGCTGCTCGGGAAATATAGAGTGGAGACATTAGCAGTGAGGGACCCAGTCCCGTTCCCTGTTAAATGAGGTGTAACACCAAACAGTTGATGGAGTAATACTGGGGTAAGAGCAGCAGGAGAGCAGAATAAAGTCCTACATTTTGAGAAATACCTACTACCCATAAAAAGAGGACTTCTGATAGACAAAACTGGAACGCAGCAACCAACCATAGAAGAGGAAGAAGAAAACAGTCTATCCATACACAACTGCGACTATCACCCTATTCACTCCATAAAACACAAGCCTGACATTTCAAGAATCCTTTTGCTCTTTTTTCCTCTAAATACTAATAGACCTCAAAATCAGAATCCGTGAAGGTTGCACACTTGGATTGGTGCTTTGATCAGGTGAAGCAAATATTTATCTGTGCAGGACTCTATATGAAAAGTGGCCAAATGCAGAGTAAATTTCCACTATGTGCTATGTTACAGCATTTTTCAAAGAGAAAGGATGTGGTATTAACCTACAACGAATATCCAGAACTATAAAGACACAAAATATGCAAATATGAACATGCAGTAAGTATGGAAAAATTAACATGCCTGCTCTCATAAAGTTCATATAGAAAATTCCAGTGGGTCCCACAATTTCTGCAATGAAAATTCCATTCAGGGTCCCACACTTTCCCTGATCATCTTCTTGTTGCTAACGTAACTGTGGGTCCCATGATTCCTGCAATGAATACAGGACTTTGCCATTTATAAAGTGCTCATCACACTCTCCTAGCCTGACATAAGTGGAGCACCACAAGTGAGTAAGCACCTTCTATTCGTACTACAGTAATTTATTATCTTATAAGTAAATGATAACTTCATTACTGCATACTATTATTAAATAGTCACGGGAGCCACAATTGAAAAAAAAAGGCAGATTTTTATAGGATATGAAGTGCTAACAGAGAAATACTCAACGTAACATAGTAATTAATACATGAAGCATTTAGCTTGATATTCCATGGCATACTTTACTGATGCTTTGTCATGGGGGTTGACAGAAGCAGATTTATAATAAATGGTAGTAGCATATGTTTCATCACACTGCCTGCTACAGTAGATATTCAAAAATACAGATTCCCACATAATTATTTCGCAAAAGATCTATGGACCAGATTCTCAGCTGGCAAAATCTATGTTGTGCCATAAGCTGACTGAGTTATTTGGTTCTGCTCACGCTATATGATACGAACTACTTGCTGAACTTGGTTTCCTTGGGATTTTTTTTTTTTTTTTGTCTCTAGGGGCATCAGTATTTTTTCACGCTGAAATGAGCTGCCTTTTGCAATAACCATTCCACTTACCATCTCCTTCCAACATCTACAGACATGTTCAAGATTAACCCATTTTAAGTGACATTTATTTATTTTTAAATGGATGACTGATGCCCATGTTTCTTTCTAACTGCATAATGAATTTTATAAAAGCCCATTCAGCCAGAATCTTGAATCTGATGTGTAACTAATTAAGGAGCCAGTGAAAGCAATAAGCAAGAGGCACGAACATTTGGGAGGTTCTGGATGAGGTGGCAAAGTGAGCATCCAGAAGGCCTGCTAATAGAGATGAGAAAGGAAGGTCTTGAGAGAAAGCCAGTGAGTGAGCCAGGAGAGTGAAGAGAATAGTGGGGGGCTGTATGAGCCATGTTGAGCCCATCCCCCCCTTTCTTCAGAGAAAGAATATTTACATGGGTTGTGGCCCATGACTTAGCAGTTACTCCAAAAGGGGATTGAACTTGTGACTTGGCTGGAAGATTGAGCCACACAAGACCTGACAAAAGGTAGATAGCCTACAGGAGAGCCAGGAGCTAATGATGCTGACAAAATTATACACAGATGCAAGAGGGTGCTCAAGAGTAAGTGTGTCCCACCAAATAGAGGTATTAGAAATGGGATCTCTCGGGCCCCTGGAATAAGGGGAAAGAGGAAACCGTTACAAATGGGGGAATAGGTGGAGACATCAAAATGGATCCTGGCAGTCCTCTGACAAATCCAGGAGACGCAATGGAAACAGAAGGATCTGAAGCTGGATTTACTGAGGAGCAGTAACAAGCCATGCTGGAGAACCTATGTAAGGAAACTGTCATCAGCTGTTGGAGTCAGAGAAAAAAGCTAGCTGGGCCCCAGGAAGCCCAGTTAAGGGTGTGTTACTAATAGGGGACAAATAGGCCACATAAGAAGAGTTTGCCCATATCTAAAATGGAATATAAAGCCTTACTGTGAGGGACAGACTGCAGGCAAAACTGCAGACTCTCAGTTTGGTGTCAAGGCATAGACATCAGGTGAGTATCTTGGGTGTGGGGAGCTTAGACATTGGAAAAGTGGCTACTCTTGTAAGAAATCAAGAGGCCCCAATGGGTAAAGTGGAACAAAAATGGAAAGGAGGGACTAGCCCGCATCACAAGAGTTGAGGGTGCCAGTGGAGTTCAGGTAATGGAAGCCCTTTCACTTCCCTCAGGAGCAGGCCAGGGGTAACTATGTGATGGAAATGACACTGTGGAGCTGACTAGTTTTAAATCCTGGCTCATAGGGCTCTCAGCTGTTAGTAAGTTCCAGCCAGCTATTTGGGGAGCTGTTTGCAATTTCCAAAATAGAAGCTGAACTCTGACAGAGGACCCCAGTCCTGGGATCCAATTGGCAGAACACTGGGGATGCTGATTGGTTCCCAACTTCTATATAAACCCAGCACAGGAAGAGGAAGTTGTTTGTGCACCTGAGATTTCCCCACTTAGGACTACGTGCAATGCCTGCTCCTTGTTACTCATCTCCTGGTAACCTGACCCTGCCTGCCTAACACCTGACTCCAGGTTTGTTCTCTGGTCTGTCTTGGTATCTGATCTTTTGGTAACCTAATCCTTCCTACCTACTAACATCTGAATCAGGGGATAGGCAGGGGAGGAAAGTTGGAGGAGTTGCACTGTGCGTAAGAGAGAAGGATGATTGCTCAGAGCTCCAGTATGAAACTGGAGAAAAGCCTTTTGAGAGTCTTTGGCTTAAGTTTAGAAGCAAGAGCAACCAGGGTTATGTCATGGTGGGTGTGCATTATAAACCACCGGACTGGGGGATGAGGTAGATGAGGCTTTTTTTGGACAATTAACTGAAGTTTCCAGGACACAGGCCCTGACATGTGCTGGGAGAGCAATACAGCCGTGCACAGACAATCCAGGAAGTTTTTGGAGAGCGTTGGGGACAACTTCCTGGTGCAACTACTGGAGGAACCAACCAGGGGCCATGCTCCTCTTGACCTGCTGCTCACAAACAGGGAATAATTGGTTGGGGAACTAGAGGTGGGTAGCAACCAGCGCAGCAGTGACTGTGAGATGATTGAGTTCAGGGTCCTGACAAAAGGAAGAAAAGTGAGTAACAAAATATGGACCCAGGACTTTAGAAAAGCAGACTTTGACTCCCTTAGAGAGTTGATGTGCAGGAAGGGATGGCTTAGTGGTTTGAGCATTGGTCTGCTAAATCCAGGATTGTGAGTTCAATCCTTGAGGGGGCCCTTTAGGGATATGGGGCAAAAATAGGGATTAGTCCTGCTTTGAGCAGAGGGTTGGACTAGATGATCTCCTGAGGTCCCTTCCAACTCTAAGATTCTATGATTATTCTTTCTATGGAAGATGGCTGTATTTTAAAGAAGCCTTATTGAGGGCACAGGAACAAACCATCCCTATGTGCAGAAAGAAGAGCAACTATGGCAGGTGACCAGTGTGGCTTAACAGTGAACTCTTTGGTGAACTTAAACACAAAAAAGCCTACAAGAAGTGGAAACTCAGTCAGATGTCTACAGAGTATTAAAAATATTGCTCGAGCAGGCAGGCCAAAACACAATTGGAGTTGCAGCTAGCAAGGGATGTGAAGGATAACAAGAAGGGTTTCTACAGATATGTTAGCAACAAGGAGAAGGTCAGGGAAAGTGTGGGATCCTTAATGAATGAGGGAGGCAGTATTCAATGTTTGTTTTTTGCCTCGGTCTTCACAGACAAGGTCAGCTTTCATGCTGGTGGGCAACACAGTATGGGGAGGTAGTGAGCAGCCTTCAATAGTGGAAAAAACAGGTTAAAGACTATTTAGAAGAGTTGGACAGACACAAGTCCATGGGTCCAGATCTAATGCATCCGAGGATGTTGAGGGAGTTGACTGATGTTACAGAGCCATTGGCCATTATCTTTGAAAACTCGTGGTGATCAGGGGAGGTCCTGGATGATTGGAAAAAGGCAAATATAGTGCCCATCTTTTAAAAAGGGGAGAAGGAGAACCCGGGGAACTACAGACTGGTAAGCCTCACCTCAGTCCCTGGAAAAATCATGGAGCCATACTTGGAAGAAAGAAAGGTGATCAGGAACAGTCAACATGGATTGACCAAGGGTAAGTCATGCCTGACCAACCTGATTGCCTTCTATGATAAGTTAACTGGCTCTGTGGATATGGGGAAAGCAGTGGATGTGGTATATGTTGACTTTAGCAAAGCTTTCAATACGGTCTCCCACAGTATTCTAGCCAGAAAGTTAAAAAAGTATGAATTGGATGAATGGACTATAAGCTAGATGGAAAGCTGACTAGATTGTCAGCCTCAACAGATTGTGATCAAGGGCTCGATGTCTAGGTGGCAGCTGGTATCAGAGTTCCCCAGGGATCGGTCCTGGGGCTGGTTTTCTTCAACATATTTATTAACGATCTGGATGTGGGGTAGATTGCACCCTCAGCAAGTTCACGGATGACATTAAGCTGCGGGAGAGAGGTAGATATGCTGGAGGGTAGGACTAGGCTAAGCAGCAGTTCTGCAGAAAAGGACCTGGGGGTTACAGTGGATGAGAAGCTGAATATGACTCAGAAGTGTGCCCTTGTTGCCAAGAAAGCTAACAGCATATTGGGCTGCATTAGTAGGAGCATTGCCAGCAGATTGAGGGAACAAAGAGTCCTGTGGCACCTTAAAGACCAACTAAAGTATTGAAGCATAAGCTTTCGTGGGCTAATACCCACTTCGTCGCTGCTTGCAGGACTCTTTGTTACCTCTGCTATTCCAGACTAACACGGCTACCTCTCTGAGATTGAGGGAAGTGATTATTCCCCGCTATTTGGTACTGAGTCCACATCTGGAATATTGCATCCAATTCGGGGGGGCGGGGGGAGGGACTCTACAGAAAGGATGTGGACAAATTGGACAGAGTGTAGCAGAGAGCAATAAAAATGATCAGGGGGCTGAGGCATATGACTTATGAGGAGAGGCTGAAGGAACTGGGCTTGTTTATTCTGCAGAAGAGAAGAGTGAGGGGTGATTTGATAGCCTTCAACAACTTGAAGGGGAGGTTCCAAAGAGGCTGGAGCTAGGCTGTTCTCAGTGGTGGCAGATGACAGAACAAGGAGCAGTGGTCTCCCTAGCGGTGTGGGAGGTAAATGAAGACTGGGGAAGTTACCCAAAATCACACAGGAAGTATGTGGAACAGGAGGGACTGGAAGTCCAGTCTTTGCTGTTCCAGGCTAGAGCCCTATCCACTGGACCCTCCTTGCCAAGCCTATCAGTACAGAAATTCTACCAGGTCTAATATTTCAACCTGAAGGATGCAATTGCATACCAAAAGGACATGAGGAGAAAGCTAACAATTCTTTCCCTTAGCCATTGATACTGTACTTTGAATAAATCTTTATATGCAGTAATAGTCAAGAACCTAAGCAATATCATTTTTGATCTGCCCTGGAATAAATCCCTTATTCATGACATACCATTCATAACTTGATCCATCAATTTGTCTTTAGACAAGACAAAATCAGTAGAAAAAAAATGATAAAGCTTCTTGCCCTCAGGAGAAAGAAGCTTAAACAACAAATTCATCTTCACATCTGACCTCATGAAATTCAAATCAGAAAGGATGGTGAGAGCAGAAATAGACTTCAGATCTCTGTGATGCTGGTGTAAATCCAAAGTAATGTCACTGGCTGCAAAATAAATTGGTGAAGACAATTAAATTACTCTGGAGTTGCAGCTCAGGAACTTGACCATTAAGGAGAAGACTTTTGTGTTGGATGTATACAGCGTTGAATTACATGATTCTAATATTTCACAAGATCACATATGATGGGATCAAATTCTGCATTCAGTGACACCAATGTGAATTTGATGAAATTAAAGATTTCCACGCCAGGAGGGAGCAACGAGACTTAAAAAAGTATCGTAGTATTTTATATTACTGCCCATCATATGAAACACTTGACTACCACATCACATGACACAATTATAAGTGTGAGCTTCAGGGTCCTTGAATACAATGAATTTCCCCTGCATTTCATTCTAGCACCTATGCTAAATAACTTGGTGCTGATTCCACATTTCCAGTGTTCAGTAGCCTTTAAAATTTCTCAATTATTTGGTCCATGATTGTGCTGTCGGCAGTAGAGTAAAACATAGAAATATACTGGTTCAAAGGCTTTTAATTGTCTTTTTTTTATATATCACAATACTCACAAAGTGAACCACCTGTGCTTTTTTAGCTTAGCAGTGTATATTTACTGACTTGTACAGAATTTTTAGCACATTCAAAAGAGAAGCAAAGTAAATTTCACCTAAGCCACTCACATAAGCACAGCATCACACACAAAAAATTGAACGACAAGGATAGCCTTATAACCAAGTCCAATTTTTAGAGTTCCTTTTTTATTCATTACATTTGCTTTTGTACTCTCACAACAAAATGTTTTTAAAGTAGTTAACAACACAGGTAATAAAGCAGGGACACTCATGACATGCCCAAAGCTAGAGGAATAACACACATTGTCTTTAACAATTTCAGTTATATTACCTTTCAACTTTTTCTTTTTTTACCCAGTCTAATGGAATGGGTCTTGGCTGGGTCTAATATGATTTGTTTCATCCCATACAATCACAAGAAATATGAGATTCTTCTGTAATGTGGTAACCCATTACAAAAAAACATATTCACCTAAGAGTTGCCCATCCGTATTTCATAAGCTCTCAATCATCTCAGTCCTAGAGCTTATAAAATATATTTTCTTTAGTTCCAGGGGAAAAAAGTTGGCCAAAGTTCAGCATTGTAGGTCCCATGCTATCTGCATCTCCCCAACAGGCTTTGTTCAATGCACCTTGCTGTCCAAACAATTACAAGCAAAGGCCACCAGGTATGGTCATCTCTGTAGTGGTTTGTGAAAAAAGACGGAGGAGCATGATTGGTCCATCAACAATACTGCAGCCCAGTTCAGAGCTCTGCACTTCAAAGGCTAGTAGCATGCCATGTCCCCTTCCTCCTGAATTCTAGGAACATAACCAAAGGATTTGCCACAGCAGGTAAATCCATTAGTCTATCCAGTCCTGTCTCCAGCCAAAGCCGTTCTCTAATGTTTCAAGGGGAAGTGGAAAGAACACACATAGTGGTGCCTATCCAACAATACATTGTTCGATTTGACTACCTACCTTATCTCATCCTGCATAACTATACATGGGATTATTATTCATAATTTTATCATTAAAAATAATGATCCATAGTATTTGTCCTGAAGGCTGCTCTATTTTTAGGTGACTGGGAGGTCAAGTTAATAATTTATTAATAACTAGCATGTTTATTTTTATGCTTCTTGTCCTCACTAGGTCCTTCTGCATAGATTTTTATTCTCTTGTCATTTAAATTCTTGCTGTACATCCCTACCTGGTTTCAAGGAGCTCTCAGCTGACACTTCTATTGACACCCTTTCGTTACTACTGTTCTACTTACCCATTTAAATGTCATTAATATTGTTAAGTAGTGTGAGTCAAATTTGATGTAAATCCACTTTTCTCTAGTATTCTTGGGTGGTACTTAACTATTGTCCTATAATTAATTTTCATGGCATATAGTGTTCTCTGTGCAGGTAGGCAAATTTTGCAGATATAACTTTTTTCACCAAAAAATGCAGACTTGGGTCAACCAAAACATTTTACAAATTCCTGTGTTTAAAAAAAAAAAAATCCAAAGAAGTCAAAATGTTTAGTTCCAATATTTTCTAAAAGAAATGTTTCAATTGTTCAAGTCAAAATGGCTTTTCATTTTTAATTTTACTTTAATGCTGTTGTTTTTAATCTCATTCAGCCACCAAACTGAAAACATTAGTTAGGAACACAACTCTAGTTCTCAGCCCTTTCCTTAACAGGATTGTTTTCATCAATGCTTGAGAACTTCTTGGGGTCCTGCTACTGTATTCCTTTGGCAAACTTCTCTTTGTATTCCCAAAAAGCATTTTTTATTCATTTTAGTATCCTACTATGGATCCCCTTTCTACTTTGCATAAGCATCATGCAGGTCTATAAAAAAAAAAACCCTTCCTAATTAATTCACAATATTTGGCAACCTTGTAGATTTCTGGTTCATAGAACTCTGCTCAGATTTTCAAATATATGCATGTCCTGAAAAATCACCAATGTGGTACTAAACCTTTCATTTAATGGAATTTTTTCATAGCATTCTGACTCTGTTCAGATAAATTTTAACTTAGTGCAATTTAAAAAAACTCAAATCAAAGAGATCCATGTATTGATTACCCGACTTCAGAAATGTACCATGATTACTTTTCAGTTCACTTATTGTATTTGAACCACTGAAAAACATAATTGTTAAAGATCAAACATTTAATATTGATTTTTTAAACGTTCTCTACACCAAGCATAGTCATTCATGGTTAAAAGGAAAGGGATAGCATGTTAGAAATACTCTTATCTATGCCTTAAATTCTTGAGTTAGTAGGAGCATGGTGCAAAGGTAGGAATATATCATTCGACATGACTGCCTAGATTTCCACTGATTGCTAAGTACAGAAAATATTAATACCAAGCTATGGTGCT
Organism: Sternotherus odoratus; assembly: GCA_032164245.1. Taxonomy (NCBI): domain Eukaryota; kingdom Metazoa; phylum Chordata; order Testudines; family Kinosternidae; genus Sternotherus; species Sternotherus odoratus. The sequence continues at coordinate 10,497,066 of JAVMKO010000009.1, read as the reverse complement.
CAATATACAAGGTCAAACTTATTCTGCAACAACAACCATATTAATGTTAATGGGATTTCTGTGCATGGCGAGAGGGGAAAATATCACCTCGTTAAAGTCCAAAAATCAACAACTATCTTTCTCCAGGTAGTTCTAGTGTGTGTTCAGTGTTAAAGGCTGCCAGATCCTTTGATGTCTTTTTTTTCTAACTGAAGGACAGGAAAGCCATTTAGAAACAAAGATAGTTTGTGCATCTGTAATTGACACTAACTACTTGAAAGCATGAAACCATTGGAAAAGATCAGTGTTAAGGTGAAGAGAAAGGAGGGCAGAGGCATCGTATTCTCTCACATTTACAGATAGTGATTGACTAATATCAGAGTATGAAGTTAAAGACCAAGGTGCCATGATCAGCAGAAAGTGGGTGTACAGGGTGCAAGAAGCCTAGGCGCATAGTCAAGCTCACCCTGCCTCCTTCTGCCTATAAATTCCAGCTGCGCTCAGACACCTATTGTGTTAGGTGCTGTACAAATGCATCACAAGAGACCGTCTCTACTTCAAATTGCTTACTGTCTAAACAGCAAGACAAAGAATGGGAGGAGAAACAGAGGCACAGAGAGATTAAATGACTTGCCCTTACAAAAGGAAAAAAATGGAGTCAGACTAAATGGCAAAACCATTTGTTCCCCTAGTGTATTTCTTTGCCTTTCTGCATGGGTTAATATGTTTTTGGAAAATATGTATTACAATATAATATGCATCTGTTTATTCAGTAAAGCACCCATTGTTTTGATCTTATCACTGGCAATATTTTGAAAGGCAAGGTGGGTGAGGTAATATCTTTTATTGGATCTTACAGTATCATTGGATCTTCCTGCTAATAGAGAAATGATTAAACGTTTGTTTCCCATCTGGTCAAATTAAGAATATGGTGACAGCAAATATGATAAAGTGGCAATTAGGAAATGAAATAGTCTTTAATTGAGTGTAGCTCAGTTATTATGTGCCCGAGAGGCCACTTTTTTAAAAATCAATTTGAAAGTTGATGTAGCAAAAACATTATACCCCAGACTAAACATAGTGGGGTCGGCCACAAAGTCTGCTGTCAGAAAAACAGAAAGGATGTTCTATAAATAGTAGGGAATGGATCCGTGACAGATTATCGATTGCCTCTGGAACTAGTGCGTACCCCTTTCTACATATCTGATCCAGAGTAAAATTTGCATATGTGATTTAAGGCATTTAAGGCTTGTCTAGACTGTGAGTTAATGTGCAGCAAACTGGGCTGGGAATCTACAGTACATTAATGTGCTGCGCATCAATTGTCTCTGTGGACGCTGCTACTGGGCATTAAAAGTTCTGTATTGAGCTTCGATGTGCTCCGTGTTGAAACGGGAGTAGGTCAATGTGCACTGGGGATCTGCAAGTCGCACTTTCCAAAGTGATTTGGGCCTCAAGTCTCATTTGAAATCAATGCACCCTAGGCTCTGAAGTGCCTACGGGTACACCTACACGACAGCATTTACAACGGCGCAGCTCCACCGCTGTAGTGGAGATGCTCTAAGCTGACTGGAAAGAGCCCTCAGATAGGCGTAACAAATCCTGAGTCCATGAGAGGCAGTAGTTAGGTTAGCAGGAGAAGCTCTCATGCCAACATAGCACTGTCTACAAAGGCATTTAGGTCAGTGCAACTTATGTTGCTCGAGGGTATGGAGAGTTCATACCCCTGAGTGAAGTAAGTTACACCAAAGTAACCGGTAGTGTAGATATGGTCTAAGTTTTTTCTTTCAAAATGACATGTAGGTTTGTAAGTCAGTTAAATGTTTTTTAAAAATTTACTTAGCCCTGGTCTACAATGGGGTATGCAACTTCAGCTACGGGAATAGCGTAGCTGAAGTAGACATATTTAGGTAGACTTACCACAGTGTCTTCACGTCGCTGAGTCAACTGCTGCTGCTTCTGCATCGACTCTGCCTGCGCCTCTCATGGTGTTGGAGTACCGGAGTTGACAAGTGAGTGCTCAGGGATTGATTTATCACGTCTAGACTAGACACGATAAATCGATCCCCGAAAGATTGATCGCTACCCGCTGATCCAGAAGGTAGTATAGAACTGCCCTTTTTTTTTTTCCTACTCCAAGCCTTTCATTTGCCCAACACTGCCAGCCTTGATGACCATTTGTCTGTTTCTCCCAAAGTGTTTCAGTCCCTTTCTCCACAGCATCCCATATGAATGGGCTGTCCTTCCTAATCGTATTTTGCCAGGTCAGTTCTCTCACTCCAGGCTTACTTTTACTTTTTTCATAATGTCTGTAAGAAATTAATCAGAATAATTATTTATTAAAAGTAGCAACAACTTAGGGGTTCTGTTAAAGAGATAGGCCTACATTAAGTAACCACATGATCTCATTGCGTCTCCTATTATTTAGACACTTCTCATATCATGTCTTAAATGGGATGGGGCACTCATTGGGAAAAGAACTGCCTCATTTGTTTGTTTGTTTTAGCTGTAAAGTTCCTTTTATAAATTTGGTCACTAAAACAGTGAATGATAACTAAACTAAAACTCCTGGGAATGTTTCCAATCCTATGGTACATGCAGATTTAAAACATTTCAAGAAAACTAGAGCCCTATAAACAAAAACATGAAGTAAATACAAGGGAACATTTAAACTCTTAAGATGTGAATAATTCTGAATTGCTATAATGATTTGTGTCCCAAAGATATGTACCTGAGATGTTACCAAGATGCAGGGATCTATTTTTTTATTATGTAATAATATTTAGATCTTATATAGTGCTTTTTCATTAGTAGATCTCACAAGAGCTTTACAAACAAGGTGAATTATCCCCATTTTACAGACTTGGAGACTGAGGCACAGAGCGATGAAGTGACTTGCCCAAAGTCACTCAGCAGGCCAATGGCAAAGTCAGGAATAGTGCCAGTCCAGTGTGCTGTGCACTAGGATACACCAGCTCTCTCTATAGCACTGTGCAGGTGCACGGTGATTGACAGAGCCTGTCCCAAGAAGCTTACAGCCCAAGGGCCTGATTTCATCTTGAATCCAGATGGAGCTACTTGTGCACCCAAGGCTTGGCCATGTGGAAAAAAGACATGCAGAAGTGCACGGTAGACAAGGAGGCTCCAGGGCTCCCGGGGGTGTGTGTGCAGATTTCTGCCCGTCTTCCTCTTTTTGTAGAAATGGGGCCTAAGGTAAGAGAAGACACAAGATGCTAGAAAACAGCAGGTGGAGGTGGGGGGAGGAGGAAGAGCAAGAATGGGGTAAGGCTGCATTTGTTGGGTGCTTGATGTATAGATCTAGGGGACCATCCTCGGTGTACAATGTCATACTTCCACTGACTACTCTGTAGCTCTGATAGTCTATGCCAGTGGTCTTCAAAGTGGGGTGCGCGAGACCACCCCGGGGGTGTGAGATACCCCAGCGCCACCAACACCGATCCTGCCCGGGAGACCGCCAAACTCTGCAGCGGTCTATGTTTGAACCGCTGAAATACCACCACAGAAAGCAGAAGCTTTCTGTTCGGTGGCATTTCGGCAGATATACCCCGGGGGGGGAGGGACATTCTCCGGGGGGAAGGGGGCACAGGCAAAAAACTTTGAGGACCGCTGGTCTACACTAGATGAAGATCTTCCCAGTGGAGCCTATAATGTATTGGACTTTTTGAGTAGCAAGTGTAAATACTTTGCTTTTTTTCTACTTAGTATCTCATACTATGCCCATCACTGTGATATCTGAGCATCTATCCAAAGTTTTACCGTAAAAATCAGGTGTGATTATATATTTTTTTTAATTATAGGTGCCAAGACTTCCCCCCCCCCCCAACCTTTTCCTGGTTTGCTGTAGATTTTGATATACAATTACTCAATCAACCAGTAAAGATTATATCACATTCTTGCAAGCTGAAAATGGCAAGATTTAGTGCTTTTTGTGTTTTGTCTTCATTAAAACACAATATTTTTCCTCCTCTCCTCTCCAAAATTATTAACGCAACCATTTCCGTGATATGTTTAGACCAAATATATGAGAAAAAAGTCTTCCATGTCTAATTTAGAGCTTGTATTTTGTGCTTGCTGTTAGTGTTCTCTATAGTGTGTTCAATAAAACTAAGAAAGGAACCAGCTGCTTTTTTTAAAGAAATGTTCCCTTGCACAAATATCTACCTCAAAACCCTTTTGTATGGAGATAGCAAGAGGAATAGCAATTAAACAGCTGAAACCCCTATTAATATTTTGTATTAAATCCACAGGGGGTATTTATGGGGTGGAGGAGGTGTGGAAGAAGGAAAGGGAAAGAAAAGCTATTTAAACCATTCTGCTAAAAAAGCTATCTGTCTCAAAGTCCCTTTTAAATGTACTTTTCATTACTCTGGCATTATCCATAGACAATTCATTCTGTAGTTGATAAGGCTTCTCTAATCCTTGGTGTGACAGCCTGTAGGTAAGGATCCTTTTCCACTCCATGTTCAGAATGTGTGGTGATGTTGACATCAAATTATGACACATTTTGGGTTCCTAAGATAAACAAAAGGGAAATTAACTGCTCAATTAATTCACAAATCATTTTGCATAAATTAAAAAAGAATCATTACTGCATTCTCTTGCATTTATTTTCATTGTAATAACTAACTACAAAAGAAAAATGTTGGGATTACGCTGCATCAAATTAAAGTCTTTACTGAACTCATCAGAAGGTTGATGAGACAGAAAATGTCAGGGGTGCAATGGATGTTGATGGGAATTGAAATTCTAGCTGTCTGGGTAACACTTAGGCTTTACCAATTTCCAGGAGGATAATGGCACATGATCTGTAGCCAAACCACTTTCTGATCTGACGTGATCCTGTTATCCCTTGCAAGCTTATGCCTTGGAAATGGTTAGATGGGAGACCTCTGGAAAAATCTAGGTTGGGGTGGCCAACCTGTGGTTCTGGAGCCACATGCGGCTCTTCTGAAGTTAATATGTGGCTCCTTCTATACGCACCGACTCCGGGGTTGGAGTTACAGATGCCAACTTTCCAATGTGCTGGGGGTGCTCACGGTTCAACCCCTAGCTCTGCCCCAGGCCCTTTCCCCACTCGACCCCTTCTCACCCCCTCCGCTCAGCCTACCATGCCCTAAATCCTTTGTACATTTTGTGTTTTAACCATTTAAAAGCTTGAATTTTTTGAATATCAGCACTTAATGTCATTAAATAATTGTTTTCTGATGCCCCCTGTTGTCTGAAACCCAAGAGCCTCCTGCATGCCACGAAACAGCTGATAGGGAGGGGGAGGTGCTGTTGGGAGGGGCTGCCGGTGGGTGAGAGGCTGAGAGTGGGGAAGGGAACTGATGGGGGGCTGCTGAAGTATTACTGTGACTCTTTGACAATGTGCGTTGTTAAATTCTGGCTTCTTCTCAGGCTCAGGTTGGCCACCCCGGTCTAGGTGCTCCCAAAATGTGGTGCCAGTAAGTACTGAACTGATGTGCCAGCTTGAATAGGTGTCAACTCCGTGGGCGCTCCTGGGCTGGAGCACCTATGGAGAAAAATTGGTGGGTGCAGTGCACTCACCGGCAGCTCCCCGCTGCCCCCACCCCAGCTCACCTCCGCTCCCCCTCCCCCTCTGAGCATGCCACCACTGCTGCTCCGCTTCTCCTCCCTCCCAGACTTGCCGCTAATCAGCTGTTTGGTGCGGCAAGCCTGGGAAGGAAGGAGAAGCAGAGCGGTGGCGGCGCACTCAGGGAAGGAGGTGGAGGTGAAGTTGAGGTGAACTGGGGCGGGGAGCAGTTCCCCTGAACGCCCCATCCCCCTCCAGATTACCTGGTTACCTGCTGCGGGCGGCCCTCACGGCACCCCCCCCAGCTCACCTCCGCTACACCTCCTCCCCTGAGTGTGCTGCCACTCTGCTTCTCCCCCTCCTTCCCAGGCTTGTTAAGGGTTAGTAAGCCTGGGAGGGTGGGGGGTTGAGGGGAAATGCGGCACACCTGGGGGAGGAGGTGGGGATTTGGGAAAGGGTTTGGATTGTGGCGGGGGAAGGGGCTGAGTTGGGGCAGGGGGGACGTGAGCACCCACCGGCACCAGCTAAAGTCAATGCCTATGCCAGTGTGGTGCTAAGCTGGCTTTGGGTGTCTGGAGATGCTATCTTTTTACTGAGTTATAAAACCAAGGTCCTTTTCAGATATGGTTATTCAATTTTTCCTAACACAAGGAGTGTTGCCCTAATTTCATTTTACAATTGGGTCTATGATACCCCTCTGGCTGTAGAACATTGTGCACTGTTAAACCATGGTGTATGTGTGGAGGAAGCTGTATTCCATTGATGGATGAAGAAATAGTTCATACATCATTTTAAGTTTATGAAGTCCTTGAGATCTTTTGGGATGAAAGGCACTATCCTATGTTAATGCATGATATTATTGTTTTGTTTGTTATCTGGATTTGCCTTATTAGCATTCAGCTCTAGTGGCTTAGAACACAAAGACAGACAAATAAAGAAAAGGAGAGCAGTGAGAAAAGTGCTTTTATATCTGTTCTGTATTCAATTTGTCTTTCGCTTCAATACTTTCAATGTAACCTATTCCATTTAACGAGCATGTAGATACTCTTAGATTGGGAAGGATAAGATTGTTATTGGCGAATGTCAGTAAAGTCAATTTCAGTCCTCCCACAAACCGACAAAAATATTTCCATTGATGATGATCTAATTTTTATAGAGTCAAAATTTAAAAGAAATGCTGCTTGAGAACGTATTAGACTTTGATTAAAGGATATTTGCTTTGTATATTTTGTGTGTTAACCATTTAAAAGCTTGATTTTTTTTGAATATCAGCACTTAATGTCATTAAATAATTGTTGTCTGATGCCCCCTGTTGTCTGAAACCCTCCCCCATAATTTTTTGCAAACTTAAACATTTTATACTGATTTAAAAAAATTTAAATGCTTAAATACACATTGATATTAGCTATCAAAGTTATAAAAAATAAAAATTCTGCCAAGCCTACTTACTCGGCAGAGCAGTCGGTATAGTCACATATAGAACTTGTAGAAATCTACCAAATGGGAGTTGTTTCATGACAAACCTGAAACATGCTAAAGGGTTGTACAAAGATTCAGCAAGGTACATGACACTTTTGAGCACCTCACTTCCTGCCCATGTTTTTTATGAGGGGGTGGAATAAGTTCCTGAGTGAAACTGAGACAATTTGTGCTGTGTTTAACATTTTTAGGTTTGCACAAAGCCAAAGCTCAAAGCAAAATACAAGGAAAATATGTCAAGAATCAGAGAGGTAGCCGTGTTCGTCTGGAATAGCAGAGGTAACAAAGAGTCCTGTGGCACCTTAAAGACTAACTATAAAGTTTTGAAGCATAAGCTTTCGTGGGCTAATACCCACTTCGTCGGATGCAAGCAGGAAAATATGAACTCTCAGGAAATGGAACCAATGCAAAATGTTGTTTAATGAATTACACACTTCGTATTCCTGTCAAATGAAAGTGTACAATCTTCCTTTTACAATGACTATAGGTCTTAACTTTTATATTTACTTTGTCTCCAAGGGACATACAAGACTTTGATCCCAATGGCACTACAACCCTTTATGCTAGTGGTGAATTTTGGGCTCTGTCTTTAATTTTCTTTTGACTGACTTACTTTGTAATAGTGGCTTTTCTGTTGCAGTGTGCAGCTGTGTACTGTATCTTTTAAGTGATTTCCCTCGCATTTTTAAATGAAATTGCTGCCCAGTGTATCTAGACATAATCTTCCAAACCATTAAAAATAATTACTTGGGTTTTCTGGGGGGGGAGGGGGGGAGGAATCAACAAGAAAAAATACAGTTAAAAGCTTTGGGGAAAGGTTCCAGCCTGAATTTCTCCTCCACATCCAGTCCAGATGGGATGATTAGATAATATTTTCATAGTGTTTACAAATCTACATATATGCATTATATAAAGTAAAATAAGTCAGTCTAGCCACTACATTGATGGCTGGCTGGCTGCCGTATGGGCAATAGTAAAACATTTGATATCTAGGAAAACTTCATATACTAAGGCTAAGAATTTCAAAGCTGCCTAAGGGATTAATGGGAATCAGGTATCCAAATTGCCTATGCAGGTTTAATAATCCCTGGCTAAATGCTTAGAAGTACTCAGTTTTCCAAAGAGTTCAAACTGTCTTTGGCCTGCATAATTGAAAAGCATGCATGCAATATCTCACATTGTACAAGGGTAAAAGAATAAAGCAGCCCCAGCAATGTTTGGGATGGTGCCGCACACCTCGAAGTAGTAATAACAAACACCAAATTCATGGTTTCCATCAGCATCATCCCTGATATTAATATTGTTCCAACACCTCTGACTCCTAGTGGATAATCTCCTCATTGAAGAAATTTCTTTTTAACCCAGTGGCAGCAATGTCACTTGTTAAGGGGAGCATGTGTCTAGGGAGACCAGAAAACTGGTCCCCAAAGAAGTGCAGACGTAGAAGGAAAAAAATTCCCTTTTATATATGGTGAAGAAAATATTGTCATAACAATGGAATACCTAAACAGTAATGGGAAGGAAGGAAGCGAACTAAAACCATCATCCTGCAAGGACATACAGAGGTATGGTTAACATTGCGAGTAGTTCCATTGAAGTCAATGAGACTATACATAGGGCTTGTCTACACTGGGGGTGTGTGTGTGTGGGGGGGGATCGAAGGCAGATACGCAACTTCAGCTACGTGAATCACATAGCTGAAGTTTGCGTATCTGCTGCCGACTTACCGCTTGTCCCCACGGCGGTGGCAGTCGGCAGCGCGCTCCTCCGTCGACTTCAGCTTGTGCCTCTCGGCAAGCTGGAGTTCCGGAGTCGACAGGGGAGCTGCAGGCAATCGATTTATCGTGTCTTAACGAGACACGATAAATCGATCGCCAGAAGATCGATCCCTGCCGCCTCTAGTGAAGACGAGCCCATAAAGTTAAACGTGTGTATATATATCTTTGCAGGATTTGAACTTAACCATTTTGGGGGGGATGAGGGGGAACCTGAATATTTATCCATCGATAAAGCCAACATGAACCTTTTAAGAGAACGACAGTCAATAAGGTGTCACAGGACTCTAACAGACGTATTGGAGCATAAGCTTTCATGGGTGAATATCCACTTCATCGGATGCAACTCTTTGTCGCTTTTGTAGATCCAGACTAACACTGCTACCCCTCTGATATTTTTAAGAGAGATGGACTCAAGTGTTAAAAAATTTGAACCCTCTAAAAATCCAGAGTGGCTGCGGAGTACGGGTTCACCCCATTAGCCAAGCTAAAACTGAAGTTCCAGACTTTAGATGCGAACGCACATACGAAGTCTGTCTTTCATGTTGCAGCATCAGGACTGAGCTGTGCTAGATAAACATACAAGTCACAAACGAGACATATGGGACCGATGCCTAATAAATACAATCAAATGAGACCGAGAATATGGGCCAAATAAAATACTAAAAGGATGAATCACTTATTCCATGAAGAATTTGATATTTTTATAGGGCTAAATTGGGGTTGTGTCTGTATGGGTGAGCAAAGGGAAGAAAGGGCATAAGGGATCTTTGCTTCCCTTTTAGTCCTGGATAAGGGTCAGGCAGCATTTTCCTTGAGAGCCGAGGTATTTGTCCCAGTGAGCACCTTCATCTAGGCCCTAGGTTCTAGATTCTAGGGCATCTTCCTCCAGGAACCTGCCAATGGCATGATTCATCTCCACTGATGTCAGTCTCATTGAATTCAATGGGAGTTATATCAGCCTCACATAATCACAATGTGGCCTTTAGCATTCGAAAGAAATCCTTTTGGAGTCACCCACCCAATTAAAAGCAGCAAATACCCATTGAAAAGCAGAAAATATATATGGCTTTCTGTGCTGCAAAGCAGTAAAGAGAAATTAATAATCAAAGCTGAGTAATGACCAGAATGGCAATTTACTTATGGACGATGCATTTTCATCTCCAGCAAGGGAGGATATGATGCCATCTGAGAATATAAATAGGGAAAATCAACCACCTTGAAATGTATGTGAGGAAATTTTGTCTTATCAGAAAATGAACTAGCTTTTAGTGATGAGTATGATAATGATTCCATTACTAATACTGATAACAATAACAATGACAGTGTGTGATCTTAGCAGCATCAAATGGTTTGTATCTGGCAGGAGAAAATGCGTAAATTCTTAATATAAAAATAAAAAAAAGAAATGAGAAGTTAAGGATAAAAGCAGCAGCAGAGGCACAAAGCAGCGGAGGCGTAATAATAAATGAAATGGAGGCGTTGAATACAGACTTTGTTATTTTGATTTATGCAAACTGGAAATGAAATTGGTGAGATTAGGAAATTCATTAGCAACATAACTTCAAACCTGTGCCACCAAACTCAGATGTGGAATGCAGGAGCAAACTGTCAGGCTTGTTTAATGAATAAATTGCTAATGTCTTTATCACTTGATGCTTTTAAAAAATTCTGCGGAAAGTGAACCTGATTTTCCTAAGGCTGAGAACTCCCCACCTTTCCTGACCTGGTTAAAAAATAGTAAAATAATTGTTTCTATTTGACCCTGAGTTACAACCAGGGAACACCAGTTATGGAAATTCAGGCCTGATCCAAGATCCATTGATGTCAAGGTTTTGGATAAGGCCCCACGTCTTGAAGAAAGCTGATAATGACTATGAACAAATTATGGTAGATATTTATTGTCCACACTACTTTAGACAGTTTTATAAGTTACAGCTTTTCCTGCCAAATCTAGCCTCAGGTGAAGGTTATAGAGATTCAACACAAGCAGCTAAGTAGATGTAGGGAATATTATCATCTGCTGACATTTACTTTCCATCCCTTTATCTAAAGATGTGGCTCTATTAATTCATAATCTATGTTACGTAAAATAACCATGGAAGGAATAAGTTATGTACTTTTTAAAAGGCTGGTATTTTAATTTACAGCTAGGTTAATCAAAGGCACAGTTTTAATGAACTAAAAGTTTCCATTCCGTGCACTCCAGGGAGGGAAGCAGTCTATTGGCTTAGTGATAGTGCTTAACACTACTAAACTGGTTATCACGATCTGCGCATTTATCCCAATCTGTCACTTTTCAGTGGGAATTCTGAGCTGCACATGGACTGCATTTTCAGTCCTGGGACACCATGGCATTTAGCAATGACCATGTTCACTGATTAATGACTGTTTGATTCTGACAGTGTTACGCATTTTGAATAGTACCCGATGACTGCACAAATGGCTTCATGGACTTTAACGGGATCGTGGACTTCCATGAAGTTACTAATGGACTAACATACTATTTGTTGTAAGAATCTGGCCAAAATTAGCATCATAATACTGGGCTATAAAAATAGTAGTAGATCAAAGAGTAAGGAATACCGAGGATTTGGATGGTTCTCATTGAGATATGGAGGTCAAGTGTTATCATTAGGGATTGGTGATCTGCTCCGACTAAAATTTGAATTGGCCCAGAACTTCACCCCATTTCAAACAGTCCCTGATCCAAGATTTTCTTAACTTTGAAAAATGTTCACTTAACTTTTCCTGGCTCCAACTGAGGCTAAAATCATAGGTGACAAAATATTGGAATAACTGGGAGAACTGATGAAGAATTGACTTTTTCTTTGAGCTGAATTTTCCAGCTGATGTCACTCTATTGTGTACAATTACATATATGCAGCAAAATTATGTCTAAACCTCATAAAACTTGCACTTTCTTCCCCTGAATAGCAATATATCAAAAACCTATCTTAATATAGCCCTTCAATTTTAGTTGTTGTTGATATACTGATTGTTACAGGAGATTAACTTTGCCATTGGTTTTCTTTTGCAAGACTGAACTTATTGTTTCTTAAGAAAGGAAGGTTGAGGGAGAATTTACCCTATTATCTGGAAAGGGAAAATCTGACGTTTCTTGCAAAGACGATGCAGTATCATTTCCTGGTCTTTATTCTGCAGAGTTTATTGTAGCCTTTAACAACAAGGCACTGACAAAAACCTCTGTTGCATCATTTTTCTGGAATTACTCCAAATTACACGTATTCAAGTTCTTTGGGGGTGAGAAGAGGCAGATTTGTAGATGTGAGTGCACTGCCAAAAATGTGTATTCATCCTCTGTAATTCTGTTCCTCTTGCTGCTTCCTATGCATAATGGCATCCTTCTTTCTGTTGAACAAGTAACATTACCCTCCTCAAAACCCATCTTTGCTTTCCTTTTTTCACTATGGTTTCCTAGCCTCTGCTAACTACCATTTCCATATTGCCCTACATCTGTATTTACTTAACACTCTCAGAACTGATATGATTTGCACTATATGACATGATTGACATTGAATGAAATCCTGATTCACTGAAAGAAATGGGAGTTCTGCTGTTGACTTCACTTGGACCAGGATTTCACACGTTATTTTTATTGTGATTCTTGAGAACCATTTACCTACCCACTTCCGTTGCCTGCCTTCCCATTCCACGAATGTCTACTGTACCTGTGATTGCAAGCTATCCAGGATAGGAATTTGTGTGTTTTTTCTCCTCTCTGGCTAGAGTCAGTTTCACATGCTATGGCAAACTATTTTGCTTTGTTCCACCTGAAATATGGCAGAACTTTTGCTGGGACCTCAGCCAGTTTAAGTTACTGTAGCTTTATTGACTACAATGATTTACATCAACTGAGGATCTGACCATAGTTTGCAAACTTCTTTTGCATTACAATTTCATTTGTATTATAACTATATTATTGTTACAAAATTATATTAGCGAAGTTGGGACAAAATGCTCTGTTTCGCCTATTATGGTATTGAATGTTTAGATGGATTACAATATCCACAGTTATATTAGACAGGGAAAAAATAACTTTGGAAGAGTGATGAACCTTAATTCTTAAGGATATGGACTAACTACAAGCCGAGAGGTTCATGAAAAGGTTTCTTATGGGCAGATTACTTTATAATTGTTAACTTTGGGGTCCGTCTACCTTCCTGTGAATTATCTGGCACTGGAGACAAGATACTGGAATAGATGGTTCACTGTCAATGAAAATCTCTACATATTCCGGTTGAAGCGACAGAGTCCTGTAGCACCTTAAAGACTAACAAAAGTATTGACGCATAAGCTTTTGTGGGCTAATACCCACTTCCACGAAAGCTTATGCTTCAATAGTTTTGTTAGTCTTTAAGGTGCACAGGGGACTCCGTCATTTCTGCAGATCCAGACTAACAGAGCTACCTCTCTGATTCTTGTTGAAGCAAACAAGATGCCGATCTTAGTATCATAGAAGTTAGGACCGAGAAATGTATTGAAGTCATTTAGACTATCCCCAACATTAAATTGCACCTAATTTATTTATTTTTATTGTGCACATGCAGTGGAAACTTTTTGTAGGAACAAGTCCATAGACAAGAATGGTATGTCCTGACCATATATGCATTACTATGCTTGTAATGCACCGGTTCCACCAAACTGATGACTAAGGCCTCTGTACTGTAATAAAAATGACAATGAAATAAGCTATGGAATAGGCTTCCCTGGGAAGTTTTGGAGTCCCCATCATTGGAAACTTTAAAAACAAGTTGAATAAAAACACCTGTTAGGGATTGTCTAGGTACACTTGTTCCTGTCACAGCACAGAGGGGCTGGACTTGATGACTTCTAAAGGTCCCTTCCAACCCTAGATTTTATGAGTCTATAATCTGTTTGAAATACTTTCTGTAATGAAGAAAACATGCCCTGAACATCTATGAATTTTGTATAAAACAGGATTGATATGCCTGGAAAATATTAGGTAAGTTCTAAATAAAGAATTTGTCAGTATCACTATACTATAGCAAAAATTCTTTATTTTACTACCATTTCTATCAAGGTATATCTGTTTCAGCTATATCATATGCATGCTAAATGTTAGTTCTTGCAACAGGCTCCAAGCATTGTTTTAAAGATCCTTTCTTAACATCAAACATAAACCAGAACATTTTTTTAAAGAAAATATATTGTTCTTCATTGAAAGATATAGGCTAATTCATATCTGCTTTGCATGGTTCTCTATCACACCATATGATTTTAGTAAGCACTTTAATTATGAGTAATTTGTGAAAAACAGGTGGAACTATGCCATGGCTTTAGCCAATATGGATCCTATCATAAAGTTTATTGTGGATTCTCTCATTAAGTCCATGAGAATGTATAAGAATGCATCTAAGGATGAAATGTAACAAATCAAAAGCACCTGGTAACTCCATGCCTACACAGTGGGTCTGTTTTAATCAAAGCTCTGGAGAATGAATAGGTTTGATGAAAAGGATTGTTAATAAGCTGGCGAGAGTTTGTGTTGAATTATCGGTGATGTACTTATTTCAGCAGCATCTATTGTCCGTTGTGGAGTGTTAGCAGCAGGCTATCAGCAGAAGCTAGTGAATAAATGGCAGAGTTTCTGTAATGAGAACCACATTCCTGTGTTTCCAAATTATTTCTTAGTAACAGCCGTGGCAGAAACAGAGTAAGTTATTAATATATGTGGCTGAATGGATAGCAGACGTGAATGCTTTCTGAATTTTCTTTTCAGAGCTCTAGACTTGTGAAGTTTTCCTCCAAGCTCCACTTAGCAAACACAAGTAGGAAAACATCAGAAACTTTTAGTCATCTTTCCCATTGGCCAGTCAGCAACTCTGATCCAAACCTGACATTTCATGGTGACTGCAGTTTTGCTTGCTTGGGCCTGTATTTTGCAAACAGTTGGCCAAATTCTGCAGGACTTGTCACTATACAGCCCTAGTTCCTCAGCTCAGTTGCATAAGTCAGGGCAGATTTGGGACATAAGTCAGGGCAGTTTTGTCCCATTATTTTGTAATAAAGTTTAGTGTCCAGCACTGCATTTTTATAAAACCAAACTATGCGTTTTGCAGTGAAATTATTTATACTTCAGTAGAATGTTTGAAAAAAAGGGCTAAACCCAGCAAAGCACTTAAGCTCCTGCATAACTCGAAGCACAGAAGTTGTCCCGTTACCATCTGTGAAAGTGCTCAAATACTCAGTTACTCATGTGCCTAAGTCTTTGCTGGGCTGGGGCGTTCTTCATAGGGCCTGATATGGCCAAACTTAAGGTGAAATCCTGGCCCCACTGACTAAAATGTCAAAGCTCACATTGACTTTAGATGGCCAAGTATTTCACCCTTACTATCGGAAGTAGAGTTTATGACCAGGCAGAAACCCATTATGGGCTCTCCATGGAACTCCACCTGATAGTTAAACTCTCTGCCAAGTACACTGAGTCCTTGAAGGGTTGGACCCTTTGGCTATGTCTACACTACAAGCTAGGGGCGTGACTCCCCTACTCGTGCACATAGTTGCATTAGCTGTTGTTGAGGTAATGTAAGTACAAATTGCAGTGTAGCTTGGCTGAGCTATGCCAGTATGAATCCACCTAAAACTGGTGGGTATGTACTTGGCATGGCTCGGCCGTGTCTCTGCTGTCATAGCAACGTTGCTATTCACACTTGCACTAGCTTGCTGAGATTGGGTGTGGGTATGTGTACTTGAGTAGGGGAATCACATCCCTACCTCACAGTGTAGACAGCCCTATACTTTTAACCCTTTGTGTTGTATAGACCATCCTTTCTCTGCAAAGTTCTGTATAGACACAAGCCATTGTCTGAGCAAATAAACAAAAATTACGATAGTTTTTGGTCTTGGTATGTAGAACCACCTTTCTGTTGTTATCAATAGGAATTCCACATCTAGGTAGCTGATGGACCCAGACTTCTGAGAGTTAAAGCAATGGGCACATGTGCAGTCCCCAAAGAAAATATTTCAGGGCTCAATCCTATGCTCCTCAGAACATTTTGTTAGAGTAGGAAGTACAGGATTGACTCTTCATCACAGCAAATTAGTAAGAGACATGCCAGGCTACTGAGTAAATATTATGCTTTTTTTTTTTTTAGTGGTGGAGGTTATGATTTGGAGAGTGAGACTAGACTAGACTTCAGAAAATGCCTGGGTGTCTGTGTGTATATCTATCTATCGATCTATCTATTGATCGATCGATCTATTTTAAGCCCTGGTTGTGATGTTTCCAAAACAGCCATTTGGACTCCAGTAACTTTTCAAAAAAGATTATTTTTTTCAACAAATCTTGCTGAAAAAAGGCAGTTTGCATTTTAAACAGCAATCTACATTGAATTTGTTACTTCCGTATGAGGATTTAATACTGTTGGCTCCATAAATCTATGAATTATCTTGTTATCTGTATGTGATTACTTACTGGTGATGGTTGGTCATCGTTATGTGACTATAGAATTAATTCATTCCTACGGTGCCTAGAACTTTCTATATGGAATCTTGAATGTTGAATTTCTTTGTTGCCTTGTACATCAATATTAAAGTTATCTAAATATAGTAAAATCCCATTAATAAGCAATGACTGAGAGATGTATTGCAAAATACTGAATATGGAGAATTCTCTTCAGAGTAAAGGCCCTGAACAAGGCCTTATGAAGTGGTTAAGCCCTCAGAATAAGACTCAGGTGGCACATAGGCCTTGGACACAGGGAAACATTTAACCCCATGTGATCCAACATTAAAAAGCAGGAATGATGCATCTCAGCGTCTACTTGATTTATATTGGCTAACTGTCATTTAAGTTGATAGTACGTAGTAAATGTACTTTATTATATATTATATATTAAATGTGTGTGTGTGTATATATATATATATATACATTATGTACTTTATTAATATTATATATTAAATGTGCTTTATTATGAAAATACTGATGTTTGGTAAGGCATGACCTTAAAGAGTCATCTGCTTTTAAATCTCTGTGAAGAGCTAGGGAAGATAGGGATTTTGTGTGTGTTCGCGCTGACTGGGTGATTTAGTACGCTTGCTGTTTAGCTAAGTGTGGATTGGTGAGGTTCTACTATATGGGCCAGATAATTCTAAAGTGCTCAGTTCCACTTCTGACCATAGGTACAGAGGTTCTTTTGGAAGCTGGTTATACAGGTGTATCTATACATAATTTTTTTAAGCCTGTATCATATTAATGGAGAATGCTCTGTTTTTCCAGAATAATAGGTGTAATTAAAATATAATCAAAAGCTTAAAACTCAGTAGTGACTCTTCTGACTTTTTTCTCTTTTACTATTATGGCCCAAGGGTTATGATTTTCATATTAAATAGACCATCTCCTGCTAATTCTTATTGAATAATTAATGCCTGCTTTTATTTATCCATTAGTTACATTTCCCTTCTATACAATTGTACACTGAAAACTCAATTTTATTATTTGAGTTGCTATTTCTTAATGGATTGTTATTAGCAAAGGGTTGCTCTGTAGTCCATATACTGGTAAATTTCCCATTGAAGTCAATCTGAAATGGAATGTTTCTGGTGTGTGGATTGAGCCCTAACTCCTGATCCCACTTAAGTCAATGGAAAAGCTTCCACTGAATTCAAAAGACTGTGAGTTGCACCTAAATAATGTAAGCCGCTTTTGAGATATAAATATTTAAGCATTGTAAGTCACTGGAAGGAGAATTCTCAAAGACACTAATGGGAATTAGGTTCCACACTCCTAGATTTTCAGTTGGAGTGTATGTCTATCACTCATTTTTGTCTTTCAAGATTTCCACCTGTAGTTCTGTTTTTCATCTATTCATGGCTCTTGCATGTGGAAGTAATTAAGATATATGCTGGGAATTCACAGACAAACATTTTCTGGGTCAATTTTCAAAAAATACAGCAAATTATAATTTCAGTCATCAAAAACAATGCAGTTTGGGGAAAACTGAAACTATTTGTGAATTTGGAAAAATCTGGTGAATAGTTTTGGCCAAAAGAATGATATTTTTTTAAATGCTGAAAAAATACATTTTGACTTTTCATTTTGAAAAAAAAAAACATTTCATTTAATAATTTACCTAGATTTATTTTTAAAAGGATAAAAAGACCTGAAAACTAAATGAAAAATCAGGAAAAATTGTTTCTTAGTGAACAAAACTAATATTTGGCCTGGTTTTTCAATGAGAAAAAAACAAAAAAATTCCACTTTGGCTTGACCTGAAATGAACCTTTTTTGGACGTTCTAGATTTGACTACAGAACCAGAAAAATCAATTACTTCCTTGGCTGCATGCATACTGACTTTGGGGTTGGGGATATCTGGGATTTTGCATGTACATATGTTCTGGAACAGTTATTAAATTTGGAGAGTTATACATTTAGAGCCTGATCCAAAGCTCATTAAAGTCATTGAAACTCTTTCTATTGGCTTCAGTGGGCATTGGACCAGGCCCCAAGCTTTTTACATTTCTGGTAGTTCCAGCTAAAAATTTTACAACCCAGTTATTTGAGTCTCTAAATATGCCAAAGACATTTTAATACAAGTGCTGGCTCTACTCTTTCTAGGGTTATTGAACAGCATCAATATGAACCTGTAGAATAAGGCTATGTCTGTAAAATGTGTTTTTATGTGGAAGAATTGGGTGGAGAATTAGAATTGGAAATCCCTAATTTCTGTTCATTATGATGGTCCATGTTTGATTATTGTAGCCATTTAGAATTTTATTATCCAATAAGAATACTGTATTCCCATCATCCAGCTGATATTTAAAATAATACAGGTACATATAAAATACTATCAGTTTAAGACCATTTAAGTAGCATTAAAAATTGGAAACACACACTCTAAGGAGTCCATCCATCATTCAAGCTTTGTGGGATTTCCTGAATGTGAAGATTATTTTCTCCACCTCCTCTACTTTAACAAGATTAAAATAGATTGCATCTCTTAATCCATATTTTTTATCTTTATCTTGCATTTTCAGTGTATATACCACACTGACGGCTGCCGTTGCCTTAATATAATGCTGTTTACCAAATAGAGACCAGTCCTCATTGCAGAGAATTGCAGCCACATGGGATCCAAATAAATATCTTTTGTATGATTGAAACACATTTGCATGATAAACATTTTACTTTCTATTTTCCTTTTAGAATCCCTTATCTCAGCCTTTCATTTGGAGGATAAGCAGGTAAGTGCTTATATGGGTCTCTTTTTTTTCTCCCATAGATCCCGGTTTTATCTGAGAGCATTAAAGATCAAAGTGCTTATGTTTTATGAATTTCCCCTTGCTGATGTTCACGATTATGTATAATATGTGGTTAAAAAGAAGCACACATAGATATATTGTTTTATAATGGTGAGATAGGAAGGACCAATTTTTTATCCAGTTCTCATTTCCTCTGAGATCTGTGCAGTTTTATAAACATACATGTAAAGGGTTCAATTCTGTAAGATTCTGAGTAACTCCGGGAACGGCTGACTACCTCAGCTACTGTTGATTTTGATGGAACTAGATATGTACTTAAGTTAAGCCTTTGCTGAACTGGGGCTTCAAACCTTATCTCTTTGCAGGTGCTTATCTCCTTGTAGGATTGAGCCCAAAATGTCTAATACTTAGAAAATGGGGGGAAATATACATTTTGTATAGAGAGACAAGTTTCAGTTGCATTTAGACAATAGTGTCAGCCTTATGCTTTGTTATAAATATTGCTACCGTTATCATTTTTATTTGTATTGTGGAAGTGCCTAATTAGCTTGAAGGTCTCCTTGTGTTCAGTGCCATACATATACATTGTGAGAGTCCGTTCCTCTCACAGAACTTACAATCTAAATAGAAAAGGCAGACTGTCATAAGGTGCATGGGCAGCCCATATGACTAGTGACTGGCTCCTCACAGGAGCCAATTAATCCCAGAGGGGTGCACCTGTGGCTGATTAATGAGCTGGGGTGGAGGCTGAGCAGGAATATAAAACAAGGAGGGCTACCAGAGAGTAGAGGGTTTGCCTGGTTCTCTTTGGAGCGAGAATTGCCTGGAGCAGAGGATGGCCAAGACTGTGTAAAGATTTATTTTGATAAGATATCAGGAAGCAAAGGAGCTGAGCATCTCCTGCTGTTTGACAATAAGCAGACTCCAAGTCTGTGGAATGGCTGGGCCAGACAACGGGTGGAAAAGAATCCCATAAGACTGGTCCATGTTGTTCCTTATGAGCATTCCGTTGACCTATGGGAAGTGTGAGGAGATGCCCTGAGATCCAGTGAAAGAGCCCTGAAGTCCTTTGTATTTGAGTTGGAAGAACAGGTTAAGTGGTACAGCTGCTGGGACCTGCATGAGTACACACCAGATCCTAGAGTGTGCTTTGGTAGCCACACAGCCAAATGGTGAAAGAGAGGAAATGTGTGGTTATTTGCGTTTCGCAGCTGGGGAACGGAGGTTCAGAGGCTCTGTTGCAAAGCACATACAATTCAATGGAAAGACTCCCATTGATAACAGCGGGCTTTGCATCAGGCCCAGAGAGATTGAAGATCCTGATTCAGCAGAGTACTAAGACATGTGCTTGAACACATGCTTTGCCAAATAAAGGCCTTTGTGCCTTGCCCATGCTCACACAGGAAGTATGGAATACAGTCAGGGATTGAAGACATATCTCTAGTTTTCATAGAATACCTTAACCACAGTTCCATACTTCATCTCATTTTGCCAAGCAGTACATCTAACCTGTCCGCCCTGGCTCATTGGCATAGTCCCAGTTTGTCAGTAGACAATCCTTTTATATAGAGAAGCAAAACCCAGTCTATTTCAGTCAGGGATTAAGGTCTGATCCAGAGCCCATTGAAGTCTGTGTAAGTCTTTCCATTGACTTCAGTGGACTTTGAATAAGACCCTAGGTGAGATTTAATCAATACAAGAGTTTCAAAGAGATCTGTTTTTTAAAAGCATTTCCCCCCTTTGTAGGACAAAAGTATTGCTCCAGTGATTTTTTTTTATCAGCCTCCGAAATACTTTACTCATTCCCTGTGAGTAACACACATTAAAGTAGGCCAGAACATCTGAAATGCCAGTTATGATGAATCATGAATGCATCAAGCCAAGGGCAAATTTCTCTCTGCTGATCTACACTGTAAATCTCTTCTGCGTATTCTATGCTCTGACTCTCCACAGATGTCCATGGGAACTCCACCTGGGTGGCAGACAAGAAAAGGAGAATTTGGCAGTGAAGACAAGGAGCCCCAGTAGAGAGATCATTAGCTATTTAAAGGGATGCTACCCCATTGGCATATGCTTCCAAACCAGATTCAGAATTGCATGTGATCTGAGTCCTCATTTGTCAAAAATGTAGGAAGGAGAGCAAACAAATTCAAAAGCCCAGTGCTTTGTTGGAACCAAGGAGTGTGCAAATTTTCCTACTAGTATGTCAGACAAGGATGGGTCTGTCTCTGGAAGCTGAGAAATCAAATGTCCAGCCCCACAGATGCAAGAGGAGAACATGTCCTTTTCCGTACCCTCATCTGCCACATTGAGTTCCCTCTCTGTTAATAAGGGGGAGCATGAGAACCTTTATGGTTGTGAACCTTTCAGCCATTTTGATTCAGTAAGAGGATTCAGAATCTTGGCCTGTCCCTCAAAATCCAAGTGTTCTGGAGCTGCATACTATTCAGTAAACAAACTGATTTAATAGAAGCTCCCTGCTAAAGTTGCTGTAAGCAATGAACTACTCACGCAAGGTAGGAAATTGAAAAAGTTAGGATTGTAACTCCGTTTTTAATATGTTGTGCTGTATTATGAGTGATACCAGACCTCCTGAGTGAACCGAAACTCTGGGTGCTGCAGGATGTAAGCAGAACTGCTTACATTAAAGATGGAGCCCCAGCCATAATTTTGAATGTTCTTGTTTTGCTGATTTAAGTTCAGTCCTTACCATCGTTATATAAATAAAAGTCGCCATCACAGTGTCAGAAAACAAATGTTGCCTAATTGAGTGAAGATCTGCTCTTCAAAATACAACATTTTTTAATATGATTTGCAGGGTGTAAGCAGTAACGCCACCAAAGCACCTCTGGCATCAGGTAATGGCATTCTAGGGGTCCTTTGCCTCTAGCACCCCCTATTCCCTCCATTCTAGTTGTGTTGTAGTCTGTCTTCCACAGCGTAGCCCTCAGGCCTTGGCACCTTTTAGTTCAGTCCCCTTTTTGGGTCACCAAATAAGTCCAAATGAAAACCTGAAGTCTTGGTGACTATGTAGCAGGCGTTCAGCCCCAGTCTGCGATCAATAATCTTTGCCCCCTTCCTGACGCTCACACCACCCTCTCACTTGGTTTCCAGCCCAGGGCTCTTGTGATAAGCAGCTAAGGTTCTTTGATCCCTTACTGGCTCCTTGGCCTGCTTCCTACCTTTGTTTGCTTGCAAGCATCTATCATGGAGATGTGCTCACCAGTCCCCTCTCTGTGGAAGTTGATCTCTCCTGAAGTTTTTGCCAGTCTGATGATAGGAAACTTTCTCCAAGCACCTCTTAGGCCATGTCTACACTACCTGCCAGATCGGTGAGTAGTGATTGATCTATTGGGGATCGATTTATCGAGTTTAGTGTTTAAAATGTTCTTGGTGGTTTTGGGTTTTTTTCCAGGATATGATTAAGGTAGCATTGTGTTCTGGGATGGACCTTGCAGAATTGTCCTCATTACGCACACACTCCTTTCCACATACACACAGCTGTATATGTGTATATATGTACACATATCTGATGCAGAGCCTAAAGGGAAACAATTACGGCAGAACAGATATTTTTGTGTGTTTGTTAGGGACTGTCATGATTCATTTTGCACGAACATCTGCAAATATGCATCTGCCAAATCTATTTTAATAATTGCCGGTTTTCAGCCAAACACATTCTCACCCCCAGAGTATAGCACTCTGACACGCAGGGAAGGATTAATGGATACTTTAATGACTCCAGAAATTTGCACCTTTCCATTTTCCTCCTCCACAATCAACACAGCCATTGCGGTTCACTCCTCATGTTCACTTGGAGAAATGACTTTTGCACCTTTTCAGTTGTCGTCTATTGTGTGAGTAAGTGCATATGGAATAAACTGTGCCTTATAGGATTTAGGCTAACAGTCATCCTGGGGGGTCATTCTTGCCCCAGTACTCTTCTTCTAAATTTCTAATTCCTATTTCCACTGAATTTGTTTCAGATCAGCGCTGGAATTACTAGTCTCAATCAATGACTTGATCTCATGGCAGCTGATCTCCATATCCTTAGCCTCACTCTGTCAGAAGAAGGTGGGGCCAGGCCAAACTACACAAGTTGCTCAAATAGTTGCTAATGTCCCTCATACGCTGTGCTTACTCTGTGTGAGACTTCATTATAAATTGTTGCTCTCATAGGCCTATGAGAAGGTTTCATTTTATATTCTTATAGTGCAACTGTAACTCAATATTTTAATGAGCTGAATGTTTAATTATTGCACTACTCTGTACAATTCTGACTGATAGTTTTCCAAATTATATTATACCTTGCAATTCTATGGCACTTTCCATTCAAGACACGCCAAACTTTTTTATAAACTATGGATTAAGCCTGTAAAGAGCTTTATGGCATAGGACAGTCTGTAATTGATTTAGGTGGGTAAACTGAGGCATGGGGAGTCCAATCTTTCAATATGTGGAGTGCTCACAACTCCTGCTGAAATACTTGGATGTTGAGACTACCATGGAGGTGCTTAGAACTTGGGTGCTTTGGATGGCCAAGCTTAGGGAGGATAAGTGATTTGTTCAGGGTCACATAAAGTCAGTGTCAGAATCAGGACTAGAACTTAGGTATCTTGATATCCAGTCCTGCCCTCTACCCACTAGACTATGCTCCCACCAACACTGAACATTCTGTGCAACTCTTTATGAACACACCCTTCATCGTACAATTGAGTACAGGAAACATCACGTCTTCATTCACTTTTAACCCCCTACTCTGGGCCCTGTAAATAATAAATGGTCCTAATACTCAGAATTTTCAACTCAAGTCACCTTTCCAGTATACGTTTGAGCCCAATGAAAACAAAACAGTTTAGTTTTCACAATACTGTCTGAGTCTTTCCAGTAGCTGAAGAATGCAGCAAATTAACAGCATTATCTTAGGTTCAAGAATAGCAGCCGTGTTAGTCTGTATCCGTAAAGAAAGCCAGGAATATTTGTAGCACCTTAGAGACTAACTAGTTTATAATGAAAGCTTATGCTGAAATAAACTAGTTAGTCTCTAAGGTGCTACAAGTATTCCTGGCTTTCTTTAGCATCTTCTTAGTGAACTGAAACAAGTCCACCTGCATCGTCCTTCTCTCACTCAGTGTTGTCAACTACAAGTTTTGCCAGAGTAAAGACTGCAGGATTATCTACAACATATTTAATTTTGTTTTCACTTCAAGCTATTTCCTTTGATTTCCTTTTTAAAAGGAAATGCAAATCAGCAAAGTAAGGCAAAGATAGTTACTCATGATTTTCATTGTGGTTTTCTTTTCTTTTTTTATTGCTCCAACACCTATAGGGTGTGCTTAGTGTATACCGTATTTTTCGGCGTATAAGACGCCTTTTTAACCCCCCAAAATACTTTCAATATTAGGGGGGGCGTCTTATACGCCGAATATCGGCCGGACCAAAAAAAAAAAAAAAGCGCCGCTTTTTTCGCGCCGCTCTCCCAGCAGCCCGCCCGCGCGGCGGGGACTGGAGAGCGGCGCACTCCCAGCAGCCCGCCGCGCGGCGGGGACGGGAGAGCGGCGCGAAAAAAGCGGCGCTTTTTTTTTTTTTTTTGGTCCGAAAACGCGGGGGCGTCTTATACGCCGGAGCGTCCTATGGGACGAAAAATACGGTAGCTAATAAGATACATTTAAAGACACGTTCAGAGTCAGATAATTATTTGGATTACACGGTCACACAAGGGCCTTGTCTTCACTAGGGTAGAAAATTTGTTCTTACCTCATGTTAGCTAATACATGGTAATTAACATGAGGTAAAAGCCTTGTAAGATCAAGGCAGTCTGTAGTTTTTACATCTCTTTTGCAGATCTAGGGGGAAGCTCAGAGTTTACCTTGATCTGCTAATACATGGTAAACCATGAGGTCCTTCCTAGATCTACTAATACATATGAAAGCTACGAATTGCCTTGCCCTCATTAGGTTTTCACCTCATGTTAGTTACACAGTATCACAAGGTAAGACCATACATCCTTTCCTAGTGTGGAGGCACCCTAAAGAGAGCAAAGTGCATCTGCTCCAGCGTGAAAATAAGCAGATGTATGACGTGGAGTGGAGCCTTTGTTCTATCCCACCTCTGGTGACCAGATGTCCTAATATTATCGGGACCCTCCCGATATTAGGGGCCTGGTCTTATATAGGCCACTATTACCACCCCCGCCCTTCCATCCCAATTTTTCACACTTGCTATCTGGTCCCCCTAATCTCACCTCCTTGCTGGGCTATGCACCTGACTGGATTTGAGTGGTGGAGTAATTTGCTGCTGGTATGAGCCAGCAGGAAGTTACTCCACATCAGAAGCAAAGAGAAAAATCCTGAGGCGGTGTACTTTTACAGACTACCCCGGCTAAGGGCTGTAACTAAACCATAAAAAGCATACACAAAAAGATGAAACATATTTTTAAACGTTTTGTTTGTGATTTATTTAGAATAAGAAACAATCCCCCTCCCCCACCAAAAAAACCCCAACCCTGTGTTTCATTTTCTAATGTGCGGTGAATTTAGGAATTCATTTTCTGTACTGGCGCTAATGGTCCTTTTGGCTCACTCCTTCTTCATTCTGATCTAAGCCTTTCTGGGGTGCACCTTAGTGAGATGGTCCCCTGCATATAAAAATAATTAAGTTAATAAAAATATAGTACGTAAGAGGCCAGAGTAAATGGGGCATAATTTTTTTTTCACGAACTGGTCCCTTAAGTTTTGTCTGTAAAAGCTTTGTGTTTTTCGTATATTTATAAAAAATATAAAGTAGCGAACTGATGCTTAATACACAAACTACTTAATAGTTTTCAGCATCATAGTATTTTTTCTGTCAGAAAATCCAATATCTAGTACCTATAATACATAAAAGACAGAATAATGACACTTCGCTCTTATACAATACTCTAATGCAAGCTCTGCTCAAGAAATCACTCATCTTCAAAACAAGACCTTTCTGTTTGCCAGAATTCAAGTCAATGTATTTGCAAATTAACCATTCAGGTTAGAAGAGTGAGCTCAACATGTACCAGTGATTTAAGTATCACATTTTATGAAAATACACTTTATTAATAAAAATGGGTGAATATCAGACTTTGAAATACTACCCAGCTAGTAGAAAAAAAAAAGTAGAAGTTACATAGTGCGTTTAGTCTATAGATCTCTAAAGCTTGCAAAAAAAAAAAAAGGCTAAGTGTAATTACCCTCATCTTATGTCTAGAGAAACTAAAGAACAGAGAAGTTAACTTCTCAAGGTTATGCAGCAAACCAGAGAGAGAGAGAACTGGAATTAGATTCCACACCTCCTGACTTTCAGTTCTATGGCCTATTCAGTGGCATACACCCTCATATCCTGCAGGATAAATGAACCATAAACTGCCAGATTTCAAGGACTGACTCATTTTAAAGAGCTGCCTTCCTGCCCTAGTGGTGTGCAGCTGAATAATTTGTGTATTAAGGGTGATATAATCACATAAGAAAGAAGTAGATGGTGATCACTCAATCTTATTGATTCCGTTTCTGCTGAGATTATGGCCAACTTTGTTTGATAGACAAGTTAAGAGAGTCATAAGAACAGCTGAATTTGTCTCCTCCATACTACAGGTGCCTGGAAAACAATAACTCTGTTTTGCCAACATTTTTGAGGTTTTTGGAATTTGTTTTTGTTCTGAAGTGGAATGAAATTAAGACCTTTCCAAATGCTTCACCAAAACTCAGGGAGTCTCCCACATCTAACCACTGAGCTATTGGCTGCTCTGAGGAGGTGGATTTCTTTCTCTCAGGCTCTTTCTCTTTCAGAAACTCCACCCCGGGCCGAAGAAACCTTCCAATGGTCAACCTTCCCATGGTTCATTTTGACAAATGGCTTTTTCTGAAGGAACGAAACTTTCAGCCAGCCGTACTCACTATTGGTTTTGAGGACTATTGAAATGCTCAAAGGACATATTCAGGTATGTGCCACTGAAATTGAATTTGCTTCATCTCTGTTATAAAACAATGCTCAGGAATGTTCCACTGAAATGTCCAGGTGATATCCCCAAACACCAGCGTCATGCTTTCAAAAACCTGTACACAGGGCCGGCGACAGGGGGGGACTAGGGGGACAGGTGTAACGGGCCCCGGACTTGAGGGGGGCTCCCATGTCAGGACTCAGGAGTGCACAGGCGGGGTGGAATCAGGGGATGCTCTGCAGAGCCCCGGCGTGCGTGCAAATCCCCCACCGGGCGGCCACCCCAGCGCTGTAGCCAAGCGCCCGCACCGCATGGCAGACTCCACAGCGGGCCCGGGGAAGCACGCCCGGCCGCCCTGGTGTGTGGCACTGACGGTGGCGGAGGCGCCGAGAGGGGGAGCCGGCCTCGCCAGGGTAAGGGGGCAGGGGGCCCGGCCCCACTCGGGGGGCAGCTCCGGGGGGACCTTTGGGCGGGTGGGCTCTGCGGTGTGTTCACCCCCTGTGAGCGCTCGGGAGGTTCATTCATCGGCATGGCTGGGCTGGGGGGCAGGCAAGGGGGCGGTGGGGGGGAGGCCAGGCTGGGCGGGTGGGGAGGGGGTCAGGAGACTAGGCTGGATGGGGTGGGTGAGGCGTGGGTGCGGGAGGGAAGGAGGTTTGGGGGAGCAGGAGGCTGGGTTGGGAGTGGGAGCGGGGAGGAGGTTAGGTTCAGTGGGATGGGCCGGGCCAGGCAGGGGTGGGGGAGGGAAGGCAGTTAGATGGGGGAGGCTGGGCGGGGGTAAAGGAAGATCACCCCCAACAGTGGGGTGTCCTAGGCAGGGATGGGTGGGGAGGGGAGGAGGTTAGGCTGGGGGAGGAGATTAGGTTGGGTGGGCCAGGTCAGGCAGCGGGGGGAAGGAGAATAGGCTGGGGGAGGAGGTGGGCCAGGCAGGGGTGGTGTTCTAGAGGCCGCCCGCATGCACCGTGTGCCTCACGCCACCGTGCTACCGCCGACCACGCCCGGTACCTCCGCGACACGACACCCCCGCTATGCCCGACCGTCAAGGCAGTCCCACGTATGCCCGGGCGGGGCAGGGCGTGGGTGGCGGGAGACCGGCTGGGGGGGGGGGGGGCCACAAACGATCAGAGTACCGGGCCCCAAAATGTCTGTCACCGGGCCTGCCTGTACATGAAAACAAATACTCTCTACAGTATATAGACAGCATATAGTTTCCTACACTGCCAATATCTCCATGACGACTGCTTTTATACTTCATGCCACATAATCTATAGCTTTACTTTAAATGTAACTAACAAAAAAAGACACATTCTTAAAAATTAAATGAATCTAGAATAGATTTTCAGCAAAAAATTAAGCACTAAATAAAGAATAGGGGTCTTTACGACAGTAAAGATGGCAATATTTATAGCTTGTTGCAATCATGAAATCTCATTCTCCATTTCTCCAACACTCTTACCATTTCAAATCCCTCTAATTGATACTGATACAGGGTTTCTGTCAATAGCTATAAAAAGGAATGAAGAGCGTGAAATGGCTTCTTGGCATTTAATGAGTAAATAATAGCACACGGAGCTTTGTACATTCTGCTAATCAATCTTTAACTTTGTAAATGGATGAGGGAGATAACAGGCTTTGAACTTGTCCGAGCACTGTAACTAAAGCAATATGAGAGGTAATGAAATATGCTGGCCAATGTAGTTCAAACAGCGCTAAAAATATTAACATGCATTCTATATGCTACTGCATATGTTTGAAGATAAACTAACCAAAGAAAGCTGTAACTGTAAGACCAAAGGGGATACTCACAATTATGCCAATGGGCATTATATGAAATCTGGTGTAAATTTGTGTCTGAGATTTTCCCAGGAATATTTGATTCATTTCACAAGGCCAAATCCTGCTGGCCCTGCTTCTGGTCACTAAACCTTAGTGGAGCTATGCACAGTGAGCAGGATTTGGCCTCGTGAAATGAATCCTATAGATTCCCATAATTCCATCTGCTGAGTTTTGTTGTTTGGGTTGGACTTTGTCTATGTGTTGAAGTGTAAATATGATAATAGAGTATCATCAGTATAGTATCTATTAAAGGCATAAGAATTATTCGTGATGTGATCTGGGAGGGGGGTCACCCTAACTTATAAGTAATGACTTTGGGTAGGTAACAAAGCGTGGTCTTAGCAAGGGAGCAAAGAAAAAAATGGAAAAGATGTCATCTATTCTGAGCATCAGGGACTCTGTCTGGGGTTCATGTTCTGCTGTGGGATCCCCACCTGGAAATTCTGTAAAAGAATGCGCACAAGAAAATACAGAACTAGACCAAACCAAAGTGGTCACCATTGAAGCAGGGCTGACTCCAGAGTGAGATCAAGTTAGAAGAGCAGCCCAGAGTAGAGCTGATTCCTTGACAAGACCTGACTGAAGCAATGGTAGCAGGGAAGAGCTGACTCTGCAAAGCAGAGTGGGGCCTGGGTCAGTGGCAGCTGCAGTATTTGGCTGATTTCCCAGCACTCTGGTCCCCCTGGCTAGTGGGAGGAGAGCTGAAATAGCTTAACTGGAACAGACAGCTTCACACTGGAGCAGTACCTGGGCAGGGACAGTTTTCTCTGACCTGGAATGGAGACCCATTCCCAGAAACCCTAGGCTACCTTGAGACTAACTTGACTGTGAGTTAACAAAGAGTCCTGTGGCACCTTAAAGACTAACTATGGTGCCACAGGACTCTTTGTTACCTCTGCTATTCCAGACTAACATGGCTACCTCTCTGATTCTTGACTGTGAGTGGGGTTTTAGAGGGGTCTGGTTTGTGGTGAGACAGAGTTCTGGACCTCTCTAAACTTGATGATGATTATTTGTGTCTGGGGAGTTGACCAGACTCCCAATGTATTCCTTTGGATTACTCCATTTCTTTTATACAAATATATTTACTGGTTGTGACCAAAGAACCACTGAATAACAACTGGCAGAGGGCACAAGGATTCACAGGGATCCCCTGGGTTCACCAAAAGGTCTGTAATGAAAGCCTGTGTCAAATTGATCATTATCATTGTGCAATGTATGTGCAGAAAATACATTAAAAGTTATAAAGAAAGTGAGGAATACTACTACCACCTTAGAGACTAACTAGTTTATTTCAGCATAAGCTTTTGTGGGCTATAGCTCACTTCATCGGATGCATAGAATGAAACAGAAGTAAGATGCATTTATACACACAGAAAGAAAGAAAAAAAAATGTACATTAGCATACCAATTCTAAGAGGGCTGTTAAATGTAGATGGGCCATTATTAGTAGGAGAAAAAAAATACCTTTTGAAATGAATTTCTGTGTCAAGTAAATTAACTCAGGAAATGTAATCAATTAGTGTAATGAGAGAACCATTCGCAAGTCCTATTTAGCCCCTGGTTAATTGTATCCAATTTGAAAATTTAATTCCAGATTAATTTACGGATACAGACTAACATGTTTGCTATTCTTGAACCTGATTAAAAGTTATGCGTATCTGCTGGAAATTATGATCTTTAGGGCTTGTAGTTCAAGGTGGGTCATTCCAAGGTAATGTATCTTGAAACAAACTTTTTCCAGACGGGAGGTGGGAGACCTTTATTTCCCTGGTGAACTATTGTGTGTTTGATTTCTCACAGTAGAAGTCTGTTTGGGTACTGAGTCAAATGTTAATGCACAGCTTGCAGAGACTTCAGAAGGAAATTAACAGGAAGAGGTAAACAGTGTGGTGGGGGCAGTAGGAAGTGGGGCGATAGAATCTATTTTAAGGTGAACATCAAAGATCTAGTCTGATGTATCTAAGGGTGCAGAGAGACAACTTGGCATCCTTAAATCTGAAGACATGCTGCTAGCAGGCTTGTTCGTACAAAATGGGGAGCTCAGTCACCCTGGCTGAAAATGCAGAGAAAAGGACTTGGGTTAAGCTCTCTTGTAGGACATAGGAGAATGCCTTGTGAATTAAGTTTAGGATCTAGAAAGTGTGCTATGGTTTTGTGTTACATGTAACCATTTGTTTCCAATATTTTTGCTTGCTCTCATTTGAATCTCTTTTCTTTGATAAGAAATCTAACCCTATTTTCACTATACAGATATTTAAGTGCTGTGTATTAAATGGGAGCGGAATCTTGCAAGCTGGTGTGTATTATTCCTCTGGGAGTAGAGGATCTGTGAGATTTTGGGGTGTTCACTGGAACAGCGGCTGGACACTCCAGAGCAGAGGTGGGCAAACTATGCCTGTGGGCCACATCCGGCCTGCGGGACTGTCTTGTATGGCTCCTGAACTCCTGGCTTGGTAGGCTACCCCCAGCCCTCCTCTGCTGTCCCCCTCCTCACAGCTATGCTGCCAGATGCTCCTGCAAGGCAGCGTGGCAGCGCATCTGGCTCCAACCAGGCTGCAGGGCTGCCAGTCCTGCTGCTTTGAGTGGCATGGTAAAGAGGGAGGGGTTGGATAAAGGGCAGAGGGTCCTTGGCGAGGAGCCATAATTGTATTTATTTTAGTAAAGGACCTCGAGACAGACTAAACCCGACCCTTTTTGCTGCCATTGGTTCCTGCCAGAAAGATTGCATGAGAAAATATTTTTAAAAAGATGAATAAAGAGGCACTTCTCAGGTAATTATTAGCAAGGTTATTCTCAGGTAATTATTTGCAAGGATAGCACAGATGAAATGACAGTGGTGATGGGGACAACGGTTCAAGTTCAAGGCCTGATTTTGCAGTCATACTTCTGTTAGACTCAGTGGGAGATTGGGCTGAATACGGACTGCAAGACTCGGCCCTGTTGAGGTTAACAACATTCAAAAGGCTTGTCTAGATGAACTGTTAATCTACAGTGCTCCAGCATGCCATGCACAAACTGTCATGTGGAACCTCATGTGGAAGCATCACTTGGTTCTCTTCTTCCAAAGAGCCTTCTCTGCACCAATTCATGTTGCGATCCGATTCCACCTTCCTTCCATTGTATATAGTGCTGGGAAAATATTTTCTGCAAATAGTAATTTCACTGAAAAAACATTTTTCAGGGCTCTGAAACTATTTGCAAATTGAGGTTGAATTCAGCCAATAGTTTTGGCCAATATATCTATATAATCCAAACAGTTTGTTTTGACCATTTTGGAACTAAAAATTTTGACTTCTCATTTTGAAATGAAGTTTCATTTTGGAATTTAGCTATAATTATTAAACAGGTAAAAAAAATCCAAAAACTACACCAAAATGAACCCCTCCACACGCCCCTCAAAAAACATTTTAGGTAGAACAAAATGTTTCATTCAACCCGAAGAATTTATTTTCAATTTTTCTTCTTGGTGAGGGGGGAAAAATGAAGAAATTTTTTTTGGTTCAAACTCATCCAATTTTTTTTCCAGATTTTTTTTTTTGTGGTTATCCCCCAAAGTGAAACAATCAGTGATTTGGTTGGCTCTGTCTGTGCCTTTTCTTTCTGTGTGTGTCTTCTGGAGTGTAAGCTCTCTGAATCAAGAGCCCTCTTGATGTCGGTATCTCCTCTAACCCAAGCATGTTGATACTTAATAAGTAATAGTAGAGCAAGCTGTGAACAGTCACTGTAAGAGAGCTGAACAATGTACACAAGTACAGCTACTGCTTCTTCTGCAGCATACTGGATCCATAAAACTATCCAATAGCTAAACTGTTATTGTTTTGGTGTGTATCAAAGGGTTGCAGAAATGAACAAACATCAGAAATGTTTACTTTCCATTACCCTGCTAACCTCCAGCACATGTAGTCTCTTGGTGCATTGTAAATTCGTTTAAGCTGCCTTTTGAGAAGGATTTAATCTGCATGGAGCACTAACAAATGGAAGCACAGTGGATTTGTTCATTTAAGAATTATTAATTTAATTTTTCACCATTTAGTATTTATATTCATTTATCATTCATTTATTCTCTTCATTTTTATTCATTTATCAAATATTCATTTTAATGGGTTTCATTATAACTACAGTAACTGTAGGGACAGCTTTGCAATCATTTTATTCTTTAAATAGGTTTATTCTTAGAAAATCCATAGACCAGGGAGAGGCCCCTATTTTTCTATCAGGTTTGTCCCCTTTTACTTTCCTCAGAGCCGTTTGTCTCATTACTCCACATACGTTTAGCTAAAAGTCTCATTAGATTTCTTTTCAGTTCATTCATTTGTCTCGTTTCACCAGCTCAGTTTAGCACTATTATGCCAAAGCCACAGCTCACGTGAGTCTGCCTCACTTCACTGAAGTCTATATATCCGTAGTGGACCCTCACTCGCCCGGGAGGGAGGAGGCCACTTGAGGGCTGGCTTTAGTCGGGGCTGGGCTCAGGCAGCTAGGAAACAGCCCGGTCTTAGCGCCGCTGTGTTTGGCCTGGGTGGGGCTCCGGCAGCCAGCAAACAATACAAGTCTAGGGTAGATGGGGGCGGGGCTTGCAGGGGCTCAGGCAGACAGCAACCAAAACAATTCTAAGGGCTGCCTGGAGCCTGGACGGAGCTCAGGCAGCCACCAAACAATATAGTCTATAAGCAAACTGGGGCCTAAGGGAAGCGCCTCTTCAAGGCTAGAGCTTCCTTGCACAAGGTAGGAGATCCACCATCCAGGAGTGGGTTGGCAGGGGGACACGGGTCCACCCTACTCCACCGCATCACAGCCCAGGGCCCTAGCAGGGGCAGGGTCTTCTGCCCCTGCATCGGTGGGGATTCTGCTGCAACACGCTGACTCAGCTGCTCCGGGCTTTGCAGCCACCAGCACAGCGGGGGGCCCTGGGCTACTTCCTACCTCCCCTTCTAATTTCCAGTACTCGTCAGGCTCCTCTGGGTACACGGCAGCGGGCACCCCAGGCCAATCCCCGTCAGCAGCTGGGGCTTGGCCCAGCCAGGTGTAGGATCTCCTCGAAGCTGCCGCAGGCCAGGCAGAGCCTCCGTCTCCTCTGCAGGTTCAGCCCCTTTTCTAGTTCTGGCCACGCCCCTGTACTTCCGGTGTAGGGGGTGGGGCTACCTACCTTCCAAGGGGAGGGTAATGGACCCTCTCTTGCCCTGGAGGAGGGAGCCCCTCTGCCTCACTACAGCGCCATAATCAATGGGACTACAACAACTTACCCAAGCTCTGAGCCCGTAAATTTCTTTCTCTCTAAGTGGTAGTGCATAAGTAAATTAGGGAAAGGGGGTCTAGTTGGAATTACTACCAGGTGGATGAACAATTGGTTGAAAGATCATACTCAAAGACTAGTTCTCAATGGTTTGCTGGCAAACTGGGAGGTCATATCTAGTAGGGTCCTGCAGGAGTCTGTCCTGGGTATGATGCTAGTCAATATTTTCACTAATTATTTGGATAATGGACTGGAGAGTGTGCTTATAAAATCGGCAGATGACACCAAACTGGAAGGGGTTGCTAGTACTTTGGAGGACAGGATTAGAATTCACAACAGCCTTGATAAAGCGGAGAATTGGTCTGAAATCAACAAAATGAAATTCAATAAAAACAAGTGTAAAGTGTACTTAGGAAGGAAAAATCAAATGTACAACTATAAAATGGGGAATAACAGGCTAAGCAATATTACTATTGAAAAAGTTGTGGGAATTATAGTGGATCACAAAGTGGATGAGAGTCAACAATAGGATGCAGTTGCAAAAAAGGCTAATATCATTCTTGACTGTATTAACAGGAGTGTTGTATGCAAGACACGGGAGGCAATTGTCCCGCTTTACTTGGCACTGTTAAGGCCTCAGCTGGAGTATTGTGTGCAATTTTGGGTGCCACACTTTAGGCGTCCATGTGCCCTTATGAGCTGCCTGGGTTTGACAAGTGCTATGGGGAGCTCATGCTGCTGCTTGTTAAAGGAGAAGTAAGATTTCCCCTATGTCTGTCTGTTTAATCTGTCTCCATTTCTAATACACCTCTCACAGTGCTATCCAAGTTTCTCTCCATTCTGCAAGTGTACTATGTTAAGAGCAATATTTTACCCTCACCAATCTTGATTCCAGTATCATTAGCCAAGTCATTTAAAGAATTGAAACCTTTAACTGATCCCTACTCAGAGATCCATAATCTCTTTACAGCTATAATCCACAAACCATCCCTATTTTTTATTCCCTCATTCCAAATCCCAGAGACCCATCATTCAGCATCCTTTATGCCTTTTCAACTGAAAACAAGCCACCAAAATACCCAATAATTTGTTGGAATTTTTAAGCTCATCTTGCCAAATATGGCATTTATAAATACAGACAGATTTGATCATTTCACATTTATGACCTATATCAAAACAGCATAATTTATACATCTTTATTGAACGCATCAGGAATTAGGTATTCCCTACTGCTGCATATTCAATAAACCCAGTTGCTTCAGCTGTTTATTTTCAGAAGGTTATCTTCACATCCAGATGAGCTAAAAGTAAAGTTCCTTTCAAATGAAAGTTTAGACTCTGTAGAAAATGCTGTGTCCCTGCAGAAAGCAGCTGCATGGCCCACCTTGAAAGCATATCCCCAGGGCTGAGCACAGCTGCACTGAACACTTCTTGGCAGCTCTAAAAGCTATCTTAGCAATGTTATTTTTATATATATACTAGCACAAATACCCGGCGTTGCTCAGGTCCATGGGAGGGGGGAGAGAGCTGAGCGAGTGTGGGGTCTGTGGGAGGGGGGAGAGAGCTGAGCGAGGGGGGAAGGGGGGAGAGAGCTGAGCGAGTGGGGGGCCATTGGAGTGGGGGGAGGGGGGGAGATCTTAAAAATTTTCTATTCTTACCTGAGGGGGAGAGAGCTGAGCGAGTGTGGGGGCCATTGGAGGGGGAGAGAGCTGAGCGAGTGCGGGGTCCGTTAGAGGGCGGGAGGGGGGAGAGAGCTGAGCGAGTGGTGGGGCCATTGGAGGGGGGGAGAGAGCTGAGCGAGTGCAGGGGCCGTTGGAGGGGGAAGAGAGCCGAGCGAGTGCGGGGTCCGTTGGAGGGGGGTATTATTACATAACTATGTCAGAGAGAACAGCAGCTGCCCAGCTGATGTTAATGGGTTTTAAAGAATTTCACCCCTAGGTTGCATCAGAGGTGAGATTTGAAAATTTTTTGATTCTTACCCTGATTAGGGCCCTAAAGCCTATAACTGTACCAAATTTCAAGTCCCTAGCTCAAACGGTGTGGAAGGAGTAAGGGAATGTACATACACGCATACACCATTTGACTTTTTTTTATATATATATATCGATATACCTATTTCATAGAGCTGGAAAGACCTTGAAGGGTCATCAAGTCCAGTCCCCTGCCTACACTAGCAGGACCAAGTACTGTCCCCTGACAGATTATTTTTTTTTGGCCCAGATCCCTAAATGGCCCTCTCAAGGACTGAACTCACAAGTGTGGGTTTAGCAGCCCAATGCTCAAAGCACTGAGCTATCCCTCCCCATTCAATCTTTTATTGAAAGGGAAAGAAGAAAGTAACCTTTCATTGAACAAGTTTTTCATGGTCCTAGCCGTAGTTTCTGGATTTACCGTTTGACAATTGCTATGAAATATGAAATACACTAGCTATGGTGGGAGTAAACTCTGGGCTTCTACACAACCCAAGTCAACAACTGCAAGCTGTAATATGGGAAGTGTGGTTTTTGGTACCCAGATTTATTGTTATGGTTAGGAGAAAGGGAGCAAATCACATCAACTGGTTTTGTTTTGATTTTTTTCCCCCCTTCTAGTTTGCCTGGGTTTCATTTTTATACAATAGCCAATACCAGCTTGGACACTTTTGCACCTCAGAAGTGAAAAATGTTAGAGAGGGGACACTGAAAGAATAAAATCAATATAAATGCACAACCTGCGTTATGTTATAGCATCCTATTTTGTGAAATTCAGGGTAAGATTTATCAGTTCTTGCCCTGGAAATACGTGAGCATTTTGCACAAAAAGCAAAGTTACAGTATGCTGTTTTGATACCAAGTTACTACAGGTTTGTGTGCCTTAGGAATGCATATCGTAATCTCTAATACCCTTGAAATTCGACTATCGTTAGTGAAGAAACATTGGGAAAACAAACCCGTTTGCCCAATTTATTAGTTTTCCATTAGCAAAGAAATCAGTTTACAATAAACTACTTTTCAGTTAAAGAGAACTATCCTGTGATCAGATCAGCATGGCTGGATCCTTTGGTCCGTGCAAAGCCCCATTAAAACCAACGAGGCTCCATAAGGATCTGCCCACATGTATCTCATTACAGGATCGGGTCGTTTGAGGAACAGTGCTCTGGAATCAAGTGAAGGTCAAAGGCTAAATACATGGAAAAAAGTGTCTGATGAAGGGAACAGGGGAAGGGTAGCTAGGAACTCCTGGATTCTAATCCTGGTTCTGACTCCATCAGTTACCTTGAGTGGGTAGCTCAGCACCTTGGCGTCAGTTTCTCTACTTTCATGTCTTCTTAAAGATACCTAACCTTCATTAAACAAATAAAAGATTGAGAAGAAAAAATGAAGTTTTAAAACCCCTCCATTGGACTGCTTTACCACTTGATCTCCACAGGATTACAGTTTCATCAGGATTTTTTAAGACTTTGGAAACTTGTATTTAAAATATTATTTAAAATATTTTAAATACATTCAAAATGTTTTGAATGAGTTTGAAGAGGCCAGTGTTGATCCACTAAAATGCTCCGGGCACTAGGCCCCGTATACTTAAGGGAGATCACGCAGCAGCTTAGAGGATCAGAGGCTGTGTTCGGAAGAGTTTGCGTCTTTAGAGCCTTCAAAACCTGGAGTTTTCTGCCCCAGGGGAGGAGCACTTGACGGAGAGAAGAAAGGAGCAGCAACCATCTAAAGAGATGAGAAATGATTTCAAATAAAGGTCTGCCTTAAGCCATCTCCTTAGGGATCAACTAAAATCTGTTTATTAATTGAAGATGATCTTAAGTTGATCTTAAGTCTTAAAATTTTATCTTAAGTTGAACAAACCTGTCCAGGAGGATATTTTAAAGTGGCCATATACACCAGTAGTTCTCAACCAGGGATCCAGGGGATGGGGGGAGCTGTAAGCAGGTTTCAAGGGGTCTGCCAAAATAAACCAGAAAGCAGGACCAGTGTTAGACTTGCTATGGCCCAGGGCAGAAAACCAAAGTCTGAGCCGCGCCACCTAGGGCTAAAGCTGAAGCCTGAGCAACTTAGCTTTGCAGGGCCACCTGTGATATCGGGCCCTAAGCCATTGCCCGGCTTGCTACCACTAATGCCAGCCCTCACTTTTAATCTACTGGATATGGAGAAAAACAGTTGTTCTGTCCCAGGGTGGCTGGGGACTTTGGATAACATTTTGGGGTGGCCTCCGAAAGATAAAGGTTGAGAACCACTGATATAAGACACCAGGTTCCCTGTTGGAAGTGCCCTCAATATCTAGCTGTGCATTTTTAGGATATGGAGGTTACAATTCTATCTTTTTTAAGAGTGCCCCGTCTCTGGTGGGATTTTAAGGCTGCAGGGCTACATCCAAAAGGAACCATGCAGCTGAACAGTCTCTTTGCAGGTATAGGACCACCATTGGGGCTCTTGAAATTTTTGACCTTTTATGCATGAGTGGGTTGTTTTAAGCTTCAGCAATTGTTTATCGATGTAAATAGGGCACACCAAATTTCCCAGCTCAGCACCGATTGCATGGCCCTGTTTGTGTGTTCCCTGCATAGAGCTTTCCCCTTTATTTCTTTCTACAGCACAGTACTCATTTCACGAAAATTGCTAAACCACAAAGAAACTGGGAAAGAGAAATCTATAGTTTTACTGCTGTTTTTTTGTTGGTTGGAAACATAAGAGCACTGGGCAGGGATTTTATTTTCGTGGCTCCTACAACATCTTACATTGAACTGAAAACTAAGCCAAGGATACAATGAACATGGGGGGGGGGGGCTATTTTCCTCTCCTCACATACTCTGTTTTTATACCAGTGTAACTCCATTGATTTCAGTGGAGATACTTCTTATTCACACTGGTGTAAGTAAAGGAGGGATTGGGGTGTAGTAGTGTTCAGGAGAATCTTCACTAAAAGCTATTGAATAAAAAAAGAATAGAGAGCTGTAATTTTTGTTCTCCAGTAAAGATGAAGACAAAGGCATATTGTTGTTTGGACTGTTTATTGACAGTTTCCACATTTCCGTTGGTAAAGAAGACATGGTGCTCTAGAGAGAAAGGAATGGGCCTAAACTGACAGCAAATCAGTGGTAAAACCTGGACTGTAATCTCTGATTCCTGACATCCACTCCCATGTTCTGCCCACTAGACTATACTTCCCCTTTGGAATATACATCCCAGAAAGCAAGCACACTCAGGCTTCATCTACTACCCTATGGGGGCAAGCGGGGCAGTCGAAGATATGCAACTTTAGCTATGAGAATAACACCTCTACTTGTGTCTCTCACGGTGGTGGAGTACAGCAATCGACAGTAGAGCGCTCAGGGGTTGATTTATTGCATCTAGACTAGACACAATAAATCGACCCCTGATGGATTGATCCAATTGACTTCTATGTTCATTCTAAGTAACTACAGGATGAGGACCCAATGGCTGCTAGAACTCCTGACAGTCAGCTCTAAAAGGGAAAAGGAGGTAATGATCATTCAGGAGATGCCTAGTGCCCAGGTGAACAATTACCATCACTTCATTTTCAAAGTGATTTCAGTGGTGCAGCCGCATTTACATTTTGCTGTAGGGTGTGTAGATAATTTCAGGTATAAATTACTTTGTTGTAATAATGTGTGTAATTATCTTTTCATAATCTCGGCCACTTCATTAAAGCGAGACTGCCTTGTACCTACTACCTTTATCTCTGTATAATGTATCCAAGCTCTCATACATTTTTATTTCTTGAAATGCTGATATTTTCATAAAACTCAAGGTTTTACAGACAGTTTTCTCCTTGATTATTTTATACTTTCTGATATCTAACTCCATTTACCTCGCTATTGGAAAGCCTTTGAGACTCAAATAATTGAAGCTATTACCTTCTGTATGGAACTGCATTTTAGTTGCTCTTGGAAAATACGTAAATTCTAATTTAAAAGCTAACTGCATTCTCTCTCTCTTTTTTTTTAACCTTAAGTAAAAGCCCAGACGTTAGAATTCATGAAATGACTTTTCTAATACAGGCTGAACATAGGATCATAAGAAAGAAGGTATGTTCATTCTTGTTCCAAAATGTTAAAAGTTCCTATTCAAAAGGAAAACAGAGAGAAGATCTCTTTACAGAGCCCGACTTTAGACATTATGTGAATATGTTTAGATAGGAACAATACAAGCAACAGACATGCTGCAGTTCAGAGATTGTATTATTAACTATACAACATTGAAGTCTTGCTAGATGAGTATGGGAAAAGTGCTGGGGGCGAGGAGGAGGCTCTCCAATTTTACATGATAAAGGTGAAGCAAAATGTTTCATTTGTACTCTTTGTTGAGCATTCCTGATACTCTATAAAGAGCTCATAACATTTTATTTTAAAAAAAGAGGTGTGTCTGCTTCCCTTTTACTTGGACAGCATTTAGGGTGACCAGACAGCACGTGTGAAAAATCGAAGTGTAATAGGGGGCTATATAAGAAAAAGATCCAAAACTCGGGACTGTCCCTATAAAATCCGGACATCTGCTCACCCTAACTGTATAAACTGCACTTCACCTCTATGACTTTCACCATGTTGAAAATGGGGATCATGATACTGATCTCCTTTGTCGAGCACCGTGAAATGTACGGATGAAAAGCACTATATGAGAGCTATTTCTATGCCGCCTATAATAGAGTTCATATATACAGTTTTTTCCATATGTATATGAGTGTGTATGTGTATATATGGAAAATAATATTTGATCATATATTTAAAGACTGTTCCGGAATGCAAACACACAAGGGGGATGAATTAAGGTGTGCAGGACCACCTGAACATTTTCTAATGTCTGAGTGTTTGACTTTGCAAATGTTGTTAATATTCTTGGTTTTTAGTTTGTCATTTCCTAGTATTTAAAAAAAAGCAAATTAACCCTCCCCAGAAATTTCCTCATGTGATATCATATTGACTCCCTCATGCTTACAATCAATTTCTAAGCACCTAGAGCAATGCTTCTCAACCTATTTACCATTGTTGGCTGCCTATGCAGCTCTCTCTGTGTTATGTGGACTGCATTCACAAAATATATATGCTACCTGTATGGCCTTGAAGATGTCACATGGGTCACATCTTGGGGACCAGATGTCCCGATATTTGGGGCTTTGTCTTATGTAGGCACCTATTACCCCCTACACACACACACACACACACACACACACACTCCCTGTCCTGATTTTTCACACTTGCTATCTGGTCACCCTGGGCACAGCTGTGTGCTGATTGGGCTGCAAATGGGCTGAGAACCACTGACCTAGAGGATAATAGTGGGACAAAATATAGCCAACATGGATTTGTCAAGAACAAATCATAAGAAACCAACCTAATTTCTTCTCTGACAGGGTTATTGGTCTAGTTGATAGGGAACCTCTCTCTCTGTTTGGAACTTTGTGACCACGGCTGGTATCCTGTGTCCAGTTCTGGTGCCCACAATTCAGGAAGGCTGTTGATAAATTGGAGCGTGTTCAGAAAAGAGCAACAAGAATGATTAAAGGATTAAAAGATATGCCTTACAATGTTAGACTCAAGCTCAATCTATTTAGCCTAACAAAGAGGAGGTTAAGAGATCACTTGATTACAGTCTGTAAGTATCTACATAATGGACAAATCTATCTATATATATAAAAGTCAAGTGGTGTATGTATGTGTGTATGTATGTATGTATGTACGTATGACTGCGAACTCCTCCCGCACCGTTTGAGCCAGAGACTTGAAATTTGGTACAGTGAGGGGTCTTGGGGTCTAGATGCTGGTAAGGGTCGAAACATTTTCGGATCTCACCTCTGACGCCCCCCAGGGGTGAAAGGCCAATCACATTGGCTGGGCGGTTAGGTGGTGATGATGTCATAATACCCCCCTCCAACAGACACCTCACTCGCTCAGCTCACCCCTCCCTCCTCCAACGGAACCCCAGAGATCCCTCAGTTCTCTGCCCCTCCCCCCTCCCAACGGAACCCCGGAGATCCCTCAGTTCTCTGCCCCTCCCCCCTCCCAACGGAACCCCGGAGATCCCTCAGTTCTCTGCCCCTCCCCCCTCCCAACAGAACCCCGGAGATCCCTCAGTTCTCTACCCCTCCCCCCTCCCAACGGAACCCCGGAGAGCCCTCCGTTCTCTGCCCCTCCCCCCTCCCAACGGAACCCCGGAGAGCCCTCAGTTCTCTGCCCCTCCCACCTCAACCCCGGACTCCATCAGCTCTGTGCCCCCCCCCACCTGCGAAGGTCCCCGGAATCCCTCGGCTCTGGGCCCCCTCCCCGCCTGCGACGGATCTGAGTTGGGTTTGGTGGGACGGTAAGTGAGGTGGGGGTGTCGGGTTCGGTCGGGGGGGTGAGGTGTGGGTGTTGGGGTTGGTCAGGGGGTGTTGCGGTTGGTGGGGGGGTGAGGTGGGGTGTTGGGTTTGCTTGGGGGGGTGAGGTGGGGGTGTCGGGTTTGGTCGGGGGGTAAGTGAGCCGGGGGGGTGTCGGGGTTGGTCTGGGGGGGTGGGAAGGTGTCGGGGGGGTGAGGGGTGTGGTGTGGGTGTTGGGTTTGGTCGGGGGGGGGGAAGGTGTTGGGGTGGGTGCCCAGACCAAACCCGACACCCCCCCCCCGGCTCACTTACCCCCCGACCAAACCCGACACCGCCACCTCACCCCCCCACCAACCGCAACACCCCCTGACCAACCCCAACACCCACCCCTCACCCCTCACCCACCCCAACACCTTCCCACCCCCCCAGACCAAACCCGACACCCCCTGGCTCACTTACCCCCCGACCGAACCTTACACCCCCACCTCACCCCCCCACACACCAATCGCAACACCCCCAGACCAAACCTGACACCCCCCGGCTCACTTACCCCCCGACCGAACCCGACACTCCCACCTCACCCCCCCAAGCAAACCCGACACCCCCACCTCACCCCCCCA
The DNA here is from genome assembly GCA_032164245.1 of Sternotherus odoratus. NCBI lineage: Eukaryota > Metazoa > Chordata > Testudines > Kinosternidae > Sternotherus > Sternotherus odoratus. The sequence continues at coordinate 10,454,080 of JAVMKO010000009.1, read as the reverse complement.
CCAACCACAACACCCCCTGACCAACCCCAACACCCACACCTCACCCCTCACCCACCACGACACCTTCCCACCCCCCCAGACCAAACCCGACACCCCCCCGGCTCACTTACCCCCGACCGAACCCGACACCCCTACCTCATCCCCCCAAGCAAACCTGACACCCCCACCTCAACCCCCCACCAACCGCAACACCCCCTGACCAACCGCAACACTCACCCCTCACCCACCCCAACACCTTCCCACCCCCCCAGACCAAACCCTACACCCCCCGGCTCACTTACCCCCCGACCAAACCCGACAACCCCACCTGACCCCCCCAAGCAAACCCAACACCCCCACCTGACCCCCCGACCAAACCCGACACCCCCCCCCCCCCGGCTCACGGTGCACTGTGTAGCACACAGATTATTAAATACACTGTTCGGTCGGGGGGTGAGGTGGTGGTGTCGGGTTTGCTCAGGGAGTGAGGTGGGGGTGTCGGGTTTGGTCGGGGGGTGAGGTGGGGGTGTTGGGTTTGTTTTGGGGGGTCAGGTGGGGTTGTCGGGTTTGGTCGGGGGGTAAGTGAGCCGGGGGGTCTTGGGGTTGGTCGGGGGGGTGGGAAGATGTCAGGGTGGGTGAAGGGTGGGTGTTGGGGTTGGTCAGGGGGTGTCAACTGTCTGCCCCCTTCCCACCTCCGACTGACCCGAGCAACGCCGGGCACTTATGCTAGTACTTAATAATGGGCTCTTCAGAGAAATATATGTCACATTTCTCGTAGGCAAATGTGGTCTAGATTAAATCATTTTAAGGCTGGTGCACAGCTGCTTGACAAAAAAAAAAAAACACTGTTAAACAGGGAAGCCATATCTAGTGGGGTCCCACAGGGGTCTGAGCTGGGTTCAGCATGACTGAACATTTTCATTAATGACTGGGATAACAGAGTGGAGCACGCGCTTATAAAACTGTTTAAATAATATTAAGTTTTGGAAGGTTTGCAAGCACTTTGGAGGATGGGATTAGAATTGAAAATGAACTGGAGAATTGGTCTTGAAATCAACAAGGTGAAATATCCTCAGTGTGGACTGGAACTAGAGAGGAATGAGACACTTTGCCAATAGGTTTCACAAGTATTTGCTGACAGCAGAGGAATGATGAGACTTGGGAATCTTGGGCTCCATTCCAGCTTCTGGAGAACAATGTTCATAATAGTCACAGACTGGTTTTTTCCCGTTCTCTCCAAGCCTGACTCCTTTTGCCCGTGTTCCCTCCAGCCTGTCCAGTCTTCTCTCTCTTTCCCCTTTCCCATCTTGTTGTCCCTGTCTCAGCCTCACTGTGTCCTTGTGCCAGTGTCCTCACAAAGGCCTCCCTACCCATACGCAGAGTATGCAGCTGCATAGGGCACCCTGAAATTTGTGGTGCCAAATTTCCGGGTGCCCTACGCAGCTGTGTGCTGCTCCAGCCCCTGATCCACTCCAGCCCTGCCCCCACTTCACTCTTTCCCCAAAGCCCCAGGCCCGGCTCCACTCCGCCATGCCTTCCTCAGTCTATGCCTTTGGCCAACCCCAGGTCTGGTTCTTGTGCCCTCTACATTCGAGTCAGTCTCCTTCCTCCTCCATGATGCTGAGGTACCATGTCACATGGTTTAGAACAATTAGCCTGGGAATAACTGTAAATCATATTCATTCTCTCAGATGATGACCTCAGAAGTGACACTGCAGGATTTGCAGTACAAATTATAGCAGCCTATGGCTGTTTTTATAACTCCAGGATTTATATTATTTCATCTATGACCCCCCCTGTTGTAAATAAATGATCTAACAATATGAGCATTTTTAATATAGACTTCAATCCTACAACCTTTAGCCACATGAGTAACCCTTACTCAAGCAAGTAGCCCTGTTGAATTCAATAGGACTGTTCAGGTGAGTCTAGACCTAAGCCCTTAGGGAGTGATAAGAAACTGGGTATTTTTAAAGCTAATACCAAGTACATCAGTAACCCAAATTCCATTTCAATAGACTACAAGACCCCTTGGGAAGTTTTAATATATGTTCTATTAAGTTCTCCCTTGAACCTTACCAGCTGATTTAATTTCTGATACTCTGGCTAAGAGGTTATTATTACCTGTGATGAACACTGTGTACAACTTGAAATATTTCTGCTGGCTGGTTATTTCACACATTAGCGGCTGTAATTGATTTGGTATTAGTCTTGCACACTTGATTTTGCTTAATAGGTTATGCTGAGCAGTGAGCGTTATGAGTATGTGGAGGCGGGTTACAACAGGCAGATGTATTCCTTCTTTTAAATGCACGCTTGAGCAGCCTCTGGATGAAAGATTCTTATTTTCTCCTTTGCTATCTTGTTTTCTTGGAATGTGCTGAATATTTGTATTATTTGGGGGGGGGTCTCTGTTTCTGTTCCCTACAAATAGTTTTATATATGTTTTCACTCCCTTGAATTAAAGGCACTTTCATTCTATCATGCTTCCACGTACGGGTATATTCCAGCCATAGCTCACCCACAGTATCTTTTACTGGCAATAATGGCCCCGATCCTGCTTACATTCATTAGGTTCCAACTCTGGTGAAATCAATGGAATTCAACTGATGTAAAATTGGTGTGAGACCAGAATCAGGCCCAAGACCAATCTCCTCAGAGGGTGAAACTCATCCATATACGAAGAGCTTTGCAGTAGGAAGCTGAAGGGACGATCCATTGTAGGTGGAATGGCTGCATGGGAGAACTCTGTATCCTCGGCACGAGGGTGGTAGGCTCCATGCCAGATCAAAAGAGGGGAGCTTTGGGAAGTCGATCCAGTGCCTGATTACGCTAACATAATGCACATGGAGTGGCCACTCTTCAGCTTATGGCATGAAGAATTTCAGAGGGACAGATTGTGCTGCATTACTATGTGGCTACCGTGGTTATCTCGAAAATTCCTGGTGGACTAATCCTTTCCTAGAATTTATGAGATGAGACACCAGATGAGAGAGAGCTTGCATTGCTCTGGATTTGGGGGGTTTCTGTAGTGTCACTACAAGGTATTTTCCCCTCCTTTCCAGGGCAGTGCAGCAATAAATAGATAACCAGGGCCACCTATATAAGTGAGGTGAGATGCTGGGCAAACCTCCAAAGGTGAAAAGGTTTAATAATTGCTACTGAGTAATCTTCCTGGCATTGAGGCTTGAAATGGCCAGCAGCAGATCAAAGCTTTGCGTAAAGTCACTGAGGGAACTGGGCAGATTCAACAGGAAAGCCTTGCATGGAGAAACCACTGCATTTCTCCAGCCCCAGGATCCCTCAGGCAAGGGAGATGGAGAGGAGGAGGCTATTTTGGCACAAACCTGAAGAAGGTAAAGAAAGGGTAAAGGGTAAAAGCTTCTGTAAATAAATAAAAGCCTGAAGCAAAATAACAAAACTCACTGGGCTGACTTGAATGCCAGCGCTCAGTTTGCTGAAGACAGAATTGGTAATGATGGCTGCTCAAGCGCAGGAAGAGCTGCTTGCGAATTTTTCAATAAAAATATTTTTTTCAAAAAACACCGATTTATCAAAACTGAAACTTTACAAGGGACTGACCACATTCGTTTTCTTCCAACTTTCATTAGGCAGGTTTCTGAGGTCCAGGATGGAATGTCTCAAAGAGAGGGGGAGAGACTTGTATCCCCCTCTCTTCTCTTTCCCTCACAAATAGCTGGTAGCCCAATACAGTAACTCCCCACTTAACATTGCAGTTATGTTCCTGAGAAATGCGACTTTAAGACTTTAAGCGAAACGATGTTAAGTGAATCCAATTTCCCCATAAGAATTAAAGTAAATGGAACTTCACTGATAATTAGGGGTGCTTTTTTTTAATATTGTTCATTCTGGTTTCATGCTGCCAGTCATAACAGACACTGGCAGTTGGTCAGAGTAGTTTATTAGCTGAATTCCACTATCTTTTCTTGTTGTTACCTAAAACCCAATGATTAATTACAGCATATACCCATGCTGATCAGTATATCCTTTATAGGTTGAGAGCAGAATTTGTTGACAATCCTTATCTAGCTTATAGTAATATGCTACTTTTATGGTGAATCCACGCTGGGCTCTGCTTACAGTGTTGAGATGAGAGACCAGCTATGAATGTAGTACAAGATTTGAGGCTATTGCTGGCATCGATTAGATCAATCCTCCATAAAGTTCATGGGGCTATATAGCGAGGCAGGAATGTACAGTGATTGCATTCTAAAGCTATCCTCTTTCCCGGGAAACACTATTTTTGGTCATTACATGATAAGGATATTGTTACAAAATTCCATGGGCCAGATTCTAGGCTGGTATAAATCTCAGAGGTCAAAGGAGCTTTAGTTTATACAACGTGAGGGGCGAGCCCTAAATTTAAAAACTACAGCGCTGCTTATTCTTGCAATTTTAGTGTCCGTTTCACAATGTTAAAGCTCCGGTGGTTGTAATCAAGTTATTACTGAAGAATCTCAATTTTCATTTAAGAGGAAAAACAGTTTCTATTCCTCATGGCTGTGGAGAAAAGCTTTAAAACATGAACATTCATAAGTCCAATGTTTCAGAAAATGTTCACTACTATTCTAAGAGGGGGGGGGAGTTTTCATCATGTTTTGTCAGTATGTTTCATAAAAAATTCTCCAATTTCGCTAAACATTTCAGAATATGAAATCAGGTCAATTTTGCTCAAAAAATATTTCACTGAAATGTTCTTCCTAGGTCTGTAAAAGATTAATTATTGTCCCCACAGGACTACAATTTCTCCTTGGACCCATCATGATTTTCTAGGTTCCTCTTTCTAGTTTATTTCTTCTGATCGCTGACATGACTAATAAAATAGCTTTTCAAAAGTAATATTGATACTTTCTCTTTCATATAGTATCTTGCATCTAAGTTCTTTACAACCATAATGAAATCTCATAACTTGCCTATGGGGCTAGTCGGTATTATTTGAGGTAGGGAAACCAAGGCACAGATCAGTCAAGCTCAAGACAGAACCAGGAATACAAACTTAAGGGCCTGATTCCATAAATGCTTATCAATGTGAGTAACTTTACTTTTAGAGGTACTTCCACTGATGCCAAGAGGGACATCTCAGGGCAGTAAACATATATCTGGCAGTGAGTAACTGCAGGACCAGGCTCCAAATATACTGAATTGTAGTGCCCAGTCTATCACATAAAGCCATGCCTGGGGACTTTTTATAGGAGAATGTAAGAACATATTCTCCTATACGTTATCTTCTGTGTAGTATTCTAAAAAGTAGTAACTTTAAAGCATTGACCTGCTGTAGAGTCATTTCATTCTCTTAAATACGTATTTAGTGACTTTTGAAAAATCATTTTAGTGGCCCAATAGACCAAAAGGACATAGGATTGTTACCATCTATTGTATCAATATATGTTTAGTGATGGTTAAAAAATGCAGGGTATTGACTTAATTATTGATGCAAAGGAGCCATTACAGCCTATTGGGTAATTAAATAACTTTTCATAAATAGCCCATTTACTGTATGCAGCCGAAATTTATGGACACAATGAAAGTTAATGACTCCTCTGGAACCATTACATCAACTCAGGAACACACTTTGGGAGTACTGTTATTTTTTTAATTTCCATTTTCATATTAGTATTAATGAGAAAACCATGAGGTTTGCAGAAAAATACCAATTGTGCATGTATGGGCATGAAAAAAAGCTTAATGAGCCAACTACCTTTCCTTTTTTTGCCCAACACAGCTAAACCAGCTCAGTGAAAACAGAGGGCCATGCTTTGAGAGGTTTTGTAAATACAGAATGTAGCAGGTTAAAATTTATAATTTTTATTTTCACTTCTGCAACTGATTTATGAATTGTGCTAGCCACATTTTATACCTCTCCTCTGCAGCCATAATTCTACCCAGGTCAGCCTGACATTTATTGTGTAACTAATGAAGGGTTTTGGATGTATCCAGGTACAATATGGCATTGAATCTGGAAATCATTCTGGTGTGCTGAGTGGAGACTCTGTAATTCAGTGATGACTTCAGCATCCAACCAACCCTATCTCATCACCTTGGATTTATTCTCCCTTGCATCTGGATGCATTTTAAGATTCTTGTATTTGATAAATTGTTGTTTTTTAAAATTTTGCTTTAGAATATCAAAGGGAATTATTTAGTTATTAAATATTAGACACCGAAGATGAGATTTTCAAAAGTGCTCAGAACCCAGAATTGATGCCAGATTTTCAAGAAAGAACTCAGTTCCCAGTAGACACCTATATGAAGTGGCCAATGAGACCCGAGACCAAAACCTAATGGGACCTGAGACCTTTTGAAAATACGATCATTTTCTTTAAGCCTCTAAATGTTGAGCTCATATGAAAAATCAGGTCCCTAGATCATTCAGGGAATTGGTAATTGGTATACAGAAACTCTCATTTCTAGCTTGCCAGTTCAAATCCTCCCCGTATCTATTGTAATCAAAAGTTATCATCTGATGTTTGTTTAGTAGCCTATGCCAAATGAGGGGTTGGTCTTGAATTGTTTCCTTATGTCCTCACTACAAAATTGCCAGCATGTTTTAGTGATAACTGTCTGATTGTTCATCATCTCATGAGAAAGGCCAAAAACTAAATAGCAGTGGAGCGGAAACTGTCCTTGCTCCCGATCTGGCAATGGACCTCTTGCCAGGAAGATTACATTGCTGCTGCACATGCTGAACCTGTTCTGTGGATAAACAGAGGAATTTAGTGCCCAGGACTGTCAATCCAGAACACAAACTTTACATGAAACCAGAAGATTAAAAATAGATAGATACATCGCAAACACACATACCTGCTATGCAGTTTCTGCTTTAGGAGAGAGCCATCTCTCACACACACACACCGCCTGGAAGTCAGTGGCAAAACTCCAGTTAACTTCCATGGAGCCACTTTTGGTTCCTCTGAACGGGAGAAGCCGAGCATTGTCTTGGTTCTCTTGAGCCTTTTGAAGGTTTCCTCATTATACCCTGATATCCCCTAAAGACATGCTCAAAGTTAGGCATGAGTGCAAAGCTTTGCAAGATCAGGGTCTATATTCATAAAGAAGGCATTCACTACACAGTCAGTGCTTTATAAGGCCCCAGTTCAGGAGAGTATCCCTGCTCAAGACAGCACTGGAGCACATGCTTAATTTTAAGCCAATATTTATTGTCAATGCGTAAAGTTAAGTACATGCTTAAGGACTATCCTGAATCTAGCCCTAAATAAGGAAAATATCATTCTGGTGTCTGTCTTGGGTTATAGCAAGAATTAAAGCAATGACAATCTTATTAATAGTTTGTAAATTTGGTTCCTCTTTATTATTGTTGTGCAAAAGCTTTATTTGCCAGGTCTGGAAGATTTAGGACCCTTGAAATAGTTGGTTCACTTTCACTTGAATGATTTTCAGCCTTTTTTGTTCAGCACCTACCTCAGTGGGGTTCTGGAACTATGTATTTAATCATGATGTACCTCGACAATAAAATAAACCCTTTGGCAAAACCATTTTTAAATGGTCTCAGCTAGTCACATAGCTAAACCCCAGACTGAAAATCCAGCTTTGTTAGCCATTGTTAACAACGGGACCCATAAAAGGCAAGTATTTGTAGTGCCTGATTCGTCTCCCACTGAAGTCAATGACAAAACTCCCATTGATTTCAGTGACAGCAAGTCTGAAATGGGCGTGCTATGCTACAGGGTATTGTTCCATTTTTTGACTGTAGTCAGTCACATCACTGAGTACAAACAGAGAATGCCTCATGGTCCTTTCTTAATCTTATGACAGGACAGCACTTTGAAGTTCAGCCAAGACAGCTCTCCTATAACTTTCCTTTTTTACTGTCTGTGTTGAGACTGCATGCATCCGACGAAGTGGGTATTAGCCCACGAAAACTTATGCTTCAATACTTTAGTTAGTCTTTAAGGTGCCACAGGACTCTTTGTAACTTCTGCGTTGAGACTGAAGCACGGTCCTGGTGGAAAGGCCCTTTTTCCATGTGGGTGACTTCATCTGCTACCCCTCACTGCACCAAATTTGGTTTCAGAATTTAGGGTAATTTTTCTGTGCTGTGTGGATTTTAGTGACTTTTGGGAGTTCTTTATTGTTACCCATTTCCTGCTGTTCTAGCTACATTGTGTCTTCCCGGGAGAGTAGATTTCCCCCTGACTGTTTCTGAGTACCTCAGTCTTTTTTCCTGTTTTCTATAGCGTACTCGGGCAAGTTTGTTCCATGTAGCCTAAGACTACAATTAACAAAGATAAGAGTGAACAGCAAAATCTGGACCTGGATTGACATCCATACTTCTTCCAAAGATGACAGGTGATTGGAATGGGGGTCCCAGTTCAGGTCTATTGCTCTAATTAACTGAAGATGGCGCCACATATTCAACTGAATACTTACTCCTTTACAGCCAATTCTGTTCTTTCATCCCCGTATCCATCTGACACCTCTGTATGGTACAAAGACAGTATCACAAACTTAACTACTCCAATGTAAACAACATTGCTATACTACAAAGTCAGCTCTGTGTGATACATTAAAAAGTAGAGTCTTCTTTATCACAGGTTAATAAAAGTCACCAATAAAAAAGGACTGCAGGTTCTAATGGCAAGAAAACACTAATGAATGAGGATTAATGGAAAATTAGGGTATAAAAGACAGAGGAGAGCTGAAGAAAAATCAATGGCTGTACCAATAAGTCTGAACTGATGATAAATCAACAGCAACAGCAGCCAGTACTTAGGGATACATCCGGTTAAATTTATCAGGGAAGTAAATAGTGATGTAAGTAAATCGATCAGAAAAGAGTACAGGTGCCAATATTTCCATGTGGCACCACTCTGGAATTCACCAGCTGTGTAAAGGGAGTCTACTACCTAGTCACCCAAGATAGGGGAGGGTGGCAGCTGACCAACGGGGTGTAACTGGCTAAGAAAAATAACATTCCAGAGGCATCCTGAGGAGAAAGTCTCACTAAGGCAATTCAGCAACAGTTTAAACAGTTGAAAAGTGCTTAACAGCAGATGTGAGGTTAAAGCAGGCTCCAGTATATACCCTGAGCCTACCCTGTGTGGCAGACATCCCCCGCATCCTGAGCGTGCATACAAAGATCATTTATATATATATATATATATATATATATATATATATATATATATATATATATATATATATATATATATATATATATATATATATATATATATATATATAATTCTTTTATTCTCTTTCATTATTTACACACAGGTGAATGGTGGGGCCCAATCCCGTCAGCACTCAATTACCCCCACCTCATCAGACTGTATAACAGAGCCATAGAGAGACTTCAGCCCAAACTCAACACCCTTCATCTTCCCCACTCAGCCGCTGCACTACTGTGCCACTGGGCCTTCAGAGCATCCCTCCTACCAAAATACAGTGTGGAAAGTGCAAAGTAGCTAATGTTACGGTTGTAAACATGCCCACTGGTAAGTCACCTGAGAAGAAAATGCGAGCCAGGTATCTATTCGGTGTTGGCATCGCTGGCGATACAAATATTAATTCTAGTTTCAGTACTGGCAGGGCGCTCGTTAGGCATTTGTAAAGCTTAAAAAGCAGAACATGCTGCAGCACAACAGTAGCAGCAAAGCATTCTACACAATGCTCCTGTGCCAATTCTCTTCTCCCCAGTGACGGTGAATACTCACGATGGAGAGATTAGAGAATCGGCTGTACTCAGGTAATAAGGTGTTCGAAGCCTCTTCATTTTAGTCATCTTGCTGATTCTAAGCAAATTTGACATGGCAGATACTGGGATTCAGTTAATGTGCTACTGAAAAATATTTTAAACCAGAAATTGACTGTGAACGGCATTCAAGTCCCTTAGAATAATCGTCATTAAAATATTATATGCACTTAGATTTACTGCTGTTAATTTGGAGAAACTCCACAAACAAAAGTCTGCATCTGAATTTGAATGTGTGGAGCTATGTAATTTCCCCTCATCGTTTCCTAAAGAAGAGCCTCAGTCTTTTCACCAGCAACTGTTACGTCTCTATATAACCTGCCATCAAGGTGCTGAATAGCACATAGTATACTGGGGGTTTTCAAACTGGGATATATACATAGTATACTGGGGGTTTCAAAATCACATTTATGTGATTATGTCTCATAAAACTTCCGGCCAGCAGCCCCCCCGCCGGCGCGCTCAGCCCCCGGCTGCAGCTCCGGACAGCTCCGCTCCGCCGTCGGCTTCAGCCCACCGCCCGCTGCCTCCTCTTCTCTCTATTCCTCCTTCTTCCCTCCTTCTCTCCATCCCTCCCTTCCTCCCTTCTCTCCATCCCCCTTCTCCATCCCTTCCTTCCTCCCTTCTCTCTCTCCTTCCGTCCGCTGCCTCCTCTTATCTCCATCCCTCCATCCCTCCCTTCCTGCCTTCTGTCTATCCCTCCATCCCTCTCTTCCTTCTATCTCTCTCTCCCTTTGTCCACTGCCTTCTCTTCCATCTCCCTTCTCTCCATCCCTCCTTCTCTCTGTCCCTTGCCTCCTCCATCCCCCCTGCTCCCTACCCCCATCTCTTCTCTCATCCATCCATCCTCTCCCTTCTCACCTTCCTGCCTTCTCTCCCTCCGTCCCCTCCATCCTCTCCATCCCTCATCCCCCCTTCTCTCTCTCCCTCCATCCTCTTCATCCCCCATCCCCCCATCTCTGTTCTGTTTATTCCTCCATCCATCCCCCCCCCCCAGTCCCTCCTGCCTGGTGCTGGGGGGCCCAGGTGGGGCCATGGCGCTGGTCACCTCGCCCACCGAGCTGGAGTGCCTGGCCAAGCCGCTGTTCTGCCACAAGGGGGCGCTGCGCCAGAAGATGATCCACATGGTCAAGAGCCACAAAGTCACGGTGCGCTTCTTCAAGCAGCCCACGTTCTGCAGCCACTGCACCGACTTCATCCGGTGAGACCTCCTAGAGCCCCCCAGCCCCCCCAGAGCCCCCGACCCCCCCAGGTCCCCTCAGCCCACATTCTGCAGCAACTGCAACGACTTCATCTGGTGAGATCCCCTGGGCCCTAGAGCCCCCCCAGAGCCTCCCAACCACCCCCCCAGCACCCCTCAGCCCACATTCTACAGCCACTGCACCGACTTCATCCGGTGAGACCCCCTAGAGCCCCCCAGCCCCCCCAGAGCCCCCGACCCCCCCCAACCCCCCTCAGCCCACATTCTGCAGCCACTGCACCGACTTCATCTGGTGAGACCCCCCAACCCCATCCCGTTTTTGCCATCCCAATGTCCTGTTTTTGTCTCAAGGAAATATGGTCAGCCTAGTGAAACTCAGCCCTGGTCTACACTAGGGTGGGGGGAATTGACCTAAAATATGCAACTTCAGCTACATGAATAGCTGTTGCTCCAAAATAAGTCATCTTATCTAAAAATATATGGTTGCCCTTTATATATGTCAGTGGAATATCTAAGAGTGATGCAGCATAACCACTATATAGATTAAACAACACTGTCAATAAAGTTGAATAAGCCATTAGGTTTGGCAGTGCCTGTTTGTGACTCAGCAAAGGTGACGCATCTCCTCCAAGCTAACTACCATATTTTGTCTTCTTTTTAAGGGCTGTCGGCTTACTCACAGCTAAGATGTGCCACATTTTGTTGGCCAACATCCTTGTTGCACTAATAGATGACACTTACATTACTGGACTGAGTCCTAGCGAACCTCATAGGATCAATAGAAATCAAACACATGGACTAAGTAAGTCCACAACCAGGGGGCAGAGGGGAAGTTCCAATCAAATCAACAATTCATTGCCTTCATGTGTGTTAATAGACAGGGGGTGGGGAACTCCAGCTGCACCATAATAATAATAATATAATAATAATAAATTAAGTCCATATAATATTTTCAGAAAGGTGTTATGAATGTGCAAAGGGCCAAATGTTGTCCTTTCACCCAGAGCTACATTTGTCTTTGTTCTGAACTATGCCTCACAAGATTGTTGGGTTTAAACAAGTTAACACTCATCTGCCTGTTCTCCTTATAAAATAGAACTGCTAATGCCTTTCCTGTTTTAAGAATGAGGGTCTGTTTCTTGAGTGATGAGACCCGACAGCATGCCATGACTAGGCCAGGGATGCACAGATGGCTACCAGCATCAATTGCCATTTTAGTAGGAAGTAGGGCTGAAAAGACTAAAATTTAGAGCTGAGAAACTTCCGGCTTCCAAACTTGCCTTGCAAGACTGTAGTTTGGGAAACAGATAACAATAGAGGCATGTTTACTTTGTGCAGAATTCATGGCAGGACGAAGCTAATAAGACCCTCCAAGGCAATAATTGTTCACTGTAGGGTGCTTCTGCATTTCAAATTGCTCAGCATCTGGGCTTTAAATCATCTGTGCTCCTGGTGGGTAATACTGCCAGCTAAACAGGCAGGCAAACAAGTAGCGGTTTTAAACTTACACAGCAGGATCATAGTGTGTGCGTGCAGTTAGGGCTCTGCTTATTATCATCGGGTATTGTTATCCGAACCATGGAGGCAAATATCAAAATAGCTCCTACGCGACAATGCTTTAAAAACATTCATAGATCTTCATTCATAAGACCATCACGTGGTCTGTGGTTATTGATATGGCATGTTTTGGCATCTTCTTGTTGGCATGCTGTAAATAAGAAAGCAATTGTATGGGGTAGTTCAGAACACATCTCACTTTATTTGAACAAGCTGGTTGGACTTGCTCATCTGGTATTTCTAATTTAGTTTTATGCTAAATGGAATGCATAGTTTAAGGAGAAAGCAAGATGTTTGCTGAGTTTCAAAAGAAATGTGATGTTGGCATTATATAAAGGAGAAATAAGTCTGTGCTACAGCCTGGTAAAAAAGTGTGGGCTCTTCGAGATTTGTCCATACTTGATGGCTGTTTAGGAGGGCTTTGTAGTCTACTATCGATCAATCTTGGGTAGGTGTATTAAACACCCCCCCCCCCCGGTTCCTATTTGAGCATCACACAGTATTTATAGTATTTATCTTCACAACACCCATCCTTAGGTAGGAATTTATTGTTATCCCCATTTTACAGATGGGAAAGTGAGAGACTGAGGCCCATATTTTGTTAAAGGTGTTTAGGTATTGTACCACTCTGCTTTGCAACATCTAACCCCTAGGGGTATGTCTACACTGCAATTAAGCACCATGGCTGGCCCATGCCAGCTGATTCAGGCTCACAAGGGGCTGTTTAGTTGTGGTGTAAACATTTGGGCTCGGACTGCAACCTGAACTCTGGGTCCCTTTTCCCTGCCAGGGGCTGAAAGCCACTGGCTCCAGCCCACACCCAAACATCTACATCGCAGTTAAATAGTCCTGCAAGCCCGAGTCAGCTGGCCTGAGCCAACTGTGGGTTTTTAATTGCAGTGTAGGCATACACTAGGAGTCCCTAGTGGAATCCCTGGCCCAGAGCTAGGTGCCCAGGCTCCCCACAGTGGATAAGATCGAGCCATAAGAAAGGGATACTCAGAAACCAACAAGCTAAGCAGGGAGCTGCCTAAGTTAGCCAGGAATGAAATGCTGGAGAGGAGGCTGGGGAGAAGAGGAGGGCTTAAGCACCTACACCTCTGACCGGCTGCACGTGGCTGACAGGCCGGAGAGAATACCTCCTTCCACTTGGGATCCTGGAGTTAGGCACCGAAGTCAGTTCACCCACTTAGGTAGCCCATGTCCTACTAGCCAAGGTTAGACTGCAGCTGAGCAGCAGTTTCGAAAACATCAGTGGTGCCTAAATGGTGGACCTAGCCACCTAAAGAAGCAGATAGGCCAGATCCTCAAAGGCATTTGGCTGGCTAAGTGCCAAAGTCACATCTGAAAATCAGAATTAGCTATAAAATATAACCACGTGGGCTTTGCGATGGAGACATTCCCAAAGTCAGAAAAAGTCTGTTGTGGACCGGTCAGTTGAACCTGGTTCTCACCTCGTGGCTAGTGCCCTCAGTACTGATCCATGCATCAAAATGTCATGCTCCTTCATTTAGGAAACAGCAGGAAGTGGTCCTGGAATAAATCATGGTGAATAATTTATCAGAGGAACCTACAGTAGCTCTGTTTTCAGTTTGAGAGTGTCAGTTGACAGGGTGAGATTTTACTACTAATGTGCCTGAATCTGGGTGTAGTCATGCTCAGTTGCATTTGCGGTTTCCATGGTAACCATTAACAATTTATAGCTAGTTTCTGGTACCCTCACTCGCATTCTGATATCCTCACTCACGCCTTAACCAGTCCCACTGAAGTCAACAGCGGAGTAAGAAAGTCCGGGTAAAGATATCAGCTTATCAATAGCACAGCAGGGTGTATGGTAAGAAGCCCATCTTCACAGATGATTTGAGACTCATTCAAGTGAATGTGCATAGGCAAGATAAGTGGTGGCAAATACCCGGGCTCTGAGAGTTCATTTGCAAGAATATTGGCAAAGGTTTTTTTTCTGTAGTCTCTCAGTGCCATTATACAGCTGTAGACAGGTTCTTCCTTTTTCAGTTGAATTGCAGAATATTGATAACCGCCCTTAAATGACTTTCTGTCTTGAACCTGTGAACTGTAGACAGCACAAAAGATGTAGTACATCACTGTGGGCCTGATTCTCCCCAGGCTTGCACCTTCGATCAACATTTACACCAGTGCATAGTGAGTGCACAAGATCTTTCTGCGCTGATAGACAGTTTGTACCCATTTGGTACATACTTTCCACAGGTGTAAATTATGTCACGAGATACCAGGGGAACCAACCGTAGATGTATGTGTACAATCTACTAAAACGCTGCTTTGCTGAAAATGCCAGCATTCTTAGAGTTATATCTAGGATGCTATTTCTGTGATAATATGAGGTTCTGAGGAGGGTGGTGGCGGTTTGCTAATTGGGGAGAACAGATTCATTCACACTAAATGCTTGTTATAATTAATTCTCTGGCCCAGATTCCGGGCTCCATCAGAGATGTACCCAACCCTGATTAGGAGTGGTGAGCACAAAGGTAGACGTAAGGCTTTGAAGAGAGACAGTCCTGGGGCATGTTCTGCACCAGGCCAAATCCCAATGTAAAGTAGCATTAAATGCTGTTTGCCAGTGGTGTCCTTGGATGGCTGGAGCATAGTTATGCCTTAGCTATACCCATTTCTCTCCAGATCTTCTCCCCTTCACCAGCCAGCCAAGAGCATGTGGAGCAGAACCCATTACAATGGCTCTTTGTCATCAGAGGGTTCCCATAGGCAAAGGGATCTGCACATAGGGTGACAGATGTCCCGGGTTTATAGGGACAGTCCCGATATTTGGGGCTTTTTCTTATATAGGCTCCTATTACCCTGACCCCCTGTTCTGATTTTTCACGCTTGCTGTCTGGTCACCCTATCTGCACCTAGCCAGTCCCACTGGGTTAAAGGCTACTTTCTGCCACTGGAGGACACTTGAGAATCTGCCCCTAGTGTTTATGTAAGACCTTTGAAAAGTAACCTACCTTAAGACTGAGCTGAGAGTCCTACATTGGAAGCAACTTTTTCTCTGTTTTTATCTGTATGAGTCTAAGGCATTTAATCAATAAGCCAGGACACAGGATGAAAACATATGGGCTTTGATATTTAATAAATGGATTAACAGAGACGACCACTTAATATTCAGCTTCTGCCTTAGGAGTATAAAGCAATAAGCATTAGGTCCTTTTTAATGAGGAATTTCCTTGCTCAAAAAGAGCCCTGGCAAAATGTCAAAGACATTTTCTGACCTTCTAGTATTCTGGCCTGCATGAATTTTTAACAAGATGCTATATATCTGGAAGGTCTATTAGAATTCATATGCATAAAATCTATCCCCTTATATTCGCCACCCCCTTTTTTTAATCAGACTACTGAGGCAGAGAAAGGAAATGTGTCTATAATAGCAAAGGAATATTTAATTTATGTAAATGAAGTTTTAAAAAAGTCCTTATTCAAGTTAATAAAACCTCACACATTGCTTTTAAATATTAATGGTGGCTGGCAAAGATCCTTTATTTATTGTGACATTTTCATTTATATTCATTTTTGAATAGTACCAACAAAGTAAAGTGTTCCAAGGAGCTGCTGGAAAATGCATATTTTAAAGAGCATAACATGCATAACTTCTCATTAATTGCACACGCTTATTCCTTCATTTCTGTAAAACATCCTCTTTTTTTTCCATATTTGGTAAAACCTTTTGTATTCGTAACCTTTTTTGAAAAAATAAATATAATTGACCCAAAGCCGGTTATTTCAATGCTAGAGTATTTAGCAGAGTGTAACGCGCGAAGTTTTTCCGTTACTTCTCCCACTTTTTTATTTTTAGAGTCATTTTATGACATTTTGCAAATTTGGCATC
Source organism: Sternotherus odoratus (assembly GCA_032164245.1). Taxonomy (NCBI): domain Eukaryota; kingdom Metazoa; phylum Chordata; order Testudines; family Kinosternidae; genus Sternotherus; species Sternotherus odoratus. The sequence continues at coordinate 10,437,748 of JAVMKO010000009.1, read as the reverse complement.
GCTGGAAAAAATATTGTGGTTATTTTCCCAACCTTCCATTGATAATAGCGGCAATTCCCACCTCACTTCAAATAATACTATTCATTAGTAACATGAAAAATGTTCTACTGCCTCCTGAAATGCATACTGACCACTACTGGAGATAGGATACTGGATTAACAAGATACTTGCTCTGATCTACTATAGTAATTCTTATGTCCTAAATACTTTATGGTCAATGCAGAACATTAAAAAAAAAACCCTCATGGAACAAAAAATTGATCACCTCCTTATTAAGTCGGTTCTACAAAACACATGGAGAAGAATCTCTAGGTTTCCTTTGATGTAATCAGTATGCTCTTTATTCATTGCTAATATCAATGCTTATGTACAGCAAGAAGGCAACAGCCTTTGCATTTCAGTAAATAGAATACTAGGAAATGGTTGGCCTTAGCCTGATGATGATCAACATTGGCTAAGGATACAATCTGCTCACTAATTCTGTGACTTTAACAGATCTCTGTGACATCTCAGCCTCAGGCTGTTGGCTCCAGGTTGGGTGACCAGCTAGCAAGTGTGAAACATCAGGCTAGCGGGTTGGGTGTAATAAATGCCTATATAAGACAAAACCATGGATATTGGGACTGTCCCTATGAAATAGGGCATCTGGTCACTCTAGCCCCACATGGTGAGGCTCAGGCGTCAGCCGCACACGATGGGGCATCAGCTTCAGCCCCACCAAGCCCACACCCTTATTTTGTACATTTTTTCCTCTGACGGTTCTGTGAATTTTGCTTAATTTTATCATGACAAAATTGTATTAATAAGAAATGCCACTAAAAGGATTTTTATGTCACTGATTGGTTGTGGGGTTGGTTTGGGTTTTTTTGTTGGGTTTTTTTTGTTGTTTTTTTTTGCTTGTTTCACAGGCACTTTCCCTCCTTGTTAATCTTAATGAGCCAAATTCATCCCAGGGGTAATTCCACTAGCATCACTGGTGTCTGTGTAATTGCACTTAGGAGAAATTTGACCCAGTGTGATTGATGGGAGAGAAATACACATTCAAACACTAACTGATCTCTTCCAACATGAGTTCATTGCTGTTTACTGCTCAGGATCTTGATGGACAACAGACCCATCTGAGCAATAGAGACTGATCTCTTTAGCTGAGCCTTTTAGGGTCAAATACATGCCGGACTGATGTTATTTTATCCGAGTAGCTTTCTCTGGAGTCTCTCCATTGCCGCTAACTTTTCACATAAGCAGGTTTGTTGCAATGTTGTGTTTCTTTGTTCTTTATTGGCGGGGCTGCGGTTTTAAGGGTGCCCCGAACTAAGGGGTCAGGCTACAGCTTGTCAGAAATCTGTCAGTGAAGTGAGTTTGTTTGGGTTTTTTTTGTTTATTTGCCAGGAAAGGTTTCTCAGATCAAGGATGGAGCTTCTGGTCAAAACCAGAGCCAGAGTTCCCCCCAACATAGTCAATAGCCCAGTGGTCAAGGAACTCACCTGGGAAGTGGGAGACCCTGGTTTAGGTTCCTGCTCTGAATGGAGCAAAGGACTTATACCTGGGTCTCCCATATCCCATCTGAGCACCCTAACTTGTCCATTCTGCAGTGAGGGTGGACCAGTGGTGGGTGACCTGTGGCCCGTGGGCCACCAGACAGTTTGTTTACATTTGCAAGGCTGCCTGCGGCTTCCAGTGGCTGCGGCTCGGCACTCCCGGCCAATGGAAGCAGCGGGAAGCAGCGCAGGTGACCTGGCAGTTCCCATTTGACCTGCCTATCACCCAATCCCCATTAATCACAGGGTATCGGGGGTGGAGCTCAAAATAAAGCTTTGCCAAACAAACAGAGTAGATGGTGTCTGGGTCAGTGGGAATAACTGGTGTCTTGCCAGCATGGGCACCCAGAAGAGTCCCTACAACCTGACCCAGATGAAGAACGCACAGTGCATTGGCACAGAGAGAAATGGAATGACCAGAGGAGTGAATGAGAGGTGAGACACAGGGAAGCTGGTGAGGGCAGAAGTGCATCCCAGTAGGGGGTGGAGGAGCTGGTGAAGACCTCAGGGGATGGAATAAAGTTAATGGGACCCCTTTGCCTTTGCCCTTCTCTAGCTAACTCTGTGGTTTCTGATTTTCAAGTGGCCGGCTCTAAATGTGCCTGAGACAGCTAACACTGCCATTGTGAATTTCTGTTCTCTTTAAAATTAAAGTGCTTTTGGCACAGACTCCCTGTGTGGGCAGATCAATGTGATTAATGCTTGCACCTCAGGGCCTAGTTCAATGCATTATGCATAACACCACTCCTAGTGTGCTGCCCGGACTGAAAGGATAAGCAGCTCTGTGAAAAACCAATGCAAGTCCTGCTGTATGCCCCAGTCCGCAGGGGGCACCAATAGGAGGGTGAACAAACAAAGGAGAACAAGCTGCTTGGTAAGCAAAGGAGAAGAGGCTGAAGGTTTGAGACTTGAACTTTTTTCTTCAACTCACGAAATGACTTACTGGAGTTACGCTATGCACGATCTCATCAACATTCAGTGCCACTGCCAAGGCTTGTCATCAGCATGAAGGAGATTTAAAAAAACCCCACAGAAACATAAGGATGGGCAATAAAAGGAAAGCGGTGAGCTGAGAGGAAAAAAACAACCCTTATTCTCACTGGATATTCCTGTACTGGAACCATAGCTAATCAAGAAACTAGTGTATGCCAAACTCTGCAAAGCCATTAGTAGCTGGATACATATTGGTAGTCCTGCATATTTCACATCTGCATGTTTATATTTATTTACTATTACAATATTGTCATGCCCAGAAGCCAAAATGGAGAGTGGCAGGGTTCTGGTGTGCTAGCTGCTGTACAAACAGCCATCGCTTCAAAGTGCTCACTGTCCAAATAGACAAAATGGACACAGAATGAGAAACAGACAAGCACAAAGCAGCTGAACAGCAGATTCAGGACTAGAACTCGGGTAGTACCCTGTCCATTTGACCACACTGTCTTATACAAAAGTTGCAAGAGCTGGGCATGTTCATGAAGCGTGTTCATGCACCACTGAAGTAATGACTGCAGTGACTGTCATTCGACCTAATACAGGTTGACGTATATTTCTAGTGTAGACATACCCCTCCAGTGATTTCCCCCACCCATCTAGACAAGCTCAGAGACAGCAATCGACTCCTTGAGGCTAGAAGGCCTGATCCTGCTGTGCATGTGTGGTTTATCATTGACTTAATTGAGCTCAGGCTGAAACCTACCAAAGGTAAGCATAGGATCCTTTATACTGGTGATATTTACTGACCCTTTGGCCTTGTCTACACTATGGGCTGGATCGACGGGTAGGGATCAATCTATTGGGGATCGATTTATCGTGTCTCATCAGGCCACAATAAATCGATCCCCAGAGGCACTCCCGTCGACTCCGGAACTCCAGCTCGCCAAAAGGCGCAAGGCAGAGTCAATGGGGAAGCCCGTTGCAGACATCCCCTGCCATGAGGGTGGCAGGTAAGTCGACCTAAGATGCATTGACTTCACCTACGCTATTCACATAGTTGAAGTTGCGTATCTTAGGTTGACCCTTCCCGCTAGTGTAGACCAGGCCTTATGCAAGTGTTAGGAAGCTAGAGTAGTGGTCTCCAAACTGATTTTCCCCGAGGGGTGTGGAGGAATGTTTGGGGTGTGTGGTGGGGTCTGGGCCAGCCCACTGCGGTGGGATATGGGGGTGAGGAGGAATTGCTGCTCTGCCTCCAGCTGTGGTCCACTCCCAGTCCCACCACCCCAAGCCACATCTCAACCTTTGCCCCAGCTGTGGCTGTGGCCTGGCCCCAGCCTCTGTGGGGGAGGGGTGCTGACATGGGTAAAGGGGGGGGGCATGACATGAAAAGTTTGGCAACCACTGAACTAGAGGGCGAGGCGATAATGATGCTGTGACCACTAGAGATGTGTATATGAGAATGTCAATGATGCAGTATCACTGCACCTGAGGGATTGGTAAAACTAGATTTTCAAAGCTCTTCACCATTTGTGCACTTGCAAACACTAATGTGCAGCTATAAAACAGGCAGAAACTAGAAACTACTGTGGTGGTGATGTAAGAACACAGATGGCTGAGGCACCTTTCCATTTTCATGCACAAATGTGAATTTCAGCAGCACAGCCTAGCGGAAGGAACATGGAGCTGGGGCATCATGAGCAATTACATTTTAATTCTAGCTTTTCCTTTTTCCTACTGTGGGACCTTGGACAGTGAAAATAGCCAGGTGTAGGACACATTGCATGCAAGCTTTGGGTGGAATTATGCCAGAAGCAGTTTTAGGCACAATGCTTCCCTGCCCTTTCAACCTCCCCCTCCCCTCCCTCCCCCCCCCCCCCCCCCCCGCCTCCACCACCACAAAGTAGGGCCTGAGCCTTTAAAGACACAATCCAATCCAATTAATGTGTTTTGAATCTGCCCGCCATAGTTATGTTGTGCATGGCTGGGACACGCTATAGAATCTCTTCAATGTAAATATGTCAACAGGCATTGTCCGTACTGGAGAAGATCAGGATATTTGTGCTCTTGATGGGACTGGCAAAGGTTCAACAGTTTAATGTGCCCAGTGAGAACAAGTTAACGGCAACAGGACTGTATGTAGGTGAGATACAGTACAGCATTTTATATATACGCATGTGTAGCTTTTATTATTCCTTGGCATATTGTATCCCATAGGTGATATGTTTCTGCTTACAGCACTGTATGATGTTCCCCCTGTGGGTCTTGTATACAATTTGACAGAGGCACATACGACATGACTTGAATTGAGCATATTGGAATTATTTTGGTATTGGGTAGGCACTGGTGCAGGCAAAAGTGTGTCAGCTATGGTGATTTCCTTACTTTTCAAGAGATACCGCCTAGGCTAACTCTGTGATCAAATGTATTTGTTTATTAGAAATGTAACATTAATGACAAGCAATATGACCGCTTCTGAAAAGTTGTGCCTATCCATAGAATATTGGTCAGTCTATATTCAAATAAGGCTACAGTAACTGGGCAAGGGAAAATAATACAAGACTAAATGGGTGTCTATCATCCTCAGGCTTCTAGCAGAGAGAAACTTTCCTTAGTGGTTTCACCAAGAGGACTGGAAATAATTTTCAGGAAGAGGACTGGAATTTTCGAGTTCTAATCCTGACTCTGACATGTCTCTGCCCTGTGCTGCTGCATGTCACTTAAATACTCTTGTCTTGGATTCTCCATCTTTGAAGTAGTTAAATACTGTTGCCTTTTGCTGAATATGTGATATTTTTCCTGTGAATATTAGTTTGAATTTTCAAAATAACTTTGCGAGTGCTTTCATCTCCTTTGTGTTTGCTTGCTGCACATATTATACTGGATGAGTTTGCTGGCAGGAAACTTCAAAGAAGCAGCAAACGTTAAATGATTTTGAGGAAATATTCATGGAGGGTGAATTTTAAATTGGTATATGCAAGTATTCACACATGAGACTTGCTTCTAAGAGTCATGCTCGTCTAGAAAGAGACCAGAAATTTACAGTTCAACCTTGGGGGCTCATCCAAACTAACCATAACTCAGATTTTAAATGCTGGCCATAAATTGTTTGTAAATGGCCGAGAATTATTGGCAGAAATTATTTGGGGACTAATGAACAAAGCTGTGAAAATTGTAACTGTTGACCATTGTTTGAAGATAATTTGTGAGCAAAATAAAAAGCAAATTTTATCCAATTAATTATTCACTGCAAATTATTCACCCATCTCTAATAGCTACCCACTGAACCTCACTGAGGCTTAATTAGATTTTGTGTGTAAACCTCTATATAAGTGCTGAAGTCTTATTATTAGTGTACCAATGAATATGCTATTTTTTATAACTTCAGCCCCATTAGTCAGCTGGGAACAAGGAACACTAAATTTTCTTTGAAAAATTTAACTGCTTTTTGGTGTACAGTAACAGAGTGGCTCTGTGCAAACAAAACAAATGCATAAATTCACTTGTGGATGGCTGCAGAAGCTATTTCATTTATACTTATTGGCATACAATCGTCTAAATCCTTGGGAGTTGTGAAAAATCTCATCTCGTTCTCAAAAAGAAAAAAATCATGAGTTAAAAAAAATCTTTTTTATCTTAAAGTTCATATATCTTTTAGGGATGAGCCTCATAAATCACAGACATTATTTTTTTTCTGAAAGCTCAGCTCACTTTTAGTTTGGCTGCTGCTTATAGAACGGCTGTGATGACATCTTGAGCAGGAAGAATCCAGTTTTAGGTAGGCTTTACTCAAATGAGTAATCCTTATTTGGTCCCTTTGATGTCGAGAAGGATGCATCACATAGCGTAAGGATTACTCATATGAGCCAGGGCTGTTGGGTCAGGTTCTATCCTAGTTTCTTGCGGCTCAAGACCCTTATATGACTGGAAGACAGGAGAACTAAGTTTTGTTCTTGCGTGTGCCTCAGGTCTCCTGTGTGTCCCTGCTCAAGTCCCCCATTCAGCAAAGGACTTGAGCATCTGCTTTAATTTAAGCATGTGCTTAAATTCCTTTGCCGAATTGGGGCTTCACTCTCTCCATGCTTCAGTTTCCCCATCTGCAAAATGGGGGTGATCATGCACGCTGGGGTGTTGTGGGTCTAAATTAGGGTTTTAGTCACGGGTATTTTTAGTGAAAGTCATAGGCAGGGCACTGGCAATAAACAAAAATTCACAGCCCATGACCTGTCCATAACTTTTACTAGAAATAACCCTGACTAAATGTAAGTTGTCCTGAGGCTGTGGGGTGCAGCTGCTCTGGGGAGCCCTGAGGCGCTTCTGCTGCTCGGGGAGAGGGGGAAGCCTGGGGTACCACCACTACTGCTGCTCTGGTGGCCCCCGGAGCCAGCTGCACTGGCTTCTGCTTGAGCCTCAGGGCCAGCTGCCTGTGGCCACCCTGACAGATGCTGGCCCAGGCCCCCCAGAAGCTCCAGCAGCCACTGTGCAGTTGGCCTTGGGGCCACCCCAGCTGCTCGGGTGTCCCTGTGGTCAGCAGCTGAAGAATTCATGGAGGTCCTTGAAAGTCACAGAATCCATGACCTTCATGACAGACTTGCAGCCTTAGTCTAAATCAATATTTGTAAAGTGCTTGGAACTCCTCTGATGCTAGAAGCCATAGAAGGGCAAACTGTTGTTACTGATCAAATTCTAGCTGTCATTTTGTTGGAAGCGTTGCCCCTTTGGCTCAGGTAGTTACCCTGGGAGAAGTGTTTTGGTTAGGAGGAGAAGTGTTAGGAAGCAAGTATATTCTTTGGTATCACATCTTGTTTATTTGGAAAGCATTTATGCAAAGTCTTGTTTCTCTGAACACAGTAGAAACTAACAGCTGGCAATGTCCTTGCTCACTATTTCCAAATCTGCCTCTCCTGTCAAACCTGTTTCCCAAGGAACTGTCCCTGCTACGTCTTAGGGCCATGCTCATGACTGCCTCTCTCACTGTTTGCTGGCTTTCTCTCTCTACTGCAAACACAGCGAGCATGCAGTCTAGCCCGGCTGTTGTTTCCTTATACCTCACCCCATAAAAGAGTTTAATTACGCCTTCCATTGAGCCTGAAAGAAAGTTGCATAGCATATCATTCAGCTTTAACCACATCCCTGATTATCCATAGGTCAAAGACCTGCTTGTTGGCAGCTACTAACATTTTCCACCATAATAGATGTGATTGCTAATTGTGTTCAAAATAAAACAGAGAGGAAACATCCTGGCCAATGTATAAAGCTGACGTTAAATACACTCAGCTGATGTGAACTGAACTATAATAATAATACTATAATATAATGAATGCTACCTCAGTCTTCTATAGCACTTTTTATCAGTGTATCTCAAAAGACTTCACCGAGGAGATCAAATCTATGCCAGCCTACACCAATGTACTTTATGTCCCCTATCAGTTGTAAAACAAAAATTCTCATATTATGAGAGCAATAGCAAACAGTAGTGACTGTAATATGATTAATTCACAAGACATAAACATAAAAGCAACTAAATAAATACACATAAGATATGACAAAGAGAAGATACCATTCCAATTCTACCTCTTTAAAAAATTATCTCAAAGACAAAAATTCATGAATTTTCTTATGCATTTTCCTTTTGGTTCTTTTATTTTTCCTCTTCCATTCAGAGAAACTTTGGCGCTTGGCTGTTTCCTTACATTTCTTTTGTTCTCTTTTCACAATATGTTTTGTAAAATCCCTGAACATTAAAACATTTGCTCATCATTAAATAATTTAGTCTGAGCCCAACCAAATAATACCATCAATGCTGTTTTGCATTTATTTTTTCTTCTTCTTAGATTTCCCTTTGTTAGGCTAACTTCTGTAGCAGCTACATATGTAGCCTCAAGACAGTATCAATATATGTTAAGATAATCCTTTTTCTCAAAGTGAGATAATTTCACCTTTAGAATTAGCAAAGCTTTATCAAATTGCCTCCCCCCCCCCAGACATGCTTTGTCTAAGCACTCCATATTAACTCAGCTTTAGGTTTTCTACTAGTTCATCTTTATCCCTGTAAGAATATAATGGATATAGAGCTGCTTCAAATGAAAAATGCAAACCAATTTTTTTCAAGCCACAATGATTTTTTTCTCTCAGTTGAATATTTTTGTGAAGAGCTTTCCTCTTTTGGAAGTTTTCTGGGTTTTCATCAAAACTAAAACCCTCAAAATTTCAATTAATTGTCCTTCCCTCCCTCCCCGCCCGCCCTTTCTCCGTCATTCCTTTCTGTCACTTAGTGCACTAGAATGAATGATGTCCCGGACGTTTTACCCATTTTTTCTATTTTTTATTTTTGTCACCCCCATAACTCTTCCAAACGGCCTCAAGCTTTTGAAAAGTTACAGCTCAACAAAAGGAAAAATGTAAAGGAGAGAAAAAAAATGGTGTGTGTGGGTTTGTAGGGAGGACTGACCATCATTCATTTTATTGTACTGAGGCAGAAGAGGGAAAGTAGCAAAAATGCCCCAAATTCGAAACATTTGACATTTTTCCAAAAATATTTTTGTGGGGAGGGAAAAGCAGTTGTTGTACATCCAAACACAGCCAGTGAAGTCAACAGGAGTTTTGAGTCGTCAGGGCTTGAAGACCTGAGTCAACTTACATGGGGAACAGCAGGCGTTTTGCAATTATATGGCCATCCGAGAAATATTGGACTAAAACCTCAACTGGTATAAATGAGTGTAGTTCCAATGAGCTCAATAAAGAGACCCTGATTTACACCAACAGAGAATCTGGCCCATTGACTCTCAAAGGGCCAGATCCTCCAACACTGACTCACATGAGTATTCCCATTGAAATAAATGACAATTCTCATCTGAGGAAGGATTGCTCATATTGGTAAAGACTATGGGACTTTACCTTTGGCTAGGTTAACCACACACGAAAAAGAGAACCTGTGTGGCTGTTGCAAAACTGATCTGCTTCTTCACTGCACCCTTGAGAGCTTCACTGATTTCAGTCGGAGAAGGTTTGAGCCTTGCCTCAAGATTTTGAACTTGCATCAAACCATTCAAACCTCTTGACTTAAATGGCACAGGGCTATGTGATCCTTAGATCACTTTCGAGTTACCTAGCGAATGTTTTGGCACTCAGTGTTTTAACCACATCTGAGAAGCGCATGTCAAAGGGACAACCATGTGCTATGCAATAGTCACTTCATATGTATAGGGGAATTTACTGAGCACAACTCAATTAATTTCTAAAAATGTTACATTTAAGGAAAATAGCAGGTATTAATGTAGACAGCCTAAATGATTGGAATAACTGAAGTCATTGGGGTTACACCATGGATGAATCTGTCCCAATGAGTTTCTTCTTTCAGCCTAAGATCAACTTGTCCCACATTTTATAGACCTATGCCTTTGATTAAAAAAAATCAGATCTTCAAGTTGCTGCAGAAGCTTAAACCATGCGTTTCAAAGTAGTTTTATTGAATTAAAAAGCACTTAGGGCATTAAAGGGACATGCATTCGGGATAATTGCAGTGCATCAGTTACACAGAACAGTAACAATATTACTACTGTGGCAAAAAAAGAGTTGGTATGAAACTGTTTAAATTTGGTGACGCAGCTTTTAATGGAGATTGACCACAGAGTATTAAAACAGCATCAAACAAAGTCATTGGCTCTCTAGACAGCCCAGTGCAGTCTAATATTCGGGAGGTGGCTGGAAAATGACTTTTCCACTCTAGGAAAGAATCTGCGGTTTTGAAAAAAAAGATTCCTACCCTGAATCAGGATAAAAACAAATTGAAATGTCAACAATGTTTGTGAAACAGCAAAGCTCGGGGCGGGGGAGGGGGAGGATTGAGGTCAACAGAAACATTTTGCTTCAATAATCTCAAAATGTTTCAATCGTTTTTCTTATAATTTGATCAAATTTTAAAACGAAAAGTTGTTTCAAACTGGGAAACCAGAAATTTTCATTTAGAAAGTGTCTCCTCACTGATACAGTCTCACTCCCCAGGTTTCTCATCCCAGTCCCAATCTCCTTGCCCAGCCATTCCTTGTTCTCGCCCCAAACTCCTTGTCTCCAGTCCAGTGCCCCAACCATGTTCCTCATCTCATCTGATTGCCTCCCCCATCTTGGTCTCTAGTCATTCCCGTTGCTTATGTTCTCCACTTCTCCCAGTTCCAGTCTCCCACCCTGGGCTTCTTATCCTATCTTAGTGTTTCTTCAGGCTCGCTCTTTGTCTCTTTGCCAAACCAATCATAATACTCTCCCACTGCAGACTGGCTCCTGTCAGATCTCTCTCCCCTCCCCTGACACTTTCTGCGCCACTTGTTCTTAGTACCAATCTCCTTGCCCAGCCACTCCCAGTGGTCCCCTCACCACAGCTGCTCATCTGATCTCATCTATTGGTTCCTAGTCTCCCTTCCCATTTCCCTCCCTGCCTACTAGCCCCAGTTTCCCAGTGGGAACTTTGGTAGCCTTGCAATTCACATGAACCACAAACCTCAAAGAATATACAATGTTAAAAACATTTAATAGTGGATCCTTTATGGTTCTTAGCCTCAACATGATATAAATGATGAAGAGTCACAGGGTGATAATAAAATTCCTCTAGTCATTACGGGCCAGACCCTGAAACCCTTATTCAAACTGTTCAGCTACTGCTACTCAAAGGCATAGTTCTATTGAAGCGGAGTAGACTACTCACAGAAGTAGGTGTTAAGTCGCATGAGAAAGGGATTAACAATGAAACCTAAATTCTAAATGGCTGCCACTGAAGATCTGTTGGTAAGGCGAAGATAATTTGTGATACATGAGCCCCAGTGATGATTCTAAATGATTGTCAACGTGAATGAACACAGTATATTGCCTTTTCCATATAACCAGTAATATGAACAGTATCTTTACAGAACAAGGACACTTTTTCTAATAGCTGTAATTAATGAGAGTTTTTTTCATGTAGCTTCTTGAAAGGCAAGTCTCATCACCCTATGAAAGAGATCTCTGAACAGACTGAACACGATAGGATTAGGTTCACTTGAATGGCTTGGCGGTCTCTTGCTGAATCACTGACAGCTTTGCTTGTGTATCCATTGTAAACTGGCTATGGAATTGTGGGGTGTACAAAAGACTTATTGACTGAGAGGATTTTGAGTCTGTGGTTATGTGCAAATCAGTGACACATTGGTCAGCTCAATGTGTCGCTGTTTTGAGTCTCTCATATAGTCACTGATAGAGTCCCTGTCACTGATTTGAGTCTCTCATATAGTTTACCATGCTGGGCAATCCCGGAGCATTCCCTTCACGTCAGTGCTATTTGGAAAACATAGCACACCTACCTCCTGAATTTAGCCCCATGCTGGGATGCAGGAGGTACATTATCAACATATAGTGAGTAAAATATTGTAAAAATATATTCTAGAGAAGCACCAAGTTCCCAAGAGGCCACACACTCAATATATCGCACGGCCAGTCTGTCACCAACTTGCTCAAAAACGACCTTAATAAAAATGGGGGATGCTCAGAGCTGGATAAGAAGCTGCACACACTACGTTTGGATCCTTACGCTTCCTGTAGAAAAGTGGTGCTCACCCCCCCACCCCCGTGACACCAAAAATTACTACACAATTCTAGGAGAGGGAACCGAAGACTGAGCCCACCGAAGCACTGCCACCCCTGGCGGGATGGGGGGTAGAAGCTGAAGCCCAAGGGAGCTTGTAACCTCAGCCCTGGGTTGTGGGGCTAGGGCTTGAGATTTGCTGGGTCCCAGACCCAACATCAGCATTGAGCCCCACTTTGGGGTCCTGACTCACAGAACCCCTGCGGTAGAAGAAGGACAAGGATTTCTTTGGTGCCTGCATCTGCAATCAGCCTTGCTAAAGGAGAAATGGAAAGGATAAATTGAGGGAAGTGGTGGATAGTTATCTTTCTGAGGTTGTATTTCAGCACCAGACTCCTAATGCAAAAGAAGATGAGAGAAAAGTGGTGGCGGCAAAGGGAAAGAGAGTGAGATGTACAATCAACAAGTTTTATGGTTTTCCTTCTAAGGGATGCCAAATGTCTCCCTTAAAGAGCTAGACTTGAAGGAAATTTTGAGAGCTAAATTTCCTTTGTCTTATCCTATAGCCTGTGGAATCACTCCTTAGCTTGGCTAAGTTCCTGGAATCTAAAAAATCACTTGCACAGACAATTTCTGTCAAGGACATGCTTAATCAGATGCACTCGGATAGGAGGCATCAGCAGTGTTCTACTGGGCTTTGTAGTGAATCTTCATGTAGACAAGCAACACATTCCACTAGCTGCTTAAAAGTGTCTATTCTGTTTGAAGCAAACTCCACGGACTTCAACCTATATTCAGAGTTACTTTGATAAATGCACTGCTTAAATATTCTCAGCACAGAAAAGTTTTTAAAACTCTGGTGAACCACCTCCTCCAAGCATGTGAGAACTCAATGTCATTTGCCATTTCCTTCATGTACTAAGCTTTAAAAATAAAAGAAAAAAGCCCATTAGACTCAAAGAAGGGTTTCATTTTGATCCCTTTTATGCTGTCTCCCTTAAACATGGCTGTTAGTGATATGATAACATATTGTAAATCTGAGCGAGAGAGTCTCCTTTTCCCCCCCTCAGTTGCATGATGCTTTGAAGCACTGGAATCTTATCATTTTCATTTTTAATGCACTTCCATTTACCTCTAATAGCTTAATATTGCCTGCTTTGCAAGATTCCCAGGAAGACGTGGTACATCTGTTTTTGCTAACTGCCATTTTCCCCATTGTCTTTTAGTTTAACTTTGATTTAAGAAGGACTGTGCTTTCCTATGGGATGTAGTTTGTGTTAATGTCTTTCTACTGAGAGTCCATTCTTTGGTTTTATTGTATTTTGCATCTACTGTTGAATTTTTCCTTGAAAATGAAGATCTAGAATTAAGCAATAGAGAACAACTCTGTTAGCCTAATGACCTTACACAATGGTTATACTTATACAAAGGTTAACGTGTTCACAGAGCTATCAGAGACAGTGGCTTCTTTTTATTTCCTCTTTCATGCACTTAGAATAGGAAATATCATATTTCTGCATGGTAACTGTGGATAAATATTGACTTTTTAATGGCACTATGGGCCTTTTTTCAGACTCGAATTTCCCTTATTCCATTACTAGGGTTTCGTTTTTGGTTTTGATTATTTCAACTGGATTTATTTGGTACTGATCTACCTACTAGTGCTACCAGCTTATTACTAGTGCATCAATCATTATGGTATTCAGATAGTAAAGATTAGAATGAACAGTTCTGTGGTTGTCCTCTGAGGACAACATCTCTGATCCATCCTCGGTGGGGTTGTATTCTATTCATCTGCAGGAAGAGACATCTAGAGAAGGATGAATATATATTGGTCAGTATGTCACTGAGGAGCCAGCTTGTGAAAAAGAATCAGAGAGGTAGCCGTGTTAGTCTGGAATAGCAGAAGTGACAAAGAGTCCTGTGGTAGTCTTCAAGCGTTGTCAGTTTAATCCAGTACAATTTACAAACTTGGAATCTAATCCTGTAAACCTTTAATCATTTGATCAATCCCATTGAAGACCATGGGACTATTTGCATGTCTAGGGACCACTTTTGTGGTAAGAGTTTCAGGAGTCTGTTCTGTTCCTAGAAAGGAAGTTGAATCTCCCAATTGACATGCAATGTTTGACCATAATGCAGTTTAGGATACAGTTTATTTAAAATTTGTCTTTTAATAAGCCATACATATGCTGAAATGGCTTCTCATCCAAATCCCGTATTCCATATAAACAGACTAAAATACTACATATTTTGGGGGAAAGTGAGCAACTAAACATGCATTTCATGAATATACAAACATGCATTTCATCACTGTACTGGAAAACAGGGCTGAATTTAATTTTCTGTGGAATTCAAAGAAAGTTTAATGGCCTCAATTGTTTTCTGTGTTAATCAGTGTGTACCTGAAAAACTATATGCCTTCTAAGAGAAAAGAATCAGTCCACGCTTACTGAAAAAAAAAATCCTTCCATCAGGTGTTCAGAAGAGTGCTATAAGACACATACATAACCTCATGAGCAGAGGGTAGAGAGGAGAGCAGAGGGTAGAGAGGATACCCTCCCACATTATGACCAGCAAAATAAAATAAAATAAATAATAATAAAATTTCAAAGAGGCAGAGGTTCACAGATTTGCAAACCTAAAAACCTGTGTTATGCTTTAAACCACCTCAGCATATACCAGGTTTATGAACATTAAAAAATTAACCCAAAGAAACACTGAATCCCATTAACCTGAATGTGTACCAGCCAGTATGCCCTCACTGACTAAAGGTGCAGTCGCACCTGAACAGCTAAAAATTAACCTTGACATCTTAGGCTAAACAGAGTCATGTCACCGGCTCCATCTCTGTTGTTACATAACAGATAAAACTCCAGTGGAGCATGGTGCTGGCACATAGCGTCTCAGGTACATGGTATGATTTTTCAGAATCTCTTTTGGGAATAGTCATGTAGATGAAATAGCTGGTATTTATGATTACTCTATTTCTATGCATGTATATTCATGTTGGTATCTGAAGTTATTAATATTAGCTATATTTACTACGTTTGCTCCTGTGGTAATGACCATAAGGTATTTATCCAGCACATGAAGGGACAAGTCACGTTGAATGGCCCATGAAGGAACACTTAGCTCACAATGGACCTTGGAAAACGCCTATCTACACTTAATAGACTTTTTGTGAACGTTCTAATTAGAATATGGGTGTGGGGTGACGAGCATGTAACTTGCCCATGTGACTCCAAACACCATCTTTCGGAGTAAGAACAGATTCCTTTTTACTTGGCATTTGGCAGAAGCTAAAAGACCCTGGCCTGGGAACATCTCCATGTTTCCTCTTTCCTGCTCTAGCCTCTGGACTATGAACATATACTAATGGGAGCATTCTAACTACAGGACTGGGGACTTCAAGGTAATCTGGAGCCTTCATATTTCCATGATCCTTTGCAGATGGAATTATGAGTTGGATAAGGTACAGAGACTGTTCTAGCCTCACTGATTGCTGATTTCTCCCTTGCAATGGACAAAGATCTTGGCTGACTTTCTCACATGAGTCAGCAGCCTTTGATACCTGGGGTCCAAGCAACATAGCCCTTACTTGTATGGTTTTGTTCTTTCCTCTCCAAATGTCGAAGCCTGTTTCCATTGAACTCAATAGCAAAGCTTCATTTTATTTCAATGGGAACAGGATTTGATAGATTTAACAGATGCAGGTGTAAAATTTAGACAGGTACGGGAGATGTCGGAGGACACTGGGAGAATGTGGGAGCCCCGGACTGGGAGGGCGGGGCAAGGAGAAGTCCCATGGAGGGTTACATGGGGCAAAGGACACCTACGAGATCTTCACTGAGCTTTCTCAAAACTACAATACCCGCACAAGGAAATAAGGACACAGATCAACAGAGCCAGACATGTACCCAGAAGCCTGCTGCTGCAAGATAAGCCCAAGAAAGAAAACAACAGAACTCCACTGGCCATCACCTACAGTCCTCAGTTAAAACCTCTGCAACGCATCATCAGTGACCTACAACCCATCCTGGACAATAATCCCTCACTTTCACAGGCCTTGGGAGGAAGGCCAGTCCTGGCACACAGACAACCTGCCAACCTTAAACAGATTCTCACCAGCAACAGCACACTGCACCACAATAACTCCAACTCAGGAACCAATCCATGCAACAAACCTCGATGCCAACTCTGCCCACATATCTACACCAGCAACACCATCACAGGACCTAACCAGATCAACCATACCATCACTGGTTCATTCACCAGCACATGAACCAATGTCATATATGCCATTATATGCCACCAATGTCCCTCTGCTATGTACATCGGCCAAACTGGACAGTCCCTACGAAAAAGGATAAATGCACACAAATCAGATATTAGGAATGGCAATATACAAAAACCTGTAGGAGAACACTTCAACCTGCCTGGACACACAATTACAGATTTAAAAGTCACCATACTGCAGCAAAAATCTTCAAGTCCAGACTGCAAAGGGAAACTGCAGAGCTGCAATTCATTTGCAAATTTAACACAATCAATATGGGACTGAACAAAGACCTTCAATGGCTTGCTAATTACAAAAATAGCTTCTCCTCTCTCCATGTTCACCCCCCCCCCCCATTCAACTGCTAGAAGAAGAACCCACCCTCCCTGATTGGAGATAACAAGCTGGTTCAGCCTAATTGGACTAACCTTGTTACCTCCCACCTGGTTCTTGCCTACTTTACTATACCTGCCTCTGGACACTTCCACTGCTTGCATCCGACGAAGTGGGTATTAGCCCACGAAAGCTTATGCTTCAAAACTTTATAGTTAGTCTTTAAGGTGCCACAAGACTTTGTTACCTCTGTGTCCTCCCTTGTGTCCCTTCCATGAGTGCAGTACCGGTAAGAAATGATTTCTACTTGCACCATGAACCAGAGGGAAATAACTGCAATCCAAAAAGTCTCCCCCACCTTCCTTTTCTGCTGTCCTGCTATTTAAATCAATTTTGTACCGTTTTTCAGGTTATTGTGAACATAGCAATCCATCGGTATTCAAGATTCAGCATTTTTACTGGTTTGTCAGATAGCCTTCTGGCTGGCTGCAAGCACATAGGAGAATACCTCAAGAGTCCCTGGGGTCCAGTTCTGTTGCACATATGTGTATATTTCCTCTGGGTACTGTATTTTGCAACAGTGAGCTCAGTTTTTAACCTTATGCTTCTGGTAGCCGGGTTTATTTATCAGCGGGTTGCGATTTATACAGTACTAAGCTGTTTTGAATCCAGTAAAGCACCTACCAATAGTTGATGCCTGCTAACTTCTGATGCTTCTCTCAAATAAAATAGAATTTATTTTGGTTAGCTTGCAGGGCTTTTTCCATTTGGTGGAAAAATAAGTTAACTTTTCCCATCAGCCTATTAACTTATTGTCATATTTGACCCTGAGCTTCTCCTTTGATACTCTTGTCCGCTCTGTGGGAAGACTTGCTCAGCCTTTTATATTAGAAAGTAGCAACAGTCACTCATTAGGTAACAATAATAGCAATTCATCCTTTTTATAAAGTCCCAGCTATGTTGTAAAACAACCCAAAGGTGCCCCACGCCAGTTTCTGCATGGCGAAAAGACGGCTGCCAGGATACTCATGAAAATCAAAATGATTCATCATGCCCCACAACTACTGCAAATATTACCGCACTGCCATTCCGACTGGTACTGAATATTTTAAAATGATCTCTGCTTGTAAAGATTTTGTGCCTTACCTAATTTTTATTTCACCCTATTCAGATGTGAATAGCCATAAACACCCAGCCATTTGGGATTAGATCTACATTTCCTTTGCCATAATGCCGCTGCCTCTTTGGGGACCTAGATCTGTGCATTTATGATTCACTTTAGTTTGGCTTTTGTAAATGATTCTGTTGAGTACGAAGGGAAGGAAGTACAAATGTGAATTGTTTATTTGCTTTTAGAGATTTATTGCGCTTTTCAGGGCACCTATCAGCATGCCTCTGATTTCAATGAATACACACCACATTTCAGTTTGAAGTCCTGTGTCCTTCCCAGTGATAGAAACCAATGGATCAGATTTAGGGGCACGTGACTGCCTGGGATGCATGCTTGGGGGGAGGGGACCACTGGGCTTGGGGTGCTGTTTTTGTTGTTAGGGACAAAAGGAAAATAGACTGTTTGAAGTAACATGTTTTAGGTATTCTGTACGTGGATTCGTGTTTCGCTAACATTCTAGAATGTTCTGGACCTTTGTAAAATCTGTGCTTCCATTTGCAAGGGCAAAGGTGAGAAAAGCGATGTTTTGAACTAAAGGACTAGGGTTAACATTCTCAGGCTGTCAGCTACTCTAATACTGGTCTGCCCGTTGTTGGCACACAGTTCAGTTTCTTAATGTTAGTACATTTCCGCTATTTTAAAATTCAAAAGTTTCTATAAGCTTAGAGAAAACCATTTTTATTTGCTTATATATGGCATGAACAAATACAGACAGATCCTAGCATGCAAATTTATTGTCTTATAGACAAGGATACAGCATGCACGCAAATCATGCATCAAAGTCATGAAATGGGCTGCAAATGCAATAAGAAATAAGATATTCAACAAATGGATGGGGGCCCTGAAGATGCTCCTCATCTGGGGTGCCATTTCATCTAGGACCGGCCCTGTGAGTAGCTGGAAATATGCATCTCAAATTCAGTGATGTAGTGTGGCTTCATTGTGTCTGTGGATTCTGGTATTATGTAGGGTGTTGTTTTAATCAATTACAATATATGAAGGACTCAGGCATTATTTTAAATTATTTCACTTCCTTCCTCTGCATAGGTTACTTTGTCTGCATTGACATTTTGAGAGATAAACCAGATGACTGTACCTTAAAGATTAAGCAAGCAGTTATAAAACACAAGACTTTATGCAAAATATATCATTAGCTGATTTAACTTATGGCTTTCCTAACCTATTTTACAATAATACAATGCAATAGTCAAATCAAGGTTACAACTAAAATATAATCAATAAATCAATGGTTCAATTTATCTGGCTTGCCAATTACTACAATAAGTAATTAAATCAATGTATAATGACCACACCAAGGAAAATAATTCTCTTAATATTTCATAGGAAGGGTTGGAGGAGAAGTTGTTCCCTTGTAGCTAAATGTCTGTTAACGGCAAAGGCTATTCTATGCCTTCGTTTTAAGGAAATATAGCTTTTTAAATGATTTTTTGGTAGCTTCCTCCTTTGGCTTCTCTGTTCTGTTAAGCTTCTCTGTTCACAGAAATTATATCAAGCTTCCATCTGTCTAGTTTATTTCCCCTTCACTCTTTAGCTCCACATCTTTATCTTTCTGGCAGTCTTGCACAGATATAAAATGATTTCTAGGATCCCACACTTGTAGCAGCTTTGCAATGACACTCATTTAACCCAAAGGTCTCTTCTTGTCTATTTGGGAAACAGTGACACAACAGAGAACACACATGCGCACACACACAAGATTCAAACATCTTCAGTTGGTTCTACAGAAAGATTTTCACACCTTCGTCTTCTCAAAGTCTTTAGCTTATGTGATTGTTCTTAGTTTGTAACTAAGTTGATATTGACTGGTGAGTCGATGATAAAATGAACTTGAAGCTTTTCATATGCAGGGTGGAAGCTTGGTGATCTCTCTCAGTTGTAGACTTCAAGTTTATATTAGCTGACAGCATTCTTCACCTTTCCTTCTTGTGATGGCTGTTTCAGAGAAGAGAGCAAGATACAATTTCAGGTGTTTCCATCAGTGCAAGAGAGACCCCTCCCCTTTCTTCATATGGTTACAGTCTTTTGTTGAGATTAGTGTCCCCCTTGTTCCACCTCAGGGACAGTTATGATATCTTCAAAAAGGACAATTACATATTACAGCCTGATAGTCAATGGCCTGGTTTCTCATACTTGAAGACACATTGAAGATTCCAGGTTACGATATACACGTCTTGCAAAGATGTCTCTTGAACACAGGACACAAGAAAGTGCCACATGACATGGATTGGGTAAAGAAACTTCTGCTTAGGCCCAAGACCTAAATGTTTTACTAATTTAAATAAAATTAATTACTTGTCAGCTTTGCATGTCAGTCACATCCTTGTGACAGTGACTTAATTATGACACTGGAAAGGTAAGTATAAGAGGTGGGAGCAGAGTCCAGGGCAAGTGGATAACCTTACCAATTTTGCCAATTCTCATGATTTTATGGTGACTTGGATATTTTTACTTGTCTCATTAAAACAAATTATTCACAGGTGTGTTCCAATTAGTTGTTCCTTCCACTAGAGAAAGAATGCAGCATCTGCTATTGGGTTATCATCTCAATAATCCATCCGAAATTAAGGCGTGGGGAGGTGTATCTGTTTATAGAGATATTATATAGATAGATATAGATATTAAGTATGTATCACTATAATATCTCTAAAGACCTAATGTTTAAATATCACTTGATTTACTATGCCAAGAAGACTGTTTGGCAAGTGACTTAATATTTACTCACCATAAGGTGATGAAAAGAACATTACTGGTGGAATATGCAGTCACTGACACTTGGCTTAGTCTAGACATATGGAGTATGGATATTTGAGAGTAGACAGGATACAGAGTTACTTATGCTGTCACTGCACATCATTAGTAAGACAAGCCTAACCATCACCCTGTACTCTTCATTATTGTTTCACAACCCCAACGATCCTCATTATAGTATCTATACCACAGAAACAACTAAAACCAATTAAACTCACAGCTTGGTAGTTCAGCTTATGAATCACCCTCTGAAGTGAACTAGAGAAAGACAAAAAATCTGTCCAAAATGAAACTCTCTCTGTGGTACCAATGGTCATAATGTGTTTTGTGGCATGCTACTTAGATTTTTGGTTGTCATATCACGATATCCTGAAGTACGAAAGATTGATCTTGTTAGTTGGTTTTATTTTCGGCCAGTTTCCTTCATCCCAGTGCTGTTTCTTATCCAAATATCATTTATTACTATTCTATTCTTCTTATTTTTAGCCTTTTCCTAAATAAAAGCCATAAATGCAATCTGAAAAAATTCTGAGTTAACAGCTGACAGGACTTGCTATGATTATGTGCAACTGTGATCACTCACAAGGCCTATCTGAAGGGTAAATATTTTTTTAGCAGTACAAGGTACAGTACTTTGCTTTCCTGTTGAAGTGGCCATCATTACTTCTGCAACAAGCCAACTGCAAGCTCAGTTGCAGTGATAGGAGCGGAAAGGGGTGGGTTTTATTAATCAGTCTGGAGCTTTAGGTCCCTCTTGCAATTAAATAATATTACCATGGAATGTATGGTATTACCTAAACTTCCTTGTTTAATCTATCAATTTGGAGGCAACACACAAATGCAGTGGTTTTGTGAGGGACCACAGTAACATTATTACCCAGAAAATAGGTTGGGATCAAATGTACAAATGTACAA
Source organism: Sternotherus odoratus (assembly GCA_032164245.1). NCBI lineage: Eukaryota > Metazoa > Chordata > Testudines > Kinosternidae > Sternotherus > Sternotherus odoratus. Next base: position 10,416,263 of record JAVMKO010000009.1, on the reverse strand, counting down.
GGGCACTTCTCCGTTCTCAGCTGTGAGGCTAAGTAAAACTCCAAGACAATATAATTCATTTAGAGAATAGTCTCCCTGCTGAACTGGTGGAAGCCACATAATCTTTGAACAGCTCTAGTGCATAAAAAATTTAGAAAATGTAGGGCACAATCTTGCATTGGCCAAACAGAAGGGCTACATTACCTAAATTCTTTCTAGCCCTAGTTTCTAATATTCCTTATTCTAAATCAAGAATGTTCATATAGATATGTCAGTAACCTAGATCTCAAAGGTATTCATCTGCACATAGAAACACACTGTAGTCACAAGGACAATTTTCAACTGCAACAATCTTGCAATCAATTGCATTGGAAACATGAGTGTTCATTTTAAAATAATTATTTTCTATTATAGTGCAAGTATTCCATAGATTACATATGTCTCTATTGAAGTCAAAATGGAACTTGATCACTAACATATATATCTGTGCTAGCTGGCAACTTAATAGTTGATTTGCCCATTCCCAGGAGTTACAGCTTTTTGCATTCAGCCTCCAGCTAGTTATATTATTATTTGTAGGCTGCTAGGGTCCACAATGTACTCTGTGCTGTCCTCACACATGGATTGATTGTGAGCATTTCAGGGCAGGGACTCTGTCTCTCGAAGGCCCCAGTCTCATGTTGGACTCTAATAGCATGGACTCCTGTGCCCATGAAAAGTCCCATTGAAATCAAGGAAGCAGGGGATCCAGCTAACAGTTCCCAATGTAGGACTAAGGCCTAACATGGTAGCAACCAAGACCATTCCAACAAGGCATAAGCAATCTAAGGGAAAAATATGATATGACCCAAATCAAACTTTTTGGAGGTTCAAAAGAGTTCATTTAATTTGCTTCCATGATTTTCATGTATTATGCTCTTCATCAGCCTAGATACAGTGAATCCTATTTAGCCAGAAATAAGGTGCATTCAAACAAACATGGAAGAGCTGGTTCACCTGAGATGTAGAGGCTCAATTTTAATTCAATTTTAATTGGGGGAGGGAGGAATGTTCAGGTTCTTACAGTCTTACATGATTAAGAGATTTTTGTCGAGTACATGGCATAAGTTTAGAGTGCATCTATCCATAATCCATGTCACATCAAGTTAGTAGTATTTTCTGAGAACTTCAAACTTTCAGAAAAACATTGCAAGTTTATTTTTGTATGAAAACTTTATACGGGGCTATTTATTGTATATGGGCAGATTAAACCAGTGGGATGGAAATAGCTTTTCAACTTTTCCAGACAGTTGAGTTTTTTAATATTGATTTCTTCACCTCTCTCTATCGTAGGTGTTGTTTCATGACATTACAGGCACAAAGGGTTTGATTCTGTGAGGTGCTGAGTACCCTTAATTCCTGCTGTAGTAAAAGATGCTCAGCATTTCATTGCTTCAAGCCCTAATAGTGGTAACAATGAAATCATTTTGCAGCATTTTAACTATGACTTAACTGAGTTTAATTTCCTGAGTGACTGAGTAGGAGTGACTGTAGATACAGATTTCAGACAAAGCAAGAGTAGTCAAAATATATGTACGGTAACTTCCTCTATCACCGTTTAATGTGTTATATGTTGCTCTTTTCATTTTGTGGAGATGGCAAGCTTGGTTTCGTTTGTAATGTGCCATTATGATACGTATGCTTTACTTGAGATTTTATGCTGCTAGAAATAAATTAAAACTAAAGCAAGTTGAAGTTTATATAATGATTATACTTCTGCATCTTCCTGACATTTACAAGCATTTAAATACAGATCAAAATCTCTGAGGAGAATCTCAGGCAGCCAAAACACCACTTCAAAATGAATTAACCTTCTTAAACTCAGTTCAGCTTTAGTGTGTTGTGGATCACAATTCTGTCTTCCTGTAATTTTCTGTTTATGGACACACTTTGAATGAAGTACCAGATTCTACTATGACTATCCTGACAGCCAAACTCTGCCATTGACTCTGTGTGTGTGTGTGGGCAGGGAGGGCTGACTTCCCATGTATATAAATAATACACTATTCAAAACCCAACATTATGAATGAGTGTAACCAAATGGGCTGGGCTAAAATGCTCAGAAAAACATAACAATAGTTTGAAAAAAGTCACTTCCAAGAAAAAAATTTCTCCCCACTGTTATTAGGTGTGAGGGGAGGGCCCTGGTTGCATTACTGAGCTCAGTCAACTATCAAGACATCTTACTTCACAATTTCACCTCAAAGCCACATTAAAAACACTGGTTAAAGTCAAGAGGCCCATTTTCTGAAGTAGTTGAACTTCTCAGACAGTACGTCAGACATGTTCTTACTAAGGAACAGTGGCAACAGGTGTTGTGGGATTACATTGTGGATTGATGGTGCATTTCTTGGCAGATAGACAATTCAGATCTGCCTCCCCTAGTTTAGCTGGATCAACTCTCACATGCCCCTCAGAACAACCATATGAACAGAAAGGTCCTTCTTTGTTATGACAGGAAACGTGGTCAAGAGCAGTTTAATTTACATCTTTACTGTTGGGGCTTCCTGGGATCCCTGCCTTGCTCCTGTGGAACTAGGTGGCCAGATAGCAAGGATGAAAAATCGAGATGGGGTGGAGGGTAATTGGCACTTATATAAGACAAAGCCCCAAATATTGGGTCTGTCCTGCTTTTATAGGGACATCTTGTCACCCTATGTGGAACTGAGTAACAAATTGTATGCAATCTGGTTAAGGACTGCCTTATCATTTTAATGGTGGATGGGTGCACTTGATATCTTCTGATGCTGATGCCCTGATGATGTAGCCACTGTACAAACAGCCAAAACAAAATCAGGTTAAATGGCAAATAGCCGTGTATGTGTATGCACATGCTGGAAAATACTTTTTGTTTCTAGACTGTCCGATTTATTTAATTATTATTCATTCATGATAATTGAAGTGGGTTCAATTCACACAGATGTGACTATTCATTTTTATTTTCCTGTGAAGGTCTTTAAGTCAACAATCTCAACGAATTTTAGGGAGTGAGTTTCACAGGCAAATGTTGGCATTTCAGTTCAGTTGCCAATGTGAAAAATAGAACCGCACCAATAAGGTTGTACCACATCTTCTCCTCTCTCTTTTTGTTCTTGTGGTTTTTTTTGTTGTTGTTAGACACTTGCATCTAGAAGTGCTATTTTATGCTCTTTGTTATTTGCATATATGGCGAGGAAGCACAATAAGCTGGAACAGATTGACAGATCTTGCTGTCCTTTCAGCTGAGAAGCGAATGTGTGATGCAGCTCCCCTCAAGGAAATAATAAATAGATTTGCAAAACAACACAAGGCACCAACTTTTACTGCCTGGCCCCAAATTACAATATTAAATTATGTGCTAAAAAGGTATTAGGAGCAGAAGCATTGGGAAGAACCATAAATACATCCAGTTTGAATTAGCATATAGATGAGCAGAAATTTCAGATGAAGAAGAGTCAACATGCTGCCTTGTCAACAAATTCCATCTAAGTATTGGCCTTCTTTTTCTGAAGTCTGGGAAGGAAGTGGGAAAAGTTTAGCTACAAATATGACCATATGAATTCAGTCTACAGCCTTATTTGTCCCTTTTAATCACAGTGTAAGGGAATTTATGTCAAGAGCCCCCAACCTACCTTCCAGGCAAGCCAAGAAACTCACATTCCCTTGCCAGCTTGTGTCCACAGCAGATAAAAATCAGGCCACTGAGCAAAAGGACAGATTAACCATGAGGCACATAACCCTGTGCCTATGGTCCCTAACTTGGAGATCATCTGATGTTCAGAAAAACCTGACCTACCATTGCTGCTGCCCCTTTGGACAGGCAGGGCAAAGGGAGGCCTGATCTGTTACTGCTGCTGCCCCTTCCTAGGCATGTTGCCCTTATAACTATCACTCTAAGCAATCATCTCATGTGAGGATATTACTATGGGTCAGTTGCCATAGTCCACCCCTACTAGGTCAGACATCACTTGTAGCCAACTTCATTTAAACAGGACTTTGAGTCCCCACTCCCTTTCTTTCATGCTGGGGGAAGGAAGAGAAGAAACTGTGGAGTGTAAGGCCTCAGCTTCTTACTGTTTGCATTTGTTTTATGGTAAGAGTGGCTACTATTCCACTCTGATGAACAATCAGACTGAATACTGATTTCTTGAAAATCCTAAGGAAAAAACACCATGAATTTGGGAGGCCATTATTAATGCTTTGGCATCTCGGAGCTTTGTGTGTGCATTTTAATAGTGCGGAATGATAACTAATTTTATTTTAACTTCCATTGTTGTCCCTCAAAACTCGCCTGAAACTCCTTTTTTGTGGTGCCCCAAAACACATGACAATGGCTGGGCCACGGCTGTGTTAAAACCACTACCTCTCATGCTTACCAATTCACTCTCATGGTTTACTTGTACCTCCCCATCATTCTGTATCCATTGGTTATTTCTTGTACTATACTTAGATTGTAAACTCTTTGGGAGCGGGGACCATAATACAGATATATAATAATTCTTATAATAAAGGCATTTTTAGGGGGATAGTCAGGATGTGAAATGCCTGCTACCTTTCTCCTACCGTAAATGAAGGTTCTGGAAACCTGCAGCTCCCTTTGACTTCAGCTGGGGTTGTGGGTGTTTATTATGACTGGAAAAATCAGGCTTTAGTTATTTTTTCCCACAGCATGTCTCTGGTCCCAAAACCGAGCAGGGAAGACCCACCATTTGGGGCACTAAAACTCATGCATTCCCATCCCCACCAGCCATCTGGCCTTGGGGAAAGAAACTGTATGGAGGCGACAGACAAAGCTAGAGCAAGCAGAGTAGTTGCAGAAGCAGCAAATGCAGGGACCAACTGACACTGAGAATATTTCTATATTTTGACTGGACGTTCTCTGCCCTGTAGTGATTGACTGTTTCCCCCAACCTTCTCCCATCCCCCTTTCTTATAATCTCTTCAACCCAGTCTCACTTCCCACCTGCCCCTCACACCCTTCACTACTCCATCTTCTCGCCTGCTATGTTTCCCTCCCTTCTCTTGTCTTTCCATTTAGCTCTCTCCAAACTAACTGCTACCACCAAACAACCAAACGAAATCACCACTTTCATGGAACTAACATGATGTTGCTGCCATTGTTCTCTGCTTGTATGTTCTATCCCTTTCCCCTCCACTTTGTCTGTCATGTCTATTTAGATTGTAAGCTCTTTGGCAGGAGGGACTGAATAGACAATGTATTTGTACAGCACCGCGCACCATGGGGTCCTGTTCTTGGTTGGTCACTAGCAGTACTGTAATAAACATGATTATTATAATCATAATTTCCCTCTAGCAGCAGCACACACAACACCTCCTGCATCAAAACATTCCGCCTTTAAAAAGGCAATTGTATAACAGCAGGTTAAACAAAGGGTGCTTCTGAGAATTAGTTGGTCTTGAATTGTCATTACGGTTCTATCAGACAATTTAGTTGATTGTTTATAGAACAATTTAAACTAAAGAGGGAAAAAGAAAACAAAATTGGATAAGGCTTGAATTACACTTATTACAATGTTCAAATAACAATGTATCACCACACTGCTTCCTTTCCGTAGATTAAGTATACTAGCTACCCCATTAATATGCCCCCCCCTCCAAAAAAAATTATGTGGAGATTGTTATAGGACATAGCCTTAGACCTTGTTACAATAAACCTGACCTGTTGAAATAAAATCAGGCATCAAATCATGGGACCATGGCTTCATTGCAGAGAGACAATAAAGTTGTATAAAGCCCCCCTTGGGAAATGCTGTGATGATTTAGAAATTAGATTGAATTTGTACTATAATACCTTCAGAATTAGCAGAATCCCTAAAGACTGGGAAGGGAATGACATAGCTGTTGTTTTACAAAGGACACTCTAATCTTCTGTTCAGACACTCCCAAAACAGAAGTAGGTACGCAAAGAAATGGTAACAGCATTAAGAGAGCCCATGCCCCCCTCCCCGGTCTTACATTACTCATAGTAAGTTACAAAGTTGTGACTATGAAAGGTGCAAGGGGGGGGGGGAATCCACCATACTAAAAAACTAGCTTCATATACCTTTCTGTGTTACTGTGGCAGGAGCTTTACAGAGCATTTGAAGGGGAATGAGGAAAGCAAAACCTTAACATACCGAAAACTTATGCTAACAGTACTGCCGGAGCCATGTTGGGCCTAAGATAGGCGAGAGACAGGTAAGTGAGGTAGTATCTTTATTAGACCAACTTCTGTAGGTGGAAGAGAGAACCCTACACCTAAATATTCCATAACCCCATCATTAGGGTAGTCAGCTGTAAGGTAAGAGATCCACTGGGCTAAAGGTTAGACAATTGGACACTGCCATCTCCCCATGCCTGCTCCCCTGCCTAATCAGTGTTGAGTTAGATGTGGTCAGTGCATGCCTACCAGGTTGGGCCCAGCAGGCAAGTTAAGTGAGTCAGAGCCTAGTCTGAGACGCCCTCTAGGTCTTGGATGAGAGGCAGAGAGAAAGGGGGAGGGGGAAAGGGGCAGTCAGGTGCTACCTAAGGCAACAGTGCACATGCCCCACAATACAAACTTAGGGGGCTTTAACAAACAAACAGGGTTTGGCGCAGAGGTATGTCAAAGTATGTCAAAAAGACCTCCATGACGCATAATCCAAACAAGCATTTTCAAGGATATCTCCTAATTAAACAAGTAGCTCAGAGCACCACCTCTTGGGGGGTGCAATGCTTAGAATAAACCTGCTTTGACAAGACAAGGCAAAGTGTAAAGTCTAATGGGAAGGTTAGAAATCAGGGCCGATCATTGCCCACAAACACTGACAACATGCAAACCCATTTTGCATGCTCCCAGCGAGACGGCAAGAGCCTATTAAGATTCTCTGAACGTTATAATAGTTTTCCATTGCTGCTATAATTGTGTATGTCCAAATCCTATTATGTACCTGCAAACCTAAATCAAGCCTTTGATAAATTAAACTCCCTTAAGATTACTGGGAGGGGGGAAAAAGCACAACAAAATGGAACTAAAAGCTACTGTTAGTACAGTGGGTTCTTGATTAAATGACTGAGTGGCCCCCCAGGCTAGACCCTAGGCACCCACCATGCTGACAGATTTTATCCATCAGGGCTGCTGAAACATGGCATGCTATTTTGCACGTTATGCCGGATTGGCCTGTAGATGAGGGGAGGTGTTTGTTCCCTGAAGAAACAATGGCAGCCAGAAGTGGAAAATATTTCCAGGTCATAAAATGCACTTGACTGGTACTGGAAGCTAATACCAGCCAACGCTCTAGGTGGTTATTGTTAAATCGCTTTACAGATTGCTTTATTCTACCCAAACTCCGAAAAGACCCACTGTATGTTAAGCTGATGTCTTTGTTGTCGGAGGAGCAGAAGAAATTTACACTCCCAGAGGTGAAGTCAACCCGGGTGACGCTGGATTCAAAACTCAGTACCATAATGCTTGAGGACAGGGAGCCTCCGCGCTGATCCAGTGCTATCTGAATGTACCTGCAGCCTCAGCCACCTTCCCTGGGGCTACCATGAGGACTGCAGGGGGGGAGGGGCATAGGCTGTTCACATGACATTTCCAAAGGAAGGAGGACTTATCCCGAGACTCACCTGTATAACGCTGATTTGCCCTCACCAGGGAACTTGCGGGAGGGGGCTTTTGGGGCCTGACAGAATCATCCATCAAGTTCAACAGGAAATTCTGTTTATATTTTAAAGAGAGGCTATCAACAGCCAGCATGTGAAAGGCCACATTCAGAACTTGAATGGAGGGACAGAGAGGCTGCAGTAGGGCAGACACACAGAGCAACCTTATTAGTAACATGAAATCCTGTTGCCGTCTTCCCTTCTTAGCCCTGAGCTATGAGTGCCTTCCTGCATGTTGGAGAAGAAAGGACAGCTGATCCAATTAGAGAAACAGTTGCATTTCAGGAACATCTGTTTGAGAGAATCTCATTTTTCTTTGCTGTATGGCCCAGGTATGCCTTCCTCTTGACATCAGTGGGAGCTGTGTGTCTGAGATTAGAATGCAGCTAAGAACGTTGGGTGACGGAAAAAAATATGCATCACCACAAAAAGTCCACATCTAGCCTGGGCAAAGAATGAAATATTTAGTTAGCTTAATGAGAAGAGTGTGTGGAAAGAGTCGCAGTCAAATTCTTTCACTGTCGAGCCACAGTATATAATGTGCCACTGATATTTTAGGAAGGTGTGATAGAATCAGTTTAATTTTCCCACTCACCTAACAAGGAGAATGACACACAGTGAAGTTTGCTCACCTAAATTTTCCAAGCAGCATTTCCTGTAATGTTCCTGCAAACAGAGGGAGGGAGGAATGCAATAAATCTAGGCCAAGAGGAGTTATTTTATTGCAAGCTGTAGCTGGGAATGGGAGCAGTGTTGCTTGCAAAAAATCAAAGGAAAATAAGTATTTTGTTCTAGCAGCACCTCCAGCTAAAATCATAAGCAGAGAAATTAAATTCTCCCCTGTGTGCTATTGCCGAACGAAGGCTTGTAAGATATTTAAATCTGTGCAAAATATTAGCAATTAAACATGCCCCAATTACCTCATTGCTAATGATGATATTGGTGCAGAGTAGGGAAAATTCAAGCCCGGGCCAATCCTGGTCTAGGTGGGATATTTAGAGTTAGCTGCATCAGCAAATGGCAGGTTCACCAGACGTAATGCAAATAATCTTGATCAAATGACAGTGCGGTGAGGCTAGAAAATTGTGTGGGAGGCCAGGACGATGCCCTGGGGCTTTGGGAACTGAGTAAGAGAGTGGATAAGAGGCCGGGTTCTATAGGCAATAGAGAAAGAGACACTAGGGCAGGGAAGCACATCGAATCTGGACTGTGGGAAGAAAAGGTCTTCTGACAGCAAGAGACTCACCAAAGGGCAGAGCCAAGGGGAGTGCCTTCCAACCCGGGACACTGTGAGTTTCAGGTTTTGCTCATTTAATTTTTGCCTCCATTTTAAACAGCATAATCTGCTTTAAACTGTAATTAAAAACCAGCTCCTCTTGCATGCCAAGCCCTTTCCCTACCCCCACCCTCCTATTTCAAGGCGCCAGGAAGAGTGGGACCAGGGAAGGGCTCTCCAGAAGCAGAAGAGTGAATCCCACCCTACATCTCCTCTCTGCCAATGGAAAGCATGTGCTGCATTCCCAGCTTGTCTCGCTTTCCATTGTAACCCTCGCCGCGGGGATAGAGAGCGGCACTGGGGATGCTTGCATCACTACAGCATTGGGAACAGTAATGGAACCTACTGGGAGCCGGAAAGAGAGCAAGGGAATTAGCCCCGGGGGAAGGGCTGGATTGTGGCATTTGTAAGGGGAGGGTCAAGCAGGGATTGAGAAGGGGGATGAAGGGAATCAGGAAATTGTAGGGATAGGAGCTGAGAGGGTTAAGAAGTCTTGAATCAGAATGCTGGTTGAATACACAGAAATTTGGACTGAAACCCTCCACAAGCAAGAAATATTTTAAGAGCTATTGTACCCAATTAATTTTCACAATGGAAAGAAATATATTTCCCACCAGCGTTCCTGACATTGTGATACCTTTATTTAGGACATTCACTGCTGCAGTTTCCTTCAGTCCCACGCTTCTATGTGGAGTCTGTGAACGTTGGGAGCAATAACAAGAAAACAGTTCATCTCAGAATTTCATAAAGGCTTTGCTTTTGCTGTCCCCAAGCGAGTCTGTGCTACTTTGTTTTGCTCTGTGTGTTTGTCTGGGCTTATACTTATCATCAGATCATTTTTAAAAGGGGTGAAGTGGGTTTGCCAAGGCTATCTTTAGGCTAGCTAAATACCAGCAGGACAGAGGCCTGATCCTGACCCTGGTGACTTCAATGGGCACTAGCTCAGGCCCTAAATGAGTAGGTGAGGCAATGTGAAGAAATGCACATTGGAAAAAATAACCCCAACTGTATATACAATATGATGGGGGCTAATTTAGCTACAACTAATCAGGAAAAAGATCTTAGAGTCACCATGGATAGTTCTCTGTAGACATCCACGCAGTGTGCAGCGGCAGTCAAAAAAGCAAACAGTGTTAGGAATCATTAAAAAAGGGCTAGAGAATAAGACGGAGAATATCTTATTGCCCTTATGCAAATCCATGGTGCGCCCACATCTGGAATACTGTGTACAGGTGTGGTCTCCTCATCTCAAAAAGGCTATATTGGCATTAGAAAAGGTTCAGAGAAGGGCAAATAAATGATTAGGGGTTTGGAACGGGTCCCATATGAGGAGAGATTAAAGAGGCTAGGACTTTTTAGCTTGGAAAAGAGGAGACTAAGGGAGGATATGATAGAGGTATATAAAATTATGAGTGGTAAGGAGGAAGTGAATAAGGAAAAGTTATTTACTTGTTCTCATAATATAAGAACTAGGGGCCACCCAATGAAATTAGTGGGCAGCAGGTTTAAAACAAATAAAAGGAAGTTCTTCTTCACACAGTGCACAGTCAACCTGTGGAACTCCTTGCCAGAGGAGGCTGTGAAGGCTACGACTATAACAGGGTTTAAAAGAGAACTGGATTAATTCATGGAGGTTAAGTCCATTAATGGCTATTAGCCAGGATGGGTAAGGAATGGTGTCCCTAGCCTCTGTTTGTCAGAGGGGGGTGATGGATGGCAGGAGAGAGATCACTTGATCATTACCTGTTAGGTTCACTCACTCCGGGGCACCTGGCATTGGCCACTGTCGGTAGACAGGATACTGGGCTAGATGGACCGTTGGTCTGACCCAGTATGGCCTTTCTTATGTTCTTATTATGTTCTTATGTGATTGCAGATAAACCACGCTCCCAACCTAAGATTGGGTACTTTATGTAAATGAACAGTAATATTACTCCACATGCAGTTATTGGGTCTCTGTTGCATTGGAAAACTGAGTGGGGTATGTGAAGTGTTAACTAGACTTGTAGAGCCTGCCTATTGAATCCAGAAAATTTAATATTAACAGAAAAAGTACTCATCAAAAGTCAACTCTAACTGCCCTATCCTGAAAACACTTAATGCACATCACAGGGACTAGTCATATGTTCAGGGGGGTGTAGCATTAGATCCATAAATGGGGGAGATTATGATAATCAAATTCCTTTATAAGGATACAGAAGAACTGGGTCAAGAGCTGGGCTTCTACTCTTTACTCTGCCCAACATGATGTGTGACATTGGGCAAGTCACTCAACCTTTGTTTATCTCTTTTCCCAGCTGTAAAATGGGGATAATAATTGGGGTAACCGGATGTCCCATTTTTAAAGGGACAGTCCCATTTTGGGGGACTTTTTCTTATATCGGCGCCTATTATCCCCTACCCCCTGTTCCGTTTTTTTCCACAGTTGTTTTCTAGTCACCCTAATAATAATGTTTGCTTGACCTAATAAGGTGATTTGATATCTAGGAATGAAAAGTGTTGTGTAAATTCTAAGTATTATTAATGGAATAGATATCTGAGCTTAAGCAAGCGTATATGTTTATTTTAATGATGAAAAGATAAAAATTAAGAAAAACATAAAAGTTCCTAATATAATGATGTTCTCTATAAATTATGTTCAGAAAAAGATCTCTTTATAAGACAAGTATACAGTTCTCTGCAGTAATGATCCAAAACATTACAGTAATTTTTACTAATTATAACTATGTTCTAGCCCATAACTATAGGATATTACAGTTTTAAACTATATAGAGTGTATCTCTAAGTTTAAGAGGTTATGTATCTAGATATTTAAGGGTGTGACTGCACTAGCAAATTTAGTAGCCATATTTAACCAGAAACATGGCACCGACAGTGCTAGGAATGCTGGATGCTATAATGAAGTCAGTATAAAGACGACATTGTCAAATTTCCTCTCTATTGCTGCAGGAAGGGAGCAATAGGGAATTAGCAGTTGCTGTACCCAATTTAGCAAGAATCCACAGAAACTCTCAAAACTATCTAACAAAACCCCAGGGTTCACTTCCACCAGTGTAAATCAGGAGTAACTCTGTTGAAATCTGTGAAGAGACACCAGTTTTAAAGCTTTGTAACAGGAGAATCAAGCCCCTGGAGTTCACTTCTAAAAAGAACGTATTTACAACATGCACTGCATGGATGGTGGAACAATTTTAAAAGACTATCTGTGAAGGAAATAAACCTATTAATTGAACAGAATTATTGTGCACCAAGGCTACATGTTTAAGAGGTCTCAACTGTATTCAAAATTATTACTGAACCATTTGGCACATTGCTAATATAAACCGTTATCCACTAGCCCCACTGGTGTGTGCCTAGGCAAATTAACTCTTTTATATGCAGATCAAAAGAAAATGGCGTGTTATAATTAAATGATTCTTTTGGGGGCAGTAAACCTCTCTTCAAACAGCTTGAATATTAGTGCCGTCGTTCTTCTTTCAACCCTGCTAATCACAACAAATTTAGCTGGCAGAGCCAGTGTCAGGATACAAGGTACTGGTGGTTCTGAAGTACTGATGGGCAAATCCCAAAAGTGATGGAGATTTGGTTCACAAAGATCTTATTTGAAGCTCATCTAAATGTATCTGGACCCCTCACTGTTCATGAAATCAGGCTGGAAATCTTAAGTTGACACGCTTTCCTACAAGATTTCTGGTCATTACAAGTTAGATTAAAGTCAGAAAGAGTGATAGCAGTCTATTTTTTTTTATTATTATTATTTTTGCTATGTTGCTTTTTCTTTAACAGAAAGGCCAGGCAGTGCTTGGAAATTAATTTGTTGTAAAAAGTGATGGTTTTTTTTCAGATCTCAGAAAGCTTAAAGTTTAATCACGTCCTAGGGGCTTAAATGTTGAAGAGTTCTCTCTGCAGGAAGGAAGCAACACCCGGCCCAGATCAGAAGGAAGCAGGATCATGGATTCCTAAAAGAACATCTAGGTTAATATTTGCTAAAAGGGTTAATTTTAGTTGCTGATGTCTTAAAAAGACCTAATTTTCAGAAGGTGCTGACACCTGTCCTCTGAAAGTCAGGACCTAGAAAGGTGATCATTGCTGATTTTTTTGTTGAGAAGCTCAATGCATCATATTTTAATAAGGTAACCTCCAGAGACTCCAGTGGAAGGCTTCGAAGGGTAAAAATATGTAAGGTCTGTAGGTTGTGAGCAGCAATTGATAAATTACTTAGAGAACTTCCAAAAGTTCGCCTTTGATCTGCCCGGATAGTCTCATACTCTTTAATTAACAGATTGAAAGACATAAGGATAGTCTCTTTTTCTCCACTGACTGTATTGCATATCTCTAATCAACTGGGTACCTTCTTATATAACAGAGCATGTAGAGTCATTCAAATAAATCCCTGTAAGCTACTTTGGAGCATGAGAGATGTCGGGAGTAACCTGTGGGAAAACACTTCAGTAAAGATGGACACATCAGATTTGACACCACAATATGCAAAATGGATTGCTGCTGTAGATTATACACTCCAGCATATAAAAGGAACAGCAATTTGTCTCTAAGGACCATGAGCTGCCTTCGATCTGCACATGTAGCTTGACGTCAGTGGGAGTCCCAATGCAGGCTGAGGGCAGAATATAGTCTAATTCTAACAAACCTCTTAGGAAAAGGTTTAAAATGAAGAATCGAGCCGTTCCCCATTTCTCAGCATTACTTTAAATTGGAAACAAGCACATTTACAACAATAAAAAAAATGAAGAAAATGCTTTTGCAGCATAAGTCGGCTGCAATGAATATAATATGCACATTTTATATTGTTGACATTCCCACTTTACTTTTCGTAAAAAAGCCAGACAATCACAACAATGTCAGACCATTTACACTTGTCTAGTGCTTTAGAGTTGTAGAAGGTATTTTGCTGTTTAAAATATAGGTGCATATTTTCAAGGTTTCTCTGACTGCTCCGATTTAAGGCTAGTGCACCAGGATTCCCAGCTTCGCTGAAGAGCAAAACAGCACCATTATCGTTATACCCTCATGATCAGGGCCAAATTCAAGGGTGAGTCTAAGAGAGCATGACTAAGTAAAGTCAATGGAGATCTGACGATTTACACAAGTTGCGGATCTGCCCCATAACTGGTGTGACTTACACCTCCTTCCAAGTCTCCTTAAGATGTACCTCTCTCCAAAGTCTTGTATATATTTGCACTTCCTGTTTTTAACTGGAACTGGAAGTGCCAAAACCATGAAAGAGACATTCTCATAAGATTTCCAGTCCAAGGCCCCAAACCTGCGAACAGATTAAAGTTTGATAAGAGTTTGCAGGATCAGGACTCAACTTTACAGATTTCGGAGATTAGAGTAAATTCAGATAAACTTCAGAAGGCCATGCTCATCCTTACCGGCGCTCATCTCAACTGAACCTTCCGACCTTCTGAGTTTCACACATAAATGCCTATTTAACCTGGGAGTTGGTTTCGCCACTAGTTTCTTCATAGTAAAACAAAATCCCTTAGGTGAAAAATTATCCATTTTTGGATTGGTGAAGAGAGAGGTTTTGAGAAGCATCATTATCAGTCAGTAATTGATCCATTTCTATGTTCTGTATGACTGCCTGGGTCATCAGTTCACTTCCTGTGAAGTGCCGCTTATCTAAAGTTGTCATTCATAACCATTACTTTCATTTCTTTAGCATCAGCAGATTGTTTAACCACGAGGTTTGCTTCTGTGGATGTGCTGATGTTTAATGTGTAAAGGCACTGTTTTGTCATTCAGAGGTTGTACCCAAAATCTCCTACCCTACAGATTAGATTAAGTTTCCTAGAAGTTGAACTATTATTTTCCATGTCTCTCCTGAGGCATACACAAAGCTTATTGAATTCTTTAAAGAACTGTATTGTCTGCCTACTAATCTCTTGCTAATGCCAGATACTGATGAATGTACATACTATAACATAACAAAAGGAAATAATGTTTCAGCATTACGTGAAAATAATTGTTATTCTACTTGGCTTCAGCTCCTTTGGGGACACCAAAACATTCCATGGGAGCGAGTTGATTTTGACAAATAACTTTTAATGGAAACCAGACATATTTTAAGGAGCTGGGAGCCCCAGCTTCCAAACTTCCCTGATCCTCCACAACTCACTGTGCAGGCTGATGAGACTCAGGGAGCCAGGGAACTCGGGAGATAGGACCAGAAATTTTACATGAATTCCTTGTCAGTTCTTCCAAAGTGGTATTTTTTTAAAATGTCTCTCCTGTGGAAAATGTTTCTTCCTCCCCCCCCCCCTTTTTTGGTACCACTAAATTTTCCAGGAAGGAAATTCTGATTTCTGTACAGCTCTCGTTATAACTTTGTGCAGTAATTAACAAAACAGCTTCAGTGACTTTCCAGAACCTTTCCCCACTACCTATTCCCTGTCAGCGTCTTTCTCTGTGGCAGGGAAAGGCTCTGTCATTGGGACACTATACTGCTAAAAATAACATTCTAGACAAGGGGCAGGACACTGCTTGAGCATGTAGAAAACTGTGTAGGATACATACCTAGCATGTCTTTATTCTACTCGCTGAAGCAGTGCCTCTCTGTCTACCCTGCTAACCCATGTTGTCATGGAGCATGCAGTGTATGTACTCCACACTCCACTGTAAAGAATGCATCATGTTGTAGACATACCCTGGAACCAGTCCTGTTGTAAGAGCTGGCACTCAGGACTGCTGAGTGCTAATCCCTGCTCAGTCACGGACTCACTGCGTGGCCTTGGTTAATCACTTAGGCCTGCATATTCAAATGCACATGCCTACAGGTAGCTACCTAAGGCCATATCTAGGCAGTAAAATAAGGGATCAGAGCCCCCCTGAAAAACAAGCCACTTTTCACAAATATATATTAAAGCCCTGATCTTGCAAACATCTGTACATGTGTGCTTAACTTTCCACATGTGGTTATTGCCATTGTCTTACATAGCAGCATAAGTGTTTGCAAAGGCTGGGGCCTGCGTATCTAACTTTTGGAGAACGAGGATCCCTGATGCCATAGGGATCAGTTTTCCTATGACCTTTGAGATGGTGCCAAGACTTCTGCAGGGGAAGCTTACGCCAAACCTGCCCTCCCCGCTCCTGCTCCCCAACTTTCAGATTGATCTTGGTGACTGAGTTAGTCTTTCAGTGAACTAGTGAAATGATGGAGCCACAAGAGTTGAGAATAAAAATCAAGCCATTGAAGGAGGAAGGGACTTTAAACTGACAGTTAAAAATTGTCTTTTCTTTGTTAACATTGGTTTAACTTTAACAATGAATTAATCTTTTGGAGAAAGGACACATTGGTTAACATTTCAACTCACCACCTCTTCAATTAAGTACCAAGCAATAATGATATACATCCACCGAGCCCTCCAAAATGTTCTCCAGTGGAGCAAGTATAGATCAGGGTTGGCATTCCTGATACCTAAGGTATAGAAATCAATCCAAAAAAGGGGAAAACCCCATTTAAAAAAAGAAATCACATGGGTGACCTTTAATTGCAACCTAAACTTAAATGAAGCACTAGAACAAAACAACAGTGTCAAGTATGAGAGACAAGGTAAATGAAGCAAAAGCTTGTAATACAGATACTGGCTAACATCCTTCGCTTGACAACTTGTTATTTCATACATTTGCAGCCCAAGCTGATCTGATCCCAAGGTGCATAATTACCCCCCAGGTTTCCTTGATTAGTTTTCAAGAACAGCTCCAAATTTTCCAAGCATAAGTAAGGAATTAATCTACACTTTGAAAATGATCAGACCTCCCATGTTTAAAAATAGATGACTTGATTTTACAGTGTTTCGGAGCAAGTTAAGTGTGGTCTCCTGCATGTTTTAAGATGATGACCCTTTCTTTTAAATTGCTCATGATGGTTAATCAGAAAATCAAGACAGGCTTCAACTTTAATTAAAGCTTAGCAAAATATGCAAAAGGGTAATGGATGTAGGCCAGGCAATCATCTGAAAATTACAAAGAAGTACATTACAAGAAAATGTTTACTGCACATTTGCATTTTTAGAGGGCAGATACACTGGTTTCTGCTGCATCGCTTATCATGAGCCTTAATAATTAGCTCCAACATAATAATCTGTTAAATCAAAAATGTATATGCTGATTTGCTTGATAAGAGTTTTCAATATTTCTGCATTCTCCATATGAAATTGATATATATTTATAAAATTACCCCAATAGAGCTTATTAACGAGTACATTTTACAACTCTAAATGTTACTTCCTTGTGGCTTGTTCATGCGGTCTCATTCAAAATTCTCATTACGTTTTTTTTTTTGCCTGCATAAAAACCTATAAGATTAGATCTTTACTCTACATCACTCCCTAACTGCTGATGAGTCTGTCTTGTTCAAGTCATGCATTTTTTACTACGTAAGATACCGTTCACTTTTATAGTCCTTTTCTCCCGAGGATCTCAAAGCACTGTGACAAAATTTAATTAAATAAACCACACAGTCCCTATCAGGTGGCTCAGTATTATACCATTTTCATAGGTGGAGGGGACAAGGTTAACAGCGTTTCTGATTTGCCAAGGGTTATGCAGGAAATCAGTGACATCCCTGAGTACAGAACCCTGAAATTACACCTGCTAGTACTGAGCTCTAATCACTAGAGGGCACTTCCTTTTTCATGTACTGTTTGTGATACAGCATCTAATTGAATATAGCAGCTATAAATGGAGGTATAGGCTAGTTGTTTATTGTAACAAACCTGTACCATTTAGACCAGTGTGGTGGATGAAACTTTTTGGACTAGGTTCTCAGTGGGTATAAATTGGTGTCGCTTCTTTGAAGTCAGCAGAGCACTGCTGACTTACACTGACTTATACTATCTGACATTCTCGTCCGTTATGCAGAAAGGCAAAGGAATAATATACCTAAAAAAGGATAGTAGTATTCTCACCCTAAGCACCACTGTTTCCAGAGTTCCAATGGGACAAGTGTGGTTTGCTAGGACAACCTAGGCCCCCATTTTTTAAATGAGACTTGAAGTGGCAGTGGCAATGATGACTGTGTATTGAAATGCAACGTCTAGCATAGCTCCTTTTTAATTGCTCATAATTTTGTTTATACCTAGAACTTAAATTCAGCCAGAGCCACCTGGAGCGTGGCTCCGGTAAATATTTGCAAACTCATGGGAGCCCCGGCACTTCCCACATGGCACAAGCCCTGAGTCCCATACTTCCTGCGGGCAATATTCTGTGCCTCTACAGCCACTCTTTGTGGCTGGGAGAGAGCTCTCCTGACGACAAAATAAAACCATTACCACTGAGAGGCAGTAGCTTCGCCTGCCACGGAGGTGCTGTCCATCCCAGCATTTTTAGTGGTTACAACTTTTGTCGTTCAGGGGGGAGTTTTTTTATACCCCTTAGCAACAAAAGTTTTAACAACAAAAGTGCAATGTAAACAAAGCCTAAGTCTTAACTTGTTCTATCTCTATCTTAGCCTTAGATTCTACCCCATTTACACTGATGTTCACTTCCAATCCTTGCTAACATTTCTGGTAAAAACAAATTAAAAAACCCATGTAACACTTTGGCTGCATTTTCTATTGTTGTCTTTCCCTTCTTATTGAGTAACGGTCCAATTCTGTCCTTGGACGACTTGTTGATTTCTGGTCTCCTGGCTACCCTTTATGTCCCCATCTAGTTTAATCTCATTTTGTGTGTTGGACTTTCTAATTTTGTCACTACACACTTATATTTTTTAGTTGTGTTTGTTTTATGTTCAGGCTTCATAATTAAACCTAGTTTCCACTTTTGGTATGACTTTTTGGAGTTTCAGGTAATAGAAAATATGGGCAAACCATTGTGGCTTAACCAGAAGATCTTTACTATGAGTTGGGATAGTTTGCTCTTGTGTCCTTAATAATGTCTCTTTAAAATACTGTCAAGTCTCCTGAACTTTTCTTCCCTTATACTTCCCACAGGATCTTATCTACCAATTCTGCGTTTGCTAAAGCGACAAATAGTCATGTGGCAACTTAAAGACTAACACACGTATTGAAGCATAAGCTTTGTTTGAAATTTTGTTTCAAAAATGTCCTTTAATATTATTCTCTTTTAAAAAACTCAAAAAAATGGCAAAAAATGTTCAGTACCCAAACATTTTGATTTTATCAAACTAAAGGTCTCGTTTGACAATAAATGAAACTTTTCTTGATTTTTTGGCTTGCTGAAAGTTTAAAAATAGTTGTTTTTAGTTGGACTTCAAAAGCATTTTTTTTTTACTTTTTGAAATTCCCAACAAACCAAAAAATCTGTTATTCACACAGCTCTTATTACTAACTACTACTCCAAAGAAGACTATGTAGACTTATTATTAATAGAGGTTGGCAAATAATGAAAAAAGATTGTGAACATTAGACTTTTACTTAATTCACACATTTTTAGTGATTTTTTTCAGCCAGCTATATTTGTACAAGCTGGGTATTTAACAAAAAAATCTTTGAGTAATTTATTTTTAAGTTATCATGAAAGTCATTGGATTTGATGATTGTTATTCAACCAGTTCTGATTACCAGTATTTCCTATATATATATATATATACGCCCCACTTTAACAGCTTTTCATGTGGGGCAAATAAATCTCTGGTGCATGTATGACCTCACTTGGAATTGCAGCCACTTGTACTCTGGCTGAAGTTAGCTCAACAGGACTTTTGCCTGAGTAAGGTGTGCAGGATTAATCTCATACAAATTAATTTGTCACATGTCGCAGAGAAAGACCTATTCTGGACTGAAAGGATAGGATGAATGCAGAGTTTGCTTGGGCCATTCATCTAATAAAACTGGAACGACACAATCTGAACCTAGAAGTTGTATTCTGTGAGAAGTCAGAGGAAATGGTATTACAGTAATTGATTTCAGTATGATCAAGACTTTTTTAATGACTCCAAGAGATTTTGTGTATTTTCTTAGTCTATTTTAAGATGTGCATGGTGGTGCAGTGCTTCTAATCAAAATGGGCTATATTTTATTCAGACCTTGGAGACGAAGTAGGTAGAACTAATTGGTTTATGACGGACCTGCTTACAGAATATCAGAATTGGCTGTTGGCTGTTCCTTTATTTGATCGACTAAGAATCTAGCAGCAAGATAGCAAATATGATGAACCCAAGTCATTAAAACTGTCCCCATTATAGATCATTATACATTTTCAGTATAAAGTAGGACATACTTATAGCATGAAAGAACTTTAGATATGTAAAATCATTAATCCATTGCCTACATTGTTTCCATCTAAGTTACAGCCCTCAGAGGGATAGTATAAAATGAAGGAGAAAAAAGCCCAGATTGTTTGCACTGCAGTAAAAGAAACATGCACTATTAACCTTTGAAACAACTTACCAAGGGTTGTGTTGGATTCTCTATTACTGGCCATTATAAGATCAAGATTGGATGTTCTTCTAAAATATATGTTTTACTACAAACAGAAATTAACTCAGGGAAGTCCTGTGGCCTATATTATACTAGTGATCAGACTGGATGACTGTAGTGGTCCCCTCTGGCCTTATCGTCTATTAACGAAAAATGTATAAAGAAGGTTCTCAGATGCCAAACAATCAGCCAATTGGGTTTTGGTCAGCCCCTCCCCCAGCAGCGGGCAGAGGCAGAAGATATCTCTGCCAGTGGGGAGGAAGTAACCAGAGCTGGGTGGAATGGGATGGAGCCGGTGCCTGTGCCAACGGTGAATAACACAGACACTGTGATTGAGAGTAGGAGCCTGTGCACTGGGTCACAATGCCACTCCTTGGCCCAACCCCCTTTCTGTCACGCTCTGACTGGAGCTGTGTGTTGTGGGGTGGAAATGCAGGCCGTACTGATGGGGAAGAGGTACAGAATGAGGCAGTGGGAGGCTTACAAAAGACTAAGTGCCTCGGTGATCTGGCTCCACCAATTCCTCCCTCCACATAACCTCCCTCCATTTTAAATACTGTGCCTGGTGCCCAAATTTGGGCGGGCCCCATCTGATCCGGCCCAGTCATGCCTACGCCCCCGAGGTGGAGATAAATGTGAAGGGGCTGAACCATGACCACCCACCTCGGCTCATCTACACAATCAAGGTGCGGCAAGCTGGGGTGTAAATCTACTTCTCACTCGCATGGCGTGCACTAAAAGCAGGGTAGATCCAAGCACATTAGGGAACTTGCAGTACATGCCAGCAGGGTCTGCATGGCCAATTAACCCATGGCAGGCTAGTGAGACAGCTTACATCCCAGCTTCCTGTGCACTAACTGTTCATATAGACACACCCTCAGGCGCATGCTTAACTTTCTCTATGTGAATCACCTCATTAATCACACCCATCATTGCTTGCAAAGTTGAGTCCTAAATGTGTAAGGCCTGGGGTAAAGCTAGGTTCAAGAACCTATTTTTTTGCACTGTGATCTGAAGGTGCTTAGATTTACAGTCATCCTGGCATCGAACAGAATTAGTTCCAGACGGGCGGGCTAGCTGTTGAGAATATTCTGTCTCTTATACACATGCACTTCACTCCTGAATACTAATATGCATAGCGCAGCCTATGTTAATAACGATAATAGTGTCGTCTCCTGAGTGGCACAGGGGCGACACTATTAATGTCAGGGTTTTGCATTGCATTTGCATTGTGAAGCAGGCAATCCGGTAAATTGAACTGCTTATTACTATGCTTGAAGCAGAGGTGGATTAACTAGTTCAGAGTGGATAATCATCCAATGATTTTGATGCTCTCTGAATCTTATACAACCCTCTTGCATTGGTAAAACGGGAATCTGGGGCCCAGTACAGGAAATTTGTTCCAGTAAGGAGCGGAATTAGTCACTGGTGACAATAGAATTTCTCCTGTGATTATTGGTACTTTCTATTTATTTAACCAAAATTCCCCCCGACTGATAGATAACGGGTTGTAGAACTAACATGTCAATCAATTTCTCACCTTCCCATTTATACTAAAAGATTTTTTAGGAAAAGATAACAAGACATTGGTGGCCAGTTACATTGTACTGTAACCCATTGCTTTTCGACAGATAATACAACTACCTACTGGCTTTGAGCCCATGTCTTCCAGAGAGTGATGATCGCAGAATTCACGGGGGTGCTGATTCCCTGGTGAACAAGCCTTCTGTAGAAAGTTTTGCAACCCTCATCACTCCTTGTGGGAATGGTTAGTTAGTTAGTTATGCCCGTCCCGATTGTGGGAATGGTACCGAGGGAGTATTCTGGGCCAGGCCACGGGTGTGTCAGGAGATGGAACAGGCAATGTGTTATTAAACTCTGCAATTCTACACTTCTCAAATGGCCCACGGATACCACTGCATGCATGTTTGTTGTCCCATGAGTGCAGGGACTTCACAGATCTGGGAAGCAGTGAGGGGATGGACATCTATGACTGCTTTACCTGTGTAACCCGCACATCTTCTTGGTGTGGTGTTCTGTCCCATCTAGTGGCACCAAGACCACTGAGAGAGAGAGTTCAATGAGTCTGCTCTACAGCCTTAGCTAACAGCCAGTTGGCTTGTAGCTCATGCGGGACAGGCCCCTGCACTACGCAGGGAGGAATCTAGGGAGCACTAGGAGGAAGGTAACAAGCAGTGGAGAGTATTCTACAGCTCTAAAGGGGTGCTGGAGAAGATGAGCTCTCCTGTATGCTGAAGTAGTCCACAAAGCCTGAGGGACACCCCCCCTCCCCCAGCAGTAGTCTGACACAGCCCCAGCCAGATCTGAACCTAAAAGCACAGTTCATCCTTAGTGATTGCTTCAAAGCTTTCTCAGCCCATACACTGTACACCTTCATCCAGCTGTATGGTACACAAGATGCAGTACTCACAATGTCATTATTCTGCATGTAGCCAAGCCATGCATCTTATACGGTCCTCTTTGTTTTACTTCACAGAGAGATGCTCATTACTATTCATAGTTTCTTTCTTCTGCTGCTGCTTTTTTTTGGGGGGGGGGGGGAGACTCCACAGTGTCCTCTGGGAGCTGAACATCACTGATATCCTCATTAACTCTGATGGCAAATGAGGCACTTTGCATCTTTACATAGAGAACTGCAGTCCTTTTGCCTTAAAAAAAATTTTTTTTACATGTTAAGTGGCTGTTTCAGTTTCTGCATTTGGACACAGAAGGCACAACATAATGAGCGCCCGCCCAAGCCTTCCGAGGGGAGCAGCGCTTTGTAAGACTTGTGTTCTATTGCTGTTCTGAGATGCTGCTAGATGCTTGTGTCATCTGTGTGTTCCTCTGCAAACCGTTTGACAGTGGGTGAAGTGAGAAAATTATCCATTAGCTGTTCACCGGCTTCTTTGTGCAAAGAGAAAGAAAGTCACAATGCTTCCATACCCATTGACCTTAAACAATTAAATGGGGGAGTAAATGCTCAGGAGATTAGTAATGGGGTAAGAGAACCATGGGCCACTTATAGGTGTCAGTGATTTGCCATGTGCCCTCTAGGGTACTATGCATGAAAAAACAAATACTAATCATTAAAAGTAAGGATATCTCCATTGTGCGCTCAAATCCAGCCCAGATTAGTAGCAGCTGAAAGGCTTTGTAAACTGATATCCATTCTGTATCCGCTGTTAAATGAGTCTGATACAATTAATAGTCCATCATGGTCACATGCTTGATTCTGAAGAAAGCAGCATAGCAGTTGGCATTAACTAGTGCCCTTATTAGCAGCCTCGGTGGATAAGAGAAATAGTTCATAGAAGATGAACTATCTCGCAGTCATCGGCAACACCTCCATATCTGAGCTGAGGCACTCCTGTTCTGTGACCTGCAGTGGACTCCTCCTCTCCCCTTCAGGGCCGGCGACAGGGGGGTACTACGGGTACAGCTGTAACGGCCCCCCGACTTTAGGGGGGGCCCGGTACACAGCTGTACCCGTTGTGGTCCCCCCTTGTCGCCGGACCTGGAGAGCGGGGAAGGGGCGGGGAGGCGGCGCGGCTCTCCTCCAGACAAGCGAGCCTGGCCCCGGCAGGAGCTCTGAGCCCGGCCAGCGGCAGCAGCACTGTCCAGGGGAGGGGGGGGGGAAGAGAAAGGGCGGCTCACGCCGCTCTCGCTCCCGCTGCCGCCAGCTGTCAGCTGGCGGGGAGGGGGGAGGGGGGGAGCGCCGGCTGGGCTGGGCTGCAGGGGGGGGGGGGGAGTGCCGGCTGGGCTGGGGGGTCCCCCATCCGCTGTCGGCTGGGCTGGGGGGGGGGGCGGCTTGGCTGGGGGGGGGCCCAAACTATCACAGTAGGGGGCCCCCAAATTTCTGTCGCCAGCCCTGCTCCCCTTGACCTGTCCCACATCCAGGCTGGCTGTTAGGAAGATTTGGGCTGGTACAGAACATGAGGCACTCAGATACCATGATGATGGGCATGGTATTAAACACAGAGAGAGAGACAATAGCAAATATATCCAATCTTACTTCATCCTCCTCATGGGAGAATGGAAGCTTAACATAAAGAACAAATCTAAGATGCACGCTTAAAGCTTTGGAGGCCTGCTGAGATACATGCCCCAGTCTAATAGATCTTAATGTCAGGAAGTTTTTCCTGCTATACTGGGTAAATGTTCCTTTTAAAAATTCAGCCCTTTTCTCTGAGTTATAGGTTCTTTTTCCAGGCTAACTACAGTAATTCCTCTCCAGCCATGTTGTCTACATCCTTCAAACATTCAGACACATCAAGCCCCCACTGAACTGTTGCTTTGCCAGATGCTCCATATTTAACTCTCTTCATCTTTCCTCAGAAGTCAATTGGAATAAGTCACATTCCAGTGGAGGTGGGGGAGGAAAAGTCCAGCTTAATTTGGAACACTGCCATACGAAGATGGCAGACGGGTGCTTTGGATGTTGTATGGGAGCCCTGAGGGGGAGTGTGTCTCAGCTTGTACTTAAAGGAGCACAGGTGGGTGCAGAGGGATTTCAGCTGCTATGCCACGGATGCAGCATCCCCTTCTCCTAGTGCCTTCTCTGACTCTCTGCTGACTGAACAGACTAGGGCTGCCTGGCACGCGCCTTATTTGAGGCCGGAAAGATTTCCATTCACTTTAATGGACGTCGCAGCCTGCTTATGGTCCTCGCACTCAGAGGCCTGCTAGGACCACATTGTGCTCGACTCCTGTGCTCTCCCCACCTTGCCAGCTCAGCTGGGTTGGCCACAGTCTTACCCAGTTTTCAGTCATTTTGCCAAAATAATGAGCTGTTGGAGGAGCCACACACTCGCTGTTCTACTGCGTGCTCAGCTTTACAAAGACGGGACCAGCCATATTGCTGATTTACACGTCATCTTGTGTACTGGCTTCTCCTCTAGTGGTAAGGACGGGCCTTTTCCCCCTCACTGACCATGCTCAGTAATTGAAAAATAAATGAGTTCACCTACACACACACAAACCCCTCCAGCCTTCCTGCCTCCCCCTTTTTAGCCCATCTAAATGGCCAGAAATCACTCTGCCTTTAAATGCATCAAATTCAAGCCGTTGGCCTCAGTTTCAAGTCCTTACATGAAATCAAATCTGTAGCGGGAACTATTTCGTCCTTACACTCATCTCACTCCTCTCTTCTGACCTGTGGCTTCGCTTCTTTATTCATTCTGCCCCTGCGTTTGGAAGAGTCTTTTCCTTGGCTGTCAGCCGCCTGCTCTTCAATCTCAAATCTCTCCTGAACACTCACTGAATCCTTTCCCACCACCTTCTCTTCTCAGCAGCCCATACATCTTCCTTACCTCAACACTTGCTCCACGTCTTGTTTCCTTTTGTCTTGACTGTCTTTGTGGAAAGGAATGCATCTCACACTATGGGTCTGATCCTCTTCGCTAGTCAAACTGAGCATGAGACAAGACAAAAGTCAAAGGTGGGTTTAAGATCTCTCTGCAGGCTTCCATTACTAAGCTGTCTTAGCACTGGTATAGGTTAGAACAGGGGTGGGCAAACTACGGCCCACAGGCCAGATCTGGCCCACCAGCTGGTTTAAGCTGGTCCTTGAGCATCCCCTGGGAACCAGGGTCTGGAACTTGACCCACTCCAGCGCGCCAGCCTGGGTGCAGGGTCCGGGGCTACACCATGTGGTTCCTGGAAGCCACGGGATGCCCCCCCCCCCTCTCTGGCTCCTAAGAGCGCCAGTTGCCCTGCTCCAATGGGAACTGCAGAGGCGGTGCCTGGAGACAGGGCAATGTGCAGAGCCCACCTGGTTGCGCAGGAGCAGGGACATGCCGCTGCTTCCAGGAGGCACTTGAGGTAAGCACCACCCAGAGCCTGCATCCCTGAGCCGCTCCCCATGCGGCCCGCCCCGGAGCATCCTACTGCACCCAAACACCTCATCCCCAGCCCCACCCCAGAGCCTGCACCTCCAGCCAGAGCCCTCTTCCTCCCCGCCCCCGCACCCTACTCCCCCGCCCCAGCCCGGAGTCCCCTCATATGCCCTGAACTACTCATTTCTGACCCTACCCAGGGGCCTGCACCCCCAACCAGAGCCCTCACCCCTCCTCCTGCACTCCAACTCCAATTTTGTGAGTATTCGTGGGCCCCCCCCATACAATTTGTATTCCCAGATATGGCCCTATGGCCAAAAATGTTGTCCACCCCTTGGTTAGAACACCAGGAAGGCAGCTGTAAACAACACGAATGGCCACCCAGGGCTAATCCTATAGCCAAGGATCATCAGGGAGCAAGGGTTTCTTGAACACCGCACCCCCCCCCCTTCCCTTGAATATGACCCTACGTTTAGGGGCAGGGTGTACATGTGATAGAGAAGCCATTGGCAGCTCTGTACTGCCCAGGGATTACCATATATAGTGGGGAATCCTACACTGTCCTGATCAAAGCTACTTTAGTGTATAAGAGACTCCGGCCCTGCCAGCTGACACTAGTGTATGTGAGTCTGTGACTCATAATGATGATAATCCTTACTGACAACATGTTGACCCCTGCTTTCCATGACACCTTGCCAAACACCTTGGTTGTTTGTACCTGTGTGTGCCCTTCTCTCATTGGGGGAAAGCAGAGGTTCTTTTGACAGTTTTGGTAAAGGTTCCGGCCAAAAATGCAAGAAAATAAGACGTGAAATTTGAAATTTTAGTAATCATCAGATACTCAAACCTGAATTGAAGAGCTCTGGCAATGCTGCCAGGCGCAGCAAAAAAAATGTAATGACATGTCTTCCCAACAATGTGAAATCCCCTAGGGTAATTGTACCTTTTTCATTACCCCAGACGTGGGCTTAATTTCATCTACCGTGACAACACATCAAAGCAAGTTCATCTTGATGTTTTGCTTGGGTCCTTGACTGTCCCTTGTAAAGCACGCCACCATTGTTGTGCCACAGATCATTATCCAGACACCTTCGAGGCATGTACAAAATGTCATCAAATAGGACAAAAGCCTTCCCCGGGATAATGAGCTACAGTATCTCATGTTTAGCCAGCTCATTGTCAGAATGGAATCTGTTTTTATTAACCTGGTAGTAACACGTGGTGCGAGGAACTACACAGCACTCATTTATAACTTGCTTCCAGGAATATTGTTCAGAAACACATATTACAGCCCCAAGGTTTGTAGTACAGCCCCAGCTGGAAAATTTTGCAGCAAAATGTGCTGTATAATGGTTGACCTTTGCTCTTGTCGCTCCAGTTGGACTAAATTATTCAACAGTGGTTTTAATAAATAATAATGGGGCCTTACATAGAATCACCTCTGGGGTGCAACGTGGCAATTACAAAGCATGGGAGGTGCAATTTAGAAGGGCAGAATACATTTACCGCAGCTTTGAGAGCATCACCAAGATGGGTTTGCATAGGTTTGGGCGAGCAGAACTGAGGGACTCACTCCTTTTTAATCAGGCCACAGAAAAATGTTTCCTTTCAATAGTGAAGGGTTTTTAAATGAACCAACCATTGGGAACCCCAGATGAGCTGAGTGCCACAGGCCTTTATTTGCCTAATGAACGGTTTGCACAGCTGTTATTGTTACCTGAATTACAATCAGCCAAGGTCATCATAGGGAACTCTTGTAAAAAGGGATCTTTTATGACCACCAGTGTCTCCGTTTTTGTGTTTCCCCTTCAGATGATGCTTTGTGCCTCCCCCAGCTAGTTCTAGCACCATTTTAAGACAGTGGGGCCAAGCCCTCCCCTATTATTTGCACACGAGAATGAATTGGAAAAGGAAATGGAGGGAAAAATTCACCTGGCAGGCTCTACTTTGTCTGGTAGCCCAAGAAGAGTCAACAGAGAAAATGATTAAGTACTTCCATTTCTGGAGTTTGCAGATGATGAAATCAGACTGATGAAACGATCAATTTTTTATGAGTGCTGGGGTTGTGCTGTAAACAGATGACCCCTCGGTGCCCATTCTCCTGCAACCCCCCTCCGAGTCTCTTGGATGCTTTTGGGAAAAGCGGCCCTTTAAAGTGCTCTTAGTGCAAGTTGCCATTCGTTCCCCACCAGACGTTTGCTGATGTTCTGGTCCACTTTCAGTGCATTCCGTGCTGCCTCTTGTTTCCCATAAGAGATGCACACCTGGGATTTCCATGTCTGCATCAAGGTGAAACTAGACATGTTAGCTGTGCTAATACCCATTAGTTGGGTCACATGCACACATAGGCATAGGAAGCAGGGGTGCAGGGGGTGCTGTGGTACCCCCAGGCTTTATGCAGGGCCATGGGCTCTGCACCTGGGGCTTCACTCCCTGGCTCAGGTCCCAAGCCTCAGCCCCGCTCCCTGACCACTGGCTCCATGCCCCGCACTCTGCTCCCCACCCTGCACTGGGGAGTAGGTCCCATCTGCCAGCCCCAGTCCCTGGATGTTAGTCCTGTGTTCAGGGCCCACGCCCAGGGTCCCACTCCCAGCCCCAAACCTCGGGCTTTCCTCCTGGGACCCCGGCTGCCGGCTCTGCACCTGGAGCAATGCACCCAGCCCTGCTCCCAGGCCTCCATCCCTTGGTCCTCAGGCCTGGTCCCATGGCAGGGGCTCTGCTCCTGGCCCCATGCCTGCCCCAGTTCAGGGCCGGCTCCAGCTTTTTTGCTGCCCCCTCCTCCCCAAAAGAAAACCTACAAGTTGTGCCGCGAGAGCTGCCGGAGGATGACGAGCGAGGGAGGGACCCGCTGCTGAAGCAAGTGGAGCGCCGCCTCAATAACGGACTGAGTGCCGCTCCCCCAATTTTGGCTGCCCCAAGCAGCTGCTTCTTTTGCTGGTGCCTGGAGCCAGCCCTGCCCACTTGTGACCACAGCCTCGGCTCCCTTACCTCTGTTCGGGTCTCCCCTTCTTGGAGACACAACCCTGCTCCCAGCCTTGGCACCCAGACTATTAAAAATGTTCCAGTGCCACTCCACGCACATCGGTACAAACAAGGTCCTTTCAGAATGAAATCGTGTCTTTAATGATCTCACATACTAGCTTGTAGTTATCAGCCCCTCCGTCGGCTACTGCTGCAGACTTGGAGACATTTGAAAACTGGAGTGTCATCGTTTTCTCACACACCGTTGATGTCAAACCCACTGGGCAAACGACAGTGCTACACAGCAAAAGATTGGCCACTTGGAAGGCTGATTCATGAGTCCAAATCTCTCACACAGCAGCTTGACCGCAACCTTGCTCCAGAGCTGTACTGTGCAGTTTTACAAGTCAGAAATGTGAACCTTCCACTGAAATGGTGCATAAAATTTTTAATAAATCAAATCACCAGCAAGCTGGAAGGCCCTGGGGAATTTCAAAACCTTTTAAAAGGATTCATTTTATTTTACCCTCCACTTGCAGGCTATGGAAATAGCGTTGGCTGGCAGGTCCCATAATGATCATGGTCATCTAGGAAAACAGGAGTGCTTTTAATTCAAAGGCCGGTATGCAACTTAAGCTACGAGAACAGGCACTAAGTCAGCTGCTGCTGCTCCACCGTCAATTCTGACCATGCTTCTCAGGGCGGTGGAGAACCGAAGTCACTGGGAGAGCGCTCGGGGATCGATTTATCATGTCTAGACTAGACATGATAAATCAATCCCAATAGACCTGCCCTGAGCTGGCTGATCAGCCCCATTAAGGCTGTTTTGCATCACGTTGGGAGAGCAAAACAACTTTTAATAGGTTTCAAGTGGCTAGGGCAGGTGTTCTAAAGCTGCTGATGTGGTTTTTGTTCCACTTCCTGTTCCCTACCCTCACCGAGGGATGTGTCTGAGTTATCCTGATTCCCTGGCAACCTCTGGTTGGTGGAATGGCCCTTGAGCACACCCGGTGCAATGTGTAGTAGCCCTGACAGCAGGGGCAAGAACTAGCACAAATTGGTCCTGGGATCTGGGATTACACTCTTAGGAGGGTAAAAATGGCTTAAATCTACCTTTGAATCACCCAGCTCAGCTGTACTGAGCAGTGCTTGGGTAAGTATGAGGATCTGCCTCAATATTTGCAGAATCAGGCTCTAAGCTAAACTGTGAGGGCACCTTTATTTACTTGTTTATGTATTTATTAAGGATGTGTAATAAGAACATTCGCTTTCCTAGCAAAATTTGTAAGGTGCATTTCGTTTCAGTAAGTATTTATCAAGTTAATTCATTTTAAGTTTGATAACTACCATGTGCTGAATATACTCATATAGTGATCTTACAGGTGTTATCTTCACAACCCTTTGCTACACCCATAAATATCTATAATTACATTTGGAAAGAGACCCTTTCATCATTATACTTATTTTAGAACAACATTTTTTCAGTACTTCACCAGTTAGATTAAATTCTTCAAAATAATGATGTTCTGAACCTGTATCTATTTTTAGAACACCGATGATATTCTCCAGGGTTTCCTGAGACAGATGCAAGCATTTGTATGTGTTAATTAAATCTAAGTTGACATTGCACTGGTGTGTCAGAGCTGTATGATGTGTACATGGACTCTCTCAGAGGATAATTTCATTCCTATTATTCAGTTTTGTTGCTTTTCCAGGTCCATGACTCAGAAGATTTTAATTATTTGGTAGTTGACACACTAGGTAAAATACTAAAAATGTATTAATTTGGAATGAAATTCACCTCATCTACAAAGAACAAGGCCTTTCCACAGTACTCAATCAACTTCTGGGTTACAGCGGGCAAGAGAAATATCTGTGGGTATGTCTACACCACAACTGGATGTGTAATTTCTTAGGACCATAAGCCGGATCGTATTGGGTGGCTAGCTCATTCTACTGCCTGCATCACCACAGCTACCCTGCTTTTTTATAACAATCACAATTACCATGTGTATGTCTAGATGATCCTTCCAGCTGCAGCATAAACATATTTTGTTGGGCACTTATACAGGGAGTAGGGCAAGATGAACTATTACTTAATTACTGAAACATCGTTTCAATTTAAAATTACTTTCTCAAATAAAGCTGTCAGTGCTAAGGTCTTGCTTTTGTTTTTTGGCAGATATAACACACCACCCACAAAATGTGATTTCATTGATTCAAACTTACATCTAAGTCCTCTTCAATCAGGGAGGTAGCCGTGTTAGTCTGGAATAGCAGAGGTAACAAAGTCCTGTGGCACCTTAAAGACTAACTATAAAGTTTTGAAGCATGAGCTTTCGTGGGCTAATACCCACTTCGTCGGATGCAGGCAGTGGAAGTGTTCAGAGGCAGTGATAGAAAAGTAGGTAAGAGCCAGGTGGGAGGTGAAAAGGTTAGTCCAATTAAGCTGAACCAGCTTGTTATCTCCGATCAGGGAGTGTGGATTATTCTTCTACCATTTGAATGGGGTGTGTGAACATGGAGAGACAAGAAACAATGTCTGTAATGAGCCAACCATTGTAGATCTCTGTTGGTGTGTGAACATGGAGAGACAAGAAACAATGTCTGTAATGAGCCAACCATTGTAGATCTGGGTTGAACAGAGATCTACAATGGTTGGCTCATTACAGACATTGTTTCTTGTCTCTCCATGTTCACACACCCCATTCAGCTGGGTCAGACAATTTCCCCATCCAGTTAGCGTTTTAAGAATGAGACTTTTTTTCCCATCCCGAATAGGAATGAAGATTTGAAATCTCAATTCTTATTTTTTTGCAAATTAATGAGCCCAAAAAAATGTGGATCAGGTCATTCTGAAATGGTATGTTTTAATTTAGACCTTGTTAAAAAACAATCCCCCCTTTTTTAGTATAAATTAACTAAAATTTTGAACTAAATATCTTTTTGAACCAATACCTCTTCATTTTGAAAATAGCAAAATGGGACATTTAATCACTTTCAAAAGATTTTCTAATTAGGAGATTCATCAAAACTGTCCTTTTCTGAGAAACAGTTAGTTTTGACAAATCAACATTTTCCAATGAAAAAAATATTTTGTCAGAAAAGTACCTATCGCTTCTATTCACTAGTAAGTAATCCTCAACCCTAATCATTTTCCAAATGTTGCTATGGTGTCTTATGGGCACATTAGCTTAGGAGCCTCAGATCCCCTTTCTCTTCTATGGTCTGGGTCCAACTGGACTGCATCTCCCAAGATGCATCATGTCCGGGGATCCCCATGATACACCACAATGAATTAGCTAGAGGAGATATTGTGGTGCATCCTGGGAAATGTAGGAAGATCAGGAAGACCACCCAATAAAGAATACTAGGAGCATAACCACAACTCCCATCAGACACTATAGGGGCATTTCAGAATGGAAATTTTCAGCCAAAATTTTTGTCGTTTTTGATTTTTTGAGGGGAAAAAATAAACATTTCCCATGGAACAATAAAGCCATGTTCTGACCAGAGCTACTCATAACATCTGAGGTAGTTTCCTAACATTCTCCTACTATATATTAGGAGTTTGACACAACTTTATTTGAAGGACAGAATCTCACTCAAGTCCTTGCTAGCACTGTTGTTATTCCTATTTTGGATCTGTCTGTTTTACCATCATAAAGTAAGAGCTATGCTTGCTTGCTCACTCACTCCTAAAGTTCATCTATTATTCCTTATCGACTGTTGCGAGGATATTGAGTCTTACATGGGTTTTTGCAGAATCAGGCTTGAAAAACCATCAGCCAGCAGCAGTCAGGCAATCAAATATGCGGCACATCAGACCTCAGCAGAGGCCTGCATACGGGATCTGATTGCTATTTCCTCCCCCCTCACACACATAAATAATTTAGTAGCCACCGCATGCCCTTATTCTACAGTTAAGTGTATTGGGGGGGGGGAAGGGGGGATCAGCATTAGTTTAATCAAGCCAGTGATCCCATATCTTGTAGTGAAATTGATTACTGAGGTGAAAAAAGACTTGATGTCCATTTAACAAATGTTCCTGAATCTTGAATTATCTAATTCCAAACCATTGAACTCAGAGGCTAGAACAGAATGGAATGAATTTAAGGGAACTAAAAATGTTGGGCATCAATCAGAATAATAGAATGACAATATTAAAAGCCTAGCCAATTGTTATTATTTTGGAGCTTACATGTGCTTGTGATTTGGAAGAAGAGGAGGTGGAGTACCCAATGATTTCAGGGAGGCCTCAGAAATGGCTTTAGTTCTCCACTCAGCTTCAGCACCAGGTCTGACAGCAGCATCTGTAGATCTAGATTCTCTATAACATTATTTTTAGTTGTGCACAGCAATGAATATTACGAATAATTGTGAGCACTTCACTCAGAATAGTGTCTCCAGAACCACACTTGCATTCAATTAGTTGAGG
Organism: Sternotherus odoratus; assembly: GCA_032164245.1. Taxonomy (NCBI): domain Eukaryota; kingdom Metazoa; phylum Chordata; order Testudines; family Kinosternidae; genus Sternotherus; species Sternotherus odoratus. Next base: position 10,382,705 of record JAVMKO010000009.1, on the reverse strand, counting down.
ATGAAAGTCGAGTGGCAAAAAATAAATTACATTGACTCAGGATAGCACAATGACATAGGGGCTGAATACAACTCAGAGAGAAAAAAAACCTGGTACTCTCTCACCCTCCTTTCTCGCTTCAATGAATCGTGTTTTAAGACTGAAATTCACCTCTTGAGCAGGCAAGCTCAGAGATTTTCCAAATCAGGAACTAACATGAGATGCAGAATTCCCGTTCTCTACGCTAGATTCTCCTCTTTTTGTCCACAGTGCAGTTACACCAGTCTTTACCTATCTATCAGTGCAGACAATCCTGCATTGCAAAGATGACAGGTTTTATTTTGCATAATACAATTAATTCCGTGCATGTGTATTTCTCCTTTTAGAAACTGTTATGTATCCAACAGTTTACTTCACAAGTTACACACATATGGCATACAAAGATACAATAAGTGCCCAAAGACATTTACAATCGAGTACAGACATGTATGTTTCAATGGTGTAACTTTGTACCACAATAATTCCATTTATTTTAATGGATTCATTAGTTGCACAATCTACTGACCTAACCTGAGTGGACTTTTACCTGTAAAATAAATGAAATAAAGCCCCCAATTTTGTGCTGAGTTACACCAGGTACAAACCCACAGGCCAGATTCTGACATGTTACATTAGTGTGAAATCAGGGTCAATTATTAGAATCAGTGACGTTTCACCAGCATATGACAACAGAAATGGAGACGAGAATCAGGTCCATTGACATCAATGCAATATATGTTATAGAAGTCATTACAGAGGTTGGGCCATTGTAAAGGTCCTCCCTTGGAGTCTGGTAAGGGAGCATTGCACAGTGGTCATGGCTGCAACCCCCAGCTATAGCGACAAGGGGTTATGCAGAGAGGAGTTTGGGACCCCCCCACTCCATTGGGCTCTGACCGGGGGCAGTTTGGGCTACTGGTGGTCTGGCAACCAAGGCTGTTTAAGGCTGTCTTCCTTAGGCCTCTTCCTCTTGTCCCCCCCTTTCCCACCCCTTCAATTTAGTCCAAGGCTTTGCCCTGTTGGGAAATCCTAACCAAAATAAGTAATTTTGATTTTGCTGGGGATTGGTCCTGCTTTGAGCAGGGGGTTGGACTAGATGCCCTCCTGATATTCCATGATTCTATAATTTGAATAGTTACCAATATCCAGGGTCTATAGGTGGGGGGAAAGAGGGCTACTTCCCTCTCTGATTGTTTCTGAGTTGGGTCCTCCTTTCCCTCAGGGACAGCTCCTTTGGGCAGCTGTGTCAGAGCCTTTAGCCTTCACTCTGCACACTGTAGCTCTGCCTCCAGCTCTGCCACTCAAAGGAGCTAATTCCTTGATTTTTAATTTCTCCAGCAGGTGGAGCATTTGCTGCAAACGTGGCTGGATGAGCCCAAAATAATCCCTTAACCCCTCATTGCCCGGTGTGGGGTTTGTACACCCCATTTAGAACATTAAATATTTTATACCGCTATATAACTTCCATGTTATAGCACAAGTGAATAAGGGCATGGGTGTCCTCAGACACGTTGACATGCATAGGCATCTTTGGAGAAGGTCTCACTAAAGGAATCTATGTTCAATTATTTAACAAGAAAAGGTTTCACATGACCTAGGCTCAGATATATGCACAACTTCCCTCACTATCCTTGCTATTACTTTTGGCAAGGTTTGAAAAGCTACTGTATTTACATAGCTGAACACCGTTTAATGGTAGCATCAGAGCATTGACAAAGGGATGCAGCTGGTTGAGAAACTTACATGGACTAATGGGGTGGGTAAACAAATGGGCATCCTAGTCGTTTTACTGTTTAATTCTATGAATTGGAGAATTTTAACCAAGTTAGAAGGATTTAGTATCCAAGAAGGGGAAACATGAGTCTGTGGACTTTGCCAAATGGGCACAGTAGCTTGATGTTCATAAAGGGGGATTTATGCTTTATTTATTTATGTTACTGTTGTCTTAGTTAAAAATCATTATATATATATATAGAGAGAGAGAAGGTTTCATTAATTGTGGGATCCCAAGTTAGTGTCAAAATAAAGACTGGAATTGCCTTGCAGTCACTGAGATGGGCATGCAAATTAACCCTGCCCTTATTATGTGTTTGGTCCTTCTTATAAAGAGGTACGTATAGTAAGGAAACATTGGGCATTCTTCTCTACTCCAGTTTGACTCCGGTCTAACTCCACTGCACTCAGTGGCTTTATGCTGGTGTAAAATCAGAGTAACATCAGGCTTGAACAATCTAACATTGTTAACTAAAAGGCCCTTGGAACTTCAGATCATTTTTGTATCACAAACCTGCCTCTTTTTTGGGCAGGGGGGCAGGAAAGTACTGTATATCCAAATGCAACGTCCAAGTCTGCCAAAATACTTTCCTTTGACTTTCAGTCAGTACCCCTCGTTATGCAGATGAGATCTTTATTTTAACCATTGTTACACACTGTGCTGAACACATGGTCCCTTTACTAAATGTTTTGAGAAACAAGGGAATGAAGTCTTAAAAAGAGTCTTGAGAAAAATTGCAACTTTTATGCCAAATAAATAGAAAACAGAAGAAAACAACTTGCTTTCTGAAAAGGTTGCATGGAAGCAAAATGGAGTATAGTGCCTTTTCTACAACTGTTAGAGTGTTATCCACCATAACTTCCCAATCCTTCTGCTCAATGTTTTGCAGCATATTACAGTCATAAAGAACATATGCCATTTTCATGTGTTTTGCCCCAGTCTCATTACCTTACATTTCCCCTATACTGAATTGCATAAGCTGTTCACCGAGATGCTCCTAGTTCATCCAAATCATCTGGAATGCTATTGCCCTCCGCTTTTCTATTGACTTCACTTTCCACCCTCATCTTTTCATGAGCAGAAAATGTCATCTCCAGGTGGGCACACGTTGCATCTTGCAGTTCACTGAGAATGCAACTAAAATTGTGGTAGTACTCAGGGCCTGATTCTCCCGTGTCCGTTACCATACTTTGTGTTAGCATTTTCATGTCTGCAAGTCTGTAGTAGTTTACACCCACTTTGCACAGATGTGGATGACTGTACATAGTACAAGGCAGTGAAAATTAGGCCTATAACATGCTGTCTCAACCTGGACTCTGATGGCCAGAACAAAATGATATTGTTAAATGACTTATTCCTGGGACATTCCTCTGAGATTCTCGGCATCAAAGACTTTCACGCTTGCTCTCAGTCTGTGGCTTTTCTCTCTCTAAACTAACAGGCATCCAGAGACTACAGAAAAATCTATCCTGCTATTGAGCTTCAGGACTTTACTTCTTTTTTCGTCTTTCAGCTGGTCCTCAACATTCATTTAAAATGAACATTATTACTATTAGCAGTGGGGGTGGGAAGCTGACTGATGCCTTTAGATCATTCATTCTGCAAGCCATATCACTCAGGATTTGTACAGCCAGCAGGTGGGAGATTGAGCAAATATTGCATGCAGACTCAAAAGCGAAACAGGGCAAATGTGTGTGGCAGAAGAGCCCGACAAAGTGGGAAGGATCAAACAACTGCTGGAGTTGCTAGAGGGAAAAGTTTAATGACAAGTTACTGAGTCATTTATGGCCAGACTGATTATGAAAACTGAATAAATCTATGGTATATTTCAAGTTATACTGTACCACCATCTGATATAGGGGTTGCCATGGTAAGTACGGATTTTCTATTAACTAGGAAGGTGAATAGACTCATAAACCCCCTGAAAACTGTTAGTGGATAAATTACATATGAGATATGCCTCTATTGACCCCTTTGGATATTTAATATTTTTCAAAAAATGCTATAAAATCTCCTCCTGTGTTATTTTATAACAATATGCAGTAATGTCAAAATCTTTCAAAATGTACCATTTCTGAGATACCCCATGTCTTGGATGACAGCTTAGACAGATTGGAAAATCATCACTGTGCTAAAAATACTGATGTGGAGGCCGTAGTATAAGGAAGTTAGAGTTACTGAATCTAATTCAATAGATTTGCTACTCAGATTCTAAAACCTCTATAAGGTCTAGACCTCTGACTTTACACTTGCAGAATTTTTTTAAAAAAATTAAATAACTCCAGTTTATTACTTGGTTGTAAAATTTGTGACAAAGATTTAAAATTAGACCAGCAAGACTAGTATAAAAATAGAAATTAATATTGTTAATGTAAAACTTAAGTTAAGAAATCAGGTTAATAACGGTCACCCAATTCCAAGAGTTAAATGACATATTGCATACCCTGTATACATTGTGAAATCTATTTAATAACGGAACAAAATGCTCCCCCTTTATACACTTATGAAACCCTACTGAAGTTGTGCATGGATGTAAGTGAAAGTCAAGTTGCCAAAGGGCCAAGCACTGGCCACTCTTAGGACCAGATCCAGATGTGCAGCCAAATAGCACTTGGCTGGAGATAGAAGGCTCATCTTCAATGCACCTCTGCACAAGCCTGAGCCTCACTCTATCTGGGTGCTGAGCAGAGATGCTTAAGTTAGAGTTGTTTGAAGGCTGCTTTACCTTATATCAGCTGTTGACAGCACTCCTTGACTCTTCCCCACAGCGTAGTAAGGTTGCATAGTAGCCATCTTTGTCTACTTCTACAGTTGGAGCTAGGGATGTGATTCCCAGTTTGCATAGATACCTTTGGGCAGTGGCAAGCAGTGGCACTGGCTACCAACCTGGCGTCCAAATCCACCTGTACTTCATGGGTACATACTTGGGGTGGCTAGCCCATGCTGCAACTCACAAATGTTTATACTACCATGGCAACACTATTATTTTCAGCACACTACCTCAATGAGAGGTAGTGCAAGTATGTCTATATGAGCTGGGAATCCCACTTGTACCTCCTCCTAGTGTAGACATAGCCATTGTATCCCTAGAACACTCAAGGATCTCCTTATGAAGGGGGAAACCTCCAATGTCTGGCATTAGGGATCAATGGTGCCATGCAAGGCAACCTCACGATATCAGTGAATTGGCCCTCCAAGGTCTACAATGGGAGTTGCAGGTACCCAGCACCTTTGAAGCTTAACCCTCTAAGCAGAAATATTTGAAGTAGAGCTGAGTGATATTTGGAATTTTTGTCCAGTGGGAAAAATTCCAGCATATCAATATTCATCCCAAATTGGGATAAAAGTTTAAATGTTGAAAATCTCCACAGAATGGAAATTCTAAATATATATATATATTGATATGGAAATGGCAAACTGTTTCATGTTGATATTTTTGACCAAAGCAAAACATGTAGATATTCATGAAATCCATTTTGTTTAGTTTGTTGCGATGACCCACACCATTTCATTTTGAATCATTTACACGTTAAACTGCAGTTTCCCATTGCGACATATTGTCTTATGGGAATTGTAGCTTGGCAACCCGATGCCCTCATTGTCCCATATGGGCCAGGTTCTCTTGTTCGATTACTTCTCCCATGATGCACTCAAAGTGATGTGAATCCATGATGTGACTCCCATGATGCATCAGTTCCTCACTTCCTATCCTAAACTGTTCTGCTGTGCTCCTAAGTGCTGTTAACTAGCTGTTGCATTGCATGAGGTTGGGGGCGGGAACAGAAAGTGGTGGATAATGTGATTTCTATCTCTAACAATACCAGATATGTATCCATAAATAGAGTGTCAAGCACATTGGAACCCTCCTGAGAATTTATAAATATAAGGTAGTTATAGTATTATAACTATATTTTAAATGTAGCTGTCTATACGTGAATACAGTAGTAACTTAACAGTAGCTTTGGAAAAGTTACATATTTTCTTGTATGTGCTTTTGTTAGGTGAAATCACTTAGAGAAGATTCCTTTAGAAATCATAATAAGTAAAGTGTTTATTGAACATTGTGGTTTTAGTTCCATACTGCATACATTATGAGCTGTTGAATTTCAAGGACTCCTAAAATACTGTACATTGGGCTAATTAAAATTATTTTCCTGAACATCTGAATTGACAGCCTTTTTTTGTAGTGGGTGCTCATTTCCCCAAGAAATCAGTTTCTCATAAATGAAGCCTAGTTGGCAAATTAGTTACAACAGGTGTGAGCATTCTTCATCTTTCCATCTTAATTATTTAGCTGTCTCTACCCCTGTAGACAGGTGCTTTGGGGAAATTAACAGTATTGCATTCTTCAAGCACAGGCAAATCCCTCTGTCACTCATTCACTTATTTCTGAGTTAGCACAAAATTAAAAGTATATTTTGCAGGAAAAACTCAATTACTGGAATCCCTAAAGGGAACAAGCAGCAGTAAATATGGGGCAAGTATATGGCTATACTTTTAAAAAATAACAACTGCAGTGCAAACGTACAAAAAATGAGTGTTTTGCCATAATTGAGATTCAAAAGCATTGCATTGCGCTCCTCCCTTTCTCTCCCCCACCTTAATTAAATGTTAGCACTGGATTCTCATATCCATGAATTGTCATTTAAATAGCACGAGTCCTGACTTTTGGTTTTCGGGTTAGTCTTTTTCCAAGTATATTGCCTGTTTGGATATAATGCATTGACAGGGGGATTTTCAAAAGCACCTATGTGAATTATGGGCACAAATCTCATTGAAAATCATTGGCTTTTTGAAGTCAATTGGAAATTGAGAATTTAGCTCATTTGAGGCTCTTTAGAAAATCCCAACCTCAGACCATGTGCATATTTGCACATGCACTAATACATATTATCCTGTTATTCTGAAGGAATGGGCGTATTTCTCAATACATTGGGAAGGTTTCCACAAAGACCTATTTTGTGCAGAAAGATTTTATAACTTTTTTCAAGGGGATGCTTTCCAAGAGCTCAGGTTTCTGTATCAATTGATGCCTCTCTTTGCAGAATCAATCATTTGTCCCTTATGCAGCTTTAATTAAACCAATCCGTGGACTTTGGCCAACCTTGATGATGCAACAGAGAAAAATCCCTTTTTAATTTTTATTTATTTATTAATTTTGCCCAGAAAGAGACAAATATAATGTTCACTGCAGATATTCATGTGTCACATGTGGGGAAGAGTGGGGGGGTTACATAGTGGCAAACTAAGAGTATGTCTACACTACCCGCCAGATCGGCGGGTAGCGATTGATCTATCCAGGGTCGATTTATTGCATTTAGTCTAGATGCAATAAATCGATCCCGAGCGTTCTCCCATCAACTCCGGTACTCCACCGCCACGAGAGGCACAGGCAGAGTCAACAGGGAGTGGAAGTGTCTACTCAGCGCCCTGAAGAGGTCGTGGTAAGTCAATCTAAGTATGTCGACTTTAGCTACGCTATTCTCGTAGTTGAAGTTGGGTATCTTAGATTGATTCCCTCCCCCTCCAGTGTAGACCAGGGCTAAGAATGCCTGATGACATGTCTGGCAGATTTAGAACACTCCCAGAGGTCCATAGATGTCTTTGTATCCATTCCTTGTGCTACTTTCCATTATTTTCATGGAACTCTGTTCTGAGACATCCCAAGTCCATCTCAATATTTTAATTTGCGTGAAGCAGTAAGTAAATCAGTACAGCTCATCATTAGCTGCTTCACAGGCTGAAGTCCTCCCAGGAGGTGTTGACGGAGCAGATGGTTAAGACAGCACAGTCTGTCAGGTTTCAGACTATCCCACACAAACTAACACTTCAATCTTATGGCAGATTGATCAGTTGAGAGAGGATTTACAAATGGCAAAATTCAGTTTATCTGACTTAACACCTCAAACCTCACGCAAAAGTCTTTGGGAGGAATTAAGGGAACCTGTTTTAACATGGGAAGATTCCTTACCCATAAGTAGCTAAGATAGTTCATAGATAAACAGATGTCCTCTAAAAACTACTGCAGCTTGTTTCTGCTCTCCACATCACAAAGAGCTGGACAAATTGATCTTCTTAGGAAACCAGACCTCAGAAACCTTAGGGCTTATTATTTTTCTTGCATGAACTACCTTCTGTTGGAGTGCACAGAATTCGTACAGACAAACCTAAGCCTGGAGGTAGTCCAAAGGCCTACTCTAGCAGAGCTATAAAATATTTAGACCATGTCTAGAAACCAAGAGAAATGAAAACAACCAACACACCTTTTCCTCCAGTTTTTAGCATCAAACTTGGTTTCTTTTAAAAAAGCTAGTAAGTTCTGGAGAGAATATAAGAGAAAGAAAGCTGTTTAGCAAAGTGCAAAGCTGTGCCTACCAAGTCGAGATTCATTTGGAAGGGGAAAATGATTAGCAGATAAATTTCTTTCCCAAACTGCATATTGCCCTTCTCATCACCAGTGTGAATGTTTGTTGTGTGTGCTGCATTTGTTCTGCACACTGGATCATGTGTGCGCAGTAGCTTCAGTTTCTTAGGACTTTCTTTCTGTGCATAGCAGCTTTAAATGGAGAGAAACCCGCTCACAACAGTGGCAGATGCCATTGTGTATTCAGATGCAGCCTCATACAGAGGGTGACCCCATACTGTGCTCTCTCCTGTGGACGTTACCTTCATTCCATTCTTCTTTTGTTATTCTCTTCACATAAAATTAATGTCATTCTGATTGCAAATTAATGGTTGCTCTTTCTGTCTAGCAAAACACAAGAACTTCCATTGTTGTTATTTCCCCTTTGTCTTTTACAGCTCGGTAGAGGTTTCTGGCTCATTTAATGATTTAAATCAGGGGTTCTCAAACTATTGAGAACCCCGACCCCTTTTTGGTTTCTCCCTCGGTGCGGCGGACCCTTGTATGTCCGCCGAAAAGCCGCCAAATAAATTAACTCATCATTTGGCGGCTATTTTCGGCAGACATGCCGAGCGCTCCCGAAAGCGCTAACATAATTTTAGGCTGCATGATTCACCAGGCAAAGGATTTCTAGTAGAGCTAGGGAGGAGTTAGTACCATTATACAGGGCACTGGTGAGACCTCATCTGAAACATTGTGTCCAGTTCTTGTCTCTCATGTATAAGAAAGATGAATTCAAACTGGAACCAGTTCAGAGAAGGGATACTAGGATGATCAGAGGAATGGGAAACCTACCTTAGAAGAGAAGACTCAAAGAGCTTGGCTTGTTTAGCCTATCCAAACAAAGGGAGATATGACTGCTCTCTAGAAATACATCAGAGGAATAAATACCTGAGAGGGAAAAGACTTATTTAAGTTAAACAACAATGTGGACACAAGAACAAATGGATATAAACTGACCATCAAACAAGTTTAGGCTTCAAATTACATGAATTTGAATGATTTACATGAATTTGAATCATCAGAGCAGTTAAGTTCTGGCACAGCCTTTAAAGGGGAGAAGTGGAGACAAAAAGCTAACTGGCTCCAAGACTGAGCTTGATAAGTTTATGGAGGGGATGGTATGAAGAAAATGCCTACAACAGCATCTACCTGACCTGTGACTGCTAATAGCAAATATTCCCAATGGTCAGTGATGGAACACTAGACGAGGAGGTCTCTGAGTTACTACAGAGAATTCTTTCCCAGGTGTCTGGCTGGTGGGTCTTATCAAAATGCTCAGGGTCCAACTGATCACCATATTTGGGGTCAGGAAGAAATTTTCCTCTGGGTCAGATTTGCAGAGACCTTAGGGTTTTTTTACCTTTCTCTGCAGCATGGGGCACTGGTCATTTATAGGTTTAAACTAGTTTAAATGGTGGATTTTCTATAACTTGAAGGCTTTAAGTCAAGGTTTTTCAACCTGTGGTCTGCGGATTTCCAAAGAGGTCCGCACCTCCATTTGCATTTTTTTAGGCGTTCCCAAATGAAAACAGGCTGAAAACCACAGCTTTAAGTCATTATTTGAGAACTTCAGAAACTCAGTCAGGCAAAGGGGGAAATCATCAATTACCCTGCTAAGTGGTCAGTCCCCCCTTGGGTTCAGCAGTCCTTTTTGGTACAAAGAGTAGTTCTCATTGGAATCTTAACAAGAAACCTATCTGAAGGATAAAGGGCAATGGAAAACTGGAGATGGCTGAGACGGACACTTCAGGCAAATTCAAAAACTCCCCAGAAGAACAAATATCTCATTGATTGGCATGGAACTAAAGCAGGCATACATTTATGCCTTTATTTGAGGGCATTGCAAGTAATCTTACTGCTCTTCCATCCCTTTCCCTCACAAGAACAAACAGTGGCAGATCTCACGGTAAACAGAGCAACACTGGGAGGGCATTTTAATTCTGCTCCTTTAACAGAGATGTTGATACATCGTTATTTACAACAAACAGGCTTAATAGGACGGCTATTCTCATCCAAATCTGTTTGAGTAATCCTAAATTCGTTTGATGCCTGGCAAGGAAAGTATTACAGGGCCAAGATGACATAAAATACAGTGTGATATGGATTAAGTATACGTTAATTTTATCCACGTTCAAGTCCACGGTATTAAATGTAAGCAAAGTCTCTATTAAGCTACACACACCAGTCAGGCTCTGTTAACTCATATTAGCACAATGTAACTCCCTCTCTCAAGGCTTTGAACAGGGGTGAAAGTGGTCCAGCACGGCGTACCAGTAAGAACCCATACTGGCCCGTATTCACCTCACATTAAAGCATTGCCCCTTTTGCCTCCCCTGTCGGGGGCCCTGCCAGTACAGACCCTTCCCACCAGCAGGGACGCCGACTGCGGGGTCAGGAGAAAAGGGCAGCACCATTAAAGCGCTGTCCTGGCGGAGGACCCTTAAAGCACTGCCGCTTTAACGTCCTTGCCCCTTTTGCCCCTCTCCCCTGCCAATGGGGATGGCTCTTCCCTTTCGCCCGAGGCCCCGCCCCTTCCGGGGACCAGAGCTGGCCCCAGCCCAGCCCCATACCAGTAAGTGCCTATAGCTACTTTCACCGCTGGCTTTGAATAGTACTCACTACTGTCATAGCTAAGGGCTTCTTATCTACATGCCTTTATAATGGGCTTATCATCATTCAGAAGTCACTGGAGTCAGTGAGCCTCTGGAAAAATCAAGAGAGAGTTATCAAGATGCATAAATATGGATTTTGGTGCTTAACCTTCAGCACCCACATTTGAAGAATGTTGGCCTAAACTTTCTATCCCTCCCTTATTACAGCCACTGTCCTGAGTGGACTCAGTTAACTGGGATTCACCTGATAGCTTCATATAAGTGCTAAACAGAACAGAAGTTATGGAATCTCCTTAAAAACAAACCTTCACAAATATTCTTGAAACACAATGAACAAAGAACATCTAATTTCTTTAGCACCTTCTGACAAACAAGCCTAAAAAAATTCACTTACAACATGAAGTAACTAAACTAGAATATTTACATGAAAGAAACAGTTCTTCTCAACTTTACAAGGAAGCAATTAATTAATGCTAGAGGCAACAGCTTTTGCTAATCGAAAGAACAGAGCATAACTTGTGTCTGCTTAAGCAATCCTATTATGAGAAAGGAGGAAAGCAGACACATTATTGGCCTATCAATTAAAATGAAAACATGCAATGGAACACAATTAATTCTATTAAAAGCAATCACTTACTTTGCACTGAAGATAGAGCTGTTGAGTTTGATATGTTATATTAAGATGTATACGCTCCCTCATTCTGCCAGCTCTGATATGCTAGGTGAATGACATTTTTAAATTCAGTCTTTCAAGTCTGTCTATTCCTGTATGAATAAGTAATCATCATCTAAATTCTGCATAGATTCTTGATACTATATTTTCTGCACACCCTATCTCACCTGATAATTCCTCTATCTAGTGACTTTTCAACAGATAGTCTATTTTTCTGTATCGTTTTTGTTTTTCCAGTCAGCTCTTAAATAGTACCTTTAAGGAAAAAAAACTTTTTAAATAGATCATTGGATCTGAATGAAGAAACTGACTCTTCTCTAAAGACCTACAGGCTTTGGCTCCACTCTGCATGACAGAATGGAAAATTGCTAAAGAGTATTAAGGGAGCTAAGTCAAGGTAATGTATCGGCAGGAGCTTTGAAGTAGCTGCACTGTAAACTCTCTTGACACATATGCATCAATAAGTATTGCAGAAGGTACCCAATCATAGCAGTCCAGCTTCCCTTGTTATACACGACATCCATGTACAAACTTTCAGGTAGTTATAATCACTTTTAAACCAGAAGGACCAGGACTGAGGGCTTGTCTCCACTTACCGGTGGATTGATGCTTCGGCGATCAATCCACTGGGGGTCAATTTAGCAGGTCTAGTGAAGATCCACTAAATCAGTGGTTCTCTTTTGTACTGGTGACCCCTTTCACACAGCAAGCCTCTCACTGCAACCCCCTTATCAATTAAAATGCTAGTTAATATATTTAACACCATTATAAATGCTGGAGCCTTGGGCTGACAACTCACGATCCCCCTCATGTAATAACCTCATCACCCTCTGAGAGGTTCCAACCACCAGTTTGAGAACCCCTGCACTAAATCGCTACTAAGGTAACTCAAATTGCATAGCTTAGATAGACTTTCCCCCGTAGTGTAGACCTGCTCTCAGAGAACTGATTTCTCTTCTTGCCACTGCCACAGACTCCCTGTGTGACACTCAACAAGTTGCTTTAGTCTCTTTATGCCTCAGCTTGCAGTCTATAAAATGGGTATAATACTATTTCTGCTCTTCCACTCTTTGTCTTGTCTTGATTGTAAGCGCATAGGGTAAGTCTACACAACCCGCTGGATCGGCAGCTAGCGATCAATCTATTGGGGATCAATTTATTACGTCTAGTGTAGATGTAATAAATCAATCCCCGAGTGCACTCCATGTTGACTCCTGCACTCCACCTTCTGTGAGAGGTGGAAGCGGAGTCGACAGGGGAGCGGCAGCAGTCAACTTGCTGCTGTGTGGACAGCCAGGTAAGTTGACCTAAGATACGCCGACTTCAGCTACACTGTTCATGGAGCTGAAGTTGAGTATCTTAGGTTGAACCCCCATTTCCCAGTATAGACCAGGCCAAAGAGGCAAAACAATCTCTTGTGATATGTCTATACAGGAAAATAGAGCCACAATCTCAATTGTGGCCTCTAAGTGCTAGTGAAATACGAGTTTTACATTATTCTCAGAAGTGCCAAATCCTGGAACTGAGCTTATAAATATATTTTTTTAAATGGATCACAGATCATTCTCATTTTGCTGGATTCTTATTTTCCACATGTCTCATTTTGACTTTGTCAAATACTGCCACTGGTAAATTTACCACCTGGCATATTAGTATGAATGCTTAGAACTTATTGGAATGTTTCACATAGTGTGTCCACTGGTAAGAACCCTTCATCAAGTCGATAAGCAGGCTATCTAAGGGCCAATATAGGGCAAGGTCCTTTCTTATGTTCTTTATAAAGAGGAAAGGTTCGTCATTTCAAGCACTCTTAAAATGGCGGGGTCCTGTGTGTTCAGTGCCCATTTTAGACAGTGATTAAATTACATATCGATCTTTTTCTCTTCTCTACTTTTGTATTGTCTTACCTGAACTGGTGTGTCCACCTCCCAGTTTATAAAAAATCCCATTAAATCTTGGGCATATCTGTCCAGTCTGCTTGCTACTAGTTAATAAAGTTCTTGCAGCTCTCTCTCGGTCTCTTTTTTTCCCCCCTTGAGCTTCCTTTCAAAAGGACAAAAGGAACTGTCCAGCGTTCCTCCCACTGTGAATGACAAAAACTCAAGATAATGTTACGCTGACACCGAGTGCACTGCTTTGCCAGTCTCTGAAATGTCATTGCAGGGGCAGCCTGCTGGGCTCAGCTCGGAGTCACGGTGCCAAGACTGCTAATAAAAAAAGAATAAAGGTTAATGAAAGCATTGGGTTATTTATTATCTGGAATAAAATATGCTGTTTTTTATCTATATCATTTGTTCCAGGCATAAGGTCTTGACTTTGATTTTTAACATTTTTTTCCCCTTTGCAGCATTTTGTGTTTGGTTTCTTGGCTACAGCACAGTCTTGCAATACTTATCAGATGTGTTGGGCCTGATGGTGATATTCAGAGTCATACTGAGTAATGTCTTGCTCCATACGTAGTCCCATTGACTTCACTGGAAGTTTGCCGGGTGGAAGGTACTACCAGAATAGGAGTAAATGTATCACAGTCCAGCCCATTGGGATTAAAGGGCAAAACCTGCCCTCTGTGCTGGAGGTCCCTGCTGTAAGGAGCAGGATTTGGAGAGGCCATGCATGGAGCTCAGCTATACCTGTTCATGGATTCACTTGCTGTGCCCCAAGTGTAGGGTGTTACAAGGGTTAAAGTGCCCGTTCCTGTTCAGTGGATGCATCACCTGATGAAATGGAGTCACTTCATAGAACAGTGAGTCCTACACAGATTGTGCATGAGACTTGAACCATTGCGGGGGAGTGTGTGGTCCTCAGTGGCTGGGGAGGGGCAAAAAAGCTTGGATCAACCAGCAACAACTTTCTTTATGTCCTGTGTTGTCAGCTAAATGGGTTCATCACATCTTGTCTGTCCATCTATGTGTAGTAGGTCTAAGCTGTGGCACTTCCAGAGCCTGGGGACATTGTACCAGCTTATCATCACACAGGATCTTTATTCCCAGGCCCCATACCAACCTGCACCCTTGTGCGAATAGTCTAGACCCAGACAACATTCAAACAATACAGTGCATGAATCTCTATGATTATGCTGTGGTTAGTTTCTACTTCCTGGTTTTGTTTCTGTTGTGCTAACGGTGCAGTCCCTTAACTAGGAGCCCACATGCTGCAGGCCTGCCTCAGCTAGGGTGATCAGACAGCAAATGTGGACAGGAGGTGGTGGTGGAGGGGAAATAGGAGCCTTTATAAGAAAAAGACCCCAAAGTCAGGACTGTTCCTATAAAATCAGGACATCTGGTCACTCTAGCCTCAGCTCACCACTTGAATTTGAATTTGCCATGCCCCTTGCCTACCAACTACCTTCTCACCACACAATAGGTGTACACACCAGTGCATTTCTATGCCATGTTCAGTTTTGGGGTAGCACTGGTACAACCAACACCATTTTTTAATTACAATGAGGCAATGGCTGCTATGGGAGTGGAAGGGGTTAAGTGCCTCCTAGGACTAGGCCCTATTAGAATGATGAAAGCAACTTTTCTTACAAGAGCAATGACCTGTCTTTCCTCCTGTCCTATCTTTCTTTAGTGGCCCCCTGAAAAGCACAGCAGGTGTCTAAAAGTAAAATTCTCAGTGGTAGAAAATAGCTCCCAGGTTGAAGTCTGACAGTTCAGATGATGTCCTTAGCTGTAAATCATACTTTTATTCAGGGCATAAGATTTGTAAAAGGTCTGATATTCTTTAAAATAAGGGATATTTTTCTGCTCCTCTTGTGGGTGTTTCATATATATATATAGAAACAGCAAAAGGCACAAATTATAAAAAGCTGGCCACAGAAATGACCCATTGTGCATCTGTTTACTGCATTTTCTTTATATTGCAAATTATTTTAGCTTCAATAAAACAAAAAGTTCCAGTAAGCAAGTGAAAAAAGAAAGTAGCACCATCTTAATTAGTTTGAGATTAAGATAAAATTTCGAATACATCTAACAGATCTTGTGGCAGGTCATAATCTAGAAAGATGCTGCTTCTATGGGAAATATTCACTTGTGTTCATGGTAATGTGTATTATTCCTGTCACATTAACTCATGACAAGAATTAAATTATCGCTGTAACTAATTATTCAGTTGTGTAGGTGGGTGCGGAAATATAGCTTTTAGTGGACCAATTTCTGTTGGTGAGAGACACAAGCTTTCGAGATTACACAGAGCTCTTCTTCTGGTCTGGATAAATGCACTGTGTAATCTCAAAAACTTGTCTCTCTCACCAACAAAAGTTGGTCCAATAAAAGATATTACCTCACTCACCTTGTATCTCTAATATCTTAGGACCAATACAGCTACAACAACACTATGTATAAATTCAGAGTTGTAACAAGGGTAACAGATTAATCTGGTCAAACCAATATCTTCTTGCTATGGGATACTGAAGTATAATAGTAATAACAATAATGATAATAACAATAATGATAAACCTTGCAAATGTGAAGGTCAGTTGCCCCCAAAGAACCAGAAAAGTCCCCAAACATGCAGCTGACATTTTGCACAGGCCACTAAGACTGGATGCCTTTCTTGAGAATTTGTTTTAGTCAGCCACAAGTTATTGGTCTCAATACTGAAGTAACTAGATGAAATTCTACCACCTATATTATACAGGAGGTCAGACTATAGGATCTAACGTGCCTTCTTCTGGCTTTAAAATCTACTAAACTATCAAATTAGGACTTCTGGGCTTGTGGGGAGCCATATTGACTTTAGCAGGGTTCTGAACAGGTATCATCAACTGCCCGTGCATTGTAGACAGGAGGACTGTGGACATAGCAAATAACGATCTTTCATTTGTGGTTTAAAAGACAAAAGCTTCATTGGTGAAATTTCCTGATGCACTTTTAGCCTCAAACATCCACTCATGAGTTACAAATACAAATCCTGCCAGCTGATTCATGAGGGTGGGCCTTTATGTCCTCAGAGTCCCATTGAAGTCACTGGGGCTCGCCATGGAAATAAGGGCCTGCTGGCACAGGGTTCATACTGGAAGGCCAGGACCACGGATAGTGATTTAGTTTCATGTACCATTGGACAACTCCTGCATTCCTTAGGCAAAACTCCCTTTGAAGTGAATGGGATTTTTTTTTCACTGTTAAAACAGAAAGATAACGTCAACCTTAGCATCTTGAGTGACACCCCAGGGACTGAACCAGATACCCCTGGAGCTAAAACCATGAGCTAGCACAACTTGAATAAAAAAGCCTCGGTATTGTAACAGAATCGTATACTTTTCAGACTGGACACAGAGGGGGACCGATAACACAGGCTATGCCTACATAGGCCTGCAATTCAGGCTACAGGGCTGTCACTACAGGGCATATGGATGCTGCTGGCATGAACTAAAAGGTACCTAGTTTGCATTAATTTATTCCTGGTTGAAAGAAATCTGCATTAATGTGAACTAAGTACCTTTTAGTTTGCACCAGAAGCATACACATGGAAGAGTTACAGAGCTTGTGTGTGCTTCAGTTCACAACCCAGCAGTCCAAACTACAGAGCCATATAGACCAGCCCCTACACTTACTGGTGGGTTACAAAAACATGTATATGCTGCTTTTAAAAACATATACACACATATATATACACAAACACACACATCTATTATACATTTTATATATAAAATTTCTTGTTATGCTCCCACCACTGTTGCACAAATGGCTCGTTCCCTTTGGAGGTGTCCCAATTTACCTTCAAAGAACAGGCAGGCCTTGGAGAAAGCTTGAATACAAAAGTTTATTCGCTAGCGAAGTGAAGCCACAGAGATAGCTCTCAAATTATGGCTTCCCTTCATACATCATTACAAGACTTTTTATATGATTCTTTACATGGAGGAGGCAAGAAGGGCCTCATGCAAATTAACAGGTGAAAAACATGACGTTATTCTCTATCTATTTACTTATTTGTCAGGAAAGAACAGAACATCTAAACATAAAGTCCTTGCCTTGAAATGGTACATATGGGGTAAAACAAACTTATGAAATATACAGGACAAGGATGAGTGAGGCCCAGTGGCGCCTCCAAGAATGCATAACACAAGATAAAAACTTACAGCAACCCAGAGTTAGTTACACAGCTTCAGTAAGACATTTTCCTATATTTTAACCTTTTCCTACACCACCACAGAAATAAACACATAAAGAAAGAAATCAAATCATGTGTTTGAGATCAGTTTTCATGGGTAAAGAGTGGCAGAGTGAAATATCCTACCCCAAACCATGTCCAACAATAAGGACGCTATCCAACTTCCACTGAAGTCAATGGGAGTCTTTTCATTAGCACCTGGATGAGACCCTAAGCACATTTCTATATGACTCTCTAGGTACAAGAGATGGGGCAGAACACAAAATACAGAGAAACAATGTAAACTATGAGGATATAACTGTAATGGAGCATGTGTCAGTTAAGATGATTTGATAGAGAGATAAATGATACAGTAAAAATTGTGAAAGGTATGACAGTAAAATATGGCTGGGAATAGTCAGGAAAGATAATATAGAAAACAGGGAGCTAATCCAATATCAAAATGCGATAAAAGTAGTGAAGGGCAGGCTGCATTAAGGAGAAAAGAGAACGTGAGATCCAGGAGGATGGAAGAATGACAAGGATTTGGCTGAAAATCATCCAACACAAACATCTGCATTTTCACTTTAAAAGGCGAACATTGGGAGTCTACTTTGAAAAGTTACATTCATTCAGAGACTAGCACAAGGTGTATCAATGCAATCTAAGAGCATGACGAAGAGCCCCCAGATATATCTACACTGCAATACAACACCTGCTGCCAGCCCAGGGTCAGCTGACTTGGACTCATTGGGCTCAGGCTATGGGGAATATAAAATCGCAGGGCAGCTGTTGGGGCTTTATCTGGAACCCAGCTCTGGGATCTCATATCCCAGGCTCCAGACTGAGCCTGAACAGCTATGTTGCAATTTTATAGCCCTTCATCCAAGTCTGAGTCAGCAGACCAGAGCCAGCTATGGGTGTTTTATTTCAGTGTAGACATATAACAAGAATGTATATTGCAATAAACTCTATATACTCGTTTTTCTCTGTAACTTTTATATACCTTTTTTCACATTTTCCTCAAAAAGGTGATGTTCCCACACACACAATTTTAAATCACCACCCACACTGACTAATTCAGATGTCACTGTTGGGTACAGACAGAAAAAAGTTACTAAATTTGAATGACTGGTTGCTCAGATATGCACTGATAAGAAATTCCTTATAGAGATACTTTATACTGTATCCTGACCAAACATTTAACTGGCTTGATTGTGCTTTTATAAAGATGTAACAACCAATTTGATAACCATTCCCTGTTTTTACAGGAATGCCACCTAAAGTTTACCTGTGTCGGAACTAGATTCTGACTGCCATGGGTGTGTAACTCGTGATAAAGTGTTGCAAAAGATAGGAGAAAACCTTTCTCCCCCACTAGTATATCTATATAGGAAGTAGTGGTGCTTTTGCTCTTTGGGGGTAAAGGATCAATAGCATGACTGGGGCCACCAAATAGCCAAAAGGAGTAAGGGTGTAGCCCAGGCTACTGCTCCCACAAATTTCAGTTTTGAATCTAACCCTGTGTTGGTTAGACTCCCATTGACTTCAACGGGCTTTGGATCAGACCTATAATGTGAACTCTGGGAGCAAACTCAGTTTAGGCAACATTAGCCTTAGGGGGTGGGGGGATAGCTCAGTGGTTTGAGCATTGGCCTGCTAAACCCAGGGTTGTGAGTTCAATCCTTGAGGGGGCCATTTAGGGATCTGGGGCAAAAAATCTGTCAGGGGACAGTACTCAATCCTGCTAGTGTAGGCAGGCGGATCCTGCTAGTGTAGGCAGGGGACTGGACTTGATGACCTTCAAGGTCTTTCCAGTTCTAGGAGATTGGTATATCTCCATTTATTATTATTATTATTAGCTAACAAATTCTGCTCCCTTCATTAACATCATTCACAAAAAAAGTGAAAAAATGTACTTGCTTTAATGTTCAGTGCCCGAGATTATAATCATGTGCTGGTATTGAGTTTGTGCATATGATTAAATGTGTTTACTTGCTTGTTAGGCCACATATTGTTAATGAACTTTTCTTAACATCTACTCTTTGTATAAAGGACAGTCTAGATTAAAATAATTTTATCCTTTTGTTTAGGGGAAAGAATGTCTTACAGTTTGTGGGGGGGTTTCCTTTTTGTTTTTGTTGAAATTTAAATTAAGTAGACACCTCAAGCTAAATTCATCCCTGATATAAATCCGCTGACTTCAGTGATGAATGAATGCATCTTTGTCCCTCATCTTTTATGAGCACTAGACAAAAGATACTGGTTTTCTTTAAAGGATAAGACAATATTGAGAGTAGTCATTAATTTATATATTTTTGATGGTGAGAGTCTGTAACCACTGGAATGATTTATTGAGAGTCGTGGTGGATTCTACATTACTGATAACTTTTAAGTCAAAATTGGATGTTTTTCTAAAAGATATGCTCTACAAATTATTTTGGGGAAGTTCTAAGGTCTGGAGTTCAGACAAGATGATCACAATGTCCTTTCTGGCCTTGGAATCTCTGACTGTGGAGATCTTTTCAGGGCTACAGAAGATGCATGATCACTCTTGAAAATTATGAACTGTATAATTTGTATCTATATTACTATATTTCTTCTAATCCTTTTTATGTTTCTTTCATTTCTGTTATTATACATAACATAAAAATAAACTTATGCTAAATGCCCAAAGTATTTCATATTTAGTGGTAACTGCACCATCTTTTCTCAACAGTAACTGCAGCTGACAAATACCTATATAACATTCTGATGTACCCTTCTTTTTATTATATAGAAACATCATTAAGAAGATTAATGGGCTTCAGATAGTTAATAGGCAGGAGGGAAAGAAAAATCAATTTTACAACACACTTGCCATTTTGGGGCCAGGTTGCGATGATACCCAATTAGCAAGCCAGCCTCACCACTGCAAAGTTGCAGCAAACCAATGCCAACATAGCAAACGATACATTAATCTTGCGACAGAGCAATTTAAAACGTTTCAGTGTTCTCGTAAATGCCTCCAGTTGCTTTCTTCCAACTATAGCTCTTCCACACCTCCTCCAGACTTCATTACAAGGACCAGAGCATTGGCAGGGGCAATGATGGAGGCTTTGATGACTATTAATGGTTAGTTTCATCACAGATGTCTGCACATGTGATGATTTGGGGGGGTTCTGACTGTACCTCTTCTGAACAATGGATGATTTTATGGAATTGTATCATGGAATTACTGTGTCAGGAATGCTTGTATGTATGTGGCTCTACCACAAGTCAGCAGTTTTGTGCCACATCTCGATAAGGCCAGAGACAATGGCATGGGATCAGCACTCAGGAATTGTCTATTCAAAGTAAAAACATCTTGGGACAACGTGTTTGCTCTAGTTGGTACACAACATTTCCTCCTCTTGTCTGGAAGGAGTAGAGTTTAGGAGCAATGGAAATTCATGAAAAGTTGAAACAAAAAAAAGATAGGTGACCCCAGCAGGCGTCTATAAAGGGATTCCCAGCAGGGAACAGGGGGAGAGAGTAATTTTACACCAGATTAAGATGAGGGAAGCTATTACAGAGGCAGGGCAGGCCAGGGGGCAGAGGACACTGACAGATAGTCTCCCAAAGACTCCCATTAAACAGCCTGATTTGCTGGGGATATCACAGGGTAAGAAAGGGAGCTGTGCAGCCTTCAAAACCCCGAATCAGAGGCAGTAGGACAAGGGTCCCTGCCAAAAGACAGATGACAGCTTGAGCACATGAGACCTGACTGCATTCCCAGAGCAGACCCCGGGGGGAGAGGTGGGGACACAGGTCCAGTTACTTTGAAACCATGACAGCAAGCTCCAGTTTCTTCTGATTGTCAGCACCCAGACCAAGCAGTGCACATGGCATCAGAAGCTGCTCTTTCATGAACTGTTTGAAATTCATGCCTGCTGACTAACTTTACCTCAGACAAACAAACGCGTCTCCTCCCAGCTTTTCATTTAAGGGCAAAAATGTAAACCTTAGCAACAGTGTCTTTAGAAAGCTTCACATACAACCACTTAAATACCACAGAGGCAACTATTCTGGCATACGGTAGATCCTAGTGACCTCCTGGCCTAAAATTGGACTGCTGAAAGGGGAATCCAAGCTTCTCTGCTCTAGATCCTTTCGATGTTTCAATCCCTTGAGCCTTAGCAGGCTGCATCACTGGTTCCTCCCTCGGCTTATCTGGCATATTCCCTGGGCACCGACTCTCAGTCAGTGAATCCTTTCCCCTAGACCCAAGAACTAGTGCTGACCCCCAAGATATCCCAGTTACTTAAACACATTCCTCTCCAAGAAACTCCATCCAGAGGGTATGAAGGTGCTGGTTTACAGTTTCTCTCTCCCTCAGGGGGACTGGGCAGTCAACACACATGCACTTTGCAGAGTCCAGCACCTTCGTGCTATTTTATCCGTAATCGTATAAAGCACAAGAGAGTACACAGAATACAAAAGAAACTTCTGAAACCGCAATGTCCCTCACTTCATAGTTCACCCTTCCCTTGTGAGTCTATGGGGAACCATCTCGATCCCAAGTCTATACCACCATCTCCCTCTAACCCCCTGCTATATATGGGAGTCACGATGCAGAAAGGGCTCACAATAAAAGATTAGAATTCTGAATGAGAAAAACAAGATTGGGGCTAGAAAACAGCATGAGGCAAAGCATAAAACATGCACAGATTACATTCTTGCCAGGGCAGATTAAATCAATAAAAGCTCCGCTGAGAGCAGAATTCTGTAAGAGACTTGGATAACAAATCTGATCAAATCTTGGCTCGTGTGGACACTGTTGAAAGCCAGGTGGTTAAAAGTAAATCTGAGCATAACAAAGTGTGAGGAGACTCAAAGGAAACATTCACAACTTTTTAGCAGTCTATCTAAAGGACATCAAGTAATCGGGAGCAAAAGGGAAATCGTGGAGAATCAAGTCCACTTCAGATTCTGGACACTTTGGGGATTTGTGAACAGGGAGGAAGAAAGTGACAGGATTACCTTTTATGGGGAGTGGGGGAGGCAGGTTGGGGGAATGGCTACTCAGAAATATCTCCCTGAATATAAAGAGAAAATCAAATTTTACTGAAAGTATGCTCTGGAGAGGAAAGCTAACTAGGAGGTAATCCAAACTAAAATGACCATATTCCAAGTCTCCACTTGCAGTAATAATATGCAGTTCTTACAGCAGGAGAAGACAAAAAACAAACTGTGTATGAAAGAAAGACAACAAAGGCCTTTCCATAGAAATTTCCTTATACTTACCGGGGGGAGGGGGGAATTCATGGTACTCAGTAGGGTTCAATAAAAAGTTCATGTTGGTTTCTACAGGATAAAAAGGTACTACCGTCATTCCAAACAGGAAGAATTTGGACTAAGATTGTAAGTAACAAAAGTCCTGTGGCACCTTAAAGACTAAAGACTAACTAAAGTATTTACGCATAAGCTTTCGTGGGCTAATACCCACTTCGTCGGATGCACTAATACCCACTTCTGCTATTCCAGACTAACACGGCTACCTCTCTGCTTCTTAAGATTGTAAGATAACTATTATTATCATCAGTATTATTGTACATATTTAATTTTTCCCTAAAAAGGAACAACTGGTTGTTATTGACTGTTCAAGCTTTTCCAGAAAACCCTTAACAATTTAAAGTGAGAAGTATATGCGTGAAGACTCTCATTTTGCATTTTTTTTTAAAATCCAATTGTTATTCAAGATTTCTACGGAATTTGACTTGCTCTATTATTAGGTTAGCATAATTATCCTGAAACCACTTGAGACACATCACTGAAAAATAAGGATCTTGGGAGTATGACTGTGAGAAGGCACTCAACACTTCTGAAGGGTTTTCTTCAGCATTTATCAGGCAACTGAGGATGTACAATGCAAAGACATCATCTCCCAGGCTATCCAAAATTAGCCAAGTTCTTGAAGTCTAGAACTCTATAAATATTTAGTGATTTTGTAGTTCAGTTTTCACATATTCTATTTTTAGCAAAGTGCATTTGGTCTTCAATGCTCAACAATATCTGACTACCACAGGCCTGTACTAAAGTCCATTAAGCAGTGACGCTTTGGGGGTTCAACCTCCAGGAAGGGGTTGTGACATTGCCTGCTCTGTAACTCTGAGTGCCTTAGATGCGATGTGGCTGTGGCTCACTGCCCTGTTATCAAGAGCCAGAGTACAAACATGCAGGTCACACACTAGCCTCTACCAGGCAGTTATTTTTTTGCAGGGTTACCCCAACAGCCTCCCACTCCTGAATTCCTTCAAATCATCTGCTTCTGCCCTGAGGCCTCCAGCCCTCTCACTGAACAATTACAATTACAAGGTTATGTTTGCTGGTCCCTTAAAGAGACAGTACCCAGAGGCTTATTACCTTATCTGGGGTCAACAGCTCAGACTGCTCAGTTCCTTTGTCTCCTCAGGTGAAGCATCATGGCCAGAGAGTCTGGTCAGTCATGCTGGAAAAGTGATTTCCTTCTCTGAACAAGAGACTCTGGTTTGCCACAGAAGCATATTTTTTACTTTGGTTTGCTTGTAACCCTTTCTATCTTTATGCCTTATACTTGGTCTTACTTAAACACCTGACTTTGTGTTTAATAAACTTGTTCTACTTTTACTAAAAAACAGTTCAGTGCTTTGATTAAAACATAGTGTTTGAGGACATTTGGGCAGACAGTTTGGAGGGAAATGTAGGACTGAGAGGATGGTGTAGTTACCCTGCAAACATCAAGTGGAGGGTGTAACCTGTTTGCTTCTTCACGGGCTGTTGGTGTCAGGGCTATGAGCCACAGCAGCATAGCACTTAAGGCAACCACAGTGGTAGGGCAGGTAGTGACACCACCTCTTCCTTGTCTGTGTTGAATCCTAAAGCCTCACAGACTTCAATGGGCTTCAGATCAGGCCCTGTGAACCATATTCTGAAAGAGCATTTGCCCAAATAATACAGCACGTCTTTTAGAAAGATCTTAAGATCTTAGGACATTGCCATAAACAGTCTCCAAATGATGACTTTATCCCTGCCAAGGTATACTGTTGCAAAAGATAATGATCCTCACTGTTAAAATAGTTCATTTGATTTCCAATCTGAATGTATCTAACTTCAACCTCCTGTCATGGGAGCTCTACCCCATACTAAAGTTTGAATCTTTAAAATATAGAACTCGGGGTTTGGCCCTTTGTCGGTTTTCTTGATCATTTGTTAAGAGCTAGTCATTGTTTGACTTTTGCACAATTATATTCAAAACCTTACGAAGCTTTGCTACCTTAACAAGGCATTAATATCAGTAGGGATTTTTTGCACCTGACATCACAATTATGAAAATTCTTGTGAGAAATATTACTGTATATGAAAATTATGAGAACTCATTAAAATCTTAGGACATCAAAATCAACTATTTTATGTCAAAAGTCCATCTAACATTGCTGCATTCACTTTATTGTATAGTTTCACATTGTTGAAGTGGATGTGAAGGTTAAAAGTATGATCAGTTTGGTTTCCAGCAGTGAAATGAAAGATCAGTCACTATTCTACTTCAGTAGGAAATTGCATGTAATAATTATTATTAAATATATTGTTCTGCACACTTTCATAACAGTGGCTAAAATATAGTGAATCTTCCAATAACAGCTATTCAAAGAATTTTCAGAACTCTTTTATTCTCACTTCTTGCTATTAAATAATGAGGGGGGAGGACCTCAAAAGGTTTGACAATTTAGTTCAGATAACTCCCTAGCCTGATCCAAAGCTTAACTAAACCTTTTCATATCTCCCTTTTCTCTTTCCATATGTTCCATTATTCTCTCTTCCCTCTCCCTCACAATTTCCAAATCCCCTTCTTCTATTCTAAGCTACACAATCTACAATAATAATAATAATCAATGGGACTATTCATGGGCTAAGCCTTAAAGTTAAGGCTGTGTGTAAGTCTTTGCAGGATCAGGGTCTGAAACACTGACTACCTAGTTATCTCCCAGGAGTATTCCCATTAAAATCAATGG
Organism: Sternotherus odoratus; assembly: GCA_032164245.1. Classification (NCBI taxonomy): domain Eukaryota; kingdom Metazoa; phylum Chordata; order Testudines; family Kinosternidae; genus Sternotherus; species Sternotherus odoratus. The sequence goes on along the minus strand of JAVMKO010000009.1, from coordinate 10,357,120 downwards.
GACTACTTATGGAACTCATTGCACAATGACAGTTGGATGGGCTCCACACAGGGGCCCACTCTCACAGATGTAGTTGCATAATTGGGGTTCAATAGAAAGCCAATATTAGGTAGCCAAACGGCCTCATCCAGTTTGCAGAACTGGACCACTAAAGTGAGTAGCAAAGATTCGTATTAAAAGTATAGTATGATTATAGGAACTACTTTTCCAAGAGAAATCTCCCATTTAATGTTATCTTTTCAAAAGAGGAAAACTAGTCTATGGTATATTTCATTTAATTCCATGTCAACACATTTTATTATTCCCAAGTCCAGTTTTTTTTAATTATACAGAAAATTAAAGCAAATTAAACTATTCCACTTTTTTAAAAAATTCTGTCCAAATGAATATATGACTGAATCAAAACCTTGTGGTCTGCTCCATTTCCCAGAAAAAATCAATGGAAACCTTTCCACTGATTTCAATGGGCATTGGATTATGTCTTTTGTATTAAAAAGCCTAAAAGCAAAAAAACCAACCCAAAAACTGCCTCATCACACACACAATTTAAAAATATTTTAGTCATTCCCTTCTTCTGAAATCTCAATGTAGATCTCTCCCTTTGTATGTCTTTTGGGGACCGATCCTGTAAACATTTGCATGCAAAATGCACTATGAATTGGCTTCTCTGAATAGGGAGCACTATCCCTGATACTAAATATTTGCAGATTCAGATACTAAAAGTGAATGTTCTTTGGGGCAGGGGCTGCCTTTATCTATATCACTGCTTGAGAAATGATATTTTATAACTAGGGTCCTACCAAATGCATGGCCATGAAAAACGCATTACAGACCATGAAATCTGCTCTCCCCCAGGAAATCTGGCTAGTGTTTGGGAGGGGAGTGCCTATCGTGCTGGGGAGGGACGGAATTTCCTCCTCCCCTGCAGGGGCTACTGCTGAAGCTGGAGCAGACCCACTTCTGAAGGCAGCACACCCATGGAGCTTTCTGCAGCCAGGAGAGGTTCCCGTTGGTGGGTATGACTCACCCTTGGGAGTGGAAGTCCCCTCCCTCTCCAGCCCGGTAGAAGCCCCCAGCTGAGGTGTCCCCAGCCCTGCCCAACCCTGGGTCCAGTGCTTGGGGGTTAAAGAGGCCTTGGGTTGCTGTGCGTGAGAGGGGGGCACCATGGCCTGAACATGGATCCCAGGGTGGTTGCCCACCCATAAGTCCGGGCCCACCCCTGTCCCAAAGTGACAACACCCTCAGACCCAGTGACCCTCACTTGTGCCCTGTTGCTGGTGGCAGCGTTGGCTTCAGAGCTGGGTGCCAGGCCAAGAACTGCTGCTCTCCAGCTACTCAGCTCTGAAAGCAGCACCCTCGCCAACAGCAGTACAGAAGTAAGGGTGGCAATCCCACAACCCCCTTTTGGGCCAGAACCCCCTTGGTTGCAATACTCTGAAATTTCAGATGTAAACATCAGAAACCATCAAATTAACTATTATAAAAATCCTATGACTGAAATTGACCAAAATGGACTATGAATTTGTTAGGTCCCTAGTTATAATAGTATCTACAGCTACTGGTTCCACTGGAAGAGGTAAAAGTGTAGCTTAATCCACATGCCCATTCATTTGTTAGCCTCTCTGCTAAGACCACACAAATTTAGTGGTTTAAGGGCCAACACAACATACTCTACATACCGTTAGTCACCATCAGCCTGAGCTACATCCAAACTGGCTAGCTACAACTGGAAGGTTCCATTATACTAATCCACTGTGTCAACCAGTACCTGAATCAATTTTTGATTACAAACAAATTAAATCCATTCACTCCTGAGGGACCATAGGCTTGTATAACAAACTTCAGTATGACTGTTTCTAGCCAAATTTATAAAGTACTGAAAAGCAGGAAGTATAGTTATATCTTGGTTATAATGCTGCTGCTGCTGTAATAAATTGCACGGCCTCATCCTGGCCTTTTGGATTAAGTAATAAAAGAAAATGATTAAGAGTGCAATTCAATCATTTTTCCTTTATTGAATAAAACACCTTTTTTTTTGGTTCACTAACGTAGACAGTTATGAGAATGAATGGTTTGGCTTCACCCAAAATGATGGATAATCTTTCTAGAAGAGTGTGACAATGATGGACAGACATCGTCTGTGTAAAGAGGTAATAGAAAGACTGACACATTGATAGACACCATGATGAATAAGCCCTCAAGGGAGTTGCAAGTTAATACAAGTGTTCTCACACTCTCAGACCTCTTTTACCCTCCCCGCCAGTGCAGTTCTATGTTCGTATGAGAATCAAAAAATAATTTCTGGATTTATGTTCTCTGTTGCCTATTTTTTAGCATTCTTCTAAAATACTGAATGATAATATTTGCTTTACTTAAGTGGTGTAAAGTGAATGCTCCTCTACTCTCTTTCTACGTGTCTTTTTTGTCTGCTTAGACTGTTAATTCTTCAGAGAAAGGATTGTCTCTCACTAAGGGTGTCTTCACTACCCACCAGATCATCAGGCAATGATCAATCTATCAGGGACTGATTTATCACATCTACTGTAGAATCGATAAATCGATCCCCGAGTACACTCCCCATTGACTCCAGAACTCCACCTCCGCAAGCAATGGAAGCGGAGTCGATGGGGGAGCAGCAGCCATCAACTCGCTGCCATGTGCCAGTTGCCCTAAGATGCACCAACTTCAGCTATGCTATTTGCTATACTATTGAAATGCAGGTTTATGGATTCCTTTAATTTTTTTTCGGCGTAATCCTTCTGTTTATAAATGTATAGGATACCCTATAGTGGTGCAAAACAAGTTTATTCAGTGTGACTTTGTCATCATTCCTTCTAAAAATCTTTGTTTCTTATTAATCCTGTCAGGATTCTGAAAATGTTGCAGTCTTGAGCTGGCAATCAAGTTGACATAACATCTATAATTTAATATTCTCTTATATTGTTGGAATTTCTTGAATTGAACTAGCTTTATATTATCCATTTTTCTCAAACAACAACTGCAACTGCCAAAAGAGTCATTTTTTGATGGGAGGAGAGTTTCAATGGGTTTTGAATTAATGGTGATTGAACTGTGTTATAAAAGAAGAAAATAAACTGAGGCTTTATGCTGCCAGTAAAGTATGTTCTGCCACTAAGAGAAAACAAACTCTCAAACTTCAGATCAGAAGAATATTAAATTACGCTTGAATGGGCTATTACGGTATCACTAAGGGTAGAGATCTAAGTAGTAACTATGTGAGAATATAGATTGTTATTACACAGCGATATACAACAGATAGGACACTGGACTGGAACTCTGGCCACCTGGGTGCAATTCCCAGATCTACCACTGACCTGCTGTGTGATGTTAGTTTAATCACTTCCCATCTCTGTACTTCTGTTTCCCCTCCCACCTTCTTTTTTCCCCCCTGCCCTGTCCATTTCAGCTGTATGCTCTTCAGGACAGGGATTGCCAGTGTGTACAATGCCTAGCATAATGGAGCCCTGATTGCAACCTCCAGTAATACAAATGATAAATTATATCAGTATGAGTAATGAGGTGAAAATGGGAAAGGTGTGGCCCTCTGAGTGATCTTCACTATCTATGACCACCAACCTATGCAGCAGAAATGAAGAACTTCTGTTGTACTTTGGGCTGCACATGAACACACAGGGTTGCATGCAATTTTCCCGAAACTTACATAGAACATGGATGAGACCTTAGATTGTGGGTTCTCTAGAGTAAGGACCATCTTTTTGTTCTTTGTCTGCCTAGCACGGTGAGGTCCTGCCTATGACTGGACTGCTAGGTCTGCCCACAATACAAATAATAAATAATAATATTAAGAGGTTTAAAAGAAAAAAAAACTGTCTGGGCACTGCATTTTTACAGCATTTCATTGGTAGTTTATGATTAATGAAATATATGCAGCACAGTGAAAACATCTAACAGTAGAAAACCAAGCGGGTTAAGAAATTGAAAGCTATACCCTAGCCCAAACACTATTTTTAAACAATGAAGGAGTGTATTTTATTCTTTAAATATGCCCACAAGGTCAATCATTATGATGATTTTATTGCTCTTTCCAACAGATAGAGGTATTTCTCATTACTCTATGTTCTAAATCAAACAACAAAGAGTGACATGAGTGCTAAATATACATGTATGCTAACTGCTAGGCAGATGCTCAAACGTACCAGAGGATTTTGTCACTTAAGTATGAAAATTAATTCATAATTTTTTATATATTTACAGTCCTGACATGGCTTATCAAAAATGAGTTGCCTTATGGAACAATCAATGGATAAAAAAATCTGATCTAATATTCAGGACACAGGAGATAAATGTAAATGTACAGGCAACTTCATATTTTTATTGTTAGAGAAATGTTGTTTTTTCATAACTTTTCCTTGTAGAATTTGTTTTCTCATTTCTTAACTGCTTTAACAAAAGAACTGTGCCATCAATTTTACTATACTGAATTATTCATGTAAAAGTACATGCACCAAATTCAGTCCACAAAAGGAGAGAAATACAAAAGAGCAAGCTCTCATTATTTGTATAAAAACAAAAAAGCCTTAGTATTCACATGCTGTCTTGATAAATGTATGACCCAATACCGTCCTTTAACTCCACAGTTCATAGTGTCCAAACATGTCCTATTGCCAGCACTGCATCCATGCACCCACTTATTCAAAGGGAGCTTCGGTATTCCATTAATCATCCTACCCATCTTTCTCTCTTAGCTCCAATCTACTACTGATTAAATAAATAGCTAACTCTTCGGGGCAGGGACCATCTATCTATTCAGTCTGTGTTTGTACAGAGCCTACCACAATAGAGTGCTGGTCTAGGACTTGGGCTTTTAGGTGCTCCACAATACAAAACCATCACCCTTCAGTTCTGAGTGGCCAGTTCTGAAGACAGGTAGCGGTTTACTAGTATGAGAGTGAATGTTCAACTATAATAATGTAAAGTTACTATGCTAATACTTTTGCTGAGTCTCTGAGCATGCTCAGTGTAAACTACATTTTCTAGGAGTCTAAGCAGACTCTAAAATAGTGGGGTATTTGTGAGGTTAAAGTGACCTGTGCTTTTTTTCTAGTCCTCTTGCATGTCAGATCTTATTAAAACTTATGGGCCAGATCTAGGTAAATTGGAATAGATTCAATGAAATCAATGAAGTTAGGCAGATTTATTACCTGAGGATCTCTACTGAACTCAGCCTCCTTACCAAGAATTAATATTATTTTTACTCTATAGTGGAAATAGCTAGGTTATCATTTTGGTAATGCTAAGCCTTCTCAATTACAAATAACCTAAAATGGGCACTGTTAAAGGACTGACATCTCCCATTTGAAAGTAGTTAGCACTCCTCAATTCTCCACACTTACTTTCTAATTGAGTATTATACTAAAGACAAATTGCTTTCAACCCGTAAATGTCAACTGTTTCCTAGCAACCAGGAGTATCCGAGAGCTTTCCTTTCGCTCCATGTGCCAGCATGACGGTATTTTATCGACAGGGTCATATTTCCTGTTTGTTCCTTGGTCTGAACTCTTCAGGCTCAGCAGCAGAGCATTTCCAGCAAAGTATGCCCAACATTGGAATGCTCTCCTGCTGGTGATGTGCCAGAATCAGAGTTTGGAGAGCCAGCATATGACCTATTATTTCTGTCAAATGTTTAACTTACTGTTGGATTCATTTTAGCAGTAGGTTATGAGGGTGGAGGGTTGTTACAAAGGTCTTCATAATAAATGAATTTTACATTGGCCAACATCTTTGATTTCATGCCCAGAAGCTGCAGAAGTGGGTGCTATTGCAAAAAATCACTCCATTAGTCAGAAACCCAATAAGGCCCAGTTATTGAAATATGATTAACCACAGGCAACCTACAAGATCAAACCACCATCTCTTTTAAATGAGCTCTATTAACAGGGCAAAACTATTCCACTCAATGCCCTTGGTACCATTTAGGTGACATAAAGGAAGCAGGGACTAGCTTCATCATCTTAGCTCTTACACCACTCGGCCTGCTGTGCTCGGATACAGGGAACTTATCAGGGTGTGATAAGTTGGAGAGGAGTAAGTACACGTTGCATTCTGGCTTTGTGCAACTGCTAGACAGTCCATTGGATACACCATTTTCTTACATGTGCATTGGTTGCATACTTCACTGACTACGCTTTCTCTGCTACAGGAAATAGGTGGCATACAGAGTTCTTTCAGGGTCTGGCTACTATGTGAAGGATTTGGTTCCAGGTCTATAGATATCACAGTCATTGAATCATTACATATATAGAAGAGACCAGTCAAGTGTGGTAGATTTATGTTGCCTTCTCTTGATGTTGTTGATAAAAAAGCTTTTTCAGGTGTACAGTTACTACATGTGAAATGGTTCCTAGCTCCTCCTGGTTGAACTTCTGCAAGCTGGTCCCTTCTAATGCTTTAGAAAAATGTTAAGGGCTTTTAGAGGCCAATGTAATGTGGAAAATGCCTTAAGGGATTTGCTGATATGGCTTCACTTTATTTTTTCCCTTCCTAATGTCAGAATGGAGAGAGAATGTCTATGTACAAATCAGAAGAGAGAGTGTGAAAATGTTATTCACAACCATTAGCACGTGAGCAGGATTTCAGCTCAGATTGATTTAGGAATATGAAATTTATATGCCCTAGGGAAAACTGTCAGTTGTTTCCCCAGAAAAGACTGATTACAAAACCCTCAGGTTGCCATGCAAACAAATACAATAAATCAGTATTTCAGTATTTTAATACTGTAACGGCATAAAAATTCAAATGACATATAGAGTTGCCGTTTCTTCACAGAAGCACTAGCTTTCTCCAAAGAACCATGTGAACAACAGGAGGCAGTTGCCTAAGGGCTGGCATGGTGATTATGTTTTTTATTGAATACTTTAAGAAATGAAGGAATTCAACCTACACACAGTAACCTGACATGGCCTAGGCGGCTGCTGCCATTTCCTCTACTCTCTCTTTCTGCACTCGTCTTTCTGAAAACAATTTTGTTACCTTAAAATGAAAAATGTGTGTTTCAGACAGTAACGCCTGTTTCGCTAGGCATTCCATTCCCCATCTTTAACTGCTTCCAACTGTTCCGGTATCTAGGAGGAATCTAAGCTGCACCCACAAAATCTCCCAGACATATAACCGGGAGGGCAGGGCATGGCATATGCTTACACGAGCAAAACAGGTGACTGATGACAGCCAATTGCAGAGGTGAAGAAATCCATTTTGAATTTTGGTTGGGGTCTGGATACAGTACCATCCTTGGACTCACCTCATCCATCTAATTTGGGACTGACCCAATTCTGCTTTCAGTAAAACCTATTCCGTCACAGGACTAGGCTACTGGGCAACACATTTTTTGCTCAGTGATCCACTTGCCTGTGTGGGGGTGTTTGAAAAATGAACTTAGAACTGGCTCAAACTGTTGAGAATGGTTCCATCTTTATAAAATGAACTGAAATTCCACCCATCCACCCCGCACCCAGCTGCTTCAGAAATGTGAGGAGTTTGACATCCAGATTTGGATTTTACAAATGGAACCCATACTCTGCTCCAACCCTGAAAATCATTTAGTCATTTGTGGGCTGCTCAAGAAGCTTGCCCTGTTTGCTGCTTTTGTCTAGTACACTGTCATCGTAGGGCAGGCCCACTCTCTTTGCTTCCCTTGTTACGTATGCTGACACACAATGGGTGAAATCCTGGCCTCTCTTGAGTCGTTGGCAGAACTCCCATTGATGTCAGTGGGGCTAGGATTCCACCCAAGATGTGGATGTATAAACAGGGGAGTTGGGAGAAAGAGGGAGGTGATTTTACCTCCATATACGGCCTTGGTGACACTAATCCTGGAATATGGGTCTAGTGTCCACGACTTAAAAAGAAGGTTGAAAAATTGCAAAAGCTGAAGAGCCACAAAACTGATTTGAGGGCTAAAGGAAATGCCAGGCAGTGAGAGACTTAGAGAGCTCGATCTGTTTAGCTGTTTAATAAGATTGAAGGGTGACTTGATAACAGTGTCTTAATACCTTCATGGAGAGAAAATACAAGGTACCCAGGGGCAACCTGAATTTACTGAGAAGGAGCCCAAGTCAAGTGTTCCTATGTGCTGGGTCCTGCAGCAGATGTACCAGCCACTCTGGTCCCATGCTCACTTCAACCCCCATGCAGGCGTGGAAACATAGATCAGGCCCCCCACGATTTTCCATAATGGGGCCTCTAGCCCCCACAGGTTCTACTGCTCCTGAAAGTGACAGGTCCTTGGTGCATCCAAGCCCAGCATAGTGTGGGGAGCAAGGGCATGGGGGCAAGATGCCTCCTTTAGAGCCAGAGCCTGGCTGCAGCCATCGTGAGGCCTCCCAGCTTCGGGAATCTTGGCCCCAGGGTTTACCCTCCTTTGGACGTATCCAAAGTGGAGCTCTGGCTGGCTCTCCCTGCCCTGTGCAACTCAGGTGCTTCTGGAGAGGGGAAGTCCTGGGGCCAAGATTCCTGGAGCTGGGCAGTTGGGCCCTGGCTGCCTGATTGGGGTGGGGGTGGGCAGGCCCCGCAGCAACTGCATCTGGACTCAAGGCCCCGGCAAGACCCCTTGCCCCATACCCAGGCATCCAGGCTGGCTCCCTGCACATAGCCAGGCTGAGACATGCTGAGGGGTTGTCATTTCCAGTGGTTGCTTGCTGCATCTCCAGCAGCTACCCTTACCCCCCCCCCCCAAACCAACAGCTGAATTCACATTAGAAAGAAGGCACACATTTTTAACAGGGAGTGATTAAGACTTGGAACAAACAGCCACAGGAAGTGGTGGATTCTCTGTTTCTTGATTTCTTTACCTCAAAGCCAGATGCCTTTCTGGAAGACATGCTTTACCCAGACAAGTTATTGGGCACAATAGAAGGATAACGGAGTGAAATTTAAGGGCCTTACCGACAGCAGGTCAGAGTAGATGATTTAATGATCCCTTCTGGCCTTAAGCTCTGTGTCTCAATTATTTCTTTTACACTTTTGGCATACAGTAGGGGTAAGCAACCTATGGCACAAGTGCCAAAAACGGCACGTGAGCTGATTTTCAGTGGCACTCACACTGCCCAAGTTCTGGACACCGGGCTGGGGGGGGGGGGGGGAGGAGGGGAGCTCTGCATTTTAATTTAATTTTAAATGAAGCTTCTTAAACATTTTTAAAAACCTTATTTACTTTACAAATAACAATAGTTTAGTGATATATTATAGACATAGAAAAAGACCTTTTAAAAACACTAAAATGTATTACTGCCACATAAAACCTTAAATTAGAGTGAATAAACGAAGACTCAGCACACCACTTCTGAAAGGTTGCCAACCCCTGGCATACAGCATTGGCATATATATCAAGCTGGCTTTCTTTTGGGGTTGGAAGAAAGTTTTCATTCCTTGCCAGGTGGCATCGCTAAAGAATGCAAAGCAACTCTCTTTACTGCTTACTGAATTGTCACATAACTCTATTTGCACAAATCTATCCAAATGTGTGATTTCCATCTGATGATTAGTACCAGGAACACAGTCAAGGATGACAAAGCAACACTCAACTGTGTTTATCTCTACTATGCTTATCACTGGAATCTGAGTGTTAATAGCTGTATAATTTCCATCCTAAAATGAAAATTCTCTCCCCCAAGCAAAGACCAAGTAAACAGACAATAGAAAGGAGATTTCTGATGGAAAAAGGGTGATGGGGGACTGGGGAGAGACGCCGTTGGAGCAGCACCAGATTTTTTGCCTGCATACCCCTCTGTCTCCCTGAAGTTGCTGTGTTCATGCTGCCCATTGAAGGGACAGAGTTCATCAGCACAATGCACCTGACAATCTCAGCTTCAACGGCTCCAGCCCCAAAAGCTCATCTGTACACTGGTTTTCAAAGACCCTGGGTAGATCTATGATTGAGCACCTCCATACGCCTCATGTAAGGCCACTTGTCATGCAGCCAAACTACACCAGATCTGTTTCATCCAGAGCATTCAACTGGCATTAGCGGTGGGTATTAACTGCTTAGTCAACTGAGCCTAAAACACATGGTAAGAGGACTTGAATGAGAAGTTTATGCCACACTAGAAGCATCAATGCACAGTTGCCAAATGGAATTGACATAACAACATGCATTAGAGCTTCCATTATATCAGCCTTATGCTAATCCCCATTCTTCTTCCTTGGTATTGCTTACAGTATTTATCTTCTTCAGTTCTTACTACCAGGATTGTTTTTGGCTCCAGTTCTTTGTCGCATGTGCTTTTTCCCACATGTTTTGCTTCACTCTCTCTCTCTCTCTCATTTCGTATTTATCTTATTTCCATTTCTTATTGCTGGCAGTTCTCCCCTCCCCCCCCCCCCCCCCAGACATCTTTGTTCAGTATTTTATCTTATTCCCTGTTCTGAAATTTCTCAAGTTTTAGCATTTATCAGCCCCTCGGGGAAATAATAAACAGTGCGGTAAATCCTGTAATAAATTACTGAGCCTGCAGTTTGATCTGTACAGTAAGTTATCATGGCATTTTTGTGCAAACTATGCTGTCACTACAGGCTTTTTCTTATTAAATGAAACAAGTAAACCAGTACCAAACAGGTCATTCCTGATTCAGCTGTCATGACTGGCTAGGAAATCAGTGCTCTTTGCTTTCCAGACTTAAGCATATGCAGAATGCAGCTGCCTGGCTTCTCCCATGAACCAGCCTCATCTTCAAATACCTCCCCCATGACCCTTGTTCATTTCAGGATCCTTTTTAAATGTGTCTTTCCAGATTCCATCTCTCCCAGCAGAAGCGGGGGGAAAGCTGCCCCATTGGGTGAGAAGCAGCACTACCATTAAACTTTCTATAGAGGTTCTTTCAGCAGGGAGAAAATTTAAATGAATCAGCACAAGTGGCCAGCCTGATCTCAACCCTCCCAGGCCAACTCCCCCACCCCCTTTTGTGGGCATACTAACTAAGCTTGGTGACCTCAGGTGCAGCTTGGAGGTCAGGGATGGTCTACATCACCATGCCAATGAGAGACTGGATGCTCATGGAGGACAGGGGAGAGAGGAGTGTAATAGTTTTTTAAAAATTCTTTATGGATTTGTTCTAATTCAAGTTTATGGGTCTTGTCTTCCATTAGACATACCTTGAGCCTTCTCTGCCAGACCTACAGCCCTGCCTCTCAATATAGCCATTGTTAGTTCAAGAGTCTTCTCCATTACAACTCCAGTTATCTGGAACAGCCTTCTTGTCAGTTTGAGCAGTTCTTTTGCTCTTTTCACAACTTATCTGGAAACTTCACTCCAACCATTGCTTATGCCAACATTGCTAGTAATAGACATAGGCAATATTTTCAGAAGTGGCCAGTAATTTTGGATACCTCAAATTTGAGGGGCCCTGAGTAAGTACTCTGATTCTGGGAATAAGGATGCTGGGCCTCTACTATTTCCAGATATTAGCTGGAGGTATTGGGTGCTCAGCATTTTGATTATCAAGTCCAAGGTGTCTGAAGTCTAGGCCAAATTCACAGACCACTTTTAAAATAAAAAAAGCAGAAACAAAAAAACCCTTTGTCTTAACATTTAATGTTGGAAACTGCAACAACAACAAATAATATACTCCAGCAGCACTTCTGGGATCAAAAAGCAGCAGACACCAGGGATGAAATCCTGGCCTCATGGAAGATAATAGGAGGTTTGACTTCAACAGGACCAGAATTTCACCTCAGAAGTACTGGCAGCATTTAATACTGCTAGTGCTACTCACAGTTCCTCATTGAGAAGTCTACATCAAGTCAGCCCCATTCAAAAAAAATGTAACAAATTTGCCTACACATGTTGTGCAAAGCGCTGAAATGCATTAATTTTGCAGAGCTGCAGCCTGAGCGCACTAATTATGGTATAATGTTTGCAAGTACAACATAATCATCACAGAGTTATAATGATCATCTTTCTTAAACTAAAGATGCGCTATGAGAAGCGGAATTAAATAAGTTCATCCTAGTGACGTGACTTGCTCTTGTCTCAACAACTTACCATACAATATTTCTATCAGCTCAAGCAGGACGGTAACTAACACAAGGAGTGAAGTGTAATTTCTGAAGTAGTCTAACTCTACAGTGACTGCACTGCTCAAATTAATTAATACCAAATCATTATCTTTAGATGACAGGCAGATGTTGAGGTTATGGTGTTTGTGAACCCTGAGCACTTTTTCTTTGCAGATCAAGAGTGGTTGCTTTCTAAATTGAGGAGCTAAGGTCTAGGCCTTCTGGCAGTGAATTGGTTTTGTAATTATCTTAGTAATAAGTCCCCATTATTATTCGGCAGAGGTCTTCTTTCCTCTCCTAATGGGTCATGGCACCCCCCAAGGGATCCATATATTGTCCAGTTCTAATTTTTCTCTTGTAAATGACTTTCCATCTGTGTGTCATTCAAGTTCAGCTACTCCAGTTCCGAAGATGCTGATAAATTAATATCAAAGTGGCAGGTTCTGGCAAGGCTGTAGAATGGTTTTAGGGATTTTTTGTTTTGTTTTTAAAGATGGGTTTGTATTTTTTAAAATAATCAAGTATCTTTGATAATAAAATTAAGTTGGTAAAATTTTATGAACTTCTTCTATAAATATTCAAGATCTGAGTACATGGGAAAATTCAGAATTAGTTTTAGGTGCATTGGATCATTTGGATTCTACCTTCTCATTTTTACCATGTACACATAATCTAATTCATGTAAATTATTATACTTAGAATACTTATCATATTTTTCCTTGTGATACTGCTTACTTTAATAGTGAGGGTAATTAACCATTTGAACAGATTACCAGTGAATATGGTAACATTTTACAACAAAAGACCTGTGTATTGCTTTATTACCAATTCTGCCCGTGGAAGCTGCTTCTCCTCTCTACCCACTCCAGTCCATGGGAATAGAAGCAGCTGCCAAGATGGGAACCAGTGTATTAGCCATGTGACTTTAAAATGGAATTCTGGACAGGTAGATTTGAGGCTGACAACATGGAGACGACTGTGTTTCCGGCTTGGATGCAGATAAACAAGGCTGTCCCCGCCACCTGGACCTCAAAACATTACTGTCTCTTTAGTGACCTCTGAACTGTGACTGCATGGGGAATTAAATTAAACATGTGCAAACCCCAGCATTAAAATAAACTGTAGATAAAAGCATGCGGCAAACTATCCTCTACAAAGCCCAAATAGTATACATCTAGTCATGATGAGAGCTGAGTTTGTATGCTTATCCAAACTATTTGAAGTTATGCAGGACCCCATGAAACTATACAACTGCCTTTCCCCCTGCAGTTCCTCTACACATCTGCCTGGTGGTGTTCTCTCATAGGATTGTTAGCCTGCTACTCTCCCTTCTTCTCCCACCAACACTTTCAGGAGATGGACCTGGCTGCATCCAGTGCTTGAGGAATGATTTCCACTGCCCCCCATCCCTGATCATCCCCCCAAATACTGCATCATTACCTGTGGGATAAGTAGTAATACCCCTGAGTGCAGTAATGGAGAATAGCAGAGAACCTCTTCTCCCCTGCTTTATTCCTTTCATGGCATTGTTTACTATGCACACTAAATTAATACTGGGTAAAATTGAAAAACTAACAAAACCAATAGTCATCATTTGTTCTCTCTTGTAGTAGTCATGCTGTAATTGGTGCTGTTGCCTATAAAATTACCATGTGAATTATGGCATGAAATCTGCAGTAGAAACAGCAATGGCATTTCACAATAAATGCCAAGTCACTGTTAATAATTGATATCCTAATAAACAAACCATTATAATCTACTCTTATTATTCATTATTAACAACAACTCTTATTTCATATTCACTGCAGAAGGATCAGCTACGATTAACTTTTCTAAAATTAATGGACTATACAAACCTACATGGTATCCTGGACCTTTCCATTCAACGCGTGCACTGTTGGAATACTTTGCCTGTTCAACATGTTAGGGGACCGGAGAGCCCCTATACAGGCTGCATCCTTAGATACCCCTATGTTCCTGGAGTTAGACGCTTTTGCCCTTTTTGTGTTACCGTTTATCTTCTTAGCATGTGTTTCACATTTTAGGGCAGTAGGGGGAGCTGTAGTTGGACATGCTGTGTATATGCATGTGACCATCACAGGTGCATACCTTACTTAGGATATATAGGGCTGTGTTAAGAGCTTCTCTGCATGGTGGAGTAGTGATAGACTCTGGACAGAGAGGAAGGTTCATCTGCCCAAAACAGGCATACCTCGCTTGACTCTCCAGCGAGGAGTGAGACTGTTTTCTTTACTTGCTGTACTGTAGCCTGGGAAAACATGATTGGATTGTAGTTTTCAATCAACAGTTAAAATCCATTTGGTCTCTCTCATACTTAACAGAATTACTTTTTGGGGAAGTATTTGTAACAGACAGGAAGACAAAAATTATTAGACTAGACAAGTGGTCCCTTTACTCCAGAGTCCTAGCTCTGACAGAGGCCTGTACCAGTTGTTCCAAGGGAAGATGCAAGAAGCCCAGTAATAGATACTTAAGGAAGAAAATGCCTCGTGGCAACTGCTTGCTAACTCACATTAGTTAGTGGTTGCCTTATGACCTGAAGCACGTCAATTTATATGATTATTTTTTTTAAGTTATCCATCTTAACTGTGGACGATTTCTATATTCATATAAAGATGAATCCATCTACTCTCTTAGCCGCAATGATATTTTGTTTCATTGGTTAATTAAAAATGTATTTATTTCTGTCTCTTTTAGGAACCTGATCTAAAACCCATTGAAAGACATGTTCGGGCCCTAAATTGGTTGCCTTTCAGATTTATTGCCTAGTTCTTGTAGTATGAGAAAGGGTAAATAGGACCATCTGGCTTACCTTCCCTGTACCATTCATTCATTTATAGAGCTTTATCATTTGGCCTCTCTTTCATTTTCTCTTTAATCTAAAGAGGCCCAATCTTTTTTAATCTCTCTTCAGACAAAAGCCCTTTTTGCTTCTAATCACTTGTCACCTGCCTCTGGAAACCTTCTATTTACATTAGAGATTTTTGCAATAGAATGTGACCAGATACAAACACAATATTCCAGCTGAAGGCATACCATGGACGGATAGACTGATATTATAAAAGTTTCAATGTTGTTATTTATCTTATTTTTATACCTCCTCATCACATCTATGGCATCCTCCACGACAGGCCTGAAGCCTTTTCTCTTTCCTTTTTAGCCTCTCTTATTTAGTGTTGGGTTGTCTAAACATGTCAAGGGGAATACTTAGGTCTGTTTTGCTCTGGATCTCATTTTTTAAAAAGGGGCATATTTACCCTTTTGCGATAAGTTCCCTTTCTGTGATAATGCTTTTAACTGCATATGTTTTAAAGGACCAACAACTCTTTGGGTATGGGCACTTGTACACCCCCTATATTCATTATATTGAATATACTGAAGTTCATTATTATACCATTATAACCTTGCAATAATTGCTGCGACAATAATGGGCTAAGGAAGGCTCTTCGGTCAGTGCCCACAGAAGGGAGGGATATGAGTTGCAACTCCCAAAGGCAGTGGTCCTGATTCAGGCCATAGTTGGCTTTGCTACACCATGCCCTGGAGCGCCATCAGCCAGCGCTGAAGGGGGCATGGCCTCTACCCAACAGTTCCTTTGGAAAGGCTACTGCGCATCACTACCACTTTAGGATGAACAAGGACTGGGATTGTGAGTAACCCATTTTCAGGATTACAAAGGCAAAAAAGCAATTGTTTTTCAGCTCGTGGGCACCTGTGCAGATCTAGGCCAAAATGTAATTGTGACAATGAGACAACTGTAGAGAACTGCAGAAATTGTTACTTTCTTCTAACTGTGACCAAGGCAGTCTATTGTCTCAGGAAAACTACCGCTACTTTGATTCAGCTGCCTAGAACTTGCCCAGGCCTACTGCTTTGCGTCCTGCTAATGATTTTAAAAAGGTATCCCAAAGGTAATTCACTAGTGCTTTTCCATCACACCTTTAGGTCCATTAAATATAGCTGCTAAATTCCCTTGCGAGGATATTCATATATTATCAAGTGTTCAGAGAACAAAAATTACTAACTAGCTGTTCATGGTATTCTCTCACAACTCTGCTACGTGAACCATAAACATCCTGGAACCTTCACGGTGCATTTTTAGTTGCATGATGAAGCGGGAACACTGTCAATGAATGCTAAGGTGTCGCATCTTTAGATCCTTCTAAAGTATTTCAAGCTGCTTTATGAGTGTTTTAAAATAGAACGCAGAGTGCCAGCCATCTTGAAAATCTCCAGAGGCTGCGCAACTGCTACAGAATTATTTTTGCATACAGACATCTGTTTGAGGGGTTTCTCTATTGTTGTCCCTAGTGCTCATTTTAGTCATTTAAATTTCTTATTTGCTTTTGTGTTTTTCCATGGTGTGGCAGTTTTCACAAGCTGTGGTTTTCCAAACACAAGGATTCGGTGGTAAAGCAGCCAATAGGCTTGTGAAAAGATGCCAGTTTTCCTTCTGCCAGAGAGTTTAGCATAATGATTCCAACCGAAGAACATAAAGCATAACTTCAAGAAGGAGAGACAAAATCCGAAATGGATTCAAATACAACAGTTTCTAATATGATAATTTTTTTTCAAATAGTGACGTATTATACACCATCTGGGACATAGCAATCATCTGTTCTTCTTGACAACATAGGACCCAACTCTTCCCTGGGATGTTTGCATGAAGCTTCAACTAAAGAGAGTTGTGGTATAGTACAGCAAGATTTAGTCAAGAACAATATAAAACTATTTCAGGCCCAATTCTGTTTTGAGTTACACCAGGATAAATCTGAAGTAAAACCATTAATTATATAAGAGCAGAATTTGGCCTTTTATATTTGCTTCGTATTTTCCTTCTTCAAAGAATTCTATAAACATTAACTAGCTGGACCACACAACCATGTGAGCTAGTTAATATCATTATCAAGCTCAGGTAGGATAGGAAAACAGACACAGAGGTTAAATTTCTCAAATAGGCTGGGGCCTGACCCCAAAACCATTGAAGAAAATCATAGAATCTTAGAAGATTAGGGTTGGAAGAGACCTCAGGAGGGCCTCTAGTCCAACCCCCTGCTCAAAGCAGGACCAATCCCCAACTAATTCATTGCAACCAGGGCTTTCTCAAACTGGGCCTTAAAAACCTCTAAGGAAGGAGATTCCACCACCTCCCTAGGTAACCCATTCCAGTGCTTCACCACCCTTCTAGTGAAATAGTTTTTCCTAATATCCAACCTAGGCCTCCCCACTGCAATTTAAGACCATTGTTCCTTGTTCTGTCATCTGCCACCACTGACAAAGCCGAACTCCATCCTCTTTGGAACCTCCAATGGGAAGCTTTTCACTGGCTTCAGTGGCCTTTGGATCAAATCCAAAAATAACTTAGCTGTCAGATGTCACGGTTACATATAGTCTTCAAGTTATGTTTCTTTGCGTGTAGGCAAAAGTTCAGGAAGATACAGTGTATGTTGCTAGTTTTAGTTAGTTGGCCTGCATGGTGTTTGACCATCTCTGTTCTTGGACTGGTGAATAAGACTAATGAAAAGTTCCAATTTGAATATACCCAGACTCCATGTCATAAATTTCTCTGTCACTGGGAACCCAGGTAGCAAAAGCCCAGTCATCTATCTCTGCTTAACAGATGGGCAACTGTAATAATAATAATAAAAACTGTAATAAAATGTTAGTGCGTTTCATATTTAAAGCACTTTAAATCCATTATTTAATTAATCCTCACAACACTACTATGCAGTAGTCCTTTTGGTAGGGCAGTAGGGCTGAATAAATATTATCCACAGTTTACCAATGCGGAAACTGAGGCAGTATTAGCAGCATTCAGAGCAAGCTTTGAAACAGTTAAGCAGTTCTGAGTCCATCTTGCAGAATGTAATGGTATAATGTACACACCAGTGAGTCCATTACGGTATATGGTTCTCCTGATGTTAATTTTAGTAAGGAGTCTTATTAAAGAACAGATCTGTGCTGAAAACACAAAGGCAAAACAATGGAGGAGTTTGATCACAAAGAAAGTACAGTATATGCTGTACTGTAAAAAGTTAAACAGCATGAAGCCAACAGAAGACATTGTAAAATGTCTATCTTTCAAAATCCAGGTATGAAAACAAAAATGAAAATCATCATGGATCATAAGCTGCAATGAAAAGAAAATACTCAATAAATGCCGTTAATTGTCTCCAGTTTCTCAGTCTTCTTATTTAAGAAGATGACATATTTCAACTGATTTCATGGAACCTTAAAACATTAAGAAGGGAAAGCTACAACAATCAAAAAGTGGGAAGTTTTTTTGGACAATAGTAGGAGTTAGCCTGTATATTTTCAGTTGAACAGGAATTGCTTTGTCTGTCTTCTTACTATGGGAGAGTGGCCAACTAGTCCCTACATGCATTTTTAAGTCTAACTGAAGTCAATTTCCAAATTAAACATAACTGCTTTGCTGAATAGAGATTATCTACTGTATCAGGGCCTTAATTGCCTGTTGCTTAAGTAAATTCATATATATGCTCCTTGGGTGAAATCTTGACCCCATTGAAGTTAATGGGAGTTTTGCCATTGACTTCAATAGGGCCAGGATTTCAGCCAATGTTTTTACTTGTATGGGACTAGTATATCATCTCAGTGATCCTGACCAAATAATCCTTTATACCTCTCTCTCCTGCCCTGCTCCACAATTTCTTCTCTGTATTTCATAGTGGCTATTCAACGCCCCTGTAATAACAATTTTGCATTTAAATGGTGTCTTTCATCTCAAAACAATTCACAATAACTGGAATCATTTCCCCTACCACTGAAATACAATTTTTAACTACATCTTGAAAGTAGGATGGCAGCCAGTCAAATAACCAAAGATCTAATCTAGTCACAAGAACATAAAAACATAAGAACGAACATATTGGGTCAGAGCTATGGTCCATGTACCCCAGTATCCTGCCTTCCAACAATGGCCAATGACAAGAGCCCAAGAGGGAACGAACAGATAGTCATCAAGTGATCCATCCCCCTCATTCCCAAGACGCAGAAGAGAAGAGAAACAATATCCCACATAGGCTGGTGACATTTTATCATTCTGCATCCAATTAAATTGATCTTGATGTTTCATCCCCACCTTTCCTTTTCTATATATTTACTACATCCAAAAGACAATATAAATAGAGGACTTTTGAAGGCAGAATTTGGCCTCCATTCTTCTACTGAGACCTTTGAAAAACCCATGTTATTGACTTCATTGAAAGATGTCCATGAGAATCCAAAAGCAGAATTTGGTCATTAATCTATTGCAGCATTTAAAACATACACTACAAACATGGAAAGGACCACGCAATTTAAATTCTGCCTTAAAACACTCTTCTCCCACAAAGTTCTACAACATCAGTGAGTTAAGAAGTGTGCGTGTATATTCATGTACGTAAGAATTATATACAATGTGCCCTGCCTTGAGATTAGGCCATCTTTGGTAATCAAAATTTAGTGTGTGTTTAAAAGACATTATTTAATTTAGACTGTATGCCCTTTTGGGAAGAAACTTTGATGTTTTCTACATGACTGAGTACACTAATGGGATCCCTCAAACGATATATCTTTCACAGGATGAAATTAATGCCCCTTAGAATTACATCATGTGGCAGGTGCTTGCTACTTGTAACAGAGCTGGTCAAAAATGTGAAAAAAAAATCTTCAAACATTTGTTTCTTTATGCTGTTGAAATGTCAGGGAAAACTTCCATTGAAATTGGAAAGAGTTCAGTTTGTAAGCACACTGGTATTTCTAGGCTGCTGTTAGCTACAGATACCAGCAGACGACAGTTGATAGTCACAGTCGTCACTTTGCCAGATCATATTTACTGGGAAAGGAAACACTGTGGGTTTGCTAATGAAACCTATACATATGTAAACTATTCTCAACGGGTTATTGGCCAGGAAGTTATCCTGTAGTTTTCTTCTTCAGATTATACTGATTACGTATACTGATACGATTGTCAAGAATCAGAGAGGTAGCCGTGTTAGTCTGGAATTGCAGAAGTGACAAAGTCCTGTGGCACCTTAAAGACTAACTAAAGTACTGAAGCATAAGTGTTCATGGGCTGATTGTGCGTTCTGATATTCCTTTGTTACAGGGAAAAACCAAAAAGCTTATGGCACTTAAAAAAAATTCAAATGAAGATAAAAGAAAATCTTAACTTTGTGTGTGGTTTGTGTTTGCATTTTTATCTAATCAACCAAACCGTTTTAATTAATTCAGACGCTTGCCTCTGTTTTTTTGTGCCCATTAGGAGCTCTTTCATTAGGGATGCAAATGTGCTCCTAAAATAATGAGAGTGTTATTATCACCCTTTAGTCATTTAGGTGGTCATGAAAAGAACAAAAAAATCATTTAGTTGGAAAGTATTCTTTTAATATACAGTGATAACATTAACACCAGTATTTCTGCAGATCATTAGTCTGATTATTCTCCCATGTAAGCTCCCTCAAGTTTAGTTTGCTGCCATAGAGTGCAGGGTAAATAGGCAGACACATCTGTGAGCAGAGCACCCCTAAAAGGCTTTGTCTCATCATCCACACTTTGATCCTGCAAGGGTCTCAGCTCCCGGAAACAATCTAGCAAAGCACTTCCTTAACTTCAAGCTCATGAGTAGCCCCACTGATCTAGCACCTTGTAGAACAAGCCTATGAAGAACAAGGAAATCACTTAGACAGTGTCTTCAATGCACAAACTTATATTTGGGGGGAGGGTAAAGGGACCATGCTGTTGTAGCCAGAACCCCAGAATCCCTGGGTTCGTAGGGAGTGGACAGTGCAGTGACACTTCTTCCCTTTAAATGGGTGCACAGCGTGTGCTAGCTTACTACTGCAAGATGCGGCACCATGGCTCTACCCTTCCTTGTTATTCAATGTTACAGCAAACAAAGCGAGCCAAGAAAGGGCAACAGTCAGGCTTTATACCTTCCTCCACATATACTGTCCTCTCTCATCAAGCACTTCCTCAAAGTAGAGCCACCTATGTTCCTAAACATAATAATCACATGATAATAACTCCTGCTACTGGAAAGTTATTTATCACTATGCTCTCCCTTTTGTGGAGTATAAAGGTGACACTACTGATCACTCCCTCTAATCCCTGTGGCTGCTTGCCTTCTGCCCCCTGCAATTTATATCTCCACACAAAGACAGCCATAACCATATCAAGAAGAACTGACAAAATCCTCTTGCATACAACAATGAACCAGTAGTCCACATCAGTGGCATGATTTTGAAACTAACAGGGTGCCTATGGTGAACCATATTTCTATGGGCAATTTTGCTTGGCTATGTGGGTTATAATGTGTTAACATGTTATCCTAATTAACTATCTGCATATTCAATTATCTCATTTGCCTCTATACACAAGTTACAAACAAAAACATGGAACTGCAACAGCATTTGGAGTAGAGCTGGTTTGGAATTTCCTGTCAACATGATTTTTTGATAGAAAATGCAGCTTCTGCAAAAATCAAAATGTTCTGCTGAAAAGTTTTCACACAAAATATTTGTTTCGGATGAGTTTGACCCAAACTGAAATATTTCAGGTTTGTCGAACGGACCTGAAATATTTTCTTTCAAGTCATTTTAATATTAAACTGCATTTTCTGATTGTGGTGTATTGCCTCATAATAGCTGTAGTGGTGCTTCATTCTTCCCTATAGGCCAGGCTCTGTGGCTAGATTACACCTTCCATCATGTACCCCATAACCTTCATCTCAATGACCCTGCTGGTGCATCATGGGAGTCTTGTGGCTGCAGAGTATCATCAGAGAGAGAGCGTCTGGCCGGGGAGCCAGACCCATATGACACACGCAGAACTACAGTTCCCATGAGGCAGGATGGCACTACAAGGAAATACAGTTTAATATTCAAACTGCAATGAAACATTTCATTTTAAGAAGTGTCAAAATGTTTTGTTTCGATCACAAATGTCAAAACAAAATATTTAGAGAATTCGGAATTGAGATTGTTCAGAACTGTGAATGCTGTGGAAAATTTCAATATTTTAGGTTTTACACTAAATTTGGGACAAAAAAGTCTGTTTGACAGAAATTCTGAATTTCACTCAGCTCTAATTTTGAGCTCAGTCTTTCACCTATTACAATTTCAAAATTCCTATTGACTTCAGTAGTACAGGACTAATACACTTGTGCACATGGCAGTGCACCTAAATTGTTTAAACATCAGGACCTGTGAATCACGTATGTGTCTAGCCATTACATATATTTTGACATTCTGATAATCTAATCTGACCTCTTGCCTTACAGAAGCCATAGAATTTCAACACGCAGTTCCTGCATCAAGACAATTAGCTTCTGATTGAGGTAGAACATATCTTGATTCAAGAGATGGAGAATTCACCGCATCCCGAAGTAAATTGTTCCAGTGCTTAATTACCCACACGCCTTATTTCTTGTCTAAATGTTCTAGATTTTGCATCCAGGCATTGGAGTCTGCTACATGAATTACCATAAAAACTTGTGCCATTCTTTGAAAGCTTTAGGAGGCTTGTATGCAAAATATCAGCATTCCTATTGACAACTATGCCAATGCCCCCACAGATTAAAAGATTGATAGATAGGCACCCATTTCAGACTAATGAACAACTCCTATTGTAATAGCTTCAAGGAGTCCCTGAGAAATTTACCAGGATAACACTGATATAGATTACAACTTTGTTAATGAACCATGCGCTTAGACAAAAACATTAGGTATAGGAGTCCCCCAATAAAACCTTAATTCTGATATTGCATTGCCCTTGTGTCTTGTGACCAAAAAGGACCCTTAAAGGCTACTTTAATTCAGGATTGAGGTTTTTTGGTCAATTAATGGTATTTGTTCTTTAACTAAGGTTACTCTTTAATCTTAGATCCTATATGAATTTAAAGAGAAGTAATAAACATCTGCTGAAAATAGGTTGGCTGTTGTCCATTGGTGCTAATAGGATTAGGGATGTGATGAATTACCCACAAGAGATTTTGATACCTCTGAACATAAGAGATCCTGAAAATCTATATGAAATACCAGCATCCTCTGCAAAATGGTTTGGATGACAACAACATGTAATCCAAATGTTGCTTATATTTTCTCCTTCCCGTCTTCATAGGCAGGTTATTATTTGGGGGGAGGGGTGAAGGATGGAAGTTGGCCTATTTTGTATCCAAATAACCTAAAAGAACATTTTCAAGAAAGTAGTGCAGTAATTTGTACTGCTTCCTGATTGTTTTTGCTTACTTACATATCTTCTAAATATGCACAGATGGAAAGGTTATTTATATTTTGTACTTATCCAATGATCTCAGAGTGATGTAAGTAATTAAGATTAGAGCTAGTCTGGAATTGTTTGACTAAATCTTTTTTTTGGGGGGGGGGTCAGAAAATGTCAGTTTAGTCAAAAGTCCATTTTTTCATCAATATGCAATATGAACAGAACACTCTCAACAAACCCTCATTTTCACTTTGCAGACTGAGTGGGCAATGCAATATCAGAATTAAGGTTTTATTGGGGGACTCTATACCTATTGTTTTTGTCTAAGCGCATGGTTCATTAACAAAGTTGTAATCTATATCAGTGTTATCCTGGTAAGTTCTCAGGGACTCCTTGAAGCTATTACAATAGGAGTTGTTCATTAGTCTATGATATGGGTACCTATCTATCAACCTCTACTGATAAGAGATCATTTTGAGCTCAGTCTTTGTCCTCTCTACTGGCTCTGCAACACTGGAAACAAGAATGAAGCCAGAAAACTCATTTCACATAAACCACCAAGCAGCTATTCTACTTTTGCATGACAATCTTTGGCTAGTGTAAATTTGTAGAGTTCCACAGACGTCAATAGACTTATAATGATTTATATCAGCTGAGGGTCCAAGCTCTAGATTTTTAGGGGCTTGGGATCCATTCAGCTAGAGGTGAAAAACTCTATATCCTATTATCTATCCAGCTGTACCATTCTCCCTATCTTTGTTTATGCTAAAGTAATTTTAAAGATACATCGATTTTAAGATTAGAAAAGATCATTATAACATTTTATGTTAATAGTCAAAGTATGCCGATCCTTTTGGTAGGGCAATAGACCAAAAAGAACCTGCCACAATCCTGCCAGGTGAAGTAAGGGAGGAGTTTTAAAAGATACACTGCCAAACTGCCACTCATGTGTAATACCTGAAAGAGAAACATCAGCAGAAGTGGCAAGTACATCACTGATTTTATCCCTTTCGTTTCAGCCTTTCTTACTGATTTCACTAGAACATTAAATTAGTGTAATGCATCACATCAGGACACAGTTTCATGCATTCTTAATTGAAAGCTAATATCTACTTCAGTATCTGCATTTAAGCCAATGCACTAGCCATGATATCAGCTTTTGAAAACTCATAATCGCTCTTTTACTGATACCATCTGTCAGTTTAATCTCCCCTTCCCAGAATTCAAGGAAGGGGATCCCCTAAAGGAGAGAGAGAGAGAAAGAAATAGTGCTGTCATGAAGGCTCAGTAAATTGAGATAAGGATGTGGAGTTGAAATCTCAGCTTGATTAGAGACGACACATTACTTATTAATTATTTAAGTAGGGAAATAATTGAGAATTATTACTATTAGGCTACTGCTATTCCCATTCCCTTAGAATGTTCATTCTGCCAAGTTTATTGACACACAAGGGAGAAGGAAAGTAAAAATATGTATTAAGCAGACTGGTACAACAAGCACCTTTTTGAAGTTAGGTTAATTCTTTCACTAACAAAGAAAGACCGTGTACCCTCCGATTTACAGTGAAGAACAGAACAAGTCACAATAGTGGATGGACTGGGGCTTGATTCTCCTCTCCCTTATGGCAGTGTCACACTGTTGTAACTTCACTGATTTCTGTGAAATCTTATTCCTTATTTACACCATCTTAGGTGAGAAGAGACTCAGCTTCACCATTTAATCCAATTTAGTTAAACTATTAAAAGGCTTCAGAAGCTATCAGTTAATGCAATCAGAAACCACCATAATTTACTCTTACCTCATGGCTGAAAAGAGCATTTTGCCTAAAAACCACATGGAGTTGCCCACTTTTATTCAAACATATGGATGGGCTTTTATTGACTCCGTATGGTCCGGAATCGGGCATCGAGTTCCAATTTTCCATCTGGAACTGGTGAACTCATGGAGCCTTCCTTGAGTAATATTGCAGATAATGTCAGGATCGGAGTCTACTTCTAAACCCTAAACCCTTGTGTGGTGACTGACATTTCTCTTTGGAATGTATGTTTTAATCTCCCACATCTTGATTTTTATCAGCTTCCAGCTATCCATGTTATGTGAAGAACCTGGTCCAATATTTTTTTCTTCCTTGGAACAATCTGCCATTCCTTTAATACCTTATATTTTCAGAGGTAAAAATTCTTAGAAAAGCTCGTACAGTAAAAACCTTCAAACAATCTGTAAGGCAGACAAATAACCTGAAAGGAGGAGGAAGAAGAAAAAGAAAAATGGCATCTTGAAAAATATGTTTTGTGCTGAAGTCAGAGAAAATACCAAAAGAAAGCATACCTGTCTTTGACTATTTAAAATTCCTGCCAGACTAAAGTACCTGCATTCCAATTTCTATCTTAACAAAAAAGAGAGTCTGAACTTCAGAAAATCACCACATGCTACCAAATTCTTTAACACGCTCCATTTACTACATCACCCTAAAGAAACTGAAAAGCAATTGTTTTCTCAGGCTGTTGCTATTGCTCTAGTTTCAAGATTATATAAATGGATCCGATTGTTGTTGTTATTATTATTACAGTCATGCTTAGAGGTTTCAGCTGAGATTGTACAGTGGGGCCACAAACCCATAATAGGAGACAATCCCTGCCCCAAAGAGGCAAGAGAGAAAAGACAGACAAATAAAAGAAACAGAAAGTCACACAGCTGGGCAGTGGCAGAGTGTGAAACAGATTTGACAAGGAATAGTCAGGACTCCTCACTCCTAGTCCAATAACCTGTCACTTACACCATGCTGCCTCTGTTCTTTAAATATAGACAAAATTATGCATTAAAACATATACAATCGTGTAACCCTGTAAAAGCATATTCATTATCAACCCAGACATTTTTAGATAATATTTTATCTCCAATTTGACTCATAATTGACCTCCATTTTAATAGAATTTCATTTGGAAGCATTTTATATTTGTTTATTAGAGTGAATATAGCCTTTTAAAAAATTATACATAATTCATCAGGTTACTATCAGTAATAACTAAAGTTACTTGATTCATCATTTTTGAGGTGTTTGCTAAATTGTTTTTTTTTTTAAAAAAAACTTATTTTCCAAAAAGACAGGCATATTTAAGACAGCAATGTCATCAGGGATACACCTGTAGGTGTATAGACAGGAGTCTCGAACAGCCATCGTTGACTGGGTTCCCATTACAGTTGCTAACTATGCAACAGATGAGTCTAGGGAAAGATGCATCAGATCCCAGTTCTCTCTGTGTACATAGATCAACATGAAACAATCCTGTGCTTATTCTACCAACTGCCTAAAGTTAAACTCGTGCTTAAGTGTTTTGCAGAATAAGGATGGGCTGTTGAATTGGTGACCTAGGTAATTAAATGCTATTGCATTGTGTGGACCTTTTCATCAGCAGGGAGCTACACTGAAATCAGTGGGCTGCTACACAGACCCAAGATCTGTCTGCACAAAGTCACTTGGAGGATCAGGGCCTATAACATAGTTTTACACCAATAAATTGCAAGTCCTTTCTTCTTTGTGTATTATTTAAACTCTCCGTCCTCTCCCGCTTTTCTGTTTTGATTTCCTGATTTTACTTATCTCATGTAGGATCAGGAGTATTGTGTTTCTGATTGTAAATGAGGTTTGCTTATGCAAGTGGTCCAATTGAGCTTGTATGAGTAAGTGCTCCCAGACTTAGGACCTCGGGTTTCTGCTTTATTAGTTACATAGGCCTAGAAAAAAAATGACTTAGTTTCTGTTGTTGGCTTTGAAGAAACTAAAAGAAATCTGAAAGGCTCAGTGAGTTGAGCCTTTCCCTGCTACACCCAGGGTTGTAGGTTCAATCCTTGAGGGGGCCATTTAGGAATATAAGGCAAAAATCTGTTGGTTGATTTAATTGGGGATTGGTCCTGCTTTGAGCATGGGATTGGACTAGATGATCTCCTGAGGTCCCTTCCAATCCTGATATTCTACTCCTATCTGTAGTCTCACTTTCTCTTTTCTGTATCTATTCAATCATAAGTGCTTTCCTGATTAAAAAAAGAAAAAATACATTGCTACACATGTTCCCTAATAAGTAGTTTGGGGGCTCAAATAGTTTACCCTAGTTCTGTTTCTTAAAATATGGCACAGCCTGAAGTACCCACAGAGATAAAACTTCATTCATTTAGCTCTGACAGGTTAACAAGACTTTCTACACAAAGAATACGAAACATTGTTCAATCAATGTCATCCTCTTCCTCCTCCTCCCGTTTCTTTAGCCCAATACATAGTATCTGAATGAGGATTTAAACTCCTGCACCACATTACATTCAAAAGTCATTCTGATGGGAAAGAAATGCCATAATTTATCCTCCAAGGGTGAAATTCAGCACTCTATGGGCCAGCATTAGACATATGCACCACTTACATGCCATGTAAGCCTATTGAAGATTTAAATTATGCATCGGCCTTATGCTGGTCCTTTGCACAAGAGTGAATTTCACTCCAAGACATCACATCACCACCTTTCCAGCAAAGTTAATTGTGTTTATACCAAAAGCCAAAGTAATTTTGCCGTCAGCTTGCAAATCAAAGTTGGATCAATGAGGACTATCATACCACTTCACATAGTAAAATCCCCTATATGCTTAGGAATAATTTCCCCACCCTAATAAAGCAGTATTCTGGGGAAATGAAAAGTTATTATCAGAGAATGGCAGCTCCACGTATTTCATGCAATCCCCATCTCAATCATATACATAAGCATTGGTGCTGGATCCCTATGGCTTCTTCTGCTTTGAAAATTCTGGCACAAAAATAGTGCCCTTATTTCTGTGTGGCATTGACATATTTCTATCTGGGAGACCGTCTAACCTGAACTTTAAGGATACAGGAAATCATCTAGCACTTACTTATTGAAACGTGCATAAACCTTAAAAACATAAGACAGTTTCAGCATAAACAACTGCCACTCCAACAGATATCACCATGTCAAAATGCCCCCGAGCAGAATCTCTTCTAGTTCAAAGCAGCAGCAAACCTATAGTAGTTAGACAGCAAATACTTTTGGAAAGAGGACAGCTGGATTGTCAGTCATTAATGCTGAATTTGACTGTATGTCACAGCAATAATGTAAAAGCAATTACTGTTTTGTAACTGCACAAAGGGCCACAAAATTATGGTCTGAACATAGCAGGGAAAATAAAATGGTTCTGTGCCTCTTCCATTCACGCTACTATGTTTTCATTGAATGTTAATTTGATGTGGTGTCTATTTTTGCTCTTATCATGTGAAGTATCAGTGCAAACATCTGTCACTGGAAGAGATAACACCCAGAAATATTCCCTAAGCAGAATTATCCCCAGCAAGTAAAAGGCAGGAAAGGTAGTTACAGTAAGTGTTGCTGATGAGATGTCAGCTTGACTATAAGATTTACCAGCTGAAGTACAATTTTATTTACTTAATTTCCACTATTGGTATCCTTCATCAACAAACCTAGATATTTTACTGAGATTTCATTTTCATACAGTGCTTGACAAAAAAAAAAACAACAACACTAATCATCAAAACAATCCACAAGTGTCTAGCCAGGTGTATTTATTTAAACTTTTTCTGGGTTTCTCTCATATTGTGAGTGCATCACAAGGTTTTTAAAAAAAATAATACAGGGCCAGCACCTGGTTTAAATTGCATGGAAATATTGGATTCAACTGAGGTATGCCAATTTGTTCTGGCTGAGGCTCTGACCCAATAATTTTCAACAAATAGATTAAATTCATCTTTTAAAAAAATCCTTCAGGAAACCTTTCCACCACCCTAGCATAGCATCCATTTCAATCTCCATCCAGAATATTTTCTTGGTCTCCACTCAATTATCATTCAACCCCACCTCATTCCGACCCATGAGAACAGCTGAGTCTACTAGGAACAGGTCATCAGAGAAGGTTCCGGTTAACCAAGGCAGGAAGTGAGTTTCATAGCCAAGGACCCATTACCAAAAGCACACTGCTGATAGCCCCCTTTCATTTATAGTTCTAGCCCTTTGCACATCTATTTGGATACTACAGTAAGAGATAGTCACTCAGGTGGACAAGATGAAAAAATGGACAGATTTATAGGTTAAAAAGCCGGTATCTAGAGCAGTGTTTCTCAATGATCGGTCTGTGGACAGTTGCTGGCCCCTGAGATCTCCCTGACACAGTTTAGGAAGGCAGCAAACCAGTCCCTGGTTTTAAAAATATTGAGATACACTGATGGGAAAGTACCTGCAAAGTAAGTTGGTAAGCTTACTTCTCCCTTGTTCAAACCCGTTCTCAGAACTACTGCTCATCAACATAAATATTAATACAATCACACTTTAAGTTGCTATCAAAAGTCCACAGAAGTCAATGGGAGTCTGAAAGAACAAGGCTTTTATTCTCATCTGAGTGAGTGAGTTCATCCATCAAAGTTGATGAGGACCACCCAAGGTCATCAGTTTGTTTGGGAGTGGGTTCTAAGATGGCTGATTAGTCCAATCCGAGCCCGGAATTGACGGTTGCAATGGGGACATGGAAGATCAGGATTCTCATCTACAACAAAGGACACAACTCAAGAGGGGGAATGAAAGGCACCTTTGTGCTCCCTCATCTTGAGCCATTTTTACCATAGTTCCACTCACCTGGATTAATTTAGAATAACCTAATGGACTACTCTAAATTATACTAAAAGGGACCAATATAGCAGTGAGGCATCAATAGGGTGTCAATCCCCTGACAATGTCTCTTTTCCACAGCCACACCTCACAAGCTATCAGCAGGAAGGAGGGTGGTATAGGAGCAGTTATGCTAGTTGTGTGCCTCTGGACGATCCACTTACATAGAGATTTCATTTTTTCCATAGATTCTAAGATTACAAGGCCAGAAGGGTCCACTGTGATCATATACAGTCTGATCTGATGTACAACTCTGGCCATAAAACTTCCCCATAAAACTGGCCATAAAACTTCCCCAAAGTAATTCCTAGAGCATAATTTTTAGGGAAACATCCAATCTTGATTTTTAAAATGTCAATGGCGGAGAATCTACCACAATCTTTGGTCAATTGTTCCAGTGGTTAATTACTCTCACTGTTAAAACATTTATGCCTTATTTCCAGTCTGAATTTGTCTTGCATCAACTTCAAGCCATCACATCTTGTTATTCCTTTCTTTGCAAGACTGAAGAGCTCATTACCAAATATTTGCGCCTCACTTACAGACTAATTAAATCACGGCTTAATCATCTCTTTGTTTAGGTAAATAGCTTGAGATCCTTGAGTCTATCACTATAAAACATGTTTTCTAATCCTATAATCATTCTTGTGACTCTTCTCTGAACCGTCTCTAATTCATCAACATCCTTCTTGAATTGTGGACACCAGAACTTGCCAAAAGGTGCAAGCTGGAGTTGACGGGAGAGCCCACTGCCGACTGCTGGAATTCCGGAGTCAACTTTGGGGACCGATTTATCACGTCCTGACGAGACACGATAAATTGATCCGCAATAGATCGATCTCTACCGTCAATCCAGGTGGTAGTGTAGACAAGGCCGAAGTTGCGTATCTTAGGTCGCCCCTCCACGCTAGTGTAGACCAGACTTAAGGCTCCAGCATGGCTTTCCTCTAGTTGCCTAAGCAATGCCTCACCATCTACACTACTACTCATATCCACGCAAGGGGGACTTGCAATGTATATATCAGGAGGAGCCAAACTGTGGCACGTGAGCCACCTGCGGCTCTTTTACAGTTAAAGTGCGGCTCACAGAGTCCTCCACTTCCCCTCCACCCATTCTCCACCTACCAGACTGGGAGATGGGAGCTTGGGACCTTGCAGCAGAGTGGTGGGATAGGGGTTTCTGCCAGGCAGGAAAGAGGGTCTTGGGGCTTGAGCAGGAGCAGGGCTGAAGCCCCAAGCCCCAGGAAGTGCCTCCTACCCTGGCTCGTGAACTTTTGAAGATTGTCATATGTGGCTGGAAGGGTCAGTAAGTTTGGCCACCCTTGGTATGTACTCTACATCCTGCCTAAGTGTAGGCATAGCTTTAGTTACCTCCTATTCGAAGAATAGGGTAAGAGAGTTATAGAGCCTGACCCAAAGTCAAATGAAGTCTCTCGAAAGACAATCATGGATTTAACCAGGCTTTGGATCAGGCACCTGTTTAAAAGCAATACTCTAACAGGAACAAACTGGAGAGCAGAGTCCAACATAAAGAAAAGACAGATACTAACCCAAGAGTTCCTGGGCTTCTTAACAGTGCAAAACACTAATGAACTTTATGTACCGTATATTGGAAAAAAAATTAAAAAACCAATCTCCTGAAGTTAGAAATCGGCCCTGTCTCTTATCAATCATTGCTGCGGTGTGCCACGCTCAGAACATCTGCTTCACTTATTTTCCTCTTTCTCTATCTTGCTATTTGTGGCATAATCACCTGAGTGTAATAAATCTGCAAGTGAGAAATTATACAACATTTTCCCTTGAGATTGGCAGCAGCAATTTCTGTAAGTCTTACATAGTCTGCTGTGCCCTTTTCAATCTTATAGACTTGGAGCGAAACGAGTCAGATTGTGGTGGGGCAGAAATCAATTTAAAACAAAGGATAAGTGAGGGCTGTTGTTTAGGACTAGACCAGCTATAGCAACTTTCCCTTACAGAAAAAAGTAATCAGCCAGGTGGTGAGTGACTCTGTTGCCTACTGATTTGGGCTTATGTCCTTCCCCCTTCTGTTGACAGAGCGGGATTTAAAACTTGAAGCTGAAACTTCTGCCCTAATAATCGTCAGTTATTCTCATGAAAGTATCTTCTGGGATTTATGATTCAATCTCATTCTCCAAGACTCAGACTTATTAAGAGAGAGTGATCTGGGGATTTTACAATGTCAATTATGTGTTTCTTTTACTATTCCCATCCCTTTCAAGATCGGTTGGGAACACCACAAATCATCATTTTGTTATTATCTTCCATAATGAAAAACTGTTCCTGTATGTTGTTAATTAGACAGATGTTTGTCATTTTGAGAACTCTTAAAAAGACATTTAGCATTATTATTAGCAGCATGAACTAAATCATCTCATATCTACAAAGTTAAAGGGAACCTTCCTGTTCAGTTATGAAACCTGAACATAAAAAACATATCATGGCTTCACTTCTGAAGCGCAGATGGTGTTTTCTTACCCATTGGTAGCACAGCTAATTTCTGGCTACCTATAGCAGGACCAGAGGATGCGGCCACCTTTCTTTTGACCAGCAGTGCTTCAGGACTTGAATTGCAGTATTCAACACCACTGATAGACTAATGTGGTGATGGCCTTCTTAGAAGTTTTGCATAACTGGGAATTATGACACTATTTGGTGTCCCATCAATTTTATATTAGTTTAGAGAAAGAGGAGTCACAGCGGAGCATCAGGATGAGAACCAAAGGATGTAGAGATGGAAAAGATGTAGCTCACTTGCTCAGGTCAGCTGTCTCAGGCTCACACTGGAGGGCTAAAAATAGCCATGTAGACTTCTCGCTCAGGCTAGAGCCTGGGCACTGAGACCCACACTCTTACTGGGTTTCACAGCCTGGGCTTCAGTCTGAGTGGGAATGTCTACATTGATATTTTTAGCCCATAGCACAAGCCTGACAGCCCAATTAAGCTGACTTGGGCTCTGAGAATCGCTGCCATGGAGAGTTTTCTTGGGCTTTTTTTGCTGTGTAGATATACCCTTTGAGACTATCCTATAATGCGATGGTTTTTTCTTTTATTTATTTCAATCAATTATTCTTTCTTACACAATGAAACCATCATCCTAAATAATTCTTCCCCAACTTTATTGTTTATGCTTGTCAAATATCTGTAGCCTGCTACATCTACCGTAAGCGATCTCTTAGCCAAGGCATGCCTAAATAGCTTTCTTTTTTATTTCCTCTCATAAGTCAAGTTCTCTCACGCCCTGGTCATTTGTGTTGACGTGTGGGGAGTTTTTCTAATAGCATCAGATCAGTTCAGACTCATAGATCTTCTTTGAAAGGAGCCTGAGTCAATCTTAACACCAGTAATGGTGAATGATGGGTGTGATTGGTGGGGGAGGCGGGAGGGTGTGCATCATGCTCCTAGATTGGTATGTGTCCTGCTGGGCATAGGGCAAAGGGGCATAAGGGTAGTCAAAATGGGAATAATATAGGTAGTGGCAATGCATATATCCCTGTCTCGACCCTGACCTGAGGAGACCACATCCAACAGTGACAGATAATCCAATCTCCATGCCAATGCAGGGGCCAGCCCAATCTCAATGCATATTCAGACTTTGGCTTCTTTACTTACACTGGCAACCAATATGGCCAATTGTGATATGGAAATTTCCACAGTGAGACAGACCATTTCAGAGAGGCCACCCCACAGCTTGTCAGACACTATAATGATAAGCTTTATATAAGCCCAAATTCATCCCAGGTATGGCACTATGTTCTAAATTCATGCACTGCCACACGTTCAAGGAGCCAGCCGTACCAAAGCAAAAGCATCGTTAACAAAAGCATGTGCAAAGAAAATGATAATTTCTTAATATTATAAATAATGCAATATTAACCACATATTTCAGTTAAGAAATTACGGCTCCCTCTTTGATGTTAGCAATCAAATATCCATGGCCTTGATTATTCAAATAATTAGGCATTTTACCAGTTTCCTTGAAAAGCTCAGAAATAAAAAGACAAAGCACTGGAAGGGGCATTCAATATTTAGTTGACTGTCAGTAGAAGAGCCATTAAGCTGTAGGATCAATGTAATAGGATGACAAGGGAATGTGTGCTTGTTGAAATAGACCTCGAGTTTCCAGGTTGTGAGAATCTTCACAACACTGTAGTTATGCGCTGCTAAAGAGCCAGATTATCCATTGATGATAATCGGCATAGTTTCACTGAATTTAATTAATTCAATATACCTAGTATGAATCAGCAAAGATCTGACCTTCTGGTGAAATGCATTCCATACCTTAGGGGATCTATGCAAGTCTCTATTCACATTTCTCTTAAGTGATGCACGCGCCACATGGATAATGCTGAATTTCACCCCAAAGGAGGGGTTAATAGATTTCCATTTTAAATAGACTTATAGATCATTTAAGATTAATTAAATCAATTCTTCATTTTCTTAAAAAATAAAAAAGCACCAACACCTATGAAACCACATCAGTAACAATTTAGCAATTCTTTAAAATGAAAAGTAACTGACGGACTCTGAATTATGTTTAATTATTTCAAGCTTTTACAATAATGTTTGGATGTCGAGGACAATTTATTCTTAGAATATAATCAATTCTTAGCTCATGCATGATGTGCTGGAATATTTTGTTGTTATAAGTCCTATCCTTCCAGATTAATTGGAAATCAGTAGAGAATGCAGGCTTGGTTCTGTCTTCATATGTATACATGTAAATACAGTAACAGTATGTGTTATTTACACATTTACAGTAACTGTGTGTAATTTAGTACATCCAATGTGCATGCACATTGGATGTACTAAATACAATCATCACTTCTAAAAGATTGCTCCTGGGAGATATCAGCATCTATGTGATATAGAAATGCATATGTTTATAATGAATGCTAATGGTGTTCAGAACTAACCTAAAAATGCTCTTCAATCAATATTTATGTTATAGAGTAGTATGTTATGGTATAGTGCTCTGTATTTCAGACACAGAATCATAGAACCATAGAATATCAGGGTTGGAAGGGACTTCAGGAGGTCATCTAGGCCAACACCCTGCTCAAAGCAGGACCAATCCCCAGCTTAGGGCATGTCTTCACTAGGACTTAACGTCGACTTTAACAACGTTAAGTCTAACTAAACGTGTACCTGTCTTCACAGGCATGCCCTTAAAGTTGATTTAAAGGGCCCTCAAAATCGACTTTGTAACTCCTGCTTGACGAGAGAAGTAACGCTAAAATCGACCTCTCTAGGTCCATTGTGATGTAGTGAGGAGGCATCTGACGTTAAGCCTCCGACCAGCCCCGCGGACCCCCCCCCCACGCGCCCACCCGAGCAGCCCCGCGACCCCCCCCCCCGCCCGCCCGAGCAGCCCCGCGCCAGACCCCCCGCTCACCCAAGCAGCCCCGCGCCGGACCCCCCCCCCCGCCCGCCCAAGCAGCCCGGTGCCGGCTCCCCCCCCCCCCTCGGGCGGGTGGGGGGGTCTGGCGCGGGGCTGCTCGGGCAGGCGGGGGGGCCGGCACTCCCAGCACTGTGGGCTACCTACCCACAGTGCAATGTGGGCTATGTCAACCCCTGCAAAAGTTTACGGACAGACAGTGTCGACCACTGTCGACCTGCTGTCCTGGTGGGGACACACTGATTCGATTTTCTAAAGTAGAGTTTAGAAAATCGAATTAAGGGAAATCGACCTAGTCCTGTAGTGAAGACATACCCTAAGTCATCCCAGCCAGGGCTTTGTCAAGCCTGACCTTAAAAACCTCTAAGGAAGGAGATTCTACCAACTCCCTAGGTAACCCATTCCAATGCTTCACCACCCTCCTAGTGAAAAAGTTTTTCCTAAAATCCAACCTAAATCTCCCCCACTGCAACTTGAGACCATTACTCCTTGTTCTGTCATCTGATACCACTGAGATATCCATCCTCTTTGGACTCCCTTTCAGGTAGTTGAAAGCAGCTATCAAATCTCCCCTCATTCTTCTCTTCTTCAGATTAAACAATCCCAGTTCCCTCAGCCTCTCCTCATACGCCATGTGCTCCAGACCCCTAATAATTTATTTATATATATTGTTGCTCTCTGATGGACTCTTTCCAATTTTTCCACATCCTTCTTGTAGTGTAGCCCAAAACTGGACACAGTACTCCAGATGAGGCCTCACCAATGTCGAATAGAGGGGAATGATTATGTCCCTCAATCTGCTGGCAATACCTCTACTTATACAACCCAAAATATCGTTAGCCTTCTTGGCAACAAGGGCACACAGTTGACTCATATCCAGCTTCTCGTCCACTGTAACCCGTAGTCCTTTTCTGCAGAACTACTGCCTAGTCGTTCCGTCCCTAGTCTGTGGCAGTGTATGGGATTCTTTCATCTTAAGTGCAGGACTCTGCACTTGTCCTTGTTGGCCCTCATTAGAGGTTCAACTACCCTCCATCATATCCACCACTCCTCCCATTTTAGTATCATCTACAAACTTGCTGGGGGTGCAGTCCATGCCAATGCCATCCTCCAGATCATTAATGAAGATATTGAACAAAACCTGCCCCAAGACCAACCCTTGGGGCACTCCACTTGATACTAGCTGCCAACTAGACATGGAGCCATTGATCACTACCAATTGAGCCCAACAATCTAGCCAGCTTTCTATCTACCTTATAGTCCATTCATCCAGCCCATACTTCTTCAACTTGCTGACAAGAATACTGTGGAGACCAGATCAAAAGCTTTGCTAAAGTCAAGGAATAACATGCCCATTGCTTTCCCCTTATCCCTTAGCCAGCCACATCAAACAGTCATGTGGAAGAATATTCTCAAAGTAAAATAAAATATGAAAGGCTTGGTGGAAACAGATTTTTCTTGTTTTTTACATTTTCAGTCACAGTAAGTAGTGCCACAGAAGAATCAGGTAACATTAAATACTAGCATAATCAGTGATGGAGGAAAGCAAAATATAGGTAATGTTACTATATCTGTAACTAAACAACAAGGGTTTAGACCAGGGATGGATGAAATTGTTAGATAAAAATCTATCTTCGTTATTTCAGTTAGGAATAGCAGGTACCTATCAGCACTAAGTATATGTGAGGATTTCAGCATTGCTAACAAGTGTTCAAAAATCATAAGCAAGGTATCAGAACATCATGAGATTTAAAAAAATTAATTTAGTGGTTGGTTGGTTTGTGCTTCTCCCACCTTTCAGGGTTTTGGACCTTTAGGACACATTCAGATCACACTCATAAGCTTTTTTCTGTAACCATAAGGTTAACCTTTTTAAAAAATGAAAACAGATTCTCACAAATCACATGAATCCAGGAGGTAGGGCTTTAAGTAGAAGACCGAATATCAATTTTTATCATGAGTTTTGTGAGAGTTGGTAACACTGGAAATGATCCAAACTTTAGATTAAACTAATTCTTCATTTTGAAGTTTAAAACTAAAAAAAATTGACTAAATTCTTTTGAATTATAGCTTGTCATTGTTACTCACTTCCTGTTCCTTTATATTCAGGATGCAGATGTGACAAAGTTGTATAATGTAACCATGGCTATCATTGTATCATTGTAGTATGCCTGGCCTCACCAAAAGCCTGACAAACCTGAATGCACACTTCAGTTCTGTACTTGTGAGATTTCATTCCCAGTTTTGCAGCCTCATATTTCAGATGAGGTCTGAGTGCATCCAAAAACTTATTTTCTATATGAAATAAAATGTAAAGCTACTTTTAAAAAAATCACAATTTTTTCAATAGTGAACCTGAAAATAGGCATCTGTGAAAAAATGTCATTGAGATGTGAATTTTAACTCTCAACTTGTAGACATTGAAATCTACAATTTCAACCGTTTTTAAGCCCAGTACATCTGCTAACTCTATGACATTTTTTTGCTGCATTCATCTAGGAGGCTGGAAAACATCCACTC
This sequence comes from Sternotherus odoratus, assembly GCA_032164245.1. Lineage (NCBI taxonomy): Eukaryota > Metazoa > Chordata > Testudines > Kinosternidae > Sternotherus > Sternotherus odoratus. The sequence continues at coordinate 10,319,232 of JAVMKO010000009.1, read as the reverse complement.
CTCTGAAGTATCTGGGTAATACTTCTTAATACATCAGACCACGAATACCCCAAACAGGGGTGCTGACAGCCATTGAACCAAACTGCAAACCTGGTATATGATGGAAACCACTTCATGCCAGGGGGTATAGCAGCTCCCTTAGTGCCAGAACCTGATTCCAGTATCTATCCCTGTCCAGTAAAAAACATACTGTTGCAATATCAAATTATAAAAAGAGTTAAAAACACTATTGCTTGTAAAACAAATTAATATCAGAGATACTTTTAGAATTACCTAAATATATAAATAATGTAAGAAGGAAAATAGATACTTACCGTACATCCATATTCAAGCTTTGCCTTTTCTAAATGGCTTTTTGATAAGTGAATCTGAAATAAAAAATATTGTAGTGTTACAAAGAAGTGAAGGAGAGAGAGGACAATTGAGAGCATTAAAAGCAGGCAAGTATTTTTATTTTGATTTAGTTTCTGCTCCTCTTCCAAGTCAGACCTCACTGTGTTCTTTCCCTCAACAATGAATTTCCATTCATATTGAGAGCATCTAGTATTTCTATTAAGCCTAAACAAATGCTAATATAATTCTGTAAGCAGCACATTTAAAAAAAAAAAACATTATCTTGTGAAGGCCAAATAAGTCTGAGTGCCACCAGAAGAATACACAGGATCTCACTTATGGTCATCATCATTGTTGACTAGTTCGGGCTGTGCACAGATGGTATTTATTGACTACAAAATTCAAGAAGTGACCGGATGGTGTTGAGTGTTATTAAACTGTGCCCTGAGGTAGTGAGGCAGCCATCTCTGATCTTGAGGAGTGGATTTATTAAATTGGATTTATTAATTTAGGAAGATATTAATTAAAACAAAGGGCCACCTTAAAAGAGAGCTCACTTGCACCAAACTAAGAGTTAATTTTCCAGACAGTGAGCTGGAATCTCAGGTGGTGTAAATCCACATTGCTTGTGTTCAGGCAAACGAGCTATGCTAATTTCCACCAGCTGAGGATCTGGCCTCATTATTTGAAGATCTTTATAGGTATGTTATAAAAACCTGATTTAAGGGATGAAATTTATCCATGGAGCAGAGGGCTACTGAAAAGATCTCTAACCCCCGCACGAGGACTGCGTGAGGGGTTCTGCTGGTGACAGAGAGGTACCACAGCATTCTATACAAATTGTGGGAAAAAGTCTCCTTGCCAGTCCAACAGAAGTCATATGGGACACTACAATGGGGACCTGACCAAGGTAGGCTAATGGAGGGTCTGTAAATTCACATTTATAAACATCTGGTGTTGCTGGAGCCATTGTAGCCTTTCTCCCAGACCACATACTGAAACAGCATTGGCAGAGGGGAAGAGGAGACAGGAGTGTGTCCAGGACTTACGGCTGAAACTGATCACTCTGACCACTCTGCAGTCTGCCCAGAGAGCATGATTTTGTGAGCAAAGGGGGAAATTCACTCCACGTGAAATCTGACAAGATCCTGATGCCGCACCTGGCCCATCAGTGTAATTCGCTGGTGTGCTGCAAGACAGTTTGTTTATATCGACTGTTCGCAGCGCACTGTTCTCAACCAATGGGAACTGCACGAAGCGGCACCCAGCCCACACCACTTCTCACAGCACCTATTGGCCAGGAAGGCAAACCACAGCCACTGGGAGCTGCAGATGGTCGATATAAACAAACTGTCTCATGGCCCGCCAGAGGAATACCCTGACAGGCCGTGTGTGGGTTGCAGGTTGCCCATTACTGGCCCAAGATGACAATCAATATTTGCAACTTTCAAGTGATTTTTAGAGCTATTTTTGCTCAGAAGTGAAAGTCATTTTTATTATATCAAATATAAAGTGATTCCTGTGAGGTTGCTCAGGCGAAAGTCTGGGCAGAATTGGGCCTAGTCTGACCAGGGAGCCTTAGACTACATACCATCGTGTTCCAAGTGCAAATTTTAATGATTACAAAGAACTGAACAAAAGACATACATTCAAAAGATACTAAAGGCCCAAATCCCATATCAACCACTTCCACTTATGAAACCCACAGAAGGGAAAAAATGTCCTTTGATAAATCCACATGGTTCTCTGACCCACACATCATTCCCTCTGATTGCACAAAAAGTATTGAAGAGCACACTGGCCAACCTGGGCACAAAACAGAAAAAGCTGTGAAACAGCAAAAGCATAACAAGGACACCAAACTATAGCAGTGCAAAACTTAGCTGCTATGCGTTGCTGGAATTGTAACAAACATTTTTGATGGTTTTACTCTTGGAGAGGTTTGAATTCCCCTGAGATATGCTTTGAAATTCCACTTCAAATGAACCCCCACAAAAGTTCTCAAAGCAATGCCCAGTTGAAACATGGCACTTCGCACAGTTGGAAGCCATCTGAAATTATGAACTTTGTATGATTTCAGTGCTAAATCTCAAATTAGCCTGGGCTTCCTCAAAATCCACCCCAGGTTCGCTAAACTTGGTAAAATGGTCTACTGGCATGTATGAATTTTGAGTCTGTAACCAAATCTAAAATCAGATAAGCTTTGTTTAGGATGCCATTGCAAACATTTTGTTCACCACTGTTTGCCTATTGGTTTAGAGGTCATATGTCTTCTGCAAACCCATGCAGAGTTTAAGGCCCCGATCCTGCAAACCCTTAGGCATATGAGTAGGCGAATGAGACTACTCCAGTGTTGGTAGGACTAGGGCCTTAAGATGACAAATCACACAGAGGTGATATCATGATGTACCATGGCAGGTCATTATTTCACATTGTTTCCCTCAATGTCCTAAGTCAGCTTTGAGATTTTTTTCCTGATAAATTAGGTACAGATCGTTCCTCTATTGTACAATTATGTTTACTACACTAATAAGTGCTTATCACAGTACAGTCGGAAAATACTGCTGAATGCTATCATCGGTCCATGAACTCTGTCATTAAACTGTTGGATCAGCATCAACATGCAACTAATGCTACTTTATCCATAGCTGGTACGATGACAAAAGAATTCTGCTCTATTACAGATGCTTTCTTCTGAATACAAATAATATGCATTTAGGTGTGAATTGCCACTTGTACTTCAATGAAGTATGAGCAATAGAAAAATTGCAACATAGTCTGCTGGTTCACACACACAATTGTAGTGTGTGCTGCCAATTAGACTGATAAGATGGGGGGAAGGGGAAAATCAGAGCTACATACTTCTTAGAAACAAAGCAGCAGCAAATTTCAAGGTAGAATTTGATTTTTATGACACCTTTCCAGGCCAAGTAGAATAATTTGCCTTTAAGAGCAGGAGTGAGTGTTTTGTGCAAGATCTACTTGGATCACATGTAAGTGAACGAAAACACAATATAATAGTGGTTACCAATGTTGTGTATAAACACTGTGTATAAACACTGTAGAAACACTGTAGAAATAAAAGGGTTCTAAGTAATTTATCTGAACCAAAACAGTTTCTGAAATATGCTTTCAAGGGTAAGACTACTCCCAACTTCTCTCTCACCTGCTAGAATTTCTCCCCTGGGATCTTTCCCCCACCTTTGGAATGTCCCCTATTGGTTTGACCCATATCTCCCTTCTTGCTTGCATTGCTGAGTATCTGCATGAAACAGAACAATAGAAATATTCTGCAGGCAAACAGCATGTAACCCTCTTCCATGGGTATAAGTGAGTATATAAAACCCAAAGTGGAAATCCTGAAAGATTTTTGTATTATTTCATTTAAGAAAAATGTAACTTTGTTTCATGAGAGTTGAAAAGTCTGGGTGCATAGTTCTAGAACAGAACTTGTCCTAGAAATGCTAAGCACTCCTTTAATATTTTTGTATTAGTGCAATTTATTTACTGTGAAATGTCCATATTACTGGATCCTATATTTCCCCTAGCTGTACATATGGTAAAAAGCAAATCATCCATCTTAAATAAATAAAATACCACTGGCTTGTTAAGTCAGAAGGTAGACTATTCCGTATAATGGAAATGCAAATATGAATGCAATAGTTATTTCATGGATAGATGGAATTTATGGAACAGTTGTGAAATTTCCCCCTCTCTTTTGTTCATATAATGGTTACATCACACAATAATCCAGCCTCAGATTGCTATAGACCACACATTTTATAGCACTGTTTTTATGGGAAGATGGAATTTAAAGAGTAGTTACGCACATTTCTTTTCTAATCTAACAGTTTGGTGGGCAGAGGTTAAGGTGTTACATTCCCAAAGGTCTTTCAAAGTTATTTCTTGAATATATCAACTCAGTTGAAGATTATTTGGGAACAATAGCTGTTTTCCTGTGATTCTCCTGTTCATGCCTCACAGTGAACAAAATGCAGCATACTTCGGGTCAGCTCTCTGCACTCAACATGTGGGAAAGTGTTTTGCTGAAGAATGTACTGGTCACAGTGTGCGCCTTCCAGTCTCCCTTTGGATTTCTTTGACGGTTCATATAGGAAAGCAATTTCAGATTAAGGATGGATGAGATAGCTTAAAGAACACAAGACCAAATCTTGCCCTGCCCCACTAAGCAAGTCTTTTTTGTTGTTGAGAAAAGATTGATGATTTTTTTAAAAAAGCTTCTCTTTCCCATTTCCACATGCCCCATCTTTCAGTGGTTCCACTCGGGGTCAGAAGTAGAAATACTAAAATAAGGATACAGTAGACTCTCAATTATCCAGGATTGGATTAACCAGGATGTTAAAAAAAATATGCGCAACTCGCAGGGCCGGCTCTGGCTTTGCTGCCGCCCCAAGCACACACACACACACACAAAACCCCCACAAGGGCACAGGGCAGCCAGTAAACCAACACCTCCTCCCCCGGTGCAGGGTGGCTGGTGAACCAACTCCGACACCCCATATTTCCTATGGATGTTGATTATCCGGGATTTTATTAACCAGAATTATTTTTTCCCTATCATCCTGGATAATCGAGAGTCTACCTGTAATAATTTATTAGGGCAGGACCTAGGAAACATAAGCAAGGATGAGAACCCCCATTGTGCTAGATGTTGTACACAAAAAACACAAGAAGTTGCTCTGGGGGTGTTTCCAGTTTATCCAAAAACAGTAAGTACAAGGAACAAACCTATTTTTGTGACATCTTCAGCCCAATTTTACCTAAAAGAAAAACTACAAACAAGCTTCTTTATGCCTATCTAGAGTCAGCTGAAGCTATAAAACTTTTTGAAACTCACTCTCTTCTACAAAAGATCTGCTTTCTTCAGGAACCAAAGACTTACTTCATTTTCGCTCGTGAGATAAGCATTGAGATCAAGAAATTCCACTGATTGAGAGGACACACAGAGAGATTGCCCCAGGCCAATAATACAGGGCTTATGTAGACTAAAAAGGAAACTGTAAGACATTATTTTATGGAGTACAAGTCATTCACACAGAGAGCCAATTTTCAAACAAGAGACTTTAGTAGAACACACAGTAAACCTATATCATCTCTTTAAAATGTAAATACTTGTATTAAGCTTGCTTACAACCTCTATCAGCATCCAAAGACAGGGTTAGGAGGTTCTATTAAGGCTGCAATATTTGAGAACTTGGTTCACGAATTCCATTAAAAACAATATCAAGGGTGTGGGTTAAAATGAAAAAAGATAGGTGATTCCAAATGAATGTTAACAGTAAAGTGGAGATTCCAAAAGAATCCATACCCCTGGCACTTTAAGAAGCAAACCCACACAGACCAAAAGCATAATTTCACTTTAGTCTGCAATTAGGGCCTGAAGCAAATCCTACTGAAATCTGTGTATGCAACTTCTGCTGATAACTAATGGGAGCTTTATGTATGGTTGAAGAGCAGAACTTTAGTCCAGAGAAGATCATAGCTGTGGTTGTGGTAGGTTGATTCATGTCTTTATGTTTAATTTGTTTTCTTTGAATGAGATTTTCTATACAGATACATAGGTGTTTTTTTCAATAAAGAGTCCTAGATAAGACCACTGACAAATGACCTGTGAGTCCTTTTCCTCTCTAGAGACTATTCTATGGCTCCTATTCTCTTTATACACATTGTGGTAGACCCAGGGCAGGCAGCTGCCAGAAGGACCTATAATTAGAAGGGTTACTACAGGGAAATTGGGTCCAGCTGAGCAAGGCTGCCACAGCTAGAAGCAGGGCCAGCTGAGGCCAGTTAAGGAGGCTGTCAGAGCCCTTTAAAGAGACTCCTCCCCAGGGAGGAGTGTGGGAGTTTGAGGAGTGAGTTTGGAGGCAGTAGGAGTTAGAGGAGTAAATTTGGTGAAAGCAGAGGCGTGTGCGGAGTGAGTTGGGGGAAGCAGGGACGGAGAGGCTGCTGGCAAGCAGGGGAAGAGAACAAAGGGTCCCTCCCAGGGGGATCCTAGCTTTCCTAGCCTGCAGGAGCCTGACCCTAAGAGAGAGAGACAGAGAGTGGGCTACTAAGGAGCAGCGGAAAAACGGGGTCTGGTGCAGCCTGGTCAGGGCACCAGTGCCGTGCCAGAACCCCAAAGGACTTGAGTCAGGGGAGCTGAGGAGCCACCTTGTCACAACATTCTGTAGTTATTAAACAAGAAGAAAATTCACCTTTGTTCTTTAAAAGTACTTCATTTCTGGGTAGACTGTGAATCACATTTCATTTTTCTCCCTTCCTCCCTCCCTCCTGAGCTATGATAAAATTAAAGGTCAAGGTACTTTAGCACATACCTAATTGTAGGCAGATGAGCAGTCAGTGAACTTATCTCCAGCTTCAAGGTAGGCACATAAGAACATAAGAACATAAGAACGGCCATACTGGGTCAGACCAAAGGTCCATCTAGCCCAGCATCCTGTCTACCGACAGTGGCCAATGCCAGGTGCCCCGGAGTGAGTGAACCTAACAGGTATGATCGAGCGATGAACATGCCTATGAATATGTTATTTTAGGGCCACGGCACATACCCTAAACATGAAGTCAAAGGGAAAAGGTGTGTTTGAAAGTTCTATGCTTCTTATTCACATTAAGCAAACCTGATAACATTAACTACCACAAAAAGAAGTTATCAACACAAACATGGTGCTATACCAGTGGTTTTCAAACTTTTTGTAGTGGTGACCACTTTCCCACACCAGGCCTCTAAGCACGACCCCCCAGTTGGGGCCAGGCTGGGGGGGGAGGGGCGTGCCTGCAGCCCACTGTGGCAGGGGCTGGGATGGGGGGGTTCCAGCAGCCCTCCGAAGCCAGTCGGTGGGGGGGAGGATTCCAGCAGCCCCACGGAGGCGCTGGCAGCCCACCGCGGCAGGGGCCGGGGCCAGGTTGGGCACGTGGCAGTGCTGGCAGCCTGCTGCAGCAGGAGCCAGGGCCCAGACCAGGCTCGTGGGGCTGCCAGCAGCTCGCCGCGGCGGGAGCTGGGACCAGGCTCGCGGGGCCACCAGCAGCCCGCCGCGGCCGGGACCAGCCTTATGGGGGCGCTGGCAGCCCACCTCGGCAGGGGCACGGGCTGCCTGCAGCAGCAGGGGCCGGATGGCAGCAGCATTGTTCAGGGACGGCTGCTGGCAGGAGGGGCTCGCGACCCCCACAGAACTGGCTCGCGACCCCCAGAGGGGTCCCGACCCCCACTTTGAGAACCAATGTGCTATACGGTCTTATTTCTGTCCCAGTAAGAGAGGTATATGTGTCAGTGAGTTTTAATCTCCTCAGAGCTATGGGGCAGGCTCCTGGCTCACAACACAATACAATGAAAAAGAGTTTTACAAAACTCAGGCTCACCAACAGAATGAAAGAACGAAGGTGAATGATCATGGCCACCATTACCATTAAGAGCCCACTGTTTGTTTTGGGGAACCTCTCTGCATTCATATTGAGATCTGAGCAGTAATTATGCAGGGCTGCATCCCCAGGTAGGGTAAATGAGCAGAAGCAAATGAAATCATGGCCATTTACACCAGCTCAGGCTCTTGTCTCTAATCTGTGCTTTTGCTATTTAGATAAATACAGCCCCTCACATCTGAGCGCGACAATCTTTTGTGCAAGGATAAATACAACCCCTCTATGAGGTAGGGAAATATGGAAGTTACTGATGGGGAACAGAGGTGTAGAGAATAAATGACTTATCCTAGATCATGCAGACTGTCTGAGGCAGCGAGGGCAATTGAACTTAGTTCTCCTAAACCCAAGGGTGGCACCCTACCACTAGAGCATCGTTCCTCTATATACTGGACAAGTTGGTTTGGCCAGTTATTCTCTAGCCCTCCACAAACAGAGGTAACTGTAAAATCGGAATGAGAGCAGCACAGTGATCACGCGGGGGAGGGGGGGTGGGGACGACAACACTGACTACTTCATTTCCCCTCTCCTTTTACCTGTCCAGGAGAATTTAGCTAGCTGCTAGAAAATTTTCTAGTGCTTTGTCCAATTTACTGCAGTTTTAAACATCTCAAACGCTAGGGGATATTTTCTCACTACTTACTGGGAAGCTAAAGTGTGTCAATTTAAACTAATAAATATCTGGTTTGAGTGTGACATTTACAAGTTACCTGCTCTTCTGTGCTCAGTGCTCAAGTCAACAGCTCACAATCTAAAGTCGGTTTCTTAATTGTCTCGTTTCCCCAAAAAGGATTTGTCAGGAAGCTTTCTGATGATAGCCCAGGCAGACATGCCATGGCAGAGCTACTGTCTTCACTTTGATAAGCTCTCTGGGTTACTGAAGGCTCCTAAAATGAGCAATGACTCAGCAGTTGTTTTTATATTATACTCCCCCCCCCCCCTCCAAAAAAAGGTCTTTCTGACATTTGTTTCTTTGGGATGCTATTCAGTTTCTCCTCACATGTTCAGGAGAAAAGGGAGGGAAAACTTCCCTTAATACCTTTTTGTATTATTATTTGAAGGCAGCTCTGGAAAGTAATTGGTATTAGGAAAAGCTAGAAAATGAATTAACATACAAAGGGCAAAAAGAGAGGAAATAGTGCTTCAGCTGCAGCCTTTTCTCGTTATGAAACAACCAAAACATTCTCACTTATTTAAATCTCTTGTGAAACTGTTTTATATGCTAATTGATTGCGACATTTAAAACTGGAAAAAAACCACTCGAAAATATAATGTTTTCCTGGATCAATAACACTAGAAAATGTACAAGCTTCATTAGTAGGGTGATCCACTAAATGAATGTAATAAATATGCGCAGGACTTTCCCAATGTTGCCAAATTTGGGACAAGGAATTGTTGTTGTTCTTCTACAGAGGACAGGCGACTTTTATGCACTACTGCAATATAAACATAATAATGCACGTGATATTTGGTGTGCTTTTCAGAAGACTCAGGTCCTAGAGTTATGTGACTGGAGGAGAATCCTAGCTTTAATTAAATAATTAAAGAGTAGTGTTCTAGCCCCATGGCTTGGAGAAAAGCTCAGACCCACAAACCAGTGCTTAATTTATAATGAAAAACGTGCTGGGGCTATGCGCTGCCACACCTGACAAGCCCTAGCACAAATTGAGCACAACAAACAGAAGGCAAATAATTTAATTTTAAGAATATCATGATTTTTAAAGCAATATCATAATTTTGGGGGCCTGACTCCTGAAGTTTGAATGCTTGGGATTGCCAATACCACTTTTCCATCTCTAAATCCTATGATGCTCCATTATTGTGACAGAGGCAGCTCTGTTCCTAAGCCCTGGTCTACACTCCGGGGGGTGGGGGATATCGACCTAAGATACACAACTTCAGCTAAGGGAATAGTGTAGCTGAAGTCGAAATACAGCACTACCTCGATAGAACACAGTCCGATATAAAGCAAATTTGCATATAATGCAGTAAAGAAGCGGTCCGGGGGGCATGGCCAAAGCAAGTTTGACACCAAAACAAGTTCAATATAATGCGGTTTCACCTATACTGCGGTATGATTTTTTTGTGGCTCCCGAGAACCACATTATATCGGGGTAGAGGTGTATTTAAGTTCACTTACCGCGGCATCTTCACAGCGCTGAGTCGACTGCTGCCACTCCTCCATTATCTCCACCTGTGCCTCTCGCAGCAATGGAGTACCGGAGTCAATGGGAGAGCACTTGGGGATTGATTTATTGCGTCTAGACTAGACGCAATAAATTGACCCCCAAAAGATCGATCGCTACCTGCCGTTCCGGCGGATAGTGTAGACATGCCCTTAGATAATGATGGTTCATCATTGGAGAGCTAATACCTTAGTGGCTTTTGGGCACTAGGGGAGCAGTTGATGCACCAGACTCTGCATTTTATCCAAATCCTAAAGATGAAATCCAGTAAATCAGATTATATTGGAGGATCTTGGCCTAAATCCTATCAGTCTTAGTACTGATGCAAGACTTTGGTTAATTTCAACAAAAGTTTTGCCCGAGTAAGGACTGCTGGCCCTAAATTGGCAGAAACACTACAATCTACTCCTGAAATATTGTTAGAGATTCATCATACACTAGCATAAGTGCCCGGCGCTGCTCGGGTCAGTCGGAGGTGGGGAGGTGGCAGACAGCTGACACCCCCTGAACAACCCCAACACCCACCCCTCACCCCTCACCCACCCCGACACCTTCCCACCCCCCCAAGCAAACCCAACACCCCCATCTCACCCCCCGACCAAACCCGACACCCCCACCTCACTTACCGTCCCACCAAACCCAACTCAGATCCGTCGCAGGCGGGGAGGGGGCCCAGAGCCGAGGGATTCCGGGGACCTTCGCAGGTGGGGGGCGGCACAGAGCTGATGGATTCTGGGGTTCCGTTTGGAGGGGGAGGGGCAGAGAACTGAGGGATCTCCGGGGTTCCGTTGGGAGGGGGGAGGGGCAGTGAGCTGAGTGATCTCCGGGGTTCCGTTGGGAGGGGGGAGGGGCAGTGAGCTGAGTGATCTCCGGGGTTCCGTTGGAGGAGGGAGGGGCAGAGAGCTGAGGGATCTCCGGGGTTCCGTTGGGAGGAGGGAGGGGCAGAGAGCTGAGGGATCTCCGGGGTTCCGTTGGAGGAGGGAGGGGCAGAGAACTGAGGGATCTCCGGGGTTCCATTGGGAGGGGGAGGGGCAGTGATCTGAGTGATCTCCGGGGTTCCGTTGGAGGAGGGAGGGGCAGTGAGCTGAGTGATCTCTGGGGTTCCGTTGGAGGAGGGAGGGGCAGTGAGCTGAGTGATCTCCGGGGTTCCGTTGGACAATTTTATTATCTGTACAAAAAAGCAGTGGCTGTTTCCCTTGCATATAATTTCCCCTGGAATAAACATGTTTTTATTTCCTTAAAAGCTCCTATTATGACTGTTTGGTGCTTTAGTATTTAATATAATCACTTAGAGAAATAAATTAGTAGTGTCATTCTGATTTAAGCATAATTCACATAACATACCCAGGCAATATTACATTAGATCTTTCTCTTTTTCTTCCCAATTTAACCTCCAGATCTTATCTTCACACCACTTAAAAAACTTTACTTTGTAAGACAGAATAAGAAAATGTGTGACATAACTAATGCGCCAATTAATTCATATTTGAATGATATGTTAGAATGTCAATTCTAATGCAAGATTTGTTAAGATGCCTACGGTTTTCTTCAGTGTCATTTCATCTCAAAACACACTTGATTATTTTTGTCTGTGTTTATGCAAATGCAAGTACAGTACTTTAAATAGAAGGCTTGGTGGGAAAGAGGTTGGTAGCTTTTTGAACTGAAAACAATTCTAGATGTCTGCGTGTGAGAGCATGTTTAATCTAAAGACATATACTGACATGCTTGGGTTATATACACTCCCAGAGTAAGGTATATGACCTTCCTCTTCTGTGCAAGGAGAAAGCTTAGATCAGCATGCAGAAAATATTTAATATTTTACTGTCATGTGAATAGGGCCATTCATAAAGGGCACAGGCCTGGTGTATTATCTACTCAGAGCCGATGGGTAGATGGGAATATCTGTCTTCTGCCCCCACACATATCTACATTTACTAATATAATTCTTCCAGCCCTCCCAAATACCATGGCTGGATAACTGTTGGAATTTATTCCACTACTGTGGCTTTGCTCAGCTTCCCCTCGGAGGTGCAGTTAATGCTACCGCGTGTAACAATTTGCTGCCGGAACAATGGCAGTTTGCTATAGAAAGAAGCCTAATGCTCCCTCTTCCTCTTCATAAGTTTTCTCACAATGGAGAGACTTATTAGCAGTCACGTGGTGATGGTGATGGGGCAGTCAAGATGCCAGCCAATACCTGGGCCTGGTCCAAATTATACCATTTCTCATATGGTTTCCCTCTCTCTCCTGTGTGGCATGATAGGAAGAGGAGCAAATCTGGAATTACAGCCTCACGCTAATACTTTGCACATGTTAATTATAACTTCTTCCCCCAGTGCTGACATTGATGGAACTGAATAAGCAATTAAAGTACAGTTTTAAAAGACACAAAACAGATACGATCAAATATTAAAAATCCAAAGTGTGTCCTCAGCTGAGGAGCTCATCAAACTTGTGTGAGCGAGGTCTGTGGTAGGCACATTTTGTGGATGGGTAAACAGAGAGGTTGCTACTTGTTCATATTTACACAATCAGTTGGTGACAGACTCTAATCAAATCCTCAAGTCCTGGCTGTCAGGACCAGGGCTTGGATTGTCAGACCTTGTGGTCTGAGATGGACAGAGTCAGGAATTGAGCCACGGATCAGAGTTGGAAACAAAATCGGTGAGCAGGGACCAGGATCAGGAGCAAAGCAGGAACCAGGGACATGTCCGCAAGAAAGTCCAAAATAGCAGCCAGACAGGAATACTCCCCTTTGCTCAGACAAATTTCAGTGCCTCTTTCTGGCTTAAATAGCATACCTGGGCCAATCGGTGAGGCTGGGAACTCACCCAATCGGGACAACCCCGGGTGATGCCTCTGGTGGAACTAGGGTTCCATTAGCCACTGAGACCCACTAGTTATTAGCAAGCTGCTAGATGGCAGTCAGTATGCGAAGGCTGTAAAAGACTGAGGTTCGAAACTCCACCGAGCTTCACACTAGCTCTTCTTCCCAGTTCTCACTATTGTACAACAATTAGGGCTGACAGCCCAGAACAAAAACGTTCCATGATTTGAAACTCTCTCATATCCTCAAAAGGTGCAACTGGGAGCAGTAACCTTAGGCTTATGCCTTGTAAGGAAGGGTCAGATATTTGCAAAGGACAAAGCGATCTGAGAGGAGGGAAGTATTTTATATTGCAACAATATCTAAAGGCCCTAATGAGACTGGATCCCCGCAGTGTTAGACACTGTACAAACACTTAAGAGACAGTCCCTGCCCCCAAAGAGTTTGCAGACTGTAAAGGGTTTTAATTGTTTAGAATTAAGTCACATAGGCTTTTCAAAAAAATTAAGATGGGATTAAAGTGTCCTCCAGTGCTTGTTGAAGACTTGTATTTTTGGACCAGTTTTAGTTCTAAAGACAGAATAGCACTTGAAGCACTCTCAACTAAGAGAAATGCTGCAGACAGAGAGACAAGAAAGTTAACAAGTAGAGTTGCCATTAATCATACATTATTTTCTACTTCAAATGCCTACATAATTATCTGTATTATTCAATAGGTTTGACACTTGCCATAACAATCAAATAAAGTCTATTTTTCTTTTTCTTTCAAGAGTCCATCTACAAAGCCCCTTCCTTTATTGTGAAGGAAAGGACATAAGTGTAACCCTTCTGCCAATCAGAGTTGGCAGCAACAAGGGCCGGGTTCAGTATCCAGGGGTTCCATTCTAATGACACAATACAAAACCGGCTCGAGCCCCCACCCAGTGACCTGGGACAACCATATACCACCCTTCTGGGCCTTCCCCTCTCGCAAGCACAGAGTCGGAGTGTACCAAAACCCTTTTAATGACAGAGAGAAACACTGTGGCATATTATTGGGTAAACACCACAAACAAAAGTCACAAACCAAACCATGAACCAGAATTCCCCCTCCCCCCCCCCCCCACGCAAATGGGCTGTGTCCTTTCCCTTGGGTTCTTGAGTCCCACAAGCCCCAAAGTCACCCAAGGCCCCAAAAGTCCAACAGCCCCAGCAGAGTTCAAAAGTTCATTAGCAGAGTTGTACCTCCCCACTGGGGTGGAAGGGGGGGGCAGGTTAAGGGGCACCTTACGTGGTCAGAGGCCGACTGCCCCGCCTCTCCATGGGGTCGTGCTGCAGTCCTCACCATGAGCCGTTCCATCAGGTGCCCAGGAACTGCTCCGCTTTCTCCAGCCGCTCTGCTCTGTCAGCCGCTGTACGCCACCAGCCACTCCACTAGCGGTGACCCAAATGGCTCCGCTCTATCCACAGGCGGCGGCGGCTGATCACCATCCACTCCGCTAGCAGTCACCCAACTGCTCCCGCTCAGTCTGCTGCTGCTGCTCATCACCAGCTACTCCACTAGCGGTGATCCAAATGGCTCTACTCCAGCCACTGCTCAGCAATACAATTTCAGCCCCCCTACAGGGCTTAGTGATCTCAGCTCTTAAGTGATTTCAGCTCTTAAGTGATTTCAGCTCATAGGGGGGCCTTACTGCAGATGCACCACCAGACCCAAAGTGACTTCAGCTCAGTGGGCTGAAGTTAGACTCCTAATGGAAGCAAAAGTCAGCTCTAACATTCCACAGGGGAGAGAGACCAGGTGCAATAGGCCTGTATGGCCCTCGGAGAAGGCCCTCACCACAAGGTATAGAAGCCTGTCTACAGCCTCTCTCTCAATTCAGTGGGTTTTGGAACCCCGTCCCTTGTTTAGTGAGTGCTACCCAGCTGATGGCGAGTCCCTCCAGCATGCCAAAGGCCAAATACATGTCCCAACCTCTCATTCACATAAACAGGTTAATCAACACTTTATCATTCTGGCCCCAATACTACAGAAACTGGGGGTCCCACAGTAGCCACAGTGACCATTTGGGCTGTTAGAGTGCAGGCTAGGTGTGGTAGGTGTGTCCAAGCAAATAAGGTGTTATTTTCCAAAAGTCACTGCAATTCCTTCAATTCACCACGGGATGTCACTCATCCTGACACTACAAAGTCACTGCAATTCCTGCAATTCACCACCGGATGTCACTCACCCTGACACTGCTTACATCAGGTATTACTGACATTCTATAATATAAGCACCCAGCCTACTTCATTGACAAGAGACACATGATTGAGTCTAGTCAATCTTACACCTCCGACAGGTTATAAACTGGGATTTCTCAATGAGCCTGAGAGAGTTCGCTGCTGAAACCCCATTGAATTTTATTAGCCAAGATGAAATGCTGATTTTACTGGCATCTATTTTAAGGCTGGAATTTTCAAAGCAACCTAAAGGGTTTAAGCACCTATGGGGAAATTTTCAAAGATGCTTAGTGAAAAATTTTCACGTTTTTCGTCTTCCAAAATCCATGGTGTGGCACCTAAATGTGGGATTTTCAAAAGTGCTTAAGTGGGTTGGAAGCACAGGCCCCTTTGTCACCTAAAAATGATTTAGGAGCCTAACACAAGACTAGTATTTTTCAAAATTTTGGCCATAGTCAACGGGGGGGGGGGGGGGGGGGAAGGGGGATTTCAAGGCCCATCTGGCATTTGGGTGCCTAACTGTCAAGGAAAGTCAACGGGAGTTAAGTGCCTAAGTGTGCCTTTGAAAATCTTCTCCCCAATGCCTATCTCTGCTAAGCACCTTTTAAAATCCTACCTTGGGTAGTTTTGATTCCTTATACCCCTTGGAAAACCTCAGTCTTAAAATATATAATAATATAATCACTCTCATCAAAATTCAGCGATCATGTAAAGACATATGGCAACGTCATTGAAATTGATGTATGATGTCTTTTTCATTTAGGAAAAAAAAAAAGCAGCAAAATCATTTCCCAGATTTTCTGGGTGGTACATTAACCACCAAAATTAAACAAAACAGAATGAGCTTCACCACCTCCATTAAATTCACCGAGGATTTTTAAAAGCCTTTTTCTGTTTCATACTATACTGAAGATGTGATGCAGCCACATGAATAGGGGATTAAAAAAATCAGATGTTGACTTTATAGGTGCTGTTCCATTCAGAAAATCTTAATAAAATAGAAGCATTGTAATATGACTATTTAAACCCTTGGCAACTGCAGTTAAGGTTATCCCATCACAAAGCGCCTTGCAAGTATAACGGCTTGGAGTTCAAGACTGGATCCCTTTCTGAAAGATATAGGGTAGCTCAGCCACAAGCTGAGGTCTGGAGTCATTAGGTGAAGTTCTGTGGCCTGTGTTATGTGGAGGGCAGACAAAATGGCCACCAGGGACCCTTCTGGCACGAAATAATGTAAAATAGCTTTTGTGATCATTTGTCCAGGTTCAGAAATGCCGGTTGGTTCAGACAAGTTCGTCGTGCCCTTTGTTAATTGCTGAATTTGGGGAAATCACACAAGCACACAGCTTTGTCAGCTAAATCTGCAGTATTTACTTGCAACAAAGAATTTGCCCAGCTCTAGCTGCAAGAACCTGGCCGGTTGTTGGTTATAAAACAAAAAAGAAGACAAACTAGAGAAGCCTTCCCCCAGGGAAAGGAAAAATGATAAGGGAAGAAAGAAGACTAAGGAATAGCTTTGACTACGATCAGAGGGTTTTAGTCTGGGGAAATAAAACAGTAAGATGCTGTAGGGAAAGGTCACTGAATGAATCACTAAATAGCAAGAGAGAGCACCAGCATCATATGCATTTGTCATCTGAAATATACCCGCTCTCTTTTTCTGCTGAGGAAAAGACTGTAGCTTTACCAGAGACTAAACTATCATCATTTATATCCTGCTTGTATCAAGAGCAGTCCAAATGGTATTTATGTAGTACATGTTGGTGTTTTATGCTTGGTGTGTTATATCAGTGTTACGAGCTCACAACTGGGCACGTCCAGAGACAGTAAAATACGAGCTATTTAGTATATTACCTGGGAACCTGTGGTCCCTTCTCAGATTAATGGCTCATTTGATATTCAAGAGTCTGATGCCTGTATTTGGTGAGGACTAAAGAGTGGGATAGGTGCCAAGTCGTTAGGCGTCAGAATTGGCATATCACAAAAGGAGCCCCTGTACAGTTTGGACATATATGGAAATCTTCTCCAGAGTCCTTGGGGATGCAAACTGTGGGTAATCCTCAAAGAAGGCTTTGCTGGATGTTTCCCACCAGCTGTGTGTGTGTTCTCCTTTCTCCCCTTCCCTCCTGCTCCCAAAGCTCTTTCCAATACTTTTGCCTCACTGGTCCCCTCCTGGGGTAACAATTTTAAGCCCTGGTCTAGGGGTCGACGGGAGTAGCGTAGCTGAAGTCGACATCCTTAGATTGATTTACCGCGGTGTCTTCATGGAGTTAAGGCGACTACTGCCGCTCCGCCATCGACTCCGCCTGCGCCTCTCACTGCGGTGGAGTTCCGGAGTTGACAGGAGAGCACTCAAGGATTGATTTATGGCATCTAGACTAGATGTGATAAATCAACCCCCAAAATATCAATCGCTACCCACCCATCCAGCAGGTAGTGTAGTCCCGCCCTAAGAGAGAGACTTCAGTTACACTTGAAACATTGTGTCATTATTTATCTTTTACTGCTGACAAAAACATCCATCACCAACAAGAGACTTGTCAGTAAAAGTGGTAGGTTATTTAGAGGATAAGCAACTACCTTGAAAGGGTCTGATCTGGCAAACTGTTGCTTTCTGGAGTAACCCTGATGGAGTAAGGATGGGATAAATATCTATTTCCAAAGGGGAGAACTACTGGAGTAACTGAAGTCACAAGAAAGCCTTATATGAATAAGGATTACTCATCATACAGTGACCCAATCAGAACCTTGGGTCTTAAGATCCTTTGAGAATAGGGTTGTTTCTTCCTGTATGGTTTGTATAATGCAGAGCATGCAGTTATCAGACATGAAGTAATAAAAAAGGAACACTGAGTGTGAAGTTGTTTCCATACATCTATTTGGGTACTAATATGGCCACCAACATTCCAAAATACAAAACTTTTTTGGTGGGAATGTATGATCCCCCACCAGTCCCACAATATCTGAGCACCTACACGTTATTAAAATATTGAAAATTTAAACAATCATTTTTCCTGTCTTCCCAGCGAGAACATTTTATCCTACAGCTTGTTGGAACATAGGGTGTCTTTCCCACCCTCTACTCCAGAAAATGTTGACAAAACACATTTTAAAAAATAGTAGTGATTTTTTGCAACAACAATTAATTAAAAAACCCAATTCTCCATCAAAAATAGTTTCAACAGAAAACTTTGAACTGGCCCTATGGTTTGCTTTCTGTATAAGTGCATGGGGTGGGGAGGGACGTGTATCTCTGTGTGTATGAGAAGAAATCATTGGGGGGAAAGCTAAAAATGGGTTTTGCATTTAGTTCTGAATGCAGGGAGGCCTAAGGCTGTTCTAGCCTCATGAGCAGAATAGGCTCGGTATATGTGAAAGTTCTTGCAGCATAATTAATCCTCCCCATTTTGGTCCCCCATTTAATCTCCTGGTGGAATGTAGATGTTGAGAGAGATCAGTAAATAGAAATACATTCTCCTCCTGCAGCTTTTCCCATAGAAAATATGTGGCTCAGTTCCGCTCAATGGTTCTAATTAAGTCAGAACCTTGTTAAAGGAAAATGAAGCCAAAGAACCGAAAATGATGAGGTTTCCACACTATCAAGGGCAAAATACAGTTAAATCAAGGAAAGCAACTACGCGATCACTGTGGCATAGATATTTACCATTATACAACCCCTATAGCCATAAAACATCACTGTGTACAAAAACAACCACTGCACAATATGAAAGGCAAGGAAATTAGGCTATTTATTGACCACACTTCACCCTTAGTACAGGCAATGAAATTGTATTTATACTTAAAGAATAAGGAATTATATTTGCTTTAATGCATGCGCACTCGGCGGTAAATGAAGAGTTCTCAAAACCTCTTGAAACGGCTGCCCCACTGTTTCCACTACTGCAAAGGATAGCGTGGAAGGACGGAGTAAAGACTGTGCTGGGATGAAGGCACTAGACAGGGACATGGGAGATCTGGGTTTAGTTTTTAACTCTACCACAGACTCCCTTTTGGGACCTTGGATCAGTCTTGTCAGTCCTGAGCAAGGTACTTCAGCACATGCTTAACTTTAAGCACATGAGTTCTGATGACTGCAAATTAATTGTTTCCATGGGGCCCCTGTTCCCTATCTTCTGCTTGTATGTACCATCCCTTTCTTCTACCCTTTCTCTATCTTGTCTATTTAGACTGTAAGCCCTCCAGGGAAGCTACTGTTGCTATGTGAGCTGTATTGATCCCAAGACCAATCAAATGATGTCTGGAAGGTAGGAAGAGATGTGGGGAAGATAACTTTTAATGAACTGAAATATCCTTTGTTCTTTGTACTGAGATTCCGTTTACATTTAACCTCGAGTTCCAAGCCACCTTTGGAAAAAAAGAGTGAGAAATGTCCCTATCCACCTTCTTTATGAGACAGGGCTACATTCAGTTTATCAATAATATATTCAGATTAATACAGAGAAAATCAGCACAGTCACCATGAAAATATTCCTCCTCCTTATGCACATTCAAAAAAACTGGCATAATTCAAAAAAAAAAAGTGACATTATAGCTAAAATTTAAGGCATTAAATTACATGATTTTCTCTCTTCCTGAGACAGAACCATAAGATAAATAAATAAAAAGCTCAACAGAAAACCTGTTTTTCGCCACATTAACTCAACTAAATCGCTCCTTATGCTTCAATCAGCTTTGGAAGCAGACTCAGGAGGATTTGTCTCTAACTTCAAGATCTAAAGAGGATCATCTACAGAGCTGAGAATGTTAAGAAACAAATTCCCCCTCCTCTTTGGGTTGCACTAAAACAAGACTAGAGTAGTAAGCAATGAATGTAGTGTATTCCTGGGTACAAGTATAGCATAGCTATGGGATCCTCCCATTACATCTTTAATGTGAGCCCCATGGGGTTCCTGTTTAATTAAACCCCCTACATTTTGATATGAATGCCCAGTATGGTATGAGCAAAGGTCCATCAGATTAGGAAGAACCAAATCACAACCTCAGAGGTCATCAGTTCCGGGCAATCTCCCAAACCCTGCCCATGTCTCACAAGCCGACGAAGCAGAGCATAGCCTCCTAAGCATGACACAGCCCCAGTCATAGGTAAAGATTTCCTAACTGATGGGAGCAGCAACAGCAGAGTGAGGCACAGCTAGGAACCCCGGACCCCATACATCTAGACTCCAAAAGGGCACTCTCCCTTCTCTATGTGGTAGAAAACAGACCCTATCTCCCCAGCCACATGGAAGCAGAGCAGGATCTCTTAGGGGTGGAGCCAGGCCCCAGGAGTAGTAGGGACTTCCCACAGCAGACTTTGGAAGCAGCAGTAGCAAGGCGGATAGGGGACCAGTTGGGATGTTCTCATCCCTTCACAGTCATAGCAGAATGCTCGTCACAATTTGAAGATGGGACATCTTTTTGGTCTGGTTGTTCATACCAACATCCTCCCTCTCCTATCAGCCTCACTCTTTCCCCTTGCCCCATCCTTGTGTGACCCCTCTCCATCCTTACTCCTCTCCCTCTTTGCTCCTATTTCCATTCCCTTTCTGTCCCTCTCAGTGTCCCTTCCCCCTTGGCTCTTATTCACTCACCCTCTCTTGCCCTGGTCTTACTTGTGGCCTCTAGGTGCTTACTGTAGTGCAAAATAATAAATAAGACGAGTCAGTCAGGTGGAGGGGCAGAAGACGAATGCTGAAATCAATCTCTGAAGCACAGTTGCCCAATACTCATTACTCTCAATCTATCCCTAACCATTTCTTTCATTAAATTTACAGCCAAAATTACGTTTTATTGTGCCTTACAGAAATCTAAGCAACTATCCATTTGGCCCAGGATTTAGCTGGTAGAAACAAGGAAAAGATGTATATTAAAAACCAGGAACCAAATTCAATGTATTTGTCATTTAGAATGAGCACAACAACATGCTTCAGGGATTATTTACTCTCTGAAATTCTTTTTTAGAGAGCGTGTTAGTGGTCTATTCACTGACAACCTCAGATAAGGACATAGACTTGGAACGTGTTCAAAATAATTTAATCAATCCTCTACAACAACAAACAATAAACAACAACAAAAATGCAACAGCCAACCATTATGGACTAAGTCAATACTAACCTGATTCCCCAAAACTCAGTTCAGGTAGTGACTTCCAGGAAACTACTGGTAGCTCAGAAAAACTCAGAAGTTTAACTATAAATTTCTTTAAGGATTGTAATTGAGCTTACTTTTGTCTTTTTCTTTTTGACTGCTGTTTCCTTTAAATAATATACTGTTACACTTTCTTGGGTTTCTGCTAAGTTCTCATTTTTTAAAATGTGAATAAATATATTTTGCAAGGTTGTTACTACCTCATAGTTACTAGAAATAAAAACAAACCTCATATTGTTACAAGGAAAATAAACACATGGCATAAATTTAGTCTGAGTGTTTGGCTATCAGATGGAGAAGAGAACAGGGCCAAGTTACTGGGAGACTAACTGTTTAGTCCAGGGGTGGGCAAACTTTTTGGCCCGAGGGTCACATTGGGTTTCAAAATTGTACGGAGGGCCAGGTAGGGACGGCTGTGCCTCCCCAAACAGCCTGACCCTGCCCCCTATCCGACCCCCACCCACTTCCCGCCCCCTGACAGTTCCCTTCAGAACCTTCTCAGAACCTCAGAGCTCAGGCGTGCGGGGCCTGCAGCGGGCGTTGCTCGCCCGGCTCCAGGCCAAGCTGGCAGGCCTGATAAAAATGGCCAGCAGGCCGCATATGGCCCGTGGGCCCTAGTCTGCCCACCCCTGCTTTAGTCACATCAGCTTGTTTTTGTTGTATATATAAATTCAAGCATGCTCTTTCACTTATTTATTTAGAAACTAACCTGGCTCATTGTGTAGTACTTTTATTCCACAAGTACTATTCAAAATAGTAGTGGGTGTCCCTTATTCTGGGCTAGGTTTTGACTGTAGACCTGGCCATGATTAAGGGGTAGTTTATAAAGAGTCACCTCAGAAGGCAATGTACATCTCCACTGCAATAAAAATCCTATGGCACCGAGACTCAGAAGCTCTGAGACCTGCTCCCCTCGTGGGCTTTCAGAGTCTGGGCTGCAGCCTGAGCCTAAATGTTGACTCTGCCATTCTGGCCCTTCAGCTGGAGTCCCACAAGCCCTTGACTTGAGTCCGCTGCAGTTGTGCCATGAATCTTTTATTGCAGCATAGACATACCCTAAGAGACTCCCTCATTGCTTCTGTACAGGTTCTCCTTGTCCACATCGTGGCCCCCTTGAAACCCTCAAAACTCAGATTGAGGCTCAGGATGAATACTGGAAGGCCAGAGAAAAAATGGGACGAGGTGGTGTTATATGACAAAGGAACAAAAACATTCTATAGCTCTTTTGTATCATCAGAGGTAGCTGCATTAGTTTGGTCCACTTTGCAAAACAGTATTTTGCTCCTTTCCTCACCCCAAACGTAACAGACTCCTAGCCACTCTCACTCTGAATAGTGTGACAGATCGCCTCCTCGCCCCCCTCCAGAAACAGGCAGGCAACTCTTCTGTGGCTCCCAACAGTGCTCTTTATTCACAGTGCAAGCCCCACCACCAATATACAACTCTATACAGTTCAGCTTTTCCAGGCCTCTAGCCTCAGCTCTATTCCCCAGCTCTGTACCTTTCTCTGTCTCCTTCTCTCACTCCTCCACTCTACCACCACACTGAGCTGCCTGCCTGGCAGGCTTTTATCCCCCCTGGGGAGGCTGCCAGGTGCAACCCATAAGGTTGATTGCTCTGCAGCCCAGGTGGCTGATTAGCCTTCTCTGCAAGGGGGTTTGCAGAGGGTTTTTCTCCCTCTTAAAGGGGCGGCAAGCTGGGTCAGGCCCACCCTGCCACAGTAGGCTTAGGGCCACTCTGGAGATTTAGAATGACGTGGCTTTCCAGTGCTTTTTGAGGGGATGATGACGGGGGAAGAAATGGAGGGCAAAACTTCAGGGATCTTCAAGGGTTTTCCCACTTATGCTAAAATATGTATTTATTAACTCCAGCATAATGAAGTGTGTGCCTGGGTGTTTTGAGGCTTTTGATAAAGCTGTCAATGAAAAATGGCTCATGGAATGGCTCATGTTACTCATATAAACATAATAAATAGAAATAAGGTGCACATTTTTAATCATCAGAGTAATTAACTACTGAAACAACTTACCTAGGGATGAGATGGATTCTCCATACCTTGAAGTCTTTAAATCAAAACCTAATCTCTTTCTAAAAGATAAACTACAGCTCCTGCAGAAGTTTGGGGCTTAATGCAGTAATTACTGGTTGAAGTTATTGGGCCTGTGTTATGCAGGAGGTCTGACTAGATAATCAGAATTGTCCCTTCTGGATTTAAAATCTATGAACCTACAAATCATGGTAATTATATCTCCACCAAATAGATTATTTAAAATATTTCCTGCATGGAAATTCGCTATTCCCTCTTGGCTTGCTATCTGTAGAACTGTACCATAGTGTCTTCAAAACCTATGTCGAAGTCTTAAAATCTTTAACTCAAACAAATTAAATTCTGGACTCTACCTTCACTAATTCTATGGAGACAAAGGTGATGGCTACCTTACATTCTTTAACCTGGTCAATTCTGCCAATAATAGAAGGCAGTGCGGTTAAGCACTTTGAACTGGACTGTTCTGTTCAGAACTACAAGGGTGGAAAATGTTAGTGTGTCTAGAGGAGAAGAGAGAAATCGAATATGGACAGGTCAGTAGAAGCATGAGTCTTTTTCTAGTCCATCTTACTGGAGTCTATATAGATCTTAGAAAGTCCAGATAACTCCACAAGGAGTTTAGAAGATACTCAAAGGGTTGCATGGATTATGACCATCCAGCAGTCTGCATGGTAATTAAAAGCTGTGCAAAAGTGAATTCACTGGCACAGATTTGTATTCACATGTGTTGTATGTGTGTGGGAAAAGTGGACTGCTGATGGGTTCTGTGTTTGTGTTAGTTGGCAGTTGTGTGTCTGCAGATGCCTACATGAAGGTTTAGGAAGAGTCATTATTTTGCCTGGAGAGAGTTCAGCACAATGCAAACATCCTCCACGTCATTTTAGAAGTTTCCAAACTCTGTCCATAGGTACACTTTATAACTAGTCTAATTTCTCAGATACAGCCCTGGGCTCTAAAACTTTCAACAGATTATTGATTGATCCAACTCTGAGCTCTCTTCACTAAGCTAATTTGGAACCATAAGAAAAGAAAAAGAATAAGAATTTGCCAGTCAGGATACACATGTAGTTTTTCCTAGATCCCATCTCTAAGAAATGCCATGTCCAATTCATGATACATTTTGGCACAAAAAAGCTCTCTACCTGTACTACTAAAAAACGGTGTGTATATGTACTACTAAAGCAAAATGTGAAACAGAAAGTTTTGTTTTGCTTTTAGAATATTAGAGGGCGAACAAAAAACAACAACAACAAACTCACCACAACAAGAAAAATCAAACATAGTGGAAAGTTGGTTACACGCTTAATTATGAAAGGGTGTCTCCTTTCCATATAGTACAGTGCCTTTCCAGTACTTGAGAGAAGGTGCACTGGCCCTTTGTGTGTCAGCTGTTAAAGTATATGTATATATATATATATATATATCATGCCTTATGCTGATCCCTATTATGAAAACTCGCTCTGCATGTGTATCTACTGTGGATCTTTATCCAGGACAAACAAAGGTTCATCAACTGTGTTTGCATGGCATGTAGCCCTTGTTACTCTGCCAGTTAACCCAGCATAAAGTACACAGCCTCGTGATCTTTTCTGGGGAGGAGCCCCTAAAAGATCATAGTGATAACCAGAGACCCTGTAGTAAGGACTTTGATCCAGATAGATAGGAAGATGCATGAGGTTTGGATTCTATGTGCTGGTGTCAATCAGCTTGGTTCTACTGAAGTCACTGGACCGCAGCCGATTTTCACCAACTAAGGAGCTGGAATTATTTCCTCTTTTTCACTTAATATAGTTTAGTGATGTGGAGTGTGGGGGAGCTGGGACTTTGGACCGCAATGGCTTTGGTGTGTCTTGTGTTTTGTTCAGGTAAATAATTCCAACAGCCCAGGAAAGTGGGAAGACTGTTATTAATCACAAGTTCTCTATTATGGCAGGAAGCACAGGCTCCTGTAGACTGAATGCTAATATGCTGCTTTTCAAAGTGCTTTACAAATATGCACTAATTAATTAATCCTAGCAACAACACTCAGTTATTTTCTGTTACTGGAATGTGTGTTTACCAAGTTAGCTCCACTTGCACACAGCACGCTGATGCTGTTGACAGTGGACATGAGTATAAATTGATCTGCAGCCACATGCTATAATCTGCAGCAAATTTGCTTCGAACAATACAAAGGTTTCCTCCTGCACAACTACCGAGGCAACTCCAGTAAAATAGTCTTTACCAGACTTGAACATGGCACTGATGCCCAGTACATGCCCAGCTAGACAGACACTGCACACAATGTTTGCTTCTGCTGACTTGATTCCACTGGAACATATATCAGCAGAAGGAACGATCATGACAGTACAGTAGACTCTCGATTATCCAGGATGGGGTTAACCAGTTTGTGGATTAACCAGGATGTCAAAAAAGAAAAATATGTGTAACTCACAGGGCCGGCTCTGGCTTTGTTGCCTCCCCAAGCACAAAAAAACCCCAAAAACCCAACAGGGCACAGGGCAGCCAGTGAACCAACACCCCCTCCCCCCGATGCAGGGTGGCTGGTGAACCAACCCCTCACTCCCCATATTTCCTAGGGATGGTGATTATCTGGGATTTTATTAACCAGGATTAATTTTTCCCCTATCATCCTGGATAATCGAGAGGTATAGAGAAAATTATAATAGAATTTGTCACATCACACCACTGTATCGAACTGAGTATGGGAATGTCACAAATTCTGCAAACTTCTAATGAAATACATGGAAAGTTTAATGAGGTTGCCACCACAAAAAGTTTGAAGCTGTTGCCACTGTTATAGCCAGGGCTGATAGCACCACCATTAAGGTTGTCAAACCCTTCCCATTATAAGCCCCTGTTTTCAGTTGCTGGTTGAAATTTTTTCCAGTGAAACAGTTTTCTGTTGGGAAATGCTGATTCAATGGAATGGACACATCCCACTGGAAAGCGTTGTGTCAAAACGTTTTGCAGGTAAGCAGGATGGCTGACCACCTGTCTTCCTGATTTCTTGCCATATTTCCCACCTCTTAGAACCAATGCTCTTAAGAAAACGGAATCAGGTTCAATTAATTTTCAAACTCAAAACAATGTCTAGAAAAAAAAGTTTTGAAATTGTGAAAAGGTTCTGTTTTTACACTTTTTTAATGAAAAATTCGGGTTTTCTGTTCAAAACAACTTTTTGTTTCAAACTGTAAACTATTAGACAGAAAAAAAGGTCTAAATCAAATTGAAACATTTCAAAGTTATCAAAATAAAACATTTCAATTTACCTAGAATGGAAAAAAAGGTCAATTTTGCAATTTATGAAAAATGAACCCAATCCAAATTTGAGATGGGAAAAGCGTTGCTCTTGAAAATATTCAGGGAATGGGAAAACTGTTTCCCATTCAGATCTGGTGCTTGTTCTCAATGACATCCTGTGTCAATGAGGTAAGAAGATAAGAATGGCCATACTGGCTCAGACCAATTGTCCATGTAGCTCAGTATCCTGTCTTCCAACAGTGACCAACGCCGGATGCTTCAAAGGGAATGAACAGAACAGAGCAATTATGAAAACATCCATCCCAGTCCCAGCTTCTGGCACACAGAGGCTAAGGGACACCCACAGCACTGGATTGTAACCCTGATCAGGGCTGGCGACAGAAATTTGGGGGCCCCCTACTTTAATAGTTTGGGGCCCCCCCCAGCCCAGCCAAAAGCGGCTGGGCCCCCCCCTAGCCAAGCCCAGCCCAGCCGGCGCTCCCCCCCCTTCCCCCGGGCAGCGAGAGCTGCGTGAGCCGCCCTTTCCCCCCCCACACACACACAGCACTGCTGCCGCCGGACGGGCTCACAACTCCTGCTGGGGCCAGGCTCGCTTGTCCGGAGGAGAGCCGTGCTGCCTCCCCGCCCCTTCCCCGCTCTCCAGACCCGGCGACAAGGGGGGACACAACGGGTACAGCGGTGTACCCGTAGTACCCCCCTGTCGCCGGCCCTGACCCTGATCATCTTGACTAGTAGCCATTGATGGACGTATCCTTCATGAACTTAACTAATTCTTTTTTTGAACCCTCTTATAGTTTTGGCCTTCACAACATCCCTTGGCAATAAGTTCTACAGGCTGATAGTGCAAGCTGAGAAGAAGTACTTCCTTTTGTTTGATTTAAACTGGCTGTCCGTTAGTTTCACTGGGTGACCCCTAGTTCTTGTGTTATGAGGAGTAAATAATACTTCCTTATTCACCTTCTCCACATCATTCATCCACACCTCTCTCACACATCCCTCCTTAGTCTTCTCTTTTCCAAGTGGAACAGTCTGGGTCTTTTTAATCTCTCCTCATATGAAAGCTGTTCCATACCCTTAAACATTTTTGTTGTTCTTCTCTGTACTTTTTTCCAATTCTTATATGTATATATTTGGGGTTGGGTGATCAGAATTGCACACAGTATTCAAGATGTGGGCATACTATGGGTTTATATAAATGGCATTATGATATTTACTGTCTTATCTATTCCCTTCTTATTGATTTGTAACATTCTAGCAGCTTTCTTTTTTTTAAAAAAAAACTTCTGCTGCACATTGAGCAGATGTTTTCAGAGAACTATCCACAATGATGCCAAGAACTTTTTCTTGAGTGGTAAACAACTAGTTTAGACTTCACCGTTTTCTATGTATAGTTGGGATTATGTCTTCCAAAATATATTACTTTGTATTTATCAACACTGAATTTCTTGTCCAGACACCCAGTTTTGTGAGATCCCTTTATTACTCTTTGTAGTTAACTAGCTTGAGTAATTTTGTGTCAGCTGCACACTTTATCAACTATCTGTTTACCCCCTTTTCCAGATTAATTACGAATATGATGAACATCACTAGTTCCAGTATTGATTCCTGGGGGACACCACTATTCACCTCTCTCCAGTGTGAAAACAGAGTATTTATTCCTACCCTTTGTGTCTTGTCTTTTAACTAGTTAATGATGCAGAAGATTACCTCTTTTCTTATCCAATGACTGCTTAAAGCCTGTTCCACAGGTTAATGAGGCATATGTGAGAAAGGCATTTCCTTTCATTAGTTTTTAACTTGCCACCTTTCAAATTCCTTGACTCTCTCCTTGTTCTTGCAGAATACAAAAGGATAAATATGAACACCCAATTTACTCCCCTCTCTATCCTTTTCATTATTTTGTGCAAAACTGTCATGTCTCATCTTGCTGAAGCATCCAAAATGAGTGGAGATTTTTTCTTAAAATGTAAGCTTATGATTTGCTCATACCAGAAAAAAAAGAATGGGCATGTCTCTCTTATTTTTAAGTAATTCACTGTAGGAACCAAGAGAGAATTAGCACTTGCCTCATATGAATTCACAGGAGAATGGAGCAGGAAAGTGGAAAATATCAAACATGTTCCCTCTTGCATCTCAGAATGAGGGCCACCAATGTGTTTGCAACATAGCTGATCAAAGCTGATTGGCACCAAGCCCTGACAAGCTCCCTTCTTTATTACAGTGCGCTTCCCTCAATACCAAAAATCTTGTCAGTGTAACTTGCTTGAATCCTTTAAAATGTGAAACATGGTAAACACACCAAACGCTAATATTTGAACAGGATCACGTCACGGCTTCCTAATCAAAGTCTCATTTGGTGCCATTGTTTGTGTGGTTTTACATGTCTTCAGCTTGCGCAAATGAAGAGAGATGGTATCCAAACTTGTCACAATGCTCTTGAAGAAGCTAAGCAAGTGGTTGTGCTGCATTTGGCAATTCCCAAGCATAACGGGGGTTTTGTGCAAGTCTGCAGTGTTTGCTAGGTTGTAAATTATTGATTTATTCCAGTGATTTAGGTTGTAGCAAATTGAAGCGATCGTCAAACTAAATACAGCTTCACTTAAGCTAATTATGTTGATGGGGCCATAAATACTGAGAGAGAGAGAGATAATTATATTTCTTTGACAAGTACAACATAAGCTCAAACCACCCCTAAATCATCAGAGACTCATATAACTTAAATCCATATTATTTCATGAATAGTTTTGATGCTATTGGCTATGATAAGGTCTCTCGGCTATATCTGTCTGAAGCACTAACCACAGTGATTGACCTTTGATTAAGTCTGGATCATCCCCCTGGAATCCATGGATGGAGAGGGCACCCACCATTCAAGGATCTCATGTTCCTAGCCTGGGACTTGATGCAGTCCGTGGCAGGGCAGGAGTAAACCCCTTTAAGGCCCTACCAAAATGCTGGCTGTGGCCTGCTTTCTGGCCAGGATTCCAGGGGCAGAGAGGCAGGTAGTCGACAGGGAGCCCAGCTGCAAGCCCTTATGAGGACTGGCTCAGAGGAACACGCTGAGCAAAGTGCTGGGAGCTGGGCTGAGGCACCAGGAGGGCTATAAAAGTCCTGGGCAAGCCTCAGTAAGGGGGCTAGCCTGAGAGGGGACAGGATGGTAGTGGTATTGTCTCCTTCGCAAGTAAGGCCCCCTCAAAGGAGAGGTGACCCTGGAAAGGATCTGTGGGTCACTATCTGTTGGGGGATTTGGGGCACTGCGTGAGCACTGTGAAAAAAGACATTTGGGTGAAATAGCATAAGAAGGCGCGGTGGACTCCTTATTTCACCAGCCCATACACAGGGTGCAGGCACCAGAGGGTGCAAACCTGTGTGGACCCTGTGACACGGTCTGAGACTTAAAAATAGGGATCCAGAGACTAGCCATGTCTGGCAGCAATAGTCAGTTGGCACCCTGGATTTTCTCATGTCTATGTTAAACTTAAACTATGTTAATCTTAGTTTCAACAGGCCAATTTTGAGCTTCTCATCAACAACATGAATTTAGGGACGAATGGATTTATCTCCTATATTATATTTTGTACTCTCCAAGCCCAGAAACTTCATTTAGAAAATTAATATTACACGTAGTACTGAGTCAGAAGATCACCTGTGTCCTGTTCTATTGTTGCAGATTACAATAAAGTAAAATTTAGACATATTTACTGCCTTTGGTGAGTTTCCTTTGTGCAGTATGTTCAAAGCACCAAGCAAGATAGACCTACATTTTTCAACAAAGTCCCTGGATTCCACGGCACTTTGTTAAATTTAGACTCTTGCATTTGTTTGGTTAACTGAGACTGAAAATAAATAAAACAATTAAAAAATTAAAAATTGCACTTTTGTGTTTGTTTTACTGAAAATGCATCATTTCATTGTAGACGCTTTCAAAGGGAAGAGTTGTCTTGGCAGCCAGGTTGAGGACATCTGGGACTTTTGTCATCCTGGGAGAATTGTTGAGATTGTGAGATATGCAGAGAAACTGTATGTATCTACTCAAATGATTGTTAGTAAGTTGTTAAGAATCTGAATCTTCAACTTGATATACTCAAATTTCAGCATTTACATTCCACGGAAATGGAAGACAGTATGCTCCAGTAAGAAGACTATTATTTCAGAAAGACAACACTGCATCGGTTTGCATTTGAGACACATTTTCTAGGTTATGTTCACAACCATGACCAGGAGGGGCAGGGAAGAAAGATGTTTAAAGCGTAAAACAGACTCTGGAGCACAATTCTGCATCAAAGGATGGAGAAGTGCTGGATACCTCACTAATTTTGTGATGCTATTTGAGATCATCAGTATATTGCACAGCACACATTGAATGTGTCTCTCAGGCTATCTCAAATTATTATTTTTTTCACTCTTAGGTAAATGAATTTGCTTAAGGGATTTAGATATCCAACTCCCATTATTTTTTTTCACTTGTCATCCAAATCACTTAGGTATCAATGAAAAACCTTAACCTTAATGTATGCAGTAAAAATTGCCCACAATAGTCACAATGAAGAAATGTTTTTTTGGTACTAAACAAAACAATGAATATGTAAGACAAATTGTATCTGGTATAAAAAAAATAGGAGAAAGTATAAACACATTAAGATAGGCTACCAGTAGCATCTTTCAAAAGATATACAATGTAAGCCATATACTCTTAAACAGCTCAAGGGACTTACAGTCAATAAATTTAACAGGCTGCAACCAAAAAATCAAAGCTGAAATACAGTATGTAAATAGAAGCTAGAGTGCAGTCTTCTTTCCAACCTTAGGACAGAGTTAATAGAGGGGAAATGACAAAATACATAAAAAAGAATATATAGGATTTGACAGAGCATGTTTTTTTTCTTTTAACTTCAAGGCAAACTAACAGACTATTTTCACTTAGAGAGATAAATCAAACTAAGAACTTTAATCAGTTTGTATAAAAATCTTATTTGTAACATTGAGAAGCTTAAGTATTGGAGCTTTGTTGGTGCGTGGGGGGTGGGGGGGCAGAGAGGGGATGCTATGGATTTAGTGTAAATAATGACCCTCTCAGAAAGAGATTAGCTTAAATGAATTCATGACAAGACAGAGTTATGCTTTCCACATTCTTGGTTTAAAATGTTCATTTCCAATTCTATAAACTGGCAACGTTCAAGTATATCCAGGGCATCAGTAGCAGGTGGACGGACCCTTTGCTGCCTACTAACATTATTCATTCAACATGAAGCTTACAGTCTGGGGAGTCAGATTCTCAGACCCGCTAGATTTATTTTCACTGATCCAGTTTCAGAAAAATGTTTCTACACTTCCCAGAGCTGAAGAAGAGCTCTGAGTAGGCTTGAAAGCTTGTTTCCCTCACAAATAGAAATTGGTCCAATAAAAGATATTATCTCACCCACCTTGTTGCTTATGGTGAGTGGAAGAAAGCCTCAGGTTTTCTACTGCCCAAATCTTTTCCATAAACTTTCTTCAACATTTTTGGGTTTGTTGGATCAGATTCCCTGATTTTATTGAGAATTTGCTGAAGCATTTGAAATTGTGATAGGAATTTGGAAATACAAGCTTAAAACTACAGACTCAGCCAATACTAAACACTTTTGAAAATCCCATTCAGAAAGAGTAGGAACTTTTGAAGAACAATATTTTGTATTATTTAATTCTACTTGTTTTAAGAATCAAAAGTGTTTATCTGCAAAATGGGAGTGGTACTTACCTCCTCTGTAAAATGCTTTGATTTCTATAGATGAAGAGTGATATTATATAAAAACTAAGTATTAGTGGTAATATATTGCTTGGGAAAAACTTCCACTAAACCATTTTCCCGGTCAGAAAATGCAGTTCTGTTGACATCAAATCACTTTCCCAAATCACATCTATTTCAGAGAACTGGAAAAACTGGAATTGGAAAAAAAAGATTCAACAATGTCAAAATATCCTGTTTTTCAGAAGTTTGGTGTTGAAGCACTGTTTTTTTCCAAAGCTCTTTTTAAATTTTATGTTAATATCAAATGTCAAAGTCTAAATGAAACATTTCATTTATACCCAAATTAAAGTTTTTCTGGATTTTTTTTCCTGGATAATTTTCTCTCTTTTTTTTGGCTAATTTTTAAAATTCCAATTTGGAATAAAGACAAATTTCACGATCTTGCAGTCCTTTATGAAATGGAGTTGTGGTCCTCCAGCCAACTCTAGATATTTCTATTACTGTAATGAAATTATCTGACAACCTCTGAACCCAATGGAGTTCTCTTTGCACTTGTCTCATTTTCAAATACCTAAACTAAGTATGAATTATTGAACTGAATTACTAAAATGGTTAACACTCAATTTGTCGCAAACTACATTTCAGTTACAATGTTATCATAAAGAATGAACAAGGTCACATGGAAATCAAACAAAACATTTTAAATTAAAGGAAGAAACATTTCTGTCTAGCAGTACAGCTGGATGAAGTAATTCTAGCAAATGATTTGTTCAATGAGTTTAGCTTGTTTTCGATTTCTAAATTATCAGCAAAAGGTGAAATTTTCAAAACCCCTCATTGAAGTCAATGGTACAACTCCCAATATCTTCAACAGCAGCACAGTTTGGTCAACAAAGATCTTTCAGAAATTCCATCTGATTTTTTAAAATTATTTGAAGTTGTATAAATATTTTATTTGCACACATTTCAGCCTATGGATTGTGACCTATTCACATTGATTATGACCACAATTACTTACTATTCTTTATTCATTATTTTTGTTGGGTCACTTGGACATATAAAATACATTGTATTGTTTCAGCTTCCTAGTTGGATTGGATGTCTGATTTTTTTTAAAAAACAAACACAGAGAATAATAGATTTTAAGACATTATTTACAAGCCGTATTCAGCATACTTTCACTTTCCATGAACATTCTTGTGAATTAGATTAATCATATGTACAAATGCTCATAGGAAAGACATATTAAAAACAGTAATAAAAAGAGCTGTGAATATTATCAAAGCATATTTATGGCTTTTATTAAATTACTATTTGTGAACTGTGATAGTTGCCAGAGTAACCAGAAACTACCAACATCCTAATTATAAAACTTGGGGTTGGTAACAACCAGTTCAGCCACTCATCCTTATGTTCATTACACTATATAGGAGGCAGTGTTTTCCAGTGGAGAGAGTACTGGGCTGAGACTCAGGAGAGCTGGGTTATAACCTGCCAAGGGCCTGCTGGGTGACCTAGAGCAAATCACATCATCACTCTGCGCCTCACTTTCCCCATCTAATGCCCAAGAGGGCATTACATGAGGACAGTGGTACCCTTTTGTAAAGCACACTGAGATCTACTGATGAAAAGAACTATACAAGAGCTAAGTACTATTATTATTATAATTATTTTTAAAGTAGAAGGCTCTTTCCATCAAGTATGTAAGGTGTTGCAGGTCAACCTTTGATTATAAATTACTTCAGAGTCCCTTTGGGATTACAATACATCTAAATAGCATCATCAAATTCAATCTTTCACACACTGTCTCTCTCTGTCTCAAAAATAGGCTCTCTTTTGTCTTCAGGCACAGGAAGTTAACATTACAGGGAAAATGAAATTATGCAGCTGTTTATATCATTTAATATATATATATTTAGCCAGCCTGTGGTAATGCTAGCTAGGATTCCACTGATTTCATAATTACTGGGAAACCATAAAATAAAATAATGTTTAGGAGGAACAGAACATTTGATGTTATAATCAAAAACATTGTTCACTGTGACGTATTCAAATTTTGAAAATGTCTAAATAGCTTCACATTACCATCGCAAAGTAGTTTTCATGAGCATATTTTAGTTGTGGCAGGAACTAATGAATTTTTCAGACTTGTGTCTGGTTTTTATGCTACTCCTACAGCATCTATTTACGTATTTACTACCGAAGAGTGGGCTGAGGATGCCCTTTGGTTCCCTTTGAATCTTTTCTACAACTTTATCAATCCAAATGTTAACTTCCCTTTGTCCTATATGAATTGCTGAATTCTGAGTCTAGCCCTGGTTCTCTCTCTGTAGGTCACTGGGATTGTTATAAATGGTGTAGGAGCATGGAGAACTCCTCCAGTCTGGGGTTCCATTGTGCTAGGCACTGTAAAAGAAACACAGCAAGAGACAATCCCTGTCCCAAAGAGTGTACAGACAAGATGGATAAGTTTGCAAAGGGAAACAGGTGACAGGTGGTGAAAAACCTGATTTCTGCATGAATGCCTCCTGCTGGTTAATCTGCAACATAACACTGATGGTCCTTATCTTTATTTCTCACAATTCCTCCTTACGCTGCAGATGAGTGCTGCCATCAGAGCACCAAATTCAACAGGCTCAAGTAGGAAATGGTTTCCCACTTCTTCCTGGGTTTTGAGATATGTAAAAAGATAGTTTGGAGAAAAAATTGAGATTCCAAACAGAAAAAAAATTGGCTCGGCTCAATCAAAACATTTTGGTTTTGATCTTCCTATTACCCCTCCCTCCCCACACACTTTTTTTTCTTAATATACAGTCAATTGAACTTGTAAACAAAATGTCATTTCCAACTGGAAACCCACAACTCTTCATTCTGAAATGTCAAATGGGATGTGTTGAAAATTAAAAGAAACCAAATGTGTCAGGAAATTTGTCAAAACTGACCCTTTCCCACAAACAGTTTCAGTTTTGATGCATCAGTATTTTTGGGGCTTGGTTTGGGGGGTAGGAGCACTCAGGTTGCTGCACTTCCCTCTGCCAGTGAGTGCAGGCCTGACCCTGCTGCAGAGCTCAAGAGAATTGGGGTGGGGCT
Source organism: Sternotherus odoratus (assembly GCA_032164245.1). NCBI lineage: Eukaryota > Metazoa > Chordata > Testudines > Kinosternidae > Sternotherus > Sternotherus odoratus. The sequence goes on along the minus strand of JAVMKO010000009.1, from coordinate 10,283,971 downwards.
GGGGCGGAGCAGAGGCAGGGGCCCTGGGGAAGAACCAGAGCAGGGGCTGGACAGCACACAGCTGCGTGCTTTGCGTATGGGTAAGGACGGCCCTGGGTATCATACATTATGTTAATATGTTACAAAGAGCAGATGAATACCCTATAGATAGGATTAATGAAGAAGAACTTTAAAAGACTAGATATGGTAGGGGAAAACACACACACACACACACAATCCTCCCACGAGAAACCCCACTCCCATTGGCATAGGTAGTATATTCACTGAAGAGTTATACTAGCACCACTGAAGTGTTCTAAAGGCAGACAAGTCCTAAGGTAGTTAGACCTCAGGTTTGGGCCAGATGCCAGGTTGGGTAACTCTATTTCCCGAAAATTCTCCCTCCAATTTCCATTGGATAATTATCTAATTCACTTTCATTTCTGCAGTGTTGCTATACACCATTAAATAGATGTCACATCCTAACCCAGAAGGTGCTACATTTCAATAGTGGTGCATGTCTGCACTAATGTTGAATAAAAGATTAATAGAAAACAGTAATTACATGGATTTAGTCTCTGGCTGCTTGTGGAAAAACCACAAGCACCTGATGATTTTTTGAAATGTATTCATTTCAAAAAATCATCAGGTGCTTGTGGTTTTCCCACATAATCTGAAATTATTCAAATTTTGTCGCAACTTTTAGAAAAACTCTGAATTGATGAAAAATAGCTATCAATACTCTCATTATTTACTATTTGAGCAATGTTAGTTAGCTGGGACGAGCTGGAAAAGTAACATGGCAAAGTTCTCTAATGAGCACTCAAACACTTCCAAATACAAATATCCACATGTGAAACTTTTTAAAGCCCTACTCCTACAAAGATTTACACACAAGCTTAATTTTACATACTGTAAGCAGTGCCACTGACTTCAGTACTCTATGCATAGCATATAACCCACTTCAATGGCACTACACACAATGCATAAAGTTAAGGACATGCTTAAGTCTATGTAGGATATGGGTTGCTCAAGTGTTCATGAAAGCCTGAAATGCTCTCGGTCTCTCTGAGTATATGGAGAGATTCACTTGATTGCTCTGATGGTCTCAGAAAGCAAGAAGTGTTTGAACATGGCTGCAGCAAATTAATTTAGGACCAGATTGTGAATTCCTGAATCCCCTGGGGTGATCAGTGACTTTCAGGACTCATCCCAATAAAGCCAATAGTACTATTCAGACAAGTCTCTGCTTGCCAATAAGATAAGGGGATAACAATTTGGCCTTTAAACATTACAGAAGTATATTCACAGATTTTTTTTCTTCCTCTGCTGAAGTGCTCTCTACCCATTAGAACACACAGCACTACTCTATTCACATTTCATAGGGCTCAGGGCTAGAGCCCTTATTAAATCAAAATTCCTGTTGAATCCTGTTAAGAGTTTGAAAAGTTAGTTAACATGACAGTTCATACTGTACTTCAGGCCAGGATCCATTTCAGATGCCATAATATGGTTACCGTGTATACACTTTAGGGATATTTCAAAGCGTTTTACTGACAAAGATAACATGACTTTTAATAGTTTACCCCAAATATACTCTCCATTCATTAACTGCTGAAGTTCAGATTCAGTATTAGCAAACTAAACGTGTTCTTTTATCATTCTGCTTCCTGAGATCATTTGATTTTTCTGATACTTAGCGTGCTTAATTCAACAGTATTACTCAATTTTTGTAAACACCCTGGCTTCCAGAATGCTGGGAATGATTGTTTAGATATGTCCAGAAAGCCGTAGTTCCCATCAAAAACAAGTAAGTCTTATGATTAGCAACAACTCAAACAATTCAGAAACAAGGAATGGAATGGAAAACAGTTCTGGAACACTCCAGTTCATTCATACTTGGATCTGGTGTGTTGCATCAGAATCATATGGCTCCTGTGGCTATAGGTGAATATTGTAGTAGATCACCATTGCCATCTTCTGGTAAATAAACCACACAACTGCATTCTGAAGTCTTTTCTAAACAGCCATATATTGCACAAATTTAGAGAGATTACCCCATGAATAAAGGCAATAAAGGATTTAGGTATTAATTGTGAGACCATCATTGCATTTTAATTATAAGACCTTTATAAAAATGCATTACAGTTGATACATAGTGGCGTGTGTTCCAACGTGCCCTTTATGCCAAACAGAAATACTGTTTATTGTGATTTCTTAAATTAAGGTGGTATGATGGACATTCTTGTGATTGAAATGAATATCAGGGCTGCTTCATAAAAGGGAAACCCGGGGAGATGTATTAGTTTGCAATGTATTATGATAAGAGAGAGGCAAGCATAGGGATGGGCTACTGTAGTCAGTGAAGATAATGACAGGTGGCTTTGAGCCACATAATGAAGCTGATGGCATAGATAGCAGCAGCAGCAGCAATAATCCTTCTTTGAAGTATCTGGTATTTTTGAGAATGATGAATAATATTAACAAAGCCCTTTGTGCTTTCTTAGCATATTGCCATCTTTCCCCTTCCTCCACCTCATTTTCTAATCTCTTTTTCTCCTCCTCCGCTTTCCTCTCTACCATCTTTACCCCCTTGTCTTTCTGCAGCTTTCTGAGAGCTCCTGATTAATGCATTCCGCATCTTCCGGGGAGGGTCAAATGATCTGGCTGATTCTGAAGCTGTTCTGAAGGGTCCCTCTCTGAGCAGCCGGGGGAGCTGTCTCTGCGTGAGATGTCAAAGGCTGCAAAGGCTCACCTCATCTTCTGATCTCTCATGGTCACATGGGAAAGGAGAGTGAGATGTGGGTACAACTCATTACCCTCCAGACCACAGTGCAGCATTCAATGTGGCACTGAGCCTTGATAAATTACCCTTTCAATCAAATCAGTATACAGAGAGGAATGTGATCTAACTTGCAATAATTCCCACAGTCGTTCAGCCAGGAGTGACAGATTAGACTAACAAACTATGCAGCTAACATTTGATGTTGTGTATTACTTTGCATTGCTTCTTTCTATAGCAAAAAAAAAAAAAAAAAGTCTTACTACTTGCAGTTGCTCATCTACTACCATATACATCAGCACAGATGTCAAGTTAGTACTATAAGGAAATGATCCCTTGAGAGTTCTTCTGGTTTTGCATTCAGGAAGAAGGTAAGAATTCTGGAAGGAATGTGGACTTAAGGTTTTCAAACAACACTTTGGAACAGTCTTTTTATAACAGTCTTTAAACCTTTGGAAGTTAGCATTCCATTAGGGAAGCCATCTCCCACAGAGTGGTGTTGGTGACAGTGACAATTCAATTCCTTTCCTCCATTTCACCACCCAGCTAGCCCAATTGTAGTAGACAGGCTCAATCATGGCCTTGGAAGAGGAAGGGAAGGATAAGTATGGGCAAGTGTCAGTGGAACTGAGAGTTATCATAGTGAGCTGGTAGTATCAAAATCATTAGAGACAGCACAGCTAATGCTGAGTGAACTGAAGCACATAGCGGCCTGGGAGGAAAGGAATGGGATGGCATGAAATGTGAGAACAAGGTCATGAAGGTTGCCAACAATAATAAAAAATGTCACCGCGGCTCTACTGAGACTATGTGACTCCTTCACAGCAATGCAGCACCCCATCCGCACCCAAACACTAGGACTTTCAAACACAAGAAACTACACAGACTGGAAATAAAGTGCATGTTTTCATAGCTGGGGTAACCACTGAACAGTTTGCTACAGCTTGTGCTGGATTCACCAAAGCCTTTTAGACACACTTTGAATCTGGATTGAAAGACGCCTCATAACTCAACAAGACGTTATGGGCCTGATGCAGAAGTTACTAAGTAAAATTTGATGGCCTGTATTATGCAGTAGGTCAGATCTTATGATCACAAGAGTCCCTTCTGGCCTTAAAAGCTAGGAAAAGCAGCAGATGTAACTGTCAGGGCTTGCTACACTACAAAATTAGATCGACTTAATTTAGGTTGACCTACAGCCAATGCAGTAATTCAATCGACTGTTGGTGTCCACACTAACCTCCCTCTGCTGGTGGAGCATGTCCTCACCAGGAGCTCCTGCACGGACAGCTGAGGGTAGGGCACTGATAGCCACACGGGGAACACGGTTGAAGCCCTCCATCCACAGGCCTTACTGCAGTTGCCGTGTCTCACGGTGCCGCTGGCCCCCAAATCAGAACTCCATGGCTAGAAAGGAATTTACAACAGCCAACCAGACAACAGCATTGTACATGCTGGGGGAAGAAGTACTAGCAACCTGCACTGAAGTTCCCAAGGTTTCTGAAAAGCAGCACAGAAGACAGCAAAGCAGAATCTCCGTCTGGACACGTGATGGAGAAAATTTTAGGACCCAGAGATTAACAGGGTGACCGCTGAAGCTTAAACATCCAGCAGCAGGAGCATGTTAGACAGTAGCAAGGAGCACTATGGTTAGCCACCACTGCACAGCAGACGCTGCACATTGTGCTCACACCGTTGCTAACCCCCAGGTTAACAGGTGGCACAGCACTTGGTGAGTACACCCATGATTGCACGAGGAATAAGTGTATTCATTGGTGTGCTTTGCTGAGCTATGCCCATGATCTTGCCAACCTTTCAGCCTGTGGATGTTGATGCCATCACAAAAGGGCCAAATTGGAGCAGATTATTCTTCTTTAATTGGCATTTCCCCCCCATTGCTAAATCGTATTCAAAGAGAACACGTAAAGCAGGGACATTCGCCTTGATGGTGCCCCCACAGGAAGCAGTTAGCTTTGAAGTTGCTAGAGCCATTAGCAGCAACATGCTGTCACCAAATCCTGCAAGGTGTGTCTTGCTATAGAACTACAAAAACGAGAGAACAATGGCTGTAGGTTTCATAAACCCCAAAGGCCAGCCATCGGATTGGCGGGAGGGGGGGGCAATCAGGGGTGGGGACGCAGCAGGAGAAATGTGGAAAACCTGAGATCTTTAATGGGATGGGGGGCATTAAAAAATCCTTCAACACTAGTAACTAGCTTATATTTTCAAGGCTGTCTATTCATTAAAAAGAGATGGAAACTTGCTGAGCTTTTTAAATGGACATTCATAAGCTTTAAAATACCAGGGAAGGGTAACACCCCAAAGCCAGCTCTGAGCACAATTCAGGCAAGTTCTCTTTCAGCCCTACATTTCTATGAAACCCGAAAATTTCCTGCAAAATGATACCCCCCACTCCAAAAAAAAAAAAGTGGTTGAACCAAAATGAAACATTTTGATGGATTCTAAACTACTCTTCATTTGGATTTTTCATTGTGTTGACATTTCAACATCAAAATGCTCATTCCGCCCACAAAGGAAATTTTGTCAGAGATGAAACATTTTTCCAATCATTTCACTTTCAGTTAAAATGGTATCTTTCATCAAAACTATGTTTCAACCAAAAAAAAAAAAATCCTGCCAGATCTATTGAAGATGTGTTTCTACAAACAAACAAGAAAGGAAGGTAACATTTCCAAAGTCTTAATGAAACTCCAGCCATCTTTGACTTTCCCCTCCATTCTATATGCCTGAGGACTGAGAATTTACCATTACAGACAGCATATTTTGCGATGCATACCTCCTCTTATAGATAGGCAGACAGAGCTCTGAACCTTTAAATTCCAAAAGAAGGACATTTTAATACAGCCTCTGGGATAAATAAGTCAAGGGCGCATTCGGCAAATGTAGAAAAATGTGTCTTAGTAGAATTGACTGTACTATCTAACAAGACCTATATAGCAGGATTATACTCTATGGCTTACAAGAGTATTGATCTGTGTGTACTCCTCGGTGGTGCTACATTCGTTTTAACATTGATCTCTGTTTCATTACACCATTGTATCATGCACTCCCGGTGTCATCTCCTTGTCCCTCATTGAAACCTAAGCACCTTCTGTTGCTGTTGAGATATACAGATGGCTTGTGTATCTTGCAATTCTAAACAAAACCATTCTAAAAGAATATTTAGTCACACAAACACTCTTAAAATAATGCTAAGGGTCTACAAGGTCTGAAACCCTGAAAAGCAAGCTAAATTTATAGAGTGAAAAGGACACTGGCAAGTGCTTTTTTAATTTTATTTTAAAGATTTTTCCCCCTCTGCATTGTTTGTGTTACCTTTCAAAGAAACTTGAAAATACCATTTCTTTCCCTAATGGCTTTGCTCTTTTCCATTTGGAAAACATTGATTTCAGTTCCCCCTGTGATTCTTATGCAGCAGAAGTAAACAGGGCTCTGTTTAATATATACCCAGGTTGGTGTAATGTCATCAAACTCACTACAGCTCTGAAGAGTTCGTCTCTGTTAGCTCCTAGCACTGCTGCAGCACAATACACAATTATTTGTGTCTTTTATACCAGATTGGCTATTGGTTTGGGGTTCTAACCTCAGCTGTAACACCAATTTCTTGTTTTTTTAATTATTTGTATTATGATAGTATCTTGGACCCCCTGACATAGATCAGGAGGACTCCGTTATGCTAGGGCTGTACAAACGGAACGAAAACTTGGTCTCTGCCCTCAAAGGGCTCACAAGCTGAGTTGTGCGGTCTTAGGCATGTCCCATAGACTTTAAGGTCAGAAGGGACCCTCATTATCATCATGTCTGACCTCCTGCACAGGCCACACAACCTCATACCCCCACTACTATAATAGACCCCTAGCCGAGTTACTAAAGTTCTCAACTCGTGGCTTAAAGACTTCAAGTTACAGAGAATCCACTAGTTACACTAGTTTACATCTGCAAGTGACCCATTCCCCATGTCTCCGAGGAATGCAAATCACGGTCAGGGTCTCTGCCAATCTGACCCAGGGAAAAATTCCTTCCCAAAACATGGCAATCAGTTTGACCCTGAGCATGTGGGCATGACCCACCAGCCAGACACCTGAGAAAGAATTCACTGTGGTAACTCAGAATCCTCCCTATCTAGTGCCCCATAACTTCCTTGGTCTAAATTTTGTTCCTAATTACATTGGTACAATTTGGAGAGTGTCACATTATGAATGTCTCACCTTTCCAATGTTTAACAGGCAGATACTTCTACCCTGCAGGAGTACTAATGTGTATGCAGTGCTTTGAAAATGCTACATATTCATGCTATGTATTATTACATGGATATTTTGAGCCGAAGTGTGTTGAATTAACATGGAGGGCATGTTTCTTTATCCTTTTCCACCCCTCCATCTTTCAGCCTTATGAGTTGCCTTCTATTCACTTCCACTAGGTCTCTTATCTTTCCCCTCATTCTTTCCACCCTCAGCCACTCCCATTTTCCACCACTTTCTTCCTTTTAAAAGTAGCAAAGTCCCAATGTCCTCTGACATAAATGGGAATCTTTCCATTAACTACAATAAGCAGTGAATCAGACACTATATGCAGCTGGATGTTTCACATGTCCCTATGACAGACTCTAGCTCTTTAAATGTTTCCCCAGCCTGAGCATTATGTACCAAGTTTATGACGTATTTCTCATGATTAAACACCGGAGTGCCACAAGGTGATTTGATGAGTCATGGCAGTCAGTTATTCCATACAGTGCTTTAGTTAATCAACATCATGTTATTTTACTTAACAGGACTATTTGACTAAAGTAGCTAATTAGGTCAATTAGTAAATGTGGCCTAGTAATTTGTAAGAATTTTCATGGGAGATTTACTAAGAAGTATCCCAGAGTGCTAGTGGTTTTTTGTCCTTCCATTGATTTGGTTCCATTTTTCTATACGCAGTTGATAGTCTGTCAGCTTCAATTGTATGCAGTCAGCAAGACCTTATTGTTGCAGGAGTTACAACTATATCTTTCTGTGTTCATGAATATATGTAGATGGCTCTCTTTGTATAAACTATCTATGAGGATGTAGGTATATATAACAATGCTCATGAGTTCTGGAACCACTAAAATTTGTAAAATTTCCTGATTACACACTTTTATGAAGATGTATCCATCCCTAGCTCTATGCATTCAGAAAACTACAGCCATCCATGTGGAACAGAATACACAGCTTCTTGCTCCCAAAACACAGGTCTCTAAACACAAGAGACCAAAGACTTTCCTACTTATTTTAAAAATAATTTAAGTAGATGTGTGCTATTTTGGGGCTATTTAGCATATTCAGGTAGGGAGCTACCTCATGCCATGCCATTTCTGGGTCATTGAGTCCCTATTGGTTGGTGGGACAATCTTTCTTTTTCTTTCACCCCATAATAATCATGAGATAGAGAAGGAGGTGGGAAGTCTTCTTCCACAGGGAATCAGCTGTAACGTAATAACCACAATTTTACCTCCATAATGACCATAAAATATATCTCACTGACATTGCCATTCACTGCATAGGGGCTTTGTTGGACAACAGGTGGGTATGTTTTTCCACAGACAAAGAACAAACGTAGAATGCCAAGGCTTGATTCAACGCATCACTCCTGTTTCATGCCAAGGTAACCCCACTGAAGTTTTAATCTCCTTAGAGTCCAAATGCAAAACTTGCATGGAGGGAACAGGTATATTGTATGACCTTCAATCTTTCTCAGACACAACTCAATGTCTTTACTGTCTCCCTTTACAAAACAAAAATATGAAGAAACCACATGGGCACAACAGGGTTCCAAATAACTATGTCTACTAAATATACACAACCATGAAAGGCCTAGCTATATTTGTATTGCTGATCCGGCTGGTTTTTGTTGGCTCCTACAGCACAGAACACAGGGAGCACCATGAAAGGGCTCATGGACTATTTATAGGGATATTACTTGTTTCTAACATGTTACAGACTTCTGTGTGGGTTTTACCTCAGTAAAGAGCATAAGATTTGGCCATAAACATTAAGTACGACTGTTGCAATAATTTGACATGGAACAGGGCACAGCTATTCTCCTAAATTCCAACTTAAACATTCCCTACTATTGATACATTCTAAGGACAGTTCAGAAAATACACACATAAGGGACCAGTTAGTTGCCTGTTTCAACACAACTGGTCTGCTTCCACAAGTATAACCAGTATGTTTAAATATAGAGGGTGAAAGAGTTCTGTTTAATGCCTATTCACAGTTGGCAACTTCTTTTAATAATCTATTTAGATTTCATTAATTAGGACTTCATTAACCCTATTTATACATGCCTTTTAGAGATTCTTAAATTGTCTCTCTTACATGAGTTTATCATAAAAAAGAGAATCTAGCTATTTAATGAAGTTTCTGCAAAAATTTTTACACTTTATAACAAATGAAATAAAATAATTCATATTTTTGCTCCTCACGTATTCAAGGGCTGATGGCTAGTAGGTTTATTATTCTGTATGTTTCACTTTGTCACCTTTCTTTTCTCTGCTTCTAAAGGATTTGTAACTTTGAAACATTTTGGTGTCCATCAAAAATGTCAACAGAGAAATTTCACGGACCAAACCTTTGATATCACTGCTACCTATTCTGTCATTCTTGGACTGTGTTCAACTTCAAATTTAGGATTTCTCAGTGGGAGAAGAAGATGGGTCTTTGGTGAAAAGAGTCACTTTGTCACACAGCTTGACAGCAATCTATTAAGTCTTGGACTTTGATGTATTTATTTAGCTTAAAATTCAAAATGAGTTATAATCAGTACTGCAAAGTAGCTTTGATGTGGAACCTCTGTGCTTTTTGCATCCTCATCACTAACTAAACATATATTTTAAAAAGGAAGAAGTCAAATGCACCGAGTAAAGGAGTGATTTAGCTTCTGTAAGGTGAAGGCAGATTGGAAGTGCAGCAGCACTTAAAAAATACATACCCAGAGTCAATGAGAATGGTGAAATGGGGCCTGCAGTGCACACTTACATGACAAGTTACTAGAGTAATGTGTCATTTATACAGTGATCCTATACATTGTGCCTCTACTAAAAGATTTTCAAAATTCTTTCTTTGGTGAAGATACCACCTGCCTGAAAATGTGCACAAATAAATTGTGCATCAGAGGCAAGGGTTAGCAGGAAAATTCAGTTGTGCATATGCAAGGGTGATCCAACCCTTCACTTGTGCCCCTGCACAGAGACTGGGAACAACCAGAGACCTTGTGCTCAGGAGTGAAACCCAATCTCCATTACAGTTAATGGCAAAACACCCATCAGCTTCACTGGGACCAGGATTTCACTCAGAGAATTAAGGCTAGTGTCAAAAGCAGCGCTAGACTTCTGACAGATGATGGAGGGTTATGACCTATCCCAGCACCACAATGGCCAGCAGAGCTTTGTCGGACAGGTTTGAGAGCGCACACGGAACCCCGGGATGATCCTGTGCTCTCGCTCCCTGTAGCTCTACAAAGAAAAATGCCCACCTCGGGCCCATTGTAGCAATGCAAAGACTCACTGGCGCAGCACCTCCTGCTAGTCGGCTGGGAATCAGCTCTTTTCAGCACTCGGCGCCCCCTCTGCTGGCCGGTGGCTTGCCTGCCTCAGGCCCCATGTCCCTCCCAGATCCCAGTGACCTCTGCGCTGGGGTTTCGCATTACCCCCAAGATCTGAGTCTCCACTCCCAGGGGAATCCCCAGCCCTCTAATCCCACCTTGCCTCAGTGGCTACTGCCAGTCATCATCTAGCCCCCTTTCACTGGGGGAGACTCCTCATTGGCGAGGGGTTGGACCAGCTGCCTCTGCCTATTCTCAGACTGCACCTCTGCAACCCCAGTACCTGTGTAGGCCTTCACCAAGGCCTGCAGCCTGGGGGTTTACCAGGTTGGAGCTCCCTTGCCCTATTCCCCAGCACTGCTCCATCTCCAGGATCCTGCTCATAGACAGCTAGCCCTTCTCCCTCCAGGGCTGGAGAGAGACCCCGAGCTCCCCGGCAGCCAGGTCCTTCTCCCTCTAAAGCTGGAGGGAGACTGCTCATAGCTCCTGGCCACAACCTTTTAATAGGGCCAGCTGTGGCCTGATGGGGGCATGGCCGCACCTATGGCTGCTTCCCCAATCACTCTGAGCCCCCTCCAGGGCTGCTTTTAACCCTTGTTCTTCAGGGGTGGGGCAGCCACCTCTCCACACACATATATCTCCTCTACCTTGCAGTAAGATGATGCACCTCTGTGATGCCCCTCAATGTAGGGCTGTGTACAAACAGCCCCAACTGAGCCTAGATTAAGTGCTGTTTGCAGACTGCTGCACCTAGCTATTTTTTGTAGATGTGATGGCCAGGGACAAATGGAGTTTTTGTTTTGGACAATTATAGCTAATAGCTAGACCAAGGATCTGTGAACCAGGACTCCTGCGTTTTTCTTCCTTATTCTGTCACCGACTCAGGCTCCATTGCTCCATCCGGATCTGCTTGCACTGCCCATGCAAAAATCAACAGGACTCTGCACAGGCAGAGGGTCTGTTTTAACAGAGACCAATGCCGGATTGGGACCTTAGATGCTGGGGTACTTCTATACCTTCCCTGTGCATTAGTTTATAGAATGGATTGATAACATAACACTACCCTTACAGAGATGTTTTGAGAATCAGTTAATGAATACCTAGGGATCCGTACATGAAAATCGTTGTGTAAATGCAAAGGGAGTTTTTCTTTTCCTCCTCGCTACCAGAGCAACATCATAAAGGGCCTTTTAATGTAGTTTAGCGCCATGAAGATAACAGCATAATTGAAATGCTGATATTGAAAAATATAACAAAACTTTAAAAAAAGAAACAAGTAAAAATAAAGACAGTTATAGTCTGGCAAAAACTTGTTATGAAGCTTCGGAGCAGATAAATGTTCGCTCTCAAATGAGCTTAATTTTATTCTGATCATAAATAGAAATAATAAAACCCCCAGCAACTTAGGATCATAACAGTTTATAAATGGCTATGGACAATTGTAAGGAAGGTGTTAGCTTGCTCATGAATTGTGGTAAAGTAGTGAGATAAACAGTGGATTTATTTGCTTATTTCCCCTTCCCCTGAAGACACTTCTCTTGCAACGGACAGAGAAGCAGACTTTGTGAGGGCAGACAGCAAACTGCACACTGACCAGTTTAAATGGCTTGCACAGGAACACAGGTTTTCAAGATGGAAACATTTATTACATTTAGACCAGCTTACTTCCCTTCACTATATCCTCAAGGAGCCAAATTCTTAGCTGATGTAAACTGACATAGTTCCATCGATTTCAATAGCACAACACCAGGTTATATCATTGGTTTAGGAGTGGGATGGTGGTGTCTGTGGGATCTGAGAAATCACTCCAGCAACTGGCTTTCTATCACCTTCTATGGGGTAGACTTTCTCAGCCCAGGGGTGTCAGCGTTCTTTGTCCATTAGGCACTTGACCTCTGCATTCCTGGTGTGTGCACCTGCTGTGTCGCTGAATATGGTAGCACAGCAGTGGAGTGGTAGTGGAGAATAGCAGTGAACAGGTTAAAAATTGTCCATCTCCTCCTATTCTTGGACACTTTGTAGCCTTAAAGCAAACTTCCTCAAGTCAAACAATCCACATTCTCACAGCTCTTAAAACCAATCAACCAACAACAAAAATCCTTAAAGCAAGCGTAATTTTAAAGAAGGAAACTAACTGTTGAGCTTAACAGAAATTATGGGCGGGATGCAGAAATTCACAGATAAGGCCTGTGTCATACAGGAGGTCAGAGAGTGATCATAATGATTTCTTCTAACCTGACCAAAAAAACTCTCTGAATTGTCAGGTGTAGAACACATTCTAGGTTTCAGAACAGAACACCCTATTTTTAATGTTCAGATTCCATTTAGTGTAGACAAAACATGAGTTCCAGGCTATTTGGTCCCATTTAGATTTTGATCTAATTCCTTCCATTATTCTAGCATGTACAAATTGTGTTTTTTTTAAAAAAAACAAGACTATTGTGCCAAAGTAAGTGGGAAAATTATGGCATGAAGGCAAAAGTGGTGGAGAGAGTAAAAAGAAGCGATTGCAAGATAGAACAGGTACAGAAAGTATTTCACGTAGACTAGATTCAATGGAGCTCCCACAGAAAAGCCTGGATCACTGTCTTTCAAGGAGCCATAGCCTATGAAAAAATGAAGGACAGCCTAAAACAAAATCACCTCTTAGCTGAAGCAGTTACAATATTATAGTTATCTATCTGTAATGAAAATGAAATGCTTTTCCTCACAAAGAATGCATGGTGTTTAGAGTCCACATTAAATAATAACAACATGAAAATGTATTCAGAAATTCCGTTGTCCAAGCTACCTTGCCAAAGGTTCTAGCTATTTATGCCTTTGACTGCATGGCTTTTCACTAAACTTAAAAAATATTTCCATGGCAACCACTGCATCACATTACAAAGACATACATACTCTACTAATATTTTTAAGGAGGCAGGGAAGGGGGAGAAATTACACCCTAATTTCTCTTACAATACTGGATTTCATTTCCTATTATTGATCAATGGTGCGGGGTGTTTGTTTTTTAGAAATTATAATTTTACTTTTAAAATTACATGCATGCCACTTCCAGGGAATGAATAGTTAATTGAAAGGTAACCCTTACCAAACTATGAGGTATTACTGTACAACAAAACAGTTGTCATGAAACTGTTCTCCTTGTGGAAGACATTCCAATAATCAGTCAGATAAGAGCAAGGAGCTGTAGAAGAGGAAGAATGGGAAGTGGAGGAATTGAATTATTGAATTCTATCTTCCTTGTTTCTCCATTAGAGGGTATCTGCTTTTTCTAGTTCATTTCATAGTAAAACAGTGATCAATAAAATCGCATTACTCATGGAAAGAATGTACTACATTGCATTCTTTAAAATAAAATCATTTACATTTCTGCCCCTTCCCCTTTGATTTTAACCATTAATATTCCATGGAAATAGCTGACACCAAGTTATCATTCCATAACTGTTTTTATCTGCAGCTGCATATATTCACCCCGAGATATCATTTGTCCTTCTAAGCCCTGAGTCTACATTGTGATCCATGCAGATGGACCACAGTGCAGGATCAGCGCCTTGGAAGGCAAGATCCCTCTATCAGAGACTTCACTGACTTACCTGACAGTACCAATATTACCCCCAGCCCTTGTTAGGATCACACAATGCTGCTGGGATATCAATATTAAATCATAATGACATTGTGCAATGCAAACTGGAGCTGTGTTGAAAGATTTGGGAGTTCTGTGCTGAACGGTACAGAGGCTGTATCCACTGAATCGCTGTTACATAGGATGAGCCCAAATGACAAAAGGAGTACCGGAGCTGAAGGCTGAAAGTGTTTGGATCTGGCATTTTGGCTGTACCTATACGAAAGATGAGGAAGGATGCTCCAGTGTTTGAGGCAGAGGCCTACAGCTTTGGAAATGTGGGTTCAATTTCCTGCTCCACCTTGGGTGAGTCACTTTGCCGTTGGTGGCCCATTTGTAAAATGGGGGTAATACAACTTTCCTACCTCAAAGGGGTTTGTGAGGATAAATGTATTAAAGATTGTGAGGAGCTCAAATACTCCAGTTTAATAATACTTTAATAAGACTGGATTCCTAATGAGCCTTGAATATTATCAGCCATACCAATAAAGTCTTTAACCCTTGGTTCTGGGCTCTATTTATCATCTAAACATCCACCAGCTCACAACAGGAAAAACAAAACTTCCACCTGGGGATTTCTATACAACTACAATTCCGAGGGTTTTCCACCTGAAATCTTCCTCAGTGACTCACAGCCGGAAACTCTCCCTTCCCACAGCTTGACTCTTCACTCCACTCTCAGCTGAGACCTGTTGGCTTTTTTTCCACGGGGCTCTGATAATTAACAGGTCTGGCTTGCCTCAGGCCTTTAAAGGGGCAGGTCATCCTGTTACAGGGTCATATAAGCATCAGAGACAAACCAACATGCAAATTCTGAATTCAGATGCTTCACTGATTTCAATGGACTGGCTCCTAGAGAAAAAGCTCTACTTGGTGTGAATCAGAAGATCCTGAACTGACTCATAACCTCCACCTATAATATACAAGATCACTGGCCAAATAAGCCAAATTGCTTTAGAATAGAAGCGGGCAAAACTTTTTCAGTGAATAACTAGTTAACAAAAATTGCAATTTTGGGTCAATTAAGCTGCTGGGGAATATGAGGACAATCTGGCTAATAGTTTTGGCCAAAAATATATTTTCCAAAAGTAAAATGTTTCATTTTGACATTTTCTAAATGAAACATTTCGACTTTTTGTTTTAAAATGACATTTTGCTTTGAAATTTAGCTGGATCTAATGGAAAACCACCATCAGTTTCATTTCTGCCCAAATGAAAAATTTCAATCAACTCATAATGATATTTGGAGTTGGAGGAGCCCAGTTTGGGTCAGCCACCAAATCAAAATATCAGTTACTCGCCCAGTGCTACTTTAGAATTACTTCTCCATTGGAATAAATAGCCTGTGACTGCATCTCCCTGAACTGTGGGAGCACTTCAATTTTCAGTAAACAGCCTTGCTTGACAAAATTCACCCCACAGCAAATTGTTATGATTAAGTTATAAATCGTTGAAAATATGAGTTTATTATGAAAATGCTGAGACAACATTAAAATACCAGCAGTTGTGGGCACTATTAGAATGACATTCTTCACTATGGTTTTAATTTTACGCACCTGCAGTGCTTAAGATAAAATATGTTCTTAATGCCAGACTCATGCAACACAACACACACGTACATAGCTTGCAGAATTCTGGTTGGATTGATTCTATGGGCTGGTCTCCACTAGAGGGGGGAGATCGACTGTAGATACGCAATTTCAGCTACGTAGCTGAAATCGGTGTCTCTACAGCCAACTTACTGGCTGTCCTCACGGCAGCAGTGGTCGGCGGCACGGTTCCCCCGTCGACTCCAGCTTGCGCCTTTTGGCGAGCTGGACTTCCAGAGTCGATGGGGGAGCCGCTGGCGATCAATTTATTGCATCTTGATGAGACACGATAAATTGATCGCCAAAAGATCAATCCTTCCCTGCCGTAATAAAGATGAGCCCTATGTGTTCGCTCACTCTGAAACAGCATTGTTGCAGCATTCCAATAATTGCATCAGAGGCAGCAAAACATGGTGCTGACATTTTTCATATTGGACTTGATGCAGCTCTTGCTCAAACTGGTTTTATACCACTGTAGCAGCAGTGGTAGTATGGCTAAACCACCCTGAACACGCCCGATACCGTCTGATCTCGTAAACTAAGCAGGGTTGGGCCTGGCTAGTACTTGGATGGGAGACCTCCTAGGAATACCAAGTGCTGTAGGCTTAACATGGGCTTAGGGCTAGCAACTCCACCCCGTAGGGAACCAACTTGCTACTGAAACGCCAACAACAGAGATGGAGTGCTCTGTGGTTGGTGGCCCATACCCCGCCTGGGGGGTGATGGGCAGAGAGAGAGAGAGCAGCAGTAGTAATAATTACTAATCCTCGCTCTTATATAGTCCTTTACATCAGTAGTACTCAAGGCACTTTACAATGTGGGCTGGTGTCATTATCTCATTTCCTTTAGGGTTACTCCCTGTTTACACCCATAGGAACTAAGATCACTGTCTCCATGGAAACATGGTAAACTGCTAAACACTACACATCTTAGTCTGCCACTTCACCCCCATTTTGTGTTGTTCCTTCCTCTTGCAACAGAGCTTCACACACAGTCCATCTTCTCCACTTCACCAATCTTAGTCTTTTCTGCCTCTGGAGCTCAAGAACTTTTCCTCACCTCCTGTTGGCACTACTGAGATATAGGGGAGCACAGTCAACCCCTCAATCCTGTGTTACAGGCCCAGACTTTATACAGAGGAGTAGCCATCTACTTCCTCTCTTCTATCCATCCTGCACCCATTTGCTACCTGGCTTTTCAGGTTCACAGACTTTTCTCATTTCTTCCAAAGCTTGTTTCCCAACAGTTGTTTTGGCTCCCCCAGACGACTGCTTCTCCCCAAAGGTTAGCTGCCCAGCTGCAGGCTACCATCGAGAGACCATACCATATTTTTGTTTCCATATTTGAACGTTGAAGATTAAATATATGAACCTTCTGATGCGTGCTCCCAATTAATTACGTATAATTAAAATCAAGTTAGTTGGGTTTTCTCTGAGCTTAGCTATTTTTTCTCCTTGTGCTCTGTTTCTTTACTGTTTGTTTACTTTTTAAGCTTTTCTTTCCTCAAGTCACTCGACATCACATTTCCCTAATTTTTCTCTTCCCAGCTGCTAGACTCTAGGGGAAGTCCTATTAGAAACTTCATGCATAACAGCTTTATTATACAGCCAACTGCTCCATGTATATGATACTTTGCTTAGTAAATGATACATGTTATTTTCTTGTTAAACACTCCTTTTCTTAAGATAATTCAGTAGGAACTGTAAGACAATCATCAAGATTTCTCTTATATTTGAAGAGTTTCCAGGGAGATTCATGGATGACTTTTTGTTTTTGTTTATTTGTTACTGTTTTTGCAGTAAACATGAAGCCATCTGTTCCTCTGAAGATGTGCCAAATTAATTGAAAATAATTTATTCAGGTAGTCAGTGAACCACAAATCTGCAGGTTTAGGGATGCTGGGGGGTTTCAACTGTGAACACTATGTGTACCAGATATGTGCACAGTTTTGATCAAATCTAATCCAAACAGTGGACTCTGAGGAGTTCAAATGTCTAAGTTCTGTGTAGAAAAGACCCCCACCCCATCCCTCACAATAATGTTAACCATCAAAAACTCATACTGCATGTGAACAAGGCCAATTCATCCATTAATTGATTTTTGCATATGTAGCAGAGTTGGCCTCTACAGCACCCCTTTTCACCAACCATGAAACTTACCCTGCTTCAGTTTCCCTCAAAGTATTCAACCATCTCCAACATGATCTACTGGTGAGGTGACTAAACCCTCTGGTTAAATCACACCAAGGTTCTACCCCTTGTGGAGTATCAAAGCTCCAAAACAAATATAACAAAATCCAAAAGGAGAGTCCTCCATCCCAATCCACAGCTAGACACTGCCTTTCTACTGCACGTCTGTCTTTTCTAGCTGATGCTCATCTGGAATCTCAATCATCCATCAGGGAGTTTCTGACCGGCACCAGTCTCTCTCAGCACCAACAGATGAGGCATTGCAAATGAACTCAAATGATATTCTTGCTTCAGGCCTCTTTCCCTCAGGGAGGCCTTGAAAAGCAGCAGCCCAAATCAGCTTCCTAGCTCCAACCAGGCTTGTCTCACCAAGTAAGAGCTAAAGACCTGCTTTCCTCAGTGAGCCACTAACTGAGTCAGTTCTTCCCTTTTAACTCCTTCCCCAGGCCTGACACCTATTGCAGGTGTAGAAGGGCAGGGCTGATTGGACAAAACAGTAACAAGAGCTTATGGGCTCGGTGTGGGTTTTATAAACCACATCACACTATAATTGTATTTCTGAAATATGCTGACCACAGGATCGTTGATCCAGCATTTGTTTATGCCCCCAACCTTAAATATTTATGTTTGGTTTACATCACTGCGTTGTCCCATCAATGTCCATGTATAATTAAAATTAAGCTATGCAGGAGTATCAATGGGAAATGTTTCATAGATAGCTGACAAAATGAGCTAAGGCCAAACTAGTTTAACAGACTAAGACCTTAATTATTAGGGTTCTGATCCTGCATCACCAAGGTCAATAGGAGCTTTCACTGGTGTCCTATGGTTATTGATCCATTTACTTCAGTCCTACAATGGGAAATGATTAAGCAATCACAAGAAGACTAGTTAGCTGTGAAACAATCTCAGTAATGAGCTTAACTTATCAAAAGGTTCTATACTAATTCTCGTCACCATAGTATTTGAGTACCTACAGGGCTCAATCCTGGAGGGTGCTGAACACACTGAGCCCAGTGCAGCAGAAGACTAAAGCATAGGGATAAATATGAACATGAATAATCCCACTGCAGTCATTAAAGTTAATTGTTCTGCTGAATCAGGCTCTGTGAGCTCAGCGCCTTGCAGTAATAAGTGTAGAGTGGACATAATTTCGAAAGCACTTGTAGTAGTTTGACCAAAGAGCAGCAGGATGCAAATATTATCCAACAGCTACTGTCCAAAACAAATCTGACAAACTTGAATGAGAAACAGAAACTGACCCGCCTAACAAGAACCAGAAACATCTAAAGATGTATAGTCAACAGAAAATACCCAGACTCCTCCACACACAAAAAGTACTGGGACTACATAGATTAAACTGTTCCATCTGATGGGAATCCAAAGCAAGCACACTGTCATGAGATCACGAAGACTGAGGCTAGGTTAAGCACAGTTCACAGCCCCCAGCTGGGTAATGAGAACCTGAAATGTAAGATATATTCCAGGGATCGGCAACCTTTGGCACGCTACCCCTCAGGGAAATCTGCTGGCAGGCCGGGATGGTTTGTTTACCTGCAGCATCCCCAGGTTCGGCCAGTCACAGCCCTGTATTGGCCTGGAACAGCGAACTGTAGCCAGTGGGAGCTGCAATCAGCCAAACCTGTAGCTGCTGCAGATAAACAAACAATCCTGACTCACCTGACTAACTGGGAGGTTTTTAACTGGTTTCAGCCAGCTCCTGATTGGCTTCAGGTGTCCCAATCACCCTACCTGTCTCCACTGCTTTCTGGAAGGATCTTAATTGGCCCCAAGTGTCTTGATTAACCAGGAGCAACTGCCATTTCGTTCCCATGGTAACAGGGATTTGTTTAGCCTGGGGCTAACATACCTGTTTCTCACTACTTTCCTATAGACATCTGGCCTTGCCCCATCACAACACTCAACGATACAGATCTACAGTATACAAACATATACAGACATAAATTTGGAGGTGATGTGTAGGAGGTGTAAATTAGAAGGCTTATTGGATGTCTGACACCCTTACTTTCTTACAGTCTTCTTTAAATATTTTTTCATGATATACCCTTCCTTTCTGGCCTTCATATGTATGTTACACACACACACACACACACACAATACTTATAGGAAAGTTCTATGGAATATTTTGGCCTTTATCCTTTTGGCAGTTGGGGTTCACAAGTAATTGATATGGGAATAACATGCATGCCGTTTAGGACTTCTGTTTTGGAGGATTTATTAACTTCATTTTTTCAGGATTTATTTTTTAGCAATTTTTTGAGTTCTACGAAGATGTCCAAAAATCAGGAGTTTTCGGGGCTCTCTCTTCATATACACACATAGTACAGTTTCAAAACGGCATTATGTTAAGTGCACTAGGGAATCTTTAATTCACCAGCAGGATCTACATGCACCAATAAATGTACAAGACATTTGTGCTCTTCAGAAGTCACACCATTGGGGTCCCCATTATTACTCCGTGTAGACAAGCCCTTAGATACAAACCAGGGAGAAGGGACATCACACTGCAAAGTAGCAAAGTTCCAATGAACTTAGTGAATGTGTCCAGTGTTTATTGGATAAACACCGTGTTGATTGTTTTTTTGCATTTAGGGTTATCACTAAACACCTAAAATCAGAAACCCTATATATTTTCAAGGCAAGCTATGAAATCTATATATATAAAAGTCAAGTGGTGTATGTATGTGTGTATGTATGTATGTATGTACGTATGACTGCGAACTCCTCCCGCACCGTTTGAGCCAGAGACTTGAAATTTGGTACAGTGAGGGGTCTTGGGGTCTAGATGCTGGTAAGGGTCGAAAAATTTTCGGATCTCACCTCTGACACCCCCCAGGGGTGAAAGTCTTTCAGGGCCAATCACATCGGCTGGGCGGTTAGGTGGTGATGATGTCATAATACCCCCCTCCAACAGACACCTCACTCGCTCAGCTCACCCCTCCCTCCTCCAACGGAACCCCGGAGATCCCTCAGTTCTCTGCCCCTCCCCCCCTCCAACAGAACCCCGGAGATCCCTCCATTCTCTGCCCCTCCCCCTCCCAACGGAACCCCGGAGATCCCTCAGTTCTCTGCCCCTCCCCCCTCCCAACGGAACCCCGGAGATCCCTCAGTTCTCTGCCCCTCCCCCCTCCCAACGGAACCCCGGAGATCCCTCAGTTCTCTGCCCCTCCCCCCTCCCAACGGAACCCCAGAGATCCCTCAGTTCTCTGCCCCTCCCCCCTCCCAACGGAACCCCGGAGATCCCTCAGTTCTCTACCCCTCCCCCCTCCCAACGGAACCCCGGAGATCCCTCTGTTCTCTGCCCCTCCCCCCTCCCAACGGAACCCCGGAGATCCCTCCGTTCTCTGCCCCTCCCCCCTCCCAACGGAACCCCGGAGAGCCCTCAGTTCTCTGCCCCTCCCACCTCAACCCCGGACTCCATCAGCTCTGTGCCCCCCCCCCCACCTGCGAAGGTCCCCGGAATCCCTCGGCTCTGGGCCCCCTCCCCCCCTGCGATGGATCTGAGTTGGGTTTGGTGGGATGGTAAGTGAGGTGGGGGTGTCGGGTTCGGTCGGGGGGGTGAGGTGGGGGTGTTGGGGTTGGTCAGGGGGTGTTGCGGTTGGTGGGGGGGTGAGGTGGGGGTGTCGGGTTTGCTTGGGGGGGGTGAGGTGGGGGTGTCGGGTTTGGTCGGGGGGTAAGTGAGCCGGGGGGGTGTCGGGGTTGATCTGGGGGGGTGGGAAGGTGTCGGGGGGGTGAGGGGTGTGGTGTGGGTGTTGGGTTTGGTCTGGGGGGGGGGGGGAGGTGTTGGGGTGGGTGCCCAGACCAAACCCGACACCCCCCCCCCGGCTCACTTACCCCCCGACCAAACCCGACACCGCCACCTCACCCCCCCACCAACTGCAACACCCCCTGACCAACCCCAACACCCACCCCTCACCCCTCACCCACCCCAACACCTTCCCACCCCCCCAGACCAAACCCGACACCCCCTGGCTCACTTACCCCCCGACCGAACCTGACACCCCCCCTCACCCCCCCCCACACCAATCGCAACACCCCCAGACCAAACCTGACACCCCCCGGCTCACTTACCACCCGACCGAACCCGACACTCCCACCTCACCCCCCCAAGCAAACCCGACACCCCCACCTCAACCCCCCACCAACCACAACACCCCCTGACCAACCCCAACACCCACACCTCACCCCTCACCCACCACGACACCTTCCCACCCCCCCAGACCAAACCCAACACACCCCCGGCTCACTTACCCCCGACCGAACCCGACACCCCTACCTCATCCCCCCAAGCAAACCTGACACCCCCACCTCAACCCCCCACCAACCGCAACACCCCCTGACCAACCGCAACACTCACCCCTCACCCACCCCAACACCTTCCCACCCCCCCAGACCAAACCCTACACCCCCCGGCTCACTTACCCCCCCGACCAAACCCGACAACCCCACCTGACCCCCCCAAGCAAACCCAACACCCCCACCTGACCCCCCAACCAAACCCGACACCCCCCCCCCCCGGCTCACGGTGCACTGTGTAGCACACAGATTATTAAATACACTGTTCGGTCGGGGGGTGAGGTGGGGGTGTCGGGTTTGCTCAGGGAGTAAGGTGGGGGTGTCGGGTTTGGTCGGGGGGTGAGGTGGGGGTGTTGGGTTTGTTTTGGGGGGTCAGGTGGGGTTGTCGGGTTTGGTCGGGGGGTAAGTGAGCTGGGGGGTCTTGGGGTTGGTCGGGGGGGTGGGAAGATGTCAGGGTGGGTGAAGGGTGGGTGTTGGGGTTGGTCAGTGGGTGTCAACTGTCTGCCCCCTCCCCACCTCCGACTGACCCGAGCAACGCCGGGCACTTATGCTAGTACAAGATATCTATGCATTACATTTATGTCACAGTTTTTTATTCCTCCATATAACAGTTATTATTATGCTTTTTCCCAGTTCAGGTCCTAATCTTCTCCCCACTTTTTGTTTAAATGTGTCTCTCAATAAAAAGCTGATTTATTCTAGAGAGAGATTCCTCTGGTTGTCCCAGCATTTGGTTGGCCCATATTTGTTATTTCCTCTATGTCCTTAGATCTGAGACATAATGTGTAATATATATATATTGATAATTGGTGTCCCACATGGGGAAGTTTTACGATAACAGGGAAAGTTGTGGTCTAATACTTTTGTGTAATCCACATAATCAGATCAGGTACCCAGCTGTATCCAAACAGGTCAGATGTTTTAGTCTGGCCCTGCTTAAAAAATAAATGATGCATTTGTTGTAGGTTATTAACCTTTAGTTAAGTTCCAGCATTAATTCTTCTCTAGCTGTATTATGTGAAAAGCATAATTTGAAGGCTTATTACTTTTTACTTAGGAAGGCTGATTGTTTTGCATTTGAAATAAGGAAATCTTTTGGTTTTATATTCTTCTCTCTTTAGTGTTAGATACAGGTAAGTAGACGTGAGACTGGTATGAAATGGAGCTCAAGAACAATTATGAGAAAAAATAATGCTGTTTTAAACCACCACATTAAACCATCCAAAGCTGTGACAGTTGAATGTTCATTACAGTGTTATTAAATGGCTACTCTATCAATAGCTCTGGCATTACGGTGCAGGAGCTTAATTAAATCAGGGAAGTTGCTATTAATGCTTTGTTAGGTTTTCATGCCACAACAAACACAAAAATGAGCTGCAGCACTAATAAAGCATCAAAAATGCCATATTTTTCATATATTAATATGTTAGTAACTCTAATAAGGATGTATTTGCATTTTCAAAGATCTATTTATGATGAATCGGTATTTCACTGCAGAAAAACAAACTGCCAAACAAATCAAAATATTGTCATTAAACTACATAGCAGGTTATTGTATATTGTAACGATTAAGTAAAATGTAAGCTTGTGAATCAAGTATCAAATGCATGTTTGTAGTTCACATGAACACATGGTTCATATGAACTACAATCTCCAGAAGAGCTATTAGTATTCACAGTATTAAAGTCACATATATATACTTAAGAATGATCTGAAATAGGTTCTCTAAGGTATAGTGAATTTAAAGTTTCAGTAACTCAGTCTCGGTATAAACAAATGCCTTATTCTCCTGGAAAGAAGACAGACTCTGATCTCTAACAACATTTAAATCACTTATGTCAAGTCCAGGTGGTTGGCGAAATATTCGACCTGAAAGGTGTCACTGGTGAAGAATAGAATATTGTGCTTACGGAACATCAAACCAGATATTTTTTGGCTGAGTAGGGAAGGGAGGAAGAAGAAAATATTTCCCTGGCCGGTTATTTTGAAAAAGGCAGCTGTTGGGGAATGGGGTTGAAATAAGAAATAGTTCTGCAGAGATGAATTAGCAGATAGAATGTACACAAGTTGATAAAAGGTACAAGATAAAGTAAATGTATTACATATTTCTTCATGTTGTAATGTGGATATCATAAAAATGACCATACTGGATCAGACCAATGATCCATCTAACCCAATATCCTGTGTTCCCACAATGGCCATTGCCAGATGCTTCAGAGGGAATGAACAGAACAGGTAATTATAAGTGATTCATCCCCTTGTTATCCAGTCCCAATCTGTCAGTCAGAACACTGAATTGCATCCCTGATTAATAGCCATTAATGGACCCATCCTCCATGAACTTATCTAGTTCTTTTTGGAACTGAATTGTAGCTTTGACCTCCACAACAGCCCCTGGAAAGGAGTTCCATAGGTTGACTTGTGTTATGTGAAGTAGTTATGTTAGTTTTCAGCTGCTCCATATTAATTTCATTGGGTGACCCCTGATTCTTGTGTTATGTGAAGGGATAAATAACACTTCCCTGTTCAGTTTCTCCGCACCATTCATGATTTGATAAACCTCTACCCTATCCGTCATTAGTCTTCTCTTTTCTAAACTGAACAGTCCCGGTTTTTTTAATCTCTCCTCATATAGAAGCTGTTCCATACCCTTAACCATTTTTGTTGCCCTCTTCTGCACCTTTTCTATTTCTAATGTACCTTTTTGGGGGGAGGGCGGGACGACCAGAACTGCATGCAGTATTCAAAACAGAAAATATTGTAATGGCACTATATAAATGCATAGTATGTATACCATGGAGTTATACAGTGGCATTCTGATATTTTCTGTCTTAGCTATCCCTCCCTAATGGTTCCTAACATTCTGTTAGCTTTTTTTGACTCCTGCTGTACATTGAGCATATGTTTTCAGAGAACTATCCATTACCTTGCACTTATCAACACTGAATTTCATCTACTATTTTCTTGCCCAATCACCTAGTTTTGTGAGAGCTCTTTGTAATTCTTTGCAGTGAGCTTTAGACTTAACTATCTTAGGTAATTTTGTATTTTCTTCAACCTTTGCCACCTCACTGTTTATCCCTTTGCCCAGATCATTTATGAATATGTTGAACAGCACTGGTCCCAGTGCAGATTCTTGGGGGACCCCTCTATTTACCTCTCTCCATTTTGAAAACTGGTCATTTATTCCTACCTTTTGTCTCCTATTTTTTAACCAGTTACCAATCCATGACAGAACCTTCCCTCTTATCCCAGGACTGATCACCTTGCTTAAGAACTTGTGGTGTGGGACCTTGTCAAAGGCTTCCTGAAAGTTCACATACACTATATCAACTTAATAACCCCTATCCACACACTTGTTGACACTTCAAATAATTCTAACAGGCATGTTTTCTATTCACAAAAGCCTTGTTAACTCTTTCTCAACATACCATGTTCACCTAAGTGTCTGATAATTCTGTTCTTTATAGTTCAAACCAGTTTTCCTAGTACTGCTGTTAGTTTCACTGATCCAAAGTATTTTGTTTTGAATCAGTTCAATATTAAACTGAATCTTCCTATGGTGCCCATTGCCTCATGGAAATTGTAATTCAGGTGCCTTATGCCTTATGCCATACGTCCTGACCTGCTTCCACTTGTGAGGACTGTGTTTGTAGCACACTCAGGAAGCTACTTGATAACAGTGACATGGCACACATCCAGAAAAAGCAACTTAAGAAATGTAAGTGAGTATTTAAGGAAACTATCAGTTAGAATAGATTTCAGAATATGATCGGTTTTGAAAGCCTTTTAAAAAACACCCTGAAAAATCATGTATCAAATAAATTAACAAAGACAACTTCAAGCAAAGGAAAAAGTTGCTGATGAAAATTGGTGCAACCAAGAAGGAAAATGTTCAGGGATAGCACTGGATGCAGAACTAGTGAGCAGAACCTGCATATACTCAAAAGGAAGTTGAACATCCTTATGCTAAGCAAATGTTCAAAAAGACCCTAATTCTATGGAAGGAGAACTAATAACTATAACATGCTACCTCTTGCTATATATATGAAGAGGCGGCTGGGTGAACAATACCATCCTTTTAAAAGGCTCACAATTGATAAGCCTACATTGTAGATGGGTAATTTTTCTTTGCTTTGCTCAAAGTGCTTTGTTCTTACAGTTTTCCCAGTTCACAGTAAGCTAAAATGATTGTTGACATCAAGCTTTGACTTGAAGAACAAAATGCTAGATTGCAAAATGTTTAAAAACTTTAACATTGAATATGTTGTTCCCCAAATACCTCATATACCTAACATGTTGCCAGTGACTGCATGTTTAGAATTAATGCCCATATATCATAATTGCAATTTAAAAAAATAGCCAGTTAATTTTGCTCTATTTGTATGCACAGTAACTCCCATTTGTATGCATACAATTCACTCAGCCTGTAGTCTATAGTTGGCAAATAACACCACTTAACAGCTGTTAAATAGGGTAATCACCTGTTGTTATCCACAGGTAGCTTTAATTCAAATGCTAATTGCTCTCAGTGCTCTATTCACAAACCCGCCCCAATGTCAGGTGCTGTATGCTCTGCAACAGATGGATGCTAGTAAGCAATGGATTGTATTGTCCCTCTGCAGAAAAAAATGTAACTGATTATTATAAAACAAATAAAACCCCTTCTACCCTGGAGTGTCATGGGAAAGGACTGCACAGAATTAAACACTGATGGCATCTTGGTTGCTTGGATTTTGAGAATTATAGAAAAGAATAAGGGTGAATGGGGAAAAGGAGGAAACAGGAATGCAAAATCTCAAGAGACACCAAAAAGATGCCAGAGTAAAGGTCTGTCTAGAAATTTTGATTGGGTTGTAAATTGAATTAATTGCTAATTACTTTGAGTTAACAATACAATTGGTAAATGTTAGCCCAGCCGATCTATAAACTTGTACCTGGTTAAGTTTTAGCTGTCAATAGACAAGACAATAAATGGCAAGTAAGTAGAGATGGTCTAATATTTATACAAACCCAGTTCCAAGAATGTGTCTCTCCGTTTAGTTCCAGTACAGGCTACAACTTTAAGGCAAGCTGTTTCACCCAGAAATTCCCTGTTTCATATTTTGATATTATTCAGGGAAAACAGAAGCAGGCTTTGATTAAATTTGATTTTATTCTTAGAACACATTTGAAGCGAAGTAAAGTTCAAGTAAATGCAAACCTCTGTAAACTGGAAGGAAGCATGGAACCGAATATAATGCCCATGAGAATTGAATCTGTCAGGTTTAATAAAGCTGAGTTCATGCTGGTTCAAGGACAAAAGGATGGCCACAACCCTCCTGGATCCAGTGTACTTTAAGCCTTGGTGTCCCACACCATTGTCGTTTACCTGTGGATGTTTCATTTTTAGCAAAATTAATTATTTCAGTGATCGAGAGGAAAACAAGACTCAATACTCAGATGAGGCGAGAGCCCTATAGTTTTATTTTCATGACCAAGGGCAGTGGGTAAACCCCTCTTTGAGGAGACTATCCTCAGCCCCACCCCTTCCACCTGAGGCCCTTCCTCTTCCCTCCACGGCCAGAGGAGCTGGGCTGGCCCAAGCCATCCCAGCTTGCCCGATCCCCGAGCTACCGCTGGCTGTCCCAGCCTCTGGCCTGAGCTCTGAGCTCCTGGCCGCTGAGTGGAGCTGAGCCTCCGTCAGCTTCAGGGAGAGAGAGAATGAGGGCAGTGCCTCAGGGTGGAGCATGGCAGGGCCACAGCCTGGTTTAGGGGAGGCTTAGCCTCCCCTTGCCTTTGATAACCATCCCCCATGTTCAAGTCTACTCTTTATTATAATACTCTAGATCGTCTGCTTAAATGGTGAAAAGTAGTTAAGTGTTCCCTCCTCAAAACATATATTAATGCTGTGGCTTTTCCCACTTATTCACTTATCTTGGAGTTTTGTTGAAACTGTCAGGTACAAAATAACTAAGCATCCCTTCCCGCAAAGTTAAAATGGGAAATGAGGGAGACTGGGAAGAGAAAGTGTTTAGAAAAATGCTTTCATCAAGCTCAGCTGCATTCCTAACTGGCCACATCACTATTTTTTTAGTTGTGGCCAAACATAAAAATATATAAAAAAATCAGAAGAAAATTTCATTTTTCCATTGACTCAAAGCTACAATTTTTGGTTTCTTATCAAAATGAAAAACCAGAAAAAATAGATTCCGAGGCCATAAAACTGCCCTAAAACAATTCCTAGAAATTATGCTTCCTTTTAGAAAAGCATCCAATTTTGTTTTACAAATGGTCAGTGATGGAGAATGCCGTCCGCTGCCACTTGACCGAGAACCTCAAGCGGAAGCAGGACCAGGGCAAGCCAACAATCACTTCCTCCCGGGGGCAGCTTCACGAGGTTCACCAACTGGTGATTCGTCCACCGGGCCCGACTCAACTGCGTTCCCCTCAACTGAGCCGTCTGCCATGGCAACTGGGACAAGCACTGCAGGAAGTGTGACTACTCCAATGAGACCCCACCCAATGTCCTGTGTGGATGCTAGCACCACTCCAGAGCCTAGTGGCACCGCCACAACACCATCCAGAACCAGCTGGTGAAAGCCATGCCACTGTCCCTGGGGAAGATCATTGTCAACTCCGCCATCCCTGGAACGGACAGCTGGCTGCAATACAACATCATCATAACCGACGCGGAAAAGAGGACTATCCTCATGGTGCACATCACAATGCCATTCGAAAACAGGTCACCGGCCTTCCACGAGGCCCCAGCTCGGAAGGTGCTGAAATACACCCTGCTGGCTGACACCTCGAGAGCCCAGGGCTATGAGGTCCAGATCCCCACAACAAGCCAGTGCTGAGAGCATGCGGAGTCAGTCAACACTATGCCCGGATCATGGGACAGAACATGGTGTCTGACACCATCAGGTGGTTCAGACACATATACACAGAGTACATCATGGGACATCATCAGTACTAGGCTGAATAATCAAGAACGTCAGTCAGGGAAATAACTCCGTTCCTTCCTTCCCTGACGAACCAAGGGATGCACCACACCCATGTGCGTCACTGACATGGACGCTAAATACATTCTATGGGTGGTGTTCCTGAGCTCACTTCTCCACTGACATTTTAAGAACTCCTGCACCCCAACCTGGGTCTATGCTGGTCATGTGCTATGTATATATCTTATGAACCTTGTAACTGACACTTGTGATCCCTCCTAACCCAAGCCTGACCCCAGATGTACAATACCTTCCTTCTTAACTTGTGTAAATTTAATTTTAAACATTAACTTTAATAAAAAAATATATCTTACTGGGTGAGACAGTGTTTGATACAAATCCTATCTAGTGTGTAAAACTTAGTTTGTGTTTTTGTTTAATTTCCTAGGTAATCTGCTTTCATCTGTGTGCTATCACTTATAATCACTTACAATCTATCTTTCTGTATTTAATAAGGTTGTTTTACTTAACAGTGGATTATTGAATAAAGTTGAAAATCTTAGTTCAAGTTAGCAAGGGCTGGTGTGCACTGTCCTCTCCACATCAAGGGAGGGGCAAACTGGGTAATACATTTAAGATTAGCAGCTGTGTTAGTCTGTATCTGTGTTTAAAATAGTACATTTTGCATGCCCAGGTCTTGCACTCATGTGCACATATTAAACATTGAAAAATGAAATCACATAAAACAAAACTACGGAAAGTGTGGACTTTGTAGAGTCGTATTTCTGCTAATGACAATATTCAAGGCAATGACACCGACCTATTTGGAAGCAAATCCGTTACTCGCAATACCAGATATACATATTATAAGCAGTGCCCTAAAGCCATCCATTGTTGTGAACTGTATATTTTGTGTGTGTGTGGCTGTGTGTGTGTGGGGGGGGGGGGGGAACGCGTGTGTATGTGTTCCATCCCTTCAGTCTCCATTGAAAACTCCTAATTCATTCGAATTAATTCTCTGGAGGTCATCTGGGTTGGCAGAAGTGGGGTCAAAAGTAATTGCCACCTGCGCAGAAGTTCAGTTTATTGTAAAAGTTGCTGACCTAAAAAGCTCTTACGAATAAAATAGCAAAGCCTTGAACAAAAGGAACTTTTCAGGCTGCCATTATCTCAGATTAAACATAGCAGAGGCGGCACACTGCGAACAATACAGCTCTCAAACACAGATAATCAGCAAGTACCCATGCATTCGTATTACCAAGGCAACAAGCAATTTTAGAATACTGGTAGCTGTTTTTAAGTACAGTAACTTTCTGAAATGAGGACTCCTAGGTAGAAGGACAAAGGAAAACAAAGTAAATGTCTTACAGTTGGAAGGGGGGAAAAAATCATTTGGATAACAAAAAACAAGGATGAACAATATAATTACACACACAAATGTATCACTAAATGCCATAAGATTTCAGATTTCTAAACAAAACGAATGCCTTCCAGGTTTAACTTCCATATAATTAATTTTAAAAGATCATAAACTTGTCAGTGGATAATAAGTAAACTCAGTTTTAGTCCCATTTCATTTAACAGCCAGAGATGAGTTAAATTATTTCTCACTTTACCTACTAGCTCTGTGACAGGAATTGAATGAATGATGGAAGAAGCAGTGGACAAGGGAAAGGGACAATGAAAGATCAGGGACTGAAAGCAACAGTAAGTCAAACTAGAGATGAGGAAGGAATGCAGAAGCACCAAGGGGAGAGTTTGGAATCAGGGAAGGGAAGGTCATTCATATCTGCTGCTGCATCTAAAAGTAAACAGAGGGTGAAACAAAAGACAGGAGGAGGAGAAGGCGGGAGAAGATAGATGACAGACAGTGAAGATTAGAGATGGACAATCTTGAAAAGGACTGGTTTATGACTAAAGCAAATGCGTAAATATTGTTGATGCTTATCAGAAACTTATCCAAACCCATCTGAACCTCCATCTGAGTCTGAAAACTGGGACGAAAATTTCAGGACATGCTCTCATTAGATTTCCAGTGCTGTTAGCTTCCAGTTAATCCAGCAAGACCCTAACAGGAGCATCTCTGAGTGTCCACTTCTGGCAGCAGACAGAATGGAATGAGTTGTGGTTGGAAGCTTGAGGCAGGTCTTATTTTATGTCAGTCCCTATAAAGATACAAACTCATTTGAACAGGAAGTGTTCCAAGGTTTGGCCCCAGGCAACACTACAAAACACAACATATAGAACACCACATTAAAGGGTAATTTGGTAACTAAATTATACTACATTGTGCACAATTTTCCCTCTTTAATCTTTGATGTCCTCAGAATTTTATTAGAACCATATAAAGTATGGATTGTTTACCAGAATAAAACATATGCAAAGCAACAAAAGGACAGGTAAGTTACATAGCAAACATAGAGACAATGCGATGGGACTCAAAATTCCCATATTTCACCATTCATGCCGAATAATTGCCATTTTAAAATGACACACCCAGTTAAGGTTGCAATCAAGGTCTTCTTTTAAGCCTTTCTTCCTTTTCATGAAAACTCTCAGGCTTGATCTTGGATCATACAATATCCTATCCTCCAATCCCTATGATCCCCTCCCCCCTCTGCCCCGAGTCTATGAGAGAAGGGTGGCTAGAACAGACAAAATCTGAGAGGCATGTCTAGAATGCCTTTTGCAGGCACCTTTGGAAGAATGTGGCTCTAAGTGGATGTTTTGAGCTACACAATTCACTTCCACTTGGTGGGCGAACTATTACTGAAGCCTTTCAAAAGTAGTAAAAAAAGGTCTTCACCTTCATTTGAAGGAGGTGCATGTGTGTCAGAAGACTCAAGACGCTTGAGGGTAGGGAAATAAAGGAGTCTTGTAAGATAAAGGGACATGTAGAAATGCCAAGGCTTGGCTTACTAATTTCCCCCTTTCCCAGGAGCAAGAAAAAAGCAGGGGAAGAACTGGAGCTCAGTTGTATCTGGGGATATATTTACACCACAATAAAAAAACTCACTGCACCAAGTCTCAGAGTCTGGGTCAGCTGACTCCAATTTAAGGGGCTCAAGCAGTGGGGCTCTAAGACCCTTCCCAGGGTGGGGTCTCAGAGACTGAGCTCCAGCCCAAGCATCTACACTGCAATTTTACAGCCTTGCAAACCTAGTCAGCTGATCCAGGCCAGCCGCAGATGCTTTGTGGATCTTTTATTGCTGGGTAGACATACCCTGGAGCCCAATTCTTCCTGACACTATTCCTGGAGTGGTACCAGCTTATGTACCTCCCCTTGCTCATGCCTGTGCATAATGTCACAACCTAGCCCTTAAAATCAACAACGTTATTCTTGGGCTAGGAATCTCCTTTATAATCCATGAAAAGATGTTAAAGAAATAATGTCCATCGCTTTATATTTGTGCTATAAGGAAAAAGGGGAACGTTTTGCAGGTGCTCTGGCACGGAATGGGTTGTACCTCCTCTGGAAAATGGAGAAGAAGGTGTGCCTGCATTCCTCAGTTTGCTATAGTTCCAGGACCACAACTGGCTGGAGAGACTCAGAGGTGCCTCTGAACAGTGTCATTGCAGCAGAGACCAGAAACCCAGAAGGCTGAGGACAGAGGCATGGTCCAGCTACCAAGAGCCAGCCTGACTGCACATTTGAATCCAGACCACAGAGCCACAACAGAAAATCTTACTATCCATGTCGGACAGGTCATGACCCCAGGCAAGAAAGGCCCAGGCCAGTGAGCCTAACCAAGAACTTCCAGATGCTACAAAATAAATAAAAAAGAATATGCCAAATATAACTGATAAATATATGCAGATTTAAGGACAAATTGTGTTTTGATAGAAATGTCACAACTCGTCGTCCCCCCCAGTAGCAAAACATCACCAGAAAGTTCAAAGAACGTGGTGCTACCGGAGGCTCACATCTTGAGATAGCCAATAATGACTCAAGCAACTCCCACGGCAATTTACCATACCCTTGCTATTGATCTTGCTGTGGTAACCATTGCATGGTGATTCCACATAGGATTGTGGCATTTAAGCCCAGGCTGCAGGAGGTTTTCAGGGGCCGGGGATGCAGCTTGTGCATCTCTGGCTCCCTCCCCTCCAAAGCAGGCCCTGTATGTGAGCAGTCCCCAACAAGCCTTGGGCCCACCTCATGCTCCATTACCCTTGCTGGCCCGGGGTAAGAGTGGAGGCAGATCCAGCTCCCAGGTCCACCTGTTGCTACTTCACTATAAAGGTAAGCTTTTAAAAGCTATTCAGTTATACATTGGGAGGGGTGTGTGCAAATGACTATATTGGGATTTGTACCTCACCTGTCAAAAAAAAAGTCACTAGCCGCCACTCAGTGTGGATGATTTTGTTTACTTCCTTTCTGATAGGAATTGTAAAAGTTTCACCCTGTTATGTTTGAAGTTTATATGATATTGTATGGGTTTGTTTGTACTTTGGCTTTGTACCCTGGCTTTTTGCACTCAACGTTTTGTTTTTAGATTAAAAAAATTTTTTTTAGATATTACAGAACACATAATGGCCGTCAAGAAATCAAACAGTACTTCTAAATGCGCACCAACCAACTCCGAATTTATAGCCTCAGGAAAACATCTTGCCATATTTACAGAAGTACAGCAAGCACCATATATAGTTTGTAGTGGCAGGAAAACCCCCATCCCAGCAGTATTTCAAATTTGGAGGAGGCATAATAGAACAGATACCAGCAGGGGGAAAAATACTACATAATGTCTTTCTTGTGTATTTTAAGACTGAACATTACTGTGATGGATTATGAAAATGAACCTTAAAGCCTCTGGGTATGTCTACACTTAAAAGCTATAGCGGCACAGCTACACCGCAGTAGTGCTTCTGTGTAAACACCAACTACAGTGATGGGAGAGTTCCTTTCTTCACTGTAGTTAATCCACTTCCCTGAGAAGAGATAGCTAAGTTAATGGACAAATTATTTGGTCAACGTAGTGCTGTCTACACAGTGGGGTTAGGCTAGCATACCCCTAAGAGACGTAGCTGATGCCAATGTAAAATTTCAGTGTAGACCAGATCTCTCTCAAACACACAGCTCCAAGCTGGCCTCTTATAATAGCTATGGAGTCTGACTGTTCGAATTCATCAGTCACTCCACTTTGCTCCTCCACTCTGGCAGTAGCTTTTCTCCCTTTGCCTCCCATGCATTACGAAATATCCAATATGAATCTAGAACCATGGGGCTTTTTACTTACTGAGGTCTAATCTAGTGAATAGAGAATACCAGTGACCCTTAATCTACCAAATGTACGGTTCCACAGTCATTCTGCATTTACTGATCCAATAGCTGATTATTTCCCTGGCACGGTCAAGGTGGCCAGTGTATGGCTTCATGAGGAAAGGGAGAAACAGCTAGGGTGTGTCACCCAAAATCACTGTTGACATTTCCACATTGCTAGTAGTAATCCACTACTAAGGAAAAAATATCCTCATGCAAAGTTATTGAATAGTCCTGTGTTTTTAAAAGGTGCTTTTATGTCATGCACCTTCCCTGACCAGTCCACATTAGATACATATTGGATACTTAATTGGATAAATAATTACATAAACATGGAAAAGTAGTCCTTTCAGACTCAAAGGCCAGATAGTCCATGCACGTATGAGCATAAAGGAAGTTCTTACCCCCCCCCCCCCTTATGCTCTTACGTAGGTACAAAGTCTGTGTCACAAGCAAGCCTTAAATTAGGGTTGCTACATTTTGACTAGTTTACTAAAAACTTGGCCACCATAATTGAAAAGGTCCAAAATCTTGCATGGTGGCAAAGGGTTTCACTAAACATTCTGTAAAGAGGTTTGTTTTTTTTAAAAAAAGTAAGTAAATCATTAAAATTAAAATACTTAACATTAATGGAAATCTTTGGGAATTGGAATAAATGGGGGGGGGGGGGAGATGGTTTTGTATTTTGATAAATTTATCATACTGTTAATCTACAAGCAACAGCAAACACTGCCAATTCCTGAAGCAACTAAGAATTTATTAACTGTCAGAGAATTTAACAGATGTACATAATACATATTATAGCTAGCAGTTGTTGATAAGTGCTCTTGGAATAAAGTACTCAGAGACCTGATGAGAATCTGGAAATTCCTGTCACTGGTCACGGCAAGTGAAATACTAATAAGACACATTTCTTAGCTACACATATGGAATTTGTAGTGCATCTTTCAAAAATTGGTTTCTTCCCTCATTTTTGTTAAATTCTCCTTATTTCCGGCCTATAACAAAGGAATTTCTGAGATGTTTTTACATCAAGACGAGATTAATTGTTTCCCTCTCTTCAAGATTATATAACTTTTCCAACTCAGATTTCCTGAGTTTTGTCCCTTTCAAAGCTGTGGTGCTCAATGGCTTGTGACAGCATGGTGATTCATGCAGCAGTATGAAGCCAATTCTGTTTATTATTGCTACAACGCATCCATTCAGATTAGGTAGTTCTTTTACCCAGTACGAGTACTAACTTAGAGCATTAGAGGAGCTTCAACGTTTGGAACTTCAAACTGCTGGGATACCATTTCCTCAGTGCTTATAGTAGGGAGGACTGAAAAGGGTCACAGACTCAGAAAAAAAAAAAAAAAAGCCACACTGGATCATACCTTTATGAAAGGTTATGCTGGAAAATCACCACTGTTAGCAAAGGACATTTTTTTAAAAGTAACAATCTAAGGTAGTTACTGCCTCAGTGGAAGTTGTGGTGCCTAACTCTCCTCATTTTAAAACAACAGGAAATAGGCATATGTAATTACATGAGTTAAAACTCAATGTGAATATATAATAAACTTATACATAAATTGTGAATTCTCTGTACCAAGTGCATACACATTTTGTTCAGCTGGGATTATGCCAGACCACCCCCACTTATGATGACCAGACAGCAAATGTGAAAAATTGGGACGGAGGTGGGAGGTAATAAGAGCCTATATAAAAAAATATCCAAAAATTGGGACTGTCCCTATAAAAAAATTGGGACATCTGGCCACCCTCCCCGCACTTTTCAGTCTGCGTTTCCTCCTCTCCCCAGCAATCATATAGAAATCGTTTTACGGTGAAGAGTGTTATGGAGGGAGAAACACTGCATGTAGTGGACTTCAGTGTCATGTAAGCTACTGTGAAAAAAACGTTTCTCTCAGAGGATTCTCCAAGCAGGAGGAATCATAGTGCAGAGTGAGTACGAGCACATCCCAGGAGTCTGATCCAGAGGGAGAAGTCAAACCACCATGGGCAGGGACTGAAGAAATATACAGGGAGTTTTTCATAATGTGCAGAGATTCCCCATCCATCCACTGTAAGAATATAAGAATGGCTCTAATGGGTCAGACCAAAGGTCCATCTAGACCAGTATCCTCTCTTCTGACAGTGGCCTGTGCCGAGTGCCCCAGAGGGAAGGAACAGAACAGGTAGTCATCAAGTGATCCATCCCCTGTTGCTCATTACCAGCTTCTGCCAAACAGAGGTTAGGGACATCAACTGAAAAACTTCTCCAGAGGATTATCTTCTCCCTGTTTTAGCTGTCACTGGTTTCTTTAATAGTTTATTGATTTAGCTAGATTTGGAAGGAGAATGTACCTATCCCAGACACTAGGCATCTTTAACATAATATCTGAAAACCCAGCAGCCTCCTGCAAAAAACAGAGAATAAAGCTAAAAATCAAACTCAACACCACAAATGCTATCCCTTATTTCACTTATTTCCTCTTAGCCCAGAAGAGAACATACCCTAAAGGTTAACAATTCCGGACATTTTGGACAAAAGGTTGGAATTCATTCCAAAGTTGTGAACTTCTCTCAGAATTTGCCTGCAGGCAGCTCCTTCCTTTCTCTTAGTGAGGAGATTCCAATTCAAGCAACTCCAATGACCACAAACATGGTGGATTTCACAGGTCAAAGAGAAGTCTCATGTAACCAGGTACCAGATCCACTTAGGGCTTTATAAGCAACTTTTATAAGAGTTATAAAAAATATTAAATATTTTATAAACAAGATTATCCTGAAGTCCACTGCAGGCACTACTGCATACATAAGAAATTACAGAAGCCAAATGTTCCTTATAATGAAAAGCAAAGGACAGTAATTTTTAAAGGACAGTAATTCCAGAACACATACATGTTTCCAGAGTTTGGGTTGAAGTTCTTGCTCAGCAACCCCAGAGTCTGGTTCATCAGTACTATCACGATGTTCCATCCAGCTTTAGCATGAAAGTGAAGTGTATGATGGGCAAAATCCTGGACGCATTGAAGTCCCGTTGACTTCAAGGAATCCAGGATTTCATTTGAAGAGCAGAAAGAAAATCTGTGTAATATTATATAGGCAATTACATTTTCCTGTAAGTAAAAGATCTATTATTTTACTCTTCACTATGGAAAAGCAACAACAATATTTTATACTTATATCATGTTAAAAGGATTTCAGGAATAAATATGACATTGTGAAGTTTCATAAATGCGAGTGTTATGCTTTACAAAGCACACGGGATCTTTTCAGGGGAAAAAGGAAAATACACAACATTTATTGAAAATACAACAATTAGCATATGCTTTTCAGTCACACACACACACAAGTCCTGCAGATGGTCTTTACAGTTACCAGTCTGTAGCTCGAGTCAATCTAATGGCCAGTTAGATTGAACATGAGTGAGGAGCTGGACTCTGTCGGTTGCAATATGATGCTTTGCAGAACTGAACCCAGAGTTCCATGGCAAAAATCCCAGCTTTATACTTGTAAATTTCCATTTTAGTCTATATGGAGTTTGCAGTGTTATTCTGTAATTGTTGCTCCTTAAGTGGTGTTAATCTTGGAGTTTTCCTCTGTTATCATTTGATGGTTATTGTTGGGCTTCCCTCGTTATCGCCTATTTGTTGTCTCGCCTTCGGGGGTACCTGCCTCACTTCTGAGGTCATCAATGCTGCTAACATGTTTAGCATCAGATACAATGGATGTTTTCTGATTATCTGCTGGTGTTTTTAAACCTCTCACTTTTTCTTGACCATCTGGACATTTGTGATGGCTTTCACACCTTTTCTTTTCCTGATGCATGCATTCCTCATTCACAGTCTCTCACAGAAACCTTCAAAGGTATACAAACAGCAGTATTTTATTTATAGTATTTTATAGAATACACTGTAAATCAAGCCTTGCTAAATCTTATAACTAAAGCAATTCACATTGGGGCTTTAGGTCCTTGACATTTCTCTAATCTATTTATCATAGACACAATACAAAATCCTGTCTCTTACCAACTAAACTTTGTAACAGGTCCTAATTGTAATGCATATTGGAAACAGGATGCCAGTCTCAGATGGTCGTTCCTTTCTGTTATTCAAAAAGGGTGGCTGGCAGAATGAAATCGAAGTTTACATCAATTCTTATAGTACAATTATAAAATCCTGCTCCTACATGAGGCTCTTTTCTCTAGTGATATTAATGTAATCACTCATGAAGTCCTGAAAAATTATTACTTCCCTACCTGTAACAATATCCTCTTTCAAAAGAGAATTTCTTGAGTGGGTGTCCCTTTTCTTATAACAAATAAATAACCCCTTAACTCTTAAATTAAATGTGCTTCAATTAGAATGAAGAAAATACTAAAGCCAATGTACTGTCTATCTCTGTAACTGGAATTCATGATTATGAGGACTTCTACAATTCTCTTAAGAAGGAAGAGGATTCCTTTAATCAATGGTTAGAATTAAAACAAAATAATATGGCCTAGAAATCTTAAAGAAAAGCATGAGATCAGACTATTAAAATTGTCACAAGATTGTGATAAATTTGCAACATTGTCTGGTTTCATTACACCCTGTCACAAAAATGAGTTATCAGAGAATTATTATGGCTAATGTTCCCCTTTATAATACATTTTTATTCATATGACAAAAAACTTACAACAGGAGAAGAAAATGGACAAAATTAATCCATATTCACGTGAGAAAAAAATGCACCAAATTAACTTACTCATGACAATCCTAAAATGCTTATATCTCCTGGTCCGAGGTAGGCTTTTTAGGGGGCAGGGGGTTGAGGGAGGGGAGGAAAGAGAAATCAAACACTGTTCAATCTTAATAAAAATTAGAATTAAACTTCAAATTCAGACTAATGTAACACCACACAACTTCATTTACTCCATGTAATGCAATTCCAATGTTGTGGTATTGCAACAAAACATCAGGGTATGAATCAGAGCTTTAGGACAAAAGATCTTGAAGCCAATGGACTACACATGTGTTCAAAGTTATGTACATATGTCCCTTTCTGAACTGGTGCTGAAGGCCCCAATCCTATTGTCATTATCATAGATAGACCTAGTTGAAATTTGTGCTTGACAAATGTTTGTATTAAAGAATGTGCTTTTGTTAAAAAGTAGATTGCTGTGTGAAAATGTCAATTCCCCCCCCCCCCTTTTTTTTCTTAGTTTTCTGAGCAGGAGAGATTTAAAAAATTCCTTTCAAATTGTTGAATCCAAACTAAGAATGATCATTAGTTGTCTCACTGTAATTTCAAAACAATGTCATTTGGAAATGGCAAATTGTTTTGATCGGGACTATCTGTTTTATGTTAATATTTTGATTCAACACTGTTTAGAATTGTTTGGTCTGTGAATTTTTTTGTATTTTAACTGCCATCTCTGATTTGGAAGGAAAACTCATCATGAAATGATGACATTTCCTTTATGAAGAAGATTCCATTCCATTGGCATCTCTTTTCCTAGGGAAACTGAGATCATTAGGCATTTCGTCTGAGTAAGGCCTGCAAGGTTCTGATCTAAATTTTGAAGAAACCTAAAAAAAGCCTTTATCTGAAGAAGAACAAGCAAAAACCATAGACTGTGTGATGCATGCTGCTTTGGGAGAATGGCTCTCTACATGACACTAAAACAGCTTTCTTCCAGATAAATGCACCTCACTCTGTGGACAGTTTGCAGGAACACCTGGTCAGTGTTCAAGCCAATATTTATTCTGAAATATAGACCCGTTTTACACATTTTGTATTAATTTAAAGTGCCTTTTACTAACATCTATCTTCTTGTCTGGGTTCTTATCAAGCTGTGGTACCGAATAAAAACAAATAAACCAACAAATGGACTAGATTTCATGCATCTGCACCGCAAGATGCGGGCAGGAGGAGCAGTACATTGCCCATGGTCCTAATTAGTTACCTGAAACAACCTTGCTTGTGCTAAAATTTTAACAGAACTATGTCAGTTTACACCAGCTGAGGATCTGGTCACATCATCTACAATTTGAATGACTGCTCCTCGAAGTATCGTCCTCAGTGGTGTTTAGAAAAGGTATTCAAAAAGCACAAAGACCAGCCAACAATCTGCAGAGGCAATGTATGTAATGATAGGATAATTGAGTCATCACAGTATCAGGTAACCAACAATGTTGTCTGAGATAAGTGCACTTATTTCACCATACTTAAATACAAAAATCTTAAGAATTGCTGCCTTTTTCCTTAATTATAGGCCTTCATCCAGTATTAACAATAATAATATTCTTTTCTTAATGTGGAGAAACTGTCTGTGTTTACTATCCATGTATAGGGAAGCATTGTGGTATTTCAGATGCAGCTGTTATGTGAGTGATGACAAAAGCATACACTTTAAAATGATCACCTCTGTAGATGGAGACAATGATACCGCATCGCAATAGGGTCTCATGAAAGTTCAATGCTAGGCTCCCCCCACAAGATTTGGTACATATCTACAACATTTATAACAATGCATTTGACAAGGTGCCACACATTTGCAATTATTCTGTACCTATGCACCCTGTACCTAGATTTTTGCAAAAGACTTCACGTCTCATTTTTACTGACGTTCCGGAGCCAGACTCTCAACTAGTATAACTGTTCATTTTAATGACGCTATGTTGATTTATGCCAGCTGAAGGCATGACCCATTTTTATTTCTTTACTTGTGGATTTCGTTAAGAAAATATCTTTCCCTCTCCCTATTAAAATATCCATTATATTTAAGTACAGTAATTTGTCTTTCCTCCAGACTAAGATTGTCCTGACATTTTCGGTGGTATTTGTATTGTAAACCTTGGATCTTTCCATAAAAAGATACATGCTGGTTTATTTACTGAAAAGAGGGTAATTCAGAGGCAGCGTCTGTTGTTTTTTTTCCCAGTGAAGTTCTGCCCATTGTGTGGCTGAGCTGAGAAAGATGTAACAAGGGAAAAGTGATTCACTCCAAGCCACTCTGAGTCAGAGTCCAGGTTAGTTCCCGGGAATCTGCTAACATCTGATCCCTTGCACTGTTTGCGCTAGACTACCTGGTGTCCCCATTTGCCTTTGCACATTTGAATGTAGCTAGAAAGCTTAACCTTTTTCAATAGGGCTCCTGAATTAGACACACTACAGCCTGCCTGAATAACCTTATTTGCTGCATCAACGCTTTGTTTGAAGAGCCAGCTCACTCAACTAGTCTAAAAGACAGCAGAGCAGCAAAAAAAAGATTTCATGAAATCCATGGTGAAAATAAGGCCAGAAAAATCAGGGGATAACATCTGCCATAGATGCCTGAAGGTCTTTTTGGCCTGCATAGGGAGGTCTGATTGTTTTGTATTTCTGCATTGCACTGGGTTGCATCAGGTTACGCCACATGACATGCATGCATCTCGCTGGGCAGCATAATAAGAGAAATGATGAACCCAGATCTCCCCACAATAGACTCATGATGCTGAGGGCTGTACATGTGAGAAATAAGTATTTCAAATCACCACTATCATTAGGCGGAGTCTTATCCAACTCCTGTGCACTTTAGACAGCTCCCCAAAGTGCATCTGTTTAATATCAGGATGTTCATAGACATGCTTTTACCCAGCAAATTACCCCCCCCACACACACACCCCAAAAAAAATCACTAAAAAATCATTTTTTTGTTTGGGTATTAAGGTCTGATCCTGCTTCTAGTGAATTAAAGGATGCATTTTCATTTTGCTCAAGAAGAGCAAATCCTAGATCTATGCTTAAAAAGTCACTTGGTTTCTTCTGAAGCACTGAGCCCTTTGAACAGCTCCCATTGAGAGTGTGGGAGATCAGTAGCACCCCCTGACCTTCTCCACTAGCAATTCTCAACATGGAAAAACTTTAAAGTTTCAGGTGTCTTTGGTGAATAGCTCATATAAACCTATTCTCTAAGCTTCCCTGGGTTTTCATCCAGGCATTTCTCCTTTTGAAACCAGATATATTTACAAAAACAATAAAAGGAGCTATAAAAAAGGGACTTGGTTGTATATATTTAATTAATGATTTCTCCACAAATCTTTAAAAGTGATATAATTAGAGGGCAACAGAATTACCATGGAAAGACGACGTAGAATATACAAAGTAGAGATCAAAATAAAGAAGGAGCTAGAATAATATGAGACTTTATCTCTAAAACAGAAATAGAGGATGTACCATGGAAAAGGCAAATTATAAGACTTGGGGCCTGATTCTGATCTCCTTTGCATGAATGAGTAACTCCATTAACTTCAATTAGAGTATTGAGGCTCACCATTTTCAAGAAACAAAGGGTTGAAAGACACTATGCTAAGGGCAGTTTAGAAATTCACAAGTCACTAGAAAACATTTAAATTCAGAGTTATGGACTTGATGCAGGAATTACTGGGTGCAATTCCCTGGTCTGTTATGCAGGAAGTCAGACTAGGTCAGAGTGGTCCCTTCTGACCTTTAAAGTTATGAGTATCAAGTAAGGAATAATTCTGCACTAGAAGCTGGGGGGATAGGAAGTGTAGTCGGGTCTTTTTCTCTCTCTATGATTTATGAGTAACTAAAGTATTGAAGCATAAGCTTTCATGGGCTAATACCCACTTCATCGGAACCCACTTCCGACGAAGTGGGTATTAGCCCACGAAAGCTTATGCTTCAATACTTTAGTCAGTCTTCAAGGTGCCACAGGACTCTTTGTTACCTCTGTTATTCCAGACTAACACGGCTACCTCTCTGATTCTATGATTTATGAAGACCATCAATGTTTTAATGGTTGCCCTCCCATGCCCCCATTTTCTGCATCAGAAATATCAGGACCCTTTTTGAAAAAGTCTCGGAGGTCTTTGCAAAAATCTCTGGAGGCCCTGAATAGTGATGCCACCCAAAACAAATCTTGGCTGGAGCTTTTTCTCTCACAGTACTTTGCCACCGTTAGCAAGGGAAAAGTGAAAAAAGAACTTATATTCCCCATGTAAAAGAAAGCAGAAAAAAGCCATTTAAGAAAAAGCTAAAAATGATGAGGCATTCATTTGGTCCATTCTTTCCTTCATACTGTTTTCTTCGCCTGTACTCAAAGGAATGCTGCATGCAGTGTGAGCTAGAACTCCTCCTATGTAGTCTTACTTTGGGGGGGTGGGAAGGGAGAGGTACAGTTTATAAAACATACAAAATTTGAGCTGCTCTATTTTATTTTATGAATAACCAATTATTGTTCTCTGCTGCCAGCCAGGAAGTTCATATATTGAACCACTCCCTCATCCCTACTATTTAATATACAGTATTACAACCAAGAGCATGTTACATAATATATTAGATTAAAGATTAAATTCTTTTGCAGCACATTGCCAGTAAAATAAAATATTCAGTAGCATGATTTCCAGACAATATACTTTTCATAATATGATTTACGGCTCATCGGCCACAAAAGCTTAATAATAATCAGATACCCTCCATATTTTCAATGGTAAGATGTTCCCATTTACTGCCTCAATTCTTGAAATGGCACAGGTTAAAAGGGGCACTAATGTATTGCATTTTAACAGCAATAGAGATAACATGCTTGGTTCTCCTATCAGAGTTGAAATTTGGAAATAATTCCATTGATTTCAGCAAAACTACATCTCTGGGAAATGGCTGTAATTGACAAGAGAATCAAACCCAATGTACTACAAAATGCAAATATTTGTTTT
Source organism: Sternotherus odoratus (assembly GCA_032164245.1). Taxonomy (NCBI): domain Eukaryota; kingdom Metazoa; phylum Chordata; order Testudines; family Kinosternidae; genus Sternotherus; species Sternotherus odoratus. The sequence goes on along the minus strand of JAVMKO010000009.1, from coordinate 10,240,031 downwards.
GTGCTAAAGAGAAGCATTTAGAAAAATCATGGTTAACCAATAAAAAAAAATTAATCAGTAAAGAAACCTACTAGTCTGTAACTAAGAGCATAAATAACTACCCAGTACTACATTAGGTATACATTAGTAATATTTTTTTTAAGCTAATGCATTAATTTTTCATAAGGTAATACATCGGCACCATTAGGCATTGTTAAAGGAGAGTGTATCTAATGGTTAGATCAAAGGGACTGATTTTCTCCAACTCTGTCACCAACTCACACAAACCACTAAAATGCCTTAGCTTCCCTGTCTGGAAAGTGAGGATAATAATGCTTCATTTGAAATTACTTCCAGAAGCTTGCATGAAAGGGGATAGGATATGCAAGGGCAAAGTAATAGTATAATTATGTATAATTAAGCATTAAGAGATTGTGTAATGGAAAGCTTTTCTTGAGCAAATAAGTTGTCATCTACACACTGTTATTCTCATGGAATATTATATACACATTCTCCTGGGTGAAAATTTGGAACCATTCTGAAAGAGTCTACCAATTCCAGCAAAAGTGTCTGCCAATTTCAGGAACTGCTAAAATCTTTCTGTTGCAGGGTACCCTCGGGAGTCCCGTAGAAACGAGGCTCACACACAATGGCTAGATGGAAAGTGGTGAGTTTATTGAAGGTCGCAGCATCACCATGCTGGGGACCCCGGTCAGCACAGCCGTGACATGGAGGCCCCGGCACATCCAAGCAATGCCCAGGGAAGAAGCCCGACACACAAGGGTGTGTCAGCACAGAAATACTCATACTCATTTGCATCTCATACATAAACATATCTCATGAATAGCAAGCAGCAAGCACCTGATAATTACACGCTGTTCTGCACTTGTTGATTATACGCTGTCCTGCCTCAGTTTACCTGTTTAGTTTCACACAAGCTAAAATTCACACAGACGGGGTAAACAGCTCACACAGCTAAGAAACTGTTCTCAGACACACACACGAGATAACAGGAACACAAGGCCATTCTCATACTGATAACCTTCATTATGCCATTCCCTGAAGGCGACTTAGAAGTGTAACTGCGCCCCCTGCAGATTGCCGTCACAATAATCTTCCACTCACTACACTTTCAAAATGCTAGAATCTTCCCATTGTAAGTGCAGGCACTGTGTATATTCATAAAAACATCCAAAGCGAGTTATATCACACCATGAGAGTTTAATCAGCATTAATTTGGGATGGCTGCATTACTCTTGAGTGGTTAAGTTATGAGTGAATGAAGCAGGTTATCGCAAACCAGTGCCAACGCCAGTTTTATAACACATCATCTGCTCATGTAATTCTATAAACGGTGCAGAAAAATGGTTTTACAAATATTTACAGAATATTTGGAATGGTATTAATACATAAAGGAATGTTAAATATAACAGGAAAAAAAGTCCTGCTTATTATATGAAGTAAAAATGTTCTCCCGCTTTTCTTGAAGGGGTAGAAAAGATTTTGTAGGTGGCTAGCTAGCTGCATTCCTGATAAATTGATCATTTACTGCTGCCTAGATTTAAATGAATTGTTCGTGGCGTGCTAGGCATCTTTTTAGTTCTCTAAATGAAAATAAATAAATAGAAATGTATCATGTACATTCAAATTAGAACTAACGATAGCCAGAAGATTCACATAAGCACCAATGTCTGCTGAAAATCTGAAAATTATCCAAACTATCTGAATCATTTGAGTCTTGGGGATTTGGCTGGAGAGCTCATTAGAAACTGAAACCTGCTTTCAGTCCAATCAGGAATACCCACAACCACTGCCATTTTCATAGTATTTGGATACTTTTTCTCTTCAAACTGTGAACCTGAAAGGGCAGAGGGCACAGCATGAAGTTAATTTTATTTCATTAATTTTTATTCTCAATATTTCATATCTTTCAAAGTTCAGCTTGGCCTCTGGCAGTGATTTGGGGATGTTTTTACATTTTCTAAACCAGTTCTTGCATCTCAAGCCGATGCAATAACTGGTTTAGCAGAACTTTCACCTGTCAATCCATTCTTTTTCCATTTTTACCCAGCAGTGGATAAACAGATCACAATCCTACAGAAGTGACAAAGAGTGTTATGGTGTACTTCTAGGGGTACACACAAATGAGTGGAGGGCAAGTATTAATCAATCTCAAAACAATTAAACAATCTCTTTCCGCACTTCAAACTGGTATGGAATTTAAAAACCCAAACAAGAGGGATGGAAAGGAGAGCGCACAGTGGGGATTTTTGTTTATTATTTTACAAATGCAAAACTAGACAAAAACCCTATAAACATAAAAAATGTCCTCCATGGTGTTGGGTTCTATTGCTCCTGTCCAACGCGGCTGGCTCCCCACTTCAGGCACAGGGTCGCAATGCTACTCATTCAGATTTAGTCCAGTCACCCCTGCATCATGATGTAGACGTGGCTGGGCCAAACCTGACTAGTGCTGCAATCCTGCTCTCCAGGTAACAGGATTAAGGAGTGGGGAACGGGATCCATCCCTGTAGGGCCAGAGTGAGTGTGAGTGGAGTGAGTGTGAAGCAGGTTCATTCTGCAACACCCTCAGGGCAACACCCCCCCTCCTGGGGGCAGGGCCCAACCCACCATCCCAGGACTTCCTGCAATAAAATGGAAATCCCCAAAGTCTCAAAGGACATTCCTCCCGGAAAGGAAAGATCATGTGATCTAACCAAAAGCAGCAAGTTTTAAATCCACTCTGAAAGTTACAGAATCATAAATGCAAACTAGGAGAAAATGCTGAGTCCTAGGTTGTTGCAGCCAAGTGTAACTATGAACGCAATCGCTGAAAAATGAATTGTTAGCAGTAGAGTGACCAGACAGTAAGCATGAAAAATCGGGACAGGGTGGGGGGTAATAGGAGCCCATATAAGAAAAAGACCCAAAAATCGGGACGGTCCCTATGAAATCGGGACATCTGGTCACCCTAGTTAGCAGTCACTTCCAGCATGGGTGAGATGCCACCCACAGCAGAAAACAAACTTCAGCTTCTTGTGATGGTTACCTTTTAGTCACAGTGAATTAATGAAACAAGTAATGATACCAAACTAGAGCCAAAACTGAACACTCTAAAATTAGTCGCAGGCTTAGAGCCTCTTTGCCTAAGGCAACAGATGAGATGATGGATGATAAACAGTCAGAGGCAGGAATATGCATTGCAGTTCTGAGCTACTAAATAAATAAGTAATCTCATAAATATCCACACTGCTTTCATCTATGTCTGCTGCAGCCACACTGAACTGGAGACCTTTGGGTGTTTTTTGGTTTGGCACCGTGGGTAGCTCAGTCTGGGCTACTAGCACTGGATAGGACAGGAGATAAGAGAAGATAAAGGAATCCTATAATAGTAGGCAGTTTAAGTGCACAAGTAGGATGACAAAATGAAGTATTTAATTTGGAAAAAACCTAAGGATACTGGGTATATTCAGTTTGGGACATTTCCACTTCTCCACTGAACTTTACAATGAAACTATGAAGACAAGTGAGCCAAAGGAGAACACCTGATACACTAGAGAGCTGTTGCAGAGTAAGTCGGCTTACAGACTTCCAGGATACTGCAAGCTCACAAAGTACAGGGCAAAGTGTTTAACAGTAGAAACAAAGCACTCAGTCCAATAGATTGGGGTCGAAGAATAAAATCCAGAAGATTGACCAGGAGCCTAACCATCATCACAAGATCCTTCAAGTGGACAGGAAGAGAAGGAAAAAATCCACATTGTATATCTCAAGTGACTTATTCATCACATAGCATCCAGGCTGCCCACTTCAAATCAAGTTTTGCTCTCTGTAACCGATGTATCGGTTTGGACTATGAAGTTACCGTGGATTTGCTCTGTTGACAACTGCAAACAAAATATTGGCCTAGAATAAGGCAGGACTTCACAGGACTCTTGTGTCATTGTCTTCTTCCCTGTGTAATACTCAACCTACATCCTCAGCGGGAGATTCGCTGATTGCATGGAAGATGAACACAAGGCCCACTGCAACACTTAAGTCCTTCGTAGGGATTGAACGGCACGGAAGCAGGCAAAATGGTTGTGTAAGCGTTCCTGTTTGACAAGACCTCAGCTGAGTCATCTACAAGGAACGGACCTCCACAGCTGAAACAATGAGCTTATACTGCCTGTGCTAAATGAGCATGGCCATTATCAAGCAGTAATAGAGTGAAGTTTCTCTAAATTGTCTCGGCATTAGTGGGGGACAGAGCCATACTACATTGGCATGAATTACACCTGGATAGCTCTATGAACCACTCAAGAGCCCTCCATGCTGTTCTCAGGGTGTAAGCCTAGAGAGCATTTTGGAGCGAGCTTCCCAGCCAGGGTAGATAAACTTGGGCTAGCAGGGCTCATGCTAGTGCTCTAAAAATAGCAGTGTGGACAGCACTTCAAAGTTGCAGCTCATGGCACTAAAGTAAAGGGAGTGTGGTGGGCTTCAAAGCCCTGGTTGCAACCTCAAAGCACTGACTACATAGCTATTTTTAGAGTAGTAGACTTGCTAGCCCAAGTCTGTCATCCTAGGCTGGGAGCCTCCTTCCTGTTCAGTTCAAAATGCTGAGTAGACATACTGACATAGACCAGTGCCTACGGGGGTGGGGCAGGGTAGTCCATATCCAGTGGCCATAACATTCCTCGTCCGTGATCCAGAGACGCTAATTTTTGCATTTCCTGATTTAACAAGTTAGTTTTGCAACCTCCATACTGAATCGCCTCACCTCCACCCACGAACCTTCCTTACCATAACACTACTTTAAAATAGGCTTTGGGTTTTCTTGCTTATTGTTTGTTTGTGTTAGAGAAAAACACAGACACGTAAAACTTCAAAACTGCTTCTTCGGGGTTTCTGTTCCCCTTTAGCTGCCAGAGTTGCCTAAGAGACGGACTATATAGAGCTACCTATTCTCAGCACATTCAGTTAAAAGAAAATGTTTCCTTAGCAACAGAACCCCTGGAAAGTTCCTGGAGCACTTCACTTAAGCAGCTTTGTACACAAGGCTGTGTGGAGGATTGGACACCCAGGGCCCTCTACTCCAAAAATAGATTTACATCTCTCTGTTTTCTCCTCTCTTTTCTCCTCATTTTGTTTATGTGGGGCACTATTGGCTTTTCAGCTGTGTGATATTTAGTTTTTAAAAAATGCCCACAGTAGGCTCAAGATTGCTTTTATCTTACAGGAAACAGTTGCCAAACTGAACATTTCAAATATGGATACAGTTTTGTTGACCATCCCAGTGACTTTGATGCCACCAAGTACAGTACTCAGAAGAACATAAGAACAGCCATACTGGGTCAGACCGAAAGGCCCATCTTGCCCAGTTGTCTTCCAACAGTGGTCAATGCCCATTGCCCCAGAGGCAATGAACAGAACAAGTAATCATCAAGTGATCCATCTCCTATCACCCATCCCAGCTTCTGGCAAAAAAATCACACAGGATACCATCCCTGCCTATCCTGGCTAATAGCCATTGATGAACCTATCATCCATGAATTTATCTAGTTCCTTTTATAAGACCTTGATTGTCAGCATGCCATAGGCACTCAGATACCACTGTAGTAAGCAGAACCCAAATGGATACACAGATTAAATCATGGGGCCAGACCCCAGTACTCAAAGACAAGGGAAGAGACTCACATTGTGTGTGTATGATGTGAGTTGTTGCTTCAGAATCATCTGCTGCAAACTAGTGCTCCTTCCCTCCCTGATACATTCCTGCTTTTGTTGGAAATTGTGCTACTGCTATGGGCATATTTATAAACAGATTTTAATATCCCGTGTCACTTATACTCCCAGGCAATGCAACAATAATGCATGCTTTAGAATCCAGCCACGATGGGATGAGGAATGGACATTTGCCCACCAGACAGAAATACCTGTTCAAAAAATAGCTTGCGTTCAGAATGAGAAACGGGCTAGAGGATGGATCCAAAAATATGGATACTAGTCTAAAACATTTGAGGCCTTGCACATTCCCGCCCCACTCTTTCTGCTGTGGTTACTCTGAGAGCAGCCTCATCTGCCGTCTGCTGTTGGACTCTGTCAGGTGCAAATCATTACCATGCAACTACACACAGTAAATGCTCCAACTATTCTGTCTGCTTTTAAAAAACTGGGGGGAGGGGGGAGAGGATTGCATACTACTGCTGCAGGGTCCCCAACAGGTTGATCAAATCCCAACACACTCATCAGGAGCGAGAAGAGAGATTTTATGCATAAACATTTTATAAATCCAGCAGTGTCCCCTAAGGTATCATTTTGGGGGAAGCTGCTCTAGTGGCCAACAACTAAGGATGAGACTGGAGTGGGACCCAGCCACTTCCTTAAATAAAGGGCCTACACTTGGAGCATCCCTATGCAAACAAGAGACCCCAGGACATGTGGCTTGCCCATACGACACAACTTGGGGTGGGGGAGAGAGAAGACATTCCAGACACACTCGTCTCCCCCTAGGAGCAGCACCTTGTAGTAAGACCTACATTCAGATATTTCTATGGCCTTCATCACTGCAGTATCTAATCCCCACAACATTTGGTGACACTGTGGTTGGGGTGGGTGTCAAACAACAGGCTTATTTTCAGATCAGTTTAAGTCTTGGCCAATGGTTCTTTTTTTAAAACCAGCTTTCTCTTCTCTTCCTAATGACTAAATCTGAAGTGATATTGCACAGTCTTTTGAAGAATGAAGAATTTTACAAAAATTACCAGGATTTTTGGTAACAAGATTCTAGTAACAAGATCTTAATCTTGGTAACAAGATTTGGTAACAAGATCTTAACACCAGCAGAGGAATATAAAGAAACTTAATGACAGGAGTCAGACATTAGAATTTTGTCTTGCATTCAACTCATTAAATATATGGGGGAGAAAGCAAAGAATTTGAGAGTCACTGATGTGGACGTGAAACCTATTTGTGACCATTTTAGAGAGACTGCTTGAAAACCAATTCAGGTGTAGAGAATTAGCTCACAACGGGTATCAATAGCTGAATACTGGGTTCAGTATTCCTCCTTCTGAAGTCCATGGCAAAATATCATCAACTTCAATGAGAGCAGGATTGGGCCCACAATGTGTAAATAATCTCAGATATTAAAGTAGCTGGGGCCAGTTTTAATTTTACAGAATTTGAGTGGGGAAATCTTGAAATCAGTGTTTATGTACAGAGCCCTCCCTCTGTATTCTCCCTTCAAATCCTTATTTTCTTGCTGCAACCACTTCCCTGTTCCAGGTTCCTAGTTTAGGCCGGAAGCCATGGCAATAAAGATGGACTCCCATTGGTAGGAATATTGTTTTCCACGTGTGTGTTAATGAAAATTACACAACAATAAGGTGCCTGCAAAAGACATAGGAAATAATATTCCTAAGTGGAAAAAAAAATTATAACTGACATGCACAAAACAGTCAAGTATGTCCGTCCCCCCCTTCCCGGAAGGGAGCCAGCTCCCCTTTCATACATTTTAAGGTCAGAAGAGATTATCAGATCATCTGGTTTGACCTTTCTTGTGTCAAGAGACCATTTAGAACAGTGGGATGCCTTCAAAGAGCAGCACCTAAAGTGCAGCTGGGGAAAAAATCAAGTACACTTTTCTGTGTACACAAAAGGTACTTGGGCTAGTGAACTGGCTGACTGTGAATAGCAAGTGGTATGCATACAATTAACCTGAAGAAAAGCTTCATGAAGCTCAAAAGTGTCTCTCTTCCACCAACAGAAGTTGGTCCAATAAAATATATTACTTCATCAGCTTTATGCCTCAGGTCCGATGACCAACAAGGCTAAAACACTGAAATTAATAAATGTGACAAATTGGCACTTACACCTTTTGGGGGGGCATGTAATTTAGGTGCCAGCTTTTGAAAGTTATCCCACTTTTGTCAGAACACTTTTAGCTCCCTTGTTCTCTAGCTTTATGGTGTCTAGAAAATCATAGCAAATGTTGCTTCATTCCCCAGTCTTTCAATTGGATCAGCACCAGCAGACCCCTGAGCCTCCTTTGAGCACCACATGAATGCAATGGGGTGGAAGGGTCTGTAGGCATTAAAAGACTGCAAAGCTTAGGGTATACATTTCTCCTATCAGGATGAGATGTAAGGGAGTCACCAGATGTACCAAGAAGGATAGCTTAGTTTATTGTCATCTTTGTTAAAAAGCTGATTGCTGTAAAGTTGGAAGAAAGACAGTTGTATCTATGGGCTGGTCTACACTAGGGGGATGGGTCATCCGAAGATAAGCAACTTCAGCTACGTGAATAACGTAGCTGAAGTCGGTGCATCTTTGGCTGACTTACCTTCCGGTCTCACGACAGCGGCGCGCTCCCCCATTGACTCCAGCTTGTGCCTCTCAGTGAGCTGGAGTTCTGGAGTCTATGGGAGTGCCTTTGGTGATCGATTTATCATGTCCTGATGAGACGCAATAAACCGATCACCAAAAGATCGATCATTACCTGCCAATCTAGTGGGTAGTGAAGACATACCCTAAGTTCCAGAAACAATGGATGGGAAAATGGGGGACAGGACAGCTGTGGTGCCAGCCAGCAAAGACTACTCAGCCGACAGGTAGAGCACTTGTGCCTGACAGGCTACTAAACTCAAACCCAACAAAACAAAAACAGAAAAAGCTGCACAGCACAAAATATAAAGGATTACCCATAGGCCTCCTACAACAATAACCTATTTAGCATACATTAGAAATCCTATTCAAACTGTATTGCAAATTCTGCTCTAACTCATACTTCCACTGAAATCATGGCCATAACCTATCAAAGCAACTGGTTACATGAGCTTTTTGCTCTTGCTCTTGTGGTCTTCCCTTCTGCCTCCCAAACATTTATCATCATTCAAACTTATTTTAGAACTGGGAAAAATACACTCCTGTGTAGAGGACCAGCACAAGACCTATGCACTTCACTCTTCCTTAAACCTTCAAAAGAAGGCTAAGGTGAGACCAAAGTGATGCCTAATGCTTGTGAGGACCCTTTGGTGGAAACAAAAGAGTTAGATTTAGCTCCATGAAATCTACTAAAATTTTATTCACTCAAATATTTGCAGAAAATAGTTCAGACCCGTCACTATACATTTAGTTTGAAAGAAATTTCATTTGAAATGAAAATCATTTCAGGCAGAAGCAGTTTATCTTCCTCAGACAGATCATCCAGTCTGAGCGCCGAGGCATTACCCTGAAATAGTGCAGTGCAAGAACTGAAATGTCTGTCCTGTGGAAAATTCTGCATTTCCAGAAGTTTTTTATTCCAAATTGGAACAAAAAGTCAGATTTTTTTCCACAGAACGGATTTTTTTCTGGAAAATGTCCATACAGAAAGAATCAAACATAATTTAAAAAAATATTACAAACTGACAAGCCAAACCCCTAGCTTGCTGGTCTGATAGTTGGGTATCCAGTTTCTCCACCTCCTTTCTATACATTGGCAACAAAATTGGACACACTACTCCAGCTGAGACTTAACCAGTGCAGAGAAGCAAGCTCCAGGTCTCGGCCACACAAGTGGGATGTCACCTGTTCTACCTCTCTTGGCCGGTTACTTACAGAGGCTAGCATAGAGCTGTATGAAACTTTGCAGCTATGTGTAATTTGCCCAAGCAGTGGCAGGGTTTGGACGTGGAGCTGCATCAAATTTGGCAGCTGTGCGTGGAGTAAATGAGCTTCTCCTGAGATTCCTGGGAGTGTGTCAGGGAAGATCCCTGAGGATGCAAAGTTGGGTGGATGAACTGGAGAAACAACGTGGTTACAGGAATCTGAACAGAAGTGGGGGCTGTTTGGTGGAGTACCTAGCTGTGTTTTCATGGCTGCCTAGAGGATGAGTGTTTGCTGCTTGCTTGAGGCTCATGTAGGTGGTTGCAAAGCATCCTGGGACTGCCGTGCTGGGGATGTTGGCTGAGTGTGCCTGGGAGAAAACTAAGGTGCCTAAGGTATGGAAAGGTGTTTGCTTGAGGAAACCTGGTAGAGCTCATTGGGGAGTGGGGGAGGGCAGACGGAACCTGAGGCTAATATGGGGCCCTTCACCTTGTTCTCATGCTGTCACCCACTGCTACCTCTCAGATGGCTTTCAAGGCTGTGATGAGGCAGAGAGGCTACCTAAGTGCCTTCAGGCAGCCAGAAGAGGCAGATGCAGGTGAATGCCTGCAACCTATCTAAAGCTGAAAACAGATACCACAAGAGGTATGAAGGCAGAAGTAATAGAACTTCCACGTCTAGAACGGTCACATGAGATGCACCACACTTGGCAGTCCTGGAGTAAAAGGGGGCTGGTGTGGGAGAGAGTTTTGTCAGACTGAGGAACTGAAGTTTTAGTACAAGAGGTAGTTGTGACTTGTAGTGTCAGCAAATAGAGCTCTGCTGGCTTTTCTTGGCATCCAGGGAAAGATCTCAGTTACTTAAAAGTTCTGAGAGATGTAAAGATTTTGAAGGGACTCAAGTCATTTAATGAGAGGGAAAAGAAAAATCCTACACAAAGGATTGATAGGGACAGTCTTTTAAAGATGCCTTTTTAAATGTTTCCTCTGCGAAACTAGTTTCATGAAGAAATATGGAAAGTTGAATAGTTCTCTCCAGAGTTAGGGTGCCAAACCTGGAAACTAATTTCCAAACGATAAAGCGGGAAATGAATTTTACCCCTGCGTTAACTGCAAATCTCAATGCAGCCTTAACTATGGTGTCTCATCCATTATTTATTTTGTAAGCAACATACATTTAAGTTGTCTGGGTCACTTGAAAATTGGTAGAAAGGGGTTGAAACCATAAGACCTTCTGGGAAGTCAGCCTTAGTTTGACTCTGCCTCTTAAATTTACAACCCCAGCAGCTGGTTTCTCTGCAGGTACTGAAGAAACTGGACAGTGGGCATTGATAATAGTAATAAGTGCCAAGGAACTCCACAGTCAGTGTGTCCAGGCTTGTTTAATACATGTAACAGGCACACTTCTATGAAAATCAAGTCATTACCGGAGCTCCAGGAATCCAAAGAACTATACAGACTGTTAATTAATTTCACTTTTATAGTGTTCAGTAATAATTCGCTCAGGGATATACACCTGCATAGGAAAGTAATATAGATCTCCATGAAGTTATTTGATACAGGAATTTTCATAATATACCAATGCAAAAAGTTTTTCTTGGGCGATTGTGGGGAGGTCACATTTGTATGTTGCTTTAGAATGCATGACTTTCTAAAAAAAGAAAAAATTCCGCGTTTCTAACTTTGTTTTTTTTAAAAAAGGTTCCAAAAATTCTGATCATGATTTTAAGATCTGTACCTCTTGGAAAATGAGCACACCACCATTTCAAATGGGAAAATAAAGCTAGCAGCGGGGAAGAAATAAGAAAGAAGTTGCGGAGAAAAGCTAGGGAATGGAATAAAAATGTTGAGAGAGGGGAGGGAGGGAGGGGGCTGGATGAGGGGGGAGGGGGCTGGACGAGGGGGGGTCATTGCAGGGGGGCTGGGCATTGAGGGGGCTGGGCGAGGGGGGGGGCGCGAGCCCTTATGGTTGGCCCGTGTACACAGGCTTTTACACTAGTCCTTCAATATTCAAAATAGAAGTGACTAAATAAAAAGGTAAATAACAGTGAGTCAGTGGCAGAGAAATCAGAATTAGAGCTGGCTGAATAATCGATTTTTGGGATCACAAGCAATTCCAAAAAATTAAAAATAAAAATCTTTTCTTTTGGGTTGAACCAAAAGTGGAAATTTTCAGCAGATGAAAAGTCCAACCAAAAACATGGAGTCGGGTGAAATGAAAGGTTTCATTTCAATCCGGAACTTGGTTTTGATAACAGGCATTCCCACAAAAGCAAAAAGAGGACAACATTCACAAACACCAGAGGGAGAAGGAAGAGCTCTTATTACCTTAGCACTGCAGTTAGGGGACTCCCCTGGAATATGGAAGACCCATGTTCAGTTCCCCCCTCCACCTGATAAAATGGGATTTGATCTTGCATCTCCCATATTGTGGGAGAGTAACCTAGCAACTGGCCTATGCAATACTCTGATATAGGGTTTTCAATCTCTCCATGTTTTTATAGTCATTGGAGCAGAGACTTGACTTTGGGTCTCCTACATTTAATAGGTGAGTGCCCCAACCACTAGGTATGACATCCCAGGGTGTGATCCAGACCAGTCAGGGGCTCTCTCATCACCTGCCCTGTAATACTTTACTCCTGTAGCCCCCAACGTAGATCATTCAAACAGCCGCCAGCATGCAGGTGGCCCTGAGTGTCTGTGTGTAACTGCATCCCACCAGTATCACTCATCTTATACTCCGTGGCTCTGTCTCTTTCTTGCCTACACCTGCCTACCTTATCTATATTGGGAATACATGGGAGCTGCTACCAGGGCCAGCTCTAACTTTTTTGCCATGCCAAGCAAATAAAAAAAGGTGGCCGGGATGTGCAGCCCAGGATTAGCCGGAATGCTGCCCCTTAAAACATGCTTCCTACACTGGTACCTGGAGCCAGCCCTGGCTGCTGTGTTTGCAGGCCTGAACTCAAGGCCTGGGTAATATATGTGTAAGAGGAATACTTCTTCTGCATCACCGGTGTGTAGTCAAAGTCATTCTAAGGTTTAATGTCAGCAAAGCGCTGTGAGATCCAGGCTTGCAGTGTCCTTTAGAAATACAAAATATCAATATCATTTAAAAACAAATGAATGCAATCTTTGAACTGAAGGGATCTCAATGTTTGGTTGTACATTGGAACCCTCATAAAACCAGTGTCAAAAGTAGAAACTTTTGAAGAGCTATCTTTTTTCCACATAGATAGAAAAAAAAGCATGTGAAGCAATACAGTGAATCCCTTTTAAATGAAAGCCTGGATAGACAGAATAACCTCCTAGTGAACCCTAAGGTTAAATACAAATAGAAAACTAACCTGGAACTGTCAAGTAAATACACTTCCTATGTGCAGATACACACAGAGAAAAGCTTTCTAAGTAGTAGGCCTGATAAGAGAGGAAAGAGTACCATTTTTGATTTCAACTAAGATTTCCCATTTTTCAAGTTTCTATTGTATTCAGGTTGTAAGAATGCTGAAAAGATAAAGCAGGAATTGTTTTCTGTGTTTTGACTAAGAACATCCTGACATCTAAGTGAAAAAGGATTAGAATACGTTGGTGAGGAAAAATGAAAAGTGCCAAATTATTGCTTGGTCAACTATGAGAAAGAAGAAATTTGAGAATAAGCAGGAATAATGGCAAGTAACTAGCTATCCTGAGGTGCTGGTATAAAAGCAGATTGAAATAAAGCTATTCATTTACCTAGGCTACTGGAGGAAAAAGGAAGCAAGAATAATAGAGAAAATGTATAATGGACTGGGGTTAATTAGAATGAGGGAAATGATTTGGGTACAGCATAGTGAGATAGAAGCTTGTGAAAAAGAGGCCACAAAGAACGGCGTAATAGATGGAGATGCAGATATAACAGAAGAATCTTATGTAACATGTAGGGCTGTAAGCCATTTTTAAAGAGGACAGTTTGGACAAAAGGAAATTGGCTTCTGAAAAATTGGCTTCAGAAAAATCAAGAGGCCCAGTTGCACTGGCTATTTTAGGTCAAGGTATTTTGTACCTTTAACTGTACATGCATAGCTTCTGCAATTCATGTGTATGTATTCCATTCGTAGAAAGGGGTAACTCCTGATGAAGAAGGTTTTACCAATCAAGTTTCTGTGCATCCAGACACAGTCAGTCAGTCTTCAAAAACAGTGCATAATCTTTCAGTTATTGATGTGAACAATGACTAACAATTATCCCAGAAACCTATTAAAACTCACTAGTTACACCTTTAAGAATAGCAGCCGTGTTAGTCTGTATCATAAAGAAAACGAGGAATGCTTATAGCACCTAAGAGACTAACCAGTTTATTTTAGCATAATCTTTCGTGGGCTATACACCAATAACTTAAAGGACAATGGGAAAGTCAAACAGAGAAAACTGACTTGTAATACATTTGTAATAATACATTTGAGAATATTCATGTGACATTGGTCATCCTCTCAGGAAGGGAAGAATGAAAAGAATAGCAGATATTTCTATTTTACGTTTAATAGAAATTATAAAAACAAAAGATTCCATTGTCTGGAGGAGAAGGAACTTCTGAAGGAATTCTCTCTTTCCTGGTCTTGCTACCTATTTTAAAACTCTTCACTCATAAAATTGCCATGGAAGTCAATGTAAGCCTGATCTATGAAAGACTTTCTGCACTTCGCCCCCCAGGATTATGTGGATGAATATTGGAGGCTGTGCTTTAACCTATCAAACTGATTATGCAGTAGCTAGCATGCTGTGACAATTAGCAGTAGGGTCTTTGTGGATGACAAGAACTGGGTTAGAATGACATGCCAATCTGATAATCACAAAGTCAAAGGTAAATGTTTTTAAGTGTCTAGAAACTTTTGTGAGTTCACATCACATTAGGATTACCAACTTTCTACTTGGGCAAAACCGAACACCCTTGCCCCGCCCCTTCTCTGAGGCCCCACCCCCGCTCACTTCATCCCCCCTCCGTCTGTTGCTCATTTGGCCCATCTTTACTCACTCACTCATTTTCACCAGGCTTGCTCAGGGGGTTGGGTGTAGGAGAGAGTAAAGGCTCTGGGCTGGGGCCTAAGGGTTCAAGGTGCAGGAGGGGGCTCCAGGCTGGGGGGGGGGGGCAAAGGGTTTGGGGTGCAGAAGGGGGCTCCAGGCTGGGGCCAAGGAGTTCAGAGTTCAGGAGGGGGTTCCAGGCTGGGCTATGGGAAGGGATACAGGCTCTGGGCTAGAGGTGAGGGTTCCGGGATGGGTCCAGAAATGAGGGGTTCAGGGTGAAGGAGGCGGCTCCAGCCTGGGGTAGAGGGTTGGGATAAGCCTTCTGGCTGGGGGTGCGGGCCCTGATGTGAGGACAGGGATAAGGGATTTGGGGTGAAAAAGGGGTCTCCGGGATGGAGATGAGAGGTTCGGAGTGCACGAGGGGGATCAGGGCTGGGGCAGGGGTGCGGAGGAGGTGAAGGATCCATCTGGGGGTATAAGAGAGTGCTCCGGGTTAGTACCAAGGAGTTCAGAGGGCATGAGAAGAGGATCTGGGTTAGAGCAGTGTGTCTGATGACTCCATCTGGGAATGTGGGCTCTAGGGTGGGGCTGACGATGAGGGATTTGGGGTGCAGGAGGGTGCTCCAGGCTGGGACCGAGGGTTCAGAGAGTGGGAGGAGGATCAGGGCTGGGGCACAGGATTGGGGCACAGGATGGGGTGTGGGCTACAGGTGGCCTCACCTCAGGCAGCTCTAGAAGCATGTCCTCCCTCCCACTCCTATGCGAAGGTGCAGCCAGGTGGCTCTGCACCATGCCCCAATCTCAGGCACCATCCCTGCAGCTCCCATTGGCCATGGGCCATCAACTTAAAAAGGAGCAACAACTTGAAAAATCGCATCAATTTATTGAGTGAATATGTAGCTAATGTGCTAAAAAGCACAAGTCCTCACATTTAGCTTTTAATGATATCAGATACAGGACCAATCAACGAGATCCAACAAAGGCAAACAAGCACTTGGAAATCTATCTGGAGTCAGAGCAAGGATCTGGTCTAAAGCCAATAGAAAGATTCTCATTCACTTCAGTGGGCTTTGGTTCACGTTCCTTATATTTCCCAAATCTTTCAACTGCCTTGTTATTTATATAGTGGTTTTATAGGGATGTTCAATGTTTTCAAGTGCCATCAGGTACCTAAGAGGTATAAGAAAGTTGCAGGCTCAAGGATTTAGTTGCCAGGGTAATTTTGCTGAGACCAAAGGACTTCAGTAATAAAAGCTGTTCCTATGGAGGTAAATATCAAAGATTCTGAAGACTGGTCCAGAAAACGTGCATTTTATGGGGCAGAGACAGGTGATGAAAAACATGGTGAGTTAGCTGACGGTGCTGAATGACATTGCATGGAGTGGAGGGTTTTGAGATGAAAGATACCCGGTAGATTATAAAACTCAATGGGAAGAGAGTCTTCAAGACAGTTAGTCAGCATGACATAATTGCTTTGACATAACTGTTGACAGTGTGTCTTTTTGGAATGTTTTGCTTTTCTCTCAATAAATATTTTACCCTGGAAACCATCAGGAAAAAAGCAAACCCGTTAAGCAAACATTGGCCAGCTATGATAATACAGCAATATAATGGAATTTAAAGCCACAGGTTTTGATTGTTTCCTTTGGGCTTTTCCTGAAATAATACAGAATGCTAGTTACAATTTAAAAAAATCAGAATTATGAGCTGTTCTATAGATTTAAAATTTGAGGGAACATTCTGGGTTCAAGACGCACAATAGTGTCAGACCCTCAAGTGATACATGAGGTAAAGGGAGAATAAATACTATTCTGGTAGTACGAAGAACCCTTAATCTAGACTCGGAATGTAAACAAAAGCCCCTCCCACCCCGAACCATTCTCTTTAGCACACAGCTTCCTCCAAGGCAATCCAGCTCTCAGCAGCCCATCCCCTTCAAACTCAAAAAGCTCTTTCTAGAGCGGAGGAGCTTGGGAAAAGCCTGAGCTCCAGATTCTAAAACAGAGACAATTAACATTGAGCATTTAATCTGAGAAAACTAGAACAGAAGTAACGCGCGACAGACCTGCCAGAGTTACCACCATGGCAATCAGGAGAGATCCTTGCATTTCAAATAGGAAGTGGATAGCAACCTATCCAGACAATAGGTATGCCACCCTCAACACTATCAAATGACACACACCATAACTACCACGAAAGGTCACTCCCGGAAGGAGGAGGTGACATATTTTCCAAAACCAAAGAGGACACTGGCTCTGTGCTTCTTGAAACCACCCAAAATGCTCCAACAGAAGTAGCACAGACCTATTCCATTACCAGTATTGAAGAACATCAGAAGCTGCAAATGCAGGTGCCAGGTAACAGATCTATCACAATGGCCAAACAGAACACTTCAAATAAAATACAAGAGGAAGTGACTGTGTCAAGTTTTCTCTTATACTCCTGTCCCCTGTTAATATGACTGAGGGCTGTCTCTCACCAGTACATCTGTGCGTACTGTACTCTTTAAGTATGGTCTGCTGCTTTTTAAGCCGGTTCAGACTTAGTTGCTAACAACATACATTGACAGAAAAGGACTCCCAAATTGCCTTCCAGCCAATGCAAAGAATGAGGGGAAATTAGACATCCACGTGCAAAATGGTTTGATTGTTTTTAAATGAAAAAAAAGTGATGTGGGAAGTCTTTGTATGTTGTAGTTTTTTCTTCTAGACACAATATTTATTCTCTCCTCGGGTACACTGATAATTAGCAGAACTGCATAAAACAGTCTCAGGGTTTAGTCAGGATGTCTGTTGGCATTTAAATAACCTTATTTTGTCAGACAGCTGGTTCCTTTACTAGCCCTGGATCCTTCAAGGGCATCAAAACTTCCAAGTTCTGTACTGTAGTCATGGATTATTATTCCTGTGATTTTTTTAGGTTCAAGTTGTGAGGAAATGGGGTTTTATTCACCTTGTAATTTGCATCTGAGTCTTCCAGTCCTATACTAATACTGTGTGTACCTCCATTTCCCTGTGTAGCTCACCAGTGCCTAGACGGTGAGAATTGGGTGTGTGGGGTGAGGCAATCAGCAGTCTGCACCTAGGTGATGGCTGATGCCCTTCATAACCTGAGAACCAGGAGGGGGATGCGACCAGGTGACACTTTGCCAGGAAAACAGGACTAAGAACAGAGGAGGAGCAATGGAGGCCAGGCTGGGGAATCCAGAGCAGTCTGCTGTGGGGGACTGGAAGAGGGGGAGAGTCCAGGTGGTCTGGCCTGGGACTCCCCAAGAAGGACTTAGCACAGAAGTCCATGCCCTTCAGCAAACAAGCTCTGTTCTATGCTACGTACCTGTTGACGAAGAAACCTTCTGCTTTACAATGCTGGCTGAGAGGCACACCTGACTGTGGAGTGGGCCCTATGGCTTTCCCCACCAAGGGGAAGTGTGCGGTGTAAACAGGGATGCTGAATGCTCTGAGCTCAGGCCAGGAAAGCTGAAGCTGAGGTGGATTATTATTATTATTATTATTATTATTGCTGCCCTGGACAGCGTGCCCTGAAGGGAGTCACGCTACCCCAGAGTCCTGGCTGGCTTCAAACAGAGCAGTTCCAGAGCATCGGACCTGTGACTCCATCACACAAGTATGTTGGTAAAGCTCTGAGTGCTTCCAAGCCCCACTTCCTATACTCAAATATTCTATTGATACATTTTTGCACACTCAAATACTTAGCGTGCAACAGCTTTTCAAAATTCAGGTTTACCGTTTGTCAGGCTCTAAATTGCAAGGTGAAAGCTTAAAAAAAAAAAAAAGAGAAGAAGATGAAGAAATAAGAACTGTGTAAACACAATGACCACAGCAGCCATAGGCAGCATTTACTCAAGCTTCAAATTGTTTGCCAGCTGGAAAATAGCAAAAGTCAATACAAGAACAGGGTTATAGTCCAACAGTTTTTGTACTATTAAGGGGACTTTACAATCAGTACAAAGACAAAATCCTCAAATTCTGTCTCCCTCTGAACCTCAGGAAGGATGAAGGTTCAGACCAAATGGAACTGCATTGGGCTCTAGAATCAAAACCCACCCTTCGAGTTTGTATCCAGGCCAGAATTCTCAGACAGCGGCCATTTCAGCCTTATCGTTCCTGAAGTACAGACTCAGCGAGAAAACTGGCTGTTCCCCATTAAGCAAACTGTAAGATATGGGGGCAGAGGGAAAGGGGGGGGGGGAGGAGAAAGGGATTAGGAGCCTGAACTAAAGGCCAGTGAAACCAACAAAAGGCTACCACTGACTTCAATGGATTTTGGATCAGGCCTTGAGGGATCAGAAGCAGAGACAAAATAAAACAAAAATCCAGAGTGAGTAAAAAAATGTTTTTTTAAGGGGATGTTTAGATTCCTACCATGCACAGGCAAAGCCATGCAGAAAGTCCACCAAATATCCAATGCCGGTCTCCTCTCCGCAGCAGGCTTCAAATATCCTCAGATAACCTTTGAATTAAAAATACATGCAGTACTTCAGCAGATCACAGTTCAAACAAACAAACCAAAAATTAAAACTAGCAATAAGAGCTGGCCCAAGATGAGCCATATCCATTATTCAGATGCTGTCTTTTTTGCCAAGTACTTTACGGCTTGTCTATCTTTCCCTTTCTGTGCTTACCGTAAATTACAGGGCTGAAAGATTTCTACCACTCACTAGCCCAGCTGGATTTTTTTAAACATAGATTTCATAGCTTTCCAGTTGTGGCTAATAAATTAGATTCTTATTTAGGTGAGAGAAAACGAAAATCGGTGCCGCTGAATGTTGCTACCGCACATATTTAAGAAACAGCCATTACAGAAAAAGTATTATAGATTTATTACCCGTGCCAAGTAGTTCCATCTATACTTGACAAGCACAACATTGGCAAACTGTATGCCTAATGTTCCAAAGTACTACATTTTTATAAGGATATGCATTATAGCACCATTGCAAGGATAAAATGCTTCTGAAGCCAAGTTCAGTCCTGGGATAACCAGATGCAACTATATTGAAATCAGTCAGTCAATCTCCAGCTGATGAGCATATCAATGGGTCAAATTCAGAAGAGCTACACAGAGGAAGCCATGAATTCATCACTGCGGCACAGTGGCATAGGAGACACTATCCTGCACAGAATGAAAAAGGGCAAAAAAAATGGTTGAAGAATTTGAAATGAACAAATCGTATCGTCTCAGACATTCAGTGGGCAGAAAAAAGACTAAATTTGTTATATAAATTATTTGTTGCAAATTATTCACTCCACTCCAGCCTAACGGATATTACATTTTCACATGATTCATGCATGTGACAGGACTGCATGCATGAGAATGATTCTGAATCCTTAGTATGCTCACTTGATATGTTGACCATGAATGTTCCCAGGGGCTGGCGACAGAAATTTGGGGGGCCCTACTTTGATAGTTTGGGGGGCCCCCCAGCCCAGCTGCCCCCCCCAGCCCAGCCGACAGCGGATGGGGCCCCCCCCAGCCCCACCGGGCCCCCCCCCAGCCCAGCCGACAGCGGATGGGGGCCCCCCAGCCCAGCTGCCCCCCCCCCCCAGCCCAGCCCAGCCGGCGCTCCCCCCCCCCCTCCCCGGGCAGCGAGAGCTGCGTGAACCACCCTTTCTCCCCCCCCCCCTCCCCCGGACAGCGCTGCTGCCGCCGGCCGGGCTCACAGCTCCTGCCAGGGCCAGGCTCGCTCGTCCGGAGGAGAGCTGCGCCGCCTCCCCGCCCCTTCCCCGCTCTCCAGGTCCGGCCACAAGGGGGGACGACAACGGGTACAGCTGTGTACCGGGGCCCCCCTAAAGTCCGGGGGCCCGGTACAGCTGTATCCGTAGTAACCCCCTGTCGCCGGCCCTGAATGTTCCCTCTAATTTTTGACAGGCCGTGTGCACAAAAAATTCCTCCATGTAAATTTCTGACAAAAAAATTGAATGTTGGTTCTAGTTTCCCTGACCAAAGGCACCTTGCCTTTACTTTGGGGACAAGATGGCAGAGTGAATTACGTAACTACACCTGGACAAGTGGGTGTTTAGGCTCATAAAATAGGTTTGGTGCCATTGCACAGGTCTATATTTGTGCACAAATCAAAACCAAAACAAAATCAATTAGGTGTTACTCTTTCCTGAGGAGAGGAGCAAAATCGAGGTAACGGGAGGAATTGCAGGTCAGAGCTGTGGGGACAAACATCAAAGGCTTAGGATAAGGCCAGCTAAAGAGACAGCCAAACAAGCAAAAGCAGCAGCACCAAGTTCTCATGAAGAACTCAAATAGTCTTTGATAAGAACATTGATGTGGATTGAAAACAAGCTTTTAAAACCAATTTTTTTTAAAAAGACAATATTCAGCAAGGGAGAAGCATCTGGGTTATTGCAAAGATCAGTATTGGAACCAATTTCATTTAACAACCTCACTGAGATCTGGAAGTGAGAGTTAACAGCAAATTAAGGATAGCTACTGGTGTTACTAAATTGGGAGGATTTGCTAATATCAATGAGGAAAGAGCAAACATGCAAAGGAACTGAGAGGGATTGTAAATGCAGGAAGAAAACATAGTGAGATTCAGCTTTAAAAACGCAAGTTAATATATCAGATAGAAAACAGACCAAATCTACTCTTTTGAAGCAGAGATCATAAATGGCGCTAATTGCCTCCAGATTTTACTCAGACCTTTCCCACTTTGAAGAAGACAGCCAAGGAAATTGAAATGCAAACAAAAAAAGACACTACATATTCTTACCATAGTTACAGTTAAAGTTTGGAAAAGAAAAAAAAACAAGACAATGTTAAGGGGGTAAAGCCAAGCATTTGAAATTCCTACAGCTAAGATTGTTCTGGGAATGCTAATTCTATCACATTAGTTTCATTTCATTTCCAATTCCCCTTGTTATTTGTAAACCTTGCAGTATTATTCTTATTCATAAAAAGAATAAGGAGTACTTATGGCACCTTAGACGCTAACAAATTTATTTGGGCATAAGCTTTTGTGGGCTAAAATTCACTTAATCAGATGCATAGAGTGGAACATACCATAGGAAGATTTTACACACACACCACACACACACAACATGAAAAGATGGGGGGTTGCTATATCAACTCTAAGGCCACATCTACACTACCCGCCGAATCTGGTAGTGTAGACCTGGCCTTCGAGACTAATCAATTAAGGTGAGCTATTATCAGCAGGAGAAAAAAAACAAACTTAGTGATAATCAGGATGGCCCATTTCAAACATGTATTCATGTATGGTATAAAAATGCTCCATATGTGCTGAGCAAACAGGACAGGAACACCTTTAGCTTTTTGCATCTCCTGTGTGAAGTGCTTGCTCTCAGAGCCCTAATACTACTAATGCTACATTTACATAATAGTACAGGTTTCGTTTTTACACTCAATACTACAGTAATTACTAGAGATGCTTTAGAAAAATTTTTAACCTTGATTTAATAATTGCCAGTGATGGAGAATCCACCACGACCCTTGGTAAATTGGCCAGATGGTTAATTACCCTCATTATTAAAAAAGTATGCCTTATTTCCTGTCTGAATTTGTCTACCTTCAACTTCCAATCATTGCTTGTGTGGTACCTTTCTCTGCTAGATTGAGGAGTCCATATCAAATATTTGTTCTAAGCGTAGATACTTAATTCCTTAATCTTCTCTTTGTTACACTAGCTAATGGGAGATGCTGATAAGAGGGGTCCTAAACCCTCCCTGTCTCACAGAGTTAGGCACCAAAACCTGGGCTGGAGAGAGGGACCTATCCAGGGGTGAAAGTAACAGAAACTTCTTACCAGTACAGCGACTGGCCCAGCTCTGGCTTACTTTCACCTGGCTTACTTTCACCTCTGAACCTCTCTCTGCCGGAAGGGGAGGGGCCTCTGCCGGAAGAGCCATCCCGCCCCCATACCGGTAAGGGGCCTCTCCCCATACTTCCCCACACGCCTCCTCAGCCTAACCCTCCCCCCTCCGGCTCTGGCAGAATTTGAAAGGGCCCGTGGCAGTAGCGGTGTTCCAGCCCCAGGCTCTTTAAGTAGCTAATGGAGCCCCGCTGCAGCCTGCCCAGGGCTCCGTCAGCAGGACTCCCGGCCCTGTGGAAGTGGCGGTGGGGTTCTGGTAGCTATTTAAAGAGCCCGGGACTGGGACACCGCTAGCGCCCTGGGCCCTGTCACCGGAGCCACGCTGCAGCCTCCCCCAGCAATTGAAAGGGCCTGGGGCTCCAGTTGCTTCTGGGAGCCCCGGGTCCTTTCAATTGCGCCACGGGGAGCCAATCCGCCCCGGTATGGCGCACCAACTCTTGCCGGTATGCCGTACCGGCTTACTTTCACCTCTGGACCTCTCTCTGTCCCCCAACCAGGACTCCTCTCTTGGCAAGCGGTAGCTCTCGACTATTGGGTCATTCCCACTCTGTGGCCCAATGTATATTTAATTATTTATTCAAAGTGGAAGGTCTTCACCAAGAGAGACCCACATCAGAATATCCCATAGTCTACTGGCTCAGGCATTCACCTGAGATGTAGGAAACCCTTTATAACAACGGGCAGAGAGGGAAATTGAACCAGGGTGTCTCATAGTCCAGGTGAATGACTTATAATTTAGCTAAAGGCTGTTTTGGAGGGTATTAGACATGCTCTGAGCATGCCTACTGGATTAGGCCTGTAGGGTAACACCTTCCTCCACCTGCTGTGAGGATAGCACTAAGACTTAGGAGTGAAGGTGTCAGATGTGTGTCCAGGCACCTGCCTGTGGCAGCAGTATACATGCCCAGAGGCAGTAATTTAGATGCCTAGAAAACTTTTATAGTGAACATTTAAACATTGAGTGAGATTAGGTGCCTATGGATTTAGGCAGCAACTCTGTGGGAGGGCGAAGGATGGCTTGTGAACTGCAATAGTGCCTAAAATCTGGGATTTAGGCACCTACATCCCTTTGTGGATCTGGACCAATGTGCCTGCCCTACAGGCTATATTGACAGAAGAAAGGGAATGGGATGCAACACAATGCAAACATTAGAATAACAATATGTATCCTGTTAATTCCATGGGTTTTATTTTTATTTTATTATTTGGTTGACACCTCTTAGAGAGGAGGATGAGGAGAACTAAGGCTTAGAAGTTTGTGGAGGAAGCGTTTTTAGAGGGGATGTGGAAGATCAGGGTCTCTCATAAGCAGTTTTTCTTGTGCAGTAACAATGCCAAATGGTATGTCATGTGATTATGTTTTTGCATTAATTAGCATATTCAGTCAAACACTGACAAGGAACCAGACAATCTTTTACACCTTAATTATCTTAGTTTCAACTGTAACTGTACATTAAACCAGCTCTTTGCAGTTATATTTCATAGAACTACATTTCTTTTGCTCTGTTTAACCAGGCCTATTTACTGATTTCATTTTTCTAATCAAATTATAACATTGTCAGTGTACCCTCCCTGACATCTCCTGCCAAAAGCATCACCACAACTGATATGTGATGTGTAGCATGGTAGACTGACTTTGCATAGTACATCTGAATTATTCTATTTTTTTTTCTTTATTCTGTTTAGCTTGTCTAAAAAGAAATCTGTCCTTAAAGGGTATTTGATGTGTTTGAAAAGATACCATAATTCAAGAAGATCAAAAATGATTAGATAATACAATGAAGGTTTTCCCCCTATCAAGCACCTAATATTCTTGAAGGGGAAAAAATCCTGTACTTACAGATTTAACACTGCTGTCTACCATAGTGGAAGTTTCCCTAAATCTACCCAGGTCATTCCAGTTGGGAGAGAACTTTCTTTCATTATTAGTACAAGGTTAATAATTAAATCTAGATTAACTCAACCTATCAGCACCTTTTAAAATAAATCTTGAGTTCTTTCTCTCTCAGTGCTAGCATTTCTTAACACAAGTTTTTCTGGCCAGATAATACACGACAAAATTCTCTCTTTATAGATTAAATACATCACGTTCATTTACTATTATTCAAACAAATAAATAAATAAAATGAATTATATAGGGTTTGTATGTTTGGAGGTATTTGATTTGTTCTGGTTTTTGAGGTGGGGGAAGTCCTATGGAATTACACCTTTTTACATCCAATCTAAACTTGGCCCATTGCACCCTTTCTTTAAAATAGTTCCAGTAATTCAGAGACAAATTCTTAGCTTCTGCAGAGGACATTCAGAATGCGGAGGAGAACACACCCTAGTTTTAATAACATGCTTATTTCAGTCATTACTAGTAAATTGGACATGATGCGCATCTATTTCATCCCTCAGTTGTCACTCATAGGATGTCAAATTTCTTTTTGAAGATACCCAAGCTCTGCAAAGAATAATACAGTCATGCATCTACCCCTCAGCATAATGTGAAGTGCTATTTTCCAAAGATTTGTACTATTGCAATCATTGCTGAAGTGATGGCGGCATTTTCAAAAGTGACTTAGGAACACAAGTTCTTTCTTTCAATGAAATGTGTGCTCCCAAATAACTTAAGTGCTTTGGAAATCAGCATATATGACTCTGAAAAGAACGCCCAGAAATTCGCACAACAGAATGCCCTCCCTGAACGGATATGCTGGACCTTTAACCTCCCCTCATTCAAACCCTGCTTAAGACTAAATTGGATCAGATAGCCAAAAGAAGAAAGTTACCGTGCATGATTTAGAGGGAAGATTGAGGGTGCATTCCTGGGGGCTAAGCTGAGGACTCAAAAGGTTTTTCGGTTCTCTGATTTAGTGGCTGGCTGACTTAATTCGTTATTTTACTGTCTAGTGCTGCTGGATGGTTGCTATTAGGTTATTGTGAGTTTAAATCAATTGTTTGTATGTCTAGAGCTTTTGCGTGGGTGGTTTTTAATATCTGAATAAATAAATGAAGGTGTTTTTTCTAATAGATATTTTCATCAAAACTATATTTTAAAAGTTTGTTGAATATAAAACTGTCATAACTACAGCCTAGCTGTGCATGAATATTTCTGAGACCCCTGCTTATTTCTTTCTCCATCTTCTCCACACTGTTCCCCTCACCTCTTCATTGCATCATACATGACATTAGACCTTGCTCTTTAAAAGGACAACAAACCTTATTACTTCTCTGAGCTGTCCAGGAAAGGGCTGGATACTTCAGAGCACACAGTTCTTGGGAAATTTGGGACTGAGAATACATTGGGGTCACCTTGCTGGTTGAAACCAAGACTGGTGGAAGCTAGAGTGGGACTGTAGACAGACTGCTTGGAACAGGGCTGTCTAACACAGAGACACTCGTGTTATCATCTGTACGCTTGTAGGCTGGCTGGGAGCATTCGTGTCTGAGAGCTACAGCAGCGAAGCATTGTAAGGCACACCGACTTGCAGAGTAAGTGATGAGACAAATCTTTACTGGCCTGAATTGCACCCCCAGAATGATGTGACAGGGGACCTGATAAGTCTTCAAATATGTTAAGGACTGTTATAAAGAGAAGAAGGACCAGTAGTTCTCCATGTCCACTGGCAGTAGGGAAAGAAGTAATGGGCTAAGCCTGCAGCAAGGAAGATGTAGATTAGATATTAGGAAAAACTTCCTAACTATAAGGCTAGTTAAGTACTGGAATATGCTCACAAGGGAGGTTGTGGAATCCTCATCACCAAAGCTCAGAGCAGCTTTGAAAAGAACCACAGCTGCTGGGCTAAAGCTAAACAAAAGAAAATTAAATTATGTGTAATGGAGATAATATACCTTGGAGAGCAGTTAACACAACAAGGTGTAGAGCTAGAGAATGGTAAGGCTGAGGTCATGATCCACATGCTACCCCAACAGACAAGGAAGAGGTACAAACTATATAGAGAAATTTGTGCTTAATTTAACTGCCTGAATCAGCTCCCCGAGAGAGCTACTGGGCAAAGATGTCCAGTGAACATGTGATGAAAATCTTAATAAAGTTTGAGAATGGAAGGAGGTAAATAGGCCCCAATTCTGAGGTACTATGACAGTAAATGCAGATTAAGTTGTCCATAAGAATGTACTGACGCAGCCTTCTTACAACTGTATGATCAAAGCTGGAGACCAGTAGCGTATGAATCACTGACTGTAACAAAAGCTGAGTGTCAATACATCCAAACAGAGGAGGTGGTTTTAGCCTGAGGCTGTGGCTATTAGCAGTGGCACAGCTGCACGGATGCACTGTGCTGTGTCCCTATAAGCTCTCTTGTGTAGCCACTCTAAGCCAATGGGAGAGAACTCTCCTATCAACTTAATCCATCCCCAATGAGTGACGGCAGTTATGTTGGCGGGAGAAGCTCTCCCACTGACATAGCGCTGTCCACACCAGCGCTTAGGTTGGTGTAACTTATGTTGCTCAGGAGGGGGGCTTATTCCCACCCCTGAGCAACACAAGTTGTACCAACATAAGAGGTAGTACAGACATAGCCTTAGTCTATCAGCATGAAACGTTCCGTGACTTTATTTATGGGAGGCTTTTGTTACCTGAATTGACCATAAACCACAGATTGCCATTGCTATAAAGGGCCCGGCAAACACCCTCCTGAGACTATGGAGATAATTTTTTTCAGCTACAAATGCATGATTTGCAAATTGATGACAAACCTGGGAGAGATTTGGTGGCTAGAGATACACTCTCCAGAGCATTTGTTAAAAGTGCAGCAGGGCAAAGTTCAGAGCTAGATTTTGTAAATGTCAATGTGGAAAAAGAAATAAACCTGTCCAATCTCAGATGAAATGTGGGCTGTGATTGCCAGAGCTACTTCTCAGGAGAAAATCCTAAAGAAAGTAATTAAGAATTGCCAGGACAGGGTATTCCCAGCACTTACCAATTTAAGGCAGGAGCTCTCAGTAGTAGATGGGATTTTGTTTAAAGGCATCAGGATGGGGATTCCCAAAATATTGCTGAAAAAATGTTTAAAAGGATATGTAAAGATCACCTAGGGATGAAAAAAAATCTAAGAGAAGGTCCAGGAACATTTTATACTGGTCTCAAATGAACAGTGACATTGAGGAAGTTAAGGCAAGTCTTGTCACATATGCCAAAAGTACGAGCCAAATCATGTGATGGAGACCATGTCGCAGGCCCAGAAAAAATTGCCCTCCTGGAGCGAAATAGGCATAGAGTAGTTTATATTAGCTGGGGGTGGGGGAATTATGTATGCGTCTTAGGGTATGTCTATATGACCCGCCGGATCGGTGGGTAGTGTTCAATGTATCGGGAATCGATTTTTCATGTCTCATCCAGATGCGATAAATCGATCCCTGAATGCACTCCCCCATCGACTCCGGAATTCCATCTTGGCAAGAGGAGGAAGCAGAATTGACGGGGGAGCAGCAGCAGTCGACTCGCTGCTGTGAGGACAGCCAGGTAAGTCGACCTAAGATACTTCAACTTCAGCTATGCTATTCACGTAGCTGAAGTTGCGTATCTTAGGTCAACCACACCCCCAGTGTAGACTAGTCCTTAGACTATTATTCTCAGTTCCCGGAGATAGCCTTACTAGAAGATACA
The DNA here is from genome assembly GCA_032164245.1 of Sternotherus odoratus. Taxonomy (NCBI): domain Eukaryota; kingdom Metazoa; phylum Chordata; order Testudines; family Kinosternidae; genus Sternotherus; species Sternotherus odoratus. Next base: position 10,212,010 of record JAVMKO010000009.1, on the reverse strand, counting down.
ACAAATAAACAGGTGATTGTGATAGACATGGTATACTTGACATAGTAATGTCTGACAGTGGGCATGAGTTTAAGCTATTTGCAGCAATATAGAGGTTTAGGCATGTAACAGCTAGACCCAATCAATCCAATGTGGTGGAAAATGGTGGTAAAATAATAAAATGCCTACTGAAAAAGGCAGCAGAGTTAGACTCCAATCTATATTTAGCACAGTTAAATTACAAACGAGCATAAATGAAACATGGACTGTCACCTGCTGACATTTTGTTCAGCAGAGCACTGGAAGCAAAAATGCCTGCTCTGTCAGAAACTGATGTCAAAATCACTGGGGAGACAAAGACAGATAAGGCAAAACAAAACAAAATCAATATGGTTTGGGGCCCCGGGAGTTGCCACAAGTTCACGGAAATGATGCTGTGCGTCTCTATGGAGGGAAACAAGGGTCACAAACAGCAGTGGTGTCACAAGTGGTTACCCTGGAGTTGTCGAAGGTTGTCAGCTCTGAAAGACACATACTAGGGAGGGTCAAATCCCAGAAGAGAGGGAGATAAGAGGCATTGAGTCAGCCGTTGTCCAGGAGGGGGTCTCAGACAGGCAACAACCACAGCAGGTTGTGAGAACAGATCCCAGAACACGTGGACCTGCTGCCTCCTAACAACAGAAGAATGTCACAGGGAGCCCTACAAGTCCAGGCAATCGTGCAGGGCACTTCAAAGACTAATTGAACATTGTTAATCATTCTTTATATTAAATATGAATATATTTAATTAACATTTGTATAATTTATAAATATTTGTAATTGTATGTTATATTAATTTAATTTTTAAAGTGTTATGAAGTTTTCACATGGAAGGGAAAAATGAGGTATTGGGGACTGGGCCTTTAAGGGCTGAGCATCCCAGAGTGTGAGGACACCACGGTGGACTTTAGGTTATATAAAGCCACGTAGAACTGAACACAATAAAGTCCAAGCCCCTTGCAAGCCCCTTAAACATTGACTAATCACTGAATACTAACTTTCCTCTGTCCTTTGTCTGTCTCCTTGAAATGTGAACACGGATGTGCCTTTTTGTTTCCACATTGTGAGCTATACTGAAAACACACACTAGTAATAATAATGGTCAGAGCATAGCAGAGAACTAAGCAAAGTTGAGTGGATTTTTGAACATGTTTTTTTTAATTTGGTAGGTTTTGCTCACCAGTCACTCCACTGAAGCATGTGAGAATATACAACAAAATCAAAAGAATTATCCCAAGCAGAAACTTCACACTGTAAATTGTCTATATGTTTCCAACAGTAACACATTTCCATGAAAACAATAGAGGATGCAGTGAGGGGAAAGAAAAGAGACCCAATTCTCCTCAAGCATATGCTGGTGTCAATCAGGAGTAAATCCACTTAAACCAATGAAGATAAAACAGTGTAAAACCAGCTTCGGGGGGGGGGGGGATGGGGGGGGAGATCAGGCTCAAAGTTTACAGTTGAAAAATGCCTTTCTGCTTTGGTGGATTCTTTCAGAAACTACTTTGAACCAAGAAAGAAGAGACGTTTAATTGTATCTGGAATCCAATTTTTAATCACAGACTCACCAGCTGCGTTGCGAGCATTATGGGACTAGGTTTTTCTGTGATCCTTAAGTGGAAGTTCATGTCAAAGACAAAGAAATCTTAAAAATATAGCTTTCCAGAAATGGGTGTACTTAGCGCTCAATATAGAGGCAGCACTTCAAATGCTGGCTGTTGCATCATATGAAATTCGTCCTAGTGCTTTATATGGGATTGTCAGTCAATAGTTTGTGGAGGACAAAGGAGCTTCTTTCTTTGGCTTTCATTTCTTTTTTGAGCTCTCCTTTTAGTGAACTGTTCTGACTGGCATAACATATTATGGTTGGATGAAAGACTAGGCAGCTTTCAGGCACCGCACCATATCCGGGGTGGTGTTGAACTGCACTCACACCGATAGAAGGTACCTCATCAATAGAAGGTATCAATAGAAGGTACCTCAAATTCTCAGGCATCTCCCCTCAGTAGGAGGGGGTGTAGCTTGACTCGTGTGGCTAGCCAGCTTCAGTGATGGTGATTTCCCTCCGACCCCCAGAGTGCTAGCAAGGAGGGAATAGAGACTGCAGTTGTACAAAATCCCTCTGGAGCCCCACCATGGGAGGAGAGCCCATTTGGGCCAGTTTTCAAAGGTGCTGCACAAACAAGAGTTCCTGCTGAAGTTCTAGGCAATGATCATCTCTGAAAATCTAATTCAATTTGTCTCAAATTAGGCACCCAGAGGATGGAAATGTCCAAACTCAGAGGCTACTTTTCAATATTTGAGACTTTCAGGCTACATGATAAAAACAACAAGGAGTCCTTGTGGCACCTTAGAGACTAAACAAATGTATTTGGGCATAAGCTTGCGTGGGCTATAACTGCATGATGTAATATAATTATATGATGTAATTGTGCCACACATAGGATTTCTGGGGGTTGGGAGAAAGAGGAGGTCTAACATAAGTGACACACGGTTGGCACGGTACAACATTTATATTCCCAAAGTAACTCAAAATTCCATCATTAAAGTAATCAGTCACCAGCCGCCCACACCCAAGTGCACTCATGCAAATGCTTCTACTGCTGTTAACTTTGGCACTAACTTTTCAGCTGTCATCAAGTCTCCAAACATTTTTTATTTTCATGTCTAACACTTGGTTCTGCAGGTTACAAGAGAGTGAGATTAACTCACTCAGTGTTGAAAATGTGTCTGTGTTCATATTGTGTTAAAAGAAAATCTTTTTATCTTTCTAGGCTCCTGAGTGTAAGCTGGATAAGCTAAGCCTACCCTGTTTTGAAACAGATAAAATACTATCTTTACCTACTGCTGGGAAGTGACTCTGGGCATAACTTTGTACATTATTGAAAGAGGTAAGCAACAGATTTCAAAACCTTCTCTTTTACATAGGCACTGTTGCATTTGTCCTGCCTTTATCATCTATATCAGAGACTATAAATATCCAGCATACTTGCTGTGAAGAGTTATTTGCTGTGCAGTTATTTGGGTAACTGGAATGCAATAGGCTTTCTTTGCATTGATATGATCCTCTTCAATATTAAAGTTCAAGGGCTGCTGAAAGCTTCAAGAATGTGACAGGTCTGGAAAATCATTTTTAAGTTGCAGGCCCAAGACGGCAAGATCTCCACTTCCAACTGATTTATATGCTCAGGTTACTATTTGAAAAGGTTTCTTTCAAAACTTGAACATGAACTTAGCTAAGTAACTAAAGGATGACTGAACAATCAAGGTGTGAGTCCAAGGAGAGAGGTTTTCTAGCTAATTTATATTGCTCCTCAAGGAAGGTCTGTATTCTAGTGCAGGCTTCCCTGGCACTTCAAAGCACATACCGTTTAGAGGGTCTAATTCAACTCACACTGAAAACCAGAATCTCATTTACTTTAAAAGCTCCTTCATGTCATTCTGACATAAACTTGGGAGCAAATTTGCTTCTGCTCTAGGCCCATTCATGCTGCCAGAGTGGTGGAAAGTGGTCTAAATATAAATGAGAATCTGGCCCTGGGGGTGTTTCCATTGATTTAACTGGAGTTGGACAATGTCATAATATGCTAGGGAAAATTCTTGAATTTGATATTGCTGGCTTAGCTCTATTACCTTGATAACACTCATCTACAGAATGCACCTATGGTATGTAGCCCATGTGGGTAGCCCACTAGCTTGCTATATTATATAATCTGCTTTCTTCACTGGTTTGATTATGTTTTATACTGAATAATTCCAGGACTCATTACTTCATTATACCTGGTTGTAATGTAAGGAACCTACAGGCCTGTATCCTGTATGATTAGCTAGGGCAAGTTAGCATAAGCATTTGTAACCTTTGGCATAGATAAACGGCCTACTGCTTACCCTTTTTAACTTCGGGAAACTGACTGGAAAAATGAAGAGAGAACCAAATGTGTTTACCATAATTCTGGAACATACTGGTAACCACAAGGTAGAGCACAGAACATGGAGGTAATGATTTAGGCCAAAGCAGAGCCAGTGCAAAGATATTTCGCACCCTATCTTCCACCTTCCGCCCCAACCCCTGGCCCAAGGACAGCTACCAAGTACACGCTATTATCTAAACTTTTTATAACTAACTTCTGCAATACACATAGGTCATGATGCCCCCTCCTGGATCATCACTTTTCCTAACTTTCAATAAACTTTTAGCATCAGAGGCGTCTAGACTCAAGTCTGTCTTTCCACGTATTTACTTTTTCTTTCCTTCCTCCCATAGAGATTAGCAAAACTGCCAGTAGTTATGACCTTGCCTCTGAAAGCCTGTCTCCAAATTAACCCTTAACTATGTGGTGTTCTATTTAATTAATTCATAGTGGCTGAATTCATAAAATATGGTTGCAGTTAGCTTCAATCACATTCTGGGGTATATACACCGCTCAATCCAGGGCAACATTCTCCTCCTTAAAGGCCATACATCTTATTATTAAAGGCCTTTACCTATACATGTATATATACACACACACACACATATATTCAGAGATATATACATACATACAGTTAGTTACTTTTGAAACTCCAGCATAAGGCTCAAGGCACTTAACCAAGACCAAGCAAGAATTTTTTCATTGGCACTCTTTGGTTTCACCCCTGACTTTGCCTCATTAAAGACCAGACATTATCTACTTATTTTTGAGACATCTCCGTGGTTTGTAAAATTGCTGGCTTTTGCAACGGATTGTTTTTTCTCCAACATGTTGGTGCCAAGAACACAACAACCAATGACATTTGAAGCCTGAGAATCACCACAATGGAATGCAAGGCCAAACTGAAAATTCCCAATGCCATGGGGGACCGTCCCAACAATGTCTTTCACCAATTGCATTCCAAATCTCTCCTAACTCTCTTAATTACTCTATATTAGAAGCATGCCGGACGGTAACCATGACTTTATGCAGCTTCTGCCTAACAATTTACCAATAATTCCTCAAATGGGAATGCTTAAATAACATTTTTACAGCAATTACATTTACTTCAATAGATACAGGGATTACACTGGAGTATATGGTGTATTTTACTTTTAATTAGATGGTCATTATCCCACTACTAGGTCTCCAAGGAAGGGCGTATGCTAATTTACGTAGCCTTTTAGAAAAGGGAAGTTATCATAGTGACCACAGAACTATATTACTTCTTTATGACTCTGTGGTTTATAGCTTTGATTATTCTCTCATTTATAAATATATGGAGATATACTATCTCATAGAACTGGAAAGACCTTGAAAGGTCATTGAGTCCAGTCCCCTGCCTACACTAGCACAACTAACTACTATCCCTGACAGATTTTTTGCCCCAGATCCTTAAATGGTCCCCTCTAGGGCTGAACTCACAACCCTGGGTTTAGCAGGCCAATGCTCAAACCACTGAGCTATCCCCCCCCCCCGAGCTTAATAAAGGTCTTGAAATTTTGCTTTTATCCTCAGTCTCAGTATCCTTGCCACACATCCCAAGGGTTCTGCACAAGACATTAAACTCCCCATGTTCCCCAGTTTTATCACCTGAATTTGGAACAAGAACTTATCTATCTTCAGATTATTGGTGAGCCATAATAAACTAGCCCTATAAATTCAGGTCAATGGGCACTTCTCTGTCTGTGGAGATTGTTGAATCTCTCCCAGCCAATCCTGCGGAGGCTCTCTACAACACCTCATCACAGGGACCTTTTCTCTCACACTGTTCCAGTTCTTACACTTTGAACCCTCTGGGGCTTCCCTGTGCCTATACATTACAGGTTAGTTCTCACCAACTAATCTCAGAAAATACCTTTGATATTTTTGTTTCTTTTATTTAGCTATAGACTCTACAATTTTTTCCCAATCTCAGTTGCTGAATATTCAATAGATTTACTTTCCAGTCCAACTGTCAGACCCATCAGGTTCGTTTGTCCAGGTTTGTGTTTGTAGTAGTAATATCTGCATGTGCTATGGAGTCGTTTCACTTGCAGGGCTGCCATGGAAACTAATTTAATGCCTGGGGGGGGGGAAGATGTTACTACTCCTTGTCTCCCCAGCTATCCTATTGAAAGACATTTTTGTGTGTGTTTGTTAAGTTTCCCATTGTACGCTCTATGAGACAGTTGACAGAATTTCATTCTCTTCACCCATCCAGGTTAGCAGTTAGCTCTGTGTTTACTATATCCAAGTAGTCACTGTTTTGTTCTTGATAGACTGAAAGAAATTATTATAATCTACTGCAGAACAGACAAGTCACAAAGAAGTATTTGTTACTCATTTCTTCACTCAGCCAGATTCTTTTCCAACAATTATTTCCTTTTAAACACCTTTTCCAATTAAACCTTTCTGAAGTGATAGGAACACATGAATGCCTATGCTGGGTCTGACCAATAGTCCATCTGGCTCAGTATCCAGTCTTCCGACCATGGCAGGTACCAGATGATTCAGAGGGAATGAACAGAACAGAGCAGTTTCTCGCGGGATCCCTCACTCCCCATCATCCAATCCCAGTTTATGGCAGTGAGAGGCTTAGGGATGCTTACAGAATAGGGTTGCATTCCAGACCATCTTCGCCAAAACCATGGATAGATCTATCTTCCAGGAACTTATCTAATTATTTGTTAAACCTAGTTATATTTTTGACCTTTACAACATCCCCTGGCAGCAAATTCCTCAGGTTGAGTGTGCATTGTATGAAGGAGTACTTCCTTTTGTTTGTTGTAAACCTTCTCCCATTAATTTCATTGGGTGACCCCTCACTTGTGTTATGTGAAGGGGTAAATAACAGTTCCTTATTTACTTTCTCCACACGAGTAATGATTTTATAGACCTCTCATCTCTCTCCTCCATCCCACTTAGTCATCTCTTTTCTAAGATGAACAGTCCCAGTGTTTTTAATTTCTCATATGGAAGCTGTTCCATATCCTCCTAATAATTTTTGTTGCCCTTTTCTGTACAGGAACTCCTCACTCAAAATCATCCCAGTTAACATTGTTTCGTTGCTGATCAATTAGGGAACATGATAATTTAAAATTGCACAATGCTCCCTTCTAACGTCGTTTGGCAGTCACCTGCTTTGTCCACTGGTTGCAGGAAGAGCAACCCATTGCAGCTAGCTGGTGGGTGGTTGGAACCAGAGTGAACTGGCAGCCCCCCTATCATCTCCCTGCTACCTTACGTTCCCTGTGCAGCAGCTGCCCAGTAGGCTATCAATTGCTGGCAGTTCAGCTGTCCCTCTCCCCACTGCCATGTGCTGCTCCCGCCCTCTGCCTTGGAGCTGCTCCCCGAGGCTCCTGCTTGCTGGGGGGGGGGGGGGACGGAAGGGGAAGGAGGGAAAGAAGAGGGAGGGCCAATGTCAGGGTGCCCCCCCTCCGCTCCTGCATCCTGCTTACCCCATCTTCCATAGAGCAGGACAGAGGGAGCCTGCTGGCAGCAGCTGGTCTCGGCAAGCTGATCCAATTAACAAGGCAGTATACTTAATGAGGAAATGTGCATCTCTCTCTCTATCTCACACACAGGGTGTGTATCTCTGTCTGCGCTCCCTCCTTTTCTGCTGCCTTGTAGATCCAGGGCAGGGGGGAGGCAGGAGCTAGCCTTCCCCCCTGGGAGCTCAGGGGCCGGGCAGGACAGTCCCATAGGCCATAGTTTGCCCACCTCTGCTGTTGAGCCTAATGTGAAAAAGTCATAGCAGAAATAATAAACACGTTTTTCTCAATGAGTTTACTTGAGAGCAAATATCAGTGATTCAACAGATTCCCTAACCATACCCACTTTTTAATATAAACACTGCATTTTAGATATTTACCTGCACCATATTTTCAAAAACTGAACTTTGAGTTGGTATGGGTGCCCTACTTGACTGTTTAATATTGGAATATGTGGTTTCCACTCATTTTTATACCAGTGTAACAATGCCATCTACAGGCCATACAATACACACATTCTCTATTATTTAAAGTCTAACGTTTCAATCAAAGAAACTAGTGAAGTTGAAAAGTGTCCAAAATTAGCCCTGTTTGATCAGCCTGACTGCCATTTTACCAAATTATCCAGCAATATTATGGCTCACCAGCAAAAATATTATATTAAAACCAACCACTAATGCCTACTTCTCCCAGCTCATTCCGTGCAGAGTTATAAAGCAGAGGGGCTTCCTTTAATTTCCTTAATCTGCAAGGTTCTCGTGTGCACAATGGGCTTGATGCTGAACACTCTGGTCATCAATCCAGCAAAGCATTTATGCATGTGTTTAATTTTAAGTATATGCATAATCCCATTGGCTTCAATGGGGATATGCAAATGTTTGAAATTAAACACCTGCTTAAAAGCATTGCTGGAATGGTGCCCGAGTGCTCAGAATTGTGCAGGATCAAGCCTAGGGTGCTTAAAGTTAAGAATGTGCTTAAGTACCTTGTTGAATCAGGATGCAAATTAGGGCGCATAATACGGATATTATTTGTCTGTATCAAGCCTTTTATTTGACACTAGTGTAAAAGCCCGTGTACACGGGCCAACTGTAAGGGCTCGTGCCCCCCCCCCCTCGCCCAGCGCCCCTCCCCCCCCGTTCAGCTCCCTCCCCCCTCAACTCCTCGTCATGCGCCCGACAGCCCAGCTAACTTTATATGTATAACTGCTCCTTGGTGCTCTAGATCGCTCAGGCAGGCACGCGCGGCAGCCATTTTGTGCCTCCGAATTACAACCCCCAGCATGCCGTTCGTCCGGGCCGTCTCTACTGTGCATGATGGCTTCACACACCGATCGCTTGTCTTTTATAATTTGACATGGTGGAGAGAAGTATATTAAATGACATTAAATGTGATTCCTCGGTTGCTATTATTTATTTATGAGCCTGTAAAGAAACTGAAGAAATGCAAAGGTCATTAAGGAAATTTTTGGACTGCAAGAATTCTCTGTTGTATCTGGGCTTAATTTCAAAGGTGTAGATGACAGATATTCATTAGTGAGGCAGGAGGGTTCGTGACCATTCCACCGTTCTGATATTGCTGAATGGGTAGGGTATTTGGATAGATGAAAATAGGTTCCTGGTATCGAGAAAGGGGTCAAGGTATGGGAACCACCTCATGTAGTGTATTATATTTTCTGAATATGCTGTGTTTCACCATCTTCGGTGGAAGGAAGAAAGGAAGAGGTCAACGGATAGATCAGCTAACCCTCGGTGTCAATTGTGAAAAAATAAAACTGTAATAACGAACTTAAGACTTCTAAAATGAACTCATTACATTGTTTCACTGATCCATTTCCGTACCACTGATAGTCTCCATGGAGTGATTTTTTGTAGATTCTACAATGAAATGAAGAAAATTATGATGCTATAATACATTGTTCCTTACAGAGCAGTATCCTCACTAAAGCCATGTTTCAACAAGGCACTCAAGAAGTTAGACTTGCAAGAGCATGAGTAGACCCATTGAAACTAGAGCCCACAAGTAGATGCCTATGTGAACCCAATTTTCAAATCTGGGCAGCTAAGTCTGAGCATACAAGTATGTATGTGGGAACTTAATTCAGCAGTTAGGCACCAAACTTTAGAAATTGTCAGTGGTCCAAAATGAGACAGTGAATTCTTGCTCTTCAGGGCAGATCATATCTTTATTTTTAAAGCATCTAATACTTTGAGTTCCACAAAAGAATAATAAATATTCATAATAATTTGGTGTGCTAATGTAGGTTTGAACATTGGGATTCAAATGGTTTAATTATTGTATTAAATCATGAGTGTATTATGATTGGTGTAATATAAAGGAAATAGAAAACCTTGGTAGCCAGCATTAAACCTTCATGAACTTCACATCAGTCATATGAATTCGTGAAATACCCATCCCACCCAGCCACTGATAATATTGCCACAAAATTTTGTTCACAATTTCTCCCCCCTTGGTACAGTAGAGACAATAATTTTCAGATCATTCTTGAAATTACTGCTTTTTTAAAAAGTGATTATGTGAGAGATTAACCAATCATTATTGGCAGAAACTGTGATGTCATCTCTAAATGTGCTATTTTGGAGGGCAGGAAGGTAAAGAATTTGCTCAGACAATATTCAAGACTACAAACACTGTTCAAATTTGAAAAAGTCACAGACCTACCCACACATCTCCTCTGCCGAAGGCTAGGTGTACACTTGCAGTTCTGAATTTGCTCTAAATGTCCCCTGTCCTAGTCTAAGGAAAGCAATGAAAACAAATTAATGAGCGTATGATTTATACTCTTGCTGTGCGATACGAGACAAACTCAGAGGCACCATGGTCCAATGGATGGTTTACTCCTATTACTGCCCACTATACTGCTGACACACTCAGGTAAGCAACCTCATCTCTGTGGCTCAGTTTCCTCCTCAAAGTGTTAAATAAGCGCTGCATTATAATAGCACTAATTTTAATATTTGAGGCAATCAGTGGGGGTCAATTTATCAATGATGAAGATTACAATATCTATCTCTTAATCAGTAGATCTCAAAGCACTTTATAAAGAGGTCAATATTGTTATCCCCAATTTACAGTTTGGGAAACTGAGGCAATATGCCTTGCCCAGTGTCACCTAGTAGGCCGACTGCAGAGCCAGTATTAGAACCCAGGTCACCTGAATCCTAGTCTGCTGCTCTAACCATTAGGATGCTCACATGAGACTGCAAAAAATTAAAAGCAGTTTATTACAGAGTCTGACCACTTTCTCTTTATGAAGGATTATAAAACTGTACAAAGTCAGGCTTGGGCTATACTGGGGTGGGGGATTCAAACTAAGATACACAACTTCAGTTACGGTATTTGCATAGCTGAACGCAACATATCTTAATTCGACTTACCTGGCTGTCTTCAGGGCGGCGAGTCCACTGCGGCGGCTCCCCCGTTGACTCCGCTTAGTCCTCTTGCGGAGCTGGAGTTCCGGAGTCGATGGGGAGCACATTCGGGGATCGATTTATCGTGTCTAGACGAGACGTAATAAATTGATCCCCGATACATCGAACACTACCCGCCAATCCAGCGGGTAGTATAGATGTACCCTCAGTATCATTGAGAAGTCCTTAAATGTTGAAAAGTGAATGCATATGGCTGGTAGGTATATTTTATTCTGAAAATAAAAGCTAGGTGATACATTGCCATATATATATATTACCTTAAGTGGCTAAAGGAAAAATAAATAGAAATTAAATGTCAGTGGAAAAAATATTGTTGGTTTTACAAAGCTTGAAAGGGAAACTGGCCTGTTGTCAGTCATTGATTTTCAACATGGCAGGAACTTAGAGATTTTGCCATTCTGGTGTGAACCCTGGAAAGGATCTCAGAGTATTTAGCATTCCACTATGTAAACAAGCAGTAGTGTGTGAAAAAGTTTTAGCAGAGGTCAAGTGCACTGTCGAGTGACTAAAAACCGGAGAAAAATCATTGACTGTTCTAGCTAGGCTAAAAAGTTATCAACAGGCAACAGTGATTGGTGTAATGAGACAATATTGAAGTGGAATTTTTTACTTTGAAAGAGACTAAGTGGAATAAATTAAAGAGTGATCAGTAAGTATTTTAGGAAAGAGAGATGTCAGAGGGTGCATAATCCCAGTGAGACAATCAGAACAAAAAGTGTGACCTTTCATGCCAGACAAGAGAGATGTGAGTTTAATTTAAGGGAAGATAGAGTAGGGAATTGAGAAGAAATTATCATTCTGTGAATCCAAGTAAAATATTGAGGGACAGGGAATAGCAGGAATCAAATGTGAAGGGATCAGAAATTTGAGACAAATGCATTTTATATACTTTGGAGAACAGTAATAAACCTGAATGTTTACAAAGCAGGCTGGCTCATTATTAGTTGTGGGAGCCATTGGGTGGATTATGTCACCCTAATTTAGGACTAGAAACCCTGGGTCCACTAGGCTTATGGATTTGGAATAGAATGGAGGGGAAACCAAGATTCTGTCCGATACAGAGGGGTGTTCTGGTTTCAGGTTTCTTTGTGATAGTGCCACACAGTTCTCGCTGAGACAAATAAATGAGATGGAAAAGCTCATGTCACTGACCAAAATCAGCACAATAGCCAGGAGTGAAGGGAAGTCATCAGACAAGTAAGCAGTCTGAGATACAGGCTGCTAAGTGGACTTTTCAGATGGAGCTGAGCCTGCTTAGCATTTAGAGTCAGCAGCTGAAGTATCACCACTAATATTTTTGAAGATGGTCAGGAGGACAGAAGTTGATAAATGCTTCTGGCACCTACCCTTGCTCCTTTTGAGTTTGTAAGGTTTTCGAGCAGCTGTTGTAATATCCCAGGTTCCACAGAACAATACAGCAGACACACATTATGTCTATTGTATCCAAGAATTTGACAGAAATTCGATCAGAGGATACCCTTCTACAATATGGAGCATTGGGAGCTGCAGCAGTGATGACATTTGTCACTACACCAGCTGTAACCATGATGGTGTCGGGAACTACATTACTGAAAATACAAAAAAGCAACACTGTCTTCCCCAGACTGCTTGGTAAGGACTTTTCTTCTTCATTACTCCAAAGCTGCATATCCCCATCCTGCCCTCTGCACCCCCTCAGCCTCCCACATCCCCCTACAACCGCTGAATCTGTCTTCTTCCTGGGGCTGTGTTCCCCCTCATTCTCATTTCACAGTGTTTTTTTCTGATCCTCACAGTCCCTGTGTCATGTCCTGTCCAGCCCCCTGAACCAGAGAATGGCAGCCATTTTGACTGTGCACATGGCTTCAATATCAGTGAAAACAACAGGAGGTGTCAGCCCACTTTAGGGGCAGCCTCACTTCCAGATGCAGATAGATAGTAGGGAAATGGTGACCATCTTGCTAACTTCAGGCCCATTGACAGTAATAGGAAACGGTGGCTATTTTGAACAAGGGAAAATTCAAGAGCTGCTACCTTTCATTATGTTTTCATAAAACAAGTAAAAAAAATTCAACCCCAAAATTATTAATGCTGCAATAAAATTGTGACAGTTGGCACATATTGTCACAAATGCTCATAAAAACAAATATTAAGTTGGAATATTTGCTTTAAAGTAATGTTAAATCTTATATCCCATTGGAATACTTGTGATTCGCACTATGGTTATTAATTACATAGGTTATCCAGTTGGGAAATAGAAAATATAACCATGTGATTGGGGTAACTAACTGTTCATGAATCTGTAGACTAAGTTATTTGCGGAGGTTAAAGAATTTTGAAAAATATTTTTGAGCTTTTTGAAATCATTTAATGGACAATTTATGGATTAAAAACAAGGGTGACTGTTGTCATAAGTGTGGGATGTTGTTTTTCCTGTATGGGGTTAACTTTACCTAAGAGAGGGTGACGTAGAAGCCCCATCCCACGAGGAGGGAGGGATAGTTAGTTTCAGTTTCCCTCCGTCCCAGCTTGGGGCCAGACCCCCTTTTCTTCGTTCTCTAGCTATGGGGAGCAACTCTTCTATTTTTTCCTTCCTATATTCATAAATAGCTAATTTGTGAGTAACATCTTAATTTTCATAAGCTTTTGTGCCGGGTCTAGGGTGTCACTAGCCTTTCAGAGGGAGGAGTGAGAGAGCTCTAGATCTGTAAAGTTGTCTTGTAAGTGTATGCTTTGTTCTCTTTTCTTTATTAAACCTCTTTAATTATAAAAAGCGTTTGTTTATTTCCCTTAAAGTGTCCTAGCTTTGGATGTGACCCAGGTCCCGGGTAGGGGGGGAGGAAGTGGGGCTAAGTAGTTGAGTCTTTGAGTCACTCTCCTGAGGGCACGAAGGAGGGGCTGGGCTCGAAGGTTTTTTTGTTCTCTCTCTTGGTAACAAGAGGGAGGGGGAGGGGGAAGGTTTCTCTCCCAGTAGCAAGGAAGAGAGTGTTACAATCTTGGGGTCCCAATGTGCCCCAGTCCATGGGTTTGGAATAAGAGCATTGGTGGTGGCAGCGTGGTCCCCAATACCTAACTGGTAAAGTGAGGGTGTTGGGGGGGGGGGGGAAGAAAGGTTTAACTTAGGCTGGGAAGCAGCTTGTAGTTATTTGTTCTTGTATGAGAAACCCTCATCCTTACCCTAGGTAAAGAGTGAAGGGAAGATTTCTCTACCACAACTGTCAACAATTGTTCATTGTGTGTTATTCCCTCAGCTTCAGTATTTACATTTCAGTTTCAACCTTGTTATGTTAGCTGCATTTTCTGCAGCACTTCCCTATTATTTATATTACACAGGTGCCTAATGTCCCCAAGATATTGGGACTCCATTGTTCTGGGTACCATACAAAACATCACTAAGACAATCCATGCCCTGAGGAGCTCGCAGTTTAAACAGACAAGGTCATACAGGATGTTTACAGCAAACTTGGAAATTTAAGCCAGAACACCTTCCCCCAGGTTCAGTGCCTTAACCATAAGTCCATCCTTCCTCACTTGATCTTTGGAAATACACGTGATCTAAAGAATTAGTCAAAAAGTATCACAGCACAGAGAAATAGTCAGGAATGCACACATTGGTTCTGAAGCAGCTAAAACTTTCCTCAACTCTGTTTACAACTGTTTGCTGTAAATATCCTATATGACCTTGGGAAATCACTTAATCTCTCTCTACCTCATTTCCCTATGAGGATAAGAGAATTATTATTAGCATTGACTGGAAAACAAAAATCCCATTTAGTGAACAGTATTGAGGTTTCAAAATTTGTTTCTGTTCTGATGCAGAAAGAAATAAAACTTTGGCAATGCATTTGTTGAAGTTTTGAAAATCTTTTGTGGAATACAGAATTGATGCAGGTCTATTCATTTAAACGGTTTTAAAAAGGCTATTGAAACAACACATCTATTGTCATATCTCACAAGCAGCCTTCCAAAATGCTTTACACATGTTAGAGTACAATTATAAGGATAATAGATTTAACAGAAAGAAAAATAAAAACTAATAGCTATATAAAAAAAGTATTTTTAGGTGAGGTTTCCTATAAAAAACACTGATGAGCTGGAAAGACACCATTTCAGGTGACACTTGCGTAAGGGGTGAAGGTTCCCACACTAATAGTGGTGAAACTGCAGACAGAGAAGAAGGTAGTGCTAGTTTAGCAATTTGGAGCAGGGAAGGGAGGTGAAAGGGAAGAAGAGATAAGATCTCGAGGAGATAGGCAGGTGCAAGTGTATGGAGTGTTAAGTTACATGCCCCAAGAATGTAAGATGCATACAATACACTGAACAACCACTACAATACCAAATATTTATTTGACTCCATCCCAAAAAGCTGTACATTGCGCACTATGTTCCCAAAATGATAGGCAATGTGATCTCAGCCGCTGGCCAGATATCAGCAATTTAGCCAAAGTCAGCCTACTTTCCAGCCTACTTCCTCCCTGTTTCGTTTAATAGCATTTCTCTGTGGAATGTCCCAAGCAAGCTCTAAATACAAACCACCTAGTCAGCATGGAATCCAAGGTGGCCCTGAATATCTCTAATCCAACGCTGCATTCTCCAGACATCATCCATACTTTATTATCCCCCTCAAAGTGGGCATAGTAGACTGCCTAATGGCTTCTTTCTCACTAAAAGTCTCCCATTAATGCAGAATCCTTCTGGTTTACTATAGATTGGATTCTGTGAACTCTATGAAGCAGATATTACAGTTCAAATGAAGTAGAGGAGGTGAGATGAAAGTAGAGGAGGTGAGATTGAAAATTTACTGTTGCATCTGTTCTGGTCCTATAGGTCATAAGTTTCAATGATGCTAAGATTGCTAGAATGTTATGTGCAAAAGTCGATGACTATTGTGACCTTTGGCAGAAAGACCACACAAACTAAAATTACAGTAGTCAAGGCTGTAATAGGTAATTATTCCTGAATAGGCAATTTATTACTTTGTAGTTCACTTGTGAACTTATGTAAATGCCTGTACGAATAACTAATACCGGGCATTGGGGGGAAGCACATTTGGGGGAAACTAGTTAGCATAGGCAGTATGTATTAGGAATTATTAGGTAAAACAAATGGCTTCTTTTTCTGCCACCTTGATGATGGTTGGGGTGGCCAAGGCACCCGGTATGGTCCTTTTCACAGGGGCTGGAGCAGAACTTCCTTGTAGGCTTTAACAAAGACTCAAGAACCAGGTTTTATCGGGTGTGCTTTTACATTTACATTTTACAAATGGCTGGTCCTGTGTTACTGAATGATAGCTAAGGTAAATGGCTCTGTATACTGGAGGGGAAGTGGATAATCCAAAGTGTGATGTGTTATTAGAGTTGTGTAACTAATTGATTTTTCAATCCTCAATTCAAAAAAAAAATGTTTCAAGTCAACCAAAACCTTCATTCAACCCAAAATGAGAAACTTCATTTCAGTATTGGGTTTTTTTAAAACCTTTTTTGAAAATTGTATTTAGGCACGTTTTTCATCCAAAACTATTTACTCAATTTTACACAAATTTGCAAATGGATTCATTGCCCTGAAATTGCATTTTTCAATGCATAAAATATTCATCCAAAAAATATTCACCCATCTCTAGTTATGATCCATTCCTATGGGATGATTTATGATCCATTCCTATGGGACGATGGGCAAAGGAGAGGCATGCAAACTAGCCTGGACATATATAATGTAAAATTGAACTCCTTTGAAACTTGAGAAGGGAAAGGGGTTAATTTGGGAGAACAGAAAGGCACAAGGTTTTCATTTTAAGCACTAAAGCTCTTATTGAGATCAGCATCATCCTAAAATGATGTGCAAAAGGATGATCCTGGATGGAGAGAAAAGGGAGTCTACAAGTGACGAGCCAAACAAAACTTCTCTTCTTGCAAAATCCATGGGAACTCTTGCCTACGTTGTAACAAAAGGTTCTTGTCTGCCTCAACATTTTTAGCAATATTAATCTGTAGAATGTCTTTGCTTAGCTATCCCTTATCTTATAATTCACTGTTTTCTCTAACAACACAGCAATGTTTAAATAACTTAAGTTGGATTTAGTGTCTGTTCAGGCCCAGCCATGCTGCAAGTACAGCTGTGTTTTGGTAACCAGTTCATAACCCTCCATTCTGACCTGGTTAAAAGATGCTTGAATTGTTTTCACACACCCTTGTATTCTGTTCTCAAGAAATTACATTTTTTCTCTTTTTCTTCGCTTCTACAAGAGAAAAAAAGGAACTGCCACAATCACACTGAAAGATTGTCTTAATAGAGTAGCTAGCTAAATAGTAAACCTAAAATGATGATAATACAATACCACAGAAAACCATGGTCTAAGAAATGCTTATTAGTGGTCACATGAGATCTTGTTTGTCATATGGGGACCAGCCGATGCATCATCCGTAAAGAAGCTGAACACACAAAAATACTTTTCCTACTGTCATTTTTCCATGTGATCAATTGCTGGGTTAACCTCAGGGATACTGTGTGATCATGAGCAAGAAAAGAGACACACATGACTGAGAATAGGAAGGGGTGGGGGATTTGCAGAACAACCTGTCCGCTAAGATGCAGACCACACCATTAAGAAAATCTTGAGACTCCTGAATTGGCTGGCATTTCTGGTACTTGAGAATATTCATTCTCCAATTCAAATGGCTTCCCGCACTTTCCCTTGATCGATGATGTTTTGCATATCTATAGTGCCTTTCCATCTGAGGATCACAGCTGCTTTACAAACATTAATACATTCAGCACCCTTATGAAGTAGGTAATATCGCAACTGTATAATGTGGGTAAACTGTGGTACATAGAGGTCAACAGCATGATTTCCAGAGGCATTGAACACCCGCTTCTCCCACTGACTGTTTCTCATTCTTCATACCAGACCAAGGAACAGCTACAGTTGCCTGCTTTCAAGGTTTTGTAATGAAACTTTTGTGCAGTGTTATGCAACACAGTGACATCTGCATATACAATATGACTAATCTGAAATGAATGGCCTGAACTGCTTCTCTTTCTCATTGTTGCGATCCTTTTGCATGAAACAAACACACCATCTGCCTGTCTCCTAGGTGAAGATGCTGTGAGTTTCCTTGCCTCACCTGATATAGCAGACTAATCCCTTGATTTTACTCAAGCTGGATTTCTCTCTTGTAAATTTTGCAATCTTATGCTTGCTGTTTGGCTTTGTACGCAAATAGGCATCCATCACAAGACGTACAATGCACAACACATAACCAGACAGAGAGAAGCATCTGTTACCCCCTACCTAGAGGGAACAGTCTGAGGCATGTCACTTTCTGGTGACCTGCCTTATTTTAAGAATAGCATTTTCAGTATAGCTACATACATGCACTGATGTATTAAATATTATCCTTTCATGCATTTCTCAGTTATTGTGATGACCAACGGGCTACTGGCCCTCAGTAGACACCTTCCATACCATCTTTCGCTGAATGTATATGTATTTTCCTGACACAGTGGGGTCTCCTACACCCTCTGCCAACCGGCACCAACATGTTCCTGCATCATACAGGCAAGGATAGAGTCTCTGTCAAATTAGTCTGAACTAGCTTTCCTCTCATCTTGAGGATTTCAGCTCAGATAGTTGAGGAAAACTCTTTAGGAGAGCTGGGACTCTTCTAATTCACCTCTCTACTCAGCAATTACTCCAACACACAACGTGGGTCAGTCATCGATTCCCAAAGTTTAATCACAGGAAACTAATGTGTTAAAAGTTCCATTCAGGAATGGAAGAAATAATGAAAAAATAAACCCTCATAGGGCTTCATTGATCCCTGTGTAACTTCACTCGCTTCAGATTATAACAGGGAAAGAACTGACCCCATATAATATAATCTAGGACAGAGCGGACTTCAGACAATGTACCTCATTGTGCAGGCAATTTATGTTATACTGTGAAAAGCCCTCAAACTCTATGTGTTCCCATCTCAGTAGAGTAGCAATATGAAGGGTAAAATCTCCCAGACATTGGAGTTCTTAGCTGGCCAACTCCATAATATAATATGCATGAAGGTCAGAAAAAGCTGTCACCTCAGATGTGTCTTTCACACATTTATTTTTCTAGACAAGAGGAAATTCATTAATCTACTTTACTGAACTGAGGAAAAATAACATGAGAGAATGGGAAGAGGCCACATAAAAATTAGGCTATCAAGCCAGGGAAATCAGTTCATTTTGATTATGTTGACATTCTCCATCCAACTTTTAAACAGCCTGCCCCCAGATACATTTTTTGTTTGAATTGCATTAAGAAGTGGAAATTAGCTTTATAAATATAAATCAGTTAAATATAATGCAATATTTATGCTGAAGGATCAGATTTTTTCCCCCATCTGGGATTCCATTTAAAAGAGAAATACAGAGAAAGTTATTCCTTAGTGTTCTCAGAAAGGGAGTAGGTTTACAATTTATGTAAATTAATTTCCATCCTGACACAGAGCGAAACTCCTCACTTTACTTGATTGCAGTGAGAAAGTCAGTCATGCAGTAGGAGACCTTACCTACTGCTTAGTCTCGCTCTTCAAATGCTAATATGGTAAGGCCAAATTCTACCTTCCATTATTCCTGTTAAGCTTCCCATTGAAAGCTCCAACCCATTCAATCCTAAATTGCACAGACTTGGAGCCAAACCAGTCCTAATCATCTGTACCAGTTGCTCAATCTCACATACAAAATGGATGAGTGAGGAAACCTAATGTTTTAATCCCTGTGTTATTTATTTGTAATGCATCAGTCAACCATTTCATGGACTTTTGGTTAAGGTCAAGTGTAATTCATTAGTCACTAGACGCCCCAGTCAAGATCAGGGCCCCGTTATGCTACTCACAGAACAAGCCCCTGCTCCTGCCTAGATGAGAGGCTCAGAAGACTCCATTGAATTCTAACCTATGTTGTTGATATCTGTAGAATGCTTTATCCCATCCTACAAAGACTGGGACAGAACAATATTCATTGAGAAGAGAGAGAAAGCAACTATTTCCTCAATGGCAACATTAACTGACTCTTGAAAAAAAAAACAAGTTTCCCCAAGACCATACATATTCTGTTAAGAATTTGAGCCAAATTTATTGCTGAATTTCAATGGTGTTTCACCAAAGAAAAATTTGTCCCTCTGTGGTCAATTCTATATTAGAATGAATCACTCATTAAGGATCGGCAAACCTGTCCTGAAATTTCCCCAAAACTTCAGCTGAATCAAACCATTTTTGGTGTTCAGACAAATGGATTTTATCTCTTCCCATTTTCTTATGTAAACACCAAAGAGGAAGAAGAACTATTTAAGAACAAATGGGTATGAACATGAATACATTTAGGCTGGATATTTAGAAAAGGTTTCCAACCACCAGAGGACTGAGGTTCTGGAACAGCTTTTTAACAGAAGCAGTGGACTCAACAGCTTCACTACTTTTAAGATGGAGCTTGATAATTTTATGGATTTATATAACAAATTGGCCTACAATAGCAGAAGACTGGACTTGATGCCCAGGTGGTGTTTTCCATCCCTCTCTCTCTCTCTCTTCTGGGCCATGAGAATGGAGCTGAAGAGCTAGACGTGATTATTTTGGGGAGGCCGGAGGGAGCTGAAGAAATGTAACCTGGTTTTGCTGACCAGCTCAGCCTGTAAACTGTTGTTTCCTTTCTCAAAAATATTTTTTTCTTTACAGTAGTCTAATTATTCAGTCAGGCTTGCTGAGATGAATAGAATTTGCCCATCATATTGATTAGGTCACTACTTATTGTTCAGCTGGATTCACAGTATAAATAAGACTTCTTTGCTATTTCAAAAATCCTTTTGATCCAGTGAATCAAGTTGATTTTTTTTCTTATTCTAATAGAAGCAGAAGCGCTAATTATCTGCCCTTATGTCAATGTTGCCTCAGCTGCATCCTACAGTGCTGAATAGCTGCTTTCCTTATTGCCATTAGCACTGAATTATTCTTATAAGGATAATTTCATTCAGACAGTCTACATGTTCTTACTTTTGCAGCGGAAAATAGATGCTTTCTCAATTAGAATCAGGATGTTGTCTATCACTAATGAGTAAGGATAATGAGACAACAGCATGATCAGAAATGCTGATATTTTCAGTTTCCCATCCTGAACTATTTTCACCTATATTTTACTGAGGTAATGATATCTTGTCCTGCAATACATATTGCAGGGGGGAGGATAGCTCAGTGGTTTGAGCATTGGCCTGCTAAACCCAGGGTTGTGAGTGCGATCCTTGAGGGGGCCATTTAGGGATCTGGGGCAAAAAATCTGTCAAGGGATGGTACTCGATCCTGCTAGTGTAGGCAGGGGACTGGACTCGATGACCTTCAAGGTCTTTCCAGTTCTAGGAGATTGGTATATCTCCATTTTTTTTTTTATTGTGCCTATTCGCAAAAAAATGTGAATTCTTTATCTCTACTTGGCAGCTTTCTTCAAACATCATAAAATCCTAATTCAGTTAACTTCATTTTAATAGGTTTTCCTTCAACTGATTTCTGAAAGACATGGCAGCTAGATTTATTCATGTCCGGTGATAGCGTGATGCTGAAGTCCTCTACAATATATGTGGTGTCCTTAAGTAAATTGTGCATAGATATTTAGAATATCAGCAAAGAATGGAACCCTGTGATTTAAAATGGGAAAAGATAAATCCTTGAAATTAAAATATATCCCTTTTACCTTATCTCAGTGTAAGAATAAACTGATCTTTTTTAATTGACCAGGCTAGCATTGAACAATTTTATTTAAATGAGGTAGAAAACAGCATCCTTACTCCCATGCACTTTTTAAATATAAATTTGCTTTCACTTGCTGTTGCCTGAATACATTCTACATCCATTTAAATCATCTAGAAAAAATGACAGACTGTTAAATTTGCTAATTTTCAAGTAATCCGATTTAAAATAGTGCTGAATCAATGCGTATGGGAGAGCAGGACCTCCTATGGATGGACTAATTGTTATGCTGTTCTATAATTGGCACCTAGAACTGTGATGGAAAATCTAGAAATGCAGAGATTAGAAAGATGGTGGAAAAGAAGGGGCACGAAAGATAAGTCTTCCTCAAGAAGGCAAGGTGAAGACACTGGGAAGATTGGAGTGAAGTGTAGAAAAGGATAACTGCGTCGGAAGCAAAGGAGGCCAGATTTGTTGAAGGTTTACAGAGGGTAAGTTCTGACAGAACACAGAAATGTTGCCAGTTTTTGACTGCTATAAGTAAAAGTTTTCTGGACATGGTAAATCCACGAAGATGTATTGCAGAGACATATCTGGAAAGACAGCTTAACTGACCAAGTTCAAACACACCCTTGAACTTCCTTGGTACTAAACTAATTTAAGATTCAGAGAAGATCAAGTATGTGTTATATGACAGCACCCAGGAAGTGTTCAGTTAATTCAGTGCCAGGATTACATGGTTTGAAAGTTCCATCTGTGATGCAGATGCGACACCAGTGTCCGCCTTTAGCTGATATGTAAATCCTGTAATGAGATGTTACTTTCATTCTCTCTTCTGGTGCCCTGCTCTCTACAATTAAGCAAGCATAAACAATGTAACAAAATTTCCAATTTTAAAAGCCTCTTATGCCACAGGGCTTTGAAGAGCTGAGAGAGTCCATGACTTTGATTACAGAGAGCTCTCAGCTTCTTCTGATGCAACTAATTGGGAGTCAACATACAAAGCTGGTCTGAAGCACCCATATACAAACCATTCATCCTGGCTGGCAGCAGGATAATTGAAAATCCAAAAATGGCTGTAAAATTTAATCCCTGTGCCATTACAATATTTTTTTCTTGCAGGAAATCTTTGGGTCTTTATATTTTCAGTCTGCAGAATTAAGTCCAAATATTTTCTATTTTTCACCAATTTTCCTGTAAGCTAAAATATTGGTTATGTTCAAAATTTCATACTGTGTGATGCAAGTTACTCATCTGCTGGTATCAAAAAGGAACCTCCTTTTTCCTATATTGCATTTCACAATTAATCTGGGACATGCACCAGTGTCACCTTTTTTCCTCCCTGTAAAATATGATCACCGTTCCAATGTGTGGTAGCAGATGCCTAGGGTCTTGCAAATCAGATTTCCACTGGAAGAGAAATCAGGGGGTCAGAGTTTGATGCATAGAAGTGATCACAACTAGCATGCAGGCAATCTTCTCATTCAGAACTCTCAGCTAAACACCAATATCCTGGTCCCAGAGAGCAACTCTGCCCCAAGAATTGACTCTAGTTAGGGAGATTAAGGCAGAGAGCAAACTTAAAAATAAATAAATAAACAAACCATACCAGAGCTTCACCAAAAAATTGCAATAAAAAACCAACACGCTATTTCTTCAGAGGCCAAAATCTTGCTTGTGCATGAAGAAAAAGATATATATATATAAGAGCACACTCCAGTGACTCCTGCTATAGTGACTCCTGCTATAACAATATCAAGTAATGCCCACTACCAGAAGCAGGATATTGGACTACCTAGTCTGATTCCATGTGGCCAGTACAATGTTCTTCCTGCCTATTATGAACAGCATTGCCAGCAACACTGAGTCAGCATCAGAGGTCACTATTTTAAAATCTTCTGCCAGAAGTACTGTGGGACAGACTTTTCCACAATGTATGCTGGAAAAATCTAGCAATCTGCTTTCATACTAAAATAAATGCCTGTCCTGACCTTCAAAGGGTTGATATAGAGTTTTGAATTATAGATCAAGCAGAAAAATTTAATACATAAATGTTAAAATCATTAAAATAGCTTTTTACTGCAAATAAAAAGTGAGTGACTCATCCCAGGTCAGCTATCAAATGCATCAGTTTAGGTTTTTGCTCCATGAGTTGCATAAATCTTTTCAGTCTATCCTCCTGTCATCTACTTGTCAAAAGAAATCTCACATCACTCTCCCCCACCCCTGTTATTACTCCCTCTGGTTTCTGAAAACTTTCCACTTTAAAATTTTATCACAGGGTTTTTCTCCCCCTAGGTTTCAAGAAGGGTTATACTGAAAAGTGCACACAGTAAGGTTCTATTTTAAAAAAAATTCAGCCTTCTTACAGTAGGTTAAAAATAAAATAACCGAGCACCCTTGAAACCATTCCTATTTGATACCCTAATCATTTCTCTTTACATTGCAAAGTTTGATAGGCATTTTGCCTCATTAAAGATTATGTGACATAGTTAGAGAAGCACATGGATTAACATAGCATACGGAGAGCCTTTCGATCTGACTACTTCCCCTGGGGATCCTTTTCCCTGCTATTCTAGGAATGCTTCAACTCTGAGTCCATAATAAATGTGGCTGTATATCCATAGTCTATTGTATAGCTGCAGATCGTCAAAGGGCTACATCTGAAAAGTCTTGAGAGAAGGGGGACTGTTCAACTTAGAAAAGAGATGACTAAGGGGGGAATCCGAGAGAGGTCTATAAAATGGTGAGGAGAAAGCGATAGTGTTATTTACCCCTTCACATAATGCAAGAAGTGTCCCCTGAGGAAATTAATAGGGAGCAAGCTCAAATACTTCTTTGCACAAATCACATTGAAATCAATGGAACTCATTGTCAGGGGATGCTGTCAAGACCCAAAAATATAACTGGTTTCAAAAAAGAATTAAATTAGTTCATAAACAAGAGGTTCATCTCAGGGTGTTAGCCAAGATGGTCCTGGATGCAACCCTAAACTCCAGGTCTCCCTAAACCTCCACGCCCTGGAAGTTGGGACTGGACCAACTGCACTGCTTTGTTTATTCCCGCATCTGGCACTGGCCACAGTCAGAGACAGGATATTGGGTTATGGACCATTTGTCTGACCCAGTATGGCCGTTCTTATGTTAGTTTGAGTTACTTGTGATGCATTTCCCCACCTAATTCTTTGGAGATTATGGACACACACTACTAGATAAACCCAGTCTCCCTCCCTAGGGTCCTCATCCAATCTCAGTCTCCCCCTCTTCCCCTGCCCATCTTCTTTCCCTGACTCCTATTACCAGTCTCTTCTTTCCTAAACTCCTATTCCCATCCAGCCCCAGTCTCCCACTCCCTCCAGCTCCTTGTCCAATCTCAGCAACACCATTACCTCCAGCTAACAAGCTCCCTGTTCTCTCTTTTCCCTCCCCCCATTTCCCTAACTGGCTCCCAATCTCTTACTCTCCAACTCTCGGTTCCCCTCCAATGCCCCCAGTCTCACATAACTCCTTGTCTCAATATACTCCCTTCCCTCCTGCCGTATCCAGTTCTTGTCCCCTCTGCATGCAATTCATATGGCTTCCTTCTCCATGAATGCTGCCTGCTGTCAGTTCTGGTGCACAGTCCAAGCCCGCCCTGGATCATCTGGGAGCACCCATTCCATAGAAAGTCTTTCTAAGCCTCCATGGCTCTGGGGCAGGAGCACGCTCTTTCACTCTGTGGGAATGCTGCATACACACAGATGCTGCAAGGATCTTGAGCACGCTCAGTAAGGACAGAATCTGAGAGATTTTAGCTCTTAAGGTCTAGCAAGACTCCACTGAGCAAGTGCAAACTGCAATTTTCCAGACGCATTTCATTTGCCCCCCATGAAAATGTGCCCAAATTTCACCAGCAAGAGGCCCATCCCTGACACAAAGGCAGCCCCCCTACTAAATTTCAAGTCCCTACTCTAAAACTTGGGAGGAATTAAAGCATTGGGAGGAATTAAAGCATTTCAAAAAATGCTTTTTTTTAAACATGGCCAAAATTACAAAGTTTTCCCTAGCCTTGTTGGCAGAACAGCTGAAATTCTCCAAAACTATTCAGCCTGAAGCAGTCACTTGGCATGGAACAGTTCAGCCCCAATGGTTAAATTTAAGCAGATGAAAAATAGGCTGTTGTAATGGGAAGTGTCAACAACCGTATTAATAGGTGATGTTCGCAGCCCTGCCTATTTTATAGTAAGTGGCAGGATTCCCCATTTTCTCCTGGTCTCTGAAGTTTTCTAAAAGAACTCCTTTTGACAGTATTTTGTCACCAGAAAATGTTAGCAAACTGCATCCCCAGGAACCTTATTGCTTTTCTGTTGTTGTTTTTTTCATAAACTCTTTGCTAGAGTGCTGTAGAGGCAATTTTAGGAGTGGGTGTATGGCACATCATGTTCAGTACATGAGCAGCACTTTGGTTATAACCCAGTGGCAACCTCCTACAACTTACAGGTGCTTTGTGACCTACAAGTTGGGAAACTATGTAGCACCAAAATACCCAGTTCCACTTATTCCTTAATTATGCATGATCTCATTCTCTCACACACGCTCCCTGCTGTTGCTAATGTAAATCAGAAGTTTTGTGCTGCAGCTGAACTGAAGGAAAAAAATGTACAAAATAATATCCACACCTTTCTCAAGTCTGGTTTCTCTCACACCAGCTAGTATTATGGAGCTACCTTGCTGGAATTTCTCGCCGGTGCTCTCGCTGGCAGGTTGATGCTACTATAAAGGTTTTGGTCCTTTGTGGGAAGTAGGCAGTGACCAAAAAACTCTTGGAAAACAGTAACGTGTGTCATGTCAACCACAGACCACGGCAGCAGGCAGTGGTACCAAGGCTTGATCAAGCATCTGGTCAGGAATCTTCCTGAAACAGCTCAGCCAAGATTTTCAAAAGCAGCCAATGATCTTGGAAGTCTCAATTTCTGGGGTGTCCGATTTGAACTTAGCCGGGACTGATTTTTCAAGAGTGCTCAGAACTTCTTGAAAATGAGGCCTGCTAAAGTGTCTCAAGTCAGGCACCCAAATGAACTTTGAAAAATCAGGATCAAGATTCTGTCCTGCCAGGATACTTAATGGCCACTAAAAACAAAAGCAATTATAATATATTACCACCATGCCACTGACTGCCTCTGGGGTGACCAGACAGCAAGTGCGAAAAGTCAGGATGGAGGTGGGGGGAGGGGGTAATAGGACCCTATATAAGAAAAAGACCCACAAATAGCGACTGTTCCTATAAAAATCGGGATATCTGGTCACCTTAACTGGCCCACAAACGTAGACTAAGCATTCAGTACTGAACTTCTCAATACTAGAGAGAAGCTGATCAACACGAAAGAGTGAAGAATGGGAGTGTTTACCTGACTGAAGCAGAAGGGGATAAATATTACATGGAAGGCTATTTTCCCTTCTCCTCTCCCTACCACTCTCCTCCCCCCCCCCCCCCAGCATAGAAGCCTGAAATAGCAGAATTCTTACAAGAAAGTAGCTCATTCTTACAAAATTTACAACCCAATTTTACCATCCCGATAGATAAAAACAGTTTAGATAAGTCCCCAAACTTATGGCTGCCTGAACCTCCACATTTTTTGAGTTTCACCCATTACTGCATAACATACAACGAGCTTTCCATTGTTCAGTTAAAGAATAATGGGCCCTATTTTCTTCATACGTTGGTGTAAATCTATTAAAGTCAGTGGAGTCACACCAAAGCAAAAGTGATATTATGAGATCGCAATCAAGCCCATAATATTTATTATAAACTAAGTTGCAGAAACGTAATGACAGCCAACTGATCTTTCCTGGATAACCTAGCTGCTGTTGGATGTGACCGACTCCGCTCCAGCAATAATATTTCTTCAATGCATTTGTTACTATGACACATTTCAGCTATTTACTTATGGAGTTGCCTTGAGGACAATGTCATTAAAGCTATGCTTAACTGTCCATTTTCTAACACTGCTTTTCATGGTGAAAAATGACAATATTCTTCCTCCTCTCCTGCCCACTAGAAATTGAACACTTTGGCAGAGAAACCTCATTATTTTTGCAGCAAGCTGACCTTTAATAACCACCTTTCTTTTGCCACCAAAACGCAGGAGAAAAAGAAAAACCACTTTGGTTTGGGTTTGGTTTAGTCATACCAGCAAAAACAAATCTGAAAACCCACTTTTCAAATTTGCTTTCAAGAAACTGGAAATTTTGCTGGTTGCATTAATTATTGAGCTGATTAAACACAGGCATACAAATAGTTTTACAAATACTATTGCTTCTGTCCAATTCTACCAAATTCAAGCCCGTTAATAGTAGGGAATTCATGAAACATTGGATTTGTCCACCTGATTAGCCAAATACATTATTATTTGTTTGGTTAAACACTGATACTGAGACAGCACCTAGAGACCTTAACTGTTTCAGGGGCCCCTTGTTCTAGATGCTGTATAAATATATAGGGCGCGTTTTACAAAGGCACAAAGGGCAGGTAGGAATCCAGCTTCCATTGATAGGCATCCAACTTGCATTAACTATCTTCCTCTCCCCCCCTCCCCCCCCAGTCAATGACCATGCGTGCCTAGAAGACCTCACGGTCTAAACACACAAAACATAGCAGGTGGCTCAGATAAACAACGAAGCTATGCATGCGCAACACCAACAGACCCCGGTTGTCGATGGGCAGGATTAAACCTGGGACCTCTGGAGCTAAATGCATAAGCCTCTACTGCATGAGCTAAAAGCCATGTGGCCGTTAGCCAAGGCTGTGGCAGACTCAGGGTACGTCTACACTACCTGCCGGATTGGCAGGCAGTGATCGATTTATTGGGGATCAATTTATTGCATCTAGTGTAGACTTGGGAACTCCACCTTTGCAGGAAGTGGAAGCGGAGTTGACAGGGGAGTGGCAGTGGTCAACTCGCCACCATGTGGATGGCCAGATAAGTCGACTTTAGATATGCCAACTTCAGCTATGCTATTTGCATAGCTGAAGTTGCATATCTTAGGTCTCCCGCTCCCCCCCAGTGTAGACCAGGGGTAAGTGATCTCTGTGCCACTACATGGGATAGAACACCACACCCAGGTGGTGTGTGGGTTACATATGTGTATCTGCAGAATGGATAACTGGGTAACAAGGATAATAGGCCATTTTTTGTCAGCTATGAGGCAAACTACCTCTGACCCCTTCCTGGTCTGTCCGAAGGCACCCACCCTATGTCTCTGGCCTCAGGCCATCGCCTACCTCTGAGGGTGGAATCGCATGGTTTTTTTCCACTCAGACCAGGTCCTGAGTTGCAGCACCCAGTGTATCAACCATGATTTACCTCAGCAGGTCTGAACTTATGCCCAGCCCCTGCAGTTCTGTTGCCAAGCATGCAACGACCATGGTAATCAGTGACCAAAACAGCCTTCTGAAAGCAAAATATTATTTATTTAGCACAAAAACCATTTGGATAACATCAGTCATCCCTTCACAGTTATGTTCACCAGTGACAACTCAAAATGTTCACAGAGTGAATAATTTCACGAACACAGCTTTATGAATGCTCCAAAAAGCCAAAATTCACTGCTTTTTTTATTTGATGAAAAACTATGTAATCAACTCCAAGTAGCAGCAATTAAGAAAGAATGGGGAGACAGCAGAAGTTCGGGATAGTATAGTTAGAAATTATTTTCTCATTTCAAAGGTGCAAGCATTCACTGAGAGGCCTGAGAGCAATGGAGAAGATTAATTATGAAAATGCATAAATTATAGATCTTTTCTGCCTAGATGGGTGTGTGATGGCTTTAGTGGCAGCTGGAAACAACATACACAAAACACCTAAAAAATTATTTTAAAATATCCGATCTGCAAGACCTGGTAGAAACAGTACCTGAGTTGTGAGAAACCTTGCCTGGTCTGGGGGGGGGGGGGGAGGGATTTGAATGCAGATACGCAACTTCAGCTAGACATGAGAAATCTCAAGACGCGAGAAATTGATCGCCAAAAGATCAATCACTACCCGCCGATCCGGTGGGTAGTGAAGACAAGCCCAGTGTGTGCTCATTTTGCACATGCACAACTACATATTTTGTATGTGCAAGTCAGTGAATAAAATTAAAATCCATCCAACAATTTACCAGCTACTTGTCATGCCATATATTGGGCCTGATTCTCCTATCATTTACAAGGATTAAAAAAATCAGAGTAACACTAGTGTAAAGGAGAGGAGAAAGGAGAACCAGGCCCACTAACTACAGGGGAAAATGACCTAGAGAGGTTCTTTCCACCATATAAATATATATATATATACACACACACACACCTTTAATATATAAAATGTAGGCAACAGATTTATTTTGCATTTCCTCTACTGCTTGGGCTGATTAGCATAATATGGATCTCAGCAATTTGATTTGATTCTGAGGGCAAAGTAGGATTTCAGTGGTACGTAAGTAGGATTTTGTTGGTCCTCTGCATGGGGAACCCAATGCAAAAAAATAGTTTTCCCCCAACTATTTGTTTTAGAATATAAGCAAAGCATGTGGCTTAATTGATATGCACAAAACACAAATCCATTAATGAATAGCATCTTGGTGCACTAATGGAAGAGAACCAAGATCAGTTTAAATCTTATAGGCTTCTTGCGGATATGGTGACAGATGAAAATTAAGCATGCAAGGAAGTTGTATTGGACTG
Organism: Sternotherus odoratus; assembly: GCA_032164245.1. NCBI lineage: Eukaryota > Metazoa > Chordata > Testudines > Kinosternidae > Sternotherus > Sternotherus odoratus. The sequence continues at coordinate 10,181,729 of JAVMKO010000009.1, read as the reverse complement.
TCCAGATTCTGTTTATATTCAATCAAAGTAGCCCACTTTATCATGCTGCTCTTGACACTGCTGCAAAATAGATAACAGCTAAATCAGAGATTGTCAAACTGAAGTAACTGTCAGGAATTAAATGGTGTTGCTGAATAAAAGCCATAATTGAAATGCTCAAAAAACCTCCAAAAACAATGCTGGAAACTTTAGATGACATTGCAAAAGCATCAAAAGTCTCTGATACAGCAGAGGAATTGAGCAGATTGCTTGGGCAAAATGTCATCAGTGGAGTTTTCTTGTACCTTATTACACTGAGACATCTGGGACACTGCGGAGCACTGAATGACTATTTACAGCATTCTGACCTTGAACATCATTGTTGCATTAATGCAGTCCATTCACAGGAGAAGAAACAGTCAGTCAGAGGAAACATAATGGATTTTTGTATTCAGAATTGTAGATCTATGGAAAAAATAAGAGACTGGCATAGAACATAAAATAAGGTATTTGTTAATAATAAACCTAGATCTACAGAGAATGACATTAAAGATAGGTCTTTAGATATATCAGTTAAGGTACAGTGCATTATTGATCAAGCATCGTAAAAGATTTAGTATAATTTCAGTGCTCTCACTATGCTGTCATTATGTGATGCAAAACACTCTCTAAAATATAGAAGTTTTCTTGAATATGAATTTTGGTTGCCCCACCATATTAAATGAGTGACAGGGAATTGTAAGCAGTAAGAATTCAGAATTTCATATTCATTCAAAAGAAACCAATTTAAGAGTCTCAAACTTCACTAACAGCAAGAGATTGGCAGTATATACGGTGAATATTTCACATTCTAAAGCTTCCCCCACACACACATTTATACTGACATTTGCAAGTGCTAATAGAGTTTTCTCTCAGATGGAGATCATTAAGTCAACATACTGAAGCACAATGGACAATGAAAGATGGAATTTGTTCATGCTCATAACAGTTGACGATGCTAATATATGTGAGTACTTTATTGAACTATGCAGCGTATTGCAGCATCTGGAAACTCTTCCATTGGTTCTGTTTCTATCAGTATAAAATTTTAAATACCTAGCTAGAGGCACACATACTTCAAATACATAGTTCTATTTGATCATCATCAGCTGAAGTTGCCCATATAGAACTAAGGCACAACAATGGGAAATGCTGCTAAAGATTTTCTTTGGTGGTAGATGTTAAAAACAATTACAGTGGGACTCACCTTTCCTAGATTTTAGTGGTGCAATACCATCTACATGTGTATGCGAGACTTGCCCCTGCTCCATGGATATAAATATCCATTTTGCCATTGACTCTAGTGGGTGTGGGATTGAGTCTCTGAAGCATTTCTCATTAGCGATGAGTGTAAAATGAAAACATCTCAAACTTACCTACATTTCTAAAGCCAACCCCCTGTTAAATCATTAAACACTTGGAAGGAGCGGAGATAGCCAGAATTAACATCAGAAACAGGATTTGTGCCTGTAGGGACTTGCTTTTGCACCAATTCACCCTGGTGTTTTGGATGGAACCAGCTAACCTTTTAGACTGTCAGTTTCTACATGTCTCTGTCACTGTTAGCAGTATTATTTCTCAGCAAATAAACCAGCCTTCCACAACTAATTGATTCGTCTTGCTCTCTGTTGGCTTTTCTCCCTTGCCACCATACAACTTGATTTGGAATTAATCCCTGTAGCTTTCCCCCCCAATTTCTCCTCTAATTTCTCTGTGTGTTTTCCCAAGTCTTGCAAATTTTTCCTCCTTCCTCAACTTTGACATACTGTTACTGAGTATTCCTAAAAGTTTGTCATTCAGTTCTGGCATGTGTGGGGCATACAGGTCTCCCATAGAGACCCAACACCTACACAAGGACTGGGATTTTCAGACGAGGCGACAGAAGTTAGGTGTTCAATTTCCAATGGGAGTTGAACGTTTAATTCCTATTTTCTAAAGAAACATCACTACCTTCAGCTCCCATTATCAGTATATATCACAGTGGGGAGCAATGTCTAATATGGCCATAAACCCATCAGCTGATAGACTGCATACAAGTGGATTACTAGGCAGAAAATTGAGAGGAAAATAAGGACATAAGAACGGCCATACTGGGTCAAACCAAAGGTCCATCTAGCCCAGTATCCTGGCTTCCAACAGAGACCAATGCCAGGTTCCCCAGAAGAAATGAACAGACAGGTAATCATCAAGTGATTCATACCGTCGCCCAATCCCAGCTTCTGACAAAGAGGCTAGGGACACCATCCCCACCCATCCTGGCTAATAGTACTCCATGAATTTATCTAGTTCTTTCTGGAACCTTGTTATAGACTTAGCCTTTACAACATCCTGTGGCAAGGAGTTCCACAGGTTGACTGTGCACTGTGTGAAAAAATACTTCCCTTTGCTTATTTAAAACCTGCTATTTATTAATTTCATTGTGTGACCCTTAGTTCTTGTGTTATGAGAAAGAGTATAACACTTCCTTATTAACTTTCTCCACAAGTCATGATTTTATAAACCTCTATCATATCCCCCCTTAGTCATCTCTTTTTCAAGCTGAAGAGTCCCAGTCTTATTAATCTCTCCTCAAGTGGCAGCCATGCCATACCCCTAATCTTTTTTGTTGCCCTTTTCTGAACCTTTTCCAAGTCCAGTATATCTTGTTTGAGATGAGGCAACCACATCTGCATGCAGTACTCAATATGTGGGTGTACCATGGAGTTATATAATGGCAATATGATATTTTCTGTCTTATTATCTATCCCTTTCTTAATGACTCCCAACCTTCTATTTGCTTTTTTGACTGCCGGTGCACATTGAGTGGATGTTTTCAAAGACCTATCCACAATGACTCCAACATCTTTTTCTTGAGTGATAACACCTAATTTAGATCCCATAATTTTATATGTATAGTTGGGATTATATTTTGTAATGTGCATTACTTTGCATTTTTCAACACTGAATTTCATCTGCCATTTTGTTACCCAGTCACCCAGTTTTGAGAGATCCTTTTGTAGCTCCTCACAGTCAGCCTGGGACTTAACTATCTTGAGTAGTTTTGTATCATCTGCAAATTTTGCCACCTCACTGTTTACCCTTTTTCCCAGATCATTTATGAATATGTTGTATAGGACCGGGCCCAGTATAGACCCCCAGGGGACATCACTATCAACCACACTCTATTCTGAAAACTGATCATTTATTCCTACCCTTCATTTCCTCTGTTTTAACCAGTTACCAATCCATGAGAGAACCATCCCTCTTATCCCATGAGTGCTAACTTTGCTTAAGAGCCTCTGGTGTGCGACCTTGTCAAAGGCTTTCTGAAAATTAAATGCACTATATCCACTGGCTTCCCTTGTTCACATGCTTATTGACCCCTCATAGAATTCTAATTGATTGGTGAGGCATGACTTCTATTTACAAAAACCATGTTGACTCTTCCCCAACAAACTACGTTCATCCATGTGTCTGACAATTTTGTTCTTTACTATGGATTCAGCCAGTTTACCTGGTATCCGGCTTGCCCATCTGTAATTGCTGGGGTCACTTCTGGAGCCCTTTTTAAAAAATTGGTGTTACATTAGCTATCATCCAGTCATTTGCTGATTTAAGTGATAGGTGACAGACAACAGTTAGTAGTCCTGCAATTTCACATTTGAGTTCCTTCAGAGCTCTTGGGTGAATACCATATGGTCCTGGTGACTTATTATTGTTTAGGTTATCAATTTTGTTCCATAAATCTTACACAAATGCATGGGTACCCTTCAGAACTCAGGACTAAAAACAAACAGAGTCTTTCCGCTCCAGTTAGAGTGACCAAATGTCCCAATTTTATAGGGACAGTCCCAATTTTGGGGGTCTTTTTCTTATATAGGCTCCTATTACCTCCCATCCCACCCCATTTTTTTTCCCCCACACTTGCTGTCTGGTCACCCTAGCTCCAATGCTTCAGACCTCCGCTACCTATACTAAAACAAAATTCTTCTAGACTACAACAGTAAGACAGATCCTCTTTGTGAGTGAAGCACTAGACCAGTGGCTCAAACTTTTTTTTTCTGGTGACCCCTTTCACATAGCAAACCTCTGAGTGCGACCCCCCATTAAAAATGGTGTTAAATATATTTAACACCATTATAAATGCTGGAGGCAATGCAGGGTTTTAGGTGGAAGCTGACAGCTCGTGACTCCCCCCCCCACACACACACACACGCCGCATGTAATAACCTCGCAACCCCCCTGAGGAGCCCCGACCCCCAGTTTGAGAACCCCTGCACTAGATGGAAACATCACTTAAAGCAATAGCTAACTATAAATGTCTCTATGAATTTACTTTGCAAATAAATGTGTGTATATATTTTATACACACCCCCCATCAGTTTTCGGAATCCATACACAACTTAAGGTACATCTATCTACACTGCAACTGCACACAGATATTCCCGAGCTAGCTTTAATCTTGCTAGCTTGGGTACCAAGAGCAGTGAAGCCACAGTAGCCTGGATTTCAGTGTAAACTAGTGCTCAAGTACCTAGGGTTCGGGCCAGGTTCGTAGAGACTGTGTTGCAGCTTGTACTGCCACAGCTTCACTGCTCGGCTAAAATGAGCTCAACTATGTCTACACATGCTGGAAATCACAGCTCCAATTGCATTTGCATACCCAGTATCATGCTAGTGTGTAAGAGTCAGAAAGCAAAACTGGCTTTAAACAGATGACAGAATGGATGAGCCTTCCTTCACCATCCATTTTTATATTTTATTTGCTTGGAGTGAAATGACCCAGGAAACCAAAAGAGGATAAATGGGAACAAAGAAATGGGGGAGGGGAGTCACTGTTACCCTGCATCTTGGGCAGTCATTTGCGCCAGTGCAAAATGGGTGTCTAATGCTACCCAGTCAGAATGGCAACATTTTGCATCCATTTTGAACTGGTACAAATGGTCTATGCAAAGTGCAGAATGGTGAATGAGGCCCCAATTTTAATATTGTAAAGTAATGGCGGTGCATTTTGTAAAATGTATATTATTTTTATTCTTGATAGTTTCCTTTCAATCCTGTTTAAGAAGCTAGAGCTACTGTTATTTAGGACATTTCAAGTCATGGATTATGAGGACAGTAATTTTTCATGGGAAAGCATTTCCTTACCACCATGTTGTGCAGCCTCTGTTTCTTGGCAAGAGGTAATTTCAGTGAAATTAAACCCCTTCAGAGAAATTACACAGGTTTTATGGCATATTGCGAGAGATTCTTGTGTGTATTAAAACTGGAGTAATGACAACCTGCTTCATAATGACTGTTCACAGGGAGCTGAAATTATAAATCTTTTAATCCAGACAGAGTTTTGACCATCTCTGCTGCATTTATCTCCTATGTTTCAAGATCAGTAGTTACTCCTTTCAAAATCATTATGAATGTCACACTGGATTATACAACCTAGCTACATCTGTTCTCTCTCGTTTTCTAGATATTACATTTCATTGTATTTCACAGCAGGAACTCACAATCAAGATGCTGACTATTGCTCCCTGATAAATGTCACAGCTGAAGAAATGGTCCAGTGCCAATGTCGTTATCACAGTTCTGGCACATCTCCTTGAACACAGTTGTCTCTTATTGCTCATTGCTTTAATTGGACAAAGGTAGCAAAATGTTCTTTCAGAATCAAAAACTTTCATACAAATACTTGTATTGTCTGAATCAGTTGAAAAGTAACGTCACAACTGTCTTAATTTACCTAGTACATTTTCCTTTTCAGTTTCTTTGAAGATCTTTTTTTTTTTAAACCACTACTAATCATCATAATCCTTCCCTTCCTTGGGTGTTTACAGGCTTAGAACTCACATATGTGAGTAACTTTAAACATATTAGTATAGCATTATACTCAGTGGGTCTATCACATGAGTAAAGTGCTGCATTCAGACTTTTAATACACAAGGTGTATGCATTCACTACTCAAATGCAACCTCCTCTGGGGTGAAATGTGGCAGTTTAAAAATACACATATAGTTTTAAGGCTTGATCTGGCAAATATTAACCCACAAGTAACTTTTCCTCGGGTTAAGTTTTTGTACTGAAAGTGACTTACATGTGTTAGTATCTGCAGGGTCAGGCTCTAAGATAGGAACAAGGTACTGGGCCAGGTTCTTCAATCCACCCCTCTAATCCTCTGCAGGATCAATGACAGTCCAGTCTCACAGCACAAATTAGAGTCCTTTGAAGGCTGATCTAAATTGTACCATGGGCCATTTAGACAGTTGGGGACCAAACAAATGCTGGGGGTGCCCTTACCATTCCTTTTCCCTGGACATGCTCCCTCTATTGAGGTGCAGGATGGAGGTTGGTGTAGATACCCAGGGGTTCCCCTACCTAGAGGGAATCCCACCAGACTACAATCTGCCAGCTTCTAATGGACCAGAGAACCCGGCCACTGTAGCCAATTAAAAACTATATACAGTTAAAACCAGAATTGCAGTAAGCAGCATAAAACTACTGAGGGATAGAATCTGATGCATGAATTAGCATCCTATCTTCACAATTAGGCTGTGGAGTTGTTAGAGATCACAGATGTTCAGAATCTAATTTCCTAAGATGGGCGGAGCTGTAGATAACGATGGACTATAGGGATATGGCCCTAGACAAATTGAGGATTGGGCCAAAAGAAATCTGATGAGGTTCAACATGGACAAGTGCAGAGTCCTACACTTAGGACAGAAGAATCTCATGCACCTCTACAGGCTGGGGACCGACTGACTAAGCAGCAGTTCTACAGAAGAGGACCTAGGGATTATAATAATGAGAAGGTGGATATGAGTCAGCAGTAAGCCCTTTTTCCAAGAAGGCCAATAGCATATTGGGCTGATTAGTAGGAGCATTGCCAACAGACCAAGGGGAGTGATAATTCCCCTGTATTTGGTACTGGTGAGGCCACACAGTATTGCGTACAGTTTTGGTCCCCCCACTACAGAAAGGATGTGGACAAATTGGAGAGATCCAGCACAGGGCAACAAAAATGATTAGGGACCTGGGGCACATGATTTATGAGGTAAGACTGAGGGAACTGAGGTTATTTAATCTGCAGGAGTGAGGAGGGGGGGATTTGATAGCCACCTTCAATTACCTGAAGGGGCGTTCCAAAAAGAGGATGTAGCTAGGCTGTTCTCAGTGTTGGCAGATAACAGACCAAGAAGCAATGGTCTCAAGTTGCAGTGGGGAAGATCTAGGTTGGGTATTAGGAAAAATTTCACTAGGAGGGTGGTGAAGCACTAGAATGGGTTACCTAGGGAGGTGGTGGAATCTATCTCCTTAGAGGTTTTTAGGTCCGGCTTGACAAAGCCCAGGCTGGGATGATTTAGTTAGTGTTGGTCCTGTTTTGAGCAGGGGATTGGACTAGATGACCTCATGAGGGCTCTTCCAACCCTGATATTCTAGGATCTCAGCTTCACATCTCATCCAAAAACATTTTTGAAAGCACTTTAGGTTCCTAAATCCCATTTTCAAAAATTAACATTTCCCAGGTGGGGAAGGGAGGGGGAAATATAGAAGGCCAGACTTGGGCACTTCCCCCCCCGATGTCTTCATCCTTTGCAAAGGTTTCCAAATAGGGAGGTGCCTGTAAGCCATCCAATCCAGGCCCAAATTTAATTTATACAAAAGTAGATTGCATGGAGAGACGGACCAAAGGGCTTTTTATCGTAGAATGTCAGGGTTGGAAGGGACCTCAGGAGGTCATCTAGTCCAATCCCCTGCTCAAAGCAGGACCAATCCCCAGCTAAATCATCCCAGCAGACTTAATCTAGTTTTTCCACTGAAGTGTAGTCTTGATGTCCCCAACATGTGCACTGGATATAACAAAGTATGGGAGAGCTTCTTCACTCGAGAAACTCCCTGCCATGAAAAGTAAGATCAATGCACAGTACATCTCTGGTTACCTTTTGTTATGTACTCAGTGCAATGCTCACTCTGCCAGAAGTACAGTAATAATCGCTTCATGTCTTTTGACCCTTATTGAAAAGGTTGGCTGGGCTTATGATCATTTGTACCATCCTTACCTGCATGGTAAACAGCAAGTTTCTCTATAAGTGTACTGATAGTTCTCCAAATAGTCTTCACTTCCTCGCCATAGATCTTGAAAGCTGAAAAGCTGGTACTGAAATTCTTATTTACCTCTGCCTATGAATGATGGGGATTTTTCCTTAAAGAAACAGGCAGATATTTTAAATGGGTAATGCTCAGAAAAGGGCAAAAGTCAGTTCAAAGTTATTTTCTCAGTCAGGAACACAATCCTCCTTGCGGTGACAGAAACAATTTGATACTCCAGCAAAATGAGAATAAAATATAGCTAAGATTCTTGAAAAGCATCCACAGGATTTAGACATACAGCTTCCATTATGATAGCCACAAATCTGGGAAATCCAGGAATCCCCGGGCCAGTTTAGTTTTGTTTTCGGAGCGATTAGCCAGCTTTGCTTCATTGTCTTGAGAGATCTACATATGCTTTCTGCCCCTTGTGAATTATGCTCAAGCTGTTACAAAAAATTTTCTACATAGGAAATACCCTGAGTAAATACCTGACCCTGTGGCCAAAATTCACAATTACTATGTCAATTCTGTTTAATAAACATAAAGATAGCAGTTGCCATCATTACGTATCTTTCAATTTGACTAGCAATATAAGGACGTACAGTATTTAACAGATAAGATTACATACCTAGTAGACAAAACAGGCTAACTGGGTATACTAGTCAAAAATCAAAGGAGAAATGGAGCATACATGTGTTTCATATTGACTTGCTATATTTTATGGACGTTCTATGTAGGCCTATTGCTGGAATTAAATTCTTAGATTAAATTTCCCCCACTTCATTTTATTGACAAAGAATCTTCTCTATTTGTCAAGCCAACTTCAGCAACTGTGATGCATGCAACAGTTTAGCGAGGAAGAGCCTGAAAAGAATATTGAGAGAGTAGGATGGTTGAGTGGTTAGGGTGCTAGCCCGGGACTCAGGATGTGCAGCTTCAGTTCCTGCTCCACTACAAACTTCCTGTGTGACCCTGGCCTGGTCACTTTTAAAGGTATTCAGGTGCCTAAAGATGCAAATACTCTAGATATTTCATGGGAGTTAAATGCTTCTCAAATCCTGCTGGGCTCCTATCTGCATTATTAGATGCCTACATACCTTTTCAAAGCTAGCCCTTAGGGTACATCTATACTGCAAGTCAAGTGGGGTTGTAGACTGGGTAGACATATCAGTCCCAGCTTTAATCTATTGAGTGTGGCTAAAAATAGCAGTCCAGATGCAGACTCTGGGGCGCACAGGTTAGAAACTCAAGTATGTGTCCAGGGTTCTGGATGAGGTTGTATAATGCACATTCAGAGTTTATGCTGCTGCATCTTCACAGTTCTTTATAGCTTTGCTAGCTAGAGTAAAACTAGTTCAGGTCTGCCTGCCCAAGATGAGATGACATCACCAATGGCAATGCAGACATTAAATCTCCCTGTGGCTTAGTTTCCCCATCTGTAAAATGGGAATAACAGCCACTTCCCTACCTCACAAGGCTGGTGTGAAGATAAATGCATTAAAAAGGGATAAATACATAAAGTGAGGCACATGATGTGGGCTGTTGAGGGACTGATATGGAAAAGCAACATTACAGCCATTCACAGTAAATCATGGATTTCTTAACACCATCTTGAGTAAAAACAAAGAAAAAAAATCAAAGAAGTCAGCAAATGGAAGAGAAAATTATAGAACACCATGATCACAACTATACAAGGAACTTTTCTATATGCATGAATTATTGTGTCTGCCACCATGTTGGCTATAAAAATATATGATCTTTGGTCATAGAAAATGGTCACTCAAAATCTCAGGGATTTTGACACATCTTTTCTAAATGACATTGATGTGGGGCGGGGGCAGGGAGAAGAACAGTAAAACCACCACATTTGTCTTCTGTCTTACTATGTGTTTACTATTACTGCTTTTGAATGAGATATTGTGCCCATTTCAACCTAAGTTTAGATAAAAGAACAAGGAGTACTTGTGGCATCTTAGAGACTAACAAATTTATCTGGGCATAAACTTTTGTGGGCTACAGCCCACTTCATCAGATACATAGAATGGAACATACAGTAGGAAGATTTCAAATTTTATGAGCGAGAGAGAAAGAAAAGGTGGAAGTTGCCATATCAACTAAGAGGCTAATTAACATGAGCTATTATCAGCAAGAGAAAAAAAAAACCTTTTGTAGTGATAATCAGGATGGCCCATTTCGAACAGTTGACAAGAAGGTGTGAGTAACAGTAGGGGAAAATTAACATGGGGAAATAGATTCAGTTTGTGTAATGACCCAGTCACTCCCAGTCTTTTTTCAAGCCTGGGATAATAAAACAGACATTGCCTTTGGGTCTCTGGGAGGGAGGGAAAAAAAGTATACTTATATCAGAAGGAAAAGACAAAACCAGGTTCGCTGTGGAAAGGAAAGGGTTACATCCTCCAGAAAGTTAGTTGTACTATGGGAGAAGGACTGTAGAGTTAGGGAGCTGATCGAGAAGATGGTCAGATGTAGTATATAGGAACAGGGCAGTATCTTTTTAAACAGTCAGAGGACAGAGGACATCAGAAGGACTCGATGTAGAACCAACTCCTCCTAGTCAGAGAAGCAGGTTGTATGGGGCTAGGCCTTGCACATGTGTATATTTAGTGAAAAGTTATTTGGGACCAGCTGTGCCCATGTGGTTTCTCAGTGTTTTTTTGTTGTTGTTGTTGTTGTTGTTGTTGTGTAAAGACCAAAAGACAAAACCAGAGAAAGAAAAAGTCAAAGAAAGAGCTGGGACCAAGAAAAGGCAAGTAGCCAAGACATAAAAAGTTTCAGACCAACTTTCCATTAGCAACTTAACATTTTAGGACTTGTCCCAATTGAACCAAACGTCTGAACTTTTAGCTGTTAGCACATCAGCTGCATTGACCCCATTCTGTTCATATCTTCAAGCACTTTGGAAACATTAGCAACATGTACCTTTTTCAAACAAATGTTCACTTCCTTTTGGTTTTAAAAGAGAAGAAATTGGGATGACTAGCTTTTCCCCTAAAATTGGTTAATGTATCTCTTCCGCCAGTATTGTGCAGATGTATTATAATGACCTGTCAGAGTGACAGTGCTGTGATTACGTAGTAAAATGATGGGGGGGAAATAGGAAAATATAGCTTCTGAAATACTTGGAGCAGGCCCAAGGAATCTCAGGTCTGTTAAGGTTCCTCAGGCCTTTGTATTTAACTAATTATTTCTGTCATGTTGGCCACCTATTTAGGGCAGTCTTTTAAGGAGAGAAAGCAATTAAAACTAACTCTACCTCCTTTGAAATATAAATATTCCCTTTTGAAAATGTAAAGGACAAAGGGCAGAACAGAATTACTGGCAATAAAGCATGAAAGGAAAAGAGACATGCTGTGTCGTGCAGCCTGGTCTTAATGAAGCCACTGAATAAAGTGATAAGTTGTGACTAACATTAGCTTCCAATATGCTCCACTGAAGCGAAGACTTGGCTAGCTTGACCTGCTACTTGACAGTACCTTGGGTTTTTGTTTTTTGCTTTTTAAATGGAGAGCACTTTAAACTGTGGTTTTATTCTTCCTTCAGTGCCAAACCATACAAACTCTTATTAACATGGCTGCTATTGACTTTAATGAGATTCACTGGGCTAAACTGAGTACAAACTCCGCAACCATCACAAATTCTTGGTCCCCTGAACACAGCTCAAATAAATGAGATGTGCAGAGATCTTTGAAAGGGTTAGAGCCCTACCTCATGCAGTAAAGCACCCGGGCAGCTGTCCAAGCAACAATAGCAGCTGTGGGTTTGGCCTTTGGAACCATAGAGCAATGGCAGAGTCTCAACCGTCCCCATTCTACAGCAGAGAGCCATATATGCAAAATAAGGAGATTTTTTCCCTAGAGAGAGAGGTAGCTGCAACTTATAATGTTGTGAACCTGACAAGGTTTGGGGCTTTGCCTTTGACAATTGTGCAAGTCCCCTGGATCTGCAAAAAAAAAAAAAAAGGGGGGGGGGGAGGGTCTAAAAATCTCCAATAAGAGCTGGGGTGTCCAGATACACTAGAAGGTGAATGGGGCAGGGACCAGAAGAAGCCATTTCTCTGCATTTCAGTGCAGACAAGTGTTGCCAGCAATACTAATTGGACCCAGAAGGGGATGTACCTGGGAAGGAGGCAGGTAGATCCAGGCCTTTCCCCAAATTCTGGCAAGCAAGGGAAAGATGCTGGGGCACCTGAGGAACATGCTTTATTAAAAGTATAGCAAGATCCAAGAACCACTGGAGGAACAATGTTTTACTCAAATACAGTGCTCCCAGGCACAGCTGCCAAGCCATCATCCCTCTTTGCCCTGCCTTCTGAGGCATCATGTAACCCCTGGCATTTTACCCTTTTCGATCTTAGCTAGATCCTGAAGAAGAAACAAAAGACACATGAACTGATGGAACAAAAGTCATTAGAAGTTATCCCAACATTAGTGAGCCTTTAAAAAAAAAAAGGAGATAGAATTTAAAGCCAAGTTTTATGGGGCTTCTAATTTTACCACCATCCCAGTACTGTACAGAAAAACAGCATAATGCACAACGGCTCAGCCCTTCAACAGAAAACAACAGTGTATTTTCAATCTGAACTTGATAGAATAACTTGCTCTCATTTAGGCCCATATAAAATCACTAGGATTGATGGTTATACTTGCACCATATTTTTCCCCCATATTTATTCTCAAAAATTCATTTACACACTAAAAAGCCTCTTCCATGGTCTCTTGGCCACTTCTGCGTCATCATATAATGGCCTATTTCTTATGCTACAATTGATTACTCTATGTTGAAAACCCTCAATATCATGGAAATGCTTGTCGAAAGACACAATCACAGGAAGGCTCATCAAGGACGGTCTCATTTTCTCATGAACGATTGTAACACAGAGATGAATCTAAGGGAAGTGGGGAGGAAAAATATTTTATGAATGAGACCTCAAGCCTAATTAAATGAATAGAGGTTTCTGCTTCTGATAAGGGAAAAGTAGCTGTCATTCTCCTCAGCACTTTGTGAATTAAGTTGCTGTCCTTCCTTATCCCAAAGATTATTATTACTCTGTTTCTTGTGAGTGCAGCGAGCTAGAACAGCAGAGATAATAGGTTATTATAGGAAAATTTGGCGTTGACATTTATATGATAAATCTGGAGTCAATTAGATGAAAAATACTCCATTAGATAAAGTGAGTGTACCAATTACTTCAGTGAAGAGCTATTGCTAATAATATAATTTAAATTTATAGAGTGCTGGGCACAGCCCTCTGGAAGTTGATTGTATAAATGATGGTAATAACAGACATGTAAACATTTTAGTTCCTAGCCATTTTCAGGCTGTTTGTGGAGTTTTCATATTAGGAGTCTGTTTCCATACAGATGTTAAAAACCCACCCAGTAATTAGCTATGAAAAGCTTGTGATTCATCAGATTTTCCTCGGTAAATTTTTACAAAAATAAAAAAAGAGCGACTGTTTTTAGTACCACTTACATGCTACTTCATGCAAATGAAACAGAAATGTATGGCAATTAAGCAAGAGTCCTGTCTCCCCCTCCATCCCCCATTTCCCTCTGGGAAAAAACCCAACAGCCTAGAAAATGACATTTTCTTAACTGGAAGAATGAATCACAATTATAACTAAATATAAACACAGAGTAATAGGATGAAATTAAGAAAATGAATGTTTTGCTGAGTACTAGGAAGGGGGAAAAAGGCTTTTTGACAGCAAGAGGTATTAGACTGTGAAATAGCCTCCCAAGGGAATTGATAGAAGCCCCAAAACTTGAAACATTTATATATGAAATCAGACATCACACTAGAAAATATATATGACAGAAAACAAGCCCGTGTTAGCTGACAGGATGGGTGGGTAGGGACTTAATAAATCACTTTCATTTCAAATTCTGATTGCAATGAACATTTATTCATTCAGAGACTACAGTGATGACAGCCATATAAGTAGCTGCTGTGCGGAGACTAATGCTTATCATACCAACCTAGATTGCCTCGTTTCCTGGTGCTCCTGCCATCTGTCTATCTCCATCTGTTGTTTCTTGTTTTATCCAGGGATTGTGAACTCTTCGGGGCAGAGCCTTTTAGTTCTGTGTTTGTACAGTGCCCAGTACACTGAGGTCCTGCTCCATTTAGGTATGAACTACCGAGCAACCTGAATCCCATCCTTCTTCTATGATTGCATGGAAACTTGAAGGCTGCATCTGCTGAATGGGGGTTAATTTATGGCTGGCCCTGAGCCGGTGTTCTAGAGAAGCGTGGGAATGCAAACATCTCCCTCCACCAGCAGCCATAATCCTTCTACAGAGCACTAGGAAGAACAAGAAGGGAGCTCAACCAGCAAACTCTGCAGTGTTCTGTGCCTCAAAGGGGTATAGCTATGAACATTGATGCGCCAGCAGGCCGGGAGAAAACCAGGGAATACTTTCTATGCATTGTTATGGGAGCCATTGCATACTGTGGTCCCCAAGTACAGACAGATACGACGACTCCTTTTATAGCAATCACATGCTGACAATGTGCATTAAAAAGTGCTCATGTTTTCACATGGACAAAATGTTCAAACCTGGTTGCTTTAAAGTTAGGCTTTCAAACCCATACTTAGGAACCGCAGTGGCTTGATTTTCAGAGTCCCTGAGCATCCACAAATCCCATGGAAGTCTAGCTAGAGGTGCTTAGCATCTTTGAAAATCAGCTCACTTCTAACTTAAGTGCCTAAATATGGATTTGGGGTTCAAACTACAGGCACCCAGGTTTAAAAATTTTGACCCTGGACATTAGGCCCTATTTTTAAAGGCTCAAGCCTGTCTTGTACATTCAGTGTTACATCCACAGAACAATGCTGAGGTCTTTAAGTAAGCACCATTCTATGCAGACATTCAATGCATAAAATTAACTGAAAGGAGAGAGCTACTGCAAGAGTCACATTGCACCCAGCCCCCCCCCCCCCCCCCAAAAAAAAAAAGTTTAAGTTCTTTCACTAACAGATAAGCCAAGACAGGAAATAGATATCATGAAAGCATCAGCTAACACTGAATTTAAGGTTGCATAAGTGCTTCCATTATTAACTCCAGCCTCTACTCTGTCACCACCTCTTCACTGAAACCTTACACGGTCTATTGAGAATTCTTCACCTGAAAATAAGAGATGAATTACTCAACATGACTTACCTCTGGAAGTTCATACTATAAAAGAAACAAGGCAACGTCCCACATCATTTCCTGCTGGTTTTCTAATTCTTTCTTCACATTTCAGATAATGAGACCTGGGGCCTCCTTTACAGCCAGAGTAACACCTTTAACTTTACTAACGCTATTTGTTGTTTTGCCTTTTGTAATGGAGGCTAGCTGTGCTCAGTTTCCAATACTTGCTGGTACCACTGTTATTTAGCTCCACAACCAGAAGCATGACCACAAATAATATATGTTCCTCCTGACAAATTCAGCAACTATCCCCTGCAGCTCAAGTTCCGTCTTGACTCTACCTCTCAAGGGAAAATCCTCAATTTTCCTGTTACGATCATCATCTCCCCCCATTTGACCAACTCCTTCGATGCAGTGAGTGGTTGGTATCTGTTCTCCACTTCTTATGCTTATCCATGGCAAGCAATTCACATGCACCTTACAAAGAGTTGCAACTCCTACCAACAATCCAGCAGTGCTTCCCAACAGCATAGTCAAAGACACAAGTGATTGAAAATTAAATCATTAACAGTATATAGCAGCCACTCTCAAATAACCCAAGAACCCCCATTTTTTATTTTAAAAAAATTGGGAATCCCCAAGTCGGCTTCTACTTTTCCTCAGGGTGCTCAACTTCCACTGAGCCTCAGGCGCCACCTCCACTCCACCCTTCCCCTCAAGGCCCCATCACTGCCCCTCCTCTTCCCACCCCCTCCTCCGAGCACACTCTATCCCCTCTCCTCCCGCTCAGCCCCTCCTACATGCTACTGAACAGCTGTTTCACAGTGTACAGAAGGCACTGGGAGGGAGTGGGAAGAGTTGATCAGTGGGGCCAATGGCCCCAGTCATGACTCATGGACCCCCTGGAGGTCCACAAACCCCAGTTTGAGAACTGGGGGTATATGGGTTTGGGGGGGGAGGTTTCATCTGCTATTGCCACGTGCTGAAACTTTCATCATCATCTGCTATTGCCATGTGCTGAAAACTTCCTAGGAGTTGATTTGAAATGATTGTCTCCTAAACGTTGTGCATTGCCTGGGTAGCTGGTAGATTGTTTGGAGGCATTTTTCACCCACCTTGAGCAATATTCATAAACATATGGCACAATAGATAAGCATAGCTACACTTTTGTTTCTTTCTTTGTAGCGTTAATGAATGAGTTCTCCATGCCAGAGCAGCTTAGGATTCCAAACAGCTTGATCTAAGGATTCCCACTATAACATAGACCCACTTATCCTTAATGCTAAACCAGGGACTACTTGAAGAATACCATGGAGACATCCTCTTAGCTAGGACTTATCTCCCTTTCACAAACAGCAAGAATCATTCTCCACTCCAGGAACTAGCTGCTGTGTTTTACTTTTACTGTGTGATTATTTTTCACCCACTTACTTGCAATGTGCAGCTGAATCTTTGAACAGTTCATCTAACCTGCCGGACCTGACTTTGTTGCGTATTGTTTTGAACAGGAACTCAGTGTTCCTGAATGGAATGCATCATGCAAGGGGGATGTCCCCTAATGGGTAGATGGAGTTTTAAAAGCTCAAAGACTTTCACAGAAATGGACGGCAAAGAGCGGTATTCATGTTAAATATTGCTGGCTCCATTTGGGCCTTCAACAAAACTGATTTTGCTCAGCTCACTACCTCTCGGACTTCTGCCAAAGAAGGGTTTGCTTGAGTGCAATGTGCTTCGGTTATTTTTATTGTCACATAGGGTGCTGTATCCCTAGCTCTAATAGGGAGCTTTGTTTCAGCACCAATGAATTATGCAAGATCTGCTCAAGGTAGTAAAAACATACAATTTTCTACAAGGAATAGTGATGCGATAAGACAACCTGCTCCTATGCTGCTCCAACAACTGTGTAACAGTAAATGACTAATTTCAGAGTCGAGAGAGCTGGGTGTTGGATGATTCATTTGAAACATTTGGATTAATCATTAAAATGCTTTTCCCATACAAGTCTATTTGTAACAATATTTAGGATCTAGCTGAAATAAACAGCAGATCTGATTTTCCTTTGGTTTCTACTGGAGTAAATCAGGAATAACTCAATGGATTTACACCAGTGTGAGGTGAAAATCAGGCTCATTTACACCACTGTAAATCCAGAGTTATTCCTTTTATCCCATTTTGTTTATCCAAGTTACATTCTAAACAAAATTTTAGAACTGCGCAAGTCTCATGAGTAGTCGTCCCCGAACTCTTTCAATTTAACTTTCCCAAATATAAATCCTCAACAGTATATGCAGGATATACGCTACGTCAGATACATAGTTATTTTCTATTCGGTATCATTCCCAGTGTGGGGTATCGTTGAACTAAAATGATAAACTGTTCATGGAACTATCTATCTGTTTTACCTTCTATGCTCTCTCTCAAAGAGGAGACAAACTAATCTCTACCGGCCAGACTTTCAAAAGGGTTCAGCACAAGAGCACCAAAGGACACCAGGTGCTGGATGTGGAGCTGTGTTGAAAATCCACTAGCTAACATCATCATTATTATTACTCAGAACAGCTTATTTCCTTCTTCTTGCCTCTTTTAGACACTTCTAGAGCTTCCGCCACAATACGCCGAGTTGCCTTCCAGCCAGGATCTCTGTAATCATTAGATAAATTGAACTGACTACAGAACGGATGTTTGTCTTAAAAACAAAAGAACTCTCCCATAATAGCATATGCTGCCTTTTCCATCCCACGCTTATTTTATAAATATAGTACTTGCATGTGTAGAGCACCTTGAGCCCAAATGAGCTGAAAGTACTTTATAAAAATATTAGAATACATTTTCCCACCAGTGAAGTACAGTCAGTCAATCTCTGGGATGGAAGAGGGGAAAGCAACATGAAACAAATGTTTAGGACAGGAAGTGAAGAAAAAATACCCTAGGTAAAATTTTCAGAAGGACTTAAATGATCGAGAGGCTTAAGTCCCATTTTTTAAAAGTGGTATTCATGAGACTAAGGGGCCTAAGTGCAAGTCAACGTGTTTTAGGCTCCTCGTGGCAAGAGTCACTTTTGGAAGTGGGATTAGGTGCTTTTGAAAATTTTCACCCCATCTCAATTGAACCCAGAATGGGAACATAGGGAGGCAGAAAAAATGGCAAGTTAGAAAGTGATCACAACTCCACTGCCTGTTTTTTTTAGCAGTGCCATGGACACTGACAACTACATTGGTGAGGAACCTCGTAGATCACTTTAAAAATGGCAATTGCCACAGCTCAATACCCTATGGACCCCAAAGCGGGACACTGTTTTGGCACCATCACTAAGCAAAGAGTAACATCTACCAAATTATCAATACCGCTTCCCACAGCCTCTGGGTCTTCCTCTCAAAAGCTCTGTTCAAAAGTGAAATGCTGAAAAAGTTCACAAGATGCCCAATTTTAACTAAAAACCTTCCACAGGATTTCCATTTTAATCAATGGAAGAGCAGCACAAAGTCTGTCTATGTCCTTCTAACTAAGGAGTCTAGACTCCTAAACAACTAACATGCAACCAAACTAAACTAAACACAGCCAGCGGCTCTTGTGTCTCCAGAACCTACTGTCCTGGATTCTGGTAAACAAATCCTCTCTCCCCTCATCATGACAATTTTATACAGGTTCTGGACCCAGTTAGACTTATCTGCAGCCAGTCACTTGAAATCAGGGAGACCCTCCTAGTTCACTGTCTTTGCCCTCTCAGAGCCTTTCTGGACCCAGATCTTCATTTGGACCACTAAAAGAGTTCAGCTCCCCTTCTGGGGTACATCAAAGTCCAGGCCACTTTCCCAATGGTTGATGGGGAGATCCAGGCACACCCTCTACTCTGGCTCCCAGCCCAGGGACCCTCTAGATAGCAGCCATGCCATGTTCCGTGTCCCCCCACCTATCTAAGCTGCACTGCTGCTCTAATTCCTTAGGCACTCCCCCAGCTCATTCTTTGCCCTTACCTCAGGGGCTTGTCCTGGTTGAGTCTCAGCAGCCAGTCCAGAACTCTTTCATGTTCCTCCAACCACTGGCGGCACTGCTTTGTCTGGGACCCTGTAGTGCCTCTCAGCCAGGCCCAGCATCCAGACTCCACCAGCACCAGAAAGGAAATGAACTCCCTCTGCCCTTGTAGCTCTTCTTATACTAGCCTGCTGGGCCCTGATTGGCTGCCTCCCATACAGCCACTCTAGCTAGCTTGGAGGACCTCTCTACTTCCCTTTTCTGGGGTGTGGCAGGGCCCGGAGGCCTCCAGCAGGGGTCCTCCAGATCTAGTCCACCATGTCACAGGCATCTACCTAGAGTATATAAGTTGTAAACTATTTAAGTCAGGAAATATTAACCAAAAAAATCCAGTCATAATCAGCTTTGGAGTAAAAATGGAAGTCATGTTTTTATGAGACTTCCTTGCCAGACAACTTCTGTTCCCCAATCACAACTACAAAAGGCTCTCTCATCACCCTCATTATTACAGTAACACAGACTGCTGTTGTTAAGGTTGAGTTTCAGCTTCCACTCCATTCTCTTGACCCCAGCCTCAGAACACTCACCCCACAGTTACTTGTAATTTTCTCAAATAAATTCCTTTGGGACTAAAAGTTTCTGTGCTTGTTTTCCTTACAAGAGTTAATGTTGTTCTGGATGTTGTATTTCCTTGTGCTATAGCTGGGAACACCCCCACGCACCTCTCGCGAGTTCTAGTCAGTATCTGCATGTGTAACTACACAAATGATTGAAGACACGAAACAATAAAAACCCTCCAAGCTTTACTTGTTTCATAGATCACAGGGCGATCCATAGAACAAGCTATGTTTGAATAAAACAGGTCCAATAGCATTAGTGGTATGTGTGCTTAGGCTGTTCCAAATCCACGTGGGGAAGGAAGAATTCAGAGGGTTTCAATGGCTCCAGATCAAGAAAAAGACCAGATTCTCTGCTGGAGTCCACTGGTGTGGTTCTATTGAGTTCAATGGAGATATGCCGATTTACAGCAGCTGACCCAAAGGGTTGGTTGGTTGGCTTACTCCAATAGGGCTCTGAGAGGCCTGTGGGTATGTCTGTGTGAAGCAGCTTGCAAGAGTGGGGCTTATGTGGGTCTGTCTATGCATGCCTTAAGAGCGAGCCTCAGTCCGGGTCAACAGATGCAGGCTAGCAGAGCTCACATTAGTGCTCTTAAAATAGCTGTGTGGACAGCGCTCGGAAGTCAGGTTGGGCTCCGAAGCCACCCCCTTCCCTAAGCTTTACACAGCTACAAATTCACAGCACTGCAATGTCAAGAGCACTAGCATGAGCCCCACTAGCCTGTGGATCCAAGCTGGGAGACTCACTCTCACAAGCTACGAATGCAAGAGTGAGGGGTTCATTTGGTCCCCTACCCGCTCTAGGTCACCCACCCTGGAGGAGCGAAAACTTAGTGCTAAGAAAATCTCTATTATTTTTTCTGAAATTGAAAAAAAAAAACTATTGTAATCAACAAAAGGGGATATTTGGCTGTTTAATCATATTTCAAATCCTTGTGTGATGCTTATTGGGGGGGCATATATCGCATTCATTTAAAACTACATGGGGCCAAAACTCAGATTTTTAAAGATATTAAGGCATTGCTTTGCTCAGCATTGCAATGCCTAACTGACTGAGGAGCCTAAGTTTCATTTTTGAGAAGGGTTTTGGAACCTAGTTTCCAAAATCCCAGGTGGTCAATGAAAATTAGGCTGTTAAGTGTCTTAGCCACACTTGAAAGTGAAACTTCAGGTTTGCAACATTGAGTGGAGTAATGTCGCCATACCTTTAAAAATCTGAGCATCAGTCATTATTTGGTGAAAACTTCACTGACTTCAGTCACAGTTTTCCCAAAGAGCTGCAAAGAGCTGTTTTAAAAATCAGTTTAATGGGGAATTATGTTACCTAATGGATATGAAGGACCACGACAGGATATTTTTAAAATTAAAATCTCTATGTTGCCATTTTAGGCTATATGAATATTATCTCTTTCAAGATCATTTACTGCAGTCCTTATACCCATTACTGGCTTTGATGTCAAACATACAATATACAATCAGCCCCTGACTAAATGAAGATCCCAAGCCGGATGAAAGGGTAGATGCTTTTGTGGGTAAGGCACTCGACTAGGACTCAAGAGATATGGGGTCACTTTCCAAGTCGGCCCCAGGTTTAGTTTGTGATTTTAGGCATGTAATTTAGTCTTTCTGTGCCATAGTTCCCCATCTGCAAGATGAAAATAGTAGTACTCCCTTCCTCCAACCCTTTCTCCGTTTGGCTTGTAAATTACTGATATCAGGAACTCTCTCTTGCTATGTGACAAGTGCAGTACATGCATGACAAGCATGTGCAGACAAGCATGGTAGATCCCCAATCTTGGCTGAGGCCCTCTAGGCATTATCTTAATAGATAGTAATAAAGAAATATATATTTATTAAAACCTATGCATATTTGATCCATAGCCACTATTCTCAGCCCGAGGGTACGTCCAGCAGGTAGTGATCAATCTATCAGGGATCGATTTATCGTGTCTAGATAATTTGATCCCCAAGCGCTCTCCCCATCGACTCTGGAACTCTACTGCCACAAGAGGCAGAAGCGGAGTTGACGAGGGAGTGGTGTCAACAGGGGAGTGGCAATGGTCAACTCACCGCCATGAGGATAAATAAATAAATACCTATCTCCTAGAACTGAAAAGACCTTGAAAGGTCATCAAGTCCAGTCCTCTGTCTACACTAGCAGGACCAATCACTGTCCTCTGACAGATTTTTTGCCCCATTCCTAAATGACCCCCTCAAGGACTGAACTCACACCGCTGGGTTTAAGAGGCCAATGCTCAAACCACTGAGCTATCCCTCCCCTTCAGGATGCTGAAGTTGCATATCTTAGGTTGACGCCACGCTTCCCCAGTGTAGACCCTGCCCAAGTGTCTTCAGTATTTTACCTGTATATTGATCAGAACACTGAAAGGATGACGTTTTAATTGTACAGACTGCCACCTGTTTACTAAGGCACTCTGGCCTGTACATACCCAGCCGTTTTTTACCTTTGAGACCATCAAATTATCAGATCAACTGCATTTCTTCTAAGCAAACTAATGCAAACTTTTTTTTTAAGTGCTGTTGTCACAGTGTCAAGGAAAATTAGGGAGTTTCAGAAATATGACTTGGGAGCCCCAAAAGATATTAGGCACAAAATAAAATTCCATTTTCTGTAGCACTGTATTTAGAACACAGGGAAAGCTAGATGTTATTCACTTAGTACTGGATTTATAGCTGTGTTCAAAATACAAAGAAGAAAATGTGAAAGCACAATTTAGGTGAAGAGTTTTATAACTCTAAGTTTCAGCTTGTCAACCATGTCCTCTAGAAAGTGCAAAGTGTACCGTTTCCAGTAAGTAAAAATGAAACTTATTGTGCAATACTCATATTTTGGATGAGATGTTGAACCCCTATGTCTTATCACTTCGTTGTACGTAGACTTTAACGGTCCAATGGCACTTTATTTTTTAAAACAGTAGGGTTAGTGGCCAATATTCCCCTTCTTCTCACACTGCTGCGCACCCACACGGCCAACATTCTCCAACTCAAAATCGATGATTTAATAGTTAATAGTTTGCAAGCCTTTTTGGGATCCTCAATGGTGAAAATTGCTACCATCTGCAGATGTAAGGGTGCAATGCAATCCATGAACATACAACTTCAATACCATGTATGATCCTCATTCAGGAATGCACTTTAATATCTGTTTAATGTTAAACAAGTGCTTAAGTCCTATTTCACGTGCTTAAAATGGAGCAAATGCTTACATGTTTTCTTGAATTGGGGTCTAAAGCACCAAAGTCAGAGAACAATGGGATTGGATGCTGAGCTTCTTTAAACATCTGATCCACAGTTCATAAAGTGCTCAGTCTCACTGGGGTCTCATTAGTCTCCTGATGCAGCAGTAAAGTTCATCAGGAAGAGGCAAATAAAATGAAAGTGGACTTCTGCATATTACTGAGATTTCTTGACTTTCTAGTACCTGATCTCTTAAAATAGTAGTATTGGCGGAGGCAGAGTAAACGGCCATTCATGTGACAGCTTTACATTATTCCTTTGGGGACAGCCCCACAGCAAAGCACAAGCAGTGACTGATTTACTCCTCGGGTACCCATGCAAGGCTTATTGACTCTCCATCAAACAACTTCAGAGTCAAATTTACTGTAGAATGAAAGTTGGTTAGCTCAGAATTAAAAGTTACCATGTAGGCACAATCTTTATTGTAAAGACAAAACAAGGCCTTGTTTATTGTTAGGTTTTGCATTGGAAAGGCTTTACTGTTTTACTGCCCATAAAAAGATTATGCAGCAATTTGAAAAGGAACAGAATTTTTGGTCCCTTTTTTCAAAGCAATCCTATGTATTCTGGGGCTAATCCTGCCAGGTGCAGAGTCCACTCACAACCCCACTGAGTCCACAGGAATTTGGGGTATTCAGCCCCTCGCAAAAGGCACTCAGCAGCTTGCAGAATCAGGTCCGCTTTTGAAGTGTATCCTTTTCCTTTTGCAACAACTCCAGGTATTTAATTAAACAAAGCAGCTGCAGGGAAAGCAGAAAGAGGACAGCCCTACATCAAACACACCTAATCCGTTGACAGACACCACAAGGTCTATGCAGATCAATTGCTGTACTGTCTGTACCTGAGGGATCCAATTCCCCACTATTAAACAATTGCATGCCTCTTATTCCAGTAACCTTGATGCAGTTAGAATGGCACAAAAACCGTGCAATAAAAATGGGGGGGGGGGAGTTCTTTAGAACTGAAAAGGGAAAAAAGTTCTGCACAAGAAATAAGGCCCCAATTCCACAGAGTACCAAAGCACACGTAACTTTAAGAATGTTAATAATCCCATTCCCTCTCTCTGGTATTTCTATGCCCCCCCCCCTCTCTATTGTATCTAAACTCCTCTCAGTGTTTAATGTAGTTACCCTCACAGCAGCCCTAAGAGGTAGAAAAGTGATATCCTATTTTACAGATGAGTAATAGAGGCACAAATAGACTGGGTGGTTTGTCCAAGGTCACACAGGAAGACTGAGGCTAAGCAGGACATTAAGTTAGGCCTCCTCCCAAGTCTTTCCCCATCCCTTCTAATTAAAAAGTGCTACAGAATTGGTTCAAATAGCATCATATCCACGAGTGATCATGGCGTGCTTTGGTCTGTGGTTGGTTTTGGGGGGTTGTTTTTAAAAAGGGATGATAATAATAATAATTAGTCATATTTAACTACATACAGCGTCTCAGCCTAGAGTGACCAGATGTCCCAATTTTATAGGGACAGTCCCAATTTTTGGATCTTTTTCTTATATAGGCTCCTATTACCCTCATCCCTGTTCCGATTTTTCATACTTGCTGTCTGGTCACCCTTTCTCACCCATACTCTGCCCTGCATTTGGATATTGTTAAAACTAGCGCGAGGGGAACTGACCAAAAAAAATGATAATCATTAAAGCCCAATAGATATTCTATGCACTATGTTTGCACACAACACCTACTGACATTTAAAAAAAAAGTCATTTAAACCTACCACTCAAGGAACGGTTGCTTTTGCTGCCCCACCGCCTCCCCAGACGTCATCACCTGCTGAGGAAGGAGAGTTGAAACAGGGTTACACTAGGATTCAGACGGGCAGAATGTATTCCAGCTGATATTTCTGGTCTTGTTGTACATTTAAGACAGTCATTTTCTGGGGGGGCAAGGACCATCTTTTTGGTTTGTGTTTGTACAGCACCTGGCATGAGAGGTTCTGGTCCATGACTTAGGACTCCTGGGTTTAATACTAATAAATACAAATAAAAATAGTATTTTAGACACTTGTCCAAGGATTTTTGATAACTAACTTTGATACTGTCACTACAGTCATTCTTTTTTCTTGTCCCTTTGAAAACAGGTTAAAGCTTAGCTTAAAGTAGCTGTACTGAGGTCCCAAGCTGTTTGGGCAGGAAAACAGAGCCAGGAGTAGCCTTGGCATATCGGGTGGCAGCTCCCAAGGGGGTTTCTGTGATCCCAACTCTTCACAATTACAATGTTCCCTTCTGGCCTGGGAATCTATGAATATAATTGGAGATTGTATAATGCACATGACCCCAGAAGCTGATTTAAGATTGCACAGGCAACCTTAATTCTGGCATTTCCTAATTTTTGAGTGCATGACTTTGCAAACAAACTCCATTTAATAAAGCTTTGGGGGGGGGAACATAAATATATTTTTTAAAATTCATGTTGGCATTTAGTCACAATGTATCAAATTGACTGAACCAAAATAACCAGAGAATGTAAATTACTAGATTTCACACTTGGGGGGGGGAAGTCCAACTATCTATTGCAAATTACTAGAGAGAGGACGTCTCCAACAATAAGAGTATAGCTATCAAGGAAAATGCTTGTGATACTGGTAACACTAATACAGCTCTGAATCAACCGGTGCACAGTTCCAGATAGCTCAGATACCACACAGTAATTTAAACAGTTGATATCAGCCATTCAAACCATGATGATTCTTAGTGGATGCTTTGCTCAGGTCATGGTCAACAATTCTTTAACTGAGAAGTAAGGGTATTCTACATTCACAAGATAAACAGATGATGTGACAATGGAATATTGAATTTGCAACTTCTCGTGTTTCATTCGAGAGAACATTTAGCATCTGATGACGTATTATTTCCTAGGCAGGTAGTGCTATTCGAAGTCCACCTTCAGTGTTGAATAACAATTGCAGTAGTGACTTTCATTCAGTCTTACAGAAATCACATACCCTAAGACAGTTACACAATACTACCCAAGTACCCTGAACACCTTTGCTTCTTTCATGCTTTGTAACATATTTGAGTCCTCCCATCACCAGTTTACTGAGGATGTGCTCCAGCATTCTTATGCTGCCAGATTATGTCTTTTCTATTTTAAAAAGACCTTATTTCCCACAACCGTTACCATCACCCTATTGCTGCTTGACTATGCATTTGTTTACAGACTTTTCTTTTTGTGGGGTCAGCTATGAAAGAGTGACAAGTTCTGTCCCATGAATAACAAAGGTGGCAATCACTCCAGTCTAAAATGCACAGAGAAGACAGTAGTGTTTCCGTTGCAGGCAAATATTTGCAGGATGATATTTTCTTGTCCCCACACCTTCAAAGCTCTGCACAGTTGCAGCGCTCCTGCTTCATCTCATATCTATGGAATCAGGCATGCAGTAGCAGATGGTTAATTAGTGGAAAAATTTTAAGACAGTTGACTAGCCCAGGTGTAGCTGAGTGGGACAAAGATCGCAGCTTGACTTTCAGAGCCCAGTTTGAGCATGCAGGGATGGCAATTAGAAACTGAATATCATTTTACATGCAAATGGAGTACATTTGATCTGAAGATAATGAGACACAATCATGGAACCCCCATGAGTCCCTGTTTACAGAGCCACTATTCAGAGCAAAAGAGCACGTCAAAGCATCCCACATATCATTCAAGCCTGAAAGCACAATGTATTCTTGCCAGGAGAAATGTAACTCACTGTCAGGTCTATAATTATGACTTTTAAGGAACAGATTCTGGCTGCCATTTTTAGTCACACTGAGTAGTGTCTTACTTCACAAATAGCCTCACTGATTTCAAGCAGCCTATTCATGACATACAATACTACCTGTAGTAAATATGAGAAACTGGCCCTTAATTATTTCATGATTTAGACTGAATGTTGACTGTGCAGAGCTTTTTCTTTTATTGGAGACTTTGGTGGAGTTATTCCTGACTAAACACCAGTGTAAGAGAGAGGAGGGTCCGCTTAGGAAGCGGATATGGTAAACTGAATAAAATAGTGCTAACTGGGATTTTATTCACTACTAAAGCAATATGCAGAGTCCATAAAAGCCTCAGGGTCAGCCCTGGGAAATTCCCCCGGTGCAGACATTGTGTAGGGCAGCCAGACAAGGCCTCCAGCAATCCCTGGTATAGGAGTGTGCATAGCTGAAAAATCCCTGAAGCACTTTTTGGGGAGGGAGGGTGTCTTTTTTGTTGTTGCGGAGGGTTTTTTTTGCTAGAAAATGCAGATTTTGTCAAAATGAAAATGTTCTGCAGGAGAAGGCCAGTTTCAACAAAACTTCCATCGGGAAGGTTTCTTTAGTTCAGGATGAAATGGAATTTCTGGTTAGGGAGAGACCAAGCCCCTTCCCCCCAGCCTAGCCAATATGACACTGATTAGGGCACTCGCCCAACATTTGGGCTACCCAGGATCATGCTCCAGATCAGGCAAAGCAAGGACTCAACCGCAGGTCTCCCTTGCCTCAGGGGAGTGCCCAAAGCACCAAGCTAGTGGCTAGTCTGAGACGAGGGCCTCGGTCTTCTTTTTTCACGATCATTTTTGAAAGAGCTCGATTTCATCCCAATGAGGAACAGGAACTTGTTTGAAATCTTGGAAATTTTCATGAGATGGGAAAAGGGTGTTCGCCACAGCTTCAGTGCATCCTTTGTCAGCTGCATCCTTCGTCTTATTTGTTTAATTTATAGCAAGGAACCAATGTGTCGATTTCGTGTCCTAAGTGGTCTGCTTTTGTTGGAAAGACTTGCGCTGATTTTTAAAAACTCAGTCAGAGACTTCAGTTGCCTTTCCTACTACACACTGCTGCTGAACAGCCACACCATCTAACCAGAAACAGTTGAAAGCTGTAGCCCCATCACTCCAAGCAGCAAATCCGCTCCAAGAAGAGGATGACATCTCATGTGTGTATGTGTGTTCCTTCCTTCGGTGCCTATCCCTGGTTCTGTCCTGCAAGACTAAAGTTAGCTTTTTCAAAAGAGAATTTGACACTCCCAAATAAACCACCACTGCTGAGGACTGCTACCGACAGATAGCGTGAAATGCAGTACACCCAATATCTAACACAGACATTACTCCACTCTCTGGGTCACTCTTGAGCTGGTTTCTCCTGGTTCAAAGTTTCACACTATTGTTAAATCAATAAATGCAGCAATTGTGTATTTTTCCCTATAGTAATTTATTTCTGAACCTATCCAGACTTCTTACTGGAACAGTATAGTGCATTTGACATCCCTGGTCATTACCTAATTTAGACCACAAAAATCTATTCCAGTTAGCTTCCAGGACACAAAGCTTCCCACCAGGATACCTATTTCAGAGGGTCAAAAGACAGAATTCCCAAGGCTGCTATCTAAGCTAGATCACAGAAACCTAACACAAGGATTTTCCACAAAGCTATACTGTATATGAATTCCATCCACCTTGTAGGGTTCTGCATTTCTGAATGCTGGAGCAACTATGTGAGTCACATTACAAGACACTCACAGAGAGCTAACATTTTAAATTACAAAACTGTACAATACAGTGTCTTGGGCATCTCATCAGGTTACAAATTTGAATCTCAGTTCTAATGTTTAATTGGGCCTATAACAAATCAAGCACTATTGCTAATTCAGTGAGTGTAGAAAAATAATGCCGCTTCCATACAGTCAAATGAGCTGGTCACCTGTGAGACTGGCACTCGAATTTGCCACACTTAAATTGCACCTTTGCAGTATCATCTCTAGGCTTCTTCCAAGGTGGGTTAATTTGGAACTGAAAATATTAAATCTACTATAAAATGGAGTGGGGGGGGGGGGGCTTTTTCAGGATATTTGTTCATTACTAAAAAATTGACCAAAAACCCTGTTCAAACTCCTAATACAATACATGGTGAATTTGCTGCATTGTCACACGACTTCGCTTAGAAAGTAAAAACAAACTGCACATGACTTATGCAATTAGAAAATTCTAGTTCTGAGATCACAAAAGTGATGCACGGTAAATTCATACATTATTTTATATCTGTGCATGCTGCTCTCTCTTTAAAATGATTCACCGTGTTATCATCCAAAAGTATAATAGCCACTGTAATGTGGAAGCATTTGTTTTAAAGAGTAGATTCAAGTAGTGATGGTTACTGTCAGAGTCCTTAATCTAAACAAAAAGAAGAAATCATTCAAATCAGAAGCAGATTTTGGGCCTATTTTTACAGTCCCTAATCCAGGAAAAGTTCCATATAAATCAATGGGAATTTTGCTTGAGTAACGATTTCAGGATCAGACGTGTAATGAATTCTGAAGCTCTGCTACATAGTCAGTATTGTCTACCCCAAAGATTTAAAACCATGTCTTATATACTTATTGTCCAATTCTATTATAAAAGGCAACTGACAAGGAAAAGACACCGCTAATTACTCACATCTATAGAATATGTGGTGCAATCTAAATATAGACCAAGAAACACTCCCTCTAACATTTTATTGATCTAAAGTTTGTGGACAACTTTGGCCCAAAAGTGACTCAAAACCAGACCTCTGGAATTTGATTTTTCTTCTGAAAATCATGGGGAAGTCTATTTTCTTCATGGAATGGCATAAATATATGTTTCTGCCTTGCTACATGGGTATTCGTAAAGGTATAAACAGGACACTGGAACAGGGTATCAGTTCCACTCATCAGGAGCCCAGTCAAGGTAACAGACATTCTTCCTAAAGGATGCTTACCTGTAGCTGCTTTAGAAGGCAAGCAAATTGAATTGCAATACTTAGGCAACTGAATGTTCACTCCCTCCCTTCCCGCATCTGTCAGCTCACTTAAGAAGATCCTTGCCATCAGAGTTTCAAATTCTCTGTACCACGCCTCCCATATTCATAATATTTCAATTATTATGTGCTGTAGGACATCAATGGTGAGCAAGTTTAAACAGCCTTCTCAAACACATCACTGTGTGCACAGATAGGTACTAGCAGAGATGATATTTGCTTCATTCACACTATTGTCTTGTAAGCGAAAACCAGACCGCCAGGGACGCAAAGCAGGAATAAGATGCTTTCATTTTAACCTCAAAGCCTGCACGTAATGTATGTTCTTAATACAAACAGATTCTAGGGGCTTTAGAAGCAAGGATATATTTCCATTACATTCAATGTAAAAAAAAAATATGCTGTGCTATTGGAATATTAATGTTTAATATTCAAACTCACTCTCCTCAGATATAATTTGGTTCTATTCTTGTTGCTCCCTTCTCTAATGCTCTGCTTATGTCAACATTCTCATTTAGCCACCCCTTCCACAAGTTCTTTCGGAGGACAATGATGTAGGAAACCATTCATACGGTAACCGTCTAACAGCAAACTACTTCATACACTAATTGTAGCATAAGACCTTCATTGTGCTTGGACCATGTTTTCAAAATGTATCATAAGCCCATGAGTATGTCCCATAATCCAGCGTTATGGAATCATAATCAAAGAGTCATAAAAATGTAGACCTAGAAGAGTCTCAAGTTTACCTCAAGAGGTAGGTTTTTCTTCTCTCTTTTCCCATTTTAGTGACTTGCTTGATAAATCTATTATATAAATGTTTGATATATTTCCTTATCTTACTAAAAAAAACCAGAAGATACATCACTTCTACTTCCAACTCTGTATTCCCTAATTTGAGTGCTTTGGTATCGATCTCCATTGGAACTGGCTTTTCAGTACAAAGGAGCAGGATAAATTCTTATAGCAAAAAATGATGGCATAAGGAATACTGCTGTAACTGAGGCACTGTGCTGGCTAGGTCTGTATGTGTGGCTATCCATGAACCAGTGATTCTCAAACCACAGCCCAATCAGCACATAGCTATGACATCCTTAGGGGCATACAGGCAGTACATAAGTAACACCGACAGAGCCTGTTCGTCGGCAGGCAGGATCAAACCTGCGACCGCGGGAACTAAATGCATGAGCCTCTACTACTGCATGAGCTAAAAGCCATATGGCCCTTAGCTAACACAGTACCAGAGTCATTAATCTTTCTCTCTGTGTCTCGGTGGTTTCTGTGCCACTCGAGGGGCTGTGTGTATGGCAGCAGGTATGTGGGTTACAGATATATTGTGTGCAAATGCAACAGGACTACTGTTCCCTTAATAACATTTGATGGTGGTGTTTTGGTTGGCTAACTCCCAGTGCCAAAAGAAAGGGGCTGGAGGTCGATGGGAAATCAGGACCCTGACACGGACAGTCCCCAGGAACAATGGGAAGAGGCCAATGCCCCAGGTCAGCCTGATTGACAGGGCAGGCAGGCTAATCAGGGAGTCAGGCGGCCAGGGGGTCCCATCCTCCATGTGAGCTTGAATTACCTGGGTCAGACAGAGTAGGACTGAGCTAAGGGGAAAGCAGGGGCCCAAACTGAGCTGGGGAGCTGAGCTGTGCCAGATCCAGAGGGGCCAGAGAAGCAGCCCAGGAAGCAGGTCAGAGCTGGGAGCCACAGAAGAGTCACAGAAACAGCCCAGGGAGAGCAGACTATGTGCTGGGAGCGGAGCTGCAGCCACAGATCCAGAAGTGATGAGCAACTGGGGCCAGCCTGGGGGGGACCCTAGGCAAAGGGCCCAGCGCAGAAAGACACCCCTAGCCAAGGGTGCTTGCAGGCCAGACTGGGAGGAGGATCTTAACCCGATGTGGGGCTGACGAGAAGAAGGGTCCCACCACTCAAAGCCCAGAGGTGTGTGGCCATCACAAGAGCAAGCGTCCAACCTGCAGCATCCCTGGGCTGAGAAGGGGGCCTGGGACCTACGAGGAACAATCTGTGAACTGCCCTGACATTGCAGAGACACTGTTTGTGATGTTCCCATACTCTGGGCACCAGTGCATAGTGCTGATCCCCAATATTTGGCCAAATGTAGGATAAGCAACAGCAGGCAATCTCTTCAGTTCAATAGCATGTATGGTTGGGCTGATAAACAATATTCATTATCAGCCCCCCTCCTACTGCTGGGAATGGGACATAGATGGAACGTGGACAAGCAATCACTGTGTGGAAAATTATATATCGAAAGATTCTGTAAGTCATACATAGATAACATATATACCACATCTAGAGGCAATGTTCAGACGAGGCACTGCAGCATAAAAGAACTGTCATATTATCATGCGTCTTCTGGCCGCCTCTTCAGTCTTCTGCCTCCTCCACCTCCCCCAAAAGTGATTCTCACTCTTCAACACACTAAGAAACATTCACTTCAAAAAAGAAAACGAAAAAGAAAAAAAAGCCTACTACAAAAGCAGAATGTTTCCTCATTCCTTCTCCCAAATGCAGAATCTGAACCAGTGCTCATGAAAACAAAAAGCAAACAAGATGCTTAATTGTACTAGCAAAGGAACAGAGTACAAAGCTACAGATAAGAGCAACTGTATGGAAATAAACATCGGGTAACATTTCCCAGTGAGCAAGTTTCTGAGAAACGAAGCATCAGGATCTCCCACAGTACTCATAATTTTACTCGAGGGGGGGGAAATCAAGCTAATTTGATAAGGCAGTTGTAATGTCTGCAGCTGGGTCTGCAGAAGTATTGCTGGGCTCAAAGCAATGGACAGCGAGGATGAAAGTTGAAAGGTAAACATAAAAGCGGCCATACTGGGTCAGACCAAAGGTCTATCTAGCTCAGTGTCCTGTCTTCGGACAGTGGCCAATGCCAGGTGCCTCAAAGAGAATGAGCAGAACAGGTAGTCATCAAGTGATCCATTCCCCATTGCTCATTCCCAGCCTCTGGCAAACAGAGGCTAGAGACTCCATCCCTGCCCATCCCAGCTAATAACTATTGATGGACCTATCCTCCATGAATTTATATAGTTCTTTTTTGAATTCTGTTAGTGTCTTGGTCTTCACCACATCTTTTGGCAAAGAGTTCCACAGGTTGACCGTGCATTGGGTGAAGAAATACTTCCAAAGGCGATGGTGGTTTCTGTCATAGCAAAACTATTGGTTAAATGGGATGATATGCTCTAAACTAAATTACTTCACATCTGTGAAACCCAGTTGCAAACATATTTTTGGTTAAATAAACAGCTTCGATGTGGCATGCGGAATTGTTTTTTGTTTGTTTGTTTTTTTGCTGTAGATAATTGTGCCCCTAGAAACAAGCTTACCACGTTTTTAGTAGTTAAAAGAATCAAGTTATTTTAAGGCGGTAGAAAGTAATTTATTTAGTTACTGTACAGGAAGGCTCTGTTTTAACACTGTTTTTGCAGAAAGCCACCACATTTCTCTGAACAGCCCCTCAGTGGCCATTTCAGCTACAGGGAAGTTTGAATGCAAGCTGTAAGGAGATGGTGCCTTGCGGGGTTAATAAGCTGGTAGGAACACTTCTGTATCCTAGTTACGGAACAAGATCAGGAGAGATCATCTCACAAGGGAGCAAGGGGGCAGCAGAAGCAGCTCCCCTCCCACTGCTCCAAGCACCATCACATTAGAAGTCTGGAAATGTTTGGTCAGTGACTAGAGCGCCCACAGAAAAACTCTAGCTATGCGGAGGAGCTAATGAAGCACATCAGGTGAGCATGGAAGCTCTGGTACAGCAATGGCCATGTGTGTCCACTGGAAAAGTCGTCAGTCTGTAAAGTTGAAAATATGTATGGGGAGAAGCCTGGAAATTCAAGAGTCTTTAACTATACAGAGAAGAAGTCTGAAGGGATTTTATATTATGCAATGAGGGCAGCGGCAGCAATATCTCTAGCTTGCTCTTCAAGAGCTCTGGTACTTTTTCAGGCATTATGAAAGAATAGCAGGTAAGGAAAGAGAGGGGGAAAGATTCCTGTAACCACTTCAGGTTGTATATCCTAGGCTCTGGGAGGGTCTGCCTTAGGTCAAAGCTATGTTTGGTGAAGTAGGGTCTGAAGTTCAGAAGGACCACCGCCTGAAGCACAGTGACAACTGTGAAGTCCTATTTAGGTATTTATATTGCAAGCATTACCATGGCAGCTGAGCACTTTACCGGAAAAAAAGAAATTCAAATTGTCAGGTGACAAGGACAAAACATCCCAGAAAGCAACTTTCTTCTAATACTGAACAAGGAGCTTTACTAGGGTAAGAAAAATAGTATTATACCTAAAGCTAATTTTGGGTCTCTTAAATACATACTCACATACTGTGGTTTTCTAAAACAGTTTTTAAAGAAACAGTAAATATATCCAGAGAGGTTTCCGTCTTTCCTCACCCTGAGACTGGGCATCCTTTTCCCTCCCATACTGGCTTGGGGGTTATAGTTATGCTGACTTAGTATAAAGTAAGACAGTGGGCAGTTATGGGAATACGTAAAAAAATAGTGCTTCATGACCAAAGTACCCCAGGCTCACAGTAGAGATTGCGACAGATTTCTGTTACCAATCTGCCTGGGCCTCAGTTGATCAGGCTAAGACTGCAGGATCGTAGGGGCAGAGATGACGAGAAAACACCATGTGACTGAATTTTAAAGCTTTATTAAAAAAATAAGAAAAAGACAGCGGTGAGTGTGGGAACTGCTTCCACATCACTCCAAGGAAGAAAGAAGCGTTAATTCTCAAACCCTGAGACTGGCCAGTCCTGGGAGTACCTTCAAAGCAGGAGGGAGGGAGGGAGGAAGGGAGAGAGAGAGAGAGAGAAAAAATGGACAGGAGGTTATCTTGTGCACAGGTTGTCCAGAGGTTTGCCGTTAAAAAAGATCTCCAACTTGCTTTTGCTCTTGGGAGGGATTTTATGCCCTGGAGTCTCTTGGGGGGCATCCCCTTCAGAGACCTTTGCTCGGTATTCCAGTCCAGACTGCCTGTTGGCTTCTTCAGCTTCCCCAAAACACAGCGGCTTCAGGGTCACAAAGGCAGACATGGAGTCTCACTGGGCAGCCAATCTTCACAAATGTAATCTCAGTCCTGCCACTTGTTTTGCTTCTGTCTATATTTTTCACAGCCAGCTGGGGCTGAAAGCAGTGTTTTGGTGCTGGGTGTGGTCTGTGTCGATTATTGACCTTGAATGCAGAGCAGCTTTCTCTTTATCCCTAGGCCAAGCTGACTTTTCAAATTAACCCGTTCGCTGCTCTTTTCTTCTTCTCCCTCTCCTCTCTTGGCCTCTTATAACCTGCAAAGGAAACTTCCATTCCCATTCACACCTTTAACTTTCCCCAAAATGCTTTGCAATATCTTCAACAGTGTTAGCCACATACAATGCTGATCTGCCCCCTTCCTCCCCCCCACCCACCCCCGGGAACTTGAGGGAGGGGGCCATTGGGGTGTGACAAGATGGCTTCTGTAATGAACACCTTTACTTACAATGAACAGACCCACAGTAGATTTAACTCCCCATAATGGTGCAGACTTTTTTCCTTCCCTCTTTGCTGTTCATAAGGCGCATATTATATTGCGTACTTGGAAAACAGTTGAGAAATTACATGTAATAAATATTTCCCTAAATTGTGCTGGCAGAATCGATATCTTTCTTTAAAATATATTGTTCCCAGTTTACTTATTACTTGGTGCTGGGACTTGCCCATTAAAGAGAAATATTGCTTGAGAATCCACTCCTCATTTAAACAAATGCTATTAAACCAGAATGAGCAGATACTCAGGAAGCTACCAAAAGAGTTCCATAGCTGCACTAAATCAAAGCTAATAGCTTGAGATAAAGAAACTGTGGAGTTGTTCTTCAGTTCTTTGTCAGTATTAATATTTTAAGTTACAATTCCTTGCTAGATATTTTTTCTTTTGGCCAGAATTTCCATTCAACAACCCTAGCGATTGGCTGACTCCTTCATTCTTCATGTTTGACTCTAGCTGCCGAATGAAGTGCCTCCGGTCTCTGGCATTAGTGGGTTTGCAGTACTGCTCTCTGTGCATTCAATTTCTCATCTGAATACCATATTAATTTCAACCGAGCAATGTGCCAACTGAAAGCATAGTTTACCAGGAATATGTGGCATGGTAATCTAATTAGGACAACATGGAGTGCTAATGCCCTACTTCACAGAGAGGAATAAAGTCAGGAATTAAAAGTCCTTGGGAGCTGTTATTGGTGAAACAGAAATTATTTCCTGACTCCCCTCCCTCTTCCCCCCAACACATACTGTTTCCTTCTCTCTGGTCCCACACTCATCTCTCAGACATACCCTGGAGTGACTATCTTTATGACCTTTTCCCCGCATAAACGGGAATTCTCTTCAGAATCTCTCTTGTGAAGCTATTTTCTTGAAGAATTAGATAGGCCATTTTGGGTAGCTCTAAACACTGAATTTCTCAAAGGCAAGTGAAACTTCTGTCTGACATATGACTGTACTTGAGCTGGTGATATGATGAAAACATGAGTTTGATTTATTCAGTAATTGCGGGGAACCATTCACCCAGTAAGTTCATTGCCAAATTATGAAGATATGAATTTCCAATAAAAAGTTACATGGTAAGTGTCAAAATCCACCCAATAAATTATTCACTGTGAATAATTTGCCAACCATCATGAGTCACCCACCAGCAACAGGCAGCTCAAATCCTCATGGGTTTATCAGAAAATGGGGGGACTTGTGGAAAAAAATAAAGGCTTCTGGAAACATTCCTACCACATCTGGTCACCCCAGCAGCCATTTCCTCCACACCTCTGCACTGGTGAGACGCCAATAGTTTCGCTTAAGTAGCATAAGAGAAAAAGATGAAAATAAAAGAAAAAGTAGAGGGGGAGAGGATTTAATAGATAAGTTATTTTACGTTGTTAAAGGTTTAGTCAGAGAAAAGAAGATAAATGGTTTCCATGAGGTGGAAGCAGGGCTGATGAGAGGGAAGGAAAATATGGATACTTGTACTGGGCCCCCCAAAACATCTGTAATGTCTCTGTGAAAGGGAAGGGGTTGGGTTCCAGAAAATGTGAGATACCAGGGCCCCAAATTTCTCTCCAGTGGCCTGGTGGAAGAGAACTCTCTCAGTATAAGATCCAGCAAACTTGCTGCCTGGAAATGCACAAGTGCAATGCAAAGAGAGAGAGAAAAGTATATCCCCGTCTACCCACTCAAATGCCCATTATGTCATCTGGGGACAATCACTCTGTAGATTATTGAAAGGCCAGTGGACTGGGCACTAGGCTGGGATTCAGAAGACCTGGGTTCTATGTCCAGCTCTGCCACTCATCAATTGTATGTCCTTGAGCAAGTCTCTGCACCTTGATCGCCCCAACCCTTTGGCTGCCTTCTCTAGTTCAGTTGTAAACTCAGGAACTGATTGTGCAGTACTGACAACAGGGGAGGTGTCACACCTCGGTTCAATACTTTATTGAAACCTAAAGTATAAAAATCACATTTATGGTCTATCTTAAGATTGTATGCACCAGGGCAGGGGCTGTAATTACTTCTCTGTCATGAACCATGCCAAGAACATCAGACTGGGAGTGAGGGAGTCAGGGGACAAAAAAATATCAGAACCCTCACTTCACACCAGCCTGAGGAATAATTGGACCTGCTTTTATGGGGGAAGCCATAATTTAACACGGGATTGGGAGCAAACCTCTACTTCCCACACTCCATTTAAGCACCAATTTCTTCATTGACTTGCTGCCATGACTCCAAGGCTGCATATTTAGACCGATCCTTCGTCTACACTCCGATTGACTTACTTTCCAAGAGACGAGCTTGTTATTGGGTGTGCAGAAAGCGAGTGTGACAGCAATTTAATGGCGTCATTGAAATGAAAGAGACAAAGGGGCCATTTGAAACCAATACATTTCTGGAACTCACAAAAACTGGCAGCTTCCTACCTTTTTGAACAAAAGGAAAACTCATTTTTAGAAGAAGGGCAAACTCTGGATGTCACCTAAGAGTCTGAAATGTGAACAACAGGGTGAATAAATTATTCAGTTCCAACTGCTTTTGAAATTAAGCAGCTCAGAACTGCTTAAAGCCTATTATTTAGGTTCTAGTGTAAATCACTGAAGCATTTAACCAACGTACTAATCTTCCTTTACTATGTGAACCTGAGCTGACTTTTGAAGGCAAAATCAATTAACTGATTTACCATAGGGATGAGTGCCGACCTACGGCGTAATCATGAGATAAGGAGGATTGGCCCCAAGCACGTTATTGTCTTCTATGGAAACAGTTTCCACTTGCTTGGGAGCAGGCCTTCTCATGCAGGTTAAGCTACTATAACAGCTCTGCAACTCCAGGAAGCTTCCTTCTACCCCCATTCTGTATTGATTTAGTCTTTTTTACTTGCAGTATTCTAGACAATAAAAAGTATCATGTCATCATTGCAGTTCACCATAATGTAACCAGTGACCTGAAAACATTTATTTGCATTTGAGGGTGGTGCGGGGGAGACCAGAGCATTAATTGTGGTGCTGAGGAAGGAGGTTTGGTGATTTATTTATTTTTAAACATTCCCATGGTGCATATCTGGATTAAGGGGTGGTTGTTCTCTGCCACAACAGCTGCAAAATACTTTCTAGTAAAAACTCTTCTGGGCCAGTTAAGCCTTCTGTTTAAACTAGGTTGTCTCACACAGTTTCTCACTCTTAGGGTCTTCTTAATCTACTTCAAATACAAGATTGGCCATAGTCAAGATAGTGTTTCTGGAGCTCTTAGTAATAGCAAGGCAGATCATTTGCTGGCTTTGATAGCTCTGACCATGAAGTGCCATCAATATTTTCAGAGGATAGCCTGAGCAGAGGGAAGTTGACTTAGGATGGTTTTGGTCACTTATGTCCCAATGGAGAGCAAAATGCAGCTATTCTTCTCCCAAAATGATCATTCTTGTCACCCCTCTTGTTGAACATGTACGTAAAGTCATTTGGAAAGGAAAAGTTTCCCAGAGTACATCTTGATCTCTCCTGCAGAGATGCTGAGACTTAATGCAGCAGTGTTTTGAAAAGCCCTTTAAAATCCTTGGCTGAAAAGCACTCAGTGCCAAGTTAGTGTCATATATACAGCTGTAATTGTACCATAGACATACTTTATCAGACTCCTTTTTGATCCAAGTTTTTAGTTAAACTTTGAAGCCCTGGGGATGATCCAGTTGGCAGTAGAATTTGATGGTAGGATCTAGTATTTTCTTTGATGCCATCTTGTCTATTTTCCAAGAAAGATGCAAAGTCCTGCTTCTCCAAACACAGGAGGACCCATAACCAGGAGATGGTCTCTAAGCAAAGAAACTAAGTGTTTTTTTCAGCCAGCACCCTCAATCCAGAAATTTCCTCTCGGCTTCTCCCAAGGTCACACCAGGCTTGCAGGCTGCTGCTGGACTTTCTTGCTGCCTTTAAGTCTCTCTCAGTTTCTCATCTGCCCCCCTAACTAGGCTTTTTCCATAGACCCATACCACCACTTGGTCAGAACAATACCCAGTGGAACTCTCTGCCCACATGGTGCCCTTAACTGACTCTCTTATAGCAACCTTAAATGAAGGGAACATTCACACATCAGCTTCAATGAGGTTTTAATTCAACTCAAACCCTGTTTCCCCGAAAGTAAGACATCCCCCGAAAATAAGACATACTTCCAGTTTTGCCTCTCGCTGTAATATAATGTAATGTAATTTTGGGAGCAAAAATTAATATAAGACACTGTCTTATTTTTGGGGAAACATGGTAGCAAGGTTGAACCCAGCTCATAACATTACTATGGCTGCACAAATACTGTGATGACAAGCACTGCCTGCCAGTAACTACTGAGATGGAATAGACAGCACTGTTCTGCTACTTTAGCAGGTAATTTGCACTTATCTGCAGGTCAGAAAGGAGGGTAAGGTAATACGCATATAGCCATTTATGCCCACCCCAAATTTGGCCCAGTGTATTCTACCCTTATGACATCCTTATTCCTATCAGTACGGCATGGGGGCTAGGGTGACCAAGTGTCCTGATTTTATAGGGACAGTCCTGATTTTTGGGGTCTTTTTCATATATAGGTTCCTATAATCCTCCACCCTCTGTCCCGATTTTTCAGATTTGCTGTCTGGTCACCCTAATGAGGGCTAATAAATTATGCCACTCCACGATGCAGGTCTCAACATATAACAAACTCCTGGTATTGTGTTTCCAAAGTACATCTTCTGGAGCCCTGCTTACATCAACAAACAAGGAAACAAAAAAGACAAGGTGAACTGCACGTATCAAACATGAGCAGCACAAAAATAAGCAGGAGTTCTGTCACTACTATGGAATAACCTGACGAGGCAACACACAAACAGATGAAAGCTCATTTGGACAGAATTGATTAATAACTAGTCTTCAGCTGAACATCTGACCTCACTGAAGACCATAGATCAGAAATTCGGTGTTACTCACAACATCCACATACTCTATATTGTAGGAGATCCGCTCTTCCCCCACGTCACAACAGGCAGGAGACTCTTTTGTGACTTCCAACAGTGTTCTTTATTTACAGTGCAAACCCCACCACCAATATACAACTCTACACAGTTTAGCTGAGCCCCAGCCCTCAACCTGGCTGGTCCTAGGAAGCAGTCAGCTCTTACGGGCTCCTAGCCTCAGCTCTACTTCCCTGCTCTATGTCTCTGCACCTCTCTCTGTCTCCTTCTCTCTCTCTCTCACTCCACCACACCACCACCCTGGGCTTCCTCCCTGGCAGGCTTTTATCCCCTGAGGAGGCTGCCAGGTGCGACCCATTAAGCCCTCTGCAGCTCAGGGCTACACCCAGGTGGCTAATTAGCCTTCCCCGTCAGGGAAGGCTTCCAGAGGTTTTTTTCCCTTAAAGGGACAGCAGGGCTGGCACAGGCCCACCCTGCCACAATATGCATATACACAAACCTACTTCCTTCACTGTTTCTTAATTTGTTAGCTCTTGTTGGTGAAAGAGACAAGCTTTCCGGAAACACAAAGTTGGTCCAATAAAAGATGCTTCCTTACCCAACTTGTCCACCTGATTATTAAAATAATTTGGAAAAGGCTCAAGCTGCTCACGCTCAGATCCATCTAATGGAGGCCTCCTTATCAGAGGCTGTTAACAGTCTCTCTTTCAAACGGATACATGGCAGATGCAAAAAACAGATGCCCTTGACCCTGGGAAGTATGTTCCAAAATGTGCCTGCTGGCTTCATTAAAGAAGTTTCAAAATAGTCTTCCCTTGCTGAAGCCAAGTTTTGGGAGATAACTCAGAGGCATGCAACATTAGGCTTTGACAGCTGCTTGCTGATGCACAGGGCATTCACCAGCCCTGTTAGTAGCTGGAAGGTAGATTCAGGAAAGTTTCTTGCCACAGCATTTTCAAGTCCAAGCAGATCATCTTCTGCATTACTTTTCATAAGGAGGAGATAGCGATTAGCCTTACCTTTTTCATTTGATCCCTGCGGCTCTTCCATTTCAGCTTTCGTTATTGTCTCCCTACAAAAAAGGAGCTGGTAAAATGACAGAGAGAATCGCTGATCTCTCTTTTGTTTTATCCAGGGTTACCCTAAAACTAGAACTGTGTAAAGCTTGTTATGTTTACAGTGATTCAAATCCACGGGAGTATTCCTAATCAGTGAGCACATGGCACTGAAGAGCAGCTCGGCTCTTACCTGGCCTATGAAGCTTGAACAGTTCGTCTCTACTAACAGCAATCCCCAGGTTCCTCCCAATCCATGTCTTTGGCACTTCACCATTAACAAAGTCAGGCAGTCTCAGCCCTGGCATTGCTTTTACCGGGCCTAGCAGAGGCTGTATCCAAGTGCAAGGGATGAATCTGCCATCAACTAGAAAGCAGACAAACCTCTTGTTCAGTTCTAAAACTTGTAAACTGCATGTGCACCCAAAGGCAGAATTTGGCTCTTTTAGAGTGTGATTCTTAAAGTACTGTACACAGGATGGAAATGAAACTGCTGAGATTTGCAACAAGAGAATTTAGACACATATTTTAAGTGTAATGAAAGATGCATCTGGGTTCCTTGGACTCACACCCAAAACATTCCTATGACCCGATCTGATATAAAATATCTCACTTACGATATATCAATATGATATATGGGGGGAGGGATAGCTCAGTGGTTTGAGCATTGGCCTGCTAAACCCAGGGTTGTGAGTTCAATCCTTGAGGGGGCCATTTAGGGATCTGGGGCAAAAAATCTGTCAGGGGACAGTACTCAATCCTGCTAGTGTAGGCAGGGGACTGGACTCTATGACCTTCAAGGTCTTTCCAGTTCTAGGAGATTGGTATATCTCCATTTATATATATAAAAAGAAAAGAAAGTTGCATTCTCATGTCTGCAGAAGAGAACAGACTATGTAAATATATTCTAATGGATGGGCTAGTGTGTACCGTTACTTGATGCTTTGCATAAGGTCATAATTGTTAAATTTTACACAGGCACTTTGCACCCTGGAATCTAAGCAACATGCTTAATTAGGTGTCATAAGCCTTATATTGTTA
Organism: Sternotherus odoratus; assembly: GCA_032164245.1. Taxonomy (NCBI): domain Eukaryota; kingdom Metazoa; phylum Chordata; order Testudines; family Kinosternidae; genus Sternotherus; species Sternotherus odoratus. Next base: position 10,139,317 of record JAVMKO010000009.1, on the reverse strand, counting down.
GAAACTGGCACTGAAGGAATGAAAGATCAAACAAATCTGCCTCTCTCTCCCAACTCAATTTAATAAAGGCCTCGATAAGTCAATGCTAAATAAATCATGTGTATAGTTGTGACAACTTGCCCCTTTGCAACACAAGCAAGGCAGTCCCATAGAAGGCTTTATGAAGTTGCTACTTAACCACACAGAAAGCAGAGCAGGAACAGGTAGCTTTAGTTCTGGAACTTAGTTGTCATGGCAAATAGAAACCAAATTGTGCTTCACAGAGCACTGTCTGCGGCCTGAGTTCCAGCATCTTCATAGTAGCCCTGTCTTGTTGCACCTGATGGATTATGCAATAATAGGGATTTTGGCTTGAAACAAATTAAATGTTAATCTTACACGCATGAAAGAGACAGGCGTTTGTTTTTGATAAACTGCCCATGCCGTGAGCATTGTTAGCAAGCAATAACATTAGTGGCTGTAGTTCCCTCATTTATAATTAGGGTGACACATTTCAGTTAAGTATTCAGTAGGGCTATAGATCGTGTGGCGGCTCATTTTAGCAGCAGGACTTTAATTCCCTCGCCCGCTTTTCCCTAACAGGGAAAATAGAATGCACTACACAATTCACCGAGGGGGAGAAGTGCAAACAATGATAACAGTTAAATCCAGCAGAGGATTTAAGAATATCAAAGCCTCAGCTGTCCGGCTGGCACAGCCATGACACAGTGTTTGTTATTACACTAGAATTATGCTGACCTGACCAAAGCGCACACACACAAAAAGTCTCTCCCCACTTCTGCCAAACCGCCATAATCCACAACAATTATTTGATCACTAAGAACCTGGGAATAGGGTTTTGGTTTGTTTGGGGAGGGGGTTGTTTGTTTTTTTCCAGGGTTTGGAACAGAAAACACAAGAAAAGTAAGGGTGAGATAGTGGTTAGGGCACCAGCCCAGGAACTGGGAGACTGGTTCAATCCCCTGCTGGGCCACAGAGCAGGGCAAGTCGTTGAACGTCCCTGTGCCCCTTCCCCCCCCCCCCTCAGTAAAAGGAGAATAATGGTCGCCCACCCCACAGAGGTGTTTATCTTCACAACACATTAAGAGGTTGTGAGTTGTTTAAATACTAAGCCGATGCGGGGCCACATAGGGACCAGATCAACAGAATTCCTTCATTTCCAGAGATGATTTGGTGGCAAATGAATAAGATTTTCTTTGTACCTCTCTTATAATCTATCTGTAAAGATGGGGACTTCAAAGGGTATTTGGGGGGGGGGATCCACATGCAGCCCTTAAGGATTTCATAATCTTCATAATTTGGGATGCAATTAGCTACAGATGTTCAAGTCATACCACGTCAGACCGCGATCCTGAGCTCCCCTTACTTCATGGCATATTTTAAAGAATAAACAACTATTTCATGGTCAGTTGGTTGCTGCAAAATAAAACGGTTTTGACTAGTATATTCCTTTACATTACAACTAAAGGCTTTTGTGAGAACACCAATGAGCTAGCCAAGGGACTTGAATCCCACATCCCCATCTCATGTAGCTTTTATCTTCTTAAAACTGCCAGTCTAATTCATCTAAAACAGGCATCCACTGCTATTTCGTCAGGCTGGCATTTCTCTTGCCCATGTGAATTGTGGGAAATAGCATCTGCCTTTAGACAAAGTATAATACAATAGCCTAGGTAAACTTTGGTGTACTTACAATTACATTTCTCCTTTTGCCCAGGCACATTTCAGTCACAGATTGATACCCTCGGCGCTGATTTCTTTTCCTAATCTCCTGGATATCACTCAGGTGCTTGGGGGAAATCCTGGAAGTCAATGGAAGTTTTGCCATTGACTTCCACAGAGCCATAATTTTACCCCTTGCCTTGATCAACACTCAACTCCTTTACGGTGGTGCCCACAGCTGCTGGAACTAGGGATGCTGGAGGTGCTGCCATACCCCTTGGCTTGAAGTGCTTTCTATGTTATACAGGGTTTACAGTCTGGTTCAATGGCTCTCAGCCCCCCCTCCTCCCCCTATAAAAAATGGGTTCCAGCTCCCTTGGTTCAGCCAACTTTTTTGAAATAGGCTTTGAAATAGCTCTCACAGCTGCAGAATCCTATCCTGGATCTTCGGGGTTTTCCCCTATCTCATCAGTAAGATGGGAACCCATGATTGGATTACCAGTGAGTGCGGGGGGAGGCTCTGGAAAGGGTATTTCCTGTAAAGGAAGCTAGTTCTCTCTTGTCAGTAAATTAATGCTAATAGTCTTTCCCTATTAAACCAAACCCCCCCTTTGAAACCTCTCTCTCTTCCATATATCACATTTTTGGAAGAAAGTTTTGCTATTTAAACAGCTGCCAGAGTGTGGTCGACTGAAATAATTGCAATTTACAGTACTTACTAAATCATTCCTCCACTTAAAATGCATGGGACAGACAAGGCTCTAAACTGACATCCTGTCTCTTACGGACATTGAAAGGTTTGATCTCATGACATTCTTGCAAAAGCATCCCCGGTGCCCTGCCAAATCATCCCTACAGTGCAAAGTACTTTCCAGGGACAGACAATGATAACGACCTGAAGTTTTGTACAGTCCACCGTGTAACGGGTACAGCTAAGCTAGAGGAGTTAGCTCAGAATCAAAATCATAGCTTGTGAAACATTTGCAGAGTGTTTGCATCTCTTCAGTAACACCAGCATGGAAACCAGACAAGGAAGAGAGTAAGTAGAAGGGATTTCCCTCTCTTAAAGGAGTAATAACACCAATCACACAACTTGATGTGACTTTCAGTACAGGAAATGGTACCCTCTGCTTCAGTAGAACTGTTTCCTTAGGACGTTTCTTTTGAACATCAGTTAACACACAGTTGGCATTACAGACCCAGGCCCAACTCCTCAGCTGATGTAGCTCTATTGAAATAAAGGGGGTTGGGCTGATTGACACCAACTGAGGACCCCGACCCATGGATGCTGCTTTGACGGCTCAGGTATGGGCCTAACTCCCCATCTCGCCGCCCCCCCCCCCCCCCCCACACACACACCAATTTAACAAAGGGAGCAAAGGAAAAGCAAATTCTTTGCCAGTCCATGCCCTCCCAAATAGCAGCGGAGCCAGGGAACAATCATCGGACTCTTCCTTCATTGTTTGAACCTCCTCTGGTCCCACAGGCAGGCGTAATTAGGAATTACAAATATATTTTTTTAATTTTAAAATCTCAATGACTCCCCCCCATCAAAAAATCTGAAAAATGTTTCTTGAGAAAAATCAGATTTTTTTGCCCCCATGAAAATATCTCCACCAGTTTCCCACCAGCACCACTGCAACCATGACTAGGTCTACACTAAAGAGTTAGGTTGATCCAGCTCCATCACTCAGGGAGATGAAAAATCCCCATCCACGAGCGACATGGGTAAGCCAACCTAACCCCTGGTGGACACAGCACTAGATCAATATATAGAATTTTTCTGTTGACCTAGGTACCTCCTCTTGGTGAGGTGAATTAATTACAGCAAAGAGAGTGTCTACACTGAAGCAGTGTAGTGGCACTGATGCGATGTTTCTAGCAAAAACATAGTCTAAGTTGGCACCTATTCAGCTGGGATACCTGGTGAAGTTACCACCCACTCTCCTGCTTCTCACTCAATTGTCTGTACATCTGGCATGAAAATCTTGCCCAGTTAAAGTCACTGGGAGTCTTGCTGTTGACTAGTGGGGCCAGAATTCCCGCACACACACCTTCCGTGATCACCATTCACCTCAATTAAAGTGCTGCTAGCGTTCACAATATTATTCTGAGTCTTGTGTCAGTTGATGTTTTTCTTAAAGCCCCAGCTCCTAGAGTCATGTGATAACATGGGACCCTTGGATTTCATTAAAATAAGAATTGTTTCTTACCCCTCTATCCCCACCCCCACCCACAGTTGCAGATGAAAGCTTGAAAATATGACCTCCCAATGGGAATTAAAATAAATGTTGGATTAATTTCTAAACTCATTATTTTCAAGCCAGCCTCCTAATTTGTAATTTTTGGCAATATTACACATTATAACTCTTAAACTTGCGATGTAGCAGTTAGCACGTTCTGTAGTTTTGTTCTACACCTGCTGAGATTTTTGGGCTATCCACTTCCATACATATTTTTCATTTCCATTAGCAACTGTTCATATCTATAGCTGCCTGGAGAGTGGGATAATCTTTCTTAGGGGGCAAGAAAGGACTCAATAAACTGCTCTTCCAGGTCTTCCATTTTCGCAGAGTTTAAGGGTTTGCGGGAACCTCTCACTACCAGGTTCTGAAATGAAAGTTTTCCATCACAATCTTTATATTTTTACCCATGGAGGGAGCCTCTTCACCCTGTATTAGAGAGTTTTCAACCCTACAGACTACAGTGGGGGCTGGCCCAGGCCTGGAGGAAAAGTAGGACTGGGGGCTGAACAGGGTTGGGGCAGGAGTAAGGCAAGGGATGGAGCAGGACTGGAAGCATGGCACTCCCTTCTCACCCCCTGTGGGGGCTGGCTCAGGCCCCAATGCCTCCTGAATGTTCCTCTGTGCCCACCTAGGAGGTCACGCCCTACAGCCTGGAGACCATGGCACTAGAAAGACCGTGCTTCTCTTCACTGGTGACGGTAGCCCCGCCCTTCACTCTAGCCAGAGGAGGTTAAGGGAACATAGATGGTTAAATGGTTTTTTTTAAGCAGTATAGCGGGGAAAAGGGATTACGATAAGATGGGAGGGCCTGACTGATTGGAGTCAAAGATTAGAGGAACTCTAAGTAGGATAGTTCAGTACAACAGAAGCATCCCCCATTTTAGCTGGTGGAACCTCACCTTTTAAACGAGGACTATCAGATAGAAAATTACAATATACTGATTTGACTGTGCTTTTCCTCCTTCCACTGATCCAGTAGGAGCCTTTAACCCCACCCCGTCCCCCTAAACCCATACCAGATTAGTACACTCTCCAGATTCAAGGCAGGCTAAAAGATTCACCAGATTCAAGGCAGGCTAAAAGATTTAGAAGTCCCTCTTTTCATGGAATCCAGGCTTCTTCTAGGAAAGGTCCACGATACATTGATTGTCACTTGCACTGCTGCTACTTGTTGTTATCCAAGACCCAAATTAAGCCTGCTGCTTTGGAGTTCAATCTACGCTGTGATAAGGTAATACTGAAGTGTAACTACACACATGTAAGAGCAACTGCTTGAAATTCCAGTCCTGCCTCTGGATTTCCCTTCCCATAGAGGGGAACCAATCACTTGTAAGTCAATTATAAATTAGCTGGTCAAGCCACTTGGTGGCATAAATGGACTTTTCCCTCCCCTAATGTTTTGAAACAATGGAGTTGGAAGCATTGTATGTGTGCCTCCAGCAGAATGAATTATGGTCACTAATATACCAAGAGTAACAGTACAGCAACATAACACAACAACAAGCTGATCTCAAAGGACTGATTCTGTTTACTTTTTTCCCCCCCAACTTTCTTGTATTTATCTATAACAGCAGTGTCCAATACATTCGCCACTAGCCACATGTGGCGCATAGGCTATTGAATTGGGGCTAATGCATGAGCAACGTGTTGGTGTATTGAAGACACTTTTTCTGCAGGAAATTTGATAAAACCCAAGTACAGATCAAGAAAAAGACTGCAAAGTGCCACACCAAAGTAATTTTGTGTTAGTCGTACCTATTCATATTTTTGTAATATCTACTCATTTTTATATTAATAAAATATTTTGATATGTCGTTTGTAGTATGTTTTAAAATCCTTTCTAATGTGGTGAATAAAAACATTCAAAACCACAAGCGTGGCTAGCATAAAATTTCTATTGGACACCGCTGATCTATATCATAATAAATAAATAAATAAAACAGTGGTGCAAATAAAACTCTCAACTGATTGCAGTCAGCTTTCTACCCCCACTTGATGGGATAACGATACTTGTAGGTGGATCTATGGATAATTGGTAATGTGCAGACCTCAAAAGATTCAAAATCTGTACTTCAGTGTGAGTAATCATCCCAAAGTTCACGTGCCCATCCAGCTATCCACACCACTGAGCCCATAACACTGCACCTGACAACAACAGATTTTTTGGCACTGCTTCTTGCTTTTCTTCTCACAGCAGCAAACAATGGTCCCGATCCTGGAAACACTTACATACATAAGTAACTGTATCTTACCTGAGTTGTTCCACTGAACTCAAGGAGATGATTTAACTGTGCAAGTGTTTTGCCCAAACGCTGGGGAAAACTGTATCTGAAATCTGTAGTCCCTCAAAATTCAATTCATTTCGAGATCAGTTCTAAAGATGGAGAGGTGAGCGTTTACATATTTTTTCCAAACCACACTGGCTATTTCTAATGGCTTTATATCTTCCAGATAAGCCAGATCCAGGTGTTTTATGGAAAAAGAGGCTACTTCCCACTCAAGGACAGGTCTACATGGCCCCACAGTTCAAATTATTATAGGGGTGTGAATAGAAGTGCGCACCAAAGTTCTGCGCTCTAACTCCCTCATGTGGACACTTCAGGCGTGAACTAAAAGATTCCTAGTTTGCATTAATGTAAATCTGCTTGAAGACGACTAGGATCCTTTCGGTTTGCAACCACCAAGTGGAGGAAGATATAATGCAGAAAAAATCTGGGGAAAAAAAATCATACACAATGCAGCCCTTTGGGGAAAAATTAAATCACATAATTGAAAACAACCCCTGGAAGAAGAAGAAGATTACTTTAAATCTGTGACTTACATTGGCTGTATGTGAAATGATACCAAAGAAATTATTTGGTGATTAAATAACATCAAGCAAAAGTAACTCCCCTCTGGACTTGTTTTTTGCCTTTAATCACATGAACATTCCCTTATCACTCAGTCACACACTCCAAAAACGGAAGTCACAAAACTAATCAACCTTAATAATAAACTCACTACCATTAAACCATCACCTTTTCCTCGTTTTAAAAGTGCTGTTCCTTTAAGCAATACCCTGATCTCCCCTTCTCTTTAACAACTAACAGTGTTAACAAAAGGCACATAAAATATTCCTGCTGTCATTATTGTCCTTGTACAAGCCAGCCATTCCGAATAGCATAACTTCCCAGAGCAACGAATCTAAATACAGAGCTAGGACCAAAAGTAGCAGGCCAGGGGCAAATTCTTCTATCAGTTACACTATTGTACATAATAGAAGAACTTGAGCCCTAGATTTCAATTATATCAATGGAATTATTGTTACTAATTATTTTGTGATAGGGATTGGGAACGTTGTACTAGTCGCTGTACACACACTGAACAAAAACTGCTTACAATCTTTTTACTCGTGTGAGTAAAGTTATGCCTGCGCATGAGTGTATAAAGGATCAAGACCATAATTTACTTCAGCCCCACAATATTCCTGCATTTTACAAATGGGGAATTAAGGCAGGTTTTCCCAGTGAGTCAGTGACAGAACCTATTCTAGGACACTGAGGTGAGATTCCTGCCCTGCTCCCACCCCTCTACAACTTCTGCCCTTTTACCTGGTAGCGTAAGGAGTGTCTAAAAGTCCAGGTTCGTACTAGAGGAGAACTTCCCCCTTTCCTAGAAACTGTAGCAGATAAGGATGCCTTTAGAGGACCCTACACAGAGACAAGCCCAGGCAAGGGGGTACGCCAGGGCAAAACTGGGGGCAGGAGGGGTGTGTCAGAGCAGGATCACAGCACAAAGTGCTATGGAGATTCCAGGCAATGCTGTGGCCCATAGGGAGACTCCAGAAGACTGTTGGTAATTTAGACCGGTTCCCAGTCTAAGCTGTACCAAAAGCCTCTGCAGCCCAGAATTGTGAGGGCACAAAGGTGGCTTTAATCAACACTGCACTCCTTCCCCCCGGCCTGCGAGTTCTTCGCTGCTCCTTTTAGAGACACCGCACAGAATCTCAACCCAGGAACTTTGATTATCCACTACCATGCACAGCTTGCCTGGAATGCAAATCCTTCCCTCCTCTTCTCTTCTAAGCAGACTCTACATTGCCAGAGGAAGGCTGAGCTTTGACCTTCATTCCTGCTCCGCTGAAGACATGTTGAGCAGTTCAGCTCCTCCACTGATTACAGTCGCTCACTAGTTGTGGTAATTCCTCCCAGGTGATGCCAGTTGATTCAACAGCCTATGTCATTGTCTTCTACCAGTTCTTCCTTGGCCTTCCTCACTGTTTTCTCTTTCCTTCCTCAAGTACCCAATGCATGCTTCCCATTGTCCGTACGGTGTACCTGTTCCAACCATTTCAGCCTTCTTTCTTTGGTGATATTTTCAAACATACCCTGCTCTGTCAGCTTCCCTCATTCTTGGGTTTGTTATTTTGTCTTTCCATGAAAGTTGGAGTATTGTCCTCAGCCGCCTGTGGTGGGCAGCCTCCATCTCTTTTCATTAGCCACCATCACCAACATAGGCGTGAACAGCACATTTCACTTGGATGTGCCCCGGGGAATTTTTATTTATTTATTTTTAAAGGCACCCTACTCTGCATTGAAAGCCACTTTTCTTTGGAGACCTTAGGGTGTGCCTGGGCACAGCCGGCATACCCAGTGCGCACGCCTATGGTCATCAATCAAGTGTCTACTCCATGCAAGAGCACACTCAAAACAATCACATGATCTAGTTTGACCTTCAGTTTGGGTAGAGACCTCTTTGATCAGGTGGTGTTCATCCTTCCAAAAGTGGCATTTGCTTCTCCTAATTTCATACGACTATGTTTATCACAGCCACCTTACAATCTCATCACACTCCCCAGATAGTAGAACTCTCCTATCTGCTCAGTTATGCTTTTCCATCCACATACCTGCTTGCATCTGTTGTTCAGTTTCCTATCTTCATAATCTTGGCTTTTTCAGCATTTACTTTCAGTCTAGTTTTTGTTGCTTCCTGCTCTACCTCGGATGTAAGGACAATGATACTTAGCAAAACAATGTCTTCAGCAAAGTCAAGGTCATGTAACTTGTCTGCAAGAACCCATTTTATTTATTTATTTTCCACTTCACCACCCTATCTACTGCTAACACAAAGAGAATTGCTGATCACACACTCTTGTGTAACTCCAGTCACAATCACAAACCATTCACCCAGGCCTATAGCTCATCTTACTACACATTTATTTCCATCGTATAAATTCCTTATGCTGAGCATCTCATCTGATGTCCCATATAATAATCTAGTTTAAAATAAGAAATGTCACAATTGTGTTGATTAAATCCTATTCTTGTACAGTTGACAGTAGCAACAACCGTACTTTACACTCATATAGCACTTTCCAGCCAGAAATCTCAAAGTGCTTTATAAATATGAGCAAATTTAGTCTCACATCACCCCAGTGAGACAGGAAACATATAGCATATAGCAATTAAGTGATTTGCCAAAGGTCACACAGCAGGCTAATGTCAGAGCTGGGAATAGAACCTAGGTTGCCAGCCTCTTAGTTATTTTCATGATCCATTGCACTGTTCTTCCTTTCCCCACATTGCCCTTTGGAATTGGATGTGCTCATTACTCATCAACCATTTTTTCCATGGGTCAGCAAATTATACAGTTGAGGTAGTAGTGGTCTTGTCTCATTACACCCATTTTCTGTCCAGTCAATACAACAATCAGCTCTACACAATAAGTCACTCACCACCATGACCTCAGATATTAGTTGATGATAGGAAACAACAATAAATTGGTGATAGGGAATTCTCATCTCAGACAGAGATAGGTATTGTGTTTTCTCACTCAAATAAATAGTCTTTTTAGGGAATTACATTTTGAAAGAGACACAAGGACCTTTCTTTCCTATGACAACAAGTACAAACAGCCAGCATAATGAGCTACAACAATTTGCATAACAAATACACTTCATAAGAAACTGAATAATGTGCATCTAAGCACTGTAAGATGATGAATACTTTGGATAATTAAGCAGAGCAGAGAATGTAAATAGAACAGAAGAAAAAATTAAATCCTTACTGAGGCTCCTTTTTGATCTATAAATGGACTTCCTGAGTGGCGGTGTACATACTAATCTTTTAAGCTTTAGCTTGTCCTCCTTTCTCCAGGCATGTTGGCCTAAGTCTGCAGTTGTTTTAATTTTCGACCACAATCATGGATGAGGTGTATCAAGTTATGTAGGCCCAGATACGCAAAGGTATTTAGGAGCCTCAACTTCTATTGAAATCAAAGGGAGCTAGGTACCTTTTGAGGATCTGAGCTGTACTCATTTTTTTTTCCTAAAGGGCTACATGTCATCACCAACCCAGAAGAGTCAAACGCATCATGAGTCTGGTTCCACAAAATCATGAATTTGGCTTTAAAATCATGAAAAAATTTTAAAAAATAGTTGAGTTCTTTTTTTTACTTCCCTGCTGGTTTTTTAGTCTCTAAGTCGTACTTGCTTTGTGTTTCAGGCTTTTCTCTGCAACTCTGGGGGCTAGATGTTTTGTTTAAATGAAAGCTAAAGTTCTTGTAGAATCATGAGATCCCAGCAGCTGGGGCTTTAAGACAGACACTAAAGATCACAACAGTAATGATAAAATTACTAGAGTTGGAAACACAGAACCAGCCCTTCTCTGAGGGCAGCTGTTAATTTTATTTCTGTCATGAGAATGGTCAATGTGGATTTCATTATTTTAGCACAGTAACACCGGTAGCCCCCAATTAACATGAGGGCCCAGTTCCGGTCCTCAAGTAGGGCTCCTATGTGCTACGGCCGTGGTTCTCAAACTTTTTCTATTGGTGACCCCTTTCAGACACCAGGCCTCTAAGCGCGACCCCCCTTTAGGGGTCGGGGGCAGGGCAGGGGCCAGGTGGGGGGGGATGCCAGCAGCCCCCCTGGACAGGGGCTGAGCTGGGGTGGTGTGAGTGTAGGGGTGGCAGCCCCCCGGGGAAAGGGCTGGGCTCAGGGGAGGGTGCCAGCAACCCCCCAGGACAGGGGACAGGGCTTGGGTCGCTGCCGGCAGCCCGCCGCAGCAGGGGCCAGGTCCGGGGCTCTGGGCGCTGCCGGCAGCCTGCCACTCCGTGGGCCGGGTCTGGAGTTCAGGGTGCCACCGGCAGCCCGCTGCTGGCCCACCACAGCAGGGGCCAAGGCCCAGAGCACTGCCAGCAGCCTGCTGCAGCAGGGGCTGGGCCTGGGGCGCCACTGGCAGCCCGCAGGGGCTGGGGCCGGGGTTCGGGGTGCCACCAGCAGCGCACCGGGGCCGGGGCTTGGGGCGCCGCTGGCAGGGGTTGGGGCCGGCTGCTGTCAGCAGGGGCTTGCGACCCCCACATAATAGGGTCACAACCCCTCGAGAGGGTCGCACCCCCCACTTTGAGAACCAACGTGCTATGGTAATAAAAATTATAATGTGTACTACCCCTTCGCTTCTGCACTATCTCTAGGGCCCCCAACCCCTATTCCCAACTCCTAGTGAATGTCTGTGTGATTCACAAAAGGAGACCATGGAAAAGTTTTACATTGTTTGCATTAAGATAGTCATGAAAACATTTCTTACCCAATGACCCCACAGACAGACGTCAAAGGCTACATTAAAAGCCTTGTTTTTTCCCCGATTTTGTGTGTTCTGGAAAATATAAACCTTCAGTCATTCCAGCATAAACATTATGAGACTAAGTCATTTACGCAGTAACAGCCAAAGGTTAAATTCACATATTTTACTGCTGACTTCACCTTTGAAGCTTGATTGTGAAAATCCCTTGCTTTTCCGTATAACACATGCAGAAAAATTCAGACAATTACAGCATTTGAAGTTACACGGGGATGTTTAAAGATGCGATACCTTTTGGTCTCTGTACGGGCTTGTCCTCACTGAGGGGTGGGGGTGGGGATTGACGGCAGATACGCAACCTTCAGCTACGTGAATCACGTAGCTGAAGTTTGCGTATCTGCCGCTGACTTACCTCCTGTCCTCACGGCGGCGGCAGTCGTCAGCGTGGTCCCCCGTCAACTCCAGCTTGCGCCTCCTGGATTCGACGGGGGAGCTGCGGGCGATCGATTTATTGCGTCTTAACGAGACGCGATAAATCGATCACCAGAAGATCGATCCCGGACCAGACTAGTGAAGACAAGCCCTACCACACATTTTCCAGAAACACCCCTAGAGTCACATTCCAAACCCTTAGGGATCAGGGGGGATCATGACCTGGGGATTCGGAAGTGTTGTGCTGGGCAAAATGATTCTCTCTTTATTTTATGGGGGCAGATCCTCAGTTCGTGTGAATGGTCATAGCTCCACTGACTCAACAAGGCATTGGTGAGTGAGAGCCAGGAGTGGTAGATTCTGAGGGGGATGGGCTATTTGTTTCCTGGAGAGGGTGAGTGTGTTTTCAACCCTGCTTGGACACCACAAGTCAATTATACTAGTTCCAGTTGCAATTAAACAGGCAATGCCACATGCAGGATAACACAATCATAATGCTCCCAGGCCCATCATATCCCTCAGCCAGCACTGGCTAATGAAATAGGGAGTTCCAGGCATGTGAGCTTTCAACCCTAGTTCCTAGCCAATGTTTGTATGCCTTACGAGGCCACCCAGCACCTATTCATGGAAGAGGGGAAGTCTGAACAAAGCCTCCTTCACACTGTGTGTGAGGTTTCCCTAGCTACAGACAGAGGCCTCAGGCCTGTTTCTAAGGCAACTCTCCATTTCAGTAGCTCCTATGACAAGACACCCATAAGGAAGGTGGAGGAGCAGGCAACATCAGCCCTCCCCTACCAATCCCCACCAGCCCTAGGTGATCCCGAATGGATTGGAGAGGGCGGCTGCTCTAGGTTGCAGTTGAGGCAGCATCCCTTGGGTTCGCCCGGAAGAGTTAAAGAGAAATCAGCCTAGTGATGGGTACTGGAGAGGAGCCAGAAAGGAAGTTGTAGGCAGCCAGGCAGCTGCCCTGAAGACACACAGGGTGGATCTTCACTAGGGAAAAGGGTGTGTTCTTAACTCGAGTTCGCTAATGGGAGGGAAAATCTTAGTGAGGGAGGACAAGACAGTCTGTAGTTTTCACATGTGTGTGCGGGTCCAGTTAAGGAGTAGAGGGGAGGGTTTACCTTGACCTGCCAGCTTCTGAGGAATTGGAAAGTACACACTGTCATGTCCTCCCTAGGCTTTTCCCTCATGTTAGGCGTGTTCTCACCTCTGGTTAGTTTTCTCCCTAGTGAAGACAATGGCTCGGGCAAAAGGGTGAGTGAGAGGGGGTAGTAGAGACTTCAGGAAAGGGGCTCTTTGTGCTGAGGTGGGGAAGAGTGGTCCTAGGAGTGGCTGGGAGATCTTTTCAAACAAATGCTGGACTCCAAAACATTTCTAATTCCATTCAATATTCTTCAACAAGGGCTGCTGTTCTGAATGACCAGGGCATTTTTTCAGTTTGGTTGCATCTCCCTAGCAATGTGTACAGGAGCATCAATTATCCTAGAATTAAAAATACACCTGTGTTTTGCAGCGCTTGGCTCTGAAGCCAAACTACCCTGTAGTCTTCCCCTGCCCCCTCCTCCCGCTTCTTGATTGTTGTCCTAGGCAGCCTACTCCTTTGGGAATAGCCCTGGGCAGGCACATGAAGGTATTTTCTCCACCAGCATTGCCTTCAGATCAGAAAACATTTTCATTGCAAAAATGTAAATATTTGTAGCAATTACAGAAACAAAGACGAGTTCCGAGCTATGAATGGAATGTGCCTGCAACTGTTCCTCTCTTGTTAAATGCGTCACCTCGTACCTCCTAAGGGGTCTCATCCTTCTCCTGACGCATGCACATTAGTGGGAAGTGCATCCACACATCCAGGAGAGAATTAGACCCCTCAAGGGTATAGCAAAACCACTCAGCATTATTTTGCAGCTCTACAACAATGCTCTTGACAAGAGAAGAGATGCAGAAGCACATCCGTTGATGCCGTTGATATCATATGTCAACATCCGCGCTTTCCCTGCTTATAAAGCATTTGATTGAATAAAGGGCCAGGCAATGAACTACAGGAGAGGGTCAATCGCACGCTTTTGTTCCCTGGAGTATTACACTTCACCAGATTGGTGACATGAGCTACATACCATATATTAGCTGTCACACGAGCCCAGGAAATATTTAATTGTATTTTAACCATTGCACCTTCTCCATTCCCATCAGAGCCCCCAAGTCCATTGGACTGCCACACATTCCTTTGCTTCTTGTGTGATCTCAGCGTGGATAAATGAGCCCGAGCTGTTAAAATGTAATTTGTTCAGATCTTTGCCTTCAGGGCAAGCACGAAGATGCTGCCATCAGCCCGAAAATTTGTTATCTAATTTAGAAGCAGTGAGGCATGGAGTCTTTTCTTTGAGGCTTTGGAAAACAAAGCCAGGGTCTCCTTTTTATATGGTTTATTCATTTTTTTTCTTTTAAGCAATAAACAACATTCTTCCTTGCATTGGAGGGCACCGGGCTAGTGTGTGAACATATTTTGCTGTGAGCTGCTGACCCCACACATTCTTCTCTGTCAGCCAAGATGGCAGTTATTATATTTTGATTATGAGTTTTGCATGGTGTCTCGTCACCAAGCGGTCTTAGCTGCTGTTTGTGATTGTGGCTCCTATACTGGTCCAGTAAGGGGGAAGGTGGGTTATTTTGATTCATTTCTACCGCCAGCCAGCCTGTTAAGTATTTAAATGACTGTTCTACAATTTTCTTGCACTTCAACAAAGTTCCTACATGGGTTGAACGGAGTAGAGTGCTATGGGATGGCTTCAGATAGTTTGAGGTTCAAGTTTGGTTCAGTGAAGCATTCATGTTTCAGCTGTTTCTCCAAACAACCCAAACTTCTTGACTTTGCCAAATCTGGGCTAGAAACATCATAAAAACAGGTTGTCTCATGGACAGGGTGTGTGTGTGTGTGTGTTCCCCTCCCACACAAGATTTCTAGTACATTCTGCTTCTTCCAGGCAAGCAAGAAATAGTGAAGGAAGAGCCACTTTCACTGAATTTTGGAATTTACAAAGAGAGACTTTCCTAGGAGTCACCGCATGGGATTGAGAATCTTGACGCCTGTTTTTCTACCTCGGCTTTTCCATTGACTTGCCATGGCTGATTTAGCAAGTCTTTTAACCTGACTGTATCTCATGAGAAGTGTCATGGCAGATCATACAGCTAGGCCTCTACTCCATTGTCCTGGCCCTGGAGGTGGTCAGATGCTTCAGAGGAAGGTGCAAGAGAAGAGATGCAGAAGAGATGGGCAATTACAGAATGACATGACATGGGGGAAGTTTCTTCCTACCAGGGCCGGCGACAGAAATTTGGGGGCCCCCTACTCTGATAGTTTGGGGGCCCCCCCAGCCCAGCCAACAGCGGCTGGGGCCCACCCCCAGCCCAGCCAACAGCGGCTGGGGCCCACCCCCAGCCCAGCCAACAGCGGCTGGGGCCCACCCCCAGCCCAGCCAGGCCCCCCCCAGCCCAGCCGACAGCGGCTGGGCTCCCCCCCAGCCCCAGCCGGCCTCCCCCCCAGCCCAGCCGGCCTCCCCCCCCCAGCCCAGCTGGCGCTCCCCCCCAGCTGACAGCTGGCGGCAGCGGGAGCGAGAGCCCGGGAGCGGCATTAGCCGCCCTTGCTGTTCCCCCCTCCTCCCCGCCCTTTCTCCCCCGGACTGCGCCGCTGCCGCCGGCCGGGCTCACCGCTCCTGCCGGGGATGCACGCTCGTCTGGAGGAGAGCCGCGCCGCCTCCCCGCCCCTTCCCCGCTCTCCAGGTCCAGCGACAAGGGGGGACGACAACAAGTACTGCTGTGTACCGGGGCCCCCCTAAAGTCGGGGGGCCTGGTACAGCTGTACCCGTAGTACCCCCGTCGCCGGCCCTGCTTCCTACCCCCATCAGTGGTTGGGAGTTGGCTCTTGTCTCAAATCATGATGGATAAAAGTTGTCATATATTTTGGGTGGAATTTTAAAAAGTACATAAAGGAGCTAGATATCCAACTCCCATTGAAATTCAATAGGAGCTGGTCACCTAACTACCCTATTAAGTAATTTGAAAAGCAACTCTTTCATTGTGTGTAAAAGAGGCTAATTATTTTTTTAACATCTTTCCAAGGCTCTTCTGAAAAGAACTGATCAGGAATTTTTAAATTAAATTAGTTTTTTCCTGTCAGAAAATGCCAATACATCAAAATCAACACTTTGGGCAGGGCAGGAAAGGACTGATTTTGATAAAAATTTTAACTTAAAATATTGGAGGAAAAGTTTTGAAATTGTTGCAACATTTCATTTTGACATTTCTGAAGCAAAATATTTGAACCGATTCTCTGGCTCAAAATGACGTTTTCCTCATAACTTTAAAGTAGTTACAGTAAAATTAAAAAAAGTGATGAAAATGGACCCAAACGATTTTTTTCTTTTACTTCACAAACATTTTTATGGGATTTACTTTTTGCCCTAATTTGGGATGAGGAAATATTTCACTCTTTCAAATTTTCATGGGACAGGAAACCACTTCCCACCCAGCTCTACTTGTGAGTCTTCCTGAACTGATGCTTGTCATGAGCTTTGAGATCCTTAGTAGGGAGATTCCTAGCTTGAGTAGACATGCTTGTGCTAGCTCTCATTGACCTAGTGAGCTAAAAATAGTAATGTAACCAGGGCAGCACAGCCAGTGGTGACATAGGTTAGCAGCCCTGGTTGTGTATCCACAGGGTTTGTACTCACAGCAGCTAGCTGCTGCTGTCCATGCTACTGAAGTTACACTATTGTGTCCGGCATGATAGCTCAACACATGCTAACGTGAGTGTGTCTACTCAATCTGGGACTTGTGCTCCCAGGGCGGGCATACCCTTAGACTAGGGAAGCAGGGTTTCCTCTAGATAGAGCACTGGACTGGAACTTGGATGATATGGGTTCAATTCCTGGCTCTGCTCCTGCTTTGCTGGGTGACCTTGGGCAAGTCATTTCACCCTGTGCCTCAATTTCCCCATCTATAAAATGGTGATAGTAATACTTACCACCTTTGTAAAGCACTTTGAGGGGTATGGCTGAAAAACATTATATCAGAAATATGTATTATTAATATGAGAAAATGGCAAAGGGAATAAAATGTTATTCTGTTCTCCATGTCCGCAGAAACCTCAGAATGCAGAAATACACATCTATTGAAAAATAATGGCACAATCCACTAATTAATGGAACCTTTCGGAACCTCAAATCAGGCTCTGATCCTACAAATATAACAAACCCAGTGTGTGTTATATGTTTCCCTGGCCCCTGACCAACAGATGTCAGAATGTCAGGAAAAATGGAAACTCTTTCCCAAAGACTTGATGCACATCTAAATTTCCCATTGACTTCAGTCAAACTACACTCAACGCATCAAGTTAAGCACATGCAGAATCGGGGCCTACAAATGAAGATTTTTTTGGAAAATTACTGTATCCATATCAATTCCCCTATCCTTCAATGTAACCACCACCAATTCAGAATTTCTGAATGAAGGACTAATCTAATATAATAGAAATGATTGTTTTTTCCCTATTGACACTCCTAAGAGGTAAAACTGCTAATTTGTTTTTTTTTAAATCAACATTTTTCATCTAAATTAAATGTAGCTTAACACAAATGACTGAACTATCCATGTTTCCGGGCTTTAAAGTAAGTCAGACATTCAGTGGATTCAAACAGACACAAACCAAATCCCCTCTTTGAATGCTAATTTTCTAAGAGCTTCTTAATTATACAATAAAAAGGTTTTCCAGGTTCTTTTATATTCCACCCTGCAATTCAGCAGTAATACTGGCAGGAAGGCAAATATAATTCCACAGCAAATGTATTGTGGTAATGTATTAACAAGTGAGAAATAAGTGTTAGCTGCTTGTATGGCAGACAACATCTGCACCTTCAAACAACCTTAGCAATGACAACAGAAATCCATCAGGAACACATTTTAAAATTCCATTCACCTACTACCCGAGGTTCTGTCTAACTTAACGTCTCTGTTGCAGAGTTACTATAGAAAAGCAATTCAGTCTGAAATTACATGAAATTGGGCACCTCCAGTAAACATTTACATGTTTGATTTCACCTTTCAAATATGATCTCCCAAGATAAGTGGTTCTCGTTGCTAACTGCATAGAGTATAATAACCTAGGGCAAGGTGAAGAGGGTTGGATAGTCACGGGGCATAGTGATCCCACAAGTACAAGTGTTCCCATTTTTCCCGTTGGTGGGAGGAAAGCTGCAGCATTAGGCAATTTCCATTCCCCCCCTCTTTTAAAATCTAGTGTGAAATCAATTCAACTTATTTAAAAAGAAAGTAATTTTATACGCTCATTGAATTCAATAAAAAGGCTCCAGTTAGCTTCACAGGGCTTTGGATCAAGCCTTGAATGCTGGTTTGCAAATACATGCATGTCAGTTTCTACATATTCCTTCCACCTCCTGCCCACCCTCCACCCCACCCCACCCAACTAAAGAATCTAAACTCAAAAAGTGTATTCTCAGACCATATCATTTAGTGTTCTATTGTACTTCTACAAACATATTTTATATGGCTGGTGATTGTTCATCATGAATATAAATACTATGACCCACATCTCAAAATAACACTCCTAGCCCCACGTTATAATAAATGTTGCACAAACTGTTGCTGGAAAAATTATACAGCCATATTACCAGTATTTCATATTGTACTGATTAAGTCTTCATAGACCCAACCCATTTTACAGGGATAATTGGGTATCTTAACAATCCCTGGTTTTATAAAATCAAAAAAGTACCATTCTAAGCAGTGTCTGCCAATCGATACCATCTCTTGAATGTTTATAAATCACGAGTACCACCTGGTGGCAGCTTGTAGAAACTGCAGATCAGCCTAAGACTCATGAAGTACAACTATAATTGGTTTGGATTTTCAATAGTGCAGGATACTGCAGACTAAAACATCCGTTCTCCTTGCTACAAAAACATAGTGGAGATCTTGGGGTGGAATTTGCACCACAGCCTAACTTGATGATTCGTCTTGGTTAGTATTTGGTCATCAAGTGCCTGATTTTCAGAGTGACAAAAACACCTACAATTCCAGTTGAAGTCAGTGGGAGCTGTGGCTGCTAAGCACCAATCAAAATCAGGCATTAGGGGCTGGCACCACTTTAAAAGCACTTCCTGAAAGATGCTGAGTGCCCTTCACTTCTAGTTGCTTCTTGAAGGATCAGTTCAGTTTGTTTTTATTGAGTGGAAGAGAAGAAGAATTGGGTCGGTTGGGAAACAACCTGTCTAATCAAGGGCCACAAAACACCTGTCCTGTACATCACTACTTCCCTTTACTAGTTACCACTATTGCTTTCTACAGTGTTGTTGTTCCCAGGATGTGGGAGAAAGAAGGTGGATGACATTTTTTTTTTTATCAACTTCTGTTCGTGAAGGAGAGAATCGTTCAGGTTCCAATGTCTTCAGACTCAGCCCACGCTGGCTGAGGTCCGCGACCCAGTCTTATGGCAAAATTGAGTTGAGCTGAATCTTCACAGGCAAGCCCCAAACCAAGCAAAAGGTGCCTGAGTAGGAAAGCTTTGCACAGCTCCACATGGCTGCTGACTCCCAGCCTCCTGCTCACACCATCATCCGTCCTTAAGCCCAACTCCCTCCGGGAAGTGGGGGCAGAGGGGAGAAGAGGTTGTAGCAGTTGACATGGCCGTAGCACCTTTTGCATGCTGCATGCCATTCTTTCAAAGCAACAAAACGGTGCTTACTCCTCCTGTGCCTTCTGAACCGAGCCACCGAATTACATGTGGGGGAGGCACACTGGAGCCTCAGTAGCAACGCTGCCTCTCACCTCACGGGATCCCCACGACTTCCCCCGGCAGCTGTGATCTGCCTCCTGCACTGCCAGGTTCCGGCTCTAGAACAGAGGCTGGGGAGCACATGCCAAGAGCTGCTCCTCCCGGCCTCCAAGGCTGAATCTCACATGGAACGTCAGGAGATGAGGCAAGACCCAGACCAAAGAATATTTCTTTCATGTCTGGTGCCTGGGTAACTGGGGACTGCACTGGTGTCATTTATACTAGTGACAGGGAACGATACAACGTTGGCCTTAATCCTACACACATGCAAGTCTGTGATACAGCATAGGAGTGGCCCTGGTGAAGCCTGATTACAGTCAGGTGGCCAAACATAACCGAGTTTTATAATGCAGCCCTTGGATGGGGTCATTACACCTCTACACACTGCAGGTCCCAGCATGCATTGGGAGGTGCTCACAGGGCTCTTATCGTTGTACTAGGTGAACACCTCTCAAAAGTGAATAGCTTTTATCTCCCAACATCCACAGGAGGCAGGGGAGCGTGTGGAGACTCACTCCTGCTGGTCTTCCAGGGAATTAGTGTTTCCAGCCTCTGGAGCACCCTCTGCAGGCCGCTGTCCCGCTTGCCACTGGCCCCATGTTCCTCACAGACTCCAGAGTCCCATTACCTGGGGTACTGCCCCCTGGCAGTTCCCCACAAATCTCTGGGTCTCCCCTCTCTGGGGAGACCCCCACCCTCTAGTCCCACCTTGCCTCAGTCTGGGCTACTGCCAATCATTGTCCAGCCCCTACTCCCTGGATCAGACTGCAGTGTAACAGCCAGTCGTCATAGGAAAGGGGCTGAGGGCCAGCTGCCTCTCCCTAGCCCCCAGCATCTTACTAGGCCTTTCTATCAGGCGCGCACACACACACACACACTCTTCAGCCTGTTAGCCAAAGGGAAAAGAATGTTTCCAGATCACACAGCAAGATTCCATACTGTTCACAGCTCCCCTGATGCCACCAGCTTGAAGTACAACTGCTTTGGGTGGGGGAAGAGAGTAAGCTAGGGACAATTCAAATTCTTAAAGTAATATCTGAAGTTAACATTTCAGAACCTTCAGAAGAGCACTTTGCCCTTCTGACCAGGGTGGATAAAAATCAATGATTTAAAACAAAAATTTTAAATCAGATTTTTTCATTCAAATCAGGTTTTTTGATAAAATGCTTTTTGAGGAAAACACCTACCTAAAGATAGTTTTAATTAAGATACATTATAGCTCAAAGATATTTCACCATGGAATAGGGATTATAAATTCTAATTCTATAGTATGAGACAATATACTCATGTAATGGATAAGAAGAGTTTTATAAATGAGTTCCAATAGTTATGGGGTACCAGGGGCTTCCGTATAGATTATTTAGGTTAATCTTTCTATTTACTCAATGGGACTCAGTGCTTAGTCTAGAACATACCATCAGAGATGCTTAGTTTTGCAGTTCTCAAAGAGTGGATTAGTCTCTCCAGAGATAACATGTTTGTTAACACCAAAAATGTTTTTAAGTAAATAAATAGTATACAGAGGTGAGAAATAACAGACCTCAACCTAGGGTGACCAGACTGCAAGTGTGAAAAATCGGGACGGGGAGGGGGGTAATAGGAGTCTATATAAGAAAAAGACCCAAAAATCGGGACTGTCCCTATAAAAGTGGTATATCTGGTCACCCTACCTCAACCCTTCTGTCCCTCTGCAAATTTGTGTACACTGAGTCAATCCCTTACCCCTCTCTAAAAGTGAAAAGTTTCAAAAAGTTTAATTAATAGAAGATTATTGGGGTGGGGTGGGGGGCGGAATAGATTTGGACAAGGAGAAGTCTGGAGATAATTGTGAGAAGAGGGGGATGGGCAACAAAACAAAAGTGAAACTGAGCAGCATATTCCAGAAATATTGAGGTCTTTCTGAGTGTAGCCTTCATTGATTTGAAATCTACCACAGAAGGAAAAACCTGTAATGGCAGCAGGCCATAAGAGACCCAATTTGGGAATATTTTAACTAAGTTCCTCTACCTGTGAGCAAGACTGGTTTGCGTGCAAAATGCAAACAGTGCAACGAAGAAATGCAAGGCCTGGTTGCCCAAACGAAACAACATCATGAGAAGTGTTCCTTCTCAGGAGGACGCTGTGGTGAAGGTGATGGAAGGAACATGTCGGAACATGCAGGATCTTCAGGTTGATAAACTTTTTTATTTCATACTTCTTTCTTAAGGACTGCTTGCCTTCCTTCTGGACTATTCTTGAATTCTCATGTTTGAGCAAAAAATATAGTTGTTCCTCTATGGTACTATCATTTTAGATGCAGTTGCAATAAAAAAATAAATAGCTGAAATAGGCAGATCTTCCTCTTACAATTTCACCTTTAAAGTAGTACTGCGTGTCAATGAATGCAGTGAGTAATACTAAATGAGCAGTATGGTAATAATAATTAAATAACTGCATTGACATTTTGTTTAGGAGAATCCATCCTCAATGTACAGGATTCTGAAGACTATCCACCTTCAAGATCACCATAATTTTCTATAGTTTCAGAGTTATCTGCCAGTGATAGTGTTCCAGTCACATCTTGTACGTCACATAACCACAATATATCACCTGTAGCAAAAAGAAAAAAAAATCCATCATCCAGAAACAACCATAAATAAGTTTGTGATAAGAACAAGTGGATTACAAAGAGGGGTAATTGATTAAAAAATTGTCCGGTTTATTTATGTAACAAACTCTCCTTTCTGTATGATTGAGTACCCCCACTTCATTATCGTAGTTCAGGCATTTAGACCAGGATACAGTCCACCCAAAAGAGCAGATGTCACAGGCAAATAGCTAGATAAAGTGTATGAAAGAGAAATTGAGCAGTGTGCAAAAGGCCTAGAGGGTGAAATTGTTAATCTGAAAAAAGGAATGTGTTCCTTACAGAAACAACTGATACATCAGGAAATGCACACACACAGCAGAATACTTACAAGAAGTAACAATAAAAGCTATAACAAACTGTGACCAAGCTGTGTACTAGACATCGTATTTTTTTTTTCAGACAATGCTGCAAATGTATCCAAGATGAGAAGAAATGTAAACGAGAATGAAGAAAGTCCCAAGCTAATAACATACGGATGCAATGTTTATTTGATGTACCTCGTAGCCCGGCGGTTCTCAAATTTTCCCCCACTGCGACCCATTTTTGCATTCTTTCAGTGCTCCACGGACCTTTGCATGTCCGCTGAAAAGCTGCCGAATAAATTACTTCCACATTCAGCGGCTATTTTCAGCAGACATGCCGAGCGCTCCCGAAATAGCTTGGCATGTCCGCCGAAAAGCCACCGAATGCGGAAGTAATTCATTCGGCGGCTTTTCAGCGGCACAAGGAGCTCGCAACCCCTCGGGAGGCAGCTGGTGACCTCCCCCCGAGGGGTTGCGACCCCCGGTTTGAGAACCACCGTCGTAGCCAAAGTCTTCAGTGTTCCAGAAATAAAGGTTAACTATCTGCTTCAATTACCTTTGGTAAATGAAATAACCAATCATTCATTTTCTGATATAGCCGTAAAACTAATCTGAAAAGTTTTCAAAATAAAACACTTGAAACATGTAGTGTTTGTACCTTCTAAACATGAAACCTACATCTATCCGAGTTGTGAAGAATATGTATTTAGGTTATAAAAACCAACAAGAAATCCATGATTAAATCGAGTCTTCCTGACTAGTGATTTAAATTATGATTTAAATGAATTTGATTTGAATTAAATCCACCCTGCTTCTAACTGTGTTTTTCACCTATGGATTTCCAATATAAATACAATTAATCTAACCTCCAGGCCCCTATAAGGTACATTAAGTTAGTATTGTTCCCATTTAACAGATAGGTAAACTGAGGTACAGGCAGGAGAAGCGACTTGTCTAAAGGCGGCACATAGCAATCACTGGCAAATCCAGGATTAGAAGTTGCACCCGAAAGGGCGGATTACCAATCCTCTTACTATAAACATCATTCTGGCCATTTTGAACTACGCAAATGAGGCTACGTGATAGAATCTGTTCGTAAGCAGCCAGCTGAGAATTCTTTAAGCAGAGGGAAGCTTTCAGCTTCAGTCAAATTACAGCTTGCCAAAAAAAGGAGGAAAATTCCCGGTGCCTGGCACTTTGTTTTCATTCTGAATTGGAACAAAAAGCCAAATTTTCAAAAATTCTTATGGAAAAGAAAGTCTGAGAAATGTTGATACAAACCATAAATGGCTTCCTGGCTGCCTCCTCCACCTTCTTAACTAAATGAATCTTGGCACAGGGCTACATGTAAGTAAACGATATAAACAAACTACATAGAAATAAATCTCCCCATACACATTTTAAAAAATGATCTATTACTCATTTGGAACTTGATTCAAATCCCCCTATTCTGACACTGAAGTCAATGGAAACAAGATCAGGCCTGTAGTGAAAGAAATTACCACAATCTAGGACAGGCACATCTTCAAACACACACTGCTCGCACTGCCCCACTGTGTGTCCAGAAGTTCCCCGGGAAACTGCTAAAGAATCAAAGAGGTTCCACAGCCAAAGAAAAGGTTTAAAGCAATTGCTCCCCCCAAAAAAACCCCAAATCCCATAGAAAATTGCACCCATCAGAGAAAGAGAACATAAAATGGTTATTATCGTCTTATTCAAATTACAAAGCACATACAGCATTTGAGAATGTCTGGTCAGTTCCACTTATGCAATCCCTGCTTCTAAAGTAGCGTGAAACCATCCTGGCTGTGCAAATGGGTAATTAAAAGTAGGCGGTTTATTGCTCGCTGAGTGGCTTGTAAATCAAGAGGAAAATAGGAATAAACTGGTCCCATTACTGCTTGTCTGCTAATAGTTCCCTTCACTTTCTTCTGTGTTGCTGAAGAAACTTCATATCACATTTATTCCTATAACAGGATTCAATTCGTACCTTAACTATTGCAGCTTCCATACAAGAGCTGGATTAATCCTTCCTGCTGCAGTGGGCTGGGATCAGAAATTTTGCTCCTCCTCCCCTCATCTTCTTCGTCAGGGGTCAGGAAATAAAAAAAGTTTGCTGCCCTCCATTGCAAGCTACCTAAGAAGTGTGGCCATATTAATGAAACGGACAAAACTTCAGGTATACACGACATTGGCCAGAGTTTCCAAAGGGCAACCAATGAGCCATTGCATCATACCCAGGGGAATCCAAGGAGTCTTTCTAACTTTTACTTGAAAAGTCATGTGTGTCCCTTTTCTCTCTCTGGCCGCTGCACATCAGGGCAAGACGTTAAATAAGCGCTGCTCTGTGCTCCCCTGGCAGCAAATGGGCAAACTGCCATTGGCCTCACTGAGAACAGAGTTTGGCCAACGCTGAGAACTTATGAACATTCCACCCCAACAGCCAATCCAGAGCTTGGGTAGAAGAGGAGAGCAGGAGGAGGACCCGGCTTCAGAGAGTGGGTCCCTTGGACAGAAAGAAAACGTTTAACAACATTTCTTGTGTTGCAGCCTTCTCCTCTCAGCTGTATGTTGCCTGCTGAGATTGTTAACCCTTTGGACTTGGGCCTGACTTTCAATATTTTGTGAATATCACAATCTGCCTATGATAGAATTGTCCAGAGTTCTGTTGGCTTCATTCCTATTAAGTTCAACAGAACTTGGCCACGGTGGGTACGAGTAGGCTTTATGTCTTGAAATCACACATCCCATCAGGCCTCACGAATAATAAGCTCACACCCTGAGGCCTCAACTCTTTCGCCCCATTAGACCACATCTCCAAGGTACCAGAAGCTTTCCCGCTTCTGCTTTCCAGAACAGAAAGAAAAGATAGCAGGCCGGTAGAGAAAGATGTGCCATTCATAAGGTCTGTGGGTCTACACTAACAGAGTTAAAACAATCAAAATCCACAGGAGCCTGTGACCCCAAACAACTCATCCACTTCATCTCTACAAGCCACCCTGGGGAGGTCAGAGAGCAGGCACCTGACCAATTAATGTTCTTGCTGCTTTTCTTCACCTCTCCCACCTACCTGGGGAGGAAGAACCCAAACCTTTCCACTCCTGTGTAATATTACACAGTATGGCAAAAAAAATTCCTGTGGCCAACTAGTGATCAAGTTTATGCTGTGAAGAATGAGGACCAATAAACCCGGGCTAGAGTTTAATAATTTTACTTTAATGCCTGTTTTCGTATTCTCATACGTGGATGGATTTCTCCCGGTTAAGTCACTGGGGTGTTTGCAATATCAAGTAGTCTGCATTGTTTTCATTTCTCTAGATCCCAGTATCGTATTATTTTTACAGCTGACAAGCAGCTTTAGTCTGTAGATAAGCTGTAGTGCCAAAAGGAGATTGGATTTGCTGATTGCTAGAGTTATTTGTGCTGCTCCACATAGAAATTCTTTTCCCTATAATACATCTGTTTGTATATTGGATAAAGTTAATATCTGTGAAATCAGTCATTTCCCTCAGCTCTAAATTATACCACAACAGACAGAAGATTGACTTCATTGTATTGACAAGAGAACTCTCTCAATGCTTATTATTTGTGATGGTTTGGAAAGATTACAAAAGTACACACAATTACTTTATCTTATGGGTGTTTTTATATATAAACATGATAAGATGATGCATGTGACTTGACATAGGGAACGAGTAGTTGACAATTATTACCTATTTCACAAATTTCACAGTTTTGGGAGAAAGAAGTAGAGAGAGAATATATTTCAATGTAACTGTACCTTTCTTTTTTGTGGTAATATTCTATTTAACACAGATCTCATGTGCAATATTTATGTCTACATAAATAATTCAGTGGCTAATTAATCCAATTCTTTTATAATTACCTCTTATAAATGGCACACAGCCCAAATCCCAGCAGCTTAATTGCTACTTAATGGAGATATTTATGACATCAATGCTAGTAAACAACATAGGAGTTTGCTCATATTTTTAACTAGAGATGAGGCTGGAGCCATGAAAATCTAGATCTGAATTTTAAGTACTTCAAAAGCTCTCGGATGAAGAGACTGAGGGTTCTGATTCTAGCCTATTTCTCATTTTCTATAGGTTTCAAACCCTTTGTTTTAAATGTGATACATAATTCTGACAGTCAGTTCTCATCTGCAGTGCTTATGAAGCACTGGAGTATTTATTTTCTAATTGCACTGCAACTCACAGGAGTGTTGGCATAGTGTTTTGGTCAAATGCTGTAGAACATTTCAGGATGTTTTTTATCAGGGCAGGTAGCTATACATATATTGTACTGTATGGACTTACACACCTCGGCCCACTTCCTCAAAAGCTCTGATCATGTGCCTAGTTCAGTCTGAGAGCAGCTTGAATTTTTACATCACTAAAGACCCGAAAAGGACATGACACAGAGTAAAGCCTGCCTTAAATACTCCGCGGACCAACAAATCAGTTACTTTAATGGAGATGATCACTACTAAAGGTGGAGCAGAACTGTACTCCATATATTTGTGGATACTTTAAAGCAGTCTCTTAACAGATGATTTCTTGCACAGTGTTCACTGTAGTCAATTAGAACATGATCAGGGTCGCAGGCTCTAATATTTCTACAGATTCCCAATTTATATATCCAATTTACAGCTTATCACTTTCCTTCTTTAACCTGTATTCCTGTCCCCCGGTGTACTGGGAATCCCATAAGTAATAATCCAGTTTGGATAACTAGATCATCTCTGAGAATTTCGACCCCATGATGGGAAATGATACAGCCTCTTTTTTCTCCTCCATTTTAATGGGGTAAGTAAATTGTCAATACATCACTTAATGCTGTCTCAGCAGAGTTGCTATAAAATCCATATACTTCAGTTACAAAAAATTAAATCCTTAAACACTATCATGATAGGTGCCCTAGAAATTCCATAGATTCTAGGAGACAGTCCAATCATAAAGCCATCCAAGATTTTAAGCTGCCTATGCCAAAGTCTTCTCACATTTTCAGCTGCTGCATGTTGCATTAGGCCTATTACTTGTTATAATTGTCAACACAAGAGCACTTAGGGGCCCCAGCCAAGATCAAAGACACATGGTGCTGCAAACACAAAATTACAGACAACCGCAGCCCCAAAAAGTTTACTGTCTAAACCAGACGAAATGGGAGGAGAAACAGAGGCAATGAAGTAACTTTATTCAAGGGCACACAGTAGGTCAGTGGCAGAGTCAGGAATAGAACACGCCTTCTGACCCCTCTGAGCCCCTAGCCTACTGCCCTCTCCACTAGACCATGTTGCCTCCGATGTCAGGTGACAATTGGGTCATGTGAGAGTATAACATAATACGGAAAGATCCAGGGCTTGATTTGTGCCGGAGGGAGCCCAGCACCTCTAGGCTTCGCAGTTCACAGTCCCAGCACCTCTGGGCTTGCCACATCAGTTCTGAATTAAAAAATAATACGTGAGCCCTGCGGTCCTCATTGCTTGAGTCCCGGCACCTCTTTCATTACCAATGAAGCACTGACAAGATCTCCCCATCAAGTGAATAGTCACCCTATTGCGGAAAGCAAAAAACGCCTACCACACCACCAGGTAAGGAATTATTTTTTCAGTCTGGAGAAAGAGGCCCATATTATGCTACAATCTCTACCCAGAAGTTTTAGCTCAGCTGCAAATATGACCAACAAAGATTTTTCTCTTCAAAGATTTTTCTTCTATATAATGTAAAAATCATCCAATAATATTATGGAAAGACTGAAGATTTCCTCCTACAGAAACCCCAAATGAGAGTACAGATCTACCCCACCACACACAGACTTTAGGTTGGTTTTCTTAACAAAGCATTGTCCTCTGTGCAGACAAAGTCCAGGTACACTGTACAAATTAAGGGCCCAACCCTCTCACACAGAAACCAGAGCTGAGAATCAAAGGGCTGAAGGGACCACAAGAGTCATAAAGTCTAAAAACAAACCAGGAGCCCTGCTTCTTAGTCTCCTGCTGTAATCACTAGACAATAATTAGTGAAATTTTACTCATGGGGATGGCTCACCACCATCATAAATGATGCATAAATACCAGCCCATTAATATCAGGATAATGAACTAACATTGTGTGTTCTCATGAAAACACAGTGACTAAAACATTTGATTCGCTGGTTTAAAACTCCAGAGGATATTGTCAGATGCTAGTAAAGATAAAACAATTATAATGTTAACTGACATTCAGTTTGAAGCCCTATTCCTGGGTTTTTAAATGGCTTAATATGAGATTTCCTTATTCACACTAGTGGTGCCCATCTGATATCAACTGCTTTTTGGTACGGCACCATTTACAACTCATGGACCAAAATTTCATTGATCTGTGCAGTTACAATTGTAATAGCCAATGAACAGTTCAGGCCTTGTCTACACTAGAAATATG
The DNA here is from genome assembly GCA_032164245.1 of Sternotherus odoratus. Taxonomy (NCBI): domain Eukaryota; kingdom Metazoa; phylum Chordata; order Testudines; family Kinosternidae; genus Sternotherus; species Sternotherus odoratus. Next base: position 10,110,217 of record JAVMKO010000009.1, on the reverse strand, counting down.
CACCTACATAACCTAAGCTCTGAATTCAAATCAATATTGTTAAACCTGTGCAAATCCCCATGGGAATGCTCTTACTTCAGTTCAAGAGTGATTGGTTTTGGTTTAAGCATTAGTTTATTGGGAAGAGTTTTAAATGAAATCAAATTAAACTGCAATAAGCGTGTCCACACAGGAGTTTGCACTGCTTTCGCTATATTGGTGTCAAAACACTTCAAACCAGTCGAAAAGGGCTAATTCACAAGTCCCACCTTCCCCTTCATTTGACTAGCAGAATACAGGTGCCTTTGTGAGAACTCTCTTGCTATGCCTGATCTAAAGCAGATCAAGAATAGTGCATCTCTCCAATGATGGCAGCTTTGGCTAGCATTCTGGGATCCAATCCAGCCTCTTGATTTGCTCGTTTTAAAAGTCTGCTGAGCTGCACTGGTTCACACATTCCGCTAGCATGAGACTTTTATAAAAAACACAGAGAAGAGATAACATATCTAATTACATTGGCCTCCAAGGCACTCTTCCATCTTTTGATTTACCACGTGTTTGGGTAATGCACGAGACAGCCCCACAAGATGTTACCTTGCCAGGCAGCATGTGTTCAACTGCGCCACAGAAACGCAGCAGTCATGAAATCTTATTCGTGTGTTACACTGTGAGCCTTTCTGCATCTTCTATTTATTAACAGAATCAGCCGCACAGGTTAAAGACCTGGAACTGAACTCCAGAGTTTGAGCTCTATTTGGATTGCCCTGGCTGGTGAATTTGCCCACCAGCTTAGAAAGCATGTTTTCAAAGGTGTAAGTGCAGACCTTAGAACAGCTGGGCTCCAAGCGTGAGTCTCTCGGATATTACTATAAGATTTTATAACAACTAACCCCTGTAGTCATCTTCTTGTAGTTTTGTTACCTCCTGTGGATACTGTACCAAGATACTAGAATTTAGGGATCTGATTCTGATCTCAATTGCATTGGTTTACAGTGGGATAACTGCCATGGAAGTGAGATCATATTCAGATAAGAGGATGGATTTGTCCCCCGATTAAATCCAATGGCAAAACACACGGGCTTCAATATGACCAGAAGAGGATCCTTTGACTGAACAAGGGACAATGGAAAAAAATCCCTTTTCAGTTATACCCCGAAAAATTTAGAGTAGCTCCTTTGACTTCAGATGAGTTGATACACTCTGGATATACACATTAAACAATGAACAGAATCTGAGCCAATGAACTGCAGAATTAAAATGCAATTGTCTCGCTAGCAAGTGGTACGTAGTCCAAACATAATTTATTTCCTCTTGATCATGGAATTTCCAAGGGTTTTTTCAGATTAATTTTTATGCTACACTGGAAAGAATAAGAATACTGGGTCAGATCAAAGGTCCATCTATCCCAGTATCCTGTCTTCTGACAGTGGCCAATGCCAGGTGCCCCAGAGGGAATCAACAGAACAGTTAATCATCAAGTGAGCCATCCCCTGTCGCCCGTTCCCAACTTCTGGCAAACAGAGGCTAGGGACACCATCGCTGCCCAACCTGGCTAGTAGCCAGTGATGGACCTATTCTCCACAAATTTATCATTCTAGATAAACTACACATGTAGTTCATACACCTTCAAATACAGTTATTCAGTATATTCATACCTCTGCTCAGACATATATAACCAATTTTCACATAGAAGTTACACCGAATCAACAGCACACATTAGAAATTTCCCCTAATAATTATAATTCTATGGTAATTTCACCATCAACAATGCCTAGTGTTAAGGATTTCATTATTAAATCTGATTGAATATGATTAAATATGGCCCATGCTTTCCAAAACGGGTTGCATGATAGATTTAAATGAACTCATTAGTGGTTAATGCAAAAAAGCTCTTTCTAAATGCTAATGTTTGGCTGCCTTTGGCTCATTAATTAATTTGAAGATTGTGTAATTATCAGAGCTTTCGATTAGCATATGTCTACTTCCTTTAATTGCCAGCAGACATTTGTTTGCATGTAACTGTTAGAAATTAAATTATATCTATAATAGAAAATAGGACATCAACTGTCCCATAATGCATGGGAACAGACTCTTCCTTGAGGTATTTTGACCCTCAAAAAATGATGGTCCAAAATGAGGAGCTTTGTCTTAGCACAGACAACTGGTGACAAAGTGCATAGCTTGACTAGATAACTACGTGCCTCGGGTGAGTCGAGACATGAGCAGAATTTGAATGGGGTTCGGGAAGGAGTAATGGGAGAGGTCAGCTTTTAGACCCTTTTTTTTAAAACCAGCAGCGGTGAGCTAAGGGGATACGACTTAACATCCTTCATATACCCTCCCCAATTTGGGCCCTGCCATCTCCAAGACAGACAAGTATTTGGGACAATCCTATCACTGTTTCATACACCAGCTCCCTAAACACAGCCTACAAGTGTGAGTTGGGGGGTTATGTGTGTGTTTCAAAACCACATGGACAGCAGACTTGATTGCCATATGAAGCGTGCGAGAGTGATTTTCCGAGGATGAGTAGGTTGGTAATATGCCTTAAACAATAAGAGTATAGAAATCAGGGGGACATCACCTATTCGGCAGATTTTAAATGCTAAGGGTACGTCAACACTGCAGGTGAGAGCGAGCTAGCAAAGCTCAAGCAAGCATAGTGGATGCTGTGGTTTGGGCTTTCAAACCCCCCCAACCATGACCCCCGGCTTAGAGGCCAAACTCCAGCCTGAGTGGCCACGTCCACACTGCTATTTATAGCACGCTAGCTCAAGCCCTGCTAATGCTATTGTAAGTCTGTCTCCCCGCTTCCCACTGAAGTGTAGACCTACAGAGCCGTTATTGCCATAGGGTAAGTGAAATAGATAGCTAGAGAGAGCTGCATGAATTACTGTAGTGAAAGCTTATGCCTATCAGGTCCAGTGCTTTTAGGCACGTCAGCCCATGCTCATTAAAGCTAATGAACATAGAGTAGGGCTGAGGCTGTTCTTGAGTCTCCAGAAAAGATTCTGGAATTGTGGGAACGGGAGGAAACTAGAACTTCATCTTCTATCCTCCTGCCGACATTTGAGACGATGCTGTGACCAAAAATTCGAGCGGGCCTCCATGCTTGTAAAGAGGTCTTTGATTTCTCTAATAAGTCTCCACACTTACCCTCACTGCGCATTCTGAATTCACATCAGTCCTCTCCCGCTTTTGACAGGAAACATGTTTGTCATCAATGCATTTTGTTTCCACTAAATAGGAGATTCATGGTTGTAATTATCCAAAACCGTAATCAGCTAAAGTGGCAGCAAAAGTGCTGGAGCCAGAATAGCACAATCTTGAGGTTCATTAACATGCACACAACCACACTCTAACGGCTTCCCGAGAAACCTCTTCCCTTCAAACAGCTGCGAGACCAAGACGATGCTAACCTGCAGAACCACTAAGCACATTAAGTGATTATTACATTTTCTGGTGAGACAGAAAAACGTCACATTCCCCATTCCCAAATACTGAACTTGGATCATTAAAAAAAAAAAAAAAAAAATAGCCGATCAAGTGACTTAACATGTACTTTAATCATGAGGGTTAATCCTTGTGAATTTTTAAACTGTGAATTTATTATTGCAAAATGACTGTTTAGGCATGATAAAAAGAGAGTTCTTTACATCCCCAATTGAAATTTTAAAAATGACCTCATCTCTCTCTCTTTAGGATGAGTAAAAAATAAAACATGACACACACGAGTTTTAAGCAACTGTCTGCTTCCCTGCCAGAAAAGAACAAAAGGGTATATTGTTTTCATTGAGATAATCCACCCTATGTCCTATATCTGTGGTTGGCCTCAGACAGCTATCTAGAGGTAAAAAATGCAGTGCCTTGTTTCCCCTAGGACTCTACAATGAGACAGCTCTTCATACAAGGCTACCTATCTTGATTTACAAGCATTTTTTGGCAGTGAAGGTACAACCCCTAGTAGCACCACCCAAAGCCAGGCACAGCCCAGCTAGTTACCAGACTAGTGAACCGTATCATCTCAGCCTCCATTTTCCATTCCCAAGGGTGGTTAGTGTGTTGCTTTGCTGTCTGAGAGAAAACCAGGCCCCAAACAGTGGCTGGCGGTCGTGATTCGCCACTCACAATGCAACCATGTTCTTTCAGGCTGAATGATCTAATTTAGAATAAGGGCAAATGGAGAAAGAGGAGAAATAAAATCTCCATGGACAAGCACAGTGTGGGTCCTTCTAACAAGCCCCACCAGCTCCCCTGCAGTGCTGCATCCCCCTGCAAATAGCCAGACTCCTTAGAAATGTGAAGGTGCCGTACACATAAGGTTGTCATTCCTCCAGAATTGTCCTGGAGTCTCCAGGAATTAAAGATTACTCTTTATTTAAAGATCATGGCACGTGATGCAACCTCCAGGGATTCATCCAACCAAAGTTGGCAACCCTATGTACAGAGGTGATGAGCTGCTCCAGCCCTTCGATACATATATTCACTGAGAGAACTCACTGGAAACTCACTATCTTCGTTTGCTGGAGCGGTTGATTCAAATTTCCCTTCAACCACAATTCCAGCCCACACTAGCATTTCACTAGAGACAATGTTATATCAACCAAGCAGAGATTACAATTAGCTGACAAAAGCCGGGAGTGCATCCATCATACGACTGCCCAGCCTATGCAGAACTAGGGGGAACACTGGCAACGCGCCAGGAGCCAGAGGGAAATTTGCATATCCATTTACAGAAATTGTGCATCTGCTTCTTTACTGGTGTCCCCTTGTTCGATTTCTTTTCCTGGTCCTTTCTCACCATTTTCCTCCGTCTTGCCTCACCATCTCTTTTCCCCCTCCAATCATAACCAGTCACTTCACGGTATTCTGCTCATTATCTCCGACAGCTCCATTCCCGCTTTACTCGGCCCTCCTTCATCATCACCAGTTTTTCCCCCGGGCTTCATCATCCTTTTCAATTTTCCACCCCAGGGCCACAGACAGTTGGAGAGAACCTCCTCCAAATGGCCAGACTGACCACAGCCACCGTGTGCTGAAGACAGGGCCTTGCTTTGCTCCCAATGGAGCTGGTCTTGTATGTGTGATGCAGGCCTCATCCACCCAGTGAACGGAACTCATTTTACTCTTTGCTGACAGAGGTTGGCAGGTGCAGAGAGCAACTTGCATTGGTCCACCACAGGAAACAGGACTGGGATAATAGCTGGTACCTGGCTAGGAAGATGGGATGTCATACCTACCTCATAGAACTGGAAGGATCTTGCAAGGTCAAGTACAGTCCCTTGCCTACACTAGCAGAACCAAGTACTGTCCCCTGACAGATTTTTTGCCCTAAGATCCCTAAATGGCCCCCTCAAGGATTGAATTCACAACCCTGGGTTTAGCAGGCTAATGATCAAACCACTGAGCTATCCCCCTCCCCCCTTTTTCATATCTTCTTAAAGTCATGGTTTAGTGTAAAATGACTCTCTAGACATTGCTTTCCCTCAGAGATATGAATTTTGCCCTTCTCCAAGTTAAAAGATTTAGAATATGGGCCTTTCCATATTGCCCTAGAGCAGTGGTCCCCCAAACCACAGGGCCTACCCCCCCTGGGGGGGGGGGATGCAGAGGAAGGTTGGGAGGGGATGGGAGCGAGTCCCGGGTCAGCCCCCAGGGGAAGGAGCTCCACCCAGCCCCACTCTGCCCCAGCCCTGTTCTGACCCCAGCTGCAGCTTCATTCTGCCCCCTGCATTGCTCCCAGCCCAGCTCTGCCCCCTTGTCCCAGCTCTGCTCAGCCCTCTGCCCAGTTCTGCCCTCATTCACTCTCTGCCTCCAGGCCACCTTTCAGGACAAGGTCCTCTGCTGAGCCAACCGTGCAGTAATGGAGGGGGAGCACAGACAGATCCCATTACTGATAAGAGGGGGCACAATAGGAAAAGTGTGGGCACCAGTGCCCTAGAGTCCAGCTAACTCAGCACCCTGCACCTGAATCAAGCCCTCGGTATTAGATAAAAACCAATGCAAATAATCATGTCACCAGTGGCAAAGGATGGGAAAGCAGAAGCTTTTAGGGGAGAACAGCAGCCACCAACACAGGCATAGGTCATACCAAGCAACCGTGGTGAGTTTCTAAATCCACTTCCTTGATTTAAAATGGCCGCTGCCTATGTTACCCGGGGTGCTTTCGACACAAAGCTCTTTACTCTGGGCGAGGTGGTGTCAGGAAATAAATCAGGGGAGACGTGGCCATCCGGCCGATAGGTGGCTGGCACAAGCAGGGCAACACAGGAGTGCTTTCACTTAAAGCTCAACGTTACTTGGTCACAAGCACTCACACGTCTGCAACAAAACACCCCCAACCTTTGATAATTAGCAAGCTGAGTGTGGCTCTCGAGTGGCACAGCAGCAGCCCATGCACCGCTGGGGACTGCAAGGTGTATCCAGAGGGAGGGTCCAGAAAAGTCCAACTGTCTCAAACTTTCACCCTTATTTATACATTAGTGTGTCCCTTAAAGAAACCTTGTTACAAGCAGTTTCAATGGTCCAGCAAGAGACTCTTTCCAATTATTGATTAACCAGGTGTGGGTTTTTCCAGAGTTTGCAGCATTGAGCCCCCCTCCCCCACAAGACATTCCTGGGGCACACCCTGTTCTTCTGAAATGCATGCATCAGCGACTTTATCAGGAAGGATGCGGGGTCAAGCTGCCCTCTCTGTGGCAGCCAAAGATCCCCTCCCTTCCTGCCTTGGTCAGGCTGAGGCTGTGACTTGGCCAATTTACAGCCTGCTGACTTAGCTGCTTTTAGCAATAAGCGTAGTGCTTTCAGGCACTTTCCTGGTTTGCTGACATCCACCCATACACCGACAGTTGGAGATGTGGAGCAAAATCCTGGTCCCACTGAAGTCAATGGGAGTTTTGCTATTGAATTCAATAGGGCCAAAATGAGAAGGCTCCTTCCGCCCACAGCAGATGCCCCACTTACTTAACAGTTGGCAAGACATTCACACACTACTTGTTACTGGATTGCAGGCAATACGCCCGATTTTTAGACTGTAACCTCTCCAGGGGCAGTGGCTAGTTGTTTGCAATATGGCAGTAGCTTGGTTACTTCTGTAATAAGCTATATAGAGACATTGCTTAAAGCCTGGTGCTTAAATTCTGGCATAAGACTGAGCTGAGGAAGCTTGCGGGACTGGTGGCCGAGCTGTTCCAGTTAAGACAATAAGCGGAGGAGCTGAGGGTGAGATTTTCAAAGGCATCCTTTTCAATGGGGATTAGGTGCCAACTTCTATTTGTGCCTTTGAAACTCTCCCCCTCCTACGAGGCTGACACCCTGGCACTCTTCATGAAGCACCAAAACAACTCACGCACTCTCTCTCTCTCACACACACTATATATTGTTAAGATTTCATTTCTGAGAAACAATCTGTACAGACATTGGCTCTGAGGATGGTGGTCCCACTATATAATTTGCTGCATCTATGGTTAATCTTCCTTTGAAGAGTAGGATTTTAGGATGCTTTGGAGTCTTTGCTTGTGTAGATAGCAAAGACTGTGCACTATCATTTACTCAGCAGACTATGAATCCGACAGTCTAATCTGAACTTTTTAACAGCTGTGTTTATTTACTAAAGTCGTAAATTGTTTCCTCTAAAGCACAGAGGGGCTGGTTTGAACAAACTAAAATCTCTGCAATTTGGTCAAGGATCTTTCTTGCATATGGCTTCTCTTGAAACTATACATTTTTCTATCACTGAAATATCTGAATGATAGACAATTTGAAGATGCAATCTTCATTTTAATGACTCCTCCGGCTGTTGTTTTGTACAGCGGAGAAGGAAGGCGGGAAGTACAGCAAATTGGCTTACAGGAAACTGGCATAATAACACCACTTATATTGTGAATCTTACTAAGTTCACTCAGATTCCAAGAAGTATTTCTGTTTCCTATTCAGGGCCTCATTCAGATTTCACACGTCACTCAAATGCCATATCTTCTGCATCTTTCTTTTAATCTCTTTATACATATAGGACTTATACACTGCACCAACACTAAAGAAAACCAACTAATAATTTGGCTCATATGGGTCATCACAAAAACTTCCTTAAAAGAGACACCTGCTGCCTGAAACTTTTAACCCCATCCTATAAACCAATCGATTCCTCATCCTGACCTGTGGAAACAGCCTTGGAAAACAGGTGAACCTTGCAGGGGATGTTGAGAGCAAGGGAATGATTTCAAAGCTGAGAACTCATCCCTGCAACCATCCCTTCCTAGTCAAACCAGGACAGCCAGTACTTTAGATGCCTAAACTGACTCCAATGACCGTCTGACCTCTGGAGACAGAGGATTTTTTATTCGGTCAGGAACTGAACTATTGAGGGGTTTATTATAGGTACAGTACAAAGTGTGACAAATTACTGCCACTATATTGATGGGTCCTGTGCTTTCTATTCTTGTGGGGAATTCAGGGAGCCTATTTCTTGCCCCTGAACAGGGTCTTAACTGTCCCATTAGTATCCTAGAGGGGAGAAGTGGAGAGGGAGGGACCCGGGCCCGCCCTCTACTCCGGGTCCCAGCCCAGGGGCCCTGAGGATGGCGGTAAACCACTGGGATTAGCTACTCCTTCCCCTGGGCTACTTCCCTCTCCTACTCTTCAGCTTGTGGGGGGCTTCCTGCCCTCTCTCTGCACAAGCCAGGTGTTCCTTTACTTAGGGTCTGGGTCTTTCTTAGCTTACCGCTCCAAGTCCTCCAAACTGCTCTCCGCTACAACGCCTCCAAACTCCTTCCAAAACCCACACCTGTCTGCCTGAGGCAGGGGGTTTTATTAAGGTCCTAATTGACAGCAGGTGCTCCAATTAGCCTGCTGCCTGCTTCCCTAGTCTACAGGGAGCCACGCCCTAATGAACCTTGAGTTGATATATCTCCCCTCAAGCACTCTGCCACAGCTCCCTGACCTTCCTCTATCACAAAAGCTACACCTTAAAATTTACCCAGAAGCCAGGCCAGATCGTGCACGTGCAGATAGTGCACATTTCATGTGCTCGCTGCAGGAAATGTTACTTAGTCAGTGGGCAGGTATAGTCCTAATTATTAGAAGTGGACTTTTCAAACAGTCCACGGTGGAACTCACTTAAGCCATCCAAACTGAAGTGGAAAAGATCTGGATAATTGTGTTGAGGCCATCATCCAATGGGAAAAGACCACGTCCTTCTTGCAATGCTCTATTGATGAAAACAAAAAAAAATGGTGACTAACCTTCTGTAACTGTTGTTGTTCGCGCTGCATTGCTCATGTCCATTCCATTGGAGGTGTATGTGCTCGCCACATGAACTGGTACTGGCAGTTTTCCCCTCTCTGGTATCCGTAGGGGACTGGCTCTAGTGACCTGTAGTGATGTGCATAAGCGCCGGTACAAGGGGTGACACTGGCTTTCCCCACCCTCAGTTCCTTCTTGCCGGAGCTCTGAGAGAGGGGAAGGAGGTGGAGTTGTGGAAATGAGCTACACATCTCGAAAAACAACCGTTATGGAAGGTTAGTAATTTTTTCTTCGCTAGGAATCGGAACAGGTAGGTCGACCTATATCTGGGGGGCTGGGGGTGCTGCTCAGGTGAGTGCTGGCAGGGCACCCACTGCAGCAGGGAGCAGTAATGCACTGATGGGGAATGCTGGGAAGTCCCAAGGCAGGTTTACCCCTTGAATGGGGCACCATGATAGCTAGTGTGGGAGCCACCGGAAGCGACAATATGTCCGTAGTGGCCTGGTGAGGACAGCACCACCAGGTGCCGAGTGTCTATGCTGCTTCCTGAGGTGGTAGGTCTCAAAGGGGGCTCAACAGCTCCAGCGTGGTCACTGGTTGGAGGAGAGGAGCTTCCCTTTGCAGGTCTTTGCTCCTCTCCTGCCCTTTTCTTCCCTTTACAGGACATAGGAGAATGCCCTCTCCTGGCCTCTCTTTGTTTTGTAGTCAAAACCGGGAATGGGCACCGGTCAAGGTCGATGACGGCAGCACACTTCACACCAATGCTAGCTGGCTCCAAGGCCGGTGTGAGGGCCGACTCCATACGGAGCACTCCAAGACAAACGTCCCGCCCCCTTTGGGCTCCTGGCTTGAAACTCTTACAAATGCAACACTTGTTGGTCACATGGGTTTCTTCCAAGCGCTTCAAACTGCTTTGATGTGTGTGGGTCATTGACTGGCATAGGCTTTTTGCAGCGGTCACAAGGCTTGGAGACCAGGGACTGGGGCATGCGCCATCCGTAGGCTAAATCCCATATGGGGCGAACTACTTCTATCTTAGGCACTAAGGGAACTAATAGACTATACAAACTAAGAACTATATACAAGATATTCACAACTGGGCACACTGTCACCGGCAGCAAGAGGGAACTGAAGTAGTGGGACCCAGCGATGCCCTTTATACTGGCACATATGAGCACCACTCCAGAGGACACCAGAGCCAGTCTCCTATGGATATCACTGAGGGAAAACATCCGGCACCAGTAGATGAGACGAGCACACACACAAACCTGCACTGGAATGGATGTGATCAAGCACTCAAAGAATAACTCCTATAACCAGGAGCTGTGAATCTTCTGACAGACCGCCCAGGTTGTGAACCTTACAACCAATAGATCGCTTTCTCTTTCAGTTGCAGCGGATATAGGAGCTGCCGTATCTTCTGGCTAATTCCCTCATTCTTGGCTTTGTGACGCTGCCTAGTACCTTGGGTGACCAGCTGCTATCTTCTGCAATCTCTCAGACAATATGGATCACCACTGAAAAGCAGAGGTGTTTTTCCCCTGTTTATAAAGGAATGGTATTTAACAATGAGATTTTCCTCACATTGTGCAAGCTGTCTGCATTGTCCTTTATGCGAATACAGTAAAACCTCCATTTAACGGACTAATTTGGGCGAGGGGGTGTCCGTTAAATCAAAAAGTCCGTTATTTAATAATAATAAAAAAATGAGCTGTCGGAGCAGCAGCCCGACCGCCACAGGGTCGGGGCGACAGGTCCGCAGCCCGTCCACTGCCGGGACCCGGGCGGCAGCCGGCAGCCAGCCCGCCAGAAATGGATCAGGAATGCATCAGACTTGCTCAGAAATTTTGTCCGTTGCATCCGAAGTCCGTTAAATCGAGGGTTTATTGTATAGTAATCTCCTGTCGGATGCACCCAACTAAGAGGCCCAGATCCAGTGTGATATAGGATACAGCAATGGATGGGAAGTCAGGAGACCAGGGTTCAAGTCCTGTCCACTCAACCTGCTGTGTGATCTTGGCAAGTCACTTTCACCTGTCTGTGTTTGTTTCCCCTCCCACACTTCATTTCTCTTGTCTATTTAGATTGTAAAATCTTTAGAGAAGAGACCGACTCTATGTATATGCGCAGTGTCTAACCCTATGGGCTCCTGATCTTGGTTGGGGCTTGTAGATGATTGTAAGCGGGCCTCTTGCTTGCTCTCTTCAAAAATCAGGCAGGAGCCCTTTGGTGCTAGCAACTGTGTCCTTTATTTCCCTTCAGTGCAAAACCCACCACCTATTTACAACAGTACAAAGCAAGTCTCTGGGTTTGGCTGCCCTGGGGCAACAGCTAGCTAGGCACAGCCACCTTCTCCAACTCTATTTCCTGTTCTCCCCCCCCCCCCCTTCCTTCCTGCCTGCCTGCCAGGCTTTATACCTTGCCTGGGAGGCTGCCAGGTGGTTTTCATTAAGCCCTCTTCAGCTCAGGGCCACACCCTGCTAGCTAATTACCTTCCCTGCTAGGGAAGGTGCTAGCAGAGGCTTTTCTCTTGCTGTGTTTGGAGGGAGCAGAGGCTGGCTCAGCAGTTTCTGGCCAGCACCCTGCTACAATGATACTGTAAGAAATGGATTCAGAGGTGACGTTCCAGTGGCTTATAGCTTCCTGCTCCTGGCCTCCCTCCTCCGCTCACCATTAGGACTGAAGTTTCTTACGTTTATCTTCAGTACAGAAGTAATTTTTTAGTTCCTGTTCATCCATTTAGGGGCAATTCAATGCTCATTTTACATACTGGTATCACAAAAGGGGGATTTTTTTTAGAGCTTGCCATATAGCATGAGCTTGGTTGTCTTTGAAGCCAAAGGATTTTAGCATCTCTAAAGGAAGCTGATTGGCAGAGACCATACTTATGCATTTAGAAAACAGGCATATACAGGCTTCCCTGGTTCATCCCATAGACAGGAGCAACTTTTGATCCAAAGCATTTTTTAGCATGTTAGAAAACACCTACTGCCTGAAAGCATGCGTAACAAAGTGGCAGAGATTGTCTCTCTCAGTACTTATACCAAGCCTCATTACCATACTATCGAAACACTTTTGCAATTCAGTTCTTTTATAAAGGTATCCTGTACAGCAACAATTTCTGTGCCTTCCCTCACAATAATATTCCTTATGGAAGATGTTAAGAAAACACAGTCATGTCGCTGAGAACGTATGGGCCGGATTGTACTCTTCTACATTAAAACCCAGAGCCAGGAAAACCCTGTACCTCTTTTTCCAAAATGGGGTGATGCCTGTTAGTGGGGAAGGATCTACTCCATGCTCACATCGCAATAATCCCCCACCATGCTTTGAAATCAATCATTCTAAATAGAGTAGAGGAGAAAGGCAATATGGTCTAGTGGGTAGAGTACCGGCCTGGCAGTCAAAAGACCGAGGTTTCTCTTAAAGTCCTCCTAAAAGGAGCAGCATGAAAAAGATTGGTGACGATAAAAAGAATGGATGAAGTGAAGTCCCTTTGATACAAGTTTCCTAAAAACTCTGCATCTGAACAGGAAAATGATGCAGTAACAAAGTCATGTAGCACATTAATGTTCAATGCCAGGACAGGTTTTTGAGTTCAATAGAAAAGCATATCTTACCTGCTATAAATAAAACATATGACAGAAACCACTGGGTTGATTAATCCACCCAGTCAAGCAAACGATAATCAGCTAGGAGATGAATAAATGGGACATCAGGTATTTCGCACTTCAGAGCTTTCAGAAGAAATCACAGACCTGAAATCTAAACTCAGAGGCATACCTGCAGTCTGAGAAACAAACTATATTTCTGTTTAAAAGACATTTTAAATGGGCCGCTGACTGCACAATTTAGCAGTTTAAAAGCACATAATGGAAAAATTCGATAACTCCAGGGATTTGTTTAAAGTCAAAATATGAGGTTTATTAGATAATTACTGATGCTTTATTAAACTAATTGCAAGAACTAGAATGTCTTATGAAACAACTGATAGAATATTTAACAAATTTTAAGTTACGTACTAAATTGAATATGTAATTATAAACAATGCACTTGTAACAAACTACTGCCACTCATACTCCCTGATTTAGAGAATCGGCTTCTGGCTTGAAATTACTTACTACTGGAAAACAGATTGTCTGTATTCATTTTTATCAGCATCAAACTTATCTGACTTTTTCCACTGCTACAATACCTGAGCAAATTGAAGATAGATGAGACTTGCAATAGAAAATGAAAGAATTGCAAAACTTCAAAATAGCAGTTTAAAAAAGGAAAGTAAGTAAATGTAATTGGAATTCTTCACCACCATCTTCGTGTTATGAAGCCACAATTATTTAGTGGATAAGAATTAATCACTTACCAGTAACTACAAGGAGATATCAAGTCATATATGTCCCCAACATTTATATATTGTAAATGCAAGGGTTTACAAAATCATAAAACCAGCAGAAATTTTTGTCCTTTTAAAATTCCAGTGGAAATAGACTACAACAAAACAGCAAACAGACATTCCCTCCCCTGCACCATTTGCAACTTCAAACACTACAGCTCCGTGCTGGCGTACGAGACTCAGAAGGGCCAAAGTGATTCTGTAAAGACAACACACAACGTCTAGTTTGTTTTCATTGTCCAAGTTGAGACAAATTCAAAGTGTGAGCAAAGACCAAGAGGGGTTAAAGTTGTTAAATCTTAAACTTTGTTGCATCAGGTTCAGGGAATTCAATTTTTAAAAGTATGAAGTTTTTTTAAAGTAATGGGTGTGTGTGGGGGGGTGTGTCTCTATTTGTCATAAATTCCATCTCCTCCCATCGAGGCTACTCACTGAATTTCAAAGCGCCGAGTGTCCTTTCAAATTTGTTTACACTGAAGTCACTGGCAGTTTTACCACTAACTTTAACAGGAGCAGAGTTCAGACAACACTGAGTGCTTTGGAAAATTCCTCCCTACAATTCTGCACAGAAACCATTGTCTCTCCAACTTGCAGTAAAAAAGTAATTCATCAAGCTACCTGTTGTTAAAGAGCTCAGAACCTGCAATTGCTCCTCAGTGAACTTCTCCAGATAACCAATTAAAACAGGAAACCAACCCTCCTAAATTTAAGGGGCAGGACATGTGAGGTGGGTGAGATGATGACTAATTATTGGTAGTACATATTCTCTGTTCTGGGATTTTCTGGACTCCAGAGCTTCACAGTGGGCCTAGTTCTGATCTTGCCCATAGCAGCTTTGCACCAGGGTTGTGTGTCACTGATTTCAAAAGCACTTCTAATTTACACAAGTGTAACTGAAATCACAGTTGGGCTCAAGGCATGGCTGGAATGAGCTGTACCTTAAACAGAGGTAGGCCTTACTTGCATTGTAACATTCCAAAATACTGTACTGCAGTTTGCATTACGGGGGTGTGAATAGCAGCACGCATCAAAGTGATGTTCTGTAACTCCTCCCTGCCCCCATGAAAGCATGAACTTAAAAGGTCCCATTTGCTTTTGAAAGAGGGTCATCCCTGCCCATTGCAGCTAATAGCCATTGATGGACCTATCTTCCTTAAACGTACCTGATTCTTTCTTTGAAGCCAGGTATATTTTTGAGCTTCACAACATCCTCCTGCAATGAGTTCCACAGGCTGACTGTGTGTTGTAAGAAGCACTTAATTTGGTTTGTTTTAAACTTACCGTCTATTAATTTCACTGGCTTTTGTGTTACGTGAAGAGGTAAATAGCACTTCTGTAATTCACTTTCTCCTCACCATTCATGATTTGAGAGACCTCTACCATATTCCCGAGTCATCTCTTTTCTAAAATGAACAGTCCCAGTTTTTTAATCCTTCTTCATATGGAAATTGTTCCATACTACTAACCATTTTTGTTACCCTTCTCTGTACCTGTTCTGTTGCCACCAGAACTGCACACAGTATTCAAGGTGTGGGCATACCATGGGGTTATAGAATGGCATTATGATATTTTCAATCTCTTTTGTAATAGTTCCTAATGCTGTTTGGTTTTTTGACTGCTGCTGCAGATTGAACGGATGTTTTCAGAGAAAGTGTGATGATTCCAGTGATGATTCCAAGATCTCTTTCTTGAGTGGTGACCTCTAATTTAGAGCCCATCATTTTGTACATATAGTTGGGATGCTGTCCAATGTGTATTACACTTTTCATTTATCAACACTGAATTTCATCTGCCATTTTGTTGCCCAGTCACCCAGTTCCTTTTTAAGTCTTCATAATCTGCTTTGGACTTGACTATCTTGAGTAATTTTTAGGGCTGTCAAGCGATTAAAAAAATTAATTGCTATTAATTGCACTGTTAAACAATAATACCATTTATTTAATTATTCTTGGATGTTTTCCATATTTTCAAATATATTGATTTCAATTACAACACAGAATACAAACTGTACAGTGCTCACTTTATATTTATTTTTACAAATATTTTTGCTGTAAAAACAAAAGAAATCGTATTTTTTAATTCAAGTTCTGTACTGCAATCTCTTTTATCATGAAAGTGAAAATTACAAATGTAGAATTATGTACAAAAATAACTGCATTCAAAAATAAAACAAGTCCACTCAGTCCTACTTCTTGTTCAGCCAGTCACTCAGACAAAGAAGCTTGTTTACATTTGCAGGAGATAATGCTGCCCACTTCTTGTTTACAATGTCACCTGAAAGTGAGAACAGATGATTACATGGCACTGTTGTAGCCAGCATTGCAAGATATTTACATGCCAGAAGTGCTAAAGATTCATATGTCCCATCATATTTCAACCACCATTCCAGAGGACATGTCCCTGCTGATAACAGGCTCTGCTCTATAACGATCCAAAGCATGTGGACAGATGCATATACTTACATCATTTGAGTCATATGCCACCAGTAGAAGGTTGATTTTCTTTTTTGATGGTTTGAGTTCTGTAGTTTATGCATCAGGGTGTTGCTCTTTTAAAACTTCTGAAAGCATGCTCCACACCTCGTCCCTCTCAGATTTTTGGAAGGCATTTCAGATTCTTAAACTTTGGGTCGAGTGCTGTAGCTATCTTTAGAAATCTCACATTGGTACCTTCTTTGCGTTTTGTCAGATCTGCTACAAAAGTGTTCTTAAAATGAACAACATGTGCTGGGTCATCATCTGAGACTGTTGTAACATGCAATACATGGCAGAATAAGGGTAAAATGGAGCAGGAGACATACTATTCTCCCTCAAGGAGTAGTCAAAATATAATGAATGTGATTTTTTTATTAGTGTCATCAGCATGGAAGCATGTCCTCTGGAATGGTGAATGAAACATGAAGGGGCATACAAATATTTAGCATATCTGGCACAAATACCTTGCAATGCTGGCTACAGCAGTGCCACGTGAACGTCTGTTCCAACTTTCCAGTGACATTGCAAATAAGAAGCCACCAGCACTATTGCCCGTAAATGTAAACAAACCTGTTTTCTTGAACAATTGGCTGAACAAGAAGTAAGACTGATTGGACTTGTAGGCGCCAAGTTTTACATTATTTTCTGTTATGTAACCAAAAAAATATATATCTACATTTGTAAGTTGCACTTTCATGATGAAGAGGTTGCACTGTGGTACTTTTATGAGTAAAATACTATTTCTTCTATTTATCATTTTTACAGTGCAAATATTTGTAATGAAATATAAAATGAACACTGTACACTTTGCATTCTGTGTTGTAATTTAAATTATTATATTTGAAAATGTAGAAAAACATCCAAAACTACTTCCTCACCCCAGTTTACTTTAAACACATTAATTAAAATTTTGCAACAGAAGTTTTAACATGTTAAAATAAAGATACACTTTGATAACATACATTAGATTAATTTCAACCATAAAAATAACCAGACTGAATATCATTACTTTTTCCTGAATTTGGTATAGCAATATACCAGACTATATAACAGAATATACCAGACTATATTATAAAGCAATAATTCCATTCTGAGATCTACTGGCATCGAAACAGAAAGTCTAAATTCCCTAATATAAGAACATAAGAATGGCCGTACTGAGTCACACCAAGGCCCATCCAGCCCAGTATCCTGTCTACCGACAGTGACCAATGCCAGGTACCCCAGAGTGAGTGAATCAAACAGATAATGATCAAGTGATCTCCCTCCTGCCATCTATCACCCCCCTCTGACAAAAAGAGGTTAGGGACACCATCCCTTACCCATCCTGGCTAACAGCCATTAATGAACTTAATCTCCATGAATTTACCCTCTTTTGGTTTATGATATCACCTAAATTTTGAAGGAATTATAGCTTCATTATATACAAATGGATGCAAATTATTTCATAAGTAATCTCAAAAATTGTTCCAAATGTCTAAAATAGAACAGGTATAAAAATATTTTGCATAATCAAACTTAGCCATGGAATAAGAATGGAGTTCTGTGAAGTGAAACTGCACAGCTTAATAGGAGAAAGAAAACCTTAAGACGCAGCTTTTTATTTCAAGAATGGGGCTGTGAAGAGAACTTCATAATCTTCTACCTACCTTTTCCCAAGTCCACCAAGTGCCTGATGGGAAGAATAAGCACCTATTATTGCACATGTTTTTAAACAGCTTGTTAAAAGCAAATGTATAATTTTACATTAGGCTGCGATTCAGTCAGGTAGTTAAACATGCCTGTAACTTTTAGCACATGAGAGGCAGGCAGCAGTCCCATTAAAACTAAGGGGGCCAAAGTCACAAAGCACTTCTGCTGCTATGGATCGTTAAAATGTATCACATCACATTACACAAGGTGTTACTTTACATTACTTTAAATATAAAGAACAATGAAAGTGTTATCATAGATGTAAACCAATTGTAACATGCCGCTTCTTTTTACCAAACCAACTATTTGCAACTATCCCGTACCAAACATATTATATTAAATGTTTTACAGACCATCCAGCCAACATAATATCAAAATATATTTTATTCTGGACCTCTTTCAGATCTGATTCAAATTACAGTTGTCAGAGCAATACAATGCAAAGGGAAACTGCAACAGAAAATGTGCCTAGAAGGGACAGGGGTTTGGGGACAAATCATTGTGATGTAAAACCAAAATAACATCATAGTGTAATTAACATGGTCCAGGACAGTATAGAACATCTATATCAGTCTTCTTTAGACAATAATCATGAAAACTGAACAATAAAAGTCCTTTAAACAAGTACAAAAAACTGTCATGGGCTGGTTTACACTTTTACAACAATTGTAGTTTAACTGGATAACTGAAGAAATGATGCAGACATTTTAATCCAGTGCTATAGGAAGGCTCACAGAATTAGACCCAAAGGATTTGTAACTTCAAAATGAAACCATTACAACTACAGTGTGAATGTCAGGAGAGAGAGAAAAAAATATTTCTGTATTCTAGGATTACGGCTCTGCACACTGCAGTCTGTTGTGAAACAAGATTGCAAAGTACACTGGACTAGCAACAACATGCAGACTGTTTTCCTGAATTTATCCTCTAATGCCAGGAAACCATTATGAAGTAAAAATGCTGGTTATTTAAAAGAAAAACTTAATTAATCTCCTAAATTATCATCAGGCCTCAACCCTGGAAACATAAAGGCTGAGGCAGAGAATGTTGTATCTCTTCAAAACTATGGAGCTGAAGCACTATTAACACGAAATCTGCGATTTTAAAAAAGAAACGGTGCACTTTCCTGTTCTTTTGTCTGCCTTCAATCATATTCATGTTGAAAAAGTCACTATTGAATGTGATATTTCAGAGCTTGCACTAGAGGAAGGCGTGAAAACTGCATTACATCTTCCTCTTCACCAGGGAAAATGCCAGGTGTCTTCATGGAGATTTATTGCCATCCACCAAACCAACATGCCACAATATTGCTCTTGCTTTGCGCGGACTTCTGGAGATCCTTCTTCGTACAAGTTCCGCAGGCATTTTCGGTAGGAAGAAGAGGTCTGTGGGCGAGTACTGCTTGCCACGCAAATGGAATACTGAGCTAAATCCTGCAAAGCTTGCTCAAGTAAAATTCTCACTAAGTCAATAGGAGTTTTTCCTGGCCCATTATACCTAAGTGTCACATTGTCCAATACTTAGACAGACCCAATCCTCCAATGGTTACTTAGGCAAAAGCGTCCCCTTGAAGTGAAAAAGTCAATGGGATTTTTGACTGAGTAAGGACTGGAAAATTGGCTCCTATGTCTTCTCTTTACTAAACATAAGGAAGCATACAACCTTTCATTTACAAGCTGAAAAGCCACATTTGCAATTCTAATGAAGTTCCTTCATATGACAGAATTAAATTCATTAGCTGGATTGCACTATAGCCAAGGTGAACTGGTACAACAGCCCTATTGTACCTACTACACTTCCTAAAGATAGAGAACACTTTAAAGTCAGCAATGTCTCCTTAAATACCCTAACATGAGGTAAACAGTGTAAGGAAGAAGGAATGCATTTAAAAACATAAAAATTAAAGTTGGTACAAATCTTTGGCCTTTCTCTTAAGATTCACTAAAGTGTCCTAAAAATCCAGAAACACATTTCAACGGTCATGTCATTCACACTCTGATAATATTACTTCCCTCCCCCAACCCAGAAAAAGAGGCACTTTTAGTATTTCATACAAGAGTTCCAGTCCTCTGCCAGCCACACCATTTAAGCCCGTAAAGAAGTATTCCCCAAACAAATAATTAAAAAAAAAGTTTTTATGAAGACTTAAATACTTTGTCATCAGTACTAGAAAGTCAAGGGTTGGGAATCTTTACATCAATTTTAAATCACAGGAGCCAACGTAAAAATAGAAAATGAGGATATCTCCAGGAGAACCTGGAACTCCTTATACAAAAATGGGAAACAAGAAATTCCAAAGTTGACGATAAAAAAAAAGACTGCAAACATGACAGCAGCCCATGCCTCATCCCATCAATAAATGTGACCCCAGTTTTCCCTAACTAGAGTTCACTCCCAAAAATTCACTGTGCTGGAAAAAAATGTTAACTTACAAACATACGCAAAGATTGATGCGTGTTTAACTTCACATGCTGGAAGCAGCCCCATTGACTTCAGTGGGACATATACTATATACAGTTAGACATGTGCTTAAGTCTTCACAGAACTGGGGCCTTAATATTAATAGGCATGTACCCCTTAAAGGGAGGAGTGTGGAAAATCTACTTTGTTCTACCATATATGAGTCTCAGCACTAGAAAAGAATGCAATGACCATGGTACTCCTTCGTGCCTCTCATAAAACATAGGAATAAGCATCATGCATGCACATGGCTAACACTCTATAACACATGAGACAAGAGGAAGTTTGTTCAGAACAGGAGCTGTATTGTGGCATGTTGATAAAGAACAGCAGCAAAATATATACTGGCCAGATCCTCATAGCTCCATTGCAGCAGAGCATCGCTGATTCACACCAGCCTGTCTGCTCATGTATCCAAAGACACCCAGGTCTATGAAACTGATATTCCTTAAGTGTTGTACAAACATCTGAAAACCCACAGTCCTGTGGTAATGAAGCTCTGTATTTCCTAATTATGGATACTTGACATTATGCTTAAGCAACTAGAATTACTCAAAACTAAAACAGCTGAAGATTGAGAAAAAGGAAAGTGGCAATACCATCCAACATGGCTGTGGTTTTGCAGTTATGTCACAGAATTCCACAACATTATTTTTTAATTCGTTGAAACAACCATCCAATAACTTGTATGAAAATGAATAAACTGTCCATATTAAAATACAAAAGTACTATCAAGAATCACCTCTGACTTTCAATTTTAATTCAGTGCAATCGACAAATGCATTGCTAAAGGAAAAATGCAGCTTAAATATACTCAAAACATTTGTGTCTATTCCTGGGAGCACAGTTTAAAATTATTGCACAGATTTATTTATTTTTTCTTAATAATGACAGAGGTCAGCCACAATCATGGACCTCCAGCAATAAAAGCAATATTTCAAGTGCCAGACACTCAACATATTAGGTTTCCCACATATTGTAACTCACAGAGTAGTTGTTCTAAACAGTAATATGTTCCAAAACCCTAAAAATAGCTGGCACAGAACCGTCATGGATGACTGCCTTTATGGATATGAATGTTTGGTTGTTGTTTTTAAATTCGGTGTATTATAGTATTATCTGCCCCACTGATAATAACTGGGGTACATATTAAGAAGGTATGTATTCTCTTTACCACCGGCAAACTGCCACCCTACCTTAGCCAAACTCAGACTTGCTTCAAGTCATGTTAGTCTGTGGCAATAGCAGAAATCAATGCCTAAAGAACAATTCTGTTAAAATGAAAAAGCTGCATTATTTGGGTTAAATCAATTTATACTTAACTACAGAAAGTTAAAGTTTAGCGATCATAAGCCACAAAATTAATTTGTGATTGAAATAGTGTTATAAAATTGATAACTTTGCAAAGCTTTATAATATAAACCATTTCTTAAGTAAAATGTTTGTGACATAGATTTGACAACCTCTTTTTATAGAGATTTATATGCCTGGAATTTTATGTGAGACAAAACCCTTTCAACTCCATATAGGCATAAACACAACCCTCATGCTATAATTTACAAATAAAATCACTATCAATATACTTTTAATCACATGAGCAGAAAAAGGTTTGCCGCTTATATATGTCGCTGTAAGAAAAATATTTGATATTGTAAACAGAGTAGAAGACACAATATAGTAGTGATTATTAAAAAAATAGCAGCTTACATCTACCTTATATTTGGAAAAAAATGTAGTCACAAGATACAACAAACTGCAGGACTGGAGCAGCAGGGAAATTAGTGCAAGTATTCATCTTTTAAATAAGCTGAATCACTGCTATTAAAATAAACTTGAAGCAAGTCCTCTGTTTTTAAGATATTTTTTTTTTAAATCTAAGGTAGTAAACATTTTGCCTGATAACGGCAGTGTTATCAAATATATGCCAAAGATTTTTTTGTATAAAGTAAATTACATTACATACTTTTAATACTGGAATTTGGTTACATTAGACATCTGAGCTCCTACGAACAATGATGGGCAGCTCTTGTAGAAGTTGTGGCATGAACCCTCGTCCAAAAAGATTTTAATCTTTTAAAAAACAAAAAACCAACCAATCAACCAAACCCCCCCTCCCCCCGAAAAACTACATTTTGCTCCTTTTCACAATAGTGCACAATTTAACCATAATTTAGCTATGGTCTCAAACCAACAGAAGATGCATATTTTTATTTATTTATTTGCATCCCTGTATTTTTTTGTGTGCCCTTCTGTTCTTAAGTTTGGCAGAATTATGTCCCAAATAAGAAACTACTGCATTTCAGCCATGTCATTAGAAAAAAAACCACAGCATTATACCCATTGCTGACGTACTTTATAGATTAACAGGACATGAAATGTCATGTCTCAGAGGTGAGTTTATTTTTTCTCTCCCCCAGTCACCCATTTTCCACCCTTCCACCCCCTCAAAATTGTGCTCTCGGAGCCACAGACTGTACCAAATATCAAGTTCACTCTACCTCTTGAAATAATGCATTAAAATATATATATATTTTAAAAGAAACTCTGTTTAAAGGTGAGAAAATATAAACAAGGAACCGATTCACTCCCTTACTTCATGCATCCGTAAACTTAACCAAAAGGAAACAAAAAAACCCAATGTTTAAAAGCAAAGAACAAATACCGCTGCAGGTTTATGCAAGTCCATTTTCTCTGTACACGCAAACTGCTCAACTACTGAGAAGGGGGAGGGGAAACAAAACCACAAACCATTGTGACTCCGGATTTAAAAGTGAGAAGTAAAGGCTGTCATTAGTATCTTCCAAATTTGGTACATGTATGGTCTGCTCTTGTATGGTATATTTCTCTCTCTTCTGTTTTTCATATGCGAAACTTCTAAACGTTATTTTGGGGCACAGCAGATTCCAGCACTTGGTGAACAGGATTCACAAGCTGTGACAAAACTCTGTCATCCTCTTCAGGGTGTAATCTTTATTTTATTTTATATACAGTATATGTATATATTTCTTTTAGGTTTGGCTGTACTGGACTGGCCATGGTTCAATTGGGACTATAGCAGTACATGGGTTAGGGACAGTCATTTTGGCTATGTACACATTCATAGTCGGTCCATGGCTTCCAACTAGTAGCGCTATTTCCGTAGGTCTAATACACAAACCTATAAGAAAAGAGAAATATATATACAGAAATGCACACTGCACAGCATTTTTACAGCTATACAATTCTATATGTAATACAAGGTCATAAACAACAACAAACCAGGTTATTCAAATTAACCACAAATCTATTATTGGCAGGGGGAAAAAACCATGATGAACATTGTGCATCATCTGTAAACTGCAAATACAACAGACAACACCAAAAGATTCTGGGTAAGGTTTTCAAAAGTACCTATGTGATTTAGCAGTCGAAGTCCCATTGACTTTTATGGACACTGAGGCTTGTAAGTACCTAGGTCATATTTTAACACGTGATTTAGGTGCTATTGAAAAGTTACCCTTTACATTGTTATTCCCTGTGTATTTCTACTGGTGCCCATTAGGTTAAAAAGTGTGATGATTTTTTTTTTTTGCTGTGCTAATAATGTGTAAGCAGGTGCTCTTAGTACTGCTACCCTGGTCTTCTGTTCCATAATCCCCAACCTCTGTGGTGTTCTACACCCCAATGTTGTGTCTTGTCCTTCTTTAAATTGCAAGCTTTGTAGCAAGGTGAATCTTATTTCGTTTATGTTTGTACAATTCCCAGCACACTAAGGCCATATCAAGGGTCTCTGAATGCTTTGCTAACACATATAATAATCACCACCATGGGATTCACCAGAATAGTGTGACAAAAATAGCTAGTCTCAGGTCATACCTATGCAAAAGCAAAAGTTGCTCATAAATGACAGTGAGATTAAACTACTGCATTTCTTTTGCACAGGGGGAATTCATTAGCATGTAAAGACACACAATGGTTAATGAGGGGTTTCATATAGATTTTGCTTCTCCAGATTAAAAAAAAAAAAACAAAAAAAAACCCCCCAAGGGATTAACATGGTTATATCCCAGTCATTCAAAACAAGTCCTAATTGGAACTTCAACTGTTTCTTTTTGGTTTTGGGAAACAAACAAAAAGAACAAAAAGGGATACTGTGAATTGTTTTTCCTAATATGTGGTAGTTAAAAGCTAAGGAATCTATCTGGAGCCAATTTGTGAAGTACTGGAAGATCTCATTAAATCTGCATTGTGGGAGGGTGAAAATATTACAACAGATTGGATCAGCCAAGAAAAGAACATCTAGTAGTACACCGTTTCCTATAATGATCTAATCAGAAGATGGATCAATTTCTAGAGTCTGGAGTTCCTTCAGGTCTACACATTGAGACGACTTTACCAGAAAAAGAAAATCTCATGTTAACTACATTTGCATTTATCATTTGCTTCATTATTACCCAGTTTATGGTATAACTAGCTGTGGATTAGCGGGGAAGCTGTGGGTGGATTTAAAGATATCATTTTACTAACAAACCTCACCAGAGACAGTAGAAATAACATTTTTAAAATGTTCAATTAAAACTAATGTCACATGACAAATGAACTTATCCCCTTTAGGATAAGTAGAGGACAAATCTCTACACTTCCTGAGTGGGGCTTCCAACACCTTCTTAGGGATATCAAAATGCCAGCTACCCATTTTTACATGATGAAAACTGTATAAAATCTTTCTTTAACTGAGATGAAGTCTCTGCAATGTGGTTTGGTTTTGTACAAGAGAGCTGCCCACCTTCTGTTCTGAACCACAACAAGCCAATCTACTTTGGCCTTCCCAAAAGTTGTCCTCGGTTTATTTACTTTATCAAATGTCCTCTTAAAGGATGTGAAAGGATCATTTTCTATCACCCAGAAAGATTTAACTAGACGCCACTTGACTTCACTGCTTGAAGGAATCAGAGATAATCCTGCCCTTCCCCAATTGTGCTCTTTCCTTCTATATCTATGTATGTCTGTCAGAAGCTGGGGGGAGAGAACATGCAGACTCTTTGGCATGTGGGCCATCAGATCATGAGAGTCTCTCGACTGTGAAGTACCAGATTCGCTTCTCTCACTTAGTGACTTACTTAGGCACTCCTTCAAGCTACCCAGCTCTCAGAGTACATGCCCATAGTAGCTCTTACCCAACACTCTTAGTTCTGATTTGTGTTGGGCTTGATCCCTGTCTCTCTCGTTTCTTATTAACCCATGACATTAAGAAGTCACTGTTCGCCTGGCTGATGTGCAGAGTCTCACATTTTCAATGCAGTGTTGTTGCAGGGTGACATCAAAAGAACTGGAAGGCCACACTATCACACTGCAGATTTATGCTTTATTAGAATTTAGGAGCTCATCTCCAAGGCACTCCCAGAAATGTAAACAAAATGTTACTTGCATAAAGGGAGTTGTAACCAATGAGTGCTCAGAAATTCATACCTTACCTTTAATTCTCAATAGCAACTCAAATGATACTTCACTGATATCAGATATAAAAAAAATGCTACCCTACACTGATCAGTTCTCTTGAAATGAAACGGGTTGCGAGAAACAACTAGTTTCCATACTGAAATGAACAGACCAATTATTATGTATATATTTCTATAATACATGCTGTTTTATAGCCTCTCCTGGCTCAAAATCGTAACATTTCACACTTGCATCTTTCATTTGACAATTTTAAAGGACTTGACAAATAGAAATCGATTACATTTCACAGAACAAAATGGCCAAGAGAGACAGCTTCCAACCGTGCCTTAATTTCGGATGCTAATTTGAGTGGAAAACAAGTGATTTTAGATAATTGGCTATTTGTACTCATTCTTCCTCAGAAAAAACAAAATTTCTCTCTGTTTAGTCAACAGTTCTCCAGCCTATCTGTCTAAAAAAATAAAAATAAAAATATACATGTGTAAGAAATGTTGGAGATTGTTCTACTATACTTACTGAACCATCTGAAGCACTTGCTCCAACTTTGTCTCCTGCTGCATTCCAGCAAACCTCAAAAATCCCTCCTGTGCCCCGATAACTGTGAACTAAAGCACCCGTCTACAAGGGAAAAAAAGATATGCAATTAGTATAATAAGATGCACACGAGTAAATAGAATTTGTACAGGATGTAGAAATTACCTGTTACTTTTAAAGGGTGAAATTCTCCCCAGGGGAAATGATCCATGTAAGATCTCACGTACTACTTAAGCATCATGTTAACAAATTTATGAAACTCTCTTATCCTGTATACCAGTGGGTGGGCAACCTGCAGCCCCTGGGCCACACGTGGCCCGTCAGAGTAATCCGCTAGCAGACCGCCAGAGATTTTGTTTACATTTGCACAATCACCCACAGCTCCCAGTGGCCGTGGTTCCCTGTTCCTGGCCAATGGGAGCTGTGGGAAGCGGTGCAGGCTGCAGGGATGTGCTGGCCGCTGCTTCCCACACCTCTCATTGGCCGGGAATGGTGAACCGCGGCCACTGGGAGCTGCGGGTGGCCATGCAAATGTAAGTAAACTGTCTGGCGGCCCACCAGCAGATTACCCTGACTGACTGCAGGTTGCCCATCACTGCCTTGTACCCATGACACCTTTTGGATGAGAGGCACATCTAATGGTCATGGTCATGGTCATTTTAGGTTATTAAAGATCGCGTGGTACTTTTTGTAAAGTAAGGGTCCTATTCCTAATGTCCTAGCTTAATTTCCTCTGGAGTTACATTCTGCCTACCAAAATTTTCCCTTGTACTTTCATTTGCATGCAGCATTCTTTTTTCAGCTGTGCAAAACAGGTAAAAGTGTTTCTGCAAAGTTTTGTGCAAACATTTTTGCTACCACATTTCAGGCCACTTCATGCAAAATGCTTTGCACCTGCATATAAACTGGCCAAATCTCACACTGTGACAAGGTTTAGAGAAACCAATTCTTAACTCCTTAAACAGCTTCTTGGGATATGTGGTTGTAGAGTAAACTGGAAAAGCTACTTTCAACTTACAAAACATAGGAGTTGATTCAAGTAGTTACTACCGTGTTTCCCCGAAAATAAGACAGTGTCTTATATTAATTTTTGCTCCCAAAATTACATTACATTATATTACAGTGAGAAGCAAAACTGGAAGTACGTCTTATTTTCGGGGGATGTCTTACTTTCGGGGAAACAGGGTATGGAAGACACCCCCCCAAGTGACTACAATATAATTAAATTCATCATTTTTGTGGGAGTAATTGTAACCAAAAACTAGCTCAGTGACACAAACCTTGTGAGCCTATGACAGACGATTAACAATCCTAGTACAAAGATCTCACTGCAAAACAGCAATTACATTTCAGAATTTCTGGATACACAGTTATTCTTTCTGGAACCTGATCCAACACATTCAACAAAAAGTCATATTATCACTGACTATAGCTACTTTGGATAATCGCTGTAACTATGTATGAACAAGTCAGATATTTATACTTTTCAAACCCCAGTTGTATCTTTATGCTGAAGTTGTGACACTGAAGAAACAGGTCTGTGAGAATTATTTTGTGATTTACACAGAAAGTTCTACCTATCAAAAAATTTGCAAAAAGACCCATTTGAACTGAAGAAAGCTACTTTCACATACTATATTTAATATTTATATCGAATATACAAAGCTACAGCAGTTTAAACAGCTTTAGAACAAGATATGATTAATTGAAAAAGCCTGAAACACACTAATCAAACAAACTGATCTATATAAAAACAGCATGTACCTGTGTATTCCAGATGTGAACACATTTGTCGAAAGAGCCACTGGCCAGGTACCTGCCATCAGGGCTGAAAGCTACACTGTACACAGGTTCTTGATGTTTCGTTAAAGTATGGATGCAAATTCCTCTGTCTACATCCCATAACCTAACAGTAGAATCAAAGGATGCACTGCCAAAGGAGAAACAGATGGATTAAATTTCAATTTTATTCCATTTTTTCCTTTGCTGCTGTTAACATCTCTTATTTAATGCCAGAGTATCCAAGTAGAGGTCCACTTAGTGCTCCTTCCTGTGCTGTTAAAATGTATTGCAAAACATACATTTACAGATGGAGGAAGGGGGAGGGGGGTGTCAACTTCTTGACTGGTATGATAAAGGGATTAAATATTACCTTGCTAACATAAGATTGGCATTTGGATTGTTTGTTCCTGGTCCTGTAGGACTCCATTTGATAGTATAAATTTCTTTGTTGTGTGCTTGTAAATCATGGACACAACTATCTTGTTTCATACTCCAGATCTAGGGTAAAAATGGAAGGAAAAAACCAAATTATGGTTAGAGTATTAAACACGGCACTAGAACATATGGATTCTCCCACCCTCTTCCTTGCTCACAGCTAACAAGACCCAACTGACAACTTTCTGGGCCATCCAAATCATACACCATCGCCATATTTTTTTTAGCGCAGATAGGTGTCTGTTTTCTTTAAGTTACAAAGAGTCCTGTGGCACCTTAAAGACTAACTAAAGTTTGAAGCATAAGCTTTTGTGGGTTTGAAGCATAAACTTTTGTGGGTTAATACCCACTTTGTCTGATGAAGTGGGTATTAACCCACGAAAGCTTATGCTTCAATACTTTAGTTAGTCTTTAAGGTGCCACAGGACTCTGTAACTTCTGCAATTCCAGACTAACATGGCTACCTCTCTGATTCTTGTTTTCTTTAAGTTATCAATACAGCATGAGGTTAAAAAATAAACAAAGGAGTGACATGCAATATTTCCCACCTAAACAAATGCATGCATGCTCATTGCAAGTCCGATCCAAAGACCACTGAAGTCAAAGGACAATACTAAGAGATGGCAAGCATATAGTGGTGTTTGTGTCAAGGTTATGTGAATGGTCACGGTTATCACTGGGCTTTGTTTTTAAATAGACTTTGTGCTACTATGATAGGGTGCAGAAAAGGATATTGGGGAAATATACTTCTTCAAGCAGAATAATATATGCATAACACAAAACTATTAAGGAGTTCAACTTGGTGGGGTATGAAGACTACTTAGATTGGGCAGGGATCACCTTTTTGTTCTGGGTTTGTACAGCACAACAGGATCCCAAGCCATGACCAGGGCTCCTACATGCTATCATAATACAAATAATAAAACAAACAACAAAGTATTCCTTTAAGGATTTATGTTTTCATTTCAAAAATGGGGTTGGGAGTGTTCATAAAGCTTTGCATACATTTGAAACTTAATATTCATTCAAGTTATCTGTACAAGTGCAATTTTTTTTTCCTTTAATGAGATCTAGTTTTGTATTGTTTTAGCTTGCCTTGTTTTAGCCCTGACTTGGGAAAGCATTTAAACATACTTCTAAGTCCATCTCTGTTATGGCCAGCACTTAAACCTGTTTAAAAGTTAAGGTGCTTTCCTGAATCAGAATCCCTTTAAAGACAGTGGGCACCGGGGGGGAGAAGAGGGAGGAAAGGTTTTATTATATTTCTAATTTTAAATGGCTGGATCAAAAAATAAATTTCCTTTTCCCTCATTGTGAACAACATTCAGCACCAGTAAAAGTTTCTGCATGAAGAACCTTAGAGACCAAAGTCTTCATTTTATCCACTGTCTGGAAAACGCATTAGCATCATCAGTCTAAAGCTCCCCTCACCACCATATCCAGGTGCCTCAAACATAATCTGGGAACAACACCTCTAAACATGAGTAGTTCAGTCTTCTTTCCCGTTCACTCCTTGGACTCTGTTGAGAAAGGCCAATAAATCTGCTACCTGCCATGGGAGGTGGGGGTTAATGGTGGGGATCTCTGTTCAATAGTAACTACACTGGAAGACCACTAGACCACTGAACAGCTTGTGAAATGAAGAGAGTGCTGTCAACCTGGTTTAGATGTGAAAGGCTCTACATTGAGAATCAGCTGCAGAGCACACTAGGCCCTTTTAATAAATAAAATACAAATAACAGAGTTCTTCTGGTTTGAAACATTCACGGTATCTATTTACATATTTCTGTTACATACGGTCTTAGGAAAAGAAAAAACATTGGTGTGTTGTAAACGTACATCTAAAATCCCAGTTACATCACAGTTAGAGCCATGATGGTCAAAGTGTGTTAGAGAGAATCTGAAGGGACCATGACCTCTGTATTAACAAAAATAACAAAAATAACATAACATTAAGGGTCTTGGACTCTGGTTTAGCTGCATCTTAACTCCATAAATAGTTCCACTAACTTCAGGGAGATTCCTTGTATAGTAAGATATTTTTCAATTTAAGGAACGGTATCATAATCTGTCCTTCCTGGAGACTGAAGAATGGTGGCACCCACTCTCAAATACTTTGCAGCATCAGGTATTTTGTGCCTAAGTATTGGCAAGTGTATGGAATGTAACAGCAGATGGGTTCCTAAAACACCTGCCACTAGCTTAACATAATGAGGTGAGTAAATGAAATTATATTGGAAAGTATCAACTCTAAAATGAGAATGGTAGGGAGAATTCAAGTCCATCTTCAGTTTTTCTTAGGTACCTACCACCATGGTATCTAAGCTCTGATTCTTAATGCAATGACAGAGCCTTTATACTCATCTATTTAGTTCCACAATTTCCCCCAGTTACACAAGCTGTGTGGTGAAGTGCCATGCGGCTGTGAATTATTCATGTGCACAAGTCCTGTTGAGTCAGCAAGGCCAGAGGACTGCAGACAATCTTTCAGGGAAACTGGGTAACAAGCAATATGGTAAATGTGGCCATGTTGAGAATGTCTTTTTAGATCCATTTACTGGTACTTGCATGGGAGGCAGATCCTGGAATAGACAGGTTGCATGATGACAGAAGCTACTGTTCACTTGTTAAATTCCCAATCAAGCACCTCTATGCTTTTTCCCCACATAGCCCCATGTGCATAGGAAGTCCCTGTAAACATCCATAAAACTAACTTGTTATCCTCCTTAAAGCTCTCTTCTGCCACGGTGCCGACAGAAAAACCTAACAGCAGATAGGCTGCTGATGTGCTGAAACCAGTGTCTGTCACGATGATCAATACTGCCTCCTTGTTTCCTTGTACTTCCCCACTCTGTTTCCATCTGTTATCTCTGGCCTAATACTTAAATGACTTTTGACAGGGGTTGCCTTTCTGTTCTGTATTTCTGCAGCACCCAGCCCAATGAGGGCCTGGTCGATACCTGGAGCTCTACGTGCTATGATACTACTACTACTAATATTAAGACAGCTATGAAGAAAGCCAGCACAGGAGCTAACTGCAGCCTGGTCCTATATAAACCATACGCTACATTGATTGTAACATTTCTCTTTGAACAAGACAGAGCAATTTCTCTATAACTACAAGTGTAAACAACAGCACAATTATTAATGGGCCCGATCCTGTATCACAGAATCATAAAATATTAGGGTTGGAAGGGACCTCTGGAGGTCATCTAGTCCAACCCCCTGCTCAAAGCAGGACCAATCCCCAACTAAATCATTCCAGCCAGGGATTTATCAAGCCTGACCTTAAAAGCTCTAAGGAAGATGATTCTACCACCTTCCTAGGTAACCCATTCCAATGCTTGACCACCCTCCTAGTGAAAAAGTTTTTCCTAATATCCAATCTAAACCTTCCCAACTGCAACTTGAGACCATTACTCCTTGTTCGGTCATCTGCTACCACTGAGAACAGTCTAGATCCATCCTCTTTGGAACCCCCTTTCAGGTAGTTGAAAGCAGCTATCAAATCTCCCCTCAGTCTTGTCTTCTGTAGACTAAACAATCCCAGTTCTCTCAGCCTTTCCTTTGAGTATAGTAAATTATAGTCAAATTCCCATGAAGTCAATGCATAAATTCACTGGGCTGGGCCCTTTGGATAAAAGTCTGTCTTTAACTAATGGAGATATTTTAGGAATGTCTGAGTCAAGTTTTTTAAAAAGGACATATGTTAAAGAATAAAATGATGACAGTAAAGTTACTGAATTACCAAATAGCAACGTGCACACGATAGAGCTTTACAGAGATTGCAGTGCATAATAACTATGAAAATGTATTATTGTCCAAAATTGCCGTTACCTTTAAAGTCATGTCATCAGAACAGGATGCCAGAAGATTACCAGTCGGATCCCATTTGATTGCATTTACTTCATTCTAAAATTGAATAATGAAAGTAAAGTTGAAGTCTTTGGTTCCATTATAAATGACAGCTTACAAAAATATAGACAGTGAATACGAGTACTTGTACAGTTGCATTTCAAAATACTATTAACTCCCATTTCCACTCCACCAGCAAGATTTATTGCTCAATAGTCAAATCTTCCCAAAACACCTTTGTGCCTTCTTTTGCATGGGTGCATCACAAAGCCACCACATTACTCTTCTTCAAATCTCTCTTTGAAATTCACCTATGTTGTGGTGCCCAAAAATCACTTCACAATGGTAAGGCAGCTGGTGTGCTGTGACCGCTGATAAGTCTAATCATAAATATTTTACTGTTACCTTACACATCCTACGCTGTTTGTGGCATTCACCTATTGTCTCTTGCCAAGGACTGTTTGGATGTTATATACGCATACAGTGCTTAGCACAAAAGAGCCCCGATCTCTGATTAATACTACTACGAATATACTGATACTATCAAGTGGGAAACACACACACTTACCAACAAAGTAAGTAATAACATTTTAAAACTTCATTCAGTATGTAGAAACCAAGTCACTACTTACTGTGTGACCCTGGAAGGTTTTGATGGGTCTATCTTGTCCTAATTTACAGACATGAATACACATATCTGTGCTGCAAGAAGCAAAGGTGTTGTTACTCTGCCAGTCAACATCTAGTGCTGGTGCTAGAAAAATAAGGAGAGGTTTTCAAGTTAAGATATATACTTTGGAAAGGTTTGATTTGTGAATCTTCAGTGCCTCAGCTTTGTAACTTGGAACAAATGCCAACAAGGCGTGACTAAATCACGTTAAAAGAATGAACAAAGGGTTTTAAACATGTTAGAGCATTGGGGAATGTAACCAGCAAATGCAGTTTAACGTAGACACATGAAACCAAGTTTAATAGGAAAGAATCAAAACAGGGAATACATCTGAAATGAAACAATTATATAGAAGTCAAGACAGACACTGATGTCTAATAGAACAATAAGCCACTATGAATCAATCCAAATTTAAGACTTAATCATGGTCCTTGCACCCCAGCTAGCAGGAGACGGAAGCTCATTGCAAATATCACTCCCAGCTCCTCCCAGGTAGCCATGAATGCTTTACATTATGCAGTAGTGATCCCTCTGATTGTAGCCATGCCATTAAGTCCATGAAGTTAGGGGAGTCAAAAAGGTGGCAATATGAGGGAGTTCTGAAGAGGTATCAAATGACACATTCTTTGTTTCCTCTGCTCCATCTCCCAAGCCACCAGGGGTAAAAGAAATAATGAAATGGATTTGTCTGTTTTGATTTTTCAATACATCGATTTTAATTCTGGATCATCGTAAATAAAGATATAAAACAGAAACAGATCTTTATTTTGGGCAAGTTCTTAAATAGATCCACACAGATGATATGACAATTTATTTTCATTAGTGTTTCATTTAGCAAGAGGGACATGCCAGTTTACAATAATACATGTCTATTATTATTTTTCCCTCACATACAATGTAACAACTTAAATAAAGGTGTAATTCAATGATAGTGGCAGATACACACACAAAATTTGTTTTTCAGAGGTATATTACTCGGACAATGTGTGTGCTGTCAGATCAAAATTAAAAAGCTATAAATAGGTATATAAGATTTTAAAAGCCCAGCACACTAATGTTTTAAAACTTTTTGTTCTGTTTTGAACCAATCTGACCTGTCACCTGCAAAGAAGTACTTACCAGAATGAAAGGGAAACTGCTGCTTGGCTTCTCCAGTATGGGCATCCCAAATAATTGTGGTCTGAAAATAAACAAATTTGTAAAATTGCTATGAATCATAGGTGTTTTCCATCATTAACTTCTATTAGGTCCTCTGCTCCCATCCTCCTGCTGGTCATAATTGATCACTATTATACATTTTCTAGTGTTTTATCTAGTCTAGTATCAGAAGGGTAGCCATGTTAGTCTGGATCTGCAAAAGCGACAAAAAGTCTTATAGCACCTTATCTGTTAGTCTATAAGGTGCTACAAGACTTTGTCGCTTATCTAGTCTAGTTTCACATGTCCCAAACAAAGAGTCTTCTCTCACTTCCTTTCAAAGACTATCTTAATATATTTTAATTGCCAGGAAGCAAGTAGTTCCTGACTGCATCTTAATTTTTTTTTCCTTTTTACCTTCATCACATTACTCATAATTATACCCTTTTGTCTTATCTCAAGTAATTCCTTTAACTTCAGATATTTGTAGACCATTACGTGCTCTTTGCTACTGACACTTAGAAGAGCTATATATATATTTATTGCTTTTAAATCTATTTACATAAATCAAACAAACTCTTCAGCCCCTAAATGATTTCTGTTTTCTTCTTCTAAACTTCTTCTTTGAACAGTTTGCCAATACTCTGGCATCTTTCTGCTATACAAATATTTCATATGAGTAAGTCAACTATCATGGCAAAATAAATAGATTTTTAAAATAATTATATTATAACCTATGGGCCTGATTCTACTGTGACAGAAGTTAGTGAGATTTTCTCACTGCATTCAATGGAAGCATGAACAGACCTGATATTTTCTTACAGAAGCTAATTCATGAAAAGACTTAAGGGTCATGTATTTTATCTCCCAGACAATGCAGAATATTTTCTTCACTATATTCTCAGTTGCATTCTCCAGCTGAGTTTTAAATGACTGAAGCAATAAGGCTTATATCACCTCTTTTGGGAGATGGTTCACAATCAAACTTATCTAATCCAATTTTTCCTGAGAGTAAAGCCTGCACTTACCTTTGCACAATTCATACCCCCCGCTCTGATTTATAGGCCCAGAAGATCCTATAAAATCCCTTTCAGTCCTTTGTGTTTCTACTCTTCAATACCTCTTGTTCTAGCTACTGTCTGAAAAACCTCTCAATTCAGAAACAGCTTGGAATTTAATTGCTGTATTGTTTACCTCTTTTATTTTTCTTAAAGATGTGTTCTGAAACCTGGTTCAGCAATGATCACTATTGCACTGGCCACTTCCCCCCATTTAGATACATTGCCATTTTTCATTCTTCCACGTTTTGACATAATAAAGAACTTGATACTGTACCTCAGAAAATAAATCCTCGATACATTGGTTTTACACTGGTGTAATGCCACCGACTTCAGGGGAGTTACTTTTGACTTACATTGTTATAATAAAAAGAACCAGGCCCATTTTATCCCCTGCATTCAAATCATCAACTAATTTTCCAACTCTACATCACCTGATCAAGTTTATCTAGTACGATTGGTTCTTTATAAATCCATACTCCCTATGACTTTATTCTCTTCTAAGTGATTACCAAATTCTTATTTTAGTGTGTTACATATAATTTAATCATGAAATGAATCATTTTAATTAGCCAATAAGTATCTCACCTTGTCCACTCCGGCACTTAAAATGAAGTTTCCTTTCTTGTTCCATTTTAATGCAAATATAGGTCCTTTATGTTGCCCTAAGGTGCTGGCAAGATTACCTGAAAATTTACAATGAAATTATTACATTCAAGAAATGAGAAAAACATGTTGTGAGGCACTATGCAGAAAAATATAATGGAAATGTAAAGCATTTCAATTACCGTCTTTAGTCCATATCCTTGCAAATCCATCATACGACCCAGTTGCTAGAAGCGTACCTTCACTCTGTCAGCAAAAAAGTTATTACATTTATTATGCAAGTCAAAACTAAAGGGCATGGAGCAAACGTCAAATAGAAAATGTTTTGCATAACAGTCATGCTATTTAGTCCAGAATCTGCATATGACTGTGCAAAATTGCAGGGTATTTCGAGCACTGGTACTTTCCACTTACATTCCAATCCAGGGATGTCACATCTTTGTTGCTTGGTACATCTTGCCCTCCTTCTCTTATACAATGTCGGAGTACCAGCTGTGTGGAGCCACTGGTGCTGTTTTCACTGAGGTTCCATATCCGTGCTGTTGAATCTCCAGATCTAAGCAATCAACATAACATCAAATTAATTCATAAAAACAAAAAGGACAGTGTCCTCTTCAAGATGCACAGACATATAGTGTGGTATCCTCTTTAGAAACTTGATTTTAAAAATGTTATGTTAATGTATTTTCCATAAAACATTAAAAAACACATCCGTGAAAGAAAAAAAAGTCAGTTAGTATATCTGAGAGCAGGTCCCGATTACAGTTATAATAGTCTGGTGTGATCAGACTCGTATGAGTAGTCTTATTTGTTAGATTTGGTTTCCAGTCAGGAATTTTGAGACTTTCCCCTCCCTGACAGAGCAGATCTGTAAGATTTGTCAATTTATCCAAAACAAATCCTAACATTGTCATCTTCCCGCCCCCTATAAAGTAGCATCAGAATGTCTAGATTATAACACACCTCAAGTACTGGAAGCTATAATAATTGAGTTTCTAAAGGAGATACGATTAGATAAACTGATTCTTTAAGATTATTAGAACAAAATCCATCCACTACTGGTCTATAGTACAAAGTAACAGATTTACATGTAGAACGTTCTGAATATTATATGATTTAATCTCACAACATTCATGTGAGGTGGGCAAAGTATTACAATTCCCTTTTACAGACGAGACACAGCAAGAGTCAGGGCCTTCTTCAAGGTCTCAGTGTATTGGGATACTTGCAACAGTCCTGATCTCAGTTGGTGAGTCTCCAGCTTTTATCCTCCATCTCAGGTGTCTCATATTTGTCCTGTGTCCTAGCTGTATTTCTCACCCTTGCAATGCAAGGCCATTGTTTTCCCTTCTGATGGAAAACCAACTCTGCTTCTTCTGCCACAAGCAGGGAGGCAGCTGTTGGAAGCCACCATTCAGCTCCTCTCAGGAGGCAAAAGAGGAGGCCCAGGGTACAAACAATGAAGGGGGGAACAAAGAATGCAAAGAGGTGAATACCACACTGGTACTAGAATGGGGATAATCTGATTGGCTTCCTTTCTCCCTCTCCACCCATATTGGGAAAGCCCAGTTAGTCAGAGATGCATCGTTGATGGACAGCGTCCCCCAGTATTTGGAGCAAGCACTCAACTCTCTTGATAGTTAGGATATATATACACAACATTTAAAGTTCACCAGAGTGCACTGAAAATCTTTTGGCAGCTTGATGCTGCCAAGCGCTCATACCTTGTAGGGAAAATTGTTCCTAGGAGTAAAAAAGTTCTAATGTCATCAACTTCAAGACAGTGGCAGAAGAGCTACTGCCTACTGGGTATAGCGTATATGTGCTTGCAAAGTATATGAATACCCAGTTGCAATGAGAATGTCATTTTTGCTTCCTTTTGTGAAAACATACCCTGAGGCCAGAAGGTCACTAACAGGGTTCCAGGCACAAATGAATACTTCAGATTCATGACCACGCAGCACCACTGCTTTGTTAGGAGGGATTTCGACATCTCCATCCACTTCCATCATATCCGTATGATTATCTGAATTATGGAAAACAACAGAAGAGAGTTTTGATTTTTACAGCTTGGGGTAATATATTTCATCTGCTGAATATTAACTGCTAGGTTTATTCTGGAAGGGTAAATTAATAGAATGTAACGGTGATATCAGATTCAGATATCCAATTTGAGAAACCTTAAAAGGGACCATGAATTAGAAAAAGCACCAAAAGCCCATCCATAAATCTATTTAAGGTGTCTCACACTGGGCACCAAAAACTGAGGCCAAAGTTAATAGTCACTTCTGAAAAATCACTGTAAAAGTTGTATTTAAAAAAAGAATACTCTCTCTCTTTGTCAGGCCTTGTACTAAATGGATGACTAAAAGAGTATCTGATTTCTATCTTATGAATGTGAAATCAATTGCTTCTACTATACATGAAATATCAAATTTTTGCATTTTAACTTTAAAGTAATGGCTATAAATGAGTGTGAAATCAACATTTCAGCCCCTTCACTTCTAAAAATGATCTTAATTAACAGGAAGACATTTGGTTTTCTTGATACATGGTACACCGATAACCGAGATATTTATCTTATATTGACATGATTACATGTTGCTTTTCCATGTGGAAGGCAAACTGAATCCTCATTTTTCTGAAAATATACGCCACATCATTAAAAAACAGCTCTATTGCCAACTACCACTAATACTTCTCTATTTTAAAAAATATTACTTCACATCAAGAGTTTTCTTGGAAAAAAACCAAGATAAGATGAAGAGTGGTAAACAGCAAACTGTTCCACATTTATCCATGTCAATCACTGTTTAAACAAAAACATTGTGCATACATTGCTTAAATTTAATAGCAAAGGTGTTTTAGCAGTGTGTGTTTCCCTGCTTGTGTGTGAGAGAAGAGAAGAAGCTATTTAAGTACCATATAGAAAACTGTATTGATTGAAGAGAATCAATATCAATATGATTTGGTGTTCCAGCCAGTAGGGGTTGCTGGTATATCATATTTTTACACTGGCTTAGTAAAATAGTTCTAAAGCTTGAGGTTACAACTCACAGTTAAAAAGGAATATTACTGAGGAGTTTTGAAATTTATAAAATTTATGGAGGCAGTTTTATTATCTATAATAAATGAATCTGGAAAAACAAAAAGAAACTCATAAAATGCAACTGTAAAGCTGGGCAAATAAGCTTTATGTGAATATTCGGTCAACATTTTATTTGGCTGCTCTTGTGCCCTATTGCATTCTTTTTCACTAAAACGTTCATGTAATCGAGCCTCTCCATTAATGCGTGCAGAAAGCTAAATTTCTTTTCTGTGAGCTTTCACACTGTGAACCTGATTATAAGAGTAAACTTATCCAAAACTGTGATTCATATGACCAGTCACAACTAAACAGCACAGCTCCAATACTAAACCACTGCGTAAACAAAATTTGCAAGAACTTGTGTCAAATAATTTTGAATAATGAATCGAGAAAACCGTGAGCTGTACTGTTGCAAGAAGGTGGACACATCTTTTGATATCAAAGTGATTACTTTTCCAAGCAAAGCTGGATTCTTCTCCTTTACAGTTGTGATCTTCCTGGTGTGGCCAGCAGAAATCTGGCTATAGGTGTCTGACTGAATAAGCCAGTCTGACCCCGTGTGAAACTGGTATGAAGCAGAGTAGCCTAGGCACTGTAACTTAAACTAATTGAGGATTGGCGGAGTGGAGTTATGCCCTCCTTACTCCCTATCCCTTGTGCTGAGGTGAAGGTGGGGAGAAGCAGTTCTCAGAGGCATCACCTCTGATAACTTTATTCCAGATGAGAGCTCCACTACCCCAGGGAGAATTCTCAGATGGCAAGTTACAGCAATAATCCCCAGTGGGACAAAGGAGCCAGGTTTGAAATGAGAATCTGGCCTACAGCATTGATGGTCCAGAGTTTAAAAGTCTCCATCCCCACACACTGTAGAGAAACTGACTTAAAATATCACCTATAACCTTACTATCCACATGTCATGGGGTTACAGATACAAGCCCCTTTATCTGATGCATTTACTATCTGGGCTGGTCTTCACTGGGGGGGCGGGGAGGGGGTGTCGACTGAAGATACGCAACTTCAGCTACGTGAATAATGTAGCTGAAGTCAGTGCATCTTCAGCCAAATTACCTGCCATCCTCATGGAGGCGGCGGTGGTCGGCAGCACGCTCCCTTATCGACTCCAGCTTGCGCCTTGCGGCAAGCTGGAGTTACGGAGTCAATGGGGGCACCACTGGCGATCGATTTCTCGCATCTTAATGAGACGCGAGAAATCGATCACTAAACGAGCGATTGCTACCGGCTGATCTGGCGAGTAGTGAAGACGTACCCTCTGAGAGGTACTCTACAGATACAATAAGAGGCTGCATCTACTGATGAAAAGTATTATATATAACAAGGATATAGCCACACAATTGTGTACATAGGTGGACAGCTTTTTCTGCCTCAACTTACTTGCTATAGTATGCGATCCATTCTCCTCTCCATTTGCAGTATTTTCTCCATTTTTTGCAGAGCCCTGTTGGTTAGTTGCAGCTGCAGCAGCA
This sequence comes from Sternotherus odoratus, assembly GCA_032164245.1. NCBI lineage: Eukaryota > Metazoa > Chordata > Testudines > Kinosternidae > Sternotherus > Sternotherus odoratus. Next base: position 10,069,891 of record JAVMKO010000009.1, on the reverse strand, counting down.
GCAGCTGCTGCCTGTTGTTGTGCAAGTTTATCTCTATAGGCCTGTTGTCTTGTTTGTACCACATCAGGCATTACTGCATCTATCAGTGAGAGAGACTCTATTGGCCTACCATCAAACAAGGTACCATCCTAATTTGGGGAGAGGAAAAAAACACAGAAAAGATAACATCAAATGTTAGCTGTCATTAACAACAAAAAATTCCAGGAAACACTAAGCATTCCAAAAATTGTTATTTAATATAAAACCAGTCACAAATGCAGAGAGAAATGCTATAAAGAATATGCCATCATTTATTTCTCTGTGGTTAGGCTTGGAATTTTACTCAAAAGTTGGAGTGATCATCATATATAGTGAGTAAACAAGCCATGGTGGGCTTCTAACAGAGGCTCTGGGACCAAAAGTTTCATTTGAAATAACCTTTTGTAAGCTACTTATGAATACGATTTCAAACATGAGTGATTGCAGCAAAAACATCCAACTATACATTTCAAGAGCTGCATACATTGTAAGTTTAGACTACGGCTTATGAAGTCCTATGAAATTTTCCATACACACAGTATCTGGAGCTTTGAGTAGTTTTTGTGTCTTTTTAAACAGTATTAGCATAATTTAAAAATAAAGAATTTTATCCTGAAATGGGCAACAATAGTCTCTTATACGTTAGCTAAGGACTTACAAGCATCTATTTTTAGAACCCAGAGGGATTCCTAGTGATAAACAGAGGTTCCCCTTCTCCTGCTCTGAGCATTTGCTTTGTTTTTATGACCCTTCCTGAGGAAATTGATTTCTTTTACTCAAGCTGCGGAAGCTGCAGCTAAACCAACTCAAAGACCCGAGAGAGACTGTGAGGACACCTAAATTGATGCAAAATCTGTTTGTCTGCCATAGCTTAATTGACAAATATAAAGGCCTCTACTGCAAGAAGTTGATATCTTACAGGATCAACCTTTTAGATATGTGTCTTTCTCCACTGCTGAAAACATACTCATGGAATAATCATGGAAGCATCATGTATAATTGATCCTACTAGAGATCAATAAGCCAGTTCAGGAAAAATAGGAGTCTCCCAGGCACGTTCATCATTCCTGTCTTAACCAAATTCAAATTTGGTGAGCCCTTCCTTTCTCTCCAATGGTAGGCCCCTGACAGTTAGAGCTGTATGGCTCTTCTCCTCCTCCTCCCCAACCCACCTTAACAGGGGCTATAGCTATAGTAGTTGGTGGAGCCCTATAGCCTCTCCTCTCTTGAGCCTCTCTATTGAAACTGGGGCTTCCCGGAATGGACACACCATATACTTTGGAAATCCCAACAAACAAGGCCGTTTATTGAAAATCCTGATGTCACTGCTTGAGAAGGGAGCACAGTTCAAAGAAAAGGAAGTTTCCGGGCCTGTTGGTTGGTAGGTGACAGTAAGAGGGAGACTGCCACTGAGTTGAAAGGGAAGGTAGTGAATCTTAAAGAATTTGAATGAGTTCCCAAGCTTTTGGACTATTCTCCAAACTGAACCCCCAAACCTTAAGATGTTGGCGTGTCATTAATCTCAGTTCACCATGGAACAAAAACCTTCAAACAGAAATTAAGAATTCTTGTCCTTTTGTATTATTATTTTATAGTGTGTGTATTTTCTGGATTAACTACAACATTATATTAGGGAAAAAAACTCTACAGATAACGGACCTTTAAGCAATGAGCCAGCACACCATGCCTGGTGTTGTGTGGCTGCACTGGGCAGAACCCCTACACAGTTATGTCACTCCATTCTGGTTCCACCAGTGGAGTCATGGTGAACACCAGCAGTAAGGAATCTGAAGTAAAAGTAAATAAATAGGACACAAGAGAGTTAAAAAAAAATACTAGTATTCAAATGTAATGTAAGCAAGCACATAATGCTTTTGTAGGCATCAAGAAACCTCCTTACCTCATTAATACTGACTTCAGCCTCTACATACTGCAGACCTTTCTGGATGATGGAAATCAAAGCAGCTGGTGGCACCAGAGCACCATTTATATTAGACTGGCTGATATGGCTCTCTATACCAAAGGTAAATGCTGAATGAGAAAACCCTGAAGACAAGGGGGAAACTATCAGAATCAATTTACTCATATACGGACAACTCTTTCTCAAAATATTGTGAGATCTTACACTCCTCTAGTATATATTTTATTTTAAATGTGTAAGCAATACAAACACTAAGTTAAACACAAATACATAAAATGTCAGTTATATTAGGTTTGTATTTGCAACACACGTGATAGGATTAAAAAAAACATTTAATATTCTCTTTTCTATTTTATTATACTTTTCCTTTTATTTTTGTCTGTTTCTGTTTTGTTGATTTTCTCTTAAACATATCATAATCCCTCAGTAAAACTGATTACAAATTATCAGGTTATAAACCAAATGGCTCTACCGAGATTTACCTGTTACTTTTCTCTGTTCATAGTTGTTGGGTTTTTTTATGTACAAAAAAGAATAAAATGTGTATGTAGAGAATTACACTCATGACAGAGCATTTTATCTGTATGTGCTGACACTTAAAATGACATGCTTGCTGCACACTGATTCAAGAGTGGAATTGGAAATTAACTTGTTATGTATTTGATTGTCCTGAAAAGATAAATGCATCATGCAGAAACATTTTATTTTAGACAATTAGCCTTCCACTTATGGACAATTATGCCCTTAAAATTCCCTTCTGGGAAACTACTTTCAAACTTTATATATAGTATTACTTTTGTTACAACAACAATTTACAAATGGTGTGAATTCATCTAGAACACTGACTGTAACCTTTTTGCTTTTCTTTGAAGATGGGACAGAAAGACTTATTAATCCCAGATTCTTGGTGCTCTCTCTCTCACTGAGGAGTCCATGAGCAGATGTTGTATTATTCTCCATCTTCCCAGAACAAAAAGCCCACAGATCAAACCACGAAATCCCACTCAACCAAACAAGAGGATGATTTTCTGTTGAAACTGAGTAAATGACAATAAATAAATCTAAAAGCTGAACATTAATAGTTACTAAATAGCGGAACTCTCTAAATTGGTAACTATCTATCAAGCGTTATGAAGTTTCCGGATATTGTTTTCCAAACCCAAGAGTCCATATGGTGTTTTGATCAATGTACAGTAGACTCTCGATTATCCAGGATGATAGGGAAAAAATAATTCTGGTTAATAAAATCCCGGATAATCACCATCCATAGGAAATATGGAAAGAGAGGGGTTGGTTCACCAGCCACCCTGCGCTGCGGGGGGTGTTGGTTCACTGGCTGCCCTGCCCCCTGGTGGGTTTTTTTTGTGTGCGCGCTTGGGGCGGCAGCAAAGCCAGAGCCGGCCCTATGAGTTGCGCGTATTTTTTTTTTCACATCCTAGTTAATCCACATCCTGGATAATCGAGAGTCTACTGTATAAGGGCTTGATAAGTTGCCCTTATAAAAGTATGCAGCTCATCTTCAGCTCATTGCTACTGAAAATATGCTAAGATAAGATTTGAAAAACACAAGGATTTTGAGAAGAAGAAATGAAAATCTGTGAAACTAAATCACCCAGATCAAAGAATTATAGTGACCCAGTAACCGGTAAATAACCTTTTTTAAGAAAAAAAATTAATTCTTGGGTTTTTCTCCCCAGACCCTCAGTCACGTGAACAAAACAGTCCCCTGAAAAGTGCTCAATGGAACTAATTGAGAGAAATGCTTCTACAGCACTGATTTTCCAAAAGGAGCGCCTTAACGGATAGCGAATACTCCAAAACTTAAATTTTTCAAAAAGTCTGGAGATTACTAGTAGCCACTGAGCAAAACTCAAACTCAGATGTGGAATAAAAGGGACCATATATGTCAAATCCAAATTCCTGCATGGAGTGTTCTTTAATCCAGTGATCCCGCTGTACTAGTACCAATAGTAATACTTCAGGCTTTTGTGGTCAATCTCTACATATGTCTTTCCCTACCGTACCTTGATGATCAACAATGGAGCCATCTGCTGTAGCAGAAAGGACCCTCTTTGCTTGACATTAAATTACGCCTGTTCTAAACCAGGAACAGAACTGGGCTACTCTGACTCCCAGCATCACAACTGTGAGGAGGCTGGTATTTGAAATTGTTCAGTGTGAAATGGAGATTAGATCCAAAGCAGTTGAACAGTAGACATTAGGCACTGACTGGTAAAGCACAAGTTTAGGGTAAAATTTTCAAGCAAATGTAAGTGACTAAATAGCCTAACTCCCATTTTCAAAAATGATTTAGGGTCTTAGGAGCTAAATCCAACTTACTTGCACAGAGATCAGTGAGAGTTAGGTGCCTAACCTGTTTAGGTGCTTATGAAAATCCCACTAGGCACCTCTCTGCATTTTTAGGTGCCTAAACACCTTTTAAAATCTGATCCTTAGTCACCAGGCATTTCTGAAAATGTTACTGTTAGCCTACTCAACTGAGGGGCTAAACTAAAGAGAGAGGAAGAAAGTCTAAATGTTCTGTCTTGTACTTGACATGACGCTGTCAGTAAAAAGTCTATTACACCAGCAACACAAGAGAAATACTATTAAGGCTATCAAGCATTCCCAAAGATCCTGAAGATAGCTAGATAGTCCAAAGGCAGTAAAGTCACTCAATCAGGTTCAACCTCTGTCTGTCACTGGAACTTAAAACAGAATGCATGTATTTAGCATGCTAGAAAAATCTTTTTCCTTTCATATTGCACTTGCCATCATTAATGGACCACGGAAAGTTGGTGCCTATTGATGAAGACGGTCAGCCTTTGAGCTTGTCTTATGGTCACAAAACCTTGGTGTTAGACAGAGAAATTTGTTTCTCTTTTCAAGCAAGACCCCAAAGCAGTATTCCCTCGAAGCTGAATGAGACATAGAAGTCATCTGTTGGTGAAGGATGGAGCCAGAGGGGTCTTTTTTAAGCTTCTGCTCTGGGCTGCCATGCTGTAGGAAAGGTAAAGTGGGCGAGGTAGTATTTTTTATTGGACAAACTTCTTTCCAATAAAAGATATTACCTCACTCACCCAGTCTTTCTAATATCCTGGGACCGATACAGCTACAACTACACTGTTGTAGGAAAGGCAGGCAGACAGAAAAAGACACAAAGATGCAACCAGATAGAGGTGCAAAAGGCATAAGGGATAAGAAAATTAGCCTCGAACAGATGGGCTGGAAGAAACAGAAGAAGAACTTAGCCTAATTAGTGCATCCAATAGGACAGTGAATAATTTTGTTGCGTCTTTTGCTCTTCAGACAATACCACAAAGAAACCATATAGGCACAGCTGGGTCCCAAATAACGGTGTTCATGAAACATACACAAACATGCATGTATAGCTACATATTGTTGCTCTGACTGGTTTCTGAGGGTTTCTAAAACATAGAAAACAGTGAACACCATTAGAGGATTCAAACTAATTAAAGGAGTACTATTTTTTTAGTGTATACTACAGATGGCATTGCTCCATATAGGCACAACTGGGAGGGGGAGAACCCTTCCTTCTGTGTATGACAATGGCATTAGACTTTTCCTCTACCTTGCTATCCTCAAGAGCAAGGGGACTTCTGTTAGTCTTGCACTAAGGAACAAAGACTCACAAGTGAGAAACCTATACAGATAGCCTTTAGAAAAGGGAATTTACTTCAGAGATTCTAAAACACATTCCTGGTAAAAATCCATTTATCCACATTTACAGTATGATAAATTCTATGATTCATTATTGTCACATTCACTGATGTTTCCTTGTTTGAAATAGAGTCATGTCAGCTTGTTCTATTTTCATGCTTTGTCAAGAAACTCAGTATCACAAGAACAACCTATGGCAGAATCTTTCGGAGGACTCCAGAATGGAAGCATACAACAAAGAGTATTTTTCTGCAGCAGACCTCTTCTAGCGTGTGAAGAATCGTGGACATCCTAAGCACATCAAAGCTTCTTCTAAGTTAATGAGTTTCCAGAGACTCAACGAGTCCTTATTAGTTAGAAGCTACCAAATTTAAAATTACTAAAGCCCATTAAGTTGCAGGAGGCAACTTAGCAGAATCGATCCTCATGATGAAGACAGATATAGAGAGAAAGCAACAAGAAGCAGTTCACATGTAGTGGATTATCCCCCTGGTTAAATTATAACTCCCAACAGCATGGATCTGACAAAGCCAATTACCGATAAATTACTTTGAATATCAAAGGAACTAAGAAATATTAACTTGATAATCATAATTCATGTACTCACCTGACTCTTGCAAGTATCTATATACCAGGAAGTTAACTTCATCACTGCTTATACTCATCTTTATTCCCACTTAAACCATGAGGTCACGACAAAGGATATAACCCTAAAAATAAAGAAAAGAACTGTAAGTCAGATACGCATTTTGAAACAACCAATTTCAGTTTCTCAACAAATGGTATATAAAAACAAGACGCTTCTTCACAACGTTAAAAAAGTGGATTTTATTTCACAATGTAAAATGCCTGAATTTCTGCCTTTAAAATGCCATTTATCTCACCACTGTAAAAGATCACTCGTTTTAAAAATCAAGCCATACTTGAATCTTTCTCATCTCTTTCTTCCGAAGGCATAACAACACTTACAATTGCTAGTTAGCAGGACCCAATGTCCAGATTTTAAAAGTATGTTGATACCCTTTTCTTACAAATAATGGTTGGCATGTTTAGTTAAGTAGCTTACCTTAAAGTCACAAACATGCTGATAATGCAAAGAAAAATGTGGGCAATTTTCTTGATAAATCCAAAAACTAAAAGGTAATTTAGCTAATCATTTTTGGGGCTCACAAATTTCTGAAGAGCTGTCCTGCTGCAAACTTAGGCATTTTGCTTTGCAAAATACTAGAACAAATGTGTGAATTCTGTAATTTCTATAATCATATGCAATTTTAAAACAAGTGTAGATATAATTTTTAAGGCTCATGTTGCTAAACATAGGGAATATATGTCCTTTTCAACTATGTTTTATGTATCAGCAACTCCACCTAGCATAAAAAACTAGTCCTTTTTAAATAAACCGTTTTATTGTCAAACATTGTACATTATCCTATTACCCCAAACCACTAACTAAAAGAAGGAGTTCCATGGCAGAAGAAACAATAGTCCTCTCTCTCTATATATAAAAAAAAGCTAGTTGAGTTTTAGGGGCCAATGTGGAAGTCTCCTTTTGTTATAAGTATCACACACCCTGCAGAAATTCATAACAACACTGGTTTGGAGCCCCTACTACCATTTTGAAGATTTTTCAAATTTCACTGCATCATAAGAAAAATAAGAGATAAACAACATGGAGAAATCAAGAGTGAATAGAAATATTTAATATTTAGCAAATAAATAGCATTATTACTACCAAGATGGATAGCTATTCAAAGTAGAATTGCAAAACTGTGATACAAACGTACCAGCCACCTGTTCTTTATCCTGATAATTGAATATAAGGAAAAACGAGTATTTTACTTGTCTGTCAAAAGTGTTATTCACCTTAGGCAAATAAGCTAGTAACATTTTGCAAGGCTGGTTCAAAGTGTTCTCCAGCAAGATGTTCAGTGAAGTAAGGAGAAACCTGGCATTTGTCCCACTGAAAACAGGTTTTAGATCTCATTGCCAAAAGGTGGCAGAGTGTAACACAAACTTTTGAAATATTGAACACTGCTTGAAAAATAAGGAAACGTGTTAAATAAACATAGGATCTGCCCAGTGAGGACATTAAAATATGAGAGAATTACAGTACTACAAGAAAAGGGTTGCACAAGCGTCCATATTCTTTCGGACTCAAGCACATCTATATCACCTTTCATCGCAAGGGATCCCAGGTCTAAACATGCAAGAAACAATTCACTACTGAATTCCACTGGCCTCTATGTAGAGAGTAGAGAGCAACAGCCAGGCAAAGAACCCCCATACGTTTCAGTGTAGAACAATGGGAAGAGAGAAAGTTTGGCAAATTTTTGACAGGAATTAAAAGTAAAATTCAATACATGTGAAAATGTTTAAGTAAGCACAGAAGGTAATCAAGATGCCACTAAAACTTTCCTTTTGACAAACTTCTGCTTCATGAAAGTTCCATAAGACTTTAAGGGATGGATTCTGGGTCCTGCTGTGGGCAATTCCCACTCGAGTACTAGTGCAGCTACTACCCCAATGCACAGAAAGTTCCAGGAAGAGAAGGGCCCTCATCCCTTTTCATGCTGACGTTAGAGTGACCAGGTGTCCAGTTTTCGACGGAACACCCGGTCAAAAAGGGATCCTGGTGGCTCCGGTCAGCACTGCTGACTGGGCAGTTGACTGTCCAGTTGGTGGTGCAGCGGGGATGGCAGGCTCCCTGCTAGCCTCTTCTCGGGGCGCCTCCCAAGAAGCACCTGGCTGTCCACCCTCTGGCTCCTATGCATAGGGCAGGGTAGGGGAATCTAGGACCTGCGGGCCGGATCCTCCCCTGTGGTTCATTTCATATGGCCTGTGGCATTCCCTGCAGGGGAGGGGTGGTGAGCGCTGTCTCTCCCTGTTGCGGTGGAGGAGGGGGGCTGAGTCTTGGTGCTCCCTGCAGGGCTAGAGCCACAAGCACCAGCTCACCCGCACCCCTGGGTCAAGTGAATAGCCCGTGACTAATTTTTGTTTGTGGGTCAAATGGCCTGTGACAGAAAAAAGATTCCCACTCCAGATCCTGCATCCCCAGCTGGAGCCATCACTCCCCTCTCCCCCTGTGCACCAAAGCCCTGCCCCAGCTCAGATCCCCCTCCCGCCTGCACTCTGAACTCCTCATTTCTGGCTCCACCCTGGAGCCCACATCCCTGCCCAGAACCCTCACCCTCTCCCGCATCCCAATTCCCTGAGCCAGCCCAGTGAAAATGAGTGAGGGTGGGGAGAGTGAGCAGGGACAAGAACTGGACAAGGGGGGGGGGGGGCGTTCAGTTTTGTGTGAATAGAAAGTCGGCCACCCTACCTGATGTGGGGGCATGGATTTGGCGTGGCAGGAGTGATTTAGAGCTCCAGCAGTTCACGTGTGCTGGAATGGCCAGGGGAGCTGTTACAACCACACACAAGTTCTATCAGCCTTGAGGCAATGTGAGGGCTGAAGCCTTGTCAGGTAACAACCGAATCCAAAGAGCCAGTTAGATTAATACATCGTAAGTGCTCAGTTCAGCACAGCCACCCCATCACTTTCTCCTGGAACATACAGAGCTATACAGGATTTCTGCCAAGGAAAAATAATAATATTCGGAATATAAACACATTAAATTAGCTAACCTACGAACTGACTGAATTTGTTCTTCCCAGAATTAGATCAAGGCCCAAAGTGGTGGTGCTTTGTTTTGTTTTTTCTTTGGGGGCGGGGGCAGAATTCACACAGATGGTGTACAACTGGAGTGGACACAGACAGAATGAGCCAGAAGTAAAAAGAGTAAAAGAACAGGAAAAAATGAGAGAGAAAAAACTTAAAATTACTGTCTATAAACCAGTGAATTACATGTATTAAACACTCCCTTTACAGAATATACACAGGAAATAAGTTTATTATAATATGCTTGAGGGAAAGGAATGAGGTGGCTAGTACTTTTCAGCACTTTAAATTATAATAATATTGCTCTTTACTATGGATTCAATTAAATCATTGTGAAGAGATGAAGAAAATTCATTATTTATTCATTCATTCATGCAGAATCCTGTGGCAAATGAAGGCCTCATCAGCCCTTAAACCCTCAGGCTAATTTGAAAACTGTGTATTGAAAATATTTTTTCAAATTTTACCAATTATGTATTGACCTCTTGATAGTCTAAAAATTTAATTACAGTCTGGCCCTGCCGAAAACACTAAATCTGGTCCTGGCAACATTAACTTGAAACAGAGAAAATTTTCCTGGAATCTACAATTTTTCAATGATATTTGGAAACCATTGCAATTTTTTCAAAAAAGCCATTTTCAAAAAAGTGACAAGTATCTATAAGCCTATGTCATATTGAAATCAATGCCTAGGTCACTGTTAAAAATGGGACTTACAAGAACAGAGCTATGACAACTATGAAATTTAGATTGAAACATGTTATCTATGCCAATAAGTTATATTTTCTAAGCCAATATAACTTGGCTTTGAATGGGTTGGGATTCCTCATCCCATCCTTAAGAGGACACACGGGACCTAATACTTTTCTGTGGTTTTGCTTGATGGGTAAATCAAAAACCATCATCTTAAGTTTCCTCCAGCAACCTAGAATCGCCTGTATCCTAGTACCCTCTTCCTAAAGGACCACTCCCACTGCCTGTATATCCTGGGTAGAATTAGTGAGGGTCATCTATCACAATTAATTAAATTTCAGCAACTTTATGCAGGCTTTTAACACCTGCTCACTAGGTGGGTCAACAGGAGAGCCCTAGACCCTGTAAATACAAAGTATTTCTCAAAATGTAAAGGCATTATTTCCTTCTGGTAGATTTAGACTGCACAACAAAGGGGTCTATCTCTGATGCCTTTGAAAAACATTGTGCATAAACACACACCTCCATTTACTCGCACATAATGGTACCATGACTACAACATGAATATCCCCAAAATGTACTAAACCTCTCCAACAAAGACACAAACATTAGTCAGATTTTCCCCCCCACTTTACAAGAAACCCTGAAAAATAACTTCTATTCTGTTTTTAAGCACGCACAAAGGTGAAATCGCTTTCTAATTTATTTATATACTAGCGAAAATACCCGGCGTTGCTCGGGTCAGTCGGAGGTGGGGAGGGGGCAGACAGCTGAGCGAGTGCGGGGTCCATTGGATGGGGGCAGAGAGCAAACCTGACACCCCCACCTCACCCCCCGACCAAACCCGACACTCCCCACCTCACTTACCCCTCGACCAACCCCGACTCACATTTTAACACCCCGTCTGCCCCCTACCAACCCCAACACCCCCGACCAACACCCATACCTCACCCCCCCCCGTAGACCAAACCTGACACACCCACCTCACTTCCCCCCCCAACCAAACCCGACACCCCTACCTACCACCACAAACAAACCCGACACCCACACCTCACTTACCCCCCATAAACCAACCCCGACCCCCCCTCCTCACCTCCCCAACCAACCCCAACACCCCCACCAAACCCAACACCTCCTGACCAACCCCAACCCCTCACCCACCCAGACACCTTCCCACCCACCCCAGACCAAACCCGACACCCCCCGGCTCACTTACCCCCCGACCAAACCCGACACCCCCACCTGACCCCCCCAAGCAAACCCAACACCCCCACTTCACCCCCCCCCGACCAAACCCTACACCCCTACCTCACTTACCACCCGACCAAACCCAACTCGGGTCCGTCGCAGGTGGGGAGGGGCCACAGAGCTGAGGGATTCCGGGGTTCCATTGGAGGGGGGAGGGGAAGAGAGCTGAGCGTGTGCGGTGTCTGTTGGAGGGGGTATTATGACATCAGAACTATGTCACAGAGAACAGCAGCTGCCCAGCTGATGTGATTGTCCTTTAAAGAATTTCACCCCTGGGGGGCGTCAGAGGTGAGATTTGAAAAAATTTCGACTCTTACGGTCATTAGGACCCCAAGACCTCTAACTGTACCAAATTTCAAGTCTCTAGCTCAAACGGTGTGGAAGGAGTAAGCTTACGTACATACATACACCATTTGACTTTTATATATATAGATATACTCTGGGCCTCGCACACCTTATCCAACCGTGCCCCTCCGGTTCCTCGTCCCCTGATGCCCTCCCCAGAACCTCCACCCCCTCCAACTGCTCCCTGTCCTGACAGTCCCCGGGGCTCCCTGCCCCTTAGCCAACCACCTGGCCCTGGCCACCGGCCCGGCCCCCTTACCATACCACTGCAGCATGTCTGGAGGCCACGCGGCCCGTCAGAGCTCGCAACTCTGCCCCCTTACCATGCCTGCTCAGAACGGCAGCTCAGGCAGCGCTGCCCAGGAGCAGTGGGCCAGAACACTGGCAGCACAGCACGTTGAGGATCTGGGAGGGGGAGGAAGGCAGGGGTAGCCTCCCCAGCCAAGAGCTTACGGGCCAGGCAGTAGGGACAGTCCCGCAGGCCAGATGTGGCCCGCGGGCTGTAGTGCGCCCACCCCTGATCTTTACAGAAGCTGCTTAAGCATCATCAAGGAAGGTAGGGGGAGCCTTAGGGAGTAGTGATGTTTCACCTTTAAACAGATTCAAACTAGGTTCAGGGCAGAGATTGGGCTGAGGCTGGGAACATTTTTGTGGTTGATGTGATCCCCCATTCTTAGTAAACTTCAAATTAAAAGTATTTTGGATTTCCAGTTTCGGTGCCAAGTTCCAACTTCAGAGTTAATTTTTATGGGCAACTCATAAAACTTCAGAACACATTAGCAGGTCTTAACAAGAATGCCAATACATTCTTTGCAATAACACTGAATTTCACTGGTATTAAAAAAGTGCCCTTTCTCCAGGCCTAAAAACTACAATACGAAGGAAAAGTTTTACAAAATGCTTGTGCCCTATATTTATAAAAGTTTACCTACAAGATCATGTCTGAAGTTGGTAAGTTTCTTATGGTAAAAAGTTAGCACAACTCAAGGGAAAAAAAGATTGTGGATGTATTTATTAATAGATCTGTTTAAACTATAACTAGAATTTTCCCATTTTCACATAAGACTTTAAATGTTGTCTCTTTGACTATATTACTGACTTAGTGCCCCCCAAATGTCTGGTTTTTCTTTCACATTTTCATTTAAGAGACTTTTTTCCTACCATCGGGCACTGTATAAATTGGCCTTGCTAGGATTCTTATGGCTTTTGACAATGCTGTTATCAGTGAGTCTCTCTAACCTTCTGAATTCACAGGAAAACATTTTTAAAGAAAAACTGGCTTTGTTGCAAGATTCGCATAGTTCAAACTGAAAAAGTATCACTATTTCTGAATTTACTCTCAACTGCTGTTATTTAAAAATATTCTTTTGCTTTGAAAGTCAAAAGGAAATGTCAAATATGAAAACATATTAAATTTCCCTGTAATTCTTCCTAATGAACTCTCCCTCTTATTTGCATCCCAAAAAGCCATGCTTTGATTGTTTTCCTCCTAGCAGTCTAAAACATGGGCTGCTTTTCACATCTTCATCTTTTATCTCTGATGCTTTGGTCTTACTTTTAAATCACTATAATACAGCTCTATTTTCAAAAACTGCAACAATTTTTCTTTTCCCGATCTGACTTATTCCTTAGCTCAGTCAGTAAATATTTGTATTATACACTTCAGCTTTATTGACCTAATTTATGGCTGCAGTCTCCATCTTTCCGTACCAACTTGAGTGTACAGAGCACACAATGTGACACAGCCAGTTTGGAATTTCCTAAAGCAAGAGAATTACAACTCTAAAAGAAACACAAACTAAAATGATAGCAAGATCCTCACAAGCTTCAAATCTGGGCATTAAGTCTCCAGAAACACGTACCCATAGTTCTATTCTAACATAAGGCACAGATATGGCTTATTTCTTGTTTTTGCCTAGAGTGAAACAGTATTTAATTATTGAACCATGAATCTCTTCCCAAATTCACATGCTGTGTGATGCAGGAGAATGGGCCCCTAGATATAATGGTAAAGAGACAAGTTACAACATATTCAGAATTGCATTCAGAAATTATGAGTTATGTAAGGCTAGCAGCTGACTATTTTCTTAGGGGAGTAAAATTCTGGCTACCATAGTCAGCACAAATCATATAATGAAAAAATTGAATTATTTTGTCCCTATTATACAGCTTCAGTGAGTGTCACTTATTTTAAAATCAAGGAGAATATTAATTTCTGAGAACAATTCTTGGAAATTGTTTCCTGCACTGAAGATGTATGTAAAAAATGTACGTCACGGCTGATGCTGATCTGCTATACCTACCCACATTTGTTTAAAAGATTAACTTTATACGCTTAGATGCTGAAAAGTCGGTCTTAACTATGAAGTTACTATTATTCATTAGCCCTTGACATTTTTATCATTGTTTAAAATTAATGAAACTCTTTTGGCTACTAAATGTATATTTCGTGTGTGTTTTAGGGGGGGTTTAAAGTTGGGTAACATCTTAGATCTATGCAATGCAATACTTTATTAGAGACTTTTTACTAAGAATTCCTTCTAGTTAAATATAAACTGGCGTATTTCAAATGCATTTAATGGCAACAATTTGTCTAATGGCTTTAAAAAAAAAAACATGGGATTTGTTTGCACTTTCTTTAATATCTGTAGACTAAAATGCACTAAAAATACTCTTTTACTTACTTTAAATTTCAGTATTTATTTAAAATGGTTTATCTGAGCTATGAGTTAACAGTATACTGTTCTATGTGAAGTCAGCATAGTCCCTCAAGACTACCCAACTACCATTAAAAGTTAAAGGGATCTGTTTCATCTGAAACCCATCTTACTTTGGAATATTTCCTTTAAATATTAAACCTCAAGAAACAGCTCTTACATATATTCCCATGGGATACTGATGGAGTGGAAGGGGCTGTTATCCAGGGTAGCTGGAAGGCTAGTTAAGGCTATTTTCAATATTTTAAAAATATACTTCTTGATGGTCATAGCTTTTGCAAGTGCCTAGAGTTGACTACAGAAATATTTAAACTTTAAACAATAAATTTTATATTTCAATTTAAATATTTATACTGGGGCTTTATGTCATTCAATGTTGTTTATATACTTACATTCTTGTTACTCTGTTACAGACAATACACCATATCAATGGTCCAGACCTGACCAAAAACGGATATACTCTCATGATTTCCCTAATTTAGTGACTCTCATTTTCCTATTGTGGCGGGGTGACCACCCGCCCCCTACCGGAAGGGGCTGGAAATAGCCCAGGAAGGGGTTAAGGCAAGGAGCATGCAGGCTTCCAGGCCTGATTGGGGAGTAGGCCCAGCTGGGTGGCCACGCCCCAAACACAGGCCAGTGTATAAAGGCTGAGAGGCAGGGGCCTAAACAGAGTCAGTCTCCTCTGTACCCAGAGGGAGACTGGCCTAGCTGCAGGAGCTGAAGCCAGGTACCTGGATTAGGGCAGAGCTGGGGCAGGGCAGAGGGAGCTGGGCAGGCTCTAGCCAGAGAGCCCCAGGCCACCGGGCCTGACAGAAGGCCTGACCTAGGAGTACCAGGGTTGCAGGGGGCAGCCTAGGGCTAGAGATAGCAGCAGCAGTCCAACCCTTCTTGCCTGTGATGAGAGACCATGATACTGCAGTCCGCCCCAGTGAGCAGGGTAAGTGGTGACTGGCAGTGGCACATTCTGAGGTGGGGATAGGGGGTAGAGGGTTCCCCCAGGGAGGGGAGACCCTCAGACCAAAGGGGGTACTGCAGGGGTGCAACACCCACAGGAGAGGGCACCGGGGTCCGGGAGGGACACGGGGCCAGGAAAAGAGCAGGGCATCAACCTGCAGAGGGCGCTCTGGACGCTGGAGGAGCTGATTCCCCAATAGACCAGCGGGAGGCGCCGCAGGGGTGAATGTGTGCCCCGTTACACCTATCCTAAACAACATTATCACAGAAGCTATTAATTAAATCTTAAAGGACAAATTTTCGGTACACATAGGCACAATCAGGGTAGAGGGGGAACAGCTGGTGGGAGTTTTCTGACTCAATTATACCTATCCCCCAAAAATATGAGAGAAGACACTGTCAGGCCCACGAAAGCTTATGCTTCAAAACTTTATAGTTAGTCTTTAAGGTGCCACAGGACTTTGTTACCTCTGCTATTCCAAACTAACACGGCTACCTCTCTGATTCTTGTCAGATATCTGTGATGAGAACCAAGAAGGGACATTCTATTTGAGGTACTCAAGGTCCAAGGGCTTTATTGATGAAACCTCACCCTCAAGGTCTAATTGAATTGCCCAGTGGTAACTATAAACAATACTTTAACTAATAACATTAAAAGAGTCAACCTTAGCCCCCTGAAATAATTGTGCATAAAGAAATTAACCAGAAATGAAGAAATTCCCCTTGACCATGCTCCTGTGCCAATTCAACATGTGTGTGTGTGTGTGTGTGCGCGTGTGTGTGGGGAGAGATCTTTCTCTGCCCAAGAGGTGGCTTTCAGAGAGTACCCGAACACACTTATACACTAACGTTTTAAAAAATTCCCACACCCCAATCTGGATCTATGCTGGATATGTAATATGCATGTGCCTTGTAAACCCTGTACCTGTTACCTACAATCGCCCATAACTCCAGCCTGACTCCAGATGTCCAGTACCTTACCTATCAATCTGTGTATGTTTTCATGTTTAACATTAGCTTTAATACAAATTTTAACTCTTTCCTTGGCCAAGTAAGCCTCTGTAATTCCATCCTTAAACCATTAAAGGAATGTCCCTTTGGACACAGTGAAGCTGGGCCAGCGACAGGGGGGTACAACGGGTAGAGCTGTACCGGGCCCCGGACTTCAGGGGGGCCCCATGAAGTCCGGGGCGGGTACGCAGCTGTACCCCCTTGTCGCCAGGGCTGTGAGCAAGGCGCGGCTCCGAGCAGCCGCTGCAGCGCTCACCAGCCCCCTCCCCCGGCACCCAGCAGCCTCCCCCCGCCCTCCTTTGCTTCTCCCGGCCGGGCCACGCGGCCGCAGCGCATGCGGGGGTTGGGGCCCGCGGGAGGTAGGAGACCGGCGGGGGTGGGGGCACGGGCAGCGGGAGACGGGCCGGGGGGGAACCCCGCGGGCGGCGGGAGACCGGCCGGGGCGGGGGCTGCGGGCGGCGGGAGACCGAGGGGGGAGGGGGGGTGTGGGCGGCGGGAGACCGGCGGGGGAGCCCCGTACGATCTGCCATACGGGGCCCCAAAATTCCTGTCGCCGGCCCTGCAGTGAAGTAGGCATCCTTGTAGGAGCAGGATTTTATAATTGTAATAATTGTTATAAGAATTGATATAAACTTTAATTTCATTCTATAACAGAAAGAAATGACTGTCTGAAACTGTGTAATGTTCCCAGTATGCATTACAATTAGGACCTGTTATGAAGTTCAGTTAGTAAGAGACAGGATTCTGTAGATAAATAGATTAAAGAAATGTTGAGGGCCTGAAGACCCCAATGTGAATTGTTTTAGTTATAAGATTTAGCAAGGCTTAATTTACAATGTATTCTGTATTCTGCTACCTTTAAAGATGTCTGTAAGAGATTGTGTGATTGTTTGTGTGAAAAAAGAATGCATGCATCAGGAAGAGATAAGTGTGAAGCCATCACAAATATCCAAAGGGGTCAAGAAAAGTGAGAGACTTAAAAAGACCAGAAGACAAGGAGACAATCAGAAAACATCCATTGATGCTAAACATATTATGCAGCATTGAGGCCCTCAGAGATGAACAAACACCCTACCCCCAGGAGAGACAACAAATAGAAGACAATGATGAGAAGCCCAACAGTAACCATCAAAGGATGACAGCAGGGAAACCCCAAGATTAACACCACTTAAGAACTAATGATTACAGGATGACATTGCGAAATGCATGGACTCAAATGGAAATTTACAGGTATAAAGCTTGGGTGTTTTGCCATGAAACTTTGGGTTCAGTCCTGCAAAGCCTCGAGCATCATGACCAACAGAAACCCCCCAGCTTCTTACTCGTGAACAATCTACCTGACCATTAGATTGACTCGAGCTACAAGAGATTGGTAACTATGAACATCAACTGGCAAGACTGTCTGCATGGGGGGGGGGGGGGGAAGAGACTGAAATGCATATGCTAACTGTGTTATATTCTTAATAAAGTATGGCATATTGCCTTCCTCTTATAAAAGATCCTGTGTGCTCTGTATAGCATAACATCCTAAAGGAGCTTTTAATTCAATAAGGCTCCTGTAGTCTGGACAGAAAGACTCCAATTTAAACATGTGTTTAGGTGCTTTCCTGAAAAGGGGGTAGAGTAGGGAGATGCTAATATTCTTGGGATCTGGACACAGAAGGTGGAGACACCTCAGCTACAAGAAAGGAGGAAGTTGGAATCAGCCCTGACTACCTTGTTTTAGGACCCAATCAAACTCAATATTTTATTTGTGCATAACTTTAAGCATATGAATAGTCCTGTTTGAGTATTAAAAGTTGAGCATGTACCCAACTGCTTTGCTTCACCAGGGTCTAAGTGAAAAATTAACTCATAGATAAGTAAGGAGAGTGCTTGCAATTCCATTGCTCATCTCATGGAGTGAACAGTTCCCCATTACACAGTCTTCAGAGAAAAGAACTGAACAAGAACGCTGATCTGATGGCCCATGAAATCATTCAGGAAAATCAGGTTCGGAGCCCGAAACAAAAGCCCTTATTTGGAGAAGTAGTGGGTCAGCTGCCATTGAAAAACAAAACAAAATATGCCCCAAACCCGCGGATGAGTCCCTCTGAATGGAAATGGATGCAAAATGCATGGTACTGAGAGCTTCTGTCTGAACTCAAAAGGGCCTAATATTCTCAAATGTCCTCTGTGTGTGGCAATCTACCATTGAAGAAGGATGTGTGAGCAGGGTGACTGCGTGATTATCAGATCCAAAAATTACAGAAATCTATAATCAAACATTTAACAGTGATCATACATGGTTTGAACCTTCACAGCTGATTTATTCCTGTCTCCACCCACTAGAAAAACTACTGTATAATCTGGCATGTGAGAATGATCACGGATATTCTATTTTTCCAAATATGTTGCTACTGATATTCCCACAATAGATCATTTACAGTTCTATTTAAGAGGTTGTGTCAATTGAATTGAATTATATGGTCTCCTGCTGGTACATAAGTGCAAAGGCGAAGCTGAGGGGTTTATTTTCAGAACAGGAGACATTGATCCTGTGACAATGTTCCATTACACTGACTTTATTTCTATTAGACACAGTGATTACATCTACATCAATCGTTTGTACTGATGGATACTGGTGCTCTAAGAGTGACGCAGTTTCTCACTATGCTACTGTTGATCAGCTGCATACTGATTGGTTTGAGAACAGCTTTGTTTGAAGCTTTATTTGAAGCTTATTCTGAGCTTCAAATAATAACAATTTATCTAGAAGAAAAACGCCTAAAGTATACTAGACATAAATTAACTGGTTTCTGATTGACTGAGGGTTAGTTCGTTTGTTTTAGAAACCATGTTAGCAAATAGCAATTAATGACCCGGCAATCTGGCATAGGTCCATTTGTTATGATTAATATAGTTAGGTTACTGACTGACAGTAATGATACAGTCTCTCTGGTCCTTACAACTATTTTCTGCTGAAGGGATCCTTGATACTCCTGCAGTAGTACCGCTATCTTGACAAGAGATTTCAGACAAAAAGGCAGCTGAGCATACCACTTGAGTTTTGTTAAGAAATCAGTTATCGGTTTTGCAGCCACAGAGATAGATCCTGAAACTCACTACCTGCTCAGTTTCCTCTTTCCCGCTACCCTCACCATTTATAGTTCACACCAGCTTTATCTATTCTTTTTCTCCCTATCTCTATCTCACTCCTTCTCCCAATCACATAAATCCAACACTCAACCACCTCCTCCTCTCCCCCAGTGACTTCTAACCCAAACCTAGGTCCCCATCCACTCCACTCCCCATCACCACTCTGCCCCTTTGGTCCCTCCCTTTCTAGCCTCATGACCATCCCTCATCATCTCTTATCTCTCCTTGTCCTGCTTCCTATGGAATGTTTGCCCCATCTCTAAAAGCATCACAGCCATCTGTGACCTCTTCACCTCCTGCCCCGGTTATCTTCAGGTTCTCTGAGAGATCTGGATCTTCCTGGTGAAACCACTTCAGCAGCTGCAGTCTCTTAGAGCAAAATTTCATTTGCTCCTGCACACTGTGCCAAGAATCATCCCCAAAGGAATGTGGTGCGGATGTTATGCTTAGCTTCGTCTGCTTCTGCTGCTTCCAGCTTTTCCCTATTCTTACTCCTTCTGTAATCAGCACTCCTTCCAGCTCTTCTTGCCTCTTCCCCCACAATGCTGTTACCATTTTATTCCTAGCTCACCATCTTCTTTTCATCCATCTCTCACCTATCCTTGGTGACCATCTTCCATGCTGATGGCCTCTGCAACCATTAAACATTCATCTTCTTGTTCGCACCTAAAATCAATTCTCCCACTCACCAAACTGACCATTCACTTCAACTAGGTCTTCAAACATTGCTCGCTCTCTTCCCCTCACTCTGGTCTCTCCGTTGCAGAGTTCCCCTTTTCAATAATCATTATCAATTACTTATCTTCCTCTCTCAGCTCCCTCCTCCCTGGCCTCTCTTTACTTTTTTCCATTGACATTTCTCATTCTTTTCTCCCACCACAAGGTCTGTCCTGCTGCTATTCCCTAGTCATAGCTCAGTCCCAACAAGCTCGGACTTCTGCCTTCTACTAAACACCGTTCATTTTATTGTTACCTCATCCTCTCACCTCCACCACTCCCAGCCTGTCTATTTTGTTCACCTGTTGCATACTGTCTGCCATGCAGACAAATTCTCTGGGGTAGCTCTCTCTGTCTTTCACTGTTTGTCTAACCTAACACAATGGGACCTTGATCAGACTTTCTCAGTGCTACCGTGCTACTATAATAATAGATCCTGTGTTTAAAGTTTAAGTCCTAACAAAAACAGGTAATTTTGTCACATACCTAAATAAAAACATAATCTACCTCCATTGATAGATCCATGGAAACCAAAGAGGCTATATATACTGATGCCCCTTGATAATAGGCCCCACTTACATAATAATTAAATTTGTAAGTGTTCCTAGATTTGGAACACTTCTGGAAATCCTCTCCATCAGGGTCTTGATTTGTGTCACAGAATGAAAGGGAAGGCCCTGTGACCAACTGGCTGCTGCTGATTGGTAGAAAAGGGAAGTGTCTGGGTTTTATAAGACAGGGAAGAGTGGACAGGAGAAGAGAGCGCGTAAGGAGCATCGGGAGTGCTGCTGGAAACAGAGACTAGGAGGCGGGGAGCTGTTTGAGCTGGGACCAAGCTCCAACATGATTTCTGGGGGAAGCAAATGGGGGAAGGTCTTCTGGCAGCTTGGCCTGAGACACCAGAGAGCGATGCCCAAGAACAGTGACCTGGCTGCCCTAGAGACTGGGAGAAGCCAGGGAGGACTGAGATGCTATACTGGCTGGGGAAACTGAAACCAGACCTCAGAGAAAAGGGATTGTGAAAATTAGCCAGGCCTCAGAAAGGAGAGGTCTCAGTGGAATACCTCAGAAAGTGACTTTATTTGAATCTGCAACACAAACAGACCTGCAGGAACAGGAAAGAAGGGTCTGTATGCAGTGGGAAACTGGGATGAAAGACACAGAGTTTGAGCAAACAGGTTAATAAACTAATCCCCAAGAAGGTGTGTTGGTATGCAACACACGCCTTGGTGGACTTATTGGGGTGCTCCTGGATAAAAGGAAACTGAGGCTGGGTGCTGCAGAACAGGCACATTCATTGACAACTTGCCTTTGAATGCTGCTTTGGGGCTTTTGTTTTCATTATTTTCTTTAAAAAATAGTTTCTAGAGGTACTAAGGGCTCAAAGTACCCAGAAAAATTTTCTTCTTTTCCAGTGAGCGACTGAGGGCATCAGATCCAATTACACTGGTCTCTTAGGGTATGTCTTCACTACAGCAGTAGGTCGATTTCCTTTAAGTCGATTTTTTAAAGCAGACTGTATAGAGTCGATTTTGTGTTGACAGTGTCTGTCCGCACAACTGTTGCAAGCGTTGCACTGTGGGTACCTATCCCACAGTTCCCGGAGTCCCCAGCAGGCACCATTTCGAGTGCTGCACTATGGGTAGGCATTTCATAATTTCGTGCCCTTTTTTCGTGCCGCCGACCCCATTTTGAGCGGTGTACTGTGGGCAGGCATCCCATTATTCGCACCCTTTCTACGTGCTTCGCTAACGCCATAGCACTGCAAGCATGGAGCCCGCTGATGCCACCGCTGCAGTACTGGCCGTTGTGAAGACCTCGCGCACTGTTGTGGATTTTATGCTGTACCGTCTGCAGATGAATGCGATCCGGAGACAACTGCGCTTTCTGGACCCAGATGACAGTGATGAGGAGGAGATGGACCTGGACGTGCACAGCACGGACAGGGACACTGACACTGACATTTTTGGAAGTAGGGCGACTGACAATCTGTCAAATTTGGTGGCAATGGGGCAGGCTCATGCCATAGAACGCCGATTCTGGGCCAGGGAAACAAGCACTGACTGGTGGGATCGCATAGTGCTGCGGGTCTGGGATGACTCCCAGTGGCTCAGAAACTTTCGCATGCGTAAGGGCACGTTCATGGAACTTTGTGACTTGCTTTCCCTGGCCCTTCGGCGCCAGAATACCAGAATGAGAGCAGCCCTCACAGTGGAGAAGCGAGTGGCGATAGCCCTCTGGAAGCTTGCAACGCCAGACAGCTACCGGTCAGTCACGAATCAGTTTGGGGTGGGTAAATCTACAGTGGGCTCTGCTGTGATGCAAGTAAGCAGGGCAATCGTCGAGCTGCTTCTACCCAGGGTTATAAACCTTGGAAACCTGCAAGCTACAATAGATGGCTTTGCCGCCATGGGATTCCCTAACTGTGGTGGGGCTATAGATGGGACTCATATCCCTATCCTGGCACCGGACAATGAGGCCGCAGAGTACAGAAACCGGAAGGGATATTATTCTATGGTCATGCAAGCAGTGGTTGACCACAAGGGACGTTTCACCGACCTGTACATGGGGTGGCCGGGAAAGGTTCATGACGCTCGTGTGTTCAGGAACTCTAGGATATTTAGAGAGCTGCAGCAAGGGATTTTCTTCCCCGACCAGAAAATTACTATGGGGGGTGTAGAAATGCCGATTGTTATCCTTGGGGACCCAGCCTACCCCTTAATGCCCTGGCTTATGAAGCCCTACACAGGAGCCCTGGACAGGGGTCAGGAGCTGTTCAACTACAGGCTGAGCAAGTGCAGAATGGCCGTAGAGTGTGCATTTGGCCGTCTGAAGGGGAGATGGCGTTCATTACTGATTCGCTCAGACATCAGCGACAGAAATATCCCCATTGTTATTGCTGCTTGCTTGTGCTCCACAATCTCTGTGAGAGCAAGGAGGAAACGTTTATGGCGGGCTGGGAGGAAGAGGCAAATTCCCTGTCCACTGCTTACCAGCAGCCAAACAGCAGGGAAAGTAGAAGAGCGCACCATGAGGCGCTGCGCCTCAGGGACGCCTTGAAAACCAGTTTTCTGAGTGCCCAAGATGGCGTTTGAGAAACCGCTCCCTTGCTCTGCTCAGCCCTAAGCCTGCCGTCCTTGCACCCTCTTTCCACCCCCACCCCCCACCCTCCACGCTTGCAGAGGAAATAAATTCACTGTTTTAAAAATCATGGTTTCTTTGTTGCTGCATCACAAATACAAATACAGGGGATCACTGGCAAGGTAGACAAGAAGGGGTGGGTGAGGAGGGAAACCATCAGTCGCAGCGGTGGAGGAGCGGGGAGCGGCCCCAGACAGCAGCTTTTACAAGTTTTTAGAGAAACTCAGCCTGCTGCTGCTTGTGCTGGTTTGTGGGGTAGAGTGGGTCGGTCCACGGAGCTCCCCCCCCCCCCTGGGTTCTCACCCCGCGTGGGACTTGGGACTTGGGGAGGGGGGGAGGGGGTTACACAGGGACTTGGGGAGGGGGACTTGGGGAGGGGGGGAGGGGGTTACACAGAGGCTGTAGAGGCGATCTTTGGCCCTGCTGAAGCTCCACCAGACAACGAAGCATGGCACTTTGCTCCTCCATTATGCGGAGCAAAGCATCCATCCGCCTTTCTTCACGTTCCTGCAACTTTTCTGCTGCAGCTCTTGATTCTTGCCTTAACTGTAACAATTTTTCCCTCCATTCTGTCTGCCGTGCGGCCTCAGCATGAGAGTTTTGCAGAAGTTCATTAAACATGTCATCGCGCGTTTTTTTTTTTTACGCCTTCGTATCTGTGTTAGCCGGCGTGATGGGCAAGAGGGAGGATTCACAGATAAGTGTGCAGCTGGTGAAGAAAGAAAGGTATACGGTTATGAGACACATACAGTCGCGGAGAACAATGGGATTACTATGCAGCGGGGAAACACAGTATTCACAGGCCTGATATGGTTTCTGTACAAGGTCATATTCCTCACCAAAAAGTTACTGGATCAGTCAAAAGTCACAGAATCACCTCACGCAGGAAAGAGCCTCACCACGGCTGCTGAAATCACCATGCAGCCCGCTATAGTAAGCTCTTTACAGCAGCGCTCGGATATTCCAGGGTAAACCCACCCCCTTCCCCCCCACCGCATGGCTCCCTGTGAAGTGCAAAATGCAAAACAAACAAAAAAACCTCTCTGGGTTCGGGCTGGCTGCGGAAGCATCCGCTTGTAGGCTCAAAACTCCTCTAACTGTTCTCGCAACGGGCTGGCGGGGGCGAAGGGGAGGGTGGTTGGGGGGCTTACAGGCTGTCTCGCTCACTGTGTCCAGACTAATTGCAGTCCGTATTTCAAACAGGCATCCACGAACGACATCACTTTGCTTAGAATTTCTCAGAGATAGAGAGCGCATGCTCCTTGAGTTGCTGCAAAGTCCTGGTCCATTCGCCGCAATGCTAGCCTGCTCAATGATACCAGACTACTTACTACTTTCGTGGCGTGGGATGGTCTCCTATCACGGGGGACCACATAAGGCGGCTCTCCCCAGAAATCTGGTGCGGAAGATTCATCGCTACCTCCTGGATAGCTTCAGTGAAATGTCCGTGGAGGACTTCCGGTCAATACCGGAGTATATTGACAAACTCTGAGTAGAAACTGACCAGCAATGAAAGCACGCTAAGTCCTTAGGGCAAGTTAATCATTAATAAATGCTTCCTTTAAAAATCATGAGTCATGTAATCCCTTGAAAAAAAAAAAAAAACAACACTCACCAGAGTTCCCTTCGCCAGCTTGGGTACCCGCTTGGGAGGGTTGGCTGAGTACTGGATCCAGGGTGATAAACAGCTCCTGGCTGTCTGGTAATAATACTGTTTCTCCATTTGCATCCTGCTGTTCCGTGATATTTCCCTCCACATCATCCTCCGCCTCCTCATCCGAATCGTCCTCGTCCCTGGCCATTATCCCATGTGTGGAGTCCACGCAGACTGGTGCGATGGTGGTGGGGGCGCCCCCCATTATCAGATTCAGTTCATCGTAGAACCGGCATGTCCGCGGCGGACCCCCCGAGCGTCCATTTGCCTCTTTGGCTTTCTGGAACGCTTGCCTCAGCTCCTTAATTTTCACGCAGCACTGCTGGGTGTCCCTGTTGTGGCCCCTTTCCAGCATGGCCTTGGAGACCCTGGCGAATGTGTTGGCATTCCGTTTGTTGTTGTGGAGTTCCAACATCAAGGATTCCTCTCCCCAGATAGCGATGAGATCCAACACCTCATTATTGGACCATGCTGGAGCTCTTTTCCTCTGGCTGGTCTCCTGGGCTGCTGAGCTCTGCATGGCATCTTGTGATGCTGAGGTCTGCATGGCGGCTTGTGCTGCGGATTTCTCTGAATGGCGACTGAGCTGTGCAGGTGAGCTGGCCACGCTGACCAAACAGGAAATACTATTCAAATGTTCCCGGGTCTTTTCCTGTCTACCTGGCCAGATCAGCGAGTTGAGAGTGCTGTCCAGAGCGGTCACAGTGCAGCAGTGAGGCAGTCCAGAGCGGTCAGAGTGGAGCACTGTGGGACAGCCTCTGGAGGCCAATAACGTCCCATTCGTCCTCACTAGTCCACAATCGATCCAGAGAGGTCGATTTCAGCGCTACTCCTCTCGTTAGGGAGGAGTACAGAAGTCGATTTTGAGGGCCCTTTAAATCGATGCAAATGGCATGCATGTGAGGACGGGTACAGGTTTATATCGACTTAACGTCGCTAAAGTCGACGTTAAGCTGTAGTGGGGACCAGCCCTTAGACAGACAGCTAAGTGTACATGACCTCCTTCAATCGTTTGACCTGGAAGCATCACTAGCCTGTTTGTTTTGCTCTGGCTTAAAAAGCCACAAACGCAAACGTCTCTATATGGTTTTTTTTTAAGCAATTCATATGTGAAAATAAAATGTCGTTTGGATCAGCATAAAGATTAGTCAAAACTAACCTATTAAAAATAAAAACTAGTTAACACTATACTATCAACATAAATCAGAAGCACACATGAGGCAAGGGAAATGTTTCCCAGGTGGCGTGGCAGAAAGAGAGGCACAGAGAATGGTTATGGGGTCTTCTATAATCACTGTTGGAATGGAGAAGTCATGTGCGCTCCCTAATTGTTAAATTGCTTAAGAAAAGCTCCTGGATTGCCAGGCACATCACACAACTTCTGCAGTGGCAATACAAGCAAGCAGTTTGATGGGGAGAAAGAGACAATAACTAGGTGTTCTCTTCACAGAGCAGGTGGAGAGAATTTGATCTTTTCTAAATGCAAATAAAACTGACTTGCTTCCTCGGGCTTGTCTTCACTTGAGTCAGCAGGGATCGATCTTTTGTTGATCAATTTATCGCGTCTCGTTAAGATGCGATAAATCGACCACCAGCGGCTCCCCCGTCGACTCCGGAAGTCCAGCTCGTGAAGAGGCGCAAGCTGGAGTCGATGGGGGACCGCGCCGCCGACCTCCACCGCCGTGGGGATGGGAGGTAAGTCGGCTGTAGAGACGTCGATTTCAGCTACGTTATTAACGCAGCTGAAATTGCGTTATCTACAGTCGATTTCCCCCCCCTAGTGGAGACCAGCCCCTCATTATTAAGACTTCCTATGCGCTATTCCCCAGGAGAAAGGTTTTAGAATTATCAGCTCTGTCAGCATCTAGTTTAGGGATAACAAATACTTTTTCTGAAATTCTTTTGTGAGTGCATGAAAGCTGCCAATTTTTTCCTGAGGCGGCTGTTCTGTTGAATACTAACTACTATGAGTCCACTGTCTCTGAAAAATGAAGGGTGAAATGGAAAACCCCTGTGAGAAAATACCATCATGAAAAAACAGAATTTCATGGGATTCAGAGAACTTTCAACTCCAATTTATGGAGGTTTTTACTACTGAAAATATAAACTTTTAACCAGGGAGAAATAGAATATCCATTTTTAATTACCATTAGTTGAGCATTACTACTTCAGAACCTGCTACTTATTTAAGATTAGGCCAGATACATTCCCCTGCACTGCGATGAAGAAATAGCTAGCAGCATCTCCTTTGACTAGTGGGAACAAAATGAATTAAGGGTGTTGCGATGACACAGAGTATGTTTCTATAATGGCCTCCATTTATTAGCATGAAGGGCACTACTACCCACGAGTCTTGGACTGATGTCAAATATGCAGATCCAGGCTTATGAATATTAATGATAGAAATACACTGTAGTTTAGACTCGCCCCTTTCCCTCCCCACATTAACCCAGATATTAATCACACCGAGAATGTATACTGCACTTGGACTCTGGCATTTTGTAATGAAAATATGTGCCAGGATTCATCACACAGACTGCTCAAAGGTCTCCAAAGCCATGAAACAAGCCATAGAGCCTAGAATAAATTAAATTTAAGATATCTGATAAGTTCCTTCAGGCCTAGGTAAACATCTTGGGACGAGTGAAGACAAGTAACCTAGAATTGACTTATCTGGTAAAACAACAACAAAAATGGTAACATTAATATCAAAACCAGACTTCAACAAGAAACTGCTGAATTTGAATTAATTTGCAAATTTGCCACCGTCAAATTAGGCCTGAATAAAGGCTCGGAGTGGCTGGGTCAGTACAAAAAAATAATTTTCCCTCTGTTGATATTCACCCCTTCTTGTCAACTATTTGAAATGGGCCACATCCAGCTTAATCGAATTGGCCTTGTTATCACTGACCCCTACTTGGAAAGGCAACTCCCATCTTTTCATATGCTGTATATGCCTACTGTATTTTCCACTCCATGTATCTGATGAAGCAGCTTATAGCCCACGAAAGCTTATGCCCAAATAAATTTGTTAGTCTCCAAGGTGCCACAAGGACTCCTCGCTATTGTTGTTTTTTATATAGTTTAGAAGGGGACTCTTTCCCTCCCAGATACTTTCTCAATACCATCTTTGCTTTTTTGGAGAGAGTTAAATCTGGAAAATAAGTCACTTTTCTCACTATCTCACACCCCACAAACAATCTGCATGCAGGCTCTCTTTCATTTAAAAATGATCAACCATGACAAAAAGCAAGTCTGTTACCAGTGCAAACATAATCAAAGAAAATTTTCTTTTTAAATAACACAACCTCCAACCTCACCCCATACATACTGTGATGGGGTCAGGCCGGATGGCGACAAGAGAGGTGGAAGGTAGATACATTAGTTTCAGATTAATCAGGCCCCTTTTCCCTGGGTAAATTAACAAGGACTATTCCAAAACAATCAGGAACTTGCTAGAACCAATTAAGACAGGCAGGCTAATTAGGACACCTGGATCCAATTGAGATGCTGCTAAAATCAATTAAGAAAGGCAGGCTAATCAGGGCACCTGGTTTAAAAAGAACCTCACTTCAGTCACTGAGTGGCACAGTTGAGGAGGAGCTGGGAGCAACAGGCACTAGGAGCTGAGAGTGGGACGGCATACTGCTGGAAGACTGAGAAGTACAAGTGTTATCAGACACCAGGAGGAAGGTCTTGTGGTGAGGATAAAGAAGGTGTTAGGAGGAGGCCATGGGGAAGTAGCCCAGGAAGCTGTAGCTATCAAGTAGCTGTTACAGAAGACACTAAACAGCTGCAATCCACAGGGCCCTGGGCTGGAACCCAGAGTAGGGGATGGGCCCGGGTTTCCCCCATCCTCCCAACTAAAGTTGACCTGGACTGTGGGTTCCACCAGAGGGAAAGGTCTCTGGCCTGTTCCCCAACCCACATGGTCAAGACTGCAGGGATTGTTCTTCCTTTTCCCCATGCTGGCCAGTGATGAAGTTAGCTGACTGAACAGCAGATTCATGAAAGCAGAGCCATGAAAGTGGCCAAACTGAGGGCTTCCGTGAATCTCTGAGGTGAGGAAATCTGCCATTAAGTGTAGAATCCACAAGGCAGATGAGGAACTTTGTCACAATATCCATATGTAATTAAAAGACTGACTAAGCAGGAAGAAGTAACTAAATCAGCACTATCTTAAAGCTTTAAAAAAGGGGATGAGACACTTAAAACAAAATAAATGCTCATACTGTGAAACTGAATTAGAGAGGAGAGGGTTACAAAAATTAAAGATAAACAAACATGCTTCTGGACTTTAGAATTTAACAAGAATGAATAAATAAAATTTTAAATAAAATGTCAAGTAAAATGTTCAAACACACCCACGTGACAGAAGCTTAAGTCTCACTGACTTTCAATTAGTCTTAGCCCAGGTCTACACTGCGGGGGATCGACCTAAGATGCTTAGCTGAAGTAGACGTATTTAGGTCAACTTACCACGGCATCTTCACGGTGCTGAGTCGATTGCTGCCGCTCCCCCATCGACTCCACCTGCACCTCTTGCGACGGTTGAGTTCCGGAGTCAACGGGAGAGTGCTCAGGGATCAATTTATTGTGTCTAGATTAGACATGATAAATTGATCCCAGAAAGATCGATTGCTACCAGTGGTTAGTGTAGACAGGCATCTCCAGTGGCAAAGTCAGATCTTGCAACTTTACTAGTCTAGAAATAGGAACTTTATACCACTGGAAAGGGGAGATTCTTTGGTTTACAACACTTGGCACAGATGGTTCCTAGATACTGGACTTTTAAATTATGACATGTAAAAATCTATTTTAAGGTTAATTTTAGAGGATTTAAGAATATTATTTTTCTTTCCTTCTAATCTAAATCATTGTAAAAAATGGCATTTTACTACCAACGTAGCCTGCCTATATATGTGACCAGGTACAACAATTAGGCTCAACAAAATATTCAAAACCATCATAATTTTTAGACATGTTTTTGCTTTTCTGTTTTCTATGTGAGATACATAGAATTCATAATGGTGCACTTGTGAAGAATATAGCATATTCAATTCCTTCCAAGCCTTTACATCACACCATCATCAAGTCCTCACACATGCACACAAATGATCATTTAAGCTCTGCACTAATTGCCTATGCAGGAAAACCAGTAGGGTCTGAAAAAGAAGCTATTCATAAAAGTGATTTGAAAGGCATAAAAGAGTCACACAAGAGGAGAAATTGAAATCCAGTGCAATGCTTCCTCCCTCTTACTGCTCAGGACAATGTCATATGTCTGCTTTTATTCCTGAGAAATTTCTCAGTTCATCCCAACTGAAGAAAATCATTATTCAAAACCTGATGATCATTCATCAGCATGATAAGGATAGAGTGTACTGAGATATAGTTTCAAAATCCAGAAACATTTAAAATGTTATATAAAATTGAAATGTATTTTTATGTGTATATAAATAAATGGTCTGTGAGCCATTTACAAAGAAAACCTATTTTGAATTAAACATTTTCTCCAAGCTAACTGTAAAATAACTAAATTACATTTTCATTTAGAAAAGTATTTACATTACTAAGGTGCAATTAGAAATATTAGCACTGCTCCCCCTTTAGAAAATTTACTGTGAAGAGAAAATATTTGCAGTTCATAAAAGCTAAACAGCAGCAGTGATGGAAATGCGTTGCATCTTGTATGTGCAGGCTAGCTATTATGCAGGCAGCTGCAGTGAAGATGTCTCCTAATTGCCCCACAAATGACCTCCACTGTTTCTTTTGGGGGATGAGGTAATTACAGTAACTACCTCTAGTACTTTCGTCTTCGGGCTTCTCCTTACCAAATGCTGCCATATTACATTAGAAAGCTTTTCAAATATAGCCAATGACCGCTATTGTGTAAGGTGAACTCCCTTCAAATATTTGAATCATGGTTTCAGAAGGGAAAACTGCAGCTCTGACATTTCTACAATTCTAAAAACATGAACACTTTTAAAAACATGGTTCAGTAAAATAATAAGTTAATGCAAGTGGGAAAGCCCACTAACTTTTCTAGATTTCATTATACCCTAATAAATACTGCTCACAGCACTTAAATTATTTTAACAGATTCCCAATGCCATATTCCTTTGATTCCAATGACTTCCAGACATCTTTACCTGCAATTAGTTTATATCTTACAATGTGAAAGCCTT
Source organism: Sternotherus odoratus (assembly GCA_032164245.1). NCBI lineage: Eukaryota > Metazoa > Chordata > Testudines > Kinosternidae > Sternotherus > Sternotherus odoratus. Next base: position 10,038,801 of record JAVMKO010000009.1, on the reverse strand, counting down.
CCAAAAGTTCCTTATGTTTTAGCTAATTAATCTGGGGGCATCCAAAGCTAGCAAGCGCATCCCCCAGGTGGTGGATGGGGGGTGTCCACACGTGGGTAGCTCTGAATAATGAATAAGGAGCCGTGGACCATAGGTTATACATAGTGCTGGTACCCTACCTAAAAACAAACGTACCACAGAAAACTTACTACAGAAGCCATATTGGTATGCAGGAAGCTTGAACACAAGATCAACTTCAATTGAAGAATATGATGGACATTGCTCAAATCTATAAGGAAACCCCTGTCCTGAACAGCCCTGTTGCTCAAGGCCAGGTCATTAATGAAAATCAGATTTTGGAATCTGAGAACAGTGTATGAAGCTACTAAAACTTCTCAAGTACTTAAAGAAATGGATAGATGCCATCTTGATGCCCTTGGAATCAACAAGTCTAGATGGACAGGTTCAAACAAACTAGACAGAAGAACAAATAAGATATTATCTATGCCATGAACATGGGTAGTAGACATGAAGCTAGCATAGCAATCCTAATGGTGAATGAAGCAGAGCAGACACTTACTAAGTGGGAATCAGTAAATGAAAGCATGATTAGAGCTCCCGTTCAGACCAGACACTGTCACGTTCAGACTAACAGTCATACAATGCTATACACCAGGGAACAAAAAGCCAGATGAGTAACATTCTTTTTAAGATTTGTTATAGGATGTGTTAACTCAGATCTCAAAACAGGATATCCTAGTGACTGGGCAATTTTAGTGCAAATGTTGGCAGTAACAATGGTGGGTTGGATAAAGTTATGAACAAGTGCAGCAGGGACTTGGACATGAACTACAATGGTGAACAGTTAGTAGAAATCTGCGGTGTAAACGACGTAGTGATAGGGGGACCAGTATTTCCTCATAATGGAATGCATAAAGTGATATGGAATACCCTAGATGGTACTACAAAGAACCAGACAGAAAACGTCTGCATTTCAGTACTGGTCAGAGCTCATTAGCAGATCTATGTGTGTACAGGGGAGCAAATGTGGGCAGTGACCACAGTCTTTTTATCACTGAGTTGAATATCAAGTTAAATAGAATTAAGAAGGTGAAAAGAAGACCACACATCAACAGAGCACAATTAAAAGGCCCAAACACAAAAAATGTTTTTCGGCTTGAACTCACTGATACTCTGTGGAAAAACATCAAATACTGCAATCTAAAAAGAGCTAAAACGATTCCAACAACAATGAAATCTAAAACGGAAGAATGGATTAGCAACGCTACTTGGGCAGCAGTGAAAAAGAGAAGTGTAAAGCAAAAAAACTCATGCAGGCTAAGAGAATGCATGTGAAGAGACAAGCAAGTGATAAGAAGCATACAGAAGTTTGGATAGAGCGGAAAAAAGGAACACTAGAAGAGCTAAATAGGCATATATTGATTTTAAAAAAAAATCAGGAGGCTGAAGATGCTTACTCAAGACATGACCTTACACCCTCGTATAAGATGATTAAACAGCAAACAGGAAACTTTACCAGTACTGGAGCCCCTATTAAAGATGCAAATGAAAATACTCTTAGTATAGAAGAAAGACACAAGTTAAAATGGGCAGAACATTTTCAGGTTGTTTTAAATGGACCAAGTCCAAGCAAAGTACTAGAAATACATGATGAAGACCTACCACTAAAGCTTGATATTGATACAGGAAATATAATAATGGAAAAAGTTAGAAAACCCATCAGTAAATTAAAAAAGGGGAAAGCAGTTGGGAGAAGGTAACATTACTGAATAGATACTTTAAAAGAGAGAGAGAGACTAGTCCTCCAGACTTTCCTTGTGTTTTTGGGTAGAATATTTAATGAAAAAAAGAACCCAAGAGAGTTGGAAGAGAGGCTTTATGATGAAATTGCCAAAGAAGGGTGATCTAGCCAACTGCAATAATTGAAGGGGAATCACATTACTCTCAGTACCTGGAAAAATCACAGGCAACATCATCCTGGAAGATATCAAGAAACAAACAGATCTTCAACTTAGAAGGAACATCCAGGTTTTAGACCTTGAGATCAAGCGCAGACCATGCTGTTGTTCTCAGATGTATTACACAATTAAGTGAGGCATGACGAGCACCTCTTGTGATAAATTTTATAGATTTCCCGAAGGCTTTTGACAGAGTACAAACAGTCATTAGAAAATTATAGCACTCTATGAAATACAAGCAAAAATAATCAGAATCACCAAATACTGTATCTATATAATGCTGAATGTGTAGTTGGAGATGGTGACATCATCATTCAGTGGTTTGAAGTGACAACTAGAGCAAGGCAAGAGTATATTAGGGGTCTCAAACTTGTGGCCCATCTGCAGCCTGCAAACCGAACCTCCCCAATGTGGCTAATGGGGTTCCAGCAGTTTGGGGGCAAGGTCTCTCCCTTGGCCCCACGTGCTGCCCCCAGGCACTCCTCCCCTTCCCCAGGCGATTTAAAATGGCCCGGGGCCCTGGTAGTGCAGTAGAGCTGAGCAGCATCTGCTTGCTCGCTCCATGTGTCTGCCAGCCCCTCCCTGTGGCCCTGAGGTAGGGGTGTGCCTCTGCGTGCTGCCCCCGCCCCAAGCGCCTCTGCGGCCAATGGAAAACTGCAGGGGCAGTGCAGCCCCGGATCGCCCCGCCTTGGAGCCCCAGGTAAGTAGACCAAGCCAATCTAAAACATCAAATATAGCAATTCAGAATACATTTTAAGAATGCTACCAATATGACTTACATAGCAAGTAATAATATGTACACCACCTGGAAAGAGAAAAAGAGGGCAACCTAGAGAAACATTATGTAGAACAATAAAGAAAGAAGCTAAATCCATCAACATGACAGAAGCCTTAACAGACCAGCAGAAGACTGAAATAAACAGCGGAAGCTGGCAGAGGCCCTATGCACCTGAGGGTGCAGGAGGATAAAGAAAAAGAATAGCTGATTAATGTTACTCAAGCATTAATTATTCCATTTTTCTTTTACATAATTCTGACGGGCATGTCTTTCCATCCCTCCAAAACTCAGAAATCACAGTGTGGAAGTGTAATATTATTATCTGTGCTTGTGTGTCTGTCTATTTATTCCATACTCTAATAAACATAACTGCATGTTGAAAAACAGATGTGCATAGAAGCCCGTCCAAATTTTAATGGAATGCTTGTGTGCACAATCCAGTGATAATAAGGAAAATTGCTTCCGTCTTTATTCTTACCAGCACAAATCTACAAGTGGATGTCCCTTTCCTTATTCCTAGCTGTGGGCCTCAGCACCACCCAGTGCCCACACAAACCCTACACCCACACCTGAAGATCTTCCTACTTACCCCCTCTTCACACACACCCACACACACCGCCTCTCTTTCTTTAAAAAAAAAAAAAAAAACCACAAAGAATAGATGATCCCATCTGGAATTCTCAATGAAAGCACAGGGGTAGCTCTACTGACTTCAATTGCTCAAGTAGTTTGCTGGATAGGGGCTAGAGTAACCAGACACTTCTAGGATAAAGATTTGAAATCAGTGAAATCTTCTCTCTGCTCTGTTCCTTTGTACACGCGAGGTGGCTTTTTGAAACAACCAACCTCTGTCTTTGTGTGTCCTCTATAGATGTATGATTCTTCACAATAAAGGGTTACTGTAAACCATAATGGATGCTGGGGAAAAGAAGTCAGAAGTCTGCTACACTCACAAGACATTTGTTAAATTACAGCATACATTAAAAATTCCACAGATACAAGTATAGTATCAGTTACCTACTGCTTCAAGAACAGGCACAATTGTGCTCTCACACGGTACATGAACATTGCTGTCAGTACACAGTTCAGAAAATAATCTTCCCTTTATTAAAAAAAAATAAGGTAATCTCATCTCTATTATGGCTTCGGCCATGAAACAGACAGTAGACTAAAGATAAGAGAAGCAGATTAAAGAAAAATTCAAGAGGTCAAAAGAGACCAGAGGGGGAATTCATTTATATACGTATTTTTTTAAAAAAAATCAAAACCAAAAATTATTGTAATACATTATAATCAGGGGAAAGGACTAGTAATGGTACAATTTGTCTGAGTAAATATGACAAGTGAAGTGCATTTTTGTTAAACCGGCCAAAGTTTTAACACTTAAAATATACATCCTTCAGGCCATGTGCAATATCTTGCATATGAAACATTTTTTAAAAAGTACAAAGTGGATCCATATTAAAATGATAATGGCTCCATACTTCAAGGAGACAATACAGCTGCTGCAAGTTGTTTTGTCAAAGGTCTATTTAATAACATTTCCATACTATATCATAACAGCTCTCAAGGAGCCGAATATGGATTTATTCCTTAGAACATAACAGCTCCAAAGGAGCTGTTTAAAAACTAACAAATAAAACAATACATAATGTAAAAACTCAGCAGACTGGAAAAATTAATACCTAACCAATAAGGTGAATGCATATAATGTCTGATACCAATTTATATCAATTTAATAGTCCACCTCTATTTTAAAAATAAATAAATATATAAATCATTGAGTGTCCTTACCAGAACTACTCTCTGATACCCCACAAAATTGTGATGTGGCAGCAGTGCAGCCCTGGGTATTACACCACCTGTAACACAAACCATATTATGATACTTTCTGTCAATATTTATTTAAAAGAATGATGGAGAAAGTATAAGACAGATATTTTTCTACTAGTCTTTTTCATTAAATCTATTAAAGCAGCATTCATAGTTTCCTATCACTTAAGGGGCAAACCACAATATTACACAAACATGCTTTACGAGTATATGTTCATTTTTTAAAAAGGAAATTCAAAGTAAAGTTTCGACTCTATTCTTGCCTCCTGATTTTATGATAAAAACACACGCATTAGTTTCAAATTAGTAAGTTAGAAGTGCCAAAAAATTCCATTCAGGCTGACTGCTCAGGATGACTATCTAGAATTTTACAACAATCCAACTTAATCATTACCAATGTCTAAGTACTGAGACGACAATTTATTTTAGTGTGGACTACAATGGCAAAATAATCTCCAAGATGACAAAACAATATGCGAATTATGGATGTTCTCTTGTGGTTTTTGTTACTTAACGTTTCTGATACTTTCGTCTCTTCAGCTTCATCTCCAGTTTAAAAATATTTTTATACGGGAATTTCCACAGGTATGGGGGTGCAGGGGTTAAAATATATTAGTTCCTCTGTCATAGAACTATTGATGTTGCATCATAAAATTAACATTATAGGTGTTGCAAATCATGACTATGTATTTACTTGAACTGTTCCAACATTTTTCAACCTGGCCATTTTGGAAATGGACTTTACGGAGTCTCCATGCTTCACAAACGGAACAAAGATAAAGCCTGTGGATTCTTTAAATTCCTTTAACCCAGCAAGTTAGACAAAAAACCCTATGGAGTCCATGTGGAGGTTAGAAGTTCCACAAAAATCCCTATAAGAATCTCTGGTTCAGAAAAATGCTGTTTTCAGTGAGACTGGGATGCGATTAGTATTAAAAGAACCATTTGTAATGGCATACTCATGATACTTTTGGCCAAAGTTCAGGCAAAACCTCAAAATGAGTGGTTGGTTAATTATTTTCTAGAGCCTGAGCTAAGCAGGACCGAAAGCCACAAAATAGAAAAAGACATTACCGATAACTCACACTTCCTAAAGTTACTGTATATGAAGGGCTGAAAACATGGAAGGAAATACACAGAAGATATTTAGTATTCCAAAATTTCCATTTTAAAACCAATCACCCTTGACCTCTAAAATAACTCAGTTATAATATACTCAAGTCTTATATCAGCAGTTGAACCAGAATTTAATGTCCTGTTTTTGGTGCTGAATGACAAAAATGTAGCTCATTTTTAAACAGCAGTCAACAATAATCATACATGTTTAAATTTCCCAGGAGATCTAGCTAATACCTTGTAATCCAAATCAATGACCAGATAACAGATTGTACCGGCATGGCTCATTTCTAAACTTCACAACGGGAGATTTAAGAAGCCAACAGCTATCACTCCCCTTTCAGCATTCCTGACAGCTGAAACACTCTATAAGGATGGAATCTTTTAACTATGGAAAGAAGTGAGAAAGAGATATGAGGTTGCATTTCATTGAGATGGCACTAACATACACTGATTATTTTTGTATTATTTGTATGTACTCAATTGTTTATATGCTCAGGGTGCAAAGATGTCCATAATTTATAAATTAAATGTTAATAGATATGTAATTTATACACCCACTCCAATTCCAACATGATATTGGCAGCTAATATAACATGAGACACTAGAGTTAGAGATTAATGCTTTACACCATTTGAAAGCTGGATATCAAGCTTTAAGAGGCAATACAAAACTTGGGTCCTTATCATGCAATCGGGCCCTCCTTGAATGGATCCAAATGCAGGATTGGGACCTGGTTTTCGATCTCTAGAAGTCCGAAGCCGTGGCTTCTAAAATTATATTAGAATTGAAGTGAAAGGGAAGGAAAAATAGGGAACAGCAGCAGCAATTTGAATTACAAGATTTTAGGGTCAGAGAGACCAATGGCACTTTTAAAATCCAAACAATAGTGACCTATCAGGGCTATGCTACCACTGGAAAGCAGAGAATCACAGTGCTAGTAATGGGCAACAGTGGACTTTTAAAGTGTGACTAATGCTTCCTTCAAGCAATGCTTATTCATAGTGGCTCAGGACTGAAAGAAAAGTTCCTGACCTCATAACCAATGTAATTTAAATTTTCTACTAGAGTTTAATATCTGTTGTTCTGATGGTTTCCTATAACCAATCAGGAGATATGAATTCTATAGCATCAGAGCCTACTAATACTGCTAAAGCTGATGTCAAAAAGTTAACATTATAAACACTGTTTATATCTCAGATATAAAATTTAACTCCAGGCTAAATCTTAGCGAACTAAAATCATTAACGGGATAATGATCCTTTTCTCTAAGCAAACAAAGGGAAGCAAGAGGTTGAAATGTTTATAGAAGCTATACTAACTTCCAAATTTTTAGTTACAACTGCAAGTATATTACTTTCATGGTAAAATTATGCTTCATATTACCAATTCATATGCTATATGCTTCATATTACCAATTCATATGCTATATGCTAAAAAAGACAGAACAGGGAGGCCTGAAAGGAAAGCAATTCACTGAACAGTAGCCAGTTTGAGAGGATTCCCCTTCCTCTTTACAATTCCCCATAGAGCATACACAAAAAACTGTACAAACAGAAAACTGGAAATTCATCCATAAATTAGCCTCCATTAGTATAACAGGAAACCTGTTTACAGTCAACTGATTTGCCGCAGAGACGGGGAAACACAGACTAGGTAAAAGGCATGCCTAATTCCACAAGATTTTAAGCATGACTGCGCATCCTAGTTGTATTTCAAATAGGTCCTAAACAATTGACCACACGCTGCTGTAATTTACATTGATAGTGTAAGGTAGTAACTCCTAATTTAAACCCGTTTAACTACTTCAAAATTAAATCAGTAAGTTCATTTTTAGCTTTTTTAATACTTGGTAAAAACTACTGATTATAGACTACTGCTTGACTTTTGGGTCAAAAGTAGGAATTGGTAAAGTAGCAATTAAAAGAAGTAGCCCCTTCTTCTCCCCCACCCCAATAAAAAACCCACATAATTTTCCAGTTTGTTTAGTTTTCAGTGCTTCTGTATTTTAGGCCTTGTCTACACTGACACTTTACAGCTCTGCAACTTTCTTGCTCAGGGGTGTGAAAAAACACCATCCTATTTCAGTTTCAGTACTGAAAAGTAGCAGTGTAGACAGTGCACTAGCACTACTCCCCCCTGTGGGGGTGGGTTTTTTTACTGTGCTGGGATCAACTACACAGCCATGTTAAAGCGTTGCCATGGCTTTAACGTTATTAATGAAGACATACACTTAGATTGTAAATCCTTTGGGAGTAGTGGCAGTCATGTAGCCAGGTGGCCAGTTTTCGACCAGAATGTCCAGTTAAAAGCGGCCCTCATGGTGTCTGGTCAGATCTAGTGGCCGGACACCCAAAGTCTGGTTACTGAGGATGGGGGGAGACACCTACGGCCACTTCCTACTTGCATCGGGCAGCTGAAGCTCCCAACACTGGTTCTGCAGGCGAGTCTCTCCCGACCCATGCATGGAACAGGGTGGGAGCGGAAAAGCGGTGAGTGATGGGAGGAAGGAGGAAAGAAGAGCAAACAGGGAGGCGGGGCTTGAGTTGGAAAAGGCAGGGCAGGGCGGGACCTCAGTCGGAAGGGCCAGGGAAAGGGAGGTTCCAGCACTCCTGCTGGAAGCCCAGTTTTTAAATATTACGAAGTTGGCAACCCTAAGTGGCAGCCTTTATTTTTCTGTACTATAGAGAACGAAGGACATATGCGCTAAGTAAGAGACCCTACCCAAGGAACAGCAATGCTCAGGGAGGAAGCTTAGGCTAAGGTTTATGTTATTGTTTTGGGGTCACCAAAAATGGTCGGGGTGGAGAGTTGTGGACACTAACTCAGGGTCTTGAGGACAGGGTACGAACTCAGTCTACTCACAATCTCCTTTTTGACAAAAGCTGGGTTGTGATTTTTTTGATACACTGTATCTCTACTTTTATTACAATATACTGAAATTAAAGTCAACATTTTCAAAGCAGGTGAAACATACACCTGTAAAAATGTGCACATCACCCTTGCACAACCAAGTTGTACATGTTTACAGAGTTGCAGAATATACAAATGTATACTTGAACGGTGGGGACTGGAAGAACAGTGGGGACAGGCAACAGGACTGCACAGTTCTTTTCCATTGAACCCATTAAGTTTAGCTTTGAAATGCTAGTCCTAACTTTTTGCAAGTTTTGAGACTGGGATAAGGATGGCAGGTTTTTATTACTACCAACCATCCACAGCTTAAAATTTTATAAGTGAATAATAAAATGAAATGGGAAAACACCAATCCCAAATCTAATTTTAATGCTACAGGGTAGGGCCACATGATTAAATACTCAAAGGTCAGTGAAATCCCTAAAATTGTATTTACTCTGCCTTGTTGCAAATCCTATTTTATAGTATTCAATAACAAAGGTCTTAATCCAGCAAAGATTTACGCACTTTAACTTTTCACACAGCGAGTAGTTCCACTGACTGAATGAAATTAAGTATGTGCATAAGTCTTTGCAAGATCAAGGCCAAAAATTTTATATTTAAACAGAAGTTATTACTTCATGCAATGTGACAGACTATTAGAATTTTAGAATTTAATTAAGAATATTTGTGCCATAATGCTAGAAAGCTGTTCTTTTGTTTTTGCATTTAACTTCCTAAAAAAAAAATTATTTAAGGAAAACCTCAAGAGGCAGCTGGCTTGCACACCTCTTGCAGTGAAACCAAGTCTCTTGTCCTGCAAATCGGCAGCCTTGTTAAAATAACACAAAAAGGGGAGGGGGGCAGGCAGGAAAGTTTATGAAACAAAGGAAAAAATGTCACTTGCTGAACTCAAATATTTTGAAAAAAATTCAACTTCAAGCAGAAGCCAGGCACAAAATATATTAACATTTCTGAAAATTATGAGCACTGTCATTGCTTAGCCATTCTTTTAAATTTTAGGTTATTAACAGGTTTGTGTTCATAACATAGTAGGTGCTACTAAATGCTTGCTATAAGCATTTGGGCACCATGCAGTATTGAACATTTGCTCTCTAGTGCTTAATGTGTCTATACATTAAAAAATGTAAAGAGGGAAATACATATTGTATGCTTCAAATTAATTATGAAGCCGCTTTATTATTACAGGATTCTAAAAGCAGGTGGTCTAGACGGCCAAAGAAAGGCAGAGGAATAGGTACTGCATTTGGTTTGGCTAAGTACTGCAGTGCATGATGTCTTTTGGTTTGGTTTTTTAAAAATATTTTCATTACCTTTCACTTTTCTTTTTGTAACAGTTAATGGACATTTATGGCAGGATTCCATACCAAACCATATTGTGCAGGATTAAGCTGTCAGTAGGACATGCTGCTGGATCAGCACAGAATTTTACATCCTTATTAAAGAGGCAGCACTTCACTGAGAAGATATATAAACTGACATAGATTCAGCCATCCTATGCAAATTCAATTCCTCTCAGTTAGCAGAATTAACCTTTGGTTAAAGAGAAAAATGTTTATTGACAGAATATTATTATAAATATTGTTAAAATCCAAGTTTCTTTTTCTGAGTTATAGTATTGTTTGCAATGCTATAAAGATGTGTCAGCAATTCCTTTACAAACTCCTCTTTTCAGCTGACCAGTACTCAAATATTGCTTCTAGTGGAATTGGATCTATACATGTTTTAGCTTAAAACCACTTTTAAATTTTTTTATTTGGTTTTGTGATTTTTAAGGAACATATAACTTTGTTTATAATTAAATTTTTAAAAAAGCTAACAAAGTGAGACCCAGTAGTATGAAAATCTCTACTTACAAAAAAAGTGAGTTCTGTTCTCACAAAAATTACTGCTGTCTAATGAAATAATTATTGTCTGTATAAAACACGGTATTTAATTTTATTTTAAGAAGAAAGAATGGCTTGATGTTCTCCTCAGCAGTAGAACACATATTAGTAACATCTAACAAAATTTTTATTTCTGGGCTGCGAGGATGTCAAAGAATGCCCCCAAACCAGACTGATGCAGAAACAGAAATGGGGGGGGGGGGGGAAAGCACTCACAATAAAAATGGAAAAATAAATAAAAATAATGTAAGCCCCCATCCTGCACTGAGATCTTTATGAGCACTATGGTTTTTTCCTACAATGAAGTCAGTGCGGAAGAGGGGCTTTCTTTTTAGACTATTGTGCGTGTGTAACCCACATACACAGGGCCGGCGACAGGGGTGTACTACGGGTACAACTGAACTGGGCCCCGGACTTAAGGGGGCGCGTCGCTCCATCTTCCCCTCCCAGCGAGTCGCGTCCGGAGCAGCAGGACCCAGCGGGCGACCCACGTAGGCACGGGCGGGGCAGGGCGCGGGAGGCGGGAGATCGGCTGGGGGGGGGGGGCCACAAACGATCAGAGTATGGGGCCCCAAAATTTCTGTCGCCAGCCCTGTACATACATTCTGGGTGTGGTGTTCTGTCCCATCTAGACCGCTTTGACATGCACAGATTGATAAGATTCCGAGGCCAGAAGGGACCATTATGATCATCTAATCTGACCTCCTGTGTACACAGAACATAGAACTTCCCCAAAATAATTCCTAGAGCAGATCTTTTAGAAGAACATCCAATCTTGATTTTAAAATTGTCATTGTAATTGATGGTCCACCTCTCCCTCCCCCACTTGCATGAAAATAAGAATTTTGTCACTGAAAAGTTTGATCTACTTCCTGTTTCTTATTCCTGGTATGATGCTCTAATCCAGAGGTTCTCAAACGGTAAATTAGGACCGCAAAGCGAGTCATGTGTGACCACAAAAAGTGAGTCATGACTCTGTTTTAATGAGGTCATCACAGCTGTCTTAGATTGGGCTTTGGACCCAGACTCCCAGCCAAACCCCACCTCCTGGGGCTCAAGCTGAAGCCAGAGGACTTCAGCCCTGAGCTGCGGGGCTCAGGTTACAGGCCCTGTGCCTGGGGCTGTAGCCCTTGGGTTTGGGTGATCTCAGGAACGAACCCCTCCTCCCCAGTACAGTACAGGTAACAAAGAGTCCTGTGGCACCTTAAAGACTAACTATAAAGCTTTGAAGCATAAGCTTTCGTGGGCTAATACCCACTTCGTCGGATGCAAGCAGTGGAAGTGTCCAGAGGCAGGTATAGATAAATAGTCAGGAATCAGGTAGGAGGTATGCTATGTAAATATTATTAAGTGACAATATAAATGTCATAAGAGTGATGTTTCCTTGGTAATGGAACAAATTGTATTTCTAATTTTCATCTACAAAGGAAAAAGTCTAACATGTCTAATCACAATAAGGTGGACCCAAAAACCACTTACGGCCCCAATACAGTACTGCAAAGACTTAAGTATGTACTTAACTTTAAGCATGTGAATAGTCCCACTGATGCCAGTGAGACTACTTGCTTACAGTTAAGCACACTACATAAATGTTGACAGGATCAGGGTCCAAAATATCTTTAATAGTGGTCACTTCTAATGCCTAATCTACATAAATGTTGACAGGATCAGGGTCCAAAATATCTTTAATAGTGGTCACTTCTAATGCCTAATGTGCATTGTTCCATTACCGTTCATTTGTAAAATACTTCAGCCAAATTCTAGCACATCAGTTTTTAGCAGAAGTGAATTATAAACCTTCTGATAGATAAAAATGATACCCCCCCAAACAAACCCAACACCCCCACCTCACACCTCACCCACCCCGACACCTTCCCACCCCCCCCCAGACCAAACCCAACACCCCTGGCTCACTTACCCCCCAACCAAACCCGACACCCCCACCTCACCCCCCGACCAAACCCGACACCCCCACCTCACTTACACTCCGACCATACTCGGGTCCGTCGGCGGTGGGGAGGGGGGGCTGAGAGCTGAGCGAGTGCGGGGTCCGTTGGAGGTGGGAGGGGCAGAAAGCTGAGCGAATGCAGTGTCCGTTGGAGGGGGTATTATGACATCATAACTATGTCACAGAGAACAGCAGCTGCCCAGCTGATGTGATTGGCCTTTAAATAATTTCACCCCTGGGGGGCGTCAGAGGTGAGATTTGAAAAATTTTCGACTCTTACCCTGATTAGGACCCTAAGACCTCTAACTGTACCAAATTTCAAGTCTCTAGCTCAAACGGTGTGGAAGGAGTAAGCGCACATACATACACGCATACATACACACATGCATACACCATTTGACTTTGATATATATAGATTAGATATTGAATATTATTTATTAGCAAAACCTCTTCTCCCAATATTTGAAAATCAAACTCTATTTAATGTGAAATCTCTCTGTAAAACATTAGTTTTCACACCATGGTCATGTTCCAAGTTAATTTTACTCTCCTTATAATCCCTGTCACTTCCATAATCACTTCCATAATAAATCTTTTAAAAGATTTAAGATTTACTTTACTGAAAATTGTACTGAAAGAGAATAGGATACTATCACTTTAAATAGCTTGAGTGTCTTCTGATGGTGCTCACCATGCTCTATGTTTGAGAAGTTCACAGAACCCAATCAGAAAATCTATATGTATATGCCTTGAGTGTTATATATTCAGTAAACAGGATTTGAACCACATTGTGCTGTGCAATTCTTTTGTTTTCTTAAGAACAATAAAAACCATCAAAATGTCTGCATTACTTACAGTCCAGTCTTCCCTGTCCACATAGATTAGGATTTGCAAAAGCACTCAGTGTTGGCCTAACTCTGCTCCCACTGAAATCAGTGAACAAAATCTGACTCAAAGGGAACAGAGGTAGGCCAAAACTAAGCACTTCTGAAACTCCAATCCGTATAATATAAAATTTAAAACCAAAGCATAAATATCAAGACTATTGTAAGAAGGTTTTGCTTTATGTAGACCCAGTAGTGACTCCATAAAGTTTCATTAAAATTCGGACTCCCATCTGCAAGCTCTCAACTTAATACATTTTTTCTGATACAGTTCAAAGGGGGGGGGGTCTCTTTTCCGCATAAAATTTCCTATGGTTATTCTCCAATGAGGGCCCAATTTTGTGTGTGAAAAGTTCACAGTTTATTGGTCAGGCTGCTTTGGAGACAAGATACTGAAAAAGGGTTGTTTTCTTCATTTTTGAAAATTGTTTTAACTCTTGCCTAATCGTAACTCAAATTACTTGGGCAAATGCCTTTAGCCTTTATATGCATATCCGCATTAATTTACAGAACTCTCTTTACCAAATTGGAGTCTTAAAGTGTTAGTTTTTAAAGGTTGTCTCCACATGTACTATAACTTTCATTTACTCATTTAAAAAAGATCTCTTAAGTTGGCATCTCTTCTTGTTGCAAAGGCAGCCTTCAAAATGTAAAGTGATCAAAAGGCTTGTTTGTCTGGGGTTTTTTTGGGGGGTGGGGGTGGGATTACTGTTTTTTAATGGTGCAATTTGGAGGGGGGCGGAAATTGCTCTCCTCTCCCATTTTGCACAGCTGTACTCTCGTCCACCTGTCTCACAGCTCCTACCCTCAAGTTTTTACTTGCAAGCAGCTGCTATCATCACTATCCCCATCCTAAAGAGAAAGGCCACTCCATTCCCTGTGCACTCCCCATAGATACATGCCACGGGTTCAGCAGCTCAGTCAACAGTATCACAGGGAACTGAAACTGGCAGTGCCCCCCTTCTAACCTTCATCGTACCCAACCACCACCACTTCCTTCACTTCTCTCCCGGGAAATGGAGTCAACACAATGTGACAGAGGGATTGAGAGAGAATAGCGGCTGTACATTTTCCTGGACACTGAAGAGGTGGAAGCTGCAGGGAGAAATATTCCCTTTCACCATCCCACTCGCCACAAGTTTGAACCCACTCTCCCCATATGTATATCTGTTGGAGTGGGGCACCAAAGCTATCCATCATCTTCTCCCAGCAGCAGCTTTGTCTCCCCTCAGAGGCAGCTGAGAACAGATACCCGCAGCACTGGGATCTTTACTCTCTCTCTCTCTCTGCAGGGAAACGTGGCAGCAGAACATTCAGAGTGGGGGGGGGGCACAGAATCTTCATACACAAACACCCCCCAAGAAGCAAGGAAATGGAGTTAGTTAAGTCCTGGCATGGTGGCCTATTTATACCTCAGCAACATGAGGCTGCCCGATTCTGCCTGCTACTGCTTCCCCTCAACTAGGTCACATAATATAACTTGAGGTTCAGGTTCACCAATTTCTCTATTCACATCTTTTCTATACTTAGCCTGGGTCCAATATTGCATGGGCAGCCCATCAGCAAAGCAATGACTGTTGTCAGAGTTGAGAGTCCCCTTCCAGCATAGGGCACGGATTCCAAGAATGAACTTTAAATTGCCCTGCCACTCCCAAATAAGTAGTGGAAACTGAACCCAAGTTAAGCAGGAAGCAAGTTATATCATTATACAACTGAAGCCATATCATTGGAATTCAGATAGCTGTCAGGACAGACTTAAGTTTCATTTGGCATCCAGTGAGGGTTTGCAATCCATAAGTGGAAGGTGACTAAGACTGGGGGAGAGGGGAGGGAAGGAAGGTGTCACAGTTTAAAGCTGCTGCTTCAGCATGGAGGTTTCTAGAATGTATAGATTGATCTCATGTTTCTTTTAATATAGCATTCTACTAACATCATGTCAGAGGGAAATATGCGTTAGTTTTAACTCTAAAGGATGGAGGGTCAAGGATATCTTTTAGTTGCTTAAGGAGTTGTGACAAATAAGATTAATGCATTACTTATTTATCTCTGGAGTTCCTAGTTGAATTCCTGGTTCAGGTTTCAGTGAATATCAGTTGGATAGCTTTAACCTACTCCCCCCCGCATTTGTTCATAAATCACATCACAACAGCAGCACACAGTTTGCTATATTGGCACTCTGCTATCTTGGAACTCTGTCTCAAGAGATTCCTATAACAGCAATGGAGTTTCAAGTTAGAACGGAGGTGACCTGACAAAGTTGAAAGAAGATACTGTAACCAGCCAGTTGCTTATCCGCTAAACCTGAATCAAGCCAGTGTTTGAAGCCCTTGCTTAGAAGAGCAGGGTGATTCATTCACAAATTAACAAAACAATAAAAATGCACTGGAAAAGACTCTGCACTTTACCTCCTCATTAAAAAAAGGTTTTTTGACCAGGCTTATTTTTCTCCATTTTTAACTGAGAAAAAACATTACATGTTTGTGTATTAATAACTACTCATCTTATTAAATGAAATAACTAGTAGTCAAAACCCACATAAAGAAATTTCACACTACTTTATACTATTGGAATCTTGTTACAATCTGATTACATTTGCTGCCACTTTCAAACGAAGCCTACAATTGCTTCCTCAATAAAACCAATGTGAGTTAGGGGAAAATATTCATCCCCATTTTACAGATGGAGAACGGAGGTATAGACCGGTTTAGTGAATTCTTTGAGGCTACACAAGTAGTCTGTGGCAGAGCCAACAATGGAACCCAGAGCAGCGCCTTAAACATAAGCCCATGCTCCTCACCAGAGCCACTCCATCTGTGCCAGTAAAATGACTGTACTTGGTTCTCCCATAACGGAGAACGTGTGTGTGTGTGTGTGTGTGTGTGTGTGTGTGTGTGAGAGAGAGAGAGAGATTGTGTGTGTGTGTGAGAGAGAGAGATTGTGTGTGTGTGTGAGAGAGAGCATGCATGAAAAGTGAGTGAATGAGCACAAGAGAATGCACAGAGTAAAAAATGTATGGTAAAGACCTTACATCTTATAAGAGTTAGAAAATGGAAATAAAGAGTTTCTCTTTCATATGTACATATTAGAAGTTTTTCCCTTAATTGTTCCCTTCACAGCCATGAGGTTCTATGAACTAAATTCAAATAATATTCCTTTGGGTGGCTGGCAAAGGAGGAGAAATTCAAAGGTCATCTTCAAACAACTATGACTGTTGCCAGGAGAACAGTGTAAACTGTGAGTTCTGCACTGAGCCTTACACTATCTTTCACAACAACTTCTCCTGTCAACTGAACTGTCATACTCACCACAGCAAAAATATCTAAAGGCAAAAATATAACTAAGTTAATTATTAAACCTTTGGCACTAATAGTAGGTTTTTCCCATGCTTATAGCAAGTACTAGGAAACCCTGAATACAGAGGATTAAGATTGCTGTCAGAAGTACCTTTGATGATACAATTGAATCAGCCTGTGTATTTCAAAGGTACCAGCTAATATATTATAATCTTGCGACACTTCTGGGGGCAGGGTTAAATTTGTTATTACAGTGTTTGTTATGATGAATAATTAGAGGAAACTAAACAAAGCCTTCCCCTCCCCCCATAATTGAACATTTGTTTTCCAGTGCTCATTAAGTCAAATTAGACAGTGTGCGCACATGGGTGTGTCATGAGATATAAAAACAAATACGCACACACAGACATTTACTATACAAGTCATGAGCCAAAATTTTGATGTGCTGTTGTGTAAACTTTGGTGACGCATTTAAAACTATTTTGAAAGCAACAAAATAGATCCAAAGCTTTATAAAATGTTGCTTGACCCCACCTTGTGTTTTTGTCTAGTTCGTATAAAAGCTACTATACTCTCTCCATTGAAGTAACTTCCCCAAAATTAATATCATATGCACTCAAACTATAAGGCAGTTCACATATAAACATCTCCTATCCCTATTCTGATTTAAGAATTCATTAAATGCCAGAAACTGAACAGATACCTTATTAATTTATGGATGAGTATCCATGGGAGGGAGAGGAGATAGGAGGGAAGTGGACAAGGTGGGAGAAGATACAAATCCCACGTGAGGTGCCCCATCTAGCAGACAACACCAATAGATACTCCCAGTTGGAGCCAGCTGGCATGGAGACATGGGACTTACAACATGCATGTGGTTTATAAATGTGTGCGTGCACACGTACAGTTCTGCTCTTGAAGAATCAGATGCTCCCCCTGAGAGTCTCCCTCTTTTATCTACTCCTCTTCACTCGTCTTCAATTTGTGTACAAGCTGATCATGTAACAAGAGGCCCCAAATTCCAGACTATACACACTAGTCATGCAGTAGTAACAATGATTCTATTGTCACAAACTAAGCTGATAGGGAGCCAACACTTTCTTTTGCTTCCCCTTGAGTCTCTGTTCACCACGGGTGCTTTTTAAAATGTGATTTGCTTGATTGCCATTGTTAGATATTGAAATGGTCATCTGAAAGTGCTGTTGAGGGACTCCACTCTTGCCTTTGACATTCTGGCTTCTGTAAAAATTGAAACGCCTTTTTAAATATAAATATAAGTGATGCACACTTTGCATTTACTTTCCAAACCAAACTTCTAAGCCAAGGAGCATGCATCCTGTACACAAATTCAAAAGTTCCTTTAAATGAGCAGAAAACTAAGTTTAAAATGTATATTTAAATATTAATTTGTTGAAAGTACATGATCTACAGTTTATTTCCTTTCAGATTAATAATTAGCCACCTACCGACAAAATGTCAATTGCGCACAAACACAAAAACCCACTAGTTCAGCCTACTTCATATAGACACCTCAACCATTGTTAAATAATCTTATTGCATTTTTTTCCAAATTAAATTCTTACACGTAGCCTTAGTTATATGTAGCTATAGTTGGGAAAATCATATTAAATAAGAAACTGTTATTATGTAAAGCAACCTGAAATGGACACATTTTCCTGTAAAAATCTATACATAGAGTAAAATCTAAGTAAGTTTACTAAGGACTATCTGATTTGTATGAAGGCTATGCTCCTTTATCCTCATACAAAAAAGACAAGACTCTCACTAAAGGCACTCATATGCCATCAAGGCCAGGGGCTATGAGTCTCCCACTCAGGAGATGGGAATATGAAAATTATGAAGCTTTTATGGCATCACTTCCTGTCTAACTCTGATTGCACAATCAACCAATAAGGCTTTAACAACTTCCACTAACAGCATCTCACTAATTGGTATAGGAGAGATGTCTGCACAGGCAAAGGACTGTGCCAAAATGTCAGATGAAAGGAAGTGCTCTCCATCACTTCCCAGCTGTTTCAAACCATGCCCAGTGCTGAGCATGCATATTGAAATGTGTCCCTTGAAGGGTATTCTGAACAGTGCTACCAGGAGCAGGGAAAGATCACTCTCCATATGGCCACCAGTCACATGGTGCTCTAAATGGAGAGCTCTCCACATATGGCCTCTGCACATACACTCTCTCCTGTCAGTGGCCAACAGGCGCAGGGAAGGAGGAAACAATCCATAACAGAACAATACCCCCCTGCAGCTGTTGCATTACTGGTGCAGCATGATGCATTCTGGGGTGTCTTTAGCAAGCCAGGTGGCTCTGAGGAATTTCAGGGCAGAGATGCAGTCCGGGTGGAATATAATTTCTAAAGGCTGTGGAACGTGCCCCGGGGGGGGGGGGGGGGGGGAGGGGGGGGGAGAGAGAGGGGCGGCAATTCCTTCTAGTTTTCAGTTTTGCAAAACATTCCTCTGCCTGCCCCCACAAATATAACTGACTCTGTCTACGTTGATCTCATCACTGTGTCTAGGGTCAGCCTGAGAATTCTGGGGAAGGCCAGCAAGAGAATCCTGTTTAATACTTTCTAAACTGACACAGCCTCCTGCAGCAGAAGTGGAGCCCATCTGCTTCTCCTGGGATCATTACCCCCCTGCCAATTTGCAAAGAGAAAAATAAAGTTTTGCGAGAAACAATTGTCCAAATAAATGACAGCAGACTGGGCTGCCTCAGCCACTGGAGAGCTGTATGTGCATTCTGGTGAATGTTCAATAAAACTTTAATAGCAGCCAGGAAATCTCTCTACGGTAGTGTGCAAATCTGAAAGTGCCTGTGACCCACCCTTGCTCTTAGTCTTTGTGTGCATAAGACCATTTGGTTGCACTTCAGAGCCATCAGCTCAGCTGCAAGCATCTGAGAGGGACATCAAGGTGGCCCACCTGGCATCCTGTGCAGTTCTTGTTCCCACAGCCACATGAGCCTCAGGCCCTCCCCAAATCAGAGGGACCTGTGACCACAGTTTCATTTCTCAGAATTGGTTTCCATTACTAAGAAAATGGCTAAACATTACCTCCTCCTTCCCTTGTTGCTGTTCAGTGAACGGTGAGATTCAGTCCTGACATTTCTAATCCTTCCCCCCGCCCCCCCCGAATTCATGGGAAGGGATGAAAGCTGGGTTGCAGGCACTGGACATTGAGGGTCTCCTGTTTGCCAGCTCTGGTTAGTGGGATCACCGGCCTAAGTCATTTTCTTTCTCACGTTGAAGTTCACCTTTAAGGTTACAACTATTTACAGAATGGAGAAGTCACCAGCCAAAAAGGAAGGGGGGTGGGAGGGGGAGCAGTAAGGGTAAACTAAGATACTAGGCCAGCTGGGAACCCAAGAGCACATTCATCACATCTATTGTATAATCATTTATTTTTACTACTGTCATATGCAAGCAGTAAAGGAGCCATACTGTTCCTTAAAAGGAGATAAGAAAGGAAAGGTGAAAAAGGCCTTCAAGGATTAGATGGATGCCTCTTCCAAACCTTCCATCCTCTGTGCCGGGCTTTTCCTTTTGGAATGTCTAGAAATGATTCTGAACAAATAATTTCAAACGCATTCTGGAGTAATGCGCACTCTGATCGTCTAAAAGGAAACTTCTCAGTGTCAGTAGATGTTATTCAAGCAATGTCCTAAAGGATGGGTCAGAATCAGACCCTAACAGGGATGAGTATAAGGGCCAGAAGAATTGATAACCCACATTGCATTTGCATCCATAAGAATACAGTCAGAGTGGTTACAAAGAAGGACGTAGTTAGTTTCTTTTGATTTGCTCACATTCAGAATCATGTACTGTGTTGATCAATATAAAAATACATATATACTGTCTTTTTAAAAATTGTTTTATGATCATTTTTATGTATCCTATCCCTGTTGCTTGTGACAGATATTTGGCATAAAAAAACCCAGTACATTTCCAATACAGTAAACCCTCGATTTAACGGACACCGATTTAACGGACTTTGGATGCAACGGACAAAATTTCCGATGCATCCGAAATCCGTTATTCGGGGGCTGCCGGCTCCCGCCCCGGGAAGCCGGGCAGGAGCTGTCACTCCCCGCAGAGGTTGACAGCTCCCGCCCGGCTCCCCGCAGCGGGGAGCCCGGGGGGCGAGTTGACAGCTCCCGCCTGGCTCCCCGCAGCGGGGAGCCCGACAGGAGCTGTCAAACCCCCCCCCCGGCTCCCCGCAGGGGGAGCTGGGCGGGGGGGGGGGGGTTGACAGTTCCCGCCGGGAGCTATCAACTCCCCCCCCCCACCCGGCTCCCTACAGGGGGAGCCAGGCGGGGGGGGGGGGTTTGACAGTTCCCCCCCCCGGCTCTCCGCTGCGGGGAGCCGGGCGGGGGGGTGTTGACAGTTCCCGCCGGGCTCCCCACAGCGGGGAGCCCGACGGGAGCTGTCAACTCGCCCGCCCGGCTCCCCGCAGCGGAGAGCCGGGCAGGAACTGTCAAACCCCCCCCCCCGCCCGGCTCCCCCTGCAGGGAGCCGGGGGGGGGGGGGGAGTTGACAGCTCCCGCCGGGCTCCCCGCTGCGGGGAGCCGGGCGGGAGCTGTCAACCTCTGCGGGGAGCCGGGCGGGCGAGTTGACAGTTCCCGCCGGGCTTCCCACAGCCGGGAGCCCGGCGGGAGCTGTCAACTCCCCCCCCACCCAGCTCCCTGCAGGGGGAGCCGGGCGGGGGGGGTTTGACAGTTCCCGCCCGGCTCTCTGCTGCAGGGAGCCCGGCGGGAGCTGTCAACTCCCCCCCACCCGGCTCCCTGCAGGGGGAGCCGGGCGGGGGGGGGTTGACAGTTCCCACCGGGCTCCCCACAGCGGGGAGCCCGGCGGGAGCTGTCAAACCCCCCTCCCCTCCCCCCCCCCCCCCCAGCCGGGACCCGGGCGGGTGGGTTGACGGCTCCCGCCAGGGTCCCAGCAGCCGGGCTCCCGGCCGTGATAAAAGTAAAACCTGGACATAACGGACTAATTCGGGCGAGGGGGGTGTCCATTGTCAGCCGAAAGTCCATTATTTAATCATTTAAAAAAATTATTAAATAACGGACTTTCGGCTTTAACGGACACCCCCTCGCCCGAAGTAGTCCGTTATATCGAGGTTTCACTGTAATACCATTTAGTACTAGGGCTAGAATCCAGAGTCCTCTAGGTGCTGGGGAGCTGTATGGAGGTGGAACTCTCTCTGAGAGGCCATGACGCATCTTGGTAGCAACTCCAGAGAAGCCTTGTCAGACCACTGGCTGAAATAGCCTACATGGGGCATTGACAGCACCCATCTCACCTGCAGCAGCTGAGATCATGTGCATACTCAGCCCCTAACCACTGAGGGGCAGACATCCATTACAACCACCACATACAAACAGTATAACTATAAAAGCTCTATTTCAATGGCAGAAGGAATGGATGATTTGCCCTCCCATCCCTTTTGCTGAACTCCATACCTGGCTCTCTCTACAACTTGTGACCCATTTGGTACTGTGTAAAGAATACACATGGCTATTTACCTACACAATCTCCTTCATAGATAATCAGGATTGGAAGGGACCTCATGAGGTCATCTAGTCCAACCCCCTGCTCAAAGCAGGACTAATCCTCAACTAAGTCATCCCACCCAGGACTTTGTCAAGCCTGACCTTAAAAACCCTCTAAGGAAGGGGATTCCACCAACTCCCTAGGTAACCCATTCCAGTGTTTCACCACCCGCCTAGGGAAAGTTTAGTTTTTCCTAATATCCAACCTAAACCTCCCCCACTGCAACTTGAGACCATTACTCCATGGACTTTCAACGAGAGTCGGGCTCCTCCATTGCTTAGGCACCTTTGCCCATTTTACCCTTGTTCTCATTTTCAACCCCAGGATGGGCATACTTGTCAGTTAATGTTCTTACGATTGTGAAGTAAAAGGGACACAAACACCCCACAACATCATTGTTAAGGCACAGCTCATTGCGGCTAAAGGAAAAGGGTGGAAGCCTTATTTTTTTACATAAGCAGAGCCAGCTTTGTAAGGATTATCCTACCATACAACACATCCATTGTAGAATCAACTATGCTACTACTCTTCCGCTTTACTTCCACCCATGTAACAGAGAAGAAGCTATTTCAGCCCTGACTGCACAAAAAGTACAACTGTGCTTTTGAAAATACCTGACCCAGTTTTAAAAAACTCTACAAGTTGTGTCCACATGGCACCATTTTTCACAACAAAACCACGTGTTAGCTATTGTTTGTCCGTATCCATCATGCTGTCTAACTGGGTTTGAATCACTGTACTCCAGGAAAAAACAGGAAGCTACCAAATAGTGCAGGGGTGAAAAAACTACGGCCCACAGGCGAGATCCGGCCCACAGGCTCCTCCCAACCGGCCCCTGAGGTCCGGCTGGGGAGGCTGCTCCGGCCCCTCCCTAGTTCTCTCCCTCCCCCTCCCACGGCCTCTGTGAGTCGCATGCAGCAGCACTGGTGGATGCGGCTGCGCAACCGCGTGGCCGGCTGGGGAGGCTGCTCTGTCTCCCCCCGCAGTCTCCCTCCCCCGTAGCCGCGGGGAGCAGCAGCTCTCAGGGGATGGGTCTGCGTGACCGTGTGGCCGGCTGGGGATGCTGCTCTGGCCTCTCCCCGCTGTCTCCCTCACTCGCGGCCTCAGCTCTCGGGGGCGGGGTTGCGCGACCGCGTGTCTGGTTCCAGGCCAGACGTGTTGCGCTCCAGCGGATCAGCGCTGCATGTCTGGCTGTGGGCCAGGCACACTATTCTTAGTAGTGGCGGGGTAAGTGGACTGTGGCGGGGCCTGAGGTTGGATAAGGGGGTAGAGGGTCTCGGGTGGCTGTGAATGGGGGGTTGGATGGCACGTGGGAGTCCCAGGGGGCCTGTCAGGGGGTGGGGGTGTGACTAGGAGTCAGGGTGGTTAGATGGCGGGTAGGGTCCTGGGGCATGATTATGGGTCGGGGCTCTCTGGAGGGGTGCAGTCAGGGGAAAGGAGCAGGGGGCTTAGGGGGTGGGGTCTTGGGGGGGGTGATTAGGGGAAGGGGGTCTATGGAGGGGTTAGTCAGGGGACAAGGAGCAGGAGGGCTTAGATGGGGGTGGGGTCTTGGGGGGGCAGTTAGAGTGGGGTGTAATCTCCAGAGGGGTCGATTAGGGGACAAGGAGCTGGGGGTTGGAAGGATCGTGCTTCTGAGGGGGACAGTAAGGGGGCGGGAAGTGGGAGGGGGCCGGATTGGTGGCGGAGTCTTCCCTATCTGGCCCTCCATATAATTTTGCAAACCCACTGTGGCCCTCGGGCCAAAAAGTTTGCTCACCCCTGAAATAGTGCCTCAGCACTGGAGTGTCTGCATACAGATGCACCTGGGGCAAGGCACTCAGAAAATGACCTAGCACTTAGAAAGATAAGAGAAAAAGGATCAGCCAAACCAGTTACATAGGCCCAGTTAGCAGAAACCCATCTATACTGCAAAACACAGTATGCCAAGCCAAACAGATGAAACGACAGTCACCACATACTAGCGTAAGTAAGAAAAAATAACACTGTTAGGCAACACGTTTATTATTGGAATATGAACCACGCTGGGTGTGGACACAAACTCTGTTTAGAGCCAACCAGGCCTCAAACTGGTTACACACTTGGTTAAAAACTGAAGCGTACCAGGGCCGGAAAAAAACAAGTTAAAAAATTAGTACATAAATAAAAACACACACACACCACATAATACAGTAAAACCTCACTTAAAGTTGTCCCGATTAATGTTGTTTCATTGTTACTGATCAATTAGAGAACATGCTCATTTAAAGTTGTGCAATGCTCCCTTACAACACTGTTTGGGAGATGCCTGCTTTGTCCACTGCTTGCAGGAAGAGCAGCCCGTTGCAGCTAGCTGGTGGGGGCTTGGAACCAGGGTGGCAGCCCCCCTATCAGCTCCCTACTCCCTGTGCAGCAGCCACCCAGCAGGCTATCAATTGCCAGCAGTTCAGCTGTCCTTCCCCCCACTGCCATGTGCTGCTCCTGCCCCCTGCTTTGGAGCTGCTCCTGGGAGCCTACTGCTTGCTGCGCAGGTGGGGAGAAAAGAAGGGGGCTAATTTCAGTGTGTCCCCCTCGCTCCTGTCCCCCGCTTACCCCATCTCCATAGAGCGGGGCAGGGAGGGGAACACGACAGGGCCCAGGAAGGAGGGAGCTTGCCTGAAGTAGCTGCTGTCTCAACTTGCTGACCTACTTTAAAAGGCAGTGTACTTAAAGGGGCAATGCACATCTCTCTCTCACCCACAGGGTGTCTCTGTCTGCCATGCTGTCTCCCCTCCTTCCATTTGTGCTGCCTTGTAGTGTGTGAGGCTACATTAAACAATATGTTAACCCTTGAGGGCTCAGCTGAGTACTAGTTCATCATTTAGCAATAAGTCTTTCCCTGGAAAATATTCCACTCTCTTACTTCACCACCTCAACCAAGCTTCACAATCATCATTGCTGTGTACCAGTATTAAATTGTTTGTGTGCATGTGTGTGTGTGTGGTGAGAGAGAGAGAGAGAGAGACACACAGAGAGAGAGAGAGAGAGAGAGAGAGAGAGAGAGAGAGAGAGAGAGAGAGAGAGAGAGAGAATAAATAAATAAATAAATAAATAAATAAATAAATAAATAATAGTCTTTTGTCTGCTAAAAAAAAGTTTCCCTGGAACCTAACCCCTCCTATTTACATTAATTCTTTTAGGGAAATTGGATTTTCTTAACATTGTTTCACTTAAAGTCACATTTTTTCAGAAACAGAACAACGGTAAGCGAGGAGTTGCTGTACCGGGATTTGATTTATTCTTTTATTTATTTAACAATTTATTCTACTTCTATTTCAGGCATCCATCTTTTTGCTCAGCGAACTTACACAACAATTAAAAAACAGAAATTATAAAATTACCAAACACTATTTGTTTGAACTGCAAATACCCAGCTGCCCAAACACCCTTTTCAAGATCACAGCCCCATTGTGCAAGTGCTGCATAAGCATCTAAGACCTACCTTCTGCTCTGAAGAGACTGCAATCTAACTAGACAAGGCTGATAAACAACATAAAAGTGAAATGACAAAAGATGCGCAATTTTTTTTGTGAAATACATTTTTCTTGAACCATCTGCTGCTGCCTTCCTCACTGACCAGAGACCCAAGCTGATCTGCTCTACACCTATTGTTACTGAATATACGCTGCCTGCCATCCCAGAGAAAGAGAGCCAGGTTCGGTGTGTGTTAAGAATGATCAGATGGTGCCTGAGGTTACTGAAAGTGCCAAGCAGCAGCATGGCTAGATGGGGCTAACAGTCTATTAGGAAGAGCTTTTTACCAAATCTGTACTATGCTTGGAACAAAATAACATGAATATAATTAGCACAGCAATAAATAGGATTTCTG
This sequence comes from Sternotherus odoratus, assembly GCA_032164245.1. Classification (NCBI taxonomy): domain Eukaryota; kingdom Metazoa; phylum Chordata; order Testudines; family Kinosternidae; genus Sternotherus; species Sternotherus odoratus. The sequence continues at coordinate 10,012,778 of JAVMKO010000009.1, read as the reverse complement.
CCATTTTAAAACGGGACATGGAAATAAATTCATAGCATAGTCTCAATTACTCAAATATGAGAAGAATCCGTTCCTGCTCTTTTTTTCTGAACGTTAGTTACACACTCTTCTGCTTGCTTAGAATTTGCTTCTATTGGCTTTAGAAAATATTTTACAGATTTAGATTCCCAAAAATGTAGGATACTATATTTTTAACAACAGATACCCTCTCTTCTAGCCAAACTTTGTAACAGCTTTACTGTCTATAGAGAAGTTCTGTTCAGAGTCCCTAGATTCTCTTATTTCATTCTGAGATATAGGGCTATGGTCAGGAAACATAAAAATGTTTCCTCATTCAAACATTCTTGTCCTCATTTTTGGCCCTTAGCACCCACCACCACAAAAAAGCCCCAGCCACACTTCTAGATTGACAATATAATCTCAGTGGGGGAAGTCCCTCTTTTTCTGTACAGAGCATTCCTCTTTGCATTTAGACTAAGAGGTCCGCTAAAATAATGGTTTCATAAACAAATCAGAATCCAGAAATTCTTTATCCATTGGTACACCAATTACACTTCTTGCAAGAACATGTTCTCCTTGTGTGGTCTTTCCAGGATACTGTTGCTCTATAACTAAGGGCCTGGCTACACTTGCAGATGTACAGCGCTCTGCGTTCAACCAGCCCTCGGGGAGCGCAGTAGAGAAAGCGCTGCAGTGTGCTCACACCGTCAGATTCAAGCATACTGCCGTGGCCAAGTCAGGAGCTCTTGGAACACCGCAAAGAGCAGAAGTGACAGCGTCCTGTGGCACCTTAAAGACTAACTAAAGTATTGAAGCATAAGCTTTCGTGGGCTAATACCCACTTCATCGGATGCATGCACAAAGAGCAGTGCATTGTGGTAGCTATCCCAACACGCAAGTAGCTGCAGCGTGCTTTTCAAATGTGGGGGTGGGGGTGGAGTGTGACAAGGAACGTGTTAAGAATCAGAGAGGTAGCCGTGTTAGTCTGGAATAGCAGAGGTAACAAAGTCCTGTGGCACCTTAAAGACTAACTATAAAGTTTTGAAGCATAAGCTTTCGTGGGCTAATACCCACTTCATCGGATGCAAGCAGTGAAAGTGTCCAGAGGCAGGTATAGAAAAGTAGGCAAGAACCAGGTGGGAGGTAACAAGGTTAGTCCAATTAGGCTGAACCAGCTTGTTATCTCCAATCAGGGAGGGTGGGTTATTCTTCTAGCAGTTGAATGGTGGGTGTGAACATGGAGAGAGGAGAAGCTATGTTTGTAATTAGCAAGCCATTGTAGGTCTTTGTTCAATCCTAAATTGTTTGTGTTAAATTTGCAAATGAATTGTAGCTCTGCAGTTTCCCTTTGCAGTCTGGACTTGAAGTTTTTTTGCTGTAGTATGGTGACTTTTAAATCTGTAATTGTGTGTCCAGGCAGGTTGAAGTGTTCTCCTACAGGCTTTTGTATATTGCCATTCCCAATATCCGATGTGTGTGCATTTATCCTTTTTCATAGGGACTGTCCAGTTTGTCCGATGTACATAGCAGAGGGACACTGGTGGCATATAATGGCATATATGACATTGGTTGATGTGCAGGTGAATGAACCAGTGATGGTATGGTTGATCTGGTTAGGTCCTGTGATGGTGTTGCTGGTGTAGATATGTGGGCAGAGTTGGCATCGAGGTTTGTTGCATGGATTGGTTCCTGAGTTGGAGTTATTGTGGTGCAGTGTGCTGTTGCTGGTGAGAATCTGTTTAAGGTTGGCAGGTTGTCTGTGTGCCAGGAGTGGCCTTCCTCCCAAGGCCTGTGAAAGTGAGGGATTATTGTCCAGGATGGGTTGTAGGTCACTGATGATGCGTTGCAGAGGTTTTAACTGAGGACTGTAGGTGATGGCCAGTGGTGTTCTGTTGTTTTCTTTCTTGGGCTTGTCTTGCAGCAGCAGGCTTCTGGGTACACGTCTGGCTCTGTTAATCTGTGTCCTTATTTCCTTGTGTGGGTATTGTAGTTTTGAGAAAGCTTGGTGAAGATCTCGTAGGAACGTGTTGTGTGTGGGGAGGAGTAGGTTTGGGGAGGACTGAGAGCTTGTCAGCATGCTCTTTTTGTAAATTCAGACAGTAGCCAATCCCCTGCCGCCCCAACTCTCTCTGTCTCTCACACACACATAGCAAGCAGCATTCCACGGTAATTGCTGCTTTGTCCCAGAGCAGATAAGCATGCAGGCTGTCGGAAATGGAGCTTTGAAAGGGCATATCCGCATTCCTACAGCTGAGTACAAAACAATGACAAGAGTGGCCACTTGACTTAAGGGAATTATGGGATTTTTCCAAAGGCCCATCACAGCCCAGAAATGCAACACTCCGTTCACACTGACACTGGGGCCTTTCAGCAAAGGCACAGCAAGCATTATACTTCTTGTGGAGCTGCATTACCAGGAGTGCGCTGACTGCAGAGTCCAGCGCTCTAAGTGCCAGTGCGGACGGGCTGTGAGTTAGGGTGCCTGGGGCTGCTTTAATGCACTCTAACTCTCAAGTGTTCTCAAAACTGTCTCTTCAAATTGTTTTAATTGCTATTAAGCTACCGGTGCTATCCAATCTAAGAGCTATGACACTCCCTCCACTGGAGGAGCAAAAGGGGAAAAATTAAGAATAAATATTATGATGATCATTTGTATTTCAAGAGAGCCTAAAGGCCTCAAGAAAGCTCAGGACCCCACTGAAATAGGCACAGTGCAAACAAATACCGACCATATTGAGCTGGTGAGCACGTAAAATGGATCCAGAGCCTAAATAGTCTTCACCCATTTCCCTTCCCAGACAACAGAAACCCATACAGTTTGAGCTCTGTGCAGTTTTGGTAGGAGTGTCCAGCTGGTAAATACGTTCTGGGGTGGTAGCAGCCATTCTCCGTGGCATCATATCCTGACATTTACATTTTACAATGAAAAAGTCACAGGGAGTTACTGTTGTTCAGAGCAGCTAGCTGGTTGGCTACCAGCTCCTGATTCAACATTCTACAAATGGATAAAGACAGGGCAACATGAATGCCCTGAGATCTATACATGTCTCCAGGCACCTTCACCTATACAGAGCACTAGGCAGAGACCATTCCCTCAAAACCACCGACCTACCCAGGTTTCAATTCACTGGTAACGCTGTAATGAAGCAAGGCATTTCCCTTCCTGCACACTTCTTCAAGAGGTCAGATCTGGGTCTCTATTTTAGAAGTCTTATGTACTTTGAACTTCCCTTCCAGATACATCATCAACATTTTTAGCTTGTCACTTCTAGAAACCATCTGTTCAAACTTTGCTTTCATTGACATTTCTCAGTGCATACCAGGTAGAGTCCCCTGCAGGCTACAACAAGAAACTCTAAGATCAACCTGTGATGTGTAGAGACAAGCTTAAAAACACCCAAATATTTCTCTCTCTTTTTGATATATTTAGGTACTATGGTGTCTCATTTGAAGGACTAAATTAAATCAAAGTTCTTTTTCAATAACTTCAAACCAATTGTATTTATACAACAGAATCAAGGTAAAGCATATTCAGATCAATAAAAAAAAAAAAAAGGCAGCCCAGCTATGAGTCTACGTTATATGAGCCAGGATTCACACTCTCTTTTAAATTGTACTCTGATTTTTTATTAATCGACTTTCTAGCCCTATTTCATTTTACCACATCTGTCCATATTTTAAAAATATGGTATGCTTTATTCCAATCATCTTTTTCACTCCTAAGACAGACATGGTAGGTAAGGCATTATCTTTTATTGGACCAACTTCTGTTTGAAAGCTTGTAATTTCCACCTACAGAGTTCTCCAGGTTTGGAGAAAGGAATCAGAGGGCTTGGTTACACTTAAAAGTTTTATAGCGGTTTTGGTTATTCCTGCACTCATATACAGCTATAGGAATAGCCATTCACACTGGAGGTAATATGGAGCACTCAATAAGCTATAGCTGTTAATCCTCGGGGAAGGGAGGATTACCAGGACTGGTATAACTGTGGACTTATAGCACTCTATGTGCCTCACCAGTCTGGACGGGTAGTGAGTTATAGCGCTCCTGGAGGCTTTATAGTGCTATAAAGTGCCAGTGTAATCAAGCCCAGAGTCAGGGTGCCTGAACTAAATACAAGTTGAAACACACTGTTAAGCATAATGGGTAACACAAGTTGCTAGAAGTAACTTAAGACAGAGTGGTCAGAATGGGTTAGATTGTTATACAAAAGGGGTTTGAAGTGGGCCATTAAGGGTTAGCAGGTAGGTGTGTGTTATGGTTGCAATAAGCCATGAAACCAATGTCCCTGTTAAGCCCATGGTTTGTAGTGTCCAGCAATGTTATGAATTTAAATTCCCGGTACTTGCTTTTTGAAGGTGTCGTGAAGGTTTCCTTTGGGAACAAGCATTGAAAGATCATACATGGAATTCATTGAATAAAAGATATTACCTTACCTTCCATGCCTATCATATCCTGGGATCAACACAGCTACAACAACATTGCAAACAACTATAGAATGCATCGTTCTTGCACAGACAACCCCACTAGAACACACACCGAACACGTTAGCATTTCAAAGGAGCAAAAAGTTTCTGTAAATTGATTCAGAAAATATGAAAACCTGGAAACTGAGATGGTTTTTAAAACAAAACAAAACAAAACAAAAAACAAACTACAGCAAGGAAAGCACATGTACTGTCACAAATAATGGAGTCCGATATAGGACTTGGCACAACAATCACTCCTAAATTTATCTGTGTCTGCCACAAACCTCCCTCAGTTCCCTCACAAACCAAAAGGTGGGTGGGAGGGCATGAAGGAGGGCAGATCATGGTACCTGCACTGACTATAACATCTTGAAGAACCTGTTACTGTAGGGTAAGTCAACTTGTTGTCTTCTTCAGTGATGTGTACAACTTGATGGCTTTATTTTCTGAGGCTTTAGACGGCCTGTCCATGTGGTAAGACACTATTCTCCAACTGGAGTCGTTGCTTCTGTTGGAGCAGCCGTTCTTGGTGCCAGACTTGAATACCTGAGAGAGGTTAGCATTGGTTTTGATGTGGGAGACATCAGCGTCTATGCAGATACCAGGTCTGATTCTCAGAGTCATCTTCTCCAGACTAGTCTTGCTGTCGCTATCTACTAGAGAGGAAGCTGGCCTAACTGCTATCAGGACTCTAGAGTTAGTGTCCTCAAGTTCTGAAGAGGCCTTCACAGATTGCTAGAGACGACGAATCTTCAACTATGTGGTTTGTGACTTGCTGGTTCTTGTGCTAAATGAAAGGCTCACTGAGCATATGCTCAGTATGTGGGATTCTCCTAAGCAGAAGAGGCACCTGCTGTGTCCACCTTTCAGTATAATTAGTCTATCTCAGGAGGGGCAGAGCTTGAAGCCTACAGGTTTCGTACTTGTCATACTGAAAATCCTAATCCAGGAAGGTCTATAGAGGGAGTACACAGGAGGGTTGACCATAAATATTCAATCCATACAAGTCAATATTGTTCACAGTAGTCATATGTCAGAAAATCAGAAGCATTTTGAAAGTTTTATGAAGTGTTGAAAGAATTTAACCAAAGCTAAGAACTAGAGGGCTGGACACTCACCAGTTTCTATCTTGCTACCATGGGAAGTAATAGTGAACTGAGGAAGGACCAGAGATGCTCCACTCTTTGTGCCCTCATACAGCAGCACAAGGAGTCACAGAGCACACGTGTGACTCTCATGGATGCTGCCATTCAGAAACAATCTGATTTCATGCATGTACGTGCTTACAATGGGACACACATTCTGAGAAGAACCAATGTTAACTCAATGCTAAAGTTATGCAATTTACCGCATTAGCAGCAATGCAAGCTCATCTCGGCTTCTTGCATTATATGTATATATTGTATTACAATATGATAGTTAATAACCGATCACATAGTACTGCTTAAATACAATATACCCGCAACATTATTTTTTCTACAGTATAACATAACAGTAGTAAACAATTATATTCTGGTACATCTCAAAGGACCCATTCAGTAATACAAATGTTTACTATAGGATTGTGCTGGATGGTGTACAAACACAAGAAAAGGAGACAATATAATGAATATTCTGAAGTAATGTTCACTGAAGTAATGATCCATGTGCATTTAACATGGAAAAAGAAAATGAATTTACATAAAAATACACAATAAACAGAATTAAGACATACACTTCATGCATAGTATTGTAAAACAGAATAATAAAAAACACAATGGCAAAATATACAGAGTCACATTTAAATTACATGACATATGAGAAAAATATAAAATCTGCAGTGATTTATTCACAACTGTAAAACTATCAAGAATTACACATACAATTAAAGTCTCCCCAGCAAGCACCAATTAACATACACTCATTGGTTTTGTTTGACTTGGGAATAGGCCCTTATTCGTTCCCTGGATCTGAACCACATCAGCCCTGAATTTGGGGGAAATCATGGATCTGAACTAGATCCTGGATATCAATTTTATGATTTGGTCCCATCTCTAAAATCATTGCTGTTTTTAAAATAGCCATAAATAAACATGTTATGATTAAACAGCATTTAAAGACAAAATCATACTCTTAAATGAAACCTTATTAATAAAATGTTAAATCAGTCCATATAAAGAACTAAAATTAAACAACTATGCATAAAATGACTTATAATAAAGCAAATATAAACATATATACACGTTATTTTTATTTTTAACTTAATAGGGACACATTGGCAAAACTAACGTTCAGAACACAACTACACCAGATAATCGTATCTCTAGGTGTATATAAACAAAAGAACATACTCTTTATATGACAGTTCCAATACACGCATATAGCTCTCAAATTACGAAATAACTTTAATGGCACAAAAAACCCCACTGATATATAAATAACCAAATATTGCTGAAAACATACCAATAATTATAAAAAAGTTCACTAAGCACGTCAGTAGCAGAAAGTTAAATTTATATATATTGGGATTTGTTGCAAAATAGCATCATTACGTTTACTCCTGTGGGCATTCTGCACCAAAACATTTAAATTTCTACAAAATTCTTCAGTTTTGTCTGTCAAAATAACAGTACATAACGTCAATTACAATTATTTTGGTAATTTATTTCAAAAATACTCAGCAGCAAGTATGTCTGTAACAATACAGACACACAAAAATTCCCTCAGGAGTAGAGCGGGAAAGCAACCCCTAACAACCCAGTTCCTGTTTCTCTGCCCGCACTGTTAAGCAATAATAGAATAACATTTAAATATTTTGGGTGTTTTCCACATTTTCAAATATATTGATTTCAATTACAACAGAATGCAAAATGTACAGTGCTCACTTTATTTTTGATTACAAATATTTGCACTGTAAAAAGAAATCGTATTTTTCAATTCAGTACAAGTTCTGTAGTGCAATCTCTGTATCATGAAAACTGAACTTACAAATCTAGAATTATGCATAAAAATAACTTTAAAAAAATGTAAAACTTTTGAACCTACAAGTCCAATCAATCCTATTTCTTGTTCAGCCAAATCACTCAGACAAACAAGTTTGTTTACATGTGCAAGAGATAATCATAGAATCATAGAATATCAGGGTTGGAAGGGACCTCTGGAGGTCATCTAGCCGGCTCAGTGCTGGTCTGCTTCTTGTTTACTTTAGCTGAAAGTGAGAACAGGTGTTCACATGACACTGCTGCAGCCAGCATCGCAAGATATTTACATGCCAGATGTGCTAAAGGTTCACATATCCCTTCATGCTTCATCCACCATTCCGGAGGACATGCATCCATGCTGATGACAGGCTCTGCTCAAAAACAATCCAAAGCTGTGCAGACCAATACATGTTCATTTTCATAATCTGAGTCAGATGTCACCAGCAGAAGGTTGATTTTCTTTTTTGGTGGTTCGGGTTTCTGTAGTTTCTGCATCATAGTGTTGCTCTTTTAAGACTTCTGAAAGCATGCACCAAAATCTGTTCCCCTCAGATTTTTGGAAGGCATTTCAGATTCTTAAACCTAAGGTTGAATGCAGTAGCTATCTTTAGAAATCTCACATTGGTACCTTCTCTGCATTTTGTCAAATCTGCAGCAAAAGTGCTCTTAAGGAATTACATGCGCTGAGTCATCGTCTGGGACCACTAGAACATGAAATACATGGCATGCGGTAAAACAGAGCTGGAGACATACAATTCTCCCCCACGGAGTTCAGTCTTAAATTTAATTAATGCATTTTTTAAACAGGTGTCATCAGCATGGAAGCATGTCCTGTGGAATGGTGGACGGAGCATGAAGAGGCATATGAACATTTAGCATATCTAGCACAAGTTCCTTGTAATGCCAGCTACAAAGGATCATGCAAAATGCCTGTTCTCACTTTCTGGTGACACTGTAAATAAGAAGTGGACAGCATTCTCTCCTGTAAATATAAACAAACTTATTTGTCTTAGCGATTGACTGAACAAGATGTAGAACTGTGCGGACTTGTGGGCTCTAAAGTTTTGCACTGTTTTGTTTTGAGTGCAGTTATGTAACAAAACAAATCTACATTTGTAAGCTGCATTTTCACAATAAAGAGATTGCACTACAGTACTTGTATGAGGTGATCGGAAAAATACTATTTATTTTGTTTATCATTGTTAAGTGTAAATATTTGTAATAAAAAAGTGAGCAATATACACTTTGTATTCTGTGCTGTAATATAAATCAATATATTTGAAAATGTAGAAAAACATCCAAAAATATTTAATAATTTTCAGTTGGTATTCTATCATTTAATAGTGCGATTAAAACTGATTAATCACAATTCATTTTCTTTTAGTTATTCACGTGAGCAAACTGCGATTAATTGACAGCCCTAGGTATTACACAAGAGTGTAGGGACAGAGTAGGTTGGCTAGGGATTTGGGAGTAGAGGCTAAATCTGAGTGCATTTCCCCTTCCCTCAGGTGGGAGGATGAGGGGTCTGTATAACCCTGGCTGGCTATGAGAAGTTTCTTCGTACCCACTGAGGACCCTATCAAGTCTCTGGAGAGGACAGAGGATGGAGCTGCAGATGCAAAGGAAAGGGAGCCCCATTTAAACTGGTTCTTGGAAAAGAGGCGGAGAGGTTATGAAAATGCATTTCCCACCAGGAAGAAGCCCCAAGGGTCTTACTCGCTGAGGGGAACAGCTGAAGCATGGGGACAAAGATACTTCTGTTTCAATTATGAATCCTCCTCTGTGATCCCCTTCTGCCTCCCCTGACTTGGAGGCAGCTGCAGGGCCAGCTGTAAGCTTGGAGAGGGAAGTGTGCTGCATTCCCCTAGTTCCAGACCACTAGTGCACTCACTGCCAGCCAGCTGAGGTGAGGGTGGGGCTGTGGAGAAAGAATGGCTGGGATACACTGTGAAGTCTGGACCCACTCTGGAAGCTGTGGCAGAAGCAAGGCAGAGCTGGATTTATCTAGGCTACAATAAGGTCGGTAGAGTAGAGAAACTTCAGCCAGCAGGAACCTGCTGCAGGGAAGCAAGGAACAACAGTGCAGCAAAGCGGGGATGATTCAGAATGAAACAGTCTGGGCTTCATAATCTGGCGCTCAGCCTAACTGACAGAGGAAAGAGGAACACACAGGGCCTGATGTGAAAGACTGGGAATCTGTCCATTAACTTTGATGGGTTTGGATCAGGCACTTCATGACTGCGATGGCAGAGCCAATATCCTGACTGAGCCCAAACATGGGAAGATCCAGACCGAAAGGATTTTTGAGAAAGCTACAGGCATGTAAAAACAGGACATTATAATGAAGATAACCTGTAATCTTAATGTCACTATCATGATCAGAACACATTTTCTGTTTGCTATTTTTGCTATTAGAAAAGCTCTTCTAAGCTAATTGCAGTCTCAAGAGACGATTCACATAATCCAATCAGTTACTGTAGAGGACATGAATTCTGTAGAAATGCTCAGTTTTTACCACACTGCAAGAATGTTGAAGCAGGGGCAAACCTCTTCTTAAAATGTCTGGAAAGTACCTAGCAGCCCATGAGTGATACCATATTCAAATAATAATTAACACGGTCACGGACACAAAATCCATCTGTCTTCATTTTCGGATTATATTAGCAACAGATGATTTCATGGAGATCTGCTGCCCTTAGCTATATCTCTGATCACCAGCTCCTCTCCAACCCTCAATCCCCAGAAAAGACCGTGTCTCAAGCATTTGTTGCTTAAATCCAGTATGATTGCTCATTAGTACAATAAATTCTCAATTGTTGGGATAGTGGCTATTGTAAGCGAGTTTTATATGCAAAACAGGGCTCTAAGTAACTAAGATGAAATTCTGACATCTACAATTGACTTTTAATGGGAAAGTTGACATCAAGCGTTAAATTCATTTGATTATTTTTCTGTATATGCTGTCAGTAATCAGGTTTCCTGGCTCTGTTTTCTGTTCTAGTTGAATCGTACAGTTGAATTACTTGAACTTCTGGTGAACTGTACCAAAAGGGAGGAAAAGGAACCAATGCCTCATTTGATCTTGTGACCATAAGCTTGTGTTTTCAGTCCTTTTAACTTCTGACCATCTATTTTTCCACCTAATTTATGTATCTGATACTTTTATTCATGAAAACAGAAACTGCTTAACAGCCGATTTGTCTTCCTTTCATTTCTTAACTATTTCTAATTTCTATTTTATTTTGACGTTATCATTAATTAACACAAAGTTAAAGCTGTTTTCTTCACAATCATGCACACCCACACCTCGACCAGCTATGTGTCTCTTTTCATTTTAATACACTTGCTTTACCTCAAATACAGTAATTCACAGAAAGAGCAGCAATTTCCAACAAGGAAAACAAAAATAAATGATGAAACCGCCTACGCTGGTTTTACAAACTCAGCTATGCCTAATTGCCAGATTCAGACTTTCATATAAATTCTCTTTCTTCTATCCATAATAGGAACTTGGGCTCTGTTCCTGCTATTGTTTTTAACTGTTTTATGACATAGTTCATGTGTAATATCTGACAACTATGTGCAAACATGTTACCCCATGTGTTAAGAAGACATGCAGAACCCTGCTGCCTATAACAATTTTTCATTTTTGTACCATGTGTGTTCTTTTTGTGAGGACAGAAATTCCAAACCATGGGGGACATCTTGATGTGGGTATCCCACATTCTTGCAAGTACTGAAGTCAGAGACTGTTCTTCTGGGAAAGTACTAAACCTGAGATTAAGATCAAAACCTGGATTAGAAGAACTGTATTATAGGCTTCAGATTCTCCTTGCCCTGAACAGTTCTGTATGTAGCCACTCCAATATAGCACAGTGCTGCCCAAAACAGCGCACGGTATGGGCACACAAGACCAGGTTAAAGAGAAAATGCATAGGGTGACCAGACAGCAAGTATGAAAACTGGGACGGGGGTGGGCAGTTAATAGGAGCCTATATAAGAAAAAGACCCCAAAAGCGGGACTGTCTCTATAAAATCAGGACATCTGGTCACCTTAAAAATGCATGACACCCCATTTCCAAATAAGATTGTGCTCATCCAGGGCCCAGTGCTGCAGCCTTTAATTCTCATAAGCAGCCACAATGGAGACGCAGAGATTTCTCAAGTAGGTAAGGGCTACAAGATCAGGCATCCATATTTTGGCAATCAAGAACAAAATCCTTGTTCTGCTGGGGCTGGAGGCTCTCAAAATCTAGTGACTTAATAAAAATGTTCATATTGAATAGCATTTCACCCAGGCCTATAGTGATCTACTTCCTGTTTCTCTACATGGGTTGTTCACGGAGATCCAGAACCTACATAATGGAACAGGAGCTTTGCACTTGACTTCAACAACAGCAGGACCAGGACCTGGCTGGAGACATTGGACCTGGTTGGAGACCTGGCTGGAGACATTGAAGATTTATGTTGCAAAGTGACTAGCACACTGCTTGATATGGGTGCATCCCTTAAATACTAGGGAGCAGAGAGACGGTCTATCATCAGGTTTCCTCTGGACCTTTCCTCATCACATGTGTTTAGCCTCCAGTTTAAGCTTATTTTTGTTTGTTTGTTTGAGTATTCCACAAAAGGTTAGCCATCTGTCAGGTTATATTTTGCACTAGATTTCCAAAACACTTGTCTAATCATTCACAAGGGGAAGAGGGGTCATTTCAGTTGATAGGGCTTTATCGTGAGCATATGGCATTGAACCAACATTGTAGGCATTTAAAATTCCGCTCCTCGTAGGACAGATGGGCACACTGATTGCAGGAGATATAATCTAATGCTAGTTGTACTATTGGTGTTAGACCCTTGAACTATTACTAGTTTAGATGGAAGCAAAGCAAAAGAGAAACACATGAAGGGAGAGCAACGAGATAGAACATGGTGGAAGGGAGAGAAGAGAATGAAACAACAGTGGAAAAAAAAAAAGAAGACAAAAATAAAGGGAAGAGGCCACACATCACAAGAAAACTCCTGCCAGTAGAAACAGCCTCTTTTCATAGAATCATAGGACTGGAAGGGACATTGAGAGGTCGGCACTCATCTCAGATGGTCTAGATAATTCTTAGTCCTTTGACAGGTATTTGTCTAACCTACTCTTAAAAAATCTCCAATGATGGAAATTCCACAACCTCCCTAGGGGGGTTCAGTAACATGTACACAATTTATGCATCAGGAATGGCAGAAACATTAGGAACAGACTAGCAATGGTTCTCATTTTCTCTTTTCTATTACAGAGAATGTTCCACCAGTTCAGTTCTTGGCCCAGTGCTTTCCACTCCTGTGATCCCACTGCCCAGGTTACCTACCAGAGGCTAAATATTCTGGCTATTTAGATTTTTTTAAAAATAATGATTTTTCTGAGAATTCCTAGTCAAATCCTATTTCTAAATTGTAGAATACTTTGAGATTTGGCAGAGAAACTACTTCAACAAATGGCACTCCGAGAAAAAATAGTGATTACATTTTGTTTGTAAGCACAGTAGCTTTACTTTCATTTGATTCCGTCCATAATGAACTTAAATGCATGACAATTATAGAATCATAGGATATTAGGATTGGAAGGGATCCAGGAGGTCATCTAGTCCAACCCCCTGCTCAAAGCAGGACAATCCCCAACTAAATCATCTCAGCCAGGGCTTTGTCAAGCCTGACCTTAAAAACTTCTAAAGAAGGAGATTCCACCAACGCCCTAGGTAATCCATTCCAGTGCTTCACCACCCTCCTAGTGAAAAAGTTTTTCCTAATATCCAAACTAAGCCTCCCCCACTGCAACTTGAGACCATTACTCTTTGTTCTGTAATCTGGTACCACTTAGAACAGTCCAGATGCACCTTCTTTGGAACCCCCTTTCAGGTAGTTGAAAGCAGCTACCAAATCTCCCTTTATTCTTCTCTCCTGCATACTAAACAATCCCAGATCCCTCAGCCTCTCCTCATAAGTCATGTGCTCCAGACCCCTAATCATTTTTGTTGCCCTCCACTGGACTCTTTCCAATTTTTCCACATCCTTCTTGTAGTGTGGGGTCCAAAACTGGACACAGTACTCCAGATGACGCCTCACCAATGCCGAATAGAAGGGAATGATCACGTCCCTCAATCTGCTGGCAATGCCCCTACTTATACAACCGAAATGACGTTAGACTTCTTGGCAACAAAGGCCTACTGTTCACTCATATCCAGCTTCTAGGTCCTTTTCTGCAGAACTGCTGCCTAGCCATTCGGCCCCTAGTCTGTAGCAGTGCATGGGATTCTTTCATCCTAAGTGAAAGACTCTGCACTTGTCCTTGTTGAACCTCAACAGATTTCTTTTGGCCCAATCCTCTAATTTGTCTAGATCCCTCTGTATCCTATTCCTCCCCTCCAGTGTATCTACTACTCCTCCCAGTCTGTGACTCCTCTCTCTGCTTAGTCCTTTTTGGGGAACAGTCTTCCTTGCCCTTTTGCTCAGTAATGGATTAACAAGTAACTTCTTACACCTTCCTATAAACAGATTCTCCCACTTCATTTAACTTGATGCCTACACAACAAAACCTTCCATAAAGCGATCATGATGCAGCAGTGTACTTGAATTTTTAATTCCTGCCAAAAAAAAAAAAAAAAACCTTACACTGCCAAGGCAGTTTTCCATACTGGCGCATAGAAACCTTTTTAAAAGGCCATCAAATAATTATGGTTTAAATGGTATTTCATATTAATCCTCAACTAAGGGGAGAGAGTATTTTCATAGGTCCTACTAAATCTACATACCAGCTGATTATCTCAGTTCATGCCAGTCCTATAATGATGCCCTAGAATCCTTAGTCCATATATACTATAACTGCTCAGCCATGACAAATCAATCAGACAAAATAAGAATATAGTAGTAGGGATCTATTATCGACCACCTGACTAGGACAGTGATAGTGACTATGAAATGCGATCAAAATAAAGAACTCAATAGTGGGGGGTTTCAATTATTCCCCCCCATACTAACTGGGTACATGTCACCTCAAGATGAAATGCAGAGACAAAATTTCTCAGCACTTTAAATGACTGCTTCGTGGAGCAGCTGGTATAGGAACCCATCGGGGAGAGGCAATTCTCGATTTAGTTCTGAGTGTAGAGCAGGATCTGGTCCAAGTGTGCAGCGGCAGTCAAAAAGCAAACAGGATGTTAGGAATCATTAAAAAAGGGATAGAGAATAAGATGGAGAATATCTTATTGCCCTTATATAAGTCCATGGTGCGCCCACATCTTGAATACTGCATACAGATGTGGTGGTCTCATCTCAAAAAAGATATACTGGCATTAGAAAAGGTTCATAGAAGGGCATCTAAAATGATTAGGGGTTTGGAACGGGTCCCGTATGAAGAGAGATTAAAGAGGCTAGGACTTTTCAGCTTGGAAAAGAGGAGGCTAAGGGGGGATAAGATAGAGGTATATAAAATCACGAGTAGTGTAGAGAAAGTGAATATGGAAAAGTTATTTATTTGTTCCCATAATATAAGAACTAGGGGCTGCCAAATGAAATTAATGGGAAGCAGGCTTAAAACAAATAAAAGGACCTTCTTCACACAGCACAGTCAACCAGTGGAACTCCTTGCCTGAGGAGGTTGTGAAGGCTAGGACTATAACAGGATTTTAAAAAGAACTAGATAAATTCATGGAGGGTAAGTCCATTAATGGCTATTAGCCTGGACGGGTTAGGAATGGTGTCCCTAGCCTCTTCTATCATAGTCAAATATTTTATTTGGCTCCTTACTACTAATGAAAACCAAGTAATTAAATGAATTTTCACAACTTTATCAAAGATGAATTAGAAAAACTTGACCGAGGTTCCCTTGCAGATATGGCTACATCACTGGTAAAACCTCACTTCAGTTTCATGCACACATGAACTTTTCTACTTTTTTTAAAAAAAGTTACATTGTGATCTAAATTCATACCTGCCACAATTCTCTGATCACTTTGTTTAATGTAACCCTAATGTGCCACTTATGTTATACTAGCGAAAATACCCGGCGTTGCTCGGGTCAGTCGGAGGTGGGGAGGGGGCAGAGAGCTGAGCGAGTACGGGGTCTGTTGGAGGGGGCAGAGAGCAAACCTGACACCCCCACCTCACCCCCCCGACCAAACCCGACACCTCCACCTCACTTACCCCTCGACCAACCCCGACTCACATTTTCACCCCCCCACCCAAACCCAACACCCCCACGTCACCCCCCTGCCAACCCCAACACCCCCTGACCAACCCCAACACCCACACTCACCCCTCACCCACCCAGACACCTTCCCACCCCCCCGACCAAACCCGACACCCCCACCTCACCCCCCCGACCAAACCCGACACCCCCACCTCACCCTCCGACCAAACCCGACACCCCCACCTCACCCTCCGACCAAACCCGACACCCCTACCTCACTTACCCTCCGACCAAACCCAACTCGGGTCCGTCGGAGGGGGCAGAGAGCTGAGCGAGTGCGGTGTCTGTTGGAGGGGGTATTATGACATCATAACTATGTCACAGAGAACAGCAGCTGCCCAGCTGATGTGATTGGCCTTTAAAGAATTTCACCCCTGGGGGGCGTCAGAGGTGAGAGTTGAAAATGTTTTGACTCTTACGGTCATTAGGACCCTAAGACCTCTAACTGTACCACATTTCAAGTCTCTAGCTCAAACGGTGTGGAAGGAGTAAGCATACATACACACATACATACATACACGCACGCACGCATACACCATTTGACTTTTATATAGATATAGATATAGATATTCAAAAAAAACCTTAATGTACTAGTAAATGCAATACCCCACTGTATTTCATAATTGCCAATGCTATTATAACAACCATGCTAAAAAACGCCAACTGAAGCAGCATATTAGTCAAAGGTATAAGGTTGATTCTCTTACTTCTCTATTATTCCCAGTCATACACATGCAACGTATGTGCTATGGATTTGTAGGCCAGTGATTTATTGCACCTTAGATAAATATTTTACCTAATTTTTTTAAATGCTGTAGAGTCTAAGGTCCTAGTTTAAGTCAAAAAATATCTGACAATTTTTATCAATTACTAGTTAAATTTCATATTCTGGGCCAGATTACTTTATTGTATTTTGCCACATTTCCAGTGGCTTCTTAGGCTACCACATTCTGGTTCATAGAAGAAATATATTGATAAATTATAAAATATTATTTTGTCACTGGGTTTACTTTGTTCCAAACTTTTGAAAATTAATACGTTTCTAGTTATATTCCATAAACTGTGCAAGCAAACTGGCTTAATGAATTTCAGGAGCAATTTTAAGCCTCAATCCTGTAAACACTTTAAAGCACGATTAACTTTAAGCACTAGTAGTGCTTGTTTACTTCAAAAGAATTACTCATGTGCTTAAAGTTAACCAAATGTGCAAGCATTTAAAGGACGAGGGCCTTTGTCTTTCAATGTTATTTCTTATAATGCTTCTACTGGCATCTCTGTCAGATGTTAGTCATCTGCAACGCATGCTTAGCGCCCACAGTAACATGAAGGATCCTTGAGAGAAAGCGAAGAAAAACCCAGTTCCCTAGAGTAACTGTTGTTCTTTGAGACGTGTTGTGCACATATACAGTCCACTGCAAGGGCATGTGAACCCAATGCACTCAAGCCAGAGACTTCTGCCAACAGTATCATACATCCCTACTTTCCCCACATATTGAACTGAGACCCTTAATGGTGCATGTCTGCTGCCTCCCTCTCCATTCCTTCTCACCACTTATGAAATTATTGACCAAAATATCAGGGAATTTGGGAAGGTCATGGAACTTATATGTGCACAATGCATCTGAAAGAATGTAGGTAAGTAACTATTCTTTTCTCCTCTGAGTGAGTGTGCACTTATACATTCCACTGCAGGGGACTCTGTAGCAGTTCTCTTACAGGTGGTGGGACTGCGGGATATCTGCACAGAGACTGCAATACTAACTATCCAAAGTTAACATCGTCCCGAAAGTTACATACAACCACACTGCTCTCTGCAGATATCTGTTATGGGAACGTTGCTGAGAAAAGCTGAGGAAATGCACTGAGCCTTGGGGGAGTGAGAAGTTATTTTCAGTGGAAGAGAGACTTTTGCAAGATCTTTGATACAGTTTGATACAGTCAGAGATACAGCTTGAGATATGTTGAGCTATCAATGGTTTGCCTTTGACTCTCTTGGCATAGACTATAAAAGGAGAGAGAGAGAGAGACTGAACAACTTACTGCAGTCAGCATAGAATACCAATGTTGTATGGACATGAAGTGTGAAATCTTTCGGCCCAGCTCTGACCCCGACTCTTGCTTACTGAACCTGGCTCTTGTGATTCCTCCAGCATCTACTCAATAACTACAGTCCCTGACATGCAGACTCCAGCCCAGCAGTGACAGCTAGGCCAGACCGCCTAAGCCTCAATTCCTTACACCACCATGAACGTAAGTAATCCAAGTTCGCAATGCAGACTCATCCACCAAAATTGTGAATTTACTGATGTTGGAGAGAGAGAGAGAGAGACAGAGAGAGAAAGATAAAATGCATCACTTTGACCATACAGTCCCCAAGAGACTTTCATTGTTCTAGAGTTCAGAGTGACAAACTGTAAAACCTAGAGTTTCACAAAAAATTATACTGTTTTAAAATCACATCCAGAATAAAAGAGTAAAAGGGGATTCCTTCCAGGTTGAGCAAGACGGTTCTGAAGGCAAAAATAGGGGCCACAAGCTCCAATATAGCCAACCTAGTTGATCCTGTTGTTGCTGCAGCGCTGCCCATGGAGCCGGGTACTAGTGGCTCCATGGGCAAGAGAGGATACTGCCACAGTGGCATTGGAATCCTTTGTTAGTCATGTCTTCAGAATGGAAGCAGCGGACCACATGTAGTATCTGAATCCTCAGACTTGGAGGAACCAAAGTCCTGTACGAATGGGGGCACCAATGGGAATGGGGTGTGCTGTGGGAACACAGCCAAAGGGCAGCAGATCCAACATAGAAGAAAAGGCCCTGTTGGCAGGAAAATGGACTGGAACAGATGGAGACAACAACCACTCCAGGGCAAACAATTCATGAGGCTCCTTAGCACAGACAGAACCAGGGACAGTAAGGGGGCCTTGCCTTGGGACTGACAAGTCACACTGCACCAGCGGAGCCGATGCAGAAGGGATGCACGGTTCAGGAACCAGGACCAGCAGATCTGGTGAATGAGGTGACTTCTTTTTGCTCTTGTGGGCTTTGGAATGCACCCCTCCTCCATGGCTAGAGCTTGTGAACAGTGCAGCATCTTTCTTGGATCTGGAAGACGACTTACTGCCATGCTTACGTGCATGCTTCTATGGTTCATGGCTAGCCCCAGTGCAGGGTCCATAACACTGGTACCTGCAGAGCCCAACTTGGACTCCATGGAGGAGGTGCATTCCTGGATTGCTCAGGCTGATGTACCCGGGGAGGGGAGCTGGTCTGCAGCCAGGATCCAACTGTGATCCCATGGCAACCTCCATGAAGTGCTTCTAAAGGTGTAGGCTATGGCCTTCCTGGGTAGGTAGAGGAGAGGCACATACTGCACGTGGACGTGACATGAGCTTCCCCCAAGCAGTACAGACAGTTATGTACAATGGAAAGTTTGGAAAGTGCATCACCAAGGATGTGAGAAAAGCAGAAGCTCCGACTCAGATGATGTGGTGGTGAGAAGAGATTGAAGACGCGGTCACTCCATCCCACTCTTTATTGCCTCAGGTGAAACCACGAGGCAATGCAAGGTTGCATGCATGGACTGATGGAAGCTATTACTTTTAAAAGCTTTGGTTCTAGGAACATGGTGAATGCACATAACCCACAATGGAATACATAGGGACCGTCACTCGAAGAAATAAACAGATTGTCCCACTGAAGCATAACCTCTAGCAAATGAAACAGAATAAATGTCTTGATTTGTTTTACATAGGATATTCCTATGAATAAAACCCAGCATAGCACTTGCCCTTTATGCAACACATCACATTATTGTAGATGATCAACTGAATGAGTCAACAAACTCCAGCTTATTTATGGCCTGCTGCATTCACCCATTTTATATTTTGCAGTTTGATTATTCCTTCCTTTGTGAATCACCGACTCTCATTTTATTGACTTTTCGACTATTTCTCCATTTTATCAGCGTCATGCTATATTTCAGTCAGTCTCCCAAGTACTTATGTTGCCTTCATACTAGCTTCAGATTTGATTAGTGTACGCTCCACTCCACCCAGTGGAAATATTAATAAGTAATAATTCTTAAGTTTATTGGTGGTACTAACAACAAAAACTCCTATGGGATCTCATTCAAGACCTCCCAAATTCAAAGAGAACTATTACTAATTACCTCTGGTATTTGATTTTTATAAAGCTAATTGCAAACACCTTAAACAATTATAATTCTTTATAGTTCTCCAATTTCCCTATGAGAATGTAGTTTGGAACTATACCAAATCTTTTAAATTAAAGTCAAGATGCACTTTGAACACTGCATTTCCTTTCTCAAGTAATATGTGTAGCCTACAGATAGCAAAAAAGAAAAGTTAGTTTATTATGACCTTTTATTGACAAACCCATATGATCTAGTGATTAGAGAGGGGACTAGGAGTCCTGAATTTTATTCCTGACACATTCACGAACTATGTGACACCTTGAGTAAATACACACCGCTTCACTTCCTCAAAGTGGGGGACTGTGAAGTTTTGGGCTCCTAGGATAAGTAATAATAGAGACTCAATTCCCTTCACTTAGTGGGAATTATTCATATTGAGCCGCCTCCCTTCATGGTTTTCTCTGGAGGTTCTCAGGAACAGTATAGTTGAATGGGGAGTATATATCTGAAGACTACAGCAATATTGTAATTTTTGCTTCGCTACAGTAAAATACTGTAAAATGATGTAAGGCCCATTAATTCAATTTCAAGATTTTCCTAAAAAAGGAAAATGCATTTCAGCTTACTTATTTACATGCTGTTAACATGGTTAGTTACTTTTGCACAGAATGTACATTGAATGAGGTTTAAATTAGAAAGACGCCAATTAGAGAAATCATCAGATTTTTGTGTTTTATACTCTTGTTTCTGACTGAGAATCTTGAAAAGCCATTGACACTACAAAAAAAAATAAAAATGCCAACAAGTGTTGCCAGATCCTTAAATAGAAGGATCAGACATAGTTGGGACTCAGTCCTACAAAGGTACTGAGCACAAGGATACCGATCAAGCCATGTACTTAAACTTGTGCATTACTATAAATATCTGAGTAGTGCCATGAACTTCAATGTGACTAATCACATGCTGAACATTAGAGGTGTACTTTAACTTACCGTATTTTTCGCCATATAAGATGCTCCGGCATATAAGACGCACCTAATTTTAAAGGCGGAAAATCTAGAAAAAAAAGATTCTGTACCCCCTCCGCCGAAAAGCCGCAGATTTTTTTACAGCGCCGACCCCCCCCCCCCCCCCACTGCCGGCTGCACCCCTGCCCTAGTCCCCGCAGCTGCACACCCCCCCCCCCCGCCGCGGGCAGGCTGCCGGGTCCGCCTACCCCCCCCCCCCGCCGTCTGCGCCGCCGCCCCTCCCCCGTCTCCGCCGCGGGCGGGCTGCCGGGAGCGGCGGGGAGGGGGGAACCGGGACGCTCCCGGCAGCCCGCCCGCGGCGGGGAGGGGGGAACCGGGGCGCACATTCGCCCTATAAGACGCACCAACTTCCCCCCCCCGCCCCCGTTTTGGGGAAGAAAAAGTGCGTCTTATAGGGCGAAAAATACGGTAACTGTTTTGCTGAACTGAGTTTTTTGCTCTTAGTACCTTGCAGAATTGAACCTTATATTCATACCTCAAGACAGAAGTGCTTTCAGGTCACCTACTCTCACTATTTTATCTACAGAGTCCACTAGGAAAACAACTCATAGTAATACCCACCTTTGGGAAGATGGAAAACTTGTCTGACCTGTCTCTTAGAATTATACTCAAATACAAATAAAGTTAATTAAAAGAAAAGTAACTGTTCTGATATATTTTGGATAGTAAAATATGTCCCATCTCTGTAGTGAGAGCAGCTCTTATGAAAGTAGTGAAGGTCATTTCTTGATGCTCCACATAGCAGTTTAGTATCTTTTATTATCACTGAACCAAATAGCATGCCCTTGAGACTACACAATTCTGCATTTGATATACTTTGTGGGGAGGGAAAATTAGGACAGAATGCAACAAGATTTCAAATACAGATCGTCTCAGTATTTTAAAATTTAATGAAGTATTAGGACTGGCTTAATATGGAATGAGTCATGTTTTTGAGGGAAGTAATAACAGAACTATATTTCAAATCTATGAGGTCCTCACCACTCATCAAAACCAAATCTAAAATGGCATCCCCTCTTGTTGGTTCAGCAACTACTTGGTGAATTAATCCCTCAGCTATCGCATCCAGGAAAATCTGAGCCCTATTATTATTACCAGCACTTGTCCTCCGGTCTATATCTGGGAAGTTAAAGTCTCCCATGATCATACAATTTTCATTGGTATTTACTTCATTAAAAACATTAAACATCTATTCATATCAAAATCAGACACCCCAAGCTTCATCCCAGGGGAGGCTCTAGTAGCTTTCTTTCCTAATGTGATTTTTGCCCAGACAGACTCTGTCTTATCCATTCCATCACTTCTTATATCTTTACAGTCTACCTCATCACTGATATACAATGCTACTCCACCACCTTTGCCTTTTATTTTTGTCTTTCCTAAACAGCACATACCCTTCAATACCTATACTTCAGTCATGACTACTATTCCACCATGTTTCCGTTATCCCTATAATATCTGGTTTCACTTCCTGCACCAGTAGCTCTAGTTCCTCCATTTTGTTACCCAGGCTCCCCACATTGGTGTACAAACATCTTAATTTTTGCTGTTTGGCTTTGCTCACATTCTTTACCAGATTAAGCACAGACATTCTATCGCCAGGATCACCTATTAGGCTGGCAAATGTGTTGAAACAAGAAACCGCTGGCACCACATAGTTTTTTAACATGAAAGCTGTTAGTACTGAAATGAACTTGCAAGAGCATGCTCCTGGGAGTAGTAGAAACATCATCTAAAAAGTTATACCTAGCCAAGTCAACCACTTGCCCACGCCCTTGGTCAGAAGAAGAAATAGAAACAGTTACAAACAGGGTCAACGTACTAATAAAATATTATCAACAACTTAAACTATTTGTTGAAAACTAAGTATGTTGCTATATTTGCCCACAGGATTAAATCTGGAAATACTTGTAAATTCCTTTGTTCAATTGATATAAAGCTTTGGTTTCTGCTGCAGAAAATTCCACTTGCTTTCTAAAAGTAAGACCTGGTCTACTCTACAGGGCTGGGTCGGACGCAAGATGCATAGTGTCAACCTAGCTACAGAAGGGTCTTCACTTAAATTTGGCTCCTGCCGCTGTAAGTGCCTCTCTATACCGATTTAGTAACCCCACCTCCCCAGTAGGGTAGCATCATAGTTGATAAAATTAGGTTGACGCTGTCAGTGTAGACACTGCGTTGCTTACAGCAACTATTACTGGCTTTCAGGAACTGTCCCACAATGCACCACACTGACAATACAATCAATACAAGTGTTCCTGATGAACATACGCACCTCCCACACAAGGAGCCAAACACAAACAAGTGATTTAATAACTGCTGTGGCTGTATGTGGAAGCAAGTTAGGTTTTTATCATTTTGTAGTGGAGACGGCCTAGGACTTTCAAAAATAATAAGATTGACTTATAACGGCAATGGAAGAAAGAATCATACCACTTTTTTATAGACAGTTCAAAGTGTATTTACCATTGGCAGTGCATTGATATAGGGAAGTTCTCCTGTTCACTGCGTCTGGCCACAGGATGATGATGCTGAAAAACAAATGGAGAGACAAATTAAAGGATAAGATTTAACATTCAAAAAATAGATGTGCTAACAGAATGAAAAACAGATTAAAAAACAATATCAGTTGTGGAGCCAGATGGCTCAGGGGATCAGTAAGAGAACTAAAGTTCTCACCTCAGAATTTATATTCTAAAATCAGCAGCAGCAAATCCTGTTGCTAGTAGACTGGTGTCCACATCATAAAAATTACCCTTACAATTGTTATCCTTGTGGAAGTACAGAACTTATGAATAAATGACTATGGAGTATGAACTATCTTATGCCATTAGGCCACTGAACATTTGCATCCACGTTCTGTGGAAATCCACACAGACACCACAGTCCATCCCCAAGAAGTCTTTTGATATATTTCTCCAGAGATGGGTTCTTAGATGTTGGCACTGTTATTGCCCATGCCAAATCTGTTTTAGGAATAAAAGACTTCAGTTTCCTGTGATATTTATGTAACACCTTTTGTAAGCACTAAAACAAAAAATCCTTCCATTGGTTTGATTGTAGAACATTCATCTTGAATGTTTAATTGGAGTTGGAAGTGGTAAATTATACATTTTCCTAAGGCATACATTACATCAGCCAACATAAGTGTGCACATTTAGAAAAACATGCAAAGCAGTTAAATTTACCAAGTTTTACAACAACTTAGAAAATTGAGAGTCAGCTTATTTTAGCTGCATGGATCCATTTAAAGAAATATGTTATAAAAATGCTGCAGGTAGGATATTCAAGAGCAGACTGGTATAGAGGCAGAGGCAGATTATTATTTTTTAGTCTACCAGCCTTGACGCATCTTTTAAAAAAAAAATTGACTCCATTCCCTAGTCTCTAAATGAATGTTTTTTAAAGCAACAAAATAATTACTGAGTAATAATTAGTTTGTTCAGAGATAGAAGAATACTGCAAAACAGCATTCACAATAATGTGTTTGATTTCCAAATAACTCCAGCCATTTTCATGGCCCTTTTTATTCACTACTTACAAATGACTTTTTCTTCACAGAAATGGTTGGAGAGGGGCTGCTCTCCACTTGAATACCCATGTTTGCAAGATTATTAGCTATTGGCTATTTTCCACAAAAAAAAAATCCGTCATCCAATCAGAGAGCAGAAATAATACCATGCGACTTAGGGTGACCAGCTATATAATGGTCAACAAAATGTTTGCAAATAACCCACAAAACAAAATTTGTTCACATGAATTATTTGATCAATTATTAGCAACAAACAACTGAATTTGTAAAAGTTCATTCACCCACAGAAACATTGTTCCTTAATCCTTGAAAAAAATTTACCAAATTGGTCAAATAAGTGGTCTGTTATGAACATGTCGTACAACTCTATTGAAAAACAAGCATCCTGTGCAGCAGAAATTAATGAGTTTACACTACTCTCAGAACTTTCTACAAGCTATCCATAAGCACGCATTAAAGAGAAACGTAACCTTCACAATGCAAGTGTATGGAGGTGCCGCAGAGGAGGAGAATGAATGCAAAACATGTTGGGAATTAAGTTATTTGCAAAAGTGCTGCTTCTCTCCTGGTTAATGCATTTTATCAGAATCAAAAGAGGAAAAAATTCACTTGTTAAGTGGCATGATTTTTTATTTGGAAAAAGTGAGTGTGGCTTTCTACCCAGCTAGAGCCTCGGATTAGGACAGAAGAGAAATCTTCGTCACATCACTCAGCATAAACAGTATATAGACACATTACTTACCTATAATTGGAGTTCTGTAAAAGATATTTCTTGAGACGCGCGCTGTTAGATCACTACACTTACTCTGAGAGCGAACTAAATCACTTTAAGGTTTTGTGTCACCATGGAATACGCTGGTGGACAGTGAAAGATGATAAAAATCAAGCTCTGTAGCCTAGTTATAGGTGTGCCACATTTTGTGTGGTTTTATTTATGAAGATAACAAGAGGTGTGAGGAAACAGATAAAAACAGTCGGATACAAGAGCTTTCTTCAGCCTAGAGTTAATTGCCAGGATTACCTCTCTCCAATTCCTTCCTTTCCCAGTATTAATTTCAGAGTGCAGTTCTTAAGGTCAAAGCTAGAGAGAGAAAGCTATCACTCTGCTCTGTGGGAGGGGTTTTAGGCCATAACTGTCGTCATCGTCCATTTTAAATCTAAACACAGTCCTGACAAATTGCGCAGCTGGAAACAAGTGAGTTACAAAAGAACAAAGAATAGGAAAAGAAACAAAAAAAGGCGACTAAGTAGGGCAAATAGAAAGTGAGCTCTCAAAAGTATTTCAGGACTTTGTCACACCCTTTCCGCAAGTCTGTCAAACCCATAATTCAAACAGGAAAGATAATCCACCACTAATTTTGCTTACCAGGACAATAAAAAATGGTAAAGGTGCAGAGCTGTAGAGCAAAGAACCTCCACCTAAACCTGGGATTATACTCCTTCACAGAAAGCCACTCAATGACAGGTATCCATGTTGAACAAGGAAGTAATCTCTGACTATCCAATATCCACTTATTTGCCATGTATTCGCTTTTGATGGTAGCAAACCCAGCACTGGAAGCAAGGAGGACTGGCAGTTTTTCTCCATTCTTTTACTGCATTAGCAGTACTCCAAATAATACAGCTTATAACCAACAACTTCACGGGCAGAAGGTCAGTGTAACATCCAGACCTTTAAAGACTAAATCACTGCATGGGCAGTTTTTCATCCCTGGGAGAGCTACCTCCCAACCCTTAAATGTGAAATGTATGAAACTCACTTATCTCAGACCCCCTTTTTTCAGTATCTCAACAGGGTCATATCTCCTGCTGCAGTCAGGAGATGTAACTCTAGTTCAGGTAACAGGAAATTTCAGAAAAGTGAGTACTGGATAATTCAGTGAGAAGCATCTTTGGGGTGAGAAGCAATGTAACTAAAAGTCTTTACCTAAATTGATCAGGCTATGCAAAAATGCTTTAACTAAGGACATCTAAAAGAACAACAGTCAGTCTATAGATGTGAATGTAAAATTGTATACCTCCGATTATTAGGGTTGCCAAGTGTTTGGTTTTCAACAAGAAGACCCGGTCGCCATGCTGCGCCCCAGCAGCAGCCAGCAGCAAGTCTGGCTCCTGGAGGGAAGGGGAAAGAGGACACGGGACTACACATGCTGCCCCCACCCCAAGCACCAGCCCCACTTCTGCCTCCCTTTACCTTACTTGGGTTCTTCTTCCTTGGCTACTTTCCCCAGAAGTTCCTTCAAGTCTATGGTTGGACATTTTCCCAATAATTTGAAGGTTTTGGTTGTTCAAAATATTTTAATAGTCTTAGTCCTATTGTATTAATACAGTGCTTCTCAACCTTGGTCCACCGCTTGTTCAGGGAAAGCCACTGGTGCTCTGGGCCAGTTTGTTTACCTGCCACCACTGCAGGTTTGGCCGACTGCGGCTCCCACTGGCCATGGTTTGCTGCCCGAGGCCAATGGGGGCTGCGTGAAGTGGCGTGGGCTGTCCGCTGCTTCCTGCAGCCCCCAATGGCCTGGAGTGGAGAACCGCAGCCAATGGGAGTCGCGATTGGCCGAATCTGTGGTGGCGGCAGGTAAACAAACCAGCCCAGCGCACCATCGGCTTTCTCTGAACAAGCGGTGGACCAGAGTTGAGAACCACTCATTATATGAGTGTATTAGTGGTACAGGTAAGGGGATTTGATTTATTAAATGCATTTTTTACTTGCCATTGCCCCTTTTAAAAGGAGACTACAAGAACAATGAAAAAAGGCAATCACATTTTGTTTGGCACAACTCAACCAAGAAATGCATTAAAATATAAAGTATCAAGTTCAATTATAACAAAACAATGTAAATTAAAATGGTAAATGTTACAGGACCCCTACCACAATGAGAGGCCATCATGGTGTCTGATTAAAAACCAAAGGGTCCATTGAGCCTGTTTAACTCCCACTTGTGCTAATTAGTTGTTGACCCCAACTTTGAACATGAGTTTTCTAGAGGTCTATATTGCCTTTTAAAACTACTCTGGGTTTATCATCTGTAATTGAGTCCTTGAGGACCAAGTTTTCTGAGTGAAGATTCCTTCTTGGAAAGCTTTCACAATCCTATTCCAAATTATCCCACTGGTGTTTGTTAATTTGATGCATGTGTTTAAAAACCAAAATTACAGGTGACTATCACTATTTATTTTATTGAATTTTAGAATATCTATCCTATTATCAGCATCACTGCTTGTCATGTGATTTGGACCAGGTAACGAATATCAATATCAGCTGAAATTACACAAAGCGAACAAATAACAAAAATCTCTTCAAAATGCATCACACAGTAAATTAAATCATGTAAGGTTGAAACAAACAGGCTTTAAGTTTATGCCCTGTATACACTACAAGTGAGATTTTTAAAAGCACTCGGCATTAGGCTAACCTTGCTTCTCTTAAAGTCAGCTTTGGTGGGAGCAGATTTAGGGTCGCCATTTAATGCTTCTGAAAAAGCCCACCTTACAAGTGGAGCTGTTTTTGGAGGTTTGGTTTGGTTTTTATGTAGCTCATCTGACCCAATTCAACAAATACTGTTGAGTTGTGTCTACACAGCAGCTTTCTTTACAACAAAATGATGTGCTTACTGTTCTGTCTGCTGACCTAAATAAATATCAGTACATTCTGGGACGCTATCCTGCAATACTTCATCAAGGAAAAGAATAGCCACGGGTCATGTACACAGAGCAGCAGGAGTAACAGCACAAGTGGTAATGAACTCTGAGATGTTATGCTGTAGAGAAAGCTGGAAGAAAGGGGCTCCACCTAAACTGGTCACACAAACATGCTTAAAAAGTCCCATCTACGCTGCCAAAAACATTATGCCAGCCCAGTTAAAAACAGACAACTATATGCCAGCCTAGGCTGCTGCCATGGTGATACACACTCTTAGCTGCCATGGTTACCAGCAAGTGTTAATCACATTGTATTTGGATAAAACCACAGTTAAACCCAACCACGTCACCAAATGGCTACAAACGTGGTTTAAAATGTGCAGTATATATACACACAGCTTTGTACTATTCCTTTAATGTAGTCTTGTTTCTAGTCTAAACCATTGGCAGAACAATGATTTCACAAGTCCTGTGTCACAGTGCTTAACCATTCAGTCAACAAACACACTCCTCCCTCATCCATTTCACAATGGATTCTATATGGAAGAAGGTAGCAGTAGAACAGACCCTAAAACATTAACTTTAGTGTGGATTTTAAGAGGACTGGCTCTTCACTTGAACTTGTGCTCATGTTTTTTTCTTCTAATCCTTTCAGGAACATATTGTTTATAGTTCAGTTGGAAATGCTACTTTCAGAGATTACTGCATTGCTTGAGTTTTCACAACAAAAATGTACTCATTCAATTTTGTTCTTTGTGGACCACAAAAGTTTTACATATCAAGGGTATCTTGGCTGCTAGACTCTCCCTTGATGTATTGCTTTTTTCCAGCTATAGTACTTTGAACGGCAGCCACAACCAAAATGAAAATAGTTAGATATTCCCCCCACTCTCCATCCACTTGCAGGATCATTCAGAACAGAATTTTAATTGTCCCTGAAGTGAAAAGCACAGCAAAACATGTTTGATGACAGAGGTAGCAGAAGTGTAGACAAATAAGTCAGAGTGAGATTATATTTAAAGAAAACCCAGAACAATGAAATCCATAGGAATAAGGAAGCGAAGAAGCTAGCTATATGGGACAAGTGAAGGTGCTAGAAGAGAAATAGTCTTGGTCAGACCGAAGCGCAACATAATGCATGAAAGCAATCTTCTGTCAATATCAGTTAATGTGTAACACTTGGGAATTAGATGAAAGAATAAATGGAGTATGTGTGGCAGGAGTCACTTTGCACTATAGTTCACCTACTATTTATTTAAATGAAATTCACTGAAAAATAACTGAAAGGTAATGCGGTATAGAAGCTACACATTCAAATCCAGCCTATATGAGCTCAAACCCTCTGTTATCATCCATCCAAGGTCTGAACATCACATGAAATACATTTAGGTTCATCACTAATATTGTCAGATCAAAAAGAAGATGCACTTCTAAGTGGTTCTTAACTTTCTCATTCCACTTCAAGATGGAAGTATGTTTTTCATGCAACCTAATTCCCCTGCCCAAAACACTGAGTTAAATATCCTCTATAATAGTGCTAAATGAAAGGAATTTGATAACACCTGCTTCATAAGGGTAAATTCATGTTCATAAATCACTTTGAAATAGATGAAAGGCATTATAGATGTGCAAAGCATCATCATCACTGCCAAAAGGTGGCTACATTTTATCTCAGCACTGAGCAGTCTTCAGTATTCTTATTTTATACCCTAGACTCAGATATTGAATTAAAATTCGCTGCTGGAGCATTAGTCAGGGAGGATACTAATAAAATCAGGCAAGTGCACACAATGGGTCTCCAGCAGACCACGATCTTAAAGCAGAAAAACAAAAATCAACAGAAATTCCGTAGAAACAGCTTACTTCCCGCTATGTAGTATCTGGGGACCATTCAAGCAACAAGAGTATCAAGGATTTAAAATAGATACACACAAATCTGAACTAAAAAGCAAACAAAAGGTGTGTTCATTAAGATCAAAGCATCAATAGGGAAATTAATTTTTCCAGAAATTCCTTTTCATATGATAGAGCAGTTGTAGGTCTTCCACCTGCTTCCAACTTTGCTGGGCAGAATCAGAATCCGCTTTGTGATAGTCCCTCGCCTCACTATGAACAGCCTACTAAGAGATGTGGCTAAGCCACTGTAGAATGCACTGTAGACATTTGCTAGAGCAAAGGAAGGGTTTTTTCCATCCCTGTAGTAAATGTATCTTCTCGGGAGGTGGAAGCTTGGTCAACAGAAGAATTCTTCCTCTGGGGTCTAGGCTGGCTTAACTGTGTCTCTTGGGGGTGTGAATTTTTTACCCCCCTGAGGGACATAACTAGGTCAAACTAAATTTTACATGCCAATCAGGCTTAGATAACTTGTACAGCTGGATGGAGTTGGATGTCCTTCCCCCCTTCTCCCCACCATCACCATGATCTGTTTATTGGAAACCAACTGCAGCAAGGTTACTAGGCCTTTCTGAACAGCCCTGAGCTTGGAGGCTAGCAATGGCATTGAACACCACTGTGGGCCACAAATGGCACACAGGGACTGCCCAGACCTTTACACTCTCTTAAATGAATTGCTCATAATACTTTCAGATTCTTAGCACGTTTCTGGGTGCACAGCTATGTAACCCTCATGAAAGGTATAGCATGGAGTGCCACTGAGATGAGCTATTAAGTGATACCAAAGTCCAGTTTTAAGATATTTCAGAAGCTATTGCAATCTAAAAGCTTTAGCACCCCTGCTTAATCAGTTCATTTCTGTAAAAGCTCGTTTCTTCAGAAACTCTTCTGTCAGAGATACTCACTGAGTGATGTACAGTAACTCCTCGCTTAGCGTTGTAGTTATGTGCGTGAAAAATGCAAATTTAAGCAAAACTATGTTAAGCGAACCCAATTTCCCCATAAGAATTAACATAAATAGGGAGGGTTTGGTTCCAGGGATTTTTTTCAGTTGACAAATACAAATTATATATATATATATATATATATATACATATATATATATATATATATACACACACACACACACACACACACCGCATATGTTTTAAACCATTTAATACTGTACACAGTGATGATTGTGAAGCTTGGTTGAGGTGGTGACATTAGAGAGGGTAAGAGTTTGGGATATTTCCCAGGGAATGCCTTACTGCTAAATGATGAACTAGCTTTTGGTTGAGCCCACAAGGGTTAACACATTGTTGTTCATGTAGCCTCACACTCTACAAGGCATCTCAAATGGAGGGAAGGGAGACAGCATGGCAGGCAGAGACAGACACACCCCATGTGGGGGGGGGAGGGAGAGGGAGAGGGAGAGGGAGAGGGAGAGATGTGCATTCCCACTTTAAGTACACAGACCCCACTCTTTAAGTACATTGTCTTTTTAAGTCAATCAGGAAGTTGAGACAGCAGCAGTGGGGGGAGGGACAGCTGAACTGCTGGAAATTGATAGCTAGCTGGACAGCTGCTGCACAGGAAACGTAGGATAGTGGGGAGCTGATAGGGGGGCTGCCGGTCCACCCTGGTTCCAAGCCCCCACCAGCTAGCTCCAACGGGCTGCTCTTGCTGCAAGCAGTGACAAAACAGGCGGCTGTTAAATGACATTATAAGGGAGCATTGCACAACTTTAAACAAGCATGTTCCCTAATTGATCAGCAACATAACAAGGAACATTAACTGAGATGACTAAGTGAGGAGTTACTGTATTCACATATTAGCTTATATCTACCCCTAGAACTTAAGGGCCACAACTTTGACTCCTCTCCTCTGAAGCGCTGCATTCTATGCATTCAACCTGTCTTTCATTTAGTGTCTGGGGACACAATGGGAATCACAATGCAATAGTTTATATATGACATGTATGTAAATGATGTGCTATAATGTGAACCAGACCTGAAATAACATGGAAGCTGTGAATGTATGAAAATGATTATTGTTCTGATAGTGCAGGAAGTCTTTCCAATTTAGTCAAACACCAGGGCTGTGCACTGTGACTAACAGCATGGACTGAGCAGCTATGCCCATCTGTCACTCAACTGACACAAAAGATTTACATGGATCAATTTCACCCCTCAAAGTGCTGTAGTTCTGTGAGAAGGACCAGAAGGAAATGTCAGACTCTAGAAAAATTTGAGTCACACCACCATTTTTGAAACACCAATCTCCAATGATATTCCCCCCCCAAACATCTCAATCCACCTCCACAAACAGCTATAGAAAAATGAGGCAGTGCATAAACTACTGAACATTTGATACAATACTCTAAACCCAAAACCACACACTTCTTGTAGATCTTATTTACTCCCTGTTAAAATGGAAACCCTGCAGTACCCATAACTGTGGTAGAGGAAACAAAATCCTGTGGCACCTTAAAGACTAACTATAAAGTTTTGAAGCATGAGCTTTCGTGGGCTAATACCCACTTCCACTGCTTGCATCCGACGAAGTGGGTATTAGCCCACGAAAGCTCATGCTTCAAAACTTTATAGTTAGTCTTTAAGGTGCCACAGGATTTTGTTTCCTCTGCTATTCCAGACTAACACGGCTACCTCTCTGATTCATAACTGTGGTGGCACTATCACTCCACCACATTAGGGTCAGCAGAAGATAGAGTCGGTGATGCAAATTGGGGTAATTTGGTCAAGGAGTTCAGCAGATACAATGCCCCCTGTAAAGCCTTTTAACAATCAAACTGCTCTAAAATCGACATGCATAAGAAGAATGTCTTGAATCTATTCCACACAGGCTGGTTTAAAGTTTGGGGTACAAAATTGGAGGGGATCTGGTTTCCCAATGAACAGCTCCCCCACAATGAGCTTCTTTTAATTTTCAACATGCTCTAAAATCCACATCCATAGTGGATATTAGTCTGGCAGGACAGGGACAGAGGTGAACTTCTGTGCCTAAATTTTGAGTTATTTGGTCAAAAAGGTTCCTGAGATACAATCTCCTACACTCAATAGGGAAATTATTTTAATATTCAAAATGCTCTGAAATCCATTTGGCTCAGTGAGATTGTCTTGAAAACTGATATTCCACAACAACTTTGGTGGCACAATAATGATGATGAATATAGACTGAACATTTGCATACACCATTTTAAGGACCTAGCTAGAGGTTGGTCCAAAAAGCACTCCATCTGCAAGAAAGCTACCCCGTTTGGGATATGCCTTGATGAACAGGATTCCGTAACAACAGCTGAGGTATAACTTTGGAGAGAGGTCGGAGGAGAACACCCATTGAGATTAATGAATCTGTTAACACTTTTCCAAGCAACTGTGGTGTCAGGCTGTATTAATTTCCAGGAAGAGTTCTGATTCATCTCAGAACATCCCATGGAGATGAGTGAGTCACTTCATACCTCTGCAATCCTCCGGTTAGATTCACTTGCAGCTATGGAGTTGGCTTTGGGGCTTCTTTGGAGTCAAGAGTCAACAATTCTGCCCATTAATTCCTATCGAAGGAAATCATCTTGGATAACTGTTCCCTGTGTGGGGAGAATATCCTGGATGGTATACAGGTGACCTTTATATTCACTGGGCTACTGTGCCTGGATCCTGGCCACATAAAAAGAAAAATCTCTGTTCTGTGGAGGAGTTATCCTTTTTGTTTGCCTGATGGCTGGATACTGGCCTACAAGTTGCTGCTGCGGCGCACTGGAACAGCAGGGTCAGCCCGAAATCAAAAGAGAGTCCCCGGCGCTCAGCTCCTGCTCATACCGGGCTGACCCTGCAGCCCCGGCAAGCCCTCGGGGTTCTTGCCTCTGTCCCCGGCGCTCAGCCTCTGACCAGCTTGAAATGGCAACCCTGCTATAACGCGACCCCGCATTTTCTGCGATCCAATTTTTTGGTCCCCAGGAGCCAGTGTCCCCAGACCCAAAAAGGGGAGCCAACTTATGATTGCATTGTATCCAAATTCGCATTACCACGGGGTGCGTTATAGCAGGGTTCCACTGTAAATTTATCTTAACACAGACTGGGGAAAGAAATTACACATTTTGTAATCATTTAAAGTACCACACTAGAAAGATGTTCTCAAATTGAAGCTGAATGCTGAAGTCAATCTATGCATTTTGCTCCCACTGAAAACACTGTCAAATGAACAGGATACATCATCCTTCCACTACTGCAGATGTGCTGTTCAACTAGTAGGCATTTCAAAACAAGTTGCTTTAGAAGTCTATAAAAACAGCCTCTTAACCTAAGAACTCCATGTTTGATCACAGTTCCATTTATTATGCCGCTTCACCTAAAAACATGTTTGCTATTGCTAGAGGAAAGTTCCCCATTTCCTCTGCAAATATGTTGTTTTATCAGATTTAACAAAGCTACCATTTTGCCTTTGAGAAATTACGAAGGTCTAAAAGAGGAAGTCCACAGGGTCAACAGTCATACAAGAAACATTACAAGCAAAAACACAAACAAGCCAAAATCATAACAATGAGTGTTGATACTGATTTTTTTTTAAAAAAAAAATCTATAATATTGATTTTTACTGTGACATACTGAACAGGAATTTGAAACAAGAGACTGTTGAGTGTTGAGTGTTCAGGACTGTATTTACAGTCATGCCACTCAATTTCAACAGTTTATTCCCGAAAGAACATTGGCCCATAGACAGTAAGTTTTTGTTAGCAAAAACAATCAGCAGTTCCTTACAAGTTCCTTCTATGAATGCTGTTCTGTTCTAAGTCTTATCACCATGGTAACTTGACTGAATGCTCTCCTCAGAGTCTCACCTTTCCACTCCTACTTTCTGTTTTGGTTTTCGTTAGAGTTCATCATAAAAGATTACACAATCTTATTTTTTCTTGTAACATTTCCACCACTAATGGCAGAGGGTATTCTAATGCCATCATCAAGAGTGACTGGAGTTTAATCTTCTTTAACCTGTTCTGACTATAATAGCTGACCTTTGATTCATCGCTTTCCAACGTACTTAGAAAAGCTGAGCAATGTCAGGCATATTACCTACATTTTTTTTTCAAAAAAACAAAAAAAAAACAGTCAATATAATATGGGCTTAGCTACCACAACTTGCATTTATCAACATGTTGATTTTTTTAAAAAGAGCAATATAAGCACAAGTCTTGCTGATAGCCTATAAAACCCTTAATGATCTAAGCCTGGGATACTGGAAAGCTACTACTAAGGATGGGGGAAGGGATATCATTAAAAAT
Source organism: Sternotherus odoratus (assembly GCA_032164245.1). NCBI lineage: Eukaryota > Metazoa > Chordata > Testudines > Kinosternidae > Sternotherus > Sternotherus odoratus. Next base: position 9,977,589 of record JAVMKO010000009.1, on the reverse strand, counting down.
ATATTTAACAGGTCTAGAGATCCAGGAAGAAGAGGAACTATGTAGAGCAGGGGTAGGCAACCTATGGCACAGATGCCAAAGGCGGCACGCAAGCTGATTTTCAGTGCCACTCAGTATCCGGGTCCTGGCCACTGGTCTAGGGGCCTCTGCATTTTAATTTAATTTTAAATGAAGCTTCTTAAACATTTTAAAAATTGTATTTACTTTACATACAACAATGGTTTAGTTATATGTTACAGACTTATAGAAAGAGACCTTCTAAAAACATTAAAATGTATTACTGGCACATAAAACCTTAAATTAGAGTGAATAAATGAAGACTCGGCACATCACTTCTGAAAGGTTGTTGACCCCTGATGTAGAGTGGAGTGATTCAAGAGTGCATAACAAGAGCCAGTGGGATGAAGTTAGAAGGAAAACGTAGGCTGAATATCAGGGAAATCTTCCAAACAATGACACCATGCACATTGTGGAATAGCTTCTTAAGGTAACTGGTGGAAGCCCCATAGCTTGGAACATTTTAAATAAGAATGAAGAATAGACATACTGTAACAAGTAAACCTCCTTTGGATGGGAGACAGAAGACTTTGTACGCTCCCCTTGTTCTAGTCACTATATTTCTTAAATGAGAGTTCCTCTCATGCAATCAACATTGGCTGAGTTATACTTGCTGGAAATCTGACTGTTCAAAACAGATCAGGCCAGGAGAGAGGACTCCTGAGTTCTGGGACTTCCTCTATGGACCCCTCTCAGGGGATGGCTGCTAGAGTCCTTCAGCAGTTGTGTTCAGGTCCTGGTGAAAGCCTTTCTATTCAGGTCAATTTATCTATGTCACTGTGATCTAGTAGACTGATCAGGGGAAAAGGAGCAAGGAACTCAAGTTCTAATCCTGATTCTGATTCTCACTGTCCAGCTATGAGCAAGTCACTTAATTTCTCTCATTTTTCCCTATCCCTGAAATAGGCATAATACTCAAAAACCTCAAAAAAGTGTGTAAGTCAATGTCTGTATAGTATTTTTAGATTAAATGTGCTATATGATTCTCATTATTACAATTATCCTCATTCCTTTCATACACTTTCTTCCAACCGACCTTTAGCTTAGTTTTACTAGAGCCATTAATAGCCTAGCACACTGGGATCCGCTGCACCTAATCATGGTTTTAAGATCCATGTGATAGGTGCTTTGGAAACAAAAGAAATGTGATAAACATCTAATAAATATTCCGTGATTTACTCCTTTCTCCATTTTCAGTTCCAAAATACAGATTTTCTTTTTTCATAAAGATTATATCACCACAGACACTGAGGATTAGGGAAAAAAGTGGGGGAAGTGATGGGTGCTGAGGACCGACTGGCAGCCCCCTATCAGAATCTCCACCTCTCCATAGCACCTTCTGCCTACCAGTGGGCCCCACCAATGAGTGCCTCCCCTCCATCCCTGCGCCTACTGCCCACCGCAATCAGCTGTTTCACAGCTTGCAGGAGGCTTGGGGGGAGGGAGGAGGAGCAAGGACCTGGTGCGCTCGGTGGAGGGGTGGGAAGGGGTAGAGTGGGGGTATAGCAGGGGCAGGGACCAAGGATCGAGCACCCCGGGCACACTGTAAAGTCGGCGTCTGTGCATATCACTCTCTGTATCACATTTTGCTACCTTCCATGGTGATAACAATAAAATGTGCTACTTAGCCAAGCATGTAACTGTATATTACTATAGCTGTTTATTGCTATAGCGAGAAGAGTAAAATAAACGTTGTCAAAAATACCCCACAAATTAATTTTATTTTTTGTTTGATATGTCACGACCACCAAATATTGTGGCATGGCTCTTATTTGCTTAATAAATTAATAAAGCCTTATTTCCTATTTTATGCTTACATCCGTTTAGATTTCTTCTTTTAAATAGCACTTTATAATTATTAATACATCTTATTGTGTCATTTAAGTGCTATACAATATATAGAATTTGGCAGCATAATACGGAGATTACATAAATATCAGATTTACTATGGTCTGCAAAGTTACTATTTTTTAATTTAACTACTTGAACATTGGAAGCATAAAAGATTCAAGAATTTGAACTCTCCGCTTTCTTTAGGAGAAATATATAATCGAGGCATTTATCCTGAAATTCTATATCCAGTTTCTTCCCACAATGACCTCAATCCAAACCTAAAGAAAAAGAACAAAGTACTTGCCAGATATGGCTGTATGGGAGGTTGATTGTGAAGCTAAGTTTGTCTCTCAAAAGAAGTTTCCAATCAGTGCCATCCTTGGCATGTCAATTTCACACTGTCCAGCAATCTATGAGTGGAACGCCATCTAGGTTTTCACACCAGTGCACAGCTTACCAAGTCAGACAGATGAAAACAATGCTCAATATATTTGGGAGAGAGGGGCATAACAATGTGGAACTTCAATCATTTATCAAAGCATTTCTGCATCTTCCTATTACTCTAGAGCAGTGGTCACCAACTGGATCAATCGCGAGGAGCTGCTGGAGGTGAGTGCCCCGGTGGGAGCCCGCATCCCAACCTCCAGCTCTGAGTCCACTCCCAGAGCCAGCACTCCATAGCCACCCCTGCACCCCAACCCTATGCCACATCCTGGAGCCCCCTCCTGCACCCATACTCCCTCCCAGAGCACACACCCTGCACTCCCTCCTTCACCCCAATGCTCTGCCCCCACCCAGAGTCCTCTCCTGCACCCAAACTCCCTCCCAGAGCTTGCACCCCTCAGCCCCTCCTGTACCCCAACCCCAAGTTTCAGCTGGGGCCCTCTCCCACACTGAAAACCCCTCGGCCCCAGCCCAGAGCCTATACCCCAAACTCCTGTCCTAGCCCAGTGAAAGTGAGTGAGGATGGAGAGAGTGAGCGATGGATGGGGAGGGATGGGGTGAGTGGGGAAGAACCTCGGGGAAGGGGCAGAATAGATCCTGGGTTGCCTTAAATTTAAAAAGTGATCTTTGGCGTAAAAAGGTTGGAGACAACTGCTCTAGTGTCTGACCCAGAGACAAGTAAAGTTTTGGAATTACACAATTATTGCACAAAAATTCTATGCCACCTTATCTATTTTCTTCGAAAGTTAGGCCAAGTGCATGCTTATTTTACTTATTTCAAACCCTGAGCAACGACCTTCATCAATGAAAGGAGGAATACAGCTACTAGCCTAACTTTCAACACTTTGGGCTACATTTTCAAAGGAATGTCATCCTAGTCTCACAGATTTTGCCTGATATTTAGAGGAGAAAATCTGCACATACACACATGTATGCATGCGCGCGCGCACACACACACACACACGGTTTTGCTAACATAAAACTCAACTACAGAACTACAGGACAAGTGTAAGAAGCAGTTAATTAATAGTTTTGTTTTATATCAGACTGAGCTGAATTATATGCGTTATTTTTAAACTATAATTGCTGTTTATATAATGATTCAGAATACCTATTACTTCATACCTATTAACAGTAGTGGGAAAAGTGAAAGGACAGTATTTAATCTCAGAAATGATCCAAATATATTATAAAGTAATCTATCATTTGTTTTACTTTGCAGATGAAGGGTTAATTTTGATTATTATAGCCATTTAGACACCTGTGGGCATAATAAAGCACAAATACAAAAGTCATGTCAGTAACCGAGGTACTTTCCTCCTTTCCCATTGCTAACTCCACTCTCACAGAGCAAAAGATATCGCCATAAAGGCTATGATAAGGAAACAGAAGTGATTTGTAGAAGTAATGCAAAATGAAACCCAGTATTGTACATGCACATATATGATGGGAAAATATATATACGGAGATGGGTTGTTTTTTTTACGTGGCCTGTTTCAGTCCCCCACTTCTGCATAGAGCAAAATTGCCATTGGGATAGGAATCTGAATTGATGTATTGAGGCATTGGTTCAATGCCTGTGTATAAATCTCTCAAAGCTCAGCATTTATTTTTAAAGTACAGCCACATACAAATTTTAAATGGACAATTTTACTTGCATTTCTTTCTGTTACTATCTAGGTTACAGGGACGGAATAATGCATTCACTCTGGGTGATGAGGATACACCCTAACAAGCATGTTGACCGACACCATTAATGCCAGCAGAATCCTCCATTTTTTGAAAATTATCTAGTCCAACTATGAACCATGTTTAAACAGAAGCAGTATTTGAGTCTACAGATAAGGAGGTTACTCACCTGTAACTGGAGGTTCTTTGAGATGTGTGGTCCCTAGCTGTATTTCACTGAGGGTTACGCATGCACACCATGTGCCTGACATTGGAGAATTTGAAAGTAGTGTCTGTTGGTCTGCACGTGCACCCTGGCTCGACCAGTGCTTCATCCAAGGTGATAAAGGGCAGGGCAGATCGATCATGTCTTCAGTCAGACAAATCCATAGCAGAGGGAAAGGAAGGCAGAGAAAAGCCTCACTGAAGTCCTGCACTGAGGCATGGCAAGCTGGGATGGTGTGCACAGAACTCTACATGGCCGCCCTACGTATGTCCATATGTGTCATGTCCTGAAGGGAGACTGCAGTCAAGGGTTGAGCTCTCATGGAATGAGCTCTCACCCCTTTATGGGGAGTTAGGCCTGATAGTTGGTAGCAGCATTTAATGCAACCCAAAATGCATTTGGAGATTCTTTTAGTAGAGATAGCTTATACCCAGAGTCTTTCAGCTACTGCAACAGTGTAGGGGACGTCACTGTCCCTCTGTAGGTTTTGTTCTCTGTAGGTAGAAAGCATTGGCTCATTGGTCATCTAGGGAATGGAGTTGACATTCCTCTGTGGATGTGTGAAGCTTCAGGAAGAAAACATGTACGTGAATGAATTGATGTGAAACTGAAAGATGACCTTCGGTAAAAAATTGGGGTATAGATTTATATTTTGTCCTTGTGGAAAACCATGAAAGGCGGGTTTGCCATTATACCTCCAAGCTTGCCAATCCTTCTCGCGGAAGCAATAGCAACAAGGAAGGCAACTGACGGAAAGGAGGGGCATGGAGCACAATGCTCACGGTTCAAAGGATAGTTTTGTTAGCATGGAAAGAACTAGATTCAGGTCCCATTAGGGTGTGACCATTTGAACAGGTAGGAAGGTTCTGATAAGGCCTTTCCAAAACCTAGTAGTTAGTGGGTGTGTAAAGATGGCACATCCTTCCACTGAGGTAGAATGTGCTCATCACTGCCAGATGAACTCTCAAAGAGTGGAGGGTAAAACCTGATGAATTCAAAGACAGAATAGAACCCAGAATGGGGGTGGGGAGGGTGATCTCTGCTGACTGAGGTAAAAGTCCTTTTTGTTGGAGTCAAGATGAGAAACTTTTCCACTTGGCTCAGTAACATTGCCTAGTGGAGTCCTTCCTGCAGCTGGACAGGATGTCTTGTACAGATGAAGAGCTTGTGTGTTCTAAAAAAAGATGCCCATCCATATACCGTGCTCTGATGTGGAGTACATGTGAATTGGGATGCTTGATCTTGCCATTGTATGGAGTCAGCCTGTTCAGAAAGTCATGGAGGTGCATAGGTGGGCAGGCTGACATGCGGAGGAGATTGAAAAACCAGAACTGTTTCAGTCAGCAAGGGGCAATCAGAATGACCATTGCTCCGTCTCGTCAGATCTTGTACAGTACCTGAGGCAGAAGCAGAAGAGGAGGAAAGGCGTAGTTGAATTGGTCGCAGCCTAGACAATCAGGGAGTTTGGATGAGGGTTCAAAAGAAGAAACTCGGACACTGTGGCAGGGATGTAGTTATGGTTTTTGGCCTCTTTGGGTAGCTATGAATGTGGCAGGGGTGTGCCATAAAGTCCTGGCAGGCTCCAGGACATTGTTATTAATTGGCAGTGCAATTCTGGATAGTGCTGATATATGGAAGATATCCAGCAGCTTATCCTGGGTATCTTGGATCTCTTTGGGGGAAATTTGGAATTTCCCTGTGACTCTCTGCAACAGCTCCTGATATTGCCTAAAGTCATCCAGTGAAGATGTGGATGCTGCAGTCACCACTTCATCCAGAGAAGAAGAGGGAAATCTTGCCGAGATCAGAAATCACCACCGGGATCGGACTCGGGGGTTCTTCCTCTACCACTGGATCCGAGTACTTGCTAGAAGGATCCCTTAGGGATGAGGCAGGTGAAGGTTCTCTTGTGGACCAAGCCAGTTCTGAGGGGTGGTATTGGGATCAGGGTCAGGAGTATGACCAGTATGTTGCATCTGAGGGAAGTTGGAATAGCCCCAATGGCATAATGTACCATGGCTCCAAGGCAGAAGTGGTGGATGCTGCCATGGATGTTGTTAAGGCGCAAAGAGCTGGCAGAAGCGGAGTGAATGGTGAGGGTCCTGTTCTGGGGTAGAATCCATGGCAAAGAAAATCTCTCTAGAGGTGGAGGGGCCTGACAGATGCTGGGACTCCAGGTCTGGTAAGGCAAACAAACGTGTTGCGGCTCAGCTACAGAGCTATATCTCCCCAGTGTCAGACACACCCTTCTCTTTGCCTAGTGTCAGAGCCAGTGCTGTGGATTTTCCTGGGCTGGAAGGGTCTTGTATCTTGTGGGGTGCCAGTAATGATGGTACCAGTGAACTGGAGCTCAGGACCACCAAATGGCATTGGTTGTGGAATTTCTTCTTGTGCCTATCGGACTTAGCGCGAGTTCCATAACCATGGCTTGAACTCACAGAAAAGACATTCACTTTCTCACAGGAAGGAAAAGAAATCCTACAAACAATGGGATCCGGCGGTCAATATTTAGACTGCTTTCTCCCTATCTTCTTTAGGGGAACAGGGTAGGGGTTTGTGTGTGTGTGTGTGTGTGTGTGTGTGTGTGTGTGTTTGTTTGTTTTTTGGCTTTAGAACAAAATTATAAAGTAATCTGGCAAGTGTGGAAATAAATTCACTTCTGAAATAAAACATAGAACAATACTTGGATTATGAGATTTGCCAATCTTTAAGATATTAAATTTATCAAGCATGGGAGAGGGAGAAGACATGGTTGTTCCTCTTAAGTATACTATAAGGTAAACACCCTATCTCCACTGTGTGTATTCAGTTTAGAGGACATCTACTTGTGGCCCATGACTTCCCTCATTTATACACTAGACCAGACATGGGCAAACTACGGCCCGCGGGCCACATACGGCCCGTTAGGCTTTTTAATCCGGCCCGCCGAACTTGTCCAAATTATAGTAAAAACCTCCTTTTTTTTCCCCTTTCCCTGCAATGCCCACGTTTCCCCAATAGATGGCGCACTCAAAACACATTGACCGTTGTTGGAGTGGCGCGTATTTCTCTTTAATTTTATCCGGCCTGCGAGCTCTCGGCAGGGGAGTGGTGCCAGTGGCCCCCTCCTCCGTGCCCAGGGGCCGAGCAGCGCGGTGAGGGGCGCCGCGCTCCCGCCCGGGGGTGCCGGGCTGAGCTGCCGGGGCCAGGCGAGGAGCCAGATGAGAGCAGCAAGCCGTGGGGCCATGCCCGGTTGAGCAAAGTAAGCAAGAACGGGGGTGAGGGGCGCTCAGGGGGGCTTGGGTGGTGGTTAGGGTGGGGGGGTCTCGGGAGAGGGCAGTCAGGGAACTAAGTGCAGGGGGCTTAGATTGGGGATTCTGGGGGGCAGTTAGAGTGGGGGGTTGCTGGAAGGGGGCAATCAGGGGACAAGGAGCAGGAGGGCTTAGGTACGGGGTAGGGTCCTGCGGGGGGAAGTTAGGGAGGGGGGGGATCTCTGGAGGGGGCAATCGGACAAGGAGCGGGGGGGCTGGATGTCTTGGGAGCTCTGAGGGGGCAGTCAGGGGGTGGGAGGTGAGTGGGAGTCAGATGGGGGGGGCAGGCTATTTGGCGAGGCACAGCCTTCCCTACCTGGCCCTCCACACAATTTTGAACCCCAATGTGGCCCTCGGGCCAAAAAGTTTGCCCACCCCTGCACTAGACACAGCTACATTCCTCTTATTCCTGCAGCCAGGTCTTCTCCAAATGTTAACTTTGAATAAAGAAAAGCTATATATGTGCCCATCAAAGCAATCACCCTCATCCAATAGCCTCATTCCTTCTCTATGTCATTTCTGGTGCTTCGATTATTAAAGAACACAATTTTTAAATCAACCTTACACAGTATTTACTACAAAGTGTGGCAAATTTGTTCCCATTTATACAGTGGCCAGAAAAGGATTATTAGTTGTACTAAACATTTATGTTGCAGGAAAGCTCAAATGCCCCTCAGGATTGTACTAGATGCGACACAAAAACACAACCTGCAACATTCCCTTAAAAATCAACAACATCCTACCACCAGAACAACCAGTCTGAGGAAATCCAAGGTATTTCAGCTGCTGGCAATGTAAACACATCTTTGAACATTATGCTAAACAAACTCTACTGTAGCAAATATTCAGATGAGCCAAAAAGAACTGAATATATGAAAGCTGCAGCCTTAAAATATTTATAAAAACAGATTTCAAAACCTCATTTCCACCTTTTCAAATCAGGGCATGTGGTGGCAGGGATGCACGTCAACAATATTTTTTTCTGGCCATTCAGGATTTTTCTCACTTTCAGGATAACATCTTAAGAAAGGATTTTGAAAAAACTAAAGGATTTATCTTTTTAAGGGCTTTTTTGATTAAATGGTCTGCATCATCACCAGGACTGGGAGAGTCAAAGAAGTAGGAAAATTCCCCTTCATTAGCAGATGTGTCCTCCTGAGTAGTTTTGGAAGAACTTTACTCTTTCAGTGATGTTAAGTCCTTTTAGATCATTGGCTCAAGTCTCATATAGCATTTTAGTTTATTCCTGATTTAGAGATATTGGGTGATTAGCATGTTGCTGAGTCACTTCTTTCTGTGACGCAATCAAACTCAGGCACACTGAAATCCCTAGGTAGAAAATGCATAAGAGGATCAAACAAGAGTGGATTGGCATCTAATTGCCACTTTGGCACCATCAAGCAGCTGTCAGATTCACTTTTATTCAGTTCAATGCTGGAGAAATTTCCAAACAAGGCAGAATGAGTCTGCCAAACTCCCATGTACATTCACACCAGAATGAGTACACTTACTGGCCTGTTTCTAAGAACGGGCCACTATTTGGGAAAGCTAAGAAAAACAACTCATTAGAGCACTAGGAGAAATTCCTTTTCTCCTAGGAGACCACCATGCCATGTGATAGAAAGTGCTATGAAACAAAAGAGATCAGCTGCAAACAAACACAGATAATTAACCCAACAAGAAACTAGTTTGCAGTTAAAACAATACAAATTACCATATGTGGACAACTAAAACATATACTGGGATGGGGGAGGGCTTATGGCCCACAAACTAAGAGACAACTGAAAAAAGTCTCTGGCAATATTGGCATTTTTTTATCAATAGAAAATTTTAAAAAGACAAAGATGAAAGATTATGGATCTATCAGTCATGGCCTTAGAAAATAAACAGGACAAATAACCAAAAGTGGAATAAACAATGATTAAAAGCACCTGAAGACAGACCTTTACGGACTCAGAAAATCCTTTATGGAAGAGAAACTGGGCAACAAGGAGAGGTGTTAGAGAAAGCTCTAGTGAGAACATACAGTAGACTCTTGATTATCCAGGATTGGATTAACAAGGATGTCAAAAAAAATACGCGCAACTCACAGGGCCGGCTCTGGCTTTGCTGCTGCCCCAAGCACACACACACAAAATAAACTCACCAGGGCACAGGGCAGACAGTGAACCAACACCCCCTCCCCCCCCGGCGCAGGGTGGCTGGTGAACCAACCTCCCCCTCCCCATATTTCCTATGGATGGTGAGTATCCAGGATTTTATTAACCAGAATTAATTTTTTCCCTATCATCCTGGATAATCGAGAGTCTACTGTAAATCAAGAAAATACAAATTTTTTCCCATTTGATCATCTCTGGCATAAAGAGGCAATTATATCTACAGGCTGATCCCGTGCCCCTTAAGAGACTTCCATTGACTACACTTGAGTTTGGATCAGGCTGCACATATTTCCACTCACTCATTCAGAATAATAAATACAACATGTCTGAAAGAAAGGTTGAGTTCCACAAGTGCTTTCCCACAAAGATCAGAGTCCTTCTTACATCACCTTTCTCCGTTCATAGAGTCAAACTTGATAGTCCCTTCTGACCTTAATGATCACCTAGTTTGACCTCCTACACATTGCAGGCCACAGAATTTCACCCACCCACTCCTGTAATAGACCCCTAACCTCTGGCCGAGTTACTTGCATCCTCAAATCATGGTTTAAAGACTTCTGTGGCTTCTTCTCTCAAGGATGCTATTCCCAAAGTGTGACCAGTTTACACTTTGAGGCACAGATGTGCCTTACACATATGAAACCAGATGATCTACAAAATATTCTCCCCTTTCTCCATTTTAACCAGATCATTAAAAATGTATGTAATATCCTTCCATATTAGATTTTAAGCTCCTTTAGGACACTGACCTGTACATATTTAAACAGAAGGCCAAGGATATCTCAGGTGCAACATGAATGTCAAAAAAGAAAAACCTAACAGAATAATGTGTTTCTAACTGCTTCGACAATGACCAAACACAAAGAGAACTACTGAAGAAGGTGGACTTTGGTCTAATTTCCTTTACCCGTCTCCAAAGTTACCTGCTCATCACTCTTTAAAGGAATCTCCAATTATTTCTGCTGGAAAACTGAAAGAATTGGGGGGGAGGGGGCGAGGAGTGCACTATTTTATTAGAAGGGAGCTATACAATCACAAACCTTTGTGATTTTATTTTCCAACACCAAACATCTACTGGTATAGAGACTATTTCAAAGTCAAGAGGAATGTAATGGAAAGTTTCTTTTTAACTGTCTAGTTCTAAAAGGACATAACAAGTCTATAATTGTCATATTATAATGATAATTGGCAATAAAAATCATGTTCTCTCATCCTTCTGGGTTCCTGTTTCTTTGATGAGTGAAGAGTAAAAAGAAATTGTCACCTAGTGCAGTGGTCGCCAACCTTTTGGACCTCACGGACCACTAAAGCCACAATTTTGAATCCCGCGGACCACTAACATGTTTTTTTTAAAAAAGGTACAAAGACCGGTGGTCCGCGGACATATGTCTCTCCCCCCTCCCCCCCCCCCCCCCCCCCACAGCCCATTTACCCGCTTCCCTGCACCGCAAATTGCAGCAGCCGGCGAGCGGCCACCTCCAGCAGCGCTCGCCCGGCCCGAGTGCGGCTGCCCGCTGGTCCCGTGTGCCTAGCTCCGGCTCGAGTGGGGAGGCACCGCAGCCCCCCGGCGCGGCGCGGCAGGAGCGAGCCGGCGGTTGCTGGCCGCCGGGGACTGGGCGGGACAGGCGCCCGGCCCGAGTGCGGCTGCCCGCCCAGCCCCGGCTTGAGTGGGGAGGCGCGGCGCGGCACGGCAGGAGTGAGCCAGCTGTTGCTGGCCGACGGGGATGGGGCGGGACAGGCGCCCGCAGCCTCTTGCCTGCCTGGCGCGGCGGCCGTGAGGGAGCCCGGCGCCGCGGACCACAAAAATTTTCTCGCGGACCATCAGTGGTCCGCGGACCACCGGTTGGCGACCGCTGACCTAGTGCACTGTTTATTTAACGCTCAGATTTCTTGAACTACAGTTTTCTTCTAATGCAAAACAGAAAGGTTGATGACCAATTATTTAGCAATCGCAATTCAAGCTAAATGTTTTCCACTACAGACACACACACTTTACTATGACCACCACATTATTTGTACGAAAATCCAGCTGCAGCAATCCATACATATGAACATGCTGCATTAATTCTACAGTTAAAAAACTCTTAATAGGACACAAAAAGATTTCAGCTATTTTGTACACCTATACCTGTAACAGTCTCACATAAAACTGCTTTTAAAACTACTCCAAAGAATACTTAGATTAATATTATTGGTAGCTCCTTTCACACAAATTAGAATGGATTTCAAGTACTAGAGCTTGTGTTTAAAATCAATAGTATCAAAGAAGTGAGAACGTTAATAGCTATTTTAGGAAGCAAGTTTGTGATAAGGTTTACTGATAGACAGACAGACCTAAGTTTTCAGAAGTGACTAGTGGTTTTCTGTGCCCAATTTTGAAACACCTTTAAGACAGGGTGGCCCTGGCTCAGCACTTTCTGAAAATCAAGACCCTCTAAAACATCTCGGGTTTGGCACCCAAAAAATGGAGGCACCCAAAATCAAGGCTCTTTTGAAATGTCAGGCCTCATGTTTTTCTAGAAACACATCACAAATTATGTACGTGCATATGCATAACATATAATGGGGGTGGGCAAACTACGGCCACAAGTCACATCCGGCTCATAGGCCCATCCTGCCCAGCTCCTAAGCTCCCATCTGGGTAGGCTTCCCCCAGCCCTTCCCCTCCTGTTCCCCCTGTCCTGCAGTCTCAGCAGGCTGAGAGGGTAGCACTCTAGCCTGCTGCTCCTGGGCAGCGCTGCAGCAGTATGACTAGCTCCAGCGGGGCTGCGCACTCCTGCGGGCCATGTGGCTGCATGCTCTGAGTAGCATGAAGTAAGGGGGCCAGTGGGTTGGATAAGGGGCAGGGAGTCCCAGGGGGCAGTCAGCAGGGAAAGGGAGCGGTTGGATGGGTCGGATGTTCTGGGGGGGGCGGTTAGGGAACGGAGGGGGTTGTATAGGATGTGGGAGTCCCGGTGAGTCTGTCGGGGGAAGAGGGGTGGATAGGAGTCGGGAGACAGGGAGCTGGGGGGGGACAGTAGGGGGTGAGGATTCTGAGGAGGCAGTCAGCGGGTGGGAAGTGGGTGAGTGTTGGATGGGAGTGGGGCCAGGCTGTTTGGGGAGGCACAGCCTTCCCTACCAGGCCCTCTGTACAATTGTGCAATCCTGATATGGCCGTCAGGCCAAAAAGTTTACCCACACCTGACGTGGAGGGAGAGAGGGAGAGAGAGGGAGAGAGGGAGAGACAGACAGACAGACACACACACACGGTGGAGGTAGTAGTGTCTTTTATTGGACCAACTTCTGTTGGTCAAAGAGAGACACATTTTCTAGCTACACAGAGCTCAGACCTGAAGAACTCTGTGTAGCTCGAAAGCTTGTCTCTTTCACCAACAGGAGTTGGTCCAATAAAAGACACTACCTTCCCTACCTTGTGTCTATGTGTTATACATATGCACATGAATAATTTGTCCATGATGGGTCAATCACCTTGTCTCTAATATCTTGGGATCAAAATGACAACAACAACATTGCAAGCAACATACACAGAGACTTGTATTTTATTGCGGGGCGAGGGGGTAGAACAAACCATACAGCAGTACTGCCACAGTTTTAATGAAAATAAAATTAAACTGTGTACCAAAACATTAACATTTTAATGTTAACATAATTTGATTTTATACAATCCTATTTACTCATACGAAAGCCAATGCTCAAACTGCTTTCAGTGTATTTATTTGATCTGTCAAACCACCTGAAAACAGGAAATCATTATGGTTTCAGTAGGTCCAGAGAAAACACTCAATAATTATAATTGAAATACAGTGAACTCACATTATGTAGTAAGTCTATGGGGGGGGGGGAGTGAACAGTATGTGTGCCCAACACAAAGAACTACCACTTTTCTTTCACACCAATTCCCTAAAAGCCACAGAATAGAAACAGTAAACTATACTACTCAGCAGAAATTATGTATTTGAGCCAGTTACTGATTTTCAACTAGAGGTGGTTTCTCCAGGCCAAGATCTCTATCTTTCTATCGATCTAATTATATATAATCTACCTAGATGGCCCCTATCATCTAGTAATGAGCACTTCACCATCTTTAATTTTCCTTTATTTATCCTCACAATACCCTTGTGAGGAAAGGAAGTATATTACCCCATTTTATAGACTAGTAACTGAGGCACAGAAGGACTATGGCCTGGATTAAAGGTATTTAAGCATTGCAACACCTAACTGATTTATGCTGAGTGGATCAATGCCTAAATACATTAAAAAATTTGGGCCTGAACAACTTGTCCAAAGTTACACTGGAAGCCTGCAGCAAAATCTAGAATCGAACTCAGGTCTCCCAAAAAGAAAGCTAGCACCCTAACCACAGGACTATCCTTGCATTTAAAAAAAAACCTATTGTGGAATTTGCCCCTTTGCTTACCATGTTATTCCTGATATGCAAACTAGGAAAGGACGTCAGCCTCCAGAGCTCTCAAATACATTTCTTCTCTATACCAAATTCTCAAAAATGTATCTACATTTAAAAAAAAAAAAAGTAACACATGGGAATTTCAAATTTACGGTCAATAAAATAGAACGTTATCTCAGAATAATGAGCTCCTGCTGCCACATCCATGACAAGGAAAAAAACAGCCATTTATAGAAAACAAATGGCTGAAGCAAAGCGGAGATATTAGGATCGATGCCTACTGCTTTGAAAACTGTGACATTATTTTGTTTTTCTCATCACTTCATCTAAAGGTATAGGTTCCGCAGAGTAACAGCTGTTCACTACATCCTTGTTAACCTGCAGCATTCTGATTAGCCCAAGCACAAAATAAGTCTCTTGTCTAACTCAGAAACCAGCTTACCACAAAAGGTAGGTTTCAAAAAAGTACGCTATATTTTTTTAAAACTTCTTACAGACTAGTAAAAAAAAGGGGGGGGGGGTTAAGTTCTAGAATTGAACAGGGATCCCACAATCTAACAAGATAGCAGGTATTAAACTGGATGCAATAAGCCATAATACAAGGTGTGACTTATTAGCCAATTATAAAATCAACTTTCAGAAAAACTTTGCCACCGAGTCCCACTGAGGCAAAAGAGTGGCTTTTCTTTAAGCCACTAACTGGAATAAGAATACTTCAAGGAAAGGTGCCTGGGGACAATGCCCAATGGGGATTTTGCTCCATTTACATGATACACACAACTTTAGAAGTCTTAATTGTGAGTAGGTAAAGTGCTCTTGTGATGCTACAATTAAGTAGCAGTATTGCAGTTTGGAACCTCCTTCTCTAAAAAAACCCACCCACAGTCCACTACGCCCAGAGCCCAGGACCAGCACAGGGCCAGGAGCAGAGCCCTGGGCGAGGGCTGGGAAGCTGGGACCTGGACCCACCATGTGGGACTGGGGCAGTCAGACCCCTCCACGCAGGACTTGGCAGCCAGACCCCAAATGCCACCACATGGGACTGGACAGCAGCCAGACCATAGGACCCCACATCAGGGGGCCAAGCAACAGCTGGCAGATGAACCCAGACCCCACCAAGTGGGCCAGGCAACCGGGACCTGAGAACTTGGCCAAATTTTTTTGGCAGAGTATTGTTTTGGGTAGCAGCATGCATATATCAGGGAAAAGAGATCACATACAAACTGAGGACAGATAAGAACAGAAAGAAAGGGAGAGGCAAGGAAGCCAAGTGGGAGCTTGTAAGCACAGTCTGCTTGGAAAAAAGCTAGAAAGAGAGCTAGAAAGATAGCTAGAAAGAAGCTTGGTTGCTATACGCATGTGTTCTTGGTTCCGTCTGCATTCAGAGACACAGAACATTACACATTCCTTGTCAATAAACAAGACTGAATAAAAAAAGATATTACCAGACTCCATCTTTCTACTTCTAACTGGAACACTGGTCCCCCAAGGCTCCAAACTTTGTCTAAATTCCAAAACTACCTAAATTCATAAAGGATAGGTCCATCACTGGCTATTAGCAATCCCGAGCTCTGGGTGTCCCTAGACTTTGATTGCCAGAATCTGGGAGTGCACAGGAGGGGCTAGATCATTCGATGATTTCTTGTTCTGTTCATTCCCTATGAAGGACCCAGCATTGACCACTGTCAGAAGATAGGATATTGGGCTAAACAGATCATTGGTTGACCCACTATGGACGTTCTTATGTTCTTAATTCTTCCAAAAGGAAAAACAAAAAAAAGCTGACAGAGCAGACAGACAGACTCCAGTGAGTTCTGACTCACTGCCTATGCTGATCAGAAGGAACACGACAGTGAAGGCTGTGACCGTATGTTATAGGCAAGGCAGTAGCATCACCTATTATCAGGGTTGCGCAACACTTCCCGTAAGAACCTGCTTTCAGTTGCCTATAACTTTGCAAAACTAAGTGTTTGGGCTAAATTTTCTAGGCTGAGTGTATACAATACATGCAGCAAATATTGTGCATACACAAGGGAGCCAGCTTATGATTGCAGTGGGAATTTTTGTTGGTAGTGGGAATTGCTTGAATTTTCTGCATTTAAATTCCATAATCATAAAACTGTCTGAACAGAGCTTTATTGCCATTGATATCTGTGGTTTTTGAGGAAGCGTGTGAGACTTTAGTAATTACATTGACAGGTAAACACAACCAGCCATGTTTATCTCAATGTTCATAAATACACAATGGCACAGAAAAAAAAATGTATTTATTTCAGCATAAAAAGATCTCTCTCTTTTTATAAATATACACATACACACGCTCACACATCCCTGGAACTCAATGCATTGTTATAAATTTACTGGAAACATTACAAACTGGGCAAGTGCAGCAGTCTGTTTGTGAACACATTACTAGTTTCTAAGCCAACCTCTGCAAATCTGTCCAATGTACACTGTCACACAGAAAATATAAGTTTTCAAATAGGTGTTTTAGTTATCTGGAAAGTAACAGAAACATGTACTGGCAGCATGAAAACATTTATTGGGAGCATACGAACCAGTTCTTCTCTGCTTACTTTTCCCTATATCTACAGAGAATTCAAAAATGACAAACGAGTTTTATCAAACTGCCCGCACACGCAGTCATCTTTTGGCAATGGCACAAAAAGTATGTTTGAAGGTAAACTGTAAGGGGATAAAAAGAGACGGGAAACTTCTAATGCAAGCATCTTTGCAAATTTAAACTGTAGGATTGCCATCACACTCCTAGAAATCACTCAAAATTTCATGCAATCCAAGATATTTTAAAGGAATTTAAAGATAATTTAGCCCAAACTGTGACATAACACTAAGATAGTTCTGATTTGCTGGGAATATTTTCAGAATTGAAAAATCGACTTTAAATATTTTTGAAGTACTATACATGACACATTGACAGCATGTTTGTTCAATTTACAGATACAAGCATACTTTGCTCGCTTTTCTTTTTAACTACACTTATGGTTAATATAGGTTTTCTCCCTGGTAAAACTGAATCTCTTCATACAAAATCATAAACCACGGCTTCAAGGATTAATACTTTCAAACAGATTCTTCTACATATACCTGAGGCAGACCATGCTAATCAAAGCATCCTCCTCTAGAATAATGGTGGTTTTGGAAGGAAGAAAGCCCATCAAATTAAATGCCAGCTACTAAGCATTCCAAGCTCCCATTTTAAATTTGGTATGCATTGCTTCTCATGTCAACAAGGGCACATCTACACAGCTATAAAAGATCCATGGCACCGCTGCAGC
Source organism: Sternotherus odoratus (assembly GCA_032164245.1). Taxonomy (NCBI): domain Eukaryota; kingdom Metazoa; phylum Chordata; order Testudines; family Kinosternidae; genus Sternotherus; species Sternotherus odoratus. Next base: position 9,960,211 of record JAVMKO010000009.1, on the reverse strand, counting down.
AGGCCTGGATCAGGTGACAGGCTATCAGGGCTCAGGCTGAGGGGCTATAAAACTGCAGTACAGTAAGTCCTCACTTAACATTGTAATTATGTTCCTGAAAAATGCGACTTTAAGCAAAACTATGCTAAATGAATCCAATTTCCCCATAAGAATTAATGTAAATGGGGGGGGGGGGTTCCCACAGGGAAAAAAATGTTTTTCCAGACAAAATGCATTATATACATTTTAAACAAGCAATATAGGTATTAAACAGGCTGGCGGGCCCCCATCAGCTCCCCTACACACACACACACACACACACACACACACACACCAGTGCCTCCCACCCACCGGCAGACCCCACAATCAGTGCCTTCCCCTTGTTCTCCCTGCCTCCTGCCCGCAGCAATCAGCTGACTTGCGGTGTTCAGGGGGCTGAGGGGAGGACCGAGAATGCATCCTCACAGCCTCCCTACTCTGCCTCCTGAACACCCCAAACCACTGATCTGCAAAGTCCTCCAGCAGGCAGGTGGGGAGCTGATGCGGGGCTGCCAGCTGTGGACAAAGCAGGCGGCCAAATGACGTTCTAGGGGAGCATTGCACAACTTTAAAGGAGCATGTTCTGTAATGGGGCAAGGACATAACATCGAAACAACATTAAGCAAGAGGACATTTAGTGGGGAGTTACTATACAGACGTTCAGACTTGTGCTGAAGCCCAGGCTCAGGGCTTATCTTCAGTGCCGCACTATATTGGCGGGAGAACGCTCTCCCACCGACACAGCACGGTGTAGACACCTCTTTAAGTTGATATAACCTACACCGCTGGGGGTGGGGGGGAGGTTCTTTCACACCCCTGAGCAACATAAGTTACATCGACTTTAGTACTAGTGTAGTAGACGAGCCCTCAGAGACCCTCCCCACTCGAGGCGTCTCAGAGCCTAGGCCGAAATGTCTGTACTGTACTTTATAGCCCTACAGCCACAGCCCCATAAGCCCAAGGCAGTTGATCCATGCGCTGAGACCTGGTGCTGCTGTTTTTTTAATTGCAGTGTAGACATACCCTAGGAGTCATGCAGCTAAAACTGCATGTTCTGAAAGTTTATTCCTCTAATATTCATGGAGGAGAGAGGACAACTTTGGTTATGGAGTTCCTGGTGCCTTTGATGTATGCACTTAGGGGATCCTTATATTGAGGAGCAGGTGGAAATTTAAAAAATGAAGGTTTTCTCTACCTTAAGAGGGTTCAATTAGAATTTTTAAGGCTAGAAGGGACCAATATCATCTTCTAGTGTGACTTCTTGTATAACACAGACAATAGAATTTCACACAGTGGTCCCTGCATCGAGTCAACATCTTTTAGTTAAACAACAACATATTCTTCAGAAAGACATCCAGGCTGCATTTATAGCTTTAAGTGATGGATAATCCACCACAGCCGTTGTAAATTGTTCCTATTTATAATTATCTTTGCTGTTAAAAATGGGCACCATATCTCTAGCTTGAATTTATCTAGTTTCAACTTCTGGCCATTGGATCATGTTATGCCTTTGTATGATAGATTAACAAGCCTTCTACTGTCCAAAATCTTCTCCCCATGTAGGATTTGTTTACTTAAGTTTAGCTCACTGTTTCCCTCCTCCTCCTCCTTTTGGGACTGCTACTCAGAACTCCACCACTATAATGACATTGACTTAGTCCAGGAAGGCTATTACTTCAGAATATCAATTTCTTGAGGCCTGGAGCTCCCCTGACCCTAAGGAAACTCTCTGACCCACTGATAAGTTCAAAATGTGTTCTGCAATCTGCCACAACTGCTCTAGAGTATGCATTCTGAAAATGATCTCAACTCCAGATAAAGATTCTCGTCATGTTGTGTTCCTTCATCGCGTTTCGGGTCATAGCAAAGCACTATCTCTCAGGAGAAACTCCAATACCAGAAAGAGACAGAAAGCAAATGAGAAGGAACAGCTACTTGATTAACCATTGATAAGTAAAGGACTGAAACAAGAAATCTCATCTTTTACTACAAGAGGGTAGCACATAACTCCTACCCCTTCTCTTTCTCCAGTTTATCAGTGGTTTCCACTGGAATGGTTTTGCCTCAGACATACCACACACAAATATGAGCTACAAACACTGACGTGTCTGCGCTTTATTTATTAGCCCTCACATCCAGGTTATATCTGAATCTTGCAAAATCTTTGTGAAATAACGTCTCTACGATATGGCCTTTCCTCTCCACCCAGCTAAAATTCATCATTTCTCATCTCAGTTGCGGCAATAGCCTTTTATCTGGCCTTGACAAATGCAATCTTGCCTGTTTATATCCATTCAGAATGCTGCTGCAAAGATTATTTTCCTAATCCTTCATTTTGACCATGTCTCTTTCATCCTCTTTGCACGCCTCCACTGGCTCTCTTCTCTATCATATCAAACATAACTACTTGTTTTCACCTTCAATCTTTCCTCAGTGGGCACCGACCCTTCTCTCATCATCATCTGTAACTGCATCTCCACCCCTTTGGTCCTAATGCTTCACTGCTAAACATTAAGCTTCTCAAAGTAGGAACAGACTTCAGGGCCTAATTTGCAAAGATGCTGAGCATTTACAACCCCAGTGGGAGCTGTGGGTGCTCAGCAACTCTGAAAATCAGGTACTAACTCGCTTTGGGTAGCGAGACTGCCCTATTTGAGAGAGCTATCCAGTCCTTTGAGAAAGTAGCCCATGGGTAAGTCTTAATTAGGATCAGTGCCAAAAGCATTCTGGCAGGCCTTGAAAGGAGAGGTCTATTAGATATTGATGATTTTTCAGGTTGCCTGTCCAGATGTTAAGCAGGGAAGGGAAGGCTTTCAATATAAAGATCCATTATTACTATTTATGTGGATTATCACAACATCTAGAAGCCATTTGTCTACACTGGTAGCAGCATATACAGACACTGCACTGCTAGCACAGGTATAGTTAGCCTGGATATAAACAGCAGTGTAGACAGCGCAGCACAGCTTAGACATGTGGAGTAGCATGCCCTGTGTGCCAGAACTCCGTGGGTATGTACTCTACATGGCTCTCTACATGCCCAACCAGTATCTCCTTTGCCACAATATTGTTTTAGTGGTGTAGTATCCCTTTTCCACGGCCTCTCCTCTGACAGAGCCTTTCCCTGCCTAGCAAAGGGGAGGCAGCAGGGAAAGGGTCCACAATTCCCACCTCCTGGTGCCTTTCCTCTCTGCATGAAAGGCTCCAGCAGCAGGAAAAGGCTCTAGGATAGTGGGGAGGCAGTGGAGAAAGGCACCAACCAGCAACAGGGCACTGAACAATGTAGCTATACTCTGCAGTAAGGCTGGACACAGCCCACCTTTCACACGTGGTCATCACCGTGGACAAGAACTCCATTGTGTTAGGCACTGTACAAACCCCAAAAGTATCACCACAGGCACATGACACTATTCACAAAATACTATTTTTCCCCCCCGACACAGTTGTGACTGGAAGACAGGTGCAAATTTTACATGATGGAACAATACAAAAAATGAGATGAATTAACCACAAGCAACAGATGATAAAAAGTAAGTTTAAAAAAGCATTTCTGTTTTCGCTTTGGTGTTTGGAGGAAATAATTAACTCCTCAAGAAACTGCCTAAAGGAAGCTGTATTTGAGTTCTAAGTCCTCTCCTTGTAATATTGACTGTTTCCTTGCCTCAGAGGCATACCTAAAACTGACGAGGGTCATTAAGGGTATGTCTATACCACACTTCGAGTCCTGGCTCCGACTCAGGTTTGAGCCCAATCTCTGCTTCCCTCCACACACAACTCAGTCTGACCCAGATCAGCAAGCTTTCAAAACCCAGTTCCTAGGGCCCTGATAGGGGTACGTGTCAGAGCCCAAGTCCCACTGTGACTTGGGTCCAAACCCTGTCATTTTGCAGTGTGGATGCAGGTCAAGCTACAGGCCAAGTCAGAAGGTCTACATAATGCAGTATGGAGGCCTTCGCATGGCAGTGAGACACGGGCCACCAATTGTAAGTCCAGGTTCTCAATGTAGTGGGGGCTCGCAAGCATGGGCCTGGAAACACTGAGTCCACTAGCCCATGTTCCACAGACTTTGTGTGCAGTGTAGATACACCCAAAGGTGCAACCAAATTCTTCTGGATGTTCCAAGAGAGAGTATTCGGTGAAGCCTGAAGGACAAATTGCCCAGTGTCAAAGAGCTAAAATCTGCAGAGATGGAAAAGCTAACCATTCACACAAGTAATTTTCACATCTATATGTAACTAGCATAGCTATACACAATTATGTCAGAAATTCACTTCTAAGAAACAGCACCAAACCTGGTTTATTTATTAAATCTTTTCCTCTCACATTGTGAGGAATGTGTCCATGTGTTCCACAGTCTCAAAGAAGAGCCACACATTAATCTGCAGGAATTTAAAGTCCTAGAGTCATTACATGGATCACTGCAATGCAAAAAAATTTTTTTTAAATTGGAGGTACTTCTAGTAAGCATGACTTGAAAGTTGTATCTGAGGTACAAATAGAAATCTCTCCCCATGCCCTGAGAAATACCCTGGACCTGCAATACAGAGAATAATTCAAGGTAGACAGACTCCATAATTGTAGGATTAACATTCTCCCTTACATCTGGAATCCACAAGTGATTCACAAACTTGATGGAGAAATGTAAGTTTTTATTCTAATGGTTGTTAATAGTTATGTTCTTGTTGTGTTTCTCAAGAATGTCTTAGCTTCTCACAATACAATGCTGGAGTGCTGATATTCCATATATTGTGAGTTCTTGCCATCACTTATATGCAATAGCTTTCACCATGTCCACCAAAAACAGATCTGAAGCCTTGTGTAAAGGACTGAATAGTTTTGAAGAGCATTAGAAACATTTAACATAGAAATGTAGGGTTATAAGGGACCTTGAATGGTGATTAAGTCCAGACCTCTGCACTGTGGTAGGACCAAGTACAACCAGACCGTCCCCAACAGCTGTTTGTCCAACCTATTTTTAAAATCTTCCAATGATGGAGATTCCACAACCTCCCTTGGAAGCCTATTCCAGATCCTTATAGTTAGAAAGTTTTTCCCAATATCAATCTTCCTGGCTGCTGATTAATCCCATTATACGTGTGCTATTGTTTTGCCTAGATCTGTACATCTCTTGTGCTGTCAAAAGAAAAGAGTAATTGTATCAGAAGCCTTTGCAAAGCCTATGTGTTCTATGCTTCAACTATCACTTATCCCTGGAGAAGTGAATGATAACCACATTGTCAACAAGGGTGGAACTCTGGGAAAGAACATGAAGAACAACTGATCACAGTTCTCCTTATAATAGCCCTTAACATATTTGAAGACTTATCCCCGCTCAGTCTTTTTTTCTCAAAACTAAACATGCCCAGGCTTTTTAACCTTTTTTCCACAAGTCAGGTTTACTAAACCATTTAATCATTTTTGTTGCTCTCCTCTGGATTCTCCCCAATTTGTCAGCATCTTTCCTAAAGTGAGGCACCCTGAATTGGACACAGTACTCCAGCTCAGGCCTCAACAGTGCTGAGTGGGACAGGTACCTCCCATGTCTTACATACAACAATCCTGTTAATACACCCCGAATGACATTTGCCTTCTTAGCAGCTACATCACAATGTTGACTCAAATTCAATTTGGGAGCCACTATAACTCTCAGATCCTTTTCATCGGTACAACCACCTTAGGGTGACCAGACAGCAAATGTGAAAAATCAGGACAGGGGGTGAGGGGGTAATAGGAGCCTATGTAAGAAAAAGACCCAAAAATCAGGACTGTCCCTATAAAATCAGGACATCCGGTCACCCTATATCATCTAGCCAAATATTCTCCATTTTGCAGTTGTATATTTGATTCTTGCTTCTTAGAAGTACTTCACACTTGTCTTTACTGAACTTCCATCTTGAATTCAGACCAATTCTCCAATTTGTAAAGGTCATTTTGAATTCTAAACCCGTCATCCAAAGTGCTTGCAAAAATGTTATAAGCATACTTTCCATTCCATTAACTATGTCATTAATGAAAATACAGAATAGTACTGGACCCAGAACTGACCCCTGTAAGACCCTGCTAGAGACGTCCTCCCAGTTTGACCTTGAACCACTAATAACTACTCAGAGTATGGTCTTTTAAACAAACAGTTCTGCACCCTCCCGTTGAGAATAATTTTATTTAGACCACATTTTCCTAGTATGGTTATGAGAATGTCCATTTGCATGAGAATTCTAAATTTTATCCACTTTTCTGACCAAATCATTGTGTGATGAGCCTTTGTTAATTTTTTGGGGTGAGTGAGAGGTGGCAACAGGACTTTCACTACTGAAAAAGAACAGAATTACCAAAAAAACATGAGTAATATCAACATGCTATAAGGAAAAATCTGATCTCTCACCACTTTGATCACATATTCGATCTAACTGAAAATAGTAAAGTAAATCTCCTCATTCTAAAGGTCCCAGCCCCGCTGCAGTCTTAAGTGCATGCTAATAGAGTTGTATGCCTCCTTTTGCGGTAGTTTCATATTTGACTGATTGCGTCAAACCGGACAATGCAGCTCTACAAAATAAAAAGAATGTTGTAGGGGGGCCCCCACCTCAAGAATGGCAGCTAATCAGAATAGCACATGGTTATACTTAAACACGAGAAATCCCTACTAAATTCTGTACACGTGATTCCCTGCTCTCATCAATACCTGCATGGGATCAGGGCTCCGTCCACATGGAGCTCAGAATTGGATGGAGGTTGTAATGTAGACAGCTCTTAAATACAGTTAAATGCAGCATGTGACTGTACTGTACCCCATATGCATTCAGTGTTCTAAATACATACACATATTTTAACCTCAATTGACTGGAGGCATGGCATTGCAGCCAACAGTCCCTATGGAGACCATCAATACATCACTATTCAATTGGCTGGAGGCTGCTGTTGAGTCATGCAAGGGATTATGTCCACTTGGAGATCCAGTTTGCTGTCATAAAATCACTACTAAACCAGTCAGACTGAGTAGGACAAGACCAAAAACCAGATCGGCATCAAAACGTTAAACAATAACCTAACCTCAACTCATCTTTCAGTTCCAGTGCTCTAGAGAGAGACAACATACACTCCCACTACCAACACTGCTGTCCTTGTTTGTCCATTTGTCAAATTTTCTGACAACCACCATCCTACAATCTGACCCTCATGCAAGGAAGCAGCACCCTATAAAAATCCACAAGGATTAGAACAGGATAATAATAATAATCCAGCACTGAACACCACATTACCCAGTATCACCTTTCATCACTTATTTGGTGAAATGTTTTAAGCACAGATTCCTCTAACCCCCAATACTTTTCAGTCGGACCATTAAATGTTCTTCTCATCTGACTGAGCTCATTGTAAGCAAACATGTACTGGGATCTTACCTTTTCTTTCTGACTGAAGTCATGTATACTCTGTTCTACCTAAACACATGGTACATTCATTCTTAATTCAAAAAATAGACACCTGATATTAAACAGACAAATGCACTCTAATCCAATAGGACAAAAAGCATTTTCCTTTTATTGTGGTGTTCAGATAAGAATAAGAAAGAAAAGATTCTCTAATATATCCTACCATGTGGAAAATAAAATGCCTCTTACCCTCTAGCAACAATCCTCCCCCCCCCCCCGCGCGCGCGCACACACACACACACAAACCACCACATTGGCATTCATAGCCTTTCTTGAATAATTCCTTAGCATAGAGCCCTTTCCCAAAGCCAAATGCAATTTCCCTCCTATTGAGTTATTTCCCTCCTCATGTGCTGAAATAGTATGTGACCTCTCATATCAACCAATTCCAATCTGACCTGCTCATCGGCCATCACAACCTCTCTCTTTTCCAATACCTACCAGATACGTTCAAAGGCATCCAAACCCAATGTGTCTCTACCCATCAGAAGACGACCTACTGGACAATCATACCAACTGAGTTTTCTAACTGTCAGGGTGGTTAAGCACTGGAATAAATTGCCTAGGGAGATGGAGATTCCACAGTCACTGGAGATTTTTAAGAGCAGATTAGACAAACACCTGTCAGGAATGGTCTAGATCAGGGTTTCTCAACCTGGGGGTCGCGACCCCCCGGGGGGTCGCCGAGCGCTCCCCGGGGGGTCGCGAGCTCCTGCCGCCGCAACTCGCGGTGACTGGGGCTGCGCCCCGGCCCCCAGTCCCCGCCGCGGGTGGGCTCCCGGCTGCGCGCCGGCCCCCAGTCCCCGCAGCGGGGGCGCACGAGCGGGGTTTTTTTTTTTTTGGTGGTGATTTTTTTGTGTGTGTGTGTGTAATTCGGCGGCTTTTCGGCGGAGGGGTCGCGCCGCGCCGCCGGATCACAAAAAGGGGTCCCGGTCTCAACTAGTTTGAGAACCGCTGGTCTAGATAATACTAGATAGTCTAGATAGTCCTGCCATGAGTGCGGGGGACTGAACTAGGTGACCTCTCGAGGTCCCTTCCAGTCCTATGATTCTAACCATTTCCTATTCCGTTTCACACACCACTTTTTAAATGGTGGTGGTGGTGACGACAATTCTCTCTCATTTTCTGGCTTTCACCCTAATTTTAAATCAAAGGCTTAGACCTTTGGCTCCTATAGCAAAATTTTCAGTCTCAGACATCAATTAGTGACCTATTCCTAATAACAAGGGATGCTGGGAAGGGTTGCCCATCCCAAGTAGTGGGGCTCCCTTTCTTGCTGGCCGCATGGAGATTAGAGGAAGAGTAAGTACGTATAAGACGCCTTTTTAACACCCAAAAATATTCTCAAAATTAGGGGGGGCGTCTTATACGCCGAATATATGAAACTGATGGACCCTGAGCACCTGGCAGCTGAAGCTGGGGCGGCTGCAGGTGGCCCGGCGGGCGGGGCGGGGCGGCGCTTCCCCCCCGAATGTGTTCGGGGCTGGCGGGGAACGGGAGCAGCTCGGGCCCCGGGGCCCCTGGGAGCGCCCGCCCGCGCGGCGGGGACGGGAGAGCGGCGCGGGCGCGCTCCCAGCAGCCCGCCCGCGCGGCGGGGACGGGAGAGCGGCGCGGGCGCGCTCCCAGCAGCCCGCCCGCGCGGCGGGGACGGGAGAGCGGCGCGGGCGCGCTCCCAGCAGCCCTCCCGCGCGGCGGGAACGGGAGAGCGGCGCGCTCCCAGCAGCCTGCCCGCGCGGCAGGGACGGGAGAGCGAGGCGCTTTTTGTGTGTGGTGGTGGGTTGTTGTTTTTTTGTGTAATCCGGCTTTTTTACTTAAAAACTCGGGGGTCGTCTTATACGCCGGAGCGTCTTATATGGCGAAAAATACGGTACTTGTCATGTGAACAACCACACAGTCACCCAGCAGATAAAATAAGAGACATACATTTTGCTGAGTGTGTAACACACTCTGGTAGAGCTGAACAGTGATACAGCAAAAGGGTGACTGACTTCTTACCCAGTAGGTCAGATCCCTCTCAGGGAGGAAAATCTATACTTTTATTCCTTTGATCACAGAAGAAAAGGCTGGGAAGACAGCTTCATGGGAGATTGTCAGATACACCATGTAGCCACTCCTGTTAGCAGAAACAACAGTCAGCTAAGGCCAAAGAATTATATAAAAGGGACAAAATTCTAAATCACGGTCAGACAAAGGAAATCTAAACTTCAAAAGGAACTGTGGTGATTTACACTATCGGAGGCTCGGACCCTTATTTGGGAGCTACATGAGGGAATGTCAATAACTGGGTCTGAAGATTCTGGAAGGCAATGGCACAGAGCTGGGCATCCAATCTAGACTCCTGATGCTTTGGCATTCTCCCCTTTCCTCAGGTGCTGAATCACAGTTACCCATGATTACTGTTGCATAACTCAAGTTCCATCAAACCAACCTGATTTTAGTTTGTGCTTCTTTGAAAGTGGAGGGCCATGGCATCCAAATTAACCCCTGGCCAATATGGATGGAGAATCTGGCAAGTCTCACGACTTCGGGGGAGCTGTGCAGATTTAAACCAGCTGAGGATCTGGCCCTGAATCTAGACAGAACTTGCTCTGTTTTCCATGGCAGTGATCTGTGGAAACAGTAAGTTGTATCTTTTACATACTTTTAAATTCTTACTGCTGGCACAACAGATCTATTGGACAGATAGCTTGAGTCAGCTTTCTGCCACAAGGTGTTTGCACCCATTGGCTGACTCAGAGCACTATCAAGTATGGCACCTTGTCCACCTTCCTGAGTGTTGCACAGCCTGCAAAGGGGCAACATAGCAGGAGGAGGTAAAAACGTGGTTTCTAGAAGAGCCCCCCTTTGCCACAGTATGCAGAATAATCAGAGCAGACCAGCAGTTTGTGTCAGCAATCATACATTTACTCCCACAGTATTCAAACAAACACTTGCATGCTCTTTATTTCCTTCAGTTACTTACATGCAAAGCTTATGTTTCAGACACTTTATAAAAATGTTTTTTAAAAACTACCCTAATTCATGCAAAGCAGTTATATTAGAACCTTACATTGAATTAATTGTGGTGTAAAGCAATAAACTGGACTGCCAAACAAAAATTAACCCTTAACCAACAATGATCATCAGCATTCTACTCCCATCCTTACTGCAACCCCTCCGCTCCCTTCCCACTGGTCCCCTAGATACCAGGACAATCTTGTCGTTCCAATCAAAGAGAATACAACCATTTCATTCATTAAAAATGAGTGTCCACTACTGCAGAGCAACAAAATAGATATGCAGACCAATGTGATTTCGGACAGCACCCAGCACATTATGGGTGCTACTTCAAAGTACATAAATAAAAAGAGAATCAATAATGGCAGAAGTTAAGTTAGATTGATTTAGGAATGTAGGTGAATAACCAAGAGCATAGGATTGTAGTCCAGTAGACTGGCCCTAGACTGAGTCAGGAGACCTGGTTTTTTATTCCCAGTTCTGCCACCAACTTAGACAAGCTACTTCACCTCTGTCTCGGTTTCCCTTTCTGTCTCGTCTGTTTAAAATGTAAACTCTGTGAGGCAGGATCTCTCCCTCCGTAGGAGTTTGTACAGTGCTTAGCACAATGGGGTCATGATATCTGTTGGGGTCTTTTGGCTCTACAAAGAAGGGGGGAAAAAAAGAGCTACAGGTTGTAGGGCAAGAAAGGGCAAACATTCGGCCGGTCAGACCTTTCAGTCTGGCCCTCGAGAACCCACTGGGAAACGGGGTCAGAGGCTTGCCCAGCTCCTAGAAGCAGTGGTACGTCCCCGCTCCAGCTCCTAGGCGCAGAGGCAGCCAGAGGGCTCTGCATGCTGCCCCTGTTCCAAGCGCTGGCTCCGCAGCTCCCACTGGCCAGGAACCGCGGTCAATGGGAGCTGCGGGGGCAGCGCCTGCAGACGGTGCAGCACCCGCAGACAGAGCAGCGCAGAGCTGCCTAGCTTCGCCTCCACATAGGAGCACTGCTTCCATTAAGCCTTAGAGCACTCAAAAGCTAGCATGCACATCCTCATGTTGTACATTAAGTGACAGAAAACAATTGTGCTCATCCACAGTAACAGAAGTCACTCCCTCCTGTTCTCACCTATGGCATACAATAGTTCAGTCCCCTAAGGACGGGAAAGCTGTAGCCTAACCAAAGTCATTAAACTCAGGGGCATCTGGATGAAATGTAATGGCCTGGGTGAGATACAGGTCAGACTAGATCAGAGGTTCCCAAATGGGGGACATGCAATAAGATTATTTTGGGAGCCCAAGGACTTCCCAGGGCCCCACTGAAGGGCTGAGGATAGCAGGGGGTTCTTTCTGGCCAGGGAAGTGGATGGGGCTCTGTGCAGTTGGACTTGGCTGCCAGGACCAGATTCCCAGCCCATCTCTCTACCCCACCGCTGCAGCAGCCACCAATTGGCAGTTACCCTCTGCTGGGAAGCATGGCAGGCACTCTACAAACAAGGAGACAAAGGCTGACCCATGGAAGTACTGACCCCCCCCCCCTGCCACCCACCCACCCCATTCCCAGATAGAGTCCGCTCTGGACCTCAGTGCAGTGCCAGGGCACAAAGCCTCATCTGCATACACTAGAAGCATACCTGCTCAATCTTCCCTCCAACTTTTGCCCCCACTCCCCCTCCTCGCTTTTGCGCCTTACCATTCCCTAACAAGAACGGACACAGCCTAGATATTATAGTCCACCTCTGCCATTCTCCTACAAAGTTGGTTTCCCATCCCAGGTTGGCCTTCTAATGCAAGTCAAATAGCCATTCTGATTAGCTACCCAAAAGAGTAGTCAGCAGCCCACAGCAAGACAACAACTGGAGAGGAATTTGAGTTTCAGCAATAGGTACAGGATTCAGTGCAGTCCTGAATCAGGGCTCAGATTTGCCTCTCTACAGCCAGAATCAATCCCTTTTCACAGCACAGTTCTCTCCCTCTGCCACCTCCACACCTCAATTGACTTCCCAGGCTCCCTACAGAAACCACTCACCCCACCAATGGCGTAATTTAGATTTAGACAGTTCTATAAAGGTTTAAATGAAAACAGACAAAATTAATGAGTCTGTTCCTCCAAAATATTTTTGTATAGAATATATGCAGTGGTGTTAATCACCCATCAATATAAGGAGAAAATATAAACTGCAACAAAGCCTTCAAAGGTATTTTGAAGTTTTGGAGAAAATAAACTGGAAATGTACATTAAGGTGATGAATACATTAAGTCAAAATTCTTTGTAACAACAGTTAGTGTTTAAAAAATCTCATCCCTTTCATCCTTATTAGACAATGTTTTGTCATTATTTGTTAGGTATCTTCATAAACTTTTGATGAATATTAACTCTTTAAAATAAAAAAATGTAGTTTCTTGTTCTATCTTTGAGCATTCGATTATGTCCTAATTAGTAATATGTTGAATATGCATAAAAACTATGTTAAAAGAATATTAGTCAAAGAATGCAAAAGTCAGAAAGTGCCAGAACGAAGGTTGCTTGTGCCAAATTTAAGCGGGGATGACAAAAGACTCATACCCGACACAGAAGGTCACCAGAATGTTTAATAAGGAGAACATAAATATTTCCCCATAGCTTTATTCTTTAAAACAGATTAACTGTTTTGGCAGAAATTGTCCCAAATCAGCAGCCTGAAACAGTCACCAAGCAGTGATTAAGGTTTGGTAAAGTAATATGGAAGTGAAAACAGGGTTGGATAATGGGAAGTGTGAGGTAACCTTAATGATAGGCAGCACTACTAGCCTGGCCTAAAAATACAGTTAACCCTGATGCAAAACATTGTTTCATTTTCAAGTTGCTTTGGGGGGTTTTAGTTTTTTTTATTTGGGTGGGGTTTTTTTAGTTATTTTTTTAAATACTTGGTAGAGTCAGGCCCATATCCAAATCACCCCAAACTTGGAGAGAGTGGAACTCCAAATCTGAAGTTTAGGACTGTCCCTTATCACTAGGATATCCTAACACCAGTCCTAAACAACCGAAAAACGGTTTGGCAATTTCAGTTGTGAATCTGTAGCTCTGGCTTGTGCCGATCTCTAATTATTATAGTATTTCCAATCAGCCAGTACCCTGGGTATGCCTCACACCAATTTAGCTGTATAATCTGCTGATAAATTACTACCATTGACTTCCACCTACTTAAAACCTATATTTCTAAAAATAAAATATTGGCCAACAGGGGGACTGATTAAATCAAGGCAATTTAAATCAGTGATTTAAATCCTGGTTGAAATCACCAAGTGGAAAGTCTTAAATTTAAATCATCAATTTTTAATCAACTTTTCCACTTATACTTCAGTTATTTTCTAAAGAAGGGTGCTTTCTCATTAGTTGATATAACAATTAAAACATCTTGATTTAAACTCAAGAGCCTTTACACTGGGTTGGTACATCTTTTTGCTACCTTGGAGAGTACACTATAACTATATACATTAATTTAACAATTATATAGCTTAATATTTTACGATTCCTAAACATTTTTGTATGTTTTGTATGTTAGAAAATAGTGAATTACATTGTTTATGTAGTAGATAATTATATTTATGTTCATGATTTGTGTCAAGTTACATTAAGATGGTAACTAGAATTTAAACAAAACATATAAAATTGATTTTTATTAAACGCAACATGCCCTTAATATACTACATGATTTATTGTGTTCTATTTATAAAGCTTGACCTCAAAAGTTAGAATCAGGGGGTAAACCAACTTTCTTGATGTAGAAATGCAGCCTTTAACATAAAGATTTTGATAGCTTCTCATGGATTCGGCACTTTTTAAATAAATATTTTAAGAGATTAAAAATAGTTTAAGCTTACCATATTTTAAATTGATATTTCATTTAAAACACATTTTTAAAAGAAAAATTTATAATTTAGGGAATGCCAAAAAAATTCTGATTCCCCACCCTCCCTGCAAAAATCATATGTTTACCAACCCAGTTGGCCAACAGCACATGTGCATTGCTCTGTGTCATGTAGTGAAAAACCCTGAGAAAATGTAGTTTCCTTTTTTGCTTCTTCTTCCCCCCAACAAGACTGTTCTAAGAGTGTGCTGCACATATAGCTGAACATTTGTAAAATGCTCACCATACAGGATTATGAACAGGACAGAATAATGTGGGTAATGCTGTACATACATATTAAATAAAATACGGCAAGCAATTAATAAGCTGGATAGTTGGCGTTACGTCCCTATATTTTATAAATTTGCATTTGTTTTGGACAATCATTTATTTTTGTATATTACATTTGTTCTAAAAAAAATGTAGTATTTCATACACAGTTGTCCACAATAGTGGATTACATTATTACTACATATTATTCAGTCTCAGTACATATAAGAGAGCTTAATTAACATGATTGCATATTACATCTCAACTAGTGATATAGTTTCATCATTTTTCTTACAATTTTAGAAAAAAATCACCTTATGCTATATTTGTATTTGTTCTTTTTGGTAATTTCATTTTTGTGATGGCTCCCTCAGTATGTCTTTGGCATTCTTTTTATAAGTTTTCTTCTCGCAAAGGTAGGTAAATAATTAAGTCAACAGTAATGCACTGTAGAATTTATTTTCAGCCAACAGCACAGCCTAGAAAGAGGCAGTTAACGATAATTCATCTGCAAATTTAGGTGAGCTATTTCTCTATTACTCTGTTAGTCTACTTAACATGAAGCATTTGTACAAGAATAGTTACTGTAATTTTATATAAATGACAGCAAAGCCCTGAATCTTCAGTGAGCTCTGTGTGAGTGAACCCACAGCGACTGAAGTCAGTGGGACCCTATACAGGAGCCGGTATCTCTGTGAAGCAACTTGCAGGATGAAGGTTTAAGGTAGGCTGACGTACAGAGAAATACACAGTGCTACAAGATGCAAGAAATAATTCCAGGATATTGTATTGCACCATTTGTGAAACAGTATGTGGTCATAATAATTAAAGATCATTTAGTGCATATACACACAAGGAATGTCCTAAGGTGTTTGAGGCTGGATGGTTGTTTTTAAAGAAAATTCCATAATCTGGAACTCTACACCGAGGCTCCACCATACCACTCAAGGTCCACAGAAGGGAACCTTTCCATTGCGAATCTTAGAAGGCATGATTTGACATAGAAATAGGACTCTCTGAGGAATCTCTCAAATGGGTGCTAGATAAAAAAAATACAGCAGCTCTGTCAGCCAGGGGGAAGCCCACTTGATGAATGAAGGCTTTGTAACCTGGCTGGTGTGGTGTTGCATACACCTGCTGGCCTACATCTTCAGTGGAAGGTGAGGGGCCAAGTGACAAGTGGGGGCCTTCTGGTCCCTAACAGTACATGTACACAGCAGTTTGGACCAAGCGGGAGTAAGCATCCCAGCTTGGTCCACAGACTCAGGCTAGCAGGGCTGACACTCTAGAAATAGCTGTACAGACAGTGCTTTGAAGTTGCGGCTCGGGCTGGAGCTGAGGCTTTGAAGCCCACCACCTCTTCCTAGGCTTGCTTCGGTGGGCTATGTGGACATACCACTGCTGGTTTCCTCCCTCATCAGATCAGGGCTGTCCTGGATCTCTGTTCTCCCAGCATGTCTTCACAACAGAGTTAGTTGCAGTAATTGGCACCTGAGTGTAAGCAGCAATGTCGCAAAGACCTACCCACGTTATTGTGTTGCCACAGGTGCTGCACACACTCCAATAGGACACTAGGACTCCTTGGGGCATATGCCATGGATCTTTGTACTGCAGTAAGCTGAGTCGTTCTAAGATTCTGCCCCAGTGAATTGTGGGAGAACTTGTGTGCTTAGGACAGAGAGGAGAGATGTGGGAAGGCACTAAAGAGCTATCAGCAGTTGAATAATTTAGTCTGCGTCGTCATGGCAAGTTGTCGGTCCAAGTGAAAGTTGAACTTGGACTCTAAACCTATCCGTCAGCGGTGAAAGTGAAAGCACCAATTAACTCAGGGGTGAGCAAACTACAGCCTGCAGGCCACATCCAGCCAGTGGGCTCCTCCTAACCGGCCCATCTGAGATTCTGAGGGGGGCGGGAAATGGGTGGGGGTTTGAAGGGGGCGGGGCCAGGCTGTTTGGGGACAATTTTGAACCCCGATGTGGCCTCAGGCCAAAAAGTTTGCCCACCCCTCAAGTGAGAGGTTTGCACATGCAAGTGGAGGGGATTGGTGCAACACCCATGTAAGAACTCAGGCTAACTGCAATGAATACAGACTCCCAACAGAACTTCTGTGTCAGGGAGAGGGAAAGACAAAATGGTACAGGTTCAAGGGGCATCCTGTTCTGGAACCCATTTTCCTAGGAGTCTTGATACCTTTTCCAGTGACTTTGGGATGATGGGAAGGAGAAATCTTTTTGCCTTTGGGGCACTACTCAATTCACCCCACCTCAACCCCATAGTAAAGAACCTGCAGACCTGAAAACTGATTTCCATTTGACCGGCTCATGAACCTTTCAAAACTGAAAAGCCTCTTCTGCTTCTCCGGAGTGACACTAAGCAGCAAACTTCCCAAGTAGGGTACATTAAATGGTGTAGAATTACTAACGGTCAGCAAGTTAACTTTGTCTGAGTTAGCCGCATGACATATAAAGTGTAGCCTTCCCTAGCTGAGCATTTTAAGCCAGATCCAAAGCATACTGCAAATTTTTGAAGATTGGTGCCTATACTTGTAAAGGGCCTATCCTGCACCACATATACAGGCTTAACTTTAATAGTATGCACATGGGTAAATGTGTGCAGAACTGAGGCATTAGTACTAATTATGTTGTTCCAAAATTAGCACATATGCTTAGACTTCACTTTTCAAAGGCTCACTGCTTGGTCAAATAAAAATCAGTGTTCACCAGACTACACAACTCTATCTACTTTTTACATTACAGCTCTCCAAGAATCTTCTTGAGTAGGGCACTGCTGTGCCGAATTTCAACAAAAGAGACGGTTTAAAAAATTTAACAGCAATCTTTTTTCTATTCTACTGAAATAAACACACACACACTATCCCGACAAAAAAAAAAATATATTAATTCATCTTTGGACAGAGACAAAGCTTGGGAAATTGCAGTCCCAAATATGAACATTTCAGAGTTGTAAGAAACTGAAATGGGTTGTGGACTTTCTTGTTATAATATGGCAAGGGAGCTCTAAAATCATGGTAAACCCAATTTTTCCCCACACACTAATCATGTTAGTTGTTCTAATGTTAAGACTGGAGGTTCTAGAGAATTTTTAGTTGGGTCAATTAGTATTCTCTTGAAAAATATCCCAGCCCCCTTGAGAAGTCTGTCAGAAGAACGTGAAGATACATCTGAAAGGAAAAGGGGCTTCATTAAGATCTTTGAAATATCTTAGAGACTAGAGCAGAGCTTTCCAAACTGTGTGCCGCGACACACTAGTGTACCGGCAGCAGTGTGTAGGTGTGTCGCGGGAACTAAAAGCACTTCCCTGGTCAAAACTGCTGGAAAGCAAGCTGCTGCTGCTGGAAAGCAAGCTGCTGCTGCTGGAAAGCAAGCTGCTGCTGCAGGCTTGGCCAGTGCTGGCCAGCAGAAGGGGGTGAGAGGGGGCAGAAAGCCCACTCCCTTCCTTCCCCCTGCGGAGACAGTCGGGGGAAGGAGGATTGCACCGCGGCCGCGGCAGGAGACTCTGTGGGCCTTGCATGCAGGTGCCGGGAGGGGGAAGGAGGGGAAGAGCCCAGAGAGCCTCCCCCCGCCCCGCAACCTGGCTCTGCCCCCCCAAGGGTCCCCCAGCCTCCCCTTGCTGCCCCCTTACACCTTCTCCCCAGGAGCAGAGCATCCCTTCTCTTCAGTTCCGTGCAGCAACATGCTGCCTCCGTTGCTGCAGGGTCCTAGCACCCTCCTGCTTCTGCTGCCTGTGATGGGGGTGAGTAAGTATGCTGCTGCTGAGGGGTGGGAGCAGGAAAGGAGGAAGCTGACCCAGAGCTTGCTGCTGCTGCTGGCAGGGAAAGGGCTGGGGGGAGTCCTCCTCTCTGGCTTCAGTCCCAGAGCAACCTGCCTACACCCATCCCAAACTCATCCCCAGCCTGCCCTACCCCAGAGCCCACACCCCAGCAAGAGCTTATCCCCCCGCACCCCAATCCTCTTATTCCACCAAATATTGAAAAGCTGTGTTCATCCCATCAACCTTATACATCCCATTAAAATGGTAAGTAGTTATTGGTGGTGTTCAACTTTTTTTAATTCTTGCACATATTTACATACTGTTACTCATAAATGACAACAATGTATGTTATTATCTTACAAATCATATATTTTTAAAAATATAAATGAAAGGTTTTCATGAGATATGTTGTGTCCCCATACATTTTGTTATTACAATTTATGTATGTGTCCGTATCTCTTATAACGGGTTAGTTTAACCTCCGGTTTGCTAGTAAAACTGAATTACTGTGTCACGAAATGATGCATGTCTAAAAAGTGTGTCACCAACATGAAAAGTTTGGAAAGCTCTGGACTAGAGGATCATGCTCACAAGTGATAATTTTAACTACTAAAGAAGTTCTATTTTAATTTTTGTTAAGATCAAGCAAAAATGCTATGTAGATTATGTTCAGAACAAGGTACAAGCTTCAGTACTTTTTGGTGTACGTCTATATATGTAAAAGGTAATAATATGTATTTTTAAAAGAAATTCTCCCATAATTCAAGAACTCCTGAAGAGATTTTCCTTAAACTGTTAAAAAACAGAATGAACACCAACTTCATCATCAAGCAAGTATGAAAAATTTTAGCCCAAAAGATGAAATACGAAAACAGGGTGCTAATCTATATACAGTATAACCTCCATTTAACGGACTAATTCAGGCGAGGGCGTGTCCGTTAAATCAAAAAGTCCGTTATTTAATAATAATTTAAAAAATGAGCTGTCGGATCAGCAGCCCGCACGCCACAGGGTCGGGGAGACAGCTCCGCAGCCCGCCCGCTGCCTGGACCCGGGCGGCAGCCGGGAGCCGGCAGCCAGCCCGCCCCCTGCCTGGACCCGGGCGGCAGCCGGGAGCCAGCAGCCAGCCCGCCCCCTGCCTGGACCAAGGCGGCAGCCGGGAGCCGGCAGCCAGCCCGCCCCCTGCCTGGACCAAGGCGGCAGCCGGGAGCCGGCAGCCAGCCTGCCAGAAATGGATCAGGAATGAATCAGACTTGCTCAGAAATTTTGTCCGTTGCATCCGAAGTCCGTTAAATCGAGGTCCGTTAAATCGAGGGTTTACTGTATATATATAAAAGTCAAGTGGTGTATGTATGACTTCGAACTCCTCCCGCACTGTTTGAGCTAGAGACTTGAAATTTGGTACAGTTAGAGGTCTTGGGGTCTAGATGGTCATAAGGGTCGAAAAAATTTCGAATCTCACCTCTGACGCCCCCCAGGGGTGAAAGTCTTTAAGGGCCAATCACATCAGCTGGGCAGCTAGGTGGTGATGACGTCATAATACCCCCTCCAACAGACACCGCACTCGCTCAGCTCACTGCCCCTCCCTCCTCCAACGGAACCCCGGAAATCCCTCAGTTCTCTGCCCCTCCCCCCTCCCAACGGAACTCCGGAATCCATCAGCCCTGTGCCTCCCCCCCTCCCCCCCGCCACCTGCGAAGGTCCCCGGAATCCCTCAGCTCTGGGCCCCCTCCCCGCCTGCGACGGATCCGAGTTGGGTTTGGTGGGACGGTAAGTGAGGTGGGGGTGTCGAGTTCGGTCGGCGGGTGAGGTGGGGGTGTCGGGTTTGGTCGGGGGGGGGTAAGTGAGCCGGGGGGTGTCGGGTTTGGTCGGGGGGTAAGTGAGCCGGGGGGTGTCGGGGTTGGTCAGGGGGTGTCAGTTGTCTGTCCCCTCCCCACCTCCGACTGACCCGAGCAACGCCGGGCACTTATGCTAGTCTTTACTAAAGCAGGCAAATTATACACATGCACAAAGGTCACTCATGGTGTAGGGTTTGTTTTCCGCCCCCAAAGACCATGATTTGCCTCCTAGAACCTTTCTATACTGCCAGAAGTTGCCTGGTGGGAAACTGTCTTATAACACAATAGTGCCTTGTCTTATATTAATTTTTATGCAAGATGTACACTTTCATGACAAGGCTTGCAAAATTGTATCTGCCCCAGGGCACGTATCTTTTTGATAGGCAAGTAAAATGTCAGATTTTTCATTATCAAGAATCACGGTAAAGGGCACACATGAATTTTTTGTGCCTGGGCTTGTAAATTTTCATAACTATTTTGGAAGGCACAAATACAAAAGTGACTCTTGTATCTTGCTTGTGAATAGCAGACCAAACTGTGGTATAACCATGTTACTAAATCTTGTTTTAGCAACATGATTATACTGCCATTTAGTCACAGCTACACAGGCAAGCCCAAACAAACAGTCAGGATACCATCACGTTGTGACATGATCACCAGACACAGGAATTTTGGAAGAAAGGGTCTTAGGTTCTAACTGATCCAGTCCTACAAGGTCTAACGAATGTGCGTAACTGTATGCACCCGAGTAGTCCTGATTTCAACAGGACCATTCATGGTGCATAAATTAAACCACAGTAGGCGTCTTTGCAGACTTGGGTCCCAAATTTTGTCCAACTTGGTAGAAAAAATCCTATCAGACTGTAGACCCAACATGGAAAATATCAGCATGAAAGGAATAGTGTTACCTAAACTATAAACGCCAACGTGGCAAAGGTTGAAAAATAAAATTAAAACTACTTTGCACTTCTAGAGATCCTTTCTTCTGAAGAAATCTCAGAGCACTTTATAAACATGGCCTCGAAAATCCCTGCAAAGTAGATCAGTTTTGCATGGGTAAAGTTGTTAGTCATTCACCAAGATCACACAGTGACAGAATACAGGGTAAAGCCTGGGGATTCTGACTCCTAGCTCCAGGCCCTAACTAGGAAGCAGTACTTCATTTTCTGAATAGAAACTCTTTACCGCAGTAAAAAAGTTAACACAGCATCTTACCATATATATTAGTCTCAAAATAGAAATTCTAGGAGATGTTTGAGTCCTCTAGAGTTCCAAGGACATACAATACTGCAATGGAGGTGTGGAATCTTATGGAAATCTGTGCAGAAATAATTTATATGACAGCAGTGGGGATTAACACTGAACTGCAAGGTAATTCCATGGGCCCTTCTTTCAGTGCCCTTCAAAAACGGCAACTTATTCTCTTTGAACAGTTCCTGAAAAGAGATTGTCTGGGCAAACAGCAGTGGTGCAAAAAAAGGCTGAAATCCTTAAATGACAACTCCTATTTATGTTCAGTAAATCTATAATAACTGCATTAAGAAGCCAAACAACTGTTGATGCTGTAATGAAATGACAATGTTAATAGGCATGGGAGTCCCAGGGGTCTGTGGGGGGCAGGGGTGTGGATAGTGGTCGGAGCAGTCAGGGAACAGGGAGCAGGGGATCTTAGATAGAGATGGCATTCCAGGGGGTGGCTGGCGGGTTCTATGGAGGGGGTGGTCAGGGGACAAGAAGCAAGGGGGTTGGATGGGTTGGAGGTTCTGAGGGGGGCAGGAAGTGGGTGGCGGTTGGATAGGGGGCCAGCCAGGCTGTTAGGGAAGGCTGTGCCTTCTCAAACTGGCCCTCCATACAATTTTGCAACCCCGACGTGACCCTCAGGCCAAAACGTTTGCCCATGCCTGGTCTACACTGATACTTGATGCAACTGGTCGATGCAGTATCACTCTACGCCAGTGGTCCCCAACCTTTTTATCACCGCGGACCGGTCAACGGCTGACAATTTTACTGCGGCCCGGGGGGTGGGGGGGGTTACTGCGGCCCGGGGGGTGGGGGGGGTTACTGCGGCCCGGGGGGGGGGGGGGGTTACTGCGGCCCGGGGGGGGGGTTACTGCGGCCCGGGGGGGGGTTACTGCGGCCCGGGGGGGGGGGGTTACTGCGGCCCGGGGGGGGGGGGTTACTGCGGCCCGGGGGGGGGGGTTACTGCGGCCCGGGGGGGGGGGTTACTGCGGCCCGAGGGGGGGGGGTTACTGCGGCCCGAGGGGGGGGGGTTACTGCGGCCCGAGGGGGGGGGGTTACTGCGGCCCGAGGGGGGGGGGGTTACTGCGGCCCGAGGGGGGGGGGTTACTGCGGCCCGAGGGGGGGGGGGTTACTGCGGCCCGAGGGGGGGGGGGTTACTGCGGCCCGAGGGGGGGGGGTTACTGCGGCCCGAGGGGGGGGGTTACTGCGGCCCGAGGGGGGGGGTTACTGCGGCCCGAGGGGGGAGGGTTACTGCGGCCCGAGGGGGGGGCCTCCCTCTGCCGCAGCCCGCTTCCTTCCGGCGCGCAGGCCCCGGCCCTCCCTCTGCCGCCACTTCCCTCTGCCTGCTGCCGCCGCCTCCTTCCTTCCGGCGCTGCTTCCTTCCGCTTCCTTCCTTCCGGCGCGCAGGCCCCGGCCCTCCCTCTGCCGCCACCTCCCTCTGCCTGCTGCCGCCACCTCACCGCTCCCGCCACGCCACTCTGCCCCCACCGCCACGTTGATCCGACCGTCTCTTGTGCGGCCTGGTACCAATTGATCCACGGATCAGTACCGGTCCGCGGCCCGGGGGTTGGGGACCACTGCTCTACGCCACTTGGGGAGGTGATGTTACTAAACCAGCATAGAGGGACTTATGTCAGCAGGAGTCAAATTTATGTGAACACACTTCCATGGCTAGATTGATGAAAGGTGTCTTACATCAAACTAATCCTTTGGTATAGGCCAGGACTCAGAAATAGGGGGGAAAAAACAAGAAAATTATAAATAAAATTACTCCCAGGCAGAGGATCCAATCCTTCAGTTCTTATTCAGGCAAAACTCCCATCAATTCCAATGGGATTTTTTACCTGAATACGATTGCCTGATTAAACTCAGAAACTTCACATGCCAAGTTTCTGGCTGGAGCAAGTTTATATACTCCTGAATACGGAAATCTGTAAGCGGCAAGAGTGCGGTATTGCAATAACAGTAATCTATGTAGTGTCTATGATGTATGGTAGGCTAGTGCTATGTTTACATCATGTGTTGACACTGTCTCTGCACCAGAGTAGATCCCTGCAATCATATTTTAAATACGTTCAAGTAAAAACAATTTTTACTGCCTTCTTTCAAAGTACATCTTATTTTCTCTACTGTGATGGTTGTGTATATTTCAGAGAAAGGGCACCCACTTGTTGTCAGAAAGGTTTTGCTAGGTTTATGATGTATCAGTTTTTCCTCCCTTTATTTTCTTTGGTTCCTGGACAACTACCCATCAGAAATGGTCACTTTCTAGAGATTAAATAGTAAACAGAACATTTCAGGCATTACTGCAGTTCCTGGACATAGTCAGACTGTAGGCCTTTTGTAGACTATCCTCCAACATTATAGCTGCAATTCCACAAATTGATTTGTGCTGGCAGAGGCCCATACTAAAGAAGTCTGTTTACAGACTTCAGTTTCCATGATCAAGGTCTACAACATTCAGAACAATGGGACACCAATCCTGATTTTGGCTTCTAGATATTGCCCATAATACAAACTAGGTGAGATTGAATTCATTATGGCTGATTTTGCTCTTGGTGCCTTAAGTCAGAACCTGAATGTCACTTCTTATAAACAATCCTTATGCTAAAAAGCATGGGACTAAACTGCACGAAAAAGAAAAACACCAAAAGGCTTTCATTTAATCCGATGCAGGTTTTGAAATTCCTACAAAGGACCCAAGCTAACTCCCATTAAAGTCTCCTGTTGACTTTAATTGGAGTCGGATCAACCCTTAGAGCCTGAAGGCAAGTTTATTATTAAATAAAAGACATTGCCAAAAGTTGCCAACTCTGTTTCCTTTCTCAGCTGCCCCTCTCCACATCTTACTCTCTGCGCATCAGCGTACTGTCTGCAACACGGGCTACTGAATGAAACTTACTCATGTCTCCAGTAAGTTTCACCCCCGCAACACACAATGAAATTGAACAGTGTGACACAGTGCAGGAAGAATGCACGATTTTGCTGTCTTCACTCACAGCAAAATTCCTATTGATTCAAAGACCGCACAAGATCACTTCCACATGCATACGTTGGACAGGGGAAGAGAGGGCAGATAAGTTCGGGGAAGAAGAGAAGACAGAAAGAGTAGGGCAGAGAAACCATAAAACAGTAAACAGAGAATAAGGTTAGAGGACTGTTTTGGCTTAAGAGTGTCAAATACAAAAATGGCCAGAGAAAGCCTCTATATATTAATAAAGAAAGATCGGAAAGACAAAAATGATAACAAGAAATGAGAGAATTGAGAGAAATAAGTGGGGGAGGGGGAGTGAATGAGGCTGAGGAAAAGAACAGAAAGAAATGTGAAATGTCAAGAGAGATATGGAAGTTTTAGGTCTCTTAACTTCATTGTATTTATTCATGTGACAACAAATAATAAAAAACTCATCAGTGGCAGATGGCAAATGGGGGTGAGTTTTGGGGAGATACAGAAATGAAAAACACAACAACATTTTGCAACAATGTTATTGCAGGGCATGTAAGGGTTTGCTAGTTTTGGAGGGAAGAGGGGCAAGGAAATGAGGGGTGGTGTTAATCGCCACAGAGGTAGGTGTACGTCTTTCTGCTAAAGAATAAAACTTTAAAGCTTAATATAAAAGTCTAGATTCTCCTGGAATAAGCAATGTGTGC
Organism: Sternotherus odoratus; assembly: GCA_032164245.1. Lineage (NCBI taxonomy): Eukaryota > Metazoa > Chordata > Testudines > Kinosternidae > Sternotherus > Sternotherus odoratus. Next base: position 9,935,131 of record JAVMKO010000009.1, on the reverse strand, counting down.
ACAGAAATGGGTGTGTTTCAAAACACAACATTACACAGACAGGCTTTTGCCATTTATATTACTGTCAAAGTAAGTAAAGTGCAAGTCATTTTCATTCAGTCTCTCCAAATCAAATCACAAAAGTGCTGTCTCTCTCTCTTTTGTACTCTGAAAAACACCAACTACCTACTCCAAAATGCAGTAGTTAGACATGGAAAAGGGATGGGGAGCTCAACTGAGAAATACTAATAAATGGCTATATAAACAGGATTTTACAGATTCCAATGACATGCCTGCAAGTTTTTCAGTTCTTCAGTGGGGTCCAGCTGAAGACTGGCCTTTAATTTTAACAGTTTTGGTCACTTAAAATGACAAAAAGCAAAATATCTCAGCCCATACAACGGAAGCACTAGTACTAACAGATATCTGATATGCTAGGTGACATACCAGCTCAGTCTCTTTTACAGAGCCATAGTAATAATTTAAAAAAGAGTTAGTTGGGAAGTGGATAACATATTTATAAATTATTGCCCCCTCCCCATTTTGATGAACCCTCTCGCTCTCCCCCTCATGGGATACAGCTAGTAATGGGATACATGGATACAGCTAGTAATGTCTACCTGGCCCACCCAGAGAGCATGGTTTTGTTAGTCTTTGGGGTGTGTAGCAAGGCCTATCTGTTTGCCCAGAAGATAGAATCATAGGACTGGAAGGGACTGTGAGATGATCTAGTCCAGTTCCCTGAACTCATGGCAGGAATAAGCATTATCTAGACCAGTGGTTCCCAAATTTTAACAACCTGTGAACCCCTTTCACTAAAATCCCAAGTCTCGCAAACCCCCTCCTAAAAGTGAATATTTCCAGGGATTTTCTCCTTTACCTGAATATAAATTATAAAAGCTGTGATCTTGGAAATATACAATTTGTTTTTATGACATGCTTATTACACTATTATTATTATTACATTTTTATTATATTATTAAAATGGCAATACTCATCCAAGATCTCACTTTCGTAGCTTGTACCACCCTGATTAAGCCTGTTATAAGACAAGGCTTCTATGTTTCATCAAGGAGTATCAGACGTGAAACAGCATCAAGGTATTTAAGAAATCAATTCAGAGTTCCTCCTACACAATCATTCAGGTCTTGAGCAGTCCAGGTAAACAACATACGTTACTACAAAACTTAAACTTGTTCTTCATAAGAATTTTAACACAATACTAGCTGCCTAATTAATTTTAAAAACATTTAAAAATATCCACCTCTCTCTCCATTTCTTAAAGGAGTCCTGAAGTTTAAATCTCCTCAGTGTGATAGAGATGCTTGCTTTGATCTATTTAGCTCTTGGAAGTCCAGGGGCTCCAGGCTGCTGGTCCATGCTGTCTAGGGTCCTTAAGGACAGCTCTATCCGCCATTAGGGAATTTCTCCCTCCCATCCCCCTGAGAACCCTCTGTAACATTTCGCAAACCCCCAGTGGTTCACAAACTCCAGTTTGTGAACCACTGATCTAGACTATCCCTTGACAGGTGTTTGTCTAACCTGCTCTTAATCTCCAATGATAGTGATTCCACAAGCTCCCTAAGCAATTTATTCCAGTGCTTAACCACTTTGACAGGAAGTTTTTCCTAATGTTAAATTGCAGCAGGGTGGGTTAGGTTAAGTCTATTGCTTCTTATCCTGTTGTTAGAGGTTAAAGAGAACATTTTTTCCCTCCCTCCTCCTTGTAACAACCTTTCATGTACCTGAAGATGAAAAGTGGACGTTATTTATGGTGCACGGAAAGCTCAATGGGACTGTTGAATGATCTGAGTAGGCAAGATTTTTTTGATGGTGGAGAGTCTTTGAGAGTCTAAGATATAATGAACACAGCACATGTAGAATAAGAAAATTCTGAGAACTTTGCATAGGTACTTGATGAACTGAAATAAATAAACCTTATAAAAATAACCTAGTATGGGGAGACACTGGGCGAACCAATTAACATGTATTTTGCGAACATGAAGAACATAAATGTAACGATATTTCCAGTAAGGAACCAAAGACCTTTTACAATCTACACAAGTAGCAGATGCAATAATGAAAAGACAAAGGTGGATTCTACAACTCACCAATGTACGAGGAAATTATTTCCAATAATCGTGAGTGTCCTTGAGATTAACATAAACCAACAATTTTATCTTTAAATTTAGCAGCAGATCTCTTTTTGCGCCACATCAAGCCTATCTAAAGTGGGCAACTTCTTTGGAATTAATAGCCTGAGTGGTATTTTACTTTAAAACATTGAGGTTATGTTGCTATAAACTCTTTCTGCTTATAGAGTGCAAAGAATTCATAATTGAAATAAGAAATATCAAACAATTGCTACATGTAGGTGGGTTAACCACATACCTAAAATGAAATGAGAATCAAGTGCTATCTCTACACAATTAGCCTGTTCAAATCAAGGTGCAGCCTGTTCCTCTAATCTAATCCATATCAGGGTGTTATATTATCAGTTAGAGACAGCTAATGTTGCTACCAAATATATGTTGTTACCATAACTTGTTTGGCAAGCTGTTTATTAATGCTGATGTCAAATGTTTATCTGCCTTTTGCATTATCTATACCTGTGCAGTGAATTTTAAAAAAATTAAAAGTCAGTATTAAATTTGAAAATATACTCTGAAAAATAGGATGTGAAAAATCACCACAGCAAGTTCTGTATTTTTGTAAAGGACATTCCAATTAAAATCTAAGCTTAAGAGCTTTTATTTAGGGATGTGTGTTTATATTAAGACTCTCAGCAGAAACCTCTGCAATAGAATAAGAATGTTTGACATCCATACAAAAATTAGCTATGATTCATTGTTTAATAGTAGTAGTCTCTGTATAAAACACTGCAGACTGAAGGATTTATTGCCAAGCAGAGAGCCACCAATACTTCCTTTAACCTCATATGGGAAAAATAATGCTCAAGAACTTCTAAACCTAATTTTTGTCACTGACCTCCTTTACCGCCCACACACCTAGACAGAAAAAAATAAATTCATGCAGCCTCAAAACTAAATCCTCCCAAGCAGTTTTGGCTAAACCTCAAATGGAGAGTTGTCATCTTAGCCGTGCAGATTTTGAATGTGTATGAAAGATGGAGGCACATCTTTGCATCAATTCGTATTTTGGTATAGGAATTTCAGATCACTCAAGAGCTGGGTCAACTATATTCTCCAGTGAAAGTCAATGACAAAATGCACTTGCTCCAATAGAAGCAGAGGCTAGGCCAACATAAAAAGAAAAATCCTACTTTTGATGTCTATTTGTACAGGAAAACAAATACTTTTAGAAATCATCCTGACAGACAAACCTTGATTGGCCCCTCCAAAATGAGGGACAAATGAGGCAACATCTGCAATTTTGTCACTCAGTCGGGCCACCCAGCATCATTCTGGCACTAAGTGCCCTTCAACACAGTTCCTCAACTTTCCCTGCCCATCTCTTCCTTTTGAATCACTGAGGTGCTGACATTCACCTCCAGTGTGTCCGTGTTTGCAAGAATCTCCAGCTCACTGAATTTGATGTTGGTAGGTTGCCCATCTGAACGTGAACTTTAACACTGCCCGTCTAAATGTCAGGGGAACACAACATATTCAAAATGTTACATTTAGGGCCTCTCAAGGCTGAGGTCTACAGTTTTCGTGTCAGGCACAGTACTTAGCACCACTCACTCTTCAACAGTAAAGGTGTGACCCATTAACTTCTCCCCTTGAATAAGGATACAGAAATATACTCTGCTATGTAGTTTCAAGCCATTGCCAACAAACCATGCATAAAAAAAGTTTCCATAATCAGTTTGGTAGTTTTAATTCATAAAATCTAAAACAGGGTGATGTCAGTGGGAGTTCAACATGAGCTTTAAAAGCAATTTACACTACTGGGGAGATGATTAAATCCTTCTGCAGCCCCACCAATGGGTTAAAAGCAACACTAGCATCAGCTGCAAAAACAGCTGCTTGCCTGCCTTGCCAGAGGGGGTGGGGAAGCCTAATACACAGTTCCAGCAGACTAACTAAAATGTCTAGTTTAAGATTAGCAACAGTGTTAGTCTGTATCGGTAAATAAGACAAGGAAGACTCTCTCTAAGGTGCTACAAAGTCTTGCTCGTCTTAAAATGTCTAGCAATGCAGTTCCAGCTATCCAAAGTAATATTCCAAAATGCTTGCTTATGGCAGACAGGTTATTTGGAGTTGCTCAGTAATGTAGGACATAGCAAAGAGGCTGAACAGGATTTTGGATCATAAAAGAAATGTAACAAACCCGACACCCAGGATGTTCTGTGGAATATTCTGAACTTTTACAGCTAGACTTCAATATCAATCAAGATCGTGGACAAGCCCAGCAACCAGCGCGTGGGGGGGGGGGGCGGGGCGGGGATGATTGCTCAGTGGTTTGAGCATTGGCCTGCTAAACTCAGGGTTGTGAGCTCAATCCTTGAGGGGGCCATTTAAGGATATGGGGCAAAAATTAGATTGGTTCTGCTTTGAACAGGGGGTTGGACTTCACTAGATGATCTCCTGAGGTCCCTTCCAGCTCTGAGACTCTATGATTCTGCAACATGGAGAAAAAAAATGTCAACAATGGAATGAACACTAAATGTCAAGTCACAGACTGCAAAGGGGGAAGTAGTCTTTCACCCAACAGAAACAGGACTTATAGCCCAAACTGAAGTTTGCAAAAACCAGTGAAATACACTTAGGGCTTGATTTGCAAAGGGGCTAAGCACACAGAGCTCCCACAAACTTCAAAGTGAGCTATGGGTGGCTCAGCATCTGAAAACATGACCATCAATGTCTACTCAAGGTTTTCTCTTTTCCAAAGGTGTTAATTCATGCTCTTAAAATGAAAGATTGATGTATTAAGCAGCTTCGCAGTATAAGATCATCTTTTGAGATGTGAAAACTAGGATCTTTCAGGATGGCTCAATAGGTGCATGGAAAACCTCTATAGATGCAGGAGTGCTGCATGTTGTGAGTTAGCGACTCAGTAGCAGAAATCTTCCTTCCAAGTCAGTCCTGACTTAAACCCCTTCAGTATGTTTTTCGGCCAACAATGGTACCAGTTCAACTTATCTGTACACACACATCACTTCCCATTTAACTGTACATTCTCTAATCCATAATGCTACTTCGACTTGTTCACATCCAATTCCTGCCACCAGATCACAAGCTCAGAACAAGGTTCTTTATGAAGATAGGGAACCTAAAGAGCCTCGCAAGAGCTTGAAGTAGCAGTACCAATGTCCAAATCAAGTTTAGGAGGCATCAGCCATTTATGATCGTCATTAAAAATCCCTTGACACTTCCTGAAATCAACTTCGGCCTTGTCTTCTAAACCAGTGGTCCCCAACCTTTTGATCTCCGCGGACCGGTCGACGCGGGCGAGTCAATGCTTGCGGCCCGGGGGGGAAATTAATTTTTCACTCTGTTCGGCGGACAGTTGTATGTCCGCCGAAAACCCGCAGAATTCAATTGATCAGCTTCATTTCTTCGATTCGCCGCGGCGGACTGTGGTATGTCCGCCGAAAAGCCGCCGGAAGCCGGACCACAACGGACCGGAAGGGAAGGCAGGAAGCTGCCGGATGCGGAGGCAAAGGAGGGGAACGCGGCCGCGGCCAGGAGGGGGACGCGGCCGCGGCCCGGTACCAAATGCTCCACGGACCGGTACCGGTCCGCGGACCGGGGGTTGGGGACCACTGTTCTAAACTATTTAAAAAAAAAGGTGTGATCTTAACTCGAGTTAACCAATGTGAGATGAAATCCAAGTGAATACAAGACGGAAACTGGTCAAGTTTAAGGTCAGGCTCCCTGATACTCTTGAACTCGACCTGCCAACTCACACAAAAATTAGCAACTGCCTTGTCTTCTTGGATTTCATCCCACATTAGTTAACTGGAGCAAAGAGCACACCTTTTTTCATAGGGAAGACACAGCTTCAGTGATCTACCAAGTTACAATTAGGTATCATGTTCTGCCAAAATAAATACTACATTTATACAATTGATCACAGTCAAATATTGCCCAATATACGTGGTGGCCTATCTTTGCAATTATATCACAGTGAAATTCTTCCATTTTTCAGAATGTCACTTCATTGTATTGCCCATTTTTCTGAGTTGAAATAACTCAGTTAACTAACTTTTTATTTTGTAACAAACGCATAAGTACCTAGGGTTATGCCTACAAGGGACCATCAAGTCTCATTCTTTTTGCGACTGTTGCTCCTGTTCTTAATATTATATATTAATATGAATTATATATATTAATTATTATATATAGATATATATATGGTTTAAAATATCCATTTCTGACATTTGACCAATATTTCACCAGTTAATTGACCAGTTATTTTTGCACCAGTCAAATGCCCAACCCTACAGACTCTCCTGAAGCTTCACCTAGATAAGACATTTTCAATTTATCTTGCATATTTTAATCTCACAGGGGCTACATTTTCATGATGAGTGAAGCAGTCCCCCATCTAACTCATTTGAGATCTACTGGTTTTTCACAGACCATGTTTCAGCTGTTGTTATCTCTAAGTTTCTTTATGGAAACTAAGATAATTTAAATAAAACACTGAAGCGTTCAGAAGTTGCACATGGGGAAGCCAAGATTTTTGGTGGCTCCTGAACCTACAACAGGAAACCATGAGTTATTATTCCTTTATCCACTATTCATTTGAAAATGTGATATTTTATACCTTCATAATAGGGACCTACCAAATTCACAGGGATGAAAAACAAGTCACGGACCGTGAAATCTGGTCTCCCGCCATGAAAACTTTTACTTTGTGTGCTTTTACCTTATACAATACAGATTTCACTGGGCAGACCAGCATTTCTCAAATTGGGGGTCCTGACCCGAAAGGGAGTTGTGGGGGAGGGAGGGTTACAAGATTATTTTCGGAGGATCACTGGTATTGCCATTTTTATTTCTGGGTTGCTTTCAGAGCTAGGCGACCACAGAGCGGTAGCTGTTAGCCAGGCGCCCAGCTCTGAAGGCAGCTCCCCGCCAGCAGCAGCACAGAAGTAAGGGTGGCAATGCCATACTATGCCACCCTTACTTCTGTGCTGCAGCCTTCAGAGCTGGTCAGCAGCTGCCCTTCTCCAGCTGCCTGAGGGCCCAACTCCACGGGCAGCAGTGCAGAAGTAAAGGTGGCAATACTATACTCTGCCAGCCTTACTTCTGCACTGCTGCTGCTGCTACTAGTGGCGGCTCTGCCTTCAGAGCTGGGATCCCAGCCAGCAGCCCAGCTCCAAGGCACCACCAACTGCTGCACAGAAGTAAGGATAGCAATATCACACACATACACCCTGCAATAACCCTGTGCCGCCTCCCAACTTCTTTTTGGTCAGGATCCCCACAATTACAATGCCATTAAATTTCAGATTTAAATAACTGAAATCATGAAATTTACAATTTTTAACATCCTATGACTGAAATTTACCAAAATGGACCATGAATTTGGTAGGCCCTAGTTATACAGCAATGCTACAAAGGAACAGACTTATTTATTCAACAAGTGGTCATTCAAAAGGTCCACTAGTCATGTCATTCACCTTTTAATGATCTGTATGTTTATTTTACACTCCCTCCCTCACCAGATACTAGTTTAGAAGAATTTTTACCGTATCTACAGAAATCATTAACAAGCAATAAAGATACTCTTTTGGTAGGAATTAATTTTAGTCACCTCCTCTCTCACACACACAATATTGTTTACAGTAATTATAGTTAAGACCCTGATCCTGCAAAAAACCTCTCATGATCAACTTTATGCACATTTATAGACCCCATTCAAGTCAAGGCAGTCACTGATATGCTTAAAATTAAGCATGTGCACTGTATTTGCAGAATTTCTGACTACAGTGTGGGTCTGTCCAGGTGCAACCTCCTGTAGGACTGGGTCTTAATTTGCTTCTATAAGGTTTGTAACAGTGAGCATCTGACTTGAGTGTGAACTCCTGTGTAAGAAACAATTCAATTTATGTTACATGCGTCTGGATCTGTTCTTCCTCACTGAAAAACTTAACTGAAAACAAGGTGAATATATACACATACAATATATTCGTGTTTTGGCCATTTCAACATACTCCATCCAGCTCCTCATGTTTGTAGGATTTAACAATGCTCTCTACCATCACATCTATCTGAGTGGTAATGATTACAAAATCACAAGTAAAGTTTTACAATACTTAGCACTTATATAATGCTTTATAACTTCAAAGCAACATATGAAACATCAATCATTGGAAGAAAAACTAAAAGCAGCACTTGTAAAAAATTTCTTTCCAAAAAAAAAAAAAACCTTTTCAACAGGGGGACCATTAGCAGGAAATAGCTCTCATAATTTTGATCAGCATTTATTACTCTCAACAAAGCATGGAAACGTTTAAATGAACAAAACTAACTGTAAACTCTTGTAAATTCTAAAATTACAAATCCGAGTCCCAACTACTCTTACATGTTTAAATTGTATTTCCTTCCCCTCCCCCTTCTCTCATGGCAGAGGTGGGGAACCTTTTTTCTGCCAAGGGCCATTTGGACATTTATAATGTCATTCGCAGGCCGCCCCCCCGAGGAAGCCCAGGCTGGCAACGGGAGCTGAGACCCCAGCTGGCAAGGGGCCAGCGGGGGAACCCCAAAGCAGTGGCAGGCGGAGTGCTTAGCCCTGCACTGCTTTGGGGTTCCCCCCGCTGGCCCCTTGCCAGCCGGGGTCCTGCCGCCTGCCCCAGTCGGCTCCCGCTAGTAGCCTGGGTGTAGGGGGTGATCTTCCTTTACCCCCGCCCAGCCTCCCCCCATCTAACCGCCTTCCCTCCCCCACCCCTCCTGCCTGGCCCGGCCCATCCCACCGAACCTAACCTCCTCCCGCCTCCCACTCCCAACCCAGCCTCCTGCCCCCCAGGCCTGATCCGCCCAACCCAGCCCAGCCTCCCCCCCACCAAACCTCCTTCCCTCCCGCACCCACGCCTCACCCACCCCATACAGCCTAGTCTCCTGCCCCCCTCCCCGCCAGCCCAGCCTGGCCTCCCCCCACCACCACCCCCTTGCCTGCCCCCCAGCCCAGCCTCCCCCCCCCTTGACCGTCGGCTCCCCACAGCTCCTCCTTTCGCTGCCAGGCTAATGGTGGCCGTGCGGCGCCCCTGGCCGGCAGCTCCCCCAGGCGCTTCCTGGCCCCTTCGCTCAATGCGGAGCCGCCCCCACCCCGCAGCCCGCGCGCGTCCCTGGCCGGTGGCTGCGGCGCGTCTTCTCCCCACGCCCCAGTGCCTGACTCAGCCCCTCCCTCCGCCACAGCCTGCTGGCTCCCCCGTTCCATTCATCCAGCCCCCCCCCCGCCGCCGCCGGTCTCCCGCCACCCGCGCCCTGCCCCACCCGGGCCTACATGGGGCATCCGCTGGGTCCCGCTGCTCCAGATGCAACTCCTGGGAGGGCAAGGTGGAGCGACACACCCCCAGCCCTCAGGGAGACGCTCTGGGGCAGCGCCGCACCTGCGCACTCCCACCGCCACGGTGGTCCAGCCCGCAGATTTTCGAGACCCGCCTGCGGGCCGGACGGAATGATTTGGCGGGCTGTATAAGGCCCGCAGGCCAGAGGTTCCCCACCCCTGCCTTATGGAGTGAATGCTAAACATTTTCCAGGTTCAGAATACTATTTTGGGAGACCTGCCACAAAGTTCCCAAGATACAATCCCATATGAACCATGTGCTCATGGAGACAAGCCTGCACTTCCCTAACTAAAAAAAATTTAAGAGACCACCTGAGACTACACTCTCATGGATCTGCAATTACTAATAAAAATAGTGTTATTTCATTCGATCTTAACCAAAAGAAAAAGTAAATCACTTTGGGAAACCATAGAATGTTTATTAATATTTACAGAACAGCAGCAGCATAGTAAGCAGATTTACCTTGACTGTAAAGCTTTTTAAATATATATATATATATATCTCAGGCTCTAATCCTTCAAACACCTAAACACCCGCTTAACTTTAAGCTCATGAATATTCTCATTACAACCAATGGGACTACTCATGTGATTAAAGTTAAGCACCTGCAAAAGTGTTTCCAGGATCTGAGCCTTAATAAGTTTGAACTGTATGCTGAAAAGATGAATGTGAAGATGACTAAAACAAGGCCACACAACTGAGCTTTTGCAAAGTTCACTGCACAGTCAAGGCCCAAAATTTGGACAGTCCTAAAACTTCAGGCATTATTCAAAATGCAAACCTGAATTCTGCTAGTAGCACCTCTCTCTAGGGAGGCCCTCCCTAAAGCCCAAGGTCAGTATCCAGAGGGCATGGGCCCATCTGTAATAAATATGCTTTTTAATATGCTTTGTGATGTCTTCAAAGACCTGCTTTATATACTAGATCAGTAAGGTTTCAGCAATCAGGCTCAGCTTAATTTTTGTGACAAGACTGAATTTTCCAGATCATGACCTTTTATCTACTGTGCTTTAACAGCAAAAAATTGGTATATTTTGTGATCTCTTCCATAAATCAGTTAAGTCTTGATTTATACAGACAGCAAAATGAGGATGTTGGGTACATCTGATAGCAAAAACTCTACAAGCAAACTTCACTCTGCAATCCTACACAGCAACCTACAGATGAAACTTTATCTTGAAACTCAACATGCAATCCCAAGCAACAAGACCCTGCCATTAAGCACAACTAAAAGGCTGTCTCTCTCAATAAAGAGACTTCTCTTATCAATTTTCCTTCAAAGGGAATTTGGTGATGAAAATTGAACTCACCTGGAACAACTTCAATGTGCAATTTGACACTATTAAATGGTGTCAAGAACTATATATTTTGTGTTTACAGTGGATAAATATATTCAATTAACAGCACAGAAAAAGATACAACTTAGGCATAAAGATCTTTTTTAAAATACACAATACACAGAACAAGATTGCCTGCTTCATTTTGGATATTTGATACTATTAAGTTAAAAAAAAATACACACAGCCCATTAACCAGTATAAAGGCTTATTTCCATAACTAGGGCCCATGTTTTGTCTTTTACATGTGACCCTTCCCCTGTAAAAGAAGATGTGATCATGTTCCACCCAGAACTTAACAGGAAACTGATCAACAATAACTTTGGCACTTTACACTTCTTTTAAAAAATGACATATACTGACATTTTCTTCTCTTAAATCCAGGGATATATCCCCAGGGGAGTTAAACAAAAAAAGAAACACACCCCTCTAAGTTACAAATGAAAACACACACACACGCCGTTGAAAAGAAAGGAAATTAAAAACAAAAATCACACAGAGGAAAATGTGGACACAGATTCCCCTCCCCCACTCCAGCATGAGTTCAGACACAAGCACATTTCTCCCCAAGCTTTTCTCAACATTATACATTGCAGACTCAAACCATAAACCGGCTGCAAAATAAATGCAGACCTAAGGTCACACTTTGGGGTGGTCTCCGCCTTGTCCCCCCTCCCCCCCCGGTTTTAGAAGTAGTAAATATGCATGGGGGGGGGGATTCTTCTTCTTTGCAAAAATCAGGCTAAAAATAGGCTATAAACCAGCCTGGCTCATGATGGCTCCTTGATTCAATTTGCTGCAAATTCTTTTTTTTTCACCTTAAAGCCTTTAAACTAAAATCCAAACGGGAGAGAGGGGGAGGGGGAGAAACAAGGGGAAAGAAGGGCCAGAAAGCTCCCCTTCCTCCCCCAACAAGCTTTCCAACCCAGCTGCAATTTACCATTCAAACCACCAGCTCCCCCCAAAACACATTTCAAAAAAAAAATAATAATAAGAGCGGGGCGGCGGGGGGGGGGGGGACCCAAATTGAAAAATAAAGACACGTTACATGGGCCGCCCATCCCCCACCCCAACTAGCACAGACAAACCCAGCTCCCTTCCCCCCACCCCTGCTCACTTCCCCAAAGCCCTCCCCGCCTTTGCACCCCCCCCTCCCCATAACAACCCTTCTCCCCCTTTGGGGATGCACTTGATGCAGCCCAGGAGCCTGGTGCAATAAAATACCCATGAAAACAACCCGCCACCCCAAGTCCTTACCTTGCAGTTGGATGGCTGAGTGGCTGCTTTTGCCCTTCCCCCCCCTCTCTCTCTCCCCCCTTTGCAATGGAGGCAAAAAAAGAAATGCACCCGGGGTTTCTTCCCGTGGGTCCGGCGAGAGCCACCTCCACGCGGGGCCCGCGCCCAGCGCCAGAAAATAAAAGAAAATTAAATTAAAAAGACCCTAAAAACCAAAAAAAAAAATAGCAAAGGGGGGGAGGGGCGGGGGACCAGCAGCCACCCCGCCGCGCGCGCGGCTATTCAATTCTATCCCCGGGCGCAGGGAGTGGGGGGCAGGGCGGAGAGCGCGAGGCCGGGGGGGGGGGAGGGGGGGCGGTAATCGCTCGCGGGGCGGGGGGAGGGGGGGTGATGGAGGAGGAATCGAGGCCGAATGTAAAAAGCTGTTACTAAGGGAAGGAGCCAAACGGTTCGGGGCGGCCAACGGCTCGCAGACGCGCCGCGCCGGGGGGGGGGAGGAGGGGGAAGGGGGGTGGCCGGCCGCGCGGAAATGGGAGAGCCCGGGGAAGGGAGGCGAGGCGGGGAGCGGCGGCTGTGGCACCGCGCGAGCAGCCAAGATGGGGGGGGGGCGGGGGGGAGACTTGTGGGGGAGGGGAGACCCTCCCCTTTTCACCCCTCCCCCCCCCACCTGGCCATATTGCCAGGCAGGGTTCCAGCGCCGGGGAGGGTGCAGCGGGGTGACCCGATGTCCTGATTTTATAGGGCCAGTCCCGATGATTTGGGGTCTTTTTCTTATATACAACCCCCCCGCCCCCATTGTTCACATTTGCTGGCTAGTCACCCTAGGGTGCAGAGCAGGGCGAGGGAGGATATTGGGATTCCCGGAAAGGGGAGACACCCGCCGCCTCTCCTTCCACACCCATTCCCAGCACCTTGCAGCAAGTGGCTTATGGCCAGGCAGGGCTCCCCTGTTATTATGCACCTCCTCAGCTAAGCAATAGGGTGACCAGCTGCCCCGATACACTCCCGATGTTTGGGGCCTTGTCTCATATAGGTTCCAGTTACCCCAGTCCCGATTTTTCACCCTATTATCTGGTCACCCTACTAAGCAAGCAGGAGGAGTGGGGGACATCGAGGTGCGGTGAGAGGTGACCCTCCTTCACGCCCTGCCCGTTCCATAAGGCAATATTGCCAGGCACTGTTTATTATTAAGAAAATACAAACCGCCAGCAAAGCGAGCAGCGCAGTGAGGGTAGGAGTCTGCGAAGGTCCAATACGGTGAAGGGAGACCCTCTCTCTTCACACGCACGCACCTTGCAGCGAGCTGTATCAGGCAATATTGCCCAGGATTGTTGTAGGATGAAGTACCCACAACGCAAAGCAAGCGGTGTGCATGGAGGGGGAAGCATTCAGGGAGAGACCCTCCCCTGCCTCGAGGAACACACACGCCCATGGCCTGGCAACACTTCACACTCAGCCACGCTGCCAGGTTTTGTTGTCTTATTATGAATGATGTATAAACCAGCAGCAGCCAGAAAAGCAAGCAAGGAGGAGTGGGGGTGGACGCTGGGGTTCCAGTACTGAAAGAGAGACATTCCCTTAAAACCATGTACATGCAACCAGCGATGAAACAGCCTGCACGGGCAATCATCCTGGGTAGTGTGGTTTTATTGTTAATTGTATTTCAAGCACCTCCAGAATATGGTTGATGTCCAATGCACTTATATAACATTAGCATTTAGCATCTATATAATGTTTGATTGTTTTTAACACATTTTATTATTAACAATGGGATTTGGACCCCGATCCTACAATTGGTTCTGAATGGGCTGATTCCTGGGATCCACCCATGCTCAGGGGAGCACCTGCCTGGATCCAGTTGCATCAGGGTACAGCTTCCTTGTTTGATATATAAAATGCCTTATTGATGATAATGTCTAGCCCCACACGTGCTGTTTGTTTTAGGATGCTTTAATACTATTTACCATTTATATCACAGGCTTTTTTTTAAAGTCAGCTTCATTAACATGAATCACGGTCATCACGGCATGGTGCTTTGCGTTTTAAAGTCCTTTGAGGATCACGCTCACAGGCCCCGATCCTGCAGTCGAATCTACGGGTGCAGATGTGCGAGCCTACGCAAAACCTGACTCCCTACAAACCTCACGTGGAGGTGACTGCGGGATCAAGGACGGCGTGAAATTCATACCTCAGGACCTCTGCACCACCCACCCCTGTGTTGAGGGTGCATGGCAGGGGGCTCCATATGGATCTGTTCCATGGAGGGATTCTTTGTGCCAGGTCTGTAAAGTGAGGTGTTGTGATCAATGCAGGAGATGGGACACAGTAGTCCTATCATCACGGATAAGTGATGTAGAGAGACTCAGGTGCTTTTCCAGTCCACAGGCTAGAGTAGCAGATTTGGAGAACTGCACTATAGCTCCGACTTTGCCACACATCAGGGGCAGACTTTGCCTTCATCCTAATTCCTAGGGATTGAGGTGGGATCCCAGCAGCTGATCCATACAGGTGGACCTTTGCACCCCCGCTGTGCTCCACCTGAACACAAGAATGGCCCTGCACCATTCAGCTGTGGAGGTTGAGGGCCCTGATACTGGTCTTTGTTAAATATTTAGCCCCTATGGCGGGTAGCACTTTCTCTTTTCAAGTTATTTAATCCTTGGACCAAAATAACTCAAGGCCATCAGGCTTTAAGGCCTGCTGCAGAGTCCACCTGTGTGTCTGGGATTTTGAAGACAGCTGAATCATTTACAGGGGTTGAGGACTCTGCAGAAGGTGAGCTGTATAGTCTTATGTAAAGGCCCGTTGATTTTTGGGTTCAGATTGGTACAGGAGGGTTATAGGTTTTTTTATTATTATTATTAATTTTGAAAATTGTCGAGGGGCCTACAAGTAGGTGTATTTGTGTATAAATATCATAATTTATAGATGTACCGTGCTTTTTAGTACATCATGTTTTAATAATCTTAGCACTTAAATAATTTTAAAATAAAAATATATAATGAGGCCCAGCTCTTAAACAGTTGCCTAACTACAACCATGGGAGTAGTCCTAATGGAATCAATAGGGCGAGACACATGCTTAAACGTTTGCAGGGCAGCATTTGGTTTTGACTTGTAAAGCCCTAAATAATTTGGGACCTGGCTTCTTGAGAAACCACCTCTTTCTTCTTTGATTCCACAGCAGTGCTGTGCAGCAGGGGAATGTGTCATTCAGTAGGACTGGGGTATATGGGACTGTACTTTCTGTTATGAGACTAGAACACTCTTGACTGAACTCTATTCCAGGAGAGACTGGGTTGAGAGATATGGGGTAATTGGACAATGAAGATTATTTATGATGGGTTGTTAAATGAGTAATCTGTGTTTAGGGTTTATGGAGTTGGGTTCTATATAGAACCTATAGAGTCACATTTAATTAAATAATTATCTTTAGCACTATTATTTTTCCAAGCCCTCTCGTGCAAATAGAGAGGGGACCAAACCACACAGGTTCCATCAGGAACCAGATCGGAAATCCCACAATGTTTGGGTCCATAGTTCAAGCACATTTCTAAACAACAATACACTTTTCATTTTTGAGCACTTTAGTGTAGTGCTGTGTCTCACTTTCAGTCTTTCTCAAACTATAATAGAACCTCCATTTTACAAACACCAATCTTATGAATGACCAGTTATACAAACTATTTTTCCCAACAGAAAACAAATCACATAACAAAAGTGATGTTGAAGAAGAACAAGTCAACATCCCTTCCCATTCCGATACCTTCAACACATTGGAAATTGCTTTACAGGGGTTTGAAGTACAAAAAGAGAACTCTGCAATATGGTATACTGCAATATAGTAGAACCTCAGCGTTATGGAATGGGGGTTGTCCATAACTCTGAAGAAACAGTTATTATGGACTTCAGCCACACAGAGGGTTGGGACAGCAATTGCGGAGGAATGGGAGGGGAGCTGAGGCTCAATGCTTTAGAGCTGGGGGATAGGCCGGGGCTTGTGGCCCCACAGCTGTTTCTGTCTTCAGCCGTGTAGGGGACACTGGGACTCGGGGCTCCTCACAGCTCCAGCGGGGGGAAGGGCCAGGGACCAGGACTCCTACAAAGGGGAGTGCCGGGGCTGAAACTGGCACTTCCCTTGTAGCTAAAGCTGCAAGCCCAGGCACCCCCTGCAGGACTGAAGCTGGGAACAGAGGCACGGCGCTGAAGCTCCAAAACTCCGCCTCGATCTAAAGCCCCTTTTATTCTAATTGTAGGTCAACAAAATGAATTCCATTTTTATGGGCCAAAGAGGCAACACACTAGTTTGCTTCAGTGCTGAGCACCTTTAAGAATCTAATACCATACCTCTAAGTTAGCCTAGCAATGGTAATGCCTTACATACTTTGAAAAACAGCTAAGATACTGTGGTTTCTTTCTAACATGCCTGTTGCAGATGTGCCAAAAGTTCTGAAGGGCTTTTTTTTTTAAAGCAGATAGTTTAAATACACACTATTTTTCATACATATATATTCACATGTTGGGTCTACTGTTCCACTTAATTATTTAAATGACATGCATTTTTAAAAATTGTGTTATCTACAGAGCACAACTGATTCCAGCACAAAATAATATGCTACTTGTCAAACAAATATACACATGCACACACATACACACAGAGATCTAAGAGACTTTTCCGGTTTCTTTGGGTAGGAGAGTAATAACAGAATAAAGTGAGCGGTCGTTTCTCTATATGCTGTGGGTAGATTGTGTGACCCAAAGGCAAAGGTCGATTGTCTCCAGTCATTTGAAAAATGCAAGTATCTAGTCTAACTGCATTTCTTGAAGTGCTGTCCTAAAATGTTTTTGTTGTGCATTTGTAGCAATTAGCTAATGATTCCCAGTCTGCTGTGAGACTTAAGTAGGGTCTAAGCCTTATGCTGATCTGTCTGCAAGGGTAAATTTCACTCAATAGTCTTAAAGGTCATTGTCAGGGTTGGCAGGTCATAAACTTTACAAATCCTAAACCTTGTAATGCTGAGTCTATTGCTGGGGTATTCCAATACTGATCAGCCTTCCAAAAAATGGGCCCAGTACCAAACTCAGTTCCTGAGTGCTAACCCATCACCCACAAACCTAGCAGCATCTTTAAGGAGTTGTGGTGTAGTTGCAAATACAGATGTGTGCGTGTGTTTGTGTATGAAGGCATTGACAGGAGCTGCTTAAACCAGCACCAGGTTAACATACTTTTAAAGGAAGTGAGAGACTAACACAGGAGTGGGGGGGTCATCTGAGGGCTCCCACCACTCCCCTTCTCACAAGGGGAAGCCATTTTCACCCTATTTTATCTTTTTCCTGTTTAAAGAAGCAAAACATTTTTTCATTGGTACTCCCAGCCCCATCATTTGGCTGTCACGAGGTGGCAGGGGAATTGCCATGTGGTTCCATACCATGTCATTGCCCAATGCAATGCATTCAGCCTCCAGCAATGGCCAGTTCAGTTAAGAAAAAAAATGAAAACCCTACTTGGGTGTTCAATCCTGCATGATCAGTTCCTCCTGGAACATGCTCAACACGGTCCATACACCTCAGGATGGGACCCCTAAACAATTGTGCAGTACTGTATCTGAAAGGAGAGAAGAGAGGAAGAACAGTGAACAAGCATCAGAGGGGTAGCTGTGTTAGTCTGGATCTGCAAAAGTGACAAAGAATCTTGTAGCACCTTATAGACCAGGGGTCTCCAAACTACGGCCCGCGGGCCGGATGCGGCCCGTGTGGCCCTCTCATCCGGCCCGCGGCAGGGGTCGGGAACCAGCCACGGGGCCGGGACGCGCCGCGTGCTCCGCTGCCGCCGCCGGCCAGGACGCACCGCGTGCTCCGCTGCCGCCGCCAGCCGCGGGGCCGGGACGCGCCGCGTGGTCCGCTGCCGCCGCCGGCCAGGGACGGCTCAGAGCTGGGGCCGGGACGCGCCGCACTGCCAGAAACAAGGAGCCACCCACTGCCAGGCGGCGAAACGGTCTGTGGGGAGAGACCGGGTTGAGCGGGTCAGTTGGGGGGGGAAGAGACCGGGTTGAGCGGGTCAGTTGGGGGGGGGGGTTGGAGGAAAGGAGGTTTTGGGGGGAGAGACCTGGCTGGGTGGGTCAGTTGGGGGGGGGGGTTGGAGGAAAGGAGGTTTTTGGGGGGAGAGACCTGGCTGGGTGGGTCAGTTGGGGGTTGGAGGAAAGGAGGTTTTGGGGGGAGAGACCTGGCTGGGTGGGTCAGTTGGGGGGGGGGGGTTGGAGGAAAGGAGGTTTTGGGGGAAGAGACCTGGCTGGGTGGGTCAGTTGGGGGGGGGGTTGGAAGAAAGGAGGTTTGAGGGGGAGAGACCTGGCTGGGTGGGTCAGTTGGGGGTTGGAGGAAAGGAGGTTTTGGGGGGAGAGACCTGGCTGGGTGGGTCAGTGGGGGGGGGGGGGGGTTGGAGGAAAGGAGGTTTTGGGGGGAGAGTCCTGGCTGGGTGGGTCAGTTGGGGGGTTGATGTGTAGTGTTCATGTGTAGTGAACAGGTGTTCATGTGTAGTGAACAGGTGTTCATGTGTAGTGTTCATGTGTAGTGTATCAATGTGTTATTAAATAATAACTGAATAAAATAATATTAAATAAATAATTAAAAACAACATCCATGTTTTGATTCTTTTTTATTTGGACCTCGAGTGTGTTGTCGGCCCCCGAACTGCTATTTGATAGTTAATGCGGCCCTCGGGCTGAAAAGTTTGGAGACCCCTGTTATAGACTAACAGATCTTAGGGATCATGAGCATTCGTGGGTTAAGACCCACTTCATCAGATGAATGTTGTGGAAATCCCAGAGGCAGGTATAAATATGCAAGCAAGAAAGCAAGGTAAATTCAATCGGGGGAGGGGGGGGAGGCCCACTTCCAGCAGCTGATCTGGAGGTGTGAACACCAGAGATGAGAAACTGCTTTTGTAACTGGTGAGCCATTCACATTCTATGTTAAGTTCAGACCGGATGGTGTCGAATTTGCAGATGAACTGGAGCTCAGCAGTTTCTCTTTGAAGTCTGGTCTTGAAGGTTTTTTGCTGCAATATGGCTGTCTTTAAATCTGCTATTGTATGTCCAGGCAGATTGAAGTGTTCTCCTACAGTTTTTTGTACACAGGCAAGTCGCATTTAACATGCGCGATTTTAGCTTTGCACGACCGGCAAAAAAAAAAAGAAAGAATAGGGGAAGAAAAAAAGCCAAAAAAACCCCCGCCATTAATTTCAATGGGTTTTGGCTATACGCGATTTATGCTTTACGCAGTAATCGCGGAACCGAACCCTTGCGTATGACGCAACATGCCTGTATTGACATTCCTGATTTGTGTGCAGTTATCCTTTTACATAGGGATTGTCCAGTTTGGCCGATGTACATAGCAGAGGGGCACTGCTGGCACATGATGTCGTATATTATATTGGTAGATGTGCAGGTGAATGAACCAATGATGGTGTGGCAGATCAAGTTAGGTCCTGTGATGGTGTCGCTGGTGTAGATAGGTGGACAGAGTTGGCATCGAGGTTTCTTGCATGGATTGATTCCTGAGTTAGAGTTGCTATGATGCAGTGTGAGGTTGCTGGTGAACAAGCAGAGAAGCAAAATTGAAGTTATTTTATTCTGGGAGTTAATATGTTTTTCCTTTTCGGGGTACATGAATAACTTTTTAAAATAGATGATTATCGTTTTGGTGACCTATTCATTATGATCCTATGTCTTTGAAATGCAAAATTCTGACAAATGCACATCATGCCAGTGTGCATGCTAATGTTAAAGCAACTTCTGTTGCAAGCACAACCAGCAATGCAAGATCATAGTGTTCTAACACATCTGCAATAATTAGGCACGAGTTCAGTTAAGGCCTTGGTAGCAAATTTATTCTGTTACTTTAATCATGCCCCTAAGGTTATTTTAACTTAACTTTTTTTAAAAAAAAAAGGTATATATATAAATAGCTACTTTTTTAAAATGGAAAAAAAACCAGTTTGTTACTTTTCAACTAGAAATACCAGGAAGTACCTTATAATTACAGTCAGAGCAAAATTCTATGGCAGGTGTTATAACCCAGATGTGCATCATAAAACAGCTAGGCAAATCCTGACTTGTTTTATTTCAACATTGTTACAAAAAAGGGTGTGGTACAATGAGATGTCACACATCTTTGGAACTTTAATCTGGCAAGAAGCTTTTGGCTTTGAAGTGAGAGAGAAGTGGAGTTTCTCAGGGTGCCAGGATCTGGTTGCAGAAACACTCAATATTTTAAATATCATAATGATTCATAGTGTAGTCTAAGTTATTTGACATAATTATGTAAAATAAACAAGCTTAAAAGTACAAAATGTTTTAAATTAATCTCTAGCACATTATTTTCATAGTAATTGCCAGTTCAGGAACCCACCCAGTTTCAGATATATTCTTACCTGTTGCGGACACTTTAAATCTAGCTTTTATGTCACTGTGACTACACCATTCAAATTATTTTATTTGGATCTAGTGAGGAGAACACAGGACTGGGAGCTAGGAACTCCTCAGTTTTAATCCCGCTGCTGAAAAAGACTTTAGGCAGCCTAAGGCAAGCCATTTAACCTCAACGCATGAGTTTCTCCATCTGTAAATGGGAATAATCTAATAAAAATAATGCATTGTTATAATAATACATAATCTCAGCAATATTGTGAAGTGAATTAATGTTTGTAAATTACTTTAAAGATGAGGTTATTATCTATATAAAGACTGTGCTTTATGTGTGACTGGGGTGACAAAGCATGACACTTCGAGGACCCCAGCACCTCTTTATGGCCCTGTCCTTGCCCCTCCTCTACCTCCTGAAGCCCCCCTGCTCCTCCTTCCACACACACCAAGATTCCACCCTCTGGCCAGGGCAGAAGCTGGAGCCAGGCTGTGATAACAGCTGCTCAGGGACCCCAGGCCACTGTGGGGAGCCCCAGACCCTCCACCTGCCAGAGGTAGGGGGCCTGAGAGCAGCCCCCCGGCAAGTGTCCCTGCCCCCCGGGGCACACTGGGAAGAGGCTGGTACCACATCTGAGCTTCAGGTAGGCGCAGAGCGGCGCATTAGGGAATCCAGGACTAAAGCTGCCCTAGAGTCATTCAGCCCGGGACCGGGACCTGAACTCTGCCCAGTTCGGGACAGGTAGTCACCCTACTGGGGAAACCAGTGGTCTGGTTGGGCCTCAGTGAGGATATCAAAAAGCTTTAGAAAAAAACTGATATATTCAAAACAGTTAAAAAGGAAAGGTTATAAATGTATTTTCTTATTTCTTATCCTTTTAATAGAAACTACTTTTCGTAGTAAAAGGATACATTGCATCAACATCCACAAAAGTTGTGTGTGTGTGTCGGGGGGTGGGGGCGGGGAGTTGTTGAATTGTTTCAGTATTCCAAGTATTTTTATTAATTAAATGCAACATTAACAAGCCACACACTCCAGTATATCTCCAGCAATATCTCCAGTGCTTAAAGTACTAGGGCTGAAATGCCGGTCCCCTTAGAGTTGTGCCAGTGACTTCCATGGGGCTGAAATTTCACCCTCGGTCTTTAGTCTTGTTTTGCTACACACCAGTAACCTATGAATGCACACCTTGGAATGGCCTAGTGCTACATTATTTATTTTATTCCATATTGCAGCTGTCATTCTTACACAGCAGTAGCTGGTACTCATCTCAGCAATCAGATAGTGTTCTGAATGGATCAAAGCTAAGCCAACCAGACAGCTGGGTTTGTCTGAGACTGCTCTAGTTTCTCTTTTAATGCCTTTTTTTTTTTTTACTTCATCAGACATCCATTTGTTGCAGTCTTCTTCGTGTAGATTTCTGAAAACACACCAAAGTTGCTTGAGCCAATGACACCCTTCACAACCTCTGATGCTCATTGTGACAGCATTAAAAGTGAATTGCTGCAGTATATTAAGCTGCGCTATCCCCACCAAACATTTCCAGCATGAGATCAAATTTTATTGGCTGTGTGAGAGTTGTGTGACATTTCTATCAGGTACATAAAATGCTTCAGGGTAATGCAGAAAGGACACTTGACTGGGGAGACCAGAGTGATGGCTATTAGAAATAGCTCTCAGCCTGCCACAACACAAAATGTGTGGCATAATGTGGGGCCAAAAGACAAAAAGGAGGGACACAAGAAAAAAATATGTACAGAGGAAAAACGATCTGGGAAGAATTCTCTTAACACAGCCAATATATTCTAGATCTCAGAGTTCTGTGAGTCAGCACTTTCGATGTAGCAAATAACCTAAACTAGCAAAAGTCAGAGAGTACATTCCCAGAAGCCTAGTCCGGGGTCTAAAGGACAGAACAACCCTTGTAAACAGGGCACAGCTGAGAAGTACGGCAATGAATTGCTCTTCACCAAGCATTCTGAGACCATGTCAGTGGCCATGGGGGTATAATTGACCAAAAAAGTTAAAGTTGATGTAGGCCCCAATACAATGGAACCATAGCAGTTCCACTCTGCTGGAGGCTGCATGTAACTGTGCAGAGGACCCTCGGGCAAATTTCGTGTTAGCTCCACATACCCCAGGGCAAGCTTTAGAGAATATTTGTAGCAAGAGGGCAGCTAATTAGAGGCAGACCAGAAAAGGGAGAATAGCACTACAACTGGGTCAGCTATTATGTTGATAGAGTGGCCACACTGTAGAGTGTCCAGATGTCCCCATTTTATAGGGACAGTTCCCAGTATTTGGGGCTTTGTCTTATATGGCCTCCCGCTGGTCGTCTGGTGAATCAGCTCATTTAGCGTCCAGAGCGCCCTCCGCAGGTTGATGCCCCGCTCCTTTACTGGCCCCGTGTCCCTCCAGGACCCCGGTGCCCTCCAACTGTGGGTGCTGCACCCCTACAGTACCCCCTTTGGTCTGAGGGACTCCCCTCCCTGGGGGAACCCTCTACCCCCACCTCAGAGTGGGCCACTGCCAGTCACCACTTACCCCGCTCACTGGGGCGGACTGCAGTATCATGGCTTCTCATCACAGGCAAGGAGGGTTGGCCTGCTGTCGCTATCTCCAGCCCTGGGCTGCGCCCTGGAACCCTGGTACTCCTGGATCGGGCCTTGTGTCAGGCCCGGCACTCTCGGCTAGAGCCTGCCCAGCTCCCTCTGCCCTGCCCCAGCTCTGCCCTAACCCAGGTACCTGGCTCAAGCTCCTGCAGTCAGGCCTGTCTCCCTCTGAATGCAGAGGAGACTGTTCTCCCCAGACCCCTGCCTCCCAGCCTTTATACAGGCCTGTGTTTGGGGCGTGGCCACCCAGATGGGCCTAATGTCCAATCAGGCCTGAAAAGCCAGCTGGCTCCCAGCCTTAAGCCCCTCCTAGGGCTATTTCAAACCCCTATTTGGGCTTTCCCAAGCCCCTTCCGGTAGGGGGCGGGTGGTCACCCCGCCACAGAGTGCCTATTACCCATCCCAATTTTTCACACTTGCTATTTGGCCATCCTACCCCACCCCCAGCACCTGGCAATTGTGCAGGGGTCATGCTTGCTATTTGAGGCCAGGGACTAGACTAATGGATGCATTTGGGTGAAATCAATTTCCCACCAAACCCATTTACTTTCATATGCCGCTCACCCAAAGAAAACAATTCCTACTTAGGAGCAGGAGACACAAGTATATTTGTTACTATATATTGTCTACTGTAAACTGTTCACATATATGACCGACTAAAGGATTAGAGCCATATCATGCCACAGAAATTTAAGATCCAATCTGAAACAGTGGGAGTTAAATGACAGACACCATAGAAGCTCCTTTCCCCACAGCTGGCCCACAGAATTTGCCCTGGTGAAAGGGAGTGTGGATGATTATCCCAGAGATCTCTAGGTGCAATGAAAATGCCTTTTGGCCATCAGCAGCCAGAGCACAGTGGACCAGATACTTGTTCTAACTTGAGAGTGGGGACTGGATCAGCACAAGGCAGCCTCAGGATCAAGGAGGCATAAAGACGACTTAAAGCCACCTTGTGCATGGACAGCCCTACTCCAATCCCAACTCCGCCATGCTTGAGGATCTAGGCTGATAATGAGACCATTTATTTAATCAGGCCTTCTCTGCGGATGCCCTTAGGATCTGAGGTTTAATCTTATCCCCCAAATTCTCTTTTAGTCTGTATTTGCCCCTCTCCCCAAGCATTTAAGGTCTGAACCAAGGACTCTAACTTCAGGAGGTATTGGATCATGCCTTTAAAGGAGTAGGTTAGGCAAAGAAAACCATGCAGAAGCACATTGACCTTTTAGGTTCTGTTATTTTTACCACAATGAAGGCCCAAATGTGCTAGTTCCTGTACAAAGGCATAGTAAGAGCTGGCAATTCAGACAGACAGACCTAGGGTGGGAAGGAAAACAGGCACAGAGCAGGGGAACCCACTTGCCCACGATCCAGAAGCAGATCAGGGCAAAACCAGGAATCGAACAAAGGTCTTCTGAGCTCCATCCAGGTCACTAAGCAACAGACCACACTGGCTCTCCTCAATCAGATTTTTCAGCCAGGCTTTTTTTCCTGAGTCCATTTTTAAACTGAGTTATTTACATTCTTCAGGAAATGTATTTTTAAAAAAATCTATTAGGATGTCAGAAATGTTTAATTTCCCACATCCGGTCATTAAGCAGCTATATTTTAAACAAAAAAAGGATGACAAACCAGAACAACAGTTTTAACTGAGGTAGCGTTACATTGCCATCGCTGTGTGGTTTAGTGGACAGCAGGACAAATACGTGTTTCTCTTACTCTTTCCCTTTGCCAACTCTGTCTCCTAATAATACCTAACCACACTATCAAAGGGTGCATTGAAGCTAAGGAGAGTTTCACTTACACACCTTACATCTGTTAATACCTGAGGCCGCAACAGAAAGCAAAAAAACCTCATAGCAGACTTTGTCAGTAGCATAATGACGTACATGCAGGAAAGTCTATCCTGACCCCTGTGGTGATCAGTTTACTATAGAATTTTAACCAGGGGCTAATTTAGTTGAATTGCCTTTTCCTCCCCGAAGTAAGAGGAAAACATAACCAAACCATTCACTTTAATCTGTCATGCAATACTTGCATAGGCTTAAGTAATATCACTGCATTCGCTTTATTCATGCC
Source organism: Sternotherus odoratus (assembly GCA_032164245.1). Taxonomy (NCBI): domain Eukaryota; kingdom Metazoa; phylum Chordata; order Testudines; family Kinosternidae; genus Sternotherus; species Sternotherus odoratus. The sequence goes on along the minus strand of JAVMKO010000009.1, from coordinate 9,909,990 downwards.
TCCTCTAAATTCTTCCTGTTAATGATGATGCATTGCTGTAAACAGTAATGGTGGTTAGAAACCTGGACACCAAAATATTCAACAAGGACTCTGTCCTGTGCTGCCCTTATACAAATGGATTTGAACATACATTCACACTACTTAGCAAGTCTATAGTACCTGTAAATGAAGAATCTAAGTGCTCCACAAATATTCATTAATGAAACCACCCATCACCCTTGTAAGCAGGGCCGGCGACAGGGTGGTACAACGGGTACAGCTGTACTGGGCCCCGGACTTAAGGGGGGTCCCCCCTTAAATCCGGGGCGGGCCCAGTACGCAGCTGTACCTCCTTGTCGCCGGGCCTGTGAGCAAGGCGCGGCTCCGGGCAGCCGCTGCAGCGCTCGTCAGCCCCCTCCCGCCGCCCCCCTTTGCTTCTCCTGGCCGGGCCACGCAGCCAGAGTGCATGCGGGGGTTGGGGCCCGCGGGCGGCGGGAGACTAGCCCGGGGGTAGGCCCCCCGCGGGAGACCGGGGGGGGGGCGCACGATCTGCGTACGGGGCCCCAAAATTCCTGTCGCCGGCCCTGCTTGTAAGGCAGGGAAGTGTTGTCCCTGACAGAGCTGCTAAGTATCTCACCCAAGGTCATACAGCAAAGCAGTGGCAGAGCTGGGGATTTAACCCAGGATCCAGAGCTTTCACTCTGGATCCATACCAGGGCCGGCGACAGGGGGGTACTACGGGTAGAGCTGTACCGGGCCCTGCACTTTAGGGGGGCCCCGGTACAGCTCTACCCGTAGTCATTCGGCGCGGCTCTCCTCTGGACGAGCGTGCGTGTCCCCGGCCGGAGCAGTGAGCCCAGCCGGCGGCAGCGGCGCAGTCCGGGGGAGAAAGTGCGGGGGCGGGGGGGGGGGGGTAGCAAGGGCGGCTCACGCCGCTCCTGGGCTCTCGCTCCTGCTGCGGCCAGCTGTCAGCTGGGGGGGGGGGGGAGCGCCGGCTGGGCGGGGGGGGGGGGGCAGCTGGGTTGGGGGCCCCCCAGCCGCTGTCGGCTGGGCTGGGGGGGCCCCCAGCCACTGTCGGCTTGGCTGGAGGGGGCCCGGCAGGGCTGGAGGGGGCCCCCAAACTATCAGAGTAGGGGGCCCCCAAATTTCTGTCGCCGGCCCTGATCCATACAGCTGATTTACACCACACCAGCAGCAGATTATGACCCTATACCTGGGCATGGGGTCACTCAAATGTAGGAGACTCCACCAGGGGGCAGAATCAGAATTGCAGCGCCTACACTAATTAAGCCAATGAGACTTGGGCCAGTAACTGCCCGCTAGCGTGATTATTGATTCTCCACTCACTTCTGCCTGCAGAAGAGCCATGGCTAAGGCATCATCTCTACACCCTGCTGCTGATCCCTGGCTACCATAAAAACTCCTTATGGTCATGGGCAGCTAGAACCTTTCAGGTGGCTCAGGCCTGCCGGGGACAAGCTTGGGGAGCAGAGAACACTTGAGTGTGACTGAGATGAAGGACCTGTTTTAAGGTGCAGGATTAAGCATTAGCACATCTGAGGTCTAGTCCTATCTCTTCCACAGATTTCCTGTGTCCTTGGGCAAGTCACTTACCCTCCACGTCCATGGCTACCACGTGGGGATAACAACTATTTCCCATTTCACAGGGGTGGTGTGAGGACTGCAGTTGGCAATTCATGTTTTAAAGCACACTGGCACCCTTTGGCACTATAGAAATGCAAAGTATTATAGTTGGTCTTTTTTATCCCAAACCCCTATGAAATGCTTACACGAGCTTTGCTTTCTATCTTTCAATTTATAGCGTGGTCTGTAAACTGTTTGAGGGCCAGTGTTGTTGGTATGTAGAAATCTATACATGAACTTTGTCTTTGTGCTGCTCCATTTCATTAAACAAGGTTGGCAATTCAGTAGATGTGTTTATGCCTGCAGGCTCTTGGGTCATCTTTGATTTTTACTCTTTTCAGAGTTCATGTTTCCAATTAATGGCCCTTCTCACGACTCGGGCAACTAGATAAAAACCATGTAAAAATCTTCTTACTCTCCTGGAAAAAGTGCTGTCAGCTGCACAGGGCCAGAGTGTAACCCTTTGGTTTGCCCACTGGTAGGCAGTGACTTCGCTGAGTAATTCCACGGAAGAGAATGAAACTACTTGTGCAAATAATTGCTCACTACTGGGATTATGGGATGCACGATCTGACCCATAATTTGCTATTGTGGATCAGGGATGATGTTCAAAGTTGTTCAAGAACCCTCTTCTATTTAGAATGAGGAGAAATATTGGAGTCTTTTAAAAAGCAGTCATGTGCGTCACTGGTTCAAATCCAGATGGAGTCTTTCAGAAGGCTGGGTGGGGCCCCTGAAGAACTTAGTAGGTGGTGTCAATTCAATGGAGAGGATGTTTATGTTACAACCTCAGCTCATACACACACACACACACACACTCCTGTCTTCCCACTCCTTGCATAAAAACCATGAGGCAAGGAGCCTGAATTACCCTCTCACCCTTTGAAGGCAGTCCCTTCAGTAGAGGGATGAGGTACCCTGGTTAGAAGGGCTGGAAAAGCTTGTATAGCAGCTGTCAGTGCTGAACCCGCTTTGGGGATAAATAAACGAAGGCAGACAAGTCAATACTTTACGTTCACTACATTTTTTGAAAGTCATATTGGAAACCTAGCAGACGGGAGATACAGACCCCTGCATGGGTAGCGGCATTAAGAGCCGGCATGCACTCTATTAACAGCAACACCCAGGCACCATTTCTTCATCTATGTCTGTAAAATTCTATGTATACTTCTAGCACTGAGAAATCTATATATATAAAAGTAAAATGGTGTATGCGTGTGTGTATTCGTGCATGCGTGTATGTATGCTGCCTTACTCCTTTTCCACACTGTTTGAGCTAGAGACTTGAAATTTGGTAGTTATAGGTCTTAGGGTCCTAATCAGGGTAAGAGTTGAAATTTTTTCAAATCTCACCTCTGATGCCCCCCAGGGGTGAAATTATTTAAAGGCCAATCACATCAGCTGGGCAGCTGCTGCTCTTTGTGACATAGTTATAATGTCATAATACCCCCTCCAACGGACCCCGCATTCACTCAGCTCTCTGCCCCCTCCCCCCTCCAACAGACCCCACACTCGCTCAGCTCTCTGCCCCCTCCCCACCTGGTCGGAGGGTAAGTGAGGTAGGGGTGTCGGGTTTGGTCGGGGGGAGGGGTGGGGGTGTTGGGTTTGGTCGGGGGGTAAGTGAGCCGGGGGTGTTGGGTTTGGTCTGGGGGGGTGGGAAGGTGTCGGGGTGGGTGAGGGGTGAGGTGTGGGTGTTGGGTTTGGTGGGGGGGTAAGGTGGGGGTGTTGGGTTTGGTTGGGGGGGAGGAGGGGGGTCGGGGTTGGTCGAGGGGTAAGTGAGGTGTGGGTGTCGGGTTTGTTTGTGGTGGTAGGTAGGGGTGTCGGGTTTGGTTGGGGGGGAAAGTGAGGTGGGTGTGTCAGGTTTTGTCTACAGGGGGTGAGGTGTGGGTGTTGGTCAGGGGGTGTTGGTAGGGGGGTGACGTGGGGGTGTTGGGTTTGGGTGGGGGGGTGAAAATGTGAGTCGGGGTTGGTCAAGGGGTAAGTGAGGTGGGGGTGTCGGGTTTGCTCTCTGCCCCCTCCCCACCTCCGACGGACCCGAGCAACGCCGGGTATTTTCGCCAGTACTAAATAATAAGCTGCTGATAGAGAAGTGTTATCAGCAAATTGCTGTCAGCCCACTCAGTGCGTAGAGAGAACATTGGCACACCAATGTGCACGTCACAGCCTGGAAGGGAATAATATTTGCATCCAGGCAGCGTAGACAGAGAGAAGTGCTCTGAAACAGTGGGAGGTGTATCTTTGTCATAGCACTGCTGGAATGGCGAAGCCTGAGAAATCATCGCCTGCAAATGCAACATCCCACACAGAGCATGGCTGAGTACCTCACAGAGACGCAGGTCGCAGCACAGAAATCCCAGCCAATTGCTCTCAAGTGATGTTGATGGGATCCAATGCACTTGGCATTACACTCTTCTTGCATCTTTGGTGAGCACACGTTGGCTGGAGGAACATACATTGTTAATATCGGGGTAGTCCCTAGGAGCCCCCATCGCTGACCAAGACTCGATAGTGTTAGCTGTGGTTTTCTCTCTGGCCATGCCGGGGGTTCTGTTCAGGGGTTAGGGTTAGGGTTAGGGTTAGGGTTATTTTCAGTGATCCATGTACAGTGTACATCGCTAGCACATAGTGCTATCCTCAATGCACACGGGGTGGGAGGGGTGGGGTGTTGTGTGCAAATTCCACCTACAATGCAGTGATGGAAACCCCACTGATTTCCCCATTTACTTCAAGTGGGAATAAGGGTAGAATTTGCCTGGAGGCAACACACCAGTACTCCTATTTGAGAGTACCTTATCCCCTGCACTGATGTGCTACACAGCTTATTTTCCTTTAAATGGGTCATACAATCATGCTCGTTTCCATACCACAAGCAGGAGTTTGCAGCCTTTCCTTATATCCAAGAGGGCCTGATCATGATTTCAGTTCTGTAACTAAGGGCTCTAATCTTCTAGTTTCAATACTGCTTATATTATTCATGTTATAGAAATAAAAGAATTAAAGCTTTCTAATAAACTAAGCCCCCCCTTCCCTCCACACACACAGTGCATTATTCTAATTGCACAGTATTCTAATTCTTTTCTCAGCCCTTCTAACTCCTTGTTAGATCATCTGATATAATCAACTACTTGGCCCTAAATCAGTATTTCCATGAAACAGAGTCAGTTTAGAGCACTTCCAAAGCTCTCTGTAATATTTTTGTAAATGGTGCATCCTGGGACCAAAGATTATTCACTGTAAGAGACAAGATTTCTGGAAGTCCTTTATTTATTGCATGAGTCATAACAACTACATTCAGAATCAAATCCATCCCTATAAATAACTCTTATGTTTGTGATTAAGTGTGCAGATAAAGACCATACACTATAGATTTGACTGGATTACATGTGGATATGAGGAAATGGAGTTAAGGTGATTATTTTAACTCACCCCATAATACCTAGATATAGGAGGATACATCTTAAATCCCTATATGTTATTTACCTGGAACAAATTTTGGCCCTCACCTGATAAGCATCCTCCAAATGGATGCACATATACTTTGCAAAACAAACATTAGTGTGCACCCATATTCTAGCCAACACGGATTGTGCATGCAGCCCACCTTACAGGTACTTTAAATGGACTGGCCTGTTTACCCAACATCTGTATCTGGAGTCTCCAAACACTCAAATCTAGCCTAGACATAAGAAATCTTGTCCAAGGCTTAAAATGGACAGTTCTATGAGCCAAGTAGGATGTGACAGATCTAAGCTCTCTTTCTTCTGTTTGACTCACTATCACACAAGATCATTCAACTCTCCCACTCCACCCCCAGTCCAACTTTCCTACTTCCAAGACAGATGCAGTTCTGTTAAGGAGATTATCTGATGTCATGGCCATGGTGTAATGAATAGTTTAGTGCAGCCTAATCTGATAACCCCATGTGCAGTGAAAATTTAAGAAATAAATTGCTCAGCACATGTCTAATTCAGGTACCAATAATGACCCATCCCAAACATTTATAATTAGTCCCAGAACACTGAAGTAACTAGAGGCCGTTTCCTGATGTACATCATAGAGCTCATTCATTAAAATTGTTTTTTATGGAAAATTAGGTTTTTGACTAATATTTGTGAAAATTGCCAACTTTTTGTGGTAAAATTAGATTTTATATCAAAAGAAATACTCAGCTGAAACGATTTCAGTTTTTGACAGAAAACCAATGTTGATTTGGAAGAATTGGCATGATGCATTTTGGGAGATGTAGTTTGGATACCTTATATCCCAATTCTCTTCTGTGGGCTGAGGTGTCCAGCCAGACTACATCACCTATAATCATCACAACCAGTAAGTCCCGGGAAGCATGCAGGGAAGCAATAGGGGAGATCATGGAAGTCGTTGTCTGGCCCGAGAGCTTGTAGAAGAGAATGGGGGAAATGAGACATCATGGCAGAATTTCCAATCCAAAATTTCAGTTTGAAACCAAAAGTTTTTGGTTGAAAAATTTCAGCTGAAAATTTTTGGCTTTCCATTTTTTGCCAAAATTGAAGAGTTTTCAGGGAAAAACCCCTATTTTCTGACCAGCTTTAGCAGATAGTACTGATAAGCCTTTGAAATACATTTTTATGACTCATGGGTTACTTGAAGAATGAATGGTCGTCCCCAGTTTACATCTCAAGGATTTTTTGCTGGTTAATATTTGACATGGAGGCAGCTGAATGGTTTTTGTTTGAACTGCCATGAAAACTAACAAAGGAGATAACAATAGTATCTGGAAGAAAAAAACGGTCAGCCAGCAAATAGCTTCTTCCCTATATCTGATCAAAGACGACCATAGACAACCATAGAAAATGGGTGCTTACTGAACAACAGTTGGGGAAGAAGTTTATAGAAGACACCTGGGCTGAAGCCATGGGGCTGGTTTTTAGCACCTAATCTACACCTCCTCAAAAAAGGAATGCAAGATCAAAGTCTGCCCTCAGTGTAATAAATCACAAAAATCAAGTATTGGACTACAGAGTAAAATTTCATGTTTATTACTTTTCTTTATTACATATAGGAAATATCAGAATTTTGGGGAAAATCCTCAGCACTTCTTCAGAAGAAGGCCCTATCTGTGACAGAAAATCTAATGGACATATCTTCTCTAGTGCAGTAAGTTATGTAGTACTGAGGCCATTTATGGATACACATGGCACAGAAACCACCTGCATGGGTGTATTTTCTCTGATGATTACTGAATATATCCACTTATGAGCCAGTCTGTGTACAGGCCAGCTCTTATTTAAGGATAGTGATGTAGGACATAACTAACCCATGATGTGAATAAATCCCTTTGCTCCCAAACCCCACCACACTTGCACATGCTTCTTTAATTGGTTCAAGCTCCATGGTTTCTGTCTAACCTGTACTGGTTTTCCCAACCTCAGGTTGGCTGCTGACTCAATGCTACTCTGGTCCTGGCTGTTGCCTGGGGCCTTCCCAGCCTTCTCCCTAGCCCCTGGCAGTTTTCCCAAAGTCAGTATGGCTTTTTCCAAGCCCCTTTGCCACTCCCATTCACCTACTTGTGTGATAGGTAGGTCCCCCAAAACGACAGATTAACACAAATTACTCAGTGTATAGATCAGAATATATGGCTAAACCACCCTGAACACATCCGATCCCGTCTGATCTTGGAATCTAAGCAGGGTCGGGCCTGGGCTAATACTTGGATGGGAGACCTCCTGAGAATACCAGGTGCTGTAGGCTTAACATGGGCATGGGGTTAGCAACTCCACCCTGTAGGGAACCACCTTGCTACTGAAATGCCAACAACAGAGTTGGAGTGCTCTGTGACTGGTGGCCCATACCCTGCCTGGGGGGTGACAGGCAGAGAGAGATAGATCAGAAGATGTGGTCACCCCTTCTCATCACCATCTTTCAGCCAGTCTGGTTGATGCCACTCAGAATGGTGGGTCCCACTCTGAATTTCTACTGCCACTGGGAATATCCACAATGTACCTCAATTAAAGTGTTTTTTTTAAAAAAATATTCTAGTATAATTGTTGATTTTAATAAACTCCATATTATTTAGGTCACGGATTCAATCCCTCTCTCTCATAGTTCAGATGTAAAGATCCTACTCAAACACAATGGACTAGGGGAGAGAGATCGATAATGCATCCAGTGGCACAGGGAAAACTGGAAGGTATCTGAGGCATAATAGTGTGTCATTCCTCCCTGTCATGTCAGAGTCCTGGAGCACAAGAAGTGAAAGGTCACCCACGGGAAAAAATCAGTGACTGGGACGAGTGTGAAACTGGTGATGTCCATCCTGTTCCATGCAGTTCCTTAACTTGGAAAGAAGAGAAAGTTGCAAACCTCCTTTAATAAAAAAATCTCAAGGCCACGCCGGTTCTCTGGCTGCAGCTCAGTACTTTATCTTAGACTTGTGTAGACCACATCCTCAGCCAGTGCAAATCAGCAGAGTTTCTTTGAGGTCAAAGTTTACACCAGCTGCTGATCTGGCCCTTTAGTTCTGAGGCTAGACCACTTTTCTGTAACAACACTGTAGGCTGCATGCTACCGTTTAGTCCTTTGTAAGTAAGTGGTCTGTCACGTGACCTGTACAGGATGCGACATGGTTAGCAGCGTGGTCAGTGAAAGATGACTGTTCACTTGCTCTTTGAAGGGAAACAGGCAAGGTCTTTGCAAATATCTGGGTAATACGCGCTGGGGGAGGGAGGGAGGAAGCTGTGTTACAGTGTCTGAAAAGTACTTTCCTGGCCATGGGGGAGGGGATGACCACGCCTCAGTACAGTGAGTCAGCAGTAGCCAAGGAGCAGGATTCAGAAAGTTTATTCAGGGAAAGGTTTGGCGCTGATTTGAACGTTGTCATGGACAGTAAATACATTTCTTACCACGGTAATCTTGTCTGGCCGAGGAATTAGAGCAGATGCTCTTTTGGAAAGAGGCAAGAGCGTTGGAAACATTTGAAGTGAATAGACAGTTTGGGTGCTTTGCTTGTAGCCCTGGTCTGTGAGATGAGGAGGTATGTGTCAGTTAGCCCCAGCTCCCAGCTGGCAGGAGGCTACCGTTCAGCCACATGAAAGACCCTGAACTACACTTTGCAGCTGGCAGGGGTTGGGCTGTGATGGTTCTGATGCATTGCCTTTAATCCCTAACAGGGAGAAAAGTATTTTCTAGCCAGCTGATGGAAAGACATTGATGGGTCTGAAAGGAGCAGCCAGCCCTATTACAGTAGAAGAACTGTAGTATATCCACCTTGTTCAGCCAAAGGACACAAAATGCAGGGTTGACGTGTCATATTCCAGAGTATGAACACTGGAGAAACTGAAATAATGTCAGCCCCACTGAACCTTCGACAGTATTTTCACATGAATCCTATAGCTTTTTTACTGAGCTAGTGAAAATAAGCATGGCTAGGAAGGGTTAATGGCTGACAAGGACAAACTCAAGCCCAGTACTTGCATGTTACTTTGTATGGGCAACCTTAACTTAACCCATTTAGGATGGGATTTTCTAACTCACCTAAGGGAGTTAAGCCTCCAATACTGCATGGAAATCAAAGAAACCCTCTTAGGCCTTTTGAAAACATGTAAATAAATCTCATCTTTAACTTCACCAGGGCTGCCTGGTCAATGAAGAAATCAAATTACGTGGGGCCCAATTTCATTTACACTAAGGCGTCGTCACACTATTCTGGCAATGCCAAGGGGTCAGTAAATGAGAATCAGGCCCTTTACATTCTGGATTTCATTTTTAAACACCCGAGGTACCTTGCAGTATGTAATGCATCATGAAAACAGAAGTACAAAATGGAGCAAAGCCATCTTCGTAAAGCAGGAGTCATTGTACTGCCATTGGAGGAGTTATTTTGGAGCTATATTAGTGTATATCAGAGTAGAAGCTGACTCATTCACTAAAGAAAACATATTTGGACTTCAGTGTAGTCAATTGGATTCAGCTCAGTGTAAATCCAGAGTACCACTGAATACAGAGTTTGGTGATAAGGAATTATATGTAAAACCAGATCACCAGGCTCTTATCTCTTTAAAACAGCAAAGTGCCATGTTATTGAACTGGGCCACTAATTTTGGCTTGGCTGTGCCACATTACATCATACTGATTCTCCTTTGTCTTGTGTATCCTGATCATTCAGAACAGACCATGAGGGTGACTGATTTGGATTTGCTCCATTTAAATTTAAACCCAGTGTTTCAGTTTTTAAAAGGGCTAGCCAAATAAAGTCTAGGCCCAGCAAACTGAGGGAAATGCACATTCGTAGTGCAAATTGTCTAAAACTCACCTTCTCTTGTCCCTGGATCCTGCCCCCCCCCCCCCCCCCCCCCGAGAAGACCTGGTGAAGGCAAAAAAAGTTTCGTCCTTGTCTGCTTGTTAACATTTCTTTACTTTTTCACAAGGGTTCTTACTGTCTGACAAGGGCCCTGTACATATTTTCACTCCAAGAGATCAAGCAAGGATAAAGGGAGTGGTTTTCTGCGTCTGAAAGCAGTCTTTGCCAGCAGTCCTGTTCCAGCACAGTTCACAGTCATCTTCAGCATGAACGAGAAGCCAAGGCAGGGGAGGTCTCGTCTAAATAAAAAAGAGACAGCAAGCTGACCTCTGCATGACAGCAGCAGTTGGGCCGGGTTTCCTCTGGAGACACCTGGGGTACAGTGCTGGAGGAGCAGGCAGCCTGTGAGTCTCCACCTTCCCGGGGGGCGGGAGGGGAGGGGCCGGGGGGCACAGTGCTCAGGCCCTGGGCTTCAGCCCTGGGTCTGTGGGCTCTGGCTGCATGGCAGCAAGCATGGGTCTCCAGTCCCCCATTGCCTCCCCTGAACCCTACCAATTCCCCCCATTGCCTCTGGCCCTCACTGCCTCCCCTGAGCCCTCCTCCCTATCCAGGGCTTAATTCGTCCCCAGGCTCGCCAGAGCTAAGTAAGGCTGCTATGAAAAGAGATACTTGATAGTATCACTTTTTACAAGACCCTGACTAGCTAGCAATAAATACATGCCAATGATTTGGATGTGTATATGTGCCTATTTGTTTTTCCTAGAGTTAACGAAGTATTTTAGGAAAAATTGTCAGAGCAGCCACCAGAAAGAGTTGGTGGCCGCAATCGGAGGCCAAAAATTCCCGAGAACACCTGTTCTAAATCCCCTCATGCTAGCTAGCTCACCCAGCACCTTACATTTATCTTCCCACATTGCAGAGAGAGACATGAGATCATCCAGATCAGCTTTTAAGACAAACATCCTGACAAATTTTGCTAACATTTTCCACAGGTTTCCTTGTGCTTTAACTCATTAGACCACATCACAGAATGTTCACAATCTTACATCGCATACCCTATGTGTTTCATGCAAGCATCTTATAATCCTTCTATTCATCTAAAAACTTGCTTCATCTAAAAAGAAATTGCTTATAACTGGATGTCTTTGACAAGCTTTTCTCCCTTCCCACCCAACCTTATTTCTTCAAGAATATGTATATATCCAGTATAAAAGGTGGGAGCGGTCTGATCTGAAGGGTGTAACTAAAGTCCTAGATTGAAAGACCCTGAAACTTCAGAGTTAGAAAGTCAGGTCTACTTTTTGCTGCTTTGATCCCATCTTTAATAGATACCATGCGGAGAGGGGCAAAGCTACTAATAAGGAGATGAAAAAGAGCAAAGAAAAATGTAAGCTAAGCCTCAGGAAATTTTTCCTAACATGAAAAACTTCCTAGCTGCAAGATCTGTTAGGTCACGAAAACAAGCCTCCCCTCTCCACCCCTGCAAGTGGCAGAGAAGGTTGATCCCAACTCTAAAGTACAGTGCCCTAAGATGGCCCAAAACACTCACCTGCCCTTCAAAGGCCAGATCATGGCTGGTTCGTGAACAGACATGAGGAAGAGGCACAAGGAGTCTTCTCCCACCCCTTGTGTAGCTCTCATTAGCATCAGCCATGACTGCAGTCTTTGTAGTTGGGGAAGTTCAGGGACTTCTCTCTCCATGCAGCCCTATAGTTAGGACATGGGCAGAGAGGAGAAGGGGATGTCACAGCCTGCATTCCTGTCTCTCCACACTGGCCCATGAAGTGAGCAAGCATAGCAAGCAGGGGCAAACCACACAGTCCCTCAAAGACTGAAAGAACAATACTTTGCAGGACTCCCTCTATAGTGGTGTGGCCCCACACTTCTCCCTGTAGGCTGCAGTTTCATCCTATAGCTGCATAGCTAGGGTCCTGGGAACAGGTTTATTCATCGCCAGTAATAGGGTGGGATTTTCAAGATTGCCTACGTTATTTAGGAGCCTAAGTCCCATTTTTTGCCCTCAAAAAGCTACTTGGGCACTTTCAGAGCCCAAGTCTCATGGCAAATCAGTGGAACATAGGAGCCTCAGGCCCAGATATGCTAAGTCGCCTTGATTTCAGTGACAGTTACGCACCTAAGTACCTTTGAGGATCAGGGACTAATCCACTTTCTAAAATCCCACCTATAGATCCTTCAGTCTATGGCATAGAATGACAATACAGAAAGCCCGTAATGCTTTCCATTGGGCAGGGCTATAATTATGTACAGTCAAGGATGTGCTGTATTACATACAGCTACTGTCATGTTAATGAAGTGGTCATCTTGGTGCAATATTAAGGGACACAAATATCAATAGAGAATTATTACTCTATTGCTGCAGCTCAGACTGGCTGAAATTTGCAGCTAAAGCAGGAGTGTTACTTTCAGCAGTATTTGTTTTTAGGGCACAGTACATTATGTTGAAATATGCAAGCTCTTTGTGGACACTTAAAGCTCTGCCTTCCTCTCATGCTGCATAAACTTGGTATTAATTTTGGCTCTGTAGTGGGAATTGAAAACGGTGCCCTTGAAGTCATTGCACTGAATGAAATGTAGCAATAGGGGGCATTACACTGTAGCTGTGGCCTCTAGGGAAATAAGAATTTACTTCAGGTGGCTGAAGGGTCCTTTGGGACACATTCAACACAGGCCCAGGGCTGCAGAAGGGAGGAGTTTGCCAGGAGAAAGAAACAGGCTGCAGACTCCCTTCAATCAGAAGGCCCAAAAGAGGAAGAGCTGGTCAGGATGGCAGAGTGGATGCAGAAGACAAGTGAGGCACAAACCCAGCACATCCCCTCTAGAGGTAATTGCGCTTCCTGTGGAAACCTCATCCGAAACTAAAACTAACCCCCGTCCCCACAGAGCAGGAATCTGGCGAGCCCCTGGGAAGGGCTTTCCATGGGGAACAGAAGGTATCCATGTCTCTAACCCTATCACTATTTGTGAAACCAGTCTGAGGAGGTCATATCATAGAGCATCATACCGCATACCCACACTCTACCCCTCCCCCCCCCCCATTAGCAGTCACACACACCTTTTGGTTCTTTAGAGTAAGGGCAGGTCTACACTACTGCCAGAATGGCGGGTAGTGGTCGATTTTTGGGGGATCGATTTAGCGTGTCTAGTCTAGACACGGTAAATTGATTCCTAAGCACTCGCCCGTTGACTCCAGTACTCCACCACCGCGAGAGGTGCAGGCAGAGTCGACGGGGGAGCGGCAACAGTTGACTCCGCGCCGTGAAGACGTCGCAGGAAGTCGACCTAAGTATGTCAACTTCAGGATTTGGTTGTAGCAGGGGTTCTGGAACAAATTGTACTGTGGCGGTTTGAGAGCTATTGAACCAAACTAAACTCTTTATATGATGGAAATCACTTCAAGCCAGGGGGGGTGTCACACCCCCAGCGCCCTTACTTCCAGCACCTATGCATACTAGGGCTATGGAGGGTCTGGGGTTTATTACAAGGTGGTGGTATAATACTGCTGAGACAGCCCCTTTACCTCTTCATGCTACCCACTCCACAGGATGTGTTTTCCCACTCATAAGGCTGTTTTAACAAGACCCCATTGTAAAGGGAGTAGGTCAGATTTTATACAGCAAACCCAGCATTTCCAGCATGTCAGACATACAACTAGGATAGAGAGAATGCACTGCTTTGCATAAAGGGAGACTCATTCTGAGCCATCACCCAAAATATTTTCCCACCCTCGCGTCTGCACGTCCTGTTCTCATGGTCTCTCCGAAAGCAGAACTACGTTGACAGTTAGAACAGTTCTTCAGACTCAAAGGGGTTGAAGGAGGCTTGATAAGAATCTAACTTTACAATGCTTATCCAACCTGAACAGCATCTCGAAGCCTCCTGAGGCTCACCCATCCCCAGGGGAGATACCCCAAACTCATCCGAGACTTGACTCAGACCTGGCCCCCCACTCCTCATCTTGCAACCTATCCATACAGAGGAAAGCCCATTGACTTCAATGGGACTTTATTGCATGGAAGGGGTGGCAGGAGGGGACGCAAAAAAAAAAAGCTACTTAATGATAAGGTAGAAACAATGCCCACGCCCGCCTCCATTTTAGCCAGCTTAGGACAAAACCTGATGGACAGTGTAAAAAGTCAGGAAGCCCCTTCACCTGAGTTCAAATGTCACAGAAATTTGAGGGTGGGGTCACTGCTACTCTGATCTTCTAAACCCCATGGATATTGAGTGAATACTACACAGCAGCAACATTAACTCCCTTTGGGTCCTCCCCACAGCCGTTATTGGCTGCTTCCTTCAGCAGCTGCACGATGGTGCATGCTAGAATGGACAGAGGACCCTCAGAGGAGCATGGAGTTTTAGGATCCACAGGCCCTGTGGGAAATCCCTACAGTTGCTTGCCCACTAGGCCCTCCCCCACTTTTGGAGGAATACGGGGAGCAGTTCATGGAGTTTTGCGGGTCTTCTCTTGGGATTTGCCGCAGGAAGGTGTGGTATGGCCTGAAGGTTGGTTTTCATTTATGTGTCAGACTGGCTCCCCAGCTGCCTGCTATTTAACCTGGATGGCATCACACTGCCTTCTCACCAGCTGTTGAGAGAAAGCTTTACCACTGTAGCTGTGCATCATTTCTGAGTTCCCTAACTGAAACACCTGCAGACTCTGGACAAGTCACATATATTACAGTGGAACCTCCCCCCATGTTCTTGGGAAACCAGCAGTCATGTATCTTGGAAATAAAACCCTTTAGACGACATCTGGTAGGTGTCTGTGTCATTATTACAACACTGTCCTGCAGTGCAAGAGGCAGAGAGCCCATAGTCCTGCCTGATTCTCTGCCATACATAACTCTTTGGGACTCTAATGACGCCTTTCAAGAGCCTTTAAAAATAATTCTCGGTTTACAAATGAAAATAAGAGAAGCTCAAACATGACTCTCCAGCACAATTTCTTATTTCAATCCATATTGCCTAGAACCTCAATCAGGGCTTAGGACTTGTTTGTACTGGGCACCATACTTGCATAGCAAAAAAGATGACCCCTGCGTATATAGGATCCAAGAAGAGGATAGATACAATTAAATTAACAAACCTACACATGTCCCATTTAAGGAAGCCTCCATATCCACTCCAATCAGCAGAGCTCCTAGTTCCCTTATTATTCCAGGCAGCAGGCAGGCTCTCTCCCATAGGCATCAGGTCACGGTAGGAGCAGCTTAAGAAAGCTCATAAGAGCCTTACCTCAGAACAACCAAACATACAGCCATCCAGATAAACAAAGGCCTTTAAGACTCAAGTTAAGCCAATGCCTGAACCCATCACCATCAACTTGACTTTTAGCTACATGCTATACTCCCCACTATATGGCTAAACCACCCTGAACATGCCTGATCTCCGAAGTTAAGCAGGGTTGGGCCTGGCTAGTACTTGGATGGGAGACCTCCTGGGAATACCACGTGCTGTAGGCTTAGCATGGGTGTAGGGCTAGCAACTCCACCCCATAAGGAAACCAATTGCTACTGAAACACCAACACCAGTTGGTGGCCCATACCCTGGCTGGGGGGTGATATGCAAAGAGAGAGATACTCCCCACCCACCTTCCTTTTCCTGTTTATATAGCCCAGCCCTAAACCACCTGACTGACCTAGACTGTCTTCACTGTGAGCGCCAGATTATCCATAAAAGGGGCAATACACTCTGCTCCCACACTTTTAGGTTCTTTAAAGGAGTTTAGTCCAGTGTTTTACTGGTTTTACTTATCTTTGTAGCTGCATATTTGCTAGGAATAAAAAGGCGTACACATGACAACATTGGCAGTCTTCTTGTTAAATAAAGACCTTCAATCAAGATGAGTTGAAAACAGATGTGGGATGAGCCAGTGTGTTTCTATAGTTTAACAATAAGACAGAGGTCTGAAGTAATAAGACTGAGTCAGATCACATGCAAATAAAACTTGATTGGCTATAGTGAGTTCTGAGAAAATGATTACTCATCCTGAAAGGTGAAGAATAGCTTTTTTCTGGACCTCCAAACGTCAACTTCCCTTTCAAACGATAGTTGGAAAGAAGGGGAAAAGAGATATTTCTGCCCCAGCCCAATCATTATATCAAAGAAGGAATAGGTATGTTTAATTAAGCATTCAAACTATTAGATGCTGCTTCTATCCAAACCTTCAGATTCTCTCATGACTGGTTCTAAAGTAAGAACTACAGCAGAACTAAAGCAAGTTAATAGCAAACCGGAAAAAAAAAAAATCAAACCATGCTGTTCTGGAGTTTGAAATCCGTTATAAGAAGAGGAATGGGGGATTGGACCTCAGTATATCTCAAGCTTGCATTGTAGTTCAAGGGTTAACCATGTTAATAGGACTTTTCTGAGCTGCTGCAGTCAGTCTGTACAAGCCATGCAAATGCTGTAATTAGTATCAGAGATAAACCAAATCCATTAGTAGATGGAAGGGGAGCTCAATCTGTTTTACAAATGGAAATGAAGTAGCAGCCTCAATTATAGGATTTTTAAAAACATGCAATTTAGCAAGATGTTGATTTCCTTTTCGTTTACTTCTTTCTTTGTCTTTTAGATACTTCAGCATGAGTAGCAGGCAGTATATTAACCAACCAAATTTTGGCAATGTATTTAATAATCAAGCTCAAATAAGTGCTCTTAGGAAATAATTTTATTTACAGTTCAGCTGGGAAAAATATTAACGCCTAAGTAGCTGAAGAAAATGATTACTGTGTGGGATTTGTGTCCCATACAATAATTATTATCCTGTGAGACCTCAGGGCATAGTGTACAGCCACAGGGAAAACTAATAATCCAGGTGTACACAATATATCTGGATTCTCTGCTCCAGCAAGTTCACTTCTCTCCCTGGAGAAATCCCACTGTGGAGAAGGAATCCCAGCTGTCGTAAAGCTTGAAAAGGGAGCACCAGGATCACTGCCAGTATCAGAAAACTTCCAGGAGAATAAGGGGAGGGGCATATTTAGGCCTGAGGGTGCTGGGCAAGAGGAATGGAGAGAGGCACCAGGGGAGGAGAAGAATGGGGAAGGGGAACAAAGCCCGTAAATTAAAACTGTTCCTCTGCAGCTATACCTCATGCCAAGGCAGGGTGATATAGAATCAAGGAGCTCTGAATGGCTCCCTGTAATCTTCTTCTCCACTCTGCTTAGGTGCAGTGGAGAAACACAGGTGTTGCTTTCAGGGTGAACTGGATCAGGCCTATGATTCAATAGGGACTTGGAGCAGGGGTTCATCAACGTTTTGGCCCACCTTTTAACATAGATTCTCTCCTGGGGTATTTATTTAAGGGCTAAGATTAATTTTAACATATACGTACTGATTCAGTTGCATATTATCCTGGATCACCATACAGCCAGATCCCTGTGCACCTCTGGTATAGACCTTTCACGTGCTTAAAGCTACACATTAAAAGGGAAGTTGAAAACGTTTTAAGAATAAAATCATTCCGAAAGTAAACTTCTAAACCCACCAACCTTGGGTACGAAAAGAGAAAGGGATTGAACTCTGGTCTACCAACTCTGTGATCTCCCTTCAGGCCAATATAAAAATGGTGTCCCATCTAGTTCAGAGGTAACAAAGAGTCCTGTGGCACCTTGAAGACTAACTAAAGTATTGAAGCATAAGCTTTCATGGGCTAATACCCACTTCGTTGGATGCAAGCAGTAGAAGTCTTTAAGGTGCCACAGGACTCTTACCTCTGCTATTCCAGACTAACACGGCTACCTCTCTGATTCTTGACATCTAGTTCAGGACATTCCAGGCTCCAACAGCCTCAAAGTGAAGAGAAGGAAAAGGTAGAAGGGGCTAGAAAAGAAGTTTAGGACACATGACCTATGTGGAAAGGTTGAAAGAACTGGGCATGTTTAGCCTAGTGCAGAGAAGGCTTAAGGGGGAACATGATAAGTCTTCAAATATATAAAAGGTTTTCATAAAGAGCACAGTGATCAATTGTTCTCCATGTCCACTGAGGGTAGTTGACTTAATTTGTAGCAAAACGTAATCAGTTTAATTTGTAGCAAAGGAGATTTAAGTTAGATATTCAGAAAAGCTTTCTAACAATAAGGATAGTTAACTATTGGAATAGGTTAACTAGGAAGGTTGTGGAAACCCCATCTTTGGAGGTTTTTAGGAACAAAGTAGACAAGCACCTGTCAGGAATGGTCTAAACTTAACTCTGTCTCAGGCTGGACTAGAGAACCTTTAACAGCTTTCTCCTGACCTACATTTCTATGATATCCAATGCTATGCTTTCTCAGTTCTCACTGAGAATGGTCACTGGAGAATGGTGCCCTAAGGTACATGTGACCTAGCTCATTATGGTGAAACCCAAACCTTGAACTCTATCTACTCCCCAATGGGCACACAGTGCAAAGAGAGCAAAGGTATATAAGGTAGAATCTCCTCTGTCCATGCCCCACAATAACTATCTTTCATGCTGAAGGCGATAGGCCTATTGTAGCAGCCAATGACAGGTTTCCTAATGTACGACCAATATTCGTATTTTCCCCAGACTTGGTCTGGCAGGCTGGCCGTTCCCTTTGGAGCAAAATGAAACATTCAGACCTCTGCTGTAAATGTAGATACCTTTTACCAGACTGCAGTGAGATGCAACTTCAGGAACTTGGCATTCAAATGTTTTAAAACCTGAATTCCTGTATAATGCACTTTTAAAAAAATGCACTTCTGCTCACATCACTGCTGAAGAAATGAAGGTGTTCAACATCAAACAACTTCTGTCAAGCTTTCCCAGGGGAACTTTTCCCTTTCAAAAGTGTCCAGATCTGAGCAGAGAATAAGCATTAACTAATTAAATTTCTTAAAACAAAAGTTAATTGGTGTGTTTATTTGGAATTATATATATTAAACATTATACAGTGCTATGTAAAGAACCGGCAGGATGAAAGGAGAAAACATTCCAAAGTACAAGAGCAAGTTGTTATGTTTTACACATGAGCAGTAATAACTATGATCTGGGAACGGAGACTCTGCTAACACTGTGTGATGGCCACCATCTTGGCTGAGATGCCAGTGATTGAACCAGGGACCTCAGAGCTAAAAACCTGGAGTTGCTGCACTGTGACTTAAAGAGCCAAGTTCAGTGGGGTGGGGGCATGGCTGTAATAGAGTCATATTTGCTAAGGACTAGGCATAGAAGCAGACCCTCTCCCACCCGTTCACCAATGGGTCACAGATGCATCAAGATACTAGGTTAATTGGACTGCCAGAATCCAGCAGCCATACTACATTAAAGGTAAAAGATTTGGTAAAGATTCTCACAAATTATAGCTTTTTAACTATCTGGGTATTTACGTTTCCCTCTGAAATGGAATTGGCCAATGTCACACGACAGGATACTGAGCTAGGTGGACTATTGGTCTGACCCAGTGTGGCTGCTCTTATGTTCTGATATTCTCCTTCGCTGTCACAGAGGCGAACCTCATATACCTTAATGAAATACATTAATCTCACAAGGCAGGGGAAATACAGATTACCATCAAGCTAAAGAAAACCCACACCATACATAATTGTCCAATGGTACTCTAAATATATGAATCTCTCCTAAATAATGGGCAAAAGACAGCCACATGAGGCTTTAGCTCATGCGATAGCAGCTCATTCTTTTAGCTCTGGAGATCCTCTGTTTGAAAAGAACCCTTAAATCTCAAAGGCTTTCTCCATCACAGTTTGCACTCATTCGGTGGAGCAACTTCTTATGTATTTAATTTAAAATGATAAGAAGGATGTCAGAATGTGTCTACTTTAGGTATTTTCAGAGGGTGGACTCTAAGATCCAGTTTATCTGAAGAGTTTCAAGACTGCTGACAAGAGTTCCTTTCTTCCTCACCAGATTCAGTCTCAGTATTTCAGCTGCCAATTAAGTTTTTAAAACTTTTCTACAGTTGATGCTCCTGAGCCCATTACAAAACACACCACCTTCTTTAAAAGTGCGCCTTCCCTCAGAAATTATATTTTGATTGCCTGACTGGAAAAAGTGAAAAAAAATAGGTGTCACGTGGGTAATACTAAACTCATTCCTTTTTGGAAATATAAGGACCACAATTGCTTACCCCCTCCCCCCAAATGATAGTGTTCATCAGAGGAAAGATTCTCCTGGGGTTTTGTTTACTCATATGAACAGCAGCAGAGCATGCTTCATTTATCTTGCCTCTCAATCCCAACCCGCAGACATCATTTCTAAAGGGTAAGTGCATAGTTCTGCCTCAATGGCTATTCAATTCTGAACCTTTTCTGCAATTGCCTGCATGTTTGCCAGGTTACTTTTTGTGACTGGATACTTGTCTTCACCCCACCCCCCAAAACCAGACTAAAATGGTCAAACTCATTTCATGCCCGGCTTTTTGAGGAAAGCAAATAAACCGGGCTGTCTGCTTTGTTCTTGATTTCACTTAATAATGATACAGGTCTTCTGATGAATTCTCTGATTGAAATATCTAGAAGACAAACCTAGTTACAATTATTTTATTGTTGGATCTTATGTCAATACTTGCTTGAAAGAAAGAAGTTGCTAATTCCCCAAACTCTTTTTTTAAAGACCAAAACGTTTCCCTTTCCTATTATGGATAGAAAATGCATTTCTGAATGATGAAACATCAGATTTTCCTCCCCCGTCTGGTCTTATGTTTTTATTCTGAGACCTCGGGGAAATTGCATATGAAACTTCACTGATTGAAAGTCGTCTACTATAAGCATGAAACACCATGATTCCAGATCTCAGAGGCTGCAAATGTTCATAATGTAAATTACGAGAGCTGTGAAAATGGAAATGACTCTGGCAGATGTTGTGAAGAAGAAACAGAGTGGGATTTTCAGATTTCTCTTCCATATGTGGGTGATTGGCCACCCCAGACTTTCCCCTTCTCCCCACTGGATATTTAACATAAAAAGGCCTCTCATGCATTACAGATAGTGTGTCAAAATTGTATAGGGTCTATTATTCAATGCAGAGTGGGACCCAGGGCCTGATCCTGAAAGTCCTAGCTCATGTGTGAGCAAATCCGTATGGCTGTGAATACTCCCATTGACTTTTGTTAGTAAAGGCTACTCATGTGAGTAAGGGTTTGTACAATCAGGTCATAAAACACTTGCAAGTTAAGTGAGACGCACTTTATACTACAGCTGGACCTTGACGATCTTAAGAATGATTCTGGAGTCCGCTTTGGTGTCCAGAATGCTCAGAACAGGCACAACCAGTAGTGGAGTTTGTTCGTTCTCTCTCTCTCTCTCTCTCTCTCTCTCTCTCTCTCTCCTATGATTTATCTTTGAACGGTGATTCTCATGATGCAAAAGCAGCAGCCCAATTAATAAGAGCTGCCTAGGACCCTCCCAAATGGAAGTCACTCCCTTGGGGTGGCCAGAAAGCGAGCAGATTTGGATGCTCTTGCTGGGGATGTGTTTTCAGATCCAGTCTCTGGGTACCTTTGAAATTGTATTGTGCACCTGCAGGTGGCCCTTGTGCTGCTGAAGGAGCCCATGGCCTGGTCTACACTGAGGTGTGTGTGTGTATTGATCTAAGTTATGCAACTTCAGCTACATGAATAATGTAGCTGAATTCAACATACTTAGATCTACGTCCCGTGGGGTCTACAGTCTGGTAAGTTGATGGCTGATGCTCTCCCGTTGACTCCGCCCACCCCTGTTGCCCCGGTGTCGATGGGAGAGTGCTTGGTGGTCGATTTATCACGCCTAGGCGGTCGATCGCTGCCCATCGATCCAGCAGGTAACATAGACAAGCCCATAGAAAGATCAGGCAAGACTGCGCTCCAGCAACAGAAAGAGTTACATTCCCTGATTCACAATTGTGCTTCTGTGTCAAAAATTCAAGTTATTCATAAAATCTGGGATAGCGGTATGAACATACCTGGAAAGCACTCTGGTTGCACAGGGGTAAGAGGTCATGATGACTGAGGCATTTATTTCCAAGCAGCATCAGCCAACCTAGGGGCAGGGAAATATTGGTCATACCAAAGATTTATAGCTGCCATCATTTTGCCCGAGCACATATAAGGCAACTTTTCACGATGTAGCAGAAAGGAAGGATGATCTTGTGGTTTAGGTACTGGACAGAGATTTGGGTTCAATTCTCAGCTCTGCCAGAAACTCTTTGTATGTCTTTGGGTCAGTCACTTAATCTTTATGTGCCTCAGTTCCCATCTGTCAAATGAGGATCATGATAATAATCCTTCCTTTCTCCCATCAATATGGGCCCAGATCCTCAAAGATAGTTAGATGCCTAACTTCCATTGATTTATATGGACCTATCTCTCTCGCTTGTCTATTTAGACTGTAAGCAGACTTGGGAGCAGGGATTGTCTCTTACTATGTGGTTGCACCGTGCCTAGCACATTGGGCCTTGATCTTGAGGAGGTGACTAGGAGGTGCTGTGCTACAAGCAGTAAAATTTTACTAAAGCTAATGTTTAAAATCCAGTTTACACAAGTTAAGAAGGAAGGTTCTGTGCATCTGGGGTCGGGCTTGGGTTATGGGGGATTGCTAGTATCGGTTAAAAGGTTCATGAAGTACATGCATATCACACAACCAGCATGGATCCAGATTGGAGTGTGGGAGATTTTAAAGAGTCAGTGGATAAGTGGGCTTGATTGTGCCACCCCTGGAATTTATTGAGTCCAAGTCAGTAGTGGTGTAGACAATAAGTACATGGGTGGGGTGCGTCCTTCGGTTCATCAGCAAAGGGAGGAAGTGGGTTATTTATCTGGTCAGCGTTCTCGGTTACTCAACCTGGTACTGTCGGTGTCCTGTGATCTGTTCTGTGTAGATGTCTCTGGACCACCTAATGGTGTCGGACACCATGAGCTGTCTCATGAGCCGGGCGTAGCGTTGACCGACTCCACACGCTCTCAGGACCAGCTCGTTGTGAGCACTCCATTTGAAGTTAATGGGCGCTGAGAGTACTCATCGCTTTTGCAAATCGGCCTCAAGAGGTCTCAAGTTGGAAGCTCAAAAACTGAGGAATCCAACATCAGAGGCCTCTTTTGAAAAATGTTAAGCTAAAAAGTTCAATGGGCAGCCAGAGCACAACGAGACAAGCAGGAAGAGAAGAAGTGGAACAATGTGGTGGGGGAAATTCCAGTTCTCTCGACCTTAAGACAACCTCTGTCTTGTTGCCAAAACAAGCAGAACTAACATGGTAATACCTCTTTAGAATAATAATAATAATAATAAAACAACAACCATAAAAAGACTGTTTGAGTCATAAAACAATGGTACATCCAGATAATGTGTTAAGTGTCTGCATGGTATACTTGAGCTCTTTCTTTGCTACCGAAGCAGAATTGTGTGTCGAGATTGATTTGTATTCAGACACAGGAATCTGCTTTACAGTAAGGTTCTTTTTGTCCCTGATCTCTCTCTCTCTCTCCTCCTCCCTGACTCACCCCTCACACTCCTTGTTTCTATTGTGTATCTTAGCTGGAAAAAGTTATGCACATGAAAGGAAAAAACTGGCTAGGCCATACGCGGTCTCTTCTAAATTTTCTCCAGAAGCTTGTTTCTAAACAGTCATCTGGAGAGGTATAAGAAGAACTCAACACAGTTTTTTCTGCACAGAACTCAATGCAGTTTTTTCCCGTGTTGATGCATTGCATTCCACTGATGCGGGGAGGGGAGACTCAGGGAGCAATGAGGAACTTGTCCTCCGTCAGCACAGGTTTCGCAATGCACATAGGAAACATCTCGAACCAGCTCTGATTTATGTTGAAGCGTTAGCTAATCTTTTTTATGTAATCACTGATAGCTGTTTTTAGAGGCTAAGTTCCCAAAATGTAAGTAATGAATTAAAATGAGCAGACATGGTTTGTCTGGCTGACTGTTCTGATTACAGTATTAGAGATAAGCTAGATAGCCCACACTGATGAATGCCGTGGTTCAAATGGGCCATTCACCTACACTGGAGCCTATCAGTGGTTTTCTCTAAATCCCGGTTTCACACACCGCTCCACATTTACCCGAAGTTACTCTGGATTTTTACACCGGCCTAAGGGTGTAGCTACACTTCAAGCTGGGAGTTCGATTCCCAGCTCAAAGAGACATGCCCGTGCGAGCTTTGAATGAGCTAGCGTGCTCAAACAGAGCACCACTGGGCAGGGCCGGTGCAAGGATATTTTGCGCCCCAGGCAAACTTCCACCTTGTGCCTCTCCTCCTTCTCCCCTCCCCCCAGAGCATCGCTTATTATAAACTTTCAAAATACTTTCAAAAATACACCCCTTTTAGTCACGTATACTTCCTTCCTTCCTTCTTTCATATCAAAATCTACTACTTTTATTCTACCTTTAGAATATCCAGTTATTGTTATTAATAAAATTTATAAAATTAGAAGGGCGGATACTCTGTCATACAACAACTGACACTATCAATATGACAAATTTCAACAACCTACACACGCATATTCACACATAAACGCATACACTCAAATACTTAACACACACACACAATTGACACAAAGTATTAGTGAAACGCTGCAGCAGCACTTGCCAGAGTCTTAGATCTGAAACAATTCAACAAAAATAGTTCGCCTCAGTCAACAACCTCCGAAAACTAGTAAACTTTAGCATTATAAACAACCTGTCAGAACAGGTAACGGCTGCGTGCAATGAGAAAAATGACGTCATTGCCACTTTGTACCATAGTGAAGAAGTATACTTGTGCCCGCAATGCTGAGCTGGCGTAGGCTATAGCTGTAATGCACGAGAGAACGACAAGTTAAAATGCACATTCAACGATGTTTCTCTTTTCTTTCTTCATTCGTTTTCCAGCAATAGTGTAAGAAAATATATTGGGGGCACTGCTTTTTGATGCCCCCAAATCTTGGTGCCCTAGGCACCTAGGATAGGTACAGCTAACCCCTCCTGTAGCTTGTGCAGTAGCTCGTTCAGAGCTAGTACTGATAGGGCTCCTTGTGCTAGGAACAACACCTCCAGCGGAAAGTGTAGACAGACCCTAAGTGAGATCAGAGTCTAGTCAAAAGCCGTCAGTTTACACTGACCCCCTTGACCTTCTGTTACAATGCTCTTGGAACCCTTTCAAATCCTGGGACCCCAGAGATACCTTTTATATCCAGAGGAGATTGCCTTTGGTAATCTTCTGTGACAAGAGGGAGGGGACAAGGCGATGTGCTTTCTTTCTGCAACAAATCTACAGGTCCGTCAGGGGCTGTCTCTCCCCTATGACCAGGAGGCCACAGAGCTGCAGGGAAATAAGGATGCTTGCTGCTTTAGAGGAGGGGCTATTACTTGACTAAGGCACATATTATTGAACTAGTTCTTTGTCACTGTCCCCAGCAGGGAAGGCCCCTCCTCTTCACTGTTTTCCCTCTTGGATAGCATTACCAAATAAAGGCTGCATTTAGAATCCGACCCTTCTCCCTGGGAATTTTCCTATTGACTACAGTGGTAGCAGAATCCGTCCCCAGTACAAGCCTTATTTCAGAAACAGAATATTTTCCCATTGCAGATAAACTGAGCACTCTGAAGAGAGGGAGAGATTTATGCTTGGCAAACATTTCCAAGACACTAATATTTCCCTGTTACTCACTTGTGGCTTGTGAACACAAACCTCACACAGCTGGTACCTCTGCTAATGATCCCATTACAATATGGATTGAGCTCATACTCTGTGATACCTCATTGAGGTATTCATCCATATCGGAAAGGATTTGTCCGTAAAAACATCTCTTCTGCTGTCATAGGATGCTGCATCCCTTCTTTCTTTGACATCTGATGCTGTCTAATCCCGCTCAGTGACATCAATCGCAAGGGAAAAATAAGACAATTAACTGGCAATTAATTAAATTATAAACTGTAAAGAAGAGCTGGATATTTGTAAACCTTAATAGCCTTATCAACATGCACATTACAAGCTAGTTGCACAATCGTATGGCTGTGGGCATCTTTATATATTGATGGTATCACCTAGACTTTAAGCATGGAATGACTGGTTACCTAACATTGTAGGTGAGCTGCTTGGAAAACCTGCCAAGCCTGCTTGTAGTTGTTATGTTATGGCTGGTTTAGACCTTCCCTGGATAAGATGCAGACTGAGAGAGTGCTGGGATGTGAGCATGATGATATGGCGCATGGCCAGGTACTAATAATCCCCGTGTTTGCAGGACTGGGTCCAGCCCACAGGTTGTTTCCTTGTTTCTTTCAGACTGGGAGTGCACCTGGTGTGGATTCTCTCAGGACAAAATTCACCACTCTCCATACAAGGCCAAGCAGACAGGCTTTTGGGATAGGGCTAGTGGGTATCTACATGAGGTACTTGGTGGATGGAATTCTATCAACCTCTCTAGATATCTGTTCTTTGCCCAAAAGCATGGTACTTAAGCACTCTGACCATCAACAGCACACAGGAAGGGTTGCAATAAAGCCTTTTCTCTGGAGCTGCTAGTCTAGCCTATCCTGTTTTGGGTTCCTTCTGTGGTGGCTTTCGGCCTCTGGGTGACTATCGCTTCTGTGGCTCCCTATGCTACCCGCCCAGTGGCAAATCCCCTCTTGTATATCTTCACCACAAGTTATGCATTTACGGGAAGTGAATGTGGAGCTTTAATTATATGGCAGGACCCACGTTTTAAAATATGTTGTCTATGGTATTTGTAATGCTCTCATCACCACGGTATCTCTACATGAAACCCGGGTCTCTTTTGAATGACCCACACACATAGGAAATGGCACCGTGCCCTATCTCTTTGTCAAAGTATTTATCTCCTGTGCACCCTGTGGTGGATTTACCTTGGAAAGAGGAAAGGGTCGGTCAGTCTTATCAGGAATCAACCCCCTAGCTCCTGGGAATCTAGTTATCCCAAACCAGCATTACAGAAACTGACAGAGGAAGTGCCTTACGAATGAGGCAGTGAGGCATGTGAGACTTACTAACCCAGTGAAATTATAGCATGGATGGTGAGGTTTAGGCCACTGGGTAAAAGCGAATGCTTCATTCCAAAACCTGGCCCAGCCCAAAGTGATGATCCCCCGGAATCCCAGCCGTATCCCAAAGGTGAGATGCACTAATTCTGGTTCCAGTGCCATGTGATTTCTGTAACAGGTGAGCTGGGATGATATGCAAATTGGCCCAGATGTTTATTGTGGAGTGCAGAAGACTGACTGATAGCCAAGTGCTAATAAAAGCAGGATTATCCTCATCTATGCCATTCTGAGCTACACACTGTAGGCAGACTGGACCATTGGTGTATGGTGTGTGCCGGGCAACCCATGGCCCTTCATTTTAGGTAGTCATAAAAGAGTTGCAGCTTATGATTTTCATTTTTAATGTTGACAGAGAATCACCACCATACCTTCCCCTCCCCCTCCCCTTCCGGTCAGATCTATATTTAGGTCACGATTCTGTCCCCAGCCTGCTTCTTTGGTGAGGTGGTGACTCATGCAGCGTTGGTGTCTGCAACCATGCCTCCTTTGTCAACAGGCTGGCTGGTCTTGGGATGCAGGAGGCAGTCAGATGTGGCAAGGGGCAGAGGAACTGTTTTCATAACTGGCAAGGGAGAGAACAGAGGCAAGTCATTCCCTTAGCCCCAGGGACGAATAGCTTTCTGAGCAGGTAACTGGAATTCAACACAAAGCGCTGGGAACACCTACATTCAGCTAACCTGACTGCAGCATTCATGGTGTGAAAGTCTGCCGATTGAAGACATTACAGTGATAAAAATCAGACAAGACAGAACATAAAACACATTCAAATTAACCCACGATGAAACTTTAAGAAACTTTAAAGACCAGGAACCAGATTCTGCTCTCATTTCATCAGCACAGGTCTGGGGGGTAATACCACTTTACTCTGGACGGACACCAGTATCAGTAAATGGGCCGATCTTCTGAGGTCCCTTCCAACTCTGATATTCTATGATTCTAAATCACTCAGACTCCCACGGTTGTAACTACCCATGATGTTGACACATTCAACTTGCCATTAGTTTGTGGGACTAATTACACATTCAAATTTGTCTGTGCTCACTCGGCTCCTAGCAACAGCAGTCACAGGCCTATTTAAAATAATGGAGTGAGATTGGTAACATTACTGATTTAACAGGAAATTAGAAGAGTTAGTTCACAGAGCTTAGGTAATTGACACCAACAGCACTTTTCTTGTAATGTGCATGCTATGATTGATTTCATTCCCCAGTTAGACCTAAAAGAAGCTGCAGAACATATTCCACCATCAGATAAAAGGGGAGAGGAATTAAAAGAGTATTACACCACTGTCGAGTCTAGGGCTGGCAGCTGTAGACTTTGTAGTACTTCTGAGCTTCCAAGCTGAGCACAAACCCTAAAATTATTAGACTAACGTAAAACAAAACATGTTCAGCACAACATGTTCAGTTCCTCTTTCAAGAGCTTCTCTCCAGTGCACTTGGTTGATGGAGTTCTTCTTTGCTGCTTCCAGGGAGGCAAGTCAAGTGGGCGTAGCCTGTTTATGGCATTTTGGTTGCCTTAAAATATCACATTGCCTAGAGTTGCTGCGTGTTCTTTCAGGCAGACAAAAAAAGACTCACAGCCAAATTCTGCTTTTCCTTGAACCAGTGAAAAACGACAAATTACTCTAGATTTGCATAGATGGAGCTGAGAGAAGAATCTAATTCTAAATGTTCAGAGTCCATAGAGCTACGATGACTTCACAGCACTTGGTGTAAACACTCTGGGGTATATTTCTTTTAACGAACATGCACATAGTTCCTTTTAGTGATAAAAGTAGCATGTAGGGCATTCATTTCTTGAGGGGGTGAGGCCGGGGAAAAGATTCCTCTTATCCCTCACTGTATTTAAGGAAGCTCCATGCATTTGAGGGAGCAAGGCATGCATGGATTGTGCAGTGGAAAGAAAATCAGGGCCTAAATATGTGACTGTTAAGCTGGTCCTCCACTTGCTTGCACTGGAGTAACTCAGAAGTTACTCCAATTAAGTCAATATACCTACAAGGTGAATCAATCTCCATAGCTCCTAAGAACTTCTGATTCTGCAGCTTCTTTTTTATGATCAAAGGCCTCGATTCACACAGGGATATAGGTGTTGCAATGCTCTGCATCAACATGCAACTTATAGGCACCTAGAAAACCACTGGGATTCACAAAGATAGGCCCACATCATGGGAGTCACGAAAGCCCTCATGCTAGGTGGCTCTCTGCCTAAACCAGCCAATGGGAGGTGCCAAGGATTGGGGTGTGTCATAAACACAGCCCCCCAAGGAGTTCAGCACCGAAGTCCAGGCTGGAGGGGGCACCATTCTCTCCTTGGGATTCTGAGCTGTGAACCCTCTCCTGGTTGAGAAAGCAGCAGCGCTCCCGTAAGATGTATGGTTAGATGTATGTAGTGGTTAGGGTACGCATCTGGGATGTGGGAGCCCCACACTTCAAGTTCCCCCCTGCCTAAAGGGGAGAAGCGATTTAAATAGGGATCTACCACCTCTCAGGGATCGACCACCATGGGCCTACGGGACATTCTGATGTGGGGCTCCCACAGTCTCTCCTGGTGAAGCTCTTCTACTTTGGATAAATAATGAACGAGACACTGGAAGATGATCCTGGGTCTGCAGCGTCATGGGTGGGTATGCTAACCATGAGGGTATAGAGTCAGGGAGTCTCCCTCTCTCCTGCCTTCCCCCACTTCTCCCACCCCAGAATGAGGTAGCAGTGCCCATCCTCAGAGGCAGGAACACAGGAACTGAGGAAACTTATACTGCAAAAATGTAGGTGCCAAGTGATTTGCCAGTGTTTGGTGGCCGCTGAACGAGGCTTTTTATGAATAGCGGTGGTGCCTGATTCTGGGATTTACATGCCTACAGTAGCCATTTTCATCATTTTGAAAAGTTGACGGCTAATTCCCATATTCCTGTCATGTTTTATCATATCGAGTTCTTGGGGCAGGTTTCCGTATGCAAGCACTGAGACCCTCTTACCAAAGGTTTGGAATGCCTGGTATAATTTATTTGCCAGTGGTCATGTGAACCACTCCCCTCCATTGGATTGAATCAGAACTTCTCAAAATGTGTCATAGGGCCTACATGGCTACTTGCTAAAGAAGATTCTTTAGCTCACGTGATAGGAGTCTGTTGTGGGGACAGTAGGATCTGTCTTCTATCCCTACTCCTCTATGGAGTTCTGAATGGCCGTGGTGTGCAGCATGGTTTGTCACAGTCTAGGTGATATGGCAAATAAATAATAATTTGGTTATAGAGCAGAAGATGCTAAATTCTGATCCCATCCATGACCTCAACATCCATGCAGCCCCCGCGGGTATTGGGTATAACAGAATATTTAAGTTTACACAGCCATGAATTTGTTGCATTAGGTTTCTGTGAGGTGGCTGTTGCTCTTAATGTTTCTTACTGGAACAGAGAGCAGGAAGCCTGACTCACAGGAGGTGGGTGGCTTGATTCACACCCCAAAAGCCAGGGTGGTTATCACCTGCACAATCATCAATAACCAAGGGAATCCCAAGGTCAGTCCTAGCCCTGGCTCTTCAGCTATGCAAGTCACTGCTGTAGTCATCACGTCCAGGCCAAGAGCCAAGAATGTATTTTATGAAGACGTTCTGTTTGGTGGCCGGTTGTGAAGGATGGTTCATTAACAACACTCTACAGCTGGGTGCCCTATAAAATAAACCAGACCAACAACACCACAGAATATATTTCACTGCTGCGGCCGTAATGCTTCCATTTGATAGGATCTTCTCTGAATGGTAATAAATGTCACGCAGAACTATTATAGGAGCTCATGGGGGTCAACTGGGCAGCCCCCCGGGCAGCGCTTACTCCTGCCAGGAGTCCCAGTGGGGGCAAGTGGGGGTGCAAAGTCCCTTCGGCAGGTGCACGTTTCTAGGAGGCTAATGGATTAAAGCCGCTGGAGCTAAGCTGACAAACACCATACCCCGAGCGCCAGGGCCTGCAACTCACCCCTGCCCCATAGTAAAGACTTTCTGTGGGGACAGGGGGCGGCATCGGTTTATTTCTGCCAGAGAAATTTGACAAAACATAAACATCTGCGGTGCTGGAGTCCCTGAGCCTCAGTGGAGTTACAGCCCATTCCAGGGCTGCATTGATTCTCAGGCTGGCTTTTTAGACAGGCTCTCAGCAGCACTCAGCCCTTCTGCCCATCCCCCAGCACAACCTTGGGAAACTCATTTTTGCCTGGCTGGCCACGGCGCCTGCAATAGCTTGATTCCACCCCACCCCCTCTCCTTTGCTCAGTCATTCAGACTTGGAAAGTCAATAACAAGCTGACATCATCAGTGGTTTGTGTATTATTACACTGCTACTTTCAAAATTACCCACCACTCTCTAAGAGAGGAGCACACGCTGCCTGCTACCGGGAGAGCCTAAGAGAGGGGCACTGCCTATTCAACAGCCTACAGTGGGGAGAGCTTTAGAGGGTCCTGCCTGCCTGCTATGGGGAGAGATTTTAGGGCAGAGGGTTTGCAAGGTTTTATCTCCCCAGGAGACCTCTGCACGGGCTCCATAGCAGCCCCAAGCATGGAGAGTTTGTGAGGGGCAGACCAGAGACCGGAAGCAGTTTGGGGGTGGACGGTGCCTGGGAGAAGTTAGGCAGCGCGGATTATCTCTCTAGTGAGATGTGCCCCACGAGGGCCACTGACTCAGGGACACTACCTGGGCTGCCCTAGCGGCACCGGGGCCCACCATGTCCCAGCGGCCCCAGAATAGGGGCGGCACAAGCCATCTCCTCTCCATCCCAGCACCCACATAGGGAGGAATCTATAGGGAGAGCCTCAGGCGCAAATTCATATCCCTGCATTAGAGCTAGGACTACAACAGGGCCCAAGGGGAGGTGATTAGCAGCTGTACTCATGGGTACTCATGGGTACTCCCCACTGTCCTGGCATCTGTGGGGCTTACAGTGCAGCACAGCCTTAGCTACACCATCATCCAATGTCTATACCACACCCTGGCACATCCCCTATATCCAGGACTTCTGTGGGCACGGTAGACATGGCACTTCAGGCCCCAGTGTCACTGTCACCAGACAAGGATTTGGCCCAAACAATGGGGTCAGAAATTCCCTAACTGAGACTATGATTGTCCCTACAAGCGGAGGAGAACCTGGTCAGGCCTTTGTAGGGATACTGGAGTTAGGGTGACAAGACAGCAAGTGTAAAAAATCGGGACAGGCAGTGGGGGGTAATAGGAGCCTATTTAAGAAAAAGCCCCCAAACTCAGGACTGTCCCTACAAAATCGGGACATCTGGTCACCCTAACTGGAGTCACATTCTGCGTTTGAAGGAAATAGCCCCATAGAGGAAATAAATACCCTTACAACATTTGTTTAAACAAAGAACAAAAGGTTCGTCTCCATTGTGCTTTCTGTGCAAATTGTTAAAGGAACAGCACATGCTGTGTCCAAGCCTAAGTGGCTGGGGATAAATAGATTCTGTTTGATTCTGTTTAGGTTCTTATTCCACTCCCAGCACTGTGATATCTGAATGCCTGAGAGCGAGGTACCACAGCTCTCTCCCACACTTCACACATATTCAGCATTCACAACAGCAGGGATTTTAGTGAAGACTGAGAGACTCCTTTTCCATCTTTTATTCACTCAGTTTTCTCAGAAAAACTGATTGATTGTGTATATGTGTGTAGAAAACCTTTACATAATGCTACTGTGTTGTCTATCTGTTATATCTGATGATGATGATGATGGAGGGAGGAGCCGAGGGGGAGGGGAGGAAATAAAGGTTTTATCAGCAGGCACCCACACACAAGATAGAGAATATTATAAAATTAATGGATCTTCTTCATAATGCATAGCTTGCTTGTGAAAAAAATAACATAATTGCTTGGTGTGATATGTCAGGCATCTATAATTCATGGTTATGAGATCATGCAACCACCATACATTGTGATCTTCACTCCACAGAATGAGATGTTTGTAATTAATCTGCAAAAAGAAAAACAAAGGCAATAATCCAGAAGGGGCAATAAATAAGAGCCAGATCTTGCCACCCTTACTCATGTTGGATGGTAATTTACGCTACGAGAAGTCCACTGAAAAAATTAGAATTAGTCAAGCAATACAAAAAAACCCATTGTTTTTGCTGACACAGACTAATATGGCTACCACTCTGAAACCTGTCGAGGAATACAGTACTATGACATTGCAGGTATAAGATCGCCATTGATCCAAAAGCACAGACCTCCCCTATCACTTCAGCTAAGGGAAAATCTCCATTAACTGTTAGTAGCATGGGGTCTTCTAGCTGGTAAGCTCTTTGGGCAGAGATGATGCCTTTCTATATGTTTGCATGGTGCCCAGCACATTTTGGGTGCTACCACAATATAAATAAATAAATGACCACGGGGTGTATGACACATCTGATGAGCAGCTCTGATCTATGGTACAGAGGGAAAGTGGGATATATATATATATATATATATATATATATATATATATATATATATATACAGAAGACCGTTTGCTGCAACATTCACACACACACAAATAGACAGTTCTCACACATCACTCCATAGAGGTCAAGATGTAAAAAGCTGACCGTAGTTTGGAGAAGCGCGGGCCATAATAAGAGGAGGCATAGTCCTCTGATTTGGAGAGAGAGTTCCCTGAGAGTCCAGGGAGGCTGAAGTCCATTTGTGGCAACAGAGGGCAGGGGAATGAGGGGCTGACTCTACCTTCCTGCTTTAACAGACTTAGAGGAGAGCCTGTGCTTAAATCTCATGGACTTTTAAGTGCTTGACTGAACAGGGAAGCGTCCCTGAGTCAGAGCCTTGAGACAGCAGTACAGCTAGTTCAAATCTAACTAAATGTGGTTGCCAGCAGTAATGGAATGAACTGAAGTCTCTTCCTAATTGGAACCAGTGAGCTGTCCCCTCCCACCGCAGTCTCTATTTTCATCTTTGTGAAGCTAAAGGTGGGAACTGTGATGCAGCCGCTTAAAAACACCCTGCAGTTTCTCACAATAGCCCAGCTGTCCACTGTACTTTTCAAATGATGCAGCAAAACCCAGGAAGACTGTTAGATACAGAAAACAACATGATTTAATTTCTTCTAGCGTGGATATTGTGGGGATAAGGAAAATAAACCCTTCTCAACCTCCCATCCTGTACAACACCATTCGGACCTAAGCAAAAGGGTGGATGCCAGGCACGTTGCCCAACCCAGTACATCACAGGCGTTGTAATTAAATCATTTTAATCTAATGTATATAAGTCACAAAATAGATTCCTGCTTCATTACAATGGCAGTGATTCAAGTAGGACGCTCAAGCTTTGATTGCATGGAAGTTTGATAGAGTTCTTCCAGGCAGGCCTTATAGTAGTCAGGGGTCGGTTGTTTTGTTTAGCCAATTGTAAGTCCTGTAAAATTAGAATTGGCTTTGTTTCTTCCACTGGTCTCATTTTTAGGATTCAATTCTGCCCGTCAACGTGGCTTTAAGTTGTGTTGCAAGGATCCATGTGTATTTATTTAATTTATCCCCAAAGATCATCGGCCTAGGGAAAGGGAATAGTTTTGTGGTGAAGAGGCAGAACTTGGAGTCAGGAAACATCAGGTCTGGTTGACCCCTTGTCTCATCATTTACATCTGTAGGAATAGGGCTTAAGGAACATGACCATTCCCAGCTGGACAGGTGGAAATAACACCATGAAGCACAAGACAATGAAGCGTGATGTCCGCGGGTTCGGCTTCCTACTCCACCGATCACTTAGAGAAGGACGACGTTTTCAGACATCAGTGATTGATTGTCAAAGATGCTGAGCACTAGAGCTGCCAGTAACTCCAGTTAGCATTCTGGGTGCTCAGCAGCTCAGGAAATGGGGACAGTAATCCACATTTAGGCACACGAAATGCAAGGCCTGATTTGCAGAGGTGCTGAGAGCCAGCAGCTCCTATTGAAGGCAAAATTGGTCTTAACCTGCGTGGGCACCGGTTTACACATCTGTAAAAAGCAGTGTTGTAAGGCTAAATTCACCATTGTTGGCAAAGCACCCTAACCGTCTCGGTAGGGCGGTCCTGAGGAATGGCAGGCTTATTAATCTCCATTTAATTTGTTTTACATAGGATTATCCTATGGCAGAATTTGTCCATCCAGTCTGGTAAGCTGTGTCTGACAGTAGAGAGGCCACTTGATTCATAGGAAGGCCTAAAACTGCCATAATACACTTAGCAGTATTCATGCAATAGAACCCTGTGGAAAATTTCATACCAAGCCCCCTTATAACGCCACGAAGGAACAGACAAACATAGGAGCAGCAATAGGGATAACAAGTATTTTAAAAAATCCTTTTTTTGCTCTCCAGCCTGGCAAAGATATTGCAGCTTCAGTCTGATTTATATTTACCCCATAACATCATGTCAGGAACTGTTGGATTTAAATATGGGAACTGTGGTGGGTTGCACTTGCTTGTTGGGTGCCCCCTTGCTGTACGAGCATTGTGTTGCTGTTCCGTTTGGCTCCCAGCATCCTCTGCAGGCTTTCAGACTACCTCTACGGGTCATCAGTGGCTCAGCCTGATGCTGGTTCACACATCCAAAACCCCTTCGGGGATAGAACAGACTCAAGGTAGACGCAGTTCCTTGCCCGTCAGCACCAATTATAAACAAAATAGTTTCTTACCCTTCCGAACTAAATTCCCTCTCTGGAATTGAATCAGCAGGGTTTCTTCTGGACTCCTGCCACTGATTATGGCCAACAAGGGGCCTTGTTCTAGACTGACCCCTTTGACTATAGCCTAGGGAACGTCCTTACTCACTCCTCCGGCTCCAGTCAGAAACACTCTTGCTCATGGCAGGAAACGTCTTGTATTTCAGACTGTTGGGCTGTGACTGGTGGTAGCTGGTCCCCAGACCTTCTTCCTGCTGGAGGTACAGGTCTCACTGGCTCCCAAAATGGCGTTCTTTTCCTCTCAGGGACCGGAGAGTCAGGACTGGACCAGCTCCTCATAAGTGGACAGCTAAATAATTTTCACAGCAGAGACCCGTGTTCTAGTCTTGTTACTGCCTGATCACAAAATACCATGTAACACCAGCTCCAATTCCAAATGGAGTCAGAGAATTTAAGGCCAAACAGGACCATCCAGTCTGAGTTCTTTTATATCACAGGCTCTTAAATTTAACCCAGTCCCTCCCCTGTACTGAGCCCCATAACACAGGCTCCTGCTCTTCTGGGTCCTACGGCATGTCTGGACTCCGTGCTTACATCCAAAGCTTAGCAACAGGAGGGATCAGCTTCCTGATTTACAGTCTCTGCACATCACAGAAGCCCAGACACATTCCCCTGTGGCTGGATTTGTTGGCATTAAGTCCAGACGCTTGCTACAACTATCCTGCACAACGAGAGTTCCTTCCCTGCTCTAATGTGGAGTGGGGGTGCTGAGTTACAATGGGATACACATGAAAACTGATAGAAAAATGGTTTGGGGATATTGCTGGTGGGGATTTTGAAGTACAGTTGTCTATTGCAATAGCACTGGTAGTGACAAGTGGGGGACCGACCACCCCTCATCTAAGGCTTTATAGGGGTTTTGGGATTTTCATAACAACCCATCCTCTCCCCCCCAAAGGCAAATGGCAAGCAGAAAAAAGTTGATCTATCAGTTAATCTATTAATGAAGGGTAGGGTGTTTCCCTCTCCCACACTACACATTACCCAACGCATCGATGGGATGGAAGAGCTGCTTACAGAGCACTGCAATACAAGATAATCAAAACAGCACACAGGGCTGCAGACTAACATTCATGCTCCAAAGATAAACAAGGCACAACCTCCTCCCCCGCAGTTCTAACGTAATCACCCACACATCCCCGGGGGATGGACCAGCCCAGCGCGTGAGGACAAATCAAAGGAACTCAGACGTGTGTCTGAGGGAAGTTATGGAAATGCCAACAAAAAGTTCACATTTTCTCAGGAGTCAGATGTATACCCAGCTCAAATCCTTTCCCTTTCCCCAGAGGTTAAGTTATAATGTAACAAAGGTTGTGGCCTAGGGATGTCTTTTTCTAGAGTTACGGAGCTCAGAATTCACTCTGCACCTTAGAATAGCTCCTTTTCACACTTTCTCTGCTCCTCTTTTTGCTCCACAGCTAATAGTATAAGAAAATGTTTATGTTAATGGTAGAAACCATCTCTTATTTTTAGCAGCATGTCGAAAATATTGTAGTATTCCTGATAACAAATATCTGATACAACTGACTTCTCTCTCACCCCTCCTCGGAACATTCTTACAGTAAATCTGGGAATCCTACTTAAGTACAGTTAACTACATGATCTTTGATGTACTGAATTTATGGGGCACTGGCAATTGAACTCTATGTGACATCTATAGTGATAACCTCTTGGGGAAATATGCCAGAAGGTTAAGTGAGGATGTTTACTTAGATGCACCAAAGGGAATGAGGTGGAGACCTTTCTCCAGATTCAAGTAAGATGATCATCTTGCTTAACCTGCACATTGTAAATGAAGTCAGGTTATAACTAGCTATATTCTGGGAATTTTTTCTCCCTATGTTCAGGCCCATGTCAAAGTTCGCTATATTTACGATGCCCAAAGTTTGTGGCAAAGCCTGTTTTCTTGGAGACAAATACTGTGAGACAGCCCTCAACACAAGCATCGGTGTTCAAGGGAGGAAGAGGAGGAGGAAGGAGAGGAAGAACAATCTCAGCTACTCAGCCAAAGGGAAAGGAAGTGAGGGCAAGGGTACGCTCCCCCAAAGGGGAGGAGTTCTGGAAGAGAGCAGCAGGGTCCCGGACATGAGCCAAAAGAACTGACGAACATCAGGAAGGGTTATGCCTTCTAAACTCCATTTCAGATTAGTAGGGTGGAACAATTCATAGTCCCAGTCCAACACATACATGGACAGCTTTAAGACTTATTCTGCTTTATACTGGCATACCTCTATTGACTTCAGTGGGGTTACTCCTCATCTTCACCAGTGCAAGGATGTGGGGAATGTGTCTAGTTACCACGAAGTTAAAAAAGGAAATGACAGATTTTCTAAAAATTACTGTGGATTTATCCTTGGCCACTTTCAGAAGCATCTATTTTGGATTTTCAATGCCAGGGATAATTATAAGTACAAACGGGCTCAGTAACTTTATTCCCTTCCTCCTTCGTTGGTAAACACGGAACTATCAGCATCACGGCTGACAGGTTTCGTAAAGTTCAGTGGCTCTACAGCCTCTGTAATTCATTTTGCTGTGCACTCATCCAGGTCTCTGGGATCACTCCTCTCGGGGACAGCCTGTAATCTGATATCATTCCACTTCCACCCCCTCTTATTATCATCTCACATAAACTATAGTGCTTTGGTTTTAGTTGATCATTTCTTCAATAATCTGCTCATCTCCAGAGCTCCCATTTTCTTTCCAAGCCTTTGATCTCTAGCCAGACTCCTTAGATGTTACCCACAGAAGATACTGACTCTTGTGGAATCTAGCCTCTGAGCAAACTATTGATTACTAAGAGCTATATTGTTGGTCATTTATTGGATGTGTGCCTCAAATTGCTGAGCTGGAACAGCACCCTTGTTAAATTAAATAAATGGAGATATACCAATCTCCTAGAACTGGAAAGACCTTGAAGGTCATCAAGTCCAGTCCCCTGCCTACACTAGCAGGATTGAGTACTGTCCCCTGACAGATTTTTTGCCCCAGATCCCTAAATGGCCCCCTCAAGGATTGAACTCACAACCCTGGGTTTAGCAGGCCAATGCTCAAACCACTGAGCTATCCCTCCCCCCCTAAAATAAATGGAGATATACCAATCTCCTAGAACTGGAAAGACCTTGAAGGTCATCGAGTCCAGTCCCCTGCCTACACTAGCAGGATTGAGTACTGACTTTTTGCCCCAGATCCCTAAATGGCCCTCTCAAGGATTGAACTCACAACCCTGGGTTTAGCAGGCCAATGCTCAAACCACTGAGCTATCCCTCCCCCCTTGTTATATATCTGAGAACCCATATACCTTTATAAAACTGGGGCAGTGCTTCACTCACCTATTAACACAAGTGTGTAGCCAGCAATTCACCATTCCCTCATATGTAACCCACTGGTAAGTGTGTGTCCTGGTCCCTCATTGTGCCCAATCTGCAGAGGATGTGAGTTTGTTACATTGCAGCTAAAAAAGCATGTCTCTTTAACTCAAGGGGTAGCAGCAAAAGCGGTCGGCTCTGGAGGTCCCTGGTTCCATCACTAGTATGTGGGTGCTCTATTGTCCTTACCCTCAGCAAATGCTATCTAAAAGGCTGGGTATGCTATTGCACATGATCTGATCCTACCCTCCTCCAATAAAGGCTATGGCAGGGGTATGGATGAGCCAGGACACTCCATGAGGATCACATTGTAAACGTTACCTTTGAACACTACCCTCAGTCAGGGCTTGGCAGTGGTACAAGTAGAAATCATTTCTTGCCAGTACTACCTTTGAGGAGCAGAGCACAGCCCCCCAAGTCTTTCTGGTACCCCATACCCTAAAAATCTCATGCCAGTACTGTGTTCTGGTGAGTACCACTCCTGGGGCACTCATGGGGCTTGGGAGGGGAGACCTGATGTGGTCTCCACAGGGTTCTATGGGAAAAGCAAAATACAGACCTTCAGTGTGCTGGCTTCTCTCTAGCAATGGCTTCTCCTCCCCCACAGAGGAACATGTCTCTCTCTCGAGCCACACTGCCAATGGTTCATCGCACAAACCATCTCCTCCAATGGTACAGACACAGCGTAGAAGAGATTTAGCTCGGATTAGCATTAAGTCCTGTAGAGACAGCTGAGCTCAAAGGGGAGGATGCCATGGAAAGTGGATGTTCCTCAGGTCCCATGCGCCTCCCTTTTCTCCTCTGGGAAACCCTCGCCCCTCGGGCCTGGGAGAGGAAGGCCTTCCACAGGCTTAAGGTGAGGAGAAAGAAGCTTTTGGGTCATTGTTCCCCCATTCTGTGCCAAGTTTTGCAGGCTTCTTCTTTCCTCTACTGGTTTGAAGAGAAGGGAGCATACGGCCCATACCCAGCAGGTGCAGGTAGACAGATCTAGATGTGCTAATAAAAAGTCTGAAGAACATTGTAATAAATCTACCAGTCTGCATAAGAAATGCTGCCCCCAAGAGAAATTACTGATCATAGGCAGGGGATAGCTGGAATATATCTGCTTCCCACCAACCAATGCAGCAAATTGATCGCTTCTTATTCAGAAACTGCTGGGTTGCTTTTTTTTTTAAACATTTGCTTCTGCCCAGTAATGAAACTCAAGCTTGTGAAGGAAACCAAACCAAACCAACCAAAAAAGGAACAGACTTGAAAATGAAAACACCAGATCTCCAACAGGGGCTTTCCTTTAACCTTAAAAGTAGAAGATTTATTAAGATTGTAAAAGTCTGCTGCCGTAGCTGCTGGATGGAGAAGAACAAACCCTGCTGAACTAGAACTGTTGATTAATGTCAGAGAAGTTGTTGACTCAGGGATACTGCATCCCTGTGGGACCATAGGGAAGTCCCTTCTCCTCTCTGTGCCTCTTTACCCAGTTGTAAAGTGAGGAAAATAGTACTGATCTACTGTATCATAGGGAGCGTAGTGTTATGAACATAGTCAAGCACTTGGAGATACCCAACAAGGGCCTAATCCAATGCCCATTGAAGTTGTTGGGAACCTTCCGATTGTTTTTGGATTAGGTATTAAGTGCAAAATATTGGGTAGGATCATTCTTCCAGATCATTCTGTGGAGGGGATTCTCAAAGCATGGGGCTCCCTTCCTATATGGAAGTGGTTGGGGTAAAGCCACCTCTGCATGTCTATGGGGATGAAGGGTGGAGATGGAGAGTAGGGGAAAGTGAAGGAGGGGAAAAGCAAGGGGATGCATGTTGCTCCGCTTCTGGTCCCATAGAATTTAGGCAGCCATATTTTTTCCTTGGCTCCTCCACCCTAGGGTCTCCAGCCCAGCTGTGCCAGCCAGGGACCCCGGGTGCATGGCTTTCTAGAAATCATGCTGCAAGGAACCAAGAGAGAGGGACATCGGGGGAACAGAGCTGGTGCAGAACCCAGGAGATCTGCCAGGTTGGGCCCGTGGGCTGTTTCACAAGATAGGGGTCACTCCTCCTACTCTCTTTGAATGACTGAGAAGAAATCTCCATGAGGGAGTCCTTGTAGTGAGTTCTTCCTTCAGCAGATGACCTGGCCCATTATTACCCTGGCTTCTTAGGGGGGGGGGGGACTCCTGTTCTGGAGTTGTGAAAAAAAGTCACCCTTCCCCCATAAGTGGCAAGAAAAGAAATGGTCTTTTTGCAGCCCATGCTGACCAATGCCAGCATTTGTATGTATAGTTCAGAGCACAAGCAGATAACTATAGAGGAATTGACTAGAATCCTCTGCCTGTGTAGAACATCACACCAAGAGCTGTCATGGGGCTTCATCCCAAGAAGCAGGGCCGGCGACAGGGGGGTACTACGGGTAGAGCTGTACCGGGCCCCGCACTTTAGGGGGGCCCCGGTACAGCTCTACCCGTAGTCATCCGGCGCGGCTCTCCCCCGGAGAGCGTGCCTGGCCCCGGCCGGAGCAGAGAGCCCGGCCAGCGGCAGCGGCTCAGTCCGGGGGAGAAAGGGGGGGGGAGGGAGGGAGCAGCAAGGGCGGCTCACGCTGCTCCCCGGCTCTCGGCTCTCGCTGCCGCCAGCTGGGGGGGGGGGAGCGCCAGCTGGGCTGGGGGGGGGGGGCCCGGCTGGGCTGGGGGGGGGCCTGGCTGGGCTGGGGGGGGGGCCCCGGCTGGGCTGGGCCCCCCCCCAGCCGCTGTCAGCTGGGGGGGAGCGCCGGCTGGGCTGGGGGGGGGGCGGCTGGGCTGGGGAGCCCCCAGCCGCTGTCAGCTGGGGGGGGAGCGCCGGCTGGGCTGGGGGGGGCGGCTGGGCTAGGGGGCCCCCAGCCGCTGTCAGCTGGGGGGGGGAGCGCCGGCTGGGCTAGGGGGGGCCGGCTGGGCTGGGGGGCCCCCAGCCACTGTCGGCTGGGCTGGGCTGGGGGGCCCCCAGCCGCTGTCGGCTGGGCTGAGGGGCCCCGGCTGGGCTGGGGGGGGCCCAAACTATCAGAGTAGGGGGCCCCCAAATTTCTGTCGCCGGCCCTGCCAAGAAGTCAGAAGCCAAGTGTTTACTGGATGCCAACAGTGTGGCTGGTGTAATATGGAGGATACCTAGTCCTTATCTCAGGGGAGTAAAAGCAGCATGAGGGTGATTTATCTTTGGAAGCATCAGCTATGGATATTGCCCGAGGGATGTTACCAACCATGGTCTACTCCATAAAGCAAATATGATGTTTTCAATCTATCCTCTAATTTTCTGGGTGATTTCTTTTTTCAGACAGACAATCCTCACTGGTGTGTGTGTAGAGGGAGGAATGATAGTTAGTGTTTTATTCTGCAAGGATGTGGGAAATTGCTCTGTAAAATTGGCAAGAATTCCCCCATCCGAGGCATATTCAAGAAAAGCCATAATTTAACCCAGATGCTGGAATAGGCTCATGTTTGCCACCAAACCTATCTCCCCCTGCCCCACCACATCAGCTTTTCACATATCCGGTCTTAGCCATGAATAGTCATGAGACGCAAATCAGTCCCTTTAATCCATGATTAGTATATTTCCACCATGCTCAGCAGTTGCATCATGATTTGCTGTTATTGTTGTGTTGATGCTGTGCTATTTAATTGTTTTTGCTCCATGATCTGTTAGCTCTGTTAATATTTAATTCTCTCTCTCTCTCGCCCCCCCCCCCCCAAAAGGCTAAAGAATAGAAAAACATCTTTCATTTTCTCATTTCATGTGCTATTGTTGGAAAATACCTAGTCACAATGTACAGTAAGCAATAATGATGATATACGGTTAGAATGCTGGGATTCTTAAGTGGTTTCCACTGCTGCTTTACAGAGGGGAAAAAAAATTTGACCTGATTTGAAGGAAAGCAAGTTAGTCTGCTTTATTTGCTTTTTTGCAATGGTTCAAATAATGCTCTAATTGTCATCCTTATATATCCCCTGCCAGATTCGGTGCTGAATGCAAGCCTGAATGATGGTAAACAATGCCCTGTCTGA
Source organism: Sternotherus odoratus (assembly GCA_032164245.1). Lineage (NCBI taxonomy): Eukaryota > Metazoa > Chordata > Testudines > Kinosternidae > Sternotherus > Sternotherus odoratus. The sequence continues at coordinate 9,866,996 of JAVMKO010000009.1, read as the reverse complement.
TACCTTGCATGCTTAGCAGAGGTGAATTCATGAAAAGAAATTAGACCTTTGATTGATCATTTTAAAAAGAAAAGAAAACAAGGTTAATTTATAGGAGCTCTAGCTGTACAACATTTTTTATCGCAATCAATATTGCAGGCAACAGAAACAGCAGCCTTACGTAATAAATAGTTGCATTATGTAATGCTAGTTAAATTTAGAGATGGCTCTTTTATTGCCTTTAGTGCACATAAAATACAGAGTGATGGCGTCGGAGGCTGGGCTCCCAGGAACCACTGCTGACAGAGCAGCCACAGAACAGCTGGGCCTGGCTATGTTTTCAGACCAAATAAAGCCTGCTGCCTGATACACCAAGTCGGATACGCTTTGATGCTTCAGGTCCCTGTCAAGTGTTTCAGTGGGGTGCAGGGACTGGGCATTGCTCAGAAATGCTGCGTGCTCCAGCGCAGAATGTCTCCGCACAATAAAGATGGAAGATTTATTAGGAAGGAACAAAACGTGCTACTTTTGTTCCCCCTGGTGTCCCTATAAAGCTTTTCTTTGACAGGCTAGCCTGGGCCTTGGTTAGCTACAGTCTCTTCAGTGTAGCCACTGGCTGCTTTGGGACTGGTTGTCTACAGGCTATAGGTTAATTATCTTCCTTCTAGGGATAAACAGTGTTTTTCTCTTTCTTCTCCAGCAGCTCCGACCATTCTCCCTGAGTATAGGCGCCTCCCCTCTCCCTTCCCAGACACACATGCACAAGAGGTTTTTTTAGTGGTGTGGGGTGTCTGTGGAAGAATTCAAAATCTTTGTTGCATCAGTCTTATCACTGCAAAATGCTGCTGACATCGTGCTCGGGCTTAAAGGATGGGCTCCTTTATTGCAAATAATTGCGTGGCATATGTGATACAAATACGGATCCAGTAAAGACACTAGATGAGAGCTTCTACCGATGCATGTGTGGAAAAATACAGCCGAAGAAAGGAAGTCCTGTTGTGAAATCTAAGCATCTTGCTGTTGTTTGGATTGTTTCATTACATGCCCAGAGAGCTACGATCTAAGAAAGCAACAAATATTTTAATTAGAACATGAGAGTTTCAGTGTTCCTTCTACTAGTAAAACTGTTAGTGCCGATTTATCCTGTTTGGCCATTCTGGGAGATTGCTTTAGAGTTAACTTGTTGGTGGAATTTTGGTTTGTTAAGTGTTCTACGTGCCTTGGTTTGTGTATTGTAATTAGCAGAGATGGGCCAAAACTAAGAAATGGATCCCAACTCCTCCAAACCAGTGAAATTCTGATCTTTGTGGGCTGGTCCACTAGCTCTGTGATGGACTGAAGCAACTCCCAGTTCTGAATATCCCCAAAGCTTCATTAAAGTTTGAATCTGTATTCATTGCAGAAACTTTTGGCTCAGGACCATCTCTAATAACGATCTGTATTTTCTTTTTTTCTAATACTATTTAATTGCTTTAATTGAATTGTGCTTCGAATCTCTTGTGCCTGGGAGGCTGTGTACCAGGGAATAAAATAAAACTGCTTTAGATTAATCATTAGAAATATGCCCCTTTGTAAGAGATGAAGAGTTAACGCTAAATCCGGTTAGAAAGTCACTTCCAAAAAATCCACTGCTTTTGCAAAACCCTTGGATTGTAATTGATTTAGAAGGATGTTCCCAATCCTGATTTCAATTAAAGTGAAGTCCTCAGGCCTTTTTGCAGCTTGGTCCTGTTCTTCATTCCACGTTGTTAGGTATTGAGTAATAAAACAAACAAACAAAGGACCATGTTCAGCCAGGAACTGTATACATCCTGTGCAATCCTAGAGAAGCCAACTGGTCAGATTCTAATCTCATTAGTATCAGTATAAATCTGGGGTAACTCCACTGACTTCAGCAGAATCCCTCTGGGTTTACCTCAGCAGATACGAGCAGAATCTGGCACTATGTATGCATTTCCTAGAGCTCATCCAAATTCAAAAATCCCATTCTGCAGGACATTCTGATATTTTGAAATTTGTTTTAATTCTGAATGGGAACAAAAGCAAATAACATTCCTGAAAAATGAGTTTTTTGAAAACATATTTTAAAAAAATTATTCTGAGTCAGCCGAAATACGCTGTTTCGATAAAATAAAAATGTTTTGCTCTCATATAGACTTTTTTAATGGCATATTTATTATAATTAATATTAAGATTAGTTTCTAAATGAAATGTTGTTTCAAAATGAAATATCAAAATGTGCTATTCCAGGAACAGAATGCTTTATCGAAACACTACAGTTCCAAATTATTTTAAAAAACAAAATGTAGTCAAAATGATTCCTTGCACTGAAAATATATATTGTGAGAACTGGCAACACTGTTTTTGCATGCATTGACTAAGTGACCTTTTTCCCAGCCATGGTGATACATTAATGAATGTGTGTGTGCTATAAATACTGAGCTGGCAAAAAGTGTGGTTCAGGTCACAAAAGGTTAAATTGTGTGCTAGATAGGAGGGGTTGAGTGTGCATTTCCTGTTACTTGCCTTCCTGTCTCCACACACTCTGAGTCCCCCTGAGTCTGCTGGTTACACACAAGTCTCAGGAATTCCTGCTATGCTAGGTCTAGAGGCTAAAGTGATGACAACCCTCGTTTGCTACAGCCCTTGAGGTGATACTGCACCTCGTTCTTGCAAGGGACTGCACCTCGTTCTTGCAAGAATGCAAATCATTTTGCTCATGAGTCAAACACTGTGTGTGTGAGAGAGAGAGAAAGAGAGAGAAATTTCCGCCAGGAAGCTATAGAAGAGGTACCAGAGCAGGCCCATACCAGTGTAGATACGTACTACCAAGCAGCGCTTTGGAGCAGTGCTCCAGCTCCGCTCCAGCTTCAGGCGAAAACCTGCAGCTCCACTGCTCCGCGCTCCAGGCTCTGCTCCAAAGCCCTGCTACCAAGATAGCTTCATATGTGCATTCAAGGGCTACATTCACACCCAGCCCCACTTAAAAGAGTCCAGAAGCCATATCAAGGCCCAGGTTGGATAAATGTGCACTGGGACACATGCCCTACACTTCCCATGGGCTGGGGATAAATGTCATGGAATGATTATGGAGTCTCTGGGTGAGGTCATCACTCCCCATGCAGCCCTTTCACACTACATAAAAAGGTCGGAGAAGTAGAAAGGGACCCTAAGAGCTCTGTATCCAGATGAGGAGGATGCCTCTGGTGCAGGGCCTACAGAAGGGAGGTGTGAAGCTGCCTGTGGAGGACTCCCTCGCCAGCCCCTGGGTGGGCAGGGACACAGCAGACATAGCTGACTAGATCCCTGGCTGTGCTGCAATCTTCAGCGCAGCCCTGGGAGGCTGCCATAACTCAGGTCCTCAGGACTGTCTGGTTTACACTGGGCCTCTGCAACCCCTGGAGCCGCCTGAGATCAAAGATGGGCTCTAAAAGGCACTGCACAGAACCTCGTTCTCTGAGCTGAACTTGCACCACCCACAGAGTTACACTTGTCAAAATTAGATGCCATGATACACCCTGGCCCCAAAGCTGGCCAAATCTCATTCGGTTTACAATTAAGGCCATTCTGATAACAAGCAAGCCTGGGACCAGACCCAGGCCGTAATGGTGCTGTGACCCTCAGAGGGGTGGAATTTGAAAAGGTGATCTGTTTTTTAGTCTTTCAAAAAAACCAAAATCCCTTTGGGACTTTGAGAGAATATTATAGGACTGGGTACCCCCATCCTGCGCTGAAACCCAGATCAGGGGGAGAAACCCCCCCTGTAAAGTTCCCCTTTCGGTGATGTTCTGTCTCTCTCTGAGAAGAAAAAGTCACAGGGTCGTTGGAAAAGCAATAAAGTCCTAGGTCGTATTACCCTTCCCTGGGTGTGAGCAAAGAACTATTATTATCTCCATCGGCCAGACGGAAAGATGAGGAATTTAGGTTAAGTGACTGGCCCAATATCAGAAAGGAAATCTGCGGTAGAGTCAGGAACTGAACAAACCCAGCCGTTCTCAGCCTGAGCCCGGTAACATAACCACAAGCCTACCCTTCCTCTTTGATAATAAGATAATACTCAATATGGGCAGGTCTACACTACCCGCCAGATTGGTGAGTAACCATCGATCTTTTGGGGGGTCAATTTATCGTGTCTAGTCTAGACGCGATAAATCAATCCCTGAGTGCTCTCCCGTCTACTCTGGTACTCCACCGTTGTGAGAGGCACAGGTGGAGTTGACAGGGGAGCGGCAGCAGTCGACTCAGCCAGGGGTGAAAGTAAATTAACTTTCTTACCGGTACGGGGGCTGGGCTGGGGCCAGCTCTGATCCCCAGAAGAGGTGTGGCCTCGAGCGGAAGGGGCTGGGCCAGAGGGGTCAGAGCCAGCCCCAGCCCAGCCCCCGTACCGGTAAGGGGCCTCCTCCTTCCCCCCCCCCCATCCAGGGGCCATTTAAAGGGCCTGGGGTGGTAGCGGGCTCTTTAAATAGCTCTCGGAGCCCTGCCGCCGCTTCCTTAAGGTTCCGGCAGCAGGGCTCCCATCCCCGCAGAGCCCCATTGCGGGAGCCCTGGGGAGGCTGCGGCGGGGCTCCGAGAGCTATTTAAAGAGCCCGGTGCGCCACTACCGCCTGGGCCCTTTAAACTGCTGCGGGAGCCCGGGGGAGGCTGCGGCGGGGCTCCAGCAGCAGTTTAAAGGGCCTGGGCAGTAGTGGCGCACCGGGCTCTTTAAATAGCTCTCGGAGCCCTGCCACAGCCTCCCCAGATCTCCGGCAATGGGGCACCGTGGGAATGGGAGCCCTGTTGCCGGAACCTTAAGGAAGCGGCGGTGGGGCTCCGAGAGCTATTTAAAGAGCCTGGTGAGCCGCTACAGACCTGGGCCCTATACACTGCCGCTGCAGCCTCCTCGGGGCTCCCGCAGCAGCTTAAAGGGCCTGGGCGGTAGCGGCTCCCACTCCGGCAGCAATTTAAAGGGTCTGGGGCTCCAGACGTTGCTGGGAGCCCCAGGCCCTTTAAATTGAGCCTGGGGAAGCTGATCTGCCCTGGTACAACACATTGGCTCCTGCCGGTACACCATACTGGGGCCTACCGGCTTACTTTCACCTCTGGACTCAGCGCCGTGAAAACGCCATGGTAAGTCGACTGAAATACATTGACTTCAGCTACGCTATTCCCATAACTGAAGCTGTGTATCTTAGATCGATCTTTCCCACCTCCACCCCCATGTAGACCAGGGATTAGTGACAGAATCAAGCCCTTAACATTTTACTGGTGAAATATTTTACAGTGAAATATTCAGACCGGCCACATTTTAATACCTCAGGTTTGTTTTTGAAATATGAGTCTGATTCTGCCTCCCACTGACACCGACATACATCAGAAGTCACCTAACCAAGCCCCATTGAAGTAAATGGAGTTGTTATGGCATAAGGGAGCTCAGCATCAAGCTCTGTGGTCATAGTCCACATTCCTGATGAAAGGATCTTACAAGTATATTTTAGAACCATAAATATAATAATCCACATTTTGACATGGACTCTTCATATCGCCCGCTTTGTGTTACACTTTGGCCTGAGCCTGTGTATGAAATTTCATGTGCCCTTTAATCCTTCTTCCCTTCCCCATTTTGACACGAACTCTTCATTCGTATGCAGACATTTTATAATCATTCATTCTAGTCATAAAACCTACAGGATTTTAAATTGAACTGAAGTCCCAAATGCTTTAAAAGAATTTATGTTGCATAATTCCGCTGGTTTGCCTGAAGACAAACAATGATGTACAGCTAAAATATTCTCTCAGGGAGATGACTCAGATTCTTCCGTGTGGCTTTGGACCTTGGCTGACTGCTGATGGCGCAATTTGTAATCTCTTCTTTCGATGCAGGGCAAGGGAAGCCAAAGAAAAGGGGGAAAGCAAGGGCTGGTTCAGCATCCGAAGAGAGAACAAGAGTATTATTTATAGGCTCTTGGTCTTCAATATCAAGACAAAACAGAGGGCTGGGGAAAAGCAAAACCCATCCCTTGAAAATAATGACAAAGATAGTCCCTAATCCAGCAGCTGGCTCCTGGGCCAGTGTTTACCCCTACTGAAGTCAGTGGGGATCTGCATGGGATTAAGGATTCATTCACAGGCAGCCATTGGCAGGATCAGGGCCATCACACCTGAACCTGAAAGACACTTGCTACCAGGCAAACTACTGTGGACAACACTGACATCCTGCTTGTCACTCAGACCTGTAGCCTGCGTGTCAGCCTTGACTCAGGTCTCTCACAGGGTCCTCCCATCCAGACTATGTCTAAAGTGTATTGATTCTTTCTGCATATCACCTCTCAGCCCTGGTCTACATTAGGGCGGGGACTCGACCTAACATACGCAACTTCAACTACACGAATAGCATAGCTGAGGTCAATGTCATCAGGTGGACTCACCTCGGTGTCTTCATGCCACTGAGTCAACTGCTGCCACTCTCCCATCGACTCTGCTTGCGCCTCTCACGCAGAGTTCTGGAGATGATGGGAGAGTGCTCGGGGAGCGATTTATCTTGTCTAGACGAGACACAATAAATCAATGATTTTAGCAGGCTGTTGTCAGGTCCCTCCTCAATCTTCTTTTCTCAAGACTAAACATGCCCAGTTTTTTCAACCCTTCCTCACAGGTCAGGTTTGCTAAAATATTTCTCATTTCTGTTGCTCTCCTCTGGGCACTCTCCAATTTGTTCACTTCTTTCTCAAAGCGTCATAGCCATAACTGTGCAGAGACTCTGGAGGTGAGGATGGAACTACCCCCCACTCCATCTGCAGTGCTCTAGAACCTCTGTTCCAGACCCTGGACAAGAATACAACAAGTCCTCTACGGAGATTTTGTGCCCCTCAGTCCATATAAATGTGAGCCAAATGGTCCCTCCTCCGAGATATGTCCAATGGCCTATGCTGGCCTATTCCACCACTCTTTGTGGCCTGTTGGGGTGCAGGTGCTCCTCTTCCACCCCCTGTTCATGGGATGATGCAGGCCTCATGTGGTACATGGGAGTCACCAGCAAGCCCTCCTACCTGGGCATATTCCATTACCATGCACCAAGGGTCCTGCTTACATTTCAATGGAAATTGCTACTGTAGTAAAGATTTTCCTCTAAGCTATTCTATCTGGGTCTACAATTCATTACAGAGACGTCTGGGCAGCGTTATCCATGTTGTGGGTTTCTGCTCTTCCCATGTCAGCAGTCTGCATTTTATTTTGGCTGCCAGAGTTATTATTCCAAACAATAATCTATGCATTCTTTTCCTAGGGGTGCGGTGTATGCTCCAGGAACATATACTCTAGCTGTACGAAAGCTGTGTACCAACTTCAATAAATGTATGTGATTCAGTTGGTATTTAACTAGCCTATGACGATCCTAATCAGCCTCTAAAAGCAGGGGTGTTTAGGGGAGTGACATCATGATGTGGTGACAGTTACGGGGTGACTCTGCAAACATATGTGATGTTGCATGTTCAGGAGCTACCATCACATACTCGATGCAAGCCCACAGATTCAGGGTGTGTCTACACTGCAGTCAGAGAAATGACTGCAGCAGGGATATTCCAGCTCACTTGAATTACAATGTCCATGAATCCATGACAGCATGGGCTAGCTGCTTGAGGACATACCCTGGGCCAGCACTGCCGTCCATGCTGCTACAGTCTCACTGCTATTTTAACTTGAGCAAGGCTGATCCAAGCTAGCTGGGTATGGCTCCCAGTCCTGCAGTCATACCACTGACCACAGTGGTGAACATGCTTGGTTCTGTTCCCCTCCCCCTAAAATTGCAAGGGAGAGACGTTAAACATCGGAGTCCATCAGCACACCCTTAAATTCTTTGCTGAGTGGGGATGGGATCACTCATGAGCTTAAAATGAATCATGTGCTTAAGCGTCTCGATGAATTAGGGCCTTACCCAGCCAATGTATTTATTTCGTTAGATGTTATATAAACACAAAGGCAAACATTTCAAAAGCAGCCAGAGAACTGGGTGCCTCGATTTTTCGGTGTCCAACCTGAGGCCTCAAAGGGGTTTGATTTTCAGGAAGTGCTGAGCAGCCACGCTCTGAAAATTGGCATCTTTTAAGGTATTTCAGATTGGGCACCCAGAACCGCTGGTTGTTTTTAAAATGTTGGCCACTGCTCAATGGATCTAAACACCTATTTCCCACATACACTGGTTTGATCTCGGGAGAACCCCACTGAATTCAGTCGGCTTACTCCTGATTTACACTGGTGTAGGTGGGGATCAGGAGTGGTTCATAGTTGTTCTAAATGTTCATAACTTATTGCATTCACACAGTACAATAACTGCCTCATTAAATCAAAATAAAATCAAATTAAAAAATGAAATATTTAGTCTAAGCTGTACATATATTACTATCAACAGAAGAACACTCACATGGAAACGTTCTTGTCCCACATTCTGAGCAAAGTGACTGAAGCCTTTATAGTGGGCAATGCAGAGGGGATTAAAAAATAGATGAAAACCAAATTAACTTCATTACAAAGAGTAAAATGAGAAAGCTGTTGGTTTCTGAAGTTCACCCGGTAGCTCCAACTGTCATCCATCCACAACAGCTGTGGACAGCTATTTAAGTCTGAGACCTAATAGCTTAATTGGGGACGCATGCTAAGAGTTAACAGATCTGTGCCCAACAAAGTTAATACTGAGGTTAACAGTTTAGGATGCAAAGAAAATCACCCAGTGTTCCTTGCCCTGTGCATGAACAGCATAATTGCCTTGCTGCTACCAGAAGGTAGTCACGTCTTCTTAATCTGTGATCTCGCCCCATGGAAAGTGTAACCTATGCAAACTGGGCTTCCTTTATAAACATACATTTCTGCCTATCTCATTAACCAGCTAAACAGCCATGATGTTAAAGGAGGTGGTTGATAATATCACAACTGGTTCAACTTGTATTGTACTACAGTAAGTATTGACATTTACTAGAACGTCAAGAAACAAAATTTGAACCGAAAACTGTTTTCATGCTTTGAAAATTTTTAGTTTCAGTAAATTCTTTGTTCAGAGCTTTTTAAAATCTGGCCTTAAAGAAAGAGATTTTTCATAATGTCAGATTCTTCCAGTCTAAACAAATGTTAATAATTCTTCATCTGTTTTGTTATGACGATAGCACCCATCGGCCACAATCAAAATCAAAACCTCATTGTGCATGGTGCTGTACAAACACATTTGAGACAGTTCTGGCTCCAGAGAACTTACAGTCTAAATAAACAAGAAAGACCAAAGGCAGAAGGAGAAAAAGAGGTCTCGTGATTTGCCCAAGGTCACATAGAAAGTTGGTGCCAGTGCTAGAAATATAATCAAAATCTGCTGATTCCCAGTCCAGTGCACTATGCACTGGACACAATGTCTGCATGTAGAGTGTGTTAAAGTTATTTAATGAGAACATTTGATATTAAAAATTCAAGATGCATTGATTAGTTCTGATTTGTTATTGTTATTGTTACTGTTTTCTAAATGGATGAGTGTAATTCCCAAAGTCAAATTTCTGGTTCAGATTTCCAGAGTCAACTTAAAAATATTTTTGCCTTACATAAACAGATATCTTTCTCCATCTGTAAAATGGGTATAATAATACCTGCTTTTGTAAAGTGGTAAAGCTGTCTTCAAGTTTTTTGAGATTTCCTGGTGAAAAGCCCTCAATAAGGGCTGGTTGCAAAAACTTTGACCAAACATTTTTACACTGTAATTAGTTGAAATTGAAATGCTTTGCAAAATCTTATTGATTTCACCAGAATATAGTTTTGGAACTTTTTTTTGGTTTTGAATACACAACTTTATTTCTGTACCTTTTATATAGGAATAAATCGGTTTCCATGTCTCCTTTTGTGTGGATGGCAGCTGTGAAATGCCAGCAGTAGATGTTGGCTTTCTGTCCAAAAAGGTTTTGGTTTGGCCTCTGGACTTGACTCAAAGTATTAATTCTTCTAGAGCTATGTCCTCAAAGCCACAAATAGAAAGAAAATCCCCGATTAATGAAAAACAGATATTACTGTGTTCTGTAACCATCTTAGATTAAGGAAGGGAGATACTGTAATAAAACCACATTTTTGAGACAACAGAAAATTATTAGGTAAATCACAAACACACATGCATCTTGGGAATCAGGTCTAGCCTTCTGGTCCTTTGCTTCAGAAAACAGAGGCCCTAATCACTCAAGCTGAAAGAGAACTGCTAGCTGATCATCTGGGTAAGTCCCTTTGTCATGTCTGTGAACCAGCCTTTAGTGGGCAACATGACTCATTCATACCCACAAAGTCAGTACATAGGGCTGGCTGGGACTTTTCCATTGAAATGACTTTTCAACAGTAAATGCAGTTTTTGCAAAATCAAAAGTCATTTCATAGAAGTTTGACACAAATCTGTGTTTTCCTGAGCTGCCCTAGTGTCTCATGGGAGTTGTAGTTTAGATATCTTATGCCCCTATTGTCCTCCATGAAGGGGCATGATGCTTGCAGCTTTAAGAACACAGAATTGTTCAGAAGCCTACAAGCAGGGACTTTCTTGCCTGACCAGTAAATTGCCATTGGCAATGTTGAAATGCCTGAGTAATTCTGGGGGACCCAACCTGCCCCTTGTGCCCCTGATTCATGAAGCCATATACTGGTCACCTCAACAGCAAGTCAGAAAAGTTTAACTACTGGCTCAGCAGTAATTGAATGTCCTTTTGGTAGACTGAAGGGATGCTAGCATTGTTTACTGACAAGATTGGATCTCAGTGAAAAAAACATCCGAATTGTTATAGTTGCCTGCTGTGTCCTGCATAATATCTGTGAAGCAAAGGGCAAAAAGTTGCCTCAGTGGTGAAGGTTTGAACAGCCAAACACAAGGGCTATTAGAAGAGCTCAGTGCAGAGGTGTATAGCTCAATGAGGCTTTGAAAGAACATTTTAACAGAGAACCACAGTAATGCATTGTGGTGTATTGCGCACTATCTGGCCCTGGTATTTTGGGGCCTGTTAGGAATTGTGGGGACTTCACGTACATCTATGAATTTAACACTGTCAATGCACCTATTAATTTTGTGGTGCTTGCTTTATATTTATGGTTATTACACTGTGTTTGTCGCTAATCCTGTGAGTTGTGTCACTCAGTAATAAGTAAGTGAGTGCCTTCAATACCACTAGGCACTCTATTCATTCACAACATATGCTTCGAAGATGAATCATTCCAAAGATTAGAATTTTATTGAGTAACAAAACCAGTGCAAGGAAAAATCTATCCAGTTCAAAAGCAAATACATAAAAAACGTAGTAAGTGGAACAGAATGTATTTAGAAGAAAGAACATTCACGCCAATTTTAGCTACACATACAACATCCATGGCTCTCACAGGTCAGTGTATGTGAAGCTGTGGTTGTCCTTAATGTTCCCTGGCATGGAGTAGTAGGGGTAGGGATGTGACCCTTGATACCACAGGGACTATTGAGGAAGGGAATAAGAAGGTGCTACAGTGGAATTCTCCATAGACTGCAAAGGGAGGCGAGCTTGGGACTGTTGATACCACAGGTCCACAAAAGTTTTAAGCATCTGTGTTTACTGGAAGAGAAGCCCCATTATGGTCGTGGTGCATCTCTCTCTCCTTTTCCTGCTGGGACCCTTGGGCCTCCCTCCTGTTCACTCTTTCCTTCTCCAGACCCCGTGTTCGCGGTCTGATGCAGCAGTGGCTTTCAGGATCTCGCTGAACTTAGCATCCCAAGTCCTTGTCCCTCTCCTCTTTATTTGGATCAGACAATCCCTGGGTGTCGAGGGGAAACCCCTCAAAGCTACAATGGCATCAGCTACAGATATAACACGCTGACAGTATAGTCACAATGGAAAGTTAAAGTTAAGATTCAGACTTCCTTTGCTCCCCTAAAATTTTAAACAAGACATGCTCGTTGATGCTTCGGCTTTGGAGTGCTTGTGCATGACACTACTCACAGCACCGGCCATGGTGACTATGGCCTGCCAGGGGTGAGGGAAATGACGAGGGAATTTCTCGGTTGCATGAAACTATGAGTGTAGTACTGAATACTGGCACCATTTTCCAGAGGCGGTAGATTTTAGCTGATATGTCACTCCTGGGTGTGAGAAAGGCACTGAGAGCACAACTGAGGCTGGCATCCCAAAGCCACTTGGGTCCATATGCCACAAGACTGTTTGCAGTTATCACTGACTAGCGTGGGGAAAGTGTCCTACCGCGGATGAAGAACTAAGACTGCCATCCCTAGAAACCTCCAAGAGAGGATTGCAGAATACCTCCATGAACGTTTCATCGAGATCTAGGGTGACCAGATGTCCCAGTTTTATAGGGACCATCCTGATTTTGGGGTCTTTTTCTTATATAGGCTCCTATTACCCCCCACCCCATGTCCCGATTTTTCACACTTGCTGTCTGGTCACCCTATCGAGATCGCTCAGGAGGATTCCAGGGACATCCCTGTGTCCACAAAGAGCTCCACAAAGAGCTTCTCCTGCATCCTGCATGCAATCTACTCATAGATGTGCACATTTCTATGGCTAGTCTGTATCTGTGCCTGCACAGCCTCTTCTCCTCATAGGCCTAGGAGATCCAATATCTGCTGTCTGCTCCAGGCGACAGCTCATTGGGACCATATAGCTAGCATGGTTAGCTGGGCAGTTTCACACAACAATGGGGAGCAGCTAGATGTGCTTGCCAAGATGGACAATCAGGAAAAGGCATTTCAAAAATTCAGTGTGTTTTGAAGTGGGGTCGGGGCCTTTCAGTCAGCGTGACTCCAGGCAGTGGAGTTCACAACTGTGAGCAGTCAATGTTGGACATTGTGGGACAGTTGCTGGAGGATAGTTAGGGTCAACATAGGCAATGCAGTGTTGACACTCACCTCAGTACATCAACTATGGCTCAACACCCCTAGGAGAGGCGGTGTTACTGCCATCGCTTACATCAGTGGGAGTCTAATTGAAGTGTGGCCACATCCACAACTATGTCATCGCCAGGCAGTTTATGTTGACCTATCTTTGTAGTGTAGATTAGGCCTAAATCCAGGTCTTTTCTTTCCTTCTGCCTCATTCAGCTTCAGTTTGTTTACTGGTTTCCATTCCGACCACCATTTTTCATTTCCCACAGAAATACCGTGAGAGGCTATTATTTGGTTATTTCCACATAAAAGAATGCAAGAAATCAAATGTAGATCAGTAGTTCCATGGAAAATGTCACACAGGCACTTCCACTGTTTTCAAGTAGGAAAAGAGACGGAGAAAAACAACAACCTGAGGTCAAATTCTGACCCGATTCACAATGTGCAGTAAACACCCTGTGTAATGGAAAGCCCTCAACTGAATAAGGAAACTTGCGTGAAGGGTTTTTGAGGTGTTGATTTGATTGATCCTGTGGCCAGGAGCACAACTTTAAGAGCCAGAGTCTGTTCCCATTTGCAGCTGTGTGACTCCACTGAAGACTGTGAAATTTACTCCACTGTTCTTGAGAGCTCAATTAGTCACATTATTTTCTATTCATCTTCTTATAAAATGGTGGCGGCCAGAGTTCAATAAGGGAGGTTGAAAGCTCATAAATACTCTGTATACAATGCTGTAGAGTGTGACGCTTCATAACTTAAGCCATATTCCACATGTTCCTATGATCCAATTATCACATGCAGCACTTGTTCCATTGCAGTGGGAGTTTGCTAGTGGTTAGTTTTTTTAAACGAATAATTGCTTTATTGCTTAATTTAATATCTGTGAGTGTACATGCATTCAAATGATTTTGAAGAGGGACGGCAACATATGGACTGAAAACAGAGTAAATGCATCAGACTGGAAGGAAGTGAGGTACCACAGGGATCCGTGTTAGGTCCAGGCCTATTTAACATCTTCATTAATGATCTGGAAAACAACAGCATGTGAATGAGACCTGCAGATGTAGCTAAATGGGGAGGAGTTATGAGCAACAGGGCGTATTTGCAGAGAGTGCTCTAAAACCTTGCTTAAAATAAAGCTGGGCTGGCAGCAGGGAAACTTGCCTTCTCATTTGAAAACATATGGTATTTTACATCAGCCATGCAGTGCATTATGCTCAGTTCTGGCCGTGCTTGTGATATCCTGTTACTATCAGGTGAAAACTAGGGGAGATACCAAAATAGCTCTGCAACCCACAGGACCACCTACAGACAAGCACAAATTACCGATGAACAGTTCTGCTTCAAAGATCAGTAGATGAAGTCATTTGCTACACTTGCAGCTTCTAGCACTGGAGAGCATTTATCATCATTAGTTGCATTTGGTATTTATACAGCGCCCAAAGTGTTCTACTTGCTTTAGAGACAAATATGGTCCCTGCCCCAAGGAGCTTACAATCTACAGAGAGACAAGACCACCGAAGACAAACCTCGGGCTGGATTTTCAGCGGTGTCCAACCCTCTCTTGATGCAAAAGGGCCTTTGGACTCCATTTTGGTTTTCTGCCCGACTCCAGCCAGTGTGCTGCTGTAAGGTGTACCAGCTGGTAAAGGTCCCCTATGGGCCATTCACCACCTGAGCAAAGCCAAAGTGCAGCATGAGCCAACTACACAGCTGAGACACTGAGGCTGTGGGAAGGGAGATGTAGGAGCTAGTTCTGCCAGCCCCTCACCCCCAGGAAATTCCCCTCACATCGGGGGTATTCCCAGGCTGGGGAATGTGGGCTGTTTCCATTCCTTCTATTGAACAGTGCAAAGAGAACAAGTGGAGTAGGGAATCTGCCCCATAAAGTGAGAGAGGAAAGGAGGAAAAAAGTTCCAAGTCCAAGAACGTGAATTTGCACATGTGTCCATGGCTTGGTGGTGCTCTCTCATCTGAATTTATCGAACGGAAATGAAAGGGGCCTGGGAAGGACTGAAAAGTCTTGGACTTTACTGTATTCTTCAGTCTGATTGGGAGAAACCATGGCCTAGTGCAGCTCATTTGCAGTGCCTTTTCCATAAGAAGCTCATCACCTCAGCGCTAGCCAGGGCCAGCTCTAGGCGCCAGTCTAGGAAGCATCTGCTTTGGGCAGTGTCTGGTAGGGGGCGGCATTCCGGCCATTCTTAGGGTAGAAGACTCTGCCCCGGCCGGGTTTTTTTTTTTTTTTCTTGGGGCAGCAAAAAGGGTAGAGCTGGCCCTGGCACTAGGAGTGGGCAAAGCTCAAAAGGTTTGGGGGCTCTGAAAACCTCATCAAAAGCAGGGATGAACCCCCAGCTACATAGTTCAGATGTGAAAAATTAACCTTCACTTCCCCAAGGTGTGGGAATGTTTGGGTCAGGATTTCATGGTCTGTCTCTAATGAGAAACTCTTGGAAAACCAGGCCAGAGAGCTGATGAGAAACGTTTTCCTGGTAAGAGTTCTGGTCCTTCCTATTTCATCATTTTTGCATCTGCTCAGAACCAGGAAGTGGAGGGAAACTCAGAAATGGAGCATGATGGGAGGAGAATACAGCAAATCAAAAATGTCTGAATCCTCAACTCCGTTGGAGCTTGGAGAGGCGGGAGAACTGCTTCTCACATCCACGTGACCAAAACCCAATGAAACATTATTCCCAAAATGCAGCCTATTGTTTTGCTAATGTCAACTGAAAATAATCCTGACCTATGTTGGCTTATCTCCCTAGCAAGTGGAGAGTGTCAATAGTTTTAAGCAGTGGTAACCAGTGGTGTCATTCAAACAATTCTTTCCATTCCCCAAAGAGATTTTTTTCCAGTTACATCACAGCCAAACGAACCTTCTTTGCATTTCTCCTGGAGCTCCACGTGCCATACCTTGTATGTATCGAAATGGAGAAGACATTATCTTGCTTACCCAGTCCTGTTACTCCTTATGTAAGCATTACGGATATTTTTGGCTCTCCTTTTTGATTCCAGTTGAAGTTGCTGCCACAGGCAGCTGGGATAGTAAATTGCTTTTGCAACTTATGCAGGTCTAGAAGAGTCCAAGGATCATTTATCTTCAAACCAGGCGAGATATTAAAGAGTCATGGTAGTAAAATTTCCTGCAGAGCTAGATCTGAGCATCAAAGGGAAGAGGTGAGACATGTCACTGCTTCACTGAAACTAGAAGATGGGAAGCAGTTTTTAATGCTGCAGAATATTTTTACTAGATAATTTAAAAAAATATTTTAAAATTATTTACACAGAGTATAAATGGACATGGATGGAAATAATCGGGATATTGTCTAAAACCAAAAGACCATGTTTCAGAAACTAAATCAGTAAAACCCCTGATATTGCCCCTGGTCGGGTGTGCACAGAACGTATCATGTGATTGGATCTGTGTCCCTGCCTTTTGCTAATTATTTCTAAACGCTGATAGAGTTCTCTTTCTTTCCTTGAGCCTATTGGCTCATGATCATGTATGCAATCATGACGGTGCCTGGTGTGGGTATGCATGAACACCCAAGCATGTGCGGGAGGGCTCATGGTGTGGGTGTGTGCCTGTGTGCAGTTCCACACATTGCCTTTCATTTTTGTTGTGCTCCCGTATACTGCAGCGAGTGTTCACTAAGGGCCATCTTGAGAGCGGAGGGAAGTGGTGGATGTAGGGCTGAGTATCGGTGGGTGTAATTTACAAGGAGTGGAAATGGCAGGGCTGTGGCTAGAAAAAACACAACATAAGAACATAAGAATGGCCACTCTGGGTCAGACCAAAGGTCCATCCAGCCCAGTATCCTGTCTGTCGACGGTGGCCAATGACAGGTGCTAATACCAGGTGCCAGATAAAGAGCAAGTGATCTCTCTCCTGCTATCCATCTCCACCTCTCCTGCACACCACTGTAATTCTATTGGGCCGAATCTTCAGGGGGTGTAAACCAGCATACCCCCACTACCCATTGACTTCAACAAAGTTCCACCGATTTACCCCAGCTGAGGATCCAGTCCTGAATGAATAGGAGGGGAGATCTTTTGTCCACTGAATTTTCCATGGAGGTTCAGAAATGTAACAGAAATCTTGGGAAATTCTGTAGCGTCATTCAAAAAGCTGGAAGGAAACTGAAGAGAGAAGGGGGTGGGGGGTGGGGGGTGGGAAAGTCTCCGTTTATATTCACAGCAGATGCTATCTAGAAGAGGAAAATACTTTTATTTCCCCTGTGGACTGGCAGTTCATTTTGCTGTAGCCAGTTCTAATGGAAAATAATAAAACCCATTTTAGTTGAGCTATATCTAGAACACTTACAGGTCAAGCCTGTTCTCAGAACAGACTGTTACACAACAGAACGCATTAGTTTGCCACTTCCATCTTCTGTGGTCAGGGGAGTTTTACCATTTGAAATTGAATTTTATAGGTCGAGGCCTTTTATGGCCCTTGAAAAACATCCAGTCTTTGTGGCGTTAGCATGAACACAGAGCCAGTTCCTGGATGTGAAAACACAAAATCTGTGTATTTCTTAAAATCACAAAAGTACGGATTTAAACGAGGAACTACAATACAGCCATAAGTCCCGGTATTTGACTCTGTTAATTATTACAAGCTCACATCCCTCAACGGCTAAATCAAATCTTTGGACTGGAGCATCTTTCCTTGAAAACTGGTATCCTTTCAGACTGCATTTTTAAACCCATCGATTAATGTGGAGGAATGGACACTTGATCACAAGTTTCTTAGAAGAAAGATCAAAAAAGAGTCAAACAAACGTATTTTATGGTAAAATAACTTAGTTGAAAATGTAAATGACCTTGCACCCCCAATGTATATTTTTGTCCTGTAGAGAGAATAAGGTATGGGGCTAAGGTTGTGCCTAAAACATCAAGAAAGGAAGTTCTCCGATTAGCTATTTTCTTGTGCTTGATCTGTACATTCCACCGTGAGGAAGCAGATGTAGTCATTTCCACAGACAGCTCTCAGATGTTCTCTTAGGATGCCAGAATGCATCACACTGTGACAAATGAAAAGGGTTTGTTTTTTTCCCTCAGCAGAGTCACACAGCTATGATATTCCACTTCCAACATCTGCATCTTTTCAAGAGCGTCTGATTTCTTGGTGTAAACAAAACAGACCCAGTATAAGCAGGTGGCTTTTCTATCCTACTCCAAACACAGTATACAGCGCACACACACACACACTGGATCTGGTTCAAACTTCCTGCTGGTTTGTCTTGATTGTTATCTTAAATAAGAATTAAAGAAACCTCAGGCTGACCTTTTCCTTGGTTGTTCCTATAGATTTTGCCTGATGATAATGTCTCTGTCCCTTCCGTCCATCCCTATCTCTAATTCCCTCTGCCTCAGAGGGGCATGCTAAACATTTTATACTCTGGGGTTGGAGCTAATAGGATCCGCTCGGTCTGGCTGCCAAGGTGAGTTAGAAGAATGAACTGCACCTCTGCAGGGTCTAGAGCCTGACATTAGAGTGACTCAGCAGAAGAATGATCTCTAAACAGGCTCCTAGAAACTTCTTGTAGAGGGGCAAAGATGCACCCCAGTGGCGCCTCCTGCTGGCAGTCTGGAAATTAGCTCACTAGCCCTTGGAGTGCCCTCTGCAGTCCGATGTCTCGCTGTCCGCTGGCCCCCGTGTCCCTCCCGGACCCCAGTGCTCTTTTACCTGGAGTGCTGCTCCCTGGCAGTTCCCCCTCACTCTGTCTGCATCTCTCCTTCCTGGGGATCCCCCAACCCATTATCCCCACCTTGCCTCAGTCTCCGGCTACTGCCAGTCAGCAACAAGCTCACGTTTCCTGGGGCAGGCTGCAGTGTAAGAGCCAGTCAGCATAGGCAAGGTTTTTTTTGGCCTGCTGCTTTTCCTTGCAACCCCGTAGCTTGGTGGGACTCGGACGAGGAGTTGCCGGCCTGGAGCTCCCCAGCTCCTCTGGCCTTTCCCCACCCCTGCTTCACTCCCAGTATCCTTTCTGCAGGCAGCCAGGGCCTGGTCCCTCCAAGACTGGGGAGCAACTGCCTGAGCTCCTGGCTCACAGCCTTTTTATACAGGCCAGCTGTGGCCTGATTGGGGCATGACCCAGCTGCCACCGCTTCTCCAATAAGCCCAGCTTAGCAGCTCTCAGCCCCAGCCTTCTCCCAGGGCTGACTTTAACCCCTTTTCTGCTGGAGCGAGGCACCGCCCCACTACACTTGTACATCCACCAGTGTAGACACTTGTACAGGGCTCCAGAGAGTCTAGTTACTGTAGGTGCAACCTATAAAGAGGCTGCAACCTCAGCTATATCAGGGTTGGGCCATAATGTTCAATGTAGCCCAAAAAAAGCAGGTGGTTCAGAGCAGGAAGAGAGTAGGTTACTAGGGATGCACGAATTCAGCACGTCTCCTCAGTAGCCTCCATTGTCCATGCCTCCATAGAGTCCTAGCTGTGAACTAAAGCTGTCCTGCCACGCCTGGCAGAAACTTTGAGGTAGGAAAATGGCAAGACCCTATCTGGTCCCGGAAGGGGAAGGTACCATTCCTCTTCACCAGCATTAGTAAGCCCAGCCTTAATAGTGTAAGCTAGAGATGGGCCCACAGCAATATTTCCTGATCCAAATACCCACAGTTTTGAAGGGGCTTGAATTCAATGGCACTGTTTTAAAACACCCAAGTTTCTGATCCTCACTCTTGATTTGGGCAGGGCAAGTCTCTCCCCAGCATCAATCCCTCTCATAGCCGGCCTGGGACGCTAGAGACCGTGCTATCCAATGCAGGCATCCCACACCACATTATTGCTAGGTAGCTGGTTGGCTCTAATGGCCTTATTATGATATCAAATATATGGGTTGGTTTTAACATGCTGTCACTTTAGATTTCCCAGGCCATGGTACTAATCCTATAGGATAGGACAGGCTCCATGGGTAAGAGCAAAAACCGCTTTGCTTGAATCATTTAAAACAAGACAGCTTTTTCCTACCACGTCCTAGCAGATTCCAACTGACTCACGTATCCGGTTGACCTGAATAAGAAGTCATGTGTTCCCACAATGTGAGTCCCTTCCCTTCATTGCTGAACAGTTACTCACACACGTAATCAGCGGGATTATTTGTATGAGTAAGAGCTCCACAATCTAGCCTTTTGCTCTCATATTTCATCCACAACCCTCAAAATGCGTTGTAAAAGAGGCTAGGTATCATTATCCCTGTTTTCCACAAGGCCTTGGCACCACTCCACAGATGCTCCCTTTCGGGCATTGTACATCATAGATCAATTTTATTATTCTTTAGCCCTTATCTGCACCACACTTTGCTTTTCTCTTGCTCCCAGTTATATTTGTCTTTCCTCTTCTTCTACAGTATAGCATCTTTCAGAAGAAGGAGGCAAGACCGCAACAGATGCTTGCCAGTGTAAGTGAACTGCTCCCATCTTCCTAGAGCCTTGGCTGAGTCAAACCTGCACTGATGATCTCTTCCTCACTCTCACATAACCCAACGCTCAAAGGAATGACCAACTCCTCCACACTTTCCACCTCTGTGAATGAAAGATGCCTAACCAGTGGCGTGCTGGGAATCTAAGAACAGCTGGCATTGAGAATGCAGGCCCCTTTATTTGTAGATCAAACACATCAGTCAGCTACAGGCAATAATTACTAAGCTGTTCTTTTACTGTATTTTGTATTTATTTAACCATGAGCCGGACACACTGCGAAGCTCTGCTAAGGCGTGTGTTGTGTCAATGGCAGCTGACTGTAGGTGGGAAATCCAACTGACCACTTTGTCTTGTAGTGAGTTTTAGAATGTCTGGATCCCCTGTCAATCCCACAGGTTTTCCTATAATTTAAATTTAGGTAAAACCTCTCTCAGGGAGGAATTAACATACTGTTACTGACATTTTCCTCTTTATGTAGCAACCTATACGGGCTAGTAAACAAATATCTGAAAAATAATGTGTTAAATTTGCTAAAGTTCAGAAAAGAACAAATGACCTCAAGTGCCTCCAATAGGGATTGTTGGGTTATCTGAGCAAATTAGACTGAAGCCTAAACATTGTTACTTTCCTTTGTTTCTTTTATGTTGCAAAAATTCCTCCGTGTAGATACTGTGGAAAGAAGGAGAGATCAAGTAAAAATCAGGAATGGAAAAAAAGTGAGTAAAATTAAAAAAGGAATGGGCAGAATAAAAATGAAAATACTCATCATTTGTAATAAGATTTATGGTCATAGGCACAGTTCCCTCTAAGCTGTGCATGTGTGCAGACTTTGCACAGAAAATTTGCACAGAAGCACACAAATTTTCAGAGAAGAATTTTTTTGCACACATAGCCAGTCAAAAATTTGCAGAGAATACATTTTTTGCGCACACGGCCTGTCAAAAATTAAAGGAAACATTGGTCATAGGCCAGTTTGTGGTGATCTTACTCTAGTAAGTAGTTACTCACTACTCTGACTTTAGCGGGACTACTCACAGGAGTAAATACTCACTAGAATAAGGGCTCGGCCAACTTGTCCTTTGACATTTGAATGGAATCGGATAACATTGAAATGCCCTTATAGTAAATAATGTTTTATTGCATGACTTCAATAGGGCTAGGTGCAAGATGAGGTGCTACTCAGCATGATGAAGGCTATCAGAATCTGGCCCACAGTTCTTCATACTTCAGGATGACAAAAAGTTGGAGGGAGGGAGATCCCACCGCAGGCTGATCTATCCTGTTGTGTAATGGAAAATGGAGAAAATATGCTCCTTTCAGCCTCAAAGGCTAAGGAAAAAATTTGAAACTGTTGAGACCTATCAAATATTGTAAAATCTTTTCCTCCATCGCGTTAGTCATTTTAAATTACTTCGGGCAAAGCAATCTAGCAGGAGACCATTTTGCCTTGGCGGGGAGGGGAAAAGAAGTGGATAACCTGAGGGACAAACGAGAGCAGGAGTTAGTAGTGAAGGGAGCAGTTAGGGGGAAACATTGTATGGAATGGGGCTGCAGGAGGGAGAGTGGAAGGAATTTAGAGCGCAGGTCAGTTCAGCTGTGGGGGTTTGCGAAGTCACAAAGCCAAAGAGCAGAAGCTTCAATTTAATGCAAAACAAGGGAAATTCCCTCCGGTGCGGAGACAGCCCAAGGCCTAGCCACCACTTCAATCCTATATTCTGGGTTTAAATGAGAACTGACCAGCTGTATATAAACTGATAGATGGCCTCTGGTGCATAACAGGTGAGTGGGAACTGAGTAGGTACAAGGGCCAGAAGATACAGCCCCTGGGGAATTATGGGAGGCCTATCACAGTCCGAGCTCTGTAACCCAGCTTCAGTTTGCACTGCAAAGTAGGTGGGTTAGAGTCCACCTGTAGCGGGGGGTGGGGGGCAACTCACCCCTGTGGCACCTCCTGCTGGTTTGTCCGGGAATTAGCTCTCCAGCCTCTGGAGCGCCCTCTGCAGGCTGATGTCCCGCTTGCTGCTCTGACCCCGTGTCCCTCCCGGACCCCGGTGCCCTCTTACCGAGGGTGCTGCACCCCTGCAGTACCCGCACAGGTCTTAGGGTCTCCCCTCCCAGGGGAATCCCCACCCTCTATACCCACCTTGCCTCAGTCTAGGCAACTGCCAGTCACCACGTGCCCCCGTTCTCTGGGGCAGACTGCAGTATCATTGCCACTCATCACAGGCAAGGAGGGTTTGGCCTGCTGCCTCTGTCTCTAGAGCAATGGGCTGCCCCCTGCAACCCTAGTACCCCTGGTTGGGCCTTCCACTAGGCCCTGCAGCCTGGGGGTTTCCAGGCCAGAGCTTCCCCAGCTCCTCTAGCCTTGCCCCAGCCCTGCTTCTCTCTAGGTACCGCCTCAATCTCCCATCAGTCAGGCCTGTCTGCCTCCTCAGCTAGAGAAGGAGACTCTCTCTTCTCTGCACCAAACTCCGGACCCTTTTATCAGGGCCAGCTGGGCCTTAATTGAACCAGCCACAGCTGTGACTGGTCTGCCCCAGCCGCTTTCTGCTGCATCCCTCAGCAGGGCTCCCTTTCCATAGCTACAGCCTTTTGCAGGGCTGTTTTAACTCCTTTTATACTGGAGTTGGGCAGGTTGTGTGTATGGACAGCAGGGGAATTTGGGCTAAAATCTGGATCAGAGCCCTAGTGAAATCTGCAGCGGAGCTTTCCAGCGCTTGATTCTGCAAGGTGCTGAGCGCTCTATTGACCTCCTGCAGGACTCAGCCCCTAGCAGGATCAGGCCCTTAGAGCGCATGGCTGTAGATGGCGAGACCGCCAGGCATTGAGCAGCTAACTAACATTCACACCCTCAATAGCTTTCACTGATTTTGGGCACAGATCTAATTCCCTCCATGTTTAACTTTTTGTGTGTGTGTCAAGACTCTAATATTGCTGATTCCACAAAGGTCTCTGAAACATAATGAGAGAACTTTCCTAATGACTCAGAGAATTTCTAAATTAAATGCAAAATGTTTATTGCAGGGATGCACGGCCATACATTATGCATTACCATTTCAATGCAATAACATCACTCTGGTAGAAGTTATCTGGGGGAGCTGCAATCAATTTTAGCGGCTACTCTTGACAATCTGGCCATTCGGCTGTGGAAAAGTGCTTTTACTTGACTGCTCACACTGTTGATAGTCATTGTGGCTTTTGGCAGTGCCGGGGCACTATTTCGCAGAGTCCCACACTGCAAAGGGAATGGGTGTAGCTCTTTACACGCTGCCAAACCAACATTCCTGTGACTTTACCCGACACCAAGGAATGTACAAACTCAGGCAGAATCCGTAGGAGACTTATTTTAACTGCTTAGGCTTTTGTAGGCTGTGATTGAATCCATGCTGTAGGGCAGGGCAGACAATGTATTCCCCCATTTGGCTTTCCCCATCACTAATGATCCATTGTCATGGCTCTGATTTGGAACAGTGACAGTAACCGTTTTATTGGATGCATTTCCGAAACAGTTGCTCCCTTTGCAACATGGGCTCTAACATTCGCAGCACATTCCCGGGGCTGGTTTTGTTCTATCTAGAAACTGGCGGTGCCGTTGTAGCGATATGTTGGCATGGGTGTGTGTGTATGTATTGTACAGGGGCTGGTTTTCAGTATGGGTTAGAATAATGCACCAAGGACAACAGACACCAAACTAGCTGGGACCCATCAGGCAAAGGCAACAACAGAGGTGTGAAGAATCTAATTTGCATAATCCCAGGGATTCCATGGAGGTGGTTATTTTACCACGTTTCTTGAGTTTTTCAACATGTGCTTCAGTCCCAGCAGGAGATACCAGACCCAGGAGACAGCAGCATCACCTTCCCTAGACTTTGCCAGTGTGCTTACGTTTGAGCCGATCTGGTCTCCCCTGCGAATGGAAGAATTAGTGCACTCCACGTGGTTCATCAGACACCTACCATTTGTATTTATTATTTGTACTGCGTTAGCACCTAAGGGCCCCGTCATGGACCAGGGCCCAACTGGGCGAGGTGCTGTACAAACACAAAGACCATCCCTGCCTCACAGAGTTTATAAGCTAAGGAAGTCCAGTCCAGAACGTGGTCAGATTGTGAAACCCGTTCCCACGTTGAACCTGAACCCGACCTTACCCCAGGAGTGGTCTCGCTGAAGTCAATGGGACCATTCATGGTGTAAAGTTTGCAAGTGACACATGTAAGAGTGTTTCAGAACCTGCCCCATAGACAAGACTAGAACATAAGAACTCTCTAACCAAACAGAAATGAGGGAGAGGATTGAGCTGCAAAGATTATATCTGGTACCAGATCTCAGATCCTCATTGTTTTGGGTCTGATGGGTTTTATATTTGGATTTGTAACAGCAGAAGCCGTTTACAAACCCCTAGAGCAGATGACAGGACAAATCTGGCTGTCAGTAACACCCACCACTGAGTGACACCGACAGACCCTTTCAATCATCACCATTGTGTAGGTACAATTATAGGTCAGATTTGGCCCAATGGGTCAGATCTTCAGCTGACCTACATTGGCACAGTTACAGTGGCTTCAAATTTAAGATCTGGTACCACATCCAAACTCTGCGGCACAGCACCTATTTCATTTTTACTTGGTGTAGTAGGCAGCTGACTCAGCCCCTGCTGAGTCAGCCCCTGCTCCCTCCTTGCCCTGCAACAGCTAGCAGCCTCTGCAAGCCTGGCCTGCTAGGGGAGGCTAATTAGCCACCTGGGGGTAATCCTGGGCTGCAGAGGGCTTAATGGGCTCCACCTGGAAGCCTCCAGAGGGATATAAGGCCTGCTAGGGAGGAAGCCAGGGTGGGTTGTGGAGGTGGGAGATAGAGAGAGGTAAGAAGGAGGAAGGAGAAGGAGAAGGAGGAAGAAAGAGTGAGAGATAGAGAAGGTGCAGGGAAATAAGCTAGCTGAGGCAGAAAGCCTGAAGGAGCTAGCTAACCCTGAGGCCAGCCAGAGACTGAGGGCTGAGCCTAAACCTGAACTTGTGTAGGAAGCTGTATATAGGTGGTGGGGTTTGTGCACTGTGTATAAATCAATAAAAGACACTGGTGAAGCCAAAAAGCAGTCTCCGGCTGGTATTTTGAAGAGGGCGGTCAGAGGCCCGCTTACACTTGGTTTAAAGGATTTTTATGCTAACTTGACAGCAGTGGAGCTGCATTGATATATACCAGCTCAGGATCTGGCTCTGTCCAATTGAAATGTAGATACCGTAGCCTATAGGTGCTATCTAGGGTTATAAGTGCTTTAAGCATTGGCTAAAGGGCTGATAGTGACTCGCTGCTAATTGGGTATGTGCAAGGAAGATTGTGAGGATATGTGGGAAGGATCCTTGTGCCTCTTCTCTCCCTCACCACCACCATTTCAATCCCTGCATCCACCTCAACGTGAAAAACCACACATGGCAATGACCTTACCCACCCACAAATGAGGGGGGATCTCTTGGCTCCTCCCAGCCCCACTACCTCCATTGCATCATCTGGTGCCCCCTCCAGAGACAGCTGCTTCTGTCGGGCATGGTTTGGAGGGGCCGGGCACCTCTATTGTGTGAAGTTCTTGTGCTCAGGTTAGCTCCTGAAATACAGAAGAGAGGCCCAAATAGAGGAAAAGCTGCCAGTTGTGTAGATGTCTTTTGTGATGTGGGTACCTGCCCAATAAAGCCACTGAACAGTTATCTCAAAAGGTTTTGACCACTAGTACTGTGAGCTAGATTTGAACCAGTGACTTCAAAGTCAAAGGGTCTTTACCGTTGCCATTTGCTTAGCCAGCCAGTCCCTTGCCATGTGCTTTCATTGTAGCAAACAGCATCCAGCTCTATTTGAAGTCAGTATCGTCTGTCCGAAGAATGGCTAACAATTGTTAGCATTAACTCCACACCTCTTGTACTGGTTTAAACACTACGGGACAGATCAGTGGCAGGTATTAACTGGCTTCTTGAGGTCAATGGAACTACACCAATTTACATCATCTGATAATCTGGCCCTATCTATCAATCAATATCAAAGTATATAGCCCCTTATGTTAGGAATCTTAAACTCACCATCAGGAAGAAGCGGGTCAGTGGTTTCCTAAGATGCGCTGTAAGAAATATGGAACGGGGCCACGCTACTGATTACACACTGTCCATGCCTCACTCTTGTTTATCACAACAGGGCTCGCGGTACTGCCGGACATGCACTGCAGCCACTGTCAGCGACTACACTTGTGCATCTATCTGCTGTACCGAGTTCACAATATGCAAGCAATGCACATCCAGAGCCGGATCATCCCCACAGGGTGTGCTCGCTAAATCCACAGGGCTGATCCTTGGCAGCTGCTCATTCTTTGACAGTCTAAGAACATGAACTTGCACGTTCCTCCCAACACCATCATACTCAGACCATAAGGTCATTTATAGCTGGACAAATCACACTGCAGTTGGCTAGCCTTGCCAAGATACAGTATGTCGTGAAAACAACCTTTTTGTTACAAACAATAGAGTTTTGCTTGTCTTAGCTTTTCACATGACCCAAGAGTGCTTTACATGGCAAAAGTCCATTAGTTGAATTTACCCAGGGCAGGGAAGGAGAAACACAGTATAATCTTTCTCTGTCTCCTACAGAGACTTCTCAGTGTGCCAGGAACTTGACTCATTCAGCTACAGCTGTACTCTGCACTAATGCCCTTAGTTAACATTTCTATGTCTAGGTATTTTGCACAGTTGGTTGGTTCCAGTGATTTTCCATTCCACATAGTTCTCAGAGTTATCCGAATAAACCGATAAACTCATTGAGTAGCTCAATTTGCACCCATAATATTAGTCAGTCATTGGCCAGGCAAAGAACACACGTCCCCTTTGGATTTAGTCATTGCGTCAATGTGCTTTGTGAAGCAGCGCTTGTTGAGTCTACGGCCATGAATAAAATCACCATCCGTAAAAAGTGGGTCAGTGTATTTCCTAAGATGTGCTTTAAGAAAGGGCAAAATGACATGGAGACAATTGACATTCCTGAGGTATATCTACTGGCTGTTGAGCAAATGTGTTCAGATGCCAGGATGATGAATAGGCTATAAAAATCTAGACAGACAGGTAGAAGCTATCTCCTGCCTTTCTGTAACAACAGACAAAAACGAAAGGATGCTGTTGTTCTTTTAGGTAATGTTCAGAGATGCAGTATATCAAAGTCCTCTTGCAGGCTGAAGGAAACAGAATATGTTTTTGTCAGACAAACAGCTATTGAACCGGTTTTCCACAGTCACAAATAACTGTTGACTCCTTATGGGTTTGGTTAATATCACAATTGGACTCATGGGGTCAGAGCCTCGACTGGTGTAAAATGTTATAAACTACAGTACGGGATAGCGGAGCCCCTGGCTGGATGGCATAAAATATTTTGTGATATCTTCTTTACGAAGTGTCAGAGAGAGATCACTAATTTGCTTGTAAGAGAGTGGTAAATAATTCTAGTAATTACTATTATTTTTAATGTTATGAGTCATTTGTATAACTGTAGCAGCTAGAGGCCCCAGCTGGGATCAGGGCCCCATTATACAAGGCTCCATATGAACCCAAAGTGAGAGACGGCACCTGCCCCCAAAGAATTTACAATCTAAATGAAGAAGACAGACAAAGGGCGGAAGAAGAATTAGTTGCCTTTTGCTGGATTGCTTTTGTTTGTGTAACTGACATGGCATAATATGTCACTCATTGCCGTTTTTACGTATTTGCCAAACTTGGGCGTGTCTTATGATGTAAGTGACTCACACTGTAATCTGTTTGGCTGCTAACACGGCAATGAAAATTGTGGTGCACCCAGGGTCCTTATTTATAGCATGATTCAAGGAGAAAAGTTCACAGTCAGGCTCGCAAAATGATGCGTCAGTGGCACAAGCAGATTTTTCACCCACCTTAGCACTTCATGTGCTGCTTTGGTGACCCCACTGTGTTTTTTTCAGAGTTTCTCAGACTTCAGAATTATCTTCTGGCAAAATTCCTAGTGAATGAAGAGAGGAAGCTGGGATTGCTTCACTAATAGTTCTATTTCCAGTTTGTTTCAGTTATGGTTTTCCACTGGGTGCTAAACAGTTTTTTGCTGTTGTTTTTAATCTTTGGTTAAAAGCATGTAAGACTGTCACGGAGTACCCGGGCGATGGACTGGAACCGCTCCCTAGGAAGCCAGACCGGACTCCAGGTGGAGGGCCCCTTCTCCGTACACAGCCTGTTTCCCAGGCCAGGAGCTTCAGGGGTACCCACTTCCACCTTCCTGGGTCTGACCTCAGAGCATTCAGCACCTTCTGCCCCTCCGTGTGCTTCCCCCAGCAAGCCCGCCTGGGCGGGGTCCTGGGGGAGCCCATGGGTTCTGCACCCCAAATCCACAGTCGAACGTGACTCTCAGCCAGCCAACAGAATAGACTGTTTATTTGAGAAGTCAGGAACACCATCCAACTCACAGCTTCTCAGTCTCAACAGGGCCCATCCAGTCAGGCAGGTCCTTCTGGGGTGCTAGGAGAATGAGACCCAGATTCTGGGCTCCTGCTTCTTCCCCAGGTTTATTCGATGACTTCCATCTGGTCTAACACAGACCATGCAGCAAGCGAGCGTGAGCCCTCAGCTGGATCCATCTTGGGGCCAGAGAGCGAGATGGCTTCTCTCCCCTTCCCAGCTAGACCCAGACTGACCACTCCCCCCACCTCCAGTCCCTCTGTCCTTTCCTTTGTCTGGTTTCCCGGGCTTGAGGTATCACCTGACCTCTCTCCCCTCCTGGGGTCAAGTTACAGCTTCATCCATTAACACCTGCAGTGGCTTTGCTCTGCATCAGCTACACATTCCTTTCCCTCCACATAGACCAGGGGTCTGCAACCTTTACCACTCAAAGAGCCATTTGGACCCGTTTCCCACAGTAAAGAAAACACTGGGAGCCACAAAACCCTTTTGACATTTAAAATGAAATAACACTCTTCTTCCCTCCCCCTTCTTCCCTCCCCCTTCTTCCCTCCCCCACCCTCTTCTTCCCTCCCCCTCCCCTCCAGCCGTGCTCTCGCTCTTCTTCCCTCCCTCCCCCCCCTCCAGCCGTGCTCTCGCTCTTCTTCCTCCCCCCCTTCCTCCCCGCCGCTCCGGCCGTGCTCTCGCTCTTCTTCCCTCCCCCTCCCCTCCAGCCGTGCTCTCGCTCTTCTTCCCTCCCCCTCCCCTCCAGCCGTGCTCTCGCTCTTCTTCCCTCCCTCCCCCCCCTCCGGCCGTGCTCTC
Source organism: Sternotherus odoratus (assembly GCA_032164245.1). Lineage (NCBI taxonomy): Eukaryota > Metazoa > Chordata > Testudines > Kinosternidae > Sternotherus > Sternotherus odoratus. The sequence goes on along the minus strand of JAVMKO010000009.1, from coordinate 9,837,503 downwards.
GCTCTTCTTCCCTCCCTCCCCCCCCTCCGGCCGTGCTCTCGCTCTTCTTCCCTCCCTCCCCCCCCTCCAGCCGTGCTCTCGCTCTTCTTCCTCCCCCCCCCACTCCCCCCCTTCCTCCCCCCCGCTCCGGCCGTGCTCTCGCTCTTCTTCCCTCCCCCTCCCCTCCAGCCGTGCTCTCGCTCTTCTTCCCTCCCCCTCCCCTCCAGCCGTGCTCTCGCTCTTCTTCCTCCCCCCCCCCCGGCCATGTTTTCACTCCCCCCCTCCCCCAGCTTGCCTTGCCTTGCCTCGTGCCCCGGCCCCGGCTCGCTCTTATCCGCCGGCTCCGCCGCGCTTCGCCTCCTGCCCCGGCCCAACTCGCACTTCTCCGCCGACTCCGCCTCGCCTCGTGCCCCGGCTCCGCCTCCGTTCTTCTCCCCCCCCCCCGCCGCTCGCCTCTTATTGACCCCGCCCCTCTCTTTCGGCTGCGGCTCCGCGCACTGGTTGGACAGTGCTGGCGGGCCGCATAGAAAACAGTCTGCGGGCCGGTTAAAATTAGAACACACAGGGAGCCGCATCGGAGGGATGAAAGAGCCGCATGCGGCTCCGGAGCCGCGGGTTGCAGACCCCTGACATAGACGCTCAAGAAATGCATAGGGGAAACTGAGGCGCACACACACACAGTATTCCTACTTCGTCACAAAGACACATTCAGCGCTTGCTGGTGACGGCTGCTTCAATTTACCGTGCAAAATGGCCAGCACCCTTACAAAAGTCTTATCGGTTATGTTCAGCATTAGGTTTGTGTGGCTTATTTCAGCTGCTTAGTCCCCAACATGATTTACATGACAAAGAAGCAAACCCCAAGCAATCCCCTGCTTTGCTGATAGCAAAACCCACACAGTCCAATACTGTACTTCAGAGTAGCTGTCGCGATCAGCTGATAAAGAGGTTCTGCTCGTTGCATTAAGAAGGGTTTCATATTCTAGGGCACTATGGACTGAAATGTGCGTTTGTTGACCAAAATATTGGGCCAGATTATGTGGTTTCCCCATGTGCAGCTGCACAGGAGTGAGCAAAAAGTGTCCCTTAGTTGCCTAGATTTACAAGTGCCACCCACAGCAACAATCTATGCACCCCCTGTGCTCTGGGGGACTGCTTATTTCCTCCCCGGGGGAGTGAGAGGGAGATGAGGCCCTAGTCCCACCCACCCTCTACTCCAGCCCAGTAAACAGGGGCACACCCAACCAAGGGAGCCGTGTATGGAGCAAATTGTTCACCTCACTTGGGCACAAGGAACAGTCCGAAAAGAGGCTGCCAGTGTTCTGTGCGGGGACATGGCTTGAAAAACACAGCACAGTTAGAAGTTGGCCCGAGAGACTCTCTCAGCAAGGCAGATGGTAAATGTCAGCTGGAAATTCTGTGTGGCAATCATTAACAAGAAGAAAAGGAAGCCCACCTTATCACCTCATTGAAATCTAGACTTAACAGCCAATGAGACAGTCACCCATTTCTATGACAGAGTCCAGGCCCGAAATGTCCTCCCTGATTAACTGACCTGCTCATAAACTGAGGATTGGTCGAAATCGGTCGGCATGGAATGTTTTTAAATTGTAGGGCAAGAGATTTTTCATATGCTGGCTCATCTTTCTCTCAGAGAGGACTGGCTACGTGATCTCGGAAGGGGCTGGTTTCATATTTAACACGCCTGACAATTGTACAAGATCAATGAGTCAGTCTCACTCTGTTGCAGAAGCTAGAGGAGTAAATCTGTGTCACGCACAGCAGGCGTGTTTCATGGGGGAGTGTGTAAGTAGCTGATAAGGTCAACTTTTGGGTCACTCACTGGACGCTGCGTTCATTGATGAAGAATATTTGACCGTTCCCTTTTTAGACAAACAGCTTGCTAACTTTAGCAGACCAACCCCAGTACCTAAACACCTTTAACAATTTTCCCCTAAAGATGCAAATATGTGCCTACTGGAATTTTCAAAAGTGTCTGGGTGCCACCTGCTTCGTTAGGTGGCTAAATACCACTTAAAATGTGGCCCTTGGTCAGTGGATCTTCATATCCTGTTAGGGTGACCAGATGTCCTGATTTTATAGGGCCAGTCCTGGTTTTTGGATCTTTTTCTTATATAGGTTCCTATTAGCCCCCGCCCTCTCTCCCAATTTTTCACATTTTCTGTCTGGCCACCTTATATCCTGTGTATGGTACAGTAAGCCCAGAACAACAAAAGAAAACATTCAGGGCCAAATCCTCAGCTGGTGTAAATTGACATAGCTCAATCGAAATCTGTGGAGCTACACTAGTTTATATCAGCTGATTGGCTCACAGTATCTAGAATTCTAGCTATGATGTACAGCTGAAGAGCAAAGAATATGCAGTATGTATTCTAGGGTAGTGCAACAAGAGATATGTGTACTTAAGATGCAGTTTAATTCTAGTTATGATGGGACAGATCCGATTTCCACTTTCTGGGGACCTAGCTAATAGGACCCAGGTCTACTATCCTGTGTACATGCTGACCTTAAGGAAAGCAGAATTAGGCTCCCCCCTCCATATGTGCCTACAGCTGGCATGTGTGATTTTACTTCTTTGGACCATATTCTGCCATGGTTCTACCTGTAAAACTCCCCTTGAAATAAGTAGGAGGGTTATTGGATTTCGAGGCCAACAGTGATGGCAAGACAGATGTCTGTGCTAAGAGGTTCAACGGGGTGTCTCATCATGGTGGGATGTCTACCAACATACCTGGTAGATTACATAAAATCCTCCTAACCTAGCAACCTTTCCTTGTCACTGTTCATTATCCGGCTCATCCACACATCTCACCAACAGCGAAGGACCTCGCAGTTTCCTCTGTGTTTGCATTGCGATGGAACGGAGATCAGTCATTTCCCCTCTCCCTCATTCTGCAAGGTAGCTTCAAAATGATTTAGGAGCGATATCAGAGCAGCCTTGGCTGCTGAAGTTTGGTAATTAACATCCTGCCGTTAACTATGTCTAAAGCTTTCTTAAGATCAAACTAAACGGCTCTTCACATTTTCATTTGATCAAAGGCAGGGAAGATTTTTGTCTGTGAATTCTGATAGCGCAGTTGTGGTGAAATGTACCGGAATGGCCTGCAGCCTCCGTATGTCTCATTCAGGAGTTTATTCATGCACAGGCTGGATTGCAAATGGCATGTTCCATAATTGCATATGAAATATGGGACAATACCTAATAATGTTTTGCTGTCATTAGCATAGTTGGGTATTATTGGGTAAATAGACTAATATGATTTCAATTATAGCAACTGCAAATTATTTGGGAAAGGTGCAGATTTTCGTTCTTCCCAGTGAGTAATGAGGTGAGTTAATGAAAGAAGAAATAGCCAAAATTTTGCAATGAGATGATCCAGTCTAGAGGACTTCAGTCACCTGAAAACAAAGTTCTCTGTTATTACAGGAAGAGAAAGGGTTCTAAGGATGGTTTAATGTTAAAGGAGTCCCCTTGCCACTCTGGCCCTAATCAAGAGGAATGGATTGGGGCTGGTTGAACAGCCTGGTGACTGCCTGGCACTGAGAAACATCTGCCAGCCAAATTAGCCAGGGGCTATAAAGGCTGGGGGGAAGAGAAAGGCCGGGTACAGAGAGGGGTGGGGCCCTCTAGTCTGCTGCTGGCAAAGTTTGGATGTGAAAAACCTGTACATATATATACTAGCATTAGAAAAGGTTAAGAGAAGGGCAACTAAAATGATTTGGGGTTTGGAACAGATCCCATCTGAGGAGAGATTAAAGAGGCTAGGACTTTTCAGCTTGAAAAAGAGGAGACTAAGGGGGGATATGATAGAGGTATATAAAATCATGAGTGTGTGGAGAGAGTAAATATGGAAAAGTTATTTACTTCTTCCCATAATATAAGAACTAGGGGCCACTAAATAAATGGCAGCAGGTTTAAAAATGCCACTAATGGGCAGCAGGTTTAAAAGAAATAAAAGGAAGTTCTTCTTCACACAGTGCACAGTCAACCTGTGGAACTCCTTGCCTGAGGAGGCTGTGAAGTCTACGACTATAACAGGGTTTAAAAGAGAACTGGATAAATTCATGGAGGTTAAGTCCATTAATGGCTATTAGCCAAGGAATGATGTCCCTACCCACTGTTTGTCAGAGGCGGGTGATGGATGGCAGGAGAGAGATCACGTGATCATTATTAGGTTCACTCACTCCAGGGCACCTGGCATTGGCCACTGTCAGTAGACAGGATTCTGGTCTGACCCCGTACAGCCTTTCTCATGTTCTTACATAGATAGTAAGATGGTGGTGGTGAGAAACAGCTGTAAATAAAGAGCACTGCTGTTTGCATCAACCTGAGGAGTCCGTGACTGATTGTGAGGGATGCAGGGGCAGAAACCAGAGGGGCCCAGCTTACGCCTCACTAGACTGGATCGCTGAGCAATTTTTCTGGCATCTAGAAACATCCCAGATCTAGAGATTTCCAGATGCAGGGGGAAACAGCTGAAAGTTTGGGTAGGACAGAATTCATAGCTGATATGTTTGTTGACCAGGAAATCCTTCTGCAGGCGACTTACCCTTGATCGCAATTGGAATTAGTCCTAGTAAGAGCCAAAAAAGGGCAGTCCTTTATAATTAAAATAAGGTATGACAGTCTAAACACTAAGAGTTGGTGAAATTAACCTATGTATGGTTGACCGTTTCTTGTTTTAGGGCTTGTCCACACTACATGCTGGATCAGCAGACAGCAATCGATCCAGCGAGGGTCACTGAGAGCTCTTCTGTAGACTCCAGTACTCCACCAGAATGAGACATGCAAGCAGAGGTGATGGGAGAGCATCAGCTGTCAACTCATCCCAGTGAAGACAGTAGATCACGTAGCTGAAGTTGCGTATCTTAGATCAACCCCGTGTGGTAGTGAACGCAAGCCATTAGAGCAGGGTTTCTCAAACTGGGGGTCGCAACCCCCCGGGCGGTTGCCGAGCGCTCCCCCGGTGAGTCGCAAGCTCCTGCCGCCGCAACTTGCGGCGGCGGGGCCGGGGGGGCCGGCGCGCAGCCAGCAGCCCGCCCGCGGTGGGGACTGGGGCCGGTGCACAGCCCATAGCCCGCCCGCAGCGGGAACAGGGGACCCGGGTGCAGCCGACCGCGGTGGGGACTGGGGCCGGCACGCAGCTGGCTGCCCGCCCGTGGCGGGGAGGGGGGTGTCGCGCCTCAGCCAGCCGCCGGACTGGAGGGGTCATGGCATGCCGACGGTGCACGAAAAGGGGTCGCGGGCTCAATAAGTTTGAGACCTGCTGCAATAGAGTGAGCCTTGGCTAGTAGTTAAGAGCCTGATCCTAAACTCACTGAAGTCAATGGCAATCATTCCATTTAGCATCAGGCCATAGGTCTGTCATGTAATTTTCCTTGACTAAGCTTTGTATTCTTAGAATCCATTTATTGACTTTAAAAATAGCAAAGAATAATACTAATGCTAAAGGAGCTGTTTTCTACAGGAGGAGCAATACTGTGCGGCAACCAACCTGTCCATTCGCATTCAAGCCTCTGTTATCTTGTGTCCTTAATCTTGAAGGATAACAAAAAAACTACCCCTTTTCACCTGCAGATCGCAAAGCGTTATACATTATTCCCCATTTACAAAGGAGCATTATCGCCATTTTAGCAAAGGGGAAACTGAGGCATGACACCCAAAGTCATCCGGCAATCCTGTGACAGTGCTGGGAATACAATCCAGCTCTCCTGAATGGTTGATCTGCTATGCAACACTGGCTTCTTGGATAATATAGACTCTAAGGTCAGAAGGGATCATTAGGATTATCTAGTCTGACCTCCTGCACAACGCCGGCCATAGAATTTTACCCACCCATTCCTGCAATACGAGTATGAGAGTATGTGTATGTACAGCGGTTCTTTGAGATAGGGTATATTCTTCTCTTCTGCTAGAGGTAACTACAGCTTATCTAGAGCAGCGGTTCTCAAACTTCTTGAGACCGCGACCCCTTTTCTAGCTCCGTCGGCGCAGCATGACCCCCCCAGTCCCCGCAGGGGGCGGGCTACCGGCTGCGCCCCAGCCCCAGTCCCCGCAGCGGGCGGGCTGCTGGCTGCGCCCCGGCCCCCAGTCCCTGCCGCGGGCAGGCTGCCGGTTGCGCCCCGGCCCCAGTCCCTGCCGAGGGCAGACTGTGCCCTGGCCCCAGTCCCCACCGCGGGCAGGCTGCCGGCTGCGCCCCGGCCCCCAGCCCCTGCCGAGGGCAGGCTGCGCCCTGGTCCCAGTCCCCGCCGTGAGTTGCGGCGGCAGGAGCTTGCGACCCCCCGGGGAGCGCTCGGAGACCCCCCGGGGGGGGGTCACGACCCCCAGTTTGAGAAACCCTGATCTAGAGGGTCTGTGAGAGAAAGCGGATTGCATTTCTTTCTAACCCACGATGGGCAAAAATCAGAACTGTCTCTTCTTCCCTCTACCCTGCCTCCAAACTCCGGTGGTTTAGATAAAATCGGACCCTGGTTTCAAATGACTCCTGTTTTTCATAAACCCCAAACCTCCTTTGTTGGCCTGTTAGAGAATTGGATTGAAACTGAACATCATTTCAGAACCACTCCACACTTTGTGAAAAATGGGCAACAGTAAGTCAACCAGATAGCAAGTGTGAAAAATCAGGACAGAGGGTGGGGGGTAATTGGCACCTATATAAGGAAAAAGCCCCAAATATCAGGACGGGCCCTATAAAATTGGGACATCTGGTCACCCGAGACACAGGACAGAACCAGAAGAAGCCTAGCCCAAATGATGAGCCTCCTTCAAGCAGTGATATTAGATATTAGAGCAGTTAAAAGCATTAAATAAACAGTTAAATGGACAAGCAGCCTTGAACAACTGCAAGTATCTGATTGTAATATGTTGCTATATTCTCCAGGCAGTGTTGACTTATTCTGTGTTGCTGGAGGCAGTATTTTTAAGTGCCTCATTTGCTGAACAGATTATGTAGTGATGAGCTGTACAGTTACCCAGGTAACGTGTTAATTTCAAAAAGTATTTGTCCTCAACGGAGGGCGAGAGAAGTGTGCTTTTGGGAGAACTCTAACCAACTCTCTTCTCCCAGTGGAATAATGAGAACGTTAAAATTAAAACATCGACTCCCATTCATTTGGTCTCAGTGTGACTCTGGCATCTGATATTACAAATAATTTTTACAAGAAGATTCTTTCCCCTGAAATATAACAAGCCACGGTGAACTGAAACTACATTTAGATCTGATCTTTGAGGCTTATGCTTCTTACAACAACCCAATCACCCCCAAAGCTATTCATAAGTTAAAATATCAGTGGGGGAGATTTTTAAGTAGTGATGCATCTCAGTGTAGTTGAATGAATTTTGGTGCTAAAATCATCCACCACCGTTACTCATCCTGGCTCTCTGCTCTTTCTACCCAAGATGTCTAATAAATTGAACTCCTAAAGGCAATCTGTAAAAATCGGGGACTAAACTGTCTTAAGGTCTCACTGGATTCCTCTGTAGGCCTTGTCACTAATGGGGGATCTGGTTGTGCTGAAAGAGGCTAGCTAGCCAGGAAAGATGGAGAAAGACAGTTGAAGCGATAAAACTCTTCATTTTAAAGTGACATTTTCTATGTTAGGCCTTTGCCGCTTGCACTCTGGGAGGCTTTGCGTAGCAGAGTTGAAAGAGACACAGGGAAAAAAAATAACCCCCAATTTTCAGAAGCCTGGTCTATCCCATTTATTTTTAATACTAATGTGACATAGTTTAATGTTCTGTCGATTAAATTAAACTGCCAGGGTAATGTAGACAGATCTTCAATTGAATCTGCAGATGAAAAATGAGCTGGCTTGTCACAGAATTTTTCCTGGTAACTGTCTAGCATTCTGACAGACACAGGGCAACTGTAATTTACAAGGCTTGGAAGGAAACATCATTACCATCCAGAACGGAATGTCATCTTAGTCTGGGCTGTGGGCTCCCAACTATGCGGCAGGAAAGAAGCAAAAAACAAACTCTGGACCTCAAAGAAGTGTGACAGGGAAGCACGGCTTAGTTGATACCGGTAGGAGGCTTATAGTTCTCTCCCATGTCGTGCAGGTGTCACGTTCCTCCTGCATGAAACAAGCATGCCATGCTGCACATGAGGAAACTCTGCACATGACCACCTTCCACATGAATTAAAATGGCCAGGCTTGTAAATCAGCATCTCTAATGTACCATAAATGCTGTAATATACATAGACTTGATATGCTCTGGGCAGGGAGGTATCTAGCCATCATGTAATGCAGACACCAGGTCTCTTAGCCAAAGCTGTAGCAGCTCAACAATCTGTAGGTGGCCTAGTCACCATCAGAGGAGGGTTCAGAGTGTCACACCACATGGACATGGCTTGCAGCCATCGTATCATCAGTATTTTATAATGATTTAAAGTTAGCAGCAATCCGATTTAGAATCATAGAATATCAGGGTTGGAAGGGACTTCAGGAGGTCATCTAGTCCAACCTGCTCAAAGCAGGACCAATCCCAACTAAATCATCCCAGCCAGGGCTTTGTCAGGACTTTCATCCTTCATCTCCACTGGCTAGAGCATCGATATCTATAGTCACCCTCCTGGGTGGCCCTGGAGAGATACTCATATTCTACTCACGGGAAATCCTACAAGTATCAGGACTGATTCTGGACTCACTCACACTAGAGTGAGTGAATCTGCTCCCATGTAAGTGAGTAGTAAAACTCTCCATTGGCTTCAGTGGAGGCAGGCTCATGTGTTTACTTTGATCAGAATCTGGCATGTTCTCTGTAAAGCTGCTCCTAGATTTTAAGAACATGTTTAGTCAAAAGAGATGCACAAGAATAGTCTTGGGAGGGGTGTGACACTGTTAATTGTAGGTAACATTACATTTATCAAAGGCAGCCGCATATTAGTTCTTGAGTTCATTGATGGTGCCATGTTCAGATAAATACACCGTGACGCTGATACACTGTCGCTCTGGGCTCAGAGGTCTGCAGCTGGCTGAGTGACTGATTAGCCCCACCAGTTACACCCGAGAGCTAGACTTTAATTAGCTGATCCATATAAAGAAGGGCAGCAGAAAACGGACAGGGGAGACTAACACCCTCCAGAAGGCTGAGGGGTCAGGGGAAGTGCTCCCAATGTACTGCTAGTGCAGAAAGGAATTGCCCCAGTCGCCACATGGACAGAAAGGAGACTGGGTGAAGTCCTCCATTACCAACACTCTAAGATAAGCGCCAGGAAATGCTGGGATGCTGAAGTTACTGGTATAAGGGACAGACTTGGGGAAGGGACGACTCGACCTGTACAGATTTTTGAGAGAAGGGTTTTGATTGGTGGTAAGACGGCTTAAAATGAAACAGCTAACCCTGCTGAAAACGGCTTCCCTGGACAGACAGAATTACCTCAGGCAGAGAGCTGGCTCAGCGAGAGCAAATCCTGCTCTGGTAGGAGGAGGGTGCTACAAGATACGCTCTGTAATGGGGCCTATCCCTTACTCGATCCCCAGCAAACAACTCCCACCCACCAGAGAATTCTTTCTGACGGCTGGCAGGAAGGAAAGGATCCAAATACACTAGGCACAATGGCTTTCCTGATGTGGAGCCTCAGTGGAGGTCTGGGGTCTTCCCCCTTTCCAGACTGACCCTTGGCTCACCCCCTTTCCTTCAGCTCATGCTAGTCATGTGGAGGTATCTAGAAGTGAGGCAGCAGGTTCTTTACATTATGAAACAATACTGTAATTCATAGAGACATTTCTCATGCCCAGGAGCACTCTCTGGAGTTTAAAAAAAATCTCAAATTAAATTTCCAGGGTTAGTTAATTAACCAGGCAAGATGCCTTGGAGCCTGCAGAAGAAGACGAGCGGCTGAGAATGTAAAAGTTGCATTTGTTATTTTGACATCCTGGTTTTCTTGGGAGGAAGGGCTGGGAAAGAATGTAACATGATGAGAGGAGAACATCTGGAGTATGTTCAGTGTAAGACTACATACAGCAGGAATTTAGTAAATATTTCAAGTATTAGTAGAGACAGATGGTTGGGAAAAAAAGTTATCCAAAGGTAGCTATTGTACAGATTTATAGATCCACAGGATACAGAGATACAAAAGGAGCACTTAAAGATGACAGAGTCATTGCAGAGAAACTAAATGAATTCTTTGCTTCAGTCTTCATGGCTGAGGACGTTAGGGAGATTCCTAAACCTGAGCTGTCTTTTGTAGGTGACAAATCTGAGGTATTGTCACAAATTGAAGTATCAGTAGAGGAGGTTCTGGAACTCATTGATAAACTTAACTGTAACAAGTCACCGGGACCAGATGGCATTCACCCAAGAGTTCTGAAAGAACTCAAATGTGAAATTGCGGCACTATTAACGAGGGTTTGTAACCTATCCTTTAAATCGGCTACTGTGCCCAGTGACTGGAAGATAGCTAATGTAACGCCAATATTTAAAAAGGGCTCTAGAGGTGATCCTGGCAATTACAGACCAGTCAGTCTAACGTCCGTACCGGGAAAATTAGTTGAAACAATAGTAAAGAATAAAATTGTCAGACACATAGAAGAGCATAAATTGTTGGGCAAAAGTCAACATGGTTTCTGCAAAGGGAAATCGTGTCTTACTAATCTATTAGAGTTCTTTGAAGGGGTCAGCAAACATGTGGACAAGGGGGATCTGGTGGACATAGTGTACTTAGATTTCCAGAAAGCCTTTGACAAGGTCCCTCACCAAAGGCTCTTACGTAAATTAAGCTGCCATGGGATAAGAGGGAAGATCTTCTCATGGATTGAAAACTGGTTAAAAGACAGGGAACAAAGGGTAGGAATAAATGGAACTTTTTCAGAATGGAGAGGGGTAACTAGTGGTGTTCCCCAAGGGTCAGTCCTGGGACCAATCCTATTCAACTTATTTATAAATGATTTGGAGGAAGGGGTAAACAGTGATGTGGCAAAGTTTGCAGATGATACTAAACTGCTCAAAGTAGTAAGGACCAAAGCAGACTGTGAAGAACTTCAAAAAGATCTCACTAAACTAAGTGACTGGGCAACAAAATGGCAAATGAAATTTAATGTGGATAAATGTAAAGTAATGCACATTGGAAAAAAATAACCCCAACTATACATACAATATGATGGGGGCTAATTTAGCTACAACCAATCAGGAAAAAGACCTGGGAGTCATTGTGGATAGTTCTCTGAAGGCATCCACGCAGTGTGCAGCGGCAGTCAAAAAAGCAAACAGGATGTTAGGAATCATTAAAAAAGGGATAGAGAATAAGTCGTAGAATATCTTATTGCCCTTATACAAATCCATGGTGCGCCCACATCTTGAATACTGCGTACAAATGTGGTCTCCTCATCTCAAAAAGGATATACTGGCACTAGAAAAGGTTCAGAGAAGGGCAACTAAAATGATTAGGGGTTTGGAACGGGTCCCATATGAAGAGAGATTAAAGAGGCTAGGACTTTTTAGCTTGGAAAAGAGGAAACTAAGGGGGGATATGATAGAGGTATATAAAATTATGAGTGGTGTGGAGGAAGTAAATAAGGAAAAGTTATTTACTTGTTCCCAAAATAGAAGAACTAGGGGCCACTCAATGAAATTGGTGTGCAGCAGGTTTAAAACAAATAAAAGGAAGTTCTTCTTCACACAGCGCACAGTCAACCTGTGGAACTCCTTACCTGAGGAGGCTGTGAAGGCTAGGACTATAACAGGGTTTAAAAGAGAGCTGGATAAATTCATGGAGGCTAAGTCCATAAATGGCTATTAGCCGGGATGGGTAATGAATGGTGTCCCTAGCCTCTGTCTGTCAGAGGGGGGTGATGGATGGCAGGAGAGAGATCGCTTGATCATACCTGTTAGGTTCACTCACTCCGGGGCACCTGGCATTGGCCACTGTCGGTAGACAGGATGCTGGGCTAGATGGACCTTTGGTCTGACCCAGTATGGCCGTTCTTATGTTCTTATGGATAAATCTGGACCCCACTGAAGTCAATGGCAACATTTCCAATGACTTCAATAAGGTCAGGATTTCCCCCATACATTTTGGGCCAGAAGGCACCTTATGATCATATAGTTGATCTCCTGCATAATAGAGGCCATAGAGTTCTTGCATCAAGCCCATATCTTGTGGCTGAGGGAGAGCATATTATTTAGAAAGACACATGCAGTCTCAATTTAAAGATTTCAAATGATGGAAAATCCACCACTTGCGTAAAGTACGTGCAAAAGGAAAACAAGGACTTGATTAAACTCCCTGGCAGTTTGTTAGGAATGCTTTGGCATAATTCAGGGCAACAGAACGAATAGATCTTAGGAAAAACATTAGATTACAGGAAAACTTCATGTAGTGGGAACTGATTTCACCTCCACTTGTGCAGTGTGTGCTTGTGTGTGTGTGTGTATGAAATTTACGTCTTGGCTGGAATGGATTCACCTCTTGTGGGAGAAAACAACCCATGTAGTCCTAGTTAATGTGAGCATATTTCAGTGCCTAACAAATAACTGTCTGCTGCGTCCACAGTCTATTCTCCACTCCCACCATATTCTTCCTTCCCTCTGTGTGCCAAACAAACAACCTGCTCCGACAACCCTGTAGATACCCACATGGGGGCTAAGATGGCTGCTTGTATTTGCCCAAGCTTTTGAAAAGGTTGGGCAGAGTGGGCAGACGCTGCCTTTTTTCTGCTGCACGTCCAATTTGTGCAGCCTTCGAGCACAGACTGGGAAAAGGCATTTTAATTACAGTTGGTTGGAAATTTTCTGGCTAAATGTTTTTCGGTCAGAAAATGTCGATTTGTTGCATGTGAAATATTTTGTAGAAATGTGTTGATATTGACCAACATTCATTTTGAAAGAAAAATGGAATAAAAAGTGTTTGACTAGGGTTAGAGCATTCTGCTTCAACCTTTCCAGAACATAACCTTTTGATTTTCCATTTAGAAAGGCCTTCTCATTGCAATTTTTAAAACTTTTTCTTATACAATAGAAATTTGAAAGCCAAAATCAAAACAAAATATTCCAGTGTTATTGAAACACAATATTTTAATAGATCAAAGATGATATTTTCCCCAAAATTTCACAGCATGGGAAATTTCTACATTTTTGTTTCAGAACAGAAAAATCCCCACCTGTACTTGCAGAATGCCCCATGAAACAAAAAATCTGCTTCCCAAGCAATTCTAATGTTAATATCACTTTTGGAAAAAAAGAGTGACCAGTTCTTCCATCCAGTTCTCGGGTATGCTCCACCAGAGCAGGCCACAAAAGTCTCATGACTGGTTTGCTGAAGTGTCTTGAGTGACCTAGCTGTGGGAAGTGCTTTAAATCCAACTCCTAGTGGACTAGTGTCCACAACTCATAAACCCCTATCTAATAAGCAGCCTTATTAGAGAGACCAAGACTGATTGACATGGAAACTGACCTATCTTCTTGCTCTTACAGAGGTGGTCTCACTACATGTGGACATAAATATAGGATGTGCTTTCCCTATTCTTTGGCTACTGAGAATTTTAGTCTTTAGAGCTATCAAAGCAGCCTCTTTTATAAGCACTACATTCACACACATGAATAAAATTAACAAATAGCAGGAGTGGATGACTCCAGTGAAGTTTTTGTAATGCTGCTTCTTCTTCTGGGAAAGGTTATAGTATAATCACCCAATTTGTAAAGTAATCTAACTAATAGATTTTTTAAAAATAGAGCACACTGCACAAAAATGACAGATATACAAACAGATAACTTTAAAATATAAAAAAAAATGGAAGGGGGAATTCATTAAGTGCATGTTAAAAGCATTGGAGTCAACTTTGTACATCTATCATCACAAGTACACTCAAATGGTAATTATCTGAAAGGCAAGTACCATGATAACTCTGCAAACACATTGCATGTCTTTTTTTATTTTTTAGAAACCCTTTAGAGCTAGGTCAGGACTTGTACTTTTTAAAAATGTTCACTATCCATATTTTTTCTCTGCTAGATCTCAAGAAGAAAGCAAATGCCGCATAATCTGAACATTACAACATGTGTGTTTATAGAACACTGCATGGAGGCTCATCAGTCACATTAGCTAATAAACTTACTTCTGCTAAACCATCCTTCATTACCACCCATCCCTCAATTATATCTATTATTTATTTAAAATTGAAGCTGGCTTGTGAAAGATTTCCTTTCTATAACTGATTCAGCTAATGGTCTGTTTTCTTGTAATTTATACTAATAATGATTGCCATAATGTTTTAATATATTTCAAAGACTTCAACAACTTTATGTGGTAAGATGGCTATTATATACTAAAGTGACTGGTTTTATGGAAGAACCATGCCTTTCTAACAGATCAAATGGCGAAAGAAGGGGAAAGAAAATATAACACCAGTTCTCACAGCTCGTTTTGCTAGCAAACAAATGAAAAGGGCAAAAAGAATAAAAGATACAGTATATAAAACATTGATACTACAAGCCACTGTCTTTGAACAGTATTATTTCCCAATAGAAATGGTGAAAGCTCCATTGCTTGGGTCATTTATTACTGGAGTGGACAAAATCCTAGAGAATCAGCTAGGGTTGATTCCCAGGGGATGGAATAGATGATCCCTTAGTTATCTTTTCCATCTCTGATTTCTAGGAGGCCATGGTACATTGAACTCCTTCACTGATAAATACAAATGCAACCTCTAGATGTTCAACAATTGCATATGGCAGCATCTCCTAGGGCCAAGTACTGCCAGATGCTTCAGGCTCAATCATAAGCACCACATAACATAATATGAATAGAGCCTGAATGGGTTGCTACTCCCCATCCCACTGAAATGGATAGAAAGTGGTGGTGACAGGTGAGACAGGAAGTAGGTGGACCACTGACATATCTTCAAAGCACCATCTAATGCACCAGAGTTTGCATGGATCGGGAAGGGGGAATCTGAGTCAGCAAAAGGATTGGCGTAGGTTACTTTCTCCCAGAGGAAGGGGGAAGCGGAGCTGACAGTCACAATCTAGTTCCCGACCTCCTCCTCCTGGAAAGTTTGAACTGAAACACCAGAACATTAACAATGGGAAAACATGATTCCCCCCCCCCCCCCAATTATTTTTGTTTTGAAAAAAGGACAAGTTTTTGTTCAGAAAAAAATTCAACTGGTTTTAGTTAGGGTTAGGGTTAGTGTGTCTATGGGAGTAAGTCTATGGAAGTAAGGTATTACTCCTCTTCAGCAAGGCAACAGAATCTTAACAGCCGAATACTGGTACCATTCAAACGGATTCAGATCTGTGTAAAAGGAAGTCTGCGGGAGCTTTAGCTGGGTGGAGGCTGTATGTGGCTCCACAATGTAGATTTGGCATGAGGCAGCATCTTTCCCTCTCACACACAAATCTCAATCCATAACATGGGCTAGATACAGCCTTACAGTCTCCTGACAGAAACACACTGCAAAGGGGCGTGACTGTGCATACATGGTAGCTGATATTCACAACCCCGTATTAATAATCCTGGCTTCATTTGCTATTTAATACAACAAGGCTTTGTTCATTAGTGAACGACCTGCAAGACGCTGGAGGAAACAAAGCTGGATTTGAGCTCCATGAACAGCTGGAGAAAGGGCTTTTGTACGCGAAATGTTGTTAATACCAATGCCACCTACTGGACTAAACCCACAACAATTGGACTGTATGGAAAGAGTCAAGGGTCTGATCCAAAGACCTTTGAAATCCAGGATCTTAATGCCAGGAAATATATTTAAAACACAGAACTTGGTTTTCAACATTCAGTCCTAAAGCTGGAGAGCTTTAAAACTGTAATTTTCTCACATTAGTTTGCAATATGCATAGCCAGATGTCAATATATTATGAAATAATCTGCACCTGGGCGGACAAATTTAGGCCATTGATGCTATTAGCATGTATGTCGATGCTTAACTTTATGTACTGTAATTCCATTCAAGCCACTTGAGGCACTTATGGGGTATGTCTACACAGGGATTTAAAAACCCACAACTGGCCTGGGTCAGTTGGCTTAGCTCTGGGGCGGAAAAATTGCTGTGTAGACATTCAGGCTTGAGCTGAAGCCCAAATTCTGGGATCCCATGAGAGCCAAGGGTCCCGGAGCTTGGGATCCAGCTTGAGCCTGAGTGTCTACACAGCAATTCTTATCCCTGAGAGCATGAGTCAGCTGGCCCAGGCCAGATGCAGACTTTTATTCCTGTGTAGACATACCCACAATGTGTACAGTTAAGCATAGGAGTTGGGTCAGGGCCTAAATATTTAACCAGATACAATTTAAAATCAAGGGGTCCTGTCTCACACACTTTAAAAAGCCTTTGAAGTCAAAGTTCCAAAGAAACGGGATTCAGACCAGGTTCAATCACAGAAAGAAGAGATGAGTGAGTAAATTATTTGATTAATTTAACCTCTCTATCTGAAGAATATTTGTAAGCCAACCATGATTCTTTCACATTTATGAAAGAATCATGTTACAAGCTGCAGTTCTGGCTGAGGGAGAATTCCATAGGTACAGGCAGTGAGGATGACAGTCATAAAGACTGACTCCTGAGGCCCCCCGCACCCAAGACTGATGTGGAGGGTATGCCACAGGTCAGGGATGGGGGTGGGAAAGGAGCAAAAATGGACTGTGATGAGTCCACATTTGGTTTCTGGGAATGAAAAATGGATTCTTTCTTGAGGCAGAGACTGGAATTGTTGGGGTTATATGCTCTGGGCAGAGAAGATGGCGCATTCTAAGGTAAAATACTTTTGATCTAATTCTGAATTTTAACTGGCTGTTTTAACATTCAAACTCTTCCCATTATTAAAGCGCATATTTAAGGTGCAGCGTTGATTGTGCACATTTGCTTGAATTAACAAAGGGTCTTTGCGTATTATTAAAAAATCTTCAACCAAAAAGATGCAGATTACAATTTTTTTCATATAAACATATATAGAACCAAAGTCAACCCTGGTATAACTTCTGACTTCAGTAGACTTACGCAAGATCTGCAAATGGAAATGAGCAGAGGCTGACAATTTTGTTTTGCAAAAACTTTTGAGGTTTCAACATTTGTTTGGAATGAAAAAAAAAAAGCCCTTTGACGATTTTTGCCAACGGAATTGTGTCCAGATATCTTTTCGAATTGAAAAGGTCAGGGTTTGGATTCTGATACCTGGACCTCAGAAACTTTCCTGTTGAAAATTTGTCAGAATCAATGTGTGTCTTCCAAACCTTTTGGCTTCAACAAACGAGCATGTTTCGAGAAACACTGTTCTGAGAAAAAAATGTTCTGACCAGCTCTAGCTGTAATGGGCCTTTTAGACTGATCACAAGGTTTGAATCATGTAGACACCTCTGGGACAACAGGCCTGAATCCCAGTAAATAAGGTCAGACTTCCTCCTTCATAAGTAAAGTTCTCTGCTATTTAGGATATGTGCTGTGTCTTTCATCTGAAAGCTTAAAAAGTGATGTCTGCTTTGCAGGGACAACAACGCTGCCAAGGCATATTTGATAACAGTGAGGATTTGCCTCCATATCCTTGGTTAACATTATTTCTCCTGTCCCTCTGCAGGGTGTTTGCTGACAGTCTGCCTGGCTGCTACTCTTCATCGCAGAGTGGGCACATTTCAGTGACATTTTAGTTCATAACATCCTTTGGAATCCTTTGGCTGACAGGAACTATATATAGTTGGATACTTGAGTCCCCAAAAACATAACTAGAGATGAAGAGAGATTCTTTTACACTAATAGAAGAACTTGAACTTCCAGGTACTGGTAGTCCTTGACCACAGAGCGGTTTGAGGAATAATGTATTCCTGCTGTTACATTTGAGGGAAGCAGTTTGTGGGGTGTAGCGTAGAAAAGGGAGTTGCTGAAGAACTATAGATATCTGTATGAACCTGTGCTCTGCAGGAGAGAATGCCTACACAGACTGGACCGCCACACAAATAACACAAGTTCGCCAACTGAACAAGTTCAGATAAGATTTGGAAAAACCTTGGATCCTTTGGGTGCTTATCTGAACCAAGCTGCTACACCGTTGGAGGTTTGCCAGTGAGTTTTGAATCTGCACCTGCACCTTGAAATCACAGCTCAACATTTATGGGAATGCCTCTGCCTTTCACATCTGGATGTCGTCAGCTGTTCCAACGTCTATCTTACTGCCAGGTCTCCTGAACTCTAGAAAACTTCCATTCTGGCAGTCAATACCGGTAGCATGAAGTGTTGCTCCTGAAAGATAAAGTTCTTCAAATGGGCTACAGCTTTTGCCTTCCATGATCTTGTTTGTGCCTTATTATTGCTGATGATTAGTGAGGAACTCTAAAAGGGTGATGATCTTATCCAGGTGATCTCCCATATCTGCTATACCTATGCAAAATACACTGGGAGATGCATTTAGAGATGGAATTTCCTGGGTTTGGAGTTTGAAGACAGGCTCTTAAGCTAATACTAGCATATGGAGGGGAAGTGTGTGTGTGTGAGTGAGATATAATACTGTTGAAATCTAGTATGTGCCCCAAGAATCAACTTCTATTCTGGATGCTTTAGTAAACTCCTTGTGAAGTAGTGGAAAGGTCAGGAACTTTACAATAAAGAATAGAAACAGTTTTCCTCTGCCAGGCTCGCCATGATCACATGCTTAACCTCTTTGGCATGCAAAGGAAATTCAAGAGCTGCCTTTCCCATGCAAGAACACTTGTGTTCATTAATAGAGTCCAAAGTACACAGGAAACAGTGAAGTAGTCGTGCAATTAGGTTAAAATGCTACTTCCAAATTTTCAGACATCGACTGCTGCAAGAGGGAAGGCTGGAGTCTGCCTCTGGACTCTAACCACAGCTTCCTTTCAAGCGACACTAATTTCATACTCGGCAAAAAACAAAATCTAAGCAGTGAGTTGACCCAAAAAGTCGCTTCCTCTTCCCCCGTCCCGTACATACTGCAGGTCTACCCCAGTTTAAGACAATGGCAAAATTACAAATGATTTGACGGAGGAAGGATTGGGCCCTGTACGAAGGCTCTTTTCTTATACGGATTATGCATTAGAAGTATGTGTAATAATAATAATCATTAAGAGGCTTACTCCTGAAGTTCTGTCTCAGGTCTAAAGCTTGAAGGGGAAATTTTCACAAGCGTTTTGGAAAATCCTATCCGAAGGTCTTTCAGGAAAAAAAGCACCTACCCCACTGATTCAAGAAATCCACAGACAGCCAGGGAAAAGATGCCAGAACCAAAGCGACATTTGGCAATGAGAAACGATTACAGCTGCGAGTTTCAAAATAGTCAAAAGCACTTGGAAGCCCCACTCCATTTGGTGACAAAATACTGCTCGGCGATATCTGTGCATGTCTCTTCAAAAGGAGGTGGTCCAATGCCCAGAAGAATCAATGGAACGGTTGCCAGTGATTATAACTGACTTCGGATGAGGCTCAGAATCTGCAGGGGTCCCGCACACACACAGCAGGGGGCAGAATTAATTTATTTTTGGCCCTTTGGGTGAGGGATTTTCCCCCCAACATTTTTATTTTTGTTCCTGAATGAGCACTTGGTCAGCATTAAACAACAAATGATAGGACTGCATCTGATATCCTTCCTCCCACCGAGTAGCGTCTTACTCGGCAAATAGTCCCACTGAAATCAATGGAGCTACTTGTGAAATAAGGAATTATTCAGCATGCATGAAGGAATGAGAACCTGGCTGCAAAATGCTACCACATTGGCCATTACAGCTGTGTTCCTGCAACATGGCTGGCCCGTTACAAGAGAATAATATAGTAGTGTTGGTGAGGAGGGCTGGGTTCCTAGCAGACTGAATGCAGTTCGAAGCACATGCCATATTTAAACAGCCTTTCTTTGAATAGCTTTAATACAAGCTACATTTCAAACAGAAAATAGCCTTACTAGAGAGGAGAAAGAGAGGGCATAGGTTTACTGTATGTGTGTGTGTATCCTACTGAGTTTGGCATGCCAAATCTTCTTGTCAGCTGCCAGACTGGTCAGGGCATTGTGAAGAGCAGGCATTCTGCCAAACCGGAGAAACAAATTAAAGCAGCTGCTAGTTCAGACAACCTAACACCTCACCGCCTGGGGTCCGTGCTCTGTTTCAGACCATTGCTATTTAGGGCCAGTATGACTTGTTAGGGATGGGAGAGAACCTTTGCCATAGCCTGACCCTGCCAAGTGTCAGATCCCACTGATAAGGGAACATGTGCACAACCTACCCATTCTTTTCAAGGTCTCACAACAAATGGGACCAGCACAAAGGGCCATAAATTGCTGGTGCATTTCAGACATGAGTATGGCACACAGCGGTGACATGAAAAGGATGCTGCTGGGAATGAGAATCCCAAACTGAACTGAATTTTAAAAAGTACCTGTTTGTGAATTGCTTGAAATTCTTTAAAGCATTTGATATGAAGGAAAAAAAACAACAAATCACGCCATTATATATTTTGCTTTAAAAAATCCATTGAAAACAATCAGTGCCTGCAACCCAGTACTCACAAGCAACCCTACAATAACAGATCCGTTCATGCAACAGAGCATTGCCGAACAGCTCTACAATAACAAATATATACGTGCTACTTGGTACCCCTCCTGAGCAATCCTACCATAATAAACTCTGCGTGCAGCCCAGGATCTGAGCAACCCTACCATAACAAATAAGCACAGTCAACCCAGCACTCCAGAGCAACATTACAATAACAAATCAGGGTGTTCACATGAAGGATAAGTAAACAGATTTCAGAAGGATAGGTCTTCCATCTCTAACCATCCAAATGGACACTCTGTGACGTTCAAGCCATGGTACCTATTGGAATTGTGGGTAAGTCACAATTTATTTCGCCTGGTAGCATTTGATCCATTAATTTTAATTGAAGATCAATGCAAAACAGAAAGACGAGACCATTGTTATTGGTGGTGTATCCAAAACAGTTTATGCTAAGTTTGGGCTTATCTATAACAGCCTAAATAAAAAACATTCCCTAAGTGACAAAGCTTCAAAGATTGCTAAAGTGTTCATGCTGCCTCTGTGATTCTCCAGTTTTATCCCACTGGGAATGAAGCTGGATCTTAAGAACTGAGCAATGTTTGCTGTCGAATTTATTGGAAGGATCAGCCAGTTGAGAATCAGCCTCTCAGGGTGTGTCTACACTGCAGTAAAACACCTGTGGCTGGCCTTTGTCAGCTGATTCGGGCTGTGGGGTTTTAAAACTATACTGTGGACATTTGCGCATGGACTGAAGGCTGGGCCCATGCCATTTTATATCCCCCAGCCTAAGCCCCGTGAACCAGTCAGCTGACACGGGCCAGCCACGGGTGTTCTATTTCAGTCTAGACATCTTGTCAGAGTGAAGGGAAAATATCAGACCAGCAGCAGTGCGACATGTTAAGTCTTGGTGCAGGTGACGTATGGATAATCTAATAGAACACAACACTGATGTAAGGGGTTTACAGTCACTAGCAGAAATAGCCCTGAGTCTCCGGGGTTCTCAGTACCCAGCCGATCTGGCACCCAGGCACACGTTGGATGGGGGAACGAAACACTTTTCCCTCTAAGGTTTGATTCCCAGTCGAGCCTGCAGTGAGCCACTTCAGAAGAGTCTGCTTGTCACCCCTCCGGGCGCCAAACAGCTGAACCAAATTTCACAACCTCAAGCTGGTCTGGGGCCGGCCAGGCCTCGTTGGCCCGCAGCTACTCAAGCTGGTGCCTATTATGTCACTGATATTAAAATGCTCCAAAAACAGGCATTCGGCACTGAGAGGCTGAGCAAACCTTATTATGCAGTAATTATGCAATCAGTCTGTAATCTAATTTTGGCGGCAGCGCTTGGGACAGGATTGGTTTCTAGATGCAAGTGTGGAGGCACAGAGCTATGAAGCTTTATAGTACCCATTTGGTCGTCAATATAATTAATGAGACATATACAGAGCTTAGGCTATTCAGAGAGTGACTTCCACCAGAGAAAAGATCAGCCCCGCTGGTTAAACTAGGGAAGACTCCCTTGCTGCTCCATTGTTTGATCCTCTGAACTGTATTGTCATTGGGCGTCCCATCTGTGACTGTGAAATCTAGGCTAGGATGTAGGAAGACTCTGTGTGAGAGTCCTAAACTGCACTGAGCTAGTCTAGCATTAGAACCAGAGAGAACTCCACACTCCTGTCTTAATAAAGAAACCCTGGGGCCAAATTATGTGGTGGTGCAAATAAGTGACACTATTGAATACAATGAGGTGGTGTCCATTTACACCAACAGAAGATTTAATCCTTGGGTATGTGCTGCTTCTTCTTCTTTTTTAATCACAAGGGACACAATATAAACCACTAGGAGCCAGGTTCGAATCTCAGCTGTGATAACTTTCTGGGCCGGGACAGCTGTTTCAGCCAGCAGCCTGGGGGCCCTGCTAGCTGCTTAAGTCTGCGCTGGGGTTTCACCGTCAGTTGGCAAACAGAGCCTGAAGTGTATCGACAAACATTGGATTCAGAGAAGGGTGTTCTTACCATTTTAATGGCCAGGCTCAGCTCCCTGTCCATTTTGATCAACCTGAGAAACTCGCTGTTAATAGTGGGCCAGTGTCAATATGTCTGGAGACTTGGGTTCATCTGGACAAACACTGACAAATTTGAGGGCAGATTTATCAATATCAGATTTATCAATTGCATGGGACATGGAATGCAATGGAAGCAGCTCCATCGCCCCTGCCTACAGTTGGCCTGAATCTGGCATGCATTATTTAGCAGGAGTTTATCTGAACTTTGTAAAGGACCAACTTCTGCCATCCCTACACCCTCTCTGACTGGCTCTGAGTGATGCTTCCTTCTGCTCAAGCTCCCACCGTCTACCATCTCCCCATGTCTTAAGCTCGTAGGATCCCATAGCTGCCCTCTCTTGTGCGCAGACACAAACTGCCAGCACACCACAGCTCTCCATCCCTCTCTGGCTCAGCTACTAAAATGTAGCAACCCCACAAAGAGTAGCCGATGAACCTCTGGGTCCTAGTAGTAGAGGAAGCTGCTTGGCTGGACCCCAAAATCTAGATTTCTGTAGCTCTGGGGACTCCATGAAAGGCCTCGGCGAAGGCCTCAGGGAAGGTAGGAGTGACGTCACAGATGTAGCTGCCTGGGTTGAAGGGACATCTGCACCTGGAAGGTTTCCCTCAGTGTGCAGATGCTTAACATATGCTCTGAATTGGAGTAAGAGCCTCAGGATTGGGCCCTACGTCACACATTTTGGAGAATTTGGTGAAGGCTGGGCATTCTTGTGACTAATGCAAATGCCCTTTGAAAGCGAATAGATTCACACACGTTTTCACAGAGCATTTTAAAATGACAACTACTGACCCTAAAAAATAAGAAAGTGCGTTCAATAAATCATTAAAGCACCACATCCAGAAGCCCAGCCATGACTAATCCTTCAGCTTTCGCATTAGCGGATACATTAAAGACCTGGGTTGCCATGGCCAACCACCTAAACATCGCAAACTGTGGCTGCCTTAGGCAAAATGTTGCCCCTTTGAACCAATGCTACAAGGGCTTCCTTTTAACTTCCACTGTTTTGAAAATATTTTTTGTTTGTTTTTTCATTCACAGACACATAAGAACATGCTCACTAGCTTAGCTTCTTTCACTGAAGCAAAACGTCCGTAGGTAACCTGAGAGGACATTCCAGTTACACTTTACTGAAAGTGGCAAATGGGGATGTTTTTTAACCACCCATGTGGCTTCTGTGAAAGTCTCATGTGCCCCAGTTTTGAACATTTGGGTCTCCATATACCTTAGCTCTCCATCCTGCACATCTCCCCTCAGTATCTAAACGCCCCTCCTTCTGTCTCCTGAGGGGCAGTGAGTTAATGAATCCCCCTGTCTCCCTCAACATCTTAACTGTTATTGTAGAACTTCCCTGTAGAGATGGATTTAAAATGAGGCCTTCAGGGAGTTTGATCTGGGGGTTGATCTTCATTCCTGTTTCAGTGCAATAGGCCTTCAATCGGCTAGGCCCTGGGTGGAATCCTGACTCCGCTGAGATCAATGGGAATCATATCATCATGTGACTTCCCAGGTCCTCATCTTCATGCATGCAAAGTAACTTTGAAAAAAAAAATCCCTAAGGCTTAGAAGTAACTTAAAAACCTAATACAAATTAAATGAAAAGGAAATAACTGTAACGGATGCATTTTGCCCACAAAGGTCATAACACTATCCGGTGGTTTAATCAAACACATCACAGTGGATCCTTTGTTTTCTCAGAGGTGGAATCCTGAAGCCTTCATACTTGGTACATTTAGGGCCAAGCTCTGCTCTCCTCTGTGCACTGAATCTCTTTCCCACAGAGCTCACATTTGAACCTCTGCAAAACTCTGGCTGACATCTCAGGGGGCTATGCCTGGGGACTTAGCACAGCGTGTGCAAATAGCCCTAGGCATCCCAAATCTCAGTTTCATTGCAGAGCTCCATCTTGCTCTCTGAGGCAGAAGGCAGTTCATCTTATGAAATTAATTACTAATGTGCACTCGCCAGAAATCCTACTCCTGCCTCCCCCTAGCTATAGGGTTTCCCTGGGTGCAGGATCAGTGAGGTGAGGCCTCTTTTGTGCACGCCAAGGCCCCCATGTAGGAGTTGGTGTCAGCGTGGGGCTTGCAGACAGGTTGTTGAGTCAACATTCTGTCTAGATGACTTGTTGGTGAGTAATGTTACTTGCCCTTATTAGGTCACAAGCTTTTCCAAGGAAGAGGTTTTTATCCTTTGCCATTTTTCCCTCCTGTGAAGCTAGCTGTATGACAACTGATTAAAATAAAAGCACTAACAATGAGAGAAGGACCCCTACACAGTAATCAAGTGAAGGAATGGGCTGGGAGGATAGTTGCAAAATTTCAAAGTTAAAGCGGCGGTTACAAAGTAGCAACGTTAATTATTTTACAAGAGTTTGGTTTTTTAAAAATCAGTGTAGGCCAGATTCATCCCAGGTGTAAATCAGGATGGTTTAGATAGAGTACACTAAATCAGAGGTCCTGGGGACAGATTCTGACCTCAGTTATACTTACACCTGCATAAACCTTGAGTAATTCATTGACTTGTCACTGAGATCAGAGTCTGAACCTTTGAACTCAGCACTGACATCAGACTCTTAGATTCAACTCCCATGGCGTTTAAAGTGAGGGCAGATATCATGTGCATACAGTAGTTTCTTATCTAAACAGAGACTATGACCGTTATTCTCAGGGTTCGTCTACACTGGCTCTGGAAGGTGTAATCCAGTTTGAATAGATCTAATCGTACTCTCTCTGACCGAGCTAGCGTGCTAAAAATAGAAGTGTAACCATGGTGGTATGAGCTGCAGGAGGGACTAGCTTGTATGATCCCAAGACACATACCCAAGTGGTTAGCTTATTCCACCACTCTTGCTATCATGGCTGTACTACCTTGATTGATGCTAGCATGGATAGTCTTCATGAGCTGGACACCTTCCAGTTCCAGTGTAGACACACTCTCAGTTTCGCTCAGGCTTGTTTACATCACCCTGGCATCTGTGCTGCAGTGGTATTTGGAGCTAGTTTATTGAAGTAACAATGAAACGTTGGGTTATGCCTGAGATGCTACATTTTTGATCTTTTCTGATATTTTATTATCAACCTCACGCTAACGGCTCATGACACAGTCTATTTCTTTCTTCAGTCTGAATCCACCAGTCCAACACCGAATCAATAAACAACCTAAAGAAAGACCCAGACCCTGTCGGTAACAAGCAGCTAATTACGGTGACACACTCAGAACAGGTAAAAAACCTTTAAAATTCTCATGATATATACACACACAAAAGGATAGTTAACAAAATCATGGAAATCAGAGGTCAGCTGAACAACCAGCTTAGATCAGCTAGACCAGAGGTGGGCAAACTTTTTGGGCCGAGGTTCCACATCTGGGAATAGAAATTTTATGGCAGGCCATGAATGTTCATGAAATTGGGGTTGGATTGAGAGAGGAGGTGAGGGCTCTGGTTAGGGGTGCGGGCTCTGAGGTGGGATCAGAAATGAGGAGTTCAGGGTGTGGGAGGGGGCTCCAGGCTGGGGTGAGGGAGTGGGATGCAGAGGGGGTGAGTGCTCCAGGTGGGCTGGTGCAGGCTCTCTTGGGATGAGTAACAAGCCTGGAAAGGTGTTGGGAAAGAAGGCTGTAAATAAGTCAATCACACCAGGTGTTGTTCCAGAAGAAGGTCTCTGAGCCATTTGTGGGCTTGGAAATAGTAGGAGCAAGTCTGCCCTGACCCAGCCATATAAATCACATAACATTGGTTTTATCTCCTGATTGGAGTGTGTGGAATGAATAAACACAGGTACAGACTAAAAATTTGGTTTCCATGAATACTCCCTCATGTAACTTCGAAAGTCAGTACAGCTGGCCAGGAATTTTCTGTCAATGTTTCTCTGACAAAATGCAGTTTCTGCACAATTGAATTTTTCCAGACCAGAATATATTTCCCATGATGCAATGCAGTCTACATTCTGACCAAGTCACATGAAGCCTCACTGGAGACATACGATTGTGGGTTCCTCATGGAAAATGTAATCTAGTCAAGGAGCCCATTCCAGAGAAGAGAATGGGGGGGGGGGGGGCATGAAGCACCTGAACTACAACTCACATGAGACACTTTAGCACCATCGGCAGATGTTGTTTAATATTCAAACTGATTCAAACCAAAACATTGTTCTTCGATTCAGCAAACACATGAAATGTTTTGATTCAGAATATCTAAATGCTTCATTTGGATCAAAAGTATCAAAACAAGCGTTTAGAAATATCCGAAGTGACTTTTTTGGAACTTCTTGTTCAGTGAAAACATTTGTTATTTTGACTTTTTGTCCAAATTTGGGATGAAAACCAATTTCAAAATATTGGCACTTCCCACAGGTTGGAAATTCTGATCCCCCCCCCCCCACACACACTTTCTAGAAGTCACTTTCCACAAAAACTAGGTGCCAGTTCAGTACAACTGTATGACTTTTCAAAGAAAGGGAGCATAAGAGGGAAGTGAGTATGGCCAAAAGTGAATTATTTTCTAAATTCAAGCCCATATTAATAATAAATCATTTGCAGTATTCAGCCAACTCAATGATGTTTTAGGGTAAAGTCAGGCCCTTCCATGTTGCACTGGAAACACAGACCATTAGAATACAAAGTATCACTTTCACTTTCCACAACTTGAAACCCAATTAACTATGTGGACAGCAATTATGTGGGTTTTTAAGAGAATTTCCTTGAAAACTGAAAAAAAAAAAAAAAAAAAAAAAAAGGCAAAATGCACCATATTCTTTTGAATTCCATCTGTTTCATATTTACAGATCTGCATGTTCCGTATGCTACGTGTGCAGTTGACTCATTCTCTATTGTGCTTGTGAGGCAGGGAAATATATCATTTCCAATTAAAAAAAAAGAAGACGAGACCATGTGAAAGAAAATCGGCAGAAAATAAGGAAGCTAATGTTGAATGCATACATTCTTAGCTAACAACTGCTCAGGGTAAGATTGGCAAGGTTGACAGAGCTGCTTTGTTTGTTGATATTTTCTATGGGAAATTAATGGCGCTAGTCACTAAACATGGACATCAAGGGAAGTGAGTTCTATATCACACACTATTCACCCATGCGTGAACACACAAACACTGATGTAATTACCACATTATAGCTCTCTTGAATGTATTGTTGCCCTTTTCTGATGTGAGTGGCTAGTCAAAGTTTGGAGCCCTGGGGATGTTTCAGCTGGGAGTGGAAATTTGCGTTAGTCAGCCATTTTCTTTGATACAATCTTGTTTCTTTACAAGGCATGTACAAAGTCCTGCTTCTCGGAATGCAAGAAGAACCAGGAACAAAAGGCGCAGTCTTAGATTATAGTAACCAATCCTTTTCAGCAAACACCAGACTCAAAAGTTCTCTCTCTCTAGTTTTTTCTAGGGTCACACAGGTCTCACAGATTTCTGCTTGGCTTTCTTTTCTCTACCTCTCTCTTTGTTCATGTCTAGTCTCAATCTGCATGTTCTGCCTACACACACACACACACACACACACAATTCAAACTCCTGGGCAGGTTCACATACTTCTTTTGTCCTTGGGGGGCTTATCCTTATGGATGCATGAGTTGGGTGGATTCATCAATCTCAAAGGTTTCACCCAGCTCAGAACAGTATATATTCAGAGAGGTCATATTTTGATGCCAACTTTCTTGGGACACTCTTGGAAGCTTGTTTGCTATGGGAGGGAGAGAGGACCCCCTACTTCTTGCAGCACTTATGAGCCTTGCTCTGGTGGATCTTATTGACTGTACATAGTCATGCACTCATGGATTTTAATATTCCCCAGGTTAAAAGCTCTGCATTTACAAAGCCTGATAGCTCTGCACTTTGTACCATTATTACACCAATGCAACATGGGTGTAAGACACCAGCAGATCAGAATGGCAGCATTCCACACCCACTGGGCCCTCACTCTGCCCCGGGGTAAATGATAGCACAAGGCACATGGCTGTGGAGAATCAGAGTCACAGATTGTAGAAGTTCAACAAATGTGTTCTTACTGCATAGGAGGAGCTACGAATACTTACATATAAGCCAACTTTGCTAATTTATGAGTCAATACTTTAAAAAATGAATTTTAACATCAAAATTGGGGCTGGAGGGCGTATTTAACATGCAAGTTATATTTTTAGTCATCATCACTACCAACAAAATGGCAACTCCCAAAGGAATGGAGCTTCTTGGAGACAGAGCACCATCCGGACCAGTCTCTAACTAGGTCCTTGCTATCCTTTTTTCACTGGTTATCTTTCTTTGTGCCTCTTTTGCCTTCAGACCCTGGAAGTGGAACACAAGCACAGCAATTCTTGAATCCACGTCAGACATTTGAACCCACAATATTTGTGTGGTTTTGTAACTCATCTCTAATCTACCCCATGTGGGAAACAACACTTTTTAAGCTTTCATCAGGGTGCACTGCAAGTGATAAGGTAATAAGAGAGAGGCGTGCAAGTGCGCCCGTTTTGTTTTAAATATATTTTCTCCTCAGAACAAGCATTTTTTAAAAAAATTTAGCTCTAAGAACGTCCTCCCCAGTCTACTGAAGTCAGTGGAAAGACTCCCATTACATTTCAGTGGGCTTTGGTTTCATCCAGTGGGGTTAGATTATTCAAGGACGTTGGGCAGATTTTCAAGAGCCAACCCACGACTGGGGCCAGATGTTCAACAAAGCTCGGCACCCAATGTGCTGACTGCAGTTGTTTGTGCTCAGCCCTTGTGGCTGGACAGTTCAGTGATGGTTCGGCATTTACATCCATCCAGCCCTTTCCTGCAATCAGGGAAGTTTCACTTTAGCCTAGGGCAGTGGTTCTCAATTTTTTTGTAGTGGTGACCCCTTTCCCACACCAGGCCTCTCAGTGTGACCCCCCCTTGGGGCCGGGCTGGGGGGGTGTCCAGCAGCCCGAGGCCAGGATCGGGGAGGGGGGGGGAGGGGGTTCCAACAGACCTCTGGGGCCGGGATCAGGGGCGGGCTCACAGGGGTGTCGGGAGCCTGCCACAGCGGGGGATGGGGCCAGGCTCAGGCTCACCGGCAGCCCGCCACGGCCGGGATCCGGTTTGGACTTGTGTGGGTGCTGGGAGCCTGCCACAGCAGGGGCTGGGCCAGGCCGGGCCAGGCGGGGCGGGTGTCCAGCAGCGCCGCCCCCCCCCCCCGGCTGGGATGGGGGGGGTTTCAGCAGCCCCTTGGGGCCGAGGCCAGGATCAGTCGGGGGATAGGGGGTTCCAGCATATCTCTGGGGCCGGGATCAGGGGCAGGCTCTCGGGGGCGCCGGGAGCCCACTGCAGCGGGGGACGGGTTCACCAGCCCACCGCAGCCGGGGCTGGGCTCAGGCTTACTGGCAGCCCGTCGCACCAGGGGCCGGGGCCAGGCTCAGGGTCACCGGCAGCCCGCCATGGCTGGGGTCAGGTTCGGGCTTGTGGGGGCACCAGAAGCCCGTCGCGGCCGGGGCTGGACTGGGCGGGGGGGCCCCACCGGCAGCCCTCCGCAGCAGGGTCAGGGGTTGCCTGCGGCAGCAGGGGCCAGGATCGCAGGCGGATGCCAGCAGCCCGCGGCAGGGGTCGGGGCCAGCTGCTGGCAGCAGGAGCTCGCGACCCCCGCATAATCGGGTCGTGACCCCCAGTTTGAGAACCAATGGCCTCGGGAATACTGGTGATACGGAGTTTTAAAGACAATGGTCCACTTTTCTATTGGAAGCAGCCGAGTCAGCACCCCACTTAGATCAAATGCTCCCCACTGGCTGAGGCATGCCAACATATCACCAGAGCCGGAGCAGAAAAGCAGGTTTCTCTCTCTTGTAGACTTGTGATTTCTTGTTAAGGGCTCTCTGTTATTGCGATGAAAAGTACTATTATACCACAGCACACGGCTGGCAAGCTTCAGCTGAGACCTGCCTTAGACTGCAGGAATGTAGGTAAACTCATTTCTACCACAACCACTCCCAGTCAGCTGTCATCTAGGGAAAAACATCCTGTCCGATCAGATCCCCTCTCACTGCTAGGATGTCTGAGAATGCTCAAAAGGTTGCAGCAATTGTTCCTTTAACGAGTTATTGGGTAAATGGGTTGGGGTTTATCATTTTGTCCTGGATTCAAACACCAGAAAAAAAAGTTAAGAAACAAACCAAAATCAAATCACATCATGATTCATTGTGTAGCCTGGAAATGGAGATGCCTGGGTGAAGAGTTACGTTAGCTGGCAAACATTCAGTCACTCGGGTAGTCTCACTGGAGTCATGGGTTGAAATCCTGGCACTACTGAAGTTAATGGGAATTTTGTTTTTTATTTCAGTGGGGTCAGCTTTCACACACTGAGTTCTTTCCAGTGTGTGTAGGGGTTACCCAATCTAGCCATAAATTCACCAGGGTGCATCCTCAGATGCAGATAGGGAGTATTTCAGTATCATACACATCTGCCAGCTTTTCCTATCAGAAGTGTGGAGCTCTTTACCCTTCCCTAAATCACCAGGGTCCCCTCTTTTCTCCATTTTATACCTGCATTCTCAAAGTCCTGTGTTATGGTTTCTAGTTGCCCTCTCCTTACCCCCATTGTCTTTTTCAGTCTTTCCTGCTACTCTTGTCCTATTACCTTTGTTTCTTCCTCCACATCTTCTCTTTCCTCTTCATCTCCCACCATGTTTATTTCCATCTGTTGTTGCTTTCCCGCCTTTCTCATCTATTCCCCCTTTCCAGGCTGTGTATAGAATGCAATTAGAATAGTGAGCAGTGGACAAGTCCTTGGAAGATTCTAAGCACAAGCGAGCTATGAGTGAGATCACACCTGCTAGCATAACTCAGCTAACTTCAATGGAGTTACTCCTGGTTATACATTAGGCTAGTTAAATCAGATCTGACTCACTTATATCAGATTTTGAATTGTCCAGGAGCTAGTTAAGGTTTCTAAAGGATGAGGGTGCAGATTCTGATCTCAGTAAAAAATCTGTAAATCTGGAATAATTTCAGCAATCTCAGTGGGGAATTGGGGTTGAATCCCAGGATCTGAACCTGTTTCTCCATTCTTCTTTGGGTTTTGATGCAGCTGGTTTCTCCTGTTTAACCCATCTCTGTTTCTATCTCCATTTTAAATTTCTCAGAGGACTCATGAATCCCTAGCGATATTCTCCTACTGCTCACAGGTCTGAATCAGCTTTGCTTATGGGATTATTGGAATAACCCTGTAATGAAATGAGAGATTGCTGAAAAGGTAATATGGTGATGTCATGCACTGCTGTAATTCACAGAATTTGGTTCTGCAACTCAAAATGGCCTGAACAAATCCATTCTTGCATGGATGATTTCTGGGTGTTTTTTTTAAATGCTGAACCATATGTTTTGGAATACACAGCTGTCCTTGTTCAGAATAGATCACAAATAGCTAGATCTTCTTCTGCCCAGCTGGGTGTTAAATTATTTACATTTCATAACCCATAAGTAGAAACAATGACTACATTTCTACAGCTTGCTCCTGCTGTCAGATATCCTTTTCTCTTCAGCAAGTTAATTTAGACTTTTCTCTGTTCTAGTTTAGCTCCATTTTCAATTATATTATAAAGGCACACTACTTTCAGGTCATTATCTCTTAGTTTCCATGAGCAGTGACAAAACATTTCCCCAGTGAAGGTTCATATAGCCTTCACAGTGCCCATTTATATGTTTGTACAAGGCTAGCAGCATGCAGAGAGGGGAAACCCAAGCAATCATTAATGAGCAAGCAAGGATTTAACAGATGGGAGCAGATGCCTTTTCCAGCCTGGTCTCAAACACTCCAAACCCAGCCTTGTCTACACACTATACTGTGCCCAAATTCACCCCCTTCCTGGAGTCTGAGTTTGTTATCATGGGAATTAATAATAAGGTGTTTAATATTTCAACTCAAACCTTCTCCCCAAGCTTGGCAGCTCCTCGGATTCCTCTCTCCAAACTGTTCAGCCCAACCCCTATAGCCACTAACTGTAGGGGACACTCCCACTTCCCTTATATCTCACTGCAGTAAATCACCAACCTCAGGGAGAAGCAAAACCCTCTTAATATTCATTCCCCACCAACATCCATGTCAATTAAACATGTCAATTAAAGATCAGTGCTTACCACTGTCAGTTAAAGATCAGTGCTTACCAGCCCATCTCTAGCTCATTTTGGCCACGTCCCAGCATTCTTTCCATAGGGGTGGCACCTGCCCTTCTTTCATTTGCCAAGTGTATTACTCTGGAAAATGGTGAAGAACCTGCGTAAACTCCAGCCACGTTTCGTCCTTTCCCAGTTAGCTTCTTGTGTGTATTATTGCGGACACATTTGTTGTGTAACTGAAAGGCAACACAATCTAGGAGACAATAGGAACGCCTTAACCGGGGAACATTAACTGAAAGTCTTTCACTACTCTAGTACACAGAAACCCATTTCATTCCTCAACCCCAAGCTGCTACACAACAGCACTCTCGTCTTGGATACTTAGAAGAAGAATATTCCACATCCGTGGACAAGCCTCCATGTTATCAACTCTCATCATTTTATCATGAGTCTCATGATATTTGGTATTTTCCATAAAGCCGCTGCTCCAGGACTCCAATCCTTAAGTGAGAATCTCAGCTTTCATTGAACAAGAAAAGGAAGTTTCTAGTCCATGTGATGGTTGAGAAAAGCTAGGAAAGGTGAATTCTAAGGGCACAAACACCAAAAGGCAGCTTAAAAAGAACTAAAGTGGATTATGTATTCTTAAAACAACCTCATGATTTTAAAGGGCCTGACTCATTATTTCTGAATGCCTGGGATTGGCAATATTTTGGTCTGTAATTAAGGATCCAGTCTTCTTTTTTTTTTGGCTGCTTAGCCCTGTTTAAACATAAATGCCACTACGTTTATGAAAGATGCATTCCACTGTGGGCACCATGGAAGAGCGTAGTGTAGGCCATCTCAAGTACCAGTGCTAACTATGGGAATCTTCCTATATGTAGGGTAGAAGAGACGATACCATGATACTGTAGGCAATGCAGAGTGGCAAACGTCTACATTTTTTAATGGTGTCCATTGTATTAGAGTAGATGAACCCTTTTAGAAATCCACTCCAGCTATAAGTTAATGTGAATATTTATTGGCAGTTGCTGGGCCACATCGGTCCTTTGGAGCCATACCAATTTTCAATATGGTATATACCTATCCAGAGAGTCATTCTGGTGCTACTTTTCCAAACTTTCTCTGAGTAGCACTGCAAAAATTCAGACACCTCAGTGGAGCGAATATGACTGTATCTCCCTGATACGCACAGTAAGATGGGTGTTTTGTCAGCCAAGCTATGTTTTCCTCTACAGCAATGACTCCGTACGCCTTACAGTAGTGCTTGGAAATATTGCTCCCAACAAGTGCAACCTCATGAGAAGTTGTCTTTTCTGAAGGTGATTGTTGCGGGAGTGATCAGAGAATGGAACAGGCTTGGAACCAAACAACCAGTTTAATCAGAAGTTCCATGAGTGGGTTGCATGGATCCTTTCAAAAATATACTGTATTTAAAGTGAATTGGGGGTGGGGGTGGTTCTCTCTCTTTCTTAAACTTAGTAGGAGAGGATAGCAAAGCTTATCCTTCCTTAACCTCTCCCCACTCCTTTTCCTCACCAAACCACTAAAAGCAACACACATCATGCCAAATCTTTCCTCTACGGCATGTTTCCAGCAGTCCATATATTAACTATGTACACTCTTTGCCTGATCCAAAGCCCATAGGCGTTAATGGAAGGACTCCCGTTGAGTTCAATGTGCTTTGCACCAGGTTGTGTGTGCAACTTTCCACCCAAAGCCATTAGAGCTTATGAGATGTGAACGAGCATTAACAATTTTATTGGCCCACAATAGCAAATGCACAGTAAATATCCTAATAAAAAGTAATTACTCTATTTGCGCGGGAGTGGCTTTTTAACCTTAATGTCATGGCCATTTTACATGTTGTGTGTGCTTCTATTTGTTTTTTTAAAGAAATGCACAAACTGCCTCCTCCACTTTATGAGCTAAAATACTGCACGATTTTATTTTACAAAGCCAATTCTGAGTTATAGGAGCACAAATAGGTGTCAGGAACCAATAAATATTTGTGAACTATAAACATCCTCATTAAGGATGTATTAGGAATAGTATTCTATAATAAATCAACATATTCAGAAATTACTCTTATGGCGTGAGCACCTAACACATTTAGGTACTTTTGAACACTTCACATGCATAAGCTGAGTTTTCTGCTCCAAGTCATAAAGCCCTGTTATAAGTGTTTACAGTGAAACTCTACTCTGGGCACCCTTAGTTAGAGTTTCTCCTAGAGCAGTAACTCAGCTACCCTTTGAAAAGGGCAGTGTGATCCTCATTTTGCTTTGCTGGCCAGTGCACAAGGGAATGAGGATAAGGAAAGGGCAGGAAGAGGTTTATTTGGGGAGGTGGACAGGGCCATCCATAGGGTTTGCAGGGCCCAGGACATAAGTGCTGAGTTTCTAATCTGCCTAGGCCCCACCCCCACTCCATTCCTTCCTCCAAGACCCCACTCCACCCTGCTTCTTCCCACCTCTGCTCTGCCCCGCCTTTTCCCACCCCACCTCTGCCCTGCCCCACTTCTGTCTTCTCCCCCAAGTGCACTGCACCCTTCCTCCTCCACTCCCCTCCAGTGCCTCCTGACACGGCAAAACATTTGATCTGTGGAAGGTGGTAGGCACTGAGAGGGAGGGGGAGGCGCTGATTGGTGAGGTCCACTGATGGGGAGAGGGAGGTTCTGGTAGGGAGGGTCTTCCTCACCCCCCTACCTGCCTGCCCGGCTCCCACCTCACCTCCTTTCCCACATCCTCACAATTTTATCAAAGAGTGGGGCCTCCCAAAGCCCGGGGCAATTGCCCCGATTTGCCGTACCCAAGGATGGCTCTGGAGTTGGGGAGCAGGCAGGTTGATTTGGGAGGAAGGATTGAAAGCAGCCAAAATTTTGGGGGGAGTAGACAAAAAAGCAGGGCCTGGTCTGTATCCACAGCCAGGTTCACACCTTCTGCTTTTAGGCCCCACAGAGTGGCACTCCTTTATCGTGCACAGTCCAGCACGGAACATGCTGGTGCATACTTTCCTTCATTGCCTCTGAGGGCTCTGGTACACCTTGCAACTCTTTTATCTCCATCTGAGTGCTCTCCCCCGAGATCCCTCTAAATCACTAGTCTTTTACCAGGACCTCCTCAAGACCTGGAAGCTAGTTTTGGCAACCAGGTCTGTAGTGGGTGTCCAAGGGGATGATCTCCTAAGAGAACCCTAGCTATACAACTCACACCTGCATGGGCAGGGTTGGAGTCTCCCTTGGTGCACTGCAGGATGGTACTGGATTGCGCCACCAGCCTTAGAAACCTCCTGGACTGTAGTCTGATGGCCTGGGTGGACCCCATGGTGCCTGGACAGCTCATAGGTCTGCTCACTCTACATGTCCCCTGTCATGTGCTCCAGGAGGTGAGAGCACCCTCACTTCTCTTGCTTATCTCAAGTGAATCCTGGCTCCCCTCGCTTCTGGCTCTCTGGAGTTTATCAGCCACACTGGCCACTTTTGGCACTTGAATAAGTTGAATGTCATGCAGCTGGTCCATCTCCAAACTGTGCCCAGAGAATATCGGTACATGCTCATGCTTCATGCCATCCATTTCCTTGTGACACAAAATGGCAAGACCTGCTGCCATCAGCAGAGGGTAGGGAACCCTGGTTGGCCAGTCTGTACTCCATTCTGGTTCCATGGCCTGCTGGGGAGATTCATTAGCGACTACTCTATGGAGCCATGAGCACAGGCCTGTGTCTGGTGTGGTTCATGGAATCCCCTGACATTTACCCCAAAACATCTCTGTAGAGTGTATCAGGTTGCAGCCCATGTGTCTGGCTCTTCCAGACCCTCTTACTGAGGTTCTGGTTGCACTTTTCCCTGAACCTCCTCATGTATGCAGCCCTGACCCCACAAAGTCACAAGACCCTCTTGTCAACCTCTGCCTGGCACTGGCCATGATGGCCATCCATCGTACCAAGAGAAGGCAGCTGGAGGGGGGGTTGCTCTGTGACTGAGTCCCTCATTAAAAGATGCCTCAGAGCAGAGTTCCTCTGGGAGGTGTCCATTGACACCTTAGATGCCTTTGAGGACCAATGGCGTTGTTGGGGTTCTTTGCTCAGCACCCTCCTCTCGTTCCCTGATTTTAAAATTTTGATCTCACTCCCATTCCTGTTTTTCTATTTGTTGCCCCAAGAATTCATCGATGGACAGGGTTCAGTGGTTCCTGCCCCTCGGTTGAAGGGGGGGAGGGGATTAAGTTCTTGGTAGGTCTCAGCCTTCCCAGTCCAGTACCCACAATAAGTACACACCTTCCAACTTCTAAAGCAAATGAGGCAAGAGACTATAAAGAGCCTAATTCAGTACACAACCCTGATGTCTTCCTGAGCAAAAATTTTTGTTTTTACATTTTCAGCTTTTTAATGAAAATTGGAAAAACTCGCCATCAACCAGAA
Organism: Sternotherus odoratus; assembly: GCA_032164245.1. Taxonomy (NCBI): domain Eukaryota; kingdom Metazoa; phylum Chordata; order Testudines; family Kinosternidae; genus Sternotherus; species Sternotherus odoratus. The sequence continues at coordinate 9,800,508 of JAVMKO010000009.1, read as the reverse complement.
AAGCAAAAAAATCCCAACGTATTTTCTGACCAGCTCTGCATGACTTCGAAGACTAAGGCTCTGATTATCCTCTTATACGTGTGTTGGGTAAATCAGGAATAAGAGTTAAACTGGTATTAAGGAAGCAGCACCCTCTATATTTACGGCTCAGCACGAGAGAATCAAATGAAGCTCGCCAACAAAATGTAAACAACTCCACCTTAAGATAGTGAAGATCACCTTAAGCTTTCTTCTGGCTTCCTGCCACTGAAAACGCTTCAGGCTGAGCCTTAATCAAAAGGAAGTGTACTCTTTATGTCAAGCGAGGGGAAGGGCAGATTAGAATGACATGTCCTCATTCATTGATTTTTACATTTTGAATGTTTATTTTCGTGGGGTTTCGTTGTTACCTTGACATAATAAATTCCAAATTTATTTTGCAATCTCCCCCTTCTCCCCCCCCCAAAAGGTGTTATTCTGAAAGATTCATCAGGTTTATTCTTTCCCCGTTCTTCTGGCTACCTCCATCCTTCTGGAATCTCCTGGGCCTCCAGGCATCACCCACGGGACTAAGAGGTGGAGGGGAGACTATGAGAGCACCAGGCCATTTTGAGACAGGGTGTGCTGGCTCAGGGAGCAGCCGCCACCTTCTGGAAGCAGAGTACCTTCTGCAAAGTGTCTCAGGGGGAAAGAATGGGGGCACCCCCCCAGGATTATCTCCCAAATCTGGATTATTCCCTCTCTAGCGAAACCACCAGATGAGATTTTTATTTTCCTACTGGCATCTCCTGCTAATCAGACCATTAGTATTCTTGCTGATTAACCAGCTAGTTCCCAATCTAATTAAAACTAGGCTTTTTCTGAAGAGCCAGAGGTTTCAATCACATTTTATTTTTATCACTGTAGGGCTGATTGGCATTAGCCATAAATACCACTGGGCGACCAAAGCAATTAACCCTTTCCCTGGCTAAGGCAGGCTTCAAATATATCATTGCCTATTTTTCCTGATATTTTACCAGTTCCTGCATCTCTGCTTCATGCATCTCTGGTACCTCACGTCCAAAGATCTCAAAGCATTTTTCGGTATGCCTAGGATGGTTTTGTTCAATGGAAAATAGAACTCCTATAGAAGCAAAAATGGGCAAGTGTCTAGGAATGCCATTAATATGGAAAAGAAGCCTGTAACGCAGAGCAAGTGATATAGGGCAAAACTCCGTGTTAAGAGTGACTCCAAGACAGGGGTTCTCAAACTGGGTATGGGGACCCCTCAGTGGGTCATGCAGTTATTATATGGGGGGAGGTCGCGAGCTGTCAGCCCCCACCCAAACGCTGCTTTGCCTCCAGCATTTATAACGGTGTTAAATATATTTAAAAGTGTTTTTAATTTGTAAGGGGGGTTCACACTCAGAGGCTTGCGTTGTGAAAGGGGTCACCAGTATAAAAGTTTGAGAACCACTGCTCAAAGACGATGGAAGGCAGCTGGATCTCCCTGGCTGGAGAGTCCCTGGGCATGGGGTAAGCCTCCAGTTGCACATAGTCAAACCTAGGCCTGTGTTACCTTCCTGGCCCAAGTACGGGTCATGACAGTGTGGGAGGAGTATGGCCAGAATGCTTACGCACTCCAATATTCCCCCACTGTTGGACAGCCTCTTAGGGGCCATTACCAGCCACTGTATTTTACAGCAGCCCTATGGCCGCTCTAAAGTATGCTGGTGCTCAGGCTACTGCAGAACTGCCCCCAGCTCACAGAGCTACAACATGCTCCTTTGTGGTTCCTGGTCCTTAGTATTTTTCTGTATGCCCATCAGGAGCCAGTGGTAATATGCAAGCATGCAAAGTCTATGGGCTAGATTCTGCTCTCAGTTAAATGACTTATGTGTTGTTATAATTCCATTTACTTCAATGGAGTTACTCCGAATTTATACCAGTGTAAGGGAGAAAAGGATTATGCTCTGTGTGTGTGTGTGTGAGAGAGAGAGAGTTTGTGTGATTGTAGTAGGTAGAGCAGTGGGGGGGGGGGGGGGAGATGGCGTTGACGTTTAGAGTATTTCTTTGAGCAGTTGAAACCTGAGAGATCCTTTCAGTTCAAAGCTGATTTTAGGGACTTGGAGGATGGGATACTTCCATAGGGAAACAGGAATTTAGGGTGTTGCAAAAAGAAGTCTCTTGCAATGAAGCCTTGTGTATGGATGTGATAAAAAGAGAAGTTTTTACATGACTATGCATTATTGTAAATGAATGAGGAACTTGCTAAGATTTTGTCACCCGGCTACTCAGTTGTGTTTATCACGACTTAGAGACAATGACCCAATATGTCCTGATGTAGTTATAACTGAGAAAACACTATTCTGTTGGGATAAATGAATCTTGGTTGCAACTTTGACTTACATACCACAGAAGAATTTGGGACAGGATTTTTTTTTGTTGCTTTTTGTTTTTGAGTAATGGTCTGTCATCTCCTTACCAGCCTCAAAAAATGTGGCTAAAAATGGCTTCTGAGGTTTGGGTTAATTCCAGAGACTCTAGCAAGAAACATCTGAAATCAAAACAAATGAGTTCATGTTCAAACTTCTCCGAATCTGAGCTGCAGGGTGTTTCCCTTTCCCTTCCCCCCTTCAAAACCGCGGTGTGCGATGTGAGCACTTCTGCAAAGCAACACCACAACAGTGAAGGGACCGGAACACACTTTGCAGAGCTTCCGAATGGCCAATATTTCATCTAGCAAAGCACAAGCCAATAATTTGTTACTCTGTGTTTCCTAATGATAACAAACTTTGTCTCTTGGGATTTATTTTCTATCCGACCAACCTGATCCTTCATCATTTCTTGTCTGGGGGCTTAGGCAGTTCCATGCTCACATGTATTTGTTTCTGTCACTTGGCTGTAGGAACCAAGTGTTTTGTTCATCATGTTTCCTTCACCTCTGCTTTACACTTCCTGTTTGAGAGCCAAGTGTTTTGCTTTGTTTTCACGTCGACAGACTGGGAGCCCCTTCAATTGTGTCTTATCAGCAAGTAAAAGAGAACGTGGGGAAAGGGCAGAGGAGCTGAGAGGAGTTGTGCGCACGCCTAATGCGGCGGGGATGAGCGCTAGAACCTCAGTCACCTCCGTAAATCCTGAAAACAGACTTCTGTAAATCCCCAGACAAACCTCTGTTGTGAACTGAAAGCAGCCAGGCCCTTTGCTCACACACAGACCCATCCACACATGAACACACACATGCCATGAGGGGGATTGCTCTTGGCAGCAAAGCTGTTGCACCTGCTTTAGTGAGATCTGTATTACAGAGGAGGCGTTTTTAAGGGGATCCAGTGGATCTTAGGGGATTGCACAATCTATTGTTTTTATATTAAGTATTGCTTTCAGCTACAGTTGTTTTCTATCCCTCTTCAGATACACCTATCCAGCTGCACTTAAACACACGCACTCACATATGCTTTATAGTCACTGTGATATAAAAAGACCTCCCTGAAATACCTGGGGTGTTATTGTTTTCCTTCAAAATGAGAATAGGTGACTGTGCTACTGGGCAGCATGGCAACCCTTTGCTCTTGTTTGGGGAATTACTTTGGAGTCTATGTTTTCTGGGGTCCAAATGGTCATTTAAGTCAGTACAGTGAAACCTCGATTTAACGGACTAATTGGGGCGAGGGGGTGTCCGTTAAATCAGAAAGTCCGTTATTTAAGAAAGTAGGTTTTCCGAATGCATATGTTAAGAAATTGACTTTTGTGTAATTAAAATTAAGTACGGTATGTATGAAAAGTTTAATTTCACAGAAAAGTGTTCTGTATGTATTATTGCTTATGTACTCACCGTAGTTTTGAGACTGTAATAAACAAGTATGCGATCTAAATCAAAATAAATAAACATTTTTCTGAAAAAACACTTTACTGTTCTTATATTTAACTAAACAAATAAACAATGTTCTTAAAAACGAACCAAAATTTAAATTTTATAAAAAAACAGTTTTCTTTCCTATTTATTCGTCTTCGGATGATGATATATCCAGACACTCCCGTTGCGGCGTGACGTTAATGTTCGATGTCGAGGTGCTTGCTTTAGGTGATCCTGCTTTGAAAAAACTATCAACTTTTGTTTGAACTTTTGAACTCTGCTGTTTTTTTTATCATTAACTCCCTAAAATTACGAAAATGGGTGTAATAAGGCTGAATTTCATTATCTGATGAATTGTCAATAAATGTTATTAGATCGTCGAGATGTGATCTAATCACTGATAACTTTATTTTTGGGTGTGTTGTTTCTTCTTCCTCATTATCTTCACTCCCATCCTCATCTTCCAAGGTCATTACCTCAGATGCTATTTCACTTTCACTCATGATGTGATACCCAGGGTCACCTTCATCTTCTTCTAACCACTGTAAAACATCTTCCTCAGCTACTTCTTCTCCACCAATATTCTGTATTGTCCTACAGTAATCAGTAACCTCTAGCCCTTCTAAATCCAAGTCTGCATCTTCGTTGTCAAGCAAATTCTTCCAACCATTTTCCAATGTTTGCACTTTCACTTCTTTCCATGCTGCAGCAAAATTAAAAATTGCCGATTTTAAACTGTAGCTCTTTAAGTTTTGTAAGGTACGCTGTCCTCTTGTATCTTCTTCATTATCATCATCCTGCAATACAACCATTACTTCCTCTAAAAACTTTTTGCGGTATATTCGTTTGGTTGCCAGAATTATCCCCTGGTCCATGGGCTGGATAAGTGATGTTGTATTTTTTGGCAAAAACATACATCTAAATTTGCCATCTTCTGAACATAAAATATTTTCGGATGGATGAGCAGGAGCGTTGTCTAAAAGCAATAAACATTTCACATCTTCCGGTGGTATTCCAAGCTCTTCGCCTTGAAATTTCCTGACTGCAGGTACAAAGTGTTCGAAAAACCAATCTTGGAAAATCTTTGAGGTGAACCAGGCCTTTGTAGAGTTATAGTATAAAACGGGCAGATGATCCATTATATTTTTTAAAACTCTAGGTTTACGAGATTTGCCAACTGTTACAGGTGTCAGTCTATGCGATCCATCGGCGTTGGCACAAAGCAGCGCTGAGATCCTGTCTTTGCTGATTTTTCTTCCAGGTGTCGATTTTTCATATTTGGAGGCTTGTGTGTTTTCAGGCAGAGAACGCCAGAACAAACCAGTTTCGTCAGCATTGTAAATCTGAGACCTTAATAGCATTTCGTTAGTTATACGTTCTATTAATTTTTGCCTAAATGGTTCAATATCTTCTGTTGGAGCACTTGAAGCTTCGCCGTAAATTCGTTTGTTCATAAGTCCGTGCCTTTTGCGAAAGCGCCAAAGCCATCCATCACTTGCTTTGAATGGTGTGTTCATATGATTTGCTAATTTAATAGCTGCAGATTTCAATTCAACTGCCCGAACTGGAACCCCACAAGAACGTTGTTGTACGTACCACTTCAACAATGCTTCTTCAACTGAAGTTTCACGTGCCAATTTCATATGTTTTCTGGGATTGGTGTTTTCACCAACATCACATAGTAACGTAAATTTTTTTATTTTGTCTTTGTTTTTTTTAATGTCCGATACAGTTTGCTTTTTTATGCCATATTGCTCACATATACGAGACACAGCCACTCCCGATTCCAACTTTTGTATGACTTCTAATTTTTGATTTAGCGTTAAATTAACTCTTTTCCGTTTCTCCATATTTTAAGGTTAGGGTTACACGGATGTGTTTACATACACAAATTTAAATTTATAGGGAATAGGTCCAGTACCTTGAGCAAACAAACACACAGGGCTGGGGCCTGGCTTACCGCAGCTCAGAACATCTACCAGCACGTGTTAAAAGTGCTGCAGAAAGTCACAGCCACAAAACTCGCGGGATGAGACCTAATCACATGCTCATCCAGCCTATCCCAAACTGGGGGCCCTGAGCTCCTGCTGTTAAAAAAAAAGAGAGAGAAAAGAAAAAAACCCAAACGGAGCTGTCCGAGTAGCAGCCGGACCACCAAATGGTCAGGGCGGCAGCTCTGCAGCCCCCCCTCCTCCCACCACCACAGAGATGGGGACCGCAGCCCGCAGCCGGCAGCCAGCCCGCCCCCGGTTCAAACCCCGGCGGCTGCTGCGAGCGGGCTGATAGCCCGCAGGGTCCCGGCTCCCGGGACCCTTAAAGCAGGGTGAGCGCTGGTGGGGGGCGGGCGGCAGCCCCCCCCCCTTCAAAACGCGGCGGCTGCCGCGCGCGGGCTGACAGCCTGCAGGGTCCCGACTCCCGGGACCCTTAAAGCAGGGTGAGCGCTGGCGGGGGGCGGGCGGCAGCCCCCCCCTCTTCAAAACGCGGCGGCTGCCGCGCGCGGGCTGACAGCCCGCAGGGTCCCGGCTCCCGGGACCCTTAAAGCAGGGTGAGCGCTGGTGGGGGGCGGGCGGCAGCCCCCCCCCCTTCAAAACGCGGCGGCTGCCGCGCGCGGGCTGACAGCCCGCAGGGTCCCGACTCCCGGGACCCTTAAAGCAGGGTGAGCGCTGGCGGGGGGCGGGCGGCAGCCCCCCCCTCTTCAAAACGCGGCGGCTGCCGCGCGCGGGCTGACAGCCCGCAGGGTCCCGGCTCCCGGGACCCTTAAAGCAGGGTGAGCGCTGGCTTGGGGCGGGCGGCAGCCCCCCCCCCTTCAAAACGCGGCGGCTGCCGCGCGCGGGCTGACAGCCCGCAGGGTCCCGGCTCCCGGGACCCTTAAAGCAGGGTGAGAGCTGGTGGGGGGCGGGCGGCAGCCCCCCCCCTTCAAAACGCGGCGGCTGCCGCGCGCGGGCTGACAGCCCGCAGGGTCCCGGCTCCCGGGACCCTTAAAGCAGGGTGAGCGCTGGTGGGGGGCGGGCGGCAGCCCCCCCGCCCCCTTCAAAACGCGGCGGCTGCCCGGGACCCTCCACATACCCAGCATGGTGCCGGGGGGCCGGGCAGCAGCCCGCCCCCGGCTCAAACCCCGGTGGAACCCTCCACAAACGGAATTCGGATGCATCAGACTTTTTGAAAAAATTTGTCCGTTGCATCCGAAGTCCGTTAAATGGAGGTCCGTTAAATCGAGGTTTCACTGTAGTACAACTGACTTCAGGAAGACTAGGCAGGCCCGGGGCAGTACAGGTCAGATAAAGTAGTCTGCCTGATGTAGGTCAAATCTACTTTGTCCATGTTACAGTCGATATTATTTCCTTTCTTTAGCCCCCCGCCTTCCATCCCAATCTCTTGCTTCATCCAAAGCTTGACAAGAATCAAGACTAAAGAGAATCATATTCCACATGGACAGCTACCAAAGATATAACAAATGACTAGGCCTTAAGCTTAAAGTTAGGGTCACATTTTTGCAGGTACACAAGTTGTATATGCACTCAGGGAATGGCAGGCCATACCATTTCATTATGGCTTGTGTGTACCCATGTGGGTGCTAGAATGTACGCACGTGTACAAACACCCCCCCACACACACACTTTTACACACACATTTCAAAACATGGGCCATACTGACTAGCAGAGGCCCGCAGTGGCAGGCAGTTCGGTTAGGCACTGACTAGCCTCTTCTGAATGAGAAACATTCTGATCTTCTGGCTGGGAGCCCACTTTGCTGTGTCAGTTTTGTCTACCCACTTGCTGATATCAACAACCTCCACTGTAAAGGAGCTAGTTTAAAAGAGTCGTCTTCGCCAGGCACATTGGCTCTCTGTGCTGGTGGCATTTTCTCAGTTCGAATCACTGTCATGCCAGCCAAGTAGGGAGGATTGGAAATTATCACAAAAGCACCAAGCCAGGAGTGTCAAGCGACTGCCTGGAAAAACACAAAAATGCTGTTTGATTCATTCCTGCTGCTCCTGACATATAAACTAGGTAACTTACCTGACTTGTGACTGCTTCTCATAGAAACTGGCTGGGACATGCCAAATATGTCTTTCAACATACCACAGATGATTACGAAGAGAGCAATGGGAATAGAACAAAGCCTTATGGTTACATTATGAAAAACAAGACTCCACTTAAAACAGAAAACCTGGCTGATGAGAAATGCTTAGGGGTCCATCCCACTCTTCACTGGGAGCCGTCGACAAGCATCAGAGAGCAGAAGTTGGCCCCAGATACCTGTGTACACTTCGTATTAACATAAGCAGGTATTACGCATCTACTTATTGGTGGAGACGCCTTTCGGGAGGAAAGGCATTTGGGCTGATTTTTTAAAAAGACGCGTGAGGGGAGGTTTACCCCACATGGAGTGCAGAAAGCTTAACAAGAGTCCAATTAACCAGCCTGGGTGAACTGGGAGGGTGGGCCGGTACTAATTAAAAATAAAGCCCTGCTGGGGGAGAACAGGTCTTTTTCTCCATGAAGAGCTGCATGGGCCAGTTGAGGGGAGCAAAAATGAGAGGTGCCTCTGCCTGGGGAGTAGCTGAAAAGAAGTCTTAGAAGGAGAAAGGGAGAAAAGACCAGACAGGCCTCTCCAGGGGTGAGCTGAAGGCCTAAGATGGGACCTGCTGAGCGAGAGCTTGCCAGAAACCCCGAGCAAAGGGAGGAGTGTGCCTGTTTGTGGACCGGGGTGCTGCGACGGTAGACGTTGGCTGAGCCCAGCTGGGCTGAGGGTTTGATTTGACTTTGCAGAGTTCAGCCCCTTCTAGGGCCACATAGTACATTTTCAAAGCGGTCTGACTGGAGGGCCAGGACGTTCTTATGGCCAGAGTAGGCCAAAGGGTAGCTGGGGAAACGGATTCACATGTTGCTGCAGTACTGCATCCAGACAGGAGGGGGTGTAGTGGGGCAGAAACTTTGCTACTTGCAGATTTTGGTTTTGAGAGACATTTTCATCAGTAATTGGCTGACAATGCGGGATATGATGTTTCCCTCTGACTCAAGGCTGTAAAGTGAACTCTAGATTTTGAGGTCTCGGTAGCAATGGCGTGAGAGCTCCTGCTGAGACGTGATAAAGTAATGTCAGAGATGAGCCAGCTGGCACCATACTCATTCCTCACACTTATCCTCTGACTGTACATGCAAATTCTGAGTGCAGTTTGATGTCACGCTCAGAAGTATTGCTACCGATAACAGTAGTTTTCTGGGCCTGGATAAAAGCATGCTATTGCTCTTGGTAGGTAGATACATTATTTACTGATAGGCCTCAAAGCAGCCCGTCCCTTGTAGCTGTCCCTAATTCACTCCCTGAAGCTATTTCATGCATCACTACCTACTGGAGCCACAGCCTTGACTGATATTTGTAGTCCACGTCAAGGACATAACGTTTATGCTTGTGTCCTGGTGTCTAGGCTATAAAGCTTCCTATGCAAGGTGGGATTAACCTTATGCAGAATTGAAGGGGCTCCGTTCTCCACTGTGTCACAGCATGTGTAGTCAGCTGCAAAGCTCGTGTTAAGCCTTATTAGTGAGTCGAACCCATTCCACACTTCTGAGGTGATTCTCCCCTGGGGAAAGTAGGTGCAAGCCGCTGCCGTTACCCGTGGCTGGCTATGAGGCCAAGGGTAAACTCCAAACGTGGTGCTGCTCAGCCAAAAAGAACCAAGGGGAATAAAAATCGACACCGCACCTAGCTAGTTGCCTGGATCCAGATAATGTAAGTGGACAGGCTTGAGCAGAGCAGCTGGGAGGTGTAATGCTTTAATGTGAAGTGCAAAGCTGGCGTACCGGAACTTCTGTCACACTGCCACGGTCCATATCTATATCGGCCCTTGTGCGGATGTCTGCCAGTGACGGGGGTGTCCCCTTTTCAAGCTCCTGTACCTATGTTGCCTTTTTGTACAAGATTCTTGCTTGTCATGTAGGTCATGGAAATGGCAATCGATTTGCCCCCGTGCCACCTAGGGAATCTCTCTGTCAGACCTGTTTACATGGAAGGAGCCTGCAAAAACCATTGGGGGCTTGTACTAATGGAAGGACTGGAAATGGGGAAAGCCCTGAGATTAGCAGTCGGTGTGAAGAGGTTCCTCAATATCCTGGCAGTGGATGTCAGGTGTCGGTAAGAATCTTTGCAGGGGAATACACGATTGTGGTTCTAGTGCAGAGGCTGGGGGTACTTTACAGTGGCTGTGGCATGGGAATCAGAGATTTCCCAGAGGGGCACTTGCCCTCTGCAGATTTATTCAGCATTCACCGTAGGAACTGCTTGTGCCTATTCTCACATATGCCCAGCTCATCCTGTTCACTCTGCTCCACTCTATCCACCAGGATATTCAAGAAGATCTGTTCATGGATTATGATTCTCCTGTGAGCTCCTGAGGCAGGGACGAGGAACTGAATTGAAGGGACTGTGGGTGTAGCTAGAAAACCAGGAATGTGTATCTTAGTGACACCAGAATTACCCATGATGCTGCAGTGTGCATTCTGCACATGCAACCCAGCATCAAGGCCAATGTCTTTCCATTGCATTAATTCTTGGAGTTAATTGTGTGCCAGTCGGTTACATTTTAAACCTACAGTTGTGTGATTTCTCCGGGTGGCTTTGTTTCTAAGAGTGACCTAACAGGAAATCAGCACCAACAAATTTTAGGCATGAGATGTGCATTAAGCAATTAAACTGAGCAATAAATATAGCACATGTTTTGACAAAGCCTTCATTTCCTATTCTGTTTTTTAACAACAAGAATAATCAAACTTCTGTAGAAAATCAGTTTCTGGTTCTACTGGGAAACATGCCAAGTTATTCGCAAGCAGCTTGGATAAATGGCAAACGGCAGGATTTCTTGCTTTCGACTGCACACATGCTGGAGGGATCTCTGCCTCCAGCCCCTACCCCCTTTTGCCCACTCCCCAATCTGAGGGGAAAGAACCTTCTGTGGAGTGTTAGCTTCTGCCATACACAGGGTAGAGTCTCATTAGATCAGTGCCCTGTGGCACCAGGCTCCAGTATGCGGGTTCCTTGGGGTGAAGACTCTGGGTAAGTCCCTCCGTCCCGGGCTGTGTTGCTGTTTGGAAGAGATGAGGTGACTCAGCATTGGCTGAAATATGAAAGCAAAGCAGGTCCAATGAGAACAGATTCATTCTCTTTGCTGATCTTTGGTGAATTTGGCAATTCTGTGCTCATTTGATTTCCCGGCCTTGGCGGTGAGCTGCGATGCTCATAGAGTAGATCAGAACCGGAGCAATTTCACCATGACATAAAATTAATCACAGCATCCAACTGTTTCCTTTCCTCCCTGAAGGGGCTGGCTTTTTGGCTTATTATGTGACTGGAACATGAAGGCTCTGAGGCTGACAAGGAGAGGAAACTCTGCCTCAGCACTTTCCAATACCCAGCCCCCCACTGGCTTCCTTCTTCCCCCTCCCCGATCCCCCAGCATTTGCTGCAGAACACTGTCTGCTGCCTAGCAACAGCGCCGTGGGCGATGTTGCAAGGCCTCAGACTGTGAAAGAGGAATAAACAACAGTTCCTGGATTTGTCTAGTGTTGCAGCTGTGGGAGGCTCATTGGTCTACCAGCATCTGTTGGACATATTTTCAGAAACCAGGCTAATAGACAAAAGACTCTGACTGCAACATTAATGATAATCTCTGTGCCTCTGGTGGGGTTGAATTTTTCTCTGCATAGCCGGTGCTCAAGGCCGGACTAGTAGCTGCAATCCGAGGACCCATTGCTGAAATCCCCTGGGGGGTCCGGGGGGAGGGGGTGTGTGGTTTCCTCATCAAGTAGGGATAGCATCATCTGTCCCTTAAAAATCAAAAACACCCTTTAGCAAATTTTCACCTACCCTAGGGATTGCCATATTCCCCCCCCCCCCTTTTCTGTTGTGATTTCCCTTGTTAATTTACTTCAATAGGTGTTAAATCCTGCCTGATAGATATCCATTTCAAAAGGTACTTTTTTCTCCTACTGATAATGGCCCATCTAAATTTAATAGCCTCTTAGCAATGGTATGCTAATGTACAACGTTTCTTTCTTTCTTTCTTTCTTTCTTTCTTTCTTTCTTTCTTTCTTTCTTTCTTTCTTTCTTTCTGTGTGTATAAATGCATCTTACTTCTGTTCCATTCTATGCAGCCGATGAAGTGAGCTATAGCCCACGAAAGCTTATGCTGAAATAAACTGGTTAGTCTCTAAGGTGCTACAAAGTCTTCCTCGTTTTATTTACTAATAAAGGAGTCAGTGTGAAAGTTAGCTCAGCCTTGTTTGAAATCTAAATCACCAGACACAGGGAAGAGAGGGTGGATGATGGGGCAGGCCAGGCTTTCCAAACTAGCTGCTGCCAGGGAGAACGCAGCTGAGAGTGACATATGATGCTAGTGGGGGAGAGAGGAGAAATCTACCACTTACTCAATGCCTTGTGAGCAATGTTCCCTCTAATTTTTGACAGGCCGTGTACGCAAAAAATGTCTTCTGTGCACATTTTTGACAGGCAGTGTGCACAAAAAATGTCTTCTGTGCACATTTTTGTGCGCAGCATTTCGCTGTGTGTGCAGGGTTTAAGATCTGTGTGCATGCGCACACGCACCCAGCTTAGAGGGAACAGTGCTTGTGAGTAGGAATTTCAAATAACCATCTGTTATCAGTCTGGTCTTCGCCGTTGCTCTACAAGGCTGGTTGCAATTCGAATCAATAGCTTGTGAGGTCAGTGTGAACGGGTTAGGGCTGATGCCATTGGAGCTGTACTTCTACCTGCAAGTTAAGACTTGGACACAAGAAAAATTGAGGGTAGATGTGATGTCATCAACCTAGATTTTGCACAGCGATGTGGAGATATTTGTATGATAACATATGTATGTTATGATGTTACAATATCGCATCATAACAATTTCCCGATGTGGAATGCCAGTTTCACTACGTTGTTTCTTATTGACTTTGTCCTAGAGGGCTCTGAGGAGTCCTAGATTATATGTGCTGCAGCGTTAACCAGAGTTTACAGTTTCGTAACTGGGGTTATCCTTTGCAATGTGCACTGGCTGCGCTGTAATTTATCTGATAGCCACTGAGTGCAGCAGTCAGCATGAAGTTAAAATTTCCAGGGCTGATCATGGGCCTACCAAGGCCTGAATCTGGTATCATTTTGGGGGGGGGCCTAGGAATCTTTTATCAAAATGAAACACAAAGGGCCTCAGACCTAAACAGCTTGTCCTAAAAAGAGCCCCCAATATTTGCCACTGCATCCATGTGTGCGCGCAGAATCCCTGGCACTGATACATACCATACCAACACTGGATACCTTTTGTACTGTTCCCATGGGGATCAGATTTTTAAAGACGTTATGTTTCGGTGCACCCAACTTGGCCATTTGCAACTCTTGCAGCTGTTTTTAGTGCAGCCACAGTTGCAGAAATGCAAATTCATCCTTCATGCAAAACCATCTTTCAGATTGCAAGCTTCTTGGGATGGAAACCATGACTTTAATTAGGTGGTGTTTATTGCTGAGCAAACTATCAGTGCCAAATTAATAATAACCTACTTAACCAAACTCATCCCTGGTATAATCATTGAAGAAATGCTCTCATGTAATATCTGGTTTGAAAGCATAGGAAAAAAGTGGGCATGCTGATTGGTTTACCCACCAGCACAGATGCCAAATCAACCATTTTTTATCTTGTTTAGTGTTGGGCACTATGGCTTCCTGCTGAGACATGAAAATCATTACAGGTCGTTGAAGGACAATGGAGACCCTCTGCTTCTAATCTGTTTTTGGAAATACCATTTTTGGAGAATGGTGTTTCTGAGTATGAAATAACCTTGCCCAGACACAGTCTCTGGCTTGCTACTACATTCCTAAGCAATGAATGCAGGATCAGTCTCTTCCTAATACTGCACTGTATTGTAATTCCTTGGTTAGTCCTAAGATGGCAGCTCCACACAGATTTATTAGTAAATTGGTTAAGCACAAGCAAAATGACCTACCTGGCAGTGTCCATATAAAGTAATACTCTGAGACAAACCAGTGTGGAATACATCTGAACACTTTAACTACATGTTTATAATTAAATGAAGGAAATGGAAAAATGCCATACAGTTTCTAAGGCTGCACCTGGTTCTGTTATAAAGGTCTCTCTTTCATGCATACTGTAAGTATCTTAATCCAAATTTTTATGTTGTTCTCATCTCATCTGGGAAGACAAGTGTGTGGCAGAATTCTTTCATGGCACAATTAATCACTTCTCACATTTCATTGTGCAGTTATAGGGTCTTAATATTTCCCAGTTACCTTTCATTTCTTGTGTAGGCTCCATGCTTTCTTTCATCGTGCAAGGAACCTTCTAATCCCAGTGCAAAAGATCCTTCTCTTCTCATTCCAGACTCACTTCTTTAATGAGGCCCGGCACATTAACCCATGCCATTTGTTTGCCTTCTGTATTTATAGGGAAGTGATAGAAAGAAGGGAAAATCGATGACTACAGGAAGAAGAAAAAAGCCACAGAAAAGACTGTGACACTATGCCCCATATTCGTCATGGAGATTTTATTATGATATGATTATGGCATAACTATGATGAATTTTATGCAACATAGGTTATGTAAGATATCATTGAAAATGTTATGATTCATTTAATATGATTATTCTATTTGTATGCATGTATCATTTTGGTATCTGAAGTTAGCAATGTTGTCTATGCATCTATTACAGGGGTTCTCAAACTGTGGGTCGCGACCCCTCGGGGGGTCGCCGGCCGCCTCCTGAGGGGTCGCAAGCTGCTTGCGCCACTGAATAAATTAACTGAATGCGAAGTTAATTTATTCGGCGGCTTTTCGGCGGACATATAAGGGTCCACCGCGCCGAGGGAGAAACGAAAAAGGGGTCGCGGTTCTCAATAGTTTGAGATCCCCTGATCTGTTACAAAAGTGTTTACACCTGGGGAACAACCACTAAGCAGAATGCAATCAGTCTATATGGCTGGCTGGGAAGGGCCATTAGGGAGAACAATAAGTCTTAGAAGATGCTAATCTTCTACCTGGGAGCCTTCCTGAGGCTGCTACAAACAGCCTCGGAGTCATGGTTGCTGTTTCCCTATAGGGGCATGTCACCAAGTCACCTGGTACTGGACTCCATCATAGAATACCAGTATTTTTCCTTTGAAAGGTGTGGGAACCAAGCTTGGAGTCAGGGTTCCCCCCATATGCAAAAGCTATTTAAGGCAGGGGAGTGACATCCTTGTGGCTTTTCACTGACTCGCTACCCAAAGGAGACTCTTGGAAACACCTGAGGAACAAGGCTTGAATTGGGGGAGGGGGAGGTCTGAACCCAGGCTAGAGGGATTTCTAGCCTGTGAAAGAAATATCTGAGGTTTTAAGCTGCAAGCAAGTGCAGCTTGCCCCCAAGAATCTCTGCAAACTGCCTGAACCAACAATTAGAGTGAGAATTTGCTACTCATATCCAATGTCTTTAGTGTATTAAACTTAGATTTCATTTTTGTTTTATTTGCTAGGTAATCTGCTTAGATTTGTTTGCTATCCCTTATATTCATTTAAAATCTATCTTTTGTAGGTAATAAACTGTTTTTGTTTTATCTAAAACCAGTGTGTGGAAATCATAACTGGGGGGCAGAAAGCTGTTTATATTTTCTCTCTCATCATGCATTATTCCCAACGGTGCCAGTCAAGAGAACTTGAGAACACTCCTTCTACTCTGTATAGTTTCTTATACCACACTAATCACTGTGGTATTTGAGTGCCTTCCACTAAGCTATGTGACTATATATCTGCTACGCGTTGTCTGGTCTCTCATCCTCTCGCAGGAGGAGAAGCAATTGCAATGTAGTGTCCATGTATCATCCCTGAATGTCAATATTTGAGAAATGTGTCATTTGAGCTAGAAGCTGCAATATATCCATTCGATGTTCTAATTTCCAAAGCACTCTTGAAGCAAAGCACAGTTGTTTTCCAGCTAGCTGAGTGAGAAGTTCATATCTAATCACCCTATATTGTCTTCTTGAGAGATGGAGGTAAAGGATCTTCTAAGAATAAGATGGTTAAGTGGGCTGCTAAGGGGTCTAAAATTTACCATACTTCTTTATTTAAAATATTAAGAATGAGACTGGGCTTATATGCAGAACGCTGACACTGCCTTGTGAAGAAAATGGAAATTACTATGCATCTGTGATGAAACATAAATTTTTCTTCTTGCTAATCATTAACCATTCAGTCACATATGAGTATTGCTAATCCTATTTGAGAACAAATAGTGAGTTACTGGCTACTAGAGCTGGCTGACTAGAACGAAGAAGGACTGATACATATTTTCACAAATAAATGTGGCGAGTTCACTGCTTTAATTGGGGTGGGCATCATATTAATTTGTTTACGAGTTGTTCATATGATTGTTGGTTTATTTGTGAAAATGTTTGGGAGTCACAAAAGATTAATGAATGGATGATTCACTGTAAAATTTATACCAGGACGGTTGTTGATTATTTTCCTGTTTTAACTGTTCCGATCATCCAATTGCAGAACAGAACAACACTCGTCTAATTTAGGTGATCAGTCAGATGCTAGGAATAAGTAACGACAAGTTGTTTTCAAAACACCACAGGGTGACATTTACACAAATACTAATAATTACCCTAGTGCTTCGGAGCCTAGTTGTGGTTGGTGCTGTAGAATAAAAAGACGGTCCCTGCCCCAAGGAACTTACAATCTAAGACAAGAGACAACAGATGGATACGGACAGGCAAGAGAGTATAATTAAACAATGAGACAATATAGGGCAGCATGATAGGCAGTGATCTGAGCCATCCAGCAGCCTTAATATGTTTGCATAAACTATTCAGTGAATATTAATAAAATAACATGCATCATTGCAGAAATTATAATTTATTTGCAAATAGTCCAGGATCAGAAAAAAGCCCAAATGTGGTCCTATAAATCAAACAGATGATAAAAAAAAAACCTGGTGAGGTTGCAGATAATTATAGAACAGTTGGGCTGCATTGCAGAAAAGACAAGAGCCAGGTTTTGTGGTGTCTGGCAACATTGCACCTTCAGGGCAGGTCTGACTGAACAACCTTTACATAAAAATCTGACTTTGCCTGTTCCTCTTGCACTTGTCTCTTCTGCTTTTATTATGTCACAGGTCATTAACAAACGGAAGGAGACCAGCTTCCTTTACCCTTAACTCACTTTTGAGTCTGAAAGCTAAAAAAAGTTTACCTGGCATTTATTTCATTATAGAGAAGACACCTTTCTCAGTTTTAATTAAAAATCTCTGCTCCCACCCAAACACACATCTCCTGCATGTGTATTAAATAGATTAATTTCCCCTCTGCTTAGAGTGCCTTGTAACCAGCCCTATTTATTATGGCATCACTGTTATTACTCTGATGATATAGTGCACTTGAGGGCTTCAATAATGAACTGTAATAAAAGGCATTACAAGCAAAGGGTACTTTTCTGGCTGCTTGGGGCTTTGTGTGCATGTGTTGATAGATATGGTTCCTTTCTTACTTTTAAATAAGGAAAGAGGTTCTTGGGGCAATCCCAGAACATTAATTAAAAATACTTTCTTTAGACATTCATTCTAAGAGTCCTGGGAATGTTAGGAGTCTGATGAACTTGTCAGGCTTGGCTAGTTTTCCAGTTGGTTTGCTTTGTCTCATCTGAGTGCAGGTATCCACAGCTTGCAAATCCTGCTCTTGATTTACAAGGGCTTAAGGTCCCCGATTAAAAAATCAGCATTTTTGAAGCAATGCCAATATTTCTTTCTGGTGAATTTTCTTTCTTAGTTACCTATTAGGTACTGTAAACTGCTAACAAAACCCCTGCTGTTTTCCAGTGCTGCTCCATGGTCAAATCTCTTCAGCTTGTTTTGTGTTGTAACAGTTTGGATTTCTTTCAAATGGGCAACTTTATCCTTTTTACAGTTTAGGGGCAGTTTTAAAAAATAGCTATGGAAGAGCATGCACAGACGGGCATGCTTGCTGGTGCACATTCTAAACATGGATGGATTGGGTTTGCAGACTGGGTGGTTGACCTTACAATTTCCATTACATGGAGAAGTGCACTTAGATGCTTAAGCTGTGCACCAACAGATTTGTAATTTGGCCCTTAAAGACTTAGGTTCTTGAATAATCAACAGTATCTGGTCTTTTAAAAAGTGCTATTCTCCCCACCCTCCACGAGACCGCATGGGTATTTTCATTCTAAGGAATCAGGAAATAAAGTACAGTTCTATAGTGTGCCTGGATTTTCTTTAGAAACATACAGAATCTTATAAAGCCCTCTGTGCTATCGCCTATCAACCCATTTCCCTCCTGTCTGTCAAATTGTCTGGAAATTCTCATTATTGTTGCAGATGAGATGAACTGATTCCAGCGACTAATTTGGATAGCTCCACGGAAAAGGCAGTTACTGTGCTCCAGGCAATAAGTGTAGCACCATTTTTACGCTGTACAGAATCCTGGAGATAGATCTGGAATCCTCAGTGATGCTGATTTAATTAGACCATTCTGCATGTAATGCTATTCACACACGTCCCATAGATCCTCATGGAATCTGAGCATGAAGACTTGTTCTACAAAATGGCCTGAACAGGAGAGGGGTAGTGTTCTGCCACCCCTCTTTCCTTTAGTAAAGATGCTCTTTGATCCCATGATCCAAGAAGGGAGAAGAGCTCCAACTCCATGGAAAAGTGCAAACAGCTTCCACCCCGGGTACCGTTTAGGCAGTCACCCTGTAAAAAGAGGTCACTTTTTTGCTATGTGTATGTCAGTGATAAGACAAGGAAAGGATGCTGCAAACCTAGGTGGAGTTCTAATACCTTTGTCATGGGCTTTGTTGTAGGATCTGACTGAAGTAAATCTATAGCATGTCATCTTTCCTTCAAGGGCCAAAACCAACAGTGTTTCCCTACTCAAACCCTGGAAATGTGTCTGCTTCAGTCAGATGCACGAGGGATGAAAGAAAAAGGAATCAATCAATCTACTTGCTTTCCCTTTTGGATCTCTGCTTCCTAGAACACCTTCCCCCTTGAATTTCACTGCTAGTTTCCTCTCCAGTGCCAAAGCACAGCCCTTTAATTGTGAGTGGAGTGGACTTAATTCCCCGCAGATGGTCCACTACCTGAAATCCTTCCTAAAGCCAGAGAGGAGGGACAGTTGGCCTCTTCCTTCCCAACATCAGCCTGGAGCTTGTACATTCATCCCATTAACCTCCATGGAAAATGGAGGGACCTGAATTGCACCACTTACCTGGTGCTATACAATGTGTTCAAGGCAGAGCTGAAGCCTAGTGGGGAAGGGGATGAGGAGTGCATTATCCCAGCATCACTATATAGGCTTTGTGTGGCTGGCGCTTTCTGCTGAATTATCCAGAACAAGACAAAGTGCCCTATTTTTTTAATCCCTGTTGCTTTTGTGATCTAAGGCTGCATTCCCTGGTACAAAGCCTGCTTTTCAGATTAGCAAACGATAGCTCGGGCTTTCAGTTGATTTATGGCTTATTTTTCCAGGGTGACTAACTTAAAATAATCTGGACAACATAAATAAGCATATTCTAGGACCTTTCCAATAATTTCAGATCAGAGTCAAGGAAGGGCCACCTCTCCTGTGTAGGAATAACAGATCGCAGCTGCAAGAGGAGGATTTTTGGTTGATTTTTTTTTAATCTACTGCATGTAAGTACTTATCTGGTCCCCATTGTTATAGTATCGGCGCCTCTCACAGTCATCAATCAGTTTATCCTCCCAACACCTGTGGGAGAGAGGGAAGTATTAGTTCCATTTCACAGATCAGGAACCGAGGCACAGAAAGATATAGGGCTCGGCCCTGCAAAGAGCTGAGCATTCTGGCCTGGAGCTAGAAAACCACTTAAGCACCTTGCAGAATCAGCCACTAAGTGGCCGTGGTCACATGGGAATCCTGTTGCAGAACCCCTGGCTCCCCGTCTAGGGCCTTAACCATAAAACCATCCTTTCTCCCAAAGCTATCACCTACCAGAGCTCCTCGGTGACTGGAGCTGCATTCCAAAAGCAGGGTCTGGTGGCAGGGTCCTGCAGCTTAGGTGGTTTAATGCCTGCCCTTTGAAGTGTTGACTGATTTCTGCAGGCTGCCCAGCACCCTTAACCTCCACCAGCTTCAGTGGGAGTTGGGGGTGATCAGTGCCTAGCTGGATTAGGCCCTTAGGTTAGCTGATGTCAGTATGAGAGACAGTGCAGGGGGTTCATAAGCATCTGGTATACTTGCTCCTGCTAAATGCTGGTTTTGCAGACCTGTTGGGCTTGATTCTGATCTTCCATCTTTACACCGGTGTCACTCCACGGCCCCAATCCTCTGCTTCACTAAGAGGCTTTTAAGCTGTTTGGGAAGTGGAAAGGGGAGGTAGAGGCAGCAGGTCTCTTCTGAGGAACACTCTGAGCATAAAGGGGCTCCCCAATAGGTAACAGAATGGCTCTAGCCTGGCCCCCCATCATAGCCCCCAATGTAGGTAGGCGGCGAGAGCGGGCAGGCAGGGAAGTAAGGGAATAGGGCAAAGCACCTCCATAATCCAGCTATTCCTGGCCACCCATGCCCTAGAAGCTGCTCTAACATGCCAGGGGTCAGACAGACCCCCTGCCATGCGCAGAACTTCAGAGGAGCTCAGTGTCACCTTTGCATATCCCGCTCCAAACCTGTGCTCAGTGCATCTCAGGTGGGCAGAAGAATTGGGCCCATAGGCACCAACTTACTCAGAGCCCCAGGGGTGCTCGACCTCTGCTCCATCCCAGGTCCACTCCCACTCTACCACTACCCCCCAAACTCCTACCCTGCCCAGTCTCTTCCTGCTCCCACTCTGCCCCCATGCCCTTCTTTGCACCCCTCCCCCACCTCTTCCTGCCTCTGCTCCTCCCCCTGCCCCCAGCGCTTCCTACATGTTGCTGAACAGCTGATGACGGAAGGCGTGAGGCCCTGGGTGGGAGAGGGAGGAGGTGATCGGTGGGGCCATTGGCGGCCGGGAGGCACTGAGAGGGAGCGGGCGGTGCTGATAACGGGGCTGCTGAGCACCCCGGAGCACCCACAGAGTCGGTGCCCAGGTTTGGGCCCATTGTCTTCAACAGTATTCCACCACTGCAGATGAGAGCAGAATCGGGCCCACTGCGCGCCTGTTTGTTGAGAAAACAGCTGCAGAGTCTGAATCTGGACCCCGGTCTTTAAAAAACAAGTTTCCTGTGGGTAACCATGACAACACATAGTCCTGCTTTTTTTATGGACTACTAGCACCCTATTATTTAATCACTACAGCCAGAGATAGGGCCCACTATCTTAAAGACTCATTAATAGATTACCAGCTCTTGGAGTGAATGAATATATTTCTTCAATAAGCTGCAAAACAGTAGAAATGAGAACAAAAAAAATATTCTCTCTTCACATGGCTCTTCTTAGAACCAAATCATACTCCTGCTCCTTTGAAAGTGCTATGGGATCGGTTTAGAAAGCTAAGTCTGTCTTATGTAACATCCAATTTATTTGTTTCCCCCTATTTTAAAGGTTTATTAACAAGGAAGGAGAAAAACTTGCGTAGAAATTTGGAGGGTGAGAAAATGTTGACGGTTCTGAGACCCTTTGAGCTATTCGCGGAGAATTGCATAACAACTGTCATGGGGTTGCTAGGTTTTACCACATCCCTGCACGGTGTTAAATATTAACGGTACTCCTACTTTCAGCGGTATTGTTCAAGAGCCTGGATACTGCTCAGCCAATCGCTGCCAGGTGGGTTTCCATGGAAGCAATATCAGTGATTCATTTCATTCACAATGAAATCCACGCCGCGCTGGGCTAAATTGATCTCTAAAAATGAACTATGTAAAACGGAGGCAAAACATTTCTGGATGTTTATTCTAGGCTCTCTGGGCATGTGTCTGTTTTTTTCCTTAAAAGTAACCTTTCCAAATCAGACAGATTTTGCTGTCCGTGGCAACTGTGCAAAACCACGTGGTGCTTTTTAACCCTGGTGTCACCAGCTTTGAATAGACGTCTGTAAGATTGAATTAATTCTGCAACATGTTATTTCCTAAACTGAGTATCCCTCCCTTTCCATGTCTCAATAGTGCATTTCCCATTGTAACCTTTCAGCTTCAAACCTGAAGTTCCTTAAGTCAGCTTGACGGGGTACATATTTATCAGGTGGTGTCGTAAGACCCGTTGATATCAGCCTGGGATGCAGGCGTATTTCCTTTGCTGCTGCTGCGGTTGTTGTTTTGATGATGGCCGCACTAGATTC
Source organism: Sternotherus odoratus (assembly GCA_032164245.1). Classification (NCBI taxonomy): domain Eukaryota; kingdom Metazoa; phylum Chordata; order Testudines; family Kinosternidae; genus Sternotherus; species Sternotherus odoratus. The sequence goes on along the minus strand of JAVMKO010000009.1, from coordinate 9,778,414 downwards.
CAGAGATCCAGCACATTCAATTTGCATGTGCTCAATCATGCTTTTGTCATGTCTCTAATCAAGCTAAGTACAGTATTTGATTCAAGTACTAATTTGAAATGACCACTCTAAAATACATAGGATATTTATGGCTCTGTGACATTTGCATAGTCAGGCTTCAGCGCCTTATTGTGAGGGTAATAAAATGACTGCTGCCATCATCTACCACCTTTTAATCTATGGCACTAAAATGCCATTTGCCAGAAATACCATATCTAAAGAGATGGAGTTTCTTGGAATGGGAATAAGCATACAATGATATGGTGCCATCCTTTAAGTAACGGCAAAAGTAGAAAGGGAGTATCCTCTAGTGGTTAAAGCAAGGCCTGGGAATCAGGACGACCAAGATCCATGGTGCAAAGCCTTTCATATCAAGGATCCCAAAGTGCTTTGCAACTCTATCTACCACTGGGATGGACTGGGGAAATTAACCAACACACAGCACAATAATGCAGAGAAGGGATATTTTGCCCAGCGACACCAGGCCAAAGTAACAAAGGCTCTTTCATGCCTAGGTGGAGCAGAGATGATCTTAATTTCTCACACACCATACATTGAAAGGCCTCAGGAGGTTGGAGAACCACAATAAGCAAGACAGGACTTGAACCTGTGATTCCGAGGAGGGGAAGCATTTCAACGGTGAAGAGGAGACCCTTCAGTCAGCTTTCCCTGCTAGTTTCCTCTCATAACAGCATTGTGAGCCTTGACTATTTAGGGGAAAGGCTAGCTTTACCAGTGTGAGGTGTGCTGGGTCAGGGAGGAACATGGGGGCAACACGGAGCATAGGGTCTCTGTGCCATCCTGCCTGAGCATGCAAAAAGGCTCAGGGACACAGCATTACCTGCCACTCCTAACCGCTATTATAAGTGTGTGCCTAGGTTCCCATTGCCTACTGCAAACCGCTGGAGTACATGGGGAAGCTAGGGTGTGGGCCACAGCCCAGCCTAGATGACTGGGATACATGAAATGCCATAGTCACATTTTCCAGTTCCTCCTCCTCGTGCACAGATCCATACGAAGCCAGACTATTGCACAAATGTATGAAGTGCGGGGCAGGAAAGGCTTCTTGAGTCCTCCTTCTCTTCTGTTGCCCTCCTACAAGGCCGGGCTCTTACAAGCACACCCCACCCAAGAGTCCAGCCGTTCACATTGGTCAACAGTGTTGAAGTCCCAGACGAGAGGCACTTTAGAGGTATATTTTAAAATAACAAAATAATTCCTCCAAGGGCGTGATCCTAGGAAATGCCGGGACCCTAAAATCTGATTGCCAGACAGAGGACTTGGGGATGCGCTCGGCGTAGTTCAGGATCAAGCCACAGGTGCATGATAATGTCATTGCACCAGTGCATTGTTTGAAACACCTTATTGATGGAAACCGTTATTGTGTCTGCATTTTAAATGTACCCAGGAGGGTGTAAACGAGTGAAAGGCTGTGCCCTCTCAGCCGATCATTGGCTTGCCAGCATGTGATTCAGCTTAGACTGTGACAGGTTTCAGAGTAGCGGCCGTGTTAGTCTGTATCCGTAAAAAGAACAGGAGTACTTGTGGTACCGTAGAGACTAACACATTTATTTCAGCCTAAGCGTTCATAGGCTATAGCCCACTTCATCAGATGCATAGAATGAAACACTCAATAGGCATTGGAGTGGCTGATTGGGGGGAGGGGGAGCTGGCGAGCAAAGATCCAGCCATCAGCAGGAGCCAGCAGTACTGACGGGGAGAAAGAAAATACGGGACTATGCATGAAAACAAAGAGAACCTTGCGGGACTTGCCCATTCCTAGTCCGCGATTAGCCAGACGTATGGCTCTGGCGGCCCAGCTTCTCCAGCCTGGCAGAGCTGCGCTCAGCACAAGTCCAGGTGAGAGAGGGGCAACGGCTCTTATCCACTATTCCTTCCCCTTATCCCTGTCCAGGGTGCTGTCCAGGTCTCTGTTACAAGATAGGTTACTCTGTTTAGCCCCAGCTGCCAATGACACGCAGAGGCGTGCAGTGCCCTCCCTGTGCTGCTAGTTGTGTGGCCACACCATCTGGTGCTAGTTTTGTTCAGTGTGTTTGTAGAATTTCAACTCACTGCTCACACGTCTGTAACCACGTCTCCGGAGGCTCGGACCTTCACGCCTGTCGTTTAATGTAGCCACACCCACACAAACGTTTTCTCACTCTGTTATTCCCTGGGAGCTCGATTGCAGCTTCAAGCCACAGACCTTGAGGCCCTGGCTTCCAGAGGCGTCCCTGGGAGGAATTTTAGATTACTGATGCAGCATTCCTTAAAGGGTACGTCTATACTACCTGCCGGATCGGCGGGGCGTGTTTGATGTATTGGGGATCGCTTTATTGCGTCTCATCTCCACGTGAGAAATCGATCCCCAAACGCACTCCCTGTCAACTCCGGAACTCCATCGCGGCAAGAGGAGGAAGTGGAGTCGACGGGGGAGCAGCCACAGTCGACTTGCTGCCGTGGGGATGGCCAGGTAAGTCGAACTAAGATACTGTGAAGTTGCGTATGATGTCTTAGGTCAACTCCCCCTGTCCCAGTATAGCCCAGCCCTTAGTGAGGGAGGCTTCTTGTTGGAGAACACCCCGGCTCCTGGCTGTGACAGGCAGCTGCGTTAGCCAGTGATGGACAGGGCTGTGGCCTTATACTTACCACTCCTCCCAGCAAAGGGAGGCTAGCGCCCCAGCACAATGTCCCTGCCAAGTTGTTGCTTCACAGGTGTGGTTGTGAGGGGAATGCTTATCGCTTATAACTCCGGCCAAGTTACACTAGCTATTGCCTACTTTGAGGTTCCGTTTAAACTCGTTCAGTGTTGTTTGAAGAATCTGATCCGGTGCTTGTTTAGGGGGAGAACTGGAAGCAAAACCACTCTTGTGGTGGGGACAGGAGGCTGGGCCTAGCGCACCAAGGCAGTGTAACATGCAGGTTTTCTTCCTTCCTCCACACATACTGTCCTCTCTCATCCTGCACATCCTGAAAGCAGAGCTCTCTCAGTTCTGAGACATTCACCTTTACTATGTACGGTCATGCTCTAGCGCCCCTTATTTGGAAGCTATCTATTGTCTCAGGCTGAGAGGCTGCAGCAGCGGGATTTATCCTGCCTCACATTTTCCTGAATATTTAAAGAAAGAGACTGACGTCAGCTGTCGTTTTCTGTAAATTACCTGGGTGCTATGATGACTAAGCATTGGTGTTGCGATCTCCCCAGGGAGGTACAATCCGTTTCCCACAGAGTCCAGCTATCACCTTCCTTGGAGAGGCAAATGTTTCTAGTAATGAAAAAGGATTTGCCTCCGAGTTATTGGGACGAGGTGAGGGCCAGAGTCCCCAGAGGTTAGCTGGTTAATGATTTGATTTAGACGCTGAGAAATGTGCGCTGTGTGAGGCAATGATTTTGCAGTCACAGTTCAGATAACACCAGCGTGTCTGTCTCCTTTCCTCTGTGCCTGCTGGTGTGATACTGCTGCTTGCCTCACTCCCCTACACCGTGGAGGCTGCCTAATTGACGTTTCCTGTCCTGCAGCATCTGTAACAGAGATCGCAATGTCTTCTAATGCGGCATGGCAACTCAGTTAAGCAGCCTAGGGCCTTGTCTGTAGTGGGCAGAAAGTCCCTTGTTAGACAACATACTAACTATGATTTTGCCCTGAGGTTGCACAAGGACATTCATGTTTAAACACGTAGACTGGCTGCAGCTATGAATGGGTATTTTGGGCCAGACTGTGGTCAGTGACTAGCTAACACATGTTTAAACACCATTGTCCTTGTCCAGGCTAAGGGCAAAGCCATTTCTGACATCACGTGTGGGGGGGGGGGGGGGGGCAGACTTGCGCCAGCTCATTTGGGAGGCCCTGGCCAGTTGCCCTTTTTCATTTTTGTGAGGTGTTGATGAATTCTTTTCAAGCTTGGGGTCTACAAGTCACGATGTCCTTTTCTACAGAACCTTGGGAATAATAATAGCTGCCCAGGGAGGGAAGGATGGCTAGGCAGGCTGGCTGCCTGCCCGGCAGATAAGAAGCCTTGTCTGTCCCACTGTAAATATCTAACCCTACTTAGACAGTCTTTTATATGCTGCTCTGTGCAGAGTCAGCGTGCATGGAATGAATGCAATACACGTGAAAACCCCAGGAAGGATAGAGGGGGGTAAGCAAAGCGAGGCTGCTGAAGAGGAGGATTTAGCAATGCTTTCTGACAGCAGCCTGTGTGTGACGTCTGGGGGGAAATATTTGAGCTCTCAATAGAGGAGGCTGTAGAAATCTGAAAACAAATGAACATCTCCTTCACTCCATTTCTGTAAGAGGCAGCATCGCCACCCTCACCTGCATCCTCCCTTGCGCAACCTGCCGCAGTGCAACACAATCCCTTTTGGAGAAGAGCCTGGCTCTGTGTCTTTCCTTTTAACCACAGTGCCTCCCTGCAGCTTCTGAGCTGCACGGGAGCGGAGCAGACATCTCGTATTTGTACGGGTGCATAGTACGTATAGGAAGATCATAGCCCTTTGATGACCTCTGCATTGCCCGGTCTTTCCTGGACTGAGCACAGCGCTCAATGCCGCTGTTCGAAATAGCAGGGTTTATCTTTTATGTGGGTGGAAGTAGAAGCTGAAAGGCAAGCATAAAATAGCTATTTAAGAGCTGGAGCACTACTCCCATTCTTCTGATAAGAGCATGTGATTCGCCATTATTGTTATTGGTTATATTAAAGTAAAGCTTGAAGGACCCAGCCAAGATTGAGGCCCAGTTACATTAGGTACTGTTCAGACACATAGTAAGAAGCAGTCCTTCCCTTGAAGAGCTTACAGTCTAGACAAGACAGACAAAAGACATATTCCTATCATCCAAGGTCACCTACTAGTCTGAAGATGAACCAAGAATGGAATCTAGAATATCTTTATCTCATAGAACTGGAGGGACCTTGAAAGGTCATCGAGCCCAGTCCCCTGCCTACACTAGCAGGACCAGGTACTGTCCCCTGACAGATTTTTTGCCCCAGATCCCTAAATGGTCCCCTCAAGGATTGAACTCACAACCCTGGGTTTAGCAGGCCAATGTGCAAACCACTGAGATATCCCAATATCTAAGGAGACTCTTGCACCAGGGGAGTGGGGTAGCACAGGGGCCAGCTGTGCACAGGAGACCCTGCCCCCCATCTCACTTTGTGGGTACTAGGACCCAAGTGGTGCCTCCCTCCCCTATTTCCAGTCCAGCGAGTTACAGAAGCAGAAGCTAGCACAGGTAAGGAGCATTGTCACCGAGAGGCATAGAGAGCAGCAAGGAATGTGGAGACAATGCAGAGGCAATAAGGCCTTCCACATAGATCGCTCTGGGTCTCCAGCTGCTCTGTGGGTATCCACGAAGATTTCAGGCGATTCCCCTGGCTTGAAAGCCTACCCCACTCATTCAAAAGGTGAACAGATCTTACCTTCTCCCCTCTCTGCCCTTGGTGAAAGCATTTGGGAAATACCCTGTGCAGCAGTTTTCCTCTACCTTGCATGGGCTTCCATACAGGAGGAGGCAATCTACCCCAGTGTTACAGTCACACTTAGTATTCCACCAATGCCACAAAGAGATGCTGTGGTGCATAGGGAGCACCTATCCCTGTTGTTTGAGGCTATCCTCTTTATATGCTGTCCACGATCACATTATGGGTTTTTCAGTTTGCTTTGTGTAGTGTATTGAAAGCTCTGCTGTAATTTACTGTCCACTTTCGTCCTAGGTCTTCCTCACTAATACTGTTGTCAAAGGGTTGTATTTATCCAGACAGGACATTGTCAGTTCCATGGTCAATGACGAACTGAAATGCTGCTTTGATCACATTTACCCCTCCAGCCATTTCTCTTGTTCAGTCTTTCTTGAGTTACAGCCTTCCCCTAGGCCCAGCATGCAGGCTCCAGCCAGGTAACGTGGCAGCTCAAATTGATGATCGTGACCTGTTCTGGCCTGTTCTCAGGATATAAATGATGTTGTTCGAGTGTTTAATGATACCTTAATAAAAATCCCAGATATAGCCGCTTCTCCTTTAACCTTATTATTCTTTTGTTCAGGCTATTCCCCGCATTAGAATGTTGAATTAAGGGCTATGACAATGGAGGGAATTTTCTAAAGAAGGAAAAAATACCTAGGGCAGTTTGGGATTTACAAAACGTAAACCAAAACCCAGGTTCATCTGGATGCAGGTTCCAGTGTGCCCCCCCCCCCCCAAGTGAATTTGGTATAAACTAAAGATATATCCAAGCTGGTTCGTATCCCAAAGTTTATTTGGCTTAGGTACGGAGCTCTCATTGAGTGTAAATGGTCCATCTCTCGAGTCATATTGGTGAACTTCCAACCCTCAGGTACATTCATGAGAGATGAAAGCGCCACATGAGTATTTCTAACAGAGCCATAGTTTCAGCTTGATTGTTTTATTATTTGGAAGGACTAAATAATGGCAAAGGAAAATGGATGACGCTCTGAAAGCTATAAATAAGGTGCTAAATGAAGGTGCTAGATCTCTGTGGCAGAAAGAGCTGGATTGCACACCCAGAACTGCAGGGATTTTTTAAAAAATAAAGTGAAGGTTTTGCAGATCAGGTTTTTTCCTGTTTTTATTTTCAAGCTCTTGGTTGGTTTTTTTTGGATTCCCAAGGATGATCCATCTATGGACAGGTAATAGTGATTGGAAGGGAATTACTGGTTTTTAAAGTTGCTAACTCTTGTTCAGGTCCGAATGTGAATGAAATTGTTCAGCACGCTGACCAACTTTTCATCACACAGACTCTGTATTGTACATAATTCTTAACAGCCGCCCATAAACATTAGCTCAAAGTATTTTGAGTATATTTAACTAGTAGTTTGGGGAGATTGATGCTGCAAGGTGTTGGCACCTCCCCTTCAAGTCACTGGGAGTTGAGGATGGTCAGAAACTTGCAAGACCAGACCAAGTGTATCATCCTTTAAGTAGCCTATCGCCTTCAATCTATTTATTGCTGTGCTTTGCTCGTTTCCGTAACCCCTCAGACGAAGCTATTTCAATGCTGATGTTTTACGGTCTCCCTGAAAAAGCTCTTTCGTCTTCCAACGTGTACTTAATGCACTTCTGTCCCAAAGCAGCCTCTCTGTGTTACGCCAATCCCGAGGGAGCAACATCAGCCTCCCTTTAAATATCGAATGGCTTTTAAAATTCTTTTGATGACTTACAAAGCAGCACACAGTCTTGGGGGCCCATATGTCTTTCTGAGCTGTTCTTTCCACTGTTGCAGTTTAATCATTGTTTGAAACCACCAGAAGCGTATTTTTTCTTTGGTAGGTCCAAAATAGAGGGTAGAGATTTATTGATATTTAATGTGTTCTGAGGTTGTCTTCACTGACTCTGGACCAAGCGCTGGCCATGGTGGAAATAATAAGCCAATAAACTCTTACCGGTCTAAACATAAGCATTCTTACTTTTGGCAGGCTTAGTCTCAGCAAGTGGAGAGCCCTCCTTGTGCATTCCATTTTAGTGTGTTTTATTTGTAAAGCACCTTGGGGTACTTTTACATGAAAGGCCCTGTTTTCTCTTTGTGTTGCAGTGTGTTGTGTGAAATGAAAGAACCCACAGAGCACACAGAGTGAATACAGAGCTGCAGAATTACTGCTGAGCTATTTGCTGTCTGCTGCATACACAGAGCATGCAATATTCAACTCAGACACAACCTGGGAAGCCCAGCCACCTGCAAAACCTCTATGTCGGGGAGAGGAGGGACGGGGAGGGAGAATCCTCCCTGAATAAAAAAAGGATAATTTGAAAGTTTTCTTCCCCCTAGTCTGTCTCGTTATGCCTCCAGCCAGGTGGAATATTCAAGACAGGAAAACATAGCATCCCCACAGTCCCTCTAGCAAAAGAGATGCAAAGTCCTTTTGAAAAATACATCTAAATTTCATAGAAGGGCTGTTGTTCTCGATTCAATCCTATAGGAATTTTCCATAAGGCAAGGAGTTAGTGATAACTGACTAATGACTTCAGGATTTGGCTCATTGTTACCCCTTCTTTGAGCTGAGCGATGAGCCAAAATTTAGAGTCCTGGGTGGTTGTTTTGGTTCAGAGGAGAAATTGATAATGGAGTCAGGCATCTTTGATGTAATGCTGTTTATTTATAAAGAATGTACGGAGTCCCATTTGCTTGACCACAGCAGAATTCAAACAGCAGGAGACAGGTTTTTTTGTTCCCAGCTCCAAGCATCTTTCTAACTGGTCATTCTCCCAGTTCTTCCAATGCTTGTGTTTGGTGCTTCCTTTTTGTCTTCTCTCCCCGCTTCTCTGGTCTTCCTCTTTCACAGACGCACAAACACCCTCACAAAACAATACCCAGAGAAACCCCTCCACCCACTTGGGTCTTCTGTGTTCCTTTGCTCGGGAGGTGGGTGGGGTGGGGTGATGAGTGCTATGATTTCAGCTACCAGGCGCCATAAAGGAGATTTTACATTTATCCCAAATGAAGGGTGGCTTTTATACCCACCGGTTTGAGAGAGATATAACCCAAGCCATAACAATAGTCTCAAAATTACCAATACCAAGCATGGCAAAATCATGAGATTGGCTTAAAAATCATTTGATTTTTAAAAGAAATAAATTTGGGGGTGTCTTTCTTTGTTTCTAGTCTCTGAGCTTTTAGGGTCAGCTTCCTTCATGTTTTCAAGGTTTTTTTCCCCTCAGCCAGAGGCCTAGAAATGTACTTTGCTTCTTAAATGAAAACTAAGGGTTTTTTAGGCAAATGCTTTATTCCAGCAGCTGGGGCTTTAAGAAAAACAACCCCAAATCACGAGACGTCCAATAAAATCATAAGTCGGCAATGCTGCTTTTAACATAACGTACCCTCCCATTGAGACAGGGTAGCAGGTGGGAGTTGTTTGAGGGAGAGGCTGGGGAAATGGGAAATTGAAACAAAGTCATCTTTTGGTAGCAGGGGCTGCCCATCAACACTTCCAGGAAAAGCATGTCTTGCTATATTAGGACTCTGATGGCCTTTAAAAGTTTGCTGGATTTTCCGATCATGTGCTCCCACCTAGAGCTGGAGAAATAATGGATTTTTGGCTTGCTGGCAATTCTGAATAATACAAAACCAAAAATTCATTTTGAGTAGCGCCAAAATGAAATTTTTCAATTTTTTTGGCAAAAAGTTGACCATCATTTTTTTGTCAAACGAAACACTTCATCAGCTGAAAATAAAAGGTTTCATTTCAATTTTTAACATTTAATTATTTTCTGAAAAATAAAATTAAAGGAAATTTTGAAAGTAATTTTCAATAGAAATGTTTGTTTTCATTTAATAAATGTCAGAGCAAAATGTTTCCATTTTTCTGAATCTTTTTTGGAGAGGGGGTGGAGTTTTTTCCCACCAACAAAAACAATTTGCTGAAATTGACACAGATTTTTTGCTGTCATCAAATCAACATTTTTCTCCACGTTCTAGTTCCACCACATTCCTTCATTTACCCCTGATGTCATAGTATTTTTGACCCTGCACCAAAGCCTGATGGGAACAGAAAATGCTGTTAAAAACACGTGTAGGTTACATACTGCTGAGGGCGAACAAAGAGAGCAGGGTGTAGAAATGGAAGCTTAATAGAGTTGTCTAATTTACTATTCCCGTCCGCAACAGTTCCCATCTCCCTGATGCTCTCTGTCCATGCTCAGCAATCACAAGCATTCACAGGTCAGGGTGAACAACCAGTTTCTCACAGCTTTTGCCAATTCTGGTATTTCCGCTTTCAGCACAGGTTGCCTATGTCAGAGGCCATTGGAATTCTCCTCCTCACACATGTTGATCTTATTCCTCCCCTAGACCCTTTAGATTTTCTTTAGCTAAGTAGTGATCAATGAAAAAGGAGACCTCTCTTGAACTCTCTGCTCTGACTCAGACACCGCTATGCTCTCTGGTACCTGATACTGGAATAATGCCAAGGGTTATTAGGACTGAGTGAGTCCCTGTTCTTGAAGAAGAGAGGTCAAACTAAAATGGAAGGAGCTGCCCTTCCCCCAATAGACCTCACAGCTGACTAGTTCTAACACTGCTGATACAGTCTGTATCAGCATCAGCAGGAACATGCAGAGACTGCACAAATTATACAGTGGGTCAAAACAGGAGGAACAGCAATTCTGGGAGAGAAAAAATTGGCACTGAAAGAAAAAAAAAGTGATCCAGAATTTGCTGTGCAAATCTAAATGCTTCTCTTCGCAATCTAAAATTAGTCACGCCAACATCAATATCCACTTACAAGAAGTGGTGACTGGGCCAAATTCTGCATCTCTTGCACCTATGCTACTCCACAGAAGTCAGAAAGGATGCGTGTCCCAGGGTATTGGGAGCTCCTTAAATCAAAGCATCAAGATTTGACAGTGAGGTGCGTGAACATGGGCTTTATTGATCATGTCAGTATTGTATGACTAAATTCCTAAAGTCCTGTCTTTGCATGCTCAGTGGAAAACATGGGATAGACTTTCTACAGCCAATATATTTTTTGGGGGGCTGTTCCAAAGTCCTTGTCAGAAATAAGGAGTGGATCGGATCAAATTATTATAGGTTATTAATATGTTCACCGTATACACTGGGAGTAATTGGATAAAAACATCAAATAGTTTTGCTGGGAGGTAACCGACACAATTTATCAAATCTGATTCTAAGCTGGTTCTTTCCAGTCTGCTTCTGATTGCATGCTTCACTATACACCCCATAGCCTGCAAGCAGGATTAGGAAAATCCCCTACCCCCAAAATGATAGCTTGCAATTCCAACACAGTGCTTAGTACACCAAATACACAGATGTAACTCATGGCCTACTGCCTTACTTTATAGACTTGTCAATAGCAATAACTAGTTTAACTTTAGGAGATTTGAAGAATTTGAGATCCTTTGGCAGGTGCAATGTGCAGAAGCACTCTTGCACTGGCAGTTATTTGCACCTGAAATTAGTTGTCTAAGGGCTTGTCTTCACTACCCGCCAGATCGACAGGTACCGATCGATCTGTTAGCGATCAATTTCTTGCGTCTCGTGAAGACGCGAGAAATCGATCGCCCATGGTGCTCCGGAACTCCAGCTCGCCGAGAGGCAGCCGACTTACCTGCCGTCCCCACTAGTCACCTTACTGAAACTCAATATTTGGCCACTTATTATAAAACTTTGGGCATGGATTTTAATCTTGGTCTCCATTAGCTTTATGATGTAAACTATTGGTTGACTTACATTAAGAATTATTAAGTAAGGGCTAATACATTATTCATGTAGCTGAAGTTGCGTATCTTCAGTCGACTCCCCCCCCTAGTGAAGACCAGCCCTATGTATCTGGCTTGTGGGTGCAGTCAAGGGCTTGTAAATCAGAGTGGTCTAAAGAGGGCACCAACATGTATCCTCAAATATTTGCCCATGCAGTTTTGCAGCCACAGTAATGGAGACCCAGTTGAGGCAGGTTTGAACAATGAATTCTTAGTCAATAAATGATGTTAGAGAAAACTGGCAAGTCATCAAAAGCCCCTGTCTTTATTTAACTGTCTCGCTGGTTCATTATGGATTAGCTCATTTCCTCTAGTTAGTGGCATGATTATGGAAACAGAAAATCATTTCTTTCTGCTTCTTATTTGGAAGATAAATGAAGCCCACATAAAGTAGCACAAGATATAACTTAGAATAACGCTGACTTAATAGACTTTCATTTCATTCTCACCTTGAAGCCCTGAAATAAAGTATACTGTTGCTATGTTCATTGGGTTGTTCTTGATCCACAACATATACATACCTAGATAAAAGTAACACCTTTATGAAGGGCACTGAAATATTTTTTCAGTTGAATTTATTATCTATAAGGTAGTATGTTATACCAATTATGGAAACATTTCAAAAACATAAAGAAGTCCACACTTTAAAAATAGAGCTCATTCCATTGCCGCTAAACTCCATGAATTGTCATCTAACATATGATTTGTGGCATTCCAGAAATATGATATAAACTTGAGGTAAACTTAAATTGCCACAGCCTTGAAGTATGTTGAAAAAGCAAAGGCAGGCTGAAAATTTTTCAAGCTGATGTTTTTCTTCTTAGCAATAAGAAAGAGAAAAATAGTTAAGATTATGGTTTCTTATTTGAGGTGCAGCCACTGTTGTGTTCAGATGTCCCCTGCAAAGAGATACTATATCCCCATCAGCCAAGCATAATGATGCTGGTCTTGTTCAGGAGTCTTGGAAGACATCATTTGTATGAAAATAAACCAAAAGATCAAAGAGCTTTAATCCTCTTTAGAGGGAGGAGAAAATCATCACAATTTTACAGGTATATTTTCCGCCTTGCAAATCAAAGTTTTGATTTAAAATGTCATAAAAAACTTGACATTCAGAAAATTGAACTAGCTCTGATAAGTGCTTGCTTTGCTGAATCTGACCTAAGTGAGATCAGAATCATGCACTATATGCTCAATATTGTTTTTGTTAATTAAATTAAATTAATTAGCCATTTCCTCCAGTTAGTGGAATGATTATAGAAACAGAAAATCATTTTTTTCCTGCCTCTTATTTGGAAGATAAATGAAGCCCACACAAAGTAACACAAGATATAACTTGGAATAACGCTCTCTTAATAGACTTTCATTTCATCCTCACCTTGAAGCCCTGAAATAAAGTATCTCAAATTATATTTTTCATCTTTACCATTGTGCCAATAAATAATCCACTGTATATTCATCTCAGAGTTAGACCTTCTGGAAGTGACAATGTTACAGCAGGAGATTATGGTTTTAGGTAATGAATAAACAGCAGGAAGAGATGGGTTTGCAAGGAGCAACAATTGTGTTCTCTTTTTAACGACTCTAGTAACAGGAACATCTTTCAAAATGCCCTGAAAATATAGATCAGTGGAACTGTTCCTAAACAGAGGATTTTACTATATTTTCCATGAAGCATCAATCCCTATTTAATATTGATTTGAAAATATAGATACCAAACTACTTACTGTACATCTTCGCTTATGTCACTATCATAGAGAATACTGTATAAATTTGGTCAATCAAGGGTTTAGATGAGAGGGAATTTTCAATAGTCTTAACAGGCCTCAGGAGATGTGACCTCACTTTGGATATGGGGGGAGCTTTAAATGGTGAAGCTGTGGATAATAAAAAGTTACTGTATCAACATGCAGTATTTTTCATAAGGGTCACTATGGAAACATAAGGACATGGCAGAAAATACTATTTCAATTTTTTAGAATTCTACCACCATGTTTGGATGTGCCTAATCTCGATGTTTTGATGTATGAGCTTTCAGTACTGGAGGCTGAGGAGAAATATCCAATTTCTGAACAGTTTGTGAATCCTCCACTGCTTTTATTTCATAGTTTTCACAATGACCTCTCGCTCCTTCTTGTTACGGGACCTGTTGATAAATTTCAAGCATGGGCTATAAATGTCTGGAGGAAAACAATTTGAAACACAGTCCTAAATCTAGATAGCATGGCCATTTCCACATGCGCTCCCGAATGGGAAAACGTCCAAAGACTAGACCTGTTGATTGCAAAATGCACTGAGTTGCTCGGAATATTCTGCACAGCAAAACATCTCACTAGAATCGAGGGTAGATATTTTTGTCCCCCAAAGTTTCAAAGAAGATTTACAGTGTGCACTTTGAGTTCAAGATGTCTTTAATCACATGGTTTAAGACACATGGCATTGGTTGTGCTATCCTTAGCAGCCAGGCCTAACTAGTGTACGCTGACTGCTTTTCTGAGACAGGAACCATAGCTAATCTGCTTTCAGTGAGCTAATTGGAAGAACATCTTGTCTGTCCTTTTCCCCCTGATCAACTTAACTGCCACCCTTTATGTGGCCTGGTGATGTGACAAACCTCTCTCACCCATGATACAGCAGGTGTATTTTTCAACCTCCTTTTCAGTGATAGTAAAACATGCTTTGTTTGGACAATCAGCTCCATGTTGTTCATCTGAACTGTCTCCTCTAGCTCTTCAACCTCATCATTTTCCTCCTTCATTGCCTCCTTCTCCATTTCAAAGGGCCAATGTTTGCGAGAATGTCTCTGAGCGTACATTCTCTTACAACTTCTTACCTATCAGACCCAAAGGAGACATTCCCAGTATGGCTCTGGTTACTATTCCTGGCTCTGCTAAAAAGTTTGCAAGAATGGAAATGGTTTTCAGAAGCTTCCTTTTAGAAAATAGCTCATTGGTTCTCAAAGTGGGGGTCGTGACCCTTCAAGGGGTCGCAACCCGATTATGTGGGGGTCACGAGCACCTGCTGCCAGCAGCCAACCCCGACCCCTGCTGGCAGTGCCCCGAGCCCCGGCCCCTGCCATAGCGGGCTACCGGCAGCGCCCCAAGCCCGGACCCAGCCCCTGCCTCAGTGGGCTGCCGGTGGCGCCTGGAGCCCTGGGCCCTTGCCGCAGCAGGCTGCCGGCGGTGCCCTGAGACCCAGACCCAGCCCCTGCCGCAGAGGGCTGCTGGCAGTGCTCTGGGCCTTGGCAACTGCTGCGGAGGGCTGGTGGCAGGCTGCCAGCAGCACCCCGAACCTCAGACCTGGCCGATGGCGCAGCGGGATACCAGCGGTGCCCGGAGCCCCGGAGCCGGCCCCTGCTGCAGCGGGCTGCCGGCAGCGGGCTGAGCCCCAGGCCCCGCCACAGTGGGCTGCCGGCGGCACCCTGGGCCCTGTCTCCTGTCCCAGGGGGTTGCTGGCACCCTCTTCTGAGCCCGGCCCCCACCCCTGGGGGCTGGCACCCCTACACCCCCCCTCGAGCCCAGCTGGCACTTCCCAGCTGGCCCAGCTGCTGGCACTTCCCCCAACAGCCCCCACCAAGGGGGGGGGGGGTCGCGCTTAGAGGCCTGGTATCCGAAAGGGGTCACCAATAGAAAAAGTTTGAGAACCACTGATTTAATAGCTAGATAGTTGAAATTTCAGGGGGAACGAAGAAAGCCAGAACCAAGCAGTGGAAATATCCATGCCATTTTTCACAAAACATTTTCTCATCACTGTTGACAACTACATCAGCCATAACACCCATCATGAGGAGATGATACGTAATCCATGGCAAGACTTGGGGGAAATGTTGATGAGTGAACAACCAAAATCTCCCTGATGCCCCCATCCTTTCCAAGAGAGTGAAATCAAAAGATCCCACTTTCCCCCATAAGGTATCCTGTCAGTCAGTCCCATACATGGTTTATGATTTTGTACTTCACACACCATGTCTCCCTAGCTTCCTTATTCATCATTATTATTTATTAATATTACCATAGTGTCTAGGAACCAATAGAGCACTGTACGAACAGCACAAAAAGAGTTTACAATCTAAGTGTAGAAGCTCTTTAACTTGACGTTGTGTAATCATTCTACCCCCAAAATAATACTGTACATTCTTTCCAGACCGCAAATATACCCTTGACTTTGCAAGAATTTCATTCTGATTACATGGCTTTGGGGAAGGGGGAATGGGGACTGGACTTGCATTAAATGGGTTTCCTGAAAAGGATGAATCAAGAGCTGCAATTAGACACTTATGTAAATCAGGCAGGCAGCTGACTAAGTGTTTTCTCTATCTGTGGTTACATTTGCCACATCCAGGCCAAAATATTGCTTTTATATTCGTCACATATTATGTTATAAACAAAGCCACCTCAGCACGGGGAGCGGGGGTCAATGAGTGAAAGGGAGAGAGAGAGAGAGGCTTGTTAACCTTTTAATTAGCCGTCCATTGCTTTTCATGTACCTCTACACAAACCTTTTACCCTCCTCAAACAAGTGTCAACACACTCTCACTGTAACCTCTTAGCCTCTTCACCCAGGTTAACATTTCTCTCTTAAGGTCTTTAAAGAGGAAAGACACTCAGTTACTTAATATTGCAAAAAGTACATATACGAATAACTATGATATAATTTAATAATATATCGCATGCCCTTTAAAAGCATGTACAGCACCCCCCAAATTATAATGAATTATAACAGGTCTGATTCTGCAAATCTTACATTGAGTAGCATGTATTCCATCGAGTAGTCCCATGGACTTCATTTGTATAGTAACAGGCCAGATTCTGATATCATCACTCACAGTGAACAGCATCCTTCCCCACAAATAGTCCCATTGATTTTAGTGGAATGACTTCTGGAGTAAGCTACTACTCAGGGTGAGTTAGTGGTATCAGAACCCATTGCAAAATCACTGAGTCCGAACCAGACTCCTGCATCTGGAGGACCCCTCAACATTAAAGTGGTCTGTATCCAGATCCAGGCCTGAATTTTGCTGCTCAGGCTCAAATGTGTAGTGCAGATGCCTTTAAGTAATCCTTGAATAACCTCCTTGTGCCTCACAATGTCACTTGCCTCCTCTAAGGGTATGGTGGGCAGTGATCGATCCCCGAATGCACTCGCCGTTGACTCCTATACTCCACTTCGGCGAGAGGCAGAAACGGAGTCGACAGGGGACTGGCAGCAGTTGACTCACTGTGGTGTGGATGGCCAGGTAAGTCGACCTAAGATACGCCGACTTCAGCTACGCTATTCGCGTAGCTGAAGTTGCGTATCTTAGGTTGACCCCCGCCCCCAGTGTAGACCAGGCCTTAGTCTCTCCTTACTTCTCACTACGTTTGCCTGGCATCCCACCCACCATCAGCACTTGGTTGTGCTCTGCTCCCCTCTGCCTGTGCATGACAGGGCCACTAAACCAAACCAAACAACAAATAAAACTTTCCCACGAACTTTGCCCAGCCCACCTCCACCCGTTAACATCCCAATTTGTCCTCAAAAACAACGTGTTGACGACATCCGTCTACCCTGTGTTATTCATGTAAAGTGGTTCAGGGCAGGGCCTTTCCTAGGCTGACCATATTTCTTTGAGACAAAAACGGGACATTGGGATGGCAAAAACGGGACGGGGTTGGGGGGTCTCACCAGATGAAGTCGGTGCAGTGGCTGCAGAACATGGGCTGAGGGGCGCTGGGGTGGTGGTCGGGGTGCTCTAGGGGAGCTCTGGGGGGGGGGCTATAGGGCCCAGAGGGTCTCACCAGATGAAGTCGGTGCAGTGGCTGCAGAACATGGGCTGAGGGGCGCTGGGGTGGTGGTCGGGGGGCTCTAGGGGAGCTCTGGGGGGGCTATAGGGCCCAGGGGGTCTCACCAGATGAAGTCGGTGCAGTGGCTGCAGAACATGGGCTGAGGGGCGCTGGGGTGGTGGTCGGGGGGCTCTGGGGAGCTCTGGGGGGGCTCTAGGGGGGCTCTAGGGCCCTGGGGGTCTCACCAGATGAAGTTGGTGCAGTGGCTGCAGAATGTGGGCTGAGGGGTGCTGCAGCGGCTTGGCCAGGCACTCCAGCTCGGTGGGCGAGGTGACCAGCGCCATGGCCCCACCTGGGCCCCCCAGCACCAGGCAGGGGGGGGGGAGGCAGAGGGGGAATGGGGGGGATGGATGGAGGAATAAGCAGAACAGAGATGGGGGGATGGGGAATGAAGAGGATGGAGGGAGAGAGAGAAGGGGGGATGAGGGATGAAGAGGATGGAGGGGACGGAGGGAGAGAAGGCAGGAAGGTGAAAAGGGAGAGGATGGATGGATGAGAGAAGAGATGGGGGTAGGGAGCAGGGGGGATGGAGGAGGCAAGGGACAACGAGAAGGAGGGATGGAGAGAAGGGAGATGAAAGAGGAAGCAGTGGACAGAGGGAGAGAGGGAAGGGAGGGAGGGAGAAGGGAGATAGAGAGAAGGAAGAGAGGGATGGAGGGATAGAGAGAAGGGAGGAAGGAAGGGATGGAGAGAGGGGGGGAGAGAAGGGAGGAAGGGAGGGATGGAGAAGGGGGACGGAGCGAGAGGAGGCAGCGGACGGAGGGAGAGAGCAGGGAGGAAGGGAGGGATGGAGAAGGGGGATGGAGAGAAGGGAGGAAGGGAGGGATGGAGAAGGGGGATGGAGAGAAGGGAGGAAGGGAGGGATGGAGAGAAGGAGGGAAGAAGGAGGAATAGAGAGAAGAGGAGGCAGCGGGCGGTGGGCTGAAGCCGACGGCGGAGCCGAGCTGTCCGGAGCCGCAGCCAGGGACCGAGCGCGCCGGCGGGGGGGCTGCCGGCCGGAAGTTTTATGAGACATAATCACATAAATTAGTTATCATTTGCCATCACCCGTCCAGCAGTGGGACACTGGTGCTGGGCTGGTGAGATGCAGTTTGCTCATCGGAGATTTTGACATCTGATACTTGTCCTTAAGTAGCAAGATTCTTCATCTGAGCTCTAGCGAGTCCTGCAAAGAAAGAACCTCCCCCTAGAAAGCAGCTTGCAAAGAGGGACCTGCCCAAAAAATGGGACAAAATTGATATTTTTGTTAAAAAGACGGGACGGTCCAGAAATATGAAAAAAACGGGACTGTCCCGTTCAAAACCGTACGTATGGTCAGCCTAGCCTTTCCTTTCCCTACCTTTGCTCCCATTGAGGTCAGCCTCGTTTGCGGGGCCAGCTCTAGCTTTTTTTACCACCCCAAGCAAAACATAATAATAAAAGGGCGGCCGGATTGTGCTGCCCAAAGAATGCCCAGAATGCTGCCCCTTAGAATGTGCTGCCCCAAGCATGTGCTTCCTCATCTGGTGCCTGGAGTCGGCCCAGCTCTTTTGTACAGGAATAAAAACTTGTGTTTGTCTCCTTCCTTCCTTAAACACTTGTGTGGTGCTATGGCTTAAGACTCATAGGCTCTTAATTTCAAGGGAAGTGTTGTTTCTGGTGCTCCCTTCATATGTTTGGGCGAGAAAAGTAAGAAGGCAGGTGGTTATATACCCTCCTTTCTATGCCATTTGTACACTGAACACTGCTCTTTCTGCAGGTACCTGATGTTTCTCCAAAGCCTGCGGCTATCCTCTGGTTCTTATTTCTTTTTAATGCCACCACACAGCTGTAAATTAGCCTGCAGTTCCTGTGAGCAAAAATGCTTAGGATTATAATTGTACGGGTCATTTATTTTCCCCATGTCACTGCTTATGCAGTACGAGTACTGCTCCTTGCGAACTATAATAACAAACATTACACACCAGTGAACAAACGCCGCTCCTTTTGTATTTATTTTAACACTAAAAGAAAATATCAAGTATTGACACAGAAAGCAATTACTATTGTGTTTTTCAGTCCTAATTAGACTGAACTCCTTCTGGTTGTGAAACACATTTCCGACCTTTTGTCATAAAACATAATTCTGTCCCCCTGCTCTCTCGCTTGGCAGCACTGACTGAAACTGCAATGTAAAGGTGAATGAAGGTGAAATAATTAACAACAATGAGAATGCTAGCTAGCTATGTGAGTGAGGCTGCCTCCTTATCTAAAGCGGCCAAGTGTGTTTAAATCTCTGTCTTTGGAGTTCTTTGAAGTCTAAGTCTCAATCCATTCTCAGGATGGCTTCTGTTGTGGGTTTTGAACTGGCAGCATTTCTATTCACTTGACTTGACTGAAGTGGTGCCTTTGCTGGGATCGGAATCAAGAACTGTGTTGATTGAGGGCTGGACTATTTCCAGCATTTCGGGTATTAGCGATTGAATGCTGGGGAAATTTATTTTAAGTAAGCACAAAGGGCGGCATTTGATTTCACCTTCTGTAGTGAAGTTCGCAAAGGTGAAAAAGGAGAGAGACTGAGTTTCTCTTTGTCCAAAATGTGTAACAAAAACCGCGTGACCATGATGAGGTGGTTTCCAATGTTCGCTATAATTCCTGATGTTACAGTAGCACCTACGAACCACAATCAGGGATAAGAGCCTCATTGTGCTAGGCACTGAATAGATGCGCCCTTTAAAGACAGTTTAGATGTCAGGCAGGACACACAAAGGTGAGAAAAACTGCAAAGAGGCTGGCGTTTGGGGGCTGGGAACATGAAGTCACAACAAAGTGACCAGAGAAATGGAAGCAGACTTATTTATATTGGAACTCTAGTTTTGAGATTTTCACCCCCACACCAGCCCCTTTAAACTCGGTAAAAGGACTAGAGCAGTATAAAGAGGATCTAAATGTTCTGTTTCCAGCCTGGAGAGAATTCCTTCCATTTAGGCACTGTGGAAGAAAGCCATAAGGCTATCTTTAGAGGACCTGTTCTCAAGCCTTGGTGCAGAGGGTGTGTTGGGGCCAGGCCTCAACACCCAGACTGAAGAGATTCTGGGCAGTGCAGCGGCCCTTAGAGTACCTCCAGGAGTCTGCTATAACTTAGGCGGGTCCCTAGATGTGTCTAAGTTTCACCAGGAGCCTCTTCAGCCCCCATAGCTTTCCAGGATTAGTAGCATTCAATGGCTTGAACCTACCATAGCCCTTTTCCCTGTGGGTACTCCGAGGCTCCTAATTAAAATGTTATTTACAAGTTTCTCAGGTTAAGACCCACAGGAAAAAGGTCTTTTTTTTCCACCCAAGCCAACCAACTTCCACTAATCCATCTGAATAAGACGGGCTCATCCACCAGCTAATCTCTTGGAACAAAAGTGTGATTTTCAAAAGCACCCAGTATGGGCTTAACTCTTCACCAGGTCAATGGGGTCAATGGAAGCAATGCGAGACCAGCATTGAGCTCTCTTGGAAATCCCATCCCGGTAGGGTACTAGCATGGGCATCATGAGAATTATGTAGTATTTGTAGTGTGTGTCATACTCAGGAGAAGATTGTCGCATGTCAGAAATAGTTCCAGAATATGTGGACAGGCTGTAGTGGACTGGACTTTGGGAAAAAAACAACAGGTAGACACAGTCTCAGAAGTATCTATCCCATATTTCACACATTCAGCACATTCTAAACCTTTGCTTGACCAAGCCCAGTGAACAAGCCCAGCGAACAAGTATAGCTTTATAGCTAAATATAGTAAATTTATAGCTAAATATAGCTTTAAATTCAGCAAGGGACATATGGATAATAGTAAAATAAGAGGAAGGAAAGAATTTAAGATTTGTGTAAATTTCCCCTCCCCCCCACGCTATTTTGTCCTCTTGCATATCGATACCCTCTCTAAATGAGGAAAGGACATCAGCAACATTACTCACAACTATTTTGGTACTTAGGCTGCATGACCTCAAAGTAATTGCATCAGTGTACATCAAAGAAGCTGCAGCTTGTGGGAGAGGGGGCTGGTTTGCTTCCTTCAAAAAAATGAAGGGAAAAATAATAATCCTACCATTCGGAAAAATGGACCAAAAATAACAAAATCCAGATAAAGATATAGATTTCCCTTCCAGGACAGACTATGAAATAGGGTCTTCTTGTTTACTGGGCTTTGGTAATGCAAGTTGACAGGATATTAAGGTTACTTCAGGTTCTTCTGTCTCCCAGGGTCATAAGCCGTCTGTTATACATGTTAATCCATTTTAGCATTCCTACGAGTAGCTCCGTAAGTAGGGCAATCAGTTTAGTATGTACTCTTTCCATTTGCAGTCTAGTCGGGAGGAGAAACCTACTAATTAACAGGATACCCATAGAAAATCAAGAGAGATTTTAATATTAGGCCGACACTGCACAGCATTTTGTGATTAAGGAAAGAGAAATCCTCTGTGGAAATATTTTAGAGGAGAGAAGGGGAAACAACTCAAGAGGAAAAGAATTGCAGTATTTGAAATATGTTTATCCAACATTCTCTTTGCTTTTGTCTGTTTGTTACCAGTGGTGTGTGTGTGTGTGTGTGTGTGTGTGCGTGCGTGCACCTAATACCAACACAGTTGACCAAGCTACATTTCTATATGACTGAAAAGAAAACAAGGCTCTGTGTCTGATGACACCATATCTCAGTGCATACACAAGCGTTCCCCTTGAATGGAAGCCTGAATATTTATTAGCCATGCTGGGTTGGAGAAGGCAGAAGCATGATGGCTCGTTAAACCCTTGGCACCACTGGTATGCCATCCAGATATTAAATGTGATATCGAATGTATTTCTACTTAGCCCAGGTGGGGTACAGCTGAAGATATTAGCTCCTTATAGACTAGTTAAAACCCCACCAACTTTTCAAGCAGATTTAAAAAAACTGATACTGTTTGCAAAAGACTAATGTTGGATGACTTATGAAAGTTTTCCACATCTTTCCCAACAGAGCTTTCAATATTGTATATTAGCTGGTGTTGCATGATATGCTAGAAGGTACAGATGGAAATTTGATGTATATTTTTATAGATATGAAACTAGCATTTCTCATTGGTCAGGGAAATGTAAAACTTTTTGCCACTTTCTCATATATTGCCTAGCTCAAGTTATTAGATATTGAAATCCAGATCCTCAGCTGGTGGAAACCAGAATAGTTACATTGACATCAGTGAAGCTACATCAGTTTACACTAGCTGAGGATATGGGTCAAATAATTTTAGAGGTAACTCCTTTAGGAGTCAAAAATTAATGAAAATACTTTCTAGTACATTTACTGGGTGAAGTAATAGTACTTTGGACTTGTTAATGAAATATCCAAGGTTCAGAAATCCATGGTAGGTGTTAGGTAATATATAGAATCTGTTCATATGACAGAACTTCACCTTTCTTAATAATGTGGTAGAACTCAGATATACCTGCTTTGAATCAATGCCTAGTGTCATCTGGTGCAGCAAGACTAAAAATTATAGCAGTGCCTTGTAGAGGAAAGACTGGTTAACCTGTTTCTCCTTTCTTTCTTTAAAAAATACCCACACAAACGGAATTTCAATCGAGAAGAAAGAGGTTTTAAAAGTTTGTATTAATAAGATATAATGGGATTTGTAAATTCATCGAATAACCCAGGTCATTTCAGATCAGGGAGTCAGGAGACTGAGTCTGTCCCTTTTACATAGCAATTATCTCACAAAATAAATGCCATTCAGCTAACAGAAGAAGCAAAGCAATAAATGATTGCACATTTAAAAGAACGTGATTATACAAAATATTATATGATCCAACATTAATTAGGGATGACAAATGCCCCAAAAGGATAAAAACATATAATAGTTTTAACATGGATCTCACTTAGATTTTAACAACTTGATAAAGTAGGTGTTACTATTTAATGGTCTAACACTTCATGTTGTTTCAATCAAGAATCATAGCAATGATCCAAAAATATCCAGGATAAATATATATATATATATGCAATTCCTCTTTCAAAAAGGGATATCAAATAATGGTTGCCTGTTAGTAGGCCCTACTGGGATGGAAAGCGCTGGAAGCAAGGGAATCAGAAGCCTGCCTGAATGCAGAGATTCTGTATTATAGCAGAACACATTATATAGGTTACACATGCCTGCAGCCATCTGCCTCAGGCAGTGATCTCATCAGCTAAACCGCATCAGGTTTGGCCAGTACCTGAGAGGAAAATCTTTGAGGGAAAACCTGGGGTGCTGAGTGGCTAATCTGGTAGGTGGAGATCTTCTGCCAGCACAGTGCTCAGGTCCACTGGGATGTTAATTGCATGTATCTGACTGAGAGACAAAAGAAAAGACCTCACCACGGAAGATCATTAAAAGTCCCAAGGCCATTTGGAAGAGACGGTGTATTCAGTGGCGGTGCAGTAAATAGCGTGGCCAATTTCATTATTAGGTTTTAGGCATATTTTCCCACAATTTATTGAAATAATGCTTCCTCTTAGGGCATGGGGTATTGCTGCATGGCAGCTTTGACCCTTCAATTCTGCATTTACTCCAGGACCAATTGGAGCGCCTTCAAGCTGGCCTGGTTGGCTCTTAAGAAGCTCTATAGCAATCCCTACTGGCCCATTTGAAAGTGATGGTCAGAATTAGCAATGATATGTAACACTTTTCCTCACTAGGTCTCAGCCACACTTCGCTAAGGGAGGTAACATTCACTCCTGTTATTCAACAGATGAGGGAGGGGGGAAATGATGCATAGAAAGGTCTAGAGAGGTCACATAGGAAGCCTATTCTTTCCCTCATCACCAGCCCACACGGCCACCTCTTGATCATGACAAATATGCCATCTGCTGGTCCTTTCCTGGCACATGACTGTACTTTTCCCTGGTCAGTGGGTAAGAACCCAGCCTGCCACTGGCTGAGGTGATTTAAAAAGAGAAAGAGGCACCAGGCAGTTGACTGAAGAGTGCCCAGCGAGAGACCTGCACATTGGCCCACACAGTACAAGTCATAATTATTACTATTAGTTATTATTATCATTGATTTATACGATCAAAGCTCCTAGGAGCCTCAGTCCTGGGACAGGACCCTGTTGTGCTAGGCACTGTATTCTCCCAGCACAAAGACAGCCTCTGCCCAGCATATCTCTCATTAATTGCTCAATAACTTGGAGAGGGCTGTGGTTTTCAAGCTGTTGGTGCTGCCCACAACAGCAATCCCGGTCCCTATTTCAGGACCCTACTGATTAGCTTCCGTGACCATATGGCAGCTACTGTGGAGGAGGGGGGCTGATCATGTTGGAGCAATCGGCTGCTGATGTGGGGAGACAGAGAACCACTGAAAAGTTAACCTAGCAGTGCATCCTAACAATGTCATTTCCCTTCACAGCCCCAAGGAGTAAGTAGCGATAGAGAGAGAGATGAGAACTGCCCAGCTGGTCTCCGCCATTCTCACACCCATTGACTGGAGGAAGAGGCCTGAGCACTCGCATAATGGAGGGAAATATTTCCTGAGAGAGGAAGTGATCTCTAATACCTTGGTTACAAATGCATTCAGAGACACAGAAGAAGCCCACCTACTTCCCCGTTATGAGGGCCACTTTGGAATCATGTGACTGGGCCTGGGTGTACCGCCGACTTATAGCCTCCCACAGCACCACATAGTGGCAGAAGTGCAGAACTGCAGCCTTCCACTGAGATCGGATGTGACACTAACATGACAATGGTATGTACATTCTATTTGGAGAGCTTTTCTCTTTTCTTCTGATTTCCCACTGTTGGCTCATATTTGTGATCCACTCTGGCACCCAGATCCCCTTTTTACAGCACTCCTTCCTCGGCAGTCATTTCCCCTTTTATATGTGTGCAACTGATTGTTTCTTCCTAAGTGGAGTACTTGCATTTGTCCTTATTAGATTTCATCCTATTTACTTTAGACCATTTCTCTAGTTTGTCCTGATCGTTTTGAATTTTAATCCTGTCCTTCAAAGCACTTGCAACCCCTCCCAGCTTGGTATCATCCACACCATTTTATGTGTACTCTCTATGCCATTATCTAAATCACTGATGAAGAGATTGAACAGAATTGATCCCCGCAGGATCCCACTTGATACGCCGCTTGATTTGGCTGTTAGAAGATTGTGCATTGAATGGATGCAAAGAAAAATTTCAGCACAGCCATTTCTGTAATGAGCCTGAACCAACACTCCTCCGTGCGCTTTAGGTGGGAGAAGTCAAAATCCGAAGGTAGATCCAGATCCATGTTTCGCAGCTAGTCTAGTGTCTGAACCAAACCCCTTAATCTGAACCAGGGCAGGAAAGGTGGGAGGCATGAAACCTGAAACCAGATCCAAGTGCTGCAGTGTATGCCAAGCTCTAATAATAAAGAAAAGCATGTGGCAAAAAAGCAGATGTGGCTGCAACTTCATTTTCTGTTCCCCAAATCCCTCCTCTTTCCCCTCTCCCTCTTCTGAGAGCGAATGTCTTTCTGCCTCCCCTGAATCAGCAGTAGCTCCTTTGCCAGAGAGGGAAAGAGAAGCAGTGCATGGCTATGTGGCAGTGATTGAGAAAGTAAATCAGAAATACGTCACCAGCATCATATGTCTCGGGATCAAAGACACCCCACAGGGTTTTTATACCACTCCACCGAGCAGCTGTCTGACACTGACTGTGTGGTCCTCCCCCTCCCAGCTGCCCTCCCGCAACACTGCAAATGTCTCCGTGTTGCTCAAAGAGTCATCCAAGCCTACAGAGGGTCCGACAGCTAGTTGGTACCTCCTGTCAGAGCTAATGCTGGGAGAGGCTACAGCTGTGTAGTTCGTGGCAGTAGCTTTAAAGGAAGAGCAGATGTCATTCTCCCGGAGCAACCAGCATGTTATGTGCTTTCATTGCTCCCCTGTGTCATTACAAATGGCCAAATTAAAACAATGTGGCAAATATGGTGCATCAACTCCCTTGCTGGGCAGGGATATTAGGGCAGTGTCCCAAACGTCTCCCATTTAGCTTCACCTATAAATCAGGGTGGGATTTTTCAAAGCAACCCAGGCTAAATGACCCGCTGCAGGGTCTGGGTTGCAGAAGGAGAAACTTGGCAGCACAGGTGTAAATCAAAGCAGAAGCTTGTGTGAAGTCTGCCTAGGGCTCCCATCTGCACAGGGCTTAGTGTGTACGGCAGACTAAAAATCCCAATCACTATTGGACCCCATTTCCTTTGGTTTGCCTGGAATATTTAGTCTTTGGCTCATATTTTGCTCCTATGGGCCTTGAGGCCAATGGGCGTTCGGCCTTGGGAGTGAAGATATGGCCTTGTATAGTTAACATAAGACATGAAATGGGAATTAAAAGCCTTTTTCTCAAGTCAGCAGGCAGACTGGAGCCAAGCTGAAAGAGATACTAGTTTTTCTCATTGATTTCAATTTTACTCCCCAGTGTCTGGCTGCAAGGGAAGGTCACACATACGGTAGGAAGCTGGCATACCAGAATTTCTAAAGTAAGTTTTCTCCTTCAGTTCAGTCCCACGAGACCTTCTGACTGAGCTGCACAGGGTTTCACCTCCTTTTCTTAAGGAAATCGCATCAAGAGTGCATCATGTTATGGGAATACTGGGACAAACCCTGCCATGCCTCCTGCCAAGGAAAGCCTGCAACCGGAGCTCTTAGAAATGGGAAGGGGGGTAGGGGGGATCCTTGGATCTGCAAACCAGGTGTTAGCCAAAGCAAACACATGTAACTCGTTTACGCAAGCACAGCAATTAACGGCTGTAGCCCAGAATAGAATTTCCAAGCAGGGTGGCTTTTCTGATGGGTTTTTTGGGGGGTTTTATTTATCAGTGTAATGCTCCAGTTCCCCTAATGGACCATAGGGCTGATCCTGGTAGCTGAAATAGCCAAGTAGATCCAGCCCTTTGAGGTTTTGCCTGTAGGATGAAATCTGTAGGTGGCATAGGGTTGCCATAGCAGCTGCTAATCCACCATCCCCTATCCCTTCCTGCCTCTGGTTCAAGAGATAGAGGCCATGGTCAAGCTCTCCCTAAACTCTGACATACCAGTACATTTTTGACAGCTGGGCATAAATAGGGTGACCAGATAGCAAGTGTGAAAAATCGGGACGGGGGTGGAGGGTAAGAGACATCTATATAAGAAAAGCCTCAAATATCAGGACTGTCCCTATAAAATCAGTTCATCTGGTCACCCTAGGCATAAGTTAGCTAAAGCTAAACCAGGGCTGTTCTAACACCAGGGACTAGCTAGGGCGCCAGCCAAGCCCACATGAAAAGTGATGCCCTCTTAGTCTCACACTGAGTGTAGTTTAGGATCTTCGCCCCCATGCCGGTCTCTACTCTCTTAATTCATCTAGCACCAGACTTTTCTCCCCTCACCCAATCCCAATCTGGGCTCATATAAGAGTCATCGGGTCTCCTGGTATCTAGAAAAACTTTCCTGGTTCCCACAGCCCCATGAGCTCTCCAGCTACTGTATTTTGATCTGTCTACTGAAGATATTTTGCCATTTTCCACACCTCTTACTTTCCCTTCCTTTGCTATGCAATTTCTTTTCATTCTAATTTTGAAGTTGTGCTATTTAACTCTGCAAAGCATGTGTGGGTATTTAGCAAGAAAGTTATTATTCCAAATAAGCTTTTGATTGTATTAGTTGTTGAAACACTTTTTGTAGCAGCATTTGCCATGTCAGATCTATGTGTGAAGAGATGGGCTAACTAGTTTTATCCCTAGTTAAAGGTCCCTAAGTATGAGAGTAAATTTCCACACACAAAAAATCTCTTAAGATACAGTAGATAACCTATTAGGTTTTGTGTGATTTTGCAACCTGATACAAATGCCTTATTAATTAGAAAATCAATAATGCTGTCCAGCTGATTGATGTTAATCCTACACTGAAAGTGGGAACTATAGTGCAATTATGACTAGATAATTTCTTCCTATTACAGAGGTGACTTGTTACAGCAGAATCATTTTGAAATGTACTCAAGATGCAACGAAACATGCCACATTGTTAGAAGCTTTTTAAAATGCAACATATTATTGCCAATAATCACATTCACTCTGTATCCTGAATCTATGGGCAGGTCTACGCTACCCGCCGAATAGGCGGGTAGCGATTGATCTTTTGGGGGTTGAATTATCATGTCTAGTCTAGACACGATACATCGATCCCTGAACTCTCTCCCATCGATTTCAGTACTCCTCTGGCATGAGAGGCACAGGCAGAGTCCACGTGGGAGTGGCAGCAGTCGACTCAGTGCTGTGAAGACGCGGTGGTAAATCAACCTAAATACGTTGACTTCAGCTACGCTATTCCCGTAGCTGAAGTTGAGTATCTTAGGTCGATCTCCCCTCCCCAGTGTAGACCAGGGCTAAGAGACTTTAAAAAAAATCATCAGATGGGATCCTCTGGGTAGAGAGTCACTGATAGCCAAAGGATAACATTTATTTATAGAGGAGAGGCACAACTCTCTAAAATGGGTAGGCAATAAACAGGAGTTAAGGCTGAGTGTGCATTTCCATGGTGTTCAGCTAATATCCCAAGGCTATACACTTAAAACAAAAATCAGCACCTTTTTAAAAAAACCCAATTTTTTGAAAGATTAGAAATTAACAGTAAAATGATCCAGACAGTTCCCAACTGCTATAATCCTACAGTATTGTGAGTCACTCCACGCAAATTTAATGTGGCCTCCCAAAATTTGTGTAAAGGTCAAACTAACAAATTGCTAGGAGATGACTGGAAATGGATCCTTTGAATAACAAATGAGATTCATAAGAAGAAAATGTCTTCTGAGCATGCAAATGGAAACAGGTTTGGATCCAGGCTAACTGTTATATAGCATAACCTATATAACCCAAAATTAAAACCCCCAAGACCCATAAAGCAAGTAAAATGTATATTGTATGCCGTCTAAACAACTGAAATCACTGCATGGCTGTAAAAAAGGTGGGGCCATAGGGTGTTATATGTAAATGAGGCAAATGTACAGGATCATATATCAGAGATAAATTATGTTGTAACACAGCACCTGACAAATAGAGTGGGGCACAGGTTAGAAAAATGTTCCTGCTGAGCAGAACGGGCTAGAGACATTCGAAGTGAATCAAACTTTCTGAGATTCATGAATTGCTTTATCTAAATGATATTTAGAATTTCTACAATAGCTTGTGGAACTTCTCCACACTCTAGTGGCTGTTCCCCTCACTTCCATTCTTTATTATTATTATAGGAGCACTTGGAGGACAAAGCTGAGAGCAGGACCCCATTGCTTTAGGTGCTTTACACACACATCGTAGGAGACCACCCCTGTCCTAATGAGCTTAAAGTCTAACGAGACAAGACAGAGTAACAAGACACGAAAGGTCTTGCCCCAGGTCACACAACAGGCCAATGTCCTACCCACTGGACCATTCCACTGGTCTGTCATTGAGTTTAAGACTTCATGGACTGATATTGATATTATTTTGACAGCTGTATTGAAGACAGATTTTCTGGTGTACACATGCCTTGAGATAGGGGCAGTTGTTCTAAAGCAATTTAGGTGTGTGGTAGTTAATGAGTCACTCTCTTAGCTGAGGGCTGGAGTGGACCAGTCAGATGAAGAAAGACGGGAGGGGAGGGGAGCCATTGAAAGAAAACGGGGATGGGCTGTAGACACTGATGCTTTGACTGCACTTTGCTGACCCTTTCATCACCTGAACACAAGATTCCTTCCCAAAGACACCAAGAAGCCCCGAGTTAACTGGATTTCCCACACTGCACCAAGGGCCTGGGTCTTTACCCCTATTCCCATGGAATAATACCTTTCTGTGTCAGGAGCCCAACTGATTGGAGTGATATGACTCAGTGTGAGTAAAAGTGGCAGAATCAGGCGCTAAAAAGCCCCATTGTTTGAACACAAGTTTATTAAACTGTAATAATATGACTGTGTAGCCAGGACATCATGCCCACTGAGCCGTGCCGCTGATGCAAATGTGAATGATATATCATCTGAGAGCCAGCTAATTATTAGGTGAAGGGCACTGGAAACTCCTGCTAAATAGTCTGGGAAAGCCTGTTAATCAAATTGCTGTTTCTTTTCCATAGTCAGCTAGGCTACATTCTCTGAAATAGCTTTGCAAGGCCCCCAGGAGACATGTAAGCTATGTAATGGTTTCTGTTGGCTGCTACAGACCTGCCTGGTTTTATTTTAACACGACTGTGAGCTGCAGGTGCTTTGGAATTAGATATTTACCAAAACTCGGCGCTATTTTATGTACAGATATGCAGACCACCACTGAGACATTTATTGTCTCACAACTTGCGAATTCAAAAATAGAGATACATTTACAGGTTTTGCCACTGACAGATGGCGTTTTTTGGCTGGCTCTAGCCGTGTTCCTCGAAGGTAGCACTGAGTTACAGGAGTCAATCACTCCTATAATGATCTCTGCTTGCAGGGGTTTCTTGTTTTTTTCCCATTCATATTTCACACTGGCAGGGGCTGAATGGAAGAACAAGAAACAATGACCCTATTTATGAGGCATGTGGATTTGTTAACAGCTAGAGATGGACCTGAAGCAAAGCCCTGGACCGAAACACCCCGAGACTTCAAGTAGGCTGGGAAGGGTTGGAATCCAAACCTGCAGCCAAAGTTCATGGCTGAACTGAATCTCTAAATGTGGGGATTTGGGGGGACTCAAAATCCAGATTCAAATTATTTGGCTCAAACCCATCTCTACTGGCCAAATGCGCTAGACGGAAAACAGGCTGAAGAGAAATACCTGGTATCCCTAACACATTAGAGTCCTTCTAGCCTCTTCCAGCTGGGTAGGTCATTCACACAAGGATAGTCTCTGGGATTGTGTCTACAGTGAGAATTTTTGGCAGTTCGCCTGCTGTTGGCCTAGCATCATTGCAGCTGATGGAGGACTGGTGGAAGATCTAAGGCAACCTGGGTGCAGGAGTTTTTATCATCACAGCATATAGACCCGCTCTGAACCACCCCCCTTACCTGCCACTGAGTGGTCATAGGAACCATTTGGACACAAAATATGTTTCAAGTCCACCATGCCTAAGTGGTTACAAACTTGGTTAAGATGCAGCCCCTACCAGGTAATTGATAGATCAGGGGTGTGCAATCTATGGTCCACGAGCCACATCCGGCCCGCGGGCCCATCCTGTATGGCCCCTAAGCTCCTGGATGGGGAGGCTGCCCCCAGTCCTTCCTCTGCTGTTCCCTCTCCCCCGCAGTCTCAGCACGCTGCACTGGTAGCGCTCTGGCCCGCTGCTCCCAAGCAGCGGTGTGACTGGCTCCAGTGGGGGGAGCGTGTCTATCTCTGGCGGGCCACGTGGTTGCCAAGCACACTGCTCTGAGCAGCATGAGGTAAGGGAGACAGTAGGTTGGATAAGGGGAAGGGAGTCCCAGGGGACAGTCAGCAGGGACAGGGAGCGGGTGGGTGGGGTAGATGTTCTGGGATGGTGGTCAGGGGACGGGGAATGAGGAGGTTGTATAAGACGTGGGAGTCCCAGGGAGTCTGTCGGGGGTGGGGGGGGAGTTGGGGCAGTCAGGGGACAGGGAGCAGGGGGGACAGGGAGGAGATGGGGTCCCGGTGGGATGGTTAGGGGCAGGGGGGTCTCTGGAGGGGGCGGTCAGGGGACAAGGAGCAGGGGGAGTTGGATGGGTTGGGGATTCTGAAGGGGGCAATCAGGGAAGTGGGTGTGGGGTCAGATAGGAGGCAGGGCCAGGCTGTTTGGGGAGGCACAGCCTTCCCTACCCATCCCTCCATACAATTTTGCAACCCCAATGTGGCCCTCGAGCCAAAAAGTTTGCCCACGTCTGCGATAGATACTCTTGCCTTCGGTGGTGAAAACAGATTTTAGAGCAAATTAAGAAAACAAAACCCCGCAACAATGACCAATGTCTAGCTACCTATTAAAATGCCCGGCTATAAGGAGGTGCTTTGTGAGGCCCCAATAGTAAACCATGTGGGTCCGGATCCTCAGCATGTGTTAATCAGCGTAGCTTTATTGAGCTCAGGGGAGTTATGCCAGCTGACGACCTGGCGCACTGCTTTTTCACAAGGCGGTCATATTGGTTGGAATTGTTTCTCTTTGGCTTTCTGATTGATCTTTGCAACCGATGGCTGTGTATTCCATGTAGGCAATAGGAGCAGAGAGGTTACCTCAAAGAACAGAACCACAGTGCGGTTAAGAATAGCGAAGCTTCTCAGAGACAGAATTGGCTGTGTTTGTTGAGGCAGTTATATAACAGAACACTCGTTATTTGGGCCACCAGGAAAAACAGTGAGAAATGGTGAGAAACCCAGTGTGGACTACATGCTACAGCTGCAGATTCCTTATGCTCTTGATCTGACACTGAATTTATGGTGGAGGAAATAGAGAACAGATGTCAAGAAACACGAACAATGTAGCAACAAGCAAGTGGCACTTTAGGGGAGAACATGCATCACACAGTAGAGGAGGCATTTTGATGCCTGATTACTTCTCTCCTAATCAATTAGAACGTGTGTGTGCATATCATTTCAGGCAGTCTATTTTACACCGTCATACTGTAAACAGAAACCCCTGTCAACGTGTTTTATTAAAAAATACCACCCTCTCGTTAATAATCATACTCTTCACTTTCCAGCCATCATAGATTCCAAGGCCACAAGGGACCACTCTGATTATCGAGTCTGCCCTCTTCTATAACACAGGCCATAGAACAGGGCTGGGCAAGTTTTTTGGCCCGAGGGAGACATCTGGATATGGAAATTGTATGGTGGGCCAGGAATGCTCACAGAATTGGGGGTTGGGGTGTAGGAGGGGGTGAGGGCTCCGGCTGGGGGTGTGGGCTCTGAGGTGGGGCCAGAAATGAGGAGTTCAGGGTGAGGGAAGGGGATCAGGGCTGGGGCAGGGGGTTGGAGCACTGGAAGGGGCTAGAGGTGCAGGCTCTGGATAGTGCTTACCTCAAGCAGCTTCCAGAAGCAGCAGCAGCATGTCTCCCCCCGCCCCGGCTCCTACGCAGACACGCTGCCAGGTGGCTCTGCGCACCGCCCCGTCCATGGTTGCCAGCTAATGGGAGCTGCAGGGGCAGGACTTGGAGTGGAGGCAGCGTGCGGAGCCCCTTGGCTGCCCCTACGCATAGGAGCCAGAAGGGGGACATCCTGCTGCTTCCCGGAGCCGCGCAGAGCCATGGCATTCGTAGAGCAGGACAATCCCTGGACCCCAATCCCTGGCAGGATCTTGAGGGCCAGATTAAAACGTCTAAAGGGCCAGATGCAGCCCCCCCGTGCCACACTTTACTCATCCCCTGCCATAGAACTACCCCAAAACAATTTCTAGAGCATTGGCTTTAGAAAAACATCCAATCTTGATTTAAAAATTGCCAGGGTTGGAGAATGTACCACTAGCATTGGTAAATTGTGCTAGTGGTTAATTACCCTCACTGTTATAAACTTACACCTGATTTCCTGTCAGAATTTGTCTATACTTGTCTCTACTAGATCGGGGTTTCTCAAACTGGGGGTCGCGACCCCCCCGGGGGGGGTCCCCAAGCTCTCCTCGGGGGGGGAGGGTCGTGAGCTCCTGCCGCTGCCAAAAAGCCACCAAATGGATTAGTTCTGCATTTGGCGGCTTTTCGGTGGACTTACCAAGCGCTCTCGGATGTGCTTGGCATGTCCGCCGAAAATAGCCGCCGAATGCGGAACTAATCAATTCAGTGGCTTTTTGGCGGACATACAAGGGTCCACCGCACCGCCGAGGAACAGGAAAAAGGGTCACGGTTCTCAAAAGTTTGAGAACTGCTGTGCTAGATTGAAGAGCACATTAACAACTATTTGTTCCCCCTATATTCAGTTGGTGAAAGTCAGCACAGCTCCAGCCCATGTAAATTGGAGAGAATTCTAATCAGAACAGATCCAGCAGCCTGTAGGTTTCCAATAGGCAGTGGTTTAAGAGAGTTAGCGGCTTGGACTTAGCATATTTGCCACTGGAATGAGCTTTCAGTACCATATACGAGATCCTAAACAGTATTGTTGCAGGGGGCTTATCTCGTTGCCGGGAGAAACGAGGCCTCACACAGGTGGCTAGTTGGAAAGTGGTGAGTTTATTGGAGGGGGCGGCATTTCGTGCTGGGGGGCTTATCTGCCAGCACGGCCGCAATACAAGATGACTGACACACTCAGGCGGTGTTCAGAGTGCCCAAAGAGGAAGCTCAACCCAAAGAGGTGTGTCAGCACAGATATACCCATGCTCATTTGCATCTCATACATACTCATCTCATTAATAGCAAGCAACAAACTGATTGGTTACACACTGTTGGTTACGCAGTCCTGCCTTAGTTTTCCCATTTGGTTTCCCACACATTCATTCTCACACAGACGGGGTAAACACTCATGCAGCTGGGAACTGGTTCCCAAACACACAGATAACAGCAAGGTCATTCTCAGATAATACCACCATTATGCACTCTCCTGGAGTTGACCTAGAAGCGTAACTGCACTTCCTAGAGATTGCCCGTCACAATATCTTCCGGTCCTAACAAGTATGTTTCTTACAGGTCCAAAGAGTTTCACAACTATATTATGTGTTGTTTCACTCCTAGTATCTCTGAAGATAATTAGATAAGATGCTCAGAGGCAGATAAGTAGAAAAAATACTTATCCTTTGAGTAGAGCAGGGTGAAGAAAGATAATTCTGTTTTGTGGAGGATTTTGAAATTCGGTTTCATTCTGATTTGGAACAAAACCTAAACTTTTTTTGAAATTTTCCACAGGGACTGGAGCCTGGGGCTGCTGGGCTGCCCTGGAGCCATGGTCACTGGAAGCTCTTAAGTCCCCAACTATGACCTGCTCTAATTTTTAGCAATTTTACAGTAAGATCCTTGTAAGCAGGCCCACAAGGCATCTGGGTACTCATCCAGATCCAGCTGAGTGCTCACATAACTGATTCAAAGCCACTGCACCTAGAGCTGTATCTCCCATGGTGGGAGCCATGTTTGACCCATGTTATAACATCACAGCCATGAAATGGAGGTGGGGTGGAGCTGAAGGAAAGCACTAGAGAACCTGTACTTCAGAAACATACCATCTCTACCTAGCCTGCTCCACTTCCATTAAGATCTCAACTTAATCTCTAATAGAGATTGGTTTAAACCCTGAAACACGAGGGATTTTATCCTTCAAACCTCCAGTTTGCGTTGCCTGTTGTATCTCTGAATCCTTATTGTCCATATAAATGCCCAATCCCTCTTTGAATTTTACTAAATTCTTGGCTTCATCAATATCCTGTGGCAATGAGTGCCATAGTCTAACTAGAATCAAAGAGGTAGCCGTGTTAGTCTGGAATAGCAGAGGTAACAAAGAGTCCTGTGGCACCTGAAAGACTAACTGAAGTATTGAAGCATAAGCTTTCGTGGGCTAATACCCACTTCGTCGGATTTCGTGGGCTAATACATGCTTGCATCTGATGAAGTGGGTATTAGCCCACGAAAGCTTATGCTTCAATACTTCAGTTAGTCTTTCAGGTGCCACAGGACTCTTGTTACCATAGTCTAACTAGACTGTCCTCTTTGTGCTCTCTTATTCTGTGTTTTGTTGTAGCGTGTTGCCTTTTCCCACTGGAACGATAGAAAGGCAAGAGAACAAATGATCATGTATGTTTCCTTCAGAATGTAAAACACCACCTAGACCAAGTATCACCTCTTAAATTAGCTCCCAATTTGACAGCAGTCACACACAGTCCTTGGAGGATCAAAGTGACACACAGCTTTCAGTTCATTACACCCTTTGTATAGTGCAGTCTTTAAAGCTACAACCATCCAAGCCAGGCTAACACCCAGTGCAATGTGAGACACAGATGTTGATAAATTTCACCACATGAAAAAAAAAATGATTTAAGCTGTTAAAAACAAAACAGCCTCATAACAAGAGTTTAGGAAGCTGTACTAAATCAGTTTGTTAGGCTGCAAAGGTGGTGCAAGCTGCTGTCTCTGCTAGTGCAGATAAAGATTTCAACACACGCTGCATATATCAACATTTTAACCACAGGCCGCTTACAGGGCCTTAATGAATACTAAAAGCCCAATAACCAGGAACCAATACAGTTCAGACAGAGCTGCATTCAGATGTCAATAGCATTGCCTTTTATTTTATCTGCTAATGAGTTATCAATAGTGGTAATTTGCTGCTGATAATGCTGCAGGTTATCAAAGAGAAAAATTAACATGTACTGTTAAATGGGAAAATACTCAATGCCCAATTTTGTTCTGGTGCATGAACCAAGGACAAATACAAGGCTAGGTACTGAAATCACAATATTCGTCTTGCCTTAGACAGAACACTGGCATTATTCACAGCAGTCAATTAGGCAATAGGTTATGTGTTGCCACAGAGCAGGGCATATTAGTTCTTGATCAAACATAGAAACCAGCTCTGATTATTAAGAAGAAGAAAAAAAAAAGACTCTTTTCTGATGGAAATAAGGTTACGGCTTGAGGTTCTCGTGTGTCAGGCTCCACCTGTCTAGGCAATTACTGTAAAGAGCCGAGGAAAGACAAAGCATTTTGTGTGAGAAAGCACTGAAACTATAACATTCTGGACAGCACTGAACAAGTCCCTTGTCTGCCTTCTGAGAAATTCCCTTGACTTTCTTCCCAGAAATTCTCTGCAGGGTGGGAGTTACGTAATTACATTAACATAGGCAATCATCTGCAGAATGGGGATGAGGACATCTAGTTTTTGGGTGCCATGTATTCTTTTTATGTAGCTTAGGATCTCATTGTAAAGTGTATGTGGAGTAATTTAAGTTTTTAAGGCCAGAGCCTCATCTCATATAAATCAAAGTTGTTCCACTGACTTCAGGGCAGCTATGCCAGTTCACACCAGTTGAGGCTCTATTCTTTCTCCTACTGGATCCAAGTTAAATTCAGGAACTAGGATTCAGGAAACACGGGTTCTAGGCCTGGTTCTACACTTAGC
Organism: Sternotherus odoratus; assembly: GCA_032164245.1. Lineage (NCBI taxonomy): Eukaryota > Metazoa > Chordata > Testudines > Kinosternidae > Sternotherus > Sternotherus odoratus. The sequence continues at coordinate 9,741,387 of JAVMKO010000009.1, read as the reverse complement.
TTCTCAGGCCCTGATTCTCATCTCTTTTGTATTAGTGTAAATTAGGAGTGACTCCATTAAAGTTAGGGACAACCTTTGGTATTGTCTTATTAATTTGTCAACTGGGTATAAATAATGGTCATTGACTCCTCTGACCTGTTGTGAGGAATGATTTGTTAACATTTGTCAAATGCTTGATAGACAGTGCCTTACACATGCAAAATATTGTTATTTTTCACCCTGGTTGAAAATCTCTGATAAATAAATAAACTAAATAAAGAGTATTAGCCATTCAAAATAATTTCTGAAAGTAGCTCATAGGTTACAAGGTAGAGGGTCAGGGAGATTTTAACCTGGTTGTCATATTTTTCTCTAGAAAAGACAATACCGCTCCCAGAGAATGTGGGATGGACAGTTGTTTAATACTTAGAACAATGGCCCGGAAGTCAGGAATCTTGGGCTCTACTCCTGACACCAATACTTGTACGCTCTGTGAACTTTATCCAGTCTGTCAACTTCCTCTTTGTCTCATTTTATCTGTTTTATCTGTTTGTGAGATGGATTTTGCAAAGACTTACAGTACTTTACAGGCGAAACAAGTTAAATTGTTTGCCAAGTCCCTTGAAATCCTTGGATAAAACAAACTCTTGTCCAACTCCTAAGGTTGTTGTTCAGTTTGCACCTAGGCCTAACAGAGGCAAGCTTCCAGACAAACACAAAGCCAATGGGGCATTGTCTGAGTAAGGATTGAATAAAAACTGATGAGCAACCTTAGTATTGGGCATTATGCAATGGCACTATTATTATGGTTATTAATCTTATCAATGGGTGTACCACATTTTCTGAGCCTCAAATGAAAGGTCCTATATCAGCACAACGTATTATCATTAACAGTCTCATAGCATAAAGGATAAGCATAAGCACTTTGTGTCCATGGAACAGGTTCTCTATAGGGTATCACTGGGTAGTGCAAACACTGTTATAATAATCACCCCTGGGAGGGAGGTACAAGAGCTGTTGGGAAGATTTCCCAACACAAACGTAGTTTGTAGTACTCTGAGCCTCTGAGGTTCATTATTTTATTCTTTTCAACATATGTAACCACCCAGAGGGCATATTCCTGCTGATTGTACTACTCTAGCTGGAGGGATCGCTGGTGCGATTGTACTCAGCACAGCCGCACAAGTGGGTTGTTTCTGGTACGTTTTGGGAAGGAGACCGGGAAGAAAAATGTCACATTTCCCTATTGGTTTTCTTTAAAAGACACTGGGATCCTGGCATATTTTCCCTTGTGGAAGGTGGATGGATGCCCTCTGGGCTTGATTGAAGAAGCCTGGGGAAAAAGGGTAGTGCTGTCTTGTAGGTAGACTCTGGGCTTTGAAGTCAGGAAACCTGGGTTCTAGCCTAGTAAAGTCACTGCCTTGTTGTGTGAACGGAGTCAACTCACTTGAGCTCTCTGTGTCTCAGCCTGCCTGTATGTAAAATAGGGAGGACGATACAAATAATACTACCTACCATGCCGCAGGAGTCTTGTAAGAAGCACAACCATTTTTGCTGTAGGACGCTGCCAAACAGTGATGCTGACTGGGACTGGAGAAACTACAGTGAAGGGGCTGAGAGAATGTTCTTGCCTGTCCATTAACCACAAAAAATGCCAGCAATTTATGGTCAAAGAAAAATGTGCTTAGGATTCCAAATAAAAGATATATCGTTTGTATGTTTTCAATGAGTATGGCTGGATTTTTAAAGCGCATTCAAACAATTCTGCTAAATTAAAATTGTGGAACAGTCCCACAAATCAGCACAGAGGAAAGAACTCAGTGTGCTCCAAAGCATGGCCAACTCCCTCTCTTTGCTTCCTGGTATCAGACTCCATCACCACCTCATTTAAAAAAAAATGCAAATTGGCCCAGACCCTGCTCCCACTGAACTCAAGAGTGAAATTCCCATTAACTTTAGTGGTGCAGGATCAGACCAAATGTTCTTTCAGGACAAAGATGCCTTCTGTGTTATGTCATTGAGAACACAGAAAGATGCTTAGCAAGGCACAAAGAAAAGGAAAATAATGCTGGAGTCATCATTGTTGTGAAAGGAGAGAGAGAATACACATACATACGCTACCATGCCTTCAGTTGAGCTCTTTGCAACACCAAGCTCTTCCTCATCAGTTTTCTTGCTTTGTTTTCTAATTTCTTTCCAGAGGACCAGATCCAGCCTCCAATAAAGTCAATGGAAAGGGTTCTGTTGACTGGGGGGGATGGTGTGGGCTCAGAATGCAATATTCTGAGGGCAAATGCTGTTTCAATGGTCTGTGCACATAGTTTGAAAAGAGAACTAAGTCCTCCTAGTGCATTTCTTCATCTCTCCTTTGGTTTTACTGTCTTTAGGGATAATTCAGGAAAATTAATGTGTTAGTGGTTATGCCTGTGGATTTATAGTGTTAGGCGCTATTAATGAATCTCTGAATTATGGATTTTGTGGAACTCTATGGATAGACTTTAATTTGCTGTCTCTGAAGATCTTTTCCTTTCTCTTCCATCCCTCTGCCACCTACGGAGAAGTTATAGGATATGCAGACTTTGGATCATTACCAATAATTGCTAGGCTTCCCCCAAGTACTAATTTAATTGTAAAATCTTTGCTTTCCCCCTTCTCCCTTTTGTTACTTGTGGTGCTTGTGGAAATTAATTTAAAAGTAGTATGCAATTAAAAAAATAATGATTCCCTTCCTCTGGAATTGAGAGCTTTCTGTTGAACAGCGGGGAGGGGTTTATGAATTTGTCTTCCATTTTTACAAGGCTGAATAGAGGCTTTTATCCTCTCATGGCTTAATTAATTTTTCTATAGTTGCTTCATTAATTGATATTTATGTATTGCTTGCTGTGCATAAATTCTGGAAACAGCAGAGAAGAGGATGTTCTCGTTAGAGTTCTACAAGTGCTTGGCCACCACTGGAATATTAATAATTATAATGACGTAGGCATAGATACGATGTGCCTTGGTCTCCTTGGGTTACTGTCTTGGATAAAGTCTTCTACGTCTTGGGGTAGATGGCTGCCTTAAAGATGAATTGGTTTTCTTTGTTGCAAGAGTGTGCTGTAGATATGCAAATAGTAAGTTAGTTAACGGGTAAGGTTCCAGTAGATGACGCTCAAGAATACATACCTTAGCTCCTGGGTTTTGCAGGCCCAATAAAACTGCTCATTGTGCACTGTGGATGGCTTCTCCTATGCTGCTGTTTACAACAACACTTAATATCCTGCATGTCTAATGATCCAGACTATTAGTCATAGCTTGCAGCAGGGACTGTTAGAGAAGGGCAGTTTTAAAGGGTCACATCCACCTTCATGCTAAAACTCTTCCAGAGTGTCCCCTGGTGTAAATGTTCTACTGCCAAAATGGCTGACGGCAAGGAGGGGGGGGGGGGTTGGCTTGGTTCCTATGTGTCAAGTCTTAGTCCCATTGAAATCCTGTCAGATTTGTGCCATTGACTAAAATGGGATCATGATTCAGCCTTATATTAGCAGGCGCATGAATATTACCAAAGAGGACATTTTCCTTCTTTAGTGATCAGCATTGTTGGAAGCAGTGACCCGCAGGGACAGGGATCATAGTTAAAATTTAGCTAGCATCTCTATCTCCCCCACCACACACACTCTTTGGTGGCTAATTTGGTTTGGGTACCAAACACCCAGAACATATTCTCCCCCCTACTGGTTGGGTGGGATTATCAAGGCAGTGTGGGCTTGACTTCTAGAGGTTTTGAGCACCAACAGCACAAGCTGAAGTCAGGGGGGGGGGGGAAGGAGAGAGGGGGGTCTAAGGTTGTTCATCAATGCTGAAAATCAAGCTCTACTGTGTTTTTTTGGCAGTACTCGAGCAGTTCTTTGGTGGGTCAGGTATTTCTCTCTTGGCTCAGACCTAGAATGTATCCTCCACGGAGCAATCCACTGGTGTCCTCTGAAAGAACACAGTCTGCTCAGAGTGCCTACTTCTGACAGGCTGTCAACAGATGTGGCCATGGAGCTGTTGTTATTCAAGATTTTATTAATCATTTTACTACATTTTATGAGGTTAGTCACCCGCATTGTCTCCATGCTGACAATAATTTACCACTGTGACGATGAAAAAAATAAAAGACCAGCTCATGATGAGTCAGAATGCTTTTAGCAGGTCACAGAGATGGCATATGGCAAACAGGCTTCTGCTGAGGAATCAGAATAAACCAAAAGAACGCTGACGGCCAGTTGTGAGGAGCTCTGATAATCAATTTCAGACTGAATTGTGTGATGATCAAGTCTTCAAGAACATGGAAATTCCTGTGAGCTTCTAAAGCAGCCATTGGACCAGGTCAGCATGAGCACTATCCTATGATAGAAGTAAATAGGGCCCAGAAATCTGAACATCATGTAATTGTAGGGCACAAGAGAACGTTGATACTAGGTACGTAGCAGAAATGAGAGAGAATATTAGAAAATACAGGACCGGCAACTCTGCTAGTGTAAACCTACATTGATCCATCAATGTCAATGGAGCTATGCCAAATCATACCAGCTAAGGATCCGACCCACAATCTTATTATGAAGGATGGATTCCTGGGGAAAGAGAAATCCAGAATTAGAGCCCTATCCACACTGCAAGTAGAACAATGTTTTACTAACAACTGCCAGCAAACAAAGTTGAGGTTTTTTTTCCCCACAGCCACGTGTCCACCAGGTTTGCACATCTGCACTTACGGCTCTGCTGTATTTGTATCGGTGCGCTGCGGGAAAATATGGGCAGCTAGCCCATAAAGCTTTATCATGGCATGAACAGAGAGTACCACTGTCAGTATAGTGAGCAATGCAGTTTGGGGCATCTTACTGCACAAAGAACAGTGAAGAAACGAGACTGTCCAGATCAGTTACACAAACACAGTTAAGCAACCTCACTCTCAAAATAAGGGTTACAGAACAATTATAGGTAGACAGCGGTGTGCTAGGCTAGACAATTGGCAAGGGAACAACATAGTTATTAATCCAGTATTAACAGTTGCTGATTGAATAACCAAATATTAACAGTTGCTGATTGAATACTGTTAGTATCATTCACTGGTTTCCTTTTTTTTCCAGACTACTCAGACAGGATGTATTGTGAGGAGCGATGGCCTAATATTTGTAGCTAATATTCCAGAATATGTTAATACCCAGTCAAGAGGCAAAGTTCAGCATGCACTTACATAGTTCATTAAATCATGGCCAGAGCACTCAATCTGGACATTTGCTAGGTCGTATATTCGGGGAGAGAGAGGGAGCAGCCTGGGGAATGAAGACATGCGTCAGCACTGGATTCATTGCCAACTACCAGGGCCAGGGGTCAAACCAGACTCAGAGCCAGGAATCTAAGCTGAGGGTTGGAACCAGGGTCAGATACCAAATGCCAGAGCCAAGGCAGAGTCAGAAGTCGGAGGCCAGGGACTGAGCCATGACTGGTAACTGATAGCTGGAAGCAAAGCGTAAGGGCAGGAAATGGAGGAGAGGTGAGGATCAAGCATGGAGCAGGAGCATTGTGTGAACAGAAGCAAAGACAGGAGTGAGGCAGGAGCTGAGCAGGGATCAGAAATAGCGTTGGGGGCAGGAGGCAGGAATCAAGGAAGCCCCAACTGAAAATCACCTTATGGCTCAGACAACTTGCTGTGCTTCCTTCTGGCTTAAATAGCATGACTGGACTAATCGGTGGAGCCAGGCAATCCTCCAGTCAATGCTCCCACGTGTGATGCTTTGGCTGAGGCAATTGTCTTACTATCTTCCAAGCCCCCCAGGTTTCAGCAGACATTGGGCGGAGGCCAGGATGCAATGACTGACTGGAAACTCCTAGACCTAAGCTTGAGAGCTAGGACATCTCACGGAGAAGCCATGTGATAGAGGTGAACCTACAGAGACATTGTTTAATGAGAGCCAAATAAATTCTATATAATAAAACCATAGAAGCCAATTTTTTGCAACTGGAAAGACTTTTGTAGCAGTAATTAGTTCCAAACATTCCCCTGTACTGTATAATAAATGAATAGAATAGTAAATGTTGTGAGAGTAATTTATTATTCATCACGGATAATAAATGAATGGAATATTTACCATCCACTAATCTCTAAAAGGGCCCCACTTCTTTCTTAATCCTCTAGAAATGCCATAGGAGAGGACCTTATTTGTTCCCACAAATTCACTGAGTTCTGGGAGTTTTCTAAGGGAACCACCATGAGCAGGCAGCTGTGTACTGCTGACCCGTGTCATCAGATGAATGTTACAGCCTTTGGGAGTGGCACTCTATCGTCGTTCCCTTGTGGTAACGAGACACAAGCTGTACATGCGTCTCCGTTTGCATCCTAGTAGTGCAAATACTAACTGTGAAATAATATACAGAGCCATCTCTGATGGAAAGTGGTGATGCAAAGTGTACCAGGGAGTTCAAAGAATGGCGGTTTGGCGGATGAGCAGTTTGGCGAGTGAGCAGAAGCACAAGGGTGAAGGAAGTGGTGGAAGTGCTTAGAACATTCAAAAGTAGAGTGGACAAATCAGAAGCCAACGTACTGCAGGGAACAGTCCTGTATCTTTACTAAAATACAGGCCTAATTCTTTTTCAGAATCCACTTTCCCTAATTACTGCACAGGATGAAGAGGGCATGGGATAGATAACCTTATGCTGGTGGCTCTTTTCCATCTCTATTCTGTCATGATTCTATGCGTGTAGTATTTCCTACTCTTGTTTCTCTGTTATATCCGCCTTCCCGCCACTCTGGTTTTTGTTACAGGGGAAAGAAGAATCAGGGACTCTGAGTCTATGCCTGGGAGGCGCAGCAAAGAAGTGAAGCCCAGAAGGAGGGATGGAGAGAAAAGGTGGCTTTAAGCTACTTTTGTGTCACCTGGATTTTAGGAAGCTATGGGAGCCAAAATGACTGCTGGTGAAAGTTAGAACAACCTGGAACCTAGAATCCCTTTCTTTTCTCCTTCACGCTACTGACTTCCAATCCATCTATGCTGCTGGCATAAAAATCTCCCTGTTGCATTCAATGTCGTTGGTCAAATCTGTCCTTACTCCCTTATTATTGCTCAGCTTCCTATGTTCGCTTCCTTTGACCCTCTTTTCCCCATGATTCATGTCTCCTATTGCTATTTCCATCTATCAAGTCTTTTCTCTTCTAGATATTTGTTTGTATTATAGTAGCATCTGGTAGGCCCAAGCATGATTGTGCTAGATAGTGTATGAACACATAGCAAGGGACAGTCCTTGCCCTGAAGATCCTACAGTCTAATGGCTTGTCTTCACTATGAAATTATACCGAATTTATAGAGTTCGAATTATCTAAGCAGATTGTATACATTCAATTGTGTGTGTCCCCAGTAAGTGGGCTAATTTGGGGGAGTGTGTTCACAGTACCGTGGCTAGCATGGACTCTCGGAGTGGTGCACTGTGGGTAAGTATCCCACAGTTCCTGCAGTCTCTGCCGCCCATTGGAATTCTGGGTTAAGATCTCAGTGCATGATGGGTGCAAAAACATTCTCGCGGGTTTTCCTGGGCACATCTCGTCAGTTGCCCCTCCCTCTGTGCAGGGTACGGCAGACAACCATTTTGTACCTTTTTGGTGTGCAGACACCATACTGCTTTCATCAGACGGAGCAGTACATCTGCCACCCACCGCTTCTGCTGCAACTCTGCTCTGTATCAGCATAGTCTCAATCCTGCAAATGTTACTTTACTCATGTGAGTTGTCCCATGAATTGAATGAAAGGAAGCTCCTGGTTAAGTGTTTGCAGGATCAGCACCAGAGATATATATACTCCCTGCTTCAAAGGGTTTGCAATCTAACATACAATATGAATCCATTATTAATCAGGTGGAAAAGCGGGTTGCTAACCCACTCCAGGACACTGTAATGGGATGCTCTTGAATTTCATCCTTCTCAAAGGGCAGCTGCAGAGTCCGAGTAAGTGAGAAGATGTGGGAATCGCAGGCCCTTGACATAATTCGCTATATTTGTAGTCCTGCCATACAACAACTGCCTTGCTTAGGGCTTTGCTGCACCTGGACTTGACTCCTGCCAGACTTTCTGCTCTTTGCAAGTTTTATTTAGCAAAGCCAGTTAATTAATAACTTTGTGTTTTACCAGTGAAATGAACCTTGACTTACCTCTTATCTCACCGTGCTCAGTTAAGAGACCAGAAGAACAAAGAAGGTTTTGTTACACCCTGTATTACTCAGCACCTGACAATGGCAGACCCAGTTAGCAGAAATATGGCACCTTGACTTTCAAAGGGCTGTTTTATCTCCTTTCAGTTCCCCTTCCTGCAAGAGAGTTTCAGTTCTTACAACATCTTGAATCAAACCATTGTTAGGGAGCCAATTCTGTTCCTAGATCAGAAGCATTTCTGACATAACTTTAGAGCTCTCAGATAACCAATTTACTTGTATTTCATTTCACTTTCGGTCAGTGACCAGGACATGGGTGGGGGGGGCAGGAGTCAGGAGTCAGGAATCAGAGTCCAGGGCTAGGACTGGGCAACCTGGAGTGGGGGCAAAGCTGCAGCCAAGGCAAGAGCAGGATCTGTGGCAGTTGTCTTCTTATGGTTTATGGCAAAGCAAATTCATCTACTGGGAATAGTCACCACCTTCTAGATTCCTTGTACGTTCAGGCCACTGCCTTCTCTTACCCTGCTATATATATTCTTAAGAAAACATAGCAGAGCTTTTTTAATGGTACCTCTCCCCCCCTTCCTGATACACTCACAAAACCCTTCACAATGTGGTCCAGGGATGGGCAACCTTGGGCACGCGGCTCACCAGGGTAAGACCCGGGCAGGCTGGGCTGGTTTGTTTACTTGCTGCGTCCACAGGTTTGGCCGATCATGGCTCCCACTGGCTGCAGTTTGCCTCTCCAGGCCAATGGGGGCTGCAGGAATCTGCTCCTGGGTAAATTCAGAGCGCATTGTTAGTACCATTTTCTGATTTTTTAGTTCATTCCCTTCTCCCTCCATGCTCTTTCTTTTTTAGTAGTACCCCAGGTTCAGACTGACACTTAAGGTACGACCACTCTGCAGTTAAAAATCCTCAGCTGGCCCATGCCAGTTGACGTAGGCTCATGGGGATTGGGTTCAGGAGCTGTTTAGTTGCGGTGTAGAGATTTGAGTTTGGGCTAGAGCCCAGCCTCAAGGGCCCTGCAAGGTGGGAGGGTCCCAGAGCTCGGGCTGTAGCCTGAACCCCAAAATTAACACGGCAATTAAACAGCCCCTTAGCCTGAGCCCTGCAAGCCTGAGTAGAGCTGGCATGGGCCATCTGTGGGTTTTTAACTGCAGTGTAGACGTACCATTAGTGGTTGGGATGGAACAGTGATATATCTGCAGACTTCTGTGCAGCATGAATCTCAGTGGCCAGCTGGCATGACTCAGTGGTGCATAGTTGCTAAAACAAATTCTGTCTCCGGGACATCACAATCCCCAAAATCATTTCCAGACCTATTATTATTATTCTCAGCCCAGGGCAATCAAACTCTGGTTTCAAGTGCAGTCGACACTGCTTGTCATTCTATTTGAATAGGCTGAATTAGCCTTCTAGTTTTGAGTTTACAAACTATGAAATATATGTAGCCAAATATAGACAGAGATTTCATTCCCATAATGAGCCTCTGTCTGTGCTATGAAATCTCAGTCTTTTTCACATGCTCTGAAGTGAAATAAAAACATACCAGTGATACTTTTTATATGAAATAATATTTCATTGAATAATGTTTAGGGAAAAACTGAGTTTCGTTTTTCCACTCTGATGAGAACAGTGGGAAATACGTATTATCCATGCTCAGAAGAGGCAAAGGGAAACAAGGTCTGAACATATTGAATGTTCCTTCTAGTGATCTCAGAGGGATTCAGAGTTTGGGGGTTTGATTTGGATAAACTTTTGACATTTTCCAGAACTATTCAATCTATATTTGTGTGAATACTGCAAAAGTATATTTGTGAGCATTCATAAAATTTCTCCATAGCTTCTCTCAATCCTTGTTTTTGTTTTCCATGAACATCCATTGGGTTCACAGGAATCTTAGTGGGAAGTGAAAGTCTTCTGATTAATTTATGGGAATATTTAAAAACAAGACAAAACTGAAAGCAGTCTATTATAATTCACAAACCTAAAAAAAAGGTGCAAAATTAATCAAATGAATCATTTACTCTCTAGGGCTGGCTCCAGGTACCAGCATCCCAAGCACGTGCTTGGGGTGGCAAGCAGTGGGGCGCAGCGTGCTATCTGGGGGGGAGGGATAGCTCAGTGGTTTGAGTATTGGCCTGCTAAACCCATGATTGTGAGTTCAATCCTTGAGGGGGCCGTTTAGGGCTATGGGGTAAAAATAGGGATTGGTCTTGCTTTGAGCAGGTTCTTATATAGCCAGGATGATTTAGTTGGGGTTGGGTCCTGCTTTAAGCAGGGGGTTGGACTGGATGACTTCCAGAGGTCCCTTCCAGCCCTGATATTCTATGATCTGTAATTGGGGCAGCAGTCCGCAGCATTTCGGCGGTCATAACCGCTTCGCCGCTTCCTCCGGTGGTGGCATTTTGGCAGCAGCGCCAAGAGTTGGGGTTTTGGGGGGATTTTTTTTTTGTGCCGTTTGGGGCAGCAAAAAGGCTGGAGCCGGCCCTGTTACTATCAATACTTCTCCCAGCTCTAAAGCGAACTTTTAGAGTGAGCAGAATAGCCCTGTTGTCATAACATCCTCTTTTGTGGTGGCCTCCATGCCACAAGTCTTTGGGTGGAGCCCAGCAAAGATACCTGGCTGGGGTGCTCCAGGGCACATCTGAGTGAAAGCACAAGTTAGGTCAATTACTAAGCATAGTCCTCCTCACTAAACAGTAGTAAACTCAGTCCCCATGCACAGCTCCTCCATTATTCACAAGAATAAAAAAATGGGGAGAATGGGCGTGTGCTATGCAACGTGAGTCGAATCATTATAAATACAGGCAGTCCTCGGACTTACAACACAATTGGCTCCTGAAAATTGCGTCGTAAGTTGAAACATTGTAACTTGGAACCTCAATACACTCCATTGCGGGGTCAAGCGTCGTAAAGTCAAAACCAATTGTCATAAGTCGACTCAGGGTGTCAATTCAGAAAGTCGAATGTCGTAAAGTTGAGGACTTCCTCTATGGATATTTTATATAGGTTGATCGCTTTTTGGGACAGGGACTGTATAGTAGGGCGATATGCCCCTTGAGGGCCTGAGGAGCCAGGGAACAGAAAGCCCTGGCTTAAGGAGAAGCCCAGCGAGCAGGAGGTGGGGACCTGATTCAGTTAAGCAGCAGCTAATGGAATGGATTCCCAGCTGGAAAGGATAAATGAGACCCCAGCTTCGTAAGGGGTGGGTAGGGGTGACGGACACTTCTCTGAGCAGCAGAAGGCTGTCATGGGATAAGTAGGCCCCAAGGCTCAGGGAGGACCATAACCCTAGAGCTACTTGCGGGTTTAAAGGCCCCTGCAGTATCAGTCCAGGTCAGGGCTAATGTTCTGTATTTTGTGTGACTGTGTGGCAGAAGAATGAAAGAACCTGCACAACTCAAACCGTTGGGCATGTCTGACTGTTTTGTCCCCATGATAGTGGACAGGCCCACTAGATTACACACTGTTCTTTTGTTATGTGTTTGTACAGCGCCTAACACCAAGGGGCCCTACTCCGTGACTGGGTCTGCTTGGTACTACTGCAATAAACATAAATAAAAACACATGATATTCTTGTCATCTATAGAAAGGTTAGACTTCTTAAAAATAATCTAGATAAATTCAATTATCTACTTAATATAAGTGATGCAGGCTTCCTATTGGACTTTTATTAATCCTTCTTCACACAGCGCATAGTGAAACTGTGGAACTCCTTGCCTGAGGAGGTGGTGAAGGTTAGGACTATGACAGGATTTAAAAGAGAACTGGATAAATTCATGGAGGTTAAGCCCATTAATGGCTATTAGCCAGGATGGGTAAGCAATGGTGTCCCTAGCCTCTGTTTGTCAGAGGTGGTGATGGACAGTAGGAGAGAGCTCACTTGATCATTATCTGTTAGGTTCACTCACTCCGGGGCACCTGGCATTGGCCACTGTCGGTAGACAGGATACTGGGCTAGATGGACCGTTGGTCTGACCCAGTACAGCTTTTCTTATGTTCTTATGTTATGTTCTTCCTGCTTAATATTGTAATACAATTGCCAGGGTATCTAACACTGAAATTGTTCTACATGTAAATGACAAAGAAAGGCTTGAAGAAGAACTTTATGTAGATTTGAAGCATGTCTCTTTCACCAACAAAAGTCTAATAAAGGATATTACCTCATCTACCTTGTCTCTCAAATAATGTCAGAAAATCATTTTTCAGATATACAGTGGCATCTAAGAGGTAATAACTAATACATAATTGAATTGAATTTTTTTGTCACTGAAAAATTGTAAGTATTCAGTTTTCATTGAATTTTTGTTAATAAGAAATCGACAGTAATATGCACCATTTTTTCAGGCATTAAAAGCATGATACACATTGTGCTGTGGTATCTGGATTTAAATCTCTTTTTTTCTCAGATTTCTTTTCAAAGGAATTACTTCACAAACACATTGATGCTAGGAATTTTTCCTCTAAATTCTGTCTGCACTTTTGGCAGTGACTGCACATACTCGGTTCAGTCCCAGAAGGGTGCTGCTGACAAATGTTGAATCTGCAGAAATGGTTCCAAATTGAAACATTCAAAGTGCTGCTATATTTCCCTGGTTCTCTGATGTTTAGAAATAAACATTGGCAGTGCTTATTTAGAAAGATTGGGGTGGTTTTGTTTTTTTTTAGCATGGCATCAACATGTTTTTCTCCAAATAGACTTGGTCTGCAATTGTGATGAATGAAAACTATAGACTTGTAAACCTGCCCAGTTAAAAATAGAAAAGACAAAACAAAAACATTGAATGTTCTTAGGACATTAGGGATGAGCTAAGTTTGAAATTGCCGCAGTGTTATTGAAACGATGCTTTTCCAAAAGTCTTAAATGAATTCTCCATTGCATGAAATACATCTTGGACATTTTTTTGGGGAATAAATATTAAGTGCATGCAATACTTCCAGCAGGTGACTATAAAGAGTCCACTGTGACTATGCCTTTAGATACGGTCTGCAGCAATTCCTCTGCTGGTGTAAACTGACTTCAGTGGAACTATGCCAATCAACACCAGCTGAGGATCTAGCCCTTTACAGCTCAGCTTTTTGAGCAAGGAGAATTAATATTCTCTCCAGTGCATTCGCCTCTGGCTCCCTCCTCAGTTCCCATCCTACATTCACAACTAATTTCTGGAACTGAGGCTTTCACTGTTATCCCAAATTTAAGGGCCAGATTCCAAGCCCGTTGAAATCAATGGGAATTGTTCCATTCATTTCAATGGGTTTTAGATTAGGCCTTTAATCTGCAAATTTTAATTTTGCTTCCTCCTGCCTCTCATCTTGGTACTTTCCCCTCTGAGAGACTGTAGGCTGATCCTGATCTTACGTCCGCTAGGGTTAATCCAGAGCAGTTCCACTGAAATTAGTGGAGTTCCACCAGTTTAAAAATGGAATGAGACAAGAACCAAACCCCCTTTTCTGTGAATCACTCCAATGAAGAGATGGAAGGGTCACAATTTGTTGGGGAAGCTAGGCACACACTGTTTCTTGCAGCTAATGTTACAGATACAGCAGTGCGGTGAAGGAAATGTACAGCCTATTTTTATCCTTTGTAGCAGAGATGCATTCTACAAGGAAGTAAGATTATTTTGAAAACATATGTAATGTCCAAAGTCTGCTCTCAGTTATATTGGTGTAAATCCAGAGTAACTGCTGACTTCAATTTTATATGATCAGAAATGGGACCTTATAACTCAAGATGAGAGAGAAGGGAACATGAGTGTTGTATCTGCAGCATTTTTCCGACCTTCCTATTTTTGTGAACAAACTCCACTAGGAAAATACCAGTCAATGACCCACTCCACCTTGCACTTAATGAATGAGTTAAATATTAAAACTGACAATAGGTGAACCAGTTTGGATAAAGTAAGAACTGGCCCAAAGTTTTGCTATAAACTGAAACTGAAACTTTATGATTCAAAAATATCCAAGAGGAGATCAGACATTTATATGGATCACTAGAATAGCCAGTTATAATTATCAATGATGACATGTTAGGATATTAAGCCTCATACTTCGGGGTTTAAGATGATCTCTGACTATCAGAGATCAGGATGTGACCTAAAATGGGTGAAGTATATGGAGGGGGACGATTATGCCATATCTGACGTCTGGGGGAAAGGGGGATTCTTACACTGTCCTCTGAAGCACCAGTAGTATCCACTGCCAGAGATTGTACTAGACAAATTCAGACTAGAAATTAGGTGTAAATTTTTAACAGTGAGAGTAATTAACCATTGGAATAATTTACCAAGGGCCATGGTGGATTCTCTATCACTGGCAATTTTTAAATCACAATTGGAAGTTTTTCTGAAATATATGTTCTAGGAATTACTTTGGGGAAGTTTTATGCCCTGTGTTATACAGATGGTCACAGTCTGCCTTGGAATCTATGATACTGGACTAATTGGAACTCAATTTTGATCCAATATGGCACTTCCTATGTGCCTTCCTTACTATATAATTATTTTCATTTTCATACAATTTTGCATTTCCCCATTCTGGTTGGAACTCAGAGCAGAAGTCCTAAACTACTTATCTTCACTATATCTTTTTGGCCCAACCTGAATCAGAAGTTTTGGGCAAAAGCCATTTTTCATTAGACTTCCTGCCAACTTTCTCAGACTCAAGGGATTACACTAAGTTTGGGTATTCATTTGAACTTTTGCTCGTTATCTATGTTTCTCCACCTGCCAATGGAATGATGTCCGTACTGAATTTTTAATTAAAATAATCCAATAGAACCTAGTTACATTTAAAGTAAGGCCCCTATTACACTTCCAGAATGATAAAAATGACCCTTAGTGAAAAAGAGAATGAATATATTAGAATATAGTTTGTGGGGCCATTAATTGGTCCAAAACGTTGAAGGGGCCAAACTATATAGTAGCATTGTCCAATGGCATCAATGCTTAGATGTAAGGATAAGTGAAAATATTCGCTACATGAGAGCATACTAAACTACAGATCCATTGACTTGGGCTTGCCATAGGAATGGGACATTTTTATGTTTGACTAGTTCTTACACAAATAATACACTAAAGAACAATTTAATTCTGGTCACATATAGCATGGCCCCTCCTTAACATTTATTCTTGGTAGCTAGGATCTTATTTAATGCAGTATTTGGAGTCTGAATGGATTCATCTTTAGTCTTCTTTCCTTTGCTGTGTGTTTTTAGAAGAAATATATTTGTTTTATAGTTTCTCAGTTATGTCTCTTGATGTAAGTGCTTTCTTGCTTTCCTTCCCCCTGGCTTGTTTACACAGGGAATGCAAACTTGACCTTGACTTTAAGGTCAATGCTTTTTCAGACTGTGCAGTCAGCAGAGAGTAGGGGGAAAAATCAATGTGAAACATATTAGAAGTATAAGAGTAATGCATAATTGCTGGGAAGTCATGCTGGAAATGGAAACAACTGAGGTAATTCTTAAAGGAAAGGACAACATGCTGATATACCTTTTGTGGTAAGAAAAAAAATCTATTCATTTTCCATTCTTCACCATTTTTTGTTCTCATTCTCATACTTTTTCATTGTTATTGTGATACGTTTTGTAGGGCTATAATATATAATGTTTGAGCTATTTGCAATGCAAACTTAGGAACTGAACAAGAGGTTGGTGCTATAAATGAGATGTGACCTGCCCTTTGTTCAACTGATCTTCTGCACCTCTTTTTCTTGCATCTCGCACAAGTAGGGTGACCAGATAGCAAGTGTGAAAAATCGGGACAAGGGCAGGGGGTAATAGGCATCTATATAAGAAAAAGCCCCAAATGTCGGGACTGTCTCTATAAAATCGGGACATCTGGTCACCCTACGCACAAGCCTTTCTGTCCCCATGGGCTTAATTCAACTGCTGTTGAAACCAGTGGAAGCTTTAGCAATGAATAGGCCCCACATTTGGTTCTGCATTTAGGCCATGATCCTTCACACACCTCGGCCAGTGCAGAACTTTAAACACTCACTGAGTGCAGCTAAGCATTCAGGCCTGAGTTTGGGCCACACCATGACCCCTCAACGGAGTGAGATCCATTACATTAAATTAAAATAATCCATCTGAACCTATTTAGATTTACAGCAAGGTCCTCTTACACTACCAGAGTGGTGGAAATGGTCTGTAGTGTAAATGAAAATGAGGCCCGCTGTATTTTGTCATACTAGGCACCGCTTTTATGTATATCATTTTGACTATTGCAAATGTCCTTTTATTACAAATAAAACTAATTTTGAATTAATCAACAGGACAGACCAGAAGTGACAACACAGCACATCAGACACCTGACAACATTATTTAGGATGTCAGCCACTGACATTTGTGATGGATAAAATAATGCTTGTCTTCAATGGATTTACAAATGATCTCCCTTCTTCTGCCCTTTCTCCCTTTGCAGAGATGGGCTAATTTAAAATAAAATAATAATAAATAATACAGGTCCCATTTGGTCTTTAGTCCAGGAAACTGAGATGTGTCCTAGCTGCTGTAGTACAAATGTGAAAATGGTATTTATTGATTACTGGGTATTGTGTAACATGTGGTAACTGCGGGGTTAATAGTTGTAGAATATGTAAGGCAAAATGGAGTTTTGTTTTAAAATGGAGTCTGTCAGCTGGGTGGACATGTAGCCATAACCAGAGGCTGAGCTTGCACGTAGGCCTAGCAGCTCATGCCTTACCTTGTAACAATGTCTCTCATGCTTGTGTTACAGAAAGAGCGGGAACTAACGGCTGGTAGCCATAGTGATGTTTGAATCTGTATACAAGCATGTATGTGGCATATGATTATTGGCTGCATGTAGCTGTGACTATCTTGAATGTTATTGGTTGCTTACATATTTGTATCCTGTATATATGTTTTGCCCACCCTGTGTCAGTGGGCTTTCAGGCTTTGGATTTCTATTCCCCTGAACCCCTATTTGTGCACAAATAAACCCCTTTTTGTTCAGGATTTCCTTGTGTCTTTTGCCTGTCCTTTGAGGTAAATTGGGAGAGGCCTCCAAGGAAAGAACAGATTTATGCAACACTGCTATTGCATTTTTAACTATAATGGACTAAATGTATCTCTAATTTAAACTCAACTGACTTCACTGGAGTTACATGAGAGCAGGACTTGGTCAATGGGGCAAAATTCAACTCTCATTTACACAAATGCCACTCCAGCATACCACTGGGATTACAGCAGCATAAGAGAAAACAGAGTTTGGCTTGATATATTTAAATACTAATGAACTGCCCGTGGTATTAATATCAAAGTGAGACTTATTACACATGCTTATGTAATTTTCAGTCAATTAAACGGCAGTAGACTATCTCAACTGTATTCTCACTGCTGTTCAAACGTGCTCTTTTAAAAAGCAATTAATATTTAATAAAAATATTATAGTTTTTCTAAAAGTCTTAATGAAATGCATACTTCTTCATGGTGCTTACAAGCACTATATCTGTCATAAAGCCTGCCAGGAACTTGCATCATAGCTGCTTTCTACTATGTGAATGGTAAAGTTCCATAGATCATTCCTTCAGCGCCTGTTCTCCATTCTCAAACATCAGCATAGAAGATGTTAGGTTAGACCAAGGAGTAGAAATTACTGAAGGAAGCTGGGAGACACCATATATGGTGTAAAAATCAGAAATGCTTTCCTTTCCACGGCAAAGAATGGAACATAAAAAGCTGAATATGAACTTTGGAGGTTTAGCCATCTCACTGTGGTCCATAAGACATCAAAAAATGAGAGCTAACTTTTCCCTGCCTTTGTATCATTCCATCTCAGATATGGCGTCACTCTAAGATCTAGTCAACTCATGGCTGTGTACACTTAACACAGATGAATAGGGTGACCAAATGTCCTGATTTTATAGGGGACAGTCCCTATTTTGGGGTCTTTTTCTTATATAGGCTCCTATAACCCCCGACCCTCTCTCCTGATTTTTCACACTTGCGGTCTGGGCATCCTAGAGATGAATGTGACCAGGCAACTGATGCATGCAGATGTGATGACTCACTTTAATTACACCCAAACTAAGGTTATGTGATGTCTACACTGCAGACCTTGCAGCTGCACCACCGTTAGGTCTCCCATGTAGCTGCTCTATGCTGACGGGAGAGCTCTCCTGTCAGCATAATTAAACCACCCCTAATGAGCGGCAGTAGCCATGTTGGCAGGAGATACTCTTCCACTAACATAGCGCTGTCCACACCGGCGCTTTTGTCCGTGACACTTATATCACTCAGGGGTGTGTTATGCCATCAAAAATGGTAGTGTAGACATAACTCCTCTTTGCATTTGGTTCTTAGGCTATTTCAGAGAATCACAGGGTGCATATGACCAAAATCGGGTGCCTAAGTCTGTCTCTAAGCCATCAAACATGATGATTCTGATGTAACCCCAATAAAATAAATGCTATTGGTATCCCTGGCTTTAGCTGGTGGTGTTTGCACTTTCTGCAACATGGCCTCATAAACACCACCAACTCGGACTGGAAAGGGAACTCTTTTTGTTCAGAATCCGTGAGGACAGTCTGGTGGCCCTGCTGTTAGCTCTAGTTAATGGGAGGAGAAGGGCAGCTGTTGTTGCAAACAATATAATTGTTGCCCCTGCGGTAACACCACGTCTGTTGCTCCTGCCACAGCTGCAGAAACAACATCCCCTGCTGCTCAGATTGTCTCCTCTGCTTCCTCCAGTGAAAATAAAGTGCTTCTTTATGGTGTGGGGGTGGGTGGAGGTCGTTGGTGTTGCTGAAATGTCTATCTACCCCCAATTCTACCCTTCTCTGACTGACCCTACACAAATATGACCCATTTTCCAAGTCAATTTCTTTCTAACCCATGAAATAAGGAAGAAGAGAAACTCCCCAAGCCACACTGATTTCACTGCTTGATTATAAAACTCACACAGATCAAACAGATTCTTCTAAGTGACCCCTCTTAGTTCTCAGCTCCTCCAGACTCCTAGCTCTCTCCCTCTTCAGACTCACCCGCCTGTCCACGGATGTCACACATCCTGCCAGAGACTGATATCAGCTCCCCCTGTGGCTGAAGATAGGTCATTTCCCACTGATGAGAATTGCTTCACAGTGATCACAGAAAATCACACAAATTCACTGGGCAAAACCTGATTTCAAACCTTTGCACAGTGTCAACAGAAGGACCAAATTCTGCAGTTTTGCTCTGTATGCTAAACCTGTCTGCGCGGTTCTAGTCCTTGATGTAGCCTGACCTACTTTTATCACTGTATAGCTCTACTAAAAATATATCTAGATTTCAAGTGAGGCCCCTACTGTGAATTATCTGAACAAACAGAAATTACTGCAGACCAAACTGTGGCGTGTGGTGCAATCTGTCTGAGCTAAATTAATCTAGATGTTGCAAGTGTCGCATTGTACTCCTTTGCGTTACATGTCATCTTACATACATGGCCTCTCTCTCCCTGTCACCCCCCAGCCGGGGTATGGGGCACCAACTGGTGCTGGTGTTTCAGTAGCAATTGGTTCCCTTACGGGGTGGAGTGGCTAGCCCCACACCCATGTTAAGCCTACAGCACCTGGTATTCCCAGGAGGTCTCCCATGCAAGTACTAGCCAGGCCCAACCCTGCTTAGCTTCTGAGATCAGACGGGATGGGGCGTGTTCAGGGTGGTTTAGCCATATACCATACATGGCCTAGTTGGCCCTAAATATGACTTTGTAGCTGAAAATGCCAATGGAATGTGGCAGCTCTCATTTAAAAGAGAACAAAGCGTCAGCTCGGCTGACAATAGGGATGAGGTAGCTGTGCTGTTATTAATTACTTGTACTGTGGTAGTGCTTAGGAGCCACAGGCCCCGACCGGGAACCCACTGGGCTGGGAGCTGTACAGAGAACGAAAGGATGATCCCTGGCCCAAAGAGCTCACAATCGAATTTCAGCTAAGTTAGGACACCTGTTTAAATACCTGTTTAAAAAACGATTTATACTAGCAAGGGATAAACGTGATTTCTCTTGTTAACAAGGAGCATGCAAAAGCACATTAAACCCATGACAAAAAACTTGTTAAGACTATCTACTGTACCAAGTACTCACTTTTTTGTACCTAGAATTGAAAATAGTCTGCCATCCCTTTTTCTAACGCAGGTCTAATATGCTTTTGGCCTGGTTTGTATTCATCAGGGAAAGCATGTTAAATAGGAGTTAGCAGAACCCTAAGCTCAGTTATAAAGCCAGGTGCCGCTCATATTGATTATTTGTTTTGGAGATGGAGTTTATAAATTGTACCCAGGTGGAAAGAGTGACTAAGTTTTTCCATGTGTCTTATTGACCAGTATCCAAAATTCTGTGTTACCTATTTTTCATGCTATCCTAGATCGTCTTTCCGTGATGGCATTGATGAAAATAATTTTGTACAAGGATTGAGATTTTATACAGCTGCTTTCTCTCGTGTATATTTTTTCAAGATTATATTTTCCTTTCATAGCTAAGAAAATGTATATTTCAACTTATGTACCTTTAGGAGTTTTTAAAGTCTATTTAATTAAACTTGTACTAGACATTTAGACTGTGAACACACAATTACAGATGCAAAAAACGTGCAGACAAATGTAGGCCTAATTTATATACACAATAGCCATGGCGATATATGCAGATCATGTAGTTTTACATGCAAGTGGCCATGTTATATAAGAAGCTGGTCATTTGACTCCAAAGCTACCAATTTGCATACAGAGTCATGGTAATTTGCTCATGTAAAGTAGGCACACAACTAGGGTGTACAGCTTTGGAAATCTGGAACTTCTTCCTTGACTTCGTTTTTCTCTAGTAACCCTCCCCATCCTTGGGTAAAACCCATGGTAGCAGGCCAGTAACTTACATAGCAATATAAGGTGTAGAGGGCAGGATCTGCGAGCAAATCAGAGCCAATCCCAACCAGACCTCAGGTATTCCCACAGCGCCCCTTCTGTGCTGGCTGTGTGACCAGTTTATGGGCTCATCCAACACAGCGGACTATAAACACACCTTCTAGGGTGAATTAAAGCCCTCATGGGGGTATGAATACTGGTCAGACCACCATGAACATCTTTGGCAATTTGCTGAGGAGCTCAGCTTCCTTTCCCAAGATCGCCTGTGAGACCAAGACTTAGACCCTCAGAAGTGTTTAGGCACCTAATTGCTAATGAAATCTATGGGAGTTCAGCACCTAAATGCCTCTGGGGATCTGGGCCCAAGTGGCTGCTTTCTGGATGCCCTGTCTGCAGCCTGTCATTCTCCATGTTATCCGGGGAATCTCTGGAAGCCTCCACTATTGGTGTCAGAGGGGTGTCTGTCCACCTGAGGGCAGGGGGAAGCCTGCAAACTCCCCCGCATCCCAGACACATCTGCTGCCTTTTGCCTGTATAAAGGGGAGCATCAGGCCCTAGACATGCCTGGCCCTACGTCACTACGTGCCCTATTTCATTATTTAAACAATAAAAGAGGGAAATAATTCAAGATTATCTGATATAAAATGATCAAGGTGGCTCAGTAATTCACAGAAAAAGGCACCGAGACAATACTATGGCCCTATTAGCCAACAGCATAAACACATTCAGCGACGCACCTCAGACCTTCCTGCTTTACACATGTAATTAGGTTGTTTCCATGGTAATGATCTAATTATGGTCTTCTCAGCTTTGTGTAATCACATTTGCTGCATATTGGCAGAGCTGTTTTCCTTATTTCTGAACAGCCACACGGGGCAAGATGTTCTTTCTGAAGCTGAATAACGATCTCCTGTGATAAAAACCTACCTTTCCGGGATGTTTTTAAATTCATTTTTATTTAAAGAGGGCTTATGGAGCTGGTAGAAGACATCAGTATATGGAGGAAGAAATGTTTTCCCCAAGTGAATCGTGTTCCAGCTTCCTCCCTGGGCTCAGTATATGATTGTTTATAATGACTAGTCATTACAGCATGACCGAGTGTCCAGGGCAGGGGACTGGGTCGCGAGACACCTGGGTTGTAGTCCCAGTTCCGCCACTGAGCCGATGAGGGACCCTGGGCCAATCACTTTCCCTCTCTGTGCCCGATGGGGGTAAATAACACGGCTCTCCTTTGTAAAGTGCTTTGCGATCACTGGTGAAAAGCACAATATATTTAGCACGGATTATTTTACAATGACCACTGGTGGGCGTGAGGTGTTAAAGCTTCTGAGTGAAATCCTGCTTCCACTGACCTCGGTGGCAAAACTCCCAGTGATTTCAATGGAGCTAAGATTCCACTCACATCTGTTCAAGGATCTCAGAAAGTACAACAAGAGGCCAATTCCTGCAGCCCTGACTAACGGAGGGGCTCCACTCTGCCTCCTTAGGGTGTGGGAAGCAAATCCTCAGAAAAAATGCTGCAGTGGCAAGGGAAATGACTGCTTGGGATGCTCGCCTCCACCTTATCCCTTTGTGCAAAACACCTGGGCAGCCCTGGATCCATGAATTGGAGGAAGGAATTCCACTGAGCAGCATGTTCCCCAGGCCCAGATTACAGCCGACCTTCAGGAGAAGTCTGAATAAACGTTGGTTACATCTGCTGCAATTCTCTTCTGCTGAGTCATAGCAGCCAAGATTAATGGCACTGGGACTCCAGGGGAAGGTGGAGGGAGCACTCGCTGTGCACAGTCAAGCAGGACCTATGACAATCCTGAGCTCAGGCGGCCAGACGTCTGGTTTTCGACTGGAACTCCAGGTTGAAAGGGGACCCTGGCGGCTCTGGTTAGCACTGCCGACTGGGCCATTAAAAGCTGGTCAGTGGTGCTATGGGTCTAAGGCAGACTAGTTCTTATGTCCTGGCTCCACACTATGCCCTGAAAGTGGCAGGAGGTCCGGCTCCTAGGCGGGGGGTCCAGGAGGCTCTGTGCGCTGCTCTCACCCGCGGGCACTGACTCCCCATCTCCCATTGGCTGCACCCCAACCCTGAGACCCAATCCCCTACCCCAGCTCTGAGCCCCCCCAAACCTGGAGCCCCCTCCTTCACCCCAAACCCCTCATCCATGGCCCCAGCCAAAAGCCCACATCCCCTCCTGCACTCCCAACCTCCTGCCCCAGCCCAGAGACCCCTCCTGTACCCTGAACCCCTCATTTCCAGCTTCATCCACCCCTGCACCCCAAGCCCCTGCCCCAGCCCAGTGGGGGGGGGGGATTTAGTGAGTGAGAGATGGGGCCTCAGGGAGGGGGCAGGGCTAGGGTGTTTTGTTTTGTGCAATTTAGAAAGTTGGCAAACCTAATCCTGACCCCTTGTTTTCCATTGAGGTCCATCCCCAATTACCGTATATACTCGAGTATAGGTCGACCCGAATATAAGCCGATGCACCTAATTTTAGCACAAAAAGCTGGAAAGTTATTGACTCGAGTATAAGCCGAGTTCCCCCTGCCGAGTTCCCCCTGCCGAGGTTCCCCCTTCCCCGCCGCGGGCGGGCTGCCGAGGTTCCCCCTGCCGAGGTTCCCCCTTCCCCGCCGCGGGCGGGCTGCCGAGGTTCCCTCCTCCCCGCCGGACCAAAAAAAAAATGTGCGCCCCAGTTCCTCCCCTCCCCGCCGGACAAAAAAACCCCAAAAAAACGCCTCGCTCTCCCGTGCCCGCCGGGCGGGCGGGCTGCCGGGAGCGTCCCGGTTCCCCCCTCCCCGCCGCGGGCGGGCTGCCCCCGCGGCGGGGAGGGGGGAACCGGGACGCTCCCGGCAGCCCGCCCGCGCGGCGGGCACGGGAGAGCGAGGCTTTTTTTTTTTTTTTTTTGTCCGGCGGGGAGGGGACTTACCGGGGTGACTCGAGTATAAGCCGAGGAGGCTTTTTTCAGCCCAAAAAGTGGGCTGAAAAACTCGGCTTCTACTCGAGTATATACGATACTAGCTGGTCCACAGGACCAGGAGGGGCTCAGAGGAAGACAGAATGCTCAGATTCCATGTAGCTGGTGCTTGCATGAACTTATTACACTCGATGCACTTTTGTGCAGGAGAGAAGTTTATTGTGATCCTTAGTCCCTTCTAAAACACCTTCACTGGGGTCGATTGAAAGATCTGGCCCTTAATTACCATCAATGTTGATTTATAAAGCTTTCTCACAAAACAAAATCTATTTCTCAGCTTTAGCACTAACGAACCTGGAGGGGCATAGGAAAGCAAAGGTCAGGTAAGAAAAACTGGTGAAATCCATGCAGGAGCAGAGCTGTAGGCTGTATTCCCTCAGGAACCTTTTATTGCAATTGACAAGGCTATTCATGGAAAGATACATGATTAGTGTTGCCATGACAATAGAAAACACCTGGAAAAGATCTATTAAGTGATATAATGGCATCAAGCCAAGGAGCAGGGCCAAATTCTGCTCTTAGTTCACAGTGGTGAGTCAATGCAATTACATTAGTGTGACTAAAGGCAGGATTTGAGCCTCATACCTTAAATACTAAAGGATTCCCAGCAGAAGTATGTTGGAAATCATACAAATGTTTTTATAGCCTTTGTAAGTGAATTTTTAGAATGTATTGAATATTCACAAACAAGCAATAGAGACTTATTCCTTTGAAGAATTAACAAGCATGGGCACTTCCTGAACAAGTGTCATATAACTCATTTTTGGCACCTGTCCCAGGGGCTATCCATTGAAATATCCACCCCTAAATTTTTACAGAGATGTTTTCCAATAAAAAATGTGGGGGGTTGAATTTCACGGGCCCACTAAACAGAATTCATTTTTGGAAAGATAGTTTTTGGAAGGGATTGGAGGAGGGTAGGTATTGGAGGAGGGTAGGAATTGGAGGGTAGGGGTTGGAGGAGGATAGGAATCCCTACTTTATCATCACGGAGACAGATTTATATAGCTGCTTAACTTTCTGGTTGAACATTCCATGGGACCCCCTTCCCCCGACAAAAAGCTATTCTCGTTTGCTGTAGTGATAATGACCTGCATTTGTATTTTAGAAGATTAACACTTCTGAAATGTCAAATTGCACTCAAGCCCACAGTAAGTGATTTTCTGATGCATACAGAATACCAATTATTACAACATTCAAACAAAAATCTGTTTGGATGGGGTTCTCAGAAGCACTCAGTAATGGTTTATCTTTGCTACCGGTGAAGCCACGGGCTGACTGCGCACTTTCTTTGAGCACCTCATAGTGGGCTCCAAACATTAATAAATCCAACTCTAAAACCCCCTCATGCGATACGACGGGAATATATATAACAATCTCCGTCCTTCTCCTCCTGGAAGCGTTACAGTTCAGGACATAGGAACCCTGCACAGAAGTAGGAGGAGAAGTGAAGAGGAATGATCATGTACATCCAAAAAGGCAGAGGAAAGGGATGCTGGTGAAAGGTGAAGAGCTGAGTTGGAAGCTGGTGCTTCCCTCAGACTCCTCTCTCGCGATGCATATGCCGATGCTACTTTGTAGAGCATGAGAGGGATCATACTGGGCCAGATTTCCAAAACTGCTCACCCCTGGGCTCAGATTTCCTGCAAGAGCTCGGCTCCCATTTAGGCAGCTAAGTGAAGTGACCAGAGTTTCCCAGGTGCTCAGCAGGTAGCATATCTCATTGTTCTCAATGGGAACAGCTGCAAACGGAGCTCTTCTATAAACCTACCCGCTTCATTCAGTCCACTTCATGGGAGCTGAACTCTTTTGAAAATCTGCCCCCAAACAATGCAACTTACACTTTGAAGAGGGAGGCTCATTCCATTGTATGCCCATCTCTCCCCTCTTCTCATTCAAAAAACTACCGGGAACTCCTTTTTCTGCTCTGCAACCCCAGACACAAGGACCTCATCCCACCACGGGGAGTGTGTGTGTGTGTGGGGGGGGGACAATGCACATCAGTGGGCATATTGACTGAAGAAGGGCCTCTGTGTTCTTTCCTTATTGCATTGTTGCATTATAGTCCTCCCGGGCCCTTAAGGACCAGTCCTGCGAGGTGCTGAGCAACTTTCCCTCCCATGGAGTGCAGTGGCAGTGTGGAATGCTTCCCACCACATCTAATAAGTCTCTTATATGGTACGAATAACAGAGGCCCTTTTAGTGTATCAGCCTTTATATGGTCTCATACTATGCCCTTAATTGTGTTATCTGATCATGTGACAGGTACAATAGGCATATCCTATTGTACCACTCTGCATATATGTCCATCCTGTATAATAAGACGAGGAAGATTTTGAAGCACCTTAGAGACTAACCAGTTTATTTCAGCATAAGCTTTCGTGGGCTATAGCCCACTTCATCCTGTATAAATCCATATTCACTAACAATAATCAACATCTCTCTCCTTCCTGGTGCCAAACACTTATGAAACTAAAACCAAAATTAAGGTGTCTACTCTCCATTCAGCATGTGGGCGTGAGCACCATTAATGCCAGCAAGGGTTATGCAGTCTGATGGAAAAGAAACCAGACCCCTGACTTTATTCTGCCCTGCTTTATATCTTCTACCACCCAGATATTTGCATAATACATACCAGAAACATCCTGTGACACATGCCTCTCTGTTAACCGTGTGCAGACTCTGAATGCTGCCTGCCTGTGTCAATTTCAGGGAGCTCTGCCGCTGCAGGAAGACAATTTTCCAATTGGATGTGTGTAAATTAAAGATGACACCCTGTAGCTTTAACTCTTGGATGAAACCTGAGCCTCATTCATGCCCTACGCATCAGATAACCTTAACAACATGATCAATACAGCTGGATAATTACAACTAATAGGAAAACTAAGTGTATGTTTCCAGTTTCTCATCAAAACAGAAGGCTACTCACCTGTTTCCGACCTGGTTTACACACATAAAGGAGAACTGACAGCCCACAAGAAACCAGTACAGTAAAATCTCATTTACACAAACTCTCTCAAGCTGAAATTCCCTTTCATCCAAATCTAGCGCAAGTAGCTGGTAGAAATGGCTTATTCTCTAGATCAGAGGTTCTCAGACTTTTGTACTGGTGATTCTTTTCACACAGCAAGCCTCTGAATGCGACCCCCACCCCTTATACATTAAAAATACTTTAAAATATACTGAACACTATTATAAATGTTGGAGGCAAAGCGGGGTTTGGAGTGGAATCTGACGGCTCACAACTCCCCCTTGCAATAACCTCGTGACCCCTTGTTTGAGAACCCCCGCTCTAGATAAATGACCCCGCCACCCCGAGGGTTTAATTCAAAATCCACTGAAGTCAGTGGAAAGACTTCCACTGATTTCAATGGGCTTTGGATCAGGCCTCAAGAGAATAAGAATTGTTTCATGTTAAGAGTGGTGCACCAGGAGTCAGGTCTTCTAGGTTCTACCCCAAGCCCTGCCACAGACTTACTGTGTAACCTGCGCAATTCACTTAACTTCTCTGTGCCTGTTTCCTATACATTGGGTATAATCATGACTAGCTCATTATTAACAACATTCATGATTACTACTCTAGAGGATAGTTGCAGGGCAAGTCTACACTACTGTGCTTCAGAGGTGCAGCTGCACTCCTGTAGCACGTCTGGGGAAGACATGGTAGGCTGACAGGAGAGGCGGAAGCTATGGTGGTGGGAGAGTGACCCCCCCCCCAGCCCTGCCCCTTCTGCCCGAGGCCCCGCCCCTTCCAGAGGCCAGAGCCAGCCCCAATCCAGCCCCATACCGGTATGTCCCTATATCTACTTTCACTCCTGGATCAGCGTGATTTCAATCAGACAAGACAAGGAACCTTTTAACATGCCAACAAACCCTGAATGTGAGGCTGGCGGATCCTGAAAGGGTGCTACAAACACAGTGCAACGTAATTCACTTTTCTAAATAACTGAAAAGGTAGATTATTATCCTGTGAAAACCTAGAGCTTTCAAACTGTGCTTGTTGATCCCATTTCCTATTTGTTTCCCAAACACACGCTGACCTTTTGCTTTACATGTGTTTGGACTGCTAACAGTTGAAAGAAGATTGCCCACTGCAAACATTTCATTAGGAGCAGTTACAGGAGGTATAGCACCATTTTCACACTTTGCTGGGCAACTTGTGCCAGCCTCGTGCTGCAGTGAATTATTATGCTGGACAGAGCACTGAAGAGGAGTCAACGCACTCTAATGACAAAGTGACTATTCCCAAGACGAATGTGTATGGTACTATCCGCAGAGCAGTGCCACACGCCGCATTAAGTGAAAGGCAAATGGTTTTTTCACATTAAATTAAATGGGATCCCATGGGCACCCAGGATCTTTTACACACTAGTATTGGGGGGCTGGAGGTTTTTTGGATGGCTATAGTGAGCTAATTTTCAAGTACAAAATTGGTTCTTTACAAATATTTCCCGGCTTCAGCAGCACCAAGGAGTGAGATAAGTGCTTGAAGATTTCCGACAGCTGAAATACTAACGGACTGTGCTAGCGAAGTGAATGGGCCCAGCTCTGTCATCTCAACTATTTTAGGGCTAAATTACACTCTCATACAAGCACACCCCGCTCCTACTGACAGACAGACAGACGGCATTCCAAAGCTGCTGGGCTTTCCTGAAGCTGAGCTGAACTATCACCTACTCCCGGGTCTGCAAAATTGCCCTTATTAAGAAATAAATACTGCTGCATTCTGGTAAAGGTCCAATGACTCAGTAGCCTGCTTCAGCTTAAAACTATTCACACTTTGTTATTAATTGCATTTCCTGGTCCTCTCGTCTCTCCCAGGTTTCAAGTTTCACCATTTCACAACTCAGACGCATGGGCCAAATTCAGTATCTAGGCATTGTAAGTTATGCATCTATAAGGCCCAGACTCAATCCACCCTCCACAGAAGTAGATGAAACGGCTCACAATAGTTCCAGTCTGCATTGAATCAGGGCCTAAGTGGGGCTTGTAGTTGTGTGGTATGAGAAATATGGGTGAATTCTCTCCCCTTGGAAGCATAAGCCTCAATTCAGGCTTCAGGAGGGGTTAAAATAAAAAAGGACAGTGATAACGCCATGGCAACATGGAACCAAAATGACTAGAGGTACCTGCAGTGCAATAAAATCTAGACTATACACGTTAAACACTGTCAGAGAAACCACCCGCTACACATGGACACAGGCTCAGGACACGCACAGAGCATATCCATACACAGAGAGATCAATAGGCTGGTTGGAGCATAATTCATGAGATTTCTTGAAGCTTGTCACAAATCTCAGACAAGTCAGGCGAGGGCGGTACTGGGGGAGTCTTTTAATTAGTCCGTAGCGAGAGAGAAATCGGAGGCTCTGTTGTAAAATTAACTCTCTGACGTTGCATCCAAAATTTATAACCTTTGAAATCAAAGGAACATCTCAGGCTCTGGGTTTCTGCTAATAGGGGGCATTAATGACAAAGACCTAGTCTCAAAAGAGACACATTAGACTATTAGTCACAATGTCCAGAAACTCTTCTCAATGTGCTACACACTTCCGACGAATCCACAGGATGTACGGAAACTCCCCCCCCCCCTCCGTCCCCCCACTAGCCCAGCTTATCCTGGGATATAGCCGAGCACTGTGCTGGAGGTGGTGAAGTGAGGATGCTACATTTACTCATAGGAGGCAGATCCTGCTCTCTGCCCTGCTCTGGGTGTGGAGGGCCCTGAAGCAGTTCAACTACACAGGGATGGAAGAGGGCCACGCTTGCGGGAGGATTGGTTCTGTAACACTTGCTAGATAGTGACTCAACATGGGCTCACAGCTTCACAGCACACGACACTGTTCAGGGTTGGGGCCAATGGATCTGAGATTCCATCAATCCAACAGTTCACCTCCATGTAGGGGGAGTGTACAGATTACTGTTGCCACTACACCATGGATGGAGGGATAAGGAGGAAATGCTTGGATGATTCCGTTGGGGATTGCTCCTGCTCTGAGCAGGGGGTTGGACTAGATGACCTCCTGAGGTCCCTTCCAACCCTGATTTTGTATGATTCTATGAAATCCTGGTAGCTAGTTTGTTGCAGCTGTACCCTGTGGGCAGTACAGATATAGCCCACCAGCTCTGGCAATTACAGAAGAAGAAGGAAGATTTCAGCAACATTGCTAGGCTAAAGAGATGTCATTAGGCCCTTTCCTGTGGTGAAACTCCTCTTCTGGGGAAAGTGCATGCTGTGAAGGTTGATATCTCTTATTATCAAGATGTTTCCAGTGTATTACCAATGTTCCATGCTGTATACAAGCAATTAAAAACTAGATTCTGTGGAGAAACACAGCTAGACAATTA
The DNA here is from genome assembly GCA_032164245.1 of Sternotherus odoratus. Taxonomy (NCBI): domain Eukaryota; kingdom Metazoa; phylum Chordata; order Testudines; family Kinosternidae; genus Sternotherus; species Sternotherus odoratus. The sequence goes on along the minus strand of JAVMKO010000009.1, from coordinate 9,711,066 downwards.
TGTCATTGTCATGAGTATACTTTTACAACACGAGCTGGGGAGGGGGGTATAGCAATTCTCCTCTACTTTTGAGAAATGGTTCATTGGATAAAATAAGCAAGGTGGAAATAAGTGGAGTGGTGGGCTGTGATTCAGGACCGCATGGAAGCTGAAGTATGTCAGCGTTCCCTTGCATAGGGTCCAAAAAGAGACACAAACACACAAAAGACAATTTCCCCAAACCAGACATAGTCCAACCCTTCTATACCTATTATAACTGCGAACATCTCCTAAATGGCAGAATAGCCAGCTGTTGCAAGGTACTCTGAGTCCCGTAGAAACAAGGCACACACACGGCTGCTAGATGAATAAAAGTGGTGAGTTTATTGAAGGCGAGCGTGACACATTCGCAACGGGGCCCCCCAGCATTGCTGTCACTGTGCGGGGAGAAGGCCTGATGCATCGGAGCAATGCTCAGGGTGAAGCCCAACATGCAGGGGCACGCTGACACAGAAATACCCATGCACATTTGCATCTCATACATAGCTCATGAATAGCAATAACTTGTTTTGCTGCACTGCCTTGTTTAGCTTCCCTATCTCACACAAGCTGGCAAGCAGGTAGCAACTGGAGCTGGGAAACTCTGGGACACAAGATAACACTGGCATACAAGGCAGTTACCTTGACCGACAGTACCCTTTTCCTAGAGTCGACCGTGGGAGCGATTGTGTTTCCCTAGCAACAACCGTAACAAAATCTTCTCGCATTCTACACCAGCATTTATCAAATGAAACTCACACCAAAATTATTCACATTATCAACAGCCCAGCTACTGGCTTTTAAAAAAATAATAAACATAATAATGGCTTATGCACCAGCTGGAAAGACTATCACTTCATTATGGCTGGAGGATCAGAAGGCAGGACTTCTGTGTTTCATCCTTTCCATCACCAGCAAATACTGCTTTACACAGGAAAAATGCTGAAAATTGTTTAACTTCAGACAAACTGGGATTTGACATGATTTTGCCTGGTGCAGGCAAAAATTCTCCATCTTCAAAGTGGCATGTTTTTTCATGGCTAAAAGACATGTCTCCATTAGCAATGAAAGCAAAGAGGCTTTTGCGGTTAAATAAATTTTCTATTTTGCAAAATTCCTTTCATCATGATTTGTGCTTTAAAATAAAATAAAAGAAGTTTGATATGTTAAATTAGTAGTTGCAGGGATATTTCTACACCGTTCTTCTAGGGCAGGGGTCTGCAACCCGCGGCTCCGGAGCCGCATGCGGCTCTTTCATCCCTCCGATGCGGCTCCCTGTGTGTTCTAATTTTAACCGGCCCGCAGACTGTTTTCTATGCGGCCCGCCAGCACTGTCCAACCAGTGCGCGGAGCCGCAGCCGAAAGAGAGGGGCGGGGTCAATAAGAGGCGAGCGGCGGGGGGGGGGGAGAAGAACGGAGGCGGAGCCGGGGCCGGGGCACGAGGCGAGGCGGAGCCGGCGGAGAAGTGCGAGTCGGTCCGGGGCCGGGGCAGGAGGCGAAGCGCGGCGGAGCCGGCGGATAAGAGCGAGCCGGGGCCGGGGCACGAGGCAAGGCAAGGCAAGCTGGGGGAGGGGGGGAGTGAAAGCACGGCCGGGGGGGGAGGAAGAAGAGCGAGAGCACGGCCGGAGGGGAGGGGGAGGGAAGAAGAGCGAGAGCACGGCCGGAGGGGGGGGAGGGAGGGAAGAAGAGCGAGAGCACGGCTGGAGGGGAGGGGGAGGGAAGAAGAGTGAGAGCACGGCCGGAGCGGGGGGGGAGGAAGGGGGGGAGGAAGAAGAGCGAGAGCACGGCCGGAGGGGGGGGAGGGAGGGAAGAAGAGCGAGAGCACGGCTGGAGGGGAGGGGGAGGGAAGAAGAGTGAGAGCACGGCCGGAGCGGGGGGGGAGGAAGGGGGGGAGGAAGAAGAGCGAGAGCACGGCCAGAGGGGGGGGAGGGAGGGAAGGAACGTCTTTTTTTCGGAGCTCAAAATGTTTTGTTGCATGCAGAAATGTAATTTTGTTTTCTCTGCAGTCATTCATTGATTTCATAAATGCAACACATTATAGTTTGTTTATACATAGCATAAAGGCAAAAAAAACGTTATATGCAGTGTTATTTCATTTTAAATGTCAAAAGGGTTTTGTGGCTCCCAGTGTTTTCTTTACTGTGGGAAACGGGTCCAAATGGCTCTTTGAGTGGTAAAGGTTGCAGACCCCTGTTCTAGGGCCTAGGCCAGGGGTGGGCAAACTTTTTGGCCCGAGGGCCACATTGGGGTTCAAAATTGTGTGGAGGGCCAGGTAGGGAAGGCTGTGCCTCGCCAAATAGCCTGCCCCCCCCCCATCTGACTCCCACTCACCTCCCACCCCCTGACTGCCCCCTCAGAGCTCCCAAGACATCCAGCCCCCCCGCTCCTTGTCCGATTGCCCCCTCCAGAGATCCCCCCCCTCCCTAACTTCCCCCCGCAGGACCCTACCCCGTACCTAAGCCCTCCTGCTCCTTGTCCCCTGATTGCCCCCTTCCAGCAACCCCCCACTCTAACTGCCCCCCAGAATCCCCAATCTAAGCCCCCTGCACTTAGTTCCCTGACTGCCCTCTCCCGAGACCCCCCCCCACCCTAACCACCACCCAAGCCCCCCTGAGCGCCCCTCACCCCCGTTCTTGCTTACTTTGCTCAACCGGGCATGGCCCCACGGCTTGCTGCTCTCATCTGGCTCCTCGCCTGGCCCCGGCAGCTCAGCCCGGCACCCCCGGGCGGGAGCGCGGCGCCCCTCACCGCGCTGCTCGGCCCCTGGGCACGGAGGAGGGGGCCACTGGCACCACTCCCCTGCCGAGAGCTCGCAGGCCGGATAAAATTAAAGAGAAATACGCGCCACTCCAACAACGGTCAATGTGTTTTGAGTGCGCCATCTATTGGGGAAACATGGGCATTGCAGGGAAAGGGGAAAAAAAGGAGGTTTTTACTATAATTTGGACAAGTTCGGCGGGCCGGATTAAAAAGCCTAACGGGCCGTATGTGGCCCGCGGGCCGTAGTTTGCCCATGTCTGGCCTAGGCCTTACAACTTTTGCAAAGTGACAGGTTTCAGAGTAGCAGCCATGTTAGTTTGTATCTGTAAAAAGAACAGGAATACTTGTGGCACCTTAGAGACTAAGCTTATGCTTAAATAAATTTGTTAGTCTCTAAGGTGCCACTTGTACTCCTGTTCTTTAAACTTTTGCAAAGAACATTTTGAATAACGTGGGATGGGAAATGGGACTGTACAAATCCTGTCTGATTTCAGAGTCTCCACACATCAGGAATAAAACTGGTGAAATTTTTTTCTGCACATAAATACAGATTTGGCAACACTGAAATATTTAACATCTTTGTGTCAAATCTGCTGAATTGTTTCAGTTAAAAAAACAAAACAAAGCAAAAAAAATAATTCTGTAAACATGAATATTTTGACATTTTCAAAATGAACATTGTGATTTTTCAGATCAAATCAATTTTATATTTTAAATTTTTCTTTAATTTTAATTGAAACAATTTAATTGGTTTTAGTCACAATCAAAATGAAACATGTTGATTTTGTTGAAAAAAAAAATCATTTCAGCTCAAACCAAGCAATTCATTTCAACTGTTGTATTCCCCAATAATTTCAAAACATTTTAGTTTTCAGTTCAACCTGAAACAATTGCTTTTTTTCCCAATTTTTTTGAATTTTCAGCAAACAGAAAAATCCATCATTTTCTTGGCTTGAGGCAGGATATTTTTGAAAGAGCAAATTGTGGTATGCTCCCTGGCCTCCAACCCATCAGGAAGTGCAACCTCCATTTACGAAAGCACACCTAAACACGAAGGCGCTTTCTCTTTAAGGCGAAGCAACTGTCATGAGCAATCAGCAGGAATATGTAGCTTTGATGCCTTGGTTGGCAAGTCTTCCATGTTAGCACTGGAAAAGCCTGGCACCAGAAGAGAGCTTTGGGGAAGTCCATTTTTTAAGTTCTGGGGCAACTGATGTCATTATCGCAAATGCACACGAGTGCAGGATTGGACAGAGATCAATTTCATAATAAAGCAGTCCCATTTTCCAATATGAAACAATTTCTCTGCCGAGCCAACTTGCCAAACAGTATTAGAGGCTGAGGTCAAATTGAAAAAGACAGATCATGTTTTCAGCTTTTCTTTAAAACGTATGCTCTGTATCCCGAGGCATCCTTCTCAGCAGTTGATTCACCGTGTATTTATCCTTTTGGGAGACATTTCCTTCAGGAGGTGTTCATCTATAGTTACAGCAGGAATTACATGTTTAATGCCATCCACTGACGTGCAGTCTTTGAGCTTGAAACTAGCACCTGTCTTTTGTCACATTTTGCACTATTTATAGACTAGATAGAAAGATTATTTTAAAAGCTTGATTTGTAATAGATTCAGGATATTCAAGGAAATTTCAGTTTATTGTACCAAGCGCAAGCTAGTCTTTATCTGTGTTCATTCAGGCTCCAGCTCTGCTGGAGACATCCAAATAAAGAGATTAGATTTGGGCACATTATAATAGAGCTATCTGAGCATTTTCTGTATAGTGAAAGAGGGAATCATAAACTGAGCTCATAAATTGTGCGCTCACTTAATGTGTAGCATTAGTCTGATAATATATGGGAGAAACAAAGATAATTATGTCCTCCAGGAATGGTGACTATGTGCAAGGCAGAGCTGTGAAAAAAATATCAAATATGGGCATGTGAAAATGCCACAGCTAATGTTATCGTCTTTGCTAAGCCATTCACAAGAGCTGAAAAGTTCACAGGTCCAGTCCCCCAGCCAGGGCCGGCGACAGGGGGGGACAAGGGTGACAACTGTACTGGGCTCCGGACTTAAGGGGGCCCCCGATGTAGTGCGGATGCTCAGACCTCTGCAGAGGCGCGGCGCATGCACCGCGCGGCCGCGGCTGAACGCGTGCAATCCCAGGCGCCGCCGGCCACCCCAGCGCTGCGCTGTAGCACGGCAAGCGCCCGCATGAACCGTATGGCTGAGGCTGATGGCAGACTCTGACCACAGCGGGAGCCCGGGGACGCGTGCCCGGCCGCCCTGGTGGTGTGCAGCGCTGACGGTGGCGTAGCGGAGGTGCCAAAAAGGGGTCAAGGGGAGCCGGCCTCACCAAGGTAAGGGGGCAGCGGGCCCGGCCCCACTCGGGGGGGCGGTGGCTCCGGGGGGGCCTTTGGGCAGACGGGTGAGCTCTGCGGTGAGTTCACCCCTGCCTCAGGAGGTTCATTCATCAGCGTGGTTGGGAGTCTGGGGGGCAGGCAAGGGGGCGGTGTGGGGGGGAGGCCAGGCTGGGCGGGCGGGGAGGGGGGCAGGAGACTAGGGGGCAGGGAACGCATGTCTCAGTGCTTCCTTCCACGGCTCAGTCTCGCAAACCTGCCTGCAGCTGGGGCCTTGCTTCCAAAACAGGTTAAAGAGCCACAGGCTGTTGGCAATCTCCAAATCCCACTAACATTAAAGTCAATGGGACAGGACTAGTTCCCAGCAAAAAGTGGCTATTAATAGGCTGTTGTCACTATCGGAGTTGCAGTTAAACGAAAGTCTGCTGAATAAGGCAAATCCAGGCTTTCAACATCAAAGCCCATTTTTGCAGCTACATGTTTAGGATCACCCCAAAATATCAACCTAAGATAAAGAAAACAACCCACCAACCAGCAAGAAACCCATTCAAAAGATGTAAATAAGGCAAGGAAGACTTTGTAGCAAAAGTCTTCCTCGTCTTATTTACGGATACAGACTAACACGGTTGCTAATCTTAAACCATGCAAAAGATGAACATTCTTTTTAAGAAAGATGTACTCTTGCTACTGTGGCCAACTTCTGACTCAGCACCACATGGGCACAATTCTCAGAGTAGAGGATGTTTGCCAGTAACACAGTGTCTCTCTATGTTTATCCCCAAACACTAACAAGCGTCATTAACACTCATTTTGAATGAACAGTTCAGACAGGGCTACCCTAATTCCGTTTGTCTCTTCACTCTCTCCCGCTGAACAATCCTCCTACTGGACTGTTTCTTTCCGGTGGGACAGATGGCAATGTCCTGGACAGACGGATTGAATGAAATGTAATATCTTTGAACTGTCTTGTATTAAAAATGCAATTGTTGAAGTGCGATTGTATGGCACTTCTGGAAGAGGTATGCTAATGTAATTCCTTCTGTTATTCACCATTCGGAGCTCCCTGGGGGTGGGGGGGAGGGAAGCGGGCTTTGTCTGGCTGCTTACCTATTCCCAGTTTCTTCAAAGCTTCAGACTGGATTCTTGAGAGACCAACAGACAAAGGGAGGGGTTTCAGGTAAATAAGCCAACTTTGTGCTTTTGTTCTGCTCCAGCAAATGAACAGGTCTCCGGGATATGGAAGACTCCAATCCTCAAGGGAGGGTTGGAAGGACTGACACTGATCAAAGTCCTTGGGAGATGGGATGGGGTTGGTCTCTGGTAAGCTTATTAGCATGTATGGAGGTGCTTTTATTGTTTTTAATATGTTTTTTCTGTCATGATTTGTAAAGAATTGTTTGGCAACATGAGAAGTTCAGAGCTGCCATACATGCAAACGTGTCCTGGTCCATCTTGCCCAGGTTCCTGTGTCTGACAGTGGCCCATACCAGAGCTTCAGGGAGAATGTAGAGAACAGGAAAAGTATGGAGTGATGCACCCTTGTCTTCACTCCTGTCAGAGGTTTAGGGTTACCCTGGGCATGGGGTAACTTCCCTGACCAGCTTGACTAATAGCCAATGATGGACCTACCCTCTTTGAACTTATCCAGTTCTTTTCTGAACCCAGTCATCCTTTTGGCCATCACAGCATCCCACGGCAATGAGTTCCACAGGTTAATTATGCATTGTGTAAAATAATCCTTCCTCTTGTTTAAATTAAATTTGCTGTTTATTAATTTCATTGGGTGACTCCTGATTTTTTGTATTGTGTGAGAGTAAATACTACTTCTCGATTCACTTTCTTCACACTATTCATCTTTTTATAGACCTCTGTCATATCTCCCCTGAATCATATCTTTTCTCAGCTGAACAGCCCTAAGCTTTTTAGACTCTTCTCACATGGAAGCCATTTCTTTATTTCTCTTCTGTGAAACTTCTCCAGTTCCACTATATCCTTCCGAGATGGGGTGACTAGAACTGGACACAGTATTCTAGGCACACCATGTATTTATATAGCGGCTTTATGATATTTTCAGTCATGTTCAAATTCTAATAGACATGATGTTGACTCTTCCCCAACAAGTCATGTTTATCATGTTCATTGTGTTCTCTATATATCAATTTTCCAGTACTGAAGTTAGGTTCACCATCCTGTAATTGCCAGCATCTCCTGTGGACCCCCTTTTTAAAAAGAGGCATTACATTAGCTACTTTCCAGTCATCTGGTACAGGGGCTGATTTCAGTGATAGATTATATACTACTGTTAGCAATTCTGCAATGTCATACTTGAGTTCCTTCAGAACTCTTGGGAGAAAACCACCTGGTCCTGGTGACTTATTATTGTTTAATTGATCAGTTTGTTCTAAATCTGCTTCTATCGACACCTCCTGGGACACAGTACTTTAGACATTTCACTTAAGAATAGCTTTGACATGGGGACCTCACCCACATTTTCTGCAGTGAAGACCAATGCAAAGAATTCATTTAACTTCTCTACAATGGCCTTGTCTTCCTTGAGTGTTTCGTTTACACCTTTGTCATCTAGTACCCCACTGTCTGTTTGGCAGGCTTCCTGTTTCTGATGTACTTCAAAAAATTACTGTTCATTTTTGTGGTTAGCCAGTTGCTTCTGAAATTCTTTCTTGGCCTGTCTTATTATACTTTTACAATTTACTTGCTAAAGCTTGTGCTCCTTCCTATTTTCTTCATTTGGATTTGACTCCCAAATTTTAAACGATGCTATTTTGCCTTTAAGGCCTCCATTTCTCTGCTGTTCAACCATGGCGGCCTTTTTTGATTGGGGTAAACATTATGTCTGGGCTTCTATTATGGTGTTTTTAAGTAGTTTTCATGCTGCTTACAGGCATTTTACCCTTGTGACTGCTCTTTTTAATTTCTATCTAACTAGCTTCCTTATTCTTGTGTGGTTCTCTCATCAAAAGTTAAATGTTGCTGTGGTGTGTTTTCTTGATATTATCCCCCCAAGAAGCATATTAAATGTAATTACGTTATAGTTACCATTACTGAGCAATTCAGCTATCGTTTCCTCTTGAACCAAGTTCCACTTAGGGCTAAATCAAGAATTGCTTCTCCCCTTGTGGGTTCCAGGACTACCTGTTCCAAGAGCAGTCACATATGGTGTCAGGAAATTTAATCTCTGCATCACGCCCTGAGGTGACATTTATCCAATCAGTATACGGATAGCTAAAATCACCCATTACTATTGTGTTGTCTGGTTTTGTAGCCTCTCTAACCTTCCTTAGCATTTCATAAGCTCCGTCACCATCCTGGTCAGGTGGTTGGTGGTATATTCCTGCTGCTATACTCTTATTATTCGAGCATGGAATTGTTGTCCATATAGATTCTATGGTACGGTTTAATTCATTTAAGATTTTCATCTTGTTGGATTTATTGCTTTTAAAAAACATATAGTGCTACTCCTCCAGCAGTGTGATTTAGTCTGTTATTCTATATATTTTGTACCATAGTATTACCATGTGTGATGGGGTGTACCAACCCTGCACTGGACCAGTGGGGATGGACCAATCACTGTGGGACCAGAATCTCATGCCCCCTTGCTCCTGCTGCACATGCTCCAGGTGGAAGAGCCAGATAAAAGGTGGCAGCCCAGCTCAGCCAGAGCTGGCTGCTGTGGAGGAAGGACGTGTCCATGTGCTGTGGGAAAAGGACGTTTGTTCACACAGCCCCGCCAGGGGATTGGAGCCCGCTCGCTGCAACTCCCTGAATAAGCAAGAAATCCTGATGACTGGGTGAGCAGGTGCACCAGACCCGAGCTGGGTCAAGAGGGGCAGCCCCGCTCGGCATAGAGAGGCCCCGTCATATCGTGTCCCATTTAGGGTCACCAGCCAGCAAGTGTGAAAAATCGGGCTGGGGTGGGGATTAGTAGGAGCCTATATAAGAAAAACACCCCAAAATCGGAACTGTCCCTATAAAATCGGGACATCTGGTCACCAGGGCCGGTGACAGAAATTTTGGGGGCCCCTACTCTGATCATTTGGGGGGCCTCCAGCCCAGCCGGTGCTTCCCCCCCATCTGACAGCGGCTGGGGGGTCCCCCAGCCCAGCCGGCGCTCCCCCCCCCAGCTGACAGCGGCTGGTGGCAGTGTGGGGTCCTGCGGGAGCGTGAACCCGGGAGCGGCGCCAGCCGCCCTTGCTGCTCCCGCCCCCCACGCGCCCTTTCTCCCCCGGACCCGGCGGGGGAAGCCCTACCGTGCTGCGGAGCCTCCCCGCCCTCGCCCTCTTTGCAGGCGGTGGTGCGCCGCTGCCACCGGCCGGGCTCACTGCTCCTGCCGGGGACACACACGCTCGTCCGCTCCGGAGGAGAGCCGCGCCGCCTCCCTGCCCCTTCCCCGCTCTCCAGGCCCAGCGACAAGGGGGGACGACTACGGGTACTGCTGTGTACCGGGCCCTGGACTTAAGAGGGGCCCCCTAAAGTCCGGGGCCCGGTACAGCTCTACCCATAGTACCCCCCTGTCGCCGGCCCTGCTGGTCACCCTAGTCCCATTGATTTCCCTCATTCCACCAAGTTTCTGCAATGCCCATTCTAGCAACATCCTCATTTAATGCCAGGCACTCTCATTCACCTATCTTAGTGTCTAGGCATTTGTATATAAGCGGGTATACATTTTGGCAGTATTTAGTTGCTTGCCTTTATGTGTTACGTATGTTTAAATGGGACTATTTTTTCCTATCCTCTATACTCGGCTATAGAGTTCATCCCTAAGGGACGTCTCTGGCTGAACCGTGTGCTCATCTACATTTGTCAGCTTTCTCCAAGCCCTTAGTTTCATTTATAACTGTGGGCAATTACACTGTTATTAGTCTCTGAAGACAACGCAAGCAGATCGACTCAGGCAGGCTGTCTTTTGATGGGAATAAAACAGCGAAGGCAGGGAACTGTTCAGCCTGGAAATACCCCAGGCAGGAGGGAGAGAGACATGAGTCTCCATCCAAAAGAGCCGATGGCAAGGGAAGCGGGGAAGCCTGAGAGCAGGCGAAGTTTCAACAAGCATTTAGTAGTTATTTAAAAATAAAAAACTAAACATTTTGACAGATACAATGAAAAATCCGGACATTTCAGGTCGCTTTAAAGAAGTTCGAAGACACTACATCAGGGATTGGCAACCTTTGGCACGTGGCCCATCAGGGAAATCCGCTGGCGGGACGGGATGGTATGTTTGCCTGCAGCGTCGCAGGTTTGGCCAATCACAGCTCCCACTGGCTGTGGTTCACCATTCCAGGCCACTGGGGGATGAGGGAAGCAGAAGCCAGCATATCCCTCGACCCGCGGCCAGCGGGAGCAGCGATCGGCCAAACCTGCAGACTCTACAGGTAAATCATCCCAGCACGCCAGCAAATTTCCCTGAGGAGCCACGTGCCAAAGGTTGCTGATCCCTGCACTACATGAAAAGCTGATGCATATTCTCATAACAATAAGCCTCTTTTGTGATACTTGACCTCCCACATTATTAAAATAAATTTAATATAAATAACGTCCAGACCTCAGACTCCTGCTCATTATGTACATGGGGAAGGATGAAGCTTGAATCCACAATAAATGCAGGTAGTACTACATGTATCATCAGAACCAATTTGTTTCCTGTTCATGCCTCAGATGAAGGAAAATGTTAGCAGAATAACCTTAGAGCAGAAAAACAAAAACACTACATGGATGGAGATGACCAGATTTTGCAGAATCAGTTTAATTGCAACCTATATATTTGGAATCTTTAGATTTAGCATTTTGGAACACTAGTTTGCCAGAAAACGGTACAGAGGATTAGCAACGTCCATTCCAAAGTCTCACTTTACCCATTATCATCAATCAACAATTTTTCAATCTTTTCAAGCTACAAGAGAAATTGGAAAAACTCCAAGATAGTTCTCAATACATCTCACCACGAGGCAGATTTAACTTATGGTGTATTAGGCTTTCTTCAAAATTATACACAGAATCATGAAATCATAGAGATGTAGGGCTGGAGGTCAGCTAGTCCAGCCCCTTTGCAGATGCAGGACCAAGTAAACCTAGAGCATTCCTGACAGGTTTGTCCAACCTGTGCTTAAAAGCCGCCAGTGATGGGGATTCCACAACCTTCTTTAGTAACCTATGCCAGACCTTAACTATCCTTCTACAGGCATGTCACATCTTACGCGCTGGTTCCATTCCACGGTTTCCGCTTTATGGGGAAACCGCGTATAGCCGAAACCCCATTGACTTCAGTCAATTAGCAAGTCAGTGCTCAAACAGCTGACTATCGCTCCTCTTATTTTTGCACTAGCAGGAAATACAAACAACTCCAGTTCTAATGTTTATTAATTCATAACTTAATTACCATAGTCATTGAGATTCCTAACACATTCAGACTTAAAATGATTGGACAAATCCCTTGGTGTATTCCGGCCTCTTTAGCGAATTTTGGCACTTCCACAGTGCTGGAAAACAGCTAGATATGGCTAAGTCAGAATTCTCCTAGCATGCTGGGAGTGGTCAGCTGGCACAGAACCAGCATTATATGTTCCTAGCTCCAGTATGGCGAAGGGGTGACCAGAGTTCTTTCCCTAGCTGGTGAATGGTCCCTTGAGGGCTGGTGGAGGTTACAGCAGGCCCAGGCTGATGAAGAGAATCAAGGCCCTGTAATAGGCTCTATGAGACACCCCCCCCCCCTTCTGTGGGTCAAGTGGAAACTTAGTGCAGCAATGAATCTGGGCCTATTTGATAAAGTTTAGATTTCGTAATGTTAATTTGTTATTCACTGATTCCGAGATAGAGCTGATAGCGGGAACCAGTTTCCTATAACTGCAGATTCTCAGGTCTTAATTTCTCCCCCTCTGTAAAGTGATTATCAATGGGCATGTTCTCATCAGCTTTTCAGTGGGAGGAGACATCAGTGGTCACCACTATTTACTGACTGAAACACCTTCCAACTCTACTCATGAGCCAGGCCCCTCCAGCCCTATTGTGTTCTGCCAGACCATTCAACATGCATGCTGTTGTCCCTTCTGGCATTAAAATCTAGGAATCTGAGGAGCCCTCAAGTGAGGTACATCTGTGAGTCGGCAGGAAAAGGGTATAGTAAACTTGGGGAGTGGTGGCGAATATGAGACTACCACTGAGAGCAGCATGCTATTCTGCAAGAAATGTAGTTTAATTGTTAATGTCATGATGACATACTATCTGCAATCAAGTCATGAAATGTCTGATCGGCTTTGTCTTGGTCCTCTCTTAGTTAGCTGAGAGAATGGATTGCATATTAAAACACTTACTCTGTGCAGGTAAAGTAACCTCAAAAGTCTAAGACATTAGGGCTGTAGGTTTAGTTATTACAATGAATAGTAGTAGTTGAAGCTTTCAGGCACACTGCAGTTCTGTGGACTAACTCATATATTGTTTTCTTCAAATAAAGAACCACTCACTGAGGGTGAAGATACATAGGACTGAACGAGGTGGAAACCTTGGACACCATACAGATGGATCTAAGCTATAAAATGATTCAGCGTCTGCCTTAAGGGAGTGAGAGTACCTTTGGCCTACACTCACATACCTGGCTTTAAAAAACAAGAGGGATCTTGCTCTGAGAGACTTTGCCTCATGAGCTGAAAAGCCTGTCGGGTTTTTTAAAATATCTGCTCTCTGCTGCTAATCTATTAGTCTGGGAAATTGGGGTCTTCAAGAAATGCAGGAACGGACCTTGTATGGTAAAATGTATATCACCTACACTTTGTCATATTAATGTAACAGTAGTTGCTGCAGAATGACATCCCCTTGCCTTCCATGAGAGAACATGAGATGAGACCAACTACAAAAAATCTCATCCCCACTTTTCCTCCCCATTTCAGGTGCTGTGGTACATTCGGAGTCAATTTCCCAGTGCCCCCCTCCCCATAATCTGAGGCCAGGAGGGTATGGTGTGGCGCAATTTTAGTCAGCTCAGTGTTGTCTATAGCTTCCCCTTACACAAGGGCAATCCCCAGGTAGCCACTTAGGATATGACAACACTGTCATTAAACACTCATGACTGGCTCGCGTCAGCTGACTCAACGCTCAGGGGCCGCAGGGCTGTAAAATTGCAGTGTAGATGTTCGAGCTTGGGCTGGGGCTAGAGATTTGGGCACCCAAAAAGCGGGAGGGGCTCGGGGCTCGGGCTCCAGCCTGAACCCAAACGTCTACACTGCAATTTTACAGCTGATGTGGGCCAGCTGTGGCTGTTTAATTGCAGTGTACACAGCCCCTTAAATGGCTTTTCTGGCTGCTTTGTGCCAGCACGGGGAGCTGAATCTAGCCCAGGGTTTGTAAAGTGCGTCGAACATGAAAGGTGCTAAGGGTTATTTTTAGGTGGGCAAAGAATGCAGGATCATAGTGAATTTGGGGGTTGAAATCCAGCCCCCAATTATACTCATGGAACCTCATTGGTATCCATGGAGTTTCATGTGCACAACTAAGGGCAGAATTTGGCTCAGGCACTTAATATAATTCCATGTGTCTGTGTCCAGCTGGTTGCTTGCTTATAAATTACAAAAATGTCCTGTAATTTAAACCTGCATTCAGAAGATAGCCGTTTCCATCTGAGCGATAATGAAACACATTCCAAGGTTACGCCAGGACTTTACTGAAAGCTATTAGAGATCAGTTCAAAGCTACCAAAGAAATATAAAAAATTGCCCTAATAAGTGTGCTGCATTTTTAAGTTCCTCTATCAGGAGTAATTAAATGTGATTTTTTTTCTTAGACCAGTGATTTGTGGGATCATTGTCTGCAGAAAAAAAAAAGAGAGAAAAAATGAGATCTAGGATTTTGAAACTAAATAACAATGTATCCGGGGCATACTTTGCATCTGGCTCTTGCAGGAAGTATCCCTTGCTGTTATGTGGCCAAATCCTGAAATCTATGCCCAGCGGGTGACCATCATCATGGCCCAGAGCTCCAGCTCTGGTTTAAGCCCCAGTCCTAAAAGCTGTTCTACACATAGCCCTAGTCAGCCAGTTTGTCTCTTCTCCTCTCACACTCCCCATCTGTAAAATGAGGATAATGATACTAGTTATTTTTTGCATGATGGGAGCCCTGAGGGTCCCCAACTGAAATCAGGGCCCCATTGTTCTAGGCTTTTAATGAGAGACAGACTTTGCCCTTTCCGAGCTTGCATTCTAAATAGGTAAAACAGACTAAGGGTGGGAAAAACGATATCCTATGCCCAGTTTACAGATGGAGAATGGAAGCTAAAGACATTAGGTGACTCACCCAAGGTGCTACAGGCAGTGTGTAGCAAAGCTGGGAACTGAACTCAGCTCTCCAGAATCAGCTCAATGCCATAACCACAGAATTGTTCTTCCTCTCAATTTATTCTATTTTGTAAGATGCTGTTGGATCTAATGATGATGAGTGTGAGATAAATGCTAAGTACCCCCAAGGATTATTTTTATGATGGGATTAGTTGTACAACAACTGCACCAAACCCATTAAAATAATGGTCTTGTGGCTAAGCAAACTGTCCCCAGACTATCTGAAACTCCCCTAGAGTCATTCCCACCAACGAATGCGACATGCATTAGTGAGACAATGCTTATCTGTGTGAGCCTCACCTACTGTTCTGTTCAAGTCACGAGGCAAGTGGAATGACTCCAGGCAGCTGTGCTGGAAGTCAAGTAAGAACTTGGGAGTTGAGGATAGAATTCCTGGGGGTTGGGTGAAGCTGTTGGTTTCCTTTGAAAAGAAATAAGGACTGATTGGGATTTCTGGCTCTCCGTGTATTTAAACTGTACAGGGATGAGGCCAAAGTCTGGCGATGCTCCACCGGAGTTATACTGGTGGATGTGATAACAGAACTTGGTGCTGGTTTCCACATATATAATTGTACAAGTAAGGTCGCAAGCGTATCTAACTTGGCTTAAATATCTATATCTAAATATATATATTTAAATGGTTGGCTTCAGATGGCTGCATTTGAGCCCCACAGGCAGCTGATTTTGCAACTCTCTACTGACGGTGTTTTATTTGCATTTCCAGGCATGCGTTATTATAATTTCTGTTTATCTCTTGTATCAATCACTGAGGCTGTCTCAGAAGACAAGGCTGGGCCGATGAGAAACATGAAGGTTTTGCTTGGACCGAGCCTCGGTGTTCCTAAAACTTGGCCGCACCTCAGAAAAACTCTTGGAATAATGGTATTTACTAATTTCTGCCTGGCAAAATGTAGATGAAATAAAACCATTTCCGACCGCACTGTTACGCTTGATGGCGAGACAGAGGTGATTAACCCCTGGCTTCCCTGATACTAACCATACGTCACAAACTCCTTTTGTGAGCCTTTGAGTCTGACTCTGCAGGGAGCTGAGCAGCCTTCCTGAGGTGACATGTACCTTCTTCTCCCATTGACTTGAGCTGAAGACCCTCAGCACCTTGCAAAATACATCCAAGTGCCTGAGAAAACTGGGCCCTTTCTGGCAAGTGGGATTCTTCACATACACAGATTATCCCCCTGCCACCTGGAAGCAATTGGCCACACAGCCTCACTTTCAGGAGCACTGAGCAAGAAAGCAAATTAGACGATATACATGTGAACTGCCCAGCATCAAAAGCAAACCCTATGTCTGATCGTCAACACCAAGATAAAGTCAGGATCCCTCCCGGCTGGGGGTTACACTGGAAACTGAGCCCAACAGTGCAACATGTACTACTGCACTGAGCTACTTTTGAGGAACGCAGAGTTAATTTTCCATAAGGGCTGTTATTGTTACCATTGTTGGCTACTAACCTCTGCTTTACTTAGCTGCTTTTTTAAACTGCAGAATCTTCCACTGGCTGCTGAGCGGATGAATTGATTTATGGACAGAGAGAGGGGAAGGCACAAAGCAGAATAACTACCATTGCACGTTCATTATATAATGAGAAGGGAGGAAAACACTATTGGAGATTTTCCTTTCCCCCGTTATAATCTTCCAAAAATGAAAAAAAGTCAGTCCACATTTCCTGAAGAGGTCAGAAATTGGTCTCCTAATGGAATGTAACAATTCAAAGATTTACAATTCAAAGTTTAAGAACACCTAAAGCTTAAGTGTTGGCAAGACTATGGTGTCAACACTAGGTAAGATACCTTTTAAGAAAAAAAATACATATTATTTTGAATCATTACAGTTCAAACAAAGCAACTGTCAATTCCCCAGTAATTTTCATTTAAAGGCACAATGTTATTCTCCTACTCAGTTATTTATTTCTAACATATTCAGAGCAATGGGGGGAGGGGAAGGAGAACAGGCTACGTGATCAATCTAACATGCACAGTTATTAATTCTTTGGATAGCTACACAGTAGGGTCACATACAGTAACTGTTATTTTTGATCTTTGAACAGATAGGGAGGGTCAAATTTTCCACGGGCCGAGTCAATTCAGGTAAGTGTGAGAAAGTTTCCTCACGTCCAAAGCCTAAAGTATGATAGGAGAGACTCAAGAAAGAGGATTAAGTTTCGGGAAGGACCTAATTTGTTGACATGTTGAGCATAGGAGTGCAAGCTTGTGGCTAGAGTATGACTGGATAAATTCAGGCCTTTCAACATGTAAAACTGGCCCCTATGCATGCTCAAGAAAGATCTTTCCTAGATTGGTGCCTGCCTGTTGCATTACTTATTACTGACAAAATATAGCCTGTCATAGCATCATCCCTGCCTTCATCTCATCTACTGTCCAACTTGCCTCCTGATGGCATTGATGTTTCCCTTGTCTAGGCTGACCATATTTCCTTGAGACAAAAATGGGACATTGGGATGGCAAAAACGGGACGGGATTCGGGGGTCTCACCAGATGAAGTCGGTGCAGTGGCTGCAGAACCTGGGCTGAGGGGCGCTGGGGTGGTGGTCGGGGGGCTCTAGGGGAGCTCTGGGGGGGGCTATAGGGCCCAGGGGGTCTCACCAGATGAAGTCGGTGCAGTGGCTGCAGAACATGGGCTGAGGGGCGCTGGGGTGGTGGTCGGGGGGCTCTGGGGAGCTCTGGGGGGGCTCTAGGGCCCAGGGGGTCTCACCAGATGAAGTCGGTGCAGTGGCTGCAGAACATGGGCTGAGGGGCGCTGGGGGGTGGTCGGGGGGCTCTGGGCGGTCTAGGGGGGCTCTAGGGCCCTGGGGGTCTCACCAGATGAAGTTGGTGCAGTGGCTGCAGAATGTGGGCTGAGGGGTGCTGGGGGGTGGTTGGGGGGCTCTGGGGGGGTTCTAGGGCCCAGGGGTTCTCACCAGATGAAGTAGGTGCAGTGGCTGCAGAATGTGGGCTGAGGGGCGTTGGGAGAGGGTTGGGGGGCTCTGGGGGGGCTCGGGGAGGTCCAGGGGGCTCTAGGGCCCGGGGGGTCTCACCAGATGAAGTCGGTGCAGTGGCTGCAGAATGTGGGCTGAGGGGCGCTGGGGAGGGGTCGGGGGGCTCTGAGGGGCGCTGGGGGGGGCTCTAGGGAGGTCTCACCAGATGAGGTCGGTGCAGTGGCTGCAGAACGTGGGCTGCTTGAAGAAGCGCACCATGACTTTGTGGCTCTTGACCACGTGGATCACCTTCTGGCGCAGTGCCCCCTTGCGGCAGAACAGCGGCTTGGCCAGGCACTCCAGCTCGGTGGGCGAGGTGACCAGCGCCAGGGCCCCACCTGGGCCCCCCAGCACCAGGCGGGGGGAGAGGCAGAGGGGGAATGGGGGGGATGGATGGAGGAATAAGCAGAACAGAGATGGGGGGATGGGGAATGAAGAGGATGGAGGGAGAGAGAGAAGGGGGGATGAGGGATGAAGAGGATGGAGGGGACGGAGGGAGAGAAGGCAGGAAGGTGAAAAGGGAGAGGATGGATGGATGAGAGAAGAGATGGGGGAAGGGAGCAGGGGGGATGGAGGAGGCAAGGGACAGCGAGAAGGAGGGATGAGAGAAGGGAGATGAAAGAGGAGGCAGTGGACAGAGGGAGAGAGAGAAGGGAGGAAGGGAGGGAGGGAGAAGGGAGATAGAGAGAAGGAAGAGAGGGATGGAGGGATAGAGAGAAGGGAGGAAGGAAGGGATGGAGAAGGGGATAGAGAGAAGGGATGGAGGGAGCGAGAGGAGGCAGCAGACGGAGGGAGAGAGCAGGGAGGAAGGGAGGGATGGAGAAGGGGGATGGAGAGAAGGGAGGAAGGGAGGGATGGAGAAGGGGGATGGAGAGAAGGGAGGAAGGGAGGGATGGAGAGAAGGAGGGAAGAAGGAGGAATACAGAGAAGAGGAGGCAGCGGGCGGTGGGCTGAAGCCGACGGCGGAGCCGAGCTGTCCGGAGCCGCAGCCAGGGACCGAGCGCGCCGGCGGGGGGGCTGCTGGCCGGAAGTTTTATGAGACATAATCACATAAATTAGTTTTCATTTGCCATCACCCGTCCAGCGGTGGGACACTGGTGCTGGGCTGGTGAGATGCAGTTTGCTCATCGGAGATTTTGACATCTGATACTTGTCCTTAAGTAGCAAGATTCTTCATCTGAGCTCTTGCGAGTCCTGCAAAGAAAGAACCTCCCCCTAGAAAGCAGCTTGCAAAGAGGGACCTGCCCCAAAAACGGGACAAAATTGATATTTTTGTTAAAAAGACGGGACGGTCCAGAAATATGAAAAAAATGGAACTGTCCCGTTCAAAACGGTACGTATGGTAAGCCTACTCTTGCCTCATCCTCACAAGCAACTGTGTGTGTCCCGGCATGCCATCCTGTTTGTAGTGTGGAAATACAACTGGAGGGTGAGACACATTCTTCAGGAGAGACATACATTGGTGTGAAGCCAGTGACTCTGAGGTAAAAGCAAAATTGTTGCTCCTGGGTGTGGCCTAGAGAGAAAGAGATAATGAGATACTGGAGGGAATTTTAGATAATGGAGGCACATAACTGAGGCTGAACTGTATCGCCTTTATTTAAAAATATTCTTCCTCTGAGCAGCATTTCCCAGCCTCTTTTCATCAAATACATAAGAATTGTTGACATTTTCAGATAGGAGATCAGTAAATGGTTTTTCTTCTTGGCCAAGAGAACAAAAATTAATGGCTGCAGAGCTATCCAATATTGGCAACTTTCCTGATGGCACCACTATACCTAGGTGCTGCGCACTCCTTAGAACAACAGTGAGAGAGAGAGAGAGAGGTTTCTGACACTAGGAATCCCAGTGGGCAATGCAGATATGTTCAATTTGGTGCAAGATGTCTTTACCTCACAGGAAGATCAGTACTGTTGGGTGTATTTGGATACATCTTTTAAATAAGTTGACAGCATGAAATGACAATGCCTATGGGCATATTTAAGACCTGTCCAGTGTTTAAAAATAAAATAGACATCCACACAAAGGAAACTATAAATGATACATGGGAAAATGTCTACTGCATTCCAATGTTACTGTACAATATCTTGACACCTGTAAACCTTTGGTATTTGAGATCAATAGATTATTTTAAGTGAAAGATGCTATACGTAGACACTATCTTCCGCACACACACAAAGAGAGGGAGCTACTCTTTCTTGTACAGTATCTCTTATCATTTGATATGAATCACGTTGTTTCTGGGTGTTTTAAATGGAGTATCATATTAGTGTCAGCAGATGACCCCTCTCATGCCACCATGAAACAAACATTTCTAAATTTCTAACAGTACCATAATAATCTATTAAGCCATCTGCTGACCTTTCTAGTAAAGAGGCTTATGTTAAAGCCACCCCATTTATGATTTGTAGGTTGCAGGCAAAAATAAAATCCGTCCATGGATTGTGCTGCTCCAGCATTGAACCATTATGCATTTCAACGCAGAGTCTTAGCTGCACGTTCCTGTCTCAGTCAGCACTATGAAGTATAATGGATTTGTCAACTCATCATGAATTACAGTAATGGTTTATAGGACCCTACATTCTCACAAATGTGTCTATCAATTTGCAACCATTAATCAGAATGAGAGTAAGCAAGATCAAGCTCGTTATGTTAAGCTGGAGAGCAATGTGAACCCAAGAAAAGCAAAATCAATTCCACTTGCAGATGTCCACTGCTACAATTGAGCTGGGTGACACTTAGCCATGTCCCTTGAGAATGGGATCCGCCGAAGATTTGATTTGTTCTGGTTCACTTCTCATGCACCCCAATTTTCCTTGGGGTCTTGGCCTTCAATGACCCCAAAGACTCAAAGCAGAGCTTGGTGAAGCCTGTGAAGTTTCACCTGGTTTTGATCTTAAATGATAAATAAGCCCAAGCGTGACTGGAGTTTGTGAGCTTGATCTGAGTTCATAAAAAGCCTGAAATCAAGTGAGCTTCACCAAGTAGGTTCCATGCTGTTACCCCCAAGGACTGCTGCACAGAAATAAAAACCAGACTGGACCCCAAATCATTTGGTATTCCTAAAGCCAAAAGGCTTCAAACTGCCAGTAAGACCAACTATTCCAGGGGAGGTATCGAAAGATTAATTTAAAAGCACAAGAGGAAAGTCACCTGGCACCCCACTGAGATAAAATGTGCTCTCAATGATACCTTCAAACATCTGGAACAACACTGAACAGAATTTGGCCCACCAGTGGCATCAAGGATTGGTTATAAAATCTGCACAAACAAGCCTCTTTAACAGAGCAAACTGCTAGTGTACAAAAAGCTTTGCTGTGCTGCTGACTTTCATAACCACTCCGCTGTGATAGTCCAAAGCATCACAAAGCCATCAGTTGTGTTGTCTTAGCCTGCCCAGTGAACACAACAGATATTATTCTGTCATTTTTCATTTGACAGACAATGTACTTGTCTGTGCAGCTGACTTCTCGTTACAAAATATGCCATCTACCACTAGGTAGTGAGTGAATTCTGTTTGCCAGCAGGAAGAAAACCAATCTCTGGATTCTAGAAATAGCCCCTTCATGTAAAGGCATCACGAAGCAAATGCACATTTTTTAAACAGTATCAGAGTCTGAAATAATATTTCCCAGTATTAATTCATGCTGAATAAATTGAACTGAACACAAGGTTGATATTGATTCTTCTTGGTAAACCAAGGTAATGCTCATTGACATTACAGTACTGTATCTAGTACACATAGGAAAGAGAGGAAAGTTGTGTTTATTATATTCTTGTGACACACAAGGACCTTGTAGCAAAAAGAGAACTCCAGATTTAGGACGACCGGGTGCCTGAGATTTGAAAGAATTAAATGCTAAAAGATGCAGACGGCAGTTTTTCAGGGTTATATCAAGTTATACCAAAGGAAAATAGGCATTCGCAGAAAAATCTGCAGGGCCATTTTCGGTGTGTATGTGCAGGGTGGGGGCAGGGGAGTTTGACATGGTGGGGGAGCGGGAAATTAGGAATGTGTGTACCCAGAACAGCTCTGAAGAGATGCCACATACGATTTCCAAAGGACCACTTTGTCCCCAGTTTCCCAGCAGGGTTGACAGAGACACAACATGCCCAGTGTCCCAACATTAGTTAATGCCTCAGTTACAACCAAGACTCTCCATTTCCTAAGCACTAGACTTCACAATCTGTTCTTTCTGGGCACAGCTTTCTAACAGAAAGGGGTCAGATTCTGATGGGTGCTTGCAAGGAGGAGAGGCCTCCTGACTCAGCATCTTGTAACCCTGACCTGAAGACAAGAGGGTAAGGGAAGCTCCTTGGACATGTAGGAAGGAGCCCACTGCACCTTCTCTAAAGATGGCATAGCTACCACTCTGGTAAGGAGCACTTGAGTGGCCCTGAAGGAATTCTGTCAGACTCTAGTCTGCCAGAATATTTCTTGGGACCCTGAAGGCAACATAACCCTAGTGCACCTGCACTATGCATGACAGAACCTTGCCCAAGATAGATGTTTGACTGAGTGATAGGGTAGACTGGTGACTTACAACCTTTTTTCATTTGTGGACCACAGGTTGAAAACCCCTGGGGTAGACCAATGTTCATGTCATTATATCTCTCTCAAGCCCTCTCACAATCTATAGGACACCAACATTTTCAGGTCTTCTCTGGGTCACCTACATTTATTACTGAAACTTTCGCATGAACAGAATATTCATGCAGAAATGTAGCACTCAAGCAGAGCCCTCTCTCTCTGCCTCACTCTTCATATGAAGATTGCCAGTCCTTTGCCTTCTATTTGATGTATCTGCCACAGCAGATACAGGGGAGCTGTGGCAGTTGCTGTGGATGGCAAATATGAAAGGAAACAGCATAGAAGCGGCAAAAAAAGATCGTACAGTCCTTTGATTGTGTTTGGTCTTTGTTTGAGGTATAAAAAACCCTGCTGAAGGATTTGTCTGCTAAAGATAATAACCTTTTCAGGAGCCTCATGATGTCTTTCAAGGAGGAATTTCTCAGAAAGATCCCACCTCCAAAGCATTTTCTCACCCTTGCAAACATCTAAGTTATTTTTGGTCAGGGCCAAGGTTTGCTTGAGAGTCACTTTTTTAACCCTTATTCAAAGGTCTTCTGGAAGAGTTTAAACCTCCCTGAAAGTTGCCAGCCACCCTCCCAGAGAGCTGAATATGAATCTCTTATACTGATGTAAATCTTAAGCATCTCCCAGAATTGGCAGGGTACACTGACTCCCATTGGGCCAGCCATTTAGCTATCTCTTACCAACACTCCTAGCTTCAGATCTGACCCAATTAGATAAATATGATTGTAATGTATTTTAAATGTCACCTAATCCTACCCTTCCATTAGGTGCCCAGCCAGAGTGAATGGGCTTTATGCAGAGGTGTTCTGTGGGTACTGGGAATGTAATCCAGACAGAGCGCCCACATAAAAGTTCCATGTCTGTCACTACAGTGAGGATTTGTCTAGTCACTGACCTATTGGCCATGTGCCACTACAGCTGTGGAAAGATCTGATTTGTCAGTTCCTTGGCCAATCTGAATATATATATTGGCCAACGAACAGACAAATCAGCTATATAATATATCTCTAGATAGATAGATAGATAGATAGATAGATAGATAGATAGATAGATAGATAGATAGATAGATAGATAGATAGATAGATAGATAGATAATCAATCACCATTGAAAATGTTTTCATTTTTTGGCAAACTGAAAAAGTAAAATGTTTTTGGGTCCAACAAAATGTTCCAAGTGAAAAGTTGTGTTGAATTGGTAAATCAAAATGTTTCATTTTGAAAAACGTTTCAATCTGGGGGGCGTTTGTTTGTTTCACCGGATTGTATGAGTTGAAATTTGATACAAATTTGTGAAATGTTTTGGTCAATCCAAATTTGCATTTTTCAGTGAAAAAAAAATACTGGATGACACATTTCACCCAGGTCTGCTACAGCCCCGACCTTTCCTACACAGCAGCCTAGATCAAGTGTATGCCTCCAACCCTTGTACAGCCCAAGTGGTGGGCAAAGATCTGAGACAAAGTAAAAAATGAGGGAGTCTGTATTACCTTAAGTTATGGGCAAGGGTGAAAGTAACTTAAAGGATTTATCAGCACTCCAGAGTCCTGAGCAGGAGGCTAGGCCTCAACAGGAAGGGGCTGGGCCTCAACAGGAAGGGGCAGGGCCTCAACCGGAAGGGGTGTGGCCTTTAGGGCCCTGGGCCTTTAAATTGCCACCTGGGGAAACCGGTACGGTCTACCAGATTACTTGCACCTCTGGCTATGGGATTCTACGGACTGGAAAAATAGAACTTATTTATCACAGAGCTCAGATCCTGGTCTTTGCATTTGCACTTGGAACCTATTTTCAGTGGAAAAATGCAAGCACAGAAAGAAAGGCATTTTTTTAGTTGAAGAGAAATGTATGTCCAGCTTGTCTATACCCCGTAACTATAGTTTGTGCCATCCGCATGCTGTCAAGTACCTCTCAGATATGTACCTTCCCCTATGTGAAAAAACCCTATATAAACATGCCTTAGGCCACACCCTCAAAGCAGAGTAGCTCCATTAGACTCATAGATTTGAAGGCGAGAAGGGACCATCATTATCACCTAGTCTGGCCTCCTGCACATTGCAGGCCACATAACCTCACCCTCCCACTTCTCTCCCAAATTTACACCTGCTGCGGCTCTAGCCTTCTGATCTGATGTCTGCAAGACTGTGTTTGCTGCCAGAGTTGCTGACCGCAGAGGCTGCAGAGAAATAGTTCAATGCAGTGACTCAGCAGATATCTGCTAGGCTTGCGAGAGAATTTTCTTGCTCAAAAGATTTATGTTCAACTTGAGATAAAGCTCTAGCCAGCGCTACAGCAAACCATCAGTGTCATTTTACAGGAGAAAAATATCATTGTCCACCCAGTTTGGGATAATTTGCTGATCAGATCAACAGTGACATGCTGTCTTCTACCCAAAGGACCAACTTTGTGTGTGTGTGACAGACAGACAGAAAAATCTAAAGTTCAAACCTTGGGACTAATTTCAAAATGTTTAAAACAACACAGTCACCACAAACACCTTCTAACAGAGGGTGGCGAGCACTTTACAAGTACTAGAGAGTGTTGAGCATTTTACAAACACTAGTGGATTTAGGTCAATCCTCCTGGGAATACTAGGTGCTGTAGGCTAACACCTGGCAGTAGGTATAAACTGCCTCCAACGCCAGGTGGCGCGACGCATCGGTTGGAGTATACCCGGTCGTATCACTGGTCCTGTCCGAGCTCCGAATGGAGGCGGACATGCTGACCGAAGCGGACCCTGCCATAGTGCGGGATTAACGCTAAGAAAAACAACAACAGTGGATTTAGGTCAATGTTTTCCAAACTGACTATAGATTTTGCTTGCCTGAATGTTTGGATGCCCAGCTTTCAGACACCCAAAAGGGGCCTAGTTTTCAAAAAGTGTCTGCCCTGTGAAGATCATGCACCATTTTTTTGTCTCCGGTTTTACACACAAAAATGACTTACTTTTAAAAGTATTGACAAAAATCTTTGTCTCGCAATATCTCTGTGAGGTCTGAATATCGCCATTAAACAAAGGAGGGAAATGAGGCTACTGACATGTTAAGTGACATCTCCAGGGTTACACAATAAGGCTGTGGCAGAGGTGGGAATGGAAAACACATTGTCTATATCACAGTGCTCCACATTAACCATAAGGCTCATCCTTTTTCCTATATTTGTCCCAGCTGAAAAGTAGTATCATTTCACTTTTGTCACAATCAAAAGAGCTTTGTAAAGCAAAAGTGTGGTTTTTGCACCTGCAGTAACAATGTAAAAAAAAACCTTTTGATTTTTTTTTAATATGGCAAAAACATTGAGCAAAACAAATCTGAGGCCAAACTGGATTTTGCCAGCACAAGCCCTAGACACCACAAAAAGCTTCAGGACCTGCTTGCAAATGAAGACAAGCTGGCTGATACAAACAGCCTGGTTACTAGGCCCTAGTACATGAAGAATGTAAAGAAAAATTGTAGTAATCCAAAGGGCTCTCCGGAAAGATATTTTTTTTTGGTACATGACAATTACACAAAGCTTTAGTGACCTAGAAAGGCAGAAAAATGACATTTAAACCTTGAAATCATCAATATCGTCTTCGAAGCAGCCCGACTGATTTAGTTAATAGGTTTCTGTTTGTCGATATGGACAGGGCAGCATGTCTAAGACCAGGAGTCAGCGCATGTCACACAAGGTGTTGGAAAGATTCCGCACAAGGAAGGTTTGGAGGAGGGAAAGCAAACACTGTTTAAATAGCTCCTAATGGAGGACCTGTGTTTAAACAGCTTTAATATGCCTTCAAGACGGCCAAGGGGATTAAAAAATGAACTCTTAACTCTGCTTGCTGACAAGATGAATGAAGGTTGTCATTGTGCAAGGCATCATCGCCATCAGGAGAAATTGTAGATTGTCAGGAAAGTGAAGCAGTTTTTCATCGGAACAGAAACCAGATCTTGTGTGCTGTATTTAGGGCGACCAGATGTCCTGATTTTATAGGGACAATCCCGGTATTTGGGGCTTTTTCTTATATAGGCTCCTATTGCCCCCAACCCCATTTGATTTTTCACACTTGCTATCTGGTCTCCCTAGCTGTATTTATGATAAAGCTTTCCTTCCACAGACAGACAATGCAGCCAGGTCTGACCCCGCTATGGCCCCTATATGCTACAGGGCCAGGGAAGAACTTTCTTGCTGCAGGATCAGTGTAAAGCAAACGTAGGAGGCCCCATGCTGCCTTTTGCAAGCCCCAAGCTGTGAGTGGGGGCATGAAGGGATGGACTGGAAGCGGGAGAAGACTTGTTTGTAGCACGGTGCAGCCCAGATGCTGCCCATCAGAGGCTTCCATAGGTTAGCGCAGGCCCCAGGGCTGCAGTAACTTACCCACTGTGGCCTTCACAACAGTTTGGAATCCAGAGAGTGCAAAGTTGGCAAAGTCCCCTTTGCTGCTCTTCCCTGGAGATGCAGCCCAGAATCTAGCCCAGAGTGGTAAATCATTTGGACCAAGGTAATGATTTGTTGCAACGTAGGTCAGCTTTGCAGACAAATGTAACCATTGGCAAGGGAAACAAATATGAACTGTATGGCAGTTGTGGGGTCAGGGAGTGCCCGCCCGATGGGGCAGATTTGGGCCTCACGTACCACAGTGCAATCCCACTGAGATCTGAAGAATCTGGCTCGTGCTTTTTCTTCAGGAGCTGGTTTATGGACTGTTGTGATTTCCCTGTGGTACAGTTTGTCCTCACTAGCGGCTTGGTATTTCATTATCTGTACATGACTGTGATGTGTACGTACAACCACCAATGTGAAAGGAAACTTGAGTTGGATGTGGAATTGTTCTCTTAGAGTTTATGTAGCTCTTATTGCCAGGGAAACCATTTCCTTTGTGTGTGTTTGTTCATATTAGCTACTTCTTTGGCACTGTGCCTCGCAGTGGGTGGGGTAAACTGGTTTAGACCTCTATATCTAAGGGCTAAGATAAAGTGAGTAATCTCTCTCCTTTTCCCCTATCCTAGCTGGCAGGATTCCTAGACCAAAGGTTACATCCGCCATTGGTCATTCTCCTCCTATCAGCACTGGAAAGAACCAGATGTGGCCCCAAGATTTATTTTTAACAGCAATGAGCCTGAGCTGCAAATTTCAGATCCAGCGTCAAACTTCCACCAAGTCCTGATCAAAGTGCATTCAAATCTAGAGTTTTCCTTTACACTCCTCTCTAGCTGTTTTGTAGCCAAGCCCAGACACAGCTCACATTCAGCTCTTACGCAAACAACGAATAGCAATTTTCACATACAGAAACTGGGCAGGGGAGTGAATGGATCAAAGAGACTGATAATGGGCTACAAAGCGTATAACTTGTTAGCTGCCAGTCTAAATCCACTTTGGGATGGCAGTATCTCAGAGTTTTTACGGGAGCAAAATGCACAGTAGGGAAAGTTTCTATGAATATTCGTTTAAACTCAGGCGTGGTTTTCAGTTTGCCTGGATTGGGGACCACTGCACATTTACTTCCCCTGCACATTTGAAGGCATGAGCTCTGCTAATGTGATGCCCAGGAATAAGGAAACATACACTTTAACATTCACCGAATGCAATTTTTGGAATTTCATATGTAATTGAAATATTTAAAATTGACGATTCACTCTATATGACTTGGTAACAGAAAACATTTAGTCAGGGAACAGAAGATGAAATGTCACGTCACAGGTATCAAGGCTGCTTTATCTGAATAAGCACATTGAACTTCTAGGAGTCAGACTACGTATGGGTAGAGGGTAAACCGAGAAATACTTTTAGTTCCAAACAAATGTTTCACAAAACATATTAGAACCCAGTGATTTGTTCACACAATGGGCCCAATTCCACCCTCAGGTGCACAGATACATTCTCAGGTCTACTGAGGTAGTGCCCAGACATTCAAGTCATGGAGGAGGACCTCATTGTGTGAGGTGCTGTACAAAACACACAACAAAAAAGATGGTCCCTGCCTCAGAAAGGTGTAAGCTTTCATTTCCTTCACTCAAAGCGGCACTCTCCTAGCTCAGGGTAGAATTTCATATTTTCATAGATCGACCTCCAGGAAGAACTATTGTGATGAACTAGTCTGACAGCCTACATAACACAGGAAACAAGTCACTCAACAGTGAGCCACTGGGTCACCTCCTCAGCTGGTGTAAACTGGCAATACTCCACTGATTTCAATCACACATTGATTTATTTCAGATGAGGCTCTGGCCCCATTGGTTTTGTAGTGATCACTCAAAAGTGAGTAAAAAAAACATGTTTCTAATGGAGCTGTCAAGCAATTAAAACAATTAATTGTGATTAATCACACTGTTCAACAATAATAGAATACCATTTATTTAAATATTTTTGGATGTTTTCTACCTTTTCAAATATATTGATTTCACTTACAACACAGAATACAAAGTGTACAGTGCTTACTTTATATATATTTTTGATTACAAATTTTTTTGATTAATCTTGTCCATCCCCTCGCAATGCATTATTGTGCCTGAGAGTATATTCATGAGTGCTTTGTTCAGTCTAGTTTTATATGACTCCAAAGATGATGGGGCTTCCACCACCTCCCTTAGGAGATAAATCAGTACACTTATATAAAAGACCAGATGGTATCTAGTATGCTGCTTCTAGAACATTTGCCATCAGTTTCTACTCAAGGGCAAGTGTGAAATAAATATTCATGTCTCTCAGGTTGGCTTCCTTTGTTTCTTTTGATGCAATATGATATGGATCATGTTATCATCCACACAGAAAATGAAGTTGTACTCATTAACAGGAACTCACTGAAATTACTGCCAAGCCATGTATGTTAATCATGAATGGCTGAATCATAGAAGTTAGAGATGGAAAATCTCTCTCTCACTATTGGCCATATAATTTGTTTCTAAAAGTACATTTTCTAGGACCTTCTCCAGTCCCGCTTTAAAAGTACAAAGCAACGAGGCTCCCACATTTTACTCTGGGAGACAATTTCAAATATTGGGAATGTTTTCCCAACATAACTTTAAATTTCCCTTTCTTAGCCCTGGTCTACACTGGGGGAGGGGGGGTAAATTGACCTAAGATACACACCTTCAGCTGCAGGAATAGCAAAGCTGAAGTCAACGTATTTAGGTCGACTTACCGCTGCGTCTTCACGGCACTGAGTCAACTGCTGCCACTCCCCCGTTAACGCCACCTGCGCCTCTCATGGCTGTGGAGTACCAGAGTCAACAGGAGAGTGCTCTGGGGATTAATTTATTGTGTCTATACTAGACGCGATAAATTGACCCCCGAAAGATTGATTGCTACCCACTGACCCTCCTTGCTCTTTTAAATGATTCTCTATAAACCAATCCCTCCAGCTCCTGGATAATTTTGTTCTCCTCTATGAGCTCCCTTCAGCCTCAATACCTTTGTGGTAACATAACGTCTAGGTCTGAAGACAGTGTTCTAAGTGTGGTCATGAGAGCCATAGAGAGAAAGGACTATTATCTCCTCCTTCTATGATATGATGCCTTTGCATACATAATGTTGTGAAGAGGTGGGGACATGTGGACAGCTTAGTTTCTACTGTATTTCTTTATGTTAATTCAAAATAACAAACTAGGGACTAACTGAGAAACAAACATATTTGTCCAATTTCCAAAGCAACTCAGTTCCCATTTAAGGACCTAAATGAAATCCCCAGATTTTCAAGATCTACCAGCTCCTATTGAGAACAATGAGAAATTTTATATGCTGGGTGGACTCTTTTAAAAATCTGGCTCACAGCAATATTTTTAAGCACCTACTGCAAAATGCCAGTATTTCAAAGATCATATCATGCATTAGCGAGCACCTACACCTCTGTATGAAGTTCATCATGTTTTTCTGTTGTTCCTTATATCACGTAGTGGGTGATGGGACATAGCAGTGACAAATTGGTTTACCTTAGACCAGGTGTTCAGGTCAGAAGGTGCTTTAAGAAGGACAAATCTCAGAGGAAAGAAATGGCTCTAATCACATTGGACTCTCCTAGAGAAAGGTCTCTTCAGCACTCCAGCAAACAGAGCAGTGACTATTGTATAAAATTCTGCAGCTAGCTTGCCTAAAGCATTCCTCTGTCCCACAGGCTGTATAATAAATGCAAGATATAATTCAAAAGGGCCATTCTTGCTTCCCCCAGACATATTTTGCTAAATTGTAGCAGTAAAAATCAACTCCGCCAAACGACCCCTTTTCCCCTGCCTTGTGTCTTGCTGCATTTGTCAGTGCTACGGCATTTTTAATGGCTGGATTTTCTTTTTAAACACTTCCATAAAGTTTCTTTAAAATTGGCTCAGTAGCACAACACACAGACAGACAGTCCCACAGGAAGCAATTCAACCTACTTCCTTGTTGTTGTCCTTTTGTTAGCAGAGCCAATCCTTGGACTAGGAACAGAATAGGAGATGTTGTTAGAATAATTTACCATCCACAGATCTCTAAAAATAGAAAAAGCCTTAGCAGTATCTTTGAAGGTGGACTGAGTGTCTTACGGAACAAGACGACATTCCAGGAGAACTGAAAACTGCTGATGTTGCTATAAACATTAGAGAACTGGTTTCCTTGAAGGGTGAAGACCGTCAGGAAACTGAACGCCTTTGGTAGTCAATGTGCTAAACATATGGAGGGCCTCAGATGTCAGGGATTGTGGACAGAAAGTAGTCGAAGAGGTGAAACACAGATGCAGTCGTTGAGAAGACAGACTGGCAAAGCGA
The DNA here is from genome assembly GCA_032164245.1 of Sternotherus odoratus. Lineage (NCBI taxonomy): Eukaryota > Metazoa > Chordata > Testudines > Kinosternidae > Sternotherus > Sternotherus odoratus. The sequence goes on along the minus strand of JAVMKO010000009.1, from coordinate 9,680,289 downwards.
ATGATTCTTGTTAAAGATCATGAAGAAAGCCAGACTCCACAAAGCCAAAAATAGTGTAAAGCACACAGAAGAGACTGATGGGGAGAGAAAGGGAAAGTTTGATCACGAAGGAGAAACATTTTAGAGATTTGGAGGAAACACAGTGGAAGAGACAGGTGACATAATGGAGAGAAGGTCAAGGGGCTAAAATGAAAGGAACCTGCAGAGTCAAGATGGATTTCAAAGATTTGCAAGCAGCTGAGTAACCTGGTTCATCTACAGCAGTTCACAAAATACAGACACTGGCTGTGTACAGCACCTTGTAACACTTTAGAGCAGTGTTTCCCAAACTGTGTTCCATGGAACACTGCTGTTCCGCACGATGTGAATAGGTGTTCCATGAAAGAATCATAATTTTTAAAAGGTTTATTAATTATTTTTCTTTTAAATTTGGCATATTTGAATTCTAGTTTACAACTCTTTTTGAATGACTATAATTTATAAAATAAAATATATTTGAGCATAAATAAAGCAATTTTTTATTTGAAAACCAAGCGACTACAAAATAATATAAGTGTTCTGTAAATATATACCAGTCTAAAAAGTGTCCCGGGGCCAAAAATGTTTGGGAAACACTGCTTTACAGTCATATCAAAATGACTATTTGCTCCCATTGACTGCCTTTCACCCAACAATCTCTGCATTTTCAAGTCAACTTAAGGAAATTAGACACTCAACTCTCATGGACATTCACTAGGAGTGGAGCTCCTAAATCTCATAGGCTACCTTGAAAATGCCAGTCTTTACAGATCTGAAATGAGTAACATCACAACGGCCTTTTGAGGTAAGTAATTGTTCTCACCCCCACATTACAGATGGGTACATTGAAACGAAGAGGAACAAAGGCCTTCATTTTTAAAAGACTCCTCAGGGTGTTAGTGCCTCAGTTTGTGGGTGGCCAAGACCTGGATACTAAGCACTAGCACTTCCCAGGTACTTCAGCTGAGTTGTGGATGTTTAGTGCCGCTGGGAATAAAAAAATCACGCTTCAAGGATCTCATGTTGTGCACCCAAAATCTGAGGCACTCAGAATGACTGGACCCTCTGGGAAATTTAGGCCGAAGTGACTTGTCCAAGGTCAAACAGTGACTGATTGTCACAGCTGGGAGAAGAAACCAGGAACCCAATCTCCCAGTACGTTACACCCTTCAACCCCCTCATTATCAGCATTGTTTGTGAAAGTTAATAGCTCTGGTTGCCACCATTTGTCACGGAGGCTCAAACTGCAGCTCTCTGAGAGGCTGTGTGCGCAAAAGATCGCAATGCAGGCTCAGGCCAGGAAATATCATGTGCCATGTCTGCACTGTAAAGAGCTTTCGTAAAACACACCCGAAAAGCAAGTAGCGGCAATGCTAGCACAGTACACAGACCTTCAGGCCCCGAGCTTCACAAGGATCTCAACTGATTTCAATGGGAGTTGGCTGCCTAAATTCCACTGAGATGCCAGACCTCAGTTCTTAACCCTCGAGGTGCCCCGTCCCTGCTTGCTAAAGTGCGCGATCACAACTTCACTCAAGTTGCCACTTATTTTCCCTTAACCCCCTGGCTATGTGGCTGGGATTTCCCAACATTTGCTGAATAAGACCAGCACTTAAAGATGGGATTAGGCTGATGCATGTGTTTGAATGCTCAGATGAATGGGGGCCTCAATGGATGGGACTGTGCTAGCTAGGGGCTGATATGGCCCCTTGTCATTGCACTATCCAATTGTCTCATTAGGGGATTAGTTGGGGGAAGGGATAGCTCAGTGGTTTGAGCATTAGCCTGCTAAACAGAGGGTTGTGAGTTCAATGCTTAAGGGGGCTGTTTAGGGATCTGGGGCAAAAAATCTGTCAGGGAACAGTACTTGGGGACTCAATGCCCTTGCAAGGTCCTCCCAGTTCTATGAGATAGGTGTATCCATATATTATTATCCTCAAACACCCATGTGAAGTAGGAAACTGCTGTCCCCATTCTGGGAGGCACAAGGGAGATAAGTGACTTGCACACAATCACAAAGGAGAGTCTGGGGCCAGGAATTTAACAGAGTCCTAGTCCAGTGTGCTACCCACCCTACCATCCTTCCTACCCCTATATTGAGTGTTTAGCCACATCCTGTCCCCAGCTCCTAGCATCAACATGTTTCTTAGCATCTATTTTTCTTCCTTTCAGGCTCTGAAAAGAAGCACTCTCATGCAGCTTCCCATAAACCAGTGACCCCTGCTAATATTTGCATCAGGGTCTTCGACAAAAAAATGTCTCCCTGTGGCAGGGTAACCATTTACTGAGCACCCCCGCATGCCTAGGGTTGCTTTGTAGGCACTGCCCCTTTTAGCCCCCCTCTTTTGGGCCTTGGAAAAACAATACACATGTTTTTACATGCATCACACCACCCTGTGCCTGGGGCTGGCTTAATCACAGAAAAAATTCTTGCCAATCCCCAGGGTCCCAAGATAAAGTCCATCACTACACAAGAGGCCATGCTTAGCTCTGGTGTCTTAGCTCTTCTTCTGCCCCACTCCCTTCTAACAGGCCGGCCTCCCAGCTCTTCCAAGCTAGAGCTTAGCATTCTGACACTAACTTCTAGGTCCCCAAGCTTCTAGGCCCAGCCTCCATCCAGGTTTCCCCAGAGGACCTTCCTGCTTCCTGGGCTCCTCAGGATAACAACTCCTTGATCTCAAGGTCTCCCCCCAGCAGGAGGCCTTCACAATCTCTCTACTCTTTCCCAAGTCCCACCCCCCAGCTTCATTGGAGCTTCTTACTGCTCTTTTTAGGGCAATCACTGATTTCTCCCAGGTGAGGCTCATTCTGTCATTAAGATTAGCTAGCCCCAGCCCCCCTGTTCCTTTCCCCTTAACCTGTGAAACCCCCCAGAATGCTCATATTTGCACAGAGGAAAATGAGAAACTGGGGAATCTGTTTGTTTGTTTTCTCATGAAAAGAAGAACACCACCAGCTCTCTCATACCTTTACCAAGAACAGAGGTTACCCCATTTAGTAAAAAAAATTCCCTCCGGATTTTTCCCAGAAACAGTTTTCATTTATGCCTGAAAATATACACACTCTGTAGCGTGAGATTTTCAAAAGTTCACAGTACTGGCCTAGCCTAATGTTGTTCCCATTGTGGTTTAGTTAACACTGGGTGCTTTTGAAAATTCCCCCTTTCCCCCGTATTACTAGTAAAGCCCAATGGTCCCCTAAAGTGGGAGGTGATGACCTTCTAGGCAGCTGAGGGTTCTTGCTCCAGGAAATTTTTCCATCTGATGAAATTCGGCCAAGGCCAAAGGCACAGCATTTGCGCCTCGGAAGTGTTATTATGACTCCCGTGGATAAGTCACATCTTGTGGAGATTACTGAGTAGGGGGCAATTTTCCACACAGCCAGGGAAATCATCCCAACCTTCCTTTCTGGTTACCAATAGTATTTTAATTAGGTTTCCTCCAGAGTTACCGTCCAGCACTTCAGTGCCATACACAACCGGGATTCACTATCGTGCTTTTGGACACTTCCCAAAGCTCAGTGATATAATGCACAGAGAGAAGAAATGATTGTAGCTGCGTGCAACTAAAATGCCCGCCATTAACGAAGGCTAACTTCCATAGGGGCAAAGGTAAACTCGGAAAATACCAGTCAGATTGAAGCAGGGTATTGGGATTTGCTGGCTGCTGTAAACAGCTCTGGCACTTTTGGTAATAAATAATATCTATCTTCTTACACAATCGAGTGCTGCTCTGGCACTTTTCAACAAGCCCCATCTGGGTTTTATTTTTAGAATCATTGTCATCAGGAAACCTGGAAAAACCCAAGAAAGAGCTGATTGATCACAAGGCCTATCAAATGTCAAAGCTGGCCCTTGCTGACCTCCCATCTATTCAGCACTGCTTTGATTTAATCTACAGACTGGCTGCCTCTCTTGCCTGTGAGTTCTATCTGTAACCCATGTGTCAGTGCTTGAGATATGACCCGCTTCACGCTCCATTCATCTCCTGTGAAGGACGGAAATTAAACTGTAGGGTCGGGAGGGGCACAGATCAAAATATACACACATTAAACCAAAGTCTTTTGTTTGGATCCATTAGAAGAGTTAGAAAACCATTACAAATGTTGTTAAATTGAAATTGATCATTTTTTTCCCCTACTAATACACACAAGGCAGTAAGCTTTGCTGTGATCAAAGTAAAAAATAATCTTGGTTAATTTCCTAAGAAATGTGTGTTATGTACTGAAAGTGTGTGCATGTGTGCTGTCATCTGCAGGTTGAAGTGTATCAGCATTTCTATGCTAAATCTCAATTCAAGACTTTTTACCCTGATCGTATTTCGGGCTATGCTGAAACTTGGTTTTTAAAACTGCAGAGCAGAATTGTGTAAATCCTCATGGGTTTTTTTTTGTTTGTTTGCTTGGTTGTTTTAACTAATATTTGTGTAAATTGACAATCAACTTTCTTGCCCGGTGGAACTCAGCGGTATCACTTTAGTGGGATATCAATGGAGAGTGACCACTGTTTTCCAGAATGACTTTCCTAATGGTTTTTATTTGGGGTACAGGATCAATCAAAAGCATGGTCCCATATTATCACACTGGCTCGCAAACACTTTTAAAACAATTTATGGTGTGATATAACTACATCACTCAGGTGTGTGGAAAATCCCTGAGCAATGCAGTTATACCTTCCTAACATTGACTCTATTGCACTGCCACAGTGAGCCACAAGCCATGAGAGCACAAACACCTTCCCAGGTGCTGAATTCATTCTCACCCCCACCCCCACCCCCAGTTTTTTTAGCCAATAAAATCCACTTCCCCTCCTCCACCCTCCCACACACCTAGCTTCCCCTCTTCTGAAACCATTATCCTTCCCTGTAGTGACAGACAGCTGTGGAATAGCTGTAGAGCTCCTGTTCCTTCACAGTTACCAGAGAGGATCAGAATGTGCTGTCAGGGGACAACACTTAATAAAAAATTAACTTCCTGATTCTCCAGCTGCTGCTTAAGGCCAGTCTCTGTATTTCTCTCCTCCTACACCCAGCTGTCAAGCCTACCCACTCCAGATATGCAAACAATAAGAGTCTCTCTCAACCTCTGCTCTTCTCGTTGTACGCACTCACACACTGCCGTACAAACCCCAGGGCTGTCTCTGGTCTCTGCAGATAAAAGTTTAATGCACTCACCTCTTGAATCACTTGGCTCGTGACTCACATATACTTTTATGAGGGATTGTTAAGCACCATTCTATCTCCCTTCCAGAAATTAGCATCCAGGCTACGCTGTGGTTTCTAAGGCACCATCCATTGTACAGGGTGGGCTAACAAGGGGGGAAGAAAGAGGCAAATAAATGTTTTCAGCAGTTACCAGAGAGACCTTTCCACTGGGGATGGGTACTCCATATAGGTCTGTATACCTACGTATATATATAGGTATGAAGCAATGAGGATTTGCCATCATTTGAATCCTCTTGGCCATAAAGTCCTTCATTCCACCCCTTTCACCTTTCCAGTCAAGAAAAAAGAAACTCCCTTTGAGCCCTGGGAAGCACTTTACACATGTTTTATTAATCTGGGAAAGAGGGGTCACTATTCAATGAAGGGAGGGGCCAACTCCACCTAAGAGCTGAGTGTGCCCTAGTCACAGCAGTCCCTGTCCTTGCTAACAGATGGAGCCAATTGTTATGTTTATGGCACACAAACCAAGAAGTTAGATAAAAATCTAGGCTACTTGTTTTGGAAGTATCTTATTTCTGAAATTCCAGAACCCTAACGCACAAGAACCAAAACCTGAGAGAGACAAAGCAGGCTGCTCCCAAAGGCAGCAAGGCACAATTCAGCTCATCTTGCTCTGAATTGGCTCTTTGCAGACTGCTGAAAGACCCAGAACACATGCTTCCCTACACAACCTGCTAACCTTAAAGCATGACCAAGAACACCCCTGAGAATTTAAAGTGATACCTTATAATTTTAATACAATTTTCAATACACTACACAAATAACAAATACTCAAAACTCAGGTCTCTCACAGGGAAAGTCCTGAGCACTAGCATTTCTGAAAGCCATGCTTAGATCTTGGTGAGCTGTTAGGATTCACTCTCCTGGCAAGAGCTGATTGTCCTATTGTTACAATCATACCTTTCTTCTAGATTTCACTATTAAAATTGCATGAGCTATTGAACTCAAAAGCTAACAGAGGGCCTTGTGTGTGATAATTAATATTCTACAGTTTGCAAATCTATCTAGCTTTTCTATATAGGCTTTCCTTTGATCTCAAAGACTGCTTGCTCCTAGTCTGCTTTAAACCACAACTGGCTAATTCTCTTCTCGCTTACACTAGTGTAAATTGGGATTAAAACCACTGAATGCAAAGGAGGCACCTATGGGAAACTGTTGTGAATGCAAAAATAAGGCCCTAAGTGAGGCCAGCTCATAGTGGAGAGAATGTAAAGACTTTAAAAAAGATTAACCTTTTGACACATTTTCCCTTGCATCTATAAAAGAAATCTGCTAGAATTCTTTTTAGATCTAGGAGATACCATTTTGCCCAGGCTTAACTGCAAAAGAAAAATCAGGTACAAGTCCATTCATACGAGTGGATGTGTTAACGTAGACTTTAATTAGTTAGGAATAAATTAATGGCAGCTTGCAACATTGCTGGCAATTTGTTATAAGCTGCGTACATTTTAAAGAGGTTTCTCAGAAAGACTGGATACAATTCTTTAGTTCATATGCTGCTTAGGGAATTGATCTGGGAGATTATAAAGCATCATGAAATATTTTACCTTGGTGATGGATCGTAGTTCTGTGACACTGCAATTTTTTAGAGGCTCATGTAAATGATGCTAATAATGTTTCTAAGAATAATCTATTTGGAAAAAGTGTCAGTCTCTTAATCACTACCATCTTTTTCCCATGTAAAAGGAATACCATTTCTAATTCTATATTCTCTGCTTGTCTAGTGAGCAAAGCCATCGGTGCTGGAGTTAGCTTTGACTTTCCTGCAAGGAGCCGACAGTCAGCTTTTGCAATGGGAATATTGCTATCGAATTCAGTGGCAGCATGAAATGTAGGTCCTGATTCTGTTTTCACTAACACCGCATTGACACCAGTTTAACTCTGGTGACTCCAACAGGATAACTCCTAATCGATGTTGCTATATATGAGATCAGAATCAAGCCCTCAGCATTCACTTTTCAGTCAAAAAAAAGTAGCATGGCAGTTTCCTTTTTAATAAATCAAATATTTTCCCTGTTTGATCTTTGAGCCCAATGCAAATTTTATGGCTGAGCAGTTTAAGCCAAATGGAACAAGTCTCTGGGTTTGCAAAAAGCCAAATGGAACATCAATTCATTCCCACAGAGCAGTGCATTCCCAGAGGATGGGATGTCAGCTTGAACTAAACCTCATGTGTCTCAGGCTTTACAAGGATCAGGACAGATGAATCCCAGCTGGGGTAGATAGCTGAGACAAAAGGAAAAGGCCACTTAGGTTTAGGACAGAGACCCAGGCCTGCCCATGATATCTCTTCATGTTAGGCTGTGTGCCCTCTCTTTTACCCAGACCTCCAAATCCACCCCTTATACTCCTTCTATTCAAAACAAAAATAGCCTCAATGTTTGCAAGTGAGTGAAAAGTGACAGGGGAAGCGAAAGGTGTGATTCCTTGCTAAGGATATCACAACTCTCTCTGGTGAATGGAGCAGCCGCCATCCCTGAAGGAGGGAATATATGTTCAAAAGGTTTTAACTTTTCCCCCCATTTAAAAATGACTTTTTTTTTTCAAAAATGACAATTTCATAACATTTCATTTTTCAAAAATGTTCTGGCTCTTCCCCGTTCATTTTTTCATTCCTTCTCCTCTTTCAGTCAGGGAAATATAAGAGGGAGGTGGAGATGATGGCGAAATAAGGAAAAATCCAAACCCAAAACTATTTAGCTAAAAAAACCCAGAAACATTTTCTAAATCAGTTTGTTTCAAAAACACACGAGATTTTTAAGCTTATTGGCAAATTTTGTTTCTCATTATTTCACCAGGTATAGAAGGTGATAACCCCTTTTTTGGGTGAAGGCACTTTCCCATCAGATTTTCAAGATTTACAGGGGACGAAGGAGACATGAGTCCCCAAAATCCAAGGGTGGGGGCAGTGGAAGGAACACAGTTTTCCACTCCTCTTTGATCCCTCCCACTGTCACAATTGGTTGGATAGATTCATGAACGGTGTTAATAGCAAACTTTTCCAGGCAACTGATAAATAATACATTAGTCACAAATATATTCCTTAGTGTTCAGTCACCTCTAGAGAAGGTTGAATAATGTTTGTAAAATAAGTGAGGGGAAAAACTAATGCATCAATTGGCCATTCAAGTATTCACACAGGATTGTTTTGTTCATCATTTGACCACCTCTAATGGCTAATTAATTGGGGCTGATTCTATAGACCTATGGTTCAGACTGTGGCTCACAAAACTATCAAAAGACCAAAATCAATTTTACAAGAATGTGGAGTGAGAATGACCTGGTCCCAAATTTTTGTGAGTAGTTTGAAGAGCAACATAGGAAGAAATACAGGTATTCTGAACGAGAGGTTAGGAGGAATATTTTCATAGGCATCAGTGAGAGTTGGATGCCATTTGTGCCTTTGAAAAATGTCTCCTTTCCCCCTCCATCCCCCCCGATGATCATAGTGGTCTCTTCTGTCCGTAAATCGATACATTCATTTAGAATCCCAGTCAGAGTCGTTGCACAAACAGACACCTGCTACAAAACAGTGGCTCTCAGCCAGAAAAATAGAAGGATTTACTATCAATATTGGTCAAACAGCTGAAAGTCTTTGAGGAACAATGGACACTGAGGTGAACTGACTAAAGGCAAATTACTGTTGTAACTTTTATTATGGCAGTTTGTATAGTTACTATAACTTATACCATATACAGTAGACTCTCGATTATCCAGGATGATAGGGGAAAAATTAATCCTGGTTAATAAAATTCTGGATAATTACATCCATAGGAAATATGGGGATTGGGGATTTGGTTCACCAGCCACCCTGGGCCAGGGGGAAGGGGTGTTGGTTCACTGGCTGCCCTGTGCCCTGGTGGGTATTTTTTGTGTGCGCGCTTGGGGCAGCAACAAAGCCAGAGCCGGCCCTGTGAGTTACGTGTATTTTTTTTTGACACCCTGGTTAATCCACATTCTGTTTAACCCTATCCTGGATAATCGAGAGTCTACTGTACCACCTCAGTTCTGCTCTTCTCATGTGTATGTTATGCTCTCCTTTTTACTGCTTACTGCATTGTAAGAAAGTATCTTGAACTGTCAATATTACCGTTACCCCTTAATAAAAAATTAGAAGCTACCAAAAAAAAAAAAAGAGAGAGAGAGAAAGAGAGAGAGAGGACTATGAAAGATTATGGCTTGATGCCTAGAAAAGTTCAATATGTTGTAAAAAGAAAAGATTGATCATTAAGCTCTTGCACCACATATTCTGGTTCTAGTATGCTGCATTAAATCTAACCCCGGTCATTCCTCTGATTGCTGGACAAGTGGAAATGCAATTTGAGAGCTCTGGGAACCTAATTATTAAGACCATATATGAAGTGATGATCCAGTGAATGAATATTGCTGGATCATAGGATTTTCCTGCTAGCCTAGAGGCCTGTGTTAAACAGAGGGCTGCTTCACGCAGGTTGTTACCCTGTTGTGTTGGGTTTTTTTAAATACAGAGGAAGCCCAGACCGCTGCTTGTGCAATGGATGATACAATTCAAGGAAACTTGTTTTGGAGAAACTGACTGCCAGTCTAAATGACATGAGAGACCAACATTACAAAAAAGAGATTACTTTGTTTCCATCTCAAGAAGCAGAATTAGAGCACTTTTGGGAAGGACCCTCACAAAAGACTCCTTGTGATTAGACCCTGTTGGTGAACTGCCTGTTAAAAATACCTGGGATAAGATTCAATACTAATATGGGATGTCAACCAATGCAGGATTGGGAACACAATGCCTGAACCCAGAAAAAACAATAAGGATATTACAATATTTTAATATGCTGTAGTCCCCCAGTATGTTTATCGCTCTCCCAATGAAAAGTTAAGGTTTAAGACATTAAGGTTTGCCCAGTTCATGCTTGGGCATGAAAAAATATGCTTCGAAGGCTATGTCTGCACTTACAGCAGCGTCTACAGAGCAGGCACTACATGTGTGGCTATGTGCAGTATATTCTGTTTTTCTTTCAGTAAACTGTAAGAGTCCTGGTGGATGGATAATTTCAACCTCCATCTGAAATGTGATATGAGGTATCATATCCATGGGAAACAGAATCAGGAAACAGCCCTTGCTTGGCATTTGAAAGGAACATGTGCGACAGCGAGTCAGGATTTAAGAATTTTGTTCTATCTGGATTACAATTCCTGACCCCAGCTGTTCGGAAGAGTTACATCAGACCCAAAACGTTTTGCGGAGGCCTACTGGTTTTGGTGATGTCACTGGGAATCGTTTTGACCGGAGACAAGACCCAAATCAGAAAGCTCAGGTTTTGGATCTGAAAACAGCCATTTCGACACAAAATCTGGTTGACCAAAAATTTTGGAAATCTTTTGCTCTAGTTCCAGTGTGGAACAGAAACAAATTGTGAAACCTCAGAAGTTGGCACAAAATGGAGTTATCTTCTGGCCAGCCCTATCCATTACCTCAGACATAGCTGTTTTTATGACTGTTAAATTGATAATGGACAAAATTTGAACGGAGATGATCCTCAGCTAATGTAAATGGATTCCAAGGAAGCTGCAGACTGTCAGTCGGTGGTGTTTACAATCACTGGTCGCATCTAAGTGCCAATACACTGATCTACTAGCAGCAAGGACTGATTGGATGCTGAAGCAATATCACATTTTTGCCCCCTTTCTCCTCAGATGGCATTACAGTGATTTTGCATATTTAAAGGGACATTCACAATGAAACATTCAGAGGACCCCAGACTGGAGAGAACTTTTGTCTCATATTGCAGTTGGCTTTCTTTTTAGTTGTATTTGTCTATTCATGGACCAGAGTTATTGAACAGGGGTGATATGATTTCATAAAGACTATCGCTTACTGTGAATATTGCAGTTATAAATTAAAGGGGCTCTTTTTGCTAAGATGTATTTCCTTTTATTGCAGGATGTGCCTTTAAATTCTGCTGTTATGTTGAAAGGAACCAAATTGAACGTTAGAGAGATGGGGAAAGTGTCTGCATGAAGGTTTGTTTTTTGTTCTTGGTTTAATTTCAACCAGAGGATTGGCTGGAAGTGTTTTGGTCTCATCGCCCTTGGGGTGAAGCTTAAGGTTGAGGGACTTGATAGGCCTGGAGCGGACTGACATTGTGTTACACGAGAGAGCCTGATAAAAGTGTGGACTTTGGAGGCAGCTGGTAGTGTTTGGATTTTGCACTGGGGGAAGCTCACATGCCCAGTGAAGCATTATCAGGAGACGTTACGTTAATCAAAAAAAGCACCTCATGAAAAGTACATTTAGACCACGGTGTCCACTCTGTTGGAGTATCCACATCATTTGGGGCCACATCATTCCACTCTATTCAGTGGCAAGTAACAACTTATTTACATCTTTTTTTCATGTTACCATCTACAGTCTTTCTTCTTGCCAAATTCCTCTGTGCCCTTTCCATTGAACCAGGAAACTCACTTTTTACTGAAGCGACAAAGAGTCCTGTGGCACCTTAAAGACTAACAAAAGTATTGAAGTATAAGCTTTCATGGGCTAACATCCACTTTGTCAGATCCAGACTAACATGGCTACCTCTCCGCTTCTTGTCACTTTTTACTAACTCTCTGACACTACCAAAGAGCATCACATCCTTAAAAGGGTTATTATTATTGGATTTGGATTTCACTAGCCCAGCAAGGTCCTGTAAGTGACCAGAGCCCTGGACCTAAATGATTTAAAAGAAAGCCTGAAGAGCTAGTTTTAACCAGATGGTCATGGAGAGTAAGGAATACTTTGATGAAATTAAATCTCTTTTCCACGCAAAGCTCTGACCCAGCAACAGCGATCTTATTAATACAAATCACCATTGTGTTGACAATATATAATGCATGTGCTCCTCTTGGGTTCAATTTGGCATTGCTTGAAGGAAACAAGCAGTGTTATTGAAAAGGTAAAAGTCGTTTCCATTTTTCGGAAGTGAATTAAGTCGCAGGTAGGGGCGTCTCTCTGAGAAAGGAATTACACCTACGTAGCAAATGCTAAGTGAATTGCAGGCCTTTCAGCACCCCCTCCATGCCATTTCAGTTAAGAAGCCTCCTGCATGGCCGTGCACCTTTCACGGTGATAAAATAAGTTCCAGCTCTTTGGAAAGTCTTTGTAATACTAAGCGGAAATGACAGTAAAAATGCAAAATACGTATTTAAACTTTAAAAATTAACATTGACATTTATGTCAAAATTTAAGTTGGCAGCGATCCAGTTTTTCACTGCTTATATTAACTTAGGCAAATGCCCATTACTTTCTTCGCTGCCTTCAGACAAGAATGTTTTTTTAAAAAGAGAGCTTTGCAAAACTAAGAGTACAGCCTCTTTTGTCAGACAGGTTGGTGAGTGCACACCCCACTTAAATACACTGGATCAGAGACAGGCCTGAGCCAAACCCCTCAAAGTTTGGAAGAAGGATAGTCTAGGGTGACCAAATGTCCTCATTGTATAGGGACAGTCCCAATCTTTGGGTCTCTTTCTTAGGCTCCTATTAGCCCCACCATCCTGATTTTTCACAGTTGGTGTCTGGTCACCCTGGGATAGTCTCATGGTTAAGGCGGTTGACCAGGAATGTGGAGACCTGGATTGAGTTCCTAGCTCTTCCGCATATAACTCAGGGATAGTCATTTAATCCTTTTATGCCTCAGTTCTCTGTCTGTAAAATGGAGTGCTCCTTTTCATCTGCCCTGGCTCTATTGGTTATGGGATCTTTCTCCCTTGCTGTGTAGAGCTCTGATCTGTGGGACCTCTAAGTGCCAGAGTTAATACCTGTAATTATTCAGAGAAATTCAGACCAAACATGCACCCTGGTTACTATCTCTATAGTGCATTAGTTCTGAATGTTGGATTCAAACATCACCAAACTTTAGGAAAGTTCAGATCAGGATCCGATTTTTCTAACTCCTCATCTCTCTAAAGAGCCAATTCTTCCCGGGTATCTACTCCAAATAGAATGCTGAGTAGCCAGAAAACTCACCAGAAACCCAATGGTTGTTCTAAGCAGACATTTTAGGTGAAGCCCCACAACAGACTTATCAGTAAATGCACCCGTTACTGATGGACCTGTTAGTTAAGCAGAAGTTTGAAAGCACTTGTTATTGCTCTGCTGTGGCCACCAGCTTTATCAATGAAATTCTGCAACACTCATATCCGGTGTACTCTGGAGTTACCATAGTTTTGCCCCACTGGATTAAAAGATGTGAATGCCACACAGAGTTGGGATGAAGGTAAACGTTATTCTACTCCGGATTTATTTTCTAATCTTTCTGAAAGGATCAGTGTGTCCAACTGCCCCAATGACAGAATCATCTTCCAAGAAATCACATTCTTACTAGTGATATGGCTTCATCACTAATTAGATTTGTAGAGTCTGAGACAGGAAGGGACCATTAGATCACCATATCACAGGCCCTTAAAATTCACCTGATTAACCCTATTTTGAGACCAATAACTTATATTGGCTAAGAAAACTAGAAGACAAAACAAAAATCCTTCACTATATAAGGGCTTAATCCTGCAAACCCTCTGTGTGTGCAGAACTCAATGGAATTTCCATGTGGGGAACGCACGCAGGATTCAACCCCGGTTTGTTAATTTTCAGCATGAGGAACAGTAAGTTACATTCACTCCTAGCCCAGTCTTGTTAACAAGCCGCACTGCATTCAGATACAACCCTGGCGGTCACACTTTCATGACTATGCACACAACATTCGCAGGCACTATTCTCCATTGGTTCTTATGCCACACTCATCACTATAGTATCTGAGGACCTTCCAGTAGTGCAGTAAGCAGCGTGATTACACTTGTGTCAAGCTTTGTTCTCACCTTCTTTCTCCAGGGTAAAAAAATTGTCCAGAGGAATGTCCTTTTAGGTAAGGTATGGGAGGGAAGGTTGTTGGTTTTTTTAAATATACATGTGACCCTGATAGAGAAGGTAAGATAATAGAAATGAGCCTTCCACTTGGAGCTGAAGGAGTGAGGCTTATGATGGTCCTTAGTTCCTGGGATAGTTCATTCCCCTGGGCAATTATCTGCTTGCACAAAATCATGCATTTGCAGATGCAGTTTCAATATCTCTTTTGGGAACTGGGATTATCTCTGCAGATCTATTTTGGGAATTTCTCCTGTACCTTCTATCGTAGCATTTAAGCATTAACCCAGATAAATGAGCGGACATATTTTATGGCTTGTTAAGAATCGGTGCACTGTGTACAACGTGAACTCTCTCCTAAAGAGAAAGGCCATGAAAAATATATGTTTTTCCAGACAGTTTCATGCATGCTGGAAAGCCTGCAGCTGCTCCATGGCAATAGTGTCATTCCAATATTGTCAGCTCCTATAAGGACTTTAAGTACTGATTAGTGTATTAGATATTGGTTCAGCAGCTGCTCTTGTTAGCCAATAGAAACAGGTACGTTTTTAGGCTATGCTGCTGCAGAAATGAAATGAGAAAGGAATGCCCTTAAATCCTTTATGATTACAGCCATTTCTTTAATGGGACTGTAGAATTCTAGAGCTGCTAAAGGCAAAAGAGCCAATTAAGTAGCAGAAAGAAAAAGGTAAATTACTGTAGATTATGTGTTGATCAATAGCTAATGGACCAGATTCTTATCAAAGTGTAAATCCAGAGTAACTGCATTGGCTCCTGTCCAGTAAAGTTACTCTGGATCTATGCTAGGGTAGAGGAGATCAGAATCTGGCCACATGACATCTTTGAGCTTTCCATATGCATGTGTTTTCTCTAATTTAATTCAGAAAAGGGTTGTTGTATTCCTTCTTCATATGTTCCCTTCTGGAGGGAAAGGAGTCAAAGGACCTCATGATCCAAATGCTACCACCCCCTAAGACAAGTCTATGGAAAATTGCCACGGGCTCTGAAGCAAGGAGGGGCTTGAAGAGGGGTAAGAGGGACCCCCAAATAGGTCAAGCCATCTGCACTGCTCTCCTGATCTTCTTTATAAGTCATGCTGCCTTTAGCTAACCCTCAAAACGCCTGCACCCTACCCCTACTGAGGCAGAAGGACAATACTCAGAGAGGTAGCCGTGTTAGTCTGGAATTGCAGAAGTGACAAAGGGTACTGTGGCACCTTAAAGACTAACTAAAGTATTGAAGCACCACGAAAGCTTATGCTTCAATACTTTAGTTAGTCTTTAAAGTGCCACAGGACCCTTTGTCACAAGGACAATACTGTTGCTCACACTGTAACCATCCAGTGAATTTCCACTCAGAAATTGGCCGGTTAGCCAGGGATTCTGTAGACATCTACTTGTGTAACATTTCTAAGACATTAGTAAGACTTCTTAAATAACATTATCTTGGCTAGGACAATTGATATCTCAGAAGCGAAAGGGAGCAATAAAGTTTAATTCTGATTTGCCTGATAGCTCGTTACTAATGACTAATGACTGCAAGTTGGGTTTGGATAGACAGCCTCTCACAGAGGACAAAACGCACCCAGCCTTAGCCAGTAGGAGTCCAGGAAGCCTCCCTCCCTCCCCCAGTGTTGTAATCTTACTGCACGTAGGCAATGGTGGTTGTGGAGCAGGAGCTCAGGGGACTCGGTGCTCCCTGGGTGCTGTAGTGTAGAATTATTACGCTGCTTCCATCTAGGCCAGCACAGAGGATGGGGCTTGCAAGGTTTGGACGGGCGAAGAAGTAGGAAGAAGAAGAGATCATCATTATTATTAGGAGCTCCAAGATCGAGGATCAGGGCCTCATTGTGCTAGGCGCTGCACAAACAAGGAATAAGAAGCCAATTCCTGCCCCCACAAAGCTCACAATTTAGGATCATGTCAATCCAGTGGCCACCATTCCCCAGCATAAGCATACACATGGGCTATGGCCTCTATTCCCACACAAAGGCAAAAATAGTGACTACATGGCAGCTCTTTTCCTCCCAGTCAGTGGAAGCGGGTGTTCGGTCCCTGCCTATTTCTCCTGCACATAACCTCATGGCTTTGCCTTTGAAGAAGGGATTGAATTTCACCCAGACAGCAAGAACAAAAGGTTAGAGATAACTGCTATCGAGAGCCGTGCTGGAATCCTCTGCCACACAGTCTCTGCGGTGTTGTTTACCAAAATACCCACAACCTTCCCCCCCAAATCTCATTAAGGAACACAATTAACATGGAAATATTCATCCCCCTTCCTACCTAATTGGGTGTGTGTTACGTGTAGGTGGTGATCATGTTAGCTATTAGTTAGAGCATAATTTCCTTAGAAGCAAAATGTCATCCAAAAAGCTGATTGTAAATAATGAAATTTTGAAAGGAATGTGTGTTAGGTTTTGTGCCCCCTCTCTTTGTTGCCTTCCCCTGCTCATCCTTTTGTACTGATTGGGAACAGGTCCTTTCATTGGTGGATGGCTTATCTTAAAGGATACCGGGCTACTCCTTGTGTGAGATATTGCAGCACTGACTGGTTGAACATGTGATCTAGTTCGTTCTTTAACAGATGCTGAATACTTTTAAGTAAGTTGGGCTGAAAACTGAGAGTCTGAAAAGAATTCTAACCTCTGATGATGAGGGACAAGACTGGAAACCATTTCTTTCATTAATTCCTCTCCATCCACCCAAGAAACAAATAGTAATACATTGAGAGGAGCACCTTCTCCACCAGGATTTGGAGCAAAGAATAACATTCAGGGCATCAGTGGAATTGAAGTGATGCATAAACTTTAAGCCAGAACTTTGCAGAGGGGCAAAATTGACCCTCCACAGAAGCGTAAACACTAACATGACAACAAAAGTGAGATCAGACACTTCCTAACAAGGGAGAGCATGACTTTCTTGAACAATACAAAGTTATGATGGGGGATTTTTTAAAATAACAGCATATACTTTACGATCTTGGATTCTTTATTTCCTTCACATCTTTAATTGTGGCAGCAATTATTAGCTCAGTAAATTAAAGCTTTGGAAACATGATTATGTGGGAGTATTTCAAGTCATAAAGTAGGGTTTTTTTAACTCAGTAATTGCCAACGACTAATTCGTTTTTCATTTAAGACCTGAAATGTTGAAATATCATTCCCTTGAACTGGAAGTGCAGGCAGGTTCTGAGTTAATTACTACCTAGCAAGTATCTTAAAATCAAATTCAGAGATTTCAAGGTGTATGTAGCATGAAGCATCCTTCAACATCTGCCCGGGAAAGGATTGCTATATTTGATAGATGAGGCTGTCCTTCTGAAGGTCTATCTATTATGTAGCTCTAGTCATTAAAGGCATTACAAGTGCACTGGCAGTAAAGAGTTTAAGCTTGTGGAGGTTCTCACATAAATTAAGATTATATTCATGAATGTCTGGTTTGGAAATTATCCACCCTAATTTCACCGGATGGAGACAAGGTCTTGGTCAGAGTTCTGGAAAAAACAAATCATGAGTTGTTAGCTGCAGTTCACGATCTACTACTGGCAACAGAAGCTACTTCTCCATGAGGGACCGTAATAATTGCAGTAAATTGGTAAAGTAAATTAGCTTGGGGGATCAGAGGGCCGATTTTGCCTGTTTACACAGTTTCAGATTCACATATGGTTCTTCTACTTGGGTAGGCTAAACTGAAATAGTGCATAAAATAAAGGGAAAGGAATATGAACTTATCTAAAGAAAGGGCAATGGAGGCAGGCATCTGATAGTTAATTATCTTCATGAGTTATTAAATTTACGCTTTGTTTCCAGTCTGAATTTGTCTAGCTTCACCTTCCAGCCATTGGATCGCATTATACTATTCTCTGCTAAATTGAAGAGCCTGTTATCAAATATTTCTTCCCATATAGACTAGAATCCAGTTACCCCCTAACCTTCTCTTGGTTAAACCAAGTAGATTTGAGGAGAATAGTCTATCACTATAAGCCACTTTTTCTAATGCTCTAATCATGAATATGGTTCTTTGAACCCTCTCCAATTTATCAACATACTCCTTAAATTGTGGATACAAGAACTGGACACAGTATTCTTTATTCCGAGGTAATATCTTTCATTAATCCTGAATTAATTATTGGATCAATTTCTGTTGGTGAGACACAAGCTTTCGAGCTTACACAGAGCTCTTCTTCAGGTTTGTCATCGTTCACTCCTCCGATCTTTTTGTCATCTGTACAAAAAGTGAATGTTTCACAGCAGTGAATTTATATTTACTTCCAGATCACTGATGAAAATGTTGAATAGCATCAATTTTAGTAGCAATCCCTGCAAAACCTTTCTAAAAACACCCCCAATTTGATGATGATTTCCCATTGTCAACAATTTTTGAAATCTGTCAGTTATCTAGTTCTTAATTGTAGTGATAATTTTTTGTTAGTTGAGATAGTTGATATTGTATAGTGATAATTTTTAATCAGAATGTTTTGTGCTGGTAAGCCAAATGCCTTACTTAAGTCTATATTACATCAGCACAGTTACTTTTATCAAGCAAACTTGTAATTTCATCCAACAATGAAATCAGGTTCCTTTGACAGGACTGGCTTTCCATAAAACCATGATGAATGAAATTAATTATATCCCTATCCTTTAATCATTTATCATTGGAATCCCCCATCTGTCTTTCCATTCTTTTCCTTAGGATTCATGTCAAGCTAACCAGGCTATAGTTACCCGGGTCATCCTGCTTTTTCTTTTTGAATATTAGCACATTAGCTGTATTACAAAAATTGCCCAGTATTCCAAGCTGCATTTAAAAATTATCATCAGCAGGCCAGAGATCTCCTAAGCCTACTCTTTTAGGACTCTTAGGTGCAAATTACCCAGGTCTGGAGATACAAAAATGTTATCTAACATCCTCCTCAGTTACTAATGGAATGGAAGTACTTCATCATCCTCATGTGAAATGAATACCTCAACCTGCTTCTTTTCAAATAGAGAACATAAATATTTACTGATTACTTCTGTCTTTTTGGCATCATTACATTAAAGCAATAATTTTCGAGGCATGTCCAAGATTTTTCCTTGATAGTTGTTAATGCGTCAGTCTTTTCATATTAGAACTGAAATTTAAACCGCAGAAATCCATGTCCCAATGTATGGTAACAGATGAGCCTACTTTTAAACTGCTTTCTTTATTATTCATGTTTTCTGAGTGCTTTTCCTTATTGCTATGTCAGAAGGTTGGCAAGTTTATAGGTGGAATAATTAAAAATAACTCATTTTAGTAATAACAGTACCATTTGTGATATTTTATTCAGCATTTGATGGTCCACAGAAGACTCTCTTGCTTTATCATATGCCAGACTCTCTCTAGAGTCTAAGAGAACCTCTCTTAAAGGCCATTGTCAGCCAGTTTCATACAGTTCATCCCCTTGAATGAAATGAACCAGAGTAAATAAACAAATACATGACACATTGCATGAGTGCAATTCCTGGAATTTGAGTAGGAAGCTTTAAAAAGTAATTGCACCCCTTAAAGTGATTACATTCCTTCATAATAAAGCATAAAATATAATAATTACCAAAGCTAAAAAACAATTCACTCAGCAGCTGAAATGAACAAGATTTGCTACCTACTTCTTTGTACACTTACCAGGGGGAAAGTTTGCTTTGTTTTTCTGCTTAATATCCAAGAAAGAAAGAAAAGGTTGAGTATTGTTACTACGGAACACTGGGGATCGAATCCTGAAGCTTTTATACCGTCCTCATTCAGGGAAAACTCCCATTAACTCTGATGAGAGGTTTCTACATCAGGCTATTACTAGGGTACATTGATGCTAGTATAACCCTAGTTCCTTTAGGGCCATGGAAGAGTTAACATACAGTCACAGAAAGCTTGATCTTGCACGGTGCTCTGTCGCCAAGCCATCCACCTTTTAAGTACATGAGTAATCTCCTTGACTTCAGTCGAGCTATTTATGTGCTTGAAGTTAAGCACATGATTTAGTGACTCACTGGATCAGGACCAGAGTACTCATCACTTTGGATGATCAAGTCCAGAGTTCAGAAGTCCTAGCCCAGAGACATTCTAAACTATAAAATAAGAGCCCGATTAGAGTTCACAACTTTAGACTGGCTTGTGCCGATTATGTTTCTTCAAAACAGTATTCACGTTAATCAGTCCCGGGGGCCATTTTTTATCTAGCTTAAATAAAGCCAATTGCCAAATTCAGTACCGAATTCTCAGAAAACAGCTTCCTGAATGTCTCGATGTGACAGATCATTGCTGGCCCGTGATACATTATACCCAGTGACATTTCATTCTCACTAAGATATGATTGAAGAGCCAGCCATGGCTGTTTTCAAAGCAGTGTGTGGGACGCCAGCTCGCACTCACTGTTATCTGTTAACAAGATCCCTGTGCCTAACTCCTACCAGCACTTTGAAATTTTAACCTCCCTGTGTCATAACAGGGATGCGTCATTATCCACATGGGAACTGGGGAAAAAGAAAAGACAAGGGAGAAAAAACAACAGATAAAAACTGTGTATTTAAAAGAGATTTTAAACTTTATGCTTCTCATGGAAATATGGGCCCAATCTGCTCCCTGGAACACAAGTGATTCTTTACAAGGTTACCGAATTGATCCTTTTTCGTTATATAAATGTAATTGCCATTTATAGTGTTGAACTGGGAGAATTCAGGTACCACGCTGGATAGCCATATCAAAATATGAGTAATAATGGGAAATGATAAGGAAAATCAATTATTAATATTAATCATTTGGGGGTGAACTGCCTGTATTGAAGTCAATGGGAGTCGTTGGGAGGGGGTTTAGTGTACATAGCGTACTAGCTATAGTGTACTTAGATTTTCAGAAAGCCTTTGACAAGGTCTCTTACACAAGGCTCATAAGCAAAGTAAGCTTCTCATAGAATACGAGGTAAGGGACCCTCATGGATCAGTACCTGGTTAAAAGATAAGAAATAAAGGGTAGGAATAAATGGTCAGTTTTCAGAATGGAGAGGAATAAATAGTGGAGTCCCCTGGAAGTGAGTAGTGGGACCAGCACTGTTCAACATATTCATACATGCAGGGCTGGCGACAGAAATTTGGGGCCCCCTACTTTGATAGTTTGGGGGGCCCCCAGCCCAGCCGCCCCCCCCCAGCCCAGCCAACAGCGGCTGGGCCCCTCCCTCCCCCCAGCCCAGCTGACAGCGGATGGGGGCCCCCCAGCCCAGCCGGGCCCCTCCCTCCCCCCAGCCCAGCCGACAGCAGATGGGGGCCCCCCAGCCCAGCCGGGCCCCCCCCAGCCCAGCCGACAGCTGCTGGGGGCCCCCCCAGCCCAGCCCAGCCGGCACTCCCCTCTCCCCCCCTCCCCCGGGCAGCGAGAGCGGCGTGAGCCGCCCTTTCCCCCCCTCTCCCCCGGACAGCGCTGCTGCTGCCGGCCGGGCTCACAGCTCCTGCCGGGGACAGGCTCGCTTGTCCGGGGGAGAGCTGCGCCGCCTCCCCGCCCCTTCCCCGCTCTCCAGGCCCGGCGACAAGGGGGGGTGACAACGGGTACAGCAGTGTACCAGGCCCCCCCTAAAGTCGGGGGGGCCCGGTACAGCTGTACCCGAAGTACCCCCCTGTCACCGGCCCTGCATACATGATCTGGAAAAAGTCGTAAACAGTGAAGTGGCAACATTTGCAGATGATGGAGAACTACTCAAGAGTTAAGTCCCAGGCAAACTGCAAGGAGCTACAAAAGGATCTCTCAAAACTGGGTGACTGGGCAACAAAATAGCAGATGAAATTCACTGTAGATAAATGCAAAGTAATGCACATTGGAAAACAATCCCAGCTATATATGTAAATCATGGGGTCTAAATTAGCTGTTACCACTCAAGAAAGAGATCTTGGAATCTAGATCTCGGAAAACATCCATTGAATGTGAGGCATCAGTGAAAGATAACAGAATGTTAGGAATCATTAGAAAAGGAAGGGATAATAAGACAGAAAATATCACATTGTCTCTCTATATAAATACATGGTACACCCATATCTTGAATACTGTGTACGGATCTGGTTATTCCATCTCAAAAATATATATTGAAATTGAAAAAGGTACAGAAAAAGGGGCAAAAAATGATTAGGGGTATGGAACAGCTTCCATATGAGAATAGGTTAAAAAGAGACGACTAAGGGTGAGATATGATAGAGGTCTATAAAATCATAACTGGTGTGGAGAAAGTAGATAAGGAAGTGTTATTTACCCCGTCTCATAACACAAGAACTAGGGGTCACCAAATGAAATTAATAGACAGCAGGTTTAAAACAAACCAAAGGAAGTATTTCTTCACACAACGCACCTCAGCCTGTGGAACTTTTTGCCAGAGGATGTTGTGAAGGCCAAGATTATAACAGGGCTCAAAAAAGAACTAGATAAGTTCATGGAGGATAGGTCCATCAATGGCTATTAGCCAAGATGGGAAGGAATTCAAAACTATGCTCTAAAGTGTCCCTAGCCTCTGTTTGCCAGAAGCTGGGAATGGACAACAGGAGATGAATCACTTGATTACCTGTTATGTTCATTCCCTGTGGGGCACCTGGCATTGGCCACTGTTGGAAGACAGGATACTGGGCTAGATGGACCATTGGTCTGACCTAGTATGGCTGTTCTTAGGTTCTTTTTTATGAAGTGGCCCCATCCAAGCTATTGGAAGAGATCTCTGCACATCTAACCCAAGTTTCTGAAAGGCCTGGTTGAAATTATCCCCCTTTCCTGACTCGCCACTTCAGAGTGTACATTCTCAGAAAGTGGGGACCCAAAAGTGGAGAAAAATATCCAATCTACCAGTGCACCTAAATGTTGAAAGTCTGAGCCTGGCTCAGAATTAGCTGAATGAACCTAGAATAATGGAGGTTAGAAATGTAAGAGACTTGAGTTTCCTAAAAATCTCCCATATCAGTTCCAGTGTCAGAGCAGGGTTCTTAGGAAATCATTAGGGTTTGATAATGAGGCAAATTCTGCCTTCAAATAGGAGTGTGCATCCTCCAGTGGTGTCAATGGGAGTCAAAAGTATATTTGTGAAAGCAGAATCTGACCTCCTCTGCTTACTAATTAATAGTACTTGGTATATTTTCAAGGGTATATATGTATACACAGTAAGCACCTTTAACTCAGTTTGTGCTTTCCCTCAAGGGATCAAGCCAGACCCTTTAGCATGATTGTTTCTGCTTGCCATTACCTGGCTTAGCCTGAGAGTTACCATCACTTGTATGCTGGTGCTGGGAGAAGCGGGTTTGGACACTTGCTCACAGCTTGAAAACTACTCAATATGTTCATGCCTGGGGAGCAGGGAGCTCAGTGCATCAGTCTCTGGAAATCATTCAGGCTACCTCAGCAGGCTCTGGAGAGCTTTATGGAGCGTACAGGTTCATTTCTGTACTTGCGTGCCAACATTCTCACTGCTAAAAAGGTGTTGTTGTTGCTGACGGTGCCTGAATTCCCCTAAGGTAACTGAAAAGCCACAGTTTCTTCATTTCACTTTCTGGTAGAGAAGAGCCAAAGACACGCAATTCTGACCCAGATTTTGAACAGCTCAGAGATCAGGGGTCTGTCCGGTCTCTACTTTATCGTACATGTTGTTATACCTTTACTCTCCCCTATAATTCCCACTTTCGTATCTGGGGGGAGGGGTAGTCTTATGCTAAAATATAAGGCAGAATACAACCAGTATATATGTGACATTATTCTTATTATAGAGGGGTAGCTGTGTTAGTCTGGATCTGCAAAAACAATAAAGAGTCTTGTAGCACCTTATAGACTAACAGATCTTAGGGATCATGAGCTTTCTAAGATCTGTTAGTCTATAAGTGCTACAAGACTCTTTGTTGATTATTCTTATTGTGCTGGTGGTAAAACTAACCCTCGCCTACCTTCAATCCAGCCATATGTCCTGGACAGATTAGCTTTTTTTCCCTTTCTATATACCCTGAGCCCACCCTCTGTATTGCCCTGGACCTACCATGAGATGTTTTCTTCTTTACACATCATCTAGGCTTTTCTATAGTATGTTCTCTCTAAGTCCTGCCTTCTTGTTTTGCATTTTGTAATTTCTGAATAAGAAAAAAACCGATGGTTTATATGCAACATGTTATTTGCACATGCAATATCGTAGCAGGGTAAATGCTTTTTGAATTCCTGTATGATGGGAGTTCTGCAGCATTCTTTGGATTGCATATGCATTGATGTGCTGCTTTACTTTCAATGTATAATGCATTCAAAAGATATAGGAGCAAATAGACACAGGGGTTAGCAGAGAGTAATTTGTAAAACAAGCTTTGTTGAGGAGGGCAGTGACTGCAGGGAGATGGCGAACAATTCTGTCCTAACACCACCATCAGCCTTGAGGATATTACTCTTACTGCCTGCTAGAGACAGGTGGTGGGTGGGGTTCTCGAAGGAAAGCCACACCCTTGGCATGAGGTGATGTTCCCTAGGGAAGTGGTTCGGTTGCACAATTACTTCAGCAGGTTTCCACTTGCATGGATAGAAAAGAAAAAAATTAAGGGACAACTTTGTTTTTCACAAAGCCAGGGCTATTATTTCCCATCCCCCCTCCAACCCAGCACACACACTGGGGCTGCCATTTGTGAAACAGTTGTGAAACTGTGCCACATTTGTGAAACAATGGTCCCTTCTGACCTTAAAGTCTATGAGTCTATAATCTTTAAGGCATTTTACCCCCATGACAGCATCAAGCAAAGAAATATGTCCCCCATTTTACATATAGGAAAGCTTAAACATAGGGTTATGCAGGGAGTCATTAGTTAGCCTGGGATTTGAATCCAGGTTTCTCAAGCCCTAGTCCAGCACCTGTTCACTAGACTAGATCATCGTTTCTGATCACAGCTCTTAGGTGCCCAACTTGGAAAATGTTGGCCTACATAATAGTTTCTGCTCATTTATCCCGAATATAGTGCCCCACGAGTGATATTTCTCAGAAAGTCTTTACCTAACACATTGTTGATTAACCACAGTTGTTAAATGCTTAAATAAAAGTCATTTACTTTTATTCTCTTTCAACATTTTAGTCATTGAACCATTTTCAGCCATTTACCTGATTCACTAAGAGAGACAAGATCTGAGTGCTGCCAAAGTGCTAAGAGTGTTGTGGTCAGCTGAAACACAATTAAATTATCCCTTGCATTCAGGGGCATAACACCATCATAACTGAGGAGACACTTTTGTGCTATCTGAACTGAGAAATCTAAAAAGGACCAATATTTTCTAAACTGCCTAGCGGCTGGGATACACAATTCACTGTCAGCCTTTGGCCTGGTCTACACTGCTGCTTAAGTCGTTGTAACTTACGCCACTGCAGCGCGGTAGTGTAGACTTGTCCTTAATATGTAATGAAGATACTTCCACCCTCTTCAAGGCTGGGACTTCTTCCTACTGTGAAGAATCAGAGAGGTAGCCATGTTAGTCTGGAATTGCAGAAGTGACAAAGAGTCCTGTGGCACCTTAAAGACTAACTAAAGTATTGAAGCATAAGCTTTTGTGGGCTAATACCCACAACGCAGTGGGTATTAGCCCACGAAAGCGTATGTTTCAATACTTTAGTTAGTCTTTAAGGTGCCACAGGACTCTGTCATTCCTACTGTGAGTTTGTACAGCACCTAGCTCAATGAGGCCCAGATGTCTGTTTGGGTAACTGTAATATAAATGATAGATCTGCAATACACAAATATCTTAATTAGTCACATTGTTGCAATCAAGGTTAAGAGAAAAAAATGGATGAGTTTGGTGTATTTTAAGGTTCTTTTAGAAGTACAAGACCAGCAATCTACCATATTAATCTTATCATATATTTATACAGTGTCTTTGCAAAAGGTCTCAAAGCTCTTCTGAAACTATATGCATACGCCACCACTGAAATGTGACCATCTCTAGGGTGAGGCCATGACAGGTGTTTCACAGCCCACGGCAACACTAGTAATAATAATACTTGCAGCACTTATAGCATTTTATACTTTCAAAGCTCTTAAACAAATTAATTACAGAAGTACAGGGGAGATTCGGACAGGATATGAAGAAGGAAATTGTTTCAATTTGAAACTACAAGGGGAATCCAGAGAGACATAATGTAATTACTGAATGTGGAATCTAGCCAGGATACCACTGTTAAAAATGCCATGGGATCTTTAATGACCACAAGCGGTCAGGACCCTGGCTTTTTATTTCCTCTGAAACCTGAGGAACCCCCCATCAAAATGTGTTCAATCATCAGCCACCTGAAAGGGATGATTAGAACCAATTAAATTTCATTCCCAGGTTCCTCACAGCTATATTCTATGGCCTAGCCTTAAATGCCCTGGTGGAGCTCATTTGATTCAGAATTCAAGAACTCCAAACTTCCTTCCATTTAAAACAATTACATTTTTTGGTGATATTTACAAAATGATTCACCTTTTAAGTGAATTAACTGATCTTAACTGGGTTAAAATGCCCAAGCAACCCACTATGTCAACCGTTCTCAACCTCTCCTTTTGGTACAACGAACACTTCAAGGGCAGGTATTGCTGAACTAGAGAATTACTTCATGCCGATTTAGAAGCGTTAGCACAGTACAGAAATGCAAATGTCACAAGGGCCAATTTTATGGTGCACAAAAGACGGACCACTAAGAGGGGACTTGGGTGTAAGAGAGAGACAGAGAAAAATCAATCTCCCCCACCCCACCTCCATGGCCACTATATGAGGGCAGGATTAATAAGTATTAGAGCGCCCCCTAATGGTGGTTTTATAGGTACAGCAAGTTGGAAAACGACTTCAGTTCCATGAACATTTTTGAGTTGGGGGAAAAAAATTCATCCCAAACAAGATGAAAAGCCCAAACCTGTAAATTATTCACAGAACTGAAACTCCACAATACTGCGCCTTGGAAACAGAAATATTTCAGCCATGGAAATGTTTTGGTGTTTCTGAAACAAAATTTGCTCCCTAGAATCCCTGGCAGCTGGAGAATTGGCTGGGCAGCCCAGGGAGACTGGTTCAGCCCACCGTGCAGGGTGCAGGGGAAGCGGGAATCCTTGGGAGTCGAGCAACATGCCTGGAAGGCTACTGAGGAGCTGAGAGCCCAGAAGAGCCGAGAGTTCCAGTTCCACAGCAACCCACTTGGTGGGGAGCCCAGGCTTCCAGGTTCCCTGGCTCTGTGGCACAGCCAGATCTTTCCAGCAGCCTGCAGGTGGAGAGGGGCTGTAGCAAAGCTGGGGAGCCTGGAATCCAAGAGGCCATGGAGCTAGGAATGGTTTTCCTGCAGAAAATGCCAGTGTTGTGGAAATATAATTTTCCAGTGGGAAATACCCAACCGAGTCTAATAGCAAATTATTTTGTCCTCTAAGTCACGTAGGCCATTTCCCTCTCTCTCATGGCCACAGTGCACAGTTTTCTCACAACAGACTTGCCTTCAGACTTGGTTTGCTCTCTGCTCTTATTGTTCCAGACTCAGCAACACGGCTTACGATTTCTGTGTTTTCCATCAGTGCTCCCTCTGACAATAGCCTCTAAATCGCACCGAGTTCCCAGGATTGCTTGCAACACGTGCCTCATTGCTCTTTGCCAAATCACAGGCCCTGATGCTACTTCAAGGGGCAGTCTGTTTATTAAACTGAAGCAGTCCCTTATGGGTATTCATTGTACAACATTTCGGGACCAACCTCCATTTGTAAATAAGCACAAGTTAAGTCCAACTTTTGTGAATTTCTGCTCTCCAGTAGTAGTATAGTAGTGACGATATCTTCTCTCCACGGTAAGAGGTATTTGTTTACTTTGAAAAAAGAGATTCATTGTTCATTTGAAACCATCCCAGGTCCTTACACCCCATTGTTCTCTAACATATATACGATCAGCCCAGCCCATACACCATGTAGTACCTTATATTCACAACTCCATTATGTTCTAACCTTCATTTCAACTGAAAACTTAAGGAATTACATGTGCCTTAGTATCCATCTTCCAGCATTCGGGTGGCTTGAATACCCATTAGTTTACCCACACCACTACTGAAAACTGTCATGCCTTTCCATGGAGCCTTAAGTCAGTTTACTATCTTGCCAATCTTGCTCGCTCGTCTGTTCTATCTAGGTTCTTGTCCTGCACACATCACTATAGTATCTGAGTGCCTTCCAGTAGTGCATTAAAAGATGTGACTAACATCTGTCACAAAAGGTTTGCTCATTCTCTCATCCTCTTCCCCCAGGGAGAAATGAAGGAGTTGCTCCATCCCCAAATGGACTTGTTCCGCTCTACAAATAGTCAGACATGACATTTCTGATCTTTGTATTCAGCTTCATCATGCAGAATTCATGCTGCCTTTATTTCTATGTGTGTAGGACTGAAGACAGGCAATAGAACACACAGACGGGACAGCTTTCAATAACCTTTCACCATCATCCGAGAGATCATTGACGTTAGAGGTACTGGGTCTGATTCTCCTCTCAATTACACCACTGTAATTCCATTGACTTCAGTGGTTTTACTCCCAATTTACACCACTGTAAATGAGATCAAGATCAGACCCTCTTTGTCCAGTTCCAACATTAAGGGGTTCCCTGCTACTTGCAATTCTTTCCAATCTTTTCTAAAGATTTTTAAAGTTTCCCTGTATAGTCATCTGTTTGCATCTACACAACACTGCCAGAGAACTGGCAGAGAATTTTTCCCGTGGAGCCTGAACTACTGTAGTCTTCCAACAAGAATGTGTCACAATTGCATTTACTTTTGTACATGATTTGTACAAATTTAACAACATATTCAATGCAACTCCCCTTTGAAACACCAACGAGCATCTGCTTCACAGTCTACTCAGCCATTTATAATCAGTTGCTCACTCAGTACTTGGCTACTGTGGCATACCTTTGGAATACACCACGCTTAGCTTGGGCCATTTCTTCTGTGTCTTTTGCTGCACCCCCACTCCAAAGGAGTTTACAAGGGATGCTTCAGTGAGCCGGTTCCAGTCCTCTGATCTAGAGCCTCGCAGCTCCAGAGTACATTAGAACCACACAGGAGCAGCTCTACATTTACACTAGTGGAGGAACAGGTGTAGCTGAGTCTGTCAATACCACAGTCCCTGGAATGTCGCCCTCCTATCCCTTCTGCTGTGGGGAGAAGTGGCTGATGTTAGAGGTGGTTACCCCTATGCAGAATTCCCCAACCCAGGGGGAATTCTGCACTGGCCATCTCTGGCCATTAAATCCACCAGCACAAAGTGGCCCTGGCAGACTGGATAATCTTGCTCAGGGTGGATGGAATTGGATCCAGTGATATGGCTTCCTGCACAGAGCCAGCCTGATTCTCCAATGCCCTGCACCTTGTGTAGTCATTTACACTCTGGCAAAGCAAATACAAATGGGGTGCTAAACGTTACAAAATCAGAACAGTAGCAACGGTGCACAGGAGTAAAAGATTCAACAAGTGCAGAATCAAGCCCAGTGTTACCAGTGCCACCCACAGCCCTTTCAGATATGAAAGATTTCCTGTCCTCCATCAACTCAAACTGCAATGCTCAGTTAGAGAGTTCCGGGCACTACTAGACTCATTATATTTTCTTCCGCTTGCAGACAGGACCACACCACTTGCCAGCTCTCACAGGGTGACACCTCCATCAATCAGTTGCCTCTTGATAAACCAGGAGGAAATAATCAGACTAGATCTAGTGCATCCAGTGAAAACCTTCATTAAATTAAACCTCATTGTGCCTTGCATTGGGGACTGAAGCCCAGAACTAAGGCAACAGTAGGGAGCTCAGAGGAGAGAGAGAAACAATTATTAGGGAAGCGCCAGGACAGTCCAATGACCAGACGCTCTATTTGTAGGGTGGAAATATGAAATCCGAAGATAAATAATTGCAGGTTTCGCAATGGGGTATAACTAGGAAGAGATGGGTCTAAACAGAGGCGGGTTGGTTCAGTCCGTTCTGTCAAATCTGCAGCTGCTTCATGATCCCTGGTGGAGAGTGAGCCG
This sequence comes from Sternotherus odoratus, assembly GCA_032164245.1. Lineage (NCBI taxonomy): Eukaryota > Metazoa > Chordata > Testudines > Kinosternidae > Sternotherus > Sternotherus odoratus. The sequence goes on along the minus strand of JAVMKO010000009.1, from coordinate 9,650,161 downwards.
CTTTATGTTGACTGAGATTCATGATGAGGATAACTTGAGGAGATGTGGGCATCTGTCACTACTGAGACCTTGACTTGTGGGGGATGTTGCAAGTTCTTTCCTTCTTATGAATTCACGATTCCCTTAATACTCTCCATACACACAGCAAATCAGTTCTGTATCTGAGGACATCTTGCCTGTCCTTCTCGTTACATTCCCACCCACTTCCCTTCACCTGCAAGGTTGTAATGGGATAAGAGCTTGGAGCGTGACAGAGGGTGAAAGTTACATGCTGGGGTTTTCATTACAGAGTGGGTGAAGAAGGGAAACAAATTGCTTTGCAGATGGGTTTAAGGTTTGGTGAATTGCTGCGGGAAGCTGAGGAAAGGAAAATATAAGCTAAATAAAAGAAATCAGACCATCCAACCCTTTCCTGAGAGTGTTAGGCATGAGTATAAAGACACAATCATTAAGAGTGAGTTTCAAAACCAATTAAAAAAACTCTTCCCATACAAGGAAATAGATAGCTCATCCGCATCTTGTGCCCCATTGATCAGAGAGTATCAGCCTGACATGACTATCACCTTTCAATCCCCAAATCCTTATGAATGATTCAATCTATGATATTGGACTCTATAGCCAAAGATCACAATGCAAGCTTTGTGGATTTTTATCTGACACAACGTAAGTCCATATAGCCTATGTTCTATATTTTCCATAATAGAGAGAAGGGGTTGCTCTTCAGATCTGGATCTGAACTGGGTCTGGGTAGGCCAAAGAAGGGGATGGAGGCATTCATATTCTCCCACTCAGCTGAGTAAAACAAGAGCACAGTCTAGCCTTTATGTATTAACATTATTATGCAAGTATATATCATATGTTTGTGTTTGTCAAAAGAAGTCTTACCATTCTCAGATTGTGGTGGATGAATGAAATACAATCATGCAGGACATTTCCCATGGGAGGTATCAACACCAGTCAGAACAGAGGAAGTGATGCACTGGCTCCCTCCACAACAGAATTGGCTGTATATTTCCCCACAACCTTCTGTTGTATGATCCAATTTTCTTTGCCAGCTGAGATCTTTTAGTGAAAGGAAAGGAATTCACTTTCATCAGGAAGCCTTTGAACAAGTTGTCACCGTATTGATGATTTATAGCAGTGCAGGGCAAACACCTTATATCACCATTTGTCCTTGGACCACTCCTTGCTGCCAGTCAGTGTAAGAACTTGACCCCATGTGACAGCCAGAACGGTCAAAGTTGAAGTGTTCAAGCAGAGATCATCAAGCCACAAGAAAAAACCTCTATCGGGAAAGGAATGCCAGCTCCTGGATGAGGATTGAATTGTTCAGGACATTTCTGTACCTAAAAGAAGCAAAAGTTAATATTGATTAGATGCTCTTATTTATCATTTTATATAATGTGCAATCTCCAATGTAATTTCTACTCTGCTCACAATAATGGAAATTAACTGGGAGATTAGTGAATCTTTGATTCTTTCCAAATTCTCCAGAATAAAGCCAAAAAACAAATGAAAAAGGTCACAGTAAATGAAAAATACCATGGTATGTGGTCAAAGAATGAATGATTTCAAACTTACTCCAGTTTGGGAGTGACAAGTTTGGAGGGCTTCCCACAGAGAGGGCTAAAGGGGAGGCAGAACAGAAGGCCCTAGAACAGAAAAAAGAAAAAGGTACCTTGGAAGTACCAGCTACAGTTGCACAGGATGCAAAATCATGAAGTATGATAGATGAGACATCTGGAAATAGAGAAAAAGAGATAGAATAGGAGTTCTTGGAAGATGAAAAAGACAAGGGATGATACAGTAAGAGCAAGAAAAGTAGAGTCCAGGATGCTAGAATTGTGAGGGAAAAAGTGGGGCAGGGATGTCAAGAGGGGTCTCTCTGAAAGGATAATGTCAGGTGTACTATAAAGAGCCCAACTTTGGGAGACAGGGCTAGCAGCTCTGAACACCAGACTTGTGTTGTATAGTCAAAAGTAATTTTCTAGTAAACAAACATGAGCTGGTGAAAATAATTTCAACCAAATAGAGCTTTTGAATCAAAATGACAATGGAAATTGTGGAAATTTCGTATCTTGTTCCAAATATCCTCATTTTTCAAAGAAAAAGAGAAAATACAGAAATGTTTTGGTTTATGAAAGCTGACCATATTTTGAGTTTTCTTTGTAAAATGTTTATAGGACGCCTAGAAATTATTATTTTTAAACCACAGATATATAATTAGCATTTTTGACCAGCTCTAAAAAGAAACCATCTAAATGTTTCCTGAACCGTTAAGACTCAACCTCTGCACTGAAAATTCTCTGGTCCCAGCTCCTAATGCAGTTGGACAATGAGAAACCCTGTATAGCGGCAGGCTAAAGACAGTGGGGCCACCATTCAAGTAATTTACCTAGAGTTTCTGCACAGTGTTGTTTGTGCGTAAACATGGACTTGTTGCCCTGCTTCTGAAATGATCTGGGAATGAAAGATTTTAAAAAAGCAACGGTCCTGAACCATAATTTAGAACCTAGTGCAACTAAAACTACAACATTTTTGAGAACTCTTAAAATCTAGAACCACCAGTTTTTTAAGGTTCTCCTCTCTCACATTTCTTACTCATCTATGGGAATTTTGGGTGCTCATGGAATGCAATACCAGGAGCTCTAAAATTATATAAAGGAGGATACAATTGGATCCGTCCTTTTCTCAGCAACCTCACAAAGTTGTTCCTGGCACTAAAATGTATTCTTTTGCTGACAAGAGCTTTCTTTTTTTAGAACCCGTTATAGTCCCCACTCCTCATCTCCAATAATAGTTGCATTTTACAATTTTCAAAAGCTGTCAACATCACTGATTCTCCACACTGAACATACACTTTTTCTATTATGCGTGTCAAATTACTTGTGCCACAATTAAATCTTTATTTAGCTGATGGCAGATTACCCCTGTGGCAGATTCTCATTTTTCCCCTGCTAGAATGGTAATCTAATCAAATAATGGTGTGCATCTATGGGAGAAAAAAAGACTCCAGCAATGTTTCATAAGATGGACACACTCAGTATGTTAAACTATGTCTCTATTAAGATAATTGGTTTTGTTGGATCAAAATTGCAGACTCTTACAGGATTTCATGGCTGATGATACTTAGAGCCCAACATTAAAAAAAATAAAGATTGTCTTTGTTTGAGAGACTGATAATGGAATGAGATGTCTGAAATAAAAGAGACAGATCTTGGTTCCACTGGGCCAAATTCAGCACTGGAAAAAGCAATAAGCTTCCTCTGAACATAATGGAAAATATCCCTGCTTGTCCTGGTGCTGCATTTAGATCTCTCTCTGAGATCAGAAGTGTTAAGGGTAATACTATATCCACTACAGGCTTTGCTTATTAAGTAAAAGGAAAGTCTTCTTTAGTTTTCCACAGAAAACCTGTCCATTTCCTCCTGCCTCATAAAACAGGACTAAATAGTCTACCTCTGGACTGTTACATCACATAGGTAAATGAAGTGACATAACACACCACCAATACCACTAATTGGAAAATGCATATTGTTTTACTGCCCTCTAGTAACGTGTTCATGGGTCTACACTCCAGATTCACAGTTCATAAAGCCAGAAAGGACCATTGTGATAATCCAGTCTGACCTCCTGCATAACACAGGCCCTTGGACTTCCCTGAATGAATGCCTGTTTGAACAAGAGCATATATTTTAGAAAAATATCCAGTCTCAGTTGCCAATGATAGACAATCCATCATAACCCTTGGAAAATGGTACCGATGGTTAATTGTTCACACTGTTCAAAATTTGCAGCTTACTTCCAGTCTGAATTTGTCAGTGTTCCACTTCAAACTATTGAATTGCTTTATATCCTTGTCTGATGGAAGAGCTCCCTGTTACCAAATTTCTGTTCCCCATGTAGGTTCTTATAGCCACCTCTTAACTTCCTCACTGATAAGCATAGGACTCTTGACCTTCTCACTGTAAAGGAGGTTTTCCAATCCTTTAATCATTCTCATAGCTCGTCTCTGAATCCTCTCCAATTTTCCCCACATCCTCCTTGAATTGTGGACACCGGAATCAGACGGTATTCCAGCAGTGGTCAGATCAGTGCTAAATACTGAGGTAATAACTTTCCTATCCCTCACTAGTCTCCTATTTATACATTCAAGGATTGATTGCATTAGCCTTTTGAGCCACAACATCTCACTGGTAGTTCATAGTCAGCTGATTATCCACCATGTTTCTCCCAAGTCTTTTCCAGAGTCACTTCTTCCCAGAACAGAGTCCACCATCTTGTCTGGCCTTCATTCTTGTTTCCTAGATGTATGATTTTACAATTAGTTATTGACTTTCAAGCAACTCTAGATGCTATAGAATATAAATGCTGATGTTATAATTCAGCTGGACAATAATATAGGCAATCTATGCTGGGGAGAATATACTAGAGGACTATACATCCCTGGAAAAACAAGTGAAACTCAATACTACTGAATGAACTGAGTCCCTTTCAGTTTAGTGGATGGGGGCCTTTCAGATGGGTCTTTGAACACTGATATCCTCTCTTCATAGATATTAAGGTTTTGTTCCTGAGAATCTGCAACTCCCATTACTAGCTTGTGGCGCTACTGATCCACCAGCCCTGTGGTAACAGTACATTTTGTGCCAGAGTTATATACATGTAAATTATACATATAGTCTGGTTCCTATGATAAATGATGCAACTACTAGTACATTTTTTTCAAAGCATTTAATCTCTGTCTAATCTATCCATCCATCCATAGAAGAAGAGATGAGAGATAGGCAGATATGCAGGCATATAGCAATGTTTTTGTAACATGTAATATTCTTGTTTCCTTGCATGGTTATAGGTATAGGCAGCAGATTGGCACTGAAAATAAATCAGTCAGAAAGAGAATGGAACTAAGGTAGAACAGATTTTACTGGTGATACGCTTAGCCTCTAAAGGGAATTGTATCACAGTTGACAATAAGCATCTGTAACTCCTATATACATTCTGATATATGGAACTAGCACAATTGTCTGGAACTGCACCATCTGGCAACTCCCCATTACGCTGCATATATCTATATCTCTATATAGATAGATATAGATAAATAGATAGATATAGATGATATAGATATATGAGTCTCACAGCACCCCTGTGAGGTAGGCATGACCACCTCCATTTTATAGACCAGTATGTTGAGGAACAGAAGGGTTAAGGACTTGGCTAACGTCCTTCAGCAAGTCAGTGACATAGGTAAGAAGAGTAGAATCAGAAATGAAACCCCAAAGTCCTGAACTGTTAGTCTTCTGGTTAAGCCTTGAAACAATACTGCCACCCAGACAGTTAAGGTTTTTTTTTAAATGCCCTCCCTATTACTGTAAGATACCTCAGAAAAAAATCTGCTTCTCGGAGGCATCAAGTCTAATTCTCTATAGCATTTCACAGAGTGTGTTCTCATCTTGACACATGGAGATTTATATATTTATGTTCTGTGCAATGAAATGGGAATGAAAGAGTAGAAATGAATCAGCACATACCCCTTCCCCCCCTTCCAACCCCATACATTTCTGGTAGTGCATTTAGCTTAGGGAGTTTAATAACATGTCTTTAAATAAAACCAAAAAAAATCTCAAACCGTATGAACAATGGCAGCACCTTTGGAGGCCTTGTGAAAGATTAAATTTCCAACGGGGATAACAAGACAAGGTCAAAACACAGCGGATTAATGTGTGGGGGAGGGGTGGAGGGGAGTTTCCATATGGGCTCACAACGGTTGGCTGCCTCTTTGCTTATAAATGAGCCACCAAATAATCAGCTTTGCTGTTTTCTCAGGCTTTCTGATTATATAACTTCACTGCTGGGCGGTGAACTCTGTAGGACTACAGCATTGTTTCATAAGGGTAGACTTATCCAATAATACAACCTACATGCCCTTTGCATATGCTATGCAGGTAGGTCTTCCAGGCACCCTGCCAGTTGTGATGGCCCATCCTGCTGGCACCATGCAAATCAGATTGCCCTATCGTCCAAGCATGACACTGTCTGGGACAGCCCCCCCCACACACACACTATACCAGTTTCTTTCTTAAAATATAAATGTAACATGCACCATGCTCACAGGCCTGGAACATCTGGATAACTAGCTAGCATGACACATTTAGGCTGCACGTATGCTCATAATATCTGTGTGAAATGATCATTTTTCTCTGTGTGAATTTTCGCAGGAGAGGCTGAAAAATTCTGCATGAAAACACATGAGTTTGAGCAAAGGCAACGTTTTTGATTTGTCGCTGGAAAACCAAATTTTGTGAGGCAGGACATAAGGCGGAGGAGGGATAAGGAATTAGTTATAAAGCCTGCGTGTGCACACACAAAATGATTAAATTGAATTAACTGCTGATGAGACTTCAGAGGATGCACTTAATGATGGGTTTCGTGATGGGCAGATGCCAGTGCACAGTTTTAATGCGGCACTCATTCCACTCTACGGCATGTCTGAGCTAGTTTTTTATATTACTTAGGACATACATATGTAGCAGCTTGGAGCACTCAGGAAGGATAGGGGGAAACATGCAAAGGCGGGGACAATATATTCCTCCCTGCCCCCAATCCTATGCCTGCTCTGCATTAGACCAGGCCCCTACCGCAAACTGGAGCCATCTCAGGGGCCAATATGGCAGTGTGGGCTCATCAGAGTACAAGGATTCCCTGAGCCACCTCCTTTCCCTCCCCAGCCCTGCTCACTCTGCGCGGTAGCATCGGAACAGTTATGGCAGCTCCGTGCCACCCCGGGATTCTGCAACAGTTTGGGAACAAATCCATTGGCTTTAAGGAAGTTAAGCCCCATGGTGCAGCAAAGGAAAGGATTGGGCCCGTAGTTTATTATGAACAGAATGAGGGTTTGCAAATCAGAAATACAGCTCCCCTTTCCAGTCCTTGCTTCCCTTGATGTTACTAACACCTGCTCCTGCTCCCTCCCCCCCCCTCCCGCCCCCCCGTTACTGGCAGAGATCTCTTTACTGTGTGAAAACCTTATATCCCAGCACCAGAGAGCTGTATGGCTGAAATGGTTTGGTGGAGCTGTTTCTGTCAACACACATATATCATTGATAAGGGTGGGGTATGTATGTGACTTACACGCTTCTGCACTTTCCGACTGTTCCTACTCAGCAAGCCTAAGATGGTTTTAGAAGGCAGCCCTGTTTCCAGTTAAAAGCAGTTGTTCAGATTGCAGTCGTGCTTGCAGGCATTGTACAATCATATTGCTTTAGCTCTCATCTCTACACACCCTATATCAGAAAGCAAGTGCCATACTATAGGAAAATTCCAGGAAAGACTCATACAGGCACCCATTCTGAGGGAGCAAGTGAAAACCTGAAATGTGCCAAGTTTTAGTATTTGTTACAAACAAAAACTCAAGCCTTATTTTCTGAAGGATTTGCTAAGGCTCTCAACCCTTTCCAGGGAATCTATTTGTGGTACCTATATGGCCTCCATTACCACACTATTGCAGTGCCTCAATCTTTAATGTATGTATCCTCACAGCCTGTGAGGTAGGGCAGTGCTATCATCCTCATTTTATAGGCGGAGACCTGAAGCAGAAAGAGATTAAGTGACTTGCTCAGGGTTACAGAGGAAGTCACTGACACAACAGAGAATTAAACCTACGTGTCTCAACTCTGCTATAGCTTCCTAACCATAGGATCATACTTCCTCTCCACTGGACCAGTCTTTCCTCAGCCTGTTCCTAGAACCTGTGCCAAATTTCTAGTAAACAAGGCCCAATTGTGAAGAAACATGGTTCATTTTATAGCTTGGCATCACACTCCAGTGAAAGCCACCATTTTGCATGTTTCATTGATAAGCTAGGAGAAACTCAGCGGTTGTGACTGAGATTATGGCTCATCCTAATCTGGCTCTTTATTCCTCAAATACAAACCCGGTGGATCAAAACCACATGGACATGATCCTTTTTTAATCAAATTTCACAGATCTAGATACAAAACAGAGCTTTTTTTTTCTTCCTGGAGCTGAGTTATTTTTATATGTTTGGGCCTACTTTTCTTTACCCAGTTTATGGTGTATAGATACTACAGCGATAAATGTCGGATCCAGCCCAAGATTTTTGGTTTGCATAAACCAAGGCCATCTGAGTGGTGGAAATACATGATAATATGGACAGCTGAGTTGTCAATCAAGCAGCCTCTAGGGTCTGCCTCTCCACTAGATACCAAGTGGTAAGAAAAATACACGCTGAAGACAGACATTTTACAATCACTCCAGCATCAGCAGAATATGACTGTTTTTCTTCTCTTTTGCGCCTAGTGCACTGAGGGAGGGAGAAAGAGCCTAGGTTACAATTTCCCAAGAAATATCAGATTGCATCCTCTCCCTCCCTTCCCCCACCACAGAGTATTTGTTATAATACAGCTCACTCCCAAAGGTGCTGACATTTACACTGGAGATGTACAGAGTTTTGCCCTGTGAGGAAGGCTAGTGCTATTGCTAGCAGCTAAGTGAGGTTGCTAACCACCACCACGCTTCTTGAAAGCCCTTTTTTACATTCAGCTCCATTTGCTAATGTCCATATTTCCATTCCGGCTCACAGGCTTGTTACAGTAAATACTACAGGAGATGACAGATGAGGGAAACACAGGAAAAGAAGATTGCTCATGCTGGTCCAATCATTAAGAAGTGACCAAAAGAAGACAAAGTGTAAAGTGACAACAAATTAGTTCAACTTCACCATCCTTGAGACGTTTAGATGAAAATCGCTATAGAACTGCAACAGTGTCATCATTGTTATTCATACACTGACTACGATGGACATCTCATTGCCAAAATGCAGGACCAATTTCTACACTCTGCTGAGTGCTATCTGTTCCACAGAGGTCAATGGAGGCAAATGCTGAGCTCCTAATTCAGTATCTTCACAGTTCTTTCATAAACTCCCACTAACTTCAAGACGCTACACTATCAGAGAGAAAACAGCAGACATTACCTTGAGACATACAACATCTGTTTCTGGAAGCAGAGCTTATGTACCTTTGGATATGAATTCTGCAACATTGCTGCTCAGCTTTATGGCCGCTCCTTTATTTATATGGCGCACAGTGGTGGAGATGGGCCACAATATATGGATCCCCAAAACCCCAAAGTCTGGAAAATGTATGGAGACAGAGTTTTTGTACAGCTCCGTGTGTGTGTGTGTGTGTGTGTGTGTGTGTGTGTGTGTGTTTGCCTGGGAAAGCAAAGAGCCCCCCTGAAGTAAGCATAGTTACACTATCTCTATAATCATTTATAGAGGTAAAGACCATGTGAATGACAAGCAGGGATGAGAAAAACACCCTGATCCACTGGAGATTAGTGGATGGTGTTTGAATGGGAATCCTGATAATGGCCAAGCCTATCTTGGGAACCAGAAAACTAATTTAACTAATAAATCTAACTTTAACTTCACCCCACAGAATACACCAGGATAGATGTGATTTTTTTTTTTTAGGTATAAGGAGCATTAGGTGCCTATGGAGATTCTCTGATGATTCATATAAGTGGATTCATATTCTCTGATCCATATAAAAGTCATCATCCCCTCCCACTTTAGCCTGGTGGGATGTCATAACTTACTAAGAATAAACAGCATACGAAAATAATCAAGAATTTTTGTTCCTCTAAATCTTTAGAATTATCCCACTCCAGGCAACATATTTTGCAATTACCACACTACAGTGAGTCAACCAGCTAAACAAGCATAGAAGTTCAATTTATCTTCAGCTTACTGCTTAATAGCTACTGCAATTTTTATTTTTATTTATTTATTTATTTATTTGTATGACTGTATTTCCAGATGATCTCCCCCGAGCTAGCAGGCAGTAGCTGGTACATACTCTTTTTGGAGTTCATGACTTTCCTTTATTTGCAGGAAGAAGAAGGAGAAAGTGGAGAACGTAAAAAGAAAATTGTATTTGTTGTGGAAGTTAGACACACCTTTGAGTCAATACACTCTGTAGTTCAGAAGTACCCAAAATGGAGGGTCTTGGAGCTACCATTAGAGCCCTGATTAAAGTTCAAATGCCCCTGTGGAAGGGCTGATACAAAATTCACAGAAATCAGTGGGAATTTCTCCACTGACTTCTTTGGGCTTTCAATCAGGCTGCTAGTGATGCATTCAGCTGGTTGGGGAAAACTGTAAAATGTCCTGGATGAAAACAAAGGGGGTGATTTTTTTCATGAAAATATTTGCAAAAAATGTCCACACTTTTCTACTAACTCTAGTGATGCGTCTTTTGTGCTTCAAGCTGAAATCAAGATTGTGACAAGGTGCTCAAAGGCCCTGATTCAGGCAAGCTTTTCTAGTTGGGATAACACTTCAGCATATGAAGTCAACGGGAGGAAAGCATTGGGCATGGTCCTTGCTGGTACCTATGTTTTTTTAAGCACCTGTGGGGGTTCAGGTATCTACATTTGAAAATGAGACCCACAATGTGTGTGTTTTATGAAGGAGCAATATCCAGTCAGAGAAAGTACTGATGTCAGTGGAAATGAAAGAGGTTCTTATTTATACTTTCTTTTGATTTACTGGAACCAGCAGGCAGCTTGGAGAAAAGGTGGATGAAAGAACTTTCTCTCTCTCTCCCCCCCCCCCCCTCTCTCTCATGAACACACACCTCCTCAGATCATCTTCAGCTAATTCAGAACAAACTGAATTAACACTAACCAGCTTTGCATAAGCAAAAAAACCTGTTCCCATAGTTACAATGAAGGCTTTCTAAATATGGTGGCCCATGATGCAAGCAGCTAAAATGACTGGTAAATAGGAAACGTATTCCCTGTTAAAACCTAATGACCCACTGGCTACAGTTTAACACAGGGGTCTCCAAACTTTTCAGCCCGAGGGCCGCATTAACTATCAAATAGCAGTTCGGGGGCCGACAACACACTCGAGGTCCAAATAAAAAAGAATCAAAACATGGATGTTGTTTTTAATTATTTAATATTATTTTATTCAGTTATTATTTAATAACACATTGATACACTACACATGAACACCTGTTCACTACACATGAACACTACACATGAACACCTGTTCACTACACATGAACACTACACATCAACCCCCCAACTGACCCACCCAGCCAGGTCTCTCCCCCCCAACCTCCTTTCCTCCAACCCCCAACTGACCCACCCAGCCAGGTCTCTCCCCCCAAAACCTCCTTTCCTCCAACCCCCCCCCCCCCAAATGACCCACCCAGCCAGGTCTCTCACCCCAAAACCTCCTTTCCTCCAACCCCCTCCCCAAATGACCCACCCAGCCAGGTCTCTCCTCCCAAAACCTCCTTTCCTCCAACCCCCCCCCCAAATGACCCACCCAGCCAGGTCTCTCCCCCCAAAACCTCCTTTCCTCCAACCCCCCCCCCCCCAAATGACCCACCCAGCCAGGTCTCTCACCCAAAACCTCCTTTCCTCCAACCCCCTCCCCCAAATGACCCACCCAGCCAGGTCTCTCCTCCCAAAACCTCCTTTCCTCCAACCCCCCCCCAAATGACCCACCCAGCCAGGTCTCTCCCCCCAAAACCTCCTTTCCTCCAACCCCCCCCCCCAAATGACCCACCCAGCCAGGTCTCTCCCCCAAAACCTCCTTTCCTCCAACCCCCTCCCCCAAATGACCCACCCAGCCAGGTCTCTCCCCCCAAAACCTCCTTTCCTCCAACCCCCCCCCCCAAATGACCCACCCAGCCAGGTCTCTCCCCCAAAACCTCCTTGCCTCCAACCCCCCCCCAAATGACCCACCCAGCCAGGTCTCTCCCCCAAAACCTCCTTTCCTCCAACCCCCCCCAACTGACCCACCCAGCCAGTCTCTCCCCCAAAACCTCCTTTCCTCCAACCCCCCCCCCCCCAATGACCCACCCAGCCAGGTCTCTCCCCCCCAAACCTCCTTTCCTCCAACCCCCCCCCCAAAATGACCCACCCAGGTCTCTCACCCCAAAACCTCCTTTCCTCCAAACCCCCCCCCCCCCAAATGACCCACCCAGCCAGGTCTCTCACCCCAAAACCTCCTTCCCTCCCACCCACCCCCCAACTGACCCGCTCAACCCGGTCTCTCCCCACATACCGGTTCGCCGCCTGGCAGTGGGTGGCTCCTTGTTTCGCCCCCTGTAACTGCGTGGCGGTGCGGCGCGTCCTGGCCCCAGCTCTAAGCCGTCCCTGGCCGGCGGCGGCAGCCGAGCACGCGGCGGATCCCGGCCCGCGGCGGCAGCCGAGCACGCGGCGCTTCCAGGCCCCAGCGCGGAGCCGTCCCAGCAAAAAGCTCAAAAGAGCCAACAATTCCCTAAAGAGCCAAAAAGATCTCCGCGGGCCGGATGAGAGGGCCTCGCGGGCCGCATCCGGCCCGCGGGCCGTAGTTTGGAGACCCCTGGTTTAACAGCTTGCACCCAGAGAGAATTATTATGTCTAGTGTGTTTGGGGAGATTGCAATAACAAGGGAGACCATGAGTTTGATCATTGTGGAGCACTTGAAATCATTCCCTCGCCATACTACTGGTAGCTTCACCTAATGCTCACTTTCGCTGGGACACCAAACACCTTCTGTTTACTCTTCATAGGTTAGCTGAAGCCCAGACGTTAAAATGACACCCAGAGGCAGAACACTGAGAATATTTTCCTTTTCAAAAGCAAACTGCTAGACTTGATGCCGTGGACTATTGCATCTATCAAACAAACCAACGGGCCCAGCATATTTGATAATGTGAAAAGTTCGGACAGGGCAGGGCTCTTCCTGAATGACAAAGAGAGGCTGTCTGTTATGAAAGCCCAGCAGGAAACCAGGTTGAGACTTGAGAAAGAGAGAGCTGTTTCAAATTTCAGTTGCACGTTCTCAGGAAGAATTTAAAGTGGAAAAACGGTGATGTCACAGGCTGGAAAGCAGTACACGGTTGCTGAACAAACCTAGTAAAACACCACCACGCTCCTTTCAGGCTCCCAACTTATAATTTACTACATGTCGAACTGGGATACACTATGGCACGGATGAGTGGGTTGGGAAATTATTTTTTTCCCCTTTAAACCTTTTGACAAAAACAAAACAGAGAAAAAATCCATACCTTTTTATTGAAAAAATGTAGAGCAGTGGTACTTATACATTTGAATGCGCCTTCTGGGTCTCCAAGTTTCCCACTGTCATCAGAAATGGTTTAGTGCCACTGCCTTTATCAAGTGTTCCATGACTAGACTCTGGTACCTTTACTCACCCCGAGTAATATTTCACCCAGTGGGAAGTCCCACTAAAGCAGCGGTTCTCAACCTGTGGGTCGCGACCCCTTTGGGGGTCGAACGACCCTTTCACAGGGGGTCGCCTAAGACCTTCGGAAAACACATATTTCCGATGGTCTTAGGAACCGAGACACCGCTCCTCTATCCGTCTCCAGGCGGGTCCGCTCACATGCAGATACGCCCACATATGAGTACCCGGCGTGATGACATCATCGCGCCAACCCCATCACATACACCCCGTACAACTCGCGGTGACTGAGGCAGGGGCGCGCCGGTCCCCCGTCCCCGCCGCGGGTGGGCTCCCGGCTGCACGCCGGCCACCAGTCCCTGCAGTGGGCGGGCTGGGGGCTGGCGCGCAGCCAGCAGCCCCCCCACGGCGGGGACGGGGGGACCGGGGCGCTCCCAGCAGCCCGCCCGCGGGTGGCGACGGGGGACCGGGACGCAGCCGACAGCCCCCCCCCCTGCGGAGGGGAGGGGGGACCGGGGAGCTCCCGGCAGCCCACCCGCGGCCGGGGATGGGAGACCGGGGCCCATGCGTGGGTTTTTTTTTTGTAATTCAGCGGCTTTTCGGCGGAGGGGTCGTGCCGCGCCGCTGGATCACAAAAAGGGGTCGCGGTCTCAACTAGTTTGAGAACCGCTGCACTAAAGTGAAGGAACTGCTTTAGGAGTAAGGTGATGATGTGCAAGAGAGGTTTTAGTTGGAGTGGCTGGGTCATTACACACATTGAAATCTATTTCCCCATGTTACTTTGCCCTACGGTTACTCCCACCTTCGTGTCAACTGTCTGAAATGGACCATCCTCATTATCACTACAAAAATTTTTTTTCTCCTGCTGATAATGCCTCAACTTAATTAATTAGCCTCTTAGAGTTGGTATGGCCACCCCTTCATGTTGTCTGTGTTTTATAGATAGATAGATAGATAGATAGATAGATAGATAGATAGATAGATAGATAGATAGATAGATAGATAGATAGATAGATAGATAGATAGATAGATAGATAGATAGATAGATAGATATGGAACATACAGTAGGAAGATATAACTATAGATATAGATACATACATATAATCTTCCTATTGTATGTTCCACTCTATACATCTGATGAAATGGGTTTTTAGCCCAGGAAAGCTTATGCCCAAATGAATTTGTTACTCTCTAAGGTACCACAAGTACTCCTCATTCTTTTTCTAACTAATCTGTCACTACGTAGAGTTAATGGTCAGCTATTCCACATTCCATGGCCACACAGAGTCAATAATCAATCTCCTGTGTCTGAGCCAATTATGCATTATATTTTCAGGCAGATTTTGTTTATACATACTTTGAAATAGTCTCTGTGTTAATGTTAGTTGTGATTTTATTTGTATTTTTCTTCAGCACCTCCAAGACCATCATATAAAAAAATATATCTGAATTAAACAAAATGTTGTTTTGAACCCAACAGAGCAGGATAAAAACAATATCAGGAAATTAGTTACATTACAAAGCACTATGAACAGAAGAGAATGTTGGGAAGGAAAAGGCTAAGACTCCCCCCTATAGGTTCAATAGGAACTAACCTTGCTTTATCTGTAAATTCTCCCCAGCCCTCTATTTCCATGATAATGTTTATCCGTCTAAAGCTCATTGGTACTACGGTATTTGATTTAAAGGTTTTACTTGCCAATTTATTGTAGGAGGCTTATTCTTATCTGAGGAAAATAATCTACCTGTTCTATGGGTTTTGAACTCACCAGCCCCCCAAATCTACCCCAACTCAATTTTATCACAATCTTCTTGACTCAAGAACTGCAAACAATGACATCGGAACTTTCAGGTTAATGAGTTTAAGGGTTACAGCTTTTTAATCCAAATGTCAGAAAGCATTACAAATAATCTCAATATTGTTTAATACCTGTGATACAGCGGACAATACTGTAGATTCTCCAGCTGGCTTACAGTCCCTTTGCTGAAATCCAACTGCAAATGCCCGGCAGAAAAGTCCCCTGGCATAGGGGAACTCCCTACTGTACATTTGGCCCTGTGCCATTGCCCTCTTGGCCTAGTGAGAGGCATAGCAGGAGCAGTTCTATGCTACATGACACAAGGTCTATTGAGGCAGCAACTGTAAATTCTGTCAGACCGAGACAGTCCCTGTGAATCAAGGAGCTGGAATCACCTGGCAAGCCCACCCACCCTACCCAGTCTTGCCCAGTGGGCCCAAATTTCAATTGCCCTCCACCTCATGTAGACATACTCATTGCACAAAGTGGTGTAAAATGATACCATGCTAATTTAGTAGTGACTTATACCTACTTTGCACTCATTCTGCATGGTTGTAATTGAACATCTACATAAGGTACAGGCCAATGAAGATTCAGAGCCTTAGCTTGTGAATTGGCACTTTCTATGACAGGGTGATGCTTATTGCTTTTGAACGTGCACTCTTAAATACTAGCCCGTTTAATATTTTTGATGACTGGATGACTTTATTTTGACAACTTTATATATAAAGTACAGCTGTTACATTTATTTGACAAACTGAAGCTGGTCTGTGTTTGTGAATTGTCCATGGGAAATTTCCAATTTCCCTGTATTTGTTGTTCATTTGAATGGTTTCAATGAAAAATTGTTGGTCTGTATTTATAAGCAGGTTGTTGAAAGTGTTTGATGTGGGCTAAATGTGGGCTTTGCTCATGAGTTTTGAGAACATATATTGATCATGTAGTATTGTCTCTGCTTCCTAGATGAATTTAAAGGTTTCCAATAGGAATACTTGAATACACTCTCTAAAATTAATTTACAGTTCCCTGCTTATGTGAATATCTTTCCAAATAAACTTGCTTGCCGTAATCATCTCAGAAACCAAGCGCAAGATGAGTTCATGGCAGGCAAAGCAAATTCAAGGTTTTACTTAAGTTTTACAGATAACTTGTTGAGAGATTTTCCCTACTTGAATTAACAGCTCTTGTGATTTTTTTTCTGTAGCAAACATGTCACTCTTTTTTCAGTATTTCTCTATCGATGGAATGAAAATGCAGAAATAAAATGAGGGAAAACAATAAAGTTGAACAAATAACAAACTTTTAGTCAACACCACAGTCTAGGTCTCAAAGAGTAGCTCAGCCAGCTGGTGAAAGAGATACTGAACCTAAATAGCCACTTTTCCAATCCACATCCAGGTTCAACTCAGTTCATGCACCTGTTCAGTTACACTCTTAAAAAAATTAGACACCATATAGATGGATTGGTTTAATAATAAATTATCTCAGTATCCAGATCACGAGCCTTTCATATTGGAGGCTGCATTTACCATCTCTTGCTACATTAACACACTTCTGCGAGTGTTACTGTTCTCAAGGAATGGAAAGGGTTAATTTAGACTGAATCTTCACAGGATTCAAATACAATAGGCCATGCAGAATAAAAAGTTAGAGATGCATTTAAATGCCCTAAAGTAATTTGGTTAGTCAATGAACCACAGTATCTTCTCCCCACTCACTGTTCACTCAGCATCCACCACTTATATTTTGTATCAGATGCTCATTGTCTGAAGTAATAATGGATAAGCGATCCAAAGAGCGGAGCATCGCTTTGAATTGCTGACACACTGAATAGCACTATATTATGCAGCAGTGTGTTGCAAGCCAAAATGCCCAGTTTTAACATGAAGTTCTCTGCAGAGAAATTACTTCCCCCACAACTCTTTAATAGATATTCTCTGGGAGAGATAAATAGGGTGGACTGCTACTTTTGTTCCATCTTGAGTGCATTGGCATGCGATAATCTTAATTTTAATCATCTAGTTTGTCAGACACAAATGTACATGAACTATCTCTGACCCCTCAGTTTAGTTTTCCAGATTAATATATTAAGAGAGATGAAAATTGAGTTTGTACAGCCAGAGAGGAAGCTGTGAATGCAACTTCTGCTGCTGAAAACATTAGCAGCAAAATCCACATTCTTCAGGTGTGAAATTTAGCAAAATTGGATGACTTTCTGGGAAAACAAGTAAAAATTCCTCTCTCCCAGCAAAACTGCATCTTGCTCATGGCAAGATGCACAAAATGCACTAGCAGAAATGGGCGTTGGTTTTGTTTGTTTGTTTTATGCTCTTTTCTGGAATTCTGAGTTTTACCAGTCTTTTCTTACATTTCCCTTACACGGGCTCATCCTTCCTCTGCACTCAGTTGGCCATTCCAATCCCAAGCCCATTCCCTTATGACTAGATGTTCTGTAGTGCTCTATAGAGAAACAATGCTGTCAGGTGCTACGCCAATATTTTGCCTTCCAAAACTGACAGTACTACTCTTGATCTTCACCCACTTTTGCCATCCAATGCTAATGCTACCCCTTCTTCCAATGATTAAAGCAAGTGGGTTCTGTGATGTTGGGTAAAAATGACTGTAAACAACTTCTAGATATCTCCAGTAGAAAACACCTGCAAACTTTTGCTAAAATTCAGATCCATCTTTGCTGTTGGAACCTGTCTCTGTTCTGCACAGCTCCCCCAGGCCAGGTATGACATGGCCTCGGTGCAGTAACACAAGGCGACTAGCCATGTATTTCCTTGCTTTCAGAAATGTGTGTCACAACCTTATTTAAGTGGGGATTTTTATGTATTCATGTTTGTAGGTGTTTATTCCCCTGTTGCAGTCCTCTGAGTCCTTATGACATTGCCTATGGTGCCGTTGCTAGGCAGCACAGCGTACCGCAGCAAACACTGGAAGATGGCAGGGCGGAGGTAGGGGAAGCCAGTGGGGGGCTGGGTACTGGAAAGTGCTAAGGCAGAGTTTCCTCTCCTTCTCATCCTTTCATGGCCCAGCCACATAATGAGCCAACAAGCCAGCCCCTTTGGAGAGAAAAGGGAACAGTTGGATGCTGTGACTAAATGGAAAATTGTTTTATTTCATGGTAAAATTGCTACGGTTCTGGGCATCATGGCTCTACTCCACAGCCAATAAATCAAGATGCACAGAATTGCCAAATTCACCCAATTCTCATTGAACCTGCTTTGGTTTCATGCTTCAGCTAAAAATGCTGAGTCACATTCTCTCTCCCACACAGCATGGGACATCAGGACCTACCCACAGCCCCAAAGAAATCATCTTTACTGTTCGTGCTGGTGCCAGGCATCAGCCACTGACGTAAAAGGCCTTTACTCTGCGTATGGCACAAGCTAAGAGTCCAAAGAATGTTCTTTACTGTCAGATTGAGGAGGGGTTAAAGGGGGTGGGCAAAAAGAAATAGGGACATCTCTAAAATGTGTAGGATAGCACTAAAATATGGAATCAGGCCATTTGCCAGCTGTTCAAGCCACTTGTGAATAACTAGGCACATGTACAACTGGTTTTTACATAGATGTTAATCACATGGACCAAAAAGGTTCTTCAAAACAAACAATGTCTTTATCACTTGGCTTATTTGACTGATGCACATTTTAAGGCTGAGGGTGAAATCCTGACCCCACTGGTGGCAATGGACTTGACTTCAGTGGATCGATGCTGATTCACGCCAGCTGAGGATCTTCCCCAGTGCACATAAATGTCTCCATCATCAGGGAAAGTTGGTACTTAATTGGATTTCCTGGTCTCAGAGGAGGAGCTGCTACTCGAAGTGGATGAACAGGATTCATGAAGAGTTTGACACATCAGTTTATTTGCAAATTTTTTCCCCGTCATTTGGCCAGTACTGTAGATAGCAGAAGCATCAGATAAATAATTCAGGAATTTTCCCGCATCACTCAGTAACATTCTACTGGGGAATAATTTCCCCACTGTCCGACCATCCAGCAGGATCTGATTTAAAACATATAAGAACCAGGAGAATCCAGAGCCATGGCTGAAACGCCATCTGCAACATGCTCAAAATGCCTATGTATTGTAGTGTCTCTCTCAGACAATTACAGGAACAGCACATACCATATATCTTTGTAGTTAAGGTACAGTTTGGAGAGTCAGAAGATCTGGTCAGTGACTTCAGGATTTTACCCCAGCTCCTGTTCCAGATTTACTGTGTGACTTTCCTGCCTCCATTTTCCCATCTGTAAAATGGAGACAGCATTTTCCATATCTACATCAGGGCAGAATTATGTGATGCTTAATTCATTAATACATACGTATCATTAGGAGATCCTCAAATGTAAAGCATTATAGAAGTGCACAGGGACGGATTTCCGATATTGTTTCAGCTTGAATTCCGATCTGCCTTACCCATCTTAAAAAAGAAACAATATTTAATGCTACAAAAAAAGCATCCCCCAAAAAAGTCCCCCCCCCATCACACATTATAGAACAATCTGTGTGACAACCAATTAAGCAAATGAAAGAGGTTTT
The DNA here is from genome assembly GCA_032164245.1 of Sternotherus odoratus. NCBI lineage: Eukaryota > Metazoa > Chordata > Testudines > Kinosternidae > Sternotherus > Sternotherus odoratus. The sequence goes on along the minus strand of JAVMKO010000009.1, from coordinate 9,630,580 downwards.
AATTGGATTTTAGAGGGTGCTTACAAATTAATGTGTGTAGATGGCATTTTGGTTAATAATATCTGACATCGAATTCTAACACTTCCCTCCTCCTCACTTTTGTATATAGGAACAGAACTTCAGTTGGATTTTGGTTACCTACTTTAATTGTGAGAAATCTATGCCACTGCTATTTAATATAACCAACCCCTAAAAAACACTATTATATTGGAAATGGATTATCAGAGCATGTGTTGCTGATATAGGCCACGGTTCATAGACTGGTGTGTGTCTAGAATGAAACTGTTATTGAAATAGTTTCCTGTAGAAAGGTAGATCAGGAGTTAATTCTATTACTAATAGCTCTATAGCTCTACAGATTAACAACGTGTTAATGTAAGATTTGTGTGTCATTTTAGAAAAGGTGACAATTGTTTTATTTTCTGCTCGGGTGGTTTCTTTAAAGGATCATTAGAGTGCAGGAGGGAATATAGACAACCCTGGCTTTAGGCTGAGCTTCCATTTCTGATGGTGGATACCGCCTCCTGCCTGTGATCTGCAGTATTACACTGTATGTGGAGAAGTCTGTGCGTACACCTATAATTTGCAAACGCTAGCGCAATCACCCCCCAATACTACAGTTTTATTGTTGCAAGCTGTAGTATTTTACACCATTCCTACAGAACACTGTAGTCCTTATTTATGTTGGGTTCCGTTTAGCAGCACTAAAACTGTGATTGCAAGAGAGATTCAAGCGTACTCTAGCCGTATGATTGTAACATGATGGATGTGCCACAGATAGAAGTTGAAGAGGCTCACAAAGTAGGGTCTTTTAGCTCAAGCAGTCAAGGCACAAGCATTTAGATCCAGAAATAGCAGGCTCAATCCCAGCTATCAACAACATGCCCTGAGATGCAGCATTACATTCACATACACAACACCTTAGTCATCCTGGCTACACACACACACACACACACACACACACACACACACACACACACACACACACACACACTATCCCAACAGTTGTAGCTTGTGTGCTTGAATACTCATGGGAAACCAACTTGCCATCTGTGAGCAGTCACACAAACCACCCCATTTGAAGGGTTATTTCAATCAATGAGAAAGCACTGGATCACATGACTCACGTGACCAATCACAAGTGTGCGCCGATGGTGATAAGTTTGAATATCAATCCACTGGGTAAATCATATTTGTGAGCAATTCTGACTAACGTGTGATCTCTGTTCCTAGATGTGGCTCACACGGAAAAATGCATTGTGTGTTGATTGTTACAACCTATTCGCTGTGTGTTACCCCACAACAATCGTGCACAGAGCCTACTACTGGTGAGAGGGGAGCTGAATGGAAGTTACACATCTTATTTTACACACAGCTCTGCAAAAGGGCAAACCCTGCAGGATAACCAAGGAAGGATTAACCAATAGTATTAATTATTATTAATAATATGGTTTATTATTTGGATTGCAGTAGCACCTCAGAGACCCAGTCACAGATTAGAACTCCACTGGGCTAGGTGCTGTACAAACAGAACAAAAGATGGTCCTGGCCTATAATATGGAACTGAGCACTTTCCCGACAGAAACGGGGGAAACGTTGGCCAGATCTTTCACTGGTGTAAATCACCATTGCTCTGTGAGGCTACATTAATTTACCCTAGTTGAGATGATCCTCTTTCAGGAGGCAGTGTGGTCTGATATTGCACTGAACTGGCACTCAGGAGACAGGGTTTATTCCTGGCTCTGCCACTGGCCCTGGGAATTCACTTTTCTTCCTGTGTCACAGTTTCTCCATCTGTAAAATGGGGATAATGATATTGACTTCCTTTGCAGAATGCTTTGAGATATCAAAAAGTGTTATTTAAGAGCTAGGTATCAATGATTCTTATTAGCCTCCAGGCTGTGTAAGACCAGCACAGCATAACCAAAGAAGTGACATTTGAATCTCTCTCAGCTCTATGTAACACACAGTGCAATTTCGGTGCTTCCAAGAAACTACTCAAGTTTTGCCTGTGTTCAGGGACTAATTCATGCAGGGGAATTGCAGCATGATTCTTCCTTGCCTTGTCACCTTCTTCAGCAGCATGGGGGGAAACCAGCAGCTGGCCGGACGACAGCACATTTAACATCTGGCATTCTCTCATGGAGTCTGGGGAGTGTGGGAAGGCAGGTGGGGGAAGTACCAAAGCACAGCCTAGCGAACAGACACAAGGAACCCATGCAGGCCATAACATTATCCGCCGCAGCTCTGAATAAGGTGACCCATAGGCACCGCCTCCGTGAGTGCTCCGGGGCTGAAGCACCCACAGGATAAAAAACAGTGGATGCTCAGCACGCCCCAGCAGCCCCATGGATCAACTCCTCTCCCACCCCAGCACCTACCAATCAGTTCATCACAGACTTCCCGCCTGCCGCGGATCAGCTGTTTAGCCACATGCAGGAGGCACTGAGGGGGAGGAGCAAGCTCAGGAGAGGGGGGCATAACAGGGCAGGACAGGAAGAGGAGGGCAGAGTGGGGTGGGGTTGGGACCTGAGGCAGAGCAGGGAGCCAAGCACCCCCCAGCAACTCAGAGAAAGTGCCCCTGAGGTGACCATTATACTGCACCAGCAGAGCTGAAGTACCAGTCACAGTCCCGTCTTCCAAACCCTCCTCTCCGGCTATTTCATTATAAACTTGGCTCGACTAGAGAAAAAACACTTAGGGCCAGATCTCCAGCTGGCATAAAGTTGCATGGCTCTATTGATTTCAGTGGCGTTACACCGGTGGAGAATCTGACCCTCACTTTTCTAAATGAAAGCAATAATTTCTGCAAACATTGCACATGCCGTCAATAAGGCAGAGGTGTGGGGGGCGTGGGGCGAATCCAACTAGAAACCAGTTACATTTGTTCAGTATTAAGCTGGATGGTTTCTATAATGGAAAGAATGCAGCCCCTCCTCCCCCTGCCAAAAAATAGAATGAATCAGATGCACTGATGGCAATAATGTAATTGACAACTATGGCGTTACTCGGATTTACACCGGCTGAGGATCCGGCCTGGTGTTCTCATTTGTAGTCTCCACAGCTAGCGGCAAAGGGCGAATGAATTCAAGCTGAGGATTGCAGAGCTTCTTCTTGATGTTGTAGCATATGGCCGGCGATGGCACTTTTAAGCCTCCACAGCTGAAGCACAAAATCAATTTTTAAGGACGTACCAACTTTGGAAGCTTTTTTCCCCCCCCCCAAAAAAATCTTTCAAATTAGTAAAAGACTAAATCTTGAACGCTGGCTGTGTCCCAATGTGCTTCCACCCACCACGTCTATTTCAGATCTGATCAAGTGTCTGAAATGACAGACGGTTTCTGTTCTTCCTGAAGGGATTTTTTGACATGTCAGATGTAACATGTTAGCTCTTCAGCACTATCGGAATAACTTGAGAAGTTAAAGATGTCAGTTACAAAAATCCCCAAAATAGCTATTTTGGGCTTAATCCTGCAATCATTCCTTTTGAGCCAAATTATGCTCATTGTTACACCACCATAAACCTGCAGTAATTTTCATGCACATAAATAATGAAAGCATTATCTTTAGAGGAACAAAGGACTTGTCTTCACTGCTGCACAGCTGCATTGTCTGGTGCAGACACTCTATGTTGAAGGGAGAGCACTCTCCCATCAATGTAATTATCCTACCTCAATGAGATGTAGAAGCTATTTCATCAGGAGAGTGTCTTCCACCGACATAGCGCAGTGTAGACAGCACTTTAAGTCGATGTAACTTAAATCATTCGGGGGGATGGATTTTTTTCACACCCCTGAATGCCGTAAATTACATCTGCTTAAGTGGCAGTTTAGACAAGGTCTTAGACACATGGTTCTTAAAGCATGCTCAGTTAGTACAGTGATGGATGGGTGTGTAAGGGCTGAAAGACAGTTCCTTTTATTTCAGACCAATATTTCAGATACAATAGTCTATACAGTTTTATGTTAGCTGAGTGTGGGAGGGAAATACAAGGCCCTGAATTTCAATAATATATTATTGCAAGGGGATGTATCTAAAAAAAAATTTCTTTGGAGAGATGTAATCCCTTCCACTCTGCTTGTCCCATCTGGGCATAGGACCATACTGATATATATCTTATAGGCAAAATGTTATGAAAATTCTTAGGCTCTGTTGGGTAACAGTGCACAGGGCTCTGCTAGAGATTAAACAGTGCATGCTATTACGTGGTATAATGCTTGTATTTTTAGCCTAGCATCTCAAAAGTTTCCCATGCCATGTGTTTCTTTCATAATAACCTAGATGTTTTGGATTCCCTGAATCTTGTAAAAGCCTTGGCCCGTGGAGTTTGTTTCCATTGATGAACCACAAGTGTAGGCAGGGCTGGCCTTACTATGAGGTGAACTGAGGCAGCTGCCTGTGGGGGCGGGGGGGGGGGGGGGGGGGGGAGGGGCGCCACTAGGAACCAGAGTGTAGTAAATTGTGTCTGCTGCTGGTGCACATATATTCTCTCTGCTCTAGATGCACAGAGATGGTGGAGTGCTATGCTGGAGGAAGGAGAGCACAAGAGACCACTCAAAGTTTTGGCCCAAGCAAGGGAACATGGGGGGGCATCATTTGAGCTTCCCAGCTCAGGTGCCAAAATGTTGTGGGCTGGCCCTGAGCATAGATATTTCCACATGTCTCTGCTATGAAACAAAAGACATGCAACTACCGGATAACTGTATCTTTAGCTTAAAGTTCATATCTTCTCAGCCTGGCTTAATGGAGGTAACAGATTAAAAAATGTTTATGTTTATTGTATTCTTACAATGATCATAATTAATAACACAAGGGCATTAACAACTAGCGACACAATAAGAATGTAAGCTAGGATATCCATAAAAATGGCACCTATCATGGGCATACTTACACATAAGTGCATGCACATCATTTTAAGATTGTTTTGCATGAAGAATGAGACATAATGACAGATGATGAATTTCTTAAGAGCAACTCCATTCCTCCTACCTACTCTGTAATTCTAATAGAGCTGTCCTTTTCATAAGTCCGAGTAATTTTATATAACGTTCTGGAAACACAGCTAAAATGAGCAGAAAATTGCAATATGGAACCACCAGGGACACAGGGAATAAGGAGGAAAGGTGTTCGGAAAATGTGACAACTTCTCTGTAACTTCAGAGACCACGTTTCAAACCCGATTTGAAGTGATGGATGTTTGATGGATTTAGCTCAGTCACATCAGGCAGACTGGCCTGTAATCCACTTTATAACTGTCACACGCTAGTTGATACTGCTTAGGAGAGGATTGGCAAGACAGAACGACATGAGAACAGAATTACCTCTATCATCTACTTTATACACGTTTATTCAACTGGGATCATCAATGGTGAGCTAGTGCCAAGGACCCTTGTTATATCACTCCATTTTCAGGAACTATATCTGGAATGGGGCAGAAAAGATGACATTCCGCCCCCTTCCCCACCACAGATATGGTGCAGTGTATAGCACTGTGGGAATTTTATTGCTTTCTATGAAACACTCAGCACTCTCCAGTGTTGGAGACAAGATCCTGGCCATGATGGATCATCCTATAGGAACACATTTTCCACCGTACCTTTGCACACAGGTTTATGACAAAGGGAAATCCCCTCCTCCTTCCACCCAGGTATGGGGAGGAAAAGCTGATGCCAATATGCTACTAGGGACAGAAGAGTCCAGTTCTGCATGCTCTGCACTCAGTCTTACCATTTAGAAATCTGGTCCACACCTACAGAAGACCTCATCATGGGCTGCCAGGAGCAGATTAACTTATGGCCTGGTGTCTGGAAGAACTCTATCCCCCTTGAACACTCCAGACTTTTGTGGGGCTCATCTGATTAGCCATGTCCTCTTCCATTCTTCACAGGTCAGATCTTCAGCTGGTGTGACTGACATAGCTCTGTTGACTTCAGTGGAGCCGAGCGCATTTCCGCCAGTTGAAGATCTGACTCCATACATTGTTACTCCAAAGCCACACGCCAAGTGGGGGAAGAAGGGGAAAGGAGATGAAAGGACTGATGACATGATGCAACATATGGGTGCTGAGCTCACTGGGGCAGATGCAAAAGGGGAGGGCAGGAGTGACTGCAGTATTTTTTAGGAAGCAAGGCAGTGGCATGACGCTTGTCAAACTCAATGGATCCATCATTTGATTCCATGCAGCTCTTTCTCTACATCCTTCATCTGCATTGTGTCTATTTAGACTAAGCTTGTCCCAGTGGGGAACTCTGGGCTAGGTTGTGGTTTCCACTTAAACCCAGAGTTACTTCAATAAAGCCAATCTGGATTTTCACTCATTCCAGCAGGCAAAATTGGACCTCTGTCTACATCTGTGAAGCACCCAGAACATGTCTCCCATATTAAATAATAATGATAGCCATGCTTCATAAACAAATGAGTACATTTTCAGCTCTCTGAGCTCTTTGTTTTCCCTAAGCATAAGCACATTTTTATAACAGACTGCTGTGATCTTCCAAGGGATAATATGATGTGGTCTGAGCCAAGTTAATTTGCTTCCTTTTCTTTTTTTAGGATTGCAGATATCATCAAAAACAAACAGTACAAAGAAGTGGGGCGGGGAGGAGGAAGAACAGGCAGAGCAGAAATTGATTCAGAAACTAATTAAAATAAAGCATAGTCCTCAAATCCTCTTTAAATTATTCAGATGTCCCAATACTGAAGAAAGCAATGGCTCCTCTTAGCTGTTCTCACTAAGTGTTCTGTTTTGGTTTCCAGAAATAACTAGTTTAATTAAATGTTCAAGACCCACTCAAGTGAATTCAGACTCTCACAGCTAGGGATTTTGAAGACTCCCAAAGGACATGCATTTTTGGTGGCTCTGAATATTTAAAACAAAGGTACCTTTTGAAAGGAGACAGAGGTCAGGATTTGAAATCAAGGGATGAACTCCTAGTCCTGAGTAAGCCACTGGCTCTCTTTGGACTAGACTATAGTCTTACAGATCATCGATGTCAGGGACAATGTATAACTGCACCACTCCAGGACCAGAGCAGAGAATTAATTCTGGCTCAGAGAATCATGAACAATTCCTTCCCTGCTCCCCTACTTGCTCTGTGGAGGGAGTAACTAATTTCACCCCCTTTTAATTGAACAGGTTAGTCCTCATTGTGCACTTGGCCATTAAGTAGGGGATGGAGCAGGATCTAGGGATCTTCCCACTTGGCCTTCAGCTCACACCAGGGGACGCTGCTCTCCCTACAGCAGCCACAGTCACAATCTCGTCAGGGGACTCGGTGAGGGTTCTTTCTCCCTCACACAGCTCTCGGTAAAAGGGCTGTGATCACTTAGTCCTCAGGGACTGTGGACAAGCATCTCTATCTTCAAGCCTCAGTTTCCTCATTTGTGGAATGTGGATGATCAAATGTAGCCAATTTTCTTTCATTGCAAAGGACTTGGAGAACTGCAGCTGAAAAGTGCCAAGTGTTACTTTAACAAAGTAACAAGATAATAAACAATAATAATAATAATAAGATGGTGAGGTCTTTAGAATCAATCATCGTCCTCAGTCCATGTGTTCCAAGAGAACTGATCTCCAAAGGCTGAGGACAGAACTTTCCCTAAAGAACAAAGCAATCCCTCCTCATGGCAGTGAGGCAGTCCAGCACTAACCACAATTAACAGAGTTTATAGTCTGACTCTGCAAGCAATGACAAGCCTAGAACTTTACACTGTTCTCTCATCCACCATAACCTCTTCTTTTCAAATCCCAATGCATCCTTCTTAAGATGTTCTGTGTTGACATGTAACTTCACAGGGCATGAATTCTCCACCCACTTTTCTTCTTGAATCCAAACCCTGTCTGCGGGCCTTAAGCTTCATTCATTTAAGAAGGATTCTCAGAAAGATCTCCTCTCATGCAGCTTGTTAAATCTGCCATCAACATACCATCAATGCACCAGATACATACACTGCACCATTGCAAAACCTCAGAGTGGTTTGCTTTACTATCAATGTAAACTTTTATCGTCTTCTACAGCGTTATTCAAAAATCTCTGCTATATTTTAATTTCAACTTAATGCTGGCTTTCAGAAAGTTATTACTGTAAGTAAATGTTTAGCACAATGGCAGTTATTTGTCCCCTCCCTTCTTGTTTTTGATTAAAATATATTTATTAAAAGCATGTTTTCAGACATGCTCCATTGTACTGCTGGTGACACAGCTAATCAGTTAATTTTGGAGGGCTGCTAATACGTACAATTTGCACTATCGTACCATTAAGTGAAGAAAGGGTCAGTTAAAAAAATCTATTACCCCTGTGGAATAGCTAAAATATTCTCCCCAAAAAACATGTCTCACAGTTCAGAGCAATGGTGTCACAGGCTGCACTACCATGGCTAACCACGGTCACACATCACCATAATAAAAACAATGACTTGGTGTGCGGTGAATAATAAAATAGCCTTTTATCTCTGATTTGACTGAGAACAGCAGGGTTGGTACTGAACGAAGACGTATTACTAATGGTCTGAAGCCGTGTTATTTGGAGTTAAGGAAATTAGAGTACAATCGTTGTTCCAGCTAAACTTTTGAGCTCCTTCTCTTTTTAACTGCTGCAGCATTAGTCACCTTTTTTCCTTGACAAGCCTGTAATGAATTCATGTGTGGGGGGAGTACATAAAACTTAGCAACCAGAGCTCTCTGCTTGGCCAAAACAGATCTACATTCCAGAAAAGAGTTCATTTGGAAATGACTAACCTTCTCCACATTTCATACCACCCAGGTTAAGCGCTGTAACTTTGTAAGCTGAAATTAATGAAGATCTACACGGATCCTCAGCCCATGTAAAATGGTGCAGGTCTACTGAAGCCAACGGTGTGACTCTGATTTACACGGGTTGGGTTTCTAGCTCCAGGTGTATAAAGAATAATAGAAAATAATGCATTATGTCTATATTTTGGACAGATCATCAGCCATCCACACCCAACAGATCTAAGTGTAATGCCAAACCCCAAGGTCTATTTATTCAGTCAGAACTGTCATTGGCACCCAAACTGAGTCTTCAATACTTCTTAGAATTGGGTCTGTGGGACACAGAGGCCCATGGATGGTTCACTACCTTGTGTGTCAAGCAACTCTTGTCAGGCCCGACATACTCACGACACCTAACACACTGTTGTCATAATCTGTATCTAAAAATATCATCTAAGGGCTTATATACCAACTGTTAATATGCTGGTCTTGAAAATCATTGTGTGCTGTGTGTATGGGGTGTGTCCAAAGAATTATAAATATGTATTAGAATTACATTGTTAGCATGTGTTTGGCAAGGAATGCATAAGCCCACTCTGCCCTTGACAAAGGAAAGTGTCTTAATATTGAAGGTACAATTACATATAAGGTAAAAATACTATCAAGCTAGCAACACACATTCAAAGGTTTACTGGACTATAAAAAGAATGGGAGAGAACCCGCTGGTTATCCTTTGCCTAAGAAGTCAAAGAATCCAAATGCTTTGAGCTCTGTGTGTTAGGTTCTGGCTAAAGGTCTAGCCAGCCATCGTGGAAGAAAGACTCTGGTGAGAAAAACTTCTTTGAACGAAAGACTAGTTTGTTAAATGGAGTCTTAGTCTTAGAAGTGTATGTTTACTTTATTTGTTTGTAACCAATTCTATCCTTATTCATTATATTTGGTATCACTTAACCGTATGTCCTTTTGTTAATCTTGTTTTACTTTTACCATAAACCAACGTAGTGCTTTGATTGAAGTGACAGGGTGACCAGATAGCAACTGTGAAAAAACCGGACGGGGGGAGGAGGGGGGAGTAATAGGAGCCTATATAAGAAAAAGCTCCAAATATTGGGACTGTCCCTATAAAATTGGGACATCTGGTCACCTAGGGCTAATAGGTGCCTTAGAGTCACAAGCTTCTGTGTGTTGTTTCTTTAAAGAAGCAGTAACTTGATATGGTTTTGTGAGTGTTACAGTAAGAAGGACGTGAATTGTGGAAATTGGACTTTGAGAAACTCGGGAACTGGGGGTTCACTGACTTACTTGTTAGGCAAGGTTTGGACTACCAGAGTCCTGAAGAATTTGCTGGCAAGGCAGACAGCTGATGACTCAGGGAGCTCACATATAGCTTAGCAACAGAAAAGCTCTCATTTGCTAAGGCTGAGAGGGGTAGCACAGTGGCTCACAGATCTGGGAACCCCAGCAGAACTTCACAGGTCTGTTACCATGGTGATGAGCTCAATATAAGAATCTATGCAATCAAACAGGGTCCAATATAATCCTCTTTTTAAAAAGACCTGTGAGATACAGCATTCTCTGTGACCTTTGAAAAAACACCACCACAGCATGACTGTTAAATAATATTCAACATAAATTATGGTGGTTTCTGAGAAGAAAGTCTGCTATAAAATCAGCTGGGTTGAACTTTTGCAGAATATGTTTTTCATTTGTTTTATTTTTCACCATAACAGTGTGAGACTGATCTTCCAAAACACTTTTCTCTCTCTCTTTGTTTTCTTTTAAAAACCCCAGAGCAAGAACATTTGTGTTAGGGAAGAAAAGCCTCACAGCTGAATGGCTTTGTACATACACAGATAAAACTGCCTGAAATAGCTTTGTTTTAAAACAATCATCGTCTCTTAGGAATTTTAGTTATTCTGTTGGAAGATAATTCAACATTTTTCTGTGCCTTTTAAAGTAGTTATTTACTTAGGAAGTGAAGAGAAAGAGAAGAGAAGTTTCTTCACTAATTGATTTTGTAGCTGTGAGCATCTCAAGCCAGAAAAGGGATGAAAGGGGTGAAAGATAGGATTACATTCCACCCCAACTCCGAATTGACATTCAGAAATTGCCCCCAGATTATCTGCATATGGAAAGATTATATTTGGAGATTCCTGATTGTTAAAAAGCTGGCTAGAGTCTAATGGTATGTGTACACTTTAGATGTAATTTTCAGATTGGGTAGACTACACTAGATAGTTTTGCTTGAACTAGCATGTTCCCAGTGGGTGTGAGGCAGTTGCCAGAATACAATCCAGTCCAAGACCCTGGGGTGTACCTGAGTGTTGAATGTCTAATAGTTAAACAACGACATTGTGTAGTAGACGAATCCAGGAATTCACAATGAACAAATATCATTTCAGGAAAGACCATTTTGTATACTGAAATATAGTACAAAATATTTTCTTGGTGTTTTAATTTATGTTTACTGCCTGCATCTCCCATTTATTTATACACATACACACACATATACTGAGAGAGAGAGAGGGAAAGGGAGAGAGAGAGCGATGGGGGTGGGGCAGAATAGCTTTCTACTGGAAAACAGCCCATGCTGTGATGTTTGGATCTGTAGCCCGAACCAAATGGCCCCAAAGTCTGAAGGGGCCTGATCTGGTGCCTTTGTTCATTTTATCTCTATAAAAGGTCCAAACAGCAAAATTCATATTACTTCTCCACAGTCCAACAAAGTCTGGGTCTGGTATGCCGGTTTGGATCCATCTTAGACTATTTCAAAATTTCAAGTCTGCAGCTGAAGTTTCCCACGTTCCCATCTGTCCTGCTCTCTACTTGCTATAGTAACTATATAACATAGTGCCATAGAATGAAAAAAAGATGCAAAATTAGCAAATCCACAGAGACCTTACTATTTCCAGAATGGTTATGCAACACCCTTCCCCGCCCCACCACCCATTGTGCTATGTCCCTCTATGATGTGCGCATGTTCGAATGACAGCTTGCAGGTGTGCATGGTTACACCTCTGCTTTCTTTCCGCTAGGTGCTATAGTCTTGACTTACTGCTCTTTCCTTCATGCATCTCTTTGGAAGAAAGTTCCATGATAGGTACATCATTACTAGCAGTCTGTTCTATTTCCAGCATACATTTAAAATCACCTCTTTGTCCCTTTTGCAGCCCACACACTCACACAGCATCTTCTCACAGTTCTCTCCCACACACACAGCTCACGAAATGACACTCATAACCCATATGGGTATGATGAATGGTTGGTATTCACCTGTTACACAGGACTGGCTCGCTCAAGGTTTGTAGTGGGTGACAGAGTGACTGCTTGTTCACTGGTTCAAATGACATTTAGAATGGCAAGGATTGAAGATTGTTATTCCAATGTTTATTCTTTGTTTGCCTAAATGAGTCGACGGTATCACAAAAAGGGCCAGGAGTGACAGTCTTACGGGCAGCCTTAGCAGAGAATTGGCTGGACTACTCTAGAGAGAGATTGATTAGGGTGGTGTGTGTGCGCATGTCCAAAATGAGTATTTGGGCATCTGCGTAACACTAAGATGTACTGATGGGTAGACTCTAAATGACAGCTAGAGTGGTGATTCTCAAACTTTCGTACTGGTGACCCTTTTCACATAGCAGGCCTCTGAGTGTGATCTCTTCCCCCCTCCCGCCTTCCCCGTTATCAATTTAAAACACTTTTAAATATATTTAACACCATTACAAATGCTGGAGGCAAAGTAAGGTTTGGGGTGGCGGCTGACACCTTACAACCCCTCACCCCACCCCCTGTAAGAACCTCATGACACCCTGAGGGGTCCCAACCCCTGGGATAGAGAGAGATAGTATTTATGCCTCCTTTAGAAAATTATATATTTGCTAGAATGGAACAACAGCCCCCAAATCTGCTTTTTGTGGGCCTTTTGCTTCAGTAATTAAACCCCCAAAACCCGCCTGTCTGCAGACACACTAGTGAAATACATTCCTAACAGGCCTCGCTTTGGCCTTTTTTCTGTCCAAGGTGTTGAACATGAGGTCAGTCATTCCCCTCAAACATTAGTCTAGTCAGTGGAGTGGCTTTCTCGGAGGAAAAAGAAAAAAGAAGAAAAGCTCCTGTTCATCATCTTCCTTCAGCTTTTCTCTAACAGTCACTGTGGCAATATCCGTTTAAGTTTAGAAAGCATATTGTTACAGGATGTGTGGGAACCGCAAATACCAGCTGAGGCCAAGTTACAGTAAATCCTATTCTTAGTGTCGCTAATGGAAGTATTTCCTTCTCATCAGAAAAGTAAAAGAAAGTAGGCCCATTAATTTTTCACTCACTGCTGCAATAAAAAGGCACTTTACAAGGGAAAAAATGACTTCAATAAGTTACCTGAGGCATTCTCTGCTTCAATATATTTCAGCGTCGGGAGGATTGAAATTAGCTTCGTCTATAAATGGTCAATGCCCAAGCTCTGCATAGTGTTTTAATGATACCATAAATATGACTTCCATTTTTGGTCTATATTTATGTTCATGTTTTCACATTATTTGTTATTAAGGACACACATTGCAATAAAAGGCTAATCATTTACTACTGTCGTCCCTGAGCATTGTGTATAATAATAGTAGAATAAATCAGAAGGAACACATTTGCCCTTAATGTGAATTTAATATGACAAGGGATATTATATGTTTCACTTGATCTGACTATTTACACTTCCTGTGTTTCACTTCATCTGGCTATTTATACTTCCTGTGCCTGGTTCTCTTGAACTGCACCAGAACAAAACAGGAGTAAGTCCTTTGAAGTCAATGGATTTAAGCTAATGTAAATGAAGTGTAAATCAGAAGAGAATCAAGACTTTTGTATCATGAATTCATTCTCTAGTCATTATAATAGCATTAATTTAAATGAACTGGTTTGATATTCTTATGGCTCTTATATATATGTGTGTAATTTATGCCATGTTTTCTAATGCTTGGAGCAGGAGATTGTTAGTCAGGACTCCTGGATCCAATCCTTGTTCTGCCCAGCTGTGAGCTACTGAAGACGCAGAAGTCCCACAATCCCCCTCTGGTGTCATGGAGAATTAGGATTGCTCAGATATCTCAGGATCAGTAAGTCACTTTGTATTTCAGTTTCCTCAGGATAATCTGGGGGTTTCTTTTTCAGTAGTATAGTATTAGGGCATCTTTAGGATTAAGCCAGACTGTGCTCAGTACCAAACGAGAGAAGCATATTTTGTAAATGCAAAGTGAATTCAGTGCTCCTGAAAGGTGCCGGCTTGTCAGCCCTACAAGTTAACATTCAGTCTTTGTCACCAGGACTAGTGCAGCAGGGGCATTGGTACCCCAGAATTTGACATTCCTGCATGTATCCCAGAATTTGATAATACTGCAATTAGCAATTTTGTGTGTTCAACTGCTGCCAGCTGAAAACCAAACATCACATAGCTAGGAAAACCTTAGGGGAGGAGACAAGGTCAGACAGCTGCATACTTGCCATTTGTTAATCAGAATGGGAGGATGGCACAGAAAGTTAACACATATGGAAGAGAGTGAGTAAACAGCGGCACTGGTTTTAAGTGCCCCTGACATCGTTGTTGTGACTAGAAATGTTTTGATGATCAGAGAGGAGTAGTTCTGCTGCAATTTGGAGAACTGGTGACCCACTAGAAGTCACTCTAGGTTATGTGCTTTGTTTGAATAAAAGACTAGATGAAAGAATCTGCTTTGGCGCAGTCCAAGGAAGCTTATATCAATTATTTATCAGGTGACTTGATTTATTCCGGACTCCGCCTGGAGAGAAACAGTTACATTACCACAGTGTTGGGGTTCTGAGAAACCCCAGGTAACAGCATCAGTGTAAACTTCCACTCATGTGCCTCAGCCGTAACAGGGAGGGATTCCATTTCTGTGTCCATTCAATCCTGGGTCTCTCTGCAGAGATTGCCAACCCATCCAGGAGGAATTAGAGTGAGACTAGCGCTCCATTTCAAAGACCACCCCTCTGAGACTTCAGTGACTTTCTGTCTCTACTGATCTGGAAGAATATCAGCAGCCTACAGGTGAAGGTACGGGAGTCTGTTACCAATCAGTGGAGCCATTCAGTGTCATGTGTGTACATTTCTGATCCGTGTCGTAATTTGTATGACAGCATAGAAACACACAGTTCCAAATAGCCAAAGGTCTTGTAGAATAGCCTTTGCTGGATTTTGCTCCTATCGAAAAGGATGGGAGATATTATTAAGCATTATGATTAATTACAACAAATCATAGTTAAAAAAAATATTTAGGGCCAAATTGTGTCTAGCCACTGCATGAGTCATTGCCTGGGGCTACTGGCATGAGGAGTGGACGTGTCAACACTGGCCTAACTTTGATCCTATTGAAATAAATGGGAACAATAAGGTGAGTACTAACTTTTGAATATGTCACCAAAAGAGACTCCACCTGCACAAGGGCTAGGTCTGCTAGCAGTATCTCCATTCAAAGCACAAAGGCTACTCCCTCACGGTGCTCCCCAAAGGCCCAAGTCCCCCCAAAGCATGACAGAAGGAGACAGTGCCATGGCGCTGTACACAGCGGTCACAAATGGAGATAAATATATCCAGAGAAAAACAGCAACTTTAGAGCCACCTTGTACAGATTCGTGATAATACCCTAGAATTTAGGGCTATAGTGGAATTATGTGACCTGCATGGGTTCTCCAAAAGAGGTGGCCCACTGCAGAGTACAGAGATTTGACCGATAAACTGAGGCACTGACATGAATAAATAGTACATTTAGATCCCAGGGAACCCTGTTTCCTATTGCCTCATAATATTGTAGTGAAGACTGAAAGTCATCATAAATTTTTTTTGGTATGTCTGCATTTTCTTACATAGGTCAGGTAGGTTAGCAGGATACTACCAGCAAAAATGCTGTAAACAGAAATAAATTGCGATTCATGCATTTGGTCAGCTGTTGATGTTAAATGTCACAATATTTCACCTGACACAAATTCTCCCTTACATTTCCTCTCTTCGGTGAATAAGGAGAACATAAGACTAAGAAAAAAAGAAAAGGAAAGGCACAAATGAAAGGATGCAAAGGATTTCTTTCTGACCCTGTACTGCAGAGCTCTCTGCTTCACTGGTTTTGACTAAAGACTCAAGTCTTGGAAGACTTCTGGTGAGCAGGAGAGACAGGCCCTCCAAGTATATATGCTCCAGAAGAGTTTAATTGTCGTCAATTTAAATTCAAGACGACCTTGTGCAGCCCCATCTAAACCACTTATTCACGGTTAAAATGAGCTCTCTCCTCCCCATTCATCCAGGTCCTGGGACAGTGGGGTTGATGGTCTCCAAATGGGCCAAAATCTTGAGCAGTATTAGTTCTCATACGGGCCCATCTTACAGAAGCTGAGCAGGAGGGATTCAGTCATGATATCTTCACAGAAGCAGAACTACAGCGTAATTATCTCTTACTGATATACATAAAATAGAGTGATAAAAAGGGAAGATCAGAGCTAAATCTAGTTGAAATTTTTCCAACATGCATCAACTTTCCCCAACTGAAAAAAAAAATAGACAATATTTTTGGGGTATTTTATTGTGTTCCAATCAGACTTCAGAACAGCAGTATGTTTGCATTTGTAATGAAGGGACACTTGAATTGTATGATTAAACCAAACTGGTCTTATTTTTTTTTCCGTGTGAAATGCCATTATTTAAATATTAAAAAAAGAAAACAACTGAGCCATGCAATGAACACAGTCTAATTAGAAGAATATATAGTGCCACCTATCTTTTGGCATTCAACCTGGGAAAATGATTTAGCTTTTTACTGTTCATCATCTTGTCATTTTCAGATGCTTTTTTTTTTAAAAAAAGATGACAATCAGACACAGAACTAACGTTTCCCCCCAGTGGTTCAGTCACTGGTTTCTTTTGTGTGGGTTTTTGTTGATTTGTTTTTGTTTTTAAAGGAGGTCAGGTGCTGTGTCAAATGTTGAAAATAATTCTTACCATAACAAAGCAGAAAATAAAATATTCCAGGAAGCACCTTGTCATGGAGGATCTTTAAAACCATAAAGGGATAAGATCTGCATCTCCATTCACATGGGTTAACTTTCATTGAAGTTAATGGGAATTATTACATCCATGCATCAAAGAAAATCCACTGAATGTTCTGCCTCTTCTTTTTAGCTTTAACCTTATGGAATAAGCATACAAATAACTTATCATCCAAGGAAGAACTATATAAAGGTGAACTTATTTAGTGGTCATCAGCTTCCTTTGGAACACAGGAGTGATTTTGGAGGTCCTCAGGTATTTTCTCATTGACATTACTCATGTGCTTAAAATTAAGCATGTGCTTAAGTGCTCTTATAAATTAGGCACTTACATTCAAACACATTAACCAGAATGTCCAGTTGGCAAAGGGAATACCTACAGCCCAGTGAGGATTTCAGTTTGGAAATCTAGAGGGTAATTGACATTTCCCGTTCAACGTGAAAAATGTCAACTCTGTAAATATTGTCATTAAAGACAAAGTTGTTTTCACAATTGTCAGGGGAAAAGTGCAAAGTTACCCAGGAGGGAAGAAATTAAAGCAAACAGATCTGTAGGAAAAGAGTCTCATGTTAAATATCAAACTAAAATAAAAACTGCCTATGAAAAATTCACAAATACTCACAATGCATTTGCAAATGCATTATCCTCTCAGGTTTCATAATTCGGTGAGAGTGCAATTAGTTAACAGTGGTGTTGTTATAAAATTACACATAGTGGCTGGCAGATTTTGAAACTACTCCAGAAACCAAAGTCTGAGGTTACACAACTATTGTATTTGGGTCTTTGGCAACAGGAAATCTGGCTGATGATAACTGAGTTCTACCGAGCCCTGCAGCAGGCACTGAGAAACTGTGTCCATTAAATCTGCAGATGGCAAAGAAGATATGCAATTACAGCTGCACACATGAGGATATGACATCTATGCCTATATTCATCTCATGGCTGGTTTCACATGACTCATTCAGCCTTTTTTCTGTTACATGAAAGAGAAGCTAAGTAGCAAGACCTCTGGTGATTTTTAAATGGGTCCAAACAGGCGATGGTTTACATTTAAGGTAACAGATTAAAAAGATAGTCATCACATTCTTAAAGTTGTCATGTCATGGAGTTGTATAAGCTCAACTATGCAAATGCTACGTATACTTCATTATATGTGGTTCCTCTGCAATCCTGTTAAAACATACAGGCAGAAGTGCCCAGAATATGACAAGCAGATCAAATGTTTTTACACACACACACACACACACACACACACAAGAGACAACAGCAGATGTTATTCCGGCTATTGGTAAGGACATAGAATACTTAAGTAAATAAATGAACACAAACCTGCAGCACTGTTTTACAAAGATAAGCTGACAATTTCAGCAAAATTCAACTGCGCTCACCGGCAACGGAGGATATGGGAGAAATTTCCTGGTTCTCTACTGCACAGGGAGAGTATTCACATAGTAGGGTTGTGTACGTTACATTGTTTATGGGTCAGAGTGGTTCACAAGAGCCTTTCCTTTGGATATGAATCATCACTGTTCAGGAGTCAGGCCCCTTGTGTTTTGCTCTTAGTCAGAGATTCAGATAAATGCTCAAAGTGGAACACTATTGAAGACAAAGTTTTTCATCCTGTTCTCTGGAGAAAACAAAAGACGTTTCACAGGATTTTGATGCAAAAGAGTAGAGTAGCATCTAGAGGCCCTAACAGAGGTAGATAAAGGCCCCATTTTGCTAGACTCCATAAAACAAATAGCAAGGGACAAACCCCGCTCTGAAGAGCTTGCAATCTAAACAGACAAGGCAGACAATGAGTGGGGGCAGAAAAAGAGGCAGGGGGGTGTTTTAAGTGATTTGCACTATGACACATAACCCATAAGTAGCAGAGCGAGACATAGAATCCAAAATAAAAATGAAAGCTGAAAATTTTTTGCAAAGCATTTGGAGGAAAAATGTGGGGGTTGGTAAACTTTCAGGGTTGGTGGAGGCTTTTTTGGAATCAAAACAATTTTTTTAACCAAAACTCAATGTTTTGTTCATTTTGTTGAAAAGGTCATTTTTCATTAAAAAAAATGTTTGCGAAAATATTTTGACCAGATCTAACAGTGGCCATTTGGAGATGCTCTCATATGGGTCTATGCTCCACATTAACTAATGTTTGGGAGATGAAAGTTAAAGCAGATATACCAACAACTAACAATGGGAGGATAACAAATTCATTTTAGCTAGTAAGTAGTATGCATGCAGAGAATATCTCCTGAAGATCTACTGGATGGAGCAAGAACCTGGGGGAAAAGTCTAAGTCCTGCAGGGCTGGTGCACAAGCTTGATACCCAGTTCATTCCGTTCACCATCTTTTCTGTCTGGTGATGTTCAGGTTCTTTAGAAGGGCCCAATTAAGCTTTTTTAATGACCAACAAAAGCTTCAGCACTGCCTGGTAACATTTCTCTCCCCCCCCCCCCCCCCCCACCACGTTCTGATGAGCTCTCCGTGGCACACAAAGTGCCCGAGAAGACTTTTAACTTCAAAGATTGAAACATTTGAGGGACAGCAGAAAAGCAAGATTTAATTTTTAAAAAGGAGGCCAAGAGACACTTTGATCCACAGTGGGAGTAGTCTTGACAACTGTTCCTGTAAATTATAATTAGTGTCTTGATGCCCATCCGTGTTTCAAACTCAACGTGCACTTTTGCCAGTAGGGAAATTATTATGTTTCTATGGACTTTCTGGGACACAAGCAAACAATGTTAGATCCTGGTAGGTAAAATGCTTCCCTCTCCCATAGCTGCCAAGCAGGTCCCCTAAATAGTACACTACTTGCCTTTAGATTCTGATCCTTACTTATGGGAGTTCCTCATGTTCAAGGTATAGAACAGGGATGGCCAACCTGAGCCTGAGAAGGAGCCATAATTTACCAAAGAGCCACAGTAATACATCGGCAGTTCCCCATCCGCTACCCCCCTCCAACACCAGCACCTCCCTCCCACAGGCAACCCTGCCAATCAGGGCTTCCCTCTCCCTCTCCATGCCTCCCGCCCGCTGCTTTGCAGTGCTCAGGAGCTCTGGTGAGGATGGGGGAGGAACGAGGGCATGGCAGGCTTGGGAGAAGGGGAAGGGGCCTCGGGGGAAGGGTTGGAGTGGTGGCAGGACCTGGGGTAGAGCAGGGGGTTGAGCAGTGCTTTCCATAGCACATTGGAAAGTTGGCATCTGTAGCTCCAGCCTCAGAGTCAGCGCCTATGCAAGGAGCCACATATCTGAGGAGCCGCATGCAGCTCTGGAGCCACAGGCTGCCTACCCCTGAGAAGGTCGTGTGACTATTTGAAATAGGAAGTCTGAGAATGACATTATAATGTGGACTGCTGTTACAGAGGAAGGTCATACTAGATGATCACACTGGCTCCTTCTTGCCTTATAATTTGTGAATGTATAATGTATGCATATCAATTCATTTGTGTGATTCCATCCACCCATAAAGCAATCACTCACAAGGCAGTACTGTATTTCTGATCAACTGCTACATGCCAGGTTGATGCATCACCACGGCCCACTGTCCCTCCTTATAGCCTAGGCTCCCACCAAGGAAGATGAAGACACTAAGAAAGAAATTCTACCAGCAGCGACGCAATCAGTTCTGCCCCACAATTAACGTATTATACTTAGAGAGATGAATGTTGCACCAAGTTGTCCGATACATGGCTTTGGACAAGTTCTTGGATCACTTTGCTCTGGAACAATAAGTTACAATTCTGTGAGATTTCTCTCCTTTTGCACTTTTTATAATATTGCCAGCCCTGGCAGTTGGTTCAGGTGCATAGATATTTATCAGGAAACTGGAAATCCAATGTTGTCTGGACCAGGAAGGAGCCAGCCCATACCTTGGTCCTGAATCATAGTAATGTCATATCAGGTTTACATATATGCAGAAGCCCGGACAAATAGTGACCATCATCTCCTTGTTGCTAAGATAGCAATTACCCTGCTAGTTCAAGATTGCCTATTATGCAACACAAGACATAATGCATCTATGAAAATTCAGCACTTGCTAACAAATACTCTGTCACGGTGAATAAAAAATTCGACACCTTTGGCTCTCCCCATGATACATCAGCTTGGGCAGCCAGAAGCACCGTCACCTGAGAAACTGTAGATTCCATTCCAAAATCTGAATGCTACCAGTGATGTCCTTGGCTATCGGATAAGCTATTTCAAATTTTGCAAAACAAACTTGAGGCCAGACAGCATCATGATGATACTGAATGTAAATGTTTAAAGGGCATTTTTCAGGGTGACAGCAAACATGGATCATTATTTTGAAAACTTGGCAGAAAAGAGAATAAAGGTCTAATAAATTACAACCTACACTCAAAGCTATTAAATCACTTCAATCCAAAACCGGACTTTGCTCCAGGTTTGTCCAAACAAATAAGGCTAATGGTAAAACATGCTCAAGCCAAGAAGTCCTGCAAAGATGGAAGGAATATGATGAGATTGCAATTAACCATCCTGAAGCAATCCATGCCCTGATCTATATGTGTTAGTAGCAGATGTAATCCCTGATTCCAAAATCTGTGCAGTCGTATCTACATTGGAAGAGGACCACTCTGCTATAAAGAAACAGCAATGAGGCTGGACCAAACTGCATAACACCCAAACTGCTCAGGTGTGCAATACAGCCCATAAGTATAACATTACACTATTTTTTTCTCCGGGCTTGAACTACTGGGAAGATGCCAGCAGAGTGGAAGAATAAGTGGCCGTACTGGGTCAGACCAAAGGTCCATCCAGCCCAGTATCCTGTCTACCGACAGTGGCCAATGCCAGGTAATGATCAAGTGATCTCTCTCCTGCCATCCATCACCCCCCTCTGACAAACAGAGGCTAGGGACACCATTCCTTACCTATCCTGGTGATTGGGCTAGAAAATGGCAAATGAAATTTAGTGTTGACAAATGTAAAAGGAATGCACATTAGAGAAAACGAATAAAGAAGTGTTATTTACCCCTTCATATAACGCACAAACCAGGAGTCACCCAATGAAATTAATAGGCTACAGGTTTAAAACTAAGATAAGCAAGTACGTCTGTACACAACCCACAGTCAGCCTGTGGGACTTGTTGCTGCCAGTGAATTTTGTGAGGCCAACAGCATAACTGGGTTAAAAAAATAATTAAATAAGTTCTTGGCTTTTAGCCAAGATGATCAGGAACACAATCCTATGCTCTGGGAGTCCCTAAATCTTTGACTCCTAGAAGCAGGACTAGATGACAGGAGATGATCACTCAATAGTTACCCTCTGAAGCATCTGACATGGGCCACTGTCAGAAGACAGGACACTGGGAAAGATGGACTATGGGTTTGACCCAGTATGGCCTCTTATGTTCTTAAAGTGAAAATGTGTTAAAGATAGTATTTATTCTATTAAAAATTATTTTTATGGTTTCACTCCTTTTTTCCCCCCTGTATTTTCATGTTCTGGTGTATCATGTCAGAATATATTATTGCCCCAACAACTATGTTATTACACAAAGCAGATTGCAGCAGAAATATGAATATCTATTTCTCAAATATCTTTTCAAATGCATTTTTGCCACAAGTGTGTGTATTTGAGGTCAAGAATCCAAGCCACTGCTTGCATCCAATGAAGTGGGTATTAGCCCACGAAAGCTTATGCTTCTATACTTTATAGTTAGTCTTTAAGGTGCCACAGGACTCTGTTACCTCTGTATTTGAGGTGTTATTTTTAACTTTAAAAATATGGCCATTAACCTTTTTTCCTGCAAAAATACAGGTTTGTGTTTTGTACATCTGCGCGAGAGTATGGTTGGAGCAGAGTGGTGGAAAACAAGAGTCGTGTGTTCTATTCCCAGATATGCTAACATCTCTGTAACTGTGTGCTAGTAGCTTAATCTTCTGTAATTCTATTAACCATTTGCAGTCATATCTACCTTACCAGGTTTTGTGAGGGTTGTATAATTAATGTTAGTAAAGCAGTCTTACAGTGTTTCATTGCTTAGTTTAAAAAGGTACTTGCACTGAAAAATATAATAGTTTCTCACAGTATAGTAGTTTAACTGAAGGCTTTATGGAATATCTTATCTACAATCGGCTGAAATAAGTTACGTTACAAAATCTGTACCTTTTCTCTTTAGATCAAAAGCAATTCACCTCTTATGATCTTGCCCCTACTCTGACAACAGGGAAGAAAAAATCCTCTAGATTATATTACATTCTGTATCTTGTGCCTAGCAGGGTCCTTCTAGTACTAATTACCGGAGCTGTTAATTCAGCTGTTGGGTTTTTGACAGGTGAAAGATAGCAGCTATAAATGTCCATTTCCTCTACCAATGGAGTGAAGAGTTAAGGGTAGGATTATAAAAAGATAAAAAGCTATTTCATAAGCATTTCCTGCTGTTCCCACTGTGAGATCACAAGATTTTATAGGAGAGATAAATTAAATAAATAAATAAATAAATGGAGATATACCAATCTCCTAGAACTGGAAAGACCTTTCAGGTCATCGAGTCCAGTCCCCTGCCTACACTAGCAGGACCAAGTACTGTCCCCTGACAGATTATTTTTTTTTGCCCCAGATCCCTAAATGGCCCCCTCAAGGATTGAACTCACAACCCTGGGTTTAGCAGGCCAATGCTCAAACCACTGAGCTATCCCTCCCCCCAGTAAATCAGTTCCTATTTACTGCATATCCCTGCTGAGGAAAGCAGCCTGAATTGGTGACAGGTTATTTATTGAGTTATTACCTAAAAACACTGCACAGTAGTTCACAAAGACTATGTGGTAACTACACAACAATTCCCTGGAAGACAAGGGTACCTGCATGGTTATTGTGTGGCAATGTTATTACTTCATCTTGTGATAATGTGATAAATAACTAAGCCATAATTCCAGAAAGTGAAATTTATCAGAGGGTAACCCAGTGTGTAAGTAGGAGACCACTTAAACAATTAAATGTGCTATTTAGTGTACCAGTGTCCTTTGCTGGGTACAATCAGTACTGCTCGGCTGTGTGCCATTGGCCTTATGCTGCTGAACGGTAAAGGAGATTCTCCTTTAGCCCAAGTGATAGGTGCCTATGCCTTCAGAGGAGGAGAATGTGAATTCTATTTCCCTTGTCACCAATAAATTGAAAATGGAGGCTTTATATATTAAATCATCACCAGATATTTTGCAGTGAGATGTAGAATGGAGAGAGGATTCTTCGCCAAACTGACCTCAGAAAGGCATAAAAGGAAAATGATACAAAGGAGATGGAATAAAAGAACCTGAAGTCTAAGAGAAGTAGAATGCAGATAACATTATGAATTTTGTGCATGTACCGTCAAACAAATCACGTGCTTCCTTGCAGTTAAGTGCTTCCTGATGTTCTGTCTGGTGCCCTCAACTCTGTGCCTGGAAAGAAAATCATTCTCTCTTAACCTTCTAACACCATTAATAAGTCACGACTTAGCAACGTAAATGCAGACAGATAAAACCATTGCAATATGGATTTACGATTGTGATACTGAGGCAGCAGGAGAAGATAAACAGCACAGAGGGTATGCTGGCCTTTTGCTGATGAAGAATTGGTATAAATTCTGCAGGCTGTATTCTAAAGTAAAGACCAGATGAGTCCCCACTTCTGCAATCAGATAAGTACAGGAAAGCTATACACCCACTGGCACCACACTGAAGTCAATGCAATGCCAGCCTCCCATAGAGATGCAGTTACAGGATTGGTATTTAAGGGTATGTCTACACAGCAATCAAACACCGCTGGCTGACCTTGGTCATCTGACTTGGGTTTGTGGGTTCACTGTAATATTGCTGTGTAGACATTGTGTTTGGGCTGGAGCAAGAGAGGAGGAAGGTCACAGAGTCCAGCTCTTGCCCAAGCCCAAGCCCAAGCGTCTACACAGCAATTTTTAGCCTCTCAGCCAATGCCCTGTGATCCTCTGTTAGTAGACACAGACCAGCCAGGGGTCTTCTTCCACTTAAACCCTAAGTGTATTGAAGTTTTTGTTACAAGAGAAAGAAAAATCTAAATTGAGCGCATTAAGCTTCAGCCAAAATATTAATATAGTTTGAGGTGACCTCTGGTCAGAGAAAAATACACTGCATTTGATTCCAACCTTCCGATTGGGTCCAAATAAATCTAATTTGTTATGAGCGATTGGGTTAAGTACAGTACTTAAACATGCATCTCAAAGGATTGCTCATCCACAATTCATTTATGTTCATGGGATACTAATAGAGCTGGATTTGCAATTAGGGTTGCATTTTCATAAGATTTGAAACAGAAGACTAATAGTTATATGCAACAAGTCCAGCTCTTTTTAGTATAGTAATTAGACTTTCATTAAGCATCTGAGCTGCTGTGGTCATCCTATAACATGTCACATTTAACAATCATGGGTAAATGGCTTCAAGGGGTAACTATGAGTCCATATATTTTATATTAACTTGTAAAATGCTTTGCAAAGAAGCAGGGTTCTCAGCTTTTAATAGCAGGGAAGGGATGACGGATTTCTGCAAAATTCCATTTATTGCTCATAGTGCTGCCCAGAAACACAAGGTTTTATTCTCCCCCACAAAACATCAACTAGTACTGCTGTAATAAGTGGTAGCCATGATGTTCTTGTTAGGCAGGGATTCTGTCCTCAAATTCAGATGCTGCTTATTATAGAAACCTGCCAGACTAAATCAAATCAGCCCAGGCGTGTGCCACCAGACATCAGTATGACAAAAGATTTTGCCAGCTGCAGAGTGAGAAGTAAAACTCCCCCCCCCCCACAGTAGTTAAGGGTAGGATTATAAAAAGATAAAAAGCTAGTTTAGTGTATTCCTATAAGTGTTTGTTATTTTGTGCTCCTTAATCCCTGGGTGAGGCTGTAGGACTTCAGAAACACACTAAGTAGCAGGAGAATTTGCAGTTAGGAGGTAGGTGTTACATGCATTTTAATGATTGTTATTTTTCTGTATTCCACCTGCAAAGGATCAAGTTTCTGTACTATAGAATTTCCAGGACTCTGGGGTACTTAAAGTAAGTTTAGCACATCCAATTCTCAAGAGCAAAGGAAAGCTAGAGCTAAGTACAAAGTAATTAGGTTATGATTTTCTCATAATCAATAAGTAGGATCAGTAAGCAACAGCAGACATTAGAAGTGAAAGTCAATAGACATGAAAACATTCCATAAAGTTCTATCCCACTTTGAACATTGTGGTTTGGTCTCACCCCTATTAAGTATCTTCCATAGTAACTAGCTCTGGTTCTAAACATCACTTTGCTAATTGTTTCAGGCTACTAAACTTTGAGTTTATTTCAAAAGCTCACTGTCCCTTCACTAAAAGTGTCTGACCCGCCTTTTGTTTCTAACCATGTCTTGAGGTCCTAGACCGAACCTATATTTCCAAATAGAGAAACCAGTCAGCATTAAAAAAAAATCCTCCTTTTTAATTAGAGTGTGGTATATATTAAGCTGACAGCCCTGGGAACAGAGCCTCCTTCTAAACAGTTCTATTCTATACATCCAATGAAGTGAGCTATAGCCCACAAAAGCTTATACTGAAATAAACTAGTTAGTCTCTAAGGTGCTACAAGTATTCCTCGCTTTCTTTACAGATACAGACTAACATGGCTGCTATTCTTGAATCTAAACAGAGCTGACACACTAAACTATGTTTTCTTCTGCTCCACTGCCAAACTGCTTCACCTTAGTCATAATAGTTATATAAAAAAAATAGCAAAACAGCCACCTATAAATAAGAGGGTGAATGAAGGCAGCTGAATACAATTATAAGGGTTCTTGTTGAATCTAATTAGGTGGGGGGAGGTAATAGGAGAGCATAGGTCACCTGTAGGCTGTTAAGGCTCCATCTGAAACTATAAAAGCCTCTGTTAGCAAGCCTCTAAAATAGAAGTAGAAGGTATTTAGGGTGTTAAAAAAAAGCATTGACTGAGATGTCTGGTCTAAAAATATTTTCTTTGCAGGAGGGTGCTGTCTAGAGGGTAATTCTCTTCAGTAGAGGTTTTTTTAAATCATATAATATGATACATTTTAGAGATGTTCTATGTTTGAAAGGAATAAGCACTCTAGTAAACAATGGCTGTAGCTTTGGGCCTGCTAATTCAGCTTGCAATACAACTAAGAATAGGTTAGAGTTTGTGCTTATTGAGTTCCTAACTCCTGCTAAATGTACTATTAGCACTCTTTTGGAGAATAGCTTTATTAATGTGGACACTTGCTTGCTGTGAAATGGACAGAGACCTGCCAAATGGTGACTGTATGCTAATGACTTCTTTGAGTGATTTAGAATCAACTTGAACTACTCTGCTACAAAAGAAAGGCTTTTCTGTTTTGTTGCTGAGAGTCATCTAATTCTGTTTGATAGGGAAAATTATCAAGCTTGTCTGATAGTAGGATTCTTGTCAGGAATAGAGGGTTTTTTCAAATCTTCTGTATGATACTGAGCAGTTTTCTGTACCAAACACTATTCATAAGATTTAGTGTGTTCCTGATTATCTAACAGTCATGTAGGTTGAAAAGGTGGCAGTGGAATAAAGATGTTAGTCACTAACTGGTGGATACTTCTTTAACATACCTAAATACAGTCAATGAGTGGCCAAGAAACTGGTTGCAGCAGTACTTATTAAAGGGGAGAATTTGCTTACAGTGTTATCCTGCATGTTCATCTAAGCTAATCATTGTCTGGAACCAGTGCTGAAGCCCGGAAGAAGAGTTTGATGAATCTGAGATGAGTGTATTAGCAGCCTAGATAGTTAAGTTCCTTTTCTATCATGAAGATACTACAAAAAGTCAAGTAAGCACAATAGGCCCCAGATAAAATAATCTAAAGATTTGGATGTAAGAAACACCAACATTTGTTGTGGATGTGTGGGTTAAAAACAGCTGCAGAATCAATATAAGGAGCAAGTGAGAATTTCCTCTTTTGTTTCCTAAAATAGGACTACCTACATAAGAGGTAGAAGGGGGTAAAATGTTAATGATGGAAGCTACAGTTTTTGCCTCCCTTTAGGAACAAGTATAGGCAAAGGATACATTTCAATCTTTGTAACTGAATACTCCAGCTGCCCTGGTGATAAGTGCTTTTGGAAAGTAATTAAACAGCTGTAATTGGTGCATGCAGTCAGACAGGGAGTGGGACACAATAGTCCTGAACCTATATATAAACCTTTGTGGGTGTTGTGACAGGCAACTACTTTGCATTTAAGTGGGGTGTCACTGAGACCCAGAGCTCAAGTTCTGTACAGTTTGATTTCTGAGTTAAGCTTACACTTCACAAAACATGCTAGCTCTGTGCTCTGAACAACACCACGCAGAATTTTGTCCCAACAGAACTGTAACAGGTTCTTAAAGAGCAGAGTGAGACAGAAGACCCTGTTCCAAGGAAGTGGGATAAACAAAGGCCTAGGAAAAGACCTGGCAGTGAAAGAGAAGCTGTCCTGGGGAATTTGGAGCTGATGGGGAGAAACTGCAGGATGATGTTCTTTTTAGGGTCTGGTATCAGGACCTTTTTACTGTAGGGTGGGACCCAAGTCCCCTCTCTCCCAGAAAATTGGAGGAGCTGTCTGGAGAATGGCAGTCTATAGACTGGCTTCTCTTTCAGAACAAAGTCATCATCTTTAGTCCCAAATGTGTGATAGGTTGAGAGAGAGGCAGATCTAGGACAGAAGAGCATCTGCTCTAAGGTGGTGAGCTGGTAACTGTAGAAGGACTAGAACTGAGGTGTGATGTTGATTCATCTCCACCGCAGAGTCATCCTCTGTACTAACCTTCTGGCAGCCATTTCTCAGCAAGATAAGGTGCACTTTTGCCCTGTTTCCTACACCACACTCGGAACACAAATACGGTGGGATGATCTCATCTGATTTCCCTGAAACTGCGTAAGCTTCTATTCTCCCTCACACAGTTTGTAAGTCAGTAGTGAGCAATAGGTTTATACCGTTGCATGTCTAATGGTGTTTCTACAGTGCATAGCAAACCTGGGTCAAAGGCCAAGACTTGTGGCCTTGGTGCTTCTAAGCCTGCGAGTGAGCATCCACCCTGCATTGTAAACCTGGGCTTACAATTGTGGACTGTGGTCCCACAACTGTGTTCATGTTTCAGTACTGCACTACACAGACTTCTGACTTGGGTCTATGGCTTGAGCTGTGTCCACTCTGGCAAAAATAACAGTGCTTTGTTCTAAGTCATAGCAGGACTCTAGTTGTGACTCAACCACTGAGCAAGGCTCTAAGATCCAGGTCCTGACTGCTTGCAGAAACAAGTCAGACTATTGTGTGTGTGGACAGAACCAGGACGTGGGCTCAGACCTGAGCCAGAGTTCAGTGTAGACTTATCCTGTTCGTTCTTCTGCATTTATTTGTCTAACTACACACCAGCTGAACGCTGCTCCAGTTTATTAGTTTTAGTTCTAACATCCATTTTGACATCAGTCACCTGGCAGTTGCATGAAGACACTTATGGATCCACTTTGCATGCGTGCACTTGCTCGCTCTCCTCAAATGAAAGACATTTCTTTCTTTCTTCCTCTTACTCCAAGCCCAGTAGTGGGAGCTGGCCTCCAGCCTTCAGAAGAATCCGTCTATTTGTCATTTAGTTTGTTTTATTAGTTTAATTTGTCTGCTCAGCTGCCTGTGTAAATATATTTTGGACAAGAGCATGAACCTTTTTCAGTTCTCCTAGGCTTATTATTCTATCTATATCAAGATCACTGCTCTCTCAGCGGGCTTGACCACATTAAAAGTCTCTCTGCTATGCCCAAACAATTGTTTCTAAAATCTGTCTCCTGTTAAAGAAATGTCTCTTGCACTTGTTCTCTTTACCACTTCACTTCAATCAAAACTATCTCCATAGAAGTCATTCTGCAGATTTAATTTTTTCACTTAAACATAACATCTATCCTCACTCATACTGCTTCCCTCCTCCCATTCATTTAAATGGGCTGTTTTATCATGGGAAATCTGTCAGAGACCTTTCCCCTGATTTAAATGATTCATGATTATATCAGACAGAATCTATTTCTTTTTAAATGCATGTTCTTGCTACTCTTCACGCTTTGAAATCTGTGGATGTATTTTTCTGGGCCATCTATTGGCGTCGCGAAAGCAGGTCTCTGCAGGTAATGTGTGTTTGCTTATTTCATACATTGTCACCCTTTCATGAGCCCGGGGCAAAATGCTTGTGGCATTCAGTGGTGTAGGACTGGGTCCCATGTCTTTGTCTTCTGTGATTTTTTTGCTTTGTCCTTTCTGGTATATTAGAACATAAGAACGGTCATATGGGGCCAGACCAAAGGTTCATGTAGCCCAGTATCCTGTCTTCCAACAGTGGCCAAAGCCAGGTTCTTCAGAGGAAATGAACAAAACAGGTAATCATCAGGTGATCTGTTCTGTCTCCTGTTCCCCAATTCTGGCAATCAGTGGTTAGAGACCCCGTCCCTGCCCATAGACATTAATGGACCTATCCTCCGTGAATTTATCTAGTTCTTCTTTTAACCCTGCTTTAGTCTTGGTCTTCTCCACATTGTCTGGCAAAGAGTTCCACAGGTTGTGTGTTGTGTGACTCTTCAGCAGAGTTTCTTTTAAATTTTTTGTTCATTTTATGTGTTCTCATAACACTGTAAATCCAAGTACGTTCTGTTCTCCTACAGGCCTCAATCCTAGGCTGATCCAAGTTATGCTGAAGTCAATAGAGAGGCTCCCATTCCAAGAGGGGTTCCTCAATCAAGTTTTTCAATGTAGAAACCACTTTCTTCCTGACAGAATGTAAGAAAGGATCATGAGTAAAGCCTATGTGGGAACCAGAATTTCTGTTTTTTGTAAAAAAAAATAAATAAATAAATCTGCAATTTTGAAACTTTTTTGGTTCCGTTATGGAATCTTCTTCTTCTTCTTCTTCTTTTTTTTAATTTCCCACAAAGTGAATTTTTTTGGGGGGAAATTGTTTTGGTTTCATTGAAATATTTCATTTCAATAAAATAAAACCATCTAGTTTAGATTTGGACTCTTAAAAACATTTTATAATAAATTAAATGCAGAAATTCAGAGTTCTTTGAAAATGACAAATCAAAATGTTTCATTCTGAAAATGTTGAAACCATGTCTCAACCTCATTGAAATGGTACTTGCTATTATTTTTCCCCCTAAATGAAATTTTGTCAAAATTGACACATTGCTGCAGAGAGTTTTGATGTCAAGGAAATGGCATTTTTCAGTGGAAAGATGTTCCTTAGGAAAACTTTCAACAAGCTCTACTCACAGAGGGTATCCTTCTTTAGAGGCCACACCACAGCAACATTACCTCAACACAGTCTAGGCCTCATCTCATAATAAAACTTGCTGTTTTTCATAGAATCCTAGAATATCAGGGTTGGATAGGACCTCAGGAGGCCATCTAGTACAATTTATTTGGGCATAAACTTTGGTGGGATATGACCCACTTCATCGGAAGCATGGAGTGGACAACATAGTAAGCAGGTATAAATATACAGCGCATGAAAAGATGGGAGTTGCCTTACCAAGTGGGGTGTCAGTGCTAATGAGGCCAATTCAATCATGATGGATATGGCTCATTCCCAACAGTTGACAAGAAGGTGTATCAACAGAGGGAAAATTTTATTTTTTGTAGTGACCCAGCCACTCTGTCTTTATTCAGGCCTAATTTGATGGTGTCAGGTTTGCAAATTAATACCAGCTCTGCAGTTTCTCATTGGAGTCTGTTTTTGAAGATATTTTTGTTGAAGAACGGCCATTTTAAAGTCTGCTTTTGAGCGTCCCGGGAGATTAAAGTTCTCTCCTACTGGTTTGTGAATGTTACAATTCTTGATGTCTGATTTGTGTCCATTTATTCTTTTGCATAGAGACTGCCCCCTTAGATTGCACTCCCAAAACAAGCCCTCAGGTTTCTAGATTATTCTCTTTTTCTGACCCCTCAGATTTGTCAGACACATTCTTCCCCCAGCCCTGTTACTTTGCAGACTTCTTTTACGTGCCTGGTTTATTGGCATATCAAACACACTCCTGCCCTTCTGTTTGTCCTAGATTCATTCAGTATTGTATTCATACAGGAAATCAGTGGCACAGCTGGGAACTGGGCTGAGGTTACCTGATTCCCAGTCCAGGGTTCTACCAATCACACAATCCTTCCGTTGCCACCTCTGCCTTAGAAACATCACTTTCAGGGGGGGGAAAGGTAGATAAACGAGGGAAACAATTAGAGCAACCATCCCCTCCCCCCCCCAAAAATAAAAAAATCTGAATATGAAATTCAACTCCTGTAAAATGATTATTTCACACAATAACCTAGGATTGCAATGTGCTATATGTGAGAAATCAAGAGGAAATGCTGAACAAATAGATGTTGACATAATAAAGGCTTCCCAATAATGGTAGATGTACTAATTTTCTCTTAGCTGCTCTTTTATGACTAAGCATAAGACTTCCTATGAGTGATAGCAGCAAAGAACCATAAAACGGACAGCATAATGTATGACTGTGATCAAAAAGACCAGGAGATGGATGCATAAGGGAGGGAAGAGGACAAAAGATAGGAAAGAATTGTTCTATGATAAAGGACTTCTTAAACCATATTTAGGCCATTGTGCCCAGTATTGGACTTGGTATTATAAAAGTGATTATAATGGCCTCATATTTATATATCGCCTTTTTTCTAGATGGATTCTCATTTCTATAACAACCAAATGTGGGCTAAGAGCTTTACAGAACAAATGTCTGGAAGAGATTACAATCTAATTTTATTCATGATGCTAATATATTGTGGTGATGAGGGCCCTACTATAAATACATAGATTGAAAGACAGTCAGTAAGAGTAACAAAGAGGGGGAATCTGGAGCAGCCATTCATGAATTACATGAGGAAAGAAAAACATTTGATCCCTGTCCTCTTTATAATAGCCCTTAACATAGTTGAAGACTGTCACAGAGAAACTGGGGAAGCAAATGGATTGTTAAAAGTATGTCTCTTAAAAGTTTTCTGTCTTTGATTCCTGGTTGGTGGACGCTTGCACTGACTGCCTGGCAAGATCTTCCCTGTATTAAATATTACAGCAAAAAGCAGCGATTGCAAAGCATTGAGTTATCACTCCCTGTGCACTGGGTAGTTGGTGACATCTACTTCCTCTATCATTTAGTAGTTGCTACCATGACAGTCCAAAGTCTCCTGGGTTGGAGAGAATTAAAGAAGAGAAATTTATGTTGCCTTTTTCTGTGACTTCTGTAGTAACTAGGGTTAGACCACTGGGCTCTGGGTTGCCATCTGCAGGGAATGGAATTTTGTTATCCTGCCTGGGCAGCAAAGTCTTGTGGTGTTTTAAATTAATAA
Source organism: Sternotherus odoratus (assembly GCA_032164245.1). Classification (NCBI taxonomy): domain Eukaryota; kingdom Metazoa; phylum Chordata; order Testudines; family Kinosternidae; genus Sternotherus; species Sternotherus odoratus. Next base: position 9,597,462 of record JAVMKO010000009.1, on the reverse strand, counting down.
TGAAGTAGAATCTTTGTATGTGAACATTCTTCAGTGTTGAGGCACGGACCGGATATTGCTACCACCTCAACACGCTATAGTAACTTAAGCAGTGCAAAAACCAATAACAACCCACTCAACAATCAACTGCCAACAAAAGCTTGTAAATCATTTCAGGACTTTTTCAGGAGAATTGAGTGGAGAAAAAGGATCTATAGCTACATGAGTTACAAATGTAGAGCCTGTGGATCTGATTGATCACTGCATTAGCCCAGCCTTATGCTGATATAAATCCACCGATTGAGCTACTCTGATACAATGCAGAGGTGAATCAGGCCCTGTGTTCACTTCCCATGCTACAGACTAATATGAAGTTAATGGCATTTAGCCTCATCCATGTCGAGCATCACTTGAAACAGAGAGGACCAGAGGGGAGAAACTTGTCCAAAGTTACTTCAAAGGGATAGCTCACTCTCATGGGATTCTGTGTGCTCTTTTGGTTTGTCAGTCAAACATGAGTTAGAGGGGCATGATACTATACCACGTCTGCCGCCGCTTTGTCTAGTACATCCACAAAAACATCTCCAGAACAACTAGTGTTGACTGCCAGTAGATGACCCAATCTCTTCTATCATTGGGGAACTCTAAATCTGACCTTGGATGCAAGTATCCCATCTCCACTGGATGAACTGTTAAGGATGCTTGGCCACATGAAATGTGAAAATGAAGAAAATTCAGTGGACATTATCTTATCTTGCTGGTCTAATTCTATTCTAAACTACCAGCTGGTTATTGTACTGGAGGTTAAAGAATCTGATCTCGGCTCAGAATGGGAAAGTGTAAGCACCTCTGGATGAAACTCTGAGACTGTTATGGAGAAAGATAATAATACAATTCATGAAAAGGGGTGTGTAAATGATCAGAAGGGTTGATTTGTGGGATAGCTGTGAACAATCTATATGGTAGCACCTAGAATCCCTAAAATGAGATCAGTGCCCCATTCTGCTAGGCACCATACATACACAGTAAGAGACATCCCTTGGCCTCAAGGGTTTGCTGTCTAAATAAACCAGCCAAAGGGTGGAAGGGAAAACAGTGGCACAGAGAGATGAAGCGACTTCCCAAGATGACATAGGTCAGCGGCAGAGTCAAGGGCAGAGTGCAAATACCCTAAGTTGAAGGTCAATGCCCTCTCCCGCAAATCTCAATGACTCTTCAGAAAACATTCTATGGAAGTTGCTTGACTTAAAAGGTCACCCTGGTCACTGGTCTCCTTTTAATTCTTCTCTTCCTACTAGGTAATGTACAGAGGAGTAATTTAATAGCATGGGCTCAATGAATTCCAGCCATCCAGTTGACTTTCCAACATGTGACATTGTTGATAAACAGAGTGATCAAAATAGCTGATGTGCAGAACCGAAGAGATTGGCGTGTGAATTATTCAGAGCATTGTACCTGATGAATCATTGATTTTGTTTCCTATTTTTGAGCTATTGATATCCTACACAAATGCCATGTAGGATATAACTATAGACCGAATGCCTGGTTAGCACCTTAGCATCACTGTGCAAAACTCCACTGTCTTGTAAAATTGATTATGTATTCTAAAATGTGGGCTTCTTGCCTGTAGAAACTATCCTAATCCAATATTTCAAAAGGAAACGAAGTCATATTGGCAAGGTGTGTTGTCTGTGTGCTTCATATAGGTAGATCTGTTGTATGTCATAATTGTTTTCCCGAGCAAGTCTGAACTATATGTTCCCTCATCTTTGACTTGTAGTCACTTCATTCTCCCGGCAATCTCATTCCAGTCCATTGTGTCTGTAACTGCTAGGCTTTTCCATCTGGTCAAATGATGAGATTCTCATCCTTTCAGAGACTGGCATTGCATCTAATCCATGCAATGGCTGGCAAGAGCAACAGTGTTGTTTGCACTCTCTCTGGACTAGTGCATGATTGGCATGATGCATACCATCTACCACTGCAAGTGAACCTATTACTTTCAGTAATAAAGGGAAATTAAAAGAAAATTAAGTATAATCTGCTTCAGAAGCTGGCCTTTACTGAACCAGCAGGCTGAAAATCTGTCTACGTGCCTCCACCTCTCCACTGAAATAATTGTGGATAAGACATTGGCATGTGAAAGGCAAAACAAAGATATAGCCAAGTGAGTCTTTCCCTGAATATGTAAATAAAATGAGGAATACTTGTCACACCTTAGAGACTAACCAGTTTATTTCAGCATAAGCTTTCGTGGGCTATAGCCCACTTCAGCAGATGCATACAATGGAAGAAGCCAATTTGTCAAAATTGAACCATTCCAGGGTACAATGCTTCCTTCAATGAAATTGTAAGAGCAGCTATGCAAGAGTGCAAAGGCTGCCTGGTTTCCTGCCAATTTGGCTACCCAGTGGACTGCTGGGGAGTCTTGGCTCCAAATCTCCCAGGCTCACACCTGTTTGGCAGCCCATGCTCCCTTGGTTTCCAGAGTCCCCGGATTCCTGTCAGGTGGACTATAGCGGAGCTAGGGCTCCAGTAGTCACAGGCTCCTGGCTTCTCAATAGACAGGAGCCCTGGCTCCCCAAGCTGCCCAGTTCTCTGCCTGGATGGCTGCCAGGACTCCAGGCAGCTCAAAGAGCCTTAAAACTGTTTCAAAAAGTCAAAACAAAATATCCTGTTTTCTAAAACAAAGTTTTGGAATTCCAATTCCACAGGGAACTTTGGAATCTCACTTCTTGGTTCTCTTTCAGAATGATCTTTTTGTCCAATGTTGGAATTTCCTGCAGAACAGGAATTCCAGTTTACTGCTAGCTCTGCTCAAAAGGTTAAGAGCCAGATCGTCATTTGTTATCAATTGGTGGTGCTCCACGGAAGGCAATGGAGCTACTTAAGCTAACACCAGCTTATGGTCCAAGGAATTTTGGCTTGGGTTGGTGGGAGCCTATATGAGAGCTGAGATCTAACTTAGGCACATAATTGACATATATATTACTTTCTTTGGTATCTGGATCGCAGAACCGTATTTCCAAATGTCCTTTTCTTTGTGGGAGCTCTCCTATTTTACCCGTAGCGCTGTAGGTAAATTTAAAAGCTTGTGGACTGTATACTTCTCATGTAACATATATCCCTGCAAGCGGTTCAGTTTGAATCTGTTCAGCCACAGTTCGGATGGTACTACCACAAAGCCAAGTTAGTACAGACCAACACAAGCATTTCAGGCTGTATCTGGTCCCAACCCAAGTCCCACTGACGTGAATGGAAAAACTTCAATTGGCTTGAGTAGGAGCTGGATCAGGCTGGATTCAGATTAGGTTTAGCCATCCAAAAGTTCAGAGTTCTCCAAACAATTCAGATGTCTTGAGTCTGCACAATTGGCCTGAGTATTGTATTTTGCAAGATCAAGCTATATGTTAAGTTTTCTGCCACTATTATTTCCAATCAAAACTGTGACTATTGCAAGAACAGCCTTTCTCAGGGTTTTCCAGCACTGCCAGCCCCAAACGGTAACTGGAAATAGGGAAAACAAACTTTTGTATAAGATTTGAGTGTAGAAGTAGATAAAGGAAGGGAATTCTTTTTTCTTACTGTCCACTTTAATCTGTCTTTTTGAGAGAGGCATAATCAGGCATTTTACCTGCTAGCACAATCACTGTATTGTATTTGTCATGGGGAACAATAGCTCATTGTTACTTCTTAGTTGAAATGACACTCCATCTTAACTGTATACATTAATAGTTATATGTCTATTGCAATCAACTCCTTTTCCACTGCAGTACTGCTGCTCTGTTATTAACAATATTTCATCCCACATCTCTCCACAGGGCTATGATAAAGACATATAAAATAATGATCTAGTGAAGGCCAGCCGCATGTTCCTAGTCTTACCATAGATCACAAGAATGAGGCGAAATCTGATAAATCTAAAAAGGCTGCAAAACCAATCTGGTCTGAAGAAAGCACTTTGTCTCATTTAACAGTTTCTAATCAGACTGGAGTCAATGGCTGCGTCTGCAGAGAGGTGGGGAAGAATGAGATCATATTTTCAGCACTGGTATTTTTATGTAGGGTGTGGTGACATTCATATCCTAAAAGCATGTTTAAAATAACATTATACGGGACGTTTTGTTCAACAGGAAAGTGGAAATGGGAGGTATAGTTCCAAATGAGGCCATTGACAGAGCTGTTCATTGTGGTTCCTAACCTGGCAGGCCAGCAATGCTGCTCTGGGAAGAAGGATACATGAGCTTTGAGGTCCTAAAAAATGGATGAGGCAGGAAAGCTGACTCAGGAAGGAGAAAAAGGAGTGAGCTGCAAGACTGTGACGGTGTGAGGAGTCCACTGGACCTGGGGGACTGTGCCCCCTTACTTAGACTGTGGGATAGTCAGAAGTACAACCCAATGGGGATTGGCAGCATTGGGTTGTACTTCTCTGACTATCCAATTCAAGGCTGGGGAGCGATTCAAGGCTGGGGAGAGCTGTGTCAGGGAGAGTTAGTCACCAAGAGAATTTACTGTATCTGATTGATTGTTCCCATCTTAGTTCAATGAAGTTCTGCTCAGCTTCTCAAGGGAGTGTTTCTGTGCCTGTATCTCCTCCTGTGACAGCCTCCTCATTCTCCTAACTAAGGACTACTTTAGTCCCATGCTGATGATGATGCAAGATTCTTCTGGGGAGACAAACATCGATCCCCCATCTCAGCAACTGTGATCCCCAATGTATTTGCAGAAGCCCCTGCTGCCCTTTTAACCCCAGGCTCCTTTGCACTGCAACAATATAATGGTATAAGGATATTAAATTAAGGATTCAGAACTGATACAATCCAATGAAGTATCTGCAGTTCCACCAGCTAACCAGATATGAGCTATTTACGGTCTGGAGTCAGGAAGGAGTTTTCCTTCTGGCACAGCCTTTCACAATTGGCTGGGCAAATACTGAACACGGAGCTGGACGCATAGGCCCCCTCGTCAAAGGCAGGATCCTGGATTACGTGGCCCAACGGTCTGTTCTGGGGTGATGTTTCTTGTGTCTCTATGCTGTATTCCAGTCAAGTGCCGGCATTTGATTCCATTTCCATTAGCGAGGTAAGGCAGTGGAGCCTTGTACTTTTCAAACTGTTTATTTACCCTTCTCCCATCTCTGCCCCCGCCCCCCAGATTAGTGCACTCACGTGCAAAGTGCAAGTAAACACATTCACTGCTAGGCAACCTGCCTTGTATCTGAAAGGTTAGCATTCCGGGATGTGCCTTTGGGGGTAATCATGATGACAATGGCCTGGATCTAAGCCTTTTATCAATGAACAGCCTGGCAAGTCTATTTGTTTGAGCCCTCACTGACACCCACAGTCTCTCTAATTCAGTCTGACAGATTCAGGCCATGCTCCAAATCTCACCAAAGAGGCAGAGGTGGTATTGATCCTCCTGTTGGTAGTGGGGATTTAATGCTTCATTCCTTTAGCAAATGTTGGGGGGAGGGCAGGGAACCAGGGAGGTCGCAGCTGCAGGCTGGCAAAGTGCAAAGCAGTGTATTTCTTCCTCTTCTGCCCCACTCTTCATCGCTTACTTGACGATTTGATGGGCACGCTCTGCAGGGCTTTGGAAACACAAATCAGAAACCTATGAAGGGGTGATGATCCGAAAGGACCTAAAGGAATTTGGTTCCAAACATGTTTCACATTCTGACTTTGAGCAAAAATCTCCTGCAACATGGTTCAAAGAAACAGCTGATTTTGATAAGGCTTTTACAGACCAACCACTGGCACGTTAGTAACCTAACAGAGGTATTGCTACCTATGGGTTAAACCAAAAGACTGAGTCATCAGATCTGTTTTCCCTACCTATGTCTGCCACTGACTCACTTGAGACCTTGAGTCAAATCACTTGACCTGAGGCACTGTGGGCTAGTGGATAGGGCCCTGGGCTGGGAGTCAGGAGACCTAGATTCTATTTCTGGTTCAGCCACTGCCCACCTGTGTGACCCTGGGCAAGTCATGTCACATCTCTGTGCCTCTGTTTCCCTTCCCATCCTTTGTCTGTTTCAGCTGGAAGCTCTTTAGCATGGGGATCACCACCACTGTGTGGTGTGTGTGTGGGTGTTCAATACCCAACACAATGGGGCACTTCAAGGTGAAACCGTAATACAAATAGTGATGACGAACTCCATTCTCCAGCCAATGCATTTTTCCTTGGGCCAGGAGGGGGAAGGAGGGAGCAGAAAGAGTGCAGCTGCTGACAGGACTTGCTCTGTTCCCTCCTTCCCCCATCCACTTGTCAGGTCCTCAGGGACCTTTCTCCTCCATGAGGGGCAAGAAGCAGCTGTTAGAGCATGTAGTGCAGGCACAGGGAGGTTACCAACTCCAGTGCAGTAGAGCTCAGAGCTCCTCAGAGAAGGGCAAAATCATAGACAGTCACCCCCTTTAATGGTCTCTAGCATTGCCAGCAGTATGTCAATGCCCTATTTGCTTGTAGAATCATGGAAGACTAGGGTTGGAAGATACCTCAGGAGATCATCTAGTCCAACCCCGACTAACGCATCCCAGCCAGGACTTTGTCAAAAACATGATTTTTCCATCAAAATCTTTATTTTGATGGAAATGTTTTGAGCAGCCCAAATGTGCAACAGCTTATAGAGCCAGGTGAAAAGCGGGCACCTGTTTGCAAATGTATTCAAAACAATTATTCACAAATTATTATTTTATTATTATTCACCCATCTCGACTCATCCTCCCTGCTGATGGTGAGAGTTGTATCCTGACTGCTTGGAGAAGCACGAATTCCCACTAGGGATCTGTCTACACTGCAATTAAAATTCTGCGGAGGGTAGGGGTGGGTCCATTCCAGCTGACTTGGGCTCCCAGGGCCCGGGCTGCAGGGCTGTGTCATTGCAGTGTAGACATCCGGGCTCGGGTTGAGCTCTGGGACCCTCCCACCTCACAGGGTCCCAGATCCTGGGCTCCAACCCAAGCCTAGAAGTCTACACTGCAATGAAACAGCCCCTTAGCCCAAGCCAGCTAGCACAGGCCAGATGCAGAAGTCTAACTGCAGTGCAGATCTAGCCCTAGGACATCCTCAGGATCTGCACCGAGAAAATGCTATGGAGAATGTTCCCTGGTTCCACCTCCTCCTGACCATAACCCAGCTGCTGAACTGATACAACGTCCAGACCTACAATGGACTGTGTATATAGAGCCAGTAAGCAGGAGAAAGCATAGCTGTCCCTTCTTCCTTGGACTCATGACCGGTTCTTCCAGGTCTACCTCTTCTTTCATAGGGGGCGGGGAGAATAATGGAGTAGGAGTGCTGTACCTATGTCACATAGGCAGGTTGTCTGAAATAATTCCTCTGGCATTCTAACCCCAAAGTGTATTAAAATAAGCAAAAGCTAAGCCTTTCTATAGGTTTTTATTAGCCCTTGCATGTGCTTTTTTCTTTATTATGGCTACTTTTTGAATAAAACAGCTGAAATATTTTCAGCGTCTGAGTCCTGGAGAGATTGTGTTTCCACTGAAGTTAATTATCTGAAGCCTTCCATGTCAGCACCAGAGTAAACACCTTGAATTTATTACCACGGGCTTCAGAATGCTTAAAAAAACTTAACACTTGTTTGGTTGTGGTTCTGTTACTTCAAAGAATGAAGTTATAGTCACACGTGATTTCTTTTGCTTCTTTTAGGGAAAAAATGCTCTCATATATTCTGGCAAGAACAGCAGAAACGAAATGTCATGCACTTAACTAGTACGCTTATGCCTATAATGTAAATATGAAATATATAAAGGATTTTACAGCACTTCAAACTGTAAGAGAGATAAGTAATATCTTTGTAATGTGAACAGAGCCATTTTCATTATCACAGGGCTTTGACAACCAGCTTCCTACGCAGTTTGTCATGTTGAATGTCACTAATACTGTCTGAATGCTGATTTTGTTCACTACTTTTTGTTATGTCTCAAGTAAAGATCTGATGTGTTTAATTTAGCAAATGCATCGATAAACAGATATAAATCTTTGGAAAGGCTATTGATAAAAAAAACATCCCTAATACCTCACTGATGTCTGTACTATGTTAGGCTTCAATACCATTTACATTTTATCTTTTTTATTAGCTCTGTGTTAGCGCAGCATTCATCCTGAAGGATGATTGAAAAACATAGCATGCTGTTAAGTGCGCTGGCATACATCCAGAGTAGCCCAGCTGGTTCTAATGGAGTTACTCCAGTGCATCTTAGAGCAGTATTTGGCCCAGTGGCTGTTTTACCCGCAGTTAAGAATATAAGAGCATAAGAATGGCCATACTGGGTCAGACCAAAGGTCCATCCAGACCAGTATCCTGTCTGACAGTGGCCAGCGAGGTGCCCCGGAGTGAATGAACCTAACAGGTAATAATCACGTGATCTTTCTCCCTATTGTGACTGGTGTTATATGTGCTTGACTCGTATATATCCTTGTTTTTTAAAAAAAATCCTTGGCTCATTTGCCAAAATGAATATTTTTTTCGCCATGGATCTGATACCAGGAGGAGTAGAGAGCCTTCCATAAGCATCCACTTCAGTAGAGCTTTTCTGCCACCCTGTATGTAATGGGATAGTCACCCACTGTACCCCAGCATGGTGCAAAGGGCCCGTTGTTGTGTCAGCATAGATAGCTGTTTCCATGTAAAGAGTTAATCCTAGTTGAGGGAAAGGGAACTTGTACCTGGGTTATCCCTGGCTTTAGCAACCTCACATCTCTTCAGCAACCCATTCTTTTCCTGGAGCTACAGCAGCTGGTTCAAATGCACTATGGAATTGCAGGCCCCTCATGTTGGGGCCCCAGCTTCTGACAGACTTCCCCCCCACACATTATGTGGGGTCTTCAGCTGTTGCTTACAGGAGCTGTCATAGTGAACGTAGGTGGTTGTTTCCTAGCTGTAATATATTGCCTGTTTAACATTGCTGTTAGCAATTGCAGTCACAGGCATGTCTGCTGACCTCCCTTTTTGTTTTTAGAACCATGCTGCCTCTCAGAAAGAGAGCTGCTTTTCCAGATGGAAAATAATGCTATTGGAACATTATTACTTTTTGTGTAATGTATGCCATCGTATCACAGATAAACTGAGCTGTAAAATCTGATCTTGCTTGGCACATTATGTCTGTACCATATCCAAGGACACTGCTAAAAATGTCTCACGGACTTTAGTCATTTTATACTGCAGGAGCAAAATAAAGAGAATATATGTTGTGTGAATACACAGGCACTCTAACCGGAAAGTCTCTGCAACTTCAACTACCCTCTGCAATTTCCCATTTTTCCCCACAGAAATTGTTTCTATTGATATTTTGATATAAATTTTGTCTGAAAGGGAGGAAGAAGGAAAGAATCAGAGGCTTGTCTAAAAAGACTGAAGCATTCACTTAAAAATCAGTGGAACTACAGTCTATGGAGCTTGGTATATTCCCAGGAGAGAGAGAGATCTCGCAGGGGGCTATTTGAAACAAATGTTTTATTTTTTGTTTCAGGAAAATTATTTAGGCTGGATATTTGTTTACTGTTGGAGTGTGCAGGAAAGCACCAAAAGAGAAGCCAGCCCTAAAGAATATTTAATGTGCATTGCTTCTAATCATCCTGCAACTACTTTATTAATTTTCTAAGCATCCTGGAACCTCTGGGTCAGCAATTAAAACAGCCAGACTAATTGAGATGAGAAGAGTAATGGAAACATTCCCTCTCTGCTGTGATACCCACAAATGATTTCCATTCTATTACTTAAGCAACTAATTAGCTGTTAATTCTGCTTTTCTGATCAACTCTTTGTTTTCCTAACTCAACCTCCCACCTCGCCCCACCTGATTTCTCCCCGTTCCCCAGTTGCATTCAGTCCATAGTTTATACTGTAAGCTCTCTGGGGCAGAGATTGTCCTTTTTTGTTGCATGTCTGAGCATTGCCTAATACAATGGGCTCCTCAACTTTGTACCTAGCCACTACTGTAATAATATAATAAATGATATAGTAATAAAAGTTGGTACACATAACACCACATCTGAGTGCAACAAAACATTTACCCTAATGCTGCCTAGTGCTCGGATAGCCAAGTATTTATCACATCTGAAAATTCACCATTACTTCATCTAGAGTCTGGGAGTGGTTCACAAATTCATATAATTTAAGAATAGGAGGGACTATTAGATCATGTTATCAGATATCTTAGGGCATTACATTTCACCCAGTTACTCCTGCATTTAACTCAATACTTTGTGGTCTGAGGTATAGATTGCTAGTTATAATTTATTTAGACCCTGATCCTACATGGGGAACCGCATAGGGAGACCCCTGTGAAGCCTGTGGCTCCCTTTGTATAGTTGGGGCCTTATTTATTGTTTGGATCATAGCTGTGCTTAAAGACACCAGCCAGGGGGATCAGAGGATTCACTCTTCTAGGTACTGTAGAAACCTTTCCCTCCCAAAAGTGCTTACTAACTCATGCCAAGAAACAACAGGGGGACAAGACAAAAATGGGGAGGAAAGCAAAGGATGACAAGAGAACCACAAAACAATGGAGTTAGCAGTAATCCTTCTTCGCCACCTGCCTATGCATCTTGATAGGACTACAAGAGGCCTTCAGTAGGAGTCAGGCCAACTGAGGTCAGTATTGATAAAATGCCATTACTATGTGGAGGCACGTTGGCTTATATGAAATGATGATGTCGGTCTGGTTTCTAAAGGACAAGTGTCCTGAGCTCCACTTCTTGTTGGCAGCTTCAGCAGAGAGGCCTGAATTATTTTCCTCTCCCCAGAGAATGGACCCTCCAGGCCTGGTGTGAGAGAAACTGGGACAGGTCTGTCTATTCTGTGCATTAATAAAGTACTTCAAGTAATATGATTGTGATAACAGAACCTGATGTACTGGATCAGATCAGATGTCCCTCTAGTCCCTGCTTCTAAAAGGAGCCAATCTCCTAGAGCTGTCAATTCAGCACTTTGGCTAAGTACTAAAACTCTTCGCTGCATCTTTACAGGAGAGAATTTATACCTAGAATACTTGAGCTACTGTTAGCCAATGTCAAATGACTACCTTGTGAAGGACATGAGATGCATGGCAGTCAAATGTCTTTACCTCACTGCTGAGGCAGTGATTTAACAAATAGAAGATTAAGCACATTTCATTGGTCTTCCTACCTCAGAGCACCATTGTCAGGGCTGTTACTAGGACATCAGACGTTTAGAGGGCAAAGATGCCAGAGCTTTGATGGTTACATGGTGTACAACTGTTCCAATGTTATGAGGACCACGCTGTTTCTTTTTACTTCGTTTTTTTCTCTTTTTTTAAATGCTCATTCAAGGTCAATGACAAATGTTTGTAACATCATAAGAGGCAAAGCACAAATGGAAAACCAGTCCAGAAGGCAAGACATGAATACAGGAAACAAATTTCAAAGTGCTTATAAATTGATTATTATAGCTGGAGGAATAGTAAATGAGGAACATTCCAGTCAGATACAGAAAAACGTCATTTAGAAGCTAACGACAAAGACAGTTCAGAGCTGAAAATAGGGAGTAATGAGGACTTTTAAGTGTCTTGTATTCTCTGGAATCAGGGAGGTAGCCGTGTTAGTCTGGAATAGCAGAGGTAACAAAGTCCTGTGGCACCTTAAAGACTAACTATAAAGTTTTGAAGCATGAGCTTTCGTGGGCTAATACGCACTTCGTGGGATGCAGGCAGTGGAAGTGTTCAGAGGCAGGTATAGAAAAGCAGAACTTCAATTCATTTGCAAATTCAACACACACAATCTCGGATTGAACAAAGATCTACAATGGCTGGCTCATTACAGACATTGTTTCTCTTCTCTCCATGTTCACACACTCCATTCAAATGCTAGAAGAATAATCCACACTCCCTGATCGGAGATAACAAGCTGGTTCAGCTTAATTGGACTAACCTTTTCACCTCCCACCTGGTTCTTGCCTACTTTTCTATACCTGCCTCTGAACACTTCCACTGCCTGCATCCGACGAAGTGGGTATTAGCCCACGAAAGCTCATGCTTCAAAACTTTATAGTTAGTCTTTAAGGTGCCACAGGACTTTGTTACCTCTTGTATTCTCTGAGCATCTTAAAATATGTAGAATTTTTAAAAAAGAAGAAACTCTAAAAGGCAAGTATGGTGTGGGTGGGTGTTTATAGGGAATAGACTATAAAAGGGTCAGATTTACTCTTGAGTGTAATCTGTTAAAGTCAATGCAGTTACACCAGGAAGGAATTTGACCAAAATAGTGTAAATTGTATAAGGCAGTGGTCCCCAACCCCCGGGCCGCGGACCGGTACCAGTCCGTGGATCAATTGGTACCGGGCCGCAGCGGGTACTGGGCCGAGTGGTGTGGCGGGAGCGGTGAGGGGGCGGCAGCAGGCAGCAGGCAGCGGGTACCGGGCTGAGTGGCGTGGCGGGAGCGGTGAGGCGGCGGCAGCAGGCAGGCAGGCAGCAGGCAGCAGGGAAGGTGGCGGCAACTCCCCCCCTCGCAGCAGGCCAGGCGTGGGGCTGGATGAATGGAGCGGTGGAGCCAGCGGGCTGCGGCAGAGGGAGGGCCGGGGCCTGCGCGCCGGAAGTGAGCAGCCGGGAAGAGCCCGGCGCGGTGGGGCCGGTGCTGAGTCAGGCACTGCCCCTCCTCCCCCCCCCCCCCCCCCGGGCCGCAGTAAAATTGTCACCACGTTGACCGGTCCGCGGTGATAAAAAGGTCGGGGACCACTGGTATAAGGTATATTTTTTTACAAAAAAAGACCAAGGGAGAGGGAGACACTGCCAAGAACAGTGTTAGAAAAGAAAGTGTTTGAAATAAGTGGGAGTTAGGTGCCTAACCTGCTTTGATACTTTTAAAAATCCCACAAGGCACCTGTTTGCATCTTTGCATGTTTCAATACCTTTGAAAAATTGGCCCTTAGGTATTTAAGAGGCTCATCTTATTGAAAGTCAATGGAACTTAGACTCCTTTGGTCCTAAATAACTTTTTTAAAATGAGACTTATGCACCTAAATCATTTAGGTCCTTTTGGAAATTTTTCCCTATGTCCTACTCACACAAAACTCCTCTATAGGATAACCATATGTTCCAATTTCAACAGGACAATCTGGATATTTGTTTTTTTTTTCTTATATAGGTACCTACTACCCTCCTCCCCCGTCCCGATTTCTCACACTTGCTACATCACCCTAACTCCCCACTTAATTTAAAGTTTTGCTCAGCTACTTAAATGGTAGTTCTCCATGAATTTAAATAAATCCTATATGAATGTCAAGAGTTAACATTTTGAGGTTTATAACTGTATAATAGATAAGTACTTTGCTATATTAAACATGGAGCAGCGCAAATATACTTTTATCCACCTGGTATTTAATTAAGGTGCAATTCCATCTTATTAAAACTAAAGCAATGCACCAAGTGATAACTTATTTAATATACGATAACTGTTAATTAAGAACGTTTACTCAACAAACTGTAACAATTCTTTGGCCAACAAATGTCAAACTTTTGTTTCAATGATCATGTGGCATTTGGCTGATACGTAAAATAAATGCCTTATTAAATTTAAATTAAATCCTTATTTGAGAGATGCAATTGAAATGGTGACCATAAAGCAGGAAAAATAAAACCGAGTGTTTGAAAGTATTTAAAAGATTTAAGAAATTAAAAATAAAAATAAAAAAAAGAAAGAGAAAAGAATAAATTGAGCAGAGCTACCTGAAACCTATGGAAAAGGATGGTGAAAATGTCATGGATTGAGAGTTATTACCCAACTTCTTTTTTCTGAAAAACAGCACTGAGTTTGTAACAAGATGTGTGTGTGTGTGTGTGTGTGTGTGTGTGTGTGTGTGTGTGTGTGTGTGTGTGTGTGTGTGTGTGAGGGGGAGAGAGAGAGAGAGAGAAAAGACCCACACGTGTGGTATGTACATTGCAGCTGTAAAACATAAACATCTCCAAATGAAAAATATAATACAGCTTTTACCAGTAACTTGAGTGTAAATGTTTGGCGGATTCTCCATTGCTCCGGTAACAGAATTTGTATTGTGGTCAGTGAACCAGTGCTGAAGTTCTGTAGGTGAGCAATTCCCATTCTTGTTTTTGACTAAGCTTCATGGAGGAGATAATTTAATTAACCACTCCATTTTCAGAAGTACATATTAATAGGAGAAGGGTTGTACTCATGAATTTAAAGACTGACTGACCAAATGGTATTTTGATGGACTTAAAATAAATGACAAAAGAAAGGGCCTGGTTATTAAAAGAGGAAAATGCAGTTCTTATCCAGGTTTTAAATCCATCAAGCAACACAACGTAGCTATAAATAAACACTATCTCCAATTTAAAAGTCAGTCACTGGAGATTGGATTAGAATATTAAAATGTGCATATACCGGAGGTGTAGAAAAGAGAACACTGATACATTCTCATGAATATGTTCGTTCAACAGTGGGAACTACACTTAAAAAATGCAAAAGAGTAAGTGTATACCCTGTTATCATTCCAGTCAGAACGCTCACTTGAACCCAATAGGTGTTATCCTGGAAAATCTGATCGCAAGATACAAGGACAATGAGTCAAATCCTCAGCTAATCTAAATGAGCATAGATTCACTGCCATTACACCAGCTGATGATCTGGGCTAATAACTTTATGTGCAGTAGCATCTTACAGCCCAATGCATTCTAAAGTGTTTTACACATTAGTTGTGTATGGAAAACACTTCCCTGAAATGACCATTTCCTCAGAGATGGCTGCAAATGCCAGCCAAAGAACACTTTCTTAATAGAGTTGGCCAGAAAACCAACATTTTTGCCACAAAAAAATTCAAACAAAAAAATCTTCATTTGAAAATTTTCAGTCATACAAGTTTGGTTTTCCTGTGGGAAGATTTGAACTGATTTGAAACTAAAGGAAGTTGTTTTTAATCAACACTTTCTCTTAGCCCTGGTCTACATTGCGGGCGGGGCTTCGGATCAGCCTAAAATATGCAACTTCAGCTACGAGAATAGCATAGCTGAAGTAGACATATTTAGATTGACTGCCACTCCCTGTCAACTCCGCCTGTGCCTCTCATGGTGGTGGAGTACCAGAGTTGACGGGACAGCATTCAGAGATCGATTTATCATGTCTAGTGTAGACATGATAAATTGACCCCCAGTAGATCGATCACTACCCGCTGATCCAGCGGTGAGTCTAGACATACCCTTACATCAAAAAAATGAAACAAAATGAGGTTTTAAGTTGATTAAAAATGAAGAAAATTGTCATTTACAAATTTCTTACAGAAAAACTGAAAATTTTTCTTTATTGACATTCCCCCTCTCTCCCACTCCCCCCGCCCCCCCCCCCCAAAAAGTTGGTTTAGATTAAACCAGTTCTTGGCCAGAAAGCTTTTTCAATAAGTTCTATTCTCTAACAATAAGTAGATGGAAGTGGAACGCTTAAGTTAAAAGCATTAGAGTAAGCACCAGTCATAGAAGAAGTGGTATGGGATTAGTAATAACCATGCCAAGGAGAAGGGACACCAGTTCATAAGATCTTATCCAAAAGACCCACATACTGCAACACATGAAACTTTAGTTTATCAGCACTGGAAGGGGTGACACCCTAAACCAAATTCCTCCCTAGTGAACGTCTACAGAAATCAATGGGATTGTACCTACTTACTAGAACACTGAATTCCACCCAGTTCTGACAGGATTAGACACTGAAATTCCGGTGGTTCTAAAATTTAGATTAATCATCCCCTCTGATGTGCCCCACTAATGGGGAGGGAAAACAGATAATAACGTGACTTGCCCAAAGTCCCTCACACCATGGGAGTGGTAGAGTGGGGCTCAAAACTCTTGAGTCCCGGGCCAGTCCCCTAATTGCTGACCGCACTTCCTCTCAGCTGAAAAAAATAAATCTCTCCTCAAATTGAAATACTGCTAGGGCAATAGCCTGAAATTTCTGACTGAAGAAATACTGGATCTAGGCCAGATATTGAGGGTAAATACAATAGAATGATTACTCCCACATTATTGCTCCAAAGTTCCTCAGAATGATGATGTTTTGTTCTGATTTTTTAAAGGCTATTTGTCTGTGTAAGGAGAAAAATGTGGTTCACCTGGGCAGATTATAGTGTTATAAATGGATTAACATTTAAAGTAAGTCTTCTTTTATTAGGTGTAACATAAGAATATGATGGTAAGTATAAATTGTGTCTTTGCCAAATGGCATCAGATTAATCTCTTTTTAGCATTAAAGTCATTTTCTTGCTGGAACGTGTGCGGGTTTAAAGGTTAAATAACATAATTATAACAACTGCATGAGCTTCCTTTATATGCCCCAGGTCAGAGGCATGTGCACTTTTCCCAAACTGGTTTGAGTTTCCATGTGCTGATGATTTTATAAAAGAAACACAGTGTATCAGTTATTGGAGCCACTCTCTATTTGTCCCTTTCCCTTAAATACCTCAAAAGTCCTGCTTTTCTGATGAAGTGGGTTCCAGACCATGAAAGCTTATACTCAGAGAAATTTGTTAGTCTCTAGGTTCCACAAGTACTGCTCTGTCTTTTTACTGATAACATGGTTAGCCCACCCTTTCTACAGTTTAGGGTTCTTTGATCTGGAGTTTGCAGAGCCTGGTGGTAATTAGTAGACAATGGGTTTTCCTTCCCAGGGAATAGCTTCAAAGGGATGGACAGAAAGTGCGTCATTTGCATTCCCCAGGTACTTCTTAGGAAATCCACTTCACACGTATTGTTCCAAAAAGTCCTTTGAAGTTCCTAATACCTTCCAGAAATTGCATTAGTCAGAGAAGGCACATACATATAGTTTGACAGTAACATATACACAATTGCGCTATTAATTGAGTGGACTCCAAAGATGTTAAACTTAATTCAGTAAAGAGACACGGTGGTGTTGTGAGGTAATATCTTTTATCAGACCAACTTCTGTTAGTGAAAGAGACAAGCTTTGGAGCTTCGCAGAATGCTTCTTCAGGCCAATAACGTTCATTCAGGATATTGCAAGATATTGTCAGTTGGTCACAGGGCTACATTTTCTCCTTTGGCTTGCTTTATTTTTTAAATGCTTACCACTGCAAGTCCCCCCACGTCTAGAGAGGTACTCGAATAATTTTCAAACTGTCCTGCACATCTCTCTGAAGGTTGGAGGGGCTCTCCTCTAGCTTACATTGATACAGGTCAGCCATAACTCCTCCGCCAACAGTTTTACAATGATGAAAAACTGGAAGAAGAATCAGGCCCTTATGCCTGAAGCCACGAATACTGTGTCAGACCCTCAGCTGTTGTACATCAGACTTCACTCGCGTTACATGAGGATCCCTGTATAGTCCTTTTCGGAAGATTCACCAATTCTTACGTCTATTTACATAATGAAAAGCCAAAGGAAAATCTGCATTCTGTACCATGCGGTGCAGACTGAACTCTTTTGGAAACATGCCTTCATGCACCATCTCCCATTCCCAGCTACTGCATGTACAGCTCTGCAGACAATAATCACAGTGAGTTGGCCCAATAATTAAAGCACTTGTCAGACAGCAAGTGGAGCCTGATTATAAGGGGCAGAACTCTGGGAAAGTGACTAAATTCTCCGTGTAGGTTTTCACAGAGAAATGTCGGTCATTTCTTTTCAGGTCATTTTTTTCAACTTAGGAAATGCCAGCTGATGTAAATACCCAGCCATTTCCAGAACATGGCCATTTTTCACAGAGACAATATGAATTTGGGCATATTTCCAATGCAAATTGATTCTTGTCTGCAAAGAATATTCGATCATCTCCTCAGCTGGTGAAATTAAGTGCAGCTCTACTGAATTTCAAAGTAGAAATTTTGCAAAACGCATGGGTTTTTACTCACAAATGGTTTTAAATTAGAATGAAAAGCCAGAAAACGTCATTTGAGCTCCCCCAACGTGGGCCTGTATAGGCTAATTGTTTAGCCCATTTGACCATAAAAAGGTGGGTCCAATTGTTCCCTCCTGTAGAAAATCTACAGAAAGGAGCCAAGAGGGAGGAAATTTCTGCAAAGTTCAAAAACAGAAGTTCATAAACTGCATTGGTCTGAAGGGTCAGCAGGAGGTCAGGATAATTAGCATGGATTCCCCCATGCCTCCATCTGGTTATCTGTGTCTGATCCAAACCCTAATGAAATCAGTGAAAATCTTTCCATTGACTTATCTGGGTTTGGGATCATGTGCTATTTCTGGGGCACAACTGGGCCCTGTGTTATTAGAGACATCAGTCCCAACTAGGGATGTAAGATTGTACAAGACTGCAGATAAATCAGACTGTCTGCACTGTAGAAGATTAGAGGATGCAGTAGTATAAATTTCTTCTGAATCATCTCTTCCATAGTTTCATTTCTGGCTAAGTCTTTCTGCTGCAATGTAATTACCTCTAAAACAAGAATGTACACATCTCTCTGTCCGTTTATTTTAATGTTTTTAGGTTTCTTCAGGCACTTAATTATTTTATTTTACAACATCTTATTGCAGTTGTTTATCAGGAATTAGTGGTACAGTAGCTTGCCTAATCCTCCATTACCTGCAAATGATGGCTTCTCTTTTATTACTTTCCAGATGAAGTAGATGAGTTCTGGATAATACCCACTGATATCACTTCTGTTTTAATAAAGCTTCATCATGTTGGGAATTCCTTTTGTGTTTGCTTCTGCCCTTTCAGGTTGACAAATTCTCGTTATAAAATGAAGGGTGAACGTATAATAGCAGCAAATGTAATAATAATCTATCCTTAAATCTGTCGGTATGTCTGCCTTTTTGTCTAATTATGTTGGTCTTAGATATCTTTCCAAAACATACACCAAAGCAGGAATTGTTCCATGTTTAACTGACTTATAAAACAATGAAATTAGGGTATGGTAACTATAGGTGGAGTGAAATACATCAATGAACTCCAAATGTTCACAATTTAGATTGTGTTTGCATAAGCATCTGCAAGGTAAAACTCCCATTGGGAATGTACCCGGCATTCTTGGTTCAGATTCTGGTTTCAGTTATATTGGTCATCTTTAGAGCTACTCTGTTGACTTCACTGGAGTTGTTCCAGATGTACTTTGGTACAAGTGAGAGCAAGTCCTCCAAACCTGGCTGAAAATAAAGATGAGATTCAACTCAAAACCTGGATCTGAACTCCTCTAGACTTTGAAAGGGAGGGAGTGTTTGAAAGCCAATGCAGATCTTAATCTAAAATTCATTGTTATGGCATCTCTCTCTATTGGCTGAACTAAAAGCCTAGATCCAAACACTGAAACTCTGCAGGTTTGAAATCCAGGCCTGAAGTTTCCAGTAAGGTCCATCTTTTACTGGAAGTATCATGAGAAGAGGATTTCTGCTACTGCCAGCAACTATTATGACAATAACTTATCTTATAGCATTTATAGGTTCCGGTTAGCAAACTACGTTTTGGAACAAAGCAATGGGGCTACTGATTCCTAGAGCTGTGTGGGTTCTTGAGCTATTGGTCCTCTGACTGAAACCAATACAGGCCAGTAGAAACCTGCTGTGACCAGGGTTCCAATGAAGTCTATGGGGAGTTCCCACCAGGGGGCCCGGGTCAGAACTCAGAAATTCAGAGGGAGCACATGAATCACAGAATCCTACCAATGTAGGGCTGGAAGGGACCTTGAAATGTCACCTAGTCCTGCTCCCCCACTGAAGCAGGACCAAGTATATCTAGACTGTCCCTGGCAGGTCCTTGTCTAACCTGTTCTTAAAAACATCCAATAACAGGATTTACACAACCTCTCTTGGAACCCTATTCTAGTATTTAATTATCCTTGTCGTTAGAAAGATTTTCCTAATATCTAATCTAAATCTCCCTTGCTGAAGATTAAGCCCATTACATTTTGTCCAACGTTCAGTGGACTTGGAGAATAATTGATCCCAATCCTCTTTGTAACAGCCCTTAACATATTGGAGACTATTATCAGGTCCCCTCCTCACTCATCTTTCTTCTGAACTAAGCATGCCTAGTTTTTTTTAACCTTTCCTCATCGGTCAGGTTTTCTAAGCCCTTTATCATTTTGGTACTGTCTTCTGGACCCTCTCCAATTTGTCTACATCTTTCTTAAAGTGTTGTGCCCAGCACGGGATGCCATATACCAGCTGTGGACTCACCGTGCTGAGTAGAGCAGGACAATTATTCCCTGTGCTTTGTATATGGCAGTCCTGTTAAAACACCCCAGAATGATATTCACCTTTTTCACATAGCTACATCACATTGTTCACTCATATCCAATTTGCGATCCCCTCAAACCACCAGATCCCTTTCAGCAGTACTATCACTTAGCCTGTTATTCCCCTTTATGTAGTTGTGCAGTTGATTTTTCCTTCCTAAGTGAAGACATTTCCACTTGTCTTTATGGAATGGCATCTTGTTGGTTTCAGACCAATTCTCCAATTTGTGAAGGTCATTTTTAATTCTAATCCTGTCCTCCAACATGCTTAAAAATTAATGTTTTAACACTTGAGGCTCCTGAAAAGAGTTTACTTTGAATTTAAATCTAGACATGGACAAAGGATCAGTATGTGCATTCTCGTTAAACTGGTTCACCAGTTGCTCCAGTTTGCCTTATTCAAAAGCCCACAAAGATCATAATCACCCGTTTTGGCAGAAAGAATTTGATCCAAAGCCCTCTGAAGCCTTTGGAAAGGGCTTCATTGATTTCAATGAATCAATAGATCATAGCTCAATAGATCAACCATTAAACAATGTGCCTGTTCCAGGAAACAAAGCAGTGATTCTGGCATGCCACAGTATTAAAGCAAATTTTTCCTCTGGATTAGACTGGCATTGGACTTGGGATTTTCATCAGCGGGGTTTGGATCACCTGCTACAGTCATCTGAGCAAATCTCACCTGATCGTTTTCCTGCCATTGCCTGGGCATTCGTGGCACCTCAATCTCTCCTATTCTGTGTGTGGCACCCGACACATCAGTCTCTTGAGAACAGGAAATACTTCAGCATAATTTGAGTTACTGGGCCCGCTATAGTGATATCAGGTTGAAACTCACCCTGAGGTTGGCCAGTGATTTACAGGAGGTTTGACTAAATGATGTCATGGTCCCCTTTGACTACAGAATCAGAGAGGTAGCCGTGTTAGTCTGGAATAGCAGAGGTAACAAAGAGTCCTGTGGCACCTTAAAGATTAACTATAAAGTTTTGAAGCATAAGCTAATACCCACTTCATCGGATGCAAGCATTAGCTTATGCTTCAAAACTTTATAGTTAGTCTTTAAGGTGCCACAGGACTCTGATACTTTGACTACAGACTCTATGAAACTTTGCCAGCAGGGGGCTAGGTGACCTCATGGGCAGGCAGAGGAGCTAAGATGCAGTATAGTCCACCCAACTGCTGCCCAAAATGGAAGAGCCTGTTCCATGGCAGGGTGGGCCACTGATGCAGCATCCACGCAGGAAGCTGTGACCCTCACCAGAGTTGTCATGTGGCAGCGGAGTGCTAGCAGGCGGAGCCCTGCATTAGAATGCTGCCGGCCTACTGAGAGACTGCACTATGGAATGAGGTGCGTTTCATCAGTATGGTAGCTAGTTACCATGAGATTCTGAAGTTTAAAGCTCTTGATACCCTAGAGAACATCACTTCCTTCCATGGACCAAAATGTGAAGTCTTGCCAAGTCCTCATTGTGGCAAAACCGCTGAGGTCAAAATAAGTAGTTTACAGAATCAACAGGCACTGGTTGATCAGGCAAAATGGAATGGACTGACCAACCTGCACTATTTGATGTGAAGGGGTTCCAGTCCCAACCCTGAAAGCTATTTCAGCAGCACCTCCCAAGCATGCCATGTGGTTTTTCACCTTAAGCCAGCCTTGCCCCCCCCCCCGGGGGGGGCCCTCTGAACATCCCCAAATGTACAGATGTTTGAATCATTAGCTTTAGCCAACCCGATTATCTAGGTCAATCTCTACTGAGGCGGCAGGGAAGGGGAGTTGTATTTTAGTGCTTACAGCTAGGAACAAATATCGCCTTTATATAACTCCTTTGCTGTACAACAGCTGCCTTGGTGCTGTTGGAATCTGGGGAGGTGACAGATCTTCCAGGATCCTGACAGTAATTAAACCTACCTTTAAGCAAAATACACTTCTCCAGAGTCCCTCCCTACCACCACCAATCTAACTTGCTTTTCAGCATAGCAATTACAAACTTGGGAAGTGACAGTCTGGAGTGGTCACGTTAATTTCTGTAGCCATTCTGCTACAATAGAAGGAGGAAATTAGCCATAATTACAATCTGAATGAATTGCATAATGCTGTGTGGCTCCTCATCAGTAGAATGTGTTTTGATTACAAGCACAGAGACTTGAGCTGCATGGAAATTTAGACTTACATTCAGATGTTTTCTTACTGGTATATAGGATGTAACGGGGGAAAACATTTTCTCAAGTTGATCAAAAATGGATTTGGGTGCTTAAGGACAAGTTACCATTAGTTCTGTTTGCCTGTGATACATTGGCACTGCTAGCTACCAACTTCCACATACCACAGTATGTGTAATTGGAAATAGTCTTTCAGTTATTCAGGTCCACACTATGCTCTTTATTAAAAGGGTTACTTTCAGGTGATTCTCTCATTAGGAAGCCATTCTCTCCATTGTCCGCGGGGATCAGGAAAGCCACTTTAGTTGGCCTCAATCTGTGAGACAAGAAATATCCGATCATGGCAACAAGAGAAGAAGGGATTTAAAAAAAGTGAAGGGAAGCTGACAAACAGCTGCTCAAAGAGACATTTAGAAGAGCAAAAGTAGGTTTTAAAATGCATTAATTTTAAGTTACCCAGATTTTAGAGAATGTCAAGAAAGACTTCACTGTGGATTTGATTCTAGACTTAGGCAAAGGTGTTTATGGGGCCACGGTTGTTAGGATGTTTATATCAAGGATAATAGTCTCAGAAATCCAGTCTCTCCACACTTCAACTTGCCAGGAAGGGGAAGACTGAATCAGGAGTTCTGTGGTGGGACCAGTTCCCACTGCAGTCAAGAAGAGGTTCAAGAACATCCCTGGGAACAGTTACCCACAAGCTGGCACATCTGTGAGGCCTGTCAAACTTGGAGAGGGGCAACTCCTTAAAAAAGAGGATCCAAGACCGGCGCAGGGTGGGGAACTCGGAGGAAGCAGAATTTGAGTGCTCTAGTTTCCACAGCAAGGACTGCTTCTCAGGAAAGCTGCCAAAGAGTTGCTGCTGCCTGGATCCTCTGGAGATGTGGCGAGAGACCTGCTTTGCTTTTTCTTTTCTTTAAGAACATGGAATGCTTAGCTTGGGCCCCTCAAACACATGAGGAATTAGGATCCAGCCCCTCTTCACAGACACTATTTACCTTTTGCCTTGCTAAGATCAATAGGGTGCGGGATTATTTTGTCTGCCTCTTCCATTTGGACCGCTGTTATGCCCAAAACTGGTGGGGAGGGGGAGCTACCTTCCTAAGACTTGCAGCCAGAGGATTGCCCTGAATGTACAACCTATGACAACTTCCTGTATAGCAGCTGCGCTCTCAATATCATCCCCTGTCCTAGCCAATTAGTTACAATGCATTTGTGTTACCCAATAGACTTCAAAGTCCACATTTTTCTTCCTAAACCCAAGGAATTGTGCATAAGAGAGTGACCATTGATTTGAGTCAACTGAATGTTTTGTTGCAAATGAATTATCCAATCAATGTCACTCCTTTTTCTGCTTGAGAATAATTTGTGATACAGTCCTGGTTTTCCATAAAATCTTACTTTTTTGCACATCAGTTTGGATGAACAATCTTCAGCCTGTCTGCAAACTGATCACTTCTGAGTATTCACTGTTTGATATTCACTATTCATTACTTCTAGTGTGTGATTGGTCTATGAAGTCACATGGAATTGTTTAGTATCAGAGGTGTAGCCGTGTTAGTCTGAATATGCAAAAGCGACAGAGTCTTGTAGCACCTTATAGACTAACAAATTTTAGGGATCATGAGCTTTCGTGGGTTAAGACCCACTTCATCCGTTCCCTAATGGAATGAACATCCAAATCACAGTCCCTCAAAAAAGAGATTCAAGATGGCCCCAGGAACAATTCTGGTGCAGATATTAGAATGTGTGTATATTCACATGAATATTTGCACAAGTATTTGTGATACTTTTGCTTTCCACAGACATTCTTGCAAACAATTTGCTTGTGGGAATGTTCACAAAGCATGAAATTTATTCCTATGAAGGGGGCCTCCATAATGTGTACCTAGTAATCCTGAGTGATTCATAGGGTGACCAGGCAGCAAGTGTGAAAAATCGGGATGGGGGGTAACAGGCCTCTATATAAGAAAAAGCCCCAAATATCAAGACCGTCCCTATAAAGTCTGGACATTTGGCCACTCTAGTAATGCATAGGTCTTAAATTTGCAGTTCTTATGCAAAAGGGAAAAAAACATATTTTTTGCTGTGGTCACTTCTTAATCATTTGTGTTGTAATTTGCCCTTGTGAAATTTCCAGAATTTCTTATCATGGGTTAGGGCGAAAGTGGATTGCACTGACATAATAATTCTCATTATTTTGAGACTTCTTTCTCTGGTCCTCATAGAAATAAGGAAGAGCAGAAGATGATGAAAATGATTTTTTTTTATCCTCTTTGAAGAGAACTGCATTAGTGATCCAGGAACCTTTAAGTTTGCACCTGCAGCATCCACACAGATTAGTTACAGTGCAGCACTGTGGTGCATACTGCTATTCATGCCCCCACAGTCTGAAATGTCAGGCAGTGTAGACATGCCTTAAGATAACTGAGCTCAGGTATCCATAAATCAGCTCTCTCTACTGAAATAATTCAGGAACTCATGCCACTGCATATCAATAAAGCAAACAGTGCTGCAGTTGTCATGGTAAACATCAGTCTGCAGTGAATAAAGTACCTTTCAGTCTGGTTCAGCATATAGGCCTAGCTAATGAAACAGGATTTGGGCTTTTCTTATTTAGGGAACAGACACATTTGCTTGGTTAGTTGATCCTTTAGTTTTTCCTGGGATGGGGAGCCCCATAGGAGGGAATGTGAAATCTGTCACTTGAGCATGAGGGAAAATTCCAGGTTTAATACCCTTGAATTGATAGACTTAGTTTTTTTGTGGCACAAAAAAACCCTCTGTGAAATATACTTGGATCTTTAGCCAAATGAGCTCTTGAATTATTCCTGCAGCTTATCAAATATAGTTCCATAAAGAAGAATAGTATGAGGAGGAGGGAATTTTAGTTTGCTTTAAAAATCAGTATATATGTCACTTAAAGAAGTTCAGTTTAATATTATAAAATTCTGAATTTTCCCAAAATAAACGACATAGTTTATAGAAAAGATACATAGATGCCCATAAAAGGAAAATCACTAAGATACTGAGACTGAGTTCAATACCCTTAGAAGTTAAACAGTGCCTGACCCTGCAAATAGTTCCAGTGGCTGAAACTGGACTGCTTCTGGAGGTGCTACCCACCATCAGTAAGGCTACTACAATCCGAACCATTATGGCCTGGTGTACACACCCAATTGTACTGGTTTAACTGAAATTTACAGAAGTAAGGTAATATTACCAATTTTAATCCAGTACAAGTGTGTCCACACAGAGGTTTGCATTGATTTAACTAAATCTAATTTTTAGTTAAACTGGTGCAACATAGGCAAGAACTGTATTTTAGCCTATGACACCAACAGTACTGGCCTTTTTACATCATGAGAATACAGCTTCAACATCACACAGCTTTTGTACCATGGTTTTCTATGTTCCTTAAGGATTATTAAAGGAAAATGGTTTAATTTAGGATAGATAAATAGATGTAGGCACACACCCGCCCCCATCCTTAAGATATAGAGTAAAAATCAAGGGTTTTTTGGTGTATATATTAATTTAAATATCATATTCCCAGTTGTCTACACTGAAATGAATACAAGTTAGTTCTACATTATAAAAACTGTTCCCAACTCCTGAACTACATAATGCAGTATAAATATAAACTAAATGTCCTTGTTATATAGTATAGTAGTATACATTTGTATGGATGTGTATATATTATATTTATAGTAACATATGTAATTAGCTGTTAATATTTTGAGGTTTTGACCATTTAATATTAATGTGTATTCATTTCAATATAGATCATAATGAATGTATGATATTCAGGGTATATATATATATATATACACTCCATAGAATTTTAATTTTCATTCTGCATTACTTAAGAATTAATTAATGAGCACTCGCAATGTTACTAAACTGTTGAATCCCCATTTCCCTCAAAGGAAGGCAATAGCAGAATTATCTCACTCTCTAAGTACTACAATTAGCAGCAACTACATGAAAAGCATGAAGAGTTCAGCCACATTAGAGAATATTATTGTACTGAGACTGTTATGCAGTGGATGTGCTTTTTGTATGACTTCAAACCATTTTAAATTAATTTCTTTTTCATTCTATCTTACATATTGTACTAGAGCTTCAGTTACCCAGGGTTCCTTCCACTTCAGTCACTAATGTCATATATTATCATATTTTGAAGGTAGGGGATGATATTTTAATATCTTTCCCCTCTCTCCCAATGCAAAAGAGTAGACATACCCCTAAGGCATGTCAAACCTTGTAGTTGTCATTTTAGTGATTTCCTACAAGACTTCCTTTTTTTTTTTTTTTTTTTTTGCTAAGGGAGCAATTAAGACAGTTTACCATGAAACCACACAGCACAACAGGGAGCCCACTTCTGGGTGTTTATTGCTCAGACTTGCAGGAAGCATGAGGTGAAGGCCATTTCTGAAGAACCAAAATCCCTTGGAAGTGTATTCTATGGAGTCTCAACTGGAAATTGTGAAATGGGATTTTTAACTAAGGTAGAAGGCCCTACATTGGCACACACCCACTGGGCAGCCACTCTTTCCAATAGGCTGCTTAGAAGAAGAGGCTATTTACATGGAAATCTGAAAAGTCTAGAGATCAATAATGCATTAAATAAAAACACCAGGAACAAAACGCTACCCATTTCCAAATGCCAAGAAACAAGATTCTAATATATATGTCCCAGGGCTAGTGAGAATTTGATAGGAAAATCAGAACACAGGTAGAACTTCTGCAGAAGTCTCTTAAAAGCAAGCTCACCGCACATGAAAAGCTCACTAAGACCCTGATTCAGCAAGGTGAAGCCAATGAGACTACCCACATGCTTAAAACTAGGCTTGTGCTTATATACTGTGCTGGACTGGGGCTTAAATTTGCTAATGCATAGAAATGGGCAAATATAATTGAAGACAGTGGAGAATTTAAAAACTGAGGGGCAGGAGGAGGAAACAAGGGTAACAAGACATAATGATGAGTTGGGCACTGTCCAATAGAAGAGCAGATGATGCCGATTGTAAGTGGTACAAAGGGAGGGATGTGGATTTTATAGGGGGAGCCAGCTAGAGTGACCAGATGTCCCGATTTTATAGGGCCAGTCATCCCATCCCATCCCAATTATTACACTTGCTATCTGGTCACCCTAGAGCAAGCATTTTCAGTACTCCAACTTTACTAAACAAAGCCCCAAACTGCTTGCAGTGCGTTAATGTTTATTAAGTAGCAGAGAGGCACAAAGAAAAGCGAGGCAGTGGTGTTTTCTTCAGGTTGTGCTCATAAGGAGACAAGAGGAAGTGGCTGATATCCTCTAATAAGCACTGAAACATCGCGCCTCTGCTCAGCTGTGTGGCCTTCGCATCAGGACAATAGGAATGCCCTTAGCGGAGCGGATTCAAGGATATACAGTATATGCTATTGAAGTTATGTTATGTTATGTTTGTTAGCTGAGCGTCAGCATTCCAGCGCCTCCTAGTTACAAATCTGACTGAAACATTTTCAGTTCCCAAGTATATTGTGTGACGTTGGTAGTAAAAAAAACTTGATTCTTTATAATACTCTTCATTGGGAAGCTAAGGAAATCTTCGTCCAAAATGATACTTCTTGTATCCCACCCCCTAGCTCTAGTTCAGTTATAACATTCCCCATACCAAAACTATCTAGGCCTAATTAGGAAGGTGAAGTTCAAAGTAAACCAGAACGTTTAGGGTCAGGTTGCGAAGCCCTTCACCACACAGGTGAGCCATTACAACTGACCAAAGAGGGACTAATCCTGAACTAAACACTCCTCATTAGGATTAGTACGAGGTTCCGAGTCTAGCCCATAGTAAAGAATTCACTATTCCATCTCATTCAGTCATCTCCTAGGACCTGATCAAAACCTCACTGAAATCAGTGGAAAGACTCTCATTGACGTCACTGTGATTAGCGCTCAAAGGTTAGCAAATGCCTGGATTAAAATGCCTGTGCAATCTTTATTCCGTCCCAGTGTGCGTATGCATTATGATAGTCTTTAATTATATGACCATATACTGTTTTTTCCAAAGGACCATGCCTGCCTCAATCAGTGCACTGGAGGGACAGTGCTCACTGAAGAAGCAGCTCTTCGATATTTTTTTCTTTGTTGCTCAGTGCGTGTGACCCCATGATTTATTTACTGCACACAATTCAAACCCGGCTTCGAAGACAGAATTATTCATTTCCTCATAGGTTTTTCTATGGATTGCAGCATTATAGTGTCTGAGTGTTCCACAAACATTAATTCATCTTCACAACCCTCTGAGGTGAGAGAGTGGGAATTATATTAAGGCATTCTACCGCCTTTGCCATAAAAGCATTCTTTGTCTTCCTGCAATCCCCTGTCTCCTTCAGTACACCCCTTCCACAATGAGGGAGGCAGGGATCCTGCAGACAGAAGCCTCCTTTATTACATAAAAAATACTATGTGATCATGTAATTAAAGACTGCCTCATAATGCGCGCACACACAAGGGGATTAAATTTGCACAGGCCTCCCTAATTTTGGCGTTCTTCGGAATTCTTCGCAGATGGATCGAGCAGCATGATAAGAGGCACCAGACATACGGGCTGTGCGGTAGTAACTCCAACTGAAATACTTTGAAAAGAAAAACTCCCTGCAAACTGGTCTTCGCAGGCAGCGGAATTAATTGCTCTCACCCGAGCCCTTGAACTAGGAACAGATAAGAGAGTAAACATCTTTACTGACTCCCGCTATGCCTTTGCTACAGTACACGCTCATAGACTGCTATGGAAAGAGCGTGGATTTATTACAGCTTCAGGACAGAAAATAGCAAACGGACCACAAATCATGGCGTTGCTGGAAGCCCTTAAGCTGCCTAAAGAAGTTGCCGTAATTCACGTAAGAGCACACGGAAGAGCTACCGAGGAACACCAAAGAAAAGGGAATGCGAAAGCAGATAAAGCAGCCAAAGAAGCAGCCCTAATGGGAGGTGATGCAAGCTTCCAGGGTGCAGCACAAGAGATTCCAGCCTGCCTTGAAGATTGTGTAGTACACTATACTCCGGAAAATGATGCAGCAGCACATGAAAACCTCGCCGTGAAAAATAGGAACGGCTGGTGGGTAGTGCCAGGAGGAAAAATCATGATACCGCGGCCATTGCTGCTAGAAGTACTCTTAAACCTTCATGCTTCTACTCACATGGGAGGAACCGCGATGGGAGACTTGCTGGTAAGACAAATAGTGTCACCTGGCTTGTACTTAGAAGCACAGCGAGTGGCAACACAATGTCCAACGTGTCAAAAGGTAAACCCCAAGCCACCCCGACCACCTGCTCCTACAGGAGGAAGACAGTGGGCATACTACCCTGGCCAGGCATGGCAAATTGACTTTGCTGAACTTCCAAAGTCTGGACGACATCAATACCTGCTAGTGCTAGTGGATCAGCTAACAGGATGGGTGGAAGCTTACCCCACCAGGACAGCCACAACATCAACAGTAGCACGGATCCTCTTACAAGAAATAATACCACGGTTCTTGCTGCCAGAATCAATCGAGTCAGATCAGGGTAGCCACTTTGTAGGAAAAGTAGTACAGGAAGTAGCTAAGGCTCTGAATATTAAGTGGAAGTTGCATACCCCATAGAGACCCCAGAGTTCAGGCCAGGTAGAGCGTATGAATAGAACCCTAAAAACAATGATAATAAAAATCTGCATTGAAACACATTTAGAATGGCCTCAAGCCCTACCCCTTGCCTTAACTCGAATCCGCAGTATACCTCGTAGAGGATTAAGGTTAACCCCTTTTGAGTTAATGTTTGGAATGCCTCCTAGGGTCTTGCCAGCGGGGTGGAGGGAACAAATTACTGTTGATTTGGGAAAAGCTGAACTTAAGGAGCATGTAATTGCCTTGCAGTCTGTTTTGTCTTCCCTCCACAGATTTGCTGCACCATTCCAGAGCCTGCCCCTGGACACTCCTATCCACAACTTCCAACCTGGGGATCAAGTGCTAGTGCAGAAGTGGAAGAAGGACCCCCTATCAGAAAAGTGGAACGGACCCTATCAGGTTTTGCTCACAACACACACAGCTGTGAAACTTGAGAACAGTGATAAATGGACACATTGCTCACGTATTAAAAAGTACACACCACCCCCCGTCCAGGATCCTGAGGCGCCACCTGTCGACCAGTGGACTGCTACTCGTCTTGATCCTCTACGGCTCCGGCTCCACCGTGTTCAGTAACATGTTTATGTTTCGTATATTAACTGGATGTGTTATTATATGTAGTCTGTGTAGCTTAATCCCTAGAGGTTTCCAAGGAGGCCAGAATACTTGGCTATTATTAGCAAAAATGGCTTTAAATTCCACTGCCTTTTGTCTGCCACATACATACGCTGTGGGGAAAATTATGGAAACATGTTTTTTTGGTATTAGTACAACTCCCTCTGCTTTACAGAAAAATACACCCTTAAGAAACATAGCCAAGACTGCTACATATGATGATTTGTATAGTATGGGCCGAGTAATGACACGCCCATCTGCTGAGATGTATTCATTTTTAGTTGCAAATGTAACTGCAGCCACTCAGTGTGTCACCTTCACAGGCGTTACAGGCAACCTACATGATCTCACGAATCAAGAATTGGTCTGTAACCAGACCACTCCCCTTTCAGTTGCCTTTGCACCCTTACTTCTCCCTACTGGCTGGTTTCTCCTTTGTGGGCGCACTGTTTATTCATATGTACCAGCTAACAGCTCTGGTGGGCCCTGCACAATAGGGAGAGTGGCACCCCTCATCATCCCTGTTCCCCAACATAACACCAAGAGACACAAAAGGGGAAGCATACCATTAACCTCCTCTTGTAAGTCAGATGTTACACTATTTTCAGAAGGAGAAGCTGATGCCCTTATTTTCTCTCTTATTGGTGTGCCTGGCATGGTAATGCATAACTACCATGCTATAGTCCATCTGGCTTGTACTGTAGCTAAAGCTTTAAACCTCACCTCTTCTATCTTGGCCCATCTAAACCAAGAAATGGGAGAAATCAGACAGGGAATGTTACAAAATCGCCTAGCTGTTGACTATTTGCTACTCAGACAAGGACATAGCTGCTCTGAATTCCCTGGCCTTTGCTGTTTTAATGTTACTGATGATAAAACCTCCATTGAAACAGACATACAAAAACTAAAGGAACTAGTGCATGGGATAAAGCAGACACAAGGTTTTGACTTCTGGTCATGGTTGCCTGATGTTGAGGGATGGATAAGAGGTCTAATAAAGGGAGTAATTTGTCTTGTATTAGCAATATTAGTTATAAGATTAAGTTTTTGTTGTATTATGAATTGTATTCCATTGTTATGTCGTGTGACCCCATCTAGACAAGTTAGGTATAAAAGAAAACATCCTTTTGAGGAGGGAATTGTAAAGAAAGGTTAAAATTATAAGAAAATGTCTTACTGAAGCTGTGTAACTAACTCTGGGTTGCTGTAAGTTTTTATCTTGTGTTATGCATTCTTGGAGGCGCCACTGGGCCTCACTCATCCTTGTCCTGTATATTTCATAAGTTTGTTTTACCCCATATGTACCATTTCAAGGCAAGGACTTTATGTTTAGATTTCCTGTTCTTTCCTGATGAATAAGTAAATAGATAGATAATAATGTCATGTTTTTCATCTGTTAATTTGCATGAGGCCCTTCTTGCCTCCGCCTCCATGTAAAGAACCATATAAAAAGCCTTGTAATAATGTATGAGGGGAAGCCATAATTTGAGAGCTATCTCTGTGGCTTCACTTCGCTAGCGAATAAACTCTTGTATTCAAGCTTTCTCCAAGGCCTGCCTGTTCTTTGAAGGTAAATTGGGACACCTCCAAAGGAAACAGAGCCATTTGTGCAACACTAGCTTCTTCATTTTACATCTTATGTTCTTTTAACATGCGGGGGCGAGGGTGTATACGTACAATTTACTAGGTTTTTAAAATGCACACTGAAATAAACAGAAATTCCATTATAGAATCATAGGGTTAGAAGAGACCGCAAAGGTCATCTAGTCTAGCCCCCAGTCAAGATGCAGGATTTGTTGTATCTAAACTATCCAAGACAGATGGCTATCCAGCTTTTCTTTTGAAAACCAGTGAAAGAGCTTCCACAACCTCCTTAGGCAATATGGTCCATTGCCCTACTGTTCTTACAGTTAGATTAAATCTCAGGGAAAACTTCCTAAATTGTCT
This sequence comes from Sternotherus odoratus, assembly GCA_032164245.1. Taxonomy (NCBI): domain Eukaryota; kingdom Metazoa; phylum Chordata; order Testudines; family Kinosternidae; genus Sternotherus; species Sternotherus odoratus. The sequence continues at coordinate 9,564,922 of JAVMKO010000009.1, read as the reverse complement.
TTGCTGTAGTTTTGAACCCATGGCCTCTTGTTCTGCCCTCTGTTGCAAGAAGGAACCGCTTCTCTCCATCTTTTTTATGACAACCTTTGAAGTATTTGAAGACTGTCCCCTCTTCATCACCTATTTTCCACACTAACCATACCTAGTTCCTTCAGCCTTTTCTCAGAGGTGCTGACTGAGGTTCAGGAAAAAGGTCGGGGTCAGGTTGGAAAGTGACTTTACCCTCTCAGGCTCGGGGTATTGTGTCCAATTCAGGTCTAAAATTTAGGCCTAAGTTGACATCTAGTCACCATGATACCTATGTTTCTGGTGCAGAAATAAGTGATGCATTAATTTGTCCACAAAGGACTCTAGTCTCCTCTGGAATATGATGTGATTTATTTAGAGAGGCAGATGCTTAGAGGTGTAAATTAGAATAAGCTCCCTTGATTTCCATGGAGCTATGACAATTTACACAAGCTAAGTTTTGGCCCATAATATTACTGCCAGTTCTAACTATTTTAACACAAGCCTGGTGATATTTGGTGCTTTTCTTAAAAACTCAGCTCCTGGAGTCATGTTGTTATATGAAAATATGTGTGTACGTGTGTATATTTTAAAGTAAGTTTAGTCCTCAAGATTGAGGAGAAAAGCATGGAAACATGACTTCTAAAGGCTCAAAAATCAGAAAGGAAATTTTAAAAAGTCTGGATTTGTTTTTAATCTCATCATTTTGGGGGCTTGATTCATGATTTTTGAATGATTAGAGTTTAAGATACTGCCATAGTCTTTTCAATGGGACAACTAAAATTTAGCTCCAATTTTACATTTTGGTAAAACAAGCTATTTACAAAAAAAATCTAGGACCAATACAAATATTTTATTTTATTTAGTCCAGTGGAAAGACTTGCTTTTCAACAAAGAAAAATGTTTATACAGTACTTCAATATGAGGGTCCAATCTGGCGTGAGTCTGAAACAGGCTATAGAGAAAAGGGAAACTGAGAGAAATGTAAGTAAACTACCAATGTAAACATCGAAAAGAAGAATGGATTTTATAAATCCTCTTAGGTTGTAGTTATCTAAGCTGTTAGTATCATAAGCCCAGACACTTCTAATTTATGATGTGTGATTTTTAAACTAATAGCTCTCCTTATAAATCTTGAATTGTGGAATATGGCTTTTTAATAAATGTTTAACAATCATGTATACTGATCAATACACAGAGATTAACACAACAAATTATTTTATTGATGCTGAGGGCTTTTCTATTGATGTCTGTATTACAGGACCTTAGGTTTATAGTAACACTAGTAACTCAGATGTCTCACTACCAGTTTTTCATGGAACGATGGAAACTGCAAATATAACTCAGGAAAGAGCTTTCATTTATTTGGAGAAAAACTGGTTATGCATCATAGAACTGTAAGCACACACACACACACACACACACACACACACAACCAAACCTCTCTGAACTTCCGGGAAGTCTCAATTCAGGTCTGAATTTGAGGGCCAGTGGATCTTCCCCAGCATAAAGGAGTTCAGAATCAAGCCTACTGACTTATGAAAAATGTCACGCTGTTAGTACTTTCTTTGTTATTGTAGAAAAACACTTCTCCCTTCTGCCCTGTTTCCTTTTATCCTTTTCCAACACCTCTTCTTTATCAGATAACACAGACGGGGCTGCCCTCCCCCAACAAATCTTCTCTTATTGCATCATTGGAATGGAGACTCCCAAGCACTATAAAGGTTGCTTCCTGAGGATTGAGATACCTCTCCAATACAGTTCAACATTAGTCTGGGCAATTCCCTCCCACGGTGCGTTATGTGAGTGAGTGAGTTAGTTGTTCCATTACTTATTTAATTTCAATTGAATAAGGGGGATAGTATGGACTAGATTCTAATCTCAGTTACGCGGGGCGTTCTGCTGGAATTCAGTGAGATCGGATAGTGAATAAATATTAGCTAGTTGTTAAAAACAGACTGCCAATCAGTGCTTTAGAGAAGACCCCTAATCAATTTGAAAGAGAGTTCTGCTTAAAATGAATGTTCACAGATTTAATAAACAATGCAATCCATTTATTTACCAATATGAGGATCCAATCTGGCGTGAGTCTGAGCATCTTCGGAAAGTGTGAGACCTTCCTTCCCACTGGAGCCAGGGAGTTGATGTTCTAGCCTTAAATTACCAGCCAGAGACAGCTATTCTATCTTGTCTAGCCTTGAATTTCTTCCAGCTTCATTATACAGGCACCAGAAGCAATGATGAAACAAACAAAAGCATTGTCTGCATTCAATTCCACTTGCAGTTTTCTATTCTTTTTCTCAGATGCCCTCAATCTCCATCAGTAGGCTGGATTGTCCTGGTCTCATTTGAAGACTACTTTATGATGCCATCTTAGCACCAAACTTCCAATTTATGTTGATGGTTATGATGCACAAAAACGGGTCATATTTTCAGTTGTTGTACATCACCATGGCCCTGTTAGTCAATACAAATGCTGACTTACACCTGCTGAGAATCTAGCCTAAATGACTCTGGGTTATTATCAGCAGCAATTAGAAAACAGAACAATGGAAATGCCATCAGCCTTTGTTACAGTTCTTCCCTGGCTTATTCTCTAGTCAGAGAATCTTTGTTCCATCCATTATAGCAAGTTGCTGGCTAAGCTTTGAAGGAGTGGGGTCTTCTCCAGATCAGCTGCCTATTATTAACATAGATACCTAATTACCTTAGTTACATTTCACAGAGTTCCCACCTTCCACACAGCAACCTGCAGCTGAATTTCTTTGCGTGAATCCAAATCAGCTGTTGCTGTGTCACCTCATGTTTAAAAGCTGGGTACCCAAAATTAGAGTAGGAGATAGGACAGGTGTAGAAAGAGTGCGGTCTTTTCACCATCGTATTGAATGGCTCCCTTCCTTCAGAAGAACCCAGAACACTGTCACCAAACAAGGGCTGTGAAGAGAGATGGCTGTTAATAGAACAGGCACTAAAATGAATGCAGAGTAGTTCAGCATGCAGTTTTCATGCCTTGTGCTTTGCCAAACCATTGGAAGAAAGCAGAGGAAGTAATCGGAATTGCATATTTTAAAGCAAGATGGGAACCCCTCATATACAGACTGCGGTTGAATAATCATCTGAGCCCTGAAAAGCTGTAAAGCATCCCCCAGTTAAATGTGCTGTTGGTTATTTCTGACACAGGGCTATGCAACTTCATGCCTCATCTCTAACTTTTACAACCTATTAAGAACCTGCTTGCTTGAGGTCTTTGTCAGGTGCTTCCCACTGATTCATATTCTCAGTGACAACAGCTTATATCATAGTTACACTGGTTAATAACCTGTCCCAGAGAAGCTGAGACTACGCCACAAATCACCAGCCTGGAAGAGTTTACATCTCTGCTTCCCTCTTGGATTTGAAGTTCAAATGACAAACTCATCAGGGGCATACTGGATTCTGACTGGTGGAAAATCTGTTACCCCTGGAGACCGAGTCATCTTCTGAAAAGAGATCCCGTGCCTTGATGCAGATGATTGTTTTGTAATGGGAAAGTTGGGGGGGAATGGCTATCCTTGCCATTAAAATGCTAATTGACTTGCCTCCCCAAGCAAAAACAGGGCAGAACAATCCAGTTGGTAGGACACCAACAAGATCAAAGACAATGGGTGTTTTGCCTGAGGAAGGAGTATACATGGATCAAGCCCTCAAAGGGCTCTTACCCAGATACATTTTCCTTATTCTACATGTGGAAACTCCACTGATGTCAACAGAAGTACAGTGTGCACAGAAAGAATGCAGAATATGCAAAGTGTGGATTAGGGTAGAGAATTTTACCTATAATGTTTGTAACCACCTGGGGAGGTTATGGAATCTCCATCATGGGGGATTTTTAAGAGCAGATTGGACAAACATCTGTCAGGGATGGTCTTACTTAATCCTGCTGTGAGTGAAGGGGACTGAACTAAATGACCCCTCGAGGTTCCTTCCAGTTCTATGATTCTAAATCATAATTTAATATCTTATTATACAGCACAAGGACTCCAGAATGCTTTAAAAAGAAGGTTAAAGGTGCTGTATGCAGGACTCAACTCACCCACCACTGTCATGCAGTTACCTCCTAGATGGCAATAGGACTGTTATGAAGAAAACTGTATCCAGTTGATCCTGCAGGATTGTCCAGGCAGTGTTGATCCTGTTAATTGATTGAATGTGCATGCAACCACTAGGTTGCAAATGTCTGCTTGTGCAAATGTAAATTTTAATTTAATTAGGGTGACCAGATGTCCCAATTTTATACGGCCAGGTTCTGATATTTGGGGCTTTTTTTAATATGGGCTCCTATTATTTCCCACCCCCTGTCCCGATTTTTCACACTTGCTGCCTGGTCACCCTATGTTTAATAGCCATCCGAAAGGAATATAAACATTGTTCTCTGTGAACATTCATGCCACTAAATCTTAAATGTTTGTAGAAAAGGGACACATAAACATGGCTGAAGCATTTACAAATTGGAAGAAGAATTAGTAGAACATTTTTAGCATTATACAAGTATCTCTAAAACGAACTAGATTACCTGACTGTCCTTGGGCATTTTTGTGGGTCAGCTTCCCTGTTTGCTGATAGGCATTATCAGGGCACCTCAGTGGGCTAGTGTCAGTGTATAGATGACACTAGCCCACTAGTGAAAGGTGCATTTGACAGATACGGTGTAAACCTCAGAGATATACCACAAATAGCCCTCTGTTTAGCTCTGCTCCTAATACAGAGCATACCCGGCCCCAGATAAACATACCTTTAAAAAGATTTGGAATAATCTTCTATGTCATTCATACTATTAATTCATCCAGGAGCAAAGACCAAGGTGAAGGCAAAGGACCAGCACTAGGCCAAAGCACTAGAATCCCACTTATGCATTCAGTAAGGCATGGAGCCTTGTGACAGCCTTCTGAATTTCACCCTAGGAGATTTCTCCCGCTCCCCCACACATCTTCACTCACATTATGTTGTTGTCTATGACTTCAGAAAACAACTAGGACATTCACAACCTCCATTCAGCAAACAGCCTCAATGATCATTTTCTTTAACTTCCTCTGAGCTTTCCAAATTGGAGGTTGTATTTCCCCAGTAAGAGGTTTCTCTGCCATCTTATTTTGGATACAGTCTAATTTAGAGCTCCTTTTGAAAGAAATGTATGTACGGTAGCAGTTCTTCCTATTCTTAACATTATACTGACCCCTAGAGTCGAAAGAGCTGTACATCTGGCAATAAAGCTAGATGACTAAAGAAGCACAGAAAGTGAATATAGAAAGTCTTAAGCAAGTTTTGATTAATGTAGTCTGTAGTCCCACACGTTTTATGTTGCAGGTGGTAGCCTAAAACTAGCCCACCAAAGAGATGGAAGTGTGAGTTTGAGGATCAATGTATTATTTATGCTGATCTGCCTTAGTTCATGAAGTATCCTATACTGACTCTCATCATTTCCTCTTTGAAAACAAACAAACAAAAACAGTTTCGAGCGGTATAGTAGCTATGTAAAGGACATAAGTTCTGAGCCTATTAGGGGTTATTTGTCTTTTGCCATGAAACAATTGCCACAAACATTCACGTGACTTTATTGGGTGTTTGATTTTTTGTCTTTTAAGATGGTTGATGTCCTCCCTTGTTTTCTGTGTTATTTTAGCTGTTAATCTGTCAGGGGACCAGAACTAGCAACTAAACAGATTTTGATACCAGTGTAATTTTTATTAAAAATATGCTTTCTACATTTTTCTTTTTCAGGGATAAAGCAAAGGCACAAAAATATTTTAACCTATGACTGTTCCTGGAATATTCTGGAAAAAAATGCTCCAAACTGCCAAGATTTGAATGTCTGTAGTGGCACCAAGTACTCTGAGTCAAGACCCTATACAAGATTCAGCATGAAAATAGCCTCTACGTATTAGCACCTGGGTATCCCTAAAATACTCACCTGGCCTCTGATAGTAATTCACCTAAGGTGTGACATCATTCCCAGACGCAGAGCAGAGAAACTCTCTTGTAGGCACAAACTGGCCTTCAATGGGTAAAACAGAGATGTATTGGGTGTGGCAGGGTGGGTTTGTCCCAGCCTGCCGCCCCTTTAAGAGGGAGAGAAGCCCTCTGCAAACCTCCCCTGCAGAAGGCTAATTAGCCACCTGGGCTGCAGAGGGCTCAGGCTTGATGAGTGGCACCTGGAAGCCTCCTCAGGGGGATAAAAGGCCTGCCAGGAAGCAAGCCCAGTGTGGTGGGGATGGTATAGAGTGTGGTGGTGGTTTGGAGCTATTCAGAGCTGTGTGTTTGGAGTTGTAAACTGTAAGCTGGACTATATAGAGTCTGTAGAGCTGTAAGCTATAGAGCTGTGAACTGTAGAGTTGTATGCAGAGCTGTAGAGCTGAACTATATAGAGTTGAAGACTGAATTGTACAAAGCTGTATATATTGGTGGTGGGGCCTGCACTGTGGAATTAAAGAGCACTGTTTGAAGCAAAGAAGGGTTTTCCTGCCTGTTCCTGAGAGGGGTGAGAGAGCGGTCTGTCACATGGGGTAGAGGAAGCTTTCGGGGGTACAGTTCATCCCAGTTCTCTCCACAGTGCAAGACAATGCAGTATAAGTGGTGAAACAACTCTTAGGAGGATGTGGCTGGTACTCCTTTCTGAAGCTGGCCGGGTCAGAGAGGCCAGGGCTATGGCTAGAACTTTTCAGCGGGGACTCCATCTGTGACTTGGCCCTGCATTGGAAGGGGAGCAGGAATGCACAAGATGAGACAAAGGCTCTTTGCACCTTCCCCTCTCCTTGTTCACCTACAACAGCTCCACACTTGGACTGTGGATGAGGTTTGAACTTTTGACTTTCACTGTTCAAGGCCTGAGTTTCCATCCCTTGAGCTAAAGGAATAATGCTGTTAGATGTAGTAGACTCTTATCCTTCTATGGTTAAACCACTAGAATGAAACAAAGACCTACCCTCTTACACACCCATGCAGGCGACTGCCACAATCTGACCAAAATGAAAGTGATGAATGCTAGCCCTTTGCCAGTGCATTTTACTGTGCGCCCCATAAGTCAAATGCAGTTTGTGTTGGACCTATACATTTAAAGGGTTAATTCCACTTGTAGTAGCAAATGAGGCTTCCCCCCTTTGTGGCATGATGAGCAGTTTTTGAAATATGGAGACCTTACAGCAGCAGAGAGCGGGGATCCCAAAATAGTACTGGAAATGCTGTAGAACAAGAAATACACCCCCCCACCACCACCACCACCACCACAATGAACTGCTCGAGATCTAAACTAAATATGTGGATCTCAGATATTTTTATCTCTTTATTCCTGGATGTAGGAGAAACAAAACATGATTATTATTAATTATTATTATTATTTATTTGATGCCTCTTGTTCGAGCGAGAGAATTGGAGCAGGCAGCCCAAGAGACTGTGGCTGGAATTCCAAACCTATCAAAACAAGAAGAGAAGCAAAGGCCATTGTGTGGGAGAATGGGGGAACAGAGGACGAGAGGGGTTCTCAAGAGATGCAGTGAAGAGCCAGACTCTTTCACCAACTGAGCATTTTCATTTAGATGCCAGTAGAGCCTGCAGGATCAGGGCCCCATTGTTGGAAGTTCTGTACAAACATATAGTAAGAGCCACTCACTGCCCTGAAGACCAGGCAGACAATGGGTAGAGGAAAGGAAAGGAGGTGCTACTATCCCCCATTTTACAGATGGGGAATTGAGGGGCAGAGAGTTTAAGTGACTCTGCCAAGGTCACACTGGAAGTTTGTTGCAGAGCCAGGAACTGATCCTGCTCTTCTGAGTCTCACTCCAGTGCTTTAACCACAAGACCCTTCTTCCTCCAGGGCACCCGTTACCCTACTAGTCATCCACAGGATTAGCCTGAACAATTCAGGGCACATTTTGCCCTAGATCACTCATGTCACCACCTCATTTTTCTCTCTAGCTTAGACTTGCTGGGCTCCTGCTGGTATATCCTGGGTTGCAGGACCCCAGCCACAGAAAGTCCAGCTGAAGCGAGGCCCATGATTTTTGAAACAGCATAACCCCCAAAGTAGGCAGCATGAGAAAGGAGGAAGCACGGGCAAGGCAACCTGAATTAGCAAAATGCCTGGGAGAGGGCAATAGGGCAGATGCTGGCTTTCCATTTGCAGAGTTGAATTGCATAGACCCATGTCTTCCACCACCAAACTAACAAAAGCCTGCAGTAGGCATGGAGCTTCCACTAGACAAAACCTCCTCTGAACCAACTACAATCTAGAGCTTGATTTCAGGGCTTGACGGTGCAGTTGTTGAATTGCAACAGCAGCATGATCAAGCCATAAAGGCACTGTATTGCATTAGCTAGTCCTTCAGGAAATGCCTTGAAAGACTGACTTTTTCCCCTTGCGTATTCTGTCTGTCCTAACAATACCGCAGGGTGTTTGTGCTACATGATGGATGTTTTCCATGTTAAAAACCATAAGTAACCTCTACAGTGTGGAAAATGAAAAACATTCTAACGTAAGATCTAGTCATATTTTCCATTAGATTCAGCACCATCTGCTGAAGGAAAGCCTTTGGATGAGACATATACACATATTTTTTTTAAAATCTGGACTCAGCATTGTCATTTGAAGCATGGAGACCAGGTTATCTCTGTTTCAAGGGTATCTCAGCTGGCCATCCATCATTGTTACGGTACCAGTCTTTCCTCTTTAGCATCTTCAGGGTCTTCCTTTTAATAAAATAGCTGTCACTATTTTTGTGCTTTGAATTTTTTTCCCCCTCTGCTTCTATCTTTTACCTTCCCTCTTGTAAAGTGTTCGTGTTCTGAGTTTCCCTAACCTCAAGGGGGGGGGGGGGAGAAACCTCGTACTGTTCATCATTGTCTACTCTTTCCTTTGCTTAACCAAGTCTTAGATCTTGTGATGGGAAGCAGAAGGCAATGCTTTTGGATTTCTGCAAGGCAATCTGGGGAAAATTCCCACTAATACATTCTAATTCAGGATACAGAGGAGAAATACACTAGATCAGCGGTTCTCAAACTTGTTGCGACCGTGACCCCTTTTTCGGCTCCTGCGGCTTGGCGCAACCCCTCCATGTCTGCCGAAAAGCCGCCGAATTAAATACTTCCGCATTCGGCGGCTAAAATGCGGGGGGGGGGGCTCCTGCCTGCGCCCCAGTCCCCTCCGCGGGCTGGCTCCTGGCTGTGCCCTGGCCCGAGTCCCCCCCGCGGGCGGGCTGCCGGCTGCGCCCCGGTCCCCGCGGGTGGCCGGGGCTCGGGGCTCGAGCCGGCGCCCGGGGATCCCGGCTCGGGGCAGCCGCCGGGGCTCGGGGCAGCCGCATTCGCATGAACAAAAAAAGTCTCCTGTGGCACCTTAAAGACTAACTATAAAGTTTTGAAGCATAAGCTTTCATGGGCTAATACCCACTTCGTCGGATGCAAGCAGTCCGATGCATGCTTGCATCCGACGAAGTGGGTATTAGCCCACGAAAGCTTATGCTTCAAAACTTTATAGTTAGTCTTTAAGGTGCCACAGGACTCTTTGTTACCTCTGCTATTCCAGACTAACACGGCTACCTCTGACTCTTGACAAAAAAAGTCTGTTAGTATGAACATTGGAGAATAGTTAATAATAAGGATAAAGAATGTGATTAAGCCAAACAGCCATTTGTAAGTCACAGAAATATTTTGTGATATGAACATTGTTTTTGCCGCTTCAATCCGCTCTAGGAACATTTTATGAAGCATAAAACTTAGCCTTGTGAGACATCTAAATCTGTTCTGTTGGAAGGATTTAAGGAACTTTGATATGCTGAAAAAGTGTCCCTGACCAAAAAAACCCAAAACACCTTGGTACAGACACTCTTATCTTTTTTCCACCTTGAAAAACATCTCTGGAAAAAGAATGACACTCTTTTCATTACATCTGGACCCCTGACTGAAGGAAACACAAGCTGTGGATCCAAACGTTCCCTCACACAATGTTCTGTGAAACAAGGAAGGAGAGTAGACACATCCCTGGGTAATTACTGGGTGTGTAAATTGCCTGGATTACTGTCTTTGAAATGTGTCATTGGACACGTCTCTCTTCCTCCCTGTGTAAAAGAGGAATGTATCTGAGCCAAACTTCTCTAGAGCGATGTTTTTAAACGGCACAGCTTTAAAAATTCCATTCATTTCAGCACATCTAAGCTTAGTTCCTACCTGCTTTCTACCCAAAACATCGAGCTGTATTTGCAATTCAAATTTAGTACAGGCTGATCCAAAACCCACTGAAATGAAACTAATGGGAATCTTTCCATTGGATTAAATCAGATTTGGACCAGTCTTGGGAGTCAGATTTTCAAAAAACCTCAGGGCCAGTTTCAAGTGCTCAGCCAATCATAACAGCAGTTGTATTTCCAAACGAGATTAGGGCCTTGGAGGCACCTAAATAAAGGGCCAGATTTTCAAAGCTGCTCACTCCAGCTGCTCACTCCCAGCACTCCTCTCTGGAAAATAGTGGCTAGATTTTTATAGAGTCCTGAGGTCTTTTGAAATTCTGGCCACTTATTTTGAACATCTTGTCCCATGTGCCTCAGGCAAGTATTGTTATTTTCGCCTTTGAGAGAAAAAAGTATTAACTGGCATCCAAGCTTGTATTGGTTCCAAAGAGTGAAAAACAACCACTAAACTCAGTAGGGGGAAAAAATAAGTAAATATTAAAACAAAATGATGCTCGCGTAAGAATCTAATTATATTTTATTATGTTAAAACTTGCATCAAACTGCTTAGATAATAGGCCTTTCATATGAACTTGCTGGTTTCAAAATAGTGCTATCAACTCAATAGATGGATGATCAGTGTGTGCATACAAAAGGCGATCCCAGATAACTACAGCATTTCCCATGGCAACCAGTCATATGAACGCCTAGAAAAATGTGAGTAAGGACTTTGTCATGTTGTGAACAAAAATACCTACCGACCAGACTCCTTGCAGGTCTGAACTTTGTAATAATTTATCCACCTATTAGCCTAAATTGAAAGTTATTTTCCACACACCTTTTTGTTTCTTTTATGTCTGAAAATGTTTCCTTTATTTCATAGTTCATATTCTATTCTAGTGCTTGTTCGTGCAAAGGAGACAGGGCTTTCTTGCTGCATTTGGGAGTCAAGCAGTGTTTCTTATGTATCCTGTCAGCACACTCACTCTTCTAACTGGTTCTTAATGCTATTCAGCAAGATCAATCTCTTAATAATATCTGGCACTTATATTCACAAAGCACTGAACAAACTCCAGGACAAACTGATCTCTTATGTCTCTCTGCTGAATGACACTGGGATGAATTTGGCTCATTGACAAATCAATTTACCCCCACATCGCCCTGGGAGGCAGGTCTGACCCTGATTTTTGCAGATGGGAAAATGGAGGGGGAGAGGTGAAGGGACTTACTCAAGGGGATACACTAAGGCCTAGTCTACACTAGTGGGGAGGGTCAACTTAAGATACGCAACTTCAGCTACATGAATAGCGTCGACACATCTTAGGTCGACTTACCTGCTGTCCTCACGGCAGCAGGTTGACAGTGGGCTCCCCTGTCGACTCTGCCTTGCGCCTTTTGGCGAGCTGGAGTTCCGGAGTCGACGGGAGTGCCTCTGGGGATCAATTTATCCCATCCTGATGAGACGCGATAAATCAGTCCCCAGTAGATCGATCCCTACCCGTCGATCCAGCCGGTAATGTCAAGTCCAGGGTCAGGGGGTAATTTTGAATCAAACTTTGGGGGGAACAGATTGCCGGCTAAATGAACAAGCTCTGTCCCCTTCTTTCCGCAGTGTACATCACACTTTTGCATTCACTGTGTTTTTAACACAGAGATATAGAATCACAGATCGGGGTGGAGGGGGGGAGAGGGCCCTTTCTCTCACGCCCTTTCTGGATTCAGTTATTTAACTGCCCCAACATGAAGCAGGCTCAATTGGAAGGGCGGGGGGTGGGGGGGGAGGGAGGGGACCGGAGTATGATGGCAGGCTGAGAGTAATACCACTGAACTGAGCTTCTTTCCTTCACCAGCTGCTAGATCCGTAGTTCTCAAACTTTTGTACTGGTGACCCCTTTCACATAGGAAGCCTCTGAGTGCGGTGTCCCCCCTTATAAATTAAAAACCCATTTTAATATATTTAACACCATTATAAATGCTGGAGGCAAAGCGGGGCTTGGGGTGGAGACTGACAGCTCGTGACCCTCCATGTAATACTCTCTTGAGCCCCCCAGTTTCAGAACCCTTGTGCTAGATGGTTCGCATGGGGAGTTGGCAGCAGTTACTTAATGCTGTTGCTGTGGAAAGTGCTTTGGGCTCTGGGGCTGACCTCTCCTCGATCCCTTCAAACAGGCTGGGAGAAGTAGAAAAGCACTGTTGTCACTACCTACTGGATCCTAAATATCCCCACATCATTGTATATGGAGGGATAATTCTTGAATTTGGAGGGGATCTTCTGGATGGTTTACAAGGGATCTGCCTCCTGAGCCAGGCTTACTACTCTGAAACTAGTTACACTCTTTCAGTGCATGCCGGAGGCACTCTCTAAAGGTTAGGACAATGAAAAGAAGTAGCTCTTCAGGATAGAGACTGTCTCTTTTGTTATGTGTGTCTACAGCGCCTTGCAAATGGGGACCTGCTCCACCTCTTGGGGCCCTGGGTACAAATGCACAGCACTCTCTGGAGCGTTTGGATAATGTAGGATGCACGTCTGAATCCTGTGAGGTTCTGGATGCCTCCTGTCAGATGTGCTGTGTGCCTGCAGCTCCGAATGAGATCTGCCAGAGCGGAGGGCACTCAATACATTGCGGAATTGGGCCTTTAATTGCTCCATATTACAAGATGGAATAAATTATCTTTTGTTATTTATTTCCAAAGGATTAGAAAGATAATTGCCAAGAAGAAACCAACCAAACCTTAATTACATCTTTCCCTTAGCTGGACGCTTTCTAACATTTTCCAGAAGATATTTTTATTGCTTTTATTCGCTTCTTGGAAAAAACAAGTCTGCAGGCCAAAGAGTGCAAGCTATTCATGTTTCATTTGTTTGGCATTCTTCATCTGCTTCTCTTTACTGGGAGCCGCTCCTGGAAGATTAGGAGAAAAAGGACTAACTATTGTCGCATTGGCCAGTAATTAAAGGCTGCAGCCTCTATTTTGTGTGTGTGTGTGTGTTGTGTGTTATACATAAAGTAAATGTTAAAAGAACACTATTAAGAAGTTAGGAAATGTACGGTTGCATATGCACTCTTAATTTGGCCCCCTTGAGTCTGTGCATTATGATAGTCTTTATTACATGTGTTAGAATATAGCTATACAGGCCTGTCTGTAAAGGCCTAGACTTTAAGAATGTAGGTATATGTTGATCATTTAGCTAGTTATAGAGGTATAAAAGAATCTGTGTAAGGGCCTTCTCTCACTGTGACAGTCTGAGGCCCTGGTCTTAGGCCAAGGCCTTCGGCTAAGCAGTGAGAGCAGCCATAAGCTGGGAAGCAAATGGTCACATCTTCACATCTCAAACTAGTCACATTGAAATAAGGTGCTATTCGGCTGTTAGGAATACAATCCTGTCTTGATAATGCCTATCATGTCCAGCTAAATGGAAGAGCCTGGAAGATGTAAAAGGAAATTTAGTTTGATAGTTTTCTGTTTGGTAAGAACACTTATCAATAGACATAGTTGGGAAACCCTTATGTCTTTATGGATATAGTTTTGAAATCCTCACTTCTGTATTGTTTTGTCATTATAGTTCCCACTATACTATGATTTATTTGCATGCTCTCTGTCTGGTTGTGTGATTGTTTGTCTGCTATATAATTAATTTTGCTGTGTGTAAACTAATTAAGGTGGTGGGAATAATTGGTTAGTTAATCTTATGTTACAATATGTTGATTAGGTAAATTTCAGTAAAATGATTGCTTAACGCATAGCTAAGAATATTACTATATAAATTAGGGGCAAACAGGAAGTAAATTGGGATTTGAAAATAAGGAAAAAGGAACTTGGATTTAAGCTTGCTGGAAGTTCACCCCAACAAATATCTAAGTGTTTGCACCTTCGGACTTTGGGTATTGTTGTTCTTTGTTCATGCGAGAAGGACCAGGGAAGTGAAAGGGTGAAGGAATAAGCCCTCTGATAACATGATCACATACTATATTTTCCACAGGTCCCATACACACTGGTTTTTAGTCCCAGTCTTCTTACCTAACCAATCCCAGCCTCCCCTCTCAACAACTCGGTTCCCAAACTCTGGCTGGGCAAGGAGATTGGATCTGTGAGTCAGTTTCCCTCCTCAACTACCAGTTAATTTATCTCTAATCTAGACGCAATAAATTGATCCCTGAGCATTCTCCCCGTCGACTCTGGAACTCCACCACGATGAGAGGCGGAAGCAGAGTCGGTGGGGGAGCAGCAGCAGTCAATTCGCTACCGTGAAGATGCCCAGGTAAGTCGACCTAAGATACATCGACTTTAGCTACGCTATTCCCATAGCTAGAGTTGCGTATTTTAGGTTGATTCCCCACCCCGTCCCCAATGTAGACCTGGGCTAAGTAAGGCCCCCAATCCAGCAAAGCACATGGTGGTGGTTTAAATAGATACTGGTCTCAAAGATTTTGATTATCTTGATTAAGCACAACTCGAATCCAATAACTCGCTGCCACGCAAGAGAATGTAGAGGGCTTTTAGTCAGATATCAAGTGATGTTTACATGTAAACAGAAAACAAGAAATTATTGCACATTGTGTTAAATTAGAGGAGGGTAGAGTGAAGGTACAACTGGCAAATCTGAAACTGTATCCATCGAAAATTAGGGACTTTTGAATGAAGGAAGAAGAGACTTCTGCGACTTAATCCAGGCCCAAATCCTGGTTCCATAACTCCAAAGATAGTCAGAGGAAGATGCCACGTAAATATTTTTTTAAATCACCAGTTTAGTAGTGACAAGATAATAGTGTCCATTAAAAAGCCAACAGTTAATACACTGTGCTGTCTATCTGCCTCTCTCCCTATCTTGCACTGCCTCATCATTGTGCTGTTTGAGTGTTTAGCAGATGAAACAACTGCGATAGCTTAGTTCAGCTGAAGTTGACAAGTAAGAAGGAAAGAGCCACAGGGAATGAGGAGGCAGCAGAGATAAAGGGCCTTTGGGGAGATAGCCCTGTTCTCTAACAGATGCCACGAGATCTATGCTATTGAGAGGACCAAAACCTCTGCTTCTTACCTGGGTTCTTTTGAAGAATTTGAAGAAAATGCCAAGAAAATTCTATTGAAGAATTTGAAGAAAATGAGAAAATGCTCAGGGGAACTTCACTGAGATTACCTCCCCCTCCCCAATTCACTTCAGTCCCCTCCTGAGGGCCTTCTCGCAGAAGGGGTCAGTTTTACTTAGGCAGAACACTGAAGAGAACAGAAGTTGGTTTAATCAAGTAGGACCTAAGGAGTTGAGCCTTTAACTATTAAGCCTCATTACATTCCTGCTTTCAGTCAAGATGGTGAAACGGAGGCATATAGAGATTAAGTGACTCTCAGGTTCAGAGAATAACTTGATGGCACTAAGCAATACAATGCAGATCTTATGATCTCTCATCTTTAGGCATAATAACATCCCGTACTTCCGCATGTGAGTATTGTACTGTATTTTCCAGCTTGGCTAAAGTAGTTAGGTGGGAACAATCAATTCCCCTGATCTTCTTTACCTCAGTAATTAATGTGAAGACTCATCCTTCTTGGTACAGAAAGCATTTTCTCCATTCTCCAAGTTGCATGTGCCAACAGGGCCTTACTGATTTATGATTAGGGGATTGAGCCAGCAAATTGCTGGAAAATCTCTGAAATTAGGGGAAATGTTCTTCTGATATTGAGCTTAATTACAAAGCGTATTAAGGCAATTGAAACTCCCACAGGTATCAGTGTATGTACAGACGAAGGGGGATCACTTGGCCAGCAGCAATTTTCATCCCCACGTAAAAGATCTCTGAGTGTCACAGAGAGTAGCAGAAACAGCATCAATCTGCTGTCAGACTGACTGTCTGAGAAACTGTATTGGCACTTTGGGGACTGTACTTTGTTCGAGATTTACAATAGCTATGCAGAGGGGTTCATGCAGCATTTCATTCTAAATGACCCATTCACAGAAGACAAACCAAATAAGTGTTATGTTTTTGGCAAGGCATTTTACAGTGCAGCATGAGTTTAACAGATTGGAAATTACAACAGCCTGTAACACTCTTTAGAACAAGTCTGACGCAAATGAATGCTGTATATTATATATCCCATATCTGCGTCTGTGGCAATTTAAAGAACATTTCCTCTAAGTATATGGGATACACAAAGAGATGGATTGAAATATTTTTACTGCACTTCAGAGAGAAAGAAAGACGCATAAAGTACTTATGGCGGCAGGGGGACTCACCATCCTTCATTATAGGCCACCAGTACATTCCACAGAGTCAGAAAGAAAGCAAGTTCCAGTTGTCTCAGGCAGGAGGGAGGCTAACTATCTCAAAACCGAACACTTGAGACTGAGAAACACAATGGAGTAGGACAAAACATCACAGAAAGCAAACCCCAAACTCCCCGAGACATTAGAAAATAGCAATAAAGAGTGAGGAGAAAACAAATAGTGTCACATCCAGGAGAAATGCAAACTGTGGAGAAAGTGACCACTGAAAATCCTAAAGAAAAAAATGAGTGAGAAAATCACAAACAAAGTCCAAAGCAGAATGCGTGAGTAGACCTGGGTGCACTGCAAGCTAACATTCAGTTCCTGAGAGAGAGCACCAACAAGAGGGCCTCTTGCTTTGGCATTGGCAAGGACGGCAATGCAGCCATCTGAATTTGGACACAAGATACAGGGGAAAGGCTGGATCTCCATAAGAAACTATAGAGAATTAATAATTAGGCTTGGAATAATTGATCATCCCTCCACCTCCATTTCCATAATACACCTGTAAACTAACAGGAGCCTATTGTTCTTCTGCAAGTCCCCACTCTCAGGAAAGATGTAGGTTTCATTTGCAAAGAATGTGCGTTTTAAGACAACAAATGACAGCTCACTGGGAAAGAGTGTATGGGGGAAAAAAGTGTACTGCTCCTTTAAAGGGCAGGTTGGAGCCAACAGCCTGGGAATAATCAAAAAGGCCCTGAGCTATTTAAATACAGGAACAGGAAGCTAAGGGGAGAAAGGGGGAGTAGAAAGCAGACAGATGAGCCTGGGTGAATGGTGATTGTTTACTCTCTCAGGCACCTGGAGAGAAGCCTACCCTAACCCTGGGGTGTGTGCGTTGTAAGCGTGGGATCCAGGCTCCTGATAAACTTTCTATTTCAATTATTCCTATTCTGAAACCTGATTAAAAAGGGTAACATGCCTGGGTAATGTGTATTGGGTTCTCCTTGCCCTGGGTGGTTAAAGAGAACCTATTGCTGTCCCTCTTGGGGGGAAATTAAGTTGGGGCAGACCTAAAGCACCACACTTGGCCCTCAGAGGTTTTCAGGGACTGTCCACACCTTACACTCACACATAGCATGAAGGCCTTGAATGGGGAATTTGGCGGCATTAAAAATCATCCCGTGTCTTGTGATGCAGACCTCCTGGCTCGGCGTGACGGCTTTGATCCCAGCTATTATAAAAATAGGCTTCACATGACTGGACCCTGCCTTGTTTTCCTATTATCTGGGAGTGTTCTGCACGGGGTATATGGAGATACATTATACTCATTGAATTTTTGATTCTCCACTTACAAGAGAGGGCCAGGATATGTTGTAGGAGGAACTTAGCAAGGTGAGAGAATTTCAGATAGCAGGTCATTCTCTAGGGCCAGGATTACAGTATAAGAATGTCAGTTAGGGGGATGATTCTTTACAAAATACGTATACAGGTAAAAAGCTCTAGTGTAGGCATAGTTATACCAGCACAAAAGTCCTTTTCCTAGTATAGCTCATTTTGTTCAGGGAGTTGGTATACGCTATATTAGTTTATAAAAGCACCCTGTTAGCTGCATAAGCTTTATCTCCATCGGGAGGGTTGTCTGTCTATATACCAGCAAACTCTTTCTCGGGTAGACACGGCCTAGTTCTCTGTTTAAACACATGGAGTGAAATCCTGGCCTCCTTAAGTCAATGGGAGTTTTGATTCGGATAACATGAGTTTGTCCCTGAAAAATCATATTTTGTTTTAAATAATAAATTATGGATGTGTTTGCTTTCTGCTTTTTAGTCTTCAGGATGCAGGTGAGTCATGTTTTAACGCTTCTCTCTGCAACCACAAAGATTAGAAATGTTTTTTAAATAAAACCTGAGATTTATACAAATTCTCACAAGATCATTGATATCCAGGAGCTGGGACTTTAAGATATCAAGTACACCAAGATTCTCAACAAAATCCCATGAGTTGGCAACACCGCTCTCCATATATATCTTTTCAAATAGAATCAACTGTATTATTTTCTTCCCATATTTCAAACCTCACTTATAAGAATATCAATAGCACAAAAGAAACTGGTTATTCCCTAGAGAAGATGGCAAGAAATACAGCTGTACTGACTGAAGTCCACTGAATAGGCCACTAAAAACTAACAGTGTTTCAGATAAGAATTAAATAAATATAGGGCCATAGCTAAGAATAAAAAACTAAAAACTATATGTCAATCTGAGAAGCTTAAAAGCCAAAATAGTTGCCCTAGAATGCCTTGCAATAAGAGAGGATTTAGCTATAAAAAGGCATTTTTGCTATATTTGGAGAGATTGTGGTAAGAAAATAATCAGAGGCATGCTTCTAATACCTGGGTATAGAGACTATATTAGTGCAGAGAGGCGAAGGAATAGCACTATACAGTTAGTTGAGATTAAAGAAAATTGTGAGGAACAACAGGGCTATACAACTTGGCAACACAGAGGCAGATAAAATTCACTGTAGACAAGTACAAGGTAATGCACATCAGAAGGGTCAGTCTGAAGCACTCATATACACTTGCGGATTGTAAAATAACCATTACCGCTCAGGGAAAATATCCAGGCATCATTGTGGGAAACTCCGTGAAAATGACTATTTGATGTGCACTAGTGGTCAAAAAAGCAGACCCAACTGCCTAAACAACTGAGGTTTACAAGGTCCATTGACTTTCAGTGGGACTTGGTCTCCCAAATCAGCTGACATTTTTGAAAATTTCACCATTGAAAATAAAATTGAAAATATTATTCACAGCATCATAGACTATAAAATGAGAATGGACCACTGTGGTCATCTAATCTGACCTCCTTCATAACACAGGGTCATAGGATTTCCCTGCTTTAATTCTTGCTTGAATTAGAGAACTTGAGAATCAAAGTTATATTCTATCAGTGGGTAGCCGTGCTAGTCTGTATCCACAAAAACAACAAGGAGTCCAGTGGCACCTTACAGACTAACAAATTTATTTGGGCATAAACTTTTGTGGGTAAAAACCCATTTCAGATGCATGAATGAAAATTACAGATGCAGGCATATTTATACTGACACAATTCGAACTGGCCCTGTCAACACTGGTTCTCCACTTGTGAGGTAACTCCCTTCTCTTCATGTGCCAGTGTAAATATGACTGCATATCTAACTTTCACTCCTTGCATCTGAGGAAGTGGTTTTTTTACCCATGAAAGCTTATGCCCAAAGTTTTATTGTTCACATACCATCTTTTTAAATAACCTGATGGTTGAAGTACCACATGCAAATTTCTCTTTTTTTGTGCACATTTATTTTAGTCTTTAATAGGCTTAACTTCAAATAGTACCATAAAGTTTGAATTTGCCTGAGGGAAATTATATAAGAAGGGAGTTTGGGTGGGGGAGTCTGGATGGAAGGGTTAGAGGACATGAGATTCAGTGCTGGTTGGGAATTTAGCGGCAAAACTTTTTTTTAAATGACAATTTGTCAAAGCTCACCATTTTCATGGGAACATATAATTTTCAACACATTTTTGGGTCAGGAAATGTTTCTTGGGGCCAGGATGGAACTTCTGGTCAAAATGAGAGGAGGAGAAAGAAAGGCAGACCCACCTCAGAATAACCTGGTGGTCAGGGTACTCATTTGGGATGTGGGAGACCTCAATAAAAGTACTTTCTCTGCCTGAGTAAAAGACCAGAGGCTTGACCCTGGGTCACATCCTATCCTTCTTGCAAGCTATTTGCTATTCAGGGTTGCATGGACCTCTCTCCCTCTGGTTTTTTGCTAAAAGTTTCAAAAGGTCCTCGTTTCATCTTGATGCCAAATGGGAAAATTCTTGAAACCGTGAAAACCATTGTGGGATGGAAAAACCATTTTTACCCATGCTCTGAGGTTAGCCTTAGGATGTGGGTTTGGCTGGAGTGTAGGTGTAGAGTGCGCACCTATGTAAAAAGGCAGGAATGACTCAGAGGGGGAGGGTAGAGAACTTGCAGAAGTGTTGGCTGAAATCGAAGGGCTTTACTAGGGCACAGGGCAACTTCAATTCACCCTTCTTCTCAGGGTACATCCACATTGCAGCTGGGCGCATGCTTCTCAGCTCGAGCAGACTGAGTTAATTTCACTGACAACAGATCTGCATTTCAAAAGGTGTTTTTTTCTCCTAGTGATAATGGACCATCTACATTTAACAGCCCTCTTAGAATTGTACAATTCTAATGTACAATTTTTTTTTCTTTTTCCTTCTTTCTGTGTGTATAAATGCATTTTACTTCTGTTCCATTCTATGCATCCGATGAAGTGAGCTATAGCTCACGAAAGCTTATGCTGAAATAAACTAGTCTCTAAGGTGCTACAAGTATTCCTGGTCTTATTGAATTTCTGTTCCCCATATAAGGCCTTACAGACTGACCAAGTCATAGGCAGTTGGAAACCCAGGATTTTAAGATAGAGTTTTTTCATGAATCATACCTTGAACAAATAGAAGCTGTCTTTATATGACCTTCCTCATATTTATTATATCATGTTTATTAAAGATATGGGCCTAGGGGGTATGTGCATTGAAGAGTGAGGCCAACACAAAGGAACTAAATGATGACAAAGGAGATCATCTTATTGTTCCTAAAACTCGTAGTTTGAAAGGTAAGGATAATAATAATCCATCTGATCGAACTTTTTATCATGATTTTCAATTCATCCAGGGATGACAACAGCTGAAGCCTATTAATATCAATGGGAACATTGCCATCTAGTGGAGGAACACATTAATGCAGGACTACAGAAGAACCTAGAGAAATTAAAAGATGAATGACGTATAGGGGTTTGCCAGACTGGATCAGAAGGTTAGGCTATTATCCCACTACTATGGCATCATCCTTTTCATCAGCAATAGCCAGAGGAAAGGAAGGCCTGAAATCTCATAATTGTGGACTACTGTTCACAGAACAAAAATAATTCTCCATTCTTGCAGGGATCAGTTCATTGCTTGGTTCATAAGATTACATTATCCTTGTTTTAGCTTTTATAGTTACATGTTGTTGCCAGTGGTCACAAAATTATCCAACTCTGGTGTCTGACACCTTCTACCTTTCAGATCAGCCGTTTGATCTAATTCAGTTAAGGCTAAGATTTCCAAAAGGAGGACTTTCCTAAACTGGGATGTTAGAACCAAAGGGATTTATGTGCCCAGCTCCCACTGCATTTCCAGTTCCAATGTCCTTACTCCCTTAGGCGTCTTTCAAAATCCCAGCCTTAAATCCATATTTAGCTCCTGATTTTCCTGATTCAGGAAAAGGGATCCGATTTTTCCAAAGTGCTGAGCACCCAGCAGCTTCTATTAGTTTATTGAAGTATTCAAATATGGATGTAGGAGCCCACCTTTAGCCAGCCATTTTTTAAAAATATTGGCCAACATTTTTAAGGGGTCTACATTTGCATTTCAATGTTATGGGCGCCCCTTTGCCCCCACAGGTAATCATGGGGGAAATGCTAGTATTCAGATATCTGTCTGATCTGAAACCAGAGTGTTGTACATTTCAGTACTTACATTTGCACTGACAAGCTAATCTAAGAGCCCTTTTATTTCCCTTTATAGTGCCATTCTCACCTCTAGCACTTTACCCTTGGTGAATTTTGAATCCAGCTGAAACAAGGAAACACTGGAAGTCTTGAGGGCCTTGTATGGTAGGATTCAGTAGTTATAAGCAGTACTATTATGGAAGAGGGTACCCTGTTTCCCCGAAAGTAAGACATCCCCCGAAAATAAGACGTACTTCCAGTTTTGCCTCTCGCTGTAATATAATGTAATGTAATTTTGGGAGCAAAAATTAATATAAGACACTGTCTTATTTTTGGGGAAACACGGTAGGAATGAGAGAATATGCAGTATTGGTATTTGCTTCATAAATTTTGAATCCTTTAATTCAATCCTCATTAACTGTTCTACTTGCTAGGTTATTCAGCCTCTGAGTTTCTTGTAGCTGCTGCATCCCACTGGGCAGACATTTCTGCTCAGAAACTGAACTGTCTGAGATTTTTCCTAAGTCTATTTCCCCCAAGGGATCCTATAAGTTCACAGCCTCTCTGCATAAGTGAAAGGTTTAGACTATGTTTTTGCCAGCGTCCAATACTTTATGCCTCCCATTGATCTGAGTTAAATTTCACCTACAGTTGTGCTCTGTAATTAATTCTCTAGTGGCCTTAAATCCATCAGCGATTGCCCCAGTGCTCTATAATTGGTTGGTGCTTGGTGTTTTGTTTTGTTATTTCCCTTTCTAGCTCAAACTACTTAGCATCATTAGCTATCCGCACAACACCGCACTGTAACAACCATGTTTGCATGTCTTCACCTATCACATTGCCTAACAGTGCATTCTGAGAAAATCTAGGCAGCTATCCCATATCCCAGAGGGTATCCAGAGACAGTGGAGTCAGCAGAACATGGGGCATCACAATAGTGACTCTGTAATGTGCGGAAACAACAGCTTCTCAATGACCCTAAGGCTCCTTTACACTACTTTGGCAGTGTAAACAGGCCTTAAAGTAGGTGTAGATGTAAATGTAATTCACACCTATTCTAAGCCCCTTTACACAGCCAGAGCGGTGCAAAGGACCACAGTATAAATGAGAATCAGGCCTATCGCAGACAAGATTTTCAAACATGAGAGGTGACTTTGGGGGCTTGGGTACTTGAGTGCCTGACATGAGACCCCCCAAAAAAGTCTTATTTTAAGAAGTATTGAGCTGTCCCCTCTCTCTCTGGAATTCAGGCCCCTTTAAAGTGTCTCAAGCCGGGCACCAAAAATTGATGCCACCAAAAATTGTTAGTCACTTCTGGTAGTCTTGGAGATTATATCCCTGCTGTCTCATGCTTTTGGGCCCATCTTGAGAGGTGCTGAGTGTCCTCAACCCCAGGCTGGTTCTATGGTTATTTTATATTTTAATTTGCCCTTTAGTCTTCTGTTAGCCATTTTCCACACCATTTTTTTTTAATTGCCTTTTTAACATTTACCTCTGTTTTACTCTAGGTGGCGCTGTTTCCAAATGGAGCTGAGTCCGATGGAGTCCAGTATTAGATGGGGCTGATACGTACTATGATGTATCAGATGCCACCTTGGACAATATGTAGCTGTGCTTTACCCTCCGTAAAGCACAACACAACTGGATATCGTAATGTGTATGTTAACAGCTGCAAGAAATAGGATTAGAAACTCACTCGCTCTCTGCTCAGTGGGCAAGTTAAATATGAATCGGCACTTTGACAGTCTTTGAGCTGTCTCGGAAAAGGCAAGATCTGCTGCCTTTAAGTGCTGGAGGTGGTGCTTTTATTGACTTTCACACATCATCCTTTCCACCTCAACGACATTACTCTGCATTCTAGAGTTCCGGCTCAGCTGGGGAACTCCGAGTTCTTTACAAACATTACTCACTGGATTGTGGCTTTGCTGTCTACACAACAATTAAGACTAACGAGAAACCACACTGGCACGGCTGGATTTCATATAATGATGTTTATTAACGAGGCACAGATGCACAATGGATGCTGCTGCTCTGGCAGGCATCTGACGGCTTTTTGCACTAGAAGAGAGGAAGGCCCATTAGTGTCCACTTACAAGTCAGCAGCAGCGGGCCTCTGAGCTTGGGGCAACAGGTGGGGTAGCAGGGCTCATGCTACCATGCCAAAGTAGACGGTGATTTTAAGTTGTGTCTAGGGCTCTGAAGCCTATTGTCCTTCCTAGGGATCAGAGCCTGAATTTCAACTCAGCCACAACGTCCACATAGCTATGTTTAGTGTGGTAGCATGAGTCTGCCAATCCAGGTTCGGAGGCTGTCTGCTGCTGACTGTGTAATGGATGCTAGTGTAGAAGCTGTGTAGACGTACCCCCGAGAGGGCTCCCCGACTATATCTTTTCAAGTGGGGGCACAGTTGGCAGAAGACAGGTTGTTCTCAGGGGAACTTATTCTCTTTAGGTCTTGTAGAATAGATGTGACCCCACAAATTGCTGAGCACCTAAACTCCCAGAGAAGTCAGTACCTGTACCTTGCAAGCTTGGACCTTGTTTAATACCTTGTAGGCTCAAACCTGGACTGAAGTATCTCTGCTTCTACTGTGTCTTAGTGCTGGGTGGGTGTCTTTTGCTGGTGTCCATTCTGCGTTAATAAACAAGCAGAAAAACAGAAGAGTCTATGACAAGGAACACATGGTCTATTCAAAACACAGTAGGTCAAATCTAATCATTCTCTGTTGGCATAACTCCATTGACTTCCCTGGAGTTATCGCAGCAACGGAATTACCCGTAGAACCAGGGAGGGAAGTAACACACCGAATTTAGCCATGACTGGGAGCGAACTACTCGGCACACCTGCAGTGACCAGGCTCATTAAAAGTAATTGAAAAGCAGGTGAATTGATGTCCTGTTGTTATCCCAGCTCAGTGAAAAAAAGTAGTTCCTACATGTGCTGTGTCACAGCAGTTGACCCGGCCAGTATATGGAGTTTTCTGATGGCATTTCCAATTGTGAATGATAGGAGGGGAGACAGGATGTGGTGATCCAGTTCCCTGTTGCAATGACACAGGGGGAGAATTCTTAAAGGATGAATCCAAACAATCTTGGAAATCAAGAGTTAAGCTGCTATGTTCTTTCCCCAGGTACAACGGTCTGGTTCTACCCCGGTGAACTTCAGAACTGAAACTGAACTGTCTCTAACTGAACATAGCTCTTTCATTTTATAATGCTGTAATATCACACTGTATAGTTCTTAGGCCAAATTCTGATGGCAGATGCTCATGCAGGACTCCCAGGGGATACTAGTTCATCTCCAATTCTAGGTGGTAGTCTCCCAAAATCATCACCAACTGAATGACCGCTTGTAACAGAGCCCTCACATGCTCATGCCACAAATTAGCCAGAGACCACTTCTGTGCAAACCCCAGTGCCCTTTTATTTCCTTGTATCAATTCCCAATTATATACAGTTCAGTTTAATCCAGGTAGCCCCTTGGGGATAGCTAGCTTCTGCAGCTACCAGGGAACTCCAGCCACAGGCTCCTCCCTTTCCTGTTCCCCCTTTCAGCCTCCTGCACTTCCTTCCTGCTAGCTTTATAAATCCTCCTGGCCCATAAAGCCCACAGGTGTTTTTCCTTTAGCCCTGCAAGGAGCAACATCCTGCCAGCTCCAATTAATTCCCCTTAATGGGAGCTGGGTGCTCAGGGCTGAGCGAACAGGGGCTGGCTCAGAACCTCCTGGCCAGCACCTTGTTCCACAGCTCTTTGGTAATCTGGACGCAAAGACTTTACCGTGCACTCCTAGTAGAAATGGGTCCACTTAATACCTTCATTCGAAAAAGCGTGAGAAAAGTAGACTGAGGAGATGGTGGTTGGGATTTTCAAAAGAGCACAAAGGAATTAGGCACCCATCTTCTATTGTACTCAATGGGATTTGGGCACCTAACTCCTTTAGGCTCTTTTGAAAATCCCAGCTGTGGAGTCTAGACTTCCCTCTCCCTTCTGGAGGTATTGCCTCTGCGTTAGGGCAAGGCACATTGACAGGGCAATGTGGACAATATTGCACAGCTCTTGCCTATGCTGCCCTCATTCTGGGCATCAACGGAGGACTTAATTCTCTAGAATTTAATCTGGCACCTTTCACAAGCTCTAAATTATTTAATCTGTCTGTCTACTCATGTCACCGTTAAGAAATCTTTGCGGTGCATTACTACATAGCAACCCTCTGCAGAACCAAGGTGCTCTGTGTGGCGATCGGGGAGAAGACTCTGTACCTTTATGACATGCAGGAACAAGGAGACACTGGATACCAATTATAGCTTTAGAATTGTGAATTGCTTTCCATGGCTGAACACTGGAACAGAAACACTTTAATAACTAAATTCTTAGTGGTCTGGATTGGCTACTCAGTGTCTATGGCAATAGATAAGTGACACTGACTTCGTTTAGACTGGTAAGTGACATGACTTCATTATTTACAGTATTACTCCATTGACTTCACTGAAGTTACTCCAGATTTATAGCAATGGGAGAAGAGAATCTGGGCCTATGTCCTTAAAGCTAAAAGATCCTACTAAAGCATCAACCATTTTGGGCATTATTAAATATGATTCAGCCTTTAGTTTTCCTCATGAATCTGAATAAGAGCGGGGCAAAAAGTTGACTGTCAAAGGCATTTATTTCATCTGAATGAAAATTATTTGTATTTTTTCCCAGACGTATATTAAATATCAATGCTAAATGTTTCTATGCAGCAAATATGTACACACACATGCACAAGGGGTCTTCTCATCACACACCAGGGTAAATCAGGAGAAACAGCACTAGAGTTAACAGGGCTTATGGCAATTTAAAAATGTGACTTTAAGCAAAAAATCCCACGGCAAAGAACCTTGGCACCTTTAGAGGTGAAATCCGGAACTCTCCTTCTTTATTGTGGTTGCCTTTTGGTGCTAGAAATACTGAGGAGGCAAACACAGCAGGGCCAGGGTAGCATATTTTCCCTGTCTGACCATCAATCTTTTAAAAAATCAAGCCATTACTTTCATATTCTCCCAAACCTGCTTTGTCCAGCAAGAAACTGCCTTGTAGATGGATATTTAAAATATCATTCTGTTTTCAGGGAGGGTTTCAAATAAAGCGTTCTGGAAGAATGCACCTTTAATAACTATTGCCTCCCTGAGAGTATGCTCTTAAAGATGTTACCTGGCTTCAATACAGCCTCCAAGTTATATTTTAAGCTTTAATTTGCTTTAATTTACTTATGTGGGTACCAAAAAAAAAACTTGCATCAAATGGTTTATTCTGGGTCAATACTAACTGTGAAGAATTGTTTGCAATGGGAATGAGGAAAAGTTACAACAGAAATTGCATCATGAAGAATTTAATTTCCAGAAGAACTACGGAGGCACCGCTGGAAAAAGTTAGCAATGAGGAGGAGTGCTCTCTCTTGGTTGCTATTAGTGCTGGTCTTTGGAGTGTAGCTTTTCTCCTGGGCTTCTGCGTTTGTTTTACGTATTGTTTTCCACTTCCTTCTGGTCAGGATACTTTTTTTGACTAGGTGAAACAATACTACACAGAAGCACAGAATCTGTTCTGCCACAGGACAAAATGAACCTTTGCTTCAAACATCCAAGAGACAAATGGGGGTAAGTGGAAAAAATTAAGCTGTTCTGGGTGGGAGGTGCATTACTTAAAGCTAACTGACAAATAACAGCTGTTTTTCCTAGCTGACCGCAGTATTAAGAATTCCAACTGAGAATCAGGCCTGAAATATAGCAAGGAAGGAATTACATGTAGGCCTTTGCTAAGATCTATTACTTAGACTAGAGGTTGTGGGGATGGTAATCGTTTAAACAAGGTTCACCATGCCTTCATGGTAGAGTTTAAATACATTTTCCCTTTTTTTCCTACTTGCAAAGAACTTCTATATTTTTCCTTCACTGTGTACACTATAAATAATCAGAGTTTATCCTGGTGTTATCTTCTTGTATTTAGTACATATTATAGTAGTTATATTTGCTCAGCTGTACTGAATGCTATAATAAATACATGGTGCAAAGGGCATTTTCAAGATGTGCAATGAATCTCTGTAGCTAATAAAATAAGCAGCTGCTCTGTTGGAAATAGCAACATGAAGCTGTAATGGTAGTACAAAGTAGACCGCATAAGTGATCCTATTTTATAATCCTATAATGTCAATACAGGTTAGTTCTATAGGCATGCAGGAAATACAAGATTTGGTGACACAAATGTTTGCCCCAAAGATTTCCTGTCTGCCTGTGTCAGTGGGGGAAGGAGGAGTTTAAGGTAGGCTTACTGAGTTGGTCAGGTTTACTGTGATCTGCATAGATACAATATAGCCACATTTTCAGTTATGATAGCAAAGGGATTCATAAACAAATCTGTGTATGTATTGGAGCTGCATGAATAATTAGGAGCAAATAATCTATTTCAAAAACTTCACCTCTTCTCTTTTTTCAACAACATCTGCAAACAGTTTTAAACTTTCTCCGATTTATTATTTATTCCATGTTGTTCACCAAATAATTCTGCCAAATCCTTCTTTGTAGATTATTGTGGGGTGTGTATCTGATATTCAAAATTTCACCCGTATTGCTTAGTTTTGATTGGCCATATAGATTGCATAGTATGTTTCTGGTCTCTGACTGGATTAGCGTAATGCTTAGAATCAGATTTCTCATGTGAATATTAACAGTAACACTTTCAAAATTCACTTTCCTTGAATATTCTCCACTATTTGCTCATAATCAATTGTTGCTGCAAATATTCCTGCTAGTAAATGTTTTCACTAGAGCATTTGTGGAAAGCAGTTACAGGTGAGTGAGCACAATCAAAGTTAATTAAGATAAGAAACTGAATGGATAGTTCTCAAAAATATTTGGAAATCTTTGTGCAGCTTTATAAAATGAACTAAATTCACTACATTCACATTGGTGCAATGATAGGAATGGTGCTTATGCTGGTGTAACAGTGGACAGAATCACCCCTCCCCCACCTCAAGTGTTTAAAGTTAACTACTTGCAAGAGATCTCTACATTACTTGTTCATCAATAAAGAAAGCGAGGAATACTTGTAGTACCTTAGAGACTAACTAGTTTATTTCAGCATAAGCTTTTGTGGGCTATAGCTCACTTCATCGGATGCACAGAATGGAACAGAAGTAAGATGCATTAATACACACAGAAAGGGAAAAAATTGCACATTAGCATTCCAATTCTAAGAGGGCTGTTAAATGTAGGTGAACCATTATCAGTAGGAGAAAAAATACCTTTTGAAATGGATTTATGTGTCAGGTAAATTAACTCAGGAAATGCAATCTATTAGTGTAATGAGAGAACCATTCGCAAGTCCTATTTAGCCCCTGGTTAATTGTATCTGGAGTCTGTTTTGGAAGTTTTTCTGTTTCAAAATTGAAACCATCAAATCTTTAATGGAATGGCCAGGAAGACTGAAGTGTTCTCCCACTGGTTTTTGAATGTTATGATTCCTGATGTCAGATTTGTGTCCATTTATTCTTTTGCGTAGAGACTGTCATGTTTAGCCAATGTACAAAGCAGAAGGGCATTGCTGGCACATGATGGCATATATCACATTGGTCGATGTGCAGGTGAATGAACCTCTGATGGTGTGGCTGATGTGATTAGGTCCTATGATGATGTCAGTTGAATGGATATGAGGACAGAGTTGGCATCGGGCTTTGTTACAAGGATAGGTACCTGGGTTAGTGTTTTTGTTGTGTGGTGTGCGGTTGCTGGTGAGTATTTGTTTCAGATTGGGGGGGCTGTCTGTAAGTGAGGCAATGTGGCCTAGTGAATAAGGTATGCAGGAAACCTAAATTCTACTCCTTTCTGTCACTGCGCCTCTGTGCCCTGTTTACCCTCCCACCCTGGTCTGTCTTGTCCATTTACACTGTAAGATCTTTGGGGAAGGGAATGTCTCTTACCATCTGCTTGACCCAATGGATCCCATCTCAGTTGGGTGCTCTCGTAATACTAATAATAATGCCCATTGAAGTTGATGGAAGTTCTACCTAAGAATTGCAGCATTAGTCCTCAAATGTAAGCTGTAAACCCACCAATTACATGGGGGGGAGATTAAGAGGTTAAACTGCATTTAACTTGGCAAATCCATGTATGAAGAGGTGAGTCAGTCCGCCCAGTGCTTCAGCCAACGTTGAACACTTGCTTTACTTTCCATCACACGTCTTCCCTCTGCTGCTGAGGCCTCCAATATGCTTCTTGGTACAGCAGTTTGCTTTTTCTAAATGGCAGTGAGACCGAAGCAGCCAGGGAAGAGTGTGTAAGTGGGTGTATGGAAATTTATTAATAAAAACAGCAAGATCGAAAGAAGTTACTATGTTAGTTAAAAATTAGATAGTTACAACCTTGAGCCAGTGATCTAGAGTCACAATTAAACTATAAATTAGCACAGCCACTAACACAGAGATAATAGCTTGTGCTGAGAACAGGAAGCCTGATTCTGATCTTATTCACACAAGTTTTATACTAATGTATTTCTACCGACTTCATTGGAATTACTCCCGTTCAGTAGATTAGAATCAAACCCACAGTATAAAAGATGAAGGGTGAGATTCTGATCTCACACACACAGGCATAAAATAGGAATAACTCCACTGAAGTCAACAGAGTTACAGCTGTATAAATAGGAGTAGAATCAGACCCTTTGCTCCAGTTGAAAATAGAGACGAAAGGAAAAGATTAAATACAAAGAGCTCAGATTTCCACGATTATAAGTATCAAGCATGAGTGTGTTCATGTTCTCTTATGTCCTGCACCGGATATTTCAACAATCCAGCTGTATTTATATAGTAAGATAGAGAAACCATGCCAATCATATAAAACCAGGGTTTCAAAAAAATAATTTACCAGCTTGCTAGATGGTACCTATAGAGAAGACTATTCAGAACAAAGAAATAACCACCTGTAAAATAAAGGTACTTTGGAACTCAGCAGGAAACAAAGAAGAACAAACAGAGCAGCCACCTGGAAAAAAATACTAGATATACACAAAGGGATCAAAATAATAATATTTTAAACTGCCTTCATCAGAATACGCCACATGAAAAGATTTAACTGGTCACCATGAAAACAATAAAGTGGGTTATTAAAGTCAGGAGGGAAATAACAGAAAATACCTTAAAAGGGGAAGTAATGAATCAGATAGTAAAAACACATCTGAAATATTAAAGAGAAATCCACCTTCAAAAGCAAAGCAATGGTAATTGTCAAAAACTGAATTCTATAACCCTCCATCCCATGTGATTGTCTATGAATTGATTGCAGTTACTTGACAACTGCTTTTGTTATTTTCCAAACTTATTTGAAAATAATGCAGAGTTTTTTTCTTCCCCCCCAATAAATCATTGAAAAAGCATCATGTTCTTTTGTCTGAGTTATGAAGTGTCATTTGCATGATGTCAAACATGTTGACACATGCCATATCACACATTACTATCTCTCCACCTGACATGTCAAAGCAAGAGATTTTCAAAGGCACGTGTCTTTGAACTGAAAATTATGTTTAATAAAGGTATTTCAAGAGTTATTTTAGTAAAATATCTCGTCATGTGGCATCCAGCCTCCTAGATTGTCTCAACTCATGTGCAGACAGAGTGATTATTACTTATATGTTGCAAACTGTGTGCACGGTGCTGTATAGGCAAGTAAGAAAGAACAGGTGATGTATACTGTATTCCTTGCCTATCCAAAGCATAGCTATGTGAAGGCCATACTTTTTGTCCCAGATCCTTTGTCCTGGCAGTGTGAATGAGCCTGAGTTTAATGGGCCTATGCTAATTTACACCAATAGAAATCCAGCCCATTTCCATTTATCCATTTGCACCTCTTCTTCTGTTCCTTGTTTCCCTCTTGTGACGTGCAGCTCCGCTCTGCATATCTGGACAGATCTTTGAGGTGCAGATGGATTTATCTCTAGTAAAATTCTGATATTGCGTCACTGACACCGTTGAGGAGTAAATTGCTGCTCTAATGTAAATCTGTAAATACACTCAGAGACACGCCTTCTTGTATAGAGTTCTAAATGTGTCTTTGTCTTAAGTCTTTATCCTAAATATGCAGTTGTTGTAAGAATATTTAGGAGTTTAGGTATTTTGACTTTCATTAAGAAATGTGTGTCTTGCTGAGGAAAGAAAAGCAATGTAATTTGATACACAGTAGAAACTATGCTGCATACTTGTGTCTATTCACCTGGTATTTAGAGCTGATGAGGAATTTATTGATGTAACATTTTTTCTCTCAGAAAATGCTGAATCATCACCGTTGAAACTTTTCATTTTGAAAGGTTTCATTTTGACATTTTTGAAACAAAATATTCCTGTTTTCCAGTTCAAAATGACTTAATTTCAAAGGAGACGTTAATTTATATTTATTTTTTAATAAATTAAAACTTTAAATAGTTGAAATCAAAACAAAATATTTTGATTAGCCCAAATATTTTTTTTTATTTTGGTGAAACTTTTCATCCTGATTCAGGACAGAAAGGAACATTTTTTCATTATCTTAAAAATTTTCATACAACAGGAAAACCATTTCCTGCCCATCTCTGATGCTATTGACTAGTTTGAAGTCTGTGAGGGGATTTAGACTTATAGCACTTAACATTTTCATGCCAGATGATGCTTTAATACACTCCTGTGTGATTTTAATTTGCAAAAAAATGTTTTCTACTATATCCAATAGGTGGCAGCACTTCATCCACAACTAACTAAATAGAAAGTCTAACAATGTAGATGACTGGCAGATCAGAAGACAGGTACAGAAACCCTAATTTAATGTATTGTGGCATTGGGGTTAGGGAGTACCAATGCTAGTGTTGTTCAAAACTCATTCATTAAAATTTTCTCAGTGACAAAATAAAATGTGTGAAACCAACTGTCCAATGCCGGAGAAAGAGAAACAGGTGCACTCCATGCTACTTGGAGTGGGTGTGTGCCCTGTGCTCACAGCTAGGCTGGGTATTGAACCATAGAAGACTGGCACATTGAGGCAGTGTGGTTTAGTGAACAGGGAATTAGATTGGAATTCAGGAGACCTGACATGTATTCCTGGCTCTGCCCCTGACCTGCTATGTGATCCATGGGCATGTTTCTTCAACTCTGTTCCCTCTCCCACCTTTCATATTTCTTTTCTACGTAAAATTCAATCCGGTATTGCCACCCTTACTTCTGCGCTGCCTTCAGAGCTGGGCAGCCGGAGAGTGGCAGCTGCTGACTGACGACCCAGCTCTGCAAGCAGTAATGCAGAAGTAAGGGTGGCAATCTCATCCCATCCCATCCTTACTTCTGCACTGCTGGTGGTGGTGGCTCTGCTTTCAGAGCTGGGCTCTGAGACAGCAGCCGCCGCTCTCCAGCTGCCCAGCTCTGAAGGCATCAGCGCAGATAGGCCGGTTCTACTTCACGCTTCACCTTCTGACCATTCAGATATACATTCAGTTCTTGGGTTGCGCTGGCGTGGTGAAGACAGAACAAACTGGAGACTGCTTGTATGACACTTGGCTGGCGACACCAAGTCTTACAGTAGTCGGCTCAACTTTGTCATGTGCCAGTTTAGGGTGGCATCAAGCTCATGAAACGTCCGGGCCTGGGCACCGCAACAGATGTTGTCTGTGTAAATGAACTTTGGTGATACCATTGTTGGCAGGTCATTGATGTAAAGGTTGAACAGAATTGGAGAAAGCACAGGGGTAACCCATTCCTCTGTCCTCTCCAATCACCCGTCTTCTCCCCCATATGGACTCTGAACTGCCTATCGCAGAGGAACAGTTCAACTATGCCTGTGACCCAAGGTAGCAGGACCCCATGATACCTTCACAAGCAGGCCAGTGTGCCACACCATATTGTACGCCACTGTTATTTCTATGAAAACAGTGCCTGTTTAAGTTTCTCTAGAAGCCATTTTCAACAAATGTGGCCAGTGCAAGTACTTGGTTGCATGTGCTACGGCCTCTGCAAAAGCCGGCTTGGTCAGGGCTCAAAATTCTCTCCAGGTCGGGTAATATGTAGAACCAAGTTCTCCAGTGCCTTGAAGCACACCGACAATAATGATATGGGACGATAGATTGATGCTGGACTTGTCTTCCTTAAAGAATTGCATAGGGATAAGTACTTTCAATGCTTAATGAAAAAATAACAATAATGATCATAGGAACACCGAGAACCAAAGGCAACTTCTACAAGTCCGAACACTTTATAGGGGGAAGAATCAGGGATAAACCTGATGCTTTGGCCAACACTCCCTCAGTCAAAACAGGCTCTAATAAGACCTGGTCAGCATTTTGTCTAGGGAAAGTTTTACCCACAGAAATAGATAGTTTTGACAAAACCAAATTTATTGGCAGCAAAATTGGAGAGACAGGGTAGGTGAGTTAATCTTTTATTGAACCAACTTCTGTTGGTGAGAGAGAGGAGCTTTCAAGCTTAAACAAAGCTCTTCTTCAGGGACTGACAAAGCTACAATAAATGTTGGCAGAAACATGTAAGTTGTGATGGAAAATTTCAGTTTTCCCCTGGGAAATTTCTAAATGAACATTTCAGTTTCAAATCGATATTTTGAAATGAAACCTTTTGTTCCATTTTGATTTCAAACATTGTTTCATTTGAGCCCTGAGTTGTTTTGTTTCAAAATGCTGGTTTGAAATGAAAATAGTTTAAATCGATTCAAAACGTCCCATGGGAAAATGAATATTTTTCAACAGAAAGTTTTTAAATAAAGGTTTTTTGAACAAAAGTTTCTTGGGGTGAAAATTTTTGGATTTCTGGCCAGTTCTAGTTCTGATGTAAAGGTTCTGTCTAGAACATTTCTGGGGGCTAAATAAATGCCATGGGGACCTATAGAATGCCTATGTTATGATTTAATGCAGTTTGCCCAAAAATGTGAAGTTGTGTGAGCCAAGGTTTGGGGAGGGAATAGGCAGATGTTGTTCAGTGTTGTTCTTCAGTGTTAACTTTCATTCAGACAAAAGCATCTCTGGCTGTTATGGACACAGAAAAAAATCAAAGCATATCATTATTGAGCATAAACAAGAGACATCTGCCTGTCGTTGCAGAGAGCCTGAAACTCTGAGAGGTGAATAGGTTCATTCATCTGAATGGCTGCTAACTCAGATCCCAATGATATTTTAAATGGCTCAGCATTGCTAACTATTTCACTTTTCATTGAAATGTGAGAAAGGAGGAGGGAAGTGTTATTGTTATCCCTTTTTTAACCAAGTAAACACCAACCAATAGAGTCTGGTATTCTCTGTGATACAAAGTCCTACTTCTCTGAACTCAACAGGAACCAAAAACAAAAGAAGCAATTTCTTTGCAGGTAGGCTTCTCTCAGCCCGGCCCCCGAACCCAGAATCCCTCTCTAATATTCTTTCAGGGTCTCACGGGCTCCTGCTTTGCTCTGCCCTGAATCTCTGTTTTGTGTGTGTGCACCAACCCTCCACCCACATGGTATTAGTTTGGGGCAGACTCCATTAGGCCTTGCTTGAACTGAGGCCCCTTTACAGTTCCCTAGAGCAAACTTAAGTGAAGACACATTCACATGCAGGAGTTTCAACTCCGCCCATAACAAGGTTTAACCCAGCTCATAACTGTGCTATGAAGATTGACCTCAGTGGTTCCCGAAGTGGGGGGGGAAAGAGAGTAGAAAACAAATCAAGATATGTGGGCCTTTAACAACACTTGGCAGCATTACATTGGGTGGGGAGGCCAAAATGGGTATCATTTGGCTGAATTGGAGGGTCAGCCTTCCAGGGTTTGGGCAACATTGATCTAATTAATCACTTTGAATCGTGTCTTGACACAGCTCGATGACGGAAGGTCGTGTATAAACTCAAATTCGAGTCTAACTTCCACTAGACAGCTTTCCCAAAGAGCAAGTGAAGGTCTAACTGAAACATCTGACCCTCTTCTCTCCACCACCCCACACCTCATATTACTTTGGGAGGGATTCAGGGTTAATTAAACTTTCCTTCCTGTTCTTCATCCATTGTCCTGCAATGACCCTTTGAACAAATGTAATTTTGAAAAAAAACAAATATCTTTAGTGTAGAAAGCTTTGCTTAGGCTGGGCAAATACTGCAAAAAAAAATTACTGCTAATATTAACTCAAGATTAAATTCATCCCAAGGTAAGACTTAGGTACAATTTAAGTCCTAATTTCCACCTACTTAGGTTGATCCTCTATGGAGGAGTGAATTTCATTCAAAATGTTTTTCAGTAGATTGATGCTAATAATTGTTTTGCCCCTTTCGTGATAACTTTCCAAAAACATTCACCTGGTGTCTTCACTAGCATAGCTGAGGCTGGTTGCTCCGGGAATTAGCTCTGTTCTAGCTATGAAGTGCCCTCTGCGGATGGTGTCCTGCCCGTTGCCTGCTCTGCTGTGCTGTCTGGGACCCACATTGCTCCCTGGCTTGCGGCATCCTCCTCTGGACACAGCCCTCTGGCTGTGCCCCACTTGGTTCTCTCCCCTGGGATATCCAGAGTCCTCAGTCTGCACCTGCCCTCATGGCCAACTGCAGCCCCAAAGTCTAGGCCCTTGCCTCAGGGCAAGCCACAGTCTGTATCAGCCATGCTCCTCCAAGGCCCGGTACAGTATAAGGGGGATGGAGGGACCCAGGCCCGCCAACTACTCTGCGTCCCGACCCAGAGACCCTCTGGCAGCAACCATGTCCTGCCCTCCTTCTCTCCCCTCTACTGCTTGTTCTCCCTGGGCCACTTCCCTTTGCCCCTTGGACCTTCTTGGCCCTTTCTTTCAGGGACCTCAGTCTGGCAGGTGTCAGACTGGAGCATTCCCTTCACTCCCCTGAGCCTACCCAACACTGCTCTATCTAAGGTGCTATCCCTGGGAGCCAGTCCTCCTCCTGGCTTGTCAGGGAGAGACTGATGTCTCTTCTGCTTTTCAGTCTTTATATAGGGCCCAGCCCGGCTCCAATTGGCTGCCTGTTTGCCCTTCTCTGATCGGCTGGGTTCTGCGCAGTCGCTCCAAGAAGTGCTATTAACCCTTTGTCTGCCAAAGTGGGCCAACTACCCCACTACACTGACCAACTTTATTTTTAACTAATTCTTTTTAGACTGACTGTAGTTTGCATTCCTGGTATTCCTTTAAACTCTTTGAAAGCATTCACAGAAGAAAACTAATTTCAAGTGTAATGCTTATTCAAAAGGGAACAGAGTGAACACCCTTGGCCAAGTGTTCAATGCCTACAAAAAGGCTTTTCCAGAATTTTTAAAGTAATTAGCTGCTATTTAGGCAGCAAAATAAATAGCTAAATTTTCAAAAGAGCTCAGTATGGCGTGTGTTGAGGTCATCTGAAAATCTGCCCTGAACTCTCTTAAAATATGTCCCCTGAGGTTTATGAGACCAGTCACAACTGAGCAAACGCAGCTTGAACTTCAAATTTGAAGGACCAAGATATAAATTAAATTCATGACAAAGTTCATCGAACAATTTCAAGTAGTGAATACATTCAAGCAAACTGACCTGTTTGTGGACTCCATGAACTGAGGCAAGATTATTCATTATAAATTATGTGCACATCGCTAGCTTTCACCCTCTATCGCCAACATGAAATGCTATGAGAAATAGTTGAAGTCCTGCCTCATGCAATGTCTCAGTTTTGTGTTTGTTTTGTAGACATGGTAGGTTTCAGTTTCACTGAATCCCTACAGCACATGCATTAAGTGCTTTTCAGAGTTCAGTTAAAATAATGAGAAACTGGAGGTTAGATATGGCGAGCTGCATATCACAGAGAAAATCTTCTTGACAATATGCCAGTATTTGATCAAAAATGGTCAAGTCCTCCTTTGGTGAGAGACCTTTTATCTTTCCCCAGAAGTCTGTTTGCAGACTTACAATTCTCCCCATACTCGGGGGGTCTTACAATTTTTCTAACCCATAAAATGCCTGGATTTTCGTTCCCTCCCTGCTAATCTGTATACAGTTTCCATTACTACAGTAGATATTTTAGCAGACCCATGTGCCTGCCTTGCTCTTATCTATACAGTAAAACCTCCATTTAACGGACTAATTCGGGCGAGGGGGTGTCCGTTAAATCAAAAAGTCCGTTATTTAATAATAATAAAAAAACACGAGCTGTCGGAGCAGCAGCCCGCCCGCCACAGGGTTGGGGTGGCAGCTCCGCAGCCCACCCGCTGCTGGGACCCGGGCGGCAGCCGGGAGCCGTCGGCCAGCCCGCCCGGGTCCCGGCTGCAGGGAGCCGTCGGCCAGCCCGCCCGGGTCCCGGCTGCAGGGAGCCGTCGGCCAGCCCGCCCGGGTCCCGGCTGCTGGGACCCGGGCGGCAGGCGGGACCCGGCAGCCAGCCCGCCCGCCCGCTGGTGGGACCCGGGCGGCAGCCGGGAGCCAGCAGCCAGCCCCCGAGAAATGGATTTCGGATGCATCAGACTTGCTCAGAAATTTTGTCCGTTGCATCCAAAGTCCGTTAAATCGAGGTCCGTTAAATCGAGGGTTTACTGTATATATAAAAGTTGAATGGTGTATGCGTGCGTGTATGTATGTGCACTTACTCCTTCCACACCGTTTGAGCTACAGACTTGAAATTTGGTACAGTTATAGGTCTTAGGGTCCTAATCAGGGTAAGAGTCGAAAATTTTTCAAATCTCACCTCTGACGCCCCCCGGGGTGAAATTATTTAAAGGCCAATCACATCAGCTGGGCAGCTGCTGTTCTCTGTGACATAGTTATGATGTCATAATACCCCCTCCAACAGACCCTGCATTCGCTCAGCTCTCTGCCTCCTCCCCACCTCCGACGGACCCGAGCAACGCTGGGTATTTTCGCTAGTCCTTTATAAAAAAATTCCTAAAGGCTGTTTATTGTTTAAATGGAAATGAGCCGGAACCAAGCCCCGCTAGATACAAACACGCCCAAATCCAAATTTGCTTGTTGTACCACTGGTTCATTGCTAGTAGAGAGAAGTAAGCAAATTATGTCCCAATAGGAGTGCTGACTGACAATAGCTTTAGCGAGATTCTCTTCCCCATTCTGTCTTCTTCTTATCCTCTTTGCTCCTGGTGGAGCATAAGGCACCAACCATTCTTCTCCATTCGCTGAAGATTTGGTTGACATTTCTGTAGCATTCGTTTTTTACATGGTGGGTTGCTAGCCCAACACAAAACCCTCCTCCTTTCACATCTTGGGCTTGGGACCAAGCAATGGTGGAGTTCTTCCCCCTTCTATACTCATGATCAAATGGTATTTTCTCACACTGCTACCACAAAGGTTGGGATCATCTGAGGATCTCATTAGCCATTCTTCAATTAGGAGGGGGAATGGGTGTGAGGCTAGTCTCACTCTGCCCGTCACCCCCCAGGCGGGGTATGGGCCACCAACCACAGAGCACTCCAACTCTGTTGTTGGCATTTCAGTAGCAAGGTGGTTCCCTACAGGGTGGGGTTGCTAGCCCCACACACCCATGTTAAGCCTACAGCACCTGGTATTCCTAGGAGGTCTCCCATCCAAGTACTAGCCAGGCACAACCCTGCTTAGCTTCTGAGATCAGACAGGATTGGGCGTGTTCAGGGTGGTTTGAGGCTAGCCTCTGGCATGTACTAAATCCCAGCTGGTCTGACAGAACCCAACTCTGTTGCCCTGTTCTTTTCTCCCAGGTATTTGCCTGAGGAGCGTGTGTGGCACTGAATTCATTAGGAGAGGCAGTATTTCTGTTCACTCACAAGATGTCAGATGTTTTTAAATAGTGTCCAAATACCCAGCGAAAAGACAGCTGTGAGAACTGGGTCCCTAGTTACCTAGTTTCATGCACAAATGGTGGTTTGTGGTCACAAACCTTGTGATTAAGCACGTAATGTGAAAGGCCACTTTTTGAGGGGGGGGGAACAGCAGCGTTTCTCTGAGCACATGAGATTAAATTTCACATGCTCGCAAAGGGAAGTGTGCTGATGGCATATGAAATCTCACCCTCAATTGTCTTGTGTGTACTGTAGCTAACAGCTGCCTGTTTGAAGGCTGTCAGACTGCACCTAGCCACACTTCAGATTTATTTTCAGAGGTAGGAGAAGGTAAGCAGGGAGACTGGTCTTGGAGTTAAGGCAGACTAGGTTATAGACTTCCTGTGTGACCTTGAGCTAGCTAGTTCCCCATGTGTGAAAAAAGCCATATGGTGGCCAGGAATCCTGAAACAAAGGACTTGGGCTCAGAGATAGTGTCCTGTTAAACAACTATTCATCATTGGGGTAAGACAATATGCCAGCTAATATCAGTGATGGGCACTGTACAGACACAGTCTGTTCCCCAAAGAGTTTACAGTCTAACTAGGCAAGACAGGTTAGAAGAAAGGAAGAGTTACTATCCCCAGTTTCATGCTGTTATCCATTTATAGTAAAGGCTGCACATGGCAGAGAATTTGCACTAAACCAACTGAACAAAGCAGAATGGATGGTTTATGTACTTTTGACCCACCGTAAACCCCAGATAATAAAGTACTCGGAGATGAGTTATACACGGGAAATTCACCTTTGGTTCTTTGTAGGATTTTGAA
The DNA here is from genome assembly GCA_032164245.1 of Sternotherus odoratus. NCBI lineage: Eukaryota > Metazoa > Chordata > Testudines > Kinosternidae > Sternotherus > Sternotherus odoratus. The sequence goes on along the minus strand of JAVMKO010000009.1, from coordinate 9,524,422 downwards.
AGACTCACTCATTTGTTTTGTTTTCTTGCTGTTATATCAATGCAGTTAGTTTTTAGAACCAATGTTAATATTTTGCGGGTTACCATTACATTGCTGAGTGATGTTTTAACCCCTTGAGTGCCAGTAGTCAGTAGTATAAAAACAGCCAGGTCCAATGGATAGGCTATGAGTCTTATATTCTGGAAACCTGAGTTCTAATCACAGCTCCCGCACTGACCCCTTATGGGCAACTCACTGGTGCTCTGTTTTCCAACCACCATTTGCCTGTTTTATCTATATAGACTGTAAATTCTCTAGGGACGATACTGTATCTTACTATACATTTGTACAGCCCATAGTACAATGGCTCCCTGAACTTGATTGGGGCCTCTGGGATCTATACTGCAATACAACTAATACTATAAAGACTAAGAAATACTCAAATAAAACAATTTGCTGTTTTCAAAGCCCTTTTCACTTCCCATTTCGAGTCAGGAAAATGTGCTGAGAAACCGCTTCAAATCCTATCCCAGGCCAAGTTCGCAGACTCTAGGCGTTCAGATAAACATCGTTTGTTGATTCGCCCCAGTCCTCTGTTCTGCACCATTGGTGTTCAGCCGTCATTAATGGAAAGTCTATCGAATTTAGATACATACGGCAAATGGACATGGAGCTGTTCATGTGTCACTGTGATGGTTGCATAGAAATGCCTTTAGGGCACAAAAGGGATTAATGATGCCAATTTGAACCCCCGAGTGCATCGTTTTAGAGCAGAGCTTGCTAGGGTAGCAGATTTCTACCTTCAGTTTTCACTTTGTTCGTAACGATTGACTGTTCACTTATCCTCTAAGGCAGCTCCGAGCAAGATGGATGTATTGCCACACTTGCAGAAGAAAAGGAATTGTGCACCTCAGTTTAAAAAAAGAAAAGTTGAATCCCTTTCAATAATCCCCCAAATTTATATCCCTCAGTCTCTCTCTCTTCTCTCTTTGCCCGTCACCGCATCTCAGTAATCTCTCCCAAGATTAGTTCAGAAAACAGCTTTTCATGGATAGGTATATCACTGCAGTAATCCAGATAGCATGGGCTTTATTTCTACTGTGATGTTCTAACACTAATTTGCAGGAGTGGAAGGCAATTTGCTATCCTAACCAATTACTTTTGTCCTTGGATGAAACAGACAGCGAAGACCGTGCCTCTGGTTAATTGGAAACACCAGAAAAGATATGCCTGATGCTCCGTATATTTCTCTATGAAGTACAGTACTAAGGATGTTGTTAACATTCAATTTAACTTGCTCAGAATTAAAACAAAGGCAGTACACCGAGATCTAAGCATAAGGCTTCTTGGAGCCGTTTTGATGTTATGTTTTGAATGGTGGCAAAAGATAATCTGTGTCATTATCAGGGAGGTGCACATCCAAATAATAACTTCTGGGTGTTTCTATAACTAAGCTTCAGAACCTTTTCAGGGTTACCCTTCACTACTAGTTATTGGCGTTCCACACCCCTTGTGAAAAGTCAGGCAAAAAATATTCCATCCGATTGTGCGTCATGATACCCAAAGAGTGTGTCTTTAGAATCTGAAGGGTAAATAGGAACTGTAGGTGAAAGTACTTCTGCTAATACTCTGTGTACTGAGTATACCTCTGTTTCCACCTACCTTTCAGAGAGTAGTCTGAGACCCAATGTTGTTAAAGCCTCTACAGCAGCCCCTTCAGCTCTAACAACCTAGGAGTGGGTCTCAGAAGATCTTGGTTCAATTCCTGACTCACAGAACTCCTGCATGACTGGGGGCATATCACTTAGGACTAGAATTTGATTCCTTTATTCATGCTGAGTTCCACCTAATTTTGGAGGTAGCCCTACTGATTCCAATCTCTACTGATGCGTATAAATCAGGCTACAGCTATGCTGTCTCACGGGGCATGGTGTGGCTTTATTCAGTAATACATATTGATACACACAGATAATACAGTGATGGGAGGCTGTCTAAAATACTACACAGAGAGTCCTTAAGAAAGTGAGACTGGCAGAAAGGAGGGGGAAACTTAGAAAGGGTCTCTCCAGAGCTCGACAAGGAGGTGTATCTTCAAATCATCACGTCTGAGGCAAATGCTATTCAAGCAGCCCTGTCAAATAATGATCAGCAGAGGGGACGGGACCTCGAGAACCGCTACTGGTTCTGCCACTGTTTTAAACAGTCATGTTGCTAGTAGCATTCCAGCCAGAACAAAGAAACAATCCACCCTGCCTTTTGCTTTCGCTGCTGTGAATCTCATCGCGGGTCCACCAGCAAACAGCACTGCAGTCAGCAGTAGGCCAAAGTGGGGAAGGGGTGTCTGCCAGCATTTCTGTGGGTCACAAAATGGACACACTCAGAGCTGTGTTGAGCACAAACATTATTTGTGGAGGACAAATACAACAATTAGAATGTAACAACTGGAGTCACCTTCAGACTGGACAGGCACTTTCCTAGCTAATCTGACTATCTCCGTTTCCAGCACACTGATCATCACAGTATATATGGATCATTGCAGCCATTCATCACACACACCAGTTCCTCATTTGAATACTGCCAACAATCTTGTGACTAGCACGGACCCACCCTCGCTCTCCTCCCACATCTGGTTCTACAGTTGCTACTAGCAAAGAGAAGGCAAGTGGCGGTGTCGTTAGCAGAACTGCCAGCATAATCATTGCTGGGCTTTCCCAGTTCCTATCTCTCTGCTGCTCCTCTTTGAGTCCTTTCTGGCAAATGGCCTATAAATATACAATGAAGTCCAGTCAGGCAAAAATTTAGTTCACTTACCAGCAGGCCACGATGTTTTCAATATCCTAAACACCCAGAGGCACACTGTCCCTTTTGAGGAGAATTGCAAATAGTGCTACCAACAGAGTTAGACCCATGAGCGCCATACACACAGCTCCCTTTGATCAACAGGGTCAGTCCTGTCTTCTCCAGTCTGGCACGCAGCAAGGCAGTAGCTGGGAGAAGCAAGGAGCAGCAGAGGCAAGCCAAGCCACAGGTTCCACTTTATAATGTGAAATGAAGGGGATTCTTTGTGACATGCGATTCTCCTGGACTCCAGGTGCCACATTAAGCCAGTAAGACTTGGCAGGCAGGCAGGGATAGTGGTGGGGTACAGAGCAGCAGCTGCCACTTTTGTCATCATCAGGACTTTGGTGGGAAATGAAATAAAAATTAAAAACATGTCCCTCCCCCCGGGTCTTTTGCAGATACACTTGACACGTGGGGTTTTTTTTTCCCTCTTGAAAAAAATCAGTTTCAGAAAACTGGATCGCTTTTTCAGTTACTCAGGCAGACATGGTAATTTGTGACTTGCCATGTCTGATGGATTAGGTCAGTCCGATTGCAGTAGATTATAAATTTCACATACCAGAGCATTAATAATGTAATTAGCGAGGACGCAACCTGCCAATGATTGATATGCCTGGAAAACCAGATCTCTAAAAAGTTTCAGTATCCAAAATCATCCAGCTCTGTCTCCTTGTTTCTCTCTCCATGTATCGGTGTGTCCTAATGTCTCACTATTTGTCTCTCTCTCAGTATATAATATTGTGGAGGCATGGGTTACACAGATGGCTTTCCTTGTTAAAAAATCTGGTACATGAACATGACTGCAATGATGTAAGTAGCTCTGTCTCCAGACGCTACCACCTTGAATTTGATTTCACTTCCACCACTGATTTAAGTAGCATTACTCATGACATCAGATTGATGAGCGTGCGTAACTACATTATAAGTAAGGAGGTCGCCATCTGACCCATAAGGACTGTAACATCCAAACTGGATCTTCTGATTCTCTCAGTATTGGAAGATATAGACAGATTTATTTTGTCTGTTCTCTTGTTGTTCTTCCCGGAAAAGCAGCATTAAAACATTTCAAAAGAGAAGACTGTGCATGATTTTAACAGCGCTCCGTGCAGAACCTTTTTAAAGGAGCATGCGGAATTTCAACAAGTGTAATTAACATCAAGTAGTGAGTGTAGCAATAGCCACTATGATTGCATCCCCCTGCCCTGCCCACCTGCTGGCCAACTGCTCTTCTTCTGCTACCATATCTACTGTGCTTATTTACAATGGTGCCCAACTTTCTCTGCTTTCTCTCTTTCAATGTTTTCCCAAGGGATCATTCCATTCCAACAGCTCATCTGCATCCTAGCTTTCAAACCCAGCTGTGATGCTCCAGCTTCTATGCAATTTATGGGCTCCGTTACAGAATCTCTGGCTGGAACTCTGTCTGGCCCTTGTTATGCACAGTGGTCCCTGCTGGCCTCAGAATCTGAGGCACCAAATCCTCAGCTAGTGTGAATCAGCTACACTTAGACCAAACCATGGCGCAACATCAGACCTGATTCTCATCCATGATCAGTTTCAACTGGTAGAAGTTGCTTAGCACCAGTAGAGTTGCTCCAGATTTTCACCAGTGTACCTCAGAGTAGAACCAGGCCCACAAGATAACATCTTTTTACTGCAGTTACTCTTCCCCCACACTCACTATAATCCCCCACCAGCCATCTAAACCCAAGTTTTAGAGGTTCTTCAAAAGGTTTAGAACAACTGCACAGCTCACCCCTGAAAGCACTCATTGTGCGTCGAATGGCCCTGAAATATCAGCTGTGTAATAGCAGTGGAAGTAGAGCGGGAAGGGGTATCTGGGTGGAAATCTTCCTTACTGCACTAGTCTTTATTGTTTGGGTGGGGGGGGAGGAAGCCTCTGTATGAAGAGCCACCTGTTTTCCTCTCTTCAACCCCCCACCGTGCTGTTCCCTCAGGAGTTCACCACCACCGACAAGTCTCTTTCCAGAGCAGGCCTGGGACAAGGAGGTCACTGAGCAAGCCACAGTATGGTGCCTGGTTCCTCACTTGCTCCAAAAGGGAAGTAATCAGCACCAGCCCTATACCTGGGCTGGATCGCTTCCCCGCCATGCGACTCAGCTAGCATGTGCACTGGGTGGAGAAGTGGAGCCCAGGCTGGGCCTCTGTGCAGACTGCTCACCCATCCCCCACCACTGGAAGGCGAGCAGTTGCCCTGCAGAGGCTGCTCTCCCTGTCCTCCACACACCACTGCCTGCAACCTAGGTAACCCATGCAGGGGCATAAGGATGCTCCTTGTATGCCGGGAATATAGGGTGAGGGACAACCTCACCTAGCTGCACTTTCTCTCCTTCGCATCCCCCTTCGCACGCAGCGTCTTACTCAAGATTGTCAGTGATACGTCGGGCCCATTGAAATGTTTTAATTACTCTGCTAATCCTGTTCGGTTCCACACGCTGCTTTCTGTTGGCAAATCAGCTTTGGACTAAGTCAAGATGCATCGGTAGATTTACATGCCGTTTCTGCTCATCCGATCAGAGCGCAGCGAGTTGCTAGGAGATAGCATTTGATACATAAACCCCAGCGAGTTAAGCCAGAGGAGTGGCTTAGCGGCTGAGATTCGGGATTGAAACACCTACGCTCCCTCAAGTCACTGATTCAAATCCCAGCCGTGTCAATTTAGCCTTTCATTCCTTCTAAGGGAGATCAATGCACTCTAGTGTGTGGGAGTCTTTCTGACAAGACCTTAAAAACTGACCTCCTCTAAATGAAAGGTCTGATGGTGCTGCTTGTAAGAACGGAGAGGTGGGGGGGTTCCCGGTGTCCTTGCCCAAAGTTCCCCACTATTTACTGTGGTGCAGGGAGCTGACCTCTGCCTCAGGGCGTTGGGGGAGAGTGGACTCTTGCAAGGAGGGAGGAAGGCTGCCCCTTGCTAGGAACAGGGACACGCGCACCCTTTGATAATGGACCGGGGCATACCATCTTCTGACTGCTCAGGTGTGAAAACACAACAACAGTGTGTGGAAGTTCCCAAGGCTTGTCGTTCTCGGCCAGCATCTAACACTGACCTTACACTGAATGTTTTTAACTTCAGCGAAGAAATAAGAAGCCCAAGTTCCAGGTCTCTTTGTAAGAGGCACTTTATGCTGAGGGAAGTTACAGCAGAGACTTTTCAGCCTCCGCTGTTGGGAATGTTGCCCTAGGCCCGCTCAGAGAGCTGCTCCATTCATCAGTGAAGTCTATCGCAAGTCTCTGGCTGCCAGTTGGCACACGCAATAATTACAACTTCATCTTCCTGTCTGTCTTTGCTTTCCAAGCCTTTCCTAATTCCACAGTGGAACCTGCTCCCAGTCTGTGTGGCCCCATAGGCCAGTGTGTGAGAGAGAGTTCCCAACACAGAGCAGCCTACAGCATTAGAGCAGGCCGGTTTATCATTCAGGGCTAGCTACTGAACCTAGGGGTGGCTTGTGCTTATTCTGGAGTTAGTGACCAGCAAACTTATGAATCAGTCTAACACCTTTGAATATACAGCCACCTTTATGAGCACAAACATCCAGAGAGCTGAACCTTGTGGCCTTTCTGGACATGAGAAAAATAACGATGCACTCATTTGCTAGTGAGCTGATAAATAAGATTGCAAGCACACACAAAAATATGAGGTTTCGGTGATGCCACCACAGCATAAAAGCTTTAATACGGGGCCAATAACTCACTGAGAGGCATTTTGACATAATAAGGGAGTTTTAGTGCAGAAAGAGGATGAAACTTGAACAAGGGATATGAAACAGTGAAGAACAGACATAGCAGCAGCATGTTTGGCTGGTCAGGGCACAACACTAGGAGTCAGGAGAAATCAAGCTGCTAGTCTTGGCTCTACCATGTATCTACTCTGTGACCTCGGACAAGTTGCTTTGCCTCTTTCTGCTTCCCTGTTGTCTGCCTTGTTTAGTTAGTCTGGACGCTCTTCAGGGAAAGGACTGTCTTACTCTGTATTTGTACAGGGCCTAACAATGGGACCTTGCTCTCCATTGGCGCTTCTATGCTTCCAGACTATCCTGTTTACAAGCTAGGGCTCTGATCCCATGGGGCTACTCATGTAAAGCTAGTCATGCCTAAGAGTTTGCAGGATTGGGTCTCAGTTAAAATACATGCCACGAATGGATGTAACAGTAGCATACCGGCCAACATTTGCATACAAAAACCCTGTGGGTTTTCATTTCCATTAGTTCCCATTGCCTATTTGTGCTAGTCAGACCTACTCCATTCATGGCCTATTTGTGCTACTCCATTAATTCCTTCTATATATTGCTCTGAGCATTCATTCCACACCCATCTTCATTCCATCCCACCTTTCCATCCACATGTTCATAACAAACATACACATCTTACTCCATCACCTTCCTCTATTCATTCCTCATTCACCCAACCACACCCCCCACACCCCCATCTCCATTCTGCATGTACTCATACCTCACACACACACACACCCATTCTGAACCCATCTCTCCATTCATTGTATGCACACATCCCATCAACCCAGGAGCTTTTCAAGCTACAGGAGGAGCAGGAAAGCCCAGCCATAGGCCCTACAAGTTACAGGAAAAACCCAGGATAAGTTTGGGGTTCCCACATATTCAGTGGAAGTCTCCTCCCTCAGTGAACACTCAGTTCCATGCCACCCATTCTTACTCCTGCCTTCACTTTCCCTGAGAAGGGAGTGCTGTAGCCCTAATCCCCAGGCAATCGGCTCACCCCAACATCTGTTCTCCTAATGCTAATGGTTGGCTCTTCTTTCCTGTGACAGTGATGGAGAATCCAACACAACCCTTAAAAAGATGTTCCAATGGTTAATTACACTCACTATTAAAAATGTATGCCTTATTTCCATTTTGAATTTGTTTATCTTCAGCTGCCAGACAGTGGATCATGTTATGCATTTCGCTGCTACACTGAAGAGTCCATTATTAAATACTTGTTCCCAGTGTAGATACTTGTAGACTGTAACTAAGTCACTCCTTAACTTTCTCTTTGTTGAGCTAAATAGAGTGAGCTCCTTGAGTCTATCACTATAAGGCACGTTTTCTAACCCTGTAATCATTCCCATGGCTCTTCTCTGAACCCTCTCCAATTTATCAACACCCTGTTTGAATTGTGGACACCAGAACTGAACACAGCAATGGTCACCACAGTGCCGAATACAGAGGTAAAGTAATCTCCTTACTCCACTCCAGGTTCCCCCATTTATACATCCAAGGATTGCATTAGCCCTTTTGGCCACAGTATCGCACTGAGAGTCCATGTGTTACTGCCTAGCTATCACAACCCCTCCTAAATTTTTTCAGAATCACTGTTTCCCAAAATAGAGTCCCTCATGCTGTATGGATAGTCAACATTCTTTGTTCCCAGACTTATATGTTTCCATTTAGCTATATTAAAGCACATTATTTACTATTACCCAGCTTACTTGATTGGTATGGAAAGACAGCGCCTCCACTAATGCAGGGTTCTCTAGCCCAGTACAGGAGCATTTGATCAGAACAGACACAAGGGTCACGGAAAAGGTGTCTTTTAAATTGTTAGCTACCCTAAGGTACCTTGAGACAACATGACTGTAAAGGAGTTAATGGGCCTAGCTAGTCAAAATTGACCCTAAGAGGGGACCTTTTTTCCTAGTCTAGATGTGACTAATGAAAAAAGTGCCTCCTACTAACACTACAACGCCACGGTCTACGGTACCACTCTCCGCAACATTGGTGAACACAGCTAGAGTCACAGTGCCAGGTAGCATGGATTCAGGGTCTACACTCCGCTCCACAGCAAACTGAGTAATTGCATCATTGTGGAATGATTTTAAAACCTATTAGCTCAACCAAAATAAGATGATTTGTCACAAAAAATGGGAGCAGCAGCATACAGAGCAGCAGCGCTCGAAGGTGAGGTTGAATGCCTCAGGCATTATTAAATTAACATAATACATAATTACATATTGATTGCTACCACAAAGCATGGACTACAGTTTACACAGACATGACCAATCACATCCATTTACCTCTATGCTCTAACTGATGTAGCAAAGCTAGAATGTGTACCTGAAATTATGTTAATTGCATTTCTTCTAGAAACTGCCCTACAGACTTTCAGCAAATCTATGTGTCTAATCCTGCTCCCACTGAACTCAATGGCAAATAGCCTTGTTTCCACAGGGGACGATATCACAGGCTTTGTTTAACCTTATGATTAAGTTTTAGCTTACTTTTAGATACATACTACTTATGTACTGGTACCAGTCAATATCTTCCTTCCTTCCCCCTATGAGCTGAAACCTAAAGGCACCCACTACCTAACTTCTGGTTGTTCCCATGTATTCTGGAACACTGGGGAAGTTAGTTTTGGCTGAGACCATGGGAAAAGATGCTGTCAAATACCGACTAGCATGTGTATGCATGCCACAGTCCACTGCTGCATGGGATCTGACCTCTTCTGTTGCTTTTTAGTGGCTACCTCTGAAGAGGATATAAGCCTTGATACTACAAAGAGTTGATGGAGATTTGCTGTTAGCTAAATTGATATATGACAACAAGTCCCAACTTCTGTTCCCCATAACGTATGGTTAATGGATTATCGTAGCAGCTGTATATAATATATGCAGCTCCGGGATTATGACTATATATGCATCCAAGAGAGAGACAAAGGGAGGTGGCAAAATCTACACACAATAATTAGTTCCACTGTTTTAGCTGAGTCACGTGGCCCCTCTCTCATTAAGTGACCATAGAGACAGCTTTTCTTTTGAAATGTTAATGCAGCTCTGAGGAGGGATGGTGGATGATCAAGCGCTCATTCTCTGGAAGAATGGTCCTTTAATTGTCCCCATCTGGGAATTCATACGTGACACATGTATTTAAGGCACATTCCACGATCTCCTGATGGTTGTCATGTGCCATGCTGCCCTGTGCTGAGGGTTGCTTCCGCCAACCCTCCCCCTTGCACTCTCTTCACCCCACACTTACCTCTCCTGACTCTCTGCTTCCCTTCCCTATCCCCTTCAACCTGCCTTGTCTTCCCTTTTCTTGCCATTTAGCTGCCCCCACCCCCAAGTAAACTCATCCCTACAAATAAAACCATCATGGAAGTAACGCGAGGTTGGCTACCATCACACCGTTCACTCTGCTTGTGCTTTGTCTGTTTAGAGTGTGAGCTCTCTGGGGGGCAGAGACCAGCTTCTACTCTCTGCCCGGCACCTAGCACAATGAGGTTCCACCCAAGGTTGTCCCTTAGGCACTACCATAATACATGATGCCTACTCATAGAAGGGTTGGGCTCTTGTCATGGCTGCTAGGTGACGATGGGTTTGGAAGGTATAGTATAGAACAAGGCACGTGCCTTCTCTTCCACAGGATAATCCTCTTCTCTAGTGATCCTGATGCATGGCACTCATATGCCTCTTTAACCTTGGTCAGTCTGCCCCCATGGCGGGGGGGAATCTGGACAGTAGAAGGAGATACACAGCACCTGGACACTTCTAAAGGGCAAGAGCTTGGGCTGCAGCTGGGCTAGGGTTATCTCCATGCAGATAAGAACACCTGAGCTATTAACGGCAACGACACCCAGCCAGAAGCTAAACCACAAAGGCAGGGGAGCCGTCTCAGGCTGCAGAACACCGAGCAACTCACTGAATGACAATAACTCTCTTTGAGGAAGCAATGAGGATGTGTGATACCGTATCATGCTGTATAGCAAAGGCAAAAAGAGAGGCTGGTACCTCTTTCAACTGCCCAAGAAGTGCTTCATTGTGAAAGCTAAGAGCACAGAGGAAGTATCTCTCCTCAGTCAGCCCACATTTAACCACCCTGAACAAGGGCCATTAAATACTTCTTAGTGGAACACACAGTCTGTTGTTCCCTTTAGCAGCAAACTGCTGCAGGGGTCAAGCCTGGCCGTAGGTTTCTATGGGTCCTACACAACTAACACTGATGTAGCCCAATGAACCTTCTCTCCGAGCAGAGACCATTTCTCTACAGTTAACCCTCCCCCACCAGCCTCCTGCCTGTGATGCTCTCAAGCTGCGGCAAGCTATGTAGCCTCTGGACATGCAAGTCAGAAGGTGGAGCCTAAGGACAGCTTCTGGGGAAGCAGAAAAGGCAGTTAGAGCCCCTAATCTCAAAGCCAGCCTGTGTGCAGCGGCCCTTGGCTGCCATTGAAAGTCCTGCCCTCTCATCAGGTGGATACTGCTCTTCTCGCTGAGCACGGTAAGTCATCCTGTTGCCATCACCTAAGGTGACCAGATGTCCCAATTTTATAGGGACAATCCCAATATTTGGGGATTTTTCTCACATAGGTGTCTATTACCCTCCACCCCCGTCCCGATTTTTTAACTTGCTGTCTGGTCACCCTACCACCACCCTCAGGACAGAAAGCAGAGTACAGTGGACAGACAGACCGACAAAGCACCACTTGTCAAAAACACTTGGACCTTTCGCTTCTCCAAAGGTGATGTGGACCACAACCAGTTTTGACTGCGTATTTATTCTCTAACCCCATACGCCTCCCCCACTTCCCATTCTTGCTCAGAGAACCCTTGGTCTGCATTTTCCAGAACATTCTTTGATGCTGTCCATTCTGTACCACTCCTGCCTTGACAATGTGCCGGCAGAGAGGGGGCAATCAGCATGGGGAGGGAGATATTCTGGGCCTAGCATTGCACCATTGATATCAATAGGAATTTTGCCACGGAGCAGGAGCAGGCCCTATATTTTCTGTGCCTTGAGGGCTAGAGGAGTCATATCTTGCAGTAGCTAGATTTTGTGCTAGAGCTGAGAGTTCAGTCTCTGCGTAGGAAATGCCGGAGTGGATTTTGGATAAAGATTGAGGATTAGGAGCTGTGGGAGTCAAGGCAGGGCTTACCGTGGAAACGCAGCTTTCATTTTTTACTGACTTGTATCATAACTAATGATGGGAAATATCAAGGGGAGTGATAAGTACCTGTTGGTCAGGATATTTTTATCAATCATGTGATTCGTTCCAAAACAGTGTTGCTAGCAATTTTCCATGGATTTGTTCATGACGACAGTGTTACCCCCTTAGACAAGGGTTCTCCCCCACAGCCTTCACTGTGGGGGGAAACGCACCTGTGTGTGCAACAATAGAAGTCCAGGGCCCTCTGCATCATTAAAGCCACAGGCTGGAGATATTGGGTGGAACCCTTTATGGGATGGTGTGGAACGATGTGAGCAGAGGCCTGGGACAATCAGGGGCAGCTCAGAAGAGGGGAAATGGATCCGCCCGTAGGCAGATACAGTGGCACAGAGAGGCTACAGCCATTGTCCCATCCCGTAGGCTGGGGTAGCAGCTGCAAGGGGGAGTTACCTGGCAGCTCAGAATCCTGGCTCCAGCGCGGGAGGAAAGGGTTTTGTTCACCACCCCGCTCCCTGGTGTTTCACATGCCTCACAGGAGGTGCCTTTCCCCTTGTGAGCATAGTTTGACTAGAACAGTAAAGATTCTGTCTGTGTTTACCCAAGAGTGGCAGTGTGGGCCGTCTTCACCCCTTGTGGACTGGGGAATGATCTCCCCCAAGAACTTAGGTCGTCACAACCTTCTGCTCCAAGTGCAAGCGGCATCTGGGTGATGTTGCCTTTTCTAAAATAAGTACATAGCAACATAGATATTTTAAAAACACCAAAAAAAAAAACCCTTACTAAAGCAACATACTCCCTGGCATATGCTTTTCCCCTTGGAGAGAGGATGAGAGAACAAACAATGTGTGATAGATGTATTATCATGCCGCTTAATGCACTGTGACTACTGGAAAGCCCTCAGATATTACGGTGATAAGCACCGTATAAGAACCTATAGAGAATAGAATATGCAACACATAATTGACTGTGGGACTTGCTGTCATAAGATATGATTCAGTTTAGTGGGATTAAGAAAAGATTTAGATATGAATATGAATATATCAACCGAGGTTACTTTAGATAAGATGTATGTTTATATGAGACCCTCCCGCACCCGAACCTAAGAGAAACAGTGAGTATCTAGCCTTAGGAAGAAACTCCATTATGGGCAGGTTGGTAAATGTAGTGGGCATTATGGAAGTCTTACACTTTCCTATAAAGCAGAGGTTCTCAATCAGGAGTCTGATGAGCAGGTTTCAGGGGGTCTGACAAGCAGGGCTGGCATTAGATTTGCTGGGGCCCAGGGCAGAAAGCCAAAACCCCATTGCATGGGGCTGAAGACCCGCCACCAGAGGCTGAAGCCTGAGCAACTTAGCTTCAAGGGGGGCCCTGCGGCATGGGGTCCAAGGCAGTCACCCTGTTTGCTATTCCTTAACGCTGATCCTGGCTTTTATATGCAGAAAACTAGTTGTTGTGGCACAAGGGGGCCGTGGAGTTTTTAATAGGATATTTGGGGCAGGGAGGGGGCTCAGAGAGAAGAAGACTGAGAATCCCTGCTATAAAGCCAGATCACCATACTGCATTGGCTGAGCACGGGCCTAGTCTGCAAAAGGCAATTCTTATGACTGACCTTATGGGAAGAATGTGTCACCCATTGAATCCTTGTCATCTGACCTTCAGCACCTGAGATTAATACCTAATTTATATTTGGGGTGATTAGACTCAGGCATGTCCTACAATAAATTACCACTAAGAAATAAAGTGGCAAAATATAGGCCCACTAATAAAATGCGAAAGAGCAATGACAATTCCATTGTGTGTCTCTAGACCCATAACACACTGAATACACAAGGTAATGAGTATAAAATGGATAAGCATCAGCATTCCTAACAGCCAAAATAAATTCTAAAACAGTGGAAAAGACACAACAATATCAACCATCAAAAAACAGCTCATAACTCTAATGGAAACTGCCTCATACAAAAGTTAATATTCAGATTGCCAGATAGTAGAGAGAAAAAAATCCTAAAATATGGAAACCATCTGGGGACCATATAAAATCAATAGATTCAACAAATAAAAACATTGAAACAGTCAGAATAAATCTCCTCCAGCTTTCCCTCCTACACTTCTCTGCCTATGCTGTCTATCCCTGGAATAGCATCCTTTGCTTTCCTAATTTCACCGCGGTATGTGAAACAAGAATTAGATATTGATAACGATAAGTGATTATACCTCTTGGTTGGCAAATGCTGTCCAAACTTCCCCAAGGATGACTGGGAGGGGGAGCTTTAACAGCAGTGTACAATCTAAAACATATCTTATGATCATCTTGTTCATATTAGACAGAAGATGTAACTAATCATTGTATTAAGCGGGACACTCAGCCCTCGTACCCCTGTTCCTGGATATGATCAGAAGCATCAACTCGGATCCCAGTGCTAGTTTCACACCACCATATCCCCATCTCCAGACGTGTACATGTTCAGGGACTGTGATATGACAGCAAGGGTGAGCATGGACAGCAAATCAGATAGAAGTGTCTAAGGTGAAATAATACCAAAAAATAACCAGTGCAACTGGGGCTACATATGCAGAGGCATCCTGTCCCAGAGTAGGGAAGTAATAGTCATGCGCCACAAAGCTGTTTTGTGAGTGCTTCAGGAACAATGTGCCATTCAGCCCTGATTCTGCATCCATCGATGTCACAGGGGAGTGAAGAGAATGGATCAATGCATTGAGCTGAATCCCATTTGGCCACAGTTTACCCCCAAATGCAAAACTCTACAGGAGGTGTGATTACCTGACACAAAATTAGGAATGTTTTGCAAAAGCAGTGTAATATTTTTGCCTAACTGTAGTTACTCTTGTGTTGTATATGGAGGCAAAGGAATGGACCCAGAAATCTACCTGCTGTACCCTAAGAGTAGTAATAGTATGATGGCTGGTGCACATGTGCAACATACCTGGAGCACTCCATGTGCTTAGATAGCCCCTCTCCCTGTACGGTCCGTCTCATCCCCATTTTACAGATAGGGAACACTGAGCTTAGGTGGCTTCCCCAAGGGCTATGGCAGAAATGAAGCCCTGTCCTGGCCAATGCCTTAGGGAAAAGGATGTTGAGTAACATCCTTGGGGCAGCAGCTGTCTTGTATACAAAGAAGTCACTTCCACCAGTGCTACCATAACACCATGAAAAGAGACACAGCCTTAAAAAACAATCATCATCCTAAAACCTCCAATGAACATACTCCAATGCTGTATATAGCTGTCTCTCTGCATGTTTGCCAGCGAGTCTCTATTCCCAGCCATTGTTTTTCATTTACTGAAATTAATTTCTTAGCTAAAAAGAGTCAACATTCTGTTCTGTTTGCCATGAAGTTGGAAAGCCCCCACCCTCCAAAATAGGCAGAATGATGGTGCCTGCCAGGAAAACAATTAACAAATTATCTTATTATTCCATTTACCATATCATTTTTCCACAGGAACACAAACACCCACATTTCTGTTGTTTTTCAACTCGACTGCCGCAGCTTGTGTATGTTTGAGAAAATTGATTTTTATCATTGTAATCGTCTAATCTTCATCAACCTGTTAGCACAAAATTAAACTTCTCAAAGTGCTGGGAGATAATTAATATAGAAAATAGACTCTGTGGGGAAACTGTAATACCTGCTGCCTCTATGAGACTGCGGGAGAAATGAACTAGCTGGGAGCTTTAAATAAGTTCACGGGAACAATAATAATGCTGAAGTTACTTCAGTTTCCCTCAAGTAGACTACTTGAATTGATTAACATAATAGGGCAGACTGTAATTATTGTCTTGGAAAGAACAGTTTCGCTCAGATCCCCCATCAAATGTTGATTATTTTTATTTTTTGAGGAAATGGTCTTCACTTTCAAAATTACTGTTTGATGATTTGCCAGTGAAAATCGTAAATGCCTTAACTGGCAGAAGGCTGACAGAAGGAACCCTGCCCCCTTTCTAAATACTGCAAGGGGTCTTGGAAGGAAGGCGTGTGGCTTGTTAAGGGGAGTCATCTAGGTTTCAGGTATTGTCTTACTTTCAGGGTGTGGGGTGTTTAACTGGACTTTGGGGTGGGAAAATCAGAAATAGAACTACTTAATGGCCCACCAAGAAGGGAAGCCCTGGAGAATCAGTACATGGCCAGGGAGTGAGTGGCCCTTCTCCAGTGAGTTTATTCTCTGGTAGCGGTGAATTTATTACAGTAAAACCTCGATTTAACGGACCTCGATTTAACGGACTTCGGATGCAACGGACAAAATTTCTGAGCAAGTCTGATGCATCCCAAATCCATTTCTCGTCGGCTGGCTGCCGGCTCCCGGCTGCCGCCCGGGTCCAGGCAGCGGGCGGGCTGGCTGCCGGCTCCCGGCTGCCGCCCGGGTCCAGGCAGCGGGCGGGCTGGCTGCCGGCTCCCGGCTGCCGCCCGGGTCCAGGCAGCGGGCGGGCTGGCTGCCGGCTCCCGGCTGCCGCCCGGGTCCAAGCAGCGGGCGGGCTGGCTGCCGGCTCCCAGCTGCCGCCCGGGTCATGGCAGCAGGAGGGTTGGCTGGCGGGTCCCGGGAGCCGGGACCCATGCGGGCTGGCTGCCAGCTCCCTGCTGCTGCCGGGGTCCAGCCGCGGGCGGGCTGGCTGCCAGCTCCCGGCTGCCGCCCGGGTCCCGGCAGCGGGAGGGCTGGCTGGCGGGCGGGCGGGCTGGCTGCCAGCTCCCGGCTGCCGCCCGGGTCCCGGCAGCGGGAGGGCTGGCGGGCAGGCGGGCTGGCTGCCGGCTCACGGCAGCCGCCTGGGTCACGGCAGCAGGAGGGCTGGTTGGCGGGTGGGCTGGTTGGCGGGCGGGCTGGCTGCTGGCTCCCGCCTGGGTCCCACTAGCAGGCGGGCTGCCGGCTCCCGCCCGAGTTCCGCCAGCGGGCAGGCTGGCTGCCAGCTCCCGGCTGCCGCCCGGGTCCCGGCAGCAGGCGGGCTGCGGAGCTGCCGCTCCGACCCTGTGGCGGTCGGGCTGCTGCTCAGACAGCTAGTTAATTTTTTATTATTAAATAACGGACTTTTTCATTTAACAGACACCCCCTCGCCAGAATTAGTTAAATGGAGGTTTCACTGTACTGTGAAGAGCTATGTACGTGCCTGTGAGGGCTGACCAGGCCCCCTAATGCAGAAAATATGTGCACTCACATAGCACTTGACATTTCCAAAGCACTGTCAAATACTAACTAATTAACTAGTTAAACAACTAATTAATGATGGAAAGATACCTACAAGATACTGCTTGTGCTACTCATGACCATGTGCTAGGCATATGCTGTGTATGCTTTTTTACTTCCTGAGGGCAATATTTGTTAGGAGGAAGTGGAGGCTGGTTTTGTGTTTTATTAACTTGTGCTGAACCTCTCTATTCAGCTGCAACCCCTGTGCTAGTGTTCACATTGCACCCTATTCTGCTCCTAGTTGTGCCCATGCAAGTCCCAGTGGGCTCTTTCCAGATTTGCACCCTGCAGCTTTCTATTGAAGTCATGTACGAATAAATTTGCATGACTAATAAGCATGCATCAATAAGTTTTTTTATATGCAGCAATTACAGTGACTGCATAAGGAATTGCTCAAAGATCTGACGTTTAAAAAATCCCCTGGATTGGAACTGGACAATGGGGGGGGGAAAGAAATCAAAGAATGCCAAATCATTTAAGGCTCAGCAGGGAATGGATAAGAGTAGCAAAAAATATCAGTTAGTTAAAGCTGCTAAAGGGAATAAGAAGGGCACTTATTCCCTTTAGCAGCTTTATGAGTATATCGGGGGAAAGGAAGTAATAGAAAGAAAATACGTCCATTAATTAATAAAGAGGATGGGCATGAAATTAATGATGACCCTGAGTCTGTCTTTAATGAAACATATAAAGAAAGGAAGTTTGAACCTTTAAGAAATTAGGAAAAAGCCAGAAAAAGTAATTTCTGCTAGGTTCACATGAGGAAATAGTTGGGGGAAATGAGTGCATATAAATTAGCTGGCCCCAATCATTCTGGGATAATTAAGGGAGCCAGTGAACTCATTACTCTGCTTACAATTATTTCTGATCAGGCAAGGACCCCTGAGGACTTCTCAGCTGATTGAAGAAAAGCAAATGTAGTGCCAATATTCAAAATAGGAACGACACATGATCCTGACAATCATGCGCCCAGAAATCTACCTTTTACCCCAAGAAAAATAAAGGACCATAAAGTGGCATGGGGGGATTATCAAGGGTCACATCATAGTTTTGTTCCTGTGAGGAGCACTGGAAGGGGATTGGGAGGAGTGCTCAGGTGGGGTGATGGGAAATGGTTCAGGGGAGGCAGGCTGCTCCTTATACCTGCTACAGAATGGTGCTTCATGAACTCTCTCACGTACCTGCCTTCAGAGAGTCCTCTCAGACACTGCACAAGGAGCTGGCTGTCCTGGTCACTTGCTTGATGCCTTTCCACACTAGCAGGCGCCTGAAGGGAGAACGAACACAGACCACAGTGCCTTTGGGTCAAGTAGCATACCTTTGGGTCAAGTAGCACCACTACGCATGCTAGCTAAGGACTTGCAAAGGTACATTGGTAGCAAAGAAAAACACACCCTGTGTTGTCTTTCTTGCCCAGCATCCAATGTGGGACTAACCCAGCTTTGACCCTAAACATCAGTTTATAGAGGTGTTGAACACCTACATGTCCCACTGAATTCAACTGGAGCTCTGAGCTCTCAGCATGTCTGATAGCCCAGCTCCTAGAGAACTGCAGGCAGTCATGAGCAATAAGCAGCATGGGTCTATGAAGGATAAATCTTGCCAGACAAACTTGATTGCTTTTTTCCCTAGAAATAGAAAATTAGTGGGTGAAGAGAACACAGCAGGTGTAATATATTTGCATTTGAGTAAAGCATTTAATACTGTGTCACAGGAAATCTTGCTTGAAAAATTAATTGAAATTGATGCGGGTATGAACACTGTCTTGTTGACTGAAAACAGGCTGAAAGGCTATAAACAAAGGTTAATGGTGAACAGTAAAGTTATCAAGTTCAAGGGTAGAGGAGTCTGCTGGGTACTACAGGGTTCAGTGTTAGAATAGGTCTCATTTAACATCACTACTGATCTGGAAGAGAAGGAGAAAACAGCATGTCAATGAAATATGCACATGCTTCTAAATTGGAAGGAGCTGGAAACACCCAGGACAGACAATACAAAGGACCCTAAAGAGAAAAGACAAGTGCAAACTGAGGGTCCAGTTGGCAAAATTCAAGCTGTGGTGCATCTGGAGAAATATAGGGCTACATTCTCTTCTGACAAAACTCCATTTAAGACAACAGAGCTACAATATTAATAATAAATCTTAGAACACAGCTATTCAATTGGACGTAGAAACTGGGGAGCAGTAATGCTCAAAGACCCATGGACTGGGAGAAGGCAGCTAAGCAATTAGAGAGGAAAAGATCCACAAATATTCATTTAAATTGGAAAGTGATTTCCAATTTGACCACATTCACAAACCTTTCATGTTCACTTTCCCCAAACTCGAGAGCACTCAAGTTTTACTAGCCTGAGTACTTGTGAAAAGCCAAGGGTAGCTGGGAATATTTGCTGACTATTTTGAATTATGCTTCCAATTGTAGAATTTGGAATTTCCCTTAATCTGTGAAGTCTCATAAATCACAACATCATTTTTGATCCCTCGCTGGATCACTATGGTGGCTAAACAACAGTGATAATTGGGTGTGTTGCTAACCAATGCTTGGACCAGGAATCATTTGCTGAAGAAATTCAGCTGAGTGTTTTGTGATCTATTTGCCAACAATTTTCAACCAGAATAATAGGTGAAATGCCATCTAAATATTAGCCGTAAATTATTCTCTCAGGGGTAGTGAACTAGACAGGTGTTTGCCAGGTGATATGGCAGCAAAAAGGCCAATGCAATTTTTGGCAGCATATGCAGAGGTGCCACGTTCCAGACCATGGGATGAAATTGCCCATCTCTGTTAAACTCTGCTGTTCCTGCACCTGGAACATTGTGTTCAGTTCTGGGAAGCTCATTAGCAAGGAGATATTGAAAAATTGTAGGGAGTTCAGAAAAGAGCAACACAAATTATCAGGGGACTGGAAGGTTTCATTTATAATGAAAGATTAAAAGAGCTAAATCTGTATTGTAAGAATTAAATAGGTAATACACTGTTGCTTGGTGCAGAGATGACTAAGGAGAGATATAACAATCAATGGAGTTTTGAAAGGTGTAAACACCGAAGTCAGAGAAGAATTATTTAGTGTTCAAGGGGAGAAAACAGAGCATAATGGGATGGAATTGAAAGAGGGCAAATTTAGACTGAATGTCAAGGCAAATTTCCTGATACTAGAAGCCTCAAGGATTGCAACATTTAAACACAATGCCAGAAAATATAGTATAAAATTAATCCCATATTTCCAAAGAGATCAGTTGATGACCTAAGAGATCACTACAGTATCATACGGTTTGCTTCGGGAATAGCACACATCTCTAAATGGGCTTAGATGGCACCTAAGAAAAAATTAATACCTGTAAGGCATGACCCCACAAGCTGGTAGTGACAGTCCTCCAATGTGAATTTGTTCTGATGAAGCAATGCTTGAAATGCGTTTCCCAATGGATTCGTTTTTATGGGTGTCTCTACTGCAGAACCAGACACACTGGAATTTTCCCTTTCCAGTTTGCTCATGCTGTTGAAATTACGCTCTCTTCAGTCTCTTAGGGCAGGTCTGCACTACCCTCCAGATCGACAGGTAGCGATCAATCTATCGGGGTCCATCTATCGCATCTGGTCTAGACGCAATAAATTGATCCCCGAGCACTCTCCCATCGACTCCGGTACTCCACCACTGCGAGGGGCGCAGGCAGAGTTGACAGGGGAGTGGCAGCCATTGACTCACTGCTGTGAAGACACCATGGTAAGTCGACCTAAATACGTCAACTTCAGCTACGCTATTCTCGTAGCTGAAATTGCGTATCTTAGGTCAACCCTCCCCCCCCCCAGTGTAGACCAGTGTGGACCAGGGTTTATACTTAAAGTCAGGTGTTAATTTCACCTCTTGACTATTGATAACATACCGTACTTTGAGCCAGACAAACTGCCTTACGGAAAATCGCTTCCAGAAGTAGCTGGCAGAGACCTGTTTAGCCCTGTTCAGCATTCAGGTATCCAGCCTTGCCTAAGTTCTGTTCAACTCACATAATTATTGTAGTCATTTCCTTTGCATTAAAATCATGGGGATTGGGTCTCTCTTTCTCATTGGTGTTAATTAGAACAATTCTATTGAAGTCAATAGAGTTACACAGGTGCTTAAAAAAATAATCAGGCCCCTAATAGCTACATCAGATCAGGATCTGAACTTCCTCAGAGCTAAGGGGTATTTGAATCCAGAGTGCTGGGACAGGCCTACCTCTAATTCACACTCCATTATACGTTTAGCAGAGTTAAAATGACCATGAAAAATATAATGGACCAGCATAATCAGAAAAGAGGTGAAAAGTAAAGCCGTCAAACATCCATACTATGTTGCTGCATTCAAGATGTATCGATGCTACATCAGGTGAACATTTCCCTTACCTTGAGGGCTAAATCCTGCTTTCATTTGAACCCAGTACAACTTCCGTACAGTGAACAGGGATTGCAAAGAGCTTAACAAGGCAGAACATGGATCTTTCTCTCCAAGTGGCTGCCCTTGGAGAGAGGCAAGTTCTGTTCATATTGTCCATGGTGGTTGCTGAATGTGAAGCAATGCCGTCAAATGAATGACTTTGTATCACTATGGGACACTTTCAATTTGTATTTGACCTTCATATATTTTCATTTATTTTGCCTGAATGCAATTTTTTTTAGTTTTATGTATATATATATTTTTGCATCCTTGTCTTCTTATTAAAATTTCCTCTTCATTATAATGCATTTCAATAACATTTCCTCCGTAACGGAGCTCACAGAGTACATCCCAACTAATAAGAATTGTACACTCTGCACACGTAACCAATTATAATTGAATCTTATTAAGTTTTAATTGCATATGTTGACAAACGTTGGATTTGCTACAACAGATTATGTAATGTAGTCTGATTGTATCATTAATTAATGAAAAGCTGGTACCATTTTTCATGAAATGCATTTTTGGTTTGCATAACAACGATTGACATGACATAAAACGGTTATGGGGGATCACAAGATTAAACCTCTTACTATCTTTTTGTTTCTTTTTTTTAACTATTATAAAAGTTATATATATTATTGTCACAGTAAAATGGCTGACCAAGTATTATTTTATCCACTACAATTGGTTAATAACATAATAAAAGCATCCTGAATGGTTAATAACATTGGTTAATAATTAAGTCATACAGTGTTTTAATATCATGTACTGGAAAGAGATGCAGAAGACACTGTCAAGAGACAGTCTGAGTATCACTGAGCTAGAGTTTGATTTGCTACAGAACTTTTCTAAACATATTTCGGTATATAAACTAAATATTTCCCATCATACTATTTAAATATGAATATATAATACTATAGTAAATGAAACAATGAATTCACACTACTATGGCTTCTTTGGGCTATGTTGATCGCTAATTTGGCTCCTGAACAACTCAGGTCTGCGTATCACTGCTCTAGCCTCTTCTGCAGTCGGATGCCTTTGACAGGAAACAAGTCTCCACGCTACCACAGGGGGGCAGTCTTTTAGATTAGCTACAGCAGTTCTCAAACCGTGGGCTGGGACCCCCAAGTGGGTCGTGACCCCCTTTGAATGGGGTTGCCAGGTCTGGCTTAGATTTGCTGGGGCCCACGACTGAAGCCCAAGCCCCACTGCCCAGGGCCAAAACTTAAGCTTGAGGGCTTCACCCCAGGAGTGGGGCTGAAGCTTCTGAGCTTCAGCTTTGGTCCCCCTGCCCAAAGTAGTGGGCCTCGGGCTTTGGCCGCCCCCACCCGGGGCAGTGGGGCTTGGGCAGGCCCAGGCTTCAGTCCCCACTCCTGGGGTCGTGATGTATTTTTTGTTGTCAGAAGGGGGTCGCGGTGCAATGAAGTCTCAGAACCCCTGGACTAGCACTATGCTCTTGAACTAATCTTTTCAGGCCAGATTAACTTCAATGGTCAACACTGAATTTTGTGCCCAGTTCCCATGTAAACCCAGTGTTTGCATTCACAAAGGAGTACGGATGCACCTGACTACCCCTTTCATACCTATGCTTAGGTGCCCGCCTTTGTGGCCGGTTTAGTTACGGGGCAATTAGATGAGATCAGCAGATGCTAAATAATATGAGGAATGGAGCTTCTGGGACTTGGGGTATTACAGGGGACTGGAAAATCTGGCAGCACATTGCATTGTTTTGGTGCAATGTCATTTGGACAATAAGTGTTAAATCCAGCAGCTGCCTCGTTTGTCATTGGGTGTTATAACAGAAACAAGAAAATCTAAATACTATAAAGCTTCCTGGGGAAAAAAAACATTATATTCCCCAAAAATATAGAAATTTTAAAACATTCTACTTGCCTATCCAGTAGCTGAATATATCGACCCTATGTAGTGATAGTGATAGTTTTTTTCCACATACTGTAGATACATTCTGTGTTTAGTACTTTATTCTGCTTTTTCTTTACATGCATTCACTTGCAGACTCTAAGCAACTAGGCAGGGTATATAGTTATCTGAAAATTTTGTCCTTCAGAATCAGTATTGTACCGGGGTGTATACAGACAAAGTCACAGATTACGTGTAATGACTCTCAAGCCATTCATGCTTTGTTCCCCCACAAGGGGTTTCCCCAACACAGAAGGGTGAAGGGTTTCCCCAACACAGAAGTCTCACATCCTGTGGAGGCCCATCCATTTACAGATGATCCCACAATATGCATTTTGCCTCAACAAATATAATTTTCCTTGGCTCTGAATCCAGAGTGCAGCCAGATTATTACATTCCGGATCTCATGCAGGGGAAGGAAAGGATTTGTGACAAAGAGACTTTGGCAGACAAATCAAAGTGCAGGTGATGTGACCAGGTGATGGGGGGAATTGCTCCTAGCTTTGATAATAAATAATACATTGCAAGCATTGACAAGCCTCACAGTAACCCTGTGAATTAAGTCAGTACTGTTATCCAGAACAGATGCAAAAATTAAGACACAGCAAGGTAAAGCCCCTTGCCCAAGAAAGCCTGTGGTGAAGCCAGTAATAGAATGCATATCTCCTTACACCCAGGCATATGCTTTTAACCACAAAACTGTGCTCTGTCCCTTCAGGCCTCCAGAAGAGAACTTTAGCTTTTATCAGCAGTTCAAAAAGGGGCCCTGGTAATGGACTTAGATACCAAGTTATTGGACGATCCTGGAGTCAACTGATAGATTAATGGCTTTTATGTTCTCTGACGGATTTACAGAGAATCTCCGAGGACCTAATTGGAACAGTCTGGGTTCCTCCATGCCGTTTTGGTCTGATATATTGTAGTTTTGATAACTATCAAACTCTCCAATGGGAATGAGGATCTGTAGTATTGCTCTGTGGAATTAAGCACTTCCGCATGGTTCTCTGTTTACAGCAGGAAGATTTATGTGTTTTATGCTTCAAGGATTTGTGTAGGGATTTTATTCCTGTTACTAATTATTGTTGTCTGTGATGACTCACGGTAAATGTATTTTAAAGTGTCCTATGCTTTCTGGGAATAATAAAATGTTGAGATGCGTCTTACCTTTCGAACCCGGAGGGGCTTACGGTTTGCTCTAGCCTTGCCTTATCTCTAAGGGATGATTGTCAGACTGTATAACTAACAGGACTGCTGATAATGCGGAGGTGGTAATGCTGAATTTTGCATTTACTGTGATTTATGGCAAGTGGCTGTGACTTGAAACCAGTTTTGACTGAACTATTTTGATTGGCACAGGTCTAAACCGAGTAACGGTGCGATATTATTCCTGCAACTCTTAACTCTCCCCCCTCCCACATCTTTTCCCAGCTAAGTGTTATCCCCACTTATCATGTCTAAAACTAGGCCCTGATCCTACAACTGGATCAGCATGGTCAGACCCCTGCACCTGCAGGCAGCTGTACCCAAAACTTGCCAGAGGGAGAGCTGGTACAAAGACGGGTCCATTAGAAAGGGCAAAGAGTAAACAAAAGCATGTGGGTGTAGGTGGGTTTGGGGGTATATTGGCTCCTGGAATCCTGGTGGGATTTGAAGAGAACAAAAAACAACAACAACGAAAAGGCCTCTCCATGTGCATAGAATCTACATTAGCCTTAGGAGAAGAGGCAGGGTTTCAGACCAGTGCAAGCAATGAGATTGTTAATGAATCCCTTGCCAAATGTCGTTTTAAATCAAAGCCATTTTAATTAAATAAGCCCATAAAGCTCCTACATCTAACAAACTACTATTTTTGCATTTGCACAATTGAAAAATGGCCAAACATATTTTCTTTCTTTCTTTTTTGGTATGTTGTCAAAAATATTTGTTCCTGCCCTGAGACCTTGTCTGCCAAGCTTCAGGGCTGATGCAAATTTTTATGTTTGAAGCTTAATAGACTCAAACCCCAGAAAAGGGAAGAGTTTATCGCTGAGGTCCTGGCACAACCTTAACTAGTGCCGAACAGTTGGAGAACACATCTGACTTGGAGGCCAGTGGGGAGAAGAGGGAATTCTGCAAAGATCCCACACAACCTTGCAACAGAAAGAAACAAACTGAAATTGGATGGACCACTCCAAAGGCAGGAGAACACAAAGCACATAGATGTCAAGCAGGATTGTTGGTAGGGCTGTATGATGCTTGCTTGCAAAGGGATTAATGAACTGGAACAGCAGTTTGGTTCTCAGGGACTGAAAGCCAATCACATCCAGAAGGGTCACTTGGACGTTTGAGTCCATGAGAGCCAAGCCTCCATTGAAACCCATACTGCAGTCGGTCCTTTCTTCCCTTCCCTCCCAGCCACGTCTTCTTCCAACAAACATTGAGAATCCCAACTCCTCAGACTCATGGATACCAAGAGGTTTTAAACGATTTTTGGAGAGGTGGAGGAAAGGGGCAAATCAGTCAGGATGGGGAGTTAGGAAAGGTGTCTGTTTGGAAGAACATTCATCTGGTTCCCAACCCTGCTGACACCTTAGCACATGTTCAGTGAAATTTAATGAACATGGGCTGAGGTTAGGGGAATGCTTGGAATCTTAAATCCAGGCTCATTTCTGGGAAGTCTGGACCTTGATGTGAATGTTTTATAGTAATCGTAATAGTCTACTGTACCAGGAGACTCTGGTTGTTGAGTGGTTTGGAGCTTTTATCTACTGTTCTGTGATTATCTGGTCTTTCAAATATCAGAAATCCCAGAAGATCATCACAGAACTGTGGCAAAAACAAAAGAAGTGTCCTGCTTGGAAGAATATTTGGCATATTTCCAGACCTTAATAAATACAAAACCCCATCAGCCCAAAGAAGCATTAGGAGTTTATGATGCGGAAATAACTGTCTGCATGTGACGCATTTCCAGCTGGTGGTGAACCATCCATTAGAAGAGAATGTTTCAGATGTTGTGTGGCTGGATTTGATTTCATTGCTGCAGGCCAAATGCCATGGACATGAGGCAAGTGCTTCAGAAGCATAATAGTGCCACATGCAAACAGGACAGAGATCAGAAAGCAGTAGGAATAATTATCCCTCAGCCAGTTAGTACACAAATGGGGTGATGGAAAAAAATCTTCTGTAATAGCTGAGTTTGTGTAGCTTGTATCTGCTATGGTGTCATTACTGCTCTGGCTCCATCTAGCTCCAAGGCATCTCCCCAAATGGACGTAAACATTTTATGAGTTGCCTGTTTGATTTGAAACAGTCTCTCAGAGGTCAAGTATATCAGATGAAAGGCAAGCGAGGATGAAACATTTTCATAGCCATTTTAACCAAAGGGGAAGGAAGCTCTCTCATTCTCCAGCACACAAAGTGGGCATACCAGGGTTTTAGAATGGCAGCATTCTACCCAGTAATAATAAAATGGAGTCATCCTATGGGGTCAAAGGTCTCAAAGCACTTAAGAGATACTAATCCCCATAAATCATTCTGAGGTAGGTAAGCATTTGTTTTACAGATGGACAAACAGGCGCAGAGAAGTTAACTTGCCCAAGGCTAACACAAGTAGTCATTGGCAGACCCAGTGATAGAGCCCAAAAATCAGCACTCCCAGCCCCTCATTTTAATCACTCCCACCCTAAAGTTAATTAATCCAAGAAAAGGAAAACATTGTTCTCCACATACCTGTGTGTGGTGCAGATGACAATACATTATTTTTCCAGGAGACTGGCTCCCGAATACACTTTGTTCACATGATCATTATTCATTCATATTGTGGCCCAGTGGATTTGAAGAGAGTTTATTTTCTCTGTAACATTTCTGAGTCTGAAACCATTCAGATAGACACCCCGAATAAATACTGACTTTCTTATCCTCAGGGTCCCTTTCATTCTTCTGTTTACCACTTTAAGTCAAGCAGAAGCTTCAAGCGCTTACTGACATAGACTTTTAGATTTCTCTGATAAAGCAAATCTGTAGAAATGTCAATGCCAACGTGGAGGACTTACCCCCATTTGAAGGAGTGGTTCACTCACTTGATCTCTTTGCTGGGCTCTAATGGGCTTGTGCCAACACCAAATTAAAAGGAGGTTTGGGGTGATTTCTATTCCCCCCATTAGCTACTACAAAGCCAGGATAGGGTTCCCATATTTGTCCCTGTGGCACATTGAAATACCTCTGGAGAGCAATTTGTTTGCCTTTAGGATGCATCAGAATTCACCAAAGTGTCAAGGTATTTTCCAAATGCTTTCTGCATGAGGAATATCTTTGGACCCTTCTGTATGCTCTTCACAGCTTCACCCCACCCCTATCCTCATTTTAAATGGGACCAGTTGAACACTGTGCTATGCTGCCAATATACTTTACATGTTCTTCACGGACAAACAATAGACATTTCCAGAAAATTGTGCTTGTTTGCCAAGAGTCTTTGCTTCCTTCCTTGGTTGTGCTCATGGTCCTCAAAGATAGGATCTGTTGCTGCTGGCTAAAGTGATGAGGTTATTTTGGGAGACCCATGCTCAATTGTGGACAGCTCATCACTGAGTGACGTTGTTGGCACGGCGATCATTCCCATCAGAGTGAGCCAAGAGATACTTCCGCTGGATGTGACATTTCAGCCAAGCTGATACTCTGGGCTGGGATTTGTTATATGAGATAATGGAATGTCCAGGATCATACTTTATGCCTGTGGAATTGCAGTGTCCTTGCTGCACTCCAAGAAAATTCTGCCACTAACACTGTCACCTCAGCCCCGGCATGCCCTTCGGAGAAGAGCAACTTTAGGAGCTGAATGCTGCAGGAGAACTCCAGCCTTCCAGTGCTTCCTTCTGCTCTGGAACCTCAGGGTCTGACTAATCTTAGCTTACTGCAGACTCTCCTGTAAAGCTGAGGTTGGCTGGAGGTCAATCACCCTAATGTAATTGAAGACAAGAGGCTGGGAAACGAATCGGAAAAAGAGGCTGCTGTTGAGGTTAGCCCGCTGCTCCCTCCCCCTGCTGTTTTCCTGAGAGTTTAGAATCAGATCAATTATATTTTCTGAGAATTGGATGATGGGATTGATCCGTCATAGATCGAGTCCCTTGGTGGTGAAAAACCAAGCCCCCTTTCCCTAAGGAGTAGGTTACAATACAAAAGCCTTTTTGCTGTGGCTGCCAAACCGAATATGGTTTGGATGGAGTGCTGCGTACTGTAAAGGCTGATTCTTTCATTCTGAGGTCGCAAAATTGCTGACACCCTCTAACGTGCACACCCGGGATATTCAGACACGGACTGATGGAGCTGACCTTGAGCTGATGTTTTCTATTATACTGAATGATGATAAGATGTCCTCACCGGGACTTCTTCAGCTGCTAAACTGCAAGGGTAGGACTTTACAAAATCCAGGCTAATCCAAAAGATGACACTAAACCCAACCATGGGAGGGACAATAAAGACAGAGACCCTTCTGCTGATGGATTCCCTGCTCATGTGCTCCAGCAAAGTCAACGACAGACAAGCCAGATAATCTCTCTTCTCTAATGTTTCTTGTTCTCTGCATGCTTAAAAAGAGATGGCGTGTGTTAGTCTTTTGTTTAGAAGGTCCCTATGATCTGGCATTTGTAGTTACAGATTATTCCGTCAGGATCTAGTGTAATCTGCTTCAGAAGACTGTGTTTTAGGACAATAACATAAGGAAAATGTTTGTTTCCAGATGACAGAAGCAGGAGATGTATTAGGAAGGAAAATGCCGCACCCACATCCTTTAGGTATTCACAGACCTATCTCCCAGCTCTTTCAATGCCTGGCCAAAAATCAACAAATGGATAGAGAGCAGCTGGCTAAAGCTGAAAACGGGCAGCACAGCAGCAATACTAATGGAAAGAGGGGAGTGCTTAAAAGAACTTGCTTCCTCTGTGACACAACTAGCATGGGCATTTGTCCTTAGGCGGTCACATTGGTCTGCAGCCCCGAGGTCCTTTTGAACTCTTCAGTACTGTTAGGTGTCCAAATACCCAGGACAGTCAGAAAGCCACTCACTTCCTTCAGGTAGTGACCAGAAGATGGTGCTCTATCCTATCAGACACAGCAATTCACACTTCAGTCCTCATTGTGTACGTTGATTCATGCATTTCGGGCTTCCTAGACTGATTTTTGCAACTCTTCATATCTAAGAATGAAGCCCGTCCCCTGAGAAACCATCCAGCTGATATGCCACTTCCTGAACCCGAATTGGCTCACGATGACTGGGCATGTCTACACTGCAGTATAAGTCCAGGGTTAATGGGACTGGAGTCAGCTGTCCCATATTAGGCAATCCTGACATGTACTCTGTTTTTTAACCCACATTAAGACTATTCTAACTCAGGCTCAAACCCGGAGCTCTGGAGTCCACACTGCAGCATGCAGACCTGAGTCAAACCAACTATATTCCAGAGTTCCTAGCACTAAAATGTGACCTCTCCAGCCTTATGACCATGATGCACTGTGGGAAAACTTTACTGCCTGCCCTGCATGTTGCAGGAAGTTTGAACGACCCGCCAACACAGCCTGCTGAGCAGCCATTTTGATCTGTGCAATCCCAGCTCCTGCAGGTAGCAACATGGAGATGGCATTTTTTGAAGAACTTCTCTTTCTTGTGCTTTCACACCTGTGTCAGGAAACTGGCAGAGCACCCATGAGGCACTGGTGGACAGGCTGGGACACTATTCCCACCAAATGACATTTAAAAAACAGAGTTACTGTCCTCGGTGTTATTCTGGGGGGACTGTAGTGGGGCGGCTGCCCCGCTCCTGGGGAAACAGGCTGAAAATAGCCCAGGAAAGCCGACTGGGCAGAGCAGCCCCAGCTGTGGCTGGGTCAATTAGGGCCCAGCAGGCCCTGATAAGAAGGGCTCAGTTTGGTGTTCAGAGAGAGAGAGAGTCTCCTCTGTTCACAGAGGCAGACAGGCCTGGTTGCTGGGAGCTTAACAAGGTACCTAGAGTGAAGCAGGGCTGGGGCAAGGCTAGAGGAGCTTGGGGAAGCTCTGGCCTGGAAACCCCCAGGCTGCAGGGCCTAGGAGAAGGCCCACAAAGGGTACTGGAGTTGCAGGGGGCAGCCCATGGCTCCAGAGATAGAAGCAGCAGGCCAAACCCTCCTTGCCGGTGATGAGTGGCAATGATACTGCAGTCTGCCCCAGTGAACGGGAGCAAGTGGTGACTGGCAGTTGCCTAGACTGAGGCAAGGTGGGGATAGAGAGTGGGGGTTCCCCATGGAAGGGAGACCCTAAGATCTGAGGGGGTACTGCAGAGGTGCAGCACCCAAGGGAAGAGGGCACCAGGGTCCAGGGAGGGACTCTGGGCCAGAGCAGCAAGCGGGACTTCGGCCTGCAGAGGGTGCTCCGGACGCTGGTGAGCTAATTCCCTGGACAAACCAGCAGGAGGCGCTGCGGGGTGAGTCACCGCCCTGCTACAGGGACCTCATGTACCCCCTTTGCCTTGGTTTATGAAACCGCACCCTGATTTCTGAGGTCCTGGCAAAAGACAGTTTAATTGCACTCTAGAATGGTTGTTGAATGTGCTTTTGGCATATTAACATTATGCTGAAGATGTCTACAGACTCGCTTGGATGACCGTGTCATCAATGCTGTCCACGCTACAGTGGCTTGCTGTGCTCGTCACAATCTTTGTGAAGCCAGAGGTGAGCCAATTACCTCAGATTCTGCTCAGTACACAGATGTAGCTCCATGGACTTTGTTAACATTAAATCTGGATTTATGCTGGTGTGACTGAGAGCTCAGTTTAGTCCTCACTGTCTTTATCAAGTTGAGAAATGAAATTTGGATTTCCCTTACCTGGAGAGTTGATCTTGACAAACGTGCTTGAGTTTCTCATTACTGACCTCATCTAAGAAAGCGGCAGCCATCTTGGCTTTCCTCAAGAAGAAGGATAGCAGCTATAGGTTGTGCATTCATTTTAGAGGAGCCACTGCAAATGCTCACTGCTGTTCATCTTTTGCAACAAACAGACCAAACATGACACACCTGGGGCCAAATTCCACTGGCAGCTTGGGAGGTGGGGGGGGGAGGGGCATAGTGCTTCATTTCTAAGTGGTTGACTGACCTGTAGCTATTTTTAAAAACCGCTGTCCACATGTCAAGCATTCGTCCATTGATAAGACAGGAATTAAAGCCTCAAACATACGTGTAGTGTTAGAGCAAAGGTTCTACCATATTGTTGCTCTACATGTAAGTCCTGGGATGGGATGTGGCTTTCGTGTCAGAATGAGTACTGGAGGAACAAAGCAGCAGCAGTGTATGAGTCTCTGATTTGATTCTGCACTCTGCTGTAGAGGTTTGTCACAGTGCCATCCAGCAATCTCAAGAAGACAAACTTCAAGAGCAAACATATACTGTCATAGGCTGGCTTTCCGGGCGTATGTTAAAGGTGAGCAGGTTTTCCTCAAACTAACTAGCTGAAGGGTGGACTAAATTAGCTCCTATCTGGAAAAAGACAAGATCACTCCTAAGGCAACTAATAAAGACAGAGAACTTGAAAAATCAAAGCTCTACTGTGTGTCACTTGAGAGAGATCTTCTCACGCTAAGTCCAGGATAGCATTCCCGAGGCCCTGCCTTAATAATTCCCTTGCCTCACTAACAGCAGTCCCCGCCACATTGATTGTGGCTTGTGAGTAATGTTATGGAGTCCAAACTGCACTTCTGCAGTGAGCATCAGACAGAAGAGAATAGAACTTGATTTGATTGTATCCAGGGTAGCACCTTTCATACTTGCCAAATCCCAGAGCACTTTACAGGTTAGGAGCCCTTTCTGCCCACAAGGACTTTGTGCTATTTTAATACAGGCCAGCATTTAAACCTGAGTATAGTGGAGGCTTTGCGTTTGGCCCAGAGGAATAGAGATGTTGTGTTGTATGTTAGAATCACTACTGCTAATTTTAGTGAGCTGTCTGAATACCCATTCTTGTATTATAGTTATTTATTGCCTTGGTCTGCAGAATGTCTGATATTTCTAGAGAATCAAGCAATTGCTGGGATGAATTGGGCTGCCCTTGCTGAGGGATTACATTCTAGCATAGCGTTAGGGGGCGAGAGCTGTTAAGCACACTGTGCCTTTAAGAGTTAATTGAGCTATTTGACCATAATGCCTGTCAAGGAGAGTAGAAAGGGGGCAAGCAACAGCGGTGAAGAAGGGAGACAAACAGTCTAGTCCTCTGTGCAGAAATAATGGCAACATCGTTGAAAGAGGAAATAAGTAAATAGACGTGCTGTGCAAGATAAATAGTGCCCTGGGGATATTTGTTCCTGCACTCTCAGATCCCTCTCCTTTATCCCAAAGGGTAGAGCATTGGGTTTTTACTGGCTTACTTTACCTGGGGCTATATGGAGCATAAACAAGGGAACTAAGTAAAGAAAATATCTCTT
The DNA here is from genome assembly GCA_032164245.1 of Sternotherus odoratus. NCBI lineage: Eukaryota > Metazoa > Chordata > Testudines > Kinosternidae > Sternotherus > Sternotherus odoratus. Next base: position 9,491,728 of record JAVMKO010000009.1, on the reverse strand, counting down.
TCTTTGGATGACCATGGGGGTTCAGGGGAGTGAGTCAAGGGTTAGAAATGACATTGTGTGTGTGTCTGGCACTGTGTGTTTATTTATACATTGGAACCCAGACAGCTGTGTACCGAGATAAGAACCAGTTCCCTACAGTTTGGTCCTGCCACCCCCAACTCAGGGGACATGGAGAGTGACCAGATGTGCACATTTTACAGGGACAGTCCCGATATTCAGGGCTTTATCTTATAAGGCGTTTATTACCCTCACTCCCGTCCTGGTTTTTCACACTTGCTCTCCAGTCACATTAGCGACATGTCGCACTGAAGTCAAAGGCATGACTTGCTGTGTTAAGGACTAGTTGCACTGCTAAGGGTTTTGCAGGATTGGATCCTTGGATTGTTTTGTTTTATTTACTCAACATTTTTAAAAAGTACAATTGTTTAAGGACTAAACCCCATCCTGGGAAACTTCACAATGGATCAGTAGTAGCTGTGTGCTCAAGAACTACATGCCTAGGCAAAGGTTTCCAGGTTCAGACCGCTCATTCAGATCTCAGACGTACTACATAAATTGCAGTCCAGGTTCTAAACTCCATTCCCTTACTCCAGTCCAGAACTGGGAAGCATTGAGATAACAACCAGCGCATCTGTTATAAACTGCTCAGAATGGAGACAAGTTCAGACTGGGCAGGGGAACTCACAAATAATGTTTTTCTATTTTCTTTCATTTTTAGAAAAAATAGGGGCCAATGTGTATACAGTTATTTTTAAGTGGAGAGGAAACTGGTTTTGTTTAAAATAAAAGGAACTCTTAGTCACAAAAATCAAAATACAAAAAATATTTAAAATAAATACAACTGCACAGTGTTATATAAATTAAGATACAGCTACGTAGATAGGTAGGTTCATATCTGTCACAGTGGTATTAGATGGTGTTTTTCATATTTTTCTATAGGATAGGTTTGTAAAGATATCTTTGTACATGGGTATAGATAGAGAGGGATTCTTCAACAAACCACTGTGGGTCCATCTAGACTGGGTCTAAGTGCAGGATCTTGTCCTTCTGCCTTCTGTTGAAGGTTCCTCTTTAAAAATGTCCACCAGAATTGCGTTCTTTTGTGCCTGTTTCCAAACACCTCTTTCTTTTTTTTCTTTTTTTGCAGGAGTCATTTACCCATAACTACTTAACTCCCTCTGTTCTCACTTACACTGTTTGGTAGGTTATAGGCTTAAAGGGCCAACGTATCCCATTATATTCACCCCATGTGCACAGATCCTACATTTCATTCAAACAAACCAAAAAGAAAATTAACATTAGGGAAAATCCAATTTATATTCCTGCTGAGACACAAATATTCCTTATTTTAAAGTATTACCACTTTTCACCCAAGAATCTCCTTTTAATTCCTCACATCCATAAACTGTAGTTTGTCAAACACATCTCACTCAAATATTATTATTAGCTAATATTAGTTTACTACAGTGGTGATTAGGGGCCAACCAAGTTCAGGGTTTCATTGTGCTAGGTACTGTACAAACACACAGTAGACAGCCCCTGCCTGAAGAGTTTACAATCTAAATAGACAGGATATACGTGGGGTAAGGGAAAGGGATAGGACAGAAAAGAACCTATTCTTCAAGAAAAGTTTTTTAAGGGGGAATCTAATGGCGGTACCTTCCTTTACTGGATTAAAGGGTTTTCTTCTCAATCATTTTAATATGTCTGGTGAGAACATAAAAACTGGCCCAATAGAAGCCATCAAAATAAGAAATTATGTGTTTTCCTATTTGGCAGGACTGATGGATTTTGAGGGAGAATTTAAATGTGGTTCTTTCTCTGAATGCTGGATCTTTCGAGGTGCCAAGCACCTCCTGCTGATGTCACCAAGATTCAACACTGCCTGACAAACTCCCACCCTCCCCAGGCATTTGCTGGTGACCAAAGGCAGGTGCCACAATGGGCACCTCTCCAAAAGGGGTATAAAGGCTTCTCCAGGCCCTCTCCCAAGACTCCTTGTGCAGGAAGGGCACATCAAAGCATCACCATTGGGGAAAAATGGCTCCTCACACTGTCAACCCCCGGAGATCCAGAGGAAAGATAAAGCACAAAGTGGCCAGGAGTGTGCTAGTCCCGCCTTCCAACAAATCTAATTCCTACAATGCACGGGGTTGAAGTCTGACATTATTGTGATTTTATGAAATCTTCTTGGTATAAAACCATTCAAACAAGCAGCAACCAATTACCTTTACCCATCAAGACACTCAGGCTGCTAAAGACCTTTGTTTATAAGGCCACGGTTTATAAGGCCATGGCAGGGCACCTGGTATGACCTTATAAACTTCAGCTTTTTACAATATGGCCCATCCTGAACTGATATGAGACTGAAAGCTTTACCATCCTTTGTCAGCCACAGACACATGCTGATGCAAATTCATTGCTATGGCTTGGGGGCCTGGTTTAGGCACCTACATCTTAACTCTAGTGAACCTGCACCGCTGTGCTTAAAGAAGGGGCTCTTCCCACTGGGCCGGCTGCCCATTGAGTTCTACGCTCTCCTTCACCCGGCTGAGATCTTTAGGTTGCCATGACACCTTTTTATGCTCTTAGCCCCACCTGCTGACTGTGGCAGCATGTACACCTAGTTATTGCCCAATGGCCAGATTAAAGTTGGTGGCAGGGGTATCTTTTTTTCAGACTTAGGCCCAGATAATCTATATATATAAAAGTCAAATGGTGTATGCGTGCGTGCGTGCGTATATGTACGTTCCCTTACTCCTTCCACACCATTTGAGCTAGAGACTTGAAATTTGGTACAGTTATAGGCTTTAGGGTCCTAATCAGGGTAAAAATCGAAAATTTTTCAAATCTCACCTCTGACGCCCCCTATGGGTGAAATTCTTTAAAGCCCATTCACATCAGCTGGGCAGCAGGTTAACACCTGCTGTTCTCTGTGACATAGTTATGATGTAATAATACCCCCCTCCAACAGACAACGCACTCGCTCAGCTCTCTCCCCCCAACGGCCCCCCCACTCGCTCAGCTCTCTCCCCCTCCCCCCCTCCAACGGACCCCGCACTCGCTCAGCTCTCTCCCCCCTCAGGTAAAAATCCAAAAATTTTTAAATCCCCCCCCCTTCAAAGGACCCCTCACTTGCTCAGCTCTTTCCCCCCTCCAACAGACCCGAGTACCACCGGTATTTTTGCTAGTCAGAAATAAAAACTGGCTCTGAGCAGGGCAGCCCCTGGGTGGAATCCTTTATTCCCTGGTTGTGAAATGCCAGCGCTGCTGCACTGGGATCAGTATTGCAGCCAACGAAGTACAATAACCTCCAGGACAAGCTGCTTGGCCAGTGGGTCTGTTTTCTCATGGATTCAATGGCCCTATCCCCAGCTCTTTCCTGGACGGCACATGTTGGGGCAGATCCACAGCTAACATCAACAGACATGGAGAAATCAGTGGAACTCTATCAATTTACACAGGTGGAACATGTGGCTTTGTATGCTTTTCACATACAGAGAATAAAATTGCCCTGCTGACTGGATGTCCTTTATTTTAGAGGAAGGAAAAGATCCAAAGCAAAACATCTGAGAGGGCGAGAGAGAGCACTCTCTATGGGCTTGTCCTCACTGGGGGGGGGATCGACGTAGCTGAAGCTTGCGTATCTGCTGCCGACTTACTGCTCGTCCCCACGAGCAAGCTGGAGTTTCGGAGTCGATGGGGGAGCTCCGGGCGATCGATTTATCACGTCTTAGCGAGACGCGATAAATCGCTCGCCAGAAGATCGATCTCCGGCAGCGCTCGTGAAGACAAGCCCTAAGTGTGCATCAGTTTTACCTCAAAAACTGGGAGCTACCTTTGCAGATGGCAGAGCCTTAGAAATCTTAGTTATGGTACACTGTTGCGTGGCTGCTGCAGGTCAGCTCTCTTTATCCATTAATCTCAATGCACTTTACGAAGGTAGGTATCATTATCCCTTTTTACGGAAGGGGAAACTGAGGCACAGAGCTGTGAAGTGACATCCCCAAGATTGCAGAGCAGGTCAGAGGCAGAGACAGTAATAGAACCTACATAGCTTAACTCTCAATTCAACTACTGTTCCACTCCCCACTGACATCATCACCTCCCTTAATTCTCTCTACATGAGCGAGCTGCAGAGGTCCCTGCAGTCCCTGTGCTCTTTAGCAAGGAGCCACTTCCTCTCTTTTCAGCCTGACTTCCTTGCAACCCAACCTTCCACATTCAGTAATAACATGCTAGCATCATCATATTCAAGGCATCTTTCATGGCCCCTACTCAGGCTCGGTGATTTAGTCCAAGAAGACCAAGCTCCCAAGTAGACAAAACAGAGCAGCCTTTTTTGGTATGCAAAAAGTATTAAAAATAAAATAAAAATTAAAAATAGAAGAAGAAGAAAAAAAAAGAATGAGCTTCATCAAAGAGTGAGAGTTCTGCTAAAGCAAAGCAATGGCTGGATAAAGAATAAAGGAAGAATACATTAATGAAGATACCTGAGTCCTTCAGAAGGGACGGCATTGTACATAAGGTGATTTTGGGTAGAAAGACAGGGACACACTTAGCTAGCAATATCTCCATAAGGGTTGCTAGGTGAAATAAAACTAATGTTGGAATAGGAGGAAATGGAGTGAAAAAGATGTCAGACCTAATTGAGAAAACAATTAAGACACCAAGTGCAAAATCAGAAAGCATCTAAATAACCAATTCAGCCTCGGCGAAAGGTGAATCGCTACATGCATTATTCATCACAAGGAAAAGAATCACAGTACCAATGATTGGGGCAACACTTCAGAGAATTATTGAACAAGCAAGAAGCACCTCTGATCATGCCATTCCGATGTGACAGTAAATATGAGGACTTGCATGCAAAATTTAGGCCAATCTGGTTGCAAATTTTGAACAGTAATCCATTGTTTAACAACTGGGAAAGAACCAGGCAGCAATTGTAGTACAGCAGAAATGTTCAGATTAGGAAACAGTGGAGTCTTTTCACAGTGATCACACCCAAACAAGCTTTAAAGGCACCTGTATTAAGACCCAAACCAAGGAAAGTGGAAGCACGAAACTCCAGTAGGATTACCCAACACAAGCTTTTAGGATGACTGCAGCAAGTGGGGAGTCATCCCTACTACCAACATACTTTGCATAGTCACTTAACAGAAAAGTGTAGGGAGCTGGCAATAAACAATTATGAGAGTAGTTTTGTTTACTTGGGTTTCTTTTTGTTGTTCAAATGTATCTGCAGCCTTCAATGATTTACTGAGCAGTGTCTGTCACACCAGAACTCATTTACTTTCACCATTGCAGCCCCAGAATTCAATAGTTTACACTACCCATCACTGTGAAAGCAACTGTATGAGTTTGGATTTGCCCTACAGCTAATCAAAAATAATATATGACCTGTACCCAGGCTAAAGATATTATGAAGTCAGTCAAGTGGCACCTCCATATACCGAGTATATGAATCATTGAGTAAATGAATAGAAGGGATTTGGAGGTTCATTTGAAATCTTTGCTGTTCTCTGTCTAGGATATTTCCTGTCAGGGCTCTGTTTGGTGTAATTAAAGGCTTGATACTGTTGAAATATGTGGAAGTTCTGAGACTTCTGGAAATTATCTCTGCTTTGTGATGTATACACTTTTGTGTAACAATACCACTGGCAAACAGAGTTGCATTAATTAACTGAGATACCCAGAAGTGTACTAAATTAGTAAGAACTTGGAATGTGATTGTAAGGAGATGAAAGAGTTAACTGGTCTTTACATTTGGAAGCATGTGTATATAATCTGTTTCCCATCCACTTCCATAAAGTACAAAATATAGCAGATGTTTTGAGAACAGCTAGCCAAATCCACAAGACTGTATATAAATAATCAGAGAGGTAGCCGTGTTAGTCTGGAATAACCGAAGTGACAAAGAGTCCTGTGGCACCTTAAAGACTAACTAAAGTATTGAAGCATAAGCTTTCGTGGGCTAATACCCACTTCATCAGATGCAAGCAGTGGAATATATATTTATATATTTACTATATAAATAATGGTTAGGTTAGTAAAGAAGAAGGCAGAATGTTTACAGGAGATGAGTGAGAAGATTTCTGACACCTGGGTAATTTAAGGATGGTTAAAAACTGAAAGAAAAGAGACAGAGCAACACAGTCTAAAAACTGTTGATGAAAGGGGGTAGTAGAAAGACCTCCATTAAAACTCCTCAAAACCAATTTAGTCTAGACATTTCTAGAGAGATACTAGCTTAAATATGCAAAAGAGAGGAGACTGCTGCTTTGTAACTCTACAGGCAACTGTTGTCTAAAAGTACCTAATGAGTTGTCAACCAAGAAGATTTTCACAGCAAGCAACTATCCATTTGCTTCAAATATTGGTTTGGGACTTCTGGGTCACTTAACAAGGATCTAAATACAATTGGTTTTTTCAGACAAGTGGGTCAAAAAGGGAGAGTGAGGAAAAGGCAGAAGAGTGGCATAGGGAGGACAATCAGGCAGAAAGTGGAAGTGATTAGCACATTGGTTCTCAAACTGGGGATCGGGGGCTCCTGCTGCCAGCAGCCGGCCCCAGCCCCTGCCGCTGGCATCCGGCCCCAGCCCCTGCTGCGGTGGGCTCCCACAGCCCCCGCAAGTCCGCCCCGAGGGGCTGCCAGCAAGCCCGAGCCCAGCCCTGGCAGGCTCCCGGAGGCGCCTCGAGCGCGGGGCTTCCAGCGAGCCTGTGGCTTCCGGCGAGCCTGGCCCCGGCCCATGTTGCAGCGTGGTGCCAGGGCCTCCGCAGCCTGGCCCCAGTGGGCTGCCAGCACCCCCGTGATCCAGCCCAACCCAGCCCCGGCCGGCTCCCGGCACCCCCGCAAGACGGAGCCCAGCCAGCTGCCGGCACCTCCCCCAGTGCAGCCCCGGCTGCCTCCCGGTGGCGCCATTAGCCTGGCCCCAGGGGGCTGGCAGCAAGCCCGGCCCCATCCCCTGCCAGCACAGCCATGAGCCCCCCCCCCCCCCGTTCCGGTTCCTGGGAGGCTGCTGGACACCCCCAACCCTGGCCCCAGGGAGCTGCTGAAATCCCCCCCAACCGGCCCCTGCTCCTGGGACCTGGTGGACACCCCTCCTCCCCCAATCCTGGCCCCTGCTCCTGAGGGCTGCTGGACACCCTCCCCCCCAGCCCAGACCCTAACGGGGGTCACGCTTAGGGGCCTGGTGTGGGAAAGGGGTCACCACTACAAAAAGTTTGAGAACCACTGGATTAGCAGCTCACCGGGTGGAATTCAAATCAGTTGTATGAACACAGTGGCGGGAGGGAAGGGGGGAGGATGGATGTCTCATTAGTCTGAAGACAAAACAGACTCTTAGACTAAATCCAAACCTGGGTGCCTTCCGCCATCCATGCATGGAATTCTTTTGGACATGGATAACTTCTGTGGGTGTCAATGAGAGTTACATATGTAATTCCCTCTCCCCCACCCTCCATAGAACATAGACCACTAATGATGTAGTTTATGACTATTCACCAATCACACCATGACTTTGTCTTCACTGTGAAAAAACGGGTGTGTTTTTACCATGGAATAACTAATGCATGTCAGGTATCCTGCTGTGAAACCCTAGTGGGGGAGGGAGAGGGAAAGGGGGGATTCTAGACTAGCCCCTGAAGGGAACCAGATCCCACCAGCCTACCTGTGACAGGCTCCACCATAGGAAATGAGCCAGCCCAGGTCCACCTGGGCATAGTTAACAGCCTAAGTAGCTGGAAGGCAGTTCATTGAGTAAGGAGCACCTGGGTCCAATAAAAGCTTAGGAGACCTCAGCTGGTAAAAAGCTCTAGAGGAGAAAGGAAGCTCTAGACTAGAGGAGGGGGAGTGCCTAGGGAGCCTGAACTAGGAAAAAGTTTTCCAGGCTTGGAGGCCTGGGAGAGACCCAGAGCAAACCAGGGGAAGAGTATAGTGAACTGTGGTAGGAACCTTGAGACTTTTGGTTTGGGGGTTTTAAGTTTTATCTGGACTCTGAGGTAAAAGCCTTTAAACCCTCTACAAATGCCCCTTTCAGAAGGCTTTACAAAGAGAGAGAGAATGCTGTAAAATAGAGTGTAAGGCTTCTTGACTGGGCTTAGTGACCCCATTGTTATCTCATTGAGGAGGAGAAACTGAAGTCAGGCCACAGCAGAGTCACTTTGGAAGTAACAGTGACCCATTTGCCATGGATATAATTGTATCTGGCTCCCTCATCATAAAAACTACAGATGCATTGTCTACACTAGGATTTTACAGTGGGATAGCTAATATGCATTAGTTAGCTTGTTGTAATTTAAAAAGCCAAAACTCTCTGGCAGTGAAGGCATAGCTATAAAAGGATTTATGTGTTTAAAGTCCAATAATGTTTGTTAGTTTCCTGTGATATTCAAGTCTGAGTTCAGGATCATATTCCAGGTTTTCAGCATTCATAGAAATTGAACCTAAACTTCTGCCACGCAAAGGGAGTTTCTTGCAACATTAAGATGCACTATTAGAATGGAAATGTTACTACACCATGAAGCTAGCCCAGGAAAGCCTATAGCTAGCCCAGGAAAACCAATAGCGATACTCTGTTATTATTGAGGTAGCACCTAGGAATTTCAGTCAGGCACCAATGTGCTAGTTGCTGTACAAACATATAACAAAAAAAACCAGTCCCTACCTGAAAGAGGTTACAATCCAGGTATGCACATGAAAGACTCCTGGAAAGTTTGTTCTTCCAGTCAGGTGTCATGATCATTTGAGTCTGCTAAAGCTCATGCTCTTGGTGTTCGAGTTTCACCTGAAAGATTCAGACTGGTCTTATTCAGATTGTTTTCTCAACTTTTTGTCCTGCTTTCAGTAATATCCCATACAGAAATGGAAAATTAAACTCTAAATGAGTAGAGAAGGGGCCAAACCACTGCACTGAGATCTCCATCCAGAGTCAAACTTCTTCAAAACGTGGGGGTGTTTGAACATGGGGTTTCAGGTTAGTCAATCACAGGAACAGGTGCAAGACAAAACATTCTGTTCTGGATTTAGGTTCAAGATTCCTCAAAATCCAGAGGGGGATTAGGTTTGGACCAGTCTCCTTTAAGGATCCCACTGACTATTTAAATCTAGTTCTCTTTTACATTTAATTTCACACTCTTGATACAGCATGCAGTGGAACTTGCAATGCATGTAATATCTGAACCTAGACGAGGGGTGGGCAAACTACGGCCCATGGACCACATCTGTCCCACAGGCCCGCCCTGACCAGCCACTGAGCTCCCCACTGGGGAGGCTCTCCATCCCCCAACATCCCCCTTAGCATGCCACGTGGGCAGAGCTCTGAGGGGGCAGGGCTGTGAGCTTCTGTGGGGCAGTGTGTTTGGATCCGTGCAGAGCCAGACACGCTGGTCTGAGCAGCATGGTAAGGGGGCTGGGGCCAGGGAGTGAGGGTTGGATAAGGGGCAGGGAGTCCCGGGGGGGCAGTCAGGAGATGGGGCGGTTGGAAGGGGCGGAGGTTTGGGGGGGCATTCAGGTTTGGATAGGGCGTGGGAGTCCCAGGGGTTGGATAGTGGATGGGGCAGTCAGGGAATAGGGAGCAGAGAGGGTTGTGTAGGGGCTGGGATTCCATGGGTGTGGTTAGGGCCGGGGGGGTCTCTGGAGGGGATGGTTAGGGGACAAGGAGAAGGGGGGGTTGGATGGGTTGGGAATTCTGAGGGGGGGACCAGGCTGTTTGGGAAGGCACAGCCTTCTCTACCCAGCCCTCCATACAATTTTGTGACCCCGATGTGGACCTCATGCCAAAATGTTTGCCCACCTCTGACCTAGGCTGTAGCTACTTTATATACTGTCAGTCTCAGTTGTTGAACAGATCCAACCTTGACTGACCATCAGTGGCTTATTTCTGCACTCTCTTTCATAGCTGAATCACACCAGGCCATTTACTGGGCTACTGAAAAGCTCCCCACTGCTGGTTCAGATGTGGATGCGCTTTGAAAGTGACACAGCATGGGAGTGGAAAGAATAGTTTACTAATAAATATACATCTTCAAACCAAATTCCTATGGCTCCTAGAGATTTTTTTCTCTGCTGGAGGAGAAGAGGTTATTGTCTGCATAACCTGCAACATTAATTATACTGTGTACATCCATATGCAATTAGCATATGTATTTGTACCATATATAACTAGAAAGTGTAACTATCAAATTTTCATTATAATTAGGATGACTCATAATGAAATTATGCATAAATTGTTCCATTCATTACGCTGTTTAACTGACAGCATGCAAACTACAAATCCTCTGAATTCCTTATCTCCATCTCTCCTAGGCCATTTCCGAAGCTAATAGTGGTGAAAAACTAATACTGATCAAAGAAAGAAGAGTCAAAACCAATTTACATTGGTGCTTCCCCATTGTATCTCAATAAGATCTCAGTAAGATATTACTCTTGAAAGATGCTGAGTAACCTCCACTCCCAATAAAATCAATGTGACTTTACTGATGGTACCAAATTGAGAGCACACACAAGCAATTATTGTGGGGGAGGGGACATTTAGAAAGTATATGCATTACCTAGGAACATAGGAATTGCCAGGCTAGGTCAGATCAGAGGTCCATCTAGTCCAGCTCTTGGATGTGTATTATCAAGAAGAAGAAACAGGAGCTAATTATTTCTAATAAGGAGTTGTTAGTTTTTAAAATCATTTTGTAGCAACAACAAAAAAGTTAGTAGTGTATTGTGGTTGTTTGTTTCATCTTTAGGGTCCTGGGGATGTTTAGGAGTCATGGCTATCCATAAAGGCACCCAAGATGAGAAGACTTCTTTTGAGTCCAACATCCTTTTCATTCCCTTTTGCCTTCTCCCCGGCAGGAGCTCCTCCTCATGCCAGCTCTCTTACTCTGTGACCAAAGGCAATCCTACTCACCTCATCACAACTCCCCTACCACCTACCTACCACCAGGAGTATTCCCCAGCCCCCACAAGATAGAACTATCTCCCAACTTCACTTTCCACCTGCATGTCAGATCAGCCTCGACACGTAGGCCCACCCTCGACTTTTTTCCACTTGTTCACCTCTATCTTGACCTGGCAGTGGGTGCCACTTCTTCTTACTGACCCCAAAGAGTGGTCAGGAACCAGCACACAATAAGCAGATAACCCTGGTCATGGGGTTGGGGGTTCCTTTATGGTGGAACAGGGGAGGAAATGATTCATTCAAAAGAATCTGTTGGAGGGTTTGTCTACACAAACGATTCGCCGCCAGGCCAGGGATAATATCTACCAAACTTCTGAATAGTAATTACAGTATTAACTCCTAGGTAGGCTGTTTGGGTGCCATCCACTCTGAATAGGTTCCCGGATTGGTCATGATGTTTCTCTGCAGACAGTCAATCAAGGAAGTGTCTCTGTCTTCCATATCAATCTGCCTAATGTCTCTCGAGCCGTTATCACATCCAGGTACAAATCATTTCTACACTGAGCCTTTAGTGAATCGGGAATATATTGCTCAGGACAAGAGCTTTTTTTTCCCTTAAGTTGAATTTAGTGCTCATGAGATGCTGGAGGGACAGCAAACCAGTGATACTAAAGGAAAAGTTTCACATCCCATAACCAATCCCATGTGCCATCTAGTACCCATTAATGATAAAAACGAATACAGATTTTCTCTTTGTTACTGGTTGATTAACCTCTTCATTGCTGTTTTTTTTCCTCCCAGGAATGAAGCGGGGGGAGGTTATTATGGCATCAAATCCCACATCTTAATACAGCCGAATCTATTTTTTAACAATAGCTACATTGATCTGCCTCACTCCCTAATCGCTGGGATCATGATGCATTTCCCTGCTTGCTCCCTGTGATTTCTTTCCATTGTAAATTAATGCTCGTGAAATGTGCTGGATTGAGAGCCCTGGATATTGAACCATTAAACAGTTCGGTGTGGACACCAGAAGTTGTAGCTTCCCGATCCGTTCCTGCCAGTCTGTCTCGGCATTGATCTGTACATTCAGTCCTCTGGCCTCTCGGCTGCTACTGGCAGCAAAGATGTTTTGTTGCTGGTGGCTTTTGAAAAGTGGATGTTTATACACGCGGAACCAGACCAGTCACACTGAACAGCCAACCTTTGATCTTTACTGACCTGGGCTGATATTGAACGAGTCACCTAGAGGGGAAAGGCTCCGTGGAATAATATTCTAAATTTAATCCTAACATTTGAGATTTCAGATGTACATTTACACATAAATCATATCTTAAACGGATGTAGGAAAGAACCCTCCCAAACCCCCACCTTTTCTACAAACCAATGAGTCTGTAAACACCATAAAGGCACTCTGTTTATTTGGCTCATTATCATTCTGTTTGTTCTGTAGTGTAGCCACTCGTGCAATAGGACTGTAAACTGAGATGCTGCTATCTGTGAATCGTATTCTAATAGTGGATAAACCTTACACCTAAACACATCTATGGCACTAAATAAGCAACTGACAATAAGAGAGTGTAGAATGTAGATGCTTCATCCTTACTGACTTAATACTACGTCTGCCTTAGTGAACATTGGGAAGTTTCAGATTTTGATCAATACTTCCACTAACTTTGTAGCACGGGATTGGGGTGGACAGGGATTTTGTGACGTGAAGATTAATCTTCTTGTTCTCGTTAAGTCCTGGGAGCTACCACACCTTCCCTCCCAAGGAGTGAATTTCTCTTTAGTCTCAAAATAATATGTAAAACTCCTGCAGAAATGGTGCCCTTAGTAAGTTTAAGGATGTCTGTTTTTTTCCCTCCTCTAACGTGAGGATTTAAAAGCAGTGGGGGGAAAGGGGCTAGACCTATCACTGCATTTCTACCAGACATCCTGCTACAGCATTTAATGAAAACAGAGATAGCATGCCTATGATAGGTTAATAAATCCTACCTAATGCATGCTTTAAAACACTACGAAACAGCCTTAGCCGAGCTTCAGATAACTAATTTCAAGCATGGCTGTCTAGTGTGCCTGTCATTCCTATTGTCCTCCCAAACTATTTCAGACATTTTGAGCAGGGAGTCTTAAGCTATGAGTTAGCAGGGGTTGTGACATTAACGGTCCAAAAAGGCTCAGGCACCAGGAGGTAATGATGACAGCGTTTAACAACTGGTGGCAGTTGGGAGGATTCCACCGGATCTCTGTTTGCTAATAATTAGGCTTGGCTCCTGAGGAAGATGTGACAACTACCAGAGGTAGGATTTGCATGTAAAACAAAGGAATCTGTTGCTGTTTGATGCTTATTGTTTATGCTTTGCTCTGTGGGTTTCCAAATGCAGCCAGGTGCAGAGTGAGAAGCAGGAGGCGGGGAGGGGGAGGGGGAGGGGGTAAGGGATGCCAGACTGCTTATAATAAAAATACTGTTGATAGGACTATGTTTTATGGCAGAAATGCCTTGAGGACAAACTGGTTGGAATCTCCTAGCCTGCTGAGTGTGCGTTCCACGTTGCTTTTCCCATGGAGTACAATGCATAGAGGTCATGAAGAAAACACTCTACCTCTTATCTACCATGCCAGCTGGGTTGTTTCTAAGGTTGGGGGGGGGTGAATTGGGGGTGTGTGCCCTAAAATAGGAGGGGGGAGATGTGAGAGTCTTGAAACCTGTTAGATAAAGGATATATGCTATTAACATGTAAACTGTGCCTTAAGTGTCCCTGGTGTCATGTGAAAAGGGGAAGTGAAGCATTAAGGGGTGATTTTCCTGATAAAGAACTATCTAAAATATAACCTATTGCCATGAACAGCATATAGTGTCCATCCATTTTGCATAATGAAAGCCTCCAATGCACTGTTTACATTTAATTGTTTTGCTAGACAAGAACTCTGGTCTCAGACAGAAAAGGTTCTGTCTCTTTCCACCCCCTAAGTGCTGTGGCTAGAGATGTAAATGATGTTTAGTTAGTTAGATGTTGAATGATTTGGGAAGGGGTAGTGGGGGAAAATAAAAATAAGCAGCATAACAAGAAATATTCTCCTTGAAAGGGCTTTTTTTCTTTGAGAGCGAGAGAGTCCAGAGGAATACGAGGTGATATGCAAAGTTATAAGCCTTATACACTTCATTATGTGCTTGGTTTAGCATAACTAGCCAGGGAAATGTCAGAAAATCAGAGGCTGAGATTTCTGAGGCAAAACAAGGCAATGTGGGATTATGCGTGTTCCTTGTTTGGAGATAGGTTGCAAGTTTGGGTATTTGTCATTGCATGTGACCCTCACCAAAATAAGTAGCAGGAACATAATGAATGAATACCTTGTGTCCATGCATATGCAGCATCATTATCATTGGACCTTTCAGGGTGTTTGATCTGAAAATATTGCTTCCTATTTTGATAAATTGCTCTTGCTGATGCATTAAAGTTTCATATGCAAACAATAATGCAGAGACTTTGGAATGAGCAGTAGTTAGTGACAATAGATATTCTGTTGGTGGAAATGCTTCTCAAGGGGCTACTAAAAAATGCACTTAAAGGAACGGAGAGTCGCATTTTGCAGTGAGAGGTACAGTACCACTTACTCTGCTAAATAATAAAATTAGGGTTATGATACTGCTTTAAATCTACTTTAATGTGGTTGGCATTAGATGTACTTTACAGTCCTGTTGTCAAAAGTTCACAACTCAGGGAATGGATTGTTTTCATTAAATCTTCATTAGGAGAAAAATTTCAATGTATCAGGAACTTACCAAAGTAATTTGCTTTCAGTCGTCATATCATATGTTTCCTTTAAGAAGAATTTCATTACATTAGAGTACATTATAAGTGGGTCATGATGCAATTCATTTGATAGCGATATTCCGATGACATTTTAATGACAAAAGTATTAAACTTGTTCGGTGACAGTAAATGCCATCTTTGCTAAGGAGATGCAATAGTAGATCTAGCATATTGAGAATTCTGTTTCTCTGTATCTGCATCATCTTTTCTGAAATCTAAATGATAAATATTTGGCATCTGAACCAAACAGGCATATTTTCAGCAAAATGTCTTGCTTTTAAGTTACAAATTGGGCAAATTGGTTTTTCTTTGGGTCATGGATAGCAGTCAGAAAATAAAAATAATAGGGGAAACTTTCTTCTGAAACACATTTTCTAGGATTTTTTGATAGGCATAAAAGGCTTCATTCATAGATGAGAAATGCTACATAAATGTTAGGGATGGGCAGATATTTATGGAAATAATCTGTTTGGATATTTTTTTCCCCTACCTAACTGTTCTTGAACTGAACCAACCCTTTTGCAAGGTTCAGAAATGTTCAGTTAACTTTTTTTCCAATTTTGCCTTGGTGCACTTATGTGGGGAAGGATGGTTGAGTGGTTAGGGTACAATCTTGGGAGTTGGGAGATCTGGACTCAATTCCCTACTCCATTACCGCCTTCCTGTGGAAGCTTGGGCTGTAAAATGGGGATAATAGCACATCCCTACCTCACAGGAAGATAAATACACTAAAAGATTGTGAGGGGATCCGATACTGTGGTGATGGGGAGGCATACAAGTACCCGATATTTGAGGATTGAAATGGGAACAAAAAGAAAATACTGTACAAAAGGTGGTTCATATTCACAGCCTTTCCAACCACAAGCAAGAATTACTGGACATCTCGTGGGCCAGTCTGTTCTCAAAAGTATTCCAGACAAATTCTCCCCTTTCAAGAAGTTTAGCTAGCAAGAAGTATCCAGAACTGATCCCCCAGTCCCCTCGAGGTTTAAGGTATGCCCCGCTCCCCCACCATTCAAACATAGCTAATTATTAGTAAAATCACACAACTCTACTTCACAACTTGTCTAAAAACTGAATAATTTAATTATTTTCACCTTCTTTTCTGTTCATGAGGATCATTCACATCAGGTTCATATGAATGTCCATGGGAAAATCGTTTAATTCTTGTAGCTTTATTATAATTAATTTTAGCATCATACCTTGTATGGAATGCTCTTTTCAGGTACAAGTCCCCACCCTCCCTCCATTCAGTCCCTTTTGTAAATCCAGGAGGCCCACAATAAGTGTGTGAATGTGTAACTGAAATCTCCATTGCTATATAATATAGCGATCTCTATTGCTATATTTTACATTGCATCCCATCTTCTTTGTGTCTGTCTTCTACATTGGAAGAAGGAAAGCTTGGAGCTGGAAGAAGAGCATCTGGGGTGGAGATTGGGAGAACATCAACAGTCCAGAGGAGGCTGGGAGGGAGGACAGCAGTAGTGGTAAGGAGAATGGGTAGAGGAGGTAACTATAAAGGGAGCTGGGAGGAAATTGTTTGGGGATGTGGATCAATTATGTACATTCAATAAAAGACCCGGACAGTTCTGAATTATGGATCAATATTCTCACTTGAGGGTCTGGTGATACTGGAGATTTTCCCTGATGATTTATGGTATCACCACACCCTGTCAATGGAAATACAGCTCCATAATTCACAGCTTCCCAGCCCCGTTCTTTATTCTCTATGCAATATATGGACACATTTTAAGTGCGGTGCAAGCAGGGGTGTTATATGGCTCAGCCCTCATAATCCATGGAAGTAACCTTGTACCTGGGAAATATGAAAATCTTGTGACAGTAACATACTAAAAGAAAAAAAGAACATTGCCATGCGGTTGAAAGGCAGTGAGAAACGAGTTTGAGTAAGAACTTCTGTCAAGTGGCTTCTCTCCTGGAAAAAAATTCAGCTGTCAAAATGTCAAGCTGTTTTGACTTTATAACAAATGAGGAAAAGAAGTTTATAAAACAGGAGGCCAGGAATATATTTGACTTTGATTTACATTTGCTCAATGCTTATACCAAGTAGGAGGAAAACTTAAATCTCATAGAGACTGGATTTTATTGTCCAACCCACCTTCTGCTCAGGGTAAAATAAAAATCAAGGCTGCTGTGAATTAACAGGCTATGCAAACCAGCAATGCTCTGCTGTCAGCTGATAGCAGCTTCAGGATAAAAGATCCATCCACCTTCTTGATGGAGTTTGGATCCAGTCATTCATAAATGCCCTTTATTTGTCCTATGGGCCAGAGATGTCAAAAATCCATGCAATAAATGGGCTTCAAGGTGCCTTAATGGCAGTTGCCCAGTTTGCACGCACACACTTGCAGGAAATTGTACAATCAGTAGTTGTGTGAGCATATTTTGCCAGTCCACTCATTGTGCTGAACCTTTACATATTGTTTTGGGAGGGTGTAAAAAAAAACCCTAGAAGAATTAGCAGAACTGAAAAAAACAAAGAATATGACAGGACTGAATCATTTTACATTCTGGATTCAAATTCCCCCTTTATTAAAGTTCAGATCCTAGGGGGTTTTTGGCCATGGTTTTTTTTGTTTTTTTTTTTTTTTCCAAATACAACCATTAAATATTTCACACTATCTGCTTCGGGGATGGGCCATCTGATCAGTGCTTTGCTACCTCTGGTGCCTGGGGTGGTGCAGAGATTACAGAGCTGAGAACCCATCATCAAACTCAGCACAAACACCCAGGAGCATTTTGGAATTGCTGCACCGCCTTTTGCCTAGATGGAAGGCTGCAACGAGGTTCTTAAAATGCTTGAGAGACTGGGACCTGTTTATTAATTAAGGGTTTATTTCTCTGCAAGAACAGAGCATCCTTCCAAAGCTCCATGAGTCCTCACAACCTTTGAAAACTATACTAACCAGCTACTCCAAGATCAAATGATCAAGGTCCCATATGAGGAGAGATTAAAGAGGCTAGGACTTTTTAGCTTGGAAAAGAGGAGACTAAGGGGGGATATGATAGAGGTATATAAAATTATGAGTGGTGTGGAGGAAGTGAATAAGGAAAAGCTATATACTTGTTCCCATAATAGAAGAACTAGGAGGCACCCAATGAAATTAGTGGGTAGCAGGTTTAAAAAAAATAAAAGGAAAGTCTTCTTCACACAGTGCACAGTCAACCTATGGAACTCCTTGCCAGAGGAGGCTGTGAAGGCTAGGACTATAACAGGGTTTAAAATAGAACTGGATAAATTCATGGAGGTTAAGTCCATTAATGGCTATTAGCCAGGATGGGTAAGGAATGGTGTCCCTAGCCTCTGTTTGTCAGAGCAGAGTGATGGATGGCAGGAGAGAGATCACTTGATCATTACCTGTTAGGTTCACTCACTCCGGGGCACCTGGCATTGGCGACTGATGGTAGACAGGATACTGGGGTAGATGGACCTTTGGTCTGACCCTGTAGGGCCTCTCTTATGTTCTTAAATAAGACAGCAACAACACAGAGTATAGCAAAAGTCTGTTAACCCAGCCATTCTACCAAATCCCCACCATAGTATTACACCTCAGCTACCCGTTACGCATCTCCCTAGGAGCAAGGGAGAAAAGCTGGACTTTGCAGGGTCCCGTGAAGGTTGGCAAACTACTTCTGTTACAAAGAAGGGAGGTGAGTCCCAGAGGTGTGGGGCACTCACTGATCCAAGATCAACATTCTAGAATTTCAAAATGATTGTAGAAATGACAGAGTCCTGTGGCACCTTAAAGACTTAACTAAAGTATTGATGATTGTAGTCCATCTCCAGTCACAAATGGATTCTTTGCTGACCATGCTTTCCTTTTAGAGGTGCTGAACTTCTTACCAGCGAGGGTGGCTGGAACAAAATCACCCAGCCTGCGGAACACTTTTTCTGCAACATCTATTTGGTTTCATCCCATCCTTACCAAGCAGCAAACCATTTCCCACATCAGTGTAGTGACAGCCACTGCTGACCCCTGTTTTATTATCTGCAAATGGAGCTGGGGCTTATAAATGTCACATGCACATACACTGGATAGGCTCTAGAAATGAGTAAATAATGTTCCAGAGAAATAACCTAGAAAAGACCAAATTGGGAATGGTGGGAAGACTGAGAATGTGCCTTTGGGGGCATATTCACGGCTGTCTCTAATTACTGTCTGGTGCTTAAATATCACAGACTATGGTATAATCAAAGGCAAGAAGAAGAAGAAAATGTAACATGCTTTTTTGGGCTGGGGTTTTCCTCTTCGTACACAGAAGAAAAAAGCCTTCTGTATCTTCTAGGTAAGAGCTGTTCTTTTAACTCAGAGATAATAGAAGCCTGTGCTTTTGATGCTGAAGGTCCACAGTTCTGTCCCCTTGATGACCTGTACTGGGGATTGCTACAGCAATGCAGTTGAAATAACTCCATCCTGAAATTGGGAAAGTCTTGCTGAGCAATAGACACGAGCACAGACAGAAAATATAGACGGTAACAGAATGTCTGAGCTTTGGTTTTCAGTCATCTTGACCTATCTATCTACTGATAGTGCACTGACTTGAAAACTGCTTAAGTGGGGGAACTACTGGCGGTGATGTCGTAGAGGAGAGTAGGAAACTGATGCTGTTGTGAAAAATAGTCTCCGTAGTGCAGGTTGGCACAGAAGGTGTAACGATATCTGTTGGGATTTACTAAGGATTGCTAATGTAGGAAGTTAGCATTTCAAAAAAGGATACAGAATGAAAAGCATCAATGAAGCTAGGCAACCTTTCAATCCATTTAACAAAGCCCAGGCAGTTCAAGGCATGGGAAACAATCATTGAAACACAAAGCAAAGAAAATAAAATGCTATGGTTACAGATGAACTAAAGAGTCAGCAAATGAAAAGGATAGACCTGTTGAGTTGTTGCAAACCCTGGTTAATAACACATCTGAGCAGAGCACAGACTTCTGACAACTTTTTCGCTTTGTGTTTGCTGCTTTATCTTGAGTTGATCTGTCTGACATTCTACTTTCATATCTGTGGTTGCTCTCCCAATAGTTAATCTTATCAGATATATATTTTCCGCCACCAAAGAGTGTCACTTGCCCCTATCTGTCTTGTCATGACATTTTTCAGGAGGTCTATGACCAAATCTTTTTCAGGTCTTAATTAAGAAGATCCACTCATTTTGTATGAAACTGATTTTGAAGAATTTTGTTACAGGTTAACAGCCACAAAGAAATTGCTTTTTCTGGTTTTGATTTCTGCCTTACATATTTCAAGTAGTTTAGTATAATACTTCCCCACATATTCCCCATCCTACCACTACCAAAACCATCCACACCCAGTCCTTTCTATAACGATTCCAATTTTACATAAGGAAAATCACTGAAAGCAATTAATTAAAACTTTTTGACTGGGAAGCTGCTTCTATTCAATGAGAGCTCACAAAAGAACCCTAGTATTTGTGAGCAATGTATCTAATGTATTAGGTCTGAATGGGATTTCTTTTTTAAGTATGCATGCCTTTGTGTTCTCCTGAGTGAATACTTTTATTAGTAAAATATTTAGAGTGTTCCAAGTCAAGCAGAGGAGATCTCACTTAAAAACTCAAACTAAATATAAGTGTGTCTCTCTTTTCTCTCTTGCTGAGTGTTTGATGGATTTAGAGTGCTGGATTTAGCTGGGACCCCAACGGTCAGAAGCCTCCAAAAAGTTGCAAAGTTCTGTCTTTCAGGCATAACATTCTTTCTTTAGCACTGAATTTGCTCCTTTATAAAAACACAGGTCTACATTTGAGTCCCATTATAGGGAGCTTCCAATTTGGGACCAGTTCTAAAG
The DNA here is from genome assembly GCA_032164245.1 of Sternotherus odoratus. Lineage (NCBI taxonomy): Eukaryota > Metazoa > Chordata > Testudines > Kinosternidae > Sternotherus > Sternotherus odoratus. Next base: position 9,471,184 of record JAVMKO010000009.1, on the reverse strand, counting down.
AGTATGACAAAACTCCATTGACATCAATGAACCTGGATTTGATCAAGAATGCACAGAGGTACTTCACATATGCATAGACATATGTAAACTAAAATCCTGGCTCCAAGCATCCCTAAACTTGAGGATTGTTCAAAAAACAAACCTAGATCCAAATTTTACAGATGTAATTTTGATTTCTGACGGATGAACCCAACATCGGTGAACTTTGGCACTTCAAAATTCAGATCTGGATCTCAGTGCTGGGCTTGTGCCTGTCCCTAAGATAATTCCAACTGATGCATATTAAGAATACAAAGTAGAACCAGGGACCATCATAACTAAAAGCAGAGGTTTTTGTACCTGCCAGAAATAGTACTGATAACCTTTTTACAGCTTCCAGTCATTAAACAGTTTCACTCTTTATTTGTCTATGGATTTTGTATTGCATCCATCCTGCTAACATCTACACACACTTCCCATGTGAATTAGATCAGTATAGCAAGATCCCTAGTGGACTTCATGGAGTCTTCTGTATTCGTTTCCTGGGAAATCATCCTACTTTTCCTGGGCAAGTGGACAAATAGATTTCTTAAGCCCTTTTGCTAACTGGATGACTTACAATTTCTTCAGCCAGCATTAAGATTTATGATGTTTTCTTATATTGCTGAATATGCAGAATCCCTGTTCCAGTTGGCTCTTTTTAAAAATCTCTTTCCCTCTATCTCTCACTCACACACACACACACACACACACACAGGTCACAGACAAATATCCTGCTGGCTCTTTTGTACGACAATAATAGGCAAGAAATACCACTGCACAATTGAAATTTTCAGATTTTTTTTTTTTTTTGATTAATGGAACTTGAGTACAGCTAATTTCCCTATTCTCTCCTATGGAAAATCTGTGGGGTTGAGGTAGAGAAAGTAACAATAGATACAGTTACATAGATAAAATATTTGAGAACATGTCCCCTATTGTCATGTTTTCTCTTTCAATTTAAAATAATGTCAAATGATCCTCATTCTAGAAGTCAGAAAACTACTATGTTACCTGTCTGTCTGTCTGTCTCCCTGTCAATGGGTTTTTCATAGTGCCTATCACCATAGCATCAAGCACATTGTTTATATTCTATAGTCTGATTCTATGTATAACCCTGCTCATCTTAATCATATGAATATCCCTCTGACGATAATCAAGCTAATTGCATCAGTAAGGCTAGCGGGATTTCTTTCTAAATCAGCTCCCTAAAGAATCTAAGTGCAGATAGGTCATGAGTTCTTGTATTATTCTAAGGCCTATACACAAAGCCAGGGCTCTGTCAAGCCTGAGGAAGGAGATTCCACCACCTCCCTAGGTAACCCATTCTCATGGATCAGAGAGGTAGCTGTGTTAGTCTGGATCTGCAGAAGCGACAAAGAGTCCTGTGGCACCTTAAAGACTAAAAAATACTAAAATACTAAATACTAAAAAAAGTATTGAAGCATTGGCTTTCGTGGGCTAATGAATTTCATTGCCATCATGATGCCCATTCCCCTAATTTGCTAGGTAATCTCTGAACTTCCCCACCGTCTTCTCTAGTCTTGGCATACTTAAAAATTTTTACTACCAAAAACATTCCTCTAATTTATATTCCAATGTGGTGACCTAGTGAGTTAGACTGTAAGCCTCAGCAGTCTCCAAGATGTGTGTGAATGAATAAATATCACAGTCACATCTAACTGGATCTTTAATGATCTTTAGATTTCTTTTTATTGTGATGATTTGCATCTCTTACATGTGTGTCAGACAGAGTAACAACTAAGCATGCCTAGATGCGCTGATACTTTATAAAAGATAATCAGGCAATACACTTTACTGCTTTAAAATACCCTATCTTGAATTCTACCATCAAATGTGAAACTGCCTCACCCTAAGAAGCTCATATGTTAATGAATAGTGTCCTTCAGCTAAGAGGAGCAAACTGCTTTGAATAAAAACCACTGTGAGCCTTTGCCTAGCATTCAGAAAAGTCAAACACTCATCCACAGCTCTGAAGTGCTAACTTCAGCATCTTTAGGCTGGTGGTGAGCAAAAGTATGAGCTTCCACGTTCAGGGTCAGCTCTAATCTGGAAATACTAGAAATAATAACACTTTTACTCTTCAGGGTTCTCTACAAACATTAACGGCCTCATTTTCGAAGGGGCACTTGCAGCTCAAGTTGACTTTAGTGAGCACTGGATTTGCACTCTGCAAATCATGCCATAAGTAATTAATCATCACAAGAGCTCTCTAAGGTAGGTAAAGTATTCTTTTTATCAGCCCTATTTTGCAGGTGAGAAATTTGAGATACAAAGACACGATAGCCAATTATTTTTAAGTGTCTATTCATTGAGAGGTCCTCCGTTTCCCAGATCAGTCACACAATCTTATGTGTTTAAAAAGTATCCACTGATTTTGGGTCCTCCATTTTTTTAACCAAAGCATCCAAATTGATGGACATTTTTTTTAAATCACATGACAGAGGGACTCAAATTCAGTCCACTAGACCAGCCATTCTCAACCATTTTTTGGCCACGCCCCCTCAGGAGCTCTTCTCAGGTTCCAGGGCCCCCTTGGGGGCCATATGGCCCCCGTTGAGAATGGCTGCACTAGACCATGCATATAACATGCCATGTGCAGCTTCATGTGTGATGCAATAGCCCAATAATTACTATTATATACATATATATAATTTAACATTTATATTGCAGTAACAGCTAAAGGCCTCAGCTAAGTTGCATCTCACTCTGCCAGACTCTGTACAAACCACAGACTTCAGTTAAAAAAAAGTTGTGTGGATATAATTCTTATGAAAGGCATTGGATTGACACCAGGTTCCTCTCACAGGGCTCCCCTGAGTCATGGGAGGCAGAATCTTAGGCCTTGTTGACACTACCGGCTGGATCGATGCGTAGAGCTCGATCTACTGGGGACCTATTTATCGCGTTTCCTCTGAATCCCTAGACCCCATCCCAGAGCCCCCTCCTACTTCAAACTCCCTCCTGAACACCACATCCCTACCCTAGCCTGGAGTCCCCACACACACCCTAATATCCCCAGAGCCCGCAGCCCCAGCTGTAACCCTCACCTCCCCCACCCCCCTTGGTCTGGTCAGAATTAGACCTCTGGAGACCCAAGCTGCTAGCCACTGGGTCACACAGCTTTGTAAAATCTTGTGTCCTCGCCTGATTCTGTCCAGTTCTCAGACTAAAGTGGTCTAGAGACACTGGCATACATTGCAGACAGCTATGCAATACCTTTTGAGCCCAAGCTGTACCTATGCCCCTTAGAGAGTGGGAGAAAAACAGAAAAGAAAGGGAGCATTTATTTTGTTTGCCACAGGAAAGCCTTCCTCACTCCTGCTAGAACCTAGAACTTCCCCCTCACTTTTACAGCATGAGTCTTCCCGGCCCTCCTCAAAGTTCCACATTGCACCCACATCCCTCCCAGTTGTGGGGAATGATATGGGACTCACAGGCTAGACTGTGACTTTCAGCAGAGCCCTGGGGAAGGGTTGGTGCATATGCTGCGCCACTCCAGAAGCTGGCCACTGAAACCATTATGACTCAGAGACACCCGTCCTAGGCATTCTCCTCCTCCCCCCACATTGCGTCCCCTTTGTTCAGGAGGGTAGCAGTTTGCTTCTGGCCCATATCACGAGCAAATCACAGCAGCTTCTGTGGCAGGTGAGCATAATGAAGGGACAGAGCCATGGTTCACACACTCCCACCCCCCACGTCCTGCCACCTGCTCCTAGGAGGGAATAGGCGAACATTCAACACCTGCTTTAACCTGCTCAGCCAGTCCCATATCCAGATACCTCAGATGGGGAAAGGGGATTCTTGCTCCCCTGAGCATGCATGTAGACTAAGTTAACAAAGTCCTGTGGCACCTTAAAGACTAACTATAAAGTTTTGAAGCATGAGCTTTCGTGGGCTAATACCCACTTCGTCGGATGCAGGCAGTAGAAGTGTTCAATTGTTCACAAACAGGCAGTTATGTTTGTGAACAATTGAACACTTCTACTGCCTGCATCCGACGAAGTGGGTATTAGCCCACGAAAGCTCATGCTTCAAAACTTTATAGTTAGTCTTTAAGGTGCCACAGGACTTTGTTAACTCTGCTATTCCAGACTAACACGGCTACCACCCTGATTCTTAACATGTAGACTAAGTTACAGTCCCACTTTAGGCTGACAGACTTGATTATATATTTGAAAGCAGGAATGTAACTTCACTTGTGTGTGTGTGTGTGTGTTTACAGCTTGCATTGCACATTATGTTACTAGTGTGTTGGAAACACTTAAGATGAGCAGAAGATATGGTAAGGTAATAATTACCATGCAGTATTTTATGTGTCATTGGAATAATTCTGCTGACAGCTCCGGAATGTCTTAGAAAACAAAACCAAAATAATAAGAGGCGATACTGCTGGTGAGATCTGGCAGTGTGCAGTATAGGAAACTGTAACATCTGTAAATGAAATCATGTATGCAGTTATGAAAACACTAGCTTCTTAGCCATGCTTTTTGGTCCTTCGCACTAGGCAGGCTGTTGTTTAGTTTGCAGAGTCAAGTGCTTTGACCCAGCGCCATGTATATCCTAAGATGCTGACCAATGAGCAATCTTTATGCCTTTTGACAGCAGGTTGCATTTTACCCACTGCATTTTACACTGTCACACACATACTCTCTCTGGCTGCTTCAGTTTTCTGGGGGCTTTATCCATATTTCTAAACTGGTTAGAGTGATCAGCAGAAAGTGATGAAAGAGTAGGACAGCAGAAGCTCCAAATGAACTGACACATCAAAGATACTGAATGTTTATTTGGCAGCTATCTGATCATTTGTGTGTGTGTGTGTGTGTGTGTGATAACTAATATCCTAGAGGTAAACCAACCAATATTAGTCTGTCTGGGTAACTGAAAAGAAGAGGGAGCAATTAGAGACCTTAATGTTCCCTAGCTCTTTCTCCCTTGCTTTCTTTTGGGATGGAGGAAGGATATATTTACAGAGTCGCCGGATTTGACTAGAGAGATTGTTACTTGTACTTAGACTGCAGTGTATACTATTACAAATCCCAAGGTATGACATTTTCATTAATACATATTCATGCTAACTACTGAAAAATCTTCACTCTCAAGTTGTTTGTGCCTTTCAGACCCTCAGATATATATATCCCAGGGTAGATTTCTGTTCCACCAATATGCAAGATTAGATCTGATATTTCTAACACTTACACATGGATACTTAGTCATGCTGTTTATCAAAATACTGTTCTTTTTCCTTTATAATCCATCTTTTATTTTCCGACATGAGAAAACAGTTACAAATTGTATCTGACAGCAGCTCGCCAACTCCTGCGATTCGGATGCTTCCTGCTTTGTGTTATCTTCTCTGACAAATCAATATGAATAGGACAGCCACATAGCTGGTGAAAGAAGCATTTCATCGTAAATTATCCCTATCAGATTACGTTGACATTGTCCAAATACCACACCATAAAGTAATTCCACATTCCCCTCACTATCCAGCCTCATGGTTTAAAAATAACAGCAGGGCACGAAGATTTTTTTTTTAAAAAAAAGCAAGAGAAATAAACTGTTTTAAAAAGTTAAAAATGCAAGAAACCAAAAAAATGCAGGAAATTTAAAGGTAAGGCTGGTATTCTCTTCATCACCAGTGGTAGCAGAGTTATAGTAGATTGTAGAGCCCATAACTGAGAATAAGGCTCCAGAAAGTTAGGCACTGTGCAAATATAGTAAGATTCAGTCCCCTCAGAAAGATTCACAGACAAGCTTGGGAGAAAGGAAATGCTGTTATCCTTATTTGTATTTGAATGCCTACATATGTGTTGAGGCAGTATAAGTTATCTGATAAAATACTGGATTAGGAATCAAGTTAGTTGGGCTGTATTCCTGCTACTTCCCTGCTTTGTGACCTTGAACAAGTCACTTTGTGCCTCTGTTTCCATCTGTAAAATAGGTATAATGATACTTACTTTCCTGTCCAAGGTGCTTTGAGATTTCTGAGTGAAAAGTGCTATGTGAAAGTATTATTTTATTCTGTACATCCACCTTTGTTCAAGGACTCTGTGCGTTGTAAAGGCTCGTAACTGTCAATAGGGCTATTGCAGTTGTTCTCAGTCAGGGATACATGTACCCGTGGGGGTACCCAGAGGTAGGGTGACCAGATAGCAACTGTGAAAAAACAGGATGGGGGTGGAAGGTAATAGGTGCCTATATAAGAAAAAGTCCCCAAAACTGGGACTGTCCCTATAAAAATGGGACATCTGGTCACCTTACTCAGAGGTCTTCCAGGGGGCTGGAGGGGGTGGTACATCAGCTCACCTAGATATTTGCTCAGTCTTACAACAAGTTACATAAAAAGCACACAGTGAAGTCAGTAGAAACTAAAATTTCATACAATGGCTTGTTTATACTGCTCTATATACTGTACACTGAAATGTAAGTACAATATTTATATTTCAATCTTTATTTTGTAATTATATGGTAAAATGAGAAAGTCAGCAATTTTTCAGTAATGTGTGCTGTGTCACTTTTGTATTTTTAAGTCCGGTTCTGTAAGCAAGTAGTTTTTAAGTGAGGTGAAACTTGAGGTACACAAGACAAGTCAGACTCCTGAAAGAGGTACAGTCATCTTGAGACCCACTGGGCTATTGTATCTGGGCAAAAACAACAACCTTTTATTTAAAAGAACAAAGATGGCACAGACTCACTCCACAAAGGGAGCAACCTGACTGCTCATTCACGCCCTGCTATGCAGTACTTTAAAGGGGGAAAAACAAACCCTCACCCGAGCTTTCCAGCTTTCATTTCAGTGTTGGGCCTCTTGGCAGCAGCTGCCTGTTGCCAGTGAAGCCTGACTGAGATTTCCACCCACCGCTGAGCTAGTCAGCACAGCAGTGGTTTGGATTCAGTGCATGGCTCTTGTTCTGCCTGTTTGCTTTGAAGCCCAGGTGTGAGGTGATCAACACTGTGTTCCAAACTCATCTGAGTGCATTTTCTACTGCCCTGGACAGTATATTTTATTCCTCACCGTTGGGGAAGGGGCTCTTATTAGAATATATCTGCAGACGGTCCGAAGCACCAAGGTGGTGTAAATACTGCCTCTTATCCTGCTATCCAAGCAATGTTGTTGTCTTTGTTTTATGTTTAATGATATATTTAAAGCACTAGCTCCGAGGTCAATCGCTATGGGAACAAGCCAAAGAGGGAGGGAGTTCTCCTTCTGGAGCCTCATCCAGCTGGTGATATAAACATGACCAGGCTCAGTAAACTCTCCTGTAATTCCTCCCTTTAATTCTCTACACCAGTGTGGCTGTTCTGGACAAACCAAATCACAGAGTGCAAGGAGGGTTGAGTAAGTCTGCCCCAAGGTGCTCTTAGCTCATGTGCTAATCAGTTCTATATGCTTCGGCCGTCATAATTACTCAGCAGTTCAAGAGCTAGTGAGATGGATAGATAGAGCTGCAGAGAGCAGTTCATCAGAGCCGCAAGTAATGCTTGCAGCGCTTCCACTGCAATGTGCTTCCAGGTTGTCAGTCAGAGGGAAACCAGGGTAGTGCTAGAATCAGACCCTTGCCAGCTGCCTGCCAGCATGGGATTGTTTCAGGCTTTGTCCAGTCTGGCTGTAAATGATTTACAGCAGGGGGTCCCACCATTTGTCCTGGAAGAGTCTAACAGATGTCACTGTTAGGGGGCCATGTCAGATATTCAGATGGAATTATCCTTCACTCAGTTTCATCCCATTTTTCCTCATTATGTCCCTTCCCCAGACCACCCTAAGCAGTTGCTCTGACTTTTTGGCATTTATTCTCCTTAAATACTTGAAGACGGTTATCCCGTCCCCCAACAGCAGTCAGTTCGAGCAGAATACATTTCGATTTTTTTCATCTTTCTTTACCACTTGGCCTCACAAGCTGTCGGCCATCTTTGTTGCTCTTCTCTGAATCCCCTCCAATTTGTCAAGATCCTCTAATACAAATGTCTGTAGGAATCTGAAATGTAGTGTCACCAGTTCTCTGTACTGTGAAGGGACGTCTCTACATATGCAGCCCCAAATTCTGTACTCACAGTCAAGACCAAGAGCTGTGGAACATATCGTAACCTTTTAAAGAGCTTGCAGCATATGCTGTCCATGGAGGGAGGAGGCTCTGAATAGTATGAGACTATCTAGGCCCCTCAGATTTCCTTCGGGACAATTTCCTCCAACGTTTCAGAAAAGTGTGGCGAGTCCAGCCAGGACTCAGAACTTGTGAGAGCTGTAAGCGTGTGGTGAAAGAATGTTCTAGAGATGGCCACTGTCTATCAGAATATTGTCTCCTTGTACTAGATGCATCTCTTGTCTTGGGTTGCAAGCTCCTTAGGGCAGGGACCATCTTTGTGGTCCCTCTCTGCACAGTCCCCAGCACAGTGGATTCCTGGTCCATATCTCGGGCTCCGAGGTGCTACAGTAAGATAACAATAATAAAAATGTTTGGGCAATTTTGAAAGCTTTGCATTTTCAAGGGAAAATAGGGGGGAATCGGGGAAATGTTTGTTGATTTTGACACGCTCTAGAAATGGCTAACACTAGACAGCCAACTCGAGTGGATTTATTTTGGATTTATATTGGCGTAACTGACAAATTTGGACCACTGGTTCTCCCTCTCCAATTTCCAAGTATTGTGGGATTTGTTCCCCAAAAGCTCCATGTGTGGTTGGCTAGCTAGCAATGTAAAATCGAGCGCTCTTACACAGTACTATAATTTGGACAGATTTTCGCACAGCAGGCACCTACATGAAGTCCAAATACACAGGTCAGAGTGCAGGATCATGGCTTTACCAGTATATTTCTTAACTATATCCCTTTTGATGTATTGTGTAAACAATGCAGCCTATCAACTACTGTTTGCAGGAGTAACAGCAGGAAGATCCCAGGCCTCAATCCAGTGAGAAATATCAGTCTATACTTAATTTTAAGCATGTAAGCCGTCCCATTGCAGTCAATGGAACTAGCCATGTATTTGAAATTAAATTCATGCCTGAATGAATCTCTGGATTGGGGCCCCACTTAGCAGCGTAGCGATGGCAGGATGGGTTAGTTCCCCTGACTTAGTTGTGGATTGGTCCTGCTTTGAGCAGGGGGTTGGACTAGATGACCTCCTGACATCCCTTCCAACCCTGAAATTCTATGAGTATATGCCTAGAGTTTCACGCAGGATTGTACTTGGACAAGTAGCCTGTCCTGCCACCTGAGAGTCCCGGGTACGCTGTTATTTTTAGTGTGCTAGCTCAGTCAGAACCTACCTGTGCTGGCTATTACACATCCAGCTCTAGTGCAGACATACCCTTAGGTCATCTGTCCGTCCCCTTGTGGGTACAGAATTTAATCCCAATAATATATTTTCTCTTGCTTTTAAGCAACTCATTGCAGAAGAGGGTCCCATTAGAGGAAAGTCTGCAGCATAATTAAGAACCATTTAATTATCCTTCTTCCTATTCCCCTTTGATCTCATCCTGCTGGGAGAAATGTAGTTGTTAGCCTCACTTTTTCACAGCATTAATTTCTTCCACTGACTTGAAGGAATTTATCGCTTGGCTTAGCCTTTGGCTTTGGGCATGATTTAAAAACATCATCTTGGCAACTTTATTATCTTCCTTGACAATATTTCACAGATATTGCCCTCCCAACCAGGCCCTGGTTGTATTGATATTTTAACTGGCTTCTGGTTGGCAGGACAATAGCTGTAAAATATTGCCAATGAGATAAGACTGTATTAATGTAACTGATAAATGATGGACCTTAATGTTTAGCTAGTTGTTTTCTTTAGACAAGGCCATATGATGTTTGTTGTTCATGGGCCATCCACTTCCACTAGATCGAGTGAGATGGAAAGTATTCCTAAATGCATTAAATAAATCCTATGGAGAGTAGCTGAGTAACTACCTTCTGAACTAAAGTTTTTCACGTGCTTCCTTGAATTATCTAGTTTGCCAGAAGTGAGTGAATGCTTCTGAGTGTCTGCGATAACTGATAATACGCTCTGGAGTAATTTAAGGTTTATCATGTAAATATCTGAGTACTTTTAAAATGCATATTACTTTCTTGATAAACTGTGATAGCTCCTTTGGAGCCATTAATACAAATTAGGGTACATACTATGCGCAGTAGAAAGCATTAAGAAAAGTATTATACATGCAGAGTAATCAGCTTTTAAAAAATATGAATTCTATGGCTTTAATTTTCTCTTCCAAACACGCTTAGTGATCAGATTACCTTTGTATATTAATCATTTGCCAAATTTCATCTTCTTAAATAAAAAAGGGTTTTGAGTTATGCAACTGGGGGCAGTGAGGGAGAAAGCAATTGATAAGCTGGGGTTTTTCCTCCTTCATTTGTACAAGTTTAATATTCACAAAATAATTTATTAAAAATTATTTGCGGTATCAAAAAAGGCTGCACTTGAGCCTACTAGGCAGGTGATGAGTTGAGACTGTTGCATATTATGCAAAACATGCTCATCTTACTGTTTATCTCATCTTCTGTGCCCTCCCACGTTTGACTGTCTTCCACCTGTTGTATAGTGTCTTTATGCTCGATTCTGAGCTCTCTGGGACAGGGAATGCCCTTTTTAAACCGTGTTTGTACAGTGCCTAGCACAATGGGGCACTGATGCCAGCATCATCATATTATATAAACGTTCAAGCCTGAAGTACATTTTTCAAAGCTGAGGTATCAAAAATACAGATGGCAAAAGTCCCATTGACTTCAGTTGGCTGCAGCTCAGGCACATAGATATTCTGATTGGACTATCCCTAACCTATGCATTGGTGAATGTCATGTTTAAAATTAAGAAAAAAAAAACCCCATAAGTAATTTGCATACTTTATTAAATAAGGCCAAAATGGTGTAAATACAACCCTATCTATAAAACAGAAGTATGCTTTGAAATAGCCATTGGACTAAATGGAATTTTTACTCAGTTTTTATTCAGATAACCTCAAAACTGCAGTCAAGAGCCGACTCAAAATTATGTTCATACTGAGATGGTTCCTCTGGATTTGATCCATTGGGCTTTCAACTAGAAGGATCTCCAAGCACCTCACAAACTGATCTACAAACTATACGCCACGTATGTATATAGGAATCAGTTCAGCTATTACCAGCATGCAGTCACCTCTAGCACGGAAGGGAGCTGCTGTTGAAGAATGGCCGCTGAGCCTTAGGACAGTGCGTGAAGAATACCACTGAAACTAAAGGCAAATTCTCAGTAGGCAGAATGGATTTACCCAGTTGAGAGCACCTTTATTGTTGCCCAAATACCATAAGATTTTCAATCATCACATGTCATCAGGGGTTGTGTTTTTATATCGCTTCAGAAAAAAATACTGGTCTCAAACCTAGAACTTAGTGTTATCCCAGAACCGTTTGGGGTGATTGCGAAATGTGCTGCCGATTAAAACGGCTGCAAAGGGGAGACCAAAGGAAAGGAGGGGACACAAATAGCTTCAGGTCCTTTAGATTCGAAGAGCTGTTTGGGAAAGCAGGCACAGCACCTGTTTCTATCTCTCTCACTATCTGAAGATAAAGTAACTAAACAATGTTTGCAATACTGTGGATGTGGGGAAAAAAACAACCCCCATGTAAGTACTGCTTTCCAATCATTTGTTACATTTTCTCCCATATTTATATTAACTTAGTACCTTCCATGTAACTGCGGAGACAAAAGGCTGTTTGTTTTCAGTGCCTGTTATTTTTCTTTGTTGAAAGTTTGCACCAGGAAGCAAAATAATACACATTAACACAATAGGCGATAGGTTTTGTTTGTGTATTGTATCCATGCGTATCTATCCTACTGAGTTCTTTATTCACTGGTGATGTGTGTCTCTGCCAATACTTTTTGCATCAGGCACATATATTTTCTTGACAGACTAAGAAAAAAGGAGGATTCAGAGAGAGCCACTGTTTTTCAAAACAACATCACCAGCAAACACCCCATATCAGAGCCACTTTCCATGACTTGTGTTTTCACAAACAGAAAATGGACGATTCCCTTTTGCGCAATTATAAAGTTTAAAAGCGTTTGTGGTTTTTACACTCTGGCAAGACTTGTTGAAAGCATCATCATCATAACTGAGATGCACTAAAACCTTTTCTAATGGCTCTTTTGTCCCACATGATCTATGATGAAATTTCTAAAGGGGTTTTCCTCCCCTAAGGCACTTACCATTTTTTAAAAGAGAGTCAGTACAAACTTCTGCATCCTCACACCCCTTTCATGGGAGAAGTTTGTTTGTACTATGGCAACCATGCATCAAAGGTAGGATCTTTTTTACTTTGTTTTTCCTTTCTTCAAAACAAGAGATTTAAATATCTGTATCCGAGATGCTAGTAAAAAACCAGTTTCTACATATGTCAGTCTGAAATGCCTCTTTGTTTGTGACATGCATTGGACATAGAAAAAGACAGATGTACAGTTAGATTAGATCTGCTTGTCTCCCAGGTGCAGGAAAGATGGACTGATCGGGATATATTCCAGGCATTGGGAAATCAAACACAAAAGCTGCCACAATTCTGTGGCTTATATGAAGTGTCACACTGTAATACTGTGTTTCCCTGTGTTGCAACAAACTAATACAGCTAGCGAAGGTTTTATTTAAAAAAATGGGATTATTGGAAGGTTTAGTGAAAGTGATAGCTCATATGATCATGTAAGATGATAAGGTATAGGTAATTCATTCACATAAATGTTGGAGCACTCTGTTGTACTTTATCACTTTCTATACAGTAGTAAGAGGGTCTGTGCAATCGCACACCGTAAAGTCTTCAGTATTCAGCATTTACTGGAATAGTAATTTTTTAAAAAAATCAGTAAGCAGCTGTCTGGAGTTCTGTTAAACCAAGCTGAGCAGGTGTTTGAGGGGGGGGTGCTCTGGTTAATCCCATTTCCAGTGCCTTTTAGCCATTGGCTACCCACCTGCGTCTGATGTGAAACAGACACAGGGTTGTATGAGACAGACACTCACAGGCAAACAGATTGGGGCCCAGTGAAATTAACATGATGAGTGTCAGGGAGAGTGTTGAAGAAAAAAATACCTTCCATGTCTTTATTGCCACAGTCATCATTTCTATTAGGCAGACTTTTTCTGACATCAGTTTCAGCTAAGGGCCATTTCTACCCCCGCATCAACATAGTCCCCACAGATGTGTGTTGTCCCCCAACCTCCTGAGAAAATGGTTCCATTGTGAAGGACGTTACAATGTTGTGTACCCTGAGTTGTTTGTGAGAATTATTTATCACTGTTTTAACACCAGTGGAGCTGCACAGGCGCTGGCAACCATAAGAATGCCAGTGCAGATCGCTGGCCTGGCCATGTCTGAGCAGGTCTGGAAGGCAAGGCAATAAAAACACCTGAGCCCTGTCTACACTAGCACTTCTACTCTTCCTAACACTGATGGAGCTGCATCTGATCTAGGCTAAGAATGGGAGATCTACCCCAAAAATGTCTGAGATGTTCACACCCAACCTGCGCAAGGATATATTTCAACTAACAGCGCTAATTGAATCTATAGTATGGCACACTTGCTACCCAGCGAGTGTACAGAATGAGCTGCGCTCTTTCTAAGAATGATTTTTTTACATGTTTGTAATGTGGATTTTGTAACCAAGGAAGCGGTGGATGCGAGTGTGTCACAACTGTAGTGGGCGGTGACTGCGTTTGCAAACAGGGTGGTGAGGACTGCAGACTAGCAGGGCTGGAGTGCAGAAGCAGAGTAAAGCTGCCTCCAGCAGGATGACTCTATGAGGAAGGGACGTGCACTTCCAGCATTGCAGGGGAAGCATTTTGTTCCCCTCTCTGCCGAGTGTATTCTTTGTGACGTTCATTCCAAGTTGTTGTTGTTGTTGAGAGAATGAATTTGACCAGCAACAGGGGCACAGGAAAAGTCAATAGTAACCTCAGGCTCAATGATTGGGGACATATTGTGCCGGAAATTGAATTGTCTTCCATTAGAGCAGCTGCTAGCCATCCAATATGCTCAAGTTAACCCTTGAGTACTGGTTAGCTGGAATTTCCCACTCCACACTTGCCTCCTGCTCAGTACTAATGGATTCTGCATTTGGACTTGTCAGCAGAAAAAATCCTATCCTTGATGTCAAGAGGTTTAACTTACAAATGTAATAAACACATTTTTTTAATCAGCAAGGAAGCATGTCCGCTTCATGTCCGCTTCAATGGTGGCCAAAGCATGAAGGGGCATACAGAATGTTTAGCATATCTGGCATGTAAATACTTTGCAGTGCTGGCTACAAAAGTGCCCTGTGAATATGGGTTCTCGCTTTCCGGTGAGATTGTAAATAAGAAGCGGGCAGCATTAGCTCCCATAAATGTAAACAAACTTGTTTCTTGGCTGAACAGGAAGTAGGACTGAGTGGACTTGTAAGCTCTAAAGTTTTGTTTTTGAGTGCAGTTATGTAGCAAAAAAACCTCTCCGTTTGTGAGTTGTGCTTTCATTATAGAGTTTTCACTAGGGTACTTGAATAAGTGAATTGAAAAATACTATTTCTTTTGCTTATGTTACAGTGCAAATATTTGTAATAAAAATAATATAAAGTGAGTACTGTACTCTTTGTATTCTGTGTTGTAATTGAAATTAATATATTTGAAAATGTAGACAAACATCCAAAGCATTTAATTGGTATTCTATTGTTTAGCAGTGCAATTAAAACTGCGATTAATCAGGATTAATTTTTTTGCGTTAATCGCATGAGTTAAGAGAGGTTAATCATCAGCCCTATCTGAAAGCTCTCCAGCCCTGCATCTCTCTCTCTGAAAACAATTTGGGCTCTTTACCAGCTCCACTTGAAAAATTTCACCTCTCTCTGATCCACTAGCAATCAATTAACTAATTAATGGGATTTCTCCGGAGGCTAAAATCAAATGTTAAACACTTATTGGTTATTTTAAAAAAAACAAAGGAAACAAACTTCATGCAACCTTTTAAAACTTCCCCTAGGTTTCAAAAAACCTTGTGTATAGATAAAGCTCATTAGGAATAGTATTTATAATGGGCTTTGAAGGGACTATTTCTGCTGACTTATTTTGCAACAGCCATTGAAAAAGAAAAAAGTGTGCAGTGTTCTTCCAGAGAGAGGGATTGACCTTGATCTCAGACGCATGCATGCATGATTGCAAAGCTTGTAAAATTAGCTGCTGCACACACTAAGGAGGACTGGTGATGGCACTGATGGGATAGGGAACTTTTCATCCAGACTGGTGGTTCAAATCCAGCCCTCGCTGGCAGTGATTAAAGGTGGACCTTGCTTTCCAAACATGTAGTTATCCTCCAAATTTTAGTGGTGTGTGGGAAACAGCTTTGGTTTGAGAATTAAGACACAGCTGCCAAGTTTTGTGTCTGTCTGTCCTCCTTCCTGCTGCAGCATTCATGGGTGGTGGATGTCAATCACTACAAGATTTGGTGCAGACCTCACTCTTGTAGTGATTGACATCATCACCAACTGATGCCTCTTCAGTATCAGAACATAGCAAAATGAGTAGCTGATTTCACTCTAGTTCTTGGTGGACGTGTCCCCCTCACATAGATTTCAAGGCCAGAAGGAACCATTGTGAGCATTCAGTCTGACCAGAAAACTTCCTTATGTTGACTAGTGTAGGGCCAAGAACGGATCCCTGCAGGACCCCACTGTAAACAAACCCACCCGATGAGGATTCCCCCGTTTACAGTTACATTTTGAGACCTATCACTTAGCCAGTTTTTAATCCACTTAATGTGTGACATGTTAATTCTAGTGTTTCAATTGAGATGTCATGTGGTGCCAAGTCAAATGCCTTGCAGAAGTCTAAGTAGGTTATATCAACATATCATTTTATGTGATGTCTCAGCTCAGCCTATCAGAACTGTGAGCCACTGTGTAACCACTCTGCCTCAGCAAGATGGAGCTTTGCTGCTGCTAAGCTACGTGTCTGCACCCTGACACAACAGCTTGTCTGCCCTGCCAACAAACACCTCAGGTCTCTGCTAGTCCAAACATTGCCTTTCACATAACAATCAGTGAATCCCCAGAGATGTGTCTCTGCCCGATGCAGTCCCTCTCACAAGACACTCACTGATGTTATCAAGTTCGCTGCCTCCATAAAGACAGGGCTTTGGGCTTGGCTGAGGTCTTCACCAGTCCGTTAAAGACACTGACCTACCCTTTAATGCCTGGTGCAAGTTCTTCCAGAACATGATAGTGCAGTTGTCTGGAAGAAGCTTGCACAGTCATCGCCTGTGCTGAAGAAAATAGTTATAATAATACTTATATTGTGTTATAATGTAATATCATAATAAAGTATTAAAATGAATACTTAATGAATAAATAATGTGTGTTGTTGTCTCTCAATGCCCCAAGATCCGAGGGCACCTTAACAGAAAATAATTAAAACAATAGATTACAAATAGGTTAGCAAGTCCCCAGTCGAGTGAAGGTAGATAAAACCATAACAGTGCTAAATAACACAAAGGAACTCACACAAACTTCAGAAGGAAGCTAAAAGTTCTTGAGCTTTGCCCTGCCGGATGCAAGAGCTGGCTTTCGGGCCCCACCGCATCTGACCGTTAGATCCCATGGAATTGGGGGAAGTTAGAAATTAAGAAGAATGACAGATTTCATTTCTTAAAAGGTTTCTAAACTTTTCCTTGCAAAGATAGTATTCAGTTTTCATTGGTTTAAATTTTGTAGACTATGATTAAAACGAACATACGAACATACTGAAGGGACTTAAAGTTTCTGTACAGTTGTTGCAACTGCAACATGAGGTAAGGTAAAGGCAGTCCCTTAGGTAAATTTATCCTATATTATTTAAAGATTTAAATACTAAAGGTAAAACCCACTCCTATAATATGTGACACAATCACACAAATTTCAGGTGTCATTTATTCCCAGGTCCTTGATCCAGCCTAGAGGCCACGGAGGTGCAGATCACTCTAATAAAGTGCCTCTGAAGGAAAAAAAAATCAACCATTGAATATTTTGGCAATTCAAAAATCATTCCTGAGCATGTCCAGACTGGCGCTCCTAAACAAAACTAACCACATGCTTCTAACAATCATTAATAATATTTGGCCATCCCTGTTGAGACAGACATCATCAAGGGAAGGCAGTCAAAGAGCATGTGAAATAAATGGAAGACTTCGATCTTCCAGACAGTCTGTCACCTTTCCTAAGCACAACATTTATTTGGAATGAAAGCAAAAATAATGAGCAAACTTGGTAAAGCGTATTAACCTCAGCCAACCACATGCATGCACACAAAATAAATTGCTTAGCAAACACCTTTAAGACATACTCGTTTTTGGATAACTCAGTGTCCTTAGCAAAATGAAATGGTTTTGAGATCTCTTTTCTAAATGATGCATTTTTCCAGCGGCAACTTAAGAACCTAAAGGAATTACATTCAAAAGAAGCCAACAACCTAATGTTTATGAGTAAGAATTACGACTGGGGTTGCAGACACTTCCCTCATTTCTTCCAAGGACTAGATCTGGGTAGTGGCTATTTGCAGTCTGGAATGTTTCCATTCCTTCTGTACAGATGCACCAAAAAACCCTCTTTGAGTTCTTAATTTCTTTCTTGATAGTGCAATACATAAGTCCCTGGAGATTGATACCCAAATGGTCTGTTCTGTCCATTGCTTCTGAATATGATGGGCTTGATTCATCCCTACTAGCACAGGAGGGTGGAACTGGCACACATACACCCAGGTGCCAGCGGGGGGCTACTGTATCTGGGGCAGGACATTCACCTCTAGGAGAGAGTAGAAGCATTTAGGGGTTCCTGCAGGAGAGGCCAGCTTTAAATTTTGTCTGGGATTTTTTATGGATGTTTGACCAGTAGGGACTATATGACAGATGCATTGAATCAATTTGTCACTTGTACACCTCGGCCATGCCCCATGCTTAGCCCGTAACACCGCTCTTGGGACTGTGATGTCTAGCTCTGAGTCTTTCCCCACTGAAACCCATATAACCTCACCCTAGTTACACAGTCCATCACAAGGTTCTGCAGGTGAAAGCTAGCAGATCCCTGGGGTTAAGCCTCTTGTCTGTATGATAAACTGTCCTGCTGAGTGGGGCCACATTTAATTTCCACCGTTGTCCATGGAATGATTTCTGTACTAGGGATCTAAGGCAATTAACTGACTGTTCTGTTCTGTGAGTTCAGAACTGTACTCTAAGAGCATCAAGAGGATCAGGATGGCTCTTTTGAATCTGTATGCACAGTAAAACCTGTTTGTAACAGCCACTTACATTTTTGGATGTGCGTGTTTGTTGGGAGATTGGGACGGGAGCCACTTCCAACAGATGGGCCTTTAAATGCAGCGTGAGAAGAAAACAGACTACTTTCCCTTAGGCGTTGCTATTACCCTTTCAGTTATTGAAAGAGTTTAAATATTTTTTTACTAACCCGCTTCGCATTTGGGACTCCGGCAATGGTTTCCATTTCCAGCTGCTGTAGAGAGTTGATTAAAAGTACTTTCCATTGTGATGCACATATTAAGCATGTTGCCACCAACCCTAGTGTGAGGGGGCATGGAAAAGACAAAAACTAAAATTTTGCCAGCCATTGAAGTGGTGGTTTTTTTAGTGTGAAAAGTGACTGTGTGAACAATATACATTTGAGGACTAAAGTGGCAGGTAGACCTACCACCAGACCTTTGCACATGGGTGAATTTCACCAATAGAGTTTAGGGAGCAATAGGCCTGACTTTGAATCCTACCTTGGATCCTCATTGTTGTGCAGCCATTAGATCACCAGGTTGACTAAACATCCACAGTGCATTAATGATTTGTTGTCTGATTTGCTGTCAGTCAACCCATTTTATAGTCATACGACTGTGTTCTCAGAATCTCATTATGCTTAAAGTGCCCATACAGGAACTTGGCAAAACTGTTCTAACATCGAAGATTAGAGGTGAACAATGTCTTCATTGTTTTGGTTGGGGGGGGGGGGTAATTTTGAAGTTTTGATAAAAAAGTGAAAGAAAAAATGTAATGTTTTCTTGTTTCTATGTTTCAAACAGTTCTAGCTAAGATATAGCTCGTATATACTAGCACAGGTTCAAATTCCACCTTCACTCACAGAACTCAATTAAGACTAGTGGAATTACTGCAGATTTACACGGGTTTTAATGAGGGCAAAAATTGGCCCATTGACTTCAGTGGAGTTTGTCTTGCTTTTCACCATGGTGGGGCCTTATCTACACACCAGGCTCCTTTAAGCAATACAGTTGAAGCAGTATGCCCCTCCCACCCTCCGCCTAAAGTGAATGCAGTTAGAGTGGTATAAAGGTGCTTTTATACTGGTAGTCTAGTTATTGCTATGTGGGAAGGGGAATAAGCTATTTATGAATGAGTTATTTTTATAATGGTATAACTGTCTAGGGGTTGTACTGATCATTATTTGCTAAAGAAAAATCACACTAACTACATCCTAACTGTAGTTATATTAGTATAGTGCCTCTCAGGGAGGTAGATTACCTGCGCTGAGGGGAGAAGTATCTACACTGAAGCACTATAGCATTTGTAAGTGTACACCAGCTCTAAACTTGTAATTGTCCATCATTCGGTTTCTCTTTTGTGTATGAGCCGGCTTCCTGGGGCTGAAAGCAATAACAAAAGCATACGTGTGAATTTTCTCATTCATTAGCAGAATGGGGTGTCAACCACACAGCCTGCTTGCGACTTCTGAAATGGTAAGACTTGTAAACCAGAAGAGAAAACAGAAGCAGCCAATTTGAGCCACTCTGTCTGAGGCTATGTCTACACTAGCACTTTTGTTGGTAAAACTTTTGTCAGAAACACCTCCCCCTCCCCCCGACCGACAAAAACACCGTGCCGGTGTGGACAGTGCCATGTCAGTGGGAGACGCTCTCCTGCTGACATAGCTACTGCCGCTTGTTAGAGGTGGTTTAATTATGCCAAGAAGAGAACTCTCTCCTGCGGGCAAAGAGTGGCTACACAGGAGGCTGTAGCGTGCCACAACCATGCCGCTGTAAGGTCTGTAGTATAGGCATAGCCTGTTAGGGGTGAACCACTATGAAATTTGCTTTGATTCAAATCCCATTAAAGAAACAAGGCAAAAAATCGACCATATATCAATTCATTACCCTCCAGGGGGAATGATCTGGACAAACCGGAGAAATGGACTAAAGCAGGCTAGACAAGCCCCTGTCCAGGATGGTTTAGAGCAGGGGTGGGCAAACTACAACCGATGGGCTGCTTCCGGCCCATCAGATGTTTCTATCCAGCCCTCAAGCTCCCGCCGGGGAGCAGAGTCAGAGACTTTCCCCACTCCGCCCACCTGGCGGTCCCCAGCCCCTGACTCACAATTACACCATCCTCCAACACGCGCAGATCCGCACTGTGCAAGAGCAACTTCACTGCGCAGGTTTCCAGACAGCGCACCCAATCTCATCCAGGTCTTCTATGGCTCTGCCCTTGAGAGCCTTGAAACTGCCCAGAGGCCACACCCATCCCAACTAGGGTTCTTCCACCCAAGGGGGTGTCTGGTACAGCCACCTTGGTGTCACCGCCGGCAGGGCCCTTAGGAGTCCCCAGTACCGCCCCTGTATAATCCACCACCACCACCACACCTTGTGAGCCATCCTTTCCCCCTACCTCAGTAACATCCCTTATAGAGTCCCCGCATGCCACACCCCATAGAGTTCCCCTCCCCCACCAGGCATTCATGACCCACCATACAATTTCTATACCCAGATACAGCCCTCGGCTTAAAAAGTTTGCCCACCCCTATTCTAGATAATGTTAGTCCTGCCTTGAGTGCATGGGGACTGGACTAGATGACCTCTCGAGGTCCCTTAGATTCATAAAATCATAGGACTCGAAGTTGCCATGTCTACGTATTCCCTCGAGCTGAGGCAGTGGGTTGAATATGGAGCACTCCAGTTTTTACATTAGATTATTGATATGATGTATGTTTTTAAATCAATGTTTTATTGCCCATGTGTCTGGAGAATGGAGATAGGCACATCATATAAATCTGAACGTGTATAAATAAATATAACTCTAACAATGCAGTTCAGCCAATCTGTCTCAAATTAATTTTATTTTTTTACAAGCAGAGGAATGATGGGTTCTTTCTGTAGATGAGAGAAAGCGAGACATCTCAGTAATACTGAAAGTGAAGTGTCCTAAATCTATGCACAGCAATGCATTTCACGCACTAGTTACTGAATGATGAATTAATAACACTATCTCAGATACATCTCCCATCAATATGTTTCTCTGGACTCCATCAGCATTCAATTAACATAAATTATATGACATGGGGAGGATTCAGAAAATAGCAGTCTGGAAAAAAATCAAACTGTCTTCTCACACATGACGTTGAAATCTTCATTGACTCAGTTTGGCTATGTATCCTGACACTGATTTTTATTAGAAACGGACCTCATCGGTTTCTAGGTCTGGACCTAGACCCTTCTGAGAACTTCTCCAAAGTTTGGTGAGGGCAGAAGATTGGTTTTGGTTCAGGCCCATCTCAAAATTTTACACCAAACTGTGATTGACTTCCTGCAAGTTCTTCATGGGGAATGGTGGCAACATATAGCAGTCTGAGACCAATTCTCCTCTCATGCCCGTGTAAATCAGCAGAGTTAGGCTAGTGCAAGTGAGGGGGAGAATCCGGCTCCATGTGTCCAATTACACTGGTCCACTCAGTCCAGTCCATTCCATATTGTTTAATATTTCACCCGCAAACAATTATCCACTTGTCTGCTGTTACTGTGGTTTGCATAAGAGTAGTTGTGCTAGGCACTGCACGAAGATGTACAAAGAGACTGTCCCTGCTTCAGTCTACCTAAGCAAAGCAGACAAAGGGTCTGAGAAGAAATAGACGTGAAATGAGATGCCCACCAGTGCCAGAGCCAAGATAGACCCGCTGTCTCCTAAGCACCAGTGCCTGGCTCAATCCAATACTGTTTGTTAGCTTCTTCTGCTGCCATCCAGAGCTTCTTCACCAGCAACCTACCATTATAGGCTTACCCAGAGATGTAGGCATCAGCATTTAGTTGAAGACTCTGAGAGTATGTCTACATTGCAATGAAAAACCCATGGCTGGCCCATGCCAGCTAGCTCAGGCTGCAGGGCTGTTATACTGCAGTGTAGACTTCTGGGCACAGGTTGTAGTCAGGCCTCTAGGACCCTACAAGGTGGGAAGGTCCCAGAGCTTGGGCTCCAGCACAAGCCTGGAAGGCTACACTGCAGTGAAACAGCTCCACAGCCTCAGCCCGGTAAGCCCGAGTTGGCTGGTCCAGGCCAGCCACGTGTGTCAAGTTTCAGTGTAGACATACCCCTAGCCCAGGCATAAAGTATATTTTAAAGTAGTTGTAGCAGGGTGGTGACTCAACCCGCAGCCCCTCCCGATGGTCCATCTAGGATTTAGCTCAGTCCAGCCTCCGGAGCGCCCTCTGCAGGCCGATGTCCTGCTTGCTGCTCTGGCCCAGAGTCCCTCCTTGGACCCTGGTGCCCTCTTCCCTTGGGTGCTGCACCCCTGCAGTACTCCCTCAGTTCTTAGGGTCTCCCCTCCCTGGGGAACCCCCACCCTCTATCCCCACCTTGCCTCAGTCTAGGCAACTGTCAGTCACTACTTGCCCCGGTTCACTGGGGCAGACTGCAGTATAATTGCCACTCATCACTGGCAAGGAGGGTTTGGCCTGCTGCTTCTATCTCTGTAGCCATGGGCTGCCCCCTTCAACCCCAGTACCCCTTGTTGGGCCTTCCCCTAGGCCCTGCAGCCTGGGGGTTTCCAAGCTAGAGCTTCCCCAGCTCCTCCTGCGTTGCCCCAGCCCTGCTTCCCACTAGGTACTCTGTCAAGCTCCCAGCAGCCAGGCCTGTCTGCCTCTGCAGACAGAGGAGACTCTCTCTTCAAACGCTGGGCCCTAATTGACCCAGCCACAGCTGTGGCTGCTCTGCCCAAGCTGCTTTCTGTTGCAGCCCTCTGCCGGGCTGTCTTTCCCTTGCCACAGCCCTTTGCAGGGCTGTTTTAACCCCTTTTGTGCTGGAGTGGGGCAGCCACCCCACTACAGTAGGGATCAGCAAAAGATGGACTGTAAACAGTGCTTAAAATGCAATGGGCCACAGATGTCTGAACGAACATTTCTAACACGCGTTCTGGTCACTGAGGGACACTGTTCTCATAGGAGGGAATAAGGAGCCAGAAAGAGTACGGCACCTTAGCACAGTTCCATTCTCTCTCCCCTACTGTGAGCAACAGGAAAGCTTGTCTGCTCCTCCCCTCTTCTCCTTTTCCTCCCTGCAATACCTGCCTAGGAAGGGGCAGAAAGGGACCAGCACAGGCCTGGGAGAGGGGGGTAAAGAACATGAGGAGCTGGAGGAAGAATAGAGATGAGACTGGGGTGTGGGAGAGAGAGAACTGATATGGGAAGGGGGATGGAGGGAGAAGAATTGATAAGCTGGGGAGGGCAGCAAGATGTGGAGCCTGAAGTGATGGTAGGATTTGGGGGACAGGTTGAATGTGGGGGTTGGGAGACAGAATTAATTGCTGTGCAGGGAAGTGAGCAGATGTGTGGGTAATAGACCCCCCACCCCCACTTTTTTCAGATCACTGTAAGAACTTTCTATAGACAAGTCTGGGTAGCCTGGTAGGGTTCTGGAATAGTTCCTTAAATCAAGGCAAATCCCAAAGGCCAGTGTCAGTATGTCCTGTGCTTGGTGTAGAACCTGGGGTGGATCCAGTCCAGTCAGTCAGTGCTTGAGGAAGACTTTAAAAAAAAATTCTAAGGTCACCAGAAGTTCGTCTTGATGATGAGTAGGTTGTTTTGACCCCCAAGTCTTTTTCCAGTAGTGCTCTAACAACGGAAAGTTATGGTAATCTGCAACCTACAACACACCCATCCAGCCTTCTTTCTTGATCGACACCTTACAAAAGAACATGCCTTTATTTTGTCTATCTGTTGATCTTTCTAAGGCCATGGGTGGGAAAAGAGTCCCACCAGAATTGGTGGCAACACCAATGGAAGCTCTGCTCCAGGTTCTGCCATTTTTACAATGATTGCTGGAATTATCAAAAGATTCATGGGGAGTTAGGTGTCCAGATCCCACTGAAGATCCATGGGAGTTTGGCACTTAGCCCCTCAGGAATCTTTGAAATCACAACCAGTGTGAATTAAACCTTGATCCTTATTTATTTTATTTTTGCAAGTCACTTGGCAGGCTATAAATGAAAAGTGGTGTAGTGGTTATAGTAAGAGCAGTCTCCAACATTAAGATCGAAATGAAACTTCCTATATAGTCCTTTTCTTTTCAGCTGCTCGCTACTTTCTGAAGTTTCTTAATATTAGGTAGGAACATACTCACAGGTCTTCTCCATCTCTAATTGATATGTAGGATTTTTTCCTGTGATGTGTAACTGAGATTTCTCTCACTTATGTTTCTCCCTCTCCCCCAAGAACCTCTGATATTTCAATTATGTACTCGACTCTTGACAAACCACCTTCATTGCCCCATAATAACTTCATTATTGTTGATGCATTGCGTCACTCTTCTTATATTGGTACTGTTTTAACTCAAGACCTGACTACATATTGCTGGTAGAGCTCTCTGGAATAAAAGAGTGATGATGACTTTAATTGCCTGATAAATTATTAAGGGCACTACTTTAATTGGATAGTATGGAGTTCACATCTTCATAGAAAACACTTAAAGAAGCTGGTGTGGGTGCAGAGATTCTAGCTAAATACACAGTTATAAGCGGTTATTTTTCCCCTGAGTATATTAGTCTGTTTAGACTATTAGATTAAATTCTGTGCCAGTTAAATTGTACCAGATACTGGGACAAATCCTCATCTAGAATGGGTGGACACAGCTCCACGGAGGTCAATGAGGCTACATCGATTGACATCAGCTAAGGAACTGGTCCACTGTGTCCAATGAACTTTTACTATTTAACTTTTTCTCTTAGTATTTAAAATTTTCATTGATTTCATTGATTTCAAAGATAATGTGATAAATGTCAAGCACAAATTATATAGGACCAGATTCTACCACCTTTATGTTGATTAGTAACTTACTCAGCAAGTTGTACTATTGATTTACAATGGTTTTACTCACAGAGTAAGCTACCACCTACCTTAATTGAGTTTGGTGAAGTCTGGCCATAACAGTAGTTGTTTGATAGTCAAATAGCAAATGGGAGAAAAAAACAAATAACAGAAAGATAGAGGTAAGACCTATAAACAAAGAAACGTTGATATATACCTAGGAATGAAGCTTGACTCTAATAGCCATTTCCACATTAATGAGGATGCACTTTACTAGTGAAGGTGGTTGAAATCTTCTGCTTGCAAGATGCAAGACTTTACGCCATGCTGATAAGGCCTCAACTGGAGTATTGTGTCCAGTCCTGGATGCTACATTTCAGGCACATGGAGCCACACTGTAGAGGGTCCAGAGGAGAGCAACAAAAATGATTAAAGATCTAGAAAACATGATCTATGGGGAAAGATTTAAAAAACTGGGCTTGTTTAGTCTGGAGAAGGGAAGACATGAGCACATGGGGTGGGGAGGCATGAACACAGTTTTCAAGTATGTAGAAGTTTGTTACGAGGAGGGTGAAAATTTGTTTTCCTTAACCTCTGAGACTAAGGCCAGGTCTACACTGAGAGGGGGGTTGTCGACGTATCTTAGGTCAACTTACCTCGGCGTCCTTACGGCAGCGAGTCGAACGCTGCTGCTCCCCAGTCGACT
This sequence comes from Sternotherus odoratus, assembly GCA_032164245.1. Taxonomy (NCBI): domain Eukaryota; kingdom Metazoa; phylum Chordata; order Testudines; family Kinosternidae; genus Sternotherus; species Sternotherus odoratus. Next base: position 9,445,392 of record JAVMKO010000009.1, on the reverse strand, counting down.
CTGCTTCCACCTCTTGCAGTGGTGGAGTTCTGGAGTCAACGGGGAGATCATTCGGGGATCGATCACTACCTGCCAATCTGCCGGGTAGTGTAGACCTAGCCTTAGACAAGAAACAATGGACTCAAATTGCAGCAAGGGACGTTTAGGCTGGACATTAGAAAAACCTCCTAATTGTCGGAGTGGTTAAGGGACGTTGTGGAATCGCCGTCATTGGAGGTTTTAAAGAGCAGGTTAGACAAGCATCTGTCTAGCTATTACTTAGTGCTGCCTTGAGTGCAGGAGACTTGTCTAAATGACTCGTTGAGGTCTCTTCCAATCCTACACTTCTATGATGGCACAGGCAAAGAATGCCCTTGTATACAGTGGGAAAATGCAATTGGGAATAACAACTGCTTTATTATGGTTGTACAGATGCTAGCACAATGGGGTCCTGCTCCGTTTACTGGGGACCTTACAATTAAATAATAGTAATAATAATAATTAAGAATAATAATGCATCCTTTGGAACGATGTAGCATATACTCCCCAAGGGCCAGTCCCAGGATGCCAGCAAGTGTGGAAGAGAAGGAACAATGGTCCCACACAGCTGTACCTCTTGGCTGAGAACCTCCCTTTCCTCAGGGTGTCAATGAAGGAATGCATGGGGAGGAAAGCTCTCCCATGATCTTCTCCCCTTGTGTATGCCGTGAAGAGAACCCAAATATGGCCTTTCCCACAACACTCTGAATTATGTGCTTGCTTGTACATGTACTTTGACAGCTGGAGTTTCTTGAAGTTTTGCAACGTAGCTGGTTTTCTGAGTCTGTGAAGCTGAAAATAGTTGTCACATCCTTTGTTCCTTATTTTCCATCCATAGCAGTATGTTTTCTGCTTGTTAAAAAGATGCTAGTCAGGGAAAGAGCTTTGTGTCACTGAGAGGGAGTTCTAGAAAGAAGACTCGCATGATGATAAAAAATCATTCCAGAATTTCTCAACTAATAATTACCACCTATTTGTAGCACACCTTTTTGCCACCTAGACTCTAATCCTGCATTCCTTGCACACCCAAAACTCCCACTAAACTCAGCTGCACTAAGTACTCCACTTGGCCCTTGTCTGCTATGCATGGAACTTTGAAGGGATGCAAAGAAATGTGCCAGATGGAAAATAAGTGCTAGAAAGGCAAAAATACCCCCAATATTTAGACCAGGGGTCTCAAACTCAAATGACCACGAGGGCCGCATGAGGACTAGTGCACTGGCCCGAGGGCTGCATCACTGATACGCCCCCCCCACTCACTGCCCCCGGCCCTACCTCCACTCCACACCTTCCATGAGGTCCCGCCCCTGCCCCGCCGCCTCCTCTGAGATCCTGGACACTGCTGCAAAGGGCTCCTGCGAAGCGCCACCCCAGCTTGTTCATTGAGGTCGCGGCTGCAGCGCCTGGAAGCCAGGGCTCGGCAGTGGCCCAGCCAGAAAACTTCGCAGGAGCCCTCTGCAGTGGCGGCCAGGAACGGTAAGCCTCGGCAGAGGGAGGCGGGAGGACGGTGTGGAGCCTGGCTTACCACCCCTGGTCGCCGCTGCAGAGGGCTCCTGGGAAGCGCCGCCCCATTCATTGAAGCCATAGCAACAGTGCCTGGTAGCTGGGGATCGGCAATGGCCCAGCCAGACAGCAGAGAAGCTTCCGCTTCTGGCCCCTCCCTCCCAGAAACTGCTGTGCAGGGGCGGGGGGAGGGTGCCAGGGAGCTTCACGGGCCACAGAGAAGGGCTTCGCGGGCCGCATGTGGCCCCCGGGCCGCATGTTTGAGACCCCTGATTTAGACACATATGCCATGGTCCGGTTTTTTAGATGACATATGGGAATATTCTCGTTCCGATTCAGGACTTTTGTCATGGAAATAATAGGGCTAAATATGAACTGCAAGGGGCAAAGGAGTGAGGACACGAGCAGAATCCACAGAGGGGAGGGGGGGGACTGAGAATTTATTAATATAGATATTAGACTTAGAGTCCTGGATGCCTATTCCCATCATTAGCGAGTCATGGTAACATAGGCAGAGACATACCAGGTGAGCAGGGAATAGCAGCAACCAAATGAGATTAGCTGGAAGAGAGCAGCAGCATCACAAGAACTGACATATAGGTGTACCAGGGAATATCGTCTCATTAAGGGCTTCTATCCCTCTGTCCCCAAATTCTCCTACACCAGAACTGCATTGTGTTTTGAGGCCTGGCTGTCCCCTTCTGTGCTACCCTCCAACTCCTCTTCCAGGGCCACAATACATAAGAATGTTTATAGAGGAATTTATATAGAGAAATTTGACAATAGTGAGCACCTTTGTCTCCAGGAGCAGCAAAGGGCTCCCAGCCACTTCCAGATGAATGACGAATGATTGCATCTCCTATAGCATGGGATGTCAGGCAGTAATTGGCTGACATACTCTTTTGGGATTTGGAAATATCCTTCTAACCCCTAATCTCATTCTGTCACTCCTGGATGTCTGGCTGCGGTGCGGTGTGTTTTCCAGTTGTCATTCAGAAACATTTGGCTCTACCACAGAGGGCTGATATTTACACTGTTTGGCAATTACTACTTTGAGCTTACGCAGCGCCTTCCATGAAAGGATCTAAACGTGCTTTGGTGTAAAGCATCCAGCCGCAAACAAAATACCTGCACCGCAAGTAGCAGTATCTTCATTTTGTAGATGGGGAAATTGAAGTGCAGAGAGATTATAGTGGCTTCTGCACTGTCACAGAGGGAGCCTGTGGCTGAGCCTGGAACAAAAAGAGCAGCTCTCTTGATACCCAGCTCTGCCCTTTCCTCTCTATTTATTACTCAATTTACTTATGTACTCCAGGGAGGCACTCCGGTAGTAGAGAAATAAGCACCAGAATATGAATATAGAGAGATCCCTAGCTGCCACCCTGTGGTATCCACTGGAACCTGGGAAATGCAATGCCCATGTATTTTAAGGTCTGTACTACTTGTTAATGTGTTGGGGTGGAAAATAGCCACTATCTTTTGGTAGGTTTCAGGGTTCAATCCATGGTTTACACCATGAAACCACACTGAAGCCTAAGGCCATGCATAGATATAGCTGGAGGTCAAGTTTGCCCTTTGGAGTCAGAGTATAGTCAACCCTGGGATGCAGTCCCCTCTGAGAAAGGACCTCCTTGTCCTTAACTCTGTAACTACCCTTTCCCCAGAAAGCTCTAAAGGAAAAATAATTCAAACCATTGCTGCTGATGGTGAACCTCAGTTACAACATCTCAGATTAGGTGAAATCCCAGAAGATGGCTCTTTATATATGGCAAGTTGAAGGAATGCACCATGTATTCAGAAATCATCCACTTCACTGGCACATATTCTCGCGTAGCGGTCCCGTAAAGTCAATCCCTATGAACATCCTATCAAATCAAAACAAGGGTAGATGGAGCAATTCCTCAAGTTAATGCTTCCAAACAAACCCAGTTCCTTTGAATGCCTAGGGATTGATTTCTTGGATCTGCACTTTAACCTTTAGGTCCCTAAAGATGATTATTATAGACACATTATAGCCATGTGTCTATAATGGGAGGGAGGGAGATCAAATTAGCTTACCTCCCTTCTCGCTCCTCTGCCCGCCCCTGGAATTATCCTCCCCTCCCCTCCCCTCTGCTCCTTTCCACCTCCATCATATTGTCCTCACCTCTCCCATCTCAGCAGGCACAGAGCCACCTTCTCCTTCTCCCTCCAGCTCTCCCACAAAGCTGCTTTGACTATGTGTCAGGAAGCTCCAACCGCTGGTAACTGCCACCTCTTTAAACTGCAGGTATTTTGCAGCGGACAAGACCCGCAGCATGGGGAGGTTGCTGACAGTTGGAGTGGAGAGTGGATGGGAGTGGCTCCATCTTGGAATCTTAAACTGGCCTGTTCTTACCACTAGCCAAAGACACTCCCTCTTCCCTAACGTAGCGTAGTTACCACCACCACCCAAACCAAGGCACTGGCTGGATCCTATGGTGTCAATATGCCTCCCAGGACCCATCGGTATCCTAAGGGTTAAGACAGAGGCAATAAAGAAGATAGTAAAAAAATTTCAAGCCTGGACTGAATTTCCAGATGTGCAAAAATGAATAATTCCCCATCCAGATGTAGCATAGTTCTGTCACCTGAGCCTACACAATGTAATGGAAATGCCTCATGTAGAGAACAAGACCTAACTGTGCCCTCTCCCCCTCCATGTTTATTGGATCTATCCTCATTATGCCTTTCACTGATAACATATTTTTATCACGTCTTGCAAGGGCTCTTCTGCCAGTTAGAACATCATTGTCTCGCTGATTCATTATAATTGTGGGGCAGCTTAGCAGTGTTATGTTGATTATGTTGTTAATGGGTGCAAAGACAGTCAGTGTACAGCTCAATAACCATTACATTAATGTCTAGTTAAAGTTTACCTCCAATGCGATCGTTATCAAAGGAGAATATGGTCCAGAGAACAAAGTAATGAAGAAAAATAAAGCAGCTTTATTTGTGGGTGTTGGGTGGATTGTTGTTTTTTTAAAGTGACTTTACAGCCTTGACACTTTTTTCAGGTGAAATTGGAAAAGCAAATACCAAGCACATGTGTCACGACCAGCAGAGAAATCACAGGAAAGGATTCTTTCATAGTGGAGTTGACATGTAAAGCAACCTGGAGAGAGAATTGTCAACTGCCTTCACTTATATAGTGATACAGCAAACACACCATCCCCCCCGTGCCATGAAACACAATGTAGGTGCTGGAATGCCATTTCTGTCAGTGATGTCTAACCAATGTACCCTGGTCATTCTCCTGCCAGGGCCTTGCACATTTTAGGGGTGCCCCTTCTTATTGTAATTGACAAACATCCTGGATCTTATTCTGCCTTTGGATGCATCTAGGCAACTCCCAAATGCTTCAGTGGGTAGAATTTGACCCTCTTTGGCTAATGTTTTAGTCTCCCTAGGGCTACAATCCTCATTTCGGCATGATCTTTGCCACCATCCTCTTTTATTTGGTACCGAGAACCTATTCAGTGACTTCTTTCAGCCTGGTGAACTCCTGTTTGAAGTACGGAATGTAACTAGAAAAAGCAACAAATGAATGATGACCCTACAAACAAGGCTTTGTTCAAGGAACAAGGCAAAGTAACACTCCATCATGTGCAGCAATTGATCTCCCCAGTTTCCGGCCCTTAGCATCCAAGATCTGATCGTTTATGACGTTTATGACGGAGCAGGGGAACGGTGTGTGGAAAAAAGAACGTTAGTGTCATTAGAATTGACGGGGCTAATCCACTAATGCTAATCCACTGGCTCCACACTTAGAGGTCAATGGGCCTGCAGTGGTTGAAGGTGCACCCAGGTTGTGCAAACCGCCTGGAACTCCTGGCTGGCCAGCAGCCAACACAACTAGGGTGACCAGATGTCCCGATTTTATAAGGACAGTCCCAATGTTTGGGTCTTTTTCTTATATAGGTTCCTATTACCCCCACCCCCGTCCCGATTTTTCACATGTGCTGTCTGGTCAACTCCATGAGTGAGCAGCACTGGTCAGGGAGGGGCATAGGCATGTCATTCGGGACACACTGAATCAGCAGGCTCCACCAGTGGGCATAGGGTGACCAGATAGCAACTGTGAAAAATCGAGACACTTTATTTTGGGGGGGCCTCGGAGGGGGTTAATAATAGTCTATATAAGACAAAGCCCCTAATATCAAGACGGTCCTTATAACATCGGGACACCTAGTCACCCTAAGTGGGAGCCGGTGGAGCCCAGCCATACAGGAAAGTTGTCCTCTCCTAGTGGAACCCTTGAGGAAGGTAAACATGCCAATATCCCTCCCCTCCTTGAGAGTGAATAGCCCTGGGGTGCAACTCCACCATCTGGCACAGGGAGGAGCAATTTTCACACACAACTGGTGCACTAGTCTCATCTGCAGACTCTGCAGACTTTACTGCAGTGTCTATAGATAAGGCTGTAGTCATGATCAAGCTGGGATTGTTTTATGTCTGTTATGTTAGCGGTTTCGCAGTAGTCAAGTCTAACATATCTGAGCCCTGCACTGAGGCTTTCCAGGCAACTAGTCCTGCATTGCTGGTTGCCAAACTTTCTCTACGATGATATCAAAATTATAACCACGGAACAGTCACAGTTTTGCCCAGGGACAGAATTTGGCTGCCCCCCCTGCAAAGGTAGAACTTGTCAGCGAGAGGAATGACATTTTGCCTAAGCATGATTTCGTGACTTTACAGAGAAAAACACGCTGGATGTCGATCACACCTCTAGACTCTTATCAGCTCTTTCTAGCCATTAGATTTTCTATTTGCCTGTGATTGTTCCTGGAGGGTCTGGGTTGTAATCACAGGGAAGCAAATCTTGAGCTAATTGTAAAGCATTTTATAGCCATCTCGGAACAGATACTTTCATTTCCAAAGTGTCCTTATAGTGTTTTCTACAAATGGACCCAGAAGATTCTCTAAATTTCATGCTGTAAAGAAATTCAGTGATGAAATTCCAGTCAGTGATGAAATTCCAACCTTTTCCGGAACAACCTAGAAGAGGAGAGTGGGAGTCATTTGCAGCCCAAACACCTCACGGACTCCCAGTATTCCTTTGTACAAAATGCGCAACTGCACTCACTTTGAGGACTACTTGTTACTTTGGGGATCAGGTTCTTATCCAGAATAACTTTTAGCGCATTCATTCTCAGACTTTGTTAACAGTCTAGTTCAAAATCTCAGAAGTAGTTTAGTTATATTATTCTTCCTAACAATTGCAACATATGTGTGTATTATGTGCATAGAGAGAGACACACACATATACACATAGATACATGCATAAATATTCTGGGTGTGATTTAGGCCATAATCCTTCAAAGACTTATGCACATGCTTACTGGTGCATCAATGGGACTACTTGCATGTCTGAAATGAAGCACATGCATAAATCGTTGCAGGATCAGGACTATAGTGGTACAAGCATCTTGTTTAGAACCTTCCACACTCTCTGGGGCTTCACATTCAGATCTGATCAGGGGTTACTCAACCTTCCTTCTTCCAAGGTAGATAAGAGGAGAACCATGGTAGGAGAGAGAGTTGTCTTTTGCATAAAATATTCAAAACTGAAGTCCTCGTTGGACATTAAAGATCCCAATTTCATTTTTCCATAAAATTGTCCTGATCAGAAATTTGCATTCTCCCACCCCTGCTGCTCACTGATTGGTTGTCACAATGTGCAAAGTAATGCACACTGGAAAACATAATCCCAAGTATCCATAAGGTCTAAATTAGCTGTTACCATTCAAGAAAGAGATCTTGGAGTCATCTGGATAAGTCTCTGAAAACATCTGCTCAATGTGCAGCAGCAGTCAAAAAAGTTAATAGAATGTTAGGAACCACTAGGAAAGGGATAGATAATCAGTCAGAAAACATTATATTGGCACTATATAAGTTCATGTAGTGTGACCAGATGTCCCAATTTTATAGGGATTTTTGGGTCTTTTTCTTATATAGACTTCTATTACCCCTACCCCCATCCTGAATTTTCATACTTGCTGTCTGATCACCCTAAATTCATGGCACATCCACAATTTGAATATTGCATGCAATTCTATCTCAAAAAATATACATTTGAATTGGAGCAACGCAATCCCATATTTTGGGTGTCCCTAAACCTCTGATTGTCAGAAGCTGGGACTGGGATGGGCAGAGGAAGGATCACTCAATAATCCCCTGTTCTGTTTATTCTCTCTGAAACATCTGGCACCGGCCACTGTTGGAAGACAGGAAACTGGGCTAAATGGACCATTGGTCTGACCCAGTATGGCCGTTCTTATGTTCTTTTGTTCTGCACACCAGAGTAGGCGACTCCGCAGGGGTATTTTATGTCTATAGTGGTGAAATGACTTGGGATGAAAAGCACTGTAGAAATAAGTAACATTCACGGTAAATGCAGTAATAAGTGTCATAGGCAGGCAATACAGTGTGCTGAAAAAAATAAGTGTGGAGGGTATTTTAAAACACTGAGCATACTACTAAAATTGAGGGTAGGAAATAGTTTTCTATTTTCTTCCCTGTACCCATTTTCTTATCTGTCTTTGCTATGGTGACTATCTATCTGATCTCTTCTTATGTGCTAGAAAAAACAGGTGTGTTGTATCTGATCGTACTACTGAATCTTTACCCATATTTTATGGGCTATTTCCTCTTTGATTATGCTAATCTGATAACATTCTATCTGAACGAGTTGTCGTAGCAGAGACCAAGAGCTGTGTAACGGCGGCAGAACCCAATGTAATAAAATATGCTGCTCTTGTATTTCAGACATTGATTTGAAAAAAGGATACAGTCGGTGGGCAAAGGATATGAATTTTTATGACACCGGAGGGAAAAGTGAAGTCTGAACTTCCCGCAAAATGTTAGAGGCAATCTGTAAACATGTGAAATGGGGATTTTGTAAATCTCCCATATGATGCAAAATAGCGTGGAAAAATAACCAATGGAAGATTGTATTAGCATCTTAATTGGCCAAAAGTCTCCTCTGAAAATACACTTCACATTACAGTATTTTATAGAAAGAGGGACTGGCTGTCTAACTGTATCTCTTGAAGCCTATTTTCCTTCCTGATACAGACGCTCCTCTGTCATTACCAAGCTAGCTATTAGAACATTCTGTCTGAGACAAAGAAAGCTATTTTATCTTGGTGCTTAATACATTAACCACCGCCTATTACAATCCTCCTCCTTGTTAACAGATTGCATTTTTATACTGCTCAAAAAATGTTTCGGTCTGCCAGATGGGGTTATAATAGGAGTTGAGTATATTTTGCTTTTTGTATGCAGGAGTCTTGCTCTTGCGCAAATTAATTTTTTCAAATAAACATCTTGGAGAGTTAGAGTGTCATCTTAGCAAAAAACAGGAAACGGAGAAAGCCAAGATGATGGTTCAGATTTCCTCAACTATAGAGCATTTAATTTACCATTAAGGTTTCTATAATGCAGAGCATGAACTGTAGCACAGAAGTACTCAGAATGCTGGGCAGTGCAGCTAAGGCAACAGTTTCAGAATACAAAGTGGGCTGTGCTATGGTCTGGAACGCTCCCGCTGAAATGGACGCTAATAATCATAAATGGTTAAACAACTAAAGAAGCTACAGAAAATCATCAGGAGTGCAGTTTGCACCCACAAAAGCAAGGAAATTGAAGGAAATATCCTGCGTCAGAACTGCAGCCCAGAAGGTGCACACGGACCACACAGTTTGGGCTCTACTCCTCTGGCTTTAACAATTCTATGTAAAAATAAATGTCATGTAATTATACCTCTGAAACATCGAACCTTCCCCGTCCAAAAAAAAACCCACTTGGGGAAGCCTTGTTCCATGAGGCATGACAGAACGTAACAGCCTAATGAACTATTGGTATGACTGAATGTTTCTTCTTCCTTTTGTGTCAAGATCTAGTTATAGTCTTCCTGAAAGTGCTCGTGACAGGTTTGAGATGCACTGCACGGGAGACTGAATTTCTCTGGCTTGTTCCACAATAACAGTGGAAGTGCAAGCCGGTTTTTTCAGCCTTGTTTTTGTGTTCCTTCTCACCAAGGTCTAGGATGACTTCCTCTGTGTGAGAAAAGGTATCTCAGTCTTGGGGCCTGTTTGGTAGGTGATGACTCTGCTGAGACTGCTGTTGGGGGGGGTACCATTTGCAATGGTGGATTTCTGGGACTTAAACATCTGTCTGCGGAGAACTGGACTGAGGTCACCTAATCAGTTTCCACATAGGCCAACAAACCAGCTGCCAGCTAATGACTTTAAGCCACTACCAGCTTGTGTAGGATGGCAACTGTTATTTATTTGCATTTATTTGGATTTATACAAGAATTAAAAGGGTTCCCTATTCAAGGCCCCAGGCATCCCTGGCACAAGCTACAAGAACAAAACTTTTAGTAAATAGCAGCTTCCCCCTGACAGCAAGCAGAACTCAGCTTCCTGCAAAACATAGCATTCTCCTCCCACCTAAACAGCTCCTTACCCCACTGAATGCTAGAGCCCATGCAAACAGACATGGCTTGGGCGACCTGAAATCCAGCAGACTAGGGCTTAGTTTGGGCCGGGCTGAGTGTTCCCGACCTGAGGAAACTCCAGAGAGAATGGGCCACTCGTATAACGTCTTTTAAACCAGTCAACTAGAGTGGAAAAGCTCCTTATCCAGCTTCTGAACATCTTTACATTTTACCTCATGGACAACCATGGTCATCATCTCCAGGGGTAGATTCAGCAATGGCTTGAGTCTGCAGCAACCCACTGCCTGCTGTGATGTTGCATAAATGATCTGTATTGGGAAAAAACCACACTGTACCCCTACATGCGTCAAGGGCTGAAAAGGAGATTGAAATTCCAGCCATCAAGCCAGCAGCAACTCTAAAGGAGCCAGAAAAGCCACCCCCCCCCCTCTGTGGGTGCCATACTGCTGACTTACTACATAAAATAGGTTTAGAAAGAAAAGCAGCTTCGAGAGTTGTGTGGAGAGAGAGGAAATTTCAGCTGAAAACATGCGATTGTTTTTCCATACTCTGGCCAGCTGTCATATATAAATCCCCAGATTCAACAAGGGAGGGTCCTACCACAGAAAGGTGCACTGTCATCAGCATTGTCTGGAGATAATGCTGAGGCTGCGTGGAAAGCTGATATGAATTGTCCTTTCCACTACTTACTTTCATTTCCAGGACTCCTAGTTGCCATGGAAAGTTTGCACACAGAGGCTTGCAAGACAAGGCAGTCACTTTGAATGGGTAACGATCCTGCTCCATCCTCAACAGAGTACACAGACCCTGAGTGTCCAGATCTGGGGCTTGGCTTTATTGGTAACTCATAAACAATAATTCAACATAAATCTCAGTCTAAGATCGTCGGTCCCTGGAGATTTCCCTGCATGACCTCCTCTGTTCCATCTGTGGAGCTACTCCCATCTCCTCTGTTCCATCTGTGGAGCTACTCCCATCTCCTCTGTTCCATCTGTGGAGCTACTCCCATCTCCTCTGTTCCATCTGTAGAGCTACTCCCATCTCCTCTGTTCCATCTGTGGAGCTACTCCCATCTCCTCTGTTCCATCTGTGGAGCTACTCCCATCTCCTCTGTTCCATCTGTGGAGCTACTCCCATCTCCTCTGTTCCATCTGTGGAGCTACTCCCATCTCCTCTGTTCCATCTGTGGAGCTACTCCCATCTCCTCTGTTCCATCTGTGGAGCTACTCCCATCTCCTCTGTGTCCCAGAGGGCATCAACAAGCCACACTGACCACATTGACCCAGCAGAACCTCAGCAGTTTTAGTTAGGTTTCTAAATATCTGACAGAATATCCCAGCTGAAGGGCCCTGCTGCCCTGTTCTATGGACCTTTTTTTCCCCATGATGCTCTTGGAAAATGCAATTTTGATTTTTTAAAAAGACAAAACCGAACGTGTTCCAAATCCCTCCCACCCCCGGTGTATTGCGTATGCAAACCTCTGGAAGGTGACACATGCACTAGTCAACTTGTCAGACCAAACTGATTGTAACAGAAGAGCTTAAAACTACATTGTTTGTAAAGGAGGCATTATAAATGACCTCAGGCAAACTCAGAGGGATAGAAAGAATTTGACTTTTTATATTTAAAATCAATTTTTCAGCATAAACTCAGTTGTTACTTATCTTCCATAGCAGAATTAACATTCAATTAGATTTGCTAACTAATTCCTGGGAATACATTTGATGTGGTCATGACTTCTGGTAGTGCATGATCAGTGTTTTCTACCCTGTCATTGCAACTGCCAGGATTATGACTAGAGCTAAGAGTCTCTAAGTTGTTGCCACTGTCCCGATTTGATTATTGTGGGTTTTGAAACCTCACCATCTCCAGTTGCCTAGGGCTGAAACTTGGAGAGATCATAAGCATTCAAATTTTGAGTCTAAAGCAATTTAACAATACATAGTTTTCTGCAGAAATGCAACATGTTCTGAGCTGTATTAACCTTTTGTAATGACACCATGTGAAATTCCTGGTTAGTCATGGAAATGAAATGAGCATTAAAGGAAAAATATCCTGGGGACTGCGAACATTTTGCTGAAACTCAAAGGTAGGCTTCTGCTGTTTGTAGAGAGGCACAAACTTTTCCAGATTGATTTGTGGGGAAGGAGGCAAAGGGTTGGAGTGATTCCAGATTTACATCAATATAACTGCAGAAAGAATTATTCCCTTACTTGTAGGTTGAAGAGCTTTCTCCTTTTAATTTCATGTGTTTTACATCATTTACAATGAGTATTTTATTACACAGGAAACAAAAATCATATATAGTAGGTTTGGAAATCAAGAGACTTTTTTTCCTGACTGAACCTCTCACTAGCTGTATCTTCTTCTATTTTGTAGACTCGTCCATTTGATTTTTCACCCTATATTGCAATGGACGAGTAATTAAAGCCATCTGGGGATTTTAAATGGCTTTTACTTAAACAGCTAGCTTTTTAGCTTAATGTAAAGTCAATTACTACAATCGTGCAGGATAATGTACAGTAACTTGCTGTAACATTAATTTGACAAAAACATGTTTGGCTCAGTGTGTGTACCCCAAAGACATGTGATTCGATGAATGAGTAAGGTACATTAGAGTTCAACCAGTTACTCTGAGAATATTAAGTGCCTGATACGGCAAAGTTCCGAGAACTCACAACTAACTCCCACTGGGCTGCTCAGCTCATGAAGCACTCAGCACCTTGCAGGATCGGACCTGAAGCCAGGGATCACATGCATTTAAAACAACCAGAAAGAGGAACAAGAAAGAGGAGACTATAAGGTGGCAAGGAAGGACGGTGACATACACTGACTCCGAGCTGCACGTATACCGCACTATAGCCTTCCCACTGCCTCACACATTTTAGTTACAGTTTTACTGGCAAAAGGTTTGGAAAGTCCAAAGTATCCATTGGTGCAAATATTTACGATGCATCCTAGAGTGCAACAAGATGAGCGAATAGGGAGAATACAGCACAGATGTAGATACATTTTTGTATATGCTGCCAGCAGCAGGTCTCCTAATATTGGATAGAAGAGGCTAGATTCTCAGTTCATGTAAGCTCTCTCCTGCTGGTCTAAATTGCCTTAGATCCATTGACTAGAGTGGCATTATGCCAATGCACACCAGCGTGGGATCTGGGCCAAAGTTTTCATTGTATTGCATTAGATACCCAGCTCTTGTTACTATTTAGTACTTCTCAGTAATCTTCAGAGTTTGCCACACACATTATCTAATTCGTGCCAACGCTGATCTTCCTATCGTTGGGAATTTCTTTGCATGTAATAGCATCAATAAAGAAGAGATACTTTAACAAATCCAGTTGTTGACCTGAGTATTACATATAGTTACTATGATCTCAGGGAGAGAAGGCCATATATAGACTTTGCTCTGGAATTAGCTATGGACATTTCAGAAACAGCCAGGGAAAAAATCGTCACAACAAGCAAACATCACAGATGTGAGCTTATACTCCAAGGCCTATAGGTTTCTTGATGACAGAGTGGGCTGTGATCATGTTCAGAGAATCTACATCTACCTGGCAACAGCTCAACAGAGAGTGACATCATTAGTAATGAATGAACTGGTGATACTAGTTTATTCACAACATTACAAAGCTGATCTTTAGACTGTTATTTGGCCCAGAGCTACAGCAACCTGGCTGTGAAAGCCAGAAAGGATGTCTGATCTGGAGCCTTTTGAAAAGAGCTGGCATCTGCTCCGCGGGTTTAAAGAAAAAAAATCCTACAGCTGCTATAAGACCAATGTGCTAATGCCGCCTATGGAAAAACTGCTGTTCCTCAAGAAATTCAGTAATCCACCAGGGTAAACTGGAGTATGTTGAGCATGTTTCACAGTGAAAATAGGTAGCATCCATCATAAAGAGGTGAGCAGTAGGGGTCAGGGAAGGCACTCGCAGAGCCCCCTCTAACAATATAAAAAGACTTGTGAATTAGTCACAGGCAGATTAATATAAGACAGGAAGGGTTGGAGAACACTTGCGCATGATGCCAAAAACCACAAGCTATTGAATTAGATACAGTGCTTAGCAAGCTAAGTGACTATTCATGCTATTAAGACTGAGAGTGACAGTGGTTACAAAATTTATTATAGAACATTTACTCTGGACTCAATCAAAAACTGCTCCAGTATAAACTGTGTCAGCTCCTTTGACATATATTATCTTTATTAGAAAGACATCTTAGATATCAGAATTCATTAGGTGTTATAACAATTAATATCTTTGTATAAACTTCCTAATACAAATTCACTTTAGATAGTTGCAAGGAAGCTTTGGAGAAAAATTATTACATTAAGCAGTGCTGTAATTGCCAATGGGTGTAACAAAGAGGAAGGTATAAAATATGTTTGTTTTTTGTTCTGCAAAGCACATTTATAATCCATACGGTATACTTACTAATTTATGGGCTTACTCTGCCTTTGATGAATATGGTTCTCTCTCATTAGCACTAATGAGAATTACACAGGCACATTGTGGGGAGAAACACCCTTCAGGCAGATGGCATTAGTTATTCATGTTTCTCTTCATCATTCACATTTTATTTGCTGGAAAGTCATGTGGATTTTCAATTTTGACATTGGAAGAAATTGACAGGAGCAACTTAACTAACAGACTGGAGCAGAATTCAGCAACTCCCCCTGTTCCTTTTGGAAACAGGGTCAATTTGAATGTTAAACGCTCAGAAGACTCAGAGAGGTGGCCTGCTCGATAGCAGGGTTAAAGCTGAATCTCCTTGCTCAACTCTCAAGAGAAACAGATGCCAGCAGAAAACTAGCAACCAAATGAGAGATGCAGCAGTGAGTTTCACCTTTAATTTCCACCTGTGTGTTAGTCTGAATGACTGAAAGGAAGACTTTGATAGCCTGTCAGCCCTTCAGGTGAGCAGAACTCAGAGAACAAGGTACTGCGTGTTTCTCATCGGATCTTTATTGTAGACAGAACTCTAGGAGAAACTGTACTTAAGGCTGGCAAAGGATTCCCACCCACAGACCCTGAATCCTGCTCCAATCTGTTAGTTAAATTGCTCTGTCGATTTCCCTAAACTTGTTCCTTTCCCTATTCAAGGCGACTCACAGTTCATAGAATTTTGTTGGGAAAAAAACCCTCCCCAGTCAGGCTGAGTTAGTCCTTCATCTCCCCAATAAATCAATTACCATGTGGCACCTAACTAATCTTGTTACTAGTTTAGGGTTGCCATGCCCTCGTGATTGTATCTGAGCACTAAGGTAGGACATTAGGAGTTAGGAGATTTTAGGATAGTTATTGTAATCTCTACCTGACCCCTGCATCCCTATCTGGTGAGGAGTCATCTTGAAAACAAAAATCATCTGACATGTATGATGAGGATGCCTGCCAACTGCAGCTGCTGAGAAGTCTGGGTTCAGCTCTGAACCTGAGGATCATTTGCGAAGTTTTGAGTGCACCATCATTTAGTTAGGGGAATTATTTGCGAGACCTTTATTCCCCCCAACAGTGTCCTCAAGCCACGGGTAAGGATTTGGGGATTTTATTACCTACCGTCTATTAAACCTGGTGGAGGGAGTTACTGTTTTATCCCAGGTGTGAGTCTTTGGGGCTGTGCTGAACCAAGTCAGACAAATTGCTTATTGTTTCTGCAGAAGACCTAGCTTTCCTAGGTTGTCAAGGGCCCCCACACGGTATACATTCCAACAAGACACTAAATTTTATTTCTGCAATATTCAGTCACATGACTATGAGTTTGGGGAAAATTCATAAGTATTATCAGTGTGGGGAGGGCATCAGGAACCCTGAAAGTACTGGTTTACCCTGCTATGTCATATTTACTTCCTGGTTAATGCAATTACTCTGTTGACTATTGTCAAGCTGTTTGGAGTGGCTCAATACCATGAGTGCCAACCTCAGGGCACACTATCCAGAAGCAGGGTGCATATGCCAAGTTGGTTGTGTGTTCTATAATTAGATATCACCAACTGAGTACCAAGCGGGAACCCCTCAAGCACTATAACAGCCTTAACACATAGTCACAGACAGTCCCTTTGGGTCCTCCAATCTGTCTCACCACCCAGGCAAACCTGCCCTTGTGACAGAGGGTCCCTTACACCAAAAATCACATCAATATTCAGGTTACTCCAAGTCCCAAAGGACCAGTCATTTACCCCAGGTAAAATGCACCCTAGTTAGCTCACCAACGACAACAATTGTAGCCAATCCTAAAATAAACTAACTAAAGGTTTATTAAATAAGAAAAAGAACCAAAACATAGTTATTTTCAAGGTTAAAGCAGGTAAACATACACACGCAATTGAGATACAGTCTTAGGTTCCACAAGGTAATAGTAGCTGCTGTGATATGCAAACTCTATATATCCTTTAGGGCTAATCCAAGTCATGCAGCTTACGGATCCCTTTGTTTTTGTCGTTTGATGTTTCACAATGGCTTATTTGGATTCAATGGGCCTTCTTCTTGTGTGCAGGGCCGGTACTTTATACTAATTAATGCTTCTTTCCTGTTTGGTGAGTTACAGAATTTCAGAGGTTTACAGTGTAAACACTCAGTATACCATAGGCTGCAGGTGTTATAATTGAGATCAATACCTACAGCATCCTACAAGCATTTCATCATGACTAACCACATTTATCAACTAAATATCTATTTTATCAACATACCAGTGAGTCAGACTGATTTCCAGCTATGCATATGTCAGTGTTGAGTGAGGCCAAGGGGCACTGGCATGGGCTCTTACATGAGAGTTACCCAATGATTGGAATTAGCCTTCTAAGCTGCTCTGATGATCCTGTCAGGAAGGACGGAGGAGGCGGAGGCACCACCAAGTAAATGTATCTGGGAAGAGAATAAGGAAGTTACAGCCTGCTCAAATGGAGGCAGGATCCAGATGAAGCCAGGCCCATCCATCAAAACCCATAAGGAGACTGATGTTAAAAGAAGTAGCCAGGTGGACTGGGTGCTGCACAATGGTTAAAGGTGCTCAGAGAAGGGGCAGGAGCTCTTGCATTAATCCCTGTGCACTTTTACCTATGAATTCATTGCACAGGGCTCCCTTTGTCTGGTATTCGTGTGCCACCCTTGCAAAGGGTGTTTTGTGTCAGCCTTTAGTCCACATAGAGGAAAATAACGTGCTGCTGCTGCCAGCTAATAGAACGACTCCTTTAGCTCCCCTAGTAGAGATCTGTGCTTTGTGGCTGAAGGTCCTGGTTTCAACCCCAGCTGGTGACCCGGGCATACAGGATTGTTAAATACACAGAGCAGTGTGCCATTTTCAAAAAATGCCCATTTCTACCTTTCATAAACTGCCTCCCAGGCCCGCACCTCAGGAGTTCCTGGCTTCCAATCCTTGTTCTAACTTCTCCTTTCTCACAAAGAGGATTGGCTAAGTTCTCCTAGAAATTGCAGCCATATATGGAGGCCTGGACATGATGCAAACCTGCAACTTAGACCAGTAAGACCATTCCCTCTAGTTTTAAAAGAAATGGGTTATTCCTGACATATGTTGTCAAGGTGAGCCTCTTAATGAAGAGTACGTAGTGACTTGAATGTGAATGCACTATCCTTAGTGCCCGGTAGTCAGTTTTGCTAAACAGCATATCTATGCTCTCCAGAGGATGTAAGAGCAGTAAAACTTGCAGTAAGATCTTATTGCAATGGACAGATGCACAAAAAAAAAAAAAAACACCTTACGGATGTTGACTCTCAAAAGCTGCCTTAGGAATAGAATTCCCTCTGATGGTGAGCAGGAAAAACAGAGTCTTGGTTAAATACACCATGTCACTTGCCAACATTTATACTTCTAAATGGAATAAGATGAATGGGGATTGACAGACCTGTTGTTCTAACACAAAGTTTATCATTGTCTCTCTGGAAATGAGGTGTTCTTTCCTAGGTAGGCTTGCAAACATGAAAAGACAAGAACTGGAATCTCAATTATGCAGAGTACAGCAGGACAAGGGCACTCTGTTTAATATCTGCCAACACTTCAAAACCCTCAAGACACAATTCTGACTAAAAGTCTAAAATGCAAATTGAACTGTACTTTTGACAACTCAGGGGCTCAAAAAGAATAAAAGAAAAGAGTTTCCCACAATGGTTTCTGAAAGATCAGGCATGTTATTGTTAATACTATGTAAGAAGTGGACATTAATTAATGCTAAATTGCAAGGAAATTCCTATAGCGTAACATATTTCACCCCCGCCGCTACACCAAGGAATTCATTATGAATAAAGAAATTAGAAATATATATCAAAAGGCAAAGTTAATGATTTCCCCCTTATTCAGTGTGAGCAAATATGCTCATCCTCTCAGTTTAGTCTAGTGGGATATCTCAGTTTTTGTTATAGGATAAGACCACAGCCCTTAACAATGCCTTGTGCTGGGGATGAAAGATTTATCAGGAGATTAATAAGGACGGGCTCTGTGTCCTTGAGCAAATCACTTAAAGTCTTTTCTGCTCCTTGGTTTTTCCATCTGCAAAATGGGGATAATAATGCTTACCTCACGGGGACCCAGTTGTACGCACTTTATGACAGGAACCATCATTTTGTTCTGTGTTTGTACAGCTCCGTGCACAATAGGATCCTGATTCAGGGCCGAGGCTCCTAAGCACAACCACAATACAAAAATAAATAATAATGTTCTGAGCAATAATTAGTTATGTTAGTTAAACCCTTGGAACACGAAGCCCTAAATACTGATAGACACTAAGTAGTATAGGCAGGACTGGTAATGCCTCATATTATTAAATAAGACAAGGAAGATTGTGGCACTTCAGAGACTAACCAGTTTATTTCAGATTGCCTGACACGTACCAGTGTAACACCTGATTTTCTGATGCTTATAACTTTGTCAAATTTTAACTGTTTGGGCTGAAATTTTTCAGGCCAATTTTTCTGCCTCAGGATTTTTGGAAAACTTCAGCCAAACCAGTTTGACCATTGCTGAGAATCAGACTAGGGAAAATATGTTGTTTTGCCCCCGGTAAAAGAATCCTGGCAATCTGTCCTTTAAAGTTAACAGCCCCCTCGCCTCTCCTCGTACTTTGGAGCAGGAACTTGACATGTGCCGGGGGTGTTCACTTTGCCATCTCTGTGAAAATCCGTGTATATCTGGCCCCGCTATAAGCCTTTGAAAAACACAGTTCACGCGTGCTTGGTAGACTCCTTAGATGTTATCAGCTAAAATTCTTGAAGATTCCATGTGCTCTGAGCATGCTCCAGGCCAGGGGTAAGAAGAATTTCCTCTACGATTGCAGTTCTGTTCTGCTGCGGGCCATGCCAGGTCAGGGTGTCTGAACTGAGAACAAGGAGACTATCTTTCCTGTGCTCTCAGTGACCACCCTCTGCTGGGCCCAGACAATGTGGAGAAGGAGCTCTATGATTCAAATGCAAGGGGGCAAGAGTTGGACCTGCAGGGAAAGTAGATTGGGACAAGGACAGTGGAGGTTTGTGGGAGTGGGGAAGAGAAGGAAACTAGGACTGGGAGCTGGAGGAAGATTGGGAACAGTTAGACAAGGCAACCGGATAGGGAGCTAGTAGTGGGTGAGGGGAAGACTGAGATCAGAATAAGAGCCAGGAGGTAATGGTGACTGGGATGATAAGCCTGAGGAGTGGAGACTGTTACTGGCTAGGTGAGGAGAATTGAACTCTGGGAGAAGGAAGCAGGGAAGGGGAACAGAGAGGACTAAGGGATGGGTTGGAGGAGATGGGGCAGAAGGGGTCACTCTTAGGGACAGAACACTCTGTGCCCACTAGAGCACACAACCTTCCAGAGCCTGAAATGGAACCAAATATTCCCGAGTTTCACCCTTCCTTTGCTGTCAGTAAATATGTGTGAAACCATCTGGCAAAGTGTCCCATCCCTCTCTAGTGCCAGTCCAAATAGAAGATGACAACCTACTATTGCTATCCGCTACCGTGCTAGCTCATGTGGCAGAGGTCTATGCAGTGGAGCTAAAAGCTCCAGTCCTGCTGTTGAACCCATGAGTGTCAATATGATGTTATGGAAATTCTAGTTTTTCAATTTTTTTTTAACTTAGGAAATTACACTCACAATTTCACAATAACTTAAAGGAACATGATTAAGTTTGCAAAGTCAAGCTCTCAACTGTTAGGACATATCAGAATTAAGGTTGCCTGTGCAATCTTAATTTGTCCCCCTTGTTCATTTTTTCCACAGGACTCCTGTCTAATTCAGTGCACAGAATGGACAGGCTCCCTGAATGTGCAACTCAGGTACCCTGTACTTGGGGGGGGACGGTGGGGCAGTTCTCACATGGGGTCACAACTCAATGATGGGACCAGAGTGGGAGGAAAATCCCTGCCTGACCCCTGGGGCCAGCAGTAGGAATGGTGGTGATGCTCATTTGGCAGCTGGGGGTCTCAAAAGCTTAAGGGCAAGCACAATTATAGAACAAGATGAGAAAATGGTTCAACAAACAAACAGTGAGATTGTGGTGAGGAGTTTTTGTGCTTCTGATGTCACTTTGAGGGTGTAGCGTAGATGAATTTTGAATGCTGCTTGTGTGTAATACCTTCCTCCCAAACTCATGCTGATTAAACCAATTAACCGCACCACGTCATCATATAGCTCTCTCTCTTTTTCAGACATCGATATAGGTGTATGCTTATGTGTGTATTGACCCAGCTTCTGAGCAGTCAGAAATTGTTGGATTCAGGAGCAGAGTTTTATTTCTGTAGGAGAGCAATGAGTTGAGACTGACACAGGCTACTCTGTCCTATTCTGATGTACTTAGTGTGTGTAAATACAGCTTTTGTCTCATAGGTGTTACAAACTACTTTCAATCATAGCAGATCTGTATTCAAATTTGCACATGACTGTTACTGTCACTAACAGTGGCCCAGCTGCTTTAATTCTCTGCATTGAACCTTCACCATGCAGACGTTAAAGGTGAAATAATCGAAAATACTCAGAGTTGCTAACTCCATTCCTGTTGAAATCAATAATAAAACTTGGCGGGATTAGGTCAATGCTGAGCACTTTTGGAAATCCTGCTATAAATCCTTTATGCCTGTTGCCCCTTTTTGACCCAAGTGATGAGTCAAAGTTTGGGGCCCTGGGGATGTTCCAGCTGGGAGTAGAAATTGATGGAGTCTGGTATTTTCTTTGATGGAATCTTGTATAGTTACACGGATTGTACAAAGTCCTGCTTCTCCATATGTAGGAGGAGCCAAGAGCAAACAGAACAATTTCTCAGCTTACTGTCCCAAGCCTCTAGCCAACACTGGCTGCAAAACCCCTCTCGCTAGCTTTTTCCAGGGTCACTCTGTGTTCACAGGCTACAGCGTGGCTTTCTTGCTTTTTGCCTCTCTCTCCCTCCATTCTTGCAGGTTCTCGGGGGCGGGGGGTGTTCTCCCTTCCATCTATCTCTCTTTCACATACACTACTCAGCAAAACCTCTCTGCCCGCTCAGTCAAAACGCCTGGGTATGTTCACAACCCTCTATGTGTAGGGCTTGTGATTAACTTATCCTCAGAATTATTTTATTTGAGGGGTGCATTCGCCTGCAATCTTAGAGACCCAGGAAGTTACCAGTATCTGTCAGCATAACAGTGCCCATGGACCGCAGTGTACCAATGGACCTCAGTCAAAATCACATTGGTAACAGGGGATGGAAAAGCCTCTGGGTTAGTTCTGGGTTAGGACAGCTGTGTCTCCAGTTGTTTTTCACCACAAAAGGAAGTCGATTAGGATTTCATATCCATTTCAATCTTCCTTATGCACGAGGGGCCAAAACCTCAGAATCTGTAAATCAGCACAGCTCTATGGACTTCCATGGAACTACCCTAATTTACACCAGCTAAGGATCTGGCCCAAAGACTTATGCCTTCTTCTCTTAACCACTCATCAGTTTGAAAGACATCCATCGCTCTTGCAAATTAACCCAACTCGACACTCAGCTCGATGTATCTGCCATGGCTGTTAACCTCTTTTGTGGGTTCCCATCTCAGATATTTATTTCAGTAAAGTTCTTGCTTTCAGATCTTTACCACTTCTGTTATTCATGCTTCCATTTGTCTTTGCAGCTTAGATTGAACAATATGCTCTCACATTATTTCTGTCATTGCCCTGAATGTACCCTGTGTGTATATCCCTGAAGGTAAAATTCCATGCGACGAAGAGAAACCTATGTTGTCATGTAAATAATAACAGGTAGTTCCCCTGTTCAGAGAAGATAATGAAGGGGGAACTAATGTAGCATCAGATGAATTTCCATCGTTACAATTATGCATTGAATTTAAAAGATGTCATGCAGACAATCTTTATAGTCCTTATGGACAATCAGTACAAAAGAACAAAGAAAAATAATTTCAATAAAACAGTTTGCCCCAAGCAAGAAATATGCTTAATGCATCATACATGAGAAAAGATAGTTATTTGAAGTAAAATGGAATTGTGACCTTGCTGCAGGAACGTTCATTACCTAACACTACAGAAACCAAATTAATGGACTTCTGACTGGTGGGGGGAAAAATCACTCTGCTTCATGGCATTTGTTTGCTGACAGCGAGGTTTGGGAAGAGACATTTTGTGTTATTGGTTATAAAATGGATTGCAAAAGGAATTCGGTACGACCTTTAAGATGTTACAGAAAATGAAGTTAAACACTGGAAGTCAAGCCTTTGGAAATGTTTATTGGCTCAGCAGAGGTAATCCAGGAACAAAACACTCAGTGGCTTAATACAGTAATAAATGATTTATATTGATTGTATGTATGTGTATATAATATGAAAGTAAACCTGTCAATTATGCATCTAGCTGGCCTTCTGTATACTCAAACACCTACGCTATAAATGTGCAGATTAGTAACACGATTTCATGAGCATTTTTGCATGTGCAATAGCTTTTTGCAGATCAGGTCCACGGGATGCTTTTGACATAAATGTAATGCCAGTGACAGGAAGTGCATTCACAGCTCTGGAAACTGAAGTCTTTTTTCATTTATGCAGTGAACAGAAGGGGCCTGAGCCACAGCAAAGGAAGCTTCTCCTATGCTCATGTATAAAGACTAGCTGAAATGATTACTTTTTTTCAGCTTCCATGGCCCTTTTAGTCCTTGGCTTGTCCTGCTGAGACTAGCACTACAACTGGCACCTTTTTTTAAAGCAGATTTCCTGAGAGCCTGGCAACTTCTCTATGGCCCACAAAATCTTTTCTCGGAGGCTACTGAGCAGTTGTCTGGTTGTAATGACTTTTTGTTTTTGAAGAGCTAGAAAAGTCGTGCAGCTGTGGAGGGAACAGCTGTCTGGAGAATGACCTCAGAACTCGTGCGCTCTTGGACCTTAATTCCTGCAAGGCTCTGGGCACCCTCAACTCCCACTTTCTCCGATGGGAGTCGAGGATGTTCTAGCCCAACACAAGGAGTTCTTAGAACCACACAGATGGCCTGATCCTAAGCCCAGGATCAATACATAGATAGCTGGTGGCTTGCAGTCACATTCTCTGCTGGCATTATTTGGTGCCGCTCCACTGAAGTCAACTGATCTTCACCAGCAGAAAATTTGATGCTTGGTTTCTGAAGAAGGTAAAAGAAAGAAGTTCAAGCTACCTCCATCCTGACCCCCTCCACTAGCCTATCCATGGAACAACAGAAACAGCCTCGGAGGATGATCTATGTAGCATTTTGGAAGGAAAGGTACTGCAAGAGTAGATCCTGCTCCGGAAGGGTACAGATTGATTGTAAAGGAGGCAATGAACTCAGAATGATATAGAATGCAGTGATCTACTCTCTCACATCTGGAGGATCTGCTGTCAAAAATTTACATGGGGAAAGACTATAAATGTGAGCTCACCCATCGTGTTTTGAGCAGATGTAAGTGAGTAAAGGCTACATTTAATCATGGCTCCGATGGGGTAAAAGTGTGCTCTAATGGAATAAATATTGTTTCTGGAGTTTGTTGTTGTTGTTCCTTTTTAACAAAGATCGCACATAGGAGGATTGTAAAATACCTATAGGTATCTAAAATGTTAGTTATTAGGTAAGTGCCGTAAAAGAAATATTTCTGCAAATGGAAAGCCAAGGCACCTATGCGGTCAAAGTGTTATTGGCATTTTAAATCATGATAATTGCTTCATAATGTAAGCAATTTCATTATGAATATGAACATTGTAGGCAATGTACAATACATCAGATGTAGCTTCTACTTTAATAATTTCCCTCAACAAAATAAATGATCATTTCAACATACTTCTATATAATTTATGACATAAGAAATTGCCTATTTAAAAAAATTAGTTCATTTAATGGTCAAACACAGGCTCACTGAAGATATATGGGTATGTCTAGGAATGTCTACGTATGCAAATGTATATACACTGGGCCAGGTTTCAGTCTTGCTTTCTTTGGTGACGTCAATAGAATAACTTCCCTGTGAAACTGATGTAAATGGGAATAGAATAAAGGTCTGATTCCCAGAAACAATGGAGCAGTGAAAGTCAATACAGTAGTGATTAGCACTTCTGAAAATCAGGCTCTCAGTATATATGTTGGTGTGTGTTTTATAGGCACAGCTGGTAGCACCATCTATACTTAAGATTACCCAACACTTTCTATTGTAAAACCCTATTTTAAGTTGCTAATATCTTCGCCAAATTCACCATTCAAGCTGAAATTGCCCATGTTGATTGTTTGCCTCAGGCTGAACTTTTGGGGGAAGGTTTCAGCAAAAATGGTGCAGCTATTCCCAAGAACAAGATTGGGGGAAAATAAGTTGTTTTGTCCATTTAAAATTCTTACAGTCAATTAATCGAATACCTCTAGCATGTCCACGCTTTGGAGTAGGGACAAGGAGTCTGTGAAGGAAACTGGGACGGGAAGCTGATGGAAAGGTGCGGGAAGGGAGAGACTTGCTAGAGTATAAGAAGGGACTGGGAGCTGGGGAGTAGAAATGGGATGAGGAAGATTGAGCTTCCACATGAAGCAGGGGAGGACACTGTAACTGGCTGAGCAAGAAGACTGGAACAAGAAGTGGGGGCAGGGACTGGGAAGATGAGTTGGAAAGGTACAGGACACTGGATCTCACACAGGGAGCTCCTGGGAAGAGAAAGGGACTGGGATAAGGAGCCAGAGAGGAGAATTCAGGAAGATACAGGACCAGGGTGGAGAGTTAAGAGGCAGAAGGGAACAGGGGTAAAGGGGTTTATGATCACTAGAGAACACTCCCTCCAGAACCTGAATCCAAGATTCCTGCATCTTGCATTCCTCTTTTGTTAGCAGATATCTGGGAAACCCACTGACTACAGAATGTGTGTTTCATCTCCCTCTAGTGGCTGGTCTAACTAGAGGATGACAACCTACACTTCTCCATTACTTCATTAGCTCAAGTGGCAGAGGTCTGTGCTGGATATAAAGCTTTCAACCTTGCTGACGAACCATATGGGTGTCAGTACAATGCCATAGGATGGAATTTCTAGGAGGGTGGTTCACCTAACATTTTTAAAAATCTAGGAAATTACACATAAAAACTAGGTTAAAACAATATTAAGGTTGTAAAGTCAAGCACCCAAAAGTTAGCTTTTTGGGTACAATATGTATATATAGTTTACATACAGTTTACGTTTGTGGTCATGATATATAATAGATAAGGGACAGATACTCACTTGGTGTAAATCGGTGTAGCTCCAGTAATCTCAATGAAGCCAAATAGCTTTACATCCTCTGAGGATCTGGCCCATAATATGCAGCGATGAGCTTAAGCTACGTAGTTTAGATCCAAGAGCGGGTCTGGATTCTGAAGTGCCATAAAGTGTGGGACTATTCAAATTCAGGGTTTCAGTTCAGCTCATTCTAGAAAGAGGCCATAATAGTAATAATCAGATCCAAACTTGGGAGTATATTTATTTTTAAGATTGGAGGGTTCATATTTGGGAGTCTAGATCAAGCTCATCTTTAGCACGACCCATTCACCGCAGTCCTTATTCAGGCATAACTCCAATTACACTGAATGGGAGTCATGCCTGACTAAGGGCTGGAAAAGCCCTGCAGGAATTAATCCTATGTGTGTATGTATTTATATCTGGACCTATAACTATACTATATACAGCCTTTAGACCATTCATTAATATTACTTTTGTAGCTATTATCACCCCTATTAGCTTGTTGCAATTTTCTGTACTTTCAGCTTTTCAATTACATTGATTATCACATTAAACTTTCCTTATGCTATACGAACTGTCTAATAATAATAAGCTTGTGTCTCCATAGTACAAATGGAACAGTCTCATTTATAATATCAACAGCACAGTGGGCTCATTTTTCAGCGGTATCAAAACTCTCATCTCAAGAGGTCCAATTCATAAAAACACTTACCCAAGCTGTGCACATTTCCCTTCCCACTGATGTTCCTTTTGTCTTAAATCAGATTGCAGATGAGCCCTGAGATTGAAATAAAATGGAAGAACCTCACTGTGTGTTGTACTGAGCAAGTGCAGGGAATCAGGTATAATGGTAGGAAATACCTCCTTTCTATTGCTTAAAACACAACACACACACGCACACACACACACACACACAAGATTGATGACCACGTCAACAGCATGAATTCACACAGCTTCGCCATGTGGTTGATTTCCCCAAAAAGCAACAAGCTGCCAGCAGAGAGACGAAGTTCTGCTTAAGCTCATTTTTATTAAAAATATTAACTTTTACCCAAAAGGACCCAGAAAAGGAAATAAGAAAGTAGAGGAACGTTTAAGTATTAACTCCCGTGTTAAGAAATGAAAGGCAGCAAGGAGATTTCATTACTTATTTTGATTCCTCCCAGTGCCGATTCTAAGCCCTAACTCACATCCCAATGATTAAAATGTATAATAAAAAATTATCTCCCTCCAAAATACTGCTGCAGATCTTCAATTGGTGTAAATCAGTAGAGCTCCAGGATGGAGCCCACTAATTCAACTCCCTCTCTGCTGCTCCTCTGCAGCAATAGCTATACCAGCCCCAACTCTGCCTGGTCTCTATGGGCTGTATTGAGCCGGCAAGGCCCTGGCCTGTGCTTACAGAAAGCATGCAAGTGCTGACATTCCCAGTACACGATGCTGCCTGTTCCCGCACCACAGAGCACCCGGCCACATCTCCAGGCCTGAGTGAAGTAGCTACAGTGCCATTTGCCCATAGGCACCCAGCTCTTCGGAGTGGTTTGAGCCCCACGGAGCAGACCCTGCACTCCCCTAAACACAAAGACTGCAATTGTGCCCTCTCATTTTTTAGGGCTAGGTAGGCCGGGATTCCTTGTGCTCTCCTTCTCCTTTATTTATCCTCTCAGGGAAAGGCCACTCCATGGCTGCCTGCTTCCAACCTCCCTCTCCCTAAACTGTCTTAGAAGACAATCACTGCTGTGTGTGTTCAGTTACTGCTGAATAAAATAGTTCGTGGATGTGTGGTGCGGACAAGGACTGTGAATTTGGCCAGGCATGACCCAAGACTATTGGAGCAGCCGGAAAGCGTGGGGAGCTTGTGAGCACGGGGGTACGTGCTGCTGCCAACCGGCAGATAAGGACGGTGATTGTCAGGCTCTTAACTTCCATAGGGGTCCAGGAGAGCTGGTCTAGCAGATGAATCAGGCAGCATTTGGGGCTCCTTAGGGAACCTGGAAACATGGAGGTCTTGTCTCAGGATGATGCCTACTGTGGGGCATTCAAGGTTTTGAAGCACCTATATAACCAGGGCTGGGTAAACCTGAAAATGTTTGGGGTCTGCTTCTAGCCCCAAGTTCAGTAAACCTGGCCCCAACCCAGCCACGCACTGCACTGTGATGACAGTCAAGAGCTCACCGCCTCTTCTTGCAAACCGTCACAAGCCCGGAAGAGCCCCTTGCTCAGAACCAGGAGAAGGGAAGAGACTAGAAATCTTCCACTGGATCTAGTCCTCTCCTTCCACCCGGGGCGGATGGCACAGAACGTGTTTTCAGTGGATGGGCATCCAATTCCACTGCACCTAAACTTGTGGCACTTTGGGTTCCCTTTGGCAGATACCTTGACACTCATGCTGCCAGCGCAGACCAACTCAGAGTACTACCGTTTTTTTGCTCAGTCCAAGTAACAAGCCCCTGGCTTCCGATTTCTCTCCTCTGACCTGCTGTAAAAGTTCCTGACCAACTAGTCATCTTTTCAGGGCACCACAATGCTGCTTTGTGGAACAGTGAAGAGGCTGGTTTGCTGGGACAACAGAATGTTGGTCTTAGAAGTGAACGCAGAACCCGTGCTATCCAAATGGACACCTGCCCCAGATGATCCTATGAATAGGATATCTGCGGCTTTTATATGAGGCCTGGAAGTGACAGGTTAAGATGTGGGTGGGTGACGGGAACCCTCGTTAACTGCACATGTGCTCATTAATGAAAAGTGTTTCTAAACGTGTCCATTGCCAGGCCATTCGGTGAAGTGTGTGTGATCCTGCTGTGGCTTTGGATCCCTCTTCCTGTTAAATCTGCGTAACACATCTGTCCATAGGGTCCAACCCTGTTGGGCCTGGGAGAAGAGAATGCCCACCTGTCTCTAGTGCAGATACCCAAAACTAGAGTTGCTCCCTTGGCAGTCATTTTTTTGACTGGTGAGTTAAATATCGTTTGCTTTTTGATTCTCCTCTTTTGCCCCATTGTGGGGTCATAACCTGAGAGGTACTTGGCACATCTAGCTGATCTGTCACTCCAGGCAATTGTTCTAAGCTCATCGCCAAGTTCCATCCCACTGCTTGCAGTGAGAACTAAAGAGGCTCTGTACCGCTTGGGACATGTCCCATGGCAATGGTGGGTGGACTAGTCTGGGACAGCGTGAAAGGCTACTAATGGGAATGTGAATAACTCACCAAGGATTTTGTTACTTTAGCAGATGACTAGTGTAATATCTGAAGGCCAGAGTATCTGAGCTGAGAAAGGCAGCAGTCTGCGAACTACCACCATCTTATCAGAACAATGCATTTTTCCTGCCACCAAGTGCATGTTCTTTTATTTCTCTCAAATTGCCATTTAACATGTGCCAGAGGAAGTCCAAGTGACATTGGGGAAGGTCAGTCAGATGCAGGCAGGTGTAATATCCTCCAAGAAGGCAAGTCATAATAAAGGTTAGTTAAAAGAAACATAGTTAGGGCCAATGTTGGCTACCAAGGTCGGGGTGGAGGGTGAATGAGTGCCTTAGGGAGCCAGAGCTACTCCCTAAGAGTGTTGGCAGCCCAAGCTCAGCAGTGTTCAGCCTGCTTCCCTCTCCATCTAGGGGAAACTGGGAAGCAACATAAATAAATCACTTGGAAAAATAAAAACCCTCCTGATTTCTCTGGTGGGCATGAAAGAGGCAGAGTCTGAGACACACCGAGGCGGGTCATGCTCACCCTTTTTGTTCTCGCTGATATGGGGCATCAGTCCCACTCATCCACTTTCCTTTGCTCTTCCTTCCCATCAGGGACTCATCTTTGTTTCTTCGGATCCCCCCCGGCTCCACCAGGGACACAGACACAGATGTGAGGAGAATATAGGCTTTACAAAAAAACTCACTTATCCAAAATGAGGCCATGTCCCCAACATGTTTTAATTGCATTGAGAATTACCTCGATTGTCTAAACGCTGAATTGATTCTGATAAATGAATGTCCATCATGCTGCTCAGTAAATTGAGGTTTGAGTGTATTAGGCTCTTGCTGGAGGGGATGGCACAGTTGCCTAAGCTTCCGGTTTGAAATACCTAGTTTCTCCGCAAGTACAGGTCTGAAGCCCCACGGCGTTAATTCGGCCCTTCCTCCTTCAAACATAGATAATTTGATCCTGTTTGTTCTGCCTGGACGTTAAAAATCCCATGGCCCATTTTGCAGGAATAGAGGGTCTGCCCCATGGCTTTACCCAAAATGCCCATTCCTCAGATCATACAATAAGCAGTGTGCTGGCTGCCTGCTTGATTACCGGATTCAACCCCAGAGGTGATTACAAACAGTTAACCCACCACTAGCATTCAGAGTGCTTTGGCTTCCTTTGGGATAAAAGCCATTACGGAAATATGGCTTGTTCTTTTATTTTTGTCGGAGCAGCAGGAATCTTGGACACAATGCAGAAAAGGCATAAGAGGTTTTCCAGCCTCTCACCACCTTCGGGGTGTTGGCCTCCTGGGAGGAATTAATCCCTACCATGTCTTGTTTAACTTGGCCTCATGAAGAGCTCACCTTGTTGTAAGTTGGAAGATCTGCAACTCTTAGGCCTGATTCTGTCACAGATGCCCTCTGTAGCCCTAGACAAATCTCTTAAGCCAAAATGTTCAATGATGCTGACTATCTGGCTACATATTTATGTTTCTAAATGTAGATTTAGGTGCTTAATTTTAGGCACCCTAATTTGACAACATTGGCCTCAGTGTGTGACTCAGTTACCCCTTCTGTAAAATGGGACTATTTACCTAACTCAGCTTAATGTCTGTAAAGCACTTTGACATGTTCAAATGGAAGGTACTAGAGAAATGTAAGCCGTAGTTACCACTGTACATTTTTTTCAGCGTGGTTATTATTCTGTGCGCTAAATGGTTTTGAGTGGATTGTTAACTATAAACACATGACTGTTACCTAGACAGTGTGTGTTTTAACCTCAGCCTGAACTAACTTTGTCATATAACATGAGCTCTGAGAGAAAAATAGTCTTTAAAAAGCAGCATGCTTTCAACTTTAGCAACCTGAAAGCACACATAATAGCATCTTATTATGTATCAAAGGGAGAGCAGCCACTATTTTAATGACTAAAGCAGGGATCACTAAGTAGTATTCAATAATCTGTCTGATATTCCTAGAGTAAATTGTTGTGTTTCTGAATCTTTACAACTGGTGAGGAGTCTCTCACAGGACTACACATTTGGCTTGCTGAAGTATAAACTGCCAATAAATGCCTCTCTTTAAATGCCAGTAACTGCAACACCCTTTCTTCTGAGATTATTTACACTACAAAGACCACAGCAAGGGTTTCTAGCCAATATAGAATAATTTGTCTGGGTATATTTCCCCCACCCCAGCAAATAATATGGCTTTGTTTTACAGAAAGAGTGTTTCCTCCCCCTCACATATACATGTGCATGTAGAAAATGCACATATACAAACATACACATTATGTATGTGTGTCTTTCTCATGCATATATATTGTATAGTTCCTCTTTCTCCTTTCACTGAATTTTATCTTTAAATTGAGAGAGCTTTTTTATAACAGGAATCATCAGAGAGGAACTGTTAGTTACCAAGGAGACTCCCTGATGAATCAGAGACTGACTGGTATAAGATCTAGACACATTGTATCTTCTTATTTCATGAGCCCTTACATTTTAAACAGGGGGGAAAAACAACTGTGGACCATGCCTTTCTCCTGCCAGTGAGGACAGTTTTTATTTTTGCCACAGAAAGCAAGTGCATCTTTTGTGGAATCAGTTAACAGATTTAGACGAATGGGGGAATTTCTCTGGAGCACTCTTGATTCAGAAAAACAAACACCATCCAAGGACGAAGGGCTCCAGATGGAGGCGACAGAAGAAAAGACTTAAGAGCCTCTATTTCCATACAGGAATGAACAAGAAGATTCAGTGTCAAGCAAGTGCTGGAGAAGCATCTGCATATCTGCTTTGCTGCAGCCTTGGTATTTCTCAAAGTAAAGGTTGTGTCAGAAGAAAAGGTGTCTTCTTCCTATTTATCTCTGCATGTCTGGCATTGGATTCTAACTTCCACAAAACCAGCTCAAAATTGGCTGAATGCAACAGCTAGACTATATTCAGCATCAACAGCTTTCGTCAATAATCCTAATGCGTCAATACCGTAAGCCGAAGGATTGTCAATAAGCTTTGGTTTTGTTTCTGACTTCTGCATAGTTTTCTTCAAGAACCAGGCGAAAATGACAAATTTTGGAAAATGACATAAAATGAAGGTATCCAGCACAAACCCGAAGTTTCCTGCTGTTAATGGGGATTACCATAATGTCCATGAAACATGTGAACAGTCCAGTCAGCCGAAGATGTGTAAACAGAGCAGATGAGAAGAGGAGTTTTAAGAAACGTGGCAAAAATAAGGAGCTCTGTAAAATAAAGTTTGCCTGTGGGAAGCTCATCTCTTTTAGACTTACTTTATTCAGCAGAGGGTCTCCTCACCCCACGACTTCTGATTGCTCATTTTAGGAAAATTACTGAACATGTCAGTATTTTTTCTTTCCACTTAAAAAAATAATAAATACCATTGGAACTGTAAGAAAGGTGGAAAATATTGCAAGACAGACATCGAGGGACAAGATTTATTGAAATCTCCCTCTTGAAAATAAGCTATTTTCTCAAAGGTGAAGTATGTAAATTAAGGGGAAAATCTTTTTGTCAGATCCAGTTGAAACCTCCATACTGGGAACAGAGAGTCCACTGTTGCTAAGGTAACTTGATCAATTAAAAGTTGGCTTATATTACAGGATATATTGAAATGTATGAAATAAGGAATGTATCTGAGAGCTCGACTAGCCAGCATGATGTGTCTGGGAATGAAGATTAAAGTGTGTTAGAACAAATGTAGGCTTTACTGTTAAGAGTGTTTTGGAAGAAGAATTCCTGGAGTGTTAACATTTGAAAAGAGGCTAATGCTAACCAGGTTGTTAGTCAGGGATTCAAGTGAAGGACGTTTTATAGGCAAATAATTTCAAGTACCATTTTATTACATAAATTACACTCTCTCGTCTCACGAATGAAATTAGCTGGTGGCAGCATTTATGGGCTGAAACGAAAAACTTAATGTAATAATATTTTAGTAATGCATATTGTAAGATTTATCACCACTAAAAAAGGTCTTATTATTATAATAGACAATAGAACTCACATTTGGAGAGAGTATTATCCAAAATATGTAGATTGATAGCGATTGAAAACAGCATATGGAATAATGAAATGTTATGACAGGCAATTATAGACAAAAAGCCGGTTTTGGCACCATGAGATAAACTCAAGGAAATTCCAGGATTTGGCTGAAAGCCCATCATTTATTCACCGCCACTCTCTTCTTAGCTTGATATTTTGTGTCTAGGTATGCTGAAAGACTCTGGGAGCAGTGCAGGGATTATCCAGAGTGATTTGCTGCACTTCTCGGGTACATCAGGGCAATGGTGTTGAAACAGCAGGTTAAGAGACTTTCAGCATTTCAGTTTCATGGCTATTGTGGGAACTGGAGCTTGCTTGCCTGAGTTTTTAATGTTCTTTATCATTTTTAATGAGTGTGGCCTACAGTGCATGTTAACACTTACTAAAGAGAGAAGGCAGAGAGCAGTAGCTAGAGACAGACTTATTACGAACAAAAGCACAAACTTTCGAGCCCACATCTGCTACTATAGCTAAGTCCTATCCTGCAAGAGCTTTGCTATTCCATACTTCGCTGTGTCCTGGAGATTGGCTATTCTACCAAATGCTTTCAATTCTTTTTTGAAATGTGGATGAACATCTTGTAGGGACATAAATAATACCTTGCCCCTACCCAGTGCTTTTATCTGAGAATATCAAAGCACATTAGGGGAGGAAACTTTATTTTACATATGGGAAAACTGCAGCATAGAGAAGTTAAGTGCCTTGCCTAAGGTCATTCGCCTGGTCAGGGTCAGAGTTAGGTTTAGAATCCAGGGCTCTTGACTCTCAACATCATGCCTATTTATCAAGGAGGCCTGGCCTACTCATTGGCTCATTGTGACATTTACCAGGGAAAAACCCAAGTCTCCGTGGCTGAAAAACTAGTATCTAAAACTGCTGTGCTTCACGGTCTTCATACCTTAACATTAGCTGAATGCTGGTTTTGTTTGTGCATTTTAGGGTGCAGAGTGGGGGTTCTAGGTTGGTTAGCAGTGAACTAAAAATTGCTTTTGCAGATAGTGCAAGTTGGTGCCCCTAGAGTCTGGTCTGCTGTGTAAATCCCTAGGGTAGGGTTAATATAAATAACATTGGGGGTGGGGGAACTGTTAAGAGAATCAGTTGCCAATTAAAGATTGCAGCTCCTTCCAAACCATTGAGGGCTATCAGGGAAATGTGTGTTGCTCGAAAGTGTGCTGATTCTGGAATGGCAAATTAGTATGGTTTACCTGATAGATTATTGCACAGAACTATATAAATCCATTATGGTGTTTTGTGTAAATATAAATTTAGATCCTGTTTAAAAATGGAATCTCTGAGAAATGTGGCTAGTCTGTGCTCATTTGGCTCTGTCGCTGTGCCTTGAGTCCAGCTGCTGGGGAAACTTATGATCTCACAACCATATTCCCTACGGTCCCACTGCAGAATCCCACCTGTCCTGCAGGAAGGGAACATGACTTTTAGAGGAACTCTGTGATTCAGTGGCAGTCACCTTGCCAGGCAGGTGGCATTGACAGGACTTTGATAACTTCAGCCTTCAGAGTTTTCTTTCCTGCCCTAATGATTGTTTAAGTGGATCTCACTAGAATTGACACCATGCTCCTCACGATGGTGCCTCAGCACCGTACTCAACTGCATTGCTTCACCAAGTAATCTGAATCCGTGTACAAAATGGTCACTCTGCACATTTCAGTTTAATAGGAAATTAATCCCAAATAAAAATCAT
Source organism: Sternotherus odoratus (assembly GCA_032164245.1). Taxonomy (NCBI): domain Eukaryota; kingdom Metazoa; phylum Chordata; order Testudines; family Kinosternidae; genus Sternotherus; species Sternotherus odoratus. Next base: position 9,410,795 of record JAVMKO010000009.1, on the reverse strand, counting down.
TTGACACTGATCAAGTGGCAAGGTCATCCTCATTAGTCCAGAGGATGCAACGTGTTGGCTACCCATGCTGGTGATCTGCATTTGGGACCAAATTCATTCTCTCGCCTGTTCTGGAAAGCAGCACACTCAATGCTGGGCATGGTTAGGAGATGCAAGTCTATTCGTGAACAACCTCCTCTGGCTGACCCAGGAATTGCGTCAACGGGCTGTGGTAGGAGACCAAAACCAGTGCTCTTCCAGTGGAAGGATGGGAAACATGGGGCCAGGAGAGGAAAGGAACAAGGGAATGGGAAAGGCAACAGGAAGAGCCCAGAGCCTTCTCCCCCAAATCTAGTAAAAGTCTCCATTTCCTTGTATGCTTTTTTAAATGGTCAAAGACGAAGTGCTCTTTCTCCGTGTGACTTGACAGGCCAAGTTTCAGGACCATGGAGAGAATCTGTGCCGCTCAGTATTAAACTTTGTTAGAAGCTCTGATGTAACCTCCTCTTCAACAGACTGTTTTGTGTTTCTGGGATATTCCATGTAAATGATGTAAACATTTGTCATTTTTCCTTATATCTACTGGTCAATTGGTAGATAAATATACTAAGGGCCAGGTTGTGCTTGGATCCTTCAAAATTGGGCAGGCAGGAGGGTGAGGCACAAAGGACTTTCCCTCCCCTGACCTCCTGGCCAGAGGCCAGGTACAAGTGAGTTCAAGGCTGGCATATTGCTAGTGCCCCTTTGGTTGCCAGACACCACAAGTGGGGTGGTGAGAAACGGGGAGGAGGCAGGGCCGCTTCAACCAGTAGAAACGGGAGCATGGTGGTCATGGTCAGGCTGCCCCTGTGCACTAGAAAGCTCCCAGGGGTACCCCTCACAATGTTTCCGGTGCTCCCACTGGGGCAGAACAGCTCCACATCACCTCTGACTCAGAGCAATTTGAATTGTGCCCTGTAGCTCGTGAATCTTCTTTACATGCAGCTAGCATTCTCTGCTATGCAGCTGCAAGCGCTGAAAGCTATTAATCAAGGGATATGAGCTCCTCACAACCCCACCACCTCACACTCTACCCTCAAAACTGTTAGTGGAGGCAAACTCAGTACCCCATTGTGGATCATTCTATTGACTGCTAAGGAGACTGACCCTACACTTGACTGTGCGTTAAACTAAAGGTCTGCAGCAGAGATATTATTATGGCATAAAGTAAAAATGCATTTTTACTGGGATCTTTTTAGTCTTAGAAATCTAGAGTGACATCCTGGCTTCATTGAAGTCAATGGCAAAACACCCATTGGCTTCCATGAACCTGTTAGCCATAAGTGTCCATTAAAAGTGCTTAAATATTGCTGGGTTTAGTAATTGGTTAGTTGCATGACTGTCTCAACTACTGCAAGTAGAGCGTAGATTTAATATTCATTTTCAAACAAAACACAACACTGGGAAATAGTCCAGGTGGGAAGTGTGTGTCAGTAGAGCCACCGAAGAGTGTCTTTTAATTTCCACTGAATAATTCTCATATTTCAATGAAAATCGAGAGTATGAAAATGTCTAATGCTCCAGTCCAGTAAAGCACTTCAGAATATGCTTCACTTCCGAATCTGCATTGACTTTAATTGGACTGCTCATGAGCTTAAAGTGAAATACAGTAAACCCTCGATTTAATGGACCCCGATTTAACGGACTTCGGATGCAACGGACAAAATTTCCCGATGCATCCGAAATCCGTTATTGGGGGCTGCCGATTCCCGCCCCGGGGAGCCGGGCGGGAGCTGTCAACCCGGCTGCCCGGCTCCCCGCAGAGGGGAGCCGGGCGGGCAGTCTGACAGCTCCCGCCCGGCTCCCTGCAGAGGGGAGCCGGCCGGCCGGGTTGACAGCTCCCGCCCGGCTCCCCGGGGCGGAGAGCGGGACGGGAGCTGTCAAACTCAGGGCGGCGGAGTTGACAGCTCCCGCCCCCCCCCCCGCCCGGCTCCCCGCAGCGGGGAGCCAGGCGGGGGGGGGTTGACAGTTCCCGCCCGGCTCCCGGCAGCGGGGAGCCAGGCGGGGGGGTTGACAGTTCCCACCGGGCTCCCCGCTGCGGGGAGCCGGGCGGCGGAGTTGACAGCTCCCTGCCGGCTCCCCGCAGCGGGGAGCCCGGCGGGAGTTGTCACACACACACACCCCGCTCCCCGCAGCGGGGAGCCAGGCGGGGGGGGGGGGGTTTGACAGTTCCCGCCTGGCTTCCCGCTGCAGGGGAGCCGGGTTGACAGCTCCCGCCGTGCTCCCCGCTGCGGGGAGCCAGGCGGGGGGGGGGGAGTTGACAGTTCCCGCCCGGCTCCCCGCAGCGGGGAGCCAGGCGGGCGGGCTGACAGTCGGGTGGGCGGGAGCGGGGGGGGGCTGACAGTTCCCGCCCGGCTCCCCGCAGCGGGGAGCCGGGGGGGGGGGGGGTTGACAGCTCCCGCCCATGATCAGTAAAACCTCTATATAAGGGACTAATTCGGGTGAGGGGGTGTCCGTTAAAGCCAAAAGTCCTGTTATTTAATGATTTTAAAAAATTATTAAATAACGGACTTTAGGCTTTAACAGACACCCCCTCGCCCGAATTAGTCCGTTAAATCGAGGTTTCACTGTACAGACTTAAGTTCTTTGCTGGATCAGGGTCTAAACAAACACCAAAAGGATGCATCCACTTCACTCACGCCATTTATCCCTCCTTCCCGCCATTTACCCCAGGCAAGTTAATCCCTCCCCATCTGGCCTTAATGTTGTCCCCTCAATGTGCTTCGGATATATACAACAAATCAATGAATCATAGAATCATAGAACCCCTTCAGGGTTGGAAGGGACCTCAGGAAGTCGTCTAGTCCAACCACCTGCTTGAAGCAAGACCAATCCCCAGCTAAATCATCCCAGCCGGGGCTTTGGCAAGCCTGATCTTGGAGCTATGCTGATTTACCTCAACTGAGGAGCTGGTCTGTAGGTTTTGATATTTATGGGAGTGTAGAGGACTGTGCTAATTGGCACTTAGGGTTAGGTTTAACTCTGCTCCCACTTAAGTCAATGGGAGTTTTACAATTGATTTTAATCTGAGAAAAGTTGGGCCAACACTGAGAACTTTTGAAAATCTGACCCGTAATGTTTACCAATTAATACATGTACCAGTTTTGTTTTAGTTAAAATAGGATTGCCCCTTAGTTCCCTTTCCATACACCTTCCTGGACTCCTGCCCTTTAACACATGCTCTTGGTCTCCAATCCTCCAATCCGTGCATCCAGCCTCTAATTCAACCAAAGAGCTGGAGTCAGAATAAGGTGAGTTTATTTTTATAAATGATGCTGTCTGTAAACACTTAAAAGCAATGCAATGTGCATTTTAACCCTTTCCCCTCTCCTCCCAACATCAACTAAACCAAACAAAGCTGGTGTTTCTCGGCCAAGCTATTAGCAGTCAAATGTATTTGAAAAAAGTGTATCAGCGTGGCTTGCCCCTCAAGGGCTGGACAGCCTGGGGCTAGCCAACCCTGATGACTAAAGAGGCACTCCTGGGTTGGATCAGTTAATTCCCTCTAAAGGGCGGCAGGTGGCTGTAGTGAAAGGGGAAGTTCAGGAAACTGCAAGAACTCAGAAAGAAAGGGAAGATCCTGGCACCGGGGGGGTGGAAGCTGTAGGCTGTGGCTGGAAGGAGAAGGAAACTGAGGGCTGAGCTGCAGCTAGCAAGGATCTGGACTGGTGGCTTTGAATGGAGCAGATTAGAATAGAGGAAGATCTCTGTGTGTGACAGAAGAACTAGGGTGGAGTATGAATGTTTTGGTTTTATGGTGAGAGACTTTACTGGGGGAGACCCTGGTAACGGATTGAACCGTTTCTGTAATTAAGGACCCTGAGGATCTTTTGATCCATTTCTGCTGTTAAACCAGCCCTGGGAGGGGGTGCTGTTAGCCCCAAGAGAGACTGTGTGGAGTTCTTGAGGGGGACTCACTGGGGGTAGGGCGCCTGCATAGCCACCTCTGGCCACAAGGGGGTGTTCGGTAAGCAGGCACTATGCTGCAATGACCTACAATCCTGTTTTCAAAACAGTTTTAACTTTAAAACTGACTTCCCAAGATTGCCATAAAATCTCTACCCTGAGGGAGTTACAACTCACAGGTTTTCAGAAAGATCCATTTCCTTTTTTGGAGAGGCTATTGGGGGGGGGGCTGAAAATCAGATCTCAAATGGAGAGTGAGCTTCCACTTTAACTGTGGTGTGACTACTGCTGTTCTCTTGTCCAATCTGATTAAATTACAAAATGATTAAATTCCCCATTAAAATAGGCCTATCTTGAATCAATGAAAATGTGCACATTGGAATATTATACGCTAGAGTAGACACATATGTGTAATAACATCCCTACGGCCAAAAGCTAACTCATAAATGTTCTTGGGTCCATAAGTTAAAAACGTCTTCTAGCACAGCTGTTTACCAAGGATTTGAAACAGCTCTACAAATGTCAAGCCAGGTAACATCAGCTACTATTATATCTACAGGAGAGGAGGGTAAAGTGAGGTAGAGACAGGTTGTGATTTTCCTACAATCAGACAATGAGCTAGTGAAAGAGGTGAAAATAGAACTCAGATGTTTTGAGTCCGAGATCAGAACAAGTAGAAAATATTACTTCATGCCATCCCTTCTGATGGTTATAAAATGGATACTTCTTTTAAAACGCTATCTTTCTTTTTTCAGGATTTGGTTCAAAGTATCTACCCCATCATAATTGGCTATCATGCTAAAAATATAATCAACTCTAAAAATAATAGTGAAAAGTAAAATCTCCTGATCCATAACAAATAACCCTCCACCCCTAGGAAACAAGGGCTTCAGTTTTGTTGAAATGGTAGGTGCTCCAGAGCATTTGAAGCCACAAAAATAGACCAGAGCTCAATAAATGTGGGAGCACATTTGTATCAAGTTTGCCTGCTTCCACTGTCCAATCCTGCAAAAGGCTGAGCACCCTCCATTCAGGGATTGAAATGTATGATGATCTAGCTCTTGGAGGTACAGACAGGCCTGCTCTCATGTAATAAATAAGCACTTACGATTTAAGTTTGTCAGGAGAAAACACTCAGTACTTTGGGTTAACTTGCATAATTTACAGCTTAGTCTGAATCTGCTTGTAGGTCTGTGACTTACAGCAGCCAATAGTAGAGTCATGCCCATTCTAGCATTACATCATCTCATTTGCATAGCAAACCTATACCTGTTATCCATTGTTATACCTGTGACCCAGACTGTTTGGTTTCATTGCAGGCTGATGGAGCTTGAAAGATACAAGTAAATAATTGGTATCAAGATGGAGGGCAGTGTATGTTAAAGCATGTCTGACACAATGCCACAGAACAGGCAGAATTTGAACAGATGAGCTGTCTAGAGCCCACTGTACAGAATTGGATCAGATTTCAGATTACAAGGGCGTCCCCATTCCCGACACACAAACAGACCCACAATGCCATCAGCAGCAAACTCCACCAGGAAAAAAATAGATCAAAATTTCTCCTCAGTTATATGTGAACACTGCTTGTACCAGCATGGCGGGCGAGTAAGGCACCTCTTACACCTGGCAAAGAGATCACCTAAAAAGCATGATTATTTGGTAGTCTTGTGGGCACTGGGTTTAAATATCTGGTCACACTCAAGTGTCTACAGCTTTCATGTGCATGCTTGCATGTGGAATGAATATATAGGGCGGGGGGGGGATATTTTCACCCCGTTTAATGTGGTTCACCTTATGAAAGTTGGAATTTCAGTTCATTATTACCGAATGTAATATTCTGCAGTAGATTCAAGCCACAAATAACCAGAGAGCTTATGACCTGTGTGTGGAATCACTGATAAATGAAAGACATCCTCCTTCTCAGTGGTTCCTAATCTCCTTATAGCCAGGAAATTGGTTTCTGTGGGTTATAGTTAATAAACATTGATATAGGGTAATCCAGAACTCATCTAGTGATATATCATCGTATCTGCTGTGTATTAGTATGAGTAGCTGCTCTAATTCAATAAAGCTTATATACAAAAGAAACCAGCTGCCCGAGGACAACAACACTACAGCTCAGGCAGGTAGATAGGATAGAACCGAGGTATGCATTTGTGTTCAAGTAGAGGATTCTGAATACAGCGAGACGGTGTGGTACCACTGGCGCACATCTAGCTTCTCTCTTCAGAAAAACCCTGGATTAAACTGTTTTGTCTTGGGGGCTTTGGGATGATATCCTGTTACTTATCCTAAAAGCATGGTCTAAATTCTCTGCTCCTTGAGTTTAATGTTCACTGGCTGCAATCTTACACCCTAGAAAACACTCCCCACTGGAGGTTCTTTATAGCATGGCTTGTGACGCACTTTGGGGATAGATGTTTAAATGTAGAACATTATTCATCATCACTGGTGATGCTAAAAGATTAAAATGTAAATTGGTCTGGTAGGGGAGTGTCAGCACAATGCCTGACTATGGCTCCCATGCTCCCCAGCCTGACCAGGCATAGGAATGTGACAAATCCTGTGGTGGTATTGAGGCTTTCTGTGTGGCCAGTGGTTTCAGTGCCACTCATGGGCCTCACAAGGACCCACATCCAAGCCACCTCAATGTGGGGTGAAGTCTGGGAGAGAAAATGAGGGGCCTCTCACCACCATCACTTCTTCCTTCACAATGTCTCCCAAATCTTCCCTTTCCTCCATATGACCTCTTGGTCACCTCGTGCCTCAGCAAATGTCTTCCTTGCTGATCTCCAGGCATTTCACCCTTCCACCCGCTGCTCTCCATACAAAACACAATGGCTAAACTGATCTTTCCCACCTGCTGTTCTGACTGTCACTCTCCCCCTCTTTGAATCTGCTGACGCTACTCTGACCCTGTGCATACGTCGGTTCTATCCTATCCTATCCAGATAAAAATGGCATAAAACTTTCAATTTACAAAGCATGTTATTTTACACATTGACCTTGAGCTTTGCCTAATGACTGAAAATGCCTCTTCTCAAGTGCTAAATGACTTCCTGCTCCTTCCAATTCCTCTTTAAAACACGATCTTCTTTGAAGTGTTTAAACGATGAGTACTGCAAGAACTTCCCACCACTCCAAGGCTGGGTCCTCACTTGGTGAGCTGTCTCTCCACTATTTATCTAGTCTAGATTGGAAGCGCCTTGGATCATAGACCAGGGGCCAGATCCACAGGTAGTGTCAATCACCATAGCTCCATTAATTTCAGTTTATACCAGCCCCATGGGGAGGATCTGCCCCATTTCTTCATTTCTGAGCCCCGTCAGTATTCAGTAACAATACAATCGAAGTAACTTTATTTCAGCAAATGGGAGGTAGCAGCAGGTCATGAGTTTGCAAACAACAAGGCTATTTCTGCTTTTCACCGCACCACATTGTGCCTTAAAAATTCAAGGAGGATCTTAACATCTGCTGCTTGTAGCAGCAACTGCAAGGGACAGTGAGCAGGGGACAGATGATGTTCTGGATGTTTTCATATGGTTCCTGTTGCTAAGGAAACTACCTCCTTGATATCTGTGTTCACTACATTTGGGTCACTTGGGCTTTTGCTCTCAGAGTAAAGAATGAGCTAGTGTTTGGGGAAAGGAGAAATGATTAAAGTATATCCTTAATGCACAATTTCCCTCACTCTCTCACACTATATAATAGCCATTGGCCAAATTCAGTGTTTAGTTATTATGAATATTGCTAAAAGAAACACCCCTCACCATATTACATGCCATGCTGTACATGACGTAAATTAAGGCAAAGCTTGTCAAAAATACACCAGAGGAAATGTGCATAGCCGCAAGGTTCTGAACATCTTATTTACATTGCAATTGTACTTAAAGGCCTCAGTTAGGAGCTGATTGTGCTAAAAGCTGTGCAAACACATGGAAAAACCCCACACACTGAGGCTGGGTCATCACTTGGTGAGCTGTCTCTCCACTATTTATCTAGTCTACCCCACCCTACCCTACCCCAGAGCGATTATCATCCAAATGTCAATCTCCCACCCATGTAGAATAATCTGAAGTCAATGGGCTCCAGGCAGGGACAGAGTGCTTAGAGCTCATGGTAGGGTCAAGGCACACATATCATAAGACGTGTCGGGGAGGAGGAAAGAAAACAAGAACAACTATTATGAGATCACAGGCCTACATACCAACGATGCGCACAACGTGATTCTACCAAATTATTAGTGGGTGCTGTGGAGGGATGGCAGGGAGCAAAGATAGGGTTTATTTAAAAAAAACCTCTGTCTTCTTTGTATTTTTACTTTTTAAAATATTCAAACTTCTGCCCTTTTCTCTTCTCTAACTATATGTTCAGCCATGTGTGTGTGTAAAAGTAATAAAATGGAGAGACACGTCAAAACCTCTATGAAGTCTCTAAAAATATCGAGACATCTGTAGGGGATTTGAAATATGTGCCTGTATCATCACATACATACACGTACACACACAGAGCACTTGCCTTGTGAAAATCAGGCCCCTTTTAAGTTGTGTCCCAAGCTGGGCCCCCAAAACTGAGGCATCTTAAATGTTTATAAAGATATGGGTGTGCATAGGAAGGTGATCCTATTCAGAGGTGATACCCATGTGATAAATTAGAAAGCTTCTCCACTTGTGAAGAACACACAACATCATGTATTGTGTTTATATAAAGCCATAAGAGAAATGATTATATCTTCGTCTTTCAGTTGCTTTTGGAAGTGGGGATGGATTCTGCACAGCACTGTGTTCTTCTAGGCTATCGTATAAATAAAAAAATGGCTATTTCAGAGAGACTAAATGAAAGCGAGCTGGTTGGTGCTTGGCAAACTTCACAGAGTTTGTACTCGAATGCGCAGTTTGGACTATCCCCCAAAAGGCTGGTTGAATTCTCAGACCCTCCCGTGTCTGTGCATGGCACTGGAGCACTCATGAGTCACTCCTTTCTGTCGGCTCTATTGGGCTTTGGATGAGGCTGTGGTTCTACTCCTTCTTAAAGTTCAGGCCGAAATTTAGGCAACTGAAACTCTGTCCAGTAACTGAGACACTCTCTCTCTCCCTTGTTTTGTCCTGGAAGCTCAATGAGCGCCTAATTAATGGGTCAACTTTTGTCCTTGTACCCTGGAGTCAATCTGGAATAACTCCTGGGAAACAAGTGGAGTTTTTATTGGTACAAAATGAGATGATGCCAATGAGAGCAGAATTTGGCCTGAAGAAATGGGATTACAAATGCCTCGTTCAATGCTTCCACACCTCCTGCTAATGTATTTTCTGAATGGATTTGGACTTCAAGTCTTGTAAGAAAATCAGACATCAACAGAAGAAAATATCTCATAGATGAGAAATGACTTCCATTACTTAAATCCTTAACCGGATTGCACTGCACAGGCTGAAAATATTGGCTACTTCTTCCTACATAAATAACTCCAACCTCCCCATTAGAGGTTTTATTTTAGTTCCGTGTCTTAGGCTGCTATCCCTGTTTCGGTGTGAGGCTGAGCTGCCTATTTTTCTGTTTTGGCATCAGCAAATTTTGCATGTGCCAGAAAAAAAAAATGAAGACCAAGGTCTCTCTGGGGTGTCTGGCAAATGGATCAAACTGCCAATTGGTGCCTGCTCAGAGTTCGCATCTTGTGACTTTGTGTGTGGAATTTTATGACATCTGTGTCTAATTGCTACCCGACTGCTATTAGAGAGATAAGGGGGGAGTTAATATCTTTTATTGGACCAACTTTTGTTGGTGACAGAGACAAGCTTTTTATCTTACACAGAGTGTGGAAGCTCAAAAGCTTATCTTTCTCACCAACAGAAGCTGGTCCAATAAAAGATATTAGCTCCCCCATCTTGTATCTCTAACATCCTGGGACCAACACAGCTACAACACCACTGCATCCTTCTGCTATGGCATTTGGGGGACTCCGGTGAGACACACTGAACAGTTTTTGTTGTACGAAGCCAAATTACTGTGTAAGGATTTCGACACAGCAGCCTGACCTCCCTCCTGTGGAGTTATTAAAAGCAGTCAGGGTTTATTTTCTTCACCTTCATTTCTCAATTGCTGCTTAAGCAGCACGGTCTGATTATTGCATCATGGTTTTCTGAAGTAGCTGTCTGTCTCTTTTAAAGCTTTATCAAAGAGATTTGTGAGTATCAAAAGTAAGTATTTAATCCAGGAGATCTTGGACACTAGTTGAAAGCACCAGCAGACAATCTAGTGCAGGATGTCAGTTGTGTCGTACTATTGTTTTACCTGCTAGGTAATGATGACTGAATCTTGAACACGACCTTTGTCCTGAGAGCTGTTTCTGAGTGACTTTGCATGCTATTCCTCTGGATCACAGTGTTGTGGGCATTTTGATACATTCCTGGATGTTTCTTTTAGTCGGCCTACCTGTCAGCAAGTCTTTTTCGTTTATTTCAAAGATCAGTCAGGGCCTGCATTATCAGCAAGGTTTCAGTGTCTTGTGGGTCCTTGTGCCTGTGTAGTTTGTTGTGTCTCCCCTTTTCTGGTCTTGTGGTAGTCACTAAGGCATGCATTATTATCATGCTTGGATATTGCTTTAAAATGATCATGGTGGCTCATTATTCATATAGCACAGAAAGGGGTGACGGGTACTTTAGAGACAAGTAAATACACATGAACCATGCCCTCAAATGATTCACAATCTTAGCAGTTTGTTCAAGATTCTCTTAATTAGTAGACATTTTATTTTCATATTTTTCCATGTCCACAGGCTGCTCTATTCTGTAGGTATTGTAGGTATTGTACTTCCCTTTAGTCCAGTAGTCTGTCGTGGCTTCTTTGCCTTCTAATGTGTGGGTCTGGGGGAGGTGGAAGAGGATTGTGTTTTGAGGTGTTTTTGGTATGTATGCTATGGTTTGGTGTTTCCTGTTGTTCATTCATCACACAAGCTGCCATTTATCCCTAGTATTAATTCTGATTTTAAAATATGAATGGGGATCCATAGAAATATCTCAGTAGTAAGGAGGTCTGAGACTAATATTGTCTGATGCGAGGTATGTTTTCTCTGTTGCAGTAAAATCATAATTGGTGCAATTTATCAGTCATGTCAATGTAATAAACTTTCTGCAGCTGGGATCGCAGACCTGTTAGCCAACCTCACTGTAAAACTTCCTTAGATACACAGACCCCCATCTCTGGCAATGTATGGCTTTTCTTGCTCTAATATATCTTATTCAGCATATTCAGGGTTGTTTTCATCTATCCAATTAAAGTCATCGCCTTCTGACTTCAAAATGTCACCAGGCCTACACAATCTTAGGTGACTTTTCTATTTTGCTCCGCTGATGACAACAGCTCTTCAGTACTGGTGACTCTTCCTATTTCTATTAGCTGAAGATGGGCTTGAGTTACAAAATTCAGATCTAGATACTGAATCAAGTTATTCCAAAGCTTGAGGTGTTCTGGGCAAGGATTTTGGTTCCCATTTCCAAACTCCCTCTCCCTAGCCCAAAATATGGGAAATGTTATTAATACCTAAAGTTTTGTTTTGCATCCTATCTCTACTATTGAAGCTGCATCTAGTTGATCAGCACACTGCAAAGCATGGGATTCCAGGTAGTGAATCTTCAATCAAAGGGCCGCATGTTTTGAAAATGTGTATGTAGCTTTGTCTTGCGTTCTAAATAGCTGGGCACCGTGTGTAATCATTGAAATATGCCAGGATGGGCCAGAGACATGGTGTTTGTTTTTAGAGCTCAGGTTTAAAGTTGAATCAGAGCTAGAGGTCAGCAGCATCAAGATCCCACAAGAGGATTTAATGAGATTTCTGTCTGAGATTAAGGTTCCACTGCTCTTGTGAGATTTCCACCATCTTGGACCAAAGCTTCATGAGAGATAAAAAATGATCCTCTGGTTAGGGCACTAGTTTAGGGTTTGTGAGACCTGAGTTCCCTCCCCTGGTCTGACAAAGACTTGCTGTAACACTTCGGACAAATCATTGAGCGCTCTGTGCCTCAGTTTCCCCTCGGCAAAATAGGGATAATAACATTTCCCTACCTTACAGGGGTGTTAGGAGTATAAATGCATTACAGATTTTGACGTGCTCAGATATGATGATGATGAGGGGCAGATAAGTATGAAAGATAAAATAGTTAGTTGACCTTGTGGGATTTCAGCCACATCCCAGTGGGCACCCATAAGCAGACCCCTTTGGCTTCAGCTCCAACCCACAACCAAAATTCCAAGTGTGCATTTCAATGAAGGGATTCAAAGCCAAATCTTTGTACCCCGCCCCAACAAAATTTCAACTGGCTCCAAATCAGTGATCTGACAATGGACTATATCTACCAATTAATTAGTTAATGATTAAATAAAAGGGAGGGCTGATTTGGGCACTAAAACTTATTGAAGGCACAAATTTAACAGCTGGACCATTTTGACATCAATGGCTTTCCTAGTGTGAGTTTTCCCATTGATTTTCCTACGTAAATGTTTGATCCTGTCTCGTTTAGTCAAGTCTAGCTTTGCCTTACAAATAGTGGCTTATGGCAGCAAACAGTCAGAGGCAACAGACAATTCAGTGATTGTTTGGCTAGTGACTGCAGGTGTGTAAGAAGTGAATGTTTGTCTAGATGGTAAAACCCCTAGAGCAGGCCCTGTGTGTATTTCATCATCTGCATTACAATATCACCACATGTTCTGGCTTGCCAGGCAACCAAACCCCAGAACCAATCATGACCCGTTGAGTTTCTGAAGTATTTTGCAAGCTGCATGTTACCATTCTCTGTACCCAGACTGACCAGCCTGGTTCCTTAACGAGTCTCATTGATTGAGCTCTACACAGTATAGCAAGCTTGAAGATGCTTCATTTTAAGTAAGTCTCTCTCTCTTTCGCATGACTACCTTACAAACCCTCAGCCTACCTTTGATCTCAAATCCTTCTACTCTAGCCAACGTAGGGAGACCGCCGTTTCATGAGACTTTGACAATCCTTAAAGAGATTACTTCAATCTCTTAAACAAATTTCAGTCCAGTTTTAAGATTAAGTAGTGCCACTGAGATGTCCTTGTTGATTAAATCGACATGATCTAACCTCACAGCAAAGGACTGGAGGCCAGAAGTCCTTAGTTTTAGACTACTCAGTTGTGTGCAATCTTGACCAAGTCACTCGAACAGGTCTCTGTTTACCTGTCAGCCCCAATGTAAAAAATCTTTCAGATTCTCCGATGAAGCGTAATATAAGTGCAAAATAGTGTTCAGGCTATGTACATCATCATTTTCTTTTACAAATGTTGGCATGCTTATTGCTTTCCATAGTCGTGTGTAATATTTCAGATTCATTTAATATCTGTATGAGATTGATTGATTAACATAGGACTTGGGATGGTTTTAAAAAAATTCAACTTTGTCTTTCAACAAAGACAAAAGTTTCAACCTTATATAGCTTAGTGATTTTTGACTTTGGTGCTCTTGATACAGGGACTTGTGCACTTTACCACACTTCAGGGTTCCATTCTGGGTGCAGTCTTCAATGTGCAGCTGTTAGATTTCCCTGCTATGCAGTTAGTACTCAGCTTTCTATTTGTATTGTATATTCTGGTAGGGCTTGCTTTGTGTCTCTCTGATGTTTCAGAAATGATTAACCCTAGAAGTGACTATGGTTTAGCCTTGGCTATGTCACTCCAGGGTTCTTTAGAGCTGTGAGAAAAGTCACACTTTTTTCCCCCCGAGTTTGATAAGAAAAATTTCATCATTATGTTGTGGCCCAAGGTGTAGCCTAGAAATTTTGTTTTGGATGAAAAATTCCCACAATGGTCCGTTTTTCATACAAAATGTGCCAAATTAAAATTTCCTCCCTGCCCTTTTATTTTAACATGAACTGACTTCCCTCAAAGTTTTTAAGATTCTCTCCTTTGAACAGGACCATTTCCAGATGGAAATTTCATGGGTTTTTGTGAAACTGGCCCATTTTTTAAAACTCAAAATAAAAGATGAACAACACAGGTAGTGAGAATTATGCCTTTGAGTCACCTTTTTTTTAAAAAAAAATATTTTAATTTTTTTGCCCTCCTTTCAGTTAGCGCAATTTGTTTGCCTCAGTTCTCAGTATCCCAGTTCTGGTACTTAACTGGATTAGTAACCATTTGGTACCAATGTTAAGATTATGGTACTAAACCAAAGCTTTAAAATAATATAAAAAAATTGTTGACACCTCTGTTTCTCTGTTCCTGCCGTGCTCTATTCATTATTGCTTCATTTTTGAGGCTGAAAGTACATCTGGAGGTAGAGGATTTAAACTGTGTATGTTCTAGCTCCAGCTCCCCCTTCTTCCATAGCTGCCTGCTTCTCGCCTCTCATGGTGCTGTATTTCTGTGAGCTAATTTAAAGAGATAATCCCTTCTAAGCCGATTTATTACTTCAATCAAAATATGAGTATGCTTTATTTTGAATCACATATGAATAATTAGCTCTTTGGGGCAGGAACTTGCTCAACCTACAAGTCTATAAAGCACTTAGCACATTCCTGATATTATAGGAGTAAATAATTTAATATAACTAAGTTCTTAGGGACCCATTTCACTTAAAATGTTTTGTTGCAACGTACAGCTAAGTGCTATGACATGAAAGTCTCATGTAATAGTATGAGGCAATGCTTAGGGCACTAGTCTAGAACTGGAGAGTTCTAGTCCCTGCTTTGAGGCATATTTTCTGTATGATCTTAGGCAAGTCACTTAGTGTCTGTCCGTGCCTAAGTTCCCCATTTATAATAGCACTTTTCTACTTCACAGGGATATTGTAAAGGTAAATACATTAAAAGACTGTGATGTGCTTAGATACTAGGTGATGAGGGGCATATAAGTACAACAGATAAATAAATATGTTTCAAAGAACAGAGAATCAATGCCTGGGCACTTACTAATTTATGTACTCTAGGGACCAAATGGCTAGGCAGCAGTTCTGCAGACCTAGGGGTTACAGTGGATGAGAAGCTGGATATGAGTCAGCAGTGTGCCCTTGTTGCCAAGAAGGCTAATGGCATTTTGGGCTGCATAAGTAGGGGCATTGCAAGCAGATCGAGGGACATAATGATTCCCCTCTGTTCGACATTGGTGAGGTCTCATCTGGAGTACTATGTCCAATTTTGGGGCCCATAGTACAAGAAGGATGTGGAAAAATTGGAAAGAGTCCAGATAAGGGCAACAAAAATTATTAGGGGCCTGGAGCACATGACTTTTGAGGAGAGGCTGAGAGAACTGGGATTATTTAGTCTACAGAAGAGAAGACTGAGGGGAGTTTTGATAGCTGCTTTCAACTACCTGAAAGGGGGTTCTAAAGAACTAGACTGTTCTCAGTGGTACCAGATGACAGAACAAGGAGTAATTGTCTCAAGTTGCAGTTGGGAAGGTTTAGATTGGATATTAGGAAAAACTTTTTCATTAGGAGGGTGGTGAAGCACCGGAATGGGTTACCTAGGGAGGTGGTAGAACCACCTTCCTTAGAGGTTTTTAAGGTCAGGCTTGACAAAGCCCTGGCTGGGATGATTTAGTTGGGGATTTAGTTGGGGATTGGTCCCGCATTGAGCAGGGGGTTGGACTAGATGACCTCCAGAGGTGCCTTCCAACTCTAATGTTCTATGATTCAATGAAATACAAACAGAGGCAATTGCAGGATCTATATATCTATATATCTGGTTTACACTGTGGGGGGATCGATCTAAGTTTCATAACTTCAGCTATGTTATTCACATAGCTGAAGTCAACCTACTTAGACCTACTCACCGCGGTGTCTTCACTGCGGTGAGTCAACTGTTGTCGCTCCTCTGTCAACTCTATCTGTGCCTCTTGGGGCGGTGGAGTACAGGAGTCAATGGGAGAGTGCTCGGGGGTCAATTTATCGCGTCTAGACTAGACACGATAAATCAACCCTCGCAGGATCAATCGCTGCCTGCCAATCCAGTGGGCAGTAGAGACATACCCTCAGAGTCCTGTTGAAAAATTCTTCAATATTCATAGGAATTATTTCATCCACTCAGCAGTGAGATGTAGCCCATCACGGGTAGAACAAGGTCATAGTTTAACAGCTCACTGTAACACTATGTAGCAGTTCAAGACAGAAAGTGAAGATGAATTTTGTACCAAGCAGGTAAGAGGGTCTAAGACAAAAATCCTTAGAGAAAAGAACAAACTATTAGCTTGAAACGTAATTTAACAGAATAGTAATGCTCTAATACCATCTCTGCAAATCTAATACCATTTCTGCAAAAGCAGAATACTTCAACCAGTGACATACTCTTTTGGGGCCCAGTCCAACACGTCTTAAGTCAATGGAAAGACTCCCTCAGCTTCAATGGCAGTTGGATCAATCCCTTGAGATTTTTGGTTTGTCAGTTGCTTTTATTGTAACATTATTGTTTTCACAAAATATGCCACTGTAACTTGTCATGGTGATTATGCTAATTTGTTATTTTCCAGAATGATACAGTTTCCGAATATGTAGAGCAGTTCAGTTCTTAAAAGCAAAATGTTGAATGCATTGCTGTATTACTGTCATATTCATTATGTTCTGCGATATATTAAACCATAATCAATTTGACGAAAAAATTTACAAGTCTGTAGAAAGAGAATGTCATGCATGCTTAAAGTATATGCGATGACATGCAGTGCAGGCCACTATGATGATGAGCTATACAGGAATCCGAGGCCCATTATCTGAAGGGTCAGTGACCTGAAGTCTGTTTTAAACTAATTGTGTTGCCAGCCATTGTATTGCTCATTTCACTAATGGCCAGTTCATTGTACTCAATCTACTTGTTTATTACACACACCTGTTTGGAATGATCAGCTTCATTACACGTGTCTCTGACATTCCAGTGCCATAATCCACATGGAATTAAGTAGGTTTCCATGCATATGGAATAGATTAGACATAGAATATTCTTTTACGGGAGGCAGCTGATAAGCACTGAACTATCTCAGTCTATCGTTCTGTGCAAGTCCTAGCAACGTCTCCCTGTCAAGCATTCCATTAACTCCTTCACTTCTTATTTCTTACAAGGCCACACATAATCCTAATCTTTTTATTTTGCTGAGCTATTATCTCTCTCTGGGGGCCTAGCACTGAGATTTCATGGTACCTCATTTTTCACTTAGTCCAAAATTGGGCTGGAAAAAGTCAGGGCAAAGAGGGCTTTCCTGGAGCAGGCTGAAAGAAACTGTCTTGTCTAAAACTAAATCTTTGTTTGTGGCAACTTTTGATTCGGGGTCCGTTTAAAAGATGGCTTGTTTTACTTCAAGCAGGAATAATGAAGATCCTGATTTTGCCACCTGTAAGCCTGTTGAGTAGTACTTTATTCCATGGCGGTGCCCAGTGGCACAGATCAGGTCCCAGGCGATGCATCTGTGCACAAAGGCAAAATTAATCTTTCCCACACACATGCCTCTGTGTAGCAGCTGGAAACCCTGGGGCCAAGAGCACAGGAATAAGGATAAACTGCCCACCTCCTACTCCCCTCCACTGCATAAGAGGACAGGGATAGGGCAAAGAGTAGACAGATCCTTGGTTACACTCAAAATGTTCCAGTCGTCGCCTTTCTGGTAAGGGACAATTGTACATTGCCATGTCACTGGAGCAAGTGGGGGAACAGGGGAGGAATTGTTCCGAGAAGCCCCATTCCTTCCCAGTGCTGCTCCTGGGGCAGCATTGCTATTCGCTAAACTTCACAGGGTAAATTGTATCGGAGGTTCTTGTGGTGGAAGGTACTTTTCAGCAAGGTTCGGGATGGCAGAGTGAGGCTAAGAATCTCTATCAGATCCCTGCTCCACTAGGATCAAGCCTCAGAACCATTCCTTTCCCCATCATAGCATGAGTACTAGCTGATTTCCCCTTTCTATGGAAGGATAACACAACTCATAGTCAACTTCTGGGAAGTGCTTTAAAAAAAAAAAAAAAAAAAAAAACCTTCCTACCTCTGACCCAAGTATTTCGGCACTTAAAAGGGAAAGCAGAAGACTGGCAATGACCACTCTTATCCCCTGCCGCCCCCCCCCCCCCCAAAGGATTGAAACTCAGTTACTCTTAAACAGGATTAAAGCCATTGTATAGATCATTCATTTTTATTGGCCTGCTATATTAATCAATTAGGTCCACATGCTGTCAAGTCAAAAGCAAGCCTGTTAGGCTACTTCTTAAGAAGTTTGAACTCTAGAAGCTGTTGATTTATTGATACAGATAAGCACCATAGAGAGAGAGATTAGAATCAGTGCAAACAGCCTGAAGAAGATTAAATAAAAATAATAAAATAGGCCTGGGAATGGAAATGTGCAATTTGAAATTAATTGGAGTGCCAACTCCAACAGTAGCTGTTTATGTGTGTCTCCAAAAAGGCAATTTTGAGAAAGAGAGACCACAAGAGAAAAGCATTGAGGATTCAGAGAGGGGAGAACAGGGAAGTAGGCAAGTATCGTCCATCTCAAAGGAGACAGGCGAGTGGTAGAAATGGAAGAAAAAAACATGAGGCCTTCAAAAAAAATTGTTCCCTAAAGTGTTTTAGAACAGAACAATTGACATGAGTAACTCTCCAGGACCTGAGCACTGCTAGCCAGTTAGAAAGCCCACAGAATCAACATGTAGCAATTTTCCACAGTTGGACAATCTAACCCTGTGCTCATTGATGACAATGGGAATTTTAACATGAGCATAGATAGGAGCTGGATTGGACCCCAATGGTGAATTTCAGCACTGTGAAGAGGGCCACAGCAAGGTCTAAGTCCCATTTAAGTCAAGCTCTGTTTTGAGGGCTTAAGCGACACAGCCTTTGTGCTGGCCCTTGGCACAGGGATGAATTGCACCCTAGAGGAGAATCCTGACTACTGCTGAATGGAACTCAGTGGTGTGGGCTCACAAAGGTTCATGCATATCTCACACCTTAGGGTTTGCACCTCATTATTTATTATTTATTTATTTGAATTGCAGTAGCGCTTAGAGGCCCAATCATGAATCAGGATGTGCCAAGAGCTGGCCACACATAATGACAAGACAGTCCCTGCCCCAAAGAGCGCACAGTCGTGTTAGTTTCATTTTGAGTTTTAGCTTCGAATCCAGACTTAGACCAGGTGCTACCTATTGACTTCAGTGGCTGTATCTTATTACACTGGGTCTAAATGTGTCTCTCAAAGCAGAATTCAACCAAGACAGCCACATTTTGCTTGGTTTCAGGTGAAAACTAGAGTTGTGTAAAATTTTCACCCAACTTTGCACAAGGTTCATTTTGTTTCATTTTGAGCCCCTACAAATGCTGAAATTTTGCAAAAAATATTATGAAAATTACATGTCAGAGAAATATTCCAACCCATCTGTTTCCCACATTTCTATAGTGCAAAAGTTTAGGTTGAAAATATTTCACGTGGTAATCTTTTAGATTGAAAGGGTGGGTTCTGTCTGTCACCAGAGAACGTCACAAAAATTTTGCAAGCAACAGCACCGTGTGAACTTATCATAATATGTGAAAATACTCCTGGAGGCCGTAATCCTGTAAAGCCTTGAAGCACATGCTTAACTTTAACACTACTCTCAAGAGCATCTAACATCAGTAGGACAATTCATATGCTTTAAGTTGTGACTTGCTGCATCTGTGCTATAAACTAACTCAGCATAAAACCAAACATGGTCACAGTCTGCAGGATTTTTTCCGTTCATCTGATTTCTTGTAAAGATTAATTTTATCATAATAAATGTTACCTAGATAGTGTTGTTCAGCTGGTGTAAAACCTCATAACGCTATTGAAATCCATGGAGTTATGCCATCTAACCCTGCTAAAGATCTGGGTCACATGGTCTAGTGGAAAATACTAGCAGAAGTGGTCAGCATGGTGAGGGAAGGAAAAGAAAGCAGTAGGCAGGTGGGAAAGGAGAGGAAGATAAGTTAGAGAAGGAGACGGAGGGCAAAAGAGGAGGTAAAAGCACAATTTCTGACCAATCTCCATAAGAACTATTGTTCCATAAAGATCAGTCTGGAGCATTTGCCCCAATAGCAGGGCCGGCGACAGGGGGGTACTACGGGTAGAGCTGTACCGGGTCCCCCGACTTTAGGGGGGCCCCGGTACAGCTCTACCGGTAGTCATCCGGGGCGGCTCTCCCCCGGACGAGCGCCTGTCCCCAGCCGGAGCAGAGCCCGGCCAGCGGCAGCGGCTCAGTCCGGGGGAGGGGGGAGGGAGCAGCAAGGGAGGCTCTCGCTGCTCCCTGGCTCTCGGGTCTCGCTGCTGCCAGCTGGCGGGGGGAGCGCCGGCTGGGCTGGGGAGGGAGGGCGGCTGGGCTGGGGAGCCCCCAGCCGCTGTCAGCTGGGGGTGGGGGAGCGCCGGCTGGGCTGGGGGCCCCCCAGCCGCTGTCAGCTGGGGGGGGTGGGGCTGGGGGGGTGGCCGGCTGGGCTGGGGGGCCCCCTGCCACTGTCAGCTGGGGGGGGAGCGCCGGCTGGGCTGCGGGGGCCGGCTGGGCTGGGGGCTCCCCAGCTGCTGTCAGCTGGGGGGGGAGCGCTGGCTGGGCTGTGGGGGCCCCCAGCCGATGTCGACTGGGCTGGGCTGGGGGGCCCCGGCTGGGCTGGGGGGGCCCCCAAACTATTAGAGTAGGGGGCCCCCAAATTTCTGTCGCCGGCCCTGCCCAATAGAGGCACATTGTTTCCGCCTAACATTTGTATTTTACTTTTACCTCTTGCCACAATGGAAATTCAAGTCCCACATTCAGTCAAAGTGGGGCATTTTATTGCTTTTCCAGTCAACTGCCTGAGCCCGATATTTAAAATTTATCACCAGTAGCTCTGTGAGTAGCAGATATGTAAGTAAATGAAAAATCAACCTTTTGCACTATGTCCCAGAGAAGGTTTTTTTCCCTTTGGCCTGCTGAAGCAGTTGGCTATGAGAATATGTGGCTTTCATAAGTGGTTTGTTATCGACAATGTTATAGTTATTGGAAAATGAATATTGCGGCTATGGGAGAGCACTGTTCTGTCAAGCTAGTTTGCTATTGCAAAATTCTGTATTTGCAGCGTGGGTCTGTGGCTTGCTACCAAATAGGTAACAAAAGGATGGAAAATGCTCTTCTACCCAGGGGCTCTGCAGTATTCTCAGTCAAAGGACTATGGAGCAAACACTATCATTAGAGGCCGTGTGATCCAATGATCTGGGTTCTAGTCCTGGCTCTGCCACTGATCTGTTGCATGACCCTGGGCAAATTATTTCACCTCTATCCCACCCCATCGCAGAGGTGACTGATCCTGTGAAAGGAACCATGCCACGGGGGTCAAAAATGAGACGTGAAATGCAACTGAAAGTAGAGGTGCAATTTGGCCAGGAGACTGGGGCTAACATGGAAAATAGCATGGGATCACAAGTAGTTAGGACCCTAGTTATTTATATTCCATCCACACAATGGCATCTACAGAGGCACCAGGCCCTGTAGCACCCTGCTAAGGCAATGATTCAGCCAAAAGGTAGCAGAGAGTGTCCGCTACTGTGACACCAGTGTTACTTCCAGCGGATTATATAGTTTCATTACGTTCTGAGGTTTCTCATTAAAAAAATGACTGACCAGACCCAAACCTTCTTAGTTTGGAAAATCTGACAAGATTACAGTGAAAAGTGGTATTTAAGGAACTGACCCCAAACCCACTGAAGTCAATGGAAGTCAATTCACTCCTGTGGGCATTAGTTCCGACTCTGAACAGTTAAACTAACTGTGATCACACTTTACACATCTGTCAGTTTCAGCTTTGCTTTTTTGAATGTGAAGGCACTGTAGCTCTGATTTAAACAGCTGAATTATGACTGTGCAGCACCATACAGATGCTTGGGCGGTGAGCTGAATTCTGTTTATTACACAGGACCTTCTCATTAGTACAAAAAGTAGCATTTACTTGCTTTATTATGTACATTTATTCAAAACACTGGAAGATCTGGCTGGATTATGAAACTTATTTTTCAGGGAAGTAGGGAGCGCATCAGCGAAATTTCTTTATTATAAAATTTCTGATTTTCCCCTTTAATCCAGAGGGTTTATGAGATCTATTTTAATGACCTTTTAAAAGAAACTCCGATATTCCCATGCTTGTTTAACCCGACTGCTTTGGCACCTTGTAGTAAGGGCAGAATAACAGTTAGCTTCCGAGTTTAGCCAACAAACCGCTAATGACTTGCTTGTTTTAATGGAATATTTATGGGCATTGTCCCCTCTCTTAGGAGGAGTAAACATAGCAAAGGTTTGAAATTTTCTTTTATTTATCTCTCTGGCAAAAGATCATATTATTCCCATGGACATGCTCACGATAGTTTACAGCTGCAGGTAGAAGCTAAGGAGCCTTCACGAGGCAGAGTTTACAGCATTAGCTGGTTTTGCCACAGCTAACAACAGCGAAAGTACAGTAAGCCTCAGCTTAGACATATCTTATTACCCCAGATCCTTTGGGGCATGGATGCAAAGTGCTCTGAAAAGGCTGACTGGTGGGGTGAATACTAAATGGCTACACTAAGGGTTACAGGCCCCATTCTTCCTGCTTTAGGCTCTGCACTCAGTTTTTGTACCTGTATAACTGTCAATGAGGGGTGTGATTTCTTATCCTGTATAATCCCTAGTGCAGACACAGTTTTACCATTATACTAGTGCCTTATACATCTTATATAGCTTATAGCCCTTCCAGTATGGGAATAGCTATACCAATAATGTACGCTGATACAGATATAACAGTGTCCACAATAGGGTGTACACTGGTATAGTTAAAATGATACAACTTTCTAGCATAGTCCATTTTGGATTAAATTCACCCCTGTGCAAAGCTGTTGCCTAAGAGCAGGGACAATTAAAATCACAGTCAAACCCTTTTGAAAGGAGCACTTAGGAGGCATACAGGCCTCGTGCTGTCTTTCTGCACAAGGGCCAATTTCATCCTTTGAATATTACCTTAAAAGCAATGGGGCAGCTCGTGGCATATGGTACTGTTCACGCTGTGCAGCACTGAAAGTCCCACTTACGCCTTATCTTGAGGTCTTCCGTGCTACATGTGTTGACCCTCCACACAGAGACAAATTTCACCCATGGTGAGGAAGGTCGGGCTGGCCTAATCAGCCTCTCAATTCGCATGTGAGAGACGTTCTGATATACCAAATGGAGTGTGCTTTCTTTTCCCAGTGATTTACTGTAAAATTATTCATACTGTAATCATTTTATTACATGAAGTACGTACCAGCAGCTGAATTGCCCCTACTCAGGAGTTGGGTGCTTTTGGCTGATGTGATTCCTTAGCCAAGTGTAATGCCATTAAATGATTGGATTTTATTGTATCTATTGACATGGTGTCACAGATGATTTTCATTCCCCCCCCCCCATTATGCTTATAAATAAAAGCATCTACCATCATTAGAAAATATGAACATGTTAAAACCCCGATTAACGTTCCCCTATTAATCTAAGAGCTGGGCATTTGCTTATTAATACCTTTTTACATTACATTCATCAACTGTTGCCTAAAATAAAAAGGTTGAGATGCCATATTGCATCTGAGTTAAACAAGAAAGGATCTGGCTGAATCCAGGGTTCTGCTTAACGCAAGAAGGAATTTTGATTTTCAGTCTCAGTGCTCCTTAAAATTTTACCTCTCTCCTGGCCCAGAGTGCGCAAAGATATGCAGTTGGTCCTTCCTTTATGGGAAGGTCAAAATTCAGCATGGACTTGCTATACCCACTGAAATCAATCCTGGTTTTCAGTGTTAACAAGGTTAGAACAAAGGACATTTCCTTCCATATCGTGCCAGTCTGGAGGTCTATTTTTAGACTCTTTCTCTGGAAATCCGCTTCAGATTTTGGGAACTTTTCTCAATTTAATTAATAGAAATTAAAAAATATGCACACAGTTCAGCATAGTCTGAATGCTAAAATCTCCAGAGGGGCTACAATAGAAGAGGTAAAAATGTGTTTTTTGGTCTGTCAGTCACTTCATGGTTCTGTGGCAGAACCAAACCCAAGTGTTTCTGTTCTATTCTATATAGGCTCTTATACCGCACTTATCACCATAATATCTGAGTCCTTCCAGTAGTGCATTAAGCAATGTGACTTCACATCTCTTCCATGCTGTTTGTTCTCTCATCCTCCCTCCCTGCCACAGGGTAGAAGTATATGTAGTGGCGTGTCTTGGTTTGGTAGAGATGTACGTTTTTTAAAGTGAAGGCAAGGTCAAAGAAATGTACTTTCACTTAGAGTGAAAGGTGGTGAAGTTTGTGATGGTCCTCAGTTCCTGGGGGAGCTCATTCCACGGCCTCACACTGATCCCTGAAACAGTTCTGTCTCCCACACAGATAGCTTTTTCTCTTACTGTGAACAGTTCCATTGGGCCAAAGGAACATAGTTGTCGACCATGGTCTTCATCACAGCACCTTTTGCTATCTTCATATCCTAGGCCCCGGCCATGGAGCACTTTGAAGATAAAGACCAAGACCTTGAACTTGATTTGAAATTGTATGAGAAGCCAGTTCACAGCATGAAGGTCAGGTCTGATGTATTCGTGGTAGCCTGTGTTGCTGAGGAGATGTTCTGAACACTCGCTTAGAGGTAGACTAATACCTTTAGAAACTTTGAGTAGTTACTTATATTGTACCCTGAGAGGAGCCTGGGATACAACCGGACCAGCATAAAGGATCTAAAAGTTGTTAGCTGTTGTCTTAACTAGCTTTAAGAGGCTTTACAATTAGGTTAAGCTAACTCAATTGAATAAGCACAATTGCAGAAAAGAACCATTTTTCCTATTTGTTATTTGTTGAGGAAAACGATGGTTGTCCCAGGAGCAGCTTTGCAATGAGAGAACTGTAATGTGTGTGTATCCCAGTGGAAGTAACCTTCAAAGTCAGTGCTGAAAAACAGCATCACTTGGGTTTGATTTGAACGTTCCCTGTGTGATTACCAGAGCTCAAGGGAATATTAGAGTGGAATGAGCAAGGGAGGAAGGTTGCATACAGAGAGCAGGAAGGTAAAAAGTTAAAAGGAGACTGTTACACTTTTCTAAAATCTACAGAGGCAAAATTAACTCACTTTTCTCTGCTTCCCAATGTCCATCCCCTCCTTTAATCATGAACAATACTAAATTCATTGTAGAAGCTTTTTGTTGGAGACAAAGATGGATGAGCGCCTGCCTAGGAGTGTTAAGTAAAAGATTAGAAAGGAAGAACAGAATTTGTCAGATGAAGTTTCTCTGAACCAGTTCCAGTTGGAACTCGAGGGCGGGCCAGGGCTCCCACAGTACTGCATGTTCTGCGGCAGTAGATGAAAGTTCCCGCAGCTCTGAGTTGGTTGGAATTTCCTGCATAACATTTGGCAGGTTTGGATGGTGAACTTTTCCCTTGATCCTGATCGTTCCTGACATTCCACAACTGTTGGATGGCAGCTGGCCTATGCGATGTTTCAGGACCCTATAAGCAAACTATTCTGATCCCCACCTCCTACCTCTCTCTGTGTCTCTCAGTCTGAAGGGCCATGGAATATTCAGAGCAGCAGACACATATACACAAGACACATTGCTTCAAATGCCTTGTGAGTCAGTGGGAATAATGAGCACGATAAAGCCCTGCAAACACAAGAAGCCTCGGGCATCAGTGGTGCAATCCTGCAGCCTAGAATAAAGCCATCAGAATACAGAGATGACCAAGTTCCAATAAGAGGCGAGGTGGCTCTCCAACTTGGAAGTGCCCCATACGATAAGCCGTAAAGGAACATTTATCTGTGGCTCATTCCTGGATCATGAGTACTCATTGCCTATAGCCAATTAACTAGGTGCCTGCTTAGTGAGTTCTCCCTAGTTCTCCAGCATTCAGCACACAAGAAGAAAGAGTAGCAAACGCAGGTGCCATTTGGTGCTGGCCACTAAAGCATCGCAGCTTTCATAACCTTGTATTGGTGGGAGGGATGGACAAAGCTTGTCCCATGTTTGGCCAGAGAAGGGTTAAAGTCCTGTTCCAGACCAAGGAGTTAACAGGTGTCTTTCCTCAGCAGAGGCACTGAGAGCTGAGGAAAAGCGCTTTCTAGAGGCAGCCGCTTGCAGTGCATGAGAAGCTTTACTAGTCCCACATAACCCCAGGAACTATGCTGTATTTTCTTGAGTGCCATCTCCAGGGCCAGCGACAGGGGGGTACTACGGGTACAGCTGTACCAGGCCCCCCGACTTTAGGGGGGGCCCAGTACACAGCTGTACCCGCTGTCGTCCCCCCTTGTCGCCGGACCTGGAGAGCGGGGAAGGGGCGGGGAGGCGGCGCGGCTCTCCCCCAACAAGCGAGCCTGGCCCCGACAGGAGCAGAGCCCGGCCGGCGGCGGCAGCAGCGCTGGAGGGGGGAAGGGAGGGAAAGGGGGGGGAAGGGCGGCTCACGCCGCTCTCGCTGTCCGGGGGAGGGGGGGGGAACGCCGGCTGGGCTGGGGGGGGGGGGGCCCGGCTGGGCTGGGGGGGGGCCCCCATCCACTGTCGGCTGGGCTGGGGAGGCCCCATCCGCTGTTGGCTGGGCTGGGGGGGGCAGCTGGGCTGGGGGAGCCCCATCTGCTGTCGGCTGGGCTGGGGGGGCCCCGGCTGGGCTGGGGGGGGCCCCAAACTATCAAAGTAGGGGGCCCCCACATTTCTGTCACCAGCCCTGGCCATCTCCTGGTAACTTAGGCCTGGTCTACACGGGTGGGAGTGTCGACCTAAGATATGCATCTTCAGCTATACAAATAGCGTAGCT
Organism: Sternotherus odoratus; assembly: GCA_032164245.1. NCBI lineage: Eukaryota > Metazoa > Chordata > Testudines > Kinosternidae > Sternotherus > Sternotherus odoratus. The sequence continues at coordinate 9,384,133 of JAVMKO010000009.1, read as the reverse complement.
GAAGTCAACGTATCTTACCTGGGCGTCCTCATGGCAGTGAGTCAACTGCAGCCACTCCCCCTGTCGACACTGCTTCCACCTCTCGTGGAGGTGGAGTTCCAGAGTCGACGGGGAGAGCACTCCGGGATCAATTAATCGCGTCTTCACTATGAGCAGATGTTTTTCAAAGAACTATCCACAATGACTCGACGACCTTTCTTGAGTGGTAACAGCTCATTTAGAACCCGTCATTTTGTATGTATAGCTGAGATTATGTTTTCAAATGGGCATTACTTTGCATTTATCAACACTGAATTTCATCCACCATTTTGTAACCCAGTCACACAGTTTTGTAAGATCCCTTTGTAACTCTTAGCTGATGCAAAGAGAGGGTAAGTGACTTGTCTGAGGACACATATGAAGCCAGTGGCAGAGCTCAGAATAAAGCCCAGAAGTCCAGATTCCCTGTCCCCTAAGTAAGAGATCCATCTGCTTATTAGGAAGTCAGTGTGGCCTTAGCTCTGGTCTATGATACCAAAGATTTGGGTTCCATTCCCAAGTCTGCCATGGCCTGCTGGGTGACATTGGCCAAGTCACTTCACCTTGCTGTGCCTAAGTTTCCAATCTGTATAATGGGGATAATGATACAGATCTCTGTTGTAAATAGTTTTGAGATCACCTGGTGAAAAGTGCTATAGAGGAGCTATTCATTATTATTATTCACGTCTAACTGTGTCCCCCTCAAAAATCAACAGATATCAGGCACTAAAGGTGTTTGTCTGCTATGTGTTTCTAGCTCCTCATGCAATTTACAGATCCACTAAAACTGAACTGCTGTATTTGTCTGAACAGAAATAAAACCCAACAACAACAAAATTAAAAGACTGAAAATAAGACAGGCCTGAGGCAACATAGAGTTGTATGTATTTTTAAATTCCATCTCCTATCGCATCCATGATGAATTGTGTGACGAAAGGAACCTAACTGAATTAGAGTTTCAGTTTGTCCCACATAGACTGTAGCTCTTTCCCTTCATAAACAGTTCATCTGGGCTGTAATTGCCTGCTTGCTTATCTGCACGTCTCTTTTGAAAGCTAATCCAAATGCCGGTTCAATCCCCACTGTGCGGTAGTTTTAGCATCGCCTTTGCCTTTGCTTTGCTCCAGCTGCTGTCCTCTGTGGCACAGGGACTGAAACAGAGGCGATAAGAGGTGCTTGGCCCCCTGAAGGAATTAGATGGGTGCAGTGGGAGAAGGAGACGTTTCTGCCATATCTGCCCCTGCTGTTTGCTCTTTTCCCTTGGGGCTTGTTTTGATGTTGTTTATCTCCTTCCTTCCGCCGCTTCCCTGGTGAATCTCTGCTCCTCCTTTGTCATTTCCAAGGTGCTGGGTCCTTTTTTCTTCTATAAAATCCTCTCCCTCACACACATTACATCACAATTTCTCCTCCTGACTCCCACCCACAAACACAGCCACCATCCGTTTTTTAATCTTATCTTTCCCCGGGTGATGCATGCCGTTGGGTGACATTTCGAAGCCAGGTATTGCTCAGTTAAGTCAAATGCTGTTTTCACAAGGCTCAAGCAAGTCTGTACAATGGAGGAACTAAGAGCTACAGAAATACACAGGCCTGCTTCTCCTGAAATCAATGGCTGAAAGCTCACCCACATCATTAGGGCCAAGATTTGGCGCACAGTCCTTTTAACTTTATAATGGGTCCCAAAGCAGTAATGAGCTCTCCTCCCAATTCTCTGACTCGGGTAAATAGCAATCCCCCTAGCTCCCTTACTCCTTGGCTGGTATTGTCAACACACCATTGGCTTTCCCCCAATATTTCAGTCTATTTTAACCACTAAACCTAGTCCTAAGGTAATTATGCCATTGTTTCTACCTTCTCAATCAGAGTGCTGGCTTCTCCGAGAGGCAGGATGCTCCAGTAATTAGGCCCCTAGCCTAGGACTTGTGAGAACAGTGTTTAAGTCCCTGCTCTGCCACAGACTTCCTGTATGACCTTGGTCAAGTCACGTAGCCTCTGTGGTCCTCATTTCCTCATCTGTAAAAGGGGGATAATAGCACTTCCTTATCTTGCTGCACTGTTGTGAGGATAAAGGCATGAAAGTTTGAGTGGCTCGGATACTTACAGTAATGGGAGCCAGAAATAGCTCCAACTGCACATTCCTGTACATAGTAAAGAGCTAACCACTTCTATGAGCAAAGAGAATCTCCCTTTAGCCTATCACTTAAGAGTAGCCCATTACCCAGCATAGACAGAAGAGTTCGGCTCCAGCATAGGCACCCAAATAAAGGTGCGCAGCTCCCATTGTGACATTCCTGAACCTATGTTTGCAAGTAATCCACTCCCAAAGTGCACCCAACTCTTTTGAAAATCTGGTGCCTAAACAGAAGCTGAGCTCTTCTGAAATCTGGCCAATTATATGTCCAGGAAAGCAAGACTGGAGGAGAAGGGTTTTTTGGCATTGAGAAGTAAGATGAGGACTGCTTCCTGCATAGAGCTTGAGGTGGAAAGGACCACCAGTTTATGTTCTGGTTTAAGATGGAAATGGAGGCCTAATGCCAGAGAGAACCAGTTTTTATTTTGCCTGTCCTATGTCCCCTCCTTTCCAGCTCCTGTTTACATGTGACAATGCTGGTCGTGCTGGTAAGATTCAAATGGAGATAGGTTGACCAGACAGCAGATGTGAAAAATCAGATCAGAGAGCAGAGGGGTAATAGGAGCCTATATAAGAAAAAGACCCAAAAAGTAGGACTGTCCCTATAAAATCAGGACATCTGGTCACCCTTAAAGAGGACTGTGTGACTCCAACAGCTAAATGCAACCATTGTTGCCTTCAATATTGTTCCTCCTCATTATCGTCTCCTGAGATCTCTGTTAGGGCTAGATTCCAAACCTTAAACTTCTTCACTCAAGTCCCAGGATCTATGTGCTGTGAAGACAGTGGAGACTCCTGCCTTCCGGCCTTTTGCTGCTGCCATTGCTGCTGGACAAACCACACAAAACTGGGCCATTTTACAGATAGTCCCTGCCCTCCCCGGCACCCTGGGAGCATTTGAAACGATTAATATAGTGCTTGTCCAACATGTCATTTCCTACGTAAATGCAAATTCATTTACAATTGACAGGGCACAGAAAGCTTTAAAATGTTTACTGAGTTTTGACAGGCAGAGGTTACAATTATCCCCAGCTGTTCCCCGGGGACAACGCTCCCCGTTGACTGCAGTGCGCCAAGAGATGTGATTGCCACGTGTTGGGACTGCACACACATCATCACCGGATGATGAGGAGCATAATAAAGGCCGGCTTTTCTTTAGTCCTTCAGTCATTTCAAGGTGCCCGCACCAGTACAGAGGGGGAATATTATCACCATTCTACTGAGGAGTAAGCTGAGGCCTGGAGACATTCAATGACTGGCTAGGGGTCACTCAACAAGTCAGTGGGTATGTCTATGCTGTAGTCACAGGGTGTGACTGCAGGTCATGTAGACATAACCAAGCTGACTTGAATATAGTTCGCTCAGGTTCTGGAGTAGTGAAGCTGTGGCAGAATGTACTTCAGCATGGGCTAGCCACAGGAGCAATTACATAGCGTCCCCGGAAGGCTTGTATGAACCATACTGAACCATGGGCTTCTGTAGCTTCGCTGCTTCGGTACCTGATATAGCTAGCTCAGCCAAGTCAACTGGAGCTGCAGTCCCACCCCATGATTGCCGCACAAACATACCCAGAGGCAGAACCAAGGACAGAACCCAGGATTCCTCAGCTCCTAGTCACGGGTAGTAACCACTGCCCAGCAGTCCCTCCCTTATGGGTAATCTAGGGAACATATGGTAGTTGATTCAAGAACAGACTATCACTGGTCTGTTAAGTAATAGTGACCAGTGTAACTCAGTCCAGCATCCTCAGGAGAGGGATCATACCGAAAACTAGCTAGTGACACTAACATTCGGGGCCATGCTTGAGAGAGATCAACATAAATGAGGAAGCTGGTCAAAAAAGCCCCCAAGTCAAAAGTGAGGAATTTAAATTCTGTACACTCAGCACAGAGGTTTTTAAACAGAGTCACAGAAAGCATGTTTTCCTACGCCAGAGAGGGAGCAGAAAGGCAGAAACTTACAAAGCAGAGTTAAATGACAAGACTCAAAAGGTTATTCAGATGTGTCTTCTCTCCCCCTTTTCTCCCCTCCTCCCGGCCCCGATGGAAATCCAGCATTAGAGAAGGAGCATAAACTATGGCAGGTTAAAAAGTGAGATGGGAACTGGGAGGTTAAGAGAACTTAGGTGTGGCAAAAGTGACATGTAGGTTGTGTGCACATTGTGTAGGTTGTAGCCTTTCTGCTTAGATCTGTTTTATTCTTGCAAACACTAGGAGAAACATTAATAATGAAATATGCAGAGAAAAAATCATAAGCAATAACCTCAAGTCAAGACATTTTGCCTTTTTAAAGAACAAAATCCTCTTGTTTTCTGTAGCTAGCTGACTCCACCCTCCTGGTGGTGACTCCTCATGCCATGTGAACCCCACATTTCAAACAGAATGTGCCTTTGACCCTGTGGAATTCCTGATTTGGGAACTACACCTTAGGAAGGTGCAGGAGGAGGACAGAGAACAGGCAGAAGTCATAGGGCGGCAACATCCTCCATCAACCGTCTTAAACTCTTCTCAGAGGTAGCATTAGCTGACTGATAGCAGTCATCTTTCTCCTTCACAATGCTGACCCCCGCCCATACAGGATTTACAGAGGCTAACGACTGACAGGAATGCTTGCTAGCATGGTGCTTGTTGATGCCACTGGTCATGGGATGTGCTGGAGAAGAAACCCCACAGCTGGAAAATGTACAGGTATCTGTGAGGGTCATTCTACATGGGAGTAATCCATGAGCAGTCCTACAAGCATATACCAATGGAGTCCTGCCAATTGCTTTAATCAGCATTCAGCATTGTGGCTCATAAAATTTTGCTGATAAATAAGAGCTATTTATGTAGGTCATTATCTTGCACTGAGGTCTGTTGTTCCTATTCTGTACCATTTGGTTACCCTACAGTAAATGCCAGCACTGAAGTAGAGTCACGCCATTTGATACTGCTTGCACCACTGCACGATTTAGTGTGGCTGCTACCGGGGCGTTAAATGTTCCCTAAGTGGTAGCTGTCTTCCACTAATGCAGATGCATTTCCTTTAGCTAGTTGCTTTATAGCTGTTCTTCTTAGATCCTGCTGGCTTTACGTCTGTTCCTCAGATTCCCTGATTTGCGGTAGTATTTATTTTCAGGTATGGCCTCAAGTAGAACCAACTCTGCAAATGTTGGCATTAGTATAAAGACCTGCAGGAAGAGCAGGCATTTTGACCCATGTAACACGGAGGGTTTTCCCCTCCCCCCCAAGAAATACCACCTCCTGAAGCCTTTCTTCCTGTGAACCCTATTAGCCTGAATGCCACTGATTTTATATGCTCATAGACTGGGTATTTGTTCTTGCTGCTCTGGTATACAATGCAATAGTTTCTCTATTACAGAAATTTAGAGTGCTTTTATATGGGTGAGTCTGATCCTGCTGTCCTTACACAGGCAAAACTGCCACTGACTCAAGTAAGAAGGTAAGACTTGAACCTAAGGAACAGGACTGGGAGTCACAAAATGTGAGTTCCATTCTCAGCTTTCAGGGTGGTAGCCGTGTTAGTCTGGAATAGCAGAGTTAACAAAGTCCTGTGGCACCTTAAAGACTAACTATAAAGTTTTGAAGCATGAGCTTTCGTGGGCTAATACCCACTTCGTCGGATGCAGGCCTGCATCCGACGAAGTGGGTATTAGCCCACGAAAGCTCATGCTTCAAAACTTTATAGTTAATCTTTAAGGTGCCACATTCTCAGCTTTGTTATTGACCTGCAGTGTGGCCTTACAATCATTGATGCTAGTCTTAGAAAACTCCTTTTCGACCATCCCTTGAATCAGGCAGGCAAGATCTTAATTAATAATAATTCCACCACTCTGTTTTGAAGATGGTTCCGCACTCTAGCAAACCTCATAGCTAAGAAACATTTCCTACTTTTCAGTCTATATTTTCCTCTGACGTTTATCCCATTATTACTCTTATTTATACCCCATCCTGAACAATCTTCCTCCCTGCCTGGTGTCTCAGAACTGAGCACAGCCACAAGTGAATGCCCCCGTCTCTCCAATTAATACACCTCAAAACTTGGGCTGTGACTCCTGGTTCCATGTTCTTGCTTTATCTCTGGGCACCTGTGGCTCGGAACACTGCAAAAGCCAGACTCCTGAGCCACTAGGAATACTGAATACCTCACACCACTTAATAGCAACAATTCCGTCCAAGTAATAAGTGGTATTGATGGTCTCTTCAACTGGAAGGATCATGATTGCAGTGCACAGAGTGAAGGCCAGGGAGGAGTAGAAGATTAAACGGAGGACTAGTGGGGAATCCTCAAGGCTTGAGGGACAGAGAAGACTCCCCTTGGGAGGAAAATGACTTGTTTGGTTGGGAAATATTAGGACTGTGCATCCAAATACTTCATAGCCTGGATAATGAAGGAAATGGCCATATTCAGGCAAACACAAAGAGCTCAGTGATTATGCGGCTGCATGGTTTTCACAGGCCTTTAAATATCTCAAGGAGCCATTTCTGGTGTCAAATTAACACAAGTGCTGATCTTTTTGCAAATTTCCCGCTATCTGAGACGTGAAATGCCATAAGGAGAATTGCTCTCATTATTTTGGTGCCATAAATTGCCCACTGAGGCCTCAAAAGAGCCTTTTGTTAGAAACCTGAACACAGGCAAGCCTTAGACAAACATCAGCCTCTCACGCCTTCCTAAAACATTACCAGCACTATCCTTCTCGGGCTCTATACAAAGGTGAAGAATTAGTGGTAATGGGCATTAGAAGCCTGGCCAGACACTTAAATCTAACCTTGAGAAGCAATGTGGCATGAATATAGTGCCCCGCGTAATATGCCAGGGAGTTATCTAATGATTTTCAGAGCTGCTTCCTAGAATTACAGTGGGAATTGGCCTTGCAGCAACACAATGATTCTTAGGAATACTCAAGCAGTGGGATTGTTCTTTATAAACTGTTTGTGGATGGGGGGAGGAAGAGACACCGTTCTCTGGATCTTGTTTGACTCCTTGTCACCTTCCCAGTATATTTTGGATGCTAAGGAGACCCTCATGACCTTGAGTCCATGTAAATACACATGCAAATAGCATTTTGGGGCCACATCGTCCACTATGGCAGTGAAGCCAAGAGGGGAAACAAAAGTAACCTTTTTTGGCTGCCTGATGCTTAAGCCCTTCAGACACCAGGCCAGCCCCCAATATAAATTAGAGCAGTCGTCAGCTACCATTCCCTCTCCTACACTTAGCATAATGGAGCTCACTGCTGAGGGGCAACTGAGATGGTAATTGGAGCGAGGGCTGGATGAACGGGTTCAAATCAAATCAGAACAGCCTCCGATCTTCATTGTAGTTATAGCCTGAACTGTGGGCAGGGTTTCTAGTGAGAAATGAGCCTGTGCGACTCTCTGGGAAGTAATAGGATGGAAATGACTCTTAAGATCACTGAGTCTGTCTCCACTGCAGTCCCAGATGGAGGACAGGACAGATCACATATTAAGCTGAGACCACACTACATTTGTTTTTAGCCAAGAGGCTTAGAAGAAGCTGTGGCAATTCTGAAAGGAACTGGCTGGAACGTTAGTTGGGTTTAAACATTTGAAAAATGTGTTCAGAAACTGAATCCTTCCCCCACCTTTCTGTCTTTTACCACATCCAGTTGAACTCTCTCATCCTCTCTTTCAGTGGCCTCACCTACCTCTCTGATCTCATTTCCTCCTTCTTCCTTCCACTCCCTGCATTCCCCCTCTCTTTTCTGTCTTCTTCCACTCCAGCTCCCATTCTCAGCCTGAAACACTTTCCACCAGCCATTCTGTCAAACACATTCTTTCTCCCACCTCAGACCCTGTTCTCCCACGAATCTTTCGTACCTTGTTCTCATTGCTATCTCTTCCCCTAAACTGGGATACCACATCTTTTCTTGTCTTTGGCGCTCTCATATTAAACTCTTTTTGCCTGATCATCAAAAGCACCATTAAACTCACAGCACTGTTCCTGTTGTTATTGGTTGTAATGATGACTTGCGTGCCATTGAATTGATTTGGGCTGTAGTGGGAATGTATTTCCAGTTAGCAGAAGTGTTAGAACTTAATCCTGCCCCATTAAAGTCCATGGGAGATTTGCCATTGACTACAGCAGGGGTGGGGGCCCCATGCATAAATACTATCATGACCTGATTAGAATGTATATCCATTTCCCTCTAATGGATTAATTCAGAGCTGCTCGACTATGTGTCACAGACCCTATGCTGCTGAGAAAGATTCTCCTTTCACTGTGCTTCTGAGGCAGGAAGATCTGAGTTCCACCCCTGACTAGCTGGAAGTGCCAAAGGACTATTGTATGCAGCACAGTGGCAACAATGAAGTTCTAGGCAGCTATTGATATTTCACAGCCTAATTATACCAAGGGTGTAAAAATATGAGCTGAAGTTATATGCTACATCTGGGGTGCATTTGTATATTGGTACTTGTGCACATCATTTAAATAGAGATAGAAACTGCTGAACTCAACATAATATTTCCCTTGAAGTGTGAGTATACAGTAATTACATTGTGTGTGTAATTGTTGTATTGCCTCCCCCATGTTTAGCAGTAGCCAAATCTCCCGTGGATAGTTTGCTGCATCCTAGGACAACAAACAGATCTGAAAGATGTGAACTAAAACGTTAATGTTCTTGATGCTAAGCACTTGATAGAAAGCAAATATTGCTCCTCCGTGCTTTATTTCCTCTTTCTAAAGGAGCTGCACAGGGCATTTTGTTTCATGGTCAAATTTGCAATAAGATACTTTATTTACATAGCTGTGGTCCAAAATCGAAACCATTTATCTGAAACATTTTCTCCACAGCTAACTGAAGAGCAGAGACACAGTTCTGCCACCCTTCCTCATGTTAAGCAGGACCTTATGACTACAGCTGAGCAAATAATTAATTTTTTTCAGTTCAGTGGCCAAAAAAAAATTGTTTCATTTCAAAATGAAATTGATTTTTTTCGTTTGCTTGTTTGTTTCTCTCATCAAATGAAAAAAACCAAAAAAATTGTTCAGGTTGAATGAACCATTTGCACATAATTTTGAAATGACATTTTCTAAATGTCATCTTGCTTCAGAAAAAAATGTTGAGACGGTTCATTTCAGAAATGATGAAACAAACCATTAATATTTCTGATTCCTCCTCCCCTTTTTTTTCTGGCTGAAACTTATTTACCAAAATCAACCCAAATTCATAATTAGTTTTGATGACTCTCAAAATGAATGTTTTGGCAAATTTACTATTTGCCAAAAAACATTTCTCCCAGATCTACTTATGCCACAATAGTGCCATTGAAAGTAGCAGGACTGTTCCTGAAGAGTGCTGCTACTCATTATGAGCAAAGGTACTAACATTTACCCCTAAGAAAATGCAGCACAGAAAGGTGAGTAAATGTAATATGTTAGACTCCATTTTAATGCTGTTGATAGATTGATTACGTCACTACACCCGGAGGTCCCCCGGAACCTGTCCTGGAGCAATTGTGATTTAAATAAAATGGAACCCTGATCCCAAGGACCAATTGGATTTTGCAAAAAACAAAACATGGCCTCCCTTTCCAGTCTCCCTATTAATCCTATTGAAAGAGGAACATGAGAAATGCCATCCTGGATCAGACACAAAGTTATTCTAATCCTGTCTCTGAGAGTAGTCAGCAGCAAGTACTTCAGAGAAAGTTACATGATACTGCTTGAGTATGCAGATGTTGGATCATCTTCCCCACAGGAAAGTCTCTCCTAACTCCTAATAATCAGAGATTATTTTAAAACATGATCTTGAGGGTTTATATCCATTTCAAACCTCTTTTCTTTTTAGTAGATGCTATTTTATAAATTTGGAGATGGCCATCATTCATATAAATGTCCAGTCCCTCTCTGAATCTTGCTAAATTCTAAGCCTCAATATCATCATACGGCAGTATGTTCCACAGTCTCATTACATGTTGTGTGAAAAAAGCATTTCCTTTTATCAGTGGGGCTGCTCCAAAACTACAGATACATTATTTTACAGTTTTGGGTGATAAGGACTGGGATTCAGAGTCCAATTTAGTGGGAGGATGGGGAGGGAGGAAGCTTCGTGCAAGGGAAATGCATGTGTTGTCTAACCAAAGCATTGAACCAGCATATATTAACTTAGTTTCAGATTCCTCCATGTGAAATGTGTCTTTTCCCCTAAAGGCCCTCAGAAGAAGGATCCTAGAGATTTCACACTCCATTGTTCCTGTGAAAGGATTATAACTTATAGGTGACCCCTACAGCTAAAGAAAACACTGAATCAAGTCACTTATATCTGACCTTTGGAGTGGCTGCTGTGATGTCATTACTGTTACAATTTTACACAAGATTAGGCATGTAATTATCTGTTAAATAGTGAAGGGTGGCTTGGATTGCCCAGCTAATGAAGCAGGCCAGCATTAATGATATCACATATGGGTAGCTCCAAGGCACTGGCATTCTGAAATATTCTGAAATCATTCAAACTCTTCCAGAGAAAAAGACTTTTCCTTCCTTCCCATCCACCCTTCTCTGCATTCTAGCCACCCCTCTCCCTTTTGAAGGCTGCCATCACAAAGCCTTCTGTCTGACTAGGTGAGTCAGGAGATGCATAGCTACCTGTGGTAATGCTTCTACTACCCGAGAAGGACTGTCTGATGAATACAGGCAGCATGAGCTGTATATCACCTCGACTATATGCTCAGCTGTGTTTAGTTTTGAGCAAAGTCTGTGATAACCAAGCTCCTCCAGGTCTCCCAGTGACTATGGTAGTGGTTTAGGCTATACCAGCACAGCATCCAGTAGGTTCAGCTGTGTCACTCAGCTGCCCTATTACAGTACTTTTAGTTTTAGCCGTTCGCACACCACGTGTAACTTTACCTTTCAGCAAGTGACCCCAATAGGATTGTGTGTGAGTGCTAGGAGTGTGATAGGACTGTGTGTGAACAGAACCTTAGAGGCCTTCCTCCTGAAGATTTCAATAAGTCCTCACAGCTGCTTCATATGAACAGACTGAGTAAACTGCTGCGCAGGGGGCCAGGCCTCAGTTTATAAAAGTGGACACTAAATACGGTACTGGATGCCACAATTTTACTGTTTGCTAACCGAGGCCTCCAATGTTAGAGGCCATTTTAGTCAACCTGCATGTCACAGAGCTTGTCTATACTGAATACGCTACAGCAGCACAGCCACACCGTTTTAGTACCTCAGTATAGACACTACCTACACCAATGGGAGGGGTTCCCCTGTCAGCATAGGTAATCCAACTCCCAGAGAGGCGATAGCTGCATTGACAGAAAAATTCTTCCGGCAGCTTAGTGCTGTCTACGCGGGGATTTAGGTCATCTTAACTACACCACTGAGGGGTGTGGGTTTTTCACACCCCTGAGTGACGTATTTATGTTGACCTAATTTTCTAATTTCCTTACCCATGGCTGCACAGTGAGTCAGTAGTAGAGTCAAGAATAAGACCCAGGTGTCCTGTATCCCAAGTTCTCTACTCTGATGGCCAGGAGCACTGGAACAATTTGGACAGTGGGGATGCTGAGAGCCATTGAACTAAACTGTGAACCCTGTAAATAATGGAGACCACGTCAAGCCAGGGAGTGGAGTAGCACCCCCAGCATCTCTAGTTCTAGCACCTATGCTGACCACTTGAAAACTCTCCTTATTGGGTCAAACTCTCCTTAATTGATTAGATGCTGGTAGCTACTATTTTGTCCTCCAAGCCATAGTTATTTTAGTCACAAATGCCCTTTCTTATATATTGTTCCCCTAATACTTGACTATAGTTTTTTGCTCAGGTGAAAAGGAAAGAAAAGACTATTTAGGTTCAGATACCACAGTGATAAGAATCAGGGGGTTGAAGTAAGGAGACTGGGAGAGCACAGCTTTCTTTCTTCTTCCTTGCTTGTTTAAACAGTGCTCTCCCTCCTCTTTGTCTGGTGCAAAGGGCGCCTCTTCCGGCCTAATCTGTGTCCACTTGTGGGTGTGATACAAATACTTTGATTTTTTTTGTGGTAGCGCCAAAGAGCCCGGTGATGGATCATGATCCTAGTGTGCCAGGCACTGTACAAATGCAGAACACAAAGATGGTCCCTGCCACTGAGTAACAGATGGATTTTATTCATTTCAGTGTGGTTTTGGGGATGCTCAGTGCTAACAATAGGGCTCTGAGCACTTGCCAAAAGGCGAACTCACCAATATACATTGCAGCTTTTTATGGTGTCATCCCAAGGCCTAAATAGGCAGAATGTTTTGGTGGTGGTTTTTAGAGAAGGGTCTCCTTCTCTGTAAATGTCAAGCCTTCACACTCCTCTGCAAAGTTTGGGGTGAAAAGACCCAGAATTTTTGTTTGCCCCATTACTGAGATAGGGGTCCAGCTGTGAAATTCTTATCCAAATCCAGACTTGGATTCCAGCTCTCTCACACTCCAAGCTGGATATTTTTCCTCCTCCAAATCCATCTCAGTCAGTTCTGAGCATTCACCCAGGTTCACAGCTATGCAAATACATGAGTCATTCCTGTTTGTGTGACTTTGTAGATGGTGGCGTTACAGCATTTTTTTTACACAAACAGCGCTCTGGAATTCATGTGCCTCCCTTAGTGGAAACCACAAACAGCCGAGTTTATTTCTCAGTGAGCTAGGGAATGGCCACTGAAGTATGAAAAGGTTCTACATTATGACACTTAGAATCCAGGCTATTTCATTTTTATTATTGAGTCCTGCTCCATAGTGTGATAAATGCACACAGTGCTTTACAAATCATAGAATGAGATATGGCGTCTGCCCAAAGGGACTTCACAATTGAGGGTCCGATCTGGTGAGATGCTGAGCATCATGAAGTCACCTCTTTGTAAGGATGAGCTTTCAGAACCAGCTGAGATACGGGTATTGGTGAATGTTGGTAAACATTGATTTTACCGTATGCACACAAGGCACCAAAAATATTTCCATTGATGGTAAATAAAATAGGCAAAGTAAGAAATTTTTTTCTTGAGAATTTATTAGGGATTGATTTAAGGCTATTTACTTTGTATACTTTGACAGGTGAGGTTGACAATTTGTAGTTTAACAGTTAAACAGCTCACAACATCTACTGCCATTGAATAATTGTCTGACTCCCCCCCTGCCACAACTTCCCACAACTGTGAAAATTTTAAATGAACAAAAAATGTTAAATGCATAAAACCCATAATCGGGCGAAACTGTGAAAATTCAAATAGATAAAATAAAATGCTTAAAAATAAACCTCCATCAAAATAATAAAGAAGAAAATTGGATTCTAGGTACAGATAAATTAAAAGAGAGAGACGTGAGTCCAAGCCAAATCCCTAGATCAAAACTCCTTTACATTTCTCCCCTCTTTAAATCTTAAGCTCTGAAAATGAGATGCTACTGGTATCATGCCCTGCCATAGAAAAGAGAAGGCCCTCGGCAGCAGTTGTGCTTGGGGAGTATTTAGGGAAAACACGATAGAAGGCAGTAGGAAGGAGCTGTGGCAGGAGGAATATAGAGAGGCTGCTTGGCAGACATGAAGTAGGAGGTCGTGCCAGGCTGGCAGTGGGCTGGGGGTATGAAAGAAAGCACAAATCTTAGAGTGGGAGAATTTGCTGAAGGGGGTGTAGATTAAGGGGACAGTAGGAGGAAATTAATTGGAGCCCATTTAAAAAACAAAACACTTGTTCTGCTTCTAAGACAACCGTGGCTCGAGCAGCTAAGCAGGTTTGGAACAATAAACCCTTGTAAAGTCTGTGATGGTATCAGATAGACTTCCAAAGGAATAAATAGTTCCAGGTGCTACAACTCCATCTTTACTCAGGTAAGGTGAGTTTTGACTGATTTAGGGATGCAGGACTAAGGCCATAATGAACTGTAACAGATACATAACCTCTTAATTAACATGCTGACGTGCTGGGGAAAAGGTAAAATGCTGGCAGAGACTCTCACCAGAAAGATCAGCCTGTGGATGATCTTAGCCTGATCTTATTAATCATGTTTATTACATTAGAGTCTAAGAGCCAGCTAAGAATCCTGGTGCTCAACGAGTTAATCCATTATTTGCGCAATAGAAAAAGGAAAACAAACTGTCCTCAACATTTATTCTGCATGCATCAACGGAGCACCTAGTCAAGTTGCTATGATTCTCTCAAGCAGCGCCAATCAGAATGCCAGCTGGGAGACGGACTGTAACTGCAGTTAGCTTTAACTACGAGTTTGGTGACAGATCAATGCATTCTGAATACACCATGGGCTCACGCAATTATTTAAAATCTACGGCTGCTTAGAACAAATGTATCAAGAGGTCTCGGGCCAGGGAGGAAAGCATGCAAAAGTGATGGGAACAGCAAAAGATTCCAGCCTATTCTTTAGCCAGCGCTTGGAGTTCACCCCAAGGTGAAGCTTTCATTTTCCAGAGTGTGTGCAAGGGGTGATCCAACAGCAAAGCAAGCGTTTGTCCAGGCAGTAAAGCACAGGCAAGGAAAGGACATCTTATCTCTGCTGTGAGCCAGTGCTAGCAAAACAAATGAGAGAGAGGGAAAAAAGTAGAAGATAACTTTGTGTCCGGCAAAGCTCCTGGAAGGGTACAGAGAGGACATCTCCATTATTTTGCATATCGAATAATCAGAAGGTCCACCTCCTCGGCCCAGAGCCCACTGAGCATTGCCAAGCAGAGAGGAATCCAGGCCCGGGAACTTAGCATGATGGTGTGTTTCAAATGAATACTGATCGAGACTATCCCTCTCCTTCTAGGTCCTTCCGTCATCCCTCCAAGACCTCCACAGTAAGGAAAGGCACCACTGGGCAATCCTCTAAGATGTTTATTTGGACCAGTGGCCGGACCTCCACATCTTATAGACATGACGAGAAAAGGTAAACTACAATGGCACTTACTGTGTTTTGTGGTTTTTAAACCGGGGTCTCTCTGAAGCGTCAGACTCTGACTTTCCCCAGGTGGTTGTGAAGGGGAAGGAGGGAGGGATGCAGGAGGCCATTTCCCCCACTTGTTGCCCTGCCAGATTTCTAGACTAGAACTGCTTGATAAATGGAGAGGGCTTCTGGTGCAGCTCCCCAAAAGGGGTGTGATCAGATATGCTGGAAGTGTGTCCAAGGTCCTTCTTGCCCTCTCCCCTCCCCCAGTCACTTGGAGATCACTTTTGAGACTGGCACACCCTGAACTTTTTTACAGACGTGCTAGTCACCACACATGAGCATAACTCCGCCACCACCACCACAGCTAGCAATGACATTCTGTTCTCAGGAAGCATCATGGCTCAAGCAACACTCTCCCCAACACTTTGGCTGTCCACTGCAGAACGGCACCCTAAATAAATTCCATGCACCTCACTGATACGATGCACATGCTGAAATTAGAGCGTTGGCATAGACTCTGTGTGTGAGAGAGAGAGAGGGAGAATAGGATGTGCATTACAGTATTAGATTTTTATTTTGTTTTATAATTTTAAGTTTAAACATTTTTTTCAATTTTTTTCCAATTTAAATGTTCACAGTTGTGTAAAATTATGGGTTCCAAGCACTTTTTCAGTTTGTATCCATTTAAATTTTCACAGAAGTTATCTGTGGGGGTGGCCAGACAATAACTATGTAACGGCAATAGCTGAGATTCAAAAAGCTAAAGCTTTATAACCATTAATACACACATCATCAACATCACATGTCAAAATATATCCCGAAATATCCTGAAATCAAATTGTAATAAGTTCTCAAGCAGAATTTTTCTTACTTGCCTATCTGTAAATTTAGATAGAAATGTTTTTTTCAGTTTGTGCGTGTGCCGCCAAATCAATGATTAACGACCTTTACTGATACAAATCTAATCCTTCAAAGCCTATATGTATTACACAATCACTTAGGGCACAAGAGTGAGTTAACTGTTATGAAAAAGCCAGCACATTTGAGTGGTGCTAGTGGAGGGGATTGGTTGAAGGAGACAAAGGAAGGGTGCAAGTTACTAGAGTTCCTTCAGCAGCTGGGAATTACATACAAGAGAATGAAAGGGAAGGAGGGGAGAGGCTTAAAGTCCATAGACAAGGGCAGTGCTCAGTTAGGAATGAAAGAAGTTAAATATCACTGATGAGAGAACAATTGGCCGCTAGTGCCCGGCCTCATCTCACCAAAACCTCTCCCCTTTGTAGTGAGATTTGCCAGGAGACCTGTCTTGCTGCCATTCTGATGCATTTCCTCTTTTTTTCTCTCCTCCATCCCCCTTGCTCTGACCGTTAAATGTAATCACAAAATGTCAGCCCCTGCTGAAACAAAAACAGAGGTAAATGCATCCGCAGCCCCAGTGGGTTCTACTGGGATATTACTGCGGCTGGCCGGCCTCTGCTTTAGGAAATGTGTGTGTGGGTGAGGTGCTCAACCTACACCAAACTGACTGAGCTCTTCTGAAAATCTGCCCACTTATTTTGGGGCTTAAACAGGAGTTGAGCTCTTTTGGCCCTGTGTGGCTCTTTTGAAAATCTGGTCCCATGTAGCTGTATTTTTATAAAATATTTAGAGGGAGATTTTCAAAGGCAAAGAGGCCAGTTTTGCATTCAGTTCCCATTGACTACCAGTGGGATTATGGCCTTTGCAAAGGCATTGCCCTTTGTGCCCTTGAAAGTGTCCCCCTTAAATACTTATTGGTCTGAAAAAATACACTCTTCTGTATTTACACGTAGAACTGGAAAGGGCTGCCCAAGGTTAGCCTTGTTATAGACATTTATAGGAGATCTGGTTTAATGAGCCCCACACAACTCCCACGTGCTCCCCGATGTTGTCAGTGTTCAGCGCTTCTGACAATCAGACCCTTCGTGCCATGCTGCAAAGAGACACAGACAGTCCATTCTTCCCGGCACTTGGTAGTTATTCAGCAGTCAATGCCACCTGCATCCAGCGTCGGAGATGCGCTGTGACACAGCAGCACACATAATCGAGGCGTCTGAGGGAGTGAGACACTGTCTCCTACAGTATGCCTTGATTACATTCATTATATTCTGCTTTATAACCAGCAGCAATATGGGCCTGTAGTGGGGTAGCTGCCCCACTCCTGGGTAAAAAGGAGTAAAAGCAGCCCTGGAGAGCTGTGAAAGGGCTGATTGGGGAAGCAGCCATAGCTGTGGCTCAATCAGGGCCCTTATAAGAGGGCTGGGGGCCACAAGCTGAGGAGTCTCTAGCAGTGGAGAGAGAAGGACCTAGCTGCTGGAAGTAAGGGATCCGAAGCAGAGCAGCGCTGGGGACTAGGCCAAAGGGTGCTGGGGAGCTCTGGCCTGGCTAAACCCCCAGGCTGCAGGCCTTGGGGAAGGCCTAAACAGGTACTGGGGTTGTCAAGGAGCAGCGTGAGGACAGGCAAAGGCAGCAGGTCCTACTCCTTGCCAATGATGAGTGGCCATTACAGGCTGCAGGCTGCCCCAGTGAGTGGGGGCGAGAGGTTATATGATGACTGGCAGTAGCCACTGAGACAAGGTGGGATTAGAGGGTTGGGGGTTCTCCTGGGAGGGGAGACCCAGAGTGTGGGGGTACTGCCAGGGAGCAACACTCCAAGGTAAAGAGGTACCAGGGAGGGACAGATGGCCAGTGACAAGTGAGGCATCGGCCAGCAGCGGGCGCTCCAAGCTGGAAAAGAGCTAATTCCCAAGACAACCAGTGAGTCTCACATTGCTACAGGTCCCAATGCTACTTCTATTCAGTTCAATGGGTTGGGCAACCAGACGTCCCATTTTTAAAGGGACAGTCTTGTATTTAAGCCCATCTACAGGTGTCCTGACTTTTTTTTTTAACAAACAGGCACATTTCCCCATATTTTCTGTCTCTCCTCCACATCAGTACTGGCTGTAACTCTGCTCGCCCGCCCACCTGCAGTGAGGGGGGGGGAAGGGTCCTAGTGACCGACGATGGGGGTGGGGGTGCAAGGCTGGTGGCGAGGCAAAGTGCCAATGCAGCACAGCCCCCACTGCGTGCCGGCTCTCATCCAGCAGGATCCCGTCCCATTTCCGGCCAGCCCTGGCTGCTCACTGTGAGCTGCGGTGGCTGGTGAGTGTAATAACTGTGATGTCAGGGAACTGAGGGATTCAAAGTCATTTGGAATAATACAAGTACGGGTGTATTCCCATCTGACATCCGCATGACCATGCTGTCAGATTAGGAAATGTCTAAATTAACTAACCCATTAAACCCATTAAGGATGAGATTTCCTGGGCTGATTTGTGGTTGTTTTCAAAATCCAAAGTATGTCCTTTTAGCTCGGCGGGTAGATTATTGTACATTTTGTATGGGAGACTTGAATGAGGGGTCCAATCCGGAGAGTCCTATTCCTCACATCTTCAGTGCACACAGACCCTGCCAATTCAGGACCTATTTGGAACCATCAACATCTCTCGGGATGGGATCTTGAGTTCTCAGCTGCCAGAGAGAATGCAGGAATTAGCACATACATTTGATATGTAAATCTTGCCTTACTCATGGTGGCCATGTAAGATGGGTGGAGAGGAGTAATGCTGGGTGTTTAGAGAGTCTCTGAGCCATTCATCCCTCTAGCACACCATGCTGCTCCTCTTTAAAAGAGTGTACTATGAACCCCTCTCTAACGTATATGACAAATTCAGCATATCCACAGGAGCAGTGACACGACCACATCCTTAAGTCAGAAGACCAGACCCCTGAGACCTTAGCGTATAGAATGGTGCATTCGGCAGGCCGCCTCCAATCACTGAGGCTGGTGCTACGAGGGTGTAGTGCCCTTTGTGATGGAAAATGAACAGTTCTTGCTGCTAACGAATATAAACAGAATTCTGCTACTAGATTCGGACAGACCCTGAAGATCTCCTTGTCTCTCTAGTTCCCACACTGCCAAAACCTAGCCTGTGCCGCCTAGTTTCACTGCATAGGGACTCCCTAAGCTCTTGCCTGGACATAGATATCATATAAGGAACGGCTGACTACACTGCAGAGATACTGGGAATTGAGAGGACGAGATTCCCTCTGCTCTACCCCCATCCTACACAACACAGCCATGTGTAATCTTCCTCTCGTAGTAGTCATGTCAGAGTGTGCAGTCATCCGAGCTGCATTAGAGGAGAGCCATTTGACAGGAGAGAACCTGGGGATTTATCAGGGGGAAATGGCAACTCAGAAACAGTAGGAGGAACAAAGACCTTTTGTCCACCTGGGCTCATTTACATGTACACAGGGAGAGAGAGGACTTGAGAGAACCCATGTCCTCATGCCTAGGGCTTTAAAAAGAACAATTAGACATATGGGGAGTTGTCACATGATTGGAGTGAATCATTAATGGCCAGGACGGATTGATCTGTGACTCCATTTATACACACCACAGTAGTGAGCTCATTGCATCCATGCTGCAACAGGAACAGAAATCAGCTGCCTAAGTATAGTTCTCTGGCAGCCCTGTGAGAGCAGCTTCTCCACCGTGCTAACAGTTCACAGCTGACAAATCCCACCCAGCAGAGAGGCACATATTACACACATGCCCAAACCACTCCATCACATAGCCACTTACTACAGGGTGGCTTTTAATAGGATCGTCCACTGTGTTGACCTGAAGGAGAGTTGTCCCCGTAAAATTACTTTCCTACTCCAGCTAAAATGAGGGAGTGGTGCTTCTGCAGGTGGCAGGACAAGCTGCTTATAGGTGAGATTGTGACTTGGACTACACTCCCACACGAGGGAGTCAGATGGGGGTAAGATCTCCCATTACTCCACTGCACAGGCTACCCAGGAAATGAATGAGGGTTCATAGATGTAAACAGGTGCTACACACCCTCTGACTGCTCCCACTGCAAAAAGTGGGCAGGGAATGTAGGGAGTGCACAGATCCATGGCACCGCCCCCTCTTACTCTTTCTGGTTGATGCAGGGAGACTATCAGAATTTTCTGCTGGTATCGACTAGCGGCAAGCTCCCCCCCACTAACCCACTGCAGCACGGGGGAAGCAGGGGAGGAAGTGTGACTTAGTGCTGTATCTCCTGGAGCTGCTACGTGAGTTGGTGCATCTGACACACCACCACGTTCGCAGATCCGTGCCTCAAGTCACCGTCTAGCCATATATTTGCGCAGTGTTCAATTATTGCCCATGCTCACTTATAGCAACAATTCAGGGGATGAAGACATCACAGAAAATGCATCAAATTTTATCTTTTTTAGGGCTTTTCATCAACAATGGCAACAGAAAAATAGATGTCAATGCTCCTGGCATGACCTCATCAGCAGATGTTTATTCTCTGTGGCCCCAGGGTTTTGAAAACATAACTAGCAGATTTTCCCCACACACTGCTCAGTTTTCCAGTTACCTTGTAGGTAGATTGTGTCTACAACACACCTTATAGTCCATCTTTTTACCTTTCATTGCACACTTCTTGGCTACAGGCCACATGGGAAACATTTGTAACTATTTTCAATTAGCTATTTGTTTTTAAATCGTCCATTTAAATCACTTTTATGTTCTGGTGACATTAGAGACTGATTGCACTGGGTCTGGTTTACATCCACAGACTGACATAAGTCATGCTGTGTGATTGGCTAATGTTCTGGAACTGTATGGCTATTGGTACCTTACTCCCTGCTTTCATTTGGAAGCAATGCATATCTTTCATTCGGAAGCAGCTATCAGAGTTAAATATATTTTGATAAATAATAAAAGGAGTGTAACATTTGACTATTGTTTTATATCAGTTCTTTGAAGGCAACAGCGTCCAACAAATCACAAAAGATTCCCCACGCCACCACAGAAAATCTCCATAGGCTGAATTATTGTGTAGGTTCCAATGAAGGAAATAGTAGCAAGTCTTTAAGGAACCAGGTTTTATAGAGAAACCATGGAAATCTAAGGAAGTAAGTTAGAAATGAACTCGTAAACTTGGGAAAGAACATTGTTATCTGGAGAAGGCAATGACTGGAAAAGCCCCCCCCCCCCCAAAAAAAAAATAGTTGATATATCAGTAGTAATAGAAGAAACTTCAAGAGATGGGGTGAAATCCTAGCCCTATTGAAGTTAATAGCAAAAACGCCCATTGACTTCAGGGGAACCAGGATTTTACCCATTGTATTTTAGGTATGTTGAAATGTTTGAGAGTTTCTAGAAAGATCTGGGCAAATCTTTTGCTACAAAACACCAAACCACATGTGCCTTTTCTAGTTTTGGTTCTAACTATAAACTCAAACTTGGTTTAGATTCCTCAAAAGTATTGCAAAGGTTTGGGAACCTGTGCTCAAAATTATTCTCCTGTTTCTAGTGGACCTGGGGGTCCCATTTCTGATTTTTCATCAAAACCGTTCTTTTTTAAAATGACTACAGTATTATCCCTATCCCCATCCAAAGCTGTTGGAAATTGCAGTGTTTGATCTATGAATGTAGATTACATGTGTTTTTTTTTATAAGAACAGGTGAAACTTGATAGTTTCAGCTTAGATGAGTTGCGGGTTTGTTAGAACCTAAAATAATGCTCATTCTGATGCTGCTCACCTGCCATTTTGCAGACAGTAGAAGATGAACTACTTCCGGGTGGTACTACTATGGCCATTTTATGGTGGTGCCCGGGTTCAAAGGTATGCAGCTCACATGCATCGGGTGCTGCCTGGAAGATTCACACAGACGTTTATGATCAGCTTCAGGTCTGTAAGTACATTTTAAACCCACAAAGTTTGAGTGTGTTTGAAATGTACTCAAGTACATCCCTCCCCGTCACTCTGTCCCCTTGACCTTTGAATCATCAAAGGCCTGGAGATGAAAGGACATAGGAAGTGAAAAGGACTCTCTCAGCTGGAGGGGAGAGTAGTTTATTGTATTTTTCTTAATTGCAGGGGGAAAATAGCTTTGATGGATAATTTTCGGATAGGGTATTAATTATAATGCTAAGAAGTATTCCCATGAGTTACATTTTAAAAATAGAAAGTAAAGGCCTGATCCAAAGACCGTGGAAGTCAATAGAAATATTTCCATTGTCTTCCCTGTGCTTTGAATCAGACTCCTCTACTAATCCATAGGCAAAGGAGAAAGAATGTGCTATGAGATCCGCTCGGACATTTTTGGGTGGATATTGTCTTCTGGCCTGGCTACTTAGCTTAATGAACTTAGGCCTGAAGAAAACACCCAGCAAAATGCCTAATAATGTTCAAGGGAATGGGGCAAGAGTTGGAGTTAATGGGTCCAAATTCAACTGCGGAGTAATTCCATTGGAGTTGATGATACATCAGAGATGGATTTACTAAGCTGGCCTATTTATATTTGCAATACAAGGATTTTACCTTTTCAGGAATGACTGTAAAATATTTTGGAAGTGAATTAATTCCCTGCCAGGTCAGAATGAATCCACTGAAAAGAACATCTAAGGAACGCTTCTCTCCCATGAGATGGAAGTGGTGGTGGAACTACCCACCCTTTAGAGGGTTCACTGATTAAATATGAACTTCACATAAGAATGTATTATTTTCAACCTCAGAAATATTTACCAAAAAATCAGGGATCATGATCTACTGGACAAAAGGAAAACAGTGACAGCTCTGAAAGCAGGAGAAGATCGGGCCATACTCCTAGGACTGACAATGATGGTGTGCTCCATTATGATGTACTTCCTCCTGGGAATAACGCTGCTGCGGTCATACATGCAGAGGTATATTTATTATGGTTACACTATCCCTAGAATGTCTGGCTCCGCTGATTTCGTTCCCCTCCCTGCTTTGACCTTTTCATGATTTCTCTTCTCCTCCTGCTACCCTTTGATCAGGATGGCCTGATTCTCCTCTCACTTACACCAATATCAATCAGGAATAACTCCACTGCAGACAGGTGAGTTGTACTGTTGTAAGCAAGAGAGGAATTGGAGCTACGATATCTGACAAAACACTTATCCCCAGTTTTAGATTTGTCACTGTTTAATTAGAGTGGGAGCAAATGAACAGTTCTGGATTCGGAAAGCACCTTTTCTCCCTCACAATATAGATTTTTGTGTACTAGCTTTAACAGCTAGTCTGTGGCCTCCTGGAGTCCATAAACTATGGAGTGGCTATCGCAGTAAAACAGAGCCCCTGTCTAATTCAGCAGGGAGCAGCAGTATTACTCAGTGACCTAGAGAAACAATACCCTTTCAAATGAAAAATGTAAATTTAATTTGGAAAAGGGATCATGCTATTTTATAGCATTTAGTTCTCATGTAAGCTACTTCCTTCATTTTAACAAGTGAAATCCTGTTGAAATATAGTAATTTGCTAGAAGTGAGACATCATCTTTGATAGTTATTATATTTTCTGATGTCCTTCCGCAGCTTCCCTTCTTAGCGAAGGACCAGAAAGTTTGGCCTCTGATTCAGAGTAACTTTCAAGCATGAGCCCTACTTAGACTCCAGCCTGGACTTGTGAAGGGGTTGTCAGCAACGCTTTTCTATTCTGATCCATGAAGATATGGGAACAAAGAATGTACCATTCTGGATTGGACCATTAGTCCATGAAGCCCAATATCCTGCCTCTGGCAGTGGCCTATACCTGATTCTGCAGAGGCAGCAGGGGAAGCATCCACTGCGCAATGTGGTACCTGTAGGAAACTATCCCTTCCTGACCTCTGCAATGCTCAGAGTGAGCACTGATGCTTGAGGATTAGGTGCCTGCATCTTATTCCAAGGCATAAAATTATTCATCCCTTTTTAAATCCAGACAGATCTTAAACTTTAGAGACAGAGATCAAGCCTGTTTAAACTTCTAAGAGCATTTACATTTCAAAATCGTTCTCTCTCCCAGACCTCCTTAGCAATATCAATGTCAATTATGGAGGCTGTTAATGTCAATATTGCTTTTTTGGAAAGATCAGTTATGTTATGAGCTATAGGACATATTGTCCAAGGATATCAAAGCACTTTGAAGATATTAATTAACTAAGCCTCAAAACTCAGCTGTGAGATGGGTGTAATTATAACCCTTTTATACATGGGTAAAATAAGGTACAGAGAAATAAAAGTGAAGGAGCCAGGAATAGATCCCAGGAGTTTCTGGCATGTCTCCTGCAATAGCCGCACCCCATACAGAGAACATTTCCCCACCACTAAAATACATCTTGCCCTGATTGGTAAAAATCCTACACTTTTTTTCATAATCATTAATAGAATTATCATGCCATAATTTAACTTTAATTATCAACCATTTTTAATATATGGATCCTACAACTCTAATTGTTTCTGGAGCAAAAAATACTTGGTAAGAGGATTAACCAGGAGATCATTTAATCACTTAGCATATAATCTTGTCACATCTTTAGTTAATTCAGATTAACTTTCCTGAGTGTCCCTGTGTAGACAAATCCCGATTCATACTTGGTCCACAGCTTGCAGAGGTTAGGAATACTTTGCTATATCAGGGAGAAAGGTTGACATATTCTGGAAGGAGCTATGTCCCTTCTGAAAGATAGGACAGCCTTTGCAACGTAAGCACGAAAGTTGCCAGAACATGTTGGGGATCCCAGAGTGGTTCAGAGGAAGACCAATGGGAGAGGGGAGCCCCCTCTGGACACTAATGGAATTTCCTGAATGGCTGTCAGTTGTGACATTCCAGTGGCCTTTGTCCCTAAGAAAAGACTAGTCATAGATTGAATTTTCTTATTTCCATCTCAGTAGAAATAAGATTCATGACACAGTACCTATCTGAGGGGGTTCAAATGGGTACATTGCTCCCTTTTAGGTTCTTATGTACCCAAGATAGGCTAGAATGCTCCAGAATGATTTCTCAGAGTCATTTATCTTCTTCAAAACCTAGTGAGGCCTGTACTAGAAGAAAAAGTATTCTGACAAGTAACATTCCATATGGTGGTGAAGGGCCTTATGGTACAATGTGTCTATGTAAAAGTACGTCACCTTTAAGAGTGAATTGGTCCTCCTACTCTGCCTTCAGGAGCTCACCCTTGAAGTTAATTCAAGATGGCTGCCATTATTGAGTGAGTCATGCAGACCATGGTCTCTTCCAGGCATGTTTTACATTTTGTTCTTAGCTTTCTTTGTTCCCTTTAATCTCAAATAATTGTTCTCCAAACTAAAAGTTCCTTTATGCTTTTTATCTATAGAAGAACAGAACGGGCTCATGCCCAGTCGGTGTGGTGCTCTGTCTCCCTCTAGTGGTGACTAGCCAACTAGAGATTGATTAATCTGCAAGAGATTAAGAGTCCAGGTTAAATCCCTACTGCCAACAACCCACCCAACTGTGTTGCCATTACATGAATGTGAATCCACTATATTTGTATTCCTAAAACATGACCTTCACATGATACAGAATAATAATCCACTCTATGATGCATGAGCTGTAAGCAACAGTCTCATGAAAGATCTCCTACCCTAAAGACTTACAGTATCATGCCCCTGAAGGTAACACCCAGCTCTGTTTGCTACTTTGCTGCCCGTTTTTGCTGTGATTTGTCTAACCTGTCTCTTTTCTACCTAGTGTTTGGACAGAAGAGGCTCAGTGCACGCTCCTCAATGCATCAATCACAGAATCATTTAACTGCTCATTTAGCTGTGGTCCAGACTGCCAGAAAATCTCTCAGTATCCCTGCCTACAGGTGTACGTTAACTTAACTTCTTCTGGGCAAAAGCTCCTACTTTACCACACCGAAGAGACGATGAAAATTAATTCTGAGGTAGGAACATGGAACAAATTCCATCTCAAATGGATTTCTAGAGGGCTGTTCATTTTGCTGTATCCATTTTCTGTGTTAAAGTAATGAGGCTTCCAGCCCCTTCTTTATGTCTCCAAGTAGATCTATATTCCTCCTTCGTAAATGTTCAACAGGGGCAGCAGAATCAGCTGTGTTAGCGGAACTCTTTTGTTGAATTGCTCTGGGGTGGATTGTGTCTCATTCTGCACAATCATTCGCTCCTAAGCCTCCTGTGAAGAAGCCAGATATAGCTTCAGTCCTCACACTTCCAATGTATAGAGCCTAGGAGATTCACACACAGACACGGTGCTAGAAACCCCAGAGAGGAGTGAAGGGGTAGAGTAAAGTACAGAGGATGGGGTATGTAGAGTCTCTCATGGTAGAGAACAGGTTTTGATGATTATAGAGGATTTTTTACAGAGTTCCTGGATACAGACAGACCTTGTGGTCCTCCCTGGTGCTGTGTTAGTCCGGCAACTTAAGGTATGTCTACACTGCGTTTTGAAGTCCGTGGGAGCAAGCCTCCCGTGCCTGGTTGATGGACCTTTGAAGTTGCAGTTCAGGCTCTGAAGCTTAGAGAGGGAGATGGGCTTCAGAGTCCACAGTCCAGCCCAAGCTGACTTCAAAGGTCTGTCTACACAACTGTTTTTAGAGTCCTACTGTGAGCCCCGCTCACTTCCAACCAGGCTGGGAGGCTCCAAAAGGTAGTAGAGACAAAAGGTTAGTAAGGGTCTCCCAAATCCTGGCCTGGAGTGAATAGTTATGGAGTGGGTTGCTGACTGTCAGTGGGACTACATGTTACACCCTGTTAGAAAGGTATAGCACATACCACTGTTGTGTGTCTCTCCTGCAGAGTTTGGACCTGTCAGAGGCAAAGCGCCTCCTAGGAGATACTGCTGGTCTGCTGTCACAATAATTTGCACAAATTATTGCAAGCCCAATTTTGCACCTTCAGTTCCTTGAGGATGCAGTTAAAATCATCCCAGGGTCCTCCACTACACCCCCGATTATCTGCACCTGGACACAATAACAGAGGTCCAGTTCAAGCTGAGCTGCAAATACATCCCATTCAGTTACACCAGGCTGAATCTGACCCATCGTGTTTCTATTTAAGGTAGCAGTTCAGCTGACCAAGTTACCTTCATGTATTAAGATGAAGTCATATTGAAATGAGTCAAAGCATTTAATGGTTTCACAAGGCCTGTTATTCAGTCGGATAATTAACTCTTGTAGCTGGGATACTAGTTCCTATGAAATCAAACTGTAAAACAAAGGATAATGCCCCAGCTTCCTTTCTATTGTAATGTTCATCAGCTTCCAATTCTCTATCCAGTGTTACTTTAGAAATATGGTTCTTAGAGATCAGTTTAGCCAGTCAACAGCAAAGACTTGGTTTGCTGGTGATGTATAAGCAAACTCCAGTGAAATCCCTGCTGTATTTTGATGACAGCGACTCTAATACATTTTGGTCCTGAAATGCATATAAACAACTCAAAGGATTGTGTAGAAATCTCCAAACACTGTTGTTTGAAGATTTCTGTTTGTCTAAATCTATTCTTAAATTCTCCCAAACACAGCCTCCTCTTAATCTAATGTAGGCACAGTTAATACTTCCCAAGCCCAGGGTTGTTTTACAGGTTAAACTTTGCTCTCGGGAAGATTCCTAGGGTTTTTTTCTGATATGCTGGTGGTTCTGTGCTCTGAATCCAAATCTAATATTAAATGGGACTTGGCCCTCAAGAGTAATGTCTGTAAAATACCTGACTTCTTGAACCTTGATGGAATTAACATAGCTTCAAGTTTCAGCATACTCAAAGCAGAACAACAAATCTCTTCTCCCAGGTTAGCAGTCTTTTCCTCATCACAGCTATGTGGCTAATTATTTGGGCCACAACCAGGGTGCACACACACCCCAGCTGACAGCTGTGCAGTTGTAGCAGTTACAGTTGAGGTGAGGGTCACACTGACACATCCTGATAGTGTATAACTATGTCTCTTTTCTAGCAATCAGTAATCACTTCATTTTCTTCTCTCCTTTGTCATCAGTCTGTGCTGGGAAGCGAAAACATTGGTCCCAGACAACAATGAAGTACAAAAACCAGAGTCTGGTCCCAAAGTGGCCAGACTGGTACATTTAGGAAGGTCTGACTCATTATGGTACTGAGATGCACTATCGGGAGGGTTGTCTGGGTCACAAGGCACAATGCTAGGCTACAACCACAGGCCACAGTAGACGTGCTAGCCATGCCATGCAGGGGCTATGCCGGCATTGCCCATTAATTAAGATGCAGCCTACTTTGACAGGAGGGATTTCTCCACTACTGTGGGAATATCACCTCCCCAGGCAACCGTAAGTAGGCTGATGAAAGCATTCTTCTGTCAACCCAGTTGCATCTGTGCTGGGGGTTAGCGACATAGCTACATCACTCAGAGGAGTGACTATTTCGACCTACATTTTAAGTGTAGACCTGGCTGTCATCTCATTAGAACATAAGACTGGCCGCACTGGCTCAGACCAATGGTCCCTCTAGCTCAGTATCCTGTCTTACAACTATGGCCAATACCTGATGCTTCAGAGGGAATGAGCAGAACAGGGCAATTATCGAGTGATCTATCCCCAGTATCAGATCCCACCATCTGGCAGTCAGAGGCTTTGGGACACCCAGAGCATGGGATTGTGTCCCTGACCATCTTGGCTAATAGCGATTGATGGGCCTATCCTCCATTAATTTAGCTAATCCTTTTTTGAGCCTAATTATTCTTTTAGCCTTCACGACATCTCCAGCAATGAATTCAATAGGCTGACTGTGCATTGTGTGAAGAAATACTTCCTTATGTTTGTTATAAATCTGCTACCTATTCATTTCATGGGGTGGCCTCCCGGCTCTTCTCTAACATCAAGGGGTATATAACCCTTTTTCACTCCACCATTCATGATTTTATAGCCTTCTATCAAATCCCCTCTAGTCATCTCTTTTGGAAGCTGAACAGTCTCAGTCTTTTTAATCTCTCCTCATATGGAAGCTGTTCCATACCACTAATCATTTTTGTTGCCCTTTTCTGTGCTTTTTCCAATTCTAATATATTGGTTTTGAGAAGGGGTGACCAGAACTGCACTCAGCATTCAAGGTGTGGGTGTCCCATGGATTTATATAGCGGCACTATGATATTTTCTGTCTCATTAGCTATCCTTTTCTGAATGCTTCCTAACATTGTTAGCTTTTTTGACTGCCGCTGCACATTGAGCAGATGTTTTCAGAGAACTATCAATTATCCAAGATCTCTTTCTTGAGTGGTAACAGCTAATTCACAGCCCATAATTTTGTATGTATAGTTGGGATTATGTTTTCCAATGTGCATAGCTTTGCATTTATCAACACTGAATTTCATCTGCCATTTTTGTTGCCCACTCACCCAGTTTTGTAAGATCCTTTGTAACTCCTCACAATCTTCTTTGGACTTAACTATCTTGAATAGTTTTGTGTCATCTGCAAACTTTGCCACCACACTATTTACCCCCTTTTGCCAGATCATTAATGAATATGTTCAACAGTACCGATTCCAGTACAGATCCCGGGGGGGAGAGGGGGCTGCTGTTTACCTCTCTCTCCTGTGAAACTGACCATTTAGTCTTACCCTTTGTTTCCTGTCTTTTAACCAGTTACTGATCAATGAGAGAAACCCCCCTCTTATTCCATGACTGTTTACTTTGCTTAAGAGATTCTGGTGGGGGACCTTGTCAGAGGCTTTCCTGAAAGTTCAAGTACACTATATGAACTGGATCACCCTTGTCCATATGTCTGTCGACCGCTCAAAGAATTTAAATAGATGGATGAGGCATAATGTCCAGTTACAGAAGTTGTGTTTACTCTCCCCCTAGAGCAGGCATAAAAGCTACTTCCTTCTCCCATATAGTGCTGGCAGAAACCTGCATTAAGTAATATTAATACTTAGCATTGCATCCCTTTCAAAGCATCGATATACCCATGTTACAGCTGGAGAAGTTAAGTGACTTACCCAAGGTTACACTGGAAATCAATGCAAGAGTCCAGCTTTTTGATTCCCAGCCTGATGCCCTCTCTATTGGAGGAGACTACCTCCTCAGTGTTGGTCTTGGGTGCTGATTGGCCCAGTGGAGAGCTATTCTCGTATGAACCACTAAGGCTAGGAGACCCTGCCGTACACTCCAGGGAAGCTAGCATGACCAGCTTTCCATTGGAAAACAGCATTAATTTCCATCACTGTGGTTCAAGGCATCCCATCATTTTAACTGAATACTGGTCCCTCAGACTAGGAAAAATACAAGACAACGTGCTTTCAGGATCCCAAGCATCCTTAGCCAGTTCCCGCCCCCCATGTGCAATATTCCTCGTCTTTCTGATACTAGTTTTGGTTCTGAAATGAAGAGGTATGCCCCTTTCTTGTTATCTCTAATTCCTTAGGTACCCTTCTTAACTTGTTTTTCTCTGTATTTATAACCTAATCTGCAGACACCTAGCAAGCAATAATATGCACTGCTGCTGTGAAAGGCAGGCTAGGAATAGCTGATGGGAATTCCCTGCTGCTAGACCTGACAAGCAGTCATCCATGCAACAGGTTGGAGAGTGGCCTCCTGCACACACGAGGGGAATTGTACATGAGAGTGCTTGTTTTTGTATGTGCCAACAGGGTGCTGGTGGTCAGTTTCCTTCCACCTCATCATATTGCTAAGATCCGCCTCCGCTACTCACCCACAAAAAAAGTGCACGCAGCTGCCTCCCTGATTCCAAACATTACTGACAACTGTATGAAAAGAGCTGCACTTACATTCCAGAAGGTCAACCCAATTGACCTTCCAAAGGTCAGCCTCAACCTGCATAATCTTTCCAGCTCACTGCACCCCCCCACCACAGTCACTCGCACACACACACACTGCAGTGTCTGCAGCCACGCTCTCCATTTCTCTCACTAGCTCAGATTGAGGGAAACACACTTTGATTTTAAATAATGATTACTCTGCAGGACTCGCTATCTAAAATAGCTGTCTTCCCGAAAGGTTAAGGGAAGGAGTAGATGCAATTTATATTGAGATATATAATGCACTCCTGTCGGTTTCTGATCACAATCAACAGGAAGTAAATGGGTGTCGATTGAGCTATTTTAATCTCCCCAGAAGTGCACACAAGATTTTTCATTCCTCTCCCTGTGCATATTTTATTTCTAGCCTTTTAAGACCATTGCCTGGCTCCTTGTCAATCCTACAACCATACCAGCTTAGCTGCTCCACTCTCTTTTAAACTGTCAGCTGCTAGTAGCCTCTGGGGAAAGTAAATAGGATCAGCAGTCTCTTCTATTCAAACTACTGAGTCATTCAGCAACAACTTGGAAGGGTTGCAGTACTTCAAGTAGTTGGAAAGGCGCGATTCTGATCTCTCTCTACATCAGTTTAATTCTTTTTCTCCACTGGGTATATCCACAGAGCATAAGTGATGTCAGGACCAGACACTGTGTATCAATAATCACTGTTATACCACACTGTAATCAAAGCCTCCAAACCCAGAACAAACCATTGTGATCGTCTAGTTGGACCTCCTATACCTCTCCTGTATAACAGAGGCCAAAGAACTTCCCAAAAATGATTCCTAGAAATAATTCAAGAAAGAAAAGTCCAAACTGAACCAGCTACAGAAAAGGACTGCCTGGATGATCAGAAGAATGGCAAGCTAAATTCATGAGACAATATTGCAGGTGGAGAGTTCAGTGGCAGAGCTAGGATTCTAACTCAAAGCTGCCATTTCCTTATCTTACACATCCCTCCCTTCTCCCTTGTAGACCACTCCTCTTCCCTTAGGGGGTCACCTGGCTAAGTGCCGAATGTACCAGTAGAGCAAGGGGGGAGCCAAAAGTCCACCCACAGTTGTGAAGTTTCTCCAAGTTCTGCTGCAGCCCAAGGCTGCTGTGCTGATCCGAGGCCCCAAAGTTCTGAATCAACCGTTGTTCTGAAATGATAATGGGATCTAGCAGGAACCCACAAAAAGTTCAGTTACCTTTAAACCTGCTGACATATGAGTATTGGGAAAGAAACAGTACCAATGAGCCACCATGTTCCACTCTCTTTTCCCATTGTCCCACCTCCAGGGGACAGCATTTCTTCAAATCACTAAGGGCTTCGTGGGAATTGACGAGTCAAAGAGGCAAAACTCTCTTCTTTGATCCATGCTGCATATCTCTCGTCCACTGTTCGGCTGAGACATAAATTGAGGTTCTGACCAGACCATATGATCATTAAAGCTCCCATACCAAATTTTAGAAGAGCAGGATCATTAACCATAGTGTCCAGGCTGAATTCCACACCCAGTAATGACATTCCAATGGCCTATACAGCCTGCAAGTTCCCCTGGAAAGGGTAGTGCCCTTCCCTTCCTGTCCTAAATGATGGGCAACAGAGACACCAGTTTTCCATTAGTGTAACTCCACTAGTATAAATGGAATTGCTCCTTATTTATGGTGGTGTAAATGAGACTCTGTATTTCCACTGCCTATTTCACAGCAACATTGTGAGGCTTAGTTGCTTACTAGGCCTCATGACCCCACTCTCCCTTACACTGATGCAAATCAAGAGTAACACACATTTAAAAGAGGTGGAGGTGAAATCAGAATTTTGCTCCTGGTTCAGTTCTCCAGTTTGGAGGGACATTCAGAAATCTGGACGCTTATCCGAATTCTCCAAACCTTTGAATCTTAAAAGTTGGACAGCAAATCTTACAAGGATGAATTCTCATCATAGATTTCCACTTTATTCTGTGTGTGAACACATTAGAAACACCACAAGATCTGCTTTTTTCGTGCTCCTTAAATGCAGATATGCAAATATGTAAAATAAATGGGAATAAAGGTCAAAGCTAACTGTTTTTCGAATTTGGAACAAGAGATACGGCTCTTTTGGGTCTATTTCAAAAGAGTAGGAGAGTTCTCTTATTTTCCCTACCAATTTTTTTATGCCTACCTAGAATACATCTGACTATCCAGAGACCCAGACATTGGCTATTTTTTATATCTGTGCATTTCTAATATTACACGTGATTGGCATTAGGGAGATACAAGTGTTGTATAGTCCATAGATTTAATTGATAAATAATATGAAGACCAGAGCATATACACTTCTCATTCACAGGAGCTTTGCAACACCTCATTGCCAGCGCTTACTTTGCCCATTGAGTAGGTTAGTGACCTTGCCAGTGATCTGTCCAGAACATGTAACCCTGTGCATAACTGCGAGCAGCAAAAGACAATGCAGGCACCTGCATTGTTCTATAACTCTGGCTGAAAAGACTGTCAGCTAGAAAGATGAACCAATGTCACAGTTTAAAGCTTAACATACACTGACGTTTTAGGAATCTGCCATTGAATCAGGGATTCCAAACCACCCAAGTACTCCGAGCCTGAGATAATGGATAATGTAAACTATCCTGCCACTCAGAACTTGGGCTATTGGGCACTGCAAACCACACAGGTATTTAGAACTTGGGATAACAGGCCTTCTGAGCCACCATGGCACTTAGTGTCTAGGAGAGTAGGCATCAATGACTTGTACAGCATGTATAGGACCTGCAACAGAGAAAATCCTTCCTACTATAAGGGGGAGAAGGGTTAGCTTGGTGGTTTGCGCATTGGCCTGCTAAACCCAGAGTTGTGAGTTCAATCCTTGAGGGGGCAATTTAGGGATAGGGGGCAAAAATGGGATTGGCCCTGCTTTGAGCAGGGGGTTAGACTAGATGATCTTCTGAGGTCCCTTCCAACCCTGATAGTCTATGATCCAAGGATGACTGGTATAGGATAGCTAGCTGTCCTACACTTGCTCTCTCGGGAGGCTTGGTATTTGAAAATCATCTTGCCATGAATAGGCGAGGCTGGGTTGGTATGTCTACTGTCCCTGGTATCAAAAGACTTAAGAGAGTTGGAGGCCTGGTGTTGTAATTCATCTGCATACTAATAGTCTGGGATCCTAGAATATATAAGCACCTAGACATTAGTAAAGCAAAAAACAAACAAAGCTAAGCCCCCAACCCTCCCTCATTCCCTTCCATAACCAAAATCCAGTCCAGCAAATTCAATTCACAGTTATTCCCAGGATGAGCAGTTCACAGTTTATACACTGTAAAAGCTAAATTATGGCCCCGGGTTGCCTCGCTATGTAGGGCCTCTGAGCTGCTTCCCTTGACCTTGGTTCCAGGAGCCTGTAGTCAAGGGGGCACTATTGCCCAGTTCTTCCAAATGGGAGATAGGCCCAGATCCTCACATGTGTTTAGGAGCCTATGTGCTTGCTATTTCTTGCCCCAAGCAAGTGGATGGGGAATGGCTGAAGAAGGACTGAGAATGGGCAGAGCCTTGTTTCATCTCATCCTCTATCCCCCCACAACTCAAAAGTTGTAAGCAGTTACCTGCGGACAAAGGCCATAGCAGAGAAGGAATTGTGAGGCTCTGGGGCGTTATTACATCCTAGAGATTTTCCAGTTGTGTTGGGGCAGCTATATACCACCCTTCCCACCGGGCAAACTGGGAAAGAACAACTGAGTCCTAACTAACTACACAGAATTGGCCCATGATTAGAGGGTCTCATAACATTAAAAAGCTAAATATGTGCCATATGGTTTAGCTCCCTTTGCAATTAGGAGGAGGACATGCTAACACAATACTGGAAGGCTATAAACACCACACATGCATAGGAATTACTGAGAGCGATATAAAGGGATTACAGTATTTTCAAACCTCAGATATTCAAAAATCATGAGTCAGTCCCCTAAGAACATCAGTCTGGTTTAAAAATCATAAGATTTTAAATAAGAAATGTGGGGTTCTCTTTATTTGCCATCTGCTTTTTGAGCCTGTAGGCTGCACTTGGGTCAGACCTTCAAGCTTTTCTCCACAACCATGAGAGCCAGAAACTTACTTTTTTTAAAAAATAAAGCTCAGATGCTCACTTAGTCACAGGAATCCAGTACAGGGGCTTTAAGAACAAAACCTGAATATCGAGACTTGCAATAAAATCACAAGAGCTGGAAACACTGGGGTTACAATTGCCACTTGAAGCAACGGGATATAAAGGAAAACGCAGGCTGACCCAGATGAACCATTTCCTTACAGTGCAGTCTATCCGGATGTGATCTATTAGGTTCTACTGGGAAGCTGGAGAAACCTCAGGGAGGGCAAAGCACTAGAGAATATGCTGGAGGTTATTACATCCTAGAGATTTCCTTCTCTAGCAGGAAGATGAATGAGATGTGACCTCTCTGGTCTTCTCCACCTCTAATTTCCATTGCTCTATGAAGTAGTCATAATAGAAATGCTGACATGTATTCTTAATGCTGCAGTCTGCTAATGCCATCCAGCATCTCTGCTGCACTGGAAATCACGTTCCCAGCTAATAAACGTGCCAATGAACCAATCAAATCCTGTTACAAGGTTAATCTATGGATTGTTATTAGGGCAGCAGGTTTGTCGCGGTACGTTATGAAAAGTCATGGCATAGTCATAAAAGAGAGCAGGGGAAGTTTATGAATTTAAAAAAAATCAAAAGTCACATTATTTTAATCGAAATGTCTTTTTCCTTTGCAAATCTCACTTGATAAAATTCAATTGATAACCAAACCCACTGAGCTGTTCTCCCAATGCAGGCAGATACAGCCATGTAGCAGTGCTGAGAGGGGTCTGAGAAAGAGAGAGAGCTACCCACCAACCAAATTCATCACGGAATCCAGTATCACCCTATGGCCATTTGACAACCACTAGCCCTAACTGCACATTCTGCATGTATGTGCAAAAAGGAAATGTATAAGGAGTTTCCACCTGTTCCCAGTTTGTGCTTGTGTAGAGGGTACGGCCACTACCTCAATGCTCCATTCTAGTGCTTCCCTTTCCCCTGGGGCAGAGTGTCTGTAAGAGGGTAGGGTGAGGATTACTCCATTCATATTTGTACAGAACTTTGAGTTCCTCAAATAGAAACAGTTATAAAAGTGCAAAGTATTGTTCCTCATATAACTGACCGTGACTATGACTCTTTTGTTATTCTTCATATTAATTTAATTGCACTGTAGTCTTATGAAAGACACAGTTGGATGGAGATTTTCCTGTGTTATCATCTGAACTAGTATTTGGTTAGAGACATTTCTTTTCCTTTTAATTTCTTCCCAGTGTTCCTACATCCCCAAGTGTGGCAAGAACTACGAAGAGGCCATGTCACTTGTGAGCGTTGTAATGGAAAATTTCAGGAAGTACCAGCGCTTCTTGTGCTTTTACGACCCAGAAGGCATTCAGAAGAATGTGATATTAACCAAACTTTACAGTTCCAATGTGCTGTTCCACTCACTTTTCTGGCCAACGTGCATGATGATTGGCGGGGTTGCCATTGTTGCCATGGTAAAGCTGACTCAGTACCTCTCCCTTCTCTGTGAGAGAATCCAAAGGATCAACAGATAAAAGCAAAAACTTCTCTGAGATGTATTTCAGCTAAAATACTGTTTTTTCATTCTTCACCAAAGAACCTTAAGTTTGTAACGTGCAAGTCTGTTATAAGTTCCTTACTATATTCTTATAAGTAGAGCAATAATGCAAAAGCTGTTCTATATGCAAACATGATGTTATTATTATGCAGACAAGGAAAAAAATACTGTTTGTGTTGGTTGTCTACCTGATCTCATTTTATGCTGGAACTAGTACTTCTTTCTTTTCTACAGCCAAAATAGGGCTCGGTGTGACCATTTGCCAAGCTTTGTCAATCAACATTCCAGTGTAATATTCTGGGGGAAATTCACCCCTGTGCAGAGGGCTAGCAAAAGGCCTGGGCATCATTTATGTCCCATTTAGTCCTCGGGGCATGCAACGGATGGCTTTGGAGGGAATGAGGGGAACAGAAGTCTAGAACCGATGTCTTTTTATAGTCAGAGGGGATAGAATGGATGCATACACTATTGACAGCTTAAGTGGGACTTGCATGTTGCTTGTGCTGGCTCTCCCTGCAAAGGGGAAAATTTCACCCGTTGGTGTTTTAGGTCTTTAGTAAAACACCTTGGAGATGGATATTTGCAATATGTTTTCCTCACATCACATCATCTACAGAAGCTATAGCCAAAAACAAAGAAAATTCAACCAACTTCATTTTCTACTCCAAGCTGAGCCCTGTTGCTGGAGATGGGACCAGACACCTTATGTAAATGTTTATTATGCATTTGTCTTGTATTTGCTACCATATCACTGTAAAGAAAAACAAAAACACAATCAGCTATTTTTTCATTTATTACTTCCAACTATTTTAACTTTTTTTACTTGATTATATAGATATATAAAAAGAAAAAGCTATATTATATCTAATTGTGTATTGTAACTTGATTATGTTAATTTTTTTTCTTTTGACTAACTGAAAAGTGAGCAGTATAACTCCTGTATTTATTACATTCAAAGCCTGGAAAAGACCATAACGTCAAGGAGCAGCAACGTGAGATCTTATCCAATATTCACCCTGACATTTCAATCAGATGGAGGTCTCTCTTGCTGTGACATTTGGATTGAAAAAAATCTCCTCCACTTCGCTAGATCTATTAATTGAATTGTTATACAATAATCATGATATTTCTGGAAATTATGATCATTAAGCAGTGCTGGCTGAAGTGACTTGCATTCAAAAATGTCCAGGTATAATATGAGGTATTGAAAAAATTGAGATTCAAACTAATACTTAGTCCTAGCTGTCATATATATTCCATCGGGGCTTTACCGATATAATTCCACGCACACTATGTGCACATCCTTGGTATAATTTATTTGTATTTCCCTAGTCACAACTTTCCATGTTGTCATACTTTACAGACAATCTCAACATTTTTTACCTTGCACCTAAACTGAAGGACAAATTTGAGGCAGTCTCTCTGATTATCCCATGAACTTACTATATAATATTTCTAAGAAATTTATTTACAGGTACATTCAAAAGAAGGAGATTCCACTTTTTATGTGTCTTTTTTGCCAAAAAGATAGCAGAAGGAGAAAATCCAGAGTCTTCTGTCTAGCTCATCCATATATAAGTACCTTCTTCCATGATGTAGTATTGAAAACTTTAAGGTGTTACAAGATTTTACAAATTGTACAAGTGTAGTCAGAGCTGTAAAAGTAAGTTCACAGCAGTGGATTTAACCTGCAATCTTGTAATCCATGGTATAATTTTTCTTAGGCAAATAAATTCCTGGGGGTTGGGGGGTGTAACCAGGGCTCCAAAAATGTGTAATAAAAATATTAAATTAAATCTTCAGGATTTCAATACCTTTTCCATTCAGAACTGGTTTGTTTCAACAACTTTTTTTTTTAGATTCTTTTGCCATAAAATCAGGATTGCCAACCATCTGTAACATGAGAGGGATTTTGTAAAAGTTTTTTTGTGAAAGCTATTATCAGGTTTTCTACATGGTATCTGAGCAACTTCAACATGGTTGGTATCTGAGCAACTTCCACGTTATTTAGATTGACAGTGGAGAATCCCCTAATGATCTTCAAGAAGTTGTCGTTTAAATTCAAAAGAACTCACTAGCCACATTATTTTGTACATGTCCAGAAAATCTGATTGATGCCTTTTTTCCTCCCCCTGGAGAGTTCCAGCATAGAATAGATGGAAATAGAAGTCTGTACAGGAGAAGAATCCTAACGCTCCAGTGCAAAGGGATTAATCAAGATCAAGGACAGCTGGGGGAATGTTTCTGCTGGTACATTGCCTGGCTTTTAGTAAAGCTACCCTAATAGAGGGCAAAAAGGTATGATATGTGCCCCCAAAGTGGAGGCGGAAAATCCTCGGAGTTACAATCAGAATTTTGTAAGCAGGAAAACCATAAGAAGAGCTATCAAGAGCTCCACTGCATCTGAATTACAGGAGCTGCCACAGGTAAGAGCCAGTTGTGCCCAACGGTATCACAACCGATGGACAAAGAGTGAACACAACGCCTAATCCAAGTAAGTGTAAGTGCATTAGTTGGAGGCAAAAGACTCTGCAGGGCAAGCACAGATTCCTCCTGTTACAAAAGATGCTGAAGGAGAGCGGAAGCACTTGCTTGGCCCAGACTGGTAGGAAGTCCTTTGCAGTTCATTTTCAAATCAGGTTGGGAGGTGGTGTGGCCAAGGACTGAGCCCAAAGTTGGAAGCCAAGAAATCCTGAGCTCTGCCAATGACCTATGTGACCTTGAACAAGTCACGTCACTTCTCTGCTGCAGTTTCCTTATCAAATAGGGATAATATTTGCTGAACCTACCTTACAGGGACGGTGCAAGAATTCATTGATTAGTGTTTGCACAGTAGTTTAAATACATAAAGGACTATGCAAGGTAAGTGCTAATGATGATTATTAAAGCATATCAGAAAAGGATCCTAAAAAAGGAAGTTGCCAGACTAGGACCATCCCTGTGGCATTTAGCAAAGGCCTCCTGGCAGGTGTCTAAAATGCAGCATGTCATGGAAGACTTGTATTTTCATTCATTCGAAAGTTGATGCTCCACAAGTAAAAGAGGCTGGTTTGTGTTCAAATTTGCTATCCTAAATTGCCCCTTTTCTTATATTAAAAAACCTCAATGTCTTCCGCAGCACTGCTTATGCCAGAGGAAGAACTCAGCACTCTCGACTGAAATTGTTGCAAATCAAACATTCTGTCCAACACTATCTAGCAAATAGCTCTAATAACAGAGAGGATTCTTCAGGAAATTACTGACACAAACGCTAGCCATTTACATGATGATTTACGTGGCCAGCAATAAAGTAGCTCTTTAGTTCCATGTGTGACATTTTAGGGGCAGTGATTGTGCCACTTTGTTTCTAGTGACAGGAACCTGATTACGCTTGACATTTATACATCAAATGCATTTTTCAACATGTTGTGCCATAAACATTTTACCAGCATTCCTGTGGGTGAAACATCTTGACGCTGTTGCAGCCTATAATCATTTTGTTGACATTAACAGACAGATCTGTGGGATAGCAAAATAACTTGAATAATTGGATGGAGTGAGGTAAAACAATAATTTAAAAGGAATTATCAGTCTGATGACTGGCACAGTTAGCCTCCTACTGAAGTACCAGCATTTCAAATGCAGTTTAGGCAACTCCTGCTGCCCCAGAGAGATTAATTTCAGTCAGAATATTTGCCTGAGCTATTTCTTTCTCTACCTTATTTTCTCCCTATTTTACCCCATCTTGCTCATTTCCCATGAACAGGAACTGAGATCAGTTGGAGCAGAACGTCCCATTGACCTTTTACACAGCTACATCCACATTATCTAGTGAAGAGGTGGGCAAACTACGGCCCGGGGGCCACATCCGGCCCTGCAGACATTTTAATCCAGCCCTCGAGCTCCCACCAGGAAGCAGGGTCTGGGTCTTGTACCACTCCACACTGCTCTTGGAAGCAGCGCCATATCCCCACTCCAGCTCCTACGCTCAGGGGCAGCCGGTGGTTCCACACACTGCCCTGACCCCAAGCACCACCCCGGCAGTTCCCATTGAAAGGAAGTAGAAAGGACATTAGTTATTGTTTGTATTATAGTGGCACCTGGAACAGATCCCCATTGTGCTAGGCACTGTACAAACACAGAACAAAAAGACAGTAAGTTATTTGGAGTGGGGACTAAGTATTCGCTCCATTTTACAGCTAGGGGAGTCAGTCACCGTGAGTTTAAATGATTTACCCTAGGTCACCATTGTGGCAAAGCTGGGAATTGATTCTTCCGCTTCCCACTCCACTGCTGTAACTTCAAGACCATCCTTTTTTACAGTGATTTCCTGCTACAGGTTCCAGCAACAAAGGAGTGAACTGGTTGCCTGGTTCGGTTCTGGTGTTTGAAGTAGACACACAGTGTCAGCGGATAGTTATGCTTCCATTTGTGCTAATGTGCTTAGAAATGTATTTACTACTCTTTGGAAACAACCAAGACCATCTACTCAATATTAAACAGCAGTCCCAGCATTTCTATATCCTTAATGCCTTGCTCCTCATTATAACAAGCCACTCATTACTCTACTAAATCGCCAGTAGAGTGCTAAATACGCCAATATGTGCACATAGCAGAGTGTGCATTGATTAAAAGCAAACAAAGCAAAACAGGAAGTGTTCTCTCTCTGCCTCTTTTCAGACAGCTCAGTTTTGACAGTTCTCCAGCCATGTGAGAGCCCTTCTCTGAAAGGTTCTTCAGCCAAGATCTGAGGCTGCTGAATTGTAAAACAAAACTAATTTCAGGGGAAAAGCCTCTCTAGAATGAATAAAGAGAACCATTTATTTTAAATAGTTAAATGTGGCCAATTTGATTTGCAGCTTGTTTAAGATTTATCAGATTTCTCTGAACACTGAGTAATGTATGAAATTCAAGAGCCTTCTTTATAAGTTTATATACAGTACTTTTTAATGTTACATTTTCTCCATTCTCATATGCAGACCTGACAGCTACATGTGTACTTTTGATGTGTCCCATGCTGTTTTAGGTTAAAAAAAATTTCTCACCCTTCAAGGGTTGTGGTGCCTAGGGTTATCCCACCCATCCCCTGGCACAGCCTTTTACATTTTTGGGAGGTCTGTCTGAGGTGTGCCGGGACTAAGAAATAGGAGCAATTGAAGGAGAGGAAGAGGTCCTGGGAATAGATAATGTTTGGAAACAAAACCCATTACTGTCTCTTTAAGGGCCCGGACCAGAAGCCTTGCAGTGTCTCCCTCTCTCCCAGCCAGGTGGGATAAATTTTGGGAACAGGACCAGCATATATGCCGCCTCCTCTGGCAGAGCAGGGGGTCAGGAGCAGGAGAAGGCCGCCTGTTGAACAATCCTGGCTAGAGAACTAAGTGGGGGAAAGAGGGCAGCTGAAGGTAAATCTACTAGAGCCCTACAGCTGGGCTAAATTACATTCCTGCTCCAAGAAGGAGAGCTGGGGGACTTCTGTCTTGAGGAGGGAGAGAGAGAGACTGCCTGCAGTATGACCCAGCTGCTTCTCAAAGAGGCTGGGAAGGGCCTCGAGGAAGTTCCTCTGTAGTTGGTTGGGAAGAAGCCACATAAGGTGACAGAACTTCAGAGCAGGACTAGTGGAGTTCACAGCCATGGGAGGGACACTGACAAACAGGGAGAAGCTAGGAGCAGCCCAAGGACAGGGCAAGGGATTGGAACAAGCCGTCCCTAGCTGGCAAATGCAGGGTTCTTGGACTGGAACCGTGAGGAGAGGGCAGGCCTGGGTTCCCTTATCTCTCCTGCAGCAAGAGTGGAAGTACAAGTCTAAGGACTTAAAGAGGCAAAGACAGCTGAGTCCCAAATGGGGGGTGACTGTCTGGCATGAAGACTTTAGGTTTCTGTTTGTACTTTTTCTGTTATCCCGGAAGGGGACTGAACTGAAAGGTGGCGTGTCCGGAGGCCCAGGTCACAGAGCCAGCTCCAGGTGCCAGACAAGGATGCCTGTGCTTGGGGTGGCACATTTTAAGGGGCGTCATTCCGGCCGTTCTTTGAGTGACACAATCCGGCCGCCCCTTTTTTTTTTTTTTTTTGCTTCGACATCTACAACTGCGGAATGACAGATGACTGGGCGTGCGAGAGCAGACCAGCAACACGGTGTCTTGGCATGAGGGAGCACTCTGGTGGTGAGTATGCTCTGTGACGATTGGCTAGTAATGATATTTTAAATATCCATAAAGCTTTTCATCCCCAAATGCTTTGCAAATGATATGCACCCAGCACCTCTGAAATGCAGTCACCCCTGCAGTGGAGAGCAGTAGTCAGCTCACATGCCACAGCACGGGGCAGAAATAGACAAAACCCAACAGGGAGGCCTCATCCAGCCAGCTGGAATTATTGATCACATCCTCATTTACAAAGAAAGGGGTCTGCTTGCCTTGTAAATTGTATGGAAAACAGATGAGAAACCGGGCTCATCTACAAGAGAGGCTGACACAACCATAAGCCAGCAACGGGGTGTTTATAGGAACATGGAATTTACAGCAGCAGATGGACCATTAGTCCATTCAGCCTGGTGTCCTGTGTTAATCAGTAGCCAATATCAGCAGTGGTTGGGAATTCTTTTGATTCAACTTTTTTCCCTCTGCAAATACAGATTTGTCAAAACCAAAACCGTTCTCAGGAAAGGGTTGATTGGGGTGAATTTCCTGTTTTGAAATTGTTTTGAAAAGGGGAAAACAGGCTGTTTGGATAAAGTTCCAGTTTCAGGCTTCAAATGGCTTTTTTGTTTCAACATTTAAGTTAAGTATATAGGGAAACTTTTAATTTAAAAAGTAAGCATCGGAACACCTGGCACATCCATAACACTGCATAAAACGCGGAAACAAAACGTTGAAATTATCAAAACAAAATGTTTTGCTTTCACCTGATCAGAAATCTTTTTGGATTTTCAGATCTCAAAAACTTTCCAAGATTTTGACTTTTTGTCTTGTTTTGAGACAGAACCTATTTTTGAAATCATGGAAATTCTTCCAGGATTGGAAAATCACACTCTAGCTAATATCTTCAAAGGAAAGTGAGAATTTCCTCAAACGTATTTAGTAGTGTATTGCACTATATGTATATATGGGTCAGGTATGATCAATTTATACTCCAAAGCATGACACTGGATTATCCTTATGAATAAGTATAAATCTTACAAGTGTATTGCATTTCATGACAAAGCACTGTTCAATACATGATAAAGCACGCTTCAATATCCAGCCACTCAAATACTTTCTTTTACTTTCATAAAAGGAAAAACCTACTCTAGCTAAATGTAGGCTGATCTGAGGGCAGGCAGGTCACTTCAGACTTGAACTAGAGTGGTATAGAAGGAAGTGCCCTTTGCAACATCTCCATGTAGAAGGCACTCATGGTTGTAATCACCATGCACTCCACATAAACTCCCTTCTATTCATCACAGATTAAGTGTAGGAAGCAAAATATGGTGACTAAGCAGGCACACTCCTATTCAGCCCCACTACAAACACGACTTCAATGCCATTGATATGCTGAGACAGCTGTAAGGTATAATGGGAATTAGATAAAACTGCAGAATGCTGCAAAACACAACACAGAGGAGGCCCTGATGTAATCTGATGTCGCCTCCTCTGCACCACTTTGCCATATGCTTAAAGACTGGTGGGAAAGCAAGTTAGCAACAGAACATTTCCCACTACCGGCT
This sequence comes from Sternotherus odoratus, assembly GCA_032164245.1. Taxonomy (NCBI): domain Eukaryota; kingdom Metazoa; phylum Chordata; order Testudines; family Kinosternidae; genus Sternotherus; species Sternotherus odoratus. Next base: position 9,340,180 of record JAVMKO010000009.1, on the reverse strand, counting down.
GCTCTTATTGCTCCTTCGTTCGCACCTGCTGCCACGGCTGCGGCAGTAGAGACTGCTTGTCTCCCTTTCAAAGTATTAGTGCTATCTCTATTTTTGGCATGGGGGGACACATCAATCATTGGTAAAATGTACCAACACTTGCCGTGTCAGCTAGCGTTGTGAAATCCTATCACTCTGGGTTTTAAATGGAAAGGAAAGAGAAAGAATGAAAAAGACAGAAAGTTACATGTGTTCTAATTCACTTGGAAGAGGCCAGGTTTGTCTATTTCCATGCCAGTCTTTTTGTGTCCATGAATTATTTAGCTGCTTTTGGGAAACTCTTTCTAGACATCACAGTTGTATAGCAGAAAATCTTAGCGCCGTTATTTTGGTTCTAGCTATAAGTCTATGCACTGATGACTTGATCCACCTCCTGATGGATCTACTACTAATGGATCAGACCCCTAGAGACAGATTTTCAAAGGAATCAACAGGAAGGAAACATATATTTCCAGTCGTGTGCACACGACCTGCCTGTTGTGGGAACGAAGCGCGGGGGGTTAATTTTTTAGGTGCCGTGGTGTGTGATGCAGCATACAGGCCCCATGCAGGAGAGGAAGAAGTTAACAGGGGCCCACTATAGCTAAAGCAGAGGTCAGATGTGAGGAGAAGGAAGTTAAAAAGAGGAAGCCTAGTTAGGAAGAGGAAGCTTCCTAGAGGAAGCTGGGGCCTGAACAGGAGGGAGCGTAGAGCCATGCTTCTCCCTTGGCGAGAAAAGGCTGGCTGAGACAAAGAATCTGAGAGGATGGATGGATGGATAAGCTGTCCCAAGAGATGGGATGACCGGGTCCTGTGAGACTGATCAAAGGAAACTGTGGAAAACAGGCTCTCAGTAGCAGCGTGGAGTCTTGCTGAAGACTAGTGGGACTAATCTGTTTTGAGTTCTTGGTTTTCTCTTGTTTTTGGACTTTCATACAGTGAAAGGGGTGGAGCTTTAATGAAGGGACTGAAATTTAATGTGGATAATTGTAAAGTCATGCACACTGGCAAAAATAACCCCAACTATCCATACAATATGATGGGAGCTAATTTAGTTACAACTAATAAAGAAAAAGATCTTGGAGTCATCGTGGATAATTCTCTGACGACATCCACACAGTGTGAAACGGCAGTCAAAAAAGCAAACAGGATGTTAGGACTCATTTAAAAAGGGCTAGAGAATAAGCTGGAGAATATCTTATTGCCCTTATATAAACCCATGGTATGCCCACATCTGGAATACTGCATATAGGGGTGGTCTCCTTATCTCAAAAAGGATATACGGGCATTAGAAAAGGTTCAGAGAAGGGCAACTAAAATGATTAGGGGTTTGGAACTGATCCTATATGAGGAGAGATTAGAAGCTAGGACTTTTCAGCTTGGAAAAGAGGAGACTAAGGGAGGATATGATAGAGGTATATAAAATCATGAGTGGTGTGGAGTAAGTGAATAAGGGAAAGTTATTTACTTACTTGTAAAGTTACTTGTTCCCATAATATAAGAACTAGGGGCTGCCAAATGAAATTAATGGGCAGCAGGTTTAAAATAAATAAAAGGAAGTTCTTCACAGAGCGCACAGTCAACCTGTGGAACTCCTTGCCTGAGGAGGTGGAGAAGGGTAGGACTATAACAGGGTTTAAAAGAGAACTGGATAAATTCATGGAGGTTACGTCCATTAATGGCTATTAGCCAGGATGGGTAAGGAATGGTGACCCAAGCCTCTGTGTGTCAGAGAGGGGTGATGGATGGCAGGAGAGAGATCACTTGATCATTACCTGTTAGATTCACTCTGGAGCACCTGGCATTGGCCACTGTCGGAAGATGGGATACTGGGCTGGACGGGGTACTTTGGTCTGACCCAGTACGACCATTCTTATGTTCATATGGGCTCAAGTGTTCCTTAGCCAGAGGGCTAAAGCACCACCACACTGGACCCTGTAAGTGATGGTGACCAACCCCAGGAGATCCTGTGACAGGGTGAGTGGTGCCTTTTTTGCCACAAGGGGGCATCATGGAAGTGGGTTGTGTCACTGGTTAACATTTTTGGCCTTTCAAAGATGATTGCTGCCACAAAAATCAGCTGATTACCTGTCCCACTGTATGGGAAACTGGAAATATCAAGTACTCAGTGCAGAATCAAAAACACAGAAAGAGGGAAGATAAGACTGATCCTGATCTTATTGAAACTGGTGGCAAAACTCCCATTGACTTCAATGGGAGCAGGGTTAGGATCATAGTACAGGCCTAGTCATTAATTAATCCTTAGCAAATACTTCCTGAGAAGTGAAGCCGACATAGTTTCCATTATGTATATACACTAGTGGTGCACGTTCATTTACACTTGACTTGTATGTGCATAATGAATTGATCAATAATAACCATACCCAAGTGTTTAAACTGGTGGCAAGTAAACCTCAAATCAAGAATAAGCTGCATAAAATGGCAACAGAAATTTTTCCAGCACAATTCTTCAACTGTAACAGACCACAATATCCAAAGCCACTGGTGATTTTGGGTGCCTCTGTTTTTGGGTGCCCAACTAGAGATGTCTGATTTTCAGGAAGTGCGGAGAACCCTTCCTCTGAAAATCAGGCCCTTTTAAAATATCTTAATTTTGATACCCCAAAATCACTAGCCACATTTGAAAATTTGGGTCAGAAAGTTTGGCTAAGGCTGAGATAAGTATTTTCAGGTCATCTTAGAATGGTTTGACATCCACCTGCAATCAATAGGGTTTATCAAAGGAACAGGAGTCAAGTTAGAGTTACTGATTAAGTTGGTTCTCAGTGGAGAATTGATAAACCTGCTTTAAAAGGCAGATTTTTCTCCACCACACTTTACTTTTCATTCTCCCTACACCAAAGCAACCTATTGAGGTTTCTGAGTAGAGATGTCCTGCAGCCTTTTCCTGTACTAAGTATTATAATGAGTACTGCCACCAGAGGGAACTCAGTACCTTCTCAAATCCTGGAAGTCTTTGCTGGGTCAAAATTCCCACTGAAGACAAAAGAAGCCTTATTGGAGTAAAGTCCATAGGATTTTGCCTTATGTGTGGATAATAGTCTGTTACAAATGGTTGGGTAATAGATTCATAGATGTCAAAGCCAGAAGGGCTTAGTGCGAACATCCAATCTGAAGTCCTGTGTAACACAGTCCACAGAACTTCCCCAAAACAATTCCTACAACATATCTTTGAGAAAAGCATCCAATCTTGATTTTAAAATGTCTAGTGATGGAGAATCCATCATGACGCTGGGTATGTTGTTCCTGTGGTGAATTACTCTCAGTTAACAAGTGTGCATTTTTTCCAGTCTAAATTTGTCTAGCTGCAACTTCCAGCCATTGGATCATGTTAGACCTTTCTACGCTAGACTGAAGAGCCCATTATTAAATATTTGTTCCCCGTGTATGTATGTATGTAAAGACTATAATCAAGTCACCCCTTAACCTTCTCTTTGTTAAACTAAATAGGCTGAGCTACTTGAATCTATCAACAAACGCCAAGTTTTCTACTCTTTAATCATTCCAATGGCTCTTCTCTGAATCCTTTCCCATTTATTAACATCCTTTTTGAATTGCGGACTCCAGAACTGGACACAGTATTCCAGCAGTGGTCACAGGGGACTTTGCATTGCTGGGGCATCCTCACAGCCCAGCTATACCTGGCTGCTAAAAGAGTCTATATGGGCAGGTGCACAAGTTAGAGCAACTCCCAGGGCTGCTCTCTCCTGCAACAGGGCCTCTCCCTGCCCCTGAAGCCCCAGCACAAGGGAAGCAAACAGCCACCTTTGCACTTCTGCTTTGATCCCCGAACGAAGCTCAGCTCAGATACTCCCCCACATGCCACAATGATGGGTGTAATATAGACAGACCAGCAACCCCTTTTTCATTCCAGTCCAGAAACTCTCTCCAGAACTGATTGCCAAGCAGTGTGCCACTGGTTTTGTGACAGATAAACAAAGAGCTGAGGCCACCAAATCGATTTTCTAGCTCCAGCCCCACACAGCGTAAACTCAGAGATTCATCGATATCCGAGGACAGAAAGGATATTTTATTACCATCTAGTCTGACTTCCTGCATCACACAGACTAAAGCTCAAATGCACTAGAAAAAGCCATATTTGACTAACTCAGACATTAGCACTGACAACCAAATTATTCCTTCCCCAGCCCACCCCCTTTGGACAAGGAAAGTCATTTTCAGAAAATTCCTTAAAATGAGCTACAGGTGGCCACCCGGGATTTGTAGAGCCAGTTCTAAACTGACGGTAACCTTAATCTGAGCCTCCATATTCTAGCAAAATGTGGTGAAACATGATAAGGTGAAGCATCAGTCAAGAGGAGATGAAGCACAACTAATTGGTTTACCTGGATTATTTCAAAAGGGGGGATTATCCCCTCCTCACTGGTGACTTTGCTGGAGCTGAAAATGCATCTGTGTCTCTCACTGTTGCTCTTGTTTTGAGTGTCTTCACCTACTTTTAAAAAAAACATGGTTTGAAGCTGGGAGACTTCATGCTCAGTGACTCAAAAATATACTGAGCATATGAAAAATAGGGAATTAGTGGAATCTCAATGCATAACACATTGTTACTGTGTAGGATTTCCTGTTTGTCAGTGGGGGGGGGGAAATAGACATGCAAGATGCAAAACTTGAAAGAATGACTGGAAAAAAAGTCATGAATAACATTTACCTACTAACCACCACAAAGTTTTACAAAGGTACAAACTTCAGCACAGAAGGTACACAGTAGCAATGGGAAAGGGGGTACGGTTTGTCTTCCAGTGCCCTCCCCTTTTCTCTGCTGGTGAATTTCAAGTTGGACCTGAGCCCCACAGTTAATGTGTAATTGCATCCAGGGTGTTGGTTGAGGCCCATCTCCAGTAAAAATCCTCCTGTTTAGAGGTCAGTTGCAGAGAGGAAAGAGGGGGACAATGAGAACCCCCAAGTCATAAAGCACTTGTGAGACAGAGCATTCATAGGACAACATGGCTACCTCTGAAGCTTTAAGAGCTACCAGCTAGCAGTATATACTTTAGCAACCAGTAACATGGGGAGGAAGGGCGTGGATATTGAAGCATTCAAGATTTTCTGGTTTAACAACCGGTGCTCCAAGGAGCCATCCCACTGGTCTAAAGCATGCACTGGGACCTGAACTGGAGATTCAGCCTCTTCTTTCAACGGTCGGGCCATTTCAGATTAGGATAGCTATTGAGGCAGTTCTCTAAAGCCTTGGGGGAGGTGAGAAATTGAGGGGAGCACCCACAGTGCTCACAGCACTGGAGGCTATGGAGTAAGCTACACCCAGTCTTCCTTAGCTAGGACAGACAGGCAAAAAAAGGTTTCAATTTTTTACTAATGAGGGAGCCCACCGGAACGTTTTATTTCTTTTCTCTACCCTTTCAAACCTATACAGAGTTGAAGAGCAAAGGGAAAGATCAGTGCAAAAGGAAAGATCAGTGCGTTGCTGGATACATTTTGACCACTGCTATACAGAGGTCTACAAAAACATGAATGGTTTGGAGGCAGTGACTAGGGAAGTGTTTACCCCTTAACATAACACACAAACCAGGGATCACCCTATGAATTTAATAGGCAGCAAGTGTAAAACTAACATGACATACTTCTTCAAACAACACACAGAACTTGCTACCGGGTAATGTTGTGAAGGGCAAAAGTATAATTGGGTTGCAAAAAAAAAGCAGATAAGTTCATGGAGCATAGGTCCACCAATGTCTAATAGCCCAGATGGTCAGACATGCAACCACTCCCCCCAATGCTCTTGCTGTCCCTAAACCTCTGGTTGCCAGAAGCAGGGATTGAACAACAGAAGATGGATCATTCAATAATTACCCTGTTCAGTTCATTCTTTCTGCGGCATCTGGCATTGGCCATTGTTGGAAGAGAGGATACTAGGCCAGATGGAATTTTAGTCTGACCCAGCATGGCCATTCTTATGTTCTTATATAATACACCTGTTTGTTACATCCACCAACCTATTTACATAATCCTTGCAATTTGTTCTTATATGATTAATTTTCTTGCAAGCAACTTCGCCAACCAGGAGTAAGCAATTATTGTCATGGGTAGCTAGAAGCTCAGCCTCTGGATGGTTTTGACTCAGGGCTGAATTTCTTCAGAGCAGGAAACTGCACAGACCACTGTATTTAGAAACCCCTTTATAATACATTAACAAGATTGGTGTGTCAAGTGAAAAGGCATATAAATTACTATGTGTCAGGCTTAATTGGACTGAAGCAACAGGTAGAGAAGGGTTGGATATTTCCACGGTTTTCTTTTTAATTTTTCTTTTCTGTTTTACATATCACCTTTTGTTCTAATTGATATGTGTCTTATCTCTATAACTTATTTGTTTCATCATTTTGTCAGTGATGAAGTACCAGCATAGCACACCACTCAGTAGAACGGAATGGATGGCCTTTTAACTGATCGTTAAGCTTTTGTTTAAATAGGAGATTTATCTAAGAAAAAATTAAATAAAAGAAACCCTATTTAGAAGGAGTGCTGATTTTATACAAGAAACGGGGATTGTCTCCTAGGCCAGAACCACACTGAAAAGACTCAGAGCTGAGCTCCAGCCCTGGGAAAGCCAAAGGAAACAATGGGAGGTATTATTGATGAAACAACATGTTGAAACATTTTAAAATTTTCCAAACAGAACAGGTTGCTAGGAGAATATTAAGAGCAGCCTTACCTCGGACACAGTGGGAAACTCGAAGGGAATAAGATTAATCCAAACAAAGGGCCCAGAATGGGGTTTGGAAGAGTCTGGAAGGAGACATAGAGGAAACACCCAAAGGAGGGGCGATGTTTTGGGCTTGAAAATCAGAGATGGACAGGAATTGAAGTCTAAGAGGTAAAGGACAGCTTGTGAGCTCTGGACTGAGGTTTCTAGGAATGACACTGGATTTTTAAAGAAAGCGAGGAATACTTGTAGCACCTTAGAGACTAGTTTATTTCAGCATAAGCTTTCGTGAGCTATAGCTCACGTCATCGGATGCATAGAATGGAACAGAAGTAAAATGGATTTTTGTTTCCCTGCAAGAGCAAGAGTTGACCTGTTTTGGCAAGAGTGCTAACCTAACCTCTACAGAAAAGGGGAAAGTGAGGCAGTGACCACACCTGACCAAAGGAGACACAAATCACTCTTACAGGGGCTAATTTCCAAAAGCAGCCTCTCAATGTGTGACCGCAAAATGATGTGCCAACTTGCCTATCCAACTTTGGCAGTGGTGTTTTATGAGTGTCCCAAAATGGGAACTGCAGTGCGCAAATGGTATTTCAGTGCATAGCTTAGGTAGTGGGCCCGGATATGTTATTGCCACATAAACAAAAATCTGGTTTGGGGGCTGGGGAAAGACCAAACTAGCATGGCTGAATATTAAAGCCAAACAGAGGCCGGGCCAACGCCAATTTGCAGATTTGGTCATGACTGTTTCATGGACACTTTAGTGTTAGAGAAACAGTTTCTAAAAATGGTTGAGTTGTTAGGGCTGATGCATCTGCCAGCCGGCAACTAGATATTACACTGGAATTAACCAGCCCCAGTCATTAGCAGCAGTCCCCCAGCAGGTGTCTGGACTCAATGGGCATCCAACATGTTACTGCAATTGCAGAATCCTTGCAGCACCGCTAAGTGAGCTATAAAGGGAGCTTCCACCCAGCTGATCAGATAAAAGCTATGCCAACCTAGTCCCAGGCAGAAGCTGCTCTTCCAAAATCTTTTGACTAAAAGCTTGAGACAAGGAGGTGAGCAGTGAATATCCTGGGGGGAGAAAGGGGGCAAGTGCAAAATAGGGTTGTCAAGTTTGGCTGGACGTGTTCCTGCAGGTTTCATCACACGACATAACCTTTAATTAAAATTTAATCTTTGGTTCCTGGAGATTCCCGGATAATCCTAGAGCAGGGGTAGGCAAAATTTTTGCCCCAAGGGCCACCTCAGGGTTGTGAAACTGTATGGAGGACTGGGTAGGGAAGGCTGTGCCTCCCCAAACAGCCTGGCTCCCATCCCCTATCTGCCCCCTCACACTTCCCGCCTCCTGACTGCCCCCTCAGATCTCCCAACCCCCCTTCTCCCTGTCCCCTGATTGCCCCGACATCCCTCCACACCCCCGCCCTCCTCCGGAGACTTCCACGCCTATCCTACTGCTCCCCATCACCAGATTCCCCTTCCCGAAACTCCGCCCCATCTAACCACCCCCTGATCCCTGACTGCCCCCGGAATCCACTGCTCTTTATCCAGCCCCTTCCCTCCCTGTCTCCTTATCATGCCATTCAGAGCAGCAGGAGCTTGCAGCCGTGCTGGGCCAGAGCACCGGCGGCCCGGCGAGCTGAGGCTGCGGGAGAGGGGGAACAGCATGGGAGGGGTCAGAAGCCGCCCCAGCTGGGAGCTCAAGGGCCGGGCAGGATGGTCCTGTGGGCCAGATGTGGCCTGTGGGCTGTACTTTGACCACCTCTGTTCTAGAAGGTTGGCAACCTTTTGTCAAAGGCAAAGAGAAACAAAGAGTAAAGGAGAAAGATTTAGTTTTGATGCACTTTTTAGCTCATTTACATGTAGATCAAACCCTAGAAATACACTCTTTATTGGAAAGAAGATATACAAAATCTCATGCAGTGTTATGAGGCTGGAAGCAGAGCATTCCTGATGCAGGGTTCCTAATTGTGGAACTTGCTTCCTCAGGGAGCCCTTACGAACCAGAGTTTTTTGGCTCTGACAGTGTGGTGCAAGATTCATCTTTACAGGTATCCCTTTGGCTAATCCAAATCACTCTGTCGTCTTTCTGCATCGCTTTCTATTGACATTTATCCCAGATGCTAAAGCAATGGGCACTACCAAGCTATTAAACAAGAAATCTCAGCAGCGTTCATGAAGCAGAACTTCTTCCAGGTGAAATGTTCTTTATTTTGTTCCCCGTTCTGCTGCAGCGCATCCCAGGCACCGAAAGCTGCAAATTACTTGCGTCAGTGCTCATCAGTGAGAGCCCTTCACAAAAGAAACTCGAGAAATTAAATCAATACACCTCAGCCAACTTATCAAAAGTGCTCAAGATATTTAGGTCATTAAGCAGCAATAGAGAGTAATGAGAAAAACAAGATTGCACGTCATTAGTATTAACTGCAGTATGTTGTATCGTTTTTGGTTTCCAAATGAAAAGCTGCATAGCAAACAGGGAAGCTGATTGAGGTGTAAAAATGTGAACCTACTAAGGTCACTGAGAAGGCAAGAGGAGAACAAGGAACTAAAATTTGTCCCTCAGAGCAAATGAGCATGCAAGAACTCTGCATCAGCATCTCTGTTCATTAATTTAACAAACCATCATGGGTGAATTTACTGCTCATGAATGCAAAGCCCTAATAAATGGATGGAGCCAGAACCACTGCTGGTTGGGAGCTGGGAAGGCTTCCCAGACATAGCTGTGCCAATGTATCTCGGTCTTGACCTGCTGCAGCCTGGGGTCTCTCTTCACCACAGGTTGCCAATCACTGTAGATAAATGGAGTCAATCTGAAGAGACTCCCAAATTCATTTCCATTTGTAGCTTAAACCAGACCTTTGATGGTAAAAAGGTAACATACTAACTCCCTGTCATCCACTTTGAAGACCCTAGGCTTCTTTAATAATAACAAGCCTCACTAAAGAACTGTAAAAAAACCACTTCACGACAGCCTGAGTGGAAGGTAATTGTTAGTCTTTACAACACAGGAGATCCTGGCTCACAGAATCTGTTCTGTACTGATTCATCCAGAACATGCCGCCTTGTCATGGTAATACTGAAGAGTTGCCTCACCCCTTATTTAACTCCATAGCAAATCCATGACTGTTTTAAATGTGAACAGAATTAAATGCTAGTGGAACATTGTTAACTATCCAGGTTTTGTATTCAGCTAAACATCTATCCAGCTTTCGCACCATGAAAGCCCTCAAACCTGGCTTCACCATACAGCTGGCTAGAAAATGGGAACATTTGTGAACAATCTGTCCCATTTCTTTGTCAAAACATTTTGAAATTTTTCAACCAGTTCTACTTCTCTGTCTAGGAAATAACTTAAGAGATGTTGCAGTACATCGAGGTCTAGATTTGTCAGTCACCTGTAGAACTTCCAAACTCATCTGTGACACCATTTGTTTTCTTCCTCCATGTTAAAAATCATAAATTGCTTCCTGGAGAGCTTGTTTGCTCAGGACTTGTAAGGAGATAGAGATTTTAGCCTCTGGGTTTCCAAATCAGATCTGTAGATGGCTGAACTACACCTCAGCACCATCTGGTCTGGCAACCGAGGTGACTAACCCTGGATAAACTACAGATGGTACTTTTGCAACAAAGCACAAAACCAGACAAGTTTCATTAGAAACCCAGGATTCAGATAAGATTTTTCAGGTATGCCCAGCTAGGGTGCCCAAGAGGAAGGAAGTCCAGTGGTTGGGGTGCTAACCTGGGAATTGGGAAACCAAGGTTAAATCCCCTGCTCTATCTCAGAGTTACTGTTTGACCTTGGGCAAGTCACTTGGTTTCTCAGTGCTTCAGTTTCCCACCTGTACATTGAGAATAATAGCATTTCCCTGCCTCCAAGGGGTGTTATAGGGATAAAGATTTGTGAGATGCTCAAATGCTGCAGTAATGGGAACCATACACATAAAGGGGATTCTCGGTTGGGGCAGAAAGGGTGATTCCTACTCGATATATTCTGGGATGCAGAAGGCCTCAGTATGAGGTTACCAACAGGGAAAGAGCAACAACAACAACAGGTCTGCATGGAACCGGTTGGGGTCGATTAATACTAAATGGACGGAGGGGTGGGGAAGAGCAGCAAGCAGGCTACCTGTCCCCAAAGAACTTCTCCTGAATTCTTTGGAAAAGGGGTCCCACTTTCTGGGCACCCCAAAGGCTCTAAGAAGGAATCAGAGCCAGCTAGATGATCTCCCTCCACAAGACAGATGAACAAGCCACATACTCAGGGAAGAACGCTGGCTCAGGGAAAGTAACGAAACTCTCTCAGATCACTGGCAAATGGGTATGGAGCCTGAATTAACTACCCCAGCATTCCTAGATATACGACAGAGGTCAGTCATGTGGGCAAAGTGGAGAAGGTTGCACCAGTGAGCCACTCTATGGATAAGGAGATGGGGGCCCGTTTCAAATTCTCTCTATCAGAGATTTGGCTTCAAAAGCAGCTCCCAGCAAAATGATTAGAAATGAGCTTCATAAAGTCTTGGTAGACCCTGTCCATACCAAAAACGCACCGTATATTGCGTTCAATCCCCATACAACAGGAGTCGGCCAGCATTTGATATGGATGCAGGTTCACAGCTGATTGGGCAAGGATTTTAATTGTGAAAGAACACAACAATTCATTTTCACTGATACCTTTTTGTAAAATATGTCAAGTTTTTATCACAAAACAAAAGCCCTCTGTTTTCAGCAACCGATAATCAAAAAATTATGGCTAGTCATAAATTATGGCTAGTCATATGGCAAAAATTGAGTTTTCCAGAAAATATTTGATGGAAAAACAAGACAAACTTTCTCAAAACTGGACATTTCCCATAGAAATTTCCATTTTGATGCAAAAGCCATTTTTCACTGGGACACAACATTTTGAATGAAAGCTTCATACCAGTTCCACTTGAAATGCTATGAAATCTATCAAGGGAAGGCAGACATCACTGGAACACGTTACACCCATAAAGTCCTACAGCCAACGCTTGGTCTGACATACACCAGGGAGGGCAAGAAGCTCCCAAATTTGAGCACAGTACTGAGCATTAAGAACTGCTGAGTTCCAATTCCAGTCTTGACACCAGTAGCCCCTGTGGTCCCAGGCAAGTCACTTAACCCCTCTGTGCCTCTATCTCCCCATTTGCAAAGTGGGAATTGCAATCCTGCCCTCCTCCATGGGCCGCTGTGAGAAAATGCTCTGTGCTCTTGCATCCGTAGGTGCTGCAGGGGTTAACTTGAGCGCCTGGATGTTTATTTTAAGAAGAGCATAAAAACCTGACAAGCAATAATTACAGTGTTGATAACCAGGGAAGGAATATTTGATGTTTCAAAGCTCACATGACTAATTGGCCCCGAAACAGCTGCGCATGTAATTTCTGTGATGTTTCTGTGTGTAACACAGAAAGGGTAGGAGGGAGTATTTTATATCGGTGTTGGAGAAACACTCCTTCCCCTGAAGCACTGTTCTTCTGTGCCATGCTTCACCCTGACATCGCGGTAATCTGGGGTGACCTTTCCCTTATTATATTGTCAAGCAGAATGAATTGGAGAGCAAAGAAATAAATGCCCATTTCTATTCCTTAATCACCTGCTTGGACTGGGATTTCTACCCACAGCATTATTGTTACCCAACATAAAGAATGCTGATGCTTATCAGCCACTGAGAATGAACAGCCACAGTTCACACCAGCCCTGAGAGAAACACTTGGTTCCATCGGGGAGGGAGCGAGACTGGGGGAATACGATTCAGAAGGCAAGTTTCTTCTCTGACTGTATCCAGCGTTGTTTCCTCTTTCAGTGCAGCTTTTCTTGCCCCCCTCCCCTCGCTAAAAATGGTATCTGAGGATGTCAGTTGCAGGGTCTCCAGCTCCCTTTCATGCCCTTCTAGAAAGGAGCTTTTGAAAAATATCAGCTGTGTCTTCCTAACGGATGTGAGGGTTTCCTCCTCCTGCGGATATGGAAGATTCTGCTTTCTCTTTCCTAGCTCTTTGGAATGGGTTTCTACTAGCAATCTAAATGAGATTTTTGTTCCCCATTCACACTGACTGTCTGTGCTTCTTTATAGCCACACTTCCTTTTCCCCTTGTGCTGTGGGTGTCTTCCCACCCACAGCCAGCTTAAATGCTAGCCGTGGGTAAAAGGATCCAGATGGTGTTTTGGGGGGATGTTTACGTTGTTTCTTTGTTTTTTCCTTTTCCTTTTTTTCACTCTCAGTCCCTTCCCCCACCTCCTCTTCCTCTTCAGACTCCTTTTCTTTTCTCTTTTCATATGAGGCCCTGCCACCTGGGTTTCAGAAGCAGGACATCCAGTGTTGTGCAAGCAGGGTTATAACGTCTCTGTGGTCTGTGGAGGATCGAGGGCTATTTTTAAAGTGCTGCTGGGAGTGATAAGAGGCTTTAATTACAAGGGGAAATGTGTGTGTGTGTGTGTGTGCGCGCGCACAATGGCAAGGAATTTTTTTTAAAGGTTCTGTAAAAAGTAGTGAGAGCATCGGGCTCTGTTCCCCTGGGGTGGGAGACCCCGGGATGTCGTGTTGTTGGAGAGCAAGGCTTCCCTACACTCACCTCTTAATGACTCCTATCCTGTGGGGCTGGCCTGGCTCCTCACTCCGGCCCACTGGCCCTTGCCACAGCATACAAGTAGGCCCTCCCTCTGCCACACCCCATCTGACCCCTTTCCTGGGCCTGGGTTGGGGTTCGGGGGGGGGGGGAGAGAGGTTGTTCCCCCTGTGGCTGGGACACCCCTGAGATGGGGGCTCTGTGAAAGTGCACCAAATGCATATTGGTTAATGAGCCTGCACAGCCCCATCATAGTAGGCACATACAAGCAAACAGCAAGAGACCAAAAGAACTTACAATCCGATTAGACAAGACCGAGTGGGTGGGAGGGGAATCAGGGGCCCGGAGGGTACACCTACACCAGACATTTCCCGGCTCTGCTCAAGCCAGCACCTAAAATCAGCAGCGTGGCCACAGACACAGTGGCCCAGGCCGGCCACCCAAGTACGTATCCAGGGGGTGGGGTAGCATTGTGCTCGGGCACTAGCCTAGGCCACTGTGGGCACACCGCCATCTTTAGCATGCCAGCTCAAGCAGAGCTAGCCTGTCTACAACTACCCAAGCTGGGAATTATGCTTCCTAGTGGATACTCAGAGTGACTTGCTCGGGGTCACATAGCAGGTGAGCAACAGAGCCCAGAAAAGACTCAGCGAGTGCCCTAGCCCCTGAACCATGCTGCCTTTCTGAGAATCTCAGAGGATCTGCCTAAGCACGAAGCTCTCTGAACAAAGGCCCTGTGCTTCCTCACTGACTCTGAGACCCCCTGCTCCATGGAAGTGTGTCCCCGCTGCTAGAGATTCCCCTGCCTCTGTCTGCCCCTAGCACTCTGCTTAAATGGGTGGCTCCCCGAAGCAACACGCCTCGGTGCACACAAGCTAATGCGATTTTGGGAAGATTCCCCTCGTGTGGCTAGAGGAGAACACCAGGCCTGTTTCTCCCCCCTCCCAACAGGGCCTCCCCCCCCAACCTGAGAGGTGTGAGGCTGCTTTGGTGGAGGAGAATTTGCCTTTCAGGAATCGCACACACTGCACCTTCCCATAGAGTAAAGCACTTTCAGATCTACTCTGATGCGCCTTGAAGCAAACTGAGAAGAGTAAATATTTAATGAAGACCAGGGTGTTTGCTTGCAATAGCCAACCCCTCAGTTTTCAAACACTGAGGGTACCTGGGCACTCCGTCCCCTTGGTCCTGCTGCTGGCAGTGTCTGATAAATGTTTAGATCCCTTTCAATGACTAGCCCAATCTCATTTCCACCTATGTCACCCAGCGACCTTAGAGAGGAACTTCATTAGCCTTGTCTTGTAGACAGGGCCTGGCACTAGGGACAGCACTAGTGCATCTCCTTAAACCTGCCGGGTCGAGGAGCAGGTGGGACTAGAAGAAATTCTGAATTTGCTCATCCAAAATCCCTGCTAGGCCCACCAGCTGTAACAGTTCAGTGGAGACCTCGTGTGGCTGCAGAGAATGTATTTTGTAATGGTTCAGATGGGGTTCCTAAGCCCTCATGTAAGAGGCAGGACTACATGTGTTGGAGACTGAGCGCCACTAGAATAGCATTCTGCACCTCCACTGCACTTAAATGTGTTAACTACCTTGACTTAATTGGAAATTAATTAACTCCTAGTGTGGACAAACCCAGAGGAAATGGATTGATTGTGTATGCTCTGTATGCTAATTTAAAATATCTGTAACATGTAACTGCAAGCCAAGTTCTTTTCAACATGACTGAGCATTAATCTTCATTCACATTCAGTGGCTCTAAGTACCAAGCTATTAAATTAAGCTATTTTTCAGTTTTCCAAGCTCAAAAACATTATAATATGATTTTTTGTCAGAAGATACATCATAATTTTATTTTCAAAGAACCTCTTTTTTCAACTTCTCCTTCAGATACTTTCCACCCCACTTTCTGATGCAGCTGGTTTATCACATTTTAGCTTTTGATTAGCTGGAAAACCACATTCCATATCTGGGTCTCTTTTCCCCACATACCTGGGAAAGGCAGACAGTATGAATTACACAAGGTTAGATACAAAACTCTTTTCTGCTAAGTAAGACTGCTTCTGTTTCTGAGCATAAAGCAAAGAGATTTCATTTTCTCATTTTGCTCAGAAAATTGAAAAAGTCAACAGATAAAAAAAGTGTGAAATAAGGATTAACAGCCGAAGAGCGAGACCTGTCTACTTTTTATCACAAGAAGTTTCATTTGGTCATTAAGGGTATTTGCTTCACTGCAAATTGTCATCATGTACAATATATGGATTTATTGTAGACTCTTTTTCATTCTTTACCTCAAAAAATAGAGAGTTAACAATGCTCAGTTATTAGGGAATCAGTCTTTGGTGTGTGAGAGGAATGTAAATTGAAATCTGTAGTTCAGGTGCCGAGGTGAAGTTCTGAAGTATGCGGTGGTGTGGCTGCAGTAAAAGAGATGATGTGCAAAGCTCAACATCCGAAAAGTCATATTAGTTATGATGATACTAATGCTTTTAAAAATCGTGTGGTGAGAGATCATCTTAAAAGCTAAGAAAAAAAGCTGCATTCTGGCTCATCTAGATAAATTAAATCCAGCTACAAGCTATGGATCAGAAATCTGGTGCAGTAACACAGGTCTTGCATAGTAACACGGCAGGCATGTTGAAATCAAAATGACCTCCGCTCACATTTATGCAGACATAGCAAAGATAGGTTGAAGGTTGCTAGTGCCATCTGGCTTTTTGCTGAACAGGACTGTCCAGCATTTCTAATGGATAAAGCAGTCACCTCATACAAATGTCAGATATTGCTAATAGTTAATGAAAAGTCATGGTAGAGCAGGTAATATTTTATGGCACGAGGAAATGCCCTTGTTCTACATTTACATGTATTTGACATTGACATCCAGCACCAGCAACATAACTTTGGTTTTGCCGTAGTATTTGGTAGTAGACAGGTTAGTAATCATCATCCCCAAAGTGTAGGAACAGCTCTCCACAATCCACTTTAATTTCCAAGGGTTCAAATTTTAAAAAGTCATATACCAGACCAGAGGTTCCAAACTCATGTCTCCAGAGCACTTCCTAGTGGTCCATGCAGAAACAGCAGATGATGCACTTCTGTCTGTCATCTTTGCTCTAACTACTAACTTGCATTAAAAGAAGCTAAATGTACATTGAATAATTTTCCCTGAAAGCAATGGTGGTACTTGCCACAGGGGTCTTATGGAAGTGCAAATGAGAAGAGAGGAAGGATGATGCAGTGGTTAGGGCAGTGACATGGGAGACCCAAGTTCAATTCCCTGGTCCACCACCTGCCTAAGTGACCTTAGACAATCACTTTGTTCTCTGTGCCTCAGTTTCCCATGGGGATACTAGCACTTCCCTACCTCACAGGGGTGTTGTGAGTTTATGCACTTTAAAGACTGTAAGGTACCCTCACATACTCCTATGGTAATGGTGGCCATATAAATATCATAGATAAGAGGTGGTCCGTGTTTCATGAATGGGAGGGGAAGTGTCCATGAGACGATCTCTCTATGAACAAGGTCTGAGAACCCTTTCCTAGATAATCCTCCTCACTGAGCCCCTAGATCAAGGTTTTATTTTAATCCATCTTGCTGGCAAATATCAGTATGTGCCTATCATCTGAACTTTAGCAAACTTCTCATGTAGTCAGGAGGGAGCATGGTGGCTTTAATGCTTTAACTTCATCAAAGTGCATTTTGGCTATTTTTAAAATCTAAAATACTGCAAATATCGGGTCAAAATCAGAGTCAATAATCCAGCACAGCAAACACAGCCTACAGCTCCAGCTGCCTGCACCGCACTCTTCTGTGTATTGCATGTCAAATAACTTGATGGAGTAATGATGACACATCAATCCTTGCACAGGCCAAATTCTCTAGCCCCTTGCTTCTGTATCTACATCAATGTCTTGATGCACTGTACATGTGAAGGAGTAAGTCCAACACTATTATGCACCGGCTTGTAGCTTTCTAAGCTGAGGCGTCTGAGCCACTTATCATTCATTCCCATGTGCTGCAGTTGGCCTTAGAACCTCTACATCTTACTTGGTCCCCGATTCAGATTGTGGCAAGTGGGACTGGCTTGCCAAGGTCACTACAGCTACTGTCAATGGAACCCTAAAGGAATAAGAAGGAAGGCTCTCTGAACCGTCCCTCCCTGCTTTCTGTGGATAAAACAATATTTCTGATGCTTTCAAGTTATTCATTTGACTGAGGCTGTAACTAAACTGTACCTGGCAGCTGGTTCACTTAGCTTAGCCAGTGGCGCACAGTTGTGCTCAGTTTTTAAAAAGGCCTCCATGGTCAAAATAAAAGACAAACCCAACAGAAAAAAAAATGACATACCATTTGAGACGGGCCCAGACCAAACCCTGGCACCCCCAAAGTTGGGGGAAGTTTGGATCTCAATTCCTTCTGCAGCTTGGGCCTACCTCAGTAAGGAATACAGAAAGGAATTAAAATGAACAGCTGTACAAGAATGTTTCCATTCTGCCCCTAATTGCTAATAATGTTAAGAGACTGATAGTAATTTAAATACTAATTAAGGGAGACAAGTATTGACTTTAATGGGCGATAGATAAGGCTACGTTTTAGTCACAAGTATTTTTAGTAAAAGTCATGGGCAGGTCACAGGCAGTAAACAAAAATTCATGGCTGCTTTGCAGGGAGAGGGCTGCTAGCACCTTGGACAGAGCAGTGCTGGCCAGGAGCAGGGATGTGAGAGCGAGCTCCCAACTGGCATGCTGGAGCCCTGAGACAAGGGTGAAGAAGGAACTGGGGCTGCAGGGAAGTGGCCCAGGGAAGTAGACTGCAGGGTTGGCGAGGATACAGCATGTGGCTGCCATCTACAGGGTCCCTGGGCTGGAACCCGGAGTAATGGGCGGGCCTGGGTCCCCACTTCTGTCTCCACTTGCCACTGAGGAAGTGGTTGGACAGTGGACTACGGTTCCCCCAGAAGGGGGAAGAACAGAGTGTGACACAACCGGAGGGCTGTGTCCTGAAGAGACCCTGTGTTCTTGGGACAACTCTCCTCCTGGAGCAGAAGTGAGGCCGGCAAGATGTCACCAGACGAGGGCGCACTGGTGAACTAAGCTAATTCCCAGGACAGCCAGCTGGAGGTGCCACAGCGGTGAGTCGAACCCCGTCACATAGGCGCTGTGCGAACACAAAGCAAAAAGATTGTCCCCACTCCAAAGAGTCTACAATCTAAATATAACACAAGAGGCAATAGGAGGATACAGGCAGAGATAGGGCAGCACAAAGAAACAATGAGACCAACCCACTAATGTCAACAGGCCTGATTCTCAGTTGCCCTATGCCTTGAAGTAGCCATCCATACCTAGGCAAAGTGAGTGTAAAATGCTGTGTTTCTGATTTGTCAGCTGCACACTCACCCCTTGGTGTAAATGACTAATCTAAATGCAGGGAATCTGCCCCAGTGGGTGTAACAGAGGGGCAGAATAAGTGTATGTCAACATTACACACACTACAGCAACACAGCAGCAGCTGTGTACGGTAGCACCATGGCATAGATACCTATTACAGCAACAGAAGAGGTTTTTCCATTGCTATAGTAAATCCATCACCTTAGAGGTTGACGGAAGAATTCTTCTCTTGACCACCTGCATCTACACTGGCGATTAGGTTGACCTAATTACATTGCACAAGCATGAAACTTTTCACAGCCCTAAGCAATGGAGCTAAGTCAACCTAAATTTTAGGTGCATAACAAGCCTTAGATTGCCTGTTACAACATGCAGCATTCACAAATTGTGATATATGGTTTGTGGGAAACAAGGAGAGAATAGACTTTTTAAAATAATATTTGGAACTGAGCACTAAGCATAACAGAGATGCTTGTTGCCTTCCCCAGACAATTAAAGACACCGGGTGCCTTTTGGGTGTCTTGGTTTTATTTTCATTAACACGTTCGATTGATTTCCCAACTGTCTCAATAACAAAGGAAAGGGATGGGAGGTTACAGTGAAATGAAAGTGCTCAAAAGCATATATCAAACGGGTCATCGTCTTTCCATTGCAAAATCAATTTTGCATGCCCAGTATCACTCTGTACACAACCATCAAAATCCTTCCATCATTATTGCCATGGACCACATTGATTCCTTTTAAATATTTCCTGGGAACATTTTCAGCGTCATGCATGTGAATCTATAATCATTGACCAGATACGTGGAAAATCTCCAAGTCACCTAGTTGTCTGAATGAGCTTTACAGCCATCTCACTGAGATTGACACTTAGATCTGTAATGCTAGGGTGCAAAAGAAAAGGGTTGTCATTGTTATTATATTGACTTTTTGGCTATTAGCACACCATAAAGTAACCATCTCATCCGCTCACTGTTTTTCTGCTTCGTCCTCTCATCATTTTTCCTTAGGATAAATAGATGAAGCCTGTGGGGGAGGCAGAGAACCAAGACTGAGTGGTTTCTGCTTTTTGTACCATCTCAAACAGAACTGAGAGCAGGGTCAGAATCACAGTAACTTCATTCACTAGGGCTGCACAGATACAGGATCACAGAAGGACGCCTGGAGCAAATGATGTTTCTGCGTCCCTTACATCTGTGACCTACTCTAGGAGGAAGCTTGCAAACAGTATCATTTGTTGTGTTAGTCGAAGTGATGGGCCGGATCCAAAGCTCAGATCTGAATGCCACTAACAATGAGAATTTGGATCAGGTTCCAAACTTCACAGCTGGCCTTTCAACAGCCAGCACAAAATAACCCAGATCTGAATGTCCTTGAACTCTGGGAAAGATCCCGATTCAGATACAAGCTTTGTGGCTCAGGCCCCTCTCTAGTTAGCAGCTTTAGACATCCCTCTTCAGATGTCTTTATACTAATACCTGTATTCTTAGCCCCTGGTCCTCAAGTCCATGGGGAGCCATGGGGCCACCTCCTCTCTGCCAGTGAGGACAGCAATTTGCTTGGCAGCTCCCTAGGGACACAAAGTGTCTTATCCCTACCCCATTGAAATCAAGGGGAGTTTTTCGATTGACTTCAGTGGGCTTTGCATCAGGACCGCAGTGAGGAGAGGCTCTTTGCATGATCCCTGGGGCTGGGCACAGCCTAGCCTACTGTTAAGGACAAGTCTCTTTTCCATAAAACCCACGAGTCTTGGAAAAACCTGGATCTAACAGCCCAAGTCTGTTCCAGTCATTAGTGATCAGGGAAATAAGGGGAGTGGGACAGAGGTAGAGTTACCCTCCCCAGTGGAAGGATTACAGAGCAAGAGAAAATCCTTATTTAGGACCTGATTCTTTGTAAGATGTTGAGCAACTTCAATACCCACTGGAGTCAATGGGAGAGGAGATACATCCTCAGAGCTGGGTGCGATATCGAAAAATGTTTCCATCCCAGCTTGATGGGATGGATTTTGAAAAGTCAAAATCTCAAAAATGTTTGCAAACCAAAATGTTCTGTTTTGATCATTTATAACCCTATCATCTTAGTAACTCGAAAACCTCTCATTTCAGTTTCAACCACTTATTTTTTACAACTAGCTTAATCTTTTTCAACAAAACGTTTTGAATGGGAAAACTGGACTTTTTCATGTCAAAGATGCCAAAACAAAAGGTTTAGACCATGTTAGAAACATTTTTCCAAATGTTTACATAGAAAAAGTCATTGAAACCAACACTTTCCCCACAAAAAGTTTTGAATCATCAGCATTTTCTGGTGTGGGGGGGGGAAATGGTTTGTCAAAAAATTGCCAACCAGCTCAAGTACTCAGCACCTTGAAGGATGAACTCTGCAGCTGCTATGTAAAGCAAGGGTCACCTTTCACAGCAAGCTTCATAGAAATTAGATGACCACTCATCTGTGCTTGGAGTTTCTCCAGATCACAGGTTTTGAATTGCAGTAGAATAATTCCAGCATCTGTAATTAGAGTTTCCATTAGAGTCTCGTTGCTCTTATGTTAATTTAGGGAGTGCTATATTGTCAAGAATGTTATTAAGGAATATCAAGAGTTGCAAAGAAACGCTGAGTTTTGATTAAAAGTTTTGGGGCAACCCTGATTATTTTGTGTAGTAGAGGAGAAGTCTTTTTTTGGTTAGCCCTGCGATTGTTACTGTTCCACTGAAGATCTCTGTTTCTAAATGCAGGCTAAAAACTAGTGCTCACTTTCAGCATGCCCGTCCTTGGTGCTGGGCATAAGGATCTCATTGCTCATGCCTGGGAACTCAGTGGCAGGGCTACTATGGTAAGTAGCTGAAAGGAATCAGGATGCAGTTTTCCAAAGCATCTAAGGTCTTTTTTACACACACAAGTTGCACTATTATAACTATACCAGTAAAGTTAAAACAGTACGACACCCCCAGTATGGATGTAATGATGCTAGTATAAATGTGCTTATACCAGTACAGCTTCCAATACACAAAGGTGAATTAGCTATACCAGTATATGGCACCTCTATGCCAGTATAACTGCATCCACATTAGGGGTTCTACTGGTATAACTATATCAGCACACACAAAAAACTTACTTGACATAGTTATATAGGTGCAATGCTATGCATAGACCAGGCCTGAAAGATGTAAGTGTTTTTGAAATTTTTACCCATAGCCGACAAGTCTTGGTGCTCCCAACCAATTTAGGAGCCAATGTCCCAGTGACATTGGTGCCTAAGTGTTCCAGTGTCCCATTGATTTTGGCTCCTAAGGCACTTGGCTGTTTTTTTTATGGCTACATTAGGAAAAATGTGAATTTTAGGGTGTTAGAATCCTTGTGCGAACAAGGCAGGTTGTAGTTCTAATGCAATATATCTTTTTCCTGGAAGAGAAAAGGTCTCCATGGGACGTGTGCTCCTAAATCACTTAGACACTGTTGAAAATTCCACCCTCATTGTTTAATTTCCAGGTGAAAATGAATCAGGGATTACTTCAGAGACTGATTCATTTCAATGCAAATAGAATTTAGCCTAAGGATTAACTTTACTGTAATTGGACGCTTCAGCATCCTAGATTATATGGAAGCAATTTTCATTGTTTACCAGTGATTTATATTTGCATTTCCTCTATGTTTTGTATAGATAATACATTTCCCTCATCCCATTTAAACAAGTTAAAATACTAGAATGCAATTTCTCACACCCATTTCATAGATTTGCTGGACCAAATTCAGAGGTGATGTATAGGGATGCTATGTAAACCATATGTTATAGTCAGTGAGAGAGAGAAGTAATTGTAAGTGTCTGGGACAGAATACTGGATTGGAAGAAGAGGTGAGCTGTTAGGCCTCACTCCTGGATTGAGCTCTGTGTAGATATACTCTTTAGAATTACTTAGACTTACAACCACTGAATAACTCATAATTTACACACACACTCCCTTCCACATCACCTCTGAATTTGGCCCTAATAAAGGACCTATTGAGACCTACAGGACTTGGAATTAGAGGGTCCCGTGAGTGCATATGGGTCAACAAGTTTGGAGAACATTGCAGGAACAGAGCCATTGACTCCGCAAACTTTCTTGGACCCACTTACATTCTCTCTGACATTGGCCAAATTCTACCACCCTGAGTATTACCATACTTCACAAGTAGGTCTATTGACATCAATGAGACTACTTATGGAGTAAATGAAATGAGGAATGGTAACCCAATCTAGCCCACTGTCATTACAAATGGAGAAGATTACCCAGCACACCTCTCTGTTAATGCAGGTTTTTCCCTTTCATTCCAAACCTCAAGCTTTGTTTTCCAGTGAACATTTTAAAATTATATACACTTTTGGCCAATTTTTAAGTGCTGAACAGATGCCATTTGGAAAAGAAAACTTAATCAGAGGTGTTATGTCCATAATTAATATTATTATTTGTAGTATAAGAGTTCAGTTTTCAGGGCAATATGCTGCCTGTGTATCACTATACACAAGCCATTATCCGTGGAAGAGACTTTGGATGGTCAACATTAATGACCCAATCCTGTGAGGTACTGAGCATCCTCCACTCCCGCTGAAGCACAGCACCTCATAGGATCTGATGCTAAATTCCCTTGACTAATCTGTAATTGCATTGCAATGAAATTGCAATGAATCACATTTCTAAGGAGACTACATAGCCAGCTGAAGTATTGGGAACTCTGCGGAACATAACAGGGTCTCTCCAGCTTTATTCCAGGACCAGTATTAGTTAAAGTAGTGTATGAAATAATGTTATTTTTATTCATTCAGAAAAAAAAAGTCATTTCGTCTAGACTTGAGCTGCTGCAGCTTCATTCTGAAAAATACAGAATCAAAGTACAGTTTGCTTGTCAAAAACAGATGCCCTCTTCTGTTTCCAAAGGGATATTGCCAGTTTCTGAAATTCTAGCATTTGTGGCATTGAAATAGAAATAAGATACCAGCACTTCACCCACTCCACAAAAGCTAACCCATGTCAATCTAACACCATCACCTCTCTTAACACCTCCTTTGATTTTGGAGCCTCAATATGGAGTTGGGGATAACATTTCAAAAATATCTCTGTCACTTAGGAGCCAAAATCTCGTTGACTTTCAGTGGGACTTAAGGTTCTAAGTGATTTAGGCATTTTTGAAAATATGTAGGCTTTTAAGTTACTTCGGTCCTTTTACGTTGCCCTAGAAGCCTAATTTTAAGCACCTAGGTCTGAAAATTTGGATCTGTCTTTTACAAGTTTAAGACTGTCAGTGTTTAATGAATAACACATAATGATAATTAGAAAGTGGAATCCAGAAATGTTTTGCAGGTGTGCAAAAGAACAATTGGAGTCCACATGAACTGCCATGTTTCTGTTGGCTAGAAACACCTGGGATAAACAAAAGATTGTACACTGTTGCAATTAATATTCTACAGTGTGCATGTGTATCATAGAATTCATCGATTCCAGGTCAGAAGGGATGACTGTGATCATCTAGTCTGACCTCCTGTGTATCACTTTCCCAGTGAAAAAGAGCAACTTGACAGCAGGAAGAGCAGTGTGCTGGCTTTTTTAACAGGTTATAGGTAAGGCTCCGTGTTTGTCACAGCGGTCACGGATTCCATGACTTTCCGGGACTTCTGCAGCGGCTGGTGTGCCTGGCTTGGGAGCCGCCTGAGCAGCTGAGGAACCCCCTAGGCCAGTCGCACCGGCTGCTATGGGGCAGCCTCCCTTCCTCCCCTCCCCCACCAGCAGCAGGAGTTGCGGGGAGGCTCAGGGCTGGTGGTTGGGGTGCAGGGTGGTGCTTACCTGGGGGGGGCTCCCCAGAAGGGCGAGAGGAGCTCTGCTCCCTCTGCTGCTAGCTCCACATGCTGCCTCTGCCTGCAGGCACCACTCCCGCAGCTCCCATTGGCCATGGTTCCCAGCCAATAGGAAGTGTAGAACCTGGGCTGGGGCAGAGCGGTGACAGAACGTGTAGCTCAGGAGCCAGGTAGGGAGCCTGCTGTAGCCCCACCAACCCCCCCCCCCCCCATCATCCACGGTGTCCCTCAGGCCATGCCTCCCCAAGCACCCATGGCACTCCCCCAGGCCATGCCTTCCCCCCCAAGCACCCACAACACCCCCAGGGCCATCCTCCCGAGCTGCCCACGCACCCCAAGTTTTAGTGAGGGATATATAGTAAAAGTCCCAAACAAGTCACGGGCAGTAAACAAAAATTCATGGCCTGTGATCTGTCTATGACTTTTATTAAAAATGCCCTTGACTAACAGATAGCCTGAGTGATAGGGCCTGCTCAAAGCCCATTTGAGTCAACTGAAAGATTCCCCATGGATTCCGTAAGTTTTGGATCAGGCCATATTGCATTTTTTTAATTGTTTTTATTGAAACTATTACAAGAATGTGTGTGTGTAGTGTTCTGCCTTTGTTTTCAATAACATCGTTAAATCTAGGTGAGGGTGGCACTATACCTAGATAATATCAATTGGATACAAAACATATGTTAGGGGTGATTCTATATTTTTTATTTTGAAATAATTAATTGTTGATTCCCATTTCGCTTCCAAGTGACCTAAGTTCTGTGCTGTACTTGAACTCTTACTCCTTGGTACCTTTTCTACAGGGAATGCTGATTTGTTAAAAAGCTCCAGGTGACTGATTTGCAATCCTTCAAGATGATGGCCAAATTGCCTCCCTCTCATAAAATCTATGTAAAAAAACCCCAGCTTTACCTAGTAAATGTCTTTATAAGCAGTGTCAGGCATCCCTTCTCTTATCCTTGCACCAATAAGATTAACACTGATATTGCACCTTGTGTATTCAAATTGCTGTAAAACATCAAGTACTCTATCTGCACAGCACTCTCATTTTCCCATGAGACATAAGCAAGATTATCTCCATTATACTGTCAGGTAAACTGAGGCAAAGTAAAATTATTTAGCTAAGGTCAGTGGCAGAGACAGGGCTAGAACACAGATGCTCAGAGCGCCTATTCCTGCACTCATCTGTGTTGTGCAATACACTTATAACCCGAATCAGTAATTTACTTTCACTGTCAAACACAGGTTTTATTAATGCCATAGATGGAATGACGATGATTAATGTGTTGGGGGCAGGGGACTGAGGGCCAAGGTCTACTAGCAAATTAAATTCTCAGCAAGGTTATGTCTGTCTCAGTGAGCGATATTCATTCAGACTGAAACCAAATTCTGCCAGTGTTCTCCATCCCCACTGCTGACAGTGAACAGAGAAGGTTTTGAAAAATATTAAAAACTTGCTTGCAAGATCCCATAAGAGGGTAGGAGAAAGTATGTGTGTTTGAACATATTAGGTCCTCTGCAGCCTAAACTTGAGATGGCCTCTGCTATTTGCAGCACTATAGTACTTCTCTTGTACCCAAAGTCTGCAGCTTCGCTATGGTTTGTTCCTTTCTTTTAGTCCTTGAGCACCCCAAATGTCAGCATCTTTTGCAGGTGCCATCCCCGCAACTCCCAGTCGCCATGGTGTCCAATGGGAGCTGCGAAGCTGGCACTTGGGACAGGGACACCATGTGGAGCTCCCTGGCTGCAGGGAGCCTGCCTTAGCCCCGCTGCACCTCCAACTGGATTTTTAGTGGCCCGGTCAGCGGGGCTGATCAGAGCCACCAGGGTCCCTTTTCGACCTGATCATGTAACTCTCTCCAATTTATTCACATCTATCCTGAAGTGTGACGCCCAGAACGGGAAACAGTCATTCAGCTGTGGCCTCACCAGTGCCAAATAGACTGGGACAATTACTTCCCATGCCTTACCTGTGACACTCCTCTTAATACTAGAATGATATTCACCTTTTTCACAACTGAATCAAAATTGTTGGCTCATATTCGATTATTCAGTTTGGGATGGCTGGACTCTTTCAACCTGTTTTGCAGTCTCAGAAATGGATTTAAACCCTTTGAGGGATGTGGAAAGGATACTATTTGGAAAGGGCATCTGAGAGGCAAGGTAGATAAAAGGATAAACTAAGTTCGGCCCTTCAAAGGTTTGATTTTTTTCAAGAAACAGTTTCCTTCAAGCATACAGCAAGTCCACAGACAAGAGAGACAGCCCTGGTGATGCTTCTATGGTGCACTAGATGGCACTAGCACTAGATATATTGTCCGAAGACAAGTCATTTCTTGCAAACAAGAATTGGAAGAGCCCGCGGCACCAGAAAAAGATTAAAGATTGAAGCCCAGTAGGAAAGACGTCCTGTACTTGTCTGGCAGAACTGCTGCCAGCAAGAAGAAATCTGAAGCTATAATTGTTTTATCACAAATGTCAAACATAACTGATGGCCATGTATGGTACGGCCTTATAACTGGGGTGGGTCTAGATTCTCACCCTGGGACATGCTTCCATCAGCCACATCCCACATGCACTTAAACAGCAAGTGAGAATGACCTTTTAAAAAGCAAGCACGGCCCCAGCTATTTACAATGTATGGCTCTGTCTTCTTTGCAAAAAGGGAATGTTTTTAGATTGAAATAGCTAACTCGATATATCTATCTCGATGTTAAATCGAGGTGGAGAAAAGTGCCTGTTGTTTTTACCTCTCTGTCGCTAATCAAGGTCAAGTGCAGGTGGAGGTATACAGTTGATATATAGATATAGGTAAAAAAAACAAAAATCACCTGTGCCTTGCTTGCACTGGGACCTGGCACTGAGATAACCATCTAGAGTTAGCTATTTCCTTGTAAAAACACTCCTCTTTTTGCAGTGAAGTCATAGGATAGAATTTTCAAAGGCACCTAGTTCATTTAGAAACCTAAGCCCCATTTTCTAAAGTGAGTAGGCACTTGGGGACAGATTTACAAAGGTATTTAGGTGCCTAAAGATGCAGATAGATGCCTGGTGAGATTTACAAAAGCACCTAAGCAAGCTAGGTGCCTAATTCTCATTGACTTCAAGTGTGCCTAAATTAAGTCACTTTAATTAGGCTCCTAAGTCACATACACTTTTAGATTTATAGACTTTAAGGCTAGATGGGACAATACATGATCATCTAGTCTGACCTCCTGCACATTACAGGCCTCAGAACCTCACCCACTCACTCCTATAATAGTCCCATGACCTCTGGCTGAGTACTGAAGTCCCCAAATCTTCATTTAAAGACTTCATGTTACAGATAATTTTATCTAGTTCAAACCAGCAAGTGACCTATGCCCCACACTGCAGAGGAAGGTGAAAAAACTCCAGGATCTCTGCCAATCTGACCTTTTGAAATTTTTACCCAGGGTCTAGAAGAACAATGCTGTCACATCCCTGGAGTCCAAATTGTGTTTCCACCATTTTTATGATAAACCCCACTGCCATTTTTATGATAATGCCCAGTCAAATCCCAGCTGTTTTAATATCTAGTATAGATATGTTGTTTCTGTCTGAAACGCCACTTCATACTGGATGTATCCAGATCTGGGGAAGGAAATATTTAATTGTTTGAGTTCTCATTTCCTAAGCTATGCAGTGTACATTATTGCTTATATCCAAGGGAGAAATGGGGCTAGAGCAAGGCACTGGAAATAGGAACATTTGGGCTCTACACTCATCACTGCCACTGACTCACACTATAACCTTGGACAAGTCACTTGGCCGCTCTGTGCCTCATTTTTCCCGTGTGTAACATGCACCATAATCATTCATACATCAAGAGGTTCCGCTGGGATGTTGCAGTTCTCCCTGCAGACACCATAAAATCAGTTGTTGCAAGATAACTGGGAGACTCTCCACCCTGGCATAGGGATGCGCAAGGACACAACCTCTGAATTGATCCATAAGAGTCAATTTCCAATTGATGCATTTTTCCCCTCTGAAGTTATTCTTTTTCATTTTTCTCTTTCTTTCTTTCTTTTTTTTTTGGGGGGGGGGCGGGGAGAGAGCCTGGACTGAGTGAGCTGCCAGGGAGGGTGCTCAGGGCCGGCAACAGGAATTTTGGGGCCCCGTACGCAGATCGTGCGGGGCCCCCCCCCGGTCTCCCACCGCCCGTGGATCCCCCCAGCCAGTCTCCCGCCACCCGCAGCCCCCCCCCCCACCGGCCGCCCGCGAGGCCCCCCCCCCGGGCGGTCTCCCGCCGCCCGCGGGACCCAACCCCCGCATGCGCTCTGGCCACGTGGCCCCCGCATGCGCTCTGGCCGCATGGCCCAGCTGGGAGACGCAAAGGGGGGCGGGGGGAGGCTGCTGGGTGCCGGGGGAGGGGGCTGATGAGCACTGCCCGGAGCCGCGCCTTGCTCAAAGGCCTGGCGACAAGGGGGTACAGCTGCGTACCGGGCCCGCCCCGGATTTAAGGCCCCCCCCCTTAAGTCCGGGGCCCGGTACAGCTGTACCCGTTGTACCCCCCTGTCGCCGGCCCTGAGGGTGCTGCAAAAAGGCTCTTGTCAATCAGAAGGTGCAAGGAAACCTTTCTGAGGCTATTGAGGAGAATGAGGCCTGTGGGTGATGGAGGACGCTAAAGGAGGCGTCAGGTCCCTTCAAGCTGGCTCTTTCTGTGTTGATCCTTTCCTTCTCCCAGGGTGGGGATCTGCCGTATTTTAGAAGCATGAAGCCTCTAGCACACTTTTGGGTACAATAGAAATAATATGTTCCTGCAATGAGGCAACAAAGCCTTTTGAGAAAAAATGTATTATAGCTAAGATGTTGAAAGCAATTTAATAGAGGCAGAGGGGCTAGAGAACCTGCCAATTTTACCTCTGAGATGTGTAGATTATTTTCTCTTTTAAGTGTTATGGCCTGCAATTCAGACCCAGGATCTCTCTTTGGGTCCCATTGTTTTGGGAAAGTGAGCTTTATATTCTGGAGACCTGTGCTTTGCACTGCTTGGCACTATTGTGATTTTTATATGCCACTGACAATAAAGGTTGGCTGGCATTTTATGTGACCCAGGGCCTCCTGCAAATTGTTTCTGTGAGCCTGGTCACTCAGCCATTTCCCAGCCAGGTTGTTAAGTAGACAGCCTGACGGCGCCCTACAATACAACTTCAGGTTTCAAAACAAACAGTTTGAGGACATGGTTAGGGTAGGCGAAGGCCTGTGAATTTGGTGGGAAGCAGAAAACACAAAGCAAAGCTGGCTTGGTTGTTGCATTCAGAAGCTGGGGCTTGGGGCGTGCATGCGAAGTGCCAAAGCCATTACTGTATCATAAACATTTTTGGGACACTTTGCTCTGCACTCAGATTATAATGCATCTAAGGAGCTGCTGTGGTCTAACTGTATTTTAACAAGTGCCTTCCATGTATCTATGGCCTGATCCTGCAATGATGAGCTCCACTCAGGCAGCAGGCCACTGTGCCCATGTGGAGCTCAGTGTAAGTTCTGGGTCTAAATATGTCAGATGGCTACTGGAGATATTACTGCTAAAGTAGGTTAACAATGTGTCTTTCGAATCTCAAACTATGGGCCCAATCCTGAACTCCTTGTGATACCAAAACTCCTATTGAAATCAGAGGGAGTCTGGAATGTGCAAGGAACGCAGGATCAGGCCAGTTGTGCTTACAGCACCCTTTCTGATATATTATACTTTATAGAATGTGCTGCCATTTGCCTGCAGAGCCCTTGCTGGAGGGATTCCCAGGGGCAGAAAGCCCTCCCAGAGGGATAATGGTGGCACAAGGGCATGCTTCCTAGCCCCCAGGATGCCCATTTTCAGCAGCTCAGCCCAAAAGGAGGGCAGTGCTAGCCAGTTGGAGAGTGTGCTCCAGATAGCTGAGATATGTGCTGAATTAGCCAGGGTGGCCTTTATGGAACTCGGTGTAGACACTAAAGCAATCCTCTCCCACAAGAATATCATCCCCGGAACTGGATTCTCCCCTTTCCCCAGCGCAGTCATGATTTGTATGAACAGGGAAGAATCTGGTCCCTGTATAATAGACTGTCATGAGTGTGAAGTGCCTTGGAGTTGCTGTTTTACCTGTTAGGGGTTAACTGAACAGGAGAGGGGGGTGACGTCAGAGTAGCAGACCTAAAGACAAACCAGGAAGTTAGTCTCAGTTCGTCCAAGGCTTTTGGGCTGACTCCATCTCTCTCCAGCTATGAAAACTCATCTCCTCCTTTTCCTTCATATATTCATAAGTTAGATGAACAGTATGTAGAACTATTGATTGCATAAGCTGTGTATTTGATCTCTGGTGTCCTTACCATGTACAGTTCAGCAAAGAGGGAAATCCCTGGGGAGGGGGCTACTTTATGCAAGGAGACTTAGGTTAGAAAGCTTTATATCTGTGAAGTTTGTGTTAGTTGTATGCTTTGTTTCTTTCTTTATTAAACTTTTTATACCTATAAGAATTGTCTGTAGTTCCATTGAAGTGATCTGATCTTAAAATCTGTGACAGGCTCCCAGAGAGGGAGAGCCTGTGTGCTGGAATCTCCCTCTTAGGCTGAAAAGGGAGGGGGTGGAGCAAAATCTGTGTGTCCCGATCTCTCAGGAAGAGGGAGGTGGTGTTCTCGGGGGTTCCAATGTGCCCCAGTCCCTGGGTTTGGAATAATAGCATTGGTGGTGGCAGCTGGATCCAATCCCCCATTGAAAGAGTTTGGGTTTGGGGGGGAAAAGATTTAATTTAGGCAGGAAAAGTAGCTTGAGGTTAGTGGTCTGCATAAGAGACACCCCTCTTTTACCCTTGAGTTTAGAGTGGGGGAAGGAAGATTCTCTTACATAGACTTTTAAGAAAAGTGGCTACTAAGAAAAGGTCACATTTGGATTAATAATGTAATAGCAAGAGAATCAAAAATTAAGACTGATTTTTCAGAGTAAACTTTCAAAGGCTAGCTTGGGGATTTAGCCTTGGGACTCAAAATGCCCAAATAAGATTGAGTGAAACTTGCATTCTCTGTCATTTATTTATTTCTTCTCTCATTAGCTGACTAAGAATGGAACAGCCTGATATCTTCTTTTTTAAATTTTGGTCCTTTTTGCTCTAATAATTTTCCATAACATTCATTACAAAGAATTTGTTTTTAAATGTAATAATAATCCATGTTTCTCCTAAGCACACAGACTTTAAAATCAACCCAATAAGATGTTAAAACAAACACCATAAAGGCTGTCCTACTTATTACATTTATCCACACATCAACGTGACCATTTCCAATCTTACTGTAAAGCAAAAAAGAAATCCTTAGGCACAAGTAAAGTAACACTTTCAAAGGCACATTCATGGGTTAGCCAAAGGAGACTGTGAAGGTGAGATGCCCAGTTCCTGATGCCTAGATACCAAGGTGACAGGCATCAGAAAGTTGCTCCCCATACTCCCGGCCCCCTTTCCTGGTTCCCCCACACAAAGCCCATTTACCCAAGCTTTGTTCAGGGGATGTTCCTTTCACTCTTAGAATAGAAGAGTTGCATGTGAATTCTAAAGGTCTGGGACACTGACTGCATAATGTAAGTTACCCACTGTTATGTATTACTTTCCACCTTTGTGTTCTATGCTCTGGCCACTGGGGAATTTGTTCTTTAATATCTAGCAATGAGATCGAGACAACTGTCTGATTTTGAAATCTGCCGGTCTCAAGACCTGATCCCATAAAGAGCTTCCACAAAAGGCAGTGGGAGTTGAGGGCACTCAGCACCTCACAGGATCCAATCCTTAGGCCATTGAGTGCAAAGCTTTGTAAAGTGTATTGATTAAGACAGCTTGGCTCTCATTAACTGCATGATTCTTTTTCTCCTTTTCTCAAGTGTGTTTAAGTAAAAGTAAGAGCTTCAGGACAGTTTTAGAAAGGTCACTGGGAACAGGACTGAGAACAGCAACTCATGCAGGCACTGAACAGCCATCATCATTGTAACAACTTAAAAGCCCCCGTCCAGGAAAGCATCCCCAGTCAGGAAATCTCTTACGTCCATGCTTAACTTTTAATAAGTGCTTTCCTCAATCAGGGTATAAAGTGATGAAAATGAGAAGGGAATCTGGGTCCCTGGAATTATGCCAGGGCATATGTGATCCTCAGGCCTGATATGCACCAGTCTCTTAAGCCTTCCAAAAAGATAAATGCCCATATGATTTTTCATTCTACCCTGTCTTCAATCTGGAGATGCAAGTGAGCGTGTGGTATCCATTCTGCAGGAAAATGCAATGTGATGCAAAGCCCTTCACAGTGTATTTCGGCTCCTCTCCTGCAAGGTGCCGAGCATCCTCAACTCCTTGTGTAGCCAAGAAGTCTTGTGGGGAGATTCCAGACTAAAATGGGCTTCAGTCGGAGACGGAAGCAGCCAGCGTCACACAGGTTTGATCCTTGACCTGTGCACTAATACATATTAGGCAGCTCATCTCAATCACCAGTAACTCTTAAGCCAAGCGGAAGACTGTTTAGAGCCTTGCACTCACAGCAGCAGTAAAGCCAAAACACTGAAGTTGTGGAATGGTGAGAGCAAGAAAATTTATTGTAGAGTGGAGAAAAGGTTTATTTTCATCAACTCAACTATTTCAACGCATTAAAAAGAGGGACAAGTGTACAAAACCAACCCGACAAGAAGGCTCTAGATGAAGTACATTCAAAGCATTTGCAAATGATGCTACTATACAGATGCAGGATACAAATTAAGTCAATTCCTTCCAAAATGGACCGAACCGATTCTGTATCCACAGTCACTATTTTGTGTTTCGTTTCAGAAACATCCATAATCCTCCCTTTCACTGCAGATGCCTCATTCATTTTTATATAACTCACTGGCCTTTTCTCATCACTGGGAAAAGGAGTCCAGCTATTATCGTCTAACAATTTATTTAAAAGCAGATTTTATTTTTACTTCCAATTTGATGCAGGTGGCTATTGATCCTGCTCCAGTGAAGTTAATGGGAGATTCACCATGACTTAAATGAAAGCAGCAACAGGTCCATGATTGTTTAATCCCGCATGCTAATTTATTCCTGGGAACGCATGGACTTTGCCAGTTGTAATAATAGTTCCTTTTGGATCCATCTTGAAATTTGCTCTTCTTAAGGGGCAAAAGATTTCTTCCTCATCCAGAGCATCCTTGTGGATACAGACATAAAAACATGTACATGACAAGGCATCAGCACTACAGAGTTCCTGGAGTGGTTTGGGGCTTGACCCTGTTCCACTGAAATCAAAGGGAGATTCACCGCCAATTTCAGTGGGAGCAAGTTCATGCCCTTACAGAGCAAGATAAATATTCTTTAAAAAGCCAAGCCAGCCTAGATTGTTGTAACAAAATCTGCGATTGAGAGAACATTTAGCACCCTGCTTTGTTTCGGCATGGCCAACATAAGTATACAGTGCAGTCAGTCAGGTCATTCACTTTGTACTCAGGCACTAACCCCCCCCCCCCCCCCTCTCAATGGGAGTCTTGCCTGAGTCATGTGACAACAGGATGTTGCTCATGTTATTAACAGCAGGTTAGTAAGCCAAAATAGGAATCAATGCTTACAAATCAATTCTCTCTATAAGGTTCATGTGGTAAGGGAAAAGTAATTTCCTGGACTACATTTTGCTCTTGGTAACACTGGTGTGAATCCAGAGTAACTCCACTGAAGTTAGAAGGGTTACTTCAGCTTTGCACCGGAATAACTATAAGCAGAACTGAGACCCATGTTAGGTAATGATATAACACATTTATTTGTTATTGCGTAATGACATCTAATGCTTAATACAAACAAAACAGTACCTCTTTCGTACTCCATATGAATTATATGGATCCCATGTATTGGTCTCATTGCCTTAAAATAAAAGCTACAACTGGAATGAAATGCATATGTACTTAAAGTTAACATTAAGATGTGTTCAATTTACTGAGTCCACCATTTAGACAAAGGTTGCAATTGTGACTTAAGAAAAATCTGGAGGCAAATTCAGAATTTGTTTGCCATGAAACCATATAGGAACAGTTTTATTTTATGTGAAGAAAAAAAAACCATATACGTGGGGAGAGAGGGAAAAGCCACATTTTCACAAATAATAAATATCTATTCAGATTCGAAATCAAAGTGCGCTGAAGATTTTTCTATTTAAAACAAAAACTACCCACAGGATAAACCCATAAATATTCACACAGTCAGTGGTCAGCATAATAAAATAAATATGAATGCAATGATATTTTTTTTAGCAGCAAAGGTCATTAATCTACTGGCCAATGTGATAGCTTCACAAAAGTCCACTTTATTTTTTTTTCCAGTCAAGAAATAAACTATTCGGGGGGTGGGGGAGCTTTCTAAAAAGGTGCCATACCTGTATTCTTACTGAGTATGGCGCCCCTCCTGGCTCTCCCACACCAGCTTCTGAATGTAGATATAGAAGGATGTGTCTTCCCCAAGCATTCTGAATCCTTATGTACATAACTACTTTATTACACATATAGTCAGCTTCTGACCTTCTCTTGCTGAAGGGCCTTTGGTTTGGCTATAACCCTTAAATCATAGGGGCACAGGACTGGAAAGGCCCTCCTGGGACCAGTCCCCTACTATTGCAGCAACACTAATACGGTCTAAGATTTTTTTCACACCTTCGTGATTAGCCATTTTCTAGGTCACGGGTCCTGTGACGGGAGGGGCAGTTTTTGGTTCCCTTGTGCTCACACCATGTCCTGGACAGAGCAAGTCCCAATATGTCCCACATCCTTCTAGCCATGGATGCCTTTTCTCCTGCTTGGGAGACTTGTCAACAGGTGCTGTGGAACTCCACTCCCTGCTTCACACAAGGCAACAGCAAGAGCAGAGGAGAGATGGAATTCTGGAGGTGACAACCCTCATCTCTGATGTTCAAACTAAGTCTGGATGGTGAGGGAGGTCTACCTGCCTGCTGGGCAGCCTTCCAAGGAAAACCGTGGGAGCTCCATTGCTGGGGCATTTCAACTAGACACTGTTTGTGAGAGAAAATGCCACCTTGACTAGACACCAAGGTAGACACTCTACGTATAACAAGGCTTTTCCCAGCTCTTGTTTTATTCAGTGTTGTGTGAAGCAATGGAAACACCATGCCATGATTTACGGCAAATGGACATTTCAACCTGATAATCGTTGTGGGGAGACACGACAGGGCAACTATCGTCCACCATCTTCCGTCCTGGCACGGGGGGTACGGCCAGGAAAATAGAGGAAAGGCCACAGTTCCACTGTGTGGAATGGGGAGTGGGTCATGCCAGAGGACTGCACTCTCTACAGCAGCACAAGGAGGTTGGGGATGGGGCAGGCCGGTGAGCATGGCCAGGGGGCCAGCCAGAGAGAGCACAGGGGAAGATTCTTGTGCTTATGCTCTGCAACTTGGGATTCCATTCTCCCCACACATTTCACCTGCTGGAGCGCCTCAGTGCAAAGCCGATTTCCCCGGGCTTTGCACAGAGGACCAGCATTAGGCACTATAGACACTGGAGTCAGTTACCATGGATATAAACACGATCAGCAGGGAGCATGTGATGATTGCTGTGACCTCCATCACAGCGTAATCTCATGGAGTATAGGAGTGCTATATAAAAGACAGGGCAGTCGTGCAGTGCTCGCTGGAGGTGGCCGGTGAATGGTGATACAGACTACTCAAAGTCTGAAGAACAGCTTTTACTAGTGAGCACGCAAGTGATACAAGCCTTTCTGTGGTGGACTGCGAAGATGTTCAGCCTTAAAAAACATGAGCGTTTCTGTTCAAGGCTGGTGAATGCAGGAAACGAGGGAGCAGGGACTGGTGAAGGATGGCGAAAAACAGGGCTGTCTGCAACGTGACACAAAACTGGGCCAAATTCATCCCCGGAGCGGCCCCACTGAAGTCAATGGGATTACACTGAGGGAGAAGTTGACTCACTGCCTCCAGGAGGAGGGGACAAGTTACAAATCACCTTCTCACTTCTAGTACCCTCCCACCCGAAAACAGAGGAGCTATCCCAGCACAGAACCGGAACAGTAAAGCAGGCCTGGAAGGGAGACACCCACAGCACCCACCTGGCTCTGACCCTGCTTATTTTGGACATTTAAAAAAAAAGGTAAGGATCATTAAATTCACCACAACTGCGTGAATGATCAGAGGAGAGCACAGCAGCCCCGCTCAGAGATCACCAGGGGGGCAGCAAGGCAGCTGAGCCCAAATATCCCACAGGGAGAGCACAGCAGTCTAGTCCAGAGAGAACACAGGGGAGAACACAGCAGCCCAGCCCGGAGATCACACGAGGGACAGCACAGCAGCCTCGCCTGGAGATAATACATGGGAGAACACAACAGCCAGACCTGGAGATAATGGAGCACAGCTCGGCAGTCCAGCCCATGATAGCACTGGGAAGAACACAGCATAGTAAAGCCAGAAATGGGGGATTTATTACACATATAGTCAGCTTCTGACCTTCTCTTGCTGAAGGGCCTTTGGTTTGGCTATAACCCTTAAATCATAGGGGCACAGGACTGGAAAGGCCCTCCTGGGACCAGTCCCCTACTATTGCAGCAACACTAATACGGTCTAAGATGTTTTTTCACACCTTCGTGATTAGCCATTTTCTAGGTCATGGGTCCTGTGACCTAGATCACACAGGGACAGCACGGCAGCCTAGCCCATGATAGCACTGGGAAGAACACAGCAGCCCAGCCCGGAGATTGCACAAGAGATGGCCCAGCAGCCTCCCCTGGAGATAAAACAGGGGAGGACATGACAGTCCAGCCTGGAGATTACACTCACGCTGGTTATCCCTCCCCTGAAAAAAAAGCCTGTAAAACGCTGATGTTCAGAGGGAAGAAAGATAAAGGAAAGCCCAGGCTGAGACTTAGGGCTGGGCTACACTAGGGGGCGGGATCGACCTAAGATACGCAACTTCAGCTATGCCAATCTTAGCACAGCTGAAGTCGAAGTATCTTAGGTGACTTACCTGGCCGTCCCCAAGGCGGCAGGTCGACCGCAGCTGCTCCCCCATCGACTCCGCTTACTCCTTCTGCTGAGGTGGAGTACAGGCGTCGATTCAGGGATTGATTTATCGTGTCTAGATGAGGCGTGATAAATTGACCCCTGATACATCGAGCACTACCCGCTGATCTGGCGGGTAGTGTAGCCGTACCCTTCAAGTAAAGGGAAGAGACGGGATATGCCCAACGCGGGTAGTTCTTCTCGAGGGGTGAATTTAATTTTCCACATATAAGTCCTGTCAGGCTTAGTGCATCTGAATGGAGTGGAGGCTGAGGCAGTTGAAATCGAATGACCCCCAACTTCCAGGGAATTATACGCCATCGCAGACCCACCTCCTCCCTATTGTACCTGACACCCCTCAGCACCAATTCTATACGGCATTAGGACCCACGATTCCTCCCCAACCCATCCTCATTGCACCATCTATGCTGTCCTATGGAAGGCCGAAGCTCAGTACAGAGCCCCCATCAGATTTATATTAGCTTCTATTGCTCTCTGGGCCCCGCTCCCATAGGTGAATTTCCACCACGCTACATAAAGATGCCTAGTGGCTCCAGTGTGGTAAAAATCCACTACCAAGAGCAGACCAGAATCTGTCCTCCTTGACAGAGGAGAATCTCTGCTGAAATGGCAGACCAGCTACTCCCCTATTGCAGGTTGAAATCCTCACCAGCCACTTGAAGTCCAAACACAGGAGGGTGGCCTACATAAGGGTGAGGGAGATAGGATCCTCCCATACGGTATGTGCACAGCCTCTGTGCTGTGCCGACAGGAATGCAGGAGGCAGCTGCTGTAAGTTGTATTGGAGGCTATAGCCTCTTACGCTTCTGCTGGCAGGGATGTGTGGCCAACAATTCACGCAGCCACTCCCCTAGCCTGCCCATAAAATCCCGCTGCTGCAGAGTGATGCGGTGGAGCATAGCTCCAGACACGCCAAGAGGGGTGTTGGGTCTCCACATACCCTGCCTGCATGGCAGAACCTTGGTGGTCCCAGGGCTTTTGGGGCCTTGCACACTCATGCAATAGGGCATTGGGGTGGACAGGGCTCCCCCAAAATGCAATGAAGAGCTTTAGATAACAAGCAAACAAACATTGAAAGCACTTCACATCCTGCAGAGCATATTCCTGCCAACAGTGATATAAAAAAACCCTAACCATACCATTAAGTTTGCAGGTGTTACATGTATAGCTAGAGAGCATACTCCTATCAAATGGAGCACAAAGCAGGGCATGTGGCAAACAGCAGGCGAGACAAGCTGCTCTATCTGCAAACTACTACCAAGAGATAGCATGTCATTGTACATAGCCAAGATTCTCCATCTCATTCCGATACCGCTGTTCAGACACCTTGCTTTTGTGCTGTTTGCTTTCTAAATGTTGTCGGAACTCCATCTCTTCGCTAGCCCCGGCATTGCACATGGAACAGTAGTACTGACCACTTGGGGTGACACACATGGCGAGATCACGAGGAATTCGCTGGCGGGAGCGTGGGTTGAAGTAGGGACCTGCAGAGGAAATAAAGGAGTTCATTTATCTGTAAGCAAGAGGAGCCCTGAAGTGTTTCACGCCTCACTTCACAATCGCTAAGGACTATGAATACAATGTTCAAAAGTACCTAAGTGACCTGGGAGCCTAAATCCTACTTTCAAAAGTGACTTAAGCACTTAGGCCTAGATTTACAAAGGTATTTAGGCACCTACAGGTACAGATAGGCACCTAGTAGAATTTTCAAAGGCTTGTAACTGACTTTGATGCTTAACTCTCACTGAAGTCAATGGGATTTAGAGCAAGTCTGCACTACACATTTAAGTTCACTTAAGTTATGTCCACGTACAGACACCGCAGAAATTGCATCGATTTTGCATGTCTACACTATGCTCGTGTCGGTGGTGCACGTCCTCACCAGAAGTGTTTGCACTGATTTAACTGCCAATGTGGGACATTGAGGGACAGTTTCTGAAAGGCAGCAAGTCCATGTAAGCAATGCAGCATCTACAATAACACTGTGTTGCCCTAACTACATTGACTTACGTGCTATGCCTCTTCTGCAGACAGAGTTATTTTAAGTCAGTGTAGTGGACGAATTACATCGTCAGGAGATACATTTTACTGTAGACGCTTACAGAGTTAGGTCGACGTAAGCTGCCTAACGCTGTAGTGTACATCTATCTGGCTTTAGGCTCCTAAGTGCCTAAGTCACTTTTGAAAATGAGAGTTAGGAGCCTAAGTCACTTAGGAGTTTTTGAAAATTTAACCCTGTATGACTGCTCCCTCTGTTTCAGAATTAGAATCAGCTTTCTGATCAGAGTAAGTTTACTGCTCAATTAATTAAAAATAATTACGATAAGATCATATTTAATGTAATTTTAGAAGAACCGTTATCTTAACTAACACCATGCTGGAAACACAAAATTAAACTAACACTCATCAGAAGCTGTCTGAGCTAATGAGCACTCGTTACAAGACTTGCAGAGAGAAAAAATAAAACCGCTGAGCCTGACACAATTAAATATACTTCAAATGAAATGGGATAGAATCAAGGGCTGATTCGTCTTGCACTTGGACAGGAACCCGCAAATCAGGAATACCTCTGGTGTGCTCTGTGGCATTACACAGATATAAAATTGCAGCCAATTCTGAGACCAGAATCAGGCCAGATTCATTCCTATGCCAGCTCTCGTGCCAGCACAAGGACAGAAAGGATACTAACTTCACCTCTCCTCTTCTGCTGCTACTCAGGGCCAAGGTGCAAGCGAGGGCAGCCACGGGACTCTTTTCTTCTGCTGCTATAGACAGACTAACGCTAGTGATGCTTGTACTATAAAGAGCAGAGTGGATGCTGTGGCTCATGCTGGAGTTTGGGCTCTCAAACCCAGGGGGTCGGTGGGCTTGAGCACAGCTCCAATCTAGGCCATGACATCCACGCGCTACATTTAGTGCGCCAGCTCAAGCCCCACTAGCTGGAGGCTGTCTGCCTGGGTTGGGAGGCTCACTCCTAGCTGCAGTCGTAACCAATGGGACTGGCCGCAGTGGGGAATCGTTAGTTCTGAGCTCCACCCAAGCCACATGTCCTCCTGCTCCTGATCCATCCCTTCCCTCCTCTAGGCTGTCAACCTCCCCTCCAACCCCCCCGTGTTCCAACCCACCACTCCTCCATGTCACCCTGCCCTGCCCTAGAATGCGCCCGGCTTCTACAGAGGCAATACATCCCTGGCAGAGCTAGCCCTGCACTGGCCAGCGGCTACTCTGAACTGGAGGAATTGACTGTCCCTCAGGGTTGAATTTCCCCCTTGCGCTTTTCTCTGCTTATTCCTAGATCAAAGTTCTTTTTAAAGGATTTCACAGTAAATCAAAGTGCTTTTCTCTCCCTCCCCACTGCCAAAATAAGAGAATCTGTCTTTCCGTGTTGGGTTTGTTCAAACGGTGGCATAACCCGAGTCTAAAACACCAGAGAAACTGATTCTGGGAACAGATGGCCCTGGAAGGTGGCAAACCTGCTTTAATCATTCTGGCCAGCAAGAACGCGAGCCTGGGTTGATGGGGTACGGT
Source organism: Sternotherus odoratus (assembly GCA_032164245.1). Taxonomy (NCBI): domain Eukaryota; kingdom Metazoa; phylum Chordata; order Testudines; family Kinosternidae; genus Sternotherus; species Sternotherus odoratus. The sequence continues at coordinate 9,299,082 of JAVMKO010000009.1, read as the reverse complement.
CAGAGTCAAAAGCTCAGGCCCCTTGCCAAGAAAACACCAGGAAATAGCCACCACTTAGAGCAGCAATAGAGAAAGGCAGATGGGAAATTAAGTTACGAGATGAGAAACCAACCAGCCAAAGAGGCTGACAAACTGAACTAACTTTAACTGCTGAGAGGATCAAGACGCACAGATGGGTGGGGTCAGCGAGAGCCAGACAAAGCCTTGGCACCACAAATAGCTTCTTTCTTTACAAAGCTTCCTTTACTGAGGGGCTCATCCAGCACCTACACAAAGCTCAGGTAAACAGACTGTACAGGGAAAAGGGAGTGGGGAATGGAATGCTCCCGTATGCATGTGGCACCCAGGCAGCCACTCCACAGCCTCTGAGGCTGCAGAAATATGGGTGTGGTATCGCAGCTTGCTATATCCGTCCTAGACAGAGGCTTTGGCTAATGAGACTGCATAATCATAAACCCACTGTCTTCAAATGGCCCCTGTGAGGTACACACACAGCCAGGGTAAGGCTGCTCACTCAGATGCCATGACTGACCCCTACCCCCAGCTCAGTGAAGACGTCCTGGATTATGACCGGGAAGACAGGGTGGATCCCCTCACGCTTGGTTGGAGCCTGGGGCTCTCCACCCCTCGTGTCCCCCATTGTGTACACCAGGAGGTGTAGGCAGCCTTAATGTCTGCCTCTCGGGCCTTCCTCGAGCAGCCATTAGCTTGTCTCCCCAGGTGGAGAAAATGAAGTTCATGTGACCCAATCAGGCCTTTGTCTTATCTAACCCTAGTTTTGGGAAGAAAGGGGAAGTGGTGGCGGCTGATACTGCAGGAAGGCTGTGAGGAGCCAGAGGAGAGCACAAGGCGGTGGAGACCCGTGGGTGACTCAAGGAGTGCCTGCTTGGGAAAGACGAGGGAGCAAACCAAAGGAACCCAGAGAAGGGATGGAAAGGAACCTGGGAGGGGCTGACATCTGAGCCCAGAGGGTGAGCAGAAGAATCAGAGGACAGAAGAGAGGTTGGGCCTTAGGAAGAAGGGATTGGGCCTAGTTTGAGACTGGGGCAAAGGCTCTGTTTTGTTTGGCTTTAACTTGGATGTGGAACTCTGTTCCCCTGGATAGTTGTACTTTTGTTAAGGGCTTAGCTGGAGGGCCCGGTCTTAGCAGCGAGCCACTGCAGCAGCCAAATGAGGCTGTGGAGTTTTGAAGAACCGTGAGGAGGGGGCAAAATGAGTCAGGGCTTCTGCAGGGCCACCCTGGAGGTTGTCACCCTGTTACAGTCCCTCATGCTGGAGTCAGAACCAGTGCAGACCAGCCCACAGAACAAGAGCTCTGGGTCAAGCAGAGCTTGGACACAGAAGAGAACTGAACCCAATAGTCACTGTGCAACCTATGGAGCATGTAAGTGATGACACAAGCACTCAAGTACCTGTACTGTTTTGAACTGCATACACATTTCTTCTATTCTGCATCATCTTATAGTCGTTCCCTTCTTTCCGTGCCCTCCGTTTGCCCAGTTCTGATGTGTCCCTGAAGGTTAAATAAATACAGACAGCTCTGTTTTAAAGCTCTCTGAGGTACATTAATAGAGATTGCTGGCGTCATGGCTGCACACGTTCAGACCAACCTTAATGTAAAGGCTGAACAATACCTACGAGAATGAGTTGTTCTGTGCTTCTGCCAGGCGTAGCCTCTTGGCATGATTCTTTCCTTGGTAGTGAGCCTGGGCCACAGCCGGGGAACTAAATGAGGCATCACAAAGCTTGCAGTAATCATTCTCTGTGGCCATGATCACTCGGCCTCCTGGTTTAGAGGCGCCCATCTAGCAGCAAAAGGGAGGGAAAGGATCATATACAAACATAGGAGATGTTCATTCTTTGAAATACCTGAGACAGGCTGGTGGAAGATTGGGGATTAGAACTCCGAGTTCTCTGCACAGTGTTCTCCAAGTTCTTTCCCTAGTGGGAGGAGGGTTTGCCTCTCTTTGGCTCCAGCTGGGAGTTTGGCCCCCTGATCCTGGCCATCCCCTAAGATCCACACAGATCTCTGAGGATCAGATGGAGATCAAAACTACCTGTGCAGAGATCCAGAACCTCTGCACTGGCTCTGGCATCTCCTGCTCACCCTTCCAGCTTCCTCACAGACTTGACTCCTCTGCCTACAACTGACCTGGGAGCCCCCTGAAAGTAGATTCCATAGCACTGAGGGAGGTCTGCATCCAGACTACCCATCCCACCAAGTTGGATCTCCAACCCAACTCCTTCCACGGGTTGAAGAGAAACAACTGACCCCTCCCCACACCTTGCCTATGGACAGTGGGAGTTCCATATGCAGATTTTAGAGGAATGATCCAGTCCCCAGGATCTCCCAGTGCATTATGGGGCATGATTTTGCCTGTCTATTCAGAATGTAATCTGATTGGGACAGTGTCTGAGTCTTTTTGGTGTTTTGTACATCACCAAGGAAACAGTATTTCCCCAAGAGTGTGAATAACGATGATTTACTCATTGGCCTTGCCAGTGCCACACTTTCTAAAGTGCAATTTCTTTGACCCCCATTTTGATACTTCAAATGCTGCTAACTGGACCTTCCTCCTAAAAAATCCCTCTAGAATTCTGGCTTGCATGGTACAATATGAACCTCTATGCAGTGAGCTCAGACGTGGCTTTCTTTTTTTCTGAGAATTAGTTCCTCAACAAGGCAGAGAAGCCATCCCAGCTGTTGGGAAGCAGCACAGTGCATGTTTAATATACAATGGCTTGAGGCAGGGCCTGCTCTGAGGCCCACTGAAGCTAATGGAAAGACTCCCATTCATTTCAGTAAGCTTTGGATTAGGTTCTTTTTGCATGTCAACAGGTCTCCCCCCAGTGGCTGGACGCAGCTACCGTATAACGACCTGCTACTTACTCACAGTTAAGGGGTTTGTTCTCCTTTAGTTCAAGTGGTAGAGGCCCGTGCTTTTGGTGCTGAAGGCCCCAGCTTTGATCCCTGCTGACCAACACACAATGACATGCAAATGTCCGGGGTGGAGAACATTTGATTTACCCCTTGACGTAATGGGGCATGAACCCTGTTCTACATGTGCCTGCCTTTGGGCAGTTCATGGGACAGCATTCATCTGGATCACAGTGACGGCGATTGGAGAATGAGTGCCAGAAGAGTAGCTATTTAGGGAGGGAAATGATGGCCCAGTGCTGTTGGTCTAGATTCTAAACACCTTTTCTACATAGGCACCCAGGTGCAGCCTCACTTCGATACACAGGAGATGGCTAGGCAAGGGGAGGCTATACCACACACACACACACACAGGAAAGACATGACAAGTTTCTTCCATGGCTTTAAACAGCCCTAATCAGCAGAGTATCTGATTTACACAGGTATCATACAATTTACCACCCAGGATTAGATCAGTGGCTTAATGAGTCAAGTCCCCTTTACCCAAGAGTGGTCAATACTTGAATGTAAAGGCACACACCAGGGCAACTGCACCAGGCTGGACATACTGGGGAAAATCCCTCTGACCCCTGCAGCAATCCCACTGCAAATAATGAGACCTAGTTCCCCTTGTCATAGAGGGTATGACACACGTAAGCAGCACAGCCTCGGTCACCTCCCCAGGCCTTACCTGAGCTGGATGGGAGACAATCTGAGGCACAGCAGGCTCCACTGAATTGCTCATTCTGGCGGGAGGGGGGCAACTATTTGCAGCATAGTAATTCCGAAGTTTCTTACTATGGTTTTTACCCTGTAAAAGGAACTCGAGTTAATCCCTGTCCAGGTGGTAGAGTCCCACCTGTATCTCGCGGCCAGAGGACTCAGCTAAGAGGCTGAAATGTAAATGTAGTCATGACAACAGCAACTGAGGTACAGGGTCTTGTCCTGAGACCGCTCTCACCTCCCATAGATTGCAATGGGAGATCAGAGTGCAGATTCCTCATGAGCTGCTCAGTCCCTGGCAGGGCTGGGACTTGGATGGGGTATGTACCTCCCACCCTAGCAGTGAAAGGGTGAAGGGGAGCCCAATTAGCCCATTCTGTGGCACCTGAAGTGAAGACAGGTAATTGAGGATTAGACCCAGCTATAAAGAACCAATCTGGGTGGCTTCTATAAAGAAAGTCTGGAAGGCAATAGGGAGAGGAGACCTAGGAGAGAGGTAGTTGGGTTTTTCCTCTCTTGGAAAGAAAACGCAGAGGGGCCTGCACCTTGGGACCATCCCTGAAGGGAGAGGGTAGCTGGGGAGGAGACTCCTGAAGCAGACCTGGGTAAAGAGAGGTTCTAGGGCAAGGGTGGGCAAACTTCGGCCCGTGGGCCACATCCGGCCCATGGGCCCTTCCTGCCTGGCCCCTGAGCTCCTGGCCAGGGAGGCTGATCCACCCCACCTTCTCTCCCTCTCCTGGAGCCTCAGCACGCTGTGTGGGCAGCACATTGGCCCGCCGTTCCAAGACAGCGCTGTAACAACAGGGCTGGCTCTGGCGGGGCCTGAGCTCCAGCCGCTCTGAGCATCAGGATAAGGCAGGGGGGCTGCAAGCTCCAAACGGGCATTGTGTCTTGCTCCGGCAGGCCTGAGCGGTGTGGTAAGGGGGTCGAGGCTGGGCTGGGCCCTTGGATAAGGAGAAGGGAGTCACGGGGGTCTGTCAGGGGGCAGGGTGTGGACAGGGGTTGGGGCAGTCAGGGGACAGGGAGCAGGTGGCTTGGGTAGGGGGTGGAGTTCAGGGGGCAGTTAGGGTGGGGGGGGCCTCAGGAGGGGGCAGTCAGGGTACAAGGAGCAGGGGAGCTTAGATGGGGGGTGCGGTCCCCCTCCCCGGAGAAGTGCACTGAACAGGGAGGGCTTTAGTGAGATGAGGAGATCTGAGTGTCTTTCTATATTATTTTTATGGATTTTCAAAAAAACTTCTAATTTTTGCAGGCAAAATTTTGTAGGTTCATCCCTTAGGTTTGCTGGCTGGTCTGGAAAGCATGCCCCATGCTATCTCCCTAGAGCAGGGCAAACTTTTTGTCCAGAGGGCCACATCAAGGTTAAAAATTGTATAGAAGGCCACCATATGTATGTAGAGAAGCCGGGCCCCGACCCCTATCCAATCCCCTCCCACTTCCCAGCCCCTTCAGAACCCTCAAGCAATTCAACCTCCCCTGCTCCCTGCCCAAGACCCCCCTGCCCCAGTTCAAAGCACACGGGGTTTTGTTTTCTCATTCTCCTGTGGCGGGGGAGGAATGAAAGACTTTGACTTAAATAAATTTTCCATTATTTTGATTGAAAGGGCAACATTTTTTCATAACGGAAAAGTGTTGATGAAAAAATTGCGAGGAGTTCTAAAGCACGAAGAGGCCAGGCAACTCATTAGGGCCCCACTCTTAAACCCTGTGTAGCCTCAGTAACCCTTCTACAGGCATGGGAGCAAAAAGAGGTGCTTCATCTGGTCCCATGCCCCACCTGCCTCTGGTAGCGGGACCAGAAGGGGAGGAAGCTCCCGGCGGATGATTCCCTCACTTCCAGCAGGTTGGGGTCCCACAATTCTTAAGGCTTGCCCTATATCTCGTATTGAAAGAGTAGTAGGCACCTCACAAGAACAACTACTCGGAACATCTTTCTTCTTTTGCTTCTCCTTACCTGGTAATGTGCCTGGGCTTGCTGTGCTGAATTCAGAGTGACATTGCAAAGTTTACAACACAGAGGCTTACATAGTTCCTCCAGCACAGGGTCTTTTGCAAGCTCCTCTTCTTGTGAGTGCTGCAAGGAAGGCCCCAGTCCAAAAGGTTTCTGTGGGGACAGTGGTGAGTTGGCTCTTGGCCTTGTGGCCACTGACATAGGAGGAGATGAAGGCTTCTCAGGACGAGGATGAGGAGGAAGTCCTGGCTGCTGCAAAAGAATCATTGGCTGGGAGAACTGCTGGCATGGTACTGTTGAAGGAGGAAGACTCTTCTTCAGTTCTGAACCAGAAAAAAAGACACAGACTCAAATAAATGGCATCCTTTTCACAATGTGGATGTCCAAGATTGGGGCCAATTTTGCCAGTTTCACTCCACCCGCTCTGTGTCCCTCCAACAATGCAAAGCAGCCATAAACCCAGTTTAATGAGCCAGTTAAAATGAGTTTATAGCTTCTGCTTCACTGGAGCAGGGCAAAGCTGCTGCAGTCAGCCTGTTAATCCAGCCCCTGATATTTTTTTAGGCAAGATGACACTGATTAAAATCAGGGTTTAGCTATTAATAAAGGCTATGACATCCTCCAGGAAATTTCAGTGGACTCCTAAGAACTTATCATATCTGGACAACAAACAAAATGAGAACTCACCTGGCATAAGCTTGCAGATGCAAGAAAATATCATTCTGCCATATTTGTGTTACCATAGGAGGCCCTGAGCCTACATTTATTTGTGTAGTGACTCAATGATGAGCTGATGCAGAGGTCCATTGAAGCAGTGCTCCCAAGGGTGAACACGTGCAGTATTGGGGACTTTAGGCCCTTTCCCAAATCCAAGAAGTTGTGTATGTTGTGTATAGGAAACCCTGTACAAAGCCTTCATAAATATCAACTTCAGGAAAATACTTCAAAATTAACTTTTCTCCAGTAAATAAAACCACCAAGGGAGACACTGTTGTCTACTGGTTAGAACATGGCATCAAGAGTCATTTCCTCTGGGTTCCATTCCACTCCGCCACGGTCTTGTGGCATAACGTAGGGTAATTTCTCCCTGCCTTCACTTACTAAGTATCTGAATCCTTCTCACGCTATCACATTGCTTAGAGCAGTGGTTCCCAAACTTTAACAGCCTGTGAACCCCTTTCACTAAAATGTCAATCTCATTACATTACATCAATCCCAGGGTCCTCAGGGACAGCTGTGTCCGCCATTAGGGAATTATTTCCTGAGAATCCTCTGTAACATTTCACGAACCCCAGTCTGGGAACCACTGGCTTAGAGCATGAACAAGACCCTGCCATCCCTGTCTATCCTGGGCTGCTCTTTGCAGCTCCTCTATGTTAAGACCCATAATCTTCCCTCTCTAGTGTTCAATGGAGAGATTCTTTCACTCTGCCTCTCTTATATATCCTCCAGTTGCCCAGTGGTACACCTGTCATGGCAGATGCTCTGGTTACATTCTTAATACACCCCAGATATTTACACTGTCTTTTCTGGATAACTTTGGAGTTAAAAAGTTGTGGAACTCTGACAAATCTCCTCATTTGTTACAACTTCATTCCGTTTAATACCTACCAGTTTTCGGAGGCATTTGCTATTGAAAGCATTTGGATATCGTCTCTACTTCTGGCAGATTTTACCAAGTACAATTCAATATTAAAAACTATTTCATATTTTCTTAGGTTTGGAAGATTATCTCCTATTAGCACTTACTCAGTTTATTTCTCAATCAGCTCAAGTTCTTAGGAACCCCCTTAATTTCCAACAAGAAGCTTTGAGAGGCTTATTTAATTGATGTTTGCAAATTGTGTTGAAACCCTGGGATGAACATTGCAAAGTTACTGCAAAGTGGAAGTATTAGTGTAAATCATGACAGAGCCACTTTTGTTAAGATTATATTAGCTTCTCATCATAACCCCGCTTACCAATAAACAAGATTTGATATCTTGGCTATTTCAAATCACATCAAGCTAAAATTGCATTCTGGGATGCCAGATTTGTACTATCTTTAAGCAAAAATGATTTAAATACAGGGACCTACCTTTACTTTTCTAAATAGGCAATCCTTAATTTAGATTGCAGGTAACATTTTCAGAGGTATTTTAAGTACCTAAACCCCATTTTCAAAAGTGACTTTGGTTGTTAGACCCAGGTCCTCAGAAGTATTTATGCCTTTGAGGGCCAGATTTCAAAGGAATTTAGTCACCTAAAGATGCACATAGGTGCCTCCTGGGATTTCCAAAAGCACCTAAACAGATTAGGCATCTAACTCCCATTGAAATCAATATGGGGTTGGCATCTAGCCTACTCAGGCACTTCTGAAAATCTCATGAGGCATTTTTTCTACATCTTTAGGTGCCTACATATCTTTCAAATTCTGGCCTGTGAGAGTCTAGGTCAATGGGCCTTAGGTACTTGGAAGCCTAAGTCACTTTTGAAAATGAGATTTAGGAGCCTAAGCCACTTAGGCACTTTGGAAAATGTTACCCGAATGAATTTGTGGTGTTGTTTTTGCACACATGGACCCCAGTTCTGCAATTGGCTCCTTGTGAGCAAATCCCTGGGCCCGTACAGGACCAGCTGCAGAACCAAAACTCAAGTTCCAGCCAACAATATTGCTTTAATATTCAATATTGCTTTTCTGAGTACTTCTAGTGACTAAAGGGGGGGAACCCCACAAAGAATGAAGCACACATATGCACGCCTTTGGAAATGGGCGGACAATAAAGCCGTTGGCACATTTTATTTCTGCAGTGCACCTCCTTTGACAAGGTGCTGGGCTCCCAATTTCTAAATATTAATTCAAATGCAATCCAAAAAGAAACCCTAAAGAACCTCACTAAAATTAACAACTGAAACAAATTTGAGGATGTTCAATGCAGAAGCTAAAGAGAAAAGAAGGGAATGGATGGAAAAGTAGCAATTAGAGGGAAGTGGTTGTTCTAAAAGATACCGGGAGGGGTGAGGTGTTTAATGGTGGGCTGAGAGATGGATTGCTGGGTTATATGGTGAAGTGAATTTCACACCCTAGGGCCCACCATGATAAAGACACTAATTCCTTATTCTAAATAGGATGGTGGGGTTCCTAAAAGGATGGTCATGTCATAGCTCAGATCCTCTTCAAGATGAAGGTCAAGGAAGACGTTTCAAATATAGTCAGGGAGACGACCTTGTTGCAGCCTTTGAAAACCAACAGTACCAGCTAACAATTAGTGTGGCACTGCACAGGTAGCCAGTGCAAAGAATGCAGAGTGAGCATAATGTGAACGTGACTGTCAGACCAGTGAGAAAAGGGATGCTGGGTTCTGAACAAGTGACTAATAGTGGAGCAGCTCTGCTGTTAGCCCTAACAAGAGGGAATTTCATCAACCGAGTGTATGAGACACAAAGGCAGGGATTGCTGTTGTGAGGTTACCCTGAGATAAATCACCCTTGTGAACTGTACAGTGCAGAAAAAGTTCCTATCACATGCAGGGTGAGGGTGGGACTTCCTAGACAAGGTATGACTGACTCACGGCTTTCTAATCACACTCCCTCAACTAAAATGGGCCTTCTTGTAGTAGCTAACTCCATCCAGCAGCAAGACTTCATAACCAATCCTGGGAATGCAGAAGTTTAAATGTGTCCAGACAAGATAGCTGAAACATCCCACCAGGCAGGAGACTTGAACTGTGCTGTCCACAGGGCAAAAGATGTATAGCTCTGCCTATATCCCATAGTAAGAAATTGTCTGTCTAAAAGAGCTCACTATATACATTGAACAACATGGGTGATAAAGGGACCTTTGAAGGACACAGCATTTCAAATCCCATCTTATCAGTATGGACTGACGCCTTTCTTCTAGGTAAGACTGCAGAGCAGCTCCAGACACATTAGCTATGTTCCTTAGCAGTCAAAGCAGCAACCATGGTCACTCATATCAAAAGATGTTAAGAAATCCACTATGACCAAAATGACAAGCTGACCCTGGTTTAAAACCAGCGGGAGGTCATTCGTGAGCCTGACAAGTGTGATCTCAAATCCAAAAAAATGCCAGTCCTAAAATGGTAACTATCTGGGATACCACTAATGTCCAAGTGCTCCTGGACTGCAATAGCCACAGCCTTCTCAAACTTGTTCCCTGGAAGGGTGGGATTTGACAGCTGGCAAGCACTTCAGTGCCAAGAGATGGCTCCTTCAGGAAGGGGATGGATATCTGCATGTCTAAGGATAATTAACATCTTTCTCTTGTTAAGTGAGGCATTGATGACATCTCTCAATGATGGTGGCACAGTCAGATCATTGTCAAGATGGACAAAAGTCAAAACTGCAGGCTGTATGCCATAGGGAATTCCAGAGGACAGGGAAATCAGAGATCAGGTGAGACAGTCTATTGGGAATCCATGGCTTTACCAGGAAAAAGATACAGAGACTAGAACCACATTGTCTCATCTGTGTAAAAAAGTAACTGACTCACCATTATACTCAGTTGAAGGAACTGCTAATTGGACAAGGCCATTTGAAGTACTCTGATTGCACACTATCTAAAAGAGTTCAGCTGGAACATTCATTACAGAAGGTGTAAGCCTGAGGACATCTCCTAGCCTCACTATCAGTGATTCTATATGCCTGCATATAATCCTTTAGCAGAAAAAGATCAGACACCTGGTAATTATTCCAGTGACCTTATTGCCAACATATGCTCCAGGTACTTCAACACCTGGAGATCACCATTAAATCACTGTGGTCTCCATATTTAGCAAACTGTGATGTTACAGCAAGGGGAAAGGGAGTCCAGGTATGACCCAGCACCAATATGGAGATCTCAGAAAAGCCACAGAATTCAGTAGCCTCCAAGGCCATGAATCTGTAGCACTGGTGTGGTTGCATTGATATAGCTAAGGTGATGATTGAACTTATTCAACATAAAGATGTAGTCTACCATCTGTGTGGGTTCTCTTTGACCTTCAGGGTAAAACCCAAAAGCTGAAATCCTTGCCCCATTAAAGTCAAAGGCAAAACTTCCTTTGATTTTAATTAGGCCAGCATTTCTCCCAGTGAGTCCTTACACTTCCACTCATTAGAGCATTTTAAAATGGACTATCTTAAGAAACTGACCAATTTTTTAATATTATCATATTGACACTGCAAGGCAATAATAATCAGATTATAGTGTTACAATGTGATTGGTAAAACAATGTCAGAAGAACTCTTTGAATGCCTTAGAACAACATCAGATCATATTCAATGTCTGTAATAGCAATGACTTTAGGAAATTAAAGGAAATTATATCACTGTAAGCCAGCGAAAATCATAAATGCATCATGTTTTGAAGCCTCTGCTCAAGAATGCTTTTTCTTCATGAATAAAGATTGCTCAAAGCTCACAGAGCTAAAGATTCTTTAACATTTCTTCCCTTCTCAGCACAGTGTCTGGATTTTATTATAATTGCATCTAAAACTATGTTAAGAGAACAGCAAGCACTCAAAGACAGGAAATGACATCGTTAAGGTTGCTCTCACAGCCCTAACATTGTCCTTTGGCTTGTATCATTTTACAGCACAATCTTTAACGACATGCTTTCATCGTGTTTCTCAATACTAAAATATACGACCATACAATTTTTCTGTACAATCTTAGGAGCAGATTGTGACCCCTTTACTCAAACTATTAAGCTGCTACTCACACGAGTAATCGCATGTACATGTGCTGCTTCTCATTTTAAAAATTTGTTTATACTTCCTCTTTTCATTAACTCAATAAAGATTGTTCTAATCATTGTTTTAGGGTACAGTCCTGCAAAGTGTTGCACAGTCTGGTTCTGATCCAGCAAACTTAAACATGTGCTTCACTTTAAGAATGTGAGTTGTCCCATTAAAGTCCATGATATAACGCTTTTTCATTTTGAATAAATAAATTTTCTTCTCTCTATAAGTATCTTAATCATTGAGTCAACAACTATGTACTATATCATATTTTTTCTAATCACCAGTATAGTTTACTATTCATTCAGCTCAGGGCATAATTCTTAACTCTGGGACAGATTCAGACCCCCTTATTCACAATGAATAGTATTGTACTCTGCCTTAATTTCAATGGAATGACAGGTAGAACAAAGAGTTATTCATTTGTGATCATGGGTATCATAATTTTGACCTATAAAGTAAATTTAGCTACACATTTAGGTGACCTAAACATGCCAGCAAATTTGTATTATACATAATGAAGTGATTTTCATTTACAGTTAAAGCAGTTTACACCATTCCAGCAATGGAAAGCGGCCTTAAATTAGATGTAAATATAGTTTACTCTCACTTTAAACCTACTTTGCAAAGCAAGCACAGTCTAAAGTAACTTTAGAGTAAATGAGAACCAGGCCCAATCTGCTGTATCTTGTATAAGAAGCGTTTGCTATTACTTTCATGAACTCTAGCTATCACACACAGTGCAGTACACAACACTATAACGTGTAGGGGGAAAAATATGGCATAACCATATCTGAGAAATGGTTTGTAATGAAAGACCTTTTTTGCAGTGGATAAAGGTACAGGGGCAGAATTATGGTTACATAGGCAATCTGATAATGGCCCATCTACATTTAACAGCCTCTTAGAATTGGTATGCTAATGTACAACTTTTTTTCTTTCTTTCTGTGTGTATAAATGCATCTTACTTCTGTTCCATTCTATGCATCCGACGAAGTGAGCTATAGCCCATGATAGCTTATGCTGAAATAAACTGGTTAGTCTTTAAGGTGCTACAAAGTCTTCCTCGTTTTATTTACGGATACAGACTAACACGGCTGCTAATCTTAACCCCATAGGCAATCATAACATTATCATTTCCTGACTTTTGACGAAACGTTGATTTTTCTTTAAAAGCAGTGCTAGGAGGTTTTTAGTTGGTTGGTTTAGAGAAATATGTAAGAAAAAGAAGATCCATAATCTAGAACTATTTGTCTAGGCCCCACTGTAACACCGCATTCCATTTGTCTTACTACGTCTACGACGGACTCCATCTCCACACTGTAGGAAGTTAGTAGGAGAGATCCCCTCTCCCTGTGCAATTTAAAAGCCATGCCATTTTTACCTTATGAGATGACCAATGATCCCTGCATTATTCTCTGCTCAACTTCAGTAAAGGCTCAGTTGTGGCCTTAAGAGACGGCCTGGAGCTGCAGTTCCCCAGGGCGAGTTCTAGGAGGCATTCTGCCTCAGGAAGACAGGATGCCCCCCCGATCTCACTGTCACGCCCACTGCTACCCATAGTTGTGGGCTGCAGTGTATTTCCTCCTTTGTGTTCCACAGGACAATGCAGAGGGATTCAACCAGGTGAGTCCACCTACTTCCTACCCCTTTGGGGTGCTGTGTGCCCCTGGGAGAGTATGGAAGGAGCTGATCCCGCACTTCTCTGAAGACAGAGACCACAATTGTACCTTTGTGTGTACCATACAAAAGGGGAGGAAGGTTCTATATGTTCACTACCCTATGCAACCCCAAAAAGCAAAAGCTTTTCACTGCACAACTAAATTCGTCAAGCACATACACACAGTACAGCCTTCCTTAGCAGCAGAGTTTATGAACATAGTGGGAAAATTCCTTATGAAGTGCACTATGCAAAGGCAGAGTGCTATTTTTAAAAGGTCATATAACTCAGCCAAATCAAATTTCTGTACCAAGTTTTCCAGCTGCTTCAGTGATGGCATAATTCAAACAGTCACTATTTATTTATTTTTTTAAATGACAAAGTGTATTTTTTTCTCCAGGCTCCCCATACTCCAGAATGACTGTATCTGTTTTTACTGAAACTTTCCCAATACATTCACCTTTGGTCAGAGACCAAGCCTGATAAATTTGAGCCTGAAAGATGAAGCCTTCATACAGTACTAAGGGACTGAACACAGGGCATTAGAATGGAAACAACTTTCATGACAGTGGTCACTGACACTGACTCTAGACTTCTGTAGAAGCAAAACAGGTAATGCAAAGGGCAAGGAAACATTTTGTTAACGTAATACATCATTATGGGACTATATATCATGATGTAAAAACTGACATTCTAGCAAATTTATTTATGCAAAACTGGAAGCTTTACGATCCCCATGACTTGCATCCAATTTTAATTAGAATCTATCTGTTGTTATCTTGAAATGGTCACAATTCAAGAGAGAATTCAAGATGCCAAGATGCAATTTGGGAAGCATGCACTCAAAACATAGCATCCAAAAACTGATGCAATATGCAGACATTCAAAACATACTTGCAACATAAATACCCACATGCAAAATCCCACAAACTAACAAGTGGAACATGCACATAACTCTGCTTGTGCCGCGATTTACCTCCCTATTATTGCCCGTGTCCTAACTACTCCAATTATACACCCAAGTATAATGCACTTACCCTGATTCTGGGAGGAAGGACTCAGAGAAGCAATCTGCAGGCAATCCCCTGGAGCTGGCCAGCCCTGCACATCCCCAGCTGAGATCTTCACCTCCTCCTTTCTTCTTTTCTCATGACAACTTAAGTCAGGTTGCTCCCCTTTAGAGCTGTGGGGCCGGCACTCAGAAAAGTCAGTACAACCGGACACAGAGGGAAACAGCTGCAGGAAGTGACTGCAGAGCAGGGGGGAGGAATAGGGGAGGAGACTCGGGGAAACTGCCTCTAGTATCTCTGCCAAGGCGCATGAGCCTCGGAGCTCTGGAGAGGAGCAAATACGGCTGCTGCTGCTATATAGCAAGCGATGCTGCCGCTAAACCCCTAGGCTCACTGGAAAGCCCAGTGAAGGCAGATCTGTGGCAGACACTAAGGGATCGCTCCCTTACACTGTGCCAGGCTTTGCACAGCCTGTCATGCCAATCAAGTACTATGGATTTGACTTGGATTCGTAGGAGACGAGTAACTAGAGAGAGGAGGGGTTGGGGAATTCATGAGTGAGAGGAGCCATTACCAAGGGGAGTCACTAATGTGGGGGAGAAGAGAGTGAGGAGGAGTCATTAGTGCAGGGATGGAGAGGAGGAGGAGAGGGAGCGGAGGGAAGTGGTTTGTGATGTGGGTGAAGAGCATTGAGCTGGAGGGTTCTGCCAACATGACCGACGGTGAAATAACCAACAAATAAAAAATGTTGCTATTTTAAATGCTACTTTCCGGTTTCAGATTCCACCGCCCATTGAGCTGGACTGGCCACTTGGCCTCTTTAGAGCTATTGCTTCAGGATGCCTGCAGAAGAAAACACAGACATGGTTTTCATGACACTGTAAAGCGATCTCCGCAGTCACAATTAGGGGAAACGGTCTGAGGTGGAATGTGCATTGTGCCCTACAGCCTTGTTTATTTGGTGTCATTTTATAGGATTCATTTGATTGTGTGCTCTCTTTTTTTTTCCAAGTAAAATATACCTTTTAGAACCAAAAGAAGAAAATACATGTTGATTTTCCAGGTGTTCACTTCTCCTCTGCAAGTGGAGGATTCAAAGCATTCTTATTCTCCTCCCGGCTGCAGTTATTATTGTTTAACATTGTTAAGAACATACAAACAGCCATACAGGGTCATACCAATGGTTCAGCTAGCCCAGTATCCTGTCTTCCAACAAGGGCCAGTGTCAGATGCCTTAGAGAGGGAGTGAACAGAACAGAGCAATTCAGCAGGTAATCCATCCCGTCATTCACAGGTTTAGGGACCCTCGGAGCATGGGGCTGCACCCCTGGCCATCTTAGCTAGTAGTCACTGATGGACCTGTCCTCCATGAATGTATCTAATTCTACTGCAGAAGCACTTATAGGCTGCCCTGGTCAGGTTTTTTTCTTAGTTTGTACACTTTTTGAGGTAGAGACAGGCTTTTTCTCTTTTGTACAGGGCCTAGCACAGTGGTCCAAGACTGGGGCTCCTAGTCATTATGACAATAAGATAATTATTAATAATTGTGCTGTGTGCTGTATAAACGTATGGTAACTGACTGTTCCTGCCCCAAAGAGCTTACAAGCTAAAAAAGCAGGACATATCAGGTGAATGAGACAAACAAGTGAGTCGGGGCGTGGTGCAATTATAGCATGTGTGCAATTCTTAGCGAGTCAGAAGTAGAGGGAAGCTGGAGTTTACAAGAAGGTAGTTCAGTACCATAAAAGAGAGTTTTGTAGCCTCTAAGCAACATACTGAAAGAGGATTAATCCTCAGATCCCTTTTGCACCTTTTACAAACTGTGTAGAAAATCAGATTATGAGGGATCCAGATGGAGGGAGTGTTATGCCAGTTTTCTGGAATCTTTTTATCTATTTAATATGTGCTGTTTTGCCCTCTGCTAGTTCTCTTGATTCCTGCCCATATTCTTTGTAAAGGAACCCACAATGTCATCTTCCCTGGTATCTTCTTCTTTACCTTGCTGATAATTCACGTTCTTTTCTCTAGGGACTGGGGAGTGAATTTTTTCTTCTCTTCCATGTATTTATAAGATGCAATAGGACCAGAACCTCAGCTACTGTAACCTGGCAAACCTCCACTAAAGTTAACAGAGCTATTTTGATTTACACCAGTTGAGGATCTATCCCCATGTTGTTTCTTGTACAACAGCTGTTAAAACAAATCTAGTCTTAGTTCACAGAATACATGTGCACCTATTCCGTTATTGCCCTTGCCATTATCACTTATCACCTTCTAGTTTCCTTACATTAAAAAACTTCCCAGTAACTTTTCCTACCATGTCTTCTACTGCCCTTCTCCTCGCAGTTCTCCAACTTGCATCTCAATTTCTCTTGACTGGTCTTTTTTTTTTCTTTGGATTATTTGCCCAGTTAGATATTGGCTTATCTACCTACCAGACGTCTTCCTTTTTATCTTATCTTCTTCTATCAGAGCTTCAGATAGCTAAAAAATTGAATTATTAGTAATTGAACTTTTCAGTGTGTTTTTTCTTCCTGTTAATTATAGGACCATATTGAAATAGACCAATACTGTAGTCCATCTAGTGCACTCAGCTGTCTCCAATGCTATATCGCTTCAGAGGAAGGCATAAAATACCTATAGTACACCTAATTGTGCAATACTATGCCATAAGGGAAAATTTCTCTCCAACTCTAGTAGGTGATCACTTTACACTCTGTTTTTTGCATGCGCTGGCCAAAATTAATTATTAATTATTATTATTATTATTATTGAAATATTACACTCAGCTTCTTTACTAACTCTTATTCTAACTTGGCACTGATTCTTTTTACTTACCTGTTCATTTGGAGTCTCAGTTGTGATCCTGAACTGGTAATTGAATCTGTTTTACAGTTGTTCCTCCTTTTTTTCCCAGAATATAAATTATGACTATTTTGTCATTGTACAAATACACTTATTCACCTTACACAAACCACTTCAGATCCAAGATGGTCTAATTTCCCTCAGAGCATTTGGGGATGAAAAAGCAAAGCCTTCTGTCTAAGGACATGACCCGCAGCTCCAATGGATTTTTAGTGTGAATAGTGGAATAGATTTCCTCTCATTTCTGAGGTCCTTGAGGCAATGGGAAAGAAGATATTCATTTGGGGGCAGGAGGGAGGTTACAATGTGTGCTATCCTTGTAACCCTGGCTGGAACTCACTGATTAGCCATTGTAGAGATTGTGTGTGCTTTCTTGATGGGATTAATCTTATAGCAGACTGACCACAGTTTTATAAAACACTTAACTAACTAGTGCTGAGGATCTTTACCAATAGAGAGAGAGAAAATTATTTGATGGGAGTTATTTTATCTCTCTCGCCACATTCACACCTCACTTAAAACCTTGCTTCTCCTAGCTTGCCTGTGAAGAGGAGGAAAGGTATCAACAACAACTAAAGGAAGTGACTCATCAAGATGTAAACATACATACCTTATGCATAATCGTGTGATATTTTTCTGTCAGCTTTGTCCTACTCTTGTCAGTTTATGTCCCTCACTTGTTGTATCTTGTTGACATTGTCAATCCCAGGCATTCAAAAGTCATGAGTCAGGCCCCGCCAAAAGTCACGAGATTGGCTTTAAAAGAGGAGGGTTTTTCAACTAATACAAGAATCAGAAAGGTAGCCGTGTTAGTCTGGAATAGCAGAGGTAACAAAGAGTCCTGTGGCACCTTAAAGACTAACTAAAGTATTGAAGCATAAGATTTCGTGGGCTAATACCCACTTCGTCGGATGCAAGCAGTGGAAGTGTCCAGGGGCAGGTATAGATAAGTAGGCAAGAACCAGGTAGGAGATAACAAGGTTAGTCCAATCAGGCTGAACCATCTTGTTATCTCAAATCAGGGCGGGTGAGGTATTCCTCTAGCAACTGAACTGGAGGTGTGAACTCCAAGAGAGGAGACGCTGTTTTTGTAATGAGCAAGCCATTCAAAATCTTTGTTCAATCCCAGATTGATTGTGTCAAATTTGCAAATGAATTGCAGCTCTGCAGTTTCTCTTTGCAGTCTGGTCTTGAAGTTTTTTTGCTGCAATATGGTGACTTTTAAATCTGTAATTGTGTGTCCAGGCAGGTTGAAGTGTTCTCCTACAGGTTTTTGTATATTGCCATTCCTGATATCTGATTTGTGTCCATTTATCCTTTTTCGTAGGGACTGTCCAGTTTGGCCGATGTACATAGCAGAGGGACATTGGTGGCATATAATGGCATATATGACATTGGTAGATGTGCAGGTGAATGAACCAGTCAGTGATGGTGTGGCTGATCTGGTTAGGTCCTGTGATGGTGTTGCTGGTGTGAATATGTGGGCAGAGTTGGCATCGAGGCTTGTTGCATGGATTGGTTCCTGAGTTGGAGTTATTATGGCGCGGTGTGCTGTTGCTGGTGAGAATCTGCTTAAGGTTGGCAGGTTGTCTGTGTGCCAGGACTGGCCTTCCTCCCAAGGCCTGTGAACGTGAGAGATTATTGTCCAGGATGGGTTGTAGATCACTGATGATGTGTTGGAGAGGTTTTAACTGAGGACTGTAGGTGATGGCCAGTGGTGTTCTGTTGTTTTCTTCCTTGGGCTTGTCTTGCAGCAGCAGGCTTCTGGGTACACGTCTGGCTCTGTTGATCTGTGTCCTTATTTCCTTGTGCGGGTATTGTAGTTTTGAGAAAGCTTGGTGAAGATCTTATAGGTGTTGGTCTCTGTCTGAGGGGTTGGAGCAAATCTGATTGTACCTCAGTGCTTGGCTGTAGACAATGGATCGTGTGGTGTGTCCGGGATGGAAGCTGGTGGCATGAAGGTAGGATAGCTGTTGGCAGGTTTTTGGTATAAGGTGGTGTTGATGTGGCCATCCTTAATTTGCACCGTGATGTCTAGGAAGTGAACTTCCCATGTAGACTGGTCCAGGCTGAGGTGGATGGTGGGGTGGAAACTGTTGAAATCATGGTGGAATTCTGGATTCTTTGTCTTTGTCTTTGCTGGTTTCTTGGCATTCAGGGTGCACTTCTTATGTATTTTCAAGTTTTCTTGGCAACCACTAGGGCTAAAAATGTACTATTTTTAAAATTAAAGATGAGATTCTTATGAAATTTCTGGATTCAAGTAGCTAGAGCTGTAAGAAAACCTCAAAATATTCTGAGACTTGTGGCAAAATTTGAATTGACAATAATGTTGAATTAGGCCTGGGCTACACTTGGGGGGGGGGGGTGTTTCGAACTAAAATATGCAACTTCAGCTATGCTATTCGCATAGCTGAAGTCGAAATAAGTTAGTTCGACTTACCTGGCCATCTTCACGGTGGCGAGTCGACCACGGTAGCTCCCCTGTCAACTCCGCTTACTCCTCTTGCGGAGCTGGAGTTCCGGAGTCAACAGGGAGCACGTTTGGGGATCGATTTATTGCTTCTAGACAAGACGCGATAAATCGATCCCCGCTACATTGAACACTACCCGCCAATCCAGTGGGTAGTATAGACGTACCCTTAGACACTTATCAGGGCAGGGATCACCTCCTTAGATTTTTGATTAATTGTGCCTACTGTAGCTGAGGCCTGGCCTGACATGAGAAATTAACACCTGGAGGGATGCCTCATTTCTTGGAAGATAGAATGAGGGAGGTGTGATGGGGTTTACAAACCCCATGCTGGAGAGCAAGGAGTGAAGAGCAGCTCTGGGCCCAGGTGTCCCACCCAGCCACACCTTCACGGCTTGCACAGGCTGGAGGCAGAGCTTTAAAGGATGAACAGAGCAACTCATTGGGAGGCAGGTATTTGAAGGGATCAGATGGTTGTTCTGACCTCTGAGGGGAAAGTATTGCCCAGGAGCTCCTTGCCTGAGGCCTCACTACATAGACTAGCGAAGAACCTACAAAAGATAGAAAAGATACAACAAATCCTGCATCTGGGCAGGGAGTTACATGACATCCCAGTCCCTTCTCACCCTGTGATTTTAAGTGATTGAGTATTGCAGGTCAGAGACTTGGGAGTGGCATACTCTATGCAATTGAAAGAGATGGGGTAGGAAGTGGCCCAGGGAGGGTGGCGACTTAGCACCCCAAGGGTCTAAGTGTAGCCTACCACTGTGGGGTCCCAAACCAGAGCTCAGTGAAGAGAGTAGACCTGGGATCCCCTATCTGCTCCCAGAAAACAATGCAACACCAGGAGACTTCACCCAAGTCGAGAGGCTTCTTGGAATAAGCCTTGACTACTCAAAGACCAAGCCTCTGCTATGCCTGTGCAGGATAGGGTAACCAGATAGCAAGTATGACAAACTGGGACAGAGTCTGGGGTGTAATAGGCACCTATATAAGAAAATCCACAAATATTGGGACTATCCCTATAAAATCAGGACATCTGATCACCCTACTGCAGGAGAGGAGGACTGGAAAACGTTTGGGTTGGGGATGCTGCAGGGCAGGACTGAATTTCTAATAGGATAGTGTCTTGCTGACCTCTCTGACCACTAGATGGCATTGTGGGTAGTAGTGTACCTTCTACAGGAGGTTGAAAAAGACAGTGTCTGAGTCATCTAAGGTAAGAAGGAGAACTCACAGGGAACCATGTACTAGGAAGGAAAACGTTGAGCATGAACAAAGAACGCCGCACAAGGATTGGTTCCTGCAATGTGACCAAGCCAAGCCAAAAATGTGTGATATAATGTATAGTAAACACAATGAGCAACTTATATGAAGACAGGGGGTTTCTGTGTAACTTTGGATGTGTGGTACATCCTATGACCACTCCCTGTGCTTGAATTGATCAATTCAGTGTAGCTTTGCTATATGCCAAATAAAGGAAGCTGAGTGATGAAATCTGGAGTCACACTGAGTTTTTTGGATCCCAGAGAATTGGGTGAAATGTTCTCCCATAACTGGACAAGGTATTGTGGAGAAGCCGAGTGGAAAAGATCTCAGAGGAAATCCAATAGTACAATATCTGGATTCTCAAAAGTGATACATAATAATAAGTAATTGACCTTCCTATGATTCTATGACTCACTTGAGCAGGGCTCTGCTTGGGCAGAGGCAGAAAATGGTTACAGTCATTCATGCAGCAGAAAATTCAAAAGTCTTTATTAATTCTTCATAAATGTTCTTATAAATAGTGCCTCAAAGGAATGCTGTCCTCTATGGGCAAGGATCAGCAGTTCCGAGTGGCAACTACTGGTTGTCATTGGTGGTAGCAACCAGGGAGATTACACTGTCAACAAGACTCAGGGTATTTTTACCACTGTGTGGTCTTAACCTATTCTGAGGTGGTAAAAAAAATTGAATTTTGTGCATTCTACAGCCACTGTTGAAGCTCTGACAGCAGTGGACCAGGGATCCTAATTATATCAGGGGCCAAAGTCTGTCATGAATTAAAATATACAGGGTGACTTCAGTAACTGAGGGACTGTTTGACTTCACTGGGATAGCATGGTGTATAAAACAAACCAACAGTATTCTGTGGTAAATCATCATTAAGTCTACAAGTTGGTCACAGATTCCATGACTTTCAGTGAGCTACGTGATTTCTGCAGTGGCCAATGCACCTGGCTCAGGGGCAGCTCTGGTAGACCCAGCGACATCCCCCTCGCTCAGCTGCTAGGTGGAGGTGTGGCCCAGCAGCTCTGCATGCTGCCTCCACCCAGAGTGCTGGCTTTGCAGCTCCTATTACCCACCCACCCCCAAACTCTGCTGCTGCTGCAGGGGGGAAGAGGCGTTGAGCCAGGTAGGGAACATGATGGCCTCACCAACACCCCTCTTTTCCCCCCTACCCCCAGAACCAGACAGTATTCTGGGCCGTGCTGCCACCTACCCCCTTCCCCCCCCCCCCCCAGCACCCGGGCTCCTCCCCCCCCCTAAGTTTTAGTCAGAGGTATATAGTAAAAGTCATGGACAGGTCACAGGCTGTACATTTTTGTTTACTGCCCATGTCTTTTACTAAAAATACCCGTCACTAAAACGTAGCCTTAATCATCTTAAATCAATGTTGTTCCTTCTGGTTTTCATTCTCTCAGTACACACTGAAAATATGAATGCCTGTAATATCACGACAAAAATAAATATCGTACAGTATAAGCATGATTGCACTAGATGGCAGCAAGCAATCAGAACCACAAAAGAAGAAACTTCAAAATATAAAAGCAATTTCAAAGCATTTCTTTCCAAGTGCAGAAAATATATGTGGGTTGACAACATTCTTAGCAAAGTAGATACAGGTTTTTTTAGTTTATAAATCAAAAAGCAAAATACAAGTGAGATGTTATAAATTACTAAAGAGAGAGAAATTACTTTTAAGGTAGGATGACCAGGTGTCCCGATTTTATAGGGACAGTCACGATATACAGGGCTTTTTCTTACATAGGCATCTATTATCTCCCACCCCCTTCCGGATTTTTCTCACTTGCTATCTGGTTGCCCTATTTTAAGAGGTGAGGACGTTTTATAAATGAACAGGATAGCAAATGGTGATTCATGAAGTCACCACTACTTTGAAGAGGTAACAAAGTGCATCTGACAAAGTGGGTATTAGCCCACGAAAACTTATGCTCCAATACTTTAGTTAGTCTTTAAGGTGCCACAGGACTCTTTGTTACCTCTGCTATTCCAGACTAACACGGCTACCTCTCTGATTCACTACTTTGAAGTGACCAGGACTATACATCTCAGAAATAGTGAAGATTCTATCACTTAGATCAGAGGCTAAAAAGATCTATCAGATCAGTCAGTTTATCATTTGGCAAATGCATACAATGTGGCATTCATTATGACAGAGTCAGCAGGGGCAAAGCCCCTACCAGCAATAATGTACATCTACAGCACAGCCATGTGAGAAAATCCCATTTCCTCTGCTGACCATGAGATCATCAGGCTATGAGATCACTCGGAGGGCTGATGATGCAGTGAGGGGTGACTGTATTTTTTACTTTGTGTACTGTGTCACCGCTCTTCCGCCAGGATTTAGACCAGGGGTTTTCAAACTGGGGATTGGGACCCGTCAGTGGGTGGCGAGGTCAGGGCCGGCGACAGGAATTTTGGGGCCCCGTACGCAGATCGTGCGCCCCCCCCCGGTCTCCCACCGCCCGTGGCGCCCCCCCCCCGGTCTCCCACCGCCCGTGGCGCCCCCCCCCCCCCAGCCGGTCTCCCGCCACCTGCGCCCCCCCACCCCGGCCAGTCTCACGCCGCCCGCGGACACACACACCCCCCCGCATGCGCTCTGGCCACGTGGCCCAGCTGGGAGACGCAAAGGGGGGCGGGGGGAGGCTGCTGGGTGCCGGGGGAGGGGGCTGATGAGCACTGCCCGGAGCCGCGCCTTGCTCAAAGGCCCGGCGACAAGGGGATACAGCTGCGTACCGGGTCCGCCCCGGATTTAAGGGGCCCCCCCTTAAGTCCGGGGCCCGGTACAGCTGTACCCGTTGTACCCCCGTCGCCGGCCCTGGGCGAGGTTATTACATGGGGGGTCATGAGCTGTTAACCTCCACCCCAAATAGGGTGACCAGACAGCAAGCGTGAAAAATCAGGACGGTGGGGGGGGGGGGAGAGTGTAATAGGCACCTATATAAGAAAAAGACCCCAAAATCGCGACTATCCCTTTATAAAATCGGAACATGTCTACATCCTAACCCCAAATCCCGCTTTGCCTCAGGCATTCACAATGGTGTTAAATAGATAAAGAAGTGTTTTTCATGGACAAGGGGGAGTCGCACTCCCAGGCTGGCTTTGTAAAGGGGTTGCCAGGACAAAAGTTTGGGAGCCACTGATTTAGAGGAAGAAGCTGCTGGCACAAGGCCAATGGAAGAGGCGAGTGGCGCATGCTCCAGGTGCGGCCCCGCCCCTTGACTCCAGACCGGTGGCCGGGGGGGAGGGGAAAGACCAGCAACACCACCCCTGTGCCCCTTCGGCGCATGCGCGCTGAGCATTCCACGCTCGCTCGCTCACTCCTCCCCTCCCGCGGCTCTCTCGCTCTCTCTCTCTAATCACTTCCGGTGACTCCGCGCGCGCCCGGGTCACCCCCGCTCCCTTCCTGTTATTCCCTGTGTGGGGAAGCGGCTCTCCCGGGCGCTGAGGGGCTCCGCGAGCCTGGGGACGCGCGGGGGCCGGCGGCTCCCTTTCCGCTGCTCTGAGGGCGCGCCGGGCCGCGGAGACCCGCGGAGGGGCTGCGGGTCCCGCTGGGCGCTGCCCGACGGGGAGGCGGAGGCTCCGGCCGGGGGGAGCTTCAGGGGCGGGGGGGGGGCGTGTTGTTCGTCCCCCCTCGGCTCCCGGTCTTGGCCGCCTCCCCCCCGGTGCGGGGCTGCCTCTCCCGTGCCCCAGCTGGCCCGCCTCGGCGCTGGAACCGGACGCCGGGGAGCGAGAGGTGAGTCACCCGGGGAGAGGGCACCCCGAGCCGGGCGGGAGCCCCCGCACTTCCCGGAGTGAGGCAGGGCTGCCGTCCTGCCCGCCTGTTTGCCCCCGGGTGGGGTAGATCCGCCTCCTAGCCCCGGGGCTAGTCCGCGTGTCCGGCTCCTGCGCTGGGAAGTGGAAAAAAGGGGACTTAATGGGTCGCTCATTTTGAGTGTTCTTCATAATGCGCCTTTTTCTTGTCACCCCACCATGCCTCTTGACTCCTCTGATGACTGCCCCGTGGTGCCAGTGTGAATGCCTGGGTGGTGCCCAAAGCTTTCCCTGAGCATCGGACTCTTGTGCAAACCCAGACCCAGTCCCTGCTCCGAAGAGTTTACAAGCTGACTTAAAAAAAAAAAAAGCCAGTGTGAAAATATTTCTTCTGCCTTTTAGGCGACTAGAGAAATAAAACATCGGCACCGGCTGATGCTACATTGGGTGGCACTTCAGTCTGGTGAGCTCAGGTTATTTGCTCTTTGAGAAGTGTCTTGTGTGGTATTTCTAAACTACACATACACACAGAGAGATTCGATCAGCTTCCTCCGTTTAAATCTTAGGCCTTTCCATGTGTACACACAGGAGCTGAACAGTAAATAGGGCAGTTGCTGAGTTAATAGTCCCCTTCAGATATGTCCTTAATGCATTGACTAATGTGTAGTGTTTTAGGTACCCCGTGTCAAAGATTGGTGGCTAGCAAGGTGTCAGTGGCTCGTCTCTAACAGGGACGAAAACTGTAGTGGAGAAACAGATTTTTATTAAATGAAACACAAAGCCCATAGTGTGGTGTTTGCTTTATAAAATTTATTTATTCTTCAAATATGAAAATATATATATCCTCCACAATGATGGTGGTAGAGTGCAACTGAATTCTCAGTCTGTTAACTAGATAAGCCTAATCAGGGCAGGAAATGCCTTTTGGTTATACATGATGTCTGTAACATGGGCTCTTAAGTGCTACTACAATGCAAGTAATGGTGCCTCAGTTTTCCCCACTTGTAAAATTGGGGTAATGATACTTACCTCATTTGTAATGTGCTTTGATGTCTACTGATGAAAAGTACTATATAAGAGCTAGATATTACTGTTAATAACACTCTTGTATTTGCTTTTAGAGATCAACATGCTTAGTTTTTCAGCATCTACTCTGTTATGAAACTTGGACCAAACCAGCCCAAATGAGCTTAAAAACATTCTGAACTGTCTAAATGAGAATGCAGATCTCTTAAAAACAGACAACACTAGATTAACAGCCCTGGCTGTGGTTTAGTTCCACATTTTTTTCCATCATTTTGATATGATATGCTCCTTTGTAAACAGATTTGGATACAAATCTGGATTTCTTAACATTTAAAATCAAGGAGAATGAACATGTTCTGTTAGCTGCTTTTCAACTTCCTCTTTTGGGTTCAACCAGTAGCCTTGGGGTTCCAGATGGAGACACTGAGCAAAGAACCCTGGACAGTCCCATGGCTCATCAAAGGAGTCAGTGGATGCTGCCCAGAGGAACTTTCTGCCTGGAGACATGAGCAACAAGGGAGCAAAAACATGATCTGCAATCAGAGCACCCTTGTTGAGCTTCCTTCTCCTTCTTTGGCAGATAGCAATCATGGTTGTGCCAGGAGGAAGTCTTGCAACTTTGTGGGGCCACACATGGGGTATGCAAATATGAGAAGATGGGGGTGGAGGGAATATAGCTAGATCCTCAGCAGGAGGCCCCGGAGGACCCAGAAAAAGGGCTGCAGCTTGATGCACTCTGCTTTGATGTGCACAGGTGTCTCTCTTGCTGCAGAAGGAGCCATCCTGGCCAAATAATGGGAAAAAAAATTGTGTGTGTGTAAAAACCACGAGGAGTCCTTGTGGCACCTTAGAGATGAACAAATTTATTTGGGCATAGGCTTTCGTGAGATATAACCCACTTCATTGGATACATGGGGTGAAAAAAAGTAAGGCAGGTATAAATAACAGCACATGAGAAGATTGTACGCAAAAGAATAAATTGACGTTTTAATTTGGAGAATGATTCTTTTCTCAGTTACACTGGCCATACATCTGTCTACACCACTGACTTCAGTGGAGTTCCTCTTGATTTAAATCAGTGGGGGGAAGAAAATTTGGCCCTGTCCTGGGGAGGAAACCTTGGAGTACAGCAGTGGTTTTCAAACTGGGGGTTGCGTGCCCATTTCAGTATGTTGTGAGGTCACTGTGCTGCAGAAGTGCCGCCGAATAGAACGCTTCCGCTTTCGGCGGCATTTTGGCAGACGTGCTATGCTCTTCACGGTGAATGTTTCCATTTTCGGCGGACATTGTGAAGCACACAGTGTGTCCACTGAAATGCTGCCGAAAGCGGAAGTGTTCTATTTGGTGGCATTTCGGGGGGGGGAAATGGGTCAGGGCAGCCAGCATGGAAGCGAAAAGAGGGCGCCGGGCTGCAGAGTTTGAGGACTGTTGGAGTACAGGCTCCTTCAGTGGGAATCCATAAGTGCATCCACCACCAAGTGGATAGGAAGCACTTCTCGATCAGTGGCTACCTACAGAATCACAGCACTGAGAACCATTTTTTTCCCCTGTAACATATATTTAACTTGAAAGCCCCGATGAGATACCAACCTTAGCTATGCAGTGTTTCTTTCATGATTCACCATTGGTGGTAGCAACCAGGGAGATTACACTGTCGACAAGACTTGGGGTATTTTTACCACTGTGTGGTTTTAACCTATTCTGAGGTGGAAAGAAATCAAGAATTGTAGCATTTGAAAACCTTTGGGAGAGCACTTCAGTCTCCCTGAACACTCAATAACCATCTTAAAAGTGGCCATTCTTCAACAAAAAAACCTTCATAAACAGACTTCAGTGAGAAACTGCAGAACTAGAATTAATTTGCAAACTTGGCACCATCAAATTACGCCTGAATAAAGACTGGGAGTGGCTGGGTGACTACAGAAAAATATTTTCCCTCTGATATTCACACCTTCTTGTAAACTGTTGGGAATAGGCCAAATCCACCATGATAGAATTGGCCTCATTAGCACTGACCCCCCCACTTGGTAGGGCAACTCCCATCTTTTCATGTGATGTGTATTTATGCCTGCTTTTTTCACTCATGTATCTGGTGAACTGGGTTATAGCCTACGAAAGTTTATGCCCAAATAAATGTGCTAGTCTCTAAGGTGCCACAAGGACTCCTGTTAGTCTGTATCAGGAAAACCAATCACAGCTACCCTTCTGAAGCTTGTGTGTATGTGTTATGGTTCTAGTTTGTTCATTAGATTGAGCTAAATTTCCCCGGAGACTGTCAGTGTCACTAGCCTCTGATCTGAAACTCCTTCAGTTTAAACTCGGTGTGTCCTTTTGGAATCTTTGCATGTAATGTGGTGTTTTGATCAAAGTCCTCTGGCTTAGTACAGATTTCATCAGTTGGATGTAGACTTCCTGAGAGTGCATAGACTGACTCTGGGAAGATGAGCTTAGCTACATGGGGAAATTGACCGGAATAAAATAAATCACTTTATTGTGGAATAATTAGGATGCTTCCAAACTGGAGTAATTCTGGAATAAAGGTT
Organism: Sternotherus odoratus; assembly: GCA_032164245.1. Taxonomy (NCBI): domain Eukaryota; kingdom Metazoa; phylum Chordata; order Testudines; family Kinosternidae; genus Sternotherus; species Sternotherus odoratus. Next base: position 9,271,157 of record JAVMKO010000009.1, on the reverse strand, counting down.
ATTTTTATTTGGGAATAGTGCCCAAATGGGGACCTCTTATGGCATAGCTAATTTCGCAATACGTATTGTGGTCAATGTCTCCATGTGAACAATCCCTAATACAACCAACTGTGAAGTTGATGGTGGCAGTGGAAGAATTTTTAAAATTATGTAATATGTCTTAGGACTGTTAGGTATTTTGCTTTCTCAATAAGTCTTAATTAGTGTGCCAAACGCTATATGGCAAGTCCAAAATGACTGAACCTGAGATGTTCTGAAGGGACTATTATGATCATCTAGTCTGATCTCCTGCACAATGCAGGCCACAGAATCTCATCCACCCACTCCTGTAGTAAACTCTTAACCTATGTCTGAGATACTGAAGTCCTCAAATCATGGTTTAAAGACTTCAAGGTGCAGAGAATCCTCCAGGAAGTGAATCGTGTGCTGCAGAGGAAGGCGAAAAACCCCCAGGGCCTCTGCCTGTCTACTCTGGAGGATAATTCCTTCCTGACCCAAAATATGGCAATCCGCTAAACCCTGATCATGTGGGCAAGACTCACCAGCCAGACACCCAGGAAAGAATTCTCTGTAGTAACTCGGATCCCATCCCATCACAGGCCATTGGGCATATTTACTTCTAATAGTCAAAGATCAGTTAATTGCCAAAATTAGGCTATCCCATCATACCATCCCTTCCATAAACTCATCAAGCTTAGTTTTGAAGCCAGATAGGTCTTTTGCCCCCACTGCTCCCCTTGGAAGGCTGTTCCAGAACTTTAGTCCTCTGATGGAACCTTTGTCTAATTTCCAGTCTAAACTTCCTGCTGGCCAGTTTATATCAATTTGTTCTTGTGTCCAAATTGGTACTGATCTTAAAAAATTCCCCTCTATCCCTGGTATTTATCCCTCTGATATATTTATAGAGAGCAGTCATATCTTCCCTCCGCCTTCTTTCGGTTTGGCTAAACAAGCCAAGCTCTTTGAGTCTCCTTTCATAAGAGAGGTTTTCCATTCCTCGTATCATCCTAGTAGCCCTTCTCTGTACCTGTTCCAGTTTTTCATCCATCCTCCCTAAACATGAGCAGAAGGGGGGGGGGGAAACTGGTGAGAGATTACTTTTCTTCTCCCCTATCCCTCAAGTTGTGAGTAAGTAAGGCAAAAAAGAAAGTTACCCCCCCCCCCCAAAAAGCACAAGTGTCCTATTTAAAAAATTGAGGAAAAACAGACTAGTGCCTCTGTTTCCTCCGGTATGTTTTCTGGGATAGAAGATAGTGATGTGTCCAGTCTATTTTAAAGTATGTGAATTACTCCTGAATGTTATGAAATGTTAGGTGAACTCAGAATATAGCTGTCTGAAATTTTGTTTGTATTTCTGTTTTTAATCTCTGATGCCTTACAAAGAGCCTGAAACAGCTGCTGTAAGTCTATTGTGTTAAATTTTGAACAGCTTCTATAAAATCAAAATTGCCAGTAAAATGGGAGTTAATAGATAAATAGAAGCAATCAAAACATACAGGTTAAAGGTATTTGAGGATATAGTAAAATCCTTAAAAACTCTCGTTTTAAAAAAACAACCTGCTCTCGTGCTGATTACAAAGAGCTTTCATTACATGTAGTGTGTGGTTTCTTGTGGGCAGAGCACACGTTAATCTAGAAGATTATTGGTCTGTTCTCTTGTTTTTAACATTGACAATTTCAGAAAACTTGCTCCCCCAAAGCCCTACTGCACTATGTGCTTCTCATTTTCCTAGTGCAGGAAGGAGCAAAACCACTTGACAGGTAAACTTGCATTAAGTGTATTTTCTGGAAATATTTATAATCAGTATATCAAGATCCTAGAAGAGTGTTCAGATGATATAATTCAAAATGGGGCATGATGGGTATTTTTGGAGGTAACCTTCCCTAGGAAGCTCTTTGAAAATACCTTAATTTGGCATAACCCCATCTCTTCAAAACTTGTTCCTGTCTCATTTGCCACAGAGATGATTTAGCATCTAGAGAGAAGGGGAACCTCTACCAAGGACATTCAGAGTAAGAACAGCTGGATCAAGCATTGACTATGGATTCATCCAGTTTTTTCATGTCCATCTTCCTTATGCCACCACGAAGTTGGAGCCAGCTCAGTGATGTCAGGCAGAAATACATGCACATATTTTGTACTGCTTAATCTCTTTGAGATACAACAGGAATACACTATGTCAAAGCAAGCACTTGCACAGGAAAAACAGACACTTGTACAAAACAGATGTCTAAAAACAATTTTATCTGCAGAAGAAAACATATTCTGGCATTTTTCCTTTTTCTATGTGTGAGGGCGTTCTTTTAATGAAGGGCTGTAATTATCACTGGTGACTTTGTAAAATCACCTTATAAAATCTTGTTAACACTTCTTTCAAATACAGAAGGCTTGATGAATTGATTAAGACTTAGACTGTGTTTATACCATGCACCTTTTAGTGACAAAGCTGTGCTGCTACAGCCGCAACACTAAAAGGCACGCAATGTAGCCGCTGTTTGTCGGCAGGAGAGAGCTCTCCCGCTGACAACTTCCACCCCTAATGAGCAGCGGTAGCTTTGGCAGCAGGAGAGCTGACAAAAGTTGTCGTTCAGGTTCCAGTTTAGACAAAGTCTTACTGTAAAACTCCCTAGAACGATGAGCCAATTGGTTGTAATATTTAGCCAGTAGAATGACTTCTCTTCCAGGGAGAAGAAAGATTTCTTTTACAGAGTAATGTCCAATGGATGTCACTCTCCAGAATGGAGAAATATTGAGTGTTTTTGTGTTCTACTGTTTACACCTCTTAAAATTTACTTTTTCCCCCTTAATTGTTTCCAGTAGTGTCCCTTGTACTATAGTGTCAGTTTGGACAAGACAAGTCAGTCTGCTTTATCTTGGTGCTCAAATAATGTACTTGCAACAGTCGCAGCATTAAGATGTTTTAGAAGTCTTAATTAATCTAATGCTCAGAATTAGCCTGTAATAGCTCTAGGCTGCTCCCTCCACACAGGAGACATTGGGAGGAAACACTAATCTAATTCAGACTTCCTTTTCAGATTGAAAAACCTCTGCATGGAGAAAGACAATTCTAAGTCAGCTTGGCTACAAGTGTCAAGGCATTGATAAAGATGGGTGCTAAAATTAGTTTATTGTATACTTTTCTCCCTAGAATGGATGGAAAGTCTGAACTCCATTAGCTCAATTTATTTAGCTAGTTTTCCTAACTTCCCTTTTTCCTGAGACTAGTAGTCCTGCAGTGCAGTGTATCATAAATTAGAATTATGCATCCATAAAATTCAGGTAGTGTAAGAACTAGTTCTTTATCATAAACTAGCGTAAAAGCCCGTGTACACGGGCCAATGGTAACAGCTCGTGGCCCCCCCGCTCACTCAGCCCCCCTCCCCCCCCAAGAGCCCCCCCGCTCGCTCAGCCTCCCTCCCCCCCTCCAAGGGCCCCCCACTCACTCAGCCCTCTCCCCCCCCCACTCGCTCAGACCCCCCTCCAAGACCCGCCCGCTCGCTCAGACCCCCCCCTCCCCCCCACTCCAAGGGCCCCCTTCCTGCGCCTCCTGTACCCAGCCACCCTTCCTGCCCGCGCTCCCCAAGCCCCCTGATCCAGACCCTGCTTCCCTCTTGGCGCCATGTTGTGCTACCGAACTACACCTCCCAGCATGCCGTTCGTCTGGGCCGTCTCTACTGCGCATGACGGCTTCACACAAACTTCCCTAGCCTTTTATTATATAGGATGGGAAGTTCTGTGCCAGTATTTATAGCCATGGTGAATGCCTTGATTGAATGATTATGTGTGCCTTGATTCAAACAGCTGAGGATCCTTTTTGCACACCAGGAGCAAAAGTGAATTCAGTCTGAACTTGATTCCCTCTTTCAGCAATTGGCAATCGGTAGACTGTGCACAATGTCAAGAAGCATCTAGCAGTGCTGAGAGAAGATGGAAGCAATGAAGGTTTGGCATGATAGTCTGAGGGTAACTGTGGTCATGGGTGATGACTTTAATCTAATATTGGCATGTCTAAACACTGAAGTTCCTGATGCTTTTTGAAAGCTATTCACCTTCACCTTGCTCCAAGAATGAGGCCAGCTACTACAAAGATGAAAATGAAGTAAAGACTGAGGACATGAAGCTTCAGGCACAAGGAGAGCAACAATAAGTAGTGGATAAATGTTGATTATCAAACAGATGATTGGCGATGAGGAGCCTTCTTTGTAAGGTATTAAATAGCACTGTTTGTTCTTGTGAAAATTATTGAATAGGCTTTTATGGTGAGGTAAATCAGCATCTAACTTAGAACCTATATTGTTGTTAATGTTTGTGATTTTTCTATTGTCATTAAACAGTGTTAGGTTTACAAAGCACTAACCCCACTCTTGACCACAATTTTTTTTATAGCAGATTTCTATTTATGCCATTATTGCTGAATGTGGAAATTCCATGATGCGGAGTTAGGCATAGGAGGATGAAAATATGGATTTTAAAATCTGCTTTGCCTGATCATTACATTATTATAATGCAAAGCACACAACCCTATTTCTGATCTACAAACTGTTTCTATAAGCAAATTCTCAGTTCAGTTGGGAACCTCAAAGCCAGGTGCCACAACCGTAGTCCTCATGAAAGTGTGAAGGGTTGCTAGTGAGGCTGGAAGTTTCTCTGAATCTGTCAAGCTTTTAAATAAGATACTAAAAAAAATACTTACATGAAGCAATAGGTTTCACTGACATCTATGGATGGCCCAGGCACTAATAAAACTAATTTAGTGTATTGAGGAAGTTCCCATTAATAGGGTATTCAAAACAAATTATTAAAATGGTTGATTTCTCTTGTATTTCATGTTTGTGCAGTTACTCGCTGTCACCTTAATAAAATCTCTTCCAGTTTCGCCACCAGATTGGAAAATGCTCTTCCATTCTGTTTATACCAAGAGAGCATACCAACCTTTTCCACTGAATGAGAGTATCGGTTCAATAATTACAGCTATTGGATAGGCCTCCATCTTTCTCCTAAATTAACTCTGGAGCTCCGGGGGCGCATATGTTCATATGAAATGTCTGCTAGAGTTGTGATACCACTTGCAATGTATAGTTACAAAGATTAGTGTTTAATGTTTGAGTACATATTGGTATAAAACAGTAATCTTTAGAATTCAGGTGTTATGCATATTTGTAATTGTCAAAGAACCCAGTGATCAAGTGTTTACAAGTGCCTAAAACTAAGCTACTAGGTGAATTTGTTTTTCAGAGAACAGATATGGCTTTCTTAAAATAGTTCCACTTCAGTGTTTCAAAAAACAAAACAAAAACTATAAATGAAAAGGCATAGCTTGCATAGAAGTTTAGTTTGTCTTGTGATGCAGCTTCTTAGCATCTGTGCCATGTGCATCAGGTGGCACGTGACCAGGATTCATCACTGAATTTGGTCTGCTGGTTGGCTCATTAGTTCCCCAGGCCAGATATAGACGGGGAGTGCATCGTGAACCCTGATCCATGTCCTCCTGTGATGCAGCTACTCAGTCCTGATGTAATAAAATTATTCTAACAGTTTTTTGTTTTTATCTTAAACATGGTTTGAAATGGTAGATAAAGTACTGGCGTAGCTATTCTCTCTCATCAAGCCTTTGTCCAGGTAAATCCAGAGGTCAACCTTGGAGCACTTCGAGTCTTTGACCTACAAAGACAGGCAGCATAACTTCCAGCAGAAAACAGGGATGAAAATGAGAACTAGTAGAAAATGAGATTATCCTCATTTTCTTCATGCATGAGCTATGCAAACTATTCCTAACTCTGGAATGTTTCACTGCTGCTGTCTAAAGAAGCTACCATTAGATGGGAATGCCTCACAAGCAGATACCTGCTTAAATGTATTGTAAAATGGTTCGGCATAACTGTGATTCAACTCCTCTTTCACCACATGTACTTTGCATGCCCTTCTTCGTATCATCTTATCTCATGTATTACTAACATACAAATGAAAGTTGTTAGCATGTGGATCTCCTCTAGTACACAATCTTAATCTTTCCTCCCTTCCTCACTGTTCTAGTACGTGTATTGGGTTTTTTTTAAACAGCTTGCAGTGAGACTTGGTCACAACAGGAATCTTCCATAAGCAGTGTTCTAACTCACTTAAGTCCACACTCCATGAGTGTGTTAAATTTCACCCAGTTGGGAATTGTCAGTAGTTTCTTATTTTGCCTTTAGTCCATCATCATTGTCTTTTCTTTCTTTCTTTTTTTTTTTTTTAAGATTTTTGTAACAAACTGCTGGCAAAGGATGTCTCTGCATTGGGGCTTCCTGGTATTTGAAGACTCGTAAAAGTCCATTAATAGCAATGGTTACCTACTGAAAGGCATTCTTGTTTTTTTTGTTTGTTTGTTTGTTTTAAGTACCCATATTTTCTGTTAAAAGGAAAATTTGAGGGGGAGCATCTTTAATTATAGAGCCCTACTTGTTCTGGGGAACATGTTACTAGATTATATAGCACAGCCTAAGAATTTTATCCATTTTGATTCTGAGTCATGCTGTCCAGACATGGAAGTTTACAGTCACCTAAACTAGTGTAATGTGGTATGTAGCTCTAAATGACCAACACCCATTCCCTGGCTCCCAATTTTTTTCACTAGGAAGTCTAGTGCCACTTGAAATTTGAATGTTACCTATACTAATCTGAACTTTTGTTGGATACGGTGGAGCATTACAATGTTAAGCTCCTATCCCATATTAAGTTTCCTTTTTTTAAGGTGTGGAAAAAAGATGTACCTGTCCTGCTTCTGTGCTAAGCCCCAGCTGCTAAGGCAGAAAACGTTTCCCTTCTTTAGGTAGCTGCACAGACTTGTAGCTTTTGCTGAAAACTCCTACATTTAGTGGTATGCATTATCATAAGAATGGCCACAGTGGGTCAGACCAAAGGTCCATTTATCCTGTCTTCTGACAGTGGCCAGTGCCAGGTGCCCTAGAAGGAATGAAAGGAACAGGCAATCATTAAGGGTGCAAGTCTGTCACAGAGGTCATGGAAGGCGTGGACTCCGTGACTTTCTGGGACTTATGCAGCTGGCAGGTGTGACTGACCTCAAGGCTGCCAGAGCAGCTCGGGCAACCCTAAGACCAGCCGCACACCCCATCATCCCCCGCTCCTCCCACACACGCACAACAGCAGTGTACCTGGGCTGCCCACTCACCCCTTGAGCAGCAGCAGTCCAGGGCCATCCCCCCTTCCAGCAGCAGTAGCTCCTGGAGCACGGGCAGGGGTTCCGGAGGCCCCGCCCCCAGAGCACAACTGCATTTTGACAGGTGTGAGCAGTATTAAATTGAACTTCATATAAAATAACAATTCCAACCTTCCCTTTCAGTGGCACATTCTACCTTCTTCTGACTTGTTTTGACGTAATAGCTAAAGCACAGCTTGTTTCTCAGTGTTTGTGTGTGAAGGAAAAGTAGTTCTATTAACTACTGAGCCCCTGCTGAGTCATCTGCTTTGACAGAGTAGAAGTACAATCCAATTCTTTGGCATAGGGGGATGACTCTGACATTCTATACTTTGTAAGCTAATCTGACTACTACTGTCATGACTTCTGCCCTCCAACAGCCTTTGACACCGGGAAACTGGCTTTTGGGTGATCAGTACTGTCTGGATTGCAGAATAGCTGCACCATAAGGTGGACATGTTAGTTCTGTAACTCCACCACAGTTAAATCCCCATTCATGCACCTTCCGTTATCTCTGGGACCCTAATACCAATGACCTCTTCTAATCAGATTTTAAGTGCCAGCTGTTGATATAACCATACCAACCACATGTTCCAATGAGTAAAACTCTATTTTTAGCCAGTGTCCACAAAGCAATAGCATCCACAGTGATTGCAGTCCACATACACATAGGCAATGACTGTAATAATGGGCCAAGCTCTTCACAAAGAAAAGTAATCTTGTTCATTTACTGTTGCATTTCATAAATGTAAAGTAAAATTGATTCAAAACTCTGAACTTCATCTGGTCGTACGTCTTGTTTGTATATAGGGGAGTCTCAGCATTTAGGTCCTGCTGGTTAAAGAGGCAGCTGTAGATGCCATCTATGATAGATAACATCTCTGCTACTTCACTCTCAACAGTGCTCTTCTTTCAAAGTGTTAATATAAATTAGGGTATGTGGTGACTCTATAGAAGCATCAAGACTGAAAATAGCATAGTGTGAGATTGATGTCCAAACTGCTAGATATGTCAGCACGGTATTGGCTATGTTGAAAGCATCTAAAATTCAGTGCTTCAGCCTGAGGCACCAAGATGCCCAGGAATGCACATGCACAAACAAGGGTGTGTGGAGTTACATGGGATCATACCTCCAGTCTTATGCCAGTAAATAACACTTGTGGACCCACTGAACTCTATTAACCAGCTAGTCCTCAACTTTTACAAATGGTATTGATGCTTCTGGAAAGCAGTCTTGGAGGGGTGTGTGTGTGGAAGTTCATTAGTTATAATTGGACTAAAGGACATATTAACTGCACCTTCCCAGTGGTGTTCTGTCCAAGTTCTTGTTTTTATGCATGGTTGTAAATAAACATCCCTTTCAACCCCCAGATATTTTAAACAATTTGCATATGTCTGTTTAGAAGACAATATCCCCTTATAATGGACCTTGGGGAGCACTCTTCCCATGGTGAAAATACATTTATCCTATTTAATATCTGTCTCAAACTTAAATTTAATTTGATGAAGTCTACGGCAGGGAAGTAGATAAAGTCAAATTCAATAAGTCTCAAATATTGGTTAGTTTTTGGTTTCATTATGTAGTGAGAGAAACCCCGAGACATCTTTCATCATCCATATAAAGAGTTAAAGTAGGCTCTTATTCAAGTGTTGCACCTTACTCCCCTCTGAGGCTCTGTCTACACTGGCAGCCGAAGGACAGAAATGTTGTTGTTCGGAGGTGTTAACACCCCCCCACACACACCTCCCAAAAAGACAAGTTTTTGTTAAGGTGTGAACAACGGTTTGTCAGCACAAGCGCTCTCTTGCACTTATCCAACCGTGTCTGGCCAGACATGTGGCCACGCTGATCTGCCGGAGTGCACAGTCCCGCCCCTCCAGAGCACTGCTCGCACGGCGTGCTGAGGATGCGTTGGGGGTGCGTGGGGAGGTGAGTTAGCCTCTCCAGCTGGGAGCTTGGGGAGCTGGGCAGAATTAGCCCGTGGGCCATAGTTTGCCCACCCCTGGTCTAGATAATACTTAGTCCCACTTTGAGTGCAGGGGACTGGACTAAATGACCTCTTGAAGTCCCTTCTAATCCTATAATTCTATTCTCAAGAGCAGGGGCCTGCTGAGAACTTTTGTCTGAACTCCCCATCACACTGAACCCAGCTGCAGTGAATAGATAAAAGTGGCAGTAGCTACTAACACTGCTGAGGAGAAAGGTCAGCCAGCACTCCCTTCCCGCTGCCGCACAAAGAATCAAGGTCTGTGCCCCAAAATGTTCTAAGGACACCAGTGCAGCACCAGGGAGGACACAGGAATTTGGCTTTGCAGTATGGCTACTCACCCCCAGGTTAAGTTAACCTGAGTACTGGCTACTAAGCAATTCATGCATACCCTCCCAGTGCACACACATGGGACAAAAATGCCTGGGTTAGTGTTTTTCCCCAACTTCATTTTGGAGTACTCCTATTTATAGATACTGAATAAAGGTGCAGAATGGAATAAAATCCACAAAACGCCTATATCTAAACTTTCTTTCTACTCTGACTTTTTTTTTCTTGCCCGTGTCTGTGCACCAGCGTTTCCTGTTTTGAAAGATTCTGTTTACTGTCTGGGTTCCAAAATCTCAGGAGGAATAGAGAATTGGAAAGAAATTTAGAAGGAAAAATATAAGCAAACAACTTAATCATAGCTGGAGATTATATTTTAATTATATTTTTGGCATGGGTTTAAATGCAGCTATTTAATTGGAACTAACAATCCACTTAGTTTTATACAAAAGAAATTCTAAAATAAACCCTCATTCCCATCACCATACCGTACTCTTTCAAAAAGGGCAAAAGATTACTTTCTTTTTCTGTATACAAAAATTAAATTGAAGCTCTCTGCTTTCTCACTGAGTTCTTTTCTGGGCTCTCTTAAATGTTAATGTCACTACTATAAAATACACTTTGTGTAAAAACTCTGAGACCCATAAGCAGGCAGGAAGCCTGACAGTTTTATTTTTACATCTGCAAAGGTGGTTGCTATTGTTTCCCCTGAGTTTCTTCAGCACCACAGACTTGCCTTAACAGCTTAAAAAAACTCCAGTTTTTGCTCATCCGACTTCACACCATGCTTGTAAATGTAGCAGAGCATCTTTAGCCAATGTAAGGCCACTATGGAGCAGGGCTCTTGAACTGTGAATGGGAAACTTTTTCCATGGAGAGACCAGAATTCCTGACTGGAATAATACGATTTAGCAGATGTATGGAAGTTCACGGAAGGAAGGCCCACTGGCTTTCTGAGGCCTCAAAATACAATTTTAGTGATTTACAGTGTGTCTGCTTAAAAACAAACACAAAGCCCCCCCAACACCTTCTGCCTCATCTGAAGAGGCTACTAGTTAAGAAACACTGCATCACTGTGGAGTTCTTCCCTTTGTATTACGCATGCATACAGCATGGTGGAAAGGAGAGCGAAATTGTAAACTAGAAGAAAATGTCCAAGGGAAAAGAACAGGAGTTCCCACCTCCATGTTCTTACTCCTTAGGATTCTTTAAGGAAAGCATGCTTACAGAGGTGGTGGTGGAGGTCATCTAAAATTTGAAGTACCTCTGTTTACCAGGATCCTCCTCCTTCTGTCCCTGAAACAGGAGTGCACAGTGACAAAAAATTGTGTCTTTAAAAAAAAAAAACAGCCCCCAAACACTTGAGCAGGCCACACTGCCCTAGAGCCACAGACTTCCATACTTACTGTCTGCTTTGTACCTTTTTTCCAGTTTCAGGCTCCAGGAACACTGGGCTTCAGGCAGAATTGAGAAACAGTGTTTAGACTCTATTTAAACAGGTCTTCAGCTTATCTGACTTGTATTGTGTTTTGACAGCCAGGCTGCATATAGATTGGCAAAAAAGGGACTTGTAATTCTCCATTGTTGCAGCTCTAACACTGGTACCAATATTGGAAGGCTTGGGGTTTGTGTGTTTTTGTTTTGTTTGTATTTAAACACTGCTCAGAGCAGGACTCGACTACATGGTGGCAAAAACAGATAAGCCTTGCTACAGGGCTATTTTTGTGGCCAGTCCTCTCTGAAGAAAAATCTTTACAACAATGCTGCTTTAGAATGTATAATATGAATTTTAGAACATGGTTCTATCATATCCTATTCACAAAATGGGTTTAAATGCAGCTATTTAATTCTGTACAGTGTCTTACACTGGGTCTGATACAGTGCTGTTTGGGTTATAGTGATAATTGTTATAATATTCACTTATGATTCATCCTGGAGATAGAGCTCTGTAAAGCCTTGTGTAAATTACAAAATGTAGCCATCACCAGTCATGGGTGCAGCTAAACCAGTGTTGAGACCACTGTTTCAGAAACTGATTTTAAACATAATTGGTTCAACTATAGCAACTGTCAGCAATGGGTACATTTTGTAGTGTAAGACAAGGGGCCATTTTATTAAACAAACAAAAACCTTAGCAATACAGTGTTTCAGAAAGGGCTATATCCCTCTTAACTCTTTTTTACTATGATGTTTGGAGCCATACAAGAATGTGTATGAAAATTGTATTTGCATAATTTCTTAAATGGATGAAATAAGTTAGAAAAATACAAAGCCACGAGGAAGTTATTTACATACAGTGCAGCAAAAAATAATTTTCACATCAGCAGTGTTATAGCAGAGGACAATTTCAAGTCTTTGTATTAGATGCTTGGTCTGTATCTGTATTCTAGAAAAATGCCTGAAGGCAGACCAGAAGAACAGAAGAGTATCACTGAAAATATCTAGGCTGAAGGGTGTTTTACTGTCACCACGCAGCAGATTTGGACTGCAGCGAAAGCAAACACGCTGACAACCCTGCCAGCTCTCCTTGTGCTGGGTTTTGGAGTGACTGATGTGCCTTAAGAGGGAAGAAAACATTTTGTTCTATAGTCTACGGAGTTTGAAATTTCTAGGCTGACATACTGGCACCAGTGGATAAAAGCTTTACATTGTGAAGAGAGAGAGAGATTAATATATTTCCCCTGGGAAAGCGACTCTTGTTCCTCTCTGAATTTGCTTTTGGGGAATTGATTAAAGTCATAATAATCTTATGTCGGAAAAAATCAGTTGGTGTTAAGAAGTGGAATAATGAGAAATGAAGTCAATATGGTGGTCTAAGCCTAGAACAGTGTAAATGTTTTTGGAGTTTTTCATCTGGAGTGTGAGGGGTCAGTCAGTTATGAATCTAGAGGTTTTTAGTGTGGATTTTGGAGTGAATTTCTAACTGGGAAGACTAATCAAATCTGTACAAAAGTCATAGTGGGATGCATATGAAACAGAATAATTGTTACAGGAAACTGTTATATCCTGCGTGTCAAAGCAATTTATTGAGATTTTTCTTGTAATAAGAAAAGCTAAGTGACTGAATATTTGGAAATAAAATGTAGCATGATTATTGAATGGCTCGTTAAGGATAAGCTCATGGAAGTGAAATGAGTGATTACAGTTTATGCATTGAATTGCAGAGAACTAGGAAACTTTTTACTTAATTTTTCAGTGATGTAGATTTATTAATTTTGATTTATAATTATTAAAAACAGAAATACTGTTTAATTTAGTGGTTCAATATATCAACAGTTAATGTATGGAGCTGCTTTTGTCTTTCCTGGTTAGTTCCTACTGCTTGCTTCCTTTTGCAAGAGAGAAAATACTAAAGGAAGGATGTAAGCTGAACTTTTGTGCCTACAAGGTAGTGTGCTAGTCAGTGAATAATGGTGAACATTGCAGGACTTCACCATTGCAAAGCCTTCACAGGAGTGGAGCTTTTTTTTTTTTCACTGATGCAACCCTCAGGATAAAGGAAGGCTGACAGGAGTTCTCCCCTCTTCCTCCCCCCCCAAACTGGTTAGTGGGTCTTCAGCCCGCTTCTGAAGAGAGACTAATGTTGATTCTAGATGCAAGTTTAGCTCCTGCCTCTGAAGAGTCTGCTACTTTGATAAAATTCAGAGTTAAAAAAATTCCAGTTAATATAACTGCTAACAGTAATTCTATTCCTTGATTGCCAACACAAACTTTATACTACAGATCATGCAGATGAGAATTTTCATGGGTAATCTTGGTGTAGGGTGGGTTGAATCTGTGGATCTGCTGCATCTGCAAAAGGAAATATGCCATTGAGAACAACTATGCTGCTCCCTTGGGCAGATTCATGGAAGAACGTGTTTATTTTTGGGATTAAGGCTGCATCCATTCTTTAGAATCATTTTTGTCTTGGTGGCACAGTCAAACATGGATTAATAGATAGTGGATCCTGGAACACAGGCACCCTGGCATGTTTCCACTGACAAAAGTTAGGTCAAATCTGTAATAGGTTCACCAAAACATCTTTCTTCATCACATTGGTATTTTCTGATAAAACAATGTTTTATTGGACAACATTTGTCTAGCTCCGCTATTGATCTTGTTCCCCCTTGCTTGTTTAAGTGTTCTTGGCAATTGGGTAGCTGGTATATTATTTGCATTTTATCTTTTGGCAGAGATTTCTGCAACCTTCAGAAAGTGGTTATGGCTTCTGATCAGATGATCACTTCTCTTGGATGATGAGAGTTGCTACAGGAATTCTTACTTTCAGGAAAGAAGTGGTTGAGGAAGAAATAACATTAAACTTTGTAAAGGCCTGAGATGAATGTTTATGACAAGCCAGTAGCTTTGGCTAATTGTATACAGCAGGTTATGACTAGAGCTGGGCAAATAGTTGCTTTTTCTATTTGCTGTTGAACATTTTTTAATGTTTACTTTTTATAGGAAGACTGAAGTACATTTCTAAATGAAAGGTTCAGAATAAAAAAATCAACAATATCTAAATGAGATGTTTAGGCAGGTGGGAGGTTAGGATTCCCCCCCTCCCCCCCAAAAAACCCCCCATCCTCCCCCAACAAAAACAATTCAGCAAAATTGATAGGAATTAACATGTTTTGGTGTTGCCAAATTTGCAATTGTTCCCCCCCACCCCCCAAGCCCATCTCTGCTTATAGTGAAACGTTTTATTGAACAGAAATTCAGTTAAGTAGCCAAACTACTTTACTTCTGCCGTCACTGCAATGTCATGAGAAAATGAGAATATTTTATCTATCCAGAACCGGGTTAGTCTTACACAGTAGAACCTCAGAGTTATGAGCGCCTCAGGAATGGAGGTTGTTCATAACTCGGAACAAAACACTATAATTTTTTTTTCAAAAGTTTACAACTGAACGGTGACTTAATACAGCTTTGAAACTTTACTGTGCAGAAGATAAATGCTGCTTTTAACCATCTTAATTTAAATGAATCAAGCACAGAAAGCTTCCTTACCTTGTCAAATCTATTTTTAAACTTTCTGTTTTTACTTTTTTAGTAGTTCACGTTTAATACAATACAGTATTGTATATACTTTTTTCTCTGCTGCTACCTGATTACGTACTTCCCGGTCCAAATGAGGTGTGTGGTTGACCAGTCAGTTTGTAACTCTGAGAGTCTGTGGTATGACAGCAAGAGCTAGAATGCTTCTCTCTTTATCTTGGGCCTTCTTTATGGTCATTTCTCAGTCACCAGAAAGTGGATGATACAGATGACCGATTTAGACAAATACTGCATGTCTTCAGACAGCATAGCTTTTAGTACTGGAAAAATGTATGTACCCAACCAAATAGGAAAGTGTGAAGCTTTTTTTTTTTTTTTTTTTTAATGACTACATATGCAGAGGAATGAAGATAGAAGTTAAATATGTTTCATGCTTAAACTGCTTTAATAATTTTGGGCACAATCTAAAATATAGTTGTGCATTAGCAATAATTGCAATAGCTAATTAGTGGGGTTGGGAAAGGAGAATGCAATTATACCATGGTTCAGGAAGAACTGCTAATTATACTTTGAAAATGTAAACCGAAATCCTTTTGCTCGCCAAATACAAACCATGGTGGTATCCTTACATGCACCAGTGGAGTGAATGTGCAAATAGGATTAATGTGTGCACAGTTTCAGCATATGCTTCTAGCCCCTACTTTGTCAGAAGAGGAAAAATAAGCTGCTGTTTTAGTATGATCTAAAATGGTGACTTGTCCCCAAAAACCAACCTTCTGAACATGAATAGGGTAAAAATCCAATTTTACTAAAACTGCAATGGAGAGTTCTGTTGCCTATGGTGGTAGTTGTAGAATTTCCAACGCTGCAGCAGAGAAGGCTGATCACAATCATATTGCTATTCAGAATTTTGTGGACTGCAGTGAAACTGAAAAGAATCGTCACTTTCACTCTGCTGCTCTGAGAAAACTAAACAGTGGCAGGAGTAGATCTTGACAAGAAAAGAGGGCAGAGTAGTGGAAATGTGCTCCTTACAGCAGCTGGAAAGCTGAGAGAGAGAGAGAGGATAGTAGAAACTTTCTAACCAATCCTCACCGCAGGCAGGAGGCTTTGGAGTGGAAGGGAGGAGGTCTGAGTAGAAAGTGAATGTACCTTCTCCCTTCCAGCAACCCTGGGGAATTTGGGATGGAAGGATAATCAGACATATATTAACCAAAGACTGATGCCAAGTGGAATGGAGGGACAGCACCCAGACAGGCATCCCAGTTGGACTTTCAGAACATTTGAGATGGGGACTATTTACTTAAAGGGGGAGGGGAGGAGAGAATTATTTGAATGTGTTTCAAGCATAAGTGTAAATAATTTTTAATGGAAAAAAAACATTTTATTTTTTTTGAAAATCACTGCAGTATATGTATATTATAAGTTTGAAACAAGTGTGAATAACATCTGTGTTGCTATTAATTGTATCATTTGAGGGATTTCCCCACAATTTCCTTTGACATCAGACCTTGGGTGACCTCCACCCACCCTCCTGGTAAAATGCAATAATTTGTAAGTCCTACCACAATTTCATGTCATAAGTGCTCAAATACTATTCCAGTTGGGGTATGTAAGAGTCTAGATAAAACAACTCTGTCGATTCTAATTTGTGAGGTTTATATTTTTCATTCTAATATTTTTTAATGTTTTACATTTATTTAGGTCTCTGCTATAGGAATCTGTGCTTAAACCAGTTTCTGTTGTGAGTTTACCAAAAGATTAAGAAAATGCCTCCAAGACCATCATCTGGTGAACTATGGGGCATCCATTTGATGCCACCAAGGATCCTTGTAGAGTGTCTTCTACCTAATGGAATGATAGTGACTCTAGAATGCCTCCGTGAGGCCACACTAATGACTATCAAGCATGAACTCTTCAAAGAAGCGAGAAAATACCCGCTTTATCAGCTCCTTCAAGATGAATCTTCTTACATTTTCGTAAGTGTTACACAAGAAGCAGAAAGAGAAGAATTTTTTGATGAAACACGGCGACTTTGCGACCTGCGACTCTTTCAGCCTTTTTTAAAAGTCATCGAACCAGTAGGCAACAGAGAAGAAAAGATTCTTAATCGTGAAATTGGTAAGATTTTCTGTGTGTTAAAGCTTCCTGATTTACCTAGTTAATAAACTTAATCAGCTTGTCCTCTTCAGAATACTGAAAGAGGAGTTGAAATGGGCATGTGATTCTCATCAGTTATAATTTGCTTCCACCTTGCAAAAACTGCAGCTGTCTGGCAGAGTTTTAAGAGTGGTGTTATGAGCTATATAGCGAAGACAGTGATCACAGTAAACCACACTTTTATGGTGTTGTGTAAATAAAAAGTTCTCATTTTGGAGGGTAGGTAGGTTTTCACTAGTAGTGGAGGGAGAGATATTTTTTTTTATTTTAAAGCAAAATTACAGCGGAAAGTGTAAATGATAATTTTGAAAGTGTTTTTTTGTTTTGCCTTTATACAGTTCCCCAGAAATGGTTGAGGAATATTATTTATTACTAATTTTAAAAGTATTAAATTTTAAATTCTAATTTTAAAAGTAGAAATTGTCCTCTTAAAATGGGTAAAATGATTGTAAAAATTGATTCTGAATCCTGAAGTCATTGCTGCTGTTGATTGTATGGATTGTTTCAGGGAGTAAGTAGCCTGTAGGGAGCTTTTGATGTAATCGTGTCAAGATATAAAATGGATATTTCCTACTGTGGGGTGGAAAAGGGGCTTGAAAAATCCACTTAACTATAGTGAATGTAAAGTTGTCCCGAATGAATCATCAACTTTTGGAGTCTCAGAACTTTTGTTTAAATGGAAAAGTGTGCAGCCATTAAGGTTAGAAAATTTCCAGCCATGAACCAAGTATAAGTCAGTAAAGAGTAAACAGACAGATAGATGCAATGTCTTTCTTTTTGCCTGGTTTATATGCAGTTTTTGTACTGGTATAACTATTTTTGTTAGTGATGTTTATTTTTTTAAGTGAAATAGTTATATCTGTACAATCCCTAAAATAGTACCTCTTCTGTGTGTAAAAAAGCCTGTAGGCTACTCAAAGCCTTCCCAAACTGCAGTAGAGTACCTGTAAGCAACAGTGAAGCTGACCAAGAATAGAGGCTGGGAACACAACAACAACACGCAATGTTTACACTGCAGGAGCTATGGCTTTAGGAGGGTGGTATCACAAGCTGTCCTGTGTGTGTCCCCCCTGTTTGTTCATTACATGCCAGGTAAACTTTTTCAAAACTGGGTGGAAATGTTTGGCTTAATAGTGCAAATTATGGTAGTATGCCAATCTTAAGGTCTCTAACAGATGCATCTTAAATTTTTTATTGTAGAGACATCTCAAGTGAGAACTTATTTTTCCCCCCAGGGTGTCCCCAAATGTTACTTAGGATAAACCAGGGGGTTAGTCAGTGGTTCTCAAACTTTTGTATTGGTGACCTGTTTAACACCACAAGCCTCTGAGTGCGGAAACTCTCCCCCCCCCTCCCCCAAATTAAAAACTCTTGTTTTTATATTTAACACTGTTATAAATGCTGGAGGCGAAGAAGGGTTTGAGGGTAGAGACTAACCGCTTACAACCTCCAGTTTGAGAACCCCTGGTGTAGACTTTTTTCCAGGTTCAGGAAAGTTAAAAAATACAATAGTGGTCCTGAATAAGTTCTCTTAATCACTTATCAGTACAATCTGAGCAGAGGCATCATTTTCTATGGGGCTGGGGGGAGGGGGAGGAGTTGGTTTGGCCCTCCGCCCAGACTTGCCATAGCTCCTCACCAACTACACTGTGATGTCTCCTCTGGGCCTGTGAGGGCGTTGGGTCAGGCTGGGGCTCCTATTGACCACATTGTTAGCACTGGGCCAAAGCTGAGTCTGGAGCAAATCAGTCTCAATACCTCCCCTCGGACATCCATCAGTGAGGACACCGTCTTTCCCCCCCTCCAGCCCCTTGGGTGGGACTGGCTGAATAACCCCTCACAAGCAACCGCGGCCTCAGCAGGCAGCAGAAATGGGGATGCTGATGCAACTTTGCATGGCTCTTCAATCCCCACATAATTTTTCTGAAGTGACGCTCAGAATCAGAGAGTTCCAGCCTGTAAACATTTACTTCTGTGGGTAGTCCAGCTGAGGTAAATGGGACTATATGCTTGAGTAAGAATTGGCAGGATTGGTCCCTTGCTGAATCTTCCAGAGCTAAGTTAAGTGCCTAATGTGACAGTCAAAGCTGAAATCTTATAGCTTTTCTATAATATTGAAAAGTTGGCGTGCAGTAAAGTAGGTCTGGAAGTTATAGAAAGCTGATGAGGGCTCTGAGAACTGTGTGAAACCTAGTCAAGGTCAGGAGAGTCATGTAACAGCAACTCCTCTGGCTAATTTAAGGGGCTTTATTGACTGACTTCAGAGGAAGTCTCCATTAGTCCTGTTCCTCTCAGAGGATGTTGGCTGTAATGGAAGCACCCAATAGTGAGCCAGAAGCTCCCCAGGTTACTTCAGTGAGTGTATCCCTTTTTAACCCTTTCATGTGCTCCTGGGCACAGTGCTGCCAGATTTACCAGGTACACTGTTACATTATAAGGTTGATTTCATTATACAGCATAGTTGCAAGAGCGGAGGACTAGTGGCTAAAATATAAAGTGTGAACAAGTATTTTGAATTGCTTTTATAAGCTTCTTAAAGGCGGAATGGTTGTTCTATCAACAATAGAAAAATAGTATTTCTATGAAAAATGTACTATGATAAGTTTATTAGTCACTGACAAGTAAGTATTTTTTTCAATATCTTAGGTTTTGCTATTGGCATGCCTGTCTGTGAATTTGATATGGTTAAGGATCCAGAAGTACAGGACTTCAGAAGAAATATTCTTAATGTTTGTAAAGAAGCAGTGGATCTTCGAGATGTGAATGCACCTCATAGTAGAGCATTATATGTCTATCCGCCAAATGTTGAATCTTCACCTGAACTGCCCAAGCACATATACAGTAAACTAGATAAAGGTAAAACAAATGTTTGCTATAATGACTTAATGGTACTTAACTTCTATTCAAACAAATTTCAGTTAGTACAATTCATGATGGCAGACAGGTAAATCATTATTTATGTAGTATATTTAATACACTGTAGGAACAATTACAATTTGGTTACAGCCTTTGTCTTCAGTCAGGATAACCTGCTTAGTAGGAGTTGAACTCAAAAGAAATGTCACATTTGATCAAGCACATAGTTCGATTTTCTATATTACAGGACAACTCTTTTACAGCTTGTTATCCAGTTATTGCACTGATGGATGCAACTGTTTCAGTGATTATGTGACAGGATGGACTGATTTGCCAGCTGCTATTAGCATTTTTGTCTGAGTTTAGAAGTGTCTCTAATAATATTTAGAACATGTAGAACTAAATGGCCTGGAAACAAACTCTCTCTCAGTCCTTCATTACAGAATAGTCATATTGTCAGTGGAAAAAGATTGGCATAATTACTAGTTATTTAACTACAAAACTATTTCTAAGCAACAGTTTGAATGTACATGTACTTGGATGGTAAGACCAGAATGGCTTTTTCAGAAGTCAGTGTAAGTAGAGTCCACTGAGCACTTTTGCAGAAAGTTCTCTGCACTTTGGAATTGCTGTGAATTGCGTCTGCATGTCCTTACAGTAAGGATTATGCCAAGCAATTCTGAGTCCGACCAGTTTCTTCAGAAGACTATATATGGGCAATAATAGAATCTGATGTTATTTCACATTATTCCAGGGCAAATAATAGTGGTGATATGGGTAATAGTGTCCCCGAACAATGACAAGCAGAAATATACCTTAAAAATCAACCATGACTGTGTTCCTGAGCAAGTTATTGCTGAAGCAATCAGGAAAAAAACACGAAGTATGTTGCTGTCATCTGAACAACTAAAACTCTGCGTTTTAGAGTACCAGGGCAAGTATATTTTAAAAGTGTGCGGCTGTGATGAATACTTGCTAGAAAAATATCCTCTGAGCCAGTATAAGGTGAGTTACTTGTAAATAATAAATTAATGGATTTATTTAAACTAAAAGAATTAATATTGGGAGGGCAGTAAGGGAATGTTGTATTAAGATTCTGTGACTGTGTTCTGAATTAATTTAAGAAATGAAACTTTAGGCAGAAAATGAAAAATTCATAATATTAGCCAACTTGCTTAAATTTTTGTGCAATTGACTTTACTGTGTATAGATAATTGCCATATAAATAAAAATGCAACAGAAGTGCTCAGCTTTGGCTTACCCAGGCTCCCATTGAAGTCAGTGGGAATTTATTCTGATCTAGTAAAGGCCAGTGCTGAGCACTTATGAGAATACCACAGTAAATAGCTGAGAGAAAAAATGCTAAATTACAAAATAGACATTTCTACTGAAAATAACATTTTTATGTAGAAATTAATATTCTAACTCTTGTTTGCTTTGTGATTATTGAAATAACAATAAGGACTATCCCTCAGCCACAGAAATTATAGCAAAGTTGTTTTTAATTTTTCTTTGTCCCGGGTTTATCTCTTTTTTTTTTTTTCTCCCAGCCTTGTGGGTTTTTTTGTCTTAAGTAAAATAGCCATCACTTTGACAGGGAACCACTGGATGGACGAGTGAGTGAGCAGCTCCCTCTGGAGCAGACATTTATGTTACTCAATAGACCTGGTGACAGAGACTGCTGACTGAGTTGTGTTGCTTTCTCTTTCGTGACTGTACTACTGTTGTAACAAGACACCTTCAACCCTTTACCGCTATGTGGAAACATGGAATTCAGATAGAATGTGCTACTGCTGAAGACATTGATTATTTTTTTCTTAAAATTTGTATATCATGCTGCCTGCTTGGTCATATGCAATAAGCTAGTTAAAAGCATTGGTGTAGTAACTTAAAATGTAAAGGGTGCTATAAAGATAACTGCTACAAGAGTTCATTAAATGTAATTTTCTTAGCCTTTTGGATTTTATATTCTTTAATATTTTTAAGCATTGATTACAAAGGAAATACAGCAAAACAGTCTTTTTTTCTTTTCTTTCTTTCTTCCAACTATTGCAGTACATAAGAAGTTGTATAATGCTTGGCCGTATGCCCAACCTGATGCTGATGGCTAAGGAAAGCCTTTATACCCAGCTGCCACTGGATACCTTTACAATGCCATCTTATTCCAGGCGGATCTCTACAGCTACACCATACATGAATGGCGAAGCTTCAGCCAAATCTCTCTGGGCCATAAACAGTGCTCTCAGGATAAGAATTCTTTGTGCCACCTATGTAAATGTAAACATTCGAGACATTGACAAAGTAAGTGAAATTCTGAATGCATGGATGTTAAATTATTGCCTAGAATCAAAATGAAAACACGGAGTCACACTTAGTTCAATAGGCTCTCTAACAAAATTGGGGAATCAGCTGGTCAAATCTATATGTTGATACCAGCTACTGCTGTTAATTAGGGGCCTAATTCACAC
Organism: Sternotherus odoratus; assembly: GCA_032164245.1. NCBI lineage: Eukaryota > Metazoa > Chordata > Testudines > Kinosternidae > Sternotherus > Sternotherus odoratus. Next base: position 9,249,185 of record JAVMKO010000009.1, on the reverse strand, counting down.
TTAAGTCAATGGAAGGATTCCCACTGACCAGTGAGTGTTAGACAGGGCCTTGGAGCATAGGGGGTACACAGACAACTAGCAAAGTGTGTATTTTCAATACAGATTTTTCTAATTAAAATTACATTATAATAGACCATCATGACCATTTATCCATATTATGGGCTGGTCTTCACTGGGGGGGTGGGAGGGGGGGAGAATCGACTGAAGATACGCAACTTCAGCTACGTGAATCACGTAGCTGAAGTTGGCGTATCTTCAGATGACTTACCTGCCATCCTCACAGCAGCGGCAGTTGGCGGCGCGCTCCCGTCGACTCCAGCTTGCGCCTCTCAGCGAGCTTGAGTTCCGGAGTCGACAGGGGTGCCGCAGGCGATCGATTTCTTGCGTCTTCACGAGACGCGAGAAATCGATCGCTAACAGATCAATCGCTACCACAGGTAGTGAAGACAAGCCTTATAATAGGCCATCATGATCATCACCATCATGATGTTTGATCAGCTGCAGTGTATTTGAAAAGGCCATATAAACTCCTCTTTAAAAACTATGTTTTGTTTTGTATCTTCCAGAAGTTGCAAGTGGTGTGCACATACAGTACACTGCTTCCAATGCCACCCTTTTTCTTTCTTTTAACAAACATAGAAGTCAATATATAAATTCAGGCCCATACTTTCAAACTTGACTGCCTAAAATACCTAAATCTTTCTTTAGGTATCCAAACACATTACCTGATTTTTCAGAATTTTTTAGCACCGCCCGCTGACATGATTTCAGTGGGTACTAGGGGGATTACATGACATATTAGAAAATTAGGTCACTTATTTTAGACACCCAAATCTGATAATTTTGGTCTTCATTTAACAAGAAGCATCAAAACTTCTTAAAAATTTTCCCTTTATGAGTTATTGTAACTTACAATCTGTAAAACCCAAAGCATTGAGGTACTTAGTGGAATGCTTAGCAGTTTGTAGTATCAGGTCTTAATTTGGTGATTCATTTAAAATAAACTAGGGGAGAAGCAGGAAAAACTAATTAAGGATTTTTTGTGTGTGTGCATCTTAAAATAACAAATATTATGCTTAAAGAGCACTATAAGAACTGGGACAAGCTTTTGTTTGAACAGTGCTGTGTACAAGCTTTCTACCCTTACTTGAAAGAAAGAGAGAGAGGCAGGATAATTGCATTCTGTAAAAACTATTACCACCCTAGTTCTTTTGGGTGCTTGGAAGTTGCCCAGTTTATCCTTCCATCCACGTGGCTTGGTAATAAAGGATAAATTCCAATTGTGTTACTTCTTAAAGTTCTTATTTGAAATGCAGTCATAACTAACTTGAAATGTTTAAGGTTAGCAGCCGTGTTAGTCTGTATCCGTAAATAAAACGAGGAAGACTTTGTAGCACCTTAGAGACTAACCAGTTTATTTCAGCATAAGCTTTCGTGGGCTCACTTCATCGGATGCATAAATTTAACAGCCTCTTAGAATTGGTATGCTAATGTACAACTTTTTTTTTCTTTGTGTATAAATGCATCTTTCTTCTGTTCCATTCTATGCATCCAGTGAAGTGAGCTATAGCCCACGAAAGCTTATGCTGAAATAAACTGGTTAGTCTTTAAGGTGCTACAAAGTAGTCTTCCTTGTTTTATTAACTTGAAATGGTGCAGCAGAGATAATAAATTAAAATTTTGTACTAGAAGCACAGTAAGAATACTTTACAGTATGTTAGCTCATTTATGCCATATTGCTTTTTTCTCAAATTGATAGAAATTAAAGTGTGACACACGATTCATATTGGCATCTGATAGTGTTGGTGTTTACAATAAAACCTTTGTTCATACTAGGGTCTAGTATTCAAATGGGCTATAACTGGTGCTAATGCTTACATACGTTATTTTCAGATCTATGTCCGAACTGGTATCTACCATGGAGGAGAACCATTATGTGACAATGTGAATACTCAAAGGGTACCTTGTTCCAATCCCAGGTAAATAATTCAGGGAAATCTGATTTCCAGAGCTTTCTAAAGTGGAAATAGATTCTGTCAGTATCAGTTTCTACCATCAAGCAGGGTACTTGGCTGGGAAGCAGATAAAATAGTAGGCTCCACTGAGAGGAAAAGCAGCCATATTTTCTAAAAGGCTGCTCCCATGTATTTAACATGAATATAGCTGTCTAAGAATTATACCTAATCACTGGAGTTTTCCTTTTAAATTGATCACTCATTTCCATTTACAGATTTGTTTAATTGGATTAATTTAGGCTTTGCAAATCTTCTTCATTGGCTTGTAAGATGTTATGTAAAAGTGGCAACCTTTTACTCAACTGATCTGTTCTCTACATGTATTAAGAGTTTTTTGTCTGTGACCCAAAGATTTGCTACATTTCCCCTTTTTGTTTTACAATACAGAACCAGCATAGCTACTGGAAATTGAGCTAGATTCTGTTCTGGCTTGTGTCTTGGTAGCAAAGTTTTGCAAGTTCAAATTCTGCTTGTAACATGCAACAGTTCTTTTCAGCAGGGTTGCACAAGTATTTGCCCTGCAGAATCTATCACTATGACAAAAAGACAAACATAGCTTGACTAAAATAAACAAAAGGAAGTATTTTTTCACACAATGCACAGTCAAGCTGCGGAACTCCTTGCCAGAGGATGTTGGAAAGGCCAAGACTATAACAGGGTTCAAAAAAGAACTAGATAAATTCATGGAGGTTAGGTCCATCCGTGGCTATTAGCCAGGATGGGCAAAGATGGTGTCCCTAGCCTCTGTTTCCCCGAAGCTGGGAATGGATGATGGGATGGAGCACTTGATGATTACCTTTTCTATTCATTCCCTCTGGAGCACCTGGCATTGTCCACTGTCGGAAGACCTTTTACTGGGCTAGATGGACCTTTTGATATGACCCAGTATGGCCATTCGTATGTTCTTAAATAATCAGTATCAGTGTCCTTTTAAGCAGAAATCCAAAGAGTAAGGTCTATGTAGAACTAAGGAAGCACTATTGATACACTTGCAACTTTTAAGAATGTATGGTTCGCTTTTAAAATGCTGTTTTTTAGCATTTTGTGTTAGCTTTTCAGTTCTTTCATGATCATAGTCAGTTTTTAAAAGCTGGTGCCCTCTTCGAACAGAGGAAATCTAATTTGGCAACCCAACAAAGAAAATATAATTATGCATCATTGCTTTTGTAGGGTAACAGCCAAACATATCAGTTGATATATTCAACATGCTTTAAGAAGTCTATAACTACAATAATAATGATAATACTTGGTAGTTCTATAGAGCCAAATTCTGCTCTTTAACACCCAAGTGTAAATTTGGAGTAACTCCATTAACTTCAGTGGAGTTAACCCCAGAATTAGTGTTTGTAGCAGAGAACAGAGTGTGTGCCCATTTATTATTTATATGGAGGTTAAAAAGTGATAGAACTCCAGAAATTTCCTTCATGTGCAGAGTAGGTCATGCCGGAGAGCTATTGAGATGCAAACCCCCATATCATTTATGGAAGACTGCAAAATTTCAATCCCACTGCTCTATAAAATAGAGAATTTGAAGAACCCTTTTCTCTCAGTTGTAATTATAACAGTCTTTATCTTTACAGCCTTATTTTATTAGCTACAATGCAGTAATTGAAACACATTACACTCACTGTGCTTCAGGCTTCTTTATGATTTTCATTGGCTAACAGACATCCTGTACTAAATTCAAATATTCTTCTCCGGTATTGTTAATAGTTTCCTGTGCAGTTTACTAGTGACAATTCAACAGAACTATAATTAATATAGCTATGCAAATATTTGGAAAGAATCTTTTAGCTAGCTAGGAAATTATTCTTTCTTATTACACTGTTGTACAGGAAGTATTGCTGTAGATCAGTGATTTTTCAACCTTTTTTCATTTGTGGACCCTTAAATTTAAATGGAGAGGTAGACCCCTTTGGAAATCTTAGATATAGTCTGCAGACTCCCAGGAATATGCAGGCCACAGGTTGAAAACTACTGCTGTAGATTGTGGGCATTTAGTAAATACAAATACCAAATTTGTAGCGCAACTTTTCTTTAATAAAAAACCCCAGTATTTTATCATACCCAGGAAAAGGAAGTGTACATCAAGGAGAAGAGGGATGAGACACTGGTTCTTACTAAATGTAAAACTGATCAGTGATGTATGACAGTTTTTCATTCGGTTACTTCCTCTTAGGATTTATATCCTCAGAATTTAATTTTTTTTCCCACTTGTCTGTGACAGTATTTCCTGTACACCCTCGGGGGTTTTCTTGAGAGAACATCTATTTACATACTAGAAAAGGCTATGTTTTAGTCATGGGTATTTTCAGTAAAAACCAGAGAGGCCACAGGCAGTAAACAAAAATTCATGGCCTGTGACCCATCCATGACTTTTACTAAAATACCAGTGAATAAAACTTGGGGGGGGGGGAGTGTTGCTGCCTAATGGCCCTGTGAGTTCTGGGGGAGAGCAGCCTGGCTGCTTGGCGTAGGGAAAGGAGGAGAGACTGTCCCAGGACCCCCCACTGGGGGTGGGGCGTAGGTGATGGTGCACAGTCTGGGATCTCCGCTAGTAGGCAGGAGGGGGTTTGCTAGGCCTGGAAGGCTCCCTACCTGGCTGCACACCTTCTCCCACACCCCCAGCAGCAGCGGAGTTTGGGTGTGGGAGGGGACAGGGGGTTGAGGGATGGGATGGGGTGAGCTGGGCTCTGGGCAGCGTTTACCTGGGGGGCTCCCTGGAAGCAGCAACTTCCCCCTTGCTCAGCTGCTAGGCAGAGGTGTGGCCAGGAATCTGCAGGCTGCCTCGACTGCAGGCTCCGCCCCCACAGCTCCCATTGGCAACAGTTCCTGGCCAATGGGAGCTGCGAACCCAGTGCTCTGGCCCGAGGCAGCTTGCAGAGCTGCCTGGCCACACCTCACCTACCAGCTGAGCAAGGAGGATGTCGCCACTTCCAAGAGGCCCCCCAGGTAAGTGCCCTGTCCCCTACCACACCAGACTCTGCTGCTGGCGGGAGTGCGGGGGCTGGTGCGCCTGGCGCAAGGGCTGCCTGAGCTGTCCCTGAGCAGGCACATCGACTGCTGTAGAAATCACAGAGGTCACAGAAAGTCATGGAATCTGTGATCTCCATGACAAACCTGCAGCCTTACATATTAGTTACATCATGTTCTGATGTGCTTAGATTTTTTGCTTGACTTAAGCCTACTAAAGTGCTTAAAAGTGTGTGGCTGTATACTGTAATGTAATTATAAATATGGCATCATTTGTCTCCCAATGATCCCAGTACTGAGTTTACAAGTAGAAACACATATTTTCTACTAACTAGCTCTTGCTACTCAAACTAAGCTCTGAGAGTCAAGCCAACTTCTTTACTTTGAATGCATCTTCATGAATAGTTAAAGATTTGCATGCCAAATTAAACCCTCGATCACAGCCATGCAAACTCGTGTCATCAGACTAGGCCTACCTTGACAATTACAGTCAGGGAGTCTGGGAAGTATTGATTGAATATGGTTAACAAGTTTGTTGATGGTGCTTAAAAAGGAATAAAATCCAACTCGCTTTCTCTGAGCGACATTGGTTCTACAGGGCTAACCAGAGTAAAAAAGCAGTAAGGACTTTGGAGACTAAAAGCAACAGATGTGACTGATTACATGCAGGTAGCTGATCTGCCCAGTCAGAAAGTACCATTTTGATTATGATTCTTTTCTAGAGTAGGAATATATATTTAATATCCTTGGAGCAGGAACAGACCTTGATTTTTCCATATCATTTTGTGCCTATTTACAAACTAAAGTATACTGAGTTTTATCTGTTTTAACCTGATTTTTATTTTACTTTTAAAATCCCACAGATGGAATGAATGGCTGTCATATGACATGTACATTCCTGATCTCCCACGTGCTGCTCGGCTTTGCCTTTCCATCTGCTCTGTTAAGGGCAGAAAGGGTGCTAAGGAGGTAAAATATTGAATAACTTTAATTCATTCTAATGTCTTGTAAGATAAAACTCCAGGCAGCCAAGTTTGGGAAGAACAGTTGGCCAATGCTTCAACAGAAGTTGGTCTTACCAAAATCTTCTATTTTCTTGAATATTTATTTGATTAAAATATCACCCAAGATGTATAGAAACATCTCTTAACTTTGACTGCAAATTAACTTTTTTTGTTACCTGATATATTTGTTGTATATTATCCACGCAGCACTAATTGTGGTCTGTATTGTTGAACAGAAAGGGTCAGGCCAAAATTTTCAAAAGTGGGTGCAAGCGTTACTGAGGTCCCTAAAATGTGGGGTTTGGATCCTATCTCTGAGCATGCAGGGTCAAAAACTTTGGCGTTAAGTGTGTGTTCTGATATACTATCCGCTTTTTATTTGTTTGTTTGTGAGTGTATAAGAATTTGTAGTTTTGTGCAGTTTAAAATCCTTGAAAGACTTTCTTGAGGGAAAAAATTCTAGCAGTCAGCGGTAACTGTTTAGATAGTGTTCTTTGAAATTATTATCACAGTAGCTGATTAAGACAAAGGTTTGGAGTCTCACAGGGAAAATAGGCTACAACTTTTATAATTTGCTCTCTGCTAACTTACATATTTGATAATCCATACTTTCACACCCACTGTCTCTCCCCATTTGACAGGAAGGGTTTAATAGCAGAGACATAGTGCTATAATAATATCTCATGACAAAGCTTGTAATATGTTCTGTAATATATTGTGTAAATTAAGTATTATCAGAAATAATTAAAACTTAGATTTGTCGAAGTGAACAGAGTACAACTTGCGATGTAATTCTTGCCTTTTAATTATTTCCTTTGCTCTTTTTGCTAACTTAAAAGTTGATTAATTACAGTAATACATTATTTATTCTTAATAGCAAGGTTCTGGTAGGCTATTTTCCTGAATCCAGCTGACACCTGATATCCGAACAAGATTGCCCGAAAAAAGTATTGTGAAATATCTGATTCAGCATGCATGCATATGACTTTCATGCACATGTATTGTTGTTTTCTTGATTAGAAAACATAGAAGTCAAGATATAACAAACAAGCAAGTCAAACATGTAGGAAAAATAGTGGCTGTTAACTGTGCTGGCTTTCATATTGATAAATTATATTATTTCTCGCTTCCCATAGTGTCAATGCACTATAATACAGATAGTGCTTTGATCTACTTATTCCTTGAAATCCAATATTATTCTTTAACTTGGTCACTCTTCATTCTCATTTATTAATGATCATTTGATCTTTTTAAGGAACACTGCCCATTGGCTTGGGGAAATATAAACATGTTTGATTATACAGACACTCTTGTATCTGGGAAAATGGCTTTGAATCTGTGGTCTGTGCCTCATGGGCTGGAAGATCTGCTAAATCCTATTGGTGTTACTGGGTCAAATCCGAATAAGGTAAATAGATGCTTATATGCTGATTTCAGCCTTAGTAACACACATCTACTTGTTCAGATTATAGTGATTTCTAATTTGTTTCAGAACAATCATGAAAATTCTTTTTTCCTCAGGAAACTCCATGTTTAGAGCTGGAATTTGATTGGTTTAGCAGCCCTGTAAAGTTTCCAGACATGACAATGATTGAAGAACATGCCAATTGGACTATATCTCGAGAACTAGGGTTTAACTACAGCCATGCGGGGCTGGTAAGGGGAATTTACTTTCCAGGATTAGTTACTAAAACTTTAAAATATTTGCACATTTTGAAGTGCTTTATTTGTGGGGGGAAATATATTTTATATTAAAATACATGAAGCCAAATTCATTTTTGATAAACACCAGACAAAAAATGGCCAACAGGTTCTGCTTCTTGCAGTAAAACATATTGATGCTTTGCTGATCAACCAAAATCTTTTAAGGGTGTAACTGTGTCTTACTGGGCAAACAGTTTTGGACATTTTTCCAACTTATATAAACAATTTGTCTGGATGTCTGAATGTTAAGTTAATTTTGCAAAAAATGTAATAAGGTTAGATTCTCCATCAGTGACACTACTTATTTTAATTTTTCCCTAGTTCTTACCCTCCCTCCCACAATTTCTTGTCTGTTGTATATAGGCTTTATCTTTGAAAAACTCTTTTATAGTCTGTAATACGCTTGTAATTTCTTTGGCAATGCTGATCTCTGAGTTCTATGTTCTGCCAGACTGTCACAAGTTAACTTTATTAACAGTCCGAGATAGTGTCTTGATATAATGTGAGCCCTATGCATTCAGCGATTCGGTGGCTTTGAAATTTACCACCGAATCCATCCCTTGCTTCAAATATTGAGCTTCCTTTTCTTTATTAAATTATATTTCTAGCTCTGATGCTTAAATAGAAAACCTCAAAAATGTGAATGAAAACCAAATCAATGTTTTCTTCTTGAAACAATGGCTCTTGGGTGTAAACTCATTCACATCAAAAGACTGTTGGCACTGAAACCTAAAAATGGTAGTTTAGGTCCAGTTTACTTCAGACTTCCATGGGGCCATGAGTATATGGTGTAACCTTAGAAGCCTGACGTTAAGTGCTTTTCCACACCATTCAGACTGTTTTATTTTGTACATCTGTTTTGTTCTGGCTGGGCCAAACATGAGTGGCCCTGCCACTCCAAGAGCCAGGTCGCAATGCCACTCAGTCAAATTTGGCCTGGCTGCCTCCACAAATCTCCCTGAAATTAATTTTAAAATATTGGTCAGTATGGACTGTACTGTGTCTGCAGATGCTTCAAAATGCTTTCCCCTGCCCCCTTGGTCTTGCTTGGATTCAGCTTCAGCCAGCCGTTCTTTGTCCTTGAGCTGAGCTTATCCAAGCACTGGGCTTGCTTGTGGCATGACCATGTGTGGTGAATGATAAATAGGGCTTTGTGATGTCTACATATTGCAGGAGCCTATTACCATTATTGGCCATAGTTTTCAAACGTAGGTGCCTAAAGTTATGTGTGCGTCACCTTCTTTAAAACAAGCACACAGAATTCAGACTTGGGTGACACATTTTGCACATAAACAAGGAATACATTGTACCTTTAAGACGCAGTCCTGAATAAGAGGGGAAAGGGTAATATAGGCACACTGCCCTGGCGGAGCATCAGGTGCAGGGTGAATAGAAATCAGTGATTTCTTTTGAAAACTAAAACATCGTTTTTATTTAAATCAGATATTTTTTTATTTTATTTAAATTGTTTTTTTAAAATAACCTTTAAACGAAATCTGAATGTAATACAAAATGTTAAGAGATTATAAAAAGTTTAGGATTTAAAACATTTTAAATGACAAATATGTGGAATCCATGATCAAAAACTGAGTTAAAGGTTGCTTTTTTAATGAAGAATGAAATTGGGACAAAATCTAACTTTTAAGATCAAGCTTTATGCATATGGCACAGTAGGTCATGTACTGTATTAAGGGCTTGTTTTAAGGGCTTGTTTTGTTTAATAAAAATACATTTTACATGCTGTTTTTAATTACATTCTAGCTGCTAACCTAATGCAGCTTGACACAAATCATGAGCAAAAAGTTAATTGTCTAGTAAATAGGCAATATATCATTCACCATTTTCTCACAAGCTAAATGTGTACAATTAATAAGAATCTGAAAATATTAAGCTATATATTTGCTTAAATAAAGCTATGTCATACCAAATCTAGTTCTATTTAGTTGTAATTCAGCCTGTTTTAATGGTTATATCAACCAATGAGAATGCACCTTTCTTTAGAATATAGTTGAAGTACAAATGGAAAAGTTGATTAAAACTGATTATTTAAATTGCCTTGATTTTTTTTTTTTTTAAATGGAGATATACCAATTTCCTAGAACTGGAAAGACCTTGAAGGTCATCGAGTCCAGTCCCCTGCCTACACTAGCAGGATCGAGTACTGTCCCCTGACAGATTTTTTGCCCCAGATCCCTAAATGGCCCCCTCAAGGATTGAATTCACAACCCTGGGTTTAGCAGGCCAATGCTCAAACCACTGAGCTATCCCTCCCCCCCATCCTAAATCATTCCACCCTGATCAGGTGTCATTGAAGCTCAATATCTCCTCTGAGCCACAATGCCTCCTTTTCTTCTCTTGAGGAGGAGTAAGTTGTGATACCCCTTTATGTGAGACAGCACCCCAGCTTGGCTGTAGCCCTATTGTGGCCTTGGAGTGGGTTGGAAGCCTCCTCCCTCCTCCTCGCCCCCAATTCCTTTGTGTGCCCACGTTGGTGCTAGGCATGATGTAATCCTAAGTGGCCTGATTTTCTGAGAGGTTGAGAAGTTTGAATCTGATTGGAGCAGTGGGTGCTTAGTATCTCTGTGTCAGTTCATTTGATTAGGTGCCTAAATGTGGATTTAGTCGCCGAACTATACAATATTAACTATCATCATCACCACGATCATCATTACTGTTGTAACTTACATGATCAAAAGTGTGAAAGAAATAAGTATACACAGAAATAAAGACACAGTCCCTTCCTTGAAAAGCTTCCTGTTTTTAAATTGTGATAAAAAAGGAATGTAAAAGGGAAAGGAGGAACAAAGTTGACAAAAAATTAAGATAACATGATTAATGTTGCTTTATGAACCAAAGGGTGTAGCAGTTGGAACAAGAGACCTATTTCTGTGGTAACATAGGAAGAGATGTGATAAGGGACTGCATGTGAAAGGAGAAGGAAAGGGACAATTTTAAGAGAATACCGAAGCTTTGAGCTTGAGTACCCAAGGGATAGTGGAATTGTCTGAAACTGGGGAAGAAAGGGTGAAGGAGAATATAAATTTACATGGATTGAGGAAGCAGAAGAAGATATTGAAGAAATAGGAAGAGATGCAATCCTGGATAGAAGAGGGGTAGATCCGAGAGTCACTGGTATAGAGGTGATAAGAGAGCATCCTTATGTATGAGTTTGTACAAGGGAAAAAAAGGGGGCTGAGGCAGACATCTGAAAAACACCAACAAAGTTGAAGTGTGATGATAAATCTCTGAAGGAGATTACATGCAGGTGAAGAACCAGTAAAGAAAGGGCTGTAATTCCACATAAGATGAAAATAGTTTTGAGAGCTGGTTGGTCGACTCTACAGTATTAAAGTAGCAAAGACTGAAGAGAATGAGTATGGGCCTTAGGATTGGCAAGGGAGAGATCAGTAGTGACTATAGTGAGGGTTTGTAAATTAATGGGTTCTAAAATACTCATCTCTGAAACCTGTCTAGGTTCTTACTTTGAGCCCATGACTGTGGTATCCTTAAACATTTCAAAACCCTCTCCTGAATGTTCCTATTTCTCTTTCTTCAACGTGAAAGTAATAGTATGCACTAGGTGAGAGTTATGCTTTCAGAATGCTGTAGTTTTTTTTTTTTTTTATTTTTTATTTTAGTTTTCTCCCACCTATAAAACAATTAGTAGCGGGGGGTCCTCTGATTATCACAGATGGACAAATCACCTCTACTAAGAAGCTGCTTTAAAACAGGAACAAGGTAGACTTACAGGATGGTCATGGGAGAATCGAGAACAGAGGTGGGCAAACTACGGCCCTTGGGCCACTGTCCTGCTCAGTCCTTGAGCAGGACAGTGGCTGGGGAGGCTAGCCCCCGGCCCCTCCCCTGCTGTGTGTCCCTCCCCCCCTGCAGTTACGCCACCACATGAGCAGCATGGTGGCAAGGCTGGCTCTGGCCAGGAGGCGTGACTGCTAGTCCTGCCGCTCTGAGCAAAATGGTAAGGGGGTGGGGTGTATGGGGGGTGGATAAGGGGAAGAGGATCCCAGGGTGCAGTCAGGGGGTGTGGATGGGGTTGGGACACGCAGGGGACAGGATAGGGAGTTGGATAGGTCAGGAGTTCTGAGTGGGGCAGTCAGCGGGCAGATGGGGGTGGGGGGCAGGCTGTTTGGGGAGTCACAGTCTTCCCTTCCTGGCCCTCCATACAGTTTTGCAACCCCCAGACCAAAAAGTTTGCCCACCCCTGATCTAGAAGTTGGGGGTGCATATCTGATGCATATTTGTATCTTCTTGATTGACTGTAAATCTTGAAAGAACAGATGCTTTTAATTTTTTTGAGGCTTTCTGGTTTCTTGAAGGCTCAAATATAGCCACCTCAGTACTGTTTCTTCTGTCCTTAGCTGATGCTCGAAAGTGCAGGGAGGTATACTTTCTAATAGCTTTAAAGGCACTACAAAGATGATGTGATACATTTTGAACTTCTAAAATATTCAGGGTTTGTTTTTCAAGGGTAGGGTGATGGGTAAGGTGGGTGTTTATTTCCTGTTGAACCAGCTTGCTTGTTGCTATAATACTCCGGAGTCAGATCATAGCAGTTAGAGGTGGAGAAAGTGTATTAGTGTCCATTTCCATGTCATCCAGGAATACATAGTGCTACTCATATTCTCTCCTTTTTCTCCTTTTTATTTTCATACGGCTCCCTACTAAACTCTAATAATCTCCTACTTTGTGTATGCCAAGAATCTTCTTGCTGCTCTGTCTAACCCTTCTTTAAAAAAATTTCATAAAATCTTCCTAACGTTGTCTCATCACTATTGATATCTCCACAGCATACCTGTTGTTCCGTGTGTTTGTCTTACCTGTTTTTATCTTGTAAGCTCTTTGGGGCAGGAGCTGTGTGTTCTGTAAAGTACTGCATGTGTTTATGGCTATATAATAGTAATAACGCCAAGTAACTTGAAAATAAAACTTTGGACAAGACAATGCATGCTACGCATTCAAGATCTGACACTGGCTTAGAGTTTACCAATTACCAATATACTTATTTAAAATTTTTGACAAGTTAGTCCCAAATGCTGTGGAAACCACCAGTCCAAGTTGCCATAGTGGTGGCTATAAAACATCTTCTGTTAACATACAAAACAATAGACATGTATTTTTGTATAATTTTGAAATGCACACTACTTTGCACTTTTAACCAATAAATTAGTAGAAATATTTAAGATCAAGTATAGATACTACTATAATGGAGCATTTATAGATCCATGATTACTTCAGATATTTCAGAAGCTTTCTCAAATATTAAATTTATATATTATCTACTTTACTGTCCCACACTCATAGAATTTCAAGTTTTTGATGTTGACCTCAACAGGATAAATGCATTTTCCTACTGGGCTTGACCTAAACCATGAACTTTCTCTTAATATACAGGTACATTTTGTGTTATGATCCAACATGTGCAAATAGTTTTATTTTACAGTGGTATTAAGTGAAAGTCAAGAAAATGTAGTGTTTTTTTCCCAAATTTATAGTGAATTAAAGCAAATCTTGATTTGAACAGAGTTTCCAAATTCCTAGTCACTTTCTGCAACTTTTATGCTATATCATCTTTAAAGGGGAACTGGCGATTTGAAATCTAGTCAGTTTTGAAAAGTGTGTTTCCAGTGCTACCCATGTCCTCTAAATCGATTGCCATTGTGTATAGTAGGCAAACAAATTTCTTCTCCCTCTCCTGGTTGTAACAAATACCCACACAAACAAGAAGGAAAATTGAATGACTTGGATAGGAAAGAACTAAATAAACAAATTGAAAAATCATTTTTCTATGGTCACTTTGTTACCGTAATATTTATAACAGCTGCAGCTATAAAAGGAATTTCAGAAGTGTGGTTTGTCTTTTTAGTTGATGCTTTAAATCTGAACAGTAGCATGTGTGCTAGTTCTATTTCCTTATTTTTAATTTGGCTTTGTTCTACTTGGGACGAGCCTCTACCAGAAGCAAGATAAATACGTGCTTTTAAAAAGCTTTTAATCAGTTTTTTTAAATAGTACATAAATATGTGATTTTTTTTTTTAATAGGATGGAATATATAGCTTCCCCACTCCTGTCACGAATCCTTTATCCACTAACTTACCTCCCATAATTCTCTCGTCTTAGTTTTTTTTCATAGCATTGCTTGACATAACATCAAGTATAATTCCCAGTTTTTAATGCCTCTGAGACATTTCGACTAGACATTATCATCTATTACATGTTCTTTTTTTAAAAAAAAAATTCCACTTGTGGCAGTTCTAAAGAATTTGCCTCTTCCTATATCTGACTCCAAGTCACTTACTCCAGACACTGCACACATTAAAGTGCATTGGCTAGAGTGGCTGGATTACTAGTAGGTGGGAAACGGGTGGGGAACAAGTCAAGGAGGGACTTTGAGTAGATATGTGCTGCAATGGAGCATGGTATGTTCATTCTCTTTGGAAATGCTCATGACTTAATTTAAGCCATTTTAAATGTCCCCATATAACACTGATCCATGAGTAACTGTAATAATACAGTAAAAAAAAATGACAAAACTAAAGAACGTCAGATCTTAAGTATATATTATGTACCTTTTTTAACAGGCAGTAGGTAGCAGTAGGCTATAATCTGTCAGCTCATTTTATGTACAATATTTTAATGTGCATTTTAAGGCATAATACTCTTTAAAAGACAAAACAATATGTCTGTCTCTGGGTGATTCTAGTTTGCCTTGTTTCTCAGATGAAAACCAGCCACACTTACAGAAAAATCTTTTTACCAAGATGCTCTAGGTAGTTCCACAATGATGTTACCCAGTAATCTAGCTCTGAAAAAGGGTTTCTGCCAACAAAATGGAAACTCCAGACAAAATTTAGTTTTTAATGCACATTTCACATGGCAAAGAGGCTTACTCTTCACTTTTTCCTTTTGCCATATTTTATAACTACTATGCATCCTGAAGATCTTAGAATGTGAATTTATACTTAAGATGTTGCAGCTGAATAAAATTAGATCTTTCTGGGGCATTTCAGATTCCAACAAAGAAATTGCAAAAATGATAGCACTTAGAAATAGAGCTGGATGAATAACTGATTTTTCAGTTTGCTGGCTGTACCAAAAAAAAAAAAAAGGGGAAATTTTGTTTTGAATTGACCCAAAACAAAAAATCTTTTGACTTGTTTAGACAAATTAAAAAGTTCAAAATAAAAAAGTGCTCATTTTTTTTTCTTCTTTCTATTAAACTTCACTAAGGTGTGTTTAATCAGTTTCAAATCCAAAAATTAGTCAATCCAAAATCCTTTTTTTTAAACGTCACATAATAAATCATTTTGAATTTTTTGGATGGCTTTTTTTTCATCTGAAACAATTCAGCAGATTTAACACAAATTCACAAAATATCTCAATTAAGCCAAATCTGTGGTTTTTGGTGGAAACAAGTTTAAGATGAAAAATTTGACTATGCTCTGTGAATTGGGGCTTATGCTAAAGAAAGAGCATACTAAAGCCCCACATCACTGAAACCCCTTAAGACTTGTCTTTTTACAGTGCAAATCATTCCACAAACGAAATATCAGAAAATCCATTACCCTGGCATCATGCTGTAAAATGAAGCCTAAAAGTTACTAAATTATGGGAGAGAAAAATGGAGTCATGAGAGACCAAGCTGGTTTATTTGATTTTGTATCTATAAAATGCATCTATGTACCAGGCTCTGAGCACATGAAATGACACTAACTAAATGAACTCCATCGCAGGATGAACCAAGCTCCCCTGAGGGTTACTTTGAGTGTCTCTACCCCTTTGGGGATTCTGTTCAGCATTAACAAACATTAGCTTTACACTCACTGAATCAATTTGAAACTCTCCCTCTGATTTTCAAAGCTTCCTGGACATGTTCCACACTTCCTTTCAAACCTCATATTCAACTATTTTTTCCACATTCTGCTTCTCCGGTCTTGTTTTTTTTTTTTTTTTTTTTTCTGCCTCCTTCCAGCAGATTTCCTGAGTAGTTTGATAAATGGGGATGGGGTTGTCACTTTCATCTTGTGGTTTATGGGGCTCTTGTTAGCACACTACCATCAAATAAGATTCTAACTGCTATTGTCCCTCCATCCAAGTAATTTCTTTGGAATGATATCCCTGCCCATGGTGGTAAGCAGTTACAAAAATCAAAACACTAGAAAGCTAGCACTATTTCATCTTTTTTTTAAATAATACAGAGCTGCACTCAGATTGAAAGAAACAAGCAACAGATTTTTAATAACAGAGTATCAATGATGCTACATGATATAAAAATACTATGTTTACATCAGGTATATAGCTTGCATGATAACAGAAGTGTGTTGGAGGATAATGTACCATTTTCTTTTACAGAGTAACAGGCTAGCTAGAGATAATGAATTAAGAGAAAGTGACAAAGAGCAACTCCGTGCAATTTGTACACGAGACCCTCTGTCTGAAATTACTGAGCAAGAGAAGGACTTCCTTTGGAGCCACAGGTATAAAGAATCATAAAGAATGGGTTCTTGAATTCTCTAATTTCATAAAACACACAATTGACTTGAATTCTGACCTGTTGTTCAATATGTTCCGCTTTGCTGTGGTTAGCATTTTAGGAAAGCATATATTAATTTGATACGCTTATGGAGGAAAGCTGATGATAGATGTAATCATTATGTGCCTCAGTTCTGTAAACTTACTTGCATGCACAGATACCTGTGCCTATGCAAAGCCCTGCTGACTTCAGTGGGACTCTGCAGGCATAAAGGTAGATGATATTTCAAGATTGAGGGCCATAATCTGCTGTGATCAAAGTAAATCTATGTACTGTTTACCTCTGGTTTGTATATGCAAGTTACATTTTTTTCTCTTTCACAGACACTATTGTGTAAATACCCCAGAAATTCTACCGAAACTACTTTTGTCTGTTAAATGGAACTCTAGAGATGAAGTAGCCCAGGTAATATACTACATTCAAGAAACTTCACTAAAAGACAGAATTTTAAACACAGTATATCTTTGATTTTTAAAAATGATTTTCTTCAATTTGCATGAAAGTGAGCAATCCTTCGTTAGAATATATCTGCTTGTGCAACCCATTGGTTGGTGTGTGTTCTGTCCCGCTCTGTGCCTCATCCACAGATAATATGGGTCTGTTACAGCTACTGGCTCCAGAGCCTGGCTGTTTAGTTTGAGACGTATGCTTTTACCTCTAGAGGTCCGTGGTTCAATCCCTGATCTATTCCTGACCAGTGAGTTACAACTGGGTTGACATTACTGACTATGGAATGATTGAGGTGATAATTCTTACTGTAGCTTTTTTTTATAGTGAATAAAATATTTAGCAGGTTGTAGTTTACATCAAGTTAGTCATTTGTGAGATTAAAGAATAAATTCAGTTTTTAAACAGGAAAATGATTGCTGGTCTTACATGGCTCTATTTCATAATTATTATTTTGTCCATGCAACTGCTTAAAATGTTTGGATTATGTTAGGTTGCTGTTTTTTGTTCCACACAGATGTACTGCTTGGTAAAAGACTGGCCTCCAATCAAGCCAGAACAGGCAATGGAGCTTTTGGACTGTAATTACCCTGACCCAATGGTGCGAGCATTTGCAGTTAGGTGTCTGGAGAAATATTTGACGGATGACAAACTGTCTCAGTACTTAATCCAGCTAGTACAGGTACACTAGCTTGTTCCATTAAATTCGAGGTTATGTATATTTGTTGACAGTTTTTTAAATTGTTGCTTCTTAAATATGATGTAGCAAGAAGAAAGAGAAGAAATCTTGACAACAGTAATTCCCTAATGATTCTGGGGCATAGATAATAAGTATAGTAGTTGCAACCTTGAAAGATCAAATCTGGTTTATTTTACTGTAAATAGGATGAGATGTTAGGACTCTGCAAGGAGATACAGAGCTGCTGTGCTGATTCACATTGGCAGAAAGACCATTTATCTTTTTGTAGAATGGACTGGGCAGGTTCCCTGAAGAAGCCATTCTAGAAACCTTATCAAAGGGAGGCTAAAAATTCGGTTGGTGTCAGTTAAGTTAACAATAAAGGAAATGTCAGATAGGTGCTAAGTTTGGACCTTATTCAGTGTGTGTACTGTTAGGCAGGGTTGGAACAATACCTGCTACCATTTACAAAATATGAGAGCCAGACATTCTTGAGTTATAAAATCCTATTCCAGAATGTGGCTCTTTTTATGTAGTATGTGTCTGGATGTGTATTACCCATGGGAATATTTGAAAAATGAAAGCTGCAGTTCCAAATTCTCCTTTCTTCTTACCCATAAATAGGTTCTGAAATATGAGCAATATTTGGATAATCTGCTGGTGAGATTTTTACTCAAGAAGGCACTGACCAATCAAAGGATAGGACACTTTTTCTTTTGGCACTTAAAGTAAGTTTGGGAAGTTTTTTGGGTAATGGTGGGTTTCCACCAAGCTATACCACAGTAATTAGAGGTATGAAATGACAGACTAAAATGTCCTTTTTTTCTTAAGTTATTACCTACTATAAGTTTTGTTTTTTTCGGTTGGTTTTTGTTTTCTATATAAGCAGCATGACTCGCCAAACAAAATTAGTTCTGAAATATATAGTCAGTTTAGGTGTCTAGAAGTTTGGAAAGATACAGAAGATAATAAACTACCTATTTTTGATAAAAAAATTTGTAGGCGCCAACATTGTATCTAAGGTAGGAATATCCTGCAAAATATTCAAGTAGACCAGTCACTGAAGAGAGCTGATTCCTTCTTGGATGGCCTGAGGGTATAAATTTAGGGACCCATACTCCCTCAATCCACAATAGATCTCCCACTGCTCTCAATGGAAGGTTTATACAAAGATCAATAACTTTTAATTGTTTTTGTGTTCAGTACCTTGTTACTGCATTTAGTATCAATAAGTAAGAAAGTTTGCTCCCCTTTAAGACCATTATTCTTCATTTATCTTCCTTCTTTAGCTTCTTTTCTGTTTCTTTCAATCTCTCCTGTCCTCTAGTTAATGTTTACTGAAGTGGTAACAACGGCGTTACTATATACTTATTCTGTTCCTATGGTTAGACCTTTGTTGTTGCATTATATCATATTTAGTCCTGCCATGAGTCCTGCCATCTAGAAACTAGATGACTCTCAAGGTCCCTTCCAGTCCTTTGATGCTATGTCATGATCATTATTCCACTTTGTCTTTCTATTTAAATCAGTGCTGAAAGTGTAATAAAAAGTTTAAAAAATAGGTGGTGCATGATGTTGAAATTTAAATTCCGATTGCTGAGTAGTTAGTAACGGGGTGTGTACAGTGTGATTATCAGCAAATTCCACATGAACATAGCCACTGTAGATAATTAGCTCATATCCATTGCTTGCTTTCTAATTGTGAGATATTTCAAATCGCTTTTATATGCAAGAGCGAGCCTTTTAAAATTGCCTGTTGTGAAGGATGTGGGAATTATACGTATTTTTGAATATTTTATTTATTTATACACACACACACACCCTATGGGTTTTGAAGTTACCCTGTAGCCAGCAGCACAGTAACTAAGTTAAATCAGCCATAGTTAACTTACTTCTCTAGGAACCAAATTTAATGGCTGAGTGTTGACAATCCCGATGGACAGTAATCAAATGGACACTGGAGCTGATAATTCCTTGGAGGTTTACTGCCACTGATGTGGAATTGGGCTGACAGGTCCCATTGCAGGGGAGTGCAACACCTCCACTTGATACCCTTAAGGTTTCAATGCAGGAACTTTCAAACAGAGAGATTGAATATAATTGAAAAGCTGAGCTTCTAAGTCACAGAGATAGAGGGTCTGCAAAGAAGCAGACAGTAACTCGGTCCCAGAGAAAACAGGAAGAGTGTCAAGGCCTACCTAGTCGCATAAGGTAAATGCTACAGTTGGGCAAGGCTGTATGCTTTTGTTATTTTTAAACCTTTTCTCTCTGCTTGTTATGTTCCTGTGGATGGATAAATCATACTGTTTCGAACAAGCTGTTCTGTCACTGTTTTTAACAGGGGCTCCCAGCTCCCAGAGTGGGGTCTACAGCAGAGACCAAAACCAGTTGGACCTGCTGAGGCAATATGGGTGGTAAGCAGGAGGTGCTGTTGCCTGGTCTGTTCAGTCTAAAAGTGGTCTAAATTGTGGGATTCCATTCTGAGAGAAATACAACTGTAGGCCTGTCCCTTGGAAATGGTGCCCACTGAGAGAGAGAGAGGGCACAGGGACAACATCAGCCCTAAACAGTAATGCCTGTAAATGTTCTTTTACCTGTAAGTGTTCTCTTTTGATAGGTCTGAAATGCACAATAAAAATGTAAGCCAGAGATTTGGTTTACTTTTGGAGTCCTACTGTCGAGCATGTGGGATGTACTTAAAACATTTGAGCAGGCAGGTGGAGGCTATGGAGAAACTGATAAACCTCACAGATATTCTCAAACAGGAGAAAAAGGATGAGACACAAAAGGTATTACTTTTATCAGAATACAAGAATTAAGTATGTTTTAAAAAGTATTTTAATAAGAATTGGGTCTTTAGTTAGTTAAAACAGTGGGGTATTGTTTACTCCAGTAAATAGTAAAATTCCTTAGGTGTTTGGAGATATTTTTACTATACCCACTGTTGGCCAGTTGAGTAGGTCATTTAAATAGAAGTTATGACATACAACTATTGTCAGGTACTATAAAAATAATGCTTCAGTTCTGGTGATCTGTGGCTAATGTGGGATTGTTTGTTTTTTAACACTTAAATTACACAAAATTACATCTTAAATCAAAATTAAAATCCAGCATGTAGATACATCTTTCTCATACAATCAAAAAGCTCTCAAATTAAATGTGATTACCCTTCAGGTACAGATGAAGTTTCTTGTTGAACAAATGAGGCGGCCAGATTTCATGGATGCTTTACAAGGCTTTATTTCTCCTCTTAATCCTGCTCATCAGCTGGGAAATCTCAGGTATGTTCTTCCTTTTTAGAATTTATCAAAATATTTTAAGTAGACCATTTTTCTGAAATTAGTGCATCTTGGAAAAGATTTTAAAATTTGCAAATGTACTAAGAAAATTGTATAGTGGATAGTTTTGTTTAACCTTAAGCCAGAAGCATCAATAAAACAACTTTAAATGACCACAGAATAATGCTTGCAATATTTTTGAGGAATCTTCTTATTTGGCCAGAAACGATGCTGCCTAAAGATTATGTACACCCAGTTCCCTTCTCAGGCAGCACAAAGTAGTGCACTTCTTGCTTTAAATTTAAGGCTCAGGAATGAAAATTGGTTGTTAACTGTCCATCTCAGCCCATCATAATGTCATATCAGCCATAAGTGTTGGGGGAAGGAAAGGTGAAGAGAGCAGAAATATTACAAAAACACTATTCACTAATGTCAACAATACACTTATTTAGAAGAAATCTTATCTTTTTGTAGGCTTGAGGAGTGCAGGATTATGTCCTCTGCAAAAAGGCCACTGTGGTTGAACTGGGAAAACCCAGATATTATGTCTGAACTGTTGTTTCAAAACAATGAAATCATCTTTAAAAATGGAGATGGTAAGGGCACAAACTACATACATATCCTGGTTAAAATATTCCAGAGTGGTATGTTTATACATAAACTTCTCCTTTTCATACTTTGCCTGTTGACTTCAATTTTTTTTCTAAATAATTTATAGAATACATGTTAAAGAAATAAACATACCTTGTTTGGCTTTGCTATTTTGAGTTTCTAAAGAAATAGGCATGTAAAAAATGAACAGATAAACACATGCACAGTATTTTTGTAGTTGTGCTCCTAAGCTATGCTTTTTCAAACTCTCATTCTCTTTTATAACAACCTTTTGAACTGTTTTTTCCTCTTAGAACATGACTTCTGTATGCACTGTATTTTCCGTAGTATTGAAACTGATTTGCCTAGTATTTTCATAGGGTCAGTCTGTGCTTACCACAGTATTATTTAACTGTAATACTATTCAAATTTGAAAACGCTTTAGAATATTTGCTCTAATTTGTAAAGCCGGATTTGATGTCTATCATTAATTCAGGCAGATTTTAAAGTTGTAAATTACTAATGTGTCTTGAAACTTCCTCAACTCTTTTACATTAATTCTTAAACGTTAAAGGTTGCTTTTGACTTCTGCATAATGATGATACATTTTAGAAAACATAACTTTAGTGAAATACACAACCTACTGCCCCAGTCTAAAATATAATGGAAAAACTGAATAAAATGGCATGTTACAAAAAGCTTTCATGCTGACCTTATAAAATCCACATGATCTGTATGGACTTGAATATTTCAGATTTACGTCAGGACATGCTGACACTTCAGATCATTCGAATTATGGAAAACATCTGGCAAAATCAGGGCCTTGATCTTCGGTAAGCAACAGAGAAGATTCTCAAGTGCCTTTCTTAATGTTTTCTGTTTAACCTAATTATTACAAATGGTCCCTTTCCTTTTCCATGAAAAATAAATTTAATACTTAAAATGATTTGTAAGCATGTTTCTGTATGTTATACTGTAACTTTTATAGCTTCAATATATACAAAATATTGGGGTCTATGAACTCATCAGTGCCTTATGTGAAAATTTATTTTGGTGGCCTCAGTCCAGTTCCAGGGAATGGCCATCAGTAGGACTAGCTTAAGACCAGCATTGCTGCGGTTCATGGGTTTCCATTACCATTTTATAATATTGTCAGGTAATAGCTCTGGAAATGTATTTTTAAAATTTCATGTAGGGCTTTCTTAAAGCAGGCCTTACTTAAGCATTATCCTTTTATTATGCTTTTCTGATAGCACTCAGGTTGTGCTAAATGTTCCCTTTCTTAAAGTCTGGAGACTGTCCTGGTAATAAAGTCTGAACATGTGTAGAGAAAACTGTCTTGATAAATCTACTGATGTTTTGAAAATTCCATTATTTATTATTTATAATATTCAGAGGTATTGGGGAAACCAATAGTAATTATCAGATTAAATATTTTCCCAGTATAAAACTAGGAAATAAATTGCCAGATGCAGTGGCCACATTGTCAGGCATATTATTGAACTCTAACGTTCTCACACACTTTTTTCTCAACACTTCTGATAATACAGCTGTAGGGTGTTCAAATGTATTTTCAGCAGAACCCTATGAAGTAAATCCAGATGGTATTGATCTGACTAAGGTTACTAACCAGAACATGCATTTTTGTACTGTCTGAAAACTCTCTCTTAATAAAAATATTTTTTTTCTTCCAGGATGTTGCCTTATGGCTGTTTGTCTATTGGTGATTGTGTGGGACTTATTGAGGTGGTGAGAAGCTCTCACACAATTATGCAGATTCAGTGTAAAGGTGGCCTAAAGGGCGCATTGCAGTTCAACAGCCACACATTACATCAGTGGCTCAAGGACAAAAACAAAGGAGAAATGTGAGTTTTACTTTTGATTTACCGTATTTTTCATCCCATAGGACGCTCCGGCGTATAAGACGCCCCCGCGTTTTCGGACCAAAAAAAAAAAAAAAAGCGCCGTTTTTTTCGTGCCGCTCTCCCGTCCCCGCCGGGCGGGCGGGCTGCCGCTGGGAGCGCGCCGCTCTCCCGTCCCCACCGCGCGGCGGGGACGGGAGAGCGGCGCGAAAAAAGCGGCGCTTTTTTTTTTTTTTTTTTTGGTCCGGCTGATATTCGGCGTATAAGACGCCCCCCCTAATATTGAAAGTATTTTTGGGGGTTAAAAAGGCGTCTTATACGCCGAAAAATACGGTACTTATTCTCCTTTTTAATTCACCTGGGTTTTTTGGGGATGGAAGCCTCAAACCAGAAATATTTCATGCCCCCCTTCTTGAAGTGGGTAACCAAATCATACAGTGATACTCTGTGCCTGGTATTTTTGTGGTCCATAGCTCTCCTCTTGAGGTTAAGGCATGGTGTGATGTGATATTGTGACAATGCAGCAGTTGACAAAAAATTGGCAATTTGAGATATAGACTTGTACAAATATATTGTTTAAATCTGAATTTGCATTGGTAGCTTATCAGAGTAAAAAATTCTTTTTTATATCTTGCTCCAACGGTGAGTTTATTTATTTTTTTATCTTACTACAAGTATTGTTGTATTCCAAGAATGCTGAATCTCCACCTAGCTTTTTTATTCTGTTCAATTATAAAATCCAAGTAGTCTTGATTTGCGTGGCTTCATTAAGCTAGTATACATATATCCTTCATTACATGCATGTTATTTCTGCACTTGTGTGGTGTTAGAACTTTAGAAGAATAATGTCTCCAGTGTTTGTTTTCAACAGATATGATGCAGCTATTGATTTGTTTACACGCTCTTGCGCTGGTTATTGTGTTGCTACCTTCATATTGGGAATTGGTGATCGTCACAATAGTAACATCATGGTGAAAGATGATGGACAAGTAAGATACTATTTTGCAAAAAATCTCTACAAATATTCGCTTATGTGATATGTCATCTTCTATTTGATGTGTAGAAACTAATTGTATGGCATATTGGTGTTTGGATCACAAAATCCACACAAATCTAGATGAACTGATGTTACTATGAAAACTGTTTAAATAAGCAAAATAATTTTAAAATGTGTAACCATTTTCTCCCTCTTTAAAGCTGTTTCACATTGATTTTGGACATTTCCTGGATCACAAGAAGAAAAAATTTGGTTACAAACGAGAGCGTGTGCCATTTGTCTTAACGCAAGATTTCTTAATAGTTATTAGTAAAGGAGCCCAAGAATGTACCAAAACAAGAGAATTTGAAAGGTAAGCCATTTTTAATTGAACAATTATTTCACACAAATGAAAATATTTAATCAGTTTTTGTATATATTTGGGTATATCCTGTAGCAAAATCTCTCTCTTGGATATAATAAATAACCAATGATCTTTAATACTCTGGTCTTTGACCTGAATCAAGCTATATGCTCTAAGACCATGTATAGGTACACCCCTGAGGAACATAAGTTAGGTTGACTTAACCAGTAGCATAAACTTTCCCTAAGTGGAGGACATTTAGGAAGATCATACAATGAAGAAATTTTCTCAGTGTCGTGATATTTACATTATATTTAAAAAAACAAAAAATCACTCCACAGAGTTGGCCTTTTAGACTTATGTAGTGAACCATCTGCCTCTCATCTTCTTTTGCCTCCAAAAAATGAAAATTGTGGATCCAATAGCACCTATCTTGAACCAATCAACTCTTGTCTTTCTTTTCAAGGTTTCAGGAGATGTGTTATAAGGCTTACTTAGCAATTCGGCAGCATGCCAATCTCTTCATAAATCTCTTCTCCATGATGCTTGGCTCAGGAATGCCGGAATTGCAGTCTTTTGATGATATTGCGTACATTCGAAAGACACTTGCACTGGACAAAAGTGAACAAGAAGCTCTAGAATATTTCATGAAGCAGATGAATGATGCTCATCATGGTGGCTGGACAACAAAAATGGACTGGATTTTTCACACAATAAAGCAACATGCCTTGAACTGAAATGAAAGTGAAGAATTTAAAAAAACTGATAGCCCACTTATGGGTGCTACACTGCACTGTTAATACTTGTCAGCGGCAAAGACTGGTTGCATAGGAATTGCACAAACCACAGACGGCATTAGAATTTACAGCAAGAGCAGAGATGAAATATTCAGACATTTTTCAAAAATAATGTAAAAAAAAATGGGGTTTCAGATAGCACTAAAACAGTATACTTCAAAATTAAGCTTTTGTGTGATGTGCAATTTCATATTATGCCTTAAGCCCAAAATGGTAAACTTGGAAGATTGGCAGGGTTTTTTTGTGTTGTTTGTTTGTTTTTTTAATGTGGATAATTTGGGGAAAGGAACTCATGCTATCATCAAAAATAGTCCATCACATATTACAGTAAATCTAGTCTCACTCTAAAGATTATGTAGGGTTTCAAAGAGTTCAAAGAAAGGAAACTTAGTGTTTTCATGGCTATTTAAGTAGTAGGTATAGTGTTGAAATTGAAGGAGTTTTCAGCTCAAAGATCTAAAAGATTAAAGTGGGGACAGTTCCTTTAAATTTAGCCAGAGGCATATAATATATTTTGGTTTTAATTGAACCTTTGACTTCTGGGTCTGTCATCTGCACCATTTTGAAAGAAGTAGGCAATAAGCCTACTATATATGGTATTCTCCTGGACAGTATTTGTAGGGATGAAATTTTAGCTTCACAAAGAAACTCTGGTCCCCACCATCCCAAATGACTGGCTTAGAAATTGAATGGGCAGGATAGGGTTTAGTGCAACAAAACATTGTGGTGGTCACTTTGGGGTTTGATTTAATCTAACTTGAACACAATAGATTTTTTCACACGTTTTTCCAGAGCCTAGCGAAAGGTTAGTTATTAAAATTATTGAAAGATTATTTTTATAAAGGCTATTTATATAATAGGAACTATTAATATATATTCTTTATTTACATGATTTGTCCCATATTCACTCATTTAATTTTGCAACCTAGTTCTCTCTGTCCAAGACTCTCATTGTCCATGTCACTGATGGTGTTCAACTGTACTCATAGGACCAAATTCAACCCTGGTGAAAAGAGGATACAAGTACCACTGAAATCAGTGGGATATATATCCACTTGTGCCACAGGTGAACTTGGCCCAAGTCTCTTGCAAAGAATCTCAGGCAATATTCTTAACATTACTTTGGGCTGGTCTACAATACCACAGTAAGATGACCTATGTTACGCTACTTCTGAAGTTGACATAGCTCAGGTCTATACCATGCTGTGTTGATGGGAGACACCCGTTGACTTACCTTGCTCTTCTCGGAGAGCTGGAATCAGGAGTCAATGGGAGAGTGCTCTGCCATCGACTTAGAGGGTCA
Organism: Sternotherus odoratus; assembly: GCA_032164245.1. Lineage (NCBI taxonomy): Eukaryota > Metazoa > Chordata > Testudines > Kinosternidae > Sternotherus > Sternotherus odoratus. The sequence continues at coordinate 9,222,643 of JAVMKO010000009.1, read as the reverse complement.
TCACCGGACCCACTAAATCAGCACCGCTGCATCAATCACAGCATTGCCAATCTACTGGTAAGTATAGACATGGCCTAAATGGTATGTTGGCTGTTCAAGGACTGTATGGTTAAACTCTCAGCCTCTGGGTCGACCGTTTTTCTCTCTTTCTGTTCTTTTCTCCTCCTTTGAAAGTAGCTGCTTAATCCCCTTAACCAACACATGAGAAATAAGTTTAGATTTTCAAAATGATCACCAGCTACTTATAGCAAACACTTTGGAAAGCTCACAGCATATAGAGTTGCCAAACAAACATTTTATAGCATGCATGCTCTTGCGCGCACACACGCTCTGGCTTTCTCATATGCTCTGTGTGAGAATGTAAAAGAGAAAAATCGAATTGTTGGACATGACTTTTTGCAAGTATCAAGATTACCAGAGGTTTTAGATTGTCCTATGCACAGCTACAGGCAGAACATGCTATTCCAAAATACTTTTTTACAAACTCTTAAATATTTTTGACAATAACTTGCTAAACCCAGGATTCTGAGGATGACATTTGCTCCACTGTGTTAAACTTGTTAGATTCACAGCATTTGAAGTGAATTCCAAAAGTCCAGGAGTTTGAGGTGGATGGGTTTATTTGCGTGCATGCACACAGACACACAAGTGAAGGTGCCACTCAAAAAAAGTGCAATACCAGATGTAATATAAATGTGCTGACAGTTGGTATTAGAGTATAACTTTATAAATAAACTGTACTTTGTACAGGCTATATTTATGAAGTATTGAGTGGTTGGATTCATTTAGCAATTTGTAATACGTTAAAAATGTGCAATCAATTATATTATAGAAGACATGGATAGCAGTGAATTGGGGATTGTAAAGCCAAAGCTTTTATTTGGTCTCTTAAGACAATTTTGTAGTCATTTGATTCCTACCGTTAGTTATTTAACACACAGGTACTAAATCATGTGGTAAAACACTTCATGAAAAATACAAAGAAATACTAAGTTTTGAGTGCGGAAATATGGCTAGTCTCATCTCTACTGAACATTTTAGAGCAATCTGGCAGAATTCATGTCCCTTTGCTCAGATGTGAATGTTTTCACTCAGTTGTAGTTACTAGAACATAACTACCCTTATGTGTATTTATTATTAGTCTACAGTCAACCCACTCTAATGTTCTAGAGTTTTTAAAATTGGGGATTAGTTACAGCAAGAGATTCAGTTAAATGATACAAATCTGAAACCCTGACAGAGAGATGTGTTACTCAAGTGCCACATTAATTGCTACGTTATTTATCCGTATGATTCCTCTTGTATTGAGACAACATTCCCAGTAGAGAGATGCCTTCTAGGACCCAAGTTAAAAGGTCCACTCAAGTTTATGGGCCTAATTCTCCATATTTTGCACCTTGTGTTAAATGCTGCCATATTAGAATGGTAGTGTAGGCACCCACTTTGCACTTGTTTCAGGGCTGTGAAGAATCAGGCCCAATATCTTTGAGAGTTACTGCAACCAACCACTGCACAAGCTATAAAAGAGTTCTTATGTGTATGCTAAAAGAAATCAAACTGAGTAGCCAACCCAGTTATAATAGGGCTTGGGATAACTTTAGAATTAAACAAAGAAAATGGAAGCATGGGAAATAATGGATGGAGGTTTGGGGCTTGAAACAGTTCACAGTAATGAGAGTTTATTTAAAGAAAAAAGTTGACCCTAAATATACTAAGCCGTATTCTCCTCTCAGTTACACCAGTTTTATACTGATATGAGACCATTGACTTTAATGCAGTTACTCCTAATTTAGATTGGTGTATGAGAGAGAATTAAACCCCCTATCTCAGCTACAGAAAAAGGATCTGCTTTGCAGATCATGAATGCATAGGTGACTGAGCTGTAGATTTTGTTAGAGACTGTTTGGAATTTGATTGTTTTTTAAAATAGTTTTTTTTTTTTACAGTTGACCTTTATTTAACCTGAAGAGAGGTTTGAAAATGTTCCCTTTGTTCTGAATACCAGCCGTGCAAACACTAATGTAGTTGATTTTGTGCTTAGACTGAATCTAAACATCTTGCTTCAGCAAATCTCCCATAGAAGCCAATTGTAGTATGAGCCCGTTCAAAGCAAGGAGCCCAGGATTTGTCCTTACATTTTATTACAAAGCCATTAGAAAACAGGGACTTAGGGAATACCTATTGAATTGTGAAACAATGTAACTAATTTTTTTTCAACTGTGAAACTATGCATTTGTTTTTATGACAAAACAGGTTGCTGCTGATTTTTTTTAAAATATTTGTTTTTCAAAAAGTTGCAGAAGAAACTCCTGTACTGACTTATATATGCATACTTTTCTGTTCTTAAGGAGTGAATCAGTAATTTCTTCATAGGTAAAATACCCTTTATCAGTATAATTTAATTTTATAAAAAACATTTAAACAAAAAAAGGATGTTTGGCATCTTGTGGAAAAAATATAAAAAGCCTAGATAATAAGGGAACTGTCAGAATTAGGCAGCATGTAAAGAACTTTGTATTTGATGACCTCTGTGGTTATTTTTTCTCTCCATATTTTTTTAATGTAAAGCCATCTAAGTCCCAGAGTGGTCAGTAGCCCATGTTTGTTAATTTTGGGGACATTTTATTTGCTTTATCATTTAATAACTGACATGCTTAATATTTGCGCTGAACAATAATTGTGATTTCCTCCTGTTTTTCATGTCTGTACAGGTTACAGACCTGGGCTGGACCAGTTTAATAACAAAAGAGCCACTTGAAATTATGATGTATTGTGAGGTCAGACATCTTTAAAATGCTTCAATTTAAAGAAAACTTTGTGGTATTGGAAGAGAATTGTGATATGCTGCTTCTAAGGTTTTTTGTTAAAAAATACAACTTCCATATTTCATTTTTTTTAAGGTTTTACTTGAATGAAGAACCACACTTTTTATACAAATACTATACAGCTGTGGAGACTATGCGGCAGATGATTTAAGCCCAATTAATGTTGCAATAGATTTCATACCAATAGTGAATTTGTATTTATTTTTTCTTTGGTCAAAGTTGTCTCAGTTTATATAAGGCTCTATCTGTCCAAAATGTTTTGCACTCTGCCATGCTGCAGATGTCATGTTTTAGGTCTCCACTGACCAGACAAACTAATCAGAAATTGAGCCGAGATGTAGAAACTTTTTGTTTGTGTGCAAGAGATAGACCTAGCAGAGACCTTGGGCTTCCAGTAATTCTGATGTCACTTTACATTGGTATAACTCTGATTTCAATTGAGTTCCTCTTAATTCACAGCAGTATATGAGCTATCAGAATTAGGCCCGTCATCTAAAAAGATTCTCCAGTCTTTGTTTTCCTGTCCATGTGACACATGAAAATTAATGTATTCTCTTGCTAAGGCCTGGTCTACACTAGAAAATTGAGTCCTCTTAACCATGTCACTCATGGATATGAAAAATCCACATTGCTGAGCAGCATAGTTAAGCCAACCTAACCCCAGCAAAGACAGCACTAGATCCACAGAAGAATTTTTTTGTTGGTTTAGGCACTGCCTCACGGGGAGATGGAGTACCTATACTGACAGAAGAATCCCTCCTGTCAGCATAGGTAATGTCTACTACACTGAAGCTCTACAGTGGTACAACTGTGCCTTTATAGAGTTCCTAGTGTAGACAAGCCTGGTGAAGGTTCCTGGTTGCAAACTGGTGACACTAACTGGCTGGTAAAACACCTATAATGCTAAATACTTGTTTTCTATTAACCAACTTCATTCAATTCTCAATTTCAGGACTGCTGTGACTTTGCTTATCTTTTTGCTGCTGTTTTTAAGACTTCAAGGATCTCTGCAGTTCAATTAGTTTAAAGAAAGCTCTGTCCTTTTAAGAAGAGTTTCTCTCCCTATTCTATGAGTGCTTTATGAAATCTGATCTTTCAGAAAAGATGGCTGTGCTCTTGACATGGCATTGGAAGTAGACCATTCATCTGAATTCTGAGTATCCTGGGGCACAGAACTCTAAAGGCATGAGATGTCATTTAGCCCTTACTGCCAAAAATAAGAACGTATACAAAACAAAAGATTTTTTTTTTAAATACCATAGTTTACAAATTTAAACCATTTGTTCAGGAATTAGGGAAAATCTTGATAGAAGAGGTACCTCCAGGGGAACATTACTTGGGATAGTTCCTTTTGGTTTTTATAACACAACCACTTGTGCCAATGCTCACAAAACTTGATGCTGAAACATGCTTCAAAACACATCTTACATTTTAAGTGTCCTTATATTCACCCTAATGTGTGGTGTTCGTTAGAGGTAATAAAAAGAAAAAAAAATCAAATGCCATATGGATCCTATTAAATAATCTGGCCCAGATCCCATTCTGATGTAAATTATGGTTGCATCATTTATTTCAGTGGAGCTATGCTGATTTATAATATCTGAGAATCTGGCCCACTATCTGAAATTATTCAATCCGTGGTCATACCCTGCAGCCCTCTTTTATTGAATAGCTCAGGCTGTGGAGAGACAAGTTGGGCAAGACTTGATCTTTATATGCCTATCCTGTTCTAGCTCATGAGGGCCCAAACCTGATTCTTCATAGCTGCAAATACATTTCATTCATCTCTAGGCTTGATTTAATTTTCTTGGATTCCCTGAGATTATCAACTGGCCAAAATTGTCTTAACATATTTTTAGTGGAAAAGCTCTAATCCTCTTTTTCTGCCTTAAGGCCATTATGGTCTCAAAACTGCTTTAATTTCTTGTAAAACTTTCTCTTCCCCTTTCTACTAGTGATAATTCAATATCCAGAGCATGACTGTTAAAGTCCACTGACTTAACAGATGGATATTTCCTATGTACCCATCAACAGGGGGTAAGAATTCAATGCCTCCATCTTTGGTAAAAAAAAAAATGGAACACTTTATCACAAACTAATTTTCAAGGCTCTTGTGCTTGGAATTTTGAAAGTCGATTTCATGTTGTCCTCATAACTGGTACTCATAGCTGCAAGAATTTTGGATGAATAGAGCCCAAGAGGGTGCATTCTGCTTTTGGTGCCCACATGTTATTCCCTTAAAACTAATGGAAATTACGTGCCTGCATCAAGAAGAGAACACAGATACCCCCAAGTATTTACTTGAAATCTCTTAAAATGGAGACAATTCCTATCCTTTGAAATAACTACTAGCTAGAGAAAAAATATTGCCCTGTAATTAGTTTGTCATTCTATGGATAAAGGTTTTGTGGTATAATACATTGTTCAAAGGGTGTGTGTGTATGGGGGGGGGGGGGGATTTTAGTATTGGGCCAAAAGAGTATTTAAGACACAGCAAGATGCATGTGTTGTTGTATTGAGAATCGTGTCTTGCAGTATCATTTTAAAATGTTCATTTTTTTTTCCTTTTTGCTGTGCTACTCAAATAGGAAGAAATGTTTGGCCTATGCACTTATTGTAGTTTATGTTCATCTTAAACTGTAAAAAGTCCGCTTTTTATTTAACTTTGCAGTCTGTATCTCATCATGATGTGTATTTGTTTTTCATCACATTTTGAGTGTTAATGTATATACTAAAAAGAAAATTTAAAATAATATGGTTGGTAGTTTTGTATTCTGAAACATGCATATTCATGACAGTTAGTGCTGTAGAACTGAAGGAATTTCTGCTGTTTTAGAGCACATTTTGTGTTTCATCTGATGCATTCCAATCAGTAAGAAGAAAGGAGCTAGAGAGAAAATGTGTACACACCTGTTCATCCAAAAAATTTTTTTTTAGAAATATGAATTGCATTGTGCTTGGATTTAGGAAGAGGCAATAGCCTCTCCACAGTTAAAGATGAGACTTGATTCCCATTATATTCTCAAACTAGGTCACTTGTATTTCAAATGTATGTGTTGTCTGTGACGAGAGGACAGGTGTTTGCCCAAATTTGAGGTATTTCAACCAAACTGTTTCTGAGAGGGTTTTAGAGGTTTAGGTGTTGATTATGTTCTGAAAATTCTCCTAATGCTTTGTTCGCTACAACTACCACAAAAAAGCATGACCTAACAACATCAAGTGAGGCTTATTTGAAAGGTCTTGGTGATGTCTGCAAGACCAATTTTGAGAACAGGAAAAGCAAATTTGACTCATGAAGTAAGGACTGGAGCCATTCTGAAGTTCTAGTGATGATTCTTGTAAAGGTTGAGTTTCGTTTTTTTAAAAGTAAGGGTTTTTTTGTTTTTGTTCTGTTTTGCAGTGATAGCAGCTGCTTTATATGTCAAAGGGATATTTGTTAAAAGGATTTTTTCAAAGGGGGAGGAGTTTGAGGGGAGATCATAGTCTGATCTATAACAAAGTTCAGGCTCATCAAGGGATTCTGTACAAAGCTGACAATGCTACTTGTTTTCTATCTCCATGCTTGTTTGAATTGCTGCATGACCCTAATAGCAAAGTGCTCACATTATGACCTTTGTGAAGAGAGATATTCCTGTTAAGATGTTAAACCTATTGAACGGTAATCCAGCCTTTGAGGAATTTGATAATCTAAGTGAAACAACTGGACAAGACCCTACTCCAGGTCACATGATGACCAGACTTTAACAAGTGGTGAACCCAGTGATCCATTTGGATATATAATTTGCTGTTTAATTTGTTTAAAACATCTTGTAAAGAAAAATAAGAGGGCAAAGATGTGAGATTATGTATTTTATTTAACCGAGGGCAGGAAGCTAGACATGAAGGAGGGCTGGGGAAGTCCCAGAATAGCTTTAGCAGTGTTACTGTTTTTTGGGTTTTTTTTCTTCCTAGTTCCTTGTTCAGAGTTGGAAGACAGCAACTCTCTGTGATGTTGTTGTTTTGTTTTTTGGAGGGGCATCATCCTATGATGCGCTCAGCCTAGCTTCAACTTTTTGTCTTGTTGCTCAGAGAAACATGCATAAGGGATTTGGATATTCAATTCTTATTAAAATTAATACAACCAGTGTGTCCAAATCTCCTGGCTGTCTTTGAACATCTCAACCAAATGCATAAACTATACAACTTTTAAAATACATAAATTACTTAACCCAAACCCATTATGTGGCTAAAATATGGAACACTTAAATCATTATACAGCCACCTGTGGGTTGAAACTAGTCCGCTGTTTCTCACCCTAGTGTGACTATGCATGATATTTGAGAAGAAGAGGTGCAGAATATCCTATTCAGTTGCTGGAATTTGGATAGTTAAAATGCACTTATCAGAATAAGGATTTGGCCTGGATCCTATAGTTAACATCCTGTTTCTTGTGAAAAATGCCATTGGGTACTCAGTGATCACCAAATAGACTGACATCTTCCATAAGAGAGAGGTTGTCCTTCATCAGCTATAGCTTCTGCTCATGAGAAGCAAGCTAAAGCTTTAAAACAGAAATCCATAAAATATTTTAATCTCACAATGCCTGGCACAATTATGCCCATTTTGATTAGCACCTCTAGGGACTATTGGAATACAAATAGTGGTCATACTTCAGAGTAAGGTTCAGTTTATAGACTGATCGTAAATGATTAACCTTTTAGCTCTTGGAGAAGCTATGATCCTGCTCTTAAGGATAAGTCCCAGCTACTTCCCTAATATAATATATAGGATGGATAGATAGGTCCATCAATGGCTATTAGCCAAGATGGAGAGGGATACAACCCCATGCTCTGGGCATCCCTAGCCTCTAATTGCCAGAAACTGAGAGTGAATGACAGGGGATGGATTACTCTAATTGCCCTCTTTTAATTCCCTATGAACCAGCTTGTTGAAAGGTAGGATACTAGGCTAGATGGACCATTGGTCTGACCAGTATGGCTGCTCTTAAAAGAGGATTTCCAATAAAAATTGAACCAAAGAAGAAAATATTCCATTCATTTATGCTCTTGGTGTTTTCATTATCTCAGGAAATTTGTGTGTATAAAAATCAAGCAGACACGAATGGAATAAAGCTTTTTTGAAACAGCGGGACTGTATCCTAAAGAGGTGAAAATGATCATATAAGCCTACAATCCATTTCAGTTGCAAAGACAAGTCCAACAAATATAGGGATAGTGCTGGGGTGAAAAAAAATCATCATATTGCAAACTGGACTTGTTCCACAATTTACAGACCAGGAGAAAGCTATAGTACTTGGGAATCTTCCAAATGTCACACCTTAGTAGCTATAATTCAAAACATAACATTCTATAGCCATTATCCATTCATTGAGCCATCCAGCTGTCCATATATTGCTATGGCACACTTTTGCTCTGAAGCTGTCACCTGTTTAATTAACACTAGATATTTATGTGATGTCACAATGCAGATATCTAAAGTGGTTTTGTTTTGCAACAAATATTAAGCAATAGGTATTTTCAAAATTAAAGGATGCACACACAACTGGAATTGATTTTCCAGTGATAATTAAGATCTTCAGTCGTAATACAGGAGCTGTAAAGAAAAGAGACAGCATCTTAAAGGAGATCTCTACAAGTTAATAAGTAACAAGTTTAACAAAACTGTAATGAATCAGACTTAATACAGAAAGAACTACATAACTGGTTCCAAAATTAAAAATAAAATCAATAGCAAAACTCCCATTTACTTAAATAGGGCTAGGATTTCACCCTAGGTGGGGCTGATTTAGGCTCACTTTGGAGGGCTAATTCTGAGATGTGTTGAGCACTGTGAATTTCCAATCTAATGGGAGACACTTAGCAACTCACAGAGGGTGCAGAGCACCAGAAATAATGGGGTTCCAAATTATACCCTGGTAAATGGCAGATAAAAGTGCCTAGATCATGAACTACAGTAGTAGACTGCTTTGTTCACAAAGTGTTTCTTTAGTATAGAACACGATCAAAGTTTTAAACTTTATTTTAAATGAGAAATGGACATGTCCTGGGTAGATGGTTTGCTCAGGTGGTGGTTTTGTTGTTGTTTTTAAACCTTATCAGAAACTTGGTGAAAGTTTTGTTGATCTTCGCAAGCAGGGAGTTCTCCCATTTGATTTCAATATGACCAGGATTTCACCCTAGGAGTTTTCAGCTGCGTTATTAGGCCCAAACTTTGTTGTTCATTAACAACATAGATAACAGCACAGATTTAACAATATAGTTCTTGTATATTCAAAAACAAAATGAGTGCCTGTCCATCCATCCCCCTCACATAACCCCCTAAGATCAGAAATAGAACTGCCTTCTATTACTATCTTGATCCAGCAGCAACATTTTTCTGCCTCCTCTTGTTCCCAGCTTTCTCTTCCTGACACCTAGCAGCACTAGTTTCCCTGACACTTCCCATCCACTGCTCCAGGACTCTGTGCACTAGGGCCATAGATGAAGTCAGGGCTCAGTGGCAGGACAAGTTTGTGTTCAGCCCCACCCCTCCCTCAGGCTCTCACAAACAGCTTTCCCAAGTGCCTAGCCTTCTATATTTAGGGTATTGGTGCTGATGGACCACTACTAACATTTAATTATTAGAAACAAGAACTATTCCCAACGGGTAAACTGGAGGGGGGAGCACCAGGACAGCATGGGTCTAGGGGTAGGACACTAGACTGGGGCTAAAACCTAAGTTCTATTCCTGGTTCTGCTTCTGACCTTTTGTACAATTGTGGGTAAATCACTTCACCTCTGAGTGCCTCTGTTTTCCCCTCCCACCTTTGTCTGTCACATCTAGTTAGACTGTAAGCTCTAAGAGCAGGGAACGGCTCTTCCTATGTATTTGTATAGCACTTAGCAGAAATACTATTTGTAGGGCTGTCAAGCAATTAATCGCACTGTTAAACAATAACAATCACTTATTTAAATATTTTTGGATGTTTTCTACATTTTCAAATATATTTATTTCAGTTATAACAGATTACAAAGTGTACAGTGCTCACTATTTCAATATTTGTACTGTAAAAAACAAATGTATTTTTCAATTCACCTAGCCCAGGCACTGTAGTGCAATCTTTAAATAATTTGAAAATTGAACTTACAAATGTAGAATTATGTACAAAAAAACCTGCAATCAAAAATAAAACCATGTAAAACTTACAAGTCCACTCAGTCCTATTTCTTGTTCAGCCAATCACTTAGACAAACAAGTTGTTTACATTTGCAGGAGATAATGCTGCCCTCTTCTTGTTCACAGTGTCACATGGCATGGTTGTAGCCAGCATTGCAAGATATTTACATGCCAGGTGCACTAAAGATTCATATGTCCCTTCATGCTTCAACCACCATTCCAGGGGACATGCGTCCATACTGATGATGGGTTCTGCTCTATAACAATCCAAAGCAGTGTGGACCGACACATGTTCATTTTCATCACCTGAGTCAGATACCACCAGCAAAAGGTTGATTTTCTTTTTTGGTGGTTCGGGTTCTGTAGTTTCTGCACTGGAGTGTTGCTCTTTTAAGATTTCTGAAAGCATGCCCCACACTTCATCCCTCTCAGATTTTGGAAGGCATTTCAGATTCTTAAACCTTGGGTCGAATGCAGTAGCTATCTTTAGAAATCTCACATTGGTACCTTCTTTGCATTTTGTCAAATTTGAATGCAGGTAAAAGAGCTGGAGACCTACACTTCTCCCCTAAGGAGTTCAGTCACAAATTTAATTAATGGATTATTTTTTTAAAGAGCATCATCAGCATGGACACATCCTCTAGAATGGTGGTCAACACATGAAGGGGCATACGAATGGTTAGCATAGCTGGCACATAAATACCTCACAATGCTGGCTACAAAAGTCCCATGCAAATGCCTGTTCTCACTTTCTGGTAATGTAAATAAGAAGTGGGTAGTGTTATCTCTCATAAATGTAAACAAACTTGTTTGTCTTAGCAATTGGCTGGACGAGAAGTAGGACTGAATGGACGTGTAGGCTTTGACATTTTGAACTGTTTTGTTTTTGAGTGAAGTTATGTAACAAAAAAAATCTATAATTGTAAGTTGCACTTTCATGATAGAGACCTACGCTACATGTATGAGGTGAATTGAAAAATACTATTTTTCATTTTTACAGTGCAAATATTTGTAATAAATATAAAGTAAGCAGTGTACACTTTGTAGTGTGTTGTAATTGAAATCAATATATTTGAAAATGTAAAAAAATCCACAAATATTTAAATTTCAATTGGTATTCTATTGTTCAACAATGTGATTAAAATTGATTGCAATTAATTTGTAATCATAATTGAGTTAACTGATTAATCGACAGCCCTAATTATTTGTATTAAAGTAGCATTTAGAGGACACAACTGATATTGGGTCCATTTTGCTAAAGGCAGAGATAGCTGCTGCTCCTCTCTCCAGCATGAGTGAGCAGTGCTCTCCCTCGCTCCTTGGCCATTTTATTTTACTCTTTCTATTACAGTCAGTGGGCCTGAAGTCAAATATAGCCACCCTTTCCTTACACTTAGTGAGCAGGTGAAAGCTAGGCTGCCCTTAATAAAATAGGCTACCACCTCCTGCTGTTTGACTGTGGACACAGCTTCCATCCAGTTAAACTAGCCATGACTCTATGGTTCAAGGGGCTAGATGGGACACACTGACCGAGAGGACTAGCACAGCCACTGTGGATGGGATGAGTGAGGGGGAGCAGGGCCCTGGGTGGCGCAAGAGACAGCTTTAGAGATGCAAGGGGCTGTGAGAGCCAGAGGAAGGCTGGGGGGATATGTGTGCAAAACACAGTGATGGGAGGGGGGATTGGAGGGCAGCTCCCCCTGCTAAACTCTCATGAATTCACTGCAAGTCCTCCTGCAGCATTTTGATACATGCAGGAGAAGTTGTCACGATGATCAGAGCAACTCCTCCAATCCTGTGATTTTCAGGGCTGTGCACATGGGGAAGCTGTGCATGAGAACCTGGGGGCTGACTTCACAGATGGCCCTCTCTTAGGGGTGAGATGAGGGTAACTAGAATCTCCTGCTGAGCAGAGAAGGTGATGTATGCATTTGTGTGTATTAAAGGTTGACTTTTCAACCTGAAATTCTCTCTCTCGCATAAGACTGGCCATCCAGCCTGGTATCATGTCTATGAGGATGGCCAATGCCAGGTGCCCCAGAGTGAGTGAACCTAACAGGTAATGATCAAGTGATCTCTCCTGCCATCCCTCACCACTCTCTGACAAACAGATGAATAAAGGGAGTTTAAAAGTCCAAAGCCAGACTATACTGAACACAAATTTCAGCAAAAAGTATGGTATCGGTAAAGTAGTGTACCAAGATTGGTGAAACATACCGATAAGTTTCGTATTCAAATCAATATGGCACTCAAGTTAGCAACGATTTGACACACAATGGAAACAGCTATATGCTTTCAACAGTAATGAAACGTGGTTTAAAGTTGTCTGAAAACATGGATAAACATCCTAAGTAATTTTACCAATGGGAAGTAGATGAGCATGTTCAAGTTATGTGCAATAAGCCAAAGTTGTCACATGAGCATACAATGCAGTTTGACAATATGCATGTTTTGGATTTGTACTCCTACTTTAATATTTTCTTGTAGCAGTCCATCACATATGCATTCACAAATTACACCCATTCAAATCGCATGGCCTTTCTGCTAGTTAAACAAACGTACTGTTCAATGCATTGCCATGAAATTGAATTTCATATTATAACACACCTATTGATTTTATATATATATATGATTTCACTGTTTTAAAAGAGCTAAACAGGAGCCTATTTAGAACAGAGATAAGCTCCTAACAAGGGCAAACCACAATTGGGTCATATGTCTCAAATGTGCAAAAAACAGGATGAACTGTCTGAATTGCTGGGTCTTTTCTATGCTTTTTCTGAAAGGTGTGAAAATATGAGCCAAGCTACAGAAGATGGTAAAGTGAAATGTTCAGCTCATAAATTGTGCTTTGCAACTAAACAAAGGAGTTAATTGCAGACTTCAGGCAGTTACATTTTACCCACAAAAGACATGACATTAGATATGGAAGCCATCCTGAAGTACTCTAGTTATAAATGATAATATCCATTTATCCTCTCAGTAGACTAAAATAGGCAAAATATAATGCAGTGAAGTCACTCCATGCTCTGTGATCAAACTGGCAGGATAGTTTATTTGTGTGAGGGACAGGTACACTGAGGCAGGAAGCCCCATTAACATTAAAGCATTCATTTCAAGTTTCCCCTCAAAATATTCAGAACAATCTTTGCCTGGCTTCCATTTCATTTTGGACCCAATTCCAACTGCAATGAGTGTTTCCCAGTCCCCCTACCCAGCTCTTGGATGAAGAGAGCATGTAGCAAGGATGGCACGAGCATTCATGCTTAATCTCCTGCAGAGCCTGCCTTGACCATGTTCGCTCCCCAATACCCATGTACTCTTCCCCACCCGCCCATACTCTCCTCTCATGTCTTTGTATTTTCCCCAATTCCAACTCGTGTGTTGTACGTAGGTGTGTGCACGGGGTGTGCAGGGCAGAGCTCGGGGGGGGGGCAGGGCTGCGTGCTCCCGCAGGGCAGCATGCTTGGCTTTGCACAGAGCCAGACACGCTCCCCCCATTCCCCCGGAGCCACGCTGCCACAGGGGCAATGCTCTGGTGGAGTGGGGCTACGCACTCCCATGGGGCATCCTGTCTGACTTTGTGCGAAGCGAGACATGCTTCCCCCCTCTCCCCCAAAGCCACACTTCTGCAAGGGCAGTGCTAGGGTGAGGGGCTGCACACTCCTGCGGGGCAGCGTGTTAGGCTCTGCGTGGAGTCAGACACGCTCCCCACTCCCCCGTAGCCACGCCACCGCAAGGGCAGCGCTCTCGCAGGGGAGCATGTCTGGCTCCCCACTAAGCCAAATGCTGCTAGGCCTTGGAGCTTCATTGTTACGGGGCCAAGGGGCTTGATAAGGGGCGGGGGCAGTCAGGAGACAGGTAGACATATTTCTATTCTTCCATCTCTGTTCTGTTCCCATGCCTCCTGCACCCAACTCTTCTCTTCAGCCAACTCCCAGATGTAGCTCTTGTGACCAATGCCCCTTATATGCTCCACGCTTAGACTTACCCCTTGTAATCCTGATGCATCCTCGCATGTTGCCTGTTCAGAACTTCAGGGCCGTTCGTATTGCCTGGCAGGCTGCCCTCTTAACCTCTAGAGCCCGCTGAGGCCAGCCTGACTGGTAGACAGCCACCTGAACCTGCACCTCTTGCTCCGTCCCCTCATGGCCTGGCAACAAATCACAACAGAAGACTCCGTCCAGCAGGCACTTCAGCCACCGCAGTGCCTTCATCTCCTGCTCCAGATCCAGCTCTGGATCTGGGTCTGCTTGCACAATCACCCCAACCAGGGCCACTGGGATATAGTAGATACAGCTCTTCAGCTGCTGTAGCATCTCCAGCAATCGGTCTAGCCCCACCCAGTGTGTCAAGGAGGAGGCTCTGCACAGGAAGAAGATAAGCTGTGAGAAGATTCTGTCCTGGTGCCTAGAGCTGCCAAGTTCATGGAATGAGAGGCGTCTCTCAGCCCTGTGGCTTGTTGCTTGATTACAGGCCACTGTGCTAGTCACACGGAATGCTGGTATGGGGAACCTAGCAAACACTTCCTGTTGGAACTCTTCCACTGTGTGTTGGCTCTGCAATTCCCCGACCAGGTGTACATTACCCCCCATCATAAATTGCAGGGTCACAAACTCCAATTCTGTCTTCTCATCCCGGGGAAGAGCAGAAGTGGCAACCACTGTCAACAGGTCCTTCACCAGCTTCATGCCCACTTCCTGGCCTTCCTGAGACTGCTCCATGACCTCTGCCCGGACTCCTCCATCCAGCTCTGTGACTTCCACCTGGGCTCTTCCATCCAGCTCCATCATCTTCCCTTTGTCTCCTCCAGCCTGCTCCATGACCTCTGCCCAGGCTCTTCCATCCAACTCTATGATCCTTCCTTGGGCTCCTACAGTCTGCTCTGTGACCACTTCCTGGGCTCTTCCATCCAACTCCATTATCTTCTCTTGGGCTCCCCCAGCCTGCTCCGTGACCTCTGCCCAGGTTCTTCCACTCAACTCCATGATCTTCCCTTGGGCTCCGGTAGCCTGCTCTGTGATTTCCTCTTGGAGTCTTCCATCCAGCTCCATGATCTGCCCTTGGGTTCCCCCAGCCTGCTGCATGACCTCCTCCCAAGCTCCCTCTTCTTGCTCCATACACCTCTCCTGAGTTCCTCCATTCATCTCCATACTGTTCACTTGGGCTCTTCCCTCCTGTTTGGCTGTTTTCTAGCTCCCTTTTTCCTCTCTCCATTTCTCCATGTCCTCCCACCTCTGACTCTTAATTACTTGTTGCTAGCCATGGGACCCTTTCGTGTCACAATACACACCCACTGACTCACTCCTACAGTGAGACTGAAGGTACACAGCCTCATTCTCCTTCATAGCTGGTTTGTTAAGCTGGTTTGTTCCCAAAAGCCTTTTTCAGGTCAATAAATAGGCAAAGGTAGATAATGTGAAACCTTTCCCTGACCAAAAAATCAGCTATAGTCCAGTGGTTCTCAAACTTTTGTACTGGTGACCCCTTTCAAATAGCAAGCCTCTGAGTGCGCCCCCACCTATAAATTAAAAACACTTTTTTAATACATTTAACACCATTATAAATGCTGGATGCAAAGCTGGGTTTGGGATGGAGGCTGACAGCTCATGACCCCCCATCTAATAACCCCACAACCCCCAGAGGGGTCCTGATCCCCAGTTTGAGAACCCCTAATTATATCTTTTGGATTAAAAAAAAAGAGAGAGAAATAGGACCACTTTACAAAAAGGAATTGAAGGATGCAGAGTCCTGCTGATGTGATAGCTGAGAGAACAGCAAAAAGAAAACACGGAAAATACATTTGGCGAAAGGAACGAGACTGGTACAGCCTCACAATATCTGGCCTCCATCTTGCTACCAAACCAGAAATGGATAGCATTAAAAAATGGGTGTGTGTAGTTTAAGATCCATCTTGATTAATTTTGGCTACACTTTTATACCATCACATACAAACAATGCCATTGATACTGATTAGCATTTCATGATAGGTTGCTGCCTGTGTTCAAAGGGGATATGCTGGGAATGGATGTGTGAACAGGAACCTGTGTCTCATCACCAGGAGAGAATGTAGGAATAACACAATGTAAATGTCAAAAAGATTGTCCTGGAACAAAACCTCAGCTAATCCAATGGTTTGACTTGGACAAATGTTTTCTCCTCAATTTCCTGCCACTGAGAAATATTTCTTAGCTATTCCCAACTGCTTGTTTCTCCTTCTCCTGCTTTCATTTCAAGTGCTCTTGAATGGCAGATTTTCTCTACAGTCAGTAGTCGACATGGATATTATGAAGAAAGGAGCATCAGAAATATCCAAAATAGACTGATTAAATTATGAATGAACACACATTCTGGTTCATTTATCAAAAGTGAATGTGAGAATCCCATCCAGATCTCTGAATGAACATTGTAGTATACATTTACATTAGTCCTTAAAAGCAAACTGCAAATACACACAATATACACACTTTACTAGCACTATTGAAGTAAATGAGATTTTTGACACTGGCTGCACTGGATACAGAAATAGCCCTAAAGAACACACAACACTTGCAGATTTACAGAAAGAAAGAGAAGACATGACATAGGTATAAAATCAATGCGAAATGAGAATTACAACAAGACATAAATATTCACTCATAGCACTCTTAACATCTTTAATATCTACATGTTGGCTTCTTGACAGTGACTCTCTCAAGATCATTATTACATAGCCATTCTTTTCACAGTATCCCTCAGATTGCATGCACAAGCCTTACTAGCATGGAATCCCATCCCAACAAACCTTGGTTTGGTTCTAGGTAAGCTCCCATAGCAACATTCTAGTGCTAGTAACATTCCAGTAGGGCCACTGCTGCTTACAGTGACAATCCTTCCCTTAACCCTAGCACATAAGAATATAAGACACATCCATAAATGAACACACACAAATACACTATTCTGTGAAGTGAAAGGTGGAACCTCTAGCAGTGTAGTGCCCCCCAATGGTGTGCTTGGGCCTTGGCTCAGCATTGACCCAGAGGGAAGAATAGCACCAACTGTGTTACTCACAACACCGCCTGCAACAGCGCCTTTAAGAAGCAGCAATCAGTTTAGGGGAAGATGTTTTTTAAGATACAAAATTAATAGGATGATAATTTTAAAAGAAGAGAAAATAAAATACAGCCTCAGTGGGAAAAGTACATCCATAACCATGGGGTCCATCTGTAAGGGCTATGTGGGGCAACAGCTCCTTTGGGTAGTATCCAGATGACGGTGGGATCCCTTCGTTCTGAGGAGTCCATATGGAAGAGTGCTATGGGGAAAGGGCTCCCTTAATTTCCTTCTGAGGTTGTTTCCGCCCCAAGATGTCTATGCATATGGGGTTGGCTTCCTTTGTTCCCTGGGGGGATGATGATATGGCTATGGGCATGGGTTCCTTCAGTTTACCTGGAGAAAGTGGTTCTTGCGGATGGGGGGGGGAATAGTTACCCGTGGTTAGTGGCATAGCTTTGGGGGTGGTTCTCCCGAGAGGTGGGTCTCCTGGGGGTGTGTGAATGGCTACAGGGGTGGTTCTCCGGGGGGGGGGGGTCCTCTGTGAGGGGTTGCACAGATCTGTGAACGCACTGGGTCCCCAGTGAGGTTAAGCTATGGAGCGGGGTCCCCTAGGGGTATAACTAAGGGGCACCATGGCAATAGGCCTGGGCCCCCACGGGGATATGGTGATGGGGCAATATGGCTATAGGGATGGAGCCCTGGGGGAATGGCTGGGGGTATGGCTAGGGTGCAGTATGGCTATAGGGCTAGGGCCCCAGGAGATATGGCAATGGGGCTTAGGGCCCCAAGGGGAAAGGGAAATGGCTGGGGGGTATGGCTATAGGACTGTCGTGCCCGGTGACATATGGCTATGGGGTTAGGGCTCCAGGGGAATGGCTGGGGAGGAGGTATGGCTAAGGACTGGGCCCCCAGGGGACACATGGCTATAGGGTTAGGGCCCCAGGGAGAGGCTGAGGCAGTAGAGGGCTGTGGCATGGCTATGGGGCTGAGGTCCCAGGGGACATATGGTTATGGGGTTACGGGAGAGGCTGGGGCAGTAGAGGGCTGCTGGGCCCCAGGGCGGGTCTAGCTATAGGGCTGTGAGCCCGGCAGGGCTGGCGGTTACCTGAACCGGGGGTTCCGCTCCCCAGGCGGCAGCCGGCGCCGCTTTCCTCCCGCCGGGCGCGGTGAGGCGGCGGTGCCGGCAGGGGGCGCGCCTCCGGGGGGGGGGGGGGGCTGCGCCTGGGCCCCGCCCCTTCCCCCGCGGCCGCTCTCGGTTCCGGCGGCGGCTGGGGCCTGCAGCAGGGCGCGGAGCGGAAGGTGAGCAGGGCGCGTGCGGCCTGGTCCGGAGTAACCGCGGACTCCCCCGTCCCCGGGCTCCCGTCCGGGCTCCCCCCCCCTCCAGTCCCTCCCCCCTGCGCCCCCCGTTCCCGGCCCGCCAGGCCGCGGTCGCTCCAACTGAACCGCACAGGGCCGCGCGCCTTCCTCCCTCGGCGGCGGCGGCCAGGGCTTCCCTGGGGACTTTGGGGTCCCGTGGGCCGCTGGGGTTTGCCGTTGTTTTCCCCTCCCCCCTCCATTGTTCCTCTCATTAGGAAGCGGCTTCACAGTGACAATTAAGGCTTCGACTCCCCCCCCCCCAAAAAAAGCTTTGAGCGCCCTTCCCCAGCCACCCCCCCCCCCCCAAAACCTGCGGAGATAGGCCCTTGGAGGCCCACGAGTGGTGCCTGTGTCTGATCTGCAGCATGGAGTTTGAGGAGAGGTGGGTTTTCATTCAAAATAGCCCCCCTGTCCCCTCCCATTTGCACCTGGATCTCTAGTGATCCCAACTTTTTGAGGTCGCATATGAGGAGCTGTTTGTTTCTTTCCCCCCTTGATCTGGTCTCCTAATCCCCTTCTATGTGATCTCCTCTTCCTCCTGACTAGTGAGGCCACAGTTAGTGTCACCCCTTAGAAGGGGAAAAAATGTTTTGGGTCCGGCCTTGTATATGTATGTTGAGACTGAGGAAGAGCCAGAATATGATGAACACTATTCTGAGATTTCACCTTAAAGGAGGCTGTGTTTTATTGATGGCCAATGTGTCACAGCTATTTCTAGAATCATCTCCGTCTCTTTGTCTGTTGTTGGCTAATAAGGGGCAACCAGTTTCTGCAGAAGTTGAAATAAGTCCCTTTGATACACATCTTCTATGACTCCCAACTTTTTATATTGCTTTCTAATTGAGCTCTGATTTCCCCAGAAACCTTCCTCAGTCTTTGTGATACTTCTTACTCTGATATTTTGCACTCAGTGCTTCCAGGATTTTAAAATGTTACTGCTGCATAACTTACATTTTTCTCTTTCAGATACTTCCTCCTCATTTGGGTGTTGTATAGCAATCAATGTCTTAGCTATTAGTCTTCTTGCTGATATTGAAGATTACCTCTAGTAAGTTGGGTGGGCTAGGGCTCTTTTTAGTATTTTCAATACGTAAACATTTTATGCATTGTGAGGAGAAGTCCTCCAGAATCTCCCCAAAAAAGCCCACTTCAGGGGTAATCTCCAACAAAAGATGGCAGGATTTGGCTCTAGAAATGACACTTACCATGTCATGTCAACCACTTGACAGAGACTCAAAAGTGCTCAGCATCTCTCCTTATGGGGTGAACTCCATTATTCTTCTATCCCAAGGAATGAGGTATGAAACCAGAGTGTAGTGTTTGTGTGTGCTTAGCAGTTGTTTCTATCACAATATTACAAAGCTATTTGGGATGGTGGGAGGCAGAAAATTGTAACTTTAGAGACATTGGTGTTTTCAAAAATGCCTATGTCATTAAGAAGCACAAATCAATGGGACTAGTGCTTCGGGCTTGTCTACACTACTACTCTCGTCGGTATAACTTCTGTTGCTCAGGGTGTGTGAAAAAACACACACGTGAGTGACATAAATTACACCAACAGAAGTGCCAGTGTGGACAGCACTGTGTCAGCAGGAGAGCTTCTCCCACCAACATAGTCACTGCTGCTTGTGTTGGTTGTGTTGACCAGAGAACTCTCTCCCATTGACGTACAGTGGCTACATGTGTGATCTTGCAGTGGCACAGCTGCACTGTAAGCTCACTAATGTAAATGTGGCCTAAGTCACTTAGGCGTTTTTGAAACCCATTAAGTGTAATGTAGTCACCCAGTACCAGTGAATATATTAAAGAAAACTATGGCCCTGACCCTTTTTGTAGCTCCATATGGGCAGATGTCACAGTACCCATATGGAGCCTCACTGAAGTCAAGTCATACCTGGGTGTCTGAGCCCACAAAATGGTAAACTTTGCTCTGACCTCAAAGCTAGGTATAGCTTGGGAAGCTGCAGTACAGGCTTCTTCATTCTGCCGTACTGGTGTCTCTGTGCCTTGACTGGATGCATCCACATCTACGGATGAGAGGGTAGTTCAGTCTCCATGTTCATTTAACTTAAACCAAAAAAAAAAGGGGGGGTGGGAAGGTGCAACGACAGAACATGAGTTTTATCTTGCAGATTAGTGTTATTTCACACAGAATTGAAAGTTAGTTTAATTTCTGTGGTGAGGAATTTATCTTTTGGGAAGTCTATTTCTGTGCTTTGCTGGTGTACTGAGATTAATAATTAATCTTTAAGCATTGATCCATGATTGCAAACCAGCAGAAAATAGGTGTAACCAGTTCTTGTCATTTTTAATTGATTTAGGCTGAAGCAAAATGAATGAACATCCTAAAAAGAGGAAAAGGAAGACTTTACATCCTTCACGTTACTCAGGTGAGTCTAGAGCTTGAACTGTTGACACTTCAGTGTGTAAATTACTGTAACTTTCCTCAAAATAACTAAAATGCAAGAATTTGTGAAGGACTCATAAACTATAAAAGGCAAATTCAAACATTCATGTGAACATAGGCTGTCTCCTTTGAGAGCTTCACTGTTAAACAATTTTAAAACTGTTCCATTTAAGCCAGCCATTGTTAACGTTTCTCTAATCATTTGCTGTTCACCATTTCCTCAGTGGCTTTGGGAAAGCTACTTAACTTCTGTTTTCCCATCTGTAAAATAGGCGCAAAGCTCCTAACATACACAGGTGTTTTGAGGTTTAGGGGAGCTTATCAAAAGTGTTGGTCTAACTCTGCTCCCAGAGGGAGTTTTACAGTTGATTTCAGTTGGAGGACAGCTAGACTACTGTTGAGTGATTTTTAAAACCATTAGTATCTGTACAGAGCATTGAAGATAAAAAATATTTATATTTATATAATGATTTACAATATCAGGCCATCCATGGTCTTTTA
The DNA here is from genome assembly GCA_032164245.1 of Sternotherus odoratus. NCBI lineage: Eukaryota > Metazoa > Chordata > Testudines > Kinosternidae > Sternotherus > Sternotherus odoratus. The sequence continues at coordinate 9,201,364 of JAVMKO010000009.1, read as the reverse complement.
AATTTGGATGCTGTCTAAGAAACAAAGATGTTACCACTGAGGTAAACGTGTGTGTATTTTAAAGGTATGTGTTACTATATCAACCTGTGGTTTAAACACTTTCTTTTTCTCTCTAGATTCTTCAGGTGTAAGCAAATATATAGACAACAATGGAATCTTTTCTGACCACTGTTATAGTGTCTGTTCTATGAAACAGCCAGACATTAAAATTTCTGAAAATAGAGGTAAGATTGCCTTCCTATTATATTATTAATCTCCTCTGGCAAACACTTATCTAGGTGTATCAAAATTCTGTCCAGAAAAGCAGCAACATAATGTAGAAAAATACAACAACTTTACTGTGCAAGTACATTTAATTTTCTACTGTCCAAGACTGGCAGAAGGCTGTTACATAATTTTATTTGCAATTCTATTTCTCAATAAGATATAACATTTTTATTAAAATGTAGAAATATTGGAGGCCCGGTAGTTCCTGGTATTTACGACAGCTATCACACTTCACAATTTCAAGCATTTGTTGAATGGTGTCAAAATAATGTAAACAAAGATTGGAGTCAGATGGAACAGAGTGCTTTATCAGAAATTTCCTTTTCACTATTTGATTTGGGCTTCCAAAGACCAACTTCATTATACAAGTGCCCACTGCTTAGTGTTACCCTTGAAGTATGGGATGGAGCGAATGTAAGGATGCACTTCCTTTTTCTCTAATAAAATTAACATCTGATCTCCGGCATTATAATTTAAGTATTGGAATAGGAAGGACTGTGCAGTTGGAAGCATTTATGGAATAACTTTTGTTCTGCCTCTTTTAAAATTTAAAATTTCCTCTAAGCATTGTAAAAGATTTTTCAGCATAATCAGCTATAGCTATTTACTATTAAAACTTGTTTACAGAGAGAGAAACTTATTAGCCTTTGAATCTGTTGGTCAACTTTAATCTGGGCATAAATAGTTTTGAGAGCGCTCTCATAGATCTTTGTACATATTTCATATATAAAGAGAAAACAATGGAACTCTGGAATTGATGATGGAGTTTCTAATTATTTGACATTTAGTGGAAAGGTGCATAGTGTAGAGCAAACAATTCAGTTTATACCACAGTACAGGAAAACCTCAGTAAAATTATGTATTAATGGTATTTTAACTCAATCCAGATTATACAGACGACCATATATGGCACAGTCTCGAATGTTGAGATGACTATTTTTAATGTGAAGTAGACTCACTTTTTAAAACGTATGAAAAGTTCACCTTCCTTGGTACCCAGCTATTTTAGAATGTTTTTACCAGCTAACAAAAGTTACCTTATTAGAGGAAAATTAATTTTGCACTTTTATTGGAAATCAGGTGTGCTATTTTTACCTACTGGGGAGAAGAGTGAGCATCTCCTCTATTAAGATTAACAAACATGAAATATAAGGGCAGGTTAAACATCAGGAATTTTTAAAATGTTTAAATGTCTGGTTTTCTTTTTTTATTTGTGCTGGCCAATCAAGATTCAATTTTCAAACATAGAGGACTCTATGCTATTTTCATTATTGGATAATATTAGCCCTGGGTACACTTGTATTATTTTTGGACAGTAAGGACTGATCCTCTGTGTGACATAAAACAAAAATAATGTGAGTATAGTTTGATCAGGAGTGACATAGAGTTGATTGTAGCTATTCTTCAACTGAATGTGAGGAAGCAGCCTACAGAGACTACCAGGTCCCAGTACATTGATTTCAGCAGCCGTACATCACAATCAGGAGAAAGCACTGCATGTCTGGCTACCTGTGTGCATAGAAAATGAACGCCATAATGTTGTCGTGGTGGGTATTTTGATTGTAGAATTTGGTGGGTTACATTGTGACCCCAGTTGCATCATATCTGAGGTTATTGCAAAGAAATTTTTAGAGAACATTGGGATATTGAGAAGAAACCAGACTTCCCTTATCCCCTTAGGTAGATTCCATGCTCCTGCACAGACCCTAGATACTGATGATGATGGCAGCCCAGTGCATGCCGGGACATCTCATTGGAGTGGGGCACAGTCGAATGTCATGGGGTTGCACTTAACAGACTCAAAAAAGAAAGGTAATTGTAAAGGTGTATTTGCAGAAATCATGCATGCTTGAGTACTGAAAAACTTTCTTTGAAGTTGGGGAAGTGTGTGTGTTGTCTTTTAATGTAACTGATAGAAAATGATAAAAATTATAGGTTGATATAAAGATGTAAGGGTGTTTCATTTAGCTGGTCTCCTTATTGAAAAGAAATTTTAATTTGGTGGCTTGAGGAAAATATAAAAGTAAAACGCTAATGAACTGCTACAGGCGATGAAAAGCAAGATATCTACCCATCTGCAACTTTTAGTTTTGGGTGGTTTTTTTTTTTAATTGTCTTATCTATTTTCTCTTGTAGAGAAAAGTGCTAATAATGGAATTTATAGAGACATGTGCGAGTCTCCTATGTTCGGTGACAGTCCAACTGAAGAGGAGAAACCCATAGATATTCAAACCATAGAAATTTCAACTACAGAAGTTAATGCTGTAGAAGTTCATGATATAGAGACGCAAACTGTTTCACCTGAAAAGCTAGAAGTCGAAGACATTGAAGAAATACCTGTTGAAAGCTGTAAACTTTTTGAGAAAAACCAGGCTTTGAATATCACAGCTCAGCAGAAGTGGCCTTTGCTGAGAGCCAACAGTAGTGGCCTATACAAGTGTGAGCTGTGTGAGTTTAATAGCAAGTACTTCTCTGATTTAAAGCAGCATATGATCCTGAAGCATAAGACTTGTACAGATACCAATGTCTGCAGAGTATGTAAAGAGAGTTTCTCCAGCAAAGTTCTGCTAATTGAACATGTAAAAATACATGAGGAAGATCCCTACATCTGTAAATATTGTGACTACAAAACAGTGATATTTGAGAACCTCAGTCAGCACATAGCAGATACTCATTTCAATGACCACCTTTATTGGTGTGAGCAGTGTGACGTGCAGTTCTCCTCGAGCAGCGAGCTGTACCTACACTTCCAGGAACACAGCTGTGATGAACAGTATCTGTGTCAGTTTTGTGAGCATGAAACCAATGACCCAGAAGACTTGCATAGCCATGTGGTGAATGAGCATGCATGTAGATTAATAGAGTTAAGTGATAGCTATACCAACAAAGAGCGTGGACAGTACAGCCTCATAAACAAAATTAGCTTTGACAAATGCAAAAACTTCTTTGTATGCCAAGTGTGTGGCTTTAGGAGTAGGCTGCATACAAATGTCAACAGACATGTCGCTATTGAACACACCAAAATATTCCCCCATGTTTGTGACGACTGTGGGAAAGGCTTTTCAGGTATGTTGGAATATTGCAAGCATTTAAATTCTCATTTATCTGAAGGGATTTATTTGTGTCAATATTGTGAATATTCAACAGGTCAGATTGAAGACCTTAGAACTCATTTGGATTTCAGGCATTCAGCAGACTTGCCTCATAAGTGTACCAATTGCTTAATGAGGTTTGGAAATGAAAAAGATCTTATAAGTCACCTTCAGATACATGAGACAGCTTGATGTTTTTTCCTCTGTAGTCAGTTTATTAGAAGTAATATGCATTTTCAATGTGTAATATGGTAATATTAAATACAATTGTAATAGAGATTCTACTGTGGATAGTTATAATGCCAGTTGACTGATTTTTTTTTAATCAACAAACCACGTTTAAAGACCGGCATGTTTTGTTTTTGGGAATTTCCTGTCATCGGAGCTTGGGTGGGCAGGGAACAATTATATTTAAAAGATGATTGTTCAGTCATGTGGTGGGAGTTGCATGTTATAGTAGCCATTTTAAAGGTCATTCCATCTGCTAACATTAGTGGTATGTCTGTTTGATGTGAAGAACAGGAAGGCAGCTCTTTCTGGATAAGAAAAATGGAAGAGAAAAATTTCTATTTTTATTCTTTTAAATCTGTGCTTAATTTACTGTTCTACTTTAGCAAACAGGGCTGTCTGTTCTCAACTGGATTCCCCAACTCACATTAACTTCAGCAGCTAAGTGAGTATACTCCTCCTCAGTAAAGTTCACTGGACTACTGAAGACATGTATGCTCTAAAAAGTGGCCTCTCTGCAAGCACCCATCTAGCTTCTCTTAACAAGCCTCCAACCCTATATTCCTCCTGCTACGCTGACAAGCCCTTCTACTTCCTCCACCATGACAAATTCCTAAATGTGACCTCTCTTGGCCAGTGTTCTTGCCCTAGCCCCACATTCACACTGTGCTATCCTTTCCCAGTCAGCTGTCTGGTTCCAGCTTTGCTTTTAGCTGTCGATCTGTCACGCAGCTATTCCTTTCCCCTGACAAGTGTCACGTTTTCCTCATAACTGCCACAGATCTCCCACTTTTTTCCTGTCTCTTTCCCATCTATCTGCCACTCTGCTATCCCATCTTTCTATTCCCTAAGGATGCATGTAGCTGACAAATGTTACCTATGGAGATTATATTGCATTCTAAAGGACAGTGACGAAGCTTTTTGGGGATCCACCCAAGAATATACCCAAAGGAGTGATTTGTTTGGAGGTACTGTAATGCTAAATTAAGCACTTGTTAAAATGGGGTATGCCAATGATTTCAGCTATAGCAAAACTGAACCATAGATTCAGTATAGTTAGCTTTACACTGCTGATAGGGTTGAGGGATATGCTCTAATTCCAGAAATTCTACAATTCCTCTCCCATGGTGTATCTAAATCTTTTATTATGGTACATTATAAATAGTCATTTTTAAAAACTTCCCACAAACCTTTTCAGATTGTACATTGCCATCTTCATGTTTTCTTCCTTATAACTTCATTCCGATTCCTTAAGTCCATAGCCATATTTCTGACCTGAACAATATTTAGACATAGCATGAGAGGGGAGAGAGCTTAGACTGTGAAAGCTATGAGGGTAAAATAGCCAGCAACTAAGTGGTTGACTTTACATTTCTGTCTGTATTGATTGTAAATTTGTAATGTAAGACATTGTCCAATGTAAGTTTGTTTAAATACAGTCCATGTGTAAAATATTCCTCTGCAGTGGTAAGAACGAGATCCTTGTTACTAATTCTGCACAAATTTCATACAGTTAAAAGATAAATATTGGCCCTCTTCAAACTATAGAACTTATTTGTCTCAAATACATGTTCTAGAAATATTCCTAGAAGTTTTTCTTTAACTAGATACCATTCCTAAAAAACAAAACAAACACCAACTAGCAATTCAGAAGGTATATTTCTTAGTGTGTATACAGAAATCCCATTTCATGTTTAAATGGGCTTGTTTAAATCAGTTTCAATACAACAGTGATATTTTTATGACCTGTTGAGGTATTTTGGATACCACTCACCTTACTGGTACCGTAAAGTGGAGATAAGATTTTGTGCCTGGTTCAGATTTGGGAAATCAGTTTCATCCTTGGAGGGGGAGCAGGGAGGAGATAATGCCTGTCACTCTTTGATTTCATCTTACTGTCTCAAAGAATGTCATTGATGGAGAAGAAGCCACTTCAGGAGAAGCTGCTGTGATGTGGGACCTTTGAGGGAATGAGGGAAGAAGTGTGTGTGAAGAGGTGCATAGGATTGCTGGGATGCAGGAGAAATGGGTGCATTTGTACAGAGAAACATTGTATCACCCAGGAAAGATAGTCTAGTGCAGGCGTCTCAAACATGCGGCCCTCATGGTCATTTGAGTTTGAGACCCCTGGTCTAGTGGATGGATCACCGTAGTGGGACATGGGAGACCTGGGTTCAGTAATTCCTGACTCCTGGATGACCTTTGGCAAGTTACCTGATCTGCCCTGTGTATCAGTTTCCCATTTGTAAAATGGGGATAAAATTTACCTGCCTCACAGAGGTGTTAATGGCCATGAAGCTCTTGGAGACTTCTGTTAAAGATCATACACATTCTAGATAGGTAGATCCAAGCTCCTGTTAGGTGGAAATTTTATAAACCAGGGATTAAATTAGAGGTAAAAGATTTGACTCTGATCTGTATATTTTTCAGAAGATGAAGTTAACACGAACAGGTGATGTGCTATTAGGTCAAAGGGGGCAGAAACTAGGATAATTGCTTCCTGCTGACTCAGCAAGCAGAAATGAGTGAGTGGATTTACTAGGCTGCAGGGTGAATAAGGTGATTGAAGATAGTAAAATAAATAGCCTTTTGACTTCCCTGCAGATTCTAATCTAAGTAGTATGTTTGTAGCTATTGAGGAAAGTATTCTAGTTTCTATGTGAATGGGGAATAATATATCTGTAGCTGTTTTGTTATGACAAAACAGTTACAAATTGAAAAGGAGCTGTTTGATATATCGAATGTGAAGTGCATTAAGAAGTGGAAGTCCAGAGCTTTGAAGAAGTGAATACATTTAGTGTGTTAAGTGAGTTTAGTGCTCAAAAGCTGCTAGCTTAGTGGTCCTGGAGACTGATAGTCCTCGTTACTCACATTTTACCTCAACCCTGGTCAAGAGAAACCATCTCTGAGTGAGATGGGAATTAAGTTCCCATTAGTAGTTGGTGTTTTTGAGACTGCAAACTAGAGTGCCAAATGCAGTTGTGATTATTTTTTTTTTATGTGGTCGCCTGTCTACTAGAGTGAAACCTCTAGGATGTGTTTGTGTCTGAGTATTGGTGTTGTCAAAACAAAACATTCAAAAACCCTCAGTTGAGCTCCTCAAAATTGACATTGCCTTAAAAATAATACATATCTGGTTCTTATCCTCTTCCCTCTGGTCACACACAAGTCATGTATTCCAACTCCTCAACCATGAGGGCTAGAAATATTTTTTTTTTAAACTCCAGGACTGGAACTTTTAAGAACAACACTAATTATTACAAGAGACTCAGTAAAATACATCCCTGTTGGCAATATTGCAGTGAACTGTGTATGTTCTCCATGAACACCCTCCATGCTGGTTGTTTAAATTATATAATCTGTGAGATGATATATCGAATGTAAAGACCTATCAAGTTCTTGAGTCCTTAAAAAGATTGTTTTTGGTATTTGTCATTCATGTGTATGGCTGACTTTGATTAAGTTATGGCTGGTGCTGATACTATATACAATTCCAAAGGGGTGGCTTGCTTACGTGTTTTATCATAGGTCTGTTTAGCTCTCTCTCTAAATTTTCAAGGATTGGGAGTTTGGAAGAGTAGGAGTAAGTGAAGTCTGAACAACACACAATTCAGTGATACCTGGATGAAGACTTCTAATTAGGATATACAGTTTGTCATTGATACAAGTTCATTTCAAAGGTGGAAAATAGCAATTTTAAAGGGATTATCATATTGTCAGCAGGACAGATACAGAACAAATGAAACCAATATGCTAAGAAAGAGGCACAGTGATGTAATTTTTAAAAAAATAAATTATTTAAATTAGGTGTATGGTAGTACTAGAGTGTAAAAACTGAAGCCTAGTCTACATTAGAAAAGGATTTCTGATATAACTATAACATTCTAGTTATACTGGCAAACTTTCCTAGTGTAGATGCAGCATATACTGGTAAGAGTGCTTTTGTTGGTATTGCTCATACCATTTTACTGAGCAAAAAAAGGTATACTGGGGAAAGAATTTTTATCCCAGTATAACTGGGACTGCAGTAGAGCTTTTGCTGATATAGAAATGTCACAGGATTTCCCCTCCACACATACACGTACACTCCTAACCAACATTACTGTAGTGAATACAGGTTTCTGTCTTCTCAGAATTGTAGGAAATAAAGCTAAATGTCAGTTATTGAAAATACATGAAGTAAACAAGCTTGTGCCACATAAAGTAAACAATTAATGAAGTCATTTTACTTTTTATTATACAATTTTTTTTATTACCATGGCATGTAGGAGCCCTAATTTGGACCAGTAACCCATTGTGCTAGGCACTATACAAAAAGATGGTACCTGCCCCCCAAAAGTTTACAATCTTAAGTACAGTATTAATCAAGAGACAAGTGGATACAGCCAGGCAGACTGGGGAGTACAAAGAATCAATGACCAATGGTCTCAAGGACCAGCAGGCTTTGGAATGCTGCCTTGCATTTTGCATTACACTGGACCCTCGCTATAGCCCAGGGTTCAGGATCCATGTGTGATCCCTTGCTAATTGGGGGGGAGGGGGGAGATGGGGGCCAGATGTTGCCATGGATCCCAATTTAAATATTTAAATTTGGGATCCATCGCCGTGACCGCTCTCTACACGAACCTGTGCTATAGCGATGTGAGCTATAGTGAGAATCCGGTATATACAGGTCTCCCTTCCCCATGTTGTTACAAACATAGTTGTTCGGATTGTGTAGTCATTTGGGCTTATTCAAACAAAATGCACTTTAATGCAGCCAAATACAAATGTATACCCTGAGGAACAAGGAATACAAATGATACCTACAGAATGGGAGATTGTATTGTGGTAGGCAGTGACTGAAAAGGGTTTAGAGATCATAGTGGACAAATACCTCTTCATGAGCTAGTGTTATGCTGTGGCAAAAAGGGCTAATATGATCATTGGATGTAAAATAAGGGGAGTAATGAGCAGGAAGGATATTTTATCTCTGCATATGGCATTGGTAATGTCGGTAGTGGAATACTGCATCCAGTTTTGATGTCCGTATTTTAAAAAGGGTGTTGAAAAATTGGAGAGGCTCAAAATAGAAAAGAGCCACAAAAATGATTTGAAGGGTTGGGGGAAAAATACAGTGGGAGATTTAAAGAATTCAATCAGTTTAATTGATTAAAAAGAAGATTAAGGTGACTTGATTAGTGTACAAGTATCTTCAGGGGGAGAAAACACCACACATGAACAGGATCTTTAATCTAGCAGAGAGAGGCAGCACAAGAACCAATGGCTGGAAGCTGAAGCCAGACATATTTATATTAGAAATTAAACACTTTTTTAATAGTGAGGAGGTGATTGAAACACATTACAAAGAGAAATAGTGGATCTGTCATCATCTTGATATCTTCAGCTGCCTTTCTGGAAGATGTGCTTTATTGAGGCAAGTTATCTGTCTCAGTACAGGGGTAACTGGGTGAAATGGAGTGGCCCGTGATAGATGATCAGATTAGGACATCTAATTTATAATCTCCTCTCACCTTAAACTCTATGAAGAGTGTTACTAGCTCCCATAATTTCTTCAAGTAAATTGATTTCTTCTGGGGCTAGGGTGATCAGACCACAAATGTGAAAAGTTGGGGATGGGGGGGGTAATAACATATAAGAAAAAGACCCTAAACTCAGGACATCTGGTCACCCTATTTGAGGCCGGAGCCAATTTCCTGATGACAACAGAAGGTCCAGTCCTCTCCTGGAGTTCAGTTCTGCCTGTAGGAAGCCCCCTCTGGCTGTCTTCCCTAGTCCCCACTTGGCCTCCTAGGGCAGTCAAGAAGATATTTGGGAAGGGCAGCAGGGAGAGGGAGCAACTGACAACATTCTCAAAGGAATGGAGGGAGCAGAAGGAACACTATCTCCAGGGCAGGGCTGCTATGTTCTCTTTTAACCCCCTCAGCTCCATGAGCAATGGGTCGCTCTGCTCTCTCCTTTAGTGCCTTCTTCATCCCTGCAGTGCCTGGCATGGGGAGGGGATGAAGAACTGCCTGGAGTTATGAACCCACTCCAAAAGCCTACAAAGGGAGAGAAGAGGATGTTTCTGCAGGCCTTTGGGGTGGGGGGCAAGGAGAAAGAACCCTAGGTGCAGCATGAGGTGAGGCTGAGGCAGAATTTACATGGGGGATTGCATAATTAATTGTTTGGCAGAGGGACATGGAGGTGGGGAAGAGAGGCAGATTGATTAATCAGAGTGGTTGGGAAGAAGCTGGAAGCTTTGCACCAGGGGTCTCAAACATGCGGCCCGGGGGCCACATGCGGCCTGCAAAGCCCTTCCCTGCGGCCCGCCAAGCTTCCTGGCGCCCCCCCCTCCCCCCGGTCCCCCCATAGCAGTTTGCAGGACGGAGGGGCCAGAAGTGGAGGCTTCTCTGCTGCCTGGCTGGGCCGCGTATGTTTCTAGCTCTGGACTTCCTAGATTGCTCTTGCTTTGTTTGCCAAACAGCTGTTGGTGGTGCCTAGCGCTGTCCAGGAGGGAATGGGGAGCTGCGTGCTCAGAGGAGGAGGTGGGGCAGGGGTGGGACCTCTTGGAAGGGGTGGAGTGGGGGCAGAGCCGGGGCAGCAAGGGCGGGGTGTGTGTCAGTGGTGCGGCCCTTGGGCCAGTGCACTAGTCCTCATGGAAGGGGTGGAGTGGGGGCACAGCCGGGGCAGCGAGGGTGTGTGTGTGTGTCAGTGGTGCGGCCCTCGAGCCAGTGCACTAGTCCTCATGCGGCCCTCATGGTCATTTGAGTTTGAGACCCCTGCTTTGCACCATCAGGCAGCCAGCAAGCACCAGAGTTGCCTGCCTCAGTACTCTGAGTATTGAACTTGTGGGGCTGGCAATACTGCAGTGATGCAGGAAATGTATGGTCTAGAGCAGAGGCTCTGAAACTGGGGTCCTCGGACCACCATTCAGGTGGTCCACAGATAGTTTTCTCTAAGGTTCACGCAGGCATGGCTCCACTAATTAGGGCCATGGACCCTGAAGAAGACACACATGTAAGGTGAGGTGGTGGCCTTGGGAGGGAATAGGAGGTAAGTGGGAGGAGGAAGTGGGGTGAGAAGAAGGAATGGATGGAATTTGGGATGTGCAGGGCTGTGGTGGCCCCAGAAAGAGGTGACTTTATCCAGCCCCAGTGCTGCAACTGCTGGGGAGAGATGGCTAGCCTTCCCAGCCTCAGCTCAGAGGCTGTCACAGCAGGGAATAGAGGGCACATCCATCACATTAGAAAGGTAAGACGACTGATAATAAAATATGAGTTGTGTGCTTTTATTTGTAGAGCAATATTTATTTATTTTATTAAGGTGTGTTTTATATAGGGCTCTTATCCAAAGCGCTTTACGAGAATTAGCTAAAGGTGCAAACAACATTTGGAAAGATCATTAAGTGGTCAGCCGAGACCCTCAGCAATTTTCAAGTGATCTGTGGGGGGCAAAAAGTCTTGAGAACCACTGGCCTAGAATCAAACACTGAGTATTGTTGAATGGGACTAAGTGACCTAAACTGGGCCCCGTGGATGGCCTGCTGGGTCCAGCATGCAGTGATCACCCTTGGTCATCAGCAGAGCTTGGTATGCAGAGCTATGGCTGTGTGGGGTCTCGGGCTTGGGCCCTTCAGCAGCACAACTCCCCTTTGTCACTAGCGCGGAGGTGGAGCTTCTGGCTGGGCAACAGTCTGTTACCACCCGGGCGGAGAGCCAGGGGGGCATGGACAAGACTCTGCTGGGAGAAGCATGGAGTGACAGGCCGGAGGGGGTGTGTGTGAAAGGGGGTGTTATGGTGCTAAAACCTCCTTCACTGGAGGAAACCATGTGGGGTGGGTGGGCAACTAGCCTCCATTTTACATAAAGGAAGGAGCCACCATCTCCTTCTGTGACCCTTAGTAAAGATGGTGCTGAGGCCTTTATAGAAGGCTGTCTGCCTTCAATAAAGATGGCGGCTCCCTTGGGGGGTCACTTCCGGTCTGCCCTCGTTAAAGATGGCGACCCTGGCCTTACGGCGGGAGGGGGGCACGCTAAGGGCAGAGGAAGCGGAAGTGATGTACACCGCCCCCGTGTACGGGGTGAGGAGGAAGAAGGAGGTGCGGCGGACCCACCGGCCGCAGCGGTTGCCGGGTAACGGGGGAGCGAGCGAACCCGGGGCGCTGTAAGCGGGTTTGAGGAGCAGGCCGTAGTAGGGACACAGGGCAGCGCGACCTCCCCTCATGCTCCCGCGAGGCAGTGAGTGGCTCAGGCCAGGCCCCGTGCGTACCGCCAGGGAGCCCATGGGGGCTGCGCCTTAGGACACCCCTCCCCCCAGTCAGTCACTTTCCTGTCCTGGGGGGGGGACCCTGCCCCCCGTCACCCACCTTTTTCGGCTCTCCCGGTACAGGGGTCGGCTGCGTCTGTGGCTCCGGGCTCCTAGGCGAGCGACTCTCTTTCGGGGCTAGCAGCCCCGGCTTGTCCCCCTCCACGGGCAGCCGGGAGAAGCCAGCCCCTTACCCTGCCCTTTCTAGTCCTCTTCATCAAGCAAACCCTGCAGAGGAAAGTTTCAACTAACATTGAAGTTGTATTTGTTTTTAAAACTCCGTTTCAATTACTTTCATTGAGGGAACTTGATGTGTTCTTTCCTACTTGTAATTTCCAGAGAGTGTTTTCGTCATGTGTACATACTTTCTCTTACAGTTTCATAATGGCAGAAACTACTGCCTCCCCCCTGAAACACTTTGTGCTGGCTAAAAAGACCATTACTACTATCTTTAACCAACTCCTGGACTATGTCACTGAAGGAGCAAGTTTTGTTGAAGGTTAGTTTTCATCTTTTGGGCAGTGACTTTGCGTCTTTGTACTGGGCTACGCTATCCTAGGAGCCAAGCACCCAAGTTAACTCTTGGTGAAGACATGCTCTAAAATCAATAGATTTGATGGGATGGGATTGATTCCTCCTCTTCCCCTCCTCCCTCACCTGAAGGAGAGGGTATAACAAGGAATGGTCAAAAAAAGCAGGAGACCAGTGATACCAATGACTTAGCTAATTTAGTCCAATATATTGCTGTGGCTTATTCCAGTTCCTAAATTCTTATGTTTTAGTTGAGACAGTAGATTTAAAATTCTACAGCTATACTGCACGTGTATGACATGCAGTTAGCAACTTTGTGTTACTAATGCCTGGCTCAACCTGTTAAATGACTGATTAATATCCGAGATTGTAGATAGCTCTTTGATGGCATATATTCAGTAACATTGCTAATGCCTTAGAAGATAAATTGGTCTCATGATTCCTTTTGTAATCATCTTTTCTTATGTATAGCAACATATAGGAACCCTGAACTTGAAAATGTAGCAACTAAAGAAGAACTGATGAAAATACAGGCATATAAAAACAAATTGGCAGACATCGGTGAGGTGCTTTCACGAAGACACATGAAGGTTGCATTTTTTGGCAGGTAATGAACTTCATTAGATTTTCTATTTCAGGGTTTAGTGTTTATCCCTTCAAGTTTATATGAAGTAGTGATTTTGTTCCCAATATAATCACAGAAATGTAGGATTAGAAGGAACCTTGATAGGTCATCTAGTGAGTCCCCTGCACTGAGGCAGGACAAAGTAATATCTAGATCACCTCTAACAGTTGTTTGTCTAACTTATTCTTAAAAACCACAAGTGAGACAGATTCCACAACCTCCTAGGTAATTTTGTTCCACTGCTTGACTACCTTTACAGTTAGGAATTTTTTTCCTGATGTTTAACCTAAAAGTCCTTATTGCAAGTTAAGCCCTTTAAGGATAGGACAAGAAGTACTGGTTAAGGAGAACAATTTTTATCACCCATCTCATTTTATAAAAATCTTTTATATACTGGAAGACTGTTATCATGTCCTCCCGTCCTTCTTCTCTTCTCCACTGGTTTTGTTTTTTTAATCTTTCCTTGTAGATCTTGTTTTCTAGACCTTTAATCATTTTTATTGCTCTTCTCTGGACTTTCTCCCCTTTGTTCATATCTTTCCTGAAGTGTGGAGTCCAGGACTGGGTACAGTGTGCAAGTTGAGGCCTTCCAAGTGCAAAGTAGAGTGAAAGAATTACTTCTCATGTCTTGCTTCTAACAATCCTGCTAATACATCCCAAAATTGTTTGCTTTTTTGGCCATAGTATTATATTCTTGACTCATTTATTTTGTGATCCAGTATAACCCCTTGATTAGGGGTGGGCAAACTTTCTGGCCCAAGGGCCACATTGGGGTTGCAAAATTGTACTGAGGGCTGGGTAGGGAAGGCTGTTCCTCCCCAAACAGCCTGGCCCTGCCCCCTGACTGCCCCCCCACTTCCCATCCCCTGACTGCCCCCCTCAGAATCCCCAACCCATCTAACCTCCCTGCTCATTGTTCCCCCTGCTCTCTGTCTCAGGAAAAAACCCTGGTGGCTGCAGGAAAAAGCCCTGGTGATTGCATGGAAACCATGGTGGCCTCATTTGAGAAACACAGCTCTAGGCTATATTGATTGTTTGTGAGACTGTATCAAAGGACTTACTAAGGTTGAGATATCTTGCATCTACTGCTTTCCCCCATCCACAAGGCTTGTTACCCTGTCACGGCAAGATATTTGGTTGGTTTGATACTTGTTCTTTACAAATCCTTGTTGACTGTTGTTTAACATTAATTTTACACATTGTTTAATTATTTGCTCCATTATCTTTCTGGGTACCTAAGTTAAGTTGACAGTCTATAATTCTCTGGGCTGTCCTTAGTACCTATCTATAAAAAGGGGAATATTTGCCCTTTCCTGTCCTCTAGGATCTCTCCTATCCTCCATGAGTTCTCAAAGATAATTGCTAATGGCTCAGAGATCTCCTCAGCCAGTTCCTTAAGTGTTCTAGGATGTATTTCGTCAGGTCCTGCCAATTTGAAGACATCTAACTTGTGTAAGGCCACGTCTACACTAGAGAGCATACAGCAGCACCGCTCCTGTCAACATAATTAAACCACCCCCATCGAGCGGTGTAGCGATGTTGTCGGGAGTGAGTCTCCTGCCAGCATAGCGCTGTCCACACTGATGCTTCTGGTAGTGTCACTTATGTCGTTCAGAGGGGGGGTGTTGGTTTTTTCACCCCCCCCCCCCCCCCGAGTGACATACCTGCAAAAGTGCTAGTGTAGACATAGCCTAAGTAATTCTTAATTTGTGATTTCCCTATTATAGCCTCAGATCCTGTCCCATTTACACTGATAGTCACTATGTTAGTAATCCGATAGGTTCTAACCTTTTCGGTGAAAACTAAAACAAAAAAGGCATTTAACATAGGCATTAATGTAGTATAAAGACACTTTCACACTTGTCTATTTGCTGTTGAATCTTCTTCCTTTGACGCCATCCTTCTCTATAAGTGCAGCTTAATTATGTACATAATGTCACATGCTTCCCTCTGGCAAAATTCAATGGAATGATTCATTATTTCTATGAAACTTTTCATAGTGTGATTCTCCTGTGTAGCGCCATTGTTTAACTGAAGAGTAACTTTGAGATTGCCAGTGTTCTCTTCCCACAGTTGTGCTTTAACTTTATGGTGTTCTTTGTTTAATTTCCTCACACTTTTAAGGATTCTGGTTTGTGTTGAATGTTGATGACCCTGAAAAACAAAGAAATGTTTGATTGCCTTTGTTTCCATACATAAGCAACTGAGAGAAACCAGCAGAAAATGGGGAGATATTTTTTAAATAAAGTTTTAAGCTAGTGGAAAGACTAGTGTGAAGTTAGTCATTATTTGTTACAAGACTAACTGTGCTATGTGATTTACAAACAAGTATGAATATTTGAAGTTACTTAGCATCATGTGGAATTCATAGTTAACTCTCGCTTAATTTGGATGAATGCTGGGATATGTCTGTACTCCCCCTTCCCCACAAGTGCTCTCCCTCCCGTTAACTCACGAAGACACTGCGCTGAGTAGATCTAAGTACGTCAACTTCGGCTATTCACGTAGCTGAAGTTGTGTAACTTAAATAGATTCTTCTCCCACCCCAGTGTAGACCACGGCCTGGTTACAAACCTTGATTGCAGAGCATCTTCCCCAAATATTGGAAGAAAATGCTCTTTTAGTACTCTTCCCCTGATCTAAAAATACCATTTTAAAGTGTTAGGAAATACTTAATAATAAACAGGTAGTTATCATCTGAGTTTTACCTTTTTAATACATACTGCGGTAGGCAGGTAACTGCAACAGCAGACTCTGTCCGTGTTGCAATTGAAATAGTTCAATTCCTCAACTTACTGAGGAAAATATTAAATATTATTTTAAAGGGTACTTTCAGGTGTTTAAGTACAAATGTTGATTCTATGTTGGTAGGGGTTGGAGGTGTTTGAAAAACTTGTCATTAAAATTTTTCTATTAATGTTTTTTTAAAAATGAAAATTTTATTTTGATTGAAGCATTCCCATTTGATGTTAGTAAGCCACATTTTGCAGCTTCGTATCAGTGCATGACTACTAGAAACTAGATTTGAGCAGATTGAAAATAAGTCTTTTATAAACTTAATCTTCACTTGTATGCTGTGAGTGAAATATAGAATAGTAAGTCACTATAAATGGTGAAGAGCAAGCTTTAAGGTCCCGATCCCGGCAGATGCTTAGCTTTGTTTACATGAGGAGTACTTCCGAAGCAAATGGGACTTACTCATGGGTAAAGTGAAGCATATGTGTAAGACTTTCTAGAATTCAGTCTTACCTGCATTTAGAATATTAAACTGACTAGGTAGAAAAAAATAGCTTTTTCATGGTATTGAAATTTCACAGAATTACAACTTTGAAGAAATATATCGATTTGGTGCCTGCCAGAAAGTTGCCATTGCAAAGGGCTGGAGGGGTTATAGCATGGGGAGTGATAATCTGGTTAAAATTTGATTTAGGTGCTATATTTTGAATTAATTCTGTAAATGTTGGCAAATAGGCGTGTTCTAATACATTTTCAGACTGTCCATTGAGTGCTAAAACACTCTTTAAGGCGTTCCAACGAAGTGGGTATTAGCCCACGAAAACTTATGCTTCAAAACTTTATAGTTAGTCTTTAAGGTGCCACAGGACTTTGTTACCTCTGCTATTCCAGACTAACATGGCTACCTCTCTGATTCTTTAAGGCATGATATCTAAAATAAACTGATTAGCATGAGTGCCTACACAGGATTCCTTCTGTTGCTTAATAGTTAAGACCCAGTTCTTTGTGTGATGAGTGGAAGGCTAGCGTGAAGTTGGACATAGCTGAGAATGCATTTTGAATTCCTTTAGTATACTGAGTTAACAAAGAGACCTGTTAGCCAAGTAAACTAAATGTATGTGTTACGTCTTTCATCCAAAATAAGGTTAGAGCTAAATTCCATCATCTAATAAAGAGGAGTTTTGTATTAAAATAAACTGGAATTACTGTTTGAGACATTCATTTTACAATTTTTTTTTTAAAAAAGATGTTAGATCTTCCAAATTTTACTGTGGAAGCCATCCTCCAGTTGAGAAGGTTCTCTTATATTTAAGAGATCTGAGTGGTCTATTAGACTGTGAGACATTACCTTGGAATGAAAATAATTTTTGAAAAGTAGTTGAATTTATTATTCTTGTCATGTTTGTACTAGGGTTGTGCGTGTACACCTCAGGATTAGAGTGCCATTCATTGTGATAGGCACACAGCAACACAGAATAAAAGGCGGTCTCTGTCTTGAAGTCTAGGGCCAGGATAACACTAAAACTGGTATAGTAATGTTGTTTAAGGTTGCGACTTTTTGTGTGTATGAGATGGGAGGTGTCTTGTCAGGGGAAAAAAAAAAGTTCTACTGTAGATTGAGTTATACCAAAATAAAAGTGCTTTTGCCAATGTAGATTATTTTGCATGCCACACCAGTATATGCTATACTGTCAAAAAGGCTTTTTTGTTGGTATAAGATTTATCTACATTAGGAGGGTTTGCCGGTTTAGCTATTCTGGGAAACCTTTTGTTTGTTTGTTTTTTAGTGTAGACCTGGCCTTAGACCTGATTCCTGCAAGCTGTTCTGTATGGGCACAATGATTTGCCATGAGGAACAACTTGAAGAATTTGGGCCTAGTTAAGTAGGGAGAATACAATCTAAAGCAAAGGTGTGTTTGGTTTTCTGTATCCCTTGCTTTAAATACTTTTATATTCTCTCTCCCTCTAGAACAAGCAGTGGAAAGAGTTCTGTCATTAATGCAATGTTGTGGGATAAGGTCCTTCCTAGTGGGATTGGCCACACAACGAATTGCTTTCTCAGTGTAGAAGGAACAGATGGAGATAAGGCTTATCTCATGACTGAAGGATCAGATGAAAAGAAGAGTGTGAAGGTATAGTTTTTAAATGGTTAAGAAGCCGGTGCTTGGAAACCCAGTATTAAAAGGACCATTTTGTTAGGTCAATATTTAACACTTACCATTTTTAAGTATGGGGAATGTAAGCCAAATTTATTTAGTATTTCAAAGTCATTCTTCCAGCACTGAAATGACTAAATAAAACTAAAACAAAGACCATAGCACTTTCATGTAAATGGCTCATTTGTACCTTATTCTATCGAATGGTTTGTGTATGTAGGACCATCAGTAAGTTCTATAACTTCTTTTCAAAGCTCTGGAAGGCTCACATTTGAAAAATACACATGGACCAGTTTCTTCCAAAACTTAAAATGTAAATTCAGAAAAATGTCTCAAACATTTTTGCGTATATAAACGTTTACTTTGATTTGTTAAACCCCTGTTAAAGGAGGATGGAGTGTTAGTTATCTTTTATTGGGTTCCCATACTTCAGTTATTACTAACTGTTGTTTGTTTCATTTTGTTTTTTAAACCAGTGTTTAAAAACCAATGGCTTATTCGGCATGAGGTTCAGAAATGGCCATTTTAATCCATAAAGTGTATTTAAAATAATTACCCTTTAAATACAGTGAGAGGTAGTGTATTGGCCTCCTAGCATATGAAGTAGTACATTAACCCTCCATGGTAACCGTACAGCCATAGAAGGAATACCACCACTCCAAAGAGAGTCCTGGTTGTTGTTTTTTTCAAAGTGTAGAAAAATGACTATTTAGACACTAAAGAGAGCATTTGAAAAAATGATTCACAATATTTAAGCTGTAATTTGAAACCATGTATCCATAATCTATTCAAAAGTCTTGTCTCTAGTTTTATTTTTTTAAGGCTGTTATTGCAGGCCTAAATCTTTTTTTTCTGATGCTTTGCATTCTTCACAGACTGTGAATCAACTTGCCCATGCGCTTCATATGGATAAAGACTTGGAAGCTGGCTGTCTTGTCCATGTCTTTTGGCCCAAGGCAAAGTGTGCTCTTCTGAGGGATGACTTGGTTTTGGTGGACAGGTATAAGTATTATTTTTATTAAACCAGTTATCTAAAGAGTCTTCCCCATGATCTGATCCACACTAATTGTGTTACTAAAACGCAAGTTAAAAGTATTGTTGATTTTAATGTTGTGGTTTTTAGATATGTCATAAATAAGTTAACAAACAATTTTAAGTGCTTGAAGTTTGTACCTTTGTGTAGACACTGCTCTGTCTTCATCAAACCACTGTACATATTTTGGCTGAGTCACAGTTGGAATGAGTGTGTGTCCCATCATTGAGCTCAGAAGGTCTCCAGCTTTTGGCTGAGTTAAGCTTATACTTCAATAAACAAACTAATATGATGATACAGTTAAGGTCATCCTATCAACTGTAACTTTCCCTGTCCCGCAGGAGCCTGGTCATCCTGTGAACCCCTCATGCTTATGTAAAATATAGACATTGTGGGCTTTTGATGGAAAAAATTTTTTGATAAGAACTTCAGTGATGGGATAATACAGTGATGGCATTCTAGAAATGCCTAAAAGACTTTTTGAAAGCCCCAGCCTGTGGCTGTGGATCTGTTAAATTCACATTATATGATTTATTTGTGGGATCAAAGAATTCTGGACTGTTTCCTCTGATTTTCTACAAACATGTTGACTGCATAAGGATTCCCCTGCCATCCTGGATATAAGCCACCTATTTATTTTTTTTCACCTCTTAAGTGGTACATAAAAACTACAAAGTGGTTTTGCTCTTATGAGTGATTCTGTAACAAAGGCACTTTATTACTTAGCAGCTGAAAACTTGTCTCCACTTGAAATGCTACAGCTGCAGTGGCAAGAGGTTTTCCCATTGGTGTAGGTAATCAACCTCCCTGAGAGGAGGGAGGTAGGTCAATGCAAAAATTCTTCCATCAACCTAGCATTGTCTACACTGGGGATTAGTCAGTTTAACTACGTTGCTTAGGGGTTTCAATTCCTCCCCCTCCCCACCGAGTTATGTAGCTGGGTTGACCTAACTTTTTAGTACAGGCTAGGCCTGAGTGTATTCAGAGACCACATTGTTCACTACCCATGGGGGGAAAAAAGTACTACTACTAATTATTATGCCTCTGATCTTGTATCCTTGAAATCAGTGGGAGCATTGTTATTTTCTTCCTTGAATCCTGGATCTGTCCGCGTGTAAGCAATACAGAGCCAACAGTTGGCAGAGTGAGCTGGCTTCTGTTTTTCTTGCACATCAACGAAATTGTAATGAAGTGGCAGCTCTGTATTATGCCGTTAGTGACGCCTGCGTAACCCATCTGAACATAGTGGGAATATACATTGCTCTTTGAGGACACAATTTGAAGACGATAGGGTTGCATAGCGGTAATTTAGGTTACGATTGCCTATCAGAATCCTTGTTACTAGTGAGGAAATGTGAGAAGAACTTAGTTTGTTTCTCAGATTCCAGACTGAATTTCCAAAGCTTCATAAATTGAGCAAATTTGAATGGGAAATGATGGAAAGGTAACAAAGGACTTCACAATGCTATTTCCTATTTTGTACTGTAGAATTGTGCTTTAAGTATTCTTCCTTTTTAAGAAACTATTAGAAATTGACTATCTTAACTTATGTTTAATTAAGGTTTTTGCTTGGGAACTTTTTCGTTTTTATTCTCCAGAGTAGAAGGAATGCTTACAGACAAGTAATTTTGGCATTTGAAAGCTACAAAGAGATTCCAGAACTTGGAAGTGTAGCTGGTTGGAAAAGTGGAAAAATATTTAACAAAAAACAGGCCCTATTTATTTTTTTGGTTAAAATCTGAAATAGCAACAATTGTTGTTAAAAGTTTGGAATTTTCCACAAGTTCTGTAACTGTTGGGAAAATGTGAAATTTTATGTTGGGGAGAAATTTTTTGGGGGGGAAATATTTTTTTCAATTTTTAAAGAAAATTTTCAATATATTTTAACGAAATGTAGGGAATTTTGACCAGCTGTACTTGCAAGCCATGCTGGTGACGCTTACGGATTGCTCAGCCCTGAATCCTACACATACATACAATTCTTCATCCTTCCCTAGACCATTTGCTAGACAATCAGGTCAAGTTAAGACCTCTGCAGAGCCCTTTCTGTGTGCAAAAGCTACTGCTAATAACGAAATAATGAAGGCCCTACTTTAATTGTGGGATGATTATCTAAAAATTGCAGCTGAGTTGCGGACAAGCCAGGGAAAATCATTGAAATGTAATAATGGATCTTATTTGTGGTAACATGGTCCTTATTACTTTCCTGCAATTTTCCACGGGGATGGGAGCAGGGCCTCCCACTGTGACAATTGCGGTGGAAGCCTAATATGGCAGGATCAGCAATATCACACATTAAATGGGGCTTTACAAATATTTAATTACTTGACAGGATTCAGAAACCTTCCATTTCTTTTGGCCGGTAGTTCTGATAAACCAAAAAATAATGTTCAGAAAATGTTCAAAAAGTAAACCAATCTTATTTCTTGAACTTTCATCCATCAAATACGTCGTATAATTTCACACTCACCAGATAAATTCCACCCTACCCTTGAGATTATACCTGTAAAATTTCAGGCAGATGGGTTTAATTTCGTCTGGAATGTGGGAGTAAAAATCAGATTTACAATGGCTACTTTCAACCTTAACTATGGAGAGAGACTATTTCCCAAATGTCTCTCCAGAATCATGGGAAAGTACATTTTGCTAGAAATTTGGAACACTACTGACAGGATGTTTTTTATTCTATTTATGGAGATGACTTTTTAAAATTTGTAAGTGAGGTTAATGCTAATTTATTTTTTAAAATCTATTTTGACAACTCTGAAGGTTTGATGTGTTCACAAAACTTTCTCATTCAGCACTTGGCTTCTTTGCTGAGATTGGCAGCAGTCTCATTTGTATTGATGGTTTTTATGATGGGGATATCGTCCATTAGAAACTGAACGAAGACAATCAGTTGGTTTTACATAACTGACTGAACATCTGCAAGATGATAGTTACTTTTTGTCATGACCAGCTTGTGCTGCATTTCATCAGGGTTTCACATCCCAATACCAAGCCCCAGAGCCATCCAGTCTCCTTGTTCAGTTTCTAAAAATAAAGAACTTTATTTTTCTCAATACTGATAAATATGTCTCTCCAACAGCCCTGGCACAGATGTCACTACAGAGCTAGACACCTGGATTGACAAATTTTGTTTAGATGCTGATGTCTTTGTCTTGGTTGCTAATTCAGAATCAACTCTCATGAATACGGTAGGACATTCTCTTCTTAATTAAAATTGTTAGGTCGTCTTTTACATATGCAGTGATCCTGTAAGATGACTTTCCAAGGTCCGTTGGTATGTGGAAGGTTCTGCTTTCCTCCTAGAATTTATACAGTGAATTTTCCATGATTATTGGGGGGTTAAGGGCACCAGGTGGTATAATGGTTAAAACATAGGCATCCTATTTTCAGCTTTATTGCTGATTTGCTCTGACTCTAGGCAAAGTTATTTATGCTTTCCGCCTCCATTTTCCCCCATCTATAAAATGGCAGTAATACTTGCCCAACTTTATAGGAGACTCAGGATTCTCTGATGGAAAAAGACTAACAATAACTGTGTTATCATCAAGGAAACGGACTGCACCAAAGTACTTTATACATAGAATTGAAAGAAGATATAAAAGATCGTGGCATTTAAGGACAGAATGGAACATATTAAATCTAAAATTGGGTTAGTGTCCTATGGCTTATCTGAGTGTAAAATTCACGTAATTTTTGAGTTTCCATACATGCAATTCCTTGTTTATTAATGAGCACAGCCCATATGTAATGGAGTCTGAAGATAATTAGCAGGGGAAGCTTATTTCAGTTGGAAGAGGCGATTTTAAAAATATATATATTTTTAGTAGTGATCTAGAGATTTTTATCCCAATACAAAATCTTAATAAAATCTTAGTTTATGTCCCATTTTTCTTTGTGAATAAAATCTCCTATTCTGTTTACATTTTTGTTAGCGTGGCAGGTGCAGTGAGATGAAAGACTTTGTTAAATGAATTTTAATTGTTCTAATGCGCTCAGATATCTTGCCTCACCGAGTGTGGCAAATGCTGACTTTTTTTTTTTCCCAGCAGTTACTCAGAAGGTACAGGTCAAGTTTTCGGTGTTTCGTCATGTCCCCTGAACAGAGTGTTGCTTATTTTGTTTTCTACTGGAGAATATAGTTTGATATGAACAATGGTTATGCATGTAGCCCATCAGAATTCTGCTGGATGTGCAAGAGTAAAAGGACAGTTCAAATAAAGAAGACATTGCCTTGTTAAATTATGAAGTAGTTTAACATTATCTGTTTTTCAGGGAAGAATTAGTGAAACGCTTGGAATAGATTTTTATTGGTATAATCTTAATATAATTTATGACTTTTGGAGTGATATAAAATGCTAAATTTTAATGAAGCAGAAAGTGCCAAAGTATTTTTAACAGCTGTAATTTGAACCAAGGAAGTAGCAAATTGATAATCCAGCATCTGCTATCATCTTCAAAAGATGGTGTTTTTTTTTTCTTTCCTCAATTCTTAGGAAAAGCACTTCTTTCACAAAGTAAATGAACGACTTTCCAAGCCGAACATCTTCATCCTGAATAATCGCTGGGATGCATCTGCATCAGAGCCTGAATATATGGAAGATGTGAGTTACTTTTTCATTCTTTTGGTAATAACAAATGTCCGATAACTATAGCAGAAACAATGGCTTATTTAAATTATAGGAAAAAATATTGCCAAAGATGTAAATGTGTGCCCATATGTCTAGATACAATGGGAATAGGCACAGTATAGTGCATTAAACAAATCAGAGATAGAGCCTGTTCAGTGTGGTTTTGTTTGTTTGTTTTTAAAAAGGGAGGGGGAGCATATGTAATCAGAATGCAAAGGCATTTTACCATGTGCTTCAAATGTAATTACCAAACTAAAACCTTCATTCAGTGATGGCTTTTTAAAATGACGCTCAAGATTTTTTTTTTTTTTTTAAATCTTCATTTCCATGTGTAATTTACATGCAATATATTGTACTCTGTGTTTGGATGATAAATCAATTGTAATTTCAATACCTCTGAGTGCATCAGCTTTTGGTTGACTACTAAAAAAATTCTTCTTGGCATGTGGGGAAATCCAAAATGGCTAAGAGCAGTTGCTGCCTCTTTAGAACTAGAGGGCATCTTATTACATGTGGGTTTTTCAGGGCTTCCGGGATCAGTGGGATTATTTATTGCTCCAAGGTTTTTGATTTCTCTTTCTCAGAAATGTTTGTTTTTAGTTTGGCTGGCTTTTTGCATCTGCCTTTCTGCCTCGTCTTACAGGTGCGCAAGCAGCACATGGAGCGCTGTCTGACCTTCCTAGTTGATGAGCTCAAAGTCGTTGATCTCTCAGAAGCACAGAACCGCATCTTTTTTGTTTCAGCCAAGGAAGTTCTTAGTGCTAGAAAGCAGAAGGCCCAAGGGATGCCAGAGAATGGTATGTATTGAACACTTCTTCCCCTTCATGTTTTATATAAAGTTTTAATTTAGGAGTTAAAATACAGTAACCTACTGTGAGATTTTATGATCTACCTTAAATCTATATTATGCTTTGTAGGTGGTGCACTAGCTGAAGGATTTCAGACAAGATTTCAGGAATTCCAGAATTTTGAGCAAATATTTGAGGTAAATGTCATGGGCTTTTTAAAACTGTATGTTGTGGTGCCGAGGTGACTTTGTTCCCTTCTTGGCTTCATTTCGTTGCATATTGTAAATACAAGCACACAGTGCCAGTCTTGTGCTAACTTGAGGCCCCAGTGCTCTTTGCTCACATTGAGTAGTATGTACTTGCTTCAATATGTATTACTCTGTGAGGAAGGGTGGCAGAATTGGGCTCTTTGGTTTTTATATAAGAACTTAACTCTAGTACAAACTGTAATATAAAAAGACACCAATGGGCATTACTCATCAGTTACTGTACCAAAATCTTACATGATGTGAAAACATGCAAACAGTATAGTTAAGCTTTCAGTATTTTTAGAGCCAATAAGCCCTACTTTCTATATTTTTGTCATCTCAACCTTGACATTCCAGACTTACTCTCTTGTGACTGCAGACCTTTTTTCATTAAAAGTAGGGAGGGAAAGGAAGTTGTTCTGAAGCTGGTGACTTCTAAGCAATTTTGATTGTACATAGCTATTTTAGAACTTCTTGCTGTTTGTGTCAGAAACTATTTCATGTCTGCGGCATTGAACATCCTTAAAGCTTGGGCATTGGAATTACACCACCTACCTACAACCCAGCACTTTAAACATTTAACAGTAGCAATATTTTTTGAGTACTTGCTGCTCCCACAAAAATAAACATTATCTGTTCAGCTCTATCCATTCTTGAGGTTGATGCTCTCTTTACAAGCAGTCTGCTGAACTAGATGGACCATTGGCTGGTTCCAGTGTGAAGATCTCTCTCTATCCTACAGAAGTTGGAAAATTTTTATGTTAAAATGCCATTTCTAGAAATTTCAATTTGTTGGATCACTCCTTATTTTAAATGGCACATGTTAGCACCTCATGTTCAATTAAGATTATAAGCATAGAATGATATGGATGTACTTAGATTCAGAAAATACTATGAATCTATCTATGCATGCCACAACATAGCTTATGCTCTCTCCATATAAAAGAAATGAAAATGCATCTAGAAAGTCTCACTCTCATGTTACAAATAAACGCTTGATCTGAGTTGAATCAAAGCATCTAATATTTATGAATACAACAAAACTGTGCCTAAAATAAGAGCTTGATTTAATCCAGCAAATCAAGGAAATGCCAGGCAAAGTCTTAAATATGATCATGCACTTCCTTGCTGTGTTAGATGACTGGGTTCTTGGAATAGTGATGGATTATACTGTGTACAGCAGAATGCCTAGGGTCACTGGGGCAGTTTAAGAATAAAGTATGAAGTGTACAAATTCTTATATCATTTTAGTACAGGTTCTAATCAAATATGAATTCTTTTGTTGGTCATTATTTTCATTGTTTTAATACAATAGCACAGTGGTTCCCAAACTTTAACAGCCTGTGAACCCCTTTCACTAAAATGTCAAGTCCTGTGAACCCCCTCCTAAAAATGAATATTTCCAGGGATTTTCTCCCTTGCCTCAGCATAAATTATAAAAGCAGTGATCTTGGAAATATAAAATGTCTTATGACTTGCTTATTGGAAACTATTTATTAATTGATTTATCATTACAATATTTTTATTACATTATGAAAATGGCAACACTCTTCCAAGATCTCACTTTTGTAATTTGTATCACTTTTGATTAAGACAAGGCTTCTGTCAGAGGTGCTAGGATTAAAAAGAGGCGCGAGGACAAAGCCCCCATGCACCCTAGGACCTGGAGGGGCACCGCCAGAAAAGTGGGGGGAACCTGCGGGTGCCACCAGAAAAAAAGGGAGGGACCCTTAGAGGTGGGGCACCGACGCGGGGGTGGCACGTGACGCTCATCACTCTCCCGTCCTGGCACCTCTGGCTCCTATGTTTCACAAAGGAGTATCAGAGATGAAACAGCATTAAGGTATTTAACAAGCCAACTCAGAGTTCCTCCTACACAAGCATTCAGGTCTTGAGCAGTCCAGGCAAACAATGCACGTTACAACAAAGCTTAAACTTGTTCTTCGTAATAATTTAAAAACAACGCTAGCAGCCTATTTCATTTTAAAAACAAAAAATATCCTCCTTCCTTTCTATTTCCTATAGGGAGTCTTGAAGTTTAAATCTCCTCAGTGTGATTGCTATTGCTTGCTTTGATCTGCTTAGGTCTTGGAAGTCCCCAAGGCTGCCAAGAGTCCCTAGGGACAACTCTGTCCGCCGTTAGGGACACAATCGTGTTTTTCAATGGCCCAGAAAATGCCTTTGAGTCAATTACACTCTTGGACATTTCTCTGCTTGCCTTTTTGACAACTATATCAAAGGCCTCTTCAGAAATCCAAAGTTTCTTGTGAACTGTCTGAAGCCGATTGCGTCTGTGGAGGCATGTTACATACACAGCCGATCTCCACATCTTCTGAGAGGGTACCCAGGTTACATATGTGATCAATGACCGCCTGTGTGTATTTCACAGCTTCAATAGGATCTTCAGATAGACACTAGACGTTGTACTGTTGGTGGACATCTGGCTTGCGAGGAGTTGGAAAACGCAGTGAGAGAGCAGCAACAACTAGTCTATAGTCTGAGGTTTATGGTTTTCTCGCACCACTCAAGACTCAATGAAATTTCATTATGGAGCGATTTCTGATGAGGATGTGATCAGTTTCTCTCATGGTATGCCCAGTGATGGTTTTTAAGGTGCCTGCACTAGTAGTCCATAACAGATAAGCTCTCCGTGACATAAAACACCAAAAAGCTGGGTGATGTTATCATTTAGGAAACCCAAACTGAAGGATCCTCTCGCAGTTTCATACCTAGTTTGTATGCACCATCATAGCATCGAAATTTCTGAATGCTAGTTAGTGTGTCATGTGGCAGAGTTGACTGGATTTTTGCTGCTAGCTCTTGATAGAATGCATCATTTTTCATAGATGATGCATCTTCTGTTGGTGTGTAGGGCACAATGGATAAGTTGTTGTCTATAATGATGTCTGAGCCAAGCCTGGAGATATGATGTGCTATGTGGTTAAAGTCTCTGCTAGAAGTTGTCTAATAACAAGTGCCACACCTTGAGTTCATTGTGGACTCAGAGAAGGCAGGTTGCTCCTTCCACAGTAGCTTGATGACTTTGTGACAGATGATGCTTTTGATGCTGGTGATTAGTCTTGTAGCAGATGAGCTCTTCTCAAAGAACTCATCTTTGTATCCAGTGCCGTTCAATGTTAACACATTCCTTGTGCCTCCAACGTCTTATTTGGACTTCCGGGAAGTTGGGGAACCTTTAAATCTGGCATTTCTTAACTTAATAACCTTAATGTTCTTTTAACATTGTTTTGTGTGTGTTGCATGCAATTTCTTTGCTTTTGGAAAAACACATACTGGAAAAAATAAATTCCATCGTGTGGAATCCTACTGATGCTCCCATATTGAAGCAGTGGAACACGCTGCCAAACCTCTGCTGCATGAGCTAAGGGAGTCAGTAACTCCTAGTAGTGGTAGGTTGTCTTCCTCTCTGTGGACCAGCATCTAGATGGGAATGTGACAGTTTGCCAGTGTGTTTCATAGATATTTGCTGATGAGGAATAATGAAACGTGAGTGTCTTGTATTCCATTCCAGGCTTTGGAGGGTTGTGTACTCTAATGGGCACAGACTCTTCTGTATGTTCCCCTCAAACTTGATCCCTTCTAACCTGTTTTGGTTTTTGTAGGAATAAACACGGATACATTTCTGGGAAAAATTAAATAAAATAAAAACCAAAAATGAAGGGCCACGTGTGTGTATGTGTATATGTATGTCAGTCAATTTCCAGAGTAATCCTGTGCTTAAGCATCCGTGTTCCTATCCTAAAATACCCAAAAGGGAATCCACTGATGTCTTGCAGTTATCTGTCAGCATTTTGTGCAAAATTTCAGCAGAATTGTTTATTGCAAAAATTATATCTTATACCATCTTATGATTTAGAGACCCTGTTCATCAACGTACCAATGTTAACACTTAATAAGCCTATCTTATGCTAAATGCTTAAGCTAATGTCTTACAGTTTTGGGCCTGTAGGCTTCTTGCACTGCTGTCTTATACCTACATTTTATTCTTGTACTTAAAAACTGCCTTTTATGCCTCTAGTTTAACCTAGAGGTTACATACTACCCTCTTCACTCATAACATGTGCACACCCAAAATATACCATTCCAAGAGAAAAGCTAGTTGATGTGGTCTTTAATCCATGGAGCCTTCAGTGGGCTAACTATGGCGGGGTTGAGGGACAGGGTGTTTAGTCTTCTGGAATGTGGAAGAGAGTTTAATGGTTTCCTCCTGAGATTTTTATAACCGATTACGTTTGGGGGGAGGGGGAGAAATTCTTGATGTGATAGCACACTAAATGCTGATGCTCTGTCAAAAACACACCCCTCATTCTTGGGTCACTGTTTGCTACACGGCTTCATGAAGTAGGTGGGGAGAGGGGAGTTTATAACTCAAACTCTGTCACCTCCTTAATACTCCATTTGTAGAGTGCCCCTCTGATGGTATGCACAGTATATGTATTGAGCTGTGCACTTAGAGGCAAATTAACTGGCTATACTTGAAGTGCAGGTTGATGAAACTGTTCTGAGTTGCATTAGGGAAGCACAGCAGCTTTTATCTTCCTCTTTATAAACAACTGCATTTATCAACTTTAAACTTCTTTCCCCCTCGCCCCCATCTTTCCAGACATGTAACTAATGCTTCTGTTTTTCCTAGTGCTTTAACTGGATTTTCTGATTGATTGTGTGTAATGAACAACTGTAATCCCTTTATCTACTACCTACTAATATTTGAAAGATTCTCATCTTTCCTACATGTCTAGTCTAGCTCTAACAATGTGCTGATAACTATGAACCTCTGGCTTTTCGTTGCTGATTTCTAGATCTGCTTCATCGAGAAACAAAAAATGTTTTACCCATTCTGTTTCTTTTTTTTGTTTACATCTTGTCACAAACTATTATTCAGAGGTAGGTGAGAGCAGAAATTTCAAAGGCACACATGGCAATTAGGCTACTATTGAAAGTCAGTGGGAGTTAGGCTTTTATTAGCTATATCCGATAAAAGGAAACTAGATGCTTTAACTGTTACTCATATTTCTACAACATGTACAATACTGACTATTTGCTCAGTCTGTAAATTAAATGTTAGCACAGCATGAAACCAGTTAATTAAACAGATTATCTGCCCTGACTGAAATGCTTAATTTCAGTCTGACCTTTGGCCATAAATTCAGTTTGCCAAAACTGATCCTCTGTATCTTTTAGTTTGAGTTTCAGTAACATCTGTTTTAATAACAGCCAAATGTAAAGTCAGACCTCTAGGAACAAGCTCCTAGGCCTTATGTACAGAATGGGGGATTATATCCTGGGAAGCAGTGACTCTGGAAAGGACTGAACTCAATGGATAATCAGCTGAACATGAGCTCCCCATTGTGAGACCACATCTGGATATTGCATCCAGTTTTGGGGCCCTCACTACAGAAAGGATGTGGACAAATTGAAGAGAGTCTAGTGGTGGACAGTGAAAATGATTAGGGGGCTGGAGCATGTTATTTATGAGGAGAGGCTGAGGGAACTGGGCTTATTTAGTCTACAGGAGAGAAGACTGAGGGGGGATTTGATAGCAGCCTTCAACTACCTGAAGGGGGGCTCCAAAGAGGAGGGAGCTCGGCTGTTCTCCGTGGTGGCAGATGACAGAACAAGGAGCAATGCTCTTAAGTTGCAGTGCAGGAGGTTTAGGTTGAATATTAAGAAAAACTGTTTCACTAGGAGGGTGGTGAAGCACTGGAATGGGTTACCTAGGGAGGTACTAAAATATCTACCCTTAGAGGTTTTTAAGGCCCAGCTTGAAAAAGCCCTGGCTGGGATGATTTATTTGGGGTTGATCCTACTTTGAGCAGGGGGTTGGACTAGATGACCTCTTCGGGTCTTTTCCAACCCTAATCTTCTATGATTCTAATGTGATGCTGTTGCCCAAAGCATTGGTGTGGTCCTTGGGTGTGTGTGTGTTGGGAAATTATGTTAAGTCTGTGTTTTGCACTGGTGTGACCACCACTGGACTATTGTTTCCAGTTCTGGTGTCCACAATTCAAGGAGAATGTTGCAAAACTGGAGAGAATTCAGAGAAGAGACACAAGAATGATGAAGGATTGGAAAACCTGCCGCCTCGTGAGGACCTTCTGTCTATCAGCCTGTTTAGTTTAACAAAGAGATGGCTGTGGAGTGACTTGTTTGCAGTTTATAAGAAACTACACAGGGAACAAATATTTGATAATGACTTTTTCAGTCTAACTGACAAAGGTATAAGAAGATGAAGTGGCTGGAAGTCGAAGCTAGATGAATTCAGACTGGAAACCAAGGCATAATTTTTTAACAGTGAGTGTAGTTAACCATTGGAACACTCACCCAAGGTTGTGATGGATCCTCCATCGCTGCCAATTTTTAAAACAAGATTCGGTATTTTTCTAAAAGATGCACTCTAGTTCAAACAGGAATTTAATACCAGGAAGTTCAGTGGCCTGTGCAGTGCAGGAGGTTAGATTACATAATCACAGTGGTCCTTTCTGACCTTTATACTCCTATTATTTCTAACCATTCAGTACCATTAGGTTTAACACATGAATATTCAGCAAGAGGGGAAAATATTTTAAAGAATGCTTGCCAGCTGTTGCAGCTTCCAAGTTAACACTTGTTTTGGAATGCCCCATATGGTTGGCCAAATTACCTGGTAAGCATATCCGTATCAACGCACGCTTGCAATTGTGCAAAATCTTTGTGGGGTAAAAACAGTTAAACCCAGAAACTTTCAGAAAAGTTAATGCGACAATTAAAACCGCCACAAACTAGTTAATGCTGTAAGATCAGTGCTAAACATTCAGCACTACCAAAAGCTAGTGCGGAAAATTTTTGAGATTCTTAATACCATTGAGAAAGGAACAGATTTATCTTCATGCTTGTACATCAGACTTTCCTTTTATGATGTTTCTTTTAATTTACAAAAACAATTCACATTACTGTGGACTGAAGAAAGTCTTGCTGCTATAGAGCCATTTGAATTATCAGTTCTCTCTTTGATTTCTGTACACTTCCTCCTTTCTTTTTTATTTTCCTTTGGGTTTAAGTTTGATAATAGCAGCAAGTGCTTTCTGACATTGAAATTCCTGAGAGCGTTGGTATGGAATTACAGTAATGTGTTGTGGCTTGGGCCCCTCGCAGGAGTGTATCTCGCAGTCAGCCGTGAAAACCAAGTTTGAACAGCACACTATCAGAGCTAAACAGATAATAGATACTGTGAAAAACATTATGGACGCTATAAATGTGGCAGCAGCAGAAAAAAGGTAGGAATCTTTTGTTTTTGGTATATCCAGATCATAGAGAGAGAACCACTTCCATTGCATTAATTTCCCTGTACTAGTCTAGACTGTAAAGTTATCCCTATTGGCAAGAGGTGGATAAGGAATTTCTCTCACTGTTCAGTTTTAATACTGCTCACTCGCACCATTTCCGCATGTTTGCTTGTTCTGTGTGAACAGAAGCCAAACAGCTTTGAGCTGTGTCCCAGGATCACTGCATTCATGTTGTTGCTTTCTTCATTGTTAATGGATTATGAAGGTGGCCAGTTGATCCTCTGAGCTTGTTTTTAGAGACTTCATTTTAGAACTGTAAGGAGTATCTCTTGTTTAACCACCATTTTAGAAGCAATTCGGAGGTCCATCTCATCTGTAACGTACTGTAAAGTGAAGAGGGTGAGTGAGCAGGAGAGAGAGAGAAAGTGACAGTCAGGCATATTGCAGGTGGTTAAAATACCATTTTGGACGGAGCTCATGTGAGCAATCTGGTTGGTGTCACATTTACCCGTAGTAATATTTCTTTCCTCCTTTTGCTTTTCTAATACTTTCACAATTGTATTGGGTTTTTTGCTTCTTAGACTCATACTCTTCACGCTTTGAATAAAGAAATTTCTCCTAAATCTCCTGGAAGCCCGGTCTTTTCTTACCTCCAGTTAATGTGCTGTTGTATATTAATCTGTTGCTTCGTCCTCTAAATCTGTCCATCAAAACGTATGTTATGCCACTCTCTAGATCATTTGATTGAGCATGTGGAATGGCCACTGGCTGTTTAGCTTCTGTAACTTCAGCCTTTAAACCATCCTCATTTGAGCTATGGGCCCAGCCCTTCTTGGGAGAGTAATATGTGGCACGGTTTTAGTATTTTTATTTTTCCTGGTCTTCAAGATGAGGGAGAGTTTCAATCAAATGGTGCCAGTGAGCAGTAATAGGGCAGTCTGGTCAGAGGAATTGTCTCCACTAATTTGTAGAGATAAGTTAAGACTTAGAGGGCCAGTTTCACAAACAAGATTCCTTCCCTACCCACCCTTTCTTTTTCTTTAGTAATTATACTACCACAATTGGAACCCAAATTCAAAATGCACTCGTAATAGTATATGAAAAGCTAACTCTAATCCGCTACATTAAAAAATAGCTGTAAACTTAATATGTATTATACTTGCATTCTGACAAGAAGGACATTTGTTTGTCAATCGATAGCTTTTGTCAGCCCAATATGACTTCTGAATCTTTTGACTGCTTAATAAACCCTCTTACATTAATTGTTTGTGCTGGATTTATTATATTTATTTGTACTATTATGTTTCTGGGAGAACTCCTAGTGATGATTTCTTTTCTGCTGCTTTAGAGTTCATTCAATGGAAGAGCGAGAGGACCAGAAAGATAGGTTGGAATATGTTCGAAACGAGCTGAACATTTTAACAGAGGATATTAAGAAAAAAATCAAACAAGTTACTGAGGAAGTAGAGAACAAGGTGGGTTGCATACAAAGAGCAAATGTCTTCAATCCAAACAAGGAAGAGAAAATTTTCCATCTTCAAATTCACAGTTTGGTGGCTCAACTGGTTTTCTTTGAGTAGTGTCCCTATGGCTGCTCCAGTTCAGCTGTACATGCATCCCATGCACCTTCATTTGGAGACTTTTACTAGAGTGCCCATGTGGCTCATGCACACATCCTCATGTCCCACCCCAAGGCTATGTAGGGCTGACTGTATGAACTGCCTTCAGTTCCTTCTCAATTGCCTTGGCCAGAGAGAGCAGCTTAGCACGTTCACCTTGAATGTGCCTCATCCAATTAGAATTGTTTTCTTGGTACTAGTTTAGCTTTTACTAGTGAGAGGAGTGCCTTTGGTGAGACTTTCCTTCCTTGGGATGTTATCCCCAGCTCTCTGGGTTTCAACATTGCCTTTCTTGCTGCAATGGCCACACTCCCAAGTGTGTTTGCTGCCCTAGGAGAGTCACACATCCCACAGAAATGTAACTTCTGTTCAGCTCTTAGATCCAGGTCAAGGAAGAATTAGGAGATCAAGCGCTCTCTGCCTTGTTTCAGAGCAAGATTGGGAGAATCCCTTGTACCTCAGTCTCTGGGCAGATCTAGTGCCCCTTCGACCTCAGCTCAATACCCCACAGAAGGGGGATGGTTCCAGAGACCTCCAGCGGTCCCAAGAAGTTTGCTCTGAAAAGACTTCGGTTTCCCACTAGGTCAGCAGTCTCAGAATCGTGGACCTCTCTGCATGGTACCATAGAGCAGAGATGGGCAAACTACGGCCTGTGGACCAATTCTATCTGGTCCCCCAAGCTTCTGCTAGCTCCTCCCCCTTTCCCTGCTGTTCTCCCCCGCAGCACAAGCAGTGCTCTGGGGGGCAGGGCTGCACACTCCGGTGGATCAGTGCGGCAGCGTGTCTGGCTCCGGGCATATTAATTTAGATAGGATCAAGCCATTTTGGAAGCCTCTTAGACTATTTATTTCCTTTTATGGACAGATCTAAGAGATCCGCTGTTTCTATCCAGAGGCTATGGAGGTGGATTTCAGGGTGTCCTCTCACTTGCTATGATACTTCCAATGCCAACTTCCCGCTAGGGCATTGGCCCACTGTACAAGGTCACAATCAATGTTGATGGCCCTACTTAAGGATGTTTCAGTAATTGAGATCTGCACAGCTACCACATTGGCTTCAATACATACTTTCTCCAAACAACATGTCTTGGTCCAGGCCTCTAGATCTGATGCAGCAGTTAGCACTGCAGTTCTATCTTCGGTTCTGGACTTTATTCCGAAGCGCCATCCCCCTCTTGGGGATACTGCTCCAAAGTTGCCTGAAGGGAAGCACCAATAGGGACACTACTTGAAGAAGAAGGAAAGGTTACACACCTTGTGCAGTAACTGCCGTTTTTCAAAGTGTATCTTACTCCTCTGCTTTGGAGTTTCTTCTGTAGGACTTTGTGGTTGAGAAGGAACCTGAGGATAGTTCACCTGTGCAGCCCTATATAACCTCAGCAAGTTTAAGCTCTGCCTCTGCTGCTGTGCTCCCCATGCTAGTGCGGCTACTTTGCTACATTTATGCACACTAGTGGGAAAAGAGTACATGGCTGTGATTTCCCTGCATACATACATACATAGCTTTCAGGGTAGATATAACTGTAGTTCTTTGAGATGTCGTCCACGTGTATTCCATAACTCGCCATCCTTCTCTGCTACTGTGGAATCCTACATCAATCAGATTCTGCTTCAGTGAAGGAATTGAAGGTAGGTTTCACTCGATTCACCCTTTGTCTTCAGCTGCAGGGTGCCAGAAGGCAATGTCCCAATTGGCCACTATATTTAAATATATTCTGATCTCCTGGTGATCATTTGCCCCATTCACAGAAGTGAAATACATGTGGATAATGCATCTCAAAGGACCGCGATTACTGTAGGAGGAGAAGTAGCCAGTCTTAAATTACTTCTGGAATCTTCTTCAATGGAGATGTCTGGAAAAATAAGGTCAGAGGCTGCTGATGGGGCCCCCCATTGGAGAGGGATTTTAACAGAAGACTGCTAACTGTTCACATTTTGATTAATCATCAGAATGGGAAAAATGTTTTTAACCTAAATCTAGTTTTTCAGTTAGCATTTTAATAATTTGCTCCTTTGCACTTTTTTTTTTTAATTGAAATTTTCTATTGCCATGTCTACATTTTAACATTTTCAGGTTTCTTCTGCGATGACTGATGAGATTTGTCGACTCTCTGTTTTGGTTGACGAATTTTATTCTGATTTTCACCCTTCTTCACAAGTATTGAAGCTGTATAAAACTGTAAGTTGTACCTGAGTTGTTAGATAAGGGTAATTTGTCATTCACCTTGGCTTCTAGTTCTACCTTTTTAGTATGTTGGTTTTAATAATTCATGCACTGTATGCTCCCGGGGGAATTCTGTGCCACAGCACAATGTAGAATTTGCACAGAATTAATGTTCTGTGGATAATTTTGTCCCCCCTCTTTCCCCCCCCCCCAGAATTGCTCCTGCCCTGTAGAGTCCAGCTCACAAATTCAGGACACTGCCGGGGAGGGGAAGAGGGGAAGCTGGAGAGTTCTGGGCAGCTGCGGGTTCTCAGCTCATCCTGAAGGAATGAGGGGAGGCAGTGTGCAGGAAACTCCCTGAAGCCCAGGACCCAGCATCAGGTTGTTTCTCCCTCCCTGGGCTCTGAGGGTGAAGCAGAGCTGCTGACTGCCATTAGGGGCTGCTGGACCCAGCAGAGCCCAGGTCTCCAGCTTGCAAATTTTTCATTGTGCAGTGGCACAGAATTCCCCCATGAGTATATAGTATGTGCAGTAATAAAACTAACATAGTAAAAGCTAGAGCTAGGAGCAGGTGTCTGGGCTAGGAGCAACCCCCAGAGCCCAGCCATGGGGAGGTAGGAAGTGCAGGTGTCTGAGCTGGGCTCCTATTAAATGCATGTCAAAACTTCAATTGACTTTCATGGTGTGGAATTAGTCTCCTATTCTAGGATTGAATGAGTATTCTGCCTACCATCATTTCTCCCAAAACATTTATACTTGGACTTCACTATATTGAGATTGGTTTCTCTTTGTTCAGGAAAGTGAGGTGGTTGCCATCAGACCAAGACAGTTTGGACTTTCCAGAGTAGTAATATGCCAGGAGTGGGCAAACTTTTTAGCCTGAGGGCCACATCTGGGTATGGAAATTGTGTGGCAGGCCATGAATGCTCATGGAATTTAACAATTCAGAGATATTCAAATAACTTTATTTCCACTAAAAATGTTATCTTTATTAAATAAACATAAAAACTTACTATTATAAATATACCATCATAACAATCTATTACAGTAATTAAATCAAACTTACCCCCTTTCCATGCCTTCTTTGATGCAGTTGGTCACCCTCAACAATGGAAAATTAACACTACTAAGACACCAGAGTCACCTAAGCAATAGCAGGCACGTGGGCTTACACGTTCCACGTTCTGATGGCGCGTGAAGCACATTTGGGTTGTGCAACTGGAATAACATGCGTGCCCACCGGTCCTGAACATGCAGGAGCACCGGACAGAGCGGGGAAACTCAATGACCCTGCTCCCTGGCAAGAGCGGAGCAATGCAGCTTGAGGGCTGGATTAAAGGGTCTGATGGGACGTAATTTGCTTATCCCTGCATTATGCTGTCTGAAAAGGTTACATTAAAAACGGAGACCTATTTTTAGCTGCCTTTTTAATGATCCCAATGTTACAGATATCAACCCTTTTTAAAATTCTAGTTCGTTTACTATGAGAATTTATAATTGGAGTGCATGATCATTATCCATGCTCTTCTCCTCCCCTCCATGGATGTTCAAAGTTTATAGGGCTTTCTTGCCTTCAGCAGATTTCAAAATCGTTCTAACATCGCTGGGTTGTTGATATCCGCTTATGTACATGTTTTCTTCATGAAACATTAGGAGCTCAACAAGCACATAGAAGATGGTTTGGGAAGGAACCTGGCTGACCGTTGCTCCACTGAAGTCAATCAGTCAATGCATCAGTCACAGCAGGAAATGATTGGTAATATGTACACAGAGTAATGTTACTTTCACACAACCAGGAGTCTGAACATGGGCAGTCTCCAGCTCAACCCCAAAAGGATGTTGTCGGCTTAAGAGTTGTTGTTTGTATTGGGGCAGCATTGAGAAGTCCCAATCATAGATCACAGGCTTATATGCTAAGCGCTGTACATATGAATAATGGAGAAACAGTTCCACTCCTAGCCATGTTTAATCCAAGTAAATTCCTACTTTTACTTGTTCCTCTCTAGACAGTTACGTGCTATGACTGGGATTTTACTGAGTTTTAATCTTATAACACTGTACAGCTCCAAAGTGCGATGCAACTGTTACTTCCCACAGGGCTTGTGAGGATTTGGTGGGAGTAATTACCCCAAATTGGAGAAGCTGTGAAACTGAGATTAAGTGATTTTATTTTCCTGAGGTGTCACACTGAGTTGTGGTAGAACTGAGATTAGAACACAGGACTTTCCAACTCACTCTAGACCTGCTACCTTTCTTCCCTTCCTGTGTCTTTTTAACCTCTGTATGGCTATTTTAGGAATGGAATAAAATAACTCAAATTTACAATGGTAATGTTAAAATATAGGCAATACCCGATTGTCAGATATTTCTCCAGTAAGCCTTACCCCAGTTCACTCAGTGCAAATTAGGATTCTATCCTGAAGCTCATTTTTGGTTCGTCTCCTGTTTCTGTATTCCCTTTTGTTAAATGCCTGTCCAGCCACTGTCTGAACTGATTCCTGGTAATGAAAAAGTCAGGACTTGAGGAAATACATGAAGTCTTTAATGACCTATTCCTGAGATCTTGAGAAGTCACCTCTTCCTTATTTCTACCGAAGGCTATTGGGATGGGCTAAATTGTCCTTTGTCCATTCCGGGCTCTAGCTAGAGTTCTTTCTGATTTGGTTCAGTTAATCTCTGACCATTTTTTCCCTTTTTGTCACCACTGCCTCTCCAGATGGCTTTTTCTCTTTCCATTTTGTTTTGCTGGGATGATCAATGTCTGTCCCATTAGGATCAACTAATTTTAAACTGTGCAGTGCAAGGGCTGAGCACTCTGAATTGTAATGGAAATTGCTAAGTAGACAAACTGGTAGGCTAGTCCTCAGTTAATAGTGTTGCTTAGGTGTTTGAAATTTAAAAAAGCTTGATACAGAATTGCTGCATCACATGACCATCCCAAGATGGAGCAAAGTTTTGCATAGGAATTAAATTTTGCTAATCCACTTTGTTTTTAGATAATCTGATGCCGTTATTACCTTCTGGTGTTCAGAATCAGCTCCAGTTGCTAATTCCATGCAGGAAGTTTGACCTCAGCTACGATTTGAACTGTCACAGTCTGTGTGCAGATTTTCAAGAGGATATCACGTTCCGCTTTTCCCTGGGATGGACCACCCTTGTAAACCGCTTCCTAGGCCCAAAGAATGCTCATAGAGTGCTACTTGGGCTGACAGAGCCAACCTCACAGGTGAGTGCTTCCCAGGTCTTTCAGAATGGATTGGGTTGATAGCTGATGTTTTCTATACATTATTTTACATGTGTTAATAACTTGGTGTGTTGTGTGCTCACCTGAAACTTGTTTTGGGGAGGGTCATTATTACTGGCTTATATTCATGGATGAAATGGAGCCAGAACATCTTTCTAGTACTTCCTGTAGCTACTGCATGCTCTTGGGGGCTCTGATTTTTGTTTTCCCTCTGTATCGAGCCTTGTGGTCACCTCTTCATTTACAGGTTTTGTATAATTAAAGTGGAGCAAAGCCAGTCCTACTTCCCTCGACTTTATAGACTGTCTGGCTAGTTGGGGCAATGGGGTTTTTAAATGTCAACATTAACAAATGGAAAGAAACTATGGTTTCCTGCTGTTGTGATAAATGTAGCAATAGCCCCACACTGCAAAATAGGGCTCCAGATATTATCCCTCCCTGCTCCCCTTGTCAAGCTTGGGAGGCTGTTGAGATCTGGGATCTGATCAGCCCATCATGAGGTCCCCATGAAATTTGGATCTAGGTTCCACTTAGGACTTTGCCCTAATCTCAGAGTAAAAATAAAATCACGGGTGGATGGGTCCATGTGAAGGGTCGAAAACTGCTAGGTGGGCATGGGGCAGCTAGAATAGAGGGGAGTGGTGGATAGGAGTTGATGAGGCATAGTGGGAATCGAACAGAACTAACTACAGTCCATGCTAGAAGCTTTAAGTGTATTCAGGAATTTGGGGCAGCTCTTTGCTCCTTGCCCCACCCCTGGCTGGGTTGATAACAAGAGATGGGCCTTTCCTGAAGATCTTTTCAACTTACTAATCAATTTGCTGAGCAACTATCCAATACTCCATTACTGCTGTTCAGGGTTAAACAAATGAGCATTTTTTGAATCTCCCAGCCAGTCTTATCCACTTCAAAATCGACCCCTTTTTTTTTTAACCCTGCTTATGGAAAAGCAAAATCTATATATATAAAAGTCAAATGGTGTATGCGTGTATCTACGTTCACTTACTCTTTCCACAACGTTTGAGCTAGAGACTTGAAATTTGGTACAGTTATAGACCTTAGGGTCCTAATCAGGGTAAGAGTCGAAAATTTTTCAAATCTCATCTCTGACGCCCCCCAGGGGTGAAATTATTTAAAGGCCAATCACATCAGCTGGGCAGCTGCTGTTCTCTGTGACATAGTTATGATGTCATAATACCCCCCTCCAACGGACCCCGCACTCGCTCAGCTCTCTGCCCCCTCCCCCCTCCAACGGACCCCGCACTCGCTCAGCTCTCTGCCCCCTCCCCACCTCCGACGGACCCGAGCAACACCGGGTATTTTTGCTAGTAAATAATAAAACCAAGCGGTTTGCTCTACAGTTCCATAATGCTTATCACTCAGTTTGCCTTATTCTGCTCTTCTAGATCCCTCGTCCTTTAGCTTCCACCCCCTCTGCCACCTGTCTTCCTGCCGTAACTCCAGAAAACGTATCACAGGAGGAACTCATGGTTTCTTTGGTAACAAGCTTAGCTTCATTAACATCACGGACCTCTATGAGCATCATCATCGTTGGAGGAGTGGCAAGTAGCTTAGCAATCACCTCTATAAATGGAAAGCGTGGCAGAGACTATTCCAAATGTACTCTTTTTACTGTTTGGGATGCCATTACTGCTGCATAGAATTGATGCTTGCTTGTTAGAATCAGTCTAATTAGCAATGGGGCTAGTCTTCAGATGGCATGAATCAGCATAACTCCATTCAACTTGTGTCTTAAATAGAACTATGTCTAATGGAGCTTGTCTTACTAAACAGACTAAACAATAGGTGCACTTTACTTCCATGTGCTTGATAAGCCCCTTGCAATCACGGGTGAAATCTAAAAATTAGTATTTAGCATAGTAAAGAATTGTTTGCTAATCAGTTTAGCCAGGATTTCTTTGTAAATAGTATAGAATAGTTCATTTAAGACTTAAATTGAGTGATCATTTATTAGATTTCTTTGATTTTTTTTTTTTTTTTTTAATTTACTCTTCATAGGCAAAGGCTCCAGGAATCAGTCACGCTATACTCTAACCTATATAACTGTACACCATTGTTCCAAGCCTGCAACCCTTACTTATGTGAGTAAGGGATGCAAGATCTGTGGTATCAGAACCACTTTGCAAACAAAATATTTATCCTAGATACCCCATTTATTGTCTAATGCAGCAGAATATTTACATCTTCATGGCTAAATAGCACTGCAGGTAAAGGGTATAAAATGCATTAAATGCTCGTAGTAAGTATGCAATAAGAAAACTGGCTGAATGGGATCGTGTAGGAGCCTATATTTATTCCATATGAATGTGCTCAGTTTCTAAATTATAAAATGATTTGATTTTTTTGTCAGGCTCAGTTTGGAATTGGTGAGAGCTTTGCTTTCTGCCTCTCTTTATCACTAGCAATAAAAAATTTGTAATCCGAATCTAGCTAACAGTTCTGCAGCTGATGCATAAGGCGGAAGAGGCTGTAGCTCCTTTTTATATAGCTGTGTTGCTCTGCAGTGCTACCTGGATGAAACCATGTTTTGTTAATTCAGTCGGACAGAAAGGTGCAAAGAGAGCAAATACCTTATAGGAAGTGGACATTTTTCTATCCTCTTCTAATTATGACCATACTCTGACAAAATACGTTCCATAGAGATACTCTCTCGTAACTTGCTCGGGTCATAAAAAGATGCTTCTTTTTCAGGTTTGGAGAACTGTAGGCTGGAAACTCATCTCTCTTTCCCTAAGTATGTATGGATTATTGTATCTCTATGAGAGACTAACCTGGACAACTAAAGCAAAAGAGAGAGCCTTTAAACAGCAGTTTGTAAACTATGCAACTGAAAAATTGCAGATGATTGTCAGTTTTACTAGTGCAAATTGCAGCCATCAAGTGCAACAGTAAGTATTATACTTATCCCTGTAGTCACTAATACAGGAAATATATATCAGCAGATAATCTATGTGCATGTATTTATCAATGAAAGTTACAATAGAGAATTGGAAAGATGGCGAACTATGAAGGTTTAAAGGTCAACTTGAAATCTGTTCAATTTCAAAAAATGAGCTAAGGTTGGGTCAATTACTATTGTGGCAAAGAATCCCCCTTTCATATCTTTTATGATTTTACAGTCCTGTTTTGCACTTCACTGTTTGTGGCTGTGCGAGGTCTTTACACTATTCTGACTACGGGAAAGAGAGAAAATGACTATAAAGTGGAGAAAAGAAATTTCCTTTTAGTTATAGTAGCCTTAGGTGGTGGTTGAAGAAGGGAGGAGGGGAACCTCTGAGAAGTGTGGCTTTTAAGTTGATCGAGCCCCTTGAACAAAATGCTTATTTTTAATGAAGGAACTTTATGGATATTTTCACAGAAAAAGCATCACTTTTCTGGAGCTGTAGTTTTTGTTAACGTTGGCTTGCACATTCTTACTCTCTTGACTTGACTTAGATGTGGATTGGACTAGTTTAAAGAGCAGTCATCAGCAAGCTTCCATAGTACCTAAGCGCTTACATTATGCAATTTTCATTAGCACTTAGCAGCAAAAAATATTCGTGCTGTTGCCAAGAGATGAAAATAATGCTTCTCTTTTCCCATCGTTTGGAGATGTTTTGACTTGTACTATAAAAAGCACTTATGGAAAAAGGATGGCGGGACAGATTCATGCCTAGCATAATTCCATCTAAATCGGGCTGAAGTTGATTAAGTTATGCCAGGGATGAACTGACTTGTAACATTTAAGCCTTTTGTCTTTTGTTTAAGATGCCCTTTTAAATGGTCTGTTTTCTTTTGAATAAATGGGAGATTTACACAGTAACAAAAGAGAAGACTCATATGGGCATTACAGCATAATTATTTAAAATCATAGTTAATTTGTGCCTGATAACTTTGCTTACCCTGGCAGAACAGCAGAATGTGTAATTCTTACCCCTAACTTGTATCCATCTGAGGATCTAGAACAGGGGTTCTCAAACTGAGGGTCGGGACCCCTCAGGGAGTTGCGAGGTTATTACGGGGGGGGGGGGGAGGAGCTGTCATCCTCCACCCCAAAGCCTTCTTTTCCTAAATATATTAAAAAGTGTTTTTCATTTGGGGGGGGGGGGGGGGGAGTCACACTCAGAGGCTTGCTGTGTTAAAGGGGTCACCAGTACAAAAGTTTGAGACCCACTTATCTAAAATGATTCTCAATCTCTCTAGGCAGTTTCTTACTATGTAAATATGAAGGTATGGCTCTGATCCTGTGGGCAGCCATAGTCACATCCTTTTCACAAATGCTGGATCAGGATGGCTTGGCTTTTAGAACCTTAACTAGTTTCACTATGTTCAGTGTTCTGAAAAGACTGCTCCCCTCGCTCCTCACGTGACCATGTCTCTGTTCTACTGGGACAGTCCTGGAGGTGTCCCAGGAACATCATCTGAGCCACTTTGAATTGTCCTGGGTTTTCATTTAATCTGTCAAAACGTTTGTTCGGTATTGCTGTTCCACACAGAACTGGCTCCGTATTTACCAGGCACAGTCAGTGGAAGGAGGGTTCAATGTGGTGAACAAGATTTGAAGCGATGAGAAAAGTCAAATGAATGTAGACCCTGTCCAAGCTGTTGGTTTGCTCAATTTGAATGTTGGGGACACTTGTTCGGTGTTTCATGATAAACTTGTTCAGATGCTACGGG
The DNA here is from genome assembly GCA_032164245.1 of Sternotherus odoratus. Taxonomy (NCBI): domain Eukaryota; kingdom Metazoa; phylum Chordata; order Testudines; family Kinosternidae; genus Sternotherus; species Sternotherus odoratus. The sequence goes on along the minus strand of JAVMKO010000009.1, from coordinate 9,157,751 downwards.
TGAGATTGCAAAAGCTTCTTAGGCCTAAGTGCTTAAGTCTAACAGCTTTGCACATGCCTAGTGGTGGGAACAGTGCCTAAAGGCTTGGTGCTGTCCCACAGCTAACTAGTTGCTAACAGCCCTCACTCATGGCAAAGTTCCTGTGGTTTTCTCAAACAAGGTATTCTCCCACCTGTCGTCCTGATCCAGGAAGTGTGCTCAGAGTGCGCCTATCAGATCATGCCTCACACATAAGACAGCTGGTGGGTGTCCCCAGGATACCACTTAGTCTGGCAGGTAAGACACTCACTTGGGGTGTGAGAGATCCAAGTTTGAATCTCTCATCTGCCTGATTTGGAGGTGGGAGAGTCGGGTTCAAGTGAGAACCCTAATCACCAAGCTGTCGAGTCGCTCCCTTTATCGCTTGTCCAACAGCTGTTGAATTATTTATAAATAATGGCACATCTCCAGCAGGAGAGCTCGGGAGACACCCATTCTGAATAATCAATAACCTGAGAACAGAGACACATGGTCACTTGAGGAGCGAGGGAAGCAGTCCTTTCAGAACTCTGAACATACTGAAACTGGTTTAAAAAGCCAAGTGGTCAAGGCACTCACCTGGCAAGTAAGAGAAAGAAGTACAATTCACTGCTCCAAATCAAGTAGAGCAGCGATTTTACTCTGGGTTTCCACATCCCAGGTGAGTGCTTCAACTCAGTGGCCTCCAAACTTTTTTGATCGCGCACCCCCAATATATGTGTGTATATTTTTAAATTATATAAATGTATGGCTAGGTCCTGTGGCACTCCGCTGCCGCCCCCCTCTCCCCCCCACACACACACAGCTGGGTCCCATGGTGTTCCCGCCAGAGCGCCGCAGCCCCCAATGGATGGTCTTGTGCACCCCACTTTGGAGACCACTGCTCTAACCAATGGGATATCCGCTGTAGAGCCCCCCTCTTTCTGCCCTCCTGTCTCCACCCCACTTCCTCTGGGCTGATTTGACTTAAGTGCCCAACTCTAGGAGAGGCTTCACAGCTGAGAATCCCAAGTATAGATAGCTACCTCCCTGCAGCCTCAGGCACCCAAATTCCCTTGTGAATCTAGGCCTGAGCCCGAACCCAGTCCACTGCCTTACATTCTTTGCTAATTTAGGGTAGCTCCCTGCTCAGAAACTTGATTCTGAGAATCCCTTTCTTAGGCATCTAACTCTTCTCATGCATTATTTGGGAAGCCTGGACACCTAACTCAGAGCTGAGAATTCAACTAAGCAGCAGGACACCTTGGAGTCCAGCACTGCAACACTTACATCCCTTCATGAATCTACCCCCAAGTTAATAGCAAAATACCACTACTCTGAGAACAGTCTCCAGCTTTGGAGTCCGAACCTGGGAGTAGCAAATTCAGCATGTACTTAAAACAAGTTGACCCTAAAACTGTTGCCACCATAGTGTCCCTGTTACTGATTTTTGAAGAGTCCCTTTGCTCATTCTTCCACGTGCTGTCTGTCTATGCAATTGTGTGTAGCACTTGGTGGCTGTTCTGATTGCATTGTTCTACCTGTGGTAAACTGTGATTACAAACTTGTTTTCCTTTAGAGAAATGGCCACTACCTTTGCTCGACTGTGTCAGCAAGTTGACGTTACTCAGAAAATCCTGGAAGAAGAAATTTCTAGGCTGTCCAAAGAAATAGATCAGTTAGAGAAAATACAGAGCAACTCAAAGCACTTAAGGTAATGATCCTTTTGTATTGACTTGGACAGTTGCTTAAGAGAGAAATCTTGAACCTGCCAGCTGGAAAGACTGAAATCCTGAAGTCAAGGGGAGTTTTGCCATTGACCTCAGTGGGACCAGGATTTCACCCCCATGGCAGTACTGTGTCATCAAATCAGTGTGTGTGGTTGCTGCTGACGTGTCTTGAAACTGTGGTGTAGGGCAGGGGTGGGGAACCTTTTTTCTGCGAAGGGCCATTTGGACATTTATAATGTCATTCGCGGGCCGGTCCCCCCCACCCCCCCTACCCCCACCCCGAGGAAGCCCAGGCTGGCAATGGGAGTTGAGACGCCAGCTGGCAAGGGGCCAGCGGGGGAAACCCCAAAGCAGTGGCAAGCGGAGTGCTTAGCCCTGCACTGCTTTGGGGTTTCCCCCACTGGCCCCTTGCCAGCCGGGGTCCTGCCGCCTGCCCCAGTCAGCTCCCGCTATCAGCCTGGGTGTAGGGGGTGATCTTCCTTTACCCCCCCCCCCTCCATCTAGCCACCTTTCCTCCCCCACCCCTGCCTGGCCCGGCCCATCCCACGGAACCTAACCTCCTCCCCCCTCCCACTCCCAACCCAGCCTCCTGCCCTCCCATGCCTGACCCGTCCAGCCCAGCCTCCCCCCCCCCCCCCCACCAAACCTCCTTCCCTCCCGCACCCACCCCATCCAGCCTAGTCTCCTGCCCCCCCTCCCCGCCCAGCCTCCCCCCCACCGCCCCCTTGCCTGCCCCCCAGTCCAGCCTCCCCCCCACACACCCCCTTGACCATCAGCTCCCCGCAGCTCCTCCTTACCCCGCCCGGCTAATGGTGGCCACGCGGCGCCGGTGGCTCCCCCAGGCGCTTCCGGCCTCTTCGCCGAGCGCGGAGCTGCCCCCGCATGGCAGCCTGCACGCGTCCCTGGCCGGCGGCTCCCCCAGGCGCTTCCGGCCTCTTCGTCGAGCGCGGAGCTGCCCCGGGCCGTGAGGCGGGGGCGGCTCCGCGTTCAGCGAAGGAGCCGGGAAGCGCCTGGGGGAGCTGCCCCCGCGCGTCCCTGGCCGGCGGCTCCCCCAGACTCTTCCGGCCTCTTCGCCGAGCGCGGAGCCGCCCCGTGCCGCGAGGCGGGGGCGGCTCCGCGTTCGGCAAAGGGGCCGGGAAGCGCCTGGGGGAGCCGCCGGCCAGGGATGCACGCGGGCCGGATGGAAGGCTTTGGCGGGCCGTATAAGGCCCGCGGGCCGGAGGTTCCCCACCCCTGGTGTAGGGTGAAGCACGGTAATATATCGATCTTCTTACCTCATACACAGTGGCACTGAAACACTTAATTGTGGGGTGCTGAAAGCCAGCCCCCCTGTACCCTCCTCCCCACCACCTGAACTGGAGCCAGCAGCAGGGCTGTGTTGCTGGGAGGACAGGCCTAGACCGGGGCAAGGGGGGGGGGGGAACACAGTCCCCTGCATCCCTAGGCCTTGCACCTATGCTCGTACACCAATAGCAGCAGTTGAGGTTTTTGTTAGCCAGTTGTTTTTGCTGGGGGATGTGGGGAAAGTCTAAAAACAAAATCACCCCATTCTCCCGTTGATCCCCCTCTGTGCCCGCTGCTTTTTCTCTGCCCGGTAACGATGGATTCCTCAAGAATACTTTATCAAGCTCCACCCATTGTGTCTCACTTCCCTGCCGGAGCAGCTTTTTTCCTCTTGGAGATGGGGGCCCGAGTTTCTTGGGTACAAAGCTCTCTCCCCAGGAATACGCTTAGCTGGGGGCTGAAGGCTGGGAGCAGGATACATTCAGCTCCTGTATTTCAGCCCAGCTCTTATTGCTCATCCAAGCAGGACCCCTTTCTCTTTTGGAGCTGCCTTCCCAGTGCCAGCTGAGAATGCACCCTTGTCTCCTCCTCCCCTAGCAGCCACTGGGGCAGCACTTGGCTTTGTGTTTCTCTCCACCGTTGGCTCACCATTGTGTGGGGCACCCAGTGCTCAGGCTCAGTCCCTTGGTCCGCTAGGGCCGTTTTCTAAAACGTCCGTTAAAAGGGGTTTATCTCAACCAGCATTAGTTACAGGAGCCCTGGGGTGTGTTACCCCTTTGCTGTGTAACCCTTCATGGGCTTCTCTAATTGAATGGCACTGAAAGCGTTGCCCGTAGGCCATCTATCCCCAGGACTCCCAGTGGTGTCAGCACAGCTGCTGAAGTGTAGCAATGGTGAGATGTTCTTAGAAACTTTTGCTAACGTAGCCAGGAACTGGGAGAGGCAGAGCTACAAGGGATGACGAGTTGTTTTGTTGTTGTTTTTTTTTTTTTTGCTCCCAGCGGCATGAAATCGACCGTCCCTTCTAGCACAGTGATTGATTCCTCACGCCTTTGTGAAATGTTTAGGAACTAGCCCCTCGCTAAGTTGTTCTACTCTGATTAGCCAGCATCCAGAGGTTTACAAGTATGTCTCCACCGCAAGAAAACCACAAGACTGCATCAAGTCTGAGCCCGAGTCAACTGATGCAGGGTCATAGGGCTAAAAATAGTGGAGCTGTTTCTGCTCAGGCTGGAGTCTGAGCTCTGAGACCCCTCCCCCATCACTGGGCTCCAGCCTGAGCGGCCAGTACTCTGCTACACCCATAGTGCAAGCCCAAGTCACTTGATCTGGGCTGACATTTGCTGCAGGGTAGATGGACTCTGAGTCTCGGACCCTGACACAGCCAAGCCCCATACGCACTTGTTCTAGTGCTCTGCTGAGTCAGGTGACTTCTCATGACCTGCATTTCATTACTAAAGAAGCTGAAGACTCGTGTGAGAGTTGGGAAGCTTGCACATCAATCCTGGGGTACTGGGTGTTTTCAGTGCTACATCAATCACTTTTCTCTTGTGTTTTCCAGAAACAAAGCCCTTCACCTTGAAAATGAGCTGGATGTTTTTACAAAGCATTTTCTTCAGCAGAAGAAATAGACTCAGCTCTTTTTATTGCTGGCTTCCTTGGGTAACTGCCTGTAGGACAAAACTATAGAATGACACATTACTCCCCTATGGAGTCACATGAAATGATTTATATTTTTAAAATTACCTTGATTATACTTGTCTGATACTGTAATGCCCAGTTCACTTTTGAAATGAACTGATCTAAAAGCTGTGGTAAAGAGAAATTTTTTCAAGAGCAAAATTATAATTTATATTTACTGACAAATACTAAATTTATTCTTCTGGAGACTTAAAATAAAAAAATAAACCCTGTATGATCTTGTTTTAGAATTTACAAGTGGCAAATCCCACCCTCCCGGCATCTGGGAATTATGTAGGGAGAGAATCCATTATTCCTTCTCTCCCTCCCGTCAGTATCAGTCTCCCAGTTCTTGAAATAGCCTGTGGTGCTAGATGCTGCTTTTTCATATCGGTTTTATGGATGAAACTATTGGGTGAACAGCTTCAGCAGCTCAAAAGTGCTTCTTTAGATTATTTGAATTCAGATCAAATCAACTGGGCTGGGCTGCTATTACCCCCCTTCTGTTAATTTATACATAGGCCTGCCATTGCTACTTGTATACATGATGCTTTCAAGTAAACTTGATTCCCTCTAGGTATTTTGGTAAGCTTTAAAAATTCAAACATCCTGCAGCGATGGTCATGTTCCAGTAACAGGAATATTGAAAACCAAAGTAAGTTAGTGTATAAAGTTCAGCTGAATCTGAATCATGTGCAGCATGTAAGCCTCTACCTACAACAAATGGGGAACTTCTGCTGTACAATTGGACTATATGCTGATACCTTATCCCAACTATGCAAAAATTCAGTAAGGTTTTTATCTAAGCATCCTCAGAAGGGCTTGCTATTTTCCAGTCAGCTGGGCAAATATTGTAGCCTAGCCTTTAATGATTTCTCACTCCATTATTAATACCCGCCATCTTCTGCTGTATTATAAATTGAATTGCTCTTCAGCCTGCATTTACCTGTAGATACTTTTCCATATTGCTTCCTTCCCTGAGCAATTGTTTAGGCATTAACTTAGCTGTTGTATCTTAAATTCCTGAGTTGTTGTTCAGCAGCAGGCATGCATTTGGTTTTATTTTCAAATCTTGGACACTAAGCTCCCTCTGCTCTAGCATTGTGGGGATTTTTCACTAAAGGGCTAATGAAATGCACTTTGTTTTTTAAGACCTACTGATTTGAAAAGCAGAAAGTGATCCCTCTTAAGAAGCTGGGTGTGCTGTATCCTACCTAACACATTTGAAGTGTTTCAGGGTCATGATTTTCCTCATTGTTGTGGAAGTTTGAGTATGCTAATTTTAAATGGCTAAAGACATTGTGATGTGAAGATTAAATGTACAGAAATTATGCAAGGGGAAGAGTTGCAAATGTATTTATAAAGTTTATTCTGAGGGCATTTCTAGACTGGTTTAATTTGTGTGAGGGGGAGGAAGGGTGGTAATGTTGCTCCTTTAACTTAATTCATCTGCCAAACTAAATATTTCCAACTACATTAAGTATGGATTCTAACAGAGCTGATGCAATATTCCTCATTTCAAACTTTATCCTTTTCATAAACTGTGTAGTAGAAGGTGCTGTTTTGTTTGCATCTTGTGCTCTAGGACTTGGGTAAAAGGCTATTTGTCATATATGGCTCAACCAGGTTACTACTACAGACACTATTCTAAAGCATGAGACCTGTGTAATTCAAGGGTGCTTCAGTTTCCACTTCATGACAGCCATTACTTACTGGTATTCCCTGTAGTTTTGTTTTGGTGGAAGATGTCAAGTGAATGACCAAGATGGTAGCTGTGGAAATAAAATTTAAAATTCTTTCTATTGGAGGTGAAGGGGTGGTGGTGGTGTTCTTCAGAAGTATCACTTCTAGAAAATGGAGACTTCCTTTGTAGCTTGATGTGACAGCTACTCCCTACAGCTTACCTAAATGGGGGGGGAGGGGGGAGGCTTAATAGGGTTATGTATGGCTGAGGGTTTCCTGCCAACACCTCCATCCTGCTCCCAAAGAGTAAATTCACTTTTCTGCCACTATTTGCATTATTTTTAAACAATGGGGGAAAACATGCGAGTTTCACAGCACCTGCCCTGTACCCTCTCCTACAGTCAATGTACATGGCATTTGGTCTTCAGAAATTGCATTCCTTTACATATAAAAGAAAAGCAGGCTTAGAGTTTACAGAAGAGATTTAAAAACTTGTCCCTTGTACTACTGAAAGCAAAATACCTTCATCCTCTAATACACAACATGCAGCCTGCCTCAGCTCACTGTGTGGCCCACAGGGGGTGGGGCAAGGGGGGCTTTTTGGCCACAGCTGGGTTTTTTGCAGTAATATGGCCCTCACTCCTTTGAGTTGTGCAGGCCAGCTCTAATAGCATGGATTACTTCCCCTTGACAGTACTGCAGCAAAAAATAAATAGCACTGTTGATGGTTCCCTGAAGAATTACAAAACAGAACTTCTAAATCTAGGCTGGCAAATGGGGGATAAGTTGTCATTCTTTGAAGGACTGCCCTTCAATGACCAAGCCATAAACCCGATTTGTGCTATACCTTAAGGAACTTTTAAATGGATATTGGAAATGTTAGTAGGAAAATCCCCTCCTAGGCAAAGACAACACTGCACTAGTCCCTACAGGGTATTTGTTGCATTCATCTTAAATAAATACACACACCACAGCAAGTCTGGTTAAAAGCACTTGTTTATTGGTTACAATATCAACTCATGGCAACATCTTTCACTGAGCCACTGTACAAATACAAAGAAAAGATCCATTGGGAAGGGGGGAAGCTATGAACTGAGTTCATAGCAAGTGATTTTTTTGAAAACAGGGAAGTCTATATAACAGCCCTGTTATAGAAGTGGCACAAGTCCCTGTTTTGAATTAGCTTAAATAAAAGCTTTAAGACTGTTTCTAAATACATACACAATCCAAAGGCAGTGCAGAATCACTTCATCATTGGTAACATTACTGAAGTTTTCCATCAAAGTAGTCAGCAACAAGTGCAAGTAAAATTAAAACAATTAGATGAGAAATGCTGGGCAGAGCAAAATGCCAAATTAAGAGTCAAGCATGTTTAAAAGAAATTAGTTTTGGACTCCTTTGGATGTAATATGTAGTACAAGTGTTCAGAAGCTTTTTTTTAAAAAGGAGAAACAAATAGAGCACCATTGTGTAAGTAAAACAAAGGCTTGAAATATCTAAGACTATTCCACTGAAGTCCATATTAGTCAAAACCTAAACATACTGTTTGGTATAAGAATGTCAGGCACATTTATCAGTTATAATCAGTTATTAACACTGTTCACACATTTACCATAACAACACTGCATTAACATTCTGCATGTATTTGACACAACCAGCAACTGGATAAAAAGGCTCATGGTGCCTCTGAAGTGTAGGAAGTAGTTTTACCAGCATGCATGCCAGATGACTGTATACAAAGTGCACCATCAACCCATGCTTAATTACTTTTACAGGAAATGCTCTCAAAATCTGTCATTCTGCTACACAACCATTTCATACCAACTATTTGAATTAGCCAATACCTATTCTCACCAACATTTTAAAGCACAGCACTAAATCTAGTGGAGGTGACTGTCCTCAAAGAGGAAAGACTAAGCACTCTTGGAATGTTTTTCACAATATTTTCATTCCACCCTAATGTAATGTGAACTTCATGATGAGACAAATAGTTACATTAACAATTAAAGAGTTATCTATTTCCAATCCATGCATTACAGTATGCACATGAGGACTAGCTGGTTGTCAATTCAGCACTGCCAAATCAGGGTCAAACTCTCTCCTCCAAAAAAAGCAGTTTGAATGAGTTTTTCTACTCCAAATGGAATATTGAACCAGCAGTTCTGTCAGATATTTAATAATGTGACATTCAGCAAGGCAGATGGTAATGACATTTAGGAGAAAAAAAATCTAGAGATGGTTGAAAGAAGGTACACACATTACCCATACCAAGTGAATGGACACACAGTGCCATGTTGAAGCTTTTTGTGGTTTCTAGAATCTCACCAAATATTTTACTAATAAAATTATCAAGGCTGAGTATACATGGGAGCAAGTTCAAACTGGAAGTCTGCCTGATCCATATCCTTCACCATAAAGCTAATCAGCCTTTAAAAAAAAAAGTTGACTGCAGTTGTACCTGAATTAAAGACATCTGTAATTTCATATGAGGCCCATGTGTCCTGTTTCCAAGTTACACCTTCAACCAATTCTATTTTTTGCTACACCACTTCTTTTAAAGTACATTTAAACATTGATTTAATATTAAAATGAAGCCTGGAAAAGAGTTATTTTCCTATCAATTGCAAATTTTGGCACAAAGGTCAACTGTTTTAGTACTAAGTATTACTAATTCCAAAATCTAGTACATATTTTTGTAACCATATAACTTATTTGAAATGAAGGTAGCACTACAGTTTGGCAGTGGTAAACTTTTCACAACAGTTTAATGTGTACCCCATTGTGCTGTAAAATCCACTACCTGTATTAAAGTGATTCACCATCACATGAACAGTTAGGAACTACACTAACCTGCACATCTGAGCTCATATTAAGCTACAGGTATACATTATTTTTTAGTCTAAAAATCCCCATGGAGACATTTCCTTTGACATGCAGGAGCCTGGATGAAAGCTTTCAAATACAACTTGCAAATGGTGGTTTGTAGCAGAAGATGGGTTTTGGTGCCTGGTTTATAATTAAGCTCTATCTTAATGAGTACCATCTTGAAAATTCACCCATAAGTAATGCTTTAAAAAACTGAAATAGCTCATAGAGGCCCATTATATGCTCTCAGTTTTTGATGTAATAAAAGTGTCCCACTACTATAAATGCTTTAAAAAAAAGCAAACAATTCAAACAGACTTATACCAGGACTCCAGCAGTAGCCACTTTTTTGGTGCATGTTGGCCCCAAGAGTTAAATATTTACTCAGGTGTACACTACCTTGTTGACATCCCATCACCCTTTTAGAAATCTTATTTACTTAAGAGTTAGACAGCAAACATCTATACTGCAGTATAAAGGTAAATAGTTTAGGATATTTAATTGCAAGTATGGGAAGTCGCTTTACAACACTGGCAACAAGAAAGTCACTTCAAGATGCACCTTTAGTGAGAAACTATTTAGTAATTAAAATTTTTCCTCTAAGAGTTTACTAGCAAATTTTCAGAATGATTCACTCAAACCAGAAACAGCTGCAAGTTTAAAAATCAAAGGCAGCATTAAAAAATATCAAGTGTTCTGCCTGACCTCAAAGAGCTGCCCCCTCGGAAAAAGATACAAATATTCCATAAATAATTCTGTTAATGCAAACAGATCAGAAAATAAAATATTCTTGCTGAAAAGAAAATACAAATGAATTTGTGATCTACAGCATAACATGATTTTGGTCCTACACCATAATCTGCCTTTAGTAAGTGTATACTGTTCTAGCACGGGATGTGCTTTTTTAACGGATACTGAATTTACTACAGTTGGCACATTTATTGGCACCTCCACCGTTGTAAACATGGCATATTTACAGGCACAGTCCAGAAGTACTGAAATTAGAATTACAAGTGGTAGAAACGTCACAAACAGTGGTCTCAGCAACAATCTCTTTTCATATTACAAAATGCTGGGCACTTATGTTCACAAATTGACCCAGGGACATTTGGACACATCGCACCTTCAGGTGGGGGCAGCAGATTAACATTAACTTTCAGCTTTATGGTAATTTGTTTAAATACACACTTGTAAAAGAAAGCACTTATGAGAAGCCAACAGAGAATGGCCCTTTTCCTGAAAGTATCAGGTACTTTCATGCCCACCTCAGATTCCACCCCAGGGACATCCATCACAAACATGGACACGCTGCCAGCACCAGAATTAAGTGATCTTCATGGGTAGTTTCAAATGGGTTGGAGTCACATGATTTGTCATATGCCAACACAATAAGAACATGCTTACTAGTTCAAGTGCTCTCAGTGCCTTTCATTTTATAAGTGAATCATATCAAGATCAGGAAATGACTATTTACTGTCAGCTTGCAGATTGGCATCTAGTAAGATCAACACAGATCACTGTACTTCCTAAGCCATTTGTATGAAGCCTTCATAGAGAAACCCTCTTAAATCTCTCCATTTGCTATCGCAGGTGAACAGCAAGTTTGTGTACACTTTTAAAATGTCTTCAATCTATTCAGTCACCTTGCTAGTGCTTGGCAGCTGGAGTTTGCATTGGATCAGAATCCTCATTTACAACTACACTCTCAAAAGGAAAAAGCACTCCCCTCTTTAGTGACAGGAATATGTTACTTGACTTATGGACTCTGTTCAACTTAAAATAACTTACATGAGAGGCTGAAGGAAGTTCATACTTGACGCCAGCATGTTAAAACCTTATTTTATATGTACCTAATGGCATTAACATTCTCTTGGTGCTTGGAGGCCATGGCTGCTGATGGATGAACCAGGAACCGCTGGCTGGAAGGAGTAATCCCCATGCTTAAATAGACAAATAGGTCTAGAAGTGAATAAGTAAGGCGCTAGGTATTACCATGGTCATCAGGGCCTTTTAAAAAAAAAGTAGCAATTCAAATGCCTTCCATTATAAAAACACATACATACCATTGGCTTCACTTTATCTACAGTAAATTCACAAAAGCGTTTAAAACAGCAATCTAGTTCATTCACTACAAAACTCAGAAGTGACATCTCAGGTTAAATGCAAAGCTATAAATGTAGTTCCTTAAAAAATGCAAACATATTTCTTTACATACAGACAAATGTTACATGATTGGCTGCTATAATGTGTATATTCTGTTATGTACAAAAAAGGTACAGAATTAGCAGACTTTGAGCACAAGCAAAAATCCCTCAAGGACAATCTAACCAAACCACCAAAAACAAAAAGACTGGCTCTTAGTTTCTCAGTCACCATGATTATATGTGCTGGCCTGGCCCCTTTTTAAAAGTCAGTGATTTCTCCACCCCCACCCCTATTTCTTCACTTGATTTTTTTCTAGTTTACAGAAAGCCTTTTTGTGTAATAATCAGTGAATAGAAAAACTTCACCTGCAAATACAAGGTAGAAATGTTATTTCACAGCTATAGGCTGCAGCATTGATCTCTCCAGATCTCAATGGAGAATGTACGTGTTTGTCTCCCAGTTAATTCCAGATTCTGAGAAAACTGTCCCAAGACCCTGTAGCTACAGCCATGCCATCATCAGTAACACCTAAACAGCTGACACGGTTGTCATGGCCAGCAAGGACACCTGGAAGAGAAGATGGAGGAGGTTAACAGCTGAAGCTTTTCAAGTTTTGTACATTACTTTGAGGTTAAACTCACCTCAAGACATCCTGGAAGAGGTTTTTTGTTTGTTTTTAAGAACGATTAAGTGACAGAAGTATCCTCCTCTATGTTTTTATCTTAAAAGAAATATTAGCTCTCCAGCATTAGGAGTTAGCTTCTATCTTGGGAAGTCCCTAACCCAATCGTTAAAATATTTTGCATCTGTATTTTCCCAGTGTATTATATTATAGAATATAAATAAATAAGAGGCGCTGACAATATCTATAACCAAAACCAGACACCAAGCCACTTACTGTACACAAAAGAAAACCTCACATCCCTTTTCTAAACACGGTTACCAGATCTGAATAAAATAAAATGCAATCTAGAGATACAAATCCAAAAATAAACCTTTGCATTGAGTAACTGACCTTTAAAAGGAAGCAGAGAGGATTTCGCAATTCAACAGCACATGCAGATCTCACTGAACTACCAGTGAACTAGTTTGAAGTTTAAAAGTTACAGAAAGTGGAATGTGTTCCATGTTGAGATTCTGCTAAAGAAAAAACTGCAATTCACTGCAGATACCATTTACCAACCTGCTCTCTCCCCCTTCAGAGTATCCCACACATTGCAGTTGAAGTCATCATAGCCAGCTAGCAAGAGACGACCACTTTTTGAGAAGGCTACAGAAGTGATTCCACAGATGATATTGTCATGGGAGTACATCATTAACTCCTGATCTGCACGCAGGTCAAAGAGTCGACAAGTGGCATCATCAGAACCAGTCGCAAATGCATGTCCATTGGGGAAGAACTGGAAATGAAAATGAGACAGGAGTTTGACACCAGAGAAAAGTGTTGCTTGTGCACAGTTTCAAAAACGGCATGTAGAGATTGTCTTTACTGAGATATTCAGATACATCATAAATTCATGAGCAACAAGAAAATACATTTTCAATAAAATGCAACTATTGTGCACACACAATTGTGTTAACACTTGTAGTGTAGTACTGACCAAAGGCAGGTGCATTCAAACTTTGCCCAGCCAATGGCATCATTGGCAAATTTCGAGAGATGGAGAGAACTAATTTCCATAAAATGAAGTGGAGCACAGCCGTTTTTTCCTTTGGAATGACTCTGGAAACTATATTCCTGTAGAAGTGACAAAGAGTCCTGTGGCATGTTAAAAGACTAACTAAAGTATTGAAGCATAAGCTGCAATTCATTTGCAAATTTGATACTATCAATTTAGGATTGAACAAAGATTTTGAATCGCTTCCTAATTACAAAAGCAGTTTCTCTTCTCTCAGCATTCACACCTCCAGTTCAGTTGCTAGAGGAATACCTCATCCTCCCTGATTAGAGATAACAAGCTGGTTCAGTCTGATTGGACTAACCTTGTTATCTCCAACCTGGTTCTTGCCTACTTATTATACCTGCCCCTGGATACTTCCACTGCATGCATCCGACAAAGTGGGTATTAGCCCATGAAAGCTTATGCTTCAATACTTTAGAGTTAGTCTTTAAGGTGCCACAGGACTGTCACTTCTGCAATTCCAGACTAACATGGCTGCCTCTCTGATTCTATATTCCTGTACACAATGTTCCATCTTGAACTGGTCTGTCAGGCTGCTTGGATCAAATCAGAGGCCTGTAAACTAGCACTTCAGCTTCCAAAATTCACACCTACTAAATAATCCGTGTTAAGCACCTCATTGATTTAAAAGGCAGTGCAAAGTACCAAGCACATCAGCTGCATTTCTCCTAAGATCATGCTGGTATTCAAGAGACTTAAGAATTTGCAGTGTTTATAAAGAAGATCCGATGTAGGTTTAGATTTCATTGCCCGTTAAACAGAATGTGTGTCCTGTGATCAGAACATAAAATGTGGCTGTAGCAAACAGAAGAAATACATTACAAAGCTATTCCAAAGGTAAATATATTTAGCATTTTTAAGCACATTTTTGGTTTCCAGAATTTAAAGATGCTCTTTTCTAAAGGAAAGCCAAATACACACTGGTGATCATAAAAAGTTTTGAGAACTGATTCCATCTTGAAGTTTTTTTTGTTTTTTTTTTTTAGTAGTAAAGAATAAAAGAGAGTTACTTACCTTCTTGTATTTGTTGCTTTGAGATATGTTACATATGTCCATTACGCTAGGTGTGTACATGGCTCGTGCATCAGTGCCAGAGTTTTCCCTAGACATACCCACATGGGTGGCCACGCCTGCATCCTCACATCCCATGTGCCCTGAGAAGACCCAGACTACCTTCCGTACCTTCACCTGTCTGGTGTACCCCAAAGAGTGAGGTCAACCTAGCTACGTCACTCAGTGATGTGAAAAATTCAAACCCCATAGCAACGTAGTTAAGCCAACCTAACCCCAAATGTAGGCAGTGCTATTGCTTCTCAGGGAGGTAGATTACCTATGGTGATGGGAGAACCCCTCCCACTGGTGTAGGTAATATCTAAGCTTGAAGTGCCTCTGCAGCATTTCAAGTGCAGACAAGCCCTTGGATGATAGACTCCAATGCACGGAGGAAGAAGGGTGGGTCATGTAAAGAACATACACAACATCTCAAAAGAGCAGCTGCAAGGATAACCATTTTATCAAGCAACTGCACATGCCCATTACACTAGGAAACTCCCATGAAGTTTCCATCAGAGTTGGGACTAGGATTCTCATCAGAAGAGGGACTGCTGACCTGCTTTCCCCACATTTGTGTCTTCTCTTGATGTGGCAGTAATCACATAATATCTAGCAAACGTGTGGACTGAAGACCACATTGCCTCTCAGTAGATGTTCACAATATTGACGCTTCCCAGAAATACTGCAGAAGCTGAGTCTGCTCTGGTTGACTGCAGAGAGCACTTTTCAGAAGGCCTTATATCCCTGATCTTGTAGCATGTGAAGAAACAGCTGGTGATCCACTATTACAGGACACACACATTTGTTCTGCATAGGAGATGAATAGCTGAGAATAGACCCAAAAGTGCTTTACTCTATCTAGATAAGAAAAACAGGGATCAAACATCCCAAACATGAAACTGTTGTTCATCGCTTTGAGCACATGGCTTTGGAAAGAAGACCAATATATAGATTAGTCAAGGTGGAAATCAGATACTGCCATGATCAAAAATTTAAGGTGTAGCCTAACCTGTACTTTGTCCATTTTTTCCCCCTAAGATTTTGTGACATTCTCCATCCCGGGGGAGCGCCCTATAACTACCATATTCATCATTTGTATATAGTTGTGATATTGCATAAAAAGCATGCCTTGTAATATATTATGGGAAAGGTTATGATCTGCTGAAACCCACTGCTCCATCTATATATATATAAAAAAGTCAAATGGTGTATGCGTATGTGTACGTTCACTTACTCCTTCCACACTGTTTGAGCTAGAGACTTGAAATTTGGTAGTTATAGGTCTTAGGGTCCTAATCAGGGTAAGAGTCGAAAATTTTTCAAATCTCACCCCTGACGCCCCCCAGGGGTGAAATTATTTAAAGGCCAATCACATCAGCTGGGCAGCTGCTGTTCTCTGTGACGTAGTTATGATGTCATAATACCCCCTCCAACGGACCCCGCACTCGCTCAGCTCTCTGCCCCCCCCCCACACACACACACCTCCGATGGAGCCGAGTTGGGTTTGGTCGGAGGGTAAGTGAGATAGGGGTGTCAGGTTTGGTCGGGGGGGGGTGAGGTGGGGGTGTCGGGTTTGGTCGGGGGGTAAGTGAGCCGGGGGTGTTGGGTTTGGTCTGGGGGGGGTGGGAAGGTGTCGGATAGGGTGAGGTGTGGGTGTTGGGGTTGGTCAGGGGGTGTTGGGTTTGTTTGGGGAGGCGAGGAGGGGGGGTCGGGGTTGGTCGAGGGGTAAGTGAGGTGTGGGTGTCAGGTTTGGTCTACAGGGGATGAGGTGTGGGTGTTGGTCAGGGGGTGTTGGAGTTGGTAGGGGGGTGACGTGGTGGTGTTGGGTTTGGGTGGGTGGGGGTGAAAATGTGAGTCGGGGTTGGTCGAGGGGTAAGTGAGGTGGGGGTGTCAGGTTTGCTCTCTGCCCCCTCCCCCCTCCAACGGACCCCGCACTTGCTCAGCTCTCTGCCCCCTCCCCACCTCCGACAGACCCGAGCAACGCCGGGTATTTTCACTAGTCTAAATATATATATCATTAATGCATATGAAATTATGAGAATTGTGTTATATGGTTGTCACTAAGTGGGAAGCGCCCAGATACTAGCTCCCCAAAGACCAGGGGATAAACAAATGCCCAGACTGGTGTCGAACCACCATCAACAGTCATTGTCCAGCAAGCGAGCTACAATGCAATGACTCGCACAAGGCCACACCAGGGGAATTGCTCAACCTTGTGTGGTGACTCATCAATGCCCCAGACATGTCTGGACTTGTGTTCTCAAAGAACATGGACTAAGAGTATAAAACAGAACACAGTGGCCCCACGCTTGGCCTTTTGTCCTGCCCTTACCTATGCTGCAAGCAACAAGGACGCTCAGAAGACCAAAGACTGAAGTAGAGAAGAAGTACTATGAACTGAAATAACCAGTGGGGTGAGAAAAACTGCTTAATCTAGATGTTGTTCAGTTTAATAGGGTTGAGAGTTAATACCGCGTGCTTGTGTTTTATTTTCTTTTGGTAACCAACTGACTTTGTGTACCACTTAAAATCTCTTTTGTAGTCACTTATTTTACTGTATATCTTTACCAGTGAGTTGGTCTGAGTTTGCTCGTCTTGAGTAGTGCAAGGTGGTATATTCCTGAGGTGCAAGGTTGGGAGCTGGGGGGATTCAGCAGGTACCTTTCTCTATGTGATTCATGAGTGGCTCTTGGAGCAGTCATGCAGTCTATCTAGGTGTGGGGTCTCACATGCTGTTGTGTTGAGTGATAACACAACACAACAGCTGCTTGTCACTAGCAAAGCATTGTGAGAGAAAGCCCAGACTGGAGAGTTAATGGGCACAGTCTCAGGCTACAACCTGGGGATCCCATCACAGGTATATGGAGAATCCATCACCAGGGCATGCAGCTCCCCAACTTTCCTTGCTGAGGTGATGGCTATTAGAAAAGCCATGTAACAATAAAGAGGAGGCTAATGGTTGAAGAGGCTGTTAAAGTTCAAATCCAACTGTAGAGTAGGGTCTCTGAAAGGTCAGAAAACCTTTTAAGAACCGTGTAATCCTAGGGTTGGAGAATACAGTTCTGCCTGCGATAAGGGGGCCAAATAATGAAACGGGGGCCAGGTATACTTGAATGGAGCTGACCATCAAATCTGACTCAAGTGTAACAAATAGTCCAAAATCATTTTAATCATAAATTACAAAGGAGGCAAATTATCTGGGCGGCTACAACAGTGAAAGTGGAAGCATTTATAAGGCAGACAGCCCTTGTGAATGGCTTCTTATGCGATATTGCTAAGGAACCAGGCTGTGACATGTAGCGACTGAAGGTTCAGGGCACAACTGCCTGTGATTCTGCAGTATCAGGTCCTTCACTAAAAGGAAGGGGTAGAGGTTCCCTGACAGAGCCTGCACAGATCCAAGAATCATGGCTGCCTCAACCAGACTGGTGCAGTATCATTTTCCCTAACTCTTGTTTCAGTTTAAAAAATAAACCTTGGGAATCAGAAGCATGAAAGGGTAGGCACAGAGCAGACCTCTGACCTGGGGAAAAGAAACATACCTGAGATTGACCTTCAAAACAGAAAAGAGTTCTGTTCTGACAGCTTGAGAATAAGTCCACTGATGGGACTCTCCCTACTTGAAATACTGATCTTAGAAGAGCCAGGTTGACAGCCCATTCACAGTCGAAGCTGAATGACCTGCCCAGGCAGTTCACAAAGGCATTCTGAATCCCTGGTCGGTGTGATGCTCTGAGAGTCGGGAATTCCACAGTGTGATTGCCTCCTGGCACACGCTGTTTGATTTGGCAACTCCTGTTTGTCGGTGTGGAACATGTTCTCTTCTCAGGGCCCCTTTCGGAGAAGACGACTAGGCATTCAGAAGCAGGTTAGAACTTCCTGCTGCTGGTCTTCAGCTGCTTTGGACAGTCCTTCTGTGTTGGATGCTTAAGACCAGCATCAAGCAGCTGTCAGTATCATGTGGACATATTTCTCCCCTTAGGGATAGGTTTCTATGGAGTAGTGCTTGCCTGACTTCTGATGGTTTGTCAGTACTGGGCAAGGACACTTCCCTTCTCTGGAATTAATTTTTGTATTGCAGTGGAGTCAAAGATCTACATGCCATAGGCATCTCCCACTATACCCAGTAAGGCAAATCATGGGGCTGGTATGGTGCTGGAGGCCAATTATGCCCAGATCGGGCCCTCCCATTCCTTTGATCTACTCTTGGTAGGAGACTCCTAGGAGACCGGGAACAATCCCTGGTTTCCCTGAAGTGGGAGACATCAGAACCCACTTAGTCTGAGGAGAAGTAGAAGTACACCAAAGGCATTGGTGGAGTGGTACCAGTCAGAGATGGGGAAAAGTGATCTACAACAAGCCTTCAGTATCAGCAGCCATCCTGGGGCTTCCTGGCTATCAGGAGGATGTGCTGAGGCACAGCAGTTACCACTGGTCTTGGAGCTGGCATTGGGATTAAAGGAAGCAGCACCGAACCTGAAGTTGCTGACGCCATAACATGCCCCTAAGGTGGAAGCCAACATGTGCAACAGACCCGGCAAAGTGCTGTCGGTCTAAATGATCATTGAGAGCGGTCCAGAGAGGCTCAGCAGATCCTATGAAGCGGTGTAGGCCTCCAGGGTGGCTGGTACCAAAATGGGCCTTTGCCCTGCTGTGGGCAAGGGAGGTAGCGCCACTGTTTGTGCTGAGGAAGTAGCTGCCCTCACTAGTCCTGGCACACGAACTGAAGTCAACAGTTCTGCTCTGAGAGCACCTCTAGAATGAGGTAGCGAAAAGCAAGGGGCCAAAAGACGTACTCGACCTTCGATACCGAAGTGGCTAGCCTCGGAGGTTGAGGAATTCCATACCGAGTACTTTGACATGGAGTTGTCCTCCTCTTCAGCTTCAGAGGCTGAGGGCACTCCAAGCACTGTTACCTCTTTGAGGATTGCCCTGATGATGGGGCTCTCCTCCTGCCTGTCCACAGGTAAGACTGGGGAAAACTCATGGAACTCCTTCTATCCATAGAAGTGGTTCTGATACTGGGCGAAGGGCAGCCTCCCAGAAGATGTACCCAAGATGCTCTTCTCTTTGCTTCTTAGCTCTTATCTTGAAGGCCAGGCATGACCTTATCCAAACGCTTCAAAAGGCGAGAGTGAGGATTGCTCACAGGCACTGGCTTTGACACCTGGCACAGGGCTTGAAGCTGGGGGACACTGACATCCCCCCCCAGGTATTAGACGGAGCCAAAAGTCCACTGACAGTCTAAACAATAGATAAATGTAATGAAAAAGTAAAAGGGGTTCAAGAGATCCAAAGATGAAAATCACTAACAGCTGATTTGCAAAAGGAACAAGCTGACAGCATGCTCTGACCAACCACAATAAGGAACTGAATGAAGGGCGGGGCAGCTTTATACTCTGCTCAGAACATGAAGGACATCATAGCCCAGGAGTGGCCACCTCCACTAGGGAACATACTCCAGCACTGGTGCACAAGATGTACACACATCTATTGTAAATGAACATATCCAGTCACCCAAAGATCAAGTATTATGAAGCAAAAGGAGGTCAGGGAGGTAAAGATGGAAGGAACAGCAACGGTTATGACAAATTAGACAAAATGAGGACAGTCTGAATTGCTCCAAGATCACTTAAGTATATCTAGAGAAGATGTATGATTAGTAGTCATGAACCAGATTGCAGGTGGCTGGTCTTATCAAGATCTCATATTCTAAGAAACTACACTCATTGTAAGTGGCCAAATCAGAGACTTGACGACTCTCCACCCTGTTTTGAAAACTAGATTATAAACTGAAATCTTACAGCTATACTTATTGTCTCCTCACTCTCCATTTGTAAATAGAAACGCTCACTTACACAAACTGCGTTAATATCAGACACATGCCCTGTGAAAGATTGCCTGCACATTCCATCGCGGATATCCCAAAGCTTAGAGGAGGCATCACAGGCACCAGAAACAAAAGTCCTCATGTCTGGACTTAGGGATAAACTCATCACATCTCCAGTATGCCCAGTGAAGGTGGTGGTCTGTTGACCAGTTTCAATATCCCAAAGAGCACTGCAGAGAAAACAAAATGTCTTTCAGCAATATAATGGGGGGTCTGCAAGTTTAGCTTAAAAACAATCCGAGCACTGGGGGGGGGGGGGCGGGGGGGGACATAACTCCACCAACTACCCCCACCCCACATCTCCAAAACTCACCAGGTTGTGTCCCCTGAACTTGTAACAATTTGGTTGTCATCTAGAAAACGACAGCAAGACAAATATCCTAGGAACAGAATAATGGCAGATGTTAATTTCATACCCCACTGTCGCAGTAAAAGTTACTCAAAAAACCTTCGTAGTAAGTCACATAATAACCACCACTTGATGCTACTTGTATTTTATAAATGGCAGTGCAGAAAAATTTGCTGGAGTATGTACTGCTCCATTTGCTCAGATAGCTACTGGTAGTATCTCACTTGCAGAACTAAATAAATACAGAATTTAGCATTAAGACTGATAAAGGCAAAATGAGTGACATACAAAAAGCGATTCTTAAATGTGGTCAAAACCAAGATTAGACTATATTCCATTTCGCAAACTGTTAACACTTGTTTTCACTTTAAGGCATGCTGTGACCAGTGCAGGCTTGGGACTGTTTCACTTTGACTAACAGTAAAGAAAAATAAATGTAGTAAACTGCAGCTGACCTGTATGCCCCGGTAACTCTCTGCTCACTCTCACATTGCCCTCTCTGGTTTTCAAATTATATATGGAACAGATGTTGTCCAATCCACCACAAGCGACATAGTTGCCAGAAGGAGCATATGCACAGGTCATCACCCAGGAAGATCTCAAAGGAATGGCATGCATCTACAGAGACGAGACATATTAGAACTACACCACATTTTAGGCAGTCACACTCAATCACAGCCATTCTTGTCCAACCTCCTGCATCTAGTTATCTGCAATACTGCTTTAGCATTGCAGCAGATGCTAGTAAAGATAGTGGGCTCACTTAAAAAAAACTATGCTGACCCCACTCTTAAGTGCATTCTTAAAATGTGTATCTCTATTATATTTGTCTGGTGAAAAAAATTTCCCTGGAACCTACCTCCCGCCCCCATTTACATTAAGAAATTGGATTCATTTAACATAAATTTTGCTTAAAGTTGAATTTTTCAGGAATGTAACTACAACATGAAGGAGGAGTTACTGTACTTCTGCACCACTCCCTACCAGTGATCTCAGTTATCAGAGGGTTATAAAAAAACCTAAATATTCTTTTCTCCCAGTAAACGAGCTACAGTAAATAGAAGCAAAGCAAATAGATATTATCCAAGCTAAAATGCACTTTGAATAAAAAACTGGACATAAAAAAAAAGAAAGCTAGTTAAAACTTCAACAGGAAAAAGTGATGGAGCCAATCCAACTAAAAGAAAAATGTTACAGAAAGAAGGAACTAAAACAAAAGTGTCACTTGATTATCAGTATGGATTATAAACAACTCTACCTTATTTGTTGTATAACTATCCCAAATAATTAGTTTTCCATCCTGGGAAGCACTGACTAGTAGCCTAAGGATAACCACAAAACAGAAATATTAACATGTTAACTTTTTGTCTCATACTTAATTTCAAAATAGAAAAGATGCATGAATGTCAAATAATTCAGAAAAGCCTTTTCATTTTCTCCTTTTGTCTATTTTTAAACTCTTTAGGGCCAAAAGTGTCTGCACAGAAGCAAAGAACAATGTGTTTGCCAGAAAATCTTACCTGAATCCATAGATAAACTTCCACTATTAAAACAAGCTAGAATAACTGACGTTTAAAACTGCTCAAGCTATTTACAAATTTTATAACCTCTCCCTACTGGTTGGTTGTATTCTTCTGACTTAATATTTTAGTATCACAAATGCAGTATAGAGACTCCTGGTCTAGATAAGCCAAAACACAACATCACCAGGTACAATTAGCCGCTGGAATGCCTACCATATGTTGAGATGGCTAATGGTTGTGCAAAAAAACTTTTTGGAAGGAGTTATTTTATATTTAAGAAGCCTTCCAGCATCACCCTTTTGTTCCTTCAGACCAAATGAACAAGTCACATCTGTTTTCTTTATTTACATATACCTTTCAGCAGTAGTGAGTGCACTGTAGACACTGAAAAGTTTTTGATAAAAACTTCCAGTGAATCTAACATTATACATGTATTTGGATTGTCAATTATTTTGATGAATTTCTTATACTAATAGTCAGCACTATACTGAATTAGCTGCAGCTGAGCATGGCAGACTATATTTACTGTTATGATTTACAAAACATTTTAATTCACTGAAAAATATTGTTATTTCATGTTCTTACAGTGATCTATTAACATAAAATACATTTGCACTTAATCAACCATTTCAGGTTATATGATCTTTCATAGCTTAAGGGAAAATGTAATGCAAAGAATTCTGATGTTAAGTGCCACCATACACCAGGCTCTCAGATTTGAAGAATCTGTAATAGACCATTTGAAAGACTAGATGAAACGCTTGTGGAAAAGAAAAGCGAAGCATATATCGTTATAATGGAATGATTTCCCTTTTCATTATTTCTGTATGATTATAACTGGCTTTAAAAGGGCAGGCTGAAGTACAAACATTTCTAAAAAGAAAATTTATGATCTATTGCCCTCAAAAGTATCTGAAGACTGAAAGTAGGTCTACACTGCAATTAGACACCCACAGCTGGCCTGTGCCAGCTGACTCAGGCTAAGGGGCAGTTTAATTGTGGTGTAGACTTTTGGGCTCGGGCACATCTATGGTGCAATTATACAGCCCTTTAATCGAAGCCAGCTGGCATGGACCAGTTGTGTGTTTTTAACTGGAGTGTAGACATACCATAGTGGTCCCCCAAGATGTCTGGATTTTCTTGTAATAGACAAACTCAATAAAGACAATAGATTTATGGCTCATTACACCAGCTTTGACCGAATAACCCTTCTTTGTCCTACAACTGCAGACATGTTAACTGCCAACTTCATTGTGGTCTCTTACAATGTGATAACTCCTTATGCTTAATCTGTTCCACCTTGTATTTAGCTGTGACAATCTGGCCAGATTTACACTGCGGATTTATTTTGGTAAAACTACGTCGACTTAATCCCCGGCGTAGACAGCACTGTCAACAGGAGAACTTCTCCTATCGACACTCACAGAGGTAGATTAACTACGTTGACAGGAAAATCTCTCCCATTGGCATCTTCACGGAACTGCTACAGCAGTGCAGCTGCGCTATTGTAGCTTTGTATGTGAAGACAAGCCCTGTAAGTACCTTTCCCAGACCTGAGGAGCTCTGTGAAAGCTCTAAAGCTTGTCTCTTTCACCAACAGAAATTGGTCCAACAAAAGATATTACCTCACCCACCTTGTCTATTTAGTAAGCCTAAAATTCTTTCAAGAGCTAGAAAAGGTATCCCTCTGCCTCCAAGTTAAGAATCATTTGTACAAACCTGGAATCAGATCCCCAGTGCATAGCATAAATTTTAGCTAAGTGACCTCTCAGTGTACGCCTTGTTCGCATTTGGATTCGACCAACTGAGTCCAGACTTGTGGTGATCTGAGCAAGAAAAAAAACAAACCGAACAATTATTCTATATTGCCAGGATGGTCATAAACATGTACAACACACAAACTGTCAGGAACAAATATTTTGCACTACTAGAATTTGAACATACGGGAAGGACTACTGTTTCCATGGTAACAGTGCACAATGATGTGCTAGGGTAGCCAGTCAAAAGGTTTTGCAAGAAAATCAGGGAATCAGTGACAGTGAACTTAATGATGGTCGCTACTCTAAATGTTTCAGACTGTTTCAAGGACTCTGTAGCTTCTGTATGTATTTACATTAAAGCTTTACGGAAGTTGACAATTCACACCCTCAAAATGATAGCCCCCGAAGAAAATGATAATTTAGTATTTATTCTAATGTCATTTTTCGGTAGTCTCACAGAGAGGGATAGCTCAGTGGATTGAGCGCTGGCCTGCTAAACCCAAGGTTGTGAGTTCAATCCTTGAGAGGGCCATTTAGGGATAAGGGGCAAAAATCTGTTGGATGATTTAATTGGGGATTGGTCCTGCTTTGAGCAGGGGGTCGGACTTGATGATCTCCTCGGGTCCCTTCCAACCCTGACATTCTATATTCTAAGAAATTGCCACCTAAAAGTCCAGACCCGGATTTTAAATGAAAACTTCAGTTTCCAAATAAAATGGACAGCTTACCTATAGCTAAGTGGGAGCAACTCTCAAATCCAAACAGTCATGCCATACAGTTTCATGAAATGTTTTAAAAGGTGAAGGAAAATATGTACAATATTTAATAAATACATCTATCCAAGGTATTTCTGATGTATCTAGGTGTCTTATGGCTTCAGAGCTTTTTGATTGGCTGCAAATAATACCGGCAAAGGCGCTATAATTATTGCTTCAATGTCACAATTGTAAATAGTGCACTAAGCAATGTACTTCCAGGACTGCTGCATTTCATCTTTTTCAGACACCATACAAAGCATGCTATAATCACTAAAGAAACCTATTGCCTCATAGGGGCTACATCTCAATATAAAAATAATGATATACCTGAGCAAGAGTTGTATCACTACATGCTTTTCTGGCATCCTGAAACAGAAAAAGGAACAATTAATATGAATCTTGAACACAGTAACAGTGTACATCAACTGAAAATGTTACCAATAGAAAAGTTATTTTATGTCAAGACTCTTTCAAAATCTGTTGGAAAACAAAGCTTCATTGTTTAAAAAAGTATGCAAGAATCCTTACATTAGGTATTCCAACCCCATTCATGTGAACAAGTTATAGTGTCCAAGAAATCTGAAGTATTGCAGCAGAAAACAGATGCAATACTTGCTTACATGTAATTTATACAGTAAACCCTCGATTTAACGGACCTCGGATTTAACGGACCTCGGATTTAACGGACAAAATTTCCAGTCCATATGTCATATGTGAAAATTAACAACCTGTTAATTTTAAAATGCTTTTAACCAAGATTTGCTTATAATTAAATTAACAGGTTATTTTTTGTTATTAATTCACTGTTACAGTAGACTCCCGATTATCTGGGTGCGGGTTAACTGGGCTGCGGATTAACTGGGATGTCTAAACGGGTCGGTAGGGGAAGCCCCAAAGCGGCAGCGGGCTCAGCCTTAGCCTGCTGCTGCTTTGGGCCCTCTCCCACTGGCCCCTTATAAGCTGGGGTCTCAGCCTGCTTCCAGCCTGGGTGTAGGAAACGCAGGCTGGCAGCGGGCTGAGACCCCAGCTGGCAGGATCCTGGGGGAAAAGCCCAAAGCGGCAGCAGGCTCAGTGCTGAGCCCACTGCCGCTTTGGGATCTCGCCCCAGGCTTCTGCCACCTGCCCCAGTCAGCTCCTGCTGCCAGCCGGGGTGTAGGGAATCCAGGCTGGCAGAGGGAGCTCAGACCCTGACTGGCAGGAGCCTGGGGGGAAAACCCCAAGGCGGCGGCAGACTGAGCACTCAACCTGCCGCCGCTTTGGGATTTCCTCCCAGGCTCCTGCCAGCCGGGGTCTCAGCCCGCTGCCAGCCTGGGCTTCCTACACCCAGGCTAGCAGGGGAGCTGACTGGGGCAGGTGGTGGGATCACCACCATCCACCCCCACCCCCAGGGCGGCCGGCGAAACACCCCACCCCCACCCCAGTAGACGCGTGATTATTCGGGATTTTATTAACTGGGATTAAGGTTTTCCCGATCATCCTGGATAATCGAGAGTCTACTGTATAGGAAACTTTTTTGTGAAATTTAAACTTTTCATATATACTTAATTTTAATTACACAAATGTGTCTACATAAGTAAAAACAGGTAAACTAACTAATTTGTCAATTTTTTAACATACGCATTCGGAAAACCTACTTTATTATATAACGGACTTTCGGCTTTAACGGACACCCCCTCGCCCGAATTAGTCCGTTATATCGAGGTTTTACTGTACCTAGATAAGTTCCAAGTCAACCTCTTTGCAATCTTGTGGGACAGCCTCTTGTTTTGATACTGTACTACTCTGCCTACATGTCAAGGGCTAAGTGGTGAATCCAAAAACACTTTAGAGTAGTCCCTTCATTATGCATATACTTTGGTAAGAATCCAAAATGTGGGCTGAATAAGATAAGAAAAGGGGAAAAGACAAAATGCTACTAAAGGTAAAAACGAAGCGATTAGGCCCAGCACAACTGTCAGTCAAGAATCACACCTCACTGCGATGCTGACTGACACAGCTGTGCCGATAGAAGGCTCGGATGCAGACAGTTATACTAGCAAAACTGTGCTATTGCTGGTAGAGACTTATGTCATTTGGGGTGGGTAGGTAAGGGAATTGGGAGCCTGGAATAAGATACATTGGAAAAGCAAATCTATACTGTTATAAGTGGCATCCAAACAATGAGTGCTTTGCCATTATGGCTATTCTAGTGTGGGTGCAGCTTGTCCCATAAAGGTAATACTTTGTACCAATACAGTAACACCCTCCCCGCGACACAACCACACCTCAATAAGCAAAATCTCTGCTTTATTCAGTGCACAACAAATGAGCAAGCAATTCAATATTTTGTTTCATTCTCATTGTTCTATGTGCAGCCCCATGTCTTATTTACTGCACACTATTCATTCCTTGATCTGAAGACAATGATCAAATTGGTCATCAAGATAATTTATTTTTACAAAATCCACGAGGTGAGAGGGTATTACTCCATTTTACACATGGGAAGCTGAGGCAGAGAGATTATGGCCCACTGTTTGGGTGCCCAATTTGAGAGGTACAGGATCAGATTGTTCAGAGAATTTAGCATTATATAGCACTTCATATGTTCAAAGCGCAGCTCCCACTGACTTCAGTTGCAGTGTGAGCACTCAGTACTTCTGCAAATCAGACCCCAGGGTCTCACTTTAGGAACCCAGAAAATGAACACACAATTAGTGACCATGTGTGAAAAGTCTAGTTTAAATGACTGGTCCAGTATCAGATAGGAACTCAGTAACAAAGGCAGGGATTGGTGGAAAGGCGTACACCAGACTCATGCCCCACGGGATTGAGAATGACTGAACCCGGACTGTGATTCTGAAAGGAGCAAAACTGGGGGCACTAACTGTTGTTCCTGGTGATGAAAGGGTCCATTCAGGGCTAACCACCTCCAGAAGATCGACTGTATGACGTCTAACCTGACTGTCCACTCATGCATGCAGTACGACCTGCTGAGACAGTCCATAAGCTCGTTACGGGCCCTCAGGAGGTACAACGCTTTGAGATAGATGAAGCGCGCTATACAGAAGTCCCAGAGGAGAAGAGCCTCGCGGCAAAGTGGCAACGAGTGGGCTCCACACCTGCTTGTTTATATACATGGTGGTAGTACTGTCTGTCAGAATGGTCACGCTGTGACCTTGTAATGCGGGGTGAAAGGTTTGGCAGGCCAGACAAACCGCTCCGAGCTCCTTTACATTGATATGGAGCTGCATCTTGTCCTTCGACCACAAGCCCTGCATCCTCAGATCCCCCAAAGCGAGTGAGTGCCCCAGCCAAGATCCGATGCATCTGTCACTAGCATCAGGCCAGGCTGTGACTTTGTGAAGGGGATTCCTGCGCAGACGACCAGACGGTCCAGCCCAGCACAGGGACTCCAACACTTGGGTAGGGATCGTCACCACCAGGTCCAAGGGTCCTGGGTCAAATTTCAGGTAATGCAGACACAGCATTGTGCAATTTGACAAAATTGGCTTCTGGAAGCTATCCCAGAGTGCTCCAATGTGACCGCTCTGAACAGCACTTTTAACTCTGATGCATTAGCCAGGGACACAGGAAAATCCCCAAGAACTTTTGAATTTCATTTCCTTTTTGGTCAGTGTGGCAAACTCAGCATCACTGGTGATCATGCAGTCCCAGAATCGCAAACAAGCTTCAGCATGAAGCGAATAGAAGACACTGGATCTGATTGCTTTATGGGGAGAAGAATCTGTGCAGGCAGACCTCCGATCAAAAAGAAGAAATGCTAATATATATGCCAAAATCGCACAGGGCATGGTGGAGAGCCTGTAAAATCCTGAGCCTCAGCATATTTGCAAGCACATGCAAGCAGCCATATATCCTAGGAGCAACAGGAAACACCTGGTCGTGGTGGAGGGAAACAGTAGCATCAAGTTCACGATCTAATGCCTGGCCAGGAATTTGGGTTCCAGCAGACACACCCGCACCTGTACCGAGTCTAGTACTGCGCCTATGAACTCCAACCTCCAACATTGATGATGAGGCCCAACATGAGAAATGTGCGATACATGGGATTGTACCTGCTCCTTGGACCTGCCCGCAAGTAGTCATCGACGTACGCGTACACCCAGATCTGTCTTTTCCACAGAAAGGCTACCACGACTGCCATACATTTTGTGAACAAGCATGGGGCCACAGCAAGTCCAAACGGCAGGACCGTGAACTGATAATGGTGCTGACTCACAACGAACTGGAGGAAAAGCCAATGAGCAGGTCAAATGGCGATGTCAAAGTATGCGTCTCATGTCGAGGACAGAGTACCAATCCCCCGGATCCAAGACCAGGATAATAGTGCTCAGTGAGACCATGGGGAAACGGATTTTTACCAAATATTTGTTGAGCCCGCAAAGGTTTAAAATGTGCAGGAGGCCCCACTTTCTATTGGGAATTAGAAAACAACAGGAATAAAACCCTTTTTCCCTTAGTTCCCGTGGAACTTCCTCCACCGCTCCCATCTCAAGGAGCGAATGAACCTCCTGTATTAGGAGTTGCTCATGAGAGGGGTCTCTGAAGAGGGACAGAGAAGGAGGGTGGGAGTGAGGGAAGGAGGAAAACTGAAGGGTATATCCCTCTTTTACCAGGCGCAGGACCCAACGGTCTGATGCTATGCAGGACCACGCAATGTATAAGTGGGACAACCAGTTCAAAAAACAGGGGGATGGATCCGGGTAGGGGGTTGGAGCTCTGCCCTCGAGCACACCTTCAAAAGCCCTGCTTATTTCCAGGCGGGGGGTTATTTTGGCCGTAGTTAGGCGTGGAATTTTGTCGCCACCTATTGCTTCTGCCCCATCTACAATAATGCTCCTGCCTGGATCTGGGCTGGTACTGTCTCTGTTGTGATGGCTAGGGCTTGTCAGACTGAGTCGCCAGCGCCTGCATTACCAAGGATTTGAGGGTGGCCCTGGAGTCCTTAAGACTATGAAGCCTAGCGTCTGTCTGGTCCGAAGAGAGGCCAGACCCTTCAAACGGAAGGTCCTGGAGTGTGTTTTGAACCTCCGGAGGAAGACCCGAGGTCTGGAGCCAGGAGGATCGCCTCATGACTACCCCAGAGGTGATGGTCCTGCCAACGCGTCTACGGAGTCGAGAGGGCCTGTAAGGAGGTCTTTACTACCGCCTTCCCCTCTTCCACCAGGGCCATAAACTCTGAGTTATGTCTGTTCAAGATTGCCTTCCTTGAGGCATTTCAACATTGACCCAGAGGTTTGGGGATCTCGCTCATAATCACTCTACCTGGTGAAGCCTCATTCCACACTACAGCTACCGTCTACGAGCAGAGGAGAAGTGCTGAGGCAGAGCAGAAGCACGAGCAGCATAAATATGGCAACAGCTACATGTCTGCTGTTAATCAAGTAACCCATAGCAGCATTTTGTGTTCAGTGGGCCAGACAGTTCAAAGCTCAGACTGGCCTAACCAGCCACTCATGTTCACAGAAACCAAACCAACCAGTGACATGCACATCTTTGAACTTGAAGCATGAACAACAGTATATAGTAACACTAATTTAGGGTTTTTTTTATTTCTTCTTTAATATGTTGTGACTAATTTTATACCCCCAATCCTGCAATTTGAGCCATGCAAGCCAACACCTATACCAATATAAATCCCTACTGACTTCAGTGGTGCTTGTCATGGATGCAGAGGTACATCTGCCAGGCTTCAATTGCAGATGTGGGTCCCAACAAAGACGGAGGTGTTACTATATCCATTTTATCCAATTCAGTAAAGTCAAGTCTCCATATAAAAAAAAAATCACACTGGCTTCCTAGCTCCATAGGACATTCTTGCGAAGACATTCCTGAGAGGTCTACCTGTTTCACTGGCCATGTAGCTGCTCAGTAGGTATTCTGAACCACATCAGTCTCACTCCTCACCCAATGCCATTTCCTATAAGATGAGTGACTACATCAGGCCCAATTGCAATGTGGCAGATAATTCCAAGGCATGTCATTGGGGGGGAAAACTGAAACATTACATTTACATCAATATTTGTCCAGCACTTAGTACACTGGAGTGCTAATGTAAGATTAAATTAAAATAATGGCTAAATTTAACCAAACTGCTGAGGTCGGGAAAGATCCTTAGTGCTGTAACTCTCCTGATATTAACTGGCTTTGACCATACTTTTGAATACATACTGGGAAAGTTAAAGGACATGTGACACAGAACTCTTCCCCCAGATAACTTTGAACAATCAGTCTCAAGAGAGCCATAAATGTGCTACTACTACTTTTGTTCCCCCAAAACAATTAAGTCATAGCAAATGCACAGCACATGGTCAATATCTTCATCAGTAGTTCATTGCCCAAAACACTGAGTAGGCAGCAGATTATCACAAGACAACTGATGTAAGGCTGAAAGTAATTACATATAGAATCACCATATAAAAGGAAGTTTTATTCCTAGTTGAATTCATTGTGTGTCTGCAAGTAAAGCATTCCTATATAGATGTAGCCCACGGTTCTCAAACTTCATTGCACCGTGACCCCCTTCTGTCAACAAAAATTATATGACCCCAAGAGGAGGGACTGAAGCCTGATCCCACTCACCTGCCCCACCCCCACCCAGGGAGAAGTGGTGTGAGAGGCCCGAGTAGGGGGACCTATAACCTGAGCCCATCGCCCAGGGCTGAAGCCCTCAGGCTTTGCCTTCAGCCCAAGGCAGTGGGGCTCCAGCCCCAGACCCCAATAAGTACACCACCAGACCTGGCGACCCCATTAAAATGTGATCCCAACCCTCTTTGTGGTCCCGACCCACAGTTTGAGAACCATTGATCTAGTCTGTCGATGCTGCATACTTAGAAAGAACACACAGATAAGACTGGTATCCTACATATTTCTCCACTGAAAAAATCATTGAATTGTTGATGTATTCTGCAACAGCTTGTTTATAGATCACTAGATGTCATGGAATAAATCAGTTTACTGGTGGCAAATCTGAATTAAACAGAGTATGAGAAAGGGA
This sequence comes from Sternotherus odoratus, assembly GCA_032164245.1. Taxonomy (NCBI): domain Eukaryota; kingdom Metazoa; phylum Chordata; order Testudines; family Kinosternidae; genus Sternotherus; species Sternotherus odoratus. Next base: position 9,126,355 of record JAVMKO010000009.1, on the reverse strand, counting down.
AGATGTGCATTTGAAAAAATAATTTCAATGGAAAGAAGGAAAAGAGCACAGGCATGACTCCTGACCCTGTATATTTTCTCTCATCAGCACTCAGGCATTTTACCTAACAATCAAGAACAGTAGTGGAAAGGCCAGTAGTACAGGCATGTTACGTCTTACGCGTTCCGCGGCTACTGCATAAAGCGGAAATCGCATATAGTGAAACTCATTGAGTTCAATGACAGGCGGAATCGCCCACACTTCTGGTTGAGTTTAATTTTTTTCTTCTTCTGTTTTTGCAGGTCGCGTAAAGCTAAATTCACGCATGTTAAACGCACCTAAGATGCGACTCGCCTGTAGTCCAAAAAAGTTACATTTTCATTATCAGTGTCCTTAACTAGCTCTCTTTGTTCCTGGGTATTGGAAGTTATGTAACTCCTTACTACAGGATTCCAAAATATTGTGTGAGACTCCATATCATACTAAATTGCAATACTAGACATAACGGTATGAAAATTAGGGATGGAGTTTCAAGCTTTTTGAACCTTTAACTGACTTAATCTGCTGTGAAAAGATTTAAAGTGTTGCATGATTTAAACATCAGTGACATATATACTACTACATTTTTTCCACCAGATTTTCCTCCAAGATAACAAAGGGCTGGAGAAATAGTAATTCTTACTCTGATTTGATTCCGCAGTTGCTCCGCTTCTTGCCGTAACTGTTCCAGTTCACTCATCCTCTTGAAGCTGTTTCTCTCTCACTGTTACAGTGCAGGCAAAAAAAATCTGCCAATTTAAAAAAAGAGGGGGAAAGTTAATTTTCATTGTCTAGACCACATTTCCTCCATTTTCAAACACTGTACCTAAGTTAATTCTATTCTCCATAACTGTACTGTCTGAGGGAGATTCCCACTACTAGATATTAGAAGACATTTTGCAGGACTCCGCTTGGTTGCCATAAGCAGCACTGGGGCTTTTTTACCATTAAAGTGCTGCTCACAGAGCCTCCTCTACCCCTTCACCTACCAGACTAGAAGGGGAGGCTCAGGATCTATGTCTTGAAACAGGATGATGTGGTAAGGGCTTCTGCCCAGCAGGGATGGGGGTCTCTGGCTTCTGCCCAGTGGGGAGAGGGGTTTCAGAGCTTCAGCAGGAGCAGGGCTGAAGCCCCAAGCCCCATCAGGTGCCTCCTGCAGGGCTGAAGCCCCAAGCCCTGGTCCCTGTCCAGCATGCCCTAGCTCTCAAATTTCTAAACGTTGTCAGATGTGATTCGGAGGGCCAGTAAGTTCGGCCACCCTGTGCTATATCATGAACAGTTTACAAAGCAATTGTGAACAGAAACACCAGCTACAATTTAGAAAGTTATTAATGTATACATGTAGATTTTTAGCTTTGTTTTTCACTTGCAGACCTCTAAGGGTAGAATTTTCAGCCTCTTCAACCCAATTTGGCAACGATAAGCAGTGACACTATTCTAAACCCTATTTTTACACTAAACATTTCTATAATGCAGGTCTGTGCAAGACAAATTCATGGGAAGATACTTTTGATTAGATGAGAGAGTTGTCTAATAGTAAATACACAGAATTTGGAGTCAATAACAAGTTCAGATATCAGATTTTCCACCGAAGAAGGATGTTCTTGGTGAAGTCACTTAATCTGTGTCACTTTCCACCCTCAAAGTTATTTGTATTGTGATAGCACCTAAAGGCCTTAATCAGGAACTAAGCACGGTGCAACCAGAACATATAAAGTGGTCCTGCCTTGGAGAGACTGCAATCTAAATAGACAATGAACAAACAGTAGTAGACATGAACAACTATCAGGTTTTGCAACTTTTAACATTTTGCTCATATTATTTTTATTAGTTTTCCCAAATCATTTCTTTATTCCAGCCCCAGCCAGTGATACCACGATTGCTGACTCAGAGCTCTCAATCAATCCAAGCTGCCCACAGAAAAACAAACCCTCCTCTGTAAACACAAATGAGCACAGATCTGCTGACATCTGAATGCTTTTTGAAGGAGACTGGGTTTGCGAACGCTAGGTAAGAATTCTGTTACCACAGAAGGGCACATTTAAATGGTTACAAATATTAAAGATAAAGATATTAAAGACATTACAAGCACTATGAAAGTTTACTAGGTGATTACGTTAATTTACCATGATTCCTACTTTACTCCCTCAGTGTACTGAATGCAATAAAAGTAGGCATTAATAGTCAGATGAAAAATAGTGAATAGTAGGATATGCATACTTCTGAAAAATAAATAAAATCAAATATTAATCATTAATGTATGCGTTTATATGGCTGCCCTGGTTCCTATGATTATTTCCTCCAAGAAACAGTCAATTTAAGCCTAAGCAAGTTTTTTTTTAAAAAAGTTAACTGCAAGTATTATCAGGTACTACACTTGTGTCAGAGTCTCACTGTCAACTATCAAATTTTCCTTTTTTAAAAATATTTTCCCTCCCCTATTCCAGAATCCTGAACCCACACAAAAGGGAAAATAGCTGCATAGACACAGTACAAAATACTATCAAACATGAACTAAAAAAGATATTTAGCTAATGTTTCAGTTACATACAGCAAACTTGTGTGCAGGAAACTCAAGTCTGACTCAGCATTAGGCTGTTTCTCTCTCTGGATCCCTGACCCAGGGGCAGCTGGAGGGGGTGTTGCAGGTGTCTAGGATGGGGGGGGGGGGGCATCCTGTAGCTAGGCTCTAGGGGATAGGGAATGTGAGTATCTGGCCCCCCAGCTGGGTTGGGTGGAGGAGAGAAGGGGCAAAGAAATAGGAATTGGATTGTCATAGGGCTTTATTTCCAGGAAATTTGTGTGTGTCTATATTGTTAGAGACATAGTTGCTGGCAGGTACTTTGAAATAAATTTCCAAAATAATTAAAACTGTCATGATTTATATAATGTTATTTTGACAAATAAAATAGGAGGCATTTTAAAATATTGTGCATAGAATTTTTCATTTTTTGGTGCAGAATTCCCCCAAGAATAGTAAACATTTGTGAGAGCACACTTACTTGTTATTAACTGTCCCTTATTTCAGTTTCAGTTTAGCTTAAACTGACTCCAGACTGGCTTATAGTAAATCAAAGTATGTGTGTCCACATAACCTTTTCCACCAGTTTAACTAAACTGGTTTAAAAATCACACCTTTAGTTAAACCAGTGCAACATCATGTAAACAAGCCTTAAGCTATTTCAACTCTGTTTAAATTTTTTGCAAGGTCATGACATTATTGTTCTGAAGGACCATATCAATGTTTCCACATTAATCTACCTCCCCAACTATCATGATAACTCCACATTTTAGCATCTTTGTACAAATTAACCAAATTATTCCATCTTGTGGCAGTTTTAAAATAATCTCAAGAAGTTTTCCCTTAGTAAAAATACTAAACAAACACAAATAAGACTAATGATCTAAACCAGTGGTCTTCAAAGTAGGGTGTGCGCACCCTCAGTGCCACCACTAATCCCGCCCAACTCGGAAACTGTCTATTTTTGTCCTGCCAAAATGCCGCCACAGAAAGCGGCAGCTTTCTATTCGGCCGCATTTCGGCGGACAGGCCGTGAGTAGAGCCGGGATAGTGAAAAGGGGCCGCGGCGACAGAACTTTGAGGAACACTGATCTAAACATTACAAATTAACTCTATTAAAAAAAAAATAATTGAGATTAATCACAGTTTTGATCACACTATACAATAATAATACAATACTAACTGAAATGTATTATAAATATTTTTGGATTTTTTTTTTAACATTTTCATATATAAAAGATTTTAATTACAAAGTGTACAGTGCTCACTTTCTATTATTTTTTTTACAAATACTTGCATGGTAAAAAACAAAACAGTATTTTCAATCCACCTCAAAAAGTACGGTTGTGCAATCTTTTTATGAAAATGCAACTTACAAATGTAGATTTTTGTTACATAACTGCACTCAAAACCAAAACTGTAGAGCCTACAAGTCCACTCAGTCCTACTTCTTGTTCAGCCAATCACTAACACAATTTTGTTTACATTTATGGGAGATGCTGCTGCCCGCTTCTTATTTACAATGTCACCAGAAAGTGAGAATAGGGGCATACATGGCATTTTTGAAGTCACAGTTGCAAGATATTTACATGCATGATATGTTAAACATTCATATGCCCCTTCATGCTTTGACCACCATTCCAGAGGACGTGTCCATGCTGATAATGTTCGTTGAAAAAATAATAATACATTAATAAAATTTATAACTGAACTTCTTGGGGGAGAATTGTACGTCTCTTGCTCTGTATATCGCCAAATTCTGCCATATACTTTGTGATATGGCAATCTCAAATGACGAACCAGCAAATGTTGTTTGGTTTAAAAACCAATGTGAGATATCTAAAAATAGCTACAGTAGTCGACTTAAAGTTTAACAATCTGAAGTGCCTTCCAAGGTGTGGAATATGCTGTCAGAAGTCTTAAAGGAGCAACATTCCGATGTGGAAACTGCATAACCAGAACTTCCAACAAAAGAAAATCAACCTTCTGTTGGTGGCATCTGTCTCAGATGATGAAAATGAACATGCATCAGTCCGCATTGCTTTGGATCATTATCGAGCAGAATCCATCATCAGCACAGAAGCATGTCCTCTGGGATGATGGCTGAAGCATAAAGGGGCATACAAATGTTTAGCATATCTGGCATGTAAATATCTTGCGACATCAGCTTCAACAGTGTCATGCAAATGCCTGTTCTCATTTTCAGGTGACATTGTAAATAAGAAGTGGGAGTATTATCTCCCAAAAATGTAAACAAACTTGTTAGTCTTCGTGATTGGAGAAGTAGGACCAAGTGAACTTGTAGGCTTTAAAGATTTACACTGTTTTATTGTTGAGTGCAGTTATGTAAAAAATTCTACATTTGTAAGTTGCATTTCACAATAAAGAGATTGCACTACAGAACTTGTGGGTAAATTGAAAATACTATTTATTTTATCATTTTTATGCAAAAATATTTGTACAGTAATAAAAATAACAGAAAGCACTGTTCACTTTGAACTCAGTGTTGTAATTGAAATCAATATATTTGAAAATGTAGAGAACATCCAAATATTTAAATAATGGTATTCTATTATTGTTGTACAGCGCAATTAATCACAATTTAAAAGTTCAATTTAATTGTCTGACAGCCCTAATAGATACTATGATTAATACTTTTCAAAATTAACAGGATTGATGATTCACTTATACAAATTCAGGCTCCAATCCTGCAGACACATTTACTTGTGTAATTTTACTCCCATAAGTAGTTCCATTTAAGCTATTGAGGCTACTCACATAAGTAATTGTGTCTAAACATATGGAGAACTGAGTGATGCCTCATGTGTGCAAACATGTTCACTGTACATTAAAATACCATTTTGAAACATCCCCACATTATGCATTTGGTAAGTTTTATTTTGAGAAGACTAATGTTATAACGAAATGGTAGTTTAGATGCTCATCTTTAATAAACTTATTGAAATTGGACAAGGCAAATATGTTTCCATTTTCTGAGAAGGGATTAGAAGGAAAGGAAAGGAAAGTTACTACTGCAAAGCAGCAACTTAGAATGAATAGTGGAGTTGTTTATATATTCAGGATGTGCTGCAGCACAATGGTGAAATACTTCCTAGCTTAGTGAAACTATGCATAACCCAAGCACTGTTAGCATAGTTGTTTTTCACTTCTTAAAAAAATCACAAATATTGAAAGATCATTTACCTGCCACTCAGGAATCCATATTTATATTTGGTTTATATTTTGATCCTTCCCCTCTGAGTGGATTTAACATTAAAAAAAATATATCAAAAAGGGTATCCAGTTCAACAAATCTTAAAAAATGAAGTCTTATTGAGCTTTCCTGATTTTATTTGGGAAGCAAGTTATGTGTGACAAATGAATGACCAAAGCCTACAGAAACCAAAATCGCTGGCTGGGTTAGGACTTCTTTAAAGTAAATCCGTTGATGATCTAGAATAGCTATACAAATTCGTAGTACAAAGTAATCATTATTTTGAGTTTTAAAAACAGTTTTCTCCAGTTCTGCAACAGTTCTCTGCTAAAATAAAGTCATAACTCAGAGTTGCACTGTATTGATATAATTCCACTGCCCAGAGATTTTTGGAAAAGATTGCCACTCCCAAGGCACTGAAAATGGTTAGTGTGGGGGTACTTTTTGCATTTCTAATTTTACTTCTATTGCAAGTTTGATTCTCCTTTCTCTCTCTTTTTAAAAAAATATATATCTACAAACATAAAGCTTACATTGCACAAGCAAAGAGGACGTAGTCCCAGCCATGAGGGCTTCAGACAAAACTTCTGTCTCTGTACACTCCATACCCCACCCTTTTCATCCTCCAAAACTTGATTCAACATTATATAGTTTTGAGAGATGCAGTTCTACATTACTGGAAATTTCAGTCATATTTATCCACAAATAAAGAAAACCCAGAGACTATTCAAGCACTGTATATATTCTGAAAAAATTAGAGATAAAAACAAGTTTAGAAGGAAAACTTCAAATCCTAAATTGTGTGATTTGTTAACACTGTAGATCTAAACTTTGAAATAGTATTTATTTTATATAACTTCCTCCATCCCCCACCCTTACCCCACACCAACAGCTGCAGAATAGACTGTTCCTTAGTTTTATCCAGTATTTAGTGAAACCTTTAGTTTCCCCAAGAACAAAACAGGAAATGGGCCAGGGTGTGACCTTGCTCTCTGAGGTCACAGCTATTGTTGCACTTCTGTACACTTTGGAAGTGTTTTAAAATAATGTGCCTCCATTATAGCTCTGGTACAAAAACAGGAAACAATTAACCAACGCCTCTTAAAAGGAAGGATATTGGCAGAACATATTTAAAATTGATATTAATTTCTTATGCAGATTTATGTATAAAATATTTTAAGGAAGAGCAGGAAGAAAGTATTCTGCACAAAATGTTTATTACATTTAATATGTACTCAAGAGGAGGAAAACACAAGACAAGACTAGCTTTACTTATTTTCCAGGTCCCACAACATCCAGCCCTTCATTGTGTTGCTTCCCATTAACACAACTCCTGCAGGTACCCTATTGGTACATTTTTACTACCACACAACCCCACTAGAGTTTGGAACAGATTCGCAGAGACTCTGGTAAGTCACTAAATAATTATTTTTCCCCCCCAAAAAAAACCTGCTTCATTCTCTTTAAAGGTACAAAATCTTGGATTATATTTTTAAAACTTCTAATCATGTTGAAAAAGCTTTGGTTATGTACTTTGTTTCCAACGCATAACACTGAAACAACTAGACACTGGAAAGTTTGTATTGTGCTGCAATCGCTGCAGAGGACTAAGATAGTAATTTCAACCAGATCCCCACCAAGAGATTAAAAGTATCTAGTTCTCCTTAGGACTTAGGTATTAAATGTATGTTGATGCTTTTCATCAACACATCAGATACTCTGGTACTAAGGAATTGTAGCTAATAGAGGCCTTTCAGATGGACAGTTATATCAGAGTCAGAACTCAACACAGATATAAGCAGAATATGACTTTGCAGGATTCCTGACACACACACACATTTTTATATATTATATGCATATGGGAAACTTGTAAAATACAAGATAGTACATTCAGAGAGAACCTTCTGGTTTGATCCAGTTTTAGGGGAATATTGCACTAGTTTCCAAGTCTGGACTTTGATCTGGGAAAGGATCTTCCATGGAAGACAGATTACCGTATTTTTCGCCCTATAAGACGCACTTTTTCTTCCCCAAAACGCGGCGGGGAGGGGGGAACCGGGGCGCCGCCGGCAGCCCGCCCGCGGCGGGGAGGGGGGAACCGGGGCGCCCCCGGCAGCCCGCCCGCGGCGGGGAGGGGGGAACCGGGGCGCCCCCGGCAGCCCGCCCGCGGCGGGGAGGGGGGAACCGGGGCGCCCCCGGCAGCCCGCCCGCGGCGGGGAGGGGGGAACCGGGGCGCTTTTTGTGTGTGGTGGTTTTTTTTTTTTTTCTCCTTTCCCTCTCCCGGCTTTTTTACTTTAAAAGTCGGGGGCGTCTTATATGCCGGAGCGTCCAATATGACGAAAAATACGGTAAGTATGGTATAAAAAGTGATTAACAGCAGTCAAACATTAGGCAGACAGATTTATACTATTTTGATATATACAAACTATAGAAAAGTGATGAAAAAAATCAGAGCTAATCTTTGTCACGTACATAGTGAAAATACATTTAAGAATAGAAAAATTACTAATATTTTATGCACAAGAGGAGGACTATTTGAGTTTATTTTCAAATGAAATTTGCTATCTAAACCACATACATACATAAGAGAAGTCCTAGAAATTAATGTCTAAAGAAGGCTCTCTTTCTAATCTATTTACCTATTTATATTTGATTCAGGAAAGAATACTAGAAAATGGCAAACCATTTCAAAATTAGAGTCTTACATAAAGTCCTGTATAAAAGGTATTAACAACATTTTGTACTCTGAGAGGTGCCCTTAAAAACAGACACAAAATACTAAAATGTCAATCACCTTCATTTCCAGATCAAAACAGTTGTGTTTTTAATTTTAAAAAAAAAAAAAATCTCCTAACTGCCATCTCTGCAAACTCAACTTGTGATCTAAAATTCAAGCAGCCTTTCTTATTTGCTCATCACCACATGCAGTAATGTTTCACCAGTGGAATTTAACAATGGTGTTGGTTACACCAAGACAATCCAGCTCACAGAGTAAGTGATTCTGCAGTTTAGTAGAAAGGTTAGCAAACAGATACAACTCTGAAAACAGAGCAGATGCTGATAAGGTGGGGCTATTCAGTCACTTTTCTGAGCAAAACCACAACTGCAAGCCACATAATATTTAACTGCTTGCATACTAGAACATTCAGAGAGAGATGGAAGTGACTCCAACAAATTTATGCTATTTTATCAGAATAGAGCACTGCATCTGAAGTGACACCAATTAGGACGGAAGCCATTTTGGTTTGAACTGATTTTCAACAGTAACAAATTAGGTTTGGGAGTTTTTTTATAAACACAAAAATTTAACAAATCCTGTGATATTTACTAAATTGGTTTACTGAGCTTTTATTTTATAGTACTGAGAAAACATTTTGAATGAAGAACTATTCTCAAGCAAGTCTGGAATTGGCGTGCACACTCGGCTAGCCAAACAGCTATTTAACCAGGCATGTATGAGCATGCACTATAGTAGGAGTACAAAGCAAATGTGTAAACAGGTATGCAATTTAAAACAGGAGGTCAGTTTCGACACTGTTAGCATATTGTACACTATCTTAGAACAAACAAAAAAGTGTTTCATGTCAATGAAGTGACTGTTCATTTGAATATATGCAATTTCTGATATGACAATTTAACTTTGAAGAATAGTGACATTCTTGTTTAGTCAAAGGGCAACTATAACATAGCCCAGCAGTACCAGCTACATGCATTTCACTGAAAGCAATGTACTACTATGTAACAGTCATTTATTAAAAAAAAAGAAAAAAGAATTAGATGTGTAATACAAGTAGTCTTCTACATCATCATCCCGCACCCCCACTTCTATGGTACTGCTATTAAAGTGAGGCATTATGCCGTTTGCATAATTATGCAGCTGGGAATGTTAGTATACAGCTGTACCATTTCATACTGAAACAAGGGGATATAAAATTTGTCTTTTTACATGTTACTGATTACCCAAATATATTGCACTAGGTACCAACACTGATTTTGTTAGCGGTCACAACATAAAAAAAATACCTTTTTGGTCAACTATTTTCAAGTTTAAATCCATCAAAAGATTTTCCTAAATTAGACATTAGGGTTTTTGCTTTGACAATTAATTTTTTCCTACTTATTTTTCATCCCCCTTTTGTTTATGCAAATACACTAAGAATACACAGATCCTGTAACAATTTCAGCTATCATTTATGATTATTAAGCATTCTGATGGCTTCTCATCTGTCTTCTAGAATTATAAAAAATATTTAGTCAAGCAGCATCACATTCTTTTCAAAAGGTTACTTAACATTAGAAAAATTAACAGAAGCTTTTCTTAAGAATAAAGAATCTTCAGTGGTTTGCACAAAATATTTCAGTATCACCTCTTCTAAAATAAAGCAGCAAAATCCCTTAAAGCAAGATGTTACACTATGTTCCAGAACTTGCATGGCATTGGCAGAGAATTCTGGAAAATAAAGGTTATGTTTATATAAGAAGAATCTGTACAATACTGTCAATTATTAGCCTGAAGTGCAGGCAACCTTCTTGCCGAAAAATAAGGAGTCTGTTTCCTAAAAGAAATTCCCTGGATAAAGCTGACATTATGCTAAAATTAAGTTTTAATTGAAGCTTCTTTACAGTACTAATTGGTTTTACATGCATTGATTAAACACTAGAAAGAAAAATTGTGATTTAAATATATTCCTGTTTCATTCACTTCTGAAATTGTTATTCAAATTCTATTTGAGAATTACTTGCCTGGTTATGGGAGAGAAGAGTCCATTTACAATTTCGGGGGGGGGGGGGGAAGAGAAGAGAAGGTTATAAAAAATATTCTATGCATCTTTCATTCCTTCAGTACCTCAACTAAAAATAAAGAATGCATTCACTTTAAGGCCTTTATTATATAAGCAAGTTACATTAGTTTAATCTTTACCTAATGTATGCAAACTCCTGTATGGATGATACTTTTATTTAGGTTTTAAAATGGCTTTTCTTTTTTCTTTCCCTATTCCTGATCAACTTTAGCTTTTTTCTGGTATAACTTAAGTTGACTGGGAACAGGTTTAAGCTAAAAAATGAGGAAAAGAGATTTTAAAACCCAAGTAAGAGCAGCATCCACACAAGTAAGCACTGATTTACTTAAATCAATTTAAATTCATGTTAGGTTATACATATGAAACTTTCCCCATGTAGACAGCCTAAGAATTCAATCCTGGGTCAGACAAAAAGGGTGTTCCAGCCTATTTCAAATGCCACGATGAAATGCAAAAAGAGAGTATTTAGATTCTTGTTCCCAACATCTTAAGTCATACCAAACTGAATCATTTATGTATAAAAAAGTTTGAAAAAAGATTATAAAAACATAACATGACTCAATTATTCAGCTGCAGCATGAGACAAGCAACTTAACCTAAGTTTGAAACTTTTAAACTTGCACTCATGGCAGAACTAAGTATTATCCCTAGAGCATCCCTTTAATGACTTCCCTTCCTTGTCTTCAACCATCTTAACTTTTACTGAAGTCTGGGGAACAGCACTACTTAGAGAATGCCCCACATAGGTCTCATTTTGACTTTTGCTGCTCACCACAAAGCAGGAGAAGACACAATGCAACATTCCTCCACCCCACTTTGAACTTGTCTGCTATAGCATAGGCAGAAGGTTCTCCTCCTATAGTCCCACCCATGACTTGCTAGTAATATCTTGTGACCTAGATTTTGTTTTGGGGGGGTTCAGAGCAGTAGGGTTATTTTCTTGTCATTTTACTCAGTGCTCTGTGGACTGAGATTTGTTTTAAAAACCAAGGAGCTCAGAAGAGGCAGACAATTTCTTGCCACAGATTTCTCTATCAGCTGAGATGGAGGTATGAAAGAGGTACTCAGCATCAACAGCTTTACATATCAACCCTCAAACTCTGATACTCAAAAGTAGGGCTGACAAAATTTCTGATCTTCCTTCTGCAAGGGTCATGGGGGAAAATGAAATTTAGTTGGAATCCATCCTATAGGCTTCTCATACACTGTAAATTTAAACGGATTTATACAAAGCTAGAGGCAAACACTGAGGCAATGAAGGTTGAACTTAAAGCCTACAAAGAAAAAACCTGCAACATCTTTATCTGAACTAAATAGTTCAAAAACATGGTTTGAGTTTCTGGTACAAGAATATTCTAGTGTGTAGGAAACAAACAAAAAAAACAACTTTCAGAAATAAATAAGAACTCAAGCACACAGGTATTTGGCCTCCAAGGTGGTGTAAGAGGGAGATTTTATAAACTATGTAAAACCACAGAGACTCAGAAATATGAGCCTGCCCTTAAAATTAGTCAATTTTTCTGTGTTCCCGTTAAACAATCTTATTTGGTACCTCTGGTTTTGCCTGTGAGGAAAGTTCTCATACCTTCAGCCGTCTGATTTCTTTAAGCAAAGTTTTCAAAATTGGGACTTGACACACAAAAAGCATTCCAGCCATTCAAAGAGCAATGCTTTACAAGAAGTTTATACACCTAATTAGACCAGGCACAGAAAGCTAGACTTACCACTGCCGATTAACAGGATAACTTAATTGAGGATTTATTTCAGAACCATCACTCCAGAGTTTTAGATTGTCTATACTAGCCTTTTCTCTGCCTGCATTTGCTTAACATTGCTACCACAGGTGGCAGCACTAGTGCAAATGAACAGATTTTAACTTGTCTCAGCTAAACAGACCCAGAGCAGCCATACTTACACTTAGGGGTATGTCTTCACTACCCGCCGAATCAGTGGGTAGCGATCGATTTTCTGGCAATCGATTTCTCGCGTCTTATGAAGACACGAGAAATAGATTGCTCGTGGCTCCCCCGTCAACTGTGGAACTCCATCTTGCCGGGAGGCACAAGCTGGAGTCGACGGGGGAGCGCGCCGCCGACTGCCGCCGCCATGAGGACAGACGGTAAGTCGGCTGCAGATACGCAAACTTCAACTACGTGATTCACGTAGCTGATGTTGCGTATCTGCAGTTGATTCCCTCCCGCCCCCTCCCCCCCCCCCCCCCCAGTGGAGACCAGCCCTTACTGCCACAAGGTAGACTTAACCAATAGTAGAAACAAAAATAAAATTTAGGAAGAAGTTACCCTAAATCCAGGCTTACCCTAAGATTATTATTTCTTTCTCTCCTCTCTCATGTATGTTTTGTATACTTTTCTACTGGTCAAGATTCATAGGCTAGGTAATGCTAAAGAGGTTCACTGTGAAATTTTTACATTTAAATAGGTTATTCACACTTCTTGTTCTAGTTATGTCAGTATGCAGGGATCCAAAAATCCATTCACCCACACAAGCGGGAAACTCTCGGGTGAGCATAGGAACCGATGACATCCATTTCTGCAGATGTTCAATTGCATGCAGCTGCTGTTTGGGAAAACTATGAGCAACAGCAAATTTATTCACATGGGAGAACGGGTATGAATTTATTCACAGAGGAGAATGACCCAAAAAAACAGAGTCTGGGAATGGGTGGAAAAGCAGACATATCTTTCTTTCCTATATCTTTGCAGCAGCCAGGAGGTTCTGAGGGAAGGAGTAGAGTAACAGAGCTCTTGCTTCTCCCAGCAATACTCAGGAAGCTGTGTACCAGGAGGAAAGGAGACAGTTTCTTTTACTTTCCACCTGCTAGAGGAACTGGAGCTACAGATCTGTCAGACACTTGAGACAAAGACCCCAGGTTCTAGGAATTACCAGCGCCTTCCAAGCAGCTGGGGTGGGGCTCTCTCTCTCCTGGAATTCCCCTTAAAATCTGATACTATCCACCCCCCCACACACACCTCTTCTTGAACTCTACCTTTGGACAGTAGGTATCTGGTAAAAAGAGAAAATATATAAATTCAGTATATTCTAACATTGTATCCAAACACTTTCAACTGCAGAAAAGTAGCTATTAGTCACCTTTTTTGTAAGAAAGGGTGCACTAAGATTGTGGGCAACATCCAGTTTCCCCCTCAACTCATTATATACAGCTGACTCACTTGAAAGGTGAAAAATTAGCATGACTGCTTGCATAAAGGTAACAGGAAGGATGGCCTTGTGGTTAAGATACACCAATCTGAGACTCAGGTGATCTGGGTTCTATTTTAGATGTGCCAAAGACTTCGGGTACAATCTTAGGTAAGTCATTTAATCTCTGTGCCTCAGATCCCTATCACAAAAGGCTGGTTTAGGAAGATACATTTGTTAACGTTTAAGATATTCTCAAGTCCTATGGCCATGAGCATCACAGAAAATTACAAATATTTTAAAAGAAGGTTGCAGAAAAAAACCCAAGTCCTTTCACAATATTCCTCACATCTCCTAAACAAAGTATGAATGGACATAGCAAAATGCTAGATGCAATTTTTAATATTTGAATGGGTAATAATCATCTGGGAATAAAAAAACAGAATATCATCTAAATGGTTTTTAAGTTTTAGTACACCAAAAAAAGTGTCTTGTTTCAAAAGAGCGTCACATTACAAGTATGATTACTATTTTACATTATAAAGGAGACCTTTTGGGTCTGATGCTGCAAACCTTTAATCACACAAGAAAAGAACTCAGAGGGGATCACCAGACTGGACACTTAAAGACTGTGAACTCCAAGGATTCGGCCTTTGAAATGACAGAGCTCACCATCAGTGCTTAAATATAATAAAGTATTGTCTTTAAACACAAGTAAAAATAGTTAGTTTACTCCAATCGATTTCAAAGAAGATTACTTTCACCTTGAAGAAGCTAAGCTGAAATGTCACGTTCCTAACTTGTAAAGCAAGAAAAATCATGAAGCAGTAATAAACTGGTTTTTGAACTTCTGTATTTAGGACACACCACACTTTTAGGGAAAACATGCACTGTATCCATATAATCTTTGCTCAAACCAGTTTTGATTTACATAAGCTTCTCTTGCATTTTGTGGGCCTTGATTTTAGGAAGTCTTGAGCACCCGAAACACCAACTGAAATCAGTGGAGGCTGTTGGTGCTCGGAATCTCAGAAAAAAAATCAGGCTCAGCACATTACTTATTAAAAGAAATGTTATCACTGTTCATACAGAAACTGTATTAGAATAAAACAACGTCCTTGCATCCTGCCTCCAGCAGTGGTTTGTACATAACGCTTCAGTAGGAATAGGACTCTCAAATTACTTACTGTACAATATTGTAAAGTCAACCATAACACCCATCTAGTTCTCTCTCTCAAACACCACCCACCGTAAACGAATCCTGGTCTCTCCACCCACCCCTCTAAATTCATTACTTCAGGTATTTTACTCTCATGCCCACTTGTTAATTTGAGATGCGCCCCCCCCCCCCCCCGCCTTCAGATAAAAGAAATCTACCCATCAAAAGAATATTGGGACTTGCTGCCTGTTTGCAGGCCTCTGGGATATGCAGGATGCTCTCAGCCTTGCAGCAACACTTTTTCCTATCTACACCATTGTTCTCCCTCACCTTCAAGAAAGGCATTAAGGACTCCATTTCTCTGGTCTTCCCTCGTCTCCTTTCCAAAGGAGATGCTGCACCAGCACCACTCCTCTCTTGTTCTGTAAAGGGACAGTTGCTCTTGATGCTCCACCCTCTTCCACCTCTCCAGAAACAAAAAGCAAGCAGCTCAGAGACTGCTTAGCTTTCTACCATCATATTAAAGGAGTTGCAATACTTGGACTGCTCCACTCTTTGTTTCCCACCCACAACACATAGAGCAAATGAGCCAGGAGCCTTTATTCCAGTATAGCATGAGGCAAAATATGTACTCCCTCTGGGCAAATGAGTTTTTCCATGCCATGACTCTGACCCTTCTTGAATCCTGACAATTACCTAGTCATTCATATCAGTGTCACAGTGATATCTATTTAAAATTGGGGCTCAGCTATTGTTCAATTGTTTCAAAATTCTTGGATTAATGCCACCAGTCTTAGTGACTTAGTGCTGTAGAAGATTTCCACAAATTTTATACCTATGACACCAACTCAAATGTCACTATCCTCATGATACATATTTTCCCACAAACTTCTGTGATAAGGGCAAAAAATCATTTAGATTCTCTGCAATTTCCACAGTCTTTTTGCTACATTATGATGTAAAGAATACTCAGAGTCACACGACTTCCTGATGTACTTAAAATTACAAATAATCCTTAAATTCTATTTTGCAATAAAAACATCCCTTTATAAATGACCACAGAATAAGAAGCTCCACAGTTTCAATGAGAGTGGAGGCAGTGCAGTCAAAGAGCTTCCTGCAGCCAGGGAGGTTCTCAGAGTTTACAATGGTGCCAGTGGCATCATGCCCATGCTCAGAGGGGCCCTGGCCTCCTTGCACCCCAAGGCCCTGCCTGCCCTCTGGCTCATCTCTGCCCCTCACCCCACCCACTGCTCGCTCCTCTTGGCCTACCCACCAGCCACCTAAGGGCTCCTCTCTGCCCCCTAGCTCCTCCCACCACTTGCTCTTCTCAACCCACCAACCAAGTGCTCCTCTCTGCCCCCTGACCAGACTCCAGTGCTGCTCCAGAAAGGACCCCAGCAGTCTCTGCTGCCCAGCACCTGTGGAGCCAAGCTGTCTAGGACTGGTGTAGAAGCCAACACAGTCTAGGCCAGGAGGGAGGAGATACAGTGTGGGGTGGCACAGCTGGGTTCCTCCAGGCAAGTAGGTCCTAAGGCAAACCAGCTCAAGAAGGCCCTCGCTCCTCCTCTGCCTGGCTGATTGCACTGCTCCTCAGGGGCTGAACTGGATGATTTCCTGCCCCAGGACCAGCCCAGGCCAAACTGCCAGCTCAGCCAAGCAGATAGTCACTTCCCAGCAGGGCCGATGAGTGTGGCTGGGGTAGGGGGGCAGGGGGATGCTGTGAAGGATGTTTGTGTTTTGAGGTGCTAGGCAGTAGAGGCTCTATATGGAGTGCTGAGCAGTTGCAGTAGGGTTGGGGGGGTGCTGGGCATTTGTGGTGGTGGGAGTTTCAGGCGGGGCGCTGGGCATAGGGGTCTGTATGAGGTCTCTGAGGAGGGGGTGCTGGTAATAGAGAGTTGTGGAGTATTGGGCGACGAGGTCTGTGTGGCACAGGATGGGCCTATCCCCAAGGGGGGTAAGGGCACACTGGCAGCACAGGGCCAGGCAGTGTGCATCTGACAGCTGATGGTTTGTAAACAGTGCCCTCACACAGGGCTGCAGGGAGCTCCATTACCCCTGGCCAATCCCTCATTCCAGGTATCAACCTCCCCATGGGGGCCCACATATATATTTGGCGCCAGGCCCACAAACGGTTAATCCAGCCCTGTCCTAGCAGTGCATCTGACCTGGTCCCAGCCCATGTATGAGAAGAGGAAGCATCCCTCCCTAGCCCTACTGGGACTAGCAGTTGGAGCCCAGCACACAGTAGGAGTCCCTAGCTGGGGAGCCCCCAGCCCTGCCCCTCCCCAGCATCAGGCTTGGGATTAAAGGAGTCTGGGGCTGGCTGGGAAGGGAACCATGGTGCCCCCAATCATGGGTGGTCATCCACTCATAAGGCCAGCCTTGCCACCCCCCCCCCCCCCCAAAAGTGATGACCTCCTCATACCCTGGTACCTTCACTACTGCTGGCAGTGGCACTGGCTTTAGAGCTGGGCATTGCCCAGCTCTGAAGGCAACATCTCCCCAAAAGCAGCAATTCAGAAGCAAGGGTGGCAATCCCATGACCCCCCACTAGAATAGCTTTGTGTTCCCTCACAGCTCCCTTTGCGGTAGGACCCTCATATCTAAACATCTGAAACTGTGAAACTAACTATTTTAAAAATCCTACAACTGCGAAATTAACCAAAATGGATCATGAATTCGTTAGGGCCTACTCATATCATATGTCTATCTACACTGCAATTAAAAACCTGCGGCCAGCTGACTTGGACTTGGGCTAAGGGGCTGTTTAATTACAGTGTAGATGTTTAGGCTCAACTTGGAGCCCAAGATCTAGGGCCCTGCAAAGTGGGAGTGTCGTAGACTTCAGGCTGTAGCCACAGCGTCTGCACCACAATTAAACAGCCCCTTAGCTCAGGGGTCTCCAAACTACGGCCCGCGGGCCGCATCCGGCCCGTGGAGATCGGTCGGGAACCAGCCACGGGGCCGGGACGCGCCGCGTGCTCCGCGGCCGCCGCCGGCCGGGACGCACCGCGTGCTCCGCGGCCGCCGCCGGCCGGGACGCACCGCGTGCTCCGCGGCCGCCGCCGGCCGGGACGCGCCGCGTGCTCCGCGGCCGCCGCCGGCCGGGACGCCAGTTCCCGACCGCGGCTGGTTCCCGACCGATGTCCACGGGCCGGATGAGAGGGCCTCGCGGGCCGCATCCGGCCCGCGGGCCGTAGTTTGGAGACCCCTGTAATATAGCATCATTTTGCAAAGGATATTTTTCAGCTGAATAAATCCTACATTTCAAAGAACACATACGGAAGACAGGTCTCTACACAAAAGAGCTTACATTCTAAGGCCCTGGTTTTGCCTCCTCCCATAAAAGGAAATACAGAAGTGGAACTTTACAAAGGAAATTTCTATGAGATTCTATGCAAAATTAAATCCCAAGCTGTTCCACAGTGCAGGAGGTGACAAACAAGACAGAACAGACCATAGAGGCACCTGTAAACCCAGTGAATCAAAGGTTTTATAGTAGGCCAGAATCACCCACACAGATTCTGTTTCTAGTGTGTTCCAGAGCCCTGAAGCCTGCTCCTTGAAAGCAGAGCTCAATTTGCACTCCACTGACAGGACCATTAGCCACCACAGAGGCTGTCAATGGAAAAGTAATACAGCCTCCAGTTTTATGACTTTCCATTGGAAGCTCCACAGAACTGGTATAGATGGAGGGGGAAGGATAATGCATATCCCCCAGCACTCCTCTCACTGCTCTGAAAAGAATCATTCACTGAATATAAAGATGGCAGATGGAGTGGTGGGAAAATGCTGCTGCAGAGGCAGCTAGGGTGACCAGATGTCCCACTTTTATAGGGACAGTCCCGATTTTGGGGTCTTTTTCTTATATAGGTTCCTATTACTCCCCACCCCATCCCGATTTTTCACATTTGCTGTCTGGTCACCCTAGAGGCAGCTGACATCTCCTTTCTGTGTAGGAGGAGCATGATCAGTATGCAGAGAGTCCTGTCCACATATAGCTCAAGGCCCCAAACATGACCCTTAATGTATGAAAGTTAGAACAGGATTTTAATTGCTTTGGGTCAGATGGTACTGGTAAAAAGAAAGCAGTGGCAAACATTTAAAAAGAGATATGCAATTGTGAATTATTTAAGGTTCTCCGATGCACTCTCTTCAGTATTAGCTCAAGTCTTGGGGAAACATATCTAGCTGCACAGATATTAATCTTTCATAACATGATTGAGAGTTTCTGATGCAGGTTTTTAAACAGTGTGGCAGCCAATTTTTGCTTTTCTAATATGGAGTATCCTGTATTTAGATTGCACTTTTTAATCCCAAAACTTCTATATACACAAGTTACATCACTGATAATTCATGTCTTGGTTGGTATTTTATACTTGGTTGGAAGTAAATGTGTTACTCTGCCTGCAAATTAGGTTTCCTGTAATTTTATACCCACTATGGGCAAGAGGGAAAATAATGCAAGCTACCAGCTACTCAATAAAAACTATTCTTTCTATCCTCTGAGGATCTGGAATTTTACCTGCATTTTACCATGATGGCCTTATTTGCCCACTGAAAATATAGAAGTAGAAGGTGACCATCAGGAGCTGCTCCTGCTTTCTCAACCTCATTTAAGAAGCATGTTAAAACTAACCTTCATTTTATTTGTAGGAGATCGTATTAAATAGAAATTAAAACTTAAAATTTAATTTTTGATACTACTATACTTATATGCCAATGCTGAGATTTATGCATAATTAGCCTAAAGCAGCTGCCTTGTGCTAAAAGTTTATGATTAAGACTTGTCTGAGATCCAACATAGGAGGGAAAGCAATGGCTTCTTTGAATTGGTAAACAAAGTTTGCCTTTAAGAGACTAAATTCATGCTCTAGATAGGGCAAAAGAATCTCAATCTTTTAATTGGGACATTTAATTGAGTCAAATAATATTTGTCCTGCCATGGGTACAGAGGATTGGACAAGATAACTTCTTGAAGTCCCTTCCATCCCACGATTCTATGATTCTTCCCTCCCTTTTTTAACACTTTGCAGACATTTCTGTGGTATACTGCAGGTATTTTAGTAATTGAATTAGGGCTTGTCTACACTGGCACTTCACAGCATTGGTCTTAAAAGTGGGGTGCGCGAGACCCCACCACCACCGCAGGATTGGCCCCAGGATGCCGCCAAAAGTGGAAGGATTCTATTTGTGTCTCGCCGAAATGCACCGAAAGCAGAAGCTTTGCATTCGGCGGCATTTCGGCAGACACTCCCCTGGGCCACGAGAAGACTCAAGAGAGTGGAAGGGGGCCGCAGACGAAAAAGTTTGAGACGCACTGCTTTACAGCACTGCAACTTTCTCACTCAGTGCTATGAAAAAACACCCCTGAGCGCTGCAAATTTCAGCACTAGTGTGCCAGTGTAGACAGTGCACCACACTGGTAGCCACGCCCCTCGTGGAGGTGGGTTTTTTAAAGCACTGCGAAAGCTCTCAGTGCTATGCCATGATTACACAAGCCACGTTAAAGCACTGGCACCACGGCATTTTAACAATGCCAGTGAAGACGTGCCCTAAGGTATGTTAACATCTCTTAAACTTTTGAAAGTCCCTCTTCAGAGAAACGAAATCAATCCCTTCCCCGCCCCAAAAATCTTATCTATGAGTAAAGGTCTGCCCATATTAATTTTTAGTTCTGCTCTTCCACCTCCATCCCTGGTCCTTCCAGTCTGATACTTTGGCAAATCTTAGTGTAGATCTTCATAATGTGATCCTTTCTCTCTTTGCTTACTATCTCTGATTAGCTGTAAAATAAAACTGACATTTAAAGCATCACTGTCATCTGACTTAGCAGTCAATGAAACGAATATGGCAGTTTAAATTTCAGAGCATTTGTTTCAGGCTCTCTGCAAACTCAGGGTATGTCTTCACTACCCGATGGATAGTGATCGCTTTTTTGGCAATCGATTTATCGCATCTCATCAAGACGCGATAAATGGATCTCCAAAGGCCCTCCCATCTACTCCAGAACTCCAGCTCACTGAGAGGCGCAAGATGGAGTTGACGGGGGAGCCCGCTGCCGCCATGAGGACGGCAGGTAAATCAGCTGAGGATGTGCCGACTTCAGCTACGTTATTCACATTGCTGAAGTTACATATCTTCGGTTGACCCCTCCCCCTAGTGTAGACCAGGGTTTAGACACTGTAGCATGCTTTACATTCAGGCCACCTTTTGAAAGTTCCCCATAACAGAGGAGGTGTTTGTTTTTTTAAATGAAACCTGAGATTTTACAGAACAGCACTGCTGTATGTAATCTGGAAAGTTTTTATTATACTATCTACCATGCTCAATATCAGATACTACAAAATGTCTTAAACAGTATACATTTATGTGTCCATGATTATTCAATTAGTTCTGTTTGACATCTTTCACACAAATCCTATTACAAAACACTAGGTTGCAAAACACAGAAGTTTCACACACGAACACACAGACAGATAAGTACACCAAACTATATATTTGAGAAAGATGAAAGAAAGGACTCAAACCTAATCTGCCATATGAAGAAAGGGGAGGTTCCTTTTTTGGTGGGCTCTAGAGAGAAAATTTCTAAATTGTCCAAGATCACTGTAATGTTATCTAAGCTTTATAAAAACAAATTAACTTAGGGTTTGCATTAACCCGTCGATTGATATTAACAAGATTTGTGCTCTGAAGAAAAAAAAAATGCTCTGTATTAGCATTGTTCCTCTCTAGGTAAATACTTATGCTGCACAATAATGAAAGCATTAAATGTCACTTCACCACAGACATTGGATTTCTTACCAATTTGACAAGGCTTTATGAACTTACTTCTAAAATTAGAAGCAGCACATCAACTGACCCTGCCTTAGGACTTGAATTCAAGAGCCTGATTTACCGTTTTGGCAGAGAAGACAGTAACAACTGAGTAAGATTTACAATATGCTATACAAGTTTTACATTTATTTCCAATATCACCTTTAAATTATTATTTTTTTACAGTCATACAGCTTTCTAGCATTCCTTAAAGATGTAAAAATCAATCTTTCAAGAGTGCCACCCAATGTATACAGTTCTACAGACCAAAAGTATTTTTTAATATTTTCCAGGAAGATGTCTAAGAATCACAACAATAACCCCATTTTTTCAGAATTCAGGAGAACGTGATAATCAGACAAATTAAACAGCAGATAAAGCTACCTACGGAACATAAAGAAAGTTTGGATAATTAAAAGGCTAAAACTAAGAATTAAATGTATATAAATACTGTGGCCAACAACCTTGTATTTAATTACTTTAAGAAAACATCCCAAGTGCTGAAAACCAGGCTAAACAGGAAATCTGGTAGTGTGCTTTGGACCCTGATATAATGATAGGATTTTCAATATACAGCTAATTTTGAATCTCAAATCAAGGCTTTCATAATTTGCATGTGTAATCATACAAAATGTATGTAATTCAGATATGTATTTATGAGAATTGGGGCAATATTATTTCACTGGTTTAAAAATAACATATTATACACCTCAATTTAAATTGTCATACTACTAGCCTCATTACAGAAATACTAAAACATTTCTATATTGATTTTCTCCATTTGTTTTTAAGTCTGTTCACATACTTTTCCCCCAAATAAAGAAAAGGTAACCTTGTAGAAATACACACTGACTGGCAAAATATCCATTGTAGGGTAGGGTTGGGTTGTGCATAAACCTCCCACATGAACTGACTGCAACAAACACTAAAATGTACCTCTTATTAAAAAGATTTAACCAACTAAAAGTTCATGTTTTATCAAGATTTTTTGTTACTGCAGACCAGAAGTGTGTATGCAATTCATAGTGAGTCCAATAGTGATTTAGTTGGGGATTGGTCCTGCTTAGCAGGGGGGTTGGACTAGATGACCTCCAGAGGTCCCTTCCAACCCTAATATTCTATGATTCTATGAACAGGGTGCATCAGCATTAACTAATAGCTCTTCCTACTAACATATTGCTATATATCTTTTTTGCATCACTCTCAACATACCTAATGGATTTTTTTACCTTTTCTCAACATATCTAATGGAATTCTGTGAGCAGACTTTCCTTTTTCCACTCTCCCACTGTGAACCTAAGTAACTCTGCAGGAGCTCGCCCTAGCACAGCAGGGCAGGCAAGAAACCTTTTTTGGATTAATACAAGTAGCACTAAAGCAGCATAACTTTCAATTTGCTCATGCTTAACCACATGGCAGGTTTTTGACATTTTTTTTCCAATTTAGACCAAACCAAGTTTCCTATGACTTTTATAAGATTCAAAATCCTGAGTATCAATATTTACTTTTATCCCTAGGATAACACCAAGTTTCTGTGGAAGAAAGGAATTTGGTTCTAAAAGTTAGCAACATAGCTCAATAAAGGTGATAAGTACAATACACACATGCCATTTAATTAACAGAAAGGAGTTGCAAGCACTTTTCCTGGAGACATGAAGTGATTCTTTCAGTTTAGCCCTGTTATAATCTCCCCCACTGAAAAAAAAGTATGGGGTTCCATTAACAGATACTTCGCTAAATGCCAAAAAACAAATATAGTCACTGTCCTATTTCAGAAAGAAGGGAGATTTCCCTATCTATTACATACATCTAAAAATAGAAATTAGGTAATAGGAAATTGATCTGTTACTGACAATGAAGTGGGTAGGCTTAACTGCTAGTGTTGATGTGACAAAACCATTTTCAGTACCATTATTCAAAGGGTGATGATATACCCCATCTGCATCAGCAGTCACATTTTCAATACTGAAAATATTGATCACCACCACCAGTTTCGTGGCAACAACTTCCTAGTACATAGAGTGGGTTCCCTAGCCAGAGGATATTTTGTTCCTCTCATCTATATGCTTCTGGTTATTAACATTAGCGTTTGTTAAATGTAATACACTATATAACACTTCAGTCTGCAGTTCCTTTCCTACCCAGCCATGTCAACAGCAAACCAGTTATTGCAAGGAGCAGGAAATGCTCTGCTTATGGTTCAGGGAGAGGTGCCGTTACTGGAGCGTCAGGCTGCCTGTTTCAGAGAGAAGGAAGCGACCTTACTGAGTTCAGCCCCACTTCCTACCCCACAGCAATGCAGGGCTGAGTCTGGAGAACTTGGGGTCTGGCTCACGTTGATGGGGTTTCAGGAACCCCGCTCACCTGATTTGAAACATGTCCACTGCTTTAGTGGCATTTGGCTTGAAAGACCCAGGGACCACACGATCCTTCTTTAAAAAAAAAAAAAAAAAAAAAAAAAAAAAAAAACCAACCCCCCCCCCCCCCCCGGCCCGGGCTTCCCCAGCGCCCCGGATCCCCTGCGCTGCTCCAGGGAAATGAGTAATTCAATGCAACCCCAACCGCAGCCTCCACGAACACCGGAGGCCGTCAGCGCCTCGGTCCCCAGCTCCCCGGGGCGGGGGGGCGCCCGCTGCCCCCTGGGTCACAAGACAGGAGGGCGCCGCGCCAGCCCCGCTGGAGACTCCCCGCTCCCTGTCGTGTCGTCCCCCCGCCCCCAAGGAGGGAAGCTGCGCTCCAGGCGTCCCCCCGCCCACCAGCCTCTTCCGCTCCCTTCACCGGCAACCCCAAGCGCCCGCCTGAAGGGGGATCCTCCGCCGCCCACCTCCGAACGCCCCCACCCCGCCTGGGGGCCACACCCAAGAACCCCCCCCCCTCCTTAGGGGCCGCCACATCAGTCCCCCTCCCCCGCCAGCTCGGGGCGCCGCAGGCCGCTGCGCGCGCACCAGGCCCGGCCACCCCTGAGGGGGGGGGGGGCGCCGCGGCCTCCACCGCCCCGCCTCAGTTGGCGGGTCCCCTTGGGTCTCCGGGGGGGGGGGGGGTTTGCTGCCCGGGCCGGGGAGGCCGCGGGACCCGCTTACCTCAGGGAGCCGCCTGCCAGCCAACCGCGCTCCGGGCCGCTCCTAACGCCGGGCGGGACCGCGCATGGCCCAGCGGGCGAGGGGGAGGAAGAAGAGAGACGGGGGAGCCGCGCCTTCCGAGCTGGACGCCGACAACCCAGCAGTGCCTGCTGCGCCTGCCTCCGCTAATTCCGGCGGGGCTGCGGGAGCGGTCTAAGCTCCGCCTCCCTTCCCCCGCGCCGCTGCCGCGGGATGGTACGGCCCAAGGCGGAATAGTACAGTCCAAGGGGCGGGGCAGCTGCGGGGCACGGTTAGCGGGCTTTCTACGGGCAGCGGGGAGCCGCCGCCGCGTGGCCTGGCTGTGCACGCGCGAAGCCGCGCCATGTGGCCGGGGGCCCTGCTGCCGGCGTGTGTAATGCAGACCCTGAGGACCCGTGACATCGGGCCTTGTCCCCGCGCTACATGGTTAATCCGGAGCGCCTCTCCCCTTCCCCCGCTCCGTTTACAGGGGGTGGGGGGAGGAGGGTTAATTAATGCAGACCATCTACATGCGTGTTTAACGTGCCACAAACGGTTCAACGTTCAACCCTACAGATAGTAACGTGCCTAGCCGCTGCGGGAGCATTCAAGTGGGGAGAGGGAAGCTAGGGCCGTGTTTATGCAATGCACAGCACCTCTGGCATGGTTGGAGGCATCCTACCACTATGGGCAGTGAATGTGGCATCCAGCTGCACTCTTCATTTCAAGCATAATTTCCCATGCATATACTAGGCCGGTTGAGGCTGATGACACTTTAAACAGTTTAAGATAGTTATTGCAACTACATGCTGTGGAGATATGGACATCCGATGAAGTAGGTATTAGCCCATGAAAGCTTATGCTTCAATATTTCAGTTAGTCTTTAAGGTGCCACAGGACTCTTTGTTACTAGGCTCTTAGTAAGACAAGGTGAGGTTCTTTTAGTGGACAGGTTTTTTGGAGTGAGACACATATTTTTGAGCTATATAGCGCTCTCCTTCCGGTTAGGGAAAAGGTACCATACATGCATATACATTCAGTAAAGGCTTCCTTTAATATACCCCATCTGGCTTCTTTCATAGAGCTGGTGTAGACCAGCAATTACAATTTCACCTCTCTACATCTACTGCATACCATCTACATGCAAGTTAAATTGGGTGTGTAACTGAACTGTAAACGTATAAACCTATATGCAGGTAAACCCATAATTTATTTATTTTTTGCTCAGCACCCATATACATTTAATTTGCCACCTAGTATGTCTACTGAAGTATACGACACCTGCATGCACTGGTAATTTTGGACACATGAATATCACATGAAAAAAACAAGTAAACAGTTTATTCTGGGGGAAACTGTCGGAAAACAGGGTGGAGTTGGTAGGAGTAGAATCCTCACTTCAACCCTGGGTGACCAGATGTCTCAATTTTATAGGAACAGTTCCAATTTTTTAGTCTTTTTTTTCTTATATAGGCTCTTATTACCTCCCACCCCCGTCCCAATTTTTCACATTTGCAATCTGGTCACCAGACTTCAATCAGAAAATAAGGTCAGGGCATCCTCACAGACCCGCCATATCTATCTAGTGCTGGGTAATGCAAGGCACAGCAAAGTATGCCACTGTCACTCCCACATTCCTCCTCACCGCTGATCTGCAGAGACCAACCCCTGAGACTTCCAAGGCACGCAGGAGGCTGTGGAGTACCCCTATGCAGATTTTACATCACTTTTGCCCATAGCAACTCTGTTTAAAGCTGTTTTGGCCCCTGCATTGGCACATAAGGCATCTCCAGTTTCACCACTTAGCATGAGATATGCACCTAAATATATGTTAAGTGTGGTGCATATCTTATTAACAGTTGCATGCTTTTATCTCAGTGGTAGGACCGTTTATAAGGAAATTCTGTACAAAATAAGTATTCACATATTGGCTAGGTTTGCAGATAGTTTATTAATACTGACTGCACCATTTCACATTATCAAGAAAACTGGCAGGCACTGGGACTGTCTCCAGTCTGGGTTTCTGATGCATCATGGCAGCATATAATCTGAGCTTCCCTCTTGCCTTTAAAATATTCCCCCTGAACAGCAGCTGCAGCAACCACTGACCTAGCTTATTAAATTCATCCACCAAATAACATTATGCACATTACAGGAGATTCAATACTTGCAGTTTCCTTTTTCTGCTGCCGATATTGCTTTAAAAATCCATCCAGAATGTCACAAAATAAATGCATCCCTTGTATTTACTCACACTGAAGCCTTGATTGCACAGGAGCAATTTCTTTCCCACTTTCCACTGCCCTCATGGACTGATCCAACGTGACAGACAGTTGCTATGGATTCGCATCTCTGACGTCAGAAGATTTAAAGAGAAAGAGCTCTTGGGATAACTCCAGAAAGGAGTATGATTAAGGATGGGATTTGAGAAAAGGATGCGCCTAGAATAGGGTTTCTCATAATTTTTCTTACCATGTCGTTACCCCATTTATACACTTACAGCTGAGATCTAGCAAGCCTTTCTAATGCCAGTTCTACAAAGATTTGGTATTGTTTTGCATCAGAACTGGCTGTTAAGGGTTTGCAGGCCCTGACATTTGTAAAGCTTCAGATTCAATTGTAATGCACTTTGGCATGGCTGAATTTTGCATGAACTCTAATCAAGCATGGGTTTGATAGATTCATGTTTGCATGAAGTTCACACAGGTTCTGAGCAACCAGATGTGGCCATATGAGACTGTACTATGTAATTTGTCCCAATGAACTTGAGAATTTGAAGTACAACACAAAGAACAGATTCAGAAATTTAATAGCTGTCCAGAGAGCAAAAATGCCTTTAAAAAATATTGCTGAACAGGTTTTGTGCCGGTTCACCTGAACTAGTGTTAGTTCACAGACAAGCCCAAGTCAAACCAAGTGTTATAGCCAACTCACCCTAATTTATATTCTCCTTTTACAAGTTACTTAGGTTTAGAGGCATCCCCATCTCCTTTACAAAAGGGAGAGTAATGGTTTTTTTGCCAATAGTACTGTATTAATGGGAAAATAACACTCAGTCTATTGAATCGGGGTCTAAAATGAATTACGTTTGCATAAAGCCTACGTGAGTAAAACTGAATGAACTACAGCTCAGGTACCAAAAGGAGATTCGTATTTATCACCAGAACTGTTCTGCTGCAAAAAAGAAATTAGCTATGCATTACAGCTGATGTTTATGCTACATCTGCTGCCCTCCCATTAGCAATGAATACCTGTTAGGCAATGATCCTGCAATATGAAACTAAAAATGGAGTTTATTTACAGATTTTTGAGATAGAAATAGATTTGCTAAACACATGACACTGCATTTCAATTATTTTATTGTATATTGATTATTTTGTTTCCCTGGAACAGATCATGACAGAGACACTGGATATTAGGTGATACACAGAATACGAGGGAAATAAAAACAAGATAAAGAAGAGTCAAGATTCTGTGATATGACATGTGTGATCTCAGGACAATTGCCACAACTGCTCCTAATTGGCACCCACTTGGCTTCTCTCCTGAGAATTTCAAACATTTCTCACATCCAGCCAAGTAGAACCAATATAGACTACAAAGCCTTTGATTCTGAATAACTGCAGCCAAATTATGGCCCGCTCCTGAGTTCCCTCTCTTTCCTGTGCCTGATTGATATGTTACTTACAGCTGCTTCACTGGAGAGCTTGCAAGAAAGATCCCTGCTTCCCATTAGCACCCAAAGGCACCAGGGCTGATTTTCCTCTCACATTGGGCAAGAATCAGGAGTAATTTCTCTGAAGTTTGTGGATTTGCACCAGTGTAAAACTGGTATATTAGAGAGGAGAATCAAGCCTATTATACACTGTTCAAAGCTTTTGTAATCCCTGGTACAGGACCGGGAGGGAAAATAGGTTGCACTTCCCCTATTCAGCAGCTGCTAGGTACCATGTCAGTTTCAGCACAGACTAGTACACCTATGAGATCTGCTCTAACTCATACTCTCCATTACCATAGCCTGTACTGGGCTTGGAGCAGCGGTGAACAGTGGGATGAAAGGCTGCTTATTAGGTCATATCTCCTCCCCTTGTATGCTGTCCCAACATGCTGACTGAGCCAGGAGTTCTTCAGTGGAGTACACAGAACCTACATAGCTACTACAAAGTGATTATAGGGCAATCCTGAATAGGGCCATAATACTTGGGTGGTGCACCTGCCTCTTTCCCCTTTAGGCATAACTTGAGTCTTAGATATTTAGTAAGAGGATTTCACAGTTTCGTAGTATCTGGGCCAGGCTTTGGGGTTAGGCAACCCTCATATTCTTCTGACATGATACTACTGTAGTATTGATAAATGACTTGATATAACAATATACACTGTAAAAAAGCAGTTCATTGCTTACATTGCATTGAGTCATAACAACAGAAATATTTATGCACATCCCTTTCTTCACCAACTGACTCAGCTAACAAGCCTGATATTTTAATAACTTTGTTCTGGTTGTAAAGAATACACTTGTGCTTCTCAGTTGCAGACATCTGTCCTTCATTTATTACAATTGACAGGTGCCATTCAGGAATGTTTACCTTGCATTTAATGAGTGATCCCATTGCAAACTTCAAAGGTAACAGATCAAGACTGGATTCAACTTTGTTTTTCTTCACCAGAAAAGAAAAAACCTTGTTCAAAGAGTCACTAGACGGCTGCAGAAGAAGTTGCTTACACCTTTCATAAAAGAGGGAAATTGTCACAAGGACATAAAAATTGCTGCAGATAAGGCAACTCTGCCCATCCAAGCTGGTTCCCTTAAAGTTTCTCTCAACTTCACCTCCTGATGGTAAACTTCAGTTATGGGTGGGGATCGCTAACAGGATATAGGCCTCAAATAGACACAGCCTTTTTTATCCTCTTTCAAAATGGAGCTTTGCAGAACACTAAACTAGCATATTAGTAAATAAAAAGGGAAAAATGTGTATGGAAGTTTAACATGGATAGAGTCCTGGAAAGTTCCATTTTAACTAACTATATAATATGCCTCAGATTCTCAAAGGTATTTAAGTGCCTAATTATTCTTTGTCCTTCCAAAAAAAAAAAAAGAAAGAAAAAAAAAAGTGTATCCTCAACTCCTCTGCCAGTCAGGAAAGTATCTTCATTTGAAGATGGTGTGACGAAGTAGGAATACTGTGTGTGCATGCCTCAGTTTCCCCTATGCATTTCTTGAGCGTCTAGGGATAGGAATGTGTAGCTGATGCAAAGCACAGCCTCTCTGCAGGTGTCTATAGGTGA
The DNA here is from genome assembly GCA_032164245.1 of Sternotherus odoratus. Lineage (NCBI taxonomy): Eukaryota > Metazoa > Chordata > Testudines > Kinosternidae > Sternotherus > Sternotherus odoratus. Next base: position 9,096,297 of record JAVMKO010000009.1, on the reverse strand, counting down.
AGCTTTAACTTGACTCCAGGAGGAGAAGGTAGGTCTCCTGACCTGCCTGGAAAAGGAAACACACAGGAATGCAGAGAGGAGGGGCTGGAGGGAGTGAGGTTCAGTTTGGAGCCTGCAGCTGGCTGGAAAGATGTTTTAGAATCTGAAGCTGTGTGGGCAGAAGGGAGGCAGGGTCTAGCCTCCCTTGGGCTCCCAAAATGGATCCAGCGGAGGGGTTCGGGTACCTACAAGCTCAGTATTAAACCACGTACCTGCCGACGAATAAACCTCTGTTTTACTGGCTGGCTGAGAGTCACGTTTGACTGTGGATTTGGGGTGCAAAATCCATGGGCTCCCTCAGGACCCCGCCCAGGCGGGCTTGCTGGGGGAAGCACACGGAGGGGCAGACGGTGCTGAATGCTCCAAAGTCAGACCCAGGAAGGTGGAAGTGGGTACCCGTGAAGCTCCTAGCCTTGGAAACAGGCTGTGTACAGAGAAGGGGCCCTTCACCCGAAGTCCTGTCTGGCTTCCTTGGGAGTGGTTCCAGACCATCTCCCGGGTACTCCGTGACAGATGGGGAAAATGAAACACAGAGAGGATAATTCTCTGTTAATTTGTAGTTTGTTTAGTCACTGGGATCCATGCAAAAAGAGTATGAAATGCTACTAAATCAGAATTCTCCACCCCCATCAGTGATAATATTTTACAAACATTTTCATCCAACTCCATGTATTACCAGTGGCTTCAGATACTGGCGCCTTGTCGGCACAAGAAAATAAGATTTAATTCAATAGGTTTAGAAACTTGATTTAGTTCAATGGGTGCCGCCACCCTTATTTCGAGTAAGAATGTCTTAGATTGGTTTAGCATGTCAGTAAGAAAAAAGTTACCTACCTTTCATAACGGTTGTTCTTCAAGATGTGTTGCCCGTGTCCCTTCTAGTCGAGGTGTGTGCATGACCATTGTCAGAATTTTTTGCCATAGCAGTATCCATAGGGCTGACTCTGGCACCCTCTGCAGTCTCGCATTCATGGGATGGAATATGACGCACAACTGGCCCTCTCAGTTCCTTGCTGGTAACTCTGACAGAGGGGTAGAAAGGCGGGTAATGGAATGGACAGGAGCAACACATCTCAAAGAACAGTTATAGACGCTGGGTAACCGCTTTTTCTTTGAGTGCTTGCTCATGTCAATTCCATTATAAGTGACTCACAAGCAGTATCTCTGGAGGTGGGCTCAGAATTAACGGTTGTGTGGCTTCCAATACTGCTCTACTGAAGCCAGCATCGTCCTGGGCCTGCTACATGATCGTGTAATGGGATGTGAACCTATGGCTGGATGACCAGGTAACAGCCCTGCTGATATCTTGAATCGGCACCTGGGCCAGGAAGGCTTCCAGTAAAGCTTGTGCTCCAGTTGAATGGTCAGTGTCAATCACTGGTGGTGGCACTTTTGCCTGTTCATAGCAAAACCTGATGCAGGTGGTGATCCACAATGAAATTCTCTGAGCAGATACAGGATGCCCCTTCATTCCGTCTGCCACCGCGACAGAGAGATGCATCGACTTATGAAACAACTTAGTCTTTGGGTCCTTGGCCTAAAATTTTTGCAGATCCTGCACTTTTCTTTCACACGTTGCTCCCGCAAACACTTTAGGCAACTGCTGTAGGGGTCGCTAACTGGCATAGGCTTACTGTAAGCAGAGCACAGTTTGAAGCAGAGACCAGGGGATGCCCCACCTCAGGGCAAAGTAATTGCTGAGATTCTAACTAACTAACTTAATACTTAAAACTTAAATTACTAACTATTGTCAACTATATACAAAGAGAACAGCCAGTAGCTAATAAACTGCTATCACACCTGCAAAGCAAGAGGAAGGTGCTCCAAGCAACCATCGGGGCAGTTAAGAAGGAACTGAGAGGGTGCCAGAGCCAACCCTACAGATACTGCTAAGGCAGAAATTCTGACAACAGTACCTGTGGGCGTGCACACACCTAGAATGGAATCAACATGAGCAAGTACTCAAGAAAGAAAGAAAGAAAGAAATGTATGTTAAATTGATCGGAGATACTCCTAAACTGAAATAATGTCCACTCGAGGTGGAACTGATTTTAAAAAATCATTTCAAAATCAATTTATTTAAATTGCTACCATTTCCCACAGCTCCCATTGGCCAGGAATGGCGAACTGCAGCCACTGGGAGCTGTGGGTGGCCGTGCCCGTGGACGGTCAATTTAAACAAATGGTCTTGTGGCCTGCCAGTGTATTACTCGGACAGGCCACAGGTTGCCCACCACTGCTCTAAATCCCCACATTCAGCCTGTTTCTAAACCCTGCTGATTCTTTCTGCATAACATCTCTAAGATGCAGCCTTTCCTATCCATTTACCACAACTAAAACCATCATCCAAGCTTTCATCATCTCATGCCTCGATTACTGCAACATCCTTCTCTCCGGCCTTGACAAACAATCTTGCTTTGCTCACATCCATTCACAATGCTGCCGCAAGCGTCATTTTCCTAGCCTGTCACTTTGCCCATGTCACCCATCACTTTGCATCCCTCCACTGCCCCCCCCCTTCTCTATGGCAAACACAAGCTGTTTGTATTAATTTTCAAGGCCCTTCACAGTCAGTCTTCACCTTACCGATCACCTCTCAGTCACTATCTAGCTGTCTATGCTGGTCTCCAACCTCCACTCAGAGGCAGATTAGGGGTTTGTGGGGCCCTGGCCCAGAGCAAGAGGGGCCCCTCCTAACCTCTTCCACCTTCAATCTACCCTCCGTCCTCCTCCGGTGCTCCTGCGGTGGAAGTAAAGTTGGGGCAGGGGGGGGGTTGCCTTGCCCCCCACCTGGTGCTCCTGTCTGGGAGCAGGGTAGGGGTGCCAGGTGCTTCCACCACTCCCCAGTAGGAGCATTGTGCAGACAGGGGAGTGGGACAAGCCCCCATGCCCCAACCCCACTCCCCAGCAGGAGTACTGGGCAGGCAGGCAGAGTGGGTCAGTGCGGCCAGGGTGCCTGAGCACGGGCCCCATTGGCCTAGTGGCTAATCTGCCACTGCTCACTTGTTAAATTTTCAAACACCTTCATGCTTTCTCCCATGCTGTCCCAATACTTGGAAGGCAGTCCCTTACCAGAAACAGTTACACAGCCCTTGCTCTGTTTTCCCAGAGACAGATGAAGAAACTGAGTACACTTAACAGTAAAACAAGCAAGCTTTTAACAATCCCAATCCCAATCGGGGGGTGGGGGGATAGCTCAGTGGTTTGAGCGTTGGCCTGCTAAACCCAGGGTTGTGAGTTCAATCCTTGAGGGGGCCATTTAGGGATCTGGGGCAAAAAATCTGTCAGGGGACAGTACTTGATCCTGCTAGTGTAGGCAGGGGGATCCTGCTAGTGTAGGCAGGGGACTGGACTCGATGACCTTCAAGGTCTTTCCAGTTCTAGGAGATTGGTATATCTCCATTTATTATTATTATAATCTATTTACTGGGGTTACATATACAACCTTTGCTACCATACAGGAAAGCACATGCTATACCTTCAGGCTTTGTTTTACCTGATTCCTCCTAAACATACTATCTCTTTATCCTCGAGCTCTGGTTTTCATTCTTGCTTCTGTCTTGCATGGATTTATTTCCAGAACACTTCAGTGGTTCAGCAGTGCCACTGAAGAAAGACTGAGTTTTTACTATTCTGTCAGCAGCTCTGCTTATATATAGGTGATCTTTCACAGTATCCAATAATGGCGATCTTCCAACAGACAAGGTGGTGTCTTACATGAAATATCTTCGTGGTCTCACTCTAATTCTTAACAGACAAGGGTCCAATCAGCATCACAAGAGACACTACCAATGACTTAACTGGCACCCTTGTTGTCAGTCTCAGCAGAAGTTAAAGATGGAATGGCCATGGGGAACACATTTCACCCCTAGAAAAAGATTTTAGGTCAGGGGTTAGTCAGGCTGGTGGGGGAAGAGTGTACTTTCTGTGCTTTATCAGCTGAATCTGTCCTGTTAAGAAACACTAGGCTTTGCTTTCCAGGGCGGTCAATACAGCGTCTTTCAGGCACCTTTAAATCCAAATGATTTAAAATAGAAAAATCAAGGCAGAGAAAAATGTAATAAAAGTAAAAGAATAAAACAAGAAAACTATCACTTGGTACCTGAAGAATCAGTGGCTGGAATGGAAGGTGACAAACAAACTGACTGGCTTTTGAGATCCAGTAATCACTGATTATGCAATGTAGTCAGTTCACTCTGCAGTTACATCTTGGAGTCTCGACTCCAGATTGTCTGGAGGGAGCCAGGTGACTCACTGTGTGAGGAGAACAACTGAGCAACCATTGCAGTGCCACTTGAGTGGAAGGAAGGAAGGAAGCAGTGAGAATATTATAAAATCTTTGTTCTGCAGATAGTTGTGTGACAAAGGTATATGACTGATGTAAATATGGAAAATGCTCAAAGAACTACCCAAAAAAAGAAGCTAAAAAAGCCATTTGACTAACTTTGCTCTCTTCAGAGAACAGAGATGACTGGCAGCACAGAGTGATTATTACTGGGCCTCCCATTTTTAATATAATTTGCTAGTTCACAAAACTGATTCTGAAGTTCTCTTTGTGGATTTTCCTTTGGATTCTTGTCTCGGGATAGGAACTTGGGTTTAATACACACATGGAAGATTACAAAGGCCTACGAATCCTAAAGATGCCCTCAGGGATCTTGGGGTATAAGGTGATCAGATGTCCCGATTTTATAGGAATAGTCCTGATTTTGGGGTCTTTTTCTTATATAAACTCCTGTTACCCCCACCCCCTGTCCCAATTTTTCCTACTTGCTGTCTGAATGGGGGTACCACACAGGGGCCCCACTTTTTCAGGCTTGCAAATTATTCCCAATTATTAATAGCCATTTCTGTGTATTACTTGTCTTTGGGGAATACATGTCATTTACCATATGCCCAACAGGATCTCTATTCCAAGGATTTTCCAGACCCGAGGCATGAGTACAATACTGTGTGAACAAGAACCACTCCACAAATGCTCTGTTCCAGGGAAGATATTTGAAATATAATACAGGCCCTATGTCTATGAGAGGAAAAAAACACCCTATGGATGCAATAATTTGTAGTCTCCTCCAGATCTTTCACCAAAATGTGTTTCATGGCAAAGTAGGTTTGGGGTTATGTATCAGTTCAGCACTGGTGAAAGGTACCACTTTGACAGCCCTAGAACACCAAAGGCCTCCATCTACAGAACAGACAGAGCATATGCAGCGGCAGCAGCAGCTTAAGCTTCCCACAAACACCCTCGACATTGTGTCTCAACTTTGACCTGAAGGAACCTTTTTGAACCAGTCACCTTGGCTCTGAGCTAAGACTGCAAAAAAGAAAGTGAGAGCCAACTGTAGTGGAGCTTTTGTATTGTGGATATGCATGCCCTGGGAAACATAGTTGAGGCCATCAAGTATACTTCCCATAATCCACCAAACAGGCTTAATATGGTAACAGTTTAGTCACTATAGGGTTCTATAAACTATTACAATGCCTCTGAGCCATTCAAATCTCCATAATGTTGGCAAAGTAGAGGACTTTTTCACCCAGGCTTCTCTCAACTGCACCTACCCACCCTTCACCCTACTTGTGCTGAATCTGCATTTCCTCGGTCACAGAAAGGGATCCAGGTTCTGATTCCAGGGTGTTTAAAAACCACGAGCACAAAGAAATTTGATTTTTGTGACTTTTTGGCTTGTTGTTTCCTGCACTGGCCCACCTCAACCTGACCACATCCAACTTGCTAAACACAGCCGTGGTGCCTTTACATAGCAGTCCAAATAATCTTGGCAGATGCGATCAGAAAAATCAAGATTTCCAAGCAGGATAAAAGCCCAATAGAAAATGAAAGCTTCTTGATGATGGAGAGTGAGTAACAGACAAAGATGAGTGATCAGAAACCAATGACATTATACAGTGTTGTCTGAAGAGTGGCACATACTGTGTATACATTTTATGGCAAAGCTTAATGGTTCTGCTGTAACATCTATAATCTATTTCCAGAAGCATTCATTGATGCCCATTGAAAAAATTCCAATTGATAAATTGCCAGCATCAGTTACTCTCTTCACTTTGTGGGTACTAGAACCATAAGAACGTTTTAAGCAGAGGTATTTTTAATATACCCTAACATTCACAGAAGCAGCAATTCCCTCTTGTTGCAGACAGACACTTGGTGCCATCTTGGGCAGGTGCCAGCCCTGGAAATTAACTATTAGATAGCAGAGCCAGTAGTGACTGGGGCTAGATGGATGTAGGTGAAGAAAGTCAGAGAAGAGGTAAACTGAAAATATGAAGTCTTCACCTATAGTGGGCTGTTAAAACTAGAGCTTCTTAATCTCTTTAAAATTTCGAGTAGCTGAAAATCTTTCCTTTTTAAATGCCATCAGCTTGACAGCTATGTTAAAAAATGCTTTTTTCCTGACAACTTGATTACCATATGAAGCACTAAAGGACAGCACTTCTAATCTTTCCATTTAGCAGGGAAACTTAATATTTACCATATTTCATGACATTTCCAAGGTCAATACAACAGCATATTTTCTCCTTAGAACTGTTAAAATGATTAATGTAGTGTTTTCAGTCAAATAATTTCAATTTTAAAATGCCAGATCAAATTCGACTCGGTTACACTGGTTTAAATCCAGAACAACTCCACTGAGAGCAGCATTTGGTTAGCTGTTTGCCTTGCAGAAGTGAAGAACATTAGGTTTGATCCTACCTCAGCAATGACCTTTGCCATTGATTTCAGTGGGAGCAGGGATGATGTTAGAGAAAAATGTGTATTTAAACTTCTAAGACTAAAACCAGCTCACCTTACCCAGTTACAACTACAGTGTGGGCTTTTGACAGTGAAAGGAGTATCTGGCTACTGCCCAGAATTGTTGCTTGTTCTCATCCAAGCAGGAAGCTGGGAACTTGAGTAGTAGCCCATGCACAATACCCTCACCGATCTCTCCATTACTCGAGCTACAAGAATGAACAGTAAAGAGTGCAACCAAAGTCAGAGACCTCAAAAAGCCTTGGCTTACATGCACACCTCCCACTCTTAGTCATTCCCTTGACACCTGAGAGAGAGGGCTTAGCTAATGGCCCTACATTATATTCTTTCTAGTCCATTCTGGTTAGTGACATATAATAGAAGATCAGAAATCTATACAAATGTCATTAGACAAAGGGTAGTAATGTGACATTGTAACAGTTTTAGTAAAAAGTCACCCTGCACAATTTTGATTCTCCTCTCGCACCAATGTTAATCTGGAGTAACTTCATTTACGTCAGTGGTATTTACCCCCAGGCAAGACTAGTGTGAGCAAAATCTTGCCCTAAGACAAGGTGTAGAATCAAGCCACCAGCTCTCAGCTCTGGGGCCCAGTCCCAGCAAGCTAACCCACTATGGAGATTCAATTTCCCAGAAGCCCCTTCCTCATTTTTTCCCCAATCCTCCCTGCTTTCTCCCATTAGTTCCAGTGCCCTCTTCTCTACCCCTGTGCTTCAGTTCTCGAGTTAACTGAGGGTTTTTAGTTTTCTTTGCAGAGAGCTGGTTCTGTTGTGTGGTCTCCCCGTGTCCTCACAGAGCACCTCCTGCTGGTTGCTCTCTGAACATTTCCATTACATGAGGTCACCAGGAGTAGTACCACCCCCTTGAGCCCAGGCCCAGATAACTGCACTGATGGTCTCTTCCACCTACTTAGTGAGCAGCCCTGATTCTACAAGAGTAGGAATTTTTCACCCTTTCCACAGTGAAGTGAGAGGAAGCAAAAAAAAAAAATTTCTTCTCCTTTCTTTAGAAGGGAGAATGTGTTTCCTAGCTCTGCAACTCCTGGCTTTGTGTGGTTTTAATCATATGCTGATTGTTTTAATTTATGTGAGCTGTATGCCATAATAGCTTCCCATCTGCCTCTTGATGTCATTCAGGGTAGCTCAATAAAGAGTTACATGCAGTGGGACCCGTCTGTGCAGGAGACTGCCTCTCTCCCTCTGCACTCTGCAGACAGATGATATCAGCTGGGCCTCTCACCCTGGATTTCAACCCTGGAGGATGGATGGCAGGTCATTTTCTGTCATGTAGTATCCTAAATACATCTGCAAATACATGGATTTTTGATCTTGTGTTTTAGAAGTAACTATATGTTAACATAAATACTCACAATATAACCCATCATTGCCAAGTCACCACAAAGATAAATCACTACGAGGCATCTGAGACAGAATCAAGTTAACTATTTGCAGTACTGATTGTTGAATTGATATTGGGTATTAACTTTTTCATAGGATGATTTCATTTAATATTCTGCTACATGTCTGACATCGCCAAGTTATAGCAAACATCAATTAAGATTTCAGTAGAGTTCCTTCCACTATGAAACAATCTAACAGTGCCGTAACTAGTAGCTGAGGCACTACAGCAATGTACACGGAAAATATCTTACTACTGTAGTTTGTGTCTGTCTCTTGCAGGATACAGTGCAGTTATTGTTTATCTTCTTTCATGGTCAAATAGTTCAGATCAATGGGAGGATGTTCCCTCATTGCACGTGACTGGCAAAATATCAATGTGCATTGAAAACAGCTACTCTGCAACACTTCTGAAGAAGCCAGGCCTACACACAATCTCAGAGTAGCATAGATGGTCAGATGAACAGAATGAAGCATTCTCAGTATGAAGGGAAGAGAAACTTTCCATAGTGCTTGAGAATTTCAATTAAGTCCTTTATAATATAAGTAGTAAATTATGGTACTGATGACCTTGACCTCACTCAAAACAAAAAACCAAGGGCTTCTGCCAGTAGTTCTGAGCTATCATTAAACATGGCATTCTTACTATTATCTTTTTCCTCTGCCCCACATTGTAAATTCATAAGGTATTGAGAGATTCTCTACACAGAGGTCCCCTGTACTCTTGTACTTTTAGTTTATTCTGGGCACAAACTCATATCTGAATCTTCCTCTAGGTTGGCAACCGGGAACTGACAACTGTCTGTGACCTACAATACATTTTTTAATGTCTGTTTTTTAGTTTCCCTCTGAAACCAGGGGAAAATTCATTCACAGGGATGTTGTTAAGGAAGTTAATGTTTATAAACAGATTGAAAGATAAATAGAGTGACCAGACAGCAAATGTGAAAAAATCAGGAGGGGGGGAGAGATAGGAGCCTATATAAGAAAAAGACCCAAAATCAGGACTGTCCCTATAAAATCGGGACATCTGGTCACCCTAAAGATGAAGGACTAGATTCACCTGCGCCCCAGGAAATATTCTCCTCTCCTAGGCAGGCAAGAGAATTGGCAGCTTCCAGGAAGCCTTCACTTGGATCAAGCCTCCTCTTTGTCAGAAACTGGCTTGAGCCAGAGTCATTACTTCTATAGTCTATCAGACTCATGCACATGTGTTCTTAAATAGTGAAGCTTGGAAAGCAAAACATGCTTTGTTTTAATAATCCAAATCCCACTTGCTTCTTGTCTTTATGTGCAATCACAATATATTCTGTCAGAGACTACTCCTCTGGTCCTTACACATGAAGCAAAACTCCCACCGAAGTCATGAAGCTGCAGGATCAGCATCTTGCAAGTTTATTTGTTTAACAGGGTTCTCCGGGATTGCAGGAAAGAGGAGGACTACAGACAAACACTCCATTGCTAGTTTTCATCTTTACAAAAAGGAAGTTTAGAGAGGAAGGAAGTTAACTAAAAAAAAAAAAAAAAAAAGCAACACCCTTTCCTGCCAGGCGGGTAGTTGTGGCTGTAGACACTTTTACAAAGGACACTGAATGAAAGTGTCTCTTGAAAATATATGAGAATTCTTAATTTCTTTGCTGTGTTGGCATACTGTTGACATAATTGCTAACTCTGGCAAATTAACATTAGAATGATATATATCTGTATGGATCCATTTGAGACCACATTTTAAATGTAAGTCTCTAGAGTTAGGCGCTTAAATCTATATTTAGGGCACCTAACATGCCAGGTGGCCCCGTATCAAGGGTTGCTGAGTGCCAGCTGCTCCCATTCACTTCAGCTTTGGTACCACAGTCTGAAAATGTTAGCCTTGCATTCTAGGGAATTGAATGTACTCAATTTACATCTTGTATAAAAGCCAGTTGCAACACAGGGCAGTAGACCCAATCCTGGGGTCTTTACTCACATGCATAGACTCACTGACTACAACATAACTACTTCAGTAACTAAGGTTTTCAGAATCCTGATCCACAAATCCTGGCTATGAGCCCAGGAACCAGCTTTTTGAAATGACATTTTTCATCCTGTTAAATCTTTGTTTCAGCCAGTATCAGTGAAGGAGCCAAGACTTGACTAACTTCTACAGCACATTGAAAAATCATATGAAAAAATAGCAGTGACAAAATTTTCACTAAGGGATTCCAGAATCAAGTGAAATTGCTTGTTGCTGAACCAGACAACATCTTTTAGAAAGACATACAATCTTGACTTAGAGATTGTGTGCAATGGAGAATCTACCACATTCCTTGGCAAGATGTTCCAATGATTCATTACCCTTATTGTTAAATATTTGTGCCTTATTCTCAGTTTGTGTTTGTCTAGTTTCAACTACCAGCCATTAGATTTTGTTATGCTACAGGAAAGATGGTCAGTTGACTTGTTAATAACTTCACTGTGGTCTCACTAGTGCTGTGTGAAACCAGTGAATGTTCTTCCACAAACATTAACTAAATGGTTGGTTTGTTGGTTTTTGGTCATTTGGTTTTCCGTGACTTGTGCCTCTCAGGTTTAGCTTTTCTACAAAATTCAGGAAAATCACTACATTCGCAGCCAATCACTATATTCAGATTTCAAACTTTTAAATTTCTATACAATTTCTGCTTAGAATGGAGTTTACTTTCACTGATAAATGGGCCAATTTTCCACACAAAAAACTGGAAAAGTGTCAAGTGTTCCAAAAAACTACAGCCCGAGTTCTACATAGTTCTACCTCCTGTTGAGAGCATTTCGCACAGCTCTTTAACATTCCAGGCACCAGGGACAGAATCTGGCTCCAGTGATGCTATAAATCTACACTACATTCCCATCACTATGCCAGAGTTTCAATGGAATAGGAATGCATCTACTGGTGTTTTACTACCATTATTACCAGTATCAGCTATCAGTGAAAGCGTTAAGCAGCCAGAGAGAAATCAGCCAAAAACCCCTCACCTGTTTGAGTAACTGCACATGTTCTAATTCCTGACAATGTCTTCTAAAATGTGAGAAAGTATTTTTTATTGAAAGTAGGATGGAGATATGAGATGCTGTGCAATGGTTGAAGCTTGTGAATGATGTAGTCAATGTAATGAAAAAAATCTTTGCCTAGTAGAGAATAAGGGCGTTGCTGCATTGTCTGCAGTGCTGTGTGCTAGAAGATGGCAGTGTAAAGCCTTCAGGGAGAGGCAGCTGGAAAAACCCATCATATGATGGACTCTTTCTAAAAATAATAAACTAGCTGCAAGTTCCAAGTGTATTGTATTTTGTAAAACGTTTCTCCTCTATCTCCCTTTCATACTATCACAGTTCCCACCAGCCAGTAGGTTGGAAGAAAATATTTTCCAGAGCTCCTCAAACGAAATACCCACCCCTGAACACGAAAGGGAGGGAAGAGGAAATCCCACATTAAACATGTGCTTTGCACCTTAAACGTCCCCAAAGGGTACAAATTTGATACATCATTTTTCTTGGTCTGTTTTCAGACTTAGTAAGAGAGCCCTGCCTCGATTCACATTTGGAAGGTTATATCTGCAACTATAAGGGCTAAAACATTACATTTTAAAAAAAATTGAAGGAATGAGAGCTTCTGGCTCCCTCCTGACAAGTAGAATCAACAGCCCTGAGGTAGCAGCCTGGGAGCTGGCTGCAGAATGAAGTTTGGCCGCGACTGAAAAGCCGAAAGTCAGGCTGAAATGAAGTTTGTTGCTGGCAAGGGAGCCAGCAGTAGCTGTGTGACAGGTGGATACTTGGGAACGGTCAGCAAATAGGGGACTGCATGGATGGATTTGAACAAAACAGACAAAAGGACTGAGGATCCAGGATCTACCCATCAGTGTGTGACTGCCTCTGGAAGAGGTAAAGCCTAGAGTATCCTTGTCATTAGTTCCAACTTGTGCCTTGTCTTATGGGCTGGGTTAGGAGCTGCTGGTTTATCTTTTGTTTGTAACATTAAGTTATTGTGACCAGAGCAATTGAACTGTTTTTGTTTTTTGGGGAAGGAGGGGGGAGCTACCCCCCGTAAAGCAATCCTTTGTTATTGCAACTGAGTGCTTGTGGGACCCCCCCCCCAAGGCCTACTGCCGTGACAGGTCTAGTCTAGTCATCAGAGCACCTGCAACATTTGCCTCAGCACCTGTGGTACACCCAGCATGCTACCAAACATCAGAGACTGGTGTCCCACAGCACTCACTCACAGTCATAATTTGCAGTGCGTTTAGTTACAATGTTCTGATGGAGACTAAGGACATGTCACCACTGGGGGGGGGGGGGGGAAACAAAGCTATTTCTATCCCAAAAGACAGAGTCAGTTGACCCAGGCTCAGAAACTCACTGCAATATTTTTTCTTTTTTGCTGTGCAGATGTACCCTAAGGGTCAGAGAAGTAGAGTGCCAAACAGCAAGGCAGTGTCAGCAAAGTTTGTAGAGCATTAGTTCATAAAGATATAGTCTGGAATGTTCAAATCTTATGTTGCTCAGGGGTGTGAATATTCCACCCCCTGAGTAACATAAATTACACCAACATAAGTGCTAGTGTGCACAGTACTGTTGGTAGGTGAGCTTCTCCCTGCAACAGTCTTCACCACAAATGCTGTTAGCATAGACATTCCCTTAGAGCAGGGGTGGGCAAAATTTTTGGCCAGAGGGCCACACTGGAGTTGCAAAACTGTACGGAGAGCCGGGTAGGGAAGGCTGTGCCTCCCCAAACAGCCTGGCCCTGCTCCCTATCCAACCCCCCACTCACTTTCCACCCCCTAACTGCCCCCTCAGAACCCACAACCCATCCAACTCCTCCTGCTCCTTGTCCCCTGATGCCCCCTCCAGAGACCCCTCCCCCAACCCTAATCACTGCCTAGGTCTCCACCCTGTATCCAACCCCCCTGCTCCCTGTCCCCTGACCTTCCCTTGAGACCCTCTGCTCCTTATCCATCCCTTACCACACCACTCAGAGCAGCGTGTCTAGCCCAGAGCCAGACATGCTGCTGCGCTGATCCATCAGAGCGCAGCCCCGCCCCCACAGCGCTGCTTGCATGGCACACTGAGGCTGCAGGGGAGGGAGGACAAGTTAGCCTCCCCAGCCAGAAGCTCAGGGGCCAGACAGGACGGGCCCGCAGGCTAAATGTGGCCCACGGGCCGTAGTTTGCCCACCCCTGCTTTCGAGTATGCAACCTGAAACACTGTTTTATCAGATCAATTGAAGTTGGAGCAGGTTAGAGCATTGTGCCATCTGAAATTGTTGACAACACAAGGCCATATCAAACCTGATGTTGCTTTAGTTTGGGCCATTACAAAATTGGGATAATATTAAAACTTGTGAACCTAATACTCGGGGCTGTCTCAAATCCTCAGATATTTAAAATTAAAATGACTCATTTAATTTTCTTCAAACTTGTCTCGCTCATTTGGACTTAAAAATCATAACATATCTAGGGCCCTGATTCAGCAAAGCACTTAGGAACAGGCTTAAGCATTTTCATGGCCTGAGACTGTGTACTGTACCTTTTCCTATTTAAAGCTGCATCAATTTGTACTCTATTTGATCATTAAAATTCTTATTTCCTAACATCTGAATACATGATTTCACAACATTGATACTGCATTATTTTTAGTTCTGTTTGCATGGAATCCCCATTATATTGGCATTAACACTGGAATTGTTATTGTAAGAGGGGGTTCCCCAGCCTTTATGCTCTCGAGCACAAAAGCTGGGACTCTTTACGAGCCAAACCACTTAACCAAGCTGTTTCCCAGCCAAATTAAGTCCTACACCCCAAGACACCCCCCTTTTTACCAGTGCGGTTCTTGGAGTTACCAATCGCTGCCACCATTTGGGTATACTTCCAAAACCTTGGGGGGCCCCCGAACATCCCCACCCTAACTTTGTCTTCCTCCCTGAAAGCCAAGTTAGACACTTTTTCCTCCCCCCCCCCCTGCACTCTGTCTCCCTCCCTGGGAGCCAGAGCCAGACACCTGGGGGCTGCTTCCCTTCACCCTTCCCGGCTGAAGGCAGACTTCCCCCAACCCTGTCTCTCTCTACCTGAGAGCCAGACCTTCAGAGGCTGCTCCCTTCTACCAAGAGGCAGCCTCCCCACTCCAGCTATACACTTAGCTGCCCTGGTCCCTATTTCCCTCCCCTTCTCCCTTCCCAGACTGGAAGCAGAGAAAACCCTAAGGGAAATAAACCAGACTGTTTTATAACTAGAAGATTTAATAAAGAAAAGGGAATGAAACAAAAATACAATACACTTTACAATTTGGGGTTCTCTAGCTCCCTTCTGAAATGAAAAGACACACCCCAAAAGGCACAGGCTTAATAGGAAAATCAAATGATTATACTCACATCAGCTAAGTAGAAGTCTAAGAGAAGAAAAGCTGAGTTATCTCTACAGCCAGAGATGAACTCCCCCCCCCCCAGCCCTGGCCTCCTGCCACGAGGCCAGCCAAGATTGAACTGAACTTTTAACTCCTCCCTTCCTCATGGGCTGGAGGCTCCTCCCTCCCTCCTGGCAGGGAAACTCTTACATCACTTGTTTCAGATAACCTAGCCCCCACCCAGGCAAGGCACCCTCCACACTTATGACAGTTATAATTCTATAAATCTCCTATTTATAACTTCATAAATAAACCACATAAAGCAGACTACCCTGATCACGCAGCCTAAGCAACTGGCAACACACACACACTTAAAATTCTGGACTTGACTCTAAATTTTTTTTCAATTCATGCATCCTAAAATTCTGTTTACCATGATTGCATCCTGATGGTGTTCGGTTTGGATTTAAACCAAAAGCCCGTCTCACCTCTGTCTCTTTACCATTCTATCAGTGATTTAAACAGACATTTGATTTTTCTATTCTGTTTGCGGCTATTTTTAGCAGCTAATAATTAACACCATAGGGAGCATGATGTCACTGCACTTCGTGCTTATGTAGCTCTAGAAAGTCAGAACCAGACAGGAGCAGCTGTCACCATAGTGGGGTTACTCATTATCCCAGAGTTAGGGAGCGACAGTGCTACAGCCGAGTTCAAAAGACTAAATTAGACGTTAATCTATCAGCTACTAAATAAGACACAAGAATTTCTCTTTTTTAAAATTTATCTGCAGCCAAGTTCTGAAAAATTATAACTGGCTGTTCAGGTTACGGAATGCTGCTTATAGGATTAATAACAATGCTAACGATCCTTTTGGCTCTTGAGTGCCTTATGTGAAAAGGGTGCGGTCATCTGCTGAATTCCCCTTGGACAAGTAACCACATCACAAATTAAACCCACCACCACAACTAGCCCCAACTGATCTCTTTGTTGGTATCCTCAGCAGAGAGTCCAAGGACTGAATCTGACCTGTCCTTGCACCCACAGAAGCCGGGTTTCTGCAGGGCTTGGTCCAGGCATTTGGGTGGGGGCCAAGGGACAATGTGTGAGTATAAACTTGCTCTGCTGTAGCCTGTGCACGCTTGCAGCACCTGTTTGATGAATAGAAGACTGCAATCTCCAGGGCTGTCAGTCTGGAACACTAAAGTGAAAGTGAAACTAAATCAATTAGCGTTGTTGATTTCTCAAAAATGTGCACAGATTCATTTGGAAAGATAGGTAGGGTTTGATTTTAAAAAAACAAAAACCTGGAATATAGCACAGATTCCTCCTAACAGGACAACCTGATTAATTTATGGCTCATCCCTCCTTAAAGTCATGTTTGAGAAGGTAGTTTGTCTGTATGTAGCATCACTTACTGCTTGCATTGCAACCTTTCAATTCCATTGACCATTACAATCTTCTCAAAACCATTAAAGGTGGCAACTGTGCCATGCTTTAATACTCTTCACGCCCAGGCATTCCTAGCTTTGAAAGCCTCTTCTCACTTTTAACTTTAAAAAAATTAAAGCTTCCAAACATACAGTTCTGTAGTGACCCAGATGATTGGGCTTGTGTATCATTTCCCTCTACTAGATAGAATCAGAACTGCTCAACTGTGTATCATAACGCCTGAATTGCTAACAACTAATGGATATTTGCTTTTAGCTCAAGTTTTAGGCCTGTGTGGTTTTGGAGAAGCAAGACCCGAGTTCCATCTCCACCACTTCTATGAAGTTCCCAATGATCACAATATGGAAGCCACTGACAACTGTGGAGTCCTAGTGGGCCACATATTGTCCTACAGTCATAACTCACAAAACACATTTAGGTTTGGGTGACTTGCCCTCACTTTCAGAAAACCTTTGAGGAAACTCTGTGGCCCACACTTTAAATAGGCCAAAGAAATGGTGGCTGGACCCATCATTCCTTGTCTGCCCTGCTTCTCTTTGGTGTAGCCTTCTCTACAATGCCCGCTCCCTCCTTGATAGTTCATTTCCATCCGTTTGTTGCCTTTCTCCAGCAGCAGCTGCTTCTGCTCATGTAATTACATCTCTGTCCATCATATTCTCTGTATGTGGCAGTCAATTCTACATTTTAAAATATTTTATTCATTTCTCCTCTGCCACCCTGGATGTTTAATAATCAACCTCTTCCAGTTAACACTGAAACATGCTCTTTGTTATATTAGTCAATATGACATTCAGGTGAGGTGACATTAATTCTTCAATTAACTGACCACCCCATAAAGTCAATGGAAAGACTACTGTTGACTCCACTGGGAACTGTATCAGATCAATAGGCTCTAACCACAATGGCTATTAGTACTTCTGCAGGGATGGATTTAAGCTGCAAAGTTTAAATCCAGATCTGAACTCTTCCAGTGTTTGGAGGTTTGCTGATTGGGGATCTTGATTTGGACTCATCTCTAGACTAAAGCTGGATGGATTCAGTGAAACACAATACAACCCCAAAAGTCTTCTATGATGTTCAAACCAAGTTTGTAGTGATCTTTTGTCTCAGCTACTGTTGATAAATAGTAAGGCTGACCAAATGTAATGGAAAAGTCAATTTGTGAGAAATATAGGGAGAATATTGCACTTACAGAGTTATGAATTTGGGGGAAGACATGATTTAGAATAGTCTTAAATCATTTTTTTAACGTAAGAGGGAAAATGGTCTCCAGGATATTCTGCATGATTATCATATTTGGTCCAGGAAGAGAGGAAAAATAGGAGAAGGAGGGAAGAAAAAGGTAATTGAATACAGAAGCTTTCAAATGTTAGGTCATTGGTTGAAATCTAGTTCAGCTGGTAAGTGACTGAAAGTCACTGCCACATGATGACATCTGAAATAAGTTAGTGTATCTTGATTCCATTCCTAGGTGTGTACATCACATACAGAAACAAAAGCTATCAAAACTGGCACTATCATTCCTTCTAGAAAACTCAGGGAAGCTAAAGATTGAATAGGAAAGGAAACTGAGCTACCTGCTCGCCCACAAGGGGTGAAATTCTGGCCCCATTGACATCGAAGGGAGTTTTGCCATTCTCTTTAGTGAGGTCAGAATTTCACGTATGGTCCTTGGATTTCATAGCTGAGGCAGAGTGGGGAAGGGTATACTACTGTAGTGTTCCTAAACAGAGGACTTCAGTCTCGAAGGTGTCAATCTGTTACTTTTCATGTGCACTGAGGTCTTTTTTACATTCAGATTTGTGCCAATATAGCATATATAGGATTCAGATATACTTAAGCACACATACACATGCTTACAATATAATACATACAATGTTACTGAAAAAGCAGTATGAAAATTGTGATAGATTCCACAGTAAATGGTCTTCTGTACATAATTAATAGAAATGAGCCAAAGGTAAAAAATATCCATATGTTGACAATCTACTCCTATCTTTTTTTAAAAATACAATTATTGCCTTGAGGACCAGGAAATATGCACAAATGGCTGAGCTGAACTATTCATGGGGAAAGAGTTTAGTTCACATGAAATCTATATTTTTAGTTCATGTGAAACCTTGCTATTTGTTCATTTGAAACGTTCAGAAAGTAAACTCCCCAGGCAACAACCTACAGAGGGATGTTAGGTATCTCCTTAGTATCTTGGGGCTTAAAATGGTGCACAATCCCTCCACGCCCAATTTCAAGATGAAAAGATTTCTTTCAACTATCAAAGGTGATGTCCCCTAGAGAGTCATGCTATGCTTCTCTTGCCCACTCCTTTGAGAAGCTACATCAGGAAACCTCCTGTAATCAGTCACATGAAAAATAACAAATACTCCCCAAAGCTGTATTGACGTCAAAGAGCAAATTTTAAAGGGTCTGCCTAGCATAGCTGAAAGGCTTGCTATAAGCCACAACGTAGGAGCACCCACATCAGACGAGTACAGAGGAATAGCTGGCACCAAAAATAAAGGGAAGAGCGCAGTAGTGAGCCTAGGGGTGTGGAAGCATGCTGCTTATCCAGGCTTCTGCTTAAACATGTTTCGAATTATTATAGTCTATGCTCTCTTCACAGTCAACAAGAGCATCAAAACAGTGCTGAAGGGGCATGAAAGTACAAATTAAACACTCTACAATGGTATCTTTATTAGCATTTGTATTATTTTTTGGCATAAAAGGAGAATTTATCTGTTTTAAACATATATATTTTTAAAAAGAGGATTCATTCAGTGTTCATGGGAGACAGAAGTCCTTGATCCACAGAACAGGCACACGTGGGCCAGCTCAGGCCATCCATTCTTCCTTCAACTGGCCTGCCAGTGTGCCTCAAGAGTACAGCTGAGTGCACAGCATGTGTATGTATGGGAAATTTGTGAATATTTATCTGAATTTAAAAATGCATTTGAATTCATCTGTCATTTCATGATCACTCTGCAAATGTTTGAGTGGTCCAGTGGACCCAATAATTCCTTTATGTATTTAAAGGTTTTTTTTGTTATTTGTTTCTTTCTCCTTAGAGAATTGCTCTTTAAATTCTATCTTAGCCCTCCTGATTCTCATTATATATATTTTCCTGATTAACATCATTTCAGTTCTTTTTTTTTTTTTGGCTTCACTAGGATTGAATTTAATTCTGAAAGGTTGCCTATTTGGCTTGAATAACCTCTTGAGTCTTTCCATTTAACCATACTGATTTTTGTCTTGCCTTCCTGCTTCTTTCTCTGTTCAAGGGTATATATACGTAACATGATTCGGTTATACCATGCTTAAGTTCCTGAGTCTAAAGATTTTAAATTCCTAATTTTTTATCTTAAAGACTTTTTTAGTAGCTCCTTCATTTAAAAATAATAATTTTAAATTGTTTGCTCTACTCTACTCAACACATGGGACTGAGAAGATAGTCCTCCTTACAAGCCCATATACTCCTTGGTCTTTCCACTGAGATTACCTTCAGGGTTGTCAGTGAAACAGCACCGGCTTACAACAGAACTTAATTTGAACCAAAGAAGTAAATGCAACCTAATATGCCATCTAGTTCATCATCAGCTGTAAAACAAATAAAAGGAAGTTCTTCTTCACACAGTGCATACTCAACCTGTGGAACTCCTTGCCTGAGGAGGCTAGGACTATAACAGGGTTTAAAAGAGAACTGGATAAATTCATGGAGGTTAATGTCAGAGGGGGGTGATGGATGGCAGGAGAGAGATCACTTGATCATTACCTGTTAGGTTCACTCACTCTGGGGCATCTGGCATTGGCCACTGTCAGTAGACAGGATACTGGGCTAGATGGACCGTTGGTCTGACCCAGTTCGGCCTTTCTTATGTTCTTATGTTCTCCTGCCAGTGCATGATTGAGTGTTCCTTACAGTATGTTTATGCACTTTGTCCTATCTAGTTTTAAATATCCCAAGCTTCCTTTATTTCTTGAGAGATTAAATCAATCTAACAGTTCTCTGCATCAGGAGGATTTTTTTTCTGATATTCAGCCTAAATTCTCCTTATTTAAATTTCATCCCATTGCTCCTAATTATATTTTTGGATGATAAAATAAGACTCCGGTGGCCCAGTCTCAGACCTGGTGGGAATTCTAGAATGAGGCCCACCTGGATTGCACTGTGTCAGCAGCAGCTCAAGGTGTGTCTTTTTTCTTCTGCCACAGTAGTTAGATTATCACCCTTATTTTAAATTTTGCACATAATAAAACCAGCTCACATTTATTTGCCTACTGACACTACAGTCTGAATTTGGTCATATGTATATTTTGACTCACTCACTAGAAGGAGGACCATTCTTCTTAATATCTTTACTTGACTACTGAAAATATGGATAAAATTAGGAAGACTGCAGCTGAAAGTTACCAGAAAGGCTCTCAAAGGAAGTAATGCTGTCCCTCTCATCATGAAACAAACTAATGCTTCTCTCTCTCTCCCCCTATTTAGCCCAGAGAACAGATGTCTCATTGATACCAAATTACACCAAATGGGGGCACATTTTACATGAGTTGATTAATGGACAGAAGTTGATTCAAGGCTAGGAAGGTGAAAAAGACATAAGGTAAAATTCCAGTTAAGAGATTTTTGCTGAAGTTTAAATTCAATAAAATATGATAAATAGTAATGAGTTTAGTTATAACTTTTATGTAGGAGGCAACAGCATCTGTGCATATAATAGGTTAGACAAGTATTAGGAAAACTCTTTGCTTGGGATATTTGTTTTTGTAGGAATAGATTGCACCTAAAAAAATTGTGTGTGTGAGAGAGGTGTATGCATTATCTCATATTTCAAAAATTCCTTGTCTGATTATCTTCACATTTTCCACAGCAACAAAACCTCATCTGGAAGGATATCTGAGACAGATCAACATTAATGTGTCAATAATTCATATTTGCCAGAGGGTAGAATTAATATTGAGAGAAATATGAGAGTATATAAACCACTCTTTAAGCTCAGAAGCAAGGCACACAAGGAGCTTGGTTCAGGTTGACACTTCCCTCCAGAACAATTACCATACAAAAAAAGATAGCACTGTCTGGAAAGAGAGCAGCAAGCCCTGAGCAAATGGTAGGGAAATACTCATTTGGGCATAAGATATAAAAGGTGTAAGAAAAAAAATGTAATTTTTTATCCAAAGCCCCAGTTGCAACAGTTAGTTTGACTCTCACACCCATTGGAAAACATACAATGGATGTGAGAGTCAAATTAGCACGTCTCTCTTCAAAGATACTGGGGTATAGAGTGACCAGATGTCCCGTTTTTATAGGGACAGTCCCATTTTGGGGGACTTTTTCTTATATAGGTGCCCATTACTCCTCACCCTCTGTCCCATTTTTTCACAGTTGCTATCTGGTCACACTACTGGATGTGCTATGTGTTGGGTGAGGGTGTGGTACCTGGTGTTATAACTAGTCAGGCATAGCAAAGAAACATGGAAAGTGTAACAGTGCTGTGAGTAAAAAGAGAACGGATGACCTAAGACACTTGATCCAACAGGGAAGTGGTAAGTGCCTGGTCAAAAGGATCAACCAGGGAAAAGCTCTCTGGAAATGCAAGATGTGGTGTTTTTGCACTGTAACAAACCCATCTGGAGGTTAGCTATTAGAACTGGATGAAAAATGCCATTTTTCATGAGAGATATAGGGAAATTTTTTTGTCAAAATTTTCTGCAACTTTTTTGTGGGAGATAGCAATGAAGAAACAAAAGTGAACAATTTAAGTTTTGAAATCTATTTCCAGTAAATTAAAAGAATTAACTAAACAAATTTTTACTAAAAACGCTTGTGTTTGGGAAAAAAAAATTCCTCCATTTTGACGAAAAGCCATTTTTTCATTGAAATTGCTTTTCAACTAAAACATTTGACAAGCTTTCACACATGACTGCACATATTATTTCTTTCTATTTTGACCTCTTCTGATTTCTTAATACATTTTGTTGAACTACAACAAAGGTGGTTTTATACTGTTGTCTGGGTTTCTCGTATAGGCCAATCCAAAGCAGGGAAATAACCTTCCAGCTCTAAGAAGAGGTAATGAAGGAAGAGATTCTGGAACCTATGCCACTTGTCACAAATACAAGGAGTGTTGTGGTCAGAGAGCTGTGGACTTCCATAAGCATTTTTGGTGTGTTGGGAAGAGAAATAAGCTGAAGGGCAATAAAATGGCCAAAACGTGAGAAATTTGAGGGAGAATGGATATCTTTTAGGAATGATGGAATGGGAGGAGAGAGCTGTTTCAAAATTAGGCTTATAACACTAGCCATGGAGTTGCCTTCGCAGTGACACAGCACATATATACTGTATATGTGATGCCTCTTTCCTTGTGTTTCTGCACCCTATTACTATGGTTTACCACAGTTTTGCTTAAGCCAGAAGTATCACACTTTTATCACCACACATTCTGCATGTTGCTCTCCTTTTTCCCCTCAAGGTTTTATTTTGTTTTTCTGTGTGTGTGTGGTTTTTTAACAGCATCTCAGTCTGTTTAGAGAGCTTCATCCCTTCCACAGAATAAGTTTTCTTGAATCCCACAGCTCTTTTAGCACTTCAACTGTGAAGGTCTCAGCTGAACCTAAAGTTTTCCAAGTACCTCTAGCACGTCAACAGATGAATGCCTGCTGGTAAGAATGATCCAGAGATTAGAGAGGAAAATTAGATAAGGAGCTGGCATATGTTATATATCTATTCCTATTACAATACTTGATACCTGTAGAACCATTCACTGAAAACACTAGTAGACTCAAACTTCCTATGTTGTTCAACCACTAGAGGGGAACACAGAACCACATGGGTTAATAGGGATACATGAACTTGAGGCAGCAGCAGCATGTCTCTGTGCATAGGACCCAGGACTATTCAGGGACTCAGAGGTCACACTGGATGAACCTTCTCTGGATCCAGCTTGCACTTCCTAGTGTGAACTGCTACCAAGTCTCTTAAAATCATAGTCCACTACAATAACCATATATGTGTAGAAAAAAGGGAGAGAAAGGTCACAAGATATGACAGCTGGTAGCAACCCAGTGGGGAAAAGACACAAACACTAGGTAACCAGGCTTCCACCACTATGGAGCAGATGGCGGTATCAGACAGGGAGGTCAAAAAGATGCAAACAGCTGCAGAAACAATTTCCAGCTCTACAGTAGACAGGGGAGAGACAGGGAGTCTACCAAGCTGAGCATGTACAAATGCATCAGCCTGCAGACACACACATTGAAGGCAAAAATACAGAGGGTAGGTCACTAACAACAAACAACATAGTAGATACGCACAGTCAGACATAACCAAGCCCCAGGACTATTTAAGGCAGGGAGGGGAGTAGAGAAGTCGTGTGTGCGCTAAACGGGTCCTGACTGGCTGCTCTTGAAATCCCTGGAACATCTATCTATCCATCTTCTTATTTAGGCATTATAACATGCTTATCAGTGTGGTACCTGAGTGCCTACTCTGATTACTCATGCTTCTGGGACAAGTATTCTGTGTGGGTGGCTGTGCAGGGGTTTTGCAGAAATCCTCAGACAGAATAAGGCCAGATTAACACAGTGAAACACTGAAATGAGACAGAGTTCAACCCAATGTGTTTTTTAAAATGGCTTCATTTCTGTTAACAAACAGCACCATGTGAGCTAATACCAGACATTCAAATCTATATCACTTTTGAATTTTAGGGAGATTTGGTTTCAATTCCCCAGACCAAACTCCCCCTTACAGTTGTGGTTGTAGGGTGGATCCAAAACCAGAAGGAGTCTGTTACTGAGTTCAGGTTCAGATCCGGCTGCAATTCCAACCTTATGAGAAGAGTTTGGCCTCAAATGGCAAAAGAATAATTCAAAATATTTTGCAAAAGCGATAAAGAGTCTTGTAGCACCTTGTAGACTAACAGATCTTAGGGATTGTGAGCTTTCGTGGGCTAAGACCCACTTTATCAGATGAATGTTGTGGAAATCTCCAGAGGCAGGTATAAATATGCAGGCAAGAAAGCAAGGTAAATTCAATCAGGGGGGTAGTGAGGCCCACTGTTGAATCAGAACCTTTGCCCCAGTTCAACCTCAAACCCAAATCTCAAAGTCTAGCATTAACTTAATCTCTATCTGGATGTCACCATCACTTCCTCATCCTCTTTCTGTTATTAAGACTGAAATAAAGTTCCAAATGGATCAATTACCATTTTAAGATGAAAAGCTCTACAGTTATGCAGCCAATTGTTTCACATATCTCCTGTGTATCTCTAAGAACAGAAATATCATTGTCAGTTCCATAAAAATTCACATCTCTCTTGACACACTTCCACAGCACCTCTGGGATGACTTTTAATCTTTTTTTTTAACCTGTCTTTTAAAAAGACAAATAAATATAATCCTGCTTCCCAACAGCATACCATTGTGTCTAAATTGAGAAGACATAAACACTGAAGATTTCTCCTACTATCAGCTTCAGACAAAGCCTTTGATGAGAGAAATGTTATCTCTGAAACAGCTCTTTCAACAAAACATTGATGCAGCATATCTGATTTAAAATAAGGAAAATCCCTTTTTAGAAAAAGACCTCAGCTAAAACTCCAGATTAAAATCTTGGGCCACAATCTGAACTTCCTGGGTTGGATTCTCTGTTCCAGTAAGGGACAAAAAGGAGCCTTAAATCTGATTTCCTTAGGCATAGAACATTCTTCATTGACCATCAAATCCAATGGAGAATTTTCCACACCTAAGGAAATTCTTTGGCAACATAAGACTACTATAATAGCTCCTATATTAACCCTGTCCTCTCAGCATAGGGTGAGTGGCCAAAGAAAGGAATATAGCCAGAGTGCCAAATGCTTCAGAGGAAGATGCAAGAATCTCTACCCACCCACAATGGACAATTTTTGCATAACTTGGCTGCAGGGAAGTTTCTTTCTAACGTCTGTCTGGTAGTGGTTGATTTATACTCTGGAAGGGAAAAAAAAAGGTTTATATCACTTTTTTAAACTTATCTAAGTTTAAAAGAGTTGGCTGTCTTTAAGAGTGAGATTTAGAGCCCCAACCAAAGAGTGAGGCTTTCCAGGTCATGTATTGTCATTGCTGTAAAGACAAAGATTCTCTCATCTTTGGTTCTTGGCGACATCCAATAGTCCAGGTTCTTAATCCAACCAGCACTTAATAGCTTGTTTTAAAATGTACACTGCTTAATAGTGCATATGAAACACTCAAATGTCCTAATTTATACTAAAGTCTAGGGCACCTGAGAATTTTATATGCAACGTAAACCAGTGGATTTAAATAAAAACAATTATTTGCTGGGTTGGAACAAAAACCTGGATGGTCGGAGATTTGTGGTTTAAATTTTGAACTGTATTTTGCAAAACCCACAAACTTTTGCTCAAGTTCTGCTTATTTTTTGGGTGAACTTTTGTTTTTTTTTTGACCATCACAGATTCACAAACACATCTCCCTCCTCCTCCCCCGTGCAGCCTTCTTTCTCCTCTTGTGCACACACAGAATGCAGGACTGTAGCTTCCATCATTACCACAGTACACTAGCTTGGAAATCAACTTTCCAAGCTCTGGGTCCTGAGGCATGACACTTAGATTTATTGTTGGCTCTTGCACTGTGCAAGTAAAAATATTTTTAATCTCAAAATGAGTGAGATAGCATGCTAATGAGTGAGTCCAACGCCTAATGAGTGAGACTTGACATGGCTGTATCTAATACCATTATCATGATGTTCTCATCAGTCCATCTCCCTAGGCTGAAGCAGGGCCAACTATACATAGACCATCCCTAACAGATGTTTGTCTAACCTGTCCTTTAAAACCTCCAGTGGCGGAGACTCTACAGCCTCCCTCAGCAACCTACTTCAGTGCTTAACTATTCTTATACTTAGAAACTTTACCCTAATATCTAACCTAAATCTCCCTTTCTGCATATTAAGCTCATTACTTTTTGTCCTACCTTTAGTGAATATGGAGAACAATTGATCACCATCCACCTCATAAAAGCCTTTAACATATCTGGAGACTTACGAGGTTTGCCGTCAATCTTTTCTCAAAACTAAACATGTCGAGTTTTTTTTGTTTTGTTTTTTTTTAAACCCTCTCCTCATCCCAAGTTTAAAAGCAGCAGAGTGGAAGTCTTTACTTTCAGCTGTCATAATAGTGAAATAGCAAAGAGAAGCAGAAGTGTTCACTTGCAACTGTAAGATTTTTCATAGACAGCTTCAGCAAAATTACCTTTCCTGCTTTCCAACAAATGCTCAAGCAGGCATAAGAAGTATATGTGTGAAAATCAGCACTCTGCTAAATGGATCAGAAGTTTCAAGAAACATTAGTTAAAACTTCAGAGACTTTAAAAAGAGATTTTGTTTGTATGCTGCAGGGCATGTGAAGAGTTAATGCTGAAAGTTTCACTCACTACACTCAGAACTAAGGCTGGGCAATATTTTTCATCCAATACTTTGTGACCAAAAAAACCACATCACCAAATAAAAATGAAAACAAAGCAGATTCAGTTACACCAAAACATTTCAAAAATTTGTCAATTTTACTAAATTGATCATGTAGGCAGAAAAAAATTTAAATCCAAACATTACATTCTGACATTTCAAAATAAAACATTTGAATTTGATTTTTTTTGTAAGCATTTTGTAAAATGCTTGAAATTGAAACAAAACATTTTATTTGACCCAAAACATTTTTTTTACTTTTCAGTTCACAAAAAGTAAAAAAAAATAAAAAAATTAGTTTCAGATTCACCCAAAAGATGGGTTTTTGGGGGTGTTTTTAATGTTTTTTGAACAGTCAGCAAGCTAAAAAATCAGTTGTTCACACAGCTTTACTAAGAACAATGCTGACTTTCATATTTTGAAATTATTAATAATATAATTATTTCTGTTGCAACCATTCATGCTCCTCTGTGTTCCTTGCTGTTGCACCACAATGCAGCACTTTGAAGGCCTATTTTTTGCTAAATTTGAACAAATGGAGGCTACAATTTAGCTAGATCCAAGTTTTATGATGGAATAATATTGAATTTCTGAGTGACACCGAGCATATAATTTTAAGATGACTGCTGTTTACGCAAGCCTTCTTGGAATTATGAGCAGGCTTTTTATATTAAGAATTTGAATGCATTCAAATATTGCAATCACCTCACAGATTCAAATCTGCATTTCTTGATGTTGAGCTTCATCTCTGAAGAACTGAACCTCTGAATGCCTGTGGCGACCTCATAAACAAAGCCAAATATCAAGAAGATGATTCAGAAAATCAGTGCACAGAATCAGTACACTTTTCATAAATACTCCTCCTGGAATCCCTTAGAGCATATTTTTTCTTTTCTTTGTGTGTTGTACAGGGTTGCATACAATTACAGCACTGTACCTAAAAATATAACTGATCTATATAAGATATTGCATAAATATGTAAAAAATTAGGTGGTCTGCAAGCTCCTGGAAAATTAGTCGATGCTGAAAAGATTGTACATCATTGCAATTTAATTTGTGTGTATGTATGTGTTTCTATAAATGTGCTTTATTTAGCTGTAAATTCATGACCTTGAAGCTCAGGATACACCACTTTTATTCTATTCAGTAGCCTCACACATGGATATCTAAAGTCATTATAAAAGAAAAATCCAGTCTGTGGAGGAAAAAAGAACCTCAACTGCTCAGTTTCTAAATTAAGCTACAAGTGAAGATAAAAATAGCTTTTCAGCCTGGAGATGCTACACTGCCTGAATTTAAATAGCCTGTTTCTTGCGCTGGCAGATAACATATACTGTGCACTCTGCAGAAAAAGAAAAAAACCCACCCAAACTGCTTTGTGAAAGCAGGCTAAATTTTTCTCAGTTCAATACCTTTGTAGTAAAATGACAGAATTAAATAAATATAAAGTGTTCTAGTCACTACATACATCAATTGTCCAATGCAGGAACACATATCTTGCATTTTGATAGACAGATCTTAAAGGAGAGAGATTTTTCCTCATTCTGTCTGTAGATATTGCTGGTGGCAAATAATCTATATTGTCTACGAATATATTAACTGAAATGTAACTGGCTTTTCTGTAGTAAATTTCCTAGGTGTGAGTGCCTTACATCCTCTTTTATTCTATGATTTTTCAAAGATTCTTTCCTTATATTGGTTGACTGATTTTTTTAAATTCAAATTAGGAATTCCACCTATCCACACACAAACATTCTGGGATGATTTTATTCAGTACTTTTGGAAAAGACAATAAAAACTATAGACAATGACCCAGATTTTCCTCTGTGCTATTGTAGGGGGATTCTCTCGTGATGCAGAGCCCGCATCCCACCCTCATCCCTGGTGCTTGTGTAGGGGAGGGGCTAGAAGAAACAAAAGACTGGCTGGTTGTATGTAGAGGTTTACTTAGAACTGCTTAGGTTACCCTGGCTTGAGCTGGTGCCCTCAATGATAAATATTATGCAAGTTACAGACAAAAACTTTGTTAGGTCATCTAGCCCATCCTTCTGCCAATGGAGGATAATTCTCCATAGTAAGTTTTGCAGTGCTTTATCCAGTCTAGCTTTAAACGTCTGAAGCAATAGGGCTTCCACTCCTACCCTTGGGAAGGGAAACTACTTTTTTCCCCCTGATATTCATTCTAAATTTACCTTTTCTTAAATTTCATCCTAATCAGACTTGTAAACCCTTAAATTAATCACATCCACTTCTTCATTTAGAAAAGAGAAGCAGAAAAAAATTATTTTGATCTGCAGAAATTCAACCTGAAGATTCTCTCTGCTGAGACCAAGCATCTTTTCCTCTCTTGCATTGTACTATGTATTTTATATAAATACCCTCAAAGGAGATTAGATAGATAGATAGATAGATAGATAGATAGATAGATAGATAGATAGATAGATAGATAGATAGAAAGAAAAGTGTTTTTTTTTTCAAAGCAAGCATTTCTTATGGCAGTCAATTCATGAAAGTTCACTGAAAACTTTATAACCATCAATAACATTTGCGGCCCTGTAAGCCAAAGACAATGAGCTAAACTCTGCAGTCCCTAATTTAAAAAAAAACTCCCATTAAAGTGGGAGTTATGTTCAATTAAGCATTGAAGAATTTGGCTCAATATTGTTGTGTCCAAAACATCAAAGAAGGGATTTAGGTGTATGTGGCAATTCTTGTAACTTATATATCAAGTGTCTGACAGAACTGGAATTCTCCATCTTCAGCTTGTTTGTGCAGTTTCAGGTAGACTCAATTGAGTTTATCTCCTATTCCTAATAAACATTCTGGCATACCCCTAATATCTGTTATGTCAAATACAATTGTAAGGTATATTTCTGTCTTCAATAAAAAAAAAACAGAACCCAGTTGGAATCTACAGGTGAAGCAGTAAGACCAAGATGATTTCTGGGCTTGACACACTAAAGTGAAGGATAGTACACCAATACTGAATGTAGCCCAAAGTGTCTGTATGTAATAAAAAACAGCAAAACAAAATTAATCTCTGGTGAAAGTCTGCTCACATGGTGCATGAATATGGCCCATAAACTGTCAAGCTGATTAATACAAAATATTATCCTTCTGGAGATGTCTGGCTGTACTGCAGTTCTAGCTGTTAGAGAGGTTAGTGGACAACTGAGTTCACACGTGTGGGACACATTGCATGCTCTAAGAGTATTTAATTAAAGTGCATTTGTGACAGGGTGTACTGGTCCTCTGGGACCATTACAGCTGTGACACCCACCTCTGGTTCTCATTTCCTCTCCCATTCTCCAAAGTCAAACCTGTACTACAGTCTATATCAAAAACTTTTCTGCTTGGTGGTGAAACTGAGGGTACACCTACTCACAACGCCACAAAATAATGTATGTTGTAAGTCTCCAGCACTATTTGTGGCACCTACAGAATATTGTTTCTATTTCCAAATTAGCTTGCTGGGTCATTTGGTTCATTCCATGAGATTGACTGTGGTTTCTTTCCAGGAAGCCACCCCTTTGTTTGAATCACTATTATCACACGATAACAGATGTTGCTCTCCAGGAAACTTCTTTATATAAGCCTTCATAATCACATGGAAGATTTCAACATGACTTTGTTACCATAATGGAAAACAAGATGAACTGGAGCATCTCTGTGGGTTGTTCAAAATAACATTTACATCTGTAGGAGTCAGAACTCACCTGACATTGTACGTTCTCAAACACATACACAGAAAACACTAAATAAAGCCTACCAACACCTTTGTAAGGTAAGTATTATTAATTCCCACTTCACACCAAGACAACTGCAACACAAATAGGTGAAGTGACTTGTCCAAAGCTACAGTGCAAATCTTTACCAAATCTTGGAACAGTGTATAATGTTTTCAAAGCACCTAAGTGTCTCAGGACCCTAAGTCCCATTGAGTTACTTAGGTTTATAAGTCACTTTTGAAAATGGGACTAAGGCTACTAAGTCACTTAGAGTTTGCCGACACTACAAAATTAAGTAGACTTTATCTACTTCGACCTCAAGCCTCCAAATTAAATCGATTGTGCATGGCCACACCATCTCGATTAAGTGCATCCTCACTAGCGTCCTCACTAGCAGTGCCAGCATCAATGCACAAAGCAGTGCATTGTGGGTAGCGATCCTAAAGTGCAACTTGCTGCAGTGTGTTTTGTGAAGTTTGTGTGTAAGCAGTGTCAGGGTGAGTGACATCCGGTGGTGAATTGCAGGAATTGCAGTGACTTTGCAGTGTCAGGATGAGTGACATCCGGTGGTGAATTGCAGGAATTGCAGTGACTTTTGGAAATAACACCTTATTTGCTTGGACACCCCCACTGCACCTAGCCTGCACTCTAACAGCCCAAATGGTCACTGTGGCTACTGTGGGACCCCCAGTTTCTGTAGTATTGGGGCCAGAATGATAAAGTGTTGATTAACCTGTTTATGTGAATGAGAGGTTGGGACATGTATTTGGCCTTTGGCATGCTGGAGGGACTCGCCATCAGCTGGGTAGCACTCACTAAACAAGGGACAGGGGTTCCAAAACCCACTGAATTGAGAGAGAGGCTGTAGATAGGCTTCTATACCTTGTGGTGAGGGCCTTGTCTGAGGGCCCTACAGGCCTATTGCACCTGGCCTCTCTCCCCTGTGGAATGTTAGAGCTGACTTTTGCTTCCATTAGGAGTCTAACTTCAGCCCACTGAGCTGAAGTCATTTTGGGTCTGGTGGTGCATCTGCACTAAGGCCCCCCTATGAGCTGAAATCACTTAAGAGCTGAAATCACTTAAGAGCTGAGATCACTAAGCCCTGTAGGGGGGCTGAAATTGTATTGCTGAGCAGTGGCTGGAGTAGAGCCATTTGGATCACCGCTAGTGGAGTAGCTGGTGATGAGCAGCAGCAGACGATGACGCAGCAGATGATGCCACAGCAAACTGAGCGAGAGCAGTTGGGTGACTGCTAGCGGAGTGGATGGTGATCAGCAGCAGCAGCAGCCGCCGCTGCCGCCCGTGGATAGAGCGGAGCCATTTGGGTCACCGCTAGTGGAGTGGCTGGCGGCATACAGCGGCTGACAGAGCAGAGCGGCTGGAGAAAGCGGAGCAGTTCCTGGGCACCTGATGGAATGGCTCATGGTGAGGACTGCAGCACAACCTCATGGAAGGGGGGGGCAGGTTAAGGGGCACCTTACGTGGTCAGAGGCCGACTGCCCCGCCTCTACAGAATACTACAGAATACTATACTACATATAGTATACAGAATACTACAGAATACAATACTACAGAAACTGGGGGTCCCACAGTAGCCACAGTGACCATTTGGGCTGTTAGAGTGCAGGCTAGGTGCGGTGGGTGTGTCCAAGCAAATAAGGTGTTATTTTCCAAAAGTCACTGCAATTCCTGCAATTCACCACCGGATGTCACTCATCCTGACACTGCAAAGTCACTGCAATTCCTGCAATTCACCACCGGATGTCACTCACCCTGACACTGCTTACATCAGGGGTGGGGAACCTCCGGCCTCCGGGCCGTATACGGCCCGCCAAGTGATCCGGTCCGGCCCGCGGGCGGGTCTGGAAACCCTGCACCATACAGCGGGCCAGACCAACGTCGCGGTGGGAGTGCGCAGGCGCGGCGCTGTCCCAGAGTGTCTGCGAGGGCTGGGGGCATGTCGCTCTTCTCCTTCCCTCGCTGGAGTCGGGTCCCAGCAGCGTGACCCAGCGAACAAGTAAGCGCAGGCGGCGGGAGACCAGCTGTAGGGGGGGGGGAAGCGGTGTGCAAGGGGGCGTTGGGGGGAGGCTGGGCTGGGAGCGGGGGTAAGCAGTGTGCAAGGGGGCGCTGGGGGGAGGCTGGGCTGGGAGCGGGGGTAAGCGGTGTGGGGGAGAGACCGGGCTGGGTGGGTCAGTTGGGGGGGGGGGAAGGAGGTTTGGGGGGGGAAGAGACCGGGCTGGGTGAGTCAGTTGGGGGAGAGAGACCGGGCTGGGTGGGTCAGTTGGGGGGGGGGGGAGGGAAGGAGGTTTGGGGGGGGAGAGGCTGGGGGGGGGGGAGACTGGGCTGGGCGGGTCAGGTAGGCGGCAGGACCCTGGCTGGCAAGGGGCCAGTGGGGGAAACCCCAAAGCAGTGCAGGGCTAAGCACTCCACCTGCCACTGCTTTGGGATTTCCCCTGCTGGCCCCTTGCCAGCTGGGGTCTCAGCTCCCGTTGCCAGCCTGGGCTTCGGGGGGGGAAGGGGGGTAGCGGCCCGCGGACGACTTTATAAGGGTCAAAATGGCCCTTGGTGAAAAAAAGGTTCCCCACCCCTGGCTTACATCCTCCCCCCAGCCAAAAATTTGTCGTCCCGACAAACCCCACTCCCTATCATACCAACTCATTGGTTTCCTCCAAAAGGCCTCAGAAAGCCCACTTTAGCTTTCACAAGTCTGTGTGCTAAGTGTATGGGCTCCTCACTAACCACCCCGGGTGCATCATAGGTTAGCCGTTTTACTGGTCTTATTACCCTGTCCCTTCTATTGAGAGTCTCTGTTGCAGGAGTGGGGGGAACATCTTCTTGAGTGACGAATGGGGAGGTTTCCTTTGAGGATCCCTCGGCTACTGGCACAGGCCTCTGCATCTCTGGTTCCGGTAGTGGAAAGTCTAATGTGCCTAAGGCCCCCTCCTCCTCGATGTCTCCATTGTCCAGTAAACTGTGTGCGTCATCACAGGGGGGTCCCACCAGCGGCTCAGGGGTGCCTGTAACTGGCCGAAATACCTCCGCCATGGGGTTTAGGGCTGAGGAGGGGGAGCTCTCTATCAGCTCAGCTGATTGAGACTGAAGTCTTGTTTCCATTCTGGGACATGCCCTGGTTGTGTCTTCCTCCTCGGCCTCACTCTCCGACATGCTGGCTAGGGGTAGGTTATCTTCAGAATGCCCACAGGCCCTGTTAGATGGCGGCTTTGGCCTAGCACTTCTATTCTGCCCGGCTGCCCTGTCATAGCCCATCTCATAAGGGGTGCCTACCAATTCTCCCACAGGGAGCAATAGGTTTCTATGCACTGTCTTTATTTGCCCTGGACCCTCTTCAGGTTTGATCTTGTAGACCGGCAGATCTCCCAATTTTTCCATCACTAGGTAGGGTATTGCCTTCCATCTGTCAGCTATCTTGTGTTTGCCAGCAATACCCAGATTTCGCAGCAGGACTCTGTCCCCTGACTGGAGCTCCTGTAAACGCACCCTCGCATCATATTGATGTTTGTTGCGGTCTGCATTCTTCCTAGCTGCAGATGTAGCTAGGCGATAAGCATCCTGCAGCTTTTCTCTTAGCCGGGATACATATTGCTGATGCGTTTCATAGCTATCTCCATCCTCTGATACACCAAAGCACAGGTCTATGGGTAATCTGGGTTCTCGCCCAAACATCAGGAGATATGGGGTGACTCCCGTAGCATCATTCCTGGTGGCGTTGTAGGCATGCACCAGAAATGCCACATGCTGGCTCCAGGTTGCCTTCTGCTCTGGTCGCAGAGTCCCCAGCATATCTAATAGGGTTCGGTTGAACCTCTCTGGCTGAGGATCACCTTGCGGATGATACGGTGTTGTCCTAGACTTTTTAATTCCCGCTATTTTCAGCACCTCCTTCAGAAGGTGACTCTCAAAGTCTCGCCCCTGATCCAAGTGTATCCGTGCTAGGAATCCATAGACTGAGAAATATTTCTCCCACAGTACTCGAGCGACAGTGGTGGCCCTCTGATCACGTGTGGGATATGCCTGCGCATACCGTGTAAAATGGTCAGTCACTACTAGGATATTTCCGACATTTCTTCTGTCTACTTCTAGAGACAAGAAATCAATGCATACCAATTCCAAAGGTTTGTTGCTGGTGATGTTCTTGAGATACGCAGCCCTCGTGGGAAGAGTTTTTCTTTGAACGCATCGGGCACATGCCTCACATTTCCTGCGAACATCTTCAGCCATCCGGGGCCAATAGAACCTACTTCGAATAAGTTCCAGGGTCCTCTCCATCCCTAGATGCCCAAAGTCATCATGCAGTGCCCTCATGGCCAAGGCTCGGTACTCTTTTGGCAACACTAGCTGTGCTCGCTGTTTTTGTAAAGGGTCCATAGTCACTCGGTGCAGCACTCCTTGAATCAGTTTTAGTTTGGTCCACTCTCTCAATAGTAGTTTACCCTCCGGGGTAGGTGGGACCACTACAGCTGGGTTTCGCCCCTCCCTTTTGGCAAGTAGTGTATCCCGAATGTCCACATCTTGCAGCTGGGCTTCTTGCCAGTCAGCCACATTGAGCATGGGCAAGGGAGATTGGTCCAAGGCAATATAGTTCACTGAAGCGGAGGGCACTCATTCCGGGGGCAGGCCCAATGCCTCTGCAACACATCCATGATGGCTCTCATGGGGCTCTGGCCCTCGCCGACTCACGCTGCAAATAGCTCTCACTCCATCCGTGGGTATCACAGCAACTTCTGGTGCCTGCAGACGCCTGGACAATGCATCTGCATCTATATTGCTTCTCCCTGAGCAATATTGAATGCTGAACTCATAGCTTGCCAAGGCGGCCACCCATCTCTGCCCTGTAGCATCCAGCTTGGCACTTGTCAACACATACGTCAATGGGTTGTTGTCTGTCCACACCTGGAACTGAGCACCATACAGATAGTCTCGAAATTTCTCGGTGATGGCCCATTTCAAGGCCAAGAATTCCAGCTTGTGGATGGGGTAGCGAGTTTCACTGTCAGACAGTCCTCGGCTGGCAAAAGCTACAGGTTTACGTTTGCCTTCCACTTCCTGGTACAGTACTGCTCCCAGACCCTCCAAACTGGCATCAGTATGCAGGATAAACGGTTTGCTGGGGTCAGCAAAGACCAAGACCGGAGCATGAGTTAGGCAAGCAATGATTTCTTGAAATGCCCTTTCACATCTCTCATCGCACCGTGGCCCAAACGGTGCAAAGGGGCCATAGTGTCTCTGCACAGGAGGCTTTGTGGGCCTCCCCTTGTTCTTGGTTTTAGATTTGTTTTTTCCGGACTGGTATCCCCTGGTAAGATGGTTCAGAGGCTTTACAATCGTAGCATAGTTCTTAACAAATCTGCGGTAGTAGCCACTAAATCCAAGAAAGGTCTTGAGTTCTCTGTAGTTACTTGGATGAGGCCAGGTAGTGAGTGCTTCTATTTTATCGGGATCAGTGCTCACGCCCTCTTGGGACACGATGTGACCCACATACTTCACTGAGGTTCGGCAGAACTGGCATTTGTCTATTGAGAGCTTCAAACCATAGTCCTCCAACCTATCGAGCACTTTAAGTAATCTTTCTTCATGCTCCTCCAAGGTTCTTCCAAACACAATCAGGTCATCCAGATAAACCAAAACTTGTAGTAAATTCATGTCTCCCACTACTTTCTCCATAAGACGTTGAAATGTGGCAGGCGCCCCTGAAATCCCCTGGGGCATGCGTTCAAACTGATAAAACCCTAATGGGCAGATGAAGGCTGTCTTCTCCTTATCTTCCTCTCCCAGGGGGATCTGGTAGTATCCACTCCGGAGATCCAACACAGAGAACCACTGGCTTCCCAGCAAACAATCTAGGGCATCTTGGACTCGAGGCATAGTGTACTGGTCAACCACAGTACGGCTGTTTAGGGTGCGGTAGTCAATGCACATCCGGACTTTTCCATTCTTTTTACGGGCTATCACAATGGGTGAGGCATATGGGCTGCGGGACTCCGTAATGATGCCATTGGCAGCTAGCTCTTGAAGATGATGTCGCACATCTTCCATCTCAGAGAGGGCAATCCTCCTCGATCTCTCCCTAAAGGGTTGAGAGTCATGAAGCCTGATGTTGTGCTCTACTCCTTTGGCACATCCCACATCCCACTCATGCAGTGAGAACACTTTGGATCTTTCACAAAGTTTCTTCCTCAAGCGATCTTTCCACTCCTCGGACAATGGTGAATCTCCAAAGTCAAACTTTTCTGGGTTGATTGCTGGAACTTGAGTTTCACCCCGGGGTGTTACAATCGACTCAGGCTCAAAGAGGTCTGCTATCTTTTGTCCTTGCTTCACAACAACATCACGACTTGTTTCATTAGCAGTCAGTATAGTCACCTTTTCCTGGGCTCCAGCAGGCAGGGTTATGACTCCACTGGGGACCAGCACTCCTTCAGGAAGTTCTCCTTCCGCCGACTGCTCGAGCATTGCCATTGCCCCTTTACCGCCTCTCAGCTAGGTGCTCAAGACGACCACATAAGGTGCCCCTTAACCTGCCCCCCCCTTCCACACCGGTGGGGAGGTACAACTCTGCTAATGAACTTTTGAACTCTGCTGGGGCTGTTGGACTTTTGGGGCCTTGGGTGACTTTGGGGCTTGTGGAACTCAAGAACCCAAGGGAAAGGACACAGCCCATTTGTGTGTGTGTGGGGGGGGAATTCTGGTTCATGGTTTGGTTTGTGACTTTTGTTTGTGGTGCTTACCCAATAATATGCCACAGTGTTTCTCTCGGTCATTAAAAGGGTTTTGGTACACTCAGACTCTGTGCTTGCGAGAGGGGAAGTATTGCCTCTTAGAGGCACCCAGAAGGGTGGTATATGGTTGTCCCAGGTCACTGGGTGGGGGCTCGAGCCGGTTTTGTATTGTGTCATTAGAATGGAACCCCTGGATACTGAACCCGGCCCTTGTTGCTGCCAACTCTGATGGGCAGAAGGGTTACATGTGCAATGCCTCATGGGACCAAAATATTGTCACAGAAGAGAATGGGAACATTGAGTCAGCATCCCATAATGAACTGTGCTCAACAACAACCTAGTGGTTTTCGTGCCTTAAAACTGCCATGCATACACCATCACCCCAGAAGCATGGAGCCTTCTCAGTTGTACACTCTTGCTGTGAGCATCTCAAACACCTCACGCCTTCTCCTGCAGTATTTCCAGAGCCAAAGTTAAGTCTACCGCTTGGAACATAGTGATGTCCTGCAAGCAGACCTGCATCAAACCATTGAAAAAAAACTATTCACGGTTTCTGATGGCAGTGACAGCACAACTGTACTCTGAGTGCTGCTTCTGGACCCATGAAATAAATACTGACTGGTGGGACTGCATTGTTTTGCAGGTATGGGATGACAAGCAGTGGCTGCAGAACCTATGAATGCGGAAGGCCACCTTCCAGGAACTTTGTGCAGCGCTTTCCCCTGTGCTGCAGTACAGCAACACAGAAGTGAGAGCTTCTAGAACAGTGGAGAAGCGAGTGGCAATCTCTATTTGGAAGCTTGCAACGCCAGACAGTTACTGGTCAGTGACTGGCCAGGCTACGGTGTGACAGTTGTGTGTGTTTCTCCTTGATGCAAACCTGCCCCCTTTGTTGATTTTAATTCCCTGTAAGCCAACCACTGGCGTCCCCCTCGTCAACCACAGCTGGCAAAGAAAATAAAATCACTTATTTTAAAACCATGCATTCTTTCTTTATTGATTAAAAAAATGTGAGAAAATTGATAAGGTAGCCCGGATGGTGTGGGGGTGAGGGAAGAAGGAAGAACAAGGCCACATTGCTTATTGTAGCCACACACAAAATAAAAACTTATTGAATGCCAGCCTTCTATTGCTTGGGCCATCCTCTGGAGTGGAGTGGCTGGGTGCCTGGAGTCTGCCCCTCCCCACATTCTTGGGCATCTGAGTGAGGAGGATATGGATCTTGGGGAGGAGGACAGGCTGTTAATACAGGAGATTCAGCAGCGGTCTGTGCTCTTGTTGCCTTTTCTGAAGCTCCACCAGACACCTGAGCATGTCCGTTTGCTCCTCCATTCGCCTCCGCATCGCATCCTGCCTCTTCTCATCATGCTCACAAAATACTTTCCTGGACTCTGCCACTGTATACCTCCATGCATTCAACTGTGCTCTATCAGTGCAGGAGGACTCATTACGAGTGCATTTTTTTCACCTTCTAATCTGCAATAACCTCTAGGACAGAGATAATAGGGGGAGCATACAAACATTTGCACCTGCAGAGGGATAAAAAGGGAGAGTAGAATTTCATAAGGTACATTTCTGAGAACAAAACAGAGACTCTTTCACAGTGAATAAAGCAATTCACAACAGACAGCACATGTGTTTTACGTAGAAGGTCGCATTTTGCCTTTTATATTGTGAGACATCACACACGGCTGGGCAACAGAATTCGGTTTCCAGGCAGCCCTGGTAAGCCAAAGAGAATGGAGGGTTGGTTTCTTCCACCTTCATAACACGTGGGAATGGTTTCAAACTGTGGCACCCTCCTTTCCCATATCAAGCAATATCTGTTGGGTTGGCCATTTAAAATGAGGGGCTGCAGTTTTCGGGTAGATGTGCAGCAAAACCCTCCCCCTACCCCACCACGTGGCTGGGAATTCTCTGGGATGATCTCTTCACCCCTCCCCCAACCGTGTGGCTATTATCAGGGATGATCCCTTTTAGCTAGCCAAATGCAAATAGCTCACATGAATGGGCTCCTCTGACTGTTCCCTTACAAAAATTCCCCTATTTCAAGCAGGTGACCATTAATAATATCACTCTCCTGAGGCTAACATAGAGAGAGAAAGACTGAATGTTGCTTGAATGTGACCAAATCCCAGGACCATTCGCCACCAGGCTTTGTGCTGCAGTGATTCCAGACTACCTGCAACTGGTTTGGCGTAGTAAAGTGTCCTACCATGGAGAACCAAATAAGGCAGCCCTCCCCAGAAACCTTCTGCAAAGGCGTTCAGAGTACCTCCAGGAAAGTTTCATGGAGATGTCCCTGGAGGATTCCCATTTCATCCCCAGACACGTTAACAGACTTTTCCAGTAGCTGTACTGGCCGCAAATGCATCCCAAGTCTGCAGGGCAAATTAAACTTTAAACACAATTGATTTTAAACCCTTTAGTGTATTTACAAAGGTGCACTCACCAGAGGTGCCTCCTCCGGCTTCTGGGTCCGGGAACCTGCCTTGGGAGGTAATTGGCTCCAGGGTGATGAAAAGTTCCTGGCTGCCAGGGAGAACGGATTCTCCGCTTGCCTGTTGTGCATTCTCCTCCACAAAAATCTTCCTCCCCTCGCAGGTGTCAACGGACAGTGGTGGGGTAGTGGTAGGGTCCCCCCCTAGAAAGCCATGCAGCTGACTATAGTAGCGGCATATATGGGGCTCTGACCCGGAGCAACCATTTGCCTCTTTTGTCTTTTGGTAAGCTTGCCTGAGCTCCTTAATTTTCATGCAGCACTGATGTGTGTCCCTATCATAGCCTCTGCCCAACATACTCTGGGCGATTTTGGCATATATATATTAGCATTTCTTCCTGTTGATCAGAGTTCTACCTGCACAGATTCTTCTCCCCATACAGCAATGAGATCGAGTGTCTCCTGTTCAGTCCATGCTGGAGCTCATTTGCAATTCTGGGACTGCATGGTCGCCTGTGCTGCTGATCTTGCCACGCTGACCAAACAGGAAATTCAAACGTTCCCGGGGCCTTTCCTGTGTACCTAGCTAGTACATCTGAGTTGGGTACTGTCCAGAACGATCACGTTGGAGCACTCTGGGATAGCTCCCAGAGGCCAATACTGTTGAATTGTGTCTGCACTACCCCAAATTTGACTCAGCAAGGTTGATTTTAGCGCTAATCCCCTCGCCAGGGAGGAGTACAGCAGTCAATTTAAAGAGCCCTTTAAGTAGACAGAACGGGGTTGGTTGTGTAGACACACTGAGTATAAAATCGATGTAACATGACTAAATTTGACCTAACCTCATAGTGTAGACCAGGGCCAAGAGATGGAAAATCTACCACTTTCCGTGGCAGTTTGCTCCAATAGTTAATGATCCTCACTGTTAAAAATGTATTCCTTACTTCTAATTTGAATTTGTCTGGCTTCAGATTCCAGCCATTTTTGGGTTTTGTTCTGCCTTTCTTCACTACATTAAAGAGTCCTTTAGTGCCTGGCATTTTCTCCTCGTGAAGATACACTGTAATTAAGCCACCTCTCATCTCAGTCTTCTTTTTTATATTCTAAATAGTCGGAGTTCTTTAAGTCTATCACTGTAAGGCATTTTCTACAGCCTTTGAATCACTTTTGTGGCTCTTTTCTACACCCTCCTCAAATCTGAAACATCCTTTTTAAAAAATGTAGACACCTGAACTGGATGCAGTATTCTAATACTAGTCTCATCAATGCCTTACAGAAGTAAAATGACCTCCCAACTGCTCAATATTCAGTCCTATGTGTACACCCCCCCCCAAGTGTGACCCAGTGTTTAAAACAAACAAACAAACAAACAAACAAAAACCCCACAAAGCCTTCTACTTCACACCAGTGATGTAGCCTAGGCTCACCTCCAGTATTTTCTGTAGCTTTTTCTCTCGCGGGACTGGAAGAATCTCAGAGACAATTATTTGGACTTCTGGATGTTTTCACGTGTTCCTGTTCTAGCTGACATACTTTATCCAGTTACCACCAGATTATTTTTTTCTGTTTTAAGAATCCCACCTAAAGTAATACAAAATGACCTACTCTCTGTTTCCTGAAGCACCAACAAAAGGGTAAATCAAATACTATAAAGAAACTGAGAACAGCCTAACTGTTCTTTGTAATCATTGTTTTTCTTTCCCAAATGCAAGGACTAAGCCATTTAAGCATACACAAAACCATTCATGTGATATCAAGAAAAGAGAAGTAAAATGGCACTATCAACTGTTAAAAGCAAAGAAACACATCTGCTTGTTGCAAAACACATTTTCATTGAAGCATGATAAAAGAGCAAAACCTCAGACTAAAGTGGTGATTCATTCTCTCTCACTCCACACACATACACAGTCCCGACTCGCCAGTGTGCTCTAATTGCTTTGTATGACTCTGACAATACAAAGCAACCATAAATATACCTTAATATACAGTAGCATCCAAAAACGGTGTGAAGTGAAATCTGTTGTGTTAAATAAAATGTCCTGACTGCAGACATCTATTTGGGAAAAAAATGAATAAAACCCATTTATATTTCTGACTTGTTCTCGGTAGATGTATGATCAGCTGAAATTAGAAGTGCAACAGATCTCTCTGTGTGCTTGAAAACCTTTACCCTGAAAGCCTGTGTGTTGTGCAAGGTGGTTGTAATTCATTGCACTTGAAAGCGCTGTGTGGGCACAAAAAACATTAAGCAATAAATAACCAACGTTGATGAGTCAGTTACTAATTTGAACTATGAAACCGTAGTGATTTTACAGAGCAACTGCACTATATCATCATTCCATTCTGTGTATTGTGACAAAGCTCCAAGTCTATACTTGCGGTTCCTGGCGGATTTCAATAGCCTCAGAGGCTCACTGTGACCATCCACGTAGCCCTTCTCTCTCTAGAGACAAGATCACAGCCTATTGAGCCATTTTCATCATAAACCAGTGAGGAGAAGTTATCCTTCCTGGCAAAGTCTCTGTTGTCTCCCTAGTCTCAGTGATTAATTGGGGAAGGTAGGAAGCGGGGAGCCCGGGCGTGCCCTCTACTCCGGGCTCCAGCCCAGGGACCCTAATAGTATCAGCTAAGATGGCTGACCTTTTAACCACCAAACACAACACAATTCCCTGGGC
Source organism: Sternotherus odoratus (assembly GCA_032164245.1). Classification (NCBI taxonomy): domain Eukaryota; kingdom Metazoa; phylum Chordata; order Testudines; family Kinosternidae; genus Sternotherus; species Sternotherus odoratus. Next base: position 9,054,253 of record JAVMKO010000009.1, on the reverse strand, counting down.
TACTTCCCCACAGCAGTCCCTGCTTCTTCACACTCCACTTTACCCTTACCTCAAGGCCTCCTTCCTAGTGTATGATATGTTGTCTAACCACTCAGTCTCACCAACAGCACAACTTCCTCCCACAGCTCCTGACACCCACACCCACCTGACTAAATGGGAGGGTTTTTAAGGGATTTCAGCCAGCCCCTGATTGGCTTCAGGTGTCCCAATCAGGCTAGCTGTTTCTGCTGCTTTCTAGAACCTTCTCTGTTTGGCTAGCCAGGGAACAGGGACCTGCTCATCCTGAGGCTGATATACTTCCCTTCCAGCACTCTCCTATACCCTTCTGGTCTGACTCCATCACAGTATAGTTATGAGTCCATATACCCCTTCCCACTAAACACACACAAATCTTTCTACCAACACACACCCCCTCATCCCAAAAACATTTTCAAAGGAGTTAATTAAAAAAATTAATTAAATGTCTCATAATGCTGCTTATGCAGAGATATTTTATGGCTGCCTCCAAGATAACTGGGAACTTCTGAATAGTCTTCATTATATTTTTGCATACATTGGCCAAATAATGCCTTTCCATATGAAATGCCATGGGTGGTCTAAAGTTGGGTCCCATCCTCTGCGCACCTCTGAGGCTCTGAGCACTCTCAGCTTCCACTGACTTTCAAAAGAGCTGAGGGCACTCAGTATCTCGCAGAATACAGCACAGAAACATCAATGTCCTTGGAGCCAGGGGTTTCCATTCTGCAAAAGTCTATCATACAGGCTAAATTCTGCCCTGCTGAAGTGGAGTTGAGTGTGCTCAACTTTGGACATCCTATGGTTTTCCACCTGATGTGGCCTATTGTGTTCATATAGTACAGTACAGTGAAGACTATTCAAAAATTCCCAGTTACCTCAGAGGCAACCATGATGTAGTGCTGCATAATCTGCATTTCAACACATTGTGGGGTTTTGTTTTTAATCTATTGCTCTGAAAATATGTTTGGGATGAGTGGCCATACTTGGTGCATGTGTTTTTGTGGGAAAGGGCTCCACTTACTGCAGGGCCAGTGTGTTTGAATAAAACAAAACAATAAAAACTTACCCTCAGTGCTTGTAAGCTGCTATTTCATATTTGGTAAACTTTCACCCTCTGCTAACTAAACAGAAATCTGCAAACCTGATCCTATAATGACTCTTAAATATGTACTGCAGAATACTGAAAAGAAGAAAGCCTACGTTGTCCTCAGTAGCAGGCACTTCTCCCAAGATGATTGGTCATTACCCTGGCAACCTTCACAAATGGCAAGTGACGTAAAGAAAGTCGGAAAAATGCCACTGAATGCAGAAAGTGCCATGCATTATAGATAATTCTGAGAAATCACACTCCTATATGCACTAACTGGTTTCAAAAAGAGCATAAGGGAGCTTACATTTTACAAAGATACCTGCAGAGGTGAATAAGATTTTTATTTTTTTTAATGGATGGTGGGGAGGATCATTGAAGGTTTAATTGCAGCGATTTGGGCTCTCTGGATTTCAATTAATAATTCAGGCAACTATGTCTTTTGTGCTCTCTTCTCTCGGTTCTGTCAAAGAATCCCAATATAATACTTCAAACTGGAATTCAGACAAAAAAGCAGGCTTTTTTTTTCACGGTTCCTTTTTATTTAATATTATTTATTGTTCTATGCTTATTCATACCAACTCTCTCACTCCAAATTCTTTTTTCATTACTAATACATCTGGGGCAAGGTGGACAAAGGATGGTGGATTTATGTCCTTGCAAACAAAAATATCAGCAATCATATGTTATGTGAATGATATTATCTGCCTAGAAAAGGTCCAGTTCTGACCCAACCGAGAGAACTGTGCAAACAAAAGGAAGCTCCACTAACTTAGGGGTTTTATTTATTTACACACATAGAGAAAATGATCACAGTAAGCTTACTTCTGACTACATTTCACATCATTCCGAGTTAGTGAAATTCAGGAATGAATAGCTCGCATAGGACTAGGTGAGGGTAAATAAATAGGAGAAAAAAACTGGATTAGAATAATTGTTTCTGATGTTTTGGGCACCAGTACCAATGTTTCTTTGAAAAATCTTTGCGTTAGTCCAGACCTATAAAGCAGAAAGTATCTCAATTTGCTATTAGTTCATTGCCTTATTAATTTTTTTTTAAATCTAACTTAAAAGTTACATTTTCTCATAAGATCAGATAATTTGGCCCATTAGGTTTAATATCCCAAGTCCTCAAGATCCATAACTCCACTGGACACACAACACTTTCAACATTGATTTAATCCTGTGCAAAGTAAGCATTAAATATTACTACTGGTAGATAGAGCAAAGAATCCCAATTTTAAAACCCACTTTGTAAAGACAAAATAACTATGCAAGGTACGGGGCAGCAGAGTGTCAAGCCCTGTGTGTCCTGCTTGGTTCATAAGGAATCATCATGTTAAACCTATTGAGCTAAGTCCCGCCTCCATGTTCACCTGTCCAATGCCATTACTAAATCATTATAAAATGAGGTATCTGAATTTGACCTGCTACCTTTAGCTAGACCATCACACATTACTTCCCCAAATTGTGAAGCAGATATAAAGAAAGTGGCAAGCCTGCTTAACCAGCTAATAGAGAATGACTGCCCCAACACAGAGGCATCCTGGGATGACACAAAACCCTTCTTGTAGGCAGCACAAGATGGTGGCAGGAGCATCGCTGCACCTTTAATTATTCTTGGTGGCAAAAACAGTACATTGCTGCTGAACATAAATTAGGGCAACACTCTGTCTGCTCCGCATTAAAATAGACTGCAGACTAGACTGCTCCTGGCCAGCTCCATAACTGGGGGAACATGGACACACAGATGGAATACAAACACTTTTACTGTTCCTCTATTAAATCATTCTCATCCAAAACCAGAGTTAGCAGTAGACAAAGCCTGTAGCATGCATCCTAAAGACAGACAGCATGATTAAAGAAGAAGCAGTGAAGCAGTGTGGCCTCATGGATAGGGCACTGGGCTTGGATTCAGAAGACTTCATTCAAGCTCCTAATACTGCCACTAGTTTCCTGTGTAGGGTGACTGGATGTCCTAATTTTATAGGGACAGTTCCAATTTTGGGGTCTCTTTCTTATATAGGCTCCTATTAACCCCTACCCCCGTCCCAATTTTTCACATTTGCTGTCTGATCGCCCTATTCCTGGGTGACCCTGGGAAAGCCACTTCTCCTCTCAGTGCCTCCATTTCCCAATCTGTACAATGGATATAGTGATACTTATCTCCTTTAGAAAATGCATTGAGATCTATGGATGAAAAGGGCTACATGTTGTTATTACTTCATCCATCGCTTTTAGGATCTACTATTAACCCCCAGTCAATAACACAATAAAATAATACACTTAAGTAAGGCTAATTTTCACATAAGTCTCTCTGAGTCTTTGCAAATGACTGACTTTTGCAATTTAGCAAACAATGAACAAACATAATATACAAGAAAGGATAATGAACCATTAAATGTACTTTGTTTATTGGCAACATAGCTCACTTTTAATTATTTATAACACTATACTCTGACAACACCATACTAGCAAATGTCCTGGTCTAATGTATTTTGTAGCAGTAATTTGGTCTTAGCAAAATGAGGCATTCTTACAGCATTATATTTGCTACTAAGTCTTTTTTTTACAAGTAGAAGGAAAGTATTATTTTGTATGTGTAAATCGTAGAGGACAAAATTCACTCCTGTTCAGAAAGCCAGCGCAAGGCCTATGCACTCCTTAGGTCCTATTTTGAGGTCCCAAACCAAACCTCGAAATTCAAACACCACTCCAATTTTCAGAAGTCTAGATCTACACGCAGACTTTGGTACTGGCCTCCATTCCCTATTGCAGGCCAAACCTGGCTCTAAACCTCCCCAAATTCTGAATCAGTCTTTCCCACAAAAGATGGGAGGGAGATTCCCACACCCTAGTCATTCCTTTTGGGTGACAACCCAGATTGAGGTGTCAATAGAAGAGGTTTTGGAACAAAATGATAAATTAAACAGTAACAAGTCACCAGGACCAGACTGTATTCACCCAAGAGTCTGTTATAACTCAAATATAAAATTGCAGAACTACTAACTGTGGTATGTAACTTATCACTTAAATCAGCTTCTGTGCCATATGACTGTTGGATAGCTAATGTGACACTGATTTTTAAAAAGGCTCCAGAGGCAATCCTGGCAATTACAGGCCAGCAAGCCTAACAGGCAAATTGTTTGAAATTATAGAATCCCAGAACTTGAGAGGTCATTTTGTCCAGTCCCCTGCACTCAAGGCAGTTCTAAGTATTATTTAGACCATCCCTTACAGGTGTTTGTCTAGCCTGCTCTTAAAAACCTTCAATGATGGAGATTCCACAACCTTCCTAAGCAATTTAGGGAACGTGCCCTTAGTAAAGAACAGAATTATCAGATACATAGATGAACATGATATGCTGGAAAAGAGCAGGGCCGGCCCGCAACATTTTGGCCCCGGAGGCAGGGAGCTCAAATGACGGCCCCATGCACCCTCACTTGGACCAAAACTTTGAAAGGTCTCAATTCTGCCCTCTTCCTGTTCTACTCCTCTCATGGTACTGCTCTGCTTCCTACCCCAATAAAGGAGAACTAACAACTTAAAATGCCTTGTTCAAAAATTGTAAGTAACACTTAACTTTTCTTGTCTGCATAGTAAACACTGGCATCTTTATCTGATTGAATAATCAAAGGGGTGCTTTCCCTGCCTTCTTGGTTGCCAAGGTCTGAACTACTTCCTGAAGATCAACAGTCTGGGCCAGCTCAGTTGAGATGGGTTGCAAGGCTGGCCAGCCTCTCCTGTGTCATTTTGGAGCATAGATGTGCTTTTATTAACTTCAGCTTGGAGAAGCTGCATTCTCCACTGGCAACTGTTACAGGAAGTGTTACAGTGGTTCTCAAACTGGGGGTGGTGACCCCCCCCGGGGGGTCGCAAGCCATTCCAGGGGGGTTGTGAGCTGCCGATGGCTTTGGCGGCATTTTGGTGGAAGCTCCAAACACGTGACAGTGTCCGCTGAAAAATCGCTGAAGTGCAAACTTCCGCTGCCGGTGGCATTTCGGTGGACACAGAGATGAACGCTGCGTGTCCACCGAAATGCCACCGAAAGCGGAAGAGTTCGTTTCGACGGACATACCCCCAGGCCACGAGAGGACGCGGCATACCAAAAAGGTGTCATGGAGCACAAAAGTTTGAGAACCACCATGTTAGAAGTTTGCACAGAGCAACAAAAGCATTTGGAAAGAGGGTGGTCATCTTATTTGTGCACATATATTCCAGAACATCCTTTGCAGTTGATCCTGCTGAAATGTATCTTGAAAGGACTTTCGGTTCATCACCTAAATCACTTGCATCAATAACATGCATATCATCATGTGTCAACACTGTGTCTAGTGCCTTGCATTGCTGGTGTAGGTCTTCTTTAGGTATTGTGGCAGGGTGCTGGCCAGGAGTGCCTGAGCCAGCCCTGCCGGCCCTTTAAGAGGGAGCACCAGCCTGCTAACCTCCCCTTGCAGGAAAGGCTAATCAGCCACCTGGCCTGCAGGCCAATCAACCTGCATGGGTTGCACCTGGCAGCCTCCTCTGGGGGATATAAGGCTGCCAGGAAGGAAGCCCAGGGTGGTGGTGGCAGGAGCTATTCAGAGCTGAGTGTGTGGTGGTGGTGGTGGTGGTGGTGGTGGTGGTGGTGGTGTGTGAGCTATCAAGAGCTGAGTGTGTTTGCATGTTAGCTGGACTACCTAGAGTCCCTAGAGCTGGGTTAACTGTTAGCTGGACTACCTAGAGTCCCTAGAGCTGGGTTAACTGTTAGCTGGACTACCTAGAGTCCCTAGAGCTGGGTTAACTGTTAGCTGGACTACCTAGAGTCCCTAGAGCTGTGTATTAATGAGCTGTTTTAACCTGTATATATTGGTGGTGGGGTCCTGCACTGTAAATTAAAGGGCACTGTTTGGAGCAAAAAGGGTTCCTGCCTGTGTTCCTGAGAGGGGGGAGACGGCGATCTGTCACAGTATAGTAAGGCGTTTTGGAATATCACACAACATCCCAAATATACTGCTGTTTTCCTTGAGCTGCATGAAATATTTTTCAAATGACTGTATTGCACAATCTAGCACCTGGTTAAATAATTCAGCTTTGAATTGTTGGTTGGGGTCTCTTACAGGATTATCTCATGCCTCAATCAAAACGTCTTCTTTGTATTCTTGAGTGGGTGGGAAAATAGCTTCAGTGTGAAGTTCCTCTGCTAACTTCTGTGCTCTCTTCAGAACATTTTGAAATCTCTCATCTGACCTGTAAGACTGTAGGTATGACTTTGTCCAGTTGTTCTATTGCTCCAAATATATCAAGGTCAACACCTTGGAGTCTCTTGCTTACAACATTTATTTCAGGCAGTATGTTGTGTGACAACATTAAGCCACACAGAAATTTGAAGTTATGCATGTTTCTGGTGATTCCATTTCCCTCTGTCACTGTTCTCCCATGAGCAGTTCCTGTCATAGCATTATCCTCCATAATGGCAACTATGGCATCATCTATCTTCCCAATTTGGTGTTTGATAGGCTTTATCACCTCCACTCGACTTTCCCATCATGTGGCACTCAGTGGTCTTCATGTCAGGGAGAATGTTCCCAGATGTTCCTTCAAAATTTGCCATAGATGAGTTGATGCAGAGAAAAATACATAGATGCTTTGAATTACATTTAAAAATTCAGCAGCCTCACTAGAAGGGATGAATCGCTTGATAAACTGCCCTGTTCTAAAGCATGTGGCTTTGTCCACTATCAGAAAACTGGATTCTGGGCTAGATGGACCATTGGTCAGACTTAGTATGGCCATCCTTATGTTCTTATTCACCTATCCTTTTAAGAATAAATGTGTATTTATAATGCATGCATATTATAAAGTATTATTTAATATACAGAAAGCCTCCTGTTTGGGATGGCAGCATTCTGCAAAGGCTGATCTGTGTTATATGAACTGCATCCTTGTGATGACTCATCATTTCTTCTCTGTGCCAGTGATTCTCAGCTTTTCCAGACTGCTGCACCCCTGTATTGTACTGACAAGGACTGATTTGTCTTGCATATTCCAAGTTTCATCTAAATTAAAAACTATTTGCTTACTAAATCAGACAGAAAAATACAAAAGTCACAGCACACTATTTATGAAAAATTGCTTACTTTCTCATTTTGTCTGTATGAAACTTTAGTTTGTACTGCCTTCGCTATTGCTTTTTATGTAGCTTGTTGTAAAACAAGGCAAATATCTAGATAAGCTGATGTGTCCCCATGAAGACCTCTGCATACCCCTGATTGAGATCACTGCTCTATGCCACCTCATTGTCATTTCAAAGAATACCCTTCATGTAAGTAGACCAGGCCTTACACAACTCCAGCTGAAAAGGATTATATTCTTTCTTGCAGGTAAGTGATGTTTCATGGGTCATTGGGGATGAAAAACAAATTCAAAATTAGCCACACTGGAGAAATGAACAAAAGACCTTATACCAAGAGATTATGAGTTTGATCAGTCACTAGCAGTTAAAGGTATTCAGCGCCTTCCAGGATCAGGCTCTTAAAAATCTGAACAGTATTACATGTTGCAAAGTCCAAATAGGCTTAATCTCTTTCTGGTGCTGACTGGTGTAAAGGACAGTCATGTAGGGTTGCCATGCTTTTGAAGTTCAGTCTTTCATCTTCTGCCTTTCTATCCTGACCTGATTTCTATTTAGAGGAGACGGTGCTAGTATCAAGAGGTTTTGCAGCCCCTGTGCACTTTGTGCCAAAAGGTGGCAGGAAGTAAACTTCAGAAACCTATCAGAACATATTACTCTTTCTATATAGGCTGTTAGACTGTGGACTCATTTAAACACAGAAAGGGGCAAGTGCCAATTTTCCTTTCATCAGCTATAAACGTGATTTGAGGAGATAAGTTGTTGGGGAAAAAAAAATCTTTTTCCTTCTCTGTCCTTCTGGAGGACAGATATTCAGCTGGTCAAATGAATTCAAACCCATCATTAGTGTCCTTTCACTTCTCTATTAGCAATATACAGCTGGACTGGCTGATGCCAAGGACATGGTGATGAGGAACAATAACATTCCTCAGTATCAGAAATTATTGGCTTTTTAGAATTCTCCTGCTTTCCCATGTTTTAGCTCCCAAGTGGGAAAGATGCTGCAGTGAAAGTCAATGAGCCAGATCTTGCAAGGAAAGAACAGGGAGTTCTATCATTTGTACAGTTCTAGCATTTCTATTCGATATGTCTTAACTTTCAATTCTTAATTGAATTTTTAAGGGCAGATTCTGCTTTCAGACACATATGCATACAAAAAAGACCAACCATGGGAACCCCTATGTAGACCAAGAGCAGAGGTTTTTATCACCATGCCCAAAGCAGGTCTAGATGACATGATGGCACAAAGCCCTGCTCCTCAGTCTATACTAGTGCTTCCACCAGTGCTAGTACCAATGCTAGATACAGCTGCCAATTCTAAGTAGCTTCTGGGTTGTTTGAGGAAAATAAAGATTAGTAGTGGCAATGAACTGTTTCTCTTTGCTCCTCTATTGTAAGAAAATAAATAAAGTAAAGAGCTAGTTTCTAAAAATAAACAAACATGAAATAACAGGATTATTGTGGCCTGGTGCCTTTTTTTAGATTCTGATAAAAATACAATCCCCACAACGCTCCTGTTTTTAGCCAGCAGGCCTGTGCCACATAGCTAATTTTCATCATAACTTCTCTCTCAGTGCAAGTAGTACATACTGAAGTTTCCCCACAGGCATAAGTTGACATGACAGTGGCTCAAAAGGAGCTCACCATCTGCAGATCTTGTCAGCTTCTCCATTATACCACATAGTCCCCTGCCAGTATTTGGAAGCACCGACTTCTGTCAATTTCACTTTCAGGGGAAACTGTCAGAACTCAGGGGGCCTCATGCTCTTCTCATTTACTCTGGTGAAAATCAGGAATAGCTCTGTTGAAGTCAAAACTGTATACCTGATTTGAGAGGAGAATCAGATTCCTCTCTGCATACAACTATGCAACGGAAAAACTAAAAATTGAAATAATCAAGATTCTGACCATAGACTCAGACTGACCATCTGACTAAGAATTTACATAATCAAGCAAATCAAGATTCTCACCACAGCCATTAAAAAAAAACTATTTGTACCAACTATCTTAATAAGTAGTATCAAATATTGTACAGATCTTATCTAACACCCCAAATACTTTTAATATGGTGCATGCTGATACAGATCTATGCTGCCACTGTAATTTAGCAGCTGGCACTTTTGAATACTAATAGTGGAATTGCTCTAGAATATAGATTTTCTGAGTACAAGTATTCAAAGAGAGAAGCTTGATTGTATGCTTCCCTGTGTTTATTAATGTCTCCTGCTTTTTACTTGGTGTGGATAATATCTATCCAGCAAGAAAAGTATGTCTTGTTCTTGTTGCAGCCCAATGAGGTAGTCCTACATACTCCACAAAGGAGGAGGATATGGTGACCATTGGAAAGTGTCCTTAATTGAAACTCAGTAAGACCAACCAAAACTTTTACAATTTGGCTGATTTTTCTCAATCATGTTGATACAGAGACACAGGTGGCCAAATTTACTCTTCTTTGTACCTTACTAACTCAGTTTTACTATGAAGTTTGTGCCAATCTTTCCATTGTTATGTGATTATAAACACCTTATTTTATGTTCAGTGATTGATCTGTATAATGTGTACTATATGTCTTCAGATGGGGCTGCAATATGCTTGATGCAGCTAAGATGGGGGGAAAAGATTTCTTTAAGCCACTTCCATAATTCCCATATCATGGGGTCAACCCATTCCCTGGCATAATTTAAAAGAGCCAATAGTATGATTGCTGTCCATAGCATGAAGGGGCTTTTTGAACAATGGGAGATTGCTGGGACACTCTAGCTACAATCCTTCCTCCCCTTCTATGCTGGGAGCCAGGATATGGGGTGCAGCAGAGAGACAGCTACATCAACTCTTTGCCACCCAAGGATTTCTCCCATGCCAGGGGAATTCTCATCTGGGATCATCTGGCAGATTTATAGATACTTTTCTGGCATTATTATTATGGCATAAAACAGGTAGGAACGGAAGTGAAGATCTGGTTCTCTGTTTCTTTTTCTTCTATAAATAGAGATCATAGAAAAATGATGGAGGTTTGAGCAGGTTCTTTTCTGGTGGAGACTGGACAGAGCTTTTCCCACATGGACACAAGAAGACTTAGCTTACTGGATACTGAAGCCAATGTTCAAGACTTTTTATTTTGAAATATACTAGAAAAGGTGCGGCACTAATTTGCATCCCACAGAATTCTTACATTGATGTTGATCACCAGAGTGGACCATGCTTATTCACTCACCTCAGGTCTTTGCCAGGTTAGTGTAGAGCAAGCAAAGCTGGCTCAAAATGTTAGCAGACCAATTAAGGCAGCTTTCCACAGTATAAAAGTGCCCTAAAGGGGACCAAAGATCTGGCCTTAATTGTCTCAAAAACAAAACAAAACAAAAAAACAACAAATGTTGAACTTCTAGGTCAGGGTTCCCAAACTTTTTCCCCTATAATAGGCACTGCTGTCCACTATTAACACTTCCTGCTGCTTTCTGGAAGGGGAGACTGAGAATAAAGGGGGTGCCTTCCCACAGTGGACAATGACTCAAGCTGTCTGGGGGGGCGACCAAACCTTTAAATTGTGACACACACACACGCACTATCAACGTATACAGTTTGATAGTACCCCCTCCCACCTTGCCCATCAAGCAGGTGAGTTGTTGTCCCATCAAGAAATCAAGCAAGGGGCTTCTAAGCATGTAGCCTGGCCTTCCCGGGCTGCCACGCATTCATCAGGGAGGGGGCACCTTGGGGCACACGCAGCTCCTCACCTCAGCAGGGATCAGGAAAAGGACAAAGGGGTCAGGCAGGTGCCACAGCCAGTCCCTACTGACACCCTCTGCCTCAGCAGCCTGGGTGCCTTGAGATTGTCACCTGACAGTCACCCAGCCAGCATCTGGGATGCCTCACAGACAACTCCTGCCCAGAATGAGGGAAGGGCTTGGAGGCTGCAAGTGCCAGACCTGGCCATTACCGAAGACAGTTCCAATTAGGATACTGTCCTGGCAGAAACAGAGCAGCAGCATCAAGCCCCAGTCCGGGGGGGGGAAGCTGTGAGATCGATACTCAAGGGGGCCTGACAGCCAAGGATCGCAAAGTGTGGCAGGAAGAATCAGAGCAGGAATGGCTGTGAACCCTCCAGCCACTATGGGGTCCACAGCCTGTAGGGGCCAATCCCTTCTCCTTGCCCACTGCCTAAGTTTTACTCTCTGCCAATGACCACAGGGATGCTGGGCTCCTCAGGCCCTGGGCTGGAGCCATCGCCAGCTGCCACTCTGTCACTGTCCACAACGCTCCCCCCCTCCCCCGTACCCACAACAAATCCACCCATGGCTGCACCAGTGGTTCTCCCAGGACTGTGTATGGTGGCCTACAGTTTGGGAATCCCTACCCTGGATGAGACAAAGCAGTCTATAGAAGAGAGCACAAAACCAAGAACCAGGAACTCCTGAGCTGTAATCCCTGTAATGTCAATATCTTGATGTGTGACCTTGGGTAAATCACTCAATGTCAGTATCTATGTTTACCTCTCTGTAAAATGGGCATAACAAACCTTCATAATGCATTTGTGAAGATTAATGTTTGTATGGTGCACTGAAGACATACAGTTGAATGGCTGGATGGTCCAGTGGTTGGGGCAATAACTTATGATTTGAGATATGTCCAATTTCTTCCTCTGCCGCTGACTTCCTATATGATCTTGTATAAGTCATTTAGCCACTCTGCCTCAGTTCCCCATTTACAAAATGTAGATAATAGTATTTCCTTTCCACACAAAGTTGTTGTGAGGATATGTACTTTGAAGAGTAATGGGGTTGGGACAAATGCCTTATATAGACAAACAGGATTATGTATGTACTAAGGATTTATATTGGTTAGTGTAACCACAGACACGATTTTGAATCATGTAAACATCTAAATCCTTTTCTGAATGTCACGAAGCGGTGAAAGAGGCTGGGATAGAGGAAGAGGAGAGACACTGTCAATGACCCATTGTCACTGTTGGTCTGCTGCCATAATTTGAAAGCTGGCACTGCTAGCTGGGGGAGGAAGTGGCGTGACGTTACTGGAACTAGTATAGTGTTGCAAGGAGAACAGAAGACCACTGACCCAATGATGCAAAGCAGTTTTCTGAACAGTAAAAACAAAAAGACTAATCATGCTGTTCAGATAAAAAGTGTAGTATTTGCTATATGGGTTTGTTTTAGTAGAAACAAACAACGCATCTTGTTGGCAGTTTTAAGAAATTGGTGAATAAAAACAAAAAAATTATCAAGGTCTCTGAGACTTACAGACCTTAGTGGGAAAGAGTCATTCTTAATTATCCTGTTGTAAACCCAGAGTAACTCCAGTGAACTTACGAGTTACTCCAGCATATGTAAAATCAGAAGTTGTCCAAATAATATACCTGTGGCCTCATTCTCAACTGCCTTGTACTCTGTGTAGGCATTTACAATTATGTAAAGTGAGCACAAATCTGGATAAAATGTTACCAAATCAAAAAGGCAGTCCCTACACCCTCATTCCACAGTGTAAATGACTACATAAAATGCAAGGCAATGCAGAACCAGACTCTATGACTCTGACCTAAAGAATTTACAATCTAAATATACATATATAGGGCTGGATTTTCCAAGCAGGTTGCAGAGCATTCAATTCAAGTCCAAAATTACAGGCTTTTTATCTGTGTTCCCCCAATCCTGGGGCTGCCAAGGAGCAGCCTCGTCTCTAGGGCAAATAAAAGCAGTGTTAAATCTGTTCTATTGTGCCTGTACTGCTAGCAGTGCTCAGTGGCCATTTGGACAGCCAGGGGTTAGCTGGACACAGACACACCCGAGCTACATGCCTTTTTCTTTTGCCACACCTCTTCAGCTTGCGGGTGTGTATGAGTGACATAGGAGCCATTTTGGTGGCTCTTCACCATCTAAGGATTCCCCTATGATGGAGCAATTATCTGGGTATCACTAAACCGGTGTTGTAGTTGTTTGGCACTGCCAGAGCAGCACAAGCAGCTCCAGTGCAGAAGAGGATTTGGCCCAAAATACTGTCTGCTTTCCACAAAGCATTCTTTCAGTAATAACCTGGAAAGATACTCTAAGGATAAATCCTTTTGCCATTACGATTCTACTTTTTCTGAATTATTCTCTTTATTGCAATAATCTCTTCGTCCAACAACACTCTCTTGTGTACTAGTGCCCCATGCTGGAAATCATGATAATACACCATCAACAAAAGGTTTCATAAGACACGTAATGGGTGCCCGGTAAACCGACTTTTCATCCTACATCTACAAAATAGGATTTAGATTTATCTCCCTCATCCCAGTATCTTGTACAGTTTGCACTTTTGTTAAACTTTACAGTGATACATATAAACTATGTATTTCTTCTCAAGGACAAGGGGGTAAGCTGAAATTCTGAAATATTTTTTCCTATTAAAGAATCAGAGAAAGAGAACCAGAGTACATGTTAGATGAAATTAAAGGAATCACTTACCCTTAAAAGCTAATACATCCAACCATCTCCTGGTTCTCCTGCAACTGTGGGTTGTTGTTTTTCGTCCTAGTTGTCTCCTATTGCTCGGTTTTAGTATTTCCTCTGCATTTCAGTGTCTGTTGGTGTAGGAGGAGACTTAAATTGAGGCCATCAATCAACAGCCCACCTTAGTGTGCAGTAGTCTGGGAGTTGTAGTCCAAAACGCAAACATCTAGTGTACTTCTTTTCTGACTTACACTAGTATAAATTGAGAATAACTCTATTGAAGTCAATAGAACTACAACCTTGGAAGCTGTAAGTGAAAGGAGAATCTGGCCCATTACAATTAGATTATTTTTGGTTATTTTTCTTGCTTCATTGATTAAAAATAACATTTTGTTGGATTAGAACATCTTTAATACAATAAGAATTTCAGATAAAGAGGTTTAAGGGAAAGTTTGGACTGGAAGCCACTTGAAAAAAATGTATAACTTCTGTATTTTGAAAGATAACTTTAATACTAAGTAATCTATGATAATTAGGTCTCATGCCACTCTGGGTACACCTATACAGGTATAAAACACCTCTGGCTGGCCTGGGTCAGCTGACTTGGGCTGTGGGGCTCAAAATCACTGTGTAGATATTGGGGATCAGAGTCCCAGTGCTTGAGCTCCAGCCCAAACATCTATGCAACTATTTTTAGCACTGCAAGCTGAGCCCCACAAGCCGGAGACAGCTGACCCAGCCAAGCTGTGGCTGTGTCATAGGACTTATATCTCTATGTACATGTACCTCTAAAGTTTTCCTCAGGGCAAAAAGGCACGAGATGTATTTTATATTAAAGGAAGTAAATGGGATTGAAAGGGGTTCTTGAGAAACTAGGGATTGTAAAGGTGCGGTGGAGTGCATTTGATCTTAAAATGTCATGCACATTTTATTAGAAAGACAAGGTGGGTGAGGTAATATCTTCTATTAGACCAACTTCAGTTGGTGAAAAAGACAGTCTTTCAGGCTTACACAGAGCTAGTCTCCAGACCTGGGAAAGGTACTCAAAGGAGCTGGAGATGATAGCTTGATGTAAGTGAGAAAGCTGCTTAGCCAAAGATTGTAGCTTGCTAAAGTTGGGTTTTAATAGAAAGCATGTTATTTTGCATTGCTTGTAACTATACCATACCAGTCTCTTTCTCTTACCTCTCTTCTTAATGAATTTATTATCAATTTATCTCAGTACCGTTATACTACAGTAAGGCATGCAGCCTTAGCTGCTCCAATAGGCTGGTGTGAGTGCATTCTGTCACTTTGAAGAAAGCAAACTCGTAATTTTTGTGATTAGAGAATGGACACTGCAGAAAAACATCTATGGGGAATTTAAGAACTGGGTTTCAGTTAATGTTACCTATAAGATAAAGCAGGGGTCTCCAAACTTTTCAGCCCGAGGGCCGCATTAGCTATCAAATAGCAGTTTGGGGGCCGACAACACACTCGAGGTCCAAATAAAAAAGAATCAAAACATGGATGTTGTTTTTAATTATTTATTTAATATTATTTTATTCAGTTATTATTTAATAACACATTGATACACTACACATGAACACCTGTTCACTACACATGAACACTACACCTGAACACTACACATGAACACATGAACACTACACATGAACACTACACATGAACACCTGTTCACAACACATGAACACTACACCTGAATACCTGTTCACTACACATGAACACTACACATCAACCCCCCAACTGACCCACCCAGCCAGGTCTCTCCCCCCAAAACCTCCTTTCCTCCAACCCCCCTCCCCCAACTGACCCACCCAGCCAGGTCTCTCCCCCCAAAACCTCCTTTCCTCCAACCCCCCTCCCCCAACTGACCCACCCAGCCAGGTCTCTCCCCCCAAAACCTCCTTTCCTCCCACCCACCCCCCAACTGACCCACCCAGCCAGGTCTCTCACCCCAAAACCTCCTTTCCTCCCACCCACCCCCCAACTGACCCACCCAGCCAGGTCTCTCACCCCAAAACCTCCTTTCCTCCCACCCCCCCCTCAAATGACCCACCCAGCCAGGTCTCTCACCCCAAAACCTCCTTTCCTCCAACCCCCCCCCCAAAGACCCACCCAGCCAGGTCTCTCACCCCAAAACCTCCTTTCCTCCAACCCCCCCCAAATGACCCACCCAGCCAGGTCTCTCACCCCAAAACCTCCTTTCCTCCAACCCCCCCCCCCAAATGACCCACCCAGCCAGGTCTCTCACCCCAAAACCTCCTTTCCTCCAACCCCCCCCCCCAAATGACCCACCCAGCCAGGTCTCTCACCCCAAAACCTCCTTTCCTCCCACCCACCCCCCAACTGACCCACCCAGCCAGGTCTCTCACCCCAAAACCTCCTTTCCTCCCACCCCCCCACCCTCAAATGACCCACCCAGCCAGGTCTCTCACCCCAAAACCTCCTTTCCTCCAATCCCCCCCCAAATGACCCACCCAGCCAGGTCTCTCACCCCAAAACCTCCTTTCCTCCAACCCCCCCCAAATGACCCACCCAGCCAGGTCTCTCACCCCAAAACCTCCTTTCCTCCAACCCCCCCCCAACTGACCCACCCAGCCAGGTCTCTCACCCCCCCCAACTGACCTGCTCAACCCGGTCTCTCCCCACAGACCGGTTCGCCGCCTGGCAGTGGGTGGCTCCTTGTTTCGCCCCCTGCAACTGCGTGGCGGTGCGGCGCGTCCCGGCCCCAGCTCCGAGCCGTCCCTGGCCGGCGGCGGCAGCCGAGCACGCGGCGCTTCCAGGCCCCGCGGCTGGCGGCGGCGGCCGAGCGCGCGGCGCTTCCAGGCCCCGCGGCTGGCGGCGGCGGCCGAGCGCGCGGCGCTTCCAGGCCCCGCGGCGGCGGCCGAGCGCGCGGCGCTTCCAGGCCCCAGCGCGGAGCCAAAAAGATCTCCGCGGGCCGGATGAGAGGGCCTCGCGGGCCGCATCCGGCCCGCGGGCCGTAGTTTGGAGACCCCTGAGATAAAGGAAAGGTAAGTGGCGTCTCAAGGAGTTTTCTGGTGATGCAGACGGGGCCGACGACAGGGGGGGGTACTACGGGTAGAGCTGTACCAGGCCCCGGACTTGAGGGGGGCCCCCTGAAGTCCAGGGACCGGTACACAGCTCTACCCATAGTCGTCCCCCCTGGGCACCGCATCTCCCTGGCCGCTCTTTCCCCGGCTGTGTCCGTGGCCGGCTGCATCCCGAGCCCTTCAGCCGGCGGCTCGTCCCGCGCCCCAGGAGCCGCCCCGAGGCACCCCCGGCTGCAGTGCTTCCCCCGCCCACCTGCATCAAGAGTCGGGCCAGGATCTGCCCCGGCACAAGCCCCGCTCCTCGCCAGCAGCCGAACCGGCCGCCTGCTCCGGACCTGGGATTCCCCCACCAGCATGTAGTCGGGATCCCAGGAGCTCCGGCAGCCGCTCCTGGGACGCAGGAGTTCGGGGTTGTTCGTTTCTCCCGCCTGCGAAAGGGGAAAGGTTTCTTCCCCCCTCCCCGCCCTTGCCCAGCCCAGAGACTTTGAAACTCGGGGCTGGGAAGAAATTGACACACTTGCCCATTCTCCCTTCTCGCGGGTTTATCGAGGATTCCCCTCAGCACAAGACATGACTCCCGCACCCTGCACCGCCCTGGCTCTCTGGGAGCCCCCCCGGCACCACAGGATGCCGGCGGCTTCAGAGGACTGGCCGGGCGCGCCGCTCCCGAGGCACCCGCGGCTGCAGCGCTTCTCCCGCCCACCTGCATCAAGAGCCAGGCGAGCCCTTGGCGGGGGGAAGCCCCCCCGGCACCACAGGATGCCGGCTCCATCGCCTCCCCCGCCCTGGCGGCTGCAGAGGACTGGCTGGGCGCGCCGCTCCGCGGGGGCCAGTGAGCAGGGCTAGGGAGACCCAGGTGCGTGCAGCCCGGCCGGCGCCAGCCGAGGGGCCGGCGGGGAACCAATGGGGGTGGGGAGGGGAGGAGGTTAGTCTAGGGGAGGAGATTAGGTTGGGTGGTCCAGGTCAGGCAGGGGGGGGAAGGAGAATAGGCTGGGAGGGGGGGGCAACGACCAGAGTAGGGGGCCCCAAAATTTCTGTCGCCGGCCCTGGATGCAGAGACTGGTGTGGCAAGGAGCTGCCTCATGCTGTTTGAGCTCCAGCAAAGCTCTCTTTGGCAGAGGGGTAACACAGCATCTGTTCAGGGGACCTCAAGAGCATCACAACACTACAAAATGCACTGCCCCCCCATTTTTTTTTCTCCTCAGGGTTTTTGCATCCCTGATGTAGACAGGTTTGGCCAGTTAGCAACCCCTTACTCAAGCCTGCCCCAAAATACCCTTCTCTAGCCCCCAAACACCAGCCTGCCCCCAGAATACCCCTTCTAGCCTCCCAATCGCATTGTGTTTCTCCCTAACCCCCAACTATACCCCCAAAACACCCCCCATCCCCATAACCCCATCCTGCCACAAAATACTGCTCCCACCCTTTCAACACCACCCTGTCACAAAATACCTCAATCTCTCCCTAATCCCCACCTACAGCCCCCCAATAACCCCATCCTGCCATAACATGCCTCTCCCTAATCCCCAACCAGCCCGCCAATCCCGCCCCCCGGGTCCCTCCCTCACGCCAATCTCCTCCCCCTCAGCCTTCCCCTGGCCTCTCCGTCCCCTCGTTCCCGCCCTTTATCCCCAAGCCCCGCCCCGTTTCTCCGCTGACCCTACCCGCACACTGCAACCATACTTGCTTCCTTCCCGCTTTTTCCTGGCTGGGATAGGCCTGTTGCCGGTTCGGCCCGCCCCTTGCTAGCCACGATTGGTCGTTCACCCTCGGGGTGGCTCGGCGAGCCGGCGCTGCGGTAGGTGCTTTGGGAGACGAGGCGCGCTCTGCTGGCTGGAGGGGAGGAAGTAGCAAGTTAGGTTCAGCCGGCGGAGTGGGCGAGCGGGGGCAGGATTCGCACTTGGCTATTGTTGTTACCTAGTTACCGGGGGGCGGCCGGGACCGCGGCGAGAGACAGGCCCAGCGGCAGCCATGAGCGGCGGAGTGTACGGGGGAGGTGAGTGCCCGCCCCTCGCGACCAGAGACCCCCCCCCCTCGCGGCCGGAGACCCCCCCTCGCGACCGGAGACCCCCCTCCGAGCCCCTCCCCGCTGCTGCACCCCCCCCAGACACGCTTCCGAGCCCCTCCCCGCTGCTGCACCCCCCTAGACCCCCTTCCGAGCCCCTCCCCGCTGCTGCACCCCCCAGATCCCCCTTCCGAGCCCCTCCCCGCTGCTGCACCCCCCTAGACCCCCCTTCCGAGCCCCTCCCCCCAGACGCCCCTCCCCGCTGCTGCACCCCCCCAGACGCCCCTCCCCGCTGCTGCACCCCCCCCCAGACGCCCCTCCCCGCTGCTGCACCCCCATGGCTCTTCCCCACGAGCCTCCTCCCGCTCCCCCTCCGAGCCCCTGCCTGCTGCACCCGAGAACTGTTCCCCATGAACCTCCCCCAGCCCCCCATGAGACCCTGTCTCCTGCTGCTTCCCCAGGTCACTCTCTGCTCTCCCCCCCCTCCCCCCCCGTTACATTTGCTGTCACTTCCCACAAAGGTCTGTGTCGACTGCAGCTTTCCCCCATCAATGAACCTTTCTGTTCCACTCTTCCCCGTGCAGTTCTTCCCCACTTAATGCTGCTATAGTTTCCCAAACCATGAGCCTCCATGCAATCATTCAGCTGCAGCTCCCTGCAACTCTTCCCCCCTTCCTAGTTATCTGTGGCTGCTCTGGTCCATGAAGTGACAGCTTTGCTCTAAGCAGTTCTGAAGTACAGTTGTATTGCTCCACCCATGAACACTTCTCTCTTTCTCTGCTATGGCTTTCCTTTATTAAACTTTGTTTTCCCCACATAGTTCTTCCCATCAGATTATAACTCCACTTTCCATTCAGCTTTTTCTGCTGCGGAAATGCGCAATGCTTCAATATACATTGCAAATTTTTATTAAAATGGAAAGTAACTAGTTTGAAGGCCTTAGTTTCTATCTTTGGTAAATTTCATTGAAGCTTTTCCCACTCCTTAGAACTGTCAGACAGCCAGATTAGTGGTGTCGGGCAACATTTGATGTTGTTACGTTGGTGGGAAATTCAGGTTAGGACTACAAGAATGAAGGTTTATTTGGAAGCCGAGGCATTACAGTCTTGCACCACAGCATCTGCTGTACACAGTGCTACAAGTTTAAAGATTTAATTTTGCCAACCAGGGCCCCATAGGGTCTTGAGCCTATACAGAGCCTCTTTGTGGATCAGTGCTTAAAAGAATGAATGTATTTCTTAATTTAAACATCAGTCTATAGACTGTTACATCTAGTTTTAACTTTTTTTTCAGTTTAATTTCTAATAATCCGAGGAAGTAGGGGCCCATGTAACTTGGTGTGTGAGTAAATCATAACGCATTCTGAAAATCTCTTCCAGAAGATGGTTCAGTATATTTTTCCTCTGTGCAAAAATTGTCTTTTTTGCTTATTTTGAACAAAAGTACTGTTTTATTGGTTATTTAGTTAAAATACAATGGCTTTTTTGGATCACTCGTATGCAACTTAAATTCCTGATAGAAAATGTTCTGTTGTTGTTTATCAACTTTAAATCCTGGTTAAAAGCGGTGGTGGTGGTTTGCACTCGTGTTTAACAAGAAGTATCTTGGCTTGTACTTTTTTTCTGGTAAGCACAGTGATTTTAGTTTTTGTTATATGCCTAATAATTACTGACTCCCTATTTAATAATCATTCTTACAGATGAAGTTGGGGCTCTTGTTTTTGATATTGGTTCCTATACAGTGAGAGCTGGCTATGCTGGTGAGGACTGTCCAAAGGTAAGAATAATTGTGACTGTATAAGTTTAAAATGTAAAAGTATTATATGAGCCAGCAAACAAGTGCTGAGTTGTAGAAAATGCTTCTAAAAGAATGTATAGCTGAAATGAAAACGGTAGGTTGAGTGAGTAAACAAATACGTGCTGTGCAATTGCCATACCCTGTCCACATTTTACATTGCAGGTTGATTTTCCCACTGCTATTGGTGTGGTCCTGGAAAGGGATGATGGCAGCACCCTGATGGAAATAGATGGTGACAAAGGCAAACAAGGGGGCCCTACTTACTACATAGACACCAATGCACTGCGAGTTCCAAGGGAAAACATGGAGGCTATTTCTCCCTTAAAAAATGGAATGAGTATGTGCTCTGTCTTTTTCCTCTTGTTCTTAAAATCTGATCACTAACTTTATATTCAGCTACAAATTTACATTTGTCACATGCAAAAAATACTTGCATTAATACCCTTGGTCTAAAAGTGAAAAACATTTTATTCTAAAGTTATTTTAATTATGAGGCTGTAAACATTTGCTTGATCTGTAGAGGTTTTCCTCCATGTGATGGGTGGGAATGGGTCCCGTCTGATAATGGTTGTGGACGAAAAAGAAGGGGATGAATGTTGTTGGTTCAGTAAGCAATGTAGAACTTTGTGAAGCTGCTGAAGTGTGTGAATTTTTAAGACTGCTTAAGACTGCTGCTCAGGAAAAAAATGATTGGTTGATCTGTGTGTGTTAAAGTTGTTTTTAGATGACTCACTTAACTATGTGTCTTTCTGAAAATGCAGTAACATTGTCTAAACTTCTGCAACTGCGTTAACATTTTTATAGTTGAGGACTGGGATAGTTTCCAGGCAATTTTGGATCACACCTACAAGATGCACATTAAATCTGAAGCAAGTTTGCACCCTGTCCTAATGTCTGAAGCACCAGTGAGTAAAAGCATATTTCCTGTTTTGAAATGTCGTAATGAACAAATTGTCATCAGAATTTAGGAATGTTTTAAACTTGTTTGTACAAATCTTATGCAGAATTGTAAGTTAGGAATTTTGAAATTTTTAGAAAATGAAGAGGAAATAACGAGTCCTGTGTGGATAAAAAATTTGTATCTGCATCCAATCAGCGATCTGCAAACCTGGATATAAAATAGATATCTGCAGATTTGCAGATAAAATAAAGCCCCAATAAAATGGGACTTCCACTCCACAGGTGTGTCTTATCACATTGTCTTTGACTTTGCTTCAATAAAGCTGTGGTAAGATGTTTTGAGAGCTGGGAAATCTGAATTCAGTTTTCTCCCTTGGGCAAGGGAGTAAAACAAGGGTAACACTTATTTCACAGGGGTGTTTTGGGCTCTTTTGGGTTTGAGATTCCGATATGGAAGGGGTTCTAGAAGTGTAAACTAGTAACAACAGAAATAATTTATTATTAAAATAACTTAAATTTGAACCCCCTGGAAATGTATGTAAACATCCTTTTAAATTTCATATAATCCTCCTGTGTTTGTGTATGAATCGGGAATGAAATGCTTGGTGCACAAAAAGGAAATAAAATTCCAAGAATATAGATATATTTGTTTTGATTTATATAACTTTGGAACTGCTCTTAAACTCCAACTTTAATAATCCTAACTTTTTATATCCTGTTGGCATCCTGTGATCATACAGTAATAAATATAATGGATCTTGAGGTAAACATAATATTTCTGTTTTGCTTGTTTACCTATTTTTTTCTCTCTTGTAGTGGAATACCAGAGCAAAGCGTGAGAAATTGACAGAACTGATGTTTGAACATTACAATATCCCTGCTTTTTTCTTGTGTAAAACTGCAGTTCTTACAGCGTATCCTTGAAATGTTGGTCCAGGTATTTTTTCAAGAAATAAAGCAAGTGGTATTATTAAAATAAGATAATTTACTCTTTTCTTTCTAACCAAAATGAATATTTCTGCAACCATCCATATGGCTGATGTGAACAGGATAGCTTCCACTTCTATGCCTTCTCCTTAATGCTCAACTTTGAAAATCCCTTGGTGTGATTCCTGTCCTGAGACTACTTTTTTTTCTAGTGTATATTTACACAGCCTATGCTGTTTGTTAGAACTTGGCATGCTTAAAATGGCTTTGCTCAGATTACTAAAATGCAGTAATTTCTGTCTTCTGCAAAAGAAATCTTCTGAGATCACTGATTAAGCCTTACACTGCATTATGTAAATATCTTAAACTAACATGTACATTTTAATAGGCAGTTCAAAATCTAAATAAATGGGAAATTGCTGCAGAACATTTGATTTTTATATCATTTCTCCTCCAAGGAGCTCAAAAATCAGTTTGCAAACATAAATAAATTAAAGCTTAACATGTATGCAAGGTTGGTACTTATTACCCTTATGTAAAGGGATGAGCATAGCAAGTCACTTGTGAGGCTGGGAATAGAACCCGTAGGGTCCTTGTTGCTAGTTGTGCTCTATTTGGGTGAGAATGTTGTCAACTAAAAATGCTGTCATTCTCCCTAATCCTTCTGATTAGCTTTGCTAATGGTCGATCCACAGGCCTGATTTTGGATAGTGGGGCAACTCACACCACTGCTATTCCAGTGCATGATGGATATGTACTTCAACAAGGTAAAAAGTTTCACAGATGTATAATTTATATACTGTGTTCATCACAATAAGAAATGAGTTTTATTACTAATATTAAAAGAAAGTGTGGTATCATTGAATAGGTAGAAGCTTGCATTGTTTTTGGAGGGTGGGAGAGGGGCTTTTTTTTGTTTCAAATGAATAATTTATTGCAGACATTTTGTTCTGTAAGGATTTGAACATAGTCCAAAATTCTATTTATATTTTGTAGGCATTGTAAAATCACCCCTTGCTGGAGACTTTATTACTATGCAG
Organism: Sternotherus odoratus; assembly: GCA_032164245.1. Taxonomy (NCBI): domain Eukaryota; kingdom Metazoa; phylum Chordata; order Testudines; family Kinosternidae; genus Sternotherus; species Sternotherus odoratus. The sequence goes on along the minus strand of JAVMKO010000009.1, from coordinate 9,030,874 downwards.
TGCAGAGAACTGTTTCAGGAAATGAACATAGAGCTAATCCCTCCATATATGATTGCATCAAAGGTAGGAAAGTTAACTGGATTTAAAAAGTGTTCATTTTTCAGTGTAGATTGTTGACTGACTACTTTTCTACAATTGCAGGAAGCAGTTCGTGAAGGATCACCAGCAAATTGGAAGAGAAAAGAGAAGTTACCTCAGGTCACGAGATCTTGGCACAACTATATGTGTAATGTAAGTAAATCCCTTCTTCTCCCCTGGCCCACAAAGAAATCCCATTTGCGAGTGTATATTACAGGAAGCTTTTTATGTGAGGAAAATTGGAAAACTTTGTCTAAATATGAAAGGACATTTTTCTTCTTTTTGGGGTGGAGAGGAGAAATTTTTAAAATTGGTTTAGCTGCTCGTTCATCTTTAGAATATAATTCCATCAGATAATCTTATTTTTGTCTCCTGTTTGAAACTTGCAAACACTGGAAAATTTTAGGGCATTATGGCTTTACTTCCTGGATAGGTTTGTAAGAGTGGTTTTAGTTCGTGGTGATGTTTATAATTACATCTGATTTTTTTTTTTTTAAATTGAGTGTGTCACTAAAAATAGTTACAAGGGTAAAAGCATGGAAAGTGCCTATGTGTGTGTATTAAATCTTGGGCACTTTCGTACTACCCATTGCCTTTAATGTTCCATTTTTTAATGCAATACAGAAGATCATTGTATGTGATGGGATAAATTCCTAACCAAGGAGTTACCATGCTGGACCAACTTTGTAATCCTAAATCAGATTTCTCCTCCCACAATTCCTTTGTGAGAAACTGAAACTCTGTCTTGAGAGTCTGCAGGTCTGGTCTTTTTGTGGTGTTGCAGTGATATTGCTGAGCTCTTGGTTCTCCATAATTAAATCTTCAGCTCTCATTTAGGCTTTTATCATCGGATCATATTCCCAGACAGACATCGCCAAATGGATATATTATTAAATATGAAAATCCATGATAGCCGTGATCAAGTCCAGCCTTGATTAAAAATTCCTGAGGGGAAATACTCCGCTGTCATTATGGGAGGTGCCCTACCTTCTGACTTATTTAAAACCTATTCTGCTTGAAACAATACCTCATATAGTTGTTCACAATCCTTAGTTTCTAAGGATTTAGCACGGCAAATTACCTATGTACTGAAATGCATTCATGGCTTTTTAAAGAAGTTTTGCACATATTTTATGCACTTGGTTTTGTGATTCCAAATTTACTTGCTTATGGCTTAACGATTTTGTCCAATTTCACATTTATGTAATTATAACATAATATGAATTCTGAACTGGAATCCTTATAACACATCTTTTCCTTTTATTCTTCTCTCCGTAGTGTGTAATTCAGGATTTCCAAGCCTCTGTCCTCCAAGTGTCAGATTCAACCTATGATGAACAGTATGTCATTGTATCTTTGTACAACTAGCAGTATGTGTATGTCAAATGTATTAGAGTAGGAGTCCATGGTTTCTATTAAGCTTATTGCAAAAGTATGATGTTATATCAAATCATCTACTTTTGGTGTTAGGGATACCTTGAATAGCTGAAATAGAGATGACACTTGCCATGTCAATATGCATACATTCTAATGACAATCAGAAAGATTGCCAAAAGCACAGATCATATTAAAATGTTTGTGCTTTAGAATTCTTTGTTTATGATGCTGTTTAGATTATTCACTGCATTATGTACATTGTGATTTAGCTTCTTTACTTTCTGACCAATATTTTGCTCAATATCAACTTCCAGGGTAGCTGCACAGATGCCGACCGTTCATTATGAATTTCCCAATGGTTATAATTGTGACTTCGGTGCAGAGCGTCTAAAAATTCCTGAAGGACTATTTGACCCTTCTAATGTAAAGGTAAAACAATGAAAGTAGTATGTTAAATTTTGCAGACATATAGTTTATTATGAAGCCCTTCCATGCAGCCTTTCCCTTTATATGTGGGTACAGTATGTTATGATGGCACAAGGCATGAAACTATGAAGCTGTGTTTGTATTTACATTGTATGCTCTCCAGGGCTACCTATGGGGGTGGGGTAGTAGAAATGCAATTCAAGATAAAACCCATGTGGGGCTGAGAATATGGCGATGTGTGTGAAATAAAAATGTAGATAAATGTAAAGATTTTTCTCTACAGAGCTTTTAGACCCTTGTTCATTCACTGCTTTAATGTGCTTGCTGTTTTGAAGCACTGATTTGTGATTTACTAATTTTGTTCCAGGGCTTATCTGGCAACACAATGCTGGGTGTTAGCCATGTTGTCACCACGAGCGTTGGAATGTGTGATATAGACATCAGACCAGTAAGTGTCAGTCAGTCATGAATTATTGAAAGCACAGATATTTTCCTGTGTGGTTACAATGTATTTTAGCTATGACATTTACTGAAGAGGCATGGACACTTGCTATCAGTGAAAATGGAGATCTTGACCTCTTGGGGTTATTCTGAGGTGCCTATACATTATCATCTACATGTTGTGTAGCAATTAGGGGAATATGCAGATAAAACATATCTGAAGATAGTGTTTCTCAAACCGTGGGAACTGCTAAGTCAGATTCAGACCTTTGTTGCATTGATGGAAATGCAGAGACGCCATTGAAATCCTGAGTTACTCATTTCACACTGGTGTAATGAAACAGATAAATAAAATGGCATGTTTAAATATCCAGAGTTTGATGACTCTACAGTGTGCAGAGGTTAGCCTCAAACTGTCATTTTATGTGCATAGCTTTTTGTGATTGTTCATCCCCAAATATCTGAAGATTAAATAGTTTGATATTAACTCACTGCATAGTGCAAGTGGAAAAAGAAAGTATAACATTAAAATTCCCCCCTTTTTCTTCCACCAACATCATCTGTTGAAGAGCATGCAACATTGGGCTGTGTGCAGATCTGATGTTGGCTGCACATGGGTTGGTCCATCTATTGCACTTCCTTAACTGCAAAGTAAAGCTGGCTGGGTAGGCTGTGTTCTGTCTTTGGCAACTATCATATTAGTTAATGTAAATATAATATTGAGAGACACACATTTTTTTCTAATTGACACATTTTTTTTCTCCTTCTGTTTGTGTATGGTACATCTAGTTGTGCATACTTGTATCTGTGTGTGTGTGTGTGTGTGTGCGCGCGCAGAGGAACAGGGAGTGTGAAAACAAGCTGATCTAGAAGTACTAAAGGTTCAAACAGTAAATAAAAGCCATTTAGAATCAGTCATCAAACTGCCTTTCCCCAAATGCATCTTTTAAAATAATTATTTTTCATATGGTAGAAAACGGATTGTACTACTAATGGTTTAACTTTGTCTAGATGTCCAGTGTACTTTTACTGCTGATCATATGTATTCCTGACATTTTCTTTTCTCTGTGTTATGAAAACAAATGTTTCCAAAATACATTCAGCATGAACTCTGTGTCACATTTTTCTCTTTCCAGGGCCTCTATGGTAGTGTGATCGTAGCAGGAGGAAACACTTTAATACAGAGTTTTACAGACAGACTGAACAGAGAGCTCTCTCAGAAAACTCCGCCAGTAAGACAGCTTATTAAATGGCTGCTTTGGGTTATTTTTTTGGTCTGTGTTTTTCCTTGTACATGCTGTTGCATGGTATGCACACATCTTAGGTTAGGTCAGGGTAGTGATACCACTGCGCTTGCAGTCTATCAGACAGTTCTTAGGCTAAGAGCAGCACGGCCCAAAGGCCAGAGTCATTATGGCAGCCCTCAAATACAGGACTGTGTGGCCTAGTGGCCAGAGTCTCTGTGGCTGACCTTGGAGACAGCGCTGCGTGGCCTAGTGGCCAGAATCAGGGAAGTGGGCTGCCACTTAAGGGTGGGTGGCGGCTGGGTAGGGAGACCCAAACCCACCCACTCCACTGGGTACAGCCCAGAGCCCTTTTGGTAATGGGAGTAGCCATCACCAGTCCGCAGGGAATCTTACTGCAACACACTGACCTTGCTCCGGTGTTAGACTCCCTCCACCTTCCTGGACCATTTCCTACCTAATCTCCTGTGGGTAGCAATCCATACAGCTCCTGGGTCTTCAGGTTTCCTGGCGGGGGTAACTCCCTGGAAGTCCGACTCCCGGGGGTCTGCTGGAGATAGCAGTTCACCTGTCTGGTCCCTGGGTTCTCTGGTTCCCGCAGTCTCTGGCTGTAGCAGCTCTTAGCCTGGGGCGTCCATCAAACATCTTCTCCCCTCAGTCGTGAGTCTAGAACGAGTCGGGCTGCTCCCTTTTATACTGAGGGAGCAGTTAGAGCAGGGTGGGCAAACTTTTTGGCCCGAGGACCACATTGGGGTTATCAAACTGTATGGAGGGCTGAGTAGGGAAGGCTTTGCCTCCCCAAACAGCCTGGCCTCTGCCCCCTATCCACCTCCTCCCACTTCCTGACCCCTGACTGTCCCCCTCAGAATCCCCAATCCATCCAACCCCCCTGCTCCTTGTCCCCTGACTGCCCTCTCCAGGGACCTTGCCCCCTATCCAACCCCCTGTCCCGATTGCCTCAACCCCTATCCAGACCCCCACCCCCTGATAGGCTCTCTGGGCCTCCCACCCCTATCCAACCGCTCCCTTTCCCGATTGCCCCGACCCGTATCCACACCCCACCTCCCAGGGCACGTGCCCCTCCCCCCCCCCCGTTTCCCTTCCCCTGACCGCCCCCCCCAACCTCCATCCCATCAAATTGCTCCCTGCCCCGATTGCCCCCTGAAACACCCTGCGCCTTATCCAACAGCCCCCTGGCTCCCTGCCCCCTTACCATACTGCTCAGGGTGGCAAGAGCTCGCAGCCACGCCGGAGCCTTATTTCCAAGGCTATTTCATTGATTCAGTTTGAGCTCATGTAAATATAGAAGATTTGTCCTCTATGAATTGCACACACAATCAGACAGGCTACCAATGAACAGCAACCTGCTACTTTATTTAACCTGTAATTTTTGGAGCACTGGACTCCCAAGTACAAATCAGACAAGCTCCACATTACAGAAAATGTAATAGATTTAATATCTTTGACTTGTGTGTCAACAGATGAATTAAACACTTAGGACAGTTTTACAGACAAATATTCAAAGACCTCTTCCTCCCCATCCCCTTCAGGGGAAATAGTTTTGAACCTTTAGTTGAGCTACCTATCAGTTTGACCTTGCTAAATGTGTATTTTTTTTCTCTGTTCAGAGTATGCGGCTGAAGTTGATCGCAAACAACACAACAGTGGAGCGGAGGTTCAGTTCATGGATTGGTGGTTCAATTTTGGCTTCTCTGGTCAGTAAACATACATAACTTTTGGGAAGGAAAGCTGAGCAGCATCATTAGCTGAAAACCTAATTCCATAGGAGTCTTGTTAGTGAATAAGTTTTATAGCAGCTACTGCTCCTGTAGTAGGTCTGCTAAGCATGGTATGGAAGGGGAGAAACCTGACGATAAAATAATTAATACTCTGTGCATAAACCTAAGGAATCTTAAGCTCCATTCCTTGCCTCCAAAGGGGAAGGAGGTGGTGCTTCTGAGGTATTCTCTTGCTAGATCTTTAGAAAACTACATTCCATCTAGACTAGAGCATTATAAAATTACTAAACTTGCAGGATTGGGCCCAAAAATATATCTCAAAAGCAAGTTGCTGAGCACACATGAAACAAGGATGGCAGGGAGTAGTTTAGTAATATCCAGAGAGGGGGTGGAAGCAACATTTGGTGTGGCAATCTTCCCTACTTGCGTAACATGAAGAACCCAGTAAAGATACAGGATAGCTGGAACCATGGTTAAGTGCTGCAGTCTGAAAATATAAAGGCTGGTTTGCTGTCAGCGCTAATGATACCGTAGGTATAGCACTAAGTTGTTTTTTTTTCTTCCTGTTTTGCAGGGTACCTTTCAACAGATGTGGATCTCTAAACAAGAGTATGAAGAAGGAGGGAAGCAGTGTGTAGAAAGGAAATGCCCATAGACCTCACACTGTGAGAAACTGCTGCCTTCCCAATGCTCCTTATGTTTCATAGCTTTAGTGTACTCAGGAATGGGATGGAATCTTTTGTAGAAAGTTTATACTGTTTTTTTGTTTTTTTGCATACTTCAAGATCCATTTTTACAAACCTTAGACATTGTTCAAAAGGCTTCACGGGTCTTATCACAGAAAATGGATGTTTCATCCCTTGAAATGCAATAACTCTTATTATAAGTATTTTATAATTTTGTATAAATGTCTATTTTCTCTAAAAAATCTTTCCCTGTGGGTAGCTTTGCAGGTTAGCTGGTAGATGCAATACTTTGAAATGCCCTTGCATCAAATTTATTAAAAAAAAAAAAATCTGGTCTACTTTTACAGATTAATCTTCCTTGTTGATACACTGTCCTTAACAAATTATTCTAATTTGTCTTTTAAAAAAATAAAATGGTTTTCACATTTTGAGCAACACCCTTTTTCAGCAAGCATTCATACTCTTCTGTAATTAATAAACAATCCAAATGGAAGACACTTTCTTTTTTTTAAACCTATATCTAAGGCAGCCTAGTTCAACATAAATTGTGAAGCTGTTGCACTAGCACTATAGTGGAAAATGTTCTCCTCCTCTTTCATGCTGTACTATGAAGTAGTTAAGGCCCCGGATATAGGCTGTGCATAAATTTGGTTCTAAAACTATTATGAAGAGAAGTGATTTCATGTCAGTGACTATTTTGCATGTACGGTGCTTTTCTACCTTCAGAGGTATGAGAAGGTACTTACCGTGTTTCCCCGAAAATAAGACAGTGTCTTATATTAATTTTTGCTCCCAAAATTACATTACATTATATTACAGCGAGAGGCAAAACTTGAAGTACATCTTATTTTTGGGGGATGTCTTACTTTCGGGGAAACAGGGTAGCTTGGACAACCTGTATGAAAATAGTGTCCTCATTTTAGAGGTTGTGAACCTGAGGCAGAGAATAACAACCTAAAGCCACAAAGGATATTTGTGTCAAAGCTTGGTTTACAACTCAGGACTCCCTGCCTCTGTTCTGTATTTAGACTCCACCACTGCCATAATAAAGTTTTGGTTCTGAATGTTAAAATTTCCCTTTTAGAAAAGCATTGTGCCCATCTGTTCATTAAACAATGAAAAATGGTGATATGAAAGCTCTTGACACTCTCACAATTAGGTTTACAATCTAATAATGATAAACTACCATAAAATTTTTATACAGGGAATAAATGAACACAGCTAGCCAATAACTTAAACTTGAAATGCTCCTTCATCTCCCAGTAACAGACCCCTTAACCTCCCTACATGGCTCATCAACTAAATGACCACAGCATGCCTTGATGGTCATCAGTTTGGATCAAAGGAGTCAGTTCCACCTTCTCTGAAAACAAGACAGGAGCCAACTCAAGTGCTTCTGACTAGCCACCTGGCAGTCAGAGTAGGAGAAACTTAAATCATGAAAGTAAACAAGACTTGTATAACTACATGCAAGTGCCATCAGTGAAAGGTCAGGATATATCGGATATATGTTGGCAAAAGGGCAAGGAGAAAATGAAGTTGACTTATTATTACTCCCTAAACTTAAGGAAAACACTATGATGCAGAATGCCAAAGCCTGTTGTGTGTATTAAATTGTGGAATAATTTATACTCATCAATTACAGAGCGAGTGTAAGCACACTATACTTTCTTCTAAGGACAAAACAAATTGTAATATGACTAAAATAATTACTCATCTAAGAACAGTTAACTTGTGCCCAGAGGAAAAACAATTCATCTACTAAAACCAACCCCCCCTCCCCCATTTATCATTTATGCTGCAGGGGAATATTTAGGAAGGCTAATCTTTTCTCAGGTATTTGATTCCATCACAGCCTGTCCTATTTTATTTATTTTTGTAGGTGAGTGTTAAATGTAGCTAGTTGTGTGGAAGGTCACATTTGTAAACAGTGATTCTGCTTTAATTTTGTAAAAGATTCAATGAGTGGTTAGTGGTATGCACCTCAACTCCTGTTCATTATGAAACAGAATACTAAAGATGAGTAAGCTCTTGTGTCTTACCTACTCTTTCTAGGTAAAAGAATTTCACTTAGAGACAAAGCTGTCCTTTCCTTCAAAGCTACTACTTTCAAACAGATAGGGCTAACTGCACTCTTAATTTTTAACTAAACATTCTGGAAGATCAAAACTGCAAGTCAGGTGCACTGAATGGTTTTGTAATGGAATACAGTAAAACCCCGATTTAACGGACTTCGGATGCAACGGACAAAATTTCCGATGCATCCCAAATCCGTTTTTCGCGGGCTTGCTGCCGACTCCCGGCTGCCGCCCAGGTCACAGCAGCGGGCGGGCTGGCTGCCTGCTCCCGGCTGCCGCCCAGGTAACAGCAGCGGGCGGGCTGGCTGACGGGTCCCGGCTGCCGCCCGAGTCCCAGCAGCCGGGACCCGGGCAGGCTGGCTGACAGGTCCCGGCTGCTGCCCGGGTCCCGGCAGCGGGCGGGCTGCGGAGCTGCCGCCCCGGCTCTGTGGCAGGCGGGCTGCTGCTCCGACAGCTTGTTTGGTTTTCTTTATTATTAAATAACGGACTTTCTGATTTAATGGACACCCCCTTGCCCGAATTAGTCCGTTAAATGGAGGTTTTACTGTACTTGCATTCTGTACAGATATAGCTTTTAGCTAGTTCAAATTAAATAGAGCAGTCCCGTGCATTAGAAAGCTGCTATAGTTTGTATAATGTGCTGTGCTACGTGTTAAGTGCAAAAAAAAAAAAAAGTGCAGGCACACATTTACAACTGCCTTGATTGCAATCTGTCTTGCATATGCTTTTTTACTGTTAAGCATATACAGTTCAGCTTCATAGTAAATGACATGTAATATATTAACATTACTTTTCAGCACCTGGTTTCTGGAAAAGTAATATTTTATCAATCAGTGAAATGACTCAATACAAGTTAATATTGTTTTGCTCTGAAAGCCTCAAAACCCAGACAAGAATTTTATTTTTAGGGTTGTGGAACTTTATTTGGTCAGGGAGAAAGAAAAATCAGGGAAAAAAAAAACCACCTCACAGGCAGCTGTTTAGCTGCTGCCCGCTGAAAATATGTTCACACTACAAGCCAGTCACATGTAGCATCTTAAGACTACAGTAAAACTATTATTGCATCACTCTTCCAGCTTGATATCAAGTCTGTGATTGTGCAGCAAGGTGAGGGAATTTCTTTTGTAAAAGGAGCTGTTTCTTTTTTTCTAAACTTTTCATCCTTGTTTTTCTTTTCAAGTGACGTTCTATTCTGAGTCTGTAATGAAGAAAAATCAGCATTAGTTGTTAAATTTCTTTATAGCCCAACGTTTCTCCCGGTCATATCACTTATGCTTAAATTTTGAAGATTTTTTGTATCACTTTATTGAATTTCCTAAAACCTTCATAAGATTAGGATTTGAAGGTACAAACTAGGAAATTAATTTAACTGGACAAGCTGGCTTCTATTAACAGAAATAGAACAGTTTAACACTAATGCAGAACTCATCTCTTAATCATGATTGCCGTAATAGTGCTGAAGACAGTTTTGTTCTATCTTCACTAGCAGATGAGCCATTTAACAGGAGTGCCAGGGGGCTACTGCTGACAACACTCAGTTTTCCAATGTAAACAGGTCTTTGGTGGAAGACTCTAGAGGGACAAGGTTCATGATGGATTTCTACGTGTGAATTTTAGAAGTGTATCAATAATTCTTTACTGCCCCCATTTGACTCTTGTCCTCTAGCATAAAATTAGAGACAGATATCCAAACCATCAGGTCTCTGCTGTCATGCACTCAGATCTCTCCAAATGTACTTTTCAATGCAAAATTAAAGGGAAGTGCCAGCATGGATTTGTGAGAGAAAGTTAAAAAATGTGATCAACTGGAGTATATTCCCTACACGGTGTTTAATAATAAAACAATGGACAAAGACCTATCTGGCTTCAAGATTAAGCTTGACAGATTTATGGAGGAGATGGTATGATGGGATAGCCTAATTTTGGCAATTAATTGATCTTTGTTTATTAGCGGTAAATATGCCCAATGGCCTGTGATGGGATGTTAGAAAGGGTGGGATCGGAGTTACTATAGAGAATTCTTTCCTGTCTGGCTGGTGAGTCTTGCCCACATGCTCAGGGTTTAGCTGATCACCATATTTGGGGTTGAGAAGGAATTTACCCCCAGGACAAATTGGCTGAGGTCCTCAGGGTTTTTTTTTGTTGCCTTCCTCTGTAGTACAGGGCACAGTTCACTTGCTGAAAGATTTTTTGCACCTTGGAGTCTTTTTAAACCATGATTTGATGACTTCAATAGTTAATTCATAGGTTAGGGGTTTATTACAAGAGTGGGTGGGTGAGATTCTGTGGCCTCCAATGTGCAGGAGGTCTGACTAGATGATCATAAAGATCCTTTCTGACCTTAAAGTTTGAGACATAAGTGGCTTATTTCAAACACGCACTTAATACTGTAAATACAACAGATTAACAGTTCAAGATGAAGTAGCAACAGTGATAGGAATTTAGTTATTTTAGCAAAACAGAGGTTACCAGTAGAGATATAGTCCCAGCTCAAAATAGTAAGCAGGAACTGGGTTAAGTTGCTTTGTGGTAGTATGCAATGAGATCTTTTCTAGTGACTAGACTGGATGTTTAGATGGATACTAAGAAAGGCCGGAGAGGAGACAGCTGGAATAGTCCAGACAGGAGGATTATTAAGGAATGGACAATGGATAGAGTAATCAAGACAGAACGTTGTATAGGAAGTGAAAGGATTTAACAATAGCCTGAAGGGAATGCAAGAGAGTTAGAAGTTCAATGAGAGTGAGGTTGATAGGTTGGTTATGGGAAGGACTACAGAATTGACCATGAAAAAGAAATGAGATCATGGCTCAGGTGCAGAGGAAGTTCAATCTTTGCCATCCTGAGTTTGTCAGACAGTTGCAATCTTGACTAAAGGGGCAGAGATTAGGATGGGGATGGTATAAGGTTGAGGGAGAAGAGAGGGGACCAAGAATGGAATGTTGGAGTAATGTAAGAGTGAAAAGGAGAGGAGATGAAGCCACCAAGGGAGATGCTAAAGAGCTAGTCAGGCAGGGAGTCATGAAAGCATAGAGAGAAGGGAGGGGTGTGTGTGTGACATGGGCAAAAGGAGCAGAAAAATAGGATGGATTCAAGCCCTTATAATACATGATCAGAAAGAGGCCACTGGTTACATTAGTGAGCAATAACAACTATTAACTTTCAGTGTTTTTAGCAGAAATATTCAGCAATTGTCGGTACAGTAGCACAATTTTTTCCTTCAATCTGAATCCTACAGGTAACAAATGTGGGGGGTGTGTGTGTGGGGGGGTGTTTATAGAAGGAAAATCCCTGGTTGCTTTGCACATAAAATAACTGGAGTACAGAACAATTTTGCAGGTGGATACATTTGACAGAAAATGGAACCAGAAAGGAATAGAGCAAGCTGTAATTCAGAATGACTGATAGATGAGGCTTATAAATGGCTAAATAGCCCATGCAGCTCAATCTGCAGAAGTATAACAAGGAAAAAACATTTTGTGATCTACATGCAAACAATACTAATTACAGATGAGTGTGTGACATAGGAGTGATTATGCATCGGAACCATCTGCATAATATCTGGCAGCAGTAAAAAGGCAAATGATCTCAGAATTTTACCAGAGATACTGAGCATAATTAAGCAGCTGGTGTTGTAGAACTGTTAGGCAGCTCATAATAAATAAGGTAACATTCAGAATATTATATACAATTCTGGGTCAGCAGGGTATGGCTGAGATAAGAAGGGTGCCATTGACATCAACCAAAATACCATACATCTTTGTATAAAAGAAGCTGTACAAAATTTCAAAGTGATCAGATTCAGGGTTATGGTTATACAAATTAGGGCCAGACTGAAGTTTATTAGGAGACCAGAGGAAGGTCTTAAGCATTTTATCATAATTAATATGCACAGCACCAAAGGTAGGGTGGGTACTTTATGCAAATCATCATCTTTGGAATTCTAACACTGCATGAAGCTATAAATTAGAATGCAGGCAGGGTTGACTCATTCCTTCATCTTTCCAAGAGAAGCAAGCTCAGGTTTCATGCAGTATGCTATGTGGGCGGTCTTTGAAACTAGTCTCATCTCTGCTCTGTGTATCTTAAAGAGCCAGGGCACTTTCAAAAGAATAAAGATTTGGCCTGGTATGCATGGCTCAGATTTTACCTTCACACAGCTAGTGCACTACACACCAACCCTGGAAGGGATTCATTCATATTATTGGTAAAGTCTTCCGGGATTAGAAGTACTCTGTAAAATATTGCCAGCCAGAATTTCTTTAAGCAAAATCAGAATCAGAAGATAAGTGGTGACAACTTTAAAAAAAGACACCATGTCTTCTCCAACAGTTATTCAGCTGTACCCAGAACCAATTATATACTAGAAGCATGACAATGATATTATTCACAGAACTGGGACCTCTTACAGATATGCTTAACTTGAAACAAGTAACCCCATTGGTTTCAAGGGGACTATTCACATGCCTAAAGTTAAGCACATGCCTACCGTGTTTCCCCGAAAATAAGACAGTGTCTTATATTAATATTTGCTCCCAAAATTACATTACATTATATTACAGCGAGAGGCAAAACTGGAAGTACGTCTTATTTTCGGGGGATGTCTTACTTTCGGGGAAACAGGGTAAGTGCTTGCAGGATCAGGTTTTTAAACAGGTTTTGTTCGGTCACCTCTTCTCCATCCTGTAAAGGAAAAGAAACAACCCACAAGCTAGAAAAAAGCAATAAAACTGTCCTTTACAAGGTGGGAAGAGCTAAACTAGTACACAACAAACAGGGTCAGAGAATTTTCCTTTCCATTTCAAATTACCTGATGAAATGATTCACGCGTGGTGAGTAGAAGTATTTCCTCCTGTTGTATTTTTTGTTTAGGTACCAAGGTATTGGCCACTCTTTGAAATTGTACCTGTCAGTGATATACAAATTGGTTACATTTATTATCCAGCATTTAGATTGCGGCATCTCAGTTAATGAACTGTAACTAAGCTGTTCTTTTTTGTTCAAGTGTGCACATACTGTGGTCTAGTCCAGGGGTTCTCAACCTTTTTCTTTGAGGCCCCCCCACCAACACACTAGAAAAACTCTACACTGCGGGGAGTGTCTCAAGGCTCTGGACTTCAGCTGGTGGGTGTCGAGGAGCTCGGGGCACCAGGCTCCGGCCCCACAGGACGCTGGGTGGCCCACCATAAGCATAGTTTCACTTCCATTTTAGGGGGCCAGCTCTGCATGGCAGGGGTCAGGGGAGGTAGCAACATCTCAGTGCCTGGAAAAATCATGGAGCAGGTCCTCAAGAAATCAATCCTCAAGCTCTTAGAGGAGAGGAAAGTGATCAGGAACAGTCAGCATGGATTCACCAAGGGCAAATCATGCCTAACCTAATTGCCTTCTACGATGAGATAACTGACTCTGTGGATGAGGGGAAAGCAGTGGATGTGTTGTTCCTTGACTTTAGCAAAGCTTTTGATATGGTCTCCCACAATATTCTTGCCGGCAAGTTAAAGAAGTATGGGCTGGATGAATGGACCAAAAGGTGGACAGAAAGCTGGCTGGATTGTCAGGCTCAACGAGTAGTGATCAATGGCTCCATGTCTAGTTGGCAGCCGGTATCGAGTGGAGTGCCCCAAGGGTCGGTCCTGGGGCCAGTTTTATTCAATATCTTCAGTTTTATTCAATACTCTGGAGGATGGTGTGGACTGCACCCTCAGCAAGTTTGCAGATGACACTAAAATGGGAGGAGTGGTAGATACGCTGGAGGGTAGGATAGGATACAGAGGGACCTAGACAAATTAGAGGACTGGGTCAAAAGAAATTTGATGAGGTTCAACAAGGAGAAGTGTCCTGCACTTAGGACGGAAGAATCCCATGCACTGCTACAGACTAGGGACCAAATGGCTTGGCAGCAGTTCTGCAGAAAAGGACCTAGGGATTACGGTGGATGAGAAGATGGATATGAGTCAACAGTGTGCCCTTGTTGCCAAAAAGGCTATTGGCATTTTGGGCTATATAAGTAGGGGCATTGCCAACAGATCGAGGGACGTGATTGTTTCCCTCTATTCAACATTGGTGAGGCCTCATCTGGAGTACTGTGTCCAATTTTGGGGCCCACACTACAAGAAGGATGTGGAAAAATTGGAAAGAGTCCAGAGAAGGGCAACAAAAATGATTAGGGGTCTGGAGCACATGACTTATGAGGACAGGCTGAGAGAACTGGGATTGTTTAGTCTACAGAAGAGAAGACTGAGGGGAGATTTGATAGCTGCTTTCAACTACCTGAAAGGGGGCTCTAAAGAGGATGGATCTAGACTGTGCTCAGTGGTAGCAGATGACTGAACAAGGAGTAATGGTCTCAAGTTGCAGTTGGGAAGGTTTATATTGGATATTAGGAAAAACTTTTTCACTAGGAGGGTGGTCAAGCATTGGAATGGGTTACCTAGGGAGGTGGTAGAATCACCTTTCTTAGAGGTTTTGAAGGTCAGGCTTGATAAAGCCCTGGATGGGATGATTTAGTTGGGGATTGGTCCTGCTTTAAGCAGGGGGTTGGACTAGATGACCTCCAGAGGTCCCTTCCAACCCTAATATGCTATGATTCTATGATCTCCACCCCCTAACTCACCTCAGCACGCCACCCAGCTATCTGGGTTGAGGAAGAGGAGTGTGCTAGGGGCTATGTGCAGGCAGGGGGGATAACTTCTTGCTACTCCTTTCCCTGCACCCCAAGCTATGTCCCAGGGAAGGCCCCCCACTGCAGTTGCTGCTCACTGAGGGCTCTGCCAGCCCCATAGCTGGGTCGCCTTGCCTGGGCAGCTCTTACAGGCTGTGCGAGTAGTCAAAGGGGGCTGGGAGCTGAGGAGCAGCTGCAGCCCCAAAGCAGCAGCAGCTGCCTTGCACCCCACACTGCCGCTCCAGCTTCCAAACTGGCAGGGAGTGGGGTCTTGGGGGGTGGAGAGATCCATGGGATGCCCCACTCTGTTTAAGACATTGCAGTTTTTTTGCGGGGGGAATGCTCCTCCATGCCCTCTTCCAACTCCCCCCACGCTTTCTACCCCATGGGATGCTGGGGCTCACGGACCCCTTGAAATCGGTTTGTGCCCCACCAGGGGGGGCCACACAACCCCAGTTGAGAACTGCTGGTCTAGTTTCTAGACCACAGGACTGGTAATTGGGGTTCTCTTCCCAGCTTGTTGGGTGACCTTGGACAAGTCACGTAAGCCTCTCTAACTCACTTTGCCCCTCTGTAAAACGTGGATAATTTACTTGTTATCCACTTGTGTGTGTGCCCTGAGCCCACTGAATGGAAGGCACTGTATAAATGAATCTGTATTCAAGTTTCAAAATGCTATCTTTCAAAAAATCCACAAAAATTCTTTAGTAAGTCTGTTTACAATTTTAAATAAATCAATTTGAGTATGGTGTCCACACATTTGAAAAGAAAGCTGCAGTAGGAGCAAAAGGACTAAATAACACAACTATACTTATACCAATTTTGCACAGGGATGCATCAGATACAATACAGTTTGCATGAGTGGAAGAGAATTTTGCTCCATATATCCAGTACAATACAAGCATAAGCACAACGATTAATATAGTCAGTACTCTACCAAACAGCCATAGAAATGATAAACAAGTCCAAGATTCAATATTCAGCTGTATTTTCTCCATGTGAGTTTCCTGTTCTTTCTCCATCTCCTCCACACTCCTATCACTCCAGTGCAGAATACAGAAACTGTTCCTCAAAATGGTATTACACAGAAGGTAAAATCCGGGCCCTATTAAAGCTAGTGGGAGTTTTGCCATTCACTTTGATAGGGCCAGGATTTCCCCCTGAATCTCAGTTTACTGGATATATTAACCTTTAATTTACAGAGATTACAAACAATTTAAAATACCTGTCAACGATGCTAGGAGATCCTGAATCCATCTATGTGTAGTCCCATCTACATTAAGTCCTATAATTTTTGGAAGGCCAGGTTACAGAGTTGCCCCTGAACACTAGGGTGGCCATTGGCCAGTTGACTTTTCAACCAAAAAATCAAGTAAAAAAGGGGACCTGACAGTGTCTGGAGGTGGAGCAGGGGAGCAAGCAATGGGGGAAGAGGAGCGAATGAGGGGCAAAGCCTCAGGCAGGGGAGGTTCCAATGCTCCTGCTGGAGTGTCCAGCTTTTAAATAATACAAAATTGGCAACACTCCTCAATCTAGTGGTCTTGCAATGCAGCTGAGAAAAGTCCAAGTCTATAGCACAACTTGGAAACACTTTGAACTCATCAGCACAGCAAGACTGGACCATATTTCAACACATTAGGGGACTATCATATTGTAACCAGGTCCCCCAAGTACTGTAAAACTTGAAATCTAAATGGGACCAAGTTCTGTTTGCTGTTTATCTGGTGATTTATCCATAAAATTGCAAGAGAGTGGTTACCACCACCCCAGCCCAGCTAACTGCTTAGCAAAGTTGCCAGTGATGAGAAACATCCCCGGAGGTATTAATGTTGTTTAGTAAGTACTGCTTTTCTCTTCTAGGGCTGGTCTTCGCGGGTAGCGATCGATCTGTTACCGATCGATTTCTCGCGTCTGGTGAAGACACGAGAAATCGATCACCCGCAGCGCCCCCATCGACTCCGGAACTCCAGCTTGCCAGGGGGCGCAAGCTGGAGTCGACGGGAGAGCACGCCACTGCCCACCACCGCCATGAGGATGGCAGGTACGTCGGCTGGAGATACGCAGACTTCAGCTACGTGATTCACGTAGCTGAAGTTGCGTATCTCCAGTCGACCCCCCCCCCCCCCCCTCCCCATAGTGAAGACCAGCCCCTAGCCTAGATGGTAGATATATTTTGTTCTTGATAAGGTTAAAAAGATGCTTTTTCCACAATAGACATGTTATCTGACTCTTTTTCTGTAAGATGTTTCTATTTTTGATAGTACTGATACCTCCTACAGCTCTGCACATATAGAACAGTAATCCTCTTTTCCATACCAGTAGGTGCGTCCTAAGAAGTCATTTCTCCACTCGCCAGGTCGTGGTTTTTCGTGGCCTGTTTGTAACAGCCGCAGAGCAATTTCTCTTTCTTTAATAACTAAGTCTATTCTTCCCATAGACTTTTCCACCTGAAAACAGAATAACCATTTCAACATGCCACTGAAGCCACAATGCCGGCTATTGATCTGTGCTTAAACTGATTCACCACTTCTACCTGCAATACACTGTACATATTCTGAGTAGAATTAGAACCCCAGTGCAGGTTAGTGTCTGCACAATTGAATGGGAGACTGAGTTCACTGTGAGCAGCACTGAGAGCAGCAATGGCCAAACTATAACTTTTAACCATAAGCTTCTCAACACTTTTCCACCTAGAAACCTTGTTACCATGATTCAAGTGTAAGTAGATGAAGTCTGCAAGGTTAAGGTAGGGAGAGAAATGCATAGGAAAACAAGGTCAAAAAGCTGAAGGAGACACTGAAAGAGGGTCAGAGAAATGGGAAAAGAACCAAGAGGTTACAGTTCCTGGAAGCCCAGGGAAGATAGAGAATGGAGTTGAAGGCAGCAGGAAGTTCAACAATAAGAATATGGGTAGGCTGCAGGCTGGGCCAGGAAAACATATCAGAAATGACCGTGAAATCAGTTTCAGTAGAATGAAAGAGGTAATTTAATATGAATTTAATATGAACATGATTTAACATGGAATCATAGGAGTGGAAGGGACCTTGAGAGGTCATCCAGTCTAGTCCCCTGCACTCATGGCAGGACTAAATGTTATCTAGACCATCCTTGATAGGTGTTTGTTTAACCTGCTTTTAAAAATCTCCAGTGATGGAGATTCCACAACATTCCTAGGCAATTTATTCCAATGCTTAACCAGGAGGTGAGAAGGCTTTGGAACAAGTTAACTTTTACATAGTTACCCTAAATAAAATGAATCAGGAATATAGTTCTGGGAACTGTTTTGTACAGGTTTGTAAACATTGCATCTGTCAGATAAAAAGTTTACCCTGCAGTGATATTTTTAGCTTATATGAAAAAGTTACCTTTTCTAATCGTTCCGGACTTGGCATAGGTAAAATTTGTCGCTTTGCTTCTTGCTCTAGAGTTAAAAGCATGTTCTTCTCTTTCAGTAGGACATACCTGGATCAATTGTAATAGTACAATAAGGTCAGAAATTAGAGTTAAGTTTTAGCGGTAAAATGCTTGTAAATTATTCACTTAAATAGTGATTCTGAGCTGCTAGGATTACCCGATTTTGTGTCTGGTAATTTGGGCTCCAATGTCAATTTTAAAAGTCTGTTTTTTTTGTTATGTTTTTTAAAATAATATTTGCCTATGCTACTTGAGTTGTATTTTTAAAGATCTTGCAATTCTAACAATCTGATTGACTTTTAATAGGGCTTTTTCCTCTGTGATTTCCCAGCACTTTACAAAGGATGGATAAACACCATTATTTCCTGTTTTACAGCTGGAGAAACGGAGGGACACCGGACTGAAGTCATTTATCCCATGCTCACATAGTCAGTGGCAAAGCCAGGAATTAGAACCCTGTATGTCTTAACCTCTAGTCCCATCCTCTGTCCATGAGACCACACATGTTTATATAAACCTTTTAAAAACCATCCTTAACTGATGGGCCAAGTTGGACTCTTCTGTACTGAGGCCAATTCACCACTTCTATCTGCAACACACTGTACATTCTCTGAGCAGAATTAGAATCCCAGTGCAGGTTAGTGTGTGCACAATTGAATGGGAGACTGAGTTCACTGGCTAATACAGCCATGAGCACTGGCACAATTGCCCCCAAAAGCTAGGAAACACTGCATTAAAACACTTACCAAAGTTTGTGCAAATCTTCATTACTCTTGTTTCTTAGATGTTTTGCATGCCACTCATCCCCTGTAAAAACAACAGCAACAAAACACAGTGATTTAATCTAAAAACGATCAATTTTCTGAAGAAAAAAAATTTCCACCTGGATACCATGTTGATTTCCTGGAAAGAATGTCAAATTACAAACACCAATTTTTGCAGGTTTTTCCTTATAGATTACATTGAAATACTGATCAGCCCCAACCCTACTTAGAAAACAAGACCATGCTTAAATGTGAAAGAAACTGTACTGTTCCCTAATACTTGTAACAGTAGTTCATAGCTAGGAAAAGTTGTAGGCAGAAGGAGAGAGAGAGAGAGAAAAGTAGCTTTAAGGGTAATACAGTTCTTTATTCAGTGTTAGAAGTGCAACCCTTTCTATGATCTCTCATCACATGACAATATGGGTGAAGACTATGGGTATGGCTAGACTGAAGATTGTAGCGTGTTTATTTGTAGCGCTTCCCAATGTAGCGCTATTGGTATCGCGCTAGAGACTGTACAAATGGAAACTTTGTAGCGCAAAATAATGGCTACATTTGTGGTGCTTCTGCCGGCAGTAGTAGTTGCGGGATAGGGCAGGTATCCCAGCATTCAGCTGGGTGCAACGTGTTTTGCAAAGGAGGGGGGCGAGGGGGAACTGGGAAGTTGTTCATAGGGAGATGAGATCTGTCTGTCAGTTACTTTTCATTAGCGAAAACTGACAGGCTGTCTATTTCAGACACACAGCTCCGTCTGCAAGCATTTTCACTGGTTATTTGCTGTGTTAATTGTTAGAGAGAAACTGCAAAGCTACTTCCGCCTTTATAAAAACAACACCTCACGCCATTTGCCTTACATGGCAAGTTGATTGTCCTTAATGGCTAGCTGATGGCCCTCAATGGGTTGCTGATAGCTTTCCATGGCTTGGAGGCATGCAAGAGATCCGATGGGTGTTCACATTCCCACCCTTGCGCTACAACGTTAGCGCAAAAAGGCTTATCCCTCTCGAAAAGGTGGTTTAACACTTGCGCTGTAAAAGGGGAGTCATTGCGCTAAATCTCCCTTTGAAGTGTGTTCGGTAGGAAAATTATAGCGCTAAAGGAGGGTTTTGGCGGTGCAAAGCGCCAGTCTAACCATACCCTATATGCTGGGCTAGAGGGCATTTTGCCTCTGCTCTCCATAATAAATGTTCCATTTGTATTAACACAGAATTAAAATTGAAAAAGCAAATGAATATACAAGAGTGATGTGCACTAAATACCTCCTAAAATCTTGCATGTTGATGTGCATATTTTTAACAGCAGAAGTATATCAAAGACACCAAATCCAAAAGGTTACAAATAACTCACCAGATTTAACTACAGTTTCTCCCCAGTTTTTTGGGTCATCAAAAAACTCCTCCAGTCCTTTCCGTGACAAAGTAGTATGGAGAAATTTAAACTGATAGAGGGGCTCTACTTTAGTAGTGTTCTTATGGAGCAGGTTCAAGGTTAATCTGCAACAAAGGTAAAGAAAAATATATATTTAATTAGGAAAAAAAAGAAATCTGCTAAATATGAACTTTACCTTCCTTTCTATTCTCACGGACACCTTCTTATTCTAACTGTAACAGGTTTTCTAACTGCAGATTCTTCAACACTGGAGGTTTCTGGGTCCACTGGAGAGAGAGAGTCAAAAGCCATAGGTTCAATTCCTGGCTCTGTCAATGTCAGACACATCATTTCTATTTTCATTTCCTCTCAATCATTGTGTGTCTTGTTCTCATTTGTTTATAAGCTTCCTGAGCAAGGGATTGTCTATTATGCATTTGAGTAGTGCTGTGCACAAAGAGACCCTGATCATGGTTGAGACTTCTCGACACTACTATGAAACAAATAATAAATCACTAGTAAAAACAGCATTTATGAAAAACAAGAATGACTTGCAGAAACAAAGTACTGTGTTTCATAACATTATATTATGTGCAGGAAAACTCTGTTATTACAAAAAATGCCAAAGAACCTTTAACATCTACATGGAGCTTCTATCTTTAAGGTATTACCTGTGGAAAACTCTAATATTATTTGGAAATAACTAACTTCTTCAAACTCTGTAAATAACCTATTTTTCAAGGAAGAATAGCTACTGCAAACCTAATGTTTAGACCACACGTTCTCAGACTGTGGTCCATGAACCACTGGCTCCATTCAGGTGGTCCACAGATAGTTCCCTCTAAGGTGGGTGCCTGGGTGGCTGTACACGAGAGAATGAAGGGCCACTCACCTCGTTAGTGGAGCTGTGCAAGCAGAGCTCTACTAATTAGATGCATGGACCCCGGAGAAGATGCACACATAAGGTGGCCTTGGAGGGAACAAGTGGTGGTTGGGAGGGGGCAGTGAGGTGAGAAGAGGAGGTGGGGGAATTTGGGACATGCAGGGCTGTGGCAGCCAGAGAAAGAGGCAACTCTCCCCAGCTCCAGAGCTGCAGTTGCCAGGGAAAGACAACTCTCCTTCCCAGCCCCAGGTCAGGGGCTGATGCAGAGAGGGAGAGACACTCCCCCCCCCCCCCCTCCTTCCCAGTCCCAGCTCAGGGGAGAGAGGGCACAGCCATCACATTAGAAAGGTAAGACTATTGATATTAAAATAGGAGTTGTGTGCTTTTATTTGTAGGGGAAAAAAAGAGGGGGATTAGATAGCGCTTTTATCCAAAGTAATTTACATTAGCTAGCTAAAGGCCCAAATAACATTTGGAAAGATCATTAAGTGGTGCGCAGAGACCCTCAGCAATTTTCAAGAGGTCCACAAAAAAAAAAAAAGTTTGAGAACCACTGGTTTAGAGTTAGACTATTAAGTTAACCTTCTTGTAATGACTAAATTTCATTATGCCCTAAATTGATATTCAGGGGCCTGTGTGAAATGGGTTGTAATATGTCTAGTTCTAGAGAGCAAGTTCCATCACATCACACTCTTGTTGGCACTCTCAGCAGCAACTGTGGTAAAGAAACCAGACCTTTCTGATTTTATCAGCTGAACAATAAGTAATGTTCTGGAGAAATGGAGCACGAAGAAAATGTTTGTTACAAACTTCATTATCCTGAAATTAAAGCTTTTAATTCACATGACCAAATGTGCACTGGCCTGAAAACCCCCTAATTGGCAGACCTCAATAGCAAATCAGGGAGTCCCATATATTGACAGATTAATTTCTTTAGCCTGTATTTTTTTTAATATAATCCCAATTTTCAAGATTTGTTATTTCTGATGTCAGTTTACAATAATAAGGAGAACAACTATTTTGTGTGGGATGGAAATAAGTGCAGGTCAAAAAAATTCTAGAAAGGTACAGCTGAGACATTATACCATTTTCTGTAGCGTAACTGATTCCATTACAAGCAGCTGTACTAAAATCCAAATGTGAAATTTCAATACATTGTTTTGAGAAACGGATGAATGTTACTCAGATATTAATCACTGTGAAATCTCACTAAATACCAATCTCGGTTTAATCAGAGCTTCATCCTTCTAAAGAGAGGAACAAATTATCTGAAAGAATAAATGCATACATAGTCTTGCTTGCTGTGTGTGGATATTAAAGACTGTATAACGTATAACTGTATAACGTAACCCAATGGCAGTTTCACACTTGATTGTCCCCAGGAGGAGAATGAATTTTGTTAGCACTGGGTGAAATTATGCCTTAATTACATATCTGATAAACTAGATGTTGAAACATTATGGGGACAGGCACTGTAAAGACCCAAATAGAATATAGTAAAGCTCTTTTGCAAACAAATACAGACTTCAGATTTTGTTGTTATTTTAGCAGTGGTTTTTAGGGGAGTTGGATTCTAGTTGCCCGTTCATTTCAAAGAGGCCAAAGCACAACACCAGCATCCATCTGGGGCACTGCTCTGGGGGCAATAGTCCCAGGCCCTGCGGGCTGCCTCGGGATGGCCCCAGATCGGCCGCAAAGCGACGCTATTTCGAATGAACACACTTTGGCCCATCAGCCTGTCAAAGGCCAACGGCCCCCTTTCCTCAGCCGTTCAACGGCCCCCTTTCCTCAGCCGTTCAACGGCCACCGCCGCCCCAAGCATACAACGGCCGGGCCTGGCCGACCCCAGTCCCCGCCCCTCCCCCAGCTCAACAGCCCAAGACGCCCGCCCAACGCAGCCCCCCTGCCACGGCCGGGGGGGGGGGAGGACCACACGGTCCACGTCCCCTTCCCAGGTCACCTCATCTCCCCCGCCCCACAGGCCCCTACCCGGAAAGGCGGGCAGCTGGCGGGGCCTGCAACGCGCTCGAGACCCTCACGGCGCTGAAGAAGCGCCGGCAAAGGGCAGCCGCCATGACAACCACAATGCCTTGCGCCACGGGACACTTCCGGCCGGGAGAGCGGAAGGGGAGAGAGGGCGACGGGTAGAGTTACAGGGCAGCGTGCCCGCTTCCAAGATGGTGGCCCCACGGCTTCGCTCCGATGGGGGGTAAATGGCCAGCGGCCCCGCCGCTTGCCAGTTTCACACATGGCCGCCATGAGCCTGCTGCTCCGAACCGCGGTCGCTTTGGGGACTCGCAAGGTCCTGGTCAGGGCGGTAGGCGGGGGGCGCGTCTCCTTGCTGGGCAAGAATGTCGTGTCCTCCGGCATCATCGGTACGGCGCCCCCGGGCCGGGGAGCTCGGTGTCCTCTATAGCGGGGTGACCTTGGGGAGCGGGGTGCGGGCTCTGGGGAGCGGTGTCTCTGCCGGGGGCGGGATAGCGCTGCGGGGGAGGGGGTTGGGGAGTTGGGTTTCCTCTGGGGAAGGGGGCACCTCTGGAGAGGCGGGGTCTCCTTTGGGGAGGGGACAAGGGCCCTTGGGTGGGGGTCTCCTTCGAGGAGAGCGGAGGGGGGGGTCTATGAGGAAAGGGGGGGGGTTCCTCAGTAGGGAAGGGGGTTCCTCTTCCTAGTGATTAGAGCATGTTTGGAGGACTTGGGTTTTATTCCTGATTCAGCCCCTCTCCTTGTGTATCTGATTGTGAGACCCAGGCCCATTGGTACCAGCTGGCAAAGAGTTCCCTATTATGTAGCACTTTAGAGACTAACCAGTTTATTTCAGCATAAGCTTTTGTGGGCTATAGCCCACTTCATCGGATGCATAGAATGGAACAGAAGTAAGATGCATTTATACACGCAGAAAGCAAAAAAAAAAGTTGTACATTAGCATACCAATTCTAAAAGGCTGTTTAATTTGGATGGGCCATTATGAGGAGGAAAAAAAAAACCTTTTGAAGTGGATCTTTGTCTGACAGGAGATAAGAACTATTGAAGGTAAATTAAGTAGAGAAATGCAATCAATTAGTGTAATGAGAGAGCCATTCACAATCCCACTTTAGCCCACTACAAGTCTTCCTCATTTTATTTATGGATACAGACTAACACAGCTGCTAATCTTAAACCTATTCTGTAACAGTAATTCCTGTCAGGCCTGATAAACTCGCTGCACCTAATACACTGCTTTCATAATATTTGTCTATGAAGACTTTCATGTCAGGCTTTAACTGAAGGCCAGGATCATGCTGATCATTAATATTGTTGTGAAATGTATGTCAAACACTGCATAAAATGTTCCATATGTGTAACGAAAATGTTTTAAGCGCTGACAAATAGGTTTTGGGTCAGACAAAGGATGTTGATTGGGATTCACATGTCTCTCTGTTAGTCATGTAGATTAAGCACTGTAAAACAATACAATGACAGCTCTGTTTACATATGGACTCAATAGGAAAGGTGCATATAAGAAAAGAAAACAAGCCACAAGGTGGAACCTGGCCATGTGCAAAGACAGTGAATTTTGGGACTGTGCGTAGAAGGCAAAAAGACATCCCTTGATCCTTCACTGAGGAAGCAAAAGGGCAGTGCTTTTTGCATTTATGAAAGAGGGATCCCAGCCTTGTTGGTTGGAGATGCTGAAAGAAGGCATTAGGTGAGAATAGACTGCTTTAGACAGAAGGGTAGCCTGTTAAATTAAGTGTAATCTCTAAGAAGTGTGTTATGGTTTTGTTTTATATATAACGTTTCAGTTTCCATTGTTCTTACTTGCTGTCGCTTAAATCTTAGTCTTAGGTAATAAACTTATGATTGTTTTCACTGTAAATATATTTCAGTGCTAAGATGTTATATAGGAGCTGACTTTCAGTTAAGTCAAACTTATGTATATACTGTCCTCTTGGGGATAGTGAACCTGGTATTTCTGTGAGTATCCAGTGATTAAGGAATGGACACTATAGGGAAATGAATGAAAGAGGACAGTGCAAAGTAAGAGCTAGCATAAGCCCAGAGAAGCGATGCTGGATGGTTGAGGGAATGGCAGTGTCAGAGACACTCCCTGCCTCTGTGAGGGGGAAACAAGGTGACACAGTCCTGGGCCCCCTCAAAAAGGGTCACAGTGACCTTGGGCGAAATAGTCATGTTTGGTTTTCCTTTGTGAAAGGGAGATAATATGATCCTATGTTACGGGGTGGTCTTTGAGATCTGTAGATGGGAGCTGCAAGCTGTTCAATTTTTTCTAGAAACAGCTACCTAAGAGGCCTTCTGGAACAGCCTGAATTCAAGTCTGTTGTTAGGGACAGTAGATTGTGTTGTATGCTGCTGCTGCTACTTTTTCCTCTGGTGTGTTCTCTTGCTAAAGGTATTTACTTGAAAATGGAAAATTTTCTCATTACTTTGATCTTGTAATGTGCGCCATATAAGAAGGTCCTTGCACTGAGCCATATTGAACCTGCTGGGATCTGCTCATGCTGAGCTAGTTGCAAGGTTAGAGTCTAAATGTCCAGCAGCCCCCTTTCCCCCCCCTTAATGTGTAGTATAGCCAGATATTAACTTCCCTTTCAGTATCGTAGCTCTTGCTTCTAGCTGCTGATTTCATTTCTGTTCATAATGCAGTGCAAAACTGAGAGGGCTTCTAGTCATATGCACAAGTGTCCACTTAAGAGCCAATATGTCACCTCCTCTCCTGTTTCACAAGTGACCTGGGGTCAAAATTTTGGCTACCCCAGTCAAAACCTACCGGTAGTAGCATTCTAGTGTGTGAATTTATCTATCTGTAGAGATCTTATATGGAAGATTCTTGTGCAGATAAAATTTTCTTCAGCTCATCTGTTTTTCCTCTATGACTTGCTTTATAGAGAGAGGTTTATCTTGGAATACTGCCACTTCTGTAGCATACAATTGGGGATAGCTCTAGGAATCCTGCTGTCCTAGGCCAGGGGTCTCCAAACTACGGCCCGCGGGCCGGATGCGGCTCGCGAGGCCCTCTCATCCGGCCCGTTGAGATCTTTTTGCGGAGGAGTCTTCGCGGCCCCGCGCGCCCATCACAGCCCAGTCCCCGCCCCTCAGCCAATAGCAGGGCCGCTGGGCGCTGATGGACGCGGCCGGGAGGCAGGCCCCGCCCCGGTGCGTGCTGCTCCAACTTGCTGGGAGTCGCAGATTTAGAGCGGGGCCGGAGACTGAGCCGGGGCCGGGAGAGAGAGAAGAGGCAAGCAGGATGGGGAGAAGAGTGGAGGCGGAGCCGGGGCCGGGCAGGAGAAGAGAGGCGATTCGAGGCGAGCGGGGGGGGGGGAGAGAAGAGGCTTGGCGATGCGAACGGGGGGGGGGGGAGAGAAGAGGCTTGGCGATGCGAACGGGGGGGGGGGAGAGAAGAGGCTTGGCGATGCGAACGGGGGGGGGGGGAGAGAAGAGGCTTGGCGATGCGAACGGGGGGGGGGAGAGAAGAGGCTTGGCGATGCGAACGGGGGGGGGGGGAGAGAAGAGGCTTGGCGATGCGAACGGGGGGGGGGGGAGAGAAGAGGCTTGGCGATGCGAACCGGGGGGGGGAGAGAAGAGGCTTGGCGATGCGAACCGGGGGGGGGAGAGAAGAGGCTTGGCGATGCGAACCGGGGGGGGGAGAGAAGAGGCTTGGCGATGCGAACCGGGGGGGGAGAGAAGAGGCTTGGCGATGCGAACCGGGGGGGGGGAGAGAAGAGGCTTGGCGATGCGAACGGGGGGGGGAAGAGAAGAGGCTTGGCGATGCGAACCGGGGGGGGGGGAGAGAAGAGGCTTGGCGATGCGAACGGGGGGGGGGGGGGAGAGAAGAGGCTTGGCGATGCGAACGGGGGGGGGGAGAGAAGAGGCTTGGCGATGCGAACGGGGGGGGGGGGAGAGAAGAGGCTTGGCGATGCGAACGGGGGGGGGGGGGAGAGAAGAGGCTTGGCGATGCGAACCGGGGGGGGGGGAGAGAAGAGGCTTGGCGATGCGAACGGGGGGGGGAAGAGAAGAGGCTTGGCGATGCGAACCGGGGGGGGGAGAGAAGAGGCTTGGTGATGCGAACCGGGGGGGGGGAGAGAAGAGGCTTGGCGATGCGAACCGGGGGGGGGGGAGAGAAGAGGCTTGGCGATGCGAACCGGGGGGGGGGAGAGAAGAGGCTTGGCGATGCGAAGGAGGGGGGAGAAGAGGCTTGGCGATGCGAAGGGGGGGGAGAGAAGAGGCTTGGCGATGCGAAGGGGGGGAGAGAAGAGGCTTGGCGATGCGAACCGGGGGGGGGAGAGAAGAGGCTTGGCGATGCGAACGGGGGGGGGAGAGAAGAGGCTTGGCGATGCGAACCGGGGGGGGGAGAGAAGAGGCTTGGCGATGCGAACCGGGGGGGGGAGAGAAGAGGCTTGGCGATGCGAACCGGGGGGGGGGGAGAGAAGAGGCTTGGCGATGCGAACCGGGGGGGGGGAGAGAAGAGGCTTGGCGATGCGAACCGGGGGGGGGGGAGAGAAGAGGCTTGGCGATGCGAACCGGGGGGGGGGGAGAGAAGAGGCTTGGCGATGCGAACCGGGGGGGGGAGAGAAGAGGCTTGGCGATGCGAACCGGGGGGGGAGAGAAGAGGCTTGGCGATGCGAACGGGGGGGGGGGAAGAGAAGAGGCTTGGCGATGCGAACGGGGGGGGGGGGAGAGAAGGCTTGGCGATGCCAACGGGGGGGGGGAAGAGAAGAGCGGGGCCGGGGGAGGAGAAGAGAAGAGGCTTGGCGATGTGAACGGGGGGGGGGGGGGGAGAGAGAGAAGAGCGGGGCCGGGGGAGGAGAAGAGAAGAGGCTTGGCGATGTGAAGGGGGGGGGAGAGAGAAGAGCGGGGCCGGGAGGAGCAGAGAAGAGGCTTGGCGATGCGAACGGGGGGGGGGAAGAGAAGAGCGGGGCCGGGGGAGGAGAAGAGAAGAGGCTTGGCGATGTGAACGGGGGGGGGGGGAGAGAGAGAAGAGCGGGGCCGGGGGAGGAGAAGAGAAGAGGCTTGGCGATGTGAAGGGGGGGGGGAGAGAGAAGAGCGGGGCCGGGGAGGAGCAGAGAAGAGGCTTGGCGATGCGAACGGGGGGGGGGGGGGGGGGGGTAAGTGGCAGAAGCCCCGCATGCCTGCTGGGAGCAGGGTGCTTTCCCACTTTGCAGGGAATAGCTACCATCAGCTCTATTTTTAAATTAGCAAATTGCACTTTAAATAGTTTTCAGGGCATTTAAAAACTTTTTTCTGTAATAAATGAAAGAGCAGTGATATTAGATGAGTTAACAAAGTCCTGTGGCACCTTAAAGACTAACTATAAAGTTTTGAAGCATGAGCTTTTGTGGGCTAATACCCACTTCGTCGGATGCAAGCAGTGGGAGTGCTTGCAACCGACGAAGTGGGTATTAGCCCACGAAAGCTCATGCTTCAAAACTTTATAGTTAGTCTTTAAGGTGCCACAGGACTTTGTTACCTCTGCTATTCCAGACTAACGCGGCTACCTCTATGATTCTTGATTAGATGAGTTGTGTGCCAGGAAGAGAAAACTACCAAACAAGGACCTAAAGCGATCCCCTGTCTTCACATGCTTGATTTCATTCCTTAATTAGAGCCATTCATCAGTAGGTATGAGATATGAGGCTTAAGGGCCGCCAAGACAGAGAGCCTCCAGCTACGGTGGCCGCTCCTGTGCCCCCCCCCCACTGAGTCCATAATTGGCCCCACACCCCAGCAAATCTTCCCTCTCCTGCAAATCTGGGTCTGTGTCCATTGCTCCTTTTTGCTGCTTCTCTCTGGTCTGGTGCTAACCCCTGAGGGTTATGTCTGCTCTTAGCCCACTTGACAAGTTTGATTGTCCTTGATCTGTCTCTCCTTCTTCATTCACACCTCATTCATTCAACAGGGCACTTGATTATAAAGTGGTGGGGGGGGGAATCTTATTCTACTTCTAGCAGAGACATTTTTCTTTTACCTTAATTATACTACCTTGGGGGCTATAACAGATTACCAAAGTTCAATACAGAGTTTCTAAAACAAGGTTATATGAAAAGGCATAATACAAAAGTCATTTAAAAGTTAAACACCCCCCCCCCTCTTGCCACCCCCACCCCCGGGCCTTTTAAAAAAAAATCATGTTAGTGGTCCGCGGGATTCAAAATTGTGAGTTTAGTGGTCCCTGAGGTCCGAAAGGTTGGCGACCACTGGTCTAGCATCCGTCACCCGGGCGATGGGGTGAATCGCAGGTTCCTAGCGGAGCGGGTGGGCGCTTCTGTCCTTCTCCTCCGGCTCGGGGCCACCAGGGCGTGCGCAGGTACCTCGGAGCGGCCCGTTGCGCCTGGGGCAGCTGGCTGCGGATGGCGTAGCCGGGCTGCAGCCCTGGAGCGCAGGGGCAGCTGTTGCCCGTTTCCTCTGAAGTGACTCCTGGGGGGGTGTCCCGGGCTGACAGCCCCGCTGAGAGGTAGGTCTGGGGAAGCGGCGGTCGCCGAAGCAGCCCGGGGCGGGGGGGCAGAGCAGGGGCTCCCTTGGGGGGGGGGTGCGCGCACGCGGGGGGGGGTGTTGTGGGAGTTGTTTGCAGCATAAGTTGTTTGCAAGCATAAGTTGAGGCATATATGTGTTCACCTTTCTGTCCTTGCTTTTAGTTTCCATGGTAAGCTCCATTGTATTGATCAAAATGAAATAATTTCTCAATGACATTAGTTCTATAAATCATTATTATTCATTCATTTTAACTTTTCTGTGCATCATTTTGTTCTCCAATAGGTGTCAATCAATATAATTTAGCTTTACTAGGAAATATTTTTAAAGGACTCCTGTTTCGTGTGTGCAGATAGTCATTGTTAAAATGAAAATAGTTTGATTTTGTCCCCTCCCCTCCCTTCTACTCGGAAATAAATAGTCCCGTCACCTCTGTTTGAACATATTATTTACCTTTGTGGATGTGCTGAGGCTTGGATGTGAGGGCAGGCTGGCTGAAACTCAAACTAGGTAAGATCTCGAAAATGCTAACTGACTGTAAATAGCAGAAGAAATAGCACAGCAGTAAGATGGCTAAGTTGTGAGAAAGTTCTGAGCAGAGTATTTAAGTTAAGAAAGGAAATAGGTGACTTCCTGGAAAGTGAAGGCAAGCCACAGCCATTAATGTCTGATGAAGAGTGGGTATGGAAATTGGCCTTTGCTGCAGACATAACTAGTCATTTAAATTTTCTGAACCTAAAACTACAAGGAGAGGAAAATCTAGTTTCTGATCTATACACCCACCTAAAGGCCTTCAGATCCAAACTTGTCTTGTTTTTGGAACAAGTACAGGCCAACAACTTGACGCACTTTCAGCAGTGCAAGGTCTTCATGGCTGAAGCAACAGCTGAGTTCCCCACGTCATTTGCATGCGAGATCATCAAAGACCTCCAGCTGCAGTTTCAGCAGCGGTTTTCTGACTTGGATTCAAAGGCAGAAGAAGTGAGACTGTTTCAAAACCCATTTGAAGCAGATGTGGCCAGTTGCCCAGATGAACTGCAGCTGGAGGTCATTGAGTTGCAAGCAAATGACCTCCTTAGGGACAAGTTCAAAGAAGGACTGGTGGGTTTTTACCAGTTTTTGCCCAAGGAAGACTTTCCTAATGTCAAAACTTTTGCATCAAGGTACCTTTCAATCTTTGGAACAACATACCTGTGTGAACAAACATTTTCAAGAATGAAATACGTGAAGAACAATTTGAGAACAAACTTGTCCGATGATAATCTCAGGTCACTGTTGATGTTAGGGACATCAAATCTAAAGCCAGAAATGTCTGCTATTCTGGCATCCAGGAAACAATTTCACCATTCCCACTAATACAGGTGTTCATGTGTAGTGTATCAATGTGTTATTAAATAATAACCGAATAAAATAATATTAAATAAATAATTAAAAACAACATCCATGTTTTGATTCTTTTTTATTTGGACCTCGAGTGTGTTGTCGGCCCCCGAACTGCTATTTGATAGCTAATGCGGCCCTCGGGCTGAAAAGTTTGGAGACCCCTGTCCTAGGCAAAACAACAAATACCCTTACCAGCTTGCAGTTACCCACTCTTTACTGAATGTTTTATTACTTTTTTTTGTTTGTTTGTTTTACTACATAATCATTGCAGATGAGAAAAGGACATAATAATACCCAGGTTTAATTTTGCAGCTCCAGTACGCCATGGAAGCAGTGGGAAAAGACTGTTTGCCATCAAGGCAACAGAGTTCTATGATAAACGATTTCTGAAATTGCTGGTAAGTTAATGGTTTGTGGTTGCAACTCTTAATGTAACTTAAATAATTTTGTGAATGATGGACTGTGTTTAAGGTGTTAATACACTCATTCCTATTATTTACAATGCAGTAGCATCCAAAACGTATTAGGCACTAGCCACATAAAGATGATTTCCTAGTCCCTATCATGAAGAATTTGCCATTTATAAAGACAAAGACAGATGAGCCAAAGGGATATGTCATACCAGCCAAGTGGTCAGGGTGGTGATTGACATCTATTATGTTGGTGAGCTTTTTTTTTTTTTTTTAAAACACCTGGGTTGTGAGGCATGTTTCTTGTTTTCTGAAATGCTTTGAGATCCTTGGCTGGAAACACTAAGAATTCCAGTTGCAATAATAAACCATATTTGGTGGTATACCAAAGAAATATTGTGGAAGTTCAGAATTTGGTGTCCTAATGCTGGAGAGATAATTGTAAGAAAGTAACTGAGATTTACAGAAGAAATGGTTTTGTTTTCTGTCAGACTGACCTGGTGTCTTTTTCCCTCCCCCTGCTAAACAGAGATTCTATATATATTTGACTGGGATACCAATAGCCGTATTTGTAACATATGTCAACGTCTTCATTGGTAAGCACTTCTGTGAAGTTTAACTAAGCTACCTTGTTGAACATTGCTAAAGTTGGATAACGAAAATGAAATAGGTCTGATAGTAAATTGAATTTCTTCAAAGGATTGCTTGGAAGACCCTTATCTCTAAAACTGGCTCAGTAACTGTGGGTCATGTTTAAGGCTGCATGTCTGTCATGGAAGTCACGGATTCTGTGACTTTTCGTGACTTCTGCAGTGGCCAGTGAGATTGGCTCTGGCAGCCCCACTAGTTTGGGTGTAGGGGGGGCTCAGGACTAGGGCTGGGACAGGGTGTTTGGGGTGTGGAGTGGCACTTACCTCGGGGGCTCCCCAGAAGCAGCCGGCATATCCCTACAGTTTCTAGGTGGAGGGGCCAGGGGGCTCTGCGCGCTGCCCCTGCCTGCAGACACCATCCCCACAGCTGCCATTGGCTGTGATTCCCGGCCAATGGGAGCTGCAAAGCCAGCACTCGTGGTGGGGGTAGTGCATGGAGCCCCCCGGCCTTCCCTCCCCTAGAAGCTGCAGGAACATGCTGGCCACTTCTGGGGAGCTGCACAGAGCCTGGTAGGGAGTCCCTCCCAGCCCCTGCAGCAGCAGGGGTCCCGGGCTATGTGCTGCCACCTGCCCCACTGCACCAGTGGGGGTGCCGGGCTGCCCCCCCCAGCTCCCCGGGCCATTACCCCCAGCACTCACAGTGCCCCCCAGGCAGCACCCATGGCGCCCCAGCCCAAATTTCAGTTAGGGGTATGTAGTACAAGTCATGGATAGGTCATGGGCTGTGAATTTTTGTTTACTGCCCGTGACCTAGCCAGGAATTTTACTAAAAATACCCAAGACTAAAACGTAGCCTTAGTCATTGTGTAAAAATATACTGAAGAGGAGAATCTCATATCTGACCTAACATCTCTTCCTTCTCTACCTGTTCTATAAAATGCAGGGAAGCTTCAGAGAATTGATCAGTAGTTATACACGTCTATTCTCCATTTGAAGATGATAATGTTTTCTGTCTGAATTTAAACATCTACCTTTTGCATATTCCAAGATATTTGTATAGAATATACATTTAGCAGAACACTGCCAATTTAAAATCAAAATTCTTCCTGACTTTTTTTTTTTTTTAAACTACTAAGGTAATATACCTTAGATTGTGTAATTGAATGATCAGAGAAAAATGTATTGAATTAATTTTTCTTGCATGTTTACTTTGTGATGGCACTTTGGGTTCAGTCAGTTTCACTCTCTTCTCTGTTTAGTCAGTCATTTCCCCTTTTTGTTGTGTGGGTTAAAATATAGACGTATGTAACTGGAGAACAGAAGTGGTGGGAGGACTCCGAAGCAGGTATAGTACCTGAAACTACTTTCAGGCTGTTCCAGCTCACTTTTTTGAAACCGAATAGAATCAAACTTATGGGTCTCTCTTTAAATACTTTGTGTGTGAAATGTTCTTAATTGGTCTTTATTTGAATAAGGAACGTAAACTGTGTTTATAAAATATCAATAGTATTGAACATCCCTCCATTTTCTCTTGGCAGGTCAAGCTGAACTTGTAGAGATTCCAGAAGGTTATTTCCCAGATCACTGGGAATACCACAAAGTGAGTACAAAATTATGAAAGGGATATCGCATACCAGTACGCTCCTCATCATCATACATTTATCTTGGGAAGCAAATATTTAAAATATGTTGGATATATTAATGAGGATAGCTGCTACTTTATGTGATTTGGTCTTCATGCAAATATACAGTTTTCAAATTAAATACATGTTATGTTGTTAGATCTGCTTATAATATTTTAACAGAAGCAGATGCAACTGACCTGTAATATACATAATTGGGTAAACCGTAAGAGCACTATACATGAAGTTGTGAACATACAGTCCGTAAATAACAAAAGCACTCTTACCAAGTCAAGATCTAAATCTTTCTGGTCACCAGTCCATCAGGTGGTTGTTGTTGTTGTTGTTGCAGGCTTTGCTTTTTTTTGAACACTCCTCTGAGCTCCAGGTCTTGAGATATTAGACTTTAAAATTACATTGTTTACCCCAGGGGTGGGCAAACTTTTTGGCCCAAGGGCCACATTGGGGTTGCAAAACTGTATGGAGGGCTGGGTAGGAAGGCTGTGCCTTCCCAACAGCCTGGCTCCTGCCCCCTCCAACCTCCTGACTGTCCCCCTCAGAACCTCCCACCCATCCAGCCCCCCCGCTCCTTGTCCCTTGACCGCCCCCTTCCATACCCCACCCCCTATTCAATGTCCCCAGCCGGCCTCTTGTTCCAGGGACCAACACACTCCCCCTCGTGCCATGCCCCATTGCTCCGGATGGCCCCTCACTCTGTGGGGTACTCCATAGAGAGCAAGGGCCTGCTGAGCTCAGCCTCCCTGTGCAAGCCTCTTCCATGCTTCTCTACCCTTCTCCAGCACAACTCACACCCCTCCCAGCTCCATAATACTGACTTTCTGAGATAAAACAAATCTTATCCCTTCAGTAAGCCAAGACTCCACTAAAGGAGACATATATAAAATCTATATATATAAAAATCAAATGGTGCATGCATGTATGCATGCGTGTATGTACGTGTACTTACTCCTTCCACACCATTTGAGCTAGAGACTTGAAATTTGGTACAGTTAGAGGTCTTAGGGTCCTAATCAGGGTAAGAGTCGAAAATTTTTCAAATCTCACCTCTGACGCCCCCCAGGGGTGAAATTATTTAAAGGCCAATCACATCAGCTGGGCAGCTGCTGTTCTCTGTGACATAGTTATGATGTCATAATACCCCCTCAAACGGACCCTGCATTCGCTCAGCTCTCTGCCCCCTCCCCCCTCCAACGGACCCCGCACTCGCTCAGCTCTCTGCCCCCTCCCCACCTCCAACGGACCCGAGTTGGGTTTGGTCGGAGGGTAAGTGAGGTAGGGGTGTCGGGTTTGGTCGGGGGGTGAGGTGGGGGTGTCGGGTTTGGTCAGTGGGTGAGTGAGCCGGGGGTGTTGGGTTTGGTCTGGGGGGGTGGGAAGGTGTCGGGGTGGGTGAGGTATGGGTTTTGGGGTTGGTCAGGGGGTGTCGGGTTTGGTCGGGGGGGTGAGGTGGGGGTGTCAGGCTTGCTTTCTGCCCCCTTCCCCCTTCAACGGACCCCGCACTCGCTCAGCTCTCTGCCCCCTCCCCACCTCCGACGGACCCGAGCAACGCCGGGTATTTTTGCTACTCTATATATATAAAAGTCAAATGGTGTATGCGTGTGTGTATGCGTGCATGTATGTATGTTCCCTTACTCCTTCCACGCCATTTGAGCTAGAGACTTGAAATTTGGTACAGTTATAGCCTTTAGGGTCCTAATCAGGGTAAGAATAGAAAATTTTTCAAATCTCACCTCTGACGCCCCCTAGGGGTGAAATTCCATTAACATCAGCTGGGCAGCTGCTGTTCTCTGTGACATAGTTATGATGTAATAATACCCCCTCTCCCCCCCTCCAACGGCCCCCGCACTCACTCAGCTCCCCCCCCCCACGGCCCCCCCCCACCTGCTCAGCTCTCTTCCCCCTCCAACGGACCCTGCACTCGCTCAGCTCTTTCCCCCTCAGGTAAGAATCGAAAATTTTTAAAATCTCCCCCCTCCCCCCACTCCAACGCGCCCCCCCCCACTCGCTCAGCTCTCTCCCCCCTCCAACGGACCACGCACTCGCTCAGCTCTCTCCCCTCTCCCCCCCTCCAACGGACCCGAGCAACGCCGGGTATTTTTGCTAGTACGGTAGTATATAAATAAAGGCTAACTCAGAAGCAGCAGGGGAAATAAAGCCTTCTGCACAATTCATTCCCCTACTGAATGCTAAAATCCTGAGGTAAAATCTTTCCCTATCCACTGCAAGGACTGAGTGGACTTGTAGGCTGTAAAGTTTTACATTGTTTTATTTTTAGTGCAGATATGTAAAATAATAATATTTATAATTCTGCATTTGTAAGTTAAACTTTAATGATAAAGAAATTTCACTACAGTACTTGTATGAGGTAAATTGAAATACTATTTTTTTACAGTGCAAATATTTGTAATAAAAAAGTGAGCACTGTACACTTTGTATTCTGTATTGTAATTGAATATTTATATATGTATATTTTAAAATGTAGAAAACACCCAAAATATTTAAATAAATATGATATTCTATTGTTTAACAGTTTAAAACTGCAGTTAATTGCTATTATTTTTTATCTCACAATTAATCATGATTAATTTTTTTAATCACTTGACAGCCCTATTTTATTCACCTCTGACAAATGCTATAGATGTCCAATATCTCACAACTTTTCAGAATTAAAAACAAAGATTTTTGTTTTTTGTTTTTAATGCCATCAGAAAGCTGAGAATCACACCCTTGGTGGCTCGAGATGTTACTTTACAATTATCACTGATTTTTTGATGTAGCTATATTTTATTTTTGTTTTTAACTGTCTAATGATTGTACATAGCAATACACACACCCCTATCTGACTAGTTCAATTTACACTTGGGTTGAAAAATTAGATAAAAGCGTATAAAGATTACTGAATCTTTACAGTAATAGGGTTGGAGTCCATTTTATGGAGATTATGGTAACAGTTTTTGATTAACTCTATTTCAGCAATTGTCTTTGTTTGTTCTTAAAATATGAAACACAGATTTCCCCCCATTTTAACTGTCCTCCTTTTTTTTTTTTTTTTTATTCCACAACAACCTATTCTATTGTGTGTTATCTTGGATAATGTCAAAAATGGCAAATGGGTAATTTTATTTTTATAGGCCCCGATCCTGCAAACATGTACTCTTATGCTAAATTGTATTAACTGTGAGTAATCCTGTTTAAAGTAGTGGTACTCATGATGGTGAAGTTAAGTACATAAGTGTTTGCAGAATTAGGGATATGCAGCCTAACATAATTTTAAATTGCATGTTATTATGGTAAATGGTACTAGAAAGAATATTTAAAGATGTGGTCAAATTTCCCTATCATCATTGTTTGTGGTGGAGTTCTTGTGTGGAAATTATATGAATAATCTACTCTTCTTATTTTCATCTCTTCCAGCATCCTATAACTAGGTGGATTGCTCGTTATCTCCTTGATTCTCCTGAAAAGAACTATGAAAAAATGTTGGCCCTAATTGATATTGAATCAAAAAAAATGGATCTGAGGTAAAGATAGGATGGGTTTGCTGAAGTTTTTAAAAGCCAGTATGTACTGTACTAAACCATTTCAATTGTGAAACAGTAGTAGATTTTTTCTCTTAAATTGGACATCTGATCAGGGCTTGAAAAATCCTCTGGCTGTTGGTGACTGAGAAGCTTTTACTGGCAAATATTGGTTCTAAACCATCAGTTTCTACAGAATGTAACAATTTAAAATAATAATAATTGTAACAATAACTCTTCAAACACAAACCAAGTGTAAACCAATGCAGTTTTATCTTTCCGAGTCCGGAGACAGACAATTCTTGTGCCTCTGCTGATGCTTGTGGATTTGGTTGGGTTTATTGCCACTGTCCATAAAACCATGGGCACCAGTGACATTTTCTAGTATCCTGTTAGTATCATGCTGCTGTTGCTTGGGTAAACTGAGCACTAACAGAGGAGATGCTAAGCTTCTTGGAATGTTGCCCCTACACTTTCTTGGTGGAGCCCCTCCCATCTTCATCTTTCCTGGTTATGTCTGACTGGAATGTATCTGGTAAAATTTTCAGTTCATTATTATGAAGGAGACTACCGTCGGTGTTTAGAAATCTCATCAGGTTTTTTACTATTGTTTTATTATTTTTTTAGTTAGTGTACTGAAAAACCAAGTAAATATAATGAAACACAATGATGGGCTATTTAACACCCTGGATAATTCTTCATATTTGTAGTATTGTTCCCGTGGTCATCATAGAATATGTAGGACCAAATGCAATGCTGATGTAAGAGGGTATGACTCCTTTGATAGCAATGTTAAATGTGGCCCATGGAAGATGATAAATTATGTGCTGATTTGACTTTCATTTTCCATTTCTTATAGAATGAAGGAATTGGAGGCACGTCGACTAATGAGAGAGAGGGGAGATGGGCCCTGGTATCAGTATGAGACCCCTGATAAAAATCTTATTGATTATTCTCCTAAAGCAACTCCTGACGATTAAGCAGTTAGTCCACTGTTTCAAAAGAGCTCCACAAATAGCTACGGAATAATGTAATGTGTATCCTGTTGTTACTTGCTGATTTAAATAAAAGTTTCTATTTCAGTATTTTTCAGTGTTGATTCTAGTAAGTTTTTAAATGGACAAACTTGTTGCTAATCGTGTACAGCTGTAAAATGTGTACAGATGCAGAGAATGGCTCTCATGTCAGTTCCTAATAACTTGTCTGTTTCCCAAGGGTGTCAGTAGGTGATACTGGTTTTGTAACATCACACACACACACACACACACACACACACACACACACACACACACACACACACACACACACACACACACACACACACACACACACACACACACACACACACACACACACACACACCAAGAATCCGAGAGGTGAAAGACTCTCTCTTCCATTATCAAACCATCTAATTTGTCCTTTATATATTCCCATACCTAACTTTAAGTGAAATGTATGAGAAAATAAATCATACCTTTATTTTCTATGGATAGTAATATATGAAATACAAGTCAAAGCACTTTTTAATATGTGAAATATTTCATAGAATGTAAATTAATTTTTTTAATTAAATCTTCAGTTCTTTGGAAGATTTCAGATCCAAAAGCCCCATCTCCATCACTATAGACAACTCCACTATCTTCCCTGCCAGTCAGGTTCACAACCTTGTTATAATAATCTTCAGTCTAGTTGTTTCATATCTAAACTCTGGCCATAGCCTTTCACTGCTTCCTCTACATCCCTACAAATAACCTTCCCTCCTCACCACTTGGGCCATGCTACTCTCCTCTATGAATCTCTTAATTAGCTTCTTGCCTTCCTCCTCAGTTTCAAATCTCCCACCATCACCTGTAAGGCTCTGCATAACTCAGTAACAATCTGCTCTCATTTCCTCCTATCTCCAGCCATTACCATATCGCCTACGGACTTCCTAAATGCCCCTTTTATCTCTTTCTTCCACTTGTGACTAGCCTCCTTCTGAGTTTGGCATGCCTTCCCTGTAGAGCCAATTCCTCTGAAAGATACCCCTTCCACAATGCTTTTCAACAATGCTGGCGGCTTTTTTTTTTTTTCTTTAAACAAGGTTTAAAAAAAATCTGCAACCTCTGTCGTGGTCTATACTATAATGTATCTGAACTAGACTGTAAGCTCCGTTGGGGCAGGAAGTATTTTCATCCATACAGGGCTGTTGCTCAATAAATGCATTCATATTTAAGAAACTCCTACTACAGAATGATACCTTTAAAATGAAAAATATCTGAGGTAGATAAGGTTATAGTTCCAGGTAACTGAGTATAACACACAACTAATACTTTTTGTCTTCAAAGGGATTTTAAACACAGCTAATCCTCCTACTAATCCTGGAGTAACATATTATCCATGTTTTACAGATTGTGTAATTAAGGTAGACATTGGAAGACTTGCCCAAATCCACAGAATTTACAGTATTAACAGGCTACCGTATATACTCGAGTATAAGCCGAGTTTTTCAGCCCACTTTTTGGGCTGAAAAAAGCCGCCTCGGCTTATACTCGAGTCGGTGAAAAATGTGCGCCCCGGTTCCTCCCCTCCCCGCCGGACAAAAAAAAAAAAAAAAAAAAAAAGCGCCTCGCTCTCCCGTCCCCACCGCGCGGGCGGGCTGCCGGGAGCGTCCCGGTTCCCCCGCCCGCGCGGCGGGGACGGGAGAGCGAGGCGCTTTTTTTTTTTTTTTTTGTCCGGCGGGGAGGGGAGGAACCGGGGCGCACATTTTTTTTTTGGTCCGGCGGGGAGGGGGGAACCTCGGCAGCCCGCCCGCGGCGGGGAAGGGGGAACCTCGGCAGCCCGCCCGCGCAGCGGGGACAGGAGAGCGAGGCGCTTTTTTTTTTTTGGTCCGGATTTTTTATTAAAAAACGAGGGGGCGTCTTATAGGCCGGAGCGTCCTATAAGACGAAAAATACGGTATCTATTTTTATTTTTGAAATTTACCGGTAGCTGCTGCATTTCCCACCCTAGGCTTATACTCGAGTCAATAACTTTTCCAGCTTTTTGTGGTAAAATTAGGTGCATCGGCTTATATTCGGGTCGACCTATACTCGAGTATATACGGTACATATTATTTGTATTATTTATTGGATGCTCTTTTGCCTTGTGACACATGAAGCAACTCAGTCTTTCCACCTCCATCTGTTTAGTGCCACATTTCTTGCTCCATTTTAGTCTTTTTTTTTCCCCTGATAGCAGTATTTTTCCTCATTGGTTTTGTTATATGTCCTCTTTTTAGTCTTCCAGCAGGTAGTATCCAGTCAAGAATTTCACTAGGAACACAGTTTTTGACATCCATACACCATGTCCAAACCACTTCAGCCTTCTTTCTTGGATCGTCAGTACAGTATGCTGGCCAGTCCTTTGTAACAGATCAGCGTTGTTTATTTTATCACACCAGTAGACGCCAATTACTCTCTACAAGCATCTCTGATGGAATGGCTTAAGTTTCCCATTGTGGTTTTCTAGCATTTACGAAGTTTCACGGGCATATAACAATGTTGGTATCACAATGGCATTGTCTAAGTTTATCTTGGTTCGTGTGTGAATCTCATGTTTTCTGGACATTCATCAGTTTCAGGCTTCATCTGCCTTCCCAATTCTGTCTTCCAATTTATGGAGTTGGCCATGGGCGCTAGCTGTATTTCCAAGAAGTACAAATGTGTTAACCATGCTGTATTATTCTGACAAAGGCTGGTGCTGGATGCTTCAGAGGAAGTGAACAGGACCGTTTATCAAGTTATCTATCCCCTGTCCTCTAGTCCCACCTTCTAGCAGTCAGCTTTAGAGAGAACCAGTTATCTATTCCCTGTCCTCCAGTCCCACCTTCTAGCAGTCAGCTTTAGAGAGAACGGAATTAGTACTTGGGCCCCGGTTTCGTGAGCCCTCCCGGCCTCCCCACTCCCACACCCCGAGCCGGCTGCATACCTTGCAGCCGGTATCGTTTCGAACCGCGCCGAGGAAGCAGCTATACACGCTCGTGCTCCACACGATTCATCTCCTCACCCTCGCGTCCCGCCCCGACACCAAGTGGCGGGACTACCTAATACCGAAGTAGGGTGAGGAGCCCCGGTGGGCCAGCTTCTATTCCACCTTGATCCCACGGCCCGCCGGGGATATTAGTTGGCGGCTCCTTCACGGAGCCATGAGCACGGGCGTGTACTTGGCGCGGTTCCTCCCCGTGCCCGACGCCTGTCCTTTCTGCGGCGTGAGGGAGGACCTGGCGCACGCCTACCTAGAGTGCGCCAGGCTGCAGCCCCTATTCTGGCTCCTCCAGAACCTCTTATTGAGGTTCTGGCTGCACTTTTCCCCACACCTTTTTCTTTTTGGGCACCCTATCCGTGGCCCCACAAAGTCGCGAGACCTCCTCGTCAACCTCCTCCTGGCGCTTGCTAAAGTCGCCATCTATAAGACCAGGAGGAGGATGCTAGACGAGGGGGTACGCTGCGCCTGTGGGGCCTACCTCAGGTCACTTCTCCAGGCACGCATCCGGGCAGAGTTCCACTGGGCAGCGTCCACTGGCTCCCTCGATGGCTTCGCGGAGCAGTGGGCGCTGTGCGGGGTTCTCTGCTCGGTGTCCCCGTCCTATACCCTGGTTTTGAACCTGTGACCTTCACGCACTCCCCCGCCTTTTTGTCATTAGTTGTCCCCCGTATTTAGTTGGCCCCAGGCCTAGTGTCCCTCCCGCCAGGCTGGGGGAGGGACTTTAGTTATGGGCGGGCCTAGGCCCGCCCACTTCTCGGGTACCCAAATAGATAGAGAGAACCAGAGCATGGAGCTGTGTCCTAGACTCTCTTGGTTAATAGCCATTGATGGACCTATCCCCCATGAATTACCTAATTATTGTTGAGAACTAGTTATACTTTCGGCCTTAACAACATCCCAAAGTAACAAATTCCACAGGTTGACTGTCGTGTAAAAGTTTCCTTGTTTGTTTTAAACCTGCTGCCTATTATTGCCACCAGGGGGAGGTATTTCCTCAGTCTGATGTCACAGTTTAGTTTACAGTTTATGTTTCCCCATAGTTTTTAAACCCCTTAGCAGCAGCGAATTTTTTTTTAAAGTGCCTGTCTCTCTGGTTTTGGCATCTTGAAGCCATCTACCATTAGCCATTCTGAAGTCTCCACTTTTCTAAAAAGAATAAGCCCAGCTCCCTTTAGCCCTGTCTTAAATTTTCATACCGGCGATCGTGTTTGGCAGTGTCTGCTGCAGCCTTTCTAAGACAATAGCCACCCAAATTTGTACAGCTGACCAACGTTGCATAGACTATTCCAGACAAGTACAACCTTGTTTGCCATTTTATATCCTTGCTGGGTATTGGAAAGGTTCCTATTGGCTTTAGTGCCCTTTGGATCAGGTCCTTTTTGCTCTGCCAGTTTATCACCTTTCAGTTAATAAATAATAATTCAGATACATAGTTCTGAGATAGTGCTTGTCAGCAGTAGATCTCAATGTGCTTTATAAAGGTTATAAAGCTTACCCTCATTCACATCACTTACATATACAGTAGACTCTCGATTATCCAGGATTGGATTAACCAGGATGTCAAAAAAAATATGCGCAACTTGCAGGGCCAGATCTGGCTTTGCTATCGCCCAAGCACACATACAAAACAACCCCACCAGGGTGCAGGGGAGCCAGTGAACCAATACCCTCTCTCCCCCCGGCGCGGGGTGGCTGGTGAACCAACCCCCACTCCCAATGTTTCCTATGGATGGTGATTATCCGGGATTTTATTAACCAGAATTATTTTTTTCCCTATCATCCTGGATAATCGAGAGTCTACTGTATTGTATTATGAGTAACAGAGGCCCTAAGAGTGACCCCTGAGGCACTGTGCTCATAAGCCTTTTCTAGTTTGAAACACATCCAGCTACGGGGACTCTGGCCTTGCTTTTGAGTGGGGCCTGGTCTATACTACAGAAGTTATGTCAAAGTAAGGCAGCTTTACACTGACCTAACTCTAAGCATCTACACCAAAATGTCACTCCCACCAATGTAAGAGTAGCACTTAGGGCAACGTAGTTAGGGCCACGCAGTGTTAGTGTAGACACTGCATTACTTACATTGAATTTAGTGGTCTCAAGGAGGTGTCCCACAATGCCCACTGTGACCGCTCTGCTCTGCGTTTTGAACTCCATTGCCCAGTGACCAGGTATGCAGGAACATATCCCTTCCCTTTTAAAGACCCTTGAATTTTTTAATTTCCATTTCCTGTTTGCTCAGTGTGGAGAGCTCACCTAGGAACAAT
This sequence comes from Sternotherus odoratus, assembly GCA_032164245.1. Classification (NCBI taxonomy): domain Eukaryota; kingdom Metazoa; phylum Chordata; order Testudines; family Kinosternidae; genus Sternotherus; species Sternotherus odoratus. The sequence goes on along the minus strand of JAVMKO010000009.1, from coordinate 8,987,437 downwards.
CAAGCATGCCTAGCAACCAGCCAGCTGACCAGGCCAGTTCCAGGTTGTGGACAAGCTCCTGCCTGGAGTACACTGGAGGCGGTGGATCTCCTGGGTCTGTGAGAAGAAAAGGCTGTGCAGACACTGCTCTGATCCAGTCACTGAAGCATTGATATTTATGAGCAGACTGCTTGTGGCATGGTGGAGAAGGGCTACAAGAGGGACATGCAGCAGTGCTGTGGGAAAGTTAAAGAGCTGTGGCAGACATACCACAAGGCCAGGGAGACTAACAGTCACTCTCGGGCAGAGCCACAGACATGACACTTTTATCAAGAGCTGCATGTCCTCCTTGGTGTAGACCCCATGACAACCCCCAAGTGTCCTATGGATTCTTTGGGGGAGCTGGAGTCATAGGCCCGCAAAGTGAACAGGGAGGTGTAGGTGTTGGACAAGGAAGAGGAGGAGGAATACAGGGGCCAGGAGACTGAGGCAGTCCCTACAGTCCAGCACGGGGAGAGCCTGATGCAGGGGAAGGAACCAATGGTAAGTGTGCAGCTTTCTTTAATATTGCAGGGACATATCAGTTCATTTGCTCTTTTTCAATCATTTCATCTTCTTAATCATGGAGAGAGTGAAGTAAACAAAGAGAGGCAGAATTGCTATTTGCTTCTCATCCCCCTGTTCAGTTAGGTAGAGGGGGGCCCAGCAGAACACCCTGTTTATATCCACTGGTGTGTCCAGTGAATCCTCCATAAAGATCTCGAGGAAAGTGTCCTGAGGGTAGTTTGCAATCCTCTGCTGAAGATTTCTGGGGAGGGCTGCCTTATTTCTTCTGTCACAGTAGGACATTTCCCCCATACCACTGAGCAATTGCTTCAGCAGGCACCATTGCAGCATCAGGTGTGTTATGCTTGCAATGTTAATCACAATAGTACAGGGCTGTGTAGGACCCATGCTTCTGATCAGAGATGGCAGATGCGCAGGTTTGCTGGGCTTTTGAAAAAAGAAACATTATGGGATGCAGATAAAAATTATGGGATGGAGAAAACTGCATCATGGGACAATGAAACCATGTTCCCAGTCACGCCGTGCAACTTGATTGCCCCTACAAGGCATTGCAAACCCTTTCCAAAACACCCTGCCACTAAATAGTGCTGAGTTGCACAGTGAGATAGTTACCCATGGGACACTGCTCTCTGCTTCACTGCAAGCACTGGTCGTAAGATTGTGCACTCCCAACACAAAGAGCATAGTGTCGACATCCAAAAGTGATTTAATTACGGTGTCAATGTAGCTTAAGTTAACTTATTTCTGTAGTGTAGACTTGCCCTCAGTTTCTTACCTAACATCCAATGGCCTTGTCTACATGTAGAACGCTACAGTGGCATACCAACGCCTCTATAGTGCTTGAGTGTAGACACTATGTATGCTAGTAACTAGACTGATGGAATAATTCTAACATTAACATTGCACTGTCTACAAGGAGACTTAGGTCAGCTTAACTATACCACTCAGACTGGTGGATTTTTCATCTCCCTGAACAACATAGTTATGCCAACCTAGTTTTCTAGCATAGACCAGGCCAACAGTTCCTTTACCGCAAAGATTCTTTGAGACAGATTCTGATTTCAGGCCTGGTCTACTCTAGAAAGTTAGGTTAGTTTAACTGTGTTGATCAGGGGTGTGAAAAATACACACCCTGGAGCAATGTACTTAAGTCAACCTAAGTCCCTGTGTAGACAGTGCTAGATTAACGGAAGAATTCTTCAATTGATCTAACTACCGCTTTTCAGGGAAATGGATTACCTACACGGACAGGAGCATCCCTTTCATTGGAGTAAGTAGTGTCTACCCTGAAGGGCTACAGCAGTGCAGCTGCAGCAGCACAACTGTGCCACTGTAATGTCTTAAGTGTAGACAAGCTTTCAGGTACCTCATTGTAAATTCCACACACAGTTCCCAACATCCTTGTTCCCAACAATGACCACATACAAACTACACCAGTTAGCTCACACTTACCATGTCACAGTTCTGTTTCTTTATGCTTTGATCTAAAGTGCTCTGATTTCACTTGAAGAGGCTCAGTGGTTTCTTTTCTCTTGCTGTTAATGGGTATATTTAATAGTTTATCGTGTGGACTTTTGAAAAAGTAATTATTTCCAATGTTTTCTGCAATGTGCTGCTACTCATCTTTCTGCTCCGATTCTCCAGTCTTTATAGCATCCTTGCTGCCTTTCTATACCTTATCAGTATCCCTTTCAAAATGAGAAAAAGCAGAATTGAAGTGAAAGAGAAGGATAGTCTTGTGGTTAAGGATCTGGACTGGGATTCAAGGAAGTCTTCCTCCATGACCTGAGGCAAATCATTTAAATTCTTGGTGCCTCACCTGCCCCTATGTCAAATGAAGATCATACTATTTCCTCTTCCCCACCCTTTGTCTGCCTTGTCCATTTAGATGGTAAGAGCGTATATATAGGTACAGTCCAGCCCTAATTTCTGCACCCTTTATTGACTGTTTGCAGGGTAGGTGGCACCAGCTTGTTCTGTAAAGAGCAGGACGGCAGCATCAGTCAGTCAGAGTCAGCAAAATCAGCTGCATTAGTGAGAGGGTCTTTCAAGATGCTCCTCAATTGTTCATCTCTTGAAGTCCCTCTTCCATCTGAAGAGGGTCAGGAAGTTGCACTACAGCTTCAACCAAGAAGGGATCCCATACTGCAGTCCATACGCTGAAGTCTGGGAAGGCATCAGGGGTTTGTTACATCACGTTTGAGTTACTGAAGACAGGTGAGAGCATTGCTGTACCATAAGCTCTTCTAGGCCATTTGGCATATTAATATCATCGCCAATGACTGGAAGAAGGGGATTACTTTGTTCAGAAAGGGTGATAAGGTGAATGTAGCAACTGTAGAAGTATGACACTGTTCTCTGTTCCAAGGAAAGCCTGTGCTTAATGCCTCAACTCAACAATGCACTTTGTGGCAAAGCCCAAGTTACTCAGTGCAGCTTTAGATCTGGTTGGTCCACTATTAACAGCTCTTTACTTTGAGACAGCTTTTTGAGAAGATGGCTGAATTTAATAAGCCATGCACAGCACTTTCTATAGACTTCTATAAGGCCCTTGATTCAGTAAATCATGCAAGTTAGTGGGATCCAATAAGGTGACTTGGCATCCCAGGGACAACAGCAACATTGACAGGAGAGCTTTATAAGGGAATGGAAAGATGCATTTGAGTCAATGGCAAAAACACAGCATGCTTTCCTGTCTCCAAGGGAGTTCGTCAAGGTTGTGTTCCGTCGCCATCATTCAATATCAGAACTGAATGGATGGTGGATAAACTTGAAGAGGCAGCAGCTGGTGGGGTAAAGCTGAATACCATTCTGCTTTGCTATCTCTAATATGCCAATGAAATTGTCTTGCTGGCTCAGTCTAATGAACCACTGCAGCTGATGGCCAGTCTGGTGAGGTAAGAAGCAGTGCACGTTGGTCTGGTTATTAATCCAGATAAAACCAAGTCCCGGGACATTACCATCAATCAGCCTCCAGCTCCAGATTACGATCAGCTCAGTATTAAACTGTCCAGGTCATGAGACACCATAATAGACAGTGCTGGAGGGTGCTCAAAAAATGTGGACACTTGTCTATCAACAGCTGCTGCCATGTTTTGGCTCCTTTAGTGGCCTCTGTGGGGACGTTGTGATATCAAGCTTGCTATGAAGTTGCATAACCACAGAGCCCATTATCCCAACTCTATGGTACAGACATGAATGTAGGCACTGAGGAAGGCTGAAGAACACAGACTCGATGTTTTAAATTCTCACCGTTGTCGCCAGTTGCTCCTTATTAAGTGGCAAGGCAACAACAGAAATCAGGCTATTTGATGCCAAATCCAGCAAGTGCCTCCATCATCATTGCCTCATGCACAGAGCAGAGCCCTCAGCTCTGTACAAGACACAAAATAAAGACTGTCCCTGTGGGCTTACAGTCAGACCTAGAGGAGGCAGCATGCCTGGCCCAACCTCTAGGCAGGAGTAAACTGAAAAAAAATGGTCAAGTCTTTAACCCATGATATTGGGTTGCCAGAGTCAGCCCTTCCTGATGTTTTACATATAGCAGGGCTAACGGGGTGGAATAGCCTTGTCTTTACCCAGAGTTTAAAGCCAGAGGGGACCCCTAGAAGGAACATCTAGTCTGACCTCCTGCAGAACATGGCCCCAGAGTCCTGTGATTCCCGCCCAGCGCTTCCCTGGGCCCGGGGCAAGGAGAGATCCTTTAAGGATTTGCCAGCCCAGCTGGCTGTCTCCTGGGGAGGAGCCTGCGGGTTTTTCTAAGCCCCTGGAAAGGGAGATAGGATAGACAGATATCTCTCTCTCTCTCTCTCTCTCTCTCTCTCTCTCTCTCTCTCTCTCTCTCTCTCTCTCTCTCTCTCTCTCTCTCTCTCTCTCTCTCTCTCACAATGGGCCCAACATCCCAGGGGAAGGGAACTGAGGGATTCCCAATTCCCTGCCCCAGCCTGCTTCCCATGCCCCTCCCCTCCTGGCTGTCCACCCTCCCCTCTCTTCACGTCCTCTTCTGGCGCTGCCCTGCATCCATCCTCCCCGCGGGGCTCCTCCTCTCCCCCGCCCCCGGGCTCCCCCCTCGCCAGGACCCCGGGGCTGCAGCTGGGGCCGCTCCTGCTGCCCTTGGATTAAAAATAGCATCTTCCCCGCTCCTCCCCCGGGCCCGGCTCAGGCCGCCTCCCCGTGCCCCGGGCCCGGCTGTGCTCGCTCGCGGTGCGGCGGCCGGCGGGGCAGCATGCAGCGGGCCGCGCTCTTCGGGAGCGGCAGGGATGCGCAGATGGCTGCGGGGGACCTAGGGGAGCTGCTGGTCCCCTACATGCCCACGGTCCGCGTGCCCAAGTCAGGGGACCGGGTCTACAAGACGGAATGTGCCTTCTCCTACGAGTCCCCGGTGAGTGCAGCAGCCCCGCCGGCTGCAAACCCGCCCCACTGCACACACATACCCCTCTCTTCCCCCCCGGGGGCCGGGCAGGCAGCAAACCTCCCCCCCCCCCCCGCGAACCTCTCCCCCCCCCCCGACTGGCAGCAAACCTCTCCCCCCACTTTCCCCCCGGGCAGATAGCAAACCTCCCGCCTTCTCCCCGGGGGAGACAGCAAACCTCTCCCCGCCCCAGGCAGACAACAGACCTCCCCATTTCCTCCAGGCAGCAAACCTCCCCCATTTCCCTTCTTCCACCCCCCTTCGCACTCACCCACCCTGCTTCATTACCCTTCTGCTGCAACCTCCCTACCTTCCTCTACTCCCCCCCCGCCAATCTGTGGCAGCCCCAACTGCATCTTCCCGTAGGCTGGAAACCTCCCCGCTTCCCAGTGTCAAGCTCCCCACCTCCCCCTATCTCTCTTTCCCAACCCCAGGCAGCAAACCTCCCATGGTTGTATGGTTATCACACACCCTTCTCCCACCCCACCTGCTGTATTTCCCCCTCCTAGACTGCAGACCTCTCAGGATCTCCCTCGGGGAGCCCCCTAGGCTCCCAGAGTTGTAACCCTGTCTTTCAACCATCCCCATGGGTTGTTAACTTCCTCCTCATCCCAAGTGCAAATCTGCTTCCCGACTGCCTGGAGGGGTGGGGGAAGGGATGAGGTTGTCTGTCTTGGGAGCAGCTGAGCTCAGCAACATTTGAATTGTGTGTGTGTGTGTGGGGAATAGATGGGAAAGTGCCAGCGAGGGTCTCCCCACTGCATGATTTCAGAGGTGCTGCAAAGTACAAGGGGCTTTGAGATGCATGTATCAAGTAGAATATTAGTTTTAACCATCTCTAGTTCCAGAGAGAGTTTCTGGCTGCTGATTGAGGGCTTCCTTCTTTGCAATCCAGCTTGCCTCAGTCCTTGTGCTTCCCTGGCTGGGGTTTGCTTTATTTTCCAATCACAGGCCTGTTCTGATTTATAACTGGTCTGTTGCAGCTGAATAGATCCTTCAGCACAAATCAGTGGCAGATTGTGTGTGGTGATAGAATTTCCTTCCCTTCCCCCCCAAAGGGAATTTGACATAATTGATTAGACCCACATTTTTTTTTCCTGGGTGATTTTGCTATTTTCTGGATGACCCAGCAGTGCAGGTCGCTTGAAGGGGTTATCTGGGTATATCTCACTTAATCAATTCCCTGCTATTGCAGGGAGCGTGGCTTTATTGTATCTTGGTCCTTCCTATTCATAACCTAGAGCACATAATCATTTAGTCTCCTCTGGGCTGTAATACTTTGGTCTAATATTTGTTGTTGGGCTTAGTGTGTCCGTGGGATGTTGGTGACCTGTGATAGATATACAGGAAGTCAGACAGATGATCTAGTGGTTCCTTCTGGCCTTAAACTTTGAGGCCCTCAGCAATTTCCTAGGGTCTGTGTGCTCTTTGCTGAATTGTTTTAGCTTTCACACAGATAATGAAAGGGGCAGTCAATGTTCTCATTCACATATGTTAGTCCGCAAATGCACATGGATGGCTCTGTTTTACTGCTGGATCTCTATTTATTCTATTGTTTTAGGGCATCTTTAAAAAGCCCTCAGTGTAAAGGATCCCAATCAACTTGAAAATCACAATTTGGCCTGAAACTTGTTTACCTCCAATGGTTGCAATTAGTCTGAAAGAAGTGTCCCTCCCTCCCCCAGCTGGTTTTGTTTGGTGTCAGATGAACACTGTGTGTATGGTCACTTTCACTCTTTACCATGTGTTAATCAGGCCATGATCCATGAAATGATGACTTCAGACCTTGCAGAGCACCAGACTCTCAAGGGTGTAATTGTTCAATTAATCATTTTGGCCCATAACCCCAAAGATATTTAGGGGTCTAACTCTCATTAATTTCAATGGGAAATAGGTACTTAAATACCTTGTGAGGATCTGGATCTTTCTCCCTTGCTGAAAAATACCCTTATAAAAATTAACAGTGGAGCAGAAAATCCCTTAATTCTCAATACACACTGTACTGGAAATGATTTTTTTTAAAATTGCCTGATATAAAAAATAAATTCAAGTTGACAGTGTCCCTTTAAATGTCATTACCCATAGATGGAGTGAGTACTAGCTACTGAAATAAAGTTGCAGCCTATAGTGAGAAAAAGAGAAATTTAAAGGACATATGGAATCTGAACTGCAGGGTTTTTAGTTTGTGCTGCTCTGATTTTTGGATGTTTAATCCTTCTCTCTCTGATATTTCTTTTTAATTTGGAAAATCAAAAGGGGCTTAAAAGGTGACTCAGCTGTCTGGTGTTCATCATGTCCAGTGGGAGGCAGGTTATTTTTACTCACATACTTCAGATCTCAAGTGTCACCCAGCAGCCTTCCCTGTGCTGGGATGTGGACTGCTTAAAGGGCCAGATCAGACTCCACAACAAAGATATTAAATATTATATGGTCATTGGGATGGAGTGAGGAGGAGGAGAAAGACACAATACCAACGTGTCACACTATTCCCCTTAAAATTTACTGCTTGAGCTAGTACCTAACTAGTGTTGAACTCTAGGACATTATTGCATGCAAGAAGTTTCTGTTAAATGGGAAAACCTGGCAAATATCATTATAAATTAAATGGAAAATTCAAATACAAACTCATATAAGAACATAAGAATGGCCGTACTGAGTCAGACCAAAGGTCCATCCAGCTCAGTATCCTGTCTACTGACAGTGGCCAATGCCAGGTGCCCAGGAGTGAGTGAATCTAACAGGTAATGATAAAGTGATCTCTGTCCTGCCATCCATCCTCCTCCTCTGACAAACAGAGGCTAGGGACACCATTCCATACTCATCCTGGCTGATAGCCATTAATGGGCTTAACCTCCATGAATTTATCCAGTTCTTTTTTAAACCTTGTTATAGTCCTATTCCTGTGTTACACAGCAAAAATATTTAATTATGACCTAAAGGAGGATTTACAAAGGTGCTGCACTCCCATTGCCAGTGGGAACAGAGTTTGGCCCATGCTTTTGAAAATTTCACCTGATGTCATTACAAGACTCTGTGTCTAAACAAGTTTGTAGGTATCCAGTGGGCCAAATTCTGTCATTGTCTGCCCCCAGGCAATCCCAGTAATTGCAGAATCAAGCCCAATCTTTGTTGTCCAATGTTCTAAAAGTTCTGGAAATCTTTTCAAATCATACCAGTCCTCATACTACTTTGGGTACAAGATTTATTTCAGAATCCTATGCCTTACCCATAAAATGACTAGCATGATGCTAACTGGGTGTACATTTCTAAGACAAGTAATGTAAGATACTATGAGAGGTAAAGCAACCCAAATAGTCACTTACAAATTTTGAAAATGGCAAAACTTCATTATCCCTGTTTCCTTTTTGAAGTAGGAGTGTGGGCAGTAATTGTAGTTCAGTGTACAAACAGGTTATTATCTTGGTTAATAGAAGACGTTTGCTATGGCAAGGGTAGGCAAACTTTTTGGCCCGAGGGCCACATTGGGGTTCAAAATTGTGTGGCGGGCCAGGTAGGGAAGGCTGTACCTCCCCAGACAGCCTGGCCCCCTATCTGATCCCCCCCACTTCCTGTCCCCTGACTGCCCCCCTCAGAACCTCCAACCCATCCAACCCCCTGCTCCTTGTCCCCTGATCTCCCCCTCCGGAGACCCCCCACCCTAACTGCTCCCCCCAGGAACCCACACAGTATCTAAGCCCCCCTGCTCCCTGTCCCCTGACTGCCCCAACTCCTAGCCACCCCCCCCCCCCCCGACAGGCTCCCTGGGATTCCCACTGCCTATCCAACCCCCCCACACATTCCCAATCCCCTGACCACCCCCCTGAGATCCTTTGGCCCTTATCCAACCCTCGGCCCCCTTACCGCACCACTCAGACAGTGTGTCTGGCCAGGAGCCAAACATGCTGCTGTGCTGATCCGCCAGAGCGCGCAGCGTGTCTAGCCCAAATCCAGACACTCTGTCGCACAGCCCTGCCCTCCAGAGTACTGCTCCCGCAACGTGTTGAGGCTCTGGGGGAGGGCGACAGTGGGGGAGGGGCCTGAGCAGCCTCCCCAGCCAGAGCTCAGGGGCTGGTTAGGAGGAGCTCGCGGGCCGGATCCAGCCCACGGGCCATAGTTTGCCCACCCCTGTGCTTTGGTGTGCTTTGTGTTGGGTTGGTTTGCTAACTTGTTTTTGTGTGTGGGAATGTATAAACTCCAGACATCTAGCTTTTTGTTGATGTGTATAAATAGCGTAGAAAGAAGAATGCAGGGTTGCTTCTGTAGTATTAAAAAAAGATAAACATTAACAAAATATCCTTCTCACTTGGGTTACCTGCTGGCATTTTTGCTATAGTGGCATTTTTGCTATAGTTACATTTTCAACCCAGGAGACAACTGTTTTCCCCTATAATTTTCAATCCCAGTTAATATTCCCACATGTCCTTGAATTTTTTTTTCTAACTCCATTTGTTACTCTTCAACAGTTCACACATGTTCTATATGGAATCTGCTCTTTTGTAAGATTCCTTGTTCTGGCACTTTTCTTCAATACAAGACTTTATTCCCAGGGTTTGTCTCATTAGCACCATAAAACTGTCTCTCATAAATTGCACCCTGGATTTTTTCTTCCCAAGAAAGTAAATTTCCTGGGTGTTTTGGGACCTTGTCTTGCTGTCAATTTATTCATAGTTTCTGTCACTGGGAATGACAACAAACCTTCTTTGCCCTATGGCTGCAGAAGTACTGTCCACTTAACCTTGAATGATCTCTTGCAACATGTGTTAAGTCTTTATGCTTAACTATCTGTTTTACCTTGTGTTTAGTTGTAATACTTGGAGTACCTTTCCCTGGCCTGAAGAAGAGCTCTGTGTAGGCTTGTATTTCTTTCACCAACAAAAGTTGGTCCAATAAAGATAGTACATCATTAACTTTTTCCTCTCTACATAAGTATTGTTATGAGCTGGGAAGAAGTCTTGCTATAGGTTATGTTAAAACCTGGTTCAAGCTGATGTGTGACTGAGTCCTCCATTTAAGATAGCTGTAAGAGAGTGTTACGGGACCACACCTAAAACAAAACCCAAGGGCTTGTCTACACTTAAAGGGCTACTGTGGCGCCACTGTTATGCTTAGGTGAAGATGACACATACACCGAGGAGGTTTCTCTCATCAGGGTAGGGACTCTAGCTTCCTTAGGGGTGGTACCTATGTGGATGCGAAAAGCCCTTCAATCGATGTGGTGCTGTCTACACCAGGAGTTAGGTTGGTATAACTGTGCTGCTTAGAGTGTGGATTTTCCACACCCCTGAGCAACATAAGTTATGCCGACATAAGTTCTAGGGTAGACCAAGCCTAAGAGAGTCTGCCCAGAAACTAGCGCTAGTCTCGCTGGGGGGTGGAGGGTTCGACTGGCTATTGTGATCAGTTGGGACTGGATGTAGGTGTGTGAGAGAACACACAGAAAGAAACTGGGAAGAGATAAGATTGTCTGGGAGTAGGGAAAAGCAAGAAAGCCAGGCAGTAGCCTCTGCCTGTGAGCAAAATTGTGACCCTAAAAAAAGCTAGAAAGAGCCTTTGGTTCTGGTGTTGGGGAAAGGGTTGGGGGGCTTGTAAGTAAGAAACTTATTTTTGTTTTTGGTTCCTTCTGCATTCAGAGGCACAGGACTTTGTACATTCTTTGTAAACAAACAAGATTGCATCAAAGAAGTATCTGTCTGCCACCAATTTATGTTCCCACTGAATCACCCACAAATCCCTGAACTTTGATTAGCCATTTGGGTCAAAAAGGGCAACAGTGTTATTTATATAGAGCAGGGGTTCTCAAACTGGGGGTCACAAGCTGTCAGCTCTGTCGGACTGATAGCCCGAGCTCCCATTAAATTAAATTACCCCCCCCCCATTTTTAACTTCTAAGGGGCATCACACTGAGATGCTTGCTGTGTGAAAGGGATCACCAGTACAAAAGTGTGAAAACTACTGATCTAGAGCTAGAGTATGTCTTGTGCACTACATAAAAGACAGGATCCCTGCCCTGAAGAACTTGCAAACTTGGTTAGGCAAAACATGACACGGGGAGAGACGACATCCAAAAAAGCGGTGGAAATTGGAGTGTCAATATGTTATGTTCAGATTTTGTGTATCTTACACCTATCTGCTCTGAACATTAGATCTTGCACATGAAATATTGTAACTGCAGTGGAAGCTACCCATCTGACACAGATTGTTAGTTTGGTCCTATAACTCACTTCCACAGGTTGCAGAAAGGGATGTGTTGTAGCAGCATAAAGCTTAGCCTCATTGCAGCTGGAAAATCTTGGTGCTGATGACAACGTCTAATGTCGATCTTGCTGACTTGGTTTTGGTAATGGTTCAGTAATGGTTATACTAGGAGAATTCCCAAAGGGCTTGACTGCCCTGTGCTTTGCTGTTTATCAGAAGTACAATGCAGACTGAAGCTTTTTAGTGAGTGTGTAATTGGCATCAGTGAGCCTGTTGCATGTAACTTTCTAGTAATAGTTGTTTTTCTAGTCACAGGCTGTCCCTTAGGTCAAAGTATCTCAACACAGATATGAAAACCATTGTCTCTTTTTAATGATGGGGGGCAGAGCAAAAGGTGACAAGAATTTAATAAATCTGGATCTTGCTCCAGATAGATAATTTTGGCTGAGCTGCAAAGTGGCTTGTTTTTCCTGTGCTGGAATTACTGATGTGGTGCTTTGCTTGGTTACATGTGTCAGATTGCAAAGCATGAGCAGCGATCCCTGTTGAGGTATGGCTGAATGACGGTCTTTAGTTAAGTGGTGGGGTACATCAGGGGCCACATTTTTATTTTCATTGCGTTCTAGGAAGATATTGTATCTTACACCTGTCTGATGGATGAGTTCCTTGCTGCCTAGCAGTGCTCTTTGATACTAAAGCTAACCAGATGGTTACTGCTACACCAAGTCTCTAAAATAGCCAAGTATGAGTAGAATTTGCAGGGATGACGCACGCAGCAGCTCCCATAAGACAAACAGCCATGCTTCTTTGGCTATCCACCAGCCTGGGGTTTTCCTGACATAGCTACACAAGGACATTATAAACACAAGCAACAGTGTAAATCTGGGTATTACCAGCCATCAACACCATCATTATTGTTTGAACTGCAAGTGAGCTTCATGTACCATGTGGTTATTCAGAGGCCTTCAAATGTCCTTTGGACAGTGGTCCCCAAATTGGGGAGCATGCCCCCATAACGAGGTCCAGCAGCGCTTAGGCCAACCCCACATGGGGAGCGGGGAGGGAGTGCCACCCAGCCCGACTCTGCCCCCAGCTCTGCTCCGGCCCTGCTCCAGGTCCCAGCTCTAGCTGTGGCTCCAGGCCCTTAGCTGCATCCTCACTCCTGACTGGCTTTGGCTTGATCCCCAGACCCGGTTCTGGGCCCATGGGAGTGCGGACACATCCCATTACTGGTAAGGGCAGGGGCGGGCGGGGGGGGGGCTCAAGAGGAAAAGTTTGGGCACCATTGTCTTAGGAGGACTAATATCTGATGGATCCCATGGCAGAATATAATTTCTGTTCCTGTGTCACAAGGCGTGAGTGGTCCATGAGCCTCCTTTGTCTTGCCACCAGAATAAATAATATAGAGGCCATACTCCTGCTTGTGAACATACCTAAACGGATTGCTTCAGAATGGTGAGTTCTCTAGTTCCATGAGAGGAACTGCTTTGACTTACAGAAGCGAGCGACCTTTAGAATGGTGGTTAGTTTTAATTTCAGTGTCTCTGTGTAGATACCCTCTATCAAATGGAACCTAGGAATTTCCATGCTGGATCTGACCCACAGTCCAGCTAGCCCAGTATCATGTCTCCAATGGTGGTCAGTACCAGATACATCTGAGGTGGTACAAGAAACCCTCAGCAGGCAGTTTAGAGTAATCTGTCCCAAGGGAAAGTTTCTTCCTAATCCACAATACCTAAAAGCTGATTTAAGATGGAAACATGAGAGTTTATATCCTTTCCAAACCTCTTTATATTAGTAATATGTATCATTGTAACTGGATATTCTTATCAATAGAAATGTCTGATCCTTTACTGAATCCTGCTAAGCTCTTAGTCTTAAAGGTCTTTTGTGGCAATGAGTTCCCCAGGCTAGCTGTATTATGAGTGGGAATGTACCGTATTTCCTTTTAACAGCTTTAAATTTGCTACCTTTCAACAGAGTTGAATGTCTTGCTCCTGTGTTATGAGACCTATTGAATTGAAGTTCCTGATCTCCCTTCTCTCTGACATTTGTTATTTTGTATATACTGATCACAAGACATAATAAAATAAAATAGTGCCTCTGTTTAAAAAAAGCAGGTGGGAAGTTCTAGTTTGTACTAGTCCAGTTGCTGGTAACCTTCCTCTTATTCTCCTCCTGTCTTTCATCTTCCCCTTCCCCACTCATTTGTTCTTGTCACTTTTATTTTTATATCCCTTTTTTCCTGCCCATCACTCCTGTAGGTTGCTTGTCTTTTCCACACTCTGCATTTCCATATGTTTTTTCCTTTCATCCCTCATTTGTGTGTGGTGTTCTTTACTACTTCATTTGTTTGTGTCTGCATCTCGATTAATCAAATGGCAGGCTTATGTCTGTGTTCTTACCCAATAGCACTTAGACTAGATTCCAGCACCCAATGCAGTTAAAATACCGGTAAATTAATGTAAGTTACTATATCTGGTATACGAGGGGGGTGGGGAGTGGGGGGCAGGGGGAAGATGCATGTTTTTTTAATTGTGCCAGGGCAATCTTCATGTGCCATTGTATTCATTCACTTTAACATGATTTGCTTCTGTTGTTCCACTGTCAGTAGCAATGGAGAATGTGAGACACCTGCTTTCTTTTTGTTCCCCATTGTAAACTATTCTGTATTGTTCAGATGATTATTAAATGCTGAAGCTTCTGGTATCTTTTGACCTTTTAGCCTTTTTATTTCATAAATGTTTATCACTTCATTAAGCTATTGACAGGTTTCTATATTCTGGATATTATAGAAAGGCTCTTTTAACCCTTCCAAATACAGTAAAGATTGTATTATAGCTGTACTCTTTTACAGCAGGAAATTTTTGGTTGGTCACAACCAGACTTGTGCTGGTGACCACAGATGATCTGTCTCTCTCAGGAGGACCCTAAAATGTTCCACTGGCTCATCATTTCTGTAGGGATAAATCTTAGTTTCATTAAAGACTATGGCAAAACGCTCATCGACTCCATTGGCTTTAGGATTTGTCCCATAATGCAAGAAATCTCAATTAGAGATTAGTTGTTGGTGGATAATCTTCTGGTAACTACTATTATTTTATGACATCTGAGGTAATTATTGAGGATCGTGAGTTTTAATGTATCCTTTTTCATCTTTCCTGTGGTAGCTACTGGTATGTTTTACTATGTGACTGTTCACCATGTTACAGCTCCGTAACAGCCACATGTCCTTGTACATTATTATCCTAGCTGTGTCAGGAAATGAAAATGTTAAACCGTAGATTTCCCTAGGGGACTGGATGGCTCAGGGATTGGTAATAGGATACAGGTCACCGGTTCAAATCCAAATCAGGTTGGTAGGAACTAAAAGCCATTAGCATCTGATAGCTGTTGGAGTCCTGTGTGCTTGAAATGAGATGGTGATCTCATGTTGGTTCCTTGTAGATTGGTGTTTGTGTTCCCCAAGCCTCTCATCACCAGTGTTCTTGCTTTATCTCCTTCCTCTCTCCCCAAGGTTTGAAGAGAGATGAACCCTATTATGCTTTAATGTTATACCTCCATGGATTCCCTCCTGCGAAAGCCTCTTCCAGGCTTTATTTTACCACAAAGTACTGTCTAAATGATGATATAAGATAATCTTTCTGGACCGTGCCTTCCTCTGTGTTTGGAAAGCACTTTGCACACTGTGGTCATTCCTGCAATGTAAATGATGAAGAATGGTAAGCAGTGTTGCAGGGAAAACTTCCATTTACTCCCACTTTGTGGGTACATGTTGTTACAAAACCTTCCCTGAATCTTTAGGGGAAGATTCTGCTTGTTTGCCAGGACTGAATGGGTGAGATGGCTGCAATAGTCTCTTACTAGAAGGCCAGGTTCAAGGCCCATTGTCAGAGCAGGGGTAGAAGCTTCCACCTAACACTGTCTTAGGACTTTGGAAAGTCCAGATGCTCCATCACAGAGTTTACAGTGATCCCAGTGCATTTTGGAACAGGACTTTGTTGTTTAGTTCAGGCTGTGAGCATGATCAATAAAACCCCTCTTTATATGCACCTCACTACTGAACCTTCATGGTTTTGGTTGTAGAGAGCTCTCAGTCCCTGGGACCAGTATATTTGTTCTTGTTTGCAGATAAATCGTGTGCTTGAGTCTCTGGCACCTTTCACCAAAACAAAAATGTGCTCACATAAAAAAAAAAAAGTGTAAAAGATTTTCCACCATAGTCACTTAGAAATCTAAGATGAATGTTGCCTCCGTCCAGGCCATATGGTATTCCCTATAGGTGAAATTCACCAGCACAAGGCCAAGGTCCCCGTTATGTCCTCAGAATAGGGCTTGAATGGGTGTTAAGTGGAGCAAGGGCCTGGCTCTCTGCATAGGGGTGAATTTCATATATCAACGAGCTCTAGTCCTTACCAGTAACACTGCTTTACCATGACTCTGTTAGACTTTTGAACACAGTGTCTTCTTCTCTTCCAGGTTGTGTGAGAGAACAACCTGCCTGCTTTTTCTAGGAGAAATAGCTCTCCTGTTAGTAACCACCAGCTAACTTGAGCAGCTTCCACATTTAGCATATGTCCTGAAAACGTCAAATAGTTGCCACAGCCTTCTTATCAAAAGAGCTGAGTGCTCTCATGGAGTCGCTCTGGGAAAAAAAGAGAACGAAGTGTCTCCAAGAAAACAGAATTGTAAACAAGGTTCCTGAAACACCTATCCATTGACAATGGGATATATTTTTATTTAGGCTGAGCATCCACAGGCTTCTTTTAACTGGGATGCAACCTTGAATTCTCGCGAGAATGCTTTAGCTGTGGAGATAATAAAGGATGTAAAAGAAAAGGGACAAGGAATGACAGCATATGTCAGGTGGCTTCCACGTTTTGCATTCTAAAGATCTATGTGTGAGTTTGTCTGAAAAACTCTATGTGTAAGGGGACTGTTAGCCCCTTACTAACACTCAGTGGGGTGTTTTCATTATTAGCTCCCAGGACCTAAAGGGGGAGGGTCAATGCTCAATCAGGACCCTGAGACTGGCGGTCCCCAGGGGCAATGGGGAGAGGCCAGCACTCCTGACTGACAAGGCCGGGGGACTAATCAAGGAGTCAGGAGGGCAGGATGGGTCCCGTCCTCCGTGTGTGAGCTGGAATTGCCTGGGCCAGAGGGAGAGGAGCCAGAGCTGAGCTGGAGACTAGAGCTGGGCCAGATCCGGAGGGGCCAGGGAAGCAGCCCAGAGAGACAGACCCTGTGCTGGGAGCAGAGCTGCAACCCCAAAGCCAGAGCTCAGCCCAGAGGGACAGACCTGCCCTGGGAGCAGCTGCAGGAACCAGAGGCAGAGAGGTCAGTGCTGGGGGCAGAGACACAGGGGCTGCCTGCAGAGAAGCCGTGTGCTGGGTGCAGAGCTGTAACAGCCAGAGGGGCTGTTCTGGAGGCAGAGCAGCAGCAGTCGTCGTGCTGAGGCAGTGTGGAGCTGACAGAGGGTGGAACTGGGCTGGAGCCGTCCAGAGGCTGGGAGCGTGTGGACCCCACCAGAGGCAGCGTCCAAGTCACAGCAACCCTGCAGCACAGCTAAGGAGGAGGCCTGGGCCCTACAAGGAACAGACTGAAAACTGTCCTGACACTACAGAGACATTATGTGTAATGCTGCCTGCCATGGGGCAGGATTTCCCTAACTGTTCTATTTCTTCTTTGTTCATTTTTAAGATAAATTGTTAATTAAATAGTTTGCATTTGCTGTAAGTTTTATGTGGGTCAGTGAAGTGTCCAGTGCAGAGGGAGCACCCCGGAGTGGGGACACCCTAGCCTCTGACCTGGGTAACCCCAGCACGGTTTGGGGTTGAGCCCCCCAGAAATCCTGGGCCCAGCCTTGTTGGGGTTACGAGGACTCCACCAGACAGGGGAGTGGAAGGGGAGCCCTCAAGGTCAGGAGGCCTCTGGGTAAAGGAAGTGGGAGCGAGGACTCAGATCCTTCCGCTAGCCCATTTCACCGGGGTAGTATAGAAGCCAGGAGAGTTCCCCACAACAGCGGGACTATTCCCCCGCTTACATATGCTTGGGGTCAAACAAGACTATCATAATGGTCCCTTCTGACCTTAAGCTGTGTGAATCTATGAAAACATATCTTTGGGATGATTTTAAAATAAATAATTATTACAACTTTATGCATCAGCGATGTCCTTGGTGGCTCATAGTGGTAGATGCAGCCCTTGCTTCAAAGGTCTTGATCGTTTAAAGTTTTGGGGGGTTGATGCTGAATGTATAAATAATGTGTTTTTCCCCAAGTGGATCATAAATAAAATAGAGATGACTTAGCTGAATAGTTTAAGGATGTGACTTCTGGCTGTAGCACACCTGTCATTGTAGTTTTTAGGCACTGGAGTTATGAATGGCTGGGTGGACTTATCTTAGGTTTGAAAGACAATCCTACCTCTACCTCCGCACACTCCTGCCAGATCCCAGCAGGATCAACCCAGCTTTGTGAGACAGAACCGTGCAGGAGAAGTGCCAGCCATGCAGTTTGCTATTGCGGATCTTTCAGGTGAACCTGAAAAACCAAAGGCACGTCTGTTTTGGTTCATGTTAAAGAAACCACATTATTTTCCATAAGAGGAAAGTGTTTGCCCAAGGATCTTGGGATAAAATGTCATTCTCTTTTCTCTCCTCCCTCCACTTGCTCACCTCCATTGTTGCTTCTCTGTAGTGTTCTACTCAGCAGTTTTCTGACTCCTGCTCTCCATCACAGAAGCAGCAGCATTTCACTGGTGCTGTATGTGTAGAAGATCCAATCCTGCAACCCTTTCCAATGCCTGCAGTTCCTGCATATGTAGCCATATTAACAAGAATGGGACCATATGTGTAAATAAGGACTACTTGTATGAAAGAGAGTTGCATGATCAAGCCATGATGGGCTTTGGGACCTTGTAAAGAGGGATTTGGGGTAAGTGGTGGAGCAATGTATAGCTTCCTTGAGGGGAGGATGTGAAGTAGCTGACTTTCAGCAAACAGCTAGGATTGTGCTCTGTGTATGCGTCTGTAATATTCAAATCTGTTTTAGTCCAACTTCATCTTGCATACGTAAAGTTCACAGCAGTAACCATCGGATGGATGTTCATCACAGATCAGCATCTACAACAAAACCACTGAGATGACAATATGAAATTATAAACTATCCAGGCTGTCTGTGTCCACCTCCTCGCTCTCATTTAGCAAGGGTGCCCTGCAGTTTGGGCATGACTCTGTATTTTCTTTTAATACATACAAACTCCCATGTAGAAGACACATACCACCCCCCAACAGAAACACTGGATCAGTGGATACATGGCTTGTATTAGTGAGCATCTATGGTGATCTGTGTGGTGCAAAACCAGCAACAGCATGTATAAAAATAATACTTGGTTACCTGAGGGGATGTTCCCTGGAGAGGAAGAGTGAACTTGTGCTTCACTGGACTGGGTCTGATTCCTGACTCTGCTACGGATTCATTAGGTGACTTTGGGCAAGTTTCTTAAGCTAACTGTGCATAAGTTCCCCGTCTGTAACATAAAAATACAGATATCTTCTTGCTCCCATCATCTGTCCAACTTGTCTATTCAGACAGCAAGTTCTTTGGAGCAAGTACTGTCTCTTACGTGTTTAAGTGCCTAGCAAAAGGGATCTTGGTTGAAGCTTCTAGACACTGCTTCTTCTGGAATCTTCTAGATACTGCTGCTTCTGGAATCTTAACTGTGGATAGTGCTTTGTCATGTCCAGGTTAGTTTTTTAACCAAGCTTTTTATGCACAATATGCTGATGGATTTCCCTTTAGAAAATCAGGAAGTGGGGGCAGTCCCCAAAAAAGTGGGGGGAAGGGATTAACGATTTACTGTAAGGTTGCAGGGGTCCTCACAGGAAGGCAAAAGCAGGGTGAAATCCTGGCCCCATGGAAACGAATGTAAGTTCAGCCATTGACTTCACCAGGATTTGACCGAGGGGGCCATGCGCAGAAAACAGTATTAATGCAAAGTTGAGTTTGGTTGACAAACACCAGTTCCTTAAGTTATGTTATAGACCAGACATCAAAATGTTTTTTTCCTTCTTAAGGGATTCCTGTACTAAGGAAATGGCTGAAGGATAGTGCTTAAATTGTCTCCATTTGATTGTTCTTCTCCAGCTTTGGAGAGCTTGACTAGTAAACATGGCTTGAATTTTGTATTTTTAGCTTAGAAGTTTACATGTTTGAGGCAAAATGGACTAATAGGCCCAATGCTTAGGGAGGAATTGCCAGTCCACAGCAGATTTGGTGTCAGGCACTAAATAACACAGGCATGTTTAGCACTATCAGCCCTTCAGAGTGTTCTTCCAGCACCTCAGGGGGCTTTGGATTCTCCAATGACTCCGAATTTGGGAGAGTACATTTAGTCCTGTTTCCTGTCCATAGTTTTGTTGACTGGGTTTTGCACATACTAGAGATACAAGAACATACCTATCCCTGATCATGAATTATGTGTATGTTCCTTATGTGTAACGTTTTGAAACCGTTGGTAACTCTTGGGTCTCGATATGCTAGAAGTATCTAAGCTACCTATCGGTGACTTTAGCTAGTGGTGTTGCTAGAGAATCAGAAGTGAGATGTTTTGTCATCCTGCAGTTCAGAAGGCAAGCAACGTCAAAGTGCTTTTAAAAGGACTGCCCTTTGTTCCACACCACCTACATGGAACGATATACTACTAGAAAGGGCTTGAAAAATGTGTCTGATGTCTACTAACCAGGTGACCAGACTTACTAGCAGCACAGTTTGAATGATTTGGGAGGGAGTTGGTGGCAGTGGAATTCTGGGGCAATTCCCCAAGCCACCCTCAAGATGCTGGGACTCCTACTGGGTTGCTTTACCTGGAGTTTCTTTGGGCTTTCAGTCTTTCTAATCAATCTCAAGGGGGTGTAACTCATGATTCTCCTCTTCTATACTTGTTTTGAGTTCCCTTGTTCTATGATTAGGGCCAGTGCCTGCCTCCGTTCATAGATGTCTCAAACAGAAGCAGAGCAAAATTGAGACGATTCTTGACAATTTCACTTTGCCCAGTTGGTTCTAAACAGAACCTGTTGGTAACTCTCTACAGATCGGGAAAGCAATGAGCAAGAAAAGAGGCACTGAAGTGATCAGCCAGTTTTCACCCTTAGGAGGATGCCTTTGCACCAGTTCCCATTCGGAAGGTTATTTTTGTCACCATAGGGCTCGACATGTTATATTATTTAAAATGAAAGCTTATAGTCTGCTGGTATTGATGGCTTAGAAGCCTTCCCCTCCCTCCAAAGTGCTCACATTCTCCAAGGGATACCTTCCTCTTGCAAAGGATGAAGAGGCAAATGGATTTTTCAAGGCCTGCTACTAGATATCAGGTCTTGACACACCTAGACTATGGGCTTGTCTTCACTAGGCTGGGGAGGGATCGATCTTTTGGCGATTGATTTATCGCATCTCATCAAGATGCGATAAATTGGGCGCCAGCGGTGCCCCCGTCAACTCCGGAAGTCCAGCTTGCCGACCGCTGCCACCGTGAGGACAGCAGGTAAATTAGCTCTAGATATGCCGATTTCAGCTACGTTGTTAACGTACCTGAAATTGCTTATCTACAGTCAATCTCCCCTGCTAGTGAAGACCAGCCCTCAGTCTACACTACCACTTATGTTGGTATAACTTACACCAGTTAGGGATGTGAATAAGCCACCCCTCAAGTGACCGTAGTTAAACCAGCCTAACTGTGGGTGTGAACAGTGCTATATCGGCGGGAGAACTTCCCTTGCCCACATGGCTGCCACTGCTTCTCAATTAAAGGGGTGGATTAATTAAGTCGATAGGAGAGCTCTCTCCTATTGGATTAGAGTGGCTCCACTAGAGAATTTACAGCTGCGCCGGTCAGTTGCCCCGCTGTAAACTCTTTAGTGGTGCCATAACCTTATTAACCTTTAGTATTACAGTCACTGTGGTCCATTCAGCTGCTGTTCTACATTATCACACAGTGTTGAAGATTCTTAAAAAGAAGACAATTCTCTGTGCTCTATAATCTGATATGTAAGCGTGTGATGTGCTAATGTGATAAGGGGAGGGTGCAAAAGGTTGTGGTTCCTGTCTCTGCTTACTGGTGTCTTTCTGTCCTATTCAGTTCCTTCTATACTGTAACTGTTTTCTATGATTCCTTTCAGGATTCAGAAGGAGGTCTCTATGTTTGCATGAACACATTTCTGGGATTTGGAAGAGAACATGTTGAAAGGCACTATCGAAAAACAGGACAGTGTGTATATATGCATCTGAAACGACATGTGATAGAGGTGAGATTTCTAGTTTCCAGATCTACTGTTTGGATGGTTCTTATACTTCATATGCAAGTTCAGATAAAGTATCTGGGAGATGGGCCAAACCTGAAATGTCAAATCTGACCCCCTTTGAATTTTGGGCTGGGTAGAGGTCAGATTCAGATCTTTGCATTCAAACTCAATTGTGCAGTTTTTATTCAAAGTGCCCGGGGCCAGATTTTTAATGGTATTTAGTTACCGAAAGCTGCACATTCATGAGATTTTGGCTCAAGCTGGCAGAAATTTACTTGGAAGAGTGAATCTTAGTTCTCATTTGGGCTGTAATCCAAACTCTAGCCTGAAATGGACCCTAGTTCCAAACACTGCTTCCCAGCTCGATCTCTTATCATATAGACAAATTTTCTATTAGTTACACTTCCCTACTGTTACTGGGTTTATTATTGATATCAAATGTTGAGGCCAACTGTGTGTGTGTGCGTGCGCGTGCATCTGCATTGTTTGCTGTTTGTATTCTAATACAAACGCCGACCCAAAGGGAGTAGAAGAGACTTGGTGTGGTTTGGTTTGATGTGCCACTCAGTTTACTTTCTAATTTAGCTTTGAATCCTTATGCCAATTACTGGGTCTGAGCGTATGTCTACACTACCCACCGGATCGGCGGGTAGTGATTGATTTATTAGGGATTGATTTATCAAGTCTAGTGTAAAAGCGATAAATCGATCCCTGAGCGCTCTCCCCATCGACTCCGGAACTCCACCATCGCGAGAGGCGGAAGCGGAGTCGACGGAAGAGCGGCAGCAGTCGACTCTCTGCCATGAGGATGCCCAGGTAAGTCGACCTAAGATATGTCAACTTCAGCTACGCTGTTTTGCGTAGCTGAAGTTGTGTTTATTAGGTCGACCTCCTGCCCCCAGTGCAGAGCTGGCCTGAGATAGTTACCTAGGGTGGGACAAAGAGTTCTTCCTGTCGTTCTACAGCAGTGATCTCTTTGACTGATCAAGGCTCTCTCTTGAACTTGGAAAAATGTTCTGTCCATTCTTACTTTATTAGAAGAGTGGTGGCTGCAAGTTGGGGTGAGTCGGTGTATGTGAAGAATTAGGGAAACCCTCTTGCAGAAGATTCCCTGTCCCTGGGCAGTTGGGAAATAGTTGCATTTCCATCACACTGTTACAGTAAACTTGTGGTAGATTGGGCAGGTTCTAGCAAATGTTCTTTTGATGACTGGATTTAGTGTTTGTGAAAGGTAATTGCACTGACTAGGCAGGTGGGAAGAAGTTCTATTCAGTCTTACACATGAGTATCACTCCTATCCTCCAATGTCCTTGTTATTCAAAGTTTCATGTGGCCTCCGTACATGCTGCCCTGAGCAGCATGGTAAGGGAGCAGGGCAAGTGGCCCGGGGGGGGGGGGGGGAGGTTGGATAAGGGGTAGGGAGCGGTTGGACGGGGTGGAGGTCCTGGGGTGGTGGTCAGGGGATGGGGACCGCGGGGCTTGGGTAGGCGTGGGAGTTCCGGGGGGGTGTCAGGAGGCGGGGGGGTGTGGATAAGGGTTGGGGCAATCAAGGGATAGGGAATAGAGTCCTGGGGGGTAGTTAGGGGGGGGTCTCAGGAGGGGGTGGTCAGGGGACAAGGAGTGGGGGGGTTGATGGGTTGTGGGTTCTGAGTGGGGCACTCAGGGGGCAGGAAGTGGGAGGGGATCAGATAGGGGGCAGGGCCAGACTGTTTCGAGAGGCACAGCCTTCCCTACCCTTCCCCCCCCCCCCATACAATTTTGCAGCCCCGATGTGGCCCTCGGGCCAAAAAGTTTGCCCACCCCTGGTTTGGGATAAGTGTCAGCTGTGTGCCCTGGCACAGCTTTACAAAAGAGCAAGGAGCAGGTCCTCCACTTGTGTAAATTGTTGTCGTTCCATTGATTTCAGTGGACCTATGGCAGCTTATACTAGTGAAGGATCTGTTCCCAGGTCATCTTCCACAGAATCAATGGGAAACATATATCACTATGTGGCAACCCTATGGTTGACTCACCAAATTGAATTTTTATGTAGTAAATTTTTTCCTGAGCTTTATAAACCAGTTACGCTTCTGCAGCTTCAATGGCTGTGTAGCCAGTACTGTGTACAGCAGGGTGCTCTCTCTGCCTTAGGCCCCGTGACTTTTGAAACCATTGTACTGCAGTGCACCTACTGCACAGGGAAGGCTGAAATTTGCTACGTGGCAGGTGCTCAGATCCTAGATAGCAATGGGCCCTCTTGGGAGAGCATAGATAACATGGTGGTTCATTACAGAGATCTGAGATTTATAGAGCTGCCAAATAAGGTTCTTGACACTTCATACAAGTAACATGGAGAGGCTGACATAGCTCTGCTATTGCTACTTCACACTGACTCTGCCTTTTGTTGCTTTACAAATATTAATTAATGCTTGTAATAGCCTGTGAGGGAGGAAAGTTATCGCCTCTAGCTTACGGATAGGGAAGTTCCGTAAAAAAAGGTACAAGCCGCCGGGGCCTGCTTTTTCAGAAGTACTGAGCATCACCACTTCAGTTGAAGCCAGTGGGAGCGGCAGGTGTTCAGCACCTCTGAAAATCCAGCTGAGATATTTAACAGTAGGTAGCCAAAAATGGAGGCACCCAGAGTGAGTGGTCACTCTTGAAAATTTTGGTCTTAACGTCTTGCTCCAGATCACACGTGGAGTGGTGAGAGTTCTGTCCCCACTTTCCAGTGTGGCGGTTGAACCACTGAGATAATTTGTGGTGTGGGGGCTGAAGGGACACAACCATCTGTTTTGTATATTGCTACTATTGCTGCTTTTCGTAGTGGATCAGGGATATTTCTTAAGAGCGAGGAAAGATGCTACATAATTCTGTTTGTTATTTACATTTCATTGAGAAAATGAGCTAGTTTTTAATACTAGTGGCCATTCCTCCTGACTACAGGGTGAATAAATAAAAAATCAGTGTGATAAATCTGAACTGTGGGTTTTGTTTTGATAAGTGTAACTGAGAAACAGTAGTTGGTGTTTGTTATTTCTGATAATGGAAAACGTTTCTGTGGGGTGTGAAAACTTGTTGATAATTCTAGCCAATCTCTTTGGACGAAGCTTTATTTACATGGCAGAAAGTCACCCGAAATACATGAACTCTTTACCTCCCTGTCAGCAGAGACAAACACATGAATTCTTCCTAGGTTGACAGATTCTGGGCCTGTCTCTTTCCACCTGTTGTATCCTAATTTTACTATTTACAAAATAATAACAAAGCAACAAACAAACCCCACTTAAAGTTGCATGACATTATGTTACATGCTATAAAAGATATGCTGGTGGCACAACAGCTACAAAAAACTAATCACTAAAGAAGTTTTAACAGTGTGTGATTCTGAATAGCTCAGAAACAGTTATGGTTGCATTTGCTTTTACCCCTATGGTGCTGCTGATATTCCTCCCATTGCTTTGTAAATTGGCAAAAGCACTACCTGAAATTGAAATTAACTCTATCGCTGGAATACCTGGCACACAGCGGTGCTCTGCTCGTAGGTTTTTGCCATCTTAAAACTAAACCAGTCTGCCTAGCATAGTTTTTCTGTATAGCACCTAATGCTTGCAAACCACTGTGATCACTTTCAGTCACTTCAGTGGGAGCAGGCTCTGGCCCTCATTGACGGGGCATTTATTTTAGATAGATAGCAATTTGTTATCACAGCCAGGCCCACCTGGATTGG
This sequence comes from Sternotherus odoratus, assembly GCA_032164245.1. Taxonomy (NCBI): domain Eukaryota; kingdom Metazoa; phylum Chordata; order Testudines; family Kinosternidae; genus Sternotherus; species Sternotherus odoratus. The sequence continues at coordinate 8,962,280 of JAVMKO010000009.1, read as the reverse complement.
TAATGGGAGGCCGAATCTTTCACCTCTGTTGACCTCTTATGGTGTGGGAGTATGTGTGAAATTACATGATGGTCCCACCCAGTTCTTAGGGGGGGTGTCTGTGTCATTACCAGTGCTATCATAACTGGTCGCTCTGGTTGGCAGAGGGGAGTAAGTGGACATATAGAATAAACTACTCTGACTTCGAAAGGTGGTCCTGCTGGATCAGGGTCGAGTCCTGGCGACCCTGATCCTGGTGACCGTTGGCGAGGGATAGGAAAGAAGCGTATGCTTCCGTCGCCCCTGCTCTATGTGTTCTTTGGTTAAATAGAGGACTTTGCTGTTCAGGGATGTCAGCTTGGCGCCTTTTACCAGCACTGAATTTGTACTTGTGCATCCCTCCCCTGAAAACACGCCGACACACGGGCCCCTCGGGAAGCTTTGGCATGAGGCTGTTGGCTTATTGCAGTTTCACAGGTTAGATTTTTAATTGTATATTTACTTTTTTCTTTCCAGAAGGTACCAGGTGCATCTGGTGGAGCTTTACCAAAAAGGAGGAACACAATATTTTTAGGTATGGTAAATAGCTGCTCTCACACAGTCCTTGTGTCTAACCCCAGTGCATGTGCGTTTGGGTACACCTGCAACTCCAGCATGTCAGTCTTGTCTTGTTTTGTTTTGTTTTTTGTTTTTAAAAGTATTCAAAGTAGGAAGATTACAAATTTTGTAAGAGTCTTCCTTTAAAAAAAATGATTAATGATCGTCCCAAAACAGCTTATCAGATATTCTCAAACTGTTTAGCGTTTTAGACACCTGTCTGTCTACTTACATATGCACCATCCTCCTAGTATATTGCTTTTATAAAATGTTAATTTGGATTAACTGCTTATATAGGGCCAGTCTGGGGATCCCTGATTCCTGCTTGTGAGCACTTGATCTCAGAAGTAGTCCCATTAACTTCTGTGAAACTATTTGTAACTGCTTATGAGTGTGAGTAAGTGGTCCCCATTCTGGTCCAAAGTAAATATAACTACATGTATACTGAACTCCTCTGAATAACTTACACAGTTCTATCTGCCTGACATGTCTCCCTGACCTACAGAAAGCTAGGAAGTGAGGAAAAGAAAGGGAAATCCACAGTGAGTTTCCTTCATCTGCCTCCAATCATCTTTCTATCAAACCCCAATTTTCCTAGATATCAGTTAATTTATGCATCAGCCAAGCAATCTTAGGACCCCATAAACTCCTGCATTGGGACCCTACAGTATCAGCTCCACTCTACGCACTTCTGGGGCTTTTCTGGTGCATTTTCTGTGTATTTTTTTTTTTCCTTTTCATGGGGTGGAGGAGAGAATAGTCACCAGTGAAAGTAGCTAAGTAATTCTCCCGGTGGTGAAGGGGTTAAATGTTTTCATAGCAAAAGCCAGCTCTCTCATAGTGGAAGGGAGAACAATAGCTTGGCATCTCACTGGAGTTGATTTGGTCTGTGGAATGTGTTGCTGAGAGAATCAGTAATTTTTATGTCAGGAGTAAGTTCTGAAAAAGGCGCCTGGAAAAAAGAAAGGGAAAGTTTAGTGAGAGGAGAGTAAACAAGGGAAGTCCTTCTCTCCGCCCTGGATAAGAGGAAGGGGCTGTTCATGAGGAGTTGGCAGGCACTGGTTTAGGTGCTAGTTGCTAGCAGTTCATATTCAGAATAATTTTCAATTAACACTAAATGATTACATAGCAGCCGCATAAGCTGCCGAAAGAAAGCCGACTGCCAAGCTGGGCTGCCTTGCAATGTTAATAATGCACATGTGAATGAGATGCACACGAAAAAGGCTCATAGAAACACAGGACCAAATTATTCCTAATTTATTGCATATGCATTTTATATGGCTTAAAGAGGGTCAGTGATACACCATTGGTCCTCTGCAGTTTGTTTCTAGAAAGGCTTGAATGGTCTAAAATTTGTGCCCTCTCTTTAAATTGTGCTTTTACATCTGACTATTCTGCTCCCATGATGTTAGAGCTGTTCCGGAGGTTCCAACAGTCTTGGTTCCAATTAATCCTTGAAGGCAGGGGAGTTTTGCCAGTGATGAATTTGGCCCATTGAAGTGTCACTGTTTACCCCAGGACCTTATGAATCTGAGACATCTGTGGAGATTCTGCTCTCTGGGCTACGTGCTCTTTCATAGTTCTCTGCACAGCTGTGGCTGCTTGGGGATGAACTGAAACTCTTGACACGGTCTCATTTTAATAATTTAAGTGGTGTTTTACCAGCAGTGGTTAGCACCGGTATAGCCCTTTGTAAAGTGCTTTGAGATCTATGGATGCAAAGGTGAGTAAATAAATATGATTATCCCCATTCACAAATGGGGGAACTGAAGCACTGAGCAGTTAAGTGAATTGTGTGAGGATGCACAAGGAGTCAGTAGCAGAGATGGTAAGAGAACCCTGCTCTCCTGTCTCCAAGTCTGGTCTCCACTAGGCCATGCTACCTTTAGATGCTCACTCATAGCTGGTGTTGAGTTGCCAGACTTTCCACCTTTGCAGAACGTTAAGTGCTCCTTTTGCTTGCTCATCTGGACCCAGAATTCCCTGATAGAGGCTGACACCAAACTGGCAGTGATTGGTCAGCCAATGAATATACCAAGCAAGTCCAGGCTCACATAGGTAATGGGGCTGCAATAGATGACCAAGTGACCTTCTGAGATACGTTTTGGGCATCTTGATCTGAGTGATTCCAAACAGCCCCAGTGAAGCTGGCTTTCTGTATAGTCAGGCTAGTTTGGGCACCTGTTGCACTGCTAGTTATAATCTTCTTTGGTATAAGGCTATTAAGGTTATTAAACCCCTTCCAGTCTCCTCTATTAGAAACACATCTTTAAAATTCTCATAGAATGGCTCCCAGAACTGCTGCTATCATGAAAATAGAATGGAAATGAAGAACTCTGAAAAATTAGTAGAATCAAACCATTATGAGATTCTCCTTCCCAAAACACTGAAAAGAGCAATGGTAGATGGTGTGCTGCCAGTTGTCTGTTAGAAACAGAAATTAGCCTAGGAAGAGAGAATCTTTATTTGTGAGTTTGCAAAACTGTCCTTGTGTGAACTTTGTGTGTGAATGTTTCAATATGACATCTGCTTAATTGCTTTGGGGAACTCATTTGGAGCCAACTTGGCTAGTCTTCCAGACCATAAGCACCTTGCAGGTAAAATGTGCTTGAGCCCTGTTTTCACTAAGGATATCTTTAACTTGTCTATTTATTTTGCAATGTTACCACCTTCTTAAAAGGGTTCAGTCAGGCGGACAGACAGTGTCTGTAGTGAAAAGAAAATAAGAGTTTACAAATATTGCAGTTTTAATTTGTTGTTTTAGATATAGCTATAGGAAGTAGGAGACATGACTACAGAATATGTTAATCACCAGACTTGTATTAAATCAGTATAACTAACCCTAACGTTATTAGGAATACAACTAGGGATTTTAATTTTGTTGGCTTAGTTTTCTTTGCCTACTTAACTTGTAAAGTTGAAGAGAATCATCTGTATAGTGGGAGTGGAAGTAATGATTATATTAACTGCTATGGTGTTAAACTGAGATAAATACCTCATAATAAAAATAGTACTTAATGCTTTACATCTTCAAAAAACTGTGCAAATATTATCCAATTTATAGTTAATGATTTAGTGGATCTTAATGAGAAGCATTATAAAGTCTCACCTGGGCTGTAGTTTGGTTTCCTTTCACCAAACAGGATGAAATGGCTGTAGAGTATATTTATTATTTATCTATTTCTTATATAGCTTTGCTAGTGAGCTTTTACAGACATGTCTGTAGACAGAATCCTTGTTCCAAATGGCTCGCTATCTGACTAGACAGACATTGCATCTATATATATAAAAGTCAAATGGTGTATGTATGCGCAGATGTATGCTTACTCCTTCCACACCGTTTGAGCTAGAGACTTGAAATTTGGTACAGTTAGAGGTCTTGGGGTCCTAATGACCGTAAGAGTTGAAAATTTTTCAAATCTCACCTCTGACGCCCCCCAGGGGTGAAATTCTTTAAAGGCCAATCACATCAGCTGGGCAGCTGCTGTTCTCTGTGACATAGTTATGATGTCATAATACCCCCTCCAACAGACACCGCACTCGTTCAGCTCTCTGCCCCTCCCCCCTCCAATGGACCCCGGAATCCCTCAGCTCTCTGCCCCCTTCCCACCTCCGAAGGACCCGAGTTGGGTTTGGTTGGAGGGTAAGTGAGGTGGGGGTGTCAGGTTTGGTTGGGGGGTGAGGTGGGGGTGTTGGGTTTGGTCGGGGGGTAAGTGAGCCGGGGGTGTTGGGTTTGGTCTGGGGGGTGGGAAGGTGTCTGGGTGGGTGAGGGGTGAGGTGTGGGGGTTGGGGTTGGTCAGGGGCTGTCGGGTTTGTTTGTGGTGGTAGGTAGGGGTGTCGGGTTTGGTTGGGGGGAAAGTGAGGTGGGTGTGTCAGGTTTGGTCTATGGGGGGTGAGGTGTGGGTGTTGGTCAGGGGGTGTTGGGGTTGGTAGGGGGGGAGACATGGGAGGGTGGGTTTGGGGGGGTGGTGAAAATGTGAGTCGGGGTTGGTCGAGGGGTAAGTGCGGTGGGGGTGTCGGGTTTGGTTGGGGGGGTGAGGTGGGGGTGTCAGGTTTGCTCTCTGCCCCCATCCAACGGACCCCGCACTCGCTCAGCTATCTGCCCCCTCCCCACCTCCGACTGACCCGAGCAACGCCGGGTATTTTCGCTAGTTCATGATAATTTAGGAGCAGTTGGAAGGAATGATTTGAGGTACAAGGCCTTGAGTCTCTGCCATTCAAGGCAGTGGGATCAGGATTGAGCCCTAAATGAGGCTTGATTTTTCAAGACCCCTTTGTAGGGTCTCAATATTGGTTGCAGACTCATTGATCTATGTTATGAGTGTCTGTCTCACCCACAGGCATCACCACACCCACAATGGACATCCTGTTTGGGGGTCTTGCCTGGGATTTAATTATGCCACTATTATTAGTGCGTTCAGTTGGTAACTCATCTAAATCTAATCTGGGCATGTCCAGTCAAGTGTTCCTCCTTTCTTTTCCCTCTAGTGGCTTAGTTTATGGCACTCTATGCCACCAACTGCCCATTCAGCTGCTGTTTTCAATCAGCCAGCGGCAGTGCACTTCTCGCTATCACTAGAGTGATGCTTATGAGTGGGGCCAGATGATAGCTGAGGTAAATTTACCCTGCTGACTGCTTTCCCAAAATAACTCCTCCAGCCTGGCCTCCACTCAGAGCATTGGTTATTTTGCCTTCCCTTTCGTCCTCTCCCTCAGCACGCTCTTTGTGACCAGTGGATGTTTTGTTTTGATGACCACAATGTTTAATTGTGCCTATGACAGCCTCATAAAACTCCTGGTCCCTTAAAAGGGAAATACATTGCCCCGTGTGGATTCAGCACCAATGTATCAGCCTTTCAGAATTGCTATAAACCAGTTGTCTGGTGGATGTATGAGACCACAGAGCTAAAGTAAACCCATTACTACACAGGGGTTCCTGGGCTCATGGTATTTGGGCATCTTAAAATGCTGTCTTCACCTGGGAAGGGATTATGTGGGAAAGTGGCTTCCTAGCATTCCTTGCCATTCACGTCACATTGATTTCTAAATCAAATTTGCTCGATTTGCAAGTAAAAATAGATTCCCCTCCTCCCCCCCCCCCCCATTACTGGCTCAGCAAACCTAACCTGAGTTCTGAACTTCAAGGGGGTTCTTCCCTGCTCATGCATAATCCCCAGTAACGATTGTGGAAGGCAAAAATCTGCCCGCAGTTACTCCAGGGTAGCCCCGGTCTCTCATAATAGAACATAGTTAATAGTTCTGTTGATCTTATACAAATTCACTGTCTCTCAGCTTTGTTGGCTCTGCAGGGTCACTGGAAATAAAAAGGAAGGAGAACTAAACATCTCTGAATGTTGACAGGCCAGGGTTTTCCAAAGTGGCCAGTGATTTTGAGGCGCTCAGCTTGACACCTTTTAAAGGGCCCCAGTTTAAAGTGCTAAGAACTCACTATCTGAAAATTAGGTCCCTTTAAGGTGTTAATTACCCAAAGTTAGGCACCCAGAATGGCTAGTCACTTTTGCAAATCCTGGCCACACGGAGCCAAAGTGAGTGAGGTGGTGCTGATTTTGTGTAGTCCCTTTTCAAAGAGCCACAAATTAATCTTCATTCTTTCACTAGCACTGATGGAACAGTGTGTGTCTTTTTTTTGTCATGATGCCTTGAAGTCTGTATGTCAGGCTTCTGAGGTGATTGTACGCAGAGAATGTAATTTCCTGGTTTTGTAGTAATCTGAATGGCATGAAGCCTGAAAAGATAAATTAAACGCCCCCCCTTTCCTCTTCTTCACTGTAGCTAAAATGGTGGGATTCTCTTAAGTGCGTCATTACCCTCATTGTCAAGGGATTGCTTGCTAATGGGATATGGAGCCTTTCACTTCTAGGTCAAGGTTCAAATCCAGGTCAGGTCAATGTTATTGGGCTTGATCAAAATGAGCAGCTAGGAGTGTCAATGTCAGTCTGGTTCTTACACCCAGAAGAGCTAGCCATTGCTATTTGTATATAGCAGATCATTAATGCTAGAGCAACTGATCATCCTTAATGTCTGTGTGTTTTTCTTAGCGTTATTCCCACACTATGGCAGGGGTCCGCTTAGACTGGACACAACCAGTGATACGACTGGGGTATACTCCAACCGATGCATCGTTCCATCTGTCATTGGAGGCATTTTATACCTACTGCCAGGTGTTAAGCCTACAGCACCTGGTATTCCCAGGAGGTCTCCCATCCAAGTACTAGCCAGGCCCAACCCTGCTTAGCTTCCGAGATCAGATGGGATTGGGCGTGTTCAGGGTGATCATCCTTAATGTCTGTAAAGTGAAGAAATAAAAAGTATCAAAGGTCTTTCCGGATGTCTAAAAGTGTTGGCAATGGTCTGAGTAAGCCAATGGCTCTCAACCTTTCCAGACTACTGTATCCCTTTCAGGAGTCTGATTTGTCTTGCGTATCCCAAGTTTCACCTCACTTAAAAACTACGTACTTAGAAAATGAGAAAAAATGCAAATATATCACAGCACACTATTACTGAAAAAATTGCTTATTTTCTCATTTTTACCATATAATTATAACATAAATCAATTGGAATATGAATATTGTACTTACATTACAGTGTATAGTATATAAAGCAGTATAAACAAGTCATTGTCTGTATGAAATTTTATTTTGTACTGACTTCACTAGTGCTTTTTATGTAGCCTGTTGTAAAACTAGGCAAATATCTAGATGAGTTGATGTACCGCCCAGAAGAACTCTGTGTACCCACAGGGGTACATGTACCTCTGGTTGAGAACCACCTGAGTAAGCCATCCTCCAGTGCCCTCTGGTGGTTGATTGAAACCAGGCTCCAAATGGGATGACTTGCCTTCTTCACACCTGTGTTGATATATGCTGGATATTTTAACTGATTTGTGGAACTGGAGTATAACACTTCTGGAGTTACCTAGAGTCACTGTGTGTTCAAACTGTTTAGCCTTATGGGTGGTGACCATTGTCAGTGTTTTGGGCATTACTTAACTTCAGCACACTTTGACGCCACACACCTCAGTGGCTTGAGGTTGTTGGGTTTGATTTCTCTTTAAGGACAGATAAGATATTTTTTGGTGCATTCTGGAAAATTTTTAGCGTTGTGGTTGGATCCATAGAATTCCTTCAAAATCAAGGGTTGAAATGGGAAATGTTAAAGAAGCACTAGCTGCAGTGGAGTTATTGGGAGATCCATATTAGACTGCTGTGAAAGTGATTTGTAAGGAAAAGGATTATTGAGAGAATTGGCTAGCCAGGGAGTTGGTAATGGGTTAGTCTCTCCTCTCTAAATCATCTCTTTTAATCTAGCCCAAGTTGCTGGTGACTAAAGGCTGCTGCTTTCTGTTGACTGTCTTTTCAGCCTATGTGCAGTGGGTTGATGGGGTTGGGCCAGTTGTTATTAGACAAGTGGTCACATTATTAAAACCCAGTTGGCACTAATTGATCCTTGCTTGACAGCCTCAGCAGTGAACCAAGGACTCAATGGAGCCTGGATTATTGTTGTCTCTGGATTATCGTTGTCCCTGGTCCATCCAGGTCTGATTGAGGTGTATTAGTGTGAGAGATTGGAAGAAGCTCCTAGTGATGCTATTTGTTCTGTGGATAAGTAGAGGGTGTAATTTAACCTGGGCACCTTCCATCTTCACATTACTCCAGGTTTCATACGTTGCTGCCAGTTCTTGTTTAAGTAGATCAGTAAAAGTTACGTATGTGCCTTGAGAACAAATAAGGGCCAACCTGGGTCAGCTATCCACCACCTCAGGCCAGATGTTCTCTTCTCCATGTGACAGTATCCGATCTATAGAAACCTGCTGTCTAGATGGATCCTGCTTCCATCATGGTGATGGGAAAATGTCCATTGACTTCCATCAAAACTGCAACACAGCCATGCTTTTACTTCTCACTCTCCTTATGCTACTCCTTTTTGTGGCTTCATTTTATAAAATCTGCATAGCTTAAAGGAAGGGAAATGAAAGACGATACAAAAAGCACCCAAATCTCATGTGAATATTACTGCTTGTTAATCTTGGCCATTTAGTTCCCTATAATAATAAAACTTTGGACTTTTCAGCTGTGGATATGTGTATCCTCTTCTGTATTCATACGTATCCCAGAAGGCACCAGGAGAGCAGGCAAATGGTCACTGCAACACCCATCAGCTGCTTTTATTCTACATTCATCCGTTATTAGTTAAGAAGGGAAGTTATTTCACCGTACCCAAATTACGTGGTATTGTTAAATTGGCCACCCACTGACGGGCAAATCACAGCCAGCACTTCCCCAGGAGGCCCTTTGCTTTTGTGCACTTCCATTTTGGGGGCATGTGGCTTAATGTGAGAGATGTGAGCCTTGATTTTCAGAGCTGCTGAACAACCACAACTCCAGGGGCAGAGAATGGGAGGTGCCGGAGTGAATAGGAGGTTCATGTTCTCAACACTTCTGAAAATCTGGGTGGCTAAGTTGTGGCCCCAAAAAATGAGGCATCAAAGTTAAAAAAACTTTTTGAAAATGTTGCCCTCAGCTTCTCTGTATTTCAATTTCCTCTTTAGTTTGTTATACCTCATGGGGAATGATGTGAGACTTGGATTATTCTTGTCTACAGGGAAAAGAGTTTTTTCTAAAATCTAAGGTGTGAATTTAAATTATATATCTATACAATTATAAACCCCAGTGTACACGCTCTTATTACAGTACATGTGCCTTTTTTGGTTTAGTTAATCTTGTATGGGCAGGGGTTTAAGCTAAACCAAAGAAAGCCACTTTATACTGGAATAAGTGCATCCACATGGAGGATCACATTGGTATGCCTATATTGATAGAATGGGTAAAACTTTCCAATACAGACAAAGCCTTGGTGTTTGTAAAGTGCTTTGAGACCTAGATGTAAGGTGCTCCCAGAATGCTTTAGGTCCTCGTTCTTAATAAGCCAAAAGAATACCAGGATCTTATCTACTTCCCAAAGTGCAATGTCCATTACAACACAATGATGGCTGCTGTACTCAGTAGCCAGTGCAGCTGTAATTGTGAATGAGTATTAACTCAAGATGGACACTTTGTTCCTCAACTTCACCCCAGAGAAATTGTCAGATTTCAGTCTAAAGATTTTTTTTGTTTCCTTAACAGTTTGTCATCTCCTTATGTCTCTCTCTCTCTCTCTCTCTCTCTCTCTCTCTCTCTCTCTCTCTCTCTCTCTCTTTTGCAGATCTAGAAACAAATGGCGATTTTAACAATGACGATTTTGAGTATGAAGATGAAGCCAAACTCGTTATATTTCCAGATCACTATGAAATTCCATTACCAAATATAGAGGAGTTGCCAGCACTGGTCAGTGAGTGTGTGCTACTGGTGGCAGAGTAGGAATTGACTCCAAGTTAATTTTTATGGATACAGGGGTTTGTTTGGTCAGCTGTATGTTGGTTACTTTTACTATCAGGGTTTCTGTCATCCCCTGCACAGGAAAATTTGGCAAAGGGGAGGCATTTGAAAAAATGTGACTTACTTCATGTATCTCTAGCTTTTATTTTACCTTCTTCCTCTTCCTGGTTCACTGCACTTATTCTGTCCTGTTCCATGGCCAATGGTTTTCCCCTTAGAATCATAGAAATATAGGACTGAGTTAGTTTTTGAGTTTGACCTCCCGCCTTTATTTGGCTTCTCTTTTCAGGTAACAATAGCTTGTGACGCAGTCCTCAGTTCAAAATCTCCCTACCGAAAGCAGGACCCGGACTCATGGGAAGAAGAGCTACAAGTATCCAAACATGCCAAAACACTTGTACAGATAGACAGCGGCATTAGGATTCCCCCCAGGTAGGGCGCCAGTGTTTGTTTGTTTGTATGGTGACCAGTGTACTTCAGGAAAAAGGCTTACTGCAGGAGCTTCCCGTGTTTTGTGACATTCAAGGTCCATGTGGGAAACTCAAGGAGCTGGTCCTAAGCCAAGTGACCCAGCCGTGAGACTCCTGCATACTCCGTGTTGGTAGATGGTGGGCTTTTGTTTATGGACTGGAATGTCAGCATTTTGGGGTGTAGCACTGATCACTTTCTTTTGCTTTACTTTCAATGCTCCCCTTGGCAGTGGCTGGAAGTGCTCGAAGTGTGACCTGCGGGAGAACCTCTGGCTGAACCTGACGGACGGCTCGGTGCTATGCGGGAAATGGTTCTTTGATGGCAGTGGGGGAAACGGACATGCACTGGAACACTACAAAGAGATGGGCTATCCCTTAGCAGTGAAGCTGGGAACCATCACTCCCGATGGTGCAGGTTAGTTGCCAGGTGATTTGTGCTCAGCTATAAAGAAATCAAAATATGCAGCATACATTACAGCCTCTTTTATAGCCCAGAATAGCTGTGTTAATAAACCTCTGTACACATCATACATTTGGGGGAAGCTGTGAGAGATGCAGATTTTATGGGGAAGATCATCAGCTGGTGTAAATTTGCATAGCTCTATTGGTTCGTCACCAATTTACACAACTTGGAATAGCCAAATCTTGTGTTATGTAGAGCTGATTACTATGTCTGACTGCTTTTCTGTGCCTATATTTATTGACAGAAAGTGTTAGCTAGCTGTTAGCTTGTGTGAACTGGAGCAGAATTAGAATGAGTGGGATATATATGTGGGAACATGTATGTTGGTTTTTGGCTTTACATCTTTATGCTCTTTTAGTACCTGTATATAGTGTAAATGTGGTAGGAAACATCTAATAATGTACTATCCATAGTAAATTGAGAGAAATATATGTTCATTGGGAAAGAAGGAAATGGGCTCTTGAAGAATAAAAGTTACACAATGTATTGCCATTTGTGTCACTCTATATAGTGACTAGCATAATTTTTCCATATTGGATAGCAGTAGGTTTAAGGAACAGATTTGTTACAGTTTCTTAAAAATTGTATAACTTTTGTAAATGTTCCCTTGTAAGATGCAGGATTGATTTATAATACATACAATCTAAGTATACTGGAAATTTGGTTTGCTTGAAATGAAAAGGAAAACCTAAGAATCTGTGAACCTTGGGAAAAAAAATCTGTTTGGAGAAAACTCTGGTTTTGTACATTTTTTCTTGCATTTGCTAGCTGTGTTTTTACTGCTGGGGGAACATGATGAAAATAGGAACTTTATTCAGAAGTTTACTAGATTATAAAGTCAGAAGGAGCCATTATGATCAGCTGGTCTGGCCTCTGCCTAGCGCAGGACATAGAATTTCATCCAATGATTCCTGCATTGATCCCATAACTTTTTATTCGTACTAATGAGTACTCGTGTAGCCCGCAGACCTGATGTGATGCTTGTTAATTTTTGTAAAGTGCTTCAAGATCCTCACGGGAAAGGAGCTATATAAGTGGTGGTGGTCAAGTATCCTTTGACATTCCACTGTGTTGCTGTGGAGCGGATTATGAACTGTGGGGATTAGACAGGATAGAAGCATGAGGAGCTGAAATTCCTAAGCAAAGGGATTCTGTTTTCATACAGCTATCAGGAGGAAGTATGAACAAAGAATATGATTATGCACTAGAATTCGGTTTTTAGTGCTCATGATTGCATGGAGGAAAAATGACTTTCCAAAAGCCATTTTCTGTTAAAGCTGATGTATTTGCTCCTTGTGTTTGTAATTCACATCAGTGAGGATTTGGTTGTAAGACATTTACCTTGCATTTAAATGATCAGCTTTTCCTTGATTCCATCAAAAGACGGAAAGAATTTCCCATGCTTGAACACCACTCAGCTGCAGGAAAAGGACACTACAGCCTGTGGGAGTGCCTGATTCAACCGGCTGTTGTATTAGAATACCTAGCAAAATTCACTCCCCCATTCCCAGATGGAGAATTTGATTCCTTGTGCATGTCTGATCTTGGAAGTTCAATGTTTTAACGTCATGAATGTAGCGGTCGGTCTTGACCTCTCCCCGTAGTAGTATTCTACTGTGTCTGCAAAAGAGTTTCTAAAGAGAATAGAATCAGAGAGGTAGCCGTGTTAATCTGGAATAGCAGAGGTAACAAAGAGTCCTGTGGCACCTTAAAGACTAACTATAAAGTTTTGAAGCATAAGCTTTCGTGGGCTAATACCCACTTCGTCGGATGCAAGCAGTCATCTGACGAAGTGGGTGTTAGCCCACGAAATCTTATGCTTCAAAACTTTATAGTTAGTCTTTAAGGTGCCACAGGACTCTTTTTGTTACCTCTAAAGAGAATGTTTGTTTGTTTCACCAGTTGTTGGGTGCTCTTTAAACAACAAGACCAGTTTCCTGTCGCTGTTGTCCTTCCGCCCTCACCCTATCATCCTCTGTGGCCTCTCCGCTAACAAAGGGCAGACTGTCATCCTTCCTCTCTGAATGAGGAGCAGCAGCTGTTCTGTGTGGGTCTTTGTTCCTGTTCTGTGCGCAGTCAACTCTGCTTCCCATTAGGAAAGATTCTCTCCCTCCGCACTTGCTCACTTATTAATGAAACACTTCTCTTTATATACAGATGGCAGTGGTAAATACCTTCTGTAGGGCTGGACTGTAACCCTACAATCCAGCCTCAGTAAGGGGCAGCATGTAGTTGCATTGCTCCACCTTGTTCCAGGGCGGGAGTAATCTGCATCATCCCTTTTGCTGGCACAAATTGATTATTCTCGGCTCAATTCAGGAATGCCAAGGCTCCACCCACTCCCTGCCCACCTCCCAGGATGAGAGTAGTAGCCCAGGTGGTCCATTTTCCTTCCTCCTTCTCAGCAGACAGCACATACAGGGAAGTATGGGAGCTCCTTGTACCCTGTTATTCTCCTGCTGCATGGATGCATATAGTGTCTTTTGGGGATTTCAAAGCACTGTACAAATAGCACCGAATTGCATGAGATGCCCACAAAGTGGGTGGTTTCACCCCACTTTACAGCCCAAGGTCAGATGGTGGATCTGTGGCTGAGCCAGGAATTGAACCCAAGTTTTGTGATTCCTAGCCCAGAGCCTCAAATGCGGTACATTCCCAAATCCCTGTTTGTCTATGCCTTTCAAACTCCTCTACTGCAGGACAGATTCTGCCACCTCCTTCCCCTCCCATAACAACAGGGTTGTGTTCCATTTTTCTCCACTCTGATGCCACATCTTTTAAACTGACTGCAGGGCTAGAGGTGGTAATGGCTAAAAGCAGCATGCCCTGTTTAGCACAGACACAGATGTTGAATGAGCTGCTTCATGGATCCTTCGTATTGGCTGTTTCTGTCGTGCCACCTCCCTATGCAGCCAGCTCTCGAGGGTCAAACAGAGAATCCTGCACCCTGCACCTCTTACACTTTGTTATGGAATGAAGTGCTGCATCTGTAGGTAAATAAAGCACCAGAACTTAAGGCTCCAACAGAAAGGGATATTGGGATAACATTCCATGCCACACAGTGTTCATCTTTCCATTTCTTCCTGCAAGCACCTCTGCTTCTGCGTCCCTTTAATTTACACCTCAAATTTTTGTCGTCGTCGCGTGTTTCCAGTGTTTCTTCCACTCCCCTCCACCATTTCCCACCGCTGTGAGCCTCGCTTTTTCTTGCCACCCTAATTATTTCTTTTCTGACCCTCCTCTGTTCTGAATCTACTGTGATCTGCTATACCAGTGTGCTTCAGGCTTGTTCACAGGAGCCCTCTTCTTTCTGCTGTGGGATTTGCTGCTCTTGATTTTCAATAAATGAATTCCTTCTTCTCTGCTCTAAACATCACCGTGATACTTTGTAGTATATTTAGCTGCACAGTTGAAGGTGTTGAACACATGAAACAAGAGCTGGGCTTGAGCAAAGATTAATGGCTCGCGTGTCCAGGTTCCATTTCTACCATTCCGTTGATCTGTGGTTTCAGGTAACAACTCTCTCTCAATCACAAAAAAATTGTCTGAACTAGGAAAAATAAACTCCCAGCTTCCATGTTGATAAAGGCAGTCACCCTAGATGTGTGTGTGTGTGTGTGTAATTTCACTCTGAGAAGCATTCTGAACTTTACAGTCTGTTTGGCTGCCCATGACTTAACCATAAGAGTATGGGAATGCCGTGAGCTCCTGTATATGGATGAAAACATAATGTCTTCTGGGACGCTCACACTCTCACAATGGAATTCTGGCAGAGGGACGTGCTATAGCCACACAAATACCAGCAGGGTCACCCATGACTAATGTTAATGGAGGGAATGCTGGATTAATCAGCCAGCGTAATTTAAGGGACACTCCCTGGCTCAGGAGGCTTAACTTTTACAGGCCAGTAACTTGACTAACCTTTTTAGTGCTGGCTAATCTCCAGTATGAAGGAAAAAGTTGCAATGAAGTCAACACAGGACCAGGACTCAGGTGGCTAAGCTCTTGGGGGGCGGGGGGGCTGATTAGTTGCTACAGTTTTATTTAAGTTGCCAGGTGACTCTTTGCTGACGGGGGGAGAAGATTGTTAGTGCTAGGAGATGGGGCATGCTGAGGACTCTTCAGAAGGGGTACACCTGCCTTGAACTACCATCCCCTGTGCTGGCTTCTCCCCTAATTTGTGCACCTAACAGGACCTCTCTCTCCCTGTAGCTGGTTCCTGCCCCTCCCTCAGGCAGGGATCTGGCAAGTATGAGGCTATCAGTGGAAGACAGGGGATATTCTGCTGTTGGGTGTAAAGAAGGGTCAGCGGACTCTGCTAAGTCCTGTCAGGTTCTGGGGATGGCTTGGGAGAAGGTAAATAGGCCTCTTGCTTGGCGCAGAAGAGAGAGATGATGATGATGGGGTTGCTGACTGTAATGTGTCTCATCAGTGTGTCCTTCGCAATAGAAGGGCCACGATCATCATTTACTTGATCAGAAAGACAAAATCTGCACTGGACTGAATTCCGTGACGGGGCTCGCCTGGTAAATACTGAACAGTGGGACCTTCCCTTCCTTTCTGTCCTCTCCTCAGATTTATTAAACTCCATTTCCTTGGGAAAATATTGTCACTGGAGAAACAGTGCTTCCCGCATCAGCTGAAGCTCTGCTCTGAGATAACAAATGAACACAGTATTCTCTCCCTGCCAGGGCAGACTCAAGCCTACTTCATTAGCCTCTTACAGTTGGTATGGCAACTTCGACCTCTTCATGTTCTCTGTGTGTAGATGTATCTTCCTACTATATGTTTCATTCTATGCATCCGATGAAGTGGGCTGTAGCCCACAAAAGCTTAGGCTTAAATAAATTTGTTAGTCTCTAAGGTGCCACAAGTACTCCTGTTCTTTTAGTCTAGCTTTAGTCATTGCTGAGCGGTTCTTTAGAGGGTTTGATGGAGCTTTATACATTAAAACTAATATTCTTACAATGGGTATTCTCTAAGTAAAATGAAGATTGCTTGCTGTGTGTGTAAAAAGCACATTTTGGCATTTTAAGTGTGAATTCTCTCTGTCACACATTCTCACACTGGTATCCTGTAATCAATTATTTTGACAACTCATGCAGTCTTGTGATCAGGCTCATGCAATTTTTACCATTATGGTGTATGGGTTTATATAAATCTGGCATTCCATAATAGTATAGCATACCTTAGGCGTGTCATATCAGTCCCAAGCCTGACATCCAACAATCCTCATTCACCAGGGAACTGAAATAACAACCCAGAAATGCAGGTTGGAAGGTTTTATTCCTATTATGAGAGAGATTTTATAGATCTATTTATAACAAGTTCTATGAACCAGGTGTGATCTGTGCAGTTAAGGATAGTAATGATGTTGGCTGACATTTAAGTAATGTAGGTCTCACTAAACCTGCAAGTATCTAAGATACTTCTGAGGCCCCCCATTACAAGCCAGAGCATGTCCCCAGAATAAATCCTAGAGCATATCTTAGCAAAATATCCATTTTTGAGTTAAAAATTGTCAGTGATGGAGCCACCATGACCCACAGTAAGTTGTTCCAGTGGTTCTTATCCTTATTGACACTCACGGGAGGTAGGGCACTTTATTATTCACATTTTACACGGGAGAACTGAGTGATTAAGTGACTTGCACAAGTCCACACAAACAGTCTGTAGCAGAACTGGAACTTGGGTTTTTCACATCCTAGGCTAGTGAGCTAACCACTGGACAGTCCTTCCTTTCTCAAGTATTGCTGATTTTCTGAGTCCCTCCTGGGTTATTATTACTAAAATGTTTACCTTTGTTTGTCATTGAATGGATTTCTCCTCCATCTTTCCTGCACCACAACAGGAATAAGGGCAAAGATGTTCTCCTTGTGCCTTAAGCAGCAATTGATGACTGATGTAATATCATTAGTAGTCAATCTGTTTATGTCCATGGTTGTAGTGTCTCTGTCTGTATCTAATGTCTGCACATGCATATATACAGGTTCACAGAGTTTCAAATGATCACACAGTTTGAAAAGAATCTCTGTGTTGAAAATGTAGATGTGCTGCATAACTGATGTCTGTGTGTGTTTTTGCTGCTTGCATTTAGTACACTCATATGTTTGTATTGCTTTTCTTTTGAAATCACAGTAAACTTTTTTATTTTGTAGGAAACTTTAAATTCTGTGAAAATATCAACTTTGTTTTAAGAGCACTTAATAACGTGATTGTATTGTGGAGGGTAAGATACCTTCCACCCTGTATAACTCTGTATATACTTTTGCAGGTCATACATAAATATTGTTACTATCAATAACCCAGTCTGTATAGGTGTTGCCATTCTTAGAATGTTTTGTTGCCATTCCTAAGTAAAGCCAATAGGTAACATTCTTTGCATCATCACATTTGCTTCTCTCTGTTTTGTAGATGTCTATTCTTTTGATGAAGAGGAGGCAGTTTTAGATCCACATATAGCAAAACACTTGGCACACTTTGGAATTGATATGCTCCAGATGCATGTGGTAGGAAACTCAGCTTTTATTTAGAGTCTCTCACATTCTTCTAACCAGGATAAAATAATTTATCAGTGGAAAATAAAATATGATCCTTAAAGCTAACTGTCTGAGATTGTAATGATTGTATTTAGCTTGATGAAGAATACTGTCAACTACTACATGTTGATTCTCTGGGCTCTAAATCAGTATGGGTATGTCTACACGGCATTGTTAACTCAGGTCTGTGGGATCCAGGCTTGTGGACTCATTGTTCCCAACCATGGACTTGAACGTTCACACCGCAGTGTAAACCTAGGTTTACAATTGCTGGATCTGGGTGTCTCAGCCATAGACTCATAGGACCAGAGAGCACCTCGGGAGGCTATCTAGTCCATTCCCATGCACTCATGGCAGGACTAAGTACTATCTACACCATTCCTGACAAGTGTTTGTCTAACATGCTCTTAAAAATTTCCAATGATGGCGGTTCCGCAGCCTCCCTAGGCAATTTATTCCAGTGCTTAACCACCCTGACAGGAACTTTTTCCTAAAGTCCAGCCTAAACTACCCTTGCTGCAATTTAAGCTTATTGCTTCTCGTCAAATCCTAAGATGAGAAGAACAACAATTTTTTAAACCTTCTCTTTGTAATAACCTTTTATGTACTTGAAAACTGTTATCATATCCCCTCTGTCTTCTCTTCTATAGACTACTACACAATCACAATTTTTTCAATCTTTCTGCATATGTCATGTTTTCTAGATCTTTAATCATTTTTTTGCTCTTCTCTGGACTTTCTCCAGTTTGTCCACATCTTTCCTGAAATGTGGTGCCCAGAACGGGACACAGTACAGTGAAACCTCGATATAACGGACTAATTCGGGCGAGGGGGTGTCCGTTAAAGCCGAATGTCCGTTATTTAATAATTTTTTTAAATTATTAAATAATGGACTTTTGGCTGACAATGGACACCCCCCTCGCCCGAATTAGTCTGTTATGTCGAGGTTTTACTTTTATCACGGCCGGGAGCCCGGCTGCTGGGACCCTGGCGGGAGCCGTCAACCCGCCCGCCCGGGTCCCGGCTGCCGGGTGGGGGGGGGTTGACAGTTCCCGCCGGGCTCCCCACAGCGGGGAGCCCGGCGGGAGCTGTCAACACAGGGGAGCCGTGGGGGGGGGGAGGGTTTGACAGCTCCCGCCGGGCTCCCCGCTGCGGGGAGCCGGGCGGGAGCTGTCAACCTCTGCGGGGAGTGACAGCTCCTGCCCGGCTCCCCGGGGCGGGAGCCGGCAGCCCCCGAATAACGGATTTCGGATGCATCGGAAATTTTGTCCGTTGCATCCGAAGTCCATTAAATCGGGGTCCGTTAAATCGAGGGTTTACTGTACTCCAGTTAGGGCATAATCAGCGCGGAGTAGAGTGGAAGAATTACTTCTTGTGTCTTCGTTACAACATTCCTGCTAATAAATCCCAGAATGACATTTGCTTTTTTTTTTTTTTTTTTTTTTTTTTTTTGCAACAGTGTTATACTGTTGAATCATATTCAGCTTGTGATCGACTGTAACCCCCGATCTCTTTCTGCAGTACCCCTTCCTAGGCACTCATTTCCCATTTTATATGTGTTTACAGTTGCTGGAACTTGGTCTCTCAGACATACTAATGTGTCCATGCTGCATTAAACAGACCTGACTTGGATCTGCAGCTTGAGCTGCGTCCACACTGCAAAATGACAGGGCTTGGACCCAAATCACAGCAGGACTCTAGTCAGATTGATTTGTGTGTGGACAGAAATGTGGGGTTGAATTCAAACCCGAATCTGAGCCCAGGCTTAGGGCTTGTCCTCACTGGGGTGGGGGATCGACGGCAGATACGTAACTTCAGCTACGTGAATCACGTAGCTGAAGTTTGCGTATCTGCCGCCAACTTACCTGCCGTCCCCACGGCGGCGGCAGTTGGCGGCACGCTCCCCCGTCGACTCCAGCTTGCGCCTCCCGGCAAGCTGGAGTTCCGGAGTCGACGGGGGAGCCCAGGGCGATCGATTCCGCGCCACGCGAGTGAAGACCAGCCCTTAGTCTGCGGTGTAGACATACCCGCTATGGTTTCAGGAGCTGAAAATTGCCTTCCAATAGGATTCCTTCCTTGTCTAGAGTTTACATGCTTAACTTTCAGAGATTAGTGTGTCACTACTCACAAAGATAAGAAAATCCTCCAAATAAAAGAGAAGAATATTGAGATTTTTAAATTAATTTTTAAAAATTTCATGAATTTTAAAAAAAACCCTGTTGCACATTTCAATGTAAGACTAAAAAGTCAAAATCCACCAAAGATAAGTGGAGCTAGTAGCTAAGGATCAAATTAAAAAATAATTAAAGGGACAGTTTGGTCAAATTTAGCGCCAAATTTAGGTTGTGTGTGTGTGTGTTATATATAATATAGGGACTTGGGAAAACTACGTTCTATTCTTGGCTTTGCTACTAACTTGCTGAGTGACCTTGGGCAAGTCACTTCCCCTCTCTGTGCCTCACTTTCCCCAGATGTAAAATGGGGATAATGATACCTACCTCATTTGTAAAGCATTTTGCTCTATGAATGAAAAGTGCTATGTAAGAGGTAGGTTGGTGGTATTATTATTATGTATTTATTTACAACCTGAGTATTGCAGTCTTGTGTCAGTGAATGAGAAACTGAAAATGAAATGGGTCTGAATTTCACTAGTCAGTTTCACTTTTGTTCACATTCTGAGCTGAGAGAAAGCAAACAATAAACTGCAAAAATAAGTAAAAAGGTAAATTTCACTTTTGAAAAATTCTCTCAGTTCTAATGATCAAAATATGCTGTTAATGTTGGCATGGAAACTAGTTTATTTTAATAATCATTTTTTGTAATGGAAAATGCCCATTTTACTGAGGAAACATGCAGATTTTGACTTCAGTGGGACTGGATTTCACCCAGTGACAAAACTCCCATTGACTTTAGTGGGTCCAGAATTTTACTCCTTGCCTTCAGAGCTGCCAGTAAGATGCCTAATACACTGGTGATCTACTGCTAATAATATATAATGGATATTGTGAATGGTGGCTGCAAATGTAGAGACACAAGAGCTGTGAGCAGGAGAACCTTCACCACTACCAACTAAGGTTTGAGCTAAAGGAGCACTCGTTTAGCTGTGACAGAGGGCTTGGCTATACTTGCGAGTTAGAGCTCAATAAAGCCGCCCAGTGTGCTCTAACTGGCAGGATACAACAGGAGCAGACAGTTGAATTCACTGGGACCAGCCTTTAGATCAAATGGTATTCACACATACTTAGCCAGTGTATTGCAATAGCAAGAAGCTGTTGGTGTTTTGATTCTGAACTTTCTTCCCTTGGGTTGGAACTTTTTTTACTTTCATTTTGAGTTGGATTATTCCATTTTATAACATGGACAACTAAGTTGGTTTATAATTAATGCATCATCATTGCAGATATATTTTAAAAAAATCAAACTCCTTTGCATTCAGACAGAGAATGGCTTAAGAGATAACAACATTAAACCAAGAGTCTCTGAGTGGGAAGTGATCCAGGAATCTGGTATGAAGCTAAAGCCCATGTATGGTCCAGGATACACTGGCATGAAGAACCTGGGAAATAGCTGCTACCTCAGTGCTGTCATGCAGGCCATTTTCAGCATCCCAGAGTTTCAGCGAGCGTAAGTAATTCTCAGCAGTGCTTTGCGCAGTCTCTGATGTCACAAATCTATTATTTATGCAATCCACATAGTATTTCAGTGTGTAACTCTTATTGTAAATGGCTGACTTCCAGCCAATTCAATGGCTTGACAGAAAGTGTTTACTGACTAGGGAGGACGAGGTCCACAACTCCCTTCTTTTGAAGTCAAAATTCCTTTTGACTTAATTGATGTAGCATTGATCCCTGGTTCATAAACTTCAGCCTGATCTGCACACAGTTTCTATACTGGCATCTATTTATCTGTGGTACTTGAATGGCTCCCATCTCCCTAGTATCAAAGTGCTTTACCATCTTTAATGTATTCCTGGGGTCGGCAACCTTTCAGAAGAGGTGAGCCGAGTCTTCATTTATTCACTCTGATTTAAGGTTCCACATGCCAGTAATACATTTTAACATTTTTAGAAGGTCTCTTTCTATAAGTCTATAATATAGAACTAAACTATTGTTGTATGTAAAGTAAATAAGGTTTTTAAAATGTTCAAGAAGCTTCATTTAAAATTAAATTGCAGAGCCCCCAAACTGGTGGCCAGGACCTGGGCAGTGTGAGTGCCACTGAAAATCAGCTCACGTGTGATAGGTTGACAACCCCTGATGTATTCATTCACTCAATACTTTTGTGCGGGAAGGAAGTGCTGTTATCCCCATTTTAAAGATAGGGAGCTTAGGTTCTTCCTGAGGCTAAATGACTTGCTCAGGGTCACAGAGGAAGCCAGTGGCAAAGCGGGGTATTGAACATAGGTCTCCCAATTTGTATACTTAATCACTGGACCATCCTTCCTTTAGGGGTAGAGCAGTATAGCTGTCAGGCATGTGATTTTTGTCCCCCAATATAATTAGATCAGTACAACCGCTAGTGTGGAAGCAGTTACACAAGAATAAAAGTGTATTATATGGATATAATATATTTCCTTTCCTGCACGGGAATAAGGCTATACTGCACTTTCATCAGTAAAACTTTTGTCAGTCAGTGAAAAATACACACCCCTGACCAACCAAAGTTTTACCAACTAAAGGTGCTGGTGTGGACAATGCTTTGTCAGTGGGAGGCACTCTCCCACCAACAAAGCTACTGCCCCTCGTTGGAGGTGGTTTTATTTTGTCGCCGGGAGAGCGCTCTCCTTCCGACAAAGGGCAGCTACACTACGTACCTTACAGTGGCACCGCTGTAGTGGCACAGCTGTGCCACTCTAAGGTGCACACTGTAGATGTAGGCTAAGCTATACTAGTGTAAGCACATTTATACCAATGTAACTGTGTCCACACTAGGGTTGTTATACCAGTATAACTACATCAGAAGTTAAACCAGTACATATTTTGTGTGTAAACAAGGCTTAAAAGAGAGATACATATCTTAGCAGCCAAAGCTCGCTCTTGATAAAAATCTCAGCTTTGCGAGTGGATTCCTTGTTTAGTTACTTTCCTCTGCTGAGTGAGAAACAATTGCTGCTGTTTTCAGTTCATTTAGGTTATTCCTCTTTCTTATTTTATATCTCAGAGTTTTTCTTGACAGTCAAAATTGAACACTCAGCACTCCCAGATGAACAGCCGTTTATAGTTGTTCATGGAGTATTGCACATAGTTGAAGATAAACCTCAGCATGTTCCTTTATATCCCAACAGAAGGAGTATATATTTTGGAAGTGACACCCTCTGATCTTGAATGTCTTCCTAGATTTTCATGTAGCACTTGCCTTTTGGAAAAGAAGGCGGGAGGAACATGGAATTTGTTTTTATTTGTTTACTTGCCCTATGGAGTGGTGACTGCAGATTCATTAACTCCTGCATTGCAGGATCCTTGTGCCAACTTCCTTGACTCAGTTTTAAATGCAATATCCAGATTGACTTCACCAAGTGCGGCTGCTTTCAGCAGCATGATTGTTGGAACTGTCTGGAGCTTTTGGCACCACTGACATAGTGAACATTTTTAATGACGGAAGACATACCAGGCTTAACTTGGACATAGTCTTTCAATGTGGCCCTACCTCCCTGGCAGATCTTTGTTGTGTTCTGAAGAAAACTGCTACCAAGCTCTGCACACTCTGGCAGCACTGAATGGACTAATATACTCTTCAGTGCCTGTTGAAAAGGCACAAATTAATCTCTCTCTCTTTGCAACTGGGCATTAGAAACTTGTTTTTTCAGACTGCAGACCTTACCATTTATATGGTGTATATCCAGAATTCAGCTAAAGAACCATTCATTAGGAGCCAGGAACTCATTTGTTCTAATCCTGACTTTGTGCACTAGGACAAATCACTTACTGTCTCATAGAGGTTACTTATCTCATAGACATGTTGTGAGACATAATTAGTGAATGTCCATGAGAATAAGTGCTACTGTTCGTAAGTTTGCTGTCCACCTGTCCATGATGCTTATATTGCTCCCATCTCTGTATCTGAATGCCACACATCTTTAATGTATTTATCCTCACAACACCTTGTGATGTTGTGCAATACTACTATCCCCATTTTACAGATGGAGACCTGAGATACAGAGAGATTAAGTGACTCTCTCAAGGTCACACAGGAGGTCAGTGGCAGAGCAGGGAATGGAATCCAGATTTCCCAAGTCCCAGGCTAGCATCCTAACCATTGATCTGTCTTTCCCCTCAACTTAGGAGTTTCTAAAGCAGAGGGGGATTGTTTGTTTGCATCATGGTGGTGGCGGCTTACGCTTGTCACTATAGAACTCTCCCAAGAGATGAAGTTTGCTTAAGTATCACTGCAGTACAACCTGCTAGGGTATCCAGGCGTCTTAGCAAAGAACCCAGATAAAGTCACCTATAATCTTTGACTATTTCTCCTTTATTCTCACCTCC
Organism: Sternotherus odoratus; assembly: GCA_032164245.1. Lineage (NCBI taxonomy): Eukaryota > Metazoa > Chordata > Testudines > Kinosternidae > Sternotherus > Sternotherus odoratus. The sequence continues at coordinate 8,938,355 of JAVMKO010000009.1, read as the reverse complement.
CAGGTATGTGGGAAACCTTCCGAGAATATTCGACTACTCCCCTCTAGATCCAACACAAGATTTCAACACGCAGATGTAAGTGCCAGGTTCCTATTATTAAGCATATTGAGCCAAGGATGCTACGGCAAACTAGCTGTAAATAGTAGGAGAACATCTTGACAGGGGCTGGGGAGAATGACGGGGAGGAGGAATGATAGGTATATGTTCCAGCCTAGCTAATTGTAGACAATAAAGAGATTTCAGGGACTTGACGTTATTGTCAGTTTCTTTTCTCCAAGCCTGCAGGAAAATCTTTGTCTTTCTGTTTGTTTTTCTTCTCCTTCTCCCTACAGGGCTAAATTAGGACACGGCCTCCTTTCGGGCCAGTACTCTAAACCACCAGTGAAAGCTGAGCTTATTGAACAGGTGATGAAGGAAGAACACAAGGTATTTGACCAAGCATTCGCAGCCTGATAACTAGGTAAAAGTGACCTCCTGAGGAAAGGGAACAGGTGCTGGCTGTTGGAGAGCATGGGGGTGCAGCTGATCCCCATTGGCATGTTTAGCAAGGTGTAATGTACAAGATTCCCCTCCGGCATCTATTAGTCAGCAGCTATTTGTGCAAAGTTTTAAAGGGACCAGGTTTTTTTTCTTAATAGGGTATTCTGCTGCTCCAGCTGTGCCAGGAATTCTTGTGCACCTACGTAAAGGGACAAGAGAAGGCTGTTTTAGAGAGCCCAGAATATTTGGGATTGAACTCCTCAACTTGGCTAAAGCTCAAAATGAAGGATAATGACCCAAAGGACCTCATCCCATCACCAGTGAAATCCAGGGCAAAACTCCCATTGATTTCAGTGGCATCGGGGTAGGTTCCAGTATGGCGAACAGAAGACTATTTAATAGTGCAGGAGACCTTTGTCTCTGTAGGACTGACTTCTTTATGGTAAATAATGCAATTTTATGGCCTCTGTTTCATAACTCATCACTTCTGATTAGTGATGGGCTAGCCTACAAGGTGGTATTCAGATCCCTGTTTAATCTGGAGTTCATATCTGATGGTGTGGAAAACTTGTCGGATCACAAAATTTCAGCTGTCTCTACCCTGGAAACACAAGAGTAGAGGTGGGTTTTGATACCCTCCATCCTGCTGCCACTGGAGCTTCAAGGAGGTTCAGTTGTGGCCCGTGTCTATTTTATGACATAAATCATTTACAGTAAGAAGAGTTGACAGCTGCTTTGTGTGGAGTGGAGATCCGTTTGGGTCTAAAATAAAGGCAGTTATAGAGAGGGAAGTGTAATACAGTCAAACATCTGTAATACAGTCGGACCCCACAATACCGCGACGATCGGGATCCAAAAATACCCGATCGCAGTATTGCAGGGTCGCGCGACATCAAAGTGCCACATGCCGCCACCATCGGGAGTCCCGCGCGCCCCGAGTTATAAGTGGATTCGCACTATAGCGGGGCGCAGTATTGCAGGGTTCCACTGTATATAAATGAGGAACGGGGAAAGAAGGATTTTTTTCCCTAGCCTGTCTCATATAGGATCTCATCCACCAATAATAACGAGCACTCATAGTGTGGAACTGACCTTTTATTGCAAACAGAGGAGCCATACATGGGCAGTAATTTTGCAGTAGCAGAGACAGCTGTTTATTTGCAGTTCCTGAAAGTCCAATATTGTCCTTGTCTCTAATCTCTGGTTTGCTGTCACATCGTTCTTTTGTGGCGTGAACGTCCAATCTTTTTCTAATGCTGCATAAACCACTGCTTCTTTTTCAGTTTGCTTACCAGATATCCGGCTGGTCTTGCTGCATCCACCTACCTCCATATTAACTTATCTGTACACTCTTCTCTTTAAACAGTGGGTACTTTACACTTTTATTCACAAAAAAGTCAAGCAGCCTATCAAGATTCCTGAATATCCTACTATCCCTTGATCATTATCATATCAGTCATTTTTGAACAAGACATATTAGGCTCAATTCTTGTGTGAGTAAGGTTCATGGGTGCTGTCATGTTCCTGGTAAATAAGGGGTGACAGCTAATCTCCTCCCTCCTATTGCACAAGTGCTCAAGGGAAGGTTTACAGGAGCTGGTGAGGTGGAAGAGGGAGAATGACTTTGGGGGACATCATTTGCTAGGAGTGCAGTTCTCCCTCCCCCCTTCCCCTCAATCTTGTTACAATCTCCCCCTCGACTTTGGACAGGGCCTTTATTGAAGCAAACCTTCCTCTTCCCCTTCCCCCCTCTTTGAATTTTTCTGAAATGATGCCCCTGTTTGGGAAAATCAGGTTCTTTGCCCAAAGCTGTGAGAATGTGCCTGATTACTTTCTGATGGTTAAATTATTTTACTTTCTTGTTACAAGCTCTAACCCACAGGGATTCATAGAATCATGGATTTTAAGGCTAGAAGCTGACCTCCTGCATAACACAGGCAATAGATATTTTTTTTAAACCAGGGTGGGCCCTGGCTGGCTGTTATGGTTATTTTCTGCTGAATCATTCCAGCAGCTCACACTTTATTAACAGCCAAGGAGAAATCCAGGATGTGCATGGGAAATCCAGCAGTTATTCCCAGGGTAGCTTCTGGCAGCTTGCCACCTTTCTCCCCAAAGGGTGGTGCTCCCAGCAGAGTGAGGAAGCCCTTTGCGAGTGGTATGGACTTTCAAAATGGGGCATTGGACACCATGTTCTAAGGAGGGAACCCAAGAGGGGAAGTTTGGATTTCAGTCTCAGCTTTCCCAGAAGCGAAAAAGAATCGTGTGGCACCTTATAGACTAACAGACGTACTGGAGCATACACTTTCATGGGTGAGCACTTTCCCAGGGCTCAGTTGGGGGCATGAAGTTATGAGGCTTTTGTTTGGGCCCATTCCAACATAAGGTGTGAGCTCTGAAACGTGGATCCAGATCTAGGGAAGGAGGGTGCGAGGCACATGTTTGGGGCTCCAGCTCTGTTGCATGTTAACCGCCATGTTCCCTTGCGTTATGCAGCAGCACTGTTTTTGGGGCCCCTCATTGACCACTGGGCAGAGAAGTTCCCTCACTCCCCAGGAGCTTCTCCACAATAGATAGGGGCTAGGATCATCTGGTCGTATCTCACCTAATTAGTACCCTCCCACTACAGGGGCTTCCAGCATTAGCGGCATCTTGATCTCTCCTGTTCTCAGCCTGCAGCTCACTGGAGTTTAATCTGACTAGTCATTGGGCTCAATATAGGGGGATCTTGGTGAACTTTAATGGCCCCATGTTATACATCAGGTCAGGCTTAAAAGATCTAGTGCAGGGATTCTTCAACTTCATTGCACCGCAGCCCCCTTCTGACAACAAAAATTATTCCATAACCCCAAGAGGTGGGGCCAAAGCCCGAGCCCCCCAACCCTGGGCAAAGCCCAAAGGCTTCATCCCTGGGTGGGGGGCCTGTAACTTGAGCCCTGCAGCCCAGGTATGAAGCCAAAGACTGAGCCCTAGGTGGTGGGGCATGCGTTTGGGATTGGGTTTAGACTGGCTGGGGCCAGCCCTGGTGACCCCACTAAAACTATGGGGTCCTGACCTACAGTTTGAGAATCACTGATCTAGTGGTTCCTTCTGGCCTTAAACTTTATGAAACCATGGACCACAGTTCATCTTTCCTCTGACTGCAGGGGATATCATTAACTGATGTTTCTCTCTGCACCCCACCCCCATTTCAATTCAAATGCTAGTGCTACTAGGCTTCCCTTATTTTCTTCCGGCAGTCCCTGTTGGTGGGGTGATTTTTAATATCCTTAGTTACCATGAAAATACAGTGCTGTCTTGCCAGGTGCATGTTATAGAGGTTTATATCTGTGCAACTGTATAACCTCAATTTACTCTGATGCTGTTTTGGCAGTTAAATTTGGATCTAGTTTGTATTCGTGTCCCTGCCAACCTTTGTTACCCTGAGCCCAATACAGAACATGAAATTTAACAGAGACCAACCCACCCTCCCACCAGGGTGGGATGTTTGGAAACAAAAGGTCAACTTGTAACGGATACTGAAGATACTGTGTCTGGAGGGGACCTGTCTTTCTTGGAAGAAGCATCTATGATAAATTCCAAGATGTATTTTTAGATATAACAGAAGCTGGACATGCTTTTGTCACAGAAACAGAGAGACAGTTGCTGTAGTTACCTATATTATACCCCTCACCACTTCCACTTTCTTTCTGATGCTACAGAAATTTCACCCTACCCGCTATTCTTAAAAGGGAATTTGTCAGTAGACAGATTTTGAACAAAGGTGGAATTGCTGTGGTTTGCATCATCTAAAATCACTTCTCAATGAACGCTTCTCAAGCATGATTGCTTTGCCAGTGGTTTAGTCCGACATTTACAGAAGCTTTGGTGAATCTTGCTTGCATTTCATTTATTAAAAGTTAAGAACTAACGTTAATGCATCATTAACACTGAGAAATGGAGGACACAATTTTCTAGAAGTACAACGCCCCAGCATTAGTTGCTGTAGACATCTTAACTTGTTGCATATCCTACGTGGGTAGGGTGTTAAGTTTCACATTTAATGGGACAATGGGATTAGAATGAAAACTGCATCTTTACCTTAGCTACAGCATTTGCTACTGTGAATGTTGTAATAAACTACCCAGATTTTTTTGCAGAGTAACATTTTGGCTAATCTCTGCCAGTTAACTAAATTGAAAGAACTTCATCCAGGGGCACAAAAGAATATGAATTGTTCATAATTTTGTAGATTCAGATGTCTTTAAATGTCTTCCTGTTTAAGCAGTTTTTAACAGGAGTGAAACAGTTTTTATTGTTTTAATTCTTTGTTGTACTTGTTAAAAAAATTGCTGGGGTAGACATTTCCCACTCTCGCTCCTTCTGGTGGAGCTGCACTGATGGCATTGCAATGGTGGAAATTTTGTAGATAAATGCTACTGTAGACCTAGTGAACATTTTGCCCTCCAAGGCATTTGCTCTGGCATTTGCAATGAATGAGTATAATTGTGTAGAATCAGAGAGGTAGCCGTGTTCGTCTGGATTTGCAGAAGTGATAATGAGTCCTGTGGCACCTTAAAGACTAACAAAAGTATTGAAGCATAAACTTTCGTGGGCTAATACCCACTTCGTTGGATGTATCAATGCTTTTGTTAGTCTTTAAGGTGCCACAGGACACTTTGTCACTTCTATAATTGTGTAGGGATTTTTGGCCAAACCTGTAAGACTGTTTCCTTGACTTCTGTTTTTTGTGTGTGTAACATGAATTTCACATCTTATTCATTAGCATTTTTCCCTGAGTGCAAATGGGCCTTTAACATCCTGATGTCAGTGGGTGCCGCCTGTCAAAGCATTTGTGTGAGATTTTGAGCGGTTCAGTCCGCTCTATATATAGCTGAATTGTTTTGCAACTGCTGTTGAGGAAAGTATGCCCAGTAGTCTCTAAATATTCCTTCTTTCCACTAATGTAAAGCAGTTTAGGAAGAGCAGTGGGCTACTTGGAGCCATTTCAACATAAGAAAGAGGCCCAAAATCTAGAGTCACCAGGAACTGATTTTTCATTCACTGCCACTGATCTTGGTTTTTGGGTTAAACTGATCAAGCTTCCCTCTGGTGGAAAGGGCTTGCTGTGTGTGTGAGATCCTAATCCTGAGAATACGGCACATTTGCACATTTTTCTTCTTGCTCCTCAGATGGTTGAATAAAAGTTTTATTTAAATGGCAATGGGGCTTAATTCCAAAGTCAGTGCACCAAAAATCTGGGCAAGCGTGGTTGGGGCCAGACAGTTTGCTTGCTTCTAAGTCCTTCTGTCTTAGAAGGAAGCAGAGTATATAGTTTCTCCTTTGATGCAGGGCAGCTGAGGACACCAATATGATACTCAACCCAGTATTCAGACATTCCCAGCACTATTAAGTCTCTAGATGTTTACAGAAGCCCTTAAAAAGCATCTTAGCGTAATGATATTACTGATGTACTGCCAGCAGCTGAGGAAGCATTATAAACTGAGGGCCTGGTTCTGATCTGCATTGATCTAAAACAGTGCTTCTCAAGTATTTTCTGTCATGCCCCCCCTAGGAAGAAGAAAACATTTCGCGCCCCCCCGCGAATAATAATTAATAATAAGTAATTAATATATAAATAATATATAAATAATAATTAATAATAAGTAATAGTATAAAGTATAGTATAAAGTATAGTAAATAGTATAAAGTAATTGTATAAAGTAATAAATAGTATAAAGTTATAAGTAAAAGTATAAAATTGTTAGAAGTACACCTCTGCTGGGGCGAGTCACTGCGCTGCCCTGCGACCCCCGCCCCTCCTGTCAGGGCGCAGCGGGCGGCAGCGACGGGCCGGCTCCCGCTCCCACCGGCCGCGCCAAGGCCAGCTCCGGCCCGCGGCTCCGCTCTCCTGCCCGGCCCGCCTACCTGGGCCCGCACTTACCGCGCGGCTCCCACGATGCCTGAACCCACTGAGCCGCCTTCCCTCGCGCTCCCCGCCCCGCCCGGACACGCCCAGCGCCCCGCGGCACGCCGGGAAACAGAGTCCTGCCACCCGCAATGAACGGGCCCGGCGGGGAGCGCAGGGACTACCATTCCCGGCGTGCCACGCGCCGCGGCCGCCCGAGCCCCCCTTTACGGAGCCTCGCGCCCCCCCTGGGGGGCGCGCCCCACTATTTGAGAAGCACTGATCTAAAAGGAGTTAGTCTTTGTTTATACTGGTGACAATGAGATCAGAATTGGGCCTTTGGAGTGCAAGGTTCAGCCCCGTGTGCTCTAACTCACAACCTGTCCACACTGGCAAGGCACTTTAAGCACCCTGGACTCTGCAGCTGGAGCGCTCCTGGTAATCCATCTCCATGAGAAGCATAATGCTTGTTGTGTGTCGGTTGAAATGCCCCAGCGTCAGTGTGAACGAGGTATTGCATTACTACACTTTGATCAGCCCCCGGTAATGTCCCATAATCCCCTTAAATCAGTGGCCACTCTTGTCAATGTTTTGGAATCGGCTGTAGGAATGTGGATATCCCCTTTCAAAGCTCAGTTTCTGACAACCGGCATGCTTATCTGCTCTGGGACAAAGCCACCATTACTGAGGAATACTGCTTGCTTTGAGCGAGAGAGAGGGAGGTAGGGAGGGGGTCTGAACTTACAAGACAGCATGCTGACATACTCTCAGCACCCCAAAAGCCCAGTCTCTCTCCCCCCACATACATACAACACACTTCCTATCACACTCCACTCCTCCCCCCACACCCCCTGTATTTGAAAAGCACGTTGCAGCCACTTGAACGCTGGGATAGCTGCCCATAATGCACTGCTCCTAATGCCGCTGCAAGTGCCGCAAACATGGCCACTCCAGTGCGCTTGCAGCTGTCAGTGTGGACAGACTGGGGCGCTTTCCCTACTACACTCTCTGAGGGCTGGTTTAACTCCAAGCGCTCTACATCTGCAAGTGTAGCCATGCCCCAAGGTGAAGTTACATTTCAGGCAGGCTTAATGAACACCATCTAGCTGTATCTGGCTTAGATTTGGCCTACTCTGCACAAACCACCTCTGAGTTGCCAATTGTTGCCACCTCTGGACCCTTGTTCTAAGGATTCACTCTGGAACAACACCTGCACTTGCTTCTGTCATGTAGTGTGCTGTCTCATGTAAGTACTGATATAAGCACTTCCTCACCAACCTATGCAGCTGTGCCGAGCGTAGTGAAGAGCAGTTGGAGTGTGCAGATAAATGGGGGAGTTCTGTCGGTCACAACACATAACTTAGTTATTCCTCACGTTGTCTTATTATAAGGCAGCCTTTGCTGAAGTATAATTACAGTGGCTCTGCTCTTGCCAGAGGTGGGGTGCAACTGCTGTATACCGTAGTTCTTTGTTTCCTGGCTTTCAGAGACATAAGTATAGGTGCATTTGCCATTCTGGAAGGATACGAATCACTGCTAGTCAATACAAATGCTGCATTTACAAAGCTTTTAGGCCGGGGATTATGAATTACATTCAGTGGCATAGCTTCATTTCCTGGGGCACTTTGGTCATGAAATCTAACTTTTAAGGTTTGAGCCAGTGTGTAATTCAGACGAATGTGCACAAAAGTACTTTTCAAAAATATTTCTCTTCATTTGTGTTTAGCCTCAACACAATGGAATTTCTCCTCGAATGTTTAAGGCTTTTGTAAGCAAAGGGCACCCAGAATTCTCCTCCAATAGACAACAAGATGCACAGGAGTTTTTACTGCACCTTATAAACCTAGTAGAGGTAAGAAAGTGTTCACTACTTCTTCACTTTATCTCTGTTTGACATGTTAGGGGATGAGAAACAGGACGGTATGTGATCTCATAATTTTTTTTTTTTTTTACAAACCCTTTAAGGCCTTGGCTACATGAGAATTGCCCCTTTCAACAGCTACCCAGTATATAAATACAAGTTGTCAATATATTTATAATTATGAAGACTGTGAATGTTAAATGGAGAAGGTAGTATTATTCCACATATTTATATCCTCTTCTGGAGCAGATGTAACGCCCTGTCTAGCTCCCTTACACATATCAGCTGTTATTGAATCATTATGGGGAAGATGGATTCCCAGACTGAAATCAAAATGTCTGTTGTATGAAATGTTACTCCCATTAAGCTGCAGCTCAGTGCTGCAAGACAAGAGTCAACACTGTGAATGCTAATACTTTCTTTAAGGCATTGAAAAGGAAATTTACAAAGGAAACAACCAATTACAATTTAAAGCATAACCTTCCCCGGGGATTAAGGGTGTTTGTTCATGTGTTACGCTCGGTGTGAAGTTATTCAGGTCGGTGTGCATAATGTTCCATGTCCCAAACCATGTGCACTGATTATGGGGGTGGTGAGTAGATCTTTTCCTGCAAGTGCCTGATAACAGACATTAACTTGCATAACAAAGGGCATGTCTTCACTACCACTTTAATTCGACCTTAACGACGTTAGGTCGAATTAAAGGTGTACCTGTCTTCACATACATGCCCTTAAAGTCGATTTAAAGGGCCCTCAAGATCGATTTCGGAACTCCTGCCTAACGAGAGAAGTAAGGCTAAATTCGACATTACAAGCTCGACTGTGGGCTAGTGAAGAGGCATCAGAAGTTAAGCCTCCGACCTCCGAGCAGCCCCGCGAGGGGGGGGCTGTTCGGGGGGGGGCTGTTCGGGCGGGGGGGGGGTCCGCGGGGCTGCTGAGGGGGGGGGAAGCCCGCGGGGGGCTGCTTGAGGGATCGGCTCAGCTGTCTGGTCAATTTCACCAGGCAGCTGAGCGGATAGCCCGCGCCGGCTCCCCCCCCCCTCGGGCGGGGGGGGGTCCAGCGGGGGGGCTGTTGGGGGGGGGGCTGTTCGGGTGGGGGGGGGTCCGCGGGGCTGCTGAGGGGGGGGGGAAGCCCGCGCGGGGCTGGGCTCAGCTGTCTGGTCAATTTCACCAGGCAGCTGAGCCGATAGCCCCGCGCTGGCTCCCCCCCCTCGGGCGGGAGGGGGGGTCCAGCGGGGGGCTGTTTGGGCGGGGGGGCTGTTGGGGGGGCTGTTCGGGTGGGGGGGGTCCGCGGGGCTGCTGAGGGGGGGGGGAAGTCCGCGCGGGGCTGCTTGAGGGATCGGCTCAGCTGTCTGGTCAATTTCACCAGGCAGCTGAGCCGATAGCCCAAGCAGCCGCGCGCTGGCTCCCCCACCCCCTCTCGGGCGGGTGGGTACGGCGAGGGGGGGGCTGTTCGGGCGGGGGGGTCCGTGGGGCTGCTTGGGTGGGGGGGGGGGTCCAGCATGCATTGCACTGTGGGCTACCTACCCACAGTGCAATGCGGGCTATGTCGACCCCCTGCAAAAGTTCAAGGACAGACAGTGTCGACCACTGTCGACCTGCTGTCCTGGTGGGGACACACTGATTCGATTTTCTAAACTCGAGTTTAGAAAATCGAATTAAGGGAAATCGACCTAGACCTATAGTGAAGACATACATAAAGAGAAGGTGTATTATTTGAGTGGCATTCCAGCTGGATAATTAACTAAAATTTGCTTATTCTGTTTCAATGCACTTCTCAAAGCATAAGAGTAATAATCTGGTTGCTGAAAGGATTCTGTAAGGCACATTCTTCCCAACATATTTACTGTAACCTGCCTTCTTCCTGCTCCCTACTGTTCCTTTCACTCCATGCAGCACACTGATATTAAGGCCCCCATTCTACAAGTTACACTGTGTGGGTAGACATCTGTGTCTCCTCATGGATGTCAGTGGCAACTTCCAGGCTCATGCAGGGGTCTCCTGGCATGGTCTAATATGTGGCTTTTAAGGCGTGAGCTCCGTGGGTCAAGGGTGGTATCTTTTGAGGTCTGTAAAGCACTTTGGGTACTCTGGGCTCTGTGATGCTACTCAGGTGATCAGGTCTGATCTTCCCTGCAGAGAAACCGCATTGGCTCAGAAAACCCCAGTGATGTTTTCCGGTTCCTGGTGGAAGAACGCACACAGTGCTGCCAGACTAGGAAAGTCCGCTACACAGAGAGGGTCGACTATCTCATGCAGTTACCTGTGGCCATGGAGACAGCAACGAACAAAGGTAAAGTCAAAAGGGTGCTGGTGGGCTGGTTTGTTGGTGCTATCTGTCTAAAATCAATAAAGGAGGGCTGATAGGGAATGGGCTAGGGCAGGGGTCTCAAACATGCGGCCCGGGGGCCACATGCGGCCCGCAAAGCCCTTCCCTGCGGCCCGCCAAGCTTCCTGCCCCCCCCCCCCCGGTCTCCCCATAGCAGTTTGCAGGACAGAGGGGCCAGAAGTGGAGGCTTCTCTGCTGCCTGGCTGGGCCTCATGTGTTTCTAGCTCTGGACTTCCTAGATTGCTCTTGCTTTGTTTGCCAAACAGCTGTTGGTGGTGCCTAGCTAGCGCTTTCCAGGAGGGAATGGGGAGCTGCGTGCTCAGAGGAGGAGGTGGGGCAGGGGTGGGACCTCTTGGAAGGGGTGGAGTGGGGGCGGAGCCGGGGCAGCAAGGGCAGGGTGTGTGTCAGTGGTGCGGCCCTCAGGCCAGTGCACTAGTCCTCATGGAAGGGGTGGAGTGGGGGCGGAGCCGGGGCAGCAAGGGCGGGGTGTGTGTCAGTGGTGCAGCCCTCGGGCCAGTGCACTAGTCCTCATGGAAGGGGTGGAGTGGGGGCGGAGCCGGGGCAGCAAGGGCGGGGTGTGTGTCAGTGGTGCAGCCCTCGGGCCAGTGCACTAGTCCTCATGGAAGGGGTGGAGTGGGGGCACAGCCGGGGCAGCGAGGGTGTGTGTGTGTCAGTGGTGCGGCCCTCGAGCCAGTGCACTAGTCCTCATGCGGCCCTCGTGGTCATTTGAGTTTGAGACCCCTGGGCTAGGGTTAATGTAATACTGTGTCCTTGTGTTGGTTGGCAGCAACTGAGAGAGATCCTAGGATCTCTGAATCTTGGAACATGATCACTACTACTTGAGCTAAAAGACCCAGTTCTGGTTAGCTAGGGCGGTAGCAGGCTCATTCACCTTCGTAAATGGCCCATCCACATTGAGTTGTTGGTGGGCTTCATAGAAGCGGATCAAGAACACAACATTCCAAAGCGGCTTGCATGCCCACAGGGTGTGTACATGTGTACCCAGGGCCCCAGGTCTGCCTCAGTATTTCCAGAGCATGGGGAAAGTGCTGCAAAATGAAGAGACTCTTCTTTCAGAAAGCCTTTGACAAAGTCCCATAGCAAAGGCTTTTAAACAAAGTAAGCAACCAGGAGATAAGAGGAAAGATGTTCTCATGGATCAGTAACTGGTTAAATGATAGGAAACAGTGGATAGGAGTAAATGCTCAGTTTCCCCAATGGAGATGGGTAAATAGGATGGTCGCCCAAGGATCTGTACTGGGACCAGTGCAGTTCAAAATATTCATAAATGATCTGGAAAAGGGGTAAACAGGGAAGAAGCAAATTTGAAGACAATATAAAATTACTTAAAATATTGAAGTCCAAAGATGACAGCAAAGAATTACAAAGGGACCTCGTAAAACTGGGTGAATGGGCAACACAATGGCCGATGAAATTCACTGTACATAAATATAAAGTACAGTAAACCCTCGATTTAACGGACCTCGATTTAACGGACTTCGGATGCAACGGACAAAATTTCTGAGCAAGTCTGATGCATCCGAAATCCATTTCTCGCGGGCTGGCTGCCGGCTCCCGGCTCCCGCCCAAGTCCCGCCTGCGGGTGGGATGGCTGGCTGCCGGGTCCCGCCTGCGGGTGGGATGGCTGGCTGCCAGCTCCCGCCTGCGGGCGGGCTGCCAGCTCCCGCCCGAGTCCCGCCAGCGGGTGGGATGCTGGTTCCCGGCTCCCGCCCAAGTCCTGCAAGCGGGTGGGCTGCCGTCTCCCGCCCGAGTCCCACCAGCGGGAGGGCTGCCGATTCCCGGCTCCCGCCTGAGTCCTGCCACTGGGCGGGCTGCCGGCTCCCAGCTCCCGCCTGAGTCCCGCAAGCGGGCGGGCTGGCTCCCGGCTCCCGCCCGGGTCCCACCTGCGGGCGGGCCGGCTGACGGTTCCTGGCTGCCGCCCGGGTCCCAGCAACGGGCGGGCTGCGGAGCTGCCGCCCTGACCCTGTGGCGGGTGGGCTGCTGCTCCGACAGCTCTTTTTTTTTTATTAAATAACGGACTTTTTCATTTAACGGACACCCCCTCACCCGAATTAGTCCGTTAAATGGAGGTTTTACTGTAATGCACATTGGAAAACATAATTCCAACTCTACATACAAAATGATGGGGTCTAAATTAGCTGTTACCACTCAGGAAAGAGATCTTGGAATCATCATGGGTTGTTCTTTGAAAACTTCCACTCAATGTGTAGTGGCAGTCAAAAAAACTAACAATATGCTGGGAACTATTATGAAAGGGATAGAAAAAAAGGTCATAAGAGGCTATTAAGGTCATAAGAGGCTAGTCTGTCCTCCTGCATAACAGGCCGTAAAATTTCAGCCAGTGGTGCCTGCATAGAGCCCCAACTAGTGGTTGAATTAGAACATGCATTTTAGAAAGACATCCAGCCTTGATTTGAAGACTCCATGGGAGGCTTTACCACATTCCTTGGTCATTTGTTCCAACAGTAAATGTAGTCTGTTAAAAATATGCATCTTATTTCCAGGAGTTTATAGCTCAGGAACTTTTAGTTTTGACAATTTCTGATATGACTGGCCATCACTGGCAAGGTATGCACTATAGTCCTTCCCAGTATAGAACCCTGACCAGTCAAGAAAGCACAATGGAGAGGTAGACCAGCAGTGGTTTTCGGAGTCGGATTGAGCTGATAAAGGTAGCAGAGAGGCATAGCCGTTCGTACAGAAATAAAAACCATGCCACGAAGAATTTAATCCCTTGTTTCCAAGTGTTCACACTGCCATGTCCTCTGGTTACCTGCTAACCAGAAATGTGTTTAAAACATGGCTGCGATCCTGGTACAGGTAGGATCTTGATGTCTCCTGGACATATTTAAACCTATATAAAAGTTCCCCCACCCCAAAATGATAGTTTTGTATTTCAAAAGCTGGGCAAGAAATAAGACTGCAGTGAAAGATACTGTGGTGGATGCATTGTTCTTGTAGCCATCAGTGTCATGTCTGCTTCTGATCAGATGAATTAATTGCCTATGAACTGAAGAGGAGAGAAGCAGAAGCTGCTAGGAGACCTCCGCCAGAGCTCGTCCGTGCCAAGATCCCATTTAGTGCCTGTCTGCAGGCCTTTTCTGAACCAGAAAACGTAGAAGACTTCTGGAGCAGTGCCCTTCAAGCAAAATCTGCAGGAGTCAAGTAAGTGTGTGGTTCCATATTAAAAACACAATGTGTTCGTAACATAGTGTATTTTACCACTTGGCTATGAGACAGCAAGAAATAGACAGCGAAGCGGAGTCCGTTCTGGATCAGGATTGGTGATGAGGCTCATGAATGTAAAAGGTGCAGATTGGTACAGCTCTGCCCCAGTAAGAAGTGTAGGTCACCTTTCCAAAGCTTGTAATGACCCCCTGAGCAACACATCAATAAATCAGCTTTGTTGAACTTCAGGAATGATCTTCATTTGGATGTTTGTAGCAAAGCTCGTTGTTGTTCATTATTTATTTGTATTACAATAGCACTGAAGAGCCCTAGTCATGGAGCAGAACACCATTGTGCTTGGTGCTGTACAAACAACAAAAGCCACTCCTTGCTCCAACTTGCTTACAGTCTAAAGGCTGGTCTTCACATCCGGCGGGTAGCGATCGAGCTTTTGGTGATCGATTTCTCGTGTCTTCTGAAGACGCGAGAAATCGATCGCCCGCGGTGCCCTCGTCGACTCTGGAACTCCAGCTTCCCGGGAGGTGCAAACTGGAGTCGACGGGGGAGCGCGCCGCCGCCCGCCACCGCCATGAGGATGGCAGGTAAGTCGGCTGCAGATATGCAAACTTCAGCTACGTGATTCACGTAGCTGAAGTTGCGTATCTGCCGTCGATCCCCCCCGGCAGTGAGAACCAGCCCTAAGTATAGATAACAGATGGTCACGGACAGACTGATGCAGGAGTACAAGGAAATAATGAGATAATACTGGTGATAGGCAGGGGTCTGTGCATGCCAGCAGCCTAATTGTTGTCAAGGTTCTGTAGGCATCATGAGAAGGGAGAGTTTTAAGGAGGGATTTAAAGTTGGATAATGAGGTAGCTTTGTGGATCATATAGGGAGTGTAAAACTTAGTGTCTGGATAAGTTTCTGCCCACCTTTAACCTGTGTCCCATGCAGTACCTAGTGGTAGAGATCTGTTTCCATACAAGAGAGCAAGTATGGATCTCTCTCCTTGTCTCTTGTTGTCTAGCTTTGTCTGAAGATCCTCTAAAGCCCCTTGATCAGACTGTAGGGATGAAGATTTCAAATTGCAGAAAGGCCAGGACTAAAAAATTGGTTTCTGATGTATGTCTGAATTTCAGCCAAAATACCCAAGAATCGCTATCAATGCTGTAGAGTTCGGATACATTTGTAATACTCAGTTATTGTTACTTATATGGTACCACTTTGACTGGTGTTTTACAGGCAGATATGAAGAGGAGGAATTTGTCTCCATGTGGTTTAAAGTCAGACCAAAAATGTAATAAAAAGGGCTCGGACACAGAAAATATTGGGAGGGGAACAGCCATAGGGGGCATAACTTTATTCCAAGAAGAAGTGTTAAGTAGTTGGGGTATTACATAAGCTTCAATGCTTCTTCAATAGTAATGAGGAGTGGGTGAGAACTAGGCCCAGACACTGGTGTTTTGGTAGACTGCCTTTTATTTTTAGCAACGCCAGGAATTGGCTGTACTCTTTAGTGTACAGTTTCACCAACTGTACCATATAGAAACCTGGCAGACAAACACACTTGGAGGGAAAGAATATAGGAAAAACCGAAGTGTTTCATACATTACCTGTGAGCATGTTCCAAGGTAGTAAAGAATATTCTGCTATTCTAAACCGAGGGAGGATTAGGTTGTATTTAAAAACAAAGCAAAACAGATCTTCAAATACATTTTAACAAAAATAAAGAAAAATGCACTTGTTTTCCTTAATTTAACAATTTAATGTTAAAGGTTAAATTGTTGCAAAAATAGTGAGCATTCATGTAGTCCTTTTTTCATCTGTAGATCTCATTTACAAACAGTGTCATCTTTAGATCCTGTGTAACCTGTATTTTCAACCTAGTGCCCTAAAATTCTAGCCACATTCATATTATTATTTGGAGCTTCTTGAGAGAACACATAGCACTGGAAATTTATCCCTGAAATGGGGAGGTTCCCAGAGCTTGGGCTCCAGTCTGAGCCAGAATGTCTACACCACAATAAAATAGCCCTTTAGCCTGAGCCCCGTGATCTTGAGTCCGCTGATATGGACCAGCCACAGTGGTTTAATTGCAGTGTAGACATACCGCAGGAGTAAAATTTTTCGTGTTAATGTGGCTTAGACAGTGGTCTGAGGCATCACAATCTGTGTTCCGTAATCTTGTTACCCTGTTTTATTGCCATAACTTTCTTGTGTTTCCCAGAACATCTCGCTTTGCTTCATTTCCTGAGTACTTGATAGTGCAGATAAAGAAGTTCACCTTTGGCCTTGACTGGATACCCCAAAAGCTTGGTATGTAGCTTGCATGCTTACTTCCCCCTCATTTGGTCCAGGTTCTCTTGGAAGCCTTATGTACATTGGCAAGTCTTGAGTTTTTAACAAAATCCAGTGGGCTCCTCTTTTCATAAACGGCTGGACCAGAACCCCAGATCTGGGGAATAAGAAGCCAGTTTTACATAGTCACTTCTCATTGTAAAAGTGTCCTGAATGTCTCATTGTTGACTCTGACTAACACTTTAAGGGAAGAGAATCGTGGCTGTGTTTGTAGCATGTGTATTGAGTTCCCCTCGCTATAGCATGTAAATTGCAATACAATGTACATGTGCTAGAATGCATCAATAATCTCTTCCTCTCCGGGTTTGCAGATGTTTCTGTAGACATGCCAGACCTACTAGACATCAGTTACCTCCGTGCCACAGGACTACAAGCAGGAGAAGAGGAACTTCCCGACATTTCTCCACCCATTATCATTCCTGACGACCCCAAAGGTACTATCCTCTACCTCCAGGATCTCTCCTTCCATCCTGCCTTCTTCTACCTGGATAGTTAGTCTCTTTTTCTTCACTTCTCTGGTTCACATGAAGCCTCTTTTTGGCTGCTATGCTCCAGCTGTGGCGTTACAGAAGCATGATTCTGTGAATGAATATAGGGTGTAGACAGGATCGGGACAGACCAATAATAATGCACTGCTGGCCTGCCAAGCACCTGCCGCAGCTCCTATTGGTCGAAAATCAGGCCATGGATGCTGCTGTCACACCTCTTAAGAAGCCTTGAATTAACTTAATCCTATTGATAGTATAAGGAATTCACACTGTTCTCTGCAAGAGGGTAACTGAATATTTTAATTCCTTTATTCATCCTCTCCACCCTGTCACCAGCTTGTGTTCTCATTTCCTCTAGAATCTTTACAGGTGTCTAGAACGTAAGTATATCTAGGTGAGTCTCTAGGACTTACTTTCAGTGGTATCACTCAGAGAACACTTAGTTCCTAATACCCCTCATTATTAGTATTGATGTTATTTGTGGTGTGGTAACCCCCTTGTACACATGCATAATGAAAAAAACAATTCCTGTTCTGAAGAGCTCACACTCATTGGGGTGTAGTCGATATAGCGGGCTAGATTCAGCTCATGGTTTCCATTTAGCCTCATAGAATCATCATGCTTACTTATTCCAGCCCACAGGGAATACAACTTCAGTTTGGATGTAGATACTGTAGAATCACTGGTAGGTGCCAAAAATGGAGTGGAAATTCAACCCAGTCATTTCTTGCTTTTGGAGGCACGTACATATGAACCTACTTATCATGGTTTTTGTGCTAATTGCCATATAAAAAACAATGATAAATTAGCCTTGGCGTGACTGTGGCTGAATAATCATCATCATCTAATGTTTGCTCACTTGTGTGCAAGACAGGGTCCTTGCCCTCAGGAGCCCTAAATCAGGCAATAAGGATCTTGACATCATATTATCCAGTCTGAGCACCATCTATTAGCATGTATCAGACCAAACATGGCTCGTTGGTGGTGTACTTGAAGGGGGACAGTGCACTTCTTCAAACCAGATTCCTTAATCTGCAGCATAACTATGTTTAACACACCAGGGATTATGTAGATTAATAGATTCCAAGACCAGAAGGGACCATTGTGATCATGACTTTCTTTATAACACAGGCCCTAGAACTTCTTCAAAATAAAACTTTGAAGGATACTAAATGTCCTTCCATAGGTTAAGTCTGAAAGTCTGCCACTTGTTCACTGTAAAGAGCCAGAATCACTATTTATTATTGGTATTGCAGTACACTGAGGAGCCCCATTCATGGGCCAAGGACGCCTTTGTGCTAGACACTACTACAGATGTTCAACACAATGTGACATTTTCTTGAAATAATCCATTTCTGGATCAAGCCTATCCAGTAAAAGCAATATTAGAGCTTGCTTCCTCCCCACTTCACCCTGACATGAAAAGTTTTGTAGCTAGTAAATTCACTATATGACCTTAGACACAGATTATTAAAATTTGCTTTATGATGATTCGGGTTTTGGTGTTTAAATATTTAATGTGATACTAGAAGGGATGATGCTACTCACATTACAGGATTGGCTCATTTATTTACTTGGGTACTAATAGTGCTGTTATTGCAGTGAGCTTTCCAAACATGGAAGAAGGCCAATCTCTAAAATGTATTTTGGTGTTAGAGTAGAGGAATACACAGACTTAAAGTGATTTCAATTTTGTTTCTCCTCTCCAGACTACTCCCCATGATTTACCATGGCTTTCTGGGCCTCCTTGAGACTTGCATTGTAACTTATAAAGGCTAAAAAAATTGGAGCTTTACCTATTATAAGTGAAAATAAAATTTCAGACAGCTTTTGCTGCCTCACTTCATCCATTTTGGTCCTCCTGCATCGTGGCCTCTTGCTATGAGGTTTACTTACAGATTCAGTTACCAGAGACATTGCTTTCTAATGAAACAAACAACTTGCAAAAGATGCTGGGAGAGGGGTCCACTCAATCATAATACAGACAGTTTGTATATGCCTTTCTATATGTAACATGTACCTCAACTATACTGACTGACCCCTCTACCTAGCCATCACTATTTGGCCAATTTCTTGTAGGTATAACCCATGGATCAGTGTATCTATAACAAATCTAGCCCTCTCACCGATGTGTCAGCCTAGATAGTGGCTGTCACATAAGCCTCAAAGAACAAATAGGCTTTGAGGAGGGCTAGGAAAGGGATGAGGGTCATTAGCCCCATGACTAAATTCAAGGAAGGAATAAGTGCTAAACTAGGAACTGTTAATCACTCGTGGTTTTAATGTTCTCAAGTGCAAGTAAAACTTCTCAATGTGTCCAGTACCTCATTTTGTTAGTCTTGTGCCCTGCCAAGCCCTTCCTCTTGCTTTACATAAAGAATCAGCTAACCATGCCAGTCCTGTAATGTCTGGGTGTGCAGATTATATTTTGGGGAAAGAAACAGTTCATTGCGTTGGTACGATATTCACAGCATCATGGCCTTCCTGGTTTAAATGGTGGTAGGCCAGTAATTATCCCATTTATTGTTGGATTACAGCACCAGTGATGCGCTACTTTAATAAGCATGAGATTATATTTGTGACTTTCCATCAGCACAGTGCATGCTGCCCTTAAGGCACCAGACATTTTATTACCTACAAAAGTGGCCCTCTTTCTTTCCAATGTAGAGCGTAGCTGACTATCCTGCAAACTCACTTCTCCTTATTTTTCTTTCTTAATTTCCAGATCGCATGATGAACCATTTCATGGAGCGTATGTATCTCATTTCCCCCCCCCCCCCCAGCACATTGTGCTGACATTTTGGCTGTTCAAACACATCCACATGCTATAGTCAATGAATGGTAGTTCTGTCTATCTACACAGCTATGCATGGCACCTCTCTCTGTGTGCATTTACGTAACACTTCGGTGTGTACTTATTCCAGCATTGACTTGCACACATTTGGGTATCTGAAGTTCCCATCAGAGCAGTGTGCTGCCCAACACATGAGCAGCCACAAGTTCTGGTGTGAAATCAGATTTTTATAACTTGGGGTTAATTCACTTTGGACAAAATCTTGATGTAAAAGATTTTGAGCTAGGTGCACTTTGTTGTCATTGTTTAACCTAAAACAATTAATTGGATTGGAAGAGCTGCTCTGAATATTACATATGTGATTTTTTTTGGAGTTTTATTTGTAGCAATTTAGGATAGTTTTAGATTAAAAAGCTCAATTTTCAAAGTGTATGTGGGGCGTGATCCAAAGTGCATTGAAGCTAATGCTAATGTCAATGGGCTTTGGACCAGGCACCAATTTAGGAGCTTTTCAGTATGTTGTTCAGAGATGCTACTCTGTATTCTTTAAACATTGATATTGCCTATGCAGGGCTCATTTAAACTGCAAATGGGAAAGGGAATTGCGGGGAGGGGACTGGTTTTAAAATTGTTGTCCCTGATCCTGTTACATCACAGTTGTAATTTGTATGTAATCTGACCTTAAAAATGATCTATACCTGGCCCAACACCTTGGATCTTTGCTATAAAGACCTATATTTGAGTGGGAAGTCTGTGTGTCCCAGCTCATATAGACACATCCACGCTAGGTCTGCTCAAACTGAAAACAACAGTGTAATTTGAGTGGCAACTCGGGCTTGCTGCCAGAGTACATACCCAGATGTTAACTTCATGTGAGATACTGAACAATAGTGATGCTTAGTTGGAACATTTTGGAGGGGGTTACATTTTTTTGTCTCCATATCACAGTGTTGTTCTGTGCTCCGCTGTTAAAATACAACACCACCACCAAAAAGAAGTATGTTCTATTTATATCTGAAAAGTAGCTACAGAGCAGAAGCAGTAGCTGCTTTTCATATAGGGTGAAATTCACACCGGTACAGAGGATTTACATAAAGCTGTCCCTGTGATTTATGCCCCAGGTCTTAAGCGATATGGGAGGCCTTAAAGAAACTCTGAACAAAGTGAGGAGGAGTCCTCCGCCTGTTGACATCAGTGGAAGTTTTGCACAGTTTTCAAAGGGGCTAGATCAGTGGTTCTCAAACTTTCTGTATTGGTGACCCCTTTCTAGCACCAAGCCTCTGAGCGTGACCCCCCCCTTAGAAATTAAAAACAACCGGCGCAGGGGTCAGGGTTGGGGCTGGCAGCCCAGCGCACGGGTCGAGGTCGGGACTTGCAGCCTGGCGCACGCTTCGGGGCTCGTGACCCCCCACGTAACTGGGTCACGACCCCCAGTTTGAGAACCAATGGGCTAGATTGATCCTATCATGTGCCTTTTATAATTTGAGGCTCTGGAGGATTTTAGCCAATATCTCACTATGCGAGACAACTTGACCAAAAAATGAGAATTATTTCTAGACAGAATCTCACAGGTGCTGTTTGTAAAAGCAGTTATAATCCGAGAGAGAGTGAGAGAGCTACAGTATTCAGAGAATTGAGGTGTCTTCACCAAGTGTCACTGCTGCAGATAAGCTACTTGTGCTCTATGTACTACATCAGTAGTGGTGTCATTACAGAATTGACTGTCCATGTACCAACAGGGGCAGATCTAGTACGTTTAGAAACTACGAATCTCTGACGGACCTGCTCTTCAGTGGTGGGTGACTTGTTTCCTATAAATGCTTCCTGTAAAGCACTTGGGGGATTACTCAGAGTGAAAGACGCTCTGTGTAAATCATTACGATCAAAAGCTATAAATAAATCACTAATTGCCATTATAGTGATTTGCATAAAGCTGTTTTTTTTTAATGGATGTTTGTTCACTGCAATGATAAAACAAACCCAGTGATACAATATATAGGAAGTAGCATCCTATACAATAACAAATATTACAGGAATGGGCTGATTTTGACTTTACATATTAGAGTATCCTCTCTTGTAGCTCCAGATATTGATGAATCTTCAGTGATGCAGCTAGCAGAAATGGGCTTCCCCTTGGAAGCATGTCGGAAAGCTGTATACTATACAGGAAACATGGGTGCTGAAGTGGCTTTCAACTGGATCATTGCACACATGGAAGAACCAGGTCAGTAGTCTCAAGGGTGTGAATGAAACCTCGCTCTGCTGCGCATCGTATTTGGGTCAATATAGATTGTAATACCATGCATGGCAAACAAATCCCATCGTATCCCTTTGAAAACTAGAGAACACAAACTTGTCATTCTCCTAATGTGCCATAGTGTTGGTAGGACTAATACTCATTAGTGTAAACATGATACAGAATCCAATACTCTGAACACACAGGGCTCCCACTGCCTGGAGAAGGCACAGCACACCTGTGTTGCACCAGAAGAGGTATCCTTTCCTCAGTGGCAAAGTAGCTGGTGCCGAAAAGCAATTGTGGGTCTACAGCCCCTTGCTTCTGGTCTTGGGATCGGAGTTGGGTATGCAGCTGTATGCCTAACAAGTGTGGGCTGTCTGGCACTTGGGTTTCGTGTTGGGCCCTGGTCTGATAAACCTGGCTTCTTTATTCCCTGAATGTGCCACCATGTAGCCTTGCTGCATTGGTTTCATGTCTGTAGCTGTCCCAGGCAGCATAATGTGGAAAAATCCACATACATGCCTTTCTCATGTGCATACTCACCTTCCTGCTTTTTTGGGCCTTCTATGTCCCTGCTGTCCAGATTTGGCCCATAGAAATGAATTTTACATGGGTATTGTTGCTATTCTTGAGCTTCCATTCATTGTTTGGTTATGTGTTGATGAGGTAAAACAGTAAACTGTTTGTATTTTCCAGATTTTGCAGAGCCATTAGCTATATCTGGCTATGGAAGTGTTGCTTCTGCTGGAGCAGCTGGTCTAGGGGCCATTGGGTTAGATAACCAGCCTCCGGAAGAGATGGTAGCTCTCATCACCTCCATGGGATTCCAGAGGAATGTAGCTATTCAAGCACTCAAAGCAACAGTGAGTCCCCAAGGTGGTCAAGAAATTTTTTGGAAATTTGTTTCTTAAGGATGAAAAGACTACAAGGAAACTCATGAGATGTGCTTATGAAGGAATTCAAAATTTGCTGTTAGATGTGGGGAAGCAAGGAGAATGGGGGTCCTGAGGCAAGGTTGTCCCCCAAGATAGGGTGTGACACAGAGGTGAGGAGCAAGGGTATATGGATTTCAGGTGAGTATTAAGTTGGATGTGACAAAGAAGGGGAAGATAAGAAGAACTTGACTCCCCTTCCTATCCGTTTTGAAGCAAATGTGAAAAATCAGGACAGGGGGTGGGGAGTAATAGGAGCCTATATAAGAAAAAGACCCCAAAATCGGGACATCTGGTCACCCTATGGTAAGCAAACCTTCTGTTCCAACATGGGAATATGCCTATCAATTAGGTAGAGGGCAATTACAAATGTCACCATCTCTGCATGTTGTGTGTATTGTAAACTACTATTTTGATTTAACAGGGATCGAAAGATCTAAACTGGCTTCATTTTAAGCCATTTATTAGAACCAAAATCCCAATCCCAGCCATTTTTTCCCCAGAATGGTGCGGGAGAGAAGGTGCATTGGAAATTACAGCTTTGGACACCAAATACGTAATGCTGGCTCCAGCTAAATCATTGCGATTATTTATAGAACTGATACAGCCACTTTTCACATCAAATATAACTTTAAAAGCCTGT
This sequence comes from Sternotherus odoratus, assembly GCA_032164245.1. Lineage (NCBI taxonomy): Eukaryota > Metazoa > Chordata > Testudines > Kinosternidae > Sternotherus > Sternotherus odoratus. Next base: position 8,915,152 of record JAVMKO010000009.1, on the reverse strand, counting down.
GTGCTTAAATTAATACTGTTATCCTGTGTAATCCAGCACCCTATCATTATTGGCAACAGCATGTAGAACACTGAGCAAAGAACCATTCTGTCCATGTGGTGCTAAAAATGCTGCAGGGAATCATTTAGTACTAAACGAATCCAATTATAGTCCTAGGTCAGGAGACTTGCACAGTACCTGCCGAATACTGATTTTCATAGAGGCAGTGTGCATAGCTCAAATGTACTGAATGCCGTTGATCTCAGTCTTTGTTCCTCTTATTTAAAGATCAGTGTTTGTATGGCAGCTAGTGTTGGTGAACGCACTAATGGCTGGTGTTTTGCTCATTTGACTCCCAGAATAATAATTTGGAGCATGCACTGGACTGGATCTTCAGCCACCCTGAGCCCGAGGAGGAAAACGAGTCTGCTTCAGATGTGATGGATATGGAAAATAATGCTAATGCCAACATCCTTGCAGAGGCAGGTTCAGAGGGGCCCAGGATCAAAGATGGGTCGGGAAGTAAGTTTCTCTTGAATAGTGGCGTTAGCTATCATGCTGCAATGTTGCACCCTCATGTCCATCTTACATATTGTACCTTGAGCTCTTCTCTCTCTTGCTGAAAATGAGCTTCACTGCGTGTTTGGAGTGAAGTCCAAACAATCTGCTTTTTTCCCCTGTCTGTGCCACTGTGTGTGTGTGTGTGTGTGTGTGTGTGAGAGAGAGAGAGAGAGAGAGACAGACGTTGGGCAAGTCATGTGACTTATTTGGGCCTTAGCTTCCCCATATGTAAAATGAGGATGATTCTCAAGGCTGTTGAGAGGCTTAAAGTTTTGGCATTCTTGGATGAGATGTGCTATAGAGCTGCACAGTATTAGGGTTCCCATTCTTATTTCCAGAGCATTTGATGGGTCACTTCTTTCTTCACTACTGCTTCTGTGAGAGGAGAACCGGTGCCCCACTTACAATAGCTGAAAATCGCCCTTAGGCCTTGTCTACACTAAAGAAATGTAATGGATTTACATCAGCTATCTAGTCACTCTAGTGCATGTCCCTAACATGGGCACATGACACCAGAACATAGAAGCATTTACATTGGTGTAAAATATTTTGGTAAATTTACCAGATTAAACTGGGCTGGTGCAGTTAGGGGTTGCACTGATGTAACTCCATTGATATTTGGTTCCTGTTTCCTTAATGTAGGCAGAGCCTTGGAAAAGGTTGATTTTTGCCTGCAAAAGGGGCAAGCAAATTCCAGGCAAAACCTCCCAGAATCCTGTCGCCCTCGTTTCTGTATCTTGGCAGGAAGTTAGACTAGATGACCCTTGTGGTCTCAGTGCAATAAACCTCATGCTCTTGTGTTGGCATTGCTACATCTGCTTCCAGAAAATCTAGCTGTCCCCAGGTTCACCGAGTATCCTTTACTCGTCTACTCTGAATAAAATATGATTTCCTTCTTTCATTATGAGGGGGAAAAATACAAAAATTCCATGCCTAGAAGGAGGAGGTCCCTAAAAGCTAATCAACCAAAGGATTTTGATGTTATTACAAACCTCTTGAGTTCTAGGCCTTTTAGTTGATATGTAATCTGATAATCCATTTAATAGGAATCATTATCCTACATATCCATGCATGGCTTTATTGATTTCTCTACTGGTTTTCCTCTGAGGAGCTCATTGTCAGAAGTAATAGAGCTAAGTAAACCACAAGATGGGGCTATTGTACAGCAGCCAAGGAATGTAAAGAAGGCAAAGAATGATCATAAATCTAAATGCACTGGGTTACTGCAGCACAATGGTCATCTTAGGATAGTGAGTAGCATTTAACATTGCCTTTCTAAAGAACTTTAATACCCCCACGTTAGTAACAGCAATGTGTATGCTCATTCCACCTGTCTATATCTGTCCCCCAGATTATCATCACTGTAATATTCTTACAAAAATAGTCTAAAGACCATGTCAAATGGTTGCTTAATTTTGTTTCTCTTGTAGTTTTTAAATAAGTTTTTAATGATTACTTTTAAATAATACTTCATTGTAATTATTACAAATGTTACATAGTAAAGGCCAACCTTGATTATCGGAGGGTCCTGGGGACAGTAAATATAGTTAGAGAGTGGAGGTTTACAATGAAGAGCATGGGAATTAGATATGTGTAATCAGACTTTGGAGGATATGACCCTGTTTTGACTGCCTGGGGTTCTGATAATCTATTTTGATGCAATAAAATGGCCTCAGAACTCCCTCTCTGGGTCAAAACCTAAGTCATTCCCATTATCCAGTTGTTTGAAGTAGTATAATGTGTTTAATTTTGGTTATGGCTGTATTTAAGCTTGGCAGAATTCAATGTTTTTTATATTTTCACTGGATATTAATACTGATGGATATTGTTAAACTCCCCCCCCCCCCACAGTTGATTTCTTGTCAATTTAAATTTTCACAGTTGTTGGAAATTTGAGGGGAAGGAGTGTGTGTGAGCGGGGGTTAGGGAGGTTCAGACAATTATTTAATGGCAGTAGATGCTGTGATTCAAAAAGTTAAATCGAATAGTTAAAATACCAATTGTCAACATCACATATCAAAATATATGAAGTAAAATATCTTTACATTGACAAATCAGGCCTGTTTTTACTATTGATTTGCTAATCCACTCATAACAAGCCTAATTCAAAAATCTAAATCTGTGGATTTTGACCCTAGTAAATTCTCAAACAGCATTTTTCTTCCTTTTAACTATTTGTAAATTTAGATTATCAATGTAAATATGTGTTCATCAATTGGTGTGCATATGGTGAAATCAATATTTACAATAAAATGTAATAATTCCGAGTCTAGTTATACTGTGCAGCAGAAACAAATACAGAATAAGATCTCCATCCCTGCTGTGCACAAAAATCTTCCCTTCAGTTGTTCTAACAATGAACTCTTCATGATTATTTTTCTGTTGAGAAGCCATGCCTGCATCATATGCAGAAGATGTTGAAATTATTATCCAAGGGCTTTCCTAAAATTTTAAGAATTATGTATGTTTGTGCAGCTGATGGGGTTAGAAGCCAAACGGGGGACTCTGTGTGCCCTCAGACCAAAGGCTACTCTAGGATATAGTCCCCATCTTTTTCATTTGATTTAGAGGTGTTCAAACATTCATATCCATGAACTCAACTAATTTGTGTGCAGACACAATTTTCACCACCCTTCGACTGGTCTGTATCTAAATAGAATATCATACATTTCAGTGACATCTTGTGTCCATTAAGGTTGAAATCCATACCATACTCTTGCCCTGTCCATTTTGTCTTTCATAGATTTGGTCATATGTTCATAGGTATAAGCTGCTTCAGACAGTGTTGTTTGTTCACAGACATGTATTGGATTGTGCTGCATTCATGTTTGGTGAAGGTAAGTGCTACATGTGAAAGGGGACATCTATTGCTGGGTTAATAGAAAGTGTTTTTTGGGATGTGAGGTCTGAATCAAAGGTGCTTATATATCTGAAAATGCTTCTCTGTTTAAAAAAGAATTATTCCTAGGGTTTGTGCTGTGGTGACAGCAATGGAGGAGTGACATTCATCATCTCTGTTATTTCTCACACAGGGTATGAGCTCTTTGGGTTCATCAGCCACATGGGAACATCCACAATGAGTGGCCACTATGTTTGCCATCTCAAAAAGGAGGGAAGGTGAGCTGCTTTGGGAAAGGAAGGAAAGATTTGGTTTTGGATGGCAGGCAGCTTCTGCAGAGCATGTCCCCATACAAAAATATACAAGTGTTTGGTATCACGTAATATATTTCTGTAATCTCACTCAATCAGGGAGATGAAGGCTACAAATGTTATATAGAACTGCACTTCGTTTTCCGTGTAATTGGTGTGTGTGTGCGCGTGTGCGTGCATGCATGCTGAGACTATTGTAATGTATACCAGGGATTGGGCTGATACAGTACATGGTTTTCTTTGTAGAGAGGTCTGTGTGCATGCTGATGCTATTCTAATCTGTACCAGGGACCTGGCTGATGCAGAACTTGGATTCTGCTGTGCTTGCCACTCACCCCCTCCTCCCTAGCTGTGCACTGAGCACTCTAATTTCTGGCAAATGGAAACCATCTCTGGTTTGCCTCCATGCCCATCTCCTTTCTTAATTACTTAATTAACAAGAAACCTGCTTCACCAGTCACTTTGATTTTCATTGTGCCTCTTGTTTGTATGTTTATGATTAGATTAGAAGCTTTTTAGGGTAGAGATCTGGGAAGTCCTTAGTGTCTTGTTGATGCTCTATTAAAGAAATTAATTAAATCCTCTGGATACTCACCTTCCTATTTTCATTTCAGATGGGTGATCTACAATGACCTTAAAGTCTGTGCCTCAGAACGACCTCCCAGAGATCTGGGCTATATTTACTTCTACCGTAGGATACCAAGTTAGGCCTCAAATACGTTATTTGGCCTTAAGAAGCTATAAGCCTTTTTAATCTGAAAAAAAAAATTAAAAAGAACAAACCTTGAACTGCCAAAAAGCAAAGGAAAACATGGGATATTTATAGTTTATTTAAAAATACAGTCATTTGATGCCTTCTTAAGTGTTAGCAGGGAAATTTCTATTAGGTGGTGATGTACTGTAGGATATTTTAAATTGATATACATCAAAGGATACCTTAAAACTGTGCAGATTACTAATGGAGTTTGCAACTAGCTCATGGAGAATATGCATTTGTTTCATAACTACATTACAATCCAATTACTGCCCTGTGGTTCAGCTATGTTCTCGGAAGACCTTCGGGGAATGTACAGTTCTACGATAGTAGCTGCCCACTGCTTCCAACTGGAGAGACCCCACTGGTTCTGGATGTTGCAGAATGGCCTTTGCTTCACGTATAGTTGGAGGGGAAGAAACTGTTTTCCATCACAGAACATGCCTCAGTCACAATATTATTTCAGTACAATAAGGAATGTCTTGTATAGCTATGTATATTAGAATGTAGTGATACAGAATGTTTTGTTTTGCCTCCTTGATGCTTGAAATCAGAACACACCAATGCAAAATTTGGAAGCTGTTAATCCCTTGTCAGTGCCATAAACATTATGCCATAGAAATGGTGGGTTTTATTTTATGTATTTAATGTGGGTTTTTTTAAACTGTTCTTGAAATCCTGTTGTGTTTTTTAAATTATCCCAAGAGATTCAGGATTGCAAGTGGCTGAAGGAAACAGGTATGCTGATTTGATAAGTAACTCTACTGCTCAGGAATAACAACCACCATTTTCCTCCAAAGGTGTTAAAAAAGAGGAGTAATGTCCCTTTAATTGTTGCAAAGAATTTTGTGCCCAGACCAGCTGAAACTGTCTCCATGACAAAGTGCTTGCAGTACAATTCTTCTTTTTGCCAAAGGTTGTTTAATTATTTAAGTTTCTTCCATAGGTGGAGGAAATTGCTTGGTAAAATTGCTGATTTATTGATTTTAAAAAAAATCATAGTGTATCAACTTCCTAGAAACTTGCAAACACACTGATAATCTGATCTGCACAAAGCACTTCTCATACATGGGTTTCTGGGGGTCTTTTTGTCCCATTTTCCCCCCATATTGTTTCCTTATTTCAGATTGAGTCATAAGCAAGAAGGGTCCTATGTGTGGGGACGGGGTGTTTAAATTGTTGTTGTTGAATAATTCTGTTTTAGAAAAAGTACAAAGGTGAACGTGTAATCTTTTATGTTTCCAAAAAAACAAAGTTCACAGTAAATTGGCTTCTGCTAAGAGACAGTTAATTGCCTCTTATAATATTACTGATCCCTCAAAATAAGTTGGAAGGGAACATTCAAAAGAATCCATCCAGAGTGCAGGAATGGCAAGGAGTTTTAATTATGTCTTCTCTACTGTGGCAAGGGGGCCCCCTGGGTACCCCAGGCTCCAGTCCTCTGGGCAGTTCCCCCTGGTTGGGTTTGGCCTCTCGCCGGTTAGGGAGGGCTAGCTCCCTCCTGGGAGGGGCTCCTTCCTGCCTCCCTGCCTGCTGGCAGCCTCTCTGTATCTGCCTCTCACTCGCCTTTACCTCCTTCTGCTTTCACAAACTCACTCTTCTAACTCCTACTGCCTCCAAACGCACTCCTCACTCCCGCACCCCTCTCTGGGGAGAAGTCTCTTTAAAGGGCTCTGGCTGCCTCCTTAACCGTTCCCAGCTGGCCCTGCTTTTGGCTGCGGCAGCCTTTCTCAGCTGGACCTAATTTGCCTGCAGTTTCCCCTCTCACCACAACCTTCCAGCCCTGGGTTTACCACACTACATTTAATGTCTGCAAGTTTAATAGTAAAATGCAGGCAAAGGGAACCCGAATTTAAAGATTCTGGTTACTTCTAGGGCTTTTTTTTATGTCTGACTAAAAACTGTTCCCTTAATGTAACAATGTCTGGTATAGCTCACTAAACATGGTAATATAGGCCTAATTTTCCTGAACAGTATTTGATCTGAAAAGTGGTACTAGATGTAGACAGAAATTCTAGTGCAATAATTCTATAGTAGTGTATGTGATACCTAATCAGTGAGAGAGCTTCCTCTATTTAGCACCCTTCCAGGCACACTAGAATGGTGGTGTATCATATTAGAAAGTGGCTCCCATATGATTCATCTTCCTTGCCATTATTATATTTTATTGTAGACCAAATAAAAATTACCAGCCAATCTCCTTGTTTGTCCAGTAGTTTGGCTATTTGTTCCTTTCATTGCCTATTCTAAAAATTGAATCTGAAAAGTATGCAGTGGCACATCCTGTATTTAAAGTGAAGGAACTGAAATTCTTCTTCGAGTGATTGCTCACATGCATTCCACTATAGGTTAGGCACGCGCTGCGGGCCTGGTTGCCGGGTAGATTTTCCCCTAGCTGCAGACTGGGTGAGCAGGGAGCCCCCTGGAGTGGCGCCACTGAGGCACTCTATAAGTACCCCTGCGACACAGTCTGGCCCTCAGTTCCTTCTTCACCGCTCGCACTGGTAGTCGGAACAGGAGTACTGCTCTTAAGCGTTCTCCTTATCTCCTAGCTATTTGTTCTATTGTTATCTTAATCGTTCTTGTTAGTAGTTGTTTGTAGTTAGTTTGCATAGGTTTATAGTGTAAAATAGTTAAGTGCAGGGGTTTCCCTGCCACCGGAGCCCATGTCATCCAAGGCTCCGGGATTCAAGCACTGTGCGGAGTGTGGGAAGCCCATGCCAGTGGGCGACCCACACTCCAAGTGCCTCAAGTGCCTAGGCGAAGCGCACTTGGCAGATTCTTGCAAGATCTGCAAGGCTTTTAAACCCAGGACCTGCAAAGACAGGGAATCCCGCTTGCGGCAGATCCTGATGGAGGCGGCTCTTACTCCGGACTCGTGTGCGGCACCGGGCCCCGCACCCAAGCCAGCCAAGATGAAGCCTCGGCACCGGTCACGCTCCCCCAGCGCCAAGCGAAGGAGGGATCCCCAACCTCGCCCCGCCCCGGCGCCGGACCGTGTGCAGCCACCGGTACCGCCCCCGCGACCGCCGTCGCCGCCTGGGAGCCGACCTGAGGCCCAGCCGCCAGCACCCGCACCGATGACTCCGGCGCCGCAGGAGGCCCCGTCGAGTCCGGTGCCAGTGGTCTCGCCACTCAGGGTGCCGATTCCCCTCAGTGCAGGATACCCCTCAGCAACAAGTCCGGTCTAGGGGCAAGCCGCCCATGACCGAGACTGAGATCGCGGCTCGAAGCCCGGCAGGGCATGGACGCCGATTGATCTCGCGGCGCCGATCGGACTCCCGGTACCGGTCCGCTTCCCGGCACCGGTCGCAGTCTTGGCGCCGCACGGAGTTGAGACCCTGCTCCAGGTCTCCTCACGGCCGCTCGCGCCGCTCACGCTCTGGCCGCCGGTCTGAGTCCTGGCGCCGATCGGAGTCCCGGCACCCATGTACAGCCAGGTGCCGGTCGTACTCTCGGCACCGGTCGCACTCCCGGCACTGGTCCGTTAGCTGGCGCAGAGACCGCTCCAGACGCCGCTCGCCAAGCCGCTCATCGTCCCGGCACCGTTCGGCGTCCCGGCACTGGTCCTACTCGACCCGCCACCGGTCACCTTGGCACCGATCGGCGTCGCGGCACCGCAGAGGTCGACGCTCCACCCCTCGACGGCACCGACGCTCGCCTCGGCACCGGACCCCGTCTCGGCACCGTCGGCCCTCCCGGTACCGGTCGTCATCTCGGCACAGAGGATCCCCAAGGCAGAGCCGTTCTTACAGCAGCTGCTCTTCGGATGGGCGCCGCTTCTCCCGGCACCGGTTGAGAAGCCCACGGCACCGTGAGCGTAGAGAGTCTGCCGGCACGCGAACCCGGCATGACTCTCCGCTTAAAGCTCTGCAGTCGGCCACTGCAGCTGCCCCATGGCACTCGTCTGCCTCAGTGTCCCCTCGCCTGGTGGGACCAGCCCCAGCCACCCAAAACCCTGCTTGGCCAGAATGGGCGGTGTGGGAGTACGACCAACCCAGGGAAACCCAGTCTGAACCCGGGTTCCCGGTGTGCTCAGAGGGTGCACAGGACGTGCTGGCAGGACCACCATCGGCTGTCCAGCCCTCCACGGCACAGAGCCCTAGGGAGCCAGGTCCCTACGCCTCCCCCGTAGGGGTAGAGGCAGTGGCGGGCACTTCTTCGACTAGCCCGCCCGCCTTGGACCTCTCCAATTATCAACACCTTCTCCAGGCAGTCGCTAAGAACATGAATCTGCCTTTGGAAGAGGTTCCGGTGGTGGACGACCCGGTTACCACCATGTTAACGAAGGGCACCCCGGCACGGGTGGCAGTGCCATTCATTAACACCATCAAACTCCACACGGCAGCAATTTGGAAGACCCCCGCCTCTATCTCCCCCACTGCCCGTGGGGTGGAGAAGCGTTACTTTGTTCCAGCCAAGGGCTATGAATACTTATATGTTCACCCCACGCCCTCCTCCCTGGTGGTGGACTCAGTTAATAACAAGGAGCGCCACGGGCAGGAGGCGCAGGTTCCTAAGGCCAAAGAGGCCAAAAGGCTGGACCACTTCGGCAGGAAAGTTTATTCCTCCGGGGGCCTACAACTCAGAGTCGCCAACCATCAGGCACTCTTAAGTAGGCACCACTTCGACACGGTGGACGCCCTTACTAAATTTGAGACCGCTCTCCCCCAGGAGGGCAGACAGGAGTTCAGGGCCCTATTACTTCAAAGCAGGGACATATCTCGGCATGCCCTGCAAGCGGCCCTGGACTCGGCCGACTCAGCAGCCGAACAATGGCCTCGGGCATAGCCCTCCGCCGGGCAGCGTGGCTCTCCTCGTCCAACCTAGCCCCGGCCATGCAATACAAGATCCAGGACCTCCCCTTTGAGGGACAGTCCCTCTTCTCGGAGGATACGAATGCCCGCCTCCAGGCCCTCAAGGACAGAGGGGTAACCCTCAAAGGCCTGGGTATGCACACCCCAGGTCCACAGAGGCGCCCCTTCGTCCCGCCCCGCAGGAAGTTCTTCCCACCTGCACGCCCACCCCAGGACTCCTCCAACAGGAGAAGCCGCCCTTACCGCAAGCGGCAAGGGCCTAGGCAAGGTGGGAAACAGCAAGGCTCTAAGCCTTCCCAGGGGCCCAAACCCAACTTTTGATGGTGCGCCCGGGGGCAGTTCACCAACCACTATCCTGGATCCTCCCTTCGGAGACCGTCTGTCCTACTTCCGCCGTGCATGGTCGGACATTACATCAGACCAGTGGGTCCTCCGCACGGTGGAGGTGGGATACTCTCTCCAGCTCTCCTCCACTCCTCCCACCCACCCACCCCCCTCGTCCCTCTTCAGGGACCCCTCTCACGAGCAACTGCTCGTACAGGAGGTGAGGTCACTCCTTGCGCTAGGAGCCATCGAACCCGTACCGCAGGAGTTCAGAGGAAAGGGGTTCTACTCCCGCTACTTCCTGATCCCCAAGGCGAAAGGGGGCCTCCGGCCCATCCTGGACCTGCGCGAACTCAACACCTACATGATCAGGTTCAAGTTCCGCATGGTCACCTTGGGCACTATTATTCCCTCCCTGGATCCGGGAGACTGGTTCGCTGCCCTCGACATGAAGGACGCTTACTTCCACGTGAGCATCAAACCCTCACACAGGCGTTACCTCCGCTTCCTGGTAGCGGGGGAACACTACCAGTTTGCCGTCCTACCCTTCGGCCTGTCCACCGCACCCAGGGTGTTCACGAAGTGTATGGCGGTAGTAGCGGCGTTCCTTCGGCGCCTCGGGGTACAATTATACCCCTATCTTGACGATTGGTTGATCCGAGGTACCTCCAGGGACCAAGTGTCAGCACACGTGCGACTCGTTATCAGCACGTTCGACCGCTTGGGAATCCTCCTCAACAAGGAGAAGTCCACCCTGGAGCCTACCCAGAGCATAGAGTTCATTGGGGCCCTACTAGACTCCACGGTAGCAAGGGCATCCCTGCCCCAGCCTCGGTTCCTCACTATCCAGTCGGCCATCAGACAGCTACGCAACTGTCCGATGACTACGGTCAAGGTCTTCCTCAGCCTGCTAGGTCACATGGCATCGTGCACTCATGTCATACAGCACGCCAGACTACAGCTACGCCCACTGCAGTCGTGGCTCGCAGTGGCCTACAGACCGAGAAGGGACAGTATGGACGGCCTCCTCTCCATCCCCAGAGCCACCCTATCCGCTCTGGCTTGGTGGGAAGACCAGGACAATGTGTGCCGCGGGGTCCCCTTCCTTCCCCCCAGCCCGTCCATGTCCCTGGTGACGGACGCTTCGTCGCTAGGGTGGGGAGCTCACCTAGGGGAACTCAGGACCCAGGGCCGCTGGTCGGAGTCAGACCTCTGCCTCCACATCAATGTCCGGGAGCTGAGGGCCGTCCGGCTCGCGTGCCAGGCGTTCCGGGACACGTTACAGGGTCACTGTGTAGCGGTGCTGACAGACAACACCACAGCCCAGTACTACATAAACAAGCAAGGCGATTCTCCTGTGGGAGTTCTGCATAGCCCACGCTATTCACCCGGTGGCCTCCTTCCTTCCCGGAACCCAGAACACCCTAGCGGACCACCTCAGCAGATCCTTTATGACTCACGAGTGGTCCCTTCGGCCGGACGTCATCCGACCGATCTTCCTAAGGTGGGGATTTCCCCACATCGATCTCTTCGCCTCCAGACAGAACAGGAAGTGCCTCCAGTTCTGCTCCTTCCGAGGCAGCTCCCGGGGATCTCTGACAGATGCCTTTCTCCTACCCTGGACGGGGCACCTGTTCTACGCGTTCCCTCCGATCCCGCTTCTCCACAAGGTGATCCTGAAGATCAGACGGGACAAGGCACACGAAATCCTCATAGCCCCGGCCTGGCCCAGGCAATGCTGGTATGCGTCCCTCCTCCGGCTGTCCAGGGCCCCTCCCATCAGCCTCCCGCTGTGGCTAGACCTGATCTCCCAGGATCACGGTCGCCTCCTGCACCCGGACTTGCAGTCCCTTCACCTCACAGCGTGGCTACTCCATGGCTGAGAGGTCCTGAGCTCTTATGCTCAACCGAGGTACAGAAGGTTCTTCTGGGAAGTAGGAAACCATCCACCAGAAGTACCTATACAGCCAAGTGGACCCGCTTCTCTGCCTGGTGCAGACAACATGATATCGTCCCAAGTGAGGCTACTATCCCACGCATATTGGACTACCTCTTAGGCCTTAGGAATCAAGGCCTTTCTACCTCCACCATCCGGGTCCACCTCGCTGCCATATCGGCTTTCCATCCGGGCCAGTCGAACCACTCAGTCTTTTCCGACCCTGTGGTATACCGTTTCCTCAGGGGCCTAGATAAGCTGTACCCGAACGTCAAGCGTCCCATCCCACCTTGGGACCTCAACCTTGTGCTCTCACGCCTCGCGATGCCCCCGTTCGAGCCCCTCGCCACGTGTTCCTTACTACACCTTTCCTGGAAGGTGGCATTCCTAGTAGTTATCACCTCGGCTCGTAGAGTGTCAGAGATCCGTGCACTGACCTCCGAGCCGCCCTACACTATCTTCCACAAAGACAAGGTGCAGCTACGTCCCCACCCGGCCTTCCTGCCTAAGGTGGTCTCCCCCTTCCATGTTAACCAAGACATTTGCCTCCCAGTCTTTTATCCTAGGCCACACACCTCTGGAAGGGAAGAACAGTTACACACGTTGGACGTTAGGAGGGCTCTTGCTTTTTATTTAGACAGAACAAAGCAATTCAGGAAAACAACCCAACTTTTCGTGGCAGTTGCGGAGAGAATGAAGGGCCAGCCAGTTTCAGCCCAAAGGCTCTCCTCTTGGATCACTTTGTGCATTCACACCTGTTATGAACTCGCGGGCAAGCCGCTCGAGAGAGTAACAGCACACTCCACGAGAGCGCAGGCGTCCTCTGCGGCCTTCCGGGAGGGAGTCCCTATTACGGACATCTGCAGGGCGGCTACCTGGTCCTCCATCCACACCTTCGCCGCCCACTACACCATAGTCCAGCAAACCAGAGACGATGCGGCGTTTGGGTCAGCGGTCTTACGATCAGCAACGAGTCCACCCGACCCCACCTCCTAGGTATTGCTTGTAGTCACCTATAGTGGAATGCATGTGAGCAATCACTCGAAGAAGAAAACAGGGTTACTTACCTGTAACTGTTGTTCTTCGAGATGTGTTGCTCACATCCATTCCAAACCCACCCTCCTTCCCCACTGTCGGGTTAGCCGGCAAAGAAGGAACTGAGGGCCAGACTGTGTCGCAGGGGTATTTATAGAGTGCCTCAGTGGCGCCATTCCAGGGGGCTCCCTGCTCACCCAGTCTGCAGCTAGGGGAAAATCTACCCGGCAACCAGGCCTGCAGCGCGTGCCTAACCTATAGTGGAATGGATGTGAGCAACACATCTCGAAGAACAACAGTTACAGGTAAGTAACCCTGTTTTTCAGATTAGTTTTTATTTTTGCTTTTGGCAGTAAGAAAGGAAAAGATCACTTTCATGCCTAGTTCTATTTCAAAGAAGTGCAACAACAGCTTTCTCCTTTGCCTCATGAACGTAAAGGGCTATTTATAAACTGGAAAGGTCAGGTATGCATAACCTTTTTATTTAAAGACCTTGGCTAAGTTACAGATCATGGAGTCTTTACCATGCTCATTGTTAAACTGGAAACGTGTCAAAGCTCCTAGGAATAAAGATGGAGCATGAACTCTCACAAACCATTTCTTTTTATATAGTTATCTAAAACTGGAACAACTATGTGTGCGTGATATTAATATTATATATTTAATATCAGGCACACTTAAAAATCTAGCAAGTGAGAAGCTGGAAAGTGATAGTTAAAAGAAAAAAAGTAGCTGGCTGTAATAGGTGCATTTTTAGTGTCTGCATTTCTGAAATCCTTTTAGTGCAAGTATGGTTCAGCCCTTTGAGCTTCGTAAGCTGCAAGTGGGCAAAAGTGCAGGGTGCAATAAAGGGGAAAGGCTGACTGATCTTTCATGAAAATATAACATTTGAAAATACCTTTAAGTTCTCCATTTGTTTGTACATTTTGTCCCCTCGTCACTGTTTTCTCCTTCAAATATTCAATTTGCTGTATATTCTTTTTCTTCTCTTTGTTTTTTTCTTCAGAGATATGACTAGAGGTGAACAGTGACTTTGGTACATTAGGATGCAATCACCTGACTCTGGAACCTAGAAGAAAAGGTTCACATTTTGATCCATTTAAACCCTGATCTAGCAAAGCACTTAAGCGCATGATCAGTTTCAAGAAGGTGGGTAATCCTATTGATGTCAATATGACTACTGCCTATGCTTAAGTACCTTGCTGGATCAGGGCAATAGTGAGTGACTTGAGCAATGGGTGATGGGAGGACATGTGGTTCAGCTGGATTCCAGTAACTGTTTCAAGTTATTTTTTTAAAATTTGTGTTGTGAGCTTCTTGGGAGTAAAGGTTGAGAAAAAGAATCACTTTGGCCCAGACCCTCAAAGGTGTTTGAGCTCCTAACTCCCGTTGATATCAATGAGATTAAGGTCACTAAATGCCTTTGATGATCTGGGCCTTTCAACCTAAAAAAGCAAGTTACTGAATCAGCTGAATACCATGAATCAAGAGGCAGAAAGAAAACAGCTGTATTATTGTTAGAGCTGGTCATAAATTTCTGAATTATGAAACTTTTGGGAGGAAGGAGAAATGTTTGACAATTCTCCCTCCCCGCCCCTTTTATTAAAAACTTCTTTGTTTCTCATGGAGTCTAGAACCCACTGTGATTCATGGTGTCCTCTCTCCAAAGCAGAAGTGGAATGTAATTCTTAAAATCCTTTTATCATGCTGGTTAAAATGTAATTAGGATATAATCTTAATTAAAAATAATAAAGTCTTCAGCCAGTCTGTGAGTCTTTGGACTTGATTCTCTTTTCCCTTTTACCAGTTCCACACTGGAGTACCTCCGCTGAGTTATTCCAGATTTACACTGGTGTAAATGAAATCTGAATCAGGCCCTGTTTCTTAGGAACTTTCAGCCTCATGGAGGTGCAGTAAAACTTGCGACATGGATGCATTGGGTCTTCATTGTAGCTTTTAGAAACAGACCTCCAGCTAATATCTTTGTTTTCCGTCCCAGTGGCAGTCATCTCTGTTTTCTCTATCTGACTTCAGATGCATTGAACGACTATGCAAAACACATTGTAACTGGAAATGCCTTTTTAATTCCCCTCCCATTCCCGCCCCCCTCCCCTTAACGGATCAGATCAATTTCTGATTCCTGCCACATCTTTTTAGGTTTTCTGTTGTGTCCTGGAAGTGGTTGTAATAGTTTATTTTGCACCATTTGGCATTGTTTGCTTGAAGCACTGGTAACATTTTGGAGAGTGTTTGTTTGAGATGAGAAGGGATATGAATGATATATTGTTGCAATTGTTTTAAATTAAAAAATATTCTCACATCTTGGGGAGCATGTTGTCTTTTTTGCCTTTTTTATTTGAAACCTCAAGTTAACTGAGCAGCGTCTGATGGTGCCAGTTCTTACAGTTGTGAACCTTGTGATATCTGGGGTTTTCCTTAAAGCCCCTACAACTGGAGCAGAGGAGGTACATGAGAATCTCCACTCTCAACTAAAAAAAGAAAAGAAAGAAAAAGGTAATTTTTTGCCTTGATAATTGCAGAGAAAAGATTGAAAACTTGATCCTAAGGTTCTCTAAAGATTCAAAAAGCAAATAAGTAGAACCTAAAATGTATTATTTTAAAAAAAATCTCAAAATTTTTAAGCTTAAGATTTTTTAGAGACCTGACCTGATTTTTGAAGCTTGGGGCTGGCGATATTGATCTGTGCGAGCTCCTTCCATTCATACGTAGGCTTCCGCTGTGTTCTTATTGGTTAGGCCTTTCTAAATGTTTGTCTGTAACCTCTCAAATCCATCTTTAGATATTATACCTGTTTTTTATCCAATTAAAAATGTTTTTTTCCTGGGGATTCTGCTGCTCAATGTGGAGCTAGGCCATAAAAAGACACAATGCAGGAGGAGCTAGCATTCCAAACATGATTCTGACATGGCTTTCTTTACAGAAACACAGAGGTGGAGGGAAAGTTAGGACATGGACATGGCCAGTGGGCCTATAATTTTGTGGACAGATTGGCCATAGCCCCTTAAGTACGTGAGAGTGGCAGCTGGTAGCTGTTACTATAAAAGGAAGGATGGTTCGGGGGTTAGAGTACTAGTCGGGGACTTGGAAGACTTGGGTTCAGTTCCTTGCTCCATCGCAGATTTCTTGTGTGACCATGAACAAATCCCTGTGGCCGTTTCTATGCTACTTACTATGTAGACAGAGGGGTTTTTTTCTCCTGTGAATGTAGTTAATCCATCTCTCTGAGATGGTAGCTAGATGGACAGAATAATTCTTTTGTCAGTCCAGCTGTCCATATGCTGGGGGTTAGGTTGACCTAACCGCAGTCCTCAGTGTGCATAATTTTTCACAGCCTCGAGCAATATAGCTATTTGATCTAATTTTTAAGTGTAGACCCAGACCAGAGTCTCTCTGTGCCTCAGTTCCCCATCTGTAAAATGGGATCATAGCACATCGCCTTTCACAAGGATGTTGTGAGGATAAATACGTTAATTCCTCCTGCAGCAATTAGGATCCGAAATCAGAGTAGCTAAGAAAGGATGTAACAAAACCATCTTGATTCATGCTTTTAAAGTACTCGAGGGGGTAAGAACACATCCTGAGCACTTCATGAAAGTGATATAGTGGTTGCTGTGGTGATGGCACAAGGTATTTTAACCTCTAGAAATAAACTACTGGGTGTTGGCATCGGGAGGAGACAATAGGGACACAGAGGTCTTGTTTTTTGACAGCCTGACTAACAAAGAGCAAAAGGTTTGACATACAAAACTATGATCCACAAAGAGCCTTACTGAGTATAGCTTACACAGCACTTGAATTTGGGCCTGTGATGGGGTGTGTAAACTCCAGCCTGGCAGTGACAGGGTTAAGGGGAGCTGGAAAACCCTATTCACCCATTATGTGGCACCTAGAGGGGAGAAAGATTAGACCCAGGTGGAGAGAACCAGACCTGGTAGTTCATATAAAGGAAGGACTGCAAAGCCAATAGGGGGCTGAGAGAAGAGAGCAGCAGGGAGCTTATCCCTGGGTCTTCCCCTGAAGGGAGAATCAGCAAGAGGGAAGGGTTCTAGGCAGCTGCCAGAGAGGCTAGGAGCCACCCTGAGAGATCTCCTCAGCAGCAGACTGGGAAAAGCTGCCGCAGAGACAAAACTTCAGAGAGAGGGGACTGGAGAGCACAGCTCCATGATAGACTCCTGCAAACAGGCAAAGGTAGGAAGCAGCCCAGGGAATCGGTGAGGGATCCGAAGAAACAGGCCCTAACGGTTTATCAGAGGGGCCCTGGGCTGGAACCCAGAGGAGAGGGCAGGCCAGGGTTCCCCTATTGGAGGGGAGGTGTAGGCCCTGGGAGCAAAGGGGCCAGGCCTATTGAACCTAGAGGTGCCAGATATCCATTTTCGACTGGAACGCTTGGTCAAAAAGGGACCCTGGCGGCTCTAGTCAGCACAGTGACCGAGCCGTTAAAAAGTCCAGTCAGTGGCATAGCGGGGCTAAGACAGGCTCCTTGTCTTCATGCAGCTCCTGGAAAAGGCCGGTATTTCCCGGTGGCTGCTAGGAGCAGGGGCAGTCAGGGAGGCTCCGCGTGCCGCCCCCTCCCGAGCGCTGGCTCCGCTGTGGCTGTGAACCATGACCAATGGGAGCTGTGGGGTTGGTGCAGAGCCCCCTAGCCTCTCTGCCTAGGACAGTGGTTCTCAAAACTATTGTACTGGTGACCCCTTTCATACGGCAGGCCTCTGAGTGCGACCCCCCCACCTTATAAATCAAAAACACTAACACCATTATAAATGCTGGTGTTTGGGGTGGAGGCTGACAGCTTGTGACCCCCCATGTAATAACCTCGCGACTCACCGAGGAGTCCCGACCTCCAGTTTGAGAACACCTGGCCTAGGAGCTGGACATGCCAGCCATTTCCAGGAGTTGCCTGAGGTAAGTGCCACCTGGAGCCCGCATCTCAAGCCCCTTCCCACACCCTAACTCCCTCATGGAGCCTGCACCCCACACTCTTTTCTGCACCCTAGCCCCCTGTCCCAGGCCTGAGCTCCCTCCTGCACCCAAATTCCCTCCTAGAGCCTGCGCCCCACACTCCTATGCCCACCCTCCTGCCCCAGCCCTGAGCTCCCTCCCACATCCAAAACCCCTCATACCCCAGCCCCACCGCAGAGCCCCCCCCCCAGCCAGAGCCCTCACCCCCTCCCACACCCCAACCCCAGCCCTGAGCCCTCTCCCACATTCTGAACCCCTCAGTCCAGAGCCCCTTCCTGCATCCCAAACTCCTCATCCTTGGCCCCATCCCAGAGCCTGCACCCCAACCCCAGCTCAGAGCTCCTGAACCCCCCATTTCTGGCCACACCCCCAGCCAGAGCCCTCATCCCCCTCCCACACCTCAATGCCCTGCCCCAGCCCAGTGAAAGTGAGCAAGCCGGAGAGGGAGAGGGAGGGGGCCTTGGAGAAGGGCAGGAGTGGTGCCTCAGGGCAGAAGGTGGGGCAAGGGTGTTCGGTTTTGTGTGATTAGAAAATTGTCAACCCTAATTGAACCCAGACTGGGGCTGAAGGCCTGGTACATGGTCACTTAGATGCTGGAATTTTTGTCTGAACTTTTTTACCCTAGAAGGGGTGAAGCTCTAAGCCAGAGGGCTGAGTTGCAAGAAGAAACAGACCACCAAATTGTTAGAGTAGCTGGCGATGGGGCATGAGAAAGAATTCCATCTAGACTGAAGTCCTGACTTTGACAGTGTCTGGTATAAGATGCTGCAGACCAAGGTGCAAGAAACCTGTATCAGGCAATTGTGAAAGAACCTTTCCTTAGGGATAGTTTCTTTTTAATACCCAGTCACTTAGGGCCGAATTTTTACCAGAGCTCAGCATGTCAGAAACTGAGCATTTTTGAAAATCTGACCCCAAATGTGGGTTGCTGAGGGCTTGAAAATCTGTCTCTTATTGGGTGATTTATGCCCCAAACTCTGAATGTTTTTTATGTCTCTTACTTATAACAGTTATGTTAGCCTGTTTATATAACTGCAAATCAAATTGTGACAAGAGAAAATTATTTAAATCCATAGATGCAGGTTTCTTTGATAAATGACAAAGTAAAAGTTGTGGCTGCTGAGATTCATTAAGGCATGGCACTGCTGAAGTAACGGGTCAGTTCAATGAAAACAGTAAAACAATAAAAAAGCAGGCCGTAGCTTCCCATTGGAGCAAAAAGGCTAAAAGAAAAGAATCAATTTGTTCAAATCATAATGTATTTCATTATTGGTTGGGCATATAGTACTGCCCAAAGGATTCAGGGGGCCTGGGGCAAAGCAATTTTGGGGGGCCCTTCCATAAAAAAAAGTTGCAATACTATTGTAACATATTCGTTTGGGGGCCCCTGTGGGGCCTGGGGCAAATTGCTCCACTTGCCCCACCTCTGGGCAGCTCTGTGGGCATATGCTGGAAGAGAAGTTGGTGCTGTGTGGAAGGAAATGTAACATTTTATTTAATGGCCTTAACTCATGAAAAAGAGATTTGTTAGAGACGTTAACACAGCTCCAGTGCAGCAATGTTAGTTAAAATAACAGCAATGCCCCTCGCTTATATTGTGGAATCTGTAACATGGAGTGGCTAAAGGAAGTTACAGGCTGTGACTTGATTCTCTTGGCTTCCTATAAATGCACTTTGCTGGAGGGCTCTGTAACCATAAACAGTGTGGCTTCAATTTTTACATTTTAGGGCCAGATCTATGTCTACTGGAATGTCTGCCTAAATAAGGATACAGAGCTTAGTTCCTTCATTACAAGTGTCCTTAACATGTGACTCATCTAAACTTTGGCTGAAATAGAAGGGTGGCTGCATTAATGTCAGTTCTAATTCTCACCCCTTGCAGATCATGGTTTTTTCCTGTTTGCATTGTTACAAAGGTATATTCCATCCCTGATCTAATTTTAGTGTTCACAGTGCCATGTGGCGGTTGTGCTATGAGGATGCATTGTTGTGATCTTTATTCAATGTCAAATCTATTCTCCAGCAACCGTTTGCTTGGTTCACATCAAGGCTAAATCCTGAGGTCACTGCTATGTTCTTTTCCACTTTTCCCTTCAGATCAAAGGCTTCTCAATGCTACCATGCACTGAGTAATTTACAGTGTACAAGGAAAAAGGAAAAGTATTCCCAAAGCCTTCTCTGCATATCATTATGACAACAATCAGTTGTTAATTTCTCAAACGGACATTTTGAAGAACAGAATTCTGAAATCTGAATTCCCTGCACCTGTATTCTACAATTTGTTTGATACATTTATCTATATATATAAAAGTCAAGTGGTGTATGTATGTGTGTATGTATGTACGTATGACTGCGAAGTCCTCCCGCACCGTTTGAGCCAGAGACTTGAAATTTGGTACAGTGAGGGGTCTTGGGGTCTAGATGCTGGTAAGGGTCGAAAAATTTTCGGACCTCACCTCTGACGCCCCCCAGGGGTGAAAGTCTTTCAGGGCCAATCACATGGGCTGGGCAGTTAGCTGGTGATGATGTCATAATACCCCCTCCAACAGACACCTCACTCACTCAGCTCACTGCCCCTCCCTCCTCCAACGGAACCCCGGAGATCCCTCAGTTCTCTGCCCCTCCCCCCTCCCAACGGAACCCCGGAGATCCCTCAGTTCTCTGCCCCTCCCCCCTCCCAATGGAACCCCGGAGATCCCTCAGTTCTCTGCCCCTCCCCCCTCCCAACGGAACCCCGGAGATCCCTCAGCCCTGTGCCCCCCCCACCTGCGAAGGTCCCCGGAATCCCTCGGCTCTGCCCCCCCCTCCCCTGCGACGGATCCGAGTTGGGTTTGGTGGGACGGTGAGTGAGGTGGGGGTGTCGGGTTCGGTCGGGGGGTAAGGTGGGGGTGTCGGGTTTGGTCGGGGGGTAAGTGAGCCGGGAGGTGTTGGGGTTTGTGGCGGGGTGTCCACCCGCCCCCTACTGAAAGGGGCTTGGAAAAGCCCCAAAAGGGGTTTGAAATAGCCTGGGAGGCTAGCCTGCAAACTCCCAGGCTGATTGGGAGTTGGGCTCAGCTGTGTGGCCACGCCCCAAACACTCCCAGCCAGGATATAAGGGCTGGGAGGCAGAGAAGCAGGGGCAGTCTCCTCTGCAGTCAGAGCGAGACAGGCCTGCTGCAGGAGGAAGCCAGGTACCTGGGTTAGGGCAGAGCTGGGGCAGGGCAGAAGGAGCTGGGTGGGCTCTAGCCATGAGCCCCAGGCCTCCGGGCCTGATACAAGGTCCAACCCAGAACTACCAGGGTTGCAGGGAGCAGCCTAGGGCCGGAGATAGCAGCAGCAGGCCAACCCTCCTTGCCGGTGATGAGTAGCCATGATACTGCAGTCCGCCCCAGTGAGCAGGGGCAAGTAGTGACTGACAGTGGCACATTCTGAGGCGAGTTGGGGATAGTGGGTGGTGGGTTCCCTGGGGAGGGGAGACCCTAAAACCAGGGGGGTACTGCAGGGTGCAGCACCCTCAGCAAGGGGCTCCGGGGTCCGGGAAGGGCACGGGGCCAGTGTGGAGAAGCGGACGTCGGCCAACAGAGGGCGCTCCAGGGGTCAAAGAGCTAATTCCCGTGACGACCAGACGGGGGCGCCGCTGGGTGAGTGACCGACCCCGTGACAGGGTTGGTCAGGGGGGGCGGCTCACGGTGCACTGTGTAGCACACAGATTATTAAATACACTGTTCGGTCGGGGGGTGAGGTGGGGGTGTCGGGTTTGCTCAGGGGGTGAGGTGGGGGTGTCGGGTTTGCTCAGGGGGTGAGGTGGGGGTGTTGGGTTTGTTTTGGGGGGTCAGGTGGGGTTGTCGGGTTTGGTCGGGGGGTAAGTGAGCCGGGGGGTCTTGGGGTTGGTCGGGGGAGTGGGAAGGTGTCAGGGTGGGTGAAGGGTGGGTGTTGGGGTTGGTCAGGGGGTGTCAACTGTCTGCCCCCTCCCCACCTCCAACTGACCCGAGCAACGCCGGGCACTTATGCTAGTTCTAAATATATAGGAATCTTCCTTCAGGAAGACTTTTAATCACTAAAGCCCCTATCAATTTCTCTTCCAAAGACCCTGTGACATGATATTCTTAATTCTTTAGAGTTTCCTGAAGATACAACTTCCATGATTCCAGTAGAAAACTCAGAGAATATTTCAACATACCTGCAATTCTGAGGGGACATAAAATGCCTCATAGCAGATGCTCAACTGGTGTAAATGGCATTGTTCTATTAACATCAGTGCAGCTATAACAGTTTACATCAGCTGAGGATCTGCCCCTAATTAAAAGTAAATGTGGCCCAATTCCCCTATCACTTAAAATGGCCCTGCACTAATTAATTCCATGGACTTCAGTGGAGTTGCTCCTGATTTACAGCAAGGGAAATGGGAGGAGAATCAGGTCCTTTATCTTTATTTTAATGATGGCAGTCCCAGTTGCATTGTAAGTATTAAGGGTTTCATGTTTTAAAGCATTGTTCATTTGTGTTTCGTTTTGTTTTTCTAACCATATGGGAGCTGGTTGAAAGGCTACGGAATCAGTTGGAGAAACTCCCATTGACTTCAGATCTGTGATGAACAAAACCACCTTGTCTTGTCTGAACTTTAAGCACAGAAACACATCTCTGCTTCCAAATAGCTAGGAATGAAAACCTCAGATTTAAAAGAAAAGAAAAAAGTAATTTATGAATCTGCTCTGAGAAATAAGTTCCCCATTTAATTTTAAGCAGTAACAACCAAAGCCCATCTTCAACTGCACAAGAAATCTGTCAAGTATTTGAAGCCACAGACAAAGTTTATTTTAAAACATATTTAAAAATTGCACAATTATAAATACAATTTAATATGTGGAAAAGAATCACAGGAAGACATGCTTCCAATACAGTACAAAAATACTACATTAATTGTGGTGCTCTGAAAATTGAAATCTATAAGCTTAATAAATTAAACACATCAATATACATACAGTTCATTTTTAAGGAAGTAGTTTATTTTAAAGAGCAGTGCAAGAGAACATCAAACTGAAGCATCAGTAAACTGCAGCTCTGTGTTTTAATATTTATTCACGGCTAGTAATGCACTGAGTATACAGAGGCAAAGTTACCTATTGCGAGAGACTAACTTGTCACCCCATAGTTATGTATAGACACAGATTGCTCAGTCTGGGTCGATTTGAAACAGAAAGTAAATATTCAAATATAGGGTTAAATTCGGCCTTAGTTCACACCTTTGCATCCCTAGGCTAGATCCTTCTAAGGCTTACATGTTTACTTAACTTTGGATCTCCAGTGTATAAAGTTGAGTATGCACATAAGTCTTTGCTAGATCATGGCATTTGTGAAGTCATTGTGGTTGTCCAGGCGTGACTATGAACAGAATTTATAATCTCTTCTTTCCTGTCTGCCATAAATTGGCTTAAAAATAAAGCCAAAATCTGGTGCAAGATATAAGGACTTTTTAAAACAGTATGCAGCATATGGCAGAAGCAGCACAGAATGTCTTTCAAAACTATATATTTTTAGTTTAGTCTAGATATGTTATACTCAGATATAGAAAATATATAGATATATATATATAGATATATAAACATTTTGATTTTTCTAAATTTACAGTAGAGTACTGATATTAAAATGGCTGCTAACTTAGGGATATTTTTCTGCCAGTGTAAATGACAAATTCTGCAAAAGGGATGGGGAGCGGGGGCAGGAGAGATCAAAGCATATGAAGGTCCTCACCTGGCAAGCTCGCTCAATGGGACTGTTTACATGTGAGAGCTTTTGCAGGATCAGGGCCTATGTTAGTAAACTTCAGATTCCTTCTGATTCTTCCTCCATCCCCTCTTGCCCAGCAGTTATTGCTATTCTGTATTCAAACCCTGTAATCTTCCTCCTTTTTAATGTTGTCACATGTTCTTTTTTCATATTGTCCATATTTGATCAGCTAACTAAGAAGGTAATGAATGTTTTCTCTGAGAGCGTGCAGCAATCTGTCCCCAATATATTTTCCCTTTCCCATGAAAGAGAGAGTAGAAGAGGGCTATAATAAGGTATTTTATTTCCAGCCTAGATGTTGTTTGAAGAGTAGTTAATACTGTACATTGTATCCATGAAAATCTTTGTTCCTATGTGACTCATTTATATGTTACAAACATTTCTTAAATGGACCCGCAGTGAGATTGCTCCAGGGCCACTTTATGGTCCAATCCAGTTTTCATTGGCTCCAGTGGGGATTGGACTGGGCCCTTAATTCTTGACATCGCTGTTGTGGCTGCCAGTCAGGCAGTCATGTAGTGCCAGTTGTGTTGTGGTATGGATATCTATGAATGATAGTGAGATCACCTATCTAATCAGTCAGCGTTAGTCACTGTCTTTCTGTGTGACATACAAGCCCAGTTTTTCCAAAGGGGCCATTATTTCTGAGTGCCCAGCCTTGAAGTTTGAGATTTCAATAATGCAGAGTGTCCACAACGCTAGCTGAAGTAAATGGTAGCTGCAGAAACTCTGCATCTCTGAAATTCAGGGCCTATGTCTCTCAAACTGGGTACCTGAAAATTAACTTCCACAGATGTAAGTGGACACATTTGAAAATTATGGTCACAATAGCAGTAAACCATGATGTTTACTGTCTGCGCTGAGATGGTTCTGAGAATCAGATGCTCTGGTTTGGTGGCATCTGTCCCAAATCTGTCAAGAAAAGCTTAAAATCTGAATCTGAAAATCCAAACTGCCAGTTTTCGAGAGGGGTAGGCCATCCCCCAGTCTCACAGTTCTTTAACGCTTGTAAAGATCAATATTCCAAAGTCGCGTCTGCAAAACCTTATGCCAAGGATTTCTGCATTTTAAACATTAAAAGCAAATGTGATATCTACAGCGCAAAGCAAGCTACAAGGATGGGATTTTCAAAAATGGTCAGCATTGGTCTAATTCTGCCCCTACTGATGTCAACAGTAAATCTCCCATTTTAGCGCTGGACCAATACTTTAAAATCCCATTCAAAATAGCCCATTACAGAAATTAATATTTAAAATCCACCTGTGTTTGAGCTTTAGTCATGCAGTCTGTAAATTTACATTCAAATTATGTATCTTGCATGCTTGGGGTTAATATTTTGGTATGTTCATATGTGAATACTGTTCCATGCAATATTTTTGTACCTGAGGCTACGTATTTCTTTAAAAGAAAATAAATTAACATTTTTATAAATGTTGTATCTAAGCCCATCTTAAGAAAACACTATTAATTAAGAGAGAGATTTGTTTGAAACATCAATTTAATTTTACCTGAAATAAAAAGTTTCTTGACTGGGAAATAGGAAAAAATGGGGTTGGTTCAAAACCAAGTGTTAATAACTTTTTACATCATAAAATACTATATTTGCTTTTCTGCTGAGAAAGGGCACGCACTGATGATAACCGAATACTTTGCCCTCCTAGAGCTTTTCATCTAGAGCTCTCACAAAGGTGGATGAGAATTATTTCCCTCTTTTTCACACCTGGGGGTAAATGAGGGACCGAAGAAGGCTGTGATTTGCCTAAACTCTAGGTATATTTCAGTGTATCTTTTTCCCCCATTCCCTTTCTTACTCCTTTATTTGATCTCTTATGTTTTCTGTGGAGCTTCCCTTTGTTTTCTGGTAGTACCAGTTTCCCCCTCTATTTCCCTAATCACCATGTTCTGTGGTATTAAATAAGGCTCAAATGCAAAATCTGAATAAACAGCCTGAGTATTCTTTGTGTCCTTTCCCCCAAACACTCTATTGGCAGGACATGGAGTGCTGATTCTACTGCTCTGTGGCATTTATTCCTGCTTCAGCATACCCTCTAACACCTACACCATTTTGGACAGTGAATCTATGCAGCTGGACATCCACTGGCCATTTACAACTGGACAGCATGTACGGGGTTGAGCCTCTTAGGAGCAGCTCAGTTGGCCATTCAGTTCCCTTAGCTGGTCACGGAGTAGCCTGTAACCCCCATGTACTGCAGAACGGCGGTGCTTCTGCTAATTTGGGGTCCTTACATGCCAATGGGAGGCAGGTTTTGGTTTCTAGATTTGTGAATGCAAGTCTATTCAATGTCAATTATGTGTGTATATAATATGGGGAATACAGATTTGAGCTGTCTCCCCTGTTAAATCAGTAGACATCTGCTTTTCCCCCTCCTTTTTCAGTGGTGGTGATCATCGGGTGTAACCAGGACCCTACATTTAAAAACAAGTTAATAAATAGCCACCTACTAATAGATGGTCCAAAACCAGAGGTATTGTGAACTACTGTCAGTCTTGAAATGAACCTTGTCATTTTATCTGCGAAAATTCAGGCAGTTAAATTGTTGTTTTGGATGGCACAAAAATAAAACTTTAGCAGGGCTGGATTAACCAGATTTGTAGTAATATAATTATCTGCATTGAGATGTTTTGAAAGAACTTGTGTGATGGGAGAGCAAAAGGCTAGACTGCGCTTTTAGGCCTTTGCTCTATTGCCTCTCCCCAGAGCTGCCTCCTTTCTTTATTACCACCCAAAAAACACTTTCCAGATTTCAATTGCAGGACACCCTCTACTCTGCCTCATTGACACCTGAGAATTGCCATCATGCATCACTGTCAAGGCAAAAGAGCAAACTGTTGTCAGCTGATATGAATCTAGCAAGCTTGCCTCAGCTAAAATGAAATTTCCCAGACAGCATTTGGGATTCACTGCTTAAAGGAAAACTGCAGTTGTCATTTATTGTACCGTCATTTATTTATAAATATCTACCACTGTTTCAGCATTTCTCCATTCTGTGGTGCACCTCTGTGGTGGGGTGTTATTTTAATGATACATTCTTAACTGATTTTTAGTTACTGACTTACGCTTTGTGATTACAATATCGGATAGTGATCTCACTGCACATGAAGCAGTGGGGGCTTGTTGTCTGGGTTGTTGGAAAAGGTGTGTGCCCCTTTAAGGCCTAGAAAGCCAGTGAGTTATTTTCAGCTGCTGCTGCAGATCACGTCAGCTAACTTATTCCCCCTCCCCTCCAGTGACTGAAAGAGGTGGGGGAATATATAGGTCCATGCTGGTGCACCAAAAGCCCTCTTTTATGTGATCCAAGCAGAGCAGCACCTACCCTCCCACCGATGGAAGTAGTGAAATACTTGGTTTTCTCTGGATCTCCTGTGGGCATTGCCCTAGTCACTCCTTTCTCAAGGGGGTGTCTGCAAAGGAATTTGACCCTCACTGCCAGATTGACCAAGGTCAAGCGTGTTTTTCACCTTTCCCATAGCACAGTGGTACCCCTACTTACCAATAATGGAATGTGTCTGCACTCCCCTGGTCAGAAGCAAGGATGGAGCCAAAGTGAAGCTGGGGGTAGGGCTGAGTGGTGCTCCCCCCATCATGGGAGTTGGCCAGGGCCGTGCCACCCCCTGGTGTTCCTCTGTTCCCTTCTAGGGGGCATACCCCATAATTTGTGGACCACTGCCATTGCAGATTTAGGGAGCTTAGCTGGGCAAACATGAAAGGAAAATCGGTGTTGCAACTCATTATGTAAACACTGGGCAAGTGTCCAGTGCAAGTACTCCATAGGGAAAGGATACAGTAATTAGATAAAATGGAGTGGTCAGAGATTTAAAGGAGGTATTACTTAAAGGAGCAGAAAGAGGGTGGGAGTTTCAGGACTCCTATGGCTCGTATGGCAGAGAGCCTCCTTCATAGCCTTCTCCCCATCCTCATTCGAGGTATGTGGGGGGAATGGTAAGGTCCCAGCAACAGCTTGGGTGGGGACCAAGATGGGTAAAGGGCAGGGCTGATGGAACCCCCCTGGGGTATATATTGAAATGAGTATGGAATCACCTGCACTGTAGATTTTTATCTTCTGGGTATTCCCAGACATTTAAAAATAAAATTGTGCGCTAACTAAACCACATCCAATGTCCTCCTGGCATAGTTAAACAAGGATTATTCCTTCAAGTGGTTGCTCAAAATAATAGACAACTGCAAGAAACATTTTATTTGTACGGGTGAAACAGACCCCTTTCCCTACAATTTGTGCAGTGGCTTTTTTGATACAGCTCTTTGGGGGCGAAGAGAGGTTAAAATGTCATTTATAGGGAATGTGTTACTTTCCCTACTTTCACTTGCAATAGCTACCCTGTCCTGTCTATTCCTGAACACAAAGCAACAGAGTATATTTTTAAGGTAAAAATGTTTTTTCACTATTTAGAGAAACTACTAATCCCCCCCCCCCCAACTAAACCCTAAACCAAAATATTTGAAAATTAACCCTGTACAAGTCTGTAACTCTGTCTTTGATGGATGGATTCCCTTTGTGCTATACATGTGCATTGTACCCAACCCCTAATATGTGCTGAAAAACTCATTCTGAAGTCAGAGTTGAAGATGCTCAGCACTTCCTAGGAAGCATTTGGAACCTTGTAGATTCAGGCTGTATCTCAGGAGCTTTAAACACTAATGAAAACTAAGATCTTGATTCTGCAATCAACAAGGTCAATCTGAGTTTTGCCATTGATTTCAGTGACAGCAGGATCAACCTCTATAATTCTTGTCCTGGAGTCTTTATTCAGGCAAATCTTTTCCCTTCAATGGAAGTTTTCTCCCAGAGTATGGTCTGTAGACATCAGCTCCTAAACGAGGGGTGGCGAACCTTTTTTCTGCCAAGGGCCATTTTGACCGTTATAAAGTCATCCGCGGGCCGCTGAAGCCCAGGCTGGCAACGGGAGTTGAGACGCCAGCTGGCAAGGGGCCAGCAGGGGAAATCCCAAAGCAGTGGCAGGTGGAGTCCTTAGCCCTGCACTGCTTTGGGGTTTCCCCCACTGGCCCCTTGCCAGCCAGGGTCCTGCCGCCTGCCTAACCCGCCCAGCCCAGCCCAGCCTCCCCCCCCCCAACTGACCCGCCCAGCCCGGTCTCTTTCCCCCCTCCCCCCCCCCCGACCGTCAGCTCCCTGCGGCTCCTTGTTTCGCCGCCCGGCAGAGGGTGGTCGCATGGCGCTTCCCGGCCCCAGCGCGGCGCCGCCCCCGGCCGGCGGCAGTGGCCCGCGTGGCGCTTCCCGGCCCCAGCGCGGAGCCGTCCCTGGCCGGCGGCCGCGGGCCAGATAAAATGATTTGGCGGGCCATATAAGGCCCGCGGGCCGGAGGTTCCCCACCCCAACAGATTCTTCTTTAGTTCCTGTGGAAAGCTGAAGGAAGAGGTTCATTTTTTTTCTAAGATGACATTTGCCTCTAGTTAATCTGTGTGTGTGTGTGTGTGTGTGTGTGTGTGTGTGTGTGTGTGTGTGTAACTACTGGTACATGCATAATAAATATTCTATTTACTTGAGTTTATAACTGATACCCTATTTGCTTTTTTAACACCAGGATTTGGAAAGCTCTCTACCTGGTGTCAAGAAGTTATATTTGGTCCTTTATGCCAACATGGCTAAATATATATGTATCTCCTTAAATCTTTTGTTCCTACTTTAAAATAAACAAAAGCACAGCATATATTTACAAAAAGATTAAAGTGCTTATGCACATACACAGGCCTGAAACCTACCAGGACCTCCACATAGGCAGAGTCCTGCTCTTCGCAGGATTGGGGCCGTAATTGGTACAAACAACAAAAATTCTAGTGCAAATTACTGCTTCTGCTTAAAAAGCTCATCCCTCTAGTAAATAAAGGGCCCAACCCTGTAAATCCTCCATGTGCATAATTTCTCTTGAATTCCATCTCCGAGGGCCTGTCAATTAGGTCCAAAAGTAAATTTGAATCAAGGTACCTTTGCAAACAAAGCCCTTATTGATTGCCAGCTAATATGTTCACCACAAAATATATCTACCGTACATGTACCTCCTGACAGAGCTATGTGGAAGTAGGACCTCAAAGAGAGTGGCCAACAAACAAAAATATAGGACCTCCACATTGTATGGGCGTGCAGTGTCAATTTAGTGCAATGAGCAATAAGGTTACTTGGATGTGCTGCTTCCCACTCTAATGTGCAACAAGGATTATTCGGTTTGGTCTTAAATATATTTTCTCTGTATAGGTGTGAGTGTATATATATGCATATCTTGCATAGAAGGAAGGTTCTTCGGGTATGACTGCTTCATCTAGGTCAGGTCTTTGCCAGATTAGCTGCTGTTCATTTTAATCCTTCATTTGAGTTCAATAGTATTTACAAAGTTTTGTGCTTTTTGAAGATTTCCAGGAATTGGTTGATGTCTGGTAGAACTTCCCCTAGTGTTCTACGGCCCACGATCTTTCGGAAAGTGTCCTTGGTCATTTTGAAACTGGTCATGAAAGTGTTTTGCATTTCCTAATACATTTTAGTGACTTGGCTGCTTTTTCTTTTTTTTATGGCTCTAGATTAAAAGCTTTTAAGAGAACATCCAGATCACCCAAATTAGCAGCTTGAAATAGTTCTGGCTGGTCCAGCATAGACAGAGCGATTCTGAGAGCTGCCCAGATGTTGCCTGAAATTTCCGGCTGGGGAACCTGCTGTTGATTCCTGCTCTTTCTTTGCAAACTGAGAGCAGTGAGAAAATTGCTGACAGCCTCTCTGTGAGGGGAGGAAAGAAAGGCAACATCCGCATATTAGAACATAATCTCTTTTGTTTAAAAATAAAGTATATTTTGTCTTCCTTCTAAGGCATTACAGTAAAATCAAACACATTATCTGACAACATGGGAGACCACAATTTCTTTGTAATATTCTTGCTTGATCTGCCTTTAACAATTCTGGACAAAAGTGTTGCTGCAAGACAATTGTTATGTATCAAAAAGCCTGCACTTGTGTAGTGATGCAGAGATGAACCTACCCAAATGCCTGGGGAAATTCTCCTTAGTGTGGTTATGAATTCCATTACACATGTGCCTTGTTATCTTAATTGTATTGTTGTCACTTGGGACTCTTTACACAGACCTGGATTTTACTTTTGATTCACACAGAGAACCTGGTCTGTGTATGAAATGTGTATTGAGCTATAGACTTGCAGGAAAGAGGTTTATGGAGCGAGACCATCTTGTCTTATGATCTTATAGGCATGTATGGATGGTTCAGTCATTTGAGTACTGACTTGGGAAACCAAGGTTCAGTTCCCTGCTCTATCACAATTTTTTCGAGTGAGTCACTTAGTCTCTCTGGACCTCAGTTGCCCTTCTGTAAAATGGGATAATAGCACTTCCCCACTTCACCAGGGTGTTGTGAAGATAAATACTTTGACTGTGAGGTGCTTGGAGACTGCAGTGATGGGGGTCATATAAAAACCTAAGATAGACGCGAACAAGGCTGGATGGCACACCAGTCCACCGGCTATGCATTTT
Source organism: Sternotherus odoratus (assembly GCA_032164245.1). Classification (NCBI taxonomy): domain Eukaryota; kingdom Metazoa; phylum Chordata; order Testudines; family Kinosternidae; genus Sternotherus; species Sternotherus odoratus. Next base: position 8,884,325 of record JAVMKO010000009.1, on the reverse strand, counting down.
GATGGAAAATGAGCCACTAAAGGGGAAAACCCGCACTTTCAAATAAACCAAGTGCCTGGAATATGCATTTAATGGTACATGAGTAGGTGGGATTTTATTTCCAGGAAATAAACCAAACAATTTGGCTACCTCCTGAAATAAAAACAAAAAGGAACATAGTAGTCCAAAAGGCTCAAAAAACAGAAGACAGACAAATAGAACACAACACGTCTTTTTTATAATCTCCTGATTTTTTTTTTTTTTGGGCATCTGAATGACAATTTTTGAATGGTTGGGTTTGGTTTGGCAATATATTGAAACTATAAGTTTTGCCTTTGAACATACTCCAGGATCTGGCCCGAAATCACTGTTTTCAAATCTGTCTGTATTGAGTGTGTAGGTGTTACAGAAAATTAGGTACTGTACCATTCTGTTAAGATATCCCTTCCCTAATAAGGGCTTGTCTAGATGAGGAGTTATTCTGGAATAATTATTGCTGATTAACTGCATTTGTGGATGCTCTTACTCTGAAATAAGAGAGGCTTATTCCAAATTGAACAAATTAACTTTGGAATTATGCACTATTATTCTGGAATAAGTGTCTCCACATATGGAGTTAATCAGGAATAGTTAATCCCCTTAAAATTCACATCCTACTTTATTCTGGTTTAATTTTCATGTATAGATAAGACTTAAAACTAATGTAAGATTGAACCATTTCAAGTGTGCATCTGCATTTCTTTGTTTTTTAAAATTTCATCTTTGTGGGAATAGTGTTGCTAGCCATTGGAATCACCCAGTTTGCCTGCCTGATACAGGATGTTATGCCTCATTAATGATACAAATGTAGTAGTTGTTTACTTCATATTTTGCTCAGTTTGGGCAATGCAAATCAATAGTCGTTTTCATTTTCACTTTCAAATTAACGGTGCTGCATTATTAGTGTTTCACATATTGCAAAGAAACATTTGTTTTAAAATCAACTGTTTTCATTTGATTTTTTAAATTACAGAAATATTTCTGTTGATTTTAAATTTCACGGAAGATAAAATCACTAGCACTACTTTGAAAATCTCAATGGATACTTCGTGCTTTTCATCCATAGACTGCAAAACACTCTGAAAAGGAAGGTAAGTAATGTTGTTCTCATTTTAAATGGTAAAATGAGTCTGAGAGATCAAGGGATTTGCCCAAGGAAACACAGAAGGTCAGTGGAAGAGCCAGAAATGACCTCAATAGAGCTGGTCAAGATTTTTCGATTAAAGTTTTTCCAATGGAAATGGCTACTTGTCAGAATGAAATGTCAGTTTGATTAATATTTTCTACTTTCTGCAAAACTGAAGAACATTTTTTGCCCAAACTTTCATTTTTCTTACAAAAACTCCAAAAAGTCATAGAACAATTTAGATGAAAAACAATTTTTTTCATTTTTGTTGAAATTATTCATGGGGAACTCCCCCACCCCAAATCAGTTCTTAAACGAAGGTCTCCTAACGCCCAGCCCAGTGCTCTGTCTTTATTGCTTCCTCTTGCCTTATAACATTTGTTCTGACAAAATGAGATATGTGGATAGGCCCTGATTCAGCAAAGCACTTAAGCACATGCCTAACTTCACGCAATTAGTCCCACTAAGTCTACTGGGACTACTCATGTGCTTAAGTACCTTGCTGAACTGGAGCCTTAACTTTTTGTAACATACTCTTCAATTGTTTCATTATATTGTACAATGAATTGGTGTGCAGAAAGGGTGGTTCATTAAGATATATTCATATATATTATCCTATCTTCCAAAGTGCTTTACACATTTATCCAGACATTATTACACAAAAATCAGAATACGTGTTATAGACTTTTACTCAAAAATGAATTTTCAGTTCTTAGAAGCACACCTTACTTTTGGCTTTAAATATTGATATTCTTTTCATAACTCACCTGTAAGCCCCTAGGTTGATGCAGCTTATTCCCAAATTGTATCTGGACCTAATGAAGCCTGGCTGAATTTCCAAAGCTCTAGTGTAGGCCTCTACAGCTTCCTCACTTCGATCCCCATTTGCCAAGGTTGCTCCAAGGCGGTTCCATAATGAATAGTCCTGATAATAAATGAGAGTTTTCTACTATTGGTTTAAGACCGAAGGAGATGAGAACTTCCCTTCCACACCCCCCAAGTAATGAACAGCACAGAAAATACTGGTACCCTCTGTTAATTGGTGTGGAATGTGAGGACCTGACTTATGATTATAGACAACTTCATAAAATTACTCCAGTTAATCAGTGTACAGCCAAAAATTGGACATGCATAAACCTGTTTCTCATTAGGTCTCTCTTGCAATTAACATTTCTATTTCAGGTATTAAAATTTTAATGACTGACGAGACATCTCATTAATACTGGTCAGCTTCAAGTGGGAAAGGAAGAGAGTGGCTTGTAAAATGAAACTTTTTAAAAAATGCAAAATCATAATCGGTACCTCTGGCCGAACAGTTAAGGCAGCATTAAAAGCGTCTATTGCTCTGTTAAATTCTCTGTTCAGATGGAAGAGCACTCCAAGTCCTGTCTGCAAGTCAGGGTCTATCATCTCACCATTCTGGTGAGCTGCCTCCAGGTACAATTCCTTTACTTCTTCGAGTAATGAACTAGAAAAGGGTGAAAAATAACACCAAGCTATATATTACAGTTCTTTGTAAATGCTGCACCATCTACTGCACAGCCAGCAATTCAAGTCTTTATACTCCATGTGCAAATAGACCTCTTTAGCTCGATTGTTGTAATGAATTATTCCAACTCTGGCTGAGAACTGGCCATTAGAGTTCAAAGGTTTACCAGCACTAAGCCAAAGTGCTGCTGAAAACTCAGGCATATCTAAAATATGGGCTATAAGAGATGTTGAAGCTGGATCAATTCTCTCTGGCACCCTAAAACTGGATTAGGGGCTGCTCTCAAGGTTAAAGCATGGAAACCAGGTTGGCAAAAATGGTGGTCAATCCTCAAAAGTCTTAGATAATGATTTTGAAATCTACAGTAAAGATTTCAGACTGATGCCAAAATTTAGATTCCTAAATTCACAGACTTTGAATTAAGCCCAATATAACACACTTAATCATTCAGTAGAAGTTCCCTATTTTATTGTTGCTCAATCAAAATGATCTTGCTAGTACAAGGCTTGTTGAGAATAATAATAAACATAATGCCCTATTTCAAAATGGCACTAAGCTTCCTCCCAGCATTTTGGGTCTATGAAGCAGTTGTTGAAGGTATTTAAAAAGTTCAAAAATAGATACCTTTCACCACCAATGTAAGTGGAAATCTAACGTTTAGAAGATCAACTACCAAAATAACAATAGGAACTAGTGGTAAAGGGAACGTTTACCTTCTACTGCAGTACAACTTCGAAATGTTCTGAAGGACTATGTGCTAGTGTGTGTTCACACGGATACTATACCATATTTACAAAAGATTTTCTTGATCCAATGATTTAATCACTTTAACTGGGATTGTTTTTCTTACTCTTTCTGGACAGTAATGTGCAGAAGATCTTAATGTCTATAAATCAGTGGCACAGCCTCATGTGGAATACTGTGATACTGGTCACCCCGCCTCAAGAAAAGATATTGCAAGATTAGAAGGGTTCAGAGAAGGGCTGCGATCAAAGGTCTGGAAAAACTCTCATATGAAGAGAAATTTAAAAGATTGGGATTATTTAGAAAGATACCGGGGAGTCATTGTGGCCAACAATTTAGCAACATTCATCAAGAGGGATTGGACATTTATGTGAATATCCAAAACAACCAGAGTTATCATTAATGACAAATTTTGTTGAAGGGATAGTAAATCTTATGCTTCAGGGCTTAAACTAATCTCCAACTATTAGAGACCAGAATGAGCCCCAATAAGGGGAAGATTATCCCACGTATACTTACTGGAGGACTCTTACACTTTCCTCTGAAGCAGCTGGTACTGGCCACAGTCAGAGACAGGATAATGGACTAGATGGACCTTGGGTTTTATCAGAGATCAAAATTCTTATGTTTCCATGTAACTTAAAAATAGCTGAGCAGTGCACTGTACATTTGAAAAACTCCACTGAAATCAATGGAAGTTAGAAGTCACAATACCTTAGAGAATCTGGGTCTAACTTCTTCAGGATGCTAATGCAGGTTTACCTTTCTTTTGATGGCTCAGACATTCTCCTGGTAAGTGCCGGAGACCCTCTTCTGCTCTTCATTATATACTTGTATTTTGGGTTTTGCTTTATCCAGTTTCTTAAAGCTTCACAGGCATCTTGTTGATGGCCAGTATTAGTGTAGCTCACAGCCAAGGCCATCAGAGCTTTTAAGTTGTTTGGCTGTAGCTGCAAGCACCTAAATACAGAAGAAAAAAACCTTAGTTTCTTTTAGTAAAATGCAGTGCATCAATTCTTCCAACATAGAGCCTGATTCTGCAACCCTTACTCACAATAAGTATTGTTAGTGGCTTCCATGGGACTGCTTGTGTGTGTAACGGACCACTCACATGAGTAAGGATAGCAGGATCTTGGAGCAGGGAACTTGCCTTGTTTTTGTGTATGTGCCATCTGTGCCTATGGTGTTTATGTAAATAAAAATCGAATATTCCCCACACTTTCCCTTATCAGCATGGCATAGAAAATGTGGGAGGAAGCCTTTTTGAATAGCACCTGCCTAGTAAACAAATAGAAGACTTTTGAGTAATCTAGAAGTGGGCAGTTGTAGAAGGCATTTGGCTAGGTAAAAAGATATTTTGAAGATTGAAACCAAAGCCCATCCTTTTCAATAGAATTGTTGGGCCAGATTCTGCTCTCAGCTACACCTTTGTAGAGCCAGAGTCAGCCCACAGCCTTCCATAGACTTTCTCCAGCTTTACATCAGCATAGTGCACAGGGGAATCTGGTCCACTCTACTTGTGACATGGCATTGCTGCATGTTTTAACCTTTCAGGAACAAACAAATTTGTCAGAGAACCCTGTGGATTTCTGTGCAGGTAAAGAAAAGATTACATTACATATAAATGAGTTACAGTAATTGAAGTATCCTTAGGTAAATTGGCTTGAATGTTAATATAGTTAATGCAATTAAGTTTGGAGTGTATACTTGGCTACAAGTGGAAACAGAATATAGTGCAGCAACACTTGCTACAGATAAAGGCAGAATAATAACTCTGATATTTACGAATAGGCATTTACTTAACAGGTATAGCATGATCAACCTAGCAACTTTCTCCGTCAGTTAGTATTCAATGGCTGAGAGGAGCCCAACCAATTAAGGAATCATTTTCATTAAGCCAGAAACTCTAGAAAATATATTAAGTGTCTAGAATATTGAAAAGACATTTTATTTGCATTGTTCCTAATTCAGGTTTGTTGTAACATGTAGGTTTTCTTTTGTGTTTCCATGTATTTGATTAAATATTAGATTTAATATTACCATTAACCCCATAGGAATGCAAAATCATGCCTCCAGAGTTGTTATAGAGACAAGAGGTTATGGAGACTTATCTCTTCTATGTGACAGTCATTCTCCCCCCCCCCCCCATTAAACAGGAAATGTCAGAACACAAGTGTGAGATGAAATACACACAGGCATCCATTAACTAATATTGATGGGATCCGTTATTTTGCAAATATCTTAATCTACCTTTGGAGGGCGACAATAGCTCCCTGTTCATTTTCATTCTCTGCCTGTGTTATACCAAGAAACTGCCAGGCCTGCAAAATAATATTTGTTATTTTATGATATGTCCACAAGTACAACTGGAATCACTGAGCAAAATCCTTATGCTTGCTTAAATAAATGGATACATACAGACAGCAGCATGTATCCAACACCAGTCTAACTACAGTACGTCTATTGCCAATACACCAACAGTACAAACCAAAGTGATTTTGGATAGCTTTAGGCCATGTTTATCCATGGGAAGTTCCCATTTAAGTCAATGGTGATTCTACACTGTCAGATCCCATAATGTTTTCTCACAGGTGAGTTCTTGCACATTCTAAATGGTTTCTGATGTTTCAAGCTTTTATCTGAAAATGCAAAAGGAAATAATCTCACCCCTACAGTGTGGGGGGGATTCTACAGCATCATTTTGTTGCATCACGTCCATACAGCAGGAGACACAATGGGGCTCAGAAGCACATACACAACCACTCCTGTTGATTTTAGGTGCAGTGGCCTGTGCATCTCTGAAGACAGACTTTAGAATTCTATCTTGAAGCCCACTCTTTCTGTTCTACTGGTTTCAGTGAAGCTATAGCAGGTTATGCCCGCTGAGAATCAGGTCCCCTAATATTTTGCCCCACACACTCTTGCATAATGAAAGGAATGCCCTTCTCCCAAAAAAGTCATAGCTTGTAAGTACTGTTATGAGGTGTACTCCCCATGCCAGCCCTGGAAGAGTTGAATTAAGTGGGGGTGATCCCAGTCAGCCAACTAAGCTGCAAATGCATAAGATATAGGCTGTGGGGAGGGAGCTAGATGAAGAGAGACACTTGTAGCTGCTTCCCCTCCCTAGATAAAGTCAGTGGAGCAAATACCTCTGCATCACCCGGGTCTTGTAGAATGGCAGCCTCCAGGTATAAGATAGTGAGGGGCAGGTCTCCTTCTTTCAGTTTTTTCAGTCCTTCCTCAAATGCACCAGGCCAGTCTCTGAAAGGGTTTTCGGTATGAAAATAATAGCCCTGGAGCAAAGAGTTAATGGTCCAGTGACGAAACACAGTAGCCAGGAACGTTAAGTACATACAGTAAAATAGCTTATTACTTCCCAGCAAGGTGTAAAACATCTTTGCTGCATGAAAATGGTATGAGTTCACTTTTTTTTATTGACGCTTTACAAGTGTAAAATTGTGTGGTTTAGGTCCAACAGACCGTGGCACTTGTTACTAGCCCTTTATATTTACCCAGGTTTCCAAGAAAGTTGTGACACCCTGGCATCCCCTTATTCACCACTGGCGTATAATTAGGATATGTTTTTGCACAAAGTATGCCTTGTGAGGTCTCATTCTAAAAGTCTTGATCTTCTAGACTTTAAGATCTTGTTGGATTGTATGTGCTGTCGTATGTGAAGTTAAGAAGTTTAGCTATATATGTGTCTGAAACATGTTGTGAGGTTGAAAACACCCACAATCCGCCTTTCAGGTACAAAGTAAAAAGGCCAAACAATGTTAATGGCTTATTGAGGAAATGCACCCAAGCACAAGGATTTCCCCAGGAACTGCATATAATAGAAACCTCTCAAGATAGCACTACACAATGGGAACTGTTTGACCCAGGTCACAGCAAAAGAGCTTTCCATGAAGTGGGAAGAAGATATAAAAGGGAGAAATGACATCATAATGGTATCTCACTCTCCCTACAACAGTATACCTGAGGAACAAACTGAACTGGGGGAAGTGATGGTCCCAGGCTAAAGGGATTTCTAACCTGTGTGTGAAAACCTGGGAAACCCAAGCTACAAAGCAAATTCAGCTTCTGCCTTAAGAATCTGCCAGTCTGTTTATCACTCGGGGTGAGAATTTGCTAGTTCATATCCTATCTTTCTCGTATCTTTAGACTTAGTTTGTGTTTTATTTATTTACTAGGTAATCTGCTTTGATGTGTTTGCTATCACTTAAATCTATTTTTTGTAGTTAATAAATGTATTTTATGTTTTAATCCAAACCAGTGAGCATTGACTGGAGTGCTTAAGGAAAATCTTGGCTTGATTATCACAAGTGTGTATTGTTCTCTTCACATTGAGGAAGAGGCAAACCAGGTATTAAACCCATACACTGACCAGATTTGATCAGGGGAGGATGGTACTGCTTTGGGTTTCTAGACGGGGAAGCTGGTGGTTAGGGAGCCTGCATGTAACTGCAGCTGGTTGTGTCCCTATCTGTGTGAATGCTGGTGAAAGCACTGGCTTGGAGGGCTTTGCAGCTTGTCACAGTAGCACAGTGTGAGAGAACCCAGGCTGCTGGGTCAGGGGGCTTGGTGATACCCCAGTTTTGGGTGGCACCTCAAGGGGAATCGGTCACAAAAGCATTATACTTAGGAGATAGTCACTTCCTACACAGTATACTCCATCCATTTCAATAGGAGCAGGATTGATCCCAGTGTGCATCAAATATATCAGACTTTGGCATAAAGAGCATGTCTCGCATGGACTAGCTTCCCCCAGTGCTTTCAACTTTATGTTGGTTCAGTGCTTGCACTTTTGACATAGCCTGAAACCTTCAATGAACACCTAGGGGCGCAGCTCAGTATTGCAAGCACTTGAGCTTGTTTTAGGTTTGAAGCAGGGTTTGCCTCACTCTGTGACTGCGACCCAGTTTGTGTCAGCCAGTGAAGCCTGGTCATCTCTGCCTCGAGTGGATGTGCTCTCAGGCAGTGTGTTTTTGAGGCCGAGAAATAAATGCCTGAATAAGGACTATAGGAACTGGGTCATAAATCCTAGGGCTGTCCAGTCCACCTTCCTGCCAATCAAGGTAAAGAGTGTTTTAATATATGTAACAAATGAGAATATACATCAAAGAAATACATAAAGGAGAGAAATTCATTCCTAGGATGGGAAGTTGTTGAACACACAGGGCCAGATTTTCAAACACCCAACACTCTTGATTGTAGGCCCTGATTTCAAAAGTGCTCAGCACCTACAAGCTTCTATTGTGACACTTATAGCCAGATTTTCCAAAGAGTTCAGATCCCAACATGCTCTCGGAGTGCTGAGCTCTTGTGAAAATGTGACCCTTACTCGGGAGCCTACATGGGAGCAGAGCTCTTTTGGGAAATTCTTGCCTTCAGGTAGTGTGTGGTTGTGGGGAGGAATTTCCTTGTTTTCCTCTCATAGACACTGAGGAGTGACACTAAAACCTGCACAGAAAGGATGTGCTGTGTTAGTGGGTTACTGAGGTTACCTTCTCACTGGTCGAGACAGTTACTTGGCCACGTGCTTCCTGGTTCTCTGAAATCCAGTTTCTCTGAGCCATTTCTTCCCATTCAGCTTGCATCTTATCCCAAAACTCTGTGTCTGACTAGGAAAAAAAGAATGGGGGCAAGGGGAAGACAGAGAGAGAGAAATTAAAGGAACTTTCTAAGAAGATGCTTTTGCTCCTCCAAAAAATGCATATGAGTACACAGGGTCATCTTTAAATGACTTCAGTTGGTGTTAAATTTTCAAGGTTGTAATTTTAAATGACAAAGGGTGAAAGGCAACAATAACAGTCGTGAGGAGTAACTCATGTTTTCTGAACTTCTTGGGTCCTGTTTTGTGTAAAATCCTATTTGGATTAGGCAAGACTCCCATGTCCTCCTTAGTTACAAATTTCAGTGACATTTTAGAAGTATGGTCTAGCTGTTTGCACCCAGGACTAGGAGCTCTTCCCCTAATTTACACTATGATTTTAGGCAAATCACAGATTTTCATCTCTAGTTTAAATCCTGATATTCTGAGCTATATAATCCTTGCCTACCTCATAGCAGGGTTGTGAATTTTAATAATTGTCTAAGTACAGTGAGGCTATCAGCTGAAAATAAAATGTTGTTGAGAAAATCCTTCAGTTAAGATTCTTATCTGAGATTGATTTCTGTGCATCTAGTGCTAGAAACTAGCTCACAGTATCTAAGGACACTGCTAAATCAGTGTCAAGTGTAAAACTAAACCAGAGATTACCAGCAGATAAGAATTTTAAGGGAGGTCAGACTTTTGGCTCTGAACTACTTGATATTATCCCTTTAAATCTAAAGTCACAATAGTGCATATGATAGACTGGTGAATTATGACATATTTTTGTAGGGAAAAATATCAGGATCTTATCACTTCATCCCTAATAAAGCCCATACAATCAAGCTCAATGCAGTAGAAGTGGTGGGAGTTTTGAAGAGGTGATAAAAGATGCTATATAAACTCAAGATTATTATATTCAGAACATGTTTCTTATCTGTGGCTCTGCTTACCATATTGCTTCTTGATGAAAATAAAAATAGGTGAGTCATAAACAGGTGTTTATAGCACTAAATCATTAACTCCAGCTCTGGTGATAATCCATCAGCGCTTAGAATGCTTAAAATTCTTAGCTACTTACTAATTTAAATTTGGAAATTACCTTCACAATCAGCACTTGCAATTTTTTCAGGCATAAACACTCCCTTGGCATGGCTAAGACCCAGTGTTTCAGGACATCCCCAAATCTTTAAGGAGCTATATAGTCATTGCCTGCCTCTTCACTCCCGCTACCCTGGAGAATTTAGGAACTGGAAGCTCAGTGCAGTCAATGAGTGTGTTTAGCTCCAGAGTTTTGGGACGTTACCAGGCTCTGTAGTTCATAGTTGAGCTACTCAAGCGCTCATGTGTTATAAATGTTAAGCACTTGAAACATTTATTCATTACATTTTTAGTGGCTTAGCCATAAATGTGTTTTCTTTCATTCCACCGCAGATCAAGAAGATGATTAGGATCTGTGCCTTACCCTAGCTCCTATTGCCATGGGGAGCTTGAGAGTTAACGTTGAGTGGACAGTGCAAGCCAGCTGGGGTGATTATGAATGATTGGTGATTATATGGCTATGAGGAACTGTCTGGATTTGTCAGCTGTTCATTTGCAGACTTTCTAACATTTAGGCCCAGCTCCATGGGAGCGAGGCAGAGGTTTTGTACCATATTCCCAGCAGAATGTGGACATGGAGACATCATGGGAGTATCATGGTGTAGAGCCAGCACCTCTGCAGCCCATCCTCCCTGAGGAGGCATGTCTGGGAACAGGGAACATGGACTGAATGGTGCTTTGCCCCAGTCATCTCTGGTTGTAGAATTGGCCTCTTATGGCCATTGGCAGTGGGTGTAGTTTGCAGCAGCCCTCAGACTGCTCTAAATTATGCCAGGGAATTGTTGTATGCAGAAGGGACAGGATTGGGAGAACACAAATGCGACATTTGCAACTCCCATCCTGATCTATGGAGTACACTTTATGGTCGTAGCAGAGGATCTGAACTATCGGCTTGTTCTTTATAAAGAGGTGAAATCTGGTGAGAAGGTGTAATATATTTTCCCTTGTGGTAGCTGGATTCCATTCAGACACAGTTTTGACCTTAACTCTTAGGATAAAGAGAGAGATTTTATTTAATTTAGATTTATGAAATCCCCACAGCACCCGCCCCCATCTCTGTGGCCACTGACATAATTTCAAATATATAATAAACATTCAGTTCCTTTCTGTCACAGGTCTGATTCTGCCACTCTCACACTGAGCAATACTTCTCTCCATGAATAATCCCACTACTTACAGTGAATGGGGATGGCAGATTTGGACCCTTATGTAATTAAATTTCATCTCTCATAGGTGTGTTCCTTTAACATAAAACCCTTATCACATAGGTAGCATATGTTCTCTGTGATGCAGGATTTGCTGTAGCTTGGGCTGCATCTTGTTGGCAATAGAAGCAAATTTTTACATAAAATGAATGCAGTAAAATTTGTCCCTTCCAAAAAACCAGTTGAGCACGTATGATGCTAAAGAATGCAGACAAAACAGCTCAGAAGAGGAGAAGTATCCCATGCTTTTTGCTGTATCGAGTATCAATTCTCAAATTCTTAGAGGAGTGCGGTGGGACGGCTGCCCCACTTCAGAAGAAATTGGGTTAAAACAGCCCTGCAAAGGCTCCTGGAGTGGAGCAGGGCTGGGGGCAAAGGTCAGAGGAGCTGGGGAGCTCCAGGCTGGCAACTCTCCAGGCTGCAGAGCCTAGTCTGAGGCCTAGAAGGGGTATGGGGCAGTCCATGGGTAGGCAGAGGCAACAGGCCAAACCCTCCTTGCCTGTGATGACTGGCTTAAACAGACTGCGGTCATCTCCAGTATACGGGGGCTCGATGGTGACTGGCAGTAGCCCATAGGCTGAGGCAAGGTGGGGATAGTGGGTGGGGGTTCTCCAGGGAGGGGAGACCCCGAGCTAGACTGTGAGGGTGCTGCCAGGGGGCAGCACCCCAGGCAAAGGGCACTGGGGTCTAGGGAGGGACACGGGGCCAGTGGACAGTAGGACCCCGGCCTGCGGAGGGTGCTCCAGAGCTGGAAGAGCTAATTCCCTGGATGACCAGCAGGAGGCACCACAAGGTGAGTCACTGCCCCCTGCAAGGAGGTAGAAAGCTTAGGTATGTCCACACTGCAAATAAAAACCCGTGGCAGCAAATCTTAGAGTCAACTGATTCAAGCTTGCTGTATGGGGCTAAAAATAGCGTAGATGTCCCCATTTGAGCTGGAGCCCAGGTTCTGAAACCCAGCAAGGGGTGTCGCTGAGCAGGAATGTCCACACTGCTATTTTTAGCCCTGTAGTGAGAGTCTGGCAAGCCCAAGTCAGTTGCTGCAGGCTCTGAGATATGCTGCTGTGGGCTTGTTTGCGGGTGGGGAAGGGGGAGGCTGTTTTGTTTTGCAGTACAGATATACCCTTAGAGTCAGGATGTTTACTCAAGTGGAATAATGTAAATTAGGCTGTGTGATACAGGCAGAAGAATCCTAACACTGCATCATATGCTGTATCAGAGACTGTAGTAGCTGGTTAAATATTATGGCAATGAGAACAGTGAAAAGTTCAAAGGAAAGGAAAAGAGGCAACTACAGAACAAGCACATTAAGAGTCTGAAATGAGACTGAGATTTAGTGGATGCAATAAACAGAGTGAAGCAATGACTCTGGTTGCCACAAATCATGCTTAGAAATGCAAGCACCTCGGGAGAAAACGAGACTCCAAGTTAAGGTGCCATATTCTCACCATCCATGTGCTAGGGGAAAATGGGGACAAGCAATCCCAAAAAAGAGTGCATCTCTGAGCCTTTGGAGAAATGCTCCAGTTCCTTCTGCTGGAAAAATTCACTGGATGGCCAGCTCTTCATTGCACTGAAATTACTAAATGCTCAGTACCTGAGTTTGCTTTGGCAGTAAGGTGTTAGTATGAATAATCTCAGTGATTTTGATAGGAGTATTTGAGGAAAGAGGGACTGAAGGTCTTAAAGGACTGCAAGGCTGATCCCTACATGCGCTCCTGCTATGCACAGAGGTATTGTGAGAAAAGTGTTGAGTCTGGCCAAAACTCATCTGTACTATTAGGACTTGTAACGACACTTCTTCTCAAAGGAATTCAGTGACAGAGGAAAGTGCAGACTAAATCCAGGTTGAATCAGTATTGCAAGTATCTGACACTAGATATAAAGGGATAGGAAGGCTTGTGCTCATAGACAAGTGATAGTTACAATTTACAGGACTGTTTATATAGCCTATAGTAACATGCACTCACTAGACAGCTAACAAGCCATTTCTCATGTGCCCGTCACTGCAGTAACCGGATGCTAATATCTGGAATTTTTCTTTATAATTGTAAGCAACAGCTTCAGACCTGTCTGAACTGTGCAATTATTGGTCATTGATGGTACATGCCGTATTTCTTTGTGAATCACGATTCCCATGTGTGTCATCCACTCTAGGAGAGAGAAGACGCACACCTCTTTTGATAAGAATTCTGAGTTTAATCCATGGGTTGTGTAAAAATTTCTTTTATATAGGTAAATTTTAATATAGCCATTATACAAGATGTCATTTTGAACAACAGGTAATTCAGGGTAACAGTGACAAACGTTGATCTTCAGTATTTATAGCTGTGAATTTCTGCTTTTAGTATTATTTCTTGCAAAATCATTCATATGACCCAATGACTGGGGCTGGGGAGGGGGGAAGGAACATATTAAAAATCTACTTGTCCTTTTTCTTTCTGCATATAATTAGCAGATACTGTATTTTTAAAATCTAAGTCAATGGGCCAAAATCTGCTCTCTCATTAGATGTTTGTAACTTCCAAAGAAGTTCACATATTGATATGAAATATGGTATAATTTATTTATCATTTGTAATATTGCTGTGGGATAGTAATGCTCCACTCCAGAGCTAGCTGCACTTCAGAGGTAGGTAACGTGATCCCTATGTATCCCTGCTTTACCTCCCAAGAGCTTTGATAATTGTTTTTTCTGTAATGTACTTTGAAATCCTTGGATGACTAGAAAGTGCAGAATATTTTTAAAGATTACATAACACCAGCTAATGTATTTCAGATATTAACAGATTCTGTATCATATATACTGTGCTGACACTAACCCTGTTAGTCTCATAGACTTTAATGGACTATCATGATAATATATGCTGACCTCCTGCACGTCATTGGCCTTAGAACCTCACTGACCCGCTTCTGTAATAGCTCCCTAACCTCTGGGTAAATTACTGAAGCTCTCAAATCATGATTTAAAGATGTCAAATTACAAAGAATCCACCACTTATTCTAGTTCAAACCAGCAAGCGACTCGTGCCCCATGCTGCAGAGGAAGACAAAAAAAACTCCAGGCGCTCTCTCAATCTGACCTGGGAGAAAATTTCTTCCCAATCCCAAATATGGCAGTCGATGAGCATGTTGGAAACGCCCACCAGCCAGTCCCCTGGGAAAGAATTCTGTGTAATAAACCAGCAACCTCTACATCTGTGTCCCACTCTGGCCACTGCAGATATTTGCTAAGATTTCTCCCTTTCTTTTACCTGCTGCTGCTATGTTTAGATGGGAACTGAAAAATAATGGAGCATTTGGGGTTCTTATGGGTCCCCTCAGCTGCTGCTCACAGAGGGAAGTCAGATTGGGGGTATCTAGACAGAGGGGTGCAGAAGTTCACCATGCTACCCACTTTGCCCTGAAAATCTCCATGGATACCCTGTGAGTTTCACGGGGAGCCGAGCTGGAGTACTGGGGTGAACAGACATGTTATGTGGTGTTGGCAATATCAGCACTGTGACTCGTACAGAATCCACTCCTGCCTGTGAGAGAACTTTGCGGTCTCTGGTGGCATTAAGGGGAATGAATGTCCCAGTGTGTGAAGGGCTCAGTTGGGAAACTTACCACACAAACAAATAAGTCCCCAGGCCTGTGATGGTGCCAGTAAATGGGTGCACAAGAAGAGGTGTGAAGCGGGGTATACTACCCTTGAAGGAGCAGTCTACAGCTGGGGTGGGATGGGGCTGTTTCAACCGGAAGAGGGAGCTGAGCAGGAGTGAGGGCCCCAGGCAAACTGTGGTGTCTCTCAGGCTCCAGAGACAGCTTGACTAGGTCCAGAGACTTTATTTGTTAACCCTAAATTTTGGGAGCTCTGAAATGGGGCTCTGATGTAAGGCCCTTAGGAGCCTGAAGACTGCTCTTTCCCAGTGACCTTCTTAAAGGAGACATACTTGTTTTGGATTCTTCTTACTTGATACTTTACAAACAAGCAATGTTTCAGGGCCAGTGGGGCATGACAATGCCAAATATATGGCCTAGGCTCATTTTATCAGTACTGCGTACATGGGAAGCTGGCCATGACACTGCAATAGATCTGACTGTTAATAATATCAATGGCAGAGTCATATTACTGACAGCAAAGAAGTGTACCATGCACTTTTTCATCTGCATTACAACATCACAAGTGCTGGCCTGAAGTCATTAAAATGTCAAGGGAATTCTATAAGGATGCTTTCAGTCCTTTGGCTATCTACAGCAGTGGCGCTCTACCTTTCCAGACTACCATACCCCTTTCAGGAGTCTGATTCGTCTTGCGTACCCTCAGTTTCACCTCACTTAAAAACTACTTGCTTTAAAATCAGACATAAAAATTCAAGTGTCAGCACAGTAGTACTAAAAAATTGCTTAAGTTCTCATTTTTATGTTCTCATAAAATAAATCAAATGGAATATAAATATAATACTTATATTTCAGCGCATAGTAGTATATAGAGCAGTATAAACAAGTCTTTTTTGTATGAAAAGCTAGTGCTTTTTATGTAGCCAGTTGTAAAAGTAGGTAACTATCTAGAAGAGTTGATGTACCCCCTGGAAGACCTCTGTATACCCCCACAGGTTTATGTATCCCTCGCTGAGAACCACTGATATATAGCATGAGAGATTTCTACTGGCATTGTATTAATTATGGAGGAAAACTGTACTTGAAACAATTCTGCAGCATCCTGGAAATGATAAATCCATGCTGCTAATCACCCCATGTTGCAAAATCACTCATTGCTGAGCACATGTAAAGACCTGCTGCTCAACAGGAATCAAATAGTGTGGATACTTTCTAAATTTAGATCTTTTTTTTTCATAGCTATGGCTGTTCAAAACTACTCTAATCTGTTTAAATTCATTGTTTTACACATTCTCTGTTATATACTGAAAGCATCCTAACCAGTTTACAGTGACATAGCCAACACACTGTTGTTATGTCACGTGTTACAGTTTGAGGCACTGCTGGGTGACATGCTGAACCCCGAGAAACACCCTTCACTAGCAATGACTTGACTCTAATTATGTGGATGAATATTTAATAGGTATTCTAGGGATAGTGTTTTCAAAAGCACTCACATTAAATTAACTCTGTCCTACTGATGTCAATGGGAGCAGAGTTAGGGTATGTCTACACTGCCAAAATAGTTGTGTTCTTAATTCAGGTTGGCTAACTCACATTAAAAAGCAGTGAAGACATGGTAACTTGGTTTTTAACCTGGATTAGCAGCTCCAGTTCAAGCATGGAGTTGAACTCAAGATGAGTTGCCACATCTTCACTGATACTTTAACCCAAGTATGCTAATGGGGGTTAGCTAACCTGAGCTAAGAATTCACCGGCTTTTTGCAGTGTAGACATACCCAAAGGCCAGTGCTAAGTGCTTTTGAAAATCTCACCCCTAAAGTCAGGGCTTCTGGGCTTAGTTCCATTCCCTGCCAGTAACTTGCTGTGTGATCTCATACAAGTCACTTAACCTTTCTGTCTGTTACCCTGTGAAATGGGGGGAACAACACCTATCTCACAGGGACATTGGCAGAATTAATTAATACTGGGGAAGATCTTTGCAGGAAAGGTGAACAGAAGCTTTCATAGTAATGTCATGGATGCTGTCTTACTACATTAACATTCTCAAACCATTTGGAGCATTTATGTGGAGTTACAAAAAATTATGAAGTATGTATTTTATCATTTGGCTCTTTATATGTACAGTGCATGGCATTCCATCTAAGAGGCTATTATTATTGCTGTTAATTCTAAAAAAAATTAACCACACAAACACTGAAACAGTTAAATTAACTGACAGAAAAAATATTCCTCAGGTTCTCTATTTCCTGATGTATAATTACCCCCCCCCCAAACCCTGAAAGTAGCCTGTTTATTGACAGATGTCTAAACTTGACTCTGTTAACCTTTCAAGCATATCCCTAACATCTCTATAAAGGTAATTCACTCCTATCTTTTACTGTCTAAAGACCCTCTGAGGGTATGAGTCTCTTTAAGAAGAAATTTCCTCACATACCTAATATCATCGCAAGGTTGGACAACCTGAGATGATTCCCAAGGTGAACCTTGGGTAAGAGATGGTTTGGCATCTTCACTCTGGATTATTAATTAAATCCTTTTCACAAAGGTAACAAATACCCTGAAATCTGCTTTCCCTCCATGTTCAGTTCTGTAACTAATCTCACCATTTCAAGCTTTCTCACTTGAAAAGTATCATAGGAACACCAAGAGCATAAAAAATGAATTTTTGGACGTGTCTAGCTTTGCCCTATAAATGTGCTAATCTTTCTGAGCTGGGCTGGAAAATGATTCTCAACCATTCTAGCTTCCTTATTGCTTTGTTCTGGCCAGAATGGCAATTCAACCTTGTAAAAAAAAATTCTCAGAGGAAAATGTGCCTTGTAAGGTCCTGAAGCATATTTTCCTTTATGTTTTAAACACCTGGTCCAACTTGGTATATGAAACAGAAAAAGTTACTTTGCTAGCTACACAGTTAAAGAATCTTTTAATTAGGTTCCCTTCTAATAACTGTTTTCCAGAATAATTAAGGCATTTTAATAATCTGTCCTTGTTGCCTCAGAATGACCTTGTTTTACAATATTTTCCTCTCTGTATCTTGTAAACTACTTCAGTAAAGTTAGTCTTTAAGGTGCCACAGGACTCTTTGTTACCTCTACTTCAGTAGTGTTGCAAGTAGTGTCTTGCAATTTATTTGCCTCAGCCCATTGCTCTTGGTCTTTATGCTGAATGTCACCATGCTTAGCTTCTACCAGTTGCAAGAGCAGTGCCACTGTTAGCGAGAACACTGACTTTACAACAGTGACTTTAACACTGATGGCATTGCTGAGAACTCTATCATTCAATTCCATGCTGCTGACTCACTGACTACAGCATAAGTGTCCCACCTTGTGCTCATGAAGTGAGTGAAAATAGAAAGAATTTTGAGCAAGCAAGGTTTGAAAGCACCTCTTGCATGATGTGGAATGTATGAAACCATACATCACCAACAGTTCTTGATAAACAATCTTTGATTTGGAATAAAGAATCAATGTTTTTTGGGGGTAAAAGAGAAATGCATTCGGTGTAAGGTTTGTAGACCTGAACTCCAGTTAATTCTTTCTGTTTAATCTAGTCTTGTAAAATGAGGCAAGAATTTTTCCTATACGCATTAAAACACTGTGAAATGAATTGCCACATTGTATTATAAATAATAAACAGCACCAATGAAATGTATCTGATGTCTGAATGCTCCATTTCTAGTTAGAGACCAGGCTCAGATATAAGGCCTGATTCTGTTCTCCCGTAAACCAATGTAAACTCAAAATAACTCCACTGAAGTCACTGGAATTACACAAGCAGAAGTCTGGTGTGAGAGCAGAATTGGGACCTATATGGTAACATTTAGATCTGGATCCAAACATCTCCAAAGTTCAGATGTGTTTGCAGAGGAGGTGATTTAAGTCTCTGGAAGCTTGTTTCACAGCCAAATTTCTTCAACCAAGATCACATTATCTGTGGCTTTTACACATTTCATCCTGGGCTTTGTCCCAGATCATGGCTGTAGGGGTTTGAAGGGCTGTTGAGCGACCCCGTTGAGAGGTTTAAGCTTAGGAATCAATGATGCCATCCAAAGCCTTTTTGATTCACATTACAAAACATATGTCATTTGGTAAAGAGCTCTCTGTCCACCAAGGCTCAGGACTGCAGTGGTCAAAAGTGTTCCAGGTCAGCACTGGAAAGGCAAGGCTGTTACAGGAAAAGATTGAGATGCATTGGAGGAAACTTGCCCATCACTTGTCTGCAGTTTTCTGGACTGAAGCCGTTAGTAAAACCACCATGGAGAAAAGAGAGAATCCTCTATATGTTAAAGTGCAATCACTGATTTTTATTAACTTGCTTTAGTACAGGGTTACTGTTGTAAGTACATATAATTAACCATTCAGTATCTAGCAGCAAGTTATCCTTCGTTACAGAGATGGCTCTGAACAAACTCCACCAGATTCTAACCCTGGATCCGGTCCAGGTTTGGGTGTGAATTCATAGCACAGACCTGCCTATAATGGACGGAACATGCACGCAAGTTGCAAATACCCAATTGCTGGGAAAATTTGCATTTCATTTTCATTCTCACACCTTTAGAAGTGTTTAAATCCATGGGAGTTTTTCTTGGCCCATTATGGGGGGAGACCATCTGGATTGTGAGTTTTACTTCAGGCCCACCTCCATGTATAGCTAAGCTTTTATTTCCCAAGGCAGATAAGGACACTTTAAATGAATAATTTCATGCAATGTATCTCTCCTCTGTCTTGAGTAATCAAATTCTAAGGTGTTCCTTTAATTGTGCTATGGATTGAATTTGGAATGCATTGGTCCATTACAGGAACAGGTTTGTTTGATAGGTGAATGCCAGCCTTATGCCAAGATACAGCAGAAAATAAAATGATACCTCAACAGCTGCCTTTGCTCTTTCAAATTCCTCCTCCAAGGAGTGATTTCTGGAAAGGAATGAACCTCCCCAACGCTGCTCTTTGGTTGATCGTGCCTTAAAGAAATAAAGAATAAATAAGAAGGATGACATGCTTTGTCACAGACTTTCAAGTTCCCTCTCTTTCTTTCTTTGCTAGTGCTGAAAGTGACCTTCATCTGGTGCAATGCTGTGTGTTTCCCTATGTGAATCCCCACCAACACCAGACACAGCTTTAGAGTTTCCTTTTCACTTGAGATTTAGACATGATGAACAACCCCAGCTTTGGTTGTAAAAGTAGATCCAAAAGAGTCCAAAAGAGTCCCTTGAAACTTCAGAGGAAATGAACTTCAGAATGATTAAGAAGACCGTGCAACATTAAAATATTGTGCCTCAAATAAGCTATCTTCACATCTCTCCTTTCCCCTCCCCCCAGGTTCATTTTGCTTCATTCTGCAAGACAGAAATTTAGCTGCTGGAATTCCTAATAAGGAGAGCTGTCACACAGATACCATTTCATTTTTGAATTGACTGTATTCAACATGATTAATACTTTGTTTAAATAGTTGAAAGTTTGTGTGAGAACTGGATCCCGTACAGTTAAGCCTCTATTACTTGAACCTCTTGTGTTATCACCCCAAACTCCATTATCTAAAACAGGGTCACATTCTCTGGTGCCTGTAAATTACACTGACAATCCCTTGACTGTCCAAAAGCTTCATTTTCTGAATTTTTGCCGTGTTCCCTGAAATTATCATGTAATCTCACTGTAGCCATTTCTGTAAATTACAATCTCTTTGAAGAGACATTTAACGGAATTTGTATTTTCTCTTTTTTCCAAAGACATGTTCATTTTAAAGAGACAAGGTGGGTGATATATTATCTTTGATATGGTCCAATAAACAATATTACCTGCCCCATCTTGTCCCTCTAATATCCTGGGACTGACATGGCTACAACAACACTGCATATACTTTTTAAAAAGAGACCCAAAATACACAATACACTCCTGTCTCTGTCTGCAAGTCGCTTACAATGAAAAATCAGTGCTTGAGAGATCTGAATTGTAAATATATGTGGAGAGGACTTTCCTTACGATGGTAAAAGGATGTGGGATTGGTTGGCACACAGAAAAGGCATGGAACAGATATACAAACCTCACAATCTGTGCAATTTTCTCACTCTTATCTAAGTGAGTCAGAATAGGTAGAAGAGGATTTTTAGACAGTTCTTGGGGTTTGGGTGGGGACTGCAAAGAGAGCAGGGAGCCATCTTGAAGAGGAAAAGTGTGAGAATTAGGCTATAGAGGGAGTATTTGGCTGCTATTTTGTTTGTTTCTACTGTTGTCCTTTCACAATCGAGGGGCATTTAATTCACTATCCTCTGCAGGAGAAAGTTGTACCTGTTTCCTCTGCACTTGCTGTATCTGTCTGTCAGTCTGTGTCCTGAAGTTTAAGATCATTAATACAAATACCTCCTTTGTATTGATTTTCTCTAAGCCTTGAGTACCTGGAAGACTTCAGTTATAATCAGAGATGACTCCGAAATGCAGGGACCAGAGCTAACTCCTGGACTATGCTTTCCCAAAGGCAGGGGAATGAGCTCTGGGGTGTTCTTCCGGCTCTATAGACAGTGGACCTGTGTGAAACTGGAGGAATGCAATGGTGAATTGGGTTCAGTGACCAGTCTTGGAGTTTTGGATCCAGATGTGAACTTTCCCAAAGTTGGGGGGGCAGTTTGGATTGTAGGATTAGGTTTGGGGTATCTGTAATCAACATCCTGTCCCATGTTTTATGTTCAACAGGTATAATCTCTATTGCTTGAGCATCCTGCATACTTTAATTCTCTTCCCTTCATTGTTCTTCCCCTGAAGACACTTTCTGCTAGTCCAGCCTACAGCATATGTCACCCTAGTTTTAAGTAGATTATTCTTTATGTGTCTTATGTTTTCTAATGTGTTGTTATCTCCCGCTTTGTCTCTACTTGCACATTCCAGAGCTTGGTTTACAATTGTTACCTTGACTGCATAGACTGAGCTGAAGGGGTGATTGTTCTTTTTGACATCCCTAGCACACTCTTCTCTCCAATCTCTCCCACTGGAAGTACATTAGCAATGTCCCTCTACAATTATTTTTTTATTAAAAGAATTCTATTTATGCTTTTGTACAAAGGGTACAGTGCAAAGAACTATGTTAAGTCACTGCAAGGAAATCCACGTGGTGACCTCTAGCCTTGCCAAATTGCTCTCTAACTCCACTAATCCCTTACCCCCATACTTTTCTAAGGGTAAAACTCATTAGCTATCTGTCTTCACATGGTCCAACTGCATTAATTTACATTTACATTATTATATTTCTGATGGTTGAACTTGGTGATATTTAATTACAATGAACCAGATTCATCCCTGGTGTAACTTCACTCCTTTGAAATTCAGGTTTGAACCTGACATAATGTGTTGTATCAGCAAGTGCTGTAATGGGCACTGTTGTGACGAAGTAATTTAATATTCAGAGGTAGACCTATAAGCAAATGTACAGAATTCATCTCCAGGAGAAGAAGCACTTTGCAATATTCTTAATACGAAGGGTTAGATTCTAATCTCGTGTGGAATGTTTCTTTGCCTCCCTTAAATCTATTCCTGTACTTGTGACTACTGTGGCAGGGTGGGCCTGACCCAGCCCTGCTGCCCCTTTAAGAGTGCAGGGAAGCCTCTGCAAACCTCCCTGCAAGAGAAGGCTAATCAGCCACCTGAGCTGCAGAAGGCTCAGCCTTATGGGTTGCACCTGGCAGCCTCTCCAGAGGGATAAAAGCCTGCCAGGCAGGAAGCCCAGGGTGGTGGTGTGGTAGAGGAGTGGTGAAGGAGTAGAGAGAAGGAGGCAGAGAGAGAAGGAGGCTAGGGAAGCAGGATAGGGAGAAGTATTTAGACTTTGGATCCCTGTGAGCCAGGAAGGAGGGAGTACCTTCCTGAGCTGTGGCCTGTCTCCCTGAGCTACAAGCTACTGAGCTAAACTGTAGAGCTGTATATAGTAGGTGGTGGGGTTTGCACTAACCTGCACTGTGAATAAAGAGCACTGTGAGTCACAGAAGAGTCTCCTGCCTGTTTGTGACGTGGGGCGAGAAGGCGATCTGTTACACTACATGTTCAGAGGGATTTTTTTTAAAACTGGAATCATGACATGTATTTGAGATTCCAATCTGGTCCAACATTGTGTATATTCTTCATATGTCATTGTGCCAGCGAGGGTAGTTTATTGCAATGAAATCTGTATTAGGCTACAGAATATTGAACCAACACCTGCTGTTAGTGCAGAACAGGATGACACAATTGCTGTTAGAAGTAGGCAGTAGGGATTCTGCCTAACATCGTTTCATGCTCTGCGCTGGATGCCTTTGGCTTCTGCTTCCACTTTTAGCACCAACCGCCTATGTTGAGCTAGTTGGAAAATCTCATTGTTTTTTCCAGAAATTTCCAAACCTGCATTTCATTAGTGATGGGTGAGTGGGAAGGGACCAGGAATGGAGAGCTGGCAGACATACCAAGGAGCAGAATTCTGCAGTGGCGTTCTCTAACAGGGGAATGGGCATACTGGAGAAGTGGCAAGTAGGTCTGCACACAATGTGGTCCCTAAAGTCAGTACTCTATGTTGGAAGGTATGTGCAATAGCTGCCCACTATCTACTGCCTTCTGGGGTAGAACGTTTTATTCATCATTTTGTGCATGTTTTTCTGCACTCACCCTCTGTTTACTGTGGGGTATGTGCTAGTGCCGAGAGGCATAAATAGACTACATTTGTGGTCTCTGTTCAAAGTAATGGGCCTGTTCTATTCCTGGTGTAACTTTCTTGATCTTTTTAGAGTTACTGGGACACCAAATATGGATCCACCTGGCCTATTTTTCTTATTGGTAGATACCAGACCACCTTCTACAGCTCCTGACAAACATTCTAAATAGTGATGCACAGGACTCTGATGTGAACTGTGAGTTATAAATGTTTTAGGCTGAATTCTGATCTCCCTTACGTCAGTGTAAATCAGTAGTAATTCCACAGAATTCTAGTAGTAAAAGTGGTGTGATGTCCGAATCAGCCCCAATTTCCAAAACTGGGCACTTACCTCAGTGTTTTGCTAGTTAGTTTTTAGATGAGTAAATCAACCCATAGAAAGCTCCAATATCCAATGTTTAGGGAAGGAGAGGCCAAAGTTTGAAAATTGAGTTTATTGGTCTGTTTATTCAATAACCCATGTACCATTTGAAATTAAATATATTAAATGTATTCTGTTTTCAGTTTTTATCATTGAGGAGAAACTAAATTGTAAAAAGACAATTCTGTAGAATATTTCTAGGCAGATAAATTCACAAGTGGGAATCTGCTAAGGTAGCTGGCACTAAAAACAACTTGGTGCTGCAGAGTTTCAAAAGCTAAATTTGGGTAGGATATGACAGGAGTAGAATACCGAGAAGGAAGAAGTGACTGCCCTAATGTTGTTGTGTATTCTGACCTCCAGATACATTTTTAAAAAAACAATAAAACTCCCCAAAGTGCCATTTTAACTTATATTAACATTGTCCTGTTAATTGAAATTCTGCTGCATGCAGGACTTTCTATTTGTAAAGAAAATGGAATAGCTCTACCTAAATAAATTCAAGCACAGAAAATACGAGCCATTCTTCTAGAGAGCCTCTGCTCCACACTTGGGACGGGAGCTAACATGCTTTGGAACTGTCAAAGATGGACAGTAAAGTGATTCTCTCAGGAGTTGCAGATGGCGAATAGTGTGAATTTGACAAGTTGAAACCTTCAGTGTATGTCTGGACCATGTTGAATATGCATGTGGTGACCATTCATATGAAGGTCAGAGTCTGTGGTGGATAAAGATTGGCAAATGTATCATCTGGTAAAAGCCACAATAAGATTTATTTTACCACAAGTATATTCAGAACTTTGTGATTGGGGGGGCGGGGGACTGTTAGGGGACCTGCAAGGAGGTAGAGAACTTTTCACCTACTGGTGTCAGCCTGACCCACGCTGGCACTGACTGAAACTAATTAATGTTTGGTGGACTCAGTCCAGTTCTTTGTAGAGCACAGTTTGCATCTCACACATACAGAAACTGATACAGTGCACTTCTTGTCAGTGTCAACTGAGAAACTCAAGATTGAATGTGTGGTATTCGGCATGGAGCTTGTAGGGATGAGCACGGGTTGAAGGGGGGAAATTTGGAGGAGGCAGGAGGACCCCTATTTGTGAGCACATGGCTTGACTATTACCTCCAGTTGCAACATCTGTAAATAGTTTTCTTAATAAAGCACCAATCTAGCTTTGCAAGCATGGAGTCCTTTCATGTTATGACCCAGCACCTGGGACATGAAACAGAATGGGCCATGGAGATCAAACTACTCTGTGTGGTCCCTCCACAGTCACTTTGGTGTTGTAATAAAGCATTGGAGCTCTTAATTGTTTCATAAAAAGAGCAGAGAAAGGGCTAAAATTCCTTTCCACAATATCTTCTTTTATTGGGGATCATTTTCCATGTGTGAATATGATGAGGCTTTTTGTAACACACGGAAATATGCTTTCTAACAAAACTAACCAGGGCCATCACTGGCCATCAGTTCAGTGACTCAGAAGATGAAAAAATTTCCACTTACCAGGAATAGTAAACACAGGACATTGGGTCAGCAACTCGAGCCTTATCTCTCTTTTAAGTTGGCAGAGGCAATTCAATTCAACCTTTTCTTATTTTGATGTTATAGCCATTTTACTTTTATGGAAACTAGTCTAACTGAACATGTGCAGCATAAAAAAATTGAGATTTTTTGCTTCTGCAGGTACTCTGCTTGAAGATTAATAGGAAACAGATTCAAAACTACAAACTCCGTAAACGAAATTTACAACCGTTCTTACAGAATGCCACACATTACAAATTCTGTGAATGTCTGCTTGATTTATACACACCAAGGGTACACATACTTTTCCTGACAATGAGACCTGCTAAACTGAAAAATACTCTCCTAAAAGAGGGCATGGAAGCACTTAAAGTTAGACTGGCCAAAGCATTAGACAACATACTGTGCAGGGAAATGAACTATACAACCTAGCAGGTCTTCTTCATCGCTAACATGTGGCAATCTATTATATAAAATATAAAGAAGAGGAAGGTGTCATTCTATTAGAATTAGTGCTAAGGTAAACAGGAGAATAATTTCTGATTTTGCAATTAGGTGAAAATTGGTAAGGAAAAGTCATCTGGACTCTGGAGAGTAAAGCACAGAAGGGTGACAGGAGAACAGGGTTCTATTTTCTGCTCTGCCACATATGTCTTGGGTGACCTGGGACAAGTCACTCAGTGGCTCTGTGCCTCATCTGTGAAATGCAGATATTACCACCCAGCTGTCATGGGTGTTGCAGAGCATTTTGAGATTCCGGGATAGAAGGTGCTATATAAAGGGGATTTTTTGCTATTAACTGTATTATCTGTGTCCTTGAACCTGGATAGAATAGTGAAATTGTGCAGTTGAGAGTTCAAAACCCAGCAAATGCCAAATGAAGGTTGTATTCTCAACCTCTCCTGTGTCCCTTTACATGTATGCATTATAGCATAGCATTTAATTAAGCATTGCCAGAAAGCCCTGTCCAACACACCTTACAACGGATTCTCCTGTGTGGAGGTGCAGAGTCTAAATTTAGAACTAAGTCCACCTAGCTGAGCTCTTTCTCCAATACAACTTATAGTTCCACTGGATCGGCTGCTATAGCCACCTGTGGATATGCTAATAAGCACTGAAGTAGGGATTCCCTCTTATATTCCCTAGAAGTTCTTCAGCTATGGAGACTCCGGTTTGGACAGGAGAGTTTGGGAAAAGGAAGCTTTTTGGAATCCTTATAGCATCTCTTCATTATCAATAATAATAGGAAGCTTATAGGAAAAGGAAGCTTGAGGGGGCAAAGGAATCATTAGGGAAAGGGGACCTATAGGGCCCAGGAACTAAAGGAGATTAGAGCGAGGGATGCTAGAGCTACAATGTACAGCTGCAGTCTCTGTCTCTGCACAACAGAGTGTCAGGGCCAAATCCTGCCTTCAGCTACAACAGTGGAAGCTCCTTGAAATCAAGGGATTATATCTGCCCAAATTCTGCCCTCAACTATACCCATGCAACCCCATTGCTATCCAAGCTATTGAATAGGTGGATATGAAGACAGAATTTGATTCTAAGTATCCAATTCATTTTTAAAGTAAAAAAATCTGTGCATCTGCTCAGTCAACAAATTTCTTACCATTTTTCATTATTATTAGGTAATGAGTGAACTGAATGCTGAAAAGCTCAGAATTGAGTATCCAAGTTTGACTCCTTTTCATGTTTGCTGGACTGTAAAAGCATCTTCTTGCCTTAGCTGGGTTAGGAATTTGTGAAATATAGCTTCCATGTACATGTCATCTTATATGTCCTGGCCTGCTCTGGTTTCTATCACTAATGTTTATGCAGCCATAACCACTGAGCTCTGAGCTGTAAACTCTGCCCGGCAGAAATATAGCAACAGGAAGCCATCTACGCTTGTGGTAAGTGCCCCCCTTCCAGGCATGCAGCTAATCTGCCTAGTAGCAGGACCCTCTTGGCATAGGCCCAATCAGGTTCGTAGGAGTTTTTCCTCCCTTTAGCCTTTTTACTCTAAAAATTAGCACCAAAAGTTTCAGAGGCGTTCCGTATCCCGTCCAGGCCTGATCAACCCGGACAACAACACCTTTCCACTCCCATATCTCCCTTCGAGCGAGTAACAATTGCCAGTCAAGTTCGTAATGCTGTTTATGTGTCTCAGTTTTGTAAGTGTTTATTTTAAAGTTTGAAGTGTTATTTGTGTGTCTTTCTGTAGATTTTTACCTCAGGATTTGTACTGTTACTTGTGTTCCTCATTTCTGTAAGTGTTCACCTCAGAGTTTAAGGTGTCACTCAGGTGTCTCTTCTTCTGTAATTGTTTTACCTCAGAATTTACCTCAGGATTTGAAATACCATTCGTATCGCATGCTGTAAAGTTTTCTCATGTAAATAGTTGTGTCCCCTTAGTAGTAATAGTACTTTTTCCTTGCTATAAATGTTAGATCAATCAATAAGAAAAACCTGTTTAATAGAACTGTGTAATAAGAACTCATTTATTAGAACTGTTTAATAGTCACCTATTTTATAGAATTGTTTAATAGTTAATTACTGTAATTTGCCTTTAAATTCACCCATTACCTCTCCCCTTAATAAACAAACAAGTTGTTAGATTGCCATCAGTATCCCTGTGAATCCCTTCCGAAAATCCTTATTGAACCTTTGACATTTACAGAATTGGCTTGGCTGCATGATTTTTGAGACGCTCAGCACTGTATTTAGAAGAATGATTTAGGCTAGAGGTCTAAAGTGTTCTGACATTATTTCTCTGGAATTTTCCATCCTGCTCTTCCCCCTTCTCCTTTGCTTTCATTATGTCTCTCCATCCTGCTTCTGCACATTCATTTCTGCTTTAAAAAACAGCTCCATCTGGAATGGACATACTGCCTTTAAGGGGTGGAAGTACTATACTAGGATCCTAAGGAAGAGGATGCTATAAGGATCCTAAAATGAGGATTCCATTTCCTTAAATCATAAGCAGTAAGAGAGGTAAAATATATATTAATGGATCCCGGCAGCACAGCTACTTTTAGCACTTCTTCAGCAATAATATAGTGGGGGACGTAAAGAATATAATTTGAACTGATATCTTTGAGCAACTCATTGGGGGAGGAGATTCTTGGGGCAGCAGCATGAAGGAGGTAAATGGACTCATTCTTGTGAATGATGTAAGTTACTTTAAATCCATCTATTCTGTGGAACAAGACAGGAGCTTTCTTCTTTATGTATGACTCAATTCTTGTCTTCCCCCATGTCAGTGAGTTCCCTCGTTCTGTGTCTTCCCATTCTCTGAATCACTGAATGACTACTCTTCCAGTCATTTACTTTTCAAATCCTGTGGTGTGATTCTCAGGGCCATTAGACCCTTTGTGCTGTTCCCCACTTCTTTGGAAATGTCAGAGTAGAGCCAAACTACGCTTTCCTACCTAGAGGATGGGTGGTAACAAAGTGAATTATATGAATTACTGGTGATTACTGTTATTGCTTGTTTTCACTAGCACCCACAATATGCTAGGCAAACTCCAAACACAGAAGAAGGCCCAGTCCATCTCCAAAGACCTTACAGGATGAAAGGCAAACAGCCAGATGAAGTGGAGGGGAATGGGGATTAATATATAACCAGAGTAATCCAGGTGGTAATTTACCTTATTAGGCAATATATGATAATAACCCTACAAAATCAGAAATGCTGGGGCAGATCCTCAGCTGGTGTAAAGTGCCATATCTCCACTGACTTCCACTGAACTCTGACAATTCACACCAGCTGATGATGTGCCCAGCTGTGAATGCAGTGTTCATGTTTAGCCCTAAGGTCTAAAATTGCCTCTCTCCCTCACTTGAGGCCTTGTTGGAAAGAGTTTTGTTTTGTTTCTTAAATAGGTCTCTTTCGCTTATTCATGTTCTTGAGCTTATGGGGCTGATTCTGAATGTTCCTCACTATGTTAGCAAACCTAGTGTAATTCTTTTATTTTTATTTTTGTAAAGGAAAAATGGTTCACTTATTGGATTATATTAAGTACGAAAGGTTTAAAGTGCTCACAAAGGATAAAATAGCTGAATTTTATCCACAGGCTATTACCAGTGACAAAAATGATTTAAGTAAAAAAACCTAAAATAACACAATTTAAGAAAAGGGTTGGCAGTATATAGTTTGATTGTAACACATAACTCTAAAGTGCTATTGATTTTTTTTTTTTAGTGTGCCAACAAATACTCAGCAATACCTGGCGTTTTGCAAATTATTAATGGAAAATCACTGTGTTGAAATAACTAGTGTTTTTCCAAAGGCCCCTTTTCTTTATATGCCAACAATTTTCCTAATAATGTTCAAGGAGCTTTACTTGAAGTACAATGAATGTTTAAAAAAAAGAGAAAGCAACATCAGATCTCACAGAACAAGAACAAAAAGTCAACTCTTTGAAGATCAACTCTAACATAATACCTTCTTCAAAACTCTCCAATAAACCTGTTCATCCCTAAGTTCTCTGTTCAGATACATAGGCCTTTGCAACATAGTTAAAAGCAAAAAAATAATAATGTGGCTGTTTCAATCCAAAAGAGAGAGAATTCCAAATTTGCTGCTCTGTTTCATAAGAGCATAATTGGAAACAAGGAAAAGTTAAGTTAGAAATTTACCCCATCACGTGTTACTTATTTTGATTTCTGCTTTTGACATAAATGATTGATTCTTGAAATCTGTTGATTCTCCCCAAATCACTTTTAATTATTGCATTCTATTTGCTGCTCCTGAGCAGAATGTTATAAAATAATGATGATGATGATTTTGTAACTATGTAATTCCCCAATCCCATAGGGAATAGTGAATTTTGTGGGGAATTTCAATAGTAATTATTTATCTAATTATTTTTCTTATTTATCAGCACCATTATGATTATTCAGAAAGTGAGAGTCATAGCTTGGGTGATAGTTATGCATCAATGCTCCATCTTTACTGGAATATGCTTCTGAGGAGATTTATAAGTTAAGAAGCATTAGCCTCAGGCTACAATGCTCGTTCATTTCAGTAATGAACACTGAAATGCTAATGTATTTCAAATACATATAATCTACTTTTGTAATGTAATGCCGTATGTGAAGATTTAGTTGCATAATTCTCATTGAGTTAACTTATGACAATGAAAACACCCAATTTACAGTTCTCTCAGTAGTGAAGAATAACACAATGGAACAAAACCTGCTTGCCTTATTTGTGTAACTGGACCTAATAAATCGCTTACCTGTGTTGCAGGTACTAATTCTAAATCTGATGTTGAATTGGACTCCAAGGCACTTTTGACACTAGCCAGCTCAGACTGCGATCTGTTCTCTGTAGACCTATAAATAATGCATTTACACATTCATTATTGTATACCAAGAAACTATATCTATCAGTTTAATAAATACATCATGACTAATTGAATTAATTCTGTTAGCTGAGTAGTTTTTAATCAGTGGATACTGATAGTGCACTGACTCTTCTTCCATCTTGCTTCTGTCTGTTGCACATTTCAGCCCCATGCAAACAATAATCGACACAACCTGTGCTAATAGAAGAGATCTGGGGTTTGATTTGCCATTACACAGGTTAAGCCAATGGAGTTAGATTATTATGGACCTAGTATAATGAGGCAGAGAATCAGGCCCAGAGCACTGTTCTCTGTATTTTATAGCTAGGTAAACAGAGGCATGGAAAGGTTGTGATTTGCCCAAAGCCACCAAGGGAGTCAAAGTGTGAGTAAGGATCTCCACTCCGGAGCTCCAGGCTCCCAGTCCCTTACTCAAACTATGCCTCCCTTTGCCCAGTAGCCTAGTTTCCTTCCTTTCTAAGTTCTACAAGTGGTAATGCAGAAATGAAACACACTGGCCCTGTGTGAGTGAGTGAAACTCAAGTGACAATCTCTGAGCAAAGTTGGCAGTGTGGTGTAAACGGTGATGTAAAATTGGTATGAGTGCAAGTAAGTGGTAATGTAGTGATTTGACATTCAGAAGGTGTGCAAAATGAGCATAGCTTACATGCCAAGAGGACTGCAGAAAGAAACAATTAAAAGGAAGACCCCATATATGGCCCAATTCTGCCCTCATTTACACTTCCTGGAACCTAAAATCAGTCGCGCTGCAAAGGGCAGAAGAGAAAGCAGAATTTAGCTTGTCTATTTTATCTTGCATTCTCCTGTTAATTGCTTTTCCTGATACATACATCTTCTGTCCCTTGGTGTGTAAGTTGCCCTCATTTCCACACCCACTGAATGCAGTCCAAGTTGCATTATTTTAATGCTTTCATTCGCCTGTGCCCGTTTTTAGATCACGTTTAGTCTGGCATGTATCTCAAACCACATGACGATTTGGGGAATCTGTCTATGTACAACTTGTGAATTCTGGTTGATATGAAATTGCTGTATCATCAAATGCTTTAGTGTACATGGATTCTACCATTTACTGAACCCTGAGGCCATGGACAATGGAGGATTGTTAAACCTTGATGGCGCCCATTCAAGTAGGAGTAACTTAGGACAACGGGAAGTTTGAAGCCTAGGGAAACCGGTCTGACCAAGTTTCTCTGCAGGGAAAGGGTTTGGAGAGCAGAAAATCCAGATACAGGGGAACAAAGTCAGTTATTAGTACTTGCTCTTAAAAGCTCCAGAGCCTGAGAAGCTCAGAGAGAACTCGAAGAAACAGGAAGCTTGGGTAGAAGAGACATGCTTTTGTAGCAAGGGGTCTTTTTTAACTGGAGGACCAGCTGAGGAGAAGGAAGCTGGCTGTACAGGTGAAAGAGAGACTCCATGATTCAGAAGAGAAGCCATGTGCAGGGGGGGTATCTTAAGGATTCTGGCCTATGCCCAAAAAATGACCAACAGCGGTGAGGCAGGAAAATGTGTACAGGTGTGTTTCCTCTTTTGTCTAGATCAGTATATTTCTCATGCTATCTAAAGAGTGATTGGTTTTTGGACCCCTTACAAAGCCTGCCTGTTTGCTTCACAATCAGGTGACCTGAAGAGGTGACTGTAAACCCAGCTTGCCTCAAGGTTGGAGCTCAAGGAAAGGGTGTGGGTATGCTACCTGGAGGTCTGGGGTGGGAGATTTGCACTGGTCCTGGTGGCCTACTGCAGTTGGGCTGCAAGGCCCCATTTCCATGAAAGGGTTACAGAAAGAGCTTATGCATATGCAGCATACCAGAGAGGCCAAGGAAAGAAGTGGTGCTGCGGCCTACTCAGACCAAGGGCAGCATAGCAGCACATGTGTCTAGCCTGTTGGGACACTAACACAGCAGCTTGGTGCATGTTTGACAGAGGGAGCTTTAGCAGGCCTGTGTGACAATCTATCATTTATGTCAGCGGTTTCCAAGCGTTTTATGAAGGTGACCCGTTTATTCTTTTTTTTTTGTGACCCACCGTTATGTATATGCCCCCTCTACCCTGACACTGCAACCCTATTTATTGCTCCGTGTGACGGGGCACACGAACAGTAGGGCTTTAGTGTAGGAGAGGGTGGTGAGCAAGACTGCCTCAGATTCCCCACGCCATGGCAGCTCTTGTCCTGTGGGGCTGGGCCCGGCTCCCCATTCTAGGCATTGCAACCTGACACTCAGGTTTGGTCCAGCCATCCTTCTGTCAGGTGGCAATGGCCTGAGCAAGGAGCTGGGCCCAGCCACGTGGCACAGAAGCTGACCCCACAGAGTGAGTGTGGGGTGGGCTTGCTCCCCAACCTCTCCAACACCAGGCTTTCCTCTCCGCTCCAAGCCAGGATTAGGCACTGCTGAACTCCACTGGCTGTATTCTAGAACTCATCTAAAAATTGGTGAAAAAAAATTAACTTATAATGTATATACTTACAACATTATGTCCAAAATGTTTGAGCACTAGCAATGTAGACAAACTGGGGAAATAATATTATGACTTGCCATCAACAAAGCATTAGTGAGACTTGAGAGACAAGAGCTGGACATATTTTCTCAGGAAATCAAGTGTTTTACCATAAAAGCTCTTTTGATGGAGCTCTAGATGATGAAGATTTTCGTTCAGTAGCTGAATGACCCTTGCTGTTCCTCTCTCCATGAAACTTCACTTCATCCCATTTCTCGAGCTGCGTATGAATATTTACTGGAAAAAAATGAATCTTTTAGGGAACCTAATTCAGAAAACATTATGTTTACAGCTCAATGTAATGGCAGTGAGGAAACTGCCCTATTTAAACCCTATTTTTCTATGATGATTGGAAAGCGTATGTTTTAGATGGGGCTCAAACCTCATGAACTTTAGGCAGTTGAAATTCCTGGGAAAAATTGACATATTTGAGAACCAGCAATAAGTTACCTAAATCTTGATTTTCATAGTCACTAAAATTTTAAGATTCTTGTTCTGGAAATGAGTGGGATTGTGCTTGAACTCAGTTATTTCTAAGGCTGTGCTTCTTTCATGAGGTTGCAGAAGTCACGGATTCTATGACTTTCCATGACCTCTGTGACTTCCGCAGCGGCTGGTGCGGCTGATGTTAGAGCCATCAAAGCAGCTGGCCCTGGGGCCAGCTGCTTGAGTGCCCCATGGCTGGTCGCACTGGCCGCTGCTGGAGCGACCTTGATCCAGATGCTCAGGCAGCATCGAGGGCCAGACACACCAGTTGCAGCTGCTCAGGAGGCCCTGGGCAGCTGACCCCGGGGACCACCCAAGCAGTGGCTGGTGTGGATGGTCCCAGTGACTGCCCAAGCAGCATCCTGGGGGCAGCCACCGGGAGTGTCTGAGCAGCAGTCCTGGGGGCTGCCCCAGGGCCAGCTGCTGCTCAGGCGGCCCTATGGAGCTGGCTCCAGGGACCCCGGGAGCAGTGGCTGGTATGGCTGGCTCAAGGGAGCACACAAGCTGTAGTACGGGGGTGCCCTGGGGACTGCCCGAGCAGCAGCTGTCCCAGGGTGGCTGGAGGCCAGCTGGAGAGTGGTCCCCGGGAGCAGTGGATGAGGGGCACTCAACTCCCAGCACTGGAGCAGGGCCCTCCCAGAGCAGAGGGGTCCCAGAAGTAGAGATTCAGTCATGGGTATTTTTGGTAAAAGTCATGGACAGGTCACCGGAGTGAATTTATTGCCCGTGACCTGTCCATGACTTTTACTAAAAATACCCGTGACTAAATCTTAGACTTAATTATTTCAAAGTGATGAGACTTTGATCATCTATATGAATACTGTGCTTGGGCCAAGAATGGAACTCTCACTTTCCACTGCTTCTCAGAGACTGGTGTGTTTAGGCCAAGCAGTATATTACAAGTACAGTAGGCATTTGTAATATCTGCTGATTTTAAAGGAAGGTCTAAAATGAGCCAGGCTGGTTTGAGAGCTGTGTCTTGCTCTAAGTTCTAATAATATCCCCAGGTGATGACCTTGTTGTTTTTTAATGAGGATTTTCTTGTGTGGAACTTCTATTCTTCCATGTTCAAAGCCTTTCGAGAGAGAGTTCAGTGATCCAGGATGCACACTTATGGTTACTCTTTTGCACACATACTGACCCATTATTAGGAGTGGCTGACATTACCCAGCACAGAAGAAGTATTTAAGATGATATTTTTAAAGACACTGCCCTCTTCCTATCCTGTACCGGTATTTAACATTTATAGAGATCCCTTTCCTCTTTAATGTAACCTCTTTTCCACAGCACACACTAGTCTCTCTGTATATAATCCTGGGTGACAACACCTAGAATACTGCATTCAGTCTTGGGCAACTCATTAGCGGAAGACAAGAGGATAGGATTTTCAAAAATATCTAAGTGAGTTAGTCAGTGTTAACTAGGCACCTATCAATAGGAGTTAGGCACCTAACTAATTTGGGTGCTTTTGAAGATCCTACCCTGAGACAATTTGGAAAGAGTTTTTGAGAAAGTTGCCCCCCAATGATTTGATTTAAGTTCTGAGAGTTCACCTCACAAGAAGCATTGCTCACCATTTATAAGTTATTGATTTATATTCAATTAAAACTTGCCATTTGTAAGCCTCTCTCTGGTAGCTACCATCTTGTTGGTTAAGAGCCAATATGAAATGTTTAGTGAGAGGTAGTATGCCAGAGATAATTAATTACTTTCAAACCAGCCCAGGTTGGAAATGTATTATCCTAATGGCCATCTGATCAACACTGCAAAATGAGATTGTGGAGAGAGCCCAGCTCCTAATAGATAAGTGTCCACATCATAAAAGTGACCCTCACAAATGATACCAAGGGTATGTCTACACTGCAATTAAAAACCTGCGGCTGGCCTGTGCCAGCTGACTTGGGCTTGTGGGACTCAGGGGCTGTTTAATTGTGGTGTAGATGTTTGGGCTTGGACTGGGGACTGGGCTCCAGGACCCTGTGAGGTGGGCCTGAATGTCTACCCTCAGTTAAAAATCCCCTTATCCCGAACCCTGCGAGCCTGAGTTCTCTGGCATGGGCCAGCTGACGGTGTATAATTGCAGTGTAGACATACCCTGAGTGGCACCTTGGAAAAAGAATGATTGATTTTATTTGCATTTAACAGCTCCCCTCCACTTTAAAAACACTTTACTCTCTTACCAAAACATTCCATTGTATTGTCCAGCTTCTCCGTTGCCCTGCACCCTGTATAGTCACTTACACCAGTGCACATCAAGAGTAAAGGGGGTATAAAATGCTACTAAATCACAATTTACTTGCACTGTGCAGTGGTGTAAATGTCTACAGAAGGTGTATGGCAATGGAGAAGATTGCCCAGTGTGGTATTTTGTGATAGCAGCAAGGAGGAATTGGTAAAGTTAAGCACGACTGAGTGGCACTGATGAAATAACCAGTTCTTACCTAAATCTAATGATGACTTCTCTAGAGCTCTCCCAGTCTGGACCTTTTGCTCAGCATCCACATTTATAAAGTCTGAGTTGTCTGTCTTCTTTCTGTGGATTGAAGCCTTTACATTTTCACCTCTTGATGCATTCTCTGACTTCTTTGTCTTGCTTTGGGTTTGTAAGACAGGTTCACTCAGATCCAAGAGATCCAGACCAGCTGATAATACTATCAGAGATGCAAAATGTTAGAACTCAGCATAGTGCTCCGTTTTAATTCATTAGATTAGATTTTTCTTTTAAATTTGTTTTAATTGATTAAGGCAAAATTGATTTAAATTAAACACATTTATATTTGACTGTAGTAGATATTACATGGTTACTGGGTAAGGACTATGATCAATATTTTGAAAAGTGACTAGTGATTTTTGGGTGTCTTGTTTTTTCGGGTGCTGGTCTTGAGTCAACTTTAAAAAGGCCTGATTTTCAGAAAGGCCCTTTTAAGTTGTTTCAAGTTGGCAGCAGAAATCACTAGTCCTACATGATCTGGTTATTCCAGTATCATGCAATTTGGCTCTGAGAGAGAATTAGGACCAGTCTTACCAGTGTAAAGTACTGAAAGCAATTAAAACCCATCTGATTACCAGCTATTTATGAGATTACTACTGTATTGTGCTCTGTTAGGGATAAGATTATAGACTGAATCAGCTTTACCTGAAAGATTGCAATCATTTTGGGTTCTGAGGTTCTGAGGAGTTACTGGAATGATTCACACTGACTCTAGCCAATCGCTTTGAAAACATTCCCTTCACAATTCTCCCTATGAAAAATAACACTCTGAGACAATCCATGCTTGCCTTACTCCTGCAGCTCATCCTAGTGAAGTCTCTGGGACTGTTCATATGGGTAAGGCAAGGAGGATTTGGCCCTCTATATTTACAGTGTTTTCAGGGGGATATTTCAAAACCATCAACAAGATTTGGATGCTCAGTTCCCACTAAACTTTAACAAGCGATAGGCATAGAAATCCTTTAGGCACCTCTGAAAATATTAGTCTAAAATGTGTTAAATAATTATTTTGTTGGCCACTGCAAGAAACACACACCAAGCTAAACTGCTAATGATATTCTTATTAAAGAGCCACTGCCAATATAAAAATCACAGTTGTCTGAAATTTTTTTAAACTACTCATTGATACAAATAACATATAAGATTATTTTAACAGACATTAAAAACATATTTTTCTCTTTTCCAGTTTTTTTAAGTGGTGTATTTGACAGCACTCTATTTATATTCAGTTGCACTGTTTCCTCTGTGGAGTTGGTCAATTTCCCCTTTTGTTTATGTGAATCTTCCACATAAGAGGTGAGAGACATAGTTAAATGTGATTGTAAAGTAACAAAAACTGTCACGGGTATTTTGGGGCAGGCACAGCACCTATAAATACTTAACTTTTTTTTAATGAATGCTGCCCCTTTAAGTACCCAATGTATCTATAGTCATTCCTCTAACTTATTTGTCTGTGCTAAAAGAAAAACTATTACAGTAAAACCTCGATTTAACGGACCTCGATTTAACGGACTTCGGATGCAACGGACAAAATTTCTGAGCCATATCTGATGCATTCCTGATCCATTTCTGGCAGGCTGGCTGCCGGCTCCCGCTCAGGTCCCGGCAGCGGGAGGGCTGGCTGCCAGCTCCCGGCTGCCGCCCGGGTCCCAGCAGCAGGCAGGCTGCGGAGCTGCCGCCCCGACCCTGTGGCAGGCAGGCTGTTGCTCCGACAGCTCGGGTTTTTTTTTAATTAAATAACGGACTTTTTGATTTAACGGACACCCCCTCGCCCGAATTAGTCCGTTAAATGGAGGTTTTACTGTATTCAGTTTCATTTAATTCAACATTCCATTTTATATTGAAAGCTGCATATTGCTTGTGTTACACATTAATTAGAACTGAAACTAATAATTCTCAGCTCTAATAAAGTAATTTAGTGATTCTAACAGTTTGAGTTTATATGAATTTTACTCTTTCATTTCACTGAAATCTTGAATCTGCTTATTTTTATATTTTCCTGCAATTTAACTCTTTTTAAAAAAAGTGTATTTATCAATTAAACAATTCCATGCAGATCAAATATACCTAACAACTGACATCAGTGCAAAAAGAAATACAACAATAAATATTCTGTTTGTAGTAGAATAATGGAAAGGGACGGCATCATAAATCACTAAAAAACCAACAGATCATGTGAAAGCAGTCTAATATTTCTAAAAGGTCTCAAAAGATGTTATCTGCAATTATAATTATTTTAATTGTTGACTACTTATTACATATTAAGCATCCTTTACTTTTCTTAGATTTACAAGGATGATATAAGCAGATATATTTCAGATTTCCAAAAGCTCATATGCTAAACTGATTGCATTCAAGGTAATCAATTTTAATCCTCTAACTGCACATAACAAATTGCAAGGTAAAAGGAGGAAAGGAATAAATAAACAGCTTCTCAGAAGTTCACCAGATGTGTGAAAGCCTGGGTTGATTACTGAAGACACTTACAGTTCCTACAGGTCAGAGTTGCTTCTGGTGTATACTTTACTGTTGTTGACCAAGGTTCTTTTGTTACACCTGTTAGTTGTCTGAAATTTTTCAGGCATTCCTTGTCTGTTGGCTTTGACACATTCATGGAAGTCAGCTCATATTAGATCAGTTTCCTATTTGTCTTGAAATATTCATTCATTTATAGTCACTACTGTAGTACTGACCACCATTTTTTTTCTACTGCCTCATTTAGGGCAATTCATACAATGCACTATAACTGTTACTATGTTGAAACCTTGGGTGGAGTTTCTGCCTTCTTGTTAACTGCATTTGGTTTTTTAGTAGTGACATTTCTACAAGCATGAGCTTCGATTTGGCTAATGTTTTCTTGAGCATGTGTGAGAAACAGAAGTGTGAATAGGCTAGGAATTCAGCATGAATTAATTATGTATGATCATCCTCAATATTTCCAAAGGCATTACAAAGACTTCAAAGATACCTCAGCTGAATTTTCTTCCTACTACACAGGATCTTCTGCACAGCTTACTGGGCTTGGAAGGGTTCATATACAAACAGCACATGTTGCAACATAGCTTTTTGGGGGGAATACCGATGACATGTAGCCGTAACCAGTGAATTAAGAAAGATTATTTGTCATTTATTATGTTTGTACCCTACCTAGCATAGTAAGGCCCAAACTGATTGTGTCCTTTTGGTGCTAATATCTATCTATATATATAAAAGTCAAGTGGTGTATGTATGTATGTATGTATGTATGTATGTACGTATGACTGCGAAATCCTCCCGCACCGTTTGAGCCAGAGACTTGAAATTTGGTACAGTGAGGGGTCTTGGGGTCTAGATGCTGGTAAGGGTCAAAAAAATTTCGGATCTCACCTCTGACGCCCCCCAGGGGTGAAAGTCTTTCAGGGCCAATCACATCACCTGGGCGGTTAGGTGGTGATGATGTCATAATACCCCCCTCCAACAGACACCTCACTCGCTCAGCTCACCCCTCCCTCCTCCAACGGAACCCCAGAGATCCCTCAGTTCTCTGCCCCTCCCACCTCCCAACGGAACCCCTGAGATCCCTCAGTTCTCTGCCCCTCCCCCCTCCCAACGGAACCCCGGAGATCCCTCAGTTCTCTGCCCCTCCCCCCTCCCAACGGAACCCCGGAGATCCCTCAGTTTTCTGCCCCTCCCTCCTCCAACGGAACCCCGGAGATCACTCAGCTCACTGCCCCTCCCTCCTCCAACGGAACCCCGGAGATCACTCAGCTCACTGCCCCTCCCTCCTCCAACGGAACCCCGAGATCCCTCAGTTCTCTGCTCCTCCCCCCTCCAAACGGAACCCCAGAATCCATCAGCTCTGTGCCGCCCCCCACCTGCGAAGGTCCCCGGAATCCCTCAGCTCTGGGCCCCCTCCCCGCCTGCGACGGATCTGAGTTGGGTTTGGTGGGACGGTAAGTGAGGTGGGGGTGTCGGGTTTGGTCGGGGGGTGAGGTGGGGGGTGTTGGGTTTGCTTGGGGGGGTGGGAAGGTGTCGGGGTGGGTGAGGGGTGAGGGGTGGGTGTTGGGGTTGGTCAGGGGGTGTCAGCTGTCTGCCACCTCCCCACCTCCGACTGACCCGAGCAGCGCCGGGCACTTATGCTAGTTTTAAATAATAATCCTGCCTTAATTCTGAATGCCCTTGCTTTTGATGGCCTAGTTTCAGACTCAGCATTATTTCAGCAACCTTTATAATTCAGTTTCCCAAAGCCCACAATGAAGTTTTAGGTTGTTGCTTTTTCATCTTCTAAGTCTTGATTCAGTGAATTCAGTTTTGGCTTGGGAATTCTAAAAGTATTTGGGGTATGGTGTGGTTGATATCATAACTGAGTAGGGAAGTACCAAGTAAGGAAGGGGTGAGGTAATGAAAACAAGAAACATCTTGGAAGAGGTTAAACATTCATTGCTGGTGACTGGTTGAGGGTGTAGTAAGATGAGGGCCTGAAACATGAACACTGGCAGTAGAGGCCCAGCATAAGGCCTAACTTTGTATTAAGTTTGGGGTACTGAAAACAAAAGAGGGAATCTGACATGATGAAAGAGGAGGTGTAGTCCTGCAGTGGCCTACTCTTATGGTACATTTCTGTAATATCGCTTCCTGCTTATGATAAGCATTTTCCCCCCTCAGAGCTCTGAAGCTGTTAAAACACACTGAGGCAAATTGTCAGCATATAAATACATATATAGATGTGTGCCTAATCTGTAGGCACAATTGCCCACATAGTCTTTGAAAATTAGGTAACTGCAACACAGACAGATATATCAGGTACCTGGTCTGGACATACAGCTGTAGCATTGTGCACACAAATTATGTGCATATTTCATATGCCAACTGGCAAGTGCCATCTGTCTGAAACTCTTTCTCAATGTGAAAAATTCATTCATAAGTGGTATCCAAAGCAAGATGTATGAATGCAAATTAGAATTCTCCACTTGGCCATTCCAATAGCTTGTAAAAAAGGAAGATGTTTTATGAAATGTTTATAAAATATGGGTAGTTGTGTTGACAACATTATCCCTCAACTGATCGATTAATTTACCTTGATTAGCCGTTGTACATTGCAAGTGGCATATTACCTCTGAAAATACCACTGAATAGCAACACTAAAATCTTAAAAACCAATCCTGTAAGACAGTATACTTTTCTTAATTTTGAGTGCTTTCAGGATTGCACTATCTTACTGAAACACAGGGCAAATAAGAAATTTATGACATTCTTTCAATGGCAAAGCTCCTGAGCTCAGCTGCAGGTTTTCTCTTCTTTTCCCAGTGGGAAGGGGATAACATTTTAGTATCTCCCTTTTTTCTCCCCAAGTTTTCAATAAAGCATGTCTTTAAGTAATAAAGAATTAGTGGCAGGAAGACCAGTGTGGTTTTGACAAGCAGAAATGGAGTAATAGTTGGCTCATGTTTTTGATAAAGGAACTTTCTTCTTTTACAGAAACACTTAATGCTCCACTGTGTCCAATAAAGTAGGGAAGCAAAACCCTGTTCTATAATTTTGGTCAGTATAAATGCTAGGGTAAGAAAAAACTATACAAGAAGAGGTTTCAATAATAATGAGCCTTTTAAACAAACTTGGCAGTAGTAGTACTGGTATTGGACAAAACAGTGTTCATCAGGAGTTTTGCCACAATTTAGATGAAAATGTGTACATTTTGTCACTCCAGCCTAGCATAATCGGTAGAGAGATTTTTGTGGGGCTATGATGGCCACCATCTAGACAAAACTGCTACAGCTTGAACTAGGACTGTAACAGACAGACTCATATCTTCCACTGATCAGCCACAGAGCGTGATCTGTAACATACTCAACAACGAGGTTATAAAGGTACGCTGTACTTTGGAAGAATCTTACTTTACAACTGGAATGGTCATATTCATTACAAAAGCCCAGTGGTGAAGACTGCATTATAGACTAAATGAACTTTGTAGAAGAAAGATATCTAGAAAAGGCCATGAATCATTACTTAATCCTTTATCAAAAAACCTTAACTCCAAACTAAAGAAGTTTGGATAAAACAAGAACTAGATGCAATCCACCCATGGTTATTTTTTTTGCAAAAGAACAGCCAGGCCGAGGAATTACCAAACCAAAAATCACTTTCCCAATGGACTAAAATCAGAGCGGCATATCTCAATCCCTAATTCTGAAGCTTTGGTATAATTTGAGACCTGGATCCTAACAACCCCAGGTTTAAATTTTGATTTTACAAAACCAAAGCATGACCAACAAGGCTTTGTGATTCCCAGATTAATCCATTTGTAACTTAGTACCAACTCAGTTTTGTAAAAATAATTAATAATCTTGTCTGAATTAAAAATAAGAAACATATATTATCTGGCAAAAAGTATCATAAATAAGCTAAAATGAAAATTAATTATCTTCCTTTAATGAGGGATGATAAAGAAAACTAATTACCAGCTGTATTTGATGTTACCGGCCTGGCAATGGCTTCTGGTTTGGTTTCACAGAGAAAGTCATCAATGGAGGGGCTCAAGAGGGGTCTGCTTTCTTGTTGCTCATTCACCAGCTGACAACAGAAAAGAACTTTGTTGAGATGCAAAACTTAAAGAAATAAAATTCATCCTCACAACAGAATGTGGCTAGTTTCTGCTTGTGGGAGAAGAGAGAGATTCCAGTGATTGTCACCTTTTTCTAAGGTACAGGCAGCTTTGTGGTTGAACATAGACTTTTATTGGGTCTTTCCAAATGCCTTAAAATGATGCTCAAATTTCACAAGCCGTATGGCTTGGTAAAGTACCAAGATGGTTCTTCTATAGCAATTGTTACATACTATTGATTATAGGCCAAATTAATTAATGTGTGGTGGCATGAATGGATGAATTTAACTTTTATGTCATCTGGGTGGGAATGACCAGTCAATGTTGATTCTTTGTGGTGCATGAGAGGCATCCTTTTTCGACTAATAACTCACACATGCAGAATTTTAACACAATTTATATTAAAAATAATATAACACATGAGCCCCTTCAATATAACCTGTTATGTGAGACTCGTCTGTGGAATGCAAGAACATATGAATGACATAGCGCAAACTCTATGGAGTTTATGAACCTTCTGAATTGGTTTTTGGTTGTGTAGGGATTATAAATCTGTTCTGCATTTTGAACTGTTTAATCCTGTAATTTTCATTGCATGAGTTTGGTGTTTTTTAAGGAAGATTCAATTCAGATTTTCTGCCAGCTAAAGGCAAACCTGTGCTACTGCACAAATTAGGGATAAAAGAATACAATTATTGCCCCTGTGCTGCAATTGACTCTCTGCCATTCTCTTTACGGCATCAGGCCTCTGCAGACACAACAGGGTGCCCTTTTGATGGCATGGTTTGACTTTATTTTATCTTTGAGAATGTTTTCTTCTCTGTTCCTTTTATCTCAGTCTCTTTCTTCCCCATTTTCACCCTTCCTCCCCCTTGATCTCTCCCTCTTCTATTCTCTCCTTTTCACAATTTTTTATTAAGTGGCACATGAACCCCACAATATTTTTAACATGAGTTGATCTTTTAAGCCCAGAATGTTTGAATGGGTCAGAATTGGCTAAAAGGCATTTTCTCATTCCTGTACTATATGACCTCTGTCAACAGCTGCCCTGAAAGTTAGTGTCTATTAAATAATGTATAAAAAACCCACTGATGTGCGGCAGCACTTACCCGAACAATAGAATCTCAAACTATTAAGAGTAACAAAACTGCTCAGCTTCACTGTTCTTATAAGGCTATATGAGTCTGCAC
Organism: Sternotherus odoratus; assembly: GCA_032164245.1. Classification (NCBI taxonomy): domain Eukaryota; kingdom Metazoa; phylum Chordata; order Testudines; family Kinosternidae; genus Sternotherus; species Sternotherus odoratus. The sequence continues at coordinate 8,840,303 of JAVMKO010000009.1, read as the reverse complement.
ACCTAAAGTGCTCAGCAAGACAAAATACTTCAGGAAGTGGTAGGTTAGAGCTGATGAGATATGGGGGGAGCATGTCCGTTTCTGTAAAGAGTCGAATTTTCAAACTGGCCACTACAAGTGAGTATGTATGTTTAGCATGAGTACCTGCTCATATGCCCAGGAGCCTACATTTGTGCACTCAGAGTAGACGTACATACAGAAAGGGGTTAGTGAGATGACTGCCCAATTTGTGTGTGCCAATGTGTGTATGTGGAAGTTTAGATGCTGGTTTGAATATTTGGCAATAACAGGTTCCCATGCATTAGAATCCTGATATTTGTATAGCCAAATTACAAGTGTACTTTACAGGAGAATTAATCATATGGTTTTCATCAATGTTTTCCAAATTATTCACTCAATGGAATTTAGGGATTGAAGTTTAATGCCACGTTCTTCCCTTCTGAACACATACAGGCAATTTCCTAATTTAGGTGAATGTCTGCACTTGATCTGTAAACTGCATTTATTCCAGATGCTGATATTTGATCTTCATTACTGGTGGATTTTTCTAAACACATAGTTTCTAGAGCTACATTTCTAGCAAATATTGTTGGTGTGTCAGACATGTCTCTGCATAACTGAAAGTTCCACTTACGTGATTTTAAGTTTATCAGGTATAATACACTCCTAGTCATTGTTAGTGGGGAGAAACAGCTTGGATGCTTAGCTGATGCTTGTCCAAAGTAATGTGAATATTTTAAGGCTCTCCTTCTTTTTAATGATCTAACAGCTCCCAGAAATCATCTGTCATGATCATCAAGTAGACCTCTATCCTTTCTTCCTTCTTCCATTTAAGGACCGCATTGTAGGATCCAGCATCACCAAGAGCTTTTCTGTGTGGCTTTTGCAAAGCTGAAGATATGTGCCATGGTGAACAAAAAGCCCAACCAGAAGATTGTCAGAGCTCCCAAGTCAATGGGATGTTCCCAGGTGTGTTTGTGCTGGGGTTCTAAGAAAAGTCCTATAGAATTTGATAGGAATGAAACTATAGATTACTAAAACTCTATAGGATTTAATAGTAAATGCTAATATTTCTGTAATTTTTTAATCCATCCTATATAATAGGATTACAATATACAAATTTGAGGGTGGGGGAAGGAAGGGAAATATTGAGAGTCATGGGAATGGAGAGAGTCAAAATTGCCAGTTGGGGGGGGGATCTGCAGGTCTATTGGAGGGGCTTAGGTTGATAGGAAAGGAGCTTAATGTTGAGGAGTTGAAGGAAGGGTGGCAGTGGAAATTTGGGAAAGCAGCTATGGCAACGTTGAGAATCAGAACGGGGAGAAAAAAAGAGGATTCTAATCTGAATGGATCTGAATCTCTCAAAAGGTTCAGGTGTAGTTTGGTGATAAGAGTTGAGTGATGTTGTCCCCCACGCCTTCTGCAGTTGGCTGGCTGGTTCCCACATTCCAAGTCATTTCTTTGTTGTTCTTACAACAAAACAACTGTCATTCACTAGGATGATATTAGTGATGTGATAGAGAGGCTGCTCAGAAGCCCCTTCTTAAAATTCTGCTACCAAAATGAATGAAGGCTGAGGATTATCTCTCCTACCACAGTCGTCTGCAATTAATATATTTTCAGCAAATGCACTTGATCTAACTTTTGCCAAGTCGTTTGCCAAGTTTCCTCTCTCCTGAGTTTTGGGCATTTTTGTTTAGTTGGAAAAACAAATAGGTCCCTCACTTTGTTGCTCTTTCACTCTGTGACACGTTCACTGATTTCCTTAAGGGTTAAAATCATCTGGGAGCTCCTTATAATAAAGACTGCTCACTGGATCAACCTTCAACTGGAAGATCTGGACTCAAAACAGTGTAGCTAACATAACCATGATAAGTGTCTATTCATTCTTGCACCTTAAGAAACACAGACTATGCATGGCCCAGTAATGCAACATATCAGCAACACAGTAATTATTTTGCAGTGGAGAAGGTATTTTATGACGTTTCAAACTCTTCAATTATAAGGAATCCCACATGCTGACTCTTTTGCCCTTGATAAGCTGTTATAGGCGTAGACTTCTGACTACCCTGGACGTATGCCATGCAATTTATTAAGGTCCCCTCTCTCATAGTTTGTTTATATAATGTGCATTCCATTACTGCCACATGTGTTGGGACAATTCATGCCTGATCTAATTCCACTGACTTCAGAATTATTTCTGAAATGTTCATATCCATAGTAAAGTATTAATGATGATTTATGGCTCACAGGCATCTTCCATCTGAGGCTCTCAGAATACTTTAAAACATTAATGAACTAAGCCTCATAACACCAATGAGGTAGAGCTAGAGAAGTATTGCCCCCATAAAATATATATGAGAAAAGTGAGGAAAAGATAAATTAAGTGAGTTGACCAAGGTTATCCTTATTAGCTTCATATCTGAGGAGGCTCAACAATAACATAAAAGATTCCTTCTAAATATTTGAAATTGAAATGAATTCATGCACATTTATCTGGCTTATGCTATCAGACACTAGGCTAGAAAAACTTTTTCCCCTTGCAAGGAATTCTTTTCTCCAAAATGTACTCGCTTTGTTACTTTACTGTCATAATCATGACTGAGGGTGTGGACATTTATATTTTTGGGAAGGTACTGGGTGGTACAAATATCTGTCTGGAGGTAGACATCAGCTCCTCTAATGTACTGTATAACTTACTTATCTTTAGCTCCAATCTGATATGAGAAATTAGTCCTTTGTAAAGAGAGTCTAGGTTCCTGATGTGTTACTTTTGCCTTTCTCTGTCCCATTATGTACTGGCAACTGTATATGCCTCCATTCAGTACATAATATACTGTATGCAGTTTCATAGCACACAGATGGAATCCACTAGTTTCCATTTTACGACTCGCTATCATTCACCACGTTCAGATACTCTTGCCAATCTTGCTATACTAATTGCCATAATATCCAGCAGGACTCTGGCTTGTGGGGCTTGGAGAACTGCTATGGTTTGTGGCATCATTCCCATCTCCACATGTACAGTAATATTTTATATACCGGTAGTTACCAAGTGCTTTTATTGATACGGCTAAACCACCCTGAACACACCCGATCCTATCTGATCTCGGAAGTTAAGCAGGGTTGGGCCTGGCTAGTACTTGGATGGGAGACCTCCTGGGAATACCAGGTGCTGTAGGCTTAACACCTGGCAGTAGGTATAAAACGCCTCCAACGACAGATGGAACGACGCATCAGTTGGAGCATACCCCAGTCGTATCACTGGTTGTATCCAGTCTAAGAGGACCCTGCCATAGTGCGGGAATAACGCTAGGAAAAACACACACCAAGCGCTTTTATTGAATTTACCAATTTCCAATTTTCTCTCACTTGTCATTATTACTGTGTGATAGTGCTCCTTGATTGTACTCTCTCTTGCTTCCTGACATCCTACATTTTCCCCTCTGATCAACTTCTTTACCCTTAACTTCAACTTTACTCTCTCTGACCCAGGGACAATTTGGTGCCACCTTGGAGAGGGCATGGAGTGCATAGCACTATACAGGGATCCCTTGAATCAGATATATGCATAATAGTTTACCAAAAGGTGGTATATTAAGTCTCTACTGAGAGCCAGTAGCTCACTTGTCATAGTAATCATTGCAAAATGTGTATGCAGACAATATTTAAGAGTTTGTCTCTATGTTGATATAGGGTCTTAAGGTCTTAAGACAGGTCACCAAGAGGTGACATACTTCAGAAAGGTTCAAGAATAGCAGCCATGTTAGTCTATATCTGTAAAGAAAGCGAGGAATACTTGTAGTACTGTAGAGACCTTCGGATGAAGTGAGCTATAGCCCACGAAAGCTCATGCTGAAATAAACTAGTTAGTCTCTAAGGTGCTACAAGTATTTCTCACTTTCTATACTTCAGAAAGGTTCCTTTTACTTATCTCCCTGTCTGGCTGTTTGTGTATTGTATGTCTCACAATGTATGCCTATTTGCATACTTAGTCAAGGCTAAATAAGAGACTATGAAGTCTTCAAGAAAGGAAATCTACAGGATGAAACAAACAGGAGGAGGTGATCTCTATGACTAAAGACATATATCTGGTATATCTTGGGGTACAAGAAAACACACAGGATCCTTCACTTAGGAGGCAACTGACATTTGCTTGTCTCATAAAAGGGTATCACAGCCAACCTGGCTGTAAAGCATAGCAAGAATTTTGCGTGAACAATATTCTCATGTCTGCTAGAGTATCCGCTTAATTAAGTTTAGGCATGTTAGAATTTTTTCATATGTTAACATTTGTTTCCAATACTGGAATCTCTATTTTGTTAAATAAACAAATATGTTTATTGTGACACTAAATAGAAGTGCTGTGTGTTAAGTGGAATGGTGACCCGAGGTGGAGTTGGTAAGCTGTGGAATATTGTTTCTTTGGAAGCAGTGAGTCTGTGAATACTGCAAGTGTCCTGTGGACCAGGTTGATGCTTGGAGGGCTCGGGTGTTGGATGTGTCAACCTGCAGAGTAATAAAGGGGTCTGAGATTCTTATAGGAGAGTGCTTGTGTTGTCAGTGGTGGGTGGAGCTGACTGATGGCAGACACAGATAAGGCTTCCTCATGCTAAGAGCAGGCAGCCAACCTCTCAACCCTGGGAAGTGACACTCTCCTTGGACCATATTTCCCTGCAATTACTCCTCCCTGCCAATCGGAGCTGCTTTGGGCTGAGGTCACAAGAGCAGCCAGGTGGCCCCTCTACCTTTCCCTGGGATGCTCTCTGGACCAGACTCCTGCTGCTCGCTTGTAGCCTGCATGGCACTCTGAGCTGTGGTGAGGGCTGGCTGAGGAGGAAGAGTCTGCACTGGCTGCCTTGCCCCCAGGGTGGGTGTGAGGCCAGTGAAGGATGACAGGGGGAACAGGGTCTAATGGCAATGGGTGGGGGTTGAAAGGATGGGGTCAGAGGCCAAGCTGGGTGGGATAGGACCTGATCATGGCTAGCTGAACGGAGAGGGGGGCTAATGTGGAGGAGGGCAGGACGAGGGATGTTGCTGTAACCCTCCCACCTAATGCTAGTCACCACCACGCTCCCTCACTCACCCCAGACAGCCCCCAGGCTGCTCCAGGCTCTACTCCCACCACCAGCCCCTGGCTTTCCTACCCACACTCAATCACATCTCTCTCACCTTGTGGTGGCACCCAGCCCAGATTCACTCCAGTACTCCCGCCCGGATTGCTCCAGTACTCCCACTCCCAACGAAGCCTCATCCCCAGGCCCATCCCATCCCATAAAGACACCCCTTAGATGCATTCCACTAACCCCCGCCATGGTCCATTCCTCCCAGCAAGCTCTCCACCAGTTACGCCTGTCTCCTCCCTAAACCCAGGGAATACTGGCTGTCGCCACCCCTGGGGACCTTGTGAGGGGAATCAGTGAAGCATCATCACCGACTGGAAATGTCACATACTGAGCTATATAAAACTGGCAGCTATGCTGCCCTCTAAAAATATTCCCAGTTCTGTTCTTGTTGTAGCTTTTGGTTTTTGCTTTTAAGATAGGATCCTCTTGTGAGTTTAGTGGCATCAGACTTATATTTTACAGTGCCTGATGTGAATGTAAAAGTGGCAGGATCTTGTATATCAAAACAACTTGATTTGCCTTGCTGACAACGTTCAGTTTACTGAAAGTGCAATAAAAAGAGTTTTAAAACATACAGGCAACAACCAAATAAAAATATGCCTACAATAAGGCTCTGTTTGTTGAGGAAATGCTCAAATCTGAGAGTGCCTGAAGGCCTGTAGGTAGATGAACCCTGAGAACTTCCCATATCCACAGGCAAATTACCAGTGTAAAGACCAGCTTCTTATCAACAGTCAGATGTTTGCAGGTAGAAATGACGTTTAGCCTGCACAATCTGCCTTTGCTCAATGGCTACTACTATCTTATTTACCTTGTTCCCAGAACAACCAGAATTACATGACAGATGATGTAATTTAGTGCTGACAGCAGATAGGGTGTGTGTGTGTGTAGGATTCCAGCAGATACAACAGCATTTAAGTTCACATGTCTAATGTAGAGTGTAACATATCTACTGTGCAAAGGTGTTTTGTTTCTGCTCTACAGTATCTCCTAACTCTTCTTTTCCAGACCTTGAAACACTTTTCTATTCAAAGTAAATGTGCAGTGACACTGAGTTGTTGGTTATGTTATAAGCTTTAAATGTTGAGATGTGTCCCCTTTCTAGTTATGTTGGCCACATGCTTTAGATTCTTTCTACAGTGGAGTTTTTTTTCTTCCAGATGAATAGATGCATTCTGCTTGCCTTCAAACTGTTTTATATCAATATGAATTACACATTCTTTCATTTCTTCTCTATTTATTCAGTGCTGTGTCTTAATTGTAGAGCTTTGCATTTTCCGTAGAAGAAATCAAAACTCCGGAGGTGGTGTTTTTCTTCTTTATAATGAGCTTATACAGCCCAGAGAACATTTACTGAAATATCTGGTACATTTTGGGGGGAACTCTTAACTATGCTGTTGACAAAGAACAAGTGTTTTCTTTGTTTGCACCATATAAGGTGCAAAGGTTCTTCAAACCTTCTGGTACTCACTTATCTAAACTCAGCAAAAATGAACCCAGCTTCCTTTCATAGAATCATAGAATATCAGGGTTGGAAGAGACCTTAGGAGGTCATCTAGTCCAACCCCCTGCTCAAAGCAGGACTAATCCCCAACTAAATCATCCCAGCCATGGCTTTGTCAAGCCTGACCTTAAAAACCTCTAAGGAAGGAGATTCCACCACCTCCCTAGGTAACCCATTCCAGTGCTTCACCACCTTCCTAGTGAAAAAGTTTTTCCTATAGTCAACCTAAATCTCCCTCACTGCAACTTGAGACCATTACTCCTTGTTCTGTCATCTGGTATTACTTAGAACAGTCTAGATCCTTCTTCTTTGGAATCCCCATTCAGGTAGTTGAAAGCAGCCATCACATCCCCACCCTCATTCTTCTCTTCTGCAGACTAAATAATCCCTGTCCCCTCAGCCTCTCCTCATAAGTCATGTGCTCCAGCCCCCTAATCATTTTTGTTGCCCTCCGCTCGACTTTTTCCAATTTTTCCACATCCTTCTTGTAGTGTGGGGCCCAAAATTGGACACACTACTCCAGATAAGGCCCCATCAATGCCAAATGGAGGGGAATGATCATGTCCCTCGAACTGCTGGCAATGCTCCTACTTATACAGCCCAAATACCATTAGCCACCTTGGCAAGAAGGGCACACTGGTGATTCATATCCAGCTTCTCATCCACTGTAACCCTAGGACCTTTTCTGCAGAACTGCTGCCTAGCCACTCGGACCCTAGTCTGTAACAGTGCATGGGATTCTTCTGTCCTAATCTATATTCTCTGCAAATTAGAGTATATGGGTCTGATTCTCATTTACACTAAGGCCACTTTACACTGCTCTGGCTTTCTGAAAGCACCTTAAAATGGATGCAAATTATATCGCTTTAAGACCACTCTACACAGCCTCAGTGGTATAAAGGGGCTTTGGTGTAAATGAGAATCTGGCATATGTTGCTTAGGAAGCCCTTGCGGCAAAAAGCACAGATAATAGTCTTAAATGAAATCTGATTCAACAATTGTCATTGTCTCAGAATTGTATATGGAATGGATCATCTCATCCGCTCTACTTTTTGCAATGCAGAAAGAAGCAGAGGAGCTCAGTTCACCATTTCCCTGAACCTTGTGTAATCAGTTATGCTTCCATGGGGAATGAGGTGCAATAGAAATAACAGAAGGGGCCAGTTCCTCCATCTGAATGTTACTGTTTACAGTGGATGCCATGAAATCGTAGGGCTTTCAGGACCTGATCCAAAACCTTTTGAAATCACTGAGAGCCTTTCCATTGACTCCAATGTGCCTTGCACCAAGCCTTCATTGCAGATGTCACAGGGATTCTTAAATTCAGGAAGGTTAGGATACAGGTGTTTTGTTTTGTTTTTTTTAATTCAGGTTTATTTGCAACTGTGGGGTGTATTTTTGGGAAGTAAGGAGGCTGGTCTGTGTAGCAGACTGAACATTAATCTGAAGTCTTTGTGTTATGGAGTCAACATATGTAGATTTCCAGCTGTTGTAATGCTCCAAAAGGCTGTAGATTTTTTCCTTCTAGATTTTTCACAATGTTGCAAGTGCATTCCTTAAACACAGGCACTTTTATCCTGCACTCCTTCTAGCCCATATAAGGTACTTATAATCGTACCTATCACTGTAATTTCACCATTGGTGGAATAGCTGGTTCCTTCTCCCAGCTGCAGGACTAGGCCCCACAGCACAGGGCCAGAACTAAGGATGCTGGGGGTGCTGACATGCCCCCTAGCTCGAAGTGGTTTCCATTACATACAACATTTAGAGTTTGGTTCAATGGCTCTCAACTCCCACACTATAAAAATTGTGGGGCAGGAGTGCTGGAACAGTGCGGTCCTAAAACCCCCAAACAGGTTTGTTTAAATTGGTTTCTATAGCAATGTAATAGCAGCTATAGAAATTACTGTGGAAACCCATAGGGCTTGATTTTCCGTTGTCTTGTGCCTTGTGTTTTCATCTACACCTGAGCAAAATGAGTGTAAAATATAGCATTTATAAAAATGTTGACCATAGAATGAATATAGAGACTATACTTTCCATGGGTTTTCTTTTTACCATCCTATAGAATTCTATAGCAGGAATATATTGTTCTGTTAAATTTTGTAGGGTTGTCATAGAAACGGATGGAAGGTTTGTCATTTCCTATTAAATTATACACACCTTCTCCATAGGGGATATGGCTTTGCACAGATATTGGCACTGGAAATGGTCATATGGCTAACTTGATTGTTCTCTGTGAGTCTTTCTACTAGCACCATGCAACTCAGGTGACCAGCAGCACAGTGCAAATAGCAAGTTAGAAATAAGAAATACTCAAAGCAATAGTCATAGTAAATAGTTTGCAGTATCCCCGAGACTGAATTATGTTTGCATAAAGTATTTATTTACAATAAATCAACAAATATGTAAAAATTGATTCCTATTCACAGATAATTCATGAATAGAAAAAAGGGCTAAATTAATCTAATATACCATTTGCTGCATATAGCTTTCTCAGATCTTTTTATGACCACAGAATACTAGACAGGACATTTTTAAACATAAGTATATTGTTTTATAACATTCTATTTTTATCCCTTCTTTTTTTTATTAAATGGAGTCCCATACAAAGATATATTATAAATGATATTAAACTCTCATTATTTCACTTGGTAATGAAAAATTAAGTTATGTGACAGAAAAGTCTGTTTAATTTGTGATGGAAAAGTCTGTTTAACTTTAGGTAGGCAGCCAATTTATGAGTTTTAAACTATGTCGCCAAGGCAACATTTTTTTATTATTGTCGTGAGACTGTTCGTGCTGAAATCATACATATGCGTCTAAAAATAATACTAAAATAAGTTTAATAGTATTTAACTTAGAGATACAAAGTCGGATCAGTTAATATTAATGGCTAACATACACTTGCATATTTTGTTTTCACAACATTTTAAAGTTGTATAGCTTATGCTATGTGGCTAATATTAGATGAAACAATATAAAGGAGAAAATTAATTAAATTAAAATTTTAATGTGTTGCTATTGGTAGATAACTTAAAAACAGATGACTACATAGCTTTGAAATACTAAATTAATTAATAGCATCTTCTATATGTCATTAGTCCTTTAAACATAGTATACAAATAAGTACTCAGCATATTGCAAAGGTCTGTTGTATGAGTCCAATCCTACTCCCACTGCAATAGTGGCAAAATTACCACTGACTCTGAAGAGAACAAATTTGGCCACTTCAAGACAATTTTTGTTCTGTATGATTATGTAAAATGGGCCTGACTGTACTGTGAAAACAATCCCAGTATAGTAAGGCTATTAATTTCAATGGAATTGTTACTGATTTACACCAATGTAAGAAAAGAAACTCCACCCCAATATAACTAGTCTTACTGACCTTAATTTTTGCCATTCTACATAATGCCTGTTAATGTATATTAATTCAGTACTTCCCTAGTGGTATGGTTTCCTTCCTACTAGGGATGCTACAAATCATTCTGCATATCTAAAAGCTAAGAAGCTCATAAGAGGTTTTGAGTCATCCAGAACAGCTGGGATTACTCAGATTTTATATAGAAAACTATGATTATGGGTCAGATTCTTCCTGGTGAACCATGTACACACACACCAGAAAACCTATCAGTAGCAGTTTGAGTCTATAGTTGAAGCGGGCAACCCTAGTTCTGTTTCTTCCATAAAGACAGACAGAAACCATATGGTATGTCACCTGTGAGTCAACTACATGGAAAGGCATAATGGGACAACCACAGAGAAAGTGGGTGTAGTCTACATATAAATCCAAGGACATATACAAAAATGACTAGACCAGCAATGATGTCTATGTGTAGTTTCGTCCAAAAAATTATTCGGACTCCTAGTGGTAATAGAATGCCCCATGAAAGGATAGTGCACGGGACTGTTCTCGGTGAAAGCAAGGAAATCACATACTAATGATGCTTATAGAGTACGCATAATATGTAGTGGGTGCCCTTTAGAAATTTGTGATTCAGTTGTTCCAGGAGCAACCTTTCCTTCAGAAGGCAAAATTTTCTCCCCTTCTTGTGCACTGTGATAACAATGGAAAGATTCAGCTCTGCAGAGCATGTATCAGCGACAGTCTCTTCAAGGCTCTGTATGGGCTTCATGTTACACCCATTTGAAGTCAATGGAAGTGTTGCTTGTGCATTCCCAGGAACAGGATCATACCTTATATGAACAGCTGACTGGGGACAGTGGGAGAACCACTAAGGCTTTCTTTGGTTACACTAGTCAGTTTTTGGCCTTTTGGCCTTAAATATTATGTTATCTCTGGTTTTGTGCTGAACTTCCATAGTCTTTTTTGTGCAAAAATCTGCATATGTGTTTCAGCTGTATGTTGCTCTCTGACCTTAAAATGATACAGAGCTGTGTCTCTGCAAAACATGTATGAACTACATATGCATACTTCTTGTGTTTTAGCTATGAACACAACGGAGTGATTATTTTCCAACAAATATGCAATTTTTTCTTGCTGGCAAATTGTTCACAAAGAGTCTGTGATATAAACAAGCTAGGAAAATACAACCTAGATGGAGCTACTATAAGGTGGGTGCATAACTGGTTGGAAAATTGTAGCCGGAGAGTAGTTATCTGCGGTTCACAGTCATGCTGGAAGGGCATAATGAGTGGGGTCCCACAGGGATTGGTTCTGGGTCTGGTTTTGCAAAATGAACTTTTCATGGTTATTCCTGCTAGTAAATAACTCTCAAGTGCTCAAATGTTTCTAAAAAGTTAACACACAAAACTTAAAGAGGGTCAAATAGAAATGTACTTCTGAATTCACATGAATATTCATAAACAATTTTCTCCATTATTCATTCAGCTTCAGTCAGTAATATATGATTTTCTGTAAATATATTACATCTCTCTTTCCCCTTCTCTAGTTTCCATGAATAACAAATGCAGTTTTTAAAAATGTGTCTTTTCTCTGTTTGAACTTTCTTACCAAGAGACAGGGAGACAGTAATATAAAACGGGAACACATTGTACCAAATCCCATTAATACTAAATCCCTGCTCTCTGCACTGATACTTGATATATTAAATTTGGATACTTCTGAATGCCTTCTTATGCCAATAAAGGGACTTTCACTGAAAAAACTGAGATAGACTCACAGAAAGTAGAGACTGAAACAACCTGTTAAATCATCTAGTGTATCCTACTGCTAGTGTAGTATGTGCCTTAATGTTGAGACAAAGGACCAAATTTGCAGGTGGTGTGAATCATCAGCATAGCTATGTTAATTCATAGCAGTGGAGAATCGGAGATTATATTTGATTACATAATTTATGGTAACATGATATTTACTGTATTCATGAATTTTAAAAAAATATTTCAAATGTACAGTGATTATTTTTCTCAACAAATAAATATCACCTCTTCCCAGGAGAGGTTGGATAGAGCATAAAAATTATTGAAATGTGAATATGTGTCCAGTGAATGTATATGGTATTTTCCAGGGAGAAGAGGAAAGAGGGAGCTTCCTTAAAGCTTTACTTAAAGCACCTTCACAGGTTATAACTGGCAATTTCTCACAAAATCAAGGGATTGTATGTTTCATAGCTATACTGTGGACGCCACTGATCTCATCTGAGTTTTCTTCCCAAATCAAGCATAGCAAGTCCTAGTTTCACTGAGCACTTTGTCCATTACGAAAACAAATGGGTCTATTTAAGTAGGAATTGCATGTATTTTGGAAGTGACTTCACATGCAAAAGTCCCACTGAGTTCAATGGGAGTTGCACAGGAGAGGGGCTGCAAGACCAGGCTCTTAATGACATCTTGAGATAACCATTACCGTTACAAAAAATACATAGCTACACAATATTCTTCAATGCTGATTCTGTGTGACTAGTAGATGACCTTTGAAAGACTAGACCTTACTCTTTTGACCTAAATTTGATCTGACTTGGAAAGTTTGGCCAGTGGTAATTAGTAATTATTTCCATTTGATATATATATATCCCATGAGCTGCAGCCACATCCATCTCTCTCATATTGTGAAGAATCAGGACAAATATACCATTAGTAAAGGCCGAATGTATATTGCCATGTAGCAACACAGTACTCTGAATGAATTATCTGAACAAGAGGTTTGCACGGAGACATTAAAGACACAAGAATCTTAAAACAGCAACACATCCAGAAAGTTAGGATACACATGATAAATATGATATGATCATATACATAACACATACATGATGCAGAGGTGGCTATGGAAAATACTCACTTTTTCACCTGATTCTGCTTCCTTTTGGCTTGTGCACCCCCAATGGTGCATAGCAGGGAAGTAGGTACTTGTGTGTAGTGGGAAAAATTACACTGACTAATAAACACGAGCATTTTACTGAGAAAAACTATCACAAACTGTTGCTGAATTAATTTGACAAACAACCAATACAAATAGCACATCAAACATGTTATGAACCTGGGATGAGATCCTGGTCCCATTGAAGTCAATGGGAGTTTGTCATTCACTTTAAGAGGCCCAGGGTTTCACCCCTGGTTTCAATATTTGTGATTCATAAACAGGTTAGTGTAAAATTGGAATATGATGAGTTAAACAAAGCATCCTATCCCCTCATGCAATTATGTTTTAACTAATACAGTACATCACAAGTATAATGCAACATTTGACAGAGGTTTAGGAGGAAACTGACAGAAATGTTTTCCAATGTATAGGAAAATGTCAATCATCAAAAATTCTATTATTAATGCATTGACTTGGCATAATACACTTTATAAAGGCTATAAGGTAAGCTTGTGCTGGCATTTTACAAGTCACATATTATTCTTAAACATAAATATCTATTACCCTATAGTAGAAAAAAGGTTTTTAGATTTTGTTGAAGATTATTTTTATGTAAGAAAAGCCACGTGATGTAGAACATCAAACCTATTGTTGAATATGAATACCCTTGTGTACTTATATGTTAAATATTAAGCATCAAACCAAGAAATTGTATTAAATTAATTACTATATATGTTGCTGGGGAAAATATTGTTAAATTTAAGCCAAAGTTTCTGGTTATCAACAGGATTTTTTTTAATTATCCAGTTCAGATGTATTATACATCTGTGTCATTTTCATTACTTATAGTCTAGCACCTATCAAGTTTCAGATAATGGACTTGTATTCTTCCATTTGCTGGCTTTACAAGGATGAAAACAATGAAGTATGAAAAATAATCTAATTTGAAATGAGTTAAATGCTAGTGAAAACTTAAGGGATTTTATGTATTTATAAATGATACCACTATCAAGTGGTTGTTATATATGATTTTATATAGACATATTGTACTTATGAATGTGTATATATACACTATGATAGGTAAATACTGACAGCATGAATAATATTTGACCTTTTAAAATCAATTTTAAATACTTTACTGGTAACTGACATATGTATATTCTGCTTACTACAAATCTTTTGTTCAGAAATTTTTTTTGTTCAAAAGCTCCAAAGCACAAGCCATTAATTTATTTACCATAAGCTATTATTTTCTATATTACATTAATGATGACACAAAATTTAAGTTTATATAAAATATTTTCTGAAGGGTCAAGTGCAAGCAGAATCACTAAAACTAATATACACCAATTGAAAATCTAAACAATTAATGAATTTCTCCCCATTCCCTTTTTTATATGTGGCATTTTATAATAGCTTTTTCTTTTGGGAAAACTACAATTGCCTTTTAAGTTTTAACTCAAAAATGTTAATGCTTATCTGCTAGTTAAATTACATTCTTCATTAGATTAACATATGTCAGCTGCCTACTGGAATCCTAACATTCTGCCCACCTGTGATGTCATAGTAAGGAGGGGCTTTTCCTCTGCAGACTCCTCCCTCGGTATCTCCTTCATCACCATGGCAACAGCCTTATCTGCCGCCCTAGAGCCTTTCCCCTACAACAGTGAAATCAACAATGGCTTGTGTCAGGAGGAATCTTTGTTACTTGATACAAAATATACACCCCAGAACAATCCAGTAATTAAATGACGGTGTTACGCTGGAAGTAAAAGTATGTTGTTGAAAATAAAATACACACATACTGTTAAAAACAAAATGCCAAAACCAAACAAGCAAACAAAACCCCCCAACAACTTAACTGATAACAGAGTTGAGGCTCCATCCTGCAGCTTTTACTCATATGAATCACTCCAGTGAAGTCAATAGGACCACAAACTGCCTTCCTCTTGTGAGGCCTTCCTGGAGTACCTCGGCAGGAGTGAAGTAAGTTCAGAATATCACAGAACTTGGCCCTCATATGAGTAATATCCAGAGGATCAGGCCCTTAATTTCTTCCCCACTAATTAACTGTAGTTACCTGCAACTTTACAGCTGAAATATACATGCTTTCTACTCAAATCAGATTATAGACAAAAAGAAATCAACCTGTAATGAAGATTTAGAGCTTACATAAAATGAAAGTTAAATTCTCCTTTAAATACTCTAAATGTAAGGGCAAAATTCTCCTCTGATCTACATTGTAGATCTTGAGTCTCTGATACTCTGCTCTCCCTGTATGTATAGAACTTCTTTAAGTATCAGTGAATGTCTGAAGGTATAGGGAGAGAAGAGTAGTGGAGCTTGATTAGACTTTTCTTACACTCACAAAATGCTATTGAAGTCCATGGGAGTTTGGGGTGTACAAAGACTGAAGAATCTGGCTCCATGACCTCAGAATTTTGCCCTAAGCTTACGTATATTTCATTAACTAAGAATCTATGGAATGTATTTTTTAACTACACTACAGTATAATAGGAATGATTTAAAATAGCACTGTATACTGTATCCTGAGGATACTGTTTATTGATATGAAAGAATGTGATATAATTTTTATATCACAAACACTGTATTATTGTTCACAGTTCAAAAACATACTAGAGCATACTATTGCAATTTTAAAACAATATTTATGAACAAAACAAGGTCAAATTAACTTATTTGTGCAACACATTGCAGTCAACCTAGAGAGAGTTCTTTGCATGCTGCAAGAAGTTCTCATACCATAAGTGTCATAAAACATAGGCATGCTCAATTTGTAATTCCTTTGATATCCAAAGAACTGCAAAAGGTATTGTAAAGTTTACTTCAGATTTGGATATTCTGTTATTTGGTGAGAAGAGTGTTCTAAGTGCTAAGCATATCAAAGGTCCAAACATTTATTTATTTCATTTGATATGTTACAAATCCATGAAACTATTTTCTGTAATATGTGGAGCTACTATTCAGCTAGCATTAGTAACATGCTATTTGACTTTCAGAAACCTAATCCTTTTGTGTTGAATGCTATAGAGAAGTAGTTTATTAGCTAAAAAAGGATGCATCAGAAAGCATGCAGTGCTTTTTATTTCTTGCATAGTAAAACCCACCAAAGCAAAGGTCAGGTCACTTTTTTGAAGACAGAGCCACTTTTTCTTCAAGGTTTCACCTACTGCCTGAAAAGAGTCATGATACTCACATTAGTGCCTGCGATCAACTTTTTTTAAAAAATAGCCCTGTGAATGGCTATCATACACCACATAGCTCATCACTTTAAAAATGTGGCTATAGTCAGAACAGAAACTCAGTAAAAATGACATCTTAGGATACTATATTGCTTTTCCATCAGTGACTTTCATCTCACATACACTATGTTTGGAGGTGAAAACACAATTTATTCAATTGAACTGCAGCCCCACAGGAGCATGGGTGAACCATGTTGATTTATTTCTGACTGGTACACTCATGACATACAATAAGGATTCTGCAATCAGAACTTAGCTTGGCAACATATTTGATGATAGGAGAGACAGAGCAGAATACAGCAGCTGTAGGTCCCAGTGATTTTAATGGAGGGAGATGCAGGTGCTCAGTACCTCTGAAAATCTGACTGCATGTTTAGGTGCTTAAATATGGATTTCAGTGCCTAATGTTAGGTGTCCAAGTTCAAATGTTTTGGCCACTGTATTCCAGGTATTCTTGTATATATTTGAAATTTTGCCTGTCTGTAAATTTTTGGCATCAGCACCTCTGGCAGCTTGCAGGAGCATGAGTGAATTTGATTATTTCCCCCTCTCCTCTAGAAAGGAGGGGGAAAACATTTTAGTCTCTGTGTCTAGGACACAGAAATGGTTAATACACTGCAGTTTGTTAGCTGTAATTGAAATGATAATCTGTTGGGTTCTAATTACAATATTTTGAACATAGAGATTAGTATATACATAATCATGGAAGAATTGCTTTAAAATGTGTATTTATTTGGCTGCCTCCATTGTTAAGTTGTTCTCCATTGTTAAGTGTTTCTTAGCAATATTGGATTGTTGTACATATTGTCTGTTGCAGTAGCTTGGTGCTGAGCATTATAGTTCTTCTGGAACAGCTAATTTTATACTTGTGAGCTCCCAAAAATGAACAGTTCATCACAACTCAGCGACCTGAGGTAAATTATTTTCTCATATATGCAGCATTTTGATCACTTGGTGAATGAGTTTCACAAATACCTCTTTTGTCAGCAATGTGCAGATTTAAACAAACATGATGCACAGCATGCAAACCTGCATATAAAGCAAGGATACTGTCTTGAGTGAATTGGTGCAGGAAAAAGATATGATGTGATACAATATACTTTTGCAATAAAACTGAGATATATATCAGTGTTTTGTTGTCTGGTACAATTAAGACTAAACCACTCCTTTTTAGGAAATATCTCCAAAACAAGATAAACAATACAGTAGTTAGAGTATTTCCACAGCACTTTGAATATTGTAATAGGATCAGCTAAAATCTTGCTAACGATTTCTGCAGGTTCTCCCAGGCTGAGAGAATGGATGGTAATAGACATTTCCACAGGAGTGTGCATATTTTGCAAACCCACTCTGTAGGGAAATACACTGGTTTAGCAGCTGGTATTTCTGAATAGCGCCAAATTAAATTCAGTACAAGTCACAGTACTTACAAAGAATGTAATGCTTGTTAATGCGGATTTAATTAAACTACAGTAAAAGAATATTAATTTAAAGTTCAGGACAGCATGGGCACTTTTTAGTGAGCGAAAACATATAATTTAGCAACTTTGTTCACGTTGTATGAAACTTCTTTCCAGCATTTAATATTCGAGCACATGATCATTTTCTACTACAGATCATTTGTGAGGCCTGAGTTCCTGGGACATCTGTATGGTTCTTACAGATACATGGCCATCTCATAAAGGCCTTATCGTTTGTGAGAAGACAGTGATATTCATAAATTGATTTGTTTGAAATTTGAAAAAAAGTTTCTAAAGAGCTTATGATCTAATATGGGTTTTGAAATTCACGTATGGAATATTGAAGCATTTGAGCTTAAAGTTCACTTTTGTCATGATGTTAAAGTTGGAGTGCAAGAATTTTCATACAAATGAGCATGAGAGAGTTGTTAACATGGTCAAATTGACATTTATTTTCAAAGTCAACTAGTGTTCATAGACTTCCCCCCCCCCACACTATTCTCTGTGTTCTAATACCTACACACACATAGACAGCATTGTGTCAGACTTGTGCAATTCCATTTGAAGTCAGAGATGCTCTACCAGTCTACCTGAGAGAAGTATTTGGTCCATTGTGAGTAATGTAGGGAGAGGCTCTTGTATTTTTCTAGTGTAACTGTGTGCTGTTTCATTGATATATTAGGAATATTCACAACCTGCCTGTGCCTATACATCCTAAATGCATTTCTTTCACAACAGGTATAATTTAAAACAGTTTCACTAATGAACACTGTAGGAAGAAAAGGTAAAGTACAGACATAGCCAATAAAAGCTCAGGGGAGCTAAAAAACAATAGACTGGCATTTTGGATTCATTTCTCTGAAGATATAGTCTCCTTGGCTGCATTTAAACACCACAAATGTTTTTGTCTTAAACTGAAAAAGCATGTTTGTTTATTGGCAATGCTAGAAACATACTTTCTCATTCCAAAATGAGTTTGAGGCACTAGAAGAGGGTACAGGTACTTGTTCCTCACAAAAACTGAATCCAAAATGTCTGTTGTTAAATGCTTGCATTCATTGTCAGACTTTGTTTTGTATTGAAAAATGATCGGTATTTATAAATTCATTGGCCTATAGTGGCTTATAGTTGCTGTCTGACACTTGAAAACATCCATGAATCACCACAGGGACAGAACTGGAGGCTTCCAGTGCTAAAAGTACTTACCTCTACTATTTGGGATAAAGTAGCAACTTCACTGCTAGCAGCAGTTGCAGACTCTTAACGTCTGTGTGGCTCAGCCACTGGAGAAGGATTTAGGAAATTTAGGGTACTTCAGTCTCCATGTCCACTCAATGCTTGACTTCTCTAAGTTTCTTATTTTGGTAGTGGTGGGTTTCAAGTAGAGAGACCAGAGGATGACAGTACCTTTTGCAACAACTTTTGAAATTTTGTTTCATTCAGCACTGGCATGATAACAAAGCCTTTTGAATATTTTTGAATGCTTGGAGAGTAAATAACCATTGGACCAATTTATCCAGAGTTGTGATGGATTTTTCCATCACTGACCATTTTTAAATGAAGACTGGATTTTTTTTTAAAGATGCCCTAAGAATTATTTTGGAGAAGTTTTGTGGTCTGGGTTATGCAGAAATTCAGACTAGATAATCACAACAATGGTCCCTTCTGGCCACCTATAAAGTTATTTTCACATGATGGGCTTGTGTTGACATGGCTGTAGTCACATTGAGAACCCAGCCCTGGAGCTCTCAAATCTTCTGGACAAAATCTCCATTGAAACTATTATGTCTCTGTGAAACATTTTGAAATTACATTTAAACAAAAAAGTTCTGACTTAGAATCAGCTGTGAGCTTCGACCTGTTAAGTCTTCTGGGAGTCTCTCCATATCAGGCCTCCTCTTCTGGGTGCTCGAGTGAATCTCCTGTTTTTGGACAGCCTTTTAGGAATCCAGGCAGGGGCACCTGAAATCAGCTCAAGTTCTGCACTCCTGTAATTGCCTGGTTGTCACTTCCCTTACCACTGAAGAGATGTTCAGAAGCTGTGGCTATTCAGAAGAAAGAGCCAGTGCTGAAGCAGTGTTCAGTGTGAGGATCTGCAGCCTGGAGCAGAAGGGAGACAAGAAACCTTCCACAGGAGGCTAGGAAAGAAAGCAAAATTCTGGCACCCCACTCCTCAGCACATAAGCCTTAGTGAAGTGGGAGAAAGAGACTCAGAGCTTAGGAGGATGGATACTGCTGCCCCAGGGGTGACCAGAAACTTGAGTGGGAATGAAGAGAAACTCAGAGGGCAAGGGACATGTTGTGTGTGAGAGAGAGAGAGATTCAGCGATAAGAAGGCAGAGAGCAAGAGAAGAAGGTGAATTTCAAGGGAGGAAAGAGGAGTCAGAGAGGGTGAAAAGAGGGGGAAATGAGGGTGGAATTGAAAGGTTTGTTGATGGAGGGAGGGAAATTGATGAATTTGATAGCCGGGGGATGCTAATAAAAACATGCATAACTGATACATATGCATGACAGGGCATTTGCTCGTTTGTATAACATCTCCAGATTTTCAGACCTACAGCCTGGACAGGTATGTAAGTCAAAAGAAAGACTCAAGCGGATACCATTGTACTCATCCAATGTCTTTCCTTGGTGGAGTAATGGTATAAAGCACAATGATGCCATTACACACAGAAAGGGTTACAAAGGTATGCTTTAATGCAGAAAAGGCTGCTAGATTTCTTCCAAGATATTTCCAGTTGTTTCCCAAAGCTTCTTTCAATTAGTAAGATGGAGAGTCTGTTAAATTAGAATTATAGAGCCTGTTCCTACCCATTCCTCTGCCCCATGGCTCCACAGTTGGCTGACAAGCCACTTATTTCATAAAGTCTTTACAGCATGTCATTAAGTCCATCACCAAAATGGTGGCCATAATTACCTACATATTTCATGTGGAAAATATTTTTCTATTGCAGGTCTGTCTCAGAGCTCTAGACAGGCAGAATAATTGACATGGAAAATATTTTTTCCAGTTACACTGTCAAAGTTCACCAAATAGCCACATAAGAAACTGACTCAGCATTAACCCCCATCCTTCCATTTTTATAACCTTCAGAAATGCATTTGAGTAGGTTTCAGGCTGAATTTCTTTTAAATGTTAATGAACTCATTTAAAGCTGCTAAATAATGAATTGTGTCCTTTTAGTTGCTAAGATAAAGGCAACAACATGATTCTGATAGTCTACTAGATTGACATTGATTCTAGATTGGTATAGTGAATGGGAAAAGAATGACTATTATCAGTTATAGAAAACCAGTAGCCAACAGATCAATTATTCTATCTTTTTAAATAAAACATTTACCATCTCTATGTACAGATCCGGTGTCCTTTCACGCTTAATAGTAAAAATAGTTTATCTTAGTTTAATAATGAAATACAGTGAATCTCTTGGAGTGGGAAAAGGTATACTTTGGGCTTCTTTTGAAATATACTTGCAACTCCACCTCATCTGACTTCTGCAGTGTGAGCCATGCCTCTTCCTAACCATAATATCCTCCCTGGCATTGTAACCAACATGAGCAAATTCTCCTGTATGGCACAGAACACAGCTCAGCGAGGGATCTTTGCATTGCAGCATGCTGGTGATATGTACGGGTGAGCTGGGTTGTCAGAGTTCCACTACTAGAGGGATATTCCCATCATGGTCCTGTGTGGAGGGTTCAGACTGGGAGATGGGGTGGTGCAGTGTCTATTCTAGCCACTAGGCCTTGAGAGGAGGATTCCTGAAACCCTGCCTCCTTCCTCACTGCATTTCCCCAATGCCCAGCCAAGATCAGGTAAAAGTAACTGTGTCCTCCCAGCTGCAAAGAGGGATGGGTCAAATTCTGTCTTCAGATATGCATGGACAACCCCCAATTGACTTAATTAAGATAAGATGATATGTCAGCGGGAGTCATGCATGCTTGGAATTTGGCATTGTATAAGCAGGTCAAGATAGAGAAGGGATGCACTGTCTATAGAAGAAAGCAAAAGCCTGGCATAAAGGAAGCAAAAGCCTGGCATAAAGTGCTAAAATACATTGGGACCAGGGCAGGCATAGTACTGGCCTCAGAAACTGGGAGCAATAGAGAATCTGATGTATAATCTGCAAACACATTCTTCAACAAAACATTTATAGATGTAAAAATTAGCGAGGAAGACCAAATACAACCTATCTTTCAAAAAATGTCTAAAGAAAAGTCTGTTCTCAGCTGAGAACAATGTCAATCATGAAGCACAAACTGGATATACTGGATCCAAAACTCTTGAATATTGTAAAAATTCCTGTAAAGATACCAGTATGAAGTTCCAAAATTTTTGGTGGCTTTGCATTTGGTGTTCTGGTTTTGGATCATCTGTGGCACACACTTCTACCCCCCCACCTCAATAGATCATATTTTACCTTTATATATTTTTTATATATATATAATTAGAGCTGCATTAAACACAGTGTTTTTGGGTTCCCAGGATTCTGGGCAAATACTTTTCCTACTGTAAGTCCATGTGGCTCCATGCCTACTAAGTTTTCCACTTGAACTAACTCCAAAACTCAAGAGTGGCTTTGCATGGTCAATACCTGAAACCACAACTCTGCCTGGGTCTCCTGAAAAATGTGGCTAAGATTTGCCCAAAAGATGTTGAGCATCTGCAAACCTTGCCCAAGTTTCAGGTTTGAAACAAACTCAACCAACCAGGCAAGTCTGACCTAGTTTGGGTTTTTTAAGGATGGTTTTGCACAGATCCTCTTTTCATCTCATCTGCCAATGTAATGTTGTGGTTACTTCAGTAAAGGTCAAACTCTCATGAGTTCTTGCAAATTTCTGATAGGACAAGTCGGGCCCAGGAAACTTTTAATGACATCTTTGCTATGCATGAGCAAAAAGTCCAGCCAGACTTACTCCAGAGCTTAAAATAGGTCTTTCATTAGGTATTCAACTCATGCCCTCTGCTGTGAAAGGTGACTGACTGTGGTGCATATTCAATTTTTCAGACTAAAATGCCTAAACGTTTAGGTCTGTAGAATGCTACACCATTTTCTGAAAAGAAAATCAGTTTTAAATGGCAATGCACACCTGAGAGGGTTTTATTGTTTTTTTAAAAGGCAAATTTTATGGAAAATATATTTAATTGATGGAAAGCTTAACCTAATTGTAGTTTTAAGTTATTGCAACTAAGGTCGTTCATGCTAAGTAAGAAAGAGAACAGAACAAGCTACTGTACGTATTGCACTCTGGCTGCTTGGCTGCTGTCCAGATCCCCAGGCAGCTGATATATTAGACTTACAGTACCAATTAAATAGCCTATTCAAAATGGATTTATGTGCCACAAATCATTGTATTTTGCACAATTTAAAAATAAGAGCTGAGACATGCATGGCTCTATTGTTTAAATTATGCGGTGCTAACATTTTCTCTCCTCAAAATGAGTGCACAACTGGACGGTGATGCCAATGGAATTCCTGTGGCTATGGAACATTAGAAAAATCTTGAGTTCTCTTATAGAGTCTAAATGTACTTTCTCTCCTGCAACCTTTCTCCTCAGTGCTTTCTGTTCTGTTTTGCCTCCTTCCCCTTTTATTTCCATCATCTCTCTGTTCCCCAGTTACTTTCTTCTTGTACTGTTTTCTGGTCCTGCATCTCTTAAAAAATAAGGAGAATCCCAGCTGGCAGGCAGAGCTGTGAGCCAATTCAAGATAGCTGTTCCAGAGCAAGTATCAGCCAGTGGATTCTCTTTCTCTGGGAGACTTGAGCAAGGATTTTTTTTTTTAAAGCATAAGGGATTTAGATACCATAATCCAATTTCAATGGCACCTGGGCCTCTCCTTTGAAATGTCCAGACTTTGGTCTGTTTCTCCATGATACTTTTATGGCCCCATTAGTGGGGCCTTACCCAAGGTCACAGAGGAAGAAGTCTTTGACAGTGCCATGAATTGAACACAGATCTCCCAAGTCCCATGCTAGTGCCCTAACCATCCTTCTCTCTGTCTAATATTTGCCTAAATAAATCCATGTCATCCAGACTGCAAGGACACATTTTTTGCTCCTTGTGTATGGAACTTTAGCAAAGAAAATTGGCAACGAGGATAGTAATGAAATAGCACAAGCTTTTCCACTGAAGTACGTATTTTGTGTGTATGTATATGTAACTATCCAGTAGCACAGAAAAAGTGCAATTCTACTCTGAAAAATGACTTTGTCAAAGTGACACTGTGAAGTTCCATGTTTCAAATGGGCTGCCTTTACAGGTTTCTTAATTGCTATCAAAGCAGATTCATCATGAACTCTGAGAGTCAAGCTAGGTTCTTTTCACATCACCAGTAATAAAAATATTGTAGGCTAACTTCTGACTTAATTGATCACTGTGCAATCCCATTGTTTTAAACCTGTGCAAATATATTTAACTGACTGAAATTTAGTAAATAATTCTGTTGTTGATGCATACTGTATATAGAATCTAGCTCACTCCCTAAGGTATGCTGGCTGCTGCAAGGCTAACAGGAGAATGCAGTAAAAACATTTTTGTTTCTCAAGTCAGCAGATTTGAGTCTGAATATACACAGAGAAGAAACGTATTGAGTACAGTGGTGCCATTTTTAATGTAGTTAGGGTTTAGAATAGAACCACACTTTAAATCACCATTTTATAAAACTATTAGGAAGTATGGAGAAACTAGTCAAGTTTGTCTCCAGAAATCTTATTTGCTCCTTTCATTTCTTTATCATTTTAAGCTGGATACTCAAAGAGCAAAGTATCTTTTGTTAGCCCAGTCTCTGACTGACAGATTGTAAACAGTGTCAAGGAATAGCAGCTGAATTGCTCTGTTTACATCACGGTGTAGTTTGTTTTAAAGGAATATTGTCTGGCCAGTAAGGTTTAGCAGATGGCCACTTAACATTTATTAGATGCGTATCAGAACAAAGAATTCATGATAACAATATTTTGCTTCTTTGATAAAGTCACTGACCAGAAGGGTTCCATGTGCCTAGGCTAGAAAAAGAGATTCTAGCCCCAACCATGATTTGAACTCACACCAATGCTATGGCAGAATAGTACTTGGATTATGCATTTGTTGGAACTAATATCCTTCAGATAAGACATCAAACTGAGGTCTCTGGTGCCTGCCAGGTAGAAGTTAAGAACTCATACCACTTTTCAATCAGTTTAATATTCCTGGCTATCGTTCTTTCTCGTGGTTAAATGATTAAAAGGGTGCATGTGCTATTTCTGAATTCAGAACAATGCATCTGCCTGTATCCGCTGCTCTTGTAGAAGGTAAGTCAATGTCCTCTATTGCTGTAAGATACCTTGTATATGAAAACTGCTATTCTAAAAACTATGCTATTAGTTGATAAAATATTTATAGAGAGTAAATGAATCATACACAGAAAACATGATAGAAAAGTTACTGTACATTAAGAATATGTTTTACTATTTTGGTATGCACAATATCATTGAGGAGGAGAACTCTTAAAGGAGTTAGTTCGAGTGTTTTGCATTTACAGTGTATAAATTTGCTTCAGTGGAGTTGCAGGGGGTGCAAATTAGGACAAGATTTTCCCCTTTGGATTGGGAACTGCACCAGCAGGGCTCAATCCTGCAGTTATACGGAACTCGCGGACCAAATATCTAGGAGCTAGTTCTGCCCTTGGATATATGAATACACCATTCACTGACTTCAGATTTTTGCTGCATGCATGTGTCTGAAGGGTAAATATGTCCCACTGATTCCAGTGAGAGTTATATCCACAAAGGACTGCCAGTTAGATTCTAGTCAATCTCAGGGATAGGTGCATGTATGTAGTTTTAAATGGGATCTTATTCTGCTCTCTGTAACAAACAATAAATAAAAATCCTCCCAGGTTTGCATAGATGAATGGGACTGTGACATTCCACTAAAAGTCCACATCAGTGAGATACCAAAAGAATCCTGCACAATAACACACCTACACTCTGCTTAATAAGTAGCAGATTCTCAGCCTGCATAGCTCTGGGCAGGAATAGTTGTGATCATTCCTGTCACTGCTCCATGTGCCTTCTTCGGATGGGAACTGAAATCTCAGAAGAGGGAACTTTCAGCAGCAGAACAGGTTCCTCTCATCAACACTGCATTCTGGGAAGTCCTGCTTTCCTCCACTAGTTCCCTCTCAGTTCTCCCACTATGTCAGCCCTGATGTGTGTCTGCTGGAAGACCAGTCAGTGGACTTTAAATGCTGCATACGGGAATTTTTCTAGCTCAGGTCTGGTATGAGAAACCCCACAGGCTTTGATGTGCTGAGTACACAGGTCAGAGGACCAGCATGCACAAGAATGTGTATATGGAAAAATGTGACCTCTTTTTCCCTAGCCATACTTCTGTGTGTGTCTGGAACAATGGAAGCCAGTCAGAGCTGGTTGCTTGCTGTTCTTCATGTCCCCCGGGATTTAGATGAAGGAACATAAGTAGGAAGGGTATGTTTGCCCCTTTAGTAAGTAAGTTAGATACATTTTCCAGATACATTGTTACTGAGGGCCAAATTTTGATCCTCAATCAATGGTAATTTTGCCACTCAGTATTTCAGGATTTGGCCTTACCTGTATCTTGAAATTATTTAGAACCATGAAGCATTTTTGTTCCCTTTATTAAAAGACATTAAATGCAGTTTGTTCTTTTTTAGCCACAAATCAGAATTATACTGTAGTGCTTTCACACATGCAGGCCATTAACCAGAATGATGAGTAAACCATTTAATACTGCTAAAGTCAATTTGGATTATATGTAATCTGTGGAGATTTGGAACTTTGTATTAGTGCTAATGTTGTTCAAGATGTAATGCCATAGCTAGATTAAGCACTGAATTGATGCTATAGTGAGTAACTATGACAGTGAAAACAGAGAGAGCATGAATATATTTTATTTTCAGGCATGTATTTGCTATGAATGAAAATGAGCTGAAAAAGATGGCATTTTTCAATTTCCTTGTTAAGATCAGACAGGTTTATCAAAGAGCCAGAATATAAAACAGTCTTGTTAAGGGTTTATAGTACACCCACATCATTTTGATTGACTTGCTGACTATAATGATAATTGTACTTTTCAAGTCTGCCTTGTATGACATGTCTCTAAATTAGAAATTCATTGGTATGTCAGGATAGCCATTTCAACTGCATTGACTACATTTTCCCACTTACATTAGAGAATGGCCTGAGTTGCAAAGTTCAGTAACATTATGGGGGTGAAACGTCATAGTTCAGGGAGAGCTGGGGGTGGGGGGAATGCTGTATCTGGCTTTTGGTTTGGATCCATCTTTATTTTATATCAATATAACTTTGCTTTCTGCACTGTGGGGATCATATGTACCCAGGTTTGGGAGTCCTGACAAGTGAAGCAACTTGTTATAAAACTGGCCTCTAACTTCTATGGACTATCGGTTGCTTGGGATGGCTGCCATAACAAGCAATAGCACACAGAGACCAGTCCTGAGCAGAAGATCTGGCCATACCACAAAACACGTGTCTGGTCTACAGTGATATGGAGGGGAAGTCAATGAACAGCTTAAATACCACATAAGTTACCTGGAGAAGATAAAGCCAGTTGCTACAGAAAATGGATAGTATGTGAGTGGTGCTCTGAACAATTGGCAAAAATATGCATGTTGGCATGGGAATACAGAAATATTCCAGTGGCTGCCTATTGACAGGAGGCTATCCTCAAATAACTGAGGGGGCATTGGCTTCAATCTTAAGCACTTGGCGCTTTAGGGAGGAAAAGAGCTAGTATTTATGGGAATGGTGGCTTGCTGTTTGGTTTTATTATTTCCTAATTATGAAGCAAGAGGACTCTACTGGGGTTATTGTTCTTTGACCTACTTTTAAATCTGTGTCAAAGATGCCTAGAGTCTGGGATATACTCTTTTAAGTAGAGTATGTTGTAAATGGAAATATAAAAAGAATAAAGTGATATACACTCCTAAGCTGTTAAAATCATAAGCCCTAGCTCCTTACGATGTATAGCTATATTTACCTTATTATCTACTTTTAAAATCTAAACTCTTTGCTCCAACTTCAGCTTGACACATGTGTAACTCCATTCACTTCACAGTTGTGCACTTGGGTGGGCAGAGGGGAATTAGGTCCTATTATTTCTTATTTCTTTGTGGTGACTGCTCAAATTAAGCAGAGCAGGCAAAGTGTACCCAGTTTTGGCCATCTGAGTCATCAAACATTCAGAAAAGGGGAAAGGAGAAGTTAAGGGGCTTGGCACAGTGAGAAATCATTACTGTTTTTTAAAGGTACTGTTTTAGAACCTTTCTTGCTCATCTTTGGTTGCTCTCCCTGGCTGTTCCTGGAAATGGGTGTTAAAGTACAACCTTGCTCCTGCATCTACTTTAATTGTTCCATCTCCAACTGCATTTTTCCCACCTGCGCTGAGGCTGCTAAAATTCCTACTACCATAGACATATCCTGTTAAATGTGTGTACAATGCAGAGGTGAATATTCTCACTCCGATCTCCATTTAAACCAGAGCTGGAGCTTCCAGCTAGGCTATTTCTCAGTGATTTGTATCCCATAGGACCATAAGTAAAAAGTAAAATCAAAGGGCACAAAATTTTAAACAAAGCTGGAGATGCCTTCTAATCTAATCACATAGCGTATGCACAATTTTGTTTGTAGTTAGAACCTACAATAAGTGTCTTTTTAAAAAAATTCAATCCTG
Source organism: Sternotherus odoratus (assembly GCA_032164245.1). Lineage (NCBI taxonomy): Eukaryota > Metazoa > Chordata > Testudines > Kinosternidae > Sternotherus > Sternotherus odoratus. Next base: position 8,811,956 of record JAVMKO010000009.1, on the reverse strand, counting down.
AACATATAGCATCTCTCGATGTAGAGAAGGGGCAGACCTCAAGTGTAGTGAATATAAAAGGAATTCTTTACTGAAGCTGCCACACACAGATCCTGTAGCTCTTTCTCTGGTTCTTATAGATTAACTAACACAGCATGTGCTACCTAGGTCTCCCTAAATCTTGTTTTATACTAAACAGTCATGGAAGGCATTGCTGATTAGCCAATGGGAAAGAGAAACTTACTGTTGACTAAGATGAACATTTCACACTAGAGTACTGTCGGGGCGGCTCAACGGTTTTTACCGCCCCAAGCATGGCAGTCAGGTGGCCTTTGGCGTCATGCCTGCGTGGGGGGAGGGTGCACTGGTCCTGCAGATTCAGCAGTATTTCTGATGGAGGTCCCTTGGTCCAGTGGCTTCAGCTTACCAGCCGCCGAAATACTGCCGAATCTGCAAGACTGGCGGACCTCCCTCAGCTGTGCTGCCAAAGTCCGCGTCATGCGCTTGCTGCCCTGGTGCCTGGAGCCGCCCCTGAGTACAGTGCTTCAAAAGCCAGTTAAATATGGACCCTAAATCTTGGCAGCATTTGTATGTGCCTTGAGGACAAGATGCTGGAGGTAATATCTTTTATTCGACCAACTTCTGTTGGTGAGAGAGACAAATTTTTTCAAGCCTTGACACAAATAGAATTATATATGCCTTTTGCTAGACCCCTAATTTCAAAACCAGTTAAGTGACACACAACTTCTAAAGTAATTGTGATCTCTGTTAATTGTTGTTCACTATTATTACACTGGAAGACAGGATAGTTAAAGTAATATATTGTCATTGGTATTTACTAACACTTCTTGAAGAGAAATAGGGTCAGACTCTGATCTCAGTTGTTTGAATCCAGAGTAACTGATCAGAATCTTGGCCCATTACATTTAGTGGTAATTTCAGGACAAGAATCTCAGAGAATAGTTTAATCTAGTTTAGTTTTTTTTATATTTGCCATAATGATTTACTAATTCCTCCCAGATTCCTTTTTTCATTAAAAGGTACATTCAAATACTATGCACAAATAATGGAAAATATCCCTGGCATTAAAATATAGAACAGCTTAATCACAAAACAATAGTGTAATACCAGTAAATTGCATAGCGGAACAGAAAGATGGGCAACTGGAAGATGGATGGAAGAAAAGAACAAGTGTGGAGGGGGTGGTCCTGAGTTTGCTTTAAAGTTATGTTATTTTCTCAAGGCAGGGAAGCAACATTGCCTTCATAGGAGCAGTTTAAGGGCTTATCTAGATGAACAGCTGGAACCACATGTTTGAATCCTGCCAGGGTAGAATTAGCCATTCAGCTTTTCATGGTGGCTAAATCTGGTTTCATGCAATGTAACTGTTAGCCAAAACCTTGAAATGTAAAGTTCTTTCTGATTTGCATGGAAACTAAAGATCCTACTGCACTTTTGGAAACTGTAAGGGCTTGCTTCAGTGTCCTTGACCTAAAATCTCCCCTTAGCTCTCTTCTGCAGTGTTTGCTTGTCTGTAAAGTTGTCTTTATTACAGTGCCCTACACTACACTACCTAGATCAGCAGGCAGCAATTGATCTTTCAGGGGTTGATTTACTGTGTCTAGTCTAGATGTGATAAATCGATCCCCGAGTGCTCTCCCGTCGACTCTGGTACTCCACCACCGCAAGAGGCGCAGGCACAGTCGACGGAGGAGCAGCAGCTGTCAACGCAACGCTGTGAAGATGCCGCGGTAAGTTGACCTAAATACGTCGACTTCAGCTAAACTATTCCCGTAATTGAAGCTGCGTATCTGAGGTCAATTCCCACCCCACCCCACCCACCTCCCAGTGTTGACCAGGGCTCAGTGTGTGTGTTATACTCCAATATTACCTTTCTCTGAAAAACAGCAGATTGCCATTCTACAAACAACAGCTATCACAGGGGGTATTTGGGTTCAAGGGGCAAGAGAATATTGTCTGTTAATGCAAGTTTGGTTCCTGACCCAAAAATGGCCTCTATGCTCAGCTTCTTGAATTTGGAATGATCTTATCTGAAACAGTGGTGAATACTCATTCTGTTTTTTACAGCATATGTGTACGTCACTCTGGTAGATGCTATTTTGCCTGTACTGGCCAGCATCTGGCCCCGGGTTTATTACACATTTTTGGAACCATTCAGGAAGTGCTTAAAATGAGCTATTATAATGACTCTATTGTTTAAAAACATCATAAACACATATTACTGTCTCATAGCTATTTACCAGGGTACAGGACTTATTTTTCTATTCTAATATGACACTGAAAACTTGATAATAAAAGTGGAAAAAACAAACATTCACCTCTAGATGATACCTTCCAGCTCTAGAGAGAGGCTTACTTCTATCCCAGGTCTAACAAAACACTCTTTTTATAGTTAATACATTAAGGTAGTAATTAAACACAAAGGACTAGGTTTCCAGATTTACACTTAGTGCGATTACAACCTGGCCCATAGTGCCAGAAATTGAAATCATGATCCAAATTCCTTTCAGTCAGCACAGCACTAAACACCAGCATGGTTTTGTTAGAAATAATTTAAGTAAGGTGATGTAATGCAATAAGCACAAAGAAAACCTTTTATGGCAAATCAGTTTGACTTCTTCTCAAGTACATTTTTTTTGCATTCTTAAAAAGTCACCAGGTTATCAATAAAAATGCCCTGGCAAGGGTAGGCTTTTAAAAATGTACACGAAAATATGCAATTACTCACTCAATTTTGGTCCATACTGCTTAAATTTAGTTTTATGTGTAAATAATTGTTGAGATTTTTTATTATTGGAGCTCCTAAGAGCTCTGAGTCAGGAACCAGGATAATTTTTCTAACTTTTACTGTTGTCTTTGCAGAGCCAAAATGCATACAGTTCCTTGTCAAAGAGAGAATTTACATTCTTTTTTTTTATAACCCAGCAATATCACTAAATTTCAAAAGTTGACTAATAGTTTGGTGATTAATATCTCTCCTAGACATATTTTAGTCTATAAAACAAAAGCTCTTTAAAATTAGACATGCAGTTGAAATCCTAAAAGAGTCCTCTTGTGAGATTAAATCAGAATGATAAATTCACACTATTAAACCAACCCTAAATAAACCATTCTAGTTTGGCTGGTAAAAGTTGTGCTTTTGTTCAGTAAGAATGCATTAATGAATCAGTATCAGCAGCATGAGATTTTTGATCTGGTAATGAAAAACAAGGAGGACTGTGAAAATAATTAAGTGCCTCAAATACAAAATGGTGTGAACTTAGTAAAGATTTCTGCATAGATTTGTTCTGGAGTCTCAAGGCTTCTTGAATATGATCATCTCATATGCACAAGTTTGTTAAATCAGCAATTACACATGCTGAGAAGCTGCTTTAGAGCTTACTTTCTTGGGATGTAAAATGATATTGCTTGTATTTCAAAATTGGCTTATGGTTCAGGGAAAATCCGTCGGATGTACTGTAGCTCCAATTAGCAGAATTTGCTGTCTTCAGCTAGGATGTCAAATCTGGCACTTTCCTGTCCTGTGTAGTTAAGACCAAACTAAAATCTTCTTTGTAGCTCAAGGCATAGTCACCTAGAGCTTTGGAGGTTAAGCTGTGTGACAGCTATTGTCAGAACTGTTTTGCTTCAGGGGCTCGTAAAACATAAAAAAAAAATCCCATTAATATATCTTAGTAGTTATGCATTACATACTCTGCTTGTGAGGCCTTCTGCAAGAGCAGGTTTGTTTAGAATTGATTGGTCTTGTACATCAAAATAAATCTTTATCAAATGGAAGGCAAGCCAGAGATGAAGTAACCACTTTCCAAATAGCCTGCAGACACTCCCTTGTTATTTGCTTGTTATGAGAGAAACTAGTAGCTAATTATCTGGGGAGGAAATTTGTTTGACTGTTTATTACTCATCCTAAGGGCCAGATTGTAAATCCATGTGTGAGGTAAGAACACTGCTCACACCTGTCACTCTTAGGTGGGCTGCCTGAACCTTGGCTTTGGGTGTATAGGAACAAGGAGGGCTGTTCACCTGTAGGTGGGTAAGGAATGGGTGAAATTTTGACTTCCGCCTGCTTGCTAAGAGAATAGCTAAGCAAGCACAGTAGAGGGAGGAGCAATTTACCCCTGCCCCCCCAACCTTCCCACCATGTAAGGATGAGGGTTTAGGGCCTCAGAGATGTGTGTCAGCCACACTGCCCCCCGGGGCTACTGTTCACGTAATGTGGGACTACAGGAAGCACCAACCCAACATAAAGCCTTTTCTCTGTGGTGTTTGGATTTTTCTCAGAAGTGACTCTCCCAAGGCGGAGGTGAAAGATGACATTGTCAGCTCTGACACAGAGAAGCTATATGAACGACTCTTGAGGCGTGTGCTTGGACCACCACGACATTGCTTGGAAGATTTTTCAATCCTATCATGGGGAAAAGTGAACCCAAAGGGGAGCTGTCACAGATGGTGACTGCCATGAGAGGCTAACTGACATGCATTTCACATCCAGATTTGTTACATTAGAGAAATCTAGGTAGAATAATACTCCAGAGCAACTGCCTACCTCACAAGTGCCAAGAAACACCCCTATTAGTTAATCCTTCTTGCATGTTTGTAAATACAGTGAGCCAAATCCTCTCATTCCCTGGAGAAATGCGCCTGAGGAACGACGTTAACTAGGAAAGGCAATGACAACTCATGGAGCTCCCCAAGGTACAGTAGTGTTCTGTCCTGGAGGTGGAATGTAACGGCCTGCAGACAGAGGAGGGTGTGTGGATCTCTCAGTGTGAGGCTGCGATGGAGTTTGAATGAAAAATCATCTGCAATATCTGTGGAAAAGCTTTATAAACTTGTTAACCATCCAGTGTCCAAGAGGAAAGCACTAGAATTTTTCTATAAGGGAAGATGCAGTTTCAGTTACATGGGAGCTGCTTTGCACGACTCTACCATAGCCAAGTATGGGAAGATCACACCAGCATAGAGAGATCATTAGTAGTAGACAGGGCAAGGCTAGGATTTCCCTGTTTCTTAGTGACACCCCATGTAATGGCCCCTTCAAGTTATTGGCAGCCAGCATAAAATTAAAGCAGCCAGACCAAGATCAGAAGACCAAAAGATCTGGCTTAAAGCCACCTTTGCCCACCTCTCCCTGAATTGTGCTGTGCGTGCCTCAGTTGGGTCAGCGGTTTGAAGATCCATGTGAGTGTTTTTTAAAAAGTAGACTCTACATTTCCCGCACAGAATAGGATTCTCTGGCCAATAACAATGCTAATGATTGAAGGCAACTTGGCCAAGGCAGGCTCAGAGCTTATTCTCATTTCCTAGCACATCAAAGAGCATTCCCTTCAAACCACAGTCCATTATCCTGAAAATGTTGGAAAAGATCTGCCACCTTTCATGTCTCTGGTCACTCACAGATGGAGGAGTAACACTTCGCATGCCTGCTGAGTCTGCTGCTATCTTTTTTGTATTGAAGCTTCCCTCCCTTGCTCCCCCCCCCACCCCCCATCGCTCAGCACTTGTTCAGATTCCAGGTGAAAAGTTGACTTTTTATTTCTGTGTCAAAATTTTGCTAATAAACTACAGATGAAAGAGGGTGAGGAAGAGGAGGATATAACTATTGGAATAATTTGCTTTATTCTTGAATAGTAGGGATTCAAAAGTATTATTAAGAATATTACTTATTTCTGACTAATCTTTTTACTTATACTGAAGTTTGCAAACATCCTGAAAATGCCTGTGGCTATCATGCATTTTAAAAATATTTCGCAAGACCAAAAGTACACAGGAAAAATCCATGTTCATTCATTCCATTATTTGTAGGCAGTTTGTTGACTTACTGAGTGGCCTGCCACTCCATAGGGACACCAAGCTCAAACTACCCGCTCCTCTTACTTCTTTCCTATCAGCACTTTTCCATAAGGAACCATACTGCCATTGACATCCATCTATCATCGCTATGCTTCACTTTTCTTCAAGGGGAACAGGGGTCACAGACTGCAAGTTAATGTTACTCCAAGAAGTACTAATTTTCACTGTCTGTTGAAGTGGAAATACTTGGCGGGGAACACTTTTGTTGTGCAGCTCTTGTCTTACCACCTGCCAGCCTCAGCACCCCTTGAGATAGATGGGAAATTGGTGCAAAGGGTTTTCCTTGAGCTTGGGCTGAAGCCTGAAATCCCAATCATGCTCTGCTTCCCCCTCCAGTGGCTTTGGGGCTTTTAGCATCCACCACCATTTTCCCCCAGCTGCTTTGCTCCTCTCCATAGTGCAGAATGGCAGAGACCATAGAGCTTATACACATTATTATAGCAGCATTACATTTCATAGGTGAGTGAGCTGGTAATTTGTTGCTTTACAAATTGCTTTTAGTTTCTGGTTATGTTTCTTAGATAACGGCTCTTAGTGAGTAAGCTGAACAATGGTAATAAGTTGAGAACTGGTTTATATTTTAATATGCAACAATGTTTGAAAAGCATTATCCTCTAAGGTGAAAAATCTATGGTCTGTTAGTCACAAATCCCTAGCTACAATGCTCAAATCAGGAATTTCCATTTCAGTTAATCAGTAAGACTTTTGGGTGGTGTTCACTGCAGCCTGAACTGCACTTTCTATGTTATATTTGTCATGCAGAAAATCACTCTGAGATTAGAATAGGAGGTCTGAGTAATGCAGGGCACTGGAGATCATTTAAAGCATATATGAGGTTATAATTTTATCTGACAGAACAAACACAGGGGACACCCATAGGATAGATAAACCACAGCTACAACTTCTTATGTGTCTAGACCAGGCGTGGGGAACCTCCGGCCCGTGGGCCTTATACGGGTGTGGGGGGAGGCTGGCTAGGGGGCAGACAAGGGGGCGGTGCGGGGGGAGGCCAGGCTGCGCAGGTGGGGAGGGGGGCAGGAGACTAGGCTGGATGGGGTGGGCGAGGCTTTGGTGGGGGGGAGGATGGGCGGGTCAGGCATGGGGGGCAGGAGGCTGGGTTGGGAGTGGGAGAGGAGGTTAGGTTCGGTGGGATGGGCCGGGCCAGGCAGGGGTGGGGGAGGAAAGGTGGTTAAATGGGGGGAGGCTGGGCGGGGGTAAAGGAAGATCACCCCCTACACCCAGGCTGATAGCGGGACCTGACTGGGGCAGGCGGCAGGACCCCGGATGGCAAGGGGCCAGCGGGGGAAACCCCAAAGCAGTGCAGGGCTAAGCACTCCGCCTGCCACTGCTTTCGGGTTTCCCCCGCTGGCCCCTTGCCAGCTGGGGTCTCAGCTCCCGTTGCCAGCCTGGGCTTCCTCGGGGGAGGGGAGGGTTAGAGCGGCCCGCGAATGACATTATAAATGTCCAAATGGCCTTTGACAGAAAAAAGGTTCTCCACCCCTGGTCTAGACAGAACGGTGGTAATAATCCTTCTAGCACTATGATGTTGGCTTTCCCCACCAAGAGTGACCTGATAGTGAGAGTGAAAAATCAGGAAACTTTTTTTGCAGGTGTGGGTATAGTTTCCTATGCAAGACAAAGCCCCTAATATATCAAAATATCTGGTCAGCCTATCCCCATTCCTTCCTCCTGGCTTGTTCATGTAATGATTAAATATCATTATTTGGGGGGGGGGGGAATCACAGTGGCTCAATCCTGTGAGGTATTGAGCTCTTTCTGAGATATGCTGAGTGCCTGTGCTCCCAGAGGATGTTCAAAGGGAGCTCTGCACATATTGTAAAGTAGATTTTTTCAGCAAAACTCCTAAATGATTTCAGTGGGGAGTCCTAAAAATTGATGGTAGGATATAGCCCAGGTGTACAGATATAAGGCATTTGACAGACAGGACACAATGAATACCAAAGGCTCTATAGTTAAGTATTCCCATTAAACTCCCCAGAACCAGAATAAAACCACCCCAAGAGGCATCTAAGTTTTGAAAGCAAGGCTAATGTGTCAAATGCTGCCATATCTCTGTATAAAGAGAGCTGTTTTCCCAGCTCAATACTCAGGTCTTCAACTACATTAGTCACTTCAAAGGGACACGCTTTTATTTCAGTCAGTGGATATGACACATCAAAAACCATGATACATCAGTCCAGAATTCAGTGACATGCGCCATAACTTGCAGTATTTTATGATGAGAAAACAACTTAATTCATAGTACAGTCAATAGCTGTCTTCCAGGATGAAAGGAAGAGACAGAAATTTCAACATCTAAACGGTACATGCGTCTGATGTTTTGCACAGTCAGCAGAAGGAAAGTCTATCTTTGACTATCTATTTATTTATTTTTAATTTAAAGTTTTGTGTTGCTTTATATTGGTTATATTGACTTCATGGAACACACAGAGCTACCTGTACAATTAAAAGAATGTGGACAATTAAAATAAATAATTCATGTATGAATTCTTCAATTCATAGATTTTGATGGTATTGTTTTTCTTTCCTGATACACTGTCTCCAAAGCTTTCTGCATCAGAGATGTGTTTATCTTGATCCCACGGTAACCAAGGGGATTAATTCTGAGGAAAGAAATCTTCGAAGCGTCTCTTCTTTCTCATGCTCATTTTGTCTGGTACAAAGTACCAAATGTAGACAATGAGTGCAATAGAACAGCAGGGCCATGGAGATGTAAAAGAATATTTGTATTTTACAGGTAGGCTAAGCACTTCATAGGAAGTCTTTGCTATGCAATTGCGTCAGCTCTGCAGGAGAACAGAACAATTTCTAAGAGTTTGACAGCTTTTTCCATGGAGGATTTGGTGGGTAGATGGTTATGAGGAAACACTTCTGTATGGAACGTTCTCTTCTCTTCTTTCGTTGTTCAGACTCTTGAGCCAAGGCTGGAGACCACATGTGAGTGTACTCACTAAGAGGACACCAGAGTAAAAGACAAATGAAAGAGATGAGGAAAAGTAGGCCAAGGGGAAATATAAAATGGATGAAGCACTGCTTGCTTCTGAGCACTCAGAGGAGAAAATATATTTAAGGGAGAGAGAATATACAGTAGCATGATTTTCTAACTGATGGTCAGAGAGATTATAGCTCTGGTCTACGGAGTACCGTGGAAAGGGATTGGGGAGTTATAATGAATTATAAGGAATATAACAGGGTTTAAAAGAGAACTGGATAAATTCATGGAGGTTAAGTCCATTAATAACTATTAGCCAAGATGGGTAAGGAATTGTGTCCCTAGCCTCTGTTTGTCAGAGGGTGGTGATGGATAGAAGGAGAGAGATCACTTGATCATTACCTGTTAGGTTCACTCACTCCAGGGCACCTGGCATTGGCCACTGTTGGTAGACAGGATATGTTCAAGCTAAATATGAGTCAACAGTGTAACACTGTTGCAAAAAAAGCTAACATAATTCTGGGATATATTAGCAGGAGTGTTGTATGCAAGACACAAGAAGTAATCTGTCCACTCTACTCCGCTCAGATAAGGCCTTGGCTGGAGTATTGTGTCCAGGTCTGGGCGCCACATTTCGGAAAAGATGTGAACAAATTGGAGAAAGTCCAAAGAAGACCAACAAAAATGATTAAACCTCCCCCCCAAAGCACACGCAGCACCTCTGGGCCACCCAAGATTTAGTCGGAGTATATAATACAAGTCATGGACAGGCCACAGGCAATGAACTTTTGTTCACTGCCCGTGACCTCTCCATGACTTTTACTAAAAATACCTGTGACTAAAATGTAGCCTTAAACATAATCCATGAGGAAAGATTGAAAAGATGTGGATTTGTTTAGTCTGGAGAAGAGAAGACTGAGGGGGGACATGATCTGTTTTCAAGTATGCAGAAGGTTGTTACCAGGAGGAGGGTAAAATATTGTTCTTGTTAACCTCTGGGGCCAGGACAAAAAGCAATGGGCTTAAATTGCAGCAAGGGAGGTTTAGGTTGGACATTAGCAAAAACTTCCTAACAGTCAGGGTAGCTAAGCACTAGAACAGGTTAGACAAACACCTGCCAGGAATGGTCTAGTTATTACATAGTCCTATCTTTAGTGCAGGGGACTAAGGGCTTGTCCTCACTAGGGGGGATGGATCGACGGCAGATACGCAACTTCAGCTATGTGAATCACGTAGCTGAAGTTTGCGTATCTGCTGCCGACTTATCACTTGTCCCCACGGCGGCGGCAGTCGGCGGCGCGCTCCCCCGTCGACTCCAGCTTGCGCCTCCCGACAAGCTGGAGTTCCGGAGTCGACGGGGGGGCCACGGCCGATTGATTTATCGCATCTTAACGAGATGCGATAAATCGATCGCCAGTAGATCGATCCGGGACCGCGTTAGTGAAGACGAGCCCTAAGTGATCTATTGAGGTCCCTTCCAGCCCAACACTTCTGTGATTCTATGGTGTTAGGTGCTAATGCAAAATCTAAGACTGGTTATTTACTTCAATTTAAATGTAGTACACTGGAAAAGTCCATATTCCTTTAGACTGTCCACATGAAAAATAAAATTCTCACTGAGTTGTGAGTGCAAAGCAATGACAGTCCCAGATTGGTGCTGTTTTTCCCCAGGCTGTTGGAAAATTACTCTATAATACAAACATCTGTAAATCACATCAGTGGTTTTGCTCTGAGAGTTCCAGAACAATCATTAATTGCTGTAGCAGGAACCTAACAGTGAATGTCTCGTTATCATTTATTAGAGGGCATTTGTATCCTAGTACAATAACTCAGAGTGGGCAGTGAAGCAGCCATCCCTGCTTGTATCCTTGTCACTGCTGTGCTGGGCCCAAGAGAGCATGTGCAGAGGAGCTATACATGCCCGGAAGGAAAGTGAAACCCCAGGAAAGCTGCTACCCTTGTCCTGCCCTTAGCCCTGAGCATCCATGAGACTCAGCACAAAGTTTAAGGTAGCGATGTTAATGCTTCTACTGGGCCATGGGGGTTTGGAGGGCAAAGCGGGACAATCCCGCAAAACCTGGGACTACTGGGAGGTGTGCTGCTGCAGTGCAAAGCCACCAAAATTTAGCCAATTTACAAGTCCTTAAAAAATCTGTGTCCACATCCTCAGAAGAGACTTGTTTGAGTTCAGCAACTCAAATCTCCGAAGAATCCATCGTTACTGAGCATGCTCCATCTCTAACAGCTCCCACATGTGACCAGACTGCATGCACCATCCCCACAAAGCTAACAGGACCTTGCTTTTTAGGGCCAAAGGGCCCTAGAGAGTCAAATATGGGATTCAAAATATTTACTTGTAGGTTCCCCCTGCATAAAGGAATCCTATGTTGCCACTCTAGCTCTCAGAGTATGAGATATAGCTGGGGGAACAGGGGAGTAGCCTGCACTCTGCTGATCCCTGGTTGTTGGAATGGTCCCTTGGGGGGCCACTGGCAACAGTTCTGAGGTTACTTTAATCTACTTCAGAGACAGGATCAGAATAGAAATGACCTCAAGGTCACACTGCCACAAAGGTGGGCTAATACTCCCTGATCTGGTCTTGGGTATAAAACAGTACTGTTGGCGTGAGTGGAGAGTTCTGATTTGGTAATGCTTTACATGCACATTGCACAGATGTAAATGACCCCAAGGGTGTAGAGAATCAGGCCCACAGTCCAAAACTTGACGCTTACAGCACGAAGCCATCTTCCCCAAGAAGTGTACATTTTATCTGTTCTCCATGCGATCAATTCTTGTACAAACAAAAAAGGAAAATTCTCCCCCACCTTAGCCAGGAGGAATTTTTCCCCCTTTGTGTAATGAGGTGCAACTACTTGACTATATATAGCTCACTGCTCTGGTCTGGCACTGGATCTTTCAGACCGGCTGGTTTCTATGCCTCCTTCTCTGACATCCTGCCAGTGAGTGCTGACTCTATATTTTTAAAGCTCTTTGTGTATTGACAGAGATTAAAGTTCATTTTGGAGCTAGACAGATATATTTTAAAATGTCAAGGGCTCTTTTTTTCCTCCCCCACACCCTATGCCTGGCTTTATCCAGTTCTTTGGCACCTTTTGAAACTAATTGGGTCTCTTGGCACATCACATTGTGTGGCTCTGCAGCCTCATACTCATTATAAATTCAGCTGACCCTTTTTAGAAGACTTAGGTGTTAAGAGAACTCACCTGGGAATCTGCTTCTTCCTCTGGAAGGCCAGGTGCCGTGTTCCTCCTAATTCTGTCTGTGTGATTTCAAACAAACTGTGTTTTGTTGAGCTGGTGAGTCTCACGTACCTGCTGTTTGATCAAAGGAAGTTTCTTTGCAAGGAGAATTAAATTGTACTTTTCCTACATTATACGTTAAATGAGTTTTAATAAGGTCCTAATCCAGACATACAGAGAGTCCCACTGAAGTCAGTGGGGGGATTAGGGCCTAAAACTTCATAGTGAGTCTATGGCAGATTCCTGAGAAGCTGAAAGCTAAAATACAGCCCTTGTCTTCTAGAACCATGCCTGGGTGCAATAATGGAGCCATATCAGCCACACATTGTTCACCAAGCGAGGAATACTTGTAGCACCTTAGAGACTAACCAGTTTATTCCAGCATAAGTTTTCTTCTGCTGATAATGGCCCATCCAGATTTAACAGCCTCTTAGAATTGGTATGCTAATTTACAACTTTCTTCTTCTTCTTCTTTCTGTGTGTATAAATGCATATTACTTCTGTTCCATTCTATGCATCCAACGAAGTGGGCTATAGTCTGTGAAAGCTTATGCTGAAATAAACTGGTTAGTCTCGAAATTGCTACAAGTATTCCTCACTTTCTTTTCGGATACAGACTAACACAGCTGCTATTCTTGAACCTGTTACACTGTTCACCAGTCATTCTCCCATTGCAATAGCTGGCTGCTACAGACATGGGTATGGTCATAGCACTGTGTAATCTTCACCCCTCCAGGGATGGCTAGTAGAGGAGATTATAGGGAACACACAAATTACTGGTCCCTTGCACCACCTATCTTTTGAGCACTTATCCCATGCCCAGCCACTATCTGGCCCTTAATACTGTGGTAATGGTTTTGTATTTGGTAACTGAGAGAAGCGAGAGGGAAGTACCAGAGTGGTGCCAAAATAAAAGCAGTGAATATTCTAAAACAGCCAGAATATTTATGGACTCCTGCCTATAGGCGGCCACACAACCCTGGAAGTGGATTCTGTGAACTCTGGCCTTCGAGCCACACTGCCCTAAGGGTGGGCCACTCCAAGGTGTGTCTCACTCTTCATGGGGGGCAATAAGCTGATAGCTACGCTAACACTGTTGGAGTTCATCACCCTCTCTGGATGGTCCTAACCCTTCCCTGCCAAAAAGGGCTTCTGTCCCTGGCTCAGAAAGATGCATCTGAAGAGAACAGCTTTTCTCTTTGCTACAGAGTATACCAAGTGGCATATATTTCATGGGAGGAGGATGGCCCAGATCACCTTTCTAAGGGCTTAATTTCTCACAGTGTTCCCTTTGAAATACTGCAATCAACACAATGTATTTTAAACATGATGTGTTGCATTTTATTTGATGTAATGTGGGTGATTTGCAGACACAGGGACTGAAGCTATTTGCCATTAGCTAAAGTGCCCTGATTCTGATCTCTCTCACACTGGTTTTAACCTCCTTTGATTTCACTCCTGATTTACACCAGTCAGTGAGTGCAGGTTCTGGGTCTTGGTCTCTGCTTTGCATTTGATGGGTTTTGTGGGATTGTCATCAGGATTTTGCCAATTGTCTATAGATTACTATACAGAAGTAAATTCCTGAAAATTCACATGCTGTTCAAATGATGATTAACATTTTTTTTGCTATCAATTTGTCCTTCTCTGTCTTTAAGCTTTTCTGTATAAGTGTCACTAAAAACAATTATTTTAAAAAATGATAATTATTACAGGGTACTGAAAAAGTTTCTTATTTCCAAGAAGCATCAGAAAGAACTCATTGATCCGCTTGTCAGTAAGCTCCACAATGCAAAGTAATTATCATTTCCTTTTTATGTGGGATAATTTATTTCAGTGGAAATGTTCAAAGTTTAGAAGAACCGACTTCAGTCAGAGTTTTAATTAGTGACTTTTGCATTTGGCTCCCTGCTTCCAGTTGCAAAACTGCTGGGTGAGACAGCCTCTTTATCATTCGTGCTGCACCAGGATGTTACTGAATGCCTATTTGCATTTTCAAGAAGAAAGCCAAAAGAGAAAAATCTACCAGCAGTGTAATTGTAGCATAGTCAGCAGTCCTCTCATGACTGTGATAGGCCAGTACACAGGGTGACCCCCTTTGTGATGACACAGAAGCATCCCTATTCAGGAAAGTGCATAAGCATGTGATTAATTTTAAGCACATGCTTAAGTCACGCTGACATCAAGGGGACTCAAGCACATACTAATAGTTAAGCATTTGCTTAAGGTTTTTCCTGACTTGGGGTCTATGTTAATAAGTCAGCTATAGAGCCCAAGAGAATCACAGGGTCTGTCAAGATGCAATAACCCAGTAAAAAATCCTGTTTATATTCATAATAACTAAGTGCTATCGCAGTGATACTCAGACCTCAGTGGCTGAGGAGCCAAATTAGCTATCAGCATTACCCAAAAGAGCCACACTACAGTGGATTCATTTACTTACATTCATTTACTACAGTATTATATATTCAAATTTAAATAGCATGATGGAAAATATTTATTATTCTCATAGCAAAATGACTGACCGAGCATTATGTAGTATCATCTGCAATTGGTTAATAACATAGCAAAAGCATTCTGAATGGTTAGTAACTTAGATTGGTTAATAATTAAATCACACAGCATTTTAATGTCATGTGCTGCAAAGAGCCAGAAGAGACTCATTAGAGAGACATTTGCAGCTCGTAAGCCTCAGTCTGAGTACCATTGTCCTATCTCTTCTTTACTATGATGGACATTATAGCATGGTAAACGCCATAACAGCGGTGTCCAATAGAAATTCAATGCTAGCCACACTGCTAGCCACACTTGTGGTTTTGAATTTTTCTTATTAGCCACATTATAAAAAAAGCTACATGCATTAGCCACAATTCAATAGCCTATTAGCCACATGTGGCTAGTAGCGAACGTACTGGACACTGCTGCTCTATAAGGTAGACTCCTCTACCTGCTGCAGACCTATACAATGTGCTCTGCCCCTAATTATATTTCAGATTTAATAATGACATTGGATGAACTCTTTGCTTTCTTCCTTCTATCCTGGCAGACCTAGGATTGCCTTCTGAATTCCCGCACTACCATCCAGGAAACTTCGCTTGACAGAGCCCTAAGAAAATCTTGTGAATAGTTTTTAAGGTGGCTGAGAGGGGCAGGAGAATATTCATGCAGTTTCCCTGAGTCCCTGCTTTGAAGGTGTATTTGGGCGAGTTGCTTTATTTTAAAATAGCCAATGCTAACAGCAATGGGCCAAAACATTTAAACAAATGGGGAATAGGGCACTGGCAGCATGGAATATAAAACCCATATATGCTGCATATTAGGTCTGGACTCAGAGGAAAAACAGCTGTGTAGGAATATAAATGCACTGGATATGTAAAAGCACTCACCTTGAGAGGCTGAGTAATTAGATATATGAAAGGGGAACGCCGTAAGAATCTGCTCCCTCTGACTGATACGCACATACAGAGCACAGCCATACACTGTGAACTGCAAGCTTTTATTATGCTTGCCTGTCCTGCCCAGCCCCTCTCTCTATGTCACAAAACCGTACCAGTCCTACTGTGGTCAGAGGCCTTTATCCCCATGGAGGGCAGGGTTTGCTTGTGGACCAGCCTCTCAAAATGTTCCCTTAATTGCTGACCGTTGCTCTGCTGTCTGAAGCTTTGCTCTGTACTTGTCTGTCACTTTGATTAATATTTCAGAGGCTGTTCTCCAGAATCAAGGCTAATGATCTAAGATCAGTGTGGGTTACAAAACAAGGATCTTTGACACATTCGGAGATTGATGGCAAGAGAGATGTTGGTACAATGGTATGACTCTTTAATGGAACGAAATGCTCTGTGTCCTGGGTTTTAATACACATGCCAATTATATATAAATTATAAGCATGAAAGATTATTTCACTGTTATGTAAGTAAGAAAATTACTTGGTTAATAATAGTTTTGACAAGAGGATTCATCACCATAAAGGGTAAAAAAAACAAACCAAAACCACCATCTGGGGAACCTGCCAAAAAATACAAGGGACTTTTCTGTTGCCAATGTAGTGACGCATGAAAATGTGAGTAGTTGTGCTTGACCTTTAGATTCTTGCTGGAATTTATACATGAATATTTGCACTAAAGAGAGCGAGATCAGTATGAGAAGAAACATGGAGACCATAGCTCTGAAGGCTAAGAAATGCAATCTAGGAATGGAAATGACAGGGTGGTAGGAGATGACCGAAGAGACATGTGTCCTAACACAGATAATTCAGTGTGCCAGGAGACAAAGAATGAATGGTGGTGGTTCCCCCCACCCCTTAAATTCTGTCTTACTCTTGTCTTACTATTAAAAGTAATTGAAAAGTTCACATCCAAATCCCTGCTTCAGAACCATTTTAAGCCTGCTTATAACTATTAATGCTGTATTTAGAACAGCCTGATCCAGCCCAGTTGTTGAGCTTCTCCAGGGAATTGCTCCCAGTGGCATTCTAGCATCTTCTAGGAGATGCCAGGCGCCCTTGGTTCCCATTGGAGCCCTCCCAGAAGATGCTTAGCACCTCACAGGACTATACCTTAAGACAGTAATTTCCATTACAACCATGAAAGCAAAACCACCTCCAGAGTCACTGCTTTCCTCCCAGTGCTGGCCTACATGCCAGTCCTTATGCCTGACATCCATTAAAAAATGACATACCAAGATACGTATGAAAGAATAATTATATCATGACCTCTCACTTTCACTACCCTTGTCTTCCTATTTCGTTTTCATTCATTGTCATCCCCTACTGAGTTGTGTCTATTTTAGGTTGTAAACTCCTCAGGGCATTCCCCATTATTGATATTTTGCCTTTTAAGAGCTATATCAGTTTTCTTATGCACCTGCCTCTCTTCTGTTGAATACTACGCAAAAGTGCACAGTCAAGGTTAGCACATGCACTGCCAGTTTTTATAGCTTATTGCAAACTACTGGATATATACATAATACATCAAATATAGATCTATAAACACGTCACGGGTAGAATTTAGACTTTTAGGATGGTGTAAGAGATTAAAGTAATGATTTTGTAAGAATGAAAGCAATTTGCAGCCATTTGGTAGCAAATGTTTACATCTTACATTATATTGATTTTTAGTTATGAGAGGCTCCTTGGATTACATAAGCATTAGGGCTGAGTGAATAGTGAGACAAAGTTCAGTGAATTAGAAAATGAATCTTGATTTACCATATATGTAACACTTAAGTATTCACTTTTCATCCAGATACATATGTACCTTTCAGTACAATCACACTTGGGCAGACACAAGCACTGTGGCCAAACCCAAATGTTCACAAATCATTTTGCCCTACTTATCTCTCTCACCACCCACAAAAAATCATAAGATTTTATAAATGTTATTTTGGGGTTCTTTTTAATTGCCTTCTGGTTTTGTAGGCTTTACTTTTTGTGTTTGCTAGCTTTTCTCAGCAACCATGAAGATTAGAAACTTTCTTTTATTAAAAAATATGAAAACAGAGATTCTCATGTGCCATGAATCTGGGAGCTGCTGCTCAAGACATGGAAAATTGTTTGGGAAATCTGTCAGCAACTGGAAAAGGCCTTTTTAAATGGAAAGAATTGGGAAACCTTAAGTACACTAGTCCTCATATATCTCACTTATATTATGAACCCACGGAACATATAAGTTAGCTGCAAAGAGCTCTGAGCTATTTCTAGATGGAAGGTACTATGTGCATGTGAGATACTTTCATATTTTATTTTACCAGCGCAAAATTGATTTTTTGATTGTGTTAAGAATGAGTTTTAAGGAAGCAGATCATTTAAAAATCATCATTAGAGTAATTCATGGTAGTGTTTAACAACATTTCTGTGGCTTCAGGGCACATTTTGGAGTGAAAAATGAAATATTTTCCTTATAATTGTGCTCATCACCATAGTATCTGAGTGCTTCCCAAAGATCAGTGAATTTATCTTCACATTACAACTGTGAAATATGGAGGATTTTCATAGGCAGGAAAATGAGGTACACAGAAATTAAGTCCAAAATTTGGACATTATTTCCAGTATTCATTTTGCCCTAGCATGTTATTGCCAGTTAATATTCTGTTCATTTGTTACTTCAGTCTTTCCTTCATCTCTTTAGGAGGAAGACTGGAGAAAAAACAATGTACACTATACATAATGGTGCATTTATCCTATCAACAGCATCTGTATATAGTCCCCATTTGAACCCCATGTCTTTAATATTGTGACAGGGTACTGAGCAACAACAGCTGAGGCAGCGCTCCGGTCACCTCAACTCCAATTAAACATTGCAGAAGAGACCTTGTTAACAAGAACTGTGCCTAATTGGTGGGAGGTGAAGTAGAAGGCTAATTAAGCCATTAGGCAGAGGATACAAAAAGACACAGGAAGGAAATAGGAAGGGGAGAAGCAGACAAAGAGGGAAACATAACTCTTCCCTGTTTACCTCAAGAGCTGAGGGCTACCCAAGATGGGAGGAGTAAGGCTGTAAAACAGTGGTTCCCAAACTTTTTACCTTCTTTCCCCCCCTAAGTCAGGGCTGGGAGCAGGACTGCAGCTCCAGTAGGTGGGAACTGGCCTGGATCCTAGTCACCATACCTGAATGTTTCTCTGTACCCTAAAGGAGGTGTGCCCAACAGTTTGGGAACCTCTGCTGTATAGTGTATAAGAGTGGTGGGAACCAACCTGGTAAATAAATGGCACTGGGTGTTTTACTAGCATAAGGGTCTCTGAGCTGTTTGGGAACTTGAGCAGAGGGAGGAGCAAGTGGGTCCTCTCACAAATATATTCATCCTGATAACACCTCATAAAATAGGGGAGTGAAATTAGGCACAGAGAAGCTAAGTGACTTGTCCAAGATCACCCAGGAAGCCTGTGGCAGAGCAGGGACTTAAATGTGAGTCCTAGGCTAGTGGTATTAACATTGGATCATTTTTCTTGTCTAAGGTAGATAGTCCAAGGCATTTCAGGCCATTAGAAAGAAGTGGATGAGGGAGCAGCATTCTGCAGACAAATGAGACAGGAAAAGATCAAACCAATCTTTCTATTTTTGTCTTTGTTGTTTGTTTTGCTAGGGCTCACTGGATCATCCTCTAATCACTTGGACATTAAGGGTTAGATTCAGGCTCTAATCTCTGTGTTATTAAGTGATTACAGTACCTGGGAATTCTCCTCCAGGGTTAATCCCCAGTTATCATATTGTAGTGAAGTACCATCTCCTTGTAGTCAATGGACTTTGTCCAGCTACCCCTTCTGTAAATCTGATCTTTGTGCAAACAGAAAAAACCCTTTTTATCAGTAAAATCTTTATTTGGAAGTAGGGTAGCTTATTGAAAGTAGCAGAAGATGCACTGGTCTATTTCTTCACACTCATCATATTTTGCTCCCTTTCCTTTGTGGGTCCCTGCAGAGGCAGCTCACAGAAAGTTGGTGATGAAGGACATAATGAGATTTAATCAGTGGCAGGAATGTGTGATAATTATAACAACATTTCCTACTTGCGCTACATAAACTACATGAGCAGCGATTAATAGCCTACCATTATGCAGGGCTTCAAGTCCAATTCAACAGCCTATTATGGCTGCCTTTCTGTTGATCATCTTTCCACTGCTTTTGTCTCAGTATGAGATTTCTGAATTTCACTTCTCAGAGTGTTCTGTCTTGGGTAGATGTCCTAGCCTGAGCAATCAAGTAAGAAGGAGAGACAATGTCTTCTTTCTTGCTAGCCTTTGTCTTCCCTGATTCTTGTTGCTGTTGCAGCCTCCTACAGCAGTCTGCACTATACTTCTGAACCAGACAAAAATGTTGGCGTGAGAAGCATAAGATATAAGAGTGGGAGAGAATTGGCAAAGATAGGGAAAGGGGAAACAGCAGCAAGGGGGGAGTTCTAGGGACAAGTGCAGACATTATTTGAATAATAAAAAAGATCCCACTTTGTCCTCTGTGTGAAGTGAGAAGAAGACCCTGTACTGCTCTCTAAGGAGATTTACCATATTCCCAGCTGCTCTACCTCAAGTAATTTTCAAAAAGGAGGAAGGTTGGTTTTGTAGTTAAGGCACTGTAGGTAGATCTGGGTTCAATTCCTGGCCCTATCACAGACTTTTTAATGTGATTTTCGGCAAGTCACCTAATCTCGGTTTGCCTGAATTCCTTGCCTATGAAATGAGGATGATAATACTTTCTTTCTATCTTGTCTATTTAGGATGTAAGGGTAAAAAATGTTCAAAAGCACTTAAATGAGTTTTGAAAATGAGACTTAAGTTCATAAGAGATTTAGGTGTTCAGGAGCATAAATCCTATTTTTACCTCACACTCCCCTTTACCCCCGTCCACGCTTCCCTTCCCCACTCCCAAGCCAGGGCTGCGGCTCCAGCAGGTGGGGACTGGCCTGGACCTTGGTCACCACGCCTGAATGTTCCTCCCCATCCCCTCTAAGGGAGATGTTCAGGAGCAGACATGCTTTCTAATTGTCAAAGTTACTTTTAAAAATGGGACTTACACTCCTACATGTCAATTTTACCCAAAGCTCTTTAAGAAAATAAGAACGGCCATACTGCATCTGACCAAAGGTCCATCTAACCCAGTATTCTGTCTTCTGACAGTGGCCAATGCCATGTGCTCCAGAAGGAATGAACAGAACAGGTAATCATCAAGTGATCCCTCCCCTTTCAAGAACTGCTTCTTACTTATGTGTTTTCACAGTGGGGATCTGATCTTGGTTAAATGATCTTGGTTAAATGATCTGATCTTGGTTAAATGATTGGTTAAATGATCTGATCTTGGTTAAATGATCTTGGTTAAAAATGGTTAAATGATTGGTTAAATGATCTGATCTTGGTTAAATGATCTTGGTTAAAAAATCTGATCTTGGTTAAATGATCTTGGTTAAATGAAAGCTGTGCAGAGGCCCTTTAAGAAAAATACCCATAGATCTCTCTGGGCCTCTATTTCCCCACCTAAGAGTGAAGGCTATAGCACTTGCCTCTCTCTCACCCACTCTTATAAGGCTTAGTAAATGTTTGCACAATGTATTGAGTGTCTCAGTCGGAAAGTGAAACAGAGGTACAAAGTGTCATCATTACATTATACATAGGCTTAAGCCACAGCCCAAGAGATGAGGATCGGAACTGCATTTTTTCCCAAAAGTATTTCATTTTCTAGATTGTTGGGTTTCTTTTGCTCCTTTTAGGCACCTGATCCCTGAACGTTTAGCTGGCTCTGCTGTATAACTGCAGCTGCAGAGGATATAAAGAAAATAATTGCTCCTTGAGCTGCATATTGAGAGTATCACAAGCAGATGCTGAATTCACAGCTGGCTGCAACAGTCAGCCTCCTTTGCAGATCTTTTTTTTCAGAGGCACTGCAAGAACTTGCTGAGTCTGTACATTATTCTGTTGAAGAAGGCATAACAGAAAGTTATTTATATTTTTACTTTCCACAATTGCAGATCTGTTTGTCCTAAACCAGCTACAACCTGTCATATTTTTAAGACTCTTCACACACCTAAATAGAACCTTGCTGTTCAAAATATTAAACCCATGATTCTAATTGAGCTTCAGTTTTTAGCTAAATAGCTGTTACATGGAATGTGGGTATGAATTTGCTCACAGAGTGAAAAATTATGCCCTCACACTATTATAAACCTGAAGTAATTCTGTTAAAGGGAATGAAGTTGCTCCAGATTTGCAGCAGTGTAACTGAGCATCATTTATCCCACACTAAAGAAAAATGAGTATTTTCAATTATAATTAAGCCAACTGCTGACTAAGGACAAACTTCTGTTCTCAGATTGCCACAGCAGAGCCTGACTCCAATATTCTGCCCTCCAGACATCTGAAGATTTCAACAGAATATCGGCGCAAAATGTCTGAGTATGGCCCAGTCCTTTTTATTTGTGGATCCTGATACAGGATTGAGGCCTTTATAAGCAGGATATTGAAGTGGAGATTCACTGGGTGAATTTGAAGATAAAGTTTGTCCCTTAATGCTGGAAACACCATTTCAAAAGAAATATACCAGGACTAAATTCTGGCCTGAGCTGAATAACCAAAGGGGAGCTGGGTTTGCTTATCTGGGGGCACAATTTTGTTTTGCCTATTAAACTTAAGCAGGAAAACACATATGATTTTAAAATATCTTATGATAATAAATCTGATGTGACTTTTCATTTCATGGTAAATTTGCCTGTGTTTATCAGCATTTCTCATCCTGCTGGACAACAAGATCCATCTCCGGTTATATACCGGTCATGAAGAAACTATGAAACCAACAAGAATAGTCTAGGTTAAAACCTACAAAATTATCATACTTCAGGAGGAAATCACCTGCCCTGTTTCCTCCAGTGCAGAGCAGTTCCCTCGTCGATATTCAGTTCAGTAACAGATAATTGGTTTATGTATCTAGTCTCATGTATAGCTTTTTAAGTTGTAAAGATGAATTAAACCGTTAATTCATTCATCGTTAGAATTTGTATGACGAAACCTTTGGAAGGCACTCATTATTATCAGTCCCCAGAGATTTCCTCAGTCCGTGCACTGGGGGCTTCTTTCAAATCACACAGTCTTTAAGGAGCCAAGAAAAATAACAAAAGGATGTAGAAGAGTGATCCATGTCTGACTGCTTCAGAATAAGGGGCAGGCAAGTTGCATGACCCAAAACAAAATGCTTCTATTCAGTACGATAAACTGAAATACTTCAATTCAGGGTGATCTGGACCAAAATAAAATACATAGTTTTGATTTTCCCAATGATAAACTGGAAAAATTCAGCAAAATCAACATTTTCCCACAGACAATTTCAAATTTGTCAACAAAAATATTTTCCATAAAAAACCAAAGGCAAACCATTTTGATGGAAAATGCATGACAAGCTCTACAGTAACACTGCCTTCAGAATTGTCTTTTTCCCTGAAACAGCTTGTAGTATCATGTTCCCTGTTCCCCTCCCTCTTTTGTATGATTCACTCAACTGTTGCATCTTGGCTTTAAGGTTATAATTTTTTTAGGACAGGGGTCTCTCTCTTCCTACGTGCTGCTATAGTGCCTACAGAATGGTATGCTGACCTACCTGAGGCCTCTAGGTGCTCCTGTAATATAAATAATAAGGTAATACAAATACTAGGCGTATCACCAATCCCAAACATTCAAAAATAAAATCAGGCCACTGCAAATCATTAGACTATAAAAAATATTCTGGGTTCTTTTTATTTGTTTTCTGGGTTTTTAGCCTTTTCTCTATGACTATGAATGCTAGAAACTTAATCTTTTTTTTTTTAATGAAAGCTGGGATGCTGACATAATCACACAATTCCAGGAGCTGGGACTTTAGGAAAAGCAGCAAATACCGTGAAATTCAATATAAAAATCACAAGAATGGAAATGCTGCAATAATAATAAGAAAACAAGTATGGAAAGAATGATCATTTTTCTCCCTCAGATATATACAGGTGTTGGGAATGAAATCCATTAAGGCTCAGGGCACATGACTTATTTTTAATTTATTAAGCAGGATGCTTGTGTACAGGGAAAAAGCAGGCTATGCAAATTGTATGACTGCTGTAGTGACAGTCTTGAGTGTGTTGCACTGGATTTGAATTTTCTGATGCTGATAGAAAAGGCCTGATTGAGTTGCAGTGTGTGTTTATTTAATAAGATTAAATTCTTCCATTTCATGTCTATAATATAGAGAACGTGGTTGGTATATACAGCAGAGCTAATATAATCTAATGAACTTGTTAGGGAAGTTACAAAATTATTAACATTTTTTCCACCTGCTAGTGAACATGTATTAGAAAGACAAGGTGTGTGAGGTAGTATATTTTATTGGACTAAGGGTTAAATGAGAGGACAGATGGTTACTGAAACAGAAAGGAAGGAAAGGCAGATAATTACCTGAACTATAATTTTACAGGTGATGTTTATTCCATATTTGATATGTTAAATGGTTACAAATGAAGACAAATCGTTATGATAATGTGCAAGAATAGGGGGTACCTCCTCTCTCTTTCTTCTGTCTCATACTCTTTCTCTTATTTTGTTAACTTCCTTTACGTTAAGTGTCATCTTTTCCTACAAAGATAAGTATCCAATGAGAGATTCTTGCAAATATTTTGCCTCTTTTCTCATGGCTGCAGATTTCTTTAGCTTCAGTATCAACACTATTAAAATATTATGGTCGCTCAAATGAGTAATCCCACTGCCAACACTATGTGTAAAAGGCAAACTGCGTGTATAATTATGTGATTTGAAAAACATGTCAAAACACAAATGAATCAGCTCAGTGAGGAGGATTCTGCCAACTAGCTTAGCAAAGCAGAATGCTGTAGGAGGAAAGGCAGTGAATAGGATCAAGGGCTGACTTCTGTCTTCCTGGTTAAATCTAATTTACAGTAGCACTTTATTTTGAGCTTCTCTAGTGTGTTCCATTCACAGATTGCAAAACCACAATAATCTTAAACTGTGCAGCAGGGAAGTGTTTTGACTCCATTTTACGGATGGGGAAGAAACTGGAAGCGAAGAGCAGTGAAGGGCCATGTGGGGACTAACTCTCTGTAGGTACAAAAGGAGGAAATTAACCTAAACAGCCTTCCTCCGTGGTCAGTCACCCTGCAGGGGCTAGTCACAATTCCAGTCTGCTTGCTATTTGAGATTAAAAATGCTATGGAGAGTGCAGGTGTTCAAATGAGGCAGGGAGTAGTTGGTAATGGTGAGGGTTATTGTGAATGGGAGTGACCTGTTCACTGTCTAGTCAAAGGGTGTAGCAGGGATCACTCAGTCACTGGAATCTTGTGCTTCTCTACTTCTCTGCTGTGGGCAGGGATTTATGGGCCACAGTGTGGTGTTTGATTTGTCTGTGACTTCCCCAAGGTTCTTGTAGCAAGTCAATAGCAGAGATAGGAACAGAACTCAGGTCTTCTGACTGTGTCTTAAGCCATGCTTCCTTATTATGAAGGAAGTGTAATGCTATACAACTGTGATGATTTACTTAATCCTGCCTCAGTGTCGGGGGTGGACTCTACATGTCCTCTTGAAGTTCTTTCCCACTCTACATTTCTGATACTGGGGAAGCTGTAGTCTATGGAGAGGGAAAGAAGCAGAAAACAGTATCACCTCCTACACGCACACACAAAGCCCATCCCCTTCTGAGTCAGTGGTGTCAGCTCTAATGCCCTCATTTGTCCATTTCTCTAATACTATATCTGTGTTTTCTCCCTACATATTGGACGCACTTTTTAAGTAAGTTACCAAAGCCCCCAGCTTCTCCTTGTTAACACCCACATCTTCCAACTCTTGCAAAGAAATTGGTGGGTTATGAGGGAAGGGGCTGAATGATAGGCAGGAGTGGCATAAGGCTAGCATCACACTCGGTTTTCTTTGCTGCGGTCTTCTGACATCTGCCTGTTTCTCCAGGACTTTCACATTTAATTATGAACAAATTCGTTAGCTAACTCCCCGTTTCTAGTGGCAGTGTTCATTTGCAGGTTATTCATTTTTCCAAGCAGTCACTTTCCTGCTGTTTTAGAAATGGTATCAACGAGGTCTCGAGTGGTACCGAGTTACCCAGACCTCTTTTCTCGTTAAACTGATTTCAAGCAGCTCAGTAACACTGTCATGGATTCGTCATGGAAGCAAGTCTCCCTTACTTATTAATAGGCTTCCTCTCTAATATTTCCTTTCCTCACATTAATTTGTAAAAATCATTCTTCATCCTAGTGTTCAGTCTTTCTGCCTTTCTTCTCTCCTTATCATTTCCTTCCAGCCTTAACTGACTCTTTCTCTGTTCTTGTTTGGGCCCCTCCCCCTTCTTTATTTTCAATGCAGGTTCATTCTTACCCTCAGATCTTAAAATAGTTCTTGGTGAAGCTACATTGGCTGCCTCTCATTCCCTGCACTTCCTTTCTCAGTCTGTCTTCATTCTGCAGTCACACTACTCATACTAAGGCATCTTTAATTTTTACCTCCCAGGAGTTAGGAGAGAAGAAAGACTCGGTGCTTCTGTCTACACTACCGCAGTAAGTCGACATATGCTATGCAACTCCAACTACATGAATAACGTACCTGGAGTCGGGGTACCTTAGGTTGAGTTACCACAGGGTCTACACCATGGGGGCGTTGACAGGAGAAACTCTCTCATCAACTTATCTTACTCTTCTTGTTGGGGGTAGAGTACTGGGATTGACTGGAGACCAATCTGCTGTTGATTTGGCAGGTCTTCACTAGACCCGCTAAATTGACCACTGGTGGATTAATCTCAGAGCATCGATCCCGGCTGTAGTGTAAACATAGCCTCGGTAATTTTTCTGTTCTGTTTTTTGGTCATAAATGATGCTACTCTTAATTTTGTATATGATGTCTTAATATTGCACAGATAGGTGCATTAGAAATGCATAGGCAGATTATTTACCTATCGCTAGCAAGAGTGTCTTTTATGTTGTGCAGGCAACTGGAATCCTTAGAATGTATTCTACACTCTAGCTTCAAGGGCTGAAGGGCATAGCAGCCACAACCAGGCTCCTAGGTTGGAAGGAAGATTTTGTGTCCCTCTCTCCTCTGTAATTCTCCTGCCCATAGCTCTTTATTCAGTCTTTATGTGCAGCATGGAAATGTCATGATAAACGAATAGACCTGTACTTCTCCAACACTGTTATTTGAGTTACTCCTAGAATTCTCATAATTCAATAAATAAAGTTAAAGTGTGCTATAAATACAAAACCTGGCTTGATTTAGCATCTTCCATGGGTTTTTGTATTGGACATCCATCTTGTGGCTTTAAACTAGGCACACACCTGTCTTGATCACCACTATTTTAGATCGTGCACGTTATATTGGCAGTAAATAAATAATGAAAACTGATTCCAGAAAAATAATCTCATAACACTAAATTTGATTTACAATTATAATAGTCTTTTAATATCTGCCTTTTCTTTTAAGCAATTCATATACACAAAATGATCATGCAATATGGGACACTCAAAAAGGATTTCCATTCCAATCACATTTGTGTAATTAATGTAAAGCCTTTACCTTGATATAGAAGTAGCCACCTGATAACTAGGAGCTTAAGGGTGTTCCACCTAAAGGAAGGATGGAAAGAAATATATTTTGTGTTCTGCCTTACAGATTCTACTGCCTCTCTGTCCATGCCTCCAGAGCAACAAACATATTACATGGAGATGCTATGTCTGATGGTCTCCTGGATGACACTCTTGGGGAGTAGGGACAGGGCATTCTTGGTAAAAGGTCTTCTGCTCTAGACTAGAGGTAAGGCTGAGACCAAGTCTTACCATTTTTGGGGGATGATGCTAGACACACCGTTAGAATGCTGGCTGAGGAATGATCTGGCAAAGTTTCTCCTGGAAGACAACCACTAAGAATGACGCCAGTTGGAAATAGAACATAAAAAGAGAGTCTCTTTTTGGCCATAAATCATACTATTCTTAATTTGGTATATGATTGGCGATGAGGTTGCAACCAAAAATTGTAACTCAAAGGGGGGCTAAGGTCAAAGAGAGTTTTAAAACTGCTGCTTTAAAGCATAACCGCTTGGGTCACTGCATGGCCAGTCAAGAACTGCTGGCTCTGAAGCATCTGTTTTCGCATGATCTGATCTGAATCATGAGGATCCTATCAGACATTTTGGCAGTGTTACACATGAGTGAAACCTCTCTCTTTGGCATGTAAAGAAAGTATAGGCACATTTTCTTGGGTATGGGCTGAAGAGGAGTATGAACTTCACAGAGTGTTTCATGCAAGTATTCTTTAATGAAGTTTCTGGTATACTTTTGGCGTATTTCTCCAGTTAACAATGCAAACCTCTGAATTTACTGAAGCAAACTTAATGGGAATGCTTAGATTGTACAGATTAGCCTCCAGAAAGAAAGAGCTTTCCAGAGCCTTAGTTATAAACCTGCAAAATCTAAAATTCCCTTGGAGCAATGCAATGTACTTTGATTGATTCTAATTGTTCACATGGAGAAGTAATCATGAGTTTAGACACTGGTCTTTCCACCTAATCAGTTTCTTAACTTAAGTGGAACCTTCTAAAGAAATGTCAGAAGTGATCTCTATCTTTGAAATGCTTTGTGTCTTCATATTGACTTAAAAGGTAATGAAAAGTACCTGGGGATAAAAGGACTATGATGGTGATATAGCAAACTATAGGGCCTAACACATATGGTAGATAGTGAATCTGGAGAAAAACCTCACTGTTAATAAGTATATTGTAATTAGCAGCAGGATTTGAAGTTCCAACCCTTTGTTTATAGAGCGGTTACTTCTCAGGGCTTGTCTTCACTAGGCTGGTCCGGGATCGATCTTCTGGCGATCGATTTATCGTGTCTCGTTAAGACACGATAAATCGATCGCCCGCGGCTCCCCCGTCGACTCCGGAACTCCAGCTTGCCGGGAGGCGCAAGCTGGAGTCGACGGGGGAGCGCACCGCCAACTGCTGCTGCCGTGGGGACGGGCGGTAAGTCGGCGGCAGATACGCAAACTTCAGCTACATGATACGCAACTTCAGCTACGTGAATCTACCGTCGATCTACCCCCCCCCCCTCCCCCGTGAGGAAAAGCCCTAAGAAGGATGGAAAGGAAAGAATTTTGCACTTTAGTTGGCCAGTATAAGCGACTACATTAATAGAGAAACTGTTGGGTAGTCTACAGTGTTGGCCTTGCTGAAACAAGCTAGTTTTTCCAATACTGACCTTGTGAGGTGCTGAGCGCCTCCATGTGAGTAGGGAGCAATCAGTATTTCATAGACAATACTCAGCACCTCCCAGGATTGTGCCTGCTATGCTTATTATATCAGAAAAAATTAAGTAAAATGTAAATACAGTTAAATATTCTGGATTTTCTTTCTTCACAATGTGATACTGAAATCTTCTATTTACCCAGCTATTTAGAGTTTCATAAATCATATCTGATAACTGAAATCATATTGATCTTTAACATGTTTTAATTGTATTCACTGAATACAGCATATGTATTAGACTTAATAATGCAAGACATAATATAATGTTAAATTAATACAATTATCTTTAACAGGTGGTTATGAATCTGTAAATATGGGGCTCCAAATTTCTTGTCGTTCCAAAACTTTCATATCAGATGTGCAGAGTTTACAAGTATA
Organism: Sternotherus odoratus; assembly: GCA_032164245.1. Taxonomy (NCBI): domain Eukaryota; kingdom Metazoa; phylum Chordata; order Testudines; family Kinosternidae; genus Sternotherus; species Sternotherus odoratus. The sequence goes on along the minus strand of JAVMKO010000009.1, from coordinate 8,782,759 downwards.
ATGACGTTTTTCTAATGTGCAGAGTTGCACATTCAACCAGGAATATAAGTCAAGCTGGGCTCCTTCCCACATGTGCTTCCCCATAAGTGGGGTTTCTGTTTTTCATTTTAACCAATAAACACGGATAAAACTTCCTCAACACAAACAAAATGGTGTTTATCCAATAACACTGGAAAACTCCCAGAAACGGTTACACATATCTAAGGAGTATCTGCCCAGAGTAATGCAGACTAAAGGGGTGTGCATGTAGACCCTGATGGTGTGCACTAAAGGTTTGGAAGTGTTGTTTGAAACAGTAATATGTTAAAGTGCACTAGGTAACATTACTCATTAAGCATATACTACATATATACAGAGAGAATCCAGAAAAACCCTGATTTTTTTTGACATCTACATAAAACTCAAAAATGACTAAAATACTAAACTAATAGACCCCGAAAAACAGAAGTACCCCAAAGTAGTTTTAGCTTGTGCCTGACGTTGCACCTGCTCAATCCAATCATCTCCAATTTTGCCTGAATTCATACCTGTGCTATTCCCATTGCATTGCACTGGAATTTAGGGTTTGATTTTCAGAGGTGCTGAGCATCCCCAGCTTGACTTCAGTTGGAGATGTGCACTCTCACCACTTCACAAAACCAACCCCTTAGTAAGCAATTTAGAAGATGTGGAAAAAGGAATATAATCCTTTGTGTGCACTCCCTCCCATCTCCCCCAACTGTGTTGACTCTACAAGGCTAACCGAAGTCAACAGCAGTAAAGTCATTTGCAAAAGTCAACAGACCTCACAAGTTAGAAGCTGCCATTTTTACATAGTCCTTTCCATAGGGGAGCATCATTTAAAAATATGCATACAGTAAAACCTCCATTTAACGGACTAATTTGGGCGAGGGGGTGTCCGTTAAATCAAAAAGTCCGTTATTTAATAATAAAAAAAACACGAGCTGTCGGAGCAGCAGCCCGCCCGCCACAGGGTTGGGGCAGCAGCTCCGCAGCCCGCCTGCTGCTGGGACCCGAGCGGCAGCCGGGAGCCGTCAGCCAGCCCGCCCGGGTCCCGGCTGCTGGGACCCAGGCGGCAGCCGGGAGCCGTCAGCCAGCCCACCTGGGTCCCGGCTGCTGGGACCCGGGCGGCAGACGGGAGCCGGCAGCCAGCCCGCCCGCAGGCGGGACCCAGCAGCCAGGCAGCCCACCCGCTAGCGGGACTCGGGCGGGAGCCGGGAGCCGGCAGCCCGCCCGCTGGTGGGACTCGGGCGGGAGCCGGGAGCCGGCAGCCCGCCCGCTGGTGGGACTCGGGCGGGAGCCGGGAGCCGGCAGCCCGCCCGCTGGTGGGACTCGGGCGGGAGCCGGGAGCCGGCAGCCCGCCCGCTGGTGGGACTCGGGCGGGAGCCGGGAGCCGGCAGCCCGCCCGGTGGCGGGACTCGGGCGGGAGCCGGGAGCCGGTAGCCAGCCCGCCCGCTGCTGTGACCCACCCCCCGCGAAATGGATTTCGGATGCATCAGACTTGCTCAGAAATTTTGTCCGTTGCATCCGAAGTCCGTTAAATTGAGGTCCGTTAAATCGAGGGTTTACTGTATTAGGGGTGTTCTCCCTTGGTCATGCCTTTACAAAGAGCTGGTATGATTTCAGAATTTGATCTCTACCTTCCTGGATTGTCAGTTGTCCCTACAGATTTGTGGATTATAGGAGCTGCACTGAGAGTCTCGAAAGTGACAAATCAATTCTCCTCGGTTGAAGTGTCAATCTGGGTTGTGGGTAAATGAGGAGATAGAAAAGAGTGGGAATCCTCAGCACACTTCAGGCATTTGTCATAACCATACAGCTAAGGGTAGCCTAGAATTCCTCCTTACCTGTAAGGGGTTAAGAAGCTCAAATATCTTGGTTGGCACCTGACCAAAAGAACCAATAGAGACAAAAGATACTTTCAAATCTGGGGGGAGGGGATGTCTTTGTTTGTGTGTTCTTTGGGGAAAGCAGAGAAGCATCAGATTCTCCTATAAACCATCCTAAAGTGAGTCTCAATATTGCAAAAAGAGTAAGTAGATAAGGCAAGGCATGTTAGATTAATTTTTGTTTCAACTTGTGAATTTTTCCTTTGCTAAAGGAAGGTTTATCCCTATGCCCCCTCCCCCCCCATAACTCTGAAACTAAAGCTAGAGGGGGTTCCTCTGTGGTTTTGCATCTTTTGTTACTCTGTAAAGTTATCTTCCATCCTGATTTTACAGAGGTGATTCTTTTATCTTTTCTTTAAATAAAATTCCTCTTTTAAGAACCTGATTGATTTTTCATGGTTCTAAGTATTCAGGCGGTTGGGTCTGTGTTCACCTGTACCAATTGGTGAGGATATTATTCTCAAGCCTTCCCAGGAAGGGGGTATATTTTGGGAGAAATAGGAACTCCAAGTGGTCCTTCCCCTGATTCCTTGTCTAAATCCCTTGGTGGTGGCAGCGATACCATCCAAGGACAAAAGGATTTGTGCCTTGGGGAAGTTTTAACCTAAGCTGGTTGAAATAAGAGTTCTGAGTGGAGAGGGAACCCTGACAGCATTAAAAGGGCTTCATCTGGGAAGGTAAATTTGTTGACTGCAATGACTATTTTATAGCTAAATGATACCCCTCTATGGAATGTTAAATTTCAACAGGCTTAAATAATTGATTTAAGGCTAAACTGTACAGCCTTTACTCTGTTTTACCCCAGAAAAACTCCTTATATTAATGGGAAATATTTTCCCAAGTGTCAGTATGGACTTGATCATTTATTTTGTTGACATAAAATGAATTTTTTAATTAAAAGGTTTAATTAAATCTAAATTAAATGTGCAGCTGGTAATATGAAATGACAAATACTGGATGAAATCCTGGCCACATGGAAGTCAATGGAAGTTTTTCTGTAGACTTCAATGGGGCCCAGTGTTTCTAAAGGTCCAATCCCGAAAGGGGTTGAGAACTCCTGGAGCAGTTAAGACCCGAGGTGAGCAAACCACTTAAACATAATGCTTAAAATTCAGTGCAAGCATAAGTGTTCTGCTGACTAGGGGAAACATAAGCATCTGCTTAGGTGCTTTTCTGAATTGCGCTTAGGCACTTTCAGCTCCCATTATCTTCAATGGGTGTTGAGGGTGCTCAGAACCTCCAGAATTGCTCAACAGTTTAAGAATTGAGCTCCAAAATATGTCTGGGAGAAGAGACTCTACCTGGAAGAAGGGACATCTAGCTAATTGGTACTGTTACGTATATAGCAAGTTGCAGCTACTGCAAGAGCTATGAACCTCCTTAATTGATTCTTATACAAGCAGGGTGACCAGGTAGCAAGTGTTAAAAATCGGGACAGGGTGTAATAGGAGCCTATATAAGAAAACGCCCCCAGAATCGGGACTGTCCCTATAAAATTGGGACGTCTGGTCACCCTATATACAAGTAGCCCAATCACAATAAGGATTATGTGCTGACATGGGATGCAAGTGAAGCAAAAGCTGCTTGTTCATGGTGGTTCAAATCCTGCAATCCTTACTCGGCGTTTATTCAGTCAAATAATCAGTCAATGGGAGTTTTGCTGGAGTAGGAAGTGCAGGACTTAATTCAGTATTTATGAGGAAATGTCATCCTGATTTTCATGTACCCTGGTCGCTGAAGACAGTCCACTGGTAAAAGTTTAAAAAAAGACTTTTCTTCTTGGCTTCTGAGCCGTCACAACCCGGAACCATGAACCTCTTACAAAACAATTCGCTACAGGAAATTGCTTGTGTATTATTTCTTTTGCGCATTCACAGATAAACAAACTTCTCTCAGATGGCAGGATATCACCTCTCCCCATGAACTGACTAATTTCAGGTCTTTAATCTCACTTGCCTGTGAAAACCAGGCATCCTAGAAGGGAAAATGACATGTCTTTACCAGTGTCAGAACCAATCACTTACACCGGAGATAGCTAGGGCTGTGATCTTCTACTAGGTTTTTAATCTCCCTAAAGAATTCAGACTTTGTTAAAGTAGAATGAGGACATTTGGTGGGGGGAAGTGGGAAGAAGAGAGCTAACTAGTAATGGTGTCCATTTTGCCATGTCTTGTTAACACAGATACACAATGTTCAGATCAGTAGAGAGAAACCCAGTCCAGAAAATATATAACAATGAAAAGGAAATAAACAGAAACAGAGGATCAGCTAGTTGGAAGCTTTGAGAAAGACGCTAAGGATCAGATTCTCAACTAGTGTAAACTGGAGTAATGTTGACTTATACCAGCTCGGAAACTGGCCCTCAGCTTCTCTCTCTTTCTTCTAGATGACTGTAAACAGGGTGCTGATTCTGGGTAAGCAACCTCTTCAGAGACTGTTGCCAATAATATTATAAGGATCACCATTGGGTGATGCTTGTATAAGGCCTGATTCTAAACTCACTGTGGAGTAAATCAAGAATAAGTCAAGTCAGTGGTAATTAAGAGGTGTAAAAAACTGATGTAAGAGAGGTATGAATATGGCCTATTTTGAGCAGCATGGTCAGTTTCTGAAATCCATTTCTGTTGCACTTGACCTGTACAATGTATGTGAGTTTCACCATGTTAGGAACCATAGAATCATAGGATTGGAAGGGACCTCAAGAAGTCATCTAGCCCAGTCCCCTGCCGATAGTTAGGAAGATTTTCCTAATGTCCAACCTAAACCTTCTTTGCATCAATTTAAGCCTGCTGCTTCTCGTCCTATTATCGAGGTTAAGAACAATTCTTCTTCCTCCCCTTGTAACAAGCAAGAAGCTTCTGCTCCTGCCATTGTTTGCATAGTGCAGAGCTCCCATTCAGCTGGGCTAGGCATGGGACATCCTTTGCATAAACAACCAGTTCATAGCTGGGTGGCTGTATACATTTATAAGGAAACAATACTACTAGTTACTGTCTCATTAAACAGACAGAACAAGGCAATTCCTCTTTAATGAGAGATGATTGTTAAAGGATCCTCTATATTATTTAATGCATCATATAGGACAGTGGGGTATGAACTAAACACCAGCTGGGGCTTGCAAATGCTGATGAAGTGATGTAATCAGGATTATGCAAAGTGAGTTCTGCTCAAACTGAATTTCTCTTTCAGCAAAAAAGTAAGTTCTGATTAAAAATGAAGTGATCAAACAACACCGATCTCTGAGCCAATTCCATGGCATCATAAACCGTTAGAGCTGATACTAGCCATTGCATGTGGAACCTCACATACTCTGATCAATGTATTTTCAACATACACAGATTCCAGAGCAAGGCAAATGATGTCATTATACTGTTATATATAAGGGAGGGTAAAAATAAAAGTGAAGCTCACAATGGAAATGGAAGAATAAGGGATTTAAATGGCTTGGAGGTTGATTAGCAGTATGACATCTGAGATTTCTAGTGCTGTGCAGAGTAGGCCTATTTGGAAGGCAATTGGATTTGTACCATCCCTCCCATTAGAAATGTCAATAAGTTGTGCTGGAGAGAAAACTCTATTCTCTATTGAGAAAATAGAGTTGGAGTCTCCATGTGGATATATATACTGCTCTACCAGAACAATTTGCCTTTAGGGGACAAGAGGTTAACAAGGCAAAGGAATACTCCATTGACTGGCACTGTCCTCACTAAAACATCCCAGACACACAGACCTGAACTGGGCCACTGGAGCACAAGGCCAGTTCCTTGAATAGGATAAAGGGCTCACCTGTTATCTTCTTGTGTATGCGGCAGCTCCCCTCTGCCTGTGCTAGGCTGCTGCATAAGTGCTCCCTGTGGTGGTTTACTTAAATTAATTCCTCCTATCCAGCAGCAGATCTCCTCACTGCCACCACCTTCTACAGAGCTAGAATAGCTGCTGTTTGGGCCCTCAAGCCCCCGACTGCTAGATGTGAGTAGACAAGTGTGCGGCTATGACCTGATGGCTGTGGGTAGATCCACCAACGCTTAGAGTGCAGGCAAACAGGGACTCCTGCAGCCTCAGGGTTGCAGAACCACTTGTGTTCTGGGGTAAGACTCCTTTCACCTCCAAGTCTCCCACGCAGTTCATCAATGCAGGTCCCACCACTTGGGTTTTACTCTGGCTCCTAGGATCTGAGTCTTAAGACAAGAGACTGACTAATAAAGATGATCTCTAGTATGGGTTCCCCTGCACTATCATGACTGATCTGCCTAGGCAACAAATCACCAGCCCTCTGATCCTGTAGTAAATGCTGTTTCAAGTGACAAATATCTCAGATTGATGGATACTGTGGCACACAGTGTCAAATGTGGTGTCATGCCCTTTGCTGGAATAGAATGAGGTTGTTATGTTACCTCACATTGAATCTAGAGAAAACAAGACCAATCCTTCAGCCCTTCATCATACAAGTAGAGTATGGACATTGGTGGGACTACTCCCCAGAGTAGAGGCTAAACATTTGGGCCACAGTGGTCCATACAATGTAAAATGATACCACAGGCAGCTGAATTTTTGGGAGGGAGAAGCGGGGAATAGGTTTAGGATTAGCGTAAACTAGTCCTGTTATCATTATTCACTAAAGGAGAAAATCACCTTCATCTTGGGGCATCACAAGCCATTTTCCCCATGTAATCTTTCAAAATAGGGTTTAAGAGGAAAAAAGGATGAATTTCATCTTAATAGATTGACTCAAAAGCACTTCAACCAAAGTAGTTTATGCAGAATTTCAGAATGGTTGTTTCCTCTGAGCCCCAGTTCTCTGTGTATGCAGCATGGTGTATTACAGATATACCAGGATAAAAATGACCACATCTCAGGCCACTACTATTAGTATCTGTGTTTTCTATGGTATAGGACCCAATTGCCCTCTGACTAGAGGGAAGAATAAACTCTCACTGAACCCGGGCTTTATAGGATTAAGTCAGTAAAGTTATATGATGTTGCCTGCAAATAAGCAACAAGCATTAGATTGCCTGTGAGACATTGCAAGCAGCATCATTTATTTTCTTGAAGAAAGAAATTGCTGAGGGTGGCAAAGATGGCACATACAACATTACCCACAGATTCCAGAGTGCTGAATCTGCCCTTGCTGACTGCTCATTTTCAGATAATTCTGCCTATCTTTGCATAGTGTGCATGTCGTAATTTCTATTAATACACTTGTAACTTGAAGACTTTAATGCAAAGTGTATGTTTCTCTCTTGGCTATGAAATGCTTCCTCCTAAGTGATTATTACATTTAGAGCTGGGACATACTACTAGGATAAACAATAATTAGCCTACTAGTATAATGGTACTGAGAAAACTAGTGTGTATTCACGTAAAACTGTTGCAAATTGTTTATCGTGGCAGTAATTCACCACTGAAATAACGTACAAAGGGATGTGGGAGATTTTCCATCACTGGCAATCTTTCAGTCAGGCTTGGATAACTTTCTACAAGATCTGCTGCAGCTCAGCCACATATAATTGTGCTTTATGCAGGGATAATAGGGAAATAGTAGCTGTGACTCCTAGAGCACCCGCCCCCCGTGATTGACCTCTGTGTCTTAATGACCCATCTATTTTTAGAGCTCTGAGCCTCTCCACTTCCTCAGCTATATATGGCTTTCTGACTTGACCTGACCTGTTTTTCTTTTTTTAAAGTGAATTAATGTTAATAGGGTGCTGGTACAAGATTACCATTGAAAGCACCGGAAATTGATGTCCTTTGTTTATCCACAAAACAGGTGAAACATTGTCCTGTGATTTGAACCTCAACCTCGGTCTCTGTCTGTTAACCAGCCAACTGCCAGCCAACTGAATGTAGTAAGGTTCAATGAGATTAAATAACTAGGTCACGATACAGACAGTGCTGAAATGAACTACTTATTCCAACACATTATGTATCATGAGCTGTTTTTCCACACTTCTCTTTAGAAGTGTTGACATAATAGCTCTTATCAATACATACATTCTGCTTGTGTCAACCTAGAGTTCTGTTTGTATGTGAAGAGCCATTTTTAGTGGTGCAAGTCTGAATATTGCCTGTCCTGGTCTCAGGAACATGTTGAAGACAAAACGGCACATTTGGAGGAATACAATTTTCTTCCATCACCCAGATTCCATCTCCCAAAGTCCAGGATGTCCAATAATCAGTCCTATACCTTACATAGAAATCCAACCTTGAGAGACTAGAAATGAGAGTTTTCTTCCATTAGTAAGGGGGAGATTCCCAGCACTTGGTTCTATCCCTGAAAGCGCCTAAGATATTGGACATGAAAGTCAAGACAAAGGAAGGTTCTGTTATGTTAATTTTGAAGTTTTTATCAGTCTCACTTGGACTCATTATATCAAGACACCAGACTTTGCAGTTATTTATTTATATTATCATAGTGCTTAGGAACTCTAGTTATAGACTAGGACCTCAATGTGCTAGGTACTGTACAAACACAGGACAAAAAGACCTTTCCCTGCCCCAAGAGCTTACAAACCACTCCCAGTAAAATTTAATATTTTAAAAAACATCTTTAAAAAGCCCTAAAATAGTGTCCCAATAACATGTGTGGCATTTACAGAACACATGATGGTATGGTATGGTTTAAAGGTTTTATCAGTATGACCATGGGGTGATCAGCCATTGGTGGCTTTATACGCATCCCAAACTCATGTAGCTAAAAGAGCTGATAAACGGGGAGGGGCAGAGTCATGAACGACCTCGAGGAGCTTGTACTTGATATGGTGGAGGGATTCAAAGAGAGGTGTGATGTGATTAGAACAGTGAACACGAAAGGTGATTCTAGAAGCTGAAGCTAGTATTGGACTCGGGCAGAAGTATGATGTGGGTGCCTGGGAGACCAGAGAGCTGGAAGTTGCAATAGTCTAAGTAGGACATGCTGAGGGCTTGCCCAGTAGATTTAATAGTCTGGACAGAAAGGGATGGAACTTAGAGATGTTCTGGAGAAAGCTGTGGCAGGATTTGGACAGAGCCTGAATGTGAGGGGAAAGGGACTTGGAGAAGACAAAGGTAACCCTCAGATGATGTGCTTGAGTGATGGAGAAAACTGGTGTTGTCAACAATGGCAGAAGAGGGGAGTGGGGAAGGAAAACAGAGAGCTCAGTTTTAGCTATGTTAAGTTTTGCTATAACTTCAATCAGCAATTTAACATATGACTCAATAAAACAACTAGCAGTTCTGTATCAACAGCCAATAGATAATGCCATTTCTCCCATACACACACATTTGGGGGCATTTGCCACCTTTCTGCCTTACAGTTTACCACATCTCGCTTGCCAGTAATGACTGTATATTTCTGGCGCATCACTTTTTTCATCCAACAATCTCAAAGCATTTTACAAACGTTAATGAACTTAGCCTCACAACAGAACCCTGTGAAGTAGGTCTGTAATATCTGCATAGTATCATTAGTCCTTAATTTACAGATAAGGAAACTGAGGCATACAAAGCTTCAGATCTAAGTGGACAGAGTTTAGAGGGACAGTTTACATTATCACTGACAGTGCTGTTCCTATTAGGTGGATATACAGCAGACTTTAGTTCCCAGTGCTGTGAATCTTTCATGAGCACTACAAAAAATGGTCTCTCTTAAGAAGGTCAGCTTATTATAAGTCATTGGACACACAGATGTATTTCCAATAATATCTGTTTGGTGGCAACTTCCTAGTATAGTAAAAACCTTGGAATGCCAATTATAAACATGCAGAAGTACTGTCTTTGCCCGGCTGACAAATCAGTGAAGATCAATTTGAAATATGTGTTGCTAATTCCCCAGTTTTATGGCACACATTTTAGCCACAATGGTCTGATTTATGTCCAGGGCAAAGACCTTAATAGGAAAACACTGAAGTTGAGACACACAGAAAAATCATTTGTGTGTTGTAGATGCTATGCTAGAAATAGGGAGTGGACACAAATCTGTTTACTAGAGCATTGCTATTTTAACACTTTTAGCCTAAAAAATGCTTAGCTTGAAGGAAGAGATAGCAGTGACTCTTTGGGGGTAAGAGTTTGATAACAGTGCCTTTGTCATAAATTAGTTTGTAGTTTTACTGGTTTGGACAGTGTCCCTTAAAACATTTTCTGGTTGTTAATTTAGTATGAAAGTAGGATGGAAACTGCTTTGCAGTCACTTGCACTGAGCTCCCACATTTATTAGCCCAAATGTACAAACAGTCCTTAATCTGTATTGCATTTCTCTGCTTGCAACATTAAACATACAGATCACTTGCATGTGCAATTATTGATCATTAGCACATCTGCACCCAAATGATAGGATTTACACTCTTGTGTGCTCTACTTGTGTTTGATTTACACACACAGTGGTTTGTATTGTAAACAATGCCATAATTTGTGAGCACTAGTGATAGTGTTCAAACACAACACGTGCAAGTGAATGTGCACATATAATCGAATGTACGCTAATGGAGACAATGTTAGGAAAATGTTGACCCTGGCCTCAGAAATGATGCCATTTTCTAACAAGGTTCATACCATCACTTGCAGCAGGAGAGATGGAAGTGCTAATTTTGCATTAAATCTTTATTTTTAAATACATTTCATAGTTTAGGTCCAGTGAGAAGTGATTCTAACTGCCTGAATTTTGCTTTAGTGATCAAAAGTCATACAGCTTTATTTTAAGAACCTACAGCATGGCATATCCTGGTCAGCCTGCACTGCAGTAGCTGCAGCCTTGCCTGCTAATTTTTAGTGACCCTGGAACGATGCACCCTTGAGAGTTGTAGATTGACAACTACTGGCTAGCGCTGATCGGCATCCGCAGCACAGTACTAATATAGAAGGTTCTTTTTCAGATATTTACAAATCAAGATAATGGTCAACTAGCTTTCAGCACCAAATGAGGGTTTTTTTAAATGTTTCAGATCATAAAATATAAAGAATATAGCATTTAAAGTCAAAAGGTATAAAGTACTAAATCAGCCAGGATGATCAAACTATTCTCTTTCCTTTCAGCAGCTGGAAGGTTTCTGTGTCTTTGTACCATATTATCATCTCTAGATATATTGATAAGGACTAGCCACTAAATTAACCTCAGGTCCATATCAGAGTTTCATGCAGAAAGCACTTCAGAATTCTTCTCTTTTGTTGCAACAAAACAATTAAGATAGTGCACCACTGCTCAGTAAAATGATCTGATAATCTCTCTGCGTCTCTGTCTCGCTTACACTAAGAGTGCTTATTAAAGTAATGAGTGTTAGTTTGCTTTCAGTTAGAGATCGGCACCAAACCAAAATCCCATATCCAAACACACCAGAATATTGGCAGTTTCAAAATATGGATCTTTATAATGAAGCTACATTTTAGAATGTTCACCTAGAGCCAGATTTTGCAGCCCATCTCTATATTTTCTGACACATGTTAGCTTTTCTACCAGAAAAAGAAAACTGCATCTTTTTTTTATTTGTATTGCACTAAGAACAGTTTTCATCCTGTAAAATTTATGCAGTTCATTATATAACCTCTCCCAAATATGAACTCAGTAAAATTAAAAAGAACCCTCCTTGGGGCTGGTTGAAAATTTTCTATCAAAACTGTCTTTCAGAAAAGTAGCTTTTTGACAAAGTTAATTTTTCCCATGAAGAGTGTCTGCTTCCTGTGGAAAATTTGAACTTTTCATAAAGAAACCCCAACGTCAAAACAATGAAAAAAACTGATTTGGAAATACTGCCATGGAGCTGTAGTTTGGGTCCTTCATGTCCCCATTCTCCTCTAATGGCTAGATTTCCCAGACAAACCATGTCTCCCATGATGCACCATGGCCAGACATTCCCAAGATGAACTGCAACAGCTCAGTAATAGGGAAGACCATGGGACATCATGGTAGATGCAATTTGGCAAGAGAGGAGAATGGGTATATGAAGCACCCAAACTTCAACTCCGCGAGGCACTGCACCAGCATTTCCAAATAAAAAATTTCAGTTTTCTGCTGAAAGTTCTCAGGTTTTGAGACCATTTTCAGGGGGAAAGGGAGAAACATTTTGTAATCAGCTGTAACCCTTCTAACACAGGGCTGTTGAGGTCCACTTGTAGGTACAGATCAAGCATGCTGTAGACATGTCTGTCAAGACTGAGAGCTAGTTGTACCTTTGATTTCTGACCTTTGTTTATGAGTTGCACTCACCCACTCAGCTAGTAGGCCCTGTGCTTTCACCTCTCCTTTGATTCTCCCACTGTCAGTTCTGAGGTACAGAACTTTGTGTCCCTCAGCAGACCAGATATGGTTCAACTACCAGCAAGTCTTTGCTTCAGGATCTGTGAGCACTTCGGTGGGTGTGGAGGAAAGCAAGCGGAGAATGAGTGTGGCCCACACTGTGGATGTGTTCTGCTCCTCTCCACAATACAATGTATGTATTCACCACTTTTTAGAAAACACAGCTGAGAATTGGACAGTTAACTAAAAACAAGCCAAGGTTTAAAGAATCTATTAAAAAAAACAAAATGCATGCAGTATGGGAGCAATTCAGGCTCTTCCCCACCATAAATGTTGTGATTCTTACATAAAAATCTGTTATATATTCATACTGCACCAAACCTCCATAATAGGTGCAGATGACAATGGTAGCTCGAAGTGCTCAGCACATCCCAGAACAGAGACTGATGTACTTTATTCCAGGAACTTCTAAGCAGCAACATCCCAGAACAGAGATTGATGTACTTTATTCCAGGAACTTCTAAGCAGCAACCCAAGGCAGTACTCCAAGTAGCTTTAATAAGAATATGAAGTCAATGGGACAGCTCCTGTGCTTATAAGTACCATCACTGTGAGTAACCATTGCAGATTCAGGCTCTAAGTAATTCCAGTGTATTACAAAGATGTATGCCTAGGGTTTTTATTTAATAGAATGCTACACTAGGAACAGCTTTCCCATCAACAAAATTTGATCACAAATACACATGAAATGTTTTATTAATGATAAAAATGAATGGGTCAGCTAACAACTGCAGTTTAGAAATATTAAGAAACTTGTTCTTTTTAAAGGGTAATTTGAATCGTGTCTTTGTGAGTTTAATTAACTAAGCAGCAGCTGGAAAAGCTAAGGTTAATTATACGGATGTTAATAAGTCCATGAAATTGCATTTTGATTAAGTTACAGCTTGATTAACTGAAGCATTTTTGACTTATTTTCAAAGATTCATATGTTATGTGCACTGAACCATGCTAAAACACAATGACCTATAGTCCACCTAGTATGATCTGTCTGGGTATGTCTATACATACATGTTATGCTCATAAAACCTTTATGCCACCCCAGTCTAAGTTTGCAATGGTCCCATTATGCATGAATGGAGAAGCCAAAGTAAGTTATGCATGTCATTCTAAGCAAGTGCTAATGAAACCTTTAAATTTCATGATCATGTGTTCTGTATGTGGAATGTACGTTACAGGGAACCTGTTTTAAGAACATTTTAGTGAGTTTTAAAAATAATTATTGAAGATTATTTCATGGATCCTGTGGTCTCTAAAGCCAGGTGCCATAATAAAGCTGAATCCAACTGGGTGGAGCTCAAAGGGAGTGAAAATTAAACTAATAAATGTAAATCACCTCTAAAAATGGCATAAATTAGCTTTTGTGTACGTAAGTATTATGAATTTGAAGTCCACTCTCTTGGACCCTTCCAAGGCTAAATGCAAGTACTGTGTGTCACTGAGAAGCTGGGTGTAACACCTTTCCAATGGTACAAAACTACAAAACTCCAATGCAGAGTCACAAGGTATCAGTCCTTAAACCTGTCCTTGGTCTAGGCTTTAATATTGCTCACACAAAGGGTCCTATGTTCCACTGACCTCAGCACTGTAGCAGATCAGATTAGGCCATGGAGGATGAATGAGATACGAAGAACCTAAGTAGTTTCCAACTGCGGGGAGCCGCATGTGCAGGTTTATTCTAGTTGAGAAAAATCCTAAAGATACGAAATAGAGTTTCAATAGCGAGACCCTGAGATTCCTGCCTTGTCACAATCTCACTAGTAGAAGAAAATATATCAGAAACAAACATAGTGGTGTTCTCCTAAGTAGGAAATGAACAGTTAGTGATTACAACAAGGGACATTTCCACTCTTTCCAGACACAAACCCCTGGGATTTCTAGATGTCTAATTAGCATATTCTGATCCTTCCCCCACTGAGTAGTGAAGCCTTTCCACTTTTACCCTCTGTCTGCTAAGCTGCCAAATCTGTCTCAGTTTTAAGTTCTACTTAATAAATAAAAAGGCCTTTATTTAGAATAATCCTGGAGCCCAACAAAATGTTGATTCCCTACATGCAGAAGAAAGGGTGCACTTTTTGGCTTTAATACTGCGGGAAGGCCAATGACTTTTAAATCAGCTATTTGTGACAACCTAAATTGTGACAACCCATCACAATTGACCAAATTTGCCGTGTCGATCACTTAGATGATGTTTGACCCCAGCATTTATTTTCCCCGTTGAAGATAGTCAGATGCATTTACAGAAACATTATACTGTAGAATGACGTCTTGATAAAGAATTATTTGAATAGCTTTTTTGTGTGTAAGTACAACTCTGAGCAGAGCACAGGAAAGGTGCAGAAACAGAATATTGCTGGGGTACTGTTATGTAGCAACAACTCCTGCTGCAGGTTTAGGATAAATAGGGTGAAAGTGCTTCTCTTTTCAAGGAGAGAGAAAATAACAGGGAAAACCATGGTATGAATCAAGGTAAGTATCTATTTTAACAGAAAGTGAAGCCAATAGCAGACAGGTAAAGGTTCATTGCACTACCACAAATCTACTGAGACTGCTCTAAATAAAACAAACAGGCTTTGCTTCATAAACAAGTTGATTCAGCTACCTAAGTCCCCACAGAGAGCTTTGGTGCCTTTGTTTTATCATCTGGGGACAGTGAAAACATCTCTCCAATTTGAATCCATTATAAAACAATATATGTATACCTGGTACATGTACCTTTGCTTGATTTAGCGATATCCTACAATCTGTGTCAGAGAGGGCACATATCACAGACTTAATATAAAACAAAATGTCCAAGACCTATTAACTTCTGTAACTTCAGGTTAACTGTCCCAAGGTCTGGAAAATGTTTTTTTAACTCATTATAACATACTTCACATAAAAGGTTACTCTTATGATATTGTCCTTACCTATGCACTGTTTAAGTTTACAGTGTTCTACCATTTACCTTCAAACCACACAATGAACCTAGTTCTGGTCATATTTATACAGGAACGACTCCCACTGAAGTTAATACAGAAGGGAGAGGGATATTAATATAATAAAATTTAATACTGTTGGTCTAAGAGACAAGCTTTCGAGCTATGCAAAACTTCTTCAGGTCACCTTCTATGTAGCTTGATAGCTTGTCTCTTTCATCAGCAAAATTTCGTCCAATAAACGACACATCTCACCCACATTGTCTCTCTCTTATCCTGAGACCAACATGGCTACAACAATAGTAAAAATTTAATACTAACATTTAAGTTAATAGGTGTTGCCCTTGTATAGTTTGGGACAGAAATTGGTCCAACGAATCTAACTGGAAACTATTTGAAAAAAATGTCAATATTTACTTTCTTGCACACTTGTAGAAGTGAACATGAAGATACAGTTGGTCTGGGTAACATAAACGGGTCTTCTGGGATAGTGGCAATGGTTAAGGTGCAGATTTCCCCACAGAAGATTGGGAATAAAATCCTGGCCCCATTGGCATCAATTGGAGTTTTGCCCTTGGTTTCAATGGGCTAGAATTTCAGATAAAGCTACTGAAATTATGGACAAATTCTCCAGTCCATTAAAGCTACTTTGTCCTGTGCATGGCAGAACTCTGCTGGCATACAGCTGGTGAAGGTGTGTCTATCAGCCATCCCATCTCCTCCAGTAGAAGTAAAATGAGAAGAGGTTGTGGCTGGGGCAGCGAAAGGAGAGGGTGTGTCCCTGCCCCTGTGTTGCCCTATCTTGCACTATGTGGCTCTGAATTAGGGAGGCATTTAGGGCCTATATATTATCATTTAAAAATACTTTAATAATAACACATAGTGGATGATTAAAAGGAATTGCCCTTTTTAATGTTTTATTGTAAGATAAGTTATAATGCACCTAAAACATGCATCAAATAGATTTTATAAGATAGTAGTAGACAAAATTAAGACACAATTACATTTCTAAACAAATTTAAAAAGCAGTTTCTACTAATCTCTTATAAATTCTTAATAAATGATTTTATTATATTATGTTAGGAGCCCAAAGGTTTATGGAGGGGGGGGGGATCTTAAAATGCACATATTTATTATTACAGAGCCAATCTTACAAATGCTTTGACATATGGGTAGCTTTATATAGGTGAGTAGCCCCTAATTCATTATATAATAAATTAGGCTTTATTACTATTTTTTAAATAACTGGAAGCTGAAGCTAAATAAATTCAGTCTAGGAATATTTCTAGGAATTAATCACTGGAACAATTAAGCAAGGGAGGTGGGAAATAGTTAAATCAAGGCTGGATGCCTTTTTAAATGATATGCTCTGGCTCAGTCAAGTTTTTGCCTTGATGCCAGAATTAGTGGGTGAAATTCTGTGGCCTTTGTTAAACTGGAGATCAGAGCAGATGATCATAAACGGTCCCTTCAAGCCTTAAAATCAATGAACGTGTGACTCTATGAGAAGTTATTGTTATAATCAATTAACATCTTACCCAAATATCATAAGTAATCATGAATTTTATCATGAATCACATGCTTCAAGTTTAAATAAACTTGTAGGATTCACATTTTTCAGGCCCCAATCCTAGACTCATTCATATGAACAGGAATTTTGCCATTGCCCAAATGGGGTGAGGATTGGATTCCTACCTGTTTTGTCTGTAGTCAATCATATACACCTGAAGAGCTAAACTAGTTAAAATTTCTGGATGGTTCATTTCATTTTCCATGGCTCCTCGGGTCTGACGTTCCAAGGCAACTGTATTATTCCCTCATTCCCTTTAAAGCTATTGTTAAATTTGATTAGAATGTAATTGTGTGGTCTTTTTATACTTTTTAAATCTTTCCTTTGGGCACAACTGTACAGACGTTCATCAAACAAAATGTCTTTCTCAGGGCAATGCAATAACTTTACATAAAAATCAAAATATGGAAATAACTTTAACAAGTGATTGAAAATGTTAAATGAATTACAAATGCTAGCTAAATGAAATTTACAAGAAGATAACGGCTAAAGAAAAATGCATTGTGAAAAGCTCTACCCCTTTAATAATCAGTTTTCACTGTACTGTGTCAAACCACTCACTTAGAGAGAAATGCCCTCAGTCAGGTGAATGGTGTGAAAGGAAACTGCATTTCTCACAGCTTAAAATACTTAAGTAATCTCTATAACAAGAAAATGTTTTAAATGAAAGAGAGGTGAGTCCTCTACTGAAAGATGCCAACAGGGAGTAAATAAGAAGCTATGATTGAGGACTAGTTTCTGATACCATCATGCTGAATCCCGCCTAGACCCATTAAATTCATTTTATTAATTTTTAGACTAAGGAAATATTTCACATTAGCGAGACTATAGCAATCTGATCCTAAATGGATGGCGTCTACGAGCCTATGCTAAAATACTGCCCAATGGTTTCTCTTTGGTATGTTCAGAATGCATCAGAAATATATTTCTTTACACTAATATATTCATGGGTGTGAGATTTTTATACAGAACATCCTGCTCCTAATTCTTTTTTTCCTGTTTCCCTCCAGTGATACCCTTTGTGAAAGTACTGTCTATATGTAACATTTCTTTTCACAGGGCCAAATTCTGATTCAGGCAAAAAGCCTGAGTAGGAGCTTTCCAAAAAGGTTCAGATCCTCCCCAGGACTTGAGTAGCAGCCATGAATCTTACACTTTCCTTCCATGGTGAGGTTTGGCAGTGGGTCTGCATACTCAAACTGGTAGTCATGCTACTTGTACTCCCCTGCTGTGTCCCCAGAGTCTGGTTGCTCTGGATAGAGATGCTGTTCTGTTATGGACAAAATCCCATAACAAAACCCCTGTTTAGCCTCTCCGTACCTGGGAATGCCCCTCTTCTCCCAAAGCAGTGGACCTATGCTGATTCCACTGCTATGACACCCTTTCACAGGATGCAGGATTTTGCAGTTAAGAATCAGGGTTGCTTCTGGTTTGCTTTCACTCATAGTCTGTCACAAAATACAAGCAGCTTCAAGTATTCTTTAGTTTGAGAACTTACCTTACAGTATTTTGGAAGCATGGTAGTGAACTAGGCTGTACTGGCCCTCTTCCTCTGGAGCCTGGGATCAAATCCTAAATGAGGTCACCAGTGCAAATGAGCGTAGCGGTCTCATCCTAGCCTCTTCTAATGGACGTTTCTAATGAACCACAGAAGCACTGCTTACTTCGGTTTAGCTCAGTGTGCCCTGCAGTCTGTGCGTGAGAGACTCAGGACTTCAACAGTGGTGCTGCTAACGGTCAGGACTGTACTGCATGGGCAGTTCTGTGTCCATGTCAGGAAGCTTTTACTGTGCCTGGGTTCCTGTCAGTGCTGCTAATTCAATCACTTTCATAAGCAATACATTCACATAAAAAATTAACAAATATCTAGCCAGCAGCAGGACCCTCTGTTCCTTCTTCCAAAACTATGTAGCTTTCTCTTAAAATGATTGGGTTTAATGGCTCCTTAATGCTAGCAGCATGTTCTATATTTCAGCTTTCAGTGAAAAGGAATTCTGCCTTTATTGCTTGACAGCTTCTCAACTTCAGTCCATGACATTTTTTATTTAGCTACTGTCTCCAACATTTTGTGCCAGACTGTCTCCTAACTACATCTGGGTCACCCCACTGAATTTATTGAGGTTGTTGGGGGCATAGCTGAGGGCAGAATTAGGCACCCGTGACAGGCTATACAAACTCCATGCATGTCAGGAAAGCGTTAGGGGGCTGCTATGGATCTAGTCAGCCCCACCCTGCAACACCGGAAGCAACGTCAGGTTTTGAGGGAAGAGCTAAAAGGGGAGAGCCCAGCTGAGTTGGCACCTGGCTGAGAGGAAAAGTAGACCTTTGGTTCTGACTATGGGAGAGAAGGTTGATTGGGGCCAGGAACTGGGAAAGACAGTTGTCTACCAGTTCCTTCCTGAGGGAACGTAGGGCTGGCCTGGGAGGATTGCCTTGTTTGGCTGATAGTTACCAATTTAGTCTTGCATAAGCCCAGGTAGGGCTGAGGTGTTTGTTTCCTGCAGAGCCTGGGAGAAGTGAAGAGTTTGCCGAGGATACTGCCCAGAAGGGGTGGAAGAGTTTGTTTCTTTGTGTTCATTTTGATCTTTGGGTATCCTGGAAGGGGTAGGATTTTTAATAGGACCTAGCTTGGACGGCTACGTTGCCTCAACTTGGAAGGTGTTGGAGGCTTCTGCATTGTGCCATGACATAAGGGGTCGTGTAAGGAGGTCATGTGGTGACTTTCATTAGTCTGTTCAATTTATCTCAAGAGCTCACATGATTCTGTGCAATCTCACTTGACTCTCCAACCCCTATGACACACTGCATGTTGGTATCATCTTATGCTCCTTAAATTCAGGGCTCGGTTGTGGTCATTAAGTGTTCCAGCATGTCTGTTGGACTACAGCCCTTCACACAGTACAATTTAAGGAGAAAGGACTCTTTCCCTCTTTTGAATAAGAATCTTGAGTGTGCATGTATATGGGGGGGGGGGGGGGATCCAGATACTTCCCTTCACTCCTCTTCTGAGAGGATGGAGGTTTCACCTCTCCAGGAGAAAAGATCTAGAATTTCCAAGCACCAGCCTAAGACTCAAGTGGTCTAATTAAGAATAGAGCGAAAAGATCCACTTAAAACAAAAGACATGGGCCCTGCTGTGGACTGTATCCAAACTGTTCCTGGCATTGTTCAGGAGGTGAGGGAGAAAGTGGTTTTGTCCCCCTTATGTCCCTAAACGGGACTGGCTGGGATCCTCACCCAGTGCTAAATTAGAGCAGCATAAGACCATTTCAGCAGCCAGGGATCACTGGGGTACAGAGATAATCCTGCCACATCCTCTTTCCTCTGGTCATGTTCCTGCTACAGAGGCCTGTGTACCATGTGAGGATAGCTAGTTAAACCAGCATTAGGGCTGTTTTGGTCCCTGGGGTCATTGCAAAATAGATATAATATGGCCCATGATGTTCATAATAAATCTAGTTTGAAACTGCAAAAGCTCATCAAGAAGGTTCACCCTGGATTTAAATATGGCAAATAAAAAGTATCTTGAACCTCGTGAGTGCCTCTTTCACCCCTCTGATTCTTTTCAACAGAACCTATCAGAGATGGCCTTTGATATCAGATCTCCTGTGTTTCCCTTCCCCTGACCTGACTCTCAGCTTAGTCATACTTTCAGGTTTCTCTGATGTGCTTATCTCATCATCCTACCAGTGACTCCCTCCCCTGCACACAGAGTCCCCTAGTGTCTTTAATGCCATGTCCATTTCCTGTGTCCCAAATCCATCCGGGATTGAATTCACTGGTTTGGATAAAGCGTTTCAGTTTGTTTTTTCTTCCAAAGCTTGACAAGTCCCTTTGAAGATACATCCACACAGTAGTTGTTTTGCATCCTAGTACTCTTGACACCAAAGGCTTGTCTGCCCTCTCTTCTCTCCTATCACTTTTGTAGGATATTAATCTTGGCTGAAACCAGCTCAGTCTACTCTGATACGCCCAGTGTATCTTTTAAAAATATTATATTTCATTCATAACATTCCATATTAAATACGAACCACAGATGAAAACTGACCTGCCACATATGGATAATCTTTCCCAATAACTCAGACCTTCAAAACACAGGGAGACGTGCTGGCTCATTTTTACAGTACCAATTCATTTGCTGCCGTCGGTGACAGAATAATGGTTGAATGTAACAACGTAATCAAAACCCGAGCATGCCATGTTATTACATTTGTGGTCTCTTTTTCTTTGTCATGGGGATTTAAGGCCAGAAGAGACTATTAGTATGACCTCCTCTCTATCCCAAGTCATTAAAGTTCACATGGATACCCTACATTGAGCCCAAAAACTTAGACAACCCAAAGGTCTCTGCTCTGGAAATCAGTTGGACCGTGAGCATGTGAGTAAGACACTAGCCAGGCATCTAGAAAGGATTCTATGTACCACCTCCAACCATTAGTCCACTCCATCCAGTGTCCTGCCTCCGGAAGGGACCAAACTCTGATGCTTTGGAGCAAGCTGACCTCCCTGCTCAGCCAGCACATCATTGGTGTAGTTTTTATGAATTGTCTGCAGGTTTATATTCCAGTCCTCAAAACAGAAAGTGAATCAATAACAGGTACAACCCCACTTACTGCACTGGGCTTAGTTAACCACTGCCAGTCATAACTGAGAACCAAAGTGGACTCATACTCTACACCCCACAATCTATTTCACTGCTGCTAAACATTCTGCAGATTGTTTTTCGGTGAATTTGTACCACTCCCTCTCTTTGTTATTTTATTCCATTCTATCCTTGATTGTCATCTGCCTCTATTTCCATGATGTTATTCCCTATTACTGTTATCTACTTCTGTGCCCTAACATGAATCATAATTCGATAGATCTCTTAGCTGCAATATTTCTGAAAGTAGTGTTGAATCTACTTGTGTAGGATCAATTGTTTTGAACATTAGTTTTTTCCATTTTTGAGATACCATTATATACAGTCTCCTTGGGCACCCCTGCTAAGTCATTTGTTTACAAGAGACTCAATCCTATGACAGGTTTCAGAATATGAGGCACTCCTATGAGGCACTGCATGTCCTTAGAACCTCTGAAGTCTGGGGAAAGTTTAGATTCAAAACTGAACTTCATGGCTCACGCTCACTTATTATGTTGGTCTCTTATTTAGATATTAATTGGTAATCAATATGGTCCCTGATTCCATATCTTCTACAGTGTTTTTAATATATTTATCCTCACAACATCCTTGTGATGTAGAGAAGTACTAATATCTCTAGTGTTACCATTTGGGAACTGAGGCCCAAAGTAACTTGCCCAGGGTCACACAGAAAGTCTGTGTCAGAGAAGGGATTTGAACCCAGGTGTGAATAGGCTAATGCCTTAATCACTGGACCACCCTTCCTATCTGTCTGAGATACAGAACCTCAAACTAAAAGGAAGGGATATTTATTTAAAGTAAGACACAAACCCACACACCAACTGGGCTTGGTGCCAGGTGTCAATGGCTTCTCTTCCTTGTACAATAATAAAGACATTTAACATTTCACACACATCCCCCTTCTACAGAAAAATAATGAATCCCAAGCTAGGAAATGTGACCTTCAGCTTCTTTTAAAATTACTGATGCAAAGTGTTCATTGAGTAACATCTGCTCATCTATCACTAACTTCCTCCTCCTGCCTCTAATGGACTTTAGAAATGCATGTTTATCATTAGATTTGTTTTATTGATGGCCAAATACTTTTACCTTTACTGGTGTAAAAATGTAGCCCTAAATTTACTCCATTTACTTCAACATTCCTTTCCAATTTTATTTTCTTTCATTATGCAATAATCATTCCAGTGCACAGGTTTTTTTTTTTCATTAATTACTTTGCATTCAGTTCTGTAGCATGTACTCTTCCTGAATACCACTTATTCATGCAAACAGTCCCACTGAAGTCTTCTGTGCGCCTCTTTTCCCATCTCTTAGGGCTGGTTTATACATTTTTTTTAATCAGTATTACCATAGTGGTTTAGAAACTGATAACTGAAGTGGTGCAACCTCCTAGTGTGGACAGAGTTGTACTAGTATCCAAGTGTACTAGTATCCATATATTATTACATCGTATACAATAAGTTAATAAGCTATACTGCTACAAGCCTCTTTACATGATCTAACTGCATAGACCAGCCCTTATGCCACTGAACCCCCCACCAGTTGGCACATTTACTAGCTGGCAGGCTCAGTCCAATTCCTAACAGGCATGTATCCACACCACCAAAAACCACTATCTTAACTGGTACCCTTGATGGCACTTGCAGCAAAGAGGACAAGGGTTCTATGGGCCATGGCGACTGTAAAAGAGGTCTCCCCTAGAGGTAGTCCCTTTGGATTAGGGTGAGGTTAACATGTGTGACATCTTTCGCTACCACTCTCTGTGCCTATAGCTAAATGTTCTTTTCAAACTTTTTTGGGTTAAATTCAGTCCATCCGCATAAAGCTGGATGATTCAGGTCCTATATGGGTGAAGTCCTATATGGTTGGAGAGGTGAGTTCCCCACTCTCACTAAAGTCAGTGCCATCATTCAGCATATGGGTTGGAATAATGGTTGAAATGCCTTTGTACCAGTTGCATTTTTTAACTGGTAACACTGAATCTGTGTAAATGCAGATCCATGGCACCTTCTCCTTTGGCCCACTCCTGGACCACCTTAACCGGCCTCCAGCATGGCTTTCCACGCTAACCTCCACACACATCACTCCCTGATGACTACTATCCAAAAGACATGTTGACACAGTTGAAGCAACTATTTTCTCTCCTGCTGTTATGACAACTAGGATCTTAACTTTATAGAACTGATGATCTTGCAAGGAAGTCAAGAAACTAAAGAATGCATGTCAGGAGTGATAGATGCAAAGTATTGTACAGGAGCTTAAATAGTTTTGAGTTAGTAAGTCTAAAAAACCCTGGATTGTTTAAATGAGCTTTAGTGTAAGGTGCCTTCTGAATGGATCTGTGCAACCATTCAAAGCAAACCATTTTTCCCGTTCATTAACTCTCTGTTTTTCATGATTGTTCACTTTTTGACTGCAGTTCAGCAATGGATTGTTCACAAACTACTTGTTTTGACAATGTCCTCAACTATTTCTCCTTGTATTGATAATCTGTGGGGTGTGATTGGTTGCCTAAATAACATAATATTGTTGGTTGCCTAATTGGATTATTGAAGTATTATAAAGGATGTGAACATAGAGGAATAGGATAGAGTGAATACTCCCAATTTGCAAGCTAATACCTGTGTTCACATGAGAATCTCTGCATCTGCATGAAGTACAATCAGTCCCCAAATGTGTGTGAACAAAAACCCTGCTTGCACCAATGTTCTCATGACACTGACTGTGGCTAAACCAAACAGCTATTTGGGAAAAGCAACAAAAAGTCTTGTCAGACGCTTATAGACTAACAGATGTTTGGGAACATAAGCTTTCATGGGCGAAGACCCACTTCGTTAGATGATGATACTGGACAGCTATTTGGGAGCTGATCTGAAACTTGTTTTGTAGTATTTGTCCAGCTCGTACTATGAAGATCAGAGTAAAAAGTTGGACAGCAAATCTTCAAGCAGGGAAATTTGGGTGTTCTTTGATAACCGTAGTGTGCATGTGACTCAAAATCATTCTTCTCCTACTAAATTGTACAAGGTTAATTTGTCTAGTATATCAGTGCCTGATCCACAACTGTAACCTGCATAATTAAAAACAATTACTATTACATAATCATTCATACTGCTCATACTGATTAGACTGGAACTGTTTACCCTCCAAGAACCATCCTGGGCACTTGCTAAATGAAGCTTGTTATACAGCAAACCACAGACTCTTTAGCATTATGCTTTTCCCGAGACCTTGAACAGCCACTAGGTAATGATCTCACATATTTAGAACCCCTTTATTGGTATGACTTCTGAACTTCTGAGAAATGAACAGCAGAACAATGCTTCAGTGAACCATAATACAGCAACTACTGGCAACTAAAGTATGCAAGGATGTAATGCAGTAGCTATTCTCAAGAGGTGGTGGCATGATGACGAACAGTCATTCTGACTGAAACTCAAGGGGATGCAAAATATGATCAACAAGATCTGATATAGTACAGAAAACGGAGAGACTGAACACTAGGTAGTTTTTATGAATCTGAGTCGTGTCTGGAGCTTCTGTCTGACACGGCTGGAAAGTAAATGGAAATGACTTTGAGAAATGCTCCTCTGATCCCATCAAAGGAAAGATTCCAACTGAGTTCAGCTGGAGACTTTCCTGGGAAAGGGTTGCAAGACAAAGCAGTTTGAGTTCTCTTATTCAAGATAACATGCTGTAGATAATAATCCTCATACTCTGCTTTTATTATTATGACTCTTTGATAAAATAATGAATAAATCATTTATCCAAAGCCACAGATGTACTCTGCACACTATGGGCTAAAATCTGCTCTCATTAGACCAGTATAAATCCCTACCACCACGGACCCCATTACGTTTTTATTACTGATTGGTTCATTTTCTCATTCTAGCTCTTGTTATGCATGTACAGTAGATTTATGATAAGAATATTATGGGCTACATAATGGCTTTAAGACACTAGCCTCATTAGAGGGGTTGCAGAGATAAGAAAGGACTGTGCACCAATAGCAGCTCCTAGGGCAAAACATCGCCAGAAGCCCTGGAAGAGCTCATACAACAACAGCATCTGCTAGAGCCTTTAATAACATCCACAATATCTTATTGCCCTTATATAAATCCATGGTACACCCACATCTTGAATACTGCATACAGATATGGTCTCCTCATGTCAAAAAAGATATACTGGCGTTAGAAACGGTTCAGAGAAGGGCAACTAAAATGATTAGAGGTTTGGAATGTGTCTGAATGAGGAGAGATTAAAGAGGCTAGGACTTTTCATCTTGGAAAAGAGGAGACTAAGGGGGAATATGATAGAGGTCTATAAAATCATGAGTGGTGTGGAGGAAGTGAATGAGGAAAGTTATTTACTTGTTACCATAATATAAGAACTAGGGGGCATCAAATGAAATTAATGGAGAGCAGATTTAAAACAAATAAAAGGAAGTTCATCTTCACACAGCGCACAGTCAACCTGTGGAACTCCTTGCCTGAGGAGGTTGTGAAGGCTAGGACTATAACAGGGATCACTTGATCATTACCTGTTAGATTCACTCCCTCTGGGGCACCTGGCATTGGCCACTGTTGGAAGACAGGATACTGGGCTGGATGGATCTTTGGTTTGACCCAGTATGGCCATTCTTATGTGCACTTCCCATTCCCCAGCCCATTTTCCTTTCCCCTCTACAGATTTTTGACTGCTGCTGTTGGCACTAGATTCCTGAAGCTTTTGAACACCAAGCACAAAAGGATTAAGATTGTGCCTTGTTCCTGTGCAGGGGTACAAGAAGGATGGGGAAAGGGCACACTGTGTCTTCTCCTCCCACTCCCCTTTTGGGCCTGCTCCAGATGTTACTGAATTCAATGGAAAGACTCCAATTGATATCAATGGGCTTTGGATCAGGCCCTTTGTACACCCACATCTTTGGTGCTATAAAAATAAACATGTGAGTGTGTTTGTGTATATACACACACAAACATACACACAAGCTTAAGGGTGCACTAAGAATTTCCTAAACAGTTTTGGAATTTAGTGATGTGATATAAGCACTTTCCTTCATGATCATCTCACAGTAGTGTTGTATGATCATTTACTGCAGGGGTCTCCAAACTTTTCAGCCCGAGGGCCGCATTAGCTATCAAATAGCAGTTCGGGGGCCGACAACACACTCGAGGTCCAAATAAAAAAGAATCAAAACATGGATGTTGTTTTTAATTATTTATTTAATATTATTTTATTCAGTTATTATTTAATAACACATTGATACACTACACATGAACACCTGTTCACTACACATGAACACTACACATGAACACCTGTTCACTACACATGAACACTACACATGAACACTACACATGAACACTACACATGAACACCTGTTCACTACACATGAACACTACACATGAACACCTGTTCACTACACATGAACACTACACATCAACCCCCCAACTGACCCACCCAGCCAGGTCTCTCCCCCCAAAACCTCCTTTCCTCCAACCCCCAACTGACCCACCCAGCCAGGTCTCTCCCCCCAAAACCTCCTTTCCTCCAACCCCCAACTGACCCACCCAGCCAGGTCTCTCCCCCCAAAACCTCCTTTCCTCCAACCCCCCCCCCCCCCCAAATGACCCACCCAGCCCGGTCTCTCACCCCAAAACCTCCTTTCCTCCAACCCCTCCCCCCAACTGACCCACCCAGCCCGGTCTCTCACCCCAAAAACTCCTTTCCTCCAACCCCCCCCCCAAATGACCTACCCAGCCCGGTCTCTCACCCCAAAACCTCCTTTCCTCCAACCCCCCCCCAACCGACCCACCCAGCCCGGTCTCTCACCCCAAAACCTCCTTTCCTCCAAACCCCCCCCCCAAATGACCCACCCAGCCAGGTCTCTCACCCCAAAACCTCCTTCCCTCCCCCCCCCAACTGACCCACCCAGCCCGGTCTCTCCCCCCCCCAACTGACCCGCTCAACCCGGTCTCTCCCCACAGACCGGTTCGCCGCCTTGTTTCGCCCCCTGCAACTGCGTGGCGGTGCGGCGCATCCCGGCCCCAGCTGAGCCGTCCCGGCCCCGCGGCGGCAGCCGAGCACGCGGGGGGTCCCGGCCCCGCGGCGGCAGCCGAGCACGCGGCGGGTCCTGGCCCCGCGGCGGCAGCCGAGCACGCGGCGGGTCCCGGCCCCGCGGCGGCAGCCGAGCACGCGGGGGGTCCCGGCCCCGCGGGCCGTAGTTTGGAGACCCCTGATTTACTGAGAAGAGTATGAAACACTCTAGGTCTCTCTTCCTAACCTAAGCAAAATATGGGCCTTTTCAATTATTTGGCAGGCCATATCTTTAAAGGTACTTAGACACCTAAAGTTGTAGATACTTGTCTAGTGGGATTTTCACCATCAAACTCAATGAGGTACAGGTGATTTAGGTGCCTAAATACCTTTGAAAATCTGGTTCTGCAACATTTTATAAGTAATTATGATCTGTTAAAAGCAGCAGTGCAATAACGCATTGGAACCTCAGCTCCTTGACCAGAAAAAATGGTTTTATCCTTGGAACATCATACCCAAAATGAGGACATTCCAAGAAGTGAAATAACAGGATATTAAGAGAGCCAAAAATGTTGTTTGCACTCCTTACTGAAAAAGGGTTATATCTAAGGTCTGATGAACCAAATTAAACTAGGCCTCATTTATACTGATTGTGTACTTGCTTCTATATCACACATTAGCTAGTAAAATATACATGAGACATTAAATACATGATTAAATTCACTAAGGCCCTTACTATTTAATATGAGGTAAGTTCACCTAATCGTTGTCTTATCTCCTAAAAAGCAGGAGTCAGGGTCTGCTGCTACTTCCACTGAAGTTAGTAAGAGTTCTTCAGTTCACTTCAATGCAAGTAGAATCAGGTCTCGGGTAACTGGTATCGCATTTCTTCTGCAATGGAAACCTATATGTGGAAAAGTTACCTTCACTGCCAAACTTCAGTGAATTCCAACAGAAATAACTCATCACTCTGGTGCTCATGTAAAGCAGCGTTACTGTTGTTTTATTCATCATTCCTATTGCAGGGACGCCCAAAGGTCCCAGTCAGGATTGTGGGCATTCTACAACCCCAGTACTCTTCGGTTCTTCTGATTAAAATCCTACAAACAACCTTCTTTTAGGGTTTCTTGGTTTTTAACTGGTGTCACCCTTGAGTTTAAAAGGCACTGATAAACAGGTCCACTCTACAAAATGTGATGCTTTCTATCAATTTTATTTAGTGCCCCCTGCAATGCTGCAGTCTGTCTTTATTCCATGCTTATTACTATGCTTAGTTAGTAAAACTGAGCCGTGTAAACTCAGTGTTTTTAACTCTAAGCTGCAAAGAGAATATGTTTTTTATATCATCGGGACACGTTGATCTGAGCATTTGAGGGTAGGTTTTAGCAGGGAAAAATTCTCTCTCAATCCACTTATAATGAACAATGAACGTGTGTTCACTAACCTCTTTCCTTGATACAAGTACCAGTTGAAAACTGTTGAATTAGAAAAAGCAATTTACAAAAGCTTTGCTGTTGCCACACTGGACAGTTGGTTACTTTGAACCAAGCTGGTGACAAGAAAGCATGGTTAAAGGCAAAAAGGACCAAGATGCCAATGCTGTCCTTACTTATATAGGTGCAACTACCACTGATATCAATAGGAGTTCCGTTTGTACAAATGAGGGCAAATTTTGGCCCATCAGTTATTCAGAACTAATCACCATGCTCTTCACTGGTTTGATTAGAGGATCACATAATTAACACGGAAAATGCTAATGTTTCCCTCTGCAGCTTTTTGGAGATAATGGAAGGAAACCAGAATGATCAATATGAAGAAAAACAAAATAGATTATATGGGCCAAATTCTGGCTGGTGCTGCACAAAGGTGCTACATCTTTTTGGCATGCAGGAGACTGCTCCAAAGTCTGGTGAAGTCAATGGACTTGCTCCCACTGATTGGTTTAGGCTTTGGATCAGCCCTGTGCGAGCAAGGCAAAATATCATCTGGCCTCACTAGAATGTTGCAAGGAAGCTTTTCCACAGGACGGGAGATTTTCTTTACAGGACATAACCTACTGATCAGGGGACATAATCCATCCATTGATGTACATACATCCTTAAGTTGGCTATGGCTTATATGCACATCCCTTGAGCAGACTGTACCTGCTCTTAGGAAGAATCAATTATGTGAGGATGTTGGTCTTGGCCAAGATACAGGCAAATATTACTGCTGCTTTTATGTACACTGATTTGGGAATCCACTATGCCCATTTCCAAGTGCCAGTCAGAATTTGGACTGTTAGTGTTTTCTTAATTCTGGATAATTGTACTTTATACAACATCTGTTACTTAGATCAAAACAATGAAAACATGATGATAGGTATTTCACTGCACTACAAGAGCAACATTCCTAACTATTTTAACAGATCTGCTGAAATTGAATGCCCTGAGCAACTATTTCTTTTCATTAGCCTACCAGATTAAATGTCTTTAAAGACCACGAGAGAACTGGAACAGTTGTCTATATGTCTGAATTAATTACACCGAATTTTTACTAGCATACTCTGTCTTTATTATGATACTGGTATGGATTAGAAACTCCTGAATGGTATTTTATATAGTAATTGAATAATATGATACAAAGCAACTAGATTCTTCATATGGCTGTATTTATTGTCCTAATCAATACTGAGTCTTGTAGTGGGGCACCTGTAGTATTTTAAAAGAGTAACAAAACAACAAAGTTAGGATTTGCAAAATCATTCAGCATTGACATAACTCTGATCCCACTTAAGGCAATGAGAATTTTACCATTGCTTTCAGTAGGAGAAGTCGGGCAACTGCTGAAAGCTTTTGAAAATCCCATTTTAAATGCTGGAAAATCATGGCACATATGCAGAAATATTTGTCCTAATTTCTTTTAATATATGCAGCAAATAGTGATGTGAATTGCTACAATACTTCTCACCAATTCCTTCAAGTTTTTTAGTGTGTCTTACAAATATTTAGCATTTTCCAGTCAGAAAGCCCCCAAAGCACTTCACCCATTTACAGCCTGATCCTGAAAGCTCTTTTACACATAGATAACTCTGTTCACATCAGTAGACCCACAGAAGTCCTATGTGTATGTATTTGCAGAACAGGATCCTTCAACTGAAATGCAAATGATGCACATGGATCATTTAATCCATAGCTGAAATTCAGCCACCTCTAGGGTAAAACTCAATAACTCTTCAGCAGGGCACAGCAACACTGTCTAACAGGGACAGGAAGTGGATAACCTATGCAATTATCAGTTCAAGGAAAAATTATGGAGACTGAATTTAATTATCTGATTTGGAACTTGGCCAGAACATTGGGCGCTAATACCCTGTTCTTGGAAAATTGCCATGGGAACATTAATAACAACAAGTGGTCACGATCTCTGCTTTACCTGACATGTGGCACCTCCAAACACAACAGTGCCACTCAGCTACACATATGAAATACCATGCCAACATTCTGCAAAATAGCTCTTTTGTTCAAAAATCTATTTTATGGAAAGATGAGTGAGTATGGTGGGATTTTCAAAAGCATTCTGGCCTAACTCCACTCCCAATGATGTGGGACTTCTTCCGATGGAGCTGAGGTAAGCCAATACAGCACGCTGTTAAAAATCCTACCCCACAGCCATAATTTACCCTCACTCCATGCCTGGGCCTCCCATGAAGCTCAGAGAGAGGTCTGCACCAAGAGCAGTGGCAGACACAGTGTCCGATTAAAATCTAAAAGCTTTGCAACAGATTTTAAGTTCTGTTGTTAAATGATTTTAGAAGGTAACTAAGGCCTTGATCCTGCAATCAGCTATGCATGGACCCAAGTTAATGGTTCATGGGTCTATCCTGAAGTTCTCCTACTCCTGCAGAAGTCCCCACCAAAGGATCAGGCCTCAGAAGGGTAGCTAACATCTATCATAGAAAATATATCAATACCTGTTACATTGTAGACAGCGCACTATTGAAAAGGAGTGGTTTAATCTGGTAAATAATATGGGCCTTAAAAATTGCTTAAATAATACTAAGATGTGTTTGCTTATTTAAAATATAGTGAAATGACTTTGAAGGAGCTAGGTCATACACTTCTCTAAGTATTGTCCCTGTGTGTCTTTCTGGCTACCTTGAATTCTGCTTTCCTCATACCCTTTGATTTGGGGTGCACAAGTAACATAGAATTCTGCCCTAAAAATGTGATGTAACAGTGGAAAGTGGATTACGTCTATAATCTGCCTTTCTTTCAAAACTACATTTCCTATCACAGTTTCTTTAGGATTTCCCTAATATTTCTTTGTTAAGCTACCGTAATAAATGAAGTGGCATGAAATTAAGAAAAAACAGTAGTGGGAAAATTCAGCCCTGATGTAAGCACTGGCTACAATGGAAGTGCACTTGCATATACCAAGGCTGAAGTGGCCCTGCATCTTACTTATTTTGCCCACACACAAAGCTGTGCATGTGAGCTTGTTATGTAAGGGATAAGTTCTAAAAAGAATGAGAGAGGAATCTAAACATGAGACCTACAAGGAAAAAAGGAACTTTTTAAAAACTGAGTCATTTTCTGGAATTCCGTATAATATTTCAAATACGGTATGTACTATAAAGTAATCATTCAAAAAGTAGACACTAGTATGTTATGGCTCTGATTTAGCAAATCACTTAAGTATATGCTTAACTTCAGTAGGGCATGAGCAAATGCTTAAAGTTCAGCATGTGCTTAAGTGCTTTCCTGAATCACGACCTGTTTAAGCTAGTTTTGCAGTGTTTATTGCATTCAAAGGGAGCCTATAGATTGAGGCGCAGTGTGAATATGCAACATGGGTAAATTCGCAATCTATATCATAAACAAATGTCATTAATTATATTGTTGTTTGTCTAAATGTTTTCATCTTGCAAAAGTCTTCCAAGAAATTCATTGAATTGCAACACTTGATTAATAAAACACTGCATTTGTAAACATTCATATTAAAGTAATTGGACTTGGGAAATTTTTCTGTAAATTCTAGTTGTATGTAGAAGGGCAAGACCTATGGAAAAATGAAAATGAGGATTAGCATGCTGGAGTTTATGCAGAAGTATGGATGTAATCCTGCATTCTTCTACCATCTTCAGTGGGAGTTTTGTCTGAGTAAGGAGTGCAGGATCAGGAGTAGTACAGAATGGCCAATATTTTCAAATATAATGTTGCCTAAAATTAGCTACTTAAACCCATATTTGGGCCCCAGTTCAACAAAATGCTTAGGTGTATGCTTCCCTTTAAACCATCGGGAGCTATGAGTGCTCAGGAACTCTTAAAACTTGCCTGGTTTTATTTAGGTGCCTACTTTTAAGCAGTTTTGTACACCACATAATTTGTAGATGGTGAACCAGTGACAGAGGTGTAAGCATTTCCAATTATCATAGCTTTTCCCCAAAGTTTGCAGAACTCTTACCATATTTCACTGACTAGTTCACTTTGTAGAAGAAGAAAGTAGAACCAAAAGGGCTTGAGGTACCTGTGATGCTTTTGCTTTTGTTGGCACCTGGGTGGATACTGTAGTTGCATAAAACTTTGATAGTTTGTCTTCTAAGGTGGTTTAAATAAA
This sequence comes from Sternotherus odoratus, assembly GCA_032164245.1. NCBI lineage: Eukaryota > Metazoa > Chordata > Testudines > Kinosternidae > Sternotherus > Sternotherus odoratus. The sequence continues at coordinate 8,749,845 of JAVMKO010000009.1, read as the reverse complement.
CTTTATAGGAGATCAGCCCATTATAGATTAAAGAGCTTAACTGGACAAGTTGTTTCTTTGTTACAGTTGACAAACATACTGAATATCATTTTTAATGCAGTAAGCTTTGTAAGTGAAGTTGGTTAGAGTTTAGTTAATTTTTGATTAATGACATTAGTCTAGCTACCAGAAAAATGCCTTTAGAAGTTGTGTATTTTAATAGAAAATTGTTGTATATTTAGATCTGATTTTTCTATTATAACTAAGGTGCTAAATTATTTTTTTAAATGGTATTTGTTAAACTGTCCTGTTTTATGACTCACGTAATATACTGAAACTGCCAAGGATATCAGTACACCATCACATTTCCCTTTTAACATTTGTAATATATATTTTATTCAAAGTTTACAATTTATTCTTCACAACACAATAACTCTACTTTGTATAATGATACAAATATATAGTGCCCACTATCCAAAGTCAGTCATATTATTTATACAACTATTTTTGTGTTACTATAAAACAATACACACTTTAGCCTACTTCTAACCTAAATAAGTAGCACTATGCTTATTTCCACCAATTACTTTTCTTCTTAAAACCTATTTACTCTTTTATCACAAATAATAGTATGACACAACAGTTCTCATTTGCAGAGATTAAGTAATACAATTAAGTGGAAGGCAGCAACTGGTCTACATTCAATTTTGGAAAGCAGAGGGTGCTGAATCAGGGTAGTTATTTCACTTGTATGTTATACAAAAAAGTTTGACATTGACTTAAGTCTGTAATAACTATTCTGCATGTCTTGAAACACTGCATTCAGAACCTTACAAAACAGTACTAGTGTACTGCAGTTGCTATGTAAATATCCTTGACACTCACACATGCTACATGCCAGACTGGTGCCACTGTAACTAATAAATGTATTTGATTGCTTAACTCAATGAACAAGAAGCCGGATTGGGTCCAATACCCCCCCCCCCAAAAAAAAAACCCCAAACCAGCTTTGTGAGGTCAGTATCAACTTCTATGCTGCTTTACTACTTCCTCCTATTCTCCAGCTTAGAGCCACGTGAAGGAGTGAGAGTCAAGGTTACAGTAATCACGTCCAAAGCATTAGTGAGTTAGCAGTGGGGAGAGGCATCTTCAGCGATGTAGAATAGATCGATAGCACCAGAAGCCAAGATTTCTACCTAAAATGTTGAAGTCGCTTAGACATGTGTTTGAAATTCCACCCTACAGAGTCATCCTGGTACTTAGCAAGATGAATCCCCAACCCATAATATGGGGGGGGGGGGGGTGAGGGGAAGACGACAGAAACCGACCACTTCTGAAAACAACACGTCTGTGCACTAAGAGGAAAGCAATGCACGGCTTTAGTGTGGAATGAAATATATGCAGCATTTACTCTGCCTCTCCCCTTATTGTTTGCCCTTCACATGACATACAGGGAGGGATGCATCAAGAGGGTAGCAAGAGACGCCTGTCAGTTGAAAACACACCACAAACGTTTGCCCTGAAATGTTCTTTAACCTATTTGAATGATCATAAATGTTTGAGCGAAATAAATGAACAAACATCAAACTTCACCTAGTTATAAAGTTAGAGATTTCCTATCCCTCCTTTATTTTAGCTAACCCCTCTCGAGGTTTTCCCCTCAACTCCGACTACCACGATCACATTGCACCAATTCACCTGTTGCACGGTGCGAAAGCAGAATCCCCTTCCCCTCTTCCACACATCCCACAGAAACTTAACAGAGTCACCTTTCTGCAGAGCCAGCTACGTGTGCTTCCTAGATAGTAGCCTACTAGAAACCTCTTACCTGCATGTGTCCTTGGTACATTCTGCTTTGTCTGGTTCGGATCCCTCTGAGGCCGACACGTTGTGGAAGGTTTTTTTTAACTGTTCGCTTGCAAAAAAAAAGAAAAGAAACAGGAGGAAAAAGGGGGGGAGGGAGTCAAGACTGAATGATTGTTTTGCAAAGGGCTCCGTTTGTGCTGGGAGCTGCTGCTTTGCTGCTTTCAGCTGCCCCGTGTGACCCGGGCTGCTTCCTTTTTCATGCAATGCTGCAAGCTGCAAAGGAGCTGTTCCTTCTTGGGGTGCTGAGAGGGAAGGCGGGCAGGACGGAGGCACCAGGAGAGCGGGGAGCTTGCAATGCAAAGCAGGAGCTCGGAGAGCACGAGGAGGAGGGAATGCAAACTCTTGCCCCCGCTGGAGCCTCTACATTTAGTCTACAACTCTCCTCTCCTCTTCAGCCGAACTCTTTCTGGCTTTCTGCTTGGCGCCTTCATTTCTCTCCCCGTCCAAAGCGTCCCCTCCCGTGCATCCTCCTCCTGGAGGGAGCCACAGCCTCCCTCCCCTCCCCCTGCAGAGCGGGGAGCGCGCGGCATCCGGGGAACGTTCTCAAGAGCCGCGCGCGCGGCCCGCGAAGCGCCAGCGTTCTCTCTGCAAACCCAGGGCGAGAGGGAAAAGCTGGATCTAGGGGAATCCCGCGGGATCCCGCCCCTTCCTGGCGCTCTTTGGCCCGGGGCTCCCAAACTACCGCATCAAAACGGCGAGTAAGTCTATCGGCTTCTACTGCACCAGAAAATATCCGGGGCCCCCGGAGTATCCTGGAGCGGGAGCATCGCAAAAACCTGGAACTGGATCCAAGCACATTTTAGTCCCGAAATTTTAGTCTGGAAGCCTAGAATGAGAGGACCAAGCTGCTCCCGTTGCACTGCAAATTTTTTTAGATCCTGGTGCCTCCCGAAACTGGATAGTCACAAAAACCCGAGTCTGGCGCCTGGATCCTGCCAGAGCCACCCAAGTTTTGGCCCTCGCCCCGCAGATGCCATAGCCTGAATAGGGAACAAGGCTGCTCACTCTTGCTGCATCAAAAATACAGTCATTCATTAACCCAGTGCAGGAGTAATGCAAAAGCCCCATCCAGTATACAGTGAAACCTCGATATAACGGACTAATTCGGGCGAGGGGGTGTCCGTTAAAACCGAAAGTCCGTTATTTAATAATTTTTTTAAATTATTAAATAACGGACGTTCGGGTGACAACGGACACCCCCTCGCCCGAATTAGTCCGTTATATGGAGTGAGTCAGCCCCCCCGCCCGGCTCCCCGCTGCGGGGAGAGGGGCGGGGGGGTTGACAGCTCCCGCCGGGCTTCCCGCTGGGGGGAGCCCAGCGGGGGCTCTCAAACGCCCCCCCCGCCCGGCTCCCCGTTGCGGGGAGCCGGGCGGGGGCTTTGAGAGCTCCCGCTCGGCTCCCCCCAACGGGAAGCCCGGCGGGAGCTGTCAAACCCGCCGCCCGGCTTCCCGCTGCGAGGAGCCGAGCGGGGGCTCTCAAACGCCCCCCCCCGCCCGGCTCCCCCTTGCGGGGAGCCGGGCGGGGGGGTTGACAGCTCCCGCTCGGCTCCCCCCAGCGGGAAGCCCGGCGGGAGCTGTCAAACCCCCCGCCCGGCTTCCCGCTGCGAGGAGCCGAGCGGGGGCTCTCAAACGCCCCCCCGCCCGGCTTCCCGCTGTGGGGAGCCAAGCGGGGGCTCTCAAACGCCCCCCCCCGCCCGGCTCCCCCGCAGCGGGGAGCCGGGCAGGGGGGGTTGACAGCTCCCGCTCGGCTCCCCCCAGCGGGAAGCCCGGCGGGAGCTGTCAAACCCCCCGCCCGGCTTCCCGCTGCGAGGAGCCGAGCGGGGGCTCTCAAACGCCTCCCCGCCCGGCTTCCCGCTGCGGGGAGCCGAGCGGGGGCTCTCAAACGCCCCCCCCCCGCCGGCTCCCCGCTGCGGGGTGCCGGGCGGGGGGGGGGGTTGACAGCTCCCGCCTGGCTTCCCGCTGGGGGGAGCTGGGCGGGAGCTCTCAACCCCCCGCCTGGCTCCCCGCAGCGGGGAGCCCGGCGGGAACTGTCAGCCCGGCCGCCCGGCTCCCCGCAGAGGGGAGCCCGGCGGGAACTGTCAGCCCACCCGCCCGGCTCCCCGTTGCGGGGAGCCGGGCGGGGGGGCGGGGGGGTTTGACAGCTCCCGCCGGGGTCCCCGCTGCGGGGAGCCGGGCGGGAGCTGTCAACCCAGCGCAGCCCCCATTAACGGATTTCGGATGCATCGGAAATTTTGTCCGTTGCATCCGAAGTCCGTTAAATCGGGGTCCGTTAAATCGAGGGTTTACTGTACTGATGCAGCTGGAGCCTGTCAATTTTTGGTCCCAAGCCCCAAATTGTGCACTCTAAATGGAAAACCAGTGTAATCACCCTTATTCCACTGGGAAAATCTGGACCCTAAATATCTATCGGACATCTGAATCCAGCCAATTTTTAAACCCACTCTCAAATTCTACTGTCTAAAGAAATAAACAAAAGAGTAACAACAGCTATGAAAAAAATAAATCCAACCCCTCTGGCAAACTGGCTCAGAAAAACCACAACAAACGTATCGGGCAGAAACTAGCAATGTTTTGGCCACAAATCTCTAAATTATATGATAAAAATATAACATAAGAATGGTCATACTGGGTCAGATTAATGGTCCATCTACCCCAATATCCTGTTTTCTGACAGTGGCCAATGAAAGATCGGGGCAATTATCAAGTGATCTATCCTCCTATGTTTCTGGCAGTTAGAGGTTTAGAACACCCATACAATGGGGGTTCATCCCTGATCATCTTGGCTAACAGACATTGATGCACACATCCTCCATGAAATTATCTAATTCTTTTTTTTTAACCCTGATATAGATTTGGCCTTCACAACGTTCCCTGGGAACAAGTTCCACCGTACTTCTTTTTGTTTGTTTAAAAACCTTCTGCCTATTAATCTCATCGGGTGATCCCTGGTTCTTGTGTTATGTGAAGGGGTAAATAACACTTCCCTATTCACCACATTTTCAGAGGAATCTAAGGGATTTAGACACACATTTTCTATTAAAAGGTGTTTAAAAATAAACAAAGGTGTTTGTTTAAATCTCCTAGGCTCCTTTGAAAATCTCAGTCAAGGGTTTAGTTAATTTAGTTTAGTTAATTTTTGATTAGTGACATTTGTTTAACTACCAGAAAATGCCTTCAGAACTTGTGTTTTTGAGTAGAAAATTTCTGTATGTTTAGATCTGATTTTTCTATTATAACTCTAGGGCTAGAGTTGATGAGTCAAGGGTTGATGAGTTTAAACCACTTCTCAAGTGACCCACACCTGCTAACCCAGTTTGACTTTTCAGTGGCATAGTATGGAATTTAGCTGTATCTATAAAGCTCAGATTAAATATTTAGGTTATCATAGCTTCTCTTGAAATACACTGCATTGGATATAAGTATTCTGATGGAAAAAGTTAGTTACATTTGCTCTAAATCAGGAAGGAAATATTGGGGAATATAGGTGAAAAAATGGACTAAACCTTTCAGGACCCAAATCCAAGTGCTAGATGTATGTCTTTGAAATTATATTGAGCAGAGAAGTATTGGGATCTATATTTTTTTTCAGTGGAATTGGAGCAGCAGCACCCTTTCTTTATCTAACTGGTGGAATTTTAGGGAACAGGATATAAACTAGCTGGATGGAGTAGGGATCCAGATGCCAGAAACAATATTTTTTCAGTGTTGCCGTGCAAATTTGCCTCGGGTCTGTATTTTTTTTGGTGCACAGGAAGTTGATACTTTTTTTTGTCAATTTGAAAGAATGTTGGAGACTGGAGTTAAAAATTGGCTGGATCCAGCTAACAGATACACATATTTCCAATGCACTTAGGCCGGAATGCATCAGGATCCAGATTTTTCCTGTAGAGTAGGAGCAGCTACATTTATTTTCTATTTAGATCACAATTTTTGGCCCCAACCCTAAATTGTGCTAAGATCCATTTGTCAGATTTGGGTTTTTATAGCACTCATATGCCAGGATTTCAGAGTCATGAATTTTTGGTGCACTTGGGGAGTCAATTTTTGTTCTCTAGTCATAGCATGGCATTTGGGGGTGAGGTCCAAAAATTGAACTAATCTGGTGGGATCCATGTGCCAGATCTGGGTTTCTATGGCACTCATGCATAGAGGTATGTTGCAATACAGAATTTTTGGTGCTGCTGGCGTCAGTAGATTTGTTCCCTATTTTGATGGTACAACTTGAACGTTGGTGCCAGAAGTTGGCCAGATCTGGCAAATCAGCAGGATCCAGGTTGTTCCAGCTTTTATCTTTTCCCCTAGGCTAGGAGCTTAAACATTTGGCACCAGCCTGCAAGGAGGCTGATAAAGCAGCAGTCAGAGGTATGCAGTGGAGAGACTGGGAGATAAAGATTCATGCAAAGATAGATGGATGGTAGTGTTTTTTTGCTAGGCAGCTGTTCTCTAACAGACACGCACACACACACACATACACACACAACCTACATCTCTACCTCTTTAAACTCGGTCACTGTTCTTTCTCTTTGCAAGTACTCATTTCATCAGAAGTAGTAGCAGCAGCAAAGCTGTTTCTCTCTCCATCTGTTCGTAACCCAAAACCAATGCATGACATTTATTGCTCAGTCACCGTGGTTGTAAAAATGCATGGAGGGTGGAGGAAGGGATAGCATTACTGTACTATGCAATTTTGAACTGTAAAAATAAAGGCAGGGCTCTTTGCAGCAAAGGAAAAGGTGAGGGCTGCAATACATGCTATTCTATGCTTCCGCTCTTCAGGTGAATTTAAGGGATTGATTTGTCTTGAGAAGTTTTTATTGCAAGTGGTTCTGTTTGTAGAAAGGTACTGTTGTTTCTCCATTTGGGCTCTGTATGTAGCAGCACTGTTGTTTGAAGCAGTGATGTCTCTGCTCTGATGTTCTCTCAAGGCTGGTTGTTGTGACAAAAAAAAAGTCATGGTAAAAATAACACAAAAGTCATAATGCTTGTTAAAAAAATGAAAAGTCACCATATGGCTCACCATATTTTAACTAATACTTAATAGTCATGAAAAAATTATACAAAATGTCAAGTAAAAATCTTTTATTTTACAATAAAATTCTCAGGATAAGATTTTCAAAAACACCTAAGGAAGTTAAGAACTCAGAGCCAGATTTTTAAAGGTATTAGGTGTCTAAAAATGCAGATAGGTACCTTGTGTGATTTTCAAAAGCATCTAGACACCTCTCTTCATTTTTAGGTGTCTAAATACCTTTAAAATTTTGCTCTCATCCTCTAGCGAAACATTGACTTTGAATGAGAGTTGGATGCTTAATTCCTTTACGGCTCCTTAACATTTACCTGGCAGTTTAAAACCATTGAAATATGAACCTTCACTGCAGTGAAAAACCAAATTAGTAACAATTAATGGAGTTGTGCTCAGTCAAGAGCTGTCTTGGGTGACAAATCCCCTGGCTTCTACAAAAAAAAATTGACAAGTCATGATTTTTCTTGTGGAAGTCAGCACCATGACAAATACAGAGACATACACTCTGATTAAGAAAAGCACTTACAAATGCTTTATTTTAAATATATGCTTACGTAACTATTTCTAAGTTGGGGCCTTTAGTTAACTGTGAATGCCGTGAGTCCCCAAAGCAGTAACATTATTTCCCACACCAAGTGGTCAAACAGAAATTTCCTTTTGTAAATTAATAATGATGTTTAGTCAAACAGAAATCAACCATTGATCATACAATGCTGCGTTCTAAGAATCTCAGAAGTAAGGGCTGGAGAAAACCTTTTATAATGCGGGTCCAACCCTGGAACCTACTGCAAATTATTCCCTGCATCGTTCATCGGAGCTGTGAATCTCTTGACACTTCTCATATTGGATATTGTATTAAACTGTCGACATCCCAAGATAACATACATCTGGCCAGTGATTTGTGGATCATGATTAGCTTGGTGATAGATATTGATCTAATGATTTGTTAAATCGTAAATGAAAGATCTGGCACTTATACTTTATATTAGGGTTACCATATTTCAGGTTCCCAAATGGAAGACATTGCCAGGGAGAGAGGGAGCTAGAAAGACGGAGGTACCATGCCACCCTTACTTCTGTGCTGCTGCTGCTGGTGCCATATGCTAGTATTGTTCAAGTAGGTATTAGATGTGTTTAGCGGTTAGATTTTATTAAATGCTTGTGAGCTGCTGCATGCACTAATCTCTGTGTGCCATATTACAAAGTAATATTTAAGTGGTTGTATTGTAAGTCTCTGTGACAATGTTAGAGGTGGCAGGTGCTCATGGCTCCACCTCCAATGCTGGTCCGGCACACCCCCCCTACGGGCCAAAGGGCACCACCATCACACCCCTTATGGTGCCCTGATCCCGCCAGCCAGGCCAAGGGGCACCACCACACCACCAGCACACCCGTTACCGTGCCCCAACTCCACCAAGCCAGGCCATGGGGCACCACCAGCACACCCGTCATGGTGCCCCGACCCCTCCAAGCTGGGCCAAGAGGCACCACTGCACTACCCGCACATCCCTTACAGTGTCCTGACCACCCCTAAGCCAGGCCAAAGGGCACCACCTCCCCACCCCCACTCCCATCATGGTGCGCCGCCCCCCCCCCCCCAGCCAGGCCAAGGGGCACCACCTCCCACCCCTACTCTGGCACACCCAGCACAGTGCCATGACCCCCTCCCTCCCAGCTAGACCAGGGGACACCACCTCCCCCTAGATGCAACCAGACTCGGTGAGTCCGTCTCCCTTTTGCTGGGAACGATGCCCCTTGTATCCACCAACCTGGGTCAAAACACAGCCCAAGATGGAGCCCCCCACACCTAAGCAGAAGGCCCTGCTGGCCCCCCTGGGTGCTCCAACCAGGCCCCAGCAGGCGTTTCCTTTGCCCCCCCTGGACCTCCCATGCACCTCAAAGCCCACACACAAAGGGGAAAGGCCGGAGCCACTCAGCAGTGCAGGCACACACCCCTGACATCTTCACATGCCCAGCCGGGACCCGGCGAGCTTCGAGGTGCCCCCACGGTTGGCTCCAAGCATGGGCTGCCCTTGGTGAGCGGCCACGGTGGGACATGAGCGGGGCCCCCCAGCTCAGGGGCTCCCCACAGTGCTGCTCCCACGCGCTGGCCACCCCAGGGGGAGTCACAGACGCGTGACACAGGGCCAGCGTGCATGCATGTGCAGCTGCGTCTGGGATGTGCAGGGACCTGTGTGTGTGTGCATATGTGTACATGCATGTGCGGCCGTGCATTCGTGTGGCCATGTGCTACGGTTACCATACGTCTGTATTTTCCTGGACATTTTTAGATATTAAAAATTCCTCCTGGACAGCGATTTAAGAACCAAAAGGCCAGACATGTCTGGGAAAATACAGACCTATGGTAACCCTAAAACTTTATATAAAACATCAGTCTGTGAACAAATGTAACCATGGATATAAGAATTTAATTTGCTTAAATGGAGATTCTGTAGGTTCACTTAGGCAAACATATAAGGTTTGTTGGGAAAGACCTTTAAAAACACTAATATAAATAATGACTTTTTTTTTAATTCAGTGAAAATCAGATGTTTTGTTTGTATGCAAACAATTTCTCATTTGTAAACCAAAGGTTTCAGCATTGTTTGTGAGAACTCGAAAGTGAAACTGACTCAAAACAAGTTTTGAAATTAATGAGTCTAGCCCAGTGCAAACATTAAAAAACACAAATCATTAATAAATTGAAATTTTAAGTTTTTAACAGTTATAGGGGTTATTAATAGCATAGGGAATAAAATATATCAACCTGATAAAGTCCTTTTAAATTTAACATTAATTATATAAATTGTTTTATTATGGAAATTGGTATTTGTAATATTCATTGGTCTATATTATAAGTATTACAGGTATGGATCAAGGTCTAATTAGAATTATATATATATATATATATATATATATATATATATATATATATATAGTCACACATTGGTCACATGGTCTTTGTGTGTTCATTAGATGTTGTGGACAAGAACTGTTCTTGTAAAATTTACAGAATATAGTGAATGGCTAACTGAATCATACCTGGTCTTCACATAATTTTAAAATATAAGTATTGCTAATGATGCAGATAATACTTTTAACAAACATGGCTTGAAGTAGAAACCACAAATCATAACAAGAAACAGGATTTACATGAGAAATATTCTCTGGATAAAATATTAAGGGATTGTTTCTCCATTCTGTGGCACCATTTGTGCATTGGTGTAACTCCACTTAAATCAACTGACATTGGTATAGAACCGATGCAACAGATTAGAGAATCCAGGCCCAATTATTTCAGTTAGTAACTAGTATAATTACCATCTTCGCAGTCCTAATTCAGGCAAAGCTTCCATTGACTTCAGTAGGAGTTCTCTGCATAGGAACGGTGGGGTAGAGTTCATGATGATACATAATACTGGTGAGAAGTTGTAACTCCCTTGTTAATTGTGGGACCCTGAGTCAAGGTCTATTGCCTACTCAGGCAAAGCTCCACTGAATTCAATGGCAGAGTTGTCTAAATAAGGACTGCAGGACCTGGCCCATGCTCTCTGTTCAAGTCTTTAAAAATAATCAATTGAGAGGAAGGAAAAATCACTTTCATATAATCTGTTCAATGTTCAAACCCACATTGAAGCATAGCAATTGAAGACAAGAAAACCCTTTAAAGATGTCTACTGAGACCATCATCCTAGCAACACAGGACTGTTCTCTACGACAACACCATATTTACTACTGTTTATCTAGCCTTGTATTTAATTTCTTACCAGATGGGTCTTTCTTCCCATGGGAGCTGTTTTCACAACTTAATGCATACCATGATTCCTTGTAACAACAGAAAAAAGTTTTGAGACCTTCCCACCTTCCCATCTAGCCATAAAGAAAGGAAATGCGATTGCAACCCCCCCCCCCACCTGAAAATGTTTCCATCTTGTTGCAGCTTTAGCGTCTTCCCATGCCATTTTGATAGCTTTCAGTTTTGCTCCTGGGATGTGTTTACAAGTTCTCTTTCATCTACCCTTTTGCCTCTTGTCCTTGGGATTCCAGTCCAATGCCTGTCTTGTTATTCAGTTCTGTCCTCCCTGTGTGTCCTAGCCATCTTCATTTTCGTTCCATAATTTCCTGTGATATCCTCCTACTTAATTTAGCTAGGCATTATTTAAATAGCAAGACTTATTTAGAGAAAGCACTAATGAAAATTTGCTTTTAATGATTGTTGGGAATGTTATCAGCATGTTTACATAAGTTATAATTACAAAATATTGCTAAAAATATGCCATGTAGCGCCAGCAGCTGAAATGTACTGGATTCCCAAAAAATGCAGAGAAACAGTCTCACATGATTACTCATGTTTTTTTTTATTTTGATTATTATTTTTGTAGAATTACAGACATACTTTGCATTCTTACAGTTTAATGAGATCTCATCCCCTGATGGTGTCTGGTAATACAGATGATGTGTATCCCTCTTACAAACATTAACAGCTTCACCATTTGTTACACTTGGCTAATCCTGAGAATCCATTGGTTTCAATGGAGCATCCATTTATAATGGGGTGGGCAAACTTTTTGGGCCACATCGGGGTTCCGAAACTGTATGGAGAGCCGGATAGGGAAGGCTGTGACTCCCCAAACAGCCTGGTCCCCGCCCCTTATCTGCCCCCTCCCACTTCCCGTACCCTGACTGCCCCCGTCAGAACCCCCAAGCCTCCCTGTTCCTTGTCCCTGACCGTCCCCTCCCGGGACCCCCCCACCACCACTTTCTGCACCCCCAGGACCTCAGACCCTATCCAACTCCTCCCTATTCCATGACTTCGCTGACCGCTATCCACACCCCTGCCCCCTGACAGGCCCCCCCGGGACCCAACTCCTATCCTACCACTCCCTCCTCTCTGTCCCCTGACTATCCCCTGGAACTCCCTACTCCTTAGGGGAGGGGACTCCGTTTTTATCCAGACTAACTCCCAGTACTGGGTAACCTTTATATAGTGTGAAATGCACCCCAGTGCTGCGGTGTGGAGATCTAGCACCAGGGCCTCTGCACTATTTAATTCTGCATTGAAGCTGGACAGGGCACCATTGGTGAAGCAACCACTCAGGGGTACATGGATACCCTATATTCACTATGGAAAGGATCTCCAGGCCATCCTCATATAAGCTGATATGGATGACTCAGATGGAGGCCAACCAAGGGAAGAACAACAGAATCACCGTTTATATGGTTCCAGTAGTTCTAGCACCCCGACAAGTAGTGCAGAAGGGCTGTGGTTGATATTCAAAGTTGGAGCCGCACCCTATGTGGCTGCTGGAGGATTGTGTGGCAACGCTGTACTGAACCAAGGTTTGAAGGGGATGAATTTCATTTTCACAGCTCACCGGTACAGAGCCAGATCAGAAATTACCTTCATGTGCAAAAGGCCTATCCACAACTTAAGTCCTAAAATTGGACGGAAGTGGGACTTAATGGTGCATTAGACTGGTGTTTAGCCCTCTGCACAGGGGTGAATTTCACCCCAGTGAATCATAGCACAGGCTAAACATGCCAGAATAGATTACCCCCAAAATAAACACATGGTTGAATCTCATCTTCTGTTTATTCTGCCATTCAGCTCGTGGTTTTATGGCTACAGTGGTGCCCCTTAAGTGACTGTGTTTATTTCAGAGCCACTCATTTATCCTACATACAGTATATGGAAGAATGCGTGAGTCTAGCACTTGGCTATTCACCAGACATCAACAAAATAGCTGTTCTGAAGTCTTGGGATATATTAATTGCAACAGTGAGGGAAGCTGTGCTGGCTTTTGCATACAGCAATGTCTGTGAAGTTTTCCCTGGTTCTTAAGGATTTTTCACCAAGTGGGTTGGATTATCAATAGTCATCTTATTTTTAACACATTAAAATAGACCTAAGTGTAACTTACTATCCTTTCTGTGTATTGGAAATCTCTCCGTTTTTTGACAGCTTCGAAAAAAAATGATTAAAGTGCACAGTAGGACTGTGAAATCTGTCTTTTGATAGCTTAATGATGTGAAAGCTTACCCCAGGCTTATTCCAGTGTTTCAGGTATTACAAGGCTCCTTTTAGGACTTACTTCATTTACATATGAAAATGAAAGACCTTCATGCTTAAAAAGAGCTGGAGAAAGCACTAAGTTTTGGCTTTGGGCTAGCTTTATGACCTTTGCCACCTTCACCAATAAAAAGAGAGGGAGATTCAGAGGGGGAGATTTCCAAAGGCACCTAAGGGATTTAGGAGCCCAAGTCCAATGGAAAGCTATGGACTTGTGCTTCTGAGTGCCAGATTTTCAGAGGTATTTGGCATCTAACACCCACTGATTTCAATGAGAGTTAGGGGCCTGAATACCATTAAAATCTGTTCGTAAGTATCTCAGGTGCTACTGAACGTCTCCCACACAATCTCTAAAAAACCTGCTCATTATTTCAAGTAGCCTGTTTGAAAGCGATTCCGTGGTGTCTGTGTTGTTGAGGGCAAATAAGGCATCAAAGCAAACCTTTAAAAGAAAACTCTTCAGATGAGCTTGTTACTAACAACTCTTCTGTTTCAGTTTTCGCTGTTAATTTTCTATGCACTTTTTAAAGTGAAATGTTGACCCTTTCTGTCATTTTCAGAAAGAAAAAAACAGTCTCACAGAGAAGTGTTATAGTGAGGAATGTCTGGATTCTAATCTTGTCTCTAACACTGATCCTGTATGGCTTTGATCAAGTGCTTCTCTGTTTTAGTTTCCCCAACTGTAAAACAGGGGTTTAGTTGCCTGTCACAGGGATGTTGTTAATTGCTAGTGATCATTATTGTTTGACATATCATCTGGCTATGTGTAAGGAGAATGTTGCCTCCTTACTAAAACTCAGCAGGGGTGTTTTGGTTGGCTAACTCCCAGTACCAAAAGAAAGGGGGTGGGTTGTTGGGAAATCAGGACCCTGAGATTGACTGTCCCCAGGAACAATGGGAAGAGCCCAATGCTCCAGGTCAGCCTGATGGACAGAGCAGGCAGGCTAATCAGGGAGTCAGAAGGCGGTGGGGGGGGGGGTCTATTCTCTGTGTGAGCTAGAATTTCCTGGGTCGGGCAGAGTGGGACCGAGCTAAGGAGAAAGCAGGGGCCCAAGCTGAGCTGGGGAGCAGAGTGGTGCCAGCCAGAGGGGCCAGAAAAGCAGCCCAGGAAGCAGCTCAGGGCTGGGAGCTCAGTCACAGAAGCAGCCCAGAGAACAGACCTGTGCTGGGAGGAGAGTTGTAGCAACCAGAGCCAGAGGGGCTAGAGAAGCAGCCCAGGGAGCTGGGGTCAGAGCAGCAGCAGTGCTGAGCAGAGTGGAGCTGGTGCAGTCCGGAGCTGTGAGCAGCTGGAGAGTGTGAGGGGAACCCTGGGCAGCGGGCCCAGCACAGGGAGATGTCCTCAGCCCCTGATCTTGCAGGCCAGACTTGGAGGGGGATTGTAACCCTGCTGGGGCAACCCTGGGAAGAAGGGTCCTGCCACGAGAGCCTGTGGCCACCGCCAGAGCAAGTGTCCAACCTGCAGCATCCCTGCAGCACAGCCAGGACCTGAGAAGGAGGCCTGGGCTGTGAGAGGAAGAGATTGAACTTCACTTACGTTCCAGAGATGCTGGTTGTGATGCTCTGTGCTACAGAGCAGGGTGATGTATTTTCCTTTAACTTTTCCCATTTTTTACACTGTATGTAATGATCAGTGGGTTAGGGAAGCATCCAGTGCAGAGAGAGCACCTCGGAGTGGGGACACCATAACCGCTGCCCTAAGTGACCCTGACAAGGTTGGGGGGTCAAACCCCCCAGGAATCCTTGGCCCAGCCTTGTTTGGGTTGTGAGGACTCTGTGGAAAGTAAGCCCTCAAGATCAGTCAGGCCTCTGAGTAAAGGAAGAGGGAGCGAGGACTCAGATTCTTTCGCTAGCCCTTTTCACCACGGTAGTGTATAAGCCAGGAAAGCTCCCCACAATAGTGGGATATGGTTACTGGCGGACTCCTGATTCAGAATCTTCAAAGCAGTCGTTATTAGAAAGGAGGAATATATACAAATGGAAGCGTATATGGTTGAAAGGCTAAAAGGGCAAAGGGTTCTAAGCACAAAGAAGCCATCTTCCCATAAGTATTTTTGATGGACAGCGTAACACAGGAGAGGGCAAACTACAGCCCGTGGGCCACATCCAGCCTGCGGGCCCGCCCTGACCAGCCCCTGAGCTCACAGCTGGGGAGGTTCCCCCCCAGCCCTGCCCCCGCCTCCACCTTCCCCAGAGCCTTCGCACGCCACGCCTTATTTGGAGGGCTTAAAGTGGCAAGTAGGCCTTGGGCTGAGATGAATTTCGCCCACTGTGATTTTGGAAATTTTGAAGTAAAGACAAACAACATATGGGCCAAGCAGTTAGAAATGGAAGAGTTTTTACTAGACAGTGTAAAGAAGACTGGTTCAGCTTGAGGCACTATGATTAAGACATAATGCTACAGTTCCTCCAGGGGGAATAATACATGGAAAGTATTGGTGATGAAGACATCATTTGTGGCAGATGCGCCCATGGACTGGCATATGGAAGAGGGGAAAGGTGAAGGTGAGGACAGAGGTAAAAGGGAGAGGAGAAGAGTGCAATGCATGATGGGTGAGGGAGATTTGGTTAGAGCAGTACACAGGGGAAACCAGTGATGGAAGGGTCAAATAGATGAATGAAAAATGCAGAGCTGATGCCTGAAGCCTGATGGGCACATGGAGGACTTCTGCTGTCTAGTTCTGCTTTTGGTTTGCTAGCAACAAGAGTCCTTGAGGGACCTCCTGGCAGTATGGGGGTTAGGGTTGATTTTTTTACTCTTCTTTTCTTCCCTTCCTTTTTCCTGCTACACCAACCTTGCTCGAGTAAGCTGATTATTCTCATGCTGTAGACAGTTTTCAGGGAGGTTCAATTATTCTTCTTGACCAAGATGCTCTAAACATCCTGAACCTTCTATCTGAAGTGGAGAGTGATTTCAAACAAAACACATGCATTATGACAGTCAGGGATAGCCCATCTCTGGTTGCTAAGGGAAACCTTCTTTCCTTATGTGTATCTATTCCCTGGGGCAGAGAAGGTACAGCATTCCTATTTGCTGCTGCAAGCCCATTCTCCCAACAGCTGGTGCTGGGATGCTTCTATCCTAGCCGTGGAGTCTCTTTATAAATAATAGCAAGCACATTGCTGCTCAGGCAGTGTTCTTTGCAACTCATGCAAAACTGCACTTGAAAACCCATTCAAACTAAAGTTAATTTCTCAATGTTTTTGTTAACGAGACATAAAAAACCATTTCCACTCTCTACAATACAGAAATCTTTGCTCGGGTTATGCTTGTGGAACCTTTAATGTGTTCAATTAAGACGTTGTGATTCTTTTCATGGTAACAGATTGTGTTATCACTCTACAAAAACTATGAAGTAAGAAGCTGACAGGGATCAAAATACCTATTGTACCTGCATCTTGCTCCTCTTGCATTACAGGGATGTTAGTTCTAGTGTCCAGGCCAAACTCCAAATGATGGGCTGGTCTTCGCTGGGGGTGGGGGGTGTCGACTGAAGATACACAACTTCAGCTACATAAATAACGTAGCTGAAGTTGGCATATCTTCAGCCAACTTAGCTGCTGTCCTCTTGGCGGTGCGGGTGGCGTCGTGCTCCCCCGTCGACTCCAGCTTGTGTCTCGCAGCAAGCTGGAGTTACGGAGTCGACGGGGGCGCCGCTAAAAGATCGATTGCTACCCGCCGATCTGGTGGGTAGTGAAGACGTAGCCTTAGGAGTTGCACTGCAAAATTAAATCAACCTAAGTGACGTTGATGTACAGCCACCACATTATTTAAACTGCTTTTGCATGTTCACACTATGCTGCTTATGTTGGCGGTGCACATCCTCACCAGTAGCACTTGCACCCATTTAACTGCCAGTGTGGGGCATTGTGGGATGGCTTCTGAAAGGTAGCAATATTTGATGCAAGTAATACAGTGTCTACGCAGACACTGCGTCAACCTAACTACCTTGACCTAAGCACTACACCTCTCAAGGAGGTGGAGTTATTCATTTGGCATCCTGGGTGAGTTACATTGGTGGGAACTAGATTTTAGTGTAGATGCTTACAAAGTTAGGGCGACATAAACTGCCTTTTGTTGACCTAACTCTGTGGGGTAGAGCAGACCCTAAAGTACATTCTCTCCATCTAAATTCCACCTCCTTCCCAGCACTTCAGCTGGGTATAGTATTTTTCAATATCTGTCATAAACTGTTGTGTAGTTATTGTGTGCTGTTAAACAACTACCGAATTCCACCCAGAGGTTCTGATTCCATTTCAGTGTAGGTTAAATGATCCCTATTATATAGTCGGTATAGCCATTTGCACAGCACTTTAGGATCTGTTGGTATAAAGTGTATATAAATGTAATCTACTGTTACATTATCCGTTGCTGATAGAGGTATATAATTCCAGGTATAAACATGAAGAAGATAATCTAATTTATTTAATGCTTTCTTTATGGGCACTGTACATTCAATGTGTTTTTGCATGTGTTTCTATTGCAGTATATAAGTGAAAAATGTGTTTCAGGCTTTAAAATGTCCTCATGATCTTAAACAAATCTATAACCCCACCAACGCGGGAGCTGCAGTTCTATAAAGATTCCAGCTCTTCAGCTAAGTAATACAGTATAATACAATTACTTTGTATTTCTATGAGACATTTTGTCTCAGCATCTCAAAACATTTGACATGTATTAATGAAGTTAGCTTTGCATCACTACTGTGAGGTTGGAAATAATCACCATCTCCATTTACACAGAAATGTACTAAGCCATAAAGAGAACTTAAATGATGTTCTCTAGGTCATTCAGTCAGAGAGAGCTTTGAACTTCTGGAAACCTATCTGTGTCTGAAGTACAAGGCCATTCTTTTTTCCTATAAGTAATTACTTAACCCAGCAACATCCTTTACAGGGGTGGAAGGTGGTCTAGGGCACTAGCATAGGATTTGGGAGATCTGTGTTCAAGTCTCTGCTCCAGAACAGACCATGTGACCATGGGCAAGTCATCTAGCCTCTTTGCACCTCAGTTTCCTAGCTTTAAAATGGGGATAATAGCACTGACTACATCACAGGGCTGCTGTGGATAAATACAATTAAAGATTGTGAGGCACTCAGATGCTATGGCAAGGTGGGCAAACTACAGCCCACGGGTCAGATCCAGCCCACGGGCCTGCCCTGACCAGCCCCTGGTTGGATGGGTTGGGAATTCTGAGGGGGGACAGGAAGGAGCTGGGGCCAGGACGTTTGGGGAGGCACAGCCTTCCCTACCCAGCCCTTCATACAATTTTGAGACCTCAATGTGGCCCTTGGGCCAAAAATGTGCCCACCCCTGTGCTACGGTGATGCGGGGCCATATAAGCACTGTGTTTGTTTCATTCATGGACACATAGGTGCATGTTGCACTTTCTTCTGCAGTTAATGTAAGGAGGTTGTTTTTGCATTTCTGCATTCAGTGGGACTACTCACACTGGTGCTTAACTTTAAGCGCATGCTTCAGGGCTTTGCTGGCTCAGGGCCAGAGTACTCGGCACAATATAGAATAAATCTATATAGAATGGGAATCTAATGAGCCTTCAAATGCCAAAAAGAGCAGGACACCATACTATGTGGCTTGAAACTAAGTGGAATTGCAGAGATTTGTATAACACAGAATAGAAAGATGGTCTCTTTCTCAAAAAGCTTACAACCTGCGCTTGTGTGAAAGACATGATCAAAGATAGCAGGGATCACTATTCAAACATTAAGTAATTCACTCCAGGTACTACAGCATGGCAAGGTAGAAAAGCAATGGTTAGGGTTTAATTAAATACTTTGTTCTTGATTCTTTGGGTAATAGTTATTCCTTCTAGTTTGGTCAGTGAGGTTTGTATGGGTGTAAATGAGCGCAGACTTTGTCCCCAAAGCTCCGGTTACTTACAGTAATCTATCTACCTGTCCATATGACTTCCCTCACTGTTACCTGACGATCCCTCCATCCCCTTATCCACATTCTTCTGTCAATCTAAATCAGGGGTGGGAAACCTTTTTTCTGCGAAGGGCCATTTGGACCTTTATAAAGTCATTTGCGGGCCGGTTGCGCCCCCCCCCCCCCCCCCGAGGAAGCCCAGGCTGGCAATGGTAGTTGAGACGCCAGCTGGCAAGGGGCCAGTGGGGGAACCCCAAAGCAGTGGCAGGCAGAGTGCTTAGCCCTGCACTGCTTTGGGTTTCCCCCGCTGGCCCCTTGCCAGCCGGGGTCCTGCCGCCTGCCCCAGTCAGGTCCCACTGTCAGCCTGGGTGTAGGGGGTGAGCATCCTTTACCCCCACCCAACCTCCCCCCATCTAGCCACCTTTCCTCCCCCACCCCTGCCTGGCCCATCCCATCCCACGGAACCTAACTTCCTCCCAACCCAGCTTCCTGCCCCCCATGCCTGACCCGCCCAGCCCAACCTCCCCCACCAAACCTCCTTCCTTCCCGCACCCACCCCATCCAGCCTAGTCTCCTGCCCCCTCTCCCCGCCCGGCCTCCCCCCCACCGCCCCCTTGCCTGCCCCCCAGTCCAGCCTCCCCCCCTTGACCGTCAGCTCCCCGCGGCTCCTCCTTATCCCGCCCGGCTAACGGTGGCCACGTGGCGCCGGCGGCTCCCCCAGGCGCTTCCCGGCCCCTTCGCCAAGCGCGGAGCCGCCTCCGCATGGCAGCCCGCACGCGTCCCTGGCCGGCGGCTCCCCCAGGTGCTTCTGGCCTCTTCGCCGAGCGCGGAGCCGCCTCCGCATGGCAGCCCGCACGTGTCCCTGGCCGGCGGCTCCCCCAGGCGCTTCCGGCCTCTTCGTCGAGCGTGGAGCCGCCGGCTCCGCGTTCAGCGAAGGAGCCGGGAAGCGCCAGGGGGAGCCGCCCCTGCCTGGTGGCGCGGGGTGGCTCAGAGCTCGGCGAAGAGGCCGGAAGCGCCTGGGGGAGCCGCCGGCCAGGGACGCGCGCAGGCCGGATGGAAGGCTTTGGCGGGCCGTATAAGGCCTGCGGGCCGGAGGTTCCCCACCCCTGATCTAAATGATCTCTCTCTTTTTGCTATGTTAATAGTCTTTGATTTATCCCTCCATTTGCCTTGTTCACATCCAGGATCTTGCTTTATCCTGTCAATACTTCCCTTAAAATATTTCTAACATTGGTCTTTTCCTCTCCTTGTGAAAATGCTGGTCCATGCCTTGGACCTTTCTTGTCCTGCGGCCTCTTTCTCCCTGATCTACTTGCATCTCTCTACTTCCCCATTAAGTCTATCGAAAACCCCATCACTCTGGTAATTCTCTTCTCCCTCTAGCTGCATTTCTTTCCCTTTTGAGCTCTCTTGGCTAAATTTCTACTTCCTTTTTGGAAATATTTCAGCTTATCATCATCAGTCCATGTTCAATCTATGCCAGCACCATTTATCATACTTCAGCATGCTGCTAAAATTCTCTTCTTTCCCTTAACTTTGCCTCAATGTGCAGCTGCAGTCCAACAAACATGTTGGGCTGCATAAGGAATGGGAGGGAGAATACTAAGGAAAATATTATAATGCTCTTCTATGAAACAATGGTGTAGCCTCTCCTAGAATACTGTGTGGTATTGGTCAGCCCATCGCAAAAAAGGGTACTGCAAAATTAGATGGGGTTCAGAAAAGGGTGGGAAAATTATTAAGGGTCTGGAATAGGGTGACCTGATGTCCTGATTTTATAGGGACAGTCCCAATTTTTGTGTCTTTTTCTTAGATAGGCTCTATTACCCCCAACTCCCGTCCCAATTTTTCCCATTTGCTGCCTAGTCACCCTAATCTGGAAAAAACTCTCCTATGGAGTGTTTATTTGAGAAAGGAGACTAATAAGGGGTATGATAAAAATTTGTAAAATAACAAATGGTCTGCAGCATGTAAACTGGGAGTTTCTCCCTATCTCATAGCATAAGAATAAGGGGATGTGCAATGAAATTAAAAGATGGCAAATTCGAAACCAATGAAAATAAATACTTTCCAGCAACAGGTCATGGACTGTGGAACTCATTGCTCCAGGATGTAACCGAGGCCACAAATGAATAGGATGAGACATTTATATGGATAGCAAGCATATTGGGGTTATAATAATTTTTGCTAAGAAAATCTTTGAAAGAGATATTAAAGTCATGTTTTAGGGCTTTAGCCAACCTCTACTATTAAGGCATTACACAGAAGCCCAATGTGGGGAGGTAAATCATTCCCAATACAAAGTGTCTTGCATCTTCCTTGGAAGCTTCTGGTGCTGGCAATTGTCTGGGACAGGATACAAGACTAGATGGAACACAGGTCTGATGTAGTATGGCAATCCTTGTGTTACTATGAATGCAAAACCAAGTATTTCTAAATTCTTTCCTTGTACCTTTTTGGGGAAGCAAAAAAGTAAAGGGACCTAGAATGTGGCCCATATTGGTACCAGACTAAAATGTCCATTGTAGGTAGATTTTTAATTCTTACTTATTATTTTAATAGCATGTGCTATTGGTAGGCAATTTACAGTACAAATGAGCATACATTGTCTCTACCCAAAAGAGATTCTAGTTTAATCTTAGACATGGCATAAGAGGAAGTAACAAACAATAGGAGAGGATGAACTGAGACAGACTGAGGGTTACAAGAAGATTGCATAGTTACTTGGTTTTGTTATGAGTACATTTTAGTGATCCAGTTACAAATGGGGTGTGAATTTATTATAATAATGATTGTGGTTTATTCACTTCTTATTGTCATCATGGAAGAAATGAGTCTTAAGGAAGGATTTGACTGAAGAGTTTAAGTCTTGTAGTAGTTGATCCTTACCGGCCTTTCAATGCATAGGAAACAGCATAGAAAAAAAGATGACTGGGGTGGAGATAACTGGGAAAATTAGAGAAACGCAGCATCCAATAATTCCCCATAGATTCGGTAATGTTCATTTTCCTAGGTAAGTGGTTATAGTGGAAGACTACGGAAGGACATAAATTTAGTCCTATGTACTTCTGCAGATAAGTGGAAAGATACAGTTAAAAATGGTGCTATTTCTTGCAAGCAATGCATGCCACGTTTTGTAAAAAATTTATTTGCTCATAGAAAAATCATGTAATAGAATTTGCTAAATTAAGGATGGGGGAGTTGATGTTTAAAGAGTTCCACAGGGATTGTTATAGTATATCTATTTGCTTTATTCAATGACCTTACAGTACAATAGGAGTTTGATTGACTTTCTCGGAGAATTAAATCTGAATGTACACATAGCCTGATCATGAAACCTAAAAAAACCAGATGGAGCCAGTAATCTTCAGTAATTGCTTACTTGCCCAATTCAGAGAGGACTGTAAGGATTTACTATTTTACAGAACTACAACAAAATAATAATTGCTTTTTTATCTAAACTCTGAAAGAAACATTTGATAATTCCTACCACGTCAGAAGGAAGGAGTCGGTAATCAGCCCACTTGTCCTTGAGTGGTAAGAAATGGATGCTGTGAAACCTACAGGAACATGGTGATATATTTTAATCCTTGTATACTGATCATATCTCCTGTACCAAACAAAATCCTGATTCTCAAATATTTATCTCTCAAACTACAACAACCCATGGGCCCCAATTCAGCAGAACACCTAAACATGTACTTACCATTAAGCAGGTGACTAGCCCCACTGCATGCTGAAAATTAAGCATATGCTTAAGTGCTTTGCTGAATCAGGGCCTACATTAAGAGATGGTATTAATCTGGATGTTGGTGGAAGGGAGCGCTAGTTAATATTCAAATATGGCTCCAGATCAGAATTAGACAAATCACTCCTCCTCTTTATAGAACCTAACCAAATACCCAAGATCCTTACAATGCAAATCGTGAAGCTCTCAATCAAGATCTGAACGTGCTTAAATATGAAAATATTCCAAATGTGTCATGCTTTACAGAACAACCCATTCAGTCGTTTTCACTGTTCTGAGGCTCAAAGCAATGTGCAATTGTTGACATGTTTGTGCACATTATCCATCTAATATGATATTCATGGTAGGCTACAAGAATGACTCAGTCTTTGTTTGGAAAAGTCTGAAAAGCCTCCATAAAGGACAGGATAGAACAAGATTTTGGAAACGGGATGCAGAATATTTCACATCTATGTTTGCCTCTTTGAGTGCAGCCCAAATTGCTAGTGAAGAAAGTTATCAGAGGCTGAGCTATTCATTAGCCAGTGTAAAATGGGTGATGCGTCTCTACAAGAGTGATTTTTTTTGATAAAAGAAAAGAAGTTAAACTTCAACAGGGATGTTCTGCATCTTAGCCACATGACTATTTTCCTTTTCAGGCACTTTATTAATGTGTTAATGAACAGTACTCTGGTTGGCACCCATGTTGGCTGTTTCAGGACATACTCCGAACATTGAATGGACATGAAGAATAGGTTCTGCTCTCACCTCCCACCTCCAAGTTTTGGTTTCTCCAAGCCAGGTGTGATGACTTGGGGAATTCAACTGTATAACATGAATTTGATGTAAGAGTATAACCTTTCTGTGTGTATTTTTATTAAGCTATGAACTCCATTTTGATTGCAAAGCACTTTGCCTTTTCTGTTGTCCTTTTGCCTCCATATTGGACTGAAATTCCAAGAGGCAAGGTTGACAACAGAGGGTCTGGATCATATTCAGTACAAGCATCCTAGACAATATGCTGATCTGCCACCCAGGAGAACTAGTTTTGTCAGTGGAGAGGTCATCTGGCAACAAATTCACCTGATAGAGAGGTCTTTGATCTCCTGAGGAAGCTGATCAGGGAGTTATCTAACAAAGGAGACTAGAAAGCTATATTTCAGGGTCTTTGGTCATTTTCACTAGCTGAAGCTGAAGGAAGCCACTGAAGCAGCCTGATAAGTGGGGAAAAAAACCTGCCTACCTGAACAGAGATGGTCCCTGAAGGACTCCCAAGGGACAGATGGGCTAGAGTGAGGAACATTGCATTCAGGATATTTGTTGTTTTCTAAATGATCTGCACTGTCTGTGGATAATCTCATAAATAAAGATCAATGGTGTTCTAGAATCCTGTGCAAAGTATGGGTGTGCCTGCTAAGTGCTACACCTATCAGAATGAAGAGTTAACCTGTGAACACACGGCTGGAGTTCTGGGTGTATTTTAGCTATAGAGGAGTCTGAGGGGGTCAGCACTGGTCCCAGGGGCTAGACAATTGGAATGGGATATCTCAGAAAGGTGTTCTAGAGAGATGTTCTGCACCCCAAGAGTATACCTACAGAGTCCAAGTCGGGGGCAGTGCCTGGACTCTGGAGGTTAAAAGCATAAAGGATTCAATGGTTGGATGCTTCCAGCAGTCTGCATGGCCAAAAGGGGGAGCTTTCTGTGTGACATCAGGGATGAGGCACATAAGTCTGGCAGCATAGTATGAACTTGCACTGCTGCAACCATGCTTTTCCATTAGCAGAGGGCTGTCACTCTGCCACCTTGCATAGGCATGACATTTCTTTAAAAAGGAACACAAATCTATGGGAGAAATTCATGGTCCTGCATTCATCCTCCTCCATGCACTTCTTAAATCTCCCTTTTCTGAGTGGTGCTCATGTCTAATACAGCTCCTCTACACAAAGGTGAATTTCACCTTAAAAGAACAGAAAAGGTTAGTAAGACATTGGTGTTCAGCCTTGTGATTGATTTGCTTTTCATCCACTTTATCTATTCATATTTCACTGAGCAGTTATAATAAGGGCAGATCAGCACCGAAACTTACAAATACTTTATAACTGTGTAGCAAAAAATAACCTCGGCACCACTCCACTTGTGGTCCAGTAATGGAATGTGCTAAGATGCACAGGGAAATTGGGCAAAGAAGTGGATTTAGAACTCTCGCAGTAGCGAATGAGATTTTAATGTATTCTGTGACCTTGTTGGTCAGTAGTGGAACTGGATGCTCTATCGACATTCCCAGGCGCTATTCTGTAATGTAACATTCATGAAGGTTTCATAAACATCAGAAAAACCCACATCCTTTTGACCATAAATTGCAAGCTCCTCTGGTTAGGGACCTGCCATATTTGTTGGTCTGTAAAGAACCATGAAAACCCCTGGCACTAGATAAATAATAAATGATAATAATAATAGATAAGCCATGATGCAAAAAGAGAGCAAGAGGGAGAATGCACTGAGAAATATAAACTGAGAGGGCAGAGCTACTTAACAAAAGCTTTAATTAATAATTCATAATTTGGCTTTTCAGTTAGAACTCCTAAAGGAAATGAATTGTTAAAAATTTTACAAAACTAGTAAAATAAATTGAGACGTACAGTGCAAACACATAGGCTTCTGCAGGACTTAGAGGCTCTTAGAGGGAGCAAAATGTAAACACTAACAAATGAAAAAGCCGTCTGTATACTGGGTAAAATTAGGCCTGCCTCATCTTCCTGTTTGATCTATGGGAAAAATGAATGAGTTTTAGGGGGATGGAAGTAGTGCATTGGGCCTTGTGCTGCTTCTTTGGAGTGAATGTGACCCTATCTTTGATGAAAGATACTGCAGAAATTTCTATAGAAAGGAGGGGCAAAAACCGATGGAAACTTTGCCCAAAAATAAAATGAGAAAACATTTTGTAATAGATGTAAAGGTAGTCAAGAAATGTTAAGTTGTAATTTCTTTCAATGAGAGTTTTCATCAGAATTTTACGTATTGAAGATAAAAAATATGGAATGGTGGGAAATTTGAATGAAATGTTTGTTACTTGCTTCTTGCCCTGTGTTGAAGTGGGGTTGGTTTTTTTTGGAAATTTCAGTGAAATTTCAATGAATTTTATTTTCCCTGTCTTTTAACCAACTCTCATTTGTAATTGCATTTCATGATATTTCATAACCCAGGAGATGAGATTTGTATGAAATTATCAATGGGTCAGTCTTGCCGTATGTATTTTAAGTGAAAACTAATCTTCCTCCAAATAAAATTTTGGATTTTTATCTTGAAAACAGAACCATTTTGCTTATTGTACCTCTAGGCATAGCTCTGGGCACCAACCCAGAAATAGCTGTAGGAGGCACTGGGATTTCTAGATACCCCTCTGAGAAACTTTAGTATGTGTCAGTCTAATCTCTTTTCTGTTTATGGCTCTTCTTTTTAGAAAAATATTATACTGTCTGTTCTAGTACGAATGACTATCTGCTCTGTTAATAACATCTAATCTAGTTTACTGATTTTTGGTGATCTCCACATGTATGATTTTATTCATCAGATACTGTACTGAGAAGGAACTCATAGCAGTGCACCTTTTATATTCCGCCACATCCACCTGGCACATCATATCTTTATCTTCAAAGCGTGGTGTCATAGTTCACTCTATGCATAGAGGGATGTCATCTCTGGAAGGATATAGACTTGAAATGGTAGGGACAAAAAGGAAAGAAGGGAAGGAAAGAGAATGATTGGCACTGAAAGTAATTACATTTTTGTGACAAGGCTTTGGCATGTTGTTTATAGGCAAATGTACCTTATTAAATTTCATAAGCCGCTTTTCCCAAGACTCTTTGATGCTCCTTGGTGCAGAGACTTCATTGCATGCGAAGTTATTGAAAGGATGTAAGGCACTAGATAGACTTGCTGGATTTTTCAGTAGATGTTCTAGATGCAACTTGTAAAGTTATGGCACTCATATAATGGTGCACAAACTTACTGTGCCTCCTTTGACTTTTTCTTATGTACTACCTCACACCCAGACTTTATTCTGCTAATAAGGAGTTGCTTTGTTTCTTGCAATCCAGAGTGTGGACTTACTCTAAACCATGGGTTGGCAACCTTTCAGAAGTGGTGTGCCAAGCCTTCAATTATTCACTCTAATTTAAGGTTTTTAAATTAGACATGCCAGTAATACATTTTAACGTTTTCAGAAAGTCTCTTTCTATGTGTCTATAATATATAACTAAACTATTGTTGTATGTAAAGTAAATAAGGTTTTTAAAATGTTTAAGAAGCATCATTTAAAATTAAATTAAAATTCAGAGCCCCCCAGACTGGTGGCCGGGACCCAGGCAGTGTGAGTGCCACTGAAAATCCACTAGCGGTGTTGCCTTTGGCACGCGTGCCATAGGTTGCCTACCCCTCCTCTAAGCAATTGATAATTGCAAGAGTTCAGAAATAATTTGTGGCATCAATACAAATGTCTCAACAATTAGCCTGCAGTTGCTGGAGCCAAGAGAGCCCTCCAAAGAGGAACAACATGAGAGAAAAAAAATTGAGTGAGTGAGAAGGGAGTAAGAAAATAAAAAGGAGGTTATCTAGTCATAGAAGAAAGGGCGCCTAGATTGCGGTGGATGAGCATTGAGCGCAAGGGTCTGTGATACCACATTCCTTGAGGAAAAGCAGGCTTTTCATCACACAACTTCCTGCATTCCAGAGCAAGAAGCTTTTTATTATTCTTTTTCTGTCACTGCTGGTAAGTGATCTGTTCTAGTTCTTGTTGAGGGATCTCAACTCTCTGTGAAGTTGAGGGCACTCAGTAGCCTCCCAGGAAGCACTTAGCTCCTTACAGAAGTACTTAATGCAGGTTTGGATGCTTTTAGCTGTCTGAGAGCTGGGTTGTTCAGCAGCATTCTTAAACATTGTTCTTGAATAATTTTGTGTTACCTTTAGAGATGGGCCTTGTCTCAGAGTGAGCTGGGCCTTTAAGGGATTCATATCCTAGTTGTGCGACTCCTCTGGTTCTCCTCACTTCTGTTAATTGTGCGACTGCGGGAGCAAGTACGTGGGTGCTAAGCCTGTTGGGAAATATGAGGCATCCTCTTCTGGATACTGGGGACAGTTGGCAGGAGTGAGTGGTGGGAGGTTTTCCAGGAACAAGGAAAGGACGGCAGAGAGGGCCAGAGAGGAGGCCTAGCGATGGGCTATAGAAGAACCAGAGGGAGGGGAGATGTTTGTGTGCTGAGGAGCCAGAGAAGACCTGACCAACATTGGGCACTTTAAGAGGTGATCTTAGGGAGCAAGTGGACTGAGGCTTAGGGCAGACTGCTGCCTGTAACTTAGAGTCACGAGGCTGGTGCCTGTAATAGGAACATGGAGACCGCTCCCCTAAAAGAGTAATGGCTATTGAGCTTGGGGGTGAACTGATGGGACTGCCTTGTTCATGTTTTGTTTCTGATTTTGCCCAGGAAGAGAAGGATTCTTGCTTGACTGACAGGGCCACAGTACCCAACTTGCTAAAGTCTCAAATGGGCTAATGTGACAAAGTCAGAGCTGACAGTTATGAGAGAGTGGGGGGAGGTCACATATATCAGCCCTAGAATGGTAAAGGCCCTTTACCCAGTTAACTGAACAGAGTTTACCTCAGGTTAACTAGAGACACCTGAGTCCAATTAAGGGTCACTGGTGAACTTTATAAACTCCTCTTCTGGTGAGAGAGAAAAAAGAGGGATGAGAAATAAGCTGCAGGAGGGAGAAAAGGCTTCTCCTGGGTTGAAGGCTGCTCTCCATATAAGGGAAACAACCCAGTTAACCGCTGTTGGTGGAATAACTGGCAACCAGAAGCCAGCGTAATAAGGCAAAACTCTGGAGAGGGGGCAGGGAGAGGTATTTATTTTTGTGTTATGAGTTTGAGTTTTGTGTGGCTTAAGACAACTATTGTACTTGGGCCTACTCTGTGGCACAGTGAAAAATAAACAAGAGTTCAGCATTAAAACCCTCTGGAGTAGGACTGATTTACTCACCACCAGTGGGAGAAATGTTGAAGCTGAGGGGGCGAAGGAGGGTGCCTTGCCATGCATACCATGGGTCAAGAGACTGCTGACCTCTGATGGGAAACTGAGCTACAGAGAAAAGGAAAATTGAGGCACAGAAGAACTGACACTGTACTGGGTAAGTGAGCACATTATGGGCCTAATCAAAGGTCCAGATATGAATACGAGGGAGGTTTGAGGACATTCTGTTCCTGTATTTCTCTGGTACCATCCTCATTGCTGCTGTATGAGCACCTAATTCCAATCTGAAGTGTGGTGCTAACGCTCTAGTTAACATGGGTTTGTGTGCATTCACCTAATGGGGACTTCATTATTATTTTCCCCATTTTCCTTCAGGGTTTTCTTTGTGATACAGGATTTTAGGGATCCTAAGTCTTAGGAATTTGTGGCTTATCGGGATCTTGTATTTGTTCCCCAAGGAGTATAAAGATGTGGTGGTGCTTTCTGAAAGCAAACTCATGAGAGCAGTTTGTGTATGTAAAGTTGAAGGGAGTTTAGTAAATAACTCAAAAGAAAGGTAGTTGTTGATGAGAACAAAACTGCCATGTACAATCATGAAAAGAGACTTTTAGAAGGGTGAATGTCAATAATGGAAAGATCTTGCCTCTGCCATGTGCTAAATGCAAGAATAAAACAGAGTACCCATAATACTACTCAAAAGTAGTATCCAATTGGAGAAGTTGGAGCATACCCCTGCATTGAAAAATAATTGTCACTATTTTAACTCCAAGCTGCAAGAACAATAGGAGCCATATGGCATCATGAACAATGGGAGATAAAAGAAGAGTTCAACCATGAAAGCCAGAAAAAAGAAGTGAAGATGAACCAGAGCCAAATGGAAGATCGTGTAACAAACACATAAGAGCACAGCTGACTTGTGAGCACAATTAAGAATAGCTGATAAAATAGCTCAGAAAACTAAATAAAATCAGAAAGAATGAGAGACTAATCATGTATCTTAGTAGTAGAAAAGCCCTAGCAGCCCCCCCAAATCCACCGATCCATACAGTGTGCAAGGAGGGACATTTTCAAGAATTTCAAGATGATTTAGCAGCTTAAATCTGTTTTGTAAATGTGACTTAGGCATTCTTGAAAATGTTACCCCAATAAGCTTTGTCTTGATTTTCAAGAAAGACAAAAAATCATTAAATAGCACGAATCAAAGAGGTAGCCATGTTAGTTTGGAATAGCAGAAGTAACAAAGAGTCCTGTGGCACCTTAAAGACTAACTAAAGTATTGAAGCATAAGCTTTCGTGGGCTAATACCCACTTCGTCGGATGCAAACAGTGGATGCAAGTACCTGCCCCTGGACACTTCCACCACTTGCATCCGACAAAGTGTGTATTAGCCCACGAAAGCTTATGCTTCAATACTTTAGTTAGTCTTTACGGTGCCACAGGACTCTTCGTTACTTCATTAAATAGCATGAGTAAGTTACTTTAAATGCCTATACCCATCATTGTTTTCAACTCTAAGCCAAAGGAATGCAGATTTATACATAAGAATTGCCATCCTGTATTAGACCAGATCTCTATCTACACCTGCCTCTGCCAAGTCAGTACCAGATGCTTCAGGGAGAGGTGCAAGAAACCCTATAGTGGATAACTATGGAAAAACCTGTCCATAGTGAAACTTGTTCCTAATCCCCTTAATTACAGATGATTTTATGCCTGAAGAAGCATGAGGATTTATAGACACAAAGATGTGAAGGGCAGAAGGCACCATTGTGATAATCAAGTGTGGCCTCCTGTATAACAGAAGCCATAGAATTTCATTCATTAATTCCTGTATTTTCAAGCCCATAACTTCTTGCTGAGCTAGAGGATAATCTCTCAGATGTCAAATCTCTGTTTCAAGAGAGAGAATCCACTAAACCCCATCTCATAGCCCGTTATCTACTACTTTATACTTTCAACTTGTTCATTTGTTACTAAAAATATTCTGTATGAAAGATACTATATCATATGCACATGTAACACATCCTATTCGTTAAGGTGTGACAATGTGACACTGTTGTACATAGCAAAAAATTACAATAGGCCTGACTTGCAAATATCATGGATATTATTACTAATAGCCACGGAAGATCTGATCTGTAGCATAATGGATTTGGGCAGTTTGAGGCCACCACCTACTGGCTAGGTGGAAGGTGTTTGGCTTTATGGGAGTGATAGAGATGTCAGTAAAAATCACTGGCAGGTAGACCATGAAAGCACCAATTATATTGACTTTTGTAGTGTAAACCGGTGTGCAAGAGGGCTAGATGGTGGCTCACCATTGGGTTCTATGCTTCATGCTATCTCTGGGTGCACAAAGGTTTGGGATCAGCATGGAAATCCTAGTCCAGGAGCAAAAGGCTCTATATGACTTGCTCTAATATCAGACCAATTTGGCTTGCAGGTGGTGCCGGTAACAAAGACCAAGCAACGTATGTGCAGGACAGAAAGTGAAGCAGTATATGGTCATCTGAATCAGGTCTAGGGCTAACTGGGAAATTCAGCTCAGACAGTTTTATTACCTGTAGCTTTTAGATGAAACTCTTCAGCATCAGCTAGATTCAGCCACTGTAGTGCAAGAGCTTTGTCTGCATTGCTAATGACAAAATGGTGAATAAAACTTTAAGGCCCATGGTATTTGAATACACACAAGACTAAGAACTTCTAGGATCTAACCCATAAAGTGGGTGGGACTATGAGTCAAAAGACTTGGGCGTGGGGAGGGTCAGGCAGACTTTCAAAAGACAGCCCCCATTCTTGGGAACAGAAATGTAACCTTGCCCATAGCAATCCCAAGTCACTTGAGTTTCTGTATAACCCTGGGCAAGTCACTTAACATGTCTGATCTCTAGTTTCCTTTTCTGTCAAATGGGGATAATAATTGACATACCTACATAATAGGGTGTTCTGAGTCTTAATAACTTAGACTTATTTTCCATGGGACTATTACTGCTTAAAATTAGGCACATGCTGAAATATCTTTCAGAATGTGGGCCATAATGATGACTGAGATTCTCATAAGGCTTGCAGTATGTATAATGCTAAGGTCTATAATTCTAATTCCTCCACACCCTATTTGTGGTTAGCATTACCATACTAAGGTGATAAAGAATTGTCCACAGATGCAAAATGAGGGTTACTAAACTAGTAAGTCAGCATGTTAAATGCCCTTTTAATATTTTTTTATATGCAAAAACCTTACAGGAGGAAGAAAGTGACTCTATACTACATATGCACATAGATCTCCTTAATGTGTGCAAATTACTGTGCATGTGCCAAATGTTATTTTTAAAGACAATCTTACAACAAAAATGTAAAACAAAATGAAAGAAAATAATTACCTTAAAACTACCCTGTTCCGGGCTCATTTACAGGAAAAAGAACTTAAAGTAAATGGAGGCACAAAAGAGCCTGAAGCATCAGCAAAACTTTTCATGATAACAACCAAATGTTCCAACTGTTTGAGTTATAAACTCAAATTCTGAAGCAAATCAATGAGCATTGACAAAAATCTCTGCTAGCAATGTTGGAATGTCTATTACTGAGCTCTGTTATCTTCCTAAGGGTCCAATCCTGCACACACTGTAATCACCGAGAGATTTGCTAGTGACTTCACTAGGAACAAGATCAAATCTCAAGTGTAATTTGGAAATTTATTAGCTTCTCAAGTGTCTAACACAAGTTCAAATGAGCTGCACCAGGTTATGGAATGAAAAATCTGTACTAGCTCTTGTCTCCTGCTACCCATGAGAAACCATTGAAATACAGGAACATTTCTCTCTCCCTTCAGAAATACCACACATGGTTTCCAAGAAATACAAATGTGAAGAGATAACGTATTTTGAGTAGCCCAGGGATCTAGGTTAGGCAATCAGTTAAGCTCTCTGTTGGTGCGGGCTAGTTGTTTGTTATTTTTAGCAGGTAGATGTCCTGTAAATGGCCTCTGCTGAGCTAACACATCTTCATCTCTGCACCACAGTTTACCATTTTCCTTTATGTAATATCTCCATGTTCTTTCTGGCTTTTTCCTATTATAAACCCTGACTTTTATGGCATTGGATATGTTGACTATCTGAAATATTGTTTTAAAGAGCCTGATCTCTAATCATTTTACCATCTGCATGAGGCACTTCCTCCTTGTCCCTG
The DNA here is from genome assembly GCA_032164245.1 of Sternotherus odoratus. Classification (NCBI taxonomy): domain Eukaryota; kingdom Metazoa; phylum Chordata; order Testudines; family Kinosternidae; genus Sternotherus; species Sternotherus odoratus. Next base: position 8,717,084 of record JAVMKO010000009.1, on the reverse strand, counting down.
TCTGCAGTGCTCTCCACAATGTAGCTCCCACTTACTTGTCTGCCGTCTTCCGTTTCAATCATCTCACCCTCTTTGGTTTCTCCAAGCTAGCCACCTCCATCTGCTCTCATCTCCGTACCTTCTTTCATACTGACCCCATGGCTGGAACACCCCTGCTGACTCTATCAGGCTTTCAAGCCCCTTTTCCTTCACGTCCTTGCATAAAGCACACTTCTGTCACAAGGCCTGTAAAACCTAATCTTCCCCTTTCTTGAATAAAGTATGTGTAACCATCATGACTTAGGGCCTGATTCAGTGGCATACACCTGGTGTAGTCATTTGGTGATTTGCCCAGTCAGCTGGAATCTGTGTTCACAATGCTTCCATGTGCTATGCAAACATCCTGTGAGGTGTAAGAGTGAAGGGGCCTGATTTTCCATGGCCTAGCACCTTTAAGTAATCTGGGATGTATTAGCAGGAGTGTTGTAAGCAAGACACAAGAAGTAATTCTTCCGCTCTACTTAACATAAGAACGGCCATACTGGGTCAGACCAAAGGTCCATCTAGCCCAGCATCCTGTCTACCGACAGTGGCCAATGCCAGGTGCCCCGGAGTGAGTGAACCTAACAGGTATGATCGAGCGATCTCTCTCCTGCCATCCATCACCCCCCTCTGACAGACAGAGGCTAGGGACACCATTCATTACCCATCCCGGCTAATAGCCATTTATGGACTTAGCCTCCATGAATTTATCCAGCTCTCTTTTAAACCCTGTTATAGTCCTAGCCTTCACAGCCTCCTCAGGCAAGGAGTTCCACAGGTTGCTGATACTTTGCGCTGATTAGCCTTTAACTGGAGTATTGTGTCGAGTTCTGTGCATCACATTTCAGGAAAATTGGAGAGAGTCCAGAGAAGAGTGACAAAAATGATTAAAGGTCAAGAAAACATGACCTATGAGGGAAGATTGAAAAAATTGGGTTTGTTTAGTTTGGCAAAGAGAAGACTGAGACATAACAATTTTAAGGTATGTAGAAGGTTGTTACAAGGAGAAGGGAGAAAAATTGTTTTTCTTAATCTCTGAGAACAGGACAAGAAGTAAAGGTCTTAAATTGCAGCAAGGGAGGTTTAGGTTGGACATTAGGAAAAACTTCCTGTCAGGGTGGTTAAGCATTGGAATATATTGCCAAGGGAGGTTATTGAATCTCCATCATTGGAAATATTTAAGAGCAGGTTAGACAAACATCTGTCAGGGATGGTCTAGGTAATACTTCATCCTGCCATGAATGCAGGGGACTGGACTAGATGACCTCTCAGGTCCCTTCCAGTCCTATGATTCACCCTGTGGAAAGTGTCTAAAACTCAAACAAATCAGAATGGTAGCACTTTATATCCACTCTACACAGGTGTAAATGAATACACAAGGTGCAAGGCAGTGACAAAGCGGGCCCTTGGACTAAAGATCTTGGTAGTGGTATACATTACACAAGTATATAAACCGATTTTTAAAAGTTGTATATGAAAAGAAGTGGATCCTCATGAAACTGCTAATGGAAAACAAATTCCGTTTTGGCACGAGTTAGTAGTGGCCAAGATTTGTTACAATCTGACAACTGACTAATGAGAAATGTCTTAGTCCAGTTTTTTGGAGTGTTCACATCTTCTCTTGGGACCCAATTCAGCAAAGCACTTAAGCACATGCGTAATTTTTAAGCGCATGATTAGTCCCACTGAAGCTGGTACAAAAGAATGCAGATATATAGGGCTCAATCTGGCAAGATTCTGAGCACTCTGTTTCCAGTCTAGGAAGCAAGTGCTTAACTTGGACTTCAGTGGGACTAGTCACATGCTTAAAATTAAGCACCAGTGTAAGCACATGGGTCTGTTGAGGTCTTGGAGAGAAATGAACTGTTTGAACTTCTGCCCATGCTGTCTGAATGCTCTAATGGTGAAAATATGCGATGAGTGTTCTGTAACCAAATGTGCATGATTCATTTTTTTACCATTAATTTTAGAAATGCTAAAGTTTTTAGAAGATCAGTATTTCAAAACAAAAACTTCATTGAAGAAAATGCACCTTGTGTACACAGAAGCATTATATAGCTATCTCCCTATTGGAGTTGCTACAGTTCTTAGTTGTATATTGAAAATAATTGCACAAATGAGAAGTTTACATAGGAGGAAAGTACAGTAGCTTTTGGGTCTCTGTTTGACAGATTCTCTGTATTTCTCCTAGTGCAGTGGTGGGCAATCTGCGGCCCATCAGGGTAATCCTCTGGCGGGCAGCCAGACAGGTTGTTTATATTTTCATGGCCACCTGCAGCTCCCAGTGGCTGCGGTTCGCCGTTCCTGGCCAATGGGAGCTGCGGAAAACATTGCAGGCTGCAGGGACGTGTTGGATGTCGCTTCCTGCAGCTCCCATTGGTCAGGAACAGCAAACCACGGCCACTGGCACCTGGTATCGCTGAGTAGGATACTTTGGCTGCATCCCCTTACTCAGAGTTAAAGCCCCTGTAAGTATCACAAAGGGGTGTGGGTGTGGAATTGAGTGGCTAAGAACTGCTCCAATAGCTCTCTGCCAACCTAGAACCTCTACACTGGAGGACAATGGCCAGAATAACCAGAGTTAGGGCTGATTTGTTTCACCAGAACAATTTAAAGCAGCCACACCCTGCTGGAGGATCTCTGCATTCCTCCAGTTTAAAGAAACAAAGGATGAGGCTGTCTCTCAAGTGAGACAAGTGTTACTGAATGTAACCACAGCAGGAGTACACTGGGATGAGAAAGGACAGTATGTACATATGAGACTCATCAAGGGCAGGTTTATGCTGCAGTCTAGCTAGTGACCCAAATATGTACAGTAACTGCTTTCTCTGGTACAACATGCTTGCTTACAGTAGCTTTGCAACGAATGAAAAATTATGGGTCATGCTGTCTCTTCTGAGAAGAGGAGAGTAACTTAAAATCTGCACTCACTAGGTTCATAGGGAGTGTGGGCTTCTGGACTGCAAGTAGTGCAATATACAGTCCATTGAGTAATAGGCATGCTTGGGATTCGTCAATGGGAAGAGTTGTGTTGAAGGCAGGTCTTGAGTGCGGGGAGGTCAGAATTACAAATATGACTTTTTACCTAAAATTTCCTTCTATCCTGCGGCAAAATTCGCTCGTGTTTCTATCACCTTCGGTGGGTGAAAGTGACGATGTCCAGTGTCCATCATGTTGGAAGTCAGGAGACTTGGTTCTATTCCCAGCTCTGCAACTGCTGCCTTGCTGCTGTGCGACCTTGGGACAGCCAGTTCTCTGTGCTTTGGTTTCCTCTTCCGCAAAATTAGGATAATAGCAGTTACGTACATATGTAAAGCATCCTGAAAAGTGCTATGTTGGACCTGGGCAGTGACCTTGGACAGCAGTAAGTATCGGGGGTGGGAGGAGGTGGATGAGAAGAGGTATTGTGGACGCACAGTTGGATGAAAGCCATGGAGGGTCAGCATAGCACAGGGCAGATGTACTGATTAAAGCACTTCTCCCTACAAGTCTCTAGCAGTGGAGCTCCGGTAGCGCCACTGGCTGAAGCTAAGTGGCTACTCCACCCCCAACTCCAAGTGGGACTGTCGGTTCAGTTCTGCCTGCCATTGTTCTGGGTGAATCCCCCTGGAGAGGAAGAGGATCACCTGCCACTGGGTAATATAACATACAATTTAGTGAAACCACTTCTTGGAATCTGGCCCTGTGAGAATGAAGCAGACTGAAATTAGTTTCCATCTGGGCACGAAAGGGTCTAGTTTTAATTAATTACCCAGCAAACAATTTTCCCAAGATTATTTTATTTCTTGTGGTTAAATGACCACATATTTCAAATCTGAAAATAAAAATTAATGTGACGGAACCAACGAACAGTATCCAGTTGTCTAAAATATTTATTCCAGGTGAATAGGCACCTTTTCTTTTTTCTTTTCATTTTACTGGTGAAAGCAATTAACAAGATACATGAGAGGGAAGGAGAAATAGTGGCGGTTATAGTTGTGAGGGTTTTTTGGCAGGGAACAGCCTTGTAGCAGGGCGGCGACTCACCCCTGAGCACCTCCTGCTGGTCCATCCGGGAATTAGCTCACCAGCGTCCGGAGCGCCCTCTTCAGGCTGATGTCCCGCTTGCTGCTCTGGCCCCGAGTCCCTCCCGGCCCCTGGTGCCCTCTTCCTGAGGGTGCTGCACCCCTGCAGTACTCCCCAAGTCTCAGGGTCTCCCCTCCCTGGGGAACCCTCACCCCTTATCCCCACGTTGCCTCAGTCTAGGCAACTGCCAGTCACCACTCGCCCCCATTCACTGGGGCAGACTGCAGTATCCTTGTCACTCATCACCGGCAAGGGGGGTTGGCCTGCTGCCTCTACCTCCAGAGCCATGGGCTGCCCCCTGAAACCCCAGCACCCCTTTTGGGGCCCTCTCCTAGGCCCTGCAGCCTTGGGTCTTCCAGGCCAGAGCCTCCCCAGCTCCTCCTGCCCTGCCCCTGCCCCTGCCCCAGCCCTGCTTCCCTCTAGGTACCTCCTCTAGCTCCCAGCAGCCAGGCCTGGCCACCTCTGCAGACAGAGGAGACTCTCCTTTCTGAGCACTAAACTGAGCTCTTTTATCAGGGCCAGCTGGGCCTTAATTGAACCAGCCACAGCCGTGGCTGACCAGCCAAATCAGCCTGGGAGCTGCTTGCCACCAGCCACAGCCTTTTGCAGGGCTGTTCTAGGCCTTTTTCCTGGAGTGGGGCAGCTGCCCCACTGTAAGCCTAAATAAGAGGATGAGGTGATCTAATGGTGAGGGCACAAACCTGGGCTCCAGCCCTTGCACAGAGGCCCTGTGACTTTGGACAAGTGTCTTAGATTCTCTGTGCCATGACTCTATCTGTACCATTGGGGACAATAACTCCTAGCATGTGGAGGATACATTCATTAAAGAGTGTAACAAATTTATTTGGGCAGTCTCTAAGGTGCCACAAGTACTCCTTGTTCTGTTTGCAGATACAACTAACACAGCTACAACTCTGAACCCAGTCATTAAAGAGTGTGAGGTATTCAGATACTCTGGTAATGTGGGGCATATAAATACTATAGATAACACGTCAGTACCACCATTCATTTCTAGCTCTAAATACTCATAAATGATGGGTCTTGTTGTTGGCTCTTTTCCATAAGAATATCTGTATAAACAGCTGTGATAAGCAAGATTTAAATCCCACCCTCCACATGATCTGACTATTTAAAAAGTGTATATTGATTTTCCTGGTACAGAGTAAGAAACAACTTCTGAAGAAAATAAGCAACTTCAAATGCAAGATACAGATGTCTTCCCAAAATGAAAGAACTAAGACCCAGACTCAGCAAGCTATTTAAGCATATGCCCAATTCTAAGGACATGAGAGTTCCTTCCATCAATAGTCTTCCATTTTGGGGAAACATCAGTACCTTGCATTTGAAGCTGCTTAAGTAGCCAGATGTGTGTCTGTATTTTATCTGCAGATGGTTAAAGTTAGGGGAGAAAGGAATATAGGACACAAAGGGACCATGAAAGTACGTTCATTACACAAATTGCATGCCTGGTATGTAGGTGGATATGTCACATAATTTTAACTTTAATGGATGCAATACACCTTCTAAAACCCTCATGAGGGACTTGCAGATGAACACTATACACCCTACTAAATTATTTTCTAATGTTAATCTAGCCTTTTTCATGTTAGCAAGCTGGGTAGATCATATCTTGCCTGGAGGGGCATTGCTCTTGTTAGAGAATCTCCATTCATAGCCTTCATCGCCATTGTTTCTCTTACCACTTGCATTTAATCTTCCCAGATACACATGTTGTGCCGGTTTTCTTCATATGGAAGAACTATTATTTTTATTTGTCCGGCTCTTTCGTGGAATTTTACACCTGTGAATGCATCAGACAAGAATTGATTGCTACAGGTCCTTTTTTTTTTCTTTCTACTTTATTTCAAAGACTGAATTCAACCCCGAAGTCAGTGCATATTAGGTCGACTTACCTGCCGTCCTCACGGCGGCAGCGGTTGACAGTGGGCTCCCCCATTGACTCCAGAACTCCAGCTCGCCAAAAGGCGCAAGGCAAAGTCGACGGGGGAGCCCACCTGACGAGACGCAATAAATTGATCCCTAATAGATCGATCTCTATGCGTCGATCCAGCCGGCAGTGTAGACAGGCCAAAGATGCAATTTATGTATCCCTTCCCCTGAAGTCTGTCTGTCTCCTTTAGTTATGTCCTCAGAGCAGGGACCCTTCCTTCCTGTTTGGAAAGCACCTAGCCTTCAGTGGGCACTAATGGAAATAAGAAGACTAATACAGTAAAACCTCCATTTAACAGACTAATTCAGGCGAGGGGGTGTGCGTTAAATCAAAAAGTCTGTTATTTAATAATAATAAAAAAAAGAGCTGTCGGAGCAGCAGCCCGCCTGCCACAGGGTCGGGGAGCCAGCTCCGCAGCCCGCCCGCTGCTGGGACCCGGGCCCCGGCTCCCGGGCCCCACCAGCCAACCCTCCCGCTGCTGTGACCCGGGCGGCAGCCGGGAGCCGGCAGCCAGCCCCTCAGAAATGGATCAGGAATGCATCAGACTTGCTCAGAAATTTTGTCCGTTGCATCCGAAGTCCGTTAAATCGAGGGTTTACTGTAATGAGAAAGTTGTGAAAAAAAGCCTTATTTAGTAATCATCCCTACTGGCAGCAATCCATCCTCAGTCTTGCCCACTTTATAGATACATGTCTCTAGAAACAAGCAAAGGATTAATTGGTTTCCTCTGCATCTTGGAAGATAGATGTTAAAGCTAGTAATTTAAAATAACATCCATTTTATTAAAATGCATTCAGTATGTTCTAAGACCCAATGTTTTGGTCTGGAATGCTCAGGCAATCATCAAGAGATATGGGTTATTATTGCTAATAGCTGGAGCCAATCTGTAAAGAGCTAGCTGAACACAAAATACCATAAAACAATTTAAAGCAAATTTGAATTCATATAAAACAACATTTGTATTCTAAATTGCTTGCTTAACACATTTTTGCAAGCTTCAGAGATAATCACTTGTAGGATTTTTTTTAAAATGTATATCAGAAAGCTTTAGCTTTCCCTACTATTATATTCATATTGAGCTTTATCTATGGGAAGGTTGTGATACCCTTACTCAAAATGGGCCTGATTCTCATTTACACTGAGGTCCATTTATACAGTCACAATAATGTAAGGGGCTTTTGTGTAAATGATTGCGCCTGTTGAGTCGTACCTTAGGCCATGTGTACACTAACAAACTTACAGCGGCACAGCTGTATCAATGCAGCTGCACCATTGTAAGATTGCTCGTGTATCTGCTCTGTGCTCTCCCATCAACATCATAAAACCATCTAAATGAGTGGCAGTAGCTGTGTTGGCAGGAGAAGGTTTCCCACTAACTTAATGGTGTGCACATGAGCTCTTATTCTAGCAAAACGTATGTTGATCAGGGGTGGGAGGTGGGGTTTCCATACAATGCCAGGTGCCCCTACATAAGTGGTAGTGTAGACATGGCCAGAGTCCACAAATAATCCTATAGTCTGCCTTTGAGTTAGGTTAGGTAGATGTGCTACACCTACCTAAATTTTCTTCACAAGAAGAAATAGTTTGATTCAAAGCATGAACTTATGACATTAATGAAAACTAGGATAGATTGCTCCCTGGTGAGGCATGTAATTGAAATATTCTGCTTTGTTTCTCTCTGCATTCAATATATGTAACGAACTAATGGCTGAGAGCCTGTGGCCTTTCATAGTACAGGAGGTCAAGACTAGATGCTCATAATTCTTTTTGGCCTTAGTCTCATGTATTTAATAAGTTATAACATATGGCATAAGATACTAAGCAATATGAGTAAAGGTATCACAATCTGACTCAAAGTAAATACAGATACCGATTTAACAAAGTAATGTGCTGAGATAGGAATAAACTACCCTATCCCATACCCCACACTCCCCCAAAAATGGCTTGTTATTTTAAAAAAAAATATTTTTTTTTGGTATCTCACCTGTGGCCAATGGGTTTTGAACATTTGGCAATTGGCAGAGCATTGAGAACACCTCTGAGGATCTGGACACTTTCTTTAGGTGTGTACATCGGAGTGGGGCTCTGAAAATCTGTCCATTAGAAAAAAAGACACATCATTAGAGACATTGAGGCTTAGCTTTTAAAGCCATCTTGGGGGATTTGGTCATGCAGTTCCTTTTAAAATTCATGGAAACTGGGTGCCCAAATGCTTTATGTAGCTTAGAATAGCTCAGCCTTAAACCTGTTCCACACCTATGGAGTCATGTTAACTTGCTCTTCTGCTGCTTTTTGTTCCCCACAATGTGGCTGACAAACCAGACTCTTTAAAATAATTCTTTGCAGCAGCCGTTCATTAACATCAATTAATACCACCAAAAATATCATTTGAAAAGGGGTGCCTGCAATCAACTGTTTGTCATAATAATACTTAGTTTAATGCTCCTACCACCTTTCGCCAGAGTTTCTAAGCACTTTACTAACATGAATAAATTAAGCTTCATTACGCCTCTCTGATAAAGTAATTAGGTATTATCACCGTTTGGGAAACTGAAGCACAGAAGTTCAACCATTTGCCCTTTTTGCCTTCTCCCATGCTGCCCCTTGTGCTTCGAAGGAGCTCCCCATAAATATCTGCAAAGTTGCCTCATTCTCCATCTTGAAATGCTTCTTTAAAACTCTTCTGGGGCGTGATGCCTGCAAGAAACTTTTTGATCCTGATTCTCCACCATCTTGCTTCTGGTATAAAATGTCAATAGCTTGATTCTGTAACGTTTTCCACTCATTTTGCAGGAAAGTAAGTGACTGGACAAGGCACAAGTGGAGAACCGGACCCTTCTAGGCCTTCTCAGTTATTGAGGAATCATTCTCCATTACCTTGAACTTTGTGCAGTCACTTCTGCTGGTGCACAGTGGGTGAAAAATGCTACCAAATCAGAATGGTTGCGCTTTTCACTTCAGTGGTCATAAATTACTATAGAAGATGCAGGGCAACAGAGAAGCATGCCCAGAGTATTTACTGAACATGGAGGCATTGTGAAAACAGCTTTCACACTGATCATGGAGTCACTGTGAAATGGTCAGTAATCTTCTATGTGTGATTTCTGGGCTCCATTTTCAACCTGAATTCCTACTTGTTCTAGGGGAAACTGTTTCAAGTAAAGAGACTGATTCAAAGACTCCGGTTTCTTCCATAGCATCTTCTGTTTTGGAAGCACATCTTGTATCAGCAAATCCCTCTGTGACAGAGCTTTTCTCATAAGTCTCTGCGGAAGTGTTATGCAAATACAGAAAGTTTCCACAGTCTTTCTTCATACTCCTGAGTTTACAGGGACTTCACCAACTGGATGGCAAATGAATATTCAGGTCCTTTTCAGATGTGTCAGGATAAGTTATGAATTATTTATCATTTTTAGATTGAAGTCTTGTCCTTCAATTTCTGCTTTAGAAACATAAGCATCAGCAGTGGCTTTTCTATTTTCTGAGATTAAAGCTGTATCCTAAATATTCTTTGCTCTGCAGGCATCTAAATTGAGCAAACCGAAGACTCTGAAGTATAATAGTTGGGGGATATTATAACAGAGTTTTCTAAGGAAATTGGTACTTCGTGTCCTATAAAATTATCTGCAAAACTGTAATCCTTCCTATGCTAGTTCTGTGCAGCAAAGAGTAGCAGAGCAGTAATTTATCAGATATGCTGAAACCTGATGATAAAGCACATTGTCCTGTCTGTGAAATATTCTTATGTTCCAGATGTAATAATTCCATCAGTTGATTCTATATGATCAGGCATGAAACGGAACTCTTCTGGGGAATTGTCCTATTCATTTTGGGAGACTTAAATACAGTGGATATTGTGAAGAAAAGATTCTTTTTTAAAAAAAAGTAGCAAACCTTCTAAATTAAATATAATTAGGACCTATTGCAAGTTCCTCTCAATGATGGTAGTGTTGATACAGTATTATTTATTGATGGCTGGCACGGTGCTTTTCTCTGTACTAAAACTGAGCTATCAAAAAGCGGTTTCTGGAGAGGAATAGCTGTAAACAATGCATTATACAAAAAGGGGTTCTTTAGCACCTAAAAACTATGATCTATATAGGCTGTAAACTCTGATTTTAAAGGTTGCCTGAAAAGGAAGTTGGTGGAAATAGACTGGTGCCCTTTTTTTGTTGCTGCTTTAATGGATAAAGACCTGTTGCAAATCTACAGAGCTTTGTGAAGTGCTTCAGGAGTTGCTCTGCCCTTGGCATTGCTTGTTGCTCTTAGAGAATGGATCATCATCCTACATCTGTGTGTCTTTAAATCCTTATTTCAGAGGAGTTTCCAGTAGATCTTTACACTAGGAAAAATAGCTTGTAGGAGTGGAATGGAATAAGAGAACCTTAGAGTCAGTACACATTTGAAATCCTTACCTCAAAGCACGTCTCTAGTATTTGGAGTAACTGTTATTAAACTAATTGATTATTAAGGTTATCTGAAATATTTAAAAGTGACAAAGAGTCATCCGACGAAGTGGGTATTCACCCACGGAAGCTTATGCTCCAATATGTTTGTTAGTCTATAAGGTGCCACAGGACTCTCTGTTGCTTTTGCAGATCCAGAGAAACACAGCTACCCCCTCTGATTCTGAAATATTTAGCCCTTTCCTCTTTTCCCTGGTTACCTCTGCTGCACTTTCCACAGCAAATTCAGACCTAATGGCACCCCTTACTTTCAGAATATCTCTCAGCCTTTGATAGATTATGGGTGAGATTTTTCTTTCCGTTTTTATCTCAAAGCAGAAGTGATGAACTCTTGCAAGTAGAAACATGAGCAAGCCCAACACATCTGGACTTCAGCATTAGAAACCAGAGTTAATGAATCTTCACACACTGTGAGTGCCTTGCATTCCAAATCGGAATGAAGAGAACTAGCCTGAGAAAAACTAGGCTGTGTACATTTTGTCCAGTGTATGCTAGGCCATTTACAAAGAGGTTTGAGGACAAGCTCCCTGACACAAAGCATGTCCGCAGGTACCTTGGAGACGGCGAGGAAGCTGGTGAGACAGCTGGTGTCCTCAGAAAGAATTCTGGCTGAGTCAGCCACTGTTCATCCAGGGAGAGGAGGGGCTTGTAGATAGCAGCTACATTGACCTTGGGAGTAAGTACAGCATGTTCTACATTGTGCAGCTGGCTACTGTGCACATCAGGGATGGACCATGATCACCTCTTTCTTCCGTCTTCCCTCCTGCCTGTGGAGATACTCTAAAAGAGCAAGGTCTACAGTTTCCATATCATACCGTGGCTGACCCTTGCTCAAGAGCACAAAACTAGGGGACAGCCTCATCTGGCATTCACTGTGGGCTCTATGCTGAAATGAGAAGTGAGCACAGGAGTGGAGATAGTCAGAGTGGGAAGGTTCTGATCCAGACCTAAACTTTTGCCACGCAAAAGGAGTAGGAAGAGTTTGGTTCTGGAGTTCTAGGGGGCCCATCTCCTATAGCCGGGAAAGGTAATATCAGTTATTCATTTGTTTGAAAGGAATGCTTGCAAATGAGCTGTGAAGCAACTTGATGCAAATGTTGAGGGGGAGGGGGGGAAACCATTCATCCCAGGATTTATCTGAAGAAGCTGAAGACTGGCTCTCTTTATTCACACATGCTGGTTTGGGATTTTTGGTCAGCAAAATTAGTGGGGGGAGTTATTATTATTATTTAGGAAGAGATTTTCACACCTGGGGCCCAGTTTTGCAATTCAGAGGATTACTTTAACAAGTAGATGCTGGATAATGTTGTAGAGCGTGGCTCAGAAATAATGTTGAAATTACAGAACTGAGCTCCTCTTCAAGTAAATAAAAATAAACCCTGCTAGCAATATATTTTTGCCTTAAAGTAAAACCCCTTCACTAACAGTAATAGGTTTTTCCTTATGTCATACATTTTAAATCCTTGCCAGCTGCCAATCATGGGATGATCGCGCGGGGAAGATACAGTACAGCCTGATTACACTTAGCTTGGACTAGGAACGGAGATTTTCAAATTCTATTGTTATCTCTTTGCTCCTGACTTTGTGCTGCTTTTTTTCTCATGCAGATGCCTAGGTTTGCAGCAGCATCTGTCTTCCTGGGCACTAAGCCTAATTATGGTAAAAAATGTTGAATTCACATTCGATGTTTTCGAACACCTTGTGCAAGCGTGGGATGGGGGTATGGTTATGGGAGATATACAATGAGACAACTATAGTGGGGTGGAGAGGAGTGTGAGAATCAAGCATCTAGTCTGTCTAGGGCATTGATTCTCAAAGTGGGGGTCTGGACCCCTCTGGGGGTCGTGAGCCAGTTCTGTGGGGGTTGCAAGCCCCTGCTGCCAGCAGCCGGCCCCGAACAATGACGCTGCCGTGGGCTGCTGGCATCCGGCCCCTGCTGCTGCAGGCAGCTGGTGCCCCTGCCACGGTGGGCTGCCAGCGCCCCCATAAGGCCGGTCCCAGCCACAGCTTCTGCTGCGGCGGGCTGCTGGTGGCCCCGCAAGCCTGGTTCCAGCTTCCGCCATGGTAGGCTGCTGGCGGCCCCGCAAGCCCAGTCCGGGCCCTGGCTCCTGCTGCGGCAGGCTGCTGGCACTGCCACGACCCAGCCCTGGCCCCTGCAGAGGTGGGGGCTTCCGGTGCCCCCATGAGCCCGGCCCCTGCCGCAGTGGGCTGCTGGGGCCTCTGTGGGGCTGCTGGAACCCCCCCTCAATCCCGACCGCTGCCCTGGGGGGCTGCTGGACTCCCCCAGCCTGGCCCCTGCCTCATTGGGCTGCAGGCATGCCACCCCCCCCGACCCCTAAGGGGGGTCGCGCTTAGAGGCCCAGTGTGGGAAAGGGGTCACCACTACAAAAAGTTTGAGAACCACTGGTCTAGGGTGACCAGATGTCCCGATTTTATAGGGACAGTCCCGATTTTTGGATCTTTTTCTTATATAGGCTCCTATTACCACACACGCCCATCCCAATTTTTCATATTTGCTGTCTGGTCACCCTATCTGTGACATAATGAAACTATTGCAACTGGGGGTCTGAAATAAATGTAACTCCACTTCTAATGACATAGTTATACTGCATGGATCGAGGAGGGTGGGTGATTACAGCACATGTAGACATATCCAATCTAGTTTTAATCCAGTTATAGTGATTACTAACAGCATAAAGTTGTGGCAGCTCAAGCTAGCTGCCTGAGTACATACCAGGGTCCATGCACTGTGCCTGTGCTGCTGTGGCTTCACTACTATTGGTACTCAGGTGAACTCACATGGTTGCTTGCAATCACACCTCTGACTGCAGTACAGACATACCCTAAGGCACCTTGTACGCTGCCAAAGCTGTATAAAGGGGACTTCTTGTAAATGAGAATTCTCCATTAGTGGACTTGTTCTTCCTTGTCTTCAAATCCGTAATTGGCTGTTCCTGTTCATAGACCAGTCTAGGTTGTCTGCATTTCACTCACCCTGCCTGCATAGTTTAAGCCTGTATTCCATTTTCATTATCTCCCTCACACGTACATGTTCATTTTTCCCTACACGACTGTGCAAAAGCGTGCTGCTTCAACAACTGTAAGACCTTTCGAAAGGTGTGTAATCTGTGTAGATCTGCTGAGTTATGATTGGAAAAACGCCCACTTATTCCATTTCCTTTTTATTTTGTGCACTAGGCAAGGAAGTCCATTTAAATCAATCTGATGGAACTAACCTCTCAGATGGCTTTCCTGATGGGAGAGATACTGTAGGTTGAAGATCAGTCTGTTACTTTGTAGGGTCAAGGTTTTGAGAAGGATCAGTGTAGCGGGGTGCTCCCCGCTCCCTGCCGGCCAGGGCTGGGGTAGCCCTGGGGAAGGGGGGTCGTGGCTGTGAGCCTGCAAACTCCCAGGCTGATTGGGAAGCAGGCTCAGCTGGGTGGCCACGCCCCACACTCAGGCCTGCATAAAGCAGAGAGGCAGGGGCCTGAGAGGGACACAGTCTCCTCTGGAAGCAGAGGGAGACGGGCCTAGCTGTGGGGAGGCAGTGAGCAAGGTACCTGAACTGGGGCAGGGTTGGGGCTAGGCACTGGGAGCTAGGGAGCTCTAGCCTGAGAGCCCCAGACTGCAAGGCCAGATAGGGGGCCTGACCCAGTACTAGTCAGTCTCCCTGAGCCATAAACAGGGTACCTGGACTGGGACAGGGCAAGGGCAAGGCAACTGGGAGCCAGGGGAGCTGCAAAGCTCTAATGAGAGGGCCCCAGGCTGCTGAGCCTAGCGAAGGCCCATCCCACAGGGTACTGGGGCTGCAAGGGGGCAGCCCTGGGCTTGGTAGAAGCAGCTGGCCAAACCCTTCTTGCCTGTGATGAGCAGCCTGATACTGCAGTCCGCCTTAGTGTGTGGAGGCAACTGGTGACTAGCAGAGGCAAAGCCTGAGGCAAGGTAGGGATAGTGGGTGCAGGGTTCCCCAGGGAGGGGAGACCCTAAGACTCGGGGGGAGGGTTTCTGCAAGGGTGGAGCACCCTCAGTTTGTGGGCACCGGGGTCTGGGAGAGACACGGGGCCAGAGCAGGAGCGGACATCAGCTGGCAGAGGGCCGTCCGGATGCTGAAAGAGCTAATTCCCGAGACGACCAGCGGGAGGCGCCACCGGGTGAGTGGACGACCTTGCTACAATCAGAAGCACCATCCTTTGAGACTCTTGACATTTTCAATGATGCACTTGTCTACCTTCCTTACTGTGGGACATGTGCTGCTGCTGGCATTAGTAACCTGTAGTGGGGGCTGGTGACATTTGGAAATGGGTAGGCAAAACTGACACAAAACAATATGCTCCAAGCCAGCTCATAGCAGTGGGGAAAGATAATGCCGTATCTGACTCAAAACACGGCAGACAATGTACCTACCCTTAGGAGCCTCCTGTCCTAACCTACTTATACCAAGAGCCAGTAAAGAAAATAAGTTCATGCCGCTACAGTCCCTCTTCTCCCTGGGGGATGTGTATTTCCTAGATATTTCATCGACAAATAGAATCAGGACTCTAGCATTATAATCCCTATGGTTCCTAAAACATATATGTTTGATTGGGACAGAAAGCCATTAATTTAAATACTTATAAATATAACATCAACTGTGTGTGTGTGTGTGTGTGGCTTATAAAAAGGAAAAATCCAGATAACAAGCGATTCGTTATCTGCAGAATTTGACTTTCAAATTCTAGTTTTTAGAACCAGACACTTTTTGCATATTTCTGAAATAATTTGACACTTAAATTCATTAATAGGGAGAGAGTTATTTGTGCACAGTAAAGTTCATGCTTTTCTGCTTATGGCCAAAGAATAATCTCATATCTCTAAGGGCAGAGTATATTTTTGTATTTAGATTACACTATTTTTTGTACATTATTTTTAGCTGAGTGTTTACTTCTACAATATCACTGAGGATAGACTTCAGCCTTCTGGAGCTAAGACCTTGTCTGTACTTAAAAAGGTTTGCCACTATAGCAATACCAGGAAATCCTCCTAGTGTAGACGCAGTTTATGCTGGCAAAAGACATAACTGTGTCTGTATCAGAACTTTTTCAGGCATAGCTACTCTGGCAAAACTTTAATGTATATCAAACCTAAATTTTCTTTTTGATTTTTATAATGTGCTTAACACAGCTCTGTAGGTGTAGTAAGACCTCAGATAGCAAACCACTTATGCCCTAAGGGCTGGATTCTGCCAGTTTCTGAGCAATATGGTCTCAATCCAGCAAAGTTAAACATGTGCTTGATTTTAAGCATGTGGATACTTCTGTTGCCTTCAATGATTCTACTCAAATGCTTAAAGTTAAATATGTGCTTATTTTGTTGTATCAGTTGCCTTAATTAAATTAAAAATGCAAACCTGACATGAAACAAATGACAATAAACCTCTCCTGAACCCATAAATAAATAGGGGGACAAGAAACCCTCTCTACTGACCTCTCCCAACACTGTTCCATTGATCAGGACCTAGTAGCTGCCGTGGTAGAGGAGAAGAATCTCTTTACCTCCATCAAAGCCAGGACATCAAACTCTTTGACATGGTAGATCAGATTCACAGCATAACTTCCACTGCCGGTTTTTCTAGCTTTCTGCCTTCCAGCTCCATCTATCCCAGGTCATGTGCAAGGATGATGCAGAAGAAGGGAGCATCTGGGAGGCATGGACAAAAAACAATAATGAGTGTGTGTGTGTGTGTGTGTATATATATTAGTGAATTACAATGTACCACTGAAATCAATGGTGCCTCATATAACTAACTCAAAAGGGAGCATTGCCACTGATGTCAATGGGAGTATGATCCAGCTAGAAGGAGCTGAAGGAAATACAATAATACACCACATCCCCAACAGAGGTCAAAGTGGGCCTTTGATAATTTATATTAGCTGAGGATCTTTCCCCAGAAAACTTCATTGCCATTACATTTCTTCTGCAAAGGAAATTCCCTTTAATGCTCCAATTTGTTCTGAAAACTCTTGGGAAATTTAACATTTCAGAACTTCAGCCATATTCTGTTTCACATGAAAAGAATGCTTCTTTCTTTAAAGTCCTCTGTAGGTATGTACCGCTTAATAGCATATTTCATAAAAGCCACTCAACCTGGCTACATGCAATCCATTCAGAAAAATGGGCTGAATCCTGCTCTCTGTTACTTCCTGAGTATCTCAACTTAAGTTCAATGGCATTATTTCAAGTTTTCACTGGTATAACTGAGACCAGAATGCATCCCAAATGTTTCTTGGTCTCTTGTGGGCCTCTTTGTACCAGCAAGAAGTGAGAACAAAATGATTAAATGAAGGCAAATATTCCCGTCTGTCAAATTAATGATAGATGCTGTCGAAACCAGAGAACAAAACCTGAAGTGCTAGTTCTATGCACAGCCAGTGCCTTTAATTGTGATGGTTTGACAGATGGAAAGATTATTGTGTAGGTTTTATTTAGGAGGCTCATGCAATTGTAGTTTTTCTGCCAAGGGTAATCAGTCATGATAAAGAATTTGCCAGAAAGTACAAATCTGCCTTGTTTATAACTAGCTAAGTCCTAATTATTTCTCTTAAATGCATAGTCAAGTAATAAGGTATAAACAAAACATCCATAGAGCTGTAATTACCACACAGTGGATGGCCTCCCCCAAGGCATAGGATGCTTTCAAACCTTACTGTGTCACCAAGCAACACCACTGGAACAGGGCAATCAAAGAACATATAAACATTTGAAATGGGTGATTTCCTTCTTGCTTTGTAACCACAACCCATTCTACAAGCTTAAAATGAAGTCCCTTTTCATGTTAATAGCATGAAAATGGACTTCAGGGTTAGTAACCCCACCAAGCCTCTTGCATCATGTTGAATGGGACGCTTGACATCTTCCCTATGTCCATAGGTCTTCCCATTCTTGCAGAACAACTTGTTCAGCGACCCAGTGTCATGGTGCACTAAACAACATGGCAGTTTCATGTCATGACATTGATGCTGCCTCCCCCAGTGGTGATGTAAGCATGTCAACATCATGATGGAGATTACTTGCCATTCCTTTGTCCCTCAGGCCATCTCCAAATAGTTGCTGTTCCAAATGAGGCTGACACTCCTATTTTGTTGTATGCAGTGGTGTAGTAGGTAGGTCTGTCCCAGGACACTGGAAAGACAAGATGGGTGTGGTAATCTTTTATTGAGCCAACTTCTGTTGGTGAGAGAGAGAGAAGCTTTTGATTTTACACTGAGCTCTTTTTCAGGTCTAGGAAGCTTACTCACAATGTCCCAGCACAATAAAAGGTTGAATAGGCTGATTATTATAAATAGCTAATATGTTTCATGAGACTATGCAGGGTGAAGTGGCATGTTAACACCCCTCCCGTCCTAGGAAGGAAAGGAAGAAGGGAGAGGCAGCTGTGGGGGGAGGGTTTAGTGGGTTATAATTTGTTGTAATAAGCCATAAAACTAGTGTCTATTCAGTCTATGATTTTTAATGTCTAGCAAAGTTATGAAGTTAGGATCTTAGGGTCGTCTTTTGAAAATGTTGTGCAGGTTTCCTTTGAAGATGGAGACTAGTAGATCAGATATAAAGTGATCACTTTGTGAAATGTGTTCACTCCTCAGGTGATATATTTTTTTGTCGTATCATTTTCCTGTGTGAGATAGGCGGCAGGTGACCCACCAGCTCAGGGAGGCTAGCCCCTGGCCGGCCCCTGCTCCCCTTCCCCTGCTCCCCTTTTCCTTGCCCACGGCTGCCAGCCTCCCACCCCAGCGCTCTGAGTGGTCACATAACCCCCGAGCGCCGGTTGGGCAGTGAATGGGCTCCCTCCAACTCCTAAGCTTATCTTGAGTTCCTGGGAGGATTACAGCAATGCCCCAAACACAGAGGCCACCAAATCATTAACAGCAGGGACATATTTCTAGTTACAATATCCCATTTAAGTATTGCAATGGAAATTGCTGGGTGCAGAACTCTTTCAAAATCTGGTCCCGATTATGGGCCCTGAACTGTTTTGAAAATCCAGCCCAGTTTGACCACTGGGCAGAGGTGCTGTGAGTCACTAACTGGCTCTGTCACTGAGGGGAGGCTAACGGTCTCCCTAGATGTCACATGGATGGGAAAGTAGCTAATACTAGCTCACATCCTAGTGTTCTAATAGCAATAGGTTAAATAAAAGGAATTAAAGACATGGCTATTAAGAGTCACACTAGGAGTTGCCCCATGCAGGTGTGCAAAAGTAGAGAGAAGATCCAAAGAGCCCTCTGATCTGCACTGGCATCTCTATGGGACAACCCCTCTAGTAGCCTTTGTGCTCCCAGCAGGCAAGGGATTGGGGAATCTAGCAACAGCACTGGCAGTACCAGGCTCTTCCCTTGGGACAAACAGTAGGTGAAGTGAGGAGTAAGAGACTCTCCTGATGCACCCTGTTAGAGGGTGTAGTTGTAGCCCCTGTTGTACATGCCCACCAAGCATCTCTATCGCTCCTCAAGCTTTGAGTAAACAACTGACTGCAAGGAGAGTGTGGGAAACTCTTTGTCTAGCCTTCCCCAGACAGATGATGAATCACACACCCCCACATGCACATTCAAAGAAATAGACTTCCAAATGGCTGTCTGGTTCATTACCCTTACGGCTATGAAAGCTCTTGAAATCAGCCCCCTTTATTTGATACATTGGAAAACCTAGCCCTGAAAGGAAAAGACACTTTCTTGTTGGTTGCACACATTTAAATTCCTGTTAGAGTGGGTGGATAGGGTGCGAGTGTCAATGCCTTATTAATGTCAATACAATCTCTTATTTTCATCGGAAATGATGACCTAAATAAACCTCTTCAAAGGATGTACTGCAGGTATCAGGGAAATGGCACTGTCATTGGTCTTTGATGGGAACTTCAAAGCAAATAATAAATGAGCAGATAAATTTTTCTCCAGAAAGTTCTATTTTCAAACCTGTCTATATCACAACCCCAGTTCTTGCTGAGGTTACAATGACACACTCAAAACACGGGCAACTGAATATGCTTTCAGCTGTTCTAGTTCTAAAAAGCTGGCTACAAAATCCTAATAGTATCACTAAAAAGAAAAATCACTACTTAATACAGTAAATTAGTTCCGTAAGGTTTCTAAAACTAGGGGAAACTTACACATTGAATAAAAGAGGAGACCAGAAAAATTCCACTCTAAGTGCCATACACGTTTGTTCCATGCAAACTCTATCCCCAAAGGCAGAGAGTTAAATAAGATCATTAGAGAGTTAAACAATAGCACAGAGAGAAGAAATAAGAGGCATAAGTGAGGAAGACTAGACACGGGGTGAAATCCGGATCCCTTTGAAGTCCATGCCAAAACTCCCATTGACCTGACTGGGACCAGGATGTCCCCTCTAATGTTTGAGATTTGATAAGGAACGATGAGTTTGATGTTTCAAAAGCTAAGAGTATAGAGGGGAGACATCTGTCTTGGCAACAGTGGCCAGATTCTGTGATTGAATTAAGAGAAGACACCAATACTAGGTAATGGAGAGGGAGTCAGGAGGGGAGTAGAGGAAGACAAGGATCCTGTAGGCTAGGGGATTTTTAAAAGGAATGGAAGGCAACTTGAACTAGATTCTGATGTGAATGGGGGATTGTTTAATGGGGGTGACATGATTGCCCTTGTATATGTGAGAAGTGGGCTTGAGACATTTGGTTCACACTAGAATCTGGAGCACTGTGATTTGGAAGAGTCAGAGTGAAAAAAGTTGCTGTTATCAGGATGAGAGAGGATCAAGGCCAAAAGACATGGCTCAATCAAAAAGTCCTCACCTGAGGTTGCAAATCCCTTAACAAAAATACCTCTCCTTCACCAAAACACAGGCACAAGCAAAGGACACTCAACAAACAACTAGAATAATGTCTGCTTCTATATATTGCTTACATCCGACTATAATCAACTAAGGGGCTTGTTACACAAGAACACATGTATAGAGCCCTGTGCAGGTACCAAATGTGTATCCGCATCCAATCTGCAAACATGGTCCGCAGATATCTACAGATTTGGAGGACTCTGCACATGTACATTCAGTCAGACCCAAAAGTGAAGGATATCCGGTCCAGCTCGTATACAGAACACTGCATTGCAGTGCTGCCTTTGGAGGCTACCATAACTTTAGATAACTCCTCAAAGCTGTCTAAATTATGCCAAGGGGTACAGAGCATCTCAGGAGAGCGCAAAGCTGGCTTAAATATTAATTCCTAGCTCTCATCTGTAGGAGGTAAGTATCATTAGTCCCATTTTACAGAGGAGGAAATGGCGGCACAGAGAGATTAAGTGATTTATTCAAGGTACGGCTGCCTCCTCTGAGGTACAAAAACCTCAGGACCTCTAGTCTGATCCTCAACAGAGCCCATAAAACTGGACAGCCTTCAGGGTATACTGAGCACCCTTACAAATATCCCAAGACGATTACTCCCCCAAAAGGGAAGATCATAGGTGACCTTAAAGTAGACTGCCATTGCACCTGTCCAGATTTTCCTATCAGACACATGGCAAAGTAAGGCACAGAGCCAAGCTCTAGGGAGTCCTATGCCAGCGGGCTTTTCCACCAAGCCATGCTGGTTCTCCCTGTTAGACCCCTCTCTGGTCTATAATTCTTACTGCGGAACTATTGGAAGATTCCAGGAAAGACTGAGCCACTGGATTTTTTCATTGGAGTGTATTGCAATCATCAGGTAGAGCGTTCTAACGTACGGTTAGCACATGGAGTTAATCAAGAACTAATCAGAAAAATAGAAGATCGGGAATATTTTTAAGAGAAGCAGATTCTAAGTAAGGGATGTCACTGTTTGAGCCATTGCTATATTAAAAATATATCTGATGCAGACTGAAGCAGCTACATGAACTAATTACTTTGCTAATGATTCTATAAAAATGAATGGAAAGGTAATTATGAAGACAGCAAGTTAAATTCAAAAGGATCTAAATGTGACTCTGCCTAATAAAAGGGCTCAAGAGGCTATGTGGAAAAGCATGTACATTTGGTCTGAAAAATAATGACTTCAAATAAGGGAATGAGAAATTGTACCTGAGCACATGCCAAACTTTAAGTACATGAGTAATCTCATTGACAACGATGGGATTACTCATGTGCTTGAAGTTAGGCATGTGTTTAAGTACCATGCTGAAAAAGGCCTAAGGGAGTCTGTATTACAGACAAAATATATAAACTTTAATGGTTACAGGTTTGATTAATAGTAATTAATCATGCCAAAATAAGGGCAAAGATGTCTAGGGAAAACAATATATTCCAAGGTTTTGTCATTACAAAGTTTGGGCCTGATCCTGCAGTTTGTATTCAGAAAATGTTCCCATCAAAGGCAAAGGTTGTTTCCTTTAAGTAATGACAAAAGTGTTAGTCCCTGAGTTTGACTTGATCATGGGAAACAGAGAGAGCTAATTTCTTGCTTTGTTGTTCAGCTCTGTCTTCAGGCACCAGATATTGTTTTACCAACTTTGAAAATTCTACCCACATAATGGGTTATGTTATGATTGTACTTACCTTGGTATAAATTCACGGTAATCCTTTTGAAATCACAGGACAAATTGAGAGCTGAATATGTCCCAATATATTGTTAAAATATGTAGGACCAAATCCTTGCTGGGTGGAATTATCCTGATTCCAATGACTTTGTTAGAGCTAAACCAAATTACACCAGATGAGGATCGAGCCCATGAACTGAAGCAAAAGAACTGGAGTGACCGGTCTTAAATTTGTTTCCTTTTTAAAAAAGTCTGTTAGAAGCACTGGGACAAATTCATCCTTGATATAACTCTAATGAAGTCAAAGGCATTATGTATGAGCTGTGTGTGGATCTCCAAACACCCCTTGTTTTACTGAATTTTGCCATACTTCCAGTGGATATTGTAAGGTGTACACTGGAGCTTCTCAGTAGGACTGCTGGCCCAGTGACATTTAGCATCCTTAAGAATAGTATTTTGTGGTGTTGAATGCAAGAGGAAATTTGGGAAAAGGGGGAGGAAAGGTAGGCTGTAGAGGAAGGGAACTTTCCTGGACAGTGGGTCCTGAGAGAGAAGCAAGACTAGAAGAAAGACTGGACTATCGGGGAAGGCAACATGGCAGGACAGCAAGACTTGAAAGGATGGGCCTGGGTAAGAGCTTTGGCAATGGAGTTAAGTCCTGAAAAAGGCTTGGCAAGCTTGTCTTTGGAAGAAGGTATAGATTAAAGGGGAAAGGAACCATAGAGGGGCCTGCATAGAGGGCCAACCATAGAGGAGACTGTGAGACCCTCCCTAAAGGGAGAGGGCAGCTGGGATAAGGCAATTTCTAAAGCAGAGTTGGGAGAAGATACTCCGGGGAAGAAGCTCTGAGGACCGGTTGCTTGGAAGGAGCTGGACTTCCATGGAGAAAGCTTTGGGAGGCGATGCTTCATGACAGAGTGATGAGAAACTCTAAAGAGCCCGGGAGAGGGGTGAAGTCTGTGGAGGATTCCTTCTGGGAGGGATAGAAGAATTTTTATTCCTCTGAATTTAGAGATTGTTACCCTAGAGAAGGTGGACTTAATTGTCACCTGGCTAGAGGGCCAAGTCATGGAAAGAGGTGGCCCACCAGAGGACAAACGCAGTGGTTGGCATTAAAACTATCTAAGCCTCATCAAAATCCCCACTGAAGGCAAAAAAGACCACTGTTTAGATTCAGCGGTAACTCTGGGAGGGGTCTCTTTCTGCTGTGCATGCCTGCTCCCTTGGCTAGTGGGGTGTAGAATGCTCTATGGAAGAAGTAAGAGGATGTGAATAATAGTGCACAATGGTCCCTTTGTTGCACCACTGACCGTTTATTCATGCCTTTCCTTCCTGAAGTGAACTTATTGCTTAGTATAGGGGACCGAGGACATAAAAAGACTTCCCTAAAAGAGAGATCTTCTATCCATAAAATAAGTATGGTGCATGGACAGAATTGTTGCAAGCTTCCTCATACTTGTTCTTCTACAATTCCACACACCTGACTTGGAGGAAGCAATGCCAGTGGTCATCACATCCACCCATCAGATTTCTGCTTGAAACCTCCATTTAGGATGCTAATTACTCCTCATGGTGGTGGTTTTGGGAGTATGGGAACTTGGGCATGAGACAACTGGACTCCCCTTATTTTGCATAGCTAACAAAAGCCCACCAATAATAATAAAAATATCTTGTTCCTATAGCACTGTCCATGCAAATGTCTCAAAGGCTTTTTCAGTTCTAAACAATTAAGCCTCACAGTGCAGCCATGAGGTAGGCAAATATTATTAGCCCCATCAGATGAGGAAACAGAGGCAAGGTTAAATGACTTAACCAAGATCATGCTGGAATTCTGTGGCAGAGGTCAGGAATAGAACTCAGGGTTTGTGGGTGTGTGCATTGACCAGAAAAACATTCTTCCTCGTACCAGACCTAAAGGTTTTCAGTCATTACTGACATTTCTTGATTTGAACCAGTGACTTAGAGGTTACATTTACTAAGCATTTCTTAGGCTAAAGCATGTAGCTTATTCCACCCTTCTGTGGTCAGAAACTGGGAGGGTGCTTCATGGAAAATATAGATATATGGGAATCAAAAGTTTTCTTTGTTAAAATATTACATTCTCTTTCCCCATCCCCCCACCAATGGCCCATATTTCTTCCCTGGCCTATAGTATGTGATCCTAGCTGTGCAAAGGAGCTTGTGTTCTGACATGTAAGCACTTTGCTGGAAAATTAGATGTTGGGGAGATTTCTGAATCTAGCATTATGGCTCCATGCCCTTTGCTGCTTTTCTGGCAGCTGCTGAGGCTTAACTGATAGATTTCTCAGCAACTGATCAAGCATTTGTGGACAAGGCATTGATCTTTCTAAAGCTGGTGTGCATTATGTCCTAGGACAATAAGCTGCTTAATTCATGTTTCCGGAGTGTTGGGCTGTCTGTGGCCTAGGTCAAGGGGACCCTCCCGAAAGATCTCCTGCCATTATTGAGATGAGCGGAGCAGGGGCTTGTCAGATTTCTCTTATCTCTGAAATGTTGACGTATCTTGGAAAAACAGACATTGCCATCTGGGGACCTAAGGAGAATCTGGGGCCTTTAGTCTATTTTTAGATGATCAGAAAAGCTTTCTTTGCAGTGCATCTCTTTTTGTGCTTTTTGCTGCAGAGCTGCCACACGTGTGTATGTGTGAGATGATGCCAACTGCTCGTCCTCTTACCACCACAGGGTGCAAAGTTGCCAGGAAAATGCCTAATTAAAGCTCCTGTCTCTGGGTCCAAGCACAACTGGAGTCCGATGAGTATAATAATGGCAATTGATTACGCATTTTTAGAAATGCTAAAAGGGCACCTAGTCCTCTGTTCTAGTCTTCTTTGATCAGTCTTGAAAATACGTCACACATACCTTAAGTGCAGCGGTACAATTTAATATAATCACTACCAATAAGACACATCTTAAACTGAGATATTCCCTCCCCCATTTTCAATAGGGGTTTGATACTAAATTTCACACATGGGTACAGGGACATATTTTCTTCTGGCTCTCTCTGAAGTGATAATGACCTGTCTAGGCGGGAAGTATGCTGTACTGCTAAAAGAGGCCCAGCTCTTGAATCCTTACTCAGGCAGAACTCCAACTGACTTAAAGCTGGAGAATTCCTGCCAGCACCTGCTAACCACCCAATGTTATGTGATGATTCTCTCCCAAGACCGGAAGAGGAGCTCTGTGTCTCTTGAAAGTATGTATCTTTCACTGACAGAAGTTGGTCTAGTAAAAGAGATTACCTCACCCACCTTGTCTCTCTTGGCATCATTGGCCACTTTCCTTTTGAGTGGGGGACTCCCTCTTCTTTTTGGCATGTGAGAAAGCAATTTCAGCCGAAATCCGGGGGAAAGGCTCTTGAAAGTAATATTTGTAACTTGACCAAAAACTCAGATGCTGACCTCAAAGGATGCCTGGGTGCGAAACACAAAGAAAACTGGTATGGAATTTAATCCAACATATCAGGCAATATTAGGTGGGATGAGAGGTCCAGGTATTGGTGACATTATGATAGACCTGTGTCCTGGGCTGAGTGTTCTGTTGATAGCATAAACAGAGAAAAGATAGAGGAAAAACATAAATACGCTTGCTGAAAGGCTACAGTGTGAATAACACACAAGAATCCAAAAAAAGGAACAAGACACAGCAGGATTATCCCGGAAACTGAAGGCACAACTCACCCCCACCTTACCATAGACTGTCTGAAGACTGCCCACTTCTAAGCCCATATCACAGATCTCCTTACAGGGGGCCCTGGCCTGCAAGCAGGACCAGGAAGCCTTCCCTGAAATTTAAAGTGACAGTTGACAATTTCAGTGATTTTTTTAATACACTACCCTAGGTACCGTGCCTTTAAGGCTTCTACTGCCTGTTGGTACTGTATATTAAACTGAGTGCCTATTCTACAGCCTCATTCTGTTTCTTCTTTTCAAGATGAGGTTCTCTGATCAGTGAACATCAAAATAGGGAGTAAATGCAACCCTGGATATAAAGCTGAATTTTCTTTGTATTTATCACAATGACTGTGCTTTCAAAAGAGAGCACAGGGACTGGGGAAAGATAGTTACAGATCATATTAAAGGAAATCACATTTGTTTAAACACAGTGGGAAATGGTGCTGAAGATAACACTGAAAGAATTTCCACAGTAAGAGAAGGAAAATATTGGGATTTGCAAGCAGCTGCATAAGAACTAGCCAAGCAAATTAAACCTCATGCACCTGACTTTTGGAAATGTTTACTACATATGTGGCCACTGCCACCATTGTAAGGTAGAAGCATGATTGCTACCTTCTATATTTGATGTCAAGTCACTGTGGTTCTGCTTCCTAATCATGTGATTCCCCTTCATCTCCTGTTCCTGTTGTTCCCTCTTCCTAACCAAATGTTTCAAAGCATGTTGTTAGGTGAAGATTTGAAAGGCCTATTAAATGTTTCCCTGTAAATTAAGAACATAAGAATGGCCATACTAGGTCACACCAAAGGTCTATCCAGCCCAGTATCCTGTTTACCGACAGTGACCAATGCCAGGTGCCCCTGAATGAGTGAACCTAACAGGTAATGATCAAGTGATCTCTCTCCTACCATCCATCACCACCATTCCTTACCCATCCTGGCTAATAGCCATTAATGGACTTAACCTCCATGAATCTCTTTAAAACCCTGCCATAATCCTAGCCTTCAAAATATAACATGAATATAGAGGGTAATTTGGATGTAATTATGAATAAAAGCTCTTTTTAAGAACAGCCATCATCACTCCCTTCGGAGGGAATGAACAGAACAGGCCATCATCAAGTGATACATCTCCTGTTGTCCACTTCCAGCTTCTGGCAAACAAAGGCTAGGGACACTCAGCATGGTGTTGCATCCCTGCGTATCCTGGCTAATAGTCATTGATGGGCCTATCCTCCATGAAACTTATCTAGTTCTTTTCTGAACTCTGTTATACTTTTAGCCTTCATAGCATCCTCTGGCAACGACTTCCACAGGTTGATTATGTGTTGTGTGAAGAAATACTTCCTTTTGTTTGTTTTAAACCTGTTGCCCATTCATTTCATTGAGTGACTCCTACATGTGTTACGTGAATGAGTAAACAACATTTCTTTATTCACTTTCTCCACACCAGTCAAAATTTTTATATACCTCTATGATATCCCTTCCTTAGTCATCTCTTTTCCAAGATGAAAAATCCCAATGTTTTAAATCTTTCTTTAAATCTCATACAGAAGCTGTTCCGTACCCCTAATAATTTTTGTTGCCCTTCTCTGTACCTTTTCCGGTTCTAATATTTTGAGATGGGGTGACCAGATCTGCACACAGTTTTCATGATATGGGCCTATCATGGATTTAGATAGAGGCATTATATTTTTCTCTCTCATTATCTATCACTTCCCTAATGGTTCCTAAAATTCTGTTAGCTTTTTTGACTGCTGCTGCACATTGGATGCCATTATGAATAAAACCCTTTTTGTTTCTCTACATCACATGTTACTAATAGATACATATTCATTGTGATAATACACGCAAGGTCCTTTGGGGCCCAGAGAGCCTCTGCATTTGCTTGAGTAATGAGTAAATTGGATTAAATGAGAAAATGGTGAAATTGGGAGAATAATGGCAGAGAGACACAAAGCAGAATGACTTCAAAGAAGTAAGTGGGAATAAGCAGTTTGTGGCTGGATGATCCCCAGAGAATTAGTTGGGAGGGCAGCTAAGAGAAGCAGTGATCAAGGAACCAAACAAGCAGGTTAGAGGACTACATAGAGAAACTTCACAGTGAGTGACCGCTTCATAAATGAAAAGTGAAGCCAAAAGTTCATCATTTGATGTATTCATCAAATATGCTAGGAATGGATGGCACCTTCCCTTGAAAAGGACAACTTTGCCTCATTGCTCACTCACGTTTGGCTACTTATGAGTAGGTTACCAGTCACAATTCTAAAAATAAATTCTCAATCCCCTTATGTGTGGCACACCATCTGCATAGTTAGATCTTCATTGACATTAAGGCCTGATCTACACTACAGCTATCATTGTATCCCCTGCCCAGCATATGCACAGTTATGTTGCATGACGGAAACTGACTGATGTCCTGATAATTAGGCTGAGGCTTACTGTGATGATTTAGGGAAGCTGCCCATGTACAACTTATGAATTCTGATTTTATTAACCTTATATATATAACTCCACCCTAGTAAATGTCTAGTAAATCACCTGTGGGCTGACAAGGATCCTGTTGTGCATCACACCCTGTCTGAAGAAGCTACAGAACAAACAAAAGAAGTTAACATTTTCATGACTCTTCTCTGGCAGGAAAATGGGCACACTAAGGAAAGTGCTTGAACTGGAAGAATCCAGTTCCAGATGGTCTATAGAAGTGGGTTTGGAGCAGTAGGTTTTCCACAGAAGGAGAAACAAAAAAAAACCCCCCAGATGTTAGTGCTAGCATTAAAAACTTAGAGGGACTAGCAGGGACAAAAGAAGCGTGGGACGGGGAGAGGTACAAAAGGGCAAGCTTTTGTAGAAGAGGGGACCTTTTTGACTCAAGAATCAATCAGCAAAGAAGGAAATTGGATGCACAGGAGAGTGACCACATGCTTTGGAGGAGAAGCCATGATCTGCAGGAGAAAAATCCTGGATACCAAAGAGACTGGCTCTGAGAGATTGCTTGAGGGGATAGGAAATGACACATAGCTTTGTTTTGCCTGGATCTGTATATCTCTTGCGATGGCTGAAGTAAAGAGTAACTGTGTTTAGAAACCTTTGCAAATGCTTCAACTGTCATGTCCTGGAAGAGATGAACTGTAAACCAGCATGCCCACAAAGCTGAAGCCCTGGGAAAAGGTATGCTTAGACAACTGGAAGTCTGAGGGTGCAGGTACTAATCTAAAGGTCTAGGTAGCTGGACCGTGGAGCCTCAGCTCTCAGAAGGGGTTTCGAGGCATTGCCTGGACTGTGCTTAGAGTCAGCTTAAAAACATGAAGGTCCAGCATGTGGGACACAAGCACAGTCAGGAATGGGGAACTTGACCAGGGTTTGCAACACTGTCAGTATAGCAAGGGATTTAGATCTGGTTCCAACCTCCCAGTAAAAAGATGGGAAATCTGTCTTGCTTTTGCTTTCAATTTCTAAACAGTGTCGCCCAACCAGTAGTATCCTAGACCCTCTATATTACCCTGGTTATAGGGACATGCTGGGTTCCTATCTACCCTATGCCATTTAACTGTGTGTAAGGAGAGCCCCTGACTTGGTTATGGGTGTGATAAACATGCTTTTGTGGTCAGAGTATGGCTGCAGACATCCAAGGAAGAGAGGTGTAGCTTGATGATTTCAGAACAGGGGCATTCCTGGGTTTTAACCCCACCTATCCTACTAACTCTCACTATGACCTTGGATAGGTGCCCTACCTTTTACAGTCTGTAAAATGGTGATTTCTCTGCTTCTACTTACAACTCTTGTGTGAGGGGGAATTCATACAGAAATGAGGAAGAAGGAAGATCTGGATCTGTTACTTGTGTTTAAATGTACAACAGCCTAGTAGGTCCTTGCTTCTTTAGACAATTGAACTTTAATATATGCACACCTGTTCTTGGCAACATGTCTCTTTTTATTGTCAGCTGCACCACAGGCCAGATAAGAGGACTGACGCTGAGTTGCGTTGCCTGAGCTGTGATCGAAAGGGACATTTAATGCAAAGAGACAATCTACAGTGTGTGTTTTGAACATAAAATAAAGAACTGGAACACTTAAGGAATACTTTTCAGTGAGGAGATGCTTTTATTTCACAGAAAATGAGAAGGATGTTTGAATCCCCCTTGTTATCGCTCTCTTTCACACAGCAAAGCAAACAAATAGAGCAACCCATTATCTTGGGTTTCTATTATGCATGGGTGACTTGGCTCAGGAAAAACTGTTGCCTAGACAATATGCCGATAGATGCACTCAAAATCCAGAGAGAAGAAAACCCCTGAAACTCGATCTTTGTTGGAACTAAGATTTTTCAGGCTCAGAATCGGGCCTCCTGTTTTCCAGAACTAGGAAAAAAATCTCTTTCCATTAAATTTTAAGCCCAATTTTGCAAACTCAAAGGGTCAAGCAACTTTAGATCAATGACTTATGAGATGCTTATTACATCTCAGCTGAAACTCAGATCCATTTGAGGGCCCTGCTTCCATTGCTCTTAAAAGAGGAATATATCTTATACAGTTCTTATCAAAAAGGCCAAATCCTGCTCAGCTTAGCCCCTATTCCTGCACCGTATAAGTCAATGGGAGTTTTGCCACTGACTTCAATGGGAGCAGGATCAAGCTTTGAGGTTCCAATCTTGCAGACTTATGCAGATACTTAAAACACATGTAAGTCTTTGCATGATGAGGGCCTATCAGGGGAAAGATGGTCTTGCGGTCACAGCACTGGACCCAGCACTTAGGAGATCAGGGTTTAATGCCTGCCTTTGACGTATACTTACTATTGGACTTGGAGCAAGTTACTTAAATTCATTTTGCCTCTGCTCCCCATCCATAAAGTGAGAACGAAAGTACTACTCTTCTCTTATTCTTGTCTCGTCTATTTAAATTGGGGTAGTAAATGTCTTTGTGCGTATGCAGTGCCTAGCACAGTGAGGCCTCATTACTAGTTGGTGCTTCCAGGCACTGCAGTAATACAACCAATTAATAATGGACATTTTGTGTCATTGCTAACTGCAGTGGGAGGCTTTCTGGAGTAAGACAAGCAGGATTTGGCTGAAAAAGTTCTGCTCTGTACTGTGCCTGCAAGGATGATTAGCCGAAGTGCTATATAAAACATATCTTTGACATCAGCATTATTTTTCCACTTTCAGGGCGACAGCTTTTGGTTTAAATGCTCTACTGCTCATCATAAGTGGGAACAAAAAGCTTAATCTTACTGGAGTCACAATCTTTGTTATTAGTTTGAATTGGTTTATATCAAATTAAATATCTCACCACCATTACAGCAAACATTGCCAGCCCATTCAGGAAGAGAGCTTTCAAGCAGTTGAACTATCAGTTCTGTTTGTTTTTTAAATGCCCTATGTGAGATCCTCACCCTCATTCTCTATCCATGATGACAGGCTAAAAAATGGGCCCTCGAAGCCTTGGGTTTTGGCTTGAGGAGAATTCCTCCAGCACAGGAACTGAACAAGACAGCTGTAAGGCTGCCTTCTGAGGACCCCCTTATAATTCTAGGTCAATGTGGGGGTTGTACCAGGGACTTGCCACTCAGGGACTGTGGCACATAGTGCTGTGGGGATTTTGGGCAGTGCTGTGGCTCGTGGAGCAGCCTGGGGACGCTGCCATAATTTAGACAGGCTCCCGTGACTATCTGTCTATGGTGGGGGCTGTGAAGCAGCCCAGGAGCAGGCAGGCACACAGGTGGCTTAAGGGAGCCTGCCACCTCTGTGAGCCGCGAGTTCTTTGCTTCACTTCTAAGGTACAACTACACTGCAGTTGGGAGCATGCTTCCCAGCGCAAGTAGACACACACACTAGTTCTGTTCTGACAGCAATGTAAAGAGCAGTGTAGCATCACTAAAAATAGCAGTGTAGCCAGAGGTAGCATGGACAGCTGCCTAGGCAAGCTGCCAGAGTATGTACCCAGAGGGTCTGAATGAGTTTGTACTCAAGCAGCTAGCCCGGTCTGTGGTACCCCTGGCTATGCTGCTACTTTTAGCACGCCAGCTTGAGCAGAGCTAGCATGGCTACTCACACTGGAAAGCATAAGGATGTGCCCAGCTGCAGGGCAGACATGCCCTTAGAGGAGCTGCACAAAACTTGACCCTATATTTAAAAAAAAAATCTTATTGCTATTGAGAGGTGCCAGGGTGGCATCCCAGAAGAACAAAGTTCTCTTTCAGCAGCAAGGTGAGCAAGGGAAAATGGCAATGCAGATTATTCCCCACACCACTCAAGTTTCCCCTCGTCCCCCCTCTCCCCCAGAGAAGGTGACACTTACCTCCTTCCTAAGGTCTATGGATAAAAAGTGCTCCATGAGGAGAGCTGGTCAGAAAACCAAAACTTTTCCCATGAGAAATTTATGTGAAAAAGAAATCTTCATTTTATTTCATAATTGGAAGAGACCTCAGGAGATCTAGTCCAACCCCCTGCTCAAAGCAGGACTAATCCCATTTTTGCCCCATATCTCTAAATAGCCCCCTCAAGGCTTGAACTCACAACGCTGGGTTTAGCAGGCCAATGCTCAAACCACTATTTAAAGCAGGGAGCTGAAAGGAAGCAACACTTTAAGTAGGAATGGAAAATTTTAATTTCCAAACGTTGAGTCACAACACAAAATGTTCACCATGACACTTCCCATAGAGAAAATGGAGATTTTTCATGAGAATAGACATTTTCCCATGAAAAAAATTAGGTTTTGACAAAAACATATTTTTCAGCAAGAAAACCTTCAGCATGAAAATCTTTCATCAACTCTCAAGAAGAATTAGCTGGGGGGAGGTCTCTGTGCCCATTTAGTGCTTGGCCTCTGGACACTGCCAGCTCGACCTAATTGTGAAGTTAAGTTTTGTCATGAGGACACCAGTGTACTGAGAACTGAATGGAAACCACTTGCTCATTTCACATCAGTCTTCAGACTGCAATGAGTTTTGGCCATTGCCAACCTGGACCCGATCTTACTGACTGGAGTTCCATGCCATATCTGACTACTAATTTCTTGAGCCATGCAGTCCCAGATTTTAAATAGATATAAAAATTATCTTTGTCTAACTCTTCCTATGTCTTTCTTTTTACACTGATGCGATATCTAATATCGTCACACTGATATTTAAGTAATATTTTAAATGTTTAATTACTACGTAAGTGCTAATAAATCTGTGCCATCTTTTTCTGGCTCCCATATATCTCCCATACAGCTGATGGATGTTGCCATATATAATCCAAGATTAAAAGGCAGAGGCCGCAGCAGAGAAATTAGCTCATTTATCTGGACTATGAATAGCACGAGGCTTTACTTATTCTTATGGTTTTTGCTCCGCTGGGAAACAAAGTCCTGAAATCAAGATACCTCATTTATCTTGCCAAATTAGATTGTTTTCAGCATAGCCCAGTACAGAACAGCTGTGACTATACATAATATGCCATTATGCCATCAACCAAATGAAGGGCCTGTACATTGCATTTAATTTGAGAGATGCCTATGGTTCAATTATATTTTTTCTTGTAATCAGTAAATAAAACCAAGGAATAATTACAACTATTTAAAGCAGGGGTGGGCATCCACTGAGCTCCCAGCCGGGGAGACTACCTCTGGTACCTCCCATGCTGTCCCCTCTCCCCTGCAGCCTCAGATCGCAGGCAGCACTGCAGAGACATTGCTGGCTCTGGCGGGACCTGAGCTCCTGTCACTCTGAGCGGTTTGGTAAGGGGGTGGGGCTGCTAGCTCTGGCAGGCTGCGTGTCTAAGCTCCCCACAAGCTGCGTGGCTCGAAGACATGCTGCTCTAAGCAGCATGGGGTAAGAAGGCTGGAGCCATGGTGGGGTGGGGTGGATAAGGGACAGGTAGTCCCGGGAGGCAGTCAGGGGACAGGGAGCATGGGGAGGTTGGATGGGGCGGAGGTTCTGGGACGGGAGATTGGATGGGGCGGAGGTTCTGGGGCGGAGGTTCAGGGGATGGGAAAAGGGGGTTGGACAGGGTGTGGGAGTCCTGGGGGGTCTATCGGGGGTTTGGATAGGGGTCGGAGCAGTCAGGAGACAGAGAGTGGGGGGGGGGGGGGCTGGGTATGGGGTGAAGTCCTGGGGGGGGCAGTTAGGGTGTGTGTGGGGTCTCGGGAGGGGGTGATCACGGGAGAAGCAGCAGTTGGGGTTGGATGGGTTAGGGTCCTGAGGAGGCAGGAAGTGGTTGGGGGTCAGATAGGGGGTGGGGCCAGGCTGTTTGGGAGGCACAGCCCTCCATACAATTTGGCAACCCTGATGTGGCCCTCGGGCCAAAATGTTTGCTCGCTTCTGTCTTAGAATGATTGTAGCTTCAGCATATCATATGGACTGTAGAAGGAAAGGGAGTAGGAGTAGTTCTAGTGTAAGATACCCAGAGCATGTTTTAATAGAGAAGGGACAGATTTTGGAGATGATAAAGGGAGCATTTGGAGACAGCGTGACCAGTGAGGAAATAAGGAAAGAGGAATCAAAAATGGCCTGGGGTTGGTGGGTTTGAATGACCACAGGGAAAGAGGGGAGAAGAGGGGGAGACAACGCAAGGAACAATGAGAAGTTCAGTGTTGGGGGGGGGGGGAGGTCTACTCTTAAAATGCTGCACCAGCACAGCTGCACTGCTGTAGTGCTTAAGTGAAGACACTCCTAGCTCTCCTGTCAAAACAGCGCTGTTTACACGGGGGGGGGGAGCGGGGGAGTAGGTCAGTATAACTACATCACTCAGGTGTGGAGCAACATAGTTATACTGATATAGATCTGTAGTGTACACCTGGCCTTAGATGTCTCACAAGCTTAACATGATTAACAGGCTGCGTTAAAATGAGGACAAAATGTTGGCTCTGATGCTACTCCCGGACTGCTGAAAGCAGTGTTGAATGTTCCGAAAGCCAAGATGGGGAGATGAGGAGAAATATGGCCAGTGCGGATACAGAAAAAGGCATAAATGAAGACTAGTCATTGGGAAGGATCAAATGAAATGTAAGAAAGGAATTCATTGCGAACAAGAACTTAAACCTATGCTGGAAAAGATATGTACCTTGGTGACACATTCTGGCAGGGACCCTGAAATCATCTGAAAAACAGGTCAAGAAACCTTGGCTACTCATTACAGCTGACAGAACAGCAAAACAGTTAGGATGCTGTAACCTGCTATATTGCATGTTTTGGGTAATATGTATTCTGTGACTATGGGTAATATGTCATATATAAACTGTGATAGCTCATTCAGTGGGCTGGAAAGGATATATTACTCTACAGAAAGTTTGATGTCATAGTGCACTTAGATCTGAAACTAAGCAGTAAAATACAGAAGAGGCGGGGATAATGTATAAATTGTGCAATTGAAAGTTTATTGTGTTGAGAATTGAATTGTAATAATCTGAAAATAGGTGACCGTGTCTTTCAACTATATACCTAAGTAGCTACTGTACTCTCCTTAGACAAAAACTATCCTTAAAAGTCTGACTAAAATCAGCTACTTACTAGGCAACTTGCCATCTCAAGTGAGGGTGGGAAGGAAATCCTTTCTCTCTGAACTAGTAATTTCTTAATTGCTGGATACATTTAAAAGATTTGAGGAAACCCAGCAAAGACTTTTCCATCCTACAACAAGTCATCAGCATGGCTGTGACAATCCTGAATCCCAAACAATGCAGGTGGATTAGAGAGACTGTCACACAACTGAAAGTGGTGAAGTCTCCAGATTTCAGACAGATTAGAAGTCTTCAGACATCTCAAAGCATAACTGAAAAGGGGAGAGGCTGAGATGGCAGTGGCTAGTACATCCCAGCCTATGTGGGGATTGATCAGTTTGCAATAGGTGAAAGATGCATTAGGTAACCATAGGTTACTGCAGTGACTTATTAAAAATTAGAGATGGGCCCTGGCGGGGACTGTTCTGTATCTGGATCAGAACTGTTGAGTTTGGAGACACACTGTTGGA
The DNA here is from genome assembly GCA_032164245.1 of Sternotherus odoratus. Taxonomy (NCBI): domain Eukaryota; kingdom Metazoa; phylum Chordata; order Testudines; family Kinosternidae; genus Sternotherus; species Sternotherus odoratus. The sequence goes on along the minus strand of JAVMKO010000009.1, from coordinate 8,681,424 downwards.
TCAAGGCCCTCTTTATTTAAATGGCAATAAAATAACAGCCCTGTGTGGGTAGTAACAACTGCTTGTTTTTCAAAGCTAAAACTAGAGGTTTGTTTTATCCCTACAGAACACTTCATTTTGGGGGTCCAGACGAGTGTTTCAGGGAAAGGTTCAGTTTGTTGCCCCGCCCATCTGAAGAGCTAAGTATTTTCATTGAATAGTGGTATCTTGGTTTTGAAAATACAGCAAGTGCAGCCATTCTGATGACGAGTAGTGTTCCGTGTGCTATGGTAATAAGCATGCATAGATCCATATTCAACTGTAGTGTTCCTCCACTAGCAGTGGAGTGACACCATGGATGATTCAGGCCCACTCTCCTCACTGCTGAGTTGTGATGTAGAAACGTGTGTAGTCCCGTTTCAAATTTAGCTTCTAAACCAGCCTGTAGGGATAATGAATTTCATTCAGAAAGTCTTGCCACCAATCAGACAAATCAGTAATGCTGAGTAGTTTGACTGTGTAACCCGAAATTCACTTTCGATTATAAAATGCTCTATGGGGCCAAGACACCAAAGGAAGTCCTTGCCTATCTTTTGCAGAATCTCTCCTCTTATGACATAAGCACATTTCAACTGGAGTGCCTCCTTTACTAGCTATATTTCAGTGGATTGGCTTTTAACCCAAAGATGTTTAAATTTAGCAGGCAATTTTAGTCTTTCCTTCTCCCCTAATTTGTTCCCACAAGCCTTCACCTGACACCTTATTGGATTTTTATCAGTTCCAGTTAATTCAAGGTAAAACAGTCTTGTAAATAATCTTTCATTACTTGGTCTGGGCAAGATTAAATCAAGCATGGTTTTCCTCTTGGGTAATCAAATGCCACACTTGAAGGTATAAGCTGATTGCCTGTGGGTGTCAAAAGTAATTATTCTTTCCTCCTTTGAATCAGAGTACTAGACAGTCTTCCATTTGCATGGTCGGGGAAGTGGACTTACCTACCTTTGATAGTGGTGGCCTTAGGCCCGCTTGACTTCATAGGGCTGTGCTCTTCACTCTAACACACCTGACCCACCAACCAGAGCTCCATTCCCAAGTACCCATTTCTGGTCTCGTGCCATTGGGTCATAGCAGAGGTAGTTCTTTATCTGCCCTTCCCCACTTGGAAAACGGCACTTAAACTTTTGGCTTCTTGCCTGGTATGGGAAAGTAGAGTCTCACAAATAGGTGATATTAGTAGGAGCACAGCCTAGGGGCAGGAAATGCCTGGGTGGTGATTTCAAGGGTAGGCAGATTCAGTCTTAAGTGAAGAGTGCAAATCCCATCCAAACCACATATTTTGTTTTGTTTTTTTCTATATATCCACAAACGAGCTAGCTCTGCTTTTTCAGCATCACATTGTGGACACTTAAGAGTCAGGACAATTACACACTCAAATGTTAGTCTGTTTTGGGTAGATATTTTGCTTTGGGTGCATGCTTTTGTGGCTGAATTTGATTTCCTTGTTTTATTCCCATCATTATTTGTATTAATATTAACATAGTGCCTAGAGGCCCCAACTGAGATTGAAGCCCTATTGGTCTATAAATGCATAATGTAGAGAGAAGCCCCAAAGGTTTACTGCCTAAATAAACAAATAGCGGGAGGGGCATAGAAGCACAGAGAGGCGAAGTATCTTGCCCAACGGCCTACATCTGGTCAGTTGCAGAGCTGGGAGTAGCATCTGTGTCTCCTGATCCCAAGTCTTGTTTTGTAGCGGATGGATCATACTGCTCTTTTAAAACCATAGTACAGATTCTCAGCTGATGTAAATTCTCATAGTTCCATTGACTTAATGAACTGCAGTTGACTTCCTTTTGAGTCAGTACAGCTAGGACAATTTAAATCAACTGAGGATTTCTCCCTTCATCTTGAACTTTGGAAGCATGAAAATCATTAACTTTAAATGTACGCTGATATTTTGAAAGCACTGCTTTCTCCCTCCCTTGCTCACTCTCTCTTTTTTAAAGAACAATTAAATCATTGTCTTCATTTTAAAGCTGGAAGCAAAGGTTCATTCACGACCTTTTGAAAAGGCCTTGCAGTGAAGAATGTACAATTTGCTTACACTGGTAATCTTGCAAAAAATCTGATTTATAATTCTAGTCCAAACCTTTTTAATACCTCACTCATTTCATCTTCTTTTTTTTTAACTAGAAGCTTCAATCTATTTGCAAATGGAAAGGACATTGATATACCTTAAACAGATTTGTATCGTGCATTATGCTAAGCAATGTGAATAGTTTCTGCTATGTCATCCAGACAGATTGCTTTAAAATATTGTTCACAATATGATTTCCAGAAAATCCCTTTTCAAGAAGCTTATGAAAGCAGAGTTTCAAGTATGGTGAGATAACTAATATAAAACTTGTGCCCAGATGATCAGTTTTCGCTTTGACTACTTTCTGAATTGCATCCGTATCTGTTCAACAACTGGGATATCTGACATTTATACACGTCAGCATTGATTATTCAAACATCAGTTATCTGTAACTTTCTGTTAATGAGAAAGAGGGTGGTGACATCAATGTTTATTAATTAGATAGGAAATTCTGTTGATCATCTGAAGTTGTTCAAGGTCCTCTGTGTTATTTGAATAATAAAGGTGTTTGTGTAAGTAAAATATAGAAAGAGATAATATAGGTAGACTCCTAATTCCATCCCCTCTACCTGTCCTTTTCATATTTGAATTGTTAGTGAGAATGGGTCTACTTATGTGTTTGTAAACCACTAGCTATACTTACTGCTATGTAAATCACTATATGTGAAAGAGTCGAAAAGCTAGTGTCTTGGTCTGGATTAGGGTTAGGCTAGAGTTTGGTGTTCAAGTTTAAGGACTAACCTACATGAAAGTTCAGGTCTGCTGGTACTGAAACCTTTACATCAATTGTGGTAAGATTTTTTATTTATTTATTTGGCTGTTTGTTCCCAAATTGAAAAAATCACAGATGATCAGCAGTTTCTTATTATTTTATCTTGAGTCACATCTGAAGTGAGTCTGGAATATATGCCCTTCCGAGGCTCATTTGGTTTGGTTTTAAGTTTACATCTAAGGAACTGAATCTACATTCCCAAACCAAACCATGAAGAGATTTGGTCTGAAGTTTTAGTTCAAATCCATCTCTTACCTATGAAGTCGTGTGCTAGTGAAGCTGAATATGGAGATTTGCTGTTGATTGAATTTGGAGACTATGCCCATAAATGATCTTATTAAAATCTTATTATGGTTTGGATATGTGTAAAATATAGAAATATGGTATAAAATAGCATAGATTAGATAAGATTTATATTGTTATAACTCCATCAATGCTGGGTTTATCTTCCAACCCTGCTCTTATTATTGCAATAATCATAGCTCAAAAACAAGTCTCATTAACTTTTTCTCCTTTTTATTAAAGACAAGTGGCAATTAAATATGAATAAAATTAGATCTATTTTGACATCAGTGCTTTTGAGAAATACTGAATTGAACTTTCAGAGCCAATTAAACCTCTGTTTCAGAGGTTGCTGTATACGCAATTAGACTGTTTATTTCCTTATAACTAGCACTATTGCTGTTAGATGATACAACTATTAATATCTATGCTAATCACTGTAAGGTAATTTCTGTAATGTAAATAACAATATTTTATTCAATTAAATTTTTAAGAATAACTTTCTCTTAACAAATGTAATCAATATTTTTACCTACATATTTGACAAAACTGTATTATAAGGTGCTAACTGGGCTCATTTCAGAAAGGGGATGGAGAACATAGGGGAATACTTTCCTCAAGAGGCAAGATAGTCAGCCACAAAACTATGGATTCAAAACTGTATTGCTGTTTTCTTATGTGAATTTTGGCAAATCACTTAACTGCTTTATATCTCAATTTCCCCTTCTATAAAATGGGGCTAATATTTACCTACCTCATAGTTTGTACAGAACCTAGCACATAATATGGGACCCTGACAGAAGGCACCACAGTATAAATGTCAGTAGGTTGCCAATTTTTATGAGACTGACATCTTTTCCATGGAGTTGGACTGGGTTTTCAGTCACTACCATGCAGAGCTAGATTTAAACTGAAAGGTGAAAAGCTCATTACCATCTGCTGAGCCATCCAATTCTATAGCTTTTCCTGCTTTGTTTTTGCAGTTCTATCTATCCATCTATCCATCTATCTATCTATCTATCTATCTATCTATCTATCTATCTATCTATCTATCTATCTATCTATCTATCTATCTATCTATCTATCTATCTATCCATTCACCTCGCCCCCAAGGTGTGCTTCCCATTACTCATATAGTCTTACATGCCCATTGATGTTGTTGTAGAACTCAGCAGTAATTGCTAGTTTGCATTGCAAGCCATTGCCCCGAACCCTGTTCCTGATCTGATGCACTCTTCCTGAACTCTTAAATCTTAAATGCTAAGCTGGTAAACCCTCTTGTTCCTTCAAATTGAAATTGGGCTGGGCTTATCCTGTTCTGTTCTCTTTACCCTGGTGAACCCTAATTTTTTATTATTTTTCTTGACCTGAATGAACAAATATTCCTTAATCTCCCTTTAAAAAGTTTTAAACCACTGTGTGATTTTTTTTTTCATCTTTCAGATTCTGACTGCCCCCTTACAACTGTAAGATTAAAGGATGTGTCCTTAAATGGCTTGTGTCAGGCATAAAGCATATCCTCCTGTAAATTACTCTCCTGTGTCGTGTACTTGAACTTGGTACTCATCAGCATGGATTTATTCACTGTGGTTGCCCAGAAGAAAGTGGGGTTACGAACAGGGCAGGAAAGAATGATCTAAATGAGCAAGGAATAATCATGCAAGAGCTAGGCTCATCAGCCTTCCTGCTCATCCATGTAGGGGAGTAATGGAAAATAGGTAGCTTTCTTATTCTCCTGCATGGGCTACCCAGATCACCACTGTGAGAGAGGCTGCTGCCAGCCTGCTACTCTCCTTCCCATGCAGATGGGCGAGGTGCGAATGGACAGGGATGGGGAGTGGGTGGAGTCTTGTGGGGTGGATGGGGTGGGACTGCGCATGCACCCGCATTAGCATACACGACTGAGCCACAGCGAAGGGAGTAAACTGAACCAGGGAAAGGGCTGATCATAGGCGCCGACTCCGTGGGTGCTTGAGGGCTGGAGCACTCATGGGAAAAAATTAGTGGGTGCTCTCCCACTGGCAGCCAAGCTCCCCTCACCCCCTGACCTACCTCTTCCTTTTTCTCCTCCTCCTCTGAGCGCACCATGTCCCCACTCCTCCACCTGTCACCCAGCGCTTCCCACCTGGGTGCCACCAAACAGCTGTTTGGCAGCATTAGCATGCTCTGGGAGAGAGGGGGAGGAGCAGGAATGTGCCACGCTCAGGGGAGGAGATGGAGAAGAGGCGGTGCTGGGACGGGGATTTGGAAAGGAGTTGGAATGGGGCAGAGAGGGAGTGGAGGTGGGGCAGGGACTTTGGGGAAGGGGTTGTAATGGGCAGGGAAGGGACTGGGCAGAACCTCATTGAAGGGGTGGAATGGGATCGGGGTTGGAGGCAGAAGGGGGGGTGTTGAGCACCCATGGGAAGGAGGGGAAGTCGGTGCCTATGGAGCTGTTGCAGCTTTATTCCCCTTGGGAGCAATGGAACAGCAGGGACTGAATGATGTCTGAGCCATAATTTGGTCCCTGCCTTGCTTGGGCTGGATTGTAAAATTATAATCCAGGCCTGCAAATCAGAGGTATTTTGTGGACAGAGGTTTCATAGCAGATAATCCACATGATATTGCTGCTGCCAGCACACAGGGATTACATTTATACCAACTGTTCTTAAAAAATATCTCCAGTTTTCTGTACTAGCTGCAAACAAGCATTTAAGCACTAATAATTTTATTATGAGCCAGTATGAGTTATGAATTTGTATCAAGGAGAGACCAGGTCCTTAAATCACCTCCATTCAAAAGACAATGGAAAGAGTGTCTCAATGTACTTTATTTTGGGGCTCATTTCTTATCTTTTTCACATTCCTACCAGCGGGGCCTCTGTTCCACATACAGTATGGAGCTATCAGGATGCTTGTTTGATGATTATCTGTCTTCCAAACTCTGTTAGAGAGAATACTAGCTCTCTGTCAAACCTTCGTGTGTAGCAGGTCTGCTACCTCCAACATAATTCTAGACTCTTGTATCTAATATATTAATCCAATGAACATGCTGTTTATTATCCTCGAGAACTTTTCAGTTAACTTATTTAAAAGCCTGCACAACTGTCTTTTGAGATTTACACAGTTGATGAATATAGGCTCAATATTTCAAGAACTGCATGTCTTTTCCTGAATGGTTATTGGCAATTCGGTGGGTGTTCTCCATTAGGAAAAACATCAACAAAAGATTTTGCCTTTCAATTTAAGGTGGGGCAATAGTGCAAAGGAACAGCTGACTGTGCAAAAATGGCACCTTCTTACTCAGCAGATGTGTTATTTCTGTGTATTTGGTCAGAGCTGTTTATTTTAGTGACAAAATTATTTCTGCACAACTTTTTCTGCCTGGTAGTACTGGAGTACCCATACAGCTCTAGACAGTGCTTAATTTGTGCCAGGGTTTGCCCGGGCTGAGCCCTGGCACCTCTAGGCTTAGCAGTTCATAGCCCCAGCACCTCTGGGCTTGCTGATTCAGTTATGAATGTAAAAAAAATTGCTTGGCCCCAATACCTAATTGCTTGAGCCCCCCGCACCTCTTTCATCACAAATTAAGTACTGACTGTAGGAGAAGGAGCTAGATTCGATTCTGATTCCTGCATTAATACACTGGAAAGAATCCACTTTGACCTTGAGAACCCCGGTTGAGTTTGCAGGGCTGGTTCGAATACTTGGGGAATTTGATCTGGCGTCATTGAGGTACCATAAATATAGAACCCACCATACTTTTTTTTTTGCTTGAGATATAACATGAGTGTTGCCCCAAACCTGACTCCTGTTTGCAAACAAATCTCTATCCTAAAGACAGCCATACTGCAGCAAAAAAACTTCAAGACCAGACTTCAAAGAGAAACTGCTGAGCTCCAGTTCATCTGCAAATTTGACACCATCAGGTCTGGATTTAACAAAGACTGTGAATGGCTCGCCAATTACAAAAGCAGTTTGTCCTCTCTGGCTGTTCACACCTCCAGATCAGCTGCTGGAAGTGGGCCTCCCCCTCCCTCCCTCTCCCCCCCCCCCGATTGAATTTACCTTGCTTTCTTGACTGCATATTTATACCTGCCTCTGGAGATTTCCACAAAATTCATCTGATGAAGTGGGTCTTAGCCCATGAAAGCTCATGATCCCTAAGATCTGTTAGTCTTCTAAAGTGCTACAAGACTCTTTGTCACTTTTGAGTTAAGTGGTGTTTTTAAACTCAAGATAGGAGGCAAAGGTTGAAGTTGTGGTTAGCAAGCCGAGGAGATGCAGCTATTCTGTACTGTTAATCCAGTAACTCAATTCTTGTAGTTCCCAAACTTTAACAAACTGTGAACCCCTTTCACTAAAATGTCGTCTCGTGAACCCCCTCCTAAAAATGAATATTTCCAGGGATTTTTTCCTTTACCTGAGTATAAATTATAAAAGCAGTGATTTTGGAAATATATGTTTTTATGACATGCTTATTACAAACTATTATTAATTATTATTTATCATTACAGTATTTTTATTACATTATGAAAGTGGCCACACTCTTTCAAGATCTAACTTTTGTAGCTTGTATCACTTTGAATAAGCCTGTTAAGACAAGGCTCCCATATTTCATCAAGGAGTATCAGATGTGAAAACAGCATGAAGGCATTTAAGAAGCCAACTCAAAGAGTTCCTCCTACACAAGCATTCAGGTCTTGAGCAGTCCAGACAAACAATGCACGTTACAACACAGCTTAAACTTGTTCTTCATCATACTTTTAAAAACAATACCAGCTGCCTATTGAATTTTAAATGCAGCAAAAAATATTCAGTTCCCTTTCCATCTTATAAGCAGTCTTGAAGTTTAAATCTCCTCAGTGTGATAGAGATGCTTGCTTTGATCTGCTTAACTCTTGGAAGTCCAGGGGCTCTGGGTTGCTAGCCCCATGCTCCCTGGGGTCCCTAGTGACAGGGATTAGGGATTTTTTTTCCTGAGAACACCCTGTAACATTTTACAAACCCCCAGGGGTTCACAAACCCCAGTTTGGGAACTACTACTCTATGCAATTCAAGTGTTATTTTGCAGTGTGGCTACTCTCACTTGTGCCAACACTGCAGTGTAGACAAGCCCATGGTGAGTGGTCTTCATCAATGGAACAGGATTATTCTGTGTTTAACTTTTGCTCACACATTTAATTTCTGCTTAATTTAAGCAGAGTAGATGACATATCATCAGAGTTTTACAAAAATGTCCCTTATGAAGCCCCAAGTCATGCAGTCTTGCTGGGATGTGGGTTTCTTGACAAACTAGAAACTCAGGCCAGGTTTGCTGAGCTGTTCCTAAGGTTTGTGATTCTTCTGAGCAAACCTGGGTTTAGGTACAAGGAAACCAGGGATTACTTCATTTTCTCTGAAACTCTCAGCAGCCTGTGATGTTTGCAAAGTTTCAAGGTGACGTATTGGTTGCGTTGGGATGGGCTGTGCTAACCTCAGGAGGTGGGGAGGTCTGGAATCCATATGAACTGAAACAGAAGACAAGATTTGCATAAGTCCCTCTGAACTGAAATCACTGAGTTTTGCTTGAATCATGATCACATGATATGTGCTTGTATCATGGAGTAAACACACAGGCAGATGGAAACTGCCAATCTTGGACATATACATTTTAAAATGTAGTTTTAGGTCTAATTGTTAGATACACAAAATCAGGTAACACAAACTAAACCAATATTAGTTAAAACCTAATTATAGTAAGGAGACTATACTGGCTTTTACAGTGTAGACTAGAACTGTTTCCTGCTTTACTGGAAGTGATGAATAGAGACTAACCAAGGGGTCCTATTGAATCAAATGGGATAGGTTCAGGGAGTGATGGGCCAGGACTGCCTGGCAGGGACAGCTTGACACCAAGCAGCTGCCAATAGTTCAGGTTGACTCCATAACAGCTGCCAAGCCATATTTAATGTCATAGGAAGATCATGCCCCACACCAGCAACAAAAGACACCTGCAGGATAATCTGAGTCAGGGGTGAGTGAGTTACTGTAGGTTCCTCACAGATATGGCAGCATTTACAGTCCAAATGAGCCAGTAGAGGTATTTCTGTTCTTTTGCTGCACAGGTTCTCCTGGTGAAATAATTCCCTGGGGCCTCCTAAGCACCTCCAGTGCAGGTGGAATGCTAGTTGAGAGATGGGGAGTTGCTTGGAAACTTCATTTGAAAATGTCAACACTTTTTCAGTTTTCCTTGCAGCTGCAAGTTGGAGCCTAAATTAATTTCTCTACCTTGCTATTAGCTTGAGGCCAATAGGGGAGTTATTGCTGCTATGTTTAAACCAGTATAGTCAGCATATTAGCAAATCATCATTGGTGAAAGCTGGACCATTTTCCGTTTCCACAAGCCAGGAAATACTAGGCACTGAACAAATCTTGTCAACTTGATTAGAAAGTTCTAGTCTAGGTTTTTTGCCTCTCTCTTCCTGAGAGCCAAGTGCCCTCTACCACTTCCTCCCTAACACCTGCCCAAAGCTTCTCTGCAGCTCACTTTCCATCTGTCACCTCAGCTCCAGCACTATCTGCACCCACTGTTTTATCCCTCCTTGTTTTCAAAACACAGAAATAAATTAAATGTTCTGAATGACTTTTCAATAATTCCCTCCTAAAGGTTAGTTTCCCTTTTCTTTGATATCTCACATCACTGTTCTTGCCCTTCTTGCCATTCCTTATGTCCTCTCTGATTAATGCCTTGATCCTGCAACTGACTTCAAGTGGGTGTTTCCCTGTACCTATGCAGAGCCCCAGTGACTTGGGAGTAGCTTCTTATAGGCACAGGGATCTCTACCTGGAGTCAATTAGAGGATCGAGGGCATAGAGCAGCATTATTTCAACTGCTTAGCAGGCATTCTGTACTCCTTGATGGAGTAGCAGGGAAGGGAAGAAGAAAGATTTGCCCCCATGTTAAAATACTGTGATTTCATAACCTCTTCAGATTTGTCTGATATCACCCTTGGAAGGATATTACCTTTTAGAATTCAGGTGGTTTATGCTTCACTTTTGGGAGATGCCGGTTTTGTCCTTCAGAGTTACCTCATGCACTTATTTAAGTATCGGAGGGGTAGGACATTCATCTGACGAAGTGGGTCTTTGCCCACGAAAGCTTATGTACCAAAACTTCTGTTAGTCTAAGGTGCTACAAGACTCTTTGTCACACTTATTTAAGTTACCTCCATTATCCATTTGTATTTCTTTTGAGCTCTTTCAGCGAGCAGAGTTTCTCAGAGAGTACTAGAGAATTACATCCATCTCTTCCACGCTACTAGAGGATTTTTAGGGAATTACAGTGCCTACATCATCATTTTTCTTCAGTGGAGAGTATTGATAGCTAGCAAGTTATATAACATACACAGATTTATGCCTTGGTCATATTCAATCACCATGCTGGTCCCTAACTTTAGATACTGTAAAAGTTAATGAAACACAGTTAAGGTAGAAGCTTGGATCAAATGCAACTCTAGATGGTGGTGCAGAGCAGTTGGGCTATTGAAATCACAACTTTTTGTAATGACTGAAAGTTATTATATTTGTTGGATGGCTTTGTTGACCATTTGGGTATTAATTCCTTATCTCTATTTTAGAGCTTGCATAGCTAATGTGTGTGAAATAGATAGTGACTTCTGTTCAACACAAGGGTAAAAGAAACAATATGAACTGAGAGAGAGGGAGGGGTCCTGAAATCAGATTGTCCATCAGAGAATCTGAGAATCCATGAGTTGTATCGGATCCTTGGCCCCTAGAAAATCTCCTTTGTGCCACTTAAAGTCGCCTCAAGGTATCAGTTCAAGATTCCTGTCATGGGGCACTCAAGGAGAACTCCCACTGGGCTTCCCTAATTGTGAAAAACCCAATCTGGCCCTTGTCCTTTAAGACAAGTGAAATGCAGATAGTTAAAATAAAAGCCAAAGCTGTCATTATGCGGCAAATAGTATTTTTTGGTGGTTACACAAACATGCACATTGTTTTTTGTTTCCATGATTATATTTAACAGTTGACGCTGTCTAATCATTAGCTGGATTGTGAAATCTATTCCTTTCATGTCTTCAATAACTCTCCTTGTCTAAATTGTTTCAGTTCCTCAGAGAGAGTTGTGAATATGCATGACACCCTTCAGCATAATAACGAGGAAGTCATTTTATGTTCCATCTCATTAGCAAAATAAAGTATCAAAACAGGCTTCTCATAGATGTAGCTTTTCAGTTTGCTCAGGCAAATAATTCATCCTCCATTCCCACACATGTAAACACTTATGCCCAGATATTTGACTTTAGGTGACACACTAGACTCATTTTAATTTCATTTAAATGTGACTCCTCCTGAAGAGTGTTAGACCAGCTATGGGCCAGATCCTACAGCACAAACCAAAGCGTGAGTTACAGAGCTTTGCCCTGTATGTATTTGCTCTGTGGAACAGAATGCTTAGCCCCAGCCAGTAGTAGGTAGGCTGCAGCTTATAGTAAGAGGGGAATGAATGAGCAGTCCAATCTGCAGCTCCCCACAAATCAGGAATTAGAACCACAATGTGTGTAGCCAGTTGGTCAGCACCCATCTTCTCCTTCTTCCACAATCTATTGCTAGGAGACACCACAGAGCTCTGCTCCATGGGGAGCTGGGTGTGCTGAGTTCCCTTCTGTAGATTTTCAGTGGCCACTGGCCAGCTAATCAGTGGAAACTCTCAGTTCAGGGCATAGGTAGGTCCAGTAATTGAGCCTATATGACTGCTTTTTAAAGATGACTTATATCATGCCAAATGGTATCAGGCACTTGCATATGTACCAGAAAAACTTTTCTATCTCTGGGGTGGAAAGCAACAGCTATTTGAGAGTGCACAGACAGAGTCACATCCCCTGTTACGATCCAAACCCCACAGGGCTCATATAGCCATCGCTGCAAACCTTGTTCCTGTATACAGATTTCTCTGCTACATGTACTGGTACTTTAACTTAACCTGCAATCCATAAATGTCTGTAGTGGTCTGACATCTATCAGGCAGGTTACAAATGAGAAATGTTCTCTCTTCAGATTAATCAGTTTCTCAAGTCTTTGTTTCTTTGAAACTTGCACAGCTCTAAGCAGCAGGTGGGAATAAGGAACAGCTGTGACTTTATCACACATCCCTTTAAGGAATCTTCAGGCTTGTTGATTGGTAACTTGCAAATACTGCCTCTGCAGAGCACCCGCTACAGCAGTGATTCAGGGCCTTAAAGGAAGGGGGCATCCTGAGTGTTATCTGCCTATGTTCAATGTTTTTATAAATTAGAGAAGGGCTAAGGATATGTTGTTAGGACCTGGATTAGGTTTAAACTGAGCTCTGGGCTCAAAGTTGAATTATTTTAATTGTATTGTGGTAGTGCCTGTAGCACCAATCAAGGATCAGTCTCTGTGGTCTGTGCCGCTTCCCGCAGCTCCCATTGGCTGGGAACGGTGAACCATGACCCCTGGGAGTTGCCAACCAGCAGATTACCCTGATGGGCCATGTGCAGCCTGCAGGCCACAGGTTGCCCATTACTGGTCTAAAGAGCCAAAGACCAGGAGGGGAATTGCAAACAAATCAGTCCTCTGAAATTGGGAGGGCAACTAATAATGTGGGATAGACCCACCTGATCATAACAGCCCCTCTGCTTGGTGCTCTAGAAGGTAAAAGCCTCTCTTTCCTGAGTATATATTTGTGGCAGAAGGGGGGGGGGGGGAGGAAGAGGTATAGGGTGGGTAAATAACATGTCAGTCTGGCGAGGAAACATGGGAGTGAGATCTAGGACTCCTAGATTCTAGTTTCTAACTCATTGTACAACCTCAATCTGTCTGTTTACCCATATGCAAAATGAGAATCAGAATCTTATCTACTTCCCAGGCCTGTTTTAGGGATGAATTGGTTAATGTTTGTAAAGCATTTTGAACACATCAAAGTGTTATCTAATTCCAGAAAGGCCATTGCGGTAATTTAAAAAGATCCCACTGATGTGCAGTCTGCTACTATCTTCTGGGATATAGAATTCCACCTGGTGATTATGCTCTGAGAAAATCTTGTCGTAGATATTTCTGCTAAAAGGAGCTAGGGCTGCCGCAACCCAGGCCCAGCTGCTGCACCAAGGGACTAGAGAGAGATGGGGATAGAATCCAGTGGTTAGTGTGAGATGGCAGGGGGGTCTTTCTATGGGACTCTGTGTTTCTGCCCTGGTGGGGTACTGGAACAAATTCTATAGTGGGGGTGATGAGAGCCATTGAACTAAACTATAAACCCTGTATAGGATAGATACCACTTCAAGCCATGGGGGCGGCAGCACCCCTACTTCCAGCACCTAAGATCCCCCCCATAACACACACACACACACACACACACACACACACTCTTTGAATGGTGTCCTTTGAACTGATGGAGTCAATTTGAGATTTGCTAAGATTTGGCTTAATACTTCAAAAAGATATGGGTTCATTATTCCTTTCTCCTTAACTTTTATGTAGTATACATTAGAGCTGTCAATTAATCACAGTTAACTCATGCGATTAACTCAAAGAAATTAATTGTAGTTTTAATCACACTGTTAAACAATAGAATACCAATTGAAATGAATTAAATATTTTGGATGATACATTTTTGTATATTTTGTATTCTGTGTTGTACTTGAAATAAAAATATATATATTTATTACAAATATTTGCACTGTAAAAATGATAAACCAATAGTATTTTCCAATTCATTTAATTCAAGTACTATAGTGCAATCTCTTCATCGTGAAAGTGAAATTTACAAATGTAGGATTTTTTGTTACATAACTGCATTCAAAAACAAAACAATGTAAAACTACAGAGCCTACAGGTCGACTCAGTCCTACTTCTTGTTCAGCCAATGGCTAAGACAAACAAGTTTGTTTACATTTACAGGAGATAATGGTTCCCCCTTTTTATTTACAATGTCACCAGAAAGTGAGAACAGGCATTTGAATGGCACTTTTGCTGCCATTCCAAGGTATTTAGTGCCAGATATCTTAAATATTCGTATGCCCCTTCATGTTTTGGCCACCGTTCCAGAGGACTTGCTTCCATGCTGATGATGCTCATTCAAAAAATAATGCATTAATTAAATTTGCGACCGAACTCCTTGGGGGAGAATTATACATTCCCTACCCTGTTTTACCCACATTCAGCCATATATTTCATATTATAGCATTCTCGGATGATGACCCAGCACATGTTATTCGTTTTAAGTACACTTTCACTGCAGATCTGACAAAATGCAAAGAAGGTACCAATGTGAGATTTCTAAAGATAGCTACAGCACTTGACCTAAGGTTTAAGAATCTGAAATGCCTCCCAAAATCTGAGAGGGAAGAGGTGTGGAGCATGCTTTCAGAAGTCTTAAAAGAAAATCAACCTTCTGCTGGTGACATCTGACTCAGATAATGAAAATGAACATATGTTGGTCCACACTGCTTTGGATTGTTATCGAGCAAAACCCGTCATCAGCATGGACGCATATCCCCTAGAATGGTGGTTGAAGTCTGAAGGGACATATGAATCTTTAGTGCATCTGACACACAAATATTTTGGGACACCGGCTTCAACAGTGCAGTGCGAACACCTGTTCCCACTTTCAGGTGACACTGTAACCAAGAAGCAGGAAGCATTATCTCCTGCAAATGTAAACAAACTTAATTGGCTGAACAAGAGGTAGGACTGAGTGAACTTGCAGGTTCTGAAGTTTTACATTGTTTTATTTTTGAATGCAGATTCTTTGTACATAATTCTACATTTGTAAGTTCAACTTTCATGATAAATAGACTGCATTACAGTACTTGTATTAGGTGAATTGAAAAATACTATTTATTTTATCATTTTTATAGTGTAAATAGTTGTAATAAAAAATAAATATAAACTGAGCACTGTACACTCTGTATTCTGTTATAATTGAAATCAATATATTTCAAAATGTAGAAAACACCCCAAAATATTTAAATAAATGGTATTCTATTATTGCAGTGCAATTAATCACGATTCATATTTTTAATTGCTTGATACACCTATACATAGGGTTCTGGTGATACACAAAAGGTAGGTCTTCAAAATGGTGTTCTGCTGTTAAGGGGAGTCATGCGGCTAAAATCCAACAAATCCACGATTCAGGATGTATGGTGACCACATTCTTTAGAATGACTGGCAGAAGTTGAGGTAATCATGTAGACCTGAATACCCAGGAGGATGTTCTTGATTGGCATTGCAACAAGATAATGAACTCTTGGTCAGAGAGCTCTTTGGTTATGAAATGACTTAGGATACTGACAGGAGGTTTTTTTGTACATATGTATTCAGCCAAAGGAAAAAGTTTAGTGCTTTAGTTAGATTTCCTTTAGAAATATAAAATCAGGACCCTTCAAATCAGTTGTAGGCAATAGCAAAAGGTTTTACTATCTCCCTCAGCTTGTGTCCAGAAGGCAAAGCGCTGTCTAGCTAGGAACCCTTCAGAACTACAATAGGCAGGTATTAAACTTTAATAATGAAAGCCGTACGATGAAGGTTAGTCCCTGGGATTTAGAGCTTCCTATCCTTAATGTTAACACTAGCGCCTAAAGATTTTTTTTCCAGATGCTTGTCAAGAAGACGTTTGATACAGATCAAAGGTATAGCTCAACTCTTCCTCAAAGTGCTGGGGAGAAATATGCTCTAAGCAAGTAACCTCCATCATTCATCTGCCCTTCCAAATATTTATATATTACCAATATGAATTTTATTACAGGCTATGAATTCTCCATAGATGCTCCTTAGCCTTCCTCTAATACAGGATATTTATAGAAAAGTCAAGCTGTTCCAAATAAGCACAAACAAATTGCCATGTGCTATTGGTAACTTTGCATAGTCGGTTATGGGGGTTATGGTACTCTTATTAGTGACTAAAGAGCTTCAAAATCCACGCTTGCTGTAGTACTGCAAATGATGGATTTTTAACCTTAATAAAAGGAGTCCTTGCAGCCCTCTGGAGCGAGTTGTTCTATTTTTACATTTTGCTATTGAAGAGGGGGCAAAGATAGGCTAATATGTCTTCCTTTAAACAGTCAGAACTGAAGCGTAGACTACGCTGGCACCTTCATTAAACTACTGTTGGGAACAGATTCAGAAGTCAGACTTACTTTTTGTATCTTTTCTTCACAGGAATGTATTTCACTTACTTGAGATTCATTAGAAAGGATGATCTAAAATGCTCTCTGGCTAATCAGCATTTTTAGGACTTAAAAAATAGTGCTAATATAATGATGGGCCAGTGGATAAAAAAAAACACGTAAATAAGGAAAACTAGGTTCGATTACTTGCTTGACTACTGATGGGATGTGTGACCTTAGGCAAATCACTTAGGCTTAGATTGTGACTTGGACTGCAAGTTTATGGCAAACAGCATCATAACCCATTACATTATTAGTGGATTGTTATATGCAGTGCTGTGTTTATGGAGATAGAAATGCAAGAAAAGTTTAAGTAATAAGTTTGTCACCCCTACCCTTTCAGTTCAGTGTTCTGAATGCTCCCCCATCCCCAAAGCAGTTTTTAACCTGAACAGGAAAGAGAAGACTTCCCATTCCTGAGACTAAGATAATAAACTGTACACCAGGGGAATGGCTCACTAGATAAATTGTCCTGTTCAGTTCATTCTGTCTGAAGCATCTGGCACCAGCCACTGTCAGAATACTGAGCTGGGGGGCCATTCGTCTGACCCAGGATGTTCTTATGTTCAGGATTGGCTTCTATATGCTGAATTATCCTCAATCACCAACACAAAAACAGCTGAGATAATGCAGGTTGATTCGTATTTGGGAACCTGCCTAGAGCTTTTATTTGCACAGCAGCCTAAAGAACTCCATGGAAGAACAAACGGCTGGGATGGTTCTGAAGCAGCTTACCATCTAATCTTTCTTTCCTTCTTGATAATTCTTTTAAACAATTGTGGTAAATTCTTTCATGCTCTTGGCTGCCATAATTAGAGTAACTGATACATCAAATTACTAACATATTTCTTGATAATAATTGTAAATCCCAAAATGGTGTATGCAGTGTTCTGGTAGCCACGTCAGTCCCAGCTGTTGTAGCTGTAGCTGTGTCAGTCCCAGGATATTAGAGAGACAAGGTGGGTGAGGTAATATCTCTTAGAGGTGGTCCAATAAAAGATATTATCACACCCACCGTGTCTCTATAAAAGGCAATACTATTTTAACTGACTATCAGTCAGATGTTTTGACTGATTAAAAATGGCCACCGAAGAGTCACTATTGGTTTAAGCAGAGAAGTTCGTCAGATGAAGCTAAACTGGGCAAAAATTATGTTCCCCTTTGCGTTTCTTCTTAAGTTTCTATGGAAACATCTTCTGAAGTGCTTTGAAGGAAAGATATTTTAAAATAGAACAATAAAATATTGTTTATATGTGCCAAGTAAATATCCTTCCTGCATTTTGTTTGGAAGCGAAAATGTGATTTCATCATTGAATAGTCTTCCCAGACACCCAAAGTTGTCATGACCCAGGGTCCTAAAGGTTTGTTTTTGTGCATTTGGCCAGGATATTGGAAAGAGAAGGAATACTCCTTCTATGCCGTGCAGTGCATCCATTATTTATCTGCTATATCTTTATTTTTTATATAGCAACTCTGACAGCTCATACAATGCAAGACACACTTGGAAAGATATTTTGAAACTACAGCTCAGTTAAGCTATTTAATTCATGAACATCACTGCTCTCTTCCAGGAGTCTGGACTGTGGGTACAGCATTCCTTTAATATGCTGGAGAGGGTTAAAACCACCATTTTCTTCTAACCCAGGGCCTGCTCCTGCCTCCACTGTTAATAATCCATAATTAATACATTTACATCTCATGGCATGAACAAGTTATACTGTATCAAGCTTATTGACTGGATGAATCCTATGTTATCGACACTATCTCTATCTTCCTGTGAACCCTGGGTGTCCTTAAGAAGAAAGAACCATTGTTGCCTTCAAAATATTAATCATCTTCCATGTGCAGCTTCTTAGATTCTGCCTGTGTTTCCAAGCCTGGAGCATCTCTCTCTGGAACTCTATTCAGGGCTCTGTCACACTGAGGCCAGATTTATTTTCACTCGCCTTCCTCCATTATGGTCAGAACCGTTGTACTCCAGGGCAAAGATTGGACTGTCAGAGCCTGCTCCAGGGTCCAGTAAAGTTAAGGGGAAATCCCACAGTGATTTCAAGGAGCCAGGTTTACCAAGCTTTCTCTTGAAGACCCACTCCTTCACACATACCCCAAACACTCCATGTACAGCGCTTCGCCAAAGCAGCCATTTGATGAAGCGCAGTACATGGAGAAGCCAGGACACAAGAAGATTAATTGATTCTATGAAGTCCTGTAACAGTGCTACATGTCCATTAACTATTTACCTATATACAGTCATCTAATTTATAAAGCACTCCTGTGCCATATTCAACATCCTTTCTTTCTCTGTTTCCAACCCCACTAATCTTCCATACCCTTCTTTTTTTCCCTCTTTGATCTCCCCCAGACACACACTTCTTCCACATTTACTGATGATTGACCTGTATGCTGTCAATCAGGTGGAGGCTGTTTAAATGCTTGTTTTGTTTTTCATGGACCCATGTATGTTTTTCACAAGCTAACCTGTGATCTACTTACAGCTCAAAATGTCAGGATCGTGCGGCTTCTCACATTCTAAATTTCCAGTGGAAGTACCTTTTTTTGTGTGTAATTGTCATTTCTTAAGCAAAATCAGGGCTAGAGTAATACATTCACACCCACCAAATACCTGGAGAGGGGAGCTGTAACCGGGAAGGAACATACCCACTTCTCTGGGCTTCCTAAATTGGCACGGGGGATCTGTTAGGTTGTGCATCCTCAAGTCCTCCTGTTCCACTGTATTTGAAGTGGCAGCTGGCACCCAAAATAAGTGGTGTCACTGTAGGTAGCAAGCAGAAGTAGAGGCAGCAATGAACCACTGTGGGACTGAGGTGAGAGAGCACCACAGAAGCCCGTGTTCCCTACAGTGTGCCTTCTCCTTCTTCTGGGTGCTGTCTATGTGCTGCAACTTGAGGTGTGTCCTGTGGCAGCTAGGCATACTGGAGAACCCCAGTGGCAGCAGGAAATACTACACCCTGCCAATATATAAACCGTAACACACAATGGAAAGTATTGGTGATGAGGTTTAGCACCAGTAGCCCTTAATGACCAGCCACCCTGCTTATATATAATGGCAGGGTGATGCATCTATTTTTGGGCCTGCATACTCTGACTCTTTGGCTAACTTGACAATTGCATTATATTTTTGCTCAGCCTTTGGCTTCTCTTCTTTTTTTATTTAATAACACCTTCATTTCTGAATTGCACTAAACATTTTCCTGCTGATAATACAAAAATAAACCAGCAATCATCGCCTAATGGCTGTGTTCAAGGCCCAAGCCTTGTGGGTTTGATGGTTAATAGAGCCCTGGACCGGTGGATAGAGTTTTGGGGGAAAATCCCATCATGTCTCAATAGTTAGTGACAGGAGCAATGAAGGTCTTTATACTGCACTTACGAAACTGCTGAGAGCACCAGAGCCTTTTGCCAATGAATGTCAGAGGGGGCTGGAGCTGAAATTTGACTCAAAATCACTGCTACTCATTCCTTTGAATCATTTCCAAATGAAAGCTCCATGGCAGTAACTCAGAATGAGCGCACAGCGATACTCTCCTTGTAACCAAAAGGCTAGGCTAGAAGAGTGTAAGAATTTGCACTGTCACTTACAATTAGAGAAGTGTTTAATGAATAACATACTGAGTGGGTGTGGGTGTGAATGCATTTCCTCTCTCCCTGTGACTGGGCCAACAAAGAGGCTAAGAGATCTCTTAACATAGCTGCCAACTAAGGCTGATTTCCTTTGGCTCAAATGATAGTCCCGTGTTTCTGGAACCAAATGTTCTATGTGATATCCCCAATCCCATGTCTCAGAGAAAACAGTGGGTCTTCAGGTGAATCTCTGCCATGCGGAAGCTACCTTTACATGTGCTTTGTTAAAAAGATTCTCCTATATATTAAACCAGAATGGGGACATTTGCAAGTTCCAAATGATTAACTCTAGCTGTCTCAAACTCACTTGCAAATAAAAGTGCCCTGTGGCTCCTATAAAGTAAGTATTTGTGTGCACCCATGCTGAAGGTGCGTGGAACCATAGCATGTGTGCACAAAAGCAAGTTTTTTACACACACATTTGCAGAAACAATATAGGTGTCGGGGTCTATAAATTTAGTGCTTGGAGTTTTCAATGTGTCAAAGTATGGCCTAAATCACCAGTTTAAAGGAATGCAAAGACTATATGTGACCAGAGCAATAGTGAAGAGGTTGCTTTAAATAGCAAATCAATATTCTTGGCAAAATACTCCACAAAATAAACCATTGGTATCCCTTTAATGCAAAGGTTTGGTGGTTCTGACTATTCATCTGCTGGTCTCTAGGAGTGTCCTATCTCTGAAAGGTGCTGCTGCCCATGAAGAAATTTCATGTTCATCAAAGAACTGTCCTGGCTTACAGTAGCATGGCATGGGGCAATACATTTGTTCATCACTGGATGTATCTTAGGGACAGCTGAGAAATTATCATAGGAAAGCCATTAATAGATCATAAGCCACTCCCAGACCTCCAGTTATTGTCATATGGCAAGTTTCATTTACTTCAAAGTGATGGTTTTGCTGTCTACTTTCTTTTTTTTTTTTTTTTTTGAGGCTAGACTTGTGCCCCATGCACAGATTTTACTATGAAAAAATAAGATCCTGCTGTGCCTCCTGAATCCTGTAGATTCTAGCTCTGTACTCCTAGTAGAGCTCATGGAGCACTATGCAATATATTCACAGAGGCAACTACAGGTCCCACATTCACAAATCAAGTGTAGGACCAATTCACAAAATCAGGAATCCCCTCCCCTGCCCTTGAGTCAGGGTGGCCTCCCTTGTCCATAAGTTTCATAAACTAGCTCTGAAGGTTGGAGAAGATGAGCTGGTCTCAGCTCTGGGTTGCAGTGTTTGTTATTTACAGTTCCTGCAGTACTACCTATAGCAATAAAAGAAGGACACAGCTTCAGACTTCAAGTGGTACTGTTTGTTGGTGATGAGTCAGTGGAAAGGCCCTGGTCACGAAATACTTTAAGAAGGGATTTGAGGGAGGGAGGTTAGTTCACTCAGAGATGATGGAGGGAGAAAAGGAGTGGGAGAATGATACAGAAGGAACAGTGATCCTGAAGGAACAGAGGGATCAAGGGAGAAGTACAAAAGGAGAGTGAGGTGAGAAGGAGGTGATCTGTTGTTTTGAAAGCTGTAGACAAATCAAGGAGACTTGACTCAGCTTTGGTACCAAATGTCAGCCTTTTCCACTATTCTGCCCTGCCCTCTCTAATGTTTCCTAGCTATTCTGACTCTTCCCACCCTATCTTAGCTCTGCCCTTTGCAATCTCTCTGCTTTGATACTCTCTGGTATCAAAGCCTTCATCCCCACACAAACAGCATACCCACCTGTAGGCTGAAATTGGTCATAATTAATGTCCTGGATTTCATCTGCTTCAAGAGTCACTTTGGCTCCATTCAGGCTCATAATGTAGATTATTTTTCCCTTCTCAGATGTCGTTATCTTGTAATTGGATGTCCTTTATTTTATGGAGCCTTGTTCAAAAACTCCATGAGAAATTAGTTCAGATATGAAATAATTGCATTGAAACTTACTTGAATAAATAACTGATGAATGCAGTAAATGTGAAACATTTGCTTACATAGGGAGCACTGACAATGAATAATGGCAACTGTATGGAATTCCACTAAGTGCTTTTATTATTAGTTTCAAAATTCTTGAAAATGTTAATCAGAGAGCCATATAGCTGACTCAGCAGCTAGTTGAAGGCCCATTAGTCCAAATCATTACCCAGGCCCTTGTTCAGTTTTCACTCAGTCTTTACTCAAGCAAAACCCACACTGAAATCAATGGGCCAGATTCTATCTAACTTATCTATCCATTTTTGGTTTATCTATAGTGCCTGTTACTGTGATATCTAAAAGATCCATGGGTGGAGGGGACCATGTCCGAGCTCCCCAATCCCACAAAGAACAGGGGAACAGCTACCTTCACAACAGTGATCACATTTCCTCTCAACTCCTCAGACCCCTTTCCCCACATCCAGAGATTCACTTGTGAGTGTATGTGAAGAGTAGAACATCCCAACAGTTGTTGCAGAAGATGGAGTTTGGAGTTGAGGGTGTTTATCTGTCACTTGCCATTCCTGGGGGAGGCCTAGGACTTTGTGGGCTGGGATGGAGTAGGCAGTCTGTGAGCAGGGCCAGCCATGGCACACTGATACCCATTAGCCTGGCAGAACTTGTCTTAAAAAGATAATACAACCCAGGGCATAATATCCTTTCCACAGAACCCTGGGTGGTATGGCTCTAATGGAGCTTTGTGGCTAGAGAAGTAGGGACACTGGTGATGAAAGCCAGTACAAAACAGGATCTTTGGAGATGATGGGGCCTTGTCCAAGCTGACTTGTCTCTTTAAGAGGGAGAAGGCCCACTGCATCTGTGGCTGGTTAGCTGATTAGTTGGTTAGCTGATTCCCCATCTGGCTTAAGAGAAGGCAGTGGCACATGGGCCATATAAAAAGAAGACAGTAAGCCGATTGGGTGAATTGGAGGCTCAAGACCCGACAGATACCTTGGAGAGACTGGGATTCTGTAAAGACCAGCAAATGGGGTAGCCTGCTGACCTTCTTGAGCCAGGGACCTAGAGCTGGGTGGCTGAACCAGGCTGAGGGCTAGAGGCAAGTAGGGGGGCTAGCTTGCTCATCCTCCTGAGTTGGGGATCTAGTGCCAAGAGGCTGAAAAGGGCTGAGTTGTTGGACTGTGTTGGGGAGTCATGAGACTAGTCCCTCATAGGGGGATGGTTGGAGAGTGGGGCCCTGGAACAAGGGCAGAGAGGAACTGGCAGCTGCATGCTGGTGGACTCACTGGTGTGGGGAATGGAAAATCACGGTACCTACCTACATTTTACGGTGAGAACAGTTTTGCCATGCGGGTTCTACAGACTATTGTATGTGTACATGAATAAATTATGCCCAGAATGGACAGTAAAAGAGACTGCTCTTTTTATGGCTTGTCGGGGAGGAGAACTGTGGTAGGGACATTTGGGCTGCAGCCTGCTACCAGAGGCGGGGGTGGGGGCAGACACAGTGAGGATATACCAGGAATAAATAACCATGAGAAGTGGTAACCACACACTACAAGTTGCATAGTGTGCCTTTAGGCCAAAGACTATATGCCTCTAAACCCTGATAAATATGTGCCCTGGAGTATCTCAGTGTTTGAACTGAGTAGCTGCTGCTGGTGGTAAATAAATTATAAGAAACACCTTTTCTTCTTGAAAATATTTATCAATCATTCACCCTCCCAACAGTGACCTGCCCTAGGGAAATACTGCACATGCCAAATGGTCTGATCTCAGCCAAAACATTTTTGTGCTCTTGAATTATTTTTGAAGCAATGATTAAAATGACAAATCTGGGTCTAGGCTAGGGGAGAGGGTCAGGAAAACCGACTATTTCTCCCATGAGTTCAAACACTGGGTTTGTCTGCTTTCTTGTATCTCCTTTCTTTTTTGTAGTCTGTGCTATAGATGTTGGTTTCTTGTTGATCATACCATATCAATTAATAGGCTCTCCTAACATCAGTGTACAATATACAGTAACTTAAAAATTATACAGATATATTTTTAAGGGTGTGCATGGGAAATAATATACAACCATTATTTAAAAAAATGTTTTGACTACAAGAAGCAGACCTATCTTCTTTACCATAGATGGAGAATTTATCTTGAACCAGACAAACATTGCAAAATTACTTTCTTTTGACAATAATTTGAATTGTTGTTTAGGTTTCCTTTGAAAACGCTCAACCCTCTTTACGTTCACTTTCCACGAATATTCTTGCAAACTGTTTTACTCGCTAATGTTCTGGTATAGCAACTGGATATTGCCAAGATGAAGGGAAGCCGGGTCATTCCCCCTTTCCACTGGCCATACCCACTGAACAACTGCCGGGAGTCGGAATTGCTCTGGAGCTGCTATGGGTCTACAGCCTTTGAGGATATCTCTGTGCTGCAGCTGACTAACCTGACTGTAGGGCAGCACAAAGCTGCCTTAATGTAGGGGCAGACATGGCCCTAATGTGTGATCTGACTTGTATGCATATAGTGCTGATCTAAAATATTTGTATGAGGAATTGTGAAAAATGGTCATAACTTCTGCTCTTGCTGCTGGCTTCCACTGCAGCTCCTGTACTTTGAAAATGAGCCAGTGTTGCATTTGGGGTCACATTTGAACATTAATATGAGCCTGGTCACGCATTTTGCCCCATGTAAAAAGGATGCCAGGCAACCACTAAGACAAAAAAATAATCTTTGGTGTTATGAATTGTCTGATATTCCCATGCAAAAGCTACTCTATGTAGTCACAGAAACCACCAGAATCATGTGATGGGAAAGCTAGAGATTCTTAGACTCTCACAAAACCTCCAGAAATCAATTTTTCTTCATTTAACTCAGGCTGGAATATGCTGCAGTATCTTCACCCTGAGTCCTCATCCGACACAATAGGGCGTTAATGGAACATTACAATTTTATTCTAACGTGCCGGCTATCTCATTCACAGCACAGACAAAGCTGTTCTCCAAAGTAATTACAGTGAATATACAGCCAAGGCTTTTCAACATTAAATATCACAGCTTTCTAAATTAAAGTATTTTGCTGTATAGGGAAAGACATCAGGCTCTACTGATGACTAAGTATTGGAAAAAATTCTGGTTTCAGGAATTAATGAGGTTTTTACACTTTAGTTAGGAAAGTTTTTGAATGCATATTGGAAACCACTGAAACTATTATTTTATTTGAGTACCTTATTATTTTCTACTGATGTATTTATAAAGGGCACCCATCCATTACTTGATATGCCTTGGCTATAATGAAGAAACAATCAAACTTAAACAGCAGGTCGTCCAGCAGCAGGCCTCCACAAATCAAAACTCTTTCCTGACCAAATTCCCCTCCTTCCAAACACTACCTCTCATAAAGTCCATCCTGCCTTCAAAGCCAGAGTAAATAGGCTTTGCGGCTTGACCAAAAAGGGGCTATTTCAGGGGAGATGAAGGAATAAGCGCCAAAGCTGAGGGGCCTTGATGGAAAATGCCTCTTCTAAAGTAAGAAGGATCCAGCTATAGTGCCTCCACTGATCTCAGCTGTGGCAGAACACTTATTGCCAATGTCAGGTGTTGCCTTCTCTTTTCTGAACCTGTAGGGTACCATTGGTTCACATTCTCAGATTTTTCTCTCCAACCAGGGCCGTCTGTAACTTTTTTGCCACCCCAAACAAAAAAAAAAGCATGTCTAGAGGAGTGAGGGGGTAGGCAGCATGGCTGGAGGAGAGAAGGTGGGGCGGCCCAGCGAAGGTGAGGGGCGGCATGGCCGGAGGACTGAAGTGGGGTGGCTGGCGCAGCCATGGCACGGCCGGAGGAGCCAAAGGGGGCAGTGCAGACACAGAGCGAATGGTGGGTGACACAGCCAGAATGCCGCCCCTTACAGAATGCCGCCCCAGGCACCTGCTTGCTATGTTGGTGCCTGGAGCCGGCTCTGTCTCCAAACATGACTTGAAATTTACCTAAAAAATATATATATATATATATATATATAAAATTCTCACCTGACCATATACCTTGGCATTTAAGAAGCTTGTTGAGATTTGCAATAAAATTTCAAGAGTTGGCAACACTAGATATGGCACAGGGAGAAAGGCATTCTCTCAGGTAGCTTAGTCTCAAGCCATTTTGAGTTATTGGTTAAAACCACCACCTGAAAACCACTAGTCACCAACTTCAGATCCCAGGTGTCATGTGTAAACATAATAATAATACTACAGATTTTAAATTGTCTAACTGACTTAAGCCATACTTTGAGGGAGAACATGAATATAAGGAGCTGTTGTGTCTAGGGCACCAGGAGCTCCTTCAGTCAAAGGCACTGAGACTCAATAGTGATGTATATAGCTGCAGGGGCGCTGGAACAACTTGTATAGTGAGAGCCATTGAACCAAACTGTAAACCCTGTATACGATGGGAACCACTTAAAGCCAGGGGATGCAGCAGCACCCCTAGTTCCAGCACCTGTATATATCTGAGTTTTATCAATTGTATTTACACTACCTGGGTGCACACACTAAATTCCCCAAGTCTTGTACCAGGATGCGCTGAAATTAGTGTAAAACCTGTGATGTTTTCTCTGGAATTGTTTCAAAGATTTGATCAGGATGCTGGACGGAAGAGTCCTAAAGACATTTCAGGGAATGAACTGTGTTGTTACAGTTTTCAAGCAGATCTTAATAAAAATGACAGATATATGCTGTTGAAAAACTGTTGTGTAATAAAATAAGTAGCATCTGATCTATCAACTTAAAGCTTTTAACCTGTATCAAGTAGTGGTCTCCAGCAGTGGGCATGATCTTCTTCCCAATGAAGTGAAAGACAAAATTCCCACTGACTTCCTTCTGAGGAACTGTGGCCGTCAGTGGTACATGTATGAAAGGCCATCTTGCTTTTAGCTAGGGTGACCAGATGTCCCGATTTCATAGGGACAGTCCTGATATTAGGAGATTTTTCTTATGTAGGGGCCTATTACCTCTCATTCAGATTTTTCACACTTTCTATTTGGTCACCCTACGTTTACCACATACTGACTTGACTCAAGGCTCAAACCTGATTCCATTCAAGCTAATGGGACTTCTTCCCACCGACCTCAGGTGGTGTTGGGGTCAAGCCATTGGTCACATGGCCACAGCTGCAGTGAGGGGACATATTTCTCTGGATGTGAGTCCTAAGTGATTCCCATTCCTACTATTCAGGCTCCTTGCATCCCTAACCCAGCAGCCGTCTGACCAGTTTTGTGGAAGGGAATGAAGAAAGCCTCCATGCCTGTGTACACTGACTGACATGCAGAAAGCAAAACATGTTTTAGGAGATAAGAGCCCAAAAGGCTATAAAGAGGATGAGACAGATGCTGTTGCTAACAGCTCAGAAGGAAGCTTTCTCTGCTCCATGTACTGTTATCTTTTAGTATGTCAAATCGGTGGTGCTACGTAGGGGGTGTCATTCAGCCACTGCAGATGCACTTACCAATCTTATTATCCACTGGGAAATAGCGTCTGACTAAAAGCAACATGATAAATTATTGTAGAAATGGCTTCTAAACATGAGTTCTCTCTTGCTTCTTTTCTTCAATTTCCCTTTATATCCTTTTTTAGATTATAATATTTTCTATCCACTATAAATGGGGGGTAAAAAATCCTTGCTGAATACAGCAAGCTGAGATTAGAGTTGAATGATTTGAAGAATATTTTTTCAGAATAAAAGCACTGAGTTTTATTGGTTATTATGTATGGGTTGAGTTATGTTATTTATTCATATCTGTCCAACCAAGGGGTATTCATTGGACCTTAATGCGAAATCCTGAGTGCTTCATAAATAGGTATTTGTCTGAAAATACAGACTGGAAATGCCTTATTCGCTATTTTAAAATGTTTCATCTAATCACATCATGCAATTTAGATGACCAACTACACAATACAGAGAATGAATAGTTGAAGCAAACAGTTTGAGAATCGTTTATAGTTTGAAAGTTTATTCCTCAAAGGTAAAATTTCCCAAAGCACCTAAGTGACTTAGGAGTCTAGGTCCCACAGAAGATTTAGGCTCTTATGTGTCTTCGGTGTTTTTGAAAATTGGATTTAGACTCATGGGAACATAGGAAGTGCCAGTCTGGATCAGACTCAACATCCATTTAATCCAGTATCCTGCATCCAATAGTGGCCAGTAAGAAATACTTCAGAAAAAGGCAAAAGAATGCTACAGTAAGCAGATGTGGGATAAGCTGCTCCTCACACAAATTTCATTCTGGTCTCTGAGAGTTGTGATGGCCAAGCCAATGTTGTACTTGTTTTTCTTCCTTTGAGGGAAGCTAGGGAATGAGTAGAACTTCAGGGACAGAGTGATAGCAGTAAAAATGAACGTCTGTAGGAGGATGCTTGGGCAAATGTGTCATGGGGTTGTCCCTCCTAAGTAGGGACAGCTGGGATGTCTGGCGCATTCATGGGCATGCAGGTGTCTTGACCGAAGAAGAATATCGTTATGTAAAACAGCAACCCTGTCAATCCTTTACTTCACATCTTTTCCAAATTTTGACAAGGGCTCCTGCCGCTAAGACTGGCTTTTAAGGGGTCCCTGTTTGCTTTGTAAAGTGATTGCTTTTAACAGTGCAAAGTGAGGGTCTCAGGGCCTGATTAATTCTTGCACTGGCTGTGCTAGCACAGAAAATCCATAGGATGGGTGTAAGGCCACTCCCAGTGAATATCTTCTGCACAGTGGATCTTTCCGTCACAGGTAGTGCGACCTCTTTAGGTATTATATGAGTGTGCTATGTCTGCAGATATATAAATAGCTAATAGACAAGATGCCAGGAGGTCACGGTCTAGAATATGTTGCATAGTTCCTGGCTTTGGTACGACCAATAAAATCTCTTTTGTACGGCAAATGGCTCCCTCTGTGGAGTTCTTTACATGGACCTTTAACAGCTGGCTAAGTGCACCCCTACAGAAGCACCTGATACAGGAAGCATGGCCAGGGCTGACAGTGGCCTGTTGATTCCTCACTGCCAGTGACACCGAAGATGAATTGTGGGAGGCAGGATTGCCAGAGCCTTGTGGGGAAATGGAAGCTGCCTATGCTCAGATCCTTCAGTGGCCTTAGTGCCAGCTCAGGGAAGGAACCTCTACTCCATGATTTGTCTGAATTCTCTCTCTTCCTCGCTGTCTCTGCATTTTTAATTTCATTCAAAGCCCTGCATCTCTTTTTTCCACAGATTCACAGACAATGGGTTTTCAGAATGGGGGGACCATCAATTCAAATATACACATTAAAGCGCAAATTTTACTAATGGCCTCCACCAATTAATAAGTACTAATTCATGCAATGCTGAGGGATAGCTTGGAGCAAAAAAAATTCGCAGATAAACTGACTTAAAGCTAATTAGATCTGCCGAGCAGCCAAAAACATGTCGCCAACTGGAAAAGGGGCCCACTCCAATTAGATGTGGAGTTCAATTTTAAGAAGTACTGCTTTTAGTTATTTGCTTTTCAACTGGAATTGAGAGCAAACCTTTGATGGTCTCATGTGGGATTTATTAATTGTAAATTACTCTGTACCTGGTTCTGAATAACTTACTGAGACAAATACAAGTAGGTTTAGAACAGCATGGAGCTAGGTCTCAATTCAGCAAAGCATTTAAACCTGTGCTCAGACCATCCCTGTTCAGCAAAGCACTTAAGTATGTGCTTAACTCACATTGACTTCAGTAAGAATTGAGCATGGTCTTTAGATTAAGTATGTCATTTCCTGAATGGGAGGCTTTCCTGACTCTCTGTCTTATGTGGGAGTAACAAACAGGAAATGCTCATTTTTTTCCATGCACTTAATACTAAATTTAAGAGGTATTATAGTATTTACTGGTTTTTCTGTTAATAATTGTAAGAATTAATTCTTTAGATATAACTTAATTCTAAGGCCTTACTTGAATTGTGGGATGATTGTCAAAAAATTGTGGCTGAGTTGCAGACAAACCATGGAAAATTTCAGAAAAGTAAGAATGGATTTTATTCCAGTATTTGTGGTAATAAAGTCCATTATTACTTTTCCATGATTTTCTGCTGTCGGCCACCCAAGGCTGACAATGGGAACACGGGGCTGAGAACAGCCACCTGGGGCTGACCACGACTCCTGCTCTCAGACCCACACACGGCAGGACTCCCCCTGTCAAAACTGTAGTGGAAGCCTAGTATTGCAGACTCCGCAATATCACAAGTTAAGTAGGGCCTTACTTATTTCTGTATTGGAATTATGGATCTGTATTATTAATATTTGTCCTGTGTATTTCTGCTTAGGACTCTATTTCTCTCTTGAAATAAACCTATTCCATTTACATAATGAAGGAAAACAAAATGTTGTTCACAACAACTTAAGGAAAAGTTAGTGAACAGTATATTGTTATTATGATTTAATTATTGTATTGTGGTAGCATGTAGGGACCCCAATCATAGACCAGGAAGGAGTCCATTGCACTAGGTGCTGTACAAACAGAACAGAAAGACAGTCCTGGCCCAGAGGAGTTTGCAATCTATTTCAGAAGAAATATGTAACCCTACAAGTTGTGTAATAAAAGTGATACCGTCCTAGACATTTTGTAGATTATAAACTCTTTGAGATAGGTACCGCAGGCCACATTCTCTATTATTCTACACTTTGTGTGGTCATTTATGCTGTATTGCCAAACTCAAGAGAGAAAAAATCATAAGTCAGACCCTCCAAAATCATGGGATTTTCCCCAAATGTCATGATTTAAAAAAAAAAATCAAATCATGTGTTTCAGCCTGTCTTTTGACTTTTTAATTCCCCTCTATTCCTCTGCCAGTGTCTGTGGGATAATTTCAGATTCAAAAGTCAACCTTTAATGAACACAGCAATGCTTGCTTCTCCTTGGCTGCTCAGATGGAGATTTCACTTACCCTCTCCTCACCCCTGAGATAGGAAATGGATGGCAGTATCCCTATTACTGCCTTCACCTAGAAGCAACACTTCGCTGCCTATTGCTTTACTGGGACTTCTCTATTTGGGATCCACCCTCGATACTTCCTCCTCCTACTGCCCCAGGGCCATACATGCAGGCAGGGCAGGTCTGTCTCCTCAGCTCTTGCACACAGCTCTGCCTGTGTGCCCAGCCCTGAAAAATCACAGGATCGGAGGAGCTTCTCATAGCATCACAATGGCTCCTCCTACAGGCACCAAAATCCTATGATTCACAGTTAGTTCTCACAAGGGGACTCCACTGTCCCCAGGCTGGGGAGAGCTGCCATCTAATCCTGTCATCTTCCTCCTGCACCCAACATCTCCCTGCACCCCACACCCCTGCACTACCTAAATCTGTCTCCATGGTTCCTCACTATTCCCTGTGTCCTGTCTAGATCCCTTAGGGTGACCGGCTGTCCCGTTGTTATAGCGACTGTCCTGATCTGAGGGGCTTTGTCTTGTATATGCAACTACTCTCCTCCCCCCAAAAAGGGGGCCTGTTTCTTCATGCTTGCTGTTATCTGGTCATCCTAAACCAGAGGTGGGCAACCTGTAGCCAATCAGAGTAATCCCCTGGCGGGCCATGAGATGGTTTGTTTGACCCGCGGCCACTGGGAGCTGTCTCCCAGCCTGCCAGTGGATTACCCTGATGGGCCGCAGGTTGCCCACCACTGTACTAAGCCCCCCGAACAAGGGAGTGGTGGCCATTTTGCCTGTGCACATGAATTCAATCTCATTGAATACAATGGAAGGTGGCAGCCAACTTTAAGGACAGCCTCACTTCCCCATGCAGATAGACTGCAGGGAAATGGTAGCCATCTTCCTGGCTTCAGCCCCATTGACAGTAATAGGAGAGAGTGGCCATTTTGAATAAGGGAAAATCCATGCTTTGGCACTTTTCATCGTGTTTTCATGAGACAGGTTTACAAACCGACCTCAAAATCACTAGAGCTGCAATAAAATCATGAGGGTTCGTAATACTGTTTGCAACAGTGCAGGTGGGTGTACAGGGATCTAAGTCATAATGGCAGTTTTATACTCACTTTGTATTGGTATAAATGGCTACACACCATACAGGGCAACAGAGCATCAGTAGCAATGTCTTACTATGATACAGCACTTCACACAATGGCTCTGATCTGGTCTCAGGCACGTCTACAGTGCAAATTAATAGTAATCATAGAGGTTGATTAGTGGGGAAAAAAGGGAGGAAATTCTGTTTGTTTGGGGAATGAGTCTTTTCCTCAGTCTGGTGGCAACTACATACTAATATGCAGCCAGATCCTTCAGTCATTACTCCGGCAAAACTCTGAGAGTCCTAATTTCAGAAGTGCTGAGCATCCATTGCTCCAGGTGAAATCAATGGAAGCTGTGTGTTCTCAGCCATTCTGCAATTTAAATCCCAGTTGAGTTCAGTAGACATTTTGTCTCAACAAAGGCTTCGGGATCACATCACTTCTTTGTCACCTCTTATATGATGACAGTTTTTAGGGGATATAAAACCATTAATTGCTTATGCCCCTGTCCTTGGAACTAAGCTCACATCACTCTCTGGGATGGACTTTCTCTCATTAGCCTTACATTGTTTCTTTTAACAGGACCCAAAGAAGAAACAAGTTTCTACCATGCTGTAAATCCAGGTAATCATGCAGTATTTTCCAACATTAAGTGTTTGTGACAACTTAGTAATGGTCTCTGTGGTATTTATATAGGTGTGTGTGTATATTTAGCTATCTTTAATTATGGCTTCCTCTCTATGCCAGTAAAATGCTGATACAAACTTCTGTGGTTTAAGCCACACTGAATATGAATATCTGACTATTAGCTATGACAGTTGTTGGACAGTAGATATACTTATCTCTGTAGCAAGGTGCTGGTGCAGAAGGCACCTAATTAGCCCCTGCTCAGCCATCCCCAATCAAGGGAAATGTATTGGGGCTGGAGAAAGCCTGATGCCTGGCCTAAGAATTGGCTGCACCTGCTGGCATGAGGACTAGAAAGGCTGGCAGGAGGCCAGAAGACAGGGGCAATGGTCAGGGAAAGGGTTGTTGTCTGACTGGGGCCTGACTCTGTGGCTAGAAGGAGCCAGCTTGGCTGGTAAGCCTTGTATATGGCTGGACAGTGGTGGTGGGACAATGCTGTAAATAAAGACACAGGTGCTGCACAGTTAAAGCCTCTCTGAACTTCATGGAGATGGCCAGGGAGACCCCAGGAAGTGGGGCAGCAGGAAGACCCTGTTACAATCCCATTCTATACATGGAGAAGCCAAGGTGCAAAGAGGGTATAGAGCACAAAGCGGTTAAAGGGCTTACCCAAAGCCTCAGAAAGAGTCAGTTGTGCAATTAGAACTCAGGCATTCTTGTGACCAGACCACTAGACCTAACTGCTCTATAGCAAACAGTATGCTGATGTGTTGGTGCTATATAGGGGGTGCAGTCTCTGTTGTAGTTGTGCAGTCATAAAGGATCTCCAAAATGAAGTCCAGTGTTTTAATTGTCTTTTAACACACTTGCCCTTCAATCAGAGGTCAAAATACTAAGTTTGAATTAAGCAACATTTTGCCTTCAAACATGACTCCATAAATCAAATTAATTCAATTTTAAGCAAATCAGTTCATGCTTAGCATTAATAGGACTTTTGACTTCAAATTCTCACAAATAAGCTGGAGAGGATAAAGGTTGGACAATTATTTTTATGACTGGCTGCTCATTCAATTTATGTTCCTCTAATAGGATTGTTCAGTGAGTACTCTACCAAAAGTGCGGAAATCGGCTAAGCTTATTCCACTGTGCAAGAAAGGAGACAAAAAGCCCTAAACAACTTATTTAACCACTTGCGTTATTACTGGTTCTGTCTAAGCTGAGTACTAAAGACATTTATTTTAGCTGCAGTACTGCAGAGATGATTTCAGTGAGTTTTGTCTGAGGAAGGCCTGCAGGATCAGGCTCCTAATCTTGATTTGGGCCTCAACTCAGCATAGCATCTAAGCATATGCTTAAATCCCACTGATTTCAGTGACTAACTTCAAAGTGAGATTTTGCGCATGTACTCACTGTTTAAAGCGCAAGTATTAAACCTCCTTTTTGAGAGTGATCAGTCTTTTTGCGCTAGCGCTATAGCGCAAGGGTGCAAATGTGACCACCCAGGAATAACTCATTACGCGATAAGGGAATCAACAAGCCATTTAAGGCAAATGACGTCAATGTTGTTTTGAAAAAGGGCGGAAGAATCAGGAAGTAGCTTATCCGTTTCTCTCTTAAAACTCACAGCCGATAAGCACCGGAAATGCTGACCGATCGAGCTATGTGAGTGCACTGCAGAGCCTGGTCAGTTTCCTAGTCACTGACAGCCTCAACTTGTCTCACTGCCTACAGGTTCCCTGTTCCCCCTTACCCCCCTCCTTTGCAAAGCACGTTGCACCCAGCTGAATGCTGGGATACCTGCCCTATCCCGCTACTGTCACTGCCGCCAGAAGTGCTACAAATGTATCCATTCTTTAGCGCTACAGGGTTTCAATCTGCACAGGCTCTAGCACGATACCTTTTGCGTTACATTGGGAAGCGCTACAAAAAAACGTGCTATAATCTCTAGTCTAGCCATACCCTCAGGGTCAAAACCAGATTAGTGGGATGGATGCAAGTAAGCCTCCAGTAATGGGAGGACTGGAAGGTAGGGGTGTGTGTGTGTGTGTGTGTGTGTGTGTGTGTGTGTGTGTGTGTGTGTGTGTTAAAGCTGGTTTAACTGAATTTATCGTAAAATACGGTGACTTCAGTTTGTAACACACTGCTGTGTTTTAAAAATGTTATTTGAGTTTAAAAATGCATGGAATGTTTATAATTGTTTGTTTGTTTTTTAACGAGATTTTTATTTGGCTGAATGTGAGTTACATAATGTATGATCCTATAATGCTGGCTAGACTTTATTCCAGGGCAGATTTGGAAATGAAATAATCTCTTATGATGGAGAATTTTCTTGATGAACTTTTTCTAAACAAATAAATTAAATGAATGGAGGAGATAAATGTGTCTATTACACACATCAGGGGACAAACTGTCTCAGTTTGTGTGCAGAAATGTGAGTGAATCTAATTACACATACTGATACACAATATGTGTGCACAAGTACCTGATTTGTTCAAGGGAGGTTTTGGATAGGTAAGGAATGCAGGATCAGACCCAAAGCATAAACAGAATTCAGACCTTAAACAATCTAACACAAAAGCCCAATTAGCAATAAAGTAGCTCAATAAACCATTTTTACAAAATTCACTTTTATACTTTCTGGAACAGTCTAAAAACTGTTAGCAGCTGCTGTTCTTTATGATATTCCACCTAACTCATCAGATAACTTTGGTGCTTCCCAGTGAAGAGTCCAAGAGAACATTTTGGAAAGAATGTATAATCATAATACCTGCACCTCAGCATAAAGTAACATTAAGTTCTGTAGATAACTTTAATTGACATGCCAATCAAATTGTTCTGATGTTTTATATCAAGGTACCTAAGTAGGCTTACATTTAAAAGATAAAAAGATGTGTACAATTGTAGCGGGCCCAGGTGGGCCCCCTCTGAGCAGGAGGGCGACCCGGGAGAGGAGCAGGGAGAATGGCCCGACTGTGAGCAGACCGGGAGCCCCGCAGAAGGGAGCAGCAGCCCAGACCCTGTGGCGGAGAGGGACTGGCCTGGCCTCCCGGCAGCCACCTACCCGGGGGGCCAAGGCCAGCAACCCAGAACCCCTGGAGACAGCGGCCCCCGACCTCCCGGAGCCCGAGGGTGGCCCAGACAGAGCGGTTGCGGAGTTCCCCGCGACCGAGGGCGACTGGCCTGGGGTCCCAGCAGCGACCTACCCCAACGAGCAGGGGATGGACTGGGCCCCCGTGGGCCAGGAACCCTGACAGCGGATCACCGGAGGGGTGAGTGCAAAGACTGTGGGTTTGCTGGCTGCCTGAGCAGGAAAGCTCAGGCTATAGCCAGCCCCTTGAGACTGTTTGCTTGGGGATCACCGGAGCTGAGACGCCCGACTAGAGCCCCTATAAAGACTGTGCGTTTGCTGGCTGCCTGAGCAGGGAAGCTCAGGCTATAGCCAGCCCCTGGAGACTGTTTACTTGGGGGGAGCACCGGAGCTGAGACGCCCGACTAGAGCCCCTATAAAGACTGTGCGTTTGCTGGCTGCCTGAGCAGGAAAGCTCAGGCTATAGCCAGCCCCTTGAGACTGTTTACTTGGGGATCACCGGAGCTGAGACGCCCGACTAGAGCCCCTATAAAGACTGTATGTTTGCGGGCTGCCTGAGCAGGGAAGCTCAGGCTATAGCCAGCCCCTTGGGACCATTATCGGTGTGCGGCCGGAGCTGAGAAGCCCGGCCAGAGCTTTATTAAAGACTGTATACCCTGGCTGTCTGGGTGAGAGCACCGGCTAGAGCCAGCAGCCCTAAGGACAGTGTATCGAGACTGCCGGTGGGCCCGTCGACACGAGAGCCGGCTACCTTCGGGAGGGCGTGTCCGGGCTGCCGGTGGACCAGGCCGCTGTGAGGAAACACCGGCCAGAAGTCAGAATAGACGCGGAAGCCACCGACAGAGGCCCCCCCGAGTGCTAGAGAGAAGCTAATTCCCCACATCACCAGGAGGGGGCACCCCGGGTGAGTGTCGACGTCTTTACAACAATATTACGACTTGTTGGTTTATTAAGCAAAACACTGCATTCTCACGACATAGTTTTCCATGCTGTTAAACTAATTTACTCGCAGTTTAGAATAATCCATCAGTAGCTTGAAATGAGCACTATTTCCTTACTAAATTTTTTTAGCTTTTACTAGTGGGAAGCACACATTGGTTTGCTGCTGTAGGATCTGTAAAGAGTTAAAAGATACTGCCATTCATCTTTCATAGCAGAAAGAGCAAAGAAGCATTTGCTTTGAAAATGAAAACATAAGCCTAAATCCTGAAATCTTTATTGAATCTTTGCTCAGTCTTTACATGGGCCTAACCTCCACTCATCATCATCATCTTCTTAGCGTTGTTCCCGTGCTATGGCAGGGTCCGCTTGTCGGTATATCCGTCTCCATTTGGCTCGATCCAGGGCATCTTCAGGGGTGGTGTTCACGCATTTCATGTCCTCCTTGATGCAATCCATCCAGCGTTTCTTGGGTCTACCACGGGGTCGCCGGCCACCAGGGTCCAAGCGCATGGCTGTCCTTGCCACCGAGTCTTCATTGCCACGTACGACGTGTCCATACCATCTAAGCCTTCCTTCTCGCAGCTTTGCCATGATTGGTGCGACTCCCAGTCGTCGCTGGACGTCGTCATTCATGGCATGGTCGAATCGCGTTAGTCCAATGCACCATCGGAGCTTTCGCATTTCCATCACGTGCAGGGCCTGCTCATGCTTTGCTATCGCTGGCCAGTACTCCGATCCATAGAGGGCGACTGGGCACACGACCGTTCTGTAGACCTTTGACTTGAGGTGTACGGGCATCCGGCGATCACAGAGGACTCCACTCACCTGACGCCACTTCATCCAGGCGGCGTTGACACGGGCGTGGGCATCCGGAAGGCTATCGCCGTTGCTGCATATAAGGGAGCCGAGATATTTAAATTGCTCTACCTTCTTCAGGTCTTCTCCACCAATGCTGATGGTTCCATTGGTTTGGGGACCACCTTCCATATATTCAGTTTTCTTGATGTTCAGCCGAAGTCCAAATTTGCTGAGCCGTTCATTCCATTGCCGTGTTTGCTCTTGGAGGTTGTCACGTTGTTCATTCGCCAAGAAAACGTCATCGGCATAGAGGAGTGACCATGGATGAGGGGACTGGAGGTCAAACGTCACAGTGTCCATGCAAAGGACGAACAGTAGGGGCGAAAGCGCCGACCCTTGATGTACTCCGACATTGATGGCGAAGGGAGGTCATGTTCCCACTGCACATCGGACCATGCTGGTGACGCTACAGTACATTAATTGAATCCACCGGACGTATGCTTCGGGAACATTGTGGGATCGTAGGGCGTGCCAGATGAGTTTGTGTGGGATGCGATCAAAGGCCTTTTCCAGGTCAAGGAATGCCATGTGGACGGGCTTGTTCTTCTCACGATGCTTCTCCAAAAGCAGCCGAGCAGCGTGAATGGCGTCTGTCGTTCCACTTCCTTTGACAAAGCCGCATTGGTTCAGAGTGATGGAGAAAATCTTACGGAGCCTGGCATCAATAATCCGTTTATGGGAAGTCAGTGGAGGTTAGGCCTACCCGTTGCGACCATCAATATTGGAACGATGACCGGGAGAAACCGAGAATTGGCCGAAGCTTTGAAGGCCCGCCGTATCGACATCGCATATATCCAAGAGACGAAGTGGAAAGGAGCGAAAGCTCGGGAGATTGGCGAAAGATACAAACTATATTATAATGGAGAAAGCAGCACTCGGAATGACGTTGGTATTGTGATCAGCGAGAAGTATCGGGACAACGTCGTTGATGTCCACCGAATATCCGATCGAATTATGACCATCAAAACCGAGTGTGGCACAAACACTCTCTGAAATTATCACGTGCTACGCCTCCCAAACCGGATGTTCCGATGGCGAGAAGGACGAATTTTGGGAAGGATTGGACGCCCACCTGCGAACTGTTGTACATTAGCAATTTTTTTCTTTTTTTCTTTTCTTTTCTTTTTCTTTGTATAAATGCATTTTACTTCTGTTCCATTCTATGGATCCAATGAAGTGAGCTATAGCTCACAAAAGCTTATGCTGAAATAAATTAGTTAGTCTCTAAGGTGCTACAAGTATTCCTCGCTTTCTTTATGGATACAGACTAACATGGCTGCTATTCTTGATCCTTTTAAAAAGGCTCCAGCCTAGGTCATATTAACATCCCTGGATGTTAGCAGTGCACTCAATACGTTCACACCTTATACCTTCCTACCCCAGGCCCATCCCCTCCCCATATGTACATTCAGGGATGGTGTAGTGCAAGTGATGCCTTCCCTGCCACAACTGGGGCCTGATCCAGGCCACCTCTGTGTGTGGCTTTATGGAGTAACATTTTGCTGTCAGTAGGGACTTCAGGATACACTTTATAAAGAATTATACATAGAGCTGGTCAGAGAATGAATTCTCTGTTCCAGAAAAAAAATCCAAATTTTGAGGGGAAAATTGTCCCATATCAGAACAAAAAGCTGCACTATTTTGCTAAATGAAGTTTTAAAAATTGTTGTAGGTCACTGAATTTTTTTTTGATACATTTAATTTCAACTTTGACTCTTAATTTTTAAAACACTTCTATATAAAATAATTATGTGCATTTTGAAATAAAAAATTAAACTTCGTTCCAAAGAGTCAAAACCCTTTTCCAAAATGTTTTAAATGAAATTTCATCCAAACGAAAATGATTTTGCAAAATTAAATTTGATTTAGTCAATGGCATTTTCCAGTGGGGAAACTATTTTGGTGAAACCTTTTCAATCAATTCTAATTACATGGGCTTTGCAAATGTGTAACTAATTTTTTTCCTTTTAATCGCCAGTTACATTCAGCTGGACTTAATTCTCCAGAAATATGGTTTAATAACCAGTTAGTTTATTTAATACAACAGCCTTATTTAGCCTATAAATGTATGTGTATATAAAAATATACAACGTTTATTTAGAAGTGGACCAGTTTTTAATTGTTTGTTTTTTCTTGAATTACTTTGTAACTTGGTAGGCAAACACACTCACAGTTTTTCCCTTAGTAAGTGAACCAAACTCTGAGGCCTTTTCTCATCTTTAGCTCACCCTTCCCAGAGTTTAAACTGGGTCAAAGCCACCATTGAAAGCAGTGTCCGTATTTAGCTGAAAGTGAATTGCAGAGTTACTTTAATGCATTTTTATTTCAAATTTTTTAATTTTTAACACACAACCATTTAATTTTGGTTACAAATGTAGACCACACTTTTTGGGTGCTGGTCTGTAATATAAGTAGATAATAGGTGGTGGGAATGGGCATCAACAATAAAAGGACACAGGTGCTGCATTTTGGTTGGTCTCTGGCTGAGTTTTTGAAAGGACCAGCAAGGGCCCGGTTACACTCATAAAATGAGATCTCTGAAGATAGAGCTGAAAATCAAACCACATTTTGAAAAGTACATTGCACTGACCTGTCTCACTGGTTCTTGAAATGTAGTCCTGAAAAATCAAATTAAGAAACTGGGGACTTAAATAATAGATGATTTTTTTCTTTCCTTTACATTGAGGGGTTGTGAGTTTTTTGTTTCTTTGAAACATCACGTGTCCGCTGCATTTATGTTTCTGTTATGAGGCAGTTGTTAAATAGGATCATAGCATTGGGATGGTGAGGACTTACTGCTAAATAGGATCATAGCATAAGGATGGAAAGGACTTATTGGATCATCCAGTCCAAGCCCCCTGCAAGGTTATCTTTGATAATCATAAGAAGCTGCCACTGTTATATAAGGAACTAAAAAAGACTTTACTGATCTTGAAACTAGGGACTCAGTAATGTGGGAAAGTCTTTTGCAGTTAACTATTTTGGGATGTTTTTAATTTTGTTAAACTGTTTTACTGACTAAAAAGCTGTGTGATTTTTGTTTTTGTTAATGATTGATTGATTGTTGGCTTGATTGCTATGACTCATGGGGAAGGGCTGTATGTTCTACAGCCCTTAATTCCATCAAGATTTAAAATCTTTGCTTAAAATGGTCAGTGATGCTGGCAGCTGAGTAAATAGGAAAATTAAATTGAGATTATTTCCTAATGATTTAGTTGGAAATGTTTGCTTTAATTTTCACAAGGGACCCAATTTATCAATATAAAGGATCCTCATAGGGAAGCCTGTCTGAAATGGGATTGGTTAAAAGATAAAGAATGATTTATAATATTCCTAATGGGTCCATGCAGCTTTATAGATACAAGCTTAAATCTATTTCTTTGCAAAGGGACTATAATTTGAGCTTCATCTAAATACATTACAATGTCAATGCATTCAGTCGGGGAGAATGAAACTACTCTGTATGTGGACGAGAAAGTATTTGCATCTTCCTATTTGCATCTTCCTATTCATTTGCCTCTGAGCCTCTTCTGCAAAGATTGTAAATGGTGACAACTTCATCCCAGCTCTGTATATTCATCTCAGCCTCCGCACCCTTGTCTAGAATGAGGATTTTAAGGATATCACTATTCTGGTACCAGTGCAACTAGAGCTCAGAGCAGGTTTAGATGATGTGGTTAAAACTGTAGCACAGTCTACACTCAAGGGCCAACCATTGGTGGAACTGGTGTTGCTGACTCAGTTCTAGTACAAATTATGGAGACTTTCCTAAAACCCTGTGTAGCTGTAACCTGGGAGTGAATCTGTGTTCGCACCATCATCAGTAATAAAGGATTTGTGGACCAAACTATGTCCTCAGTGACACCCATGCAACCGCTATCATTTCAATGAGGTATAGCTGGTTGAAAATTAGCATACAACTCTGTTGGTGATGGGCAAGGTGGAATAGAATCCAGTTACAGTAGACTCTCGATTATCCAGGATGATAGGGAAAAAAATAATTCTGGTTAATAAAATCCCAGATAATCACCATCCATAGGAAATATTGGGAGTGGGGGTTGGTTCACCAGCCACCCTGCACCGGGGGAAGGGGGTGTTGGTTCACTGGCTGCCCTGTGCCCTGGTGGGGTTGTTTTGTGTGTGTGCTTGGGGCAATAGCAAAGCCAGAGCCGGCCCTGCGAGTTGCGCATATTTTTTTTGACTTGCTGGTTAATCCACATCCTGGTTAATCCAATCCCGGATAATCGAGAGTCTACTGTAACTCTTAACTGTGTTGACTCGGTAGTAAAAGAATGCTTTTTGTCACTGAAGCAAATGACTTTGAGTACCCAACAGAAACAGATTTGTTGAGTGAGAAAATGACACTTTTGCACAGTTAACTTTTAGAGTAAAACCACACTTTGGCAGAGGTTTGAATGTGAAACTGTTAAGTGACATGTCAAACTAGTACAGTAAACCCTCGATTTAACGGACCCCGATTTAACGGACTTCGGATGCAACGGACAAAATTTCCGATGCATCCGAAATCCGTTATTGGGGGCTGCCGGCTCCCGCCCCAGGGAGCCGGCTGGGTTGACAGCTCCCGCCCGGCTCCCCGCAGTGGGGACCCCTGCGGGAGCTGTCAACCCCCCCCGCCCCCCGCCCGGCTCCCCGCAACGGGGAGCCGGGCGGGGGGGCTGACAGCTCCCGCCCGGCTCCCCTCTGCGGGGAGCCGGGCGGGAGCTGTCAACCCCCCCGCCCGGCTCCCCACAACGGGGAGCCGGGCGGGGGGGGGGGGGTTTGAGAGCCTCCGCTCGGCTCCCCACAGCGGGAAGCCGGGCGGGGGGTTTGAGAGCTCCCGCCCGGCTCCCCGCAGCGGGAAGCCGGGCGGGGGGTTTGACAGCTCCCGCCGGGCTTCCCGCTGGGGGGAGCCGGGCGGGAGCTGTCAACCCCCCCGCCCGGCTCCCCGCAACGAGGAGCCGGGGGGGGGGGTGTTGAGAGCTCCCGCCCGGCTCCCCGCTGGGGGGAGCCGAGCGGGAGCTGTCAACCCCCCCGCCCGGCTCCCTGCAGCGGGGAGCCGGGCGGGGGGAGGGGGTGGGGTGGGCTGACTCACGGCTGGCTCCATATAACGGACTAATTCGGGCGGGGGTGTCTGTTGTCACCCGAAAGTCCGTTATTTAATAATTTAAAAAAATTATTAAATAACGGACTTTCGGTTTTAACGGACACCCCCCCGCCCGAATTAGTCCGTTATATCGAGGTTTCACTGTAATGATGAATTGGTGAAAAGGTAAGTGGCCTAAGGGACTATGTTAGTGCTGCTTTTGGAAAGATGTGCAAGAATGAGATGTAATGCTACTACAGAGCAGAGGTGCACAGACTATGCCCTGCAGAATATTTGCCAAA
Source organism: Sternotherus odoratus (assembly GCA_032164245.1). Classification (NCBI taxonomy): domain Eukaryota; kingdom Metazoa; phylum Chordata; order Testudines; family Kinosternidae; genus Sternotherus; species Sternotherus odoratus. The sequence continues at coordinate 8,638,628 of JAVMKO010000009.1, read as the reverse complement.
TGATCAGGTTTGAGAAGAGACAACATTAGAGTTGCTCACCACATTCTCTCCACTTTATGGTTCTATTTCCTCTCTTCCACACACCACCTTCATTCCTAGGAAAGTAACACATAAACTGAGATGCATGCAGTCATCTGGCCTAAAGAATGTAGAAAGTGCCTTCCCAGACCAGAGCTTAGTGAGACCTTTGAGTCCCCTCAGCAGGACACCAAGCAGCACAGACTGTGTGTTTAGTTAGTCTGGGAGCTGGAGAGCCAAACATAACTACAGAGTCCATCTGTGTGGCCTGAATAAAGAATCCCCTTTTACGTTCATTATAATAGTCCTGTCTCTTGTTTACTGCAAGGAACACTACAGAGAATATTGAGTTTGCATAATTTAAAGTAAGGAGTAACATGCTTAATGTTTAAAGGATGAAGAAATTCAACATAAAAGTAGCATGAAGCCCTCCGTATTTAATTCACTTGCATGCATGTATGCATATGTAATCTATCTAGTTTGTTTATCAGAGGCTCTCAAGGCACCCTATGAGCACTGATCAGTTAAGATTCACCATATCCCTGTGAGATGGGTAAATGCAGAACCAGATTTAGGGGCAGGCAACCCAGTCAACTGCCTAGGGTGCCAGGCTTAGGGGTGGGAGGGTGGGAGGGGCACTGGGTTCAGGGTGCTGCTTTTGTTGTTGATGTTAAAAAGTTTCTATAAGCTTAGAGGAAACTTTTTTTTTTTGTTAATTATCCTAGCGTGCAAATTTTATTGTTTTATATGAAAGGGATAAATCATGCATGCAAGTCATTCGTCAAAGTCCTGAAATCGGCTACAAATGCAGTAAAAGTAAGGCATTCAAACGTTTAAGAAATGGGAGAAGGAACGGAAGATGCTCCTTGCTTGGGGCACCATTTGATCTAGGGCCAGCCCTATGTAAAAGTTATCTCTACTTTACAGATGGAAAAACGAAGACTCTGAGGGCTTGTCTTCACGAGGCTGCTCCGGGATTGATCTTCTGGTGATCGATTTATCGCATCTCACTAAGACGCGATAAATTGATCGCCCGCGGCTTCCCCGTCGACTCTGGAACTCCAGCTTGCCGGGAGGCGCAAGCTGGAGTCGACGGGGGAGCGCGCCGCCAACTGCCGCCACCGTGGGGACGAGCGGTAAGTCAGCAGCAGATACGCAAACTTCAGCTACGTGAATCTTCTGCCATTGATTCCTCCCCCCTCCCCCGTGAGGACAAGCCCTTAGTAATTAAACGTTTTGCTCAAGGTCACACAACACACCAGGGGCAGTGTTGGGAATAGAACCCATGGAGCTGTCGGCTGAATAGTGAAGGTCGGCCGAGACCAAAGACTGCTTCCTCCCAGGATGATTGGAGAGGTCGGAGGCATAGAACAGATCATTGTGACCCTTCTAACTACTCTTCATACCAAGCCTTTTCTGTAGCTCTGTGGCAGTTACTTCACCCTTAGGACTTTAATCTCTTCATTGTATCCACCATGTGAGGAATAGTCAGTTGAGAATACCATTTGCATGAACTTCCCACCCTCTTCAGCAGTGCTTTGAGACACTACTCAAGAGAAGCCCCTTGTGCATAATCATGCATCTTTTTGCTGAGCAGCCTGTTGACCAGTGACCTGATCTTGGAGGGTCTATAGTTCTGGGTAAAATAATAATGGACGTTCTTGAAAGTGTAATACCAAGCAAAAGAACCAAAATATATGTATTAGAAGTAGGCTTGGCTATACGTCTTAAGCTAGGGTGACTGTATTTCTCTGAATATGGGACACCTGTTAAAATTACTTGTACTCAATCAATCCGAACAATGTAGTACAAACATTGAAATCAACATCAAGCTCCTTTGTTGGGTTACAAGGTATTCCCAAATGGCAGAAGCCTGCGTATGAACAAACCCTTATGTGATCCTCTCCACTTACTTTTTCTTCTATCTTTGTTGTCCCTTTGGAAACCTGTTAATTTACCCTTTCCAGTCAAGCTCCTGCCTTGATCCCGAGGAGTCACAGCAGAGCAGACCTGAAATGTATCACTAGTACAGGACTGAAAAATTGAACTAGCATATTTTGGCACTGCAAAACTGCATCTGTGAAAAAATGGTTAGGTCGAGATCAGTGGTTCCCAAACTTTACCAACCTGTAAAACCCTTTCACTAAAATGCCAAGTCTCGTGAACGCCCTCCTAAAAAATAATCCCTGAAAATGTTGTTCTCCTTTATTTGAGTATAAGTTAGAAAAGCAGTGCTGTTGGAAATATAACATTGGATTTTATGATGTGCTTATTACACACTATGTATTATTAATTATTATTTACCATGATAGTATCTTTATTACATTATGAAAAGGGCACCACTCTTCCAAGATCTCACTTCCGTTGCTTGTATCCCTTTGAATAAGCCTTTTTATAAGACAAAGCTCCTGGGTTTCATCAAGGAGTATCAGATGTGAAACAGCATGCAGGGATTTAAAAAGACAACTCCCATCAAGAATTCCTCTTACACAAGCATTCAGGTCTTGAGCAGTCCAGGCAAACAATGCACGTTACAACAAAGCTTAATCTTCTTGTTCATCATCATTTTAAAAACAATACTAGCTGCCTGTTTCATTTTAAAAACAGCAAAAAATGTCCACCTCCCTTTGCATTTCTTATAAGGAGTCCTGAAGTTTAAATCTCCTCAGTGTGATAGAGATGCTTGCTTTGATCAGCTTGGCTCTTGGAAGTCCAGGGGCTCCGTGCTGCTGGCCCTGTGCTGCCCAGAGTCCCTAGGGACAGCTCTGTCCGCCATTAGGGATTTTTTTTTCCTGAGAACCCCCTGTAACATTTTGTGAACCCCCAGGGGTTCACAAACCCCAGTTTAGGAACCACTGGTCTAGATGTACCTTTCTGAAGCCTAGCTGCATTGCCCTTAACACCTTCCTGCAAAAACTAAAAATAAAAGTCATGCTCCAGAACAGTATCAATGAGGCAGTGAGATCTTGTGCTAAACCTGCCTGTTACTGCTTATCATTAGCTCTGCAGGATCCTAGACACAAAACAGAGCTTTACATTTGCTGCTTTGGCTCATAGCTTTATGCCAGTTTTCCTAACCTTGTTTTCAAGCTTGATCAGGTTTTTGTCTAAATTCTAATGGAAGCACTAAATCATCTTGCTGTGAAAATGAGCAGCATGTTTGGGCTTTGGGAGGTAATTAGTACTCTACTCTCCTGTTTCAAATGAGCATACTGAGCTGAGCGCCCCAGCTAAGCAGAACATTTCACTCACTGCAGCTCTTAATGTTCCTTCTAACATGTTCCTTCAGTAAACATCCATTCTGAGAGTTGTTCAGCATTCGTGCGATCCTGGTTATTCACCCTTGGGGACTGATACTTATAAACCATTATATTTTTTATAAGTAATATCTAAGCCAAACATGCAGGTGATTCCTCTTGTACTGAAGGAGGGCTTAGTCTCATGCTGAATTGAAGAACTATTGGATCTGATACTCCAAATCCTTGCACTTTGTCTTCATTTACTCCTGTACAACGTGATTGTACAATGCTTCTGAGCATGTTTCATCTGCTTTGCACAGGTGTAAATGGAGACATAATGTGAAAATCAGTGGAGAATCTGCCCCATTGATCTAGACTATGACCCCTTTTTTTCTGGTTTCTTTGTGCCACTTTGGCAGTCCAAATTTACTACAAAGTTGGTGTAGGAATTCCTGTGAATACCCTTTAGTAATGGGAATCTCTGGATAGCATAAAGTCAGAATAGTATTACATTGCCAGCTCTTCCCAGCGTGTGGCATAGGGGGCCTCTTTTTGGGATTGGGAGCATTGCTGAAACACCTCTCTGCTTCTGTTATTTCCTGCTACAAGAATAACCCTTAGGGGCTGTGGCCAGCCTGTCATGAATTACTGCTCTAAGTTACTCCTGGGAACCAAACCAGTATCAGCAGGATCCAGAATTTAGGGTCCACAAGGCAGTGTACAGCCCCTTTCCTTTTCCTTCAGCTACACTGAGCACAGTCCGAATCCTGGCCATACAGATGCCAAGTGTAAGAATTCGCAATTCCTGTCTGGTGAGGTTTTGTTTTCAATCCTATTTATAAGAATGAGCTAACTTTGATTGGGGGGAAAAATGGCTACTGGGCTGATTGGCAGTTGCAATTAGTCCCTGTTTGGAGAGTCCATTTCAGTGCTATAATTCAGAGGGAGAGTCCTAACATTTTAGCCAAAGAGAAGAGGATATTTTTTTAATTTCTTTTTTTTTTAAAAAAAAAGGTTTTCTAATCTCAGCAAGAGTTTGAAATCAGGATGAATTTAGTTAAGTTAAATGAAAACTGAGTGAAGAAAGCATTATTTGGACAGCAAGAGGAATTTTTTTTCTTAATTATGCTCTGGACTCTTTCTCTCTAATGGATTCCCTACATCCCGCAGTGCTTCCTGGCCTGCACACAATGTTCTGTAGCTGAATCAGCAGTGAGCTACCCAAATATCTGATTTTTCTGTTCACGGGCTGAACTTCAAAAGTTTCAAATTGTTTTGGGGTTGAATTAAACATTTTCTGCTGTTTGAAACAAAATGTTTTGTTTCATTTTCTGGGTTTTTTAAAAACACTTTAAATGTTCTTAAATAAAATTTAGGGACATTTCAAAATCTCTTTCCAGAACAAAAAGTTGAACCATTTCAACACTTCATGGAAAAAACAAAATTCTTTTTGACTGAAACAAGTCATGGAAATCAACCCAAATTCACAAATTGCTTTGATTGACCTGAATCTGCATTGGTTTTTTTTCGGGGGGGGGGAGGGGGACGGGGGGACGGGACTATTAAGGGGGGGGGACTTTGCACAATCAATTTGCCCAGCTCTTCTACCCCACTGTTTTGCTTGTGGGGGTGAGAGTATTTTGACAAGTATCAAAATACAGGGATGAGACTAATCTGCTATCAGTTAATTCTTTCCAATGCTCAGTTCTTGAGATGAGGTTTCTTACTGCTATACTCACCTCCACTAAACTCTGATCCCAGTAGCAATCACTGCATCTGAGGATTCTGGTAATGACAATATTTTGATGAGAGTCAGATAGGCCTACTTTAGGTTAAGTGTTTTCCGAACTGGGACGTATGAATATAAGAATGGCCATCCTGGGTCAGACCAAAGCTCCATCTAGCCCAGTATCCTCTCTTCCAACAGTGGCCAATGTCAAGTGCACCACAGGGAATGAACAGAATAGGTAATCAAGTGAGCCATCTACTGACGCTCATTCCCACCTTTTGGCAAACGGAAGCTAGGGCCGCCATCCCTATGCAATAATTATAACTAGTCATACCTCCTCAAAGGTATTCTAGGGTCTAGTGGACCTCTCAATAGACTATCATTACTAGAGGGATGGTTCCTGCTGGGGTTTCCCATTGGATCATCCCTTCAGTCTTCCCATTTTTACCCAATCAGAGGACCCTCTTTTATATTGTAATTCTGGCCATACCTAACACCTTATGCACATGGTTTTCTCTCTTTTTTTTCCTTCTCTGAGCTTCCACATCCCATGAATATTGGGGTGCCCCATTTTTCATAGTTTTTTCTTAGTTTCTTTTATTCTCATTAGCATCTATGCAGAACACATACCCTCCAGTCAAGACAGACATTCAAAGATGTTACAGTCAGGTATCTTGTGGTCTTGGACAATACACTGAATCTATTGCAATCCATTTTTCCATAACTTCACCTGTTGGCACATCTTATGCAGTAATTTTGTGACCTTGCTGGCATAGGGTTAATCCTGGGTCACCCACTCAGGTCAAACATTCTTAAGCCTAGGGCCTAGTATGGCTAAACTAACATCTTACAGGTCTCAGTTTGTAGGCCTTGCATTCCAGCCATTCTTCACTTATTCTAAATCAGGGGTGGACAAACTTTTTGGCCCGAGGGCCACATTAGGTTTCAAAATTGTGCAGAGGGCCGGGTAGGGAAGTCTGTGCCTTCCCAAACAGCCTGGCCCTGCCCCCTATCCAACCCCCACCCACTTCCTGCCCCCGGACTGCCCCCCTCAGAGCCCCCGACCCATCCAACCCCCCATTCCTGATTGCCCCCCTGCTCTTTGTTCTCTGACCCACCCAACTCCCCCCCCCCAACCACCACCCTCCGGGATCCCACCCCCTATCAAAGCCCCCCAGTTCTTTATTCCCTAACTGTCCCCTCCCGAGACCCACCACCCCCAAGGAACCCACCACCTCAGCCCCCCGCCAACAACCACCCCCCAGGATCCCACCACCTAAGCCCCCACCCCCGCTTACTTTGTTCAGCCAGGCGCTGCGGTCCAGAAGCGCAGATCCCCGCGGTGGGCAGGGCTCCGCCCGGCCCCGGTGCAGTGACCCGGGAGCACGGGGTTCTGCGGCTGGCGGCGCTCCCACAGCGGGTGGCACTCGGCTGGCCCCCGGCGTCTCGGCTTGGAATTGTGGGGCCGCACGACTTGCCCCGCTCGCCGGGCACCCCGGGCCGGCCCAAGCTCGTGGGCCGGGTAAAAAGGGCCGGTGGGCCACATGTGGCCCGCGGGCCATAGTTTGGCCACCCCTTTGCTAAATACGCACTCATCACTCCCAAATGCTTATCAGTCCTATAGTTCTGTAATCCTATGACTCGAATCTATTTAGCATACATTGATTATATATGATTGACTGTAACATCACACAATATAGTGATACATGGATGATTAAATGAACTGATTGGCTACAAAGCTCATGAAAAGGCTGCATGGATTCCTTTTGTCTTTACCCCTACCACATTAGAGAAGGCAAATGCCAAAAATGGAGAAATTTGAAGTGGCCATGCTTCCTGTGTTTTCTCATTTCTCAGTGGGGGCACACAAGGTTTGGTGGGGGTGGAGTGAGGGCCTGCTGTTACCTTATCTTGCTGTTTTACTTAACCACTACAGGGTTAGATAGATAGCACCAGCCAGGTTGTATGAGAGAATGCAGCTTAGTAGATGAGCAAAGTGCTGAGAAAGGGGCAATATAGATTCTCCTCCCAGCTCTGACATTAGCCATAGCATGATCTCTGGCAAATCACTTCCCCTTTCTGTGACCCAGTTTCTGCATTTGTAAAATGCAGCATTTATGTTTGTAGTCTGGGGTATTTACTGAAGAGTGCTAAAATATGGCTCTAGAAATACATAAGGGCTCCCTTGTCTGTGCTTTCCTGATATTATAAAGTGTATCACAGTCCGCTGATGAGTGGTTTTGGGAATTGCCCAGGCAATTAGGGCCTAGGCCAACTTCCACTAAAGTCAATGGGAGTCTTTATATTGATTTTAGTGGCAGCTGGATCAAGCCTTTAATGAGAATACTTCATAACAGTCTTGCAACATCATCATAAGAATTTGTCAGCTCAGGCACAAAATACACTTGCCTGCCATTACTTCAAAACATTAATTTCCCCCCAGACAAAAGTCGGTGAGTAAAAATTGCCCCCACTACTTTAAAATATCAGAAAGAGACAAACAGGAAAGGATCCTCTTAAAAAGAGATGGTCTAAATCAGGGGTGGGAAAACTTTTTTTGGCCTGAGGGCCACATCGGGTTTCTGAAATTGTATGGAGGGTTGGTTAGGGGAGGCTGTTCCGCCCCAAACAGTCAGGCATAGCCTGGCCCCTTCCCCCTATATGACCTACCCCCAATCGACCCTCCTGTTCCCTGCCCTCTGACTGCCTCAACCGCTATCCACACCCCTGACCACCCCAGACTCCTCTGCCCTTTATCCAAACCCCCTCTCTCCCGCCCCCTGACCACGCTGTCTGGAGCACCGGTTGTTGGTGGCACTACAGCTATACACCCCCAGAGCACCAGGACAGGCAGTGGTGCTGCCCAGCTGTAGCCAGCCACGTCACCATGCAGCACAGAGCACTGGGTCAAGCCACGGCTCTTCAGCTGCACTGCTTGGCAAGAGCTCCCAGCCTGGCTGCCCAGTTTTTGAGTTAGTCTATAGACTTGACGCTATACTTCTTAAGCAGTTAAAACACCCATTGACCTGAATAGGAATTTTGCATTTGTAAGCACTGCAAGGGCAATCTAAGGATCAAACTTGTGCTCTTCGACATGTACATTTAAGGGCAGAATTCAGGGCTGCTCAGAGGCAGGTTTTAGTTTGGCTCATCAAAGATGGGAGCCATTTGCAGAATTTGGATCTGGATTCAGATCTGTCTATAACAGGACAGCGAGATACCAGATCTGACCATAGGGAGAACAGCTAGGGCCAAAGGGCCAGATTTACAAAGGTATTTAGGTGCGTAAAGATGCAGAGAGGTGCCTCACTCCCATTGAAAGTCACTAAGGCTAGGTGCCTAACTTGTTTAGGCATTTCTGTAAATCCCACTAGATGCCTATCTGAAGCCGTAGGAATTTAAATACCTTTGTAAATCTGACCCAAAGAGTTCAGCGCCCAAATTTCAAATCCTCAACACCTATCAACTCCCAGTGTGAGATTTATGGATAAATTTTAAAAAATGCACTTTTTTGAACATTTTGAACTCTTCTAAACATTCTGGCTGTAATATAATTACTATTGCTGTGGCATGCATCTTTCTGAGTGTATAAGCTTTTTTACCTGCAAAGTGAAAAAGCAGTGAAATCAGGCTGAAGGGCTGCCAGCTAAAATTCAAGAGAACCATTGTTAAAATTATTCCGCTGCCAAAAGAAAATCTTTAAAGTGCAGTTTTGTTTTGCAAGGACACAGTACAAATGGCATCATGGGGTTTCAGATTTATTTTGTCTCTCTGATTTCTATATCAAACATGCTCCATTTACAAGTTGTTTTTTCTTACTGTCAGGCCTTCAAACTCACCATGCTTTCAGAGTATTAAGCTGGGTTCTTCCCTTGTCATGCATCATCACCAGTAATAAAGGTGCTGTATATCAAATTATGCCTTGTGTAATGTAACCCCACTGTAATGAAGTTATGTTCTCAATTATTTATTATGGTAAGGGAGCCCCAGTCATCAATGATACTTGTGCAGCTCCAGTGCCTTATGGAGGCTGAGTAGATATAAGCAACTGAAACTTAGTAAATACTTCTGTTGATGCACAAGAAGGAATAGAATTGAGCTCTGTTAATTGTGTTGGCTCCTAAAGGGCTAAAAGACAAGTGGAAAAACAGGAAATGCTTATTTTCCAGCATTAGTGACAGCCATGACAGAGAGCAGCTCTGGACAAGAAGGTGACATTTTTGCACAATCACTTTTAAGAGCAAGATTGCACTTCAGTATGTATTGATACTTACCGTTTTTATATGCAGAAGTTGATTTGTCTTCCACACTTTGTGCAAAGAAGAACATCTCCTGGGCTCAGCCCTCAGGTGCCAAGTCTCAGAATATAGGCAGTGTTTAAGGTCAAGTGATAAAGAGAAGGGAAGAAATGAGACGTCCCCCAGAAATGCTGATCCAGTTGTAATTATAATGAAGGTCCCAGCCACCATCCTCATACCAATGTTTGTTTTTCTTGCAGTCGCACTGTGAAGGTATAAGGTTCAAGATCACACTGTTCATCAGCATACTTTTTTGGAAATACTTTGCTGACAAACATTTTGTGGTTTGAAATCAGTGAGAGCTTTGTCATGGACTTCAATGGAGCCAGATTTCTGCCTCACAACTACAATACATGGCTTTTACCAGCAGTTTCCTACATAAAGGGATTTTACAAAAGAAGCTCTTCAGGGTAAGGGCTGTCTTTTACTATTTGTTTGTCTGGTGCCTACTACAAAGTGGTTTCGAACTTAAGGTATGTCCACACTGCAGTAGGCATGCGTGATTGCAGCACATGTAGACGTACCCAGGCCTGCTTTAATTGAGCTAGCTCACATAGTGATACCAATGAAGCGTGGGCTTCAGTGAGGGCTGTATCCTGGGACCCTGGGTAATTGTGTGGAGAGCTACTTCGTGCTGAAGCTGCTGTGGCTTTGCTGGTATTGATACATGAGCTAGAAAGATTAAAGCCAGCTGAGGGATGTTTGTCTACAGGTGCTGCAATCATACACGCCAACCTTGATTGCAGTTTAGATGTACTCACCCTTAGGATCAAAGGCAGTACCATAATACAAATAATAAACAATAAAATCTCCTGAAAAACCGAGTAACTTTGCAAATTACACCACAGCAATCTGGATGCCTTTCACATCATCAAAAACCACCCAGAGCTTTTTTTCTTCTTAACTGATTTGCTATTCTTCCAGTGTTGTCCTTGATCAAATAAATACACACATGCACACACATTCCTACATCTGACAATAGGCAGCCAGGAAGGCAAGCAGAGGACTTTTGCAAATTCAAAAAACTGAGAAAATTCTCAGTGTTAAAAATCTGCTTTTCAATTTAAAGAAAAAATCTGATTATTCCATTTCTTTCTTTTTGTAAGAATTAGGCACATTTTAAAATGTATGAGAACTCTGGATTGGCTCCTTGCTGAGCCCCTAAAGCATTTAAGAATAGGGTCAAAGGATCCAATGTGAGCTTTCCTAACGCAGAATAAGCCAAATAAAAGTTTGCTCAATTATGCATAAAAATGTCTCCAGGAATGCACAGTTCAAAAATGTCAAATTATGTATGGAATTGAATTATTCCACCACTTTGTTGTCTCAAATGAAACCTCTCAAGGAAGAGACACTTAAAAAAAGGAAGCATTGGGGGTGAATACAGAGAAAATGAGACTTGTTTAATTTTGACAACTGTTAGACACATTTTTTTCCTGATTTAAAATTTAACCCAGATAAGTTTTAAAAAAAACATTCAACTGAAAATCTTTATTTAGTTATATAAGTTTGATGGCTTTGATCTAATTTATTATAAAAATAAGACCTGTGTTTGCTGTAGAGAGGGAGCATGATCCAGTGGATAGAGCACTAGCCTAGGACTTGAGAGATCTGGGTTCTATTTTCTACTCCACTCTAGGCTTCCTGTTAGACCTTGGGCAATTCAGTTAGCTTTCCTGTGCCTCAGTTTCCCCATCTGTAATAACAGGGATCATAATACCTATCTCACAGAGGTATCGTGGGGCTAAATACAGGAAGTGCTTTAAGATCTGCTTACAAAAAGATAGGTGTTCTCATGTGATCTGGGATACTTTATTTCCAGAATATTTTTTCTATAAAGAACATCCTCCATAAAGAAAAACAGAAAGCTTGCATTATGTAGCTCTTACTTTTTCATACAGAGAAAATGGATATTGAGGAGTAAGTATCTATTTCAGCAGGTACCCTAGTAAATGGATCAAGACAAAAGAACAGCTGGAACATATTTAGGTCCTTGATCAAGAACATACTTGAGTCAGCATGTCCCCTTTGCAAAAGTCCTGTGGTTCAAAAGGTATAGAATCTGCCTTTAATCCCTACTGGGGATCCCCTGGGTGAGTTGGAATCCCCTGTGCGAACAGAGCTGACACAGAGAATCTGGCCCAGTCCTGTCCATCAAAGCTTCCAATATTTTTAACAATTATACTCTTTCCTTCATGAATCTAATTGCTATCCTCAGATATGGGGTGTCTCCTCCATGTACTCCCCAAGAGCCTCACCTGGTATGAACTCTTCTCCTCCCAGCCTACAGAACACAAAACTTACTGAGAGGAGCCTCACTGAGCATTTGTCTGCCCTCTCATCCACTCTCTATCTGTTTCTTGCCAGGATCTGTGATCTGAGCTTCTATTCTTTAATCATGTTGCTGTCAAGTATAGGCTGGTGTGATTGGGTAACATGTAAGTCTGATATTGGACACAAGACTAAATATCTAGGGTAAAAACCTGACTCCCAGTGATGTCAATGGGAGTTTTGCATCTAAAGAGAGCAAGAAGAATGATAGTGTTAGCTCATCTCTTATGTTGCAAGTCAAGACAAAGAATTTTGTACCCATTCTTATAGAAAAACAAATCTACAGGAACTTGCCTAAAACATCATAGTTCTGTTGTAGTGTTTGGGGCTATTACTGTAAAATACTGAAGTATATTTTATAAGGGTCTGGCATATAGTAATTAGGGAGTCATGCTCATATCAGAAGAGAATATAGAAGCTACCTAAGCAAAAACTGAATGCCACTGCTTTTCAAACTTTACACTGACCAAGTATTAAACTTAAAATCTGAAACCGGCTCCTTTCTGGAGCTAAAACAGGAAGGCTGAAACATGACTTGCTCCAGAATGAAATGGCACACAGAATCAATGCAGGTAATCCACTTATTTAACATTTTTGCTCACTGTGAAAGCTTCATGAGATAAACATCTCATTTTCATGAAGATCCCATGTGGAGAAGGGATATAATACCATCTTACTCCTGTACAATACAAACAGCATAACCCAGGATACTCAGACTAAATTAGTGGACAGTGATATTGAGTGGTCACAATGCCAGTTCATTTTGTACTAAGGATACTCCTTAAGGAAGAAATCATTTTTCAAATTAACTACGGTGGAGATGCCTGTTTCACTAGATTAAGTAGCTTTTTCCAGTGCCCCAATAGCCTGGCTCATGCAGTAAAATTTAGTTCCAGGTATTTCAGAGGTACCAGCCTGTGAATTCCAGAGCCCCATCTACTCCTTTGTAAAGGCTTGATTCTGCTAACGGTTACCTTAGTATAAATCAGGAAAAATTCAATTGGCTCTTTTTCTTTTCTTTATTTGTCCCGCTAGGGTAAAGCAGACCTGAACAGATAAAATTCTTAAATACCTAGTGATTTATATTATCTTGAAGAAAGCGAGGAATACTTGTAGCACCTTAGAGACTAACCAGTTTATTTCAGCATAAGCTTTTGTGGGCTATAGCTCACTTCATCGGATGCATAGAATGGAACAGAAGTAAGATGCATTTATACACACAGAAAGAAGAGGGGGGAAAATGAAGTTGTACACTAGCATACCAATTCTAAGAGGCTGTTAAATCTGGATGCGCCATTATCAGCAGGAGAAAAAAAATACCTTTTAAAATGGATTTCTTGTCTGCACTAGATAGCAAGTGTTGAAGATAAATTAACTCGGGAAATGCAATCAATTAGTGTAATGAGAGAAGTGGGCTATAGTCCACGAAAGCTTATGCTGAAATAAACTGGTTAGTCTCTAAGGTGCTACAAGTATTCCTCGCTTTCTTTACAGATACAGACTAACACGGCTGCTATTCTTAAACCTATATTATCTTGTTCTGACTTGTGGCTATCAGGTAATGTAACAATGCCTTTCTAATACTACCCCATTTCCCCAACATTTTTACTATATAACATAATGTAACTTTTTGTTACCTTTAAGTAGTTTAATTCCTCAAAAAGCTTTTCCCTTTCTTTATCAAAGCCATTACATACCCAGAAAAAGTGACCAGTATTTCTTCTACCATACAGAATGCACATATCTCATCTTTGTTTTTTTTTCAAAAAAAGACTTTTGTTTTAGCCACAATGGCCCATTAGTTCTGTAAACAAAACACTTTATTTTTCTTATCCAGGCCCTGACATATGTCATTAGTCTCAACACTAGGTTACAATTTTAAAAAAATAATCTTCCTCTTTTTCATTGACCCAATTTTTTTTGCTATTCTTCCTTTTAAATGTTTCTGCACTAGGCTATTGGCTTCAGTGGGGCTGCTCCTGATTTATAGTGGCACATTGGAGTTCAGACTCGGCCTCTAACTGCAGAAAGGAAGTGCATGGTAGAAACAAAAGATAGGCAGCCAGGTCCAGCTGCAGCCTGATTCAGCAGTCCCAAAGTGCTAACATGAGAACACTGCCTCCCAATTCCCTTAACAAACTGACTTTTTTAAGAACACCTTCTCTTGTTTACTTGACTTCTACATCCTGTAAGACCAGTGATTTCAGTTGAATTACTGTTGATTTGCATTGGTGAACCTAAACGCAGAATCTGGCCTCTAAGCTTTAAGGGTATTTCTACAAAGCAAAGAAAAACTTGCAGCTTGCCCGTGCCAACCAACATGGGTTCACAGGACTTGGGCTGCAGGGTTGTTTCATTGCTGTGTATCCTTTAACCCCCAGCTCTAGGCCTCCCACCTTGCAGGGCCCTAGAACCTGGGCTCCAGTCCCAGCCTGGAAATCTATACATCAATGAAACTGACCCGCAGCCCAAACTGGCTGTCACAGGCCAGCCACAGGTTTTTCTTTGCTATGTAGATATACCCTAAGATACAAGTCTCTTTAGAGCTCTTCAATAAGTGGAGTGTTTTCTTCTTACATCTCACTAGCATTAATGACAGCGCTCTGCATCTGTCAACAATCTAATGCTAACTGCATAGTTAAGAAGCCTAGGAAAGGTGCATCTCAAAACTATTAAAGCAATTATAAAGCTCTCCTTGACTTGAATGGTGCAGGATCAGGGTGTTAAAAAACAAATTAAGAAATGTTTCTTTTAATGATCAAACAATCTCATATTTATATAACTAGTCTTATCCCAAAGCACCTTAGCAACCTGGAGCTTGAATCTGATCTCTCTTCCCATCTGTTTAACCACCAATGTGACTTCTATGAAGTGACTCTCAATTTACACAGGGCTAAGTGACAGCAGAATCTCACTCTTTACAAATAAGTAGGCATCACCTCATTCACCACTGAACTGCAGCTATTTGGACTGGCACAAAACAGCACTTTGCACAAGAATTTAGGAAAGGAAATGAAGAAATACAGCTTATCCAACTGAAACTACATAGGGGAATTTGGGCAGGCAGAATGTAATTAACCATTTGGAATTTGACCATTACAGCAAAGCTAACATTTCAGACTAGATGACCTAAGTCTTTTTCTAACTAATAATGTGATCCTCTGACTTGCAAAAGTGTCATGGACTCTCCAGTTTTTGTGTTTTCCTTGTCGGATGAGAAATAGATCAGGTCTGGGATTTTCAAAGAGGCCTAAAGGAATGAGGTGCCCAACTTCTAGGTTCCTTTGTAAATCTGTTCCTAGATTACTTGCCTTAACTCTGTGTTTCATTTCATTGTAATTTTCCTTTTCCTCATTTAAAAAAAAAGAATTAGAAAATGTGAATTTAGACCTATACGATTAAACTGGTACAAAAGGCTTGGGAATATGGCTAAGCAAAATTGAAATGTCACTCTTATTGCGCTAATTTAACTATGTTGGTTTAAATTAAAAGCTCATTCAAGTCATACTGATGCAACTATAGACAAACCCTTAGACAAAAAATTATCAAGACTCCTAAGGAAATAATTGTTCCTGTTTCAGAGTCTTGTTCCAAACCTTCTGCATTGGAAAATAATCCTTTCTTAAGGAAGATTTTTTGTCATGTACCTGGTGGACTTGACAATAAGCCCCTGCAAACAGTTGATTTTCGGTAGGCTGCAGCTGGAGATAATTGTGCATAGTGAGCATGAGGACCCCCTAAATAGGCTGGCTGTCCTTTTTCATTTCATTTTCATATATGGTTTTTTTAACAATAGTGGCAATTCTGGGCTCTTTCCTGAGCAAGATGAGATGTAACTATGCACTATATTCTTTCCTCCGAGTCATTGGCATGTGCACAAAAGGACCATTGTCATTAGCAAAGATAGAAGCCAGGACCACCAGCACCAAAATGTTAAGTCTCTGCTACTTGCTAAAGGAGCTTTAGCTACAAACAAGTAGCAGGCTGTTCTAGTCACTAAAGTGCACAGTCAGTGGCAGAATATGGCCCTTGGAATAAAATGGTGAAGGAACATCCAAAACAATAGTGGTCATAACAATCTGAGGGGGCAGATTTTGCTCTCAGGTACACTTGAAAGTGGTTGGGTTGCACATATGTAACTGAAAAGTTTGTAAGATGAAAATGAGAGACACAAAGAGGCTAAACATATAATTATGTACCCAGTAGACTAGAAGAGATTATTTTCTGTCACTTGACTATAGTTGCTTTCCACTATATTCTATCATTGGTTCATTTGATCCTCCGTGTACTTTGATCAGAACCACAGGAATAGATTAAAAATAACACATCTTGCATCCTTCATTTTGATCAACTTTGATCACTTCAGACAGCTGTTATTGAAAAAACTATAGGAAGTTGACATGTAATTAACAAGAGAGAGGCCAACATTCTGAATATGTAAGATTTAAAAAAGAGCCTAAGGACAACATATGATAATGGTAAAAGGATTACAACGTAAGGTCTTCAGGATCAACTGCTTCTTATTAGGTGTGTGTACATTGCCCAGCACAGTAGGGCCCTGATCTTAGTTAAGGATGCTACTGTAATATAAATAATAACAACATAGTGTGACTCTGTCACTGTTTTTGGGGTGGGCATTTGTGTTCTGCAAGAACTTGAATGTTTTTCTTAGTGTTATTCCCACACTATGGCAGGGTCCGCTTGGAACCAGTGATACGACCAGGGGATACTCCAACCGATGTGTCGTGCCATCTGTCGCTGGAGGCATTTTATACCTATTGCCAGGCGTGAAGCCTACAGCACTTAGTATTCCCAGGAGGTCTCCCATCCAGGTACTAGCCAGGCCCAACCCTGCTTAGCTGCAAGAACTTGAATAAACCTGAATATTTCAGTAATTGAGTTTGTTTGTCACTGGGGTTCTTTTGCTCTACAAGATCTTCAGTGGAATTGAAATCACACTAGATCTGATTGTCTCCTCATATCTACCATGAAGGAAATGAAATGGTGAGAGAAGGCCATTTTTTACATTTTTTTTGGCACATAACTGACTCTCCAAAACATTGAAAAATGTACATGCAAAGAAATACCAATGCAACAACTCCACATACACACCTAATTATTACTGGTATTATAAGTATTTGTCATGTAAAATGCAATGATATAAACAACAGATCAAGCATTTTAGGTGAATGATAGGAATAAACTTGAATGAAATAGAAGGAAAGTGCTGGGTATAGACATGCATTTTTAGCAACTATTTTGTTTCCATTTGATAACTGTCTTGGGACACAGAGGATATTAAAGGTAACAAAGTCCTGTGGCACCTTAAAGACTAACTATAAAGTTTTGAAGCATAAGCTTTCGTGGGCTAATACCCACTTCGTCGGATGCAAGCAGTGGCACGGCTACCTCTCTGATTCTTGAGAGGATATTAAGACTTCTTGAAAATTTCAAGAGTACTTTAGAACTCATAGCCTTGTCATGTCCTCCTGGCCTCAGCTTGTGCACCTATTAGTATTATTTGTATTATAGTAATGCATCGAGGTCCCAGCTGACAAAGGAGCCCCATTGTTCCTGGCACTGTACATATGCCGAGTAAAAGACCGTAGCTGCCATGAAGATCTAATAGTATAAATAGACAAATTGTGGGATGGGAAACAGAAGCACAGGGAGACGAAGTGCCTGAGGTGTCACAGCAAGTCCATGGCCAACCTGGGACTAGGACCCAGGGGTGAAATCCAGGCCCTATTGAAGTCAATAGCAAAACTCCCTTGACTTCATGGAGACAATGATTTCACCCCAAATTCTCTAATCCAGTCTAGTGCCTCAGCTACTAGATCACACTAGCATCCCATGCTTTTGTGGAAAGCCTGTTTCTATTATGTTAAAACCTTGTTCAAAATGAAAATATATATATATATATACACAAACACCCCAGGAAACATTACTAACAAAATAGAGGTGTAATCTGCTGCAGAAGAATGCATATGAAAAAGACCCAGGAGAGCATGTTGCTATTACAGTAAAACCTCGATTTAACGGACTAATTCGGGCGAGGGGGTGTCCGTTAAATCAAAAAGTCCGTTATTTAATAAAAAAAAAACCCCGAGCTGTCGGAGCAGCAGACCGCCCGCATTCCTAGCACTAAGCCACAAGTGAGATGTTGCTTGTCTCAGATTCAGAGATGAGCAGAAATAGCTACTAGTAGAGTGTTAAAGTAATAGATAACACAAGACTGGAAGGAGATTCCCGCGAGATGATTGATGTTATCTACAATGGAGCACTGTGTAGAGTGTCAGCAAGCAGAAGTGCAGTTTTAAAAGGCAGGAGTGGCATAAGGGCCATATCCAGCCAGGGGAGAAATCCACTGGCGCAGGCACTGAAGAAGGCAGATGCAAAACTGTCTTCCAAACATGCCATTGCCAGGCCTGGTGTAAGAGGCATGCTGAGGCTGGGGGTGGAAAGGGCGTGTCAGGTAAGGTCATATCATGTAGTGCTACAGACTCTGGGCAATACTGCAGTCCATAAGGGAGCCGAGGAAGGCTTCCATAATTTAGACAGGAGCCACTATAAAGCCTTCAAGCCACCACAGGCCCCCTCTCTCCTGGGACTGAGTTTTGTGCTCCTCTTAGAGGCATAGCACAGAATCCCTTTGTCTAAGGCTTCACACAAACAAATAGTAGTTTGAACTAAAATGGCTAGCATAGCTTATTATCTACCAAGGAAACAAATCACAAAGGGGTACATTGAAATCAATGGAGATGCACATGGGGGAATTCTGTTCTGTTCCATGGCCTTGAGCTATGCTGACCTTCAGGAAATGTACCACTGAGACCAAAAAATAAAAAAAAAATAAAAAAAGAATTGGAGTTTCATTTAAGTAGCAATAACTAGACATTGATAGCAGGTGCAAAACCCCACAGTCTTTTTTCCTCTGATTTACAGGACACCTAATTTGTCATCTCAAAAAGAGAGCATTTTGTATTAAACTAGAAAGATGCAGGTGTTTGTGCTTCTGAAACTGTGCCTGATCTCATCTGGTCTGTCTGTCTGTAGAGACAGAGAATTTCATGTCAACAGATAACTGTGCTAAGAATAACTCTCGCACACCTACTCTTCCTAACTTACTTCTTGTGTAGATCTTTAGAGAGCTATAAGTCTGGTGAAGTAATTCTATTACTAGTGGGCCAAATTCTGCCCTCAGATGCCTATATGATGTTCCCAATGATTTTGATAGGCGCTCTGCATGCACATCCTAGGGCAGAATTTGATCCAATGAACTTAATAATTCATGCCCAAAGTTTTATAATAAGTGGCCAAATATTGAGTTTCAGTAAGGGGACTAGTGGGATACTATAGAGATCTGTGTTAGCCCTAGTCTAAATGTATCCATTAATCCAGAAGAAGAAATAAGCCACGTTACTTAGATTTGTTGCTCTTACTAAACTTGGAAGGGGGTGAAAAAATCATTTAAATAAACTTGACAAAGGAGGATCTGCCTCTGGGAGACCTTAAACATTGGACAAAGATACTGTAATAAAATGAAATTCCTCTTGGAAAAATGCAAACTAATGCATCTCAGGGAAAACAATCAAAAATACAAATATTTAATATGGGGGGGGGGGCAAATCAGGAAAGAAGTTGTGGGGGAAAAACCTGGTACTGTGAACAAATTCTGCCAACTTAGTGCGTTTCGTGGGGATACACACAATTGAATGTATACAGTCTGTTCATAAAAATCAACGTCTATAAATTCGATATAATGTTATACTGTAGACGTACCCTAAGAGAAATTA
Source organism: Sternotherus odoratus (assembly GCA_032164245.1). Lineage (NCBI taxonomy): Eukaryota > Metazoa > Chordata > Testudines > Kinosternidae > Sternotherus > Sternotherus odoratus. Next base: position 8,619,217 of record JAVMKO010000009.1, on the reverse strand, counting down.
GGAGTCCCTGAATCCTTCTCCTATGCGCAGTGCAGTGTTTCTCAATGACTGGTCTGTGGACTGGCACAGGTCCCTGAGATCACCCTGACCCAGTTTAGGAAGACAGCAGGCCGCTCTCTGGTATCAAAAAGGTTGAGAAACACTGTGCTAGACCTGTCTGTTGGAATGCAAGAGGAGCTTGATTGGGTAGATTGAGAAGATCTAATTTGCAGGTTTAGGATCTTGTTTTATTTTTCCTTTTTGCTACCCATTCTTTGCCTTCTATAATTTTTGTTAGTTTCATTTGGGTGCCAACTTTGAGACAGATAAATATCCAGGGTATCTCAGTCATGATGCAACTTTATACGGGTACAGCACTTACAAATTCTCCAATCTTTTTGTGAGTTATGATCATAGTGTAAAAACAAACAAATTTTAAAATATTGGATTTCTTTTTTCTGGGCAGCAGAGAGAAAGAAAAAGTTTTATATTCAATACAGACCCAAAAATCCACATGCAAATAGAGTTCAATTCCTACCATCCTGCTACTATCTCTTTTCTGCTAGGAAAGCCACAGCACAGGATGTACTAATTGGAGAAAGTCACACTGAAAAATGCATTCATGTTGTTCTTGGGTTTTGCTAGGGAGCTGGTATTTAATCACTAAGATGTGTTGTGCTGCTAAACTGCATGACAACATGATGCTCCCCACAGAAAACTTAAACTGTTTATATTGTACACTGTTTTTCAGTTGAGAGCCACAATTGGTTCCTATGCAGGCTTTCCTTTTTCCAGCTAAATTTCCATTGTACTTACTAGAGTAAGTACGTCTACATTGTTCCTCCAGCATCAAAGACCTACATCCTAGATAAAAACCTATAGTACCTCCCTATAATAATTCTTATTTTATCCTACATTTTTTTTCTTTGGGGTCACTATTTTAAATACTATTTTTCCCCATGAAAAGACCTGTGAATTATATCATCTAAAAAACCACTTCTATTCCCAGCTCTTTGTAACAGCACGAGTTCTAGCACAGCTGCTAAAGAGACAGAATGACTGTCAAGTTTGCCAGCTGTATGCCTTGTGATTTCTGAAGTAGAATACACATGGTATGGCAGATATCAGGCAGCAAGAGGAATCTGCGGATGCCAGAAACTGCAGTCCTTGCTTAGAGCCAAAGTTTCAAAGGTAGTTAGGGGCCTAAAAAGCTTTGGTGCTTCTGAAAATCTCACTAGGCACTTGTCTGCACATTTAGGTGCTTAAATACCTTTGAAAATCTGGCCCTTTAGAAAATGGTGATGGTCCCACAGGAAATACCACAGACAGATGAATAGTAGATGAACAGACTATAATTTTTCACTTGCAATTTTGCCCCCTTATTATATTGGGAGTACAAAAATAATGGTTGTTAAAAATCTGGCCCAAATCTCATGCTCAGATAAATGGCTGATTCTGATTGCTTTCAGTGGTTGCCATGTGCACACATTTACATCATTTTTTCTCCAGTGCATTATTTTTCATATTTCAGTGTAGCTAATTTTCCTTGCTTCTGCTTTAAATTGGCTAATTTATTATCATTAATATAGCCTGTATAATTGTAACCCTTTACCCCACTCACCCACATCTTTCCTTGGGATTCTAGATTCTTACCTCACCAAAACAGGTGAACTCATATGCATGATCACGGTCAACAGAGAATCTAAAATCCCACAGAAAGATGAGGGGTGAGGGAATGAGTACATTTACCTTTCCACAGAACCATCCAAACACTTTACAGATATTAATCTGAATCTTCATTGATTTACTCATTAAGCAAGAGGCAGAGCTAAGAATAGAAGGCAACATACTGACTCTCAAGAGTTACCTGGAGTTTTTTTTAAAAAGGTCAAATTACACACAATGAAAAATCTTGGAGCAGTGTCATAACCTACTTGAGGGTGAAAGTAACACTCAACTTCGGTTCAGGGATAAAAGTACAGCGTACCAGTAAAAGTACCACTTACCGGTATGGGGGCCAGGGCCTCTGGAAGAAGGAGCAGTGCTGGGGGTGGTGGTATCAGCATCCCCCCAGCCAGTCCATCCGCGCTCCCTGGCCCACACTGCCTGGGGCTTCAGTGGCAATTAAAAGGGCCCAGGGCTCTGGCCATTACTGCTGCTGCGTAGTGGAGGCCAGTGGCCCAGGCCTTTTTAAATTGTTGGCCCCAGGGCAACTGCTCCTTTTGCCCCGCACTGTTAATGACCTGAGAGACAAAAGGGGGCAATGACGCTAAAATACTGCTAAAGCATCACTGTAAGTAGGGTCCTTTGCTGCAGCAGCACTTTAACATTGTTGCCCCTTTTGGGCCTTCCCTATCCCGTCGGTGGTCCTGCCGGTAGGGATCCAGCAGGGCCACTGATGGTGGGTGAAAAAGGGGCAGTGATGATAAAGCGCTGCCGCAGCAAAGGAACCTGCTTAAAGTGATGCCGCGGTAGCGCTTTAATGTCAGCTGCTATGGACCAGTACCAGTGGCCACTTTTTACTGGTACGCCGTACAGGCCCACTTTCATCCCTGAACCTACTTTAAGTTAACAGGAGGACATATTACACGTTCTGAATATATTCCTTGCCAATTTAGCTCTTTTCCTTTCCTCTAGTTTACTTGTGAATCAACCCTGCTTTCCGGTAATAGATTTTTTTTTTATTCAGAAGCATTCACAAAATAGTTTATGCAAGCAAATTTCAGTCCACAGGTTAATCACTCTGATTTTTCACTATTCCATGGTGTGTAGATGATTTCCTATGGCACATGGTGTTTTCTGTTCCATGATTGAAAAGATTCAGTCATCCAATCAGGAGGGTAACAAATAATAAATATCAGTGAATGAATAATGCATTTGTGGTTTACATTTGAGATGAATTATTATTCATGCAACTTTGGGGATTCATAGACCTTTTCACAAATACGCAGCTGCTGTCTGATTTCAAATATTACTATTAATATGATTCCCTTGTGATAACAGCATGACAAACTGAAGTGCTGGTAAGAAAGACTAATTTTTATTTGCTAGACCCAATCATAGGACATGGGTATGTGTTACCAAAGGTAATATCCCAATGAAATAGAGTGACCAGATGTTCCGATTTTATAGAGACAATGCTGATATTTTTCTTATATAGGCGCCTATTAACCCCCACCCCGTCCCAATTTTTCATACAGTAAACCCTCGATTTAACGGACCTCGATTTAATGGACTTCGGATGCAACGGACAAAATTTCTGAGCAAGCTGATGCATTCCTGATCCATTTCTGGCAGGCTGGCTGCCGGCTCCCGGCTGCCGCCCGGGTCACGGCAGCGGGCGGGCTGGCTGCCGGCTCCCGGCTGCTGCCCGGGTCCAGGCAGCGGGCGGGCTGGCTGCCGGCTCCCGGCTGCCGCCCGGGTCACGGCAGCGGGCGGGCTGGCTGCCGGCTCCCGGCTGCCGCCCAGGTCACGGCAGCGGGCGGGCTGGCTGCCGGCTCCCGGCTGCTGCCCGGGTCACGGCAGCGGGCGGCTTGCTGCCGGCTCCCGGCTGCTGCCCGGGTCCAGGCAGCGGGCGGGCTGGCTGCCGGCTCCCGGCTGCCGCCCGGGTCCAGGCAGCGGGCGGGCTGGCTGCCGGCTCCCGGCTGCCGCCCGGGTCCAGGCAGCGGGCGGGCTGGCTGCCGGCTCCCGCCCGAGTCCCGCCAGCAGGCGGGCTGACTGACGGTTCCTGACTGCCGCCTGGGTCCCAGCAGCCAGGACCTGGGCGGGCTGGCTGACGGCTCCCAGCAGCCGGGCCCTGGGCGGGCTGGCTGACGGGTCCCGGCTGCCGCCCAGATCCCAGCAGCCGGGACCCGGGCGAGCTGGCTGCCGGCTCCCGGCTGCCGCCCGGTTCCAGGCAGCGGGCGGGCTGCGGAGCTGCGGCCCTGACCCTGTGGCTGGCGGGCTGCTGCTCCGACAGCTCGTTTTTGTTTTTTTTATTAAATAACGGACTTTTTCATTTAACGGACACCCCCTTGCCCGAATTAGTCCGTTAAATGGAGGTTTTACTGTACTTGCTACCTGGGCACCCTACAATTACATGTGAGGGGTTCGCTAACTCCCGTGGCTTGTCTTACATACACACAAGTAACAGTGGCATGAGTTTGCCACTTTTATTTATAAAAATAGTTTTGTGTCACTGTATTTTTCAGCTAACTCTAATAGTTACTATAAAGTAATTTGGCACCATGTAAGTCAATTCAGCTCATTGACTTCAATGGGAATTTCACCCATTTATGCCATGGCTGAATGTGGTCCATTAAAATCTTAAAAAAGAAATACAACATGGCACATTTAAAAAATGCTTTCCAGGAGCAAATACCATGGGGACCACTAATCAGTAGTTAGCAGTTGCCAAGCGTTCTTTGGCTAATTAACCTTAATCTTTATCTAGAGAATATTATTGAAACAAGTCTTGTTTTTTAAATTGTGCTCTAAGTGTTTAAGATAATTTTAAGTAGCAACACAACTTAACAAAACAAGTGAAGAGGTTGTTAACTACTGTGGGGCAATGGGTACACTTCTGCATCATTGAGTGTTCAATAGTTACTTTGTTCTCTTTAGTGACTATTTATTATGCACATTGCACGAGTGGTGTGTTAGAATTACTGACTCAGACGTGAAAATAAATGGGTTGTTTCACCAGAGATGAGATAACACCAATAAATCTTAAGTAGTTTAGAAATCTCCTTTAAGAATTTCAGATAGGTCACTGAACGATTCAGAACTTTTTCAAATGTTCAAAATCAGTGGTGCTGATAAGGGAATTTTACAGCAGACACCAGTTAAAAATGGGATAGTCCCACAGAAGTCATGTGCTTACATTTAAGCATATATGTGAAAGTGTTTGTAGGATTGCCATCCTAAACAGGTTAGTTTACTAGTATAGCCAGAGACATGAAAAAATTAGTATAAGAATGAAATTATAACCTGCTTTTGTAAACAGTAAACTGATCTCCCAAGGCTGGATTATTTGGTGATGTTTGATTATGATAATTTCAGAATTCAACCTGATGGAACTAGGTACAATCTGGAGAAAACGAGGTTTGAATTTGGTCATTTCCTTGTCTCTTCCAGAGGACTTCAATTATTTCCCTACGCTTTCATGTCTCAGCCCTCTTTCTGTCTCTGACATAAGGATCAGCAGATGTCTCTGTCCAGGAAGGCACTCCAAAGAGAAACCATCACCTATTCTCACTCAGCTGTGATATTCAGATGCAACTAACTTCCTTTTTACTGTATCATATCTGATAATATGATCTAAACATATTTGTTAACATTTTTCTCAGAAATGACCTCTATTTCTATTCATAGACATTTTTCCTCTTATAAAACTTGAAAAGCCCATAATTATTCTATAGGTAGGTTTGCTTTACAGATGTATTTCTGCTGATATGACAATCTGGAGGCCATAACATAATTAATACACTAATCATCATGTCTTCTCTGAACTGAAACATAAGATCATTTATTTTTAGCCACTCACTGTACTTTAAAAAAAAAATTTCTATGTGTAGCTGTGTATTGGATTGGAAAATTGCTTACATAAGTGAAGAGTTTATACTTCAAATAATTTTTTGCTGGCTTGTTTTATTTGCTAAATCCACAAACTCATACTTTCTCCAATACGTCCCCTCCAAACAAAACTGCCATTATCTGGTAAAGTGCAAAAAATTCACATTTCCTTGGGAAAACAGTTCAACAAACAACAGCTTCAATCCTACATCTGGATTTGTGAAGGTGCATGGAGTCTGCTGATGTGGATTGGAGCCTACCAAATCTTACTGTCTGGAAATTTCCCGTTTTTCAAGTCCACGTTTCTTTTTTGAATTAATTATTCCTAATTTCATGTCAGGGTTTGTGTGTCACCGTGGGAAAACAGCAAAGTAAGGGCTTGTCTACATTGCCCACTGGATTGATGGGCAGCAATTGATCCAGCAGGGGTCGATCTATTGCATCTGTAAGAGTGTCCTTCCCTCTCTCTGGACCTGGGGTACAGAGAAGAGGGACTCTTCTATGCCAGACCAACTAACTCCAGCTGCTTCCCAGCTTAAGTTAAGTCTTTACACCCCCAAACCCCCAGACTCTACCAGTTGGGAACTTGGGGAATCGCTGCCACCATCCGAGTAAATCTCCAAGGCCCTGGAGAGGGGTACTCGGACTCCCCCAAACTCCGTCTCTCTCCCTGAGAGCCGGACACTCAGAGGCTGCTTCCCCTCCCCCTCCCCCTTCCAGCCTGAAGGTAGGGAGAGACAGACTCCACACTTCAGCTCACACACTGAGTTTGTCCCTTGCCTATTCCCCTTCCTCCCTCTCTTCCCCAGTCTGGAAGCAGAGAGAACCTTCAGGGAAATAAACCAAACACTTTTTATAACGAAAAAGATTTAATAAGGAAAAGAGAATAGAACATAGACTACAGTACAACTTTACAAGCTAGAGTTCTCTAACTTCCCCTCTGAAAAGGATAGAGACACCCTAAATAGGTACAGAACTTATGGAAATCAACATATTATACTTACAGCACAGCTAATTAGGAATATAAGAAGGAAAGTAGAGTCATTCTCCATAGCTAGAGACGAGCTCCGGGACCCTTGCCCAAGCTGGCACGGCAGGAAAACTGAAACTAAAAACTAAACTCCCTCCCTCCCTTGTGGCAGGGAAGCTCTTACGTCACTTGTTCTCAGGTAACCTTAACCCCATCCAGGCAGAATTATACTCTCCAGCACTTTACTCTTATGACAGTGTCTAGTCTAGACGTTATAAATTGACCACCGAGTGCTCTCCCGTCGACTCTGGTACTCCACCGGAGTGAGAGGCGCAGGTGGAATCGATGTGGGAGCATTAGCTGTTGATTTACCACAGTGAAGACACTGCAGTAAGTAGATCTAAGTACATCGACTTCAGCTATATCAGGGGTCTCAAACATGCGGCCCGGGGGCTGCATGTGGCCCGCGAAGCCCTTTCCTGCGGCCCGCCAGGCTTCCTGTTCTCCCCCCCTCCATAGCAGTTTGCAGGACGGAGGGGCCAGAAGTGGAGGCTTCTCTGCTGCCTGGCTGGGCTGCGTGTGTTTCTAGCTCTGGACTTCCTATATTGCTCTTGCTTTGTTTGCCAAACAGCTGTTGGTGGTGCCTAGCACTTTCCAGGAGGGAATGGGGAGCTGTGTGCTCAGAGGAGGAGGTGGGGCAGGGGTGGGACCTCTTGGAAGGGGTGGAGTGGGGGCGGAGCTGGGGCAGCGAGGGTGTGTGTGTGTGTCAGTGGTGCGGCCCTCGGGCCAGTGCACTAGTCCTCATGCGGCCCTCGTGGTCATTTGAGTTTGAGACCCCTGAGCTATATTATTCACATAGCTGAAGTTGTGTAACTTAGATCAATCCTTCCTCCCGCCCCTCCTCCCCCAGCATAGTCCAGGCCTAAGTGCTATGTTCCTGGTTATTGGAAGCTCCTGACTCAAAGCAATGAGATGCAAGGTGATATACATCATTCTAGCTTACTGATTTGTCTTCTGTTTACCCTTTCTCATAATACTAAAAAATGAAAATGCAAATTTTCCCTTCCTGAGCCCTCCCTGTCCTCCATCCCAGCAATGATGCCATTGCCTGAAGGGAATATCTTTGGTCTGACCTTTAGAAACCATCTGACCGCCACAGCGTCATCTTTACCTGTAAGTCTATCCTTACCCCATTAGTGATGCCACTTCTGGAAAGGCATTTAGGACTGACCTTCTGAGTATCAAAATCCTAGGGTTTTTTTCTATTCTTTGTTTGTGTTCAGGTTGGGTGTGACATTATGGCATTCATTATGGCAATTTTAATATCACTCCAGAGGCAAAGTAATAGGGAGATTTCAGGGTTGGGCCCTATGTGTTTATATATAGAGAGAGACAGATAGAGAGAGACACTTTTCAAATGTAAACTCTGGATTTTCTTTTCTTAAACTGACTGGATAATTTTCCTTAGTGAAACTGTTTTATTTGCAGATGATCAGTGATGATAATGTATCACAACTTTAGGGATGGAAACATCTATATATATAAAAGTCAAATGGTGTATGGGTGTATGTATGTATGGGTGTACGCTTACTCCTTCCATACCGTTTGAGCTAGAGACTTGAAATTTGGTACAGTTAGAGGTCTTGGGGTCCTAATGACCGTAAGAGTCGAAAAATTTTCAAATCTCACCTCTGACGCCCCCCAGGGGTGAAATTCTTTAAAGACCAATCACATCAGCTGGGCAGCTGCTGTTCTCTGTGACATAATTATGATGTCATAATACCCCCTCCAACAGACACTGCACTCGCTCAGCTCTCTGCACCTCCTCCCTCCAACGGACCCCGTAATCCCTCAGCTCTCTGCCCCCTCCCCACCTCCGAAGGACTCCGGAATCCCTCAGCTCTCTGCCCCTCCCCACCTCCGACGGACCCCGGAATCCCTCAGCTCTCTGCCCCCTGCCCACCTCCGACGGATCCCGGAATCCCTCAGCTCTCTGCCCCCTGCCCACCTCCGACGGACCCGAGTTTGGTTTGGTCGGAGGGTAATTGAGGTAGGGGTGTCGGGTTTGGTCGGGGGGTGAGGTAGGGGTGTCGGGTTTGGTTGGGGGGGGTGAGGTGGGGGTGTCGGGCTTGGTCGGGGGGGGTGAGGTGAGGGTGTTGGGTTTGGTCGGGGGGGTAAGTGAGCTGGGGGTGTCGGGTTTGGTCTGGGGTGGGTGGGAAGGTGTCTGGGTGGGTGAGGGGTGAGGTGTGGGAGTTGGGGTTGGTCAGGGGGTGTTGGGTTTGGTGGTGGGGTAAGGTGGGGGTATTGGGTTTGGTTGGGGGGGCGAGAAAGGGGGTCGGGGTTGGTCGAGGGGTAAGTGAGGTGTGGGTGTCGGGTTTGTTTGTGGTGGTAGGTAGGGGTGTCGGGTTTGGTTGGGGGGGAAAGTGAGGTGGGTGTGTCAGGTTTGGTCTACGGAGGGTGAGGTGTGGGTGTTGGTCAGGGGGTGTTGGGGTTGGTAGGGGGGAGACGTGGGGGTGTTGGTTTTGGGTGGGGGGGTGAAAATGTGAGTCGGGGTTGGTCGAGGGGTAAGTGAGGTGGGGGTGTCGGGTTTGGTCGGGGGGGTGAGGTGGGGGTGTCAGGTTTGCTCTCTGCCCCCTCCTCCCTCCAACGGACCCCGCACTCGCTCAGCTGTCTGCCCCCTCCCCACCGCCGACTGACCCGAGCAACGCCGGGTATTTTCGCTAGTTTATTTATAAATTTTAAAGGGCATCAATGGTAAAGTGAGTTAGAAGTTGGGTGTCTAACTCACATGGGCTTTGAAAATCCCATCTTAGTTTTTCCTACTAGCTTAATTCCTCGTATTCAACTTTCTAATCTTATGATGAGGGGTCTGGAGGAAAAAAAAACCCAAAACATAAATTATGAGGTTTTGCAAGTATTTAGTTTCAATGTGAAGGGGACAAAAATCCAAAAAATAGTTCCAGCTAAGCACAGGCTATAGATTTTGTGATATTCTGTCAACTCTTTACTTCATCACATTTCAACTTATAATAAAATAACCTTGTGACCCCCCCCCAGCAATTCCCTTTTGCGTCAGGACCACCAATTTAAGAAATACTGGTCTCCCCTGTGAAATCTGTATAGTATAGGGTAAAAGGACACTAAAGACTAGATTTAACGGGGGGAGACCAGATTTCACACTCTGTGATGCATTTTTAGGTACTACACAGTCTCAGTACTCAATAAATTATCAAGCGAACAATGGATTGCCTTTTTAAAAAAACAATTGAGTCCTGATACAGCGCCTTTGCTGTACTGGAGATCTCTCTGGTGCAGGAGAACCCCCAAATGACATAAGGTTGGTTTAGCTGGCCCTATGCTAGGCCTGTTCTAACCCCCCAACTTGGACGGGGGAGGGACCTGGGTGGGAGGAGCATGGCTGGGACACAATATGCTCTAGCAATCCCTGGTTGGCAGAAAGGTTCTTGTAGGTCATTGGTGCTGAGGTATATGCAACTTTTATGAGTGAACAAGAGTTTAGATTTTCCAAAGATGCCTTTGAGGTTTGGATGCCCAATTCCAAAGGAAAATTAATTAGAATTGGGCATTCATATCCTCTACAAATCTCAGCCATAAGTATAATTAGATCTAGTTTATGAGTGGGTAAACCAAGGGAAGAGAGGAAAAGTAATCTAACTAAAGTAACTCAGCAAGTTAATTAGGAAGAGATCCCAGAATTCCTGACTCCCAGCCTCCTCTTTGAAACACCAGATTGCACTCACACTCCTTGCCGGAATCCAATTTTCATTATTAGGGGCCATGCTCTACCTTGGACTATTTTATCCTGTTCATGTAGTTAGAGCAGAGGAAAGGAAATGCAGGGTCTTGATCCTGAAAGGTATTCTGCCTATGTAGAGCCCATTAAAGTAAGTAAGACTGTCCAAGGGCAGAGATTTGCTTGCCTGAAGCAGTTTGTAGGATTGGCATTTTAGTTCTAATCCGTGAAGTCACCAGTTTACTGTTTGTAACCTTAGCAAGTAATTGATATCCTCTGGTCTGAGTCAGCTAGTTTTGAGAAAAAAGTGGATGCAGATGCAGCACCTCACTAAAAAGAACAGATTCTACATGTGAGTCATGTAATTCTGGGAGGATAAATTTCAGAAACAAAGGGTTTTTTTTGAAAAAGTGACAGTCTTGTAGCACCTTATAGACTAACAGATTTTAGGGATCATGAGCTTTCATGGGGGTTAAGACCCACTTCATCAGATGAATGTTGAGATTTCCACAACATTCATCTGATGAAGTGGGTGTAAACCCACGAAAGCTCATGATCCCTAAAATCAGTTAGTCTATAAGGTGCTACAAGACTCTTTATCACTTTTGCAGATCCAGACTAACACGGCTACACCTCTGATACTAAAGGTTTTTTTGTACACACTTCTTTAGAGGGGAAGACTAGCCACTGTGGTCTTATAGCATCCTCTAGTGAATTATCCTCAGCAACTTCCTTTTCAAGGAAACTGAATGTTATTATGTTAGGAGGAAAGATGATATGATGGGCTAGTTAGCAAGGGAGGTAGGGAGGAGAGATACCAAACTGTCTTGATAAAAAGTGCTAATAGCAAGTGATGAGTAAGAGAGAACCCAGATTGTTAGGCCAGTGGTTTTGAAATACATAACACAAATAAAAGCATGATCAGTTTGTAAAGTAATGTGAGAGTATGATGTGCTAATGACAAGGCATGTTACTGTGTGATAAAGCATGCCTCAAAGGTGCTGGGAATTTGTTGCCTTCAATAACTCAAAAAATTGTTTATCTCACAGTTACACATTGCAGATAGATGACCCATATTAACTGTATTTTAGCTTTGTCTGTTCTCTTAAGAACATTTAATATATTAAAATAGTAATAATTGCTTAATGTATATGTGCTTTTATTATAGGATAATTATAGGATATAGTCAAGATATCTTCATTTTAGGAGATAAGACAATATTTTGGAAGCAATTTTCATATTCTAGTGAACACACATGTAGTAGTATGTAACTGACATAAGTATTATAAGTTAGGTCAGTTTAAAGGTATGATAGCATAACCTCCACACAAAGTAAAACAAAAGTGTCCATTTGTAAAGATTTTGCTTATCTGTTTGTAGATAAGATCTGCTAGACCACTGATGTGTTATAACAGCTATTTATTATCCTAATAATTAACTGTTGCCTTCCATTCCTTAACTGTTGGAACTTAGACATATTTGTTATCTCATATATTTAGGCCCTGAACCTGCCAATATGCACGTAATTCAAGATAAGTGTGTGTGTGTGAATTTCTGCCTGCTCTGGATCTGAGCCTGTTACCAACTTTATTTTATGTGTAGGCCCTACCAAATTCATGGCAATGAAAAACATGTAATGGACCGCAAAAGCTGGTCTTTTGTGTACTTTATATAGATTTCTTGGGGGGAGACCAGCATTTCTCAAACTGAGGATCCTGACACAAAAAGTGGTTATGAGGTGGGGTGTTTTGAAAGGTTATTGTAGGGGGAGGGTTGTGGTATTGCCACCCTTCTGCACAGCCTTCAGAGCTGGGTGGCCAGAGAGAGGCAGCTGCGAGCCAGTCACACATCCCCTTAGCAGCAGTGCAGAAGTATCAGTGGCAATACCATACCATGCCATCCTTACTTCTATGCTGCTCCTGATGACTCCCAATCAGCAGCCACCGCTCTCCAGCCGCCCAACTCTGAAGGCAGCACTGCCAGAAGCAGCAATACACCAATAAGGTACCACAACCCCCTCTAAAAACTTTGCAACCTCCACAAATCCTTTTTAGTTCAGGGACCCTACAATTACAACCCTGAAATTTCAGATTTAAATAGCTGAAACCAGTGGTGGATTTGGAGTTAGCGGTGACCTGTGCTCAGCTTCATTTTTGGATCCCTCCCCCATCGCACCCCAGGAGAAGCATTCTCTTATCTCCCTCCCCACCCGTTTTTCATATTTTTTTCTGCATTCTCCTTCTGGAGCTCAGGGTGGCGTGTCTCAGGGGGAGTTATGGTGCAGGAGCAGGTTGCGGGTACAGGGTCTGGGAGTTGGGGTGCGGGAGCGGGTTGGTGGTCAGGGTCTGGGAGTTGGGGTGCGGGAGCGGGTTGGGGGTCAGGGTCTGGGAGTTGGGGTGCGGGAGCGGGTTGGGGGTCAGGGTCTGGGAGTTGGGGTGCGGGAGCGGGTTGGGGGTCAGGGAGTTGGGGTGCAGGAGCGGGTTGGGGGTCAGGGTCTGGGAGTTGGGGTGCGGGAGCGGGTTGGGGGGTCAGGGAGTTGGGGTGCGGGAGCGGGTTGGGGGTCAGGGTCTGGGAGTTGGGGTGCGGGAGCGGGTTGGGGGTCAGGGTGTTGGGGTGCGGGAGCGGGTTGGGGGTCTGGGAGTTGGGGTGCGGGAGCGGGTTGGGGGTCTGGGAGTTGGGGTGCGGGAGCGGGTTGGGGGGTCAGGGTCTGGGAGTTGGGGTGCGGGAGCGGTCGGGGGGGGGGGGGGAAGGGTCCGGGGTGGGAGGAGACACTCGCACTTCTTCTCTGCTGCTGGGCCTGGCGGAGACCCGCGGGGAGCGTGACGCCCGTTCGTGCCCGAGCTCCTCCCCCCCCCCCCGGCGCGCTGGTCGGATGCTGCAGCTCGTGTCACGAGGAAGCGGCAGCCGCACGAGACTTGTGCCCTTGAACAGCCCCGCCCACCCGCGCGCGCTGTGGGCGACGCCCAGCTGCCGGAGACAGGCGGGCGAGCGCGAGCCGGGGGGCGGGGCAGAGACACGTAGAGGCCGAGCCTAGCGCGGGTTTCACTTCCAGGTTACGCCGCGGGAGCTTCCGGTGGCTGCGCGGGGTGCGGCGCCGCGGGTGGGATGGAGCGGGACCTGCTCCGCCAGGCGCTGGGGTGCCACGGCCCCGCGCTGCTCTCCCTGCTCCGCACCGAGCAGCACGAGAACCCCGACTTCCGGGGCCTCCTGCCCCCGGGGGGCCCCAGCCTGGAGCCACCCCGGGACGCCCCGCATCCGCCGGCCGCCAGGTAAGGGCCGGGGCCGGGGGGAGGAGGGAGCTACTGCCCCCCCACACACCCCGGGTCTGAGGAGTCCCCCGTCCCGCTCCTTTATCGGCCCCAGCGTCGCTCGACGGCCCCCGCGAGGGTTTGCTCTGCCGGTGACCCGCGGGTCAGAGGGACCCGCGCTGCTTCCCCCACCCCCGCCATAACTGGGGGTCCGCGTCCTCTCAGCATAGGCGCTGACACCAGCCCCTGAGCCGCTCCCTTGCAGTGGGGGTAGTGACAGTCACGGGCATTTAAACAAAACTCTCCGTTCTCTCTCCCTCCCCCCTCCAAACCCCCATGACTGGCTTAAAATCAGTGTTTGGGTCTCTGCCCTTTGGCTCCTGTGGCCTGTTTTCAAGTTTTCTTCTGGGCTAGAAACTCTTTTTTTTTTCTTTCTTTCTTTTTTTCCCCCCCAATGAAAGCTGACGTTTTTCACAAAATCACTTGACTCCAGGAACAGGGCTTCCTTGCACTAATACCCTCTTCCTGTAGAGTGTTTGTATCCCTAGAGATGATGAAAGACTTCAAGGTTTTGAGGATGGATCCCTTTCGTGGTGCTGAAAAGGAAATGTCAGGAGGAGCTTTTGGGAGGAGGTGGGGGTGTCCTACTTTCTAGTAGGATCTGTACACTCAGTCCAAAAGCTGATGCAAAGGCACCTTGCTACGTATTGTGATATCTACCAGGCTTAGGTTGACAGAAAATCCAAATGCCATAGTTCTGTAAGCTTTGCTATTCAGTTGTCTTTACCACCATGCTTACATTAGACAGAGAAAAATACGTTATCAATAGTGTAAGTTGCTAGACATTTCATTAAATGCTTATGCAAAGCCCTGCACAGTGATTTTTTAAAAATAAAAGTAACATTTTATGTAGAAGATGTAGCATGCTATCTGAACAAAGTGGGGGGAGTACTAGATTTTTCTTTATTTTTCGTAGGAAAGAGAAGAGAGTTGCAAACATTGAGATACAACATTTCATTGCAAAAAAAGCTGATCTTCTTTTTGCTCTTTCATGGAAACCAAGTGTATCAACAGATTCAGAATCAAATGAAGAGAATGAAGGTAAATCCTATAATTACAGGTGAAAAGAGATTCTCTAAGAGACAAATTAGCTGTGAGAAATCCCGTAAAAATCTTATGCATAAAATACATTTTAAAAATAAATGGTGTTTGTAAAAAGAGTGTTATTTTGTTTCAAGTTTTTTGAAGTTTAGAAATGTATAGAGTAGATAAATCCAGTGATGGAGATTCTACATCCTTCCTAGGCCAGGAGTGGACAAACTACGGCCCAAGGGCCACATCCGTCTCTCCATACAATTTTGCAACCCCGATGTGGCCCTCGGGCCAAAAAGTTTGCCCACCCCTGCCCTAGGCAATTTATTCCAGTGTTTAACCACCCTGACAGAAAGATTTTCCTAATGTCCAGCCTCAACTGCTCTTGCTGCAGTTTTAAGACCATTGTTTCTTATCCTATCCTAAGAGGTTAATGAGAACAGTTTTTCTCCATTCTTGAAACAATATTTTATGTACTTGAAAATTATCATGTCCCCTCTTAGTCTTCTATAGATTAAAAACACTGGGTTTGTATAATCTTCCCTTATAGATCATGTTTTCTAGATCTTTAATCGCTCTTCTGTCTTTTCCCAATTTGTCCACATCTTTCCTGAAATGTAGTGCCAGAAATGAACAGTTAGTAAAAAGTACTCATTGTTATTTGAAGTCTAGTACTAAAGTTGCTGTCACTCCATTGTATTAACTAGAGGCTTATACACTTCGTTGGTCAAGTAGGCCAAATGCTGTATTCTGTCCAACTTTTTCAGTGCAAATGACTTTTCAGGTTTAAGGACTATCTGAAAAGGTATTTGGGGGTAGAATCTTACGTGGCTGTCCCAAGTAACTGAGGATGTAGCTCTGGAAACAGACTGAAAGGGTTGTGACGTATGAATTCTCCATTGGAACAGAATGGGTGAAGTTTATCTCTGCAAATAGGCTCCGCATAAACAATAGGTCCTTTGAAAGTGGCCCCTGGCTGAAGATAAATTGAGTAGAGAGAGGAAAGCTCTTAGGAGATTTTTTGCTGGGAGCAAAATTGTGATGTGAAAATGCACACTTCATAACTTCTGTAAAACAAGCTCATTGCTTACAGTTTTTTCATGGTGTCACAGCAGGCCTTCTTGGCATCCTCTGTTTCCCCTGCTTTCCTCCTACTAGCTCCCTGTGTGCCACCTTTCCATTCCCTTCCTTTTCAGGGATTCTGTACATCCACCCCATGCCAGAGTCTCTGTGTGCCCCCAATCACTCCACTATTTCTTTGTCTTTGAGTTAAGGTGTCAACATAATAAACACTATTGGGAAACTGGGCAGAGCTGAGTTATGGGTATTGCTATGCTGAAAGTTGTTAATAGCTGCCAGTAGATGCAATAGCAAACCAGTTCTTTGATCTGTAGATAATTACAGATAATTCAGAGCTGGCTGAAGCTGTTAGACAACAGAGAAGTCAAGCTGAATGCAGGATCTTGCTTTGCTCTGTCAATAACTGAAAATGCAATAGATCTGAACCAGCAATTAGCAGATGCTGGGTGCCGCAGAGTTTGGGGTGGATATACGCAGCAAGGGTTGACCTTGTGTTGATCAAAAATGACTGTTTCTGGCTGACTAAAGAAATGATATTGTCAGACTCTGAAAGGCAAATGTTACCCGATCCAGTTTGGGAAGAATAAAGTATCCATCTAAAGTATAAATGTGGGGAGGAGGGAATGAGATCTCTGGGGGTTCAGACATGGGTATGGAGGATGGGTTGGCCAGGGCAGGAGTGAGAAAGGAAAGAGTGCGCTTAGTTTCCTTGGGTCCAAGAAGGAACAAGAGTTCCTATTGCAATGTTGTGTATGGTGGGAAGTGTTGGCTATATATGATGCATAATAAAAGAATATAAAGTGCTTTATTAAAAATCACATTGGTTTTCTGATTCTACAGAGAGCTGTAATTAGAGATTTCAGAAGGCAGAGCAATTATTACATAACTTTTTCTCCCCATTAATTGCAGATTGTTATGCTGTTATGCCACCCCTGGAGCAGTTCATGGAGGTGCCAAGTGAGGACAGGAGGGAGCTGTTTTTCCGAGACATTGAGCGTGGCGATGTTGTGATCGGAAGGATTAGTTCCATTCGTGAATTTGGCTTTTTCATGGTGCTAATCTGTCTGGGCAGTGGCGTCATAAGAGAGATCTCACATTTAGAAATCACTGTAAGACTTGAGTATGATCAGTAACAAGTAAACTGATGCAGGGCAGTCCTGGCTTTCTAATGTGTTGCCTGTATCTTGTGGTAGGGTCCTGAGTTATAAGGGTAACCCTGAGCTCAGGGATGGTTCATAGTTCAAAGCCTTAATGCATTCTGGCTTTGATTAAGGTAGAAGCTGCCTTGCTGTCTCAGCAAGACATTTTCTTTCTTTACCGCTCAAATGTTTTAGCTATAGGTTGAAAAGTTAGTGTATATATAGATGCATGGACCTCGATCTGAATTGAATCATGCTAATATCATTCTGCTTTAATGCTCAATTTTGAACAGACCTAGGCTTTGTCTGCACTAGCACTTTCTTTGACAAAAATTTTGTCGGTCGGGATGTGGAAAAAAAACCAACCACCCCCTGGAACGACATAAGTTTTAACGAGAAAAGTACCAATGTGGACAGCACTCTGTCATCAGGAATTGCTCTGGTCGGCATAGAGTGGATATACCAGTGACTTTACAGTGGCACAACTGTAGCAGTACAGTTTGCCACTGTGAGGTCTGTAGTGTAGAGATAACCTAACACTAGTTTCCATCTAATTTAATAATCACAAAATTGACTCTCTGATTACAGATCATAAGTTCATTTTTAAACATTTCTTTAGGGATTAAAGTTGGGTGGAAACTGAATTACTCACATTAGTCTTCAATATCACAGTATGACAAATGACTTCTTCAGAAGAATAACTAACTGTCATTGTAATTAAAATTAAAAAAGCCCTTTTTTTAAAAAAAAAACCAATTTAATATTTACTCATGAGACAAATCTTCATTGTGCAAAGTGATACTTCTGGGCTGAGGGAAGTTGTCTTCTAATGCAACATCTTTTATTGTCATTTGCTTTATTAAGCCCAGAGTTCTTTGTCACATTTTTAGTTTCTTCCATTGCAGGCTCTTTGTCCATTGAGAGATGTGCCTTCTCATAGCAGCCATGGTGATCCTTTATCATATTATCAAACTGGAGACCTTATACAAGGTAAACGCTTATTTAAAATGTTCTGGAACCTCTCTTTCCAGTTTTGTTGACTTTTTTTTTCTCAACTTTAAGATGTTTTTGTTTTTGATTATTATTTTTTTATAGCTGCAATCAAGGACATTGATCGTTACCATGAAAAGCTCACAATATCACTGCACACCTCTGCTCTTCCGCCCAGTCTGTGTAATACTAAACTGGGTGTAATTAGTTCTGAAGACTTGCCTTTGCATTATAGGTAAGAACTTGGATTCTTTTCTACTCACTAGATCTAGTTTGTTAAATATGTTGTCTCAAGAAATACTTTGGCAGAAACTGTCCCTTTTCAAAGATCTTTGTCAAGATTTCCTTTACTGATTTACATATATTCTTCAATTGTTTTTCTAAATAAAAGCAGCACTGTTCATATATGGATGTAGTTTGCCTCAGAATTTTTCACAAAAAGATGAAGAAAGCAAAAAAGCAGAACGAGGTAATCTTAACCAAAAGAGAGAGAGACTTAAAATATATATACAGGAAATAAGCATTACTTGGGAGAATACAGGAGCATTACTAAACTAATGACCTAACAGGCTGAGATATGAAACTCTTAAAATCTGTCTTCAGCAAGACATATAGGAGTGTAACAACCTCTTTGGAGTGCTTGTAGGACTTGGCTCAAGGCCCAGAAGGAGCTGCTGGTACTGCAAGAAAAGAGAGCCAAAATGAAGTTTTCAAGTACTGCTTCTCATTAGTCAGTAGGGCAAAGGGTGGGATAAAACAGGAGGAAGGGCAAGGAAACTAACCACAGAATTCTATAGCTAGTGAATGAGGAGGAGGAACAGCAGCAAAAGCTAAGGAGTTTTTATTTTAGATGAAACAAACGGTGATGTGTTGTATTTCCACTTGAGGAAAGGGAATCTGTGTAATTTGCTTTTGAACCAGTGTGGGTAAAATAATCCATATATGTTAGACAAAAACAAAACAAACCACACCACGTCATATGTCAACATTACTGAAGAAATGGTTGGTCATATTTGTGTGTGTTCATATTTTCTTTAAGGAGAAGTGTTGAAGTAGCCAGTACTTCGGAGACGTATGAAAAAGTCTTACATCATTCCTTGGGATTTGCTAATCCATCAGTGGTTGAATTCTTATTAGGAAAACTGGGATTAAGTGAATCCAGCCCACCGTCGTTAATGAGAGGCCTGCAAAGGTACAGTGACATTGTACTGACTGAAATGTCTCTTTATTTATAGTTTCTATTTAAAAATTTCTGTGGCCACTATTACTTCAACCTAGGGTTGATCCTCTTTTGCATGACCACTGATGATAATGTGAGCCCAGCAGTTAAGTATAAAAAAGATGCTCCAGAATAACAAAATTACTCTTAGAATTTTCACTTTTTTTTAAAGTGACTCTTCATCCACCAGTAATCTGCTTGATACTGTTTAACTGTTCATTGTATATTGGTGGTAACATTAGATTAAAATCACAGATTACTTTACATCCTAATAATATTTATCCTTAACACTTCTTAGTAATAGCTTGCTTTACTAATGGACCTGATCTTTTGAGCAGTACAGATTCAGATAATTTTCCTTCTCAAATACAGAAAATTAACATGTAGATTTTCCCATTTGCTGTGTAGTTCAAATTTAATCTATATTAATACCTGGGACAGTATATTTGACTGCAATAGATGAATACATTTAGGGAGCCTATGACTTTTGAAATCAGAAATGCTATCGCTGATTGAGGGGAAAGTAATATAGTGTTGTTTCAGATATGCTGGAATTTTATCTAAACCTTGGTATAGATTTTTGATATTGTAGACTTAGAAGGAAACTTGGGCAGTTAATTTATTCCCTTGATTTTATTTTTTTAACAGAAAAAACTTCAATGAAGAAGACTTTGCCTTTGCATTGAGGAAAAAGCAATCTGCATCTTGGGCCTTGAAATGGTACAGAGTATTTAATTTTCTTGTCAAGCAATTTAGGTGGCATCTACTTTAGAATCAGTGGTCATAGTTCTTCATATTTCTTTGTATCAGTGTTCACAATGAATAATCTCCTGAATATCACCAGGGAGCAACTTGCTGAGTGGCTGTGGTCAGTTGATAGTGTGGCGGTGGGGGAAAGGCTCTTTGTTTGCAAAGTAAAAAAATCATATTTTAAGGAAAAGCCTTTAGTATAGTTCCCAAAGACTAAGGTCACTTGTGTTGGCTCCTGATACTAGACCTGAGCACTCTGTCTTGTCTCTTCAGTTTTCTGATAGGACCCTAGTTTTAATACCTGGCTCAGCCTTTTATAAATAGCTATCAGACGGCCTTGAGTTCCCTTGTCTTGACACCTGAGCCTGAAACTGGACTTGTGCACAGTTCCCCTGTGGCCTGAGCTTGCGTCAGTCACATCAACACTCAATGCACTGACTGAGAGCATTTGAAGAGGCTGCTTTGGGCAGCTTCTGCTTCTTTTAGGCTGTGCCTGGGATGAAGCTGCAGAGTGCACTCTGCTCTTCCATAGCCCAGCAGGCCATTCAGGAGCTGGAGCTGTCAGGAATTTTCCAACAAAATGTTTTTCATTGGAAAATGCTGATTCACAAAAAGTGTTCATGGGAAAGAGTTGGTTCTAATGACTATCCTGCCTTTTTTTTTTTTTTTTTTTTTTTTAATTAGACAATTTCAAAATTGTCAAAAATCTTGTTTCAACATTGTTGAAGAAACTTCCTTTTTTGGATTTGAAATGACTTTTTGTTTTTAAATTGCAGTTAATTTTGTTTATAAAGGTCAAAAATGAAACAAAATGTTTTGGTTACCCAAACTGATTATTTTTATGCATTGAAAGTGTGTGGAAGCTGTCAAGACTTTGACATTTTGTTGCTTTTCTGGATGGGAAAACTTTTTTGAAATCTCAAAATTCTTTCAGGATGGGAAACCAGTTTCAGTCCCAGCTCTACCAGGAAAAGCACAGAGTTGGAAAGGGATTAGACAAAATGGTTTGCCAAGCTCCCTCAGTCCAGCGTGGAGAAGAGGGTGAATAGGAAAGGATTATCTTCTCTCAGCTCAGCACCCTGTGCCCATAACCCAGTCAAGATGGGAATTGCCCCTTGCCATTCTGATCTTGACGCCTATCCATGGAAATTCTTGAGATGAGTAGGCAGGTCTAATGTTTAGTTTGGAAGCAGTCCCAGACATAAAAATGATACAGCTGGAAGGGGAATGAGATGGAATTAGTGGTGGTAGAGATGATGCCAGTCTTAGAAACTGTCTTCAGTTTTAATGTAGCACATTATTTCATTAGCTAAACCCTTCTTAATTTGTGATACTGTGAATCTCTTGATATTCGGCTTCCACTGCAGTTTCAACAGTGGGAGCCTTGGCCACTCATCCCCAGGGCCCCCACTGTAAGCTTTTCCAAATTACTGTGAATAATAAAGGTCCATTATTACTTTTCTGCAATTTTCTATGTGTTTTCTGCAACTCAGCTGCAATTATTTGGCAATTATCCCGCAATTCAAGTAAGGTCTTATTCACTGGAGAATAACTATTTTCTATAATCTGTGGCCATATATTACTATATTAAATCATTAATCTTGATTGCTGTAGTGAAGTCTCATGATAAATCTGATACGAATTTCAGAGCTCCAACTGTTAATTTATCTTTAGACACATGCATGAGAGAAGCTTCAGTTTGCAAGATATGAAACAGAAGTCTTAAAGCATCTTACGCAGGGGCAAATAGACTTCAGTGTCATTGTGCCCCCTTACTGGAGTGTTGAATGTGTCCCTGTACATTATAAAGCCATGTCTACACTAGCAGTTACGTCGGCAAAACTTTTGTCATTCAATGGTGTGGAAAACACACCCTTGAACGACACAAGTTTTGCCAGCATAAGCGCTTGTATGCGCAGCACCATGTCAGTGGGAGAACTACCACGGCTCATTGTGCTGGTTTTAGTATGTTGATGGGAGAGCTCTCTCCCATGCATATAACGTGGCTACACAAGCGATCTTACAGCAGCACAGCTGTATCAGTACAACTGTGCTGCTTTAAGCTTGTAAGCGTAGACATGGCCTAAAACTCTCCCCCTTTTTGGGGGGGTAATATGACAAGTCTTAGAAAAACACTAAAGTACTGTAAGCATTCCATTTGTAAGTGGAGAATACAGTGTGGCATGTGTGTGTGCTTTCTACAGAAAAGTCTTCAAACTCTAAGCTTTCAGATAAAAGAATTTACCCTTTGGTGTGATGTAAATATAGCATTAATCTAAAGAGCAGGTCTTGAAACTATATTTTGCTAAAATGCTCCTATTCTGTTACTTTTATGGCAGGATGGTGTACTGCAAGTGACAAGGCTTCTCAAACTGTGATTTTTAAATATATTTATTTATCTTGATGACTGTGTAATACTTTTTTTTACAATTTGTTCTAGTGTGAAGATTGGGGTTGATTATTTTAAGGTTGGCCGCCATGTGGAGGCTATGAATGAGTACAACAAGGCCTTGGAAATAGATGCACAAAATGTTGAAGCCTTGGTAGCTCGTGGGGCACTGTAAGTCTCCCTCGCCCCACATTCATTGTTAAAGATGGAATCCAATAATCTAGTTAAAGATCAGTTTTGATGTTTATTTACAATTCCTGTATCATTTTCCCATTTTTATAGTTATGCAACAAAAGGAACCTTAAACAAAGCCATAGATGATTTTGAAGTTGCGTTAAAAAACTGTCCAACCCACAGAAATGCAAGGAAATATCTCTGTCAGACACTGGTGGAAAGAGGAGGCCAGTAGGTGTTGAATTTTATTCTTTATGCAGTTATGAGCAATTCAGTTTTTTTCATTATCTTTTTTATATTGGGCTGGCTAAGTATATAAAAAGGGAGAGTTTTATTTCCTTCCTGCCTGTGTCCAACAATGAGAAGTGTGCAGTGAAAGCAGTTCAAGCTGTATAATCTGTTTACCTTCTCCCATGTTGCCATACTTTACTGCACATCAGTTTAAATCTCTCCTTACTGGGTTTTTTTTTTCTGCTTTTCAATACAATTTAGCTGATGGAATATTAAATCTGCACAACGTTCTGTGAAATTTTTGGATTAATATTTAATAAGGCATTTTTATATATATTTTTTAATTTTTACAACTATGCCATGATTTGTTTGTTTTATTATTGTTTTATGAATCAATTGCATATAAATACTCTACTCAGAGAAACAGTAAGAATTCTTAGTATTCAGGAAAAAAAGGTTTATCAATCGGGGTAAACAGGAGACTCATTCAGAAGTAACAGAACATTTTATTAATCAAAAACTGGAATCAGTGTTTGAAAGTACAATACTACTGATGTTCAGGAAGTAATGACATGTCAGGGATGTAACTGTCTGCCTTTTAGTGAGTTCCTCTTTTAATATGTATCAGTCTGAGAATTAACACAGTAAGCATTATGATCAAAAACAAATTCTGTTTGTTTTGTAAACATTTGTCATATGAATGTTAGATTGGAAGAGGAAGATAACCTATTAAACGCTCAGAATTATTATAAGAGAGCTTTAATTTTGGATGAGACTTTTAAAGAAGCAGAGGATGCCTTACTGAAACTCCGTAAACATATGCAGGTGATTCTTTACTTTCTCTTAATTTTACTACAATCAAAACTCATATTAAAAACGCTGGAAAGGGGGAAATTTACTGGTTACTGTGTCTTATTCTCCTCTTTCCCCTCTTTACAACACATCGGTCACAGTAAGTATTTTGGCTGCATCTACAAAAAGCAAGGTGCGTGTGGATGCTTGATCATTTCAGATGGGCAAGGGAAGCAGCAGCACAGCAGTCAGATGCAGGGAAAGACCAGAACTCAGTTAGTGTGTCTGATCAAGGGGAGGAGAGAACAACCTGTCCACACATGAGCTGGATTGCTGATAATGGAATTAAGAGTTTGTGTAGGATAAAATTCCAAAACAGGTCAGTTTTAGACACATGCCAGAGGATTGTAATAAGAGGAGCAGGGTAAGACTGATCAGGGCTAGCTCAGAAGGAAGACTTTATGTATCTTTATGTGGCCTGAAGAGAGCTGGGGATGCAATGTCACTGAACCAAACAGATATGGCCATCTGATAATCCAGAATTCTGCCAAATTTGTGAGGTGCAAATTAACAAGGCAGTTACTTAAAATAGAGAAAAAAAATAGTTAAACAGGGTCCAAGCTTTAGAGGAAATTCTGGGAGAAGCAAGTTCCAGGGTCCTTTTTTTCTTTTCTCCCCTGCCCACAACATGTTTCCTGAGTGAGCCCCTATGGGTCTCCATGCCAAGCTCCGTTGTCTATTGACTTACTTTCTGTGGCTTTTTCATTTGTCTCCTTTATTTACATTGTGTTCCAGTTCGGATTAAAAAGAGTGAATTAAAGTTAGAGAACTGGGGCCCTGGGTTTCAGTGCTGAAGGAAGTAAATAGACTGGGGTGGAAGAATGCAGGCTGGTCTCTTTATGGTCTCCCTTGATTGACACCGCTCTAGCAGGTGGGGGGAAGCCATAATATGAAAAGGTTTTGTTGAAGGATGGGGAAGAGGAGATTTATGGTAACCTTTATTTAAGCTAAATTATACTGCAGAAATATATACTTATAGTATGTGGGCACTGCCAACATATTCAGCATTATCCAGAGAAATGTATTGTTGCGGTAACAAGGAGTCTTACAACCCCAGTCACAAATAAAAGTGATTTAAAGAAGTAAAGGAAATGGTTTTAACTCTCATTCCAAGTTATACTGATGGTGATGAGGGGTCATTGAAGCAGCAGAGGAACATAAGGCTTGAAGTTGTTCAGCAGTTTGTGTAAGTTTGCCCACAATAAATTAAGGGTTTCCCTTGCATCCTAAGGCAGTGTCTCTTACATGACCATTGCCAAGCCTTGAGAACTGGTACCCAGGGACTTGCTGCTCACCCTGGATGAATTCCAACTGTTTCAAACCATTTCAAATTGTATTATGTTAAAGCACATCAGGGAGCTTTTAGTGCACACCAGCAGGGTCTACATGGACCAATTAGCATGTTAGTATTTTTAGAAATTTCCCCCTCCACCCCCATAGTGCATATTGTGGTACAATGTAGACAAGCCCTTAGGGAGCTATGGGGTACAGGAGTCTGTCTAGCTAATGGGCTTAACTAGCATGCCTTTAATAATTGTTTAGTAACTGCAGTCTCTGTTACCTCCTTAAGTAAACCTTGGTTTACATGTCTGGTTTTAGCTGCCCTACTAGAATGATACGATTTACAGTTCAAACGTGAAATACACTTTTCCTGTAATACTGATGATATGTTTTTCTTCAATGCATTTTCTTCTGAACTGGACCGTTGCTGCTGTGTCTGACATCTGGTGCTGCTCATCAACAACAACCCACTGGAACATGATTTCTTATGTAAACATGCATCAAACTGGGCTGTGGTACAATTACAAAATGGTTTGTATCTGAACATGGCCACGTCCAACAATATTTTAAAATTGGATTTGTCATCACGTTTTATATACAAACTATAATACCATCTTCCCCAATACCGATCTCCCTCTTTCAATCTTTATTCACGTAACTAATTTTGCTGTATTTTTCCTGCATCTTTTGGCCTGGGTCATGGGTACCAATGCAATGGCTGGTCATGTCTTTTTTTTTTTAATGTGATATTTACTGCAATATGGTTCTTAATACCATACTGATCATCACAATGATTAATGCCAAACTCCTGCACAATCAACTTTTATTTGATTAACGTAACGTCTTCATCTGGGAATCTTGGTATTGTATTCTTTGGTGTGTATATATATCTTCTTGTGGTGATGGGGGGATTTGGGGAAATACTGGGTTGACATATTGTTACTTTTAATATGATTTTTTGATGTCTGGGTTCAAAAAAGAAATCTTTGGAAATGAGGGAGAAGCAAGCTGCAAAAGAAGAGAGAGAGAAGGAAAAGAAAATAGAAACAAGTGCACAAAAACTGCGTAAGCTCTTAAAAGAAGAAAAAAGGTAACCCTATTATATTCAATATTATTGCATCCTAATTAAAGAATCTACTGCTGATTAGAGCCAGAGCATCATCATCACTAATATAAAATATAAGTAAGTAAACAGCAGTTAGCACCCAGTCACTGAAATGGGTGATATTTCTGTTCCTGTTATTGCTAAGCTTCCTTTTTACATTAGTGATTCATACTTAGACTCCATTTTCTTAAGATAACAGATACCGTATTTTTCGCCCTATAAGACGCACTTTTTCTTCCCCAAAACGGGGGGGAAAAAGTCGGTGCGTCTTATAGGGCGAATGCAAAAAAAAAAAAAAAAAAAAAAAAAGCGCCTCGCTCTCCCGTCCCCGCCGCGCGGGCGGGCTGCCGAGGTTCCCCCCTCCCCGCCGCGGGCGGGCTGCCGGGGTTCCCCCCTCCCCGCCGGACAAAAAAAAAAAAAAAAAGCGCCGACTCGCTCTCCCGCCGCGCGGGCGGGCTGCCGGGAGCGTCCCGGTTCCCCCCTCCCCGCCGCGGGCGCGCTCCCGGCAGCCCGCCCGCGGCGGGGAGGGGGGAACCGGGACGCTTCCGGCAGCCCGCCCGCGCGGCGGGAGAGCGAGTCGGCGCTTTTTTTTTTTTTTTTTTTTTTTGGTCCGGCGGGGAGGGGGGAACCCCGGCAGCCCGCCCGCGGCGGGGAGGGGGGAACCTCGGCAGCCCGCCCGCGCGGCGGGGACGGGAGAGCGAGGCGCTTTTTTTTTTTTTTTTTTTTTTTCCCGGATTTTTTATTTAAAAATGAGGGGGCGTCTTATAGGACGGAGCGTCCTATAAGACGAAAAATACGGTAGATCAAGCAATCGTTAATAAAGGAATAAAGCAATGTTCGGGGGTGGTTGTTTTTTGTTTTTTTTTAATAAAGCCACTAAAACAACCACTGATACCTCATGGATAAATTTCTATCTACTGTTTTCTGCCCCCACCCTGTTACCTGGGTTAATGGCATAAAACATCTACTTTCAATAGTTCTCTAGCTTCTGCTGCTCAGTCCCCATATAAAGTTGTAATCACATCTGTTTGTGACATTGTAATTGTTTCCACAGCAACAAATAGGTTTTTGAAGCAGGATTATGCCTAAAAGATCGATTGAACGGATAAGCCCTTGAAGAATCTATTTTTATACAGATTTCATTAGAAAATTTTAGTTAGGTAGAACTAGCAAGTTAATGTTTCTCCCAAACTTTCCTACGAGGTGTTCCTTACTACTACACCTGGATTTTTGCAGGGGGAGTATATGGAAATAATACTTCTCTGCCTAAATGTGTATCTAGGAAGTACGATGGGATACCCAACCAGAAGAACCCTTCTTGTAATATCAAGGCCACAAAGAGCCTGATTGTTAAAGTCCTCCCTACGCAAGAATGTCACTTGAAATCATGGCAATTCTACACACACAAGGCTTGCCAGATTGGGCCCAGTATACCTTCTTGTCATAGTGCTTTGTGAATATTACTCCGATCTGACCGCAATTCTAAACTCATCTAAAGAGCTCCCTCTTTTGGGTCATGTGGGTTGTTTGAAACAACCTAAAGTAATATTTAAAGTTCAAAGTTTTTTTTTTTTTAAATTGCAATAGCATATTTGAAGCTTGCTAACTAAGCTATTTCAAGAGTATGATCCACACAGGAACCTATACAATCCTGTGTCCTTCCCAACTGAACCACTGCACTTCAAGTGGCTGAAATGTACATAATAAAATTAAATATTTTTTAAAGTATGATGTGGCTAAAAGGTTCTCTCTACATCCTGATGGGACTTTCATAAAATATTTTGGTCTTGGAGCTGTTCTGAGATAAAGGGTTTGTTCCAGGGACCTTGAGAAGAACAGAGCTTTGCCAGAAACTTGTAGTCTATAGATTATTCTGGTGATGGTGATGCCTCATAGGTTAATTACATTTTTAGGCTGAAGAAGAAAAGGAGAAGATCAACTTCTTCCTCTTCCTCCTCCTCCTCAAGTGATTCCTCATCTGATGTATCAGTTTCATCCTCTTCCTCCTCCTCCTCCTCCTCTTCTGATCACAAAAGGCACAAGAAAAGGAGTAGAAATCAGTCAGTGTCCTCTGGCAGCTCCAAAAAACATTCATCTAGTGTTCCTTCACATCAGCAAGATCAGAGTAGGAAAGATGAATTGTACTCACCTCCAGCTGATACCTCTGCTTCCTTCCTTAACCAAAAATATGAAATGGAAAAACTACTGGAGCAGCAGGACAGATTAGTACATCAAAAGACAGAGGGGAGAGAGAGACAGTGTTCTCTATCAAGGATTTCTGCTGATGACGAAGACACTTTTGGAGGTAGGTCTGAAGATTCAAGAGATTCTT
Source organism: Sternotherus odoratus (assembly GCA_032164245.1). Lineage (NCBI taxonomy): Eukaryota > Metazoa > Chordata > Testudines > Kinosternidae > Sternotherus > Sternotherus odoratus. Next base: position 8,591,079 of record JAVMKO010000009.1, on the reverse strand, counting down.
ATGGTAGCTCGAAGACTCAGTCAACCAGCAGCAAAAATGAAAAACAGGGTAAAGTAGACAGATCCTTCTCTAATAGGAGGGGTTCCTCAGGTTCATACCATTGGAAGTCGGATGATAAGACCAAGATGCACAATTCTAGAAAGTTAGAAAAGGAAGTAATGGGGAGAAAAGAACAGTTTAGAAAGCGTGGTTCAAGTCAGAGCATGTATTCCACTTCTCCAGCAGGGTCAGATTACTCAGGCAAGTCAGTAGAGAAGTATAAACAGTACAGCAGCACTTGGTTATATGATTACAGTGGAAATGACGATGGTAGCAGATGTGAGTTAACCCAAAATGCAAATGAAAGGAGAGAATATAAAAATAGGGAAAGTAGTCAGGGGGAAACTACTAAAGCAAAGGAGCTAAATGAGGAAACTACACTCAATGGTAAAGGGCAATCAGAAAGTGGTGTTAAAAAGAGCCTGCCCCAGAATTTACTTAACATATTCAATCAAATTGCTGAATTTGAGAGACAAAAAGGAAGTAAGCAGAAAAACCAGTAAAGTACCTAAGAAAATAATGTGTGATCACGCTGGATACAGTTAAAGGATTTTCTTTAGATCTTTAATTGCTGTTGAGCTTGTGCCCTTAAAATCTGTATGAAAAACGGACAGCACAGAGTCTGTTTTTCTGTCTTGCAAAATGTTTGTTTAAAGGTTGGCATTAGTCAAGTTACTGGAGATCCTTTCGACAGACAGGCATATGCAAGAGTATCATGTTGTATATCAGACAACTTTTAAGAGAATAGGATCTGAGATTTTTTTTTAAAAAAATTAGGATACTCCTGTAAAATTAACATTGTTTATAACTGTGTCATTGGATGAAAACTTTATTCTTTGCTACCCTTAAAGTATAGCTAACTGGCATCAAGTTTGCACTTTAAACACACCGGTATCTTTTCTAAGGTACAAAAATGGTAACACATTAGTATCGTTAAACCTAATTTTTAGCTGTTGAAAGGGATTATTTGACTGAATGATGCAATGTGCCAGCAATGTATAAACTTTTGTTTAATGATTTAATCATTAAATTTTATTAAAATTTGCTCATTTTGTTTAATGCCACTTTTTGTCTGACTGCTGAATTTCTAGTCTCTTTGGTTTTGTGCACCACTATAATATATCCCATCCATGGTGCCTTACAGCCATGAATGAATGAAGTCGCAAGGTATTCCATCCATTTTACAGATGAGGAAAGTGAGGTGCCTGATTTACACTGGTGCTTGTATCCTAAAATTGTCTAGGTGTGTTTTGAGAACAGTTTGAGGGAAATGATGGTGTTGGACTACTACTGTCTTGTGGTGGAGGGGGTGTAACATCCACCTAACATCACAAATTCTCAGTCTGTGGTTGGCAGAACAGTTGATCACATGATTCTAGCTCTCCTTGTGTCCAAGAACAAGTCAACTGCTTATATTTTTAAATATTTGCTGTAGTTACCATATGGGTATTGTGTGGTCCTGAGTGGGAAAGAGGTTGGATGATTATGAATAGAAAATAAGGTAGCACACAGGACAATCTTTCTATTCAGATGTGATCTGCAGTATAAAAACTTGAGAATCTGTTTCAAACTGTTCTTGGAAACCAAGCCTAAAAATGTTGTGTCTGGCTACTAAAACTGTTCCCTGAAAGGTGTTAAAGCCTTATATTTTTAAAAAAACACTTTAGGATATGGGGATTCTTGGAGGGTAGCTCTTACACAAACAGGAAACTTACTTTATGTAACTTCAAAAAATGGTTTATACCTAAAAATGATGAATTTTTATCTACAGTATAGCTTTCTTAATGTAAATCAGTGCAGTATTGCCTCCAGGTAAAAATTAGCCACAGTAGCAGTCAAACTCTGCTATCAACACCTCAGTTACTATTACCTCCTCCTGCATTATTTATATGAAACCAGAGGTGTACATGGCACTTGAAAACATGACCGGTTATGGAAGTGAGCAGCAAAGATTCAGTAGGGAAAAGCAGAGATATCTTGTTAATAAGCAATCTTGGTTTATTTGAAAAATTAGAATCTCTGCCTTGAAGGCTGGGCTTGCCCTCTATGGACACTTGCGGAATAGAACTTTAAAACACTTCACTGGGATTTTTAATTGAATTTATAAAGAACTTAATAGTTCTGGTGCTATTTTGATAGGAACATATGTTACTCTTACTATGCACGTTGAAACTCATTTGTAAATCTTTGCATTCAAAAAATAGTCTGGTTCAGTGCATGAAAGTAAAAATGATTATCCTGTCAAAATTATATTTTGCTGATATTAGAAATATATTTTTTCTGTTGCCTTTCAGTAAGTGGGATGTTTTTTCCTGAATGGAATGTCTTAGGCCAAGCCTGTTGCAGCTAGCTGATGTGGGCTTGGAACCAGGGTGAACCAGCAGCCCCCTTATCAGCTTCCCACTTCTCCAAGTTCCCTGTGCAGTAGCTGCCCAGCAGGCTATCAGTTGTCGGCAGTTCAGCTGTCCCTCCCCCACTGCCATGTGCTGCTCCTGCTCTCTGCCTTGGAGCTGCTCCCTGAGACTCCTGCTTACTAGGGGGTGGGGGGGGGGGGGAGAGAGGAAAAGGGAAACTCATGTTAGGCTGTTGCCCTCCCCCTTGCTCCTGCAACCCGCTTACTCCATCTTCCATAGAGCAAGGAGGACACATGACAGGGCTCAGGATGGAGGGAGCTTGCTGACAGCAGATAGTCTCTGCAACCTGATCTAATTAACAAGGCAGTGTACTTAAAGGGGAAATGCACATCTCTCTCACACACCCAGTTTGTGTCTGTCTGCCCTCCCTCCCTTCCTGCTACCTTACAGAGTGTGAGAGTTAACCCTTGAGGGCTCAGCCAATTGCTAGTTCATCATTTAGCAGCAAGGCATTCCCTGGGAAGTATCCCACCCTGACCCCTTCACCTCCACCAAGCTTCATGATCATCATCACCATGTACCAGTATTAAATTGTTTAAAACTTGTACTCGTGTGTATGTAGATATATTATATATCTTGTCTGGTGAAAAAAAAATCCCTAGAACCCAACCCCCTCATTTATATTAATTCTTATGGGGAAATTAGATTCACTCAACATTGTTTCACTTAAAGTAGCATTTTTCAGGAACATAAAACTACAATGGTAAGTGAGAAGTTCCTGTATAACTCAGTTGTTATCAGTGTGACAGATTGTTCAATGAAACAGTGGAAGTAGAAGCTTTGAAAGTTGGCTTTATTTACAAATGCATTCTCTCCCCCTTCCTCCCAAATTCTGCAGTAAGAAGAAATCTAGTCGCAATTATCTAACATTAAGATATAATGCTTATTTGAAGACTATTTTCTTTGACCATGACCTGATCATAAATCAACATTGCACACGGTGTTCATACTCTGTGTAATCAGTGATATGTTAGATGGGAAAGTAGGAAGACTAGTTATATTTTCCTACACATAGTTGGCAGAAGGTCAGTATATAAGAATTTGTATCACTGATATTTTGAGGATTTCCCAAAAGTTGTTTAGCCATAACAGCAGGAATTAAGAAACAAGTTAGACACAATTTCATTTAAAGTTTATTTGTTAATCTTTCTGCCAATTTGATCATTTAACGCATTGCTTGTGTACAACATACATTTTCCTAGCCACTAAATTAAAATATATTCTTTGGTCTAATAAACAGAAGATCTTTCTAAATAAGGGAATGTGCATTAAATCCATTTTACCAATTCAGAAGCACTAGTGTGATGAGAGTCCGCTGTAGTGGAGTTCAAAATATTATTTCAGGCTCTTTCTGCTATGAAGGCTACTAGAGCTACTAGCTGCACTGGAAGGGTGTGAACCAGCACTGGCTGTTGCTGCCGGTGAACTGAGTGATAAACTCAGATCTACAATTTTAAGTGGGGATGCTTGGCCAGAAGCTGAACCAATGGTGCTCCTGGTTGATCTAAAAGACAAAACAAAGTTACCGTAAAGTTAGATTGTAGACAAAACCCTCTTGATTGATAAGGGGGAAAAGGGGTAGTTGATGATACAAGTGAAGTGATCACTTGAGCACTTTAAGACTAATGCACCTCATCTTACAGTGTTAATAGCATCTGCATTGATGATCTTAAATTTGGATTTTGATCCCCAGAAACAGTGATCGGGGGGAGAGGGAGAAATTGAGCAAGGAAGGGACTAGCTTCTACAAACTATGTGGGAAATATGGTTAATGTTTTTCCCTGATACTCTAGTACAGGGGTCTCAAATATGCAACCCACGGGGTTATTTCCCGTGGCACGCCAAGCGCTCCCTGTGGTTCCCCCTCCGCTTCCCCCCAGTTATTTCATACAGCCTGCCAAGCTCCCCTCCCCACAGCACGATGCGTCCCCGCTCCTCTGCCTACCTCCAGGCGCTTGTTTGGTGCGCTTAGCACTTCCCAGGAGGGAGGTGAGAGCCGCGTGCTCAAGGGAGGAGGCGGGGCAGGGGTGGGGATTGGGGGAAGGGGTTGGAATGGGGGAGGGGAAGGGCAGGACCAGGGGCAGCTGGGGCTGATGTCAGTGGTGTGGCCCTCAGGCCAATGTACTAGTCCTCATGTGGCCCTCTTGGTGATTGAGTTTGAAACCCCTGCTCTAGTAGAAATCTTCATCTAGGATCTTCTACTACTGACCGAAGTCTCCCTACAAGAAATTTGTCTGGTCATAGTTGAAGCCTTCACTCAAGCCACAATATTTGTAACATTGCAGGTAGAGTACATTTCCTTTGTAACAGAAGAGAAGGTATGTTGGTTTGTTAATCAGCCACCAGAACAAGCTTTTAAAAATATAAAATCTTTATACAGTAGACTCCCGATTATCCGGGTGCGGGTTAACCGGGCTGCAGATTAACCGGGATGTCTAAATGGGTCGGTAGGGGAAGCCCCAAAGCTGTGGCGGGCTCAGCCTTAGCCTGCTGCTGCTTTGGGGCTTCTCCCACTGGCCCCTTACAAGCTGGGGTCTCAGCCTGCTGCCAGCCTGGGTGTAGGAAACCCAGGCTGGCAGCAGGCTGAGACCCCGGCTGGCAGGAGCCTGGGGGGAAAGCCCAAAGCAGCAGCAGGCTGAGTGCTGAGCCCGCCACCGCTTTGGGCTCTCCCCAGGCTCCTGCCACCTGCCCCACTCAGCTCCCGCTGACAGCCTGGGTGCAGGGAACCCAGGCTGACAGTGGGAGCAGACTGGGGCAGGAGGCAGAACCCCAGCTGGCAGGAGACTGGGGAGAGAGCCCAAAGCGGCGGCGGGCTGAGCAGTCAACCTGCCGCCGCTTTGGGGTTTCCCCCGGTGGATCCTTGCCAGCTGGGGTCTCAACTTGCTGCCAGCCTGGGTGTAGGAAACCCAGGCTGGCAGCGGGAGCTGGGACCCCGGCTGGCAGCAGCCTGGGGGGAAAACCCCAAAGCAGCGACCGGTTGAGCGCTCAGCCGGCTGCCGCTTTAGAGTTTCCCCGCAGGCTCCTGCTAGCCGGGGTCTGAGCTCCCGCTGGCAGCCTGGGTTCCCTAAACCCAGGCTGTCAGCAGGAGCTGATGGGCAGGCGGCAGGAGCCTGGGGAGAGAGCCCAAAGAGGCGGTGGGCTAAGCACTCAACGTGCTGCCGCTTTGGGATTTCCCCCCAGGCTCCTGCCAGCCGGGGTCTCAGCCCGCTGCCAGCCTGGGCTTCCTACACCCAGGCTAGCAGGGGAGCTGACTGGGGCAGGTGGTGGGACCACCACCATCCCCACCCCCTACCCCGCAGTAGATGCGTGATTATCTGGGATTTTATTAACCGGGATTAAGGTTTTCCTGATCATCCTGGATAATCGAGAGTCTACTGTATGTAATGGGAAGGGGAATTGAGTTTGACTAATAGTCGAGAAGAGTGCAAGTGCAAAAATCCCAGCTGTAAGGAGAAGAGCTACATCCTCAATCAATTTGAAAATCATCTAAGAGTGAACTGTGCTCCAGTGAAAGAGCAAAGCAGGAATAGGGATAATGGGGAAAAATGAATGATAAGCAATGTCAGAGCGCTGCTACCAAGAAAGTCTGAAATTATTGTCCTGATTTGAAGTGGAATGGGCGAGGCTAGACGGACCCAGGACTTGTCCACACAGCTAAAGTGACAAGTTAGGTTTGCTAGATGAACCTAACAAGATTTGAGGAGAATCTATAGTGAAGCTTTTACTAGCCACCAGACATGAACAAGGGACAAAAGGAAAAATCGGGACATGGGAGTACAAGGAATAACTGTACAGTATTAACATTAACACTTACCTGACAGAGGCCACTGAGCTTTGTGAAGAAGATCTAGAAGTGTAATCTCTACCTATGGAAGCAGTTGTAGGAAGTTCTAAACAGGACTAGAAGAGAAGAGGGATCTACTATTGGTCTTTGCAAGTGGAATATATGACACACACACTACCGATTTTCTATGATACTATGTGTGATAACAGCTACTTTCTGTATATTCCCTGATTTTCAATGCTAACTGCATGACCCCTGTGTTTTACAATGGCCATATTGTATTTTATGAAATTGAGGCACAATGCCTTTGAATCATTAAGACAAATTATTAATTGTTCTTTACGATCTGTAACTGTCAACATTTTCAATAAGTAATCTAGAGATGCTACCTGTTGAAAGTATGTTTGAAAGAGCAGAGTTAAATCAGGCTTTGCTTCTAATATATCAACCAACAATTTGTCAATGGTTCTGTTGTAGTCTTTCAGCTCACGGAGGTCAATGTCGTCTTCTTCCTGTGTTTTCGTTTTACTTTTCTTTAAAGATCGAATTTCTCTGGACAGTCTGGAACACTTGGCATAAAGTAACATGAAAAAACAATTTCAATACCTTTTATGAAGGTTGGTAACAGACTTAAATTTTAAGTTTATGCTGCATTTTTAGTATACTCCAACTATAACTCAAACCAGTAAAATAAGAGTTATTTATTAAACAAACCTGTGTCATGACTCTCTCTAACTTTGGCTTCTGTTGATCTATTTCTTTGTTCAGCTGCGAAATATGAGCTTGCTTCTCATTTGTTTTTTCTTGGTAGATAGCCTCCTCTTTTATCATGATGTCTAAAGTGTTTTCCATACTCTGAAAGAATAAGTACAGATCAAACCTATACATCAAAGAACAATGGTATTGGTTTAAAATATATGTGAATGTTAAGCAGTAAATACACTGAATAATATCTTTTCAATAGTTTATTGCACTTTTTGTATTAGGGTCTCAATCACAACTCAGTTTTTTACTTGTTGCTTTTGGCCCTGACTTTTAAAGATGTTTATGGGTTTCACCTCTGTGTTGTGATACCTGATTTAGGAGCCAAAATCCCACTGTACAAAAAGCTCATGGGAGATGTCCAGTGCAGGGACTCCTTATGAAGAAGAATATGGTGCTCAGATCAAACAGATTGGAAGAGGATTTGAAAGAAAGCATCTGTTAAGGGAGCTGAGGAATTGGAGTTTGGAGCTAGCCCCCTCCTTTTACAGCTTCTTGTTACCTCACATAAGGGAAGGGTTGTGGGATCCCAGCAATGGGATAGCTGGGATTAGGCAGGGGATTACATGGAAATGACTAAGGCAAGGCTGACCTTCGCTCTACAATCTACTGCCAGGTACTCCCAGATATTTTAAGTCAGGGGTGGGGAACCTCCGGCCCGCGGGCCTTGTACGGCCCGCCAAAGCCTTCCATCTGGCCCGCGGCCGCCGGCCAGGGATGGCTCCGCGCTGGGGCCTGGAAGCGCCGCGGGACGCGCCGCGTGGTCCGCTGCCGCCACTGGCCGGGGACGGCTCCGAGCTGGAGCCGGGACGCGCCGCATGGTCCGCTGCCGCCGCCGGCCAGGGGCGGCTCCGAGCTGGGGCCGGGAAGCGCCGCACGGCCACCCTCTGCCAGGCGGCGAAACAAGGAGCTGACGGTTGGGGGGGGAGAGACCGGGCTGGGTGGGTCAGTTGGGGGGGGGGGAGGGAAGGAGGTTTGGGGGGGGGGGAGAGACCGGGCTGGGTGGGTCAGTTGGGGGGGTGGGAGGGAAGGAGGTTTGGGGGGGGAGAGACCGGGGTGGGTCAGTTGGGGGGGTGGGAGGGAAGGAGGTTTGGGGGGGGGAGAGACCGGGCTGGGTGGGTCAGTTGGGGTGGGTGGGAGGGAAGGAGGTTTGGGGGGGAGAGACCGGGCTGGGCGGGTCAGTTGGGGGGGGAGGGAAGGAGGTTTGGGGGGGGGAGAGACTGGGGGGGGGGGGGGGAGAGACTGGGCTGGGTGGGTCAGGCAGGCGGCAGGACCCTGGCTGGCAAGGGGCCAGTGGGGGAAACCCCAAAGCAGTGCAGGGCTAAGGACTCCACCTGCCACTGCTTTGGGATTTCCCCTGTTGGCCCCTTGCCAGCTGGGGTCTCAGCTCCCGTTGCCAGCCTGGGCTTCAGGGCGGAGGGGGGGGGGGGGAGCGGCCTGCGGATGACTTTATAAGGGTCAAAATGGCCCTTGGTGGAAAAAAGGTTCCCCACCCCTGTTTTAAGTGAATAAAGTTGCAGCCTAATTAAATTACACCAATTGCTACCTTTCTTTCTTCCAGGGTGGCTGGACTACAGATGAATAACTACATAAATCAAAACAAACAAAATGTATTCAGTAGTTTACATGTATGTAGACTTCAGATGTAGTAAGAATGACAAATCCTGGGTAAAATTTTCAGAGGTGCCTAAGTGACTTGAGAGCTTAAGTCATGTTGAAAATCAATGACACCTAAATTTGTAAGTGCCTATGTTATTCTGAAAATGGGACTTGGGCTCCTCTATGAATGGCACTTTTGAGAATTTTGCACATTGTCCATGAACTGTAGGAAAGGGGGAGCAGAAAATTCACAAAGGAGAGTGAGGAAAAAATATTCCCAGAATTGTTCTTAATTCATGAGGGGGGGGGAAATTGCCTACGGTAAGGAAAACTATGTCTTTGCCTATACAAATGACACTCTCATGTGCCCATTACCTGAAGGTCCTCTTGAAGTTCTTTGATCTGTCTTCGCTTGTATCTGTATTTTTCATCAGCAGCTCTTTTCTCTTCTTCTAATTGCAGCTTTTCTTTGTACTCCTCACCTAAAATATCAAACACTCGGAGTTAGAGTTTAAACATTGTACAAAGTGTGCACACTAACATGTTTAGGACATTAGCTTTTCATCCCTAAGATGGACTATTGCTGCATTTTAAAGTAAGTGCACCAAAATGTATTCAAGTAAAATACATTGAGACATCATTTATGGCCATAGCTAGGGTAACGGAAGTCTTCTGCCAGGCAGCCTTGAGGATCTGCAACTAGGCATTATACTAAACTGGGCAGTATATTTAGCAACTCACATACCTGATCTTGCAATGATCAATTGCTGAACAATAGATGTATTTGTAAATCAAATAAGGAAGTGTATAGTTGGTGATAAGTTTGACACACCCTATGAAATACCTTAATCTCTGTTTGATTATTTAGGTCATTGATTAAAGCCTCTACCAGGGCAAGGGGGAGCCTTAAACATTTAATATAATCTACAATGCTTCTGAGAAGCCTCTGGGACTTTCCTGTAGAATTATTTCCACAGGTATTTTAGGAGACTTATAGTTTTGTTAATCAACTACATAACTAAACAATACATAGTGTACTATATCTGATGTACTAAGATGTATACAGGAAATGTTAAAAGAACAACCAAAAAGGACATCTTTACAGGAAGTCTGTGTCCTAAAGTGCCCACAGTACCTGCTTTTAATTGATTATAAAATTACAGGGCACATCCTCAAAAACATTTTTTTCTTTGTTTTCAAAATACTCCACAAACTAGTGGCCTAAAAACAAGGGGAAAAGTGACTGGTTTATCAAGGAGAAGGATTTAAGATCTACTGCTGTTAAGCCAGCAGAGGGCGCAAAAGTTGAATAACAAGCCCTGCTTTCATACAGTTATTGATATAATTGATAACAGTGATGCATAAATGAGACCAAACAAAGACGACTGACTGTAAAAGCAGCTTGTGAAAGCTGTAAATCTGCAATGAACTTGCAACAAAAGGCAAACAACATAAAATCCCACAGGAGTCCACAAACTACTGTGGGGACTCAACTTGTTTAAAGTTGTCTATGCAATACACAAACAGTGGCACAATTCTCAGTTCACCGTTTTACCAGATAACAGCACTGCCCTATAATGAAAACAGGAAACAAACAATACTGTTGATAAGGGACCTGCCTTCCCCAGTGCCTCCCAACCACTATGCCTTGGTGTGCGGTCAGTGGAGGCATTTTGTGCAGTCTCTCTAACACTTTATTGTGATTCTGCTGTATTCAAGAGTTTTCACAACCCTTAATTAGGCTTAAGAATTTGCATAAAAATAAGGCAAAACTTGAACTTTAATAGCGCCTGAACCTACTCTGCCCTGATGAACTGACAACAGCATTCAAAATTCTTCTTTCTTCTGCTATTATCAGGGTGTTCTGTACAGGACCGGCTCTAACTTTTTTGCTGCCCCGAGCAAAAAAAAAAAAAAAAGGGGGGGGGGGGACAATGTGCTGCCCCAAGATTGGCCGGCATGCCACCCCTTAAAATGTGCTGCCCCAAGCACATGCTTCTTTGGCTGGTGCCTGAAACCGGCCCTGGTTCTGTAGCTAATTTATTAAGTAAAGCTCTTTAGTATCATTGTTTCACTCCAGTGTTCCTGGTTTATGCTTTAATCTCTAACACACAAGTAATAACAACGTTCATTTTACATACTTGTCTCTGTCACTGTTTTAAAAGAGTTCCGATAATTGCTGTTGCAGTTATTAAGCACGTGCATGGTATTTTGAAGGGCTATGACTTCTTTTTCAGCTTTGCGGATCTTTGCGTCCAAATCATCACCTTCCCGTTGAAGGTCCTCCTTTTCCTGGGCAGCCTAAAAATAAAAACAGATCTAAGAGAGAGAAATAATCCAACAGACATATTGTCATGGCTGTCTCTGGGCTGCATGGTTTTACTGAAATATACTAATAATATCATGACAATAACAGAAGAATACTTGATGTTAAGTAGTTAAGAACAAAACCTTTTTCTATACTCTTACAAGAAATTAATCTTAGAGCCTGATCATGTCATGAACACCTATGCAGAGTTGATTTCCTTGGAGTTGTATGTGGGCATAGGGGTTCACGTGTGTGCGCACAGTAGAAGCCTTAGCTACTAAGTAGGCCAAAAGTTCTGCTTCTTCTAGGTTTGAAAACCATACGGTGAGAGAAGTTGTCCAAAGCATTCTCTAACTATAAGGCTGTTCTTGGATTATACAAATTTAAGACTAAAAGAGAACTCTATGATTAAGCCTTTCCTTTTCAATATGGATTTCAGTAGACTGGCTATAACATCATCTTGACCTATAAAACAGATTGACCAGACAAGTTGGTTCATTTCAAATTTTTGAAACAAATAAAAATTAAGTCAGTGGTGCACTGCGTGAGCAGTTGGTTGCATCCACATAGAGCAACTTGCAGGACTGGGGCCTAAACTAGAGTTGTACTGAAATCTAGCTCTGAAGTAGTATTCAGCTGAAATCTGTACCACAATTATCTTTTAAAAATCCTATTCCAAAGTGAGTATAGCTGAAGGAGTATGAGAGTAAACTGTAGGATGTCCTGCAAGGCATTTTGGGCTAAGGTCATTCCACATGTCATTCAGAAGAGCTGACTAATTAGAAGATCCTGCACTCTGGGAATAGGGGTAAAGAGCAAAGAGTCATCTCCCCAAGACAGCAGGAAAGAATGCAGCTAGGACCTTCTCTAAGAGAGGCAACAGATGGGAGGTCAAGGTGTTTGTCTTGGAGATGAGGGAGTTGAAACTGGAGTAGAATAGGGGAAACGATGGTTTTTTAAACCAATACTTAGGATGGAAGAGTTTTCAGTTGATTAAGAGCATTCCAACAGTAAAGTAACTCAACTACCTTAATGACATAGTACGTCTGAGTTTTCTCCTCTTCTCCTTCAGGAGGCATCATGACGATGGTAAGAATTTCATATCTGCATCTTAGTTTTTCAATTTTACTTAGACGGTCTTGAAATTCAGCACTGATTGATGGAAGAAAGTGAACACACATTGACTGAGATGTTTAAGAAAATATATGTTTTTGTCTTGTACCATTTTTATAGGCTATTTCTTCTATTACAACGGCACTTGCTGCTACCACAGTAGTCTGAACATGAAAGCACTATTCCTACTGCTGTCAGGTAGGCTTATTTGTTCCAAGTCTTCCCCAACCCCAGACATCTGGTCCTCTTTCCACCCCCACAACTTCTCTCACACTACTGCTTAAAGTGGACAAATTTCAGATCCCTCACATCACAGGGAGCTCTGTAATATACCTCCCCCAAATCTTTAAAGCTTTGGCATTTAAGTCCTACAGCTGCACAAGATGCCCCCTGCTGATCGTTTCTTAATATTGCTACTGCTAACTGAGAATAAGCAACAGCAGGCAACAACCCCAAATCAAATTACATGCAAGTACTAATTAGCTGTGTAATTGTCAAAGGAAAAACATACTGTCTGCACTCTGGGTGAGGAGTTAAGCTTTAGTCACACTAAATCACTCTAATTTCCTATTGCGTGGGGTGTGGTTAGCAGAGGGGTGAATAAAAGCCTGCCAGCTCAGCTGTTGAGTGTTTGTTAGCTTCCTAGTTAGATTTAACCACTCACAAGATGGATATTAGGAGGTCAGAACTGAAGATTATAGAAAATATTTTGAATTCATTCTCTTATGATGGCAACAAGGAAGTCTGTGCTTTTTTGTCACTTTCTAATATCTGTTTACCACAGTGTAATCAACTAACTGGTATATGTGAACCATTTCTGGTCCACAGGAGATTAAAAGCTCTACTACAAGGGATTGTTAACGGAGATTCTCAGAATCCTTGTAAGAATTGTTCAATTACTGGGTCACCATTGAAGACCAGAGTTTTCTCCAGTACTTTGTTCCTGATGAGTAGGTCCTCTCAAAAAAAAATAATGACTTGGCTCTTATAACTAGCTGTTATAACTAGCACTAAATATACAGACAATGTAGTCACCAGCTATCTTGAACAAATGCAGCAGTGGAGGGTCAGACACTTGATCTTTGCCTTCAAAAGCTCAGAGCTCTACCACTTGAGCTTAAAGAGATTCTGTATGTCGGTAGGTATGCAATTACAGATTCCTCACAATACCAGATGACATATTTCCATATTGGACAAATGATGATTTCTTGTTCAGGATAGGATGGGGGATAGCAGAGAGTAAAGAGGCATTTTCCTACTGGTGAAAGCAGGAGACTGGCACCAAGAGACTTGGGCTCTATTCACAACCCTTCTACTGACTAGCTGTGTAACTTTGGGTAAGTCACTTACAATCTTCAGTCTTTCTGTTTGGGAGATAAGAATAATATTTACCTCCCTTTGTAAACGCTTTTAGATCCCACATGAAAGACACTATATAAAAGTGATTTAAAAAATGATGGCTGAGAAATTAATTTATGAAAGCTATACTCAAAGACAGGGAATGTACTAGCTGATTTTTGAAACGTTTAAGAGAAGAAAATTGTAAACTGACCACAGTTCAGAGATTTTCAAGAATAATGTATTGTGTTTCTATTTTCCATTTACTGTTAAGAATGTTGAAGGTAATGTTTTGAAAATGCATGGTAACTACCTTACACTTTGCCGTTCCTGTTCCACAAATCTTATCTGTGATTCAATCATTGCCTTGTGAACCTTAATTTCTTCAGTTCTTTCTTCCATAGCTGTATTTAACTGTAGCTTTTGTTTTTCCAGTGAGAGAACTTGCTCTGCCTTGTTGTACAGTGTATCTCGAAGACGTTTCAATTCCAATTTTAAGAGATTCTCTTCAATCATCAAATCCTGTCAAATGCCAAAGCAGAGAAATAATACAAAATTAAAAGGTATGCTTTTCAACTTGATTTATTTTTAAATTGACACATTTTTAGAAATTCCAGTTTCCTGTAAAGCTCCGATTGCTTGAAAATAAAGTAGATTTAAAGCAAGTTAAGTTTGTGCTCAGCACAACCCAAAATCTTCCTTTATGCCATAAGAACATAAGAATGGTCATACTGGATCAGATCTAGGTCCATCTAGCCCTGTGTATGCCAAGGAACTTCAGTCATCCAGTAGCTGTGAGGTTATCTGTGTAATTTACATGAAGTTCACACATCCTAGTACCAGATTAATGAATAAAGAAGAAATCTCCCTAAACTAATTTAAACAGTATCACAATAACCAGAACTGAGCCCTAGGTTATTTTTACGCTCAGCAGAGCCTTGACCACCCAGAGTTCTCTTGGGGACAAGGAAAAGGAGAGGGAAATGCTTGTTGCAGAGCTCCTGTTGCACCTGTTCAAGTGCTTCAGGGCTTTTGCACCTCTCCCTTGTGTCTCACAGACAATGGAAGAATAGGACTTTTACAAAACTCTTTCTAATTAAGATATCAAAAGAAAACAATAGGAAAGCTGTGATTTATAGAGTCTACATTACCAAACTCATACTCCCAAGGTTGTGTTGATGAGCCTTGCTGGGAGGAAGAATGAGCAAAGGCAAAAGTAGTCTTAGTTTCAGACTTTAGACCATTAAAAAAACCAAAAGATTTTTGCAAAAAGGATGAAAGTGGAAGGGAAACCAATAATTATGTGTACTTGGTGCATCCTATTTGTTGTTTTATGATACTTAAATTAGTGAGCCAGAACATCCCATCAGTCTCAATGTTGGAGGATGAACATCTGGGTTTGGGACATGCTAGCCAAACAGCATTAGCTCCTTTTCCCTCTGCATGTAAGCCCCTCTTTGTAGGGGTCACCTCGGAGCTGTGGCTTTACAAGGCTTTGGAGACTGGATAGAAGGAACAATTGGGGTTCATCTGCTCTCCACAACATTATCCCTTGCCAGTTCCATGGATCTTTTATCAATATTCTATTGTATTACTAATGTTTCTTTGAGAAATCATTAATCTGAAAGTAACATTAATTTTGGATTAATGATTTCTCAAAGAAACATTAGCAATACGCCTCTGGCAGCAAAGCACCCTCCAAATGGATATTGCTTCATAAATGCAAGGGACTTAGTCAATAGTAACTGAACTCCCAATGGAGCCCTATGACTTGAGGTGGTAAGAGGCTACCGTTCCTTTACCCCAGGAGTTCCCAAACTTGATTCGTGGCTTGTTCAGGGTAAGACTCTAGCAGGCCGAGAGACACGTTGTTTACTGCTCGCAGCTCCCAGTGGCCACAGTTTACCGTTCCTGACCAATGGAAGGTGCAGGAAGCAGTGGCCCCTGCTTTACACCCTCCCCAGACACTACCAGCTAATGGGACAATAGCCAGGAAACTGTCCTTCATTTGAACATCTGGGTCTTACAGAGAGGCTCAAAGACCAAGAAACTGCAGAGGGTTTCCCTCTGGGAGGAGATGACCCTGCACAAAAGAAAGTAAAAAAGAACCCCAATCTAGTAATGAAAAAGTGTTTAGACAGTTTATTCTTTTTAAAAAAAAAAACAACTTCTCATACTTTCCATTAATAAAAAGCCACAAACTATCATCATACCTGTTTAAGTGCTTTGGCTTTTTTTAACTCTTTATCTGATTTGTCATTGAAAAGATTTAGTTCATCTATTCTGATCATCAGACCAGTCATTTCTTCGCCTGTCTTATCCATTGCTCTCTTGATATAATGGACATCGCTCTGTTGGACAATAAATAGCTTTTAGTTCATTATACTGGAAACAGATTACACCAAATACTAGCAATTAATTAAAAATTCAGATTATAAACTCTTTGGGACAGGTGCTCTCTCTGGTATAGTTTTTGTACTGTCTGTACAATGCCTAGCACAATAGGTTCTGGTCCATGGTGTCTCTGAAATATTTTAGACGGGGTGCAAGCAACTCATTTATGACACCAATACACAACCTTCATATTCATGCAGTCATCAATTTTAAGGCCAGGAGGAACCATTATGATCATCTAGTCTTTCCTCCTACATAACACAGACCATAGAATTTCACTGTATCTACCTCAGCAATTTATGGTTGAACTATATAGAACAGCAGTGTCCAATAGAAATTTGATGCTAGCCACACCTGTGGTTTTGAATTTTTTCTTATTAGCCACATTATTAAAAAAGCCACATTAAGCCACATGCATTAGCCACAATTCAGTAGTCTATTAGCCGCATGTGGCTAGTGATGAATGTATTGGACACTGCTGATATATAGCATATAAAGACATCCAATTTTGGGTAAGCCTCCCAAGTGATGGAGAATTTACCACATCCCTTGGATGTCTATTTCAGTGTTTAATTACACTAGTTGTTCAAAATGTGCATTTTATTTCCAGTTTGAACTTTGATTACTTCAGCTTCCAACCATTAGATCTTATTGTGCTTTTGTCTACTAGACTAAAGAGCCCTCTAGCATCAAATATCTTCTCCTTAGATAGGTAATTATAGACCATCATCAAGTTATCTCTTAAGCTTCTCGTTGATAAACTACTAATTACATGCGCCGATGCTTCCTTTAAAATTAGACTTTTCTTACTTTATAGTTTGAAAATCGTTTAAATAGAAACACAAAATAAAGGGCAAAATTTGGGAGACAACGTGGGGATGAGAGGAAGTTATATGTATATACACACAAAACAAATATTGGTGCGTCAAACTCAAGATGGGCTTGATGTAGAAACAAGTTAGGTGCATTTATATATTTCACTGTAACTGTGCTTGCAAGTAAAGTAACTTGCATATGCATATTGGGTGACTTGTAATATATAAGATCTTCTAGAGGAACATTTTAAAAACAAAAAAATTGCTTGTACAAGTACTGGTCAACCTTTCGGCCTGCGAACTTGAACATTTTTCCCTTTAAACAATTAAAAACTTTGATCCTAACTGGACAAAAACAATACAATTATACTGTAATGCATAAGAGCTACTGTCAATGGAACACAATATTATCATACAATAATGGTCTCTTAGTGATGCCTTATTGTGAGGACAAATTTAAAAAGTTTCATTTTTAGCTGTGATTGTTTGAAAATAAAGTAGATTTAAAGCAAGTTAAGTTTGTGCTCCGCACAACCCAAAATCTTCCTTTATGCCATAAGAACATAAGAATGGTCATACTGGATCAAATCTAGGTCCATCTAGCCCTGTATATGCTAATAAACTTCAGTCATCCAGTAGCTGTGAGGTTATCTGTGTAATTTACATGAAGTTCACACATCCTAGTACCAAATTAATGAATAAAGAAGAAATCTCCCTAAACTAATTTGTTAGGATTTCCAGAATTTATATCAGCAAAGATTATATTGTAAGTAAGTTACCTGAAGTTTCTTATGCTGGGCATGTAAAAGATTATATGCATCTTTCTTTTCTTCCAAGGTCTTTGTAAGTTCGGCAACTTTTGCTTCCAGAACTTGCCTTTCATCTGTATTAACATCCCCTTTTAACCGTGACAGTCGTCGTTCCACTTGCTGAATATAAAAATCCTGTTTTAAAAATAAATTGAGAGACGGAGAGAAATAATTATAGCTTTTTCTATAATGCTAAATCATTGCATATAAACTTTGGAACTAAATTTTGCCTTTAGGATAGTTGCCTAATTAAGTTATTGTTATTTCACAATAATATATGGCCTATAGCCTTCTCATTTTTATGTGAAACATTAACAAAATACTCTTAAATGACTGGTGTGTGATGATGGATCAAAAGTAATCTCCAAAAAGTGTAACAAAGCACACACTGCACAGATAGGGAGTCAGCTATAGGGAGGCTTACAGCAGTGTTGCAATCTTGCCTTACCAGTGGAAATTGATATAAAGGGGCACATTTTCAAAGTAGTGCCTAGGAGATATGCACATAAATCCCATTAGCAAATTACAGGATTTGGGCATGTAGTTCTCTTGTATCGCTTCAAAAATTTACCCTGAAGCATCAGTAGTTCAGAGGAGCCAAAGTGAAGAATTGATTTGGGAAATTAAAGTGGAGAACGGAAGATACAAAAAGTAATTCACATACACACACTCAGTTTCATTCATGCACCTGGGGAGATGGAACTGCAGAACTCATCACAAGCACTGATCATTTCAGAAACTGTACTTTCTAAGCAGTCAAAGACAGAAAAATCCCAAACAAGCTATTCATATGTTAACCCCAAAGAATGATCACAAATGAAATTGAGGGCCTGTTAACACTGTTACCTGATTATACATGATTTCCTGTTGCTTTAAGGTATCTGCATCAAGTATGCGCAGACGACTGTTAAGGTTTTTAAGTGATGCTCGGGTTCCCTCGATTTCTGCAATAATAGATTTCTCCTTCTCCCTCTGTATCTGTAACTCCTGAGTTTTCTTGAATTGGAGTTCTTTCAACTGGTTCATTTGTGTTTCTTTTTCCTGATGACAAATTACTCATTAAACACACACAAAGTCAGTTTTGGGTAATGCCTGGCAGAGACACACATTTGTCTTTATGATTCATAGAAAAAAAATGATACATATAAAATATTCTACATATTAGGTATTGGAAGCATGAAATTTTAGTATCAGAAGTTTCAGAAACTGTTTGCTGGTTTAAAACGTCTTTGACTTTGGAGGATAAAAATGGGTCCTTAAAGTTTTATCCTTGCCAAAGTACTGGAGTGCACTTTTGAGAGACTTTTGCCCCTTTTAGTCTCTTCTCCATTTCAGCAAACTATAAATTCTTGCCTCTTTCTGGTCTTACCCATCATTGCCTTCCTATATACACCTGTAAAATAGGGTTGCTTTTTTGTAATGATTTCTTACAAATAACTTACAATATGTTTTTTCAAGATTGTTTAACAATATAATATAGTTTTATTTTAAAATATATTCATACATTTTAAAATCACTTCATTTTTTTTGTACCTGCCAAGACTTAAGATGAGCTTTCTATGCTACAGCTGATACCATGAACACCTGAAGCAATGTAGGAAATTCAGCACCTTGCTCTGGTTTAGGTGTTAGAGATGTCATCAGCTGTAGTCGGATAGAATCTTGAACTCTGATTATGACAGGTTAAAAACATTAATGTGGCCTGAAATGTATTAGAAATATATTTGTACCAAACGCTAAGATTTTTTCAATAATTAACAAAATAATATGCTTAACTGTTTAAAAAAAAAGAAAAGGAACTCTACTTGCCAAGACCTGACTTCAAAGTTTTGCATTTCTCCCACCATTGTTGATAACATCGAGAGATGACTTGAAGGCAGGTGGGTTGAAAGGGAAAGTTTTATTTTTGGAATAAGTGTTGAAGGAGAATTATCAAACCCTAAACTCAGGAACTTGGGGGCAAGTATGGACTTGATACAAAGCCTACTGAAGTCAATGGGAAATAGCTTTTGGATCAGGCCCTAAGTGAAGAAATGATATTTTTAAAATTTGTTTTTAATACATATTTATTTTTAATTTCTGTGAGCACTTAGGGCCAATTTTTTGAACTAATGAAAAAAAAATTGGCAAAACTGTCATCTCAAATAGGATCACAATTTAGCCCTTAATCATTAAGGTCTGAAGCAGTTTTTGTATTTTTAAATGTATTTAAAAAACATTTTCTTCCTTTTAAAAAGGTGCCCAAAAATAGATTTGGGCATTAGATAAGAATCAGTCCCCACAACACTGCTTTGCTGCAGAGTCCAGGAGACATCAGGAAACTGAAGCACAAGTGACGAATGGGATTTTGTCTGTATTGTTCTCAGTAAATATCTTTTTCACAGTAAATTAATAGATGCGGCAAATAGACATGCATGCCTAATGTTGATGGAAAGCATGCTTCTGACTAATACATTACAGACATTGTTCAAGAACAGTTCATCTTATTTAAAATATTACCGCAAGGCTGTAGAACTGCCAAGCTCAGTGTCAGCTTGCGTTATCTGCCACATATGTAAGTAAAGAAACCCTGCTTAATGGCGTAGCCACCCTAGTAACAGATTTACGAGGAAGCAAATGCAGTTTTCAATTTACAGAAATGTTATATAATTCCAGCTAGTTTTCAGATTTTCTGCAGTATTTAATCTTTTTTAATAGCACAACCTATTTTTTTAACTCTCTCTATATAGCTAAGGCTCGATTTCTCTAAACTCTGTATTAATATTCAAAGTGCAATTTAATGTACATAGTAACTTTATAACACAACACCGAAGTTTATGAAATAAGTCCCAAATCCTCTCATGAGAGTAGAATTTCACACAGCTATTACTTGAAAAATAAGACAGGGTTTGGAAAAAATAAGTGGCAGAAACAAAATATGTAATGGTGTGCATGACTGTAGTTTTTATTGTTACTTGTTTGAGAACACTTGTTCTGCCACTTGTGTTATGAGGTCATCTTACAACTTTAGAACATCCAATACTCCATCATCAAGCAAAATGTCAAAGGTTTATATCAGATCTGTCAGAGGCTAAACATATTTATAAATTATTAACAAATTGAAAAACAGGGAGTTTAGTGTTTTGTTTGTTTATTTTTTTAAATAAAGTATAGGAAAGCTCATTTGCCAGGCTGACGGGGAGCCAAGGACCTGAAAATCCTAGACTCCCAGAGCATCCAAGGTCACATTTCCTAAGCAGCTCAACCTCCCAGAGCTTCCAGAGTCCATAGCTCCCAGTAGAGGTGGATAGAGAATGGTAATTCCATTCTGTGTACAAATATTAATTTTTTGGTTTTCATTCTGACTCGGAACGAAATCAAATTTCAAAGTCTTAAAATACTCCATGAAACAGAATGAATATTCTCTGCCCATTTCTAGTGATAGCTCCTTTAAATTTAGCCACAAATCTGAGATTAAATGACCTTTGTCTAGAAATTCTACTGCATGTTTAATAACGGCAAGTGGTCAAGATCTAGGTTTCATCTGATCTGAAAGATGGCAGTTCCTTTTCACAGTGCCTCCTCAATACTGTGCCTTGATTCAGTACCAATTCAGAGGGAAGAATGCCACCTACCAAATTCATGTACCACTTTGCACAACACCAAGGCTTTCCCTAGGGATCTCCTATCCAAGTACTAACAACGAGGAGTCCTCTGATGCATCTGATGAAGTGAATTCTAGCTCACGAAAGCTTATGCCCAAGTAAATTAGTTAGCCTCTAAGGTGCCACAAGGACTCCTCGTTATTTTTGCTGATGCAGACTAATACCTCTGAAGCCTATCCAAGTACTGACCCAACTGAATCCTGCGTACTTTAATGTTTATGGGGAAATGGCTGCAGGCTATATTGATTAATAAATAAATTCCACTTTAATCCATACGTAAGTGCTTGTCCCACATACAACCTGTAAAGTCTACATTAATCCTCAGTGGCAGATATTGTCAAAAAGGTTTTACTTTAACAATTTTCTCCTCTTCTTTTAGTATTTCTTCCATCCTGAAAGCTTTTTCTTCTAAACTTAATGTCTTCTCAGTCACAAACTTCAATTTATTTGAAAGATTCACATTCTGGTCTTTAACGTGGCTTAGCCTGAACAAAGTTATAAGGCACAATGAGTTAAAATGAAGAGTAGACACAAAACACTGCCAAAAATGTTTAGAGCTGTTGATTGAGAAATAAATCTAATAAAGCAATTCATTATATTCATCTAAGGGCATGTGACTGTGTAGAGTACTTAGGTCCATCTCGGACAACTGCTACGGACACTATTATCACAATTTTATAAATTTAATAAAAAATAAGATGACAACCAGGGTGCCCACAGATTTTTCCTCCTCCACTGAGATAAGACTCTCAGGGAATATTTCAAGGCTATTTAGTCCAAAGAGTAACTAGGACAGTCTAGCTGTGTCATAAAATATCCTGCTAGTTGACTACTTAAGTGTCCAACATTGTTTAAGGTTCCTTGGTATGAATAACTTGATCAAAGATCTGATTGTTACAGAATGTTATAAACTTTTTCTTAGAGTTTATCTTTCTTACCTGACGTGTTTTTCCTGGATTTCTTTCTTCAGATTGGTCATTTGTGTTCTCAGAGATTCTAAATCAGAGGCAGTTCTGTCCACAGTGGCTTTTAAAGTATCCAGCTAAAAAATAAATAAATAAAAAAGTAAAAGGGCTCATTTATTGTATTTTACAGTGTGGAAGATTTTAGTACATTTATAAACAATTAATTTTCAGAAAGCTCATTTACTGTAAAGTATTACCAACACCAGAAACTGGATAATACTTTCTTTTATAAGTATATAAATATTAATCTGCCTCGGTGCCCCATTAAAAATGTCAAAAGATTTGCTAGTGTTGTTAACAAAACTGTATTTCTACAAAGCAAAGATTATTCTAGATAGTTTTAAAGTGCTTTCTCTAAATGAAAAAAAAAAGTTCAGATTCTCAACTTCTGTAAATTGGCAAAACCTAAGAAATCAAACTCATTTACACTAGGTGAGAATCTGACCCAATATATTTTAATTAATTAATTATCAAGAAGAAAGAATGGGACCAGATACTGCAGCTGCATCTGTGTGAGTAAACCCTTGTGCTTATGTGGAGTTCCAATGACTTCAATGAGACTCCATATGGGCACTGGCAATGGTGTGAATCCAAAAACTAGTGCTGGCCCAAACTTTGCTGATTGCACATTATTTTGGTTAAACTAAGGGAGGATTCTGAGGTGGGAGGATTCTGAGGTAGGAGAACACACAGACACTTCATAAAAATTAAACAATAAGTTTTAAGATGTATAAAGGGAAATATTTTATGCCACACAAAATTAACCTGTGGAACATTTTTCAGCAAGATATAATTGAAGTAAATAGTTCAGCAAGAAAGCAATATTTAGCATTTTATATATTCCAGCTTCTTTACAAAAGTTAGCTGTCTGATCCTCAAAATTCCCCTTTGAAGGAGGAATGCAGGTAGTGTTCCCATTTTTACAGATGTTCCAACCAACCCACAACCCAATATTCCCTCTTTATTGGGTAGCTTTATGAAAATGAATAGCCTCTACAATTATTTTAATTAGGACATAATTACAAGGGCTGTCCGTCCTCATTCTTCAGAGCATAAAATGATGATCATCTGGAGAAGTGAAGAATTTTTTTTCATAATGTTACAGTACTACAAAATTAGATGCATGATATGTGTGGTAAAGATGGGGCATTATACCTTCCTCTGAAGCATCTATTAGCCACTGTCAGAAGGTGGATACTGTTTAAAGGAAACAATTCAGCAGCCATTGGAAGGCAACACAGTAGTACAAGACACTCCCTTTCTCATTGGCTACATGCTTCCTCCTCTGCAGCATTCCCAGCCAAAGTCCAAGCTCAGGATTGAAATTCCAATACCCTGCATTGGCAATTGCAGACATTTTGCTACAACATAAGGGTTGTACCAGAAAATGAAGGAGAGTTCATCATATATTTCTGCATTTTTGCTGTCACATTCGTTTTACTAATTAAAAGTTAGGATTTTCTTATTTTTTATTTTTGCCTGAAGCATTTAGTCACTATTACCTCATCTTGGAGTTGAACTCTATAAGCATCTTGGGTTTGGTAATCAAATCTGAGTTTGGCAGCTTGCCGG
The DNA here is from genome assembly GCA_032164245.1 of Sternotherus odoratus. Taxonomy (NCBI): domain Eukaryota; kingdom Metazoa; phylum Chordata; order Testudines; family Kinosternidae; genus Sternotherus; species Sternotherus odoratus. The sequence goes on along the minus strand of JAVMKO010000009.1, from coordinate 8,567,523 downwards.
TCAGCAATAGAAATTCTCTTTTCATACTCTACATTGTTCCCAGTCTCATTTGCCAAGAAACGAATCTTCTCTTTAATCATATCTTCTTTCTTTCTGATCTCCTGTCTTACCTGGGCTAATAACTAGCAGAATAACAAAAAAAATTAAAATGTTTTAAAGAATGCAACAAGCATTGCTGTAAGACTGTTACTCTTTGTTTTTGGCTATTTTATCTTAAAAATGATTAATAGTAAAAAGGAACAAATCAAAATATACATTAATGCATTAATTAATGTGGCAACCTATGTATTTATCACCATGAAATATTAACCTTTGATATGTGACTCATTCAATTCATGTATAGCAACATAAAATACTAAGAATATTTTGGATAGGCAACTTTTATTCCAGTGATCTCTCTCAGGATTAAAAATCACAGCAAACTTACATAGAACAGTGACATGCTCAGAGTGATAGGAAAGGAAGAGGCTATAGGCATAAACAGTATTTGAATAGACCAGAACAGGGGAGAGGGCATAGAACAGGTTACAATAATAGTAACAATTAATAGCCGTGATAAATGATGACCAAGGTGTGTGTGAAGGTTTTAGCACTGCAGATTTTAGGACATAGTGGATTTTATTATTCTTGAAGAATAAGTAAAAAGGCTCAGCAAGAACTTAGATATTGGCAAAACAATAGTATACAACGATTAGTTTCCTGTTCTTTGAAAAGTGACGGTGAAAAAATGGCCCCATCTCTTAGCTGATCCGGTCCCTATATTAAGAATCATAACTGCCTATTTTAATCACAAAAAATAAATCAACAGGACTAATTTCAGAGTATGTGAGAAAAGGTAGCAGAATCTGGCCACTAGCAATTATATGGCCAGCAGTACTAAAGAGCTCAAGTTATTCCAGCTACATTTTTACATTGACTCACATTCTATATGATTCCTCCTGATTTTTTTTCTTTATTATATTGTTTACTGTTGTATAAGAATCATAATAATTCAAAACATTTTTTCCCACAAAGCTCCCTAACCCAAATATGAATAACTTGCAAAGCTGAAGTTCCCCTGGTCTTCAGGGCAATTTCATACTAGCAAAAGCTAAAATGTAGTGCAGTCTTCTTTCAGACATACAACATCTTTTCCAAAATCTGAAGCTATCATATGAGGCTTCTGAAACTTTAAAAAAATTCCACTTTGATACCCATGTTTATTTCTGCACACATTTTAAATTCTATATATATAAAACAAAGCAGAATCTGCATTATTTAACCCCCTTTCGTTATAACTTTTTTTTCTAGGACAGAAACATAAACCTCGAGGCTCTAAGACAGGGGTCTCAAACATGCGGCCCGGGGGCCACATGCGGCCCGCAAAGCCCTTCCCTGCAGCCCGCCAAGCTTCCTGGCGCCCCCCCCCCCCCCGGTTCCCCCCATAGCAGTTTGCAGGACGGAGGGGCCAGAAGTGGAGGCTTCTCTGCTGCCTGGCTGGGCCGCGTGTGTTTCTAGCTCTGGACTTCCTCGATTGCTCTTGCTTTGTTTGCCAAACAGCTGTTGGTGGTGCCTAGTGCTTTCCAGGAGGGAATGGGGAGCTGCGTGCTCAGAGGAGGAGGTGGGGCAGGGGTGGGACCTCTTGGAAGGGGTGGAGTGGGGGCAGAGCCGGGGCAGCAAGGGCAGGGTGTGTGTCAGTGGTGCGGCCCTCGGGCCAGTGCACTAGTCCTCATGGAAGGGGTGGAGTGGGGGCACAGCCGGGGCAGCGAGGGTATGTGTGTGTGTCAGTGGTGCGGCCTTCGAGCCAGTGCACTAGTCCTCATGCGGCCCTCGTGGTCATTTGAGTTTGAGACCCCTGCTCTAAGACAATGAGAAAGGTGACAAATATTAGAAGCAAGCATTAACTTGTAAAATGTAATCAAAACAACACTTTGTAAGGCTTTTTAAAAAGTGCTACTGTTGATTCATCTTTGTAGCAAGTACTTGGGGCTAAAATCTGACCTTAGATAAGCACTAACTCCAACTGACCTTTATAAGGGCTGCATATGAGGCAGAAACCATATTGGTCAGAAATCTAAAAATTAATTCCTTTATTTTCCCTTTGAATTATGTCCCAGCCCTGCAATTCCTCTCATCTACCCCCTTTTGCAGCCCACTATCCTTTTCTAAGAAGAATGGGTAGAAGTCTACCTGCTCTGAGTGCTAAGACAAGTCAGAGGGATCATTATCAGAAGTTACAAGGCACTCCAGCTTCTGATGGAACAGGGAACATGAGACTGGAACTGAAAATTAAACCTGAGACTCCTGTATGGTAGCGCAGAAGAGTATCACTTAAGTTCAGAGGGACTTAACTTAACAGACACCCCTTTAAAACTAAGAATATTTATCAAAATGATGCAATGCAATGCAACTGCATAGGTAATCTCCTGTAATATATCTTAAGTTTGAAACAGCTGAGTGAAATGTAAAGAGGAGCAATGCAGAAAGGAATAGGATAAGGCCATTACGTTTTTAATGTTCTATTTGAGACAATAGCACAGTTCTCATTATTGGTGCAAGGTTAGGCCTACTATTTATATAAAGCAAACTCTGAATATATGGTTTACCAAAGCACAGTGATCTATTTCTTGATCTCTTTTTTGCATCTGCTCTATTGTACTTTCCCACTGTCTGATGAGCTCTTGCCTTTCATGGTGAACTCTGCGAAAATCTTCAGCTGCCTTATCCAGCTCTATCTGTAAAGAAGTGAAGCCCAATTAGCAATGGTTTCTAATTTTAAGAAGTACTTCAAATACAGAAAATAATCTTAATTTGCTTCATACACAAACCTGAGCACTTATGGTTTCTGTAAGCTCATTGTCAAGAATTTTGCGTTTCTGATTAGCTTCCATAGTCATCTTTTCTACCTGTTGGGTCAGCACCTGAAATGAAATGATTTATGAATTAACATAATTAATTATAAATAAATACAAAGCTCTGCTACAGTTAAGTTGGGCACTAATGAGACATCATCTATGTAGTGTTTGAAATGCATAAAAAGCTAAGGGCCCACTCTTGTAAACCTTTGCTCATGCAAGCAGGCCCTACTCATAGAAATAGTCTCTAACATCAATAGGACTATTTGGGTAAGATATGGTATCTGAATTGTCTGTTCATTCAATACAGATGATAGCAAAATTAGCTTTAATTTGAACAGTGTGCAAAGAACACTTAAATTTATCCACAAAAATACTTTTTTCCTAAGTGATAAGCTACTTGAGAACCATCTGTGAATTTTGAAGTAGTTGTTTGAGGAGTCTACTTTATATTTAATATCAGTTTTTTTCATTTCTCTAGTCAATTTTATTCAAATAGCTTTATTTTATCTTCACTGGTATTAAGTGGTTCCATTCTGGTTTAAACAGGAATATCTAAATTACTTGCACTCATTTTTGCAGAGGGTCATATGTCAGATTTCTAGAATGAACTCCCTTTTGAGTTCAACATGAAGTTCCGTTTAAAACTTTATTCACAGTGACTACTGGCCATAATTAAATATTTATGTACGTTCAGACTAAACTTCAGTCTTATCCATCAGAACAAACAAATTCTAATAAGTATTAATTGTGCATTTTAGAACTTTATTAAAACAGTCACCTACCTAACCTTTAAAAAATGAAATTTAATTGATGTGCTAAATGGAAAACCATCACAGATTAAAAGTGCTGTTGAACAAAATGTCTTGCCTCTTTCTCTGCCTCAGCCTACCTAACTTGATGACATGACAAAATCCGTAGATGTTAAAAATGGCCTTATTTTCCTGTTGAAAATATACTTATTACAATGATTTTTTTTTAAAAAAACTATATCTACATACTCTTAATTTCCCATCATCCTGTTGAGCATACTTCTGGATTGTGACTGCATCATTGTCCTTATGAGCTGATTCCTCTAACCAGGCCTCCAGAGCTTGTTGATCCCAGTTCATCTGGCATCTTAAGGCTTCCAGCTTCTGAGTGGCTTTGAATATATTATTCTAGAAAAGTTTGAGAGAAATTGAATTTTAAAAGTTATATATTATCTTTCTAAGCACAAAATCAAAACAGACAATGCAAGTGGATAGGACATTTATCCTAGTCTTAGGAATTTAGTGGTGTCAGAAGACCAGACTGTTGAGTGGATGACTCCTTTTCTATGACAAATGTCTTCAATTTGAATAATGCCAGTATATGGTCCTGGCATTAAAAAGAACCAAGGCAATTAAGTTTCCACAAACCTAAAAAAGTTACATTGTCTTGAACTGAGGTGAGTGAACCTTTGGCACAAGATGCCTATTCTATTATCTGGAGTTAATACATGCTTGGTGAGAAACTGATCCAACTCATCATTTAATGCAGTTTATACCTCTTTCCCCCCTCAACCCAAGAGCCAAATTTGGTTACTCTTACTCCTGAAGTGATGCCAATTGACTGAGAGGGGACTTCCCAGTGTGAGAGGGAATGGCAGAATCTGATCTTGTACAGCCAGGAGGAGGATATGGCCATTTTGAGCACCACAGAGAGTCAACAAAAAGGAAGAAAACCAGCCTGAAGTAATAAGTTAACTTAATGGCCTGAAAAAAAGAAAAGACATAGTATGTGATTGGTCCTCCAGTTTTTACTAACACAAAACTCTTAACATGTTCCTGAGTAAGGGCTGAAGGACTGGGTCATAAATATTTGTGGGATGTCACAGGCATTAGTGCTCCATCAACAAGTACTATTGGTAAAATTGTTGTCTTATGACCTCATTTGTCTAAGGAAAAAACATTACTCATTGCAAGAAGAATAGTGATAAACAGAATAGGTTACATGAATATTACAATATTACAAGAATTACAATATTCTTGAATCTTACTTCTTGACTATTTTTCTTTTCTCTTAAGGAAACCATTTCATTTTCCAACCGTTGAATCTCTTTTTTGAGACGTCCAAGCTCTCTCTCAGCAAGGGCTTTAAAGTGCTCTTCGGTTTCAATTTCATTCTCTCTGGCTCTGTAAAGCGACTATAGAATAATATAGTTCATTATTTTGCATGGAATCGTTAATAGGCATTTAACACCCAATAGCATTTTTTTATTTTTTCACCAAAATCAGAACTCTAATAAAGGTAACACTGATATAAAACTATGAAATTTACATCCAGGGATTTTACAGAACTAAAATAAAAATGCGTATGGAGGCTTTTGAAATTCAGAGTCTGATTTGCACTGGTGTAAATTCAGAGCAACTCCACATACTTTGGACATTTAGATATGGAATTAATATAAAAAAATCAATGACCTGTATCAAATGTTCTCAGATTAGCCTTCCCTATCTAGCTAAGTGATTCAAAAATATTTCATGCAAGATTCAGAATCCATTATTTCACTCTTCTATAGTTCAGAGCCAAACAACAGTATGGATAATCATATTCAAACTAGTCTCTCCATCATCATCTAGCTTTCTGTCTGAATCAGGAGGCAAAGCAGCAAAGAGTATTCTATTGTTTTGAGCTGAGATGGATTAGCTGATATAGATATTGCCACATGCCAGCTGGGTGCCTCTTTTTGTCTGGCAAAATTGCTTTAATATATTTTCCCCTATACAATACCCAATCTTTTGCCTACTGGAAGTCCTCCTCTTACAGAAGAAGGAGCACATGGTGTTCTTCATCTCAATTGCTAATTAAAACTTGCATCTAGCACATTAAAACTAAGAGGCTGTTCAGGTGCAGGAAAGCCATCTATCAGCCTCTCAGTGCCGTTTCATATGGGTTGTATCAGTAGATTAATTATCTGAGTTTCTTCTCAGGCATCCATTTGAAATCATAGGCTGTGATTTAGTGATTTTTTTTGGGGGGAGGGGGGTCCTAGCCTGAGACTCCTTAAAAGGGTTAATTTTCAGAAAGTTCTGAGCACCTGCCTGTGAAAATTAGGTCCCTTTAAACAAGGTATGTTTACACTACAATTACACATCTGTGTCTGTCCCATGTCAGCTGAGCTGGACTTGCAGAGCTTGGGCTGCGGGTCTGGAAAATTTCAGTATAGACACTTAGGCTCAGGCTGGAGTTAAGAGCTTTGGGATTCTGTGAGTGGGGAGGGTCTCAGAACTCGGGCTGGAACATTTACACTGCAATTTTACAGCTCTGCAACCCGAGCCCAACTCAGCTGATATAGGGCAAGCCGGGAGTAGACATTGCAGAGTAGACATATCCTTATACTGGTGTGAAACCAGTAACTCCGTTGATTTGAGTGGAATTGTTCTTAATTCACAGCGGTTTAAGTGAGGTCAGAGGCAGGCCTCAGGTCTCCTAAGTCCCAGTCCCATGCTGTACACAATCGAAAGTTACAGCATTTATTTATGCACCTTTTTAGAAAAACAACTTTTTTTATATCATTAATGGTATCTCCTACCAAGGTCTACACCGGATCCCAATTTGCTCTGAGTGCAATTCAATCTGTTAATATTGATCTATAAAATCCTATAAGGTTTGGGTTCTAGGTATTCAGAGACAGCCTCATTCCTTAACATTGCGGTCACAACGCCGGAGATCCCTAGATATGATGTATGAGGACATGCATTTATCTGAAGATTTGGGCCCATATGTCCTAGTCATATGTCTCTCGGAGTGTAAAGCAGAGTTATCTCTCCCCTTATGGTCTTGATTCACTTTTCAAGTCCAAAGAAGTAAGTCCCTATTAGCATTTGGCAATTAACCATCTTCTAATCAATACAAACATTCTCTTTTTACATTTTTTTCCCCAGACTGAAATAGTTTTTTCCCCCCTGGGCCAGACTTATCTAACTATTGCTTCTGAAAGTACACATTGCCAAACTATCCTAAAATCTGTCCCTCCAGGCTTCATTCCATGCATAATCATTATTTATTCATTTTTAATTACCATAAAATAATATTTTGAGATATGCCTTCATTTGTTTCCTAGGCAAGTACTAGAAGACTGGGAGGTCTCTCATCAGTAGTAAAATGTATTCAGACAAATAGATAAGAGTACAAACTAGAGAAAAATATCAGGCAGAAATCTAAACTGGATAAGGAGGATCTACTAGTTACAATTTACCTGTGAAAAGTTGAACTCCTGTCTGACGTTTTTCAAATGTGATGTCATTGCCTCAATACGCTCTTCAAAGTCAGTCAACTGATTTTTTAGGTTTGCCTTTTCTTTCTGCAACTTTTGCAGCTGTAAACAAACAAAACCTACTATATTCAATCAACTGTCTCCAAATAGAAATATATACTATTTAACAAGCAATACTTGCCTGTTTAAATGATATAAACTATATAATGTAAATCATACAAATATAGACAATATACTTCACGTCTTTGAACATGAAGAAAGAAAAATAAATATAGTTGGTCTATATAATAAAAATCTGTTTAAAAAGTAATGTTACTTATGCCTTAAAAGATAACCCAACGTGACATGGAATTATGTTTATCGTTATTTATTTATATAGCATCTTTTATCCAAATGCACCCCAAGTAACTGATTATACAAAGTATGGCTCTGCTCTTGCAACTGGATTTTCCAGTTTTTAACAGTAAGTGCATAGCAATATTACGCAACAGTTTACGGAAGGAAAGGAAGAATACCGCATCCAACTGAAATTACCAGGGGCCAGAATGTAGTTATATATGCTGTTGTTCATAGTCATTGGATATAACAGGTGTGTATTAATTTTACAAATTGAAGAGCCTCCTCATCCTTCTCTTGCACGGTTATTTTAACCAATTCAAAGTAGGTGTGAAACCCTTATTCTAATTTTGTAGCACATTACACCCACTGTGCCCTGGTGCAAATAACTGCATGAAGTGTAGGGTAATTGTGAATCAAGCCCATTGCCTGAGATCAAGAGATCTGTGCAGGAAGACTAATAGGATAGGGTGAGGTTATAAGAATGTCTCTGCATGGATCAGGACCTCAGTACAGAACAGGTGAAGTCACGATGAGAAACACAGGACCATCCTAAAGGGGGGGGAGCGGGAAGGATGAAGAGTTTGGCCAGGACATCACGTTAACCCTACTCCTCTTGTGAAAACTGCCATGGGGGAGCTTTACCTGGGGGTAGCCCTTGGGATTTATAGCTCAGATGTCAACTGGGGCCTCCAGTAGCACAGCACCGTGGTGGCCCATGGGGTCAGTACATAGACTGAAGAATAGCATTAGCTACATGAGCCCCCTGGGGGGAAGGTCTCTGTCCTGGATAGATTCTCCCCTAGGGGACCCCAGGTGTGTGTGTGGCGGGGGATGTTTCCCATTAGTGCTGATGGGGGCCTTAGCCTAGGACCCGGGGAGGGGTTCATCCCCCCCCACTTCCGGGGGGGTCGCATTGCGCCCCGCCCCCCGCTAGGGGCAGGGGCCATTCATGTCTCCCTCCCGCCGGAGGGGAGGGGGATCCGTGCCCCTCCCTCGCAGGCGAGTGGAGGAGGCTTCCGTCCCCCAGCGGGGGTCGGGTTCATCATGCCCCGATGCGGGTGAGCCGGGGACGGGTCGCGGTTCGTGCCCCGTTCCGGGCTGCAGCCTCCCCACTCACTTGCTCTTCCAGCGCCTTGTTCTCCGCGTTGGCCACGGGCACGGCGAACCCATCGTCCCAGTCCAGCTCGGCCAGCACCGAGGCGGAGGAGCCGCTATCGGCGCCGCCGGTGCTCATGCTGGGGCAGTGGGGGCCCAGCAGCCCCCTCGGCTCCGGCTCCGGCTCCCTGGCCCCGGCTCCCCCGCCAGCTCCCTTAGCAACGGGAAGCCCTTGGTTACGGACCAAACAGGAAGTCAGCGGCGGGAGGGAACCCAACTTCCGGTCACACACTCCCCCCCCCCCCGCTCCGCCTCACACGCACCCCCCCCTCCGATCACCCCAGCTTCCAGCCCCCGGTTCACCCCGCTCTCCTCTCCCGGGTGCGGCCTAGTCCCCCTGTCGCAGGGCGTTCCGTGGGCCCCGTGCGGAGGAGGTAGGGATTTGTGACCTCCCCGTGGGGCCGGGAAGGTTCCTGTGACCCCCCGAAAGGCAGGGAGGGGTTGTGTCGTGACCCCCCCCCAGTGGGGATTTCATGCTGCAAAGCTGGGGAGGGGGCATGTCCCCCCGTAGTGAGAAGGAATTGGTGCTGGGTGGATCTGAGGGGTCCATGCCCCCCCCCCATTTGAGGGTCAGAGTCAGTCCCTCGTTGGGGGTCTTTGCTCTTCCCCAAGCCCGTGCTTTGGTTATTTGGTGATGGATTGCCCCCCAGTCATAGGGCTGGCTTGGTGGCTCTTGTGGTGGTAGTACCCTGTGGAGCTGTGTGAGTATAATCCACACACCTCCTGAGTGTGGTGGTTTGTCCCCTCTAGTTTAGAGATTAATGAGTCTACTCTACAGCCTTAGGTAGGGGCCAGCTGGCTTTTTGCTCTTGCAGGAGTAGAGCAGAGATTGGCAAACTTTGGTAACCAACCACTTGGCAAGCCAGGCCAGTTTGTTTACCTGCCATGTCTGCAGGTAGGGCTGATCATGGCTCCCATTAGCCGTGAATCGCTGCTTCAGGTCATTGGGCCTGGGGGAAGTGGCGTGGCCTGAGGGATGTGCTGGCTGCTGGTTTCTGCAGCCCCCATGGGCCTGGAACAGCGAACCATGGCCAGTGGGAGTTGCGATTGGACAGACCTGTGGACGTGGCAAGTAAATAAACCAGCCCAGTCCACTGGGAGGCTGGGGGGGGAGGAAGTGTGAATGCCAAAGGTTGCCGATCCCTGCAGTAGAGGCTCATGCACTAAGCTCTAGAGGTTCCAGGTTCATTCCCTACATGAGCAATCCAGGTTCAGCCTCACCCAGGACCAGCAAGAACTGGGTGTCCTGCACGGAGGTGGTTTTCAGTTTTGGAGATTAGAATGTCGGCGATTGTACCACTGCGTTCTACTAGCTGGAGTATCACAGCTATATGTGAATCTGCACGTATATGAGAAATTTCCATGCAACAGTCTGGCCAGCAAAGATGTAACTAATGAAACAGCTAACAACAATTCTTGTTCTCTAGTGGCAAAGGCTTATATTGTATTATAAACGTGCCCAAAAGTTTGTTAGGTGCCTTCCATAGCAGAAAGAAAAAGATAAAATTAAATTAAAAGCGCTCAGCCCCAAGCACCTTAATGCTTAATTTTGGGAAATGATGCAATAAGAGAAATAGTGCGACAGTAGAGCAGGAGAGGTAGGGAGGATGGGGCAACAATAAGATTAGGTACTTAATCAGAGAGATTAGTGCACAGCATAATAAAGCACAGAGTTCATTTCATGAGATATATAGACACAACCAATAAGAAGACTAATGGCCAACTTGCAGGAATTGTGAAAGAAGTAGGTCTTCAAGAGGAATTTAAAAGGAGAGGGTAGAGGCTTTGCAGATCATCTTGGGATGGTATGCCATGTATCTGAGCATGAAAGAAAGCATGGAAAAACTGGGAGAAGCAGACAAACGTGAAGGCTGGCATTATTCAGTGTAAAGCGGCATATCAGTGTCCTGTTTTCCTTACTTGTGCTCCACTTTTTGTCAGGAGCAGTGAACCAGCAGACATGAAAGTTTACATTTTCCAAATGTGCAGCAAGGCTACAGGAGCATGCTTTTGGCCTCCACCTAATTCCACCACACCTAGCTGCACCTCCTGCCCTTTATGCCATTCTGGCTTTGGAAGTCATAATTGAACCCATGAAGTACCCGAAGTGGCAGTAAACACAGAACAAAAATGTGCCACCCAGAGCAGTAAACATGAGCAAAACCATGCATTTAGCACAATTTCATTATCGCCAATCCCAAATGTTAAAAAATAACGATTCAGACTGCCAAAATCATGACATTGGTCCCAAAATCATGGGTTGTGTTAAAAAACTTTTTGGTCTCTGTAACAGTTAGCCTGCTCCATTAAGGGCCAGTAGGCCTTGGATCAGGCTGCTCTGTTCAATTAGCCCTGCCATGCTACACCTGTATAGGACATGAAACCTAAAGGAGGAAAGCCCAGCATTTCAGTGCTGAGCAGCAGTGATCTAATAAATGATATCTTGGTTTTGGCAACAGAATTAGTATGCTGTGGCGTGAACATAGTTCAGTAGGAACATGGATTCCAGCACATGCTGGTGTACCTGGCAATGAAATGGCAGCTAAGAAAACAAAAAATAGTGATTGGTATAAGGAGTCCTCCAAGTAAGCAGGAATTTGAATGTTTAGTTAATAAAGGATTAAAAAAGGAATGACAAGAAATGTGGACCAAGTAGAAAAGCGCAAGAAGATTCTATGAAGTATGCCCCAAAATGGAGGATAATGCAGTACTCCAAAGTTCTAAAAAGATCAATGATATATTTAGACTGTTAACTGGTCACGGGGTTGAATAATTGATATTTATTGAAAAGACACAAAGATGGGTTATGTAACTCATGTAATGCTAAAGAAATAGTTGATCACATGATATGTGAATGGAGGGACTTTAAAGAGGCTAGGACTTTTTAGCTTGGAAAAGAGGAGACTAAGGGGGGATATGATAGAGGTATATAAAATTATGAGTGGTGTGGAGGAAGTAAATAAGGAAAAGTTATTTACTTGTTCCGAAAATAGAAGAACTAGGGGCCACTCAATGAAATTGGCGTGCAGCAGGTTTAAAACAAATAAAAGGAAGTTCTTCTTCACACAGCGCACAGTCAACCTGTGGAATTCCTTACATGAGGAGGCTGTGAAGGCTAGGACTATAACAGGGTTTAAAAGAGAGCTGGATAAATTCATGGAGGCTAAGTCCATAAATGGCTATTAGCCGGGATGGGTAATGAATGGTGTCCCTAGCCTCTGTCTGTCAGAGGGGGGTGATGGATGGCAGGAGAGAGATCACTCGATCATACCTGTTAGGTTCACTCACTCCGGGGCACCTGGCATTGGCCACTGTCGGTAGACAGGATGCTGGGCTAGATGGACCTTTGGTCTGACCCAGTATGGCCGTTCTTATGTTCTTATGTTCTTATGAGTGTTGAAGAATTTAGATGCTTTGAAGTGACAACGTATTATGAGTGATTTAGTGAGAGTATTAGGAAAGTGGGGTAATATTTTAAAACCTCTACTATGTTTGTTTAAGGATATAGAAGAGAGAAAGTGTCATGGCTTGAATATAGTAGGTGGCAATTATGCACTTAATGGATGAGTCTGCTTCACAATAAAGGATAAGAAAAAGAAGTCCAGTGCGGAAGGCTGGGAGGAGAGTGGATAGGTTGCTCAGATGTACAATTAGAAATTAGGTTTGAGTTAGCCTGAGGAACTGGAAGGATTGAAGGTATGTCCACACTGCAGTTAAGCACACATGACTGGCCTGTGCCTGCTGACTTGGGCTAAGAGGGGCCATTCAATTGCAGTGTAGACATTTGGATTGTGGCTGCAGCCTGAGTTCTAGTACCTTCCCACCTTGTAGGGTCCTACAGCCTGGGCCACAATTAAACAGCCCCTTAGCCCAACCCTGAGGCAGCTGGTTTTTAATTGCAGTGTAGGCATACTCTGAGAAACTGGGGAGCCAAAACTGAGATGTCTGGTGATGCCAGATTTAAGGAGGTGGGTGAAGACTGAACTAAAGAGGAGGCTGGACTAGAACTCATCGATGAAGGTGGGAAACCCAGCAGGTAAAGGCTGACTGGAAAGAAAACAGATTGACTGCTCTTAATCTGGGGGTAGGAAGCCTGGCTGAGGGCCAGGAGCTGTGTGAGGACTGTGGCTAACTACAGCCCATTGTGAGGGTGGGATTAAACTGGATTGTTGAACGGACTAATGTCCAGGTACTTGTTAGTAAGTGTGGAGATAGGTGGGGCTTGCCTGCAAAGAAGGGCTGGATGCTGAGTCTGGCTTGACTGATTATTCCTTTGTTTTGTGCTTTTGTTGTCCTTATAAAGACACTTTTGCCGTGGAAGGTGTAGAAATTTCCTACCCTTGAGGACAAGTCACCTCTATGACAGGAATAGGCTGAAGATCCTTGGGAAGCTGAAGTGGAAGTGCTGAAATGCTGTGTGTTTCCGGTGAGTCTTTTAGTCTGTCCTTTAATTTTTGAACACTGCTCACCCATAGAGTGTCTGTGACAATTAGGCCATGTCTACACTAGGACTCCTTTGCTGATATAGATATACTAGTAGCCTAGAGAGGCTAAGCACTCCTAGGCCAGGTCTCCACTTGGGGCTTTTGCCAGTACAGCGATGTCTGTCAGGGGTGTGATGAGACATGTTCTCTCAGGCATTTATTAGTAAATCACTCTGTGTGTAGACCTGGCATTAATGTTGCCAGATCTCCCAAATTTATCAGGTAATGTGACCTTGCCTCCCTTTCCTCCCCCCCAGATGATGCCTCAGTGGCTTCCTGATGGTGAGGACCTTTCAGCTAAACCCTAACTTTCTAAATAATTAATTTGGTGTCCCTTCATGCTACAACTACCTAGTAGTTAATTTTGTCCTGGGATTCTTCATCAGTTCTGCCCCACCAGCCCCAATTCTTCTCCCCCTCCAGCCACTGGTGTTCTTCACCCCTCTCCCACACTAGAGCAGAGGCTGCAACAGAGTCATCTTCTCTGTCTTCATAGGCCTGGTGTTGGAGGAGCAGAGGAGCCGTCCCATTGTCCTGGGAAAGTGGAGCTGTTATGGCACTAGGCTCTTTCTGCTCCTTCTTTTCCCCCATCCCTTCCTGTGAAAATGATGTCTCCTGAGAGGAGGTAAGGAGAGCTCAACCTGTTTCCTTCAGCAGCCCTAATTGGCTACTCTTCCCGAGGAGGGAAGCAGGTGGGGAAGGCAGCCAAACAGAGGAGATTTTCTTAGAGCTGAAATTCACTACAGGACTGGAGCTTCTGGCCTCATCCCCAGACTGGTGGCAGCTTTAGCCAAAATCCCTTGACTCATGAAATCGAGAGTTGGCAACATGGCAGAAAATGTGGAAGAGATGGCTGATTGCTTTATAGATCGTTTAATTAAATAACAACACACCCTTCCCATGGGTTATGAGAATTAGTTAGCTACCAGCTCTCCCAATAATTCTCTATTTACTATTAAGGTTTCTTGACATGTCTCATTAGAAGACTCTGTTTTCAGTTGCTTATAACTTTGCTGAACTTTAAGTGTTGGGCTTGAACCTTCCACGCTGTGTGTCTGCCTCAGGCTGATTACTGCCTGGAAAATTTCAGCCCGAATGGTTCATTTGTTTCCAAAAATGAGGCTGGGGTTAAAATATGATATGCCCATTTAAAACTTAGTGGCCCTTTCTTTGAAAAACTTTAGCACCTTCATGCTTTGGAGCAGGCATAGGTGCCGACTGTGAGTGCTCCGGGGCTGGAGTACCCATAGGGAAAAAACACTGCCAGCCCTTCTATCAGCTCCCTCTGCCCCAGTGCCTCCCGCTTGCTGGGAGGCCCCATGTTTTGCAGCGGGCAGGAGTCTGAGTGGTAGGAAGAGGAGTGAAGATGCAGTTTTCTTGGGCGGGGTGAGGGTGGCACCAAACTGGGTGGGAAGAGGCAGGGGGTGCAGCTTTGGGTGAAGGGGTGAAATGGGGGCGGGGCCTGAGTCAGAGCGGGGGGGGGGGGTCGGGTCGAGCATCCCCGAGCACTTTGGAAAGTCATCGCCTGTGGAAACAGGGACTTGAAAATTGTCAAGGATTTCCTTTTGCCATTCCCATGAAAATCTAGCCAAATTTGGTCAAGCTATAAGCCTCTGCAAAATTGCAGTTTCTGCACATGCTCAGGAGAAGCTCCTTAGATTTTGGCAGCTAAATCCCCAAAAATTCACATGAGGTCTAGGCTGCTGTGGGCTGTGCCAGGTCTGGCTGAAGGCTCCCAACCTGGGAGTAGGGAGACTCTCTCTCCTGTGTCCTGAGTGATCCCCATGCGGGGCCTAGGCAGCATGGAGAAGGAAGCTGTCATGGAGTTGGGGCTCTGCAGATTTTGCCCACCTGCAGGCAGATGTAAGACATCTGGACATTTTAAAAACAAAACAAAACTCTGTTTTGATTCTTCCACAGGAAATTTCACATATCTGACTTTTTGTTCCTATGTAGAACATCCCCCCCCCCCCCCGAAATGACATTTTTTAAGGGACTGATGTGCCAGTTTTCATACAGCTTTCATTGTGATACAGTCTTTAAGTATATAATCCTATTCCGTGTGTTCCACAGGAGGCCTGCTTCATTCAGTGCACAGTTAGACCTGCTCTGGGAATCAATCAGGACTGTTTATTGAAGGAGGCTGTTGTTTGTAGGATGTTTGCTCTCTTGGTGCAGAAGTTGCAAGCTGTGAAGTGAACGAGGCAGGGGACTGCAGGAAGAGAAAGGATGATCTCAAGGTGAAGGTAATTGAATGCTCCCCTGGAAAACTGCATTCTATCCCTGCCTCAGCCACAGAGTTCCTGTGTGATGCTAGGCAAATCACATAAACCAAACTTTTCACAGATAGTCAGTAAACTGTCTGTTCCTCATTTTTGGGTGCCCAACTTAATAATGGGGACTGATTTGCAGAACTGCTGACTGCTCATAGCTGCAGCTGAAGTCAATGTGAGCTATGCTTTGAACACTTAAAGTATTCTGTAATGTATCTCAAATTGCTCATCTAAAATGAGTGGATATTGTTAATCTTGATCTCTCTGTCCTTCAGTTCACTGTCTATAAAACAGGGATAATACCACCTCTTCATTTCACATGGGTGTTGTGAAAATTAATTTATTTTTGTGAAACACTTACATATTATGAGGGCGTTTATCATTCTGTCTTCAGAGCAGGGTTTGAATAGTGTGCAGTAAATAGGAGGAGAGACAAACTAAACAATGAAAAGAAAATAAACTGTTGAATAGCTGCTAATGAACTGAGCACCATTCATCCTCTGCATTGAATGAGACAGGGCCACCCTGGGGAAAAAATAGTATCTGATCACGTAATTAAAGTGCATATACACAAGGAAGCTGAATTAAGTTTTCATGGGAAATTTTAATTTTGGAATTTCCTAATTTGCTTCACATTGCAACCTTAGTAATGTTCTTTTAACATAGTTTTATTTATATAGTGCCTTGAAAATATAAAATGCTAAATCAGTGCCAAGTATTATTTCATGATATCCATAGAAATTCCGTATCTATGGATTTATCTGCGTCCAGATGCTGACTAAATACATCACTATAATAAGCTTTGGAGTGTATGACTGTTTTCTACCTTTACCTTGTGGAAATATATTCTGTATGTCTGTCATGCATTTATACACAATATATTAATCCAGTAGATGGTGCTGCATGTCTATATATTCCAGAGGTTTATTTTTTTAACAAGAACTCAGTTGTCAAGTTCCTCTGTTTAAAATGGAGAGTGTGATTCCTAGTGAAAAAAACAAACAGAAAATGCTTCCTTGCTGGTAAAATCTATAGGTGCTGTATTAGAGCTTTATGGAAGAAAAGAGAATTTTGAACAAAATAAGACTATAACTTGACAAACAATTTCCCCAGCTTATTCTCCCTCTGAAATGATTAGATCTTTGGTTACACAGACCACTGTGTTCATATGTTCAAAATATATAACCGCAGAACCACAGTTATTTGGCTTTGTAAAGATTTCAAGTTTCTATTGTATCTAATACAAATCCAGTTTTAGACTTACTGATTTTGATTATGCTCAGTGTATTAAACAGCTCATGTGCATGAAAATAAAGCTTTTCATGATGCTTGGCTTCCAATAATGACTATGGAGGTAAATATTTTACCTGTAAACAGAGAGAAAAAAACAAATATGTAGACATGTCTTGAAAAACATCTGCAGTCTATATAGGTCAGCAGGAAAAACAATATAATATTTAAAAGGCTGTTGCCTACTTTTAAGAGCATTTAAAATTTAAGGCTGGAGAGTATTTTAAAACCAAAGATACAGGATCACAAGTTAATAAAAATAGTCTGAAAGATTAATATATTTTACATATGTCTCCTTTCATCTGGTAACCTCAAAGTGCTTCACAGCACTCGTGGAGGGAAGTATTTCTAGACCTGCTTCACAGATGGGTAAACTGAGGTGGTAGCAAAATGAAAGAAGCCAAGAATGGGGGGGAAAAGAGATTGAGGATTGGAGGAATGAGAAAAAAAATAGAAGGATATGAGAGTAGAGAT
This sequence comes from Sternotherus odoratus, assembly GCA_032164245.1. Lineage (NCBI taxonomy): Eukaryota > Metazoa > Chordata > Testudines > Kinosternidae > Sternotherus > Sternotherus odoratus. The sequence continues at coordinate 8,550,434 of JAVMKO010000009.1, read as the reverse complement.
GCAGGGCTGACACTGAAAAGGTTCTTGCATTGTTATCTGATTTGTGATGAATATAAGTAAATACGAGGGATCAGGAAGAAGTCATGGTAATTTCTGCTTGTATTAACTAAACATTAGTTCTTTATTGCACCCTGTAACTCCCTCCTTGGGTAGGTAGAAACCAATTGCACCATAAAGTGATGTACTAAATGTCCAGAATCATTGTGATATCAATTATAGAATGTCCATTAATTGCTAGGCAATGAATTGAATCAAATTGGTACCAGCTTTTATTTCTTCCATAATAAAGAGAATCCAGACCAAAATCAAATAGTCTTGAACGTTGTGGAAGTCTGGATCTGATCTGAACTTTGTGACCTAATCCATTTCTACTCTATGATGGCCTTCAGTAGAATCTCTGAGGGCTGGTCTACTCTTAAAAGTTCTTGTAGCATAGCTGTGGTGGTTAGGAGCCATGTTAGCAAAATATACATCACGCTATGTGACCAAAAGCCCTAATGTAGACACAGTTGAATCATTTAGGGATGGTGGAATAATAATTATGCTGGTGTAGGTTCCAGCTTTACCAGTATATGAGTATCTACAGTAACAGCACTTTCCCAGTATAGTATATTGATTTACTTTCAGCAGTGAGGGGCTCGTAGTTAAGACATGACCTTAGTTATGGCTACAAAGGTGGAGAACTGTCTTTATAGCCCCTGTTAGCATCAGCCAGTTGTGGGCACCAAGACCGCAGTTAGATCTGTGCCCAGTGATCAAGTGGTACATTTTCAAAACATTATTCAGAAACTGTTCACGTAAAACCCATTGCTAGGTTTTATTTAATAACCTTCTAACCCCCACGCTCTCTCCTCCTCCGCCCCTGTGTTCCTCTAATGTCTTTTACAGCTCTTGCTGCACAGCATGAAGCCTTCATGAAGTATTCATCAGTGACTCACACCCTTGCTTAGGGGCCAATTTTCATAGAAGCTATATAGGAAAATCTTGAAATGCACCTCTCCCATGCAGTGCACAAAATGATTTTTGTATTCATTACTATTCTAAAAGAACTTGTTGCCCTTTGGAAATGTTCAGTTATTAGTTATATGTGTGTGTGCGTGTGCAGAGCTTAGAGGCCACATTTGAGTGCTCTAAAAATAATAAAAATGTATCCTCATTATTATCAATTGAAAGGTAACTACAGACCTGGTTAAGTTGAGTGTCAGCAGTCAAATGCAGGGGAATTAGTAGTGATCTGGTTTAGGTTAACAAATATCATAGACTCTCAGGCACTAAACTTATTAAAAAAAACATCCTCATGCTTGATAAGGAATAGCAGCCTTCTCTGGCGTTTTAAGAGGGACGCCAAAGACTGACTATAGGAGACTGAACTGCTCTCTCACCTCTAGAAATTATTCCTTAAAGTCAAGGTTAAAGCACATTCCTGGAGCAGTGAGGGGAAACTTACTCCTTTCACTAAAAAAGCCAAGTGTTAGAATTTACCCACTCAAGCACCTAACCCTTGCTGGTGACCGCATCATGAAAATAGTTAGCTATAACAATATTTCTGATCGATCACTTTTGACAGAAGGGATTTCTGTATTAAAGAATTGTAAATCCTAGAAAAATATTTATGCAGAGGTGTCTATCTTACCCCAGAATTACTTTACCAATTTTGGGGAAGAGACAGATTGATTCTTGATTGTGCAAAGCAGCGGAAAATCAAGCTTCAATATGTTGTTGTATACACCTGTACAAAGTGGGCCTGAGTCACCATAGCATTAATCTATAGACTCCTCAGAAACGACTGTAAAACTGGAGTAATACAATGGTGATTTCTGCTTGGGTTGCATTTGACACCTACTTTGCACTGGTATAAATGACAACGCAAGGTACAGTCAGTGAAGAAATAGGCCCTGGTTGAGATAAAGACTGATATATCATGTTTATCCAGAGCTGCACTGGTGTTCATGTTCAGTAATTCCATTCATTCGGACACCTTTATTCATAGTCTAGACAGTTTTGTAGAGTGTTTTGAGGTTTATTAGCACTAACGTGGCATTTTCCAATAAAGAATCTCAGAGCACTTCGAAATCATTGTTTAAGCTGTACAATATTTTTGTAGGTAGAATACCTGATAAGGCTACCCTAAAAGTGAATCTAATGACTCACCATAACAGCTGTGGATGCAGGAGTAGAGCCAGGTTTCCTGATTCTCAGTCATATGCTTTAACCGCTCAACTATGCTTCTGCTTGTGCTTTTTTTAGTTCCAATATTTTAGGTTGTGATTACAAACGTAACCATTACTTTTTTGTTTGCTCAACAGAATGAGAGACTCCTCCAGATTGGGGATGTCTGACAGAAATTCGTTTCTCTACCCAGGCAGCTCTGGTGAGTTCTTCTGGGAACTGTGTTACAAAGATCTTTTGGGATTTAGCTCTTTACCTAAATGAGTGCAGCTACAGCAGCCTTTCTGCTTGGCTGAACAGTTTCCTGCATTTGTATTATGGTAATATCTAAAAGTCCTCAACCCCATTGTGGCTACATACAAATAACAAGACAGTCTCTGCCCCAATGAGCTTACTGTGTAAATAGACAAGACAGACAATGGGTAAGGGAAAAGGGAGTATTATTACTCTCATATTATAGATTGGGAACAGAGAACTTAAGTGTCTTGCCCAAGATCATGATGGAAGTCTGTGGCAGAGCAGGAAATTCACCCCCAATCTCCTGAGTCCCGGCGCAGTTCCTTAACCAGAAAAACATCCTACAAAAGAAAATGAATGGATTAAGAGGGAGAAGGCTGCTTTTGTAAAGTGCACAAATCAGGGGTAAAATAACCAGCTACCATAGAGGGAAGACCTAGATATTTTAGTCATTTTGAACAACAAACATACACCTACAAGTTCTACATCTTTAATACTGAATTATTGCAAATGGATATACTGGAAGTTAATGAAGGGGAAATATAGGGTAAGGCAGTAAGGAAGCATGCTATATGATAGCTTGTCACAGTTGAACAGTGCATACTGTAATTTTGTGTGGAGAATAAAGCCTGTGCTATTACGAAGCTGGATTCTGAACTCTGCCAGGCTAACATAGCAAATGTGCATCCCTTGCATGTGGCCCAAGAAGATTTAGTTTGACCTTCTTGGCTCTCTCGCTGTTAACATTAAAGGAATTGAAGGCAATGCAGCAGAGAGGTGGGTGGGTTTTGTCCTCTGGGCTGCAACACTCCACCTAATACCAGGGTAAGTTTCCAGAGAGAGTTATTTAGCTACTGCCAGTCACCTGCTTCCTAGCACAAGTTTGCCTTCCTCCCCTTATGTGCAGACTAGGAGACAAGAATTATTACTTGCCATTTACTTTGGGAAACAAATTGTGCCCTATATGTGAAAGTAATTGCTGTTGTGTTTATGATGTATCTGGTACCCAGTTATTCAATAACATAGTATGTCCATCCCATATAGATCATTGTAATGGGTTCTCTACAAACCCCATACTGAGCACAGACAGAGCAGGGAGGAGAACCTCTTCTGTTTACGAGCAAGCAGCTTGATCACAACCCCATGCAGTTGCCAGAGCTGCCAGTCATGGAAGCAGACACCCACAACTTCAACCAATAGAGGAAACAAGGTCGGGGGAGAGTAAAGAGAAGGAAAGGCAGGCAGAGAGACCTGGGACAGAAAAGGGGTGACAGCCCTGCCCCACGCTGCCTCCAGGAAAACTGCCAGGAGAGTGAAGTGCTGACAGGGCTGAGTGAAGTGCTGAAGGGACAGAGTGAAGGGATGACAGTTTTAATTGGAGGTGAGGGCCCAGGAACTGACCTGACTGAGAGCAAATTAAGGAGGGTCAGTCAGGAGAGGCTGAGACCAAACTAGGGGACAATGACAATCATACATGCATTTAAGTCATGAAGTAACAAAGTCCTGTGGCACCTTAAAGACTAACTATAAAGTTTTGAAGCATAAGCTTTCATGGGCTAATACCCACTTCGTCGTTAAGTCATGAATATATTTTCCCCTCATATATAACATTGCACAACCAACCAAGTGGGGTTGCTTTCCTGTGCAACATCAAGGATTGTCTACTGTCAGAGGCAGGATGCCAGACTAAATGGACAAATAATTTGATCTAGCATGGCAAATCTTGTAGTACCATCAACACCAATTCAAATGTTTTTACTCATTTCGATGTTATTGAGCTGGGAGGCTAGTGCTTTCTATAACCATGATAACACTGTATCGTTCTCTACAACCTTAGTCCAAATAAAGTCTCTCATTTCCAGGGAATAGTGATGAAAGAGGTGAAAAATTCCTTCCTTCCGGCTATGTGCCATTCATTCTTACCTCTGCAAGATATCCAATCACTTTTGGCACCTTGCAAATAGGGTTAGTGTTTCAGAGGTACTAAACACTCACAGCTCCCATCGACTCTGAAAATCAGGCCTCTAACCAATATTGATTAATTTACAAAAACTCCTTCTGTATGTTTTTAAATCACCCTTGAAGGAGGTGCAGGGTGGGCTAGCCTAGGGCAGGGAGGCTGAAAGATTCATGGTGCATGAGGAGTCTGAAGCTTACCACAGAATTTCTGGGATCTCCATAGAGAAACACTGCCTTTCAACAAATATAGGTTTTTCCTGTATCTGGTGAGATTTGTGGGCTCAAAGGACTACTCTATGGCCAAGAACCCCCCAAACCAAGCATAGTATGCAGCAAAAACTCTACAGCTCTAAGACAGTAAATTTTATAATGTGTTCATGGCTCCCTCTGTATACTATGCAGGGCTGTCCCTAGACCGAATGGTTCCCCAGACGAGGAGTTTCTTCGGCATCTTCCCCTTCCCCCACATTTGTTAAACTTTTGAATATCTTATTTTTATTGCATTTGTAGCCTATTTCATGACTTTGATGCATGATTTGCATGCATGATTTATCCCTGTCATGTAAGATGATACATTTTCACGCTAGGATATGTAAATCTGCATTTATTCATACCATATATAAGCGAATAAAAAAAATTCATTTCCTCTAAGCTTATAGATATTTTTTTTTTTTATTTTAAGAATAACTGAAATGTACTAACATCAAGAAATTGAAGTGTGCCCCAACATTGGACAGTAGTAAATAGTGTTACAGTACGTGACTACCTTAGAATATTAACCCTAGTCCTGTAGGTCAAAAAGTCACTTTTTCTCGTCTTTGCCCTTGCAAACTGAAGCACAGCGTCAGAGAGATTTTTCAAGTGATGTTAGCAATCTTGTTGGCAATCGTCAATTAAAAATATGTTTTAGTGAGCCTGAGCTTTGAAAAGCTGTGTTCACCAGTCATGACTGTGACCAGCAATGTGAGCAGAAGCCTCAAAGCTATCCACAGATTAGGAAAAGTGTCTTTCAGCTCTGCATTATGAGTGAATGGGAGAACTTGGAGTGGGGAGCTCTTTCCATGTTGCAAAATGTGATGGATGTTGTCCAATTCGACAGTTAGGTCTTTATCTTTGATGTCCAAACATTCCCCATGTGTTACTCTCTGGTGAAAGGTTCATACAATTGTTCAAAAGTGTTTTCCTGTCCACCGGAAGCTTATTAAGGTCATACAAACCCCCGCTCCCAGGTCTTTTGTGGTGCTTCATTTGTCCAAACTTTTCTTCAATGGGCCCCAGAGCAGTGTTAATGAGCGAGCGCAAAAACTCGGTCTTGAATTTTTCTTGCAATCTTCCCATCACCTCATTTCTGCCCTCATAACCAAACTGTGTCTTCTTCCAATGAATACGAGTTTCCCTGAAGACAGGCCCAACTCCTAAGTACTGCCAAGGAAATGGTGGAAAAGTGATGGCGTCTTCCAACCCGTTGTCTCTGTAGGCCACGATGAAATCAAGGCAGCTTCTCATCAAAGTAGCAGTGGTCACGATGTAATGCCTCGCTTACAATGTTTACTTGGAACAGGCTATCGTGCAAAATCACAATTGAGACCCGAAATTTGAAGTCGGTGATCTGGTTTGCCAGGCTTTTCACATTGTATCAGATTCCGGCCTTGGTTTTACTCTGTGCCAGTTCCATCAGGGCGCTGGAAACTTCAGTCACTTGGTACCTCACTGGTCTTACGCTGTCAATGAGGCTCTCCAAGCAAGCTTCACAGTCAGATTTTTGTAATATAATCTGTGAGGATCTTCCATCTGATAGTTGAGACTGAAGAAAAGAGATAATGAATCCAAAGAAGATGATGCTGTATCTGACACAACCAGGTTGTGGGAATGGCAGCCACAAGGCCAGAAGAAAGCTCTTGGATTCAGCGCAAGAATCTTTGCCTGGACTTCTTTCTTCCATCCATGTTCTCACCATTGTCATAGCCTTCGTTGCAGCCATCCTGAAGCTTTATTTTATTCTCATTCAAAATGTTCATAAACAGTTCTCATTGATTGACTGGCAATACCCTGCCTCTTCTATATCTGTGAGGGCACGGCTGACTACTACTTTCCAGGAGGTTCAAGGAAAACAGTTCTCAGACAGTCTGGAAAGTTCCTCGACATTCTACAAAGCTCCAGAACATTCTAGAAAGTTGTGAAAAATGAAACTATATACAGAATACTGGAAACTTTTTACTTCAAACATTCTATTGTCCTTTTTGTCGCTAACAACAAAAACAGCACCATAGGCCCAGTGCTGCCCAAGCCCAGCACACCAGACAGTCACCTGGGTCACCTGCCCCTAAATTTGTCCCAGATAGTATGACCAATGTGTCTGTTCACCATTTTCTCTAGGGATGTATTTCTCTCTCTCCACTTCTAATTCAGTCTTCAATGGCAGAAGAATTGTAATCCATGATATTTAGAGAAGAATAAAAATGAGATGCAAGACACAATATAAAGAAGGTCATTCTTATCCTGTCTCTGAAGATAAATGACAAAGAAGGTTTTAATTACAAAATGATACCTTTTCCAATTCAATATCATATATTCTCTCTTTATACACTGAGTAGCTGGGAGAGTCAGTTTTAAAGACTGTTTCTGCTTCCAGTCCTCCTGAATCTTAGTTTGGAATGAGATGGTGTTGCCCTCCCCAATGATCAGCTGGACATGGTACAGTGGTGAATTGTCTTGTGGGATAGTCAGCATATTCCTGGAGCAATTGCACAATAGTTTCAAGCTTTTTCTGTCTTTTACCAGCTTATTGGGTTTAAGTGTCTTACTGTAGAGACAACAAACCATCTAAGAAAATGGCAAGGCTAAGAGTAACCTGTGTTGCCATACCCTGGTGTAAAGCAGAAGTACCTCAGCTGAAGCTAATGGAGTTCTGCTTGTGTGAAATTGATGTAAGAGGAGAACTGGGCCCATAATGAAAGGACATCTCAAGTGACTACAGCCTCTCAGATCTGGCTGAGCCTTCTATGTCTGTGTCCCCCTGGTTAAGAACATAAGAATGGATCAGACCAATGGCCCATCTAGCCCAGTATCCTGTCTTCCAGTAGTGGCCAATGCCAGGTGCCCCAGAAGGAATGAACAGAACATATAATCAGGTGATCCATCCCCCCCATCGCCCATTCCCAGCTTCTGACAAACAGAGGACACCATCCCTCCCCATCTTGGCTAATAGCCATTAATAGCCACTAATGGACCTATCCTAATAAAATATCCATTAATAGCCACTGATGGACCTATGCTAATAAAAATCATGCCTTTTTATTATAATTGAATAGTAAATGCATTTTCTCATAGTGATTTGATAAACCATAATTTTCTCATTAGAAATCAAGTGACAGTATCTAGAGTTTATTGATACATCCAGTCTTATATACAATGAGGTCAAAAGATCACAGGAACTGTGATTGTAGGTGTTAACTGATAGTGCTTCACTCTTACCAAGAGCCTCCATTACAGTCTTATTGGCTGGCATAAACTAATAGGTCTTTGCCATTTCTAAATGCCTGCCTTCCCATATTTGCCACCTTAATATTTTATTATATGTATAGCAGTCCCACACAGCATATTGCATGTTATTGTTCAATGTTACATGACTGTTATTTCTTTCCTATCCTCCTTCAGTACCCCTGGGCCTATTATTTAATTTTAATAACTTCTTTGTTTAGTAACAGTCTTATAACAGCATCATGTATATAGTCTTTCACAAGCATTACTCTGACCCAAAGTGCTTTCAGTTCAAGTTAGATAATCTAATTTTTCCCTCTCCTCTTTCTCCTGTCATTTTCTTGGGAGTCTTCTCTTTAGTCCTATACCTGTAAAAACCTAAAAGACCAATAAAACTTTAATCCCGAAAGAACTCCAAAACTGCTACAGAGTGGGGGTGCTTAGGGAGACACTGGGCCCAACTTTATATTGTCCTGCATTTGTGGAGTTATTGATGCCAATGCAAAATGGGTATAACATGCTACCCAGTTACAGTGGTAATAATTTACACCCATTTTGTACTGGTGTAAAGGACTACATAAACTGGAGGGCTATTGTGAATTAGGCCTTTTAAAATATATTTCAGTGGTGGTATCAGGTATTTGTTGGAGGTTTTGAGTCTAGAAGGAGTCCAGATTAAAATATATAAAATCTCTTAAAAATTAAGATCTTGGAAATTTGTCTCAACATGGACAGATGCAGAAATATCAGCAATCCTACTCCTCCGTGTAATGTGGTATATAGATACATGGAAAACAGCAAAACCTTTCAAATAGACTTGGTTCTGCTAGGAGAAAGAATCTGCTCTGACTGTAATTCCTTTCCCCATCTCCAGCCTGTCCCTACCCTGGTTGAGCCTCACTGCTCCTCCAATGCTTAATGTACTCCCAGCACAATGGAGAGAGGCCAGGGGCAGTATGGTGAAAAATCAAATAAAGCAGACAAAAACCTTGCAGACTCACTCCCTCTACGTGTCACAATATGAACTGGCCAAGTGAAAAATGCTGACTATTATCCTGTCTCATTAAGTGACTTAAATGAGTTACAGCCTCATTCAGAGGAAGTTCTCTGGACTGTTTCCATAGGCTACTTGTGTAAGTTGCTTGGTAGGATGAGGAAGTCAGTTTTCTTCAGCTTGTATGGGCCTGATTTTTCTCTGGTTCCCAGTGTAAATCAGGAGTAACTTCACTGAAAGCAGTGCAGTTATTCCAGTGCCAAATGGATGTTAGTGAGAGCAGTACCAGGCCGATTAGGCAATTTTGCTGTTCATGAACTGTGCCCATGATTTCTTCCACTTACATTCCATGTTGGTGGGTGGTTCCACAAATGCACTGCAGTTATGCCTTTCTGGTAAAGTGTTTGTATGAAGCCATGAGAAAATGACCCTTAATGTATGGCTGTGACTGGTTATAACTTTAGTCATCCTGCGGGACTATGGTACTTTGAGAGCCTGCAGCCAGTTACCTACTTCCTTCTAAGCAGCCATTTGGCTTGAAGGCTGGCAGATGTAGGTAGTCTAGTAAATAGTACTCAGATTTCAACTTTCAACTATTTTACAAACAGGGAATAGATTCACTAGAGCGGGTGCAAGGGAGGTAAAGAAGTATATGATATTCCTCACTGTGCTAGTTATAGGATGCCTCTTGAGCCTCAGGGGGATTTTACTAGATGGCAAATAGCAGTGCTAACTTTGCTACCCACACCATCTTTCATGATGGAAATGTTCTTAGTTTTTTCTTCTTCTTGGGGAAGAAAAATTGCCTATTACCAATGTTTCCTGATAAAAATCAAATCTATCCAAATCTCTATGCAAAAGTATATTGTTCTGTTCACTGTACTGTATTGTACCATGACCCAATCCTGGTCCCATTTGATTGTATTCCTTTGGTTGCTCAATGGAAACAGGCCCATGTATTGTACAGGAGACCAAATGATTTACGGTGATGTAGGCAAGAACAGACCCATGTACCATATTGTACCAATCCTGTTGTCTTTGAATGACTGTGATAGGAAGAGGAATAGATCCATGCAACAGTGTTCCCGGTGACTGTGATGGGAGCAGGACCATGCTATGGAATTGATCAACATTTTCATAGATTCCAAACCAGAAGGGATCATTGTGATCATCTAATCTGACCTACTGTATAACAGAGGCCATAGAACTTCCATAAACTAGATATAGTTAAAATAGATATTTTAGAAAAATAGCCAATCTTGATTTTAAAATTGCCAGTGATGGAGACTCTGACCATGACCCTTGATAAATCATTTCAGTGGTTAATTACTCTCACTGTTAAATAAAATTGCACCTTATTTCCAGTCTGAATTTGTCTAACTTCAACTTCTAGGCATTGGATCATGTTCTACCTTTCTCTGCTAGATTGAAAAGCCCATTGTTAAATATTTGTTCCTTATGTATATAGTTATAGACTGTAATCAAGTCACCCTTATCTTCTGTTTGTCAGACTAAATAGATTGAGCTCCTTGAATATATCACCATAAGGTTGATTAAAAGATTAGAAAACCTTTCTTGCGACTCTTCTCTGAACCCTCTCCATTTTTTTAATGCCCTTCTTGAATTGTGGCTACCAGAGCTGGACACACTATTTGGCACTGCTGTGACTACTGCTGAAATACAGAGATAAAATAACTTCTCTGCTCCTACTCCAGATTCCCCAGTTTATTCATCTAAGGGCTTGTCTTCACTACTGAGGTAAGTCAACCTAAGTTATGCTACTCCAGCTACATGAATAACGTAGCTGGAGTCAATGTAACTTGGGTCAAGTTACCCTGATGTCTTCACTATGCTGTATCAATGGAAGACACTCACTGGTCGACTTCCCAGAGCTGGAATAGTGGGGTTGACCAGAGAGTGCTTTGCCATTTAAATAAACCCCTGCAGTATCGATTGAAGCAGCATCGAACTCCCTGTAGCAAAGACCAGCCCTAAGGATCGCATTAGGCCTTTTGACCATAGCATCACAGTGGGAAATAATTTTCAGATGATTAACCACTACAGTCCTCATCTTTTTCAGTCATTGCTTCCCAGGATATTGTCTAAAATCATATAAGTGTGGCCTATATTCTTTGTTCCTAGATGTATATTAAAATACAAATTGTTTGTTTGTGCCCAGTTCACCAAGCAATCCACATTGCTCTGTATCAGTGACCTGGCCTCTTCATTATTTACCACTTCCCTAATTTTTATGTTATCTGCAAACTTTATCAGTGATGATTTTATGTTTTCTTCATGTAAAAAAGTTAAACAGTATAGGGCCAAGAACCAATTTCTGCAGGACCCCACTGGAAACACCTGTTCGATGATGATTTCCTAATTACAATTATATTTTAAGACTTTCCAATTAGCCTGTTTTTAATCCATTTAATATGTGCCATGTTAATTTTATATAGTTCTGTTTTTTAATCAATATGTCATGTGGTATCAAAACAATTACCTTACAGAAGTCTATTACATCAACTCTATTACCGTTATCAACCAAATTTGTAATCTCATCATGAAATAAAGTTTGTTTGATAGGCTCTATTTTTCATATACCCATGTTGATTGGCATTAATGATATTATCCTCCTTTAATTCTTTATTAATTGAGTCCTGTATTAGCTTCTCCATTATCTTTCCCGAGTTCAGTGTCCTACTGACAGGCCTATACTTATCCAGGTCATCTGCTTACCTTTTTTAGGTACTGGCACAACATGAACTTTTTTCCAGTCTTCTGGAACTTCCCCACTGTTCCAAAACATATTGAAAATCAACATTTATGGTCCAGCAGACTCCTCAGCTAGCTCTTTTAGATGCAAGTAGCTACTGGTTAGCATCCTCCTGAGATACTGTACTAGTGGAAGGGAAGGAGTGTTACCATCATCATATGATGAGACACTGTTGTCTGTCCCCCGTTCCTCCAATGCAGAAAAGAAATATTTGAACACTCCTGCCTGTTCTGCATTATTATTGATAATTCTACCATGTCTATACCATTGTTATGATTATATTTGTTCTTAATATACTTGAACAATTTCTTATTGTCCTTAACTGTGCTGGCCATAAATTTCTCCTTTTGCTCCTTTGCTTTCCTCATCAGTTTTTTTTCTTTTTTTTTATATACAATTCATGGCTTCTGATTTATTATATAAAATATATATATCTTCCTTCACTTTTCCTCTAAAGCAGGTCAGTTTTTTAAGCAATATAAGCCTTCTTCCTCAATTATGGCTTTTTGGTCATCTAGTGAAGTGTTTTTAAACAATTCCCAATTATCATTCACTTTTTTGGATTAAATTTTTCCTCTCAGCTGATTTGGCTCATAACTGTTTTCATCTTTGTGAAATGGGCCCTGTTAAAGGACCTCATTAGACCTCATATATATGGTTTGGATTTTATTCTGTTTCTACATTATAAATGTGGTCAAGCCATGATCATTTGTACCTAAGCTAAGATACCACTAATTTTTAATTCTGTGATCAGGTCTTTTTTATCTTTTTGAATGAGGTCTAATACAGAATTCCACTGCGTTGGTTGAAACAATTTTTGAGTTAGGAAATGGTCATTTGTAATATTTAGAAATTCCAGGAATGCTTTTTTACTGGCAGCATGAGACCTCCAGCATATGTCACTCGGATTGAAGTGCCCCATGGATTGTGCAGCTTTTTTCCCTACACATTAAAGATAAGTGCATAAGGAGCCAGTCATTCTGCTCCCTAGTGTGATTTGGTCATCTGCAGCAGATAGTAACTAATACCCCAACTTGTGCTTTATCTGCTAGTTAGGACATTGATTCCTGAGCATTCAAGATCATTTTCTTCCAAGTTACAAGAGACTCAGAAACAGGTAATTTCGGAGCCTTTTTGTCTTAAAATACCATTTGATGGTTTCTAAATAGATTATAACCCATTGATTTTAACATTCCAATTATGCAAATCATTCCACTAGTTTTCAGTAATACCAGCTAAATAGAATGTGTTCTCATAAATGAGTAATTGCAATTCTTCTTGTTTGTTACCCAGGCTCCTAGCATTGGTGTATAGGCAGTTAAAGACTTTCTTCTCTTCACGTCTTTAGGTTTTTTTTATTAATTTCTTTATCAATATCTTGATTTGGGGGTAAATGAGTGCCCATATCTTTTCTCTTTTTACCATCCCCTTTTGTTATGCTGTATGCACTCATCAGTATTCTTCATTCAGGAGGCACCTTTTAGTTTTTTTCTTATTCCCTCCCCTCTTTTGAATTTGGACACACATACAGACAGAAGCTGATCATTTGATCCCAATAAATAAAAAAAGACAAAGTCCTGTACCATGCCCACTGTTAATTTCCTGCAAATGCACAATTTACATTGTCTAAATAAATTAAATTAAAAAAAAACAAAACAAATGGATATATGAGTAGGAAGATAAATTAAGGTTAGGAACTTTGAATCCAGCAAAGAATTTTGATTCTATGTCTACAGTGCAGTTTAGATGCATCTGTTTACTTTAGCTCATAATAAAATAGCATATATTGTTCACAGATGCAAATTGTTGTATCTGTTGTTTTTCTTTTTCTCACCTTTGTTCCAATGTGGTAAAATCATATTTCTCTGCACTGAGGTTCTCCTGTTGATGAAGAGAGAAGTACATTACAACAGATTCAAATCCATTATCAAACAAATATAGAGTAGTGAGCTTTTCAGGAAGTTATAAGAGAAAGATGTTGTCTTTTTCTCTGGCCTTATGCTGAATGTGAGCTGCACTTTTATGCAAACAGGACCCAGTGATATTTTTAGTATGTTATATACAAACTACTTTGCTTTGTAAAATTCTCATTTATTTCTGTTTTTGTTTGATGAGAGTCTTGTTAATTCAAGCTGCAGTGCACTGATCACTAGAGAGCAGAATGCTGTCCCATGCTGCAATGCATCTTTCAAAGTTGTTTGTGAATTTCTGTCAGTTTGCCCACTCTGCTCAGGAATCAGCACAGAGCATATCATGAGCCCCAGGTAAGTGCTCCCACTGCAGGAGCTGACAGAGGTAATGAAGCCAGATGTGAACTGAATGACGGTAAGATTAAATTAATCAGAATTGTTCACAAAGTACCTCTAGATGCCTACAAATAACTGTTTACCTGCTTCATCTGTGTAACTCTGTTGACTTTGGTTGAATTGCTCCTGATTTATCCTGGTATGGAGTAGAGAAGAGTAAGGTCCTATATATTTTTTTTGTTTTGTTTTGTTAAACCCTTGAAAGATCCTAAAGCAAAGCTGGGTTATGGTAAGGGAGATGGGATTTAGTTCTTCAGTAAAGACATAGAGCTCTCCTGATGTCTCCTTCTCCTAGCACATTGCCTCCATCAGGAGCCTTGCGGCTGTTAGCAAACACTGGCATTAATAATGATAGTGAGCATCACACTTTGCATTAAGTTTTTCCAAGCTTGGAGTCCTAGTTTCGTTTTGGTTTTTTTTGTATTGATATTAATTAAATTTAGCTCCTTCCAGGTGGCTTGAAGAGGTCCTTTTCCAACTTTCTGTAGTTCTGCAATTAGTCAAACTGTTTCTTTATTTCTCAGTGCTAATGGGAATTTAAATATTTGTGGCAGGGCATTGGAATCTATATCAGTGTGGTGTTTTATATCTTTAATGCATCCAGTCTACTAAATACTGCCTCATATTCTTCAGTAGACAAGATATACACCTTAATCATCTGATTTTATAATCTGGTCATTTCCTCCTAAGACACATGGAACCTCACCACTTCTATGTGCACACATGCATTTTGCTTTTATATTTCTTTGCAGTTTGTACTGAAAGGATTTGAAGCAGTCCGACTGAGATTCAGGCAACCTGGATTCATCCTGGACTCTGCCATTGACTTAATGTGTAGCCTTGGGCAAGTAACTTAACTCCTGTTCACCTTAGTTCCCCATCTGTAAAACTGATATACTTCCCTTTGTCCATGTTGTGTAATTAGACTGTAAACTGTTCAGGTCAAGGACTGTCTCTTACTACGAATTGTACAATGTCTAACAGAATGGGGACCCAATCTCGATAGTACTGTAATACACAGTAATAATAAGAGCAGCATACTTTTGCAAAATGATTGTTTAAGTGCATGCAGCATTTTATTACATCCTTTATGCTGGATAGTCTTACATTGTAATTGCATCCACATTTATTGCAAACAAATCTGTTCTCTGCTGTTTGCTTGCCATTGTATTGGGTTTCTGTGCCTTAGTATGGATTTTTAATTAGATGGACTTCAGTTCTTGCTAACATTTGCATTTGGGGCAGCTTTCACTAGTTCACTGTTCTGATTTTTTTTGTAATGTGAAGTCAGTTTCTCGCAATAATCTTGCTTTGGCCTGGTTATCAATTTTTAACAACAAATAATTTGGCATCCAATTAATTCTTCTGTTAACTATTCAAATTCTCATGATTTAGTTTTATTATTTAAGTCTCTAACATAATGGTTAATGCTCTCAGCTCTTATCTTCTTTCTTGTCAAGAATATGTACTTTTCCTAAGTGACATTCTTGTGCATATCAAAGTATTCTTGGACATTTTTGAATGACTTTTGAATGCAGTTTGCATTTCTTTTCCTGCTCCTACTGGAATATATTGCATATCTCCAATATCTCTGTGCCTGCTGCAGTAGCTGTATGTTAAAGCATTTTACTCTCTTGGGTTTCTCTGCAATATTACTTGCTTCTAAGAAAACTGAGCAGCCACCATCTCCACCAGTTTCCTGCCAAGTTCCCTTCTAGGCTGAGGGATTCAGGCTCCATTTCCCTCCATATATTTAATTTACTTGTCAGATACGGTAAAAGATCAGTCTTTTATCTCCTGGTATTAGTCATATGACAGGCCCATGTTACAGAAAGTCCACGCCCTTGTCACATGACAGGGTGGTTCAGTCAGTCTCCATTGACTCCAGCAGCCATTGTTACAGTAACGTAGCATTTCATTCTCTTATGCCTCCAGAGGAAAGTAAAGTCTTCAGTCTTTTTTTTAAATGTGGGGCCCAATCCTGTAGCCCTGACTCAGATAAAATTCCCAGAAACAATGAGTCTGATACTGCTCCTATTAAAATAAATGGATAGATTCCCATTGACTTCAATGAAGCAGAATTGGTCCTAGCTGGAGAGTTGTGGGTGTGATAGTGTGTAGGAAAAGGGTCTTGAATTATACTGAAAGGTGACACATTTGATACATTTCACAATTATCATAAAGCAAATTATTGTGGCTTGAATTTCCATTCTACAACTGTATTTAATTTATTCTGCAATACTCAACTTTCTCAAATTAGCTTAAGAAAGAGAAGGTTCAAGGGTGACTTGATTACATATTAGTATCTACATGGGGATCAAATACTTAATGGGCTCCTAAGTCTAGTAGAGAAAGGTACAACATGATCCAATGGCTGGAAGTTGAAGCTAAAACAAAACTGTTTAACAGTGAAAATAATTCATTAGTGGAATAATTTACCAAGGGTCATGGTAGATCCTCCATTACTGATAATTTTAAAATCAAGATTGCATGGTTTTTCTAAAAGATCTGCTCTAGGAATTATTTTAGCAAGCTATGGCTTGTTTTACACAGGAGGCCAGACTAGATGGTCACAGTGGTCCCTTCTGGCCTTGAAATCTATGAATAAACGTCCATCCAATTAATGACTAATTTTTTTTGCAAACCTGTGAATGTTTTAAGGGTGGATACCATAGGCCTTATTCAGGCCGATATCCCACTGACTTCAATGTGGAGTTTTATCTTCAAAGAGTTTCCCCTTCAGTAAGAAATTTTGTGTGAGTAAAGAGAGCAGGATCAATCCCATATTTTGTACAGACTCAAAATCAGGAATAAATGTGCGATAAGAATACGACAGTGACTCTAATTCTATTCACAGTAACTTTAACTGTTGTTGTTAATTAAACCCTGAAAATCAGGGATTTAATGGAAACTTTGACAGACCTTTAATTATAGCATTTCAGCAGTCTAATACTATAAAATG
The DNA here is from genome assembly GCA_032164245.1 of Sternotherus odoratus. NCBI lineage: Eukaryota > Metazoa > Chordata > Testudines > Kinosternidae > Sternotherus > Sternotherus odoratus. The sequence continues at coordinate 8,533,554 of JAVMKO010000009.1, read as the reverse complement.
TCCTCTACTGGGTGCATAGGACATGCTGTACTTCAGAGAGTGTAGGGAAAAGTCATGGGTTTTCACTTTGAATTTAAGGTACTTTTTACATTTGTGTCATGCCTTTTAGACTTTAAGATCTCATTGCTGATTGCTACAGCAGGGTGAACTACATAAAGAGAATTATTTAACCCTTTTTTCTGTTCACAAATAAGCAGCTATCAGAGTTAGGTTTTTATAAATTGATTCGTTGTTCAGAATTATTTGACCTATGTTTTATAAGCATGTATTTCAGCCTGTGGATCGTGGAATGTATTTCAGCCAGTGTGGTTCTTGTCCATGATTGGGACTCCTATGTGCTACTGTAATACAAACAGATGAAGGTTTACATTTACATTTTACTGAGGAAATTCATTGCTGTATAGTGGACCAGCCCAAAGCCTACATACCATTTATGTCCTAAGAATGGCCTCAGAATACAGCTTACGTGTGTGTGTAGTACTGTTGTTGTGTCTATACTACCTGCTGGATTGGTGGGTAGCAATTGTTCCAGCAGGGGTCTAGATGCGATAAATTGACCTCCAAGTGGTCTCCTGTACTCTGCTGCCTCAAGAGGCGCAGGCGGAGTTGACGGGGGATCGGCAGCAGTTGACTCACCACAGTGAACACGCCCTGGTAAGTAGATCTAAGTATGTTGACTTCAGCTACATTGTTCAGGTAGCTGAAGTTGCGTAACTTAGATCGATCCCCTCCTCCCCCCAGTGTTGACCAAGGCTAAGACTATGGGGTGTGCCTGCAGAGATCTAACATGACAGGAGGGGTCTGTGGACTGTAGGAAGTGAGCAGAGAACTGCAGACAACAGGCTCCTGTTACTGTGCTCTATGATTCTGACCAAATTCTTTTTTATTCATATAAACTTGATGTACTTTACTGAGAAAAAGACACTGTGCTGATTCTCTGCATGGGATGAATTTCAACCTCTTTCATGGTTGCCAGCTCTTTTGATTTTATTTCAAGTTTTGTGAGATGTGTTTTTATTAAAGCCCATCCCAGCTCTTGGATTCATATGAATATGGGAGAACCTCATCTTTCATTTAAAAAAAAATGTTTTAAATCAGGTGGATGTGGAGAAAAGCTGGAGAACATAACTTGAGTGCTGACTAAAGGCTCAAATGTTGGAAGTCAAATAAAAAGAACCCAAAATGTAGTGTTTATTTTTTAAAACTCATAATTTTAAGCCATTCTCATAATTTTGCCTGACAAGATTTTTGAATGCTTGGGGATGGCAACATAGCTTTTGTGTCACTGGTCAGCTAAGTCACATGGTACTGTTTCTGCATTCTGGGTAACAGAAACTTGAGAGTGTTCGATAGTAAATACATTATAATGTGGTTTGTTGTAAAGCTTTTATTGGCATGAATCTGGGATATCTGTATTAGTCACAGAGATAAAGTCATCCCTGTATTACAAGGGTTTTCCAAAACTCATGAAACTTTAATAACATGCCACCCTATTAGAACTGTATATGCTCATTGTTTTACAGTAAAACTATTCAAAAAACTATTCTACAAAAGCTTTTTCTAATAGGAAATAGCAATGAAAAAATAAGAGTGCTGTAAAATACTGCATATTACATTTCCATTACATTTTCTATCCATGAATCTGAAAGCACTTTACAAACAATAATTCATTAAGATTTACAACATGCCTGTGAGGTAGCGTATTATTTATTTACATTTTTCCAGAGAGAGAAGCTGAGGCAAAAGGGGGCACATAAAGAGATGTTTGCCCTATTTCCCATGACAAGAAAATGGCAAAACCAGGAATGAAACTTGGAGTTGTAACTTAACTCCTTGCTCTGACTATTATACCTCATTCCCCCCTTTTACAAGGTATGGAGGGCCAAGTTCTCCGCTAGAGTAAATTGGTGTCATTCCCCTTAAGTCAATGGAGCTACAGCAGTTAATACCAGATGAGAATTTGGACCTAAATGTTCCGTACAGCGGTCTAAAGGAAACATACTTTATGCTTCACCATTCTCTTTAAACAGCAAATGTTGTGCTTCATTTATTTTAATAATTTAGAGCCCGATTGTGCCATCCATGTTCACATTAGGCTAGATCCACATTAGGTATGAATCAATGTAGTTCCACTGATTGCAGTAGTGTTTGACAGATCTGAGCTGAGGATTTGACCCATAGAGTAGTACTTTATGACACAAGTAGTCCTATTAAATTCAAAGGAGCTACTTATGTAGTAAAGTGAAATATTCAGTAGAATCAAGCTCTTCTTTATTATGCTATGAATAACTGACTATTTAGCAACTTCCACTGAGCATTATGAAGCATTCTTGGAAATCAAACACTTCTGTTGTTCTTCGGTGACAATGATAAGGGTTTCTATACATGAGAAAGTTTCTAGCCAAGATCCTAAGAGCCCAAATCTATGGCTCACTCAGGTTAGTTACTCACAGGACTAGCTGTGTGAGGAAATACTTACAAATATGGGTGAGGGCTACACAATTGTACTACTTTTACAAAGAAGGGTCCCAGCCATGCAGCCTCTGGCCCATATTCTGATATCTCTTATCCCAGTGTAAATCAGAAGTAATTCTGTTGAAGTGAAGGAGTTATACTACTACCTGGTGTAAGTGGGATCAGAATTGGGCCCCTCATCTTAGCAGGAATATTTACTTGGGCAGAGACTGCAAGATTATTGTGATTGATTTATTTGTTTGTTGGTTTCTTTATTTAACAGGCATTTCTCACTATAGTTGTTGGCACTATTACTCTTGTGCATATAAACCTAAAATGCCAAAGAAGTTGTTTTAAAATAAAATAATGCTACATACAATATTTAAAGAGTGCGATTTGAGAAGGTATTTCTCTCACAGTAATGGAATTGTCACTGCTGCTCAATGCATCACAAGAAAGTTTTATCTTAAAAGAGCAAAATAATGTCATTAACAGAAATTAAACTTAAAGTCACCATGAACTATGGACTTGAAAGACCCTCAAGAAACGAAAACGAATTGTCTGTTGTAAAACCAGGAGGTCAAGTAATCATTGACCAACCAAAAGCTGCACCAATTGCTTGAAATGTACAGTACTGTCAAATCCAATTAACTGTTTCAAGCAGACAGTCCTCATTTTTTTTTCTTTCATCAGGAAGGGAAATTTGCAATCATACATTCCAATGAAAGTTAAGTTGTTTTGATCTGATAATTGTCAGATGTATGTATCTTAATTTGTAAGTTTCTAATGCTAAAGCTCCAAGCTGTTCAGATATAACAGAAATACTGGGAAATGAGGTACAAAATGCTGGAATTCAAATTAACCAATAAATATATTTTAATATATATCAGCAGGACTCTAGAGGATTCCATTAATGTTGAAAAATAGAAAGGATTTAGGTTAATTTGGTAAGAAGGCAGGTCAGAACGTTTACAACAGTGGCATAGAATTGTATAGAGATGCAAAATTTTTCAAGAGAGCAGAATTTTTTCAAAAACGCTGACTCTAGCTGTCATAGCCCTGCCTTGGTTAAATCCAGTGGAGAGATATGAGGACTTTCTAATTTGCTTTCCCTCTATTTTAATAATAGCTGTGCATAAGTAATTTATGAAAGGCCAACCAGGCAGTGGGCAACAGAAAATTAAACTCATTTTATCTGAAAGCAGGTGGATTTCTATATATCATTAGCATGCATAGAATTTTCACAATGTTATTTCTCATACTGATGGAATGTAACCAAATAATATGAGTTTTTTGCTTATGCACGAGTGAAATTTTTAGATAAAAGTGCCATCCCCAATGGCAATTTTCTGCAAAACGAAAACTAATTCTGCGAAGCTTCTTATTACTGGGAAGACTCATTTGGCTTGCATTAGAGACTGACATAAGTGACTTTAGGATTTTACTAACAGATTAGATGAGTTGTGCCATATGCAGTAATATCATTAGAGAATGTAGCAGCAACAGCAGCAGAAGAGTTTGTGCCACTTAAGGATGCCGGCATGAGTAAATTGTTTTCATTTATAACAAGTTTTTGTATGATTTTTTTTTCCCTGACAAGAATGTTTTATTTTTGTTTCTCCTTGGCCCTTCCAAACATTTAAAACAGCTTGTATACAAATTATTCCTCACCTTATTTCACCTGCTGTTACTAACCTTTTACCTCTGCCTTATTTCACCTATATAGACGGAGGATAGATCTGCATTAAGAAAACAGCTTATACGGTGCTGAATCTGAACTCTAAATAGTTGTATTACAGATGCTACTTTAATATAAATCAGGGACAAGTAGCAAAACTCCAGTTGCTTTCTTTTCATTATCGACCACCACACACACACACATTTCTGGTCAATTTACATGGTCATCAAAGATATTTTTAAACACAGCAACAAAAATGTTGCAACTTTTTAAATTAGCAAAATTGATATCTCCTTTTCCCTATTCCATTATACCCGAGGCCTTTTTTTTCTTTTTGCTGTTACGTCTTGTTTAACAAAAATAACATGTCACACAACATTTATCCCTGGCAAGTAAAGGAAGAAAGAGACTATAATACAAATACTTTTTTAAAAATGAAATCATGGGACCAGTCAAGGTAGTTTGTGGCAAGGTGGAATGTCCAGTGTTTCTTTATTCCAGGAGCAGTAACAATAGCTATGAGATAGAGGTTCCTGGCCCTTTAATTGGTTGTATTCCTTTAATCTTGTATTTCTAGTTGGGAATATGTTTTGTCTGCATTTGAATTAATACCAAAAAAAGTGGATGTAATTGTAGCCACTGGAGTGGTATTGACGTTTGTCATGTGACAGGGATATTAGTCCTTTATAACCCTAACCCATGTCAGGTGGTTCTGTTCAGCTATTCTCCAGCTGTTTCTTCAGTCTCTCATGTGTGTCATACTTTTATAACAACAGCTCTCTTTTAGTTTGCTGTAGCAGAGTTCGTTCAGTATTCTTACCGTCCACATTCAGTATTCTTATCATAGATATCCTCCTAAGAAATGCGGAACTAAAATCCTGCTTCCAGTTATGGAGTGAGTCTAGAATAGCTCCATTGACTTCAGTGAAGATAATCCAGATTTACAATGCTATAACTGGGCCAAAGTCTGCTCTGAATGTGATTTGATATTCACGGCACCCTTGGGATTAAAGTAAATACAATGAACAGTAAGTAAGTCACAGTGGGCCAAATTCTGCTTTCAGTGAGCCTGGGATAAATGCAGAGTACCTCCACTGAAGTCAGTGGATTTTCTCCAGATTTATTGCAATATAAGTGAAAGCAGAATTTGGCCCTATATATCCTGAAGTAGATTCAGCTAGTGTATTAAATGGTAGTGATAATGATTTGTATTCATGTGGACATTTTCAACCAGATGGATGTCAAAGAGCTTTACAAACTTTATTTTACAAACTCACTCTCTATTTGATCATTTTATCTACCACTGAAATAAACCAACCTCTTGTATGAAACTCAGCAAACTCTTTAAAACTGCACAGAAACATTACATGACATTACGACTTAAGGCACATCTGCTCAGCTGGAGTTGTGTACCTTTGGTTGACTTAACCCCGTAATGTAGACCTGCCCTCAGTTGCAGGTTTCAGCAAGGAAGGGCGAGTGAAGATGTTCATCTCTGCCTTCATTCACAGATACACCTTCCACTTGTGTGCATAAGGGAACTGCCCCAACTGTTGTAGGGCAAGATGGCTGGTGAGTTGGACCAGTCTAACATTCATAGCTATGCACACACATTGGGAATGACAGCAGGAACTCAAGAATGCAGCCATTCCCATGAGCAGTGTGTCCATCCCCTGAAAGACTGGTGCTGAATGGGTGTGTTCATTCTCACTTCCTCCAGCTCACGCCTTCCAGTTCCATGTTACTTGCCAATTGTTGCTCATGGACATTCAGGTTGGCACAGCTATGGTCTGGAATAGTAGTTATGGGAGAGCTCAATAGCAGGCCTGTTCACTGGCCCGCTCCACATGCTCCATACTCCACCGAGATAGATCCTGAATATTCAGGCTTTATTCTGGAGCAGTGGATTTCATTCAAACCCAAATAACTCTAATTGAAGTAAACTCTCCTTGAAGAGCTAGAATTGAATCCTGGTGCTTCTGTCCATATGAGAACCTCCACAACCTCATTGCAAAATACTGGTGACACTGATGCATGAACAAATAAGCATATACAGTGTCCGTGACATGGAGGATGCTGTGGAGGGAGCTACAGTATACCTAGATTAATAATAACTGCAATTAGTGGCAAGACACATGGGCAGATGTGATCAGCAAGAATTGTGAAAATAGATAATAGAAAGGCCAGAGCTACATATAGCTCTGAGAAGTTTGCAAATGGAATAAAAAAATAGTGGCACTTTTTTCCTAAGGTTGCTTTTTATTTTCTGGTCATATTTTATTTCATAGTTGTAAATATTAAAAACAAAACAGGAAAATGGATACATCAAGAGAAATCATGATTTCTCCCATGTTTTCATTTAAATGTACAGTGTCTGAGGGCACGCTACCTTCTGCTGTCTATTTATTTGCTGTGAACAATCAAGTTAAGTAGTTTCACTACATCTTGTAAAACTCAAAAATAAATACTATAAAAAAATCTTAAGCATTCTAAAAACTGGAATAGGATATTTTCCGGTAAGGGCTGGCGTGTCTAGCTATAAGTTACTCATGTTGACACACTGCTGATGGCTAAAAACAGCTTATGCTGATTTTATTTGTTTATAGGGCAGATGATAAAATGTTCCACCAAAATAAGTAATGACAATTTTTGTCTACATAAATGTGCATATAAATGTAATGATGTTTGTTGTCGTCTCAACATCACAGCCATTATTGAAACAGAAGAACCAGTATTAATTCTTGCTGTCATTTTTAAACAATGAAAATAAGACTTTTAAGGAAGTGTCAAGGTTTTCAGTGTTGATCATTTATTTCCTACATGTTCTTAGTAGAACACCCTCAGCAAAACAGCTAGACAAAAGCTAACTAGAGTTCTGGTTTTTAATCTGTTTAGGAAACACACACTTAAGATGTTTTCTAACTTCAGAGTTTTCTGAAACTTGGTGAAGCACTGATGAATAAGGTGTAAAATTTCTCTATTTCTTTAGTTTCTATTTTGCTCAGGCATTGGGTAAACAAACCTTTAAAAGTGGGATTTTGCCCTCTGCTCAGTCTTTGATGGCATCAGCCAACAGCCTGTGAGAACCCTTTCCTTTTAATCTGAACAAAGTATTTATAAGCAGCAGTCACTGTAGTAACGCAAGGTACATGGATAAAGTTTCCTGGCACCTTCCACGTAATGAGACCACTCATTAGATCATCACTGATGACAACATTCATTCAGGATGAAATTCACACGGCGTCTATCTTCAAAATACAGCCTTTATGGGACTTGAATGGAGCATAGGACTTGGGTTGGCCCCTATATAGAGATGAATTCTACCCTTTGGGAGATTGTTCCACAGATATTTGTTGGCACTGGCTGCTCTGACAGTTTGCTTCCTAGATGACTGTCTGGTCATGCTGAAAATCATGGTGTTGCCACTTCTGTTCCTTTAAGAGCTGCCATCTCACAAGTGAAATCACTTTTTGCCAAGATGGCCACCCTTGTTAGCTGACGCACAAATGTTAATTCTCATATTTGGAATACAGGATTTTAAGAATAGATATACTGGATCACAACAATGGTCTGTTATGTGTGGTATCCACTCTCCATTGACAATAAGCATTATATGCTTCAAATGAAAGGAGTAAAAGTACCAAAATGGACTATTCTGATAACATTATATTGCATTTTGCAAAATCTCCATTGTAGTTGTTGGATGCTTCCAATTCCAATCGTCTGACACAGGAGGACAAAATGAAAAGAGAATTGAAACTTTCAGTGTGATCATGAGTGGTAATTGCAATTTACCAGGACTAGATAAGATAAGGTAGTGAAGAGCTTTCTAGATAGGCATGGTGGTGTCACAGACTAAGCACCTATTGGGGAGCCAAGAACTCGAGAATTCTAATCCTGCCTCTGCCACTGACATCCCATGTGACCATGGCAAGGTACTTAGGTCCCTACATTTTAAAATGGCCTCCAATTTTTGAATGCTCAGCTTGCTGTATCTTCAATGGGGCCTGATATTCAGAGGTGCTGAACACTCACAACTCCAAGTTAAAGCTGTAGATACTTGGTACATCTGAAAATCAGGCCCCTTCAATGCATCTCAAAAAATCAGAGACCACTTTTGAAAAATTTGGATTTAACTTCACTATACTTCAGTTTTTCTAGCTGTAAAATGAGCATAACATAGTACCTTCTTCATGGTGTGTGTGTGTGTGTGTGTGTGTGTGTGTGTGTGTGTGTAATAATTTGTTTGTCTGTGAAGTACTTTGAAAATGTTAAGTATGTTATGACTTTGTTCCCTGCTGCTCTATGGAGGCTTACAAGGAAAGGGCAGAAACTCCTGTGTATTAGCATGACACAGTTGCAGCCACTGTACTCCACAGAGAACAAGGACATCTCTCTCCTCTCTCCATATACCTCCCAAAGAGACAGAGAGGAGGCAGGGTCATAGCACTGCTACCAGTACTCATTGGCTATTGGAGTTGTGTCTGGGTGAGCAGGGAAGTCTGCGGCACTTTCTGAATGGGTACACCAGTGGGTGCGCACCTCCCTGTATTTCAGTGAGCTCTAGAAGGGAGTCTGCCTCTTTGAGTTCAAGACAGAACTTAGACTAACTACAAAACACATCTCAGTGAGGGTAGCAAGGAAAAACAGTTAGCTCCACAATACCTTAGGGCCATTTCAGGGAGTGTGACAGTATGTAATAATCCTGCACCGGTCAGGCAGGTGTTAACCAGTTACTTTGGGCCTAAGAGGCCATGCCCCCTCACCCTTGCAGGCATGATCCCCCTGGAGGGAGCATATGAAAGAGAGCAGTTCAGCTCAGTGTGGGCTATCTGAGGAGGAGAGCAAGCATGAACTGCAGGTCTCCTATGGAAGAATTACCAAGGCTATAGACTTCTGAGGCCAAGGACCCTGATTATGCCATGGAGAACCACTTGAAAGAAGGGGAGGCCAAGTCGCTGCTAGATGGAGAGATGCCTAATGTGGGTCTAAGGGTAGGAAGTGACTCAGGGGACGTGTCAGGAGACCTGAACCCTTCTGCGGTGGTGATTGGTTTCGGAGGGCTCTGGGACAGAACCTGGTGGAGTAGGGTGGGCCCGGGTTCCCCTCCTAGGTTCTATTGCTTGGGACTATTGATACTAGGTGCTAGGCAGAGCCTTGGACTGTTGACACCTGCCCTGAGAGAGGAGGTAACCATGTGACCTCTTGCCACTAGGCCTTGCTGCCCTGAGAGGAATTGCGGCCCTGGGGACACTTGTTGCTAGGCCTTGGTGCCCTGAACGAGAGAGAATGGCCTTGGGGAATCTTATCGCTAGATGTCATGACCGCCGCACCCGGGGCATAGCCCTTTAGACCCCTCCTTGATATAGAGTAAGCCCTATTGACTTGAAACCTCTGATCACAATGTCAGAAAATGTAACGTTATGAAAAACTCCCCCTTTTGTAAAATCATCAAATCCTCTGATACCCCTTTAATTATTCACACTAGTGACACAGTATTTTGTTCAGTAGTTTCTGAGAAGTCAGCAATCTAGCATCTTCATCAGTTGTTCTGTTCACCATATACTTTTCCAACATCTTTCTTCTTACGTAAATTTACCTCCAAACACACTACTTCATGCTGTATTATCTCTCAACAGTAATTGCATTTGGACTTTTGATTTGTCTGTGGAGAATGCATTATGAAGCAAAATAAATATAAAATGATAGCTTCATGGGGCTTCTAATTTCAGAAACATCACAAAATGTTAATTCTTGGTCTTCATAGTGGCACAAAAATGCATAAGGACAAATTCCTGCTCCCATATTTCACATAGGAACATGCTACAGTTTAAAAAAACTCAAAGGTGCCCATAAAAACGTAGTCAACTGGCTTTCAGGAGTGTTTGTCTAGACTTTTGAATAAAAAGTATGTAAGGAGAAGTAGAGTCCTTGAGCTATCCTAGTGTGAGAACTAGGAGTAAAAGAGCAGGTTACTGCTGCTTACTTTTTTACCTGCAGTCTATATTTTGATGATCAGTTACTTCCTGGTTGATTTGGTTAATCTCATTGTGCCACAAGGCTGAATCCTCAGGTACGTTGGTGGTCACAGAGGGCCCAAAACACAGCAGAATCACCATTTTTTTCTAAATGTGGGACCCAGAAGCAGAGCGATCATGAAGGAGGAATCCTCAGGCAAATACATTGTGGGGTCAATTTACTAAATTTTAGCTTTCTTTGAAGGCTCTTTTGTTTCTTTTCTTCTTTTGTTTGTTTGGCCATGCCTAAAAAAAACGGGGGGAGGAGCGAGGAAGAAAGAAGACAAAGGAAGGACTTTGTTCTTTTGTCAGCCCCAGTGTGGGAGATCCCACTGGACAAGGTTATTCTGGCTCTCTGGGCTTCAAGAAGTGCTCCACTTACAGCAAGGTGATGCCAGTTGTGGACAAGTACTTTCAGTGCATCTACTGTTTTAGCGAGGGCCACATCCAGCAGAAGTCCTCCCTGAGCCAGCAACTCCAGACGAAATCCCGCAAGGACAGAAAGCTTCACCAAAAAATCATCTTTATGGAAGTGGCTCTCTGACCCCAACCCTCCGGTGGATGTGAGTCTTCCCCTCTATCTTCGACTTGGAAGGACAGTGGATCAAAAAAACAGATTGGGGACTCCTCTCACAAGTTAAAAAAGAGAGCGGGAAGTCACCTCAGCAAGCCCAGGAATAACCAAAAGCAATCACCATCTTGCTTGGTATCACCAACACCAGGACACTTGGTACTGGCGGAATTCGATCAGACCGGTGATCTAGGCATGATGGAAGCACCCGACTCTTCACCCCTTGGTACTGAGATCATGACACTGATCCATTGCTGGAAATGGGATATCTCCCCACAATCATGCCATGCCCTTCCACTATCAAGTGAGGGGCCAGATAGTGAGCAGGAATGTATCAGCAGATGGTACCACCAACATTTTGGTACAACCACCCGAGGGGCACCTCCGCCAGGTCCTATGCCACCAAGTGGCCATACTGGGACCTTTTGGGTGGCACACCAACAGCCTGCTTCCCAGGCTTCAAGCATTGCCCCATAACCTTCCAGGCATGATTCCTCGGCCAGGGCATCAAGGGCCTCAGAGCCTTAAGAAATGGAGAAGAAAGGAGAGGACACAGAAGAGGAGATAACACCTAAGGCCATATCCTCTTCTTCCCCAACAAAGTGGTCATTCTGTCACCACTGTCCATGGCAGATGACTTCCGCATGTTTCAGGAAGTCAAAAAGAGTAGTAGACTGCTCTCCACATACCATTGGAGGAGGTCAAAGACATGCACTACCAGCTCATCAACATCTTCCACTCTTTGTCCTCTTCAAAAATGGCCCTCCCAATCAATGAGGCTATCGTAAACCTGCTAAGATGGCGTGACAAACCCCGACATCGGTAACCCCAACATACAAGCAGGGAGACTAGGAATATTATGTCCCCACAGACGAATCAGTTTCTTTTCACTCACTCACCACCTGGACTCTGTAAACTCTTGTAGCTGACAACACCATTCCAAGGCAGCACCCTCTGACAGAGACTGGAAGCACCTTGATCTCTTTAGTAGAAAGATATATTTATTCTTCAATCACCTTACAATTTTGCATTGCCAACTACCAGGTGCTCACAGCAAAATATTATTACACAAATTATAAGTTAAATGACAAGCTATCAGAGAGTTCTCGAGATTTCTTCAAGGCCATTGTCCAGGAGGGGCAACTAGTGTTAAAAACATTGCAGTCGGCCTTTGACACCGCCAACATGACTGCCACATCCATCTCTATGGCTGTGGTGATGAGACTGGCATCATGGCTTCACCTCTTGGGATTTCCAAAGGAGGTGCAGACCACAATGAAAGACCTTCCCTTCAAGGGTATGAAGCTCTTCACTGAGGCCTTGGTTACACTGGCACTTTATAGCGCTATAAAGCCTCCAGGAGCACTATAACTCTGTACCCGACCACACTGGCAAGGCACATATTGCGCTATAAGTCCGAGTTTATAGCGTTCGTGGTAAATCACCTCCGCACGGGGAATAAGGGCTGTTGCGCTACCACTGTAGCGTGTTATGGCAAGTGTAAACAGTCATTACACTATAAGTGATCTCTGGCACGCCTCCGAGCCATTTAAGGCAATTGACGTCTCTGTTGTTTTCAGCTCGGCAGGAGGAATGCGGAAGTACCTTTTCAGAGTTTCTCTCTTAACTCAGCAGATAAGCACTGCAAATGTTTTACAAAGGGAGCTGTGTGGTGAGAAACTTATAAGGCAGGCTCTAATTTCAAAGGACACCCACTGACCAGACTGTCAACCGTAGAAATCCCCTCGGTCTCTCTCTCTGCATGCATACTACACGTTCCCCCTCACCCCCCTCATTTGAAAAGCACGTTGCACCCAGCTGAATGCTGGGATAGCTGCCCTTAATGCACCACTCCCTGTGCCGCTGCAAGTGCTGCAAATGTGGCCACGCCAGGATATGTTATAGCGCTATACCTATTGCTGTATATGGGTACAGCTATAACCAAAAGCGCTATAATCCTGTAAGTGTAACCAAAGCCTGAGAATAGTGATGCCTCTCTCCACTCCTTGAAGGATTTCAGGGCCACCCTCAGGTTACTGGAAATCTACACACCAAGGCAACAGAAACATTTTAGTCCCCAGTCCCAGCACAGGCCTTATTTCTCTCAATTCCCATCACAATGTCACTGTGAGCTCCAAAGGACAAAAGGGAAAATTCACGAAATGGAAACCATGTGGTTCTCAATCTTTGATCCAACCCCCTGCCTCTAAGCACCAGTTTTGATGGGCAGGTCGAGATACCACATGACCACTACTACCTGAGCCCATGGACCCATTTGGCCACCATCTGGCAGTGTCCCTCAGTGCCTGGGAGGGAATAACACTGGACAGATGGATCTTAGAGATTGTCAGATCTGGTTATTCCCTCCACTTCACCTTCTCTCACTCTTCCCCATCTCTCTTCAAGGACCCCCAAAATTTAAAAATTATTTGACAGTATTTTCAAATTCTTCAAAATTCTACATATTTTATTTGTCAAGATAACAATATAATCACATCAGTTTCAATTATTTTGGTAATTTATTTTAAAATACCTGTCAACAAGAATGTGTGTAACAATACAGACAATAAAAAAGATTCAGGAAATGTTTTTTGACAAATATATTCCTTACTAGATATATTAATACAGAACTCTGGGTAATAATTCATTTAAACTACAATACAGAACCGTATTTACTACATCCCTCGGAAGCAGTGCAAAGGTTGGCGGGGGAGGGCAGGGGTAATGAAGGAGCTGAGGGAGAGGGAAGTAATTGCTGAGAAGGAGCCTGAGTCTGAACTTGGAGGGTTGTTGGGTATGGGTGGAAAAAGAATGGAACAAGTTTTTTGGCAGTGAGAGATTGAATAAAGGATTCAATTGCACTATGCATTTTTTATCATCAGAAAAGTGTTGATATGGGATTCCTACAGTAGGAAGGCGGCAACAAGAGTGGGGAAGGTGTGGGACCCAGTAGATACGGTAGGCAGTCTGTTTTTTAACTTATGGATCCCACTTCCTCAGGATCACAGCCTTCATTTGTAAAATTTTGTAACAATGTTTTTGGGTACTGAATATCAAGAATACAGCGTGCAATTTTATTATCTGTAACGCCTGATTCTTATTTACTTCTAGATGAATAATTTAGATGTCATTTTCAAAGATTTGTGGTGAAATTGACCTGGTATCACTAAAGCCAAGAGAGTTTGTACATTGTAGTAGTCTGGAGTTTCCAAAAATCTGGCCAGTTTGCTACAGATTATTGTATATACAAATGGAAAAGAGGAAGTGTGTTTATTTCTAGATAGTATTTAAATTTGCAATCCAACAACTAAACTTTAATTTCTTTAATTTAATAACACAGTATCAAGAAGAAAACAAACACTTGCTCACCTTGCATTTTTATATTTTCTTTAATTTTGGATTTGCAAATAATGTTGCCTCAGATGGCCATAACAGCCCATGATTTCTTATATTGGGTAAAGCACAAATATAAAATATACTTGAAGCTCAACTCTAAGTAGATTATAAACATTTAATATAGAATGTTATCATAATATTCAGAGCACCAAATTGCAGACTTCTGTCACCCACTTTCAGGCATGCTTCTGAAGATCATAGTTAATTCTGCTGATTTATGGTAATGCTGTAGCACTATCATATGCAGCATCAGAAACCACTAACAAGCTTAGTATAAGCTTGGACTGAAATGGTTTGAGGTTTAAATTTCTGTAACGATTATAAACTAGAGGGAGTAAAATCCCACTTCAGCCAAAAAAAAAAAAAAAAAAGTGTCTTGTTACAATTCAATACTGCAACCACTCTCTCTAACTTGTCCAAGTAGCCATATTTGAGAAAAGTCATTTTAAATTGTGACTGTCATTTTTAAATTTAAAAGTAATCCTTTTTGTATGGTAATGTGCTTCATAATTAGGAGATACAATGTTAGCATTTATTGAAAGGGGGGAAAATCTAGTCTGAGAAGTATTAAAATCAACTGGATTTTTTTCTCATTTCTTTCAGAATGATAGCTATTTATAAAACAAATCTGATGAGTTTGCCAGCCCCTTCCATAAACATTTTAATTAGGTGTGTCACATTTGACCATTTCAAGGATACTGTGTAATTGTGATTACCCTAAAATGTATTCCAAAACTTACTCTGAACTTTTAGGGTTAGTATGAGTACCTATGCACATGGTGAAGAGGTTATGGACCAGATCCTAACATGGTGTTAATTGGCATAATTCCATTTGTTTTAATATTGAAGTCAATGGAGCTCTGCTGATTTACAGGATTTGAAACTGTGCATCCAAAGAGTTCAGGTATTTTGCATCTGATGCTTTGGTCACCACAATAGTCTGAGTCAAAGCCTTTTAGATCTAAAAATTGATCTAACTAATTTGGTTTCTCCCCTCCTCCCCCCAGCAGAGTTGAGCTTTGGAAAGGAAACCACCAGGTTCTGTAAGATTTGGGAGGGCTCGTCATCTGGTGTTGAAACACGGACTCCACACGCTACAGCTTTCTTTTCAGGATGTCACTCTCCCGCCTCCACACTCACCACCAAACAAACATAGAAATCTACTACTGTTCTCCCCGCACACTCCATTTTCTTCCAATCTGAGAGCCATTTGTGTGTATAATTGAAAATTAGCAGTGCAGCTGTTTGAAGAGAGTAATTTATCACAGCACATTGTTCGCTCCTGACACTTTAGACCTGGCTCTAACAAGGCAGTGGTTGCTGGGGGTTGAGCTGCAGAAAGTGATTCGGCTGTAATGCTGCGTTTCCCCTGCTTTGTTGCTAATTGTAGCCTCTTTTTCTCCATTGAATTGGGAGTTGAGTAAAAGAGCTTGTTTGCTCTGTGCGATGAGGCTGCCAGGGCTGCTCAGGCTATTATCACAAGATACTCTTGATCTTTTGAAAAGCAGGAAATAGAATTTTTCTCCAACAGGGAAAGTAATTTGCGATGCGTCCATTAGTTCTTCATTAAAGCAAGATTAAATTGCACGGCAAATCACATCTGTGTTTGGATGATTAAAGGGTGGCATTTTAGAGGCCAAAACTAATTACTAGCCAAAATGAATGGGAGTGAAAAAACAGTCATGTTTTTACATTAGATAGTGTGGCTTGTAATTAGATTCAAGCTAATTCCACTATTTCTTCTCATTTAATGAGATGAGCCTGTCCTCATCTTTTTCTAGGCCACGCTAACAGCCCCAAATGTATAATTTTGATAATACTGAGAGTTTACTTTATTGAAATTTCTTTGCTACCTGCCACAAGTGACTGTTCTGTCTAGTGGTGCTTCATTATGCAGCAACACAAGCTACTGTGACATGGTCCTAGTGAGCACCAAGACCAATCTCCTCTTTTTTGTTGTTGTTGTTGTTAAATGAATAAATTTCACTGTTTAGAGAAAAGTGCACAACTAAGGCACATCTTTGTGTGTCTGGGAAAGGACAGTTCTCCACAATAAACTCCTTTCATTGAGCAAACTTAGAAGAAGTTGCTCTCCAGACATGAGCAGGAGGAAATTCAAGAGTGAATGCTTGAAAGGAGGTGGCTAAGTTATTTATTGGAGTTTTAAAAAATAAATTCCTACCCACCATTCATATAACAGCAACTGCTCCTAGAGGCTTGCAGTTGACATCTGGTTCCATAGCACCAAGGAATTTGTTAGCATAAAGCCAGATTATGCTCCCAAGCATAGGCGTAGTTTGACTTGTATATTTGAGGGAGCAGCCATACAGGGGACAAATTCTGTGACTGCCCAAGGCTTGCAGTTGTGAGGGCAATGCCCCCCCCCCCTCCCCGAGTTAAACCTATACTCCCAAGATCTGTGGCTCTCGGACCTCTTTGTGGTACCATCTCCCCTCATTCTTAGGATCCCATGGAGTCAAGATCATCTTCAATCATTTAGTTTGTGGTTTCTCATTTGCAATGACCCCCTTCAAGCTCCCTTGATTCCCAGAATTTTGTGTTCTCCTAGTAATAGGGGGACTTGGTTGTCAATAAGTAAAAGAAGAAATGTATCCATTTGTCACTGTATGTAGCTAAGAGATACATTGCCCTCAGCTGGGAAGCTGAAGTTCCTGCAGTTACTTTGGCAAACTGAAGGGTCTCTTATGACCAGTAGAAAAGGCAAGTATTAATTTGGGGGAAAGTAGAATTATAGTTTGCCTTAAATATAGTGTTTACATTGTCTAAAACTTAAAACTACCAGTGTCAAAACTTTTTTTAATTGACTGCTATATAATGAGGGCCCCATATATGCACAATGGAATCAAATTCCTTAAATTCTTCTGCAAAACCCTGTAAATGTTTTTGCAATATTAATTTATGCCCCATGAAATACCCTTCATTCCCATGCTCCACACCACCCTTTCCTACAAAATCACACACAACGATAGCTATCATAATCTGGCACATATCTATTAAAGTAAAAGGAGATTTTGGAGCATAATTCTGTGGATAGGGGCAAATTCCATACAAATACTGCAGAATCACGGAATATATAGGGCCTTCTGTATAGTGATTTGAAACTTACATGATTGATATAATGGAACCAAAATCCTTTGTCTGAAGTAGCCTGAAATGGTTGACTTTCAGGGTACATTGCAAAGACCATCATCTATCTGTGAGGGCCTCTAAGGGAAACCTGAAGGCAACATATATCTTGCTGCTTTAAATTACTGGTTGGTTACATTAATTTCATTTATTTTGTCTGTTGTGCTGCTGAAAAGTAATTTTTCTATGGAGTGCAATTCTAATTATTTTTGGGACACCGAGGGGGTGGATTGACATCTTTTTCTATTTAATTCTAACTAAACCATTTTTAAAAAGATGGGAGATGTCCAAGCAGGATCTCAGATGTATAATATCACTTACAAAGTTAAGTATCAAGCATTGCCATATTTGCCTGTCCATTCTATAAGTGAAGTAACTATACCTTTTGGCCTCAATCGTGAAACTTCCTGAACTTGAGTAGTCTTTATTAGAGCTGATTGAAATTTTTCAGATGAAACTTTCTCAGTCATTGAACCATATTTGTACAGCATTAGTCCTTATTCATATGAGTTGTCCCATTGACTTCACTGGCAATGGTACATGATTTTGTCCACAGCTAGGTGACTGAGTGCTTGTGTACACAGTGTGTTAGTTTGCACCAGCGGGGTGTAAATTCTAGTCCACACCCGCATGTCACATGCTAAGTGACCTATGTGGACCTGCTGGCATGTGCTAATGGTTCCCCAGTGCACATTAATGTAGTCTCATTTGAAAGAGTACTATGTTAATGTTCCTGGAGACCTTTTAGTGGATGACATGCTAGAGTGGACTAGAATTTACACCCCACTGGTGCAGAGTAACGCACCATGTAGGCAAGCCCTGACAGGTTACAGTTATTTGTGAGACCATCAGAAATGGAAACAGTCCAGAATGGACCGGTACGACTGGATTCTTAGTCTAAATATCTTAAGGGTGGTCATCCCAAATTCTATTGGTTTCTCTGATTATGTTTCAACAGGATGTAGCATAAAGATATTATTTTTATATATTACCATTTGTACATGGGGCAATAGGGGGTATGGTGTTTTATAGAGGGAATCAGGACATGCTCCCTGTCCTGAGGCGCTTACAGTCTAGGTTGGATACAACCTGATATGACACAAAAACAGATGACATCAGGCAAGGGAGAGGAAGGAGAGCTTCCACAAATTAAAGCTATTCAGTTACTTATTTCGGAAGATATTAGCTCCTATTTTTAGATCATATTCTGATGCCTTTTCTGACTGAAGTGGTACAGTTCTTCAGGAGTAGTCTCATTGACTTCAGTAGGCCTACTCATAGTATAAGGTACTGCTCAGGTATGTATCTCAGAATATGGCTTTTAGGTTGTATTAGGCTAGCTTGAGAGTTTGGTCATTGTTAGAGAGACTGTGGAAAGAGCTGGGTTTTGAGGAGTGATATGCAGGAGGAGAGGGAGATTTTGTTGCATAAGATAAATGAAAGCTTTTTAGGCAGAGGGGACATAATGGAAGAAGGCACAAAAGATGCATGCGAGGAAAAGATAAAATGAGGTACGGAGAGAAGCAGAATTAGCAGAGCAGTAGGGTGGAGGGGGAGATATGAGAAGAGGTGTAAGCAGAAGTGTGCGCAGAACCTCTTAGATGAGGACTAGGAATGATCTGGATATGGAATCAGATACTTTGTCCTAATGTCTGCTATACTGGTTTGGTAGCTTGTCTGCTCATCATATGACATTCCAAGTTAGCCTTACAGCGGCAGTTTTCAAATTTTGTACATAGTGTGGAGAAATTCATAGAGAGATTGTCTCATGTACCCTTTCCCTCCCATTCATGAATACATAAGCCACCTTTTCTCTCCTCCATGACGAAGTGGAATACCGCACTTGTGATTCGCAGTCACATAACATCCCTGAGGTAACTACAGTAATGGCCTATTTGGAGAATCACCATTAGGAAATAATTTTATGTATTTTTAGCTTCTGTTAATGTGATTTAGCTATTAGAAACAAGGATGAGCGGCCTACACCGTGTGACCAGCCAGCTCCCTACAGACTGCCTGCAAGTGCTCTTTAGACCAGCAGTAGTCCATGGTCACAGTTTCTGAACTGCTGCCGTGGATGATATCAGCATTAAAATATTAACAATAAAATTCCATCTGGGACAGAAATGTTTACATGACATGACCTCAAAACCAGACGGAGACAATATAATGAGAAAACGCTGATGAGCTCTTCCAGTAACAAATTCTGGACTATGGCAAGTAAAATTCAGGTCACACTTCTCCTTTGAAGTTTTAATGGCCACTCCAATTTTCTGATAGTCACTCACTTATGTTTGAAGTAAGTGTGCCTTAGCTGTCTCCATTTGTCTCTAACTACTTCAGAAGGCACTGAGCTCATAAAGCTGCAAGCTTCAAAGGGCTTATTCAGACATTCCATTCTGCCGCTGCCATTTATCACAGGCGCTCTTTTAAATATATTTCTTTATAATAAAAAGTATTTTAAAAAACACAAACTTAACCATGGGCCTGTTGGGCTGGACGCATGATTGTAACATAACTGCTAATGGTTTCAGTGGGAGCAAAACTGGGCTCTATAGCTTAGAATTTTTATACATTTTTACGAACAATGTCTTAAAATATTAATATTTACCCACTCTGCATTTTCCCACTGTAGTTTTATGACCAGTCTTTTCTTGTCCTGCAGAAGGGGATTGTCTTTTTTTTTTTTTCTGGCAAAAGGTTCTCAGTGCCGCTGAATGAAGTTCACCCTGTTGGGTCAGAACAAACCTGCAGGGCAGGTGGAATTTTAAGTCTACGGGATTGTTACTAACATAAAGGTAAAATCCGCCTAGGCCTCCCATACAGGGAAAGAACCCCTTTATTATTAAGGGACAGGACTGGGGTTCAGTAATTAGAATTCTTTCTACTCCTGGTTCTTTCATAGACTTACTAAGTGACCTTGGGTGCGTCATATGACTAGTCAGTCCCAATGCCTCGTTTCCCTCCTCTGCATAAGGAGGATAATAATACTTACTTATTATTGGGGTGCTGTGATGCCCTAGGGCCTAATCCAATTCTGACTGGTGCCAATGAGAGTCTTTCCATTGATTCTAATGTAGGCTGGTTCAGCCCTTTAATTTACAGTCCTTAATTTTGTACAGCAGAGTCATGCTTTCAGGTAGAAGGTGGTATGGAGGTATTAGAAATACACATACTAATGAATAATTTAACATATGTATTTTTGTGTTTAGTAGGGTTTTTTCCATCCAACAATTTAGTTGTTTCTTTGGTATGTTCCTGTAGTAGTCGTCATATCAGCACATTCTGTTTCCATGGGAAATACTGTGATGTGCAAATTCAACTTTATACCTTCAGAGTTAAGACTTGGCTACACTTGCAGCTGTAGAGTGCTTTGGGTTAAACCAGCCTTTGGAAAGTGCATTAGGGAAAGCGCTCCAGTCTGTCTACACTGACAGCTGCAAGCGCACTGGAGTGGCCACATTTGCAGCACTTGCAGTGGCATTGGGAGCAGTGCATTATGGGCAGCTATCTCAGCGTTCAAGTGGCTGCAACATGCTTTTCAAATGAGGGGAGTTTGGGGTGGAGTGTGTTGTGTGTATGTATGGGGGGGGGAGAGAGTGGGTTTTTGGAGTGCTGAGTGTGTGTCAGCACGCTGTCTTCTAAGTTCAGTCCCCCCCCCCCCCGCCCCCCACTCCTCCCGCCGCTTGCTCACTCACTCAGTAAATGTTTGCTTTGTTTGCTTTTCCTGGTAGCAGATAAGCAGCTACTGTCTAAAACGGAGCTTTGAAAAGGCACTTCCGCATTCCTGCAGCGATTTCACAACAAAGGGAAGAGTGACCAGTTAAGAGGCATTTCCGGAGGTCAGTCAGAGCACAGTAATGTAACTCCTCGTCTACACTGACCCTGAAGCGTCTCACCCAATACACAGCAGCCGTTAATCCTTTCGGGGAGGTGTAGTAACACGAGCGCTCCAGCCAGGGAGTCAGAGCGCTCTGTGTGCCTTGCCAGTGTGGACGGGGACTAAGGTAGAGTGCTCTGGGAGGCTTTATTGTGGTATGAAGTGCTAGTGTAGCCAAGCCCTAAGATCAGACAGAAAGCAAAGTACCAACTTCAGTGCCAGATTCAGGCCTAAAACCTGGAGTAACTTCACTGATTTGAGTGTAGTAACTCACAAAACACAAACCTTTGCCATTGTGCTTATAATCTATTATTGTTTGTTAATTTTGCTAGTTAGATTGTAAACTCTCAGAATTTCCCTTTATGTCTGTTTGAACAGCATTTAACACAATGCCTAATTTAGTCCTCTGGATGTTACTGTAATACAGTACAAGTAAATAAAGGTTCTTAATGTGCTCTTTTACTGTGATATTTCAAATGCAGCAAATGGCCTTTGAATATCTTAGAACATCCATACTATGGAAACTTTTGCTGGAACTATATAATACTTTCGGTGTTTTGTGCTTTTTTCTGTTCGCTGGTGGACCCAGCAACACACTTCTCTTTAAGATAGCCGTGCCCCAATCTTTCAATCTGAGATCCTGTGTTTGGACATGTTTTGTTGATTCATGGCTAGTCTACCCAGGGAAATTAACCAGCATACCTATTCCAGAATAACTGTTCTCCTATAGCTATTCTGGAATAATTCCCCTTGTGGACACTCTATTCCAAAATAAAAGTGACTATATTCTGGAATAATTACTCTGTTTCGGAATTGATGTACTTATTCCAGCATAAAATCATTTTAATTCTGGATGTGTACATAATCTCTAAGGAATTGATTTATCTAATCATACTGGCCTCATTAGGGATTCCTAACCTCCACCACCATAGCCCATGGCGGGAGGGGAGGCAGCCCTTATCTTGGGCCAAAACCTGGCCCCTGAGCAGCTCCGTATGGGGCACCACAAAAGTGAATTGTTCTGAAATAAAGCCTTCCAGACATGGGCCTGCTGGATTGCACAGCTGCTGGCCCACTTGCAGCAGCAGCAGACAGAGCTGAGGAAGGCTGCCCTACCTGCCCAGACAGGGCTGCAGTAGAAGAGGGAGGGTGGGTTGCCTGCTGGAAACCAGCAAACAGGAAGTGGCCCTTAGTACATGGTTCTGATGGCTCCAAATCTCATGACAAATCCTGTCAGATCAAGCCTACCCTGTGGGTGCTGAAAATCTTGTGGGACTTAGCCCATGCTGTCCTTTTGCCTTATCCCATTAGGGGAGCCACCAAAACACACCCCTGGCTAGGCTCAGGGACCTCCACTGGAGCTAGAAGGGATAATTTTCATCTTGAGCAGACATACCCATACTAACTGATCAAAAACGGGAGGTGTTGGCGAAGAGGTGCCAGTGGCATGAGAGGCTAGCTACTCTGCCTACAATCCCGTCCAAGACTCTACATACGTACTTGAGTGGCTAGTCTGTCTCAATGCTTATGCTCTTTGTAGTACCCACACTAGCTCTGTATGTCTACTCAAGCTAGAAATTACACCTCTAGCTCCAATGCAGACATACCCTAAAATTGGCCATACAGGGGTTTGCAGTTATTTGAAAATATCATAATGCCTCTATATAAATCCATGGTATGCCCACATCTTGAATACTGTGTGCAGATGTGGTCGCCCTGTGATGGGTTTGTGCCCTTTGGGGTGTCACCTGATGTGTTGGGGTGCCACTGATTCAGCCTGTTCTTCCAGCCTGGGTCTCCTTTACCTGGCCTTGCTGGGTTAGGCTCACAAGCCTCTTCCAGCCAAGCATACAGGCAGGGCCACAGCCAGCTGCACAGAGAGACAGAGATCTGCTCTGGGAAGATTCAGCCCTGGGGGCTTGCCCCAACACTCTGGTGCCTACTCCATTTAAGGAGTACAAACCCAAAGGTTTTATGAAATTTGCCCCTTCCTCAATGTGGAGGAAGATATGCACAACTTCTTGCCCCTCACCTCCCAGTTAGAAATTACATAAACTGGGTTATATTATAAACAAGCAATAAGTTTAAATACAAAAGATGCATTTTCAGTGAATATAAGAAATAACAGGCAGAACACTGACCAAATAAAGCAGAATTTGAAAGCTAAGCTCAATGCACATAAGAAACGGGTTATAAAATGTAATTTCTTACCCTAAATGTTATTTTAGACAGGTTGCAAAGTTTCTGTGGTTCAGCATTCCAGTTATATTTCAGAATGGACCTGTCTCAGTCTGGACTCACCCTCCGCCTTCCCTTCAGGTGGCTTTAGCAGTCGTCTTTCTTGGGAAGACCAGCTGTGGACAGGGCGGGTCCCATTTGCCTTCCTCCCGACCCTTAAATAGGATTTATCTAAGGCAGGAATCCTGTGTTTCCCAAATTTGAAACCCCCCCCACTTCTCTTCCCATGGAAAGTTACAAGAAGTCCCAGGTAATGTTTAGTATTGGGTGACAAGACCACCTGACTCTGTCATATCATTGCATCCATGAGTCAGTGACAGTACGGAGCGTCCGCAGGAAGACCAAGCCTTTTCATAGTCCAGTGTCATCACTGTTGGGTCATCAGCCCTGTCTGGTTTTCCCATGGTTGTACTTGAAGTGTCAGCAGTGGGTGTCACCCAAAAGTCGCATAGTTGAAATACAGTTACATAGTCAATATTCCTAACTTCAGATACAGAAATGATACAGGCTTACAAATTGGATAATCACATTCTATAAATTATAACCTTTCCAATGATATCATAAGCATATTTCCTTAAAGCATATGGAGTGAAACATCATAGCCCCATTTCAAAAAAAGATGTATTGGAATTGGAAAAGGTTCAGAAAAAGGCAACAAAAATTATTAGAGGTATGGAATGACTTTCATATGAGGGGACATTAATAAGACTGGGACTTGTCACCTTGGAAAGAGATGACTAAGGGGGGATTTGATAGAGGTCTATAAAATCATGACTGATGTGAAGAAAGCAAATAAGGAAATGTTATTTACTCCTTCTCATAACACAAGAACTAGAGGTCACCAAATAAAATTAATAGGCAGCAGGTTTAAAACAAACAAAAGGCAGTATTTTTTCACACAATGCACAGTCAGCCTGTGGAACTCCTTGCCAGAAGATGTCATGAAGGCCAAGACTATAACAGAGTTCAAAAAAGAACTAGATCAATTCATGGAGAATAGGTCCATCAATGGCTATTAGTCAGGAGGGACTGGGATGGTGTCCGTAGCCTCTGTTTGCCAGAAGCTGGGAATGGGTGACAAGGGATAGATCACTTGATGATTACCTGTTCTGTTTATTTCCTCTGGGACACTTAGCATTGGCTGCTGTCAGAAGAGCCTTTGGTCTGACCCAGTATGGCCGCTCTTATATTTAAAATTGGTTTACAAAACAATCTAGTTCCCTCTGTGTGTAGGCAAGACCCTAGCTGCCTCGGATCATTTTTCTTAGTTTAATAAAAGTTAAAGGAATATGTTAAAAGTTAAAGAAAAGAATGTGCTTAAGAAACCCAAATGGGTTCTTCTTCAGTATGCTGCCCCATAGAATACAGTACCTCAGTACAAGTACTGTTAAACATTATAAAGAGCCGAGCGCCCATTCCATCTTCAAGAATGAGCTGCTAAAATGTGAGGACTATGAATTATCACCAGATGAATAAAAAGTAAGTCGCTTGTAGCAGGCGATACTCACAAAACAAACTCTTTCCAAAACCCCTGCTCTGGACGAAGACCGATTAAATTACATTGATTTTAAAATCTTGCGGCAGAGTGATACAGAAGAGGAGAAGGAAGCACTGAATAGTCTAGAGAGAAATTAGATTTGTTTTCTGGCACTGTAGGGGGGACAGGGTCTGGTTCCCCGGTGCCCCAGAGAGGGACGAGCTCTGCCGGACACGAGTGGGCGGAGCCAGAGCACTCCAAGCCCTCCCCCCCCAGAGCATCAGAGGCTGGACAGGAAGTATAAGAGCTCAACCCCAGAGCTCACTTGGGAGGCAGCCGCTAGAGAGACCAGTCCCCTCTGGCCCAGCTCCTGGCAGGGAGACTCCAGCAACCAGCGGTGGACCTGGAGACTGACCTGAGTGGCTGACACTTGACATGGACCAGCGTGTGGGAGAGTTGCCTCGCCTACCCCTCACCAGCTATCCAGAGGAGTCGCTGAGCCTACCCCTTGCCGGCTACCCCAAGGACCCAATGGTGATTGACCCCCCTGAGGACACCACCTTGACCCAGGTACCTCCAGATGGGGAATTGGGAAGTAGCCTGGGGGAGCCGACACAAGTCTGGCTGCAACACATCCGGAACCCATGTCCGTGTGTTATGGCCAGGATCACCGCTGCTAGGGCTCTGGGCTGGGATGCAGTGGAGGGCCTGAGTTCCCCCTTCCCCCCCCGCCATCCTCCCCTGACGCACGTCACCCAGCATGTAAGTGGCAGTCTTCCCCTCTCCCAGGCCACTAGGAGCCTGAAGCCTGGGTGTGCTACTTACCTTGGACTCTCTACTGCCCTGCCCTGACCCAGGACCGGAGGTTATTAATTGCTAATTGTTCCCGATGTTTGCTCAGCCCCCTGACTGACAACTTGAGCAAGGACCCCTGTGGCCTGACTGATTTCCCCAAAGAGGCCATGCAAGGACTAAGGGAGATGGTGTTGTTTACTCCTTCTCATAACACAAGAACTAGGGGTCACCCTAGTTGACCCCCCTGAGGAGACCCGGAGTGGGATGAGCCCCAATGAACCCTCTCTATAGGCACTAATTTCTCACACACACAGCAACTCTATTCCAGCTTCTCCCAACACACACACTCCAGCTAGCTATAAAGTATAGCATTAAAATATTGGTAAGCCTTGCTCTATTGAACATACTATTTTCAGGTGAATAGTGCAGGTGGACTTTTAAGTGGCCAGTACTGTATAAGGGGACTCAGACACAAGTGCAGTGAGCCAGATTTCAGTTCTGATCTAGACAACCACAATTCTAATTGACTTCAATAAGAGCTACACCTGCTTTTGCCAGCACTGAATTTGGTCCAGTCTTTTTTTGGACTGGAAATTACAAAAGAGGTTGGGTATTCATTGTGGGAGCAGCTGAAAACAGCACTTAGGTTATACAGGCAACTCTGACAGAGGAATTTATCATAGAAAACGTGGCTCTCTATAGCTGTAGACAAGGAGCCAAGGATTGTACTGTGAAAATATAAACACAAATTTGAGAAGCAGAAGGAAGTGAGCTGCTAATCAGGACAATGTGATAGTTCTAGCAGAGGCATTTTGTGACCTGGGAGACACGGATGGATGGACTACACCTGGGAGGACCCTTCTGAGATGAGGCCATTCCAACTAAAGAGAAAGAAGTGCTGTCTGAAAAAATTGAGACTGACAAAGAAGTAAATTGTGGATATCAGTTTGGAGGAAATAAGGCTCTGTGACAAGGCTGGCGGACAGTTTCTAGACCCCTACATTGATATATGGGACTCTGTAGAGTCATCCTAATCTTAAGTGCTAGAACCTTGCATAAAGATGCAGAGTACTTACTGCTGACTCATGCTAGCAGGCATAGCATGTTAGCTTCAGGATATAATGGGGATTGATATGCTTCTGTGGTGTAGAAGGGTCCTTGGGAAAGTCCCTGCTGGTAGGAACAGTCCAATTTGGGGAGATAGTTCAGGCTGAAATTTGTGTTTATTGTTGTTTAAGTTACCAAAAAAAGCGAAACTATAGGAAGAGGTGCAGTTTTGTATTGAAATGCTGTGTTAGAGCAGTGAGAGCTGCTGGAGTTAGTGGTTGTTGGCCTCTGTCTTGTGAGAGGGGTGCAGCTTCTTGTAACTTGATCCCTAATTTGTCACACTTAAATGGTCCACTCAGAACAGCTTGATGACAGTATGGCATAACCCTGGGAAGCCTGGCAAAATAATAATTTTTGGAAATTGAAGAAAAAATAGTCACAGAAGCATCTCTCCTGAAATATCTTGAGATTAAGAAAAGAACGAAATATCTCAGATGATGCCAGCTCATGTGGGATGCATACTGTTTTTGGCTAGGTGACATATGCTTCCAAAGCACTGACTAAAATACACCAAAATTATGCTGAGATTGAAACAGAAATGCTTGCTGTTGGTGTGTTTGTAATTAGTTTTATTAATGTATTTATGAACAGGAATTGATAAGCCCATGGAAGGCATGGTACAGAAACAATTGTGCAAAGCACTACATCAAACTTTAAAAAAATGAAACTTTAGAAGTACTCATTGCTTGTGAAAAATAGATCTGATAAGGAACATTTTATAGAGTACCTATACATCCTGAAAGGAAGGAGCTGGGGGGGGGGGGAGGAGGAGAGCCACTGAAACCAACTGAGGTCCACGATTGATGGAAATATATTTAAAGAACCTGACAGATTACTTACCTCTTGTCATTGGATTACTGAAGGTACTTGTTTGAAAACAAATGTCTTTTTAGACAAAAATTCCATTAGAAATTTTCCTGTTAGAAAGTTCCAGTTTTCCTTGGGAAATGTTAAGTGTGGGAATGTGGCTTTCTTCCTGTCTTTTAATTTGTTACAGTTTGTTACTGTTTTGCAGACTAGAAAATATTGGGAAAGAGGAGAGAGTGTGTGTGAGAGAGAAATTAGAATTGGAAAAGGTACAGAGAAGGGCAACAAAAAATGATTAGGGGTATGGAACAGCTTCCATATGAGAAGAGATTAAAAAGACTGAGACTTTTCAGCTTGGAAAAGAGATGAGTAAGGGAGGATGTGATAGGGGTCTGTAAAGTCATGAATGGCACGAAGGCAATGAATAAGGAAATGTTAGTTACTCCTTCACATAACAGAAGAACAAGGAGTTACCCAATAAAATTGATAGGCAGATTTAAAACAAACAAAGGGAAATACTACTTCACACAACACACATCAGCCTGTGGAACTCATTGCCAGAGGAGGATGTGAAAGTCAAAACTATAGGGATTAGAAAAAGGAATCTAAGTTCATGAAGTCCATCAATGGATATTAACCAGGATGGTCAGTGATGCAACCTCATTCTCTGGGTGGCCCTAGCTTCTTTCTGCTATTTTCTTTTTATTCCCTCTGAATCATCTGGCATTCGCCACTGTCGGAACACAAGATCCTGGGTTAGATGGACCATTAGTTTGAGCCATTAGATAGATACATATGAGAGAGAGAGAGTGAATGATTTCATTTACAACTGGCAGTGTTGTTCTCACTCTGAGAATTAATATGCTACACTTTGTTCCTGTTTTCCAACTGGCAATAGTAATGGTCAGTGAAAGTGGGTTTTTTCTCATAGTGTTCTAAATTTTAATAGTTGGAAAACAGGCTAACCAGAGACAATTTGCGCAATTTCAAAATGAAAAATGTGAATCAATTGAGCATTTTCCCCTTAAATTTTGTTTTGAAAATATCATAGAAAATAAAATTTCACCAAAAATGATTTTATGCAAAATCCTTCTTTCAATAACCCTTACTTTTGATGGAAAACATCCTTTTCCTCTCAAATTTTGTCCAGCGTTAATTAGAACTACATGTTTAAAACTTGAGCTATTACACAATATATTGAATAACAGTTTGCCCATGGTGAGAGAGTCCAGATCAGATTCCAATAATGGCTCACCAGTCACAACTGCCTCATTTTTTGAATTCTCTTTGAAATATCAATTCATGCATGGCACAACAAGCCCTTAGTCTCATAATCAAAAGGATTAGGGTTTATTTAAAAAACAACAAACGCTATTCTGTCTTCACCAAAGTCATTCAATGGTTGTACAGGAGGGACAGATGACATCCAAATAAAACTTACAAAGATATCCAAGATGCTACTGGCAGTACAAGGGAAGATATTACAGTAAGCTTTGGAGAAAGTAGATACCGTGTTTCCCCGAAAATAAGACAGTGTCTTATATTAATTTTTGCTCCCAAAATTACATTACATTATATTACAGTGAGAGGCAAAACTTGAAGTACGTCTTATTTTTGGGGGATGTCTTACTTTCGGTGAAACAGGGTACTAACCTCTTTCAAGTGAGTGGGCTACAACTTTTTTAGCCTGACCCATGTGGGTTTGAGGAACAATCTGTTACTAACATTTCTGTGTGTCAAACCTTTATTACCATGGTTGCTTATAGGCTTCTAAATCAAACAGGAGTGGTTTCTCCCATATCGTCTCCTAGAACAAAATAATTATTACCTTCCTTATACTAAATGATGCCCACAATAGTCTTCCTACCGTGAAATATCTGGAAACGATAGGAAGACCCATTTTATTGTCCAGTTAATGTTATTCAGCCAAGGCCATTGTGATAAGTTATTACTAAGTATGAATGATCTGGAGAGGAGTTTTGAAAATAACATTACTTTGCAGATAGGTCAGTCTTATTTTATAGGAAGGTGGTAGGGAGATCCATCAGATTATGTGACGCAAAGAATAGAGACTTGTGGGTGGATTCTTATTGATTTCCAGAACTCAGCGATGTTCTCCTTGAGACCATCTTGTGGTCAAAATTCAGGAAAAGGGTTGGGCTTGTTTATTTTTTCAATCAATCTTCATTAGAGGATAATTCCTGAGATGAGGCATTGCAGAAGAATTGTCAGGCAAGAGTATGGAATGTGCTAACCTTCACAGTGGACTGACAAAATGAGGAATCCCAGTAAAGTTGCATAGGGGCCACAAGAAAAGTGATTATTAGAGTGATTAAGTCAGCAAAAGGCACTGGCTCCAAAGGAGAAATGAACAATGCAGATAGTAAACTGGTGGCTGCTCTTTGATTTTTGAGGAGTCCGGCCTTCTAGCTCAGTCATTCAAAGTTTCTTAGAAATTAAATATGCCAAAAGAACAAGGATAGCTAAAATTCCTTCTGATGGTCACCCAGCTACCCTAAAGGCATCAAATGGGAACTCCTTCACACTTTAAAATACAGTATACCCTCGATTTAATGGACCTCGATTTAACGGACTTCGGATGCAACGGACAAAATTTCTGAGCAAGTCTGATGCATCCGAAGTCCATTTCTCGCGGGCTGGCTGCCGGCTCCCAGCTCCCGCCCAAGTCCCGACAGCGGGCGGGCGAGCTGGCTGGCTGCCGGGTCCCGCCAGCGGGCGGGCTGGCTGGCTGCCGGCTCCCGGCTCCTGCCCGAGTCCCGCCAGCGGGCGGGCTGGCTGGGTCCCGGCAATGGGCGGGCTGCGGAGCTGCCGTCCCGATCCTGTGGCGGGCGGGCTGCTGCTCTGACAGCTTGGTGGGTTTTTTTAGTAAATAACGGACTTTTTGATTTAACGGACACCCCCTTGCCCGAATTAGTCCATTCAATGGAGGTTTTACTGTACAGTAGTAAGTCACATACATTAGTTGTCGAAGATCCCTTTAATTATCACACTCATTTAATACTGATGTACTGCTTTTCTTGTTCTAATTGTTTTCATTAATCTTTTTACAGTCCCTTAGGCATACATACAACTGTGTGTGCCATAAAAGCATTTTGCAGTCGTATGTTTTTCCATAAGTGTAGTCTATTTTTGAATTTTAAAAAAGCAAATTAAATATTTGACTTAACTGATTTGTTATGTTTTTTTTAATTCAAATTCTACTCTCCTTACTCAGGTAAAACGGCCACTGAGGACAAAGAAACACTACAACAGGCAATGGGGAAAAACATTGGAAAGGTAAGCTATCACCCACAGTTAATACAAATAACCATGAATTAAATATGTATAGTTGGATGAATACTGTACTACTCTTATATCTGTAGGTGGCAGCAGTGGAACAAAATATTTTAAAAGTAATGAATATTATATGTGTTCACTGTTTAATACAAACAGGCATTAATTAAATGTATTTGACAGTTTCTTGCTACTGTACTACTTTTATACTCTAGATGGCAGCAGTGGAACAACATATAGAACTAAAATATTTATTTTGTGAAATAAACCACGAAAGCTTATGCTGAAATAAACTGGCCAGTCTCTAAGGTGCTACAAGTCTTCCTCGTCTTATTAACCTATAGAACAACTTCTGATGATATTCCTTCATCTGTGTTCATTCTATACTCACATTTTCAGCTGGTTTATGTTGGAAGGGAATTGCAGAAATTTAAAGGCAGAGTTACTAAACAAACAATATTTGTATGGTTCATATTTGCTGATACTGAGTGAAACTGAGTGAACAATGGAATTTGGTGCATTGTAACATTTATTTTCTATAATGAGGGAAATCCTAATGCCCATTAGCATTGGTATTGTTATGAATTGGTCACTGTATTTTCATTGTAAACTCTTCCTGCCTTCCCCCTCCCCAAAGATTTAAAGCTCCGGATGTAGGTCCAGCAGATGGATAAGAATGCGATATTCATTTGGGGGCTGATCCAAAGCCCTTTGCTTTCAATGGCAAGACTCACATTGACATCAGTGAGCACTGGATCAGACCCTCCTGGAAACAGAAAGGAAAATGTGGTCTTGGCTGTTCATTCATTTTTCACATACTGAAGATGCACAGAATTGGCATTGTCTTTTTAAGACACAATCCCAAGAAGGGGAACAAAGCTGCTTTGCCCAAGCTGGAGCTTGGGGAGGGGACTGTGCCCACCCCAAGCTTCCCCTGTACACAGCATGGTGCACTAGCCCCACCCCAGTGCATTCAGCCTGATCTGTGGACTGTAAAAAGTTCCTGTGGTGGGGGAGAGACTCTGCCTCCTCTTTCCTTTTGAGATGCTATGTGGGTGGCACAGAAGGAGCAGTGCCTGTGCTCTTCTGAGTGAAGAGATTGCAGTTAAGACTGGTTCTTGTGTAAGATTAACAGAAAGGATGGAAGCTCTTTGCTTCCACCCTCGAAAAAACACCCATGAAAGGACCACTCCCTACCTGGCCCCATGTAAACAATGGATATTTACGATAAATTTGAGGATTATCCATCAGATCACTTTTCAAAATCGCAGTAGGGAAAAGAGATTGAATTGTTAAATACCAATGTAAAATTAGAGGCAAATCAATCCAGAACTACTAATAAATATTAACACTCACAGGGCTGCTCTTCGTCAGAAGGTCTCAAAGCACTGTATGAAGATGAGTAAGTATCCCTGTTTTATTGATAGGGAAACTGAGGCATGGAGAATATAAAGGTCCCACAGCTGGGAACAGGAGAGCTGTATCCTAGACACCTGTGATTTTGCCCTACCCATTGTGGGCCATGCTGCTCCCTGTATCAAAGATGAATCGAGGTTATACAAGTGATGGAAATAAGAGTAGTTAGGGAATGTATTAATTTGTGTATTTAAAAATGATTGCATGTTTCCCATCCAGCAAGGGCTCACATGCTCTTTTTTTCTGGACTGAATGGTCCCAGGTCAATGAAGAGAAGATATTAGCTTTAGATTACAAGTGTGTGTGTGTGTGTTTGTTTTTGGTTTTTTAAATTATGAATAAATTTTTTTCCAGCTACCACCTCAGTGCTGTGCTCTGAATTTGAGAGGTGGAGATAAAGGTCAAGTGATGTCAGCTCACGTGGTTGTCAGAGGATATGTACTGATTGGAGGACATAGGGTTGGCATTCTCAGAACATGCTCTTCCAGTAAGTATAAACAGCACTTCCTGCCAGCTAAGGGCACAGTCCCATGTGGGGAATTTCAGTGTCTGCACACAGTCTCAATCAAGAGTGATTTAAGTGTATGCAAGCCAGCTGTGCATACTGTTGGGAGGGGTGGAGCTCAATATTTTTGCTTTATTGTTTGGCATCCAACAAGGATTTTCACATGAGGCAAAGCCAGAGGTAGGTACCGAAGAGTTAGGCTTGTCCAGGGCATTCCAAGGTTCTCCTTGGTATGGTGGAAAAAAAAGATGGGGTTGACTATCAAGATGGAACACAGACATGAAGCGAATGGGATGTGCCCCCATTCTCTTCTTCAGTTGCTTGGCCTGTGGCACTCCACAGCTAAATACTTGTGTGTTTGAGTACCTTGTGGCAATGAGTTAGGGCATTTGGCTGGCGCAGTACTGCTGGCGGTAAGAGCAGTTCTTGACAAGTGACAGATCAGTGGGGCCTACTATACTGGGGTTGTGCTGTCACCACTAGTATACATGGTGGACTCACAGGACTCTTGTAGGTGCCTTTCCACCATGGAAATCTTTGTGCTGCCTCAGCAGCTCATGGACTGAGTCTATGCTTTCTGTGAAAATCAAAGACAAATGAGAGGAGCTGTTCCAGCTTCTTTAGACTTGTAGACTGTAAGGTCAGAAGGGACCATCATGATTATCTAGTCTGACCTCCTGCACATCGCAGGACACAGAACCTCACCCACCCGCTCCTATAGTAGACCCATAACCTCTGGCTGAGTTACTGAAGCTCTCAAATTGTGATTTAAAGACTTCAAGTTATAAAGAATCCACCATTTACACTAGTTTAAACCTGTCAGTGACCCATGCTGCAGAGGAAGGTAACTCCTTACCCCTCACCCTAATATCCACCCAGGTTCCTATGTGAACTTTTTCACCAGGAGGGTAGTGAAGCACTGGTATGGGTTACCTAGGGAAGTGGTGAAATCTCCTTCCTAAGTGGTTTTTAAGGTCAGGCTTGACAAAGCCCTGGCTGGGTTGATTTTGGGATTAGTCCTGCTTTGAGCATGTGGTTGTATTAGATAACCTCCTGAGGACCCTTCTAACCCTAAAATTCTATGGGGTATAAAAGCCCCACACTGGGACAAAAGGAGTTAAGGAGCAGTTCTGGGCACAGATGACACTGCCCTGCCACACCTGCAGAGTGGGTCCAGCTGGAGGAGAAGCTCAAGAAGGAGGCAGACAGCTCAGAAGTGGAGCAGAAGGATAGCAAGACCGAGCTATTGTGGGAGCTCCTGAGTAAGGGCACAGTAGAAGTCTTCACTGCACAAGATAAGTTTGCAAGTGACCAATATCAGCTATCTCAGCCCCTAGAGGAGGGACAAGTGAGAGGTAACTTGGACCTTCCTTCTTCAGTCTGAGGACTGAGAGAAGCCTGGAGGCTGAGCACGGAAAGGGTAGCCTGGCTGGAGAGAGGGGCTTATCAAGGATTGCTGCCTGTTGTTTGCTTTTTTTTTTTAGAAGACTTTCAGATCTCTCTTGTAGCCTCCCACAGCTTTGGGGCACTCCCACTCATAGTCTGTCCTTCTGGCAATTCTCATACCAGGTCGCCAGACTAGCTCCTGAAGAAGGCAGTTTACCACCACCTTGAAGTCCTCCTTTGTGAAGTTGGTCATTGACTGCCCCCAAAACCATCACTGGGAATAAGTGAAGTCACCTTGACAGGAGCAGATACCCATGTAAAAGCAGGTAAAGCATATAAATACCAAGGTATGTGACCTCTAAATGGGATTCTCATGCCCTCTTTTCCATCCTTCAAATCCCTCTTTAAAACCTACTTTTCTCAAGCATTCTATACTGATCTCCCCATGCCATCCTACATATGAGTTACTGCCCTATGTTTTATTTGTTTCTCAGTTAAATAGTAAGTGTTTTGGGGAAAGGAACATGTCTGATTATTTGGGGCCTTGATTTCTCCACCTCCAAGGCCCAGGACACAAGTAATGCCCAGTGAAGTCAATGGGATTTATTTGAAGAACTAGTTTGTAATATGCCTTGTACATTTGTGATATTAAATCTTATACTTACATATTCCATTTAAAAACAACCACCACCTCTGTTATGGTAATAGGATGTTAAGGCTGTGTGGTTAAGAATTCAAAAGTCCAAGAGTGCTATTTGTGCAGTCAACTTTAACTCTCCCTTGGTGCATATGAAATTATAAATAAAGATTATACAGTATAGAGATGTAATCTTTAATTATACATTTAGATACTATTACTCAGATTATATGATCTATATCACATCAGCTGGAACATGTGGCAGAGGGGTGAAAGCACTATGTGTGATGAGATCAGTCACAGAGACCCCCTTGGAACTGTCACCTGATGTGCCGAAATTACCTCTGAGACTATTTTCCCTGCCAGTTTGGGACTTCCAGAACCATGTCTTGTTGAGCCAGACACACTAGCCTGCTGCAACACAGACCCAGGATCTGGTCCATTCCCCCAAAGCTGCAGACTTAACTGAAAACGGCTCAGCAGGTTACCTGTCTCCATCACCCGGTTCCCAGTGAGATCCAAACCCCAAATAAATCCGTTTTACTCTGTATAAAGCTTATACAAGGTAAATTCATAAATTGTCTGCCCTCTTTAACACTGATAGAGAGAGATGCACAGCTGTTTGCTCCCCCAGGTATTAATCACTTACTCTAGGTTTATTAATAAACAAAAAAGTGAAACAAAATAAAACAAAACATGTAAGTCTAAGCTTAATATATTAAGAAACTGATTACAGGTAATATCTCGCCCTCAAAGATGTTGCAATAAGCTTCTTTTACAGACTAGACTCCTTCCTAGTCTGGGCCCAATCCTTTCCCCAGTACAGTCCTTGTTGATGCCAGCAGACATCTCAGGTGATAAGGAGAGTTTCTCATGGCTTGCTAGCCCTTTTGTCCTGTTCCACCCCCTTTTTATAGCATTGGCAGAAGGCAGGAATCTTTTGTGTCTCTGGGTCCCCGCCCCTCCTTCTAAATGGAAAAGTACCAGATTTAAGATAGATTTCATTATCAGGTGACATGGTCACATGTCACTGTAAAATCCCCTAATCTCCATTCTTCCTGAGTTGGCCCACTCCTACACAGGAAAGCTTGCAGGTAAATAAACCATTTACAACCAGTTGTCTTAGTCAATGGGAACCATCAGGATTCTAAACCACCATTAATGACCCACACTTTGCATAATTACAATAGGATCTCAGAGTTATACTTCATATTTCTAGCTTCAGATACAAGAATGATACACGCATACAAATAGGAGGAATATATTCAGTAGGTTACAACCTTTGATATGATACCTTTACAAGAGACCTTTTGCATAAAGCATATTCCAGTTACATCATATTCACACTCATAAGCATATTTCCATAAAACACATGGAATGCAACTATGCTAGTACAAAGTTTCTGGTATAGCATCTATGCTCTATCAGAGTAAAGATTTGCTCTATTGAAGGTTAGTATCTCTGCCAGCTCGAGATCTTAATCCGATGGTGCCTGTGATCATGTAATTTAAAAACTGATAGTTATGCAGCTACTCAAGGGAGCAAAGATAAATGCATTTTCCAGCTGCAGAGCTCTTATAGCATTCAGGGGCAGGCACAGAGGCAAGAGCTACTACCAACTTTACCTAGGGCATCATGTCTGCGACAGTGATCTTACTAACCTAACAAGGTGATCTTTCTGGAGTCCTTGTTTTACCCACAGTGCAGTTTATAGACTCCGCTGTAATCAATCTCATGGAATTTAGTGTACACCTTGCTTAATTGAATTTTAAGATGAGTATTTAATTTACTCCCTAGACACTTGCTTCCCCCCAGATAAATCTTGTGAAGGAGAGAGCCCCTCTTACCGGTATGCAACACTGCATCACTGGTCCTATTTCCTGCCTCTTCCAACACTGCCAATTACTCTCTCCTCTCCTTTCATTCTCATGCCTTCTTCCACCCTGCTTCCTATGGCTGGAACATCCTCTCTACCCCAGCATACCATATACCTATCCTCTCGTCTTTCAAATTCATCCTCAAATTCTGTGAAACATACAAATGCTAAGCTGTGTCACAAAAATGCTGCCAATTCTCCATTATAGCACACAAAACAAAGTCCCTGTAGAGTAACCCGTCCAATGATTTTCATGTCTGATTTGTGCTGTCTATTTAGATTGCAGGGACCACGGCCAATTTTTTCAGATTTGGGTGGCCCAATTATCAAGAGCACCTCTGAAAATTTTCTTCTAATTCCAATGGGTGCTGCAAGTGAAGGACCCCTTCAAAAATTAGGATGTTTATTTAGGAGGCTGCATTGAGCAATGTGAACTAAGCTGCCTAACCTTAGGTGCCCAGGTTAGAAAAAGAAACACATCAACATTTTCTGTGTCTTGTACTGAGGGCAGCTTTTATTTTTGACTTAATAGGCTGCATTC
This sequence comes from Sternotherus odoratus, assembly GCA_032164245.1. Classification (NCBI taxonomy): domain Eukaryota; kingdom Metazoa; phylum Chordata; order Testudines; family Kinosternidae; genus Sternotherus; species Sternotherus odoratus. The sequence goes on along the minus strand of JAVMKO010000009.1, from coordinate 8,496,332 downwards.
GTAACCCATCCTCAAAAGTTCAAACACAGCATAAACCTTAGCATAAGCTTCCTCTCCAGGCTTGGCTCTTTTAGGATTCTCCACAGTATCTCCTCTGTCCAAGCTCCTTAAACTGCATGTACCAGCATGACTAGCAGTAATTACCTTATACCATAACACAGGGTTTTAGCACCTGTGCCTAGTGTGACTCAGCAAAAACGGTGCAGTCTTACACATGTTCTTAGGGTCAGCTATCCTGTTACAAAAGGGATATTAACAGGTAGTTCTTTCTCAAATTGTTGTTTGTGGTAGTTTTTTCATTTTTCGTGGTAGTTCTTCCCCAAATTGTTGTTCGTGGTATTTTTTTCTAATAATTCTAAATGTGAATTATTTTTATATCTACCAACTTGTTTGTAAACTGAAACCAAACTAGGCATTATTTTTGAAGCACTTTAAAATATTTATGCTTTGTTGTTGCAGCAGCATCTATTCAGCTATCAGAGGGGGCACAAGCTAGCTAATAAATCTCATTCACCAAGTTGGATTGCCATCCACTGATGGGGCTGATATATAAAAAAGAAAATGGCATTCATCCTCAGTGCCTTGAGTTCATAAGAAACCCTAGAGAAAATATCACAGTTCAACAAAATTGGCAGAAGGGTATTTTTAAGTTTTTAAGAGGTTATTTTAAAAAATGCAAAATAATTTTTAGCATACACCTTAAAATGCAGACTTGCTCTGAAAAGGGAATAGGTAAAAACAGCACCTTCTTCCTCAACTGCTCTGCGCTCCAGTGGTGCTGGAACCATTTTTATAGTGGTTTTCTGCTGTAGGCAAAAACTACATATTTGGATTGTTATTACTCCTTCAAGCCAGGGGGTGCTGAAGCATCCCCAGTTTGAGCAGCTATGCTGCTCTCTGTGTGTTCAGAGTTTTACCTGCTGACTTGCTGATCTGTAAAATCTGACTGTAGTGCCAGATTTTACAGATCACTGTGCAGAGCAGAATCACTCTTAATAGTTCATGTAAGGTGACTTTCATTTTATTAAAGAGAAGCCAAAGTTTTGATACCACAAGGAGGGACTTAGATGTAGAAATAATTTGTATATTGTTAATCATTTCTCCTCTGTTTTAGGACTGGTTTATTTGTAAGTAGAAAATAAAGAGATCAAACAGCTTCTAGATTTCATTTATTTATTATTTTAGAGGGTTTTAATTACTAATAAAGGGTGAAATTCATACCTATGGGGAGGGACAGTGCATGGCCTACATATCTCTTAAGTGGTATTAGGCCTTATGCTGGATCACTGCACAGCAGAGACCTTCACCAAAGTCCATTTTTGGTGGTGGTGGTAGTAGTAGTAGTCTTATGTCTTGGGACAGCCTGGGTAGTGATCAGGGGTATAGCACTGTGTGTTACCCATTTTAATTAATCTGGTATTTTTTTCTGGCAAAATGGCATTTGGTTGTGTAAATTCTATCACAGGTGCTTGAAACTGATAGCTGATATCACCTATATACACAAAAATGAGTGCTTCAGAAATCCTCTGCTATATATGTCTCTCCTCTCCACTCTTTCTTGAGAGCCCCTACTATAATATGTTCCATTAAAGAACACTGGTGTTGTTCTGACTAATTTGATTATATTAAAAATAAACTTAGTTCTTGTGCCCTTTGCTCAGCATACCACAATGAGTCTGTTTCCCCCCATCACTCAGAACAGAATGAGTTAGGAAGAGCTGAACCTCTACGGAAATAAGGGGTGGGGTGGGAAAGAGCATTATGCGAAGCTTAAAAACAGTAAAGCAAGAATGACAGGATTTTCGTACCACTACAAGATTATCTTCTTTAAATTTCTAACTCTCATGTTTGCTCTTTATGGGTAGATTGTTAGAGCATATGTTCAGCTTTCTCAAGAGGCATTTAGGACTTCAAATGCAGTAATAAATTAATTTGCGAGATAGAGGCAATAATGAAGGATTCCATTTCAAATCACTGACATGCAACTTTTGTGGAATTTTCAAACACTAAAAAATATAAGTGACAGCCTCATTTATTTATATAAATGAACCCAATGATGAAGGAAAGTACAAGATTGACAGCATTAGAAAGGGAAGCTCTCTTTGTAGCCGTAGGAGAGATATAGCTTACATAGCAGTAGTACAAACTTTCCTCCATGTCACTTTGCCACCACACTGTCCTAGCAGGCCCACCTTCACAATGTGAAGGTAGTTGAGCCACCATGTGTATCCAATCCTTTGTTTCTCTTATGAGATTACCAAAATTAGTTGCAGTGACATGGACACATGTCAGCGAAGAACTGAACCCACCAGTTTATTCACATGGCCAACAATAGGGACAATTTTCTCTCAGTGTCCACCCAAGCTAGATCATAATTAATGAACTGCTCTGTATCCTTTCACGTAGTACCTAAGCTATCTGGTTTTCTGTGACATCAATTTTATGCCAAGAGCACAGCAGTCTCACAACCACTAAAGAGCCATTTACTTGTAAAGAAGTGTAAGAAACATCTCTCAGGGGCTAAAAGTGTTAAAGAAATGCTAAACAGTGTATTGAGTTGGCAGATTCTTAGGCTCAGATTACAGAAAAACATTAGCAGTAAAAGTCCACAAGACTCATCCTAATTTATCAGATTACTTCCTCAGAAACTCTTCTTTTGAACTGCTCTTCAACTAAAGAACAAATGTATAGACTTCAATGCTTAATAAAGCTAAAAGCTTCTCCCTGGGGTAATTGAAATTTTTCCATCAAAGGGTAGATAGACCTGGTTGCAGCTGCAACAAAGAAGAAACATATAAAGCCAAGTGGAAAGCAGTAAGACAGCATTGGTGGTACGGGACCATTGAACATGGTCTTGCTAATTGGAATCTATAGCACAGGACATTCCACTACATGCTGGGCAAATGACCCTGAAAGTTTCAAGTCTATCTAGTATAAAAAAAAAGTTCAGATGTAAAAATAATCATGCGAATGATGGATTCTGTATCCTTGAATGGGCATAACCAACCAGAGATCTGGGTAACTGGCAAATTTCTTTTTTAAATAAGGCCTTTTGAGCCCCATATATGCATCTACTTTCACAAGCATTTCAAAACCTGTCTTCTAATAATTTCACACAGAGCTTTCAGAGGAGCAATGTTCAAAAGAATAAAAGTAATGAAACACAGCAAAGTTTTACATTTTTATTTCTGCACTTTGGGAAAAATCCTATTGAAGACACAAGGCAGTTCAAATTGGAATTTCTTTACTGCCAACAAAAATGAGCAACTCTTGATCTAACGAAAAAATTACAGAGATTGAAAAGCAGAGCTGGACTTGGGAAATGTTTCATTTCCAGCAGGATGCAGCCCTTAGTGCACTTGTAAATCAAATTGTTATATCTGCAGAGACCTAAATTGCTCCTGTATAAGAGTTTGGGGGGGCTTTAGGGCTTTTTTGTCGCTGAGGAACTCTCATAGGTAGCTAAAATCACAGACTTCATCGTTATGAAACTGGATAAATTTTGTTCAGCAGTGTCCTTATTTTAACTGGAAATAAAGAACATTTAATGATAAAACTGCTTATTTCTTGTCTTTTGTCTTACTTAGACAGTAAGGCCCTCAGGGCAGGGACCATCTTTTGTTCTGTGTTTGTACTTTGCCTAACACAGTGCGGTCCTGGACCATGACTAGGGCTCCTAGGCACTAATAATTTTCAAAATATTTTGGTATACAGTTTAAATGGTACATCAAATGGCATATGCACATCCTTTTAAAGACCCAGATCCTACAATCTGATTCATGCAAGCACACCTGTATATCCTGTGATGGGGTGTACAAACCATGCACTGGAAGGGAAGGGGTTAAAGAGATACTCTGGTCCCAGGCAGTCCCATCCCACTGCACCTGCAAAGCTTGCACAGGTTGGAGGAAGAGCTTAAAAAGAGTAGCTCACTGATGGGCAGGCAGTGGAGATAAACTGACCTACACTCAGAGCTCCTGAGAAGGAGCAGCACAGGAGCTCAAGCTGGGTGAGGCCTGGTGACGGGGACCTTACCAAGGCAATGAAAAAGGGGCCTGAGGTTCTTTGAAGGTTAGAGACCTTATCTTACTGTTTAATTCTTTACTGTACCCACTCCCCTTCCTAGCACTGTGTACTAGGACTTCCTACTACCCACTCTCTTTCTGAGCACTGTGTACAAAGTATTTCAGAGCACTCAAACTAGCCCCGCGATCCAATTCTGTTGACCCAGGCTGGGAGACTCTCTCCTATGGGCTCCAAAATGCTGTGTAGACATACTCTAAGTGTTTCCAGGAGCAGGCCCCATGTTAGACAATGACAGAATAAATGTCACTAGGTCATGGCCATCCACACAGATACCCATCTATTCCTAGATGCTTCTCTCTTTGTCCCATTTAACATCTCTCTCTCACTTCCCCTTATCACCTCCATTTTCCCTGTCCTTTTTGACTTTGGTCCCATCACTTGCTTTCCCTCCATTTACCATACATTACTTATCTGTGTCTTCTTTCCCTGCCTGCCATCTATCGTTTTATCTTCTTGTCTTTCCCCCTTTCCCATTCTTTCCCACTCACTCACATATTCCCTTCTTTCTTCATCAAAGTCTCCATTCCTTTCTCTGCTATTCTGTTTCCACCCTTTCCACTTCTATTTTCATCTGCTGTTTCCCATCCTCTTCCTCTTTGTTCTTACCTTTGCCCCCTTTCATCTGCTATCTCCTCTCTGCCTTTCCATTTCTTTTCTCCCATGTTTCATCTCTTCCCCCTAATCCCTTCCAGTCCCACTTTTTGATAGTATCTTAATGTATTCTGTCTCTGCCACTCGACTTTTCTCCCTCACTGTCTTAACTAACATTTCACATGCTGAGCACAGGAGCTCCTTTCAGAAATACCAATTCAACGCAGCAGGGAAAAGCCCAGTGCTAGAGGTATTATTCCATTAAGATAGGCTAGAACCAGTAGGTATGGTAAATTATGGAGCATAGTGCAAATTTTAGTTTAGAGCACCAGCAATTTTTAGGGCTAAAATGATGAGTCTTGAAGCAAAGAGGTGCCTGTGGAATCAGAAAATACAGTTTTTAACATGCCAGACAGATGACCTGGAGCAGTTGGTACCAATACAATAAAGTAGTAATAAAAGGAGAGGTTGTATTCTGAAGACATAAGGTTCTTAATACTTGTATAATAATGTAAAGGGAAGCAAGAGATGAAGCAAAAAAATTGGATCGGTTTTACAGTTTTCATCAGAATTGCCTTATAACTAAAGTAGCTTGCTTCATTAATCCTTTTTTTTATCTTATCAAATACATACTCAGTGGAAAACACCATTCTGCTAATCTTACAGCATGATAAAGAACACAGAAAAAAGACAAGAAAGTGGCCAGATTCTATCTCATCACCTTCAACTTGATTGCAGTTAATCTGATACGCTTGCAAAACATGCACCCAAATGATTATTCAGAACAAGATGACCTAAACTAAGACAGCAAAGAGCTAAAGCCACTGAAGCCATATTTTAACCTCTTGACTGCTAATTTCACTGAAGTACGATGTCTACTATGCACCTTTGTATGTAGCAGTGGTATTGGGTGAGGTGCAGTATATATCTGTGTCAAGGTGATTGCCCATAGTGTTATTTGAAACACCTTGAATATAAATGTTTCATCTGTAGCCTTTGACTATTAATGGTAAATCTTCTCCCCCAAATATCACTGAAAAAGTTCAGCAGGCAAAGTTAACATCAAATAGGGCCAATCCAGCATCCATTAAAGTAATTAAAAGAGCCCTCCTGACTTTAATGGGAATTAAATAAGGCTAATATTGGCAAAACAACTAATATTGAAATTCTTCTTTGAGTGATTGCATATGTTCATTACATTAGCAGTGATGTTTGGGTGTGTCTTGTGCAACAGTGACAAAGAGTTTTCCCCTGTAACACTTATAGTGGCGACCACACCTGTGATCTGGTATCCCTCATGCTTTAAACCAAGGGCATAAGGACGGAGCCGCCCTGCCAAATCAGTTCCTTCTTACCATTGGTGGTAAGTGTGTCTGTTAATGGTACTCATTTTGAGTCCTTGGACCTTTTTTCTTCCCCCACCCTCTCATGTAACATATTCTTCACTGCTAGTACTTACTGGACTGTGGGCTCTGCCTGGTACCAGGAAAGCCTGTGCCAGGGTCCCCTGGCTTCAAGTCCTTCTCTGGGTGTCACAAACCAAAGGCCACGAGCAACTTTTTTTTACTGGTGAGTGCTAAAAATTTTCATATTATCATGACAACCAGGCCTCAGCCCAACAGTGAAGATATTTAAGTGCCAGCACTACAAAGGGAAATAAAATCCTACATTGTATATGTTATTACCTTCCCCTTGTTATTTTCTGCCCCACTGTTTCTTTCTTCCTCTCCTATTCCTATCTAATTCTCTTGACTTTTTATCAAATCCTGAAATCAATCATATTTCATCCATCTTAACCTGCCTTGTCTTAAAAATAATCCAACAAAATAACTGCCCTAGCCAAGTCACAACCACCTAGGGTCCAATCAGGAAGTGTTGTGGTAGATTTGTCAGCCAAAACATCTACACATAACTATCCAATGTTTCAAAAACATCAACAAAAGCCATATTTCATCCATCTTTTCTATCCTGTCTCTCCCCCACCTTGTCGGTTTGTTTAAAAAAAAAAGTACATTCATTTAACATCAAAACTAAAAGTAAAATTAACCTTTTTCCATCAAAAAGTTACTCTAAAAATAAAACACTAATATTTTAATTTTTAAAAATTGAACTGTTTGTTTTGCATAACCACTCAACCACAATTTTAGTATAAATGCTCCCTTAATTATTTGTTCTTTCTTATGTTTAACCAATAAAGTTTTAATTTAAATAAATGCTTAAGTATTCATCAAATAACCAAATAAAAGCAAAAGCTCTATTTAAAATTAACCTCAAACCTATCTATTTAATATTAAACAACTAAAAAATTATAAACACCCTTAACTCTTTACATCTTTAAAATGAATATCCATACAACATGACCCATACTCCTACCAAAGATTTGAACTGTCCAACCAAAATTAGAGTAGTCCTCTTTCACCATCCAATCAGGGAACAAGATATCAGCTTTCCAGTTCTTGCAATTTGGACTGGAATTTTCCAGTCTCTTTATGCAACACATTTTGTCACATCACCCTGTGTAAGACAAATTAGAACCATCTTGGGGCATACCTTGAACACTCGTTGGTTTGCTCCAGTAAGCTACTTACCACTGCAAGTCACTTTCCATGGTCCTTTTTGCAGTGCATCCCTTGGCTAACTTTGCAATTTTGCTTGTCGTGGTTTCAGTTTCTCCATCAACCTTCTGCTAGTTGCTGAAATATCCAGTTTAAAGTTCATAAATTTTATACTATATCTCTCTCTATTTCTTTCATGGTTTTTAAACTTCCATTATACAATGAAAAGACACTTCAAGAACTCATGTTCTCCAGCAGATCAGAAATCTGTATAAATCTTTCATTTCTGTTCTCTTTGTTTTAATAACATTGTTGGGACCTTGGTATGAATAGATGAGTTTGAACCAGTGAATTATTAACCAAACGGTTACATTTCTGATTCTTCCACTGTGAGACCAGGAGTCCTTATAAACACAATATTTGATTTCAGTTCTTTTTATTTACTGCTTCTTTCATCATAGGTACATTTAATTAACTTGATAGTATAAGCATGCTTGATTGCGAATATTAGCCTTACTCCACTTTCTTACTTAAACTACAAAAAATCAGCATGAACACACCCCCTTTCTTTCCCAAACAGGATTGCCTATAAGGTAAACCTTGTCATTAAAACTTACAATATTTTGCCCTAAGCTGTATCACAAATAGTTGACATCCATTTTATACTTAACTTTATTTAATTGCAATATTAGATTCCATCGAGTCCCCTGTTTTCACTACTGTATCTAGCACATCATAGCATATCTTAATGTTTGATTATTATTATTTTTATTCATTCATTCCCAGACAGGGAAAAAGGGGAAGTTTCTTTTAGCTGCACCAGCGGTACCTTCTTGCAAAAGGCTGCAGCAACTGTGATTTTCTTCAGACTGTTGAAGAAATCTAGCCATTATATCTTGGGTTTTTATTCTGTCAGCTCTCTGTTCTGTCTTTTCTAAAAGGCCTTGATGCCTGGGCAATTCTTAAATAATAAAAAGTCACAACTTTAGGGCCGTACTTACTACACAATACACCAAGGACCTGCCTTCTGTGGAAGATTTTCAACTGAAGATTGTGGCACAAAGAGGACGTTAAAAAAAAGAAAAATGGCATAGTATATACTTGTTGGGAATTATTGTTGCAGTATCCCTGAGGCTGGTTCTAATTAGATTTCAATGCTTATACACTTTAGTTATTAATAATTATGATATTTATTTTTACTTTAAAATAATATAGTATTGGAAATGGAATCAGAGCTATTCCTGTTCACTGATACACAGCTTCAAAAGGACTAAGAATAGAACAATATATTGCAATAATATAAATGTTAAAATGTAATAATATGTTTTATGTTATAATAGAAATTTCAAGAAAGCCAGCCTGAAGGATTAACAGAATAGTTGGAGCCTGCATCAGCATGCTCACAATGTTAGATTCTAAATTATGTTACGTTGCTTTCTAAAGATCTTTTCAACAGATGTGTGGGGAAAGCCAGTGGGACACAAAAGGAATAAATTACATTTATCCCTAACATAATTCAATATATTTATTGCTATCTTATTTTTAATCATAAAAGGTTAAATTCTCTCTTTCCCCCGCCCCCAACACGCACATACAATTAAGGTAAAGCCTCATTAAGAGTGACAAACAAATTCAGAAAAACTAGGAAGTTCTTAGTTTAGTTAGCATCCACCTCTAAGCTATGCCTCAAAACATTACTGCTGCCATGCCTTCAAGGCCTTGATCACACTGGGCTGGGAAATTACTTAAGGAACTGTGATTAAACTCTGTTTAAAGGTGATTCTAGCTAATCTGGTTCCTAACACAGCTTGTGGATCATTATGGATAGGGACATATTGCAGTCATATGTAAAAAGAGAGGTCTAATCTAAACTGTATTTTCAAGCATAATTCTAACATGGTTTGCCCCATCACATTTACTGGCTAAACTTGTTACAATTCTGGCTAAACCAGTTTCTATTAAATTTGGGTTTAAATGCAATTCCTAAAACTCTGCTTAAAGCTCCATGTAGATAGAACCATAAATATATAAAGATTAAAGAGAGGCTTGCTCACATTCAAATTATGACCTATGCACATCCCTGTGTATTTTTATTTATTCTTAATTCATTAAAGACTTTATCTTTAGTGGGGATGAGCACACAGATCTCCCACTGGCATTTCAATTAGGTGCTCAACTCTGCTTAAAGGAACATTAATAAGAACTATCTACATGAGAAAGGGCTGCAGGATTGGAACCTAGAAGTCTAGTGCAGACCTGATATTTTAATTAAAACTCAGTTATGTTCCATATGTGTCATGTTTTCCATGCACAAAGAGCAAAACACGGGTTTTCTTTTAGTCCATGCTTTTTTTCTTTTAGGTTAAAGAAAGAAATGAACCAAGAAAGAACAAATATAAAGGGAACACATGTAAAGAGAACAAATATAAAGGGATAAAAATTTAGGCAGTGCCTTGTGTTGGGGGATGCTGCAGAACTATGGGAAGCTGGGGGATTGAACTTCAGCATCCCTTCACTATCCGCCTACTCCTCAGTATGCTATGTCATCTTCATATCTTGGTACAGAGGGTGGCAGTATTTATGTATTTATGATGAGTTGCATCCCTAAGGATGTACAGAGTTCCCACCACTACCCTGGGAATGGAATTTCCAAAACAACAAAGTTCCTTGCCACCTGTATGCAAGGCAGCTTCTGTGAATGGATGAAATTCACTTCAGTGCACAGGGTCTATAAAAGGCTATCTATACCATTTAAAGTAAAGCTGGGTTTAAGTTGCAGCGGAGGCATTTTACATTGTGCTGAGTTAATTTTACCCAATAACAGTAGCTTCTTGAAGCTTTCATAAATAGGATAAGGGGTTAGAGAGGAGTGTTGTTATCTGAGTTTATCTGGTACCGTATGAGTTTCATGTGCCAGGATTCTTGTCACCATGGCCAAGAGCAGCTTTCGTATGATGGTCCCATTTGCTTTTTGAATGACAGCTGCCAGTTCTGTTTTCACAGCATATGAAGTCCAGTTACACAATGGCAAATCTGAAGCTCACCCACGTGGCAAAAGCAGGCCAGAAGTTTGTTTCACTCTTCATTACAACACAGAGTACTTTGTTGCCTGGAATAAGTCTTTTATTTTAGTGAGCACAAATGTCACCTAGTGGCTCCTGAACAAATGGGTGAAAAGTTGAAATTCTTACACATCTGAGCTATTTAAGTGTAGATGAGGAGCACAGTCAAGAAATATTTTCATTTAACATTGGTACTTTAGGCCTTCATTATATGGTTGATTACAAATTGACTCAATTACTTCCTCTTTTTAGATTCCAGCAACAGCAGCCAGCATATAATAGTATGCCACCTATCGTATTTTGTGAGTTATTCATACATACCCGCTTCATTTTCTATGTCGAGTGAATTTGAACCCTAGATCTGTGAAATATTTAATGTGGGGGGATTTATGTGTGTCCAGACACTAAGAAAATAAATTATACCAAATTATACCACTTTTATTAAAATGCTGGAATAAAACCACCACTGCATGTCCACACTGTGCTCCCGACTCTGGAGTGCATTCACATTAGCAGCTCTTGCAAAGGCAAAGACAGCAGTGCACTGTGGTAGCTATCCCACTGTGCAACTGGCCACAGGGTTCATGAATGTTCTTAAGTTTCTGTTCATATTTATACCAGTGCAAGTCTGGAGTAGCTAAATTGACTTCAGTAGTCACTCCTGATTTACAGTAATCTAAATGAAAGCGGAATTTGGTGCAGTCATTTTCCTCAGTCTGATTGCTTCCAAGTGGCTGTCCAACCTCCTGAAAACAGCTGCCCTGTGCCCCATTTTTACCCAGCTGCAGCAACCTGCCACAGTAATAGTCTGTAAACAAGCTTGTCCTTTTAAACACCATCAAGTGCATATTTTCAGAAAAACAATTTTAATCAGTCAAATTCACATGCAGATTACATTGGCTCAAGCCAATTCTTTTTATCATTATTGACCAGAACTGTGCACAAATTCCAAATATGGTCATACTGGTGCTTCTTACAGTTTTAAAATAACTTGATTTGATACCTATTACATACCTTAATTAATACACAATGGAATTTTGTATGCCATTTTTACTGCTGAGGATGGTACCTAATATTTAAGGTTTCATTTTTACCCCATGACACAATATTTTCCCAAATATTTAACACTGAAATAATAAATATCTTCAGAAATATTATTACAGTTCCCAAAGAAGGTCTTTAAGCAATTCAATTTTTTGTAATTGGATCTCTGGGTACAGAACTCTTTGTTACATAACATTCTTTTTGAGCCTCTCATAGCTTGAGCCCTCAAGGAAACTATGTCAAATTACAAAAGATGAATATAAACAAATAACACAAGTATGTAGGGACAAAATTAGAAAGGTCAAGGCACAAAACAATATTAAACTAGGTAGAGACATAAAAGGTAGCAATAAAACATTATACACATACATTGCAAGCCAAAGGAAGACCCAGGATAGGGTAAACCCATTACAGGGGGACAATAACAGAAAATATGTAAAGGCAGAAATGCTAAATGATTTTTTGTTTCTGTTTTCACCAAAAAGGTTAGTGGTGAATGGATGTCTACCATAGTGAAAGCCAGTGAAAATGAGGTAGGAGCAGAGGCTAAAATAGGGAAAGAACAAGTTAAAAATTACTTAGATGTCTTCAAGTCACCAGGGCCTGATGAAATACATCCTAGAATACTAAAGGAGCTGACTGAGGAGATATCTGAGCCATTAAAGACATGGAAGACAGGAGAGATTCCAGAGGACTGGAAAAGAGCAAATAGAGTGCCCATCTATAAAAAGGGAAATAAGGACAATCCAGGGGATTACAGACCAGTCAGTTTAACTTCAGTACTCAGAAAGATAATGGAGTAAATAATTAAGCAATTAATTTTCAAACAGCTAGAAGGTAATAAGATGATAAGTAACAGCATGGATTTGTCAAGAACAAATCATGTCAAACCAACATAATAGCTTTCTTTGACAGGGTAACAAGCCTTGTGGATGTGGGGAAGCTGCAGATGTGGTATATCTTGACTTTAGTAAGGCTTTAGATACTGTCTTGTATGACCTCATAAATAAATTAGGGAAATACAACCTAGATGGAGCTACTATTAAGTGGGTGCATAACTGGTTGGAAAACTGTTTGCAGAGAGTAGTTCACAGTCAAGCTAGAAAGGCTATCAAGTGGGATCCCACAGGGATCAGCTCTGGGTTTGGTTCTGTTCAATATCTTTATTGATGATTTCCACGGTCATTTTGGTCAACTCTGAACTGGATTTGAACCAATCATGGTAGGCGTGGATATTTTATGCACAAATGGAATATTAAGAACTCCTGGTGTGCAAGTGTGGTTCCCCACGACAGCCCATCGAATATATCACTACCTATTGCCCAATTTATAAATATGAAGGGGGCATTACGGCAATACATTCTGCTGCTCCTAATGTAGCCATTTGACTTGATCAGCTTCAGGTGAAATTGTAGTTGCTGCTCTACAGCAGCCAGATAAAAGAACAAGAATAGGGAGTACATTTATAAAGTTTGCAGAAGATATCAAGCTGGGAGGGGTTGCAGGTGCTTTGGAGGATAGGTATAGAATTCAAAATGATCTGGACAGCCTGGAGAAATGGTTGGAAGTAAATTGGATGTAATTCAGTAAGGACAAATTCAAAGTACTCCACTTAGGAAAGAACAATCAATTGTAGACATACAATATGGGAAATGAATGCCTAGGAAGGAGTACTGCAGAAAGTGATCTGAGGATCAGAGTGGATCACAAGCTAAATATGAGTCAACAATTTAACACTGGTGCAAAAAAAGCAAACATCATTCTGGGATGTATTAGCAGGAGTGTTGTAAGCAAGACACGAGGTTAGGCCTCAGCTGGAATGGTGTGTTCAGCTCTGGGTACCACATTTCAGGAAAGGTGGACAAATTGGAGAAAGTGCAGAGAAGAGCAACAAAAAATGATTAAAGGTGTAGAAAACGTGACTGATGAGGGAAGACTGAAGAAGTTGGGTTTGTTTAGTCTGGAGAAGAGACTACTGAGAGGGAACATGATACCAGTTTTCAAGTACATAAAAGGTTGTTACAAGGAGGAGGGAGAAAAAATGTTCTCTTTAACCTCTGAGTATAGAACAAGAAGCAATGGGCTTAAATTGCAACAATGGCAGTTGAGGTTGGTCATTAGGAAAACCTTCCTATTAGGACAGTTAAGCACTGGAATAAATTGCCTACAGAGATTCTGTATATTACAATTAGGTTTTAATATATGAATGCGAGGACATGATTAATATTAAGCATTATAACCATCAGTGGCTGTGACAAGGCAATTTTTATGTTTAACTTGGAGTTTAGATACTTGTCTGAGATAGTAGGCAGTTCCTGAAATTTTAACCTTTTCTCTCAGAATATTAACACATTAACACATTAAAAAAAGAAAAAATAACACCAAACCTTTCCCATTCATTTGATATTTTGTAATTGCAAGGAGTCTGTTTTGTTTTAGGGGTTGCGAAAAGTACGCATTTAGGTCCTGATTCTGTATTGTGTGGTGCACAGAGTCATATGCATCATTTCCCAGACTAAGGGTTTTCAGTGTGAATTTGGAGAGTTACATCTTCAGCTCCTTCTGTGCCTATTTGGGAAAAGCCCACTTAAATTTGGGGAGGCCAGGGCCCACATTTGTATGCTTGGGAAAGTCCTATCCTGTGTTTGTGTATATACACAGGAGCCTTTTTTTTTCTTGGAGTTAGGCCCTCCTGTGTGTTTAGAGATCCTCCCTCTCTTGGGGATTCTTGTTTATATTAGGGCTGGTCCCCACTATGGGAGGGGGAGGGGGGGGATCAACTGCAGATATGCAACTTCAGCTACGTGAATCATGTAGCTGAAGTTTGCATATCTGCAGTCCACTTACCGTCCATCCTCACGGCGGCGGCAGTCGGCGGCGCGCTCCCATCGACTCCAGCTTGCGCCTCCTGGCAAGCTGGAGTTCCGGAGTCGACGGGGGCGCCGCGAGCGATCGATTTCTCGCGTCTTCACACGACACGAGAAATCGATCGCCAGAAGATCGATCGCTACCCGCCGATCCGGCGGGTAGTGAAGACATACCCTTAGTGTCCACAACCTGCTAGGTGCTTTCCAAACACAGAAGACCCAGCCCTTACCCCAAAGTACATGTCATCCAAAAGGACAAAATCAGACAAATGGTTGAGGAAGAAGGGAATGTAACAGACAAAGTGAGGATAATGACAGGCGCAAGGCTTATCAAACTTTGTGCGATTTAAACACCCTGGATCACGCTCCCTGCAACTTTCCTCCATTCATTCAACACCTTGTTCTTTCCCTCCCAGTACGGTGACCAGACAGCAAATGTGAAAAATCAGGACAGGGGGTGGCAAGTAGTAGGAGTTTATATAAGAAAAAGATCAAAAAATTGGGACTGTCCCGATACAATCGGGACATCTGGTCACCCTACCTCCCAGCCACCCCCAACTCTGTTTCCAGGGTTATGCCTCCCCCCCCCCCCCACAACATTTGCTCCAACTCTTTGGCAGGGCACAAACAATCAGTGAGTGAAGAATACAGGGTGGCGGGTGGGGGGCGGTGAGGAAAGGATGAATCATGTAGCCTGCTGTGTCCTGTGCCTAGGGACGGCCCCCTCTCCAGGGTGAGGAAGAGAAACGGGTTTCCTGGGTCTGATCGTACAGAGCCGCTCCCCGGGGGAGTCACCAGACTCTGCCCTGCGAGACTTTGTAAACAGGGGTGGGGGAGAGTGAGCCCCACCCTTGCGACCCCGCCTGTGGGAAGAGGGAGCGACCCTCCTCTTGGGGACTAGCCCCCCCCCGTCGCGGGGCTGGAGCCCTGAGGGAGTTCCCCCGGGGCTAGGCGGGGGTGGTTAGTGTCAAGCCAAGGTTGGCGGGGTAATGAGCGCTCTGCTGGGGACGAGCTCTGTGGGGGGCGGCACTGAGGGGGCGCTGGGGACAGGTGGCAGCCCGCCATTTTGCGGGTTAGGGCTCAGCCCACGGCCGTGTGTGTGGGGGAGGGGGGGTCAGTTTCGCCCCTCCCCGGGGCGGGCGAGAGGGGCCCAGGGCGCGAGAGGAAGGCCGGAGGGGACAGGCGCCCCGCCCGGCGTGAGAGGGAAATAGCCGCGCCAGTGTGGGGGGAGGGGCCGGGGAGCGGGAACACCCCGCCCCCAGTGCGAGGGGAGAGGGAGTCGAGCCGGGCGCCGCCCCGCGGGGTGTGTGAGGAGCCCGGAGAGCGCCCCCACCCTCGGCCTCAGTGGTGACAGTTTCTAGAAGCCCGTCCCGGCGTCCTTTGCGGTCTCAACATGGAGGAGCTGACCGTGGAAGTGCGCGGCTCCAACGGGGCCTTCTACAAGGTATCGGCCCAGGGGCGGGCTCGCGGCAAGGCGGGGGAGCGGGGCGGGTAACGGTTTCCGTGTCCCGGTCTCGGCCTGTCCCTCTCACCCGAAGAAACCGTTAGGGTAGTTTCGGGCCCGGGGCGCGGGGGGGGGGGGAGCAGGCAGGTGAGAGCGAGGCGGGGCCTGCGGGGCAAGGGGGTTGAGGGCGGGGGGTTGCCTGGGTGTAGTGGGGAAGGGTGGGCTGGGGGGAGTGCGAGTGCTTGGAGGCGCTGGGAGAAGGGGGTTGGATTGGGGGGGTGCTGGGGGAGGGGCTGCCTGGGGAAGGTGGTTGGGGTAGGAGGAGACAGCTGTGTGTGGGGGAGGGTTTGAGAAGGAGTTTGGGGGCCTGTAGATGAGGTGTATTCTCCAATGATGGGGCCAGTACCTTGTAAAGTGGAAGGGGCAGCCTGGTTTCATTGGGACTGAGGCAGGTTCTCAGTTTACAAGCGGAGAAAGATTTCTTCCTTTTGGGGGTGAGGGTTTGGATGATTATTTGAAGGCTAGAAGCTTTTTGTAGGAGCGTGGGGGGTGAATTAAATTGCTGAAAATAAAAGCCCATATAACATAATGCTTAGGGACTTGGAGTTTATTTATGTCATCAGAAAGCTTCCTTCACCACCACCCTCCCTGGTATGCCAGGATGTTACAGGATCAATATGAAACACTCTCAGCTGTTGCCTGTCAGTCTTTTTCCCTAAGCCAGGCCTGAGATGTTTGAGAATCCCAGCTCTTTTTATAGAGAGAGTCCTCTGTGCTCCTTTGCAGGAGGGCTGATTGCAGTCATGGTTGTGAACACTCACTTTATGCTCCGCTTCCTGTGCACTTAATTTCAAGACTCCCTTAATCACTTACATCTAATCATAGGTTTGTAATAGCCCACTATGTAAGAGAGTGATTTATTTGCCCTTTTCATGAGTTTCCTGTTGGTTAGGTGTATGGATTTACATTGGATATCACATGGTAATTGTATAGTACGTAAACACAGTTGGTGTTTTAAGGATCATAACCTAATGATTTTACAAGTTTCCATCTTTTAATAGATGGCTGGGTGATAAACTAGTATGAGTAGGGTGACCAGACAACAAATGTGAAAAATCAGCGCAGAGGCTTGGGGGGACCCTGTATAAGAAAAAGACACAAAAATCGGGACTGTCCCTATAAAATCGGGACATCTGGTCACCCTAAATAAGAGGGACTCTGATGAAAGTAAGTTACTAGGGGAAATTGTATTTCTGCTATTGATATGTAGTGTTGAAATTTTTATTCAAATCAGCAGTGATGTTAGACTTTGATAATGAAAGACATTTAAAAAGTCTTTTTAAGATTTTGAGATTTTGAAAGTCTTGTCAGAACACACACAAAAATCCTTTTTAAAAAAGAGAAGGGAGCTTTTTCTGCTGGTTAGAGTAATCAGGAATTTTATCTAGATACTATTCCTAGCTCTACCATTGCTTTGCTTTGTGACCTTGGACAATTTACTTAACTATGCTACAGTTTCCTTATCTGTTGAAAATACAAGGGTTTACAAGAGTGTTGTGAGGTACTTTAGAATCTTTGGATGAAAGGATATGTGTAAATTCAAAATTATTAAAGTCTGCTTTATAACCTGGAATGATGAAGTGTCCCTCCGATTAAGTGAGAATTGGCAGGGCTGGATCTGTACCATTGTGTATTTAGCACTAGGAAGGGTGGTTAATAGAAGTAATGGACCATAGGGAGGTGATCCTTAAGTCGGTTTTACTTAGAAATGACCATTTTGGCGGTCAGCTCTATTAACTGAGGTCTTCGACAAAGACGACATCTAATACTGAATGTTCGTCCAGTTATTAAGAATTAGGTTTATATTCCAGTTTATTTCTGAAAGCTGGAGTTGAAATGTATTGAATTAAGTCTTTTGGTCAACTTGTGATCCATACCCACACACCGTTTCAGAAGATCTTGCTTTGTTTCAGTAGATAAATATAGTGAAATAACATCTGCTGGTGGCCAGGTCTGGCTGGCCTAAAGAGCTGTTGCATGTTAAGCAAGCGAATGTTGCATGCATGCCTGGGGATCTAAATTGCTTAATTTTTCTGTCTAGGATTTAGGGAGGGAGGGAGGAATCAGACTAATGCTTTCAGCATCCCCGGGTAGTGATAGAATAGCAAGACTTACAAGGGGATCACTATCTAAGGTAAGATCACTGTATTCTCAGGTCAGTTTATGGAAGGCGATTACATTGTTTTTCTGAAGAAAAAAACCCAATGTATTAGGATGACAGGATGAAACCTGAGGGTTGCACTCAGTGTCCTGGATTCAGACTCACTGTTTCAGTATTACCTCAGTCATGTCCTGAGATGTGAAACTTACCCACCATGCCAACAGATACAAAGCCAGGCTAATAATTGTCTAAACCAATTTTTTCTTAACTACACCTAAGCTATAATCATGTGCTTACAAAATCTCTAGTATTAAATCAAATTTGCCATATGTTTTATTGTAATTAATTCTGTACTCTTTAGAGCTGTGAACATGGCATCTATAATAGCTTCTCTTGTCCCTCACTAACTGCACTTCATTTGCTAGAATTATAAATGTTTTTCATGTGTGTATTATTATAAATGACATAATTTAGTAAGGAAAATGGTTGTACTTTTCTAAAAATAGAAAAGATCAAAATCTGTTTTCCACAACATACATCAATTTATTTAAAAAGGTAACTTGTTATGGTGTATGCTACAACAGGGATTTCTTGATGGTTAGCTTTTGTAATATAATAATCTGATTTAACTCTAAACCATTAACCACCAAACCAATTTTAAATATCTTTTGAAATAAACATTATCTGACAAGATTCTATTAATCATTTTTACAGTAAAACCTCCATTTAACGGACTAATTTGGGCGAGGGGGTGTCAGTTAAATCAAAAAGTCCGTTATTTAATAATAATAAAAAAACGAGCTGTCGGAGCAGCAGCCCGACTGCCACAGGGTCGGGGCAACAGCTCCGCAGCCCGCCCGCTGCCGGGACCCGGGCGGCAGCCGGGAGCCGTCAGCCAGCCCGCCCGCTGCCGGGACCTGGGCGGGAGCCGGCAGCCAGCCCGCCCGCTGGTGGGAGCCGGGCGGGAGCCGGCAGCCAGCCCGCCAGATATGGATCAGGAGTGCATCAGACTTGCTCAGAAATTTTGTCCGTTGCATCCGAAGTCCGTTAAATCGAGGTCCATTAAATCAAGGGTTTACTGTATTGTTCTTTATTTTCTGTTAAAATTTTATACTTGATCTCCAGTTTGAATATAGTCTGGCTTCAGTGTCCAACCACTGGACCTTGTTATAACTTTATCTGCTAGACTGAAGAGGATATTGTCCAATATTTTTTTCCCATGTAGGTATTTATAGATTGTGACCAAGTTCACAAATTCTCCTTACAGTGTGTTTTCTAATCCTTTAATCATTCTCCTTTACTAAAGCATACATTACTACACTGGTTTAGAATTCCTCTGAAATTCAAGGTTTAAGACCTGATTCTCCACTTCCTTGCATTTTGCAAACTAATATTATAATACTTTATAGGAATTAATATTTCACATTAGTTGACAATTTTATTCTTTAATATTGTTTCAGACACAGAAGAATATAAATTATTGGGCAAAAGTCAACATGGTTTCTGTAAAGGGAAACCATGTTTTACTAATCTATTAGATTTCTTCAAAGGGGTCAACAAACATGTGGCTAAGGGGGAGCCAGTGGACATAGTGTATTTAGTTTTCCAGAAAGCCTTTGATAAGGTTCCTCACCAAAGGCTCTTATGTAAATTAAGTTGTCATGGGATAAGAGGGAAGATCCTTTCCTGGATTGAGAACTGGGTAAAAGACAGGGAACAAAGGGTAGGAATAAATGGTAAATTTTCAGAATGGAGAGGGGTAACTAGTGGTGTTCCCCAAGGGTCAGTCCTAGGACCAATCCTATTCAACTTGTTCGTAAATAATCTGGAGAAAGGAGTAAACAGTGAGGTGGCAGAGTTTGCAGATGATACTAAACTACTCAAGGTAGTTAAGACCAAAGCAGACCATGAAGTACTTCAGAAAGATCTCCAAAAATCTTAAGTGATTGGGCAATAAAATGGCAAATGAAATTTAATGTGGATAAATGTAAAGTAATTCCCACTGGGGGAAAAAATAACCCCATCTATACATACGGTATGATGGGGGCTAATTTAGCCACAACTAATCAGGAAGAAGATCTTGGAGTCGTCATGGTTCTCTGAAGTCATCAATGCAGTGTGCAGCGGCAGTCAAAAACAAACAAACAGGATATTAGGAATCATTAAAAAAGGGATAGAGAATATCTTATTGCCCTTATATAAATCCATGGTATGGCCACATCTTGAATACTGCATATAGATGTGGTCTCCTCATCTCTAAAAAATATACTGGCATTAGAAATGGTTCAGAGAAGGGCAACTAAAACAATTAGGGGTTTGGAACTGATCCCATATGAGGAGAGATTAGAGGCTAGGACTTTTCAGTTTGGAAAAGAGGGAGACTAAGGGAGGATATGATAGAGGTATATAAAATCATGAGTGGTGTGGAGAAAGTGAATAAGGAAGTTATTTACATGTTCCCATAATATAAGAACTAGGGGCCACCAAATGAAATTAATGGGCAGCAGATTTAAAACAAATAAAAGGAAGTTCCTCACACAGTGCATAGTCAACCTATGGAATTCCCTTCCCATAGTGAAGGCTATGACTATAACAGGGTTTAAAAGAGAACTGGATAAATTCAGTGGATACACCGGATAAACAGGATGGAGATGGATGGCACGAGAGAGATCACCTGATCATTACCTGTTAAGGTCGCTCCCTCTGGGGCACCTGGCATTGGCCACTGCTAGTAGAGAGGATACTGGGCTGGATGGACCTTTGGTCCGACCCAGTAGAACCGTTTGTGTATTCTTTTGTTCTTATTTAACTAAATACATATGATGTAAACTACTGTTCTCTTTATTTGTTAGATTTATGAAATGTGTTAGTAATAATAATACCTCAGCACTTGGACAAATGTGTAAATTATATTTAAAAAATAACATTGCCTCAGTGCTACCAAAAGACTTCCCATATGCTCTAAAAATGTTACTTATTGAGGAACAGTCGTGTCTTGCAGTATTCTGTGAAGGATATCAAATCTATGCTCTGGCAGATCAAGGAGCTCTTCAGGGCGGTGACTGACTTTTTTGTTATGTTTGTGTCTAGTGCCTAGCACAATGGAACCTTGTCTATGACTCTGGCCCCTAGATGTTACCACAATACAAATAATAAATGATAAAAAGAAGTTGTGGAGCTTGAGGACTCCTCGGTGAGAATGTCTTGCCACTAATTTCATTTAAATTAGAGGACTGCTACTTTAGGTGCCTCAGACAATTGCATTTGCTGCAGATTCACATAAGGAAATAATAGGTGGTGTCAAAGATAGATAAGGTACAAATAGGAACTTAATAGGTCTCAATGAGTCTTGTATTTCATCTAGAATTAGATTTTGGAGCATAGATGTATGAGAAATCCCGCTTAACTATGTAGCTGAACTAGCTGCAGTTTCCATGTGGTCTTAAGGCATAGGTATATGTAGATTACAATGCAGTTGTATGTGACACAGCCAATGGCAGTATTGATATTCTAAAGAAAAGGCCACAGCCTTTTTGCCAAGTTCAGAAGATATACAGTCTTTGCAAAGTGAGCATCCGAGACATCCAGATTTCAAGTCTATGTAATGAATAGATTTAACCTGACAAATGGGCACCCAATATAATCTTTGTTTCTTCTGGTTGCTCGCAGCTCCTGTAATCACCTGTCTTTCAGTAATATAAAAACTGGTTGCTTTCAAGATGGTTTGAATCAGAGTACTTCGAAAACTCTCAGGACCAGTCAAAAACCAACAAAGCGGTCTGAATGTCTTTATCTTCAACTTTCAGCCGTTGGGTCATGTTATACCTTTCTTTGCTAGACTGAAGAGCTCATCAAATATTTGTTCCCCACATAGATACTTTTAAACTATGATCAAATCATATCTTAACCTTCTTTTTGTTAAGCTAAGTAGATTGAGCTCCTTGCATCTATCACTATAGGGAAGGTTTTCTAATCATTTATTCATTCTCATGGCTCTTATCTGAACCTTTTCCAATTTATAATATCCTGTTTTAATTGTGGACACCAGCGCCGGATGTAGTATTCCAGCGTGTTTATAACTGTGCCAAATACAGAGGTAAAATATGCCCTCAACTCTTACTCAAGATTCTGGTTTATACATGTAAGGATCACATTAGCCCTTTTAGCCACAACTTCTCACTGGATGTTCTTGTGCAGCAATTAATGATGACATCCAAATCTTTTTCAGAGACACTGCTTCTGAAAGGAGTCCCCCATCCTAAAAGTATGGACTATAGTCTTTGTTCCTAGATGTTTACATTTAGCAGTATTAAAATAGATATTGTGTGCTTGCACCTAGCTTGCCAAGTGGTCCAGATAGCTCCTGTCAACCTGTCCCGTTCATGGTCTACTATTCCACTATTTTTTGTGTCATTTGCAAACTTTATCAGTGATGATTTTATGTTTTTGTCTAAGTTATTGCTAAAAATGTTAAACAGTGTAGGGCTAAGAATTGATCTTTGTGGAATCCCACTAGGAACACATCTGCTCAATGTTCACTTCCTGTTTACACTTCCATTTTGAGACCTACTGGTTAGCCAGCTTTTAATCCATTTAATGTGTGCCATGTAAAGTTTATATTGTTGTCATTTTTTTAAAAATTAAAATGTTATGTTCTACCAAGTTAAACACTTTACAGAAATCAAAGTACATGCAATGAGGGAGGGCGACAAGACTACATTCACAGAGAGCTAAGGTTGCTTGGTGACATGTTGTCTTCTTACAGAATGTTGAATTGAGCTAAGGTCATACTTGTGAAAATCAGGAAATGCAGCAGTGCCCCAGTACACTCCATTAATATACATACCTTTATTCTGCCAACCCCAGAGTTGCTGAAATGTACAAGCTGTTTTCCTCCATCTACAGCCCATTCACTGTCACCCACAGGCTTCCTTCTGACATGTTAAAACACAAAAAGTGCACAGGGGTAGAGGGTGGGAGTTGCCCAGAGCACTTTCCCTCTATCCTCTTCGACCAGTATCCCAATATGCATATACCATGGTGATCCTTGGCATTTTAAGATTACAGAATGGCCCTGACCACTAGCATCCTATGCCACTGTTTCTTGGGTGCAGTGGCCTTGGGAGCAGGTGGCAGCTCCTTCTCAGCCATTGGGGTCTGCTCCTCACCTCCTGTTGCCATTACGACATACTGGTTCTTTGACCTGCATGGGAGGGTGGACCCTCATCTCTGAAAAACCGTGAGGTGTCAGAGCTTGTTGTGTGTCTGTGCTTTACAGCACACTTTTTTCAGTCAGTCGTGAACTCTCCAATTTCACGATTGATGTTTTTCCAATACTACTTAATAATTTTTATATTGTCACTGTAGCAGTTCAGATGCTCTGCCAAAGCAGAGAAAACTGTAACAGCTCCTGGACACGTGTCTGATGCTGTCCAAATCTGGTCTCATAGATTGGATGAGGTGTACCCTGGGAATAAGATACAGATCCTTCTGACCAAGTGACTCACTGCTAGAATTTACACTAGATCAGAAGCTCTTAAATAACTGGTTAGGTGTTGCAAAGTGTGCAAAATATGATGCCACTGCAGGCCACTTCACTCCACCCAAATCAGCCTGTTGTCAGCAATCCCCATGTCATGGTGTACTCCTTGCTCTTCCACAAACTTCTGCAACCTCATGATCTGGGAATCATCCAGAATCCATAGGTTTTCTTTTTCCTCAGCAATCAAAGTACCTGCACTGTCCGTTCCAAACCTCTGTCCTGTGTGTTTGGAAACACAATGTTAATCTGCCCTGAGATCAGGAAGTACCACTCCTACTGCCCCCACAAAGACCCCTAGGAGCTAATAAAATACAGATGTTCTCAAGTAACTAATCCAAGACTTGTCCGCTACCTGTCCTCATTTTCTGCCACCTCCAAAGCGGCAACCCATCCCCTCTTTCTGTCTCCCCCACCTTACACTCAAAATATCAGGATTGGAAGGGACCTCAGGAGGTCATCTAGTCCAACCCCCTGCTTAAAACAGGACTAATCCCAACTAAATCATCCCAGTCAGGGCCTTGTCAAGCCTGACCTTAAAAACCTCTTCTCCACACACAGTCCTGTCTATATCTTCTCCTCATCCAGCATAACATACATTTTGGTTAGGCTGGCTGTTGACTAGTCTGTTATAAAAGCTGGGTAAAAATTTGTACCTTTCAGTATAACAGAAATGGTAGTAGAAGTAAACCAATTTTGGGGGGGAAGACTTTTATGGGAATACCAAGGTCAGATTTGGGTTACTAACAGTACCTCGTGCTCCTATGATACACACCATATTTGAAAGCAAGTGTGTTTACAAGAGTTGAGTTTTACAGCATATAAAATGGTCAGAATAGAAATCCTCTAGCTGTTTTTCTGTACTGGTGCATGTGCACCTATAAAAATGTATATTTTCTTAAATACCATTCTCAGTTTGGGTCCTCCAAAGATTTAGTGTGTGCCATCCACTACTTTCAGTAAAACTTGACAGATTGAGACCTTTTTGACCGACATATCAGTAGTCTGATTAATAGCGCTGAGCAAAAAAAGCACATGCAAAAACCTTGAAACTTTTTGAAAAATGGCTATTTTTTTAAAGAAATATCTCTACATCCCAAGCTCAAATGATCCCAAATTTGTTTTGGTAACCCTACTCTCAACCCTTCCAAGGCAGACGTAATTTCAAAGGAATCTGGCTAAGCATGTCGATTTTAGAAGTCTTAGGAAGGTCAACCTTTAAATATAAGTCATGACGCACCCTTCAGTATAGTGGTCCACTATAATTACATCAGCACTATTATCTTTATCAGTTAAGCCTGTAGCTTCATAAAAAAAAAAACATTGTTAGTTTCATGGGATGTATACTTCCATAAACTCATGCTTAATTGGCTTTAATTATATTATCCTCCTTTAGTTGAGGTATGTCAGCTCTTCTGTTGTTGTGTCCGGGATCAATGTCCAACTGACTGGCCTATAATTACCTTGATCATACTGTTTACCAATTTTAAATATTGGCACAACTTTAGATTTCTTCCTGTCTTCTGGAATGTCCCCTGTCTACCAAGACTCATTGAAAATCAACATTAACCGTACCGCAACCTCTTAAAACACTTAGAATCATAGAAATATAGGACTGGAAAGGACATTGAGAGATCATAAAGTCCAGCCCCCTGTACTATGGCAGGACTAAGTTAACCTAGACCATCTCTGACAGGTGTTTGTCCATCCAGTTCTTAAAAACCTCCAATGATGGGGATTCCACAAACTCTTGGAAGCCTATTCCAGAGCTTAACTATACTTATAGTTATATTTTTATTTATTTATTTATTTATTTTTAACCTGTCCTCGTAAGTCAGATTGTTGCTCTCCTCTGGACTCTTTCCAATTTGTCCACATCTTTCCTAAAGTGTGGTGCCAAGAACTGGACACAATCCTTCAGCTGAGGCCTCACCAGTGTTGAATACAGGACAACTACCTCTTATGTCTTATATACAATACGCCTATTAATACACCGCAGAATATTAATCTTTTTTGCAGCTGCATCACATTGTTGACTCGTATTCAGTTTGTGATCCCCTATAACTCCCAGGTCCTTTTCAGCAGTACTACGACCTATACAGTTTCCCCCCATTTTGTAGTTGTACATTTGATTTTTCTTTCCTAAGTGAAGTATTTTGCACTTGTCTTTGTTGAAGTTCATATTGTTCAATTCAGACCAATTCTCCAATTTGTTGACGTTCTTTGAATTCTCAGCCTCCCCTCCAAAGTACTTGATGCCGTCTGCAAATTCTATAAGCATACTCTCCACTTCATTATTTAAGTCATTAATGAAAATATTGAATAGTACCAGACCCAGGACAGACTCCTCTGGGATTCCACTAAATACGCCCTCCCAGTTTGACAGTGAACCATTAACTACTCTTTGAGTGCAATATTTCAACCAGTTGTGCACCCACCTTATGATAGTTTCATCAGGACCATATTTCTCTAGTTTGCTTATGAGAATGTTGTGTAGAACTGTCAGAAGCCTTACTAAAATGAAGATATCACATCTACTGCTTTCTTATTGCAGGGATTTATCAAAGATGTCCATGAGGATTCACTCACAGTTGTGTTTGAAAACAAGTAAGTATTCTATATGAAAACTGCATTCTACAGGAATATTCTACAGGAAAACTGTATTAATTGTATTCTCTTCACCATTGCGATTGTGAGTAATTGGTTTATACTGGAAAGATCAGTTTCTAGAACTCCTGATATTTAAGGCTCCTTCCAAAGTTACTAGCATAGTCCCAGATTTTCCCCTTAGCTTAACTGCCTTCCCAACTCTAGAAGATTTAGTATACCAAGTTCATTCTGATAATTAGTTTTTACTTTCTTGGGACTCTTACCAGGGTTATCTTTAGGAAGGCATCACTTTCCCTGTATAACTTTACTATCCCTGACATTTTAGCAGTATTTTTGTCGCTCAGTACCCATATGTACATCTTTCAGCTGGGTTCAACTACAGTTTCTTTGAACAGATTGGAGATTTTTGAAGTGTATTAGAACCATATTGTAAGTTCATATTTGTAAATTTTGAAAGGATTTTATATGTTACTGTTCTTTGAGTATTTGCCTATGTGGATCCCTATTTCAGGTGCATCTGTGCCTCATG
The DNA here is from genome assembly GCA_032164245.1 of Sternotherus odoratus. Taxonomy (NCBI): domain Eukaryota; kingdom Metazoa; phylum Chordata; order Testudines; family Kinosternidae; genus Sternotherus; species Sternotherus odoratus. The sequence goes on along the minus strand of JAVMKO010000009.1, from coordinate 8,469,844 downwards.
CACGCAGGATTGGAATCTTGTTACAGCCGTGTCTGTTGGGACCAGGCCTGCGGCTTGCTTAGCCTTGTTCCCTCCTCCTGCAACCTAAGGGCACAACCATCCCTCAGTTTCCTCTTACCACCTGCGAAAGCAGGACGCAGCCAGTGATGGGATAAGAGGAAAGATCAGCAACTGTTTAAAATACTCCTAACAAAGTGTAGGAATACATGGTCTGTTTTCCCAGTGAAGAGGGGTAAATAGCAGGGTCTCCAGGGATTTGTACTGGGACCATCACTGTTCAACATATTTAAAATAATCTGGAAAAGTGCTAAACAGTGAGGTTGCAAAATTTGCAGATGATACAAAATTACTGAAGATATTTAAATCCAAAGGAGACTGCAAAGGAATATGAAAGGATCTTACAAAATTCGGTGGGCAACAAAATGGAATATAAAATTGTGTTGTTAAATGCAGAGTAGTGCACATTGGAAAACATAATCCAAAATACGCATTCAAAATGATGGGGTATGAATTAACTGTTACCAGTCAAGAAAAAGATCTTAGAATCATTGTGGATAGTTCTCTGAAAACATCTGCTCAGTGTGTAGCCACAGTGTGCCCATACCTTGAATGGTGCGTGCAGTTCTGGATGCCTCATCTGAAAAAGATATATTAGACCTGGAAAAGGTACAGAGAAGGGCAGCAAAAATGATTAGGGCTATTTAACAGCTTCCATATGAAGAAAGATTAAAAATACAGGAACTGTTCAGTGTGACAAGGTGGCTCCTCAGCTCCCCTGACTCAAGTCCTTTTTGGGGTCCTGGCGCGGCACTGGCGCCCTGACCAGGCTGCACCAGACCCGGTTTTTCCGCTGCTCCTTAGCAGCCCACTCTCTTTCTCTCTCTCTCTCAGGGTCAGGCTCCTGCAGGCTAGGCAAGCTAGGTTCCCCCTGGGGGGGGAGGGGGGGATCCTTTGTTCTCCTCCCCTGCTTGCCAGCAGCCTCTCCGTCCCTGCTTCCTCCAACTCACTCCTCAAACTCCCCTGCTTCCACCAAATTCACTCCTCTAACTCCTACTGCTTCTAAACTCACTCCTCAAACTCCCACACCCCTCTCTGGGGAGGAGTCTCTTTAAAGGGCTCTGACAGCCTCCTGAACTGGTCTCAGCTGGCCCTGCTTCTGGCTGTGGCAGCCTTGCTCAGCTGGACCCAATTTCCTTGTCACAACCCTTCTACTTACAGGCCTTTCTGGCAGCTGTCTGCCCTGGGTCTACCACATCAGCTTGGAAAAGAGATGATGGGGTTGGGGAAGATATGATAGAAGCTTATAAAATCATGACTGATGAGCAGAAAGTGAATAAGGAAATGTTGTTATCCCCTTCACATGGCACAAGGACTCAGGGTCACTTATCATTTCACTGGTGGACGACAGGTTTAAAAGCAACATAAGGAAGTGGCTCTTCAAATAATGCACAGTCAGTCCGTGGAACTCATTGCAAGGGGATGTTGGGAAGACCAAAAATACAACAGTGTTAAAAAAAGAATTAGATGAGTTCAGGGAGGATAGGTCCATCAATGGGGATTCGCTTCTATGGTCAGGAATGCAGTCCCGTGCTCTGGGTGTCCCTAAGCCTCTGACTGCCAGATGCTGGGACTGGACAAAAGGATGGATCACTTTGATAATTACCATGTTTTTTTCATTCCCACTGAAATATCTGGCATTCACCATGTTGGAAGACAGGATACTAGGCTAGATGGACCATTAGGCTGACCCTTTATGGCCACTCTTATGTCTGTCACTTCCTCGTAGAATTTTCTTAGTTTATCTTAGGTCAGTCAGGAACTGATTCTCTACTAAACATTTTCCCCTCTTTCCTTTCATTATTTTATTTCCAAAAATCTGTTTCTTTATTAATTCTGTTTGGTGACTCTTTCCACTACTGCCTGATGAGAAGGTCTCCATGCTAATTCCAGCACCTGATGACCGTCAGGCCCTTCAGGGATTACTCTCAGCCAATATGTGAGAAATTGAGGCATCAGTAAGCAAAGAAGATATTAGTTAGATATTCAATATTTTGGACTCCTTTCTCTCAGTAGGATAGCATGCTTCTAAATGAGGGCCTCCTAGATCAGATAAAAGTCTATGGTAGGCGATTGCTACATTGCCCTTACAGAAAACAGAGGAGTGAAAACAATACAAGGTGCCATAAAGAGGCTTCTAACAAGTTTATAGTCTTCCAATACCAGGGATATTAGTAGTCTCTGCAGCCTGAGGGAAAGCTAGTTAACCGAGCCCAATGAGAGCATCCCTCAAGGATAAGGGTTTCAAAAGGCTCAATTTCTTTGGGAGGAAAGAGTTTTCTCTTTTCTTCCTTCAGTTACATATAATGAATTGCCTTGTGTCATTTGCAAAGTACATATTCTTGACATATTATAAGGTATCCTCCTTTCTTCTTCGAGTGCTGTCCTTGTGGGTGCTCCACTTCAGGTGTTGATGCGTCCTGGCACCGTTGATAGAAGATTTATGTGTAGCAGTGTCCGCGTGGGTCATGCATGCACGGGAGGTGTCTTGCGGTGCCGTTGGTGCCGTTTCTAGTGCATGCATGAGCCAAGCCCTCCAGTTCCTTCTCAGCCGTCCTCGGCTGAAGACAGAGCTCAGGGGCAGTGTTCGTTATTCTTGCCAAACCTTTTAAAAGATAGCAGTTTATATAGTTACTTTTATAAGTTAGAGTTAGTGATGGTTTTAAGGAAAAAAAAAAGTTTACTTTCCCAATTTACCTCTTTGCACAAGAGTCAGTTATCCATCAGAGATACCTGGCTCTCAGGCGTTAAGTGATACGGCTTTTGCTGCATAGCAATGCCTATTTCAGATGGACACTCTTTGTGTGTCCGATGTCTTGGGGAGACGCATATCCTGCAAAAATTTGACACTGCAATAATCTAAAAGTGAGAGCTCTGCGTGACTGAGACTCCTTTTTAAAATGATACTGATGGAGAAATCTCTCTGACCAGAGTCAGATCAACGGATCTCCCCTGCAAGGACAGGAGGCATGCCTTCCTCTAAAAGACTGAGGAAGAGGGCACAGACATCTCCACAGAGAGCAAGGTGGAAAAATGGGTGGACCTCTGGCACCGCTGGGTCCCCAGCGAAGGAGACGGAGTTGAGGCGTAGACAGCAACATGCCTTCTTCATGGCACCGAATTTAACTGTAATGGACACCTGCGAGACTCTGGTACCATGCCTCCTTTCCCAGAACAGACATCTCAGTCGGCACCAGCTGAGAAAACCAAGTCAGAGCAGACTGCGCCAGATAAATCAACACTACATCTGACGGCACCTATTAGATTGCCTCAATTGGCGCCAATGGTACAGATATCAGAACTGCCATGGAATTTATTGCGTGTCATCACTGTAGTCCCCAGGGCTCTCCTGTAAGTTATGGAGGAAATCCCCATACTTCTCATGGCATGGTGCACTCATCCAGTGATGACGATGATGTGCAGGAAACATGCAATTTCTTGCCACACCACTCATCAACAAAAGACCTATGACCAACCTGAAACTAGATGGGTCCTAAATACCCTCATAACCAGCTGACCCAACCATGGTACGGTCCACCATGGATGTATCCACCGATGGCCTTCCCAAAGCAATGGGCACATTGGGAACCGTAGGCAACTTTCTGGGGACCACAGTCAAGGCCACCCACGGCTCATGGAGGCGAGCTGAGGTCTAATCCCATGTCTCCCATCCTGCAACCAGTGGTGGCTCTGGATGTGGGGACAGCACAGAAACAGCCACTGATCAGGAAGCGACATCTCCTGCTCACAGTTCTTCCTCCTCCCCAGATGAGGCAATAATGCCACCGCCGCCTTCCTCAGTGAATGACTTCAAACAGTTCCAGGAACTGTTTAAGTGGGTTGCCCAAAGCCAGGACATCCCATTGGAGGAAGTGCAGACAACCAACACAAGCTGGTACAAATCTTACAACTTTCATCTACTTCCAGAATCGCTTTGCCCATCAATAATGTAATCTTAGAACCAGCAGAGAGAGTTTGGCAGACACGGGGTTCAATTCTACCGACATGCAAAAGGGCAGATAGAATGTATTATGTCTCCACCAAGGGGGGGGACGACTTGCCCCCAATTCCTTGGTGGTCGACACCACTAATCAACACTACAAACAACAACAGTTTAGATCAAACCCACAAGATAAAGAACACAAAAGTCTCAACCTCTTTGGATGAAAAATTTACTTCTCAGTGACCTTATAATTCTGAGTCACGAACTATTTGGCCTTGCTGGCTAAATATGATTATGATAATTATGGGAATCTCAGCTCATTTACAGCAGAGCTCCCTGAGAAGAAACCATCACAATTCCAGGCCATTGTAAACAAGGGTCAACTCATAGCTAAAATAGCCCTCCAAATGTCTTTGGGCATCGCGGATGTGGCAGTCATGCGACGGACATTCTGGTTACAATCCTCTGGCATACCTAGAGAACTCCAAACCAAGTTCAAGGACTTACCTTTCGACCAAGAGAAGCTCCTTTCAAAGAAGACCTCCACTCAATGAAGGATTCTCAAGCCACCCTTCGTACTTTGGGGAACTACACTCCACCTGCAAAGGAACAGGAATTCCTCTTCCAACTGACAGCAACAACAGTGACAATACAAGAATCAAAGACATTGGCAATGGTTGCAGTGACGGAGAGTATCTCAAACTCAACGGTCGACGTCTCAGTCAGCTCCACCCAAGCCACAATTTTGAAGTTTTGGTTGAGGGCCTGGATGATCTCCCTCACCAGGCAGCGTTTTCACCCGATCCGTTCTCACGCTTTGGGCATGGTGTTTGCCCTTTCTGCCACATGTGGGCATCAATAACAACGGACCAATGGGTGTTAGAGATTGTACGATTGGGATATACCATCCCCTTTACCTCCTTACCACCTACCCTACCTCTCTCCCTGTCCCTCTTCAGGGACCCTTCCCATTAACATCTGTTACGACAAGAAGTTGATCATCTTCTACAACTAGGTGCCGTGGAATGAGTATCAATATATGGGGAAGAGTTCTACTTCTTGAGCCAGAAGAAGAATGGAGAATGGAGACCTATCTCAGGAAACTCAACCAATTTGTACGTACTCAAAAGTTCATAATGGTGACACTGGGCACAATGTTTCCAGCGCTGCAAAAGGGGGACTGGGTTTCAGCCCTCAACCTCAAAGATGCTTATTTTCATATTAGTATACACCCCACTCACAGGAAATTCCTGCATTTCAGTAGGACACAAACACTTCCAGAACAGCATACTAACTTTCAGTCTATCCACCACACCAAGAGATTTCTCTAAAACCCTAGAAATATTAGCAGCATATCTGTCCAAACAGGGAATAATGATTTTCCCTTACCTGGACGATTGCCTTCTCAAAGGCTCAATTCAACAAGAAGCACTGGATTCAGTTCAGATGATGATTACACTATTCAGGGATCTAGGACTACAGATGAACGAAAGAAAATCCACTCTAATCTCTGTCCAACAACTGGACTTCATCAGGGCACATCTTGAGACCATAGAAGCCATAACATCCCTGTCCCTGAACAGATTCACAACTCTGATTCACAAGCCTATGTCAGAGGTAAGAGTCAGCCCCCAAGTGCTGATACATGGCAGCCTCAACTTTCGGGGTACGACATGCAAGATTACATATGTGCTGTGTACAGGGCTGGCTGAGCTCAGTATACATACCCAGCAAGCATAGCCTGCACAAACGACTTACAGTACAACCCAGTGTCCTGGACTATCTACATTGGTGGACAAGACCAGAAAATGTATGCCTGGGCGTTCCAACAGGAGCCCCCTTTAGTAATAATTATGACGCCTTGCTCATATGCACCTGTGCACAGTTCAAGGCAAATGTTCTTCCATGGAGATCCACGTGAACTAATACTCAAAGAAGAAAGAATGGTATTTTACAGTAACTGTGGTTCTTTGAAATGTTTTGGCCATGTAGAGCCTCACAAACCAACTTTTTAATGTTTTTTTTTTTTTTTTTTGTCTTTACTAGCTGGTATTCTCACTTAGCAAGGGAACTCAGGGATGGTTGTGGCCACTCCTCCCTTTATGCCCTCTGGTGTGGTTTTTGGGAAGGACATACAGGGCATAGGAGACCCTGAGAGATTTACTTAGAGATTCTAATCCAATGCATGTGAGTTGCATAAGCACTTGAAGTGGGATCTATGTGGACAAATGCCTTGAAAAATCACGGGGACTGTAAGGTGAGTAACAACTCTTTATCGGAGGAAGATCATTAACCGTACTGGTCAGGGATACCATTTTAGAAACCTTGTAGCAACAACTGGTACTGAAACAGTTCCTTGACCATTAAGAATTGGATCTAGCAAAACACTCACTGAAATCAGTGGAAGTTCAGGGTGTGCAAGGACCTCATGCCCAACTAGCTGGATATATTTAAGTATGTATAAAGCACAAACAGTGAAAAGCTTGCTAGGGTAAAGTACGCTATAAAATAGTGTTTACTTCATTCACTTGGTATTTATGAAGAAAATTTAGAGGGATAATGTCAAGTTGGGGTTTTTTTTTTTAATTAATTAGAAAAATTCAGCTTTTGATGTAACAGCCTTTTAAATATTATCCTGAATTTTGAAAAATCATAAGGCTTTTTCTGCTACTCTGTTTGTAAGAAGTTTTTCTGCAAGGGAGAAACTGACTTGACTACATGCAAGAGTGATTATATGCAAAGTGATATAAAATGCACAAAAGTGAACAGAAAATATAATGAAATATTGTTCTCTAATTCTTTGTGTTGTATTTACTATAATTACATAAAAAGTTTCAGACAACTATTTTTTACCAAGTAGATTGTCAATTCAAATAGTAATTTTATTTCTAAAATTCTTAGAAATTTAACTTCAGTTGATGATAAACTCTTTGGAGCAGGAACAGTCTTTTTGTTCTGTGTTTATGCACTGCCAACCACAATGGAATCCTGGTTCATGGTGAGTGAGGGCTTGTAGGCACTGCTACAATACAAATGACAAATTAATAAGAAATACAGAACTGAATTTTAAACAGTGAATATATTTTAAGAATGAATTGTCACTGAATATTTTTAAGGTTTGTTAGACCAGGATTAATTCTTGAAATAACGAAGTATCTATTGAACTTTCAGTTGGCAACCAGAGCGCCAGGTTCCTTTTAATGAAGTCAGATTACCACCTCCATCTGATCTCAAGAAAGAAATAGGAGAAGGAGATGAAGTGGAGGTGAGTTGACTCTCATGTTTCTTTCCTACTCTGCCCTCCTGTGGAAATGACTTGCAGACAGGCTAATAATGTTAATACTGATTATAGTTCCAAGAAAAAGTAGAGTTAAGCTTTAAAAGTGAACATCCAATATATGTAGTGTCTGTCATTAGTAATGGTTGTACTTTTTGAAGGTAGAATGCTCGAGTAGATGGAATATGGTTATTACCAACTAGAAGTTACATTTTTCAACCAATTTCTTCTATATATTGTGTTTTCAGTTAAAAAACCCCCCAAAAAACCTACCTTTTTTCTCATTTTAATTAAAAATTTTCATGGAGCTTTCCGTGTTTTCTTAGAAACTGATGACAATCCCCATATAAATTCATCAAAATGTAATTAAAAAGCCATTTTTGATTAAAAAGAACCAGCTGTGTTAGGAACATGATTCCTGATCCTGACTACATCTCTGATTTAACCTTAGGGTTTGAACCTCTGCCTAATGAGGTTGATAGCAAAATTCCATTTGAATTCAGTGTTGCAGGATCAAGTCCTTAAAGCTCTGTTTCCTCACCTGTAAAATGTGCATGCTGTTTACTAGTTCTTCTCAGATAATGTTGAAGTTAATGTGTGCGTGTGTTGAAAATCTGAAACTGTATATTGATACTTTATATGACTATATTGTACTTGGTTAGCTCACATAGTTAAAAATTGAATTCCAGCTTCCATTCTAATTTTCAGTTTATGATCTCAAATACATTCTTTCAGAGCTGAATTTTTCCACGTTTTATCTCAGCCAAAGGGTGATTTTGCTTTTTGAAAGTTTGAACAACCACAGCTCATCTATGCTTGAGTTATGTAAATGTGGAAGAAGAAAAACTTCCCCATAAGTTTGAATCTGAAATTTTGCACTTGGATGACTGAACTCATTTATGGTAGATTCAAGGATAAAGCTAAGTTTGAAGGAAGTTCATGTTCAGTAAATTTAAAGTTAGGAACGTTTGAAATTGGTTGATGACTTTTATTTGTATGTTTTAGTGTTTGTTTGTTTTTAAATGTCCATGTTCATGGAGTCTGTGTTATGAGTCTGACAAAAAACCCACCACACACACTTTCTTCCCTCCCCCTCTCTAGGACTTTCACTCCACTGTAGTAGTGTCCACATGGTGATCTAGTGCACAGCAGGCTTGTGCACTGTAGGTTTGCACGATGTGTTGCTGGACAGTAACTCGCTCTGTAAACAAGCTTTTTATGCCCAAGAAAGTTGTAAAAATGTTTCAAATTCAAGTTAATTTCACAATGAATGTTTTATTTTGCTCTTTGAATAAATATGTAAAATGATTTTGTTTTTGTCTAAGTTAAGGTTCCTTTTTTTAAAGTTGTCTTTTTATTAAACATATTTGACTAAGGTTCTCTTCTTTGAGTAGATCCAGTCTTGTGTTCCACATAGTGTGTGTGTGTGTGTGTGTGTGTGTGTGTGTGTGTGCCCCCACTGCACCGAAGCCAGAGAATTTCGCTTATCAGTACCCAAAGGAATCAACACTTGCGCTTCTTGCTCATAGCCTCTCCCCTAGTTGGAGTTCTGTGTGGTTTTTAACCTCACAATCTCTGTATTCCTTAGTGACATTTTTTCTAGTTGTATATAATTAATTAGCACTGTTAGTATAGTGTTAATTACATCTAGTGTTAATTAACTTTCAGTTAAGTATTCCCCGGTGATATCCTCACCAGGATTTAAACATCGTCCACTATGTGGGGGAAGCAATCCCCAGCAATTGATCCTCACACGTGATGCTTTCTGTGTTTAGGCTAAGTCACATGAATGGTGTTTGATTTGCAAATCGTTCACAAAATGGATTTGGATTGTTGTGGAATCTTTGTCTAAAGCAGCCATTCTTGGACACGCCATGCAGCCTGCTTCAGCACCAAGCTTTAAATTGGATCAGAGGTTGCCCTTGGGTTCCAAGAATGCTATTTCATGCTCTGGATTCAGCGCCTCTCTGAAGAGACATAGGAGTCACTCCCCATTGAGTGCACCAACAAAAAAGGTTGTATAAGACAGATTGAGGCCTCTCTAGTTTGTGTGGGGACTCATCTGTCCCCACTCATCACTACCACGGTGTGAATGCTGATGCATGGGATGGAGTAAGTCCCGTTAACCACTCTCCAGTACCACACAGCGGGAGGTCAGAGATCTGTTCCATTGACTCCAGTTCCTCTGAGAGAGTTGCTCTCCCTATTAATGATGCAGTCCTAGAGCCTGGTAGGAGTCTCCTGGAGCATGCCAGCTTCAGTACTACCTACTGCATAGTGTTGGAGAAACTCTGTTTTGTCTCAGTGCAGGGATTTGAGGTTTGTTTGGTTTTTTTCCCACTTGGCCCCAAATTTCCCGGTCGTAAAAAGAATGAATGATATAGCCTGGAAAGGTGGATTTAAGTCCACTTCTAAGGTTAAGCATGTTAAACAGGTGCACCTGATGGATAGGATGCATTCCTTGCAGATGTGGATTGCTAACCAGTAGGCATTGCTGTTGAACTAGGACTGTGAATTGGCTGGCTATGTCTGAAGTTTGCAGACCAACTGACTGAAGCTTCTAGGGAAGTATTTTGGGCATTTATCACCAAAAGCTTCTGGGTAGCTAAGACTTAGTTGCCTTCTGCACTGGACATCATGGATACTTGGACCAGAGTGATGACCTCAATAATGACCATGAGACGTGTGCCCTGGCTGCAGAATTTGGCCATTACTCCTGATGTGCAGTGGGCTATAGCGGATTTGCACTTTGATGGCAGAGTGCTTTATTATTATTATTATTATTATTATTTATTATTATTATTTTTGGACAAGATGGATGAACTCTTCACTCCTTCAAGGACCGTAGGACTATCTTATGGCCCTTAGGGGTGTACACATTAGCAATGCAGAGAACGCCACTATGGTGGTCAACAGCAGTGCACACTTTACCTCCCCTGAGATAACAAGACTATTCCAGAAAGGGGCTTAGGTCCCAGAGGAGGCGGCGTTCAAGTCAGGGGTTTGGCCTATAGGCATGCCTTCCCAAGGTACCCCCTAAGCATCCATTTTGACTCAAGAACAGTGATCTAGTCATTTCAACCTCCCCCCCCCCCCCCCCGTCCCCTCTGTTTGGGGACAGGCTGGCTCACTTTCATAATGCTTGGGGTTTGAGTGCCACTGACAGGTGGGTCCAAAGCACCATCAGATTGAGCTATGCCATAAAGTACCTTTCCATCCCTCTTCAGGGCCTCCTCTCATGAGATAATATTCCTCAAGCAGGTCTACTTTCTCCTGGCTTTTTTGCTTGACTGGGTCTCATCCTAAGAACTAGGAAATGAACTTTGGTTCACACTCCAAAAATCAAGTTCATTGGGCCCTAAAAGAATGAGTTCAAGAGCATTTTTGCCCCCTGACCGTTTTAAGGCAATCCACCACCTTTGCCTCAGTCTGTGGTCTCCGCTTCCAGGACAGTTCAGATGTACCTCGGTCTCTTGAACCACACGTCCGCTTGCACACAGGTGGTCCAGTTTGCAAGATTGTGTTTTTGCCCCCTTCAAATGTGGCTCAGGATAATTTACTGTCTCAACCCTTGTACAAATTGGTCCATCTCCCTCTGCTGGTCCTGGACTCCGGGGAGTGGAGGACGCTTCTGGAGAATGTTTGTCATCCCTTCATCCAGTCCTTAACAACCAGGTCTGTTGTCACTGATGCTTCCTTGATGGGCTAGGGAGCACATCTGGGGGTGCTGAAAGTTAAGCATCTGTGGTCAGAGCAGGAAGCCTCCCAGCATATCAAAATGCTGGAGCTTCTGGCCATCTACAATGCCTGTCAGACTTTTCTGGACCATATCACGGGCTCAGTGATTTACATACTTACCAACATTACCACTGTGATGTATTATGTGAACAGGCAAGGGGGGAGCACACTCAATAGAGCTCTGCCAAAAGACAATCAGGTTGTGGCAGTTCTGCATCGAGGAGAGTATCACTCTGATAGCCGACCACTTGCTTGGGATCCAGAATAATCTCTCAGACCTTCTCAGCAGCAATGTTTTTCTGAGTCACAAGTGGTCTCTGAGGCCAAGTGTTCTCTGGGTCATTTTCGCAACTTGGGGCATTTTGATAATTGACCTGTTTGCTACGAGGGACAAGAGGAAATGCTTGTTCTGCTTCCTAGGGGGCCTCCAGGTTCCCAAACTGACACTTTTCACCTTAGCTGGCAGTCGGCTCTCCTGTATGTATGTTTTCTTATCTCAATCATCCTACAAGTCACCCTCAAGCTGAAGGTGGATTGGGCCAAGCTCATTCTCATTGTGCTGGCATAGCGGAGGCAGCATTGGTTCTCTGACCTTCTCACACAGTCAGTTCAGCCTCGTTTGTGCCTTCCTCTCATGGCATAGCTGTTTCATGGTTGAATTGGGAGAAAGAACAGTGTTCAGTAACTGTTCAGAAGATCCTACTCAATAGTAGAAAACCTTCTACCAGAATGGCTTATTCAGTGAAATAGAAGCAGTTTTTGATGTGGCCATTGGCCCGTGGAATTCAACGTACAGTAAAACCTCGATATAACGGACTAATTCGGGCGAGGGGGTGTCCGTTAAAGCCGAAAGTCCGTTATTTAATATTTTTTTTAAATTATTAAATAACAGGACTTTCGGATTTAACGGACACCCCCTCGCCCGAATTAGTCCATTATATCGAGGTTTTACCGTCAACCCGCCCGCCCGGGTCCCCGGCTGCTGGGACCCGGGCGGGCTGGCAGCGGGGAGCCGGCAGCCAGCCCGCCCGCTGCCTGGAAGGGCGGGGGGGTAGGGGGGGGTTTCGGAACAAGGGGGGGGCTGGGGGAGTACAGAGTGTGTGTGGGGGGGAGAGCTGGGAGTGGGGGAGACCCGGGAGGCAGCGGGGAGCCGGCAGCCAGCCCGCCCGTTGCCTGGACCCGGGAGGCAGTGGGGAGCCGGCAGCCAGCACGACCGCCTTCTGCTGGGAGCCGGGCGGCAGCCCGTCCGCAGCTGCAACCCCGGCGGCCGCAGGGAGCGGGCAGTCAGCCCGCACGGTCCCGGCTCCTGGGACCCGCTAGCCAGCACGACCGCCTGCTGCTGGGAGCTGGGCGGCAGCCCGCCCGCAGCTACAACCCCGGCGGCCACAGGGAGCCCACAGCCAGCCCTCCACAAACGGATTTCGGATGCATCAGACTTTCTGAAAAATTTTGTCCGTTGCATCCGAAGTCCGTTAAATGGAGGTCCGTTAAATCGAGGTTTCACTGTATGCAGTTTTCTATCCAGCATATCTTGGAGTACCTGCTGACAACCTTCAGTTGTCAGATCTTGCACTTAGCTCATTGAGAGTGCATCTGTCAGCTAATATCAGCCTTTCATCCTCTCTCAGAGAAGATAAGTCTTCTCCATTGCCAGGGTAGCAACATTCTTAAAAGGGCTTCTTCATCTCCATCCTTCTTTGGTCTGAGAGCTGATTAAAATGGTCCTAGTGGCTTTGAAGGAAACTCTGTTCAAGCTCCATGTATCTTGTCCCTTTCTGCTCTTTTCAGAAGACTCTGTTCCTGATAACAATAACATCTGCAAGGAGAGTGTGAGTTGAAGGCTCTGATGGCAGCGTTTTCTTATACACAATTCTCGAAGGACAAAGTGACTTTATAATGATACCCAACATTTTTTTTCTAAGAGGGGCTTCTCAGTTTCACTGGAACCAGGTGGTATATTTACCTGTGCTCTTTTCAAAGCCACAGTCCTCTACAGAAGCGACACAGTGTCTTGTAGCACCTTATAGACTAACAGATTTTAGGGATCGTGAGCTTTCGTGGGCTAAGACCCACTTCATCAGTGGGTGAGAGCTGATTCTATGAGAGTGCAAGCAACATCAATAGCGTTCCTCAGAGATGTCTTGATATGGGACATTGGCTACGTGGTAATTGATACATACATTCACAAACCATTATGCTATTACTAAAACATCCAGAGCGGATGTAAGTTTTGGTAGCGCGGGATTGCAATCCTTGTTTAAGTAGACTGTAAGCCCCATCTTCTGGGGTGGGTACTGCTTGTGAGTCATCTTAACTGGACTACACGGTTGCATCTACTCGAAGAAGAAGAAACAGTTCGTTACTGTAACTGTGATTCTTCGGAATGTGATGCAGATGTGTATTCAATGACCTGCCCTCCATCCCCTTTACAGCAGAGTCTGGTCTCTGAGCATTCAGTGTAAAAGAACTGGGGGGGTCAGGGCAGAGGCTGTGAGCCTGAGATGCAAGCACCAGGTACTGCTAGGCAAAATTCTCTAGCTCTGGTGCACTAGGTATGCACACACCTAAGTGGAGTACAGTTCTGCATGACATTGCAAAGAACCACAATTGCAGTAAGTAATCATTTCATTTTGCAATGAGATGTGGGCATTCAGAGACTTGTATCTGTATGGATCTTGGTGCTCCAAAGGGAGGAGCGGAGTCTGTTAATGAAAAGTATTGTTCTTTGATAAGTGTTCTTTTGATTAACCTAGTAATATAGCATGGTATTATACTGTTTAAGATTAAGAATTTTCAATTTTATTATAAATTATAGTAATAGAGTTATTTTAATGCCAATTTATAAAATGTACAACAAGGGTTGAGCTAGAGCATTCAAACTTTTTGAAGTTTCTTGATGTGCGAGTGCTTGATTTCTTAGACTTTCCCTGCAAGAAAGTCCAAGTGACTAATTTTCTTGTATGCATGGAATTGTGTAATTCAAAGATTTAATTTAAGAAATTCATTTTTTATCAGTATTGCATGTAAGCACAGAGTGGTCCCTCAAGAAGGAAGTGGCCTGTGTACTTGTGATTCATCAGCTGATGCTAGCTGGACTTAAGAGGGTACCTGGTCCCTAAAGAGGGAGAGAGACCTGCTGAGTCAGCTGCCTCAGAGCTCTCCCTGAGCAAGTCAGGAAAAGGTAGGTGAGAGCAGAAAGCTGTAGATGGTTCCTGAGGGAAGGCTGGAGCGCAGCAAGAGGGGTTTGGTATCTGACACCCCCTCCCCCCCCCAAGCCGAAGAACCAGGGCTGGATAGGACTGAAGACAGGAGAACAGGAAGTGGGGCCTTTCAATCTGGAAAGCCAAAGGCAAGAGCTGGAGAAAGCCGAATGCAAGGAAGCAGCGGAGGTACTTACCCTCTGAGTTGGAAGACTCCTAGCAGAGAGGCTGAGGACGGGTTCCCACTAAGGTGAGCATGGTTGCACTCTGGCTCAAAGGGCTGGACTGATTGTCCTGGTAAAAGGACAGGAGAGGAGCGATGAAGTGCCGAGGTGGAAGACATTGGACTATGATATGGAAGGATTCCCAGCAGAGAGGAAGAGTAGGGTTTTAAGTACTGTATATGCTGGGTGTAAGAAATTGACTAGATTTGGGACTTTTATTGGGGATTATTTAAACTATGTTTTGGTAATAACTGGCCCCAAGAAAGGGTGGTATTTAAGCAAGATAACCTCTCATGGGATTACTGGAGACTCTGAAGGGGAAACTGAGGCTGGTGCATCTGTTGTGCAGTAGTCTGCTGCAGGAGTTGCCCTGTAGCATGCACTTTTAGAGCAAACCTTTAATATGACTGTAGAATAGCTGGATAATCACACTTCTTTGTACATATGTAAAAGCATGGTAATAGCATAATAAACTGTACTATAGATCAAAAATTACAGTGGAAGTCTTATTTTATCTGCTAATATATTGGAATAGATTGTATAGTGCCAAGAGAAGACTTGGATTTAAGTTGCAATTACCTGAGGAACCGTAGTTTTAAATGTTCTTAAACCATAATAAATTTGTACTATTTGGGTTTTAATTTGCAGGAAAATCTGAGATGTTGACAGACTCCCTAATTATGTGGCTTCCCTAGTGAGTTTTACTGCAAATAAATAAAACTGTCATTATATATAGTAGGTAGGAAACTGAAGAGGTCATGTATAGCAGTGTGGCATTCCATTTTGAGTTATGATATATCTTTTGTTCTCGGCACAGTACATTTGGACAGTTGTGACATTCTTTTTCTCTTTAATGTTTTTTTAAAAGAGCACTGCCAGTGTGTATTAAACCAAACCAAGAGGAATGATTAAAAGGGCATTTAATAGTAGGATATGGAATCTTTCATTTCTAACTTTCCAGTTCAAATAAACCTTGTAAAACAAGAATGACTAAAGGCTGCAGTGGCCTATGGGAAATGAATTTGGCAAGATTCAGAGTTTATTTAATAGTAAGAGTGACCATCAATAAAAATACCTATTAGAACTAATTGGTGCTCTCAGCAACTGCCTCAGCCAAAAGCCAGTGATTGACTGAACCATAAAAATTTATCTACCCTCATATTCCTTGTGATGGCAACTTCAGATCGGGGAGTAAGCATGTTGCTGGAATAGTGTAACTAACACTACAGCTGTTGCTTATTCTGCTTGTTCCATAGTTTCCAGGACTGCTGATCTGACATCTTTTCCAGCAATATATTCACACAAAGATTAAATTAACAGAAAAATGAAATGACAAGATTTTTATCCTGATACACCAAAAGAGTGTGAAACCCCTCCCTCTTCTCCTGCACAGCTAATATGAAAGATTATGCTGGCACAGAAATGGAGCTAAAATTTGGGTGCCATGTTGGCTGTAGTAGCACTAAAAATAAAGCAGAACACCCACTGTGATCAACCGTTCCGCGGTGTGCAGTAAATGGTGTGGGGGACAAGGGGAGATAGAGGGCACGAGGGGGAGGAACTGGGTGGGAAGAGGCAGGGGAGATTGGTGGTGGTGCATGGGGTGGGAAGAGGTAGGGTGGAGGCTTGAGGAAAGGAGGTAGGCGGGGCCTAGAGCAGAGTTGGGAGTTGAGCACCCACAGGGCTTGGATGAAGCCAGCTCTTGTTCATAGTAACCCCCAGTTTGGGTCAGAAATAGGGTTTGGACATTTTGGTCCATATCCTAGATCTCGACCACCTCAGCTAATGGGATAACTGATAGCTAGTGATAACTACTTTTTGAGTACAATGTTTTAACCAGTTATACACCTACCTTATAGTAAATTAATCTAGTCCACATTTCCCTATTTGCTTATGAAAATGTCATGTGGGAAGTGCAGTAGCATAGTAGAGTTGAGACAGTAAATTGATCTAGACTCAGTTCAGTGACATGCAGTGGAAAATTCCATCCTGACTGAACTCTGTTTGAAGAACATTCATGAGCTTAGACAGTGTGGCCTGGAATTTGCTCTGCAAAGTTACACAGCAAGAATCTCTCAGCATCATTATCAGAAATGTACAGTATACCAATGAAGAAGCAAGCTAAGTTTTATAAATTGGTAATGGCAAAGTAAGCATTAAGTGTAACAATGTCACTCTTAGAAAAGGCAAATGTATCTCTAAATAAGTAATGCACTTTTTTTAATGGGTGCTTAAATTAGGGATAGAAAAGGCCTTTGTCTTATAAGATACAGCTTTGCAGAGAAGCAGTGTAGTCTAGTAGTTAGCACACTGGTCTGAGGAAAAGCAAATTCTGTATCCAGTTCTGCTTCTGACTCAGTGTATTACCTTCACCAATTCCATTTGCTTTGTGGCTCAGTTTATCCATCTTTAAAATGGAAATTCTTATCTACTTCCCAGCTGTGTTAAGAGTACAGAACTGAGTTCCTTGCCCGAAAGGTGCTATTGGAGCATGAATTATTCTTCTTCGAGTGATTGCTCACATGCATTCCACTATAGGTTAGGTTAGGTACGCGCAGCGTGCCTGGTTGCCGGGTAGATTTTCCCCTAGCTGCAGACTGGGTGAGCAGGGAGCCCCCTGGAGTGGCGCCACTGCGGCACTCTATGGGTATGTCTTCACTACAGCAGTAGTTCGATTTCCTTTATGTCGATGTTGTGAACGCGACGGTATAAAGTCGATTTTGTGTGTCTTCACTAGGCACAGCTACGCACAGTACGTCGACAGTGTCTGTCCGCAAAACTTTTGCAAGCGTCGACATGACGAGCGTTGCACTGTGGGTACCTATCCCACAGTTCCCTGATCCCCCAGCAGGCACCATTTCGAGTGCTGCACTATGGGTAGGCATTTCCAAATTTCGCGCCCTTTTTCCGCGCCGCCCACCCCCATTCCGAGCGGTGCACTGTAGGTAGGCATCCCATAATTCGCGCCTTTTCTCCGCCGTGCTAACGCCATAGCATTGCAAGCATGGAGCCCGCTGACACCACGGCTGCAGTAATGGCTGTTGTGAGGACCTCGATCACGGTTGCTGAGTTCCTGCTGCACCGTCTGCAGAGGAGGAATGCGATCCGGGGAGAACTGCGCTTTCCGGAACCCGACGACAGTGAGGAGGAGATGGACAAGCACATCGGGGACAACAGGGACACTGCCGTGCACAGCGGGGACGACAGGGACACTGACGTGCACAGCGGGGACGACATGGACACTGCCGTTTTTGCAAGTAGGGCGACTGACAATCTGTCAAGAATGGTGGCAATGGGGCAGGCTCATGCCATCGAACGCCGATTCTGGGCCAGGGAAACAAGCACGGACTGGTGGGACCGCATAGTGCTGCGGGTCTGGGATGACTCCCAGTGGCTCAGAAACTTCCGCATGCGAAAGGGCACCTTCATGGAACTTTGTGACTTGCTGTCCCCGGCCCTCCAGCGCAGGAATACCAAAATGAGAGCGGCCCTTACAGTGGAGAAGCGAGTGGCGATAGCCCTCTGGAAGCTTGCAACGCCAGACAGCTACCGGTCAGTGGCGAATCAGTTTGGGGTGGGTAGGTCTACAGTGGGCTTTGCTGTGATGCAAGTAAGCAGGGCAATCGTCGAGCGGCTGCTACACCGGGTTATAAACCTCGGAAACCTGCAAACCACAATAGATGGCTTTGCCGCCATGGGATTCCCTAACTGTGGTGGGGCTATAGATGGTACTCATATCCCTATCCTGGCACCGGACCACGAGGCCGCCGAGTACAGAAACCGGAAGGGATATTACTCAATGGTCATGCAAGCAGTGGTTGACCACAAGGGACGTTTCACCGACCTGTACGTGGGGTGGCCGGGAAAGCTTCATGACGCTCGAGTGTTCAGGAACTCTAGGGTTTTTAGACAGCTGCAGCAAGGCACTTTCTTCCCCGACCAGAAAATTTCTGTGGGGGGGGTCGAAATGCCGATCGTGATCATTGGGGACCCAGCCTACCCCCTAATGCCCTGGCTTATGAAGCCCTACACAGGAGCCCTGGACAGGGGTCAGGAGCTGTTCAACTACAGGCTGAGCAAGTGCAGAATGGCCGTGGAGTGTGCATTTGGCCGCTTGAAGGGGAGATGGCGTTCCTTACTCATTCGCTCAGACATCCGCGAGAGAAATATCCCCATTGTTATAGCTGCTTGCTCTGTGCTCCACAATATCTGTGAGAGCAAGGGGGAAACGTTTATGGCGGGCTGGGAGGCAGAGGCAAATTTACTTTCTGCTACTTATGAGCAGCCACACAGCAGGGAAAGTAAAAGAGCCCACCGTGAGGCCCTGCGCCTCAGGGACGCCTTGAAAGACAGTTTTATCAGTGCCCGAGATGGCGTTTGAGAATCTGCTCCCTTGCTGTGCTCTAAGCCTGCTGCCCTTGTACCCTCTTTCCCTCCCCCCTCCCCATGCTTTCCCTCCTCCCTCCCCATGCTTGCAGAGGAAATAAAATCACTGTTGGAAAAATCATGGTTCCTTTATTGGTTCATCGGAAATACAAATACAGGGGATCACTGTCCTGGTATCCTGGAGGGAAACCGGCAGTCGCAGTGGGGGAGGAGTGGGCAAAGGGGGGGGGGGGAAGGGGGGAGAGGAGGGGTGGGCAAGACACAGCAGCTTTTAAAAGTTTTCTGAGAAAGTCAGCCTGCTGCTGCTGCTGCTTCTGCTGGCTTGTGGGGTGGAGTGGAGCGGCCCCCGGGCCTTGCCCCCCCGTGTTCTCACCCCGCGTCTGGGTGGGGAATCTATGGGAGTTGGGGAGGGGGGGAGGTGGTTACACAGGGGCTGCAGAGGTGGTCTTTGGGCATGCTGCAGCTCCACCAGAGATCGCAGCATGTCGCTCTGGTCCTCCATTATGCGGAGGAAAGCATCCATGCGTCTTTCCTCACGTTCTACTCTCTTTTCTGCAGCGGCTTCCCTCTTTTCTGCAGCGGCTCTCCTTTCCTCTCTCTCTCGATTCCTTTCCTCTCTGTCTCGTTCCCTTGCCTGTATCATTTTTTCCCTCCAGTCCGTCTGGCGGGCTGCCTCAGCGCGCGAGTTCTCCAGGAGTTCAGTGAACATCTCATCGCGCGTTCGCGTTTTCTTTTTACGCTTTCTTTTCTGCAGGGCAGGGCGGGAGTTCAACTGTTGTTGTTCATCTGTGGGCAAGTGTGTGGGAAAAGAAAGGTTGAAAGTTATGAGACAGATACATTCAAGGTTAGGAGGCAGATGCAGTCTCGGACGGTACACAATGGGAGTAGTATGCTGTTTGCAACCTCAGTATTCAGAGGCCTGATATGATTTCTGTACAAGGTCATGTTCTACACCTAAAAGGAGAGGAGAGCTCACAGAAAAGTCAGAGCATCTCAGACACATATGCGTGCCTCAGCCCAAGACGGCTTCTGAAATCACCGTGCAGCCGGCCATGGTAAGTTAAAAGTGGCGCCTGCATACTGTAGAGCAACCCCGCCTCCTTCCCCCCACCGCGTGGCTGGCTCCCACTGAAACCGCAAACTGCAAAGCAAATGCCTAAGGGCTAAGGTCTTTTTGGGGCTCTTCAGACCGCGTGCAGACGGCTCGGATTCCCTGCCAGCTAACGCTACGGGCTGGGGGGGGGGGCGGCGGTCAGCGTTCGTGGGGGGGGGCGGGTTCGGTTCGTCGGTCCTCAGCAGAAAAGAGTACTTTGCAGCTGGGACTCTTTATCTCCCGACTAATTGCAGTCCGTATCTCAAACAGGCAACCCTGAATGACATCACTTTGCTGAGAATTTCTCGGAGAGATAGGGAGCGCATGCTCCTTGAGTCCATGCAAAGTCCTGGTCCATACGCCGCAATGCTAGCCTGCTCAATGATACCAGACAACCTACTACTTTCGTGGCATGGGTTGGTGTCCTATCACGGGGGACCAGATAAGGCAGCTCTCCCCAGAAATCTGCTGCGCTGGATTCATCGCTACCTCCTGGATAGCTTCCTTGAAATGTCCGCGGAGGACTTATGGTCAATCCCGGAGTATATTGACAAACTCTTTGAGTAGAAATTGACCAGCAATGAAAGCACGCTAAGTCCTTAGGGCAAGTTACTTAGGGCAAGCATTAATGCCTTAGGGCAAGCATTAATAAATGCTTCCTTTACAAAATCACGCGTCATGTAATCACTTAAAAAAGAAACACTTACCCCCCTGGGAGGCTTGGGAGGGTACTGGCTCCAGGGTGACAAACAGCTCCTGGCTCTCTGGGTACAAGGGTTCTCCGCTGGGCTCCTGCTGCTCCGTGAGATTTTCTTCTTCATGCTCGTCCTCCTCGGAATCAGTCTCCTCCCTGACGATGATCCCATCGGTGGAGTCCACGCACACCGGCGCGATGGTGGTGGGGGCGCCCCCCATTATGGCATTTAGTTAATTGTAGAACCTGCATGTCCGTGGCGCGCCCCCTGATCGTCCGTTTGCCTCCTTGGCTTTCTGGAAAGATTGCCGCAGCTCCTTAATTTTCACGCGGCACTGTGTGGTGTCCCTGTTGTGGCCCCTTTCCAGCATGGCCTTGGAGACTCTTCCGTAGGTGTTGGCATTCCGTTTGTTGTTTCGTAGTTCCAACATCACGGATTCCTCTCCCCAGATAGCGATGAGATCCAGCACCTCACGAGTGGACCATGCTGGAGCTCTTCTCCTCTGGCTGGTCTCCAGGGTAGATGAGCTCATCATGGATTCCTGTGATGCTGAGCTCTGCATGGCGGCTAGTGCTGATTGCTCTGAATGGCGACTGATCAGTTCAGGTGAGCTGGCCACGCTGACCAAACAGGAAATGGCATTCAAATGTTCCCGGGTCTTATCTACCTGGCCAGAGCAGCGAGTTCAGAGTGCAGTGCAGAGCGGTCACAGTGGAGCAGTAGTGAGGCAGTCCAGAGCGGTCAGAATGGAGCATTGTGGGACAGCCTCTGGAGGCTATTAATGTCGGGTTCCGTCTTCACTAGCCCACGGTCGAGCTTGGAACGTCGAGATTAGCCTTATGCCACTGGTTAGGCTGGAGTGCCAAGATCGATCTTTAAGGCCCTTTACATCGACGTTAAGGGCATGTATGTGAAGACAGGTACACGTTTACTTCGACCTAACGTCGTTAACATTGATTTAAAGTGGTAGTGAAGACATGCCCTATAAGTACCCCTGCGACACAGTCTGGCCCTCAGTTCCTTCTTTACCGCTCGTGCTGGTAGTCGGAAGAGGAGTTCTGCTTTCAGCGTTCTCCTTATCTCCTAGCTAGTCGATTGTTCTCTTAATTGTTCGTTGTTAGCAGTTGTTGTTAGTTAGTTTACATAGTCTTTGTAGTGTAAATAGTCAAGTGCAGGGGTTTTTCCCTGCTGCCTGAGCCTCTGTCTTCAAGGCTCCGGGATTCAAGCACTTAGAGTGTGGGAAGCCTATGCCTGTGGGGGATCCACACTCTAAGTGCCTCTCAAGTGCCTGGTAAGTGCACTTGGCAGTTTCTTCCTAGATCTGCAGTACCTTCAGCCCAGGACCCCCAAAGACAGGCGGGGAGCCGACCTGAGGAAGAACCGCCAGCACCCGCACCGCTGACTCCGGCGCCGCAGGAGGCCCCGTCGAGTCCGGTGCCAGTGGTCTTGCCACTTGGGGTGCCAACTCCGCAGCAGCTTCCCTCCACGATGGAGGCGTGTACTGCTGCGAGAGGGTTGCTTGCCGGGGACGCCCCGCAGCAACAAGCCCGGTCGACGGGCAGGCCGCCCATGACCGAGGCAGAGATCGCGTGTCGGAGCCCGGCAGGGCATGGACACCGCTCGATCTCGCGGCGCCGACCAGACTCCCGGCGGCTCCAGTCGCAGTCTCGGCGCCGCAAGGAGTTAAGACCCTGCTCAAGGCCTCCTCCTGGCCATTCGCGCCACTCGCGCTCTGGCCGCCGATCAGAGTCCCGGCACCCTGGTAGGGGCCGGTCGTACTCTCGGCACCGGTCGCACTCCCGGCACCGGTCCCTCAGCTGGCGCCGGGACCGTCCGAGACGTCGCTCCACAAGCCACTCCACGTCCCGGCACTGCTCGTCATCTCGGCACCGAACCCCATCGTGGCACCGAAGGTCCCCCCGGTACCGATCATCGTCTCGGCACCGAGACTTCCCGAGGCGGCACCGTTCGGCTAGCCACGACTCCTCGGATGGGCACCTTACCGCCCGGCACCGGTCGAGAAGCCCACGGCACCGGGAGCGTCGAGAGTCCGCCGGCACACGGTCCCCTCGCTCGGCGGGACAAGCCCAGGTCACCCAGAACCCTGCCTGGTCAGAGTGGGCGGCATGGGGGTACGATCGGCCCCGGGAAACCCAGTCTGAACCCGGGTTCCCAGTGAGCTCAGAGGGTCCAGTGGACGTGCTGGCAGGACCATCATCGGCAGTCCAGCCCTCCACGGCACGTAGCCCTATGGAGCCGGGTCCCTATGCCTCCCCCGTAGGGGTAGAGGCAGTGGCTGGCACTTCATCAACTAGCCCGCCCGCCTTGGACCTCTCCAGTTACCAACATCTCCTCCAGGCAGTTGCTAAAAACATGAACCTGCCTTTGGAAGAGGTCCCAGTGGTGGACGACCCGGTCACCACCATGTCAACTAAGGGCACTCCGGCATGGGTGGCAGTGCCGTTCATTAATACTATTAAACTCCACACGGTGGCAATTTGGAAGACCCCCGCCTCTATCTCCCCCACTGCTCGTGGGGTGGAGAAGCGTTATTTTGTCCCAGCCAAGGCATATGAATACTTGTATGTTCACCCCACGCCCTCCTCCCTGGGGGTGGACTCTGTTAATAACAAGGAGCGCCACGGGCAGGAGGCGCAGGTCCTCAAGGCCAAAGAGGCCAAAAGGTTGAACCACTTCGGCAGGCAAGTTTATTCCTCCGGGGGCCTACAACTCAGAGTCGCCAACCAGCAGGCACTCCTGAGTAGACACCATTTCGACACGGTGGAGGCCCTTACTAAATTTGAGACTGCTCTCCCGCAGGAGGGCAAACAGGAGTCCAGGGCCCTATTGCCCCAAAGCAGGGACATATCTCGTCATGCCCTGCAAGCGACCCTGGACTCGGCCGATTCTGCGGCCCGAACAATGGCCTCGGGCATAGCCCTCCGCCGGGCAGCATGGCTCTCGTCATCCAACCTAGCCCCGGCCATGCAATTTAAAATCCAGGACCTCCCCTTTGAGGGACAGTCCCTCTTCTCGGAGGATACGGATGCCCGTCTCCAGGCCCTCAAGGACAGGCGGGTAACCCTCAAAGGCCTGGGCATGCACACCCCAGGCCCACAGAGGCGTCCCTTCATCCCGCCACGCAGGAAATTCTTCCCACCTGTGCGCCCGCCCCAGGACTCCTCCCTCAGGAGAAGCCGCCCTTGCCGCCGGCGGCAAGGGCCTAGGCAGGGCGGAAAACAACAAGGCTCTAAGCCTTCCCAGGGGCCCAAATCCAACTTTGATGGTGCGCCCGGGGGCAGTTCACCAATCATAAACCTGGATCCTCCCTTCGGAGACCGTCTGTCCTACTTCCGCCGTGCATGGTCGGACATTACATCAGACCAGTGGGTCCTCTGCACGGTGGAGGTGGGATATTCGCTCCAGCTCTCCTCCACTCCTCCCACCCACCCACCCTCCTCGTCCTTCTTCAGGGACCCCTCTCACGAGCAACTCCTCGTACAGGAGGTGAGGTCGCTCCTCGCACTGGGAGCCATTGAGCCGTACCGCAGGAGTTCAGGGGGAAGGGGTTCTACTCCCGCTACTTCCTGATCCCCAAGGCGAAAGGGGGGCCTCCGGCCCATCCTGGACCTGCGCGAACTCAACACCTACATGATCAGGTTCAAGTTCCGCATGGCCACCTTGGGCACTATCATTCCCTCTCTGGATCCGGGAGACTGGTTCGCTGCCCTCGATATGAAGGACGCTTACTTTCACGTGAGCATCAAACCCTCACACAGACGTTACCTCCGCTTCCTGGTAGCGGGGGAACACTATCAGTTTGCCGTCCTGCCCTTCGGCCTGTCCACCGCACCCAGGGTGTTCACAAAGTGTATGGCGGTAGTAGCGGCATTCCTTCGGCGCCGCGGGGTACACTTATACCCGTACCTCGACGATTGGTTGATCCGAGGCACCTCCAGGGACCAAGTCTCAGCTCACGTGCGGCTCGTTATCAGCACGTTCGACCGCTTGGGAATCCTTCTCAACAGAGAGAAGTCCACCCTGGAGCCTACCCAGAACATAGAGTTCATAGGAGCCCTACTAGACTCCACGATAGCAAGGGCATCCCTGCCCCAGCCTCGGTTCCTCACTATCCAGTCGGCCATCAGACAGCTACGCAACTGTCCGATGTCTACGGTCAAGGTCTTCCTCAGCCTGCTAGGTCATATGGCATCGTGCACTCATGCCATACAGCACGCCAGACTAAGGCTACGCCCACTGCAGTCGTGGCTCGCGGTGGCCTACAGACCGAGAAGGGACAGTATGGACGCCCTCCTCTCCATCCCCAGAGCCACCCTATCCGCTCTGGCTTGGTGGGAAGACCAGGACAATGTGTGCCAACGGGTCCCCTTCCTTCCCCCCAGCCCGTCCATGTCCCTGGTGACGGACGCTTCGTTCCTCGGGTGGGGAGCTCACCTAGGGGAACTCAGGACCCAGGGCCGCTGGTCGGAGTCAGACCTCTGCCTTCACATCAATGTCAGGGAGCTGAGGGCCGTCCGGCTCGCGTGCCAGGCGTTCCGGGACACATTACGGGGTCACTGTGTAGCGGTGCTGACAGACAACACCACAGCCCAGTACTACATAAACAAGCAAGGCGGGGCCCGCTCCAGCCCCCTGTGTCAAGAGGCGATTCTCCTATGGGAGTTTTGCATAGCCCACGCTATTCACCCGGTGGCCTCCTTCCTTCCCGGAATCCAGAACACCCTGGCGGACCACCTCAGCAGATCCTTTATGACCCACGAGTGGTCCCTTCGGCCAGATGTCATCCGGCCGATCTTCCTGAGGTGGGGGTTTCCCCACATTGATCTCTTCGCCTCCAGACAGAACAGGAAGTGCCTCCAGTTCTGCTCCTTTCGAGGCAGCTCCCGGGGATCCCTGACAGATGCCTTTCTCCTACCCTGGACAGGGCACCTGTTCTACGCGGTCCCTCCGATCCCGCTTCTCCACAAGGTGATCCTGAAGATCAGACGGGACAGGGCACACGTCATCCTCATAGCCCCGGCCTGGCCCAGGCAATGCTGGTATGCGTCCCTCCTCCGGCTGTCCAGGGCCCCGCCCATCAGCCTCCCGATGTGGCCAGACCTGATCTCCCAGGATCACGGTCGCCTCCTGCACCCGGACTTGCGGTCCCTTCACCTCACAGCGTGGTTACTCCATGGCTGAGAGGTCCTGAGCTCTTATGCTCAGCCGAGGTGCAGGATATCCTTCTGGGTAGTAGGAAACCATCCACCAGAAGTACCTATACCGCCAAGTGGACCCGTTTCTCTGCCTGGTGCACACAACATGACATCGTTCCAAGTGAGGCTACTATCCCACACATATTGGACTACCTCTTAGGCCTCAGAAATCAGGGCCTTTCTACCTCTACTATCCGGGTCCACCTCGCTGCCATATCGGCTTTCCATCCGGGTCAGTCGAACCACTCAGTCTTCTCCGACCCTGTGGTATACCGTTTCCTTAAGGGTCTAGGTAAGCTGTATCTGAGCGTCAAGCGTCCCATTCCATCTTGGGATCTCAACCTTGTGCTCTCACGCCTCGCGGTGCCCCCGTTCGAGCCCCTCGCCACGTGTTCCTTACTACACCTTTCCTGGAAGGTGGCATCCCTAGTAGCTATCACCTCGGCTCGTAGAGTGTCAGAGATCCGTGCACTGACCTCCGAGCCGCCCTACACTACCTTCCATAAGGACAAGGTACAGCTACGTCCCCACCTGGCCTTCCTGCCTAAGGTGGTCTCTCCCTTCCATGTTAATCAAGATATTTGTCTCCCAGTCTCTTATCCTAAGCCACACACCTCTGGAAGGGAACAGCAATTACACACGTTGGACGTTAGGAGGGCTCTTGCTTTTTATTTAGATAGAATAAAGCAATTCAGGAAAACAACCCAACTTTTCGTGACAGTTGCGGAGAGGATGAAGGGCCAGCCAGTTTCAGCCCAAAGGCTCTCCCCCTGGATTACCTCGTGCATTCACACCTGTTATGAACTCGCGGACAAGCCGCTTGAGAGAGTAACAGCACACTCCACGAGAGCGCAGGCGTCCTCTGCGGCCTTCCGGGAGGGAATCCCTATTACGGACATCTGCAGGGCGGCTACCTGGTCCTCCGTCCATACCTTCGCCGCCCACTACGCCATAGCCCAGCAGACCAGGGACGATGCGGCGTTTGGGTCAGCGGTCTTACGATCAGCAATGGGTCAACCCGACCCCACCTCCTAGGTATTGCTTGTAGTCACCTATAGTGGAATGCATGTGAGCAATCACTCGAAGAAGAAAACAAAGTTACTTACCTGTAACTGTTGTTCTTCGAGATGTGTTGCTCACATCCATTCCAAACCCACCCTCCTTCCCCATTGTCGGTTTAGCCGGCAAAGAAGGAACTGAGGGCCAGACTGTGTCGCAGGGGTACTTATAGAGTGCCGCAGTGGCGCCACTCCAGGGGGCTCCCTGCTCACCCAGTCTGCAGCTAGGGGAAAATCTACCCGGCAACCAGGCACGCTGCGCGTACCTAACCTAACCTATAGTGGAATGGATGTGAGCAACACATCTCGAAGAACAACAGTTACAGGTAAGTAACTTTGTTTTAGTTACAGTGGTACGTCTGATTATGGCAGTAATAGCTAGCCACATTCTAATACACTTCTGTGGGAATATGCAGTAAATCAGGAATGGAAAGCAAGATCAACCTGATGACCTATTGTCAGTAAAATGTGCTAGATCACAGTTCTAGCCGAAAGTCTGGTTCCTTTCTGCAATGACTAGCAAACATTGAGAAGGCTGTGCTGGAAATATTCTGATCCTTAGAGCAATGAAAAGCAATCTCTCTTCTCTATCACCCTTTTTGGATAGATATTTTGTGTCTCTGCTAAGCTCCCAAGTATCCATCATTATATTAAAAGACCTATTAAAACTTCTGCCTTCCTTTTGTTTTTCAGAGTAGAAATCTTCGGCCAGCTCTCTTCCCATGGTCTTTTCCTCCCTTGGGCCTGGTGTCATTTTAGGACAGTTATGTGGGTGGTTTTTTTTTTTAAGAGGGATTTTTGGTTGGGATTAAACTTGAAAAAAAGAATGTGCTAAACTCAGTTGTTTGGCCAGTGATTTACTCTGTTCTTACTCTGTAACCAGTGCACCTACTGGTTTTTTTTGTTTGTTTGTTTTTTGCTTGAGTATTTTCATTCTCTATCACAACCCTGCTTTTCCATCTGTTTCATTTTGCAGTGAAATCACAATCTGTTTATAGCACCGGTTTTGCCATGGGAATGAATATGATGTCAGAAGGCTGAACTTGTGACATCAGGGTAGGGTCAGATAGGGAAAGATGGGTCAGGAAGATGTAGGTCTTTTTCTCCAGCAAGTGCTTGGTTATAAAGGTGATGTGGAAAACAACAACTTGAAAATGTAAAGCTGTGTTTTAGGGATAATGTGTACCATGAACTGCCTGTTTTCATCATTATTAGTCCTTTATTATTGGTGATAATTCAGTTCTCTCTTTTTACTGGCTGACTCTTTTTAATTTTCCATCAAGAGTTTTTAAACATAAATGTTCTTGTGGTGACTGGACTAGACTTGCCTGATTGATTTTGCTACTCAGAGAAGGGTAGTATATCTCTTCATGAATTTCCTACTATTAAAGCATGCTATATATATTTACAGGAAAGTTTTGGGGGTGGTGGAGGGAAAGATGGTGGGTTTCTTTCAGGTTAAAACACCCTGGAAGAAAGGTAGTATTGACAGCAGCATTGTCAGTGATGGATCTTAGACATATAGTCTAGGAATTGCCATAGCAGTTTTTCATTTGTAATATCAAGAGAAAAAACCTGTTTGGCATAGTCAGTCTGGTCAGTATAGGGTATATTTTTGTCTGTTTTGCCCTGGCCAAATATTTATAGATTTCTTTGTGATGGCTTTAGTTTATTACATTAATGTATATTGAACATGTGGAGCAATTCAAAGTTGTGAATGTCCCCCAATTCATCACTTGCTTAATGTTAAGTAAGTAGTGGAGTACCTATAGTGGCGCTATCATGAGCTGACATGAACCCATGCCGTTGCGTAAACTGTAGACAAATGGCATCCTTAACTGTGAGTTTCTTGGTTCTTGTGCACTTTAGCCTCACAAAAAAAGTGTTTGAATTTATTGTGGAATTGCAAGAATTGTGTGCCTTCACATGCTATTGAGTACATTTTTATGGCTCCAGATTTAAACCCCTCAAAATCTTTCCTTGTGTATTGTTAACAGAATCTGCACACCTAATCTGTGTAGTGCAATGTTATGAAAATTTGTGATGAGAAGCGCATATGACTATGACTAACTGGAATTTTATATAAACAATTTTACATTGCAGTATCTTATACTACTGGTGACTTTTATCTTGGTGATTAGCTGGGTCAGTTGAAAAGATTCATTCTGCTTCATTGCTGGTTTAACTCGTTAGGTTTTTTAATTGTATATCTGTATTTTAAATATTCTCCTCTTGTATTTTTTTTCTTTTCAGGTTTACTCAAGAGCAAATGACCAAGAGCCTTGTGGCTGGTGGCTGGCGAAAGTTCGAATGATGAAAGGAGAGGTAAGTTACTTTAAAACTTTGAACTATCTGTTCCCATTTGAAGTGCAGCAAGGATGGAAGGTAAATATTGCAAGACTCATTACATCTGTGGGCAGTATCTTGTAATGGAGAAATGACACTGATATAAGGACATGAAAAACAGCAGGTGAGAGTGGGCATCACTAATGCAGAAACAAAGTATAGCTTGAAAAAAGGAGAAGGAAGTTAAATATTACCAACACGCAACCACGATAGCAGGTTAGGTCATAAATTAAGGCTGCTGTTGTTGATGGTAACTTGCAGGTGGCTGACTATGCACATGTGGGAATGCCAAGAAATATTTTCTCGTGTAAAGTGGTCACTAAGTAGGGATGGCTTCTGGATACTTTCCATTCTGTGTGTTTGACCCACCTTGGGTCTTGGTTGTTTAGGTTCTGCAAGAACTACATCGCATGCCCAACTCTGAGTTTTATGTGTCCGTATATTGGATGAGCCATTTCTGGACTACGTGTGGTACCTTGTATATCTGTATACGTAGTTTCTGACATAATTTGAAACAAACTAATCTATTTTTCAAACAGAATTGATGAGGTTAAAAAATATGTAAAGCAAAGAATGTTCCTACCCGTGTTTCTGATAAGATTTTAAATTTGATTCGGTTCTAATAATTAAGTTACTTCACATCATTTGTATGGACAATAGAACCTCAGAGTTATGAACACCAGACTTACAAACTGATCAATCAACCACACACCTCATTTGGAAGCAGAAGTACGCAATCAGGCAGCAGCAGAGACCTTCTCCCCCCCACCCCCACCCTCACCCCAAAGCAAATACAATACAGTACTGTGTTAAATGTAAACTATTAAAAAAAGGCAGAATTTTTCTTCTGTGTAATAAGATAATTAGTTGTAAACTTTTGAAAACAACCATAAGATTTTGTTTAGAATTATGAACATTTTAGAGTTACGAACAACCTCCATTTCTGAGGTGCTACTGTATTTTTCTTTTTACATTTCACTCAGCTTAATGAAAGGAGACTAATCTGTTGTTTCTATTAAAAACATTTTTCAATGCTCTTCCGTTTTCTCTCAAGATGTGTGTGCTAGGAGAATGCAGCCATGCTTTAATTAAAATGCAGCAAGGACACTTTTTTTTTTTTAAGAAATATATTTCCATGAATAGTTAAAAATGCACTAAATTTTGGGCTTAAACTGTAAAACCTAACATGATGACATTTCATTAATTTAATTCACATTTCAGTTAAAAGTTTGGGGGTTGGGTTTTTTTTTTTTTTTTTTTTTTTTTAGAGTGGGGATTGGGAGTGGAGTTGCATTTAAATATTGCCCCACTGAATTGGGAGCCCAAATACAACATCATCATGCATCAACCAAGAGATTTGGAAAGTCAAAATGAAGTTAGGTATTGAACAATTTTAAACTGAATAAAATACAAACAAAAGTTCAAAAAAAGTGAAAGTTGGCTGTGGTGGTGAGTGCCCTAGAAGTAACCTAGGTGGCTAGAACAGCAAGTTAGATTCCTAAAGTTTTCAGTAAATCAGTAATCATTGAAGGTGATAATCTTTAATATGGACAAGGATGTGTTTTGAAAGATGTTTATCTCAGCAACGCTCCTGTAATAAATAGTAGCCTGATTCTGCTAGTCTTCCATTTATGTTGTTCATATAGATGGCTGTTGCAGGCACAAACAAGATTTGCCTGCTCAGACATTTATTTGGGTTTAGTTAATCATGGCTACATATCTGACATTGTCCCATTAAAATATTATTGCTGTATTGTGAATTGATACGATGGGTACTAGCTGGAGTTTCAACTGAAAAGATTTTTGGTCTTTAGGAAGTAGTAGGTCTCCAGAAGCTCAGTCAGGAAACAATGTTGGGAATAAGAAATTTGTTATGTATTTCATGGGCTTTGATGTTTGCTTAGCTTTTTGTTAGTACTTCTGTTGAACTCCATTGGGGCAAGGAGTTATTCCAAGCACATCATTTGAAATAGACCATTGTCAATGACAGTCCCCTACCTAGGTATCTTCTCTCTTATTGTGATCTGTGTGGATGAACAAGCTGGCAAGAAAGGACACATTAAATTTATGACATTGAGAGATACTGATTAGAACATATGTCAACTCCCCTGCAGTGGGGTTAAATACAATCCCTAATATATTTCTGTTGTATGTCAAGCAGTTTGGGATTTTACTACCAACCAGCTGACTAAATTTTTTGGTTAGAGGTCTGGATCTAAATAGTGAGAAACAGTACAAATGTCAATAGGTGTACAATCTGTTTTTTTAATGTAACACAACAATGTGGTTTTAATTATGTACACAAATGAGAAGTTACCTAGCCTTTTGACTCCCCAAACCTTCCAGAATTACTGACGATAGGAGTTGTTTTCATGCGTTGATCTCCTGTATCCTCACTTGTCCTTGCAGAGTAGTGATAGAATTACACCTGTTACAAATTATATAATTTTCAAGCTTTTATTCACTTCTGAGTTCATTATAGATGCTTTGGCTGGGTATCCTCAGATTTAAGTTTGCTAAACAAGGGACTAATCTGAAATTCACGAAAGATGTATCTGATGATGAACAAACCATATGATTATTTTTGGTAATAAATCTGTTTATATGGCATATTGCTAAATTCAACCACTTCTAGATGTGGTAAGATATATTACTTCTCTAAGAGCAGATGGACTTTTTTTTATCTTCAAAATGTGGTTGCAAATAAATGCATTTTCAACATTTATTAAAGATAAATTGGAAGAGAACAAAAGTTTATTTAGACAATACATATGGAAAATAGTTAGAAATGGTCCTTGAACCATATTTAATTTAACATATGGTTATACTCAGAAAAGACGTTATGGAAGTATGGCACCAACTTACCAAACATATCTGGTCCTTGTATGTATTTCAGTCAAGTCTGCTTATGTTGACAAAAAAACAAATCTGTTTTTGTGGAGGAGCAAGGAAAGATTCTGCCTATTGTTTTGCAGTTGCCCCATGGAGTGGAAAAGAGGATTTGATTTGGGAAGGCTATGTAAAAAATGTGTACCCTGGCACAAACCTGAGCGTTGTGGGTCTTCCCGTGTATTTAAGGGTTGTGGAGTAGGGCCAGAATATATGCAGCTTTTACACCTTCCAGACCTTTTGTCTCCTGAAACTGAAATAAATGTGTAAATACAGAGTATCACCATAGCCTGAGAAGGAAGGACACCTCCTCCTTTCTTTTCAAATAGTTATCTGCTGGTCAGCCTATTTACACAGTGGATTTAACTTTTACTGCTGTTCCCTAAGAGGCAGTAGTACATCAGTGTAAAATTAGCTGGATTCTGTTCTCCCTCAAGCGTTTTTGGAAAAATTGTCCGCTAAGTTCTTGTTGCATTACCTTTAGTAGTACATGGGCTGTTCTAAGCAGAATAAAGGTCCTGGATGAGTTGACAGAATTGGCAGTCAAAAAACAGTATTTGATTTACAAACTGAGCAAACGTAATTTCCATTCATCATACAATGCAATGTGCATATGCATACCCCTCCATCTATATAGAGACCCGTTGGCTTCAGTGGGACACTCGGAGAAGGGTCTGCACAGGCATATAACATTACAGGAGCACAGCTTTGTCAAAATAGAACTATGTTTCAATGTGTAAACCCATATTTTATATTTCCTTGATGGTGGAGATAGTAGCTGTTATCTTTGTGAAATTGTTACTTTAATGATTTTTTAAAAAAACTTTCCCCCTTAGTTTTATGTCATTGAATATGCTGCTTGTGATGCAACATACAATGAAATAGTCACATTTGAACGACTTCGACCTGTGAATCAAAATAAAACTGTCAAAAAGAACACATTCTTTAAGTGCACAGTGGATGTTCCTGAAGATCTGAGAGATGCGTGAGTAACTCTACATACTGTAACTACTATTATTCATTTCAACATGACACATATATGGAAAAAGGAATATATCTTAAATTCTTGTTTTAGGTTTTTTTGTTGTTTTATTGAAGAGAATACCCCTGTTGTAGTTCAGAGTTAAATGTAATTAACTAAGATACTTCAATCAAATACGAAAGCAATGTGGTTTCCAATCAGCCTGGCTGGAACCAACAAGTGATGATCTCCCACCCCCAAATACTCTGGGACAGTAGTACCTGCCCTCTCCTTCCCTCCCTCAGAAGGCTTGGTAGTTCTCTGGTGGTTGGGGGCCACATGCTGTTTTGCAGTAGAGCTGAATGCCATGGAAGAAATCATCTTTGGTCAAACAGGCTGCTTCCCGAGCCTACAACCCTGTACATATGAGCTGCTACTGTAGCCAGCTGCAGTATAGAGTAAGAAGTAGAAAAAGAAAACTTTCAAGGAGCTGCAGAGAGCTTACCTCTCCCACATTTGCAGTGTGAAATCAGGTGGACCCCGCCTTCCCCCCCTCTTCCCCCTCTTCCCGCCCCCCCCCCCCCCCCCGGCACATCTCCTTGGACTAGTCTGGTGTTTTCCAGGCTGAGAAGAATTCCTTATTATAGACTAGTGCAGCATTCTCATTTTTGACTAATAGGGTTGTGCAGTTCATATAGATACTACTCTTCAGCTGAAATAACTTTTACATTATTCATTTCGCTAGGTGCGCTAATGAAAATGCACATAAGGATTTTAAGAAAGCTGTAGGAGCTTGTCGAATTTTCTACCATGCTGAAACTATGCAGTTAATAATACTGGTAAGAAATCAGTTGTTGGTTTTTTTTGGTTTTTTTGTAGAGTGTGCATGAATATTCAGGATATTAACTACTGCATTTTGATTGGTTACAGATTCCTGCATATCTGTGTGAACTGATTTATTTGTAAGGCTATGCGCATTTCAAGCAGTTTAATATATGTATGTGTTCATAATATCATTTTAAAATATTGTATTTTGGAGTAGGTTCATTGGATTGGTGTCAGTATTGCATCAAAGGCAGCCTGAGTTTGGGAGTGATCTTTGGTGTCTGATTAATGTTTCCTGCGATGCAGCTTTCTGCAGAAGTAACATGCTTAGTCTCTCTTAAGGGTAAAGGCTCTCTTGCACAAATTTCCTTTACTGGATGGAGAAGAGAGATCATAATCATAACCATAGCCATTTAAGGAATTGGGAGCCTTCGGGAAATTTTGTAATATACGGAATGATAGGTTCAGGATAGTTAATTCTCTCTTTTACCTATTTTTAATGGTCAGTCAAAGTCCAGGAAAAGCTAGTACTCAGTCTCCAAGGATCATGGGAAAAATGAAAGGCAACTCTCACAAATTTGTTCAAATGCAGTGAGCCTGAAATTGGGTTTTGGCCTGGCGATTCCTGCATCTGCCCTCTAACATATTATTTTTCACCCACACACAGTTCTATTTCCTTTGGACAAAATTTTCCATATAAATTTGAATCTTCAGATTCAGTTTTCCCTTCTTACTTTATTGGATCTCCCAGTCAATAAGTGGGTGACTGCACATATATGGTAAAAAGATTTAAAAAAATAATCTAGCAATTTATAATAGCTCCATAGTGGGATTATCTCAGTGCAACCTTCACTGTATAGGATTCAGTTCCAATAGAAAAACTGGCTGTGAACATATGAAGCCAATGGTAATGGATTTGTGGGATTTTGTTTTGGAAGCTGAATTTTTCTGGGTATGTCTTGTTTTGAGACTTCGAAGAAGGCTAATAGCAATAAGTGACTTCCTAAATTGGGATTTATATTTACAATTCAGTTTAATTGTAAAAGTAAACCATTCTAATTTGCCCTCTGTGGATTTTCTTTATCAAAAGGGGATACTACTTATCTTACCACTTCTCTTTTTGTAGTCTGCCAGTGAATCAACAGTGAAGAGAGTAAATATATTGAGTGACATGCATTTGCGCAGCATTCGTACCAAGCTAATGCTCATGTCAAGAAATGAAGAAGCCACAAAACACTTAGAAGTAAGCTGTCTGAGAATGGAGTTGTTTAAAGTAATAATTCAACTGTGTTCAGTTTTGAGTTCCTTCTTATAGTGGACAAATTCTTTCATCTCTCCCATCTTCAGTGCACAAAACAACTTGCAGCAGCATTTCATGAGGAATTTGTTGTAAGAGAAGATTTAATGGGACTTGCAATAGGAACACATGGTAGTAACATACAGCAAGCAAGGAAAGTTCCAGGAGTAACTGCAATTGAGCTTGAGGAAGATACTGGTACTTTCAGGATCTATGGAGAGGTAAGGGGAAAAGGTTTTTTTGTTCTTTTTATTGAATAGTTGGTTTACTCTGATGTTTATTACTACAGTGAAAGCTCGATTTAACGGACTAATTCGGGCAAGGGGGTGTCCTTTAAAGCCAAAAGTCCGTTATTTAATAATTTTTTAAAATAATTAAATAACAGGACTTTCGGCTTTAACGGACACCCCCTTGCCCGAATTAGTCCGTTATATAGAGGTTTTACCCCCCAGGCGGGGGGGTTGACAGCTCCCGCCCGGCTCCCGGCTCCCCGCTGCGGGGAGCCGGGCAGGAGCTGTCAACTGTTAGCCCGACCGCCCGGCTCCCCGCAGCGGAGAGCCCGGCGGGAGCTGTGAACCCCCCCAACCCCCCCCCCCCCGCCCGAACAGCCCCCAGAGCCGGCGAGGGACTGCTTGGGCAATGGACTCAGCTGCCTGGTCAATTTCACCTGAAATTGACCAGGCAGCTGAGCCGATCGCCCAAGCAGCCCCGCACGGGCTCCGCCCCCCCCCACCTGTCAGCCCGCCCGCCCGGCTCCCCGCTGCGGGGAGCCGGGCAGCCGGGTTGACAGCTCCTGCCCGGCTCCCCGGGGTGGGAGCCGGCGGCCCCCGAATAACGGATTTCGGATGCATCGGAAATTTTGTCCGTTGCATCCGAAGTCCGTTAAATCGGGGTCCGTTAAATCGAGGGTTTACTGTACTGCACAGAGATGAGATCTGAGCACAGGAACAAGAGTCAGAGACTACTGAGTTCTAATGCCAGCTCTGACCTAGTTTGAGGGGCCAGTCAAGTTACCCTCTGGGTTTCCTCAGATGTGAAGTGGGGATAAAAGGACACACTTCACGGGGGGAATGTTGTAGGTGATATATTTAACTGTCTCATATTTGTAAAGCATTTTGAAGATGAAAATTACTATAATACATGTAATAAATGTTTTGTCACTTTAGCTGTTACCTTTTTTGAGTGGACGTAGTTTTTTTTTGTTTGTTTGCTTGCTTGTTTTTAACCAGTAAAGCCCCTGTTTCCCACATAGCTTTTTCTTGTTTTCTTTTTGGGCGTTGCCTTTTCCATCGTTCTGGAACTCCAGTCTTCTGTGTTTCCCTCACTAGCATCTTGAATGACAACCAACTTAGAGATTTGTAATTCTGTTTAGATTTCTTCATTCTGGGCATGTTTTGGCAGTGTGATTGAAAGCTCCAGAAGTAAAGCTGATATTTAAAAGAAGATATAATATGCACAGTATGTTCTCCTTTAATAGACTGGAGCACAGTTCACATATAATAATGTTATTTACAGATCTCTACTCATTCATTGCTAACTAATCAAAAAGTTCTGCAGCAGTATCTTCTGCTGTTTCTCAAATGAGACTAATGATCTTTTGTGACTCTATCTATGGAACTTTAACATTGTTAGTCATTTTCTGTATTATTTAATAATAAAGATGGGAAAGACCCCTTATATAGTCTACTACCACTGGTGTAACACATTGCACTCTGTAGGGAACATATCAGTTATAAAAATGGCTCTTAGGCAAAAGGCCAGCAAGCAGCATGGGGTGGAGGGGGAAGAAATTACTTTTTGTTGAAATATTACTTGCTCAGGACAAAATTCTTACTGCAAGGTATTATTCTTGTTAAATGACTATGTATTACATGCCATTCTTCAGACTAGCATGTTTCTCTCCAAACTACCATGTCCTCTCTACATCGTAAATACACTGGAGTGTATAAATATAGGTGTGCTCATATAGCTCTATGAAGGGATTAAATATTACAAAATTGAGAGCCCTGATCCTTGACTCTGGCTGAGGAGCGCTTGATGCAGGTTAGGAGGGGAGTATACAAATGAGGCTTTAAAAGCTATTTTTGTGCCCGTGTGATCTTGGGGCTGCTTTAATTATTCCTTTCCCCTAAATCAGGTAAACGCAGCCCTCAGGCTTTTCTTATTTGTGCTGGCTGTCAGTGGCCCCACTAGGGTCTTACTGCATCTTGGGGTTGCTTGGGTTTGTCCGACATCCTCCTTTTCCCTTGCTACACCTCCTGTGTTAGTCAGAGGAGTATGAGTTGAGCTGTTCTGGCAGCTACCCAAGGTTTATCCTGTATTGGATTGATGCTGTTGCCACCAGCTATGCCAGTTGAGTGCAGTTCTGCACCAGTAGAGCAGCCCAAAACTACACTAATGAAGTGGAGAATATGGATCTCTGTCTTAATTAAGTTCATGCCTCATATGTGCTATTATTTACTTCTACCTAAGATTTTTAACAAACTGAGTGTAAGCAGGCTCTCCTGTGGTGGTTATTTGTGGAAGATTGGGAGCTTACTTGCATGCATCTCTGAGCCAGAGCCACTTTTTGGGCAGGCTGTAGTAGTAGTTGAAGTCTCTTGTGTTCCCCTAGGGCTTTTGTCCTTTGGATTCTCACAGTCTATAGCTCCTGTGTCTGCCACCCATTCCCAGGATAAATTCTACCAGTCTGCCTCCAAATCCTCCCTCAAAAGAGCACTGTGCAGAGAATTTGTCTCCCATGTAACATCTTTGTAACCTGCTCCATTTTCACCCACACTAAGGCAGAACCTCTGGCGTACAAACCTTGTGAACATGCACATAAGGCAAAAGACTTTAAGCATGTCAGTTCAGCTGTGTGCATGTAACGTGTATAAAACCATATAAAAATAAATTCACAGAGTATTTCTGAACTTAGTTTATTTGCAATATTGATATATCTAACATCACAAACGTATTATTTTTTAAGTTTGTATCCAGGTCTCCTATTCCACATTAGAAGAAAAATTTAATATTCTGTATTATAGGAAGAGTTGGTAGCTACCTCTCTATTTAGGCTGCCTAACATTTTTATTAAGCATTCTGCAATTTTTTCTCTAAGAAACTGTCACACCTTCATTGCTTGCAGCTGGCCTCTGAATGCCTTCAGGGAAGCCTTGAAGGCCTTGCGGTGGGTAGAATGTCTTCAGTCTAGCAAAATGCCTTTTGTCCTATAAAACTACTAAAAATTGTTCCCCTTTTCTCACTTATGTACTTTAGGAAAATGTTGGCAGCAAACTAAAATAATAACTGAGCATGAAAATTCTAAGTTCAGGCCACCTCGCTTCCTAAGTAACAGCAGCAAATTCTGTAATAAGAATATCTGGGAGCTGCTGAGGCAGTTGTATTGAGGGAGGAGCTCCTCCACCCAAACTCAGCTCAGAGTTCCTGCATCCCATATCCCCTCTTGGGGCATGATAGAGCAGGAGCTCCAAACACACCCAAAGGTAGTATGAGAGAGAGGGAGAGCCAAGCTGTGCACTCTGTCTTTGACAGGGTTATTGGTCTAATGGATGAAGGGGAAGCTATAGACATGATACATCTTGACTTCAGTAACTCTTGATAGAGTCTCACGTGTGCTTATGAGAACATCTAGGGAAATGTGATCTAGATGAAATTACTGCAAGGTAGCTCCATAACTAGTTGAAAGACCATACTCAGAGTCGTTATCAATGGTTTGTTCTGAAACTAGGAGGATTTATCTAGTGACGCCCTGCAAGGGTCTGTCATGGGTCGAATACTATTCAATATTTTCATCAATGACTCAGATAATAGAATAGAGAGTGTACTTATAAAATTTGCAGATGATACCAAGCTAGGAGGAGTTGCAAGCACTTTGGAGGACAGGATTAGAATTCAAAATGATCTTGACAAACTGGAGAGTTAAGCTGAAATCAGGAAGATGAAATTCAAGAAAGACAAGTACTTCACTTAGGAAGGAAAAAAACAAATGCACAGCTACAAAATGGGGACTAACTGTCAAGAGAGTAGTACTGCTGAAGAGGATCTTGGGGTTATAGTGGATCACAAATTAAATATGAGTCACCAATGTGAAGCAGTTGCAGGAAATTTTCTGTGGTATATTAACAAAAATGTCATATATAAGAAACAGGAAGTAAATGTTTTTTCTTTGTGATGAAAGTTATATAGCTATTTCTATACAAGCTTGTCAGTTCAGAAATTGTATGCCCCATTTGGGGGGGAAAAAAGAATATATAGCCTTTCCAATTGATGGTCTCTCTAAAATTCAATGAGCTGTTGCAAGGTAACATAAAGGGGGTATTTTTGAGAGTTGGTTTTCATTGTGGTAAATTGCAGAATATAAAAAGTTTGTTTTAAATAGCGTGAAAACATTGTTTTTCACTATTTATGCCACTCTTCCCACTGTTTTGTTCCTGAGCTTTTTGGACTCTCTTTCTCTAACATTTAGTTCAAAACTGGATTAATTTAATCTCATTCCTGCTGTCGTCTGGAGGATTTCCAGCTGGGCTTTATTTTTGACATATTTCATTTAAAATAAACTTCTATTATGTTTATTTCTAGAGTGCTGATGCAGTAAAAAAGGCTAGAAGTTACTTGGAATTTGTGGAAGATTTTATTCAGGTTCCCAGAAATCTTGTTGGTATGTAATACTGGTAAAAGTTTAAAACACTTGAAAATTTGGGGAAAGAAAGCCTGTTCAATATGATTATGCATAGGAGGCTTAGATGCCAGTATTTGACAGTTTCTCCCTTCACTCAGAAACTAAAACCTTTTTAAATAACAATGCGTATAATAGGAAACATCTGAGTTGCACATGTGGACATCTTGTCAATTCTATCTTGTAATTAATTAAAAAAATTAAATAGAATGATTAGATATTATGGTTACATTTTGAGATTCATAACTGATTCAGACTTCTGCAATCATGCTTTTAAATTTCTTGCTTGTGTAAAGGTGGGGGGAATGGAACCTAAAAAATCCTCTCTAAAAATTAAATTGAAAATGATCTTTAGAAATTAAGTTTAAAAGAAAATAATTTCCTTTGAACCCTAAGAATGGCATGGAGGACCTGGGGTATTATAGACCAGTCGCCTAACTTCAAAACATGGAAAGATACATGGGCAAATGATTAAACTATCAGTTTGTAAGCACCTTGATGATGATAAAAGTTATAAGTTTACTTGGTTCTGCCTCAGTGCAAGGGACTGGGCTTGATGACTTCTTGAGGTCCCTTCCAGCCCTAAATTTCTATGGTTCTATGATTAAGATAATTCCTGTCTCTTAAGCAGTTGAAAAAATAAAGATTGGTTCCCCATTCCTCTTCAAGATAACACACATTTTCCTAAGGCTCCTTGTCCCAGTGTACTCCTGGACTTCAATTTTATATCTCCTCTGGTAGATGGTATCTCATAAAGCAGAGTGCTTCTAACATCATACTTTACTGCTTCGGTACTAGGAGAGGAATGCTATCTACTGAATCATCAGTTCCAGCTACTAAAAACACCCCCGAGTATGGAAGTCACTTATAAAATAAACAGCGTTGGGACATACAGTAGTAATTATCACTGTGCAAGGTGGTATGACTGTAGGTCTGAAAGATCTCTTTTTCCGAAGGACTTATTTAAAATCTGGGTTGGCTCCACTATATAGGAATCTATTATTTCCTGGTTCTGGTTCAGATGGATTGAAATAAAGCAAGAAGAGCTTGTAAAATTATTGTGCCGTTGAATCCTAGACCTGATTCAACCTTGCACTTGAACCTAATCTGGATCCAGCCGCCACCATCCATGGCACATACCTGATTTGTACATTGCATTGATTCTCCCACTTGTACCTTGTGTTGTCATTTGCACCTATGTAAAGTAGATGAAAAATGTGACAAAGTCCAAGATAGTGGATAAATTGGGCTCATAAAGCAAGACTCTTATTTTATTGCTATTACTGTTTTAGTACATGTAACTTGGAAATGACAAGGAAACTATGTTAAAGAAAACTTTCCAACATTGGTTCAAAAATAGCTATTTTCATCCCCTCAAGGAAAAGTTATTGGAAAAAATGGAAAAGTGATTCAGGAGATTGTAGACAAGTCTGGAGTCGTCCGGGTGAGGATTGAAGGGGACAATGAAAACAAACTGCCCAGAGAAGATGTAAGATATTTAATCTTTCCTTCAACTTGTATTTTTGACAACTACATTAATGCAATTTGTTAACAAATGGTTTTGGAAGGGCAAAAAGGCAATACTGTTTACTCTCTGTTTAATATAAGCCAAGTATTTGTAGAAAGTTGACAAGTCGGGGAAGGGGTGGGGTAGTGGATCACTCGGTTTGGGATTTCCATTTCATATATAGCCCAGGTTGTTTAGTATCTAATGGCTATTTGGTTGCTTATGAGACATTATTTTGGTCTCAATTCAGTTCCTGGTTGGCTGGTATCCATATCACAAAAATTACTAGAATTGACATTGGACAAGAGGGACTCTTGGCATTCCCAGGAGAAAGGCCCAAGAACTGGCTCTGGAGACTGAATTACCCTTTCACCCTTTAAGGATGATCCTTGTAGGTTTTAGTTGAGCACATTTGTGGGTTAGAGTAGAGGAAGTTAGCACCTCAGCTGCCAGTGCTGTACCTGTTGTGTGGATGTACAGAGGACTTCACTCTCCAGGGCTGTCAAACCAGCACTTTTCACCAGCAATAAATTTACATTTAAGCTTCAGCAACTCAGGAAAGTTGATTCAATAATCATATATTTCTCAATAACAGATTCTTTGATTTGCATTTTCAATTCTCCCACCTGATCACCTGCACAACTGTCATGTAGTTGCTACACTTTATTCATGATATTTATTTATTTTGAAAACAGAGAGCTAGAACTTTGATCCCTTTAAGGTTCATCTGTGCTGAAAAGCTTTTTTAACTAGCTAGGGAAGGATTCTTCCATTTTGGGAGAATTTGGGAATGGCATAAAACCACCACAGCTACTCCTGTGCTGGCAACTAGTGCAGTGGGCATGGCTGGAAAGTGGTATGGACTGAACATCCCCATGCCCCAGCAGTCTGCAGCTGCTGAAATGGCCCATTGGGCCATAGACAGCCAAGCATAAATTAAACCAATCCTGAAGCTTCTATAACTTACAGTAGCCTGAGATTCAGAGAAGTGCAGAAATGTCTTGTCACTGTTGTTGCTTTCTTCCCCTGACGGTATCTAGTGTGTCGTAGATACAGCCCAAGGTCCAGACTACATTGTTATGAGTGGTGTTTGTCATTTATTTACAATACTTACGCATATAATTTGTTGTTTTTTGTGGCTTTG
Source organism: Sternotherus odoratus (assembly GCA_032164245.1). NCBI lineage: Eukaryota > Metazoa > Chordata > Testudines > Kinosternidae > Sternotherus > Sternotherus odoratus. The sequence goes on along the minus strand of JAVMKO010000009.1, from coordinate 8,427,310 downwards.
ATAATATGTTGCTCTTTTTGATTATACAGTTTTGTTTCTACAGGGAATGGTCCCATTCGTATTTGTTGGCACTAAAGAAAACATTGGCAATGTCCAAGTTCTTTTAGAATACCATATTGCCTACCTGAAGGTATGTTTTTATCTTTGTATTTTCAAAATGATTATTAGAGGAAATTATCAATTTATACTTACGTTCTTGAGTAACACCTTTACTTCAGTGGGAGCAGCAGAAGTTCAGTGCCTCTCAAGATTAGCCCTAAGGTTGTATGCATAGCTTCAACTTTGTTCCCTTGCTCGTAGGCATTACGTTGGCCTCATATTATGTAACCACACGTTATCTAAAATACAAATAAGGTTAATAAAGTAAGGCTGCAGGTGAACATTGTTGTGTATATTTGATAAAAAGTTTGTGATCTCAAAATTCACCATATTGTCTTTCAGATGTGCAAGGGAACAGAGATAATCTGTTTTAACCTACTTTTTTTTGCATGTCCTAACTTCAGTTCAATCTTAATGTTTTAACATAGGTTCTCCTTTGAGTGATTCTACATGTATCTAATTCTGTATTGTGTGTGCATGCCCAGTGTACTCAAATTGTAGACTGCAAACTAGCATTACTCATCAGAGCAGCGCATGTGCCCTGTCCTTCCTTGTGCTGTGGACAAAGAGTATAAAAGGACAGAGTCATCCTCACACCTTCGCGGTTCCTTCTTAATTAATCTGGCTACTAACTGGAGCTCCCCATGGTGCCTGGCTCATGGGCTCTGAAGCCCTTTCTTACTTGTTGGCAAATACAGCGTTCTTAGTAGCAATAACATCAGATAGGTGGCTTCTGCACGGATGATCTCCAACTGGATATCGTTCTTCATCAGAGCTTGTTACAATCTGGCTAATGTCACACCTGCAGAGAGAATTATGGCTCATTTCACCAAAGGTGAGGCTAACTCTGCAGTCATGGACCTGTGACTGCCCTGCAGATGGACTTCAGTGCATACTTTCACAAGACACTGTGCCATTACAACATCTTATAGAGCTGATGCAGACTTTTTGACGTTTGTTCTTCAGCTCTTATTCAGATATACTCTAAATTCTCACCACCTAAGGAATATAGCCCTGGAATCAGCTAAAATGGAATATATTTATGCACAGTCACTTGAAGGAGAAGAAACTATTACTTAACTGTACAGTAACTATTTTTCTTCAAGATGTGTTGTGCATTTATATATTCCACAACCCACATGCCTTTCCTGCTACATCAGGGTCTGAAGACATCAAGATTCTTGTTAGAAAGAACTGAGTATAGGGGTTAAGATGGTTCCACCCTTTATACTTTCAGTCCATGGCTTGAATGAGTGCAATACACATGTGCCGTCTTGACAGATAATGCTGGCTAAAGTCTCTAACTCTAGGTGTGTGCGTGCCCAGTGTACTGATGTGGAATATATATATATGCACAACATATCTTGAAGAATAACAATTATGGTTCAGGTAACTGTTTTTGCAAGTTATGTGCTGACTCCAGCTTAACTAAGCACGAAGCATAAGGAAGATCCTAATCATTAATGAAGCATAAGGAAAGCAAATACACTGCTATGTAAGGTTTTCTCCGGCTTTGAGACAGCTATCAAATAGATGATGTAATATTGATTGGTAATGGGAGATCTGAAAACTTGTTAAACATATTCTGCTAAAATGACATCTAGGGTTAAATTCACTTTCTAACACATCATAATGCTATAAAACTGGTTATGATTTTATCTTTCTGAAAATAGGAAGTAGAACAGCTAAGGATGGAGAGGCTCCAGATTGATGAACAACTGCGTCAGATTGGTATGGGTTTCAGACCTTCTTCCACCAGAGGCCCTGAAAAGGAAAAGGGATACGCTACTGATGAGAGTACTCTCTCCTCAGTACAAGGGTCCAGGTCATATAGTGGAAGAGGGAGAGGTCGCAGAGGCCCCAATTATACGTCTGGTTATGGTGAGTATTTTTTAAATTACAGAACAGGTATGGAAGCTTCTGCCTAGGGAAATGACGCTGTGGTTTATTTTTAAATATATATTCAATTTTTAGATGTCTTACATGCAGTTAATGCTATTAGTCTGTCACAGAGGTCACGGAAGTCATGAATTCTATGACTTTCTGGGACTTCTGCAGCAGCCAGTGCGACTGGACCAGGGATTGCCTGAGCAGCTCAGGAAGCCTCCAGGCCAGCTGCTGCTGGGGCAGTCTTGGGCCATCGTGCCTATGCTCCCCCAGCAGCAGCAGGAGTTTGGGTGTGGGAGGGGCTCAGGGGTGAGGCAGGGGGTATAGGTGCAGGAGGGGGTGAGGGCTCTGGGCAGTGCTTACCTTGGGGGAGCTCCTCGGAAGTGGCTGGTAAGTGGCAGAGTAGTGAAGCACTGGAATAAATTGCCTTGGGAAGTTGTGGAATCTCTGTCATTGGAGATATTTAAAATCAGATTAGACCAAACACTTGCCTGGGATGCTCTGGGTCAGGGATGGGCAAACTACAGCCTGTGGGACCGTCCTGCCCGGCCTCTGAGCTTCCAGCCGGGAAAGCTCCCCGCCCTGGCCCCTCCCCTGCTATCCCACCGCTCGTGAAGCCATGGCACTGCATGGGCAGCACTCGGGGGGGGAGGAGAGGGGTGGCTGCGCATGCATGTGGGGGAGCACGTCTGGGTCACACAGCTGTGATACACTGCTCTGAGTGGTATGGTAAGAGGGCTGGGGCAGAGGGGTTGGATAAGGGGCAGGTGGTCATGGGGGGGGCAGTCAAGGGACTGGGAGAAGGTTGGATGGGTTGGGGATTCTGAGGGGGGCAGTCTGTGGGCGGGAAGTGAAAGGGGAGTCAGATGTGGGGCAAGGCCAGGCTGTCTGGGGAGGTACAGCCTTCCCTACCTGGCCCTCCATACAATTTTGCAATCCCAATGTGGTCCTTAGGCCAAAATGTTTACCCACCCCTGCTCTAGATAATACTTAGTCCTGCCTTGAGTGCAGGAAACTGACTAGAAAACCTTCCAGTCCTACAATTCTATTATTTTAATCTTATGATTAAGGTTGTCATTTAAGAATTTTTCAACTACTTTCTGGAATGTTGAACCAACAATTAGCTTCATCTTTGTTTAATCCTGATGCCAGTAAATCCAGAGTTCTTCTTCGAGTGATTGCTCACATGCATTCCACTATAGGTCAGGCACGCGCTGCGGGCCTGGTTGCCGGGCAGATTTTTCCCCTAGCTGCAGACTGGGCGAGCAGGGAGCCCCCTGGAGTGGCGCCACTGAGGCACTCTATAAGTACCCCTGCGACACAGTCTGGCCCCCAGTTCCTTCTTCACCGCTCGCGCTGGTAGTCGGAACAGGAGTACTGCTCTTGAGCGTCCTCCTTATCTCCTAGCTGTTATTCCTATTGTTCTCATTAATAGTTGTTGTTAAGTAGTTGTTAAGTAGTTGTTAAGTAGTTTATAGTGTAAATAGTTAGGTGCAGGGGATTTCCCTGCCACCGGAGCCATGTCATCCAAGGCTCCGGGATTCAAGCCATGTGCGGAGTGTGGGAAGCCCATGCCTGCGGGGGACCCACACTCCAAGTGCCTTAAGTGCCTCGGGGAAGCGCACTTGGCAGACTCCTGCAAGATCTGCAGGGCCTTCAAACCCAGGACCCGCAAGGACAGAGAATCCCGCCTGCGGCAGATCCTGTTAGAGGCGGCCCTCACTCCGGACTCGAGTGCGGCACCGGGCCCCGCACCCAAGCCGGCGAAAGCAAAGCCTCGGCACCGGTCGCGCTCCCCCAGCGCTAAGCGCAGAAAGGACTTGGCGCCGCAGGCGGAACCGCGCCCAACATCGGCACCGGACCGCGTGCAGCCTCCGGCACCGCTCACGCGCCCACGGTCGCCGCCGGGGAGCCGACCAGAGGCACAGCCGCCCGCACCCGCACCGACGACTCCGGCGCCGCAGGAGGCCCCGTCGAGTCCGGTGCCAGTGGTCTCGCCACTCAGGGTGCCGATGCCGCAGCAGCTTCCCTCCACGCCGGAGGCGTTCGCTGCTGCGAGGAGGTTGCTTGCGGAGGACACCCCGCAGCAACCTGTCCGGTCTAGGGGCAAGCCGCCCATGACCGTGACGGAGATCGCGGCTCGAAGCCCGGTGGGGCACGGACGCCGATCGATCTCGCGGCGCCGATCTAACTCCCGGTACCGGTCAGCTTCCCGGCACCGGTCGCAGTCTCGGCGCCGCAATGAGTTGAGACCATGCTCCGGGTCTCCTCATGGCCGATCGCGCAGATCGCGCTCCGGCCGCCGGTCTGAGTCCTGGCGCCGGTCGGAGTCCCGGCACTCCCGCACGGACAGACGCCGGTCGTACTCCCGGCACCGGTCGCACTCCCGGCACCGGTCCGTCAGCTGCCATAGGGGCCGCTCTGGACGCCGTTCGCCGAGCCGCTCATCTTCCCGGCACCGCTCGTCGTCGCGGCACCGGTCACGATCAACACGGCACCGATCTCCTCGGCACCGTTCGTCGTCGCGGCACCGCAGACATCGGCGCTCCACATCTAGGCGGCACCGCCGCTCGCCCTGGCACCGGACCTCATCGCGGCACCGGCGATCAGCCCGGCACCGGTCGTCATCGCGGCACCGTGGATCCCGCAGAAGTGGATCCAGCAGTAGCCGATCATCAGAGGGCAGTCGCTTCTCCCGGCACCGGTCGAGAAGCCCTCGGCGCCGCAGGCGTAGAGAGTCGGCTGGCACACAAACCCAGCATGACTCTCCGCCCAAGGCCCTCCAGTCGGCCACCTTAGCGGCTCCATGGCACTCCTCTGCCTCAGCGTCCCCTCCAGCTATGGGACCAGCCCCAGCCACCCTACACCCGGCCTGGCCAGAATGGGTGGCATGGGAGCATGACCAACCGGGGGAAACCCAGTCCGAGCCAGGGTTCCCAGTATGTGCGAGGGCTGCTCGGCAGGACCTACCAGGGCCATCCTTGGCCAGCCAGCCGTCGGCAATACACAGCCCCCGAGAGCCAGGGCCCTACGCCTCCCCAGTGGGGGTAGAGGTGGTGGCGGGCACCTCTTCCAACAGCCCGCCCGCCCTGGAACTCTCTAATTACCAGCACCTCCTCCAGGCAGTTGCGAAAAATATGAACCTGCCCCTTGAGGAGATCCAGATGGTGGATGACCCGGTCACCACCATGCTGACAAAGGGCACCCCGGCACGTGTGGCTGTGCCATTCATTAATACAATTAAAGCGCACACCACGTCGGTCTGGAAGACCCCCGCCTCCATCCCCCCCACCGCCCGGGGGGTAGAGAAGCGCTACTTTGTCCCGGCCACGGGCTATGAGTACTTGTATGTTCACCCTACACCCTCCTCCCTGGTGGTGGAGTCGGTGAACAATAAAGAGCGCAATGGACAGGAGGCCCAGGTACCTAAGGCCAAAGAAGCCAAGAGGCTGGACCATTTTGGCAGGAAGGTCTACTCCTCCGGGGGCCTCCAACTTAGGGTGGCTAACCATCAGGCCCTAATGAGTAGGCACCACTTTGACACAGTGGAGGCCCTTAACAAGTTCGAGACCGCTCTCCCCCAGGAGAGCAGACAGGAGTTTAGGGCCCTTCTAACTCAGAGCAGGGATATCTCTAGACACACCCTGCAAGCGGCCCTGGACTCAGCAGACTCAGCGGCCAGGACTATGGCCTCGGGCATAGCCCTTCGCCGGGCAGCATGGCTCTCCTCATCCAGCCTTGCCCCGGCGATGCAATACAAAATCCAGGACCTCCCGTTTGAGGGACAGGCCCTCTTTTCGGAGGACACAGATGCGCGGCTCCAGGCCCTCAATGACAGAGGGGTGACCCTCAAGGGTCTCGGCATGCACACCGCGGGGCCGCAAAGGCGCCCCTTCATCCCGCCGCGCCGCAAGTTCTTCCCACCCGCCCGCCAGCCACAGGACTCCTCCAGCAGGAGAAACCGCCCCTTCCGCAAGCGTCAGGGGCCTAGGCAGGGCGGGAAACAGCGGGGACCTAAGCCTTCCCAGGGGCCTAGGTCCAACTTTTGATGGTGCGCCCGGGGGCAGCTTAATAACCACAGTCCTGGATCCTCCCTTCGGAGACCGTTTGTCTCACTTCCACCGTGCATGGTCGGACATCACATCGGACCAGTGGGTCCTCCGCACGGTGGAGGTGGGATACTCCCTCCAACTCTCCTCCACTCCTCCAACCCACCCACCTCCCTCGTCCCTCTTCAGGGACCCATCTCACGAGCAACTGCTTGTACAGGAGGTCAGGTCGCTCCTCGTACTGGGAGCCATCGAACCTGTACCACAGGAGTTCAGGGGAAAGGGGTTCTACTCCCGCTACTTCCTAATCCCCAAGGCGAAAGGGGGCCTCCGGCCCATCCTGGACCTGCGCGAACTCAACACCTACATGATCAAGTTCAAGTTCCGCATGGTCACCTTGGGCACTATTATTCCCTCTCTGGATCCGGGAGATTGGTTCGCTGCCCTCGACATGAAGGATGCCTACTTCCACGTGAGCATCAAGCCTTCTCACAGGCGCTACCTCCGCTTTCTCATAGCGGAAGAACATTATCAATTCGCAGTCCTGCCCTTCGGCCTGTCCACAGCGCCCAGGGTATTTACGAAGTGCATGGCAGTAGTGGCGGCGTTCCTGCGGCGCCGCGGGGTACAGGTATACCCGTACCTAGACGACTGGCTGATCCGGGGAACCTCCAGGGACCAAGTGTCAGAGCACGTGCGTCTGGTCATCAACACCTTCGACCGCCTGGGAATCCTCCTCAACGAGGAGAAGTCCACCCTGGAGCCCACCCAGAGCATAGAGTTCATTGGGGCCCTACTAGACTCCAGGGTGGCAAGGGCATCCCTGCCCCAGCCCCGGTTTCTCGCCATCCAGTCGGCCATCAGACAGCTTCGCAGCTGTCCAATGTCCACGGCCAGAGTCTTCCTCAGCCTGTTAGGCCACATGGCATCGTGCACCTACGTAATACAGCACGCCAGACTGCGACTACGCCCACTGCAATCGTGGCTCGCAGTGGCCTACCGGCCAAGAAGGGATGGTTTGGACACCCTCCTTTCTATCCCCAAAGCCACCCTATCCGCTCTGACTTGGTGGGAAGACCAGAGCAATGCGTGCCGAGGGGTCCCCTTCCTTCCCCCCAGCCCGTCCATGTCCCTAGTGACGGACGCCTCGTCGATGGGTTGGGGAGCTCACCTAGGGGCTCTCAGGACACAAGGCCGCTGGTCGGAGTCAGACCTCTGCCTCCATATCAATGTCCGGGAGCTGAGGGCCGTCAGACTTGCGTGCCAAGCGTTCCGGGACACGTTACAGGGTCACTGTGTGGCAGTGTTGACGGACAACACCACTGCCCAATACTACATAAACAAGCAGGGCGGGGCCCGGTCCAGTCCCCTGTGTCAGGAGGCGATTCTCCTATGGGAGTTTTGTATAGCCCACGACGTTCACCCGGTGGCCTCTTTCCTCCCCGGGATTCAGAACACGCTGGCGGACCACCTCAGCAGGTCATTCATGTCCCACGAGTGGTCCCTTCGACCGGATGTCATCCGACCGATCTTCCTGAGGTGGGGATTTCCCCACATCGACCTCTTCGCCTCCAGACAGAACAGGAAGTGCCTCCAGTTCTGCTCCTTTCGAGGCGGCTCCCGGGGATCCCTGACAGATGCCTTCCTCCTACCCTGGACGGGGCACCTGCTCTACGCGTTCCCTCCGATCCCGCTTCTCCACAAGGTGATCCTGAAGATCAGACGGGACAGGGCACAAGTCATCCTCATAGCCCCGGCCTGGCCCAGGCAATGCTGGTATGCGTCCCTCCTCCGGCTGTCCAGGGCCCCTCCCATCAGCCTCCCGCTGTGGCCAGACCTGATCTCCCAGGATCACGGTCGCCTCCTGCACCCGGACTTGCAGTCCCTCCACCTCACAGCGTGGCTACTCCATGGCTGAGAGGTCCTGAGCTCTTATGCTCGACAGAGGTACAGAATGTCCTTCTGGGAAGTAGGAAACCATCAACCAGAAGTACCTATACAGCCAAGTGGACCCGCTTTTCTGCATGGTGCAGACAACATGATGTAGTCCCAAGTGAGGCTGCTATCCCGCGCATATTGGACTACCTCTTAGGCCTTAGAAACCAGGGCCTTTCTACTTCTACTATACGCGTCCACCTCGCTGCCATATCAGCTTTTCATCCGGGCCAGGCGAACCACTCAGTCTTTTCAGACCCTGTGGTATACCGTTTCCTCAGGGGCCTGGATAAACTGTACCCGAACGTCAAGTGTCCCATTCCACCCTGGGACCTCAACCTGGTGCTCTCACGCCTTATGATGCCCCCGTTCGAGCCCCTCGCCACGTGTTCCTTACTCCACCTTTCCTGGAAGGTGGCATTCCTAGTAGCTATCACCTCGGCTCGTAGAGTGTCAGAGATCCGCGCACTGACCTCCGAGCCACCCTACACTATCTTCCACAATGACAAGGTGCAGCTACGTCCCCACCCGGCCTTCCTGCCTAAGGTGGTCTCCCCCTTCCATGTGAACCAAGACATTTGTCTCCCAGTCTTTTATCCTAGGCCACACACCTCTGGAAGGGAACAACAATTACACACGTTGGACGTTAGGAGGGCTCTTGCTTTTTATTTAGACAGAACAAAGCAATTCAGGAAAACAACGCAACTCTTCGTGGCTGTTGCAGAAAGAATGAAGGGCCAGCCAGTTTCCGCCCAAAGGCTCTCCTCCTGGATCACCTCGTGCATTCACACCTGTTATGAACTCGCGGGCAAGCCGCTTGAGAGAGTAACAGCACATTCCACGAGAGCGCAGGCGTCCTCTGCGGCCTTCCGGGAGGGAGTCCCTATCACGGACATTTGCAGGGCGGCTACCTGGTCCTCCGTCCACACCTTCGCCGCCCACTACGCCATAGTCCAGCAAACCAGGGACGATGCGGCGTTTGGGTCAGCGGTCTTACGATCAGCAATGGGTCCACCCGACCCCACCTCCTAGGTATTGCTTGTAGTCACCTATAGTGGAATGCATGTGAGCAATCACTCGAAGAAGAAAACAGGGTTACTTACCTGTAACTGTTGTTCTTCGAGATGTGTTGCTCACATCCATTCCAGACCCGCCCTCCTTCCCCACTGTCGGGTTAGCCGGCAAAGAAGGAACTGGGGGCCAGACTGTGTCGCAGGGGTACTTATAGAGTGCCTCAGTGGCGCCACTCCAGGGGGCTCCCTGCTCGCCCAGTCTGCAGCTAGGGGAAAAATCTGCCCGGCAACCAGGCCCGCAGCGCGTGCCTGACCTATAGTGGAATGGATGTGAGCAACACATCTCGAAGAACAACAGTTACAGGTAAGTAACCCTGTTTTCCCTGTGCTAAGCACTGATTATTTGTACCTACTGTCCGCACCAAAAAATATTGCTTCCATGTGCCAGAGGTTAAACCATTTTGTACTCTTGGTGAATTTGTGTGCTAAACTGGAATGGGTGCTGTACAGTTGTCAGTATCTTGATGTAGCACATAACAAGCTCTTTTATCTCAGGGAGTTTAATTTTCAAGGTATTGTACCTTCATGAGATAATCACAAGTGACTAAAATGTTTTCATCTCTGATTTACTTCAGTGACTGAGTGCTTAAAAAGGCAGGGGTTATATTTTTAATACAATAAAAAATTATAGAAAGTTTGTTATGGATATAGTTAAATTGTTCAAACCAACATTAAGGTAGTTGCATGATTACGTAGTTGCTTAGCAACTCTGTATATGGTGGTAAAGTTGTCCCAGAGAATTTTCATAGAAGCTGCCTAGAAACTGAATCATATAGCCCACATGCATATATAGATAGAATTAATCCCTCAGTGCTTGTGTGTCCATGTACAGAAAGACAAAATAATATACATTATGCATGAATTGCATTTGTAAAAGAATAAAAGTGCATAATAAATCTTTGCATGTTTAGAGTCTTCCAGAGAGTTGCTAAATATCCATTAAAACCTAAGAACCATATTTTGATATTGGATACATGTGTATCCCTGTGGTCAGTAGGATTCCTCTGTGCATCTGAAGCCAGAATACGGCCACAAAGTTCATGTCCATCTTTGATTTTATTTTTTTATACTGTTAAAGGTACGAACTCTGAGCTGTCTAATCCCTCTGAAACGGAATCTGAGAGAAAAGACGAACTGAGCGATTGGTCACTGGCAGGGGAGGATGATCGGGAGAGCCGACATCAGCGGGACAGCAGAAGACGTCCTGGAGGAAGAGGGCGTAGTGTTTCTGGGGGTCGTGGACGAGGTGGACCACGTGGTGGAAAGTCATCCATTAGCTCTGGTAGAGTGTTGAAATATATTTTGGGTTTAATTTTTATTGCAGACAACTGGCTGTATTTTCTCTTAAATTAAGTAAATCACTATTTGAAAGTATGTGTATCTAGATGTCAAATATTGTAACTTTTTTTTTAAAAAAATAGCAGGCTAACTACCAAAGTTTAGATATTTACACTTGGATCATGTCACTCATGTACGATCATGTCAGGATTTGCATGTTTTATGAACCATGTGAAAAGGTTTAAGGCTTTGCTTTCCATCCCATTGCTTCCTTAATCCTTTACTCCTACTCCTCACTCCTTCACCAGCCCACACAGATGATTAGACTTGGAAGAACTTAATTATTATTTTTTTCTAATTTTGACTGTTAATGATTTTTATTTTTAACTATGTATTTATTTTTACAGTTGCTAGAAATTAAGTGGGGGGAGGTAGGGTTAGGATAGAGCTGACAGTGTGGCTGCAGAGGGCTTCCAGCACTGACACCAGACCTGAAGGGGACTCCCTGCATGGCCGAAGGGACCAAGACACCAGGGCACAATGTGTAAGGGAGGTTGCAGTCCTAGCCTGGTGGAGCAGACGTCCCCTGTTAGGATTGCAAAGAGGAGGATAAGCCCCCGGCTGCAGGGCACTGCTGAACAGTTCCTGCCCATGGTGGCACCCACACTCCTGTCTGGTGAGCAAGTGAGCAGGGCTGTGACATTGGAAGCCCCCACATGTATGTATTTGCTAAGAGGGCCGTTCAGCAAATAAGTGGATTAAAAAACCTAATCTTCTAAAAAATTCTTTAAAATATTACATTGAGGGTTTCTTGATAATATTCTGATGTGTTCTACTGTGCTGTGGTGCCCTAGAATACACCTGTTGGCTTATTGGAACTAGTGAAAAAGCCCAAAGTAACTAGCATAAAACCATAACTGTTATGTATGGTAATGTATTGCATGATTTTATACACTTTTGTATTTTAAAATGTACCGTGAAGTCAGTATGACCCACTATTTGTAATTGAAGTTTGTCTTAGATGGACCTTTTCCATATGATATTTAGTGCTTAAAGATCCGGACAGCAACCCTTACAGCTTACTTGATAACACAGAGTCAGACCAGACTGTGGACACTGATGCCAGTGAATCTCATCACAGTACTAACCGTCGTAGGCGGTCACGCAGGCGAAGGACTGATGAAGATGCTGTTCTGATGGATGGAATGACGGAATCTGACACTGCTTCTGTTAATGAGAATGGCTTAGGTATGTTATAACTTGGGAAATAGAACCACGGAATAAGTTACCTCACAAAAGATTGTTTGAATCGGCTGTGTAAGCGTAATGGAACATATGTTCATTTTTATGAGTGGAAAATCTATTTTTGGTATATATTATATTATCTAACTTTTTTTTTCTTTTGGTGAAAAGTCTTCCACATCCATGGAAGCATCATGAGGTTTCCTTCTCTTTCTGGTCTCGACTGCTCTCCTATACCATGTCCATATCTGAAGCTGACTAGAGAAACAAGACACTTGTGGTTCTCCATGGGCCAGAATTCTGCTTCCTTAACCCGTGGCGACTTGAACCTCAATTTAGGAAAGCACTTAAACACCTGTTTGCCTGTCCCCATTCAACTTATACCTAAGTGCTTTCACTGAATAAGCCCCATTCACTTCATCAGTATTTGCATAAGTGCTTTCCTGGATCTGGGCCTTGAGGAACAAGGTGCTGGTATATAGAATATAATTGTTGTCTCCCACATATAAAAAGTATAATTACCTGCTGAAGAATCATCTGTTTTGTGGTGACATTGAGGTCAGACAAATCTTACTGCACACGTAAGGAAAATGTAACTTTCTAATGACATGTGACCAATGATCAGGTTTGTAGTATGTTCAGAAACCACGTGCAGGCATTGATTCAGCAAAGTAAACTGAAGTGTATGCTTAAAGTGAAGCATGTGCTTGAGTGTTTTACTGAATCTGGACCAAACTGTGAAAGATCAAGTTTCTAATCAATTTTGAATGCTTCCAATTAAAAATTCCATTTTATTTCAGTGTATCTTATTTTGTCTTCCATGTTAATAAAAGTAATGTGTGCCCATCCTTAAACTACTGAAGAAAAACAGTTTTATCGTCAGAATAGTTCATGGTAAACTTTGCAATTGCAGATGATAGTGACAAAAAACCCCAGCGACGCAATCGTAGCCGCAGGCGTCGCTTCAGGGGTCAGGCAGAAGATAGACAGCCAGGTAACTCGAGAGGAGCTGTGGGTAACCTCAGATCACAAGCATGAAAAGAATGTCATGTGTCTGCCATTTACGTTTATCTATAAATATATATATATATAATCTGCACTACTGTAAATAAAAATTAATAACTAATAAGACTACTGTGTACAAGACAACCCAATTCTCACAAAAGAACATATTTAATTCATAACTTGTCTAATGAAACTAACTTTTTTTATTCTTTAAAATTTAATTTTTCACTTGTAAATACAGTTTATGCTTCTGATGCTATGCTCCCATTGAAGTCAATGGCTAAACTCCCATTGATTTCAGTGGTTCAGAATCAATCTCTGTAATACTGGGACACGTCCTGCACTTACACCTATGCAACCCCCTGAAAGTGACATGACCAAATATTCTTTAAATTTTCACTATTGACTGTTTTCATGTGAGAAGAAGATGGCTTGGAACAGCAGTGGTGGCAGTTCTGAGGTGCATTGGTGGAACATTGTGAGGGAATTTACATGATATATGCCGGCCCTATGCATGTATCAAGCCAATTTTATCAGTCTGTCACTTTTATGGACCTAGTTAATCATCCATAAATTGAAAAAAGACATTTAAATGAAATTGCATGTTTGTTTTTTTGGTACTGTGGTTTGAAGCATTTTTTTATGTGTACTAACACTTGAAATCTTAAAGGTGAATTCTGATTTTCATTGTTACCTGTTCTAAAATGTGTGACTGTAAATTCATAAGACATTTTGTTAAATTTAAAGGGATGTTTTCCAGCCTGATATGCTCGAAATTTGACTGTTTTACTTGCCTCTGCTTGCTGAGGGTCATGTAATTGTTCATATGTGTAGGTTTTTCCTGAAACACATGCTTCCTTCAGTGCTCTTTAAAAAAAATAAATGCAAACCGTCCAGTACTTATGAGCATTCTTCAGTCCTATAATAAATAGATGTGTACTTACAAAGAAGTAAATAGATTCATAGAAAATTATTTCCAACTTCAGCCTTACAAGGGTTATTGTAAATGATACATAAGATATTAATCAACATTTGAAATGCCATGACAGCATTTCCATTCAACTGAAATGTGCTTTATTAAAAACTCAAAACAAAAACCCAAACCAATCCCAAACTACCCCTCGATTTTGCTTTCAATCAATTTAGTTTCTCCCCATATTTCAGAAGGCTGTGCTTTTCTGTTGCTGCCGCTGTTCAGAATAAACTTTGATTATATTAGTAAAAATTTGTAAATAAAATAAGAGGAATAGCATGTTCTATTGTGAGAGTAATAGTGAGATACATAGTTTTATAATGCTCTCCTGCTAAAAAATGTTATAAATATATAATAGGAATAAATTGAAGGAGATTATGATGATACTGTTATGGCAGAGCTGGTACTGGATCTTTTTTTCCTTTTGTAATGTGATTTTTTAAAAATTCCATTAGTTTACATATGAAACATGAGAAAAACTCACTGAATAATCAAATGTTTAAAAATCAATATACAAAATCAGTTTTCATTTGAGACATTTAGTTGTAACATTTCTTTTACTGTTGCACAGTTTGGATGAATATTTGTGGATACAAGACTTAAGTACATGCCTAACTATTCATGGGAGTAGTTCTATTGCATGCATGTAAGTCATTACAGAATCTGGATATAAAGTAGTATTTTAAAGGAGCACCATCCCTGGTGCTGAGAACTGAATTGTTCTCAAAACTAGATAACTCTTGAACAGTTGCACCCAGGTATGACATGTCTAATAGTAATGGAACAGAAACCAAATTAATACATTTTGCTTTGGACCCTGATATAGGTCTTATCATTTTATCACCATTAAACCCAGAAAAATAGCTAGCTGGGAGTTTGTCAAATGCTAAGTATAATTATCAGTTATGATACAATAGATTATTTGACAAGTTCTGCAACTTCTTTAGGTTCATCACCTCATTGTTTATCGCTTCAAAATGTATAATCACAAGTGTGTGTTCCAGAAGTACAGAGTTGCCTTTTGAATTGCAGGATTGGACAGGAAATAGCAGGAGGGTCTGCTTAGTTCATGAAGAACTCTGCAAGAAATAAATTGTAATACTACTTTATTTTAATTCCACCTTTTCCTCCCATGTTTCTAATCTCCCTTCAGTCTATTTATGGGATACCTTAGAGTGAAATTTCCTTAATTTTTATATGGTACCATAGCTGTCCACTTCACTTTCCAGCCAGTAAAATGTACCAGTGTAAACAAATTCCTGTTCTCAAAGTGCTTACAATCTAAAGTGTTTTATGTCATGAAGAGAGCTGAGTGATGATCTTTCTTTTCAGATTGCTGAGCCTACACCTATCTCAAACTATAATTATTTTTTACCCTAATTTATAACCAAATTCTGCCTGAAGAAGCAGATGTCTGCTCAGCTACCATTGATTTCAGTGGAAGCCATGCATGTTTATCCAAGGACAGAATTTGATCATTACTATGAAATTATTATAAATTAAATTTTGATTTAATAATTTTTAATCACTGAGTTGCTAAGTGATTCACAAATAAGACTTATCAGCTATAAAAATCTATATTTTATGCATTAAATGCAGAAAATCCTAAACAATGGCACAGTAGAAAATTAGCTAACTGTGTTTAAACATGAAGTAATCTGAAAAATATTGCATAACGCTTCAGCATCTTTAATTTTTCTTCCCTCACACAGTCACGGTAGCTGATTACATATCGCGAGCTGAATCTCAGAGTAGACGAAACCTCCCAAGGGAAACATTGGCCAAAAACAAGAATGAAATGGTAAGGAAAAAAGAAGAAAACTCTAAATTTTTTAAAAAATATGCTGCTTTCTTTTCCTCTCTTCTTTAGTGATGGTTGAAATAGGTCTCAAAAGTACAATGTTTCTATCTTCAGCCAAATTATGAAATCGTAAATTTTGCAGAATATTTAAGAATCAGGTGGTCTTTCTGAAATTCTAGTGTTTTAAAATCACTTTCTTTTGTAAAGAGGCAACTGTTTGAGATGACTATGACATCACAAGAGAGCATGACTGAGTACACAGCAGTTGATGTTCATCTCTTGTTGAATTATGTGGACTTCCTTGGTTTATAAGTACTGGTTGAATTTACTGCATCTGATGTAGTAATCTAAAATTAGAAGTCCTTACCCCTTACATACTTGCCATCTATAAGCTCTTTTAATCTTCAAAGCACTTTTAAAATATTAATCCTTATGACTCCTGTGAGATGGGTATTATTTTTTATATTTTACAAATAGGGGAAGATAAGCCAGAGGTAATCAGTGACTTGCATAAGGCTACAGAGGTTAGAATAAATGGTGTAGCGATGGTAAACTGGGAACCTCTTCACCCATCTCATAATACCAGAACAAGGGGACATTCAGTGACATGAAAGGGGGCAAAATCAAACTGAAGAAAGGAAATATGTTTCCACCCATACACACACTATTGCCATTTATTAAGATGACAAGTTTAGCAGGATCTGAAAAGGTATTATTCATTTATATGGATAACAAGAATAGCCAATTATACTAGGTAATACTAAAAAGTAGGGGAGATTTGAAAGGGATATAAAACCTCATGCAACTTAAGCCAAACTCTCATTATTGGGGGTTAGGAGGAAACTTTCTTGGGGGATAGATTCCATAACTGCCTGCTGAAGGGTTTCTTGCACCTTCATCAGAAGCATCTGATGTTGCCTGCTATTGGTGACAGGACACTGGAATAGATGGACTACTGGTCTGTTCCACTATGGCAATTCTTATCCGGAAGTTGATGTCGGAGCCAAGATTAGAACTCAGGTGACCTGGGCTCTCCTTCTGATGTTTAAAACACACTGGACTATGCCCCCCACTCTTGTGATTGGGTTTTTCCATGTTGTATCTAGTAGGTTTTTTAAATCTTTTTTTCTTTTAAAGGCAAAAGATGTGATTGAAGAACATGGCCCTTCAGAAAAAGCAATAAATGGCCCTGCTAATGCTTCTGGGGATGAACCTTCTAAGCCACAGCATAGCCCTGAAGAAGAGAAGTCAAGTACTATACAAGCAGAAGAAAATAATCAGGAAGAAGCAGTGCTGAATGGTGTTTCATAAACTGAAGTTCCTAGTTTACAGTTCTTTTACATTACATTTTACAATAGTGCTTGTATAAGCTTGCCAAAGATAGAATATGGATCGCCAGTCTTGACACCGCACTTTCAGTTCCTCCATTTTGGAATTCAGAAAGGGGAGGGATCCTGAAGAAATCATATGTTAAACATACTTTGACACCTACTGTGTTATAAATATATCATCAGATGTGCCTTGAGATAGTATATGTAACATTTAAATAAACAAAAACTTGCTGGCTATAGGAAATGTTATTTTGTTTTCAAAATATGGCAGAGATGTGGGGGGAATCCCTAATGTAATATTCTTTATGAAAGCATTAGCTGCTTTTGTTACATTTTTAATAATATGCAACCACTTCTTCACCTGAGGAAAACTAGAAAGAAATGCAGTCTAAAATATTTTGCACTGAATTGTAATTTCTCCATTAGTTTAGTCTGGAAACTGGTCTGTTTTAATACATGTTTTTTAAATGCTGTATGTAGAGGAAAAAAACTGCAGACCACTGGAATACATTTGTTAAATTCTCATAATCTGCAGGGATATTGGGTGACATTGGCAGTGACTGTTCTACTTTGAGGCTTTGTTTGGTTTATTTATTAAACTGTACAGTATTTAAAAATCAAACATAGCTTTAGTTAAAACACTAAGCTGAATTAGTCATGTCCATTAAGACATAACCTGAACTACTGAAAAGATCAATTTCCAGAAAGTTTATTCTGTATAAACTACATATGTTAGTCCTTAGTAGAGTATTTTTATTTTGGTTGTTTGATGTGCAATATGTTTTTGTATGCTGGTAGAAAAAAAATAAACTTTGATCTTCCATTGGTTACTTAGTTTCCTTTAATCAGAAAGATGGCTTAGTTAAGGTAACTCAAGAGATTTCAGACTATTGATGTAATTTAGTACTAACCTCTTTTTAACTTGTTGAGATGAAGCCTAGGTTCTCTCCTAAGGAAGACTTAGGTAACATGTTAAGTTTGAGCTCTCTGCACAGAAGTTTGTAAAACATTCCTTAAGATGCTTTAAAAATACCTTTTTTATTCTCTAGACTAGAAAGGACTTGGAGATCTAGAGGAGGTGATAACTAATTTTTTTAGAGTTGGGAGTATTGACAGTGGCACATTCACGTGTTGACATTTTCAGGCTTTTAAAAAGGGACTTAGAGGATGAAAGCCTGGCACAAAAAGAATAGGGGAGGCCACTCCAGGCATGGGAGTAATAGTGATTATGGACTAGAAAACACAGATTAACGAGGTTGCTATTTTTGTGACATAGGCCAGAGGGATGCAGAAAGATACCACAGCAGCTGTGGGTCAAGTTGTGCAGAGCCTTGAGAGAGAATACAATCTTAAACCTGATTCTGTGAATGCAAGCCTGTCGAAGGATTTGAGGAATGACATGCTCTAAGCAGTGGGTGACATTATTTTAATTGCTGCATTTTATATAGCTATAAGAGCTGAGATGGGAAACAAGGAGGCTGCAGTAGTCAAGGCAAGAGATAACCAAGATATAGATATCCATTTCAGCTGAAGGAATGGGCTTTCAGTATGTTTTGGAGAAAATGGCAAGATTCAGTGACAGTATAGTTGGCTGGAGAGGAAAGTATGCAGTCAAAATAATTCTAAAATAAATGAGTAATTGGGGAGGTAGCGGTGGTCAAAATGGCCCTGTTGAAGGGAGAAAGATGAGCTCATCTGATGTGTGTGTTTAAGAATGTGGTCTGACATCTAGAAAAATGTGATCCTGGACATAGGGGTGAAGAGTTAAGGATAGAGGTAGATTTGAGAACCATTAACAAAGTTTTTATTTTTTAATACCCTGAGATATATCACAGCTGGACCTACAGATCTGTGTATTTTAGTTTGGGAAATACATGGACAATATTTAACCACTTTATAGATAAATCTTCATGCTTCTCCTTTTCTATATTTTTTGTTAAATACTCCTTTAAAAACAATTCAGTAGTTCTGGTTTTCCATCTTTGATTTAGTCTTGCTTGTTTCTTAGTGCACAGAATTTCAGTGGTGACACTCCCATACATAGTGAAACACAAACATACATTTTTGCAGTCTGGGATCAGAGCAACCAGGAAAAGGTTGCAAAGACCAGTTTCAGGGCCCGCTCTAGCTTTTTTGCCGCCCCAAGCAGCAAGAGCATCAAAGCAAAAAAAAAAAAAAAAACCAAAAGGCCTGGAATGTGCTGCCCCAAGATTGGCCAGAATGCTGCCCCCTATAGTGTGCCGCCCCAAGCACGTGCTTCCTCTGCTGGTGCCTAGAGCTGGCCCTGCTCAGCATAAAAGTTGTGTGAACTCTGGTCCACGTATAAACAACATAACTTCTGTGCTGTAAAGCAGTGTTTTTTCTACCAAGGGAGAATCGATAATTTGAGGGGAAAACTCCTTTACAATTTCTCATTACAAAACAAAACGAGTCCTCCTTGTAACTGAGTCTAAGCCTCTCTGTTAAAGGCTTATGCAAGTAAAATTCCCATTTTCCATCTTACTACAAACTTGTGTTGTTATCCTAACAGTACTTTATAATTTATTCTTTTAAGATAAGAATCATATACTGTAAGGCTTTAGTATATTATGAATTTTTAGAACTTATTACTACAAGTAAGTTAGCCATTTTATTTAAATGCAGTGGAATCAGTAAAAATGAAAATCCGTGTAAAAAGTCAAAAGTACATTGAGACAAATCAATAGCACTAGGTCCGACTTGTTTTTTAAAGTTAATACAAGTTATCTTACAAGAGAATTCAGTAATTCCACTTTCTCCATTTTACATGTCGCATTAATGTAACTAAGAATTTCTAAATGCTTTATTCCTATTGTGCAAATAAATCCCCATGATTTTCCTTAGGTTGTTTCAACCCAACCTTTTCTCTCTTCAGTATCATCCTGCTAACTTTGGGATATTAAGCCATAGCAGCATGAATTTCAAACAGAAATACCTGGTTAAACAGAAATTCAACATTTTCAGAGTGCTCAAGACTGTCAGGCTGTTTGTCTGAATATAGATTAGCCAGACCAAATCACAAAATTTTCCTTGTTATCCTAGGAAAAATACTTTGAATTAGAGGTAAATTGTACCACTCCTAGAGATAGTGGCTTAGAATCACTTTTTAAAAAGTACTATTTGTAAGCTCCCACCCTTCCCAAAACATGATGCAACCAAGATGGGAGTGATGGGGCAGGGGGAAGGATTCCCTCATTAGTTTAATCATTGATCAAGTCAAAAAGTTTGGTGTCAACTTTCCTTGGATCAGTTATCAAAAATGATAATATACATAAACTAAACCATTATTTTACAATTAAATATCCACATCACTTCTTAGCTTGACCTTCCAATAAATCTTTAGCTTCATTGATTTTGGCTGCCACATAGGGAGAACCACCTAAAAGAAAAAAAAAGTCTTATCACAAAAACAGACAACCTTTTCTACTTTATTACATTGCCCAATTCTGGCTTAATGGTACCAGTAGGGAAAAAAATGTGAGCACATCTGTTTGAAGAAATACATGGGTGCCCCTACTTCATAAATTAATAGACAAATGACATCTGACAGAAGCTGCAGAATACTTGGGATTCGTCTAAACATGGAGTTCAGGAATAGCTTTTAGTCCAACAAAGTGGACTCCTGCGCCCAGCCACCCTCCTGCCCGAGCCCCCTGATCCAGACCCTGCTTCCCTCTCGGCGGCGTACGCGCAGCGGCCATGTTGTGCTGCCGAACTACACCTCCCAGCATGCCGTTCGTCCGGGCCCTCTCTACTGCGCATGACAACTTCACACAAACTTCCTTAGCCTTTTATTATATAGGATGGGACTTATCCCTACTGATTTTACATACCTTTATCTGGATGATTCAAAAGCATGATCCGTCTGTGAGCTTCCCTAATTTTACCTTTATTGGCTGTAGGACTAGTTTAAGAAGAAGAAGAAAGAGTTAGGTAACCTGACTTAAAAGGAATTTTATTTAAAATATTCAATTAGAAAATCTGCAAAATTAGAAAAAAAAAAAAAGCAATTACTAAGAATAATTTCCCATATTGTAGTTGTTCACAAGTTAAGAAATTTGAAAAGACTTTTTCCCCCTGCACAGTTTTTTCTCCATTGCTGCTTTGTTCAACATCTTCAGTCCTAGTCCATCATTCCAAAGTTATTTGTGTATTTTACAGCTTCACTGACAGATGTTGACCAGTTTCTACTGTAGAACTGTCAAAACGAGCTTGATTGACATTACTTTTCATGGTCTTATTTCTTGGAAATTCAGTCATATTTGAAAAAGAAAACATACACTCTCCGTAGGACTGTACCTGATTAAAATCCTGTAAACATTTGAGGGTGTATGTATACAGTTCTTGAGAGCAAGCCATTTAAGATATAAGTATTTAATTTGAATCCCTAAACTGGTAGTTATGGCTACCTGCTTATGTGATTTTCCTTTACTAAACTTTTATTCTTAGTATTTTTACTTAGATTTAAGCAATTTGGGGGAGAGATGGCCTTTTCACTGTGTACAGTACCTAGAAAAATGGAGCCCTACTGTCTGATGGGGCCTCTAGTTACTACCACAATACAAATATGTATTCTTCTCAGACAATGTCACAGACTTATGTTACTGGGAAGATGAATGAGATGCAAATCTAGAGCAGCGAAAGAATGAATAAGGGCCAAGGGCAAAATTTTTAAAATCACCTTATGCCCAGATTCTCAAAGGTACATAGGAGCCCAACTCCCATTTACTTGGGCACATAAATCACACAAAGTCAACGGAATTCGTGCTTCTATGTGCCCAATTTTTGAAAATGGGACAATAGGCACTTTTGAAAATCTTACCTCAAATCTAACTCATACAGGTAGTTCTGATCACCACACTGAGGCACTTCTTAAAGCAGTGGCTCCCAAACGTTTTAAGTTAAGCCCCCCTCTTACTCCGCAATGTGATTTGCTCACTGCCCCTTCCCCAGAGCCGCAGCCCCAAGCCAAAGCTGTGTCCGGGAGCAGAGCCAGGCCATGGCTAGGGGCCAAGGCTGGGAACAGATGCCAGGGGTGGAGCTTGGGGCAGAGCAGAGCGGATCTCCCTCCCTGCCCCATCATGCCCCCAACGTTCTGCCATGACCCCTAGGGGGGGCACACCGCACAATTTGGGGGCTACTGTTTTAAAGTGTCTATGTGATGGCTGCAGTTATCAGCCTTTCTATGGTCAGCCAGTTACAGAATAGATGGCAGACAGCTTCAGAGAGGGCCACCAAGTACATTAGCTAATAATGCAGTCAGAGTCCATCAGCTGAAGTCATCACAGAAGCCATTTCCTGAATATAGGAATGAGGATAGCTACATCTTAAGGCTTTGAAGCATTCTGGGCAAGGGTTCCTAATATCCAGATAGACTGCAAATGAAACAAAGGCAGTGCCTTCATAGTTGCTAAGCTTAGAAAGCTTGTGGAACTTTTGCAGCCAAAACCAAAGTCAATCTTTCCAAAATTTGGTGAAGGCAACCACCAGTCATTAACTTTATTAGTGCATGTGACAGAAAACAAAAATTATTTTTGTACTGAAATACTAAATAGACCATAGTTTGATATAAAGGCACAGTCACATTCTCTTATTGACAGAAAAGTTAGGTTGGATGTTAAAGCAAATATAAAAATCAGCTAATGTAATACAAAAAAAATGTGGTTGAATACTAAATCCCAAATTGGAAATGGCTTTTAAAAAGTAATGTTTCTTGTACAACAAACTGTAATCAACAATCTAATATATGCAACCTCAGAAAGACGTGGTAGCCAGTCTTGCAAACTGAGCTGAGTAAAAGCAGTCTCTGCATTAAGATAATCCCTTTTAATTTAACTTGGCACTGAATTTCAGATGCTGAAGTCAATGGGAGCTTTGAGGATTCAGTATCTCTGAAAAATCAGACCCCAGATCTTAAACTCATTACTGCTGCATTCTCTCCTGCATCCTACATTTTTAATTAAAATGAATCTTTACCTCACTCCTAATATTAAAGCGGCTTCTCGTTTGGTCATTTTGGGATCAAATCCACCTCTGTAATAACCACTGAAGGCCTGAAATGGAAGATGCATTAGTAAGAACACTGACAGGCAAAATAATGTGAATTAAACAATACTGGAGGTGAAGGAGAGATCACCATTTCTTCTTTAATAGCTGCAAAACTTTCCTATCTATAAGAGTACAAGGACACTTCTTATTAACGGTTATGAAATTCAATCAAAGTTGAATTTCATTATTTACTCAACAGACTGGTGGAGTTGCCAAATCAACCACTTTAATTTGGAACTGAGCTACAGCAGAATTGTTGAGATGAGTGAAAGTGTCATACACTCAGTTTGGAGATCTTCTGACCCAATTAAACAGCACCAATCAGTAATACAGTACAGTAGACTCTCGATTATCCAGGATGATAGGGAAAAAAATAATTCTGGTTAATAAAATCCTGGATAATCACCATCCATAGGAAATAGGGGAGTGGGGGTTGATTCACCAGCCATCCTGCACTGGGGGGGAGGGGGTGTTGGTTCACTGGCTGCCCTGCGCCCTGGTAGGGGTTGTGTGTGTGTGTGTGTGCTTGGGGCGGCAGCAAAGCCAGAGCCGGCCCTGTGAGTTGCACATATATTTTTTTACATACTGGTCAATCCACATCCTGGTTAATCCAATTCTGGATAATCGAGAGTCTACTGTACTACTATGATGACTGTTTGGTCTATCTCTATTTATATTTGAGTATCTTGAACCTCTCACTTGGGACTGAGTGAAGCTATTTATACAGAAAAAAATATTTAACATGGGTTGAAAAAAAGTACTATGGATAAAACAAAACTTACAGATTTTGGCAGACTTTGAAGGGCTTGTTTTACTTGTGGTTCCATATGCTTCATAGCTTGTAATGCATAACGACCTTAAAAAAAATGACTAACATTAACAGAACTAAAAGCAAAATAATTTCATGAAGATTTAGAAATTCAGTTCAATAATTTACTTTGATTAGTATGTAGGAAAAAATGTTTTTGACCTAAGGAGAAAAAATTAGGTATTTTCTTTGGCTGCAATCAGATCAGCAAGTCCACTCCTCTGTATGTGTCCCTTAAAAGATAATGTACTGGGTTGTGCTGAACTGATAGTGTATTTTACACTGCACCATTATTGAAATAGGTAATGAAAAGTAAAATCCAGTGTTTGATTCCTCACAGCAGATACAAACCTGCAAATCCAGCAGCAGCTATTGTCAGACCAACCGCTATCACAGTAGTAGCCTGAGTGCAGGGGAGAAAGAGTAACTAATTAACAAAAATGAAGTGCAATAATCTTTAGTCAAGTTAATTATATATATATAAATTAGAACTAAAATGGTTTCAAATATGTCAAGAAAACAGTAAATTGCAATATAACTGATAGTTAACTTGTGCACATTGGCTGGCAGCTTTTAAAGCCTTACTTCCCGTATTTCAAAACTACAGGTGAAACTGCTGTACTCTCAGGAAAAGAAAAGTTTCAGTAGTCCTAGATGGATATATTTACTGAAACATATATGCCACTAATCACAAATGCATTTCTTGGCTTAATTGGTATTTACAAAATTCTTTGGGTTCCACAGATAAATAATGCATCAGCAATATCAAATTTAGAGTTTTGTTTCAATTATCCAAACATTCAGGACATCCAATATGTCTGAATGCTCAAAATTATTATTACATTGTTCAATTATTGAAAATCAATAGATATGTAGACACATGGTCGGTCCTATTCTGGATAAGTGATTGTGTAACAGTTGGTGAACTCTATTATCTACACCGCCATGTCTATACAAGGTGTGCTTAACTGGTGTAGAGGTACCAGTATATTACATTGCATAGTGCTCCTAGCTGTGCTTTTACTGGAATAGCTTAGTCCACACACCCCTAGGAGCCAAACAAGCTACATCAGCAAAAGCATGGTTTTGTTGGTATAAAGAATCAGAGAGGTAGCCATGTTAGTCTGGAATAGCAGAGGTAACAAAGTCCTGTGGCACCTTAAAGACTAACTATAAAGTTTTGAAGCATAAGCTTTCGTGGGCTAATACCCACCTGCCTCTGGACACTTCCACTGCTTGCATCGGACGAAGTGGGTATTAGCCCACGAAACCTCATGCTTCAAAACTTTATAGTTAGTCTTTAAGGTGCCACCGGACTTTGTTACCTTGTTGGTATAAGTGCATCTACAGTTCAGGATTTGAAAGCACAGCTAGGGCTATCCTAAGTCAAGCTCCCTGGCTCCCACAGCTCTACTGGAAGAAGTTTGCAGCCTGCTCCCCTGCTTAATTTTAAACGGAGGAGTTAAGGCCCCTGAAGGCAGTGGGATAAGGAACGATCAGGAATGTCTACAAATCGTGCAGCCTGGTCTACAGGCCGCTGTGGCCCTGGGATCACCGTGCGGGAGCAGGTGGATTCTTCACCAGACCAGTGCCACTGTCCCAACCCCTCGCGCGGCTGCAGTGACACCGGTCGCGTTTTCTCCACGTGCTGGGCGGGCGGAAGAGCCTGGGCTGCGGTGTCACTCTGCCCCGCTTTAACGGCAGCGGTATGGCGGAAGAACACCGGTGTAGACAAGGCTGTAGCCGGGCCGGCCGGGGGGTGCCGTCGCGCGGGGCAGTCCGCACCAGCCGAGGTCAAAGCCCATCCCCTCAAGGGCGCCCGCGCCCCAAGCGCCTCGCGGGCGGGCACAGCAGGGGCGGGCTCCCCGGGCCACGCGCAGAGCGGGACTAACGGCCGTTCCGGCCTCGGCCACCCCGCCACCGTCCCCTCGGGGGCCTGCTCGTCCCCGCCTGCCTGGACGGAGGGATCCGGAGGCGCCCTCACCATGACTGACCCGGCGGAGCCCCGCTACTGCGGGCGGGAAGCGGCCGCACCGGACACGGCTCGGGGCCAGCGCCGTCCCCGATTCGCCGTACAGCACCAGAGCCCTGTCGTAAAGCCCGCGAGAGGCCTGTCGTAAAGCGCAGTTGACGGGGGGGGGGCGGCTTCCTGGGCACTGATCCCGGAGGGGAGGGGACACACTGGGCGGGGCGGGCTGGATCTGAGGCGGAGGAGGCCGCAGACTGGGGGATGGGGGGAAGGGGGTCACAGACCGGGGGGGGAGGGGTACTGAGACTAGGGGTTGGCAGGTGGGGAAGTAGGGCACAGACTGAAGAAATAGGCTAAAAATGGGGACCCCACACTGGGGGGCTCACACTGGAGGTAGGGAGCCAGTCTGCAGAGGGGAATCACAGAAATGCTGGTGAGAGACGGTACAGACTGAGGAGGGGGGAGCACTTGAAGAGGTGGTGCCACTGAGGAGAAGGAGGCTCAGCCTTTTTCGCTTGGTGCTCTCTGTGCTCCTCTTATCTCTCTCTCCCTTCCCCTCCCTCAGTCTTTGAGAAAAATGTGTGTTTTAAATAAGTGTTTTGTTATGTTAAAGATCATTGCTTTCCAGAAATATGCACAACAATTTAATCTGCATTAGAAATGAATGCCCTGAATTTGCATGTCAAGAGAAGTCAGTTTTGAATAATTTTTGATTATTAAAAGAACACTTAGTGCAACTAGGAAACTATATTTGTTTGAAACGAATCTAAAATAGGCTGAACTATTTTCCCTTCCCAGAATATGTCTAATTTCAAGATGAGACAAATATTCTACAAACACCCAAGTGCCTAACTTCGCACATGTTGAATTGTTGAATTCAGGGCCTAAATATGTGTAAAGCTCCCATCTGTGTCAGACTTTAGAAATTTTTACAACAGAATTGCAAGCCTCTGGAAATAGGTGTATATACTGTTAAACCTACAGAAATGACAAAATATTGACCCTATCCTGTGACTACTGAAGTCATGGTGAGTTTTGATATTGACATCAGTGGGAATCAGACCCTATGTATTTTATAGAGAGGCACTATATACACAGGTAGAAAGAGAGTGATAAAAGGTTTATCTTCACTACAAAATATTACTATTTTGAACATGTGGAAATGCAGGTTAGTTGACAGAGCTGACCATGATTTTCTGGTCAGTATAGATGAGGGCAAATCTTGCTCAGCATCATGTCACTTAATCGTGATTAAACCCTTCATGGTTAGCTGACATTATGAATAGGATTGGTTCTCATTCTCAGTGACACTGAAGTCATAGTCACCATCATGTCAATTAGCTTGATTCTCCACAATGATGTTCAAACACACTAACATTTTGTACTGTACCCTAGCCATGGAAAATAGTTCCAGGTTCTTAAGAATTCAGGAATACAGGATTGCACTATTTCAAAAATGCTATAGAATCTAAAAACTTCTGGCATAATTTCTTTAATATTAAATCCAGAAATTGACACTGCAGTGTTGTGAAATTTGTAGATTCAGTTCAACTACTAGTAGACAACTGATCCACGGAGGTATTTAGGCTCCTAACTTCCATTGATGTGACACTCTGGGCCAATGTGTCCACATTACAAAATCCATCATCAAAATTGGCACCGATTGGTACTCATACTTGCAGTCCTAGAGAGACCAAAATGTGAAAGGGTTGGAAGGTGATCAACGTCTGAGCCTTACAAGTGATCGGTAAGGTGGAGTTTGAATGTCATAGGCATGACATTATGAAAAATACTTGAGTTGATTTGGTTTCTGTATAAATGGAGGACTTATTAGCCAAGATAATCACGGATGCAACGCCATGCACTGGGTGCTTCTGAGCCTCTGTCTGTCAGATGCTGAGACTGGATGACGTGGATGGATCACTTGATAATTGCTCTGTTCTGTTCACTCCCTCTAAAGCATCTGGCATTGGCTTCTGATAGAAGACAGGAAACTGGGCTAGATAGACCATTGGTCGAACGCAATATGGCCTTTCTTATGTTCTCTATGTCAAATAGACTGCAACCTTTTTCAAACACCAGATTTACTTGTCATGCAAGGCAGATAGATATGTTTTCCTCCCACGCTTGTCAACATGTGCCCCTCTTGTTTCTCTCTCTCTCCCTCTTTTTTTTTTTTTTTTTTTTTTTTGGCTCTCTCTGGCCTCTTAAGCGTATATATTTAATCTTTTCTGGTTTTCTTTTTGTGGTAATTCCCTCCCTCTGCCGGCTGTGACTATCCAATTTTCTATGACTTTCTTCTTTATTGCATTAATCTTTTTGTTCCAGATGCATTACCATGGAACTCTATGAATGTACACCTTAATGGAACCCTCCCTGCTGTGCTGTCAACAAATGGGACTGACCACTAGTACAAACTATAAATTTAATATGAAGTACTGGTTCCAGATGGACAAGCTCAGTTATTTGATTGCTGTAGATTACCACAAAATGAAGGAGAATTATAGGTCTGGTATTTGTGTGTGAGTATTAGTAATAATATAGTGTCATGTATTAATAATACAGTGTTGTACAACAAAGCAGTCATTGAGGGGTCCCTCTGTAGTTCTATTATGAAATCAAATTTTGGGATACGGGATGGCTCAGAATATTGGTAATGGGCTAAAGCAGCTTTCTTCTCTGAGTTACTGCTTCAGGTAAGGTGGTCAAAACACTGCTGCCTGATGGCCATTTTGGCCTGTATTAATGAGTTGCTGGTCTCAGTGTAAATTCTTAGTGGAATGGTGAGCCTCTTGTTGGCATTCCCCAGACTAATGATCAAATGAGCATGAAGACTGAACTGCCTTTTCTCTTCTTAAGGCCCCAATCCTGCAAGATCCTCCATGTGGGCAGCCCTTGATGTAGGATCAAAGACCTAAGATGAGGTCTGAATCATACTAAAAGTGAAGCTGACAATGCTGCTGCCTCTTGCGGTGGAAAATTGAAAATTTCAGTTTCCATTGTTGTCAGATACGTTTTATGAGCACTGAGTTCACTTTAGAAAATAAAACCATGATTTCAGAGTTTGGGAGTTTGTTGTTATTGTTTTGGTTTTCGCTGCAATTTTAATGAGGTCTAGTTCTTGGTAAATAAGGTAATATTTTAGGGCATTTTCTATTTCTTTTTCCTCCTACCAATTTTTTTTGTTTTAACTCTGGCCAATTTTAAACCGGGTGAAAGAAAGTTCTTGTAGTACTTAAGATACTCGTATTGACTGTATAAATGAGCAGAATCCTGCATCCTCAGAGATTCATTTGCTATAATCAGGCCTTAATTCCTCCCAGGTGGAAAACAACCTGCAGTACTCTTATCTGGATTTATTCAGAAAAGGGCACTTTATTTCTTTTTCCACTTGTTTAAAAGGATTGGTGACCACAACCCAAAATGGTGGGGCAGGAACCATATTCCAATGCTTGTTTTATATTTATTTGTGTCACTATGAAACAGTTTATTTCCAAAAGCATAGATACTGGTAGTTTCTTAGTCTTGTGGATTTTCTGATTTAAGTTATTTGATTTTCAGTGTGAATTAGAGTTCATTTTGTAAAAAAAAGTCAGGTTGCTTTATAGTATGCACACTGGCAAATTCTGTATGTGCACATCACACATACAATCTGCATATGGAGACCATGTAAATTGCTGACTGTGCTAATACTCTTCGAGGCATTCTGCACACAAACACCCCAATATGCACAAAATTTTATTTGTCAAAATAACACAACATAATCAGTTCAATTATTTCGGTAATTTATAGACACCTGCCCCTCTCTTCCCCCTCCAGAGCCCAGCCCTGTCCCCCCCCCCCCAGTCCTGCCCCCCTCCCCCTACCTAGACACCCTCTCTCCGAGAGAACCCAGAGATCAAGAGGGAGGAACAGCCTGATGCTCATCCCAGGCTTGCATGGAGTTTCCTGCATGCCCCGTCTCCTTGCCTCAGGGCATGCTGGGAACGGCAGCTGCCAGAAACCATTTAGCTCCCTCCTCTGCCCCCTGGCAGTGTCTTGTGTGTGTGAGCTGGGCCCTGCCGGGTCCAGTAGCCCTAGTGGCAGCCAGCAGCACTGCAGCACATTTCTGTGGGGGAAAGGAAATTCTTCACACACATTAATTTCTGCAAAATTCTGCATTGCACAGTGAGGCAGATTTACCCCCAGAAGTAATCTAGAAGGCACACGTACAGCACACTCTGTACTTACCTTTTACCGGCAACATACGTTTAACATTTTGGCTCAAAAATACACTAATTTAACAAAGAACTAGAGTGTTGCACTCTTTGTAACTTCTGTCAGCTCATTGCACACACACCAGGGGCTCCTTGCATCCCTCCATTCTGTCCCATAAGCTCCCTGCATGTCATCCTCCCATCCTCCTCTGTTTCAGGGATTCAGTGTAACCCCTCACACCCCTTAAACTGGGAGCTGTATGAGTCCCCCATTTCCTCCTCTCCCAATGCCACAGACCTCTTGTGTCCCCCATTCCCTCCAGCCCCCCAATTTCCCCTTCTTCCCCACCACTCATTTCTTTTTCATTCAATGTCAGCATGTTAAACTCAGCCTCCTCTCCTCATTTCCTTGGGGGGAGACTCCTTCTGATGGCTGCTTTCCCCACTGCCACACTTCCTGGGGAAGAGCAGCTGATCAGGAAGCCTGCAGGAAGTAGGCAGCTTCCCCCTCAGGAGTCAACATCCTTCTCACAGGAGAGGGGGGCGGGAGGAGAAAGAGCCCAGCAGCTCAGGGAACCCCTGCTCTCTCCTCCCCTCTCATGTGCCACAGGGCAGCTACTTCTCTCCTGCGCCTCCCTGCAACACCTGCCTGGGAAGGGAAAAGTGGGCTGAAGAACCCTGAGAGTGGTGTTCCCCCCAGCTTGCAGGGAGGAGAAGGGACCCCATGGTAGCCACCTGAGACCTAAGAGTGAGGAGTGAAGAGCAGGGGTGAGGTGAGACAACGGGCAGAATTGATGTGGGCACAGAATTGATAGTGGCTTGGGGGAGAAGAATTAATAGGGGATGGACAGATTGGCTGAGCTCATGGTGAGGAGCCAAAATAAATCACCATACTAAATTTGGGAGAGTGGACAACACAACTTGGTATGTACAAACACTGGGCGAGCAAGGGTGGTGGTACAAAAATCAAAAGACGGAGCAAAAACAGGATAATCTTTGGGCCCCAAATCATGAAAAGGCAATTGGGTCGGAGCATGAGTGTCAGATTAACAAGTAACTGGAGGGTACTGGACAAGCAGCTTCGAGTGCAGAGGCTGGAAGTATCTGTAACCCTCCATGACAATTATCTCTGGTTGCCATCATGGTCCACACTTCCCCTTTTCCACTCCCTACACCTCCCCACCACCTTACCAAATCGCAGCAGGCTCAAGAATCTCTCAGGAGCCGCTAGCTTGCTGCGTACAGATATCATATATGCTGCTTTCTCCCATTGGATATTCAGTTCAGCCTAGAGAAGCAACGGTTTGTGACTTTCTAGTTATTAGATGATTTGGATAAAATCCTGCCTTGTGCTGAGCTGGAAGACAGTACCGGGAATCATTTCCCTGCCCAACATGTCCACTCAGAAGCTAAGTATGGTTTCACCCTAGTACTGTCTGGAGCACTAGACTGGAAGAGAAGCTAAAGAACTGGTCTGTTCACCACAGCCCTAGGAGGGTATGGTTTGCTAAGCTTTGCTAGGTACCCATCCTAACCAATTACACAGACAAATTAGAGTTGGCCAGAAAAGGGTATGTATGTTCTGGGATAAAAGAAAATTACATGATTTTTTTTAACGTTTTGTGAAAATTTTCCACTTTTCAACAGAAGGTTTCAGTTTTTGAAAACCTCCAATTTACTGAAAAAAATCTGGTTTTAAGTTTTCACTAAAACCCAGGAAAGTTCAAAAGAAACAAAAATTATCTGTGAAAATGTTAATTAAAAACAACAACCCCAAAGCAAAATAGTCTCTTTCTTTCTTTCTTTCTTTCTTTCTTTCTTTCTTTCTTTCTTTCTTTCTTTTGTGATGATAGTACTTATTACAGTAATGTAAGGCCTATAAACCTGAACAAGTTCTGCTATTACAGTCGCCATGCATGCAACCAACCCAATTTTGTGTTGACTGAAGCTATAACTATTACTGATCGCCATGTTCTCAATGATTCACTTAAGCAGTAGTTTAGATGCACATGGATTTTCCAACCAAGGCCCCAAAATAGAGGCATTTTGTAGACATGTAAGATTTTCCCTTCTCTCAGGTCCAGAAGAATACTGCAGTACAAGCATATATTACTGTATTTTTACACTAATATATAACTAATAGGAAGATTTCACTAACATATGTTCTTTTTATGCTGTGCACTTTCTTCTCTTGTATGCATCTCCCACCTTCTAGGACTGCAACTTCCTGCACTTATTGGGTGTATGGCTCCTCTTTTCTCTGAATGTCTCTTTTCTTCATCCATCTTTCTTTGAGGCTTCTTCATATTTTTTTGTCCTAACCATCCACATCAGAATAAAGCACTGTATTGTTTTACCTGTTTTCTTCTATACTAGCTTGTTTGTGACAACATTAGTGGTGTTAAACTACTAACAATGATTGTCAGAGCATAACTGGGATGGTTCTAATTGTAAACTAAAAGCATGTCTCACTAGGGTAAGGTCTTAAAACAAAGTAGGATCTAATACCAAATACACTTGTGTTTGTGTTGATGAGAGTTACAATGGAATTATTTCTATCTTGCTTACAGTGTCATTACTTGGCCTTCAGACCTGAACAAAAATGTTAATAAGATTGTCAGAAAGTGAGACAGAAGAAAGAAAAAGTTGTCCAAATGTAAGTCTAATAGGGTATTCAGACAATAACCTAAAGCCGAGATAATGAATTCAGAATTAGCAGTTGACATATCTTCTGTTTCTCAGTAACTTTTAGGATCCATTTTAGTACTTGTCCTTTATCAAAATTATCTTCAGTTCTATTTTCTCTTTGAGGAAAAGTAATGAAAATAAATGACTTCTGTTATAATGTGGCTATTATTATTATGTAATTTCAGATTTCATCTTGACTGTGATTACTCCTATAGCTTCATCTTTCATTTTTCTGCCAGTGTTTGCAAAGAAATTTGAAAGAATAAAACCTTTATTTGAAGTGACAATATATTGTAGTGAGCAATGAATATATGTAGTGAACTTCAAACTAAAGTCTTAATCCTTAAGGTCCTCTTCATGTAGATTATTGCAGGACTGTGTCCTAAATCAATTTTCCAACAGATAGGCACAGTGTCTTGTGTATGCTGTTGCTTTAGGTTTGCTATGGTATCTGTTCTTAGTGTGAGAGAAGAGCAGTCAACACGGGCCACCTTCAGCACTATAATAGAGGATAAAGACATATTTCAAGGAGATGGACACTTAGGGCACGTCTATACTGCAACAAAACACCTATGAGTGGCCCATGTCAGTGACTGAGGCTCCCGGGGCCTGGTCTGTGGGGCTATAAGATTGCAGTGTAGATGTTTGGGCTCGGGCTGGAGCGTGGGCTCTGGGACCCTCCTCCCTTGTGATGTCCCAATGCCCAGGCTCTGGCCCGAGCGTGAATGTCTACATTGCAGTTTTGTGCCCCGCAGCCTCAGTCCTGTGAGCCTGAATCAGATAACAAGGGTCAGTTGTGGGAGTTTCATTGCAGTGTAGACATACCCCCTAAACTAGAGGGCAAGCTGAAGTTAGAAGTAGCCCCCCCATGTGCATCCCAGGAGCCTATTGAAACTTTGAGTTCCATCAGCCCTGATGGGGTCACCGAAGAAGAAATTTGCAATCCTGCAAAGAAGAGGCATCATTACACCCATTGAAACTAGTGCTGAATGGATTAGCAGCCTAGTACCATCACAATTGGACTGATAGAGCTAAGGTCAGGACCAGAACGAATTAGAAAGAGTGTCAGCTGGCCTGATGTAGGGAAGTCAGAAGAAACTAGACATATGAGTAACACCGAGGGTCAACAGGATGCCTCCTAAGAGGATGAAGGCAGCAACAGAGTGGAAGCAAATCCTCCTCCAACAGCAATAACACACACAAAGAGGTGGGAGACTGGTTTGAAGACCAGCCCACCTGAAAGACTCTGAGGCCACAGAGGTTACAATGAGCAGTGCGCAAGCAGCACATAATGGAGGCTGGGGGGAGCTTACGGCCCCTGGGGCTGGAGGAGCTTTTGCTCCCTGCTGCGGCCCCACAGCCATAGTAGGGGCACAGAGCTTTTCCAGTCTTGGGGCTGCCCATGTGGATGGGAAGGTGCTAGCATGGGGGGGGGGTGGGGGGGGCAGGGTGTTGGGGAGGGGAAAAGATGGAGTGGGAGCAGAACCGGGGAAGAGCTCTGAGCTCCAACCAGGGCTGAGAGAGCTCTGCCATGCTCCTGGCCAAGGCTGAGTGCGTAACCCCAGGTGGGGCAGAAGTCACAGCCTCCTCCTTCCCCCCTATGGCTCTAACTGAGCTCTCAGCCCCCCACCACCCTGGCCAGAGCCCCAGGAGGGCTGAGAGCAGTGACTGGGGATATGGCCTCATCTGAAAGAGGTGGGGCAGGGACCTCGCCACCCGAAGGGGAAGCATCACCCACCCCCATGGAGCTGTGGATAAAGTCCATGTCCCTTAGAAGGCCTGTGTTCTCCTGGGCAGCAGGTATCAAAGACTGGGGGAGGTGGCACCTCCCCTAAACAGTTCTGTGTGGGCCTGCCCATGCTCCATCCTCAGACCTCCTCCTGCTTCCCAGCGCTCTGTGGCTCTTTCCCCATTGCTAAGGCCCCAGGCTGGGGCTGGGGCTAGTGAGGGTCAGTCTGCAGCTCGGGACCCCCACCCAGGCAACCACCCACCCAGCATTCTGGGTCTTAGGGCCCCACTACTTGACCAGCTGGCACTCGGGTAGACTCAGGATGGGGCTGGTGGCTGTGGGGGACTCTGGGCTCCAGTGGGAGGGGGTGGAACCTCAGGCAGCAGATGGGATGGGCTAGGAAGTCAATCTATGTGCTCATAGCTGTAATGTTGGCCGCGGTTGCAGCACCTCTGTAAATAGCTTGATTAACAAAGACCCACTTTAGGTTTAGAAACATTGAGTCCTGCCATGTGTAAAGCCCTGTGGCCTGAAGCCCTAAGGAGTAGTGAGCGCACCACTGAAACTTGTGGTGAAGTGGGAGAAGAGTAGCCCAGAGATGTCTGAGAACTCCAAAGGGGAGGGAGCTCTGTGCCGGCATCTGCTTGTGAACAAGGGGAAATGAGTGAATGGGCCAGGCCTCATTAACATTTCAGTTATGTGATTGTTTGGGATATTATGGTTAAAATGCAGTGAAGTTTTCAGTTTGGGGGCCAATAAAAATGCTAGTAGCCCTGTTTGGAAATAAAAGGACTTCCAAATGTGCTGGGGGTAAAATGTCACTTTGACCGTGACCGCAGTCAGGCAGAGTTGGGTAAGGAAACATGGACCAGGTGAAAGGAGAGGGAAAAGGGGCTTTTGTCATTTGATAATTAGGGCCATATTAAGGGTCTTTCTGCCACTTATCTGTCTCCTAATCAAGACAGTGAATGGCTTTGAGGAGGTGGGTGGACCTGAGATGAGGGTGTACTGAGGTGGCTTGGCTTGAAGCTGCAGATAGCAGTAGCCTACTTGATGGACTCTGGTGTGGGCCTCCCGACCCAGCAATCAAAGCTGAAATCACTTAGGTGGTAGAGTCCCAGGAGCAGCTCAGGCAACGTTTCTCCTTAGTACTGGTGAGTTACTTGCTGGACTTCTTGGACTCCTGCAACTCTGGATAATAACTGTGAGTGGTGAAGCTGGGGAGGAGGGAAGTGGCTAGAACTCATTAGTCACTCACTGCTGCAAGGGGAGGATTGAAGTTGAGACTACTATTAAGGCACTCAGGAGGTTGGGATTCTTATCTAATAGATATTAATTTATTACTTTCTAGCTTTCTCAAGTTTACTCTGTTGTTGCTGTCTTGCCCTCCCTTAAGTGCTCTTTGTTTTCATCTCCTGGACTGTGTGCTTGCAAGTGGGGAAGTATTGCCTCATCAAGGGCACAGAGGGTGATCCATATAGTTTCATGCCTTTCTGGATAGGTGCTCCAGCTGGTGGTGTTTTGATAAGGAACTGCTAGAAAATTTAACCTGGCCCTTTTTGCTGCAATCAATGCTTGGCAGGAGGCTTACACCTGTTATTGCCCAGGCACAGTACAAAAACCTGTCTATGCTAGTATTGGTTGAGATAGTGGTAACATAGAGGATTTGAGGTATGTACTGTTGGGGGACAACATTTTTGATTTCTTCTGTGGATTTGTGTCAGATATGTTATATGTGCACCTACCATTACTGTTTCAAGCCTAGTATATTGTGTATTGAATGATGTAGAACATGCTTATATTTTTTCTTTATGTAAGGTTTTAATCCTGTTCAGAAAAGCTTGTAGGCATTTTGTCATTACTTCCAAGTTTGAGTTTGTGGTTCCACCTACACCAAGAGATGGAGTAGGGGCAAAGGAGATGGGGACAGTATATGAAGAAGTCATGTTTGGGATGGAAAGGCATGAGCTTCCTAGATCCCTCAGTAGTTTTGTGACCATTATTGCAGAGATACTGCAGAGTTGTTCTGCTGCTTTCAGTCAGGCTGGTGTGTCTCTGTGGAGGAATAAAGGGTCCATATAAGATAGAATAAGGATTTGTCTCTCAAAGATTGAAATGGTGAGAAAGTCAACTCTACAGCAGTATCCAATGTTAGGTGAGTTCCTTACAACAGAATAAATAATTGGCTTGTTGTCCACATATTTC
This sequence comes from Sternotherus odoratus, assembly GCA_032164245.1. Classification (NCBI taxonomy): domain Eukaryota; kingdom Metazoa; phylum Chordata; order Testudines; family Kinosternidae; genus Sternotherus; species Sternotherus odoratus. The sequence continues at coordinate 8,390,976 of JAVMKO010000009.1, read as the reverse complement.
TCCTTTCTTCAACCATAGTTAGTTAAATTGTACAAGTTGGATAGTTGGTTCTGGTTGATACTTCTTCCTTTTATATAAGTAAAAGAGGACAAAAGCATGGAAAACTAGTATTAATGTAATGTGGAGGCTCTGAAATCACTAAAAAGCATGGAAAAGGCAGGAGATGCCAACAGTTAGGGTCTTTCCATCCCACTAACTTGGTCACACTACACACATTCTCTATCTTCACTCTTCCTGTTAAATGTATTGTTCCTTGTCATAATGTAAACTATAAAATATATGAGATGTACACTATTGCCAAGTTAACAGCACAGAAGCAACCTTCATGTTTGGAATTTCCTGATTTTAATTTTGCAGCCTTATGTTCCCATTTGTTTATAATTTTCTAAACGGAAACATCTATTATTAAGCTATCACTACTTTTTAAAAAAGTATTTGTAAAAAAAAAGATCATTGGACCCTTTTATGTAACTAGTGTTTACATGAAAATTGCAGAAGAGTAGAAACTTTGTGTGTCTATTTATCCCAAGAGATCCACTTCCTTTCATAGTGGAAACTGAAAGCAGAGTGGGAAAACGTATGTGGGCTCAGACCTAGATCGTCACAGGTATTTAAGCTCCATTGAAATCAGTGACTGGTTTAAGATTAGCAGCCGTGTTAGTCTGTATCCATAAATAAGATGAGGAAGACTTTGCAGCACCTTAGAGACTAACCAGTTTATTTCAGCATAAGCTTTTGTGGGCTATAACCCACTTCATTGGATGCATAGAATGGACTATAGCCCATGAAAGCTTATGCTGAAATAAACTGGTTAGTCTCTAAGGTGCTACAGAATCTTCCTCATCTTATTATTGAAATCAGTGAAAGTTAGGAGCCTAAATACTTCTGAAGATCTGGGCCTCAGAAGCATAACTTGATGTACATGCATCCCTGTCCTGTTTGTGATCTATTTGATTCATGCAACCCGTGTTTTAAA